>CM073490.1:65945000-70945000 GCA_037074585.1 Biancaea sappan
ATTATTGCCTATGAGTTGAGAGAATATCATAGCCTATGAGCTAGGAGAATATTATGGTTTATGGGCCGAGAGAATATTATGGCCTATGAGTCAGGAAGATATTATGGCCTAAGTCCGGAGAATTTTATGGCCTTTTTTGGCCAGGAGACTATTATGGCCTTCAGGCCACAGAAAGGTTATCCTTGATGAATTGTTCTCTATATTTAAGTATTAACTTGTATGGTGACGATGGATTTTATTTAGCATGTGTTGCTTAGAGTGAAAACTTAAAGATTTTCCTTTTTCTTTATGTCTGCGTGTTAAGACGCGTTATGACCTATGGGTCGGGAGACAATACGGCCTATGAGTTAGAATACTTTAAAGAGCCTTTGAGTCCTAAACTTATTTAAAGTTATGGTGAACTCACCTTGTGAGCTTGTGACAGATACGCCCATGTCAATGACTAGTCAACTAGACACTATTTAATTATAGGTACATCATATGTTGAGACATGTATTCAAGGAGTCCCCCAATGTGGTTTGGATCCGGAGTGTGCATCTCATTATTTGAAACTCTAGAAATATTATTGGCCTTAAGGCTTGGAGCCTATATAGTAGCCCACGAGCTTGAGGATGTTTTAGCATACGAGCTTGGAGGTAAAATTAACCTATAGGTTTGGTAATACTATTGACCTTTGAGTTAGGAGTGGGCAGATTGCCTTAGAATTAGAGATACCGACTTAACATCAATATGTATGATCAGACATTGTAAATTTGACTATTTTGGAGTCCGGGGTTACTCTAGGCAATTGGGAGTATCTTGTGCGTCCATGTAGAATCACAACAGGTTGTTCTGATCATATGATCGGTTAGAGTGTATCTTGGGGTAAAGGTGCTAAACCATTTTATTGCGAACATGCTAGATGGTAAAGAGGTCAAGCGATGGAGTGTCTAGTCACTAAGATGATTATCTCATTTTGTTATTGCATATTTACAAGTTGTGTAGGCCATGATATCACCACGAGTAATAGAAGTTCAAGGATTTTGACCATTTTATGTCTTAATGGACAAAGTTCGTCAGTCTTCCTTCTATATGTTTTTGTTATTGTAAGCTCTATAGTTAGATAGGACACCTAGGAAGGGAGGGTTACATGTAGAGAGTTCCTGGCATGGCATGTTTACATATTAATTCTACATGTTTAATTGTTTCTTTGTATGGTTATACATATCACATGTTGCATGGGAATTGGGAGCTAGGAAAATTAGGCTTACGGCGTAGGAAAATAATCATATGCTGTGTCGGTCATGTGCCTCAGAATCGGGTTGTGACATACTCTCCTAAGCCATCTCTCATCTCATTCCTCCTTTCCTTTGTGGCCAAGTACTCCCCTCCTGCCTTCTGTCTTGCAAGTCTCCAGCAAGGACTATTGCTCCGGTGATCTCCATCTATGAAAATGCCCTTGATTGAGGTAAAGTTGCTCTTTCCGATCTCTATTTCCTTGAATAGTAAACCCTAGGTTGGAATTAAGTGAAATTTGAGGTTGGGTCTTAGAGGAAAGTGTTTCTTCATGTTCTAAATAGGGTTTAAGTTAGTGAGCTTGAGGAATTCATGGATGAAAATAAGTTGAGACAAAGTGGGAGAAAGGAGAACTTAGGAGAAGCTTTGAAGCTTCCATGGTTAATCTTGAATCAATTGTTAATCTAAGTTAAAAGAAGTTTCTAATGATGATTTTAAGTACCATTTGACCTTAATTAGTGGCTAGAGGCAAGGGAATTGAAAGGAGAATGTTTGCGGCTATTTTGGGGGGAGCTTGATGTAGGTCTTGGCTGGGGTTGCAGCCATGGGTGCTCAGGTGCTAGCCTGACTGAGATGGCTAGGGAAAGCCATGGCTTAGGAGAAACTTTGCCTTGTCCACATTCGGTAGATTGCATTCGAATATCAAATCTAATGCATTTATAACTCATGTTTGAGATATCAAATCCTTTAAAAAATCAAACTATTTTTTATACAATTTAAACAGATTGTATTCAAATTGCATAGGTATTAGTCAGATTGTGAGTTTAAAACTTGTTTAAAATTGGTAAGATAATCCTCATTCTTAAACAATTTTGAAAACAAAAAGAAGAGGGAAAAAAATGTAGCACATGTGTGTGTGTGTGTATGTTTAGGATTTAGCATGTGTGTGCATGTGTGCTTAATTTCATTGATTTTCTTGGTTGAATTTCTCAATGTGAAAATCTAAAACTATCAATGCACATGGATCTATAGGAAATTATGCATTATTCTTTTTTTGTGAATTATAATTTTCTCATGTAGGTTATCTTCACTCAAATGGTATTTGTATATTTTAAAATTAGTATAACCCTTGTTAAATAAAATTAATTAACGTTTTCATTTTTTCCAAATGCAAAGATAAATCTTTTTTTCATTTTTTTATCAATATCTTTCTATATTCATTAGTAATATTCTTATATCTCTTATATTTATAATATTCTTTATACAATATGCGGTTAATTACTTCAAACTTTCTTTTCTTTTCATAATCAATTTATTTTATTAAGATTATTAATCAATATACAATGACATTTATCCTAATCAATGTTCTTGTTTTATATTAGCTTGTATCATGTAAAATCTTGTCAAGTTTATAGCCATTGACATATATGGAAAGAACTATTTGTCATGGGTTCTAAAGGCCAAAATTCACCTAGATGCTAAGGGTGTGGGGAATACAATCATAGTAGAAAGCAAGGCAGCTAACCAAGATAAGGCAAAAGCCATGATATTCCTTTGTCATCATCTACATGGAGGGCTAAAAGTGGAATATCTTACTGGTTTGTGAAAGACTTTTCCAAGATAACTGCCACCCTGATAAGGCTAACTTAGAAAAATGTAAAGTTTGTTTGGTCAGATGCTTGTGAACAAAGTTTTTAGAAGTTGAAAAGCATGCTTCACTTTGGTTTGAGTGATTATGCAGTGTATTGCGACACCTGAAGAATATGCTTGGGATGTGTGTTGATACAACATGGTCATGTCAATGTTGTTGCTTCCAGTCAACTAAAAGAGGATAAACAAAATTATCCCACCCATGATTTAGAAATAGTTGCTATACTACCTTTTATAGAGAAATGTGTGAGATTTATACCGACCATAAGAGTCACATCTCTAGGGTGTGACATAGTTCTTTTCCAACAGAGACATTGGAATAGAGTCAAGTATATTTTTAGATAGTCAAAAGGGTATTATATGTCTCTAATTTTTATCTCGATTTTTATTTATGCCTCTAAACTTTTTTTTTGCCCGATTATGTCCCTTATCTTTCAATTTTATCATATATGCCCTTCTCTATCAACTCCGTCAAATAGGTTAATGGAAAATGTTGACTGAGCTCCCACATGGCAAAATTTTTCTGCCACATCACTTGCCATGTAGACCTATGCTCCAAAATTTCAAAAATACCCTTACTAATAATTTTTTTAAAAAAAAAGTCTTCTCTCTTTCAACTTCTTCTTCTTCCTCTGCATCGACTTCTTCTTCCTTTCTCTTCCTCACTTCTCATTTTTGCAGCAATAGAAACCCCTCAAAACTACTCTCTCTCTCTCTCTCTCTCTCTCTTCTCACCTCCTCTGTTGGTCCTCCTCCTCCTCTTCCTTACTTGGGTTTGAACCCAAATAGGCAAACACATGAGGAAGAATAAGCATTTGTAACCTATGATCAGAAGAGATTTTCCATTACCAGTTATTAATTTCATATGATTTCAATCAATATTTTACTTTATCATTATACTGTCAGAACTCAGACACATTTAGCCAGTAGAAACCATCTGACTCTTTCTTTTTCGACATTTAAATTCTAATTTCAATTATGAAATTTCTTATTTAACAATATCATAACACCAATACCGATAGCAGTAGAAAATAAGGGAGGAAATCTACCACTTACCTCTCAGTCATAGTACAGCTCTCAGCTTCGTACATTTTTCATCCTTCTCCTTTTACCAAAATCCCAACCATGAGTCACCCACTTCCTATTAGCCTACTGCCAACCCAAAATTTTGGATTAAGGAAAAGATATCCATTCTTTCGACCATAAATACTCCAACACAAAAATGGAAGGAAAAATTTTTTGAACTACATTTTCGACCATCCATTGAAGACACATCACAACGGCGGCCCGTGACATGGCATGTTTCAACGATTAGTTCTCTTTCACCATCTTTCTACTCTGACTTATTTCTTAGCCGGTATTATAGCTCAAGGAAGGAAGAAGACAAACGAGGTCAATAGCGAGGTGGTGGCTGATGGTGGCCTCTACATAAAGCCTCTCTCTCTCTCTCTCTCTCTCTCTCTCTTTCTCAATCCATCTCTCTCTCTCTCTCTCTTTCTCAATCCATCTCTCTCTCTCTCTCTATCTCCTCTCAATCCATCTCTCTCTCAGGTGCGTGTGAATGGATACCCACAGTATGGATTTGCTATAGCTTCCTCTAGAAGATTCAAACCATTTATCAAAGTTGAAAACGAGATTTGTTGAATTGACAAATATGAAAACCCCATTATCGAAGCGAAGCTCGATTCCAGTGATGCTCTGATTTAGGGTTATGAAGAAGACTTATGCTCTGTTTTAACTTATGAAGATAGAGCGGAGAGAGAGCAGCAGCAGCATTGAGGTTTCTGCTACTAGGAAAATAAGAAGTGAGGAAGAGAGAGGAAGAAGTTAACGCAGAGGAAGAAGGAGAAGTTGAGAGAGAGAAGACTTTTTAAAAAAAAATTATTAGTAAGGGCATTTTTGTAATTTTGGAGCATGGGTCCATGTGGCAGGTGATGTGACGGAAGAATTTTGCCACATGGGAGCCCAGTCAGCATTTTCGATAACCTATTTGACAGAGAAGGGCATATATGATAAAAATTGAAAGATAAGGGACATAATCAAGCAAAAAAAAAAGTTTATGGACATAAATAAAAATCAAGATAAAGATTAGGGACATATAGTACCATTTTGCCTTTTAGATATCTCCAAGGGAGAATTGATACGGGGTTGTTTTATTAATTCAAATGAATCATCAAAGTCTCAATTAATTGGCTATGCAAATGTTAGATATTTATTAGATCTACATAAGGGTTGATCTCAAATCGATTATTTATTTACATGTAGTAGTACAACTATAACATGGTGTTCAACAAAATCAACATTAGCTATTGCATTTACAAATCATGCAAAAATAACTTAACTGCATGAGGCAAGTCAAGAGTTTGTTTGGCTAAGGCTACTGACCCAACAAATCCAAAAGATGTGTGATCTTCCTATCCAAGAAAATATGCCAACTATACTATATGAAAATAATATTGTATGTATAGCTCAACTAAAAGAAGAATACATCAAAGGAGAGAGAACAGAATATATTTTACCTAAATTATTCTTTACTTAGTGATTAATGTTCAACAAATTCGTTTAAGTAATAATTTGGCATATTTGTTCACCAAGGCAATACCAACCACAATATTTGAAAGGTTGGTATATGGAATAAGGATGCATCGACTCAAAGATGTCAAATGATATTGTCATCAAGAGAAGCCCCAGAGAGTGCTCTTTTATCTTCACCCAGGTTTTGGTCCCACACTAGGTTTTCCATGGTAAAGATTTTTAATTAGGCAACTTTCAATGAGAATATCTAGATTGTGTACTCTTTTTCTTTCACTAGATTTTTTATCCCATAGGGTTTTTTCTAATAAGGTTTTAACATAACACATTGGTCGTTATATCCAAGGGAAAGTGTTATAAATATAATCATAAAGTGGATGACCATCAACTCCTAAACTCGTACTGACTTATCCTATACCTCCCATAGAAATTAAGTTATGATTTTAGTATAATTAAATTCTTATACTTATCTTATTTTAATTTTCTCCTTTTCTCTTTTACTTTTCCTAATATTTTCTTTAAGTTATACAACAATATTGTACAAAAAATTAAATTTATCTAGAAAAAGGTAAATTGGATAGAATGTTTTTGCAATGTATATCAAAATGTTAAGAAAAACCGAGTATAATATTTAAAATAAGATAAATATCAAATGTAATTTAATTAAATTTTAATTATTTGTTATCAAATTCCAAAATTTTTCTTAAATATTTTATATAATTTTTTAATTTTATTTTTTAAAATTTCCTTTTTTTATTTACTAAAGACAACATAAGCGGAAGAAAAAAAAAATGCGCTGCCAACACTGATATAATGAAGTGAACAGGATATTTTGAAAAATAAAATGTAAAAAAGAAATATACATTAAAATATAAATTTTTAAAAAAATCCTATAATGAATGTTTTTCTTTTGCGTGAGGTCTTCATCCCAAGCATTCTTTGCTTAAAGAGAGGTTAGCCTCAGGAATAAAGGGAAGTACATAAACCAATAGAGGGTTAAAGTTAAAAGGCACATTCATCACTACACTTGCCCATAATGCCAAAGCTCCCAATTTTTTCAGTCCTCGCTGACAACCGACCATACCCGGTATCACTCTCTATCCTTAAATGTTCTCTCACCGGTTATAGCCCGTAGCCAGTGGTTTTTCTGTTGTCATGACACTTGTATGATAAATTGAATGTATTTTTTCTCAATTTAATTTTTTTAGATTGCATAGACAAACAACGTTAGGATTTCGGATTTAAAATAAATCAAAAAGGGGTCTAATGCCGGATAAAATTAAAAAGTTTGAGATTTGTTGCCAAATTTTAAAATTGAAAAAATAAATTGTACGACCATTTAAATTGAGGGGTTATTTGTATTTTGACCTTTCTTTTAAATTACAGATAAACTATTTTAAAATTGGTTAAATTACAATTTTGGTCCTTATAATTTTATCAAAATTGTAAATTAATTTTTATACTTTATTTTCATGTAAAATAGTTCATATATTTTTCCATCTATGTAAGTTAGTTTCTACCGTTAGTATGGTTAACTTTACTGTTAAAATAATCCTACATGATAGATAATATGTACATTTGTGAACATGACAATATGCTTAGTCATTAAATTTTGCACAACTCAGTCTCCATGTCAATAAAATTTTCATTTTGCTCTTAATTCTCAATTTCTAACCTAACGTCTACATTGAATTTTGTTGACATAGTGGTTAAGTTTTACAAAATTTTAATGATTGAACATGTTAACATATTCACAAATGTACATATCAGCTACCATGTAAAACTATTTTAATAACAAAGTTAACCATACTAACAACAGAAACTAACTTATATGGATGGAGAAACTATAAGAACCATTTTACATGAAAATAAAGTATATGGACTAATTTACAATTTTGGTGAAACTATAAGGAATAAAATTATAATTTAACCTTTAAAATTTTATATAAATTCGCTTGTGAACAATCCTAAAATACATTGTTCTATATTAATTTGATGTAGTTAAAATTTTAATCTGAAGTTCTCTTTAACAAATTAAAATTATATCAAGAAAGATAAATATTTGCAGCTTCCCTTTGGGCTGTGTGGTCAATTAGCCAAGATAAGAAAAAACAGAGCAAACAGAAACATAGCAGAGGGTATGGAAGAGACCGAGGGACTTTTTGCTTCACTTATTGAAGCCTGTTTGGCTTTTGTTATTTATTCTAAGTCGTAGTATAAATATTTGTTCATTTGACAAGATTGAAGATCTGCACACAATTCCAATTTTGATTTTGATTCTTCAGACATTCAAAACCATAGTACTACATCAATCGTGTAAACTTTTTTTGATTGGACCATTCGCTTCAGTAACGTACTCTCTCATCAATCATATTCATATACACATATATGAAATTAGAAGATTATACTTTATTTCCTTTAGCTTTTAAAGTTAACAAAGAATTTATCCACACTGTAAAAGGATTTAAATTATCCCTTCTATTAATATACTTGTTAGTTTGACCATTAGTTGATATTCATGTTAACATGTACATATCACATATTTAAAAAAAAAAAAGTTAGTCCTGTTGATTAAAATGGGCCATATGATTATTTTTTAAAAAAGTAAATATTTAGATTACTAAAAAAATTAATCTATCAGAATAATAAAAAAGTTTGAAACCTAACTAGAAGTACATAAATATGACAAAATAATTAAAAAAAAATATTTGAAAGATTTATTTTTTTATTATTCGAAAATTCTTTTTCTCAAAAAAAATTCATGGTAATTAATATGTCAGAATAATGAAAAGGGTCTATTTAGTTTCTTTATTATTTTGAAAGCTTTATTTTTTCATTATTCTAAAAATATCTTTTTTTTAGAAAAACAAAACACATTTTGCTCATCCTAATTAGCAACCATGTAGACTCTTTTTTTGTTTTTTAGTGTGGATAGATTGAACACGCTATAGCCTAATAGTTAAACTAATAATTTTATTAATAGAAAGGACGATTTGCACATTTTTAATAATATAAAAGAAATTTTTTTTATTAAGTTTGAAAATTGAGAGAATAAAATGTATAATCCACTAAGTTTATTGGACGTCATGTATATATATATAGTTTTAATTTTATATTTAAAAACAATTCGCTCATTTAAAATATTATTTAGATAAATGGGATTACGATTCAATACAAATAAAGTTGAGATTGAAAATGCAGCCTTTTTGGAAATGGATTCGAAATATTAATTTACAAGTCCAAATTTGGGTACTATAATTATTATTCATGAGTCTTTCTAGTTTTTCTGAGTCTGTTTGTTGATAAATATATCTGTAATTTTGAAGTTAAAATCTAAAAATAACGAATGAGTTTAATTCATACATTAATTATTTTTTAAAAAAGTCACACATCCACACTCCTAAAGTGTTTGAAAATCTAAACTAAATAAGCACAGGACAAATCATTGCTTTACTTTTATTTTATTTTCTTGAGTTGGAAGCAGAATCCGCATGTAACACTGGGCCACGAAAGCAGTGAGTGGGGTACGAACTTGGTTCACCAACTCAGCAGACATAAGAGCATGTTTTGAATGAAATGTCATATTTTTAGCGCAGAATATTTCCAAACACTGCAGGAACTTTTGTCTCTTTTAAGATGCTTTGTTTTTTTTAATTGTTTTTTACTTTGGAATGGATGTAAACTAATCAAATGAACTGCTCAATCATTCTAACTTAGATATCTCATGTTTAAAATTTTTATTAAATTTAATGATATGTTATTATTAAATTAGAGTATTTACAGTGGTGGTTCTTATTTCAATTCACTATTGTAGTTCGTCATACTGATTGCAACTAGTAAGAATGATTCTTATATAATAATCGATTCTTATACAAAAAGTAATAATAAAATAATCAATTCACAATAAATATTAATGGAGAGCAGTGGTGAAAAACAGGCGGTCCAACTAGCCCGTCACAGGCTTGACTTAAACAGGCCAACCCGTTTATATACGCTCTTTATATAGGAAGGTTAAGACTGTCCGCGTAAGATTGCGGGCCAACTTTAGTCTATCCCCTTTTTTTTTAAAAAAATAATATTACAATAATATAATTTTTAATTTTTTAAGTAAAAAATTCAATAATTTTTATTAATATAATATTTATACATGTAAAACATTATTTTTTTTAATTTTCAAATAACCAATCACTTTAATTGTTCATATTTTCTTTCAAAATTAACTATATTATATTTAATTTTAAAAATTTTATATTTATTTTCAAAAGTTTATAAGAGTTTTTATATCCAAAATAACTATATTTGTTGAATATAAGGTTATAAAATATAAAAATGTAATAAAATAAAATTATTTATACTAAATAATATACTTTTTATAAAAATAATAAAATTAAAAGAAAATTGACTGAGGGCTAGATTGTTTAGGCCCGTTTTTAAACATTCATAATTTATTCAGTCCAAGACTACCCGTAACCCCAGTCTACAGTCTTTTTGTCTAGTACAAGTGAAGAGTAATAAATACTAAAATAGTAGAGAGTTGATTGTGCGACCCATTTGTAGGTTCTTAAAAGGATTACTACTGGAGTTGATAATTGTTTAAGCTGATGTGGTATTGTGGGACCCATAATAAAAATTTAAATAAAATTCACCATTGTAAATGCTATTAATGACTTTTTGATACAAGAGCAAGAGTTATGCCTTGGGAAAAAAAACCAATTATAAGGCAAAAATATTGTTTTACTTTTCACCCATAAATTTTGGCAGTAAATTTTAATTTTATCCTAGAATTTTTTTTTGTGTGCCAATTTTATTCTATATCCTTTTAGTTAATTATAATTTTGTTTTTGAAAATGTTGATGTGACATTTCTATTGGTTGTCATGTCAAATGTATATTTGATGTGGACATATTTAATTGGACAAGTTAGTGCTGACATAGACAATAAAAATAACACATCAACGTTTGCCATTAATAATTGTGATAGTGTTATACTTAAGAACAAAATTGAAATTAATTTAAAAGATGTAGGACAAAAATTGACACAAAAAAAAAATTCAGAGACAAGATTAAAATTTTGGTTAAGTTTAGGGACGAAAATAATAGTTTTACTGATAATAATATACTGATAAAATTCTTGATCTCACTCATAAGCTTTAATATTATATAGTGTAGTAATATATAATTTAAAAAATTTTATATTATTAATTATTAAATAATTTTATTATAATTTCTGATAATAGGCACATTTCAACCAAAATTAGATGTGACGTACACATTGAGATAAAAAAAGTTGGTCAAGTTAGAAACTTTGAGTTTAATAAATAATAGCAAAACGATATAAAAGGCTCCTTTAAATTTTGAGTGACTTGTAAATGTAGTTTCATAAACTTTTAAAACCAAAAAAAAGAAGGGTAAATCAATGCGTAGGTTGACCTTCTAATATAGATAGACCCTCCCCAATTGTGGGATTATCATCAGATTTGTATAACCTATAAACTATAAAGTAATTTTTTATTATTATAATATATACAAATTTAAAGTGATATGAAAGAAATGGAGCTCTCCATAATCTTATCCACAAATTAGTAAGTCCTTAAACTTTCATATTCTAAGAAATATGTTATTCTATCTAATATTTTTATAGATATTTAAAAAATTAGCAAGGAAGCATTTTTTTTTTAGGTTAAAATTTTTAAGTGAACATACAGATATGGAAACCAGTAAAAGATTACAATATGATCGTTAAAAAGAAAATAAATAAAAATACATATTTTGCAAAGTATGAAATTAAGTTCAAAGACTCATTTTGTATTTTTACTAATTTAAATAATCATTTGTAAGTAATTCTTACATTCTTTTTTCCTTCATTAATAAGGGCACGAACATGACATTGGTTAGATTAGGGTTTGAACTTTGAACGGACGAGTGGGAAAAGCTTTACGTTGGATTTTGAAGCGAATACGCTACATGCATGTGTGTGTGTCACAGCATGTGGTTAATTTTTACGTTAGTGGTACTTGCGGGATATATAACAAGAGAAGACAACTACTTTTATGAAAAGGATGGTGATTAAAAGTGCATAACTCATCAAGTTTAGAATAACTTGATCATATACTAATCATATATATATATGTAGCTAGGTTACGTTAAAGTAAGCTTGGTGGCTTACTATGGCTAGCTTAGTGCACAGGTAATCCTGTAAAGTTTAGATTAACCCTTAACTTGCAAGTAATACCGATGTTTCTTTCTCTTTTGGTTCTCCCTTTACCAAAAATATATCTAATTAATTACATTCATTAATGGTTAGAACTTAGAATCCGTTCATAGGAAAGTCATGGAAGAATTACCTAGTGGTGGGTTCAAGAAACCTCTTTTAACATTGCCACATGCATGTGTATTGGACGACACGACCAAATAAACATGTTATAAAATCGCAGGTATGACAAAATTAAAAAATTAAGTAGATAATTAACAAACATTTTGAAAACTAAAGCATAAAATATCATTCTTACACTTTGATTTAAGTTTTAATTTTGTCTCATAACTTTATTTTATGTTAATTTTGTCCATGAATCTATTGCTATTTAAATCTTTAATAGTAATGCTAATGTCATCATCTTTATTCCATACATAAGCACCAACTTACATCCATGTCATATTTATACTTGAAATGACAAAATTATCCCTTTTTTCTTAATTTTCAATTATTAGTGTCCCCTTCATTTGATGGGCAATTTTGTTATTTCAAGTAATTATTTGACATGAACATGTTAGTTAAACAAGTCGGTACTGATATGTGTAATAAAAATCGTCATATTAGTCTTTGTCATTTTCAATTTAGAAGATGTTAGATTTAGAGACAAATTTGAAACTAATTGAAAAATTAAAAGATAAAATTGGCACAAAATAAAGTTTTAAAATGAAATTAAAAATTGGGCCAAAATTTGGTGAAAAATGTCTAAAAATTAATTAACAAATCATTTCTATACTAATATAAAATTTAAATGTTTCTCATTAACTATTTAAAATTAACTGTGCAAACATTCTTAATATTGACATAATTAGAGGTATTCAAATCTAATTTAATCTAATTCTAGCCAAATCAATCCAACTAAAATTGACCAAAATAGATTAAATAATCAGATTGATTGGATAAATATTTTTTTCAAAACCTATTTAATTATATTGGTCGATGGATGGATGGCTGTAGTAAGTAGTAACTATTCAATCCAAATTAACGATTCAATTACATATTAACATATTAATATATTATATAAAATATTATAGATATATATATATATATAATATAACCTATGAAATTGATTCTTTTTCTTTTTGCAAGGTTTGGAAATGATTAATGATGTTAAATTAGTACTGGTTAACAGACTGATTTGTTTATAAATGATCTCACATGTTAAGTCTAAGATCGCTCATGGTTGGATCGCGGGTAAACGGTCTAGTTAGTTTTTTTTGCCCCTTTTTCAACTTTTTTTGTGTTGTTGGGTTGCTTGCTGCACTATTGGGCTGTCTTGCTTCTTCTTCTTTTTTTTTTTTTTCCAGCTTTAGAGACCGATCATGGAGTTAGGGCCTACCCTACTACCTCCCTCAATTCCTCTCTTTCCAACATATTGAATTATGAAGATGATGTTGTGCCTGTGTTGCCCGCAGTGCACCTATGCAATGAGCCGATGAAAGAGATGATGTTGTGCTCTATGCGCCTGTATGAGACCGAGGGTGAGCAAAGCCGAAAGCGAATGCTGAACAAAGCTTCTGCTGCTGAAGTGATGAACTGATGATGATAATTGACGATGCGAGGGGGAGGCAAGCGAGATGAATCGAGAGAGAGATTGAGAGTGAGAGAGAGATGAAGATGATATTGTATTGCTGGATGTGCCTATGACAGAGCTTAGACGAAGTAAACAAAGACGAAGCGATGACAAAGACAAAGATTTAGTGAACCGTTACGGAGATGGAGTAGACGAAGATGAAGCCGAAGCGAGATGGAGAACTTAAGAAATGGATGTTGTCAAATGGAGAACTTGGGAAGCACTGGTAGAAATGGACTCTGTCAAATGGAGAGCTTGGGAAGTGCAGAATTGGAAACACTAATGAGAAAGGAGAAGATGAGAATTGAGATTGCTAAGGAGAATTGGGAGCACTGCGAATGAAAAAAAAATTAATAATTTAAAAAAAAAAAAACCTTGTGGGCTGGCTCGTTTAGACTGTAGTCTTAAATAAATTAGATCGTTTAGACCCATAAGACTGTCTATTTTATGAGCGGTCCTGAGTTGACCTGCATGCCACAATTTTTTTGGCAGTACTATGTTAAATATATAGACTTATAATTAAATATTAATTATGTCATAATATTCAATTTAAATTTATTTTATATATTATATTATGACGGGAGATAAATATGATTTTTATTGTTTTGAATATCTTTTTTTATTGTTGAGATTTAAAAAAAAAAGTATAATGTTTAATTTTAAAAAAATTTAAACACTTAAAAAATTAGCTATTTAATCCAATCTAAAATCATTATATGTCGAACTGAATTAATTTAATTTTATATAAAATATGATGAAATAAAATTTCTTTCTATATAATTAAATCAAATTAATTAGTCAAAATAATCAAGCTAATCCAATTCAAATTAACCTATATCTCCAAGCATAACTCGATTGCAGAAATACTTAACAAGCACTCCAACCGTTAAATATTTTAATGATTGTTGAATGTTAAGTCTCAAAAGTATATTAAATTATAGCAAAAATGATATAACAGTCTTAGTCAATTTTAGATTTTTTTTTTTTTACTGATTCCTGATTGGAAGAAAGGAGAACATCATCATCAAGCATAACCTTGACGGGATGGTTGCTATCGTGTGAGAAACGTACCTGCATTTTAGATATAGGCCAATCATATTTGCCCACGTAGCCTACTTCCGGCGCACGTTAGAGATCCCGCCTCTTACATCAAACCTAGACATGTGGACCCAAATGTCCTCTCTGCTCTCGACCATTTGTTCTCTCTCTTCTCCTCTTAACGGTTTTTCGCTCACGGACACGACCTATTTCCGTCTCTTAACGGCCCCGACTTAACGCCGTTATGCCCTTCCCCCTTCCCTCCATATAAATACCTCCTTCCCTCTTCTCGTCTCTAATTTTCCACTTTCTGGACTGAACTAATATCAAACCGCCATTCCCGTATCCCGTGCTTTCCATTTTTGGCCGTTTTGTCGTTGATATTTGTACATTTTATCGCGCAATCCCTCTGTATCTTCCAGGTTTTCTCTGTAGAGTTTCCTTTTCTGTGCGTACTTCGCAGCTGAGCTTCTCCATATGAAGCATCTACCATTTTTTCTGCCTAGGAATTTCATCAGCGGCATTCAAGGGATTTTAATCTTTAACGGAGTTGTTAGTTCTGTATAGGTGATTGATTTTGGAGGATTCTGCTCTGTGATGCTCGGTTTGGAGGTTTAAAGAAAAAGAATAGGCTGAGATCACAAACTCGCCACCATTGGTCTAGTGTCTTTGGAGCTGTTTACTGCAGTTGTAGTTCATAAAAGGCGAGTTATAACTTTTAGATTTAATTTTCTTTTTGCTTTACTTTTACCTTTATTTAAACCATTTGTTTGCATTATCATGAATTCAAATGCATTTCAAATCCTAAACGATTTGATTACGTTTAAAGTGATTCCGCATTTACTACGATTGATATAACGCTTGTTATCTCCTCTTCTTTTTTTTTTTTTTTGTTCTTTTCCTTTTTGAAATGATGCAGAGCTCTTTTGCTGGTGGCTTTAAGGACCATAGTGATGGCAAAAGACTAACGTGTGCTGTAGTGTAGATGTCAAGCATCGTAGGGATTGGGAAGAAAAAGCAATCTGAAACCAGAAGACCGAAACATTTACTTGCCTGTATGTGGCCGTGCTGAGTCTCAGAGAGACAAAGAACAAGAAGCAGTTGGGGTTTGCTTGGTAAGTCGTTTTCGTATAGTAATGGCAGTATTAAATTCCACTTTTCAGTAAAGCAAATGTCCGTGTGGAATTCCTTCCCTCTTCCACATTCTTATGTGCATGTTTCTTTGCCCCATCTCATGCCGCTTTCATCCTCCGACAAACATTGATTCCCATCCTGAATCCATTTTGGTTTTTCTCAATTCCAAAAACACTATCACATATCCAATACCTCTGTTCTTTTTTTTTTTTTGGTTGCTTTATTATATAAATAAACTAAAGTTTCTCTAAGTTTCCATAGATCTGTTTCTCTCTCAAGGTCAGTGAGTCGCTTTGGGTTATCTCGGAGAACGAGGATTGATGTGATTTACACAAAAGATAAAGAAAGAATCAGAGGAATAGATTAGTGTATTTTACTGGGTTTTTGGGTGAGCACAAGGGACGTGTCAGAAACGTCTGGTTGGACACCCTTTGATTTTGTATTTTGAATTAAGTAAATTATTATTATAATATATAATGCATAAAGTAAATTATTATTATAATATATAATGCACAAAAGCAAATCCTTGTACAATTTCTTTCTAAATGTGCAAATCTTAAATATTTAATGCTGCAAAATTCACGATTACAGAGACAAATGCAGGTTTTCGTATAAACAAATGCCCAGTGTCCTTGGCCACTCTAAGAAGGACCGAGTTGAAGAAACCTTGCCCCGTCTTGTTTCTTTCTACTTTTGATTCTTGACCCATTTTCCTCTTCTGGGTTTCGGAGATGGCTTTCGCTGTACTGATCCCGAGCTCAATTGAAGATTGCTTTTCCTTTTTCTCTCTTGCTAGGACCATTTTGTTCCCCGTGAAGATAATAGACTAGAACTCTATTTTATCTTTATAGTTGCATTCCAACTTGTATCTCTGGCTTCTTTATTTCGCTGCTTTCTTTACGAACCTAACTATTGCTATTGCTTACCGTAAGTGGGCGTTCCCTGTCACTGTTTTATTCAATGAGAGTGACTGCCTCCACCTATCAATTTTGTCCTGAATGAATGGGATGTACAAATTGTTCTATTGCCCATTCAAAACCAATGCTACGGTACTGCAAAGCACAAACCCCACAATTTTTAAACAGAGAATATAGAAATTTTCTCTTTCTTTCTGTTCGCTGAAATTGAACCCATAAATGCTTGTTTTGTACAGGAAGAAGGAAAAAAGTCGAAAAAGTAAAGATGTTTACATGCATAGCGTGTACGAAGCATTTGGCGGAGGAGAGGGAAGATGGAGGAGGAGCCCGTGAGAGTGGCACGCCGACTACAAAAGAAGCCGTCAAAAGCCTGACGACGCAGGTTCTTAATCCCACCTCTTTTTTTCCCTTCGGCTACAATCTTTGCTTTTGCAGCTTCTTTTTCCATCTCGGTGAAAACAAACAAAATCATATCCCCATTAAGGTCCTGGTGTGGTGGGGACCATCCTCGGAATCTTTTTCGTCCACGTATAACCTATATACGGCCTAAATTAATCTACCACACGGATACACTAGTATTTAGGCCAATATTGTTTTCGTTTTTGAGGGATGACGCAATTCTATTTTGGCCCCATTTGCTGTTCTTGACGGATGGTCCACTCTTATCTATATATTGGTTTATTTATTAGCATGTGGTGCCAAGGTGCTGACCTGACGCGACCATGATGAACCAATCAGTCTCTTCTGGTGGCTTATTTTTTGTCAAGTAGACTCCCTTAAGCCACTTATAACTGGACCCGAGAAGAGCAAATTGCACTGAACCAGACTAGAGACCGGTAGAGTCAGAAGACTTATAAAATTGATCTGCTAATTTCTTACCACCAATCGTGCCTAATTTTAACAACTGGAAAATGGCTTAACAATTTTTTAATATTAGTATGTGTATATATCCTAAACATCTCTGTATTTTCCATTTTTTCTTTTTTATACAAGCATTTGAATGGAATTCGCTGTTGTCTTGGTCAAATATTCGTAAATGCAATGAGAAAAACAGTAGTGGGAGCATGTTCCAGATTCAGCAGTTGGATTGATGTTGTGAAATGATGCCTGGCACAGAAGGGCCTGCCATATGTGTATCCTCAGTATGGTCCATCCTTGAATTCTTGTCGGCCCACTGTTCTCTACAAGTTTGCTATTATTATTATTATTATTATTTTTTAATAACCATGGTATTCAGACAGCATTTCCCTTATTTACGTCGCCCAACTGAGTCCACGGGCCCAGAGGCATGACCAGGAAAAAATCCTGTACCCTCTTGGCACCAAGCGAGATCGAACGCAAGGTTGTGTGCTTTCCGACACAATCCCTTTACCACTAGGCCAACCCGTTGGGGGCACACAAGTTTTGCTATTATATGTCGATGAAAAGCAAAAAGTTTATATCAGGGACAGCCTTGGATTGTTTTGTGACAGAAAAGTCTTGTGAAATTATTTTGAACTAATATTTATGGTTAGATCACCAGACATCACTCTGTCCTACTCTATTGATATCTCCTTATTAGTTACCTTCACTGCACTTCCACGTTCCTTAATCAATGTTAGATACAATTATAAGCTGGACACAAAGCCTCTAGCAAGTTAACACTCCTTGTTTGAATTATCATATTAGAGTCTTGTATATGAGGTACTTTTAGATGCCTATCCTAAATATAGTGAACTAAAGGTCCCTGAAATAAGTAGAAACATTGACGAGTAACTCTTGGGCAGAAACTAGTAGAAAGTTCTACAATTAGAAAATGCTTTTTACTGGAGTGCAGAGCGAATAATAGCATATCTATGAGATTCTTATAATGGACTTGACAATCTGGGATGTTGTCCACTCCTATCCTCTGGCCGAGTACATACTCCAGCAGTCCAGCTGTAAAGCTATTGCTTGATGCTATGAAAATGACCTAAGCCTGAAACCTTAGACTCCATCCGGTTTCCTCCAGATTTACTTTTTAATACATTTTTCAGATCTTCGAGACTTGGTTTCCCCTCTCCGCTTGTGTGCCATTTAACACACACTTCTCTGCTGTTATGCTCTGTTATCATTCGAGGTGGACATCTCTGAAAAATTATTTAGCTTATTTTGGTCTCAATTTTCTTTTTGAAATTTATCCTTTCTCTTGGTCCAATTCCAATCAACAATATATACTAATGAGAATGAAGAATTTAATCGCATGATTCGTTCTTCATTTTATTGGCAAAGTAGCCAAATAATTCACAACACCTTTTTTTTATATACTGAACCATTGGTTGTTATAATCATGCTCAAGATCTTTGCAAAGGAATTTGTGGGTTGGATCTAAATTGTTTGAAGTGGGGGGCCACTACGCTCGCTCAGGCGTTTTGAAAGCCTTTTACCATATCATTAAGATATAGCAGAAGACCTTAAAACGTCTCCATTAACTTATTGGAGTCAAAGGTCAAAATCAACATAAACACAGTCTATGCAGCTGGCCAAGAATCCCAATCTCCAAAACAATGGAATGCGTTCAGTTAAGGTTGGATGAACTGTAAAAGTGGGTATGTAAAGGTAAAAACCAAATATATTATGGGAAAAAAATTTATGTATGGTTCTTGACAAGAAATATATCTATTTGCTGTGACGACGGTATTCACGGAATTTGTTTACTGCAATTTTCTTATTGCTTAAATCTCACGTATAATTTATTCTCATAGAAATTCTCTGGTAAAATAATGCTTATTTTTATTTCTGAAATTATTTACATATTACACTTCTCTCCGTCAGATATGGAGATTTTGTTTATCTAATATCCTTACATGCCATTCGGTCTTTAAGTCTCCGCTGATCAAAAAACTAGTATCTATCTTCTGTTCTTTCTGATATGATTAAAACTTCTAATACATAATTGTAGTTACGGATTTAATCCTGCATGTGCAGATAAAGGACATGGCACTTAAGTTTTCAGGTGCCTACAAGCAATGCAAACCGTGCACAGGATCCAATAGTTACAAGAAAGGGCATAGACCTTATCCAGATTTTGATACCATCTCGGAAGGAGTTCCATACCCTTATATGGGAGGTGCAAGCTCAAGTTCAACCCCTGCATGGGACTTTACGAGTCCCAATTACCCGACTGGAAAATACGACCCAAGATTTGGTGGGCCATTCGGTGGTGACCGAACCCCCAGGGAACGTGAGTCAGCATCAGTGTGTGATGTAGTGTTGGAGAACGAGGATGAGCCCAAAGAGTGGATGGCACAGGTGGAACCAGGGGTTCACATTACATTTGTATCTCTTCCTAACGGAGGAAATGATCTCAAAAGAATTCGATTCAGGTATGGTACTTCAATCACGGATCTAGAAACGAGGCCATCAAATTATCAAGCTATCAAGGTGTTTAAAAGTTCAATATGTGTTCTCTCGAATTTGTTAATGTAGTGTTTAGCTAAGCTGACATTTGCTGAATTTCTCGCATTGCACATTTTGGCCCTTGACAATACCATATTTGTATTGTGAGAAGTTTCAGGGTAGGATCGAAAGAATAACTTGAAATATCTCCTATCTTCCAGTTCAACTATGAAGAATGTGTACCTTTTAGGCCTTAATCTTATTCTAAATATCAGAAATCAGAATTTAGTTGTTCAAAACGGAAGTATGATGCTGAAGCAAAGACCGCCGCTAACTGCCTTTGAATTTGCAGCCGAGAGATGTTCAATAAATGGCAAGCTCAGAGATGGTGGGGTGAGAATTACGATCGAATCATGGAGCTCTATAATGTCCAGAGATTCAATCGACAAGATCTTCACACTCCTTCAAGATCTGAAGATGAGGTAAACATTTCACCAGCATTTTATTTCAGAATTCTGAATTTCACTCTTCAAGGACCCTTTTAAGACTTGAATTTTGCTTTGCATGAGAAAAGTAGCAAGAGCTAAATGGAAGACAGTCCTCTGTCGTATTTTTTTCTGCCACAGCATGATATTGCACATCAGATAAATGATTTTTCAAGATTTTCCTGTGAACATCTTCCTCTTTAAACAGCAAAGAGATTCTTCTTACTCGAGACTAGGATCTGCGCGAGATAGCCCCATGGCTTCATCTCTAAAGTGGACACCGAGGAACTACCCGAGAACCACAGGAAATAAAGGGTATTACGCATCTGAACCTCTGGATCAAGGTGGTGGGCCCCATCTCCACAGAGGGTCTTCGGTGGAAGCATCACGGACAACGACCTCTTCTAGAGAAGAACCTTCTGTTAGCAACGCCAGTGACATGGAGACAGAATGGGTGGAGCAAGATGAGCCTGGAGTGTACATTACAATCAGACAGTCAGCGGATGGCATGAGGGAGCTTCGACGTGTCAGATTCAGGTAAATCAACCCTTTCCTATTTTGATGAAATCATGAACTCCTAGAGCGCATGTTGAGATGTTCTGTTTATTGATTATTTATGATGAGTTTATAACACTTCTATCAATTCGTGTGAAGCCGTGAAAGATTTGGGGAGGTACATGCCAAGAATTGGTGGGAGGAGAACAGAGAAAGAATACAAGCTCAGTACCTTTGAAGCCTATGTTCCATTGCCTTCATTGCTGGATGACAACCTTAACAAAGTTCCTAAACAGGTGGAATCCTCATTTTTGTTTTCCAGATTGAAATGGGCGACTCCAGATCATGGAACGAGTTTATACTGAAATCTAAGTTTCCACCATATAAACAGTTACCGGCTAGTGCAAATGGATCGTTTCTTATGACGACTCCAGTTTCGAGAAGGATCAGTGGCTATGGGATTGGGAGGTCTAATCCTTTTTTTTTTTTTTCCCTTTTTCTTGTTTTACTCTATTTTCCCTACTGGGGTCGTTCTATCATCATAGTAGTTGTTACGTTAATTACAACCATTAGTTTATACATCTTCCACGTCCCCGGTTACATACATTTTCCACATCTTTATCTTACTAGAGTTTGAATATAAGAATTTAAAGTAAAAACAAAACGTTCTCTTAGTCAGACCAGATAGTTTAATATTTAATAATGACTATGGTGTTTTTCCTCCATTGTGCACCTTGCATTCCAAGTTGGAAATGAGCATACCACGTTGCTATAAAATTCTGTCTTTGGTTAATTCACTTGATAATCTAAAAACTGAACACCTGTGTTAGGTGTAGATTTCTGCTTTCTCCGAAGAGTCACAAATATAACTATTACTGTAATCATTTGATACTTCACTCTTATAAAAACAGACTCAATGACTACCGTCAAAATGAAATTTGATCTTAGCTCATCAAATGGATAACTACGT
Organism: Biancaea sappan; assembly: GCA_037074585.1. NCBI lineage: Eukaryota > Viridiplantae > Streptophyta > Magnoliopsida > Fabales > Fabaceae > Biancaea > Biancaea sappan. The sequence goes on from CM073490.1 coordinate 65,966,616, forward strand.
AAAATTTAGCTGGTTTAACCTGTTGGTCAATTTTTCTTAAAAAACAAGATTTAAATACAATTTTATAACTCATGTAAATATGAAAAATTTTATAACTTTCTTGAATAAATAGACAAATTACATATTAATTTAACAAGATAAAAAATTAATGTTATGCATAATTTAAAAAAGGATAAAGAGAATATTTTATAAATACTAATTACTTTTAAAAAAATTAAAATTTTTACCAAAATAATAATATTTAATCAATCAAATATAAACTTCGAACTATTTTTCAATAAAGTGACCAACGCCCCGCAGTGACATACTCAGACATTAAATATATGGCTCATGTATTTAACGGGCTAGCTAGCCCACCTGAACGATCCATTTGAAAGTGACTGACCAGAGGGAACCCATCTTAAAATGCTACTATAGTTTATTCGAGAACGAAGTTAATTTCAAGTCGAGATATCATTGAATTACAGAGTCTAGCAAATCCAGGAAAAATTCTTAAATAGAAAGGGCAAAGTGTTTTGGTTAAAAAAAAAAGTTTTATTTGTAGAAATGAAGCATAGTCTTATACCATGTAATCGCAACAAATTAATTGCATATGCCACAGCAACAGCAAAGTCAGCTCAGGGTAAATCCCAACACATAAACTAGACACTCAGGGCAAGACTAGTTTGTATATCAGACCTAAGAGAACAGAACACTCGTCAGTATTCAAACGATACATCTCCCATATCAGCTCATCTTTTTCATCCGGCAACTTTTCTTGAGTAAGCTCTTCCAGTCGGAATCTCTTGTGCGGGCTTAACCAGAAAGTTTCCAGATTCAGTAATCCAATGGCCTCCGGCCTTCATTGGAGGTGGACGGGGTTGACCCATGGACTGTCTTCGAGTACTACCTGCCATATTAGCCAACTTGTTTGCTGTTTCTGAAACCCCACGTGCTGTAATCCTTCCCTTGTTTATTGAAGCTGTCAATCAACATAACTTACCTTTTATGTCTCGCAAATAAACAAATTAATAACATACTATCCCCATACTAAAACATTATTGAAGCAACTACCTGACACATTTCCTAAGTATAAAAATGCACATCTATTAAATAAAAAAAATAACCTTTGGCCCAACTTTAAATATTTTAGTAGTTATGGACAAAATAACTAGATAGAATATTATTAGCAAGCTTACGTGGGTTGTCCTTTCCCGGTGGTCGATACTTTGGTTGTTTGGTTGTCTTCAGGGACGTGTCATTTTTATTCCCATCCTACAGGGGAATCAAAAAGAAACTGTCAGCACTACACAAAGATTGTTACACATGAATTGTCGTTGATAGATTAAAAAGATGCTTCAAGGTAAAGCATTCCCTGCGTATATTTACCACTTTACATTTGTTCTTGTACAAAACTTGTCAACAAGGACAGATGTGACAGGAGCAAGTATTCAGGATTCAGGTTTTCATGGTCAGAAGAACAAAGAAATAATAGACCAGACTCCTCTTATGACATACAGAAAGCCAGAGGAACAACTCACCTCATTTGCCATATCCAGCTTGCAATGTACACCTGTAACAAGATTTGGAAGAAGAGAACCTTGTTCACACATCCAATGCATTCAACCATACAAGTACAGCCAATAATAAAAAGAGACCAGCTCAACATAACCCAACCGAGAAAAGGGATCCATCTTTTTAATTTGTTTGTCAGTTTTCATCCTTGGAACATAGGGGAAGCAATCTAAGCAAAATAGAAATATCTTATCCAAAACCAAATAGAGATCACCTGCAGCTATTGGAGGATGTAACTTTGGAGAGGAACAATTATTGGTGAGCTTTGAATTAGACAAGGTGCCAGAATATCTCTTAACCCCCTGCCAGTCCAGTGCTCCCCTTGTTCCAACTGTGACAACTGAGAAATTAGGACAACTAGAATTACACCATAAGAATCCTTAACTGACAATACAAAAATAGAAACACAAACCAGGTGGAGGAGTTCTAGCTACTGCTTTGGTGCGAAGGGATGGAGGAATGTAAAAGCAACTCTACAACAAACAAAAAATCTATGAATTAAATAAACTTACGGAAAGCAGAACATATTCCCACTGGTATCAATAAAGACACTACAAATGTGATTAAAATTAAAATAGTACATGGAGCACCTGAAAGAAAGGATGTTGGAGGGCCTCTGCAGCTGTTGGCCTCTTGCAAGGATCCCATGAGCAAAGTGACTACATGGGTAGCAGATGCAGAGCAAGAAAAAAAGATCTATGAGTTGGAAAGCAGAGAACAAGATTGAAACAACAATGTAAAAGGGCACTTACTGTAATAAGGTTAATTGCATCAACGCTAACAGATGGGATAAGTGCAGATAGATGTACACCAGGAAGCTGAAAATTTTCAATTAAAAAGCAGTATTTAGTGGAAGAAACTTCTTATCCCACGATATACAACTATACGTTGGTAGAAAATATCCCACAAAAAGATATTAAAAATATTTAAAAACCTAGCTCATAACAAAAAAAGACCCAAAAATTTTTCAATTTCCAAATTTAGACAATCAGCATAAAACATCATTTAAAATTCAACATCTTTAGTCAAATTCCTAAACTATCCAAATCAGGGGAATCTAACCTGTGGAAACTGATAGTTAATATCCCTTGCAAGTTTAAATCCATCAGCCCATGATTCAATGGTTGGACTGCCTATAACACCACATATCTTGTATATCTCATCTGCTTCACTGCAAGCACAACCACGAAGAAAAATGTTCATTTTGAACTCCCAGCCACTAAACAAATTACTTCAAACACAAACATTGACCTTATTTAGAATCTATGCCATAACATCATAAAAAGTAAAGTGCAAAGAAAGACCCTTTTATCTAGTGAAACATGTTATGTAACCTCCAAAGATAAAAAGGGTTAGGGGAACTGATTATTTCAGTCAAGATGGAATTTTGCATTCAGTCCCATGCCCCAAGTGCCTCACATTTGTGAATTCCATAATGAAGATACTATGGTTCTTTCATGGTAAACAATGATACACCATTATACAACTCAACAATTAGGAATATAGAGAGGAGAGAAACAGAAAGAAGATACGTACTTGGCACCTGGAAAAAGAGGCCGAAGGGTGAACAATTCAGCCATTATAGCACCCATAGCCCACATGTCTAAAAAGAAGGGAAAAAGTAAAAAATAAAATGAATTGCAGTAGTCATTCAGCATCAGTACAAACAACAGATTAGTCGACACCATAGATGACATAATATTATTTCACGACAGATACTTACCAACTTTGGAGCTATATAAGTAAGACTGAAGCAGCACTTCAGGTGCACGATACCTGACGAGATTATCATACAATTTATTATATGCCTAACACACATGTAATGATTAAAGTATATTGATTATAAATTTAAGACACCTACCACCGTGTGGAGACATACTCAGTGTAGGGTGGTTGTGAACTGATCTCACGGGCAAGACCAAAATCAGCAATTTTTATGATATCCTTGGAGACCAGTAAGTTTTCTGCAACCAGTAATGTACTCTCTGTCAAAAGACAGAAACTTCAAAGCAAAAGAATGAGTCTATAAATGCATTGGACCAGGAACCTAGTCTACTTATGCCTGACAGCAGCGAAAATTTGATGGGTTAGCACGTCAATTTGCAGAAGAATCATATAATTACTGTTGAAAGAAAAAAAAACAAAACACAAGGGATGATACTAGTGAGGCAAGAACTAAAGGCCAGTAATTTATAATTTCCTTCCTAAACAGTGATAAATTAACTTCTTCCCATTGTATACAATCATATACCAAGACTTTTGACTAATGATTACCTGGCTTCAGGTCACGATGAAAGTATCCACGCTGGTGCATGTAAGCAAGACCTTGGAAAACTTGAAAACACCAATTTCTAACTTCACTTTCTGAAAACAGCTTTACCCTGTCTTTCATAAATTGGTACAGGCTGCATTCCTGTATTACCCCAAATGCTGTAAATCACTTATTATTATTAACTTTACATAAATTTGATATATTGCCATAAGAAATTGTGACCTACCATGTATTCAAAAACAAAGAACAGAATATCACTTTCTCGAATAACTTCCTTCAGCTTGACAATATTTGGATGATTCATTTTTCGTAACGACTGCCGAAGACAAAGTTATAAAATAGATGAGTATAAGCATTATATTGCAAATGCAAATAAGGGTTCAGAGATCAGCAAAATTTGCCACCTTAACTTCTCTCAGGTTTACACACTCCTCCCATGAGTAATACTTCTTTTTCATTTTCTTGATAGCAACCTGCATTTTACATCATATATCAGGGACAACAAACACACTCCTCCCAAAGACATGGTGCACTTTCTTCAAGCTAGGTAAACTACACTTACAACTTCACCGGTTTGCTTATTAAGAGCTCTCCAGACACTCCCAAATGTTCCATCCCCAACTTTCTTGATTAACTTGTACCTGTGTTCACGAAACAAAAATAGTTTAAAATAGAATCAAGATTCAAGAATACATAAGAAAAAAATACACAATTACCCCGACAAATATTCACCTCTCCATTGTTCCCATGGAACACAAAGCAGCTCTTCCTTTATTCGACAAAGGTACACACAAAGATAGATTGCATTTATATCTTGCAGACAATGCTCACAAAAGAACAATGAAATATTAATAGATGTCTTCTAGTCCAGCAAAATCCACCATCAATTTTCTATCATGGCATAAAATATCACAAAAACATAAACTTTCCGATGGAAGAGCAGCACAGCCTTGTTGATATATCCACGGCTTTCCAATGATAGCAGAAGGCAGGTTGTAGTAAAGAATAAGAACCGGAGATCATACTGCTACTTCCAAGGTCCGAGAACAATGTTTGATCAAGGCAACAACATTAATCTCCAGCTAAAGCCACTGATATCCTAGACTTCAAGAAACTAAAAATAGCCAATTCATCTACACATAGAAAATGTTTCAAAACCTTTAGGTAGCTGATGTTTTGTCACCACCAATACCCCATCAAAAGCAACAAAACAATTACTAATAACTACAATTCTGCACTGATTCAATGCAATTGCTTATCCAATGCTAAAGATGAAGGCAGCATCTAATACTCACTTGATGTTTCCACTCAATGTTCGGTCAGCAATGACTGTCAAAAGAACTAATGTTAAGAAACAACTATCACATTGGCTTAAACCAAAAAAGAAGTAAAATAAGTGCTCACTTGCACAAGAGCACAATAGAAGAAGCACCTATCTCAGAAGAAGCTAATATTATGTACGATGTGCTGATCATTAAAAAGGAGCAGAACACTAGGTGCAATTAACAAAGGAAACAAGAAGAAAATCTCCAAGGATGAAGAATCGCCAATCAAGCGCTTTTTGGAATGGAAGCAAACGGCAGTGGTAGAATATTGGCCAGAAATTAACTCCCTCCATGTCTCAAAAATAGAAAAAAGGTACTTTAGATTTGAACCCGGTTCACCCTGCACTTAAACAAACCATTAAAGCCCAAATTAAAATAATAATATCAAAAATGTAATTTCAATTTCTCTTTTGTACTACATAGGACCAAAAAGAATCTCAACAAAAAACTGACGGGAAAGGGGATGAGGTAAATTCAAATGCTAGCACAAGAGCAATTAAACAGAGCAAATAGCATTTATGCAATTTTTGGCATCTAGATGGTAGTTGGTAGTTTGCAATTTTTGGCAACGTAAAACTTTGTCGAAACTCTCCTAAACATGGATCAACAACAATTTTTTGCTAATGCTAGGACGTTGTCCGGAAGCAACGCACTGTTTGGCTCGAGTACAGTGTTAAGTGAACTAGAGCCGCTACATCGGTGCTCGGATGTAGTGTTAAATGAGCAAGGGTCCACTAATACTAGATCGTTTCCCAGAAGCAACGTACTGTATGGCTCGAGTACAGTATCAAATGAGCTAGAGTCACTGCATCGTCGATCGAATATAGTGTTACATGAGCATGTTCCTGGACGGTTGAGGGTAAAGAAATTATTCCAGGAGAGCAAAATCAGGATTGGTACGTGGAATATTGGGACCATGACAGGAAAATCCATGGAGGTTGTGGACACTATGAAGAGGAAAAAAATTAACATCTTGTGCCTTCAAGAGACCAAATGAGTTGGAGAAAAGGCTAAGAAGTTTGACTGTTCAAGTTTCAAGTTTTGGTACACAGGAAAAGTAAGGACAAAATTATGGTTGACAAGGAATGGACATCGAGTGTGGTGGAGGTAAAAAGGATTGGAGATAGGATTTTATGCTTAAGAATGATTGTTGTAAGAGATACACTTTTAGGAGATGGCCAAGAGGGTTAGAAAGGTAGCTAAAGGGGGAGAATCAACAGATTTTCAAGAGAAAACTGTTGGAGGAAGGGTCCTGGGAGTTACGAGAAAATGCTAACATCATGTGGGATGAGATGGTCAAGAGGGTTAGAAAGGTAGCTAAAACACTTTTAGGAGAATCAAAAGGTTTTGGACAAATAGATAAGCAATCTTGATAGTGGAATGACACCGTTCAAGAGAAGATCAAATTTAAAATAGAATGCTTTAAAGCTATCCATTTGTGCAATAACACAAAAAATTGGGAAAGGTATCGGAAGGCTAACAAGAAGACTAAAAAAGCAGTAAGTGAAGCACGATCTAAAGCGTTTAAAAGGTTTTACAATGACTTAGGAATGAAAAAGGGAGAACAAAAGATTTACAAGTTGCAAAGACTAGAGAAAGGAAATCTAAAGATCTGGATCAAGTAAGATGTATTAAGGATGATGAAGAAAAAGTTTTGGTTACAGATGGAGATATTGAAGACAGATGGTAGGGTTACTTTTACAAGCTTTTTAATGACGGAACAGGGTCGGCTAGTGATATGGAAGATTTACTACCCTAGAGAGAGAACAAAATTTGGCATATTATCGCATGATTAAGGTTGATAAGATCAAGGAAGCTCTTAGAAGAATGGACAATGGTAAAGCCGTTGGCCCTAATGGTATTCCTATTGAATTTTGGAAGTGTTTAGAGGATGAGAGTACTATCTGGCTAACTAAACTCTTTAATGAGATTTTAAGGTTCAAAAAAATGCCTGAGTAATGGAGAAGAAGCACTTTAGTGCCTATATACAAAAACAAAGGGGACATCCAGAACTGCGCAAACTACTGAGGGATTAAGCTTATGAGTCACACTCTAAAATTATGGGAAAGAGTAATTGAACGTAGGTTAAGAATTGAGACGAGTATTTCTGAAAATCAATTTGGATTCATGCCAAGGCGATCTACTATGAAAGCTATTTATCTACAAAGACGGTTGATGAAAAGGTATCGGAATAAACAAAAAGACTTGTATATAGCATTTATTGATTTGGAAAAAACTTATAATCGAGTACCAAGAGAGGTGCTGTGGAAAGCTTTAGAAAAGAAAGGTGTACGGGTTGCGTATATTAGAGCTATAAAAGATATGTATGAGGGGGCTATAACTAGTGTGAAAACGTCTAGAAGGAAGACAAAAGACTTCCCTATTAAGATTTGCCTGCATCAGGAATCATCTTTGAGCCCTTATTTGATTAACTTGATTTTAAATGTTCTGACGAAACACATCCAAGAAGAAATTCTCAAAGCTATGCTTTTTGCAGATGATATTGTTCTCATTGCAGAATCAAGGGAAAAGATTAATTTTAAACTCGAGTTATGAAGAGCTACTTTGGAATCGAATGATTTTCGTCTGAGTAAAAGTAAGACAAATTATATGCATTGTAAGTTTAACAAGCGACAAGCTAGAAACGAGTTGGAGGTTAAAATTGAAGATCATGTTGTATCACAAGTGTCAAAGTTTAGGTATCTGGGATCAGTTATATAAGATAACGGCGAAATTATTAGAGATATGGCACATAGGATACAAGCTGGGTGGTTGAACTGAAGAATGACATCAGGAGTTATTTATGATTAGAAAGTACCTGATAAACTCAAAGGAAAGTTTTATTGCACTGCTATAAGACCAACAATTTTATATGGGAGTGAATGTTGGGCAATGAAAGGACAACAAGAACAAAAAATTGGAGTGGCGGAGATAAGGATGTTGCGATGGATGTGTAGTCATACAAGAAGAGATATAATCTGTAATGATTGTATACGAAATAGAGTTGGAGTGGCACCTATTGAGGAAAAAATAGTTGAAAACCGTTTAAGATGGTTTGGGCATGTTCAAAGAAGATTGTTGGAAGTGCCAATAAGAATAGTTGAGCAAATAGTTTAGAGTCCTGTGAAAAAAGGCCAAAAAAGACCAACAAAGACACTTAGAAAAGTTATTGAACCGGATCTTCTGGTAAATGAGATACCTAAAGAGTTGGTCATTGATAAAGCTCAATGGCGTCATGCGATCTATGTAGCTGGCCCCACCTAGTGGGATAAGGCTTTGATATTGTTGTTGTTGTTGTAGATGGTAGTTTGCTTCTACTTGGTAAATATGATATCTACTATAAAGCTTGAAGAATGAAGATTATGCAGTAATTAAACAGAGAGTTACTGGTGTATCAATTAGAACCAAAATCTAAATTGAAAATTTGTACATTAAAAAATTTAAAAGATCTCTGAAGTACAAGAAGCTAAAAACTACTTTGTTATTTAATATTTCAAAATCTCAACTCCCGAGAGCACAATAAGTTATCAAAGAAAATTTCATGGTGGGTATTTAAGACCGACTGACTGACTGAGTAATATATGAGTGGCATCTAAGCTATTTACAAGCTTCACGTATACGTACTTGTTCATGACTCTAATCTACAAACAGAAAATTAACTTCAAATAAAAAGAACCAATGGATCAGTCACAACTCATAATGTTACTTTTGAATTCAAATATCATAAGAAGAAAACCAAACAAAATTGGGTCAAACTCAGTTAAATAAGAAAATTCATCAACAATGTGCAATATACCAGGGAACCATAGGTACTAAGGAACTGGTAATATTACGAATTTCTCAAACAGTATATGAGAAGTTTTCAATCCATTAAACCGGATGACATAAGAACTTTTGAATTCGTCTGAATATACGCCAGAAGAAAATTATCCTGACTACAAGAGAAAATACATTTTCACAAACGCCGGAGAAGAATTAAACCCATTCCAACTAAACAGCTAACATAGATATAATATAACCACCATCATCTGCCAATTACAACACACGTTTAACTAGTAAACAAGCTACGGATTGATTGCCGAAACATCATCAGTTGATAATCCTTCACGGCGTATGAGAGTTAAGCTAAAATGATACATAGTCGGATGAAAGAAAAGGAAATTACAAAAGAGAAATCCTGACAACGGGGAACTATAAAATCGGAAGCAAAACTTCGACAATAAGCCTTACATATAAGGAAAATAAATTCAACCTCCACAAAGCCCTAAACGAATCAAACCGATTCCTACAGCCTTAAACGAAAAGCATTTCTCAATTGTCACAAATTGAATTCCCCAAACTTCCCAACCCTTGGACGCTCCATTACAGTTTTTCCGAAAAAGAAAAAGTGAGCAAACTCAAACAGATTGTAGTACCATATCCAGACTTTCCAAAGGAGATTATATCGAATCTGAAACGCAGACATATAACAAATGCATGGAGACAGAGAGAATGGGATAAATCGGAATGCGACACGAAGAAGAGAGAGAGAGAGGACCTGAAAAGAAAGCAGCATAACCACCGTCTTCGAGGATGGGAAGAGGTGGAATCCAGAGCTTCCTCTTTGCGCTAGCAACCGTATAGACCCTTTTGTGCTCCCTGAATTCTCTCTCTTCCTGCTCTCCGATCCTTATTCTTTCATGCGAACCATGGACTGAGACTTGCCCCGCTTAATTTACGGTTTTGCCATCACCGCGCATTGCGTTCCCATTTTGTCATGACCCCGTCACGTCTTGTCTCCAAGCATTTTAGCCCTCTTTATAACTCTTCCATTCAGTTACGCCTTTCTGAATTACAGCATCTATAGCCGTTTCATTGCATAAAATAAATGACATCTTTGATATTCCAAAATATATTATACAAAATATCGGTTATCTTACGCAATCTAATAATTAAAATGTAATGTCACTAATATTTTAAAAATTTAATATTAGCGGATGCAATTCCTCTGATCTAGCGTTGAATCTGTCATCTCACTTTTATTCATTCAGTTCACCACCATCATTTCTTTAGCTTGACAAACTCGGTCAATCCAATCTAATATTTATTATATCGGCTAAAACAACAAAAATAAATAAAAAACATGTACTCAAGTTTAAATTAAATCTGCAATAAATTTTTTTGTATTTTCACTTTATAAACCAAAACGAATCATACGACATAATATGGTCTGTTTCACCCTATAAATTATTCAATTTCAAAGTTTTTTGAATGCTATATGTGAATCATATTAATTTAAATTAATATTCATCAAATATTAAAAAATCAATTATTAAGACATAATGAATTTTTTTATTCAATTGTCTTACAACTTCATGATAAAATAAGTAACAATATAAACAATACTAGAAGTTATTTAATTTAAATATAGTAATATTATTTTATAATATATCCAATATACAATTTAATTTAAGTTATAAATTAAAATTAATAATTAAATTGTAAAATTAATCATCCAAAAAGTTTTATCTTATAATAAATCATTCTAGAACATATTATCAATTTATCAAATTTAATTTCGGAAGACACAGTCGAATCCCATAATAATTGCTTGATAGAATGTCTTGCAAATCAATATTATCATGAAGAAGATACCATAAAGTCATACTGATATGTAATTATTATTATTATAGCTTTTGATCATGGATGTACCTAATAATCAATATTACCACCAAATGTAATTATTGCTTTTGATTATGCATGTACCTAATAATCAATATTTTAAAAATTAGATTAGTTATTAAATTAATAAAAATATTGGTTCATTAGTCTGATCGTGGTCGAACTGTTAATAATTAATATATATATATATATATATATATTTTAATTTTATATATTAAAAATATATAATATAATAAATTATTATTGTTATTATTATTACTATGTATGTGTGTAATTATTTTTTCATTTTTTTCTTGTTCTCTTATTTGTTTTTGTGGCAAAAATAATATTATTATAAAAAAATTAAAAAAAGAATTATAACATGATAGAAAAGAATAAAAAAGATAAAAAATAAAAACTTGCTAAATCTCATATAGTGTGAGAAATAATTGTATTTTATAAATAATAATTTTTTTCTTTTTTCATTTTACAAAAATTGATTCAATCAATTTATTGATTCATTGATTTTATCGATTCTATCGATTCTTAACCAGTTTTTTAGCTAGTCAATTTTTAGAGATTAATTGGATCAATGGCCAATCTTCGGCCAAACCAGTTGGTAATATTATGTATGGGTTTAGGATTTATAGGTTAGGGTTTAGCTTCTACTTATGCTACTACCTTCTTGGGTCCGGATTTGCTGCTGTGCAAAAGGGTGCTTTTGGCCGCTTTTCACTTTTAGCAACGGTTTTTACCGTTGCTAAAAGTTATGGTGGCAAATTTTTTGTTGCCAAAACTTTCAGCAACGGTAAAAACCGTTGCTGAAAGTAAAAGCTGCATTTTGCACAGCAGCAAATCCGCGCGCCTACCTCCTTTTTTTCCTTAGTGAATACAATCTACTAAAACTATTTTAACGCTTCTTTTATAAATTTACATTGTAATTTCCACCTTTCATGGTTACTCTTGTTTGTTGTAAGTTTTAATTTCATCTCATACTTATGCTACTATCTACTTTTTTTCTTTTACAACTTTACTGATTTTATCGATTCCATCGATTGTTGACCAGTTTTTTGGCTAGTTGATTTTTGGAGATTAATTGGACCAGTACCCAATTTCTGGCCAAACCAGCTGATTTGGTCTGATTCTATAATCATTGCTAATAATAGTATGTACAGGTTTAGGATTTATAGGTTAGGGGTTTAGCTTCTACTTATGCTATTACCTCCTTTTCTTCTTTAGTGAATACAACCTGCTCAAACTATTTCAACTCTTCTTTTATAACTCTACATTGTAATTTCCACCTTTCATGGTTACTCATGTTTGTTGTAAGTTTTAATTTCATCTCATAAGTTTGTTTTTTTGTTAATTTTATCTCATTTGTTTACAAAAGGTATCAATTTCAACTAAATTACTAATGTCGTTAAAATCATTAATGAAAAATGCTGACAAGTTCATCCACATGGACAATGACTCATCAAATGCTGCCAGCATATAGTTTTAGGTTTCAAAATTCTATTTATTTCAATTTAATTATTTTCATTATTAAATTTTAAAATTTTTACCGTTAAAAGTCACTTTAATAAATAACTAGACTAAATCAAACAAACACAATTTTTTAAAAACTAAATCAAGATACTTAATTTTTTAAAGACTAGATTGAAATAACTATAATTTTTAAGGGACCAAATCAATAATTTACTCTAAAGATTAAGGTTGCAAAGAGCTCTTAGGTCTAACACATTCACACACCTTAGCTAACAACCTAAGCAATTATGTCACATAAACTTTCAGGATTGCCATCACGTCATGTTTGTGAACGAACAAGACACTCTTGTTCATGCGCGTAATAGCCTTGTTTTTTTTAAAAAAAATAAATAAATTTGCGCCTATACATGTGAGACACATCGAATCACACTTAAGTGAAACAGTGCGCTTCTAATATTTTTTTAAAAAAAAATTGATGGACGAATTAGGACTGTCTGATTGTCATCCCCCAATTAGCCTCTGCCATGCGCCCCCCATCTCCCTCCAATTTGAGTTTTGATGTTTTTCCCTGCCTTCCTTCAAGTTTCTTTGTTTACAAGCCGTCATCCCTACATTAGACCAATGTCGTCCTTGTCGTTGTTCCTGAACCAGAAGTTTCCTATTGTCCCTACACCTCTCAAGCATCGTCCCTGCAATCATTCAAGTATCTGTAAAATAAAAATGACTGGAGGAGAATTAGATTCTATATAACCATGGCTGATGTCTATTAGAATAAAGGTTTTATGGAGGTTTTATAATTATATAATCTAAAACAATATATAGCCATTGGAAGTAGAAGAGAAGAGATTTAGGTCTTATATTTGTAATATAGTTGTAAAGACACAGGTGTATTGGAGGAGAGTCATATATATATATATATATATATATATATATTATATCGAAGAGAATCAGGAAAGTAGAGAAGATTGCCTCAACCAATCACACTAGAAAACTAAACTAAGTTAATTTCATTAGGTTCAAATCAGAAATTTTTTCTATGAAAGAATAGCAAAGAAAAGGCACCGCTATAACTATAGTGAGATGAATAAGAGATCAAAAGTTAGACAAAGATCACTAGCCACACTACTTGTTTCACTTCCCTATGTACCACTTGTTGGGTGCTAAATCCAAATATTGTCAAAAATCAAAGCTCTACTCAAAAAATAAGATCAATGCACACAAAATGAACTTAGCAACATCAGTTAGTAATAATAGATGACACTATTCTACTTTGTGGTCATATTTGGGTTTAATTCTTTTGAGGTATTACTATGAGAGTAATTTCTACATACATATGTAAATGTGATGAGCTTAGCAATTATTTTCTTGATGTGGAAAGATCATTTGGATCTTGATGTATATCAATATGGAACAAATTTTCATGAATTTTTCAAGGGAATGAAGGTTAAGAACTCAAAACTCTCTTGAAATTAGACAAGCTCTTTATAGATTTACCAAAAAGTATGCTAGGCCATCCAATGTTGACAAAGCACATTGAAGTTCTATACTATTTCTTTTGTTCATATAAAGCCTAATTTGTTTGGTACTTGTTATTGTAATATATGAAGTAAGTATCATTATTTTGGAATATGGTTTATTGTCAAGTTCTCATGATATGTGTAGTTCTGATGATAGATGTAGAGGAGTATGGTGTAGTTCTCCATAAAAGTGTGAAGTGATCTTTTTCTATAAGATCACAAATCAAACAAAAAAATTATTTTGTCAATGTAAACTGAAAGAGAAAAATAAAATGATGAGAACACTTTGGATTATTTGAATTCGTTTCTTCTATATTTAGAGAATCTATATCATATATATAGGAAATATATGCTAATTATATGCTTTATAATTTGTAAATTTTTATTATGAAGCATAACGATGAGAAAGAAATATATTCTGTAAACTTGTGTTCTGTTAATTGTTTTGTCACGACCCGTTTTCTGGGCACATAACCGGCACAATGATGAATCTCTCATCACTGTAAGCCTTCCGATAAATATATCAAATTTTCTTATCTGAAAATCATAGAGATGATTTGCATGTAATTATAGATTATCAATTTAAAATACATTATTATACTGACATACAAGCCAAATGTCGAACCCCTAAACTAGATGTCCTAGACGATTACAGAGCAACATAATCTATAACAAAAGAGGGGTCTACCCGACAACGGGAAGGTCCAAAGTGATCTACTCCTCTAGTAGATATTCTTCGCTGGCAACCTGATCTAAACAAAAAGGTTGTACAAACAGTGTGAGCTTTTAAACTCAATGAGCGAATCGGCCTCGTGTTAATAAAATTCAAATACATTACCAGTCATGCAAGCATATCCGAAGGCTCATACTCAACCAATAGACAGAAGATAAAAATTCATCCAATTCAACAAATGTTACTAGTACTCGTCAATGGCAATATATCCCAGAGAGCGCACACAGGCCGGCTCACCAATTATGTATATTTTCGCCATGACGCACAACATCATCCTTTTACATATAAGAAGATAAAAATTCATCCAATTCAACAAACGTTACTAGTACTCGTCAATGGCAATATATCCCGGAGAGCGCACACAGGCCGGCTCACCAATTATGTATATTTCCGCCATGACGCACAACCTCATCCTCTTAGCTAGGGCGCCTCACGGATTTATCACCAATCCGGGCTATATCCCTACTGAGGGAATCGTTGTCTCCACACTCATTGGTCAAGACACCCTGTCAACCGGGTTTTCCGCCTTGCCGTGAGAGGGGGTACTGTCCCGCTCAATCACAATCAATAGCATTTCATATCATAATTAGAAGCTCAATATAATATTCATCCATATAACAGGTATAGTATATAACTATATTATAGCTTTATAAATCACAATTCAAGAGATTCAATCTTCACATCATCATGAGATACTTGCTTTTTCTTATTCATACTTCTGGATTAATTATCTCATTATATTCGCCATTCTGAATCCAATTTCCCCCTATGAATCTTGGGAGTGTCCTACGACATACTTTTTATCACCAGTAATGCTAAAACTCTATTAAAACGGGGTCGTTTCACTCACCTGGATTCCGTACGAGCATCGCTTCTCTAAGTCATTACAGACAAGAGTGCTCAGATGAATTTCGGTGTTCTGCTACGGAGATTTTCACGAAAGATTAGAGAAAATACGTTAGGATTGTTTTCGTACAGATACTGTTCATACGTAATGGTTACTGTTTATATATACGGTTACTATTCATACGGTCACTATTCATACGTATGTTACTATTCATACGTACGGTTACTATTTATACCAGAAATAAAGAATACAATTTGTAAAAGAGTACACCAGGTAAGTTTCCAGGAAAGAGTGGAGGGTCACACTGGACACACTTAAAAACCAGGTCTTTCCTTAGCCAAAACTTTCCTAGACATGTATTTTTCACAGTTTACATTCTATTTCGGTAATCAGAGAATCAAAATAACATATAAACAGCTAAGGACAGTCTTTCTGATGTGGAAGATCAGCCAAGGCCGCAACCACAGAGCATACTTAAGAAAATAACTTCTAAAATTTGAAAGACATAGAAAGGACATAGTATCCTTACCTTAGCTGAAAAGAAAAGGCCCAAAATCTCAGAGGCCTAGCATTGAAGTAAGAGAAACTTAAGGAGAGAAGAAGAGAAGTTGAAGGTGTGAGTTTAGAAGTGAAATGAAAGCGCCTATTTATAGGAAAAGTTAAGGGTACTATTTGATACTATGCACTAATAAAATATTCAATTTACTATTTATGAAAATGACATTTCTAATAATAATGTAGTTACTGTGCACTTCATCTGTTATTACTATTGGAAACTTAAAGGGAAAACTATCATTTCACCT
The DNA here is from genome assembly GCA_037074585.1 of Biancaea sappan. NCBI lineage: Eukaryota > Viridiplantae > Streptophyta > Magnoliopsida > Fabales > Fabaceae > Biancaea > Biancaea sappan. The sequence goes on from CM073490.1 coordinate 65,982,792, forward strand.
TAAACCTTTAAATTTTTTTTCAAATCAGTCCTTTCAATTTAGTCCGTGAGGGTATTTTTACACATAAAACGTCATTTTCTCCTACAAACTTCTTTCTAGTTTTCTCTTATGACCAAACCACATCTAGTACTTGACATTTTGATTGTATAAATGAACAGTATCGTATACGTAAATAGTATTATACGGGTGAATAGTACCGTATACTGAAATAGTAACAATAGTTTGTAAACAAATATTTATATTTTATTTTTCTTGGGTATTACATGTTTATTATAAGCCTCCTTATAATTTGCAAACTTGTGAATGTAACCAAAAAAAGAAAAATGAGATGATGACAAATACAAATTGCTTATTATATGCTTTATAATTTGGAAATTGTACAAATTCTTTTCACTTGATTTATAATTAGTATCTTGGAAGTATGTAGGTGACTAACTACTGTTTGTTCATACTTATAGAATAGTGAACTTCCATGGAGGCAATTCTAAAGCTTGAGGTTGGGATGAAATTTGAAAATTTAGATGCGGCTTGGGATTATTAGAGGGTATATGGCAGACAAACCAGTTTCGAGGTTAGGAAGGCAACCTTGGATAAACCCACATAAACATCTATAATTATCTAAGATCAAAATGGCAAAGAGACACGGAGTATGAGGAAGCCAGTGCTCTATTGAAGTATTTTCATATGTAATTGGCAGAGAATCGATCTTTTTCCATGCGTATCAGATGGATTTAGAGGAACAAATCACTTATGAGTTCTAGGTTGACCCAAGGATGTTGATAGGCTATGGGTTTTTTAGAGACATGGTGTCACTTAGCACAATGTTCGATACAAATGGCCACTTGCTATATTTTGTGGATTTAACCATTACAAAGAAGCGGTGATCTTTAGGGTTGGATAATTGTACAATGGAACTGTGGAATCATTTGAGTGATTCTTTGAAACATTCTCAATGGCTCACCTTGGTAAAATGCCCCCCTCATAATATTCATTGATCAAGATTTAGCAATGGCAAAAGCGTTGAGTGAAGTAATGCTGTATACTATGCATGGACTATGTACTTGACATTTGATACAAAATGTTGCCAAATATCTTTCCTCTTTGACCAGGGGTAAATCCCATATTCTAAAGGACCTTAAGCGGTGTATGTATGAGATTGTCCACAAATAGGAGTTTGAGTTGGCATGGAATAAATTGATGTTGGATCATAACGTTGAAAACAATAAGTGGCTAGCGTTGGCTTACAATATAAGAAAGAAATGGGTTGCATGTTTTATGAAAAAAGTCTTTACACTTGGCATACAAAGCACGCAACTTAGTGAAAGTGTCAATGCATACTTCAAGAATGTAATAAAAACGAACTTAGATATTGTACAATTCTTCCATCACTTTGAGAAGATCATGGCTGAAAAATGGTACAATGAATTGAAGCATGATTATGAGTCTAGGGACAAATTCCACAATTGAGAAATCCAAAGTCAGCTATGTTGAAACAACTATCTAAGATATATACTTGCAATGTTTTGGAAATGTTCCAAAAAGAATATGATGATATTGTATAAGTGTCTATCAAGGGAAAAAAGAATGATAGTCAAGCAGTGTAGTAATATGTCATTTCTCAGGACGGTAAAGAGGAAGATTACAAAGTATCATTCTACACTTCAGATAAGATGGTTTCATGTAGTTTTCGAAAGTTTGACAGCACTGGTCTATTGTGTTGCCATGCTTTGAGATCTACAATGTGAATATTGTCAAAATTATCTCCAATCAGTACATTCTACACCGATGGATAAAAAAAGGTGAGAACGGTGTAATACTCGATGTCAGGGGGATGTGGTATAGGAGGATACTAAACTAGATAGTACTCAACACTTCAAACACCTCAATTGAGATGCAATAAAGATAGTAGTCGAAGCCTCTAATTGTCTGATATCATCTCAATTGGTGCAAAATTTCTTCTCCATGTTGGAAAAACAAGTCAGTGAGATTCGTAGGGTGGGGAAAGCTTTGGAGGAAGATATTGATGTCACTTTTGTCCTAACAACTTAAAGCACACCTCATGCAATGAAATTCAAGACGCGGGAGGGAGAAAATAATAAGAAATACAAAAAGAGTTATCTTGAGGGTAAGGGAAAGAAGAAAATAGGAATTACAACGTGCACAATGACTAGAATAAGTAAATTGTGCTACTACAAGTGTTCAAATACCATAATTTTGTCTCTATGATTTTACATTTGTTATTACATTTACTGTAAGTAGAACTAGCACAATATGAAGTTTCATGTTTATCGCTTACAGCAACCCAACCACATGTAGTTGAATTTTTTTTTTTATATAATTGCTAATGGTTAGACTTCGTCAATTAACATGATATAATTTTTGCTCTATCCTTATTATTCATTATATTGATATGTTTCAATTTTTGACGTAGGCACCTATTCATAATTCTATGCCATCTCTTGAAGCATCTAATTTTAATAAAGATATCTCACATATAGACCAAGGTATTTGAGGTAATTATCTATCTTTTCTTCATATTTGTCTTGTAAATAAACATTGAATTGTTCGATATTCAGAATAATTGGGACTATCTCATTTCTTTATGTTAATTATCATTAATTGATAAATGTTTCATTGTTATATGATAGTTTAGCTTTCTATTTGAATATAACTTTTTTGTGCTTTGGGCTGAGTCATTCATCTTAAATAAATACAACTTTAGTAGTTTAATACATTTTATTTGTGTTGCACTTTGTTAGATTCCCAGCTCTTTGATGCTTATTGAAACCTTGTAGGAATTTTTGTGTATATCTTCAGTGTTTGAGTAGTTACCAACTAGCTAGAACATTTTTAAAAAAAGCATATAAATTTTTCTTGTTAATTAGACAACGTGGATTTGGGTATCAAGTATGTTTTCCTTTGTCCTCCGATTTGCCTATTAAGGTGTGTTTGGAAGAGCTTATTTTGAGCTTATCTGACTTATCTTATGGCATAAACACTTATGCTATCTTGGAAAGCTTATGAAAATAAGATAAAAATAGCTTATGAGCATATGCTATAAGCTAATTTTATAAGCTCTCCAAAACATGTGTGATGTGAACATCTCCGAACAATGCTGTGAGACCCGATGACAATACGTTGATTCATAGACTTGGATTGTCCAAATACATATTCAAAACTCAAAGAAAATATAATTTATTAAATAAAACAAAATCACAACAAATAAGATGGAGATTATTGACCTCATGGTTATACAGAACCACAAACCAATAATATAGACTCTTAAACTCAGACCTATTGGCTATAGAGAGCTAAAAACCTAAGGTATAATTCCCAAGAGGAGGATTGGTAGACTCTTGAACCAAAATCCATTAGTTATAGAGAGCCAAGAACCTAAGATATAAACCCTAATTCTTGGCTCTTTATAGCCAATAGGTCTGAGTTTAAGAGTCTATATTGTTAGTTATTGGTTCTTATAACCACGAGGTCATTAATCTCTATCTTATTTGTTGTGATTTTGTTTTATTTAATAAATTATATTTTCTTTGAGTTTTAAATCTGTATTTGGACAATCTGAGTCTGTGAATCAACGTATTGTTGTCGGGTCTCACAGCATTGTTCGGAGAGGTTCACATCAGTTGGTGTCAGAGCCACTCCAAATCAGGTTCTGTTATTTGTTTTGTTCTTCATTTATGCGTTTTCTGATCTTTCCCAATTTTTGACTCTCTACTTTCTGTTTCTGCTATTTTCTTTGTTTTTCAAATTTATTCGTCCTGTTCTTTGGTTGTTTATCTTTCAAAAAAAAATTATACATGTTACTGTTATTGCGTTTTAACTATTCACACGTTTTACTATACATCACTCGATTTACTGTTCACACATGGTGTACTGTTCATACACGTTTTTACACTGTTCATATGCGATTTTTTGTTCACGCGTTTAAGAATTCACGTGTTTTGACTGTCTCTTAAATATTTGCAAAAAAAAAAAGTAAAAAAAATTGAGAAAAACATGAGTGGTTACGTGACATTACATGAGTGAAACACGCGAGGGAAAGAGTAAGGATTCCTTTACTTTTAATCTTTTCTTTTAGGTTTCAATATGCTCCAAGGAAGAAGCAGAAGTCAATTCTATTTTTCAGGCATCATTTCACTTTATCTTCAAGATTTGAGGACGAATCTTCTTTCAAGATAGGGAGAATGATATGAACTGAAAGATCCGAGTGGCATTAATCAAGACAGCGCTGAACCAAGGAAGATTAGATTAAATGCTTTTCTTCTAATTTAATGTATTTTGGCTTTTTGTTATATTTGTGGTCTAATTAGAATTATGATTTATGTTTGGGCTTTTGCTATATTTGTGGCCCATTAGAATTATGATTTCTTTAGAAATAAGAGTTCCATTTCTCTATAAAAGGGACCTCTTCCACCCTTTACAAGACACAGTTGGAAAGTTTGAAGAAATGTCATGGTAAGAGACCATGTTCTCTGGTTCTTTGAGAAACTTCGAACTTATCAAGAGTTTCTAAATCCTTGTGACGTTCAGCCATTCCTTTTAGGGTTTATACCTTAGGTTCTTGGCTCTCTATAGCCAATGTGCCTGGATTCAAGAGTTGATCAGTCCTTCCTATTATAGATTATACCTTAGGTTCTTGGCTCTTTATAACTAAATAAGTTTAGATTCAAGAGTCTATATTATTGGTTCTCGGTTTTGTATAACCAAGAGGTCAATAATTTCTATCTTATTTGTTATGATTCTGTTTTATTTAATAAATTATATTTTCCTTAAGTTCTGAATCTGTATTTGGATGATCCTAGTTTGCGAATCAATATATTGTTGTCGGGCCTCACAATATTGTTCGGAGAGGTTCACATCATGCGTGTTTGGGAGAGCTTATAGAAATTATGACAATGACCATAAGCTGTTTTCAGCTTATTTTCATAAGCTCTCTGTAAAGTTTGTACTCATAAATTCTTTAATTATAGAAATAACTTACATATAAGCGTTTAAATAAGTTGCTACCCAAACAAGGCCTTATTTAGTTATCTCAAATATCCCAGACTACTTGGATCAATTTGTTGTGCTAGTTGGCATATTGTTTCTAGCTGATTGAGCCTAAGTTTTGAGTGAATTAGTGAGATCTTTTATAGTGCAATATATCTTGACTGTTCCCAGTACTCATTACGTTCATTTTATCATTTTCGTAATCCTAAAATTGATTTAGTATTGTTAGGTTTTCAATGAATTGTTCAGCTAATTCAGCTAATGTTCAAGAAGTGGACTGTAAGAAATCTAGCACAATTGCAAATGATCATGTCATGGAGGCAACTTCTGAAGCTATGCCGAATTAGTCTGTAAATTTTGAAGATGCAACCCAGTATTTGTTCATGTTGCCTCTTATATGCTAGTATATACCATTGGTCCTTCTTTTGGTCCTTTTGCATACTATCCAGGTAATTGAATAGTTAGCCATTCAATCTATGAGGTGATTGTAGCAATGAAATTGATTGTTTTGTCGTAAGGTTGGAGCACGGAAGGCTATGGGCAAAAATATGCATAAAGAGAATATTAAAATTGAGGATGATGACTTTTTTTTTTTCCTTTAATACATCAAGTTTTTGTGGTCATTCATGGGGCATAAAAAAATATTCAGAACCTATCAAAAAGGCAAAAAAATATACCCAAAAAATGTATTACAAATAGAAAATATTAATTGAGAAAGTAAAATTATTGGTCCACAATTGAAATAATAATTAGATTTAGTTTAGGGAAGAAATATACAAAAAGTAAACATAAAAAAATATCATTCAGATATAGTTTAAGGGAAAAATATATAGGAAAAAATTATTAAACAAAGAAAAGATGTATTAAAAAAAAAGAAAAACATATTAATCAAAGAAGTAAAATTATTGGTCCACAATTGAAATATTAATCATATTTTGTTTATGGGCAAAAATATATAATTGAAAGAAATGTGTTAATATATCTATTAGACAAGGTAAAAAATACACAGAAAAATAATATTAAACAAAAAAAAATGGGTCATTGATAGCACGACAACGAAAAGGTGGAAGTGTGAATTTTTGCTAGACACGTGGTGCACATTCACTGGTTTAAGGCATGGCCGACAGATCATGGGGCGTTAATGATGGGGACGGCTAAAATTAATGCAACACTCGAGCCATTCTGAAGCGCTTGACGGAAGTGAAGGAACGGGCGAGATCATAGGAACCAATTTTGAAGTAAGAAAAAAAAAACTATTATAAATATGAAATATAAACCGTTAAATAGATCCAATCAGACAATCCGTGCGCATGGACACCTTGTTCGCATGCGTACATGATGTTATCAGGGCAATCCAAACTTTCTTACTAGCTTCTTGTTACAAGTTTGGACTAAACTTGGATTCCATAGACAAACATTATGTTTATCGTAACTAAAATTTTTAACAACAGTTAAAATTATAATTAAAAATATTTTTTACAATACTTTTAAACATAATTAAAGAATAAACATGGAATCCGAGCTCCTATTGTTACCGTATCCTTTTTTTTCTTTTCTTTTCTTTTCTTTTTACCGTTTAATTTTCCATGTATTTTTAATTTTCACGAAATGATATTAAGAGAAGAAAAACTGCATTTCAAAACCAAAACCCCTTTGTTGCTTCCAAGTTTGTACTCATAGCAAAGTGCTATTGCACTTGTAAACAGTAATTAACACAAATAATAACTAATACATCAATATTTGCAGGGATCCAATATCAAACTCAGTCAGGCACCGACAAGGTCCAAAAATATACCATTAGCTGCGGCATATTTTTATAGTAGAATTATGGACCTGAAATTTCGAAGCCAAACTAATCCAAATAATGGAGATATTGAACGTATTGGATGTGCAACTAATGTGACATTATCCACAAGTATGGATGTTCCTCCAGTTCAATTTCCTGAATAGAACTTGGAAATTAGTCCAAAGATGAACTCATCTGGTCGCCTTCCTTTTTTTTTTTTTGCTATTAATGAACAAACACGCTTTCATTTGGAATCAAAGTATAGCCAAAGAATGACATCCCTGTCTGTTATACCTCCACTGAGAAAAGCTATTAAGTTGTGGTACGTAGAAATTACACAACCACATAACTGAATACCAGTCATGGAGCTCGAAAAGACTCTGCCTGAGCATGCTCTTCATAGCTCTGGCGTGGGATGCTCCTTCCAGCAGTACTAAAAGCTTGACTGATGATTCGTAAGAATGTATGGGGTGCAAATGGAAGGCAGACCATCGTGCTGGTCATTGAACTATATCAGTCTACGAAGCAAAGCTTTTAGCCTTCAATTGCTTCATCAGCGCCACAATAAGTTCATTTTATAGGGTTCTCAAGGAAGCCTTTCATGAAAAAAATGAGCTTTTGGGCCAGGTACCTTAGCAAGAGTCTTCAATATGAAGTTCAAGGTTTGCCACCCCTCAAAGTACGTAGCAGATTCAAGAGCCACTGCAGATACAAAAGGTGTTTGTGTCCAATCTTTCCATCCAACAGTTTTGAGATTATGGATCAACGTCCTTTTTGTGCACGCTCACATTAATGCAGACTTTGACCTTACTTGGCAAAAAGCCATGTCATCCACTTAGAAAAGCAATGACAATGAAGGTGATCAGGTAAATCTGCCTGGAAAAGAAAGTAACAAATAAATCAGTATAATAGAAGATATGTCAGATTGTCTGCTTTCTTTACCAAGAACAATAAATAAATAAATAAATAAATAAATAAATCTCATATACCATATCCCCTACAAGATCTAAAGCCAACAAGGAAGATATGAAATGATTTAAACTAAAACTCAAAAAAAGAAAAAAGAAAAAAAAGCTTCAAGAAATTATCTAAAGAGGAACATATTCAGCTTAGAGTAAGCATTGGTATCTAATTCAGAGAAATATGATGGATTAAGATCAGAGTTACGGTAAGCACTGGTATCTAATTCAGAGAAATATGATGGATTAAGATCAGAGCTGATCATAATCCAAACTAGTTATGTCAAAAGAGACAAATAGACTAGCCTATAATTAATCAAAAGTCAATCCAACTATTCAGCAGCTTTTAAATCAGAAGCATATCTCAGATGCCACCTATTTCATTTTCGTATTAATCATCTATTACAACATCCCTCACATGACCGATTGAAGATACAGGCTTTACTTTGTTAGAATAGAAGCTTAATAGATTATATCCAAAGATATAAGGATACAACTTACACTAGTCCATGATGCAGAATAACCATCAGTTGAAAGCAACCAGCTTCCAGAATTTGATAGCAAATCTGTCTTCCTACTTGTAGAATCAAAATCCAACAGTTCATCGTAACCATCATCACAATCATGGGTCCTCCGCATTCTCTTTCTAGCCTTTCGCTTCTTCCTCCTTTTATTTACAATTGAAGCACTATGACATTTATCTGCTGATCCTTCATCATCTAGCAATCCATATTTGTTGGAGTTGCGGAAACCAATACAATTATTCAAAAAGACAGACTCCCAAGACCCAGGAGTATTGCACTCTTGTGACATTCTATAATAAAGAACCCAACACTGAAGGCCCAGATACTTTATCACTTCAAAAGCTGTCATATTATAATCATTCCTAAGGATCGGGGTCAGGCTATTGGGGTTGCTTGAGATTGCAGATATCTTTGACACAATCTCTTTGATTTTTTCTTGTGAATTTTGGGCATCTTCATCATGTAAAAGACGTAGAAGCTGCCTGCTCTTAGTAATGACAGCATTCAACAGTAGTATCTGGTCAATAGTTCCAGGAACACCACACTTTAAGAGTACAATCTCAAACAAATTAGAGATGCTATTGAAATGTAAAGTTTCCATTCTTGGGTTGAGATATCTACGGAGTGACCCCAAAAAGTTGCATAAATCCTGCTCTTCCAGAGTAATAAGAAGGTGGTGACACAAAGAAGAAAAAGGCTGCTCTGAGAGGAATTCATTTATAACTTCCCATACATCTCTTGCATCCTCTACATACATTAAATTGATAAAATACTTCACAAAGAATTGCCTATCAATGAAAAAAATATCACCATCTTTCACCGACTCAACAAACTCATTGGATGACCAAAATTCAGGAACATTCTCCAGAAAATTTTCCACAGTTCGCTGGATATCCAAATCAAGAAAATAATGAGGTTTTGTAGCAACCATTGCTGGTGATTGCCCGTGTTTTCCCTTCCACTCCAGCTCCTCCCAGCAAATATCCCTATTTTTGAATGCAAATTGGGACAACGCCTTGGCACCTTTTCCCAGCTCCAGTCCACTGCCAGAGGAATAATTGACAAACCACTGCAATACACGCTTTGGATTACCTGCATACCCCACAACTTGTATGATCAGAACTTAATAAATAAAAATAAAAAATAGATATATAATATGGAAAGTTGCCTCACAGCTGTATTCATGTTATCTTGTCATGTCTCATAACAAGTGACTTCTAAACCAACATTACAGAAATCAGAAATGGAAGTTTGACAGAGATACTTGGAAAATATATAAATAATACATCAAACTGTATATATATATATATATAGTTCCTAATAAATAAAACAAGTCAAAATTTACAAAAGTCACATAATATCATAAACAAAAACAACCCATAAATTACCAAACTGATAAAATCTATGCATTAAACAAGTCATATTGCTAAGAGTATACAATCTAAACAATAATTCATTAAACATAGACAGATTTAACAATCAAGTCCATCCCGCAAATTTCAAAAGAATCAGTAGTCAAAAGACAACAAAAAAGCAAGAAATCAAGAAGATAAATCATATAATAGAGATTATAATAGTAATGCCAACTAGAAAGGATCGTCATCTTCCAAGATCAGGTAGGATTGCATGATCCTAGTCATTTTTTTTTTAATCCTATGTAGAAAAAAGATCTTTTTGGAAGCTAGAATTATAAGATCTTACAATCTTAAATAAAATTTGAAAACCATGTGTCCAGATATGAACAAATAATATAGATAAAATTCACCTTCAAAAAATTTTTCAAGTATGTGGCCTCTCTTTGCTAAAATAGCCCCCCCTTTGTGTGGTTTCTTCTCAAACATCATATGCAAAAGCTGAGAAGCTAAACCCTGTTTCTGTCCTCTAGATCTCAGTAAATTCACAAACAACTCACGCTGATGGTGAGGAGTGATGGAGATCATCCCTGCAATGGTGTTACAAAGCCATAGTCGAGCTTCTGATCGACCTCCTGATATCATCAGTGACCAAATAGTGGATTCCAACTCATTCAAAAGAGTTATTCTCAATTTCCAGGAGTCACTGCCATCGACATCATCATCCCAGCTGGGTTCAGACAAACACAAATCAATCATTTTGTGGCCAGGGGAAGTTAGTAGTCCTGCATGAAATCATGTCCACAATTACCAAAACAAATTGAATAAGTAACACTACAAAGTCAAGAAATCAAGTGCTTCCCAGGAAAGAAATGGGATTGTTAGCCCAGTGATTTAAGTACACCTTCTAGCCATTAGAAGTGCATAATCATTTCTACTTTAACAAACTCGTCAACATTTTATGATCACACAATAACACTCAATTTACTGATTTTCTTCCACTATCTAGACAGTTGGCCATATAAAATAGGATATGAATCTACTCTACATTCTGCATTAATTAATTGCAGTGTCCAAAGGGGAAAAAAAAGTACCGAAAATGCCACAACATAAAAAAAATTTACCAAATTTCAGTAATAATTAAGAAAAATAGAAAATTATTGAAGTTCAAACTACCAACAGAGACTAAATTATGGAGGAATGTAGAATATTTAGTTGTACAATTGGATAAAGTCAATTATTGCTATAAACAATAGGTGCCGATTGAAGAATGTTAATTTGGCCTCCCCAATGTGAAAGAAAGAATTTGAAGATGTGGAGAGTAGCAGTGACTCTCCAAACCCTAAGACTAAGGAAGAAGAAGACAATATTAGTATGACAAGTTGACAAAGCTCTAATGTTTGGTGTTTTCTTTTATAAAAAAAATGAAAAAAAAATACGACATATATAAAAACAAGAAAAATGGAAATGACTTCAAAGGTGTTTGCAATTTGTCTTCCTAAAACCAGGCTACAGTGCCATTTGTTAGTCTATGTCACTCACACCCAAAATGCAATGTATACAGCAAATAAAGAAAAGAATATAGCTCTCAAAAGCAATTTTCAAACTAATCAAGCCACCATCAAAATTTTTTTTTTTTAAGAAAATTTTGAAGAAAATTACTTTTCAAATTAAAAAAACAAAGGTAAAAAGGATTGTTTACAAACCAAAGGTAGCACTCCACAACACATATTCCTACAAATGGTTACCCTAACCTAATTGCACAAAATTAGGTGATATAAGGCCTTTATTTGAGATACCTTTAATCAGACACATGCTAGAAAAAAGAAAGCAAAAAGAGAGAAAAAGAAGATAATGAAATATTAACAAGGACTAGGGTGTACGTACCCTAATATAAGGATCAAAGTCTACATAGTTCTGATGGGATTGATTTAAATATAAAATGTTATAGCAGAAGAAAGAAGAATAAAGAAACAAGCCATAAGGGGCAGAGAGTTTACATGAAGAGAAATAAAGGTTGTGAGTGTAGTTAGGTTAGTTTCTGTTATAACTACTGAAACTACCTGCTGTATGAAGTCCTATATTTGAAAGGGAGGTTCTGGTTTTGGGGGAAGAGTCTAGACAATCATTTGGGAGAGATACTAGCCTAGTAGGGTCAGAGTATATTGTTTATGGTTTGTTCTTGGGTTTCTTGAATTTGGAAACCTAAGCCAATTTTTGTATTTTTCTGCTATTCAGATCAATAAAGAGTACTTTCCAACAATTAAGTGTTCTGGTTTCCATCAAATTCAAAATAGAAAACTTCGTTTGTCTGTCAATGTGTTTTTTTTTTTTTTTCAAGTGAGAAGAGAAAGAAATTGCAAAGCAACTTAATTTCACAAACAAAACAATTTAAAGATTGCTTGGTGTATTGTAGTTTATGAAGTTAGATTAACCTCACCTCCTGCTCTCTTCTTTTTCTCTTTTGGCTTTTTGAATTTTAAAAGGCAATTTTTGTTTACAATTTTTAAAGGATAAAGTTTGAAGAAATTTTTTTTAGTTGAGGAAAAAAAACATAATTTGAGTTTTTTCAAGTAGTTTTTATATTTTATTTTTTATTTTGTAGTTTCTTTTTAAAGAGAAGGGAAATTTGAGAGGGTTTAAGATCCTGAACAAGAAAATTTTTCTAAGGACAAAAGTGATGTATCTCCTTAAATTGACTTTACTTTTTCTGATTCCACTAAGAGAGGTTTCTCATACAAGGAAAAGGAATTAATTTTTGGATTTTATTAAAGGAATGAAGCATTCCAAAATCCAAACCAAGGTTTCATTATTGAACAGGTGATACCCATCTCAAAAACTAAAAACAAATAGAGTGTCACCAAATCATAGAATTAACTCAGTTTCTCATCTTCAAACATCAAAATTGTTTAGAATTAATACAACCACCATCACTTAGATTTATGAGACATGAACTGAAATCAAAGAACTTAACATCACTTGAGAATTGGAATCATGGCAAAGATGAAACCCAGCTGCATATCTAAATCTAGAGTGGGACAGAACCCATAATTTTATTCATTAAACAAGGGGCATCAATTGAAAGAGCCAATTCGCCAATCAATTACTCAAACAAAAGTAGAGACCAAATCACAGAATTATATTATCAAAAAGTACCGCACTTTACACAAGAAACTAGATATTGTCTGGGGATAAACCAACAATTCAGAAAACACTTTTGGCTTCACTCAGATCCATATATCAAATCAGTAGAACACAACAGCAACCCGGCATCAACATGGAACATGACTGAGAGAAGATAATAGTGCAGACCTCGATATGCAAACTAAATAGGATGAAACATCACGAAGCTGCCTATGCATTCAAAGCTCCAATCTCAAGTATGCATGTAATGGATGGGACTCGAGACATTTTATCACAATCCAAAGGGGAGAGGGAAAAAACAACAATCACATAGAAGCAAGCTTCACCGAAACATAAATTAGAATAACATCAGAAGAAAAATCACCAAAATAACCCAACATCCAACTCAAATTTTCAGAATCAAAACCCAGCAAAGAAACATGCCGTGGTATTACTCAAATCCTTTCCACACGGAACCTGGAAACAACAAACGCAATATGCATCATACCAAACGAAATATGACAGCAAGGGAAATATGCCCAGATTTCACTTAAATCCTCTCACACCAAACGGAGACAAAAAAAAAAAAATCAACAACAACAACATGGCATAATCCTGCTAAAAACCTTCCAAGCATAAATTCTAGTAAGAGCGGTAACGAAATTACAGCAACACAATGGAAATTTCTGCAACTGAGAGACGACCAAAGATTGTATAATCGGAAACGGGATTTTACCTCGGTTCGTAGGTCTAGGAACAAAGCTACTATGAGAGTGCGTCTCTCAGTTCTTTGCTTCTTCCTCTCACAATCAATTCGGCGTTTTTCTCTATATCCTGGTTTCCCAATTCCCTTCGTTCTGCACCTTTTCTCTCATGCTCCCGATTCTCTTGGTCTTCTCATTCTGTTAGCTACTCAGCCCCTTTCTCTTTTCAGACCGAGAGGATTCACGCCGGTGGAGCGGAGGCGTCCTTCTCTCCCGGCTACGACAACGACGCGGGCGATGGGAGCCTGTGCCCGTTCAGCGTATGGGGTGGGGGTACGTTCTTTCGTGCCGACGGCTTCCTTCCTCAGTCTGGAGTGTTTGCATTTTTGAACCGAGGAGACGGCTTGCCGGCTTGGCTTGAGCAGAAGGGCAAAATAGTAATAAAAAAGAATGGGACGAGACGGAGATAATTAAGGCTAAAATATCATTTTGGTCCCTAACTTTACATCAAGTTGTATTTTGATCCTCTAACCAACTTTAATTAGATTTCCTTGGCCACTTTTTTATTTGATTTTTTAACTTTACCTTACGTTCTATTTTGGTCTTTTAGCTTTATTTTGTTCCATTTTAGTCTCTTAATTTAATATTAAAATATTTTAATCTCTTAATTTTATTTTATTTCACTTTAATCCTTCAGCTTCCTCAAATGTTTTCTTCTCTTCAACTGTATCAAACTGTCTAACATATGCAAAAAGAAAATCACATAAAAATGTTATATTAAGAACTTTGGAAATATTAAAGAGAATAAAATTGTCATAACCCAAAATTTCAAATCGTGACTGGCGCAAAAATCAAGCCAACATCAATCTACCGTAATTTTAGTTAGCCTAAAAATAATATCACAAGAAGACCGTAAATGAAAAGTGCACGAATATTTATATTATGCTATAAGGGGCTGCTGAAAATTTGAAAGAGTCTCCCTCCAAAATTGAACATTTCCCAACTTGTACAATCAATCAAATTACCAGCAGAATTTTGTTTAAAGCAAAATAAAATGAAAATAATATTTAGGGCTACCACAAAGGCCTATAAGTAAGTCTTTAGCATAAAATGGTTCATCTAAGAAATTCTGAAGTTGTGATATCATGAAGTTAGATGACCAAGCCATCTGAAAAGAATATACCAAAAAATTTGTTTGGGAGTTTGATAAATTCTAAAGCACACTAATCAGCCACCTATTGGTTTGAAAATGTAGTAATATAAAGAGTAAGTCATACAAATTTAGTGAGTTCACAATAAACAAAGAGAGCAAAAGAAGAAGCAACAAATTACAGGCACCAATTTTTATTTCAAAAGTAAAAACATAAATGAAATGAAACATCAAACATTTAGTAATTAAAACAAGGAAAATGTCTCGCCTCAATTTGAGCCTATGACCAGCACCGATGTGTGTCACATATCACCACTGAAAGCCAAAACATCAATACCATTCATTCATACAACTTAAGGGAATCTGTTAATTTATTAACAAAATATGCCAATTATTTATAAAGAAAATACTTGATCATTCATACATCAAAATTCCATAATTCATAGTGTTTTTGTGTTTCATAATTTATAGTTCAAGTTAACATTCATTCTACATTTGTAAAATAACAAAAGAATGATCTCTAAGTTCCTTCACAACATTACCACACACATCACAACCTAGGTGTTTTATTCAACTATAGAGTGATGCAACCATTACCCAAGGTGACAAAGACCATATTTGCCAACCCTAAAAGCCTTCAGGGAGGAGGACTCAAAGAATCTACTACTCTTCATACGAAGACTCGTTTGCTAACACTGAATTTGCAAGGAGTACATAAAAGAAGGGTGAGCATATAATGTTCGGTGAGAAATAACACCACCATAAATAAAAACATACATTATTGTGTACCGCTCGTAGAGATAAGACTTCGGGAAAGGTCCTATCCTCAACTACAAATCATATCATCCGACACAACTATAAGGCACCATCACACTACACATATACATAAGAAGTTCACACACAACCAATATCCATCACAAGAACATACCAAGGAATTTCATTGCCACACAGGCTCCTTACACCCCATGGTGTGTAATAAACATAAAATTTGCCACACGGGCTCCTCACACCCCTTTGTGTGTAATAACCATAAAGATTGCCACATGGGTTCCTCAAACCCCATGGTGTGGAATAACCATAAAGTTTTCCCACACCTTCACAGTGGGTTTTCCAAAGCATCTAGTGTTGTGTCATCACAACAAATTAATACTATGCCTCCATAGGTTTTCCTTAGATTGTTGTACCATCACAATAGTTTAATATCATGCCTCCATAAACTTTCGAAATGATGCACCATCATAACATCTATCGGTCACAAAGACCATCTATTGTCCATAATCACAAATACAAATTTCACACCGCACAATCCACAATCACATAATTTATATCTATATATTCCAACACGAGTAATTACTCAACCAACCATATAACCATCACATCCTAATTGCAAGGGTCCTACTCATCACAAGAACCCATTTCATAAATTTTGAATATAGTCATGCCATACTATCTCTAAGTCATCATTACCGCAACATATTTTCACAATGTACATGAGACAATTAGAGATAGAAATAATTATACCAATCAATGTAAGTAGAGTGGATTCCTCACAACTAAATCTAATCACAAAGATCTATATCACCTTAAACCATTTAAGAATGACACCATCATATACCATAAGAATTCAAGGTAGTAGAGATAGAATAAACAACAAATCAAAACAAGACTAGCACTTATCCCTCACCTAGATTTCGAGCTAGAATTAAACACTTGAGGTCCCCATCCGAACACTTGAAGAAGTTTCCAAGCACCTACGGTTCAAACGAGATCAATTTCTCACTATTTAAAGAACAAAGGAAAGCCCAGCCCATGGCGCCTGAGGCTCCATGCATCAATTCCTCACGGGTTCTGTCACATCCCTAATCCGAGAATGTGACCAACACGATAGTGAAACACCTTCATACCGTAAGCCTAACTCCATTGCTGATATTTAGCATACTAATTTTAAAATACAAGAACTGTTATAAATATAAAATCAGCTTAGAGGTTATAAGAATAAACATTAGATTCTTCCATTGAATATACTACAAATGATTTCAATACACTTAAATTACCACACATTACACAAAATAGCTTAGTGTTTTAATCCAATTACAAATCCAACAATTTCCCTAAGAGACTCACTTGATCACAAAGTGATGCCTAGAATACGACATGAAGTAGAACCAAAATAGATATATCATGAAAAGCCAACCCCAAGAATGAAGAAAGATAGATGACTTGGAGAATCACTACTCTTCCGCGTGTTCATTCACCTAGGCTCGGGACACTGAAAGGTGATCAAAGGAAACACAATGAGTAATTTAATTACTCAGTAAAAGTCTAGTCCAAACTACATCATTAATAAATAAGAATAGAAATCTATGCATACATGTAAAGATACAAGTCATCAAACCTTAGTATAAGAACTTCTAGAACCAATCGTTAGTTACAATGAATAACATGTGTATAAAAGAAAATAACCCAATATTCAATAATAACTAATTATGTGAGTAAGTTTTTCCCCATCCAACTCAATTATCAAGTAATCTATATGAATATGTATAATATTATGATTAAAGGCCCATAACCACGTACTCAAGTTCAAATGATCAACTATAGTTATCTCACACATACCATTCCCAATTTCGATCACCATCAATATTAAACACCACGAAACGAATGATAGGAAATTAATGTAGATCGATGCAGATAATTAAGGAAATTTCAAGTTCACATTACCCAAAGAAGATAAGAAAAGATAAAAGAACATCTTTCAGTAAAGATAATATCCATCACAAAACATTAACTTCATTTAATGAGTAAAGTTTGCTATCTCAAGTTCCTATCTTCATCTAAATATTCCCAAGCACTCAACAAGGTAAATATAAGCACAATAATACTATAATAAGTAATATTTTATTAATCAAATGACAGGGTATGGCTAAAGAAAAGCCCCCCATCTTCCATAACTCCAAGGGATGTAGCAATCACATAACCCCATCTTTATGCCTTTGTTTAATCTCCACATGTGCCAGTACCCAGCACAACATGCAAACTTAAGTTTATCACACATGCCAATACCTAGCACATTATCTAAACTAGGATTATCACTTGTGCTAGTACTCAGGACAACATGCAAACCCAAGTTTATTACACGTACCAGTACCCCGCACAATATTCAAGTCAAAGTATATCCCAAGTGCCAGTACTCGGTACAATATTTCCCATTAACCAGAGAATCACGAGTACAATTAAACTATCTTTCTTTAGAAAGGAAATTCACGTCATTAAAGCGAGCTAAGTAAGTCCCTATATAATTAAATCACTATCTTAAGGATCTAATAATTGATACTATTCTGACACCAGTATAAGATAATCTCAACCATTCTAGTGACATTCAAGAATTCAATACTCCCACCAATAAGACATTTAAGACCACTTATTCGTGATTCTCATATTAACTGCATTCAAGTTTTTAAATAACGGCATACCTCACTGTTTAATAATTCATACTCCTAACTTACTATTAATAGAATGTTCATAAACCTTATTGGAAGAGAAGAAAAAGGAAGATGGTGCTTATCTCCATGTAGCCCCTTCATCATATCATATATATATATATATATATATAAATTTCAGGACAAGGATTTTCAATTATAAAAGTTCTAGTTCAAAAAATGTCCCCGATCTTATTAATTACACATGTCTATTCATCTCTTAAACTAAGGGGACCATATACTCAAGAAATAAATAGTTTATTTTCATCTCTAATTTAGAATGATATTGCTCTTATCATGTATTGAAAGGTACACTATCTAGATAATTGTATGTAAATCCTTGGATTTAAGATAAATAAATCATCACTTTCTTGGAACAAAGTTTAAGAAGGATTTTGAGAAATTTAGCATTTCTATTCTCATTTTTATATTATCCACTACTGTATCATTCACCTAGGCATGAGAATATCATGCTAGATTAGCATCAATTTCCTTGCATCTTATTTAACCTAAGAATTCATATCACTACATATATGTTTATGAATTCTAACCTCAACACTTAAAAGACTTTTGCATTACCCTTTCATTAAATTAACATCATCGTTTGTTGATCCAAAGGGAAAAGAAAGTAAGTGCAAGAGGAGGAAATTTCATACTCACTTACCTTAGAATAGCCAAATTACCTTAGTGCTTTCCAAAAGTTGTGATAGTAATGAAAATGGCTTTCTGAGGAACAAAAATTCACATAAGAGTAAGAAGGGAAATCTAGGGGATTTAAACATCACATTTGAGTGGCTACAGTAGAGAGCCATTGCTTTTTGACCCTTTCCCACTGTGGTGGGCTAAGCGGGCTAATTTAGACTACCTAGGCAGCCATGATAGCAGCAAAGCTACTGCCACTGCCATGGGCACGCTGCACCCCCTTTCAACGTTTTTGAATCCCTTTTTTTTCATGACTATCCCTCAATCATCCCATTTTATGAAATATTATATTTACCTTAGTCAAATTGTTTTAGAAACAGCAAGAAGGTCCCAATCTTCAGCAAATAAATCACAATCCAAAATAAGCTATATTCTTTCCAAAATGCAAGGAGCTTCAAACATTTTTTTGATTAAATAAAACCAACCAAAGAACATGGATTCTCTTCCTAAAATTTCAGTCAAGCCAATCTAACCTTCAAATTTTTTCCCATCCCAAAATCCCTAGGTTCACGGTTTGGCGAAAGGGAAGAGAAAGGGAGGAAAAAGATGTAGTATAAGGAAAGTTGAAGAAGGTGATCCTACCTTTAGGAAAAGAGGTCACCGGCGGTAGTGGTGGTGGCGATGAACAGCAGCTCTTTCGACTTTCTCTCTTTCTCTTTCTCGTGTGGAAAACTGAAAATATGTGTATGTTATGAGAATTTAAGGCTTCTAGGACATATGAAAGAGGGGGTGGGACACTTGGCACCATCTTGCAAAAATGGTGGACACTTGGCATGATCTCCATGTGCCACTTGCTCTTCATTTTACTAAAATAACTCAAGACATGCTTCCACTAGCTAATCTTTCATTCAAGTCCTTAAATTTGGTATAAAATTTTAAATTCCACTTGACATTTAAGATTTTATAACTTGCACCATCACTTAACTCATTTCCCTGTCACCTAATCCTCCTAAAATTTAAGAATTTTTTTTCAAGTAGGTCCTTAAAGATTATAATTATTTATTTATTTTTATTTTATTTATGAGAAGTTTCCCAAAAAAAATCTCGGGATGTTACAGGTTCACATATGGGCGCCTTGGTTGCACCCATACTCCCTTATTTGAAATTCATCCTTAAGACCACCCTTTTGATCCTAAATCCTCTACCATGGCTAAATCATCAAGGAGGATTTTCAAAATATGTTTTTGGCTCCTTAAAATCTCCCCCAAACCAAAGGAAAGAGTTGAAATGAGATCGAAAGGGAAACAATCACCCTTTCCATAACCAAAATAGCCACCCTATCATAAATTCCTCCTAACCATCCCATTAATCCTCTTACCAACAATTAAGCTAGGTTAGAAGTTTGAAAACTCAGATTATGTGCTAGTAACACCCTTCTGTATTCCATCCTAAGATAGGTTTCCCAAATACCCAAAATAAAGATGTTAAAGGAGGGTTGCTGCACTTACCACATTGGAGAGGAGATTTTGGTGAGTCCACGGTCGCTGGAGGAAGAGAGTCCTTACTGGAGTGGAAGGAAATGTTGAGGTTTTGGTGAGTGAGGGAGAAAGGTATGCAAGGGACTTGGGAGAGCAAACCCAAATGTATGTGGCATCTAATTGATGAAGAGAAGAAGAAGAGTTGAAGTTAATATATATTTGCCTTATTTTGACCATTTTACCCTCTATCCCATATGTGCAGTGCTCATGGTGTAAAGGCAAACTTGGAACTCTTGTTAAAACTCCATTCTCATTCACTAATTACACACCACATTTAACTCACATACCCATAAATGTCCTCATGGCTCACCAAAACACCAACACTGGAATTCTCACCTAAAATTTCTAGAATCACACAAAGTTTGAATATTTCCTTAACTTAGGTTCCCATACAAGGGCCTTTTGACAAAATCCACAAACCACACATGCCATAGGTTAAATTACCATTAAGTAATTATTTCCCTTACCATTACCACCATCCACACACACACACACATATATACAGGCATGAGAAATACGCACCATCACAAATTCAGAAATCCACGAATGTTATAATTTCATTAAATTTTCAAATTAGTCCTTAGAATTATGTGTATGCACAAATTAGGATAAACACTTTACCCATAGCACAATAAAAACCACAAGTATCACAAAAAATGTCGAGGCGTTAAATAAATAAACAAATAAGTGATAAAAATTTGCAAAATAAATTCTAAGACTAAATACAACACCTAGAAATTAAAAAAGTTATTGCGGAGAGGTTCACAAGAAAGATTCATATTATTGTTAGTGTGTATGCCCTAAAGACAATTATATAACATTGTATGTTGTTTCTTATCAATAAAATGTAAGACATTTTATCTTCATTTATATAGATATTGTTTTTAAATTTAAGAGTAAGGGAAGATAAGGGGTGATATGATTATCTCAAGGGACTACACCTTCCTCATGATCCTTAAGTCTAGATAAGTTCTTAACCAAGGGAACAATTGGAACTAGGATAGATTTGATCCATTTAAGGTTAACACATGATCACACCCCCCTCATGAAGATGAGAATGACATATCCCTATGACATTGCCACATTGGTTTAGGTGATTGTAACATCCCAAAAATTTAATGCATCCTTAAGCTTTCTACATTCATAAAAATTAGAAAGATTATGTTATAAGGTCCCTAAGGAATTAGGATTTAGAAAAGAGAAGTTTTGAGTAGTTAGAAAACAAGAAAACATGAAATTTAATGAATGAAGTTGACTATATGAGGTTTAGCAATCAACTGGTATTATAACAAAGTTTAAAATGCCATGTTGGAACAAGCAAGTCGACTGGTCACTTCCAACTCTCAAAACACAAAGTTTTAGCTAAGCAAGTCAACTGGTTGAGGCCGAATGATTGACTAGTCTTATAATTTTCACAATGCAAGTTACTTTATTTTGATTGAATGAGCTGTCAGATGAAAATTCATTTAATGTTAGATGAATTAGAAGCTTAGTAGGCACTAAGGGATGTATTTGGGAGTCCTTAAAGGCTAAGTAAGAATTAAATGATAGACAAGTAGGTGCTGAGTTCTCAATTTAGTATCATTTTAGTGCTAAATACCCTCTCTTTTGATCTCTTTCTTGCTAGCTTGTAATTCTTAACCCATGTTTTGAGTAGTTTAGATTAGTTTTAGTTTTCTTTGATCTTTTAATAAATGGAGTGATTTCATGATTCTTTTCTGCAATTTAATGATTTTATTTGTTATTTTTGATGTAGGTTGAGTTGGTGAGAAGTTCGTGTTAGAAGATGAAATGTTAGAGCTGAAATTCTGAAGATGTTGGAGTAGTTGCTGTCTCCCACCGTTATAGCGGTGGATTCTACAGCTATAGTGGTGGTTTGCGTTCCTGTACTAATTTAAATGAGTCAGAATAGATTTTCTAAGGTATTCTAAGTTGGAGACAGAGGGGAGGCAACGATTTCTGCTAGAGGAAATTCCATTCCTGAAGCCGATCAAGCCCGATTTTTGTCAACCCAACCTCGGATTTATGGAGTTTGCTCATTCTATTACTGTTTTCTTTAGTTTCAGAGCCATGAGTGGCTAATTTCTTCCTTCTAGGGTTACTGTAAACCCAATTTCAGATTAGGATTTGTATTTCTCTTAAAACTTGTGATTCTTTTCAATTTAATACATACCTATCATTTATATTTACTGTACTTGTTATAAAATTGGCCACTTTATAACTTGTTTGTTGCTTTTGTCGAACTCAGGAGAGGAAGATATTGGTAGAACACTGAATGATTAGGGCGAGTGATAGAACTTAGGGGTTTTACTTGTTAATTAATAGGAATATTAATTAACTTCATTTAATCAAATTAGGTTAATATTAATTCGACTTAAACTCACATAGGGGATTATGTAGAGTTGAGTAGCTTAATTTAGGTTCGGGAGAATCACTTTAAGCCGTTAGAAAACCTAAGATTATTGTGTATAATTGATCTAAATGTAAGTGTTTCGGAGAAGTAGCAATTCCTAGAACGAAAAAGGGGGATTAGTAACTCTAGGCCTTTTATTTGAATTATTTCCATTCGATTTTATTACAATTTGATTTTACTTTCAATTAGAGCTTTCTTAAATCAAAAATTGGTTTGCTTAACTATTATGTTTAAACTTCTGGAGTACTTAGCACGTTAGTCCATGTAGGGATGATAACTGATATTTCATCACTTTATTACTTGTGCGACTGGTGCACTTGCCAGAACGCCTCAATAAGTTTTTGGCGCCGTTGCAGGAGACTAACAGTTTTTAGCTAATATTCTAAGAAATTTAAAGGTGGTAGCTTAGGCATTTTTCTTTTTCTTTTTTTATTTTGTTTTAGTTTTTTGTTATTTTATTTGTTTTTGTGTAGTTAGTCATTTTTGCTTTTAGCATTAATTTTGAGATTTCCTTTTGTTAATTATGACTGGAGTTTTCTATCGTGTATGCAAGGCACCACTCATACTTCTGATCTTCTCTTTGAGCTTGAGATCGAAAGACTAGCTAGGAGAACTAGAAAGGAAGCAAGAGTTAGGAGAAATCAAGTGAGCCAAGCTACATAAGAAGAAATGGCTGAAGATAACCAGAATCATCGGGGTTTTGGAGTTAATTCTAGTAATGGGGCTGGCATTGAGCCTCAGGAGGATGACAATAAAGCTGTGTGAGATTATGCATTACCCACTGAGGTTGGACACGCGTCCAGCATAGTGAAACCTCTACTTGGTGCAAACAACTTTGAAATAAAGGCAGTCTTGATGAATTTGGTCTAACAAAACCAGTTTGGGGGGAGCCCAATAGAAGAGCCAAACAACCACATCACAAACTTCTTAGATATATGTGACATGGTTAAGATGAATGGGGTGAGTGATGATGCTCTTCGTCTCAGGTTATTCACTTTTTCATTAAGGGACGCTGCTAAGAGCTGGTTGACTTCTCAACCAAAAGGGAGCATCACTACATGGGATCAACTCCAAAGGAAATTCTTGAATAAGTTCTTCCCTCCTTCGAGGTCAGTTAAGTTGAGGAATAAAATTACAGCGTTTTATCAACATGAAGGAGAGAGCTTATCTGAAGCTTGGGAGAAGTTTAGAGAATTATTGAACAAGTGTCCCAATCATAGAATCCAAGAGTGGCAACAACTCATTATCTTTCATAGTGGGTTAACTTATGAAACACGGGATAAATTGGACACCGCAGCTGGTGGTGCTTTGATGGCTAAACCGATCAGACAAGCCCAAGAAATTATAGAGACTATGGGGGCGAGCCAAAATACATCTAGCTGATCAAAGAATGCTTCAAGAAGTGGAGTCATGGAATTAGACACCCTAAATGCTTTGATAGCTCAAAATGAAGCATTAACTAGGAAAATGGATTTGCTATGCTTAAGACAGAATGAATCAGTGAAGGTGAATACGATAATTATGCCAGGTGCAAAATGTGATTTCTGTGGAGGGGCTAACGTCAATGGGTGTTGTGAAGAATTTCCTTCAGTGGAATAGTTAAATTACATGGGTAATTTGTAAAAGGACCAGAACAACTAGTACTCTAATACATATCATCCGAACTCAAGGAATCATCCTAATTTCTCATGGAGCAATAATCACTGCTTGAACCCCTTAGCTGCATCCTCTGGTAAGCCATCTCACCCTCCTAGCTTTAATAATCAGAGTAATTATCCTCCTCAAAATAAAGTTCCACCTCCTCAAGTGGAAAAGAAACCTTCAATGGAGGATATGTTCATGAAATTTATGGAGAGAATTGAGTCAATGTTTCAGACTCAAAATGTGGCCATCAAGAATTTAGAGACTTAGACGGGACAGCTGGCTCTTGCTCTGAATAATAGGCCACAAGGTAACCTCCCTAGTAATACTGAGAACAATCCAAGAAGGAGGGAAAAGAGCACTGTAATGTAATTACTCTAAGGAGTGGTAAAGAGCTATCTGATGCTGTAAAATCACATGATCAGAAGAAAAGGGTGACCACTGAAGAAGAACATGAAAAAGTTGTCAAGCGACAAGAAAATGCAACTGAGAGAGTTGAGGCCTCAAAGGAAAAAGATAAAGCTGAAAAGGTGGGAAAAGATGTAACAACTGAGAATTTTGTTCCACCAATGCCCTATACTCTAAGGCATAAAAAGTTTAATTTGGACTGAAAATATAAAAAATTCTTGGAGATTTTGAGATAACTCCATATCAACATCCCATTCGTGGAGGCATTGGAACAAATGCCTAATTATGCAAAGTTCATGAAGGATGTGTTGTCAAGAAAAAGGTACTTGGGTGAGTTTGAAACTGTTGCTATGACTCAATAATGTAGCGTCATTCTCCAAAAGAAGTTGCCTAGCAAAATAAAAGATTTAGGTAGCTTCGTGATCCCATGCAACATTAGGAGCAAATTTTTTGGAAAGGCACTGTGTGATCTGGGAGCTAGTGTGAATCTGATACCACTATCTATTTTCAAGAAATTAGGTCTGGGAAATGCTTGGCCTACCACAGTGATACTTCAGTTAGCTGACCGTTTGATGTGCTATCCGAACGGAATCATTGAGGATGTGCTTGTCAAGGTGGACAAGTTGATTTTTTCGGCTGATTTTATTATCATAGATTATAAGGAAGACAAGGAAATCTCGATCATTTTGGGAAGACCTTTTCTTGCAACCAGAAAAACATTAATTGATGTTCATAAAGGTGAGTTAACTATGAGAGTTAATGATCAAGAGGTCACCTTTAACATGAATAAGGCAATGAAGACTTCTAATGACCCGGAGGAGTGCTATATAGTAAAGATAATTGATAAAGAATCTCACGGGTATTGTCATAACAAGATGAGTAAAGTTCGTGATGAGGATGAAGAAGATAAGAAGAAAAGAACAAAGATAGCTTTAGAAATTTCAGAGGTTCTTGTAAAGTTTCGTGACAATCCTCAAAGATTCAAACCTCCTGATATTGTGCAGAATGTTGTTACTCAACTGAAAGGATTCAAGAAACAGAAGAAACTGGAGGATCCACTTGAGCATAGGCGCCCTGGTAAAGTCTGGCTGAAGACTATAAACTTAGCACTCTTGGGAGGCAACCCAAGCTTTCTTTCCCTCTTTCGTAGCTTTTATTATTTTGTTCTTGTTTTGTTTATTTTATTCATGGTATTTCTTTTTTTTTGGTTATTGTGAAGTTGTTTATTCTTTTCCTCACTGTGCTGATTTAGGACACTGAGGACACTGTCAAATTTAAGTTTGGGGGAGAGGTTTGATGGGTTTCTTCTTTGAGAAAATTTTGGTTAATTTTTTGTTGTCCATATGCATGTGTTATAGGAGGAAAATTTTTGAAAATTTTGAAATCTGAAAGTTTGAAATTATTTGGCAAGTCAAATCATGTCAAATGAAATTCTTTTTAAGAGTTTCCTCTTGAGTTTGCTAATCTTAAGTTTTTCATATTTTTGTAAGTGTTAACCCTATCACTTCAAAATAACAAGAGTCATGTTTTTGTCTCTTTGAATGGTTTTTAGATCATTTTTATATTTATATATTTAAAAAAAGTTCAATAAGAGGCTAGTGAAAAAAGGATTCAATAATGGGATAGCTGAAAATTTTAATAAGGGATAGGCTCCTGTAATTAAAATAAAATGAGAAAATTGGCAAAAAATTTTCAAAGGAAATAAGGAAAGTTAGGAAGCTATATCCTTGAGAACAAAATAGTGAAGCCCTTGAAAATCGAAATAAAACAATGCCTTTGAGAACAAAGAAGTAATTTAGTTTTGAAATTTTTGTGAATTTGGTTTTATAAACTATTCCAAGAGGTGAAGCTTTGATTTCAAATTTTCTTGTGGTTTGGTTAACACTTCTTATTGAATCCTTAAGATTGCAAACTCTTGAGTTAAATCTTTTGAGTAATGGTTTGATGAGGCTTGGCTTCTTTTAATTCACATTTTCAGATCTTTACTCCTCCTAGTTGCATATATTCATGGTCGCACATATTTTTCTCATTGAAAGTTTTTGCTTTAGGACAAGCAAAGGTTCAAGTTTGAGGGAGTGTTGAGTTCTCAATTTAGTACCATTTTGGTGCTAAATACCCTCTCTTTTGATCTCTTTCTTGTTGGCTTGTAATTCTTAACCCATGTTTTGAGTAGTTTAGATTAGTTTTAGTTTTCTTTGATCTTTTAATAAATGGAGTGATTTCGTGATTCTTTTTTGCTATTTAATGGTTTTATTTGTTATTTTTGATATAGGTTGAGTTGGTGAGAAGTTCGTGTTAGAAGATGGAATGTTAGAGCTGAAATTCTAAAGATGCTGGAGTGGTTGTTGTCTCTCACAGCTATAACGGTGGATTCTACAACTATAGCAATGGTTCGCGATCCTGCACTGATTTAAATGCATCAAAATAGATTTTCTAGCTTATTCTGAGTTGGAGACAGAGGGGAGGTGCTGATTTCTGCTAGAGGAGAAGGAGGAATCCATTCCCGAAGCTGATCAAGCCCGATTTCTGTCAACTCAACCTCGGATTCATGGAGTTTGCTCATTCTTTTACTGTTTTCTATAGTTTTAGAGCCATGAGTGGCTAATTTCTTCCTTCTTGGGTTACTATAAACCCAATTTCAAATTAGGATTTGTATTTCTCTTGAAACTTGTGATTCTTTTCAATTTAATACATACCTATCATTCATATTTACTATACTTGTTATAAAATTAGCCACTTTATAACTTGTTTGTTGCTTTCGTCGAACTCGGGAGAGGGAGATGTTGGTAGAACACTGAGTGATTAGGGTGAGTGATAGAACTTAGGGGTTTTACTTGTTAATTAATAGGAATATTAATTAACCTCATTTAATCAAATTAGGTTAATATTAATTTGACTTAAACTCACATAAGGGATTGTGTAGAGTTGAGTAACTTAATTTAGGTTCGGGAGAATCACTTTAAGCTATTAGAAAACCTAAGATTATTGTGTATAATTGATCTGAATCACAAGTATTTGGGAGAAGTAGCAATTCCTAGAACGAAAGAGGGGGATTAGTAACTCTAGGCCTTTTATTTGAATTATTTCCATTCGATTTTATTGTAATTTGATTTTACTTTCAATTAGAGCTTTCTTAAATCGAAAATTGGTTTGCTTAACTATTACGTTTAAACTTCTGGAGTACTTAGCACGTTAGTCCCTGTAGAAACAATAACTGATATTTCATCACTTTATTACTTGTGCGACTGATGCACTTGACAGGACGCCTCAACAGTAGGATAAATGATGATTACAATTGTCAAAACAAGGAACTTAGTCATGAAACAAGAAATGAACGAGAGGAGGAAATGACGAACTATAGTTAAATTTTGGTTAGAAACTAACTAAGAAAGACTAAAAAAAGGCAGGTGTGAGCCTATAAATAAGAAGGAAAGTAAGTGAAATAGACATATCAAAAAGCATAAAGACAACCCAAAAAACAGAGAATAAGGGAGCGATAAAGAAATGAACTTAGGAGTGATAAAGATATGAAAGATTGGGGAAGCAATCAAAGGTAGCTAGTTTTCATCTAATCATGCTCTTATTTTTGATTATTTGATGCTTTAAACATTCCATGAAATATGATTTAAGCTGAGAATATGTATGTGTATGAAATTTACTATGTTTTGCATCCATTAATCAGTATAGAAATATGAACTTTTTGCATCATATGTATGGATTTCACGTTGTATAATGGCTATTTTTTTGGGTTCATAGAGATAATTGTATGCTTATATGCTAGAAATGGTACTATTATGTTTTTAAACTCAGTTGCTAGCTACTGGGATATTTTTATCTCATATTTTGTAAATTAACTATTTCCAAGGGACTCACCTAGGGGAAAAGTTGTCTAGGAAGATTAAGATCATGTTAACATGTTTTAATAAAGGTAGCTTGTTGTCATGTATAAATTTATGTGGAGAAGTTATAATATTTTTGTAATACCTACGATTTTAGAGAGGTTCGATTAACAAGTGAATACAGTATTGGTGGGTATAAATTTTTCACAAACATGATGAAGGTTGTTGCTTTTCAAATAATTGTGAATGGGTGCCGTGTGGAGACCAAGATGTTGAGAAATAGCATTAGAGTCCTTGTGCAAGGACTCATATGAAAGAAAAGTTCTTTTTAATACTTTTTATGGAAAGTGGAGTTTCAAAGTTAGCGAAGAGGGGAATAGGCAAAGTGGCTTAGTATGTCGGGCTAAGATGTGTGTGGTAAATACTTTTATCAGATACTCGAAATTTTCCCGGACCCTGATTCTTAAAAAGAATGGCAAGTTTGTAATTTTAATGCCAAGTGATATACATATATAAGTATAATTCATACACACTTATGCTGGCAGATGATTCTCACACCTTATACTCTCTTTTCTCTCTTCTCTCTTTTTCTCATCCATGGCTCTCCACCAAGCACCCATGAGCATGGTGTTTCTAGCAAGGTGCTAAGCTCCGGGCTACCTCTATCATCGGAAAGGACTTTAAATTACGGTAAGAACAAGTCTTCCTTTTTCTTTCCCTTTTTTTTTCTCGTTTTTGGTAAACCTAGGACAAGAGATGAGAGATCTTGATGGATGATGACATTTGAAGCTTTTAAATTCTTTCTTTAATTCTTGGTGATTGTGGGGTTGAGATTATGATTAATATTCAGTGTAAGAGGAAGAGAACCCATTAATAGGAGAAGAAAAAAAAACCTAAATTAGAAATTTAGGGAAAAATGGGGTATGATCTTAAATCCAACTTCTTTGACGAATCTTTTGAGTGTTTTTAGATGTTAAGAACATAGTTTTAATTTCCTAAACGTTAACCTAAGGATTGGTTGGCATGAGATTTGATTTTGGAAGGATTGGATGTAATTTGGAGTATTTTTAAGCTGTTCAGATTCTTTTTGGTGTCCATCTCTACAGTGCCACAGTTAAGCACTGCAATAGCCACATCAGAGATTTTGTCTATTGTTGGGCACTACAGCAGTGGCTGGTACATATCTGGGTGCTGCAGCAGCGTTCACAGAAAGGTTTACATGGTTTACTAATCTGGGGCGTTGCAACGATGGGTCTAGCGTTGTAGCAACCAAACAGGGGCTTCCTCATAAAAACATGGTTTTAAAACCTTTTCTTATTGGATGTTTAGTTAGAGGGTTGATTTTGAGAGTTCGTGAACTTTCCTTCCATGATGTTACTACTTGGAAATGATGGCTTGTGGCTTGGATTCTAGGTGAGTGTCCTACCTCACCCAAGTAGAGTTAAGAACTTTATTCATGCATGATAGTTCCTCTTGCATGCATGATTATTATGAAGAACAATATGAGTACTTATAAGTGTTGGGAAATATGAAATATAGTACCTTAGAGAAAGTGGTGGGAGTCTTACCATGCCTATGAATGAAAAGCATGATTGTAACAAATATCTCGTGTTAATATCCCAAGTGAGTGAATTTGATTTGTATGTGATGGGTAATTGGTTGGTCTATGGCGTTATTGTAATCAGATATACTGAACTTATTGCTATGCTTGAACATGAGTTATGTATATATTTTTTTTGAAAAATACAAAGGGAAGTTGTGTAGGCTTCCTAGTGACACCATCACCATGGCGTCCGGATCCTCTGCTTGGAAAAAATCCAAGCAGAGGCCTGCTCAGTTTTTAGCAACGGTTTTTACCGTTGCTAAAAACCTTTAGCAACAGTTTAGCAACCAAAAAACTGTTGCTGAAAGTTTTTAGCAACGGTAAAAACCGTTGCTAAAAAACTGAGCATGAAATATTCACAGTAGAGGATCCGGATCCATCACCATGGATGACCACAACTGCTAGAGGTGGTGCAATGTGGAAGAGTCCTAGAGTGATTATAGGAGTGGCATTGGATGTATAAGATTTGAATAAGAGACATGCTATACTTTACGTTGTTTTTAAGTATTGTGTGATGGGTTGCATAATGTGGATGAATAGATCTTTGTCTTATTGTATTTAATGTTCTAGATTCTATTATGTGAGATGAAATTCTTTGTGTGTTAAAGATTATTACTAATGAGGTAAAGTAATCACAGATGAGTTAATGGTAGCTTGAAGAGTTTGTAACTCTATCGCACTATGACTAACCAAATGGTATAAAAGCCTAGATGGCCTATAGGTACTACTAGATTAGTGGTATTAGGAAGGGTTTATGACTCTATCATACTATGACTAACCATGGGATGCGAAAAGCCTATGCGGTTCTTGATATGGTTGGGTTAGTGGTAGTACGAAGAGCCTCATAGCTCTCCTCACTATGACTATTGACCTTATGCGAAAAGCCTATTTAGCTCCTTTATGAGTTATAGTACAAAGGGTAGCGTAACTCTTTTCCACTGTGACTAACATTTTAAGAAAAGCCTGTGTGGCCCTCTTTACTATGGAAAAGGAGATAATGAATTGAGAAGCCTGTGTAGCCCTCTCAGATTGTGACCTATGTGTATATGGTAATTACTGATTACCTTGTGAGAAGACTGTGTAGCCCTCTCCACTATGATTCATGAGATCATTAAAGAAAGCCTATGTGGCCCTCCTACCTATGCTTTATGATGATGGGATGATATGAATGCCCATGAGGCAAAGCTCGATATAGCAATATGGTTCTACCCTATAATTTCAGTAATTTATAGTTGAATTTATTTGTACTCGGATGGCATTGTATTATAGACTTTAGAAATTTGTAAATGTTTGAAATTATGTGTGAATGTTTTCATGTTGAGTGCTAGAGTGTTGTGGCATAATTGTGGTAATTCAGTATTCTATAGAAAGTACTATGGTCATGTGTATGGAGCAAGTATTTGGTGAAGGGTAGGACTAATCAACGTCTTATCCTTGCAAGCTATTCACGGTCTACCTTTTCTTTTAGTTAATTTATTTGGTCATCACTGAGTATTTTATACTCACCCTCTTCCTCTTTGTGTACTATTGCAGGTCTTTAGTGTAGCTATCGAGTCTTTGTATAAGGAGTAGTGGGCCTCTAAGTCCTCGACCCCCTTTTGGTGTCAGGTGGGTATATAGTAGGAGTAGTAGTTTTGTGATGATATTGATTTTGGAATGTTGTTCATAAAGTTTGTGTAAGCAAATGGTGAAAAATTAAGGTATTGTCCATATATATTTATATATTGCTTTCTTATGGCTTTGGCACTTTGAAGTTTACCTGAAAATTTTAGTTTTTTATTTTATGTATGTAGTTTGTTAAGGATTACAGTGGTGGTGTGGGATCTACCTCCGTGCCGATCATATCCCCAAGTTGGGGTGTGACAATTTTGACTATTTTCTTGTTAGTCTATGAGATTTTGTATACAAGGAAATTTTAAGGTAACTCACTTAAGAACATTGTAGAAAAGTAATTAATGAAAGTATATAAATTGGTAATGATAATTTAATGTTGTGCAAAAGCATTTTTAATATCATTTATACAAGAAAAATCATATAATTCAGTTTAGAGGAATATGTAATGTCATGAGATATAATACTTTAGAGTAGATATATATATATATATATATATATATATATATGAAGACAAGGAACAATAATTTTGTAGATAAATCAGAACTTCAATGAGGTTGGTAAGTCCAGCCAGTCAACTGGATGCTTGCAGCAGTTAACTGGTCAAACATTGTTTTTTTTTAGAAAAATGCAAGTTAGCAAGTAAATAGTCAACTGGAAGCCACCTAACAATCGACTAGTTTCCTGTTAACCAGAAAGAATAAGTTCTGCAAATCTGTTGTAGCTTGTTTTCCTTAATTGAAAGGTAAGGTTATAATTGTAGAAGTTTATTGAAATAGACAAGTATTCATATTATAAACCAATAGCTAGGGAAAACAATTTAGAAGTTGTAAGAAAATAATCATATTACAATAGAGGTATTAGAACAAAAGAGTTATGACTTAATAAGTATCAAGAAAACATTATAAATAGAAGGGGCATTACAAATAAAATGAATTTAATTAAAGAAATATTAGTAAAACTCAGGATGTTACATTGATACTAGCATGTGGGTATCATAGTAAGTATGAGTTGATAGAACCAATGTCAAGAGTCAATCTTGGTTGAATGTTGTACAACCTCCTTTGACTTAAAATGACCATTGATGCCTTTTGGCATCATGCTTTGACTCTAGTAGGCTGTGAGTCCACCAAGACACAAGCTAAAGCTAGAGATTGGGTATGGTGTTGCATGCATGAAGGCATATGAGTACATTGTTAGTGATTTATTACTCTCAGTAAGAGTGAGATGCTTAAGACGATAAGGACAAAAATAGACAAGTCTATGGCCACAAAATAAGGAAAGACATAGAAAATGAGTTTTTCTAGTTTCCTCAAGGATAGTCTTGGTCCAAGAAAACATGCAAGTCATGGACCAAAAAGGTTTGATATGTATCTATACCCGACTAGGTCCATGTTGTAGCACCACGTAATGAAATGTGAGTTATATATACATTTAACTAGGTTCCAAGGATTTGCGAACAAATCCATCTCATGCTAGGGTTCATGATATATTGTTAGATGTCACTCATGATCTGTAGGGTTTTGGAATCATGTTACATAGTTCATGAGTTAGAAAGAATTATAATTAGAAGATAAGTCAAAATGAAATTTGACTTCTCTTCTTGTCACGCCTCAATTTTTAGAATAAGATCGACAAAACTCATGTCCGCTAACCATGACCGTCAGCCTTTAAACGCACAACATAACAATATCCCAACATTTGGATAATATAAAGTACTTGCATTTCAGAACTTTTAATTCATGTGCATACATAAATACCCTCCATGTTTCTAAACATTCTCACAATACACCCGATTAAGGAATGTAAGGAAACACAACCAAAAGAATAACATAAGCTTACACAAACAATTACATAGAACATTAAAAACACCCTAGGAGTCCTATGTTGCTACAGAGCATATCTAGAATACCAAAAGGCTTCATATTAACAAAACACCAACCTAAGAAATGATGTAGGGTTGGGACTCGGACTTCTGTTACTCCTCAAGTGGAGGTTCCTCGACGATCTCAAGATCTAAAAATGGCAACATAAGAAAGAGTGAGATAATAATCCTAGTGAGTAACCAACAAACATAGGAATCACAGTATCAATCAACATTGCATAAAGAAAAGTCTATAAACCATATCTCAGCTAATACCAAGCCTGCCAATGGAATTTTTATAGACTTTATAGACCACGTGCCATTGAGGCTAATGGGTAGAGCAATGCTCTACTGATCCCTATAGGCTTCATGGACCACGTGTCACTGAGTTTCATGGAGTTTCTGAGGCTAACACGTCATGGGAATCCAAAGGCCTCATGGTTGGGAATGATGTTCTATTGACCTATAGACTTCATAAACCATGTAACGACTGAGTTGCTTTTCCAAATTGACGACCCCCATCCTTACAACATGATTTGTCCTTACTCGCATGCTCCCTAGAAAAACTTTTTTCAGGGGATCATCCATCCTAGAATTACCCCAGGCTAAGCACGCTTAACTATGAAGTACTTATGAAATGGCCTTCCAAAAAGGAAGGTGCACCTTGTTGGCATAGGTAGTACCTATTAAATCCTTTAAACTCGTCAACTGTACAGTCACATACCGTACAGTCATGGAATCCCTTAACTGTACAGTCCTATACCTGTATAATATGAAAATACTTCTCATTCTGATATGGATTTAGTTCATTTATGTGTTATTTCACCCAGAAGCCTGCTAGGAGCCGCTCCTTATTTATATTTCTTTTTTACATCGACGATTACTCCCCGCCCTCGTCGACCTCAGGTGTCATAAACCAAGTGCCACCGAGCCTATTGGATTATGCCCAAGCAATCACATACAATAGGGTACATAGTCAACCAATATGCATAGCTAATGTGCATTATTAAGCGAAGAGGTTCATTCATAAAAATCAATCAATACACTAGCCCATTTTCCTTGCTCAAGCCCTTAAGCTTCTAATATCAATGATAGTCTTTTGTTACCATATTCAAGTCTTTTAGAAATTCAAACATGCTACCTCACAAATGTTGAACTCATTGCATTTAAAGCACTCTCTAATTTTGATGATTGACAAATCAACTTAAAATAGTTCATATCTAAAGTTCTTTTGCATTTCAGCATCACGCTGGTCGACCACCTTGCTTGCATTGGTCGACCAATGGACTACAGAAGTAAAAGATCAGTAACAAGTGATACACTGGTTGACCACTCCTTGAACACTGGTCGACCATCGTGTTCCAACAAGAAAATTGTCTTGAAGACTGGTCGACCACCATCACTCCACTGGTCGACCACCCAGCTCCAGTAGAAGAAGAAATCGAGCACTGGTCGACCAATGCAATATTACTGGTCGACCAACGTACCTATTGTATCAGTTCTGGAGCTCACTGGTCGACTATCGTGCCACACTGGTCGACCATCGACATCGTAAAAGAGCTGTAACGGCTAGTTTTTGCTGACGTAATACAAGATTTATTTTGTAATTTATCTCCAACGGCTCTATTCCTCCTTGGTCTTTATATATCTGCCTTAAGGAGGTTATTTGGAGCAGAGAAGAGAAATCAAGTATGCTATATATCCTTGAAGTCAATCCCATACAAATCTGTGTATTACTAAAGAGCTTGCTACTGTCATATTCACTCTGTTTTGAGAGTTTGCTTCTGAAAAATTGTTTTTCTCTGAGTGCATCAAGGAAGTTCTTTCTTTGAGTTTGTTTTTGTGAGGAAACAAATCTGTGAGGGGGAGAGACACCCTTGGAAAGAAAAAGATCTCTGTTGTAGTGGCTCACAAGTGCCCTTCTGCATAAACTTGTGGTTTATAGTGAAATACTCAAGAAATATTCTTGGGGACTGGATGTAGGCTTGGATTAAGCTGAACCAGTATAAATATCTGTGTTTATTTCTCTTCCTTATTCTTTTAACTGCTTAAAGTCTTTTAATTGTTTAATTACTTAACATCTTTCTTCATCTTCATATTACTTTGTTTTATGTATTGTCAATATATTGCTACTGAACTTTAATTTATCTTGAACTTTCTATTATCTTTTAAACAAACTTTCTATTTAACCCAATTCACCCCCCTCTTGGGTTCCAGACATATTTATCAATTGGTATCAGAGCTTGGGCTCTTGATTAAAGACTTAACAGTCTAAGAGTATAAAATGGCTGGTCTTGGTGATTGTATTTTACCTGAAGAAAGCTCCTTTACAGAACCTCCTGGTTTTAATGGTAACCATTATAGCTACTGGAAATCCAAGATGAAACTTGTCTTCAATGCAGTAGACCTTGATCTCTGGGATATTGTGGAAAATGGACCTTACATACCTATGAAGGTTATTGAAGGGCAAAGTATTCCAATACCCAAAAGAGAATGGTTTGAATCAAAAAAGAAATTAGTTCATTTAAATGCTAAAGCTATAATGATTATTGTTAGTGCCTTAAGTCAGGATGAATATTTCAGAGTTTCTAGCTGTACAACTGCCAAAGAAATGTGGGACACTTTGGAAGTTGTACATGAAGGAACTCAAGGAGTTAAGGAATTAAAAATTAGTACTCTTACGAATGAATATGACAATTTCAAAATGAAGAGTGATGAAAGCATAAGTGAAATACAATTAAGATTTACTCATATTACTAATCATCTCAGAGCTCTCAGTGTAACTTATGCAGAATCTTCTCAAACCACCAAGATATTAAGATGTCTCACCCCGGAATGGGAAGCTAAGAGAACAACAATCATGGAAGTAAGAGGAGAATCATGAAATCGCTCACAGCCTTGTTTGGAAATCTTCAAAACTATGAGCCAAAAATTCTAGAAATGAGGCAAGAAGATGAATCCAAGAAAAAGAAGACTCTCTCCTTAAAGTCATATTCCTCTAAGAAATTAGAAGCAGAAAGTGATGAAGAAGAAGAAATCAATGAAAAAGATCTTGGTCTTTTTATCAAAAAATTCAAGAAATTTATGAGGAACAAAAATACAAGAAAATGGAGAAAAGACCAAGATAGCAAAGAAGGCCCTACATGTTATAAATGTAAAAGGATTGGACATCTAAAATGGGAATGTCCACAACTCAACAAAGAACAAGAAGAAAAGAGAAGACATGACAAAAGTAAGAAGAAGGCGTATGTATCTTCAATCTGGGCTAACAATGAATCAGATGAAGAAAATGAAGAAGCTAATCTTTGCTTCATGGAAAAAGAAATTCAAAAATTAAATTTACAGCTGGGCACTTCAAATAATTCAGAAAAGGAGGAAAATAGAGAAGCAGATCTTTGTCTCACGGGAAGAGATAATGAAGAGGTAATTTCTTTTGAACCCTTATATTCATTTGATGAATTGCAAGAAGCTTTTGAAGAATTGCATGATGAATCTGTACAGCTTGCAAAAAGATTAAGAATTTCAAAACAAAAGATTTCTTTGCTTGAGAGTGAAATTCTAAATTTGAAAGATGATCTCAATATACTCAAGGAAAGAAATCTGGATCTTGAAAAACAAAATTCAGTTTTGATAGAGGAAAATGCTAGCATGAAATCTTTGCTTAAATATCCAAAAGATAATTGTCTTTGTTGTAGGTGCATTGATTTAGAAAAGGAAAATAAGGATTTAAATACCACCCTTGCAAAATTTACTCAAGGGAGAGACAATTTGAATATATTGCTTGGAAAACAAAGATGTGTTTTTGATAAAACAGGAATAGGCTACAAGACTAAAGCTAGGCAAAAATATTACAAAAATTTCTTTGTTCCAGCAGCAATGTCAAATACTCCTTTCATTACTTGTTTCTATTATGGCTTAAAAGGACACAGTTCTAACTCCTGCTGCTATAAGAAAATGACTCCAAATGGAAACAAGAAAAAGTGGGTTGTTAAAGGAACAATTAACAAAGAAGGACCCAAACAAATTTGGGTACCTAAAAGGAGCTAAAATTTTTGCAGGTTTGCCTCAAATCTAGGAGTGAAAAATGGTACTTGAATAGTGGTTGTTCCAAGCACATGACTGGAGATAAATCCAAGTTTCACTCTCTATTTCCAAAAGGAGGCAAAGTGACCTTTGGAGGAAACGACAAAGGATTAATCAAAGGTATTGGTAAGGTTGGTAAGAACTCTTCAACTTCCATTGAAAATGTGTTATTTGTTGAAGGCCTTAATCATAATTTGCTTAGCATTAGTCAACTATGCGACAAAGGAAATAGAGTTATTTTGGATTCATCTTGTTGCATAGTTGAGAACATCATTGATAAGCAAATTAAGCTTGTTGGCCAAAGAATCAATAATGTTTATGTTATAAATCTTGATGAGGATTCTCCTATTGATTCTAAATGCTTAATTAGTGTAAATGAAGAAAGTTGGCTTTGGCATAGAAAATTGGCTCATGCTAACATGAATCATTTGGATAAATTAGTCAAAAAGGATCTTGTGATAGGCTTACCCAAAATAAGATTTGAAAATAATAGACTTTGTGATGCATGTCAAAAGGGTAAGCAAGTCAAAAGTTCTTTCAAGACTAAAGAAATTGTTTCAACTACAAAGCCTTTACAACTTCTCCATATGGACCTTGTAGGACCATCTAGAACAAAAAGTCTTGGAGGCAATTCCTATGCACTAGTTGTTGTAGATGATTATTCAAGGTACACATGGACTCTCTTCTTAGCTCAAAAGGATCAAGCTTTTCAATCGTTTCTCAAATTGGCAAAATTCATTCAAAAGGAACAAAGCTTGACCATTGTGAGAATTAGAAGTGACCATGGCGGAGAATTTGACAACCATAACTTTATGGAATTCTGTGATGAAAATGGGATTGAGCATAACTTCTCATCTCCTAGAACTCCTCAACAAAATGGTGTTGTTGAAAGGAAGAATAGAACACTTGGGGAGATGGCAAGAACAATACTCAATGAAAGGGATCTTCCTCAATACTTTTGGGCTGATGCCTTTAATACTGCCTGCTATATAATGAATAGAGTTCTGATAAGGCCAATTTTAAAGAAAACTCCCTATGAATTATACAGAGGAAGAAAACCTAATATTTCTCATCTCCAAGTTTTTGGTTGTAAATGTTTTGTACTGAACAATGGAAAAGAAAATTTAGGAAAATTTGATGCCAAAGCCGATGAAGGAATCTTCCTTGGCTACTCAAGCACTAGCAAAGCTTATAGAATCTATAACAAAAGAACACAAACTGTTGAAGAATCCATACATGTTGTCTTTGATAAGTTTACCCCTTCTCTTAAAGATTGTACTAATGACTGTGAAGTGTTAGATTCCTTCAAAAACCTTTTCCTGGATGATAAAGTAAAGCAGGAACATGAAGGAAATGCAAAGGAAGATATCACCATGAATCAAGGAGAAGAAATTTCTCAAGAAGAGAAAATACCTCTTGAGGAGATTACTATCAGTAACAATAATGATCCTCCAAGAGAATGGAAGTATGCCAAAAGCCATCCCAAAGAACTCATCATAGGGGATGCATCACAAAGGGTAACAACTCGAAACTCCCTTAGAAATGTCTGTAATCATTCTGCCTTTCTTTCTCATAGTGAACCGAAAAATATTGATGATGCTATTGTTGATGAATATTGGATCTTGGCTATGCAAGAAGAACTGAATCAATTTGAAAGAAGCCAAGTCTGGGATTTAGTACCTAGACCAAATAATCACACAATAATTGGCACAAAATGGGTATTTAGAAATAAACTAGATGAAAATGGAAATGTGATTAGAAATCAAGCTAGACTAGTTACAAAAGGTTATAATCAAGAAGAAGGCATTGGCTATGATGAAACTTTTGCACCTGTGGCTAGACTTGAAGCTATTAGAATGCTTTTAGCTTTTGCATGCATACATGATTTCAGACTATTTCAAATGGATGTAAAAAGTGCTTTCCTTAATGACAATATTTTGGAAGAAGTCTATGTTGAGCAACCCCCTAGTTTTGAAGATTTTGAAAAACCTGATTATGTATTTAAATTAAAAAAGGCTCTCTACGGTCTTAAGCAAGCTCCTAGAGCTTGGTATGATAGATTGAGCTTTTTTCTCTTAGAAAACAATTTTTCAAGAGGTAAGGTAGATACGACATTGTTCTTTAAAAAGGAAAAGAATGAATTGATAATTGTGCAAATCTATGTTGATGATATCATTTTTGGGGCTACTAATGAAAAGCTTTGCAAACAGTTTGCCAAAATTATGCAAGGTGAATTTGAGATGTCAATGATGGGTGAACTGAACTTCTTTCTTGGGCTTCAAATAAAACAAATGGATCATGGTACATTTGTATGTCAAACCAAGTATACTAAGGAATTGCTAAAAAAATTTGGAATGGAAAATGCAAAACCTGCATCTATGCCAATGAGCACTTCAACATACTTGGATTTGGACGAAGAGGGTCAAACACTTAACTGCGAGTAGACCCGATATCATGTTTAGTGTTTGCATGTGTGCACGTTTTCAGGCCTGTCCAAAAGAATCTCATTTTAAAAATGTAAAAAGAATTTTTAGATACTTGATTAGCACATCTATGATGGGTTTATGGTATCCTAAAAGATCCTCAAATATTTTAATTGGCTACTCAGATGCTGATTTTGCGGGTAGCAAAACTGATAGGAAAAGTACAAGTGGAACTTGCCAATTTGTTGGTAATTCTCTTGTCTCTTGGTTTAGCAAAAAGCAAAATAGTGTTGCCTTATCCACAGCTGAAGCTGAATACATTGCAGCTGGAAGTTGCTGTGCTCAAATTTTATGGATGAAGCAACAACTTGAGGATCTTGGTGTATTTCTTAAAAATATTCCCATCAGATGTGATAATACAAGTGCCATTTGTCTATCTAAGAATCCAGTTTAGCACTCAAGAACCAAACATATTGAAATAAGACATCATTTTCTAAGAGATCATGTTCAAAAGCAAGATGTCTTACTAGAATTTGTGCAAACTGAACTCCAATTAGCTGACATTTTCACAAAACCTCTATGTAAGGAACGATTTTGCTTTATAAGAAGAGAACTTGGCATGGCAAATCCCTTTGAACTTTAAATTGTTTCATCATTGCATATATGTTTAATTTGAATATTTCTTTTTACCCTACTGACTTGAGCTTCGGAGTGTCCATTAACAATAATTTGCAGGAATTCATTCTTATACAAATCCAATAAGTCTTGGTCATTCCTCTATACTTTGTAATCTACAAATTTTTTTTAAATGGTTGGTTGACCAATGCTTCCATCACTGGTCGACCAACGATACATCCATTGAATCAACGTCCAGTGCCAGGAGACGAACGCTGAACGCTGAGACAAGTGGTCGACCAGTCTGAAGCCCTTGGTCGACCAGTTTGAGGCAATACGTAAGAAAATCTCTTCTGGTCAGGAGTGGTCGACCAGCTCTCTCACGATGGTCGACCAACGCTTGACATCTCACTGTTTCATTCCCTCGATGGTCGACCAGTGGACTAAACTTGGTCGACCAACGCTTGCCAGAATGCCTTCCAGTATTTTTCTTCCTTCGTTGGTCGACCAGTGTACATCCGGTGGTCGACCAACGCTCATTTAATTCCGCAGCTATATATTCAAATTCCCTGATTTTAAAATCATTCTTCACCGTTTCATTTAGTCGATCTCCTCTGTTCTCTCTGGTCGACCACACCTCTGCCTTTCCCAGGTACAATTTCTTCCAACTTTTGAAATCCAATCTTCATTTCCCTTCCAAATCGCATTTTCTAGGGCTTTTTCGAAGCTTTCTGCCCCAATACTTCAACCTTTGCCTCTTCTCCTAGTTTTTGCCCTAATTTCGTGATTCCCAAAGCTCCTTCAAATCTCTCTTATGGCTTCATCTTCACGGACAAAGAAGACAAAGACCAAAAACCCAAGTACTCTACCTATGGGCGATCTTCTGGTTAATGAGGAACAAAGAGAAAGGTATGCCCAATTTTTCCAATATAGAAAAGTTCTTCTCAGCAAATACTTAGATTGGGATTATTTTGCTCAAAGAAATATGCCTTTCATTGATTGTCTGGACAATATGGGTGTGAAGCATTTTGTTAAATACAAGGGTCACTGGTCTGATGAAGTTGTTAAAGCATTCTACACTACATTTGAATATAATTCCAGAAGGGGGATTTGTACTGCTGAGGTTAGAGGGACTAAAATTCTTTTTAGTGAAACTCAACTTGCAAAATTATTGGGATTCCACCACCGGATAACTCATATTTGCGCTTCTCTGATAGCTATTACTCTCTAAGCTCTATTGACTATAACAAAGAAGAAACTTATAGAATATCAATAGAGAAGTTGAATACTCTGGTCAAGGAGTCAAGATCAATGCTATGGATGCTAATGACAGGTTATTGCTCAATGTTATTACTCATATTTTTATCAACAAACCTGGCAATTGGGCTGGAGGAAGTGAATCTGAGTTTCTTATTATGGCCTGTTTTCTAAATGGAACTCAGTTTAATATTCCTCACCTCATCATGGAACGAATGGCCTCGAGTGTCTGAAAACGGAATGCTCCTTTACCATATGCTCACATTGTTTCCAAGATTGTAAAACATTGCAAGATCAACAATCACTTTAACGTCATGAAATCTGCCTCCATTATTGATCAAAACTCTCTGAGGCGGATGAATTTTGAGTTAGTTGGAAACGAATGGAGAAGAGCTCCTGATAATGTAACTATGAAGAGGGCCCGAGACAGAAGAGAAAATGGGATGCGTGCTCACATTGCAGCAAGTGACAGTGAAGAGGATTCTGACGAAGAAGAGGAAACGGTTCCTCCAGTAGATTCTTCAGCCTGTCCTTCAATTTCTACTGAACCTTCTTCACAGATGCTGCGTGATCTGTTGGACAATTCAAATCAC
Source organism: Biancaea sappan (assembly GCA_037074585.1). NCBI lineage: Eukaryota > Viridiplantae > Streptophyta > Magnoliopsida > Fabales > Fabaceae > Biancaea > Biancaea sappan. The sequence continues at coordinate 66,025,403 of CM073490.1, forward strand.
ATGCTTACTTTGATGGCTTCTATGAATTCTAGACTTCAATAATTAGAAATAGCATCTTCTACTCAAGCTTCTGAACTCCAGCAGATTAAGGACATGGTTCGTGATCTTCATCAACGGCCTTGAGCATCCTTCCCCCTTCTTTTTATTGATGATAAAGGGGGAGAAGTATTCTGTGTTTTAATTATGTGTTTTAGAGATTATGTTTTGGGATTATTTTGCTACTTTTGTGTTGCTATTCTTGCTACTCTTATGAATTTGCTATCTAATTATTATGCTTTTAATGGTTATGGTACTGATGCTAACATTACTCTGTTTGCTTAAAACTACTCCGTTTGTTTAATATTTTTTTTATCAAGATATATGATTCAGGGGGAGTATATCAAATAAACAACTATTTTAATTTGGTTGTCATCATCAAAAAGGGGGAGATTGTTGAACTCATTGCATTTAAAGCACTCTCTAATTTTGATAATTGACAAATCAACTTAAAATAGTTCATATCTAAAGTTCTTTTGCATTTCAGCATCACGCTGGTCGACCACCTTGCCTGCACTGGTCGACCAATGGACTACAGAAGCAAAAGATCAGTAACAAGTGATACACTGGTCGACCACTCCTTGAACACTGGTCGACCATCGTGTTCCAACAAGAAAATTGTCTTGAAGACTGGTCGACCACCATTGCTCCACTAGTCGACCACCCAGCTCCAGTAGAAGAAGAAATCGAGCACTGGTTGACCAATGCAATATTACTGGTCGACCAACGTACCTATTGTATCAGTTCTAGAGCTCACTGGTCAACCATCGTGCCACACTGGTCGACCACCGACATCGTAAAAGAGCTGTAACGGCTAGTTTTTGCTGACGTAATACAAGATTTATTTTGTAATTTATCTCCAACGGCTCTATTCCTCCTTGGTCTTTATATATCTGCCTTAAGGAGGTTATTTGGAGCAGAGAAGAGAAATCAAGTGTGCTATATATCCTTGAAGTCAATCCCATACAAATATGTGTATTACTAAAGAGCTTGCTACTATCATATTCACTCTGTTTTGAGAGTTTACTTCTAAAAAATTGTTTTTCTCTGAGTGCATCAAGGAAGTTCTTTCTTTGAGTTTGTTTTTGTGAGGAAACAAATCTGTGAGGGGGAGAGACACCCTTGGAAAGAAAAAGATCTCTGTTGTAGTGGCTCACAAGTGCCCTTCTGTATAAACTTGTGGTTTATAGTGAAATACTCAAGAAATATTCTTGGGGACTGGATGTAGGCTTGGATTAAGCTGAACCAGTATAAATATCTATGTTTATTTCTCTTCCTTATTCTTTTAACTGCTTAAAGTCTTTTAATTGTTTAATTACTTAACATCTTTCTTCATCTTCATATTACTCTGTTTTATGTATTGTCAATATATTGCTACTGAACTTTAATTTATCTTGAACTTTCTATTATCTTTTAAACAAACTTTCTATTTAACCTAATTCACCCCCCTCTTATATGGAATTTTTCATGATACCTTATTCCTCCTTCCTTGAAAAGATCAAAGGAGTAGGTTTAGTCACTCACCTGGAAGTCAAACTAAGATTACCAGTTAGAGAAACCCTAAATGATTGCTTATACATATCCTATCAAGCCTAGCCTAAGAGTAAGTAAAGATTTTAGTGCAAAAGCAAATGGGGAGACTTCAGGCGCCCAGCACTTCATCTATCGTCAAAGATCCCTAATTCAAGAAAAATCAAAAGAACTTTCATGGTTTTGGTTCCAATCTTCTTCCCTTTTCAAAATAGGATGGTTTAGGGAAAAGAATGCCTTTCAAATTGAAATTAGTCTTCCTAAATTGTCATGAACTCAAAATCCTAACAATCAATCAATTTTCAACTCTAATTGTCATTAGGTTTCATTTCAACCCAACCTTTAAAATCCAAGTATTAAAACACCACGTTGTTTCCAAAATTTCTTAGGAAATGCAGAAAATTATGAAGGAGGAAGGATGGAATCAAACCTAATCTTCCTATTTGATTAGAGACCATATTACCAATGGAACACTAAGATAAGAGGAAACCCTAGAAGATATGAGGTGAGAAATCCCCTTACCTTATACCACTAGCAATAATGAGGAGATAGAACCATGGAGAAGCTCATACAAGTGCTAAACTCCCAAGGCTTAAGAGTGAGATAAAGTCTAGCCATAGAGCAAAAGGAATCGCTTCTCTTCTTCAAGCAAGTGTGTGTGTGTCGTGTGAGAGGGGAGAGACTTTTAAAAATGTGTAGTGTGGGAGGCTGAAGATGGATAAATCAAATTTTTAATATATATAATTAGCTATTAGGACAAACATGCCCTCCCATAGAAAACTTAATCACAACCAAAGTCCACTAAGCATATGTAAATAGGTCATGGTTTATACATATATTTTCTCCCCCAACTAAATTAACTCAATCTAAAACAAGTACTTGGAAATTATATAGATTTCCACAAATCAATTCTCTTTTCATTTAAGTCCCCACTATCACAACTCAAACTAGCCACACAGCAAAATAATTGTATACCATTATTAGAAATTTTCCATGACATAAATTAAACAACAGAGGTATCACAATAATGCACACACCAAAGCCATGATAAAATAAATAATTTTTTTAATATAATAAAATAAAATAAGAAAATTTTGCAGGTTTTACACTTCTAGCATGAAATGGACCTAAGGGGTCACACACAACAAAGGGATTATTAGAAGTTTATGGAGGCCTAAGGATTAGTGGGCCTAGATGCCACTTAATCCTCAAGCCCACGAGATAGGTGAAACATTTTATAAAAGGACATGGCAGGTAGAGAGGCTAGCACCATAATCAAACCTAACAACCTCTTTCTCTCTCATGCCTAGTCTCTCTCATTCTCTCTACCGTATAGTTTTGAGGTATCCTTAAGAGTCTCTCCTCTCTCCTAGTGACTTTGCCTTGATATAGATACACTTAGAGGCAAGACACTTGTGTTGCTCTTCTGCAAGTCTCTTAAACCTTCAATCTCTCAAGGTTTAAGACTTACAAGGAAGAGAGCTCTTGGAGTTTTCTCTTGGGCATTTCTCCCTCATCCTCCACAATGTCTTCCTTCTTCTATCCACCTATTGGACATTGGTGCAACTGTTCTTGAAGGAAACAATTGGTTAGAAGGCTTAATTTCCACCGATTTGATTTGGGTTTTTGGTGACTAGTGACAAGTTTGAAGACTTTCTTGAAGATCCAGTGTGTTTCTTAGAAAGTGCAGTCCCCTTCTTGCCTTTGAACAATTTGTGGCTGTTTTGAAGGTTGCAAGGGCTCACAAAACAAGTAAGTGATTTTCTTCATCTCTATGAAATATACATGAGAAATAAAGATGATCTTACTAATTATTTTTTGTTTTTAGTGATTTTTCTACAGTTGCATAATCAAGAAGGTGTTCTTGATGTTTTTCATAGGAAAAATGACTCTTTCCTTCAATTGAACCACGTTGTTTCAAATCATTGGTGGCAACTACACCTTGTTAAAATCATTTTTTCCACCCAATACAATCTTTCTCTCTTTCTAGGTGCAACTAGGCCGTTATCTCTACCAACGTCTATAGGATTCTAACATCGATCCCCAACCAAAACTTTTAGTAAAGTAAATACTTAAATTAAATTAAATTAATGGTGAAATAATTAAAATGAACTAAAAGAAATAAATTAAAGAAATCACTTTGAAGAGAATAACATAAAAATATAATTTCAAGGATCTCTCACTAATTTTGGCTAACCCAACAATTATTTTCTCACAGTGCAATGTCATATCAACATCAAATGGATATTTAATTTCCGAAAATTATACATTCAACTATATAACACATCACTATAATAAGTAGGGTTCAAATGCTTTCATTCAAACACTTATTAACATTCAACATTTTAATTTCCTATTATAGTCCACCTACAAGTTAATTAATACATCTTAAAGTACCAACAATGCACTACCTATGAACATACTACTAATTTGAGATAAATAATAAAAATCTTGTTTTCCGACAAACATTTTTAAAATAAAAAGTAGACTTAATATTCCTTATGGACCCATATATATACACATATGGAATTAATATAGTTTTTATAAATTTTAGTTAAAGAAATGCGTTTAAATTAAAGGAAAATTTGCATTATCATGAATGAAAACTTATAATTAACATGGAGAAGCTGTCATTCAAATTAACTAAAAGTGCCACTTCATTTGGTGTTTCTAAATAACTTAAATATTGTTCTAATAGCATAAGACTAAACCCTAATTGTAGGGTTGTTCTATGCATGGAATGAAAAACTGGATCGTACTGACTGGGCCTCGAACTAGTATGGAACCGGTTCAAATCAGTTGGATGACTGGTTCCACTGGTTAAAGAGAGAGAAAAAGAGAAAGATCATCCTGATCTGTTGCGTAGCCAACTTGCCGGTGAGGCAGAGATGATGATGGTGAGGGGCAAAGAGTAACGATGAGGTCGACTTGCCAGTGAGGCAGAGACGAAGAGTGAGAGACAATGACGGTAAGGGACTAAGAGCGATAATGAGGTAGAGACGAAGAGTGAGAGATGATGACAGTGAGGGACAAAGAGTGACAGTGAGGTAGAGATGGTGAGAAAGAGATGACAACAGATGAAAATGGAAAGCAACACAGAGGGCATATTAGGAAGGAGATGGAGAGAAATTGAAAAGTCGACGGAAAGCATGTTGGGAAGGAGTAGATAGAGAGTCAACAACATTGATACGATTAAAATTGATCCTATACTGTATTAATAGCGTGTTTGGAAGTGGGAATATTAAATTTTTTTAAATATTTATAATTTGTATAAAAATTGATATTTTATATTAAGAAATTATTATTTTAATTTCTTTTATATATATATATAATAGTATTTTTAAAAAAGAAGAGTAATTCTTATTTATTAATATAAAATTAAAAATATATATTTAATTAGCATCGATTCGACTATGATTCAACTACGGTTAAACCAATAAACATTGAATAGGTGCTTTCACTGGTTTAATGATCAGTTTGATTTCTAAAACATTGCATGTGAGTTTCCTATAGACAATTAATTCTTCTAATTGATACGTTGAGCTCATAATAATGATTTTCAACTTCGTCATAAGACATCAAATTTCGAATTACAATATATCATTTATAGCCAATGTCTTTTATTGTAATTAATAATGGACTAAACTAATAATTTGGTCCCTTTGTACAAGTAATTATGAACATTCACATTTCCTTCTCATGATTGTCATATTGTGAAAAGAGAATATGTATGAACATACATAAATCTGCCTGTGCTTGATTAGTTGTACAAGAGGGGAAAAACACATGTTATGAATTCGAGTTTTATGAAATTATTTATAGTGGTAACCATTTTTGGGATTAGAAAACCTTAAATTCTAGCATCCGTAGAAATTGCATTATAAGAAAGGGGCTCAAATCATATTTTATAGCAATCATGAAAGGGATGCTTGAGATGAATTTGTGCCGTGAGGACATATGTTGACAGACACATTTTGGCACGAGATACAGAGAAAATTTCATTGTTAACTCACGTGTGGCAAAATAAGGGGAGAATGTCACATCCAAAAAATCGAACACGTGAATATACATAAATTCTATAGTGTGCCTTAGTGGTAGTTCATGAATTCTTTGAATAGTCCTAATATCCATAACTATGCAAAACATAAATTTACAAAGAGAATAAATTTACATAATGCCTGGTCTTATTTCCCATAACATTGGGAAAATATATACAATGAAAATGCAAAGCAAATTGCAGCCAATTAATAAAATCCCTAAAACACAGCATGACCTAGGTAGGATTACAGAGCATTTCTATTAGCATACAACCCAAAAATTGGTTCATCGTGAATCTTCCAAACAAAAATGGAGTATGTCTCCAAAACTGCTAAACTTCCAGCAGTTTCCTTCCTCTTTAGCCGCTATATTTGAAATATGTACCCACAGAGGGTGTGAGTTCATCAAACTCAATGAGTAAATGACTGTGCAATAAAATAAGGCACAAGTACAAATAACATAATCACTACCGTAATTTAAATAAATACCTCAAGCACGTTTAGACACATACAGATACACATGCACAAGCGTACCTAATTATATAACCATATTGTGCTTTTTTCTTGCGAGTCTGCACTCTCGCAATCCTCATTAAATCACATCTAATATTCTAATTTAACATCAAAGTATGTATAAGTATAAATAATTTACACACACAAAGTATGATTGTGCAATCAATGACCTTTCCCCTTGTGCATCTACATTCTCACTTTTACTGTATTGAGTCTAAATCTCGGTACTCACATTTTCCAAAGTATTTTTGCTTAATAGGTTTGTGCTAGAGGCCTATATTCCTCGAGACTTAATTCCCAATGTTCATCTGCATGGATGCTCTCATCCACGGATTTACTAATCGGTTATCCTCCTGTGGGTCTATGCTCCCATATAATTCCTTTCCTTCCCTCGTGGGTCTATAGTCGCACATAATTTTCTTTTCCGTATGCAATGCGTTTACACAAATACAATATATCATGTACCACAACCAATTCGTTATCCACAACACATCTACACAATAACTTCTCAAATAATAACCTTCACCATACGTAATATAACTACCAATTTACCACTCCCAAGTAACCTTAATATATTTCCCCCAATATCATAAGAAATTCCATAATCTAGTTAATATCATTAACTAGGGAATTTAATAATTTAAATTCAATTATAGTGTGAGTAAGATTTATATTGTAATTGAGTAGAAACTTAGTTAGCAAAGTTGCCCACTCACCTTGATACTGACAAGGTTTATCGTGAAAGAATTCTCAAGAAACAAAGCTAATGTAGCACCCAAGTTACCCAGAATCAACCAAAATCAATAAATAAATAAAACTAAAGAAAAGTCCTCACCACTAATTCTAACCTTTAATCCCTCCATTGGTCATAACTCCTAAACAGTAAAGAATTCTCAAGTGAAATCTATCCCATGAGAAACTAGACTCAAAGACCTTTTCAACGACACTTCATTTGCTAAAAACAGAATTCGGATTAGAGAGTTATGAACATTTAAAAATTGAGTTAATATGTTAACTTTCATCGCTTAGGCAATAGAACCATCGCCTAAGCGATGGACTCACAGAGGCTAAAGAATGAAAATTCTGCATAATGCTTTTTCCCCTGTTTTCTTGTTCCTCTACCTTTTCCTTTGATTCCAGTACTCCCAAACTCATTTTAGCCGATTCTTAAGGTTCTTAACTCCATATTTAACCTTCACAAACACTTCTAACCTAGATCAACAACAAATCCAGCCCAAAACCCAATTTCTTCCCTAGAGTAGGCACAAACTCAGCAAATGAAAAAGGAAGAGGGAAGTTGAGCTTACCTCCATCCTTTGTACGCCCAAAGAATCATATTAATGGCCAGAAAACAAGAATTAATCAGGAGAAGCAAAGAGATAAAGTTGGGAGAATTTGGAGAAGTTTTCTCCTCCCCTTGCTCCTTTGCATCGAAACCGTGGAAAATGAAGAAGAACAGAGTGAGAGAGAAAGAAGAGTTTTAAATGGAAAGTTGGTTATGAGGTAGCCTGTGGGTACCCATACCCAGATGCCCCAGATCCGTATGATCTGGATATAATTATTTCTGAATAATTATATTAATTTTACTAAATTTTCTCTTCCTCTTGTCTTTCCTCAAATCTCAAAAACACCACCCATAACAAAATATCTGGTTCAGTTATTTATCTGAAATCCCATAAATAATTATTCAAAATAAACAATTTAAATATGGAGGTTAAAAATGACTAAATTAATTTAATTTTAATAATGCTATATTAAAATAATGCTATATGGATAATGACAATTAAGCCATAAATACCATAATACTGCCAATCACGTAATCCAAAAATTGGCGGGTATTACAGAGAACATGTTATGGCTAGAGAAAGCAAAAGAGAAAAAATAGAAACCCAATGAGAAAAAGCCTAGAAAATTACAAATTTTAGCATAATTGTCAAACCAGCAGCTTAGCCCCATTGTACAGCACCTCAGTGCTAGAACGAGAATCCAAAATCTTCTAGAACAATGAATTGGCATCTTAGTGTTGGAACTAGAGCCTCAGCGCCAACGACAACTTAACGAGAATTCCAGCCAAATACTACTCTTTAGGAAAAGAATTAGGAAAATATTACTATCCTAAAAAAATTTTGTTATACACTACTAAATCTGTCACATCATGTGTTTTTTATTTTTATTTTTTTTAAATTTGTGAGGAACTCGACTAGCTACTAGCCGAGTTCCTCACATCTTTTTGTTAATTAAAAATTAAAGAGTCTCGGCCACATGGTGGCCAAGATTCTTTTTTTCAAAAAAAAAAATAGAACTCGACCAGTCAAAGGTCGAGTTCTGAAAAGCTGAAGAATCTTTGCGTGCTGCAGAGATTCCACTGCGAAGATGACAAACGACGCGACGTTTCTACACAGGGGAGGAGGGAGTGGTTGGGAGAGTAAATGTATGGTTTGTGTATGTGTGCATAAGCTATAAGAGAGGGGGGAATTATTGAAGACACACACACACTCCACTGGTTTTGCGAGAGGGAGAGAAACACTAAGCTTGAGAGAGAGAGCCATAGCTTGCGAGAGAGAGAGAGAGAGAGAGACGTTGGAGATGCAGTGAAGGAAGAAGAAGGAGAAGTTTACAAGATAGTTGAGGTTAGATGAATATTTTCATTTTTTTTGTTAGATTATATTTAAATTTTTATATATAAATTTTAAAATGTAGATTAGTACTATTTTTAGGTAGAATAATATGTTTAAATTTTTGTGATTAGGTATTATATGATGTTCTAACTTTTATGTTTACATATAGATAGGTTTTTAATTTATTTTGTGATTAGATAACTAAAATAAGGAAATGATAATATTAGTAAAAATAAATGGAGACATTCATTTAAGACCTTTTTTTTTATGAGATACTACATTTCTTTATAAAATATTTAAAAAATGAAAATATATATATATATATATATAATATAAAAATATATTTTTTATTGAAATATTTAAAGAAATTAAATTAGCTTGTCTAACTAAAGTATTTATATGATATAAAAATATATATTTTTTAAAAGATTGAAAAAATAATTATAAAAAATATGTAAATTTTTTTTCACGAAAAAATTTAAAAATATTAAAAAAATTATGAATAACAAAAAAAATATATGCTATCCTAAAAGAATTATAAAATAAACTGAAACCCATTTGAGACTTTTTTTTGGTGAGATACTGCATTTTTTTATAAAATAATTAGGCAAATACTATTGTTTCAAAATAATGAAAGATTTAAAAAAATTAATATATATATATATATATAATATAAAAATATATTTTTTAATGAAAGATTTAAACAAAAAATTAATTTAGCTTGTCTTAATATAATATTTATATGATATAAAAATATATTTTTTACTGAAAGATTTAAAAATTAAATATTAAAAATATGTAAATTTTTTCACAAAAAAATAAAAAAGATATAATTTTTACTAAAAGATTTTAAAAAATTAGAAATAACAAAAAAACAATTATGCTTTCCTAAAAGAATTAAAAAACAATCATATAGAATGTAAATATATATATTTTTTTCCATCAAATTTGAAAATTAAATATATAATATTAAAAAATATTTTTTTACAAAAATTTTAAAAATAATTAAATATAATATAAAAATATATTTACTCTTCAAAGATTTAAGAAATAATTGTACTCTGACAAAAAAGTTGTAGTTGAAGGAAAATACTAGTTATGAAAAAAATTGTAAATTAAAAAGTGTAAATTAAGTTGTGTTATTTTAAGGTAAAAAGCTATTTTTTAAAAAAACAAGTGTATCAGTATAAAATTTAAAGATATATTTTAAGGTAAAAAGCTAATTTTTTTTACAAAAAGATTTAAAAAAATTAATTTAGTTTTTGTTATTAAAACATTTATATAATGTAAAAAAAGAATTTTTAGAAAAGATTTAAAAATAATTATAAAAAATAGAAAATTTTATTTTCTCCTAAAAAATGTAAAAAATAATTATTAGAATGTAAAAATATATAATTTGAACTATAAGATTTAAAAGGAAATATATATTATATAAAAATATACTTTTTTCTAAAAAAATTTCTAACAGATTTAAAAAATAATTATAAATTAGATTGTCTTATTTTAAATTTTGAAGAAATATACTTTGGAAATATATTTTTACAATTACAAAATTATAGTTTAGATTGAGTAGATTTTTTATTTTACAAATTAATTATAAATTTTCATTTTTTATTTCACATAATATATTTGAAAAGAATATAGTTATTTATTTTTAGTGTTTAATTTTGTATATTTATATTAGGATATGTTAAGACATAACGAACGAGATTTGTCTAGTAAATTAGAAAATATAGATTTTTCGAATAAATATTTGTTGCTTCTTACTTATTTTATAGGTAGTCAAGATGAGTTTAGAAATAAATGTGTATATTTATGTTAATGGAAAGAATGTTAAGTGTGATCAGGGAGCTACATTTACTTCTGATGTTTATGGGATGATGACACTTGATGATTTGAATATCACCTTAGACGAATTGAAAAGTAAGATTCATGAGAATTTAGATCTTCCCCCAAGTGAATCAGTGGATAAAATATTCGTTAGGGATTTCTTTCAAGAAGAGTATAGGAAAGTAAGTGTGAGTTTTGACAATACTATTAGAACAATGATGAACAAAGTGTTAAGGTCTCAAGCTGAGTATCTCGAGCTGCTAATCAAAACTTTAACTCGTCAGATGGATCTTAATACCTTAGTTGGTACATCACAAGTCATCGTTCCTTGTGATATTTTATCCCAGCCCCCCAGTCAAGGAATGTTCAGTAGTCTATTGTTGGCGGATGATGATGAACTGGTGCCGCAACTGGACGATATTCCTTCTTCTCCTTGACTATGCATGGATGACTTTACTAACGAGGAGGAGTATTTTCGTAATTTAGCCGATAGCGATAGTGACGATGCCGATGACGACGGTGAAGATGATGACGAAGTACAGGACAAAGGAGTTATAGTCCCTTCTATCAATGAGTATCGACACCATGCACATAGTTTTTTAACAAGCCTTCCAAATGAGGAGGCAATGAGCGATGAAGAACCTAGTAGTTCAATAATGAATGATGGCGACCTTTATGTTAGGAAGTTGTTTAGTGATAAAAAGCGATTCCGAATTGAGGTAAAAGAGTGGTCTGTCTTGAACCACCATACCTATAGAGTAGTCTACCAGAGAAAAGATGCTAAAGCATATGAGTGTACTAAAAAGGAAAAAGGTTGCGGGTGGAGACTTAGAGCTATCCCAGTGAAGTCCAGTGATTGTTGGCGGATTACAAAGTATCCAGGTCCCCACACATGTGTCAGTGTATCTCTAGTCCAGGATCACCTGAAGTTGGATGCAGATGTTATAGCCTATTGATATCAGGAATTTTTATATGCAATTTAGTCCCTATCTTAGTCCTTTTTGCATCTTAAATATTTTGAACTCTCCTATTATATCATATTTTGGATTTATTGGGTGTAAATTAATTATAGAATTAATATGCTTTAATTTCATGATTTATCCCAATTAATTCTTATGCTTAATTTGTAGATTTAATTATATGGAGAGTGTTTGGCTGACTTGGATGCCACATGGACGAATTTGTTGATGTGGCACTGACTTAGAGCATTCTAGGGCTGATTGGATGTTGACCAAATTTGCTGATTATGTGCTCCCCATCTTCTGCAAAGCAATCTGCTGCGCTGCTGCATGCTGTCCAGATTCTTAACAAAAATGGCAAGCACTTTTTCTGCACCAGAAAAGATGTCCTGCAACACCATTTCCTTCCCCTTTACTGCACTTTTCTGGCCAGAACAGCAAGGGAAAATGACAGCACCTCAAGTCAAATTTGTCCTCCCTCCTTGGCTGCTTATTAAGAACACTTTCAGACCTCATTTGTGTTTGTGAAGAGTTGTCTTCTTCCACCTTTGTTCTATATTTCGTTTCCCCCCTTTGTATTTCTCTTCTGTTTTGTGGGTTTTAATCACCATGGAAAGCTAAAACTCTTGTGTAATCAGTCCATAGTAGAATAGAGTTTGTAACATGAATTCTTAGAGCTAAATGAGATAAGTTTCTTCTTGTTCTTCTATTTCATTTCTATTTTAGTTTATCATCTCTGATATGAGAAGTTATCTTGCTTTCACTGGTTGGTGTTGTAGTAGAATAGAATGGCTTGCTTTGGTAATTATCAAGCATGATTTAGGTTAGGGCTTAATCAGATTGCATGTGAGTTAGGTTTAACTAATGTATAATCTAGTTCTAGGACGTTTCTTGGAAATATTGGTTAGAAAACCTAATGATAGAGAACATTAGAATTAATTCGAAGACAAGGATGATGATAGTTACACTTCTAGGACTCCATGGCTGATTGCATCTATTGTTTTTTAATTTCGTTCTATTCTGTTTTTTGCTGTATTGTGCTATTCTGTTTTACTGTAGTTAGCTTCTATTTTAGCCCATAATTATGCACTCCCCCTGGTAATTAGGCTATAATCAATAGGTAATTAGGGTATATTAGAGTAGATTAGTGTTTAAAACAATTAATTAGGCAATTTAAAAGCAAGGCTCCAAGAGTGAACAATCTAGGACAATCATTATACTACAAGTTGCCACGAATCTAATTCTGACCGACTCGGTAGTCGTAGTGGCTCCAACCACTTATTATGTTAAACCCTTAGTGCAAGCTAATGAGGACATCCTGGTCAGTCAAGTAATTGCACATATGCAAGTCTAGTTTGGCTATAAAATTTCTTACTAGAAAGCGTGGCATACAAAATGGAAGGCCATTGCTGTGATATATGGGGACTGGCAGGAATCATATACGTTGCTGCCTATATTTATGGCTGCGGTCCAGCAGGTGATGCCAGGTTCTATGGTAGAGTGGAAGAAAGATCCATTACTTGATGATGAAGATGGTAACCCATAGGAGAAATTTGTCTGGGTATTTTGGTCCTTTAAAACATGTATAGATGCCTTGGCTCACTTGAAGCCAATTTTACTAGTGGACGGTACATTTTTGTACGAAAAGTATAAAGGAACCTTAATGATCGCTTCATCCTAGGTCGGCAACAACAAAGTGTTGCCTATTGCATTTGCGCTGGTGGAATAAGAAATGGATGAATTTTGGTCGTGGTTCCTTCAGCTTCTCAAGGAACAGGTTGTGGGCAACCGGGACATAACTTTAATTTCTGATAGGCATCACAGGCTTGTAACCGGTGCGCCCCAACATGGTTGGCCCCATATGTATTGTCTGCGGCACTTGGTCAGTAATGTTTATGAGAATAATGGCTGGAACCTAAGAGGGGGTGAATTGGGTTAATAAAAACTAATTGGAAATTCAAGTAAATTTAAATGCTTAGTTGAAAAATGTTGACAGTACAAAGCAGAGAAATATCAAGATGAATAGGGATGTAGAGCAATAAATCAAATATAAAACTTTAAGCAATTAAAGAGATAAGGTAAAGAGATGAACACAAATATTTATATTGGTTCAGCTTAACCCAAGCCTACATCCAGTCCTCAAGAGCACTTCTTGAGTATTTTACTATAAACCATAAATTTGTACAAAAGGGTACTTACGAGCCACTACAATATAGATCTTTTTCTTTCCAAGGGTGTCTCTCCCCCTTACAAATTATTTTCTCTCAAAACAAACTCAAGGAACACTTTCCTTGGTCAATACAAGTAAATGAATGAGTAGAAAATAAGTAACTCTCTAAAACAGAGTAGGTGTTCAAGTGAAGAGCAATTTAGAATCAATTGATTGATAAGTGGTTTTGTAATTGAAGAATCAGAGGTAAAAATTCGTGTTTTGTTCTTCTTTGACTGCCTCTAAGGTCAATATATAAGCCCTAAAAGTTTTTGGCTGTTGGATAAGGATCCTTGATGATATCAGCTGAAATCTTCACAAAATAGCCATTGTAACTGATGTCATCATGTCAGCAGTCGACTGATTAAGCATCATCAGTCGATTGATGCTCTTTAATGACTCGATAGTTGACTAATGATAGTTTATTAGTTGACCGATGCATCCCTGTCTCAATTTTTTAAAATTCTCAGAAGCGATCAATCGACTGATTATAGAAGATCAGTCGACTAATGGTACTGGAGGTTTATATGAAATAGGACATTGACTAATTAGTCGACTAATTTCATGGAGTAAGTCGATTGCTAAGTCTCTGTCTTAAAATTCAAAAATCTTCAGAGTTTATCAATCGACTAGTTCAAGGATATTAGTCGACTGATGGAAACTACAATCTTTGGAATTTGAGACAGTGGCTGATCAGTCAACTGATGATGAATAATCAGTCGACTGTTGTTATCGATGCTTTCCTAAATTTCAGACAGCGAGGCATCAGTCGACTGTTATAAGCATATTACTCGACTAATGTCTTCTGATTTGGTTTTCCAAGAGATTTTTTTCTTGCTTTTAAGCTTAGCATCAGTAACAATTTTCCAAGTTCAAAGAAATTTTCAAAATAAGTTTGCCATTCAAGAACTTTCTTGAGTGTTTTGGAACAATTTAAATTTATTTGTTGATCATCAAAAGTTTAAGAGAATCTTTGAATGCAATAGGGTTAACAATCTCCCCCTTTTTGATGATGACAAATAGATTTAAATTGGTTAGAATATTTTTGAGATAAAAGCACAAGAAGAGAATGACTCCCCCTGAATTTTATATTCTTTTTTAAAACTGAGCACAGCAAGATATCATAACAGAATATATTGGAATATTGATAATCAGAGTTAAGTAAATTAAGCAGCAATGAAAATATATATCAGGATACCATAATTAGTCTAATGTTAGTTCAAAATGTCAAAATATGGCATAGGAAATAAATCAACAAATCTTCTCCCCCTTTGGCATCAACAAAAAGAAAAGAGGGTCTTCATCCTCAATCCAAGGTCACTCAATCCCTATGCTGGAGAGTACGAATTACTTCTGTCAGATCACAAAGCCCCTCAATTTGAGATGGTGAAGAGCTCTGTAGATGAGAGATCTTAGCATCAAAGGTTTCCATGCTATCTCTGATTTCAGTGATCATGCCCATCATAGTGGTGGAATTGTCAAGAAATTCATTCAGTAACTGAGTTTACTCCCCAATTTGAAAACCGTGAGTAAATGGTTCCGAGGCCATGTCTTCTTCTTCACCCATGTCTTCATCCGCTTCATCACCTTCCTCAACTTCTTTATGCCATCTACCTCTTGCTCTCTAGACGATTTTGTTTGGTTCTCCCCTTAGCCATTCTACCTTAAGATAAATAAATCCCATTCTTCTAAGAAAATTTTCATCAATAACTGAGGATTTTGTTTCTCGTCCAAAGTGAGCATTGATGTTGGCATCCTCAAGAATCTGAGAAATGAAGCCTGCATAGGGAAGATGAGATTTCCTCCTAGTACATGATTTCATCCTTTTTATAATGAAGTGAGGAAGATTGAAGGCTCGCCTTTGCATTATACATGCCATGACAAAATACTCAGATTCACAGGGGTTGGCATAGCTCCCAGACTTGTTGAAGATGATATGACTTATAATGTAAAGAAGAAGTCTGTCATTTGCATTCATCTCACTAACCCGGATGTCCTGACCATCCCAATCTTCTATCCTAAGAACAGTATTGAAGGTATCTTGTTTATTGTAGAAGATGGGAGAAAGGGAAGAGGGAAGTTCATTGAAGCATAAATCATCAGGGTTAGGGGCAGGGATGCCTAAAATTCTAGCCAGTGACCCCTTAGTGATCTCTACAGGCATATTCCTGATAGATGAAGTGATTTTCCCATGTCTAGCACTATACTCAAGATTTGATAAAATGTTTTAACCACTTCCTCACTCCAAACACTTTTACGACTAACAAAATTTCTCAGACCAAAATTCTGCAGTAGTCTAATAAGTTTAAAGTTCTGAATGGAAAAGTAATTCCAGTCAAGATGTCTACTCGAGATTACCTTTCAGTTTTTGAAGCTTTCTTGGAATTTTTCCAGTCAGCTAGGGTTCAGAAGGTTCCCCATTGGATGTTTGGAGACATCCTTCATGCGAGGGCATTTGGAGGAAGAGGCCATTAGAGATATGGAATGGAGAGGAGTGAAAGACACAAACCAGCCTTAATTGGTCGATGTTCCTTGAGAAGTCAAGCCCTTGAGGTCTTCGAATTTGGAGAGGAGATGAATAAAGAAGATAATCTAGAGAGAGGTCATCGACGAGAGGAGCTCTGAGAGAGAGGTACTGAGAGAAATGATAAAATAATGCCCAGAGTTGCTAAGTTTCCTTTAAAGGCCTTGAAATAAATGATCCATCAATTGACTGTCGAGGAATGATTAGTCGACTGATTTCAGGAGGTTTGGGAAATTTTGAAGATACCTTGAATTAGTCGACTGTCGATGGGTCATTAGTCGACTAATGGATCTTGGGTTCCCTTTTTAAAAGAAAATTGCATTGTTTAGTGATGAACCAGCATTGGGTGTCTGTTTCAACACCCGACGCCTGTACCAACGCCCGACGCTCAGTCCATAAAGTAATGTATCAGTCGACTAATGTGTAGTTATTAGTCGACTAATGACCTCTGCATTTTGAATGAAAGTTTGGCAGACAATCATCAGTCGACTGATTGTATTTCCTTAGTTGACCGATTACTTTTGCTCTTAATAAAAATTTTGATCAGTGGGTCATCATTCGACTAATTGTCTACTGATGACTTTCGCATTTATACAAATATTTGAGCAGAAAGCAATTAGTCGACTGATTTAGTTACGTCAGTCGACTGATTCATTTATAGATTTTAAAAACTGTATTCGTTGAGCCATTAGTCAACTGATGAGCTTAAGATGGTCAACTGATTCTATGCAGAAACTTATTTTTGATGACCTTAACAGCAGATTGAGGGGATGAGTGCCTTAGAGGATAATTTGAGGATCATACCTGCAAAACAATTTTCGTGGACACTCCGATGCTTAAGTTAGTAAAGGGAGTCAATCATGGAACAAGATTTTAAATATGGATGCAATGGGTAAACAATCAAAGTTCATTTGGATTTGCCATCCTAAGTTCTCTTCTAATAAAGCTGAATCTATCTTCAGCTAAAGGTATTGTGAAAATGTCAGCCAACTGAAAATCTATTTGCACAAATTCAAGAGAGACATCTTTCTTTTGAACATGATCTCTAATAAAATGATGTCTAATTTCAATATGTTTTGTTCTAGAATGCTGTATAGGATTTTTGGACAGACATATAGCACTTGTATTATTACATCTAATGGGTATATTTTCAAGTAAAACACCAAGATCTTCTAGTTGTTGCTTCATCCACAAAACTTGAGCACAACAACTTCCAACTGCAATGTATTCAGCTTCTGCTATGGATAAGGCAACACTATTTTGTTTTTTTACTAAACCAAGAGACAAGAGAATTACCAAAGAATTGGCAAGTTCCACTTGTACTCTTTCTATCAGTTTTGCTACCCGCAAAATCAGTGTCCGAGTAGCCAATTAAAACATTTGAGGATCCTTTGGGATACCATAAACCCATTTTAGATGTGCTAATCAAGTATCTGAAAATTCTTTTTACAGTTTTAAAATGAGATTCCTTTGGGCAGGCTTGAAAACGTGCACACATGTATACACTAAACATGATATCGGGTCTACTACAGTTAAGTATAAAAGTGATCCGATCATACCTCGATACTTAGTTATGTCAAATGGGTGACCCTCTTCATCCATGTCCAAGTTTGTTGAGATGCTCATTGGTGTAGATGCAGGTCTTGCATTTTCCATTCCAAATTTCTTGAGCAACTCTTTAGTATACTTGGCTTGACTTACAAATGTACCATGATCCATTTGTTTGATTTGAAGCCCAAGGAAGAAGTTGAGTTCACTCATCATTGACATCTCAAATTCACCCTGCATAATCTTGGTAAACTCTTTGCAAAGCTTTTCATTAGTAGCCCCAAAAATAATATCATCAACATAGATTTGCATAATGATCAAGTCATGCTTTTCCTTTTTAAAAAATAATGTTGTATCAACCTTTCCCCTTGAAAAATTATTTTCTAAAAGAAAAGAGCTTAATCGTTCATACCAAGCTCTAAGAGCTTGTTTGAGACCATAAAGAGCCTTTTTCAATTTGAATACATGGTTAGGCTTTTCAACATCTTCAAAACCAAGAGGTTGCTCAACAAAAAACTTTTTCCAAAATATTGCCATTGAGAAAAGCACTCTTTACATCCATTTGAAATAGTTTAAAATTATGTATGCATACATAAGTCAAAAGCATTCTAATAGCTTCAAGTCTAGCAACAGGAGCAAAAGTTTCATAATAGTCAATGCCTTCCTCTTGATTATAACCTTTTGCAACAAGTCTAGCCTTGTTTCTAACCACAACTCCATTCTCATAACGTTCATTTCTAAATACCCATTCTGTGTCAATTATTGTATGATTATTGGGTCTAGGTACCAAATCCCAGACTTGGCTTCTTTCAAATTGGTTTAGTTCTTCTTGCATAGCCAAAATCCAATATTCATCAATAATAACATCATCAATGGTTTTTGGTTCAATATAAGAAAGGAAGGTAGAGTGATTACAAACATTTCTAAGAGAGTTCCGAGTTGTTACCCTTTGTGATGCATCCCCTATGATGAGCTCCTTGGGATGACTTTTGGCATACTTCCAATCTTTTGGAAGGTCATCATTGTTGCTAGTAGAGATTTCCTCAAGAGGTATTTTTTCTTTTTGTGACATTTCTTCTTCTTGATGCATAGTGATATCTTTTTTGCATTTTCTTCATGATCCTTCTTCACTTTATCATCTAAGGAGAGGTTTTTGAAGGAATCTAACACTTCATAGTCATTAGCACAATCTTTAAGAGAGGGGTTAGATTTATCAAAAACAACATGTATGGATTCTTCAACAGTTTGGGTTCTTTTGTTATAGACTCTATAAGCTTTACTAATGCTAGAGTAACCAAGGAAGATTCCTTCATCAGCTTTGGCATCAAATATTCCCAAGTTTTCTTTTCCATTGTTCAGCACAAAACATTTACAACAAAAAACTTGGAGATAGGAAATATTAGGCTTTCTTCCTTTATACAATTCATATGGGGTTTTCTTTAAAATTAGCCTTGTCAAGGCTCTATTCATTACATAGCAAGCAGTGTTAAAAGCATCAGCCCAAAAGTATTAAGGAAGATCCCTTTCATTGAGCATTGTTCTTGTCATCTCTGGTTCATGCCACTACGATGCCGAATCGTCCAAAATTGAATTCGTGGCAATCTTGCGGTATAGTGGTCTCAAAGTCGTATTCACTCAAGGAGCCTCACTTCTAATTACTAATTAGTTATTCTAAACACCCAAACACTAATTAAAAGCACATAAACGTGGGGGGGTTTTGTTGACAGCAATAACAGAAGTGGTAACAAAACAGCAACAATGAACAACAGCAGTAAAATATCAGCAGAACAAGTTTGAGAATAACAGAAAACCATGCAACCAGCCACTAGGATTTATGGGAGTGTAACCATCATCACTTAGCTCATTGATTCAGTTTTATTCTCATTTCACTACTTGGTTCTTTATAAAAAAGAATGATTCCAGAGTAACATCCAGAATTTAATACTACTAACTATAGCCAAGAATATCTTCATTAACTATAACTAGATGCATTTCAAAGGAAAGCCTCAACCAAATCAAGTTAAATATCATCTAACTAGCCATTTCGTTTCACTCACTTTTCTAATCAGTCAAGCAAGGTTATATGTCATATATAAATCTATTTATGCTCTTTCAAATTCAAACCAAAATCTGACAGCAACATAAACATATAAGCAGAACAGAAATGAAATGAGATGAAATGAAGAATAAAATACTTATCTTGCACTTTCAGTTCAAGCTAAAACATCCCAAGGTCCTAGTGACTGATTACAATGGAGATTTAGCCCTCCATGAGAGCAGGACAGCAAAATAGAAGAAGGAAAACAGAGTGGAAGAGAGAGTTACGAAAATTGCTCAATTCAGAAAATAAAAGTGTCCTCTGATTTTTAAAAACTGATGCCTTCAATGCCTTAGAGAATATTCTACCCTAGATGCCTCTTGGATGCCTCCTTGGTGCTTCTTCCATGATGTGGGCAGCAAGACAACAACAAAAAAGTGGCAACAGCAACAGACAAATTACTCTACTGCTTTGCTGTTTCTGTCTGCTATTGATTATTGCAAGAGGTCCATGCTGTCAAAACAGAAATTACATTCCCCTTTGCTATAAAGTGTACAACAGTGGGTACCAGAAATCCAGTCAGCCCTAGTCAACCATTCAATGCCCAGTCAGCATGTCCAGGTAGCCTCCAAGTAAGCAAAACGTCCATGTCAGCATTTTTCTCTCCAATAATTAGATCTGAAATTAAGCACATGAATTAATTGGGATAAAATTATGAATTTGAATCATATTAATTCTATAATTAATTCACACCCAATAAATTCAAAATAAAATAAAATAGGAGAGTTGGCAACATGACTAAGATAGGGACTAAAAAGTATATAAAAATGTCCGATATCAATCTCCCCTAGTGTTTTGTTTTTCCTCTCAACAATACCATTTTGTTGAGGGGTTCTAGGAGATGAGAAGTTATGTTCAATCCCATTTTCATCACAGAATTCCATAAAGTTATGGTTGGTCACTTCTAATTCTCACAATGGTCAAGCTTTGTTCCTTTTGGATGAATTTTGCCAATTAAAGAAAAGATTAGAAAGCTTAATCCTTTTGAGCTAAGAAAAGAGTCCATGTGTACCTTGAATAATCATCTACAACAACTAGTGCATAAGAGTTGCCTCCAAGACTCTTTGTCCTAGATGGTCCTACAAGGTCCATATGGAGAAGTTGTAAAGGCTTTGTAGTTGAAACAATATCTTTGGTTTTGAAAGAACTTTTGACTTGCTTACCCTTTTAATAGGCATCACAAAGCCTATCATTTTCAAATCTTATTTTAGGTAAGCCAATCACAAGATCCTTATTGACTAATTTATCCAAATGATTCATGCTAGCATGAGCCAATTTTCTGTGCCAAAGCCAACTTTCCTCATTTACACTAATTAAGCATGTAGAGTCTATAGAAGGATCTTCATCAAGATTTATAACATAAACATTATTGTTCCTTTGACCAACAAGCTTAATTTGCTTATCATTGATGTTCTCAACTATGCAACGAGATGAATAAAAAATAACTCTATTTCCTTTATCGCATAGTTGACTAATGCTAAGCAAATTATGATTGAGGCCTTCAACATATAATACATTTTCAATGGATGTTGAAGAGTTCTTACCAACCTTACCAATACCTTTGATCAAACCTTTGTCGTTTCCTCCAAAGGTCACTTTGCCTCCTTTCTGGAGATAGAGAATGAAACTTGGATTTGTCTCCAGTTAAGTGCTTGGAGCAACCACTGTCCAAGTACCATTTTTCACTCCTAGATTTGAGGCAAACCTGCAGAAAATTCAGCTCCTTTTAGGTACCCAAATTTGTTTGGGTCCTTCCTTGTTAGTTGTTCCTTTAACAACCCACTTTTTCTTGTTTCCATTTAGAGTCATTTTCTTATAACAGCAGGAGTTAGAACTATGTCCTTTTAAACCACAATAGAAACAAGTAATGAAGGGACTATTTGACATTGTTGCTGGAACAAAGAAATTCTTGTAATATTTTTTTCTAGCTTTAGTTTTGTAGCCTATTCCAGCTTTATCAAAAGCACATCTTTGTTTTCCAAGAAATATGTCCAAATTGTCTCTTCCTTGTGTAAATTTTGCAAGGGTGGTATTCAAATCCTTATTTTCTTTTTCTAAATCAATGCATCTACAACAGGAACAATTATCTTTTGGAGAGTTGAACAATGATTTCATGCTTGCATTTTCTTCTATCAAAATTGAATTTTGTTTTTCAAGGTCCAGACTTTCTTTCTTGAGTGTGATAAGATCATCTTTCAAACTTAAAATTTCACTCTTAAGCAAAGAAATCTTTTGTTTTGAAATCCTTAATTTGTTTGCAAGCTGTAAAGATTCATCATGCAATTCTTCAAAAAAGTTTCTTGCAATTCATCAAATGAATATGAGGGTTCAAAAGGAGTTACCTCTTCATTATCTCTTCCCATGAGACAAAGATTTGTTTCTTCAGTTTTCTCCTTTTCTGAATTGCTTGAAGTGCCCAGTTGTATGGCAAATTTTTGAATTTTTTTTGCCATGAGGCAGAGGTTAGCTTCTTCATTATCTTCATCTAATTCACTGTCTGCCCAGATTGAAGAAACATATGCCTTCTTCTTACTTTTGTCATGGCCCATCTTTTCTTCTTGTTCTTTGTTGAGTTGTAGGCATTCTCATTTGAGATGCCCAACCTTTTTGCATTTATAGCATGTAGGGCTTCTTTACTATCTTGGTCTCTTCTATATTTTCTTGTGTTTTTGTTTCTCATAAATTTTTTGAACTTTCTGACAAAGAGGCCAAGATCTTCTTCATTAATCTCTTCTTCTTCATCACTTTCTGCTTCTGGTTTCTTGGAGGAGGAGGATTTCAAAGAGAGAGTCTTCTTTTTCTTAGATTCATCCTCTTGCCTTATTTCCAGAATTTTTGGCTCATAGTTTTGGAGATTTCCAAATAGAGCTGTAAGTGATTTCATGGATTCTCTTCTTACTTCCATGATTGCTGTCCTCTTAGCTTCCTATTTAAGAGTGAGACATCTCAATATCTTGGCGGTTTGAGAAGATTCTGCATAAGTCACACCAAGAGCTCTCAAATGGTTAGTGATGTGAGTAAATCTTAATTACATTTCACTTATGCTTTCATCACTCTTCATCTTGAAATTTTCATACTCATTTGTAAGAGTACTAATTTTTGATTCCTTAACTCCTTGAGTTCCTTCATGTGCAACTTCCAAAGTATCCCACATTTCTTTGGCAGTTGTACAGCTAGAAACTCTAAAATATTCATCTTGACTTAAGGCACTAACAATAATTATTATAACTTTGGCATTTAGATGAACAAGTTTCTTTTCTGATTCAAACTATTCCTTTTTGGGTATTGGAACACTTTTCCCTTCAACAACCTTTAAAGGTATGTAGGGTCTATTTTCCACAATATCCCAGAGATCTAGGTCTACTGCAATAAAGAATAGTTTCATCTTGGATTTCCAATAGCTATAATGATTACCATTAAAACCAGGGGGTTTTGTAAAGGAACTTCCTTCAGGTAAAATACAATCACCAAGGCCAGCCATTGTATACTCTTAGACTGTTAAGTCATTAATCAAGAGCCCAAGCTCTGATACCAGTTGAGAATAATGGCTGGAACCCAAGAGGGGGTGAATTGGGTTAATAAAAACTAATTGGAAGTTCAAGTAAATTCAAATGCTTTGTTGAAAAATGTTGACAGTACAAAGCAGAAAAATATCAAGATGAATAGGGATGTAGAGCAATAAATCAAATATAAAGCTTTAAGCAATTAAAGAGATGAACATAAATATTTATACTGGTTCAGCTTAACTCAAGCCTACATCCAGTCCTCAAGAGCACTTCTTGAGTATTTTACTATGAACCACAAGTTTGTACAAAAGGGCACTTGTGAACCACTACAACAGAGATCTTTTCCTTTCCAAGGGTGTCTCTCCCCCTTACAAATTGTTTTCTCTCAAAACAAACTCATGGAACACTTTCCTTGGTCAATACAAGTAAATGAATGAGTAGAAAATAAGTAACTCTCTAAAACATAGTAAGTGTGCAAGTGAAGAGCAATATAGAATCAATTGATTGACAAGTGGTTTTGCAATTGAAGAATCAGAGGTAAAAATTCGTGTGTTGTTCTTCTTTGACTGCCTCTGAGGCCAATACATAAGCCCTAAAAGTTTTTGGCCTGTTGGAGAAGGATCCTTGATGATATCAGCTAAAATCTTTACAAAATAGCAGTTTTAACTGATGTCATCATGCCGACAGTTGACTGATTAAGCATCATCAGTCGAATGATACTCTTTAATGACTCGATAGTCAACTGATGACAGTTTATTACTCGACCGATGCATCCCTATCTCAAGTTTTTAAAATTCTCAAAAGTGATCAGTCGACTGATTGAAGAAGATCAATTGACTGATGGATACTAGAGGTTTATATGAAATAGGACAGTGACTAATTAGTCGACTGATTTCATGGAGTAAGTTGACTGATGAGTCTCTATCTTAAAATTCAAAAATCTTCAAAGTCTATCAGTCGACTAGTTCAAGGATATTAGTCGATTGATGGAAACTGTAATCTTTGGAATTTGAGACAGTGGCTGATCAGTCGACTGATGATGAATAATCAGTCGACTGTTGTTATCGATGCTTTGCTAAATTTCAGACTGCGAGGCATCAGTCGATTGTTATAAGCATATCAATTGACTGATGTCTTCTGATTTGGTTTTCCAAGAGATTTTTTTCTTGCTTTAAGCTTAGCATCAGTAACAATTTTCCAAGTTCAAAGAAATTTTCAAAATAAGTTTGCCATTCAAGAACTTTCTTGAGTGTTTTGGAACAATTTAAATTTGTTTGTTGATCTTCAAAAGTTTAAGAGAATCTTTGAATGTAATGGGGTCAACAATTTACACTACATTAGGGTCAAAGTTCCTATCTGAAAGGCTTAAGCATGCTAGTATGTTTTTATTGAGATTTAAGTAATATTTGAATTTATAAATATTTTGTGGACTAATCATATATTATTTAAATTAGGATATACAGGTGGTGGATTGGGTGGTGAATGAAATGCTTGCATTGCCTTCAAATAAAAATAGGTGGGTAGAGATTTGGCTGCGAAGACTAAGGCCCAAGCAATGGGTGCGATCATATGATACTACTGGTTGTTGATAGGGTCAGATGATAATAAACCTAGTCGAGTCCATGAACCATGTCTTCAAGACCGTTAGGCATCTCCCTGTTCTAAAGCCAGTGATGACCACATTGTACAAGCTAGCCACTTACTTTGACCAGCATTTGGAGAGTTTGAGGTCACCCACTAACATCAATGAGATACACTCAGAGATCATGTGTACGAGGATGGCAAAGAATAGAGTAAAATCATGTTCATGTATTGTACACTTATTTAATCGGATAACCAGAGTTTTTGAAGTGGAAGAGGCAGACAACCATTCCACCCATCAGGAAGGGCGTATTTACAGGCTAAACCTGATTAATGGTCGTCACTATGATTGTAGACAGTTCCAAGTTTGGCATTTTTCATGCCCGCATTTGTTAGCAGCATGTGTGAAGGAAAACATTAATCCTAACGAGTTTATCGACAGTGTATATTGGACTGACACAATATTAATGGCTTACAGCTCACTGTGGCAACCTATCGGTGGCTTACAACATTGGCCATTGGTCCAAAGTCCACAGTTACTATCAGATCTAGCCATTATCAGAGCCAAAGGGAGACCAAGATCATCACGCCTATGTATAGACATAGATTACAGACAGTGTCACCAGCCTTCTAGATGCATTATATGTCGGTAACAGGGTCATAACCGAGTAAACTATCCACAATGTCGTCCCTAGTTTATTTTCTATATTTGATATAATTGTATATAGTTGAATTTAGAACATATTTGTGTAATTTTGGATAATTTTTGAAATGAATATTTTTTTTATTTAGGTTGTATTATCCTAAGTGTGATTATGTGTACTTCATATAATGGCCGATGTTAGATTAATCTAGATTTAATTTATTTACCTATAGATTGTTTGTTTACAATGGTCGATGTTAGATGCGTGGTTAACCCTGGCCCCGACAACGAATCACTTTTGTACCTACAGGATCGACACATATCTCAGGATGTTTGGGTAAATAGGGTACATTTTTTTAAGAACATTATATAATTGTTTAAACTAAAAACAAATTTTGTTTACTGATTATTTAACTTGCAGAGTGATTGCCTTCGACGCCCTTAACGATGTATCCTGATAAGTGACCCACCTACAGCGATCGTTCCTTACCTACGTGATGCTGGCTTCTATAGTGTCGCTCAATTGGGTACATTTGAGCATAATTTTTCTCTTATTTCAACACTAGTTGAGCAGCGGAGGCTAGAGACACATATTTTCCACGTTCCATTGGGTGAGTGCACCATCACACTACAGGATGTGGCGATACAGTTAGGTCTCCCATGTGCTAGTAGGCTGATAACTGGGAGAGCATCTATTGATTGGTCTGCCTTATGTGAGGAGCTTTTGGGGGTTATCCCACCTCGTAACAAAATAGATGGTGGGTGAATTATGATGAATTGGCTTAGGGATACCTTCCCTCACTTGCCTAAGGGTACAGCACCTATAGAGGTGCAATGTTTTGCACGTGCATACATTTTACAGTTGATTGGAGGGTACCTGATGTCTGATAAATTAGGCAATAAGATGTACCTCACATATCTGCAGTTCCTTCGTGACTTCGAGGATTATGGCCACCATAGTTGGGGATCGGTAGTATTGGCCCACTTCTACAGGGAAATTTGCTCGGCCACTGACCCCAACCAAAAAGAAATCGGTGGGTGCCATACTCTAATACACTTATGGGTATGGGACTGATTCCCCATGTTAGCACCTCAGATACACCCCACCCTAGATCTGGATCTAGATTAGTATCCTATGCTTTCATCTTTGGGTCATTGGTATGCAATTACTACTTCTATTCTAAGTTTATTATTTATTATTTAGTATTTAATGATCTAACTCGTATATTTATAAATCATAGCAGCTGGAAAGGTGCTCGAGATCCAGCTAGCGGCACCACCGATGCCCTGAAGTCCTACTAAGTTTTGTTGGATAGGTTGGCACCTCACGAGGTATCATATTTAATAAACATACGTTCTGAACACAATGATAATATATATGTATTTCACTAAATTGTTTTCGTTTTTTTTCAGTTTATTTGGTGCCCATACCAATCTATGTCTGGAAGATTCCAGATTATTGCCACGCTGACTCTAATGAATGACGTGCATGTATTCCATTCATTTGTTATCATATACTTGAGTGTCACTAGGTGGACTGAGTACTTCGCCAGGTTGGAGACGACCAATCGATTCCTGACCCACTGGTCCAGCTTGGTCGATGGCACACGCTGTAAATGCGTGGCAAAACTAACACTAACTAGTCATTAACTCTTCGGCCCATGGTTGACGACTGGAAGCTGTGGCGAGATAGATTGGTCACATGGCAACCCCCATCATATCCACTAGATCATAGCTCCCAATACATGAAATGGTATTGGACACGTACAAGAAGGTGGATTAATCCAGCCAGCAGTGCCTAAGGTTATGTGATAGATTTTTTGTTTAGTATCATTTATATTTTTTTTTGCATTTTATTCTCTGATTTTAATTCTTATTTTTTCTTGTAATTGATAGGCTGATATGGCAGAGTATATACACGATCTTGTTCGTACGGACCCAAGACCTGAAGATGTCTTTCAACAATTTGAACTGGGGATGACGAACATTATTACTGCAATGAACAAACTCAAAGACCACACCATTTCTCATCCAGCTCCACCTGCTTAGTACTTATCGGAGACCATCATTAGAGAAGGTGCCAAAAAAGAGATCTCGTGGGTTAGTAGCGGCCAGAGAACATATTCCTTATAATCTATGCTACGCACTGGGTGCTTTGTTGCCATATCAGGGTGCCACTTCAACTGACTATCACAACCAACCTGGCTTTAGATGTTATGGGGCCGATCCCTCACACACAGACGTTGGCGGCTCTTATTCTTCCCCTTATGTGCCAACACACCCAGCAGAGGGTGACTTCTTCAATCCGATGTCAATGCAGCAATAGTATGACTTTTCATTATTATTTGATGGGCTTTCAATGGATAATGTTTCATTTGGAATGAAATTTATAACACCGCCTCATATGATACCCCCAATTTAATCTCTTATATTAGATTTGAATTTTATCCCTGATGTTCCCAAAACAATAGGAGAAGATAATGATGGGGGTGAAGAAGAAGAAGAAGAAGAAGACGAAGACGAGGCAGAGGAAGAGCAACAGAAAGAACCATGCCGTCGACGGTCACAACGAGTTATTACGCGATCACGTTGTGGGACCGGTAGCCATTTCAATTAAGTTGTATGCCACATAAATTATATATTATAACACTTTTAGTATTAACTGATTTGTATATTTATTGATTGACAATGATATTTAAAATTTAAACTAACTATTATAGTTGATATTATTTTATGTATTTAATAATTGTTATTAAATAATTATAAATTTATACTTGGATGCACAATTATATAGAAATTTTTAATTTCTATTATTCATATTAATTATTTATTATATTTACTTTATGACCCATTCCTTTAGCCAATTTATCTCTTAATACAAGATCATTCAAGTCAGGTTTTTTTGTTATTGGAATAGGTGAATTCTTATAGATCTATCCACCAAAAGAACCGGACATGATAATTTTTCATCATCCGACTCGAGTACGAAGCAAACAAACCGAAAATAGTTAATGATACAATCAACCAACAAATTATGACTTAATCTCGAAGTAATTAAAAATTCCGAATCGATAAAACAATATTTATTGAACTATAATAATATTTATCGAACTATCAAGAATACTTCGACATTTCTTTTTTAATTAATAACGATTATGATTTTAATTAAAAAATTATTGTTTATTATACTAATTTATCAAATTATATTGTTTATAATATTAGTTATTATATATTAAATATAA
Organism: Biancaea sappan; assembly: GCA_037074585.1. NCBI lineage: Eukaryota > Viridiplantae > Streptophyta > Magnoliopsida > Fabales > Fabaceae > Biancaea > Biancaea sappan. Next base: position 66,054,277 of record CM073490.1, read on the forward strand.
AAATTGTTCATATTATTACTTATATTATGTAACTAACTATAATTATATTGTTTATATTTTTAAATATGTAATAAAAATTATAATATTACTAATAATTATATTGTTTACATTACTAACTACCTATATTATATCAATTTTTTTATACTAATTTTCTTTTTTTTTAAGAATGGCCGAGACTATTTTATTTTTTATTTTTATTTTTTACAGTCTCAGCCACTGATTGGGTATATTTTTTTTTATTAAAGAGACTTCTTTACTTTTTTAATGTGTCAGGAACTCGGCTATTGGGTAGCCGAGTTCTTGACAAATTTTTCAAAAAAAAAAGTTTGTCATCTAGAACTTGGCCACTCCTATTAAATTTAAAAAAAATAAATAAAAGAAAGATGATGTGACAATCTTAGTAGTATATGGCTAAATTTTTTCATGATAGTAGTATTTTCCTAATTCTTTTACTAAAGATTAGTATTTGGCTGGTAGACTCCAACTTAACCTACTAGGATATGGTTTTTCAAGAATCCTATCCTACTTTGACTGAATTTCTTTGTATTTTAAGCCTATAAATACCCCTTTGGACACAAAAGGTTAGACATGAACTTTGAATCAATCAATTCTCTTATAATTACTTAGTTCTTAGGAGTTTCAAGTATGTTTCTTTTAGTAGTTAGTAGATTTAGTTGGGGACAGATGGATCTCCTTTATTTTTGTTTTATGAAATAAAATTTCTCTTTTCTTTTATTTGATTCTTCTAGTTTATATGATTGAGTATGGACTTAATGCTTTTTACAAACTAATCACTTGTAAAATTGAAATTAGGATTTATTTATCGGATTGATAAATCCATAAATAAATAATGTCTAATTGATTCAATCATTATAGGGTAAATTATGTCTCCACATAGGATAACTTCCTATAAGGTCTTTTTAAGCATTCAGAGTGGTAATGCCTTTTCATTTGAAAATTAACAATGATTATGACATTAGCTAGTAAATACAAGGAGAAAAGAGGTCTAAATTGTCTAGACATAAGAATTTGATAATTAAAAAAATCTTGACCTATAAACTAAGGAATTGAAATAGTAGGGAAGATTAATTAAGTTTCATAATCAAAATAAAGGTAATGAAATCAAACCCTAACATTTTAAAATTAAAGTTTTACCATTTTATTATTAACTCTTTCAAATTATTTTCTTATTTTACAAATACACAAGTTTTCAAAAATAATCTTTTTATAAAATTTAATTAGTACGCTATTAGTCCATAGTTCTAATCTAAATACTAGTTCTTGTGAGATTGACCTTTGAATTAAAGATAGATTAGGATTATTGTTTTGATTTATTAGTTAGTCTTTTATTTTTAATTTTATTTCTTTTCCAAATTAGAGTAGAATTAGAATACCTTTAGTTATATAACTCAAAAATTTCAAATATATATATATATATAATAAAAACCCAAAACAAAATATAAAAAATAACCCAAAAAATCCAAAAATATAGTTTATGCGAAATATCTTTAATTCAAACTTAGTTCCCTACGATCCTGAATTAGAAAGAACTCTAAGAAAACTTAAGAAACAAAGTAAAATTAGGAGTATTAAAATATAAAATATGGCTGAAACATTAATAGATTAAGGGATTATTTAAATAGAGAAAATGGAAACCTTGAAATAGGAAATAAAAGAAAAACACTAGGAGGCTATATAACAGATTCCGCTTCTCTCCTTAGCGTATAATTACAAGGAGAGTCCTTAGCCTCTATATGCCGTTTGATCATGCGCATGGAGGATGGAGATTGAACAACACTGAAGAGTCCTGGGCCGTTGCATCCACGCGATCCAACTGTTTAAATAGCGTGGTTACATTAAGTAAAACGCAACGTTTTAGTTAGTGTTTTTTTTTCAGTACTCCTAAGCTCGCCACAGATATATAACCTGACCCGGTTCTTTTTTTTAAATTATATTTTAATATATACATATATATATATATATTGCCGTCGACCTCTATTTTATAGATTTTCAGCCTCTCTCTATCTCTCCAATGCTCTTGCCTCTGTTTCTCCCTATCTCCAGCATCTCTCTCTAGGGATGGCAACGGGGCGGGGCGGGGGCGGGGAGTGCCTTCCCCGTCCCCGTCCCCGCCCCCAAAATCTACCCCCGTCCCCACCCCCGATCCCCGTAGGAGAGAAAAAATCTTCCCCATCCCCATTCCCCGCGAGGAGCGGGGACCCGTGGAGACCCCGCAGGGTTTTTTAAAAAAATTAAAAATGTAAAAAAATTAATAGTACATATTTTAATCAAAAATCTTCTCTTTTCTCTTCTAGGTTGGGGGGATAATTGGGAAAATTCAGACAGAGGAGACCATGGATTTCGATAGAGAAACTGTGTGGGAGAGGATGAGAATTGAAGGATGGGAAGAGTGACCATAACAGACAGAGGAGACCACGACAATGAATTGAAGGATAGGGAGAGTAAGTGCAACAACAAGAAGAGGCCATACCTGAGAGGCAAAGACGGCGAGCACACATTCAATCTCAGTCAAATGGTGAATTAGGAATCAGTTTTGGGAGAATGAGATTAGGGTTTTATTTTTTATTAAATTTATTTTAATTATTTTGAATATAAAAAGACCAAAAGATCCCTAATATATATTACATATATAGATATTTGGGGTATTTTGTAAATTTACTAAAATACCCTTCAAGGACGGGGACCCCGCAGGGCGAGGAGTGTGATCCCTGTCCTCGTCCCTGTTTAACTTTCGGGAAAAATTTTCCCCCTGCCCCCATCCCCGCAAGGAGAAATTTCCCGCCAACGGGGCCCCGAATGCGGGGATCCCCGCGAGTTTCTCCGAGTTCGGGTCCCCATTGCCATCCCTATCTCTCTCTGTCTCTTCTTATCTCTGGCGCATCTCTCTCTGTCATAGGATCTCTCTATTTTCTCCTTTCCTTGCTTTGAATCGAAAGGGAGTATGGGTGCAGAAATGGAGAATGGTGGAAAGACGTGTGAAACACTATAAATTGCAGGAAAGAATGAAGCATCGAAATGAATGAGAGTTAAGCTCAGAATCTCAGATGTATCACCAACACTTACTCAAATGTACCCATAATTCATTTAGCATTAAATAACTTTGTGACCCCTACTTTATACACATTGAAGTATCATTTATAATAAACAAACAATCTTAATAGTCATATTTTGCCGTGCAATTTCATGATTATAGGAACTATAAAATGTAGAAACATAGAACTATAAGATTGCTTAAAATACAACTTTTCATTTAAACAGAAGTTACAAAATCCCGACATGATGCAAAGATACAAAAAAGTATAGTAATATTGACATTATATTCATTCCCCATCAAGTAAAGGTCTGTTCACTCTCTTGAAATTAATCCTCGACTTTATCTTCATCTTCTTCAAACTCCTTTTCTTCAATGTTTTCCTCCTCCTATTCCTCTTCTTCATCTTCAATAATGAATCCTCATAGTGTCTCGTCATCTTCTTCAATTTCAACAGTTTCATCCACAGCAGATACTTTATTTTGTCCAAAACTTTTACTACCTTTGGTATCCTTGGTTCCTGTATTTTGGTTTTTGACCTTGTAGAGTAGCCAGATCTTCTAACATTTATAATTCAATGAGTTCATATTATCACCAATGAGTTCATGTCAAAATTAGTTTGGCCACCTCGATTGCCAGCTCTAATATGGACGAGGATAAGGGGGTTCTCCAGTTCCTAACAAAATGAAATTTACTATTATTCACATGATGTGCATCACATTCAACTAAATCTAGTTGAAAGAAGCTTTTCATTTTTTTAATAAAAAATGAATTTATATTAAAATAAACCAGTAGAGTTCAATACATAAGTTTTTCAATTTACATGTATATCATTTGTAACTAAACAGACAAAGTATATGTAACCAAAAAAAAATAAAGAATAAAGCAGCAGGGCGGCTCTATAGCATGAAGAATGAATAGCCAACTTTTTCAAAATGATTGACATATATGTTAGCAACAACATATCAAATCAGCACTTACACATTTATGGGACTTATGATCAGTAATAAAATAAGGAGATTCAGGATTGAAATTCATCAAGAATAAATGCAACAAAAAAAAATACCATGCTCAACAAAAAGGAGATTTAGGATTGAAAACTCAGGACTGGATCTTGGAAAGCATTGATAGATGAGATTTTAATAGTTTTTTCTCCTCAATAGTTACCAGTTTACCTAATATGCTATCTACAAATATTCCACAATTTTGAGTCAAAGAATCATCCAAATTTTTAATGATAAGGATCAATATGGAATCATGATATACCATGCTCAATTATATTAGCGAGACCACCATGGCAAGTAGCAATTGTGGGGAGCCCACAAGTCATGGCCTCCACACTTGTGAGCCCAAAAGCTTCATACAAAGTAGGCTGCAACCAAGAGACACACAACAGCCTATTAGTCAATTCATAAATATACACATACAGTCGAACACATACATGAACATAAATATACACACTAATAAAACACTAATTCAAATTTATATGGCAAGTGCCACTAGAACAGTCTATACACATAACTAAAGAATTATAATGATTATTCAAATTGTAGTTGAAATTAAATACATGATGTTGACCTACTTATTTAATATAAACTTTGTCATGATACAAAAATGACCTTTCAAGTCCATAAGAATAACTATGTTCAACAGCCTGAAATAGATAATTCACTCATTAGATTTACAAAAAAGTAAAAATGAAAAAAAGTGAGCACAAGTCCTACAAATTTTCTTCTCCACTCATATATAATTCAAGTTTATTACCACAAAAACCCAGAAGAATAAAGTGACCAAGACAAAACATGTGCAATCTAGCATGCTAAAAAGAAAAGGGAAGAATGAGAGGAATAAGACAAGAGGGAAGAATGAAAGGAAAAAAAATTGAAAACACATCCCAATTCTCTAATTAAAAGAACTGGTTGTCAACCTCAATTGTTTTCATGTGGAAAATTGTCATTAAAAGCAATTCCTCCAGCAATTTCAAAGGGTGATCAATAGGTGCATACATTAAACAATAGCACATATTAGCATCTCAATAACATTGATATTTGCATTGAAAAAAAAAACCTTAAATTATATCATGAAATCTAAACCATAAGCAATTCAGTGAAACTAAATTCAGGAAGCGGTGTTGGAGGGACTGAGCAAGATATACCAGGTTGTGCTTCATTCGTCTGCAAATAGAAAGATGAAATTAGATAGATAAAATGGTGTATGATTAAACGCATAAAAAAGTTGTCATTTACTTACTCTTGTCGAGGCTACTCTATTATTCTTCTTTCCCCTACACTCAACACAGCTCCTATAGTGTCTCTTATTGTTTGCACCATCTCTTTGCTTGAATCTCGTTGCCAATGGTATACACTGAGGCCGGGGGGTGGCGAAGGCATTGACATCAGTTTTTAGAGCTGTATTCGAACCATTTCTAGTCGAATGAAGCTCAACGAGTTACATGTGCATGCTGACCTACACACTTCTGTTGATACATTTATAGATCTCAGAGTAAGCTCCCTAAACCATTGCATATTCTATAGCATGGGGTTGTCCTCTATCTCTCTCCCCGTAGCATCATATACCACAGAAGCTCTTGCCTTGTTCGTCCATCGAGAAATAATGTATCTGTCAGGAAGTAGTTTTACGTCAATGGCATCATAGACCCTGAGGGCTTGACAGCAAAGAATACCAATGGTTTCAAACTTCTGACAAGAACATATGATTGTGTTATCCAATAGATCAAGAGACACTATGTAATCTCTATCACCACCAACTAAAGAAATAACATAGCGTCTTAAAAGCTGGCCCTTATCCTTTCCCTTTATACACGTCCTTTCCCTGGCATCGAATTTTTGCTGGAACATTTCAAAGATAGTAAGAGTATAACGCTCAGAAAGCTGTTTAAGCGTAAGTGACTATGTATTTCTTAGTCGCGGCATTTTCTCTCTGGAATCATACTCACACTTCAATTCCTTGTAGCATTTCTCCTCCACAATTCTCTCAAAGAGTGTGAAGAACTGAACAAGGTCTACCATCGAGTTTAGCAAGTCCTTAAAATCTGAGTTAAGGCTTTCACTGAGCTATGTGCTCTCAAGACCAAGTATGAAAGCTCTTTTCATATAACATGCAGCCCATTTTTGCTTCATCTGGTATACATTAATTATCTATTGATTTTCCTTGACCTCATGGTCTTCAACCATTTTAATCCAAGTTGCCTCAAACTTATCTTCATCAATGATTCCGTACATACACTGTCTAATCTCCCTCAATATGTAGGATTTATCCCTAGGTAACTGGGTGAGGTGTTTTTGCGGTATTCCGTATAAGATGCCACGTACAATGCCCATGGACTGTATCTGGCATAACCTCGGATAATGCTCTTGTCATGGTCACATCTTGATCAGTAAACATAATAAGGGGCTTTTTATACCCATTAGCCTGAAGAAATGTCTAGAAAAGCCAACGAAAGGATTCTGCAGTCTCATCAAATAACAATCCCGCTCCAAATATCACGATCCCTCTGTGGTGATTTAAACCACAAAACACAGTAAGTGGCCTATTTTTCTTATTCGTACCGAATGTGGTATCAAGTGACACCACATCACGGAGCAGTCTGTAGTCAATCAGCATTCACACATCTGCCCAAAAAACATTTGTAATTTGTTCTTCCACATCCAACTGACACGCATGAAAGAACGAGGGATTCTTCAAAGATTGCTTCTAAAAATATTTCATCAAGGCATTAGCTTCCTCGTAAGCCATGTTTTGTGCTCTTCTTGCATTAAGGTAATTTTTTGCATCATCCTGAGTAAAGCCGAGATTCTCTCCTCCTCCTGCTTAAACATTGAACAAATCAAAAGATGCCTTCTGCCTAAGGCCAGAATTTACATCCAATTCAATCTCATATGCCTGAACATCCAAAATATGCTGTTGTGAGGGAAGAATGTGAGTTGTCTCTGGAGTGTGAAGTACATGATTATGAACTCCATTAAACTTTTTCACTACGTACTTTCTAGAAACGAGTTTGAATCGTATATGGGCTTTGCACCCCTTTCTAGTCTATTCACGAGAATTTTTAGTGTTTACGTCCCTCTTGTCGACCCCTCAAAAGCCCTCCTTCGAACAACTATAGAGCATCTACGTTGTCGTTTCATTAACTTTCTTGCTTTTATTTTCATTTTGCTTCCTTACTCCAAATCCCATTCTTCCACCATACATCCTCCAAAAATTCCAAGTCGCATCTACATTATCAAATTCCATCCCTACTATAGGATTCAAATTCCCTCCATCCCTATTTCTAATTTTAGAAAACAAGTAGTTGAACACAAATAGGAACATATATATACACATTAATAAAACATTAATTCAAATTTATATGAACTAAATATAAACTAAAACACTTGAACACAAATAGGAACATTTATATATATACACTAATACTATTTGTTGACATGTGTTGCTTAGTAGAGTTATCCCACCATGGTCGACGAAATCAGCTTTGGTTTGTCTAATCAGATTATAACGTGATATATCTACTATCTAGAGAGATATGTATGCTTTGTTATACTTTGTAGCCATTTTGGATTATTCTCTTTTCTGAAGTTTGGGATGACTTTTTGTCCTCTTCCAAGTTGTACTTATTCCCTTTAATTTCTAAAAATACTTCCTCTTTTATCAAAAAATAAAAAAATAAAAATACTTTAGAAGTTTTGAAATTGGGAAATTTTCCATATTCCAAGGTTCTGAAATTTTTTATATTCAATAAAGTGAATAATTTAGAGTTTTGTTATCTCATACAAATGGAACATCCTGCATGTATAGTATGCCAACAAATCAGAAATTTATCTACTTTCCTGTGTAAAATCTTCTTATTTTTCTGTTTTTGGCCTTGCAGAATGTCAAATCATTTAAGGATGTGAAAGGTTGTGATGATGCAAAGCAAGGGATTGAGGAAGTTGTGGAGTACCTATTAGCGATATGGCAAGCGCACCAGTCACACAAGTAATATAGTGAATAAAAAGTAAGAGTATTATTCCCTCGAGGACTAACTAGCTAACTACTCCAGAAATTTGACCAAATTAGTTAGACAAATGTTTGGATTGAAGACAACTTTAACGAAAACTGAAAGAGTAAATTCAAACAGCAGAAATTCTTTTTATAATTTTAGTAAATTGACAGTAAACACACACAAATGAAGAAAGTAATATATTAAAAGGCCTAGAGTCACTAATCTCTTTCTTCCATCCTAGGAATCTCAACACCTCTCTCATGTACAAACAACTCTATCAACTACAAATGTTAATCGTAGGTTAATCTACTAACTTAAAAGAGTTCTCCTGAATCTTAATTAAAATACTTAACACCTACTTTATTCCATAAGTGAGTTAAGTCTATACTAACCAACTTAGCTTTGATTAAACGAGATTAACTAATATCCCTATTAGCTAACAAGTGAAAACTCTTAAGTTAAGATTTACAAACTCATCCTTTCTAAGCAGTGTTCTACTCTCACTTCCCTCTCCTAAGTTCAGTAAAAACAACAAGTTAAACCATGGAGTGATTAAATCCATAATAAACACCATTGAAATGAATAGAAAGACATATATTAATTGAATCGAAGTCACAAATACATGAGAGAGAAAGAATTCCTATTTAGAAATCAAGTTCATAGTGACTCTAGTATAGAAAAATTAGCTACTCATCAAAGATAAAGAACAGAAAACAGAGATAGGGATGGAAAAAGCCATGAATCTGAAGTTGGATGATGGATTTGATCCCCCAAACCTTGAAAATCGGATTCCTCCTTCTTTTCTCAGCAAAAACGGTGTTCTCCCTTCTCCTCTGTATCAGAATGACCTAAGATAATTTCCTCTGTAGCTATTTAATTCTCTTCTGATGTGGCTAAAAACTCGCTTCGCCTCTGCAGCGATACGTCTTCACTGCTACAACTATGGAGCACAGAAAAGCAGAACTAAAGGAAATCTTTAGCGTGGAGCTTAGGGAAGCAACAGTGGAAGGTAGAAACATGACATTCTCATTTGATTTCTTGGCTGTAGTTTCAATCTTTTTGCTTAAACACTAACTTGCAGACTTCTACTTCCTTTGTTGACCTCTTTGCTCAGTAGAACCATAGCTTCTTCTCTTCTAATGGATTCCAATATTTAAGGCCTGCAATTAACTTACAAAGGTAGCACAAATCACTAGTAAAAATTGGAATTCAATACTAAAATCCACAAGAAGCTATTAGAGCTAAAGAATTGATAAAAAGGACAAATAAAATTCAGATTAAGCACATTCAGGAAAGTTGGAAGTAAAATCATTAAATAAAAAGCATCAAACTAGTGTTAATTTGAGAACTTAACAATACCTAAAAAATCCATCTAAGTTTACACGCCTTGGAGGAAAGTTGCCAAAAGTTCAAAGAATTATTATCTTTTTTATTTTTTTCCCTACCTTAGATCACTTCTTAGCAAGAGGCCCTAGTTTTTCATTGTTGTTTAAATTATAACAAGGATATACGTTTGCAAACCATGTGATATTTAGAGTAATAAATATGCTAGCCTTTTGCAATCATCATATATATATATGTGTGTGTGTGTGTGTGTGTGTGTGTGTGTGTGTATAAATATATATATATAATTTAGCTAACATGTTAAGCTAAACTTACTTGTCTTATTATAATGAGCTGTCATGCCATTAGTTTGCTATTTTGCATTTTTTTTTCTCTAAGTAAGGGACCTATTGCCCATGATGCTCTCTCCTATCTTGGTGTGGCCAGGAAGCTTATATGGCAAGTGTGTTAGCTAAATACATGGATTTCATGTTGCAGATTCATTTCATGAGCATTGATTAATTTTACTCTACTTTCATCATTTAGGCCATTTTGGTCCTTTAATTATTTTAGTTAATAATTTATAAACTAACAAAGGGGATGTATTTATCTTAACTTTTAACACATAAAATTTTCTTGTGTATTTCTCCAGGTGAGTTCAAAACTTTCTATTCCCACCATTAAAAATACCACAGACTACATTATTAAAAATACATATGAACACATTACTAAAAGTATAGTCCAACTAAAACAACCAAGCCAAATGTTTATTCTCAATAATAAAAATACCAATTTTTTATTCCCAATACTTATAGAAGAGGAGCAGAGTCGTGCATGAGGGAGGAGGCTTCACGGGAATAGAGAATTTGCTATCTGGTTCACGACATTCTGCAATGAAGAAGTTGGGAAGCTCTGGTTCATAGGAATACTCTATTGTGACAGAGACCAGACGCACAGCACGACGGAGATGAGACACCCAACATGACGAGGAAGACACACTGCTCTACGGAGAAGGAAGACGCACTTCACGACAGAGAAATAAACGCATTGCACGATGAACGGGTGAAGCAGATGCACTGCACAATGGATGCAATTGGAGATGGAGGAAAGAAGCAGAAGCATACATATTGGAGGGAAGAAGCAGCAACATAGACGTGAATGAGAAAAATGGCAGGAAAGTTGGCTGGTTCTTGATGAAGAAGGAAGCCCTGGTAGTAGGTCCCACTACCACCTGTCGAATGCTTATTAGATAGGGTTCAAAATTAAAAAAAAAAAAGAATCGAGTCGGGTTATATATCTGAGGACCGAATAGGATGCGAGTGGGCCAGTGAAGGGACATGTGGTGAGCTTAAGAGCACTAAAAAACAAAAAAAAATAACTAAAACGCTGAATTTTACTTAATGTACCCACACGATCTGGGCCATTGGATCATTTGGATCGAACAACCCAGGACTATTCAGCGCGGTTCAATCTCCAGCCTCCATGCGCATGATCGGACGGTGTATAGAGGCTAAGGAGTAATTACACGCTAAGAAGAAAAGCAGAATCCTTATATAACCTCTAACACTGAAAAGTGTGCAAACAATATAGGTAGATCCCCTATTCAGGCTAATAGCTTTGAAATTAAACCCTCCCTGTCATGACTCTGGATCTCGTGCTTGTTCGTGGAGTGTTAGAAAAAGCGTTTTCTACAACACTTTTAGCAACAGTTAAATGTTTTAGTCACAGTTAAAATCATTGCTAAAACTTTTAGCCACGGTTTACAAGCACGGGATCTAGACTCCCCTATCACACCTAGTACAACAATAATAATTCGGAGGTAGTGCCATAGAAGACCCAAACCTACACATAAGTAATTCCTTACAACTATATGATACAATTAAAATCAATGGGGCAAGTGAAGACGCTCTTAGGCTTAGATTATTTCCATTTTCCCTTAGAGATATAGCCAAATATTGGCTACAATCCCAACCATAAGGAAGCATCTCAACTTAGAATGAATTAGTAGAGAATAGTGTACCTTGTTCTATAGCAATCAATTTCCAGAGAGGTTAGGTTTTACAAGGTTAGTATGAGTAGTTTTTCACAAATTAGGTTTTTTGTGATGGATATTAGGTCATGCACTCGCACATATTTATAGATGTTTTCAAAACCTAAAATCTAAATACATATAACCCTAAGAGCCATAATTCACTTTTTAAGCCCAATGCATTGACCCTATTTATTAATAACGCCCCAACATCATTATTAATTTGAATCAGACATCTATACATATTATAATATTAATTCACAAACACCTCAAATTAATTTTAATATATTAAATAGGTCCAGTCCAAAACATATTTTTATAAAAATTATTAATTTTGACCTAATTATAAATAGTAACATAAATGTTCCAATATATGCACACATATACAATAATTAATATATAAGTCTACCCAAATAAAATTATTAACACTTAATATATATATATATATAATTATAATACTAAAATTGTTCTAACCCTTCAATTGTTACCAAGGGGGGAGTACTGCTACCAACAAAGGGTAGATGATTATGAGCAAGATTTAACGGCAATCTTAAGGCGGCTTTGTCCTATAAGCAAGGAATGGTATCATGGGAGCGGGAAGACCCTGTCTTGAGTCTAAGCATTTGGAGGAGTTTAAGAAGTGGTTCTACTTGATCACTGCTAGGCTTATACCAACAGATCACCATACCCATGTTACTAGATAAGGAAATCTTATTGTACTGTATCATGGTGGATGAACCTATTGATATTGGAAGAATTATCTTCCAAAATGTGTTTCTTTTCATGAACTCCAAAAAAAATAATAAAAATTGCTTTCCATACTTGAATAACTGAGATAAGTAATTTGGCTAGAGTTTAGTAGGGTGATTATGAAGAGATGGATTTTCCCCAATAAAGGCAGTAAAACCTAGGGGAGAGGAAGAGAAATGAAGAAGAAGAACCAACTTAGCAACAAGAGAATGTTCAACACCAACCACCACCATAGTAAGAAAGACTCGACCAACTAGAGAAGATATTACAGGTGGGGCCCATAGCTATTCAAGGGCTATGAGTGCTTGCCGTGTCTCCTTAGTATACGGCGCTAAGGAGACAACCCATGTCCATGGGCCTCACCCGTCCGCATGGAGTCCATAGCCATCTAAAGGCTGTGGGTGCCTGTTGAATGCTAATGCCTCTCCTGCAAGGGAGTAAGGATTGTGGGTGCCTACGACGCTAAGGAGACAACCCGCATCCCTCTCCTGGAAGGGAGAGAACCCGCACCCGTAGATAAGATGAGTGCATCTCTCCAACATCTCACTACATTCTCTACCTGTCAGGCAAAATGTCATCAGTGATGAACCATAATTTTCGACAATTCTTCCAATTCACTATGATTGGTGAAACAGCTCAGTATTGGGACCTTCCACCACCACCACCTCCTCAGCCTTAGCTTTTTTTTTTTCTGATATTTGAATGAATTTCTAACTTGTTCTTGTTTGTGGATGAATGACTGTATTAACTAAATTTGGTATTTTTTTTTTGGATTTTTATGAAGTTTATGATAGTTCTTTTAGTTCTCCCCAAGAACAATGATATAGATAGTAGCGTTTAACAGTAGAATGTTGGGCAAAAACAAGAAAAAAAAATAGATTTTAAGTGCAGAACTATGTTCATTGCTTAGGTTCTAAAATGCAGCATTGCAGTGCTAAGCACTGCAACAACGTAGAAACTCAGAGCCTTCACCTCTGAATCCAAGGTTGAGGCACCGAGATGGATAAAATGAAAAATTAAATTTCTGACTCTTTTCTTGTCTTCTGTTATTTTTTAGAACATCTATAGTGGTAAACCTTACTTAGGTTCTTATTGTGGGCTCCACTGTGCTACATCAATTTAAGCAATTCTCCACTACAGTAGTAAACATCTTAAGAACTCACAAATAAGACTATTTTATTTAGGAAAATATTTTCAAAAACTTATCCCCAAATCATTAAGGTCAATGATCAAAATAAATTTGGGGATAGGGAAATCTAAACTTTCAAAAAAATTTTGACTAGAATGTTTCGAAAATTTTCAAAGTTTGGGGTTAGGGAAATCCTTTATTTTTGTTTCAAATAATTTCTATTTGATTCGTTTATATGATTGAATCTGGACTTAATATTTCTTACAAATTGATTATTTGTAAAATTAAAATTAGAATTTATTTATAAGATCGACAGATTCATAATTAAATAACGTCTAATTGATTCAATTACTATAGATTAAATTATACCTAGAGACAATTTAATTTAAAATAGAACTTAAATTTTTGAAAATAATCTTTTTACAAAATTTAATAAGTACCTTGTTAGCTTGTAGTTCTAGTCTAAATTCTAGTCCTCGTAGGATCGATAACCTTACCCTACTTCTATACTACTTAATACGGCTAGTGAACTTGCTAGTATTAGGGTTCTTTTTAATTATTTGTGACTTCTTATTATATATTATCTATTTTGAGCTAACCTATTTGAAATACGACAATTGCATTTGCTAACATTTGGGCTCTTTTTAATTTTTCGTAACTTTTTATTTTATATATATATATATATATATATATATCTCTCTCTCTCTCTCTTTTGAGCTAATCTATTTGAGCTTGAGCTTTCACTCAAACCGCATCAAGTTATATATCCTAATTTTACACTTCCCAAAACGTTGTCAATTTGAGCGCTAAGTTGGGAAGAAATTAGTAAGTGAAAATTCTAATTGTTGTTTTTTTTTTTTTGGTTTTATTCTCATTTGGGTCACACTGGGAGAGTTTTCTTTCCCTTAGATACCCTCCAAAAGTTCTAGGTCTTTAATTTTCATCCCCAAATTTTCAGAAATTTGCAAAAATGTCCCCCAACAATTAGTACAATATCTTTCATCTATCATTTTTAATTATTTTTGTGACTTTTTATTTTATATATCTATTTTGAGCTAATCTATTTGAGCGTGAGCTTACACTCACAATCCGCATCAAGTTATACATCCTAATTTTACACTTCCCAAAACGCTGTCAATTTGAGCGCTAAGTTGGGAAGAAAAAGTGAAAATTCTAATTGTTGTTGTTTTTTTTTCTTTTTGGTCTTATTCTCATTTGAGTCACACTGGGAGAGTTTTCTTTCCCTTAGATCCCCTCCAAAAGTTTTAGGTTTTTAATTTTCATCCCCAAATTTTCAGAAATTTGCAAAAACGTCCCCCAACAATTAGTACATTATCTCTATCTTTTTTAATCCAAAAAAATAAGATTATCCACTTTAACCCATTTTGTCAAATTGACACCAAGTTTTTGAGATTTTAAAAAATAATCCACTTTTCACATCTGACCCAAAACTCTTGCAATTTTCAATTTAACACTTTTCCAAAATTAAACCCCAAAATTTGGAATTTTCATTTACTCCTTTTCAAAATTAAAACTGAAGACATTTAGAAATTTCATTTTAACCCTTTTTCAGTATTCTGTTGAAATGTATGCCCTAAAAGGCAATCATATGACATTGTACACTTGTTTGTTATCAATAAAACCTTGGCATTCTACCTACATTTATATTATAAATGATGTATTGTCTTTAGACTTAGGAATAAGGGAAAATGAGAGGTGGTATGATCATCTCAAAGGACCTCACCTTTCTTATGATCCCCAAATCTAGAATGGTTTATAACCAAAGGATCAATTGTAACCGAGATAGCTTTGATCCATTGGATATTAGCACATGGCTACGCCGCCTCATATAAATGGGAATAATATATCGCTATGACATTAGTGTAGTTGATATTAAGGGTAGCATGTGAGTGCTTATACCAAGTATAAGTTGACTAAATTGACCCATACAAGATTGACCGGTAGAGTTTTTCATTAACATGCCAACAGTTGGTCTTGGTTGAATGTTGTATAATCTCCTTTGACCTGAAATGACTATTGATGCCATATGTATGTTGGCATCATGCTTGGACTCTAGTAGGTTGTGGGTCCACAAAGTCCTATGCCAAGGCTAGACATTAGGTATGATGTTTCATTCACATATGAGTGCATTGTCAGAGATCCATTACTCTCAATGGAGAGAGATGCTCTAGATGGTAAGAATAAGACTAAACAAGTTCGTGGCTACAACACTAGGAAGAGCACAAAAGAAGGGATTTCTAATTTTCTCATTGGATAGTCTTGTTCCTAGAAAGCATGCATGTCATGGGGACATGTATCCATACCTGGCTAAGTCCATGTTGTAGCATCATGTAATGGAATGATGAGCTATACTTACATTCGACTAGGATTAAATGATTTGCAAAAAAATCCACCTTATGCTATTGGTCATGATATATTTCTAGATATCACTTATGATTTGTAGGTTTATGAATCAAATGATTCGAGAATTAGAAGAAGTTATAATTAAATTAAAATAAAAAAAAATGAAGTTTTGATTATGTAATAGTTACAACCTACTACTAGCATAAGTTGGACTAAAGGGGTCACACACTACAAGGAGGTCATTAGGAGTATATAAAGGCCCAATGGTAGATGAGCCTATGAGCCACCTACCACCAAGCCCATTAGATGGGTTAGACGCTTCTATATTAGGACCAATGAGAAAAGGTGGCTAGCATCATTATCTCTTCTCACTAACTCACATTCATGCCCAACCTCTCTCTCTCTAGCGTGTTTTTGGGTGTCCTTGAGGATCTCTCTCCTCTCTCTTTTTGGTCTTGCATTGGTGTGGACACACTTAGAGCAAGACATTTGTGTTGCTTCCGCAAGTCTCTTGAACCCTTTTGGGTTTAAGACTTTCAAGGAAGTGGTTCTCTTGTGAGATTCTCCACCACATCTTGGCTAACATCCACCACCACCTTCTCCATCATCTTGGACATATTTTGGAGGTTCTTGGGGTTGTTTCATTGATTGGAATTCACATCCAATCAAATTCCACCAATTGTTTGGTTCATAGTGGTAACCAGTGAACATTTGGGTGTTCTTAGAAAACCGGTTCATTTCTTGGAAGGTCCAGCTCTTTCTTGGCTTGGACGTGGCTAGTGGCTGCATTTGAAGGCTTTGAAGGTGTCTCGAACCAAAGTGGTTTCCTAACCCTTCTATAGAATGTTCATGAAAAACAAAGATAATTTTATTGATTAATTTTATTGTATTAGGGTTTTTCTTTGCTATCATCATTAGGAAAATGTTTTTGATGATTTTTATAGCTAAAAAAACCCTAATTTCTTTCATATTCAACCCCAAAACTTTTGAAATTTTCATTTTAACCTTTTTTTAAATTCAACCCCAAAACTTTTGATATTTTTAAATAAGTCCTTTTTCAACATTTACCCTAAAGTTTTAGGACATTTCAAATTAATCCTTTTTGCAAAAATAACTCCCAAAATTTTGAAATTTTCATATAATTCCTCTTTGCATGTATATCCCAAAACTTGAGATTTTGAAAAATGACCCTTTTTTGAATTTAACCCTAAAATTTTAAGATTTTTTCAAATCAATCCTTTTTCAAAATTAGCACTAAAACTTTTTGGTTTTTAACAAATTAATCCTTTCTGAAAATTGACCCCAAAACTTTTAAGGGGTTTTCAAGAAGAACCTTCTCTTGAATTTCCATTCCAAAATTTGGGAATTTTCAAATTGACCCTTTTGAAAGCAATATAGTTTTGGGCTTCGTGACCTTTGTGAATCCTAGAAAATGGCCGCTTTCTTATTTTACTTTCTGTTTTATTTTGTTTTAGACCTATTTGTAAAAAATAAAGTATCGAAGTTGATCTAACCAACATTGATTCCATTAGAGTTGTCTCTCAACCTTTGGAACTTGGCAGCTGCAGACAGTATCCTAAAAGAGGAAACCATTCCAGACTTCATTCAACTATGTACTACTCTCACTGAAACACGGTCCTTTTTCGCCCCGGACCCACACACTGTACTACGTATCTTTAGACAGGCCAAGGAAAAAAAGCTTGCTCAAAGCTAACTGTATTCCATCTTAATTGATTTTGCATTTTCTTCAACAATCCATGAAACTGATTCAGGATATATGAACTATCGGTCAGCCTTCGCTAGCAAGAATGTGGAAACCACTTTTCCTAAGACAATTGATGTGCCAACCCGAAAGCCACGGTTATGGAATGTTTACTTTACAGTTCACACTCATGATCCATTTTGAATTGGGGGGAAAAAGTTAAGAGGGACAGATTACATAAAAGCTTTTCGAATCTCTAATCCATCAACAAAGAGCACAATCTCAATAAACATCTTTCTGTGAAATGCAATATTCAAATTAACAGTATTGTTATAGGATATTGCTTTATTGTAGCAGCCAACATTATTACAGGGATGAACCATTGCCTGCAAAAGAATTTCTAGAGGTACACTTCGTGGGCAGAAAATAATCACTACAATTGGGAAAACACATGCTGCATCTGTGAAATTATATCTTTTCATTTCTTCACATGAGTTCACTTT
Source organism: Biancaea sappan (assembly GCA_037074585.1). NCBI lineage: Eukaryota > Viridiplantae > Streptophyta > Magnoliopsida > Fabales > Fabaceae > Biancaea > Biancaea sappan. Next base: position 66,072,131 of record CM073490.1, read on the forward strand.
CATACTACACAACAACAAATGAGAGAACAAGATATAGATGAAAGGGAGCAATACATGATACACTGAAACCATATAAAGAATCTATATATATAAATATATATATATATATAAGAAATTTCCTCTATAAATTGACTTAATAAAATTATTGTGAGGTATTAAATTCTTCAATGACCGATTTGAACTCTTACTGATTCTTGGTGTCTGTTATAGAATAAATCAATCCTTTGCTGAGAGCGGCATAGAACTCGCTTCCCTTTGCATCTTACTTAAGGAATTAACGACTCTAGCCAACCCCCCTTTTCACAACTTAGGATCCAGAGTTTGTCATCTTGAACCCCTGTTCGACGAATGCCATAGCTTTTTCTGGCATATCAATAGTTTCTCCTTCTCATTGCCATTTTCAGTTTCTTGTCTGTGACATACCCATCGCATATTCTTGGCAATGGTTGCAACTGCATCAACAAAATAGCTGGATTCTCGAATTATTGCATATCCTGTAGGTCGTAAAATCCGGTCCATCTCCAGCAACACATACTTCATTTCACATCTGCCAAGTACCAACCAGAAACCATTGACAGAGCGTTCAAGGAATGTTCAAAACTAAAGTTTAGATTGGGTCACATATAAGTACAATTACTCCCCTTATAGCATGAGTTTTCATGGTTGATCCACATAAACAACAAAGAAAAATAATAAGATAATCTCCTGAAAGACCTATGCTTTTTCTTACTTCTGCTGCTACATGTTTAAGCCAAATACTGTCATAGCTATTGTCTTAATCCAGATTTCTATTCTAGTAATTTGTCCCAGTTGGAAGAAAATAAATCCCCCATAATAAACATTTCAAGTTTGATATGTCACGAAAAGGCGTTAAAATTGTAAAACTGACAATAATTGAATAGCAAGCAACTGGGGAAGAAACTTTGTAACCTCTTTCCTATTTAGTCCTGACAATCATTTTAGGACCAAATATATGTCGTTATATGCCAGACTCCTAATTCTAAAAGTATATATGTAAGAGTTAATGAATTGGCAAATTCACCTGTGGCTTTCAGCAGTGAAGAGTCCATCAAGATGAAGGAGGTCATAAGTTCGAGGATACGTTGAAAAAGCTTCACACCTACAGCATGACAAAAATCAAAATTGAAAGCAGATTATGACATGCAATTCACAAATTCGAATTTAGTTCATAGGTAGAAGCATTTCAAAATTACCAGTCATGGTAGGTCCCAATAAGTCCACGATCATATACCACAGGAAGTGAATTGGCAGAATAAGATGAGACTACATTCATGACCCACACAGGATCATCAATCAAAGATGCAGCAAAACCTCCATAAACCGTATTCATGTCCATCAAATTTCTTATCTTATCGGTCCCAAGGTCAGGAAGCACCTTCTTGTAGTACACCATACGCTTCTTCCACTTGCTGTCATCGTGATTGAAAGCGCTAGAACTCCCACCATGAATCATTGAAACCCGTTCAGGTGCAGCATGCAACCGCTCAGGCCACTTAGAAATGTCTGTCAAACCTGATTTCTTGAGCTTTGGATCTGGAACTACAAGACAAGCGCGGAGCGGTGTGTACCATGCTGAATCAGGTTCAAGGCTGTCATCACATTTTGGTGGATAAGTATCTTTAGCCAGCTTATCATAGCAACTATTATCTGGAGACTTCTGCCATACAGCAATGTCATCTTTTTTATTGTACAATTTAAAGCACAATGAAGTCAGTAAGTCTTGCAACTTCTCATAATCTGATCTTTGCTCTTCCACAGTTGTGTTCCATCCACGCCACCTACGCTCATAGTTGACTGGTGGACCAGACAAGACCCAAAAACCACCAGGACGAAGAATACGATGTATTTCAAGGAGATAAATTCCACCTGGATGCATAAATTCCTTCTATTAGGATCAGCGAGAATCATTAAATAAACAATTACAATTAAAAAGGAAAAAAAAGTCAACTTCTTAGCTCTAAGCAGAAAGAGACTAGCAGGAAACAGTTAACAATTCATTTAAACAGTGAAAAGTGAAAATTTGATAGCCTCAAATAAATATAGAACCTCTAAAGGGTCTTTGTATGCCATTTATGTAATTACTAAACTTTAAGGCTAGGGGAAAAAAAAATACTCATAATAAATGCAGGCCTGGTATCAATTAAATAACAAAGCAGTAAAAATTGCAGAGAAAGATCTGACAAAACCAGATGCTCACTAACAAAATATATAAGCATGTCTATACAGAAATCCTTTGAGAAACCCAAAAAAAAAAATTGTAATTCTGTAGTTCACAATCCAGTGAAGAATTACCAAATTCTGTCCATGGAATGAGGCATCTTGAGCAATGAGCCATATCAAAGGAGTTTGATGGGAATGGAAGCCGCTGTGTAGAAATGACACCAAGAATTGCTGGGATGCCCCGTTCAAGAGCAAATTGAACCTGAGCTTCATGGTTATCTCTTGGGGCAAGAGATACTGTTAGAACTCCACGATCCAACAAGTCACCACCCCAGCTAGCAACCTAGAATGAATCAGAGCGATGTGGATTAGTTTATATAACTGTTATATCAGTTTAGCACATGTTTTACATCTGCAACTGAAATTAATAGGTTTTACAATACATACAATGCTGTCAAGAAAACATAAGGAAAAACAAAAGCAGCTATAAATATATTATTGTTTAAGAAAGAAAGTCAAGAATCATAGTTTGCATTAATTAAAAAAAGGATGAAGTTATATGTAAAACTCACCCCACAACCAGTATCAATGGCAGTTCGAACAGTCCCATCTTTCATTTCTGGGATCAGATCTTGCATTAAATCAACATATTCACCAACACCATTGGGGAACATAGTACCCCCACCAGGAAAGAGGAATTTCTCCCCTTCCTTTCTTAACCAATGCTGATTAGACTTCTGCTTGTTAATCCAATCATATGGCACATTCCTGAAATAAGCGGTAGCATAAAAGTTGAATGAAATGGCCTCTCAGATTTCATTGCAGTCAACTTAATAATCCATTCTTAGAATGTTAGAGCTCATAAAATCATATATTATACCTGTACCAACATTCATCCCTGCTCTTTGGCCATCTAATTGGAGGTTTATACCCATCTGGGGGAGGAATTAAGCACTCTTTCCTCTCAAAAATTGGAGGGCAATGGCGTTCCAACAAAGTAAGCCGATAGTAACCATACTTTCTCCACCTCTGCGAAGTTAAGCATGCTTAATCAATAATGAAGCTTGCTTCTTTATAATTCTACACAATCAGAAAAGTAAAGTACTAATAATACCCTTGGATCTGTGCATGGAGTGTAATCTTGGTAGTCAATGCTGCATTCAGGGAAGCTAAGGGATTTAACTTGAAGAGGAGCTTCTGCTGATTCCTTGGAAGATGTAGCTGTCTTCCGAGCATTGATGGTGACAATCTTGTCCTTCTCAGAACAAAAGATTCCACCTAGATAGAAAGAAAATCCACATAGCACAAAAAACGTGATTGCCATAGGGATAACCCTCGAGTTCTTGTCTGGATGGGTGATCTGTTTTCCATCTTTATGCTTCATGGTCTGAGAATTGATCAACTAGGAATCTGCAGATATGCAATATACTCAGCTTTACTGCAATACAACAGTGGCACATGGACCCACTTATACATTTATCCATAAAAGAAAAAAAGACAAAACAAGAGCAATTTGTCTTAAAAAAACCTCAGCCTTATATCTCATTCAACATTGTCAGTTATTATCGTCATCAGCATAAGTAATCAATAATGAAGAAGGGCATTTGGAACTTACAAGAGCCACTCTAACCACATCTATTGTAAGAATTCAATTTACTATTTGTTCATTTCACCAAGATAAAAAAAAAATAATAAATAAAAGCATTGTAATTCAAAATATGGCAGAAAACTAAGAGAAAGTAAAGTCCTTTGAAAGCTTATAGTTCATATCTAATTACATCTTCCATGAAACTTCGACATTTCCTTCCTAAGAATTCCAGGGATCAAGCAAGCATTGTTATTTAATAATTCAACACCTAGTTCAAATTCACAAATCCACTTTATCTGAATTGCTGTGCCATTCCAGGTCCACCAACTAACTAGATGTGTCCAAGAAAACTAACACCCCAGCAAGTTTTGAACACACCGCGGACAAAACAACGAGGATATTCAGAAAGGATAGCAAATAATATTGATTGCTGTGAAAACTTACTACACCGAAAGCTTGCACCAGCTAGATCAACATGACAAGACACAAATTCTCGTCAAAGATCTAGTTTCTGGCGCAATGATGAGAAAGATAGAAAGAGATGACAAACTCCAGCTGTTGTGAATAGTGACACTCAATACTGAGCATTAAAACGACGTACGTGAGCTGCTTAAAAAAAAAAAAAAAATTACACTACCGACACTCCTGCTTTCAATGGTCACATGGCATAGGGCCCTTCTACCCCTCTACAAAGGCGAAAGGAACCGCTAGATCTTACAACATGCTATTATCGCCATGGAAGAAAAAAAAAAAAAAGAAAGTAAAGAATAGGTAATTGACCGAAAGGGCTTAAAGTAGTTAAATCAGTTCTTGACATACACGAAAAGTTTCCATTATTATTCATTTGTCAGTGCTTGCCGATCAACTATTTTTCTTACAAATCATCAATAGAGGTAACAGTCGAACAGAGCAAGACGAAAGAACCAAATAATAATAATAATAATAATAATAAACACTGCTATACCATCGAAGTTGCGCTGATTCAGAGTATAAGTGTTTATATATATATATATATATATATAATCTATCCAAGAAAATGAAAAAAAAAAAAAAGAAACCCAAATAGTATGAGAAAGAGGAAAGCTTGTAGGATAAGTCAGAATGAGCACTCCACACATACCAGTACAGGAGTGAAGAGAACGTAAAAATAGCACACTGAAACAAAAGAAACCCAGAACCCACAAGCTCAAATCAGATCTGTGCCGCAAAAGGACGAAAACGAAGCACCGTAAGTGGAAATAAGAGACAAGGTTTTCTTGATCCAAATAGATCTAACAGATGAAGGAGATGAAAGAGCAATCAGCAATAAACAGTGGATAAAATGTTCGCGACGGAACAAGTTCAGGGGGGAAAGATAACGAAGAAAACTAATAAACCTCCGGCTCAATTATACTGGAAAAGGATTCAAGATCAATTTTGAATTAGAGACAAAATTAACCAAAACATTACAAAAGAAAGAAAACAAAGAATCCACGTACGCAACCCTCTCTGTATGTAGTTTATGTCTCTGGGTTTGTGCTTTGAAATGGTTGAAAAAGAAGAATCTAGAGAGGATCAATCGTAAATGGGTGACGCTGAAACGCTTCCCTCAGAATGTGAGAAGAGGAACAGGAAGGAAAAGGCGTAGGAGGAAGGTACCACGCATCAATGAGTCAGAATTCTGTTCTGAGCTCAACTAGCCGAACCTTTATAAACTAATTCAACAGCCGTGTGCTTCGCTGTCCTCTGCATTTTTTCGACTTCTATGCTGCTTCCTCTGTCAAAGTGAAATTGAATAAAATAAACAAAGAAACAATTGGAGAAAGATAAATAAATAAATAAATAATTATCCGCCCTCTCTCCTGTTTTTCTCTCCCTCTCTCTCTCTTTCGGTACTGTACTGAACCTAACTTTTTGCCCTTTTATGGATTTAATCTACCAATCATGGCGTTTCAGAATTCGGCTTTGCTTGCCCCTGAATCTGTGTGTAGCATGATGGGTAAAAGACGAGGAGGCCCAATCGCGAAATCGTTTGTTATTTCCACCGTCTACCGCTTCACCTAATCACGCGCTGAAAACAAAAACAGTTGTTTAATCACTCTAACAGAATTTTGCCACGTGACACTGTATAATATTTAATTATTAATTTAATCTTTAAAATATTAGTTGTTTTAATTTGATGATTAAAAAAATCAATTATATGAGTTCAGTCTTTAGAAGATAGACATTTACTTCTAGGTGCAATTTGGAATATATTTCCATTCAAATTCTTGATCAAAATAGGGAGAATATATAGTACATAACAATTGTATAATTTTTATAATTTTATTTTTTTTATAATTTGTTATTACATGATTAGTTTTTCAAAAGAAACTTTACACATTTTATTTTTGATAAAAAATTTAATAACAAATATATAAAAAAAAACTTTAAATGAGTCTTCTCCATATTTTAATTTGATTTGTTTCGTTGTTAAATTGTTAAAAATATTATTTAATTTTCTTGCCGTCATGGTTTGACTTCCTGCAGCTTCTTGAAAAGATGTTGCTGCTGGAAAGGACGAATTAATCTTACCGCTTAAAAAATCTACATAAATGAACAATTATTTAATTTTTAATTAATTGATAATTTTGGAGTAAAATAAAATTTTCAACCAAAAAAAATTATAAATGAGTAAATGACTGTTTCCAACCTTTTTCCTATTAACTAATGGGTAGATTATGAAATTCAAATGTCGTTATGCACAAGGTCGTCGTTATTAAAAAAAAAGAATATGGACAAAATCTGAGTCATGCATAATAGCTTTTTTTTGCCATTATTTTTTCCTTACTTTTCTCACTTTGATTTATAGCTTTTAAATTATGTCCCTTATGGATGAGTGAACCTCAAAATGATGCAGGGAGATTTAAAAAAAACAAGAAAAGAAAATAAAAGAAAAAAGCAAATCCCTTAATTAGTTAATTGACGACATTTGAAAGTAACACTAAATTGACTTATTTTATTATAAAATGTTGATATGGATTTTACCATGTCTTTTTTTTTCACAAAAATAGAGAGTTTCATTAAATTATAAAAGTATAATTTTTTAAGCACATCCAGCTAGGACCAGTTTGGAGGAACGTTCTTTTGCTTTAGAAAAGAGGGTTTAACTTTAATGTAATAATTTTTACTTGTTTTTGAATAAAAGTATTGAAGTTGTGTTTTAAAAAAAAAAAAGTATTGAAGTTGCAATTCCGGACGCTTGACTTTGTACCTAATTGTTTTATACAATTAATTTTGGGCTAAATTATGCTTTCTCCTAAAATTAAAAGATACTCTACAATTTTTTTAGAAAAAGTTACAACTGCGCATATTTTGACAAAAATATCATTATATATTATTTAAAATAAAGCAAACATTAAAAATTTATTTGATCAATATAAAAATAATCATTTTTCATATTTAGAATAAATTAATTTTATCATTTTTGACATAAAATATATAATGTTACGATAAAAGTTTACACATGTATTTTCAGATCAGTTTTATTTTTAATAAAATAAATTAATATTAATATCTTTGAAAGTATTCTTATCATATTTTAGTTTAGGAAGATTTGTGTATATTTTAATAACCGAAAAAAGAACTATATAATTTAATCATATTTTATAAAAGAGCAGAGCAATTTATCCAGGTTATTTTTATAAATTTATTTATCAAACATATAAATCTTTAATTTGAATCATTTACTGTTTTAAAATAATTTTTATCAAATTAAGGGATTACGTACAGTGTAACTATTGGTACAAAATTAATACAAAATATAATACTCCAAAAACAGATTGAACAAGATGGGATTGATTTTTAAATGAATTTTTTAAGTAGATAAAACTGATTTCGTATTTATTCAAAATTAAGTTTGTCTATTTATTTTTTATAAACTAAATTTACCTTAATGATTTGTCAAAATCAATAAGTGAGGGGTGAAACTTGGATTGGTCATTTAATGATTTTAGTGATTAATTGCATAAACATTTCAGGTATTTTATAAGTTTGGCATTGGAAAAAATTATTGAATTCCTACATTAGAAGTATTTGAGATTTTAAAGGTAATTTTTTTTTCAATAATTCAACTATTTATCAAAACAAGCATTTTAAATTTCTTCAATGATGAATGTACTCAGCGTCTTGAACAATATATATAGAGTTATTCGTATAACCCTACATTTTATTATCTTTTATCTTTCTGTAATAAGTATGCATCATTAAGGGCAATAGGGCTGTGATTTTTCTTTCTCTAAAATCTTTCAAAAGAAAAAAAAAAAAAAGGAGGACGTGATGTTTAGCACTGCATTTCTTTCACGTAGATTCAATGGATACAAAAATTTAATAAAAAAATGTTAGTAGTACTTAACACGATCGATCACATTTCGTGCAATAATTAAGATATTCAATTGATACACCACAATCATAGTGTTTTATGCTCAATAAATAATTAAATATACCTTGCCTTTGGATCAGTAGGTTAATGGCAAAGTTGAGTATGTTATTAGGAATAATCATGATTCGTTATTAAATTCTGAAAGATGATCAGAAGTAACGGAGAGCACAAGAAACGTATACTTTTTGTTATTTATGATGTCATCATTGAACTCTTGAAACCCAAGTCTAACACCGGTCATGTGCTGATGTACCCCTTGAATTTCCAATTTTTCCTTATTTAACGACTTAATGAAAGTATGTTATAACAAAAATCACAACCATAAAAATTAAATTTACGATCAATGTCAAATGCGGAAATCACAAATTATTTATTCTGATAATGATTTAATTGTAAATATGATCTTGATAGATAAATTGATAATAATAACAATAGCTCATAAAATATTAGAAAATATAACGTACATTGATTTATAGCAATCAATTTTCAAGTTAGTAAGGATGGTTTTTTCCCAAATTAGGTTTTAGGTGATGAATATTAGGTCATATACTCACATGGGGCTCAAGGTGGATATGTGTGTGATATATATATATATATATATACATATACCCTCCCAAGGAAATTATCATTTTGTCCTCTAGTCCACTCTTAAACAGAATTAGGCTGTGGCAAAATTGTAATTCCTTCGACTTGGGCACCTTTCAAAACACAGAAGATACTACACATTTCCAAACCCATTTTTTCGACTCTTAACACATCACTATCCTTATCATGCCTTATTTTCTCTTTTCATAAGAAATCTTTATTTAAATAATTTTTTTCAAGTCCCTCCACGTTCTCATTATCCATCTGCCTTTCCTGTTAAACACACACATCCTCATCCTTGGCCATATGTCACTTCACATAAAAAGCCACACACCAACTCTGGATTTCCTTATTTGAAAATAAAAATTTTCCATCACATCCAACTACTTGACCGAAAAACCAAATTCACTAATACCCGAGGACTTCTGGTATTATACCGATAGCCAAAGAGCTTGGTGTGTCAACCTTCCCTAAAGACTTGATGGATGTTGAGGGCCTAGGTTGAGTAGGACTCATAGCGACCCCTGTAGCAAAAGGGTTTGGTGGGTCAACCTTCACTAGAGACTTGATAGATGATAAGGTTCAGTCAAGTGAGTCTCCCGGGAGTCCTGATGAATTTATACTTGTATCTTTTCTCATGTTATATAAGATGCATTTGTTCTTGATCATTTTTGTACTGCTAAATATGTGCTTATGTGTGCGTAGTAACATAGTCGTTGCCACCTGTTAAATGTAGCATAACACATGTATTGTATGGATGGCCATAAGCCTTACTCATGTGTGTGTACAAGGATATTTCTATGCATTTGTGAATGTGTGCAAAGGACTACATTATTCTAGTATTCGAACCCAAGCATGTAAGGTATGTACACTTCTTGTATAATGCTAAGTAAATGCATGTTATTCATGACCCAGATGATTTGGTCATGCTCCTGAGAGGTTCCTCTTAAGGAACCAGATGATTATGAGACCTAGTACGACTGTGTATAAGCCTAGTGTTACGCGAATGCATGAAATTTCTAACGTGAGCTAACAAATATATATGGGCATATAAGCCCATCTATACATGTTTTGTAGTAGGATTTTCTGCTTATTGAGTTATCTCGACCCACTTTTGTAGTTTAATCCTTTCTGATGTAGTCTAGTGAAAGAGTACCTCTTCGTGGAACAATGGGTTTGGTGTGACCCAGTCTCTGGCTAGTTCTTAGCTCTTTGGTAAGTAAGACTAGTGTGCTCTGTGGCTACATAAGTCACCTAGGTCCCAGAATGATTATGTTTATTTGCGATATTTTGTTATCCATGTTAGAAATTGAGGAAAGTGCTTGTAAATGTGTAGTTGGCTTACGGACTAGGGATGGTTTGTCCCTAGTTACCATGCCTGAATTTGGGGTCATGACAACTAAAAAGGGCAACCAAAGATGCATAACCTTATTTAGATGTGATTGTGTAATTTTGTAGGATCCCACTGTTTATCATCCTTGATCATGGTTCATAGTTCGTGCTCTAGGAAGTTTCCAAGAAGCTTTAGGTACATATTTGGATCACAAAACCACTTTTGACATGTACACAGATAGTTAATCATGAAGAATGATTCAAACCTTAGTAGATACATTAGGGTCTTTAACCTCGATGTTGGTGAAATTCAGAAAGATGCCTACCCATGGTAAAGATACTTGTAACAATAACTATCGACTGAGTGTTCAAATGATATGAATATGAGCCTTATGTGGGAGGCGATATAGGTCATGGAAGGGAAGCTAAAATGGTAAAATCAGATGGTTGCGGCGAGATAAGCTGACATGCTAAAATAGGGCTCGATGCATGATGAAATGGAAAGGAATACCATTAGTCAAGCAGAAATAGCTAGCAACACAAGTTGATAAAAATCTTATGTGGGTAATAGATGCCAGAATTTAGAATTTGAGGTCTGTGACTGGGTGTTCTTGGAAGGCCATGTAAAGTATTTAATAGGTCAGGGTAAGTTTCTTGTTACACTACAAAAAAAAATATTTAGTGGTGTTTGAAATAGTCACTTGGTGGCATTTGTGAAAAATGCCACTATATTTAGCGTCACAAGCAACTTAGTGGCATTTCCTATAAAACGCGGGCACAAATGCCACTAATACACATAGTGGTGTTTTTTTGTAATGTTTATAATTGCCACAAAGTTGTAAATCATACCGAGAAAACAACAAATTTAGTAACATGGCGCTTGATACACACAAACACCACTATATAGTGACGTTTTGTGCATAAAATACCACTGTATAGTGACATTTTGAACACATAAATGCCACTGTATAGTGATATTTGAAACATAAAACTCCATCATATATTGGCATTTTATGTTTCAAACATCATTATATGGTGGCGTTTGGAACATATAAACGTCATTATATGGTGGCGTTTAATGTTTGGCTTTTATATGTTCCAAATGCCACTATATAGTGGTATTTAAACACAAAAACGCCACTATATAATGGGCATTTATGTGTTTTAAATGCCATTATACAATGGCATTTGGAAATCTAAACACTACTGTATATGTCAATTTAGTGGCATTTCTTTGCAAATGCCACTATATTGTTAGTGTTTCCAAATTTATATACAATTACAGCTCAATCCAGTAGTATAATTTGACAAATTTTAAAGAAGTTGATTCAACAAAAAACATGGTATTACATAAATTTGTTCAATCAATAAATTAAGAGTTGATTGTTAAATATAAAAAGATACAAAATAATAAAATCCTAAGACAAATCGTCTTCATCATCTTCAGCATCTTCATTTGCTTGATTACAAGACAATGAAGATTTATTTACTGGTGCGAAACCATCTCCACTCCCTTGATCAAAAGGCTACATTTATAATAATAATTTGTAAATAAATTATCAATTTGAAACAAATAGGTAAGTAATACAATTTTGGTGGCGTACTTACCCTTTGCACAAGATGTTGAGGAGGAAGCTGACTCTGAAAGCTCTGGAAGAGCTACATCATCTCATTATGTTGCCTAGTCATGTCTTTCATCTGTAACCTAAGACTAGACATCTCTTTGACCTGAGATCGGAGATTTGCAACCTCGGTCTGCAATTCTCGAATAGATTAACTAAAATACTTGCCTATAAAGCATGGAGTGCACCCAAACACCTGAGTAGGGCATGGTCTGAAACCTAGTCCATATACTCGTCTAGGATACTCCTAGCTTTCTAAAGCCATAAACAATGAGTCATGTTGATATCCCAATAAATGCGGTCCCCTGCAACTTAATTTCAAACCTACTAACTACGAAAAGATCAATGTTGAGCTTACTTCTCAAATTCCTTGCTCGACATCTCGTATTCAAATAACCAATGGAAAAGGGATTCATACTTGGAGATCACACAAGAGACGATGAAGAGAATGGAGATGACCACTAGGATATTGAGAGGATGGCACCATAAGAGACAAAATCGAAAAGGACAGCTAGACGACAGTGAGATGATGGCACAACACCAATGATGATTATCAAGACAACTAGGTGATAGAGAAATGATTGCACGACACCAATGGTGAAGAGATGGCATGGCACTAATGGCGAAGAGACAATGACGAATGAAGCAACAAGGCTCACAGAGTTGTCACGAACCCCGAACTGGGACCATGATCGGTGCAGACGGTTCCTTGGCCATACCACCTCAAGCCTAACATTCTATCACACAATCTCTTTAAAAACTTAGTAATTCATAATTACACATTCATTATACTGTTCTTAAATAAATTCATTCATAGACATTTCTTAAAAAACCACAAACATGATTACAGAGCACTTTTAGAATTTCCTAATTAACTTACAAAAATAAAGAAGTCTACTAAAGATAGTATCGTACCCCGAACAAAGGGGAAGTCTCCGAGTACGCTCACCTCAGGAAACCGGGAGCCACTATACCTGAAACTATGAGAGGGTGAGTCCAAATCACGAGACTCACCGTAAAACCCTACCTATCTACAAACACAAGACATGTGTACTATAATATTAAAGAAAACAATAGAACAAAATATAATTTACGCAAAATAGTTCAACATATACTCAGATTGACTTTTACCGGCTTTAAGCATTTATTCTATATTATTTCTATTCGATACAAGGAAATCATTTATACCATTTAACTTAAGCCATGCCCGACATTTAACAACTAGAAATAATCCTCATACTAAAGAATATGATTGCACAATTTGTTAAAGCAATGATCACACATGGGTCAGTAGTCAATCAACTCCTCAGTAACTCAACGACCACAACACATCGATCATGTACGTGCAACAACTTCAGACCAAGGATGATGAAGCCCAACCATATCATAATCACACAAAAGTTGGAAGCCAATTGATTTCCAAGCAACTCACAACCACAACGCACGGGCCTATACTGTATGTGCAGCAACGCAAGATTGAGGATATCGAAGCCTGATCGAACACACATAAACATAACACACAATGTGCAACATAGACTATCACATGACATGGCACACAATCACAGTTCACAACATCCATATAACCCTTTACACTTAATCACCATACAACACTGGGAATTTAATAACCAGAAGCATATTATTTTACATGCTTAATAAGGCAACAACATTTATGACAAGTTGTAAGAATTATCTTTAATTCCTCATTAAGAATGTAAGTCATGTAGGTTTCATACACTTTCACATCCTGGTAATTACAGTCATTTCATTCACATTTTCAATAACCAAGGTGAGTAAGTCTATACACTGCATTTAAACATATATACTAAATCACTTGACTCACCTTAATAAGGAGTTACCATATTTTATATTCTTCCATAAACTTTCACTGGCATTGATAAATCATGATCATGAAGTCTTCTCTTGATTTACATAACAACATACATACATAAATAACTTACTACTATGGAAAAATCAAGAAGTATACACATTTTCTCTTCATACGGGCATACTTTTTTTTTCCATTATACTATATTACTCATTGCACATATAATCATAAGACCATTCACTTTACTTATGTGACACTTACGATTCTATTCCTTCTTATGCTCAATGAACACATAACTCAGTCATAAAGAATATATGTATCGTATCTACACCTCGACCATATATAGGTCAGAAATTCATTTCTCATACATCCATGAGAATATCTCAGAAGATTACTTTGCAAAGATGAATTTCTAGTTAATTTCTATTTAACCTTACACATTAGGCCAGTTCATGAAGGTATATGATTATATATATATATATATATATATATATATTGACAAACTTGAAAATTTTCCCTTAGATTATTACATGTAAAACATTCATGGTCATAGGGGTTCTACTCATATTTAGATCGTGATGACCTAATTCAGTTCATGTGGTTTCCACAAATGCAATCAAACTTACTATTATTTATATACATCACGATACAAGATAGGAAAAGTCCCTCACCTTGTATTGAACTTCACAATTGAATTCCTTTCTCTTCGAGGCGGTTGCACAATTATAAGATGCCCAAAAAAATCCCAAAATGTGCTCCTACATCTTAACTATCCATCTTCCTCCATCCATGGCCGGCCACGATTTGCAGAGAAGGAGAAAGGAGACAAAAAGCTTCTGGACAAAGAGAGAGAACCGTGCAAGAGATATCCGGAAAAAAAAAATGAGAGGGGTGAGGTATTTAATTTGTGAGTGGGGCTCACCATATTCTTTTCAATATGGTCCCTTCAGCAAACCAAGTTTAATTAGGACTTATCAAGAAAATTAAGATAACCTTTGGTTTACCATTAGAGTATTCTAACTACGCTTCTCAATAATACCCATCATCATTTCTAATTTTTATTAACATCCCAAATTTTACATTTCTTTGCTTTAGTCCTCATTTGATGTTTTGAAATTGGTTTGAGGTTCAAAGCCAACATTTTTAAGTATTGATCTCATGACCCCATCCCCAAACAGTAGGTTATTCCTTATGGGTTCTATTATGATATTTTCTCATTGCATACCATATTTCTTTTTCCTTTCATTTTAGTCTTTGAGTGTTTTCTTCCATACCTATCACTTGTTTTTTCTATTTTTTTGTAATACCTGCCAATTTTGGATCATGTGATTGGCAGTATTATGATTATTATAATAAAAATTTCCATTATTTTAATAACATTATTTTATAGCATTATTTTTTATGACATTATTTTTAATGCATTATTTTAATGGAATTAATTTATGATTTTAAATTTTCATATTTACTTTATTCTTTTAGAAATATTATCTATGGAAATTAGGATAAATAATGAAACTGGGTATTTTATTTCATGTGGTACTTTTGAAATTTGAAAAAAGACTAAAGGAAGAGGAAATTTCTTGAAAATAGTGTTAGGAGATGGGGAATTGAGAGAGAGCAATCATGAGACATAAAGGGAGCCAGATGTCTATGGGGTTAGAGAGGGACTAAAATAAAATGAGGAACTAGGTGGCACCTAAATGTGGAAATACCCAAATTGGAGAAATTACAGAATTACCGCTATTGAGGTTAACTTGGATTGACCGGGGGGCAAGTAGTAATTTCACCTTGAGCGGGTATATATAGGTGGCCCTACTCCCATTTCTTCATTTCTTACTTTTCTCTCTTTCCTCACTCTCTCCTTTCTCTTTCTCTCTTCCTTCTCTTTACCCCTCTCCAATCCAAATAATCTAATGAGTTTCGGAGAACCTTTCTCCAGTGGTAGGGTGAGTCATCGGAGGCCAAGCAACCTAAGGAAAGCAAAAAATCCAGGCAAGAATTTCGATTTACTAAACTTTTTCTAATTTTCTAGTTTTATGGGTATTTGGGGTAAAATGAGATTAGGGCTTCGTTTGTCTGTTAAAATTAGGGGTTTTAGTGTTTAAATACTCCTTAGACATCAAGGATGAGAATCCATCGAAGAAATCATGAAAAATCTAACCAAAAATTGAGGGAAGAGCAAGCCATGCCATCCCAGGAGCCAAGTGTGTATGGCGCCTAAGCGTTCTTAGTCCATTTTCAAATAACCATAACTATTTCTTCTAGACTCCGTTTTTAACAAACTTTATATCGTTAGAAAGCTCTTTGAGTCTAGTTTTCAATGGTATAGTTTCATTTGTAAATTACTTACTGGATAAAAGTTATGGCCAAATGAGTGGCTAAAGGTCAGAATTAGTGGTGAAGATTTTCCTCGTTTTATTATTATTGATTGTGGTTGGTTCTAGGTGGCTTAGGAGCTTCATTGGCTTCATTTCCCAGGACACATATACAGTAAACCTTGTCAGCATCAAAGTGAGAGGGTGACCTTGCCTTTTTAAGTTTTTATTAAAATTGGCCAAGTTCAATATAAACCCCATTCACACCATATTTAGAATTAAATCAATGAAATTCCCTAGTTTGTAGTAATAACTAGATTAAGGGATTTCATTGAATGATTGTAGGATTTATTTTGTTGGATTGAGAGTTTTATATTTAATTGTATTTAAAGCGGCGATTTGATATGGTATGTACTGTGAGGTGTTTGTGTGAATGTATTTGGTATTTGTGTGAATGTATTTCATATTAAAAGAAAAAGGAAAATAAAAGAACTATGTGGAAATCGGCTAGTAACCCAAGGATGTGGTTATTCTTGGGGAGAACATTGGGGAGTGGGACAAAGGGGTGGACCTCTGAAATAAACCAATTGAGGATGGTCTTCAATATGGTAAGAGTGGGAAATACATTATACATCATGCATTGCATAATGTATTTCAATGTGGATGTTTAATTATGCTTTTATG
The DNA here is from genome assembly GCA_037074585.1 of Biancaea sappan. Taxonomy (NCBI): domain Eukaryota; kingdom Viridiplantae; phylum Streptophyta; class Magnoliopsida; order Fabales; family Fabaceae; genus Biancaea; species Biancaea sappan. The sequence continues at coordinate 66,088,662 of CM073490.1, forward strand.
TGTTTGAAATTTGTTTTACGAATTGTTTTATGAAAATGTAGACTTACATAGAGGTTATGGGTTGTGGTTGCATGGTACGATAAGTTATATATATTCTTTTGTACTGGTACGTGCTTATTGTGTGCGCTCTGATTATGGTAGTAAGGCTGGTATTTGTACTTGTGCTTTGTTTTATTGCACAGTCACTTGCTCATTGAGTTTTGATAAACTCACACTCTTTGTTGTTATTTTTTTCAGATTTAATAGTTAAGGAGGAAGGGAACCGTTGGGAGTTTAGTAGCTTGGAGATATACTCCAATTTTGTGGAAGGTTCTTTATGAACCAATTTTTGAGCTGTATGCCAATGAAAACACTCTGTAATCCTATAAGCTACCTAGATCCTGTTGTGTCTAGAGGGATTTATTTATTTGGCTATAATTTGCTTTGTAAATCATGTAATTTACAATTTGCATAGTTATGGATATTAGAATTGTTCAAGGAATTTATATGCTACTACTAAGGTACACCCTACAATATATGTTATATCCATATGCCTAATTTTCAGGGCGTTGCATTTTCCATGAACTTTTACTTGACCTGGGACATGCCTTATTCCTCAATGAGCTTTAGGACCCCTTGTCCCTCAAGTTTATGCTCTTAATTTGCGAAAAATTTTCACCTTCACCATTTTTTACTTACTTTTAATTACACCGTAATACCAGGGGTATTACAAGAGTGGCTAGCGATTTTGAAATGTGTTAACTGATTGAGGATTAGGAATTTTAATGGACATAGTGGCATTCTAGTGATAAACGCTACTATATAGTGGCATTTCTTAATTTTTGGTCTATCAAATGCTACTAAGTTTTAAAATTTAATTTGCTAAATTTACTCTTTAATTGGTTTTTTTCTCATATTTTTCATGAAAACTAGGTTATACATCCAAATATATATCATACGCATTTGAGATATAGTGTTAATAATGTTTATAATGCTATAGTAGTAGGTATAGTAAACAAAATCATACGAAAAGAAAAAAAGGGGATATGAAATACTATAGTGGATGCATCGAATGGGCACAAAGTGATTGATATTATACCTCCAGGACCAAAACTTCTTGTTTCAAAGGGTGAATTTATCAAACTTGATCAATCATTAACAAGTTATCCCAATGTGGGCGAATTTGGTGAGGGGGATGCGAAAATAGTACTTCAAGATTCATTACGTGTCCAAGGTCTCTTGTTCTTCTTGGCATCTGGTTTTTTGGCAAAAATCTTTTGGGTTCTTAAAAAGAAACATTTTGAGAAGGTTCAATTGTGTGAAATGAATTTCTAGGTCCACATATGTAAAACATGAAGCTTATGGATGTTACTGGTCATAAGCATGAAGCTTATGGTGACTAGCAAGGAAAGGAAACTCAATTATGAGAGAATGATGCCTATAATAAACCGAGTGAGTGGATAGGAGCAAAAATAGAAAAACAACAATCATCAATGACAAAGTGAAGGAGGAAAAGAAATTGTGGACATTTATAACCAGTGATGTTTATTGGTTAAAACAACACTATATAATGGCGTTTAATTACAAAACACCACTATATAGTGGCATTTTTCTTTAAACACCACTGGATAGTGGCGTTTAATAAAACAAACGCTACTATATATTAGTGTTTGATATTGAAATGCTATTATATAGTGGTATTTTTACTTTAAACGCCACTATATAATGGCGTTTAGTTAAAACGCTACAGTATTTGCATTTACTAGCATTTGTTACTAAATGCCACTAAAATTGTGCCACTATATTACTTTTTTTTTGGGTAGTGTTAACCCTTATGATGTGATTGGAAAGGCGTACACCCAGTGATCTGTGTATTCATGTTGAGGGACACCTACCCTTGATCTAGTTTGCATGTAATAACAACTATCATACAAGCATACAAATGGAATTATTCCCAAGAAAAGGAAATTTGAGAAGTGGAGACCAAATTTCTTAAGGGTGGAGAATGTGATGCCTCTTGTGTTAGTTTTGCTAAGATTCCATGTGTGGTCAAGGTTGTGAGATGGCAAAGGATTTTTCCCTTCATTTTCCATGTTTTCCAATAGCTGGTTGACCATCTTGCCTTACAAATTGACTAGTAGGTCTCTATGTAAGCTTTTAGAGGTTCCAGAGAGGAACTAGTTGATTGATAACCCAAACAACTCAACTGAGAGGTCTCAAGTTGAGACCCAAAGTTGCCCATGAGGCAATCAGTTGACTACTAAGCCCAACTAGTTGACTGGTTAGTCTCCACATTATGGAGTCCCTCCCTTAGAAGCAAACCAGTTAATTAGCAATCAAAGACTATTTGGGTGTATAAAGGTTGTTTTAGAGAGCAAAATGATGATAATACCCTTATTTTTTAATCCTTCAAGCTCTAGAATCATGTAATGGAAGGACAATATGGTTATTTGGCATTAGAACCCTCAAGAAAATCCTAGAGTCCCATTTCTCCTCCTTTATTTACACTCCCAGCTTCATTTTTTCCCTCTTAAACTTCCTCTCTTTCTCAATTAGGAGTGAGGTCTGGTTGAGGAAGGAGGAGGCAGATCATTCTCTCACCAAGATCTTGTTCTTTGGCCATCTTCAACCAAGGGTAAGGGAGTTTTTTCTTCTTTTTTTTTTCCTATTTTCAAATGTTACCCTTCCCTTTCATGATTCTTCTTATGAAATCAATTTGAAAATTTTGTTTTAAAGGTTGCTAAGACGCTTATGGTTGAATACAAGTTACCTCTATCTTTTCCATCGATCTTTGCTCTCTAAGGTAAGCCTCAATGCCCTAGTTATATGTTGTGAGTTGTTAAGGAACCTAGAATTAGAGTTGAGTTCAAGGGAAGATTATGCTTAGATATGGAGCCTAATTGGCAAGGGGGCTAAGTTAGGATTATAGTTAGGAGGATTTCAAGACAAGATAAATCATTGATTGTTTTTTATGTTATGTGTGGAAGACACTAGCATGTAATTCCTTGGAGGAATCGAGGGGTGGCAAGTGTGAGCTTATCTTTAGTTGTTGGTGAGTAGGTTAGTAGATGATTAAACTATAGCTTGTGCTATTTTGAATTTCGTTAAGTACTCTTTTACTTTATAATATGAAAACCATAGCTCATTACCTTTGTTACTTCCTTGTATAATCATTTCTTAGAGTAAGATTAATTTTTCTATCCTTGGATCACTCGTGTGAATCAAACTTGTTTCATTATATGGAATAAGCAATGTGAGTTGGTGTCATATCTTCTGGATGACTTGTTCTTGTGTATACATGTTTGGTAAAATCTTGAGATATACGATTTTGCTTTTTGTACTGATATTCCCATGACTATGATTAACATTAAGTGTTTGAGAAGAGACTATAAAAGTCATGCCTATGATATAAGTGCTTCATATAGTAATAACCTCTAGTTTGTTTGCTAGAGGAAATGAGGCCCCAAGCTGTATGCCAGGTTGATATGCCCAGGCTATGTGTTGGGTTGATGTGCCCCAAGCTATGCCAGGTTTGAGGAGGCTCTTAGTTGTGTGCTCGAGTGGTTGAAATTTCAAGCGATGCACCAAAACAGGATGATGGCTAATCCCTTAGGCTGTGTGTTGAGTGGTGAGTTGAGGCTTCGAGGTCAGAATTTGAACAACACTGTTGTGGGCATTTTTCGATGACCATGTCTAAGTTTGCTTCAGATTGGTTGTCAAATGAGAGCCTATGAGAATTTATATTCATCACCCCCTTTTCCATGTGTCAGAAGTAGGATGCAATGGGATTAAGGATGACAAAAGTGACCCGAACTTGGTTGACTAGGTCTGTCCCGACGCATTCAGGTTAGGTTTTTTAACAGTTGACCGGGGAGCTGGGCAAGTTTGGGGATTCCTCGAAAATGTTATCGTGGGTTCAGGGCAGGGCCCGTCCCAAACTTGTGCAGTATGAATAAATAAATTATATATATATTTATTTATTTATTTATTTTTATATAAAAAAGTTTATTAGCCATTAGGGTTTCTTTTTTACATGATTCCATTCACTCTCAGCTCGCCATCGTCACTCATTTTCGTTAGTCATCTCGTAGCCTTCATTCACTCTTAGCTCGCCGTTGTCGTCTCCTTTTCCTTCTCTCCGAACAAATAATCTCCCTCCCAAAGCCAAAGCCTACGATCTGGAAGACTTGATTTCAGAGTCTACTTTCTATGACATCAAGGACATTCTGATGAATTCCCTTTCCACTCCTTCTCAATTCGCACCCTTGAACCTCTAGAAATCGATTCTTCTGCCTCTCAATGGTCTAGATTCACCCTCCGCCATCCCCACCACAAGGTTTGTTTTTGTTCATGTCTGACACAACATCAAGATCACGTCCTCTGATTGGTCCTTTCGACGCAAGTCCACGGTTCTAACCCAATTCATCGCCATCGATTCTCTGTTAGCTCTATCTTATAATGTGTTAGTTACGGATGCCGGCAAATTTTCAGGGATGTAGATTATTGATCTAAAAAGCATGTGAAGATGACCCTAGAGTGAGAGAACGTGACCAGGTCTAGTTCCATTGTCCAAGCAATTGGATCATCGCCGGAGTACCTATTTGCGAGTTTTGAAGTTGGTTGGCGAAATTCAAATGCTATTATGGTATATGATTTCAAAAACTTATCCCCTATCCTTTGTTTTGCAAGAGTCTGCAAGCTATCACGTTGTGCTTTATATCAAACCCAATCAGTTGAATGGGTTCAATTTAAAGAAGAGAAACTGGCATAGGAAGAAAAGATGAAGGCGAGGAGGGTTGAGATATGGGTTTCGAGATTGAAGATTGTAAAGTGCAGGAGGGTCGGTGATAATGTTTGATTTAGTCATTCCCATTTTTCTCTTATCTTTACGCATTCATCCACTTGAAATTTTGCATTTGTAATCGCAGTAAACAAATTTTGCATTTCTATTTGTTCTTGCCATAGCTAGTTATTTGGGAATGGTGCTGTCAACTCTTTTGTAATTGCAGTAAACAAATTTTGCATTTGTATTTTGTTCTTGCCATAGCTAATTATTTGGTTGAAATCTCTATATTGTGTTTCTACTGAACTATGTTTGTCCAAAGAAGCATTTTTGTATTGTATTGTTAATGCCTTGTAAGATTTAATAATTTGGGTTCAAGTACAAGTTCAGGTACAGGAGAAATCATTCAATAGAATGGTTTCAAGCAAGAAGGGTATTAAAGTTCCCTGGGAGTTCGAGAATATGGCAAGATTTAAAAAACCCACGAGACAACAGGGCAGGGATGGGGCAATGTGTAGGCACGTGGGACGGGGACAAGTAGTGAAAAATCGACCTCAATCCATCCCATTGTCATTCCTAAATGGGATGAGCTTTAAAGAAGGGAAAAAAAAAAGAAAAAATGTGCAGAGCTTAGCACTAGTTTCTTCATCATTTGAGTATGACATGACTCTTTTCGAAGCGCTAGATTGGAGTTCATCAAACGGTCCACATTTCACTTCAAAGGGACATTTTTGAAGGCCATGTTAGAGGATTTGAAGACGATTTCAATTATGTTAACAAATAAGACAAAATCAACACTTCTTCATAAACAAGTAGAATGAAATAGGTGCAAAACAAGCATTAATGACCCAATCAAAACTTATCTCAAATATGACAGGAAAAAAAAAGAATATTTTTTAAAGAAATAGTTATATAATAAGTACATGTAATGTTGTTAGAATCGGCTTGGTCATTGACCCAAATAGGCCTTCGAGTCACTAGGTCACTGGTTCAACCGCCGAATCACTAGATCAATTGTTGACCTAGGTAAATACATTAAAAAAATTAAAATTATATATATACCTATATATCTTTACAAATAAATTCAAAAATAAGTAAAATAAATAATTTACATGCAAATTTCACAATTTAAAGTCATAAACATTCATAATAATTCGTAAACATCTATAATAATTCAAACATAAAGTTATAAAAATTCATAATAATTCAGCATTCAAACCAAATCATTCAACATTCAGCCTAATCTATTCAAAAAATGATTATTCAACATTTGAAAATTCATCAATCATCCAGAAAATAATTATTAGGCATTCAACAATCAATATCAGTTGCAATCTTCTTAATACATTTATGTTGATGTGCAGCTTGTATAACTTATTTAATAGAGCCAAAGTCATATTGTGTATTGGTTAAAAGTTTTTGAACCTCACTACAAAAAAAAAGACTTTTGGTGGCGACTAAAGTCGCCACCAAAAGTCTAAAAGTCGCCACTAAAAGTCTTTGGTGGCGACTTTTAGTGGCGACTAAAGTTGTTGGCGTAAGTCCGTGGCTGATTCTTTTGGTGGCGACTTTCAAAGTCGCCACCAAAAGTTACCTTTAGTGGCGACTTTAGTCGCCACCAAAAGTCATTTTTATTGCAAAAAAAAAGAAAATTCGTGAAAAATATGATTTTTGGTGTCAGCAAAAACTACCTTTGGTGGCGACTTTAGTCGCCACCAAAAGTCACTCGTCATCTTTTTAGATCCGGATTGGCCTGGAAGGTCGACGCGAGATCTATTCGACTCGTGCGGGTCTTGGCCGATCCAATAACTCGCTATCCCGAGATGACTCGATTTTTTTGTGTGCAATATTCAAGTTTATTTGAAATTAAACCAAACATGTGCATACCTGAGATTCGAACCTGGGTCCCTTGCTTGCAGCCATGTGTGTCTTGCCATTCTGCCACTGCTTCATTTGTGTTATGTAAGTGCAAAATATTATATATATCTATATATATAATCTGTTAAAAATATTTTAGGTCAAAAATATTATAAAACAAAAATAAAATAATATTAAACTTAACAAAAAGCAAAAATATTATTACTATTGGAGTCACCACAAAAGTCCAACTTCAACTAATTTCATAAAAAAAAACGATTTCACTTAAAAAAATAGAGTTCAGTCGTCATTGATAATTTCATTTTTTAAAAAAATTAAAAAATTAAAAAAATTAAAAAATTAAAAAATTAAATTTCTTTTAAATAAAATTAAGAAAAATAAAAAAAATTGAATTTTTTAAGTAAAAAAATGACTTTTTTAATTTTTTTTAAAAAATTAGACTTTTGGTGGCGACTAAAGTCTAATTTTTTATTTTATTTTAAAAAATCTGACGTTTTTTTAATTTTTTTTTAAAAAAGACTTTTGGTGGCGACTATAGTCGCCACCAAAAGTCTAATTTTTTATTTTATTTTAAAAAATATGACTTTTTTTTATTTTATTTCAAAAAATACTTTTGGTGGTGACTATAGTCGCCACCAAAAGTCTAATTTTTTATTTTATTTTAAAAAATCTGACTTTTTTTATTTTTTTTTTAAAAAGACTTTTGGTGGCGACTATAGTCGCTACTAAAAGTCTAATTTTTTATTTTATTTTAAAAAATCTGACTTTTTTTTTATTTTTTTTAAAAAATACTTTTGGTGGTGACTATAGTCGCCACCAAAAGTCTAATTTTTTATTTTATTTTAAAAAATCTGACTTTTTTTATTTTTTTTTTAAAAAAACTTTTGGTGGCGACTATAAAGTCGACTTTTGGTGGCGACTTTAAAAGTCGCCACCAAAAAGTCGCCAATGAAAGTCAATTTTCTTGTAGTGGCTGTCATATTGCTGGATGAATGAAGGAAATTAGGAAAGTGCTGGATTGCTGCCTATTGGTCAAGTGCCGCTGAATCATTAACAAAAAAAAAATTTCGGGTTGTGGGTCACTAGATCAACCAAGACCCGGTCAGTTCGGTTGAGTCATGTGCAGGCCGGATCAAATCATTGACCCAGTCCAGGCCAGGCCTCGGGTCATCGGTTTCCAGGTTGACCCAACCGGACAAGTCTGGGTTGTACAACACTGAGTACATGCAATATCCTTTTCTACATGTCATAAAATCTCTTAATTATATGTCCAAATCAGTATCACATTCGGATATTCAACTTAGGTTTGTAAAATAAAAATGTATTGAAGCAAAAACAAAAGCAAAGAATAGGTTTTATTAAATAATTTCATTCAATAATTAACATCCATTGTCAATTAAATAAAAATTAAATGAATGTTATAATTATATTTTTGAATACGTATTAGAAGAAATGGTCATAACTTATCCAAATAGAAGCCATCACCTATTGTCTATAGATATAAAACATTATTTTTCGTTCTCACTACGTTGTGACAAACGAAGGGAATCACACCAAAAACATACAGCTATGCATAGTGTGGCCAAAAGATGGAGTGCCAATTGGAAAGTTACGCATGAACCACTACTTATTTCTTTTTTGTTTTTTTCAATTTGATCTTATAGTTTATAAAAAAAATAGTATGGTCTTCTTATATATATATTTTAAACAATCTAATTTTATTTTTGTTTCATATCTCTATCCAAAATTTAATATGTAATTTAATGATTTCCTGGTTTGGATATTTTCCAAAAATAAGTTAATAGCGAAGCTAATAGATTGTTAAGTTAAGGAAACTAACTTCTTTCTTTTTGGAGCCAAGTAAAGAAAATTGAAATTTTTATTAAACTAAAGAGATAATAATATATTTTTTAATAGAACCACTAGTATTTGAAAAGTCACTAGATTTTAATCTGATTTGAGTTGAGTTGAATCAACTATATTAGCATAAAGGTTTCTGAACATTGATTTTTTCCATTCATAATATTTGATTTGAAATTTTACTTAAAAGAAAAGTACACTTCTTGTCCTTATTTTTTAATCAAGTTTCACTGTCATCCATAACACTTTTTTTACGTCAATTATATCCTACATGTTTTATATTTTTTTTTAAATATACAATTTTCACTAATGTTGTTAAATCCACTGAAAAAAATACTAACTAGGCAGTTCACGTGACAACATCGTCACGTGACAACATCTCAAGCAACACATCATTAGTCACATGATTTCAAACTTAAAACTCCAAAAATATTCTCCATCTTTCACTCGTCTCTTTGTCTCTATGTGTGTGTGTCTCTCTCTCTCTCCTCGAACTCTCCCTCTCTGTCTACTCTCTCTATCTCTCTCTCTCTGTTCATCATCTTTGTTCATCTCTCTCTCTTGCTTTGTCAAATTCTCCCTCTCTCTACCTCGTTCTCCTCTATAGTCATCCTCTGATTCTCTCAAGTCCTCTATTTTGAGACCCAAAAAGCAGATGACGTGTTGTTTGAGAAATGCCACGTATTCTACCTAATCAATATTTTTCATCATTGTATTTAACGATATTTGTGAAAATGGTATATTTAAAAAAAAAACTTGTTCGTATCAAAAAAAAATGTGGAATATCACTGACACAAAAAAAAATGTCAGGAACAAAAGTAAAACTTAATGTAATCGTTAATAAAGACATAAAGTATACTTTTAACTACTTAAAAAATATATGTTAAATCAAACCAATTGTTGATAGATAATAATATATTTAAGTCAAAGGAAACGGTCAAAAACCAATGTTATTAGTTAACATAAAATTAAACCATCGACATAATATATAAATATCTTTTCTTGACTTTATTTGTTGCTTTGTTTACCGTCAGATATGAGTTATGTATAACCAGGCATATATCCTTTTCGTGTTCCGTTCCAGATAAAGATTCAGGTAAAATAGGAAATTACGTAAATGGCACAAATCATTGTACTTTCTTGCGTTCTTAAAAAGAAAAAGTATTTATTAGCTTTTTACAAATAACATTTTGCTACTCTCCTTCTCCTTTTGTTGATTAGCTTTTGTTCATAGGACTTGCGTATTGCAATATTCACATAAGTTTAGTCGCCAAGGAACATAATTACTATATATATATATATATATAATAGCATGCTAGTCAAGTACGAAAATCAAATATCAAAATCTTAATTTCAGATAGTATTTAATATATATTTTTTAAAATTTGTAAATTATTTCAAATAAAATGTGAACTTGTTAATTAGTTATGCTACATAAAGAGTGTTTTCTCTCTTTTTTCTTGAGAATTTACCAAAGTATGCGTTTGGTAGCTTCCTCATTTAATTATTATTTTGATACTTAACTGTCGCCATCAATGCTCCCAATTGTTAAGCTAGATGAACCATCCCATCAAGCTAAAGATTTTTCCCTCATTTTCTTGATGTTTGGTTTTTGTCTTTGGAAAATTATTATAAAAAAATGTCTTTGGAAAATTATTATCAAAAAAAAAATGTCTTTGGAAAATTAAAGATTTCTAAAACAATTATTTATAAGAACGTTGGCTATTAAAATATCACAAAGTATTTTCTGTATGCCATTAATTTTGTAATAGAGTATCTTTCTTCTAATACTATTTTGCGGAATTTGTTTCCAAAAAAATATAAAATATTTTATTATCATGGAACATATGGTATGCATATATCGATCTAGGTAATAGTAGATTTAGGAGTCATTTATTTTCCTAGTTAAGATGTCTAAATTTAAATATCCATTTGTTTATTAAAATATTATCTTTTAATTTGAATGCTCAAAATTTGACTTATGAAGGTCTATTCAAATATGTTAAGAACTTAAAAAAAATTAAAAAAAAAAATCAAACGTACTTAATGATTTAAAATCTGAACAAATTAAATTTAGACTTTTATTAAGTGCAAACAAATGTCCTTTAGTAACTATGGTTATCTTTATATGTCACAACTAATTATTTTTTTTATACCAATATACATTTCTAAATTATGTCTTTGAGACTTTTAGTAGTATACTTGTTTTACTAAAGGAATACGGAATGAAAAAAAAAAAAGCAATTTGGTCTTTTATGTGTGTGTATATATATATATATATGTATGTGTAGTTTAGTTTTGGTTTGGTTAATTTGTCTCTTTGTTTCGATGCTCATTTTTCATTTTTATATTAAATTGACCAAGTTTAGTTTGACTAAGCGACACTAGAAACCATTTTCAAACTTCATTTTGAGGAGGTGACTAATTAAAGAGTAGTGGGGACGTGGTGGGATTGAAATTGCGTACTAAAATAAAGTGAAATAATATAAAACAAAGTCAATGGTTCACCATATAGTTTAATTTAATTAATTTATACCATGAAACTATGGCACATAGGTTTGAGATTCATTTAATGTAAATTACTTTTTTATCATTTAAATGAGGAATGTCGTTTTGCATGATGAGAAGAACGAGAAACACTGCACGTTAGGTGTCCCTAAATTCAATATCCGCGTTTAAATTTGACTAGACCCTCCACCAATTCTCGAAGCCTTTGAAGTGCCTAATTACTAACGTCTCACATTTCATTATTAGTATGCTAGCATGCCCAACCACGTTCCACCACAATGGGAAAAAAAAAAAAAAACTAATCAAAACCCCTTTCGTCAACCAAAGATCAAATTAAGGAGATTTCAGAGCCGTAATGGACGCGGAGAAGACTAATAAAACAGAGATGAAAAGTACTGTAAGGAATTGAGCAAGATAAATCGCCCTCTACTTTAGAACAACCACACACAAGTCGAAGAATCTGAACTACCGATGGTTCATTTCTCATGGCAAGAATGGACACAACTTAGCCAGCCTTGGGGGGGAATACTTAATTCTTAGTCTGGGGGAGACGATCAGAATCTATATCTCTCTTAGACAATTTAAAAAATTTGTGGAATTTGGCAACCTCCCCAGAGCTCTTGGAGGTAGGTATGGGATTCTTCCTAGTGAAGATTGAGGAATGAGGATACCGACGCTTGTACTACTAATTTGTCCAATGGCCCATGGTTTCTTAATAGCTGCTTTGTGGACACAAGCAATGGTGTAGAAACTTTTATCCTATCAAGGAATTAGATGAGGCTAAAGTAATTCGGATACAATTGCCTTTCCTACCAATATAGAGTACTTCTCGTCCCAACTTCTACAAAAAATTGGATCCAAACTTGGAGAAGTCATAGGCATTTATGAACACACTAATTTGCTTGGACAAACCAGGTTTCCCTAGATTTGAATTTGAAGACACTCCAACATAGCATTAGAGATATACATCTTCATTAGGGGTCATAACCAAGTCTTTTATGAAGGCAATGGAATGTTTTGTTCTTTCTGTCGCCTCCTAGTATACTCATGAGCAAGATGCAAGCACAACTAGAGGTTTTGTGCAGATAGATCATGATAGGAGTTCAAGGGAGCCCTTCGAACCCAACTACGATAAATCAACATGTATTTGGACATAGAAAGAAAAGGAAATTAGAACAACTGATGTAATACCTATGAAATTTCATGTTTAAAACGTGTGCTTATTGTATGACCTCATGTGTGTGTGTGTGTTATCCAAGGGCCACATTGAAATAAAGGAATATTTGAATAATTGAGCAAATGAAAATCTTGTGCATGGAGATTAATGTATGTGGGTGATTTTGTATTAACTTTGAAATGTTTAGTTTAAAGGTATATGCTAACGTGGTTTGTATGAGTATATAAGTTCTATGAAGGACTAAAATGAATTAAAGTGAAACTTTTGTTGTACATAAGTAAATGGAAAATTGTGTAAAATGTGGATTGCATGTGATATTTAAACTAGTCATTAAATTTTGTTAAATATTGTGCTCAGTACTGAAGGTGTATTTATTTTGTATTGAGGAAATTCCAAGTTTGTCCTTGGTCAAACCCTTTCACTTCTTTCTTAATAGGGGCAAAATGGTCAAATTAGGAGCCCTTCATTCTCAAAACCCTTTAACCATTTTATCCCTCAGCACCAACAACATACACATTCTCACACACACCTCTCTTGAGCTCTCCACCCTCCCTCACACCACTTCTCCCCCTTCCATCTATGGTTCCTTAAGTTTTGGTGAAGTCTCCACTCCGTTGGACCTCCCCCATGCCGAAGAAACCCTTGGCTTGAGGTAAATTTTAAACATCTTCTTTTCCTTTATTTTTTGCACTTGGTGAAACCTAGGGTGAGTTCATGACCAAAACTTGATTTTTGGTGAATGGGACATATTTCTAAACCTTTCTCTATGGATTCTTTGATTATTGGAACTTGGTTTTAGGAAGAATTGTTGGAAAAAAATGTTGGATTGATGAGATTAAAGTTTGGAATCGATTTTGGGGAAATTGTGTATGTGCTAAAAAGTCTTGAATCCAATCATGTTTTCAAAGGTTTTGGAAGCTTTTGAATATTGAGAAATGTTGCATTGTGGCTAGAATCGTTTGGGAAGGTTTCAAGGAGGTTGGAAACTTAAGAATTTAGGAGCCATTTAGGTTGGAAAACACTTGAGAAGGTTTCAAGGAGCATGAAGTACTGGCAGCGCTAGTTCTGGTGCTACAGTGGTGGGAATAACACTGCTATTATTGCTTTCTTACATATCTGGTTGTTGAGGAGCACCCGCCCGAGGAGTAGCGATGCTTGTGTTGTGACCTTCCTATTGCTAGGTAGGCAGTTGTTAATTTTGGTTTTAAGTTGCACTACATTCGTTAGGACACTTAGGAGAGATTCTAGGACAGTTCACTATTTTTATTCCACTTTTATCTATTTTATTTGAACACTTTCGCGTGATGATTTAGTGGATGTTGCATTAAGGCCACCATGGATTTGATATTATATTTTTATTTGAAATTAGGATATTCTGAACAATGGTGACACGTTTAAAATTATATGATTTAGACGTTAGTGGCATGCTGGGTTATATTTTCCTTATTTGAATGATGATGGTATGATGGATTATGTTTCATGTGGATGATGATAATATGATGGATCACATTCTACTTGAATGATGATGATGTGATGAATTATTTCCTAACTTAGATGATGAAGTCGTGATTGGAATAATTGTCATTTGATTGTGAATTACGTGGGGTGAATTCTATTAATATGTGTGTGTGTAATTGTGTGCTTTAAAAATGGTTGATTTTGTATGGAATAGGACTAGTAATGGCTTGACAAAATATGTGATTAGGGATATAATGAATTACAATGTTAACGTCATCCCTCTTTTCCAAATTTATAGTACAAACTTTGGGATAGATAGCTCAAATGGTCTATTTACAAATTCACAAACAATATTTCTTAAATAATATTTATATATTATTTGATAGAGAAATTCTTTAAAAATTTCACGGATGATGTTTCTTTAGCTATTCACAACTAGTAGTTCAAATAATACACTTACAATATGTTTTAACAAACGATGATTCTCATTCCTTTAAGTAGATTACAAGGAACATTTTGGAACACGCTTTGTTTTGAAAAGGGAAAGGACTTTTAATAATCCTTAAAGGGGGAAATGTTAGGCCTAAAAGGAAAATAAAATCATAGAGCTTTCAAAACTCGGACAATGGGTTAAAGAATAGAAACTATTTTAGGCCTTAACTAAACTCTCATTTTTATGTGTACATGTTGTGGAATTCATGTATGAGTAACATGCAGCGTGGATACCAGATACACACCTTCCTTAATCTAATTGTGTGTGGTTGTTTACTTGCATTACATACTTAATATGTGAGTAGCAAGGAAGCCAAGTATGCTCTTTCCTACTCTTGATGGGTGTATGTGTAAACATAAGTATGTGATATATAAGTAGCGAGGAAGCCATGTATGTACTCGATGGAACTGTACATGTATGTGCTTGTGTGTTGGCTGTAATCATTAAGATTTTTTTGAATAAAACGGTAATGCAAATATGAATGGTGTCACTCTACTGAATGAAATAAAAGGGGTGGTTACGAACAAGTAAGCTTACAGTAACGAGGAGTGTCGATATTGTGCTGGTCACGTGCCTGGGTAGCCGATCATGACAAAGTATGTGAAGCTTAGGGCCGACGAGGGCGAGGAGTGATTATCGGTGCATAGAAGAAGCGCGAATAAGAAGTGGCTCATGGCAGGCTTTTAAGTGAAGGGACATATGAATGAATCAACTCCATATCAGAATGAAGGCATCCTAAGATTGTACAGGTATTACAATTAAAGGATTCCAAGACTGTACAGGTATGAGATTGTACAGTTGGGGAGAGTTTAAAAGATTTGATAGGTACTACCTATACTAACAAGGGCACTTCCTTTTCGGGAGCCTATTTCATAAGTACTTTACAATTAAGCATGTTTAGCCTGGGATAATTTTGGGATGGGTGACTTCATGGGAATTTTGCCTAGGGAGCATGAGAGTGAAAACAAAGCATGCTGTGAGGATCCATGTTAGCTTGTAGGGACAGCCATCAATCTGGAAAGTAACTCAGTCGTTACAAGTGGTATCAGAGTTAGACCTCTCCTAGTATGGTGAAGCTTAGGGACCAGCCAAGCGGAAGCTGGTGAGCATGTGATGCTCGGGGCCGATGAGGGTGGGCAGTGATCGCCTATGTAGAGAAGAAGTACGGATAAGGAGCAGCTCTGGTAGGCTTCTAGGCAAAGGGACACATGAATAAATCAACTCTACATTGAAATAAGAGGTATCATGAGACTATACAAGGAGATTGTACATCTAAAGTATTTCGAGATTGTACAAGTATGAGACTTTACAGTTAAGGATAACTTAAAAGATTTGATAGGTACTACAACGTGCACCTTCCTTTTCGAGAGCATATTTTAAGTACTCTACAGTTAAGCGTGCTTAGCCTAAGGTAATTCTGGGCTAGGTGACCTCCTAAGAAATTTACCCAGGGATCATGTGAGTAAAGATAAAGCATGCTGTAAAGACTTGTGTTAGTTTGTGGGGACAGTCATCAATCTAGAAAGCAACTCGGTTGTTATAGATGTATTCAATTTTTTGGTGCCAAATATAATAATTGTCACCACCCAGTTTATCACCCTTATTCAAATCAATAATGATAGTCTTTGAAGCCATTTCAAAAATTTATCTACGAACATAGAGGACATAACACATATAAGCACACACACAATTTATGTTTGCTACAAATTGCATCTAAATAAATTATGATATACACTAGATCCATGTTCAAAATTTTACGTTTTTCTTACTTTCATCACATGCAATCTAATGCTCAAATTTAATCAATATTTGTTCTATACTGGTCTACCAATTTTGAACTCCCACTCAAAAAAAGTATTTCATGTTTATATTTCAACAAACAAGACACATATCATTAAAAAAATTAAAAAAAGAATGATAATAATAATAATGTTAATGTTTTAAACAAGATACATGTATTAATTAAGGAAATGTACATAAAAAATAAAAAACTAAATTTGGTGTCAAACACAAAAAAAAAATTATTGTTCATCAGGAACTATAGCATTAGGTCAGGCATTGTAGCACCCAATGCCTGCTAGTCTTTGGCAGGCATCACTCTAGCAGTGCCCAATGCCTGTCAATCTCTGGCAAGCTCCGCTCTAGAAGCTAGGTCAGGTGCTTCAGCACCCAGTGCCTTCCAATCTTTGGCAAGTGTCGCTTGTGCGACTTGGTTAATGCTCGCCTTGCGATTGCTAGTTGTTAGTCGATTTGGCAAGTGTACCAATCGCTCAAGTAATATAGTGAATCAAGAGTAAAAGTATCGTTCCCACAAGGACTAAGTGACTAAGCACTCAAGAAATTTAATTGAATTAGTTGGACGAAGCAATTGGATTGAAGACAGCTCTACTAAAAAAAACTGACAATTAAAGCAAGCTATGACAGTAAATTTTTATAAATTTTCTTTTAAAGACAGTAAACACTGCAAAGACTGAAGAAATTGATCTAAATGAAAGCCTAGGGTTACTAATCCCTCTCCCCCGTCATAGAAATCATAACTCCACTCTCACGCCTTTGCAATTTAATCAACCAAATAAGTTAATCCTAAGTTATTCTAATAACTTAATTGAATTCTCCCGAGTTTCAATTAAGATGCTAAAAATCTACGCAATTCCTTGCGTGGGTTAAGCCTAACACAACCAACCTAGCTTGATTAAACGAGGTTAGCTAATATTCCTATTAGCTAACAAGTGAAATGCTTAGGTTAAGATTCGCACACTCGTCTTCCCTACTCAGTGTTCTACTCTCGCCTCCTTCTCCCGAAATTGATAAGAGCAACAAGCATATAAATAAACTGATCAATTCCACCATATGTCGCAATAAAATGAATAAGAAAACATATATTGATTGAATTAGAGTTGCAATTACATGAGAGGAAACAAAATCTACTCTAGGGTTGAGTTCATAGTAACCCTAGATAAAAGAATTAGCTACTCATGGAAAATAAAGAAGAACAATTAGAAATAAGAGTGAAGAAAGTCATGAATCTGATTTCGGAAGGATGATTTGAGCCCCCTCAGCCTTCAAAGTTGAGTTCCCTCTTCTATGCTTAGCAAGATGGCGTTCCTCCTCCTCTCCTGATCAGAAAAAGAAAAAAAAAACCCTCTGAAACATTCCCTATCTGCTATTTAAATGAAGTCGAGTGGCCAACAGAGGCTCCGTCGCTGCAGCGGTACGTCCTCACCGCTGCAGCGGTGGAAGATAGAAAATGAGGCCAATAAATTGATGCAGCGGACCGCTACAGAGAGTAGCGGAGGCACTCACGCTGCAACGGTGCTAATTCACCGCTGCAGCGGTAGAAACAGAAAGGGTGACTGGCGCTGGGCGCCTGCGCTGTAGCGGGAAGGGCCAGAGGTGCTTCCTATGCTGTTTTGCTGCTTCATCTTTCCCCCAAAGTGTATTCTTTTGTGCTCTTCAATGCAAGGTCAAATGTCCATTACTAGCATGCAATTGAAGATGAAAATATAGATAATTGCAAGAGCTTAGGAAAAATCAATATCAGCATATCTTGAGGCCAGAAGGTCATAATTCAGTACAAATCAAGCAGCAATAAGGTTCATTTGCCAAGAAAAAGGTACACCAATCATGTTAATTTGGCAATTAACACTCCCCCAAACCTGAACACTTGCTTGCCCTCAAGCAAAGATTTCCTATAAGAAAATTTTCGATTAAGATTTGTACAACCAAGAACATGCGTAACTAAGAGGAATGAAAAGAGTTGAAGCAAACTAAGCCTCATCAATATTATATCTACGATTAACTCAAGAGTCAGCAATCTTAAATGCTCTCAATACAAATGTTACCCTACCAATATAAAACTTATAACATTGATTTTCCAGAACAACCAATCTTCTCCTCTAGGAACAATTTAGAGTGCCAGATTCAAAGTTTTCAAAATTGACTTGATTCTTTGATCTCAAGGGCGTCGTTTTATTTCGATTCTCAAGGGCTTCGCTGTTTTGTTCTCAAGGGTAATGCTACCATAATTCCTTATCGCCCTTTTTTTTTAAGACTCATTTTGAGTTGATTATAAGAGCCTACCCCTTATTGAAACTTTCAGCTATCCCCTTATTGAACCCTTTTTTCACTAGCCCTTTATTGAACACCCTTTTTTTTTAAAATTGAAAATTTGAAAATGATCTCTAAATCGTTCGCAAGGAGATATTGTCACTTTTGTTATCATGAAATGGCTGGGCTCACACTTATACAGATATCACTTCAAGATTTGCAAATTCACTAGCTAAAACTTAAATTTTTCAAAAATTTTCAAAAATAAATTCCTCCTCCTACTTACGCATATTACAGTACAGTACCAATCAGAACTTTATCATTATCTCAGCAAGCAACTCTCCCCCAAACCTAAATTACACATTGTCCGCAATGGGGAAATTGATAAAAATGAGAAAAAGCACTCATCATATTTTCAATATCGGGGACCACACATCATTCAGGTATTATCCATCAACCATCAGTGCACAAAGAAACTGAGACAATTGTAATATGAAATTGCACCAACAGTATTCAACAGTTCATCAAAACAAATAACACGCAAAGATCCATTGTAACAGTTAAAAGCAATAAAAGATATATCAGGATAAACACAACCAGAGAGAGAGTTAATCAAATGGTAAACAATTATCCTTCCATGTCATCATTCCCCTCTTCAGCTGCATCAGTTCTCCCTGAACTCTGTCCCTTAGCAATATTTGGCAGCTTGGATGCATCCAAGTCCAATTTTGCAGCTAGTAAGCCTCCTAAAGCAGAAATGTAGGCATTTTGCTAATGAGAATCAATCTGAAGTCTAGACAAGGCATTCTGCATCTCAGCCCATTCACTCCTCATTCCGGCCATTTCGCTTTTAATCTCAATGATCCCCTTTTCAATTCTTATTCCTCTTTCATTAATTCCAGCTAAGCTTGCTTTTTCCTTGCCTTTGCGCAATTGCTCTATAGTGGATGCATCTTTATTGCCTTCAGCTATCTGTCCTCTGATGTATTCTGCTGTAATGGGCTCTAAAGGTCTCATAGCTTTTTCTTCTCTCATTGGGACCTCTTGTTTTTTTAATAGCTAAGTCAGCAGAAATGGATATCCAATGATACCAGGGTTTGCTTGAGCCAACTTCTCTATGTTGTCTGAAATAAGAAGCCCTACATTTATTTGAATGCCCTTCATGATGCAGTAAATAAGTAATGCCTTTGGAACGAAGATGTCTGAAATGTTGGATGATGGCAAGAGTGTGTATCCAATGAAGGTTGACCATACTCTAGTAATTGGGAGCAATGATTTCCTGTCTACATGATGTGGCGCTCCTCTATTGTCTACCTCCCACCTGGTTCTAGGAGCACAAATGGTGCTCAAAACATCTTCAGGGTCCCATGACCCATCGTTCTTCAACGTGTGGTAGCTAAAAGGTTGCTCATTGTAGAAATATTCTCCAATTAAGTCCGTAATTGCTTCAGCATGGAAGTATACTTTTTTACCTCTCACCCTTGACTGATATTCCTTCACTTCATCGTTTGCCACTCGGTAGCTATTGGCATAAAACTCTTGTACCAACCTAAGATATCCATGGGTTGGAGTGGCCACTAACTTCTCCCAGTTCCTTAGGGCAATAACCTCTTGAATTTCTGGGAATTCATCTTCTTTTAAACTGATCCCCTTCTCCTTTACTATTCTCCTACTGACAGTGTTTGTTTCAAATCTCTTTTGATGGGCCGCTGATCTAAAATCATTTGTCTCAAAACTCGAAGAGCTTTCAGCACTTGATTTCCTTTTTGCAGTTAATTTCTTCCTCTTTTGCTGAGGAGGGGCCATGAGGGTGACAAGTACCAGTATGAATCCTGCAACAGTAAATTCAACACACACACAGCATAAATAACCATTGCACCCAACCAGCAGAAATCCAACCCCAAAAATGTTACAATGCGGAAAGGTGACCTCCCCCAAACCTAATTCCTACTCCAAAAGATATAAAGAAAAGAAAAGAACAATAGCAAATAACAACCCACAGCAAAATGAACCCTAAGTCTACGGCTAAAGTCCCAATGGAAGAATCAAACCTTCCAACACCATATAAACAGCCCAGAAACCTAAACATCCAACTAATTCTACAACTAAACAATGAAATTTTAAAACCACAAAAGGAGGAAACCTACCAAACATTGTCGAAGAACAAAGGGAGGCACACACACACACAGCAAATGCTCCACTACCCACTGAAATTGACTCGAACAATAGGCAACACCAAGAAAATCGAAGGCTGAATGGAAGGTTTGGGGAGAGAAAATGGCTGAGGAGGCAGGGGTGGCGCAGTCGACTATAGAGGTAGCAGCTGCAGGGGGCGACACTCTCTGAAATTAGGGTTGAGAGGGTTCGAAATTTGGGGGAAACATATAAAAGGGGCTGTCACGCTGCAGCAGAAATCATAATCCACTGCAGCTAAGAATATATATTTTTTTTTACCGAACTACGCCGGCGCTGCAGCGGTTCGATATTACCACTGCAGCGAAATAAAGCAGCACAAAAAAAATCCCTAGTTTCCAACACTCACCGCTGCAGCGAAATACTACCTCCGCTGCAGCGTACCCAGGTAGGGAATACCTCTCTCAACCCTATATTACCGCTGCAGCGTGAAACAACTTCCGCTACAGAGTACATAGACAAAAAACACCCTTCCCTCATATCTTCGCTGCAGCGATAAACATACACCGCTGCAGCGTACCTAGGTAGAGGAACACGCCACTTTAACCCACTTTTGCGCTGCAATGGTAATAATCCTCCGCTGCAGCGTGAAAGGACAGAACAGATGCTCACCTAAGACTTTGTTTTCAAGCTTCAGTACCCCAGACTACTACAAAACTCAGTTTCCCAATCATTTAGATATTCAAGCATAATGGGAAGTTCAAAATGGCCAGATTTTAAAATAACCCATTTCAAAACTACAATCTCAATCTATCAAATATCCTCAATCATCAGCACCTCATTGACCTATCTAGATTAGGATAACAAGCATCAAGGCATATCAATCAAAATTAGCACACCCACCAGCTTAGCAGCTCAATGATTCAGCACAACAGCAAGATCAAGCAACTTCAGCAAGAAACAAAAAAGAAAATCAAGATAAAAAAATTTAAACTACAAAGCAGTAAAAACTTGGGTTGCTTCCCAATAGCGCTAAGTTTATAGTCTTTAGCCAGACTTTACCAGGACGCCTATGCATTTGGTGTAGTGAGGGCAATCGAAGTCCCCTCCTTTTCACTCTCGTGTCCCAGATAATGTTTCAGTCTTTGGCCATTTACTTTGAAGCTCCGAGTGCCTTCTAAATCAGTATCTCCACTGCTCCATTCTCAAATGCCTCTTTGACTACAAAAGGTCCCGACCATCGGGATTTCAGCTTTCCAGGGAATAACTTCAACCTTGAATTATAGAGCAAGACTTTTTGGCCAGTAGTAAAAGATCGGCGAGTAATTTTCTGATCATGCCATTTTTTTACTCTCTCCTTATATAAACGAGAACTTTCATAAGCTTGGAGACGAAGGTCATCCAGCTCAATCAGTTGTAAAAGTCTCTTTTCCCCAGCCTTTTTCACATCAAAATTTAGAAACTTTACAGCCCAAAATGCTTTATGTTCAAGTTCAACCGGAAGATGGCATGCCTTGCCATAGACCATCCGGAATGGTGAAGTTCCAATTGGGGTTTTAAAAGCAGTACGGTAAGCCCACAACACATCATCAAGCTTAGTTGCCCAATCCTTCCGTGAGTTACTAACCGTTTTCTCCAAGATTCTTTTTAATTCCCGATTAGATACCTCCACTTGGCCACTAGTTTGAGGATGATACGGAGTGGCTATCCGGTGCTTGACTCCATATTTGGCCAAGAGCGCTTCCAAACTCTTATTATAGAAATGTGATCCTCCATCACTTATCAATGCTCTGGGGACTCCAAAGCAAGAGAATATGTTCTTTTTCAAGAACTTCAGTACCACCTTTGCATCATTGGTGGGTGTAGGAATTGCTTCCACCCATTTTGATACGTAATCAATGGCCACCAAGATGTATTGGTTAGAGTATGACGGGGGAAATGGCCCCATGAAATCAATTCCCCACACATCAAAAACTTCTATTTCCAGCACAATATTTAGAGGCATTTCGTGCTTTCTTGATATATTCCCACTCCTTTGGCACCAGTCACACCTCTCAACAAACTTTCTTGCATCTTTGAACAGCGAAGGCCAATAGAATCCACTTTCCAATACTTTTTCTGCAGTCTGAACACTGTTGTAATCTCCTCCATAGTCTGATCCATGACAATGCCACAAGATATTCTTAATTTCTTCCTCTGGTACACAGCGCCGGAGGATTTGATCAGCACACATCCTAAAGAGGATTGGTTCATCCCACCAATAAACCTTGACATCATGCAGAAACTTCTTCTTTTGTTGATAAGTGAAGTCAGGTGGCACAAGCCCACATACCAAGTAATTCACAATGTCAGCATACCATGGTAATTGGGTCTCTTCAACAAAGAATAAAGTTTCATCAGGGAAACTTTCACTGATTTGCAGCTCCACTTTGTCACTCATGTCCATGTTTATTCGGGATAGATGGTCAGCCACTTGATTTTCAATTCCCTTCCTATCCACAATTTGCAAGTCAAATTCTTGCAGTAACAAAATCCATCGGACTAAACGTGGCTTGGAGTCCTTCTTACCAATTAAATACTTGATTGCCGAATGATCAGTGAAAACAATGACCTTATTTCCCACCAAATATGGTCTAAATTTTTCAAACCCAAAAACTACAGCCAATAACTCCTTCTCAGTAGTAGTGTAGTTTAACTGTGCATCCGCTAGAGTCCGGCAAGCATAGTAAACAGGATGAAAAATTCTCCCATGCTTTTGACCCAACACCACTCCCAGAGCATAGTCACTAGCGTCACACATAAGTTCGAATGATTTGCTCCAATCAGGAGCAACTACCACAGGAGCTGAGATTAATCTCTTCTTCAGGTCCTCAAAAGACTTCATGCATTGCTCATCAAAATGGAAAGGCATATCCTTCTCCAGCAATTTGCACAAGGGCTTTGCAATCTTTGAGAAATCTTTAATGAAGCGGCGATAGAAACCCGCATGCCCAAGGAAACTTCTTACACCCTTTACTGAGTTTGGGGGTGGCAATTGCTCAATCACAGAAATTTTTGCCTTATCCACTTCTAAACCTCTTTTTGAAACCTTATGACCGAGCACAATTCCCTCGCGTACCATGAAATGACACTTCTCCCAATTCAGCACAAGATTAGTTTCTTCACATCTTTTAAGCACCAATTCTAGATTTGTCAGGCAAATTTCATATAAAGTTCCGAAAACTGAGAAATCATCCATAAATACCTCCATATATTTCTCCACCATATCTGAAAATATTGCATCATGCATCGTTGAAAAGTTGCAGGAGCATTGCACAGTCCGAAGGGCATACGCCGGAAAGCAAATGTACCATAAGGGCATGTGAATGTAGTCTTTTCTTGATCACTAGGGGCTATGGCAATCTGATTGTACCCCGAATAACCATCCAAGAAACAGAAATAATCTTGCCCCGCCAATCGGTCCAGCATCTGATCAATGAAAGGCAATGGAAAATGATCCTTCCGAGTGGCATTGTTGAGCTTCCTACAATCCATGCAAACTCTCCACCCGGTTACAGTTCTGGTTGGAATAAGCTCATTCTGGGTGTTAGCCACTACGGTCGTACCCCCCTTCTCAGGGATGCACTGAACCGGGCTCACCCACAAGCTATCTGATATAGGATAAATGATTCCTGCATCTAGCCATTTAAGGATTTCCTTTTTGACCACTTCTCTCATAGCAGGATTCAATCTTCTTTGATGCTCAACAGAAGTTTTATGCCCATCCTCCAAGTTAATTTTATGCATACACACTGATGGACTAATTCCTCTGATGTCAGCTATAGACCATCCAATAGCCTTCTTATATTTTCTCAGGATCTCTATTAAATGCTTCTCTTGCTCCTCTGTCAAGGTAGCAGACACAATTACTAGTAAGGTGTCATTGTTCTCAAGAAAAACATACTTGAGATGGGATGGAAGCTGCTTCAGCTCCAATCTAGGAGGTTCTTCTATGGATGGTTTTAAAAGAGTTACTTTGCCTTCAGGTCTATCCAACTTCTCAAAAGATCTATTTGGATTGCAAAATAGCTCCGATGAATTGAGAAATCCAATTACTTCCTTAATCTCATCCTTCTCAAATTCTTCTTCCATCATTAGAGATGTTTCCAAACTATCATTACTCACCAACTGTTTAAAGTGCATTCGTGTACTTTCATCAATAACCCTCACAAGATTGCATTCCTCATATTCATCTGGTGCCTTCATCACCTTATTCATATTAAAGGTGACTTCTTGATCATTCACCCGCATAGTGAGCTCTCCTTTAAAGACATCAATAAGAGTTCTTCCAATTGCAAGGAAAGGCCTCCTTAGAATGATGGGGATTTCCTTGTCTTCTTCATAATCAAGGATAATAAAATCTTCAGGAAAGATTAGCTTATCCACCTTGACCAGCACGTCCTCAATTACTCCATTCGGGTAGCATAGAGATCTATCTGCCAACTTGTTGAGTTCTCAATTTAGTGCCATTTTGATGTTAAATACCCTCTCTTTTGATCTCTTTCTTGTTGTCTTGTAATTCTTAGCTCATATTTTGAGTAGTTTAGATTAGTTTTAGTTTTCTTTGATCTTTTAATAAATGGAGTGATTTCATGATTCTTTAATGCAATTTTTGGACTTTTAATCACTTTCTTTTTGGGTTACTTTTGTAACTATGTTGGTGATTTTACTTTTGCAGGTATTTCAGCTAGGAAAGTGTTGTTGAAAGATGAGAAATCCATTAGCCAAGAGTTAATTGAGGTGAAGAGGAACCTTGGAGAAGAAAAAGAGGCTCAAAATGAAGACTTTGCTGTCACATTCACGCTTAAGCGGGATATATTCACGCTTAAGCGTGAAGCTTGTTGCATTGGAGGCTCAATTCTGTCCAAAACAGGCTTAAGCGGGAATTCTATGCGCTTAAGCGTGTGACACCTTGCTGATGGAGAATCGTTTCTGCCTAAATCGCGCTTAAGCGGGAAATCCATGCGCTTAAGCGCAAAAGCCAATTTACTGTCACGTGCAGCAGGCTTTAAAAGGCAATTTGGACTGAAATTTTAGGGTATTCTGGGCTGGAACCGAAGGAGGAGCGCCGATTTCACCTCCAGAAGCTAGGGCAACCAACTTTTGGAGAAGATTGAAGCCATTTTTCTTCCACCCAACTTGGAATCATGGAGTTTTCTCTTCTCTTCTCTCATTTTCTGTATTTTGTGATGATGTGTAGCTAAATTTCTGTACTAGGATTGCTATGAACCCTAGTTTGGATTAAGTTTTGTTAATCTATTGACTCTTGTGATTGTTTGGCCATTAATACATGTTTATTCATTCTCATTTTCTTGCTTTCATTAAACTTGATCAATTTAATGGAATGTTTGGTGGTTTTGCTGTACTTGGGAGAGGAATGTAAAACCTAGACCATAGAATGGATAGTATGAGTTCTTGAACCACAAAGGAGAGGGGATAGATTCGTTAATATCATAGGAATATAGATATTAGCCTCATATAGTCAGATTAGGGTTTGTGCATTTTCGGAACTTAAGAATACATAAGGAATTATGATATTTCGGGTTGAGTTTTAGTTGGCATTCGGGAGAATCCTTCTAAACATATTCGTATCCTAGATTAGCATGTATGGCCGGTGATAACAAGAGGGAGAGGGATCAAAACTTATAAAGAACGACGGGGGATTGGCAATCCTAGGCTGTGTTCATCTTGTGAAATTAATTGCATTTGTCTTGTGATTTTTATTGTGCTTGTTTAAAATTCATACAACATACAATTCACTACTAACTCAACTTTACATTTTCACTTTCCTTCTGTCAAGAACCATTGAAATTTGCATTGTCTAACTAATATAACTTAATTTCTCGAGTAATTAGCAAGTTAATCCTCGTGGGAACGATTCTCTTACTTAATTTTCACTATATTACTTGTACGATTGGTACGCTTGCCAAGCCGTCAACACAGCTACAGAGTTACAGTAGTAGGCCTTGCTTTTCCCAAACCCAACTTTTTGAAAATGGCAAGGGGCATCAGATTAATGCTAGCCCCCAAATCACACAGAGCATTACCAGCAAAATTCTTCCCTATATTACAAAGGATAACAAAGCTTCTAGGATCTTGCATTTTCACCGGTAGCTTCCTCTGGAGTATTGCACTACATTCTTGAGTCAGCTTCACAGTTTCAAATTCATTCAGTCGTTTCTTCCTTGAGAGCATATCCTTCATAAATTTCGCGTAACTGGGCATTTGCTCTAAAGCTTCTGCAAAGGGAATGTTTATATGCAACTGTTTCAATATCTCCAGAAACTTTTGTTATTGCCTATCCATGTTTTGCTTCTTATACCTTTGAGGAAAGGGGATAGGAGGCATAATTCTGGAAGAAGAGGAAGAGGGCACATATGCGTCCTTTTGCGCTTTTTCTTTCACCACTTCTTCTTCCTTTTTATCATTGGCCTTTGGTACTTCATGCTCAGTTACATTCACCTCTTGTTGTAGATGCTCATTGATTCTCTCTTGATCAAAAAGATTATCATCTTGTGTTTGAACATTTGAAGTAGAAGCTTCAAAGAGTTGCTTACCACTTCTGAGAGTTATCACCTTGCACTGTTCCTTACCATCCTTTCTGGGATTATTTTCTGTGTCACTAGGAAAGTTGCCTTGTGACCTACTATTCAGAGCAGTAGCCAACTGCCCCATTTGAATTTCCAAATTTTTAATGGCTGCACTTTGGGTTTGGCTTATAACCTCAGTTCTCTCCATAAACTTCATGAACATTTCTTCCATGGATGACTTCTTTTCCACCTGAGGTAGTGGAGCTCTGTTCTGAGGAAGATAATTACCTTGATTATGGAAACTTGGAGGTTGAGAAGGCCTACTAGAAGAAGAAGTCGAGGGATTAAGGCAGTGATTATTACTCCAGGACAAATTCGGATGATTCCTCGAACTCTGATGATATGTGTTGGAGTACTGGTTGCTCTGATTCCTTTGCATATTACCCAAATAATTGAGTTGTTCCACAGAAGAAAATTCTTCACAATAACCATTGACGTGAGCCCCTCCACAAAAATCACAAGTTGCCTCAGGCATTGTTACTGCATTTACCTTTGCCTGTTTATTTTGTCTAGAGCACAACATGTCAACTTTCTTTGTTAGTGCTTCATTATGAGCTAACAAAGCATTCAGTGTGTCTAGTTCCATGACTCCCCTTCTTGTGACATTCTTGGCTCGACTGGATACGTTTTGGCTTGCCCCCATTGTCTCAATTATTTCTTTTACTCGCACTATGGACTTCGCCATCAAAGCACCACCAGCTGCGGTGTCCAGTTTGTCTCGAGTCTCATATGTGAGACCGCTGTGAAAGATAGTGAGCTGCTGCCACTCCGGTATACCATGATTAGGACATTTCACCAGTAAGTCTTTGAACCTCTCCCAGGCCTCATATAGGCTTTCGCCTTCATGCTGATAAAATGCAGTGATTTCGTTCCTCAGTTTGACCGACCTTGATGGAGGAAAGAACTTGCCCAAGAATCTTGTCTGTAGCTCATCCCACGTTGTTATACTTCCTCTTGGTTGAGCATTCAACCAACTTTTAGCCATATCCCTCAAGGAAAAGGGAAACAAACGTAAGCGGATAGCATCATCACTGGCTCCATTAATCTTAACCATATCACAAATATCCCAAAAATTTGTGATATGATTGTTCGGGTCTTCCATTGGGCTACCCCCAAACTGGTTCTGCTGAACCAAGTTCATCAAGACTGCTTTTATTTCGAAATTATTTGCATCAAGTGGAGGTTTCACTATGCTCGATGCGTGCCCAGCATTGTTGGGTGAGGCATAATCCCACACAGCTCTGTTTTCATCTTGGTTCAAATTTCCCGCTCCATTTCCTCCATTGTTTTCAATACCACCCAGATTTATATTATCATCTGCCATTTCTTCTTGAGAACTTTGTCCTTCTTGAGTTCTTCTAATTCTAGCTTCTTTTCGAGTTCTCCTTGCAAGTTTCTCAATTTCGGGATCAAAAAGAAGATCAGCTTGATTAATAGCACCTCGCATGCACAAGAGGAGAATACCAATTAGCAAAGACAGCAAATTCAGCAACAAAAATCAACACAGTACAAACTAAAAATGACACTATAGTAAAAAAAACGAAAGCAAAAGAAAACAAAACAAAACAAGATAAGGCGTCTAAGCTAACCCTTTAAATTTCTTCGAATATTAGCACAAAACTTAGTCCCCGGCAACGGCGCCAAAAACTTGTTAGTCGATTTGGCAAGTGTACCAATCGCTCAAGTAATATAGTGAATCAAGAGTAAAAGTATCGTTCCCAGAAGGACTAAGTGACTAAGTACTCAAGAAATTTAATTGAATTAGTTGGACGAAGCAATTGGATTGAAGACAGATTCTCTACTAAAAAAAACTGACAATTAAAGCAAGCTATGACAGTAAATTTTTATAAATTTTCTTTTAAAGACAGTAAACACTGCAAAGACTGAAGAAATTGATCTAAATGAAAGCCTAGGGTTACTAATCTCTCTCCCCCGTCATAGAAATCATAACTCCACTCTCACGCCTTTGCAATTTAATCAACCAAATAAGTTAATCCTAAGTTATTCTAATAACTTAATTGAATTCTCCTGAGTTTCAATTAAGATGCTAAACATCTACGCAATTCCTTGCGTGGGTTAAGCCTAACACAACCAACCTAGCTTGATTAAACGAGGTCAGCTAATATTCCTATTAGCTAACAAGTGAAATGCTTAGGTTAAGAATCGCACACTCGTCTTCCCTACTCAGTGTTCTACTTTCACCTCCTTCTCCCGAAATTGATAAGAGCAACAAGCATATAAATAGACTTATCAATTCCACCATATGCAGCAATAAAATGAATAAGAAAACATATATTGATTGAATTAGAGTTGCAATTACATGAGAGGAAACAAAATCTACTCTAGGGTGTAACCCTAGGTAAAAGAATTAGCTACTCATGGAAAATAAAGAAGAACAATTAGAAATAAGAGTGAAGAAAGTCATGAATCTGATTTCGGAAGGATGATTTGAGCCCCCTCAGCCTTCAAAGTTGAGTTCCCTCTTCTATGCTTAGCAAGACGGCGTTCCTCCTCCTCTCCCGATCAGAAAAAGAAAAAAAAACCCTCTGAAACATTCCCTATCTGCTATTTAAATGAAGTCGAGTGGCCAACAGAGGCTCCGCCGCTGCAGCAGTACGTCCTCACCGCTGCAGCGGTGGAAGATAGAAAATGAGGCCAATAAATTGATGCAGCGGACCGCTACAGAGAGCAGCGGAGGCACTCACGCTGCAGCGGTGCTAATTCACCGCTGCAGCGGTAGAAGACAGAAAGGGTGACTGGCGCTGGGCGCCTGCGCTGCAGCGGTAATCAATTAGCGCTGCAGCGGGAAGGGCCAGAGGTGCTTCCTATGCTGTTTTGCTGCTTCATCTTTCCCCCAAAGTGTATTCTTTTGTGCTCTGCAATGCAAGGTCAAATGTCCATTACTAGCATGCAATTGAAGATGAAAATATAGATAATTGCAAGAGCTTAGGAAAAATCAATATCAGCATATCTTGAGGCCAGAAGGTCATAATTCAGTACAAATCAAGCAGCAGTAAGGTTCATTTGCCAAGAAAAAGGTACACCAATCATGTTAATTTGGCAATTAACACTAGTCACGGGCAAGTACGCGCTCGACACTCGATGCTTGCCAGTTTCTAGCAGGTAGCACACGCGTGCCTGACACCTATCCATCACTGACAAGCACGCACTCAATGAATGACACTTGTCAATCTCTAGTAGGCAATGCTCTAGTGCCCTGACTGATGCTCACTAGACGCCTGCCAATGATTGGAAGGTGATGTCTAGCATTCGGCACCTGGCAGGCTCTCATGTGCTTCAATGGCATGCAACTGTCCAACAGACTATACATTAGCAAAAAAGCCAAAATTTCACCAATAAATATATTTTATGGTCCTAATCCTCCAAATGAAACTCTTAGAATTAAGTAAAAATCAACTTTAATGGGTGAAAACAATTAATTCACCCAAAAAATACCTTAAACCATGAAATTTCAAAATTAGGATCCTTCTTAAAAAACCAAAATTTTGACCAAATCATACAATATTACAACTAAAATTGAAGGAAAAAATTCATAAATAACCCTAAAACCACTGAATAATTATCAATTTAAGGTTAGGGTTATAAACAAAATATTCCCTCTTGAAACCTAATTCACAACAATAGAAGGAAATTCTTCATGAAACTATCTAAAACTTAACATAGGTAGGATGATAACACATCTAATCCTAACTAGGCTTTGATACCAATGAAAAAATATGAACTTGAAGATTTTTTATGCAATAAAACATACCTTTTTCACAGATTTGCCTTCTTACACTAACCACCAATCATCCTTTTACAGTTTCTCACAAAGTCACCAATTGGGATCTTTGCGAATTCAACGCACTCCATAATTCATTGATGATCAATTTTCTTATGATTCTTTTGAGTGTAGAATTTGTCCATGTGTTTTTTCTTTTCTAAGAAAAAACACAATTTGAACTCTTCTCATCCTACCAATAACTAGGTAGTTACTGAAGGGATCGAGATAATTATAGAAAATTCAAATAATTCGAGTCAGATCTTGGATGAGTTAGTCCATCATGGGCACCCCATATTCTAATAGAATGTCAGCCAGCGTTCATATACCAGTTTTTAATATATTAATATGTTTGATTACCGGCGTCATTTAATATATCAAAGTATAATAGAATTATATTATACTAAAGTTCATCTTTTACCAACAAAAATTATAAAAATATTACTGTAACACTTTTTTTTAACTTTATAAAATATTATTATGTTAATTTCATAATAATTTTTAATTAGTAGCATCATAAATAACATATATATATATATATATATATATATATATATATATATATATTTATTTATAAACATATATTTCAGTATTATATATCATGATATCTAAAAGATTACATGAAAGTTGTCCCTCTCATCTAGATGCTCTCACTTTCACATGGATGGATCATGCACATGCAAAATGCTGTGGTATGGAAGTTTCAATGATTGTTTGAAGTTGTATCATTTAGATTTTCTTTAAAAAAAAATTATAAAGTCTTTCTATGAGGTTTTATTTGATATTTTTATCTTATTAATATATATAATTCTTAATATAAAATTAAATTATAATAATTTTTATTTTTTAAAATAAAAATAGTTGAATAACTAAATGACCTCTTACTCTGCTACTTTATATAAATATTAATATATAATTTAAGAATTAATGACTATAAGGCTCTAACACTATTAAAATAATATTATTATTTAATAAAATTTTTAATTTATAATTTTTTACACGAGACAATAATTTTATTTTTAAAATAATATATAATTTGTAAAATATTAATTAATCAATAAAAATTAAAGGAAAAGTCATAGACTTTAAAAAATTATTAAATATATATGATTTAATAAAACTTATAATAAATTGTTTTTGTTTTTATGAGGAGAGAGGGGGAAGAGGAGACAAGTTAGTTGGGAGTTGGGACATAGTGAAGAAATTCGTAGTGGCATTCACGCCTAACAAAACTTGCATCCCTCCATGTTCATCTTATTCCGTCCAATGTTACGTCACTCTCTCTTATTAATTTATTAGCTTTTCCTTGTTCTTCCTTCTCTCTCCATCACGTGCCGTGCACGTTCTTGTTAAAACAGCGTCATTTTGTGCATTACTAATCAATCACCAGATGCACCGTCCCGTCTCATGTTTCTTGTTCTGATCCCTAAGTGCACATTTTGAGTCACGCACCCATGTGAAATCATTTATATTTCCTCTTTAATTCTTCTTCCTCTCTCTCTCTCTCCCCCCCCCCCCCCCCTCTCTCTCGATTAATTTTCAGCTGAAATCCGTTTCTTTCTGAGGTTGCCTTGTCCAAAAAGCAAACTTTTCAATAATGTTCATATAATTGTGTTAAAATATCTTCCTGAAATCCGATTTCTCTTGTTACTTTTTTTTTTAATGAATTGCACTCTTCTTTTATACTAGTTTTTAAAATTTTAATAAGGCATGTCTTTGCCAAATTATATATATTTTTTCTGTCTATAAATTATCCTTGCCATCTCCTTCGGTTTCACAACAAACTCCGATCAGTATTAACTTTCAAGCATTCCTAAGACGGTTTAGACCAATAAAAAACCCTGCCTCCCAATAGTGGTCTCCAAAGAAAGATAAAGAACATTTGAGCACACATGCGCTCTTGGCTAAGAATAAAACTATCAATACCTGAGATTGTGGAATTTACCTCTCAAGGATGTGATCGTTTATGAACCTCCCCTTCACCAAACAGTAGTCAGCAATAGGATGTCAATGTCAGTAATGGTTTATACCCATAAGGAGAGAATTAGGTGATAACTTTTCTAAAAACTTTGGAAGATGAAGAAGCACTTAAAACTAGAAAAACAATTTTAGCAAGACACTTAAACGGAAAAATAGAGCAATGAGTCAAATAAACAAGCTTTGAAGTGCAAGGAAACAAGAATAATAAGTTATAAAAGAAATAAAGAGGGGAAGGAGAGAATCAAAACACAACAAATTTATCTTGATTCAGTTTGTCAACAAGTTTACATCTAGTCCTCAAGTTTGCACATGAGAATTTCCTCAAGTTTCAATGTATACTAGTGCACCAAAATAAAAAAATAAAAATTTTAATCTTCCAAAGGGTCTTTTCCCCTTATATAGTGTTTGTCTTAAACACTCACCCAAAGAATCCAAATTCTTTGAGTCAAGAACTTAGAGAGAGGGACGAGAAGCTTTGGGAAACTCTCTTGAGAGTAAGTTTACAAATTTAAGTACACTAGAAGCTTTGAATATCAATAGAGCTCAAGAATCAATTTACATATGTTTAAAGCAAAGAATTTCAGTTATTTTGGGTCATATATAGCTCTTATATATGGGGAAAAAATAAAAATAGATGTTTAAATATATGTAAGCATTTCGGTATAAAACTAGTCATTATAACGTTTGCTTTTTTGCACTTATGTTCTTATCGACTGCCATTGGTCGGCAATCAACTATTTAAGCATTCTAGATTTTTTGGGAGTGTACAAGTCAACTATCATGAGAGATCAATCGACTAGTCACTCTTAGATTGTCTTGTATTCCTCTTTTAGAAGCTAACTGGTCGACTAGTTTGGGTACTAGCTAGTCGACTGGTTGGCTTCTGTTTTAAGTTTCTAAAAAAATTTAAAGCTAGACTAGTTGACTACCTTGAGGGGCCAATTGACTGGTGGCACTATTAACATGAAAAACATGTATTTTACATGCCTTATAGATCCACAAAAAGACAACATATATAGAGCTACCAAGTTAGAAAAAGAATTTGCTCTTTCAGATTAAAGGTAAAAACATGTTTTCAAGAGCTCAATTGAAGTTCAAATCTTTTTCATAATTTACCTAAATCCTAAAGTTTAAAGCAAATTTTTCTTGGAAGCTTAGTGAGCTTTGGATTCAATTCCTAAAAGATTTAAACTCACTACTAGAGAAACATGAATTTGTGATAGACAATTCCATCACAAATTTACAAATCTGTCACTAAATCAGGATTTTGTGATGGAATGTTCGTCACAAAATCCAAGGGTAAAATGTGCGTACAAAGCAAGTTTGTGACGGATCACTTGATCCATCACTAAATCAGTGACAGAATTCTGCTGTCACAAATTTAGTGACGGATCAAGTGGTCCTTCACAAACATACTTTGTGATGCACATTTTACCCTCAGATTTTGTGAGGGACATTCCATATGCAATGGGATCAATTATAAGTATTAGCCACCTACCTAGATTCTATGAGAAAAGCAATACTAAAGGAATTGCAACATATTTTCAACGTCTAACCAATAAATCAGAAAAATGCTACTCATGTTAAGACCTCTTGAAAACCAATGGTAAAGATGGCTAATGCATGACCATGTAAGGTGATTGTGTGATCAATGTGCAAATGTGTGTGTATTTGTGTGTGTCTGTATATATATATATATATAGTGAATGATGACATAATGTGAATTTTGCATCAATTTGAACTATTGATTTGTGATCTAAAGGTGATTATTTTTTGCTCTCATCTCTCACATTAGGCCACTCTTTTCATATGATTTGTCCTACACACACACACACACGCACACACACACACACACACACACACACACATATATATGTATGTATATATTAAAAATAAACATACAAATGCCTAGCAAGTGCACTAGTCATTTCAAGTAATAATCAGGGTAAATATAGTAATGATCACATGAGGATTACAATATATCTAGATATTTACTAACTAAATACATTCATTGATTTGAAAATGTTTATTTTCAAACACAGAGTTCCATGTATCTTGTCAACAATGTGAAAAACTTATAAAATCAGTTATTAGAATTGGATTTTTGAGTGAAAATTGAAATTTAAAAACTTAAGTTGAAAACATTAGGATTTTATTTCACTACGTTATTGTCAATTATGATTTTCATTCAATCTTTCCTACTTCTTGAATTCTAATGTTTATAGATCATGACTGCTTTATTATCTAACTCTTATTCATAGGCTATTTAGACATCATTTCTACCTGAGTTAATTAGCTAATTCTTTAGTAATAATTAATGTCCAAGTGAAAAGGCATTATCAATTTAAATCCCTTTTAACAGACCTAAAGGCAATTATTCTATTCCTAGGTATAATTTAACCTATAGTAATTAAACCAATTAGGCTTTATTTATTTATGAATCTCCTGATCCTATAAATAAATCCTACGTTCAATTTTACAAGGGGCCAGTTTGTAAAAATATCAAGAACACATTCAATCACGTAATATTAAGAAGAAGAAGAAGAAGAAGAAGATGAAGATGAAGATGAAGAAGAAGAAGAAGAAGAAGAAGATGAAGATGAAGATGAAGAAGAAGAAGAAGAAGAAGAAGAAGAAAAAGAAGAAGAAGAGAAACATATTCCATAATTAAAGAGTAAAGTTATATTGTTCCCTCATTAAACTTCCCAATGACTCATAATTAAAAATAAACTAAACCTAAAAACATAAAACATAGAAAAAGGAAAGAAAGAACTTGTGTTCTCCTTAGCAGAACTCCAAAAGTTTAAAAGTTATGAGGAATGTTTTGCTAAGGGGGTTTAGGGGGTATTTATAAGCTTAGATATGAGAAACCATAGTCCTAGTAAGATTATGTTTAACCCCGAGGTTCTTGGGTATTACTGTGGATGAAATAGTGATGTGCATGTAGAATTACGGGGGAAATTTTTTCCATTTAGATGAGAGGAAAAAATGTCATGAAGAGGTATGATACATTATGAAATTCGATGAGTGGTAAGGGACGTGGAAGTAATTGTGGCACAGGGAGAATTAGAGAGCCCTAAGTCCGTAGAGGGACTAAATTGAAATACTATTATTATATGATACCCTTCAGAGGAAGAGGGAGATATTTGAAAATTTGAAAACTTTTATACATAGAATGAAAAGTGAATGGTGAAATTGTGTGGCGCTTTGAAAAATGGAAAATATCTGAGTTTGAAAAATTACAATTTTACCCTATCTAAAAGTTTAACCTTGTGGGTTGACCAAGGGTATTTTTGTAATTTTTCACCCCTAATGTGTTTGCAACATGCCCAAAACATGACATGTAACTGGCATGGTGGTAACATTTCCCTTACACCGTAAACCTAAACAACATGACCTATCAATCAAGCATATCCACAACAACCAACATATACCAACATCGCATAGTAATTATTTGATAACAAATCTTTTCTTGCACAACTCAAGGTGAAGATAAAATCAATCTCTCATTTCATTCATTGAGCCATTCAATTTCATACAAAAGAATATTTGGCATCCTTACAACAGTTCCCAAAAGAATAAACTATAATCCAGTATCAAGTTACAAAATACATACAAAACCACCCTAGTAACCTACATAGTCATAGAGCGACACCTAGAGGTTCAAAAGAAATTAACAAGCTCAAAACAACAAGGACCAACACAAGGATCAAAAAAGGGTTGATGAACTCAGGGGCCCGCTACTTTTTAAGAGGATCGCCCGCTTCGGCTACGGACTCTGAAAAGATTCAACAGTGAAAGGAGAGTGAGTAAATAATATACTCCGTGAGCAAACAACATTATCAAATGAACATTTGAGAAAATTTATGGACAATCCAAGACAATTCCCATACCCTCAAATATTTAAGTGGCTATCCAACTATAGCATAAGGAGGAACCTCACCAAGTGCCAGCACTACGACATGAAATAATAATGACAAGTGCCACACTACGTCACTACATAGTCATAAGGGGTGCCACACCACGACACAATACAAACACAATAAGTGCATACCTCAGCACAATACAATCACAATAATCCAAAGAATTTTAATTGTAACAATATCATTATATTTAACAATATGCAAATCATTCTTGAACCCATGTTCCCAATGGAAACCATAACTTCAGTAATTCAAGTTAAAGGACATACTAGCTCATTGACTAAATTAATACTCTTGAGTCTTGATAAGTATAATAGTCATAAGCCTCTTGAATTCAAGGTGTAAAGTTGATTAGAGAGATAAGGTTGATCTACTCACCTTGATTGAGGCACAAATCTTAATTCAATAGCCACTTTATATTGAACTATCCCTAGTATCAATGTAAATTCCAAATTTCGTAAAACGGTAATCAATCATTCAAAAGGTAAATAAAATAGTAGAAACTACTCCAACAATCAAATTTGCATTAAAAGGAATCTATACAATCAATAAAATCTCATTTGAAACAAACTACATTAATCCCAAGCTCTAAGAGTTTAGTGACTCATGATTCTAAAGGAAAAAACAGCAAAATCAAAAATCATAGTGAAAGTTCAAAAGAAAAACTAAGAGAATCAGAGGTCTTAATCGTCCCCAATTAAATTCTCCTTGCTCTCCTTTGTCTCCCAGCAGTCCTCGCCTCCAAATTCAAAGATAATCCAAAAGTGATTAGGTTAATAGCAGAAAAAGGCTTAAATATCAATCAAAACACACAGCAGCACTAACTCTAGTGCTGAGTGCTACGAGGTGAGCATTGAGCACTGGAGTACTCGAGACAGCACAGAATTTCTACAACATTAGCTCTAAGCGCTGTAGCAAGGAATGAGAAATTGTTCCTGGGACTTCAGAGCTGAGCACTGAGAGTTGAAGCTGAGCACTGCTACACTAGAAACTTTGCTTTAAGGTCTGCACTTTTCCTCATGAATCAATCCTACAGAAACCACCAAAAAGGGATCAAAACCTATGCAAAACCAGCTCCAAACGAGGACAAACTAAACAATAAACAAAACTCTAAGAAAGTTAGAAACAAGATCAAATAAATAATTAATCAAGTAAAAATAACTCAAGAACTAGCTAAAAGGGATAACTTTAGAGCCATAATAATTCTATGAAATAGAATTATCACATCTCCAAACTTATCATTTTGCTCGTCCTCGAGCAAAAGAAAACAAAGAACACAACTAAAAACAAAGGACGGAAAATTAATATAGCAAAAGGGTGACTTCCAAATAGCCTCAAATCACTCACCAAAAAGTTTAAGTAATAACTTGATTACAAAACTCAAGACCACCATTTCAAGGAAACTTAGAAGACAAAGATAATTCACCCAAAATAAAATACAGTTAGCATGTGGCAAGCCCACTTAAATAAAAAGTTATCAGTCCTAGAAGGCATATAAAGTCTTAAGATTAATCCTTTTTTCACCAAGATATGCAAACTTGAGTACAAATCACTAAAGCTTTTTCAACCAACAAGGATTTTAGATTATTGCAAGCTAGATAAAACAATTTATATGGCTCATGCATTCCAAAACTTGAATAAAACATCGGCTTTAGCACAACCTCTATTTTAGCATTTTTCTATATTTTTTTTTCTCATCAAAATTAGTGACTTAGTAAATGAATGACTGACTATGCGCCTAATCTACACATCAGTAACTCAACCCTCAACACTAACAATTAAAGGGGAAAATAGTGAAGTTGAAATGGAATTCGTGATCGTGCACCTAATCCATACATCCCGAACTCATCCAACCCCATTCACTTTTATCAGCAAGTGACATAGTTAACCACTAAGTTATGACCATGCGCTTAATCCATACATCACACCCTCAGGCCACTATGCCATACTTATTTCCTTTTCTTTATAAATTTTAAGGAAGTGTCGCAAGCCAAAGATAAAAAATTCAAGTTCCAAAATGAAGAGGAAAATACTTAACTTTTTAAACTAATCCTGCAATCAACTATTATATATATTAACATGTGAAAAGGCAAGATCCTCTTCATGATCAAGTGAGCATTAAGAAAG
This sequence comes from Biancaea sappan, assembly GCA_037074585.1. Lineage (NCBI taxonomy): Eukaryota > Viridiplantae > Streptophyta > Magnoliopsida > Fabales > Fabaceae > Biancaea > Biancaea sappan. The sequence goes on from CM073490.1 coordinate 66,127,418, forward strand.
GTCAACAGAGGAGAATCAAAAGGATAGGATGCAACTTACTCTAACAAACAAAAAAAAAATTTCATGGTAAGCAACATACTAAAAGAAAAATTTTAAGCAAATTAGAAAAACTCTTTTCAATTTCCAAAGAAAAAGTAAAGCCAGAATTACAAGCAACAAGTCATTATAAGAACTGTATAAAACTCACTCAAACTATCATCGGATACGAGAAGTCAAGAAAACAACAAACGAGACAAAATTAACATATACAAACTAAATAGAAAACTAGCTACACAACACAAGAAAACTAAACAAAGAAAACTAAAAATCAGCCCCAAACTTAAACGCAAAAATGTCCTCATTGTGGGAAAAGAAAACCAAAACAAACACCACTAAGCAAAAGAAAGAAAAACAAGGGTGAGAAACAGAAAACTCCCTTGGAAGCTGTCTCTATAGTCTTCATCTTCAAATATCAGAACAAGGTCGTAGCGCTGAGCGTTGCACGGCCAGCGCCTAGTGCTACTCCATCAGAATGAGATAAAAGGTGCCCAGCGAAAACTTTTTGAAATTGCCAAGCCAGTACTCAACATTGCAATTTTAAAGCTAATCACTAGACTACTTGAATGCTAAATGCTGAAAAAGACAACAGAAACAACTTAACACTCTAGTAGAAACAAAATGCAGAAATAACTCCAAACCAAAACATGTAAACTAAAGAAAACTACACCAAAAACAAAACAAGATAGTAAACTAAAATTGAACTAAAAGAAAAGGATTGAGAAACTTGGGTTGCCTCCCAAGAAGCGCTTAATTTACATTCCTAAGCTAGACTTTCTTAAAAGTTATCCTGGATCAGATAGAGCTTTGAAGGAGCCTTGAAGTTGATTTGCCTTATGAGTAGACAATGCATAATAACAACTATGCTCTTGGCATGCACTGAACCTTCCTTCTCCTTAGATTATTTCTTAGCATTGAAGACATTGAACCTCACTTCTTCATCTTGAACATTCAATGTTAGAGTCCCATGGGACACATCTATCACAGCTCCACCAGTAGGCAAAAATGGCCTACCAAATATGAGAGGGATTTCCTCATCCTATGCTATATCCAAGATGACAAAGTCCACTAGAAAATGAATCTTCTGACTATGACCAAAACATCTTCAAGGAACCCATAAGGATGCCTGAGGGATCTATTAGCTAGTTAAAGAGTCATCAGTGTGGTTTTGACTCACCCAACCCTTAGTTTGTTGAAAATGGATAAAGGCATAAGATTAATGCTAGCCCCAAGGTCGCATAATACCTTTTTGAAAGTGACACTCCCAACGTTACAAGGGATAGAAAAGCTCCTCGGATCCTTAAGCTTTGGAGGTAACTTCTTCTGTATAATCGTGCTACACTCCTCATTCAGCATGATTCTTTCTTCATCCACAATTTCCTTTTTTTTCACTAAAAGCTCCTTCATAAACTTAGCATACACTGAAATTTGCTCAAGCGCTTCAGCAAATGGGATATTAATATGGAGCTTCTTGAACACCTTTAGAAACTTGCTGAATTGTTTATCATTTTGCTGTTTGTGAAACCTCTGAGGAAAAGGCACCTTGATAGGTGGAGTGGGAACACATGGCTTATGATAGTATCTCCCTTACTTCCTGAATCATGCGGGAAGTACCATGAGTTGTAGAAACGTCATCGTTGACTAACTTCTCATTATCCTCCTTAGCTAACGCTTCCTTCATAGGCATAGTTTCTATCACCTTCCTACTCCTAGTGATTATGGCATTCACATGCTCCCTCTGATTAACAACCATATCATTAAGCAATGACCCTTGAGGTCTATTTACCAAATTACCTTGCAAATTTTGCAATTTGCCCTACTTAGATCTCAAGATTTCGAATAGAGGCGTATTAGTTTTTGAACCCAGTTCTCATTTCCTCCATAAATGAAGATGTTTATTGAATGAAAGCTGTGGTTTGAAGTGTTAACTTTTCTACCACACTTTCTAAGGAAGAAAGTTTATCATTCAGTGGAGACTGAGAACAAGAGCTAATATAAGATTGTTGGTGCAGCATCTGAGAAGGAAAGGCAGTTTACGAGAAGCATCCTGACTATTCTGATTTCCCCAAGAGAAGTTGGGGTGATTCCTCTAACTAGATTGTATGTCTGAGAATATAGGTTGTTCTGTGGCCTTGGAGGATTCCCCATATAATTCACTTCAGCTGCAGAAGATGAGGAAGAGTTAAACATATTACCTGGGCACTCCTCATTAGCATGATTCCCTGCACAGAAATCGCAGATGACCAGAGGATGGCTAATGATGCTCACATTAGTTGTATCAAACTTCTTATTTAATTCAGCTATTTGTTGAATCAACAAGTTATTTTGTGCCAAGATGGCATCCAAGGTTCCTATTTCCATCATGCCACTATTCTTCTTTACGATGGTTCCCTCAGTTTGACTTTGATAGTCATTGCAAGCCATCTTTGTGAATAGTTCCCAAGCTTGTTCAGGTGTCTTACAATTCAGTGCCCCACCAGCTGCAGCATCTGCCATAGATTTAATGTGTGGTAGTAACCTATTATGGAAGGTTTGAGCCTGAATCCAAAGGTCAAATGAGTGGTGGGGGCATCTCCTTAGAATGTCATTATATCGCTCTTAAGCCTCATTCAAAGATTTTCTGTCTTGTTGGTTGAAGGAGGTAATTTATGTTCTTAACTTGGCAGACTTAGATAGAGGGAAATACCGAGTTAAAAACTTTTGTACTAAATCAGCCCAAGTAGTAACACCCAATTGCTCGCCTTATCTCATACCGAGAAAGGAAATAACCTGATTCTGATTGCATCCTCACTCACACCATTTAGCTTTACAGTATCATAAATTTGTAAAAGCTGAGATATATGTGAGTTTGGATCGTCCAAAGGATGTCCACTAAACTGATTATTCTGAACCACGTTGAGTAAGGTAGGCTTCAGTTCAAAATTTGCATCCTGTACCGTTGGTTTAGCGATGCTAGCTCCATATCCCTCAACAGTTGAGATGTTATAGTCCAAGTGTGTTTTAGCTGGAGGAAGAAGAAGAACTCTATTCTGTTCTGCCATACTTGCAGTTGTGCTTATTTTTCCCTTTTAGTTTGCTTACGAAGTGCTCTAGATGTCTTTTCAATTTTAGGATCGAAAAGTAATGAGTTGGGGTCTATGGTACCTTGCATAAATACACAAAAGTGTAAGCGTTAAAAAACTTATAGCCTAACAAGTAACAAAGTAAGTGAACAGTGTAAAAAAAAATAAGTAAAAGTCCAAACTAGGATCTTATTAGCTACACTTAATATTGTCAAATACTATCAATTCCCGGCAACAGTGCTAAAAACTAGATGCGAATTTTCCAGCAAGTGTACTGAGTCTCACATAAGTAGTAAAGTAGTGATGAAAGAATTTCGTATCCACAGGGATTGACTATTAACAATTATAAATTTCACTAATTCAGATTCTACTTGAACAAAATATGGATTTGATTGAAGGAAACTCTAAATAAGTTTTAAGCAGAAATTTAGAAAACTAAGAGCAAAACCAAGATTTGAAACTCACAATGGATGAAAGGGAGCACAGGATTGATTTTAGTTATTTCTTAGTCCGGTTAATTCATAGATAAATTAACTTTTGAGTTACCAAAAGATGATTCCTTTTAATTTCAAATTCTTTTGTTGTTGGCTAATTTCTCAAATTTGATTGAATCCAATTCCTTAGAATTCAATCCGACCTAATTTAAATAATTGCCTAATTCCTTAGTACAGTTATTTGATTAGATAATTAAGCTCAAGAAATTCACAAAAACCATATAGACAAAGTTATCTATCCCTAGATTAACCCGGTTTATGGTATAAATTACAAGGGTGACTTTATATTGAACTATCCCTAGTATCAATATAAATCCCAAATTTCATAAAATGGTGATCAATCATTCAAGAGGCAAATAAAACAGAAAAAACTACTCCAACAATTAATGTTGCATTAAAGGAATCCATATAATTAGTAAAACCTCATTTGAAACAAACTACATCAATCCCTAGCTCAAAGAGTTTAGTGACTCATGATTCTAAAGGAGAAAACAACAAGATCAAAAATCATAGTGAAAGTTCAGAAGAAAAACTAAGGGAGTCAAAGGTCTCGATCGTCCCAATCGAATTCTCCTTGCTCTCCTTCGTCTCCCAGTCATCCTTGCCTCTAAATTCAGTCAAAATGTATAGCAGCACTAACTCCAATGCTGAGTGTTGGAGTACTAGAGACAACACAAGATTTCTATAGCATCAGCGCTGAACACTGGGTATCCAGTGCTGAGCATTGCAGCAAGGAATGAGAAACTATTCTTAGGACTGCAGAGCTGAGCGCTGCTACACTAGAAACTTTACTTTAAGGTCTGCACTTCTCCTTATGACTCAATCTTATAGAAACAACTAAAAAGGGATCAGAACCCATGAAAAACCAGCTCAAAAAGAGGACAAACTAAACAATAAACAAAACTCTAAGAAAGTTAGAAACAAGATCAAATAAACAATTAATCAAGTAAAAACAATTCAAGAACTAGCTAAAAGGGATAACTTTAGAGCCATGATAATTCTATGAAACAGAATTATCAGTGGACCACCAAATGAGGGGATACTTACCCAAGGAGCCCTTAAGAAAGAAAGAAAAAGGAGAATCACAGATGTGTAGGTATGGGCTATGCGTATGAAAGGAAGAGAATGGAGGGGGAATTTTGAATGGGAGAAAGTGTGAGAGAAGCTTCATCAGGGAGGATTTTAAGCATCTTAAAAGAAATTGCAAAATCCCCTCCTTGTCCTTTGACTACTATCCCAAAATCAACAATTCCAACACTTAGTAAATTTGAATAAAAGAATACAACATTCCACAATATTCCAACCATTCAAACCAAAAGTTTGTCAACATCAATGTTTATGCCATTACAAATAAAAGGATTTACTAATTACCAATATTTCAAGGGCAAATATATTTATCTAAATTAAATATCGTAACTCCATTAGTTTAAGTCCCATAAATATCACACAACGCATACCCACAAAATCACAAACTCTCAGGACCTAGATGTTATAGTGTTCACGCTACTCAGCTCACCATTCCCACTGAAACTCATAAGTATTTCTGACTACATTACTATCGAGGTTCATAGGTCTCTATTGATGATGTCCCATCAAACCTCATAAGAAGAAGTAATATTCTACCAAGCTTTATAGGTCTCTATGGATCACGTCCTATTAAACCTCATGAACTTCTGAGATAACATCACTATTAGGGTTCATAAGTCTCTGTGGATGACACCTTACCGAATCTCATGAGTGGGAGTAATACTCTACTAAGCCTCATAGGTCTCTATGGTCCATGTCCTATCAAATCTCATGAACTTCCCAAAAGCCAACATACATAATACCACCATGATTCATAAGACATTCAATCTCAAACTCTTACTAAACATTCAATCATACAAGGCTAACACTACTAGAAAATTAGAAAAAAGGTGGCACTCAATTTTTGGTTGTTAAAGAACTGCCAGGAAATGTTGCAACTTTCGACACTTTCATAAACTGCCAGTGAATATTAACAACCTATGGTTGTTTTTGTATATTTATCGACGTTTACCTATCTCCCTTGGCACTATCTCAGTCCACTTTTTCATTCTCCTTCCATTTCTCTGTCGCCTATCTCTCTTCATTCCTCTAAGATCTCCCATGTTAGGTCAGTGGTTTCCATTTTCCACCAGCAGATGGCAACTTCTGGGTTTTCCTTACGAGTCGACCATTCTTGCCACTCTTATTTTTGCTCCTGTCATGCCATTTGCTGTTCATGATCAAGCCTGCACTCTTGCCCTTGCCCCTTCCAATGATGGTATGCTCTCTCTCTCTCTCTCTCTCTCTCTCTCTCTCTCTCTCTCTCTCTCTCTCTCTCTCTCTCTCTCTCTCTCTATCTTTTTATGTGGATCCATTTCTTAGATTTGATATGTGGTTTTTAGACTCAATGAACTTTGATTTAAGGAATAATTTTGCACATGATACTTGTGTAGTTCTTTTTTCCTCTAAAAACTTTGATATAAGGAATTGGAAGGGATAGAACTCAACTAATTATGTCTAACATTATTGGATCTGAAGATGCATCTGGAGATTTGGATTTTAAATTAGAATTACAATACCTATTTGCTCTCATTTTTTTTGTATTTTCCTTTCTACTTCATTTATCATATATCAACATGATAACGTTATGATGATGTTGAAGATGATTTTTTGACAAACTATATAATGTATGTTGCTAGAAATGAAGATGGAATAACTGCATTTCATAACTTTTTTGGTTGTTCATTTTGGTTTTCAAGTACTACTTACTTTTTTTTTAATATAGCATTATATTGATTCTAGTTATTTTTATCCATTTCCCTGTCCAAATAAATTAACAATAACTAGTGTTTGTTTGGTTTTTGAGAGATCTTTTATTTAGTTACTAATAGGTAATAAATATTAATTATCTTTCTTGCAGGTTGGAGGAACTACTTTGCCCATCATGAGAAAGGCACTCCTGCAAGCAAGATAAGGTTGAAAGCATATTCTTGGTATAGTTTGATAGTATACTACTAGATGGCATGAACTTGTTTTAACTTGTAGTTTATATATTGTCAGAATTTCAATCAAATGGCTCTAGAGCATTTAGGGTAATTCAATAGGCATTCATTAAATTACAAGATGTAAATTTACACAAAAGTCGGACTCAATTTATATAGAGTATAAATTTCACAGTAAGGAAGATTTGGCAAAATATTTAACAAAAAGTACATCTATCATTTTCATACCTTAAGTCAGTCGTTCAATTACTAGAGATTGAGTTTGAAATCATTGGTAGAACTAGATGAGACTTGAATGTGATAAAAGTGAAGTTGAAATCCGTGTGTGAGAATATTTTTCTTTGAGTGATAAACTGCAAGATGATGTTTGGTATGTGAAAATTTCAATTTCTCAAGTAGTTTGAAACTTGCATATAAGATTTTTATGCATAATAAATTTAAAAAATTTTAAATTTGTGTTAAATATATTATAATGGTATCAGTGGGAAAAAGGTGAAGAGCATCATTGAGGAATCTGGAATAGAGGCCATTGGTACAGAAGATGATGGCACTGTAAGAAAACAATTAGCTTTTTCACATGCTTTCAAGTATTGTTTTGTTTTTCTTGCTTATTTTTGTCTCTATTCTTGCATTGACAAAATGAAGATTTACAAAGCTAAAATGACTTTTTCTAATATATAATTGAAAATCTAAATAGAAAGATGTGTTTTAAAAAAATAGACCATAATCCTAAAGACTAAGACAACTACAAGGGATTTGCGAGGCATAAGTTTGCTAAATGCCTTAGTTGATGTTGCATCCGAAGCATTTAAAGCAGAAGAGTTGTATGCTTTGGGACATGATTGGTCATAAGGCCTTTAGTATTTGGGTTGCATTCTTTACTATTACTTTTTCCCCCCCTTCAAATTTAACGATGAAGATATTAGGATAAAGTGATTTAGCAACGTAATTCACATTGACATATAGTAAATTTCTGTTAGCTTTTCATTGAACTTGACTTCCTAGAAAGCAAGTTTCTTAATTGCAAATATTAATCATGTTTGATCTACCTTATATCAGTTTGATCTAGTGTTAATATTATAGTCATGTTTTTTAAGTTTCAATTTGATGAGATTATACACTAAACTTGCTAAGGTCTAGAATATAAGTATAGCTACATGTGTATCAATTACTTACATACTCCCTGTTGTCATTGAAGTTACTTTTTCCCATAATAAAATTTCTTAATAGATTTTACTATCATATTTTAATAAAATCACAGTTTCATATGAAAGCTTAACATTAATTTAACTACCTTTACTGTTATGTTAAAAATAAAATTAAAATGTCATTATGTAGAAAGTTAATTGATTTGACAAATTAAACTTAAGGGGAGGTTTCTTTTAGGGAGCTGAGTTTAATATTTGAAACAATAAGGGTACCAAGTGTAATATAAAGTGAAATTTAGCATCTTTAAAATTGAAAGCTTTGAGAGGTTGTTACTCAAGCTACTGCTACATTTCATTAGAAATTTAAACAAATTCATTGACATCAAATAAAATGTATTTCTGGGTAGATAGAAGCTTCTTGTTTCATCAGTTTAATTCAATAACAAGTTGTGTGCTTCACATAATTTAGTTCAATGATTACTATTTTGTAATATTACATGAAGTGAGTCTCATGAACTTGCTCGTTTTAGTTTAGTTATGCAAGTTTATACTTCAATATAATAAAACTTTGTAGTACTTTTTAGTTACATTAGATTTATATCACATTGACATGTACTGCAGGCATTAGAGATCAGTGCTCTAATTGGAGTTACACAATTCATTGAGCCATTGACTAAATTCTTTGGTGCTCAAGGATATTGCATGTACACTCAATTCCTTTCTAGATCCCTTGGTTGAATTCCAAGAGTTCATAATTGTTATCTCAAAGTTGGGCCTTTTTGTTAAAATTTTGAACTGATAGAATGTTGTGTAAGGTTGTATTATATCATATGAATGCTTGATAAGGTTGCCTCATTGCTCTAGAGAAATAGGTGATGGAACCTGAGATTTTTGGTTTAAGCCTCTACAGGAGCAGGTAATAGATCATAACAAAAAGGAACTACTAAATCAGAAGTACTGCTATAATTGACTATTTGTAATTCAAATTCTTTTACATGTTTGCAGACAGAGATTGTTTGCAAAAAGGTGATAAAGATAGCTAGGCTAGTATGGTAATTTTCCTAGCTGGCATTTGCCTTAATACTTTGTTCCCCACCATCTTGAAGTGAAGGAAATGAAAGAATTGAGTGAAGGATTTAACATTGTTGGGCTCTCACAGGTGATGTATGAGGATTGAGATCCCCCCTGCCTCTTTTTTTTTTCCAAGTTTTTTATTGCAAAAGGGTCAATGTTGGTCTCCAGTCCATGAATCCAAAATTGACACACTGATCACATCACATTGCTTCACAACCCAAAACATGTGCTTATTGTCCTTTGTATATCATAATTCGCAGTGATTTGTGCTCTGTCATAAAGCATGTAACGTCTACACTTACACTAAGCCCTCCAAGGAATTTAACATGTTATCTAGATGCCTTAAACATAAGAGATTTAAAGATTTGCAAAATTAACTTGCTGGTTTGCTATATATATATATATATATCATGTTGTTATATAACTTTGAGTTGCTTTGTTGAAGTTTATGAGTATTTATACCCCTTTTGATTATGACCAAAAGGGAGAGAGAATGATATAATGATATATTACTTGTAGTTTTAAAATTGACTTGATATAATGATATATTACTTGGAGTTTTTTTATTAGAACATAGGATTTTACTGTGATGCACTGGATTTTAATCTTGAATTTTGTAGTCATAAATTAACTTTGATTTGTTAAATGTTTTTTTTTAGGGAGATGCATGGGATACATGTCCTTCATCATTGTCAAGTCATGCACAAAATAGTGATGGAAGCAATTAAGAATGCTTCACTAAAAATATTATCTACAACATTTTACAATATAATAGCTTTGGTACACGTCAATTAAATTATGTATAATTGACTTTTTAATAACTGAATATATGATTTTAATTTTAGCAATGATGATAATTTAAGGAGGTATTTCAGTAGAATTTAAACAAAAATATAAAAAAAGCTCACAATTTTTAAATAGCGGCGGTTAAAACCACTACTAATAAAAATAAATTTCATTATAAAACTTGCGACGGACAAAACCGCAACCTAAACAAGATAAAACTTATTTAGCGGTAGTCTATACATTTATGAGTATGTCAAATGATTACATTTAAAAAATTGCCACTATACATTTACTGATATTTACAAAAAACTATAGCTAAATGCTTGCTGACAATTGTATCAGCGGCGGTTTTTTAACCATCATTAGAAGCATTTAGCTGCAGGTTTAATTGCCTCTAAATGCAAAATGACCTTTACAAATTGCAATTTTTTTGTGGTGCTATAAGACTTACCATTCAACCAAATACTCAAATGCATCATCATATCTTAAGCAGAGCTTTTCTTAATTTAGCCCCTAGGTTTCATTTCATGTCTATGTCCTCACATTACCATTAACACGAGCATACTTGGCCCAATGCAACTCATTTAACACACATTTTAGGCTATAAAATGTTTGTCATAACATTGCAAGGAATTGATACTGTGGTAGATTTAAATACTCATACCACATATTCACACACATACATGTATGAAAATAATAATAATAATAATAATAATAATACATAGCCATTATGGAATCAATTACTCTCATGACCATATATCCATATTTGAGTTCATGACATTTAAACTTAGCCATGTTGCTTACACAAAATGTCTCATTAACACACACACACACACACACACACACACATATATATATATATATATATATATATATATATATGTATATATACATACACAATAAGCCAAGGGAGACGAGGTACTTATCTTAACTGGGACTCATGATTCTTTCCTCACTTGCGTTTAATCTAATGCTTAGTTCTTTTAATTTTTTTGCTCCAGATTCCTTCCCAAGTTAATTACTATCCTTCTCAAAATTCCTACTTTAATTTACAAATATAGAGTTTTACTCTATCTTTCTTGTAGCCTTAGCCACTCCCACATAATATGTATACAATGTTCTATCTTAATGAATTTACATCATAATAAGTGAGGTTAGATAAAAATATAGAGATTTGCTCTACTTTCATTATTCGTATATATGTAGGGCACCCACTTCGACCTCAACGCTCACTCTTCATGCCACAAGTACCCTTGGCATGAGACCTCTAAATTCTTAATGTGGTGAAGGGATAACACCCTCTCTTCTTATTCATTTAGGTAAACACAAATACTTATATCCATACCTCCTACATTGATGACTTGTGTCTCCCCTAACTTTACAAAATCTCATAAGTAAGGATTTGCAATTTGAGAAAAAGGAGCTTCACAATATTCCAAGCATCCAACACATAACATCAACAAATTCACATTGGACAAAGGTTGAGTTAACTACTTACCTCATTTCTGAGCCATTTGATATCTTTAAGGTCATTAGAAAGCATCAGGCGAAGCTCGCTTGAAGCCTACAAATCAAACCACATGAAAGAACATTAAATGAAGCTCTTTTTAGAGTTGCTCAGGCTGTGGTGCCCTGGGTGCCGCATTCCTAACTCAATATATCTCCTTATAGACTAGGGTGCCAAGGCCTTAAAGCCTTCAGCCTCATAGGCGCCCATGGCTGGGCACTCTACCACAGTCACTGGAAAGCACCCAAAAACCATCATTTTGCCACCCCTTTCATTCTAAATCTCATCCAACCCAATTTGGATCATCAAATACTTGTTTTTAGCATTCAAAAATATTCTAAAAGGTCAATTTCAACATTAACTCAAGATTTGTTCATATCCTTCCTTAAGACCCTCAATTCCCATTCTTCCTCAAAACATGTTTCCAACCATGGTTTCCTTAAATTTCTAAGTTCTAGTTTCATTTAAAAGCAAGAGGCGACGATCCCTTTCAAGACCCAAATCTCAAATTTCATGGTTATCTTCATTTCTAACCTAGGGTTTTCTTACATAAAGGAGAAAGAAATGGAGAAGAGAAGAGGATTCCTACCTCAAGAAGGAAAATTCGATAAAGGAAAGAGATTATCTATGGTGGTGCTCGCCAGAGACAATGAAGGAAGTGCCCTAGAGCTCTCTTAGACTTGGGAGGGACATGCAAGGTGGAGAGAAAGATGGAGAGAGGGCTTGAGGCATGAGAATAAAGGTGATTAAGTGATGGGAATATTTATAATTCCTTATTTACCATTATGCCCCTCAAGACAAAGTTTATAGCATTTAAGTCCAAGGGAATAAGAGAAATTCATTAATGAACACCTTTTATTCTGACTTGAGTCTCCTTTTCCCCATATAGCTCATTTATCAAAGTTTTCTTCACAACCCTCATTTTACTCATTTTCCACATTAAAACGTGATTCCATAAATGTATTCATTTTAGTCCTTCTGGTATACCCACACATAACAACAGGCTCCTTCCACTCATCTCATGACACCGACCACACATCCTAATCTCACAACATCTAATCCTCCTCAAGGATCCTTACTTACCTCTATTACGTGAGATTACTAGACATTTTCCTTCCTTTTCACTTTAGTCTTTTTCCCGCTACTCACAGTTCTCTCTTAAGTACTCTCTTGTTCGTGAAAAGATTTCACACATGCAAAAATAAACTCTCTTGATTACTTTGTAATACCTAGGGTATTACAAATTACATTTAATGCATAACTTAAAAACCCAATGTGAGTCACATGAGTCCAACACTCGAATCCATAGGCCCAATATACATTATGGCCTCACATTTAACATAATTTAATTCCATATGAATCATATAAACAATTGTACTAGGTAATAAAAAATAGTCAAGTCACTTGTTCCATAAGGGAGAGTAGGGTTATCTACTCACCTTGGGTTCAAGCCACTAACTCTACCCAAATTCTTTCTTGATGTACTTGAAAGATGTCTCAAGGTATTTAGGAGGTAAATCCTAATGATTCACGATGGAAAAAAAGAGAAAAAAACATCAATACTCTCCAAAATGTCATTCTGGAGTCAACCAATCGACTGGCTTGCCTATGGCAGACATTGGGAATAACTCAGAAAGCTACCAGTTGACTGGCTTTCTATACCAATCGACTAGCTCATCTTGACTAGCCCAAGATTGGGTTTTTAGAAGGCATCCAATCAACTAGTTGCCCTGACAGTCGACTGGTATGCCTTATACCAAGCTAAATCTGGTTCAAAACACTTTTCCCACTCTTCCAAAAGACCCCCAAGCCCTAACATTTTCAATTTAGGTCATCAAACATCAAATTTTTATAGTTAAAACCTTTGAAAAACTCATATATATTGGAATGTTACAAAATCATGTACATACACCTAGATTTCCTTTTTTGAAATTCATCGACACATAGACAACCACACAACAATTGCTTTCATTAGCTAATCTCAACCCAAAACTAACTTTCTTTACAAAAATCAACAAAAAGGGTGGTTTGGAAGTATGATCTGTATGCAAAGAACTAGATTTGCCAGTAGCAGAGTTAGGGTTCCTCAAACACAAAAACGAGAAGGAGAGAAAAATTTCATACCTTGTTCCAAGGTTTTTCCAGCAAGGGAAAGGTTGCCAGAGCCAAGAACTCATCGGAGATTAAATTGAGGCTAGGTTTTTTTGAAGGTTTGAAGGTGAATGGAATATAAGAAGAGCTTGAGGCGTAAGACACAGTGAGGATAGTGTGAGGAATGGTGAGTGGCCGAAGTGCCTATGAGTCTAAGTGTTTTATTTACTAAGTTGACCATTTTTTCCTTCAACCTTTAAATTTAACAAGCCTTGGTCCAAGGGCAAAATGGAAAACTCTTTTGAAATTAAAGATTTGACTACCCAACACATACCTTATCATAACCACAACATCATGACCATCTCAATGACACAAGACCATGCCAAACATCAAAATCCCACTACATTTTTCGCTCAATCACATAATTCCCACATTCCTTTCACTTTAGTCTTACACAAGGACTAATCACAATTGTAACCACTTTCTTATGACACATTTCATAGTATCCACATAGATTCACAAGAGTAACATAACACATGTATCAATATATGCATATATCACAGATACCACATAAATTAGTTATTTATTGAATTTCCAATTTAATCTCCACAATAGCACACATATTCATATAGAATAATGGACACAAACCAAAATTCATAAATTCTCAAATTGGTCCTTAAAATTACACATTTACACATAAAAGGATAAACACATTATCCAAGCCATGATGAAATCACAAATATTACAGGAGACAAGGATGGTCTATCTCTCATTGATCCCTTCCTCTTCTAAAGCTTGAGGCCATATTCTTCCTCGAACACTTGGGAATCTAGTAGTCAATAATTGGGGAGAGGGGTAGGATCGTTCATGACCTCTTTGTGTATTCATGTTTGTGACTTCTCAAAAGCTATGAGGGCCTCCTATTTCATTGTTTCCTCCACTGTGTGGGTTTTGGAGTTTGTTTAAGTTATTTAAGAAGATTTTAATGTTTCATTGAAGTTTTAAGGGCTTATTCCACTCAGAGTTTCATTTTGATGATTCTAAATTATATCATTGGAGGTCATTCCTACTTCCATTCGCTTCTCTTGTGGTGAGACCTCTATTGCACTTTCTTGAGGTGTGTGGAGGAATATATTGGAATAACAAAGGCCTCTGCAACTACCTTTTTCCTTTTTGCATTCTAGGTCTAGTCATAAATGGGTAAGGCATTCAGGTGGTTCATGGGTGAAGTTAATGTAGTAGCCATTACTTCATCTGTTATGCTTCTTCAAGAAGATATTGCAGCTCTTACTATTGATGGTTTGAGGGTGGTGGACTTTAACGTCTTCTTTCTATTAATTCCCTACTTAGTTATGATGCCCTAAACTAGACATATGACCACCATAATAAGTGAGTTTAACCTTACCATCGTAAGCCTAAATAAACTCAAACATTATCAGTCAACATATAAGAAATCACATCACACATTCAATATTTCTAAGTAATAATAATTAAGCTTGCAAAATGAAGGGAGGTTATATTGATAATTTATTAATTTAAAATGGAAAGTTCATACATGGGTTTACATCTATTTGTATTCATTTTCATGTACAATAACTGACAAGAATTATAACAAATAGAAATACAAAAGGTACCAAGAGTCATCATATCATAATAAAAAAACGTGTTAGACACAACCATAAACCCCTAGGATTCCACCTACTAGATTATAGAGCAAAACCTTTAGAGCGTATACAAAAAGAATGAGATCGACTAAAAGACATATGCAATAACTACAAAAGGGTTAGAGGTTCAACAACTACTCTACTCAGTGAGCAGTGCATATTCCTCTAACTGTGAATTTGAAATGTTGAAAAAAAAAGTGAGTCTAAGACTTATTGAGAGAATAAGCTACTCTACCACTATAAAATAAAACAATTTATATGAAAGGTACATATTTCATACACAAACAATACGGGCAAATAAAGGGGCAATTAATGCAATACCATTTCATACATAAACTACCAAGCATTCTTTGGGTCCCGTCCACTTAACGTGTATTGCTCCACTTTTTATTGCCACTCTTATCACTTCTTTCATTACAAGATAGTACACACTCATGTTTTCATGCATTCTCATATATGCCACCCTTATTGCTCCAACACATGGGATTCCATGCCTTCCTCCTCATTCACAATTCCATACACATGCAAGGACTCAAGCATAAATAAAATCAACTTTGCAATTACATACATATGTCAATTACCTGTTTAAGAGTAGTATTTTCTCCCTTTTTCCATGTCCAAACCTTTAGGCTTCCTCACAAATTTCAATACAAAAAATGTAATAAGAAAATGTACTGTCTCATCGACATCCAAACGCATCCAACTAGTGATACTCACTAATGGTAAGGTGCCATCTAGAGTTAGACTCGCCTGGCCACTCTCCTTACCTTAACACACAGACACCACACTGGTCAAGGCTCCATTAAGAGTTAAACTCACCCGACCACCCTCTTTGACCTCGCCATTAGGGTCATCGATCAAGGCGCAATCAGGAGCTAAGCTCACCCAGCCACCATCCTCGACCTTGCCATGAGAGGGAGATACCACTGATATCAACCAAGCAATTTAACAATACATACATGCTATTCCAAATCAAACATCTGAAATCATGTTAATAAAGAACAATTAACAATTCCAACATGTTCGGGCATAATTTAACATTAAATCAAGAACAATTCACAATCCCAACGTGCTTGGGCATAATTTAACTTTAAATTAAGTCAGATACATCAATTTTGCACTAATGCCCAACATCGGGACTTAACTGAATTGAAATAACAGTTCCCACATGAAAATTTAATCAATTCAAACACTTTACATAATAGGCCACGCCTATTTCATTATTATCGTCCCACCTTGAGACTTAATGTTTAATCCCTATAGTATTCAAAGTATTACCCTATGTCATCCTTTACAATGTTTGACACTAAAATCTAGTTAAAGAGAAGTTGAACCACTCACCTAGATTCCAATAACATCTTTATCGTCACCTGAGTGTTAATCGGAGATGTGAATATGAATTTGGGAAAACTACAATATGGAGTTTTTAATTTAAGAAAGTGATGTTAATTACTTTGTTTGATTTAAGATTCTTAATCTCAAAAGGCTAGCACGATTTAAGATTTGAGTTTCATGAGCATACCTTTTTTTTTATGGAGTTTCTTCCTGGAGGTGTGTTCTTGAAGCGCACGTATAGAGGAAAAATGTCTTGTTTTGAGTTCTCGTGAGGGTTGTCTTCTAGTGTGTGGCATTTATGAATTTGTGGAAGGAGGTGGACGACTAGGCTTCTTAGTGTTTGAGTGTGTGTAGTTTCTAGAGTGAGAGAGGGTAGGGGACGACTAGGGTTCACTTGGTGTTTTGTGTGCATGTGAGGGTTAGGGTTTGTAGAGAAAGGAGAGGCGCTAGAGTGTTTTGCTATGTGGTGTGTAATGTTTTAAGGTCCTATGCTTTTGTGTTTTGATGCTTGGCCATATGGTTTTTTGTAAGGCTAGGTTTAGTCTTTTAGTTGAATTATCTAGGTTTAATCGAGGATTTAGTTTAAATTTGAGTTTGAATTAGATCTTGGTATCTTAATTATCTTAGTTTAATATGTATTAGGCTACTAATATTATCATAATGTTCCCACGCCTACAATGCAGGAGGCTATAGGTTGTTTTTTTTAATTTTGGTTATTCATTCATTTATCTTTAGGAACTTTTAATTTAATTTGAATTTATTGAAATTTGAATTGTCTTGTATTTTTTTCATCTTAATTTAATCTTTGTTATTCTATTAATACTCTTACTTATTTATTAAATAGCACACGCCTAAAATTTAGGAAGCGTGCATTATCTTCTTTATTTTATTAATCCCTTATATCATTGTTTTTTTAATATTATTTTTAAGATTTAAAATTCCTTCCTATCTTAATCCTATTTTTCCTTATTTATTATTATTTTTACGTTACTATATTATTTGTCTTACTTTGAATTAGGCTCACGCCTATTCTATAGTTTTCTTTATTTATTATTTTTATTATTTAATTTTCTTTAAATTATATTTATCTAAGGGAATTCTTTTCTTCATTTTTCCTACATTTAATTTTCTTAATTTTTAAACCTCTAATTACCTTTTAAAGCCTCCTATTATTTTTATTAAATTAATCCCTACCTATTGGTCCAATTTTGTGTGATTTCGTCCAACCCCTAACCAAGTTTTATTTTTCATTTTAATCCCTCATTAGCCCGAATCACATTTGACATGTAAAATGAACCCCACATCATATAACATCCATCCTACCACACAACAGTTCATGCAAAAATGAACTTGTAAAACATGCTTTTTAACTTGCAAAAAAGATAATAAAATTGATAGACAAGAAAAATGTTAACCCCGGGTATCACATTATCACCCCTTTTAGGAAATTTGATCCTTCGAATTTTTGTTATCTCTAGTTGTGAATAAATGCGATTATCTAGCATGCATGTCCACCTTGGTCTCCCAATGTGGGATTGATTTCACCACAATACTTTAACTAAGGGAATCTCCCTAGACCAAAGTCTCTTCATCTAGCTATCAAGAGTAGCTATAAGTATCTCCTCGTATGAAAGGGTCTCATCTAGCTGAAAGATACTTGGCTAGAATACGTGTGATGGATCGGGAAGATACTTCATTAACATAGATAAGTGGAAGATGGGGCGTACCCCCTCTAGCTCTGGGGGGTAGGGCTAATTGATACACCACGTTGCCCATACTCTCTAAGATCTCATAAGGCTAGAGCTGTCAAAGTAGGTCAGCCCGACCCGTTTAGGCCCACTGTCGAGTCAAGGAAAAGTGGGTCGAGCCTTTAAACGAGCCAGACTTCTCAGGGCTCAACCCACTTTTAGGTGGGCTAGCGAGCTAAACGAGCCGGCTCGCCAGCCCACTTTTTTTTTTATAAATTATAATTTTGTTTAGTTAATTACATGATTTTCTAACTAAAAGTGGCAATTGTAATTTTTATATTATTAATTTTGTATTTTTTGAATTAAATTATAAAAACTTTGAATGCTTTTTTTTTATTTTTTCTATTAATATCCATCAATTTTTTTTTTGAATTAAGATGGATCTCTTAATGTTAATTTATTAAACTAGTACACTTTATTCTATCTAAATCAATTTTCAAATATTAATGTGACACAGAGAAAAAAAATCTCAAACATTAATGTGAAGTGATAATCTTAAACTCATCATAAAGCAATATGTACAACAATATATTATATAAGTATATATAGGATGACAATAGTGTGGTGATACTAATCCCAAATTAGATACCTTGCTTCTGATGCAGGAGTAAATTTGGCAGCAACTGTCTCTCCAAAAACAAGAGGATACATCTTTGAGTGAGTGAGGTTTGAGAAGTGAATTCCTAAACCCTAGCAGTAGAATCAATCACAAGGAAAAGTTAGATTTCACATTACATGTGCATGAATGAAAATTACACTAAGAAATTTACCATACTTGGAAAGCAATTCCATTTCCAAGAACAACAGTTGAATGGAAGGTCCTATCAATATTTATGTGACACATAAAAAAAATCTCAAATATTAATATGGTAGTCACTAACTAAGTATTGATTTTTATTTTAAAAAAATAAATAAAGGGTTAGCGGGTTGGCCCGCGGGTTATGCGGGTTAGCCTACCTAACCCTATGTTAAGTGGGTCGGGCCTAAAAAACCTAGCAAAAAATGAGCCCACTTTTTGAAAGCCCAGCCCACCTAAAAAGTGGGCTAAACGGGCTCAACCTGCCGGGTTGGGCTCGTTTTGTCAGCTTTACGTAAGGCCCAATATACTTGGGATTTAGCTTCCCCTTCTTCCCGAACTTCATGATTCCCTTCATTGGTGACACCCTCAGGAATACCATATCACTGACAAGAACTCTAGGTCATGACATTTGTGATCTGCATAGGCCTTCTGCCTACTTTGAGCTACACACATCCGATCCTAAATAGCCTTGACCTTAGCCAAGGCATAGTGAACCAAGTCAGTTTCTAGTGCCTTTACCTGACCTAACTCGAACCACCCTACTAAAGATTTGCATCGACCTTCGTACAGGGCCTCATAAGGTGCCACCCGATAGTAGCCTAATAACTGTTATTATATGCAAATTCAACAAGCTAAAGGCGTTTCTCCCAACTCTCGTTGAAATCTAAAATACATGTCCTCTAATGTCTGAAAAGTTCTTTCAAAATATCCACCGCTTTGAAGATGAAAAGTTGTGCTCAAATCCACTCTCGTTCCCAAAGCCTCCTTAAAAGTCCTAGTCACCCTCTCCTTGTAATACCCGAGATTTTAGATAGCTTGTATAAGAGAGTTATCCTTACACGTGTGAAAATTTTTCATTTGCATAAGGGAGTCTATAGAAAAATTTTCACATCCCAAGAACTTCAGTGTAAGCCAAAACCTCCATGTTTGTGTTGGGCCTAACTGTAGGTGGATGTATTGCCTTGAATTTTGCTATGGGTGCTTGTTGAGATGTGAGAACTTTTATACGAATAAGATTTTTATTTGTATAACTTGAAAGTTAAAATTGAATTATTTTTTAAATAAAGTATTATTATTTCTTTTTTGCATTACACCAATTATGATAAACTTATACTTTTCTTTTTCACGCTTTAATTATAGAGTACATTTTATAAAAGTTAACATTTCAAAATATTATAAATTATATAGTCATTTCAATGTATAAATTATATGTGTACGAAACTATTAAATGTGTGTTAATTTATTTATTTATTTTTCAACGGAAGTCATGTGATGCAACATAAACAACTTATTGTATATTTGTATATACCCGAATGTATAGGATAATTTTGTGATGGACCACCATTCGCATACAAGGAGCACTTTATCTTCGGTATTGTGTATTATACACAAACATAAATAAAGTTGTTGAGTAATGAGACATTTGTTGGGCAATCGTGATGACTGATTAATTATATATGCACTTGAATCAATGTGAAAGCCCCATCTACCTACGTTTGCCACCCTACAATTTATTTCATGTCTTCAAATTATTTATTATAATTTTAGTTTTTTCTTTTAGCTATAAAAGAGTCACAACACCTTGAGAATTGAAAATAGAGAAAGGAGTGGGGATAAGAATTGAATCTAGTTTATGTTAGATCTTTAATACTAATGTTCAAAAGTATTTATTAAAATATTTTATATATATTCTTAATTAGACAAATAATTTTTATCTAATAAGAGTATCTTTGTCCGGATTAATCCTCTTGTAAAGATATATTTTCCAATCAACTTATGTAGCAAATTAAAACTTTGATCCTTCGTCACTAAATGTCAACTTTCAACAATAATTTTTTTAATTGTCATCAAAAAATTACCACTGAAAATCAGTTTTTTTATAATGTTTTTAGATGATTTTAAAGGAGCATTACGATAGGTCTCATTTTAATTTACTTAAACTTCTCAATGGTTTTATATAAATTCTTCCTATTTCATTAACATAAACCTTTTAGTTAGTTCCATTAGTTATTATTACCCATATTTAGACCATAATGTGTAATACAGACGACGAATTTCATGAAGGGCAAGCCCAATTCAACCAAGCAACCCAATGCAAGTATAGATGGCGAAAATTTTCCAAATTTAAGGATTTCTGTGAGGACTACTGCATTAATTAAAAGACTTATATTCGAATATTTTTCTCTCAATATCGGGATAGGAAAGAAAATCTTCTCGAGGTATTATATATATAATCTCAATTTAATTTTTAAAAGATAAATTATTTTATTTTAATTATTAAAAATTTTATTTATTTTAATTTTATCTTTTTATTTGTTAAAATAACTTTTAACATTTAAAAATTTGAGATTTAATAATTGTAGAGTTTGAAGTTTTGCAATAAAAATGACTAATATGAAACAAATATATTCTTTTACAGATTAAACTAAAATACTTAATCTTTTAAAGATTAAATTAAAATAATTAAAATTTTTTAAGGACTAAATTAGTAATTTGTTATATATATGTGGGTTTGTATATATATATATATATATATATACCACGGAGAATCCTAAGTCGCTTGAACACGAAGAATAGAAGCTTTAAGTTGTAGAAGCTTGTGCTGTGTAAATGTTGTGTTGTTGCCATGGTCATGCTATTGCTTTGTTTATTACTTGGCACCGTTGTGCTTTTTTTTTTTAAAATAATTATTTGGTAATTGAATACTAAATTATAGATGTCAATTAATTTGAATTTAAACCAAATAAGACTACAATGAATGATAGAAGTGTTCAAACCTAAATTAAATAGACCAAAAACATACCAAAATCAAAAAAATGAGGTCCAAATTAGTTTTTGAAATATAAATTTTAATTAGTTCGGTTCGGTTGTAGATTTCATTTGGTTTGGTTAACCGAACTATACCAAACCAATTTTATATATATAAAAAATTATATTTTGTATATATAATATTATATTTATATATTTTTATGTCAACAAAATTATTTTTATATATTTTATAATTAACTTAGTCTCATTCTTTTAATTAATGTGGTCTCTTTTTTATATATATTTCATAAAAATTAAAAATCACAAACTATTGTAAACAAAACTACCTAAAATCAAATTAAACTGCCCAATCAAAACTAAACCAATCGACCAAAAATTAAAACCAAATAGGTACATAATTTTGTAAAATCAATTAGTTCAATTCGATTTGGTTAAGAATCAACCTATGAACACCTCTAATGGACGGCAAAGTTATCCCTAACAAATTTATACAAAATTAAATTCTCAAAAATTTAAATTTAAGACCTCTAATTAAATTAAAATAACTTCTTATTAATTAATCTACGGTCTTCTTTGTAGTGTGCATTTTGATACTCCATTTTTTTCAAACACCATGCTGTCATTATGTTCTTCAGCATGCTTTTGCTCTTCCCTTGAATAGCCTCAGGCTTCAGATAACTAGCTTCAATCTCCATTAATATGGTCTGCACCAAATATACTTTACAAAAGTGAATTAAGCCATATTGGGTCCGAAACTTTTGTTTTGAGTTTATGACACAACGTTGGAGTTGTTGGGCTTATGAATGTTTTATTTATTGTTCCAAGCTTCAAGACATGAATTTATTGTTTGGGTTTGCAAGAAACCTTTGGCAGAGAAAAAAGTTGGGACATTTGTAAATGGAGAAATTCCTAGTAATAAAAATTGGGGAAATTAGGGCAATCTACTGGAACCACTGTTTGGGCCAATGGAGAAAACGGTTGATGAACGTTTACGTGTTAACATCATTTTATTTTTTTCATATATATATATATATATATATATATTTTAAGTGCTAATAATTATTTAGGTAAACTTATATATTAATTATTATATATGTGTACATATATTAAAACATATATATTGCTATATGTTTTAATATATTAAAACATATTATTTTGGACTCGACTTGTTTAATATATTAAAATTACTTAGAAAAAATATATTTTACTCTCATGAAATTTGCTCTGTGTGCAGAAAATCTTCATGAAGTTTAATATTAAGCAAAAGACTCCTATGAACTTTCATTTTGTGACAAAAATTACTTGTCGGTTAGTTGACCGTTAGTCAACTGATGGTCACATGGATACTGAAACGCTACATCAATAAATGATTCATGTACCACATCAACTCGCTTTCACTCAATAACCATATCTAATAGAATTCCGACACGTGGCATATGCTTAACTTTGAATAAAAATCAAAATAGCGCATGCACATTAGAATTCGAACTTGGACTTGGATAAAATAAGAAAGAACTCTCCACCATCTAGTTACTTATACACATTCAATATATATTTGTAAAATTTAATATATATATATATATATATATATATATATATATATATATATATATATATATATATAAGAACCTCTGTTATTGTATTCAAAATTCAAAACAATATACATCAATTATTATATCTTATAAAACAATAACAAATCTTATAATAAGAAAATATGCTATTAGTTTACATAACTCATTTTAAATTATATAAAAATTAAAAAATTTAATAACAAATCTTATAATATAAATTTTATTTTTCTTAAGTAAAATAATTATAAAAATATACTATGCATTTAAAATTATTTTTTAATATAAGATTTGATATTATAATTTTTAGTAATAATTAAATTTTATAATATCAAATCTTATATTAAAATTTTATATTATAATGTCAAATCATTTTAAATTATTATTAAAAATATAATTTTCAAATCTTATATGAAAAAATAATTTTAATATGCATAATATTTTTATAATTATTTGTTAATATAAATTTTATTTTTATTAAGCATAAATAATAATTAAATTTATATTATAAGATTTTTTATTAAAATTTTTAAATTTTTATATAATTTAAAATGAATTTTGTAAAATAATAGCATATTTTCTTATTATAAGATTTGTTTTTTTATAAGATATAATAATTGGTGTATATTGTTTTAAATTTTGTATATAATAACAGAGGTTTCTATATATATATATATATATATATATATATATTAAATTTTGTAAATATATGTTGAATATGCATCAATGGCTAGATGGTGGAGAGTTCTTCTATCTTCTTTTCAAGCCCAAATTTGAATCTTGTTGTGCATGAGCTACTTTGATTTTTCTTCAAAGCTAAGTATATGCTACATATCGCAACTTTATTGGATATGACGATTGAGTGAAAGAAATCTGATGTGGCACATAAATTATCTGCTGATGTAGCGCTTTAGTGTCTATGTCAGTATTAATCATTAGTTGACTAATGGTCAATTAATCAACATATGATTTTTGGCACAATATAAAAGTTCATAGAAGTCTTTTGCTTAGTTTTAAACTTCATGGAAGTTTTCTACACATAAAACAAACTTCATGGGGATAAAGTGTATTTTTTCCAAGTTAGTTCGGGGTATTTGTGAATTTAATATTATCATATGTGTAGATATCTGACCCAAATTAATAACAATAATGAGATATTATTAATAAATGGAATCAACCTATTGGGCCAACTCATTGGGCTTGATAATTTGGTTACGATTCCCAGGATTATAAAGATTTACTTTTTAGATTTTGAGAAAGTCTATAAATATGTAAGTGTGTGACTTAATATCCATCACACAAAACTTAATTTGTGAAAAACCACATTTATTAACCTTGAAAAACCTAACCTCTCCAGAGAACTATTACTTTGGATTAAGGTATGCTTTTCTCTATGATTCTTTAAGTTAATATTATTATTATTATTGTCAATTTATCTATCAATATCCTATAAATAATCAATTCATGATCATAGAAAATAATGTGTTTCTGACTAAATTCCGCATTTGAATGAGATCATAAATTTTGATGTCTTGTGTTTATAATTATGTTATAACATCCTTACATTAAGCCATTTCTCTTATGATTCTATGTGATTGTTGGAATAGTAAAATTATATTTATTTCTATTTTTCCATTTTTTAATGAAAATTATGTGTTTTTTCTAATCTTTTGATAAAATATTAAGGTTCACGGCAGGAACAACATTCAGTAGCACGTCCCCGTGTAGCAGAATAGCAGGGTTAGCATTGCTATCCAAGCAAGGGAGATGCTTAACCTAGTAGAAGGGGAGAAAGCAATTCGGACAAGAAAAGGGAACGCTTTATTATATTTTATATTCCACTGCATTATCTTCAATGAATGTGGTAAATTTAATAATGAAAACTTTTTGTGATTTTTTAAGTGAATATATAGATTTCAAAATTAAATTACATATAAGATAATTGATTTTAAAAGATATCATCAATAATTAATGTTATTGATAATTTTAAAAAACTATTATGAGTAATTAAGATTAATGATAATTTTAAAAAGTATAAATTGTCTTTTAATAATGATTGTTAATTTTTTCACCAAAAAACAGTTTTAATATTTAATTATTTAAATACAAAATTTTTTAAAGATAAAAAAATTAAAAGTGATATGCCAGCCAACCTGTTTAAGCTTTAAGCCACAAATGGCAGATATGGATATGTCAAAAGAGCAGAACCGACTTAGGCATTAACTTGGGCTAACTTTTTGGTTATTGGGTAAATTACTGAACCAGATAAATAAATTAAAAATTATATATATACTTATATTTGTTTACAAATAAATTTAAAACTAAGTTAAATAAATAGTTTTATATGTAAATTCACACTTTAAAGTCTTAAAATCCTAGTCATTAGTCATAAATAATTAAAATATAAATATCCATAAATATTTTTTTGTCATAAAATTACAAATAATTTTTTTAAAATATTTGATTGTTATTTTTTAAATTAGATGAATCTATAAAAATTTTGGTTTATGCTCTTCAATTTTTCTTGATTTAATTTTTTATATCAAATAATTATATAAATATAATTATTTTTTTCTTATCTCTTAATTCATTAGTAATAAGATACTTATTTTTTATTAGATTAAATATATTTTCCATTTTAATTTTTGCCATCTTTCCACATGTACATTTTGGTTTTTGGGTTAGAATAATTTATACATACATACATATATATATATATATAATATTTCACCTATATAAATTAATAAGAAGTTGATAGCAAGATGGTAAGATACACAAATTATGTGTAAGGGGATAAAGTTTGATTCTAAGTAAGTGTACATTTTTTTTAAATTTTTAATTTTTCATAAAAATTTTAAAAAAAAGGCATTGGTCAATCGGGTCACTTGCAGTTGGACCAAAACACATGATCCAAACTTATTCCGACCCTAAGTCGTCAAGTCCCGAGTCAACTCACCAAGTTGGTCCGAGTAAAATAACTATGCAAAAGAGATTTACATGTTAAATAGAATCGTTTTAATAGTGCTAGGTGCAACAAGAAAAGATAGGAAAGAAAAGTAGCCTTGGAGAAATTCAGAAAATCTTTTTGGAGGAAGAAAGTTCAGCCCCAAGATCTCACAAATTTTTATTTTAATAATTTCTATGATTACAAACCGTTTTGCCTAATTGAAGTATATATTGCATTATTATAAGTAGTTAGAAAATAAAATACCTTTAAAATCATTTTAAAGAACTAAATGATGTATCCCATTTTAACTCCCCTTATGCACCATGTTTGAAATCCTAAAAGGAAACAAATTGAATTAAACCAAATAAGAAAGAATGTCATCAAGGCAAACATCTTATTATGTCTTAACGTCTTTGCAGCATCATACCAGGAAAATCCCAATTAACCTGCTCCTTCCTTATCAGTAGAAAAATAAAAATCTGACTTTCAAAAACTAAAACTATATTTGGAGGAGTCATCACTAAAATTTTATTTTTTAAAAAAAACTTAAAAGAAAACTTTGTGAAGATGATAAGATGAAATGCAAGCATGTTCGATAGCCTAATTGTACTTGGAAAAGGTGTTAACACCCACAATACCCATTCTTAAGAACGGCCACCTTAAGTTAACTACGCAGAAATTTTATGATACGGCCTATAGCTTACCCTAATCATCTTTAAAATCAAAGTTTTGAAAATTAGACTAGTCATTGAACCGATCGAAATATCAATTTAAAGGTTAATGGTTTAACTATAATTGAATTGTATTTAAATCGGTCTACTTTAAAATATTATAAAAATAATATACATAATTAAAGACTATAAATATAAATTTACAAATTCAATAAAAAAAATTTGATATCAAATTATATAAAAGAACATCCACAATCAAAACTTTATAGCAAAAATTGACAATATAATATGAAAATAATATTCATCAATATTATATTTATTAATATTAAATCTATAAAATATCAATATATTGGTATATTCACTAAAATTGATTAATTTGTAATATTAATTTTTTCATTACCTAATTATAAAACAAATAAAAATTTAAAAAATAAAAAAATTCAAATGAACCAATTTATTTAGTATCGAATTTCATCATGTTCGATTGATTCTTTGCCAGTTCAATCACTTACCAAATTTATGAATTATTTCAAACTGGTCCTTGACTAATTTTCGGTCCAATGAATAAGAGCATATCCTGTAATCTAATAACTCCCTAGTAGAAGACTAGGATGAGATCCAAAAGGAAAGGATTGAATTATGGAGTCCCAGCATTCATAATACTTGTAGCCAGATGTGACATCTCCTTTTATATATGTGACATGAGAGGTGAGTAGAGTGGTAGAGTTGAGGTTAGGTAACTGGCATGCCTAGACCAACATGCACTCTTACGAAATAAGACGTACATTGTAGCATGCAAATCATACTGCATATGCTTTATGACCGCGAATTTGGGAGCAAGTGAAAGGATATCTGATTCACTTTTGTATGAGTCCCATAAAAGAATAAAATCCTTTTATCGATGCCCTTATAACATTGATGAGGTGATAGATTGTTGTATGCTGATGGAATTTATAACCAATTTTTGTAGATAACTCTATAGTATATATGAATAATAATAAATTATATGCGTACTTGGGGAAGCAGCAGAACTTATGATGGTAATTGATGATCCGAGTATAAATAACATAAAATAAAATAAAATAAAATAATTAAAAAGAGTAAAACTACTCTTTTGACCTAATATGCTTTTAGATGATATTACTTCAATAGGACTATTACACCACATATATAGGTAGAGAGTATGGACCTCTCCTTGTGAAATCTTAATGAGCTAGCATTCCCATCATTAATCAGTCTACACAAAGCACTGTTTTAATTTAATAAGGATTGTTTAATTTATAAAAGAATTTATAATTAACATATTATTAAAACTGCATAATACATATAAATAAATAAATATATGTATAGATAAATATAATTTATGGTAGTCCATATGAAAAATCCAACAATCTCCTACTTGGACAACATAAATCATTAGTTTGAAAGATAAATAATTTTCAGATTTAATAATACAACAAAGTTATCATATGCAATTAATATGTCAATTATTAGTTGTCACTTTAACTTAACAATCTTCAAGTCAAATAACAAGAGGCAATAAGTATTTGACAAGGCAAAAATCATGTTCGATAGGGGCACTGACATCATACATGTCAAAATACTCAATCCTCAACAAAATATTTGACTAATATGTGAAACTGGTGTCAGAACATATATTACAAAGATGTGATCCTTGTGCAATTCTAACGAATGGTCCAAGCATTTGAAACTGCTCTAAGAGATATGATAGTATAAGTGACGTCATCTCAAACATATCTCATAATAGTGACACCAAGTAAATATTAAATTTCAGACTCCTACTAACCCAAAACATCAAAAGACTTAACTAAACTATATGAGCTACATGACTCTGAAAAGCTCTAACAGTTAAGCCTTATAGTTAGTGGATTTGCTAATATGTTCTCTGTAGCAAGATACTCAATACGAATCTGAAACTCTAGAGTTTTCTCTCTAACGAACAAATATTTAATATCAAAGTACTTTGAGTGAGAAGAGCTTCTGTTGTTTTGAGAGAAATACAAAGCAGCAATGTTGTCGCAATATATCACAAGTGGCCTAGATATGCTTTCAACAATATGAAAGCCAGAGATTAAGTTTTTCAGTCACATGGCTTAATACCTTATCACAAGCAACATACTTTGCTTATATATTAGAAGTAGCTGTAAGAATTTGTTTAAACTTCCAAAGAATAGCTCCTCCTACCATCATAAAAATATAGCCGAAAGTAAACTTTCAATCGTCAGGGCAACCTGCTAAATCAGAATTAAAATAACCAATGACCTGAAGTTGATCAGACTTTTTATAGGTCAACATATAATCCTTGGTTCCCTGCAAATACTTGATGACCTTTTTCACGGCTTCCCAATGACCCAAACTTGGGTTACTCAAGTATATCCCTAAAACATTAATAACAAAAGAAATATCATGACGAGTACAAACTTAAGCATATATTAAACTACCTGCGAACAACGAAAGCATATGGGACCTTTTTAATCTTTGGGATGCTCTGTCTAATTGATTTCTCCATAGTGTATTTCAACACCATGAGATACACTCTGTTTGAGTGTTCCTATTTTTCACGAGAAGCCTTTTCAGCAGCAGTAGATGAGGTATAAGAGCACCAGGCTCTTCTTTCCTCAAAGCCAAGACCATATTAGTGATAGTCAAATAGAGATCCAGAGATTATTTCCAATCCTCAGAATTGGTCCTATTCAAAGTCTTGACAGAAGTCAAGCATAGACAAAGAGGCTAACATGATAACAACAAAATGAAACATTTAATATGCACGATGTTATTATGCGATAAGAAAATTAAATGGTTCCGTATGCACAGCCAATCATGTCCTTTAAAAAAAATTTTCTCACTTACTATGGTCCTGAACTATAATAAATAAGAAATGTAATAATTACAATGCACAAATCTTATATCACCAAAGTTTCAAATGTCGATGGGGTATTTGGAAGATAATTGACATAAGTATAAAACTAACAGTGCATTGTACAACATATTACATTAATGATAACACACCGATATGGTATAATTATTATTAATGTAATAAAATAATTATTAAAAAAATTTAATCATTCAACTCACAAAATTTGCATAATTGTACCCACGATAGGTGAGTTTACAGTTATAAAAATTATCAATAATTATATTCAAAATTATAATAAATACATATCATGCCTGATGAAATTACTCAATTCACATATAAATCAAAAATTAATTCCTTGACTATGACACATCAATAGAGAGATTATGATATATCAAAGTGCCACTAGCAGTATAAGGAATACTTATAAAATTTCAGGCCCAAAACTGAGAGTATAATATTTAAATCACAAACTTACTCCCACTAGTCATCACTGATGAGACACATATTCTCCTTGAAGTTGATCAAAGTGACAACATGGTGAAATTTTAAGTACCACTGCCTCAAGTTGAATTTCAAAACATATATAGATTTCTTTAATCTGCATACTGCATGTTTTTTACCATATTTCCAAAAAAAAAAAACAATCAGGTTGATCCATGTATACATCATTTAAAAAATCACCATTTAAAAATATTATCTTAACATCTATTTGGTGAAGCCACAGGTCAATGAGCCACTAAGAATTAGGAGAAACATAAACAAAATTAGATTCAACCCATATACAAAAAATGTAACACCAAAAAAGGAGAAATATTTACCACAAGAAACACATATTAATGTCACTCTGATA
The DNA here is from genome assembly GCA_037074585.1 of Biancaea sappan. Classification (NCBI taxonomy): domain Eukaryota; kingdom Viridiplantae; phylum Streptophyta; class Magnoliopsida; order Fabales; family Fabaceae; genus Biancaea; species Biancaea sappan. The sequence goes on from CM073490.1 coordinate 66,157,853, forward strand.
GGCTGTATACACTAATAGTATTTCAAAAAAATTATTTATTGTCACCACAATTGCTATTTTTCCCTTTTTCAAGCCATAATTATTTTTTAAAAAAATCAATATATATATAAAGATATATATATATATATATATATATATATATATATATATATATATATATTATTTACAAAAATAACACCAAAGATTGGACCCGCTATCGGCGAGCTGACAACCTTACAAAATTATTCAAATAGCATATTTGGATATCCAAAATAATTTGACAGAATATTTAGAAACAATTTACAATAAAGGAATACAATTTAAGCAATCAAATAATTACAAATTGTCTCTAAAATAATTAAAATACACAACGGTGCTACCAAAAGAGAGTGTGAGGGATATTTAACAAACAAAAATATCCACAATACCAATAAAATTTTCAGGCCAAATTTCAAAAAATACAATATACCTCAATTTTGACCAGAAGTTTTGTGATCATATATATCAATTCTATTTTCATTCTCGATCTCCTTATCTCAATCATGTCAATTTATACTAAATAAAATCACCAATTAAATTGAAAATATAATCATGATCACCAAAACATATATATATATATATCACCAAGAGTAATCGGCACAGGTGTAATCATCACGGAATTATGAAAAATCAATCATCATATATTCACGATCACTAAAAGTATATTAAAGCATGTATATTAATTTGGGAGTAATTTACTGTACATACTTATTTGATATATCCCAAACATGCTTTAATGCACAATAATATTGAATACATATCACAACTCCGTTGAAGGAAAAACTAACGTGTATGTGTGTGTGTGTGTGTATATATATATATATATATATATATGACAGTCCCAAAGAAGGAGTAGATGACGTCTTTGATAAGTGTATTCAATCAATTATAAATGCAACCATCATATCTACGTTCCATTGAGATTACATGGATAATGTTGATTGAAATACATTCCTGAGATGTTTTGAAATCATAAGTATTCACAAATCGAATTAAATGTCTATCTAACGTAATTTAATGAAATTGAAATCATAAATTTACCAAGTTTGGGATTACGTAATCCAATACATAATCAATGAAAAATTTTAAAATTTCTCTCAATTAGAAACAAAACACAAATTTATAATCATAAATTCAGGCTGAAATTTTAGAAAGTATAATATTCAAAATAAAATACTTGATAGATTCAGTCTTAAATTTACAAAAAAACTCAAAAAAATTGATCAATATACTCATGATCAAAATTATTCAGATATACATATAAAATTGGGATGAACATAATTTACAAATTCAATCCCAAATCTCCAAAATTCCAAATCAAAATAACCAATGAGTGAATGATAATTAGGAATCTCAAATTATATATGATTGACGTCAACTTCGACAATCCCATATAAATCACACCATTTGAATCAATTCCTTATGATTTCAGTCCATTGAATCCCGTCAGTTAATGTGAGGCTTCCAAATTTTGGGGCCTTAAAACAAAATCAGTATATATATTTGATTCAATCACGTGATTCACAAAATTTTACATCAACTATGATTACGGCAATTGAATATAATGGGAATGGGTGCCAATACTGAAACACAACAACATATGTGGATATCACATGAATATTTATGAGGATTAAAATACATATTCCGTCAATAACCCTAAAACTTTTCTTAATTATGAACAAAATGCAAATTAGGTTTCTATAGAAAAAAAAAGGCCCTTATAAACCCAAATAAAGATAATTTATCTAAATTGCAATAATTTTTTTCAATAAATATGAACGAATATATAAATCGTCATATAATTTTAATTTCATACAGTTATAAAACAATCTGTCAACCTGACTCTGATACCAATTGATGGGATTTATAAACAATTCCTGTATACAAGTATTGCAGATAACTCTATAGCATATAGGAATAACAACAAATCATATGCATATATGGGGAAGTAGTAGAGATCATGATGGTAATTGATGATCGAATATAAATAACATAGAAGAAAGGAAAAGAAAATAATTAAGGAGAGTAAACTGCCATCTTGGCTTAATATGCTTTTAGAGGGTATTAATTCAATAGGATTACTATACAACATATATAGGCAGAGAGTAAAAATCTCTCCTTATAAAACCCTAATAGGTTGACATTTTCATCATTAGTGATTGTGGGCGGAAGGAAGACTATGTGAATTTACACATATTATACTTGTGTTTGAGACCTATATATCCATTATGAAGCCCATTTCAGGGGACATCATAAGTGTGGACACAAAGTATATTAGTAGTGAGTATGGTAGAATTTGAATGACTATATATCTTGAGGGATTGGATAAGCCATATATAACATGTATATAAATGGGTTTAGGCATCTAAGGCTCTATTTTTAACATGACAAAATGTCACACGTGACAAAAGGGTTATAGACTCTGATGCTGATTCTGAGAAGGATTGCTAGTATAAGAGCTCCCAAAATTCATAGCCCAAGCGGTCACGGCAACACATTCAGTATGAATGTCTAAGAAATTGATTTTTTCTAAAATACTCTGTGTGATTTATCCTATCATGTGCAATGGGAGATGTTGGAATATGAGGCATCCATGATGGGTTGATCCATATCCAAGATCCAACCTGAATTATTTGAATTTTGGATAGTTACCTCCCTTTAGTAACTATCTAGTTAATGGTGGGATGAGAGGAGTTCAAATAGTTTTTTTCCAAGAAAAGAAAAAACACATAGACAAATTCTACATTTAAAAGAATCACAAGAAAATTGATAATCTGTGGATTATAGAGCGTGCTGGCAATGGAAAATTTGCAAAGATCCCAGCGTTGACTTTGTGAGAAATAGCAAAAGGGTGATTGATTGGTAATAAGTGTAACATGTCATATCTGTAAAAAGAGGTATGTTTTATTTTGCAAATAATTTCTAATTTCATATTCTTTCACATTCAAAATATCATAGCCAAAATTATAATATATCAAACCTCCGTTAATTGATAATTTCTTTAAAAGTATGTTATATTTTTATTTGCATAACTTGAAAGTTTAAATTGAATTATTTTTTAAATGAAGTATTATTATTTCTTTTTTGCATTACACCAAGTATGATAGATAAACTTATACTTTTTTTTTCACGCTTTAATTATAGAGTACTTTTATATAAAAGTTAACATTTCAAAATATTAAAAATTGTATAGTCATTTCAATTTATAAATTATATGTGTCCGATAACATTTAAATTTGTGTTAATATTTATTTATTTATTTTTCAATGGAAGTCATATGATACAATATAAACAACTTATTGTATATTTATACGTATCCAAATATATAGGGTAATTTTGTGGTGGACCACCATTCGCATACAAGGAGCACTTTATCAGTGGATTGTTCCAAGTATTTTATCTAATACTGTTAAATAGGTCAGCTCGGCTTGAATCAAGCCAAACACTAAATAGGTTTAAACGGACTAGCTTATTTAGGCTCGCGAGTCACTCTTTTTTAATATATTTTTATTTTTATATTAAAATAATATAATTTTAAATTTTAATAAAATTCACAATTATTTTATTAAAATATTATTTATACATGTAAAATATTACTTTTTTGATATTTTTAAATAATCAATAACTTTAATTTTTTTATATTTTCTTTCAAAATTAACTATATTATATTTAAATTTGAAAATTTTATATTAATTTTTAAAAAATTACAAAAATTTTTATATCTAAATTTACTACATCTACTGAATATAAGGTTATAAAATATAGAAATATGATAATTAAAATTATTTATATTAAATAATATATTTTTTAAAAAATAAAAATTAAAAAGAAGGTTAGCCCATGGGTCTAAATAAGTTAGACCGTTTAAGTTTATTTCTAAACAAGTTTAAAATGCTCATCCTAAAATTGCTCAGATGATGTTAGTCTAACATGTCTACTAAGAACTTTTTACACAGTGCTAACTCAATCTACGGTATTGTGTATTATACACACATAAATAAAGTTGTTGAGTAACGAGAAATTTGTCGGGCAATCGTGATGATTGGTTAATTATATATGCACTTGAATCAATGTGAAAGCCCCATCTACCTACGTTTCCCTACAATTTATTTCATGTCTACAAATTATTTATTATAATTTTAGTTTTTTCTTTTAGTTATAAAAGAGTCACAACACCTTGGGAATTGAAAATAGAGAAAGGAGTGCGATAAGAATTGAATCTAGGTTAAGTTAGATCTGTAATACTAATGTTCAAAAGTATTTATTAAAATATTTTATACATATTCTTAATTAGACAAATAATTTTTATCTAATAAGAGTATCTTTGTCGGGATTAATCTTTTTGTAAAGATATATTTTCCAATCAATTTATGCAGCAAATTAAGACGTTGATCTTCTTTTAGGTTGTGTTTGGTATGACATATAAGTTAATTTATAACTTATTTGACTAGTTTATAAGCTCGTTAGAAGTGTTTGATAAACGAGCTTCTTTTAATAAGTTATTCTAAAATACTACTTTAGTATCTTTATAGTTTATAGTTTTTGATTTTTTGTTCATATTTTATCATTATCACTTTTTCTTTCATAATATTTATTATACCTCTAAATTTATTATAACTTAATTTTCAAATTTCCTCACTATGGTCCTGTCATTTTTATCTTTAATTAAATATATATAGATATATATAAAATAAATTATATATAAATATATTACATACTTTATTGTTATTTTTTACTTTAACTAAATTTGTATATAAAATATATTTTATTATATATATATTATATAATAATAATATATAATAAAATATATATAAATATATTACATATGATATTTTAAAAATTAAAAATTGATATGTTTATTTGTATTATTTAGGAATTATAAAATATATGTCATTTTATGTCATTTTATATTTTTCAGTTATTTCAACAGCTACTTTTACTAAACACTTCTAATTTAATAAGTTAGTTTATAAGCTATTAGCTATAAGCTAAAAATTAACTTATAAGGTTTTAACTAGTTTTTAAACTTTCAGCTAACTTATCAGCTAATTTTACCGAACAGAGTCTTAAACTATTTTAAAGGAGCGCTATGATAGGTTTCATTTTAACACACATTTTCATAAACATTTTAATATACTTAAACTTGTCAATGGTTTTAAATAAATTCTTTCTATTTTATTAACATAAACTTTTTTTTAGTTCTATTAGCTACTATTACCCAAATTTAGACCATAATGTGTAGTACAGACGACGAAGTTCATGAAGGATAAGCCCAATTCAACCAAGCAATCCAATTCAAGTGTTGATGGTGAAAATTTTCCAAATTTAAGGATTTCTGTGAGGACTACTCCATTAATTAAATGACTAACATTTGGGAATTTTTCTGACAAGGTATTTTATATATATAGAGAGAGAGAGAGAGAGTTTCAATTTGATCTTTATGAAATGTTTTAATTTAATTATTAAAAATTTATTTATTTTAATTTTGTCTTTTTATTTATTAAAATAACTTTTGATAATGAAAAATCTAAGATTTAATAATGGTAGAGTTTGAAGTTTTACAATAAAAATAACTAAATTGAGACAAATATATTTTTTTAAAGACTAAATTAAGATATTTAATTTTTTTAAAACTAAATTAAAACAATTAAATTTTTCAAAGACTATATTAGTAATTTGTTATATATATGTGAGTGTGTATATATATATATATATATTCCATGGAGAATCCTATCTCGCTTGAACACAATTCACGGACTAGAAGGGAAACAGATCCCTTCTAAGAGGGATCCACTCCAGGACCTTTCAGGAGGGGATGAAGGCCCTTGGATCTTAGAAGCTTGTGTTGTGTGAATAATGTGTTGTTGCCATCGTCATGCCATTGCTTTGTTTATTTCTAGGCATTGTTGTGCACTTTTTTTTAAAAACAATCATTCGATATTCGAACATTAAATTAAAGGTATCGATTAATTTGAATTTAAATCAGGTATGACCACAATAGACAGTAAAATTTTTCCTTTTAAATTTTAACACAGCTGTATTTTCAAATATTCGAACTCAAGACCTCTGATAAAGTTAAGATAGTCCTATAGCAATTGCTATATGCATTTGGTGGTGTGCATTTAGATACTCTATTTTTTTCAAACACCATGTTATGACTATATTTTTCAACACATGCTTTTGCTCTTTCATTGAATAGCCTCAAGCTTCTGTTAGTTAGCTTCAGCCTCCATTAATATGGTCTGCACCAAATATACTTTACAAAAGTGAAATAAGTCATATGTTTTGGTCTGTACATAAGTAGATATTGGGTTCGAAACTATTTGTTTTGAGTTTATGACACAATAATTTAAATCTATATAACAAAAACTATGAGACAACAAAGTCATTTTTATTTAAGATTATTAAATACTTCTTTATACACTATATTCATAGTAGAGTTCGTACATTTACGTTCATTATCAAGAGCTAGGAATTTCAAACCCTTTTTTGATCTTACTCTTGAAATTGCAACATATAATTGGCCATGACTAAATACTGGAACAGGTAGATATAATCCAACGTTAGAGAGAGATTGACCTTAACTCTTATTAATCGTCATTGCAAAATAAACTGCTATTGAAAATTGTCTTTTTTTGAATTTAAAAGGTAATCTAGAGTCAGATGGTATCGATGCAAACCGAGGAATAAACACTTTATCTCGAACATTGTCACCTAAATTAAGTCTTCCTTCAATCACATGATCAGTGAAGTTACTTATTAAAAGTCTTGTTCCATTGAATAACCTCGTGGATTTGTCAATATTCCTTAGAAGAATGATTGGAAGGCCGACTTTCAACTTCAGTTTGTGATATGGCAATCCAGACAATTTAATGTTGTTGAGGAATTCAATGGTGTAGAGATTGTCAATGTTGTCAACATTAACATTAGCCTTGCAAACAAAATCAGAACTATAATAAGTCTTCAAATCACCTGATATTAAAGGTAACATATGATTATTGATTGCATCGACATTGTTTAGTGTAGAAGTGAGAATTGCTCTTTCTTTGAAGTATGATAAATTTCCCAAGTTTTGCTGAAGACATGGATAAGTACTCTGCATAATAGATAAAATAGGATCATTTACATCCTTAAGCAAAAAATAATCCAGAATTTGTATTGTTAGATTGACCAACATTTTCTTCATCGGATTGTCCTTCACCTGTACTCAATATCCATTCTGAGAATTCAATGATATCTTTGTTCAAAATACCATTGTTGCCAGATTGTAGATGCATATTATGCTTCAATGTCATGACAGTACAATAATCCTACATATAAGAAGAATTTAGTGTAGAGAGTACAATGTCTTGCCTTGTTCCTCTAGGAATAACAGGAAGTATTTGTTTGAAATCGCCACCAAATACTACAACTTTACCTCCAAACGGTTTATCCTCACTATTTGCAACTGAAGACTGCAAGATATCTCTAAACGTTCTGTCAACTGCTTGAAAACAAAATTTATTCATCATAGGAGCTTCATCCTATATAATTAGACTTGTTATAGAAATTAGATTAGCAATCTCACTATTTTGTTTTATATTAAATGTTGAGTCTTTATTTATTTCTAGAGGAACATGAACTCGTGAATGAGCAGTCCTACCTCCTGGAAGAAGGAGTGAAGCAATTCTGCTAGAAGCAACGTTTAAAATAATCTTACTTTCTGATCTCAATCGTGCAGAAAGTGTCCTCCATAAAAAGGTTTTCCCTATACCTCCAAAACCATAAACAAAAAAATCCCGTCAACATCTGATTCAATAGAACTAAATACTTTATCATAAATATCTCTTTGTTCATCATTTAGAGATCCAATGAGAAGTAGATGTTCTTTTGCCAGAGAAGGTTTATCATAATTTGATTCTTCGATAATTAACTTGTTCATTGAATTAGTTCTTGTGTCTATATCAGGTAGAGGCATTGAAGTAAAATCAGCAAGAGATTTACCATTTTGGTGCAAGATATTGTTAATCTCTATGAGTGTAAAATTCTTTAATAATTCTTCAGACATAATCAAATATGCATTAAAAAAAGTATTATGTTGGTAAGTATGCATTTAGTGAGTATTTGAATTGAAAAGGACAAATAATCTATAATGTAAATTCATAATGAAACAATTCTTGCCGTTATGACCAATAATTTTATGTTGCTTATATAATATATCATCTGACATAAATTTTCAGGTTTTCTCCCAAACAATATCAGGTCTAGACATTGAAATAGACATTAGTAAAATGCAAAACAATCTTCTTAATTATATTGGTGAGGAAATTTCACTTGCCTCTTGAATGCCTTCAACATATTCCTTGTCATCATCGAGTAAACCAAGAACATAGCATGCTTCTTTAGAAGATCCATATCTAATTCCATCAATTGTCCTTATATCTTCATAACATGTTGGCCCTTTTACAATATTAAGAAGAGTTTGCAGATAATGAAATTCTCCAGAACCTAGATGTGTATAGGATAATCTACTGATTGAATAAACTGATTTTCTAGGAACCCACTCCTTGGAGTCTTATTTGAAAACAAATCTTGTTGGAAAGTCAACATAACATAATGTCTTTGCCTCTTCGTATATTTTGTTAGCCTCAAACCATGCAAGGAATTTTATACGACTTCTAGAAGCACGTTCAACAACAGAATCTATATGATCTTTGTTTGAGAATATAATTAATTGATCATTTGATAAATGGAAAGACAATCTTTCTACTGCAGGGTCTCTAAAATTAATATCAAAATCAAAGATTCTCCAAACAAATTCGCAAGGAGATAGACATCTACAATCATAGAACATTTTAATTCCATCTCACTGTTCACTTTTGGGTACAATTTCATCATGTTGGTGAAAAGAAGCAGTAACTCTGTCATGACCTTTATTGATGTATTTGAACAAATACTTAATTGATCTTGATTGGTTACACTGTTCAACATTGATGTCAGCATTGTATTTCAATAATAAGGATAGACTGAATGGGATAACATACCTATTGTCAAATAATATGCCATTCTTCTCAACTGTAGCAGAATTTTCTGATCTCTTATATCGTGGAAAACCATCATTATCAATTGTTGTAGAGTTGGTAAATGGTTTGGGGAAATGTTTCGAACATCTTCCGTTGATCATGCAAGGTGAATTTTGATTTGCAATTCCACAAAGACCATGAATCATTAAATTAGTTACAGCTTCAAAAAGTAATGGGTATCTCTACTTGTCAAGAATTTTCGCGCTAATAGCACTATCAATATCATTAGGAGTAATACGTCTATCATCTTTATGTAGAAATAGAAGAATATGTGCATGTGGCAAACCTCTTTTTTGAAATTTAACAGTGTAAAAAGCTGAAACAATTTTAAAAAAACATTGTTAAAACCATTTGAACAATACAAATAGACAATTGTGAGTGAGTTGTTTAAAACAATGTAAATAATACCTGCTATAACTCTTCCAAATTTTTTTTCCTAAGATCATGAAGGAGTTGATCAAGTTTGATTTTGAAAATACGGGAAATAATGTCAGGTCTATCTTTAGCTTTAATTCCATATCCCTCAACAAATCTGATAATCTCTGGCCATTTAAGATTACCTGTGAAAGTTATGAACAGATTAGGAAATCATGCCCATTTGCAAATAGCCATAGCGTCATGATAGTTTTGTATTGTGTATCATGCACCTCCGGTAACAGATGATGGTAAGATAACACGTTTGCCTAAGCACGTTGGATTATTCTCTCCTCTTAAAAGAGCTTATGAAAGACCACTGTAAATATCTGATCTTAGTTTCTTCTGATTATTTCTAATATAAAGTAATCTTTTAGATTCTATCATTATGTATGCATTGACAACAAATTGCTGAAATAATCTGCCAGCACCTACTAAAGTTTGAGACTCATTTGTCCTATCTTAAATTCGAAATGCAAAAAATTGTCTCATTGTAATACGTCTCTACTTTGTTGAAGGTGCCAAATTGTTGAAACTTAATCCAACGTCATCTCTATAACCATCTTCACCATATAGAAATAATAAAAGATATTGTAATGGTAAATAAGAAGGATGTAGCTCACTTATTTGCTAAAACAATCCAGTTTTGTATTGCACAATAATATCTTGTTCTCGAGAAGCCATATCAGAATCCCCTATTATTAAGGCTGCAACTTCAGAACATGTTGGCAAGTTATACTGCTTTCCATCTTTACTTCTATTCCGCATTAGACGAATACTTACATTATATGGACGACAATGATCAATCATGTCTTTTGCTATTTGATAAATCTTTACAAAAGGATTTATCTTATCAAGTATGTCTTCAATATCTGTACAATTTTAGTTTCCAAACATCGATCATCTTCAGACCTGCTATTTTTTATGTAAAATATTAGATCAAGTTATAGGATTAAAAATAACTTGATTATAATAGTGTTTTAAGTTAGAAGGACAAAATGCATTAAAAAAATGAAATAAAAGCTTGCAGAGTACCTTATTGAAGAGATCCTGTCACAAATTTCATTGTTAATGTCGTATATATATATATATATAGCTGAGCAAATCTTGGTGTTTTTCCCATCTAGTGATAGCAGACTTCCAATTTTATGAAAATTTTGTCCATGCATTTTTAAAACATAAGGACATCTTGATTGATTTATACCATGATCAACTTTTCCACTCATTGAAGTAAAAGCGAACATATTGTTGTACTTCCGGATGTTTTTCGAAAATGCTTTCATAATGCATCATTGTAATACATTAATCTCCAAAGTTCGTTAGGAGGGTCGATTAAAAATGATAGTTGAACTTTTCCTTGCATACAATAAATACTAAACTTTGGATTCCTTGTTCTGCTATCTTTCTTACAACATTCTTCATACCACATATTAACTCCACAAAATTCACAAGAAAAGATATAGTCTCCAATGTCCCAATAAACTGAATTATCATAAACATAAAATATTTTACTATATAATTAGTTAAGAAAAAATATTAAAGAATAAATGAAAGATGTTTACCTTCTTCAAATCTATGTGTGATATTGTTTTCCTCACCAATGTTATTATTAATTCTCGTACTCTGAACCGTATCATTTGGCACAAAATATGTGGTAACTGAAATAGAAAACAATTATACCAAACTTCAACAATTTGAGATAAACATGATATGAATAAAAGAAAAGTATATTGTGGATTTTGAAACTTCAACCAACTATGCTCAATGTCCCAATAAACTAAATAATCATAATCATGGAATATTTCACTACATAATTATTGAAAAAAAATCTAGAAAATCTACTTAGATGTGTACCTTCTTCACATCTATGCATAATATTGTTTTCATCACCAATATGATTTGCAATTTGAGTATTCTGAGCTATATCACTTGGGCGAGAAAAAGTTGTAACTGAAAAAGGAAAACAATTAATGAAAATTCCTGAATTTTAGATAAACATGATTTTTTAAAAAAGAAAAATATAATGTGGATCTTAAAACTTGGAATACCTGTGCTTTGTAGTTGTGAGGAAGATTGATTTCCAATTCCATGTATGTTACATTCACTGGTTGAACCTTTATAAGATATAAAATTAGCTAATATATATATATATATATATATATGTATGTATGTATGTATAAAAAATGAGGAATTAAATTACAAAGTAATATTGTTTTCCATACATTGAATAATTGAAAAATAATCTTAAGTTATTAACTATATTACTTATACTGTATTGTTGTATGCTTATAGTCTTATTATTCAATTTCGAACAAACAGAAGATATAGATATATGCTTTGTTGAATTGTGTTCTGAAACAATATAAAACAATGAAGTCAGTAAATTTAGATTACATTGTAAGCATAATAAAAATTTAATTAAAAATTACATTCTACCATTAGTGAAGGATGCAAAAACATCTTGATTTGAATTTGCTCCTTGATAAGTTGTCTTGTACTTTGAAGTTTTACATGCAGTTGAATATTTTTCAAATACTACATAAAAAAAAGAAAGAAAAATAAAGAATATTAAGTATTTAAAAAGTTCAACTTTAAATAATTACTCAAATTTCTAATTAATAAGTATTCTTACCTGACTTGTAAGGGTGATTATCAACATTGTTCTTTTTTCTTTTTGAATTCGTAGGATATAGAAGTGTTGCCTCTTGTGTATTATGAGCAAAAACTATAAAAGACAATATTAATTGGAAAAACATGAATACATGTTATATGAGATTTTAGAAAAATGGAATATAATTACTTACAGTTTGTGATGTCTCCAAGAATTTCAGTACTTGAATTGCCTTGTTTATACGGTGTGTTAAATTGTGGATAAGTATTTGTAGTTGGAATGCTTTGAGATTCTGTAAATATACAAAAAACATTAGGATCAAAATTTCTTCCTAATAAAGGTAAAAATTTACTAAATAATAAAATAACAAAGTTTTAGTACTTGTCATGTATGGATCTTCAGCTACTATTTTTTTTTTTTGCTTGGAAGAATTGGATGGAGTTAAAAACATTGATTCCTTTTTATTATCATTCATAACTGATAAAAAAAACAAATGTTATTTTTTTCAAGATAAATACACTGTACCTAATATTATAACATCATGAGATTTGCTACTTACGATTGGTTGTCTCCAAGAACAACTGGTCTTGCATTGGCATTTTTAAAAGATGTGTTACATTCTGAAAATGTATATGCAAATGAAATAGAATATCATATATTAATACACATTGAGGTAGAAATTAAGGGCTAGAAATTACCATTGGTTCCATTTAATTGTTGATTTGGAATATGACAATCATGGAGTATAATTGAACTTGTTTTAGAACAGTATCTAATGTTGGGTCGTTCTCCTTGTAAAAGAACAGAAGCCAAAAAAAAAATGTTACAATTAATAAAGATTAATAATTTATTTAAAACTCCTGTAAACAAAATCATATACATTGTAAAAACTTACTATAAAATCAAATAGTTGCTATTACTTTGAAATAAACTTAACAAATAAACAAATTTAATTTGCTCTTCTGTATAATAAATCTTCCACAGAAAATAAAATGCATGATGCCATTAACAAAAGAGAACAACAATTTCTAAGAACATTAAAGATAATTTTGTAAAGGATATGTAAATACAGTAATATTTCAAATTGGATTTATAGAATTTCAAATTTTAGAACATTTTGTTTGATATAGTTGCATGTGCATTTACACAAAAAGAATCATTACACAATTATTTATGCTTGATATAAAATTCATTTTTTACCTAATAGATAAAATATAAAACTGAATATATCCAAAAAAAAATGAAGATAAAACAAACCAAGATGAGCCCCTGCACATCTACAAGTAGATGGACGTTCTTTCCTCTTGGAAGCCATTACATTAGAATAGAGAAAATTTTGAAGTACTATATACGAATGAAAGTGATACTGAATGATATATTATATAGAGGTGCACAAATCCCAAAAACTAAATTCAACAGCCAAGATATACTTCATAACTGTTCATTCTTTCCTTGATCCTGAACTTGAGTAATTGGCCAATCAAGTTATTTTTTGAAAAAACAAATTACAAATAAAATTATGAATATATTTTAATTCAGAACTTCCAAAGACTGAATTCAAAAATATAAATAAAAATATCAAATCTGATAAAACATGTAATATATAAATTGATAATGATAAACACATCTGGAACTACATAATTTATAACAAAATTAATAGACATTACATCGTTTTAAAAAGTGTTCACAGAAGATTAACTTCCTAGATAGATAGATCACTACAACAGTTTGCCACCACAATGAATGGCACTTTTAACAACATACTGAAAATTACAGCCAAAAAGAACCAAAAGACAGACTATGTGCTTAGACACAAATTCCGATTTGCTTCACATCCTCACATTCTAGAGAGTTGGAATAAATCAAACGTGGTCCTGTACCAAAGAAACCCATAATCAAAGAGATTAGCTGCTCTGGTCCACTGCTGTTGCTTGACATTGTACAAAAATGTATCATTTCTCTTGCGACTGCTACATTCAATGTGATGAAGAATTGCTCCAGTTGTTAACAACATATAGTCATCAATAACACAGATGGGTTCAAAGAAACTTGGGAAGTTGTAGACTGAGAATACAAGGGTCCAAGAATTCTTATTCCCAGATGCCACATCACAAGTCCACAATTCAATGGTGTATGGACCATCAAATATAAAGTTATAGAATAGAAGACCAACTTTTCCAAAGTGTAGTACTAACTTGTAGTTGACATTCACAATGTCCTCAGGAATTCTCATCTCATTTGAATGTTTCTCAAAAACAATTAAATACTGTACATGGTGGAATGGAGGACCATTGATTTCAGAAGCCAATACATGTCTAAGGAAATCGTCTCACCAGAAATGAAATCCTTCTCAATTCTAGTAGGTTGTGCATCCACCCATGTATAAGTTTTTAAAATATATTTTGTCCACCAAACTCTTTTGCCATCACTTGGATTAATGTACAACACCATGATCTCAAATGAGTTTGAAAACTTGTTGTATCCAAATGCATGTGAGGTATGCTCTAAGATCACAAAATTAATAAGAAAGGCTTCAAAAGAGGAATAAATTAAAGGAATTTAAAAGCTTGAAAATATAAATTTATAAGATAACTTGTAACAAATATACACTTACCATGTGGAACATGGTTCACAAAATCTTATGTATCAACGTAATCCATAGTCACAGGATTAAAAATGGTAAGCACATGCTTTGCTCCATTGAAAGCTCTCCGTATGCACATTATACCATTAAGACCCTACAAAATTAACAAACAGCTCTACAGAAGTAGTGTAAGGCACATTAACAGAAAATAACATCATTTTGTGTAGGTCAAGGATATATATCTTCATTGTAATTTTTTAATCTTCGGATTCAAGCTGGGTTACTATGATCTTTGGACACAGCTGTCAACGGAATCAATTCTTCGCAGTTTAATCTGCCGAAAATATTAAATGCCAAATCTTGAGGAAGATCTGTCAGTGTCTTTGTCTGATGTTCCATTGTAAATGCTACAAGCACAACAAACACATCATATTAACTCAGCATAATGTTAGAACCAATGACCAGACAGAAATAAAAATAATATATTTGCTTAAGTAGCTTTATATAAAGAAACCAATAAAAAGAAAACATAACGTAACATTACGCATACTTTAAAAACATGTTAGTTTGAAGATGATGATATATCTTTTTGTATGGCATATTAGTAAGAAGTAAGAGTTATGAAATCTACCAAAGAAGGTTATCTTGATGATGATGATACTATTATAATATTTGAGATCCCTATAGTTTTATTGAAAAATGATTTTAGTCCCTATAGTTTGAAAATAATAAATTTAGTCCCTATATTTTTCAAAACCATGAAATATGTCCTCGGGGTTAGTTTTTGGTTAGTCAATTGTTAGTCAACGCTGACTAGGATACTGATATCATTATTAAAATATATGTTAGCTAACTGTGTACTACTTATGCTGACGTGGACTAGAAAAAAACAAAAGTTTCAGCTTATTCACTTAGGTTCTTAATCAAAATTTTCCTTTTGTCCAATTTTCGATATAAACTCATCTTCTAATTGGTCAAGGTCCCTAGTTTAAGAATATATTTTTTTATTTGTCAAAATAGTCCCCTACAAACTTTTCAATTTGTTCACTTTAGTCCCAGTTCTTCACTGTTATATTTTTTTTCTCACGATTTGGTCCTCCAAATCAGTCCATAATTTCATTTTTAGTCATGATATGATTCAATCTATCATTCATACCGAAGAACAATACAAAAAAGAATTAAAATTCAAGTTTCAAAACTTATCTTTTATTCACTTAGGTCCTTGGTTAAAAAAGGTTTTGTCCAATTTTTTTTATATTAACTCGTGCTATAATTTGTTTAGGTCCCTAGCTTAAGAAAATATCTTTTTATTTGTCGCATTCATCCCCTACAAACTTTTAAATTTGTTCACTTTAGTCCCAATTCTTAACTTTCATGTTTTTTCTCACAATTTGGTCTTCCAAATTAGTCTATAATTTCATTTTTAGTCTTGATATGATTCAATCTATCATTCATATCTAAGATCAATACAAAAAATGAATTAAAATATTCTTATTTCATGCCTCGTCACTTTAATTAAAACTACTGTGATTTTTTCTTTTGTCTTTAATTTAATTATATAGACAAACTCATTAGGTAGATTTAAACATTATTAGGAGTTATTTTTCCAAAGAATAGCAAGCAATAATTTTTAATATCAAATGGTACTGATATTTTCTCCTAATATTTATTTTAATTTGTTTTTGTATTGACCTTGGGTATGAATGACAGATTAAATCATCTCATGAGTACAAAAGAAATTATGGACTGATTTGGAGGACCAAAATGTAAGAAAAAACATGAAAGTTAAGAATCGGGACTAAAGTGAACAAATTAAAAAGTTTGTAGGGGTTGAATTTGACAAATAAAAAGATATATTCTTAAACTAGGGACCTAGAAAAATTAGAAAATGATTTTATATAAAAAAAATTGGACCAAAAAAGTTTTTAACCAAGGACCTAAGTGAACAAAAGATAAGCTTTGAAACTTGAATTTTAATTCTTTTTTGTATTGTTCTTGGGTATAAATAATAGATTGAATCATATCATGACTAAAAAAATAATAGACTGATTTGGAAGACCAAACCTTGAGAAAAAAAATATGAAAGTGAAGAACTGAGACTAAAGTGAACAAATTAAAAAGTTTGTAGGGGATGATTTTGACAAATAAAAAAAATATTCTTAAACTAGGGGCATAGACGAAGTAGACAATAATTTTATATAAAAAATAGGACAAAAGGGAAATTTTGTTTAAAAACCTAAGTGAATAAACTGAAACTTCTTTTTTGACTAGTTCATGTCAGTATAAGTGGTACACAGTCAGTATTGACATGAATTTTAATAATGACATCAGCATCCTAGTCAGCGTTGACTAACAATTGACTAACCAAAAACTAATTCCATGGACCTATTTCATGATTTTAAAAACTATAGGGACTAAATTCACTGTTTTCAAACTATAAGGACTAAAATCATTATTCAATGAAACTATAAGGAGTTCAAGTATATTTAAACCTAATATCAAATATAAGTATCACTGCCATTAGCATAAAATTGAAATATAATACAATGTTAATAAATTGTAAAAGGTTTACAATGCTTAACTTGTTTTTTCTGTACAATAAAGTTTCCACAGAAAATGACATGTATGATGCCATTAACACAAGAAAACAACAAATTCTAGCAACATTCAAGAGATTTTTTAAAAGGATGTGTACATACAATAATTTTTAAGAGTGGATTTGAAAATTTGTTAAATTCCTTAATACTATTTAATGAAATATAGAGAGACAACATAAGTTTCATACAGGTCTGTGTGAAATAGAAAATCTAAACAAACAAAAAAAATTGATTTCTTATCTACATAGTTTAGAATAGCAAAGTGTAATTAATCGGACGACATTAAGAAATGAATTAAGAAAATAAGAAATGAATTAAGTAGCGCAATTAATATTCAAATATATATATATATATTATATATGCATATGGTATTATTCGTATCTTATCTTTTATAATACAATTCTACTTAAAATGGTATTGTTAAATATATCAATAAAGTTATTCTGGATTAACATACATCTGTTTTTTATTTTATAGCAATATAAATGACAGAGTTTAATACTACACATCTTTCATTCATTAATGAAAATAAATAAGAGTTATATATATATATATATATCTAACAATTAAATATATTACATGTAAATGTATGTTGGTGAATAAATATAAGTAATATTAAACATGAAATATGGAAATAACACATTACATTAACAAATGAAATGATATATCACAACCATTATTATATACATTTACATGGAAGGTCAGTGGCTCAAATAGTGAGACAGAAAAAAAAATTAAGCAATGGATTGCATAACGCCATTAAGGTCAAATAAATTTTATATTTTTATTAAATTTGTTTTAAAAAGATAAATATGCATATCTTTTAAAATAAGATATTTGAACTATTTATTTTATGATATTACCATTTTACATTTTTCAAGGATTGAAACTATTTTTCAAGGATTAAAACTAAGTTATATACCAAATTAATAATGATTTCATTTACATTTATTATAGAAACTCAGATTTAATAAACGCACGGGTACATAAGGAGAACTAATTGTTGTAAAACTTGGATACCAACACGAAAATAATCTGAGGCACGTCTTTATAATAGACACTGTTCTTAAAGAATTTATTCCGCGATCACAGCTAAAAATTTGAGTCTACAGAACTCCCTCCAAGATTAAACAGATTCTTCTGAGAAAGGTTCTCAGGCCACAGAATAGCAGAAATTTTGAAGAGCGTAACCTAAAGAGTTTGAGAGAGGGAAGAGAGAAGAGCACAACAGTTTGTTGTGTGAGTGTGAAAAATGAGGGGAATGAGTCCTCCTTTTATAGCTGCTGAACATTAATGAGGTAGACAAGAATTTTAATACAATTAAAATTCGGTTTCAAAAATTAATGGACAGTTTCAAAAATTAATGGGCAGTTTCAGAAAATTAATGGGCAGTTTCAAAATATTTAATTATATTTAAAACAAATAAAACAAAACTGTCAGCACTTAATTTTCTAACATTAATCCAAATTAATTTCATAATAATTGTTAATGGACAGTTTCAGAAAATTAATGGACAGTTTCAAAAATATCATTGTTAATGCCGTATATATATAGCTGACCAAATCTTGGTGTTTTCCCATCTAGTGATAGCAGACTTCCAATTTTATGAAAATTTTGTCCATGCATTTTTAAAACATAAGGACATCTTCATTGATTTATACCATGATCAACTTTTCCACTCATTGAAGTAAAAACAAACATATTGTTTTACTTCCGGATGTTTTTCAAAAATGCTTTGGTAATGCATCATTGTAATGCATTAATCTCCAAAGTTCGTTAGGAGGGTCAATTAAAAATGGTAGTTGAACTTTTCCTTGTATACAACAAATACTAAACTTTGGATTCCTTGTTCTGCTATCTTTCTTACAACATTCTTCATACCACATATTAACTCCACAAAATTCACAAGAAAAGATAGAGTCTCCAATGTCCCAATAAACTGAATTATCATAAACATAAAATATTTTACTATATAATTAGTTAAGAAAAAATATTAAAGAATAAATGAAAGATGTTTACCTTCTTCAAATCTATGTATGATATTGTTTTCCTCACCAATGTTATTATTAATTCTCGTACTCTGAACCGTATCATTTGGCACAAAATATGTGGTAACTGAAATAGAAAACAATTATACCAAACTTCAACAATTTGAGATAAACATGATATGAATAAAAGAAAAGTATATTGTGGATTTTGAAACTTCAACCAACTATGCTCAATGTCCCAATAAACTAAATAATCATAATCATGGAATATTTCACTACATAATTATTGAAAAAAATCTAGAAAATCGACTTAGATGTGTACCTTCTTCACATCTATGCATAATATTGTTTTCATAACCAATATGATTTGCAATTTGGGTATTCTGAGCTATATCACTTGGGCGAGAAAAAGTTGTAACTGAAAAAGGAAAACAATTAATGAAAATTCCTGAATTTTAGATAAACATGATTTTTTAAAAAAGAAAAATATAATGTGGATCTTAAAACTTGGAATACCTGTGCTTTGTAGTTGTGAGGAAGATTGATTTCCGATTCCATGTATGTTACATTCACTGGTTGAACCTTTATAAGATATAAAATTAGCTAATATATATATATATATATATATATATATATATATGTATGTATGTATGTATGTATGCATGTATGTATGTATAAAAAATGAGGAATTAAAATTGTTTTCCATACATTGAATAATTGAAAAATAATCTTAAGTTATTAACTATATTACTTATACTATATTGTTGTATGCTTATAGTCTTATTATTCAATTTCGAACAAACAGAAGATATAGATATATGCTTTGTTGAATTGTGTTCTGAAACAATATAAAACAATGAAGTCAGTAAATTTAGATTACATTGTGAGCATAATAAAAATTTAATTAAAAATTACATTCTACCATTAGTGAAGGATGCAAAAACATCTTGATTTGAATTTGCTCCTTGATAAGTTGTCTTGTACTTTGAAGTTTTACATGCAGTTGAATATTTTTCAAATACTACATAAAAAAAGAAAGAAAAATAAAGAAGATTAAGTATTTAAAAAGTTCAACTTCAAATAATTACTCAAATTTTAAGTATTCTAACCTGACTTGTAAGGGTGATTATCAACAATATTGTTCTTTTTTCTTTTTGAATTCGTAGGATATAGAAGTGTTGCCTCTTGTGTATTATGAGCAAAAGCTATAAAAGACAATATTAATTGGAAAAACATGAATACATGTTATATGAGATTTTAGAAAAATGGAATATAATTACCTACAGTTTGTGATGTCTCCAAGAATTTCAGTACTTGAATTGCCTTGTTTATATGGTGTGTTAAATTGTGGATAAGTATTTGTAGTTGGAATGCTTTGAGATTCTGTAAATATACAAAAAACATTAGGATCAAAATTTCTTCCTAATAAAGGTAAAAATTTACTAAATAATAAAATAACAAAGTTTTAGTACTTGTCATGTATGGATCTTCAGCTACTATTTTTTTTTTTTTGCTTGGAAGAATTGGATGGAGTTAAAAACATTGATTCCTTTTTATTATCATTCATAACTGATAAAAAAACAAATGTTATTTTTTTCAAGATAAATACACTGTACGTAATATTATAACATCATGAGATTTGCTACTTACGATTGGTTGTCTCCAAGAACAACTGGTCTTGCATTGGCATTTTTAAAAGATGTGTTACATTCTGAAAATGTATATGCAAATGAAATAGAATATCATATATTAATACACATTGAGGTAGAAATTAAGGGCTAGAAATTACCATTGGTTCCATTTAATTGTTGATTTGGAATATGACAATCATGGAGTATAATTGAACTTGTTTTAGAACAGTATCTAATGTTGGGTCCTTCTCCTTGTAAAAGAACAGAAGCCAAAAAAAATGTTACAATTAATAAAGATTAATAATTTATTTAAAACTCCTGTAAACAAAATCATATACATTGTAAAAACTTACTATAAAATCAAATAGCCGTTATTACTTTGAAATAAACTTAACAAATAAACAAATTTAATTTGCTCTTCTGTATAATAAATCTTCCACAGAAAATAAAATGCATGATGCCATTAACAAAAGAGAACAACAATTTCTAAGAACATTAAAGATAATTTTGTAAAGGATATGTAAAAACAGTAATATTTCAAATTGGATTTATAGAATTTCAAATTTTAGAACATTTTGTTTGATATAGTTGCATGTGCATTTACACAAAAAGAATCATTACACAATTATTTATACTTGATATAAAATTCATTTTTTACCTAATAGATAAAATATAAAAATGAATATATCCAAAAAAAATGAAGATAAAACAAACCAAGATGAGCCCCTGCACATCTACAAGTAGATGGACGTTCTTCCCTCTTGGAAGCCACTACATTAGAATAGAGAAAATTTTGAAGTACTGTATAACAATGAAAGTGATACTGAATGATATATTATATAGAGGTGCACAAATCCCAAAAACTAAATTCAACAGCCAAGATATACTTCATAACTGTTCATTCTTTCCTTGATCCTGAACTTGAGTAATTGGCCAATCAAGTTATTTTTTGAAAAAACAAATTACAAATAAAATTATGAATATATTTTAATTCAGAACTTCCAAAGACTGAATTCAAAAATATAAATAAAAATGTCAAATGTGATAAAACATGTAATATATAAATTGATAATGATAAACACATCTGGAACTACATAATTTATAACAAAATTAATAGACATTACATCGTTTTAAGAAGTGTTCACAAAAGATTAACTTCTTAGATAGACAGATCACTACAACAGTTTGCCACCACAATGAATGGCACTTTTAACAACATACTGAAAATTACAGCCAAAAAGAACCAAAAGACAAACTATGTGCTTAGACACAAATTCCGATTTGCTTCACATCCTCACATTCTAGAGAGTTTGAATAAATCAAACGTGGTCCTATACCAAAGAAACCCATAATCAAAGAGATTAGCTGCTCTGGTCCACTGCTGTTGCTTGACATTGTACAAAAATGTATCATTTCTCTTGCGACTGCTACATTCAATGTGATGAGGAATTGCTGCAGTTGTCAACAACGTGTAGTCATCAATAACACAAATGGGTTCAAAGAAACTTGGGAAGTTGTAGACTGAGGATACAGGGGTCCAAGAATTCTCATTCCCAAATGCCACATCACAAGTCCACAATTTAATGGTGTATGGACCATCAAATATAAAGTTATAGAATAGAAGACCAACTCTTCCAAAGTGCAGTACTAACTTGTAGTTGACATTCACAATGTCCTCAGGAATTCTCATCTCATTGAACTCATTTGAATGTTTCTCAAAAACAATTAAATACTGTACATGGTGGAATGGAGGACCATTGATTTCAGAAGCCAATACATGTCTAAGGAAATCGTCTCACCAGAAATGAAATCCTTCTCAATTCTAGTAGGTTGTGCATCCACCCATGTATAAGTTTTTAAAATATATTTTGTCCACCAAACTCTTTTGCCATCACTTGGATTAATGTACAACACCATGATCTCAAATGAGTTTGAAAACTTGTATCCAAATGCATGTGAGGTATGCTCTAAGATCACAAAATTAATAAGAAAGGCTTCAAAAGAGGAATAAATTAAAGGAATTTAAAAGCTTGAAAATATAAATTTATAAGATAACTTGTAACAAATATACACTTACCATGTGGAACATGGTTCACAAAATCTTATGTATCAACGTAATCCATAGTCACAGGTTTAAAAATGGTAAGCACATGCTTTGCTCCATTGAAAGCTCTCCGTAAGCACATTATACCATTAAGACCCTACAAAATTAACGAACAGCTCTACAGAAGTAGTGTAAGGCACATTAACAGAAAACAACATCATTTTGTGTAGGTCAAGGATATATATCTTCATTGTAATTTTTTAATCTTCGGATTCAAGCTGGGTTACTATGATCTTTGGACACAGCTGTCAACGGAATCAATTCTTCGCAGTTTAATCTGCCGAAAATATTAAATGCCAAATCTTGAGGAAGATCTGTCAGTGTCTTTGTCTGATGTTCCATTGTAAATGCTACAAGCACAACAAACACATCATATTAACTCAGCATAATGTTAGAACCAATGACCAGACAGAAATAAAAATAATATATTTGCTTAAGTAGCTTTATATAAAGAAACCAATAAAAAGAAAACATAACGTAACATTACGCATACTTTAAAAACATGTTAGTTTGAAGATGATGATATATCTTTTTGTATGGCATATTAGTAAGAAGTAAGAGTTATGAAATCTACTAAAGAAGGTTATCTTGATGATGATGATACTATTATAATATCAAAGTTTAAATATATTTGAGATCCCTATAGTTTTATTGAAAAATGATTTTAGTCCCTATAGTTTGAAAATAAGGAATTTAGTCACTATATTTTTTAAAACCATGAAATATGTCTTCGGAGTTAGTTTTAGATTAGTCAACTGTTAGTCAACAGTGACTATGATACTTATATCATTATTAAAATCTATGTCAGCGCCAACTGTATACTACTTATGCTGACGTAGACTAATAAAAAATAAGTTTCAGCTTATTCACTTAGATCCTTAGTTAAAATTTTCTTTTTGTCCAATTTTCGATATAAACTCATCTTTTAATTCGTCAAGATCCCTAGTTTAAAAATATATTTTTTATTTATCAAAATCATTCCGGACAAACTTTTCAATTTGTTCATTTTAGTCCCAGTTCTTCACTGTCATTTTTTTCTCACGATTTGGTCCTCCAAATCAGTCCATAATTTCATTTTTAGTCATGATATGATTCAATCTATCATTCATACCCAAAGAACAATACAAAAAAGAATTAAAATTTTAGTTTCAAAACTTATCTTGTATTCACTTAGGTTCTTGGTTAAAAAAGTTTTATATAATTTTTTTTATATAAACTCGTCTTCTAATTTGTTTAGGTCCCTAGCTTAAGAAAATATCTTTTTATTTGTCAAATTCATCCCCTACAAACTTTTCAATTTGTTCACTTTAGTCCCAATTCTTATCTTTCATTTTTTTCTCACAATTTGGTCTTCCAAATTAGTCTATAATTTCATTTTTAGTCATGATATGATTCAATCTATCATTTATACCCAAGATCAATACAAAAAATGAATTAAAATCATTCTTATTTCATGCCTCGTCACTTTAATTAAAACTATTGTGATCTTTTTCTTTCGTCTTTAATTTAATTATATAGACAAACTCATTAGGTAGATTTGAATATTATTAGGAGTTATTTTTCCAAAGAATAGCAAGCAATAATTTTTAATATCATATGGTACTGATCTTTTCTTCTAATATTTATTTTAATTCGTTTTTTGTATATTGACCTTGGGTATGAATGACATATTAAATCATCTCATGACTACAAAAGAAATTATGGACTGATTTGGAAGACCAAACTGTGAGAAAAAACATGAAACTTAAGAATCAGGACTAAAGTGAACAAAATAAAAAGTTTGTAGGGGTTGAATTTGACAAATAAAAGATATATTCTTAAACTAGGGACCTAGACAAATTAGAAAATGATTTTATATAAAAAAATTGGACCAAAAAGTTTTTTAACTAAAGACCTAAGTGAATAAAAGATAAGTTTTGAAACTTGAATTTTAATTCTTTTTTGTATTGTTCTTGGGTATGAATAATATATTGAATCATATCATGAGTAAAAAAAATTATGGACTGATTTGGAGGACCAAACCTTGAGAAAAAAAATGTGAAACTGAAGAATTGGGACTAAAGTGAACAAATTGAAAAGTTTGTAGGGGATATTTTGACAAATATAAAAATATATTCTTAAACTAGGGACGTAGGTGAAGTAGAAAATAATTTTATATAAAAAATCGGACAAAAGGGAAATTTTGATTAAGGACCTAAGTGAATAAAATGAAACTTCTTTTTTGGCTAGTCCATATCAGCATAACTAGTACACAGTCAGCGTTGACATGAATTTTAATAATGATATCAGCATCCTAGTCAGCATTGACTAACAATTGACTGAGCAAAAGCTAACCCCAGGGACCTATTTCATGATTTTAAAAATTATAGGAACTAAATTCACTATCTTCAAACTATAAGGACTAAAATCATTCTTCAATGAAACTATAAGGAGTTCAAATATATTTAAACCTAATATCAAATATAAGTATCACTGCCATTAGCATAAAATTGAAATATAATACAATGTTAATAAATTGTAAAAGGTTTACGATGCTTGACTTGTTTTTTCTGTACAATAAAGTTTCCACAGAAAATGACATGCATGATGCCATTAACACAAGAAAACAACAAATTCTAGCAACATTCAAGAGATTTTTTAAAAGGATGTGTACATACAATAATTTTTAAGAGTGGATTTGAAAATTTGTTAAATTCCTTAATACTATTTAATGAAATATAGAGAGACAACATAAGTTTCATACAGGTCTGTATGAAATAGAAAATCTAAACAAAAAAAAAATTGATTTCTTATCTACCAAGTTTAGAATAGCAAAGTGTAATAAATGAACAGCCAACCAAGTATCTTGCCACTACGTGAAATAGACAGGAAGGAGTTATTGAATCAACAGAGGATTAATGCTTCAATAGAGATACACACAAGAAAATAAGAGGTAGAAAAAAGAGAAATAGAATACCTTTGGGATGGTGATCCAACTGCCGAAGTGAGTAATACTCTGTTGCCATAGTGAATATATAGACAGTTGATATGCCACTTCCCAATACATGAATGATGAATCTACAAAAAATTATCGAAGGAAAAAAAAAGTCATAAAAAAATTGGATTACAAATTAATCTGTAATTTAAAAGTATATAGTTCTAGCAGTTGCATTTAATTAGCACATTGTTAACTTACCATTTGAATCTCATATGTTAATAGTTCTATTATATAACAAAGACCCTTAAATAATCAATGATAGTAAATGCATTATTAGTTTTTAAAAATTATAAGACTAACAATTTTTAATAAACGTGAAGATATATAACTAAAATGAACATTAGAGACACAGAGATCACCTGACAGATATTACCATTTTACATTTGTCAATGATTGAAACAAAGTTATATACCAACTTAATAAAGATTTAATTTACATTTATTATAGAAACTCAGATTTCATTACACTTCTACAAAATTCAAATTTTATATGCTTTAAGAGATTGATATGACAAATTTTGTATGTTGAATCATTAGCTACATTAGGAATGCGAGCCATCTACGTAATTCACTGTCAAAACACATTTTCTGAAATTATTATTTGGTTCCTTAATTTTTCTTTCAAAATTTTAATTATTATCAATTTGGATGCTTTTCAAATATAAGTGTGAGAAGAATATGGCAAAACACATTTTTCGAAATTATTATTTGGTTTCTTAAATTTCTTTTTCAAAATTTTAACTATTATCAATTTAGAGGATTTTAAAATAAATTTCTGATTTGATAAACTTAATATTAATATATTGAAACAAAATAATAAATAATAACCATATCAATTTAAAAATAATATATAAATAAAAATAAAAATGATACACATTGTAATATGAAATTTATGTGATTTAAAAAATTAAAAATATCAAAAGTTAAAATTAATTATGGATTAAATTAATAAAAATAATTATATTTTTTATTTCAAAGAAATTATTTTAAGAAAAAAAATATTACAAAATCTTTAATATATACATTTTACTAAAAACATATTTTATATATATATATATATATATAATATTTTCTATGTATATAATATAATATTATATAAAATATTATTTATATATATAATTAAATAAGGTTTTATTAAAATCTATTAATATAAAAAATTATGGTTGGAAAAAAAAAATTAAGGCTGGACATTAGGAATGTCGAGCCGTTCATATAATTGTCAAAACACATTCTTCGAAATTATTATTTGGTTCCTTAATTTTTCTTTCAAAATTTTAATTATTATCAATTTGGATGCTTTTCAAGTATAAGTATGAGAAGAATATGACAAAACACATTTTTCGAAATTATTATTTGGTTTCTTAATTTTCTTTTTCAAATTTTTAACTATTATCAATTTAGAGGATTTTAAAATAAATTTCTGATTTGATAAACTTAATATTAATATATTGAAACAAAATAATAAATAAATAAAAATAAAAATGATACACTCTGTAATATGAAATTTATGTGATTTAAAATATGATGTTACTGTTATATTTCTATTGATATAACAAAATAATTTGTAATTCTTGTATGAGGATTGAACAGATAAAAATGTAATATTTGTAATTCACGTGTGATTAATTTTTAGGAATTATGTGGAATTAATAATGATTCAAGAGCCTTGTTTTTCTCAAAAAATGATACTGTTTAAATTAAAGTAATCAACACTTTCTCTCATTTATGCAAAAACTTGGAGCTTAAATTTTTTTACCTTAGAATCACAACTCATATTTACATGAATAGAAAAAATAATTTTTTAGAAATGGATTACATATGAATATCTTTTAAAATCAGTTACTTCAACTATTAATTTTATAATATTACCATTTTACATTTGTCAAGGATTGAAACAAAGTTATATACCAACTTAATAAAGATTTAATTTACATTTATTATAGAAACTCATATTTCACTACGCATCTATAAAATTCAAATTTTACATGCTGAATCCTTAAGAGATTGATATGACAAATTTTATATGTTGAATCATTAACTACATTAGGAAAAGCAATGGTGGTTTCATAAAATAGAGTTTCAGAAGGAAGCATGGCTACATACAGTACGGGGGCATTTGGTATGCGGCTATATGCGGGAAAGGAAAGCTTCTTTCTAACACTGTAGTATTTTTTTTATTATTTAGTATGACATACTGTATCAGTGAGAAACGGAAGTCGGATTTCTCTCTTCCTTCAAAATCAATTTTTTGACTTCCATCGCATTTTGGATGGAAAACTGATCATTTGAATGGAAAGCAAAGTAAAATTTCTTATTTGTCCACGTTATGTTCAGTCGCCGTTGAAGCTGTGGCACTCGTCCCGCTAGCTGCCGGTCAACCAGAGGCCACCAGGCGCCTAACAAGAGCTTGGCAGCCACCGGTCGATTGGCTGCCAAGCACCTGGTAGTCGCCCGACCGACGACTGCCAGGCGCCTGACAGCTGCTCGACCAGTGACTGCCACGCGCATGGCAGCTGCCCGACCGGCTCTTGGTAGTCGGTCGACCGACTGCTGCCAAAGCCTACAGCCGGTTGACCGGCCGGCTTTTGGCAACCGGTCAACCAGTTTATTTCGAACTCTGGAGTTAGGACTTTAATAAATTTTTAAGGATAAAATAGTAAATTATTTTTATATTTATTTTCTATTATCTTTAAAAATATATATAATAATCTTATTTTTTTCTTTCTTTTCCTGTGCATATCGAACAATTTTTTTTTCATTCTCTTTTTTTATTCTCTTTTCCTTTCCATTTTCCTATTTCCTTTCCATTCATACTATTTCTTAGATACCAAACAGTCCTTACATATGAGCAATGAAAGATTGAAGAAGGTCACTGAAGAGATTGAAGTCACTACTCAGAAATTTTGCCATTCAAACAACCAATACATGAAGAAGACGACAAATTGACCTCAACTACCGTCGGTGGAATACACATTTTGAGAAAACGATTTTACCTATCAGTGCATAGTAGAGCTTTGAACATACCTGCATCATGTACTTTCCCATCGGCACATATTGAGACCACAAGAAGCAATCATGAGATTTTTCCCACTCACAAACTATAACCGAAGATTTTAGCCAAAATGTCAGGGAGCAGTTGACCGAAACAAATAATCTGTAGTGAAATGAAAAACTTTCTGGAAATCCTGAGGGTCTATCGAAACATTGACCGGAATGGGAAAAGCTTTCCCCACTGTGCAACCACTGGGATGATAGCATTCGACGGTGAGGAAATAGGGTTTCTGAAGACAGAAACGCAACAGACCTAAAATATCTCCTCCCTTTTTGCACTGGGCTTCCTTGTTAATCGGACGACATTAAGAAATGAATTAAGAAAATAAGAAATGAATTAAGTAGCGCAATTAATATTCCAATATATATATATTTTTTATATATTCATATGGTATTATCCGTATCTTATCTTTTATAATACAATTCTACTTAAAATGGTATTGTTAAATATATCAATAAAGTTATTCTGGATTAACATACATCTGTTTTTTATTTTATAGGAATATAAATGACAGAGTTTAATACTACACATCTTTCATTCATTAATGAAAATAAATAAGAGTTATATATATATCTAACAATTAAATATATTACATGTAAATGTATGTTGGTGAATAAATATAAGTAATATTAAACATGAAATATGGAAATAACACATTACATTAACAAATGAAATGATATATCACAACCATTATTATATACATTTACATGGAAGGTCAGTGGCTCAAACAGTGAGACAGAAAAAAAAAATTAAGCAATGAATTGCATAACGCCGTTAAGGTCAAATAAATTTTATATTTTTATTAAATTTGTTTTAAAAAGATAAATATGCATATCTTTTAAAATAAGATATTTGAACTATTTATTTTATGATATTACCATTTTACATTTTTCAAGGATTAAAACTAAGTTATATACCAAATTAATAATGATTTCTTTTACATTTATTATAGAAACTCAGATTTAATAAACGCACGGGTACATAAGGAGAACTAATGACAAATATAAGTAAAAATAAAAAATCAAACGAAATACAACACAAATTTATAACACTTGACAAAAAAACATAAAATATAATGATATTGATAGGGTATCTAGAATAAATTACAACCAACCTCACACTTGGCATAAAAACATAAAACATACTGATACTGATATTGTAACTTTAGTCTTAAAAAGAAATAAAGAACAGTATTTAAGTAGAATTACACATAACACAAACACAAAATAAAAAGGAGCACATCAATTCTCCTTAATAATCTTCTTAACATTAGAAGACATCTGCATAGCTATGTCTTCCTCAGCAAAATGACCGTCAATAGTAATCTCAACAGAAGCTCTCTTGGATGGGGTAACATTTTTAGAACTATTCCCAACAACAGACTTAACATTCGTGGAAGCAGTAGGAGTCTATATATATATATATATATATATAAGAAAAGAATTTTAAAATAGAAATAGCACATAAGAAATTAAAAGAATATAACAAAAACCTTGGAAGCCTGTAAAAAAAATATATATATATAAGAAAATAACTTTAAAATAGAAAGAACATATAAGAAATTAACAGAATACATCAAAAACCTTGTCAGCTTCACTAAGGCTCTGTGTGGGATTAAAATGTTCATTCAAATTAAAGGATTCATGAAAAGCAGAATAAGAATTGACCAAGTCATCTTCATTACTCATCTTAAGAACAAAAAATATAGAACTTTAAACACGAACATTCCTCTCATTTACACGAACTTTGAAAACATACTTTGGCTAAGAAATTTGTCAAAGTATTCAAGAACTTAGTTAATGTCCCCATAACTCTACAAACAAACAACATATAATATAAGACAAAACTAATTTAATGATAATTATACAAAATTATATAAATATTAGTCAAAAGCATGCTAATCACTTGTAACTGAGGACATAAAGACCAATTTTTTTTACAACTACAATTAACTTACTATATACACTTAATCACGACATTCAGCCGCAGAAGACTGTAAGAATCTAGAAGCTTCGTGGTCAAATACAACAAATATTGCACTTCCAGTATCATCAATGACCCTCATTTCAATCTTGAATCTAGATTAAAAGAAATTATGAATTATAAAAATTTAATACCAAGAAAAACAAAAACTAAAGAACGATAACCAAAATAGATAATGTATATGAATATAAAAAACAACCTTGGCACAACAGAAGAAACAATCCCGTTACATTTCTCATAGAAGAAAGCAGCACCATCAGGATCAACTTTCTTAGCACAAATCTTACAAGAATTATAAAACCAACCATGCTGAGTTTCAATGCTCATAACAGTTGCCATCGTAAGGCAATTCATCTCCTATATTGTGAAACATACTAAATAATTAGAATTTATAATTAAAAAACAAAGGAATAGGAAATTTATGAGAGAAAGTAGTTTTATCCCTATTACCACATGACATTCTTTGATTTCATCAATTGTCATATGAGTAATTGTTTGAAGGAGTTCTTCGCCAAGTGAAATGGTAGACTGAGAACACAGTTGGCTGGGTACCTGAAAACTACCATCTCCAAGCTCCTAAATTCTGGAAAAAAAAGGAAAAATACAAAAAAGATGAGTAAAATAATTAAACGAAATAAAGATACATGTTAATTCATAAATTTCTCAGAATTAAAAGAGACCTATCAATAAATTGAGCACTTTTAGGAAAATCAGCATTAATAAAAAGTAGAGAAGCATATAATGAGTTGGAGATCTTTCTAGAGCCTAAAAAAGAGAATAAAACATAAAACAAAAATTAGCAAAATAACAACTATAACAAAATCAAATTGAATAAAAAACCAAATGAACAAATATTATAAAAAAGCTCAAACATGATGTTATACAAAAAAATGACAATCACTGAATAATAAGAAGCATAGGACTAAATAATTTGTTTAAAACAAAAAAAATAGGATTTTAGAATTCACACACATGAAAATTCTCTTATTTTACACCACTGTATTACAACAACTATAGGCCCACAAATTTCAAATCCAATCCAGTTAGCAACCTAGTTGGCAAATTCACCCCACAAAGTACAAGAAAGACGATTTGACCTGAAACACAAATACAAGTTAATTGTGAACATGAAATATATTTAGCAACACTCCTATTTTTTTTTAAAGGAAACTTACTCAAGGTCCTCCAACTCAATGTCAATTTTTTATTTCTCGAACCATCTCTGCATATTTCTTCAATATTACCCACAGTAAACAATTTCCCAATAACATCTTAAATGACGAAATACATTGACAATAAAATCAATATCCGTAAAGAAAAACCAAATAAAAAGTAGGAAGCAAAAAAATATATTATAACTAATCGATCAGATAGTTTTCATCTGCATTGCGAGAACATATGTCACTGAACGAGCAAAATGAAAATCCATACATAGGAATGGAGGCATTATCAGCATCTTGACAAACAAAAGTTGAAAACTGAAAATTGATTTTGAAAGCATGAGTTGCGGTCCAGTAGCTTTCACTGTTCTGACCAACTTCAAAATGACTTATAAAAGAAACACCACCCTCTATCAGAATGCTCTAAAATTTGTTAACAAAAGAGCGTTTAACAGATGTATGGATGCGAAAACCTGAAAAAAATAGAAAGAAAGTCGTCCAAAATTTATATAGTGTAATGGAATATTTCAGAAGTAAAAAAAAAAAATAGTAACCATGGAATCTTGAAGAACTATTTCAATCCCATTGATTTCTTCGGGTAGATTAAAACTGGGCATGAACCAAAGATGGATAACTCTTGCTTTAATCTTCCAATTGGCTCTAAGTGGATAATCTCACGAAATGAATCTATCTAGTTAGCCATAAGTTGATGATGTTATGAAAGGCAAATAATAGGCAACGCTGGAACTCAGAAAAAATAAAGCAGAGGGCAATGACGGTATGAGTGAAAAGCTAGAAGGAGCAACACAAAATTTGCTGGAGAAAGATAAGCACCCGAAAATCGAATTCAACACATTCAAACATGCAACATGTCGTGTCTTCAATGGGAATAATATACTATGGAGATAGTATAGAAATAATGGACAAAATTTGAACAAAGACAATTGCATTGGAAAAGAAAATGGAGAGTTTGAATGATGGGCGCCGTTTAAATGATGGGTGAAAGGAAAATGGGTAGAAAAAAATCCTAAATGAGAAAAAAAAAAAAAAGAGACCAGAGGTAGTCCAACATTGAGGTAGAGCATTTAATACTGAGAAAGTATCCACCAATTAGAGTGAACTTGCATTTAATGCTGACATGCTTGGTGGAATTCTTTTATATAATAAGTAAGATAAGATAAGAAGTAAGATAAGATGTTAGACTTGTTGGGCTTATGAATGTTTATTTATTGTTCCAAGATTCAAGACATGAATTTATTGTTTGGGTTTGCAAGAATCCTTTGGCAGAGAAAAAAGTTGGGACATCTGTAAATGGAGAAATTCCTAGTAATAAAACTTAAGGTTCACATGTTATTAAATTAGTCGAGATATTAATTTAAGCATTAATAGTTAAATTGTGATTAAAACGAAGTCATATCGCTAATATTTAAAATATATTAAAATATTAAAATATATAATTAATGTATATGTTATAAATATTAAAATATATAATTATAATATTAAAATATTTTAGGTATGTTACAGATATATATTTATACCAATCTTAAATCTTCTCATAATTACTTAAATTTTTGAAGATTTCTTAAAAATACATAATAATATTTAGTAAAAATAAAAAAATTTTAAAAATTCAAAAAAACATTAAACCGGTTAAACCAGTTTAACTGGCCGGTTTTACTGGTTTGATCAATTTTTTACCGATTCACTAGTCCAAACCAAACCGATTCCTTAACTGATTTTTTGGTTGAATCAACTAGTTCAGTTTAATTATCTGAAAAGTGATAAAATTAGGAAAATTAGGGCAATCTGCTGGAATCCCTGTTTGGGCCAAGGGAGAAAACGGTTAATGAAGGTTTAAGCCCTTTCCTTTATGATTCTATGTGATTGTTGGAATAGTTAATTTATTTTTATTTCCATTTTCCATTTTTTATGAAAATTGTGTGTTTTTTGATTTTTTTTTTCTAATCTTTTGTTAAAATATTAAGGTTCATGGCAGGAACAACATTCAGAAGCACGTCCCTGTCTGGCAGGGTTAGCGTTGGTATCCAAGCAAGAGAGATGCTTAACCTAGTAGAAGGGGAGAAAGCAATTCGGACAAGAAAAGGGAACACTTTATTATATTTTATATTCCACTGCATTATCTTCAATGAATGTGGTAAATTTAATAATGAAAACTTTTTGTGATTTTTTAAGTGAATATATAGATTTCCAAATTAAATAATTATATATAAGATAATTGATTTTGAAAGATATCATCAAAAATTAATGTTATTGATAATTTTAAAAAACTATTATGACAAATTAAGGTTAATGATAATTTTAAAAACATTAAAGAGGAAATATTTTACAAGTATAAATTGTCTTTTAATAATGATTGTTATTTTTTACCAAAAATAGTTTTAATATTTAATTATTTAAATACAAAAAATTTTTAAAATTAAAAAATTAAAAGTGATATGCCAGTCAACCTGTTTAAGCTTTTGAGCCACAATGGGCGGATATGTCAAAAGAGGTCTACATGCTAAATAAAAACCGTTTTAACAGTGTGCAAGTGCAACAAGGACAAATAAGAAAGAAGAGTCTTTAGCTTACTAGGAAAAATAGAAAGAGCCAAAAGGTTAAGAGCTAACTTGCTTTCATAAAACAAACAATTTTAAGAAATTGAGATTGTTTGTGAATTTAGAAAGCAAATTATCCCAATTTTCACTCTTCCCATTTTGAAAATATTTTTTATTTTTTTGAGCTTTTTGGAAAATGAAATTTATTCCCAGTAAATGAAATTCTAAAAGAATTTTTTTTTTGACTTTTTGAAATAGATTTGAAAATGAAATTTATAGAAAATATTTTTTACTTTTTTGAAATTAATTTCAAAGAAATTAAAAGGAAAATGTTTTTGAATGTTTGGAATGAGATTGAAAAGAAAATAGTTTTGTATTTTTGGATGATTTTGAAAATGATATTATAAAGCAAAGTTTTTTTTTTTGGTTTTTTGGATGATTTTGGAAATAAGTCAGAAAAGAAAATATTTTTGAATTTTTCAAATTACTTTAGAGATGAAATTAAAGCAAAAGAAAATTACCTTTGATATTTTATTATTATCCTTTTATATTTCACACTTGACCTAGATGTTGTTTAGGTCTGGTAGAGACCTGGTCTATGACTTGTTAACCAACCATCTATGCACTTGTTTTTTGTTCTTACTATAGAGTAATCTGCTCACTGAGACATTGTTCTCACTCTTTTTTTTATTTACCTTATTTAGAGTCTTTTGAAGCTGGAAAATCTCCACTTGAGGAGTAGTGAAGTCCCCTTCCAAGACCCCATCCTTGCTTCAGGGTTGGTAAGCCCTTTTGGTTTTGGTGTCCTAGAGTGCTATAGACTATAGGTCTCTTAGGATATTTTGGATTGGCTTATGAATGTATTTGCAAGAATACTTTTGCTTATTGGGTATGTGTGTTTCTAAATATTTCTTACTTTGAATGTTTGTGCTGGCATGGAATAATTGGAACACAATTGATAGATTAATGGAATCTTGTAACATTTCAAATGAATGAAATGGGATGTTTTGGCTTGTTTATCTCTTTGTTTATGCATGTTGTGGATTGCGTATGCTTGATAGTTATGACTTTAGGCTTATGATATGAAAAATGGCTTCCCGTGTTGTGTCAATCATGTGCCAAATCAGTGCATAGTGCATGACACCCAGAAGAAACCAATCCCAAGAAAATTACCACTATAACCCACCTAGGGTTCACTATTCACCAATTTTAAAGGGTTTTGGGGGATTTCCATGAACTTACCTTGAAGAGAGAGATTTCCAGTGAAGAGAGAAGTTACCAGAGGTGGAGGCTCATTGGAGATTGAGGTGAGAGCAAGGCTTTTGGAGTTTAAGGCGTGATGGTGGGAGGAGAGATTTGGTGTGAAAGAGTGAGTGAGTAGTGTGAGAATGAGATAAATGGAGAGAGTGGCTGAAGTTAAGTGTGATTGTGTGTGCCCAAAAGACCATATTGCCCTTTAACCAAAAGAAAGCTAATATGATGGTCTAAGGGCAATTTAGGAAATTTTACTAAAATTAAAGAATCACATTATTGACACACGTCACGTCAAAACCACATTGCCATAGTCAGCTCAACAACACATGCTCACATCAATGCATTACCAATATAACTCATTTTCACATTTTTATCCAAGTTTACATTTCTTGCACTTTGATCCCTCACACGGGGTGCATCACACATATGCATTTTCCATAAGAAATGTGGCACAAAAATGCCAATACACACAACCATCACACCTGCAAGCTTTAACACATAACCTTGCGCCCCCCAATGCCACATAGTTAAATTGTTTTCAATTTCAAAATGATCCTACACAAGGCCTTAGCCGCACACATTATTTCTATTCAACGCATCACCAATCAATATACACGCATACACAAGGCCATCACAACCGCACTTTTCATTACTCATCATCACACCATGAACACCAATTTAAACCTCATTCAAGTTAATTTTCCACACACACATACACACAATAGTAATGAACACATCATGAGTTCTAGTCATAAAATTCTGGGTATTAAATATACATATATACATATGCATACATATATATATATATGTATGTGTATATATATATATATATATATTCTTTTGACTAAACTCTTGTTTAAGCAGGCTGCATTATGCCTCAACGTTAACTACTTTTGCTACTATCGTGTTTCAGACACTGAACTTTGATTTTTAATTTAAGTTTTTCTCTTGTTTACCCAAAAAAAAAAACAAAACAAAATCGTCTGGTCAATCACCCATGACATGTAGCTTAGAATTTCTGGTTAAAAAAAAAGTCAAATTATTCTTTTAGTCTTGCAATTTTATTTAATTTTTATAATTTATAATTTAATATTTTTTATAAAGTTTTAATTTAGCCCTTGATGTTAAAATTTCATTAGTGTTTTATTAGATTTGCTAATACCACTAGTGATATTTATCTTAATACTTTGACTATTTAATTTAAGTCAATATTAAAAAGAGTAAAAATATTAAAATATACAGCATGTGACAAAACTTATTAAATGATTTGGATAAATTAACTTGAATAATGTATAATTAGGGTGGCAAAATAATATATTGATTGTCTTAGGGTGAGAGATGAGATGAGCAATCTTTAGCTATTAGATCAAATCGCTAATTTAGGCCATCAATTAATCTTTTTTAAAATCATACTTTAAATGGAATAATGTATAACATATTTAAAAGTTAATATTAATACTAATATTCATTGTAAACTCAATTATTTTAAAAGGTAACTTGTCTAGTTTAATAAGTTTTACTTTCAATATATTGGTAAAATACATTAAATATAATTTGTAATATTTTGAAAACTGATAAATAATTGAAACAAATAAACTTAATAATACTTTCACTACAAAAAACAATACATTTACTGGCGGTTTTTACCGCCAGGAAATGCATGACATTGCGGTTCAAAAACCGCCAGTGATACGTGCGTTGGCACGCATTTACTGAAGGTTTTTTTATTCTGCCGGTAAAACCGCCAGGAAACAATTCTCGGCGATGTACTACACCGCCAGCAAAATTGCCGGTATAACATTTCCCGGCGGTTGGTTGCATAGTCATGGCGGTTGTGTTTTTTGGAAAAAAAATGATTTAGCGGTGGTTACGACCGCCGGTTGAACCGCCGCTAAATGCATATGGTGGCGGTTCCTCAACCACCGCTAAATGCAATATTTAAAAAATTTAAATTATTTGTATTTTTACCATTTCTAAATTTAATTAATATATTTATTTAGTACCTGTATTTATTTAATAAATGTATGCTTTGACTATAGTTCCTTATTTTTTTTATCATTTCTAAATTTAATTAATATACTTATTTAAATTATCACAATCACAAGTAAAAAAAATAAAAATATTACAATTACTAAAATAAATGTCATACGCATTTAATATAACTAACATAAAGTGACAAAAAAAAATCATACAAAGTCTTCAAATTATACAAACTGAATATAATTTATATAAAATGTTCATTAGCAAAAGTACTAACTATTTCTCTAAGTGTTTGACGGAGGAGCGTAGCTCGATGATGATGATGGACGTACATTTTCCTAAAAAAATTTTTTATATAACATTAAGTGAGAAAATAAATACATAAAAAAAATTTACCAATGTTAAATATTTATAAACAATTTACCTCATTATTTACTAGTGGGGCAAACTCTGACGGTATTGGTTGGTTACCATAAAAGTCTTTCATAATGCATTGAAACATATTTTCTAAATTATGTATGCGTTCATCTTTAGATAAGTTAGATTGCTCCACACGCTGTAATTCAGACTTAAATTCTTCACGCATTTTCTGAACATTAACTGTAGAACCAATCTCAGGTGGCATATTATTTCCAAGAGAACTGCCAAAGACTTGGGATGGTGTAGGGCCAAACCCCAAGCCTCTAACTCTGCCTGGGTGCTCCAGTCCTAACACTTGTGCCAAAGAATCTTGCTGGCCAATAGTTGAGGAAGAACCTTCTTGAGACTCAATTTCTAAAATTTTTTCCTACAAGAAAGATAACTAAATTAGTAATGTAATAAAAGAAATTAGTGAATTAAGTTAATATAATTTTTTCAAACTTACACTAATAATCCTAGCTTGTTCATTCACATATGAACCATCAGTTCTCTTGTGAGTCTCAATGTATAGAGCACCACAACTAACAGGCATCCCTGTCTTTGTTATCTGACATTTATAAAATAGATAATGTTACTTTAAAATCATTTAATTGT
Source organism: Biancaea sappan (assembly GCA_037074585.1). Classification (NCBI taxonomy): domain Eukaryota; kingdom Viridiplantae; phylum Streptophyta; class Magnoliopsida; order Fabales; family Fabaceae; genus Biancaea; species Biancaea sappan. The sequence continues at coordinate 66,196,839 of CM073490.1, forward strand.
TTAAAACATTAACATTATCTTACCATCTCGTGATGTTTCCTGGCATTGCTTTTGGAGCTTCCTGTATGTGGAGTTATCAGCTTCTTTCTATTTGTAATATTAATTTCAACCATTTTCTGTAATTGAATAAGACTAAATCAAAAACCAATATTATAAAAGATAATTCAAGGCTATTAAGGAATCATATCTACCTTTCCTGACCTATTAATAAGTATAACAGTTAATGTTAAAACTATTTTATAAACCTTATAACAGTTGATGTTACTGATATGGGGAAAAAAGTAACATTACTTTTGCCGCAAACAGACCAACCCCAAATTTGTCAAATAGACCAGCAAACTATTGAATTATCCAACAAACTACTAACTCAAATTCACAAATAGACCAGCAAACTATTAAACTATCCAGCAAACTATCCAACACGTATATAGATTTAAAATCAGTGTATAAATTAGAGTTTTACCTTTGTGTCTGGTCGTTGGCGATAATCAATAAAAGTTGCCCACATATCTCTTGGAATCCAGTTAGGATGTGAATTGATATTATCTTCTCTACTCAAGTCTTCTTTATAATATTCTTTGAACAATTCTGAACAGCCATCTCTCCAATGTTTTGCAAGAGATCCTAATATCCATCGCTTTCTTGCTCCAGAATCATCTTGAAAATGAAATTTTTCCTTCACAACATAACAAATAACACTTATATTAATAGTATAATTTGTAACTATATAAAAAGAATAATCTTATTGCAAAATTACAAAATAAACATTCATTACCAATATAAAGTCTTTGTAACACTTCTCTTTATCAGTTGTAGGAACCTTCTTCCAACTTTCATAGCTAATGGGAAATAGGTTCACATCTGATGCTAACTCCCCTAGGAAGCCACTCAAACAACCAGCAGATTCACCCACAAGTTGGGCTGTTGAATTGAATTCTAGAATTATCCGTTCTCCTTCTTGCATTATCAAAACATCTCTCACCCTTAACTTTGCTTCTTTTAAAGCACCTCCAGCATTTGTTTTAGAGTAAATTTGATGTTAACAATCTTTAATTGTGAAGAAGAAATGTAAAAACAAAAAATACTTACCAATAACATTTACAGTCTAATATCTGTTGGACTGACGATCACATGCTCTAGATGAGCGTCTAACATTGTTTTCAGAGGATGGTGGTATTGATTGCTCTTGTGGCTGCACACTAGGTGGGTCTGAAGTAGGAGTTGGAGCTAATGGAGGAGGTGAAGGTACTGGTGCACCTCTTGATGAAGATGTCGGTGCAGATGAATGGTCATTCACTGAATCCCTATATCTTTTAGTCCTCGGCATAGCTACTACATGTTAACATCACTAAGCCATTAAAGATAATAATTGATACATGAAATCATATATTTAAAACCATTATAATATCACTAAGCCATGAAAGAGATTAATACAAATAGTTCAAATGTTTGTATTGCAATCAATACATAGAGATTAATACAAAAAATATAACTCAGTCATTATATCTCCATCAATATTATCATCTCTATTTTCTATATCAATTGCAGTTCTAGGTTCATCATCATCGTCATCCCTTGCTAATGGAAAACTTCCAATATCATTGGAAAAAAGCAATGTCAAGTCTTGCTCAAGATAAGGTACATTGTCAGGAATAATCTCTTCTTTAACCACTCCCATTTCAAATAAGTCTCTTGGTTTCAAATGCACAGGAACACACCAATTTTTGTCAAACACATCTTCAACATAGTACACCATTTGAGCATCTGAAGCCTGAATATATGGTTCATCGTCCTCAGCTTCTCCACTATGTATCAATCGAGAAAAATTAACCATATCAAATCCAAGGGCATCCTTTTTCAATCCAACTGATGTTGTTGTATTAGCCCATCTACATTTGAACATGACAATTTTAAATCGGCCATAATAGTTCAGCTCTATTATATCTTCTAATTTTCCATAATATGGAACACTTCCAAAGGTTGGACGATTATCACTAGTACTAGCATAACTATTGGTTCCATAAGTGCCAAAAACTCCATTATTTTGAGTCTTCATCCCGTGATCTCGTTCCATTGTACGAAATTTGAAACCATTAATATTATATGCGCTGAACTTTCTAGCTTGTATGTGTGGCCCTCGTGCAAGACATATGATATCCTCCAAATGAACTTCACTCTTGTCATTAATAATCTAGGAAAGAGAAACGAACGGAATTAGACATGTAATCTGTAGTTATAGTCTCAAAAGAAAATTTCTAATGTTACCCACCCGTGTTTGAAACCAAGAAACAAATTTCCTATGAACTATTTTTGGAATCACTGATGTGGAACGTGTTCGGTGTCTTAGTCTTCTCCTAACCAAGTGTTTGAATTCCCTACAAGAGAATTTTAATTAAGACAATATGATGTTGAGGAAAATCTTTAAAAAAAAAAAGAGATTGGGATCCAATACTTACTCAATAAATCGAGTAACATGGTCATAGTTAAATAAAACATGTCGATGTGCTTGATGTTTCTCTTTAGGGCTAAGATTCAAATAAACAACATGTCCCAAAGGTTTTCCTCTTTGAGGAAATAGAGTTTCCCCTTGTGTGGTGTCAACATCATTGGGTTCATCGTCAACACGTGGAACTCTGTTGAATCTTGTCTCAATCCCATGTAAGTATCTTGATGAAAAGGTCAAGCACTCTTCAGCTATGTATCCTTCAGCTATAAATCCCTCATGTTGGGCTTTATTACGTACATAGGATTTCATATGTCCTAAATACCTGTGGAGGAAACATCAGTCACACTAAGTAATAATTAAATGATAACATCATTCAACTTATGCTGTTAAATTATTTACCTTTCTATAGGATACATCCATCGATAGTGTACAGGCCCACCACATTTTGCTTCATCTACCAAATGGACAATCAAGTGAACCATCACTGTAAAGAATGATGGAGGAAATAACATTTCTAAGTGACACAATGTCAATACAATTCAATCTTGAAGCTTTTCAAGTTCACTTGTAATCAACACTTTCCCACACAAGTTCTTAAAGAATGAACATAAATCTAGTAACACTGCACAACTTGGTTAGGCAACACATTCCTCATTGCTAAGGGTAACAATTGTTCCATAAGAATGTGAGAGTCATGACTTTTCAATCCAGATATTTTACGATACTTTAGATCGATGCATCTAGAAATGTTACTAGAATAACCATCGAGCACCATGACATTCTTTAATGTCTTAAGAAATTGATCTTTGTTCTTATTAGTCATTGTGTAGACAGCTGGACAAAATTTCCCATTATCATTTGGCCAAAGATCTTGTTTGATTCCTAGATGAAGTAGATCTTTGCGATCATTTAAATGATCCTTTGTCTTACCAGGTTCATTGAGCATTGTGTACAACAAATTGTCACATACATTTTTCTCAATATGCATCACATCAAGATTGTGACGTAGCAAATTAAACTCCCAATATGGAAGTTGGAAAAATATACTCCTCTTCCTCCATTGCTAAGAGTCATTTATGTCTCGATTCGTGCCATGCAATCTTTTCCCCCTACCATCCACATATTGACTCTTACCAAATGTCACTTCAATATGTTCAATTTGTCTCCATATCTCTGAGCCTGACAATAAAACTGGTGGATTTCTCAACTCAGTATTGCCATCAAATTGAACACAATTTAACCTAAACCTATGTCCTGCTTCCAAGAAACGTTGATGACCCATAAAACACCATTTTCTACTGTGAGGAAGACGACAACATTTGGTATCAAAGTTACAACTTGGACAAGCCAACCCAGTATATGTGTTCCAACCAGATAAAGTGCCAAGCCCAGGAAAATCACTAATCATCCACATAAGAGCTGCACGCATCGTGAACACTTGATTAGTTGATGAATCATATGTTTCCACCCCTTCACTCCACAACTCTTTCAATTCCTGAATCAATGGTTGGAGGTAAACATCTATATCATTTCCTGGCATTCGTGGGCCAGGAATGATCATTGAAAGAATGAATGATGATTGCTTCATACACATCCATGGAGGCAAATTGTATGGCATGAGCACCACTGACCATATACTGTAGTTAGTACTCATTGTACCAAATGGATTAAATCCATCACTAGCCAGACTAAGCCGCACATTGCGTGGCTCTAATGCAAAGTTTGGAAACATTGTATGAAATACCTTCCATGCTTTAGAATCCCTGGGATGGCTCATGAAACCATCATTATTATTATCTATAGCATGCCATTTCATGTCATTTGCAGTCTTGGAAGACATAAAAAGTCTTTGTAGCTGTGGCCTCAAAGGAAAATAACGTAAAACTTTAGCAGCTTGCTTCTTCTTTTTTTTCTTTCCATCACTCAATGACATACTAGCATTTCCTTTATCCTTCCATCTAGACGTGTTACAGACTTTGCATGTTTCCATGTTTTCATCATCTTTCCAATACAACATACAGTCCTTTGGACACACATCAATCTTCTCATAATTAAGTCCTAATTTGTTGATTATTTTCTTGGCTTCATAAAATGAATTTGGAAGCTTCGCATTCTCAAAAGCATCTTGAAGTAACTCCAATATCATAGTCATTGCTTTATCAGTCATTCGACACAAACACTTTATGTGATAAAGCTTAATTAGAAAAGACAATTTCGAATATTTGGTGCACCCTTCATACAATTCTTCATTAGAGTCCCTAATTAAATCTGCAAATTCATTATGGTCTCCACTTTCCCGTTGATTCCCTTCAGGCATTGTCCTCTCTACTTCTTCTCCTGGTTCAAGCAACACATTAGGAGTTTCTATCACACAATTCCTATTGATCCCAAAAGCATCGTGTAACATATCATGCATTAAATCCTGACTAGGTAAACGATTATGGCTACTCAAAGCATCATGTCCTACAATGGAGGCATCTTGGTTTTCTCTCATCCTACTTTCCCCGTGAAACATCCAAAAAGTATATCCATATGGAAATTGGGTACACATCAAGTGGTCATACGCTACATCTCGAGTAACCATCTTCCTAAACCCACAACGGGCACATGGACACTTTATCCTCCCATTGCTAGATGAACGAGAAAATGCAAAATCTAAGAATTCTTTTAGCCCAACCGCATATTCAGGTGTGTTTCGTGGTTTGGTGATCCAAGATTTGTCCATTCTCAATCCTAAGGAATTTAATTTAAAAAATGAGTTATATTAAAAGAAAAGTAAATTGATCCTATAACAAACTTATCCAAATCTCTAGTAAAGATCTAGCTTGGGTTAAAGTAGAAGCAAACAACATTTGTATAATGCTTAACTCTTCTTATTTATTTATGCTAATTCACTGAATTAATAAATGAACATATCACTATCTATATTTGATGAATCTATTGCATTTCAATCATATTTCAAAAGCAATTTAACAATTAGTACAAATAAAAATCAGCCCATGGTCAACACTTCAGCACACACACAAGTGCTGACCAAAAAAAAAAGAAAAATTAAAATACGAGAAAAAACATTTAATTTTGATCTTAAAGCAAAATCACACAATATGAGAAGTAACCTCGAAGTGGGAAGCACTAACTGGTAGACAATGTGGACAAGCAACCACGGTCACACTAACACTCAACCAACACGAAGAGAAGGTACACCCACCAAATATGCAAGCACAATAAAAAAGGCTGAAAAGCATTTCATGAAGGATTAATTTTATGTTCAAGTTAAAAAATAATAAAGTCTTACTCGATCATAGTTTTAAATTAAAAAAAAGATACGTTATGTTTGTACACAAAAGTCAAAGTGACAAAACAAATATAGCAAAATAAAATAATGAAATAATAATAATAATAATGAATTTTGCATAAAAGAAAAAATAAATACATAAAAGGAAAGAAGAAATAGAAATGCAAAGAGAAGAGAAGAGCCCATATTAAATTTAGATGTTCTGCAAGTTCATAATATATAGTATATACTATAAATTTTTTTTTATTTTATTATGGTTATCTCCAATTCAATAGAATGGAAACCTAATCCTTTTAAGACTGATTGAGCATATATAGTAAAGACTAATTCCCAAATAGATATTTTCATAAATCAAATCTTTATTGTTTTGGAAATTTAAACAATTGCTACCATTGCAATTAGCCAATATTATATTATACAAGAACTTAATAATTTATGCACTTAAATTTATTGATACGTCAAATAGTTTGAAGTACAAGAAAGTGAAAAGCAATACAAAGAAATTGATGTTGCTTAGATAGTCAACTAGTAATAGATACATAAGCCCAATGCTACTTACATAAGCCCAATGCTAAGCCATGAACCAACTCTAGACCCAAATAAGCTCAAGTAATATCACTGTTAGTTACAATGATTAAAGTAACAAAAACAATAGAATTTGGACCCAGAACTCGACAAAACAAACTTAGAATGAGAGATACATCAAATGGAAAAAATCTTAATTATTATAGACAATTTAAATTTATGTTAACAAAAAATTGAAATCCCTTCCATTAACATCAATTTTATGTGAAAGTAGTACAATATTGAATATTCAATGACAAAGAAACAATTAACCCACATTGGCACATAAAAGAAATTTACATGTGATACAAAGTTATGTTCTTCTTGTCTTTTTTTTTAATTATTCATTAAAGCATAATGAGAATATCCATAAAAAAGATAAATATCATATTCAGATTTATATGCAATGAGAGTATGTCCATAATATAACAAAGGTCACCAAAATTCCAGAAGAAGAACAGGACTTATTTTCTACTACACTGTTTCAAATTGCAATATTAATTTTTCTAGCCAAGAAACTTGCAATCATTGATTAATTTACTTAAAATTGGTATCCCAAGTCTGAATTACAGTAGATACGAAGGAAACTTTTGCTGAAAAGAAAATACGTTCAAACAACCATGATCCCACTGTTTCCACACAAAACTCACTCATATTTCATCAACAAAACAATATTCATGACAGAAAGCCAATTCTTGATTAGAGAAGCCACTTGTTTCTGCCATTTTTCTTTGCTATTGTTTAAAGAAATAATATTTCTTTACTTGAAAAATGAATGAACTATGATTGTGACATAAAAAACAATTCAACTGTGTGTGAACAAGAATGGAGGCAAAAACAAACAAGTAACAGCTATAGGCTCCAAAGCTACTTTTAAATATCTTACATCTTGATTCCCATAGCTTTTCAACTTGTAAAGGATAGACATGTTTGTAAACTTCCTCTGGATCTTATCTTTCTTTTCAAAAATTAAAAAAAAATTGCAAAATTATATTGTTATGGAGTTGTCTATATGAATCCATATCTATTCACATTAATCTTTAACAATATTTTTTTGATTTTTTTAACAATTAGACTCCACGTTAATCATGAATATATACTTCATCTCTTTTTGCAAATCCCAATTCTCCTAACTATGATATCCTGTCATAATCAAAATAGCACAAAATGAAAAGCATGAATCTGACTTATGTTTAATCACCATGACACACACAGCCCATAACCAAGCCTCATATAATGAATTCAAAGAATAATTTACAATCTACTGGACATAAAGTAGCATTAAAATTATTTAAATTGGAAATTGAGAGTAGTCTACTATTTGTAGGGACATATGTTAGTCAAGGACCCAGTCCTTTTAATTCAACAGAGATGAGCTTTTCTTAGATGATATAGAAAAGAATAGAATAAAATATATTACATATCAAATCACTGGGCTTGAAAAGAATGGAATAAAGAGATTATATATCAATTCATTGTACCAGAAGATGAATTTTGAGTTTACCTCTTAGTCAAAAGAACCAACTTGATGAATGGATGTGGGATCTTTCGGACAAAGGACTGTTCTCTGTCAAAAAAAGAGAGTGTGTTTGAGCAAGGTCCAGATAATTCTAATGAAAATATGAAATATTTCGAAGTTGAAATACGAAATAAGAATAAATATATTTTTTCTGGAGATGCCACAAAGAGATTTTACTTGCAGTGGAAAAGCCGAACACAAGGTATGAATATTAATAATGCTTCCTTTCACTGTGGAAATGACGAAGAACCATCATCCACACCCTAATAAAACCACACAGAGCTACTGGTCTTAGATTCATCGTAAGAACCAAAGTAAGAGGCACCAAATAATTCTAGAACAAAGAAAGCAATGTTACCTCCACTAGAAAGTGTGTGAAGAGAACTGTTGACGCCGAATGAGATATTTTGCAAAGATTGAAACCTAAAACATCTTATACACAACGATTAGGACTCCATTAGAAAACTTTGTTCGGATGATTCAACAACAAGAAGAAAAATGAGAATCTCAACTTCAAAATCAACTTTTTACTTTCTCAAAAACTCAAGAATATGAGAAGGGAAACAAAAATGGGGGTAAGGGAAATTAGGGAAACATACCTGAGCTCAAATTAGAGGCACTTGCGAAAAGGGGAATAAGCACTGGCAGGAGAAGCTAAGGGTTAGGGAAGTGAAGTGGCGGGAGAAGCTTAAGGTTTCCAAAAGTAAAAGAAAAAAAAGGGAGGAGAGGTGTCTGCTAGCGCGCAAAATGGCGTGCCTTTATATGCAATTACTGGCGGTATTTTACAACCGCCGGTAATTGCACATAAACCCCCAGCAATTGCCTTCAATTTCTGGCAGTTTCACCCACCACCGATAAATGAAGCCTGTACTGGCGATTTTAAAAAACTGTCGGGAATTAACTGCCACCATTTGACTGTTTTCTTATAGTGTTTATACGAAAATTAATCCAAAATTATTTATTGCCAAAAAATTTGGTCTAATTCAATTATTTCAAATCACTAGTTCAAAATTAAACTTTCAGATGAAAATGATTCAATTCAATTTGATTATATTTATACTATAATTCGAATATTTTAATATTTTTAAATTAAGTTGATGACCGATTCATTAATTGAATTAATTTGGTCGGTTTGAGATCTATAACTATGCTCCTTGGCCCATGATCCATTATCTTGAATTTAAAATGAGACTTTAGTAAGAAATTAAAAACAGAAAAAAATACATGTATACTAATATATAAGGACTAATCTTAAATAATTACTATAATATAGCATTAAGTTGCCAAAAAAAAATTCTTCTTATCACGGTTCTATCAAAAAACAAAATTGATAAGAAACATGTAAATTTTAATCTAGATTTTTTTTTCAAAAAAAACCATTAGTAATTGATAATTGATTTTTGCTGTGATCAATGAAAATAAAATTATAAAAAGGCAATTTGGATTGATACGATAAAAAAAAGGATTTGACTTTTTACCCAAAAAAAAAGGACTTTGACCATGGCGAAGGCGAACCCATCTCATAGGCTCCCATTCTATCAAAAGCATCGGGTATTCATCTTTATCCGGTAGTACCGTAGTAGACATCGTAATTCAAAAACCATTTTTCTTGTAGAATTCCGATCACCGGATGAATGGTTCCGGTGACGGGCGAGTCAAAGGGAAATCCCTCTGTCGATTAGATTACAAAAGGGCCTAACCTTTCCTAGATTCATGGATTCCACCCACGAGGAATCAAAGAAGGAGGTTATCCAATTTGTTATACTACGATGGGTTCTTGCAATTCTACTTCCCATTATTTTCTTCTTAACGCTTCCCCTGCTGGTTGGGTTGATACTGATATTGGGTTCGAATGTCTCAATTAAGAACCCGATTTCTCTGCCTTCCCAGTGCAAGATCGTTTCTAGCAGTAAGTTTCCCGTCTTTTAATATGCTGTTTAATATTTTTTTTTATTTAAGCTCCATTTGATCTGAAAGTGGATTGTACCATTTTTATTGAGCTTTTGAGTGTGAAATACAGCTGCCCACTCTGTGCTGCGTGGTATGACATGAGAATGGGAAATTCTTTCTTAAGAAATAATTCCAAGACTCATTCAAAGTAGTTCAGCTCACATTGCTTGATTACTTATTTTCATATCAAAAAATGGTATAAAGATGTAGTGAAAAATGCAAGCCTGCTTTGTACAAAATATCTAATTAGCGTGAAATTTTCTTACAGTAGAGCTCTGCATATAAAAAGAAGCCTGAAGTTCTGTTTGCTAAGACATTAGGAATATGCTTTTAAAATTTTCTATGGTGAAGTGGAGAAGCTGTTTATGGTTGAAAAGCCAATTACCAATGCTCCTCTGTAGAATTTGAAATTTTGGTTGCAAAAATATTTTTGTCAAATTTGAGGTGAAAGTGTCAAGATTATGGAGTTCCTTAAAGATGACTAGTTTTAGAATTTGAAGTTGTAAAACAATCATTTGATACTTGGAGTTAACTAAGTTTGAGCTACTTTAGCATCAGGGATGTTAATTGTAGAGATTTATTATTTTATCATTTCCTACTGGACAAAGAATGCAACCTTAAAACTTCTGTAATCCTAAGTCAGTGCACAATTCTTTATGGTTTGGCCAGAAAACAAAAATCCAGATACACCCCAAGGAGAAGGCAAAAAAATGAAAAATAAAAAATAAAATCTATTCCTGCGGAGGTGAGGTGGGAGGAACTGCTCATTAAAATCCAGATGCACCCCAAAACAATAATTATTGGACTTTGGCACAATGCTTAATTTTCCTTCCCCTTCCAAACTCCTATATTTAATGCTATCATTGGACTAAACTGCAGTACACAATGATCTGATATTACAAACTTGCAATGTATATCTTTTTTTAGTTGTCACTTTGAGTTATGCAATTATTGGTTTGATTTTTATTTATTAATTCTGATTGTTATTTGATTGATATTACACCATTACTTTGAAGGTTTAAGTATAGTTTGAATTGTTATTACACATACCTTTTCTCTTACTAAACCGTCTGTTATTATTGTTTTACAGGAGTTGATATTAGGTCATCTAAGATATGTGAACTTGGATTGTTTAATTATAAAGCTAAGAACGTGTTCCATCCTTTTGAAAGAAGCAAATTTCACTGCCGTTATGATTACTATTGGGCTTCAGTTTTCAAGGTTATTATAACTCGTTGTCAATCAAATGTTATTTATCATTAAGTTATATTCTTTCTGATCTTTTGAGTACATGCAACTATTAATAGTATATGTGTGTGTCTGCGCATACAGAGTTAATCCATGTCCTGTCTTCTAATGGTGGTTAATATCACCATTTCAGGTGGTTATAATAGAAAGTGATGAACCCCCTTGCCTAGAACTGTAATTAAGATAACTGTAAAATGGACTGAACAAAACGAATTTTATTGATTTGTAAGGTACCCGAAGGCAATACACAATACTCTTAGACGTTTGAGTGGCTAGGACACTCCCCACACTACCAATTCCTTCTCTAACCCCTTTCCTGACTACTATCTCCCTATTATAAAACTAGTAAACACCTTAAGTAGTTAGTTAGTTACAACCATATCCCAACTAACATACTGTCTTATTTTCATTTAGCACCTTTCTTCTGCTGTACTTTAATAGAGGCTCATCATTACCCCCCCCCCCCCCCCCAAAAAAAAAACAACAAATTGAGAGGCACCTTGTCCTCAAGGTGGAGATGAGGAAACTGCTTCTGTATCACCGCAAAAAACTCCCAAGAATTCTCAAAATCAGGTAGTCCCTTCCACTTTACTAAAACTTCCCTTTGGCCATTAGTCCATTTCCTCTGCTGCAGTATTTGTTGAGGCTCAACAAACAGTTCTTTTTCTTCAGTCAGACCCTTGGGAAGCTGTTGTGACTGCATGTGTGGCTGTAGTATTTTTTTAACTGAGATATGTGAAAAAATGGAATGAATCCTGGCTGATGAAGGTAATTCTAGCCTGTATGCTACCTCTCCAACTTTTTCCAAAACCTTAGAAGGACCATAAAACCTGGGGCTGAGCTTTTCATCAAGCCTCCTAGCTACTGATCCCATTCTATAAGGCTTGAGCTTTAAGAAAACAAAGTCTCCAACCTATAAGTCCACATTCGTCCTCTTTTTATCAGCATAACCCTTCATCCTCTCTTGAGCATCTGCCAAATGCTCCTTTAACTTAGAAATGACAGCATTCCTTGATTGAATTTGCTGATTCACCTCCTGTACATGTGATAGAGAATCTTCCATCTTTAAAAAAGTAGGTGGGTCACGGCCATATAATGCCTTAAAAGGTGTTATACCAGTAGATAGGTTGTAAGTAGAATTAAACCAATACTCCACCCAAGGTAGCCACTTCACCCATTGTTTTGGTTTGTCCCCCACAAAGCACCTCAAATAAGTCTCTAATGTGCGATTTACAACCTCCGTTTGGCCATCCGTTTTCGGGTGATACGCCGAACTAAATTTGAGCTTTGTCTCGGAACATTTAAACGATTCTTGCCAAAATTGGCTCATAAACAATCTGGCCTGGTCTGAAATAATGGTTTTAGGAAATCCATGTAGCTTGATGATGTTCTGAACAAATGTTGCTGCCACATCTTTTGCTATGTAGGGATGTGAGAGAGGGATAAAATGACTATCTTTAGTCAATCTATCCACTATCACCAGAATAGAATCAAAATGAAGAGATTTGGGCAGTCTAGATATGAAATCCATACTTATATCCTCCCAAACTTGTTAAGGAATAGGTAAAGGCTATAGTAACCTAGCTGGTGCAAGAGCATCATATTTATTTTGCTGGCAAGTAGTGCATCTAGCCACAAAATCCTGAATATCCTTCTTCATACCTTCCCAATATACAAAGGCAGCAGCTCTCCTGTAAGTACGTAAATAGCCTAAATGCCCTCCCATTGGTGTACATGTGGAATTCCTGAAGAAGTAGGGGAATCCATGTTGAAGTCTTTGGTAAAACCAATCTGCCTTCGAACAAGAGGCACCGTTCCCTCATAGTATAACCAGCAGGTGGATTATTATTGGTAACTATTTGCTGCCAAATGGTATAAAGTCGCTCATCTTTCCGAATCTCCTCCTCCTGGGTATTTAAATCATCATACTGCCAAATGGAAATTGCTTTTAACTCCATGTCGGGTCTATGAGATAAAGCAACCGCCACCCAATTGTCCTTACCTGGTTTATAATAAATTTCAAATTTATATCCCATCAGTTTGGAGACTCATTGCTGCTGGTTTTCATCCAAAACACGTTGTTCTAGTAAATATTTGAGGGCCTTTTGATCAGTTCTAATTACAAAGGGATGCCCACCCAAATAATGATGCCATCTCTTCACTGCTAATGCTACTGCCATTAGTTCTCGCTCATATATGGAGCTGTGCTTTCCTTTTGATGATAAGGCTTGGCTAAAGTATGCAATGGGTCTCTGGTTCTGCATTAAGATTGCCCCAATTCCGATTCCTAAAGCATCAGTTTCCAATTTGAACGGTTTGGAGAAATCTGGTAATGCTAATATCGGTACCTTGGTCATAGCCTCTTTAAGCTCCTCAAAGGGTTTTTGAGCCTTTTCCTCCCAATGAAAAGCGTCCTTTTTTAGAAGAGCAGTCAATGGTGCAGCTATAGTTCCATACCCATGAACAAACTTTCGGTAATAACTGGTTAGCCCCAAAAATCCTCTCAAAGCCTTGATATTTTTAGGTGTTGGCTAACTAGTCATTGCAAAAATTTTTTTAGGATCAGCCTTGACTCCAGCTTCTGAAATGATGCGCCCCAAATATTCTAGTTGTTGCTGATAGAATACACATTTCTTAAGGTTGAGCACTAATTTGTTCTCCTGTAATACTGTCAAGGCTGCCTTAAGATGTTCCAAATGAGTGTCAAAGTTAGGACTATAAATAAGGATATCATCAAAAAATACAAAAATGAATTTTCTCAGATATTGTTGAAAAAGATCATTCATTAGGAATTGAAAAGTAGCGAGTTCATTTGTCAACCCAAATGACATAATCATGAATTCGTAGTGGCCCAAGTGAGTGTGGAATGCTGTCTTCTCTTCATCTCCAGGCTTCATTTGGATTTGATGGTATCCAGACTTGAGGTCCAACTTTGAAAATACCCTTGACCTGCCTAATGCATCTAGTAGCTCATCAATAGCGGGTATAGGAAATTTGCTTGCTATGGTGATTTTATTTAATGCTCGGTAATCAACACATAGTCGCCAACTCCCATCCTTCTTTTTTACCAATAACATTGGGCTGGAATAGGGGCTTCGGCAAGGACGAATGATTCCGGCTAATAGCATCTCATTAACTAACCTTTCAATTTCTAATTTCTAGGAATGAGAGTAACGATAGGGACGAATGTTAGGGGGTTGCTCTCCTGACTTACGGAGAATACTGTGGTCTATAGATCTATGATGGGGTAGCTTCCCAGTAGCCTCTGTCACTTCAGGAAAATCCACCAATAATCCTCTCACTGTATCAGAAATTGGATATTCTGGTTGTGCTGTTAGAGTCATCTCTCCAAATTCAATTAAATATCCTTGATCCTGCCCTTGTAAATTTCTGACCATGGATTTAAATGAAACAATGATTTTAGATAGAGAGAGGTCCCCACTTAAGCATTTCTCCCCTGACCTTCATTGTGAGTTGTCCCCAATCTACCTGAACTTCACCCAAAGATTTCAACCAGTCAATGTCCAGTACTAAATCTTCACCTCTTATGTCAAAAAGATAAAATGTTTGTTTGATAGGCAGCCCTTGAACTCAAGCTCCACAACAACAACAACAACAACAACATAGCTTTATCCCACTAAGTGGGGTCGGCTACATGGATCGCACGACGCCATTGAGCTTTATCAATGACCAACTCTTTAGATATCTCATTTACTAAAAGCTCCCGTTCAATAATTTCTATAAGTGTCCTTTTTTGGTCTTCCTCGACTTTTTTTCATAGGGCTCCAAACCATCTGCTCAACTCTCCTAGCTGGCGCTTCCAACGGTCTTCTTTGCAAATGCCCAAACCATCTTAAACGGTTTTCAACCATTTTTTCCTCAATAGGTGCCACCCCAACTCTATCTCGTATATGATCATTACGGATCCTATCTCTTCTTGTATGACCACACATCCAACGCAACATCCTCATCTCCGCCACTCCAATTTTATGTTCTTGTTGTCCTTTCATTGTCCAACATTCACTCCCATATAAAATCGCTGGTCTTATAGCAGTACGATAAAACTTTCCTTTGAGTTTATCAGGTACTTTCCAATCACAAACAACTCCTGATGCCATTCTCCACTTCAACCACCCAGCTTGTATCCTATGTTTCACATCTCTAATACTTTCGCTGTCATCTTGTATAATTGATCCCAAATACCTAAACTTTGACACTTGTGATACGACCTGATCATCAAGTTTAACCTCCATCTCGTTCCTAGTTTGTCGCTTGTTAAACTTACAATGCATATATTCGGTCTTACTCCTGCTCAGACGAAAACCCTTCGATTCCAAAATAGCTCTCCATAACTCAAGTTTAAAATTAATCTCTTCCCTTGTCTCTGCTATGAGAACAACGTCATCTGCAAAAAGCATGCACTTAGGGATTTCTTCTTGGATGTGTTTCGTCAAAACATCTAAAACCAGGTCAAACAAATAAGGGCTTAAGGATGATCCCTGATGTAGGCCAATTTTAATAGGAAAGTCTCTAGTCTCCTCTCCAGACGTTCTCACACTAGTCGTAGCCCCCTCGTACATATCTTTTATAGCTCTAATATACGCAACTCGTACACCTTTCTGTTCCAAGACTTTCCACAGCACCTCTCTTGGTACTCAATCATAGGCTTTTTCCAAGTCAATAAATGCTATATGAAGGTCTCTTTGTTTACTCCGATACCTTTCCATCAACCCCCTTAGAAGATATATAGCTTCCATAGTAGACCATCCTGGCATGAATCCAAATTAATTTTCAAAAATACTCGTCTCGATTCTTAACCTACGTTCAATCACTCTTTCTCATAATTTTAGAGTGTGACTCATAAGCTTGATCCCACGGTAGTTTGCGTAATTCTGAATGTCTCCTTTGTTTTTGTAAATAGGCACTAAAGTTCTTCTTCTCCATTCCTCAAACATTTTCTTAGACCTTAAAATCTCATTAAAGAGCTTAGTTAGCCAGATAGTACCCTCCTCTCCTAAACACTTCCAAACTTCAATAGGAATACCATCGGGACCAACAGCTTTACCATTATCCATTTTTCTAAGAGCTTCCTTGACCTCATCAACCTTGATCCTGCGATAATATGCCAAATTTTGTTATCTCTCCAAGGCTGTTAGATCTTCCATATCACAAGTCAACTCCGTTCCGTCATTAAAGAGCTTATGAAAATAACCCTGTCATCTGTTTTTAATATCTCTATCTGTAACCAGAACTTTTCCTTCTTCTTCCTTAACACATCTTACTTGATCCAAATCTCTAGTTTTCCTCTCTATAGCCTTCGCAATCTTGTAAATCTTCTGTTCCCCTTTTTTCGTTCCTAAATCCTTGTAGAACTCTTCAAACGCTTTAGATCGTGCTTCACTTACTGCTTTTTTTGTCTCCTTATTAGCCTTCCGATACCTTTCCCAATTTTCCGAGTTATTGCACCAATGGATAGCTTTAAAGCATTCTCTTTTAAATTTAATCTTCTCTTGAACAGCCTCATTCCACCACCAAAATTCCTTATCTCTTTGTCCAAAACCTTTTGATTCTCCTAAAAGTGCTTTAGCTACTTTTCTAACCTTCTTGGCCATCTCCTCCCACATGGTGCTAGCATCTTCTCGTAACTTCCAAGATCCTTCCTCCAACAATCTTCTCTTGAAAGTCTGTTGATTCTCCCCCTTTAGCTGCCACCACTTGATCCTAGGGTTCATCGCCTGATGATGCTTTTGTTTCCGACCCTTAATAACCACGTCAATGACCAAAACCCTATGTTGAGTTGCTACGGGTTCCCCAGGAATAACTTTACAATTTTGACAGATTTTTCTATCTGAATTCCTTGATAGAGCTTTTAGTAAATGAGATATCTAAAGAGTTGGTCATTGATAGAGCTCAATGGCGTCGTGCGATCCATGTAGCCGACCCCACTTAGTGGGATAAGGCTATGTTGTTGTTGTTGTTGTTGTTTCTATCTGAATTCCTTACCAGAAAGAAGTCAATCTGTGACCTTGAAGCTCCACTTTTGTATGTGATTAAATGTTCCTCTCGCTTCTTGAAGCAGGTATTGACAACCTTGAAATTATAAGCCATTGAGAAATCTAATATAGACTGTCCTTCCTCGTTAAGCTCCCCAAAACCAAAGCCACCATGGACCCTCTCATACTGTCCTGCTTCTTTCCCAACATGACCATTAAGGTCCCCCCAGATGAAAATCTTCTCTTCTAAAGGTATGTTTCTAACCAATCCCTCCAAATCTTCCCAAAACTTTTCTTTAAGATATGCATCTGTCCCTACCTGTGGTGCATAGGCACTTATGATGTGGATAGTATCTCTTATGATAATCATCCTTAAGCATAGAATCCTATCCCCAATCCTTTTTACCTCCACCACACTCGGTGTCCATTCCTTGTCAACCATAATACCTACACCATTTTTTGTCCTTACTTTTCCAGTGTACCAGAACTTGAAGCCTGAACAGTCAAATTTCTTAGCCTTTTCTCCAACCCATTTAGTATCTTGAAGGCACAAGATGTTAATTTTTCTCCTCTTCATAGTGTCCACAACCTCCATGGATTTCCCTGTCATGGTTCCAACATTCCACGTAGCAATCCTGATTTTGTTCTCCTCGACTAGCTTCTTTACCCTCAACCTTCCAGGAACAAGCTCTTGTGACACTACAATTGATTGACGATGCAGTGGCTCTAGCTCATTTGACACTATACTCGAGCCATACAGCGCGTTGCTTCCGGGTAACGACCTAGTATTAGTGGACCCTTGCTCATTTAACACTACATCTAGGTGTCGATACAGCGGCTCTAGCTCACTTGTCACTGTACTCGAGCCATACAGTGCGTTGCTTCCGGGCAACGTCCTATCATTAGCAAAATATTGTTGTTGATCCATGTTCATGAGAGATTCGACACAATTTTACGTTGGCTGTCGAGGGCCTAACACAACCCTCCTCCTTTCTCCGGGCTTGGGACCGGCTATAAAACATAGGTGGAGTTGAACTCAAGCTCCACAACTAAACATTTTTTATTTCTACGAATCAAATGTCCATCTCCCACAGAAACATTGTAGGATCTGGTGGCTGTCACTGGAATCTGTAATTGTTGGACTATCTCAGAAGAAATAAAGTCGTTAGTGGCTCCACTGTCAATCAATATCACAACCTCCTTCCCCTTTAGTCGTCCTCTAACTTTCCTAGTTTTGTTTCCAGTTATTCCCACTATAGATTTCATAGAAAGCTCCATAGGTGTTTCTTCAATTCTGTTATTCTTTTCATCCATATTATTTTTTTCTTCCACTGCTAACTCCTCCTCTGTTTCTATGTCAGATTCAACTTCTTGTAAAACCATGGTCTGATACAGTCTATTTTTGCACCTATGTCTGGGGTTAAACTTTTCATCACATTTAAAACAAAGTCCCTGCTCCCTTCTTTTAATTACTTCTGTTTCTGTCAGTTTTTTAAGTAAAGAGTTAGGTCTCCTTTGTACAGAGGGTTGTGAAGAAGATGATGCTGATCTCCCTTCATCATTTTTCAATTCTCCAGTACTCAAAACGCTGCTGTCTCAGGTTGAACCACCTGGGTTCCAAGATTTGACCCAATTTGTTTTGGGTTGAGTCCAACGTGATCCCATATTAGAATATTGGGATTTTATTGGTCTTTCCTAGACTTTAGACATCAGACTATTCTTTTCTTCAATGCTTTGGGCCAAGCCCATTACATTAGTAAGTGACCATACCTTAAATAGATGGAGCTCCGCACGTATTTCGGGTCTTAACCCATTTTTAAATGAACCCACGAGAACATCTTCTGGTGCGTTCTTCAGGAGTGCTGTCAAGGCTTCAAATTCTTCACAATAACATTCCACAATGGTGATTTGCCTCAGACCCATTACCTTTTCATACAGATCGCCTATTTGGGGACCATGGAAACGCCCAAAAAGTTCCTTCTTGAATGCTTTGCACCCGTGGATGGGTTTTCTTGTTTCCAACCACTGAAACCATGTGAGTGCTTTCTCTTCAAGACAGACGATGATGGCGGCCATCTTCTCGGCCTTAGAAACTCCATTGATGCCAAAATATCGTTCGACTCGAAAGATCCACCCCATCGGATCTTCACCAAGAAAAATGGGTATTTCAAGCTTTCTAAATTTCGAGACTTCCTCCACCGAAATATGCGTATCCGGTGTTGGTCCTCCCACATTGGGTCCACTGCTCTCGCTTGACAGGTGAGATTTCACCATCTGGCCGAATCTTTCTATTCTTGCCATGGATTCTTGAAGACCCTGAACTATATTCTTAATCGTTCCCATTTCTTTTTCAAGGACCTCAACTTTCCCTTCAATCTGTGTGTTCACCATCCTGGGACCGTAACAGCTCTGATACCATTGATGTACCCCCTTGCCCAGAACAGTAATTAAGATAATAGTAAAATGGACTGAACAATATGAATTTTATTGATTTGTAAGGTACGGAAAGCAATACACAATACTCCTAGACGTTCGAGTGGCTAGGACACTCCACACACTACCAATTCCTTCTCGTACCCTTTTCCTGACTACTACCTCCCTATTTATAAAACTAGTAAACACCTTAAGTAGTTAGTTAGTACAACCATATCCCAACTAACATACTATCTTACTTTTATTTAGCGCCTTTCTTCTGCTGTACTTTAATAGAGGCTCATCAAAAAGCAAGCAGCTAGTTCTTTTTCTTGGATGGTTATAGTTTTATTTTAACACTATTTCAGGTGGAATATAAAGATCACTTTTCAGGTCAGACACGAGTTTTGTTTTCAGAGGCTCCAAATGAGGCCCTTCCTCTTTATTGCAGGCCAAATTTTGGTACTGCATTGTTGACCCAATACAAATTCAAGGTATGGGTTACAACTAGTGGTCTCAACTATTTTGCATTTTCTGGCCGGACATCATTACATACTTACGTTTGTCTTGTTAATTTAATATAAATGATAGTTAACAGTTATATCTTTTAGTAAATGAGATATCTAAAGAGTTGGTCATTGATAGAGCTCAATGGCGTCGTGCGATCCATGTAGCCGATCCCACTTAGTGGGATAAGGCTATGTTGTTGTTGTTGTTGTTGTTGATAGTTAACAGTTATTACTACTATAGGTCTTTGATACTGGTATATCTTTTTTATATTCTTTTTTGGTAAAAATATCCTTTTTATTTTCTGTTCCTTCATTTTTAAGGTCAACGAGTCTTATGACTGCTGGTACACATCTGGCATTTCCAAAGTGCGTTTGTATCAAGATGATCTTTTCAATTGCCGTGAAGATGGGCCATCTACTCTTGAGATGTTTAGACGATATATTATTCTGTGAGTACTTTATTCTACTATTCCCCATCTTACCAAAAGTAGGTTTCTTAATTGATATAAAATCATGGGTTACTTAATGTAAAATGAAACTACTGGATGGCACCTGTGGGTTAAACATTTTTAACATTATAACTCTTTGATCAGTTATACAAGATGATGGTGAAATTATTGGAGATGTGGAACATAGGATACAAGCTGGATGGTTGAAGTGGAAAATGCCATCAGTGGTTGTTTGTGATCGGAAAGTACCTAATAAACTCAAAGGAAAGTTTTATCGTACTGCTATAAGACCAGCAATTTTATATGGGAGTGAATGTTAGGTGATGAAAGGACAACAAGAACATAAAATTGGAGTAGCGGAGATGAGGATGTTGCGTTGGATGTATGCTCATACAAAAAGAGATATAATCCGTAATGATCATATACGAGGTAGAGTTGGAGTGGCACCTATTGAGGAAAAAATAGTTAAAAACCGTTTAAGGTGGTTTGGGTATGTTCAAAGAAGACTGTTGGAAGTGCCAGTTAGGAGAGTTGAGCAGATGGTTTGGAGCCCTGTGAAAAAAAGTCGAGGAAGACAAAAAAGGACACTTAGAGAAATTATTGAATGAGATCTTCTAGTAAATGAGATACTTAAAGAGTTGGTCATTGATAGAGCTCAATGGCGTCATGCGATCCATGTAGTCGACCCTACCTAGTGGGATAAGGCTTTGTTGTTGTTGATCAACTAATTTTGTTTTAACTGTGAATTCATAAAATATTCAACCAAAAAAAGGGATTAGACTTGAAGTTAACTGACCATAAAGTGCCCATAATGCTATTTGATAGGATATTAAATACTAAATGGGCATTTGATTGCACTTAGTGAGGGTTTGAATTTGTATCACTCATCAGTCCATTAAGTGTGTTTTTCATTTTTTTAACACTTATTTGCTCTGAATACATTTTATTTGGCTAGATCTTGTGAAAAGTCTTAAAAACTTTCAAACATTAATTGTTTTCAGTCATCTTCTGACATGTATTTAATATGTGTAGATGTTGAAAAAGTAATGATATTAACTATTTAATATTCAGATTTAAAAGATAATATCTTAATAATCAAATATGTATTTAGATTCAAACTTCTTAGTCTCAAAAAAAAAAAAAAAAAACAAAACAAAAAACAAACAGAAAATCCCCCTAAGACACTTAATTGGAAAATATAGAGGTTGTTTATATCTTGTCTATCAATTGCCAAGGAAATAAAATCAGTTCACAAGGTTGACATGAATTCCTTCTTCCAGTGAAGGGTAGGCTGAGTGTGGTCGGGGATTTATTGTGTTATAGTCTCTTATAATTTCAAGGTTATCAACACCTGCTTCAAGAAGCGAGAGGAGCATTTAATCACTTATAAGATTATAGCGTTAAGGTCACAGTTTGACTTCTTTCTAGTAAGGAATCCAAATAGAAAAATTTGTCAAAATTATAAAGTTATTCCTGGGGAACCCGTGACAACTCAACATAGGGTTTTGGTCATTGACGTGCTTATTAAAGGTCGGAACCAAAAGTATCGACAGGTGATGAACTGTAGGATCAAGTGGTGGCAGCTAAAGGGGGAGAATCAATAGACCCTCAAGAGAAAATTGTTTGAGGAAGGGTCCTGAGAGTTACGAGAAAATGCGAACATCCTGTGGGATGTGATGGCCGAGAGGGTTAGAAATGTAGCTAAAGCACTTTTAGGAGAATCAAAAGGTTTTAGACAAAGAGATAAAGAATCTTGGTGGTGTAATGAGACAGTTCAAGAGAAAATCAAATTTAAAAGAGAATGCTTTAAATCTATCCATTTGTGCAATAACACAGAAAATTAGAAAAGATATCGGAAGACTAATAAGGAGACTAAAAAAGCAGCGAGTGAAGCATGATCTAAAGTGTTTAAACAGTTTTACAAGGACTTAGGAACAAAAAAAGGAGAACAAAAGATTTACAAGAATGCGAAGGCTAGAAAAAGGAAATCTAGAGACTTGGATCAAGTAAGATGTGTTAAGGATAAAGAAGGAAAAGTTCTGGTTACAGATGGAGATATTAAAAACAGATGGCAGGGTTACTTTTACAAGCTCTTTAATGACGGAACAAGGTCGGCTAGTGATATGGAAGATTTAACTACCTTAGAGAAAGAACAAAATTTGGCATATTATCGTAGGATTAAGGTTCATGAGGTTAAGGAAGCTCTTAGAAGAATAGATAATGGTAAAGCCGTTGGTCCTGATGGTATTCCTATTGAAGTTTGGAAGTGTTTAGGGGAAGAAGGTACTATCTGGCTAACTAAACTCTTTAATGAGATTTTAAGGTTCAAAAAAATACCTGAGGAATGGAGAAGAAATACTTTAGTGCTTATATACAAAAACAAATGCGACATCTAAAACTGTGCAAACTACCAAGGGATTAAGTTTATGAGTCACACTCTAAAATTATGGGAAATAGTGATTGAACGTAGGTTAAGAATTGAGACGAGTATTTTTGAAAATCAATTTGGATTCATGCCGGGACGATCGACTATGGAAGTTATTTATCTACTAAGAGGGTTGATGGAAAGATATCGGAGTAAATAAAAAGATTTGCATATAGCATTTATTGATTTGGAAAAAGCTTATGATAGAGTACCACGAGAGGTGCTGTGGAAAGCCTTGGAAAAAAAAGGTGTACAAGTTGTATATATTAAAGCTATAAAAGATATGTATGAGGGGGCTACAACTTGTGTGAGAACGTCTGGAGGGGAGACAAGAGACTTTCTTATTAAGATTGGCCTGCATCAGGGATCATATTTGAGCCCTTATTTGTTTAACTTGGTTTTAGATGTTCTGACGAGACACGTCTAAGAAGAAATCTCCAAATGCATACTTTTTGCAGATGATATTGTTCTCATAGCAGAATCAAGGAAAGAGATTAATTTTAAGCTTAAGTTATGGAGAGCTACTTTAGAATCGAAGGGTTTTCGTCTGAGCAGGAGTAAGACAGAATATATGCATTGTAAGTTTAACAAGCGACAAGCTAGAAACGAGTTGGAGATTAAAATTGAAAATCATGTTGTATCACAAGTGTCAAAATTTAGGTATCTGGGATCAGTTATACAAGATGACGGTGAAATTATTGGAGATGTGGCACATAAGATACAAGTTGGGTGGTTGGAGTGGAGAATGGCATCAGTAGTTGTTTGTGATTAAAAAATACCTGATAAGCTAAAAAGAAAGTTTTATCGTACTGCTATAAGACCTGCAATTTTATATGGGAGTGAATGTTGAGCGATGAAAGGACAACAAGAACAAAAAATTGGGGTAGCGAAGATGAGGATGTTGTGATGGATGTACGGTCATACGAGAAGAGATATGATCCATAATGATCATATATGAATTAGAGTTGGAGTGGCACCTATTGAGGAAAAAATAGTTGAAAACTGTTTAAGGTGGTTTGGGCATGTTCAAAAAAGACCGTTGGAGGCGCCAGTAAGGAAAGTTGAGCAAATGGTTTGGAGTCTTGTGAAAAAAAAAGTCGAAGAAGACAAAGAAAGACACTTAGAGAAGTTATGGAACGGGATCTTTTGGTAAACGAGATAGTTAAAGAGTTGGTCATTAATAGGGCTCAATGGCGTCGTGCGATCTATATAGCCGACCCCATCTAGTGGGATAAGGCTTTGTTGTTGTTGTCATAAAATGAAAAAGATGTGTTTTTCTTTTTCTAGTCATGTATGAAACCAATAAATTTTGGGCTATATCCCATTCATTAGACTTGCTTTGTTGGTTACAAGGTATAACTGATTTGAGAACTAGATAGGAAATAGTCCCTAGGTGTATGAAGTCTCTGTATAATAAGGGGCCAACCTTCCTGCAAAGAAGCTGGTAATGCCAAATCTATAGCAATTAGTTCATATATGGATTTTTAGTATCAATGTAATCTTCATGTCAATGACTACTAAAACGTATGTTTGACTAGAACGTTATATAAATTCAGTATTCATATTTCTTTATATCTTCTACCAGGATTATGGAGATGTTACACTCCTGGTTTTCTAGGAGGGGAAGGGCCATGTATTGGAGATGGGAATCGATAGCCGGAGTCGTCATTGGGATTTTAACTTCTTTGATCTCGATAACTTGTATTGGAATCCTACAGCTATTGTTGTCTTCCCTACGTCGTTTTTGTGCAACACGGATATTTTTTCGGCCGGTTGGTCTTGTGCTCATAAGGCGAGCATGTTTTCTTTTAGCTTACTGCTCATTTGTGGCTTGGTTGGCTATTGAATACGGGAAAAGGCTTGGCCTTATGGATATTTCCAGAGTTCCCAAATCTCGGCACATATTTTTGTAAAGTGCTGTCTCTTTTGATTAATTTCTCTTTGTAATAATATTATAGTTGCAGCATGACATTCTTGTCCCATGATAACTGAGTAGTGGGTCTATACGACTCTCATGTAAATGATGCAACAGAGAAATAAGTCATATATACATCACATAGGAATAGAAAGCAATACTCTTGTATAGATCTGGAGTCATTTGAAGTTAATCGGTGTTGTTTAGTGGGGGAGGCGATTTGGGTAGTTTGCAAAAAGGTTGCACCTCCTAGACGTTATGTACTAAACTAAAATCTTGAGTCAATTATATGTTACTGAAGTAACTGGTGCATGGAAGTATCTGTTTGAAGTAATAGCTGCCAATAGTAAGAAAATAATTTCATGTAAAATTTGGTAATCTATATGTACTGTTTGCTTCAATAGGTTCGACAGGATACCTTAAGCACTAGTTACATTATCTCGGATGTCCAAAGTCTAGTTAGGCATGATAGAACAGACACACATGATGAACTATATACCTTCAAAATTAGTGTCTTAATCCCTACTAGATTTTCCAACCTTGAAAACATTAATCAATTTGGGCCTATTTTTATCAAATTATCACTAAGATAATTGCTACTAGATTTAAAAAAGCATCTTGACTTGCTTATTTTCCCCCAGCAGAGTAGCTTTATTCCAAGTAGGCATATTACTGATAATATCACTATAACTCAGGAGGTTGTCCATAATAGGAAAACCAAGAGATCAAGGAAACGGCTTGTGGCTATAAAAATTGATCTCAAAAAAGCTTATGACAGCCTTAGTTGGAGCTTTATAAAGGAAACTCTTCTTGATCTGGGCTGGACTGAATCTTTCTGTAATATTAAAATAGAATGTATTTGTAGCTGTCAAATGAAAATTGTTTAGAATGGGGAGATTACTGAGGGCTTCTATATCTCTAGAGGAATTAGACAACCAGTTCTTATATCCCCCTATCTTTTCACTTTGTGATTTAATAGATTATCTCACCTCATTAATTTTGCTGTCAATAATGATGTTTGAAAACCCATTAGGCTTTCTAGGGAAAACGGATTGGCTGCCTAGCATTTGAGGCAGGCAGCTTACCTATCCTAGAACCTGACCGTCTATTTTTTCATTTGTCTGTTTTCTTATTCAATGAATATATATATATATATATATATATATATTGAACTTTCCCTGTTTAATGAGTTGAGCAATTTGTTACTGTACTAAAAAAGAGAAATACAATATAAAGTGTCTTAAATTAATATTTAAAATATTATATTTATCTTTATTTTGTTTGAGATAAATATAATATTTTAAAAGCTAAATTGCGACACTTTACCAATTAGCGTTAGAAAGTGATACACTTTAAACAAAATTGAGATCTAACGATAATATATTTTGAGATTTAATAATAAAAAAGGCAATTCAAACAAATTTAATATTTAATAAACTAAATTGATACACTTAATCATCTATTAATTAAATTGAGACAAGCTTATTCTTTTAGGGACTAAATGAGTACTAGTTTTTTTATAAAAAAAGATAGTCTTTTTTTTTAAAAAATATCTAATATATAAATAGGGTTGTCTCAATTTAGTTTATAGATGATTAAGTGTATTAATTTAATTTATTAAATATTAAATTTGTTTGAATTTTATCTTTTTTATTATTAAATCTCAAAATATATTATTGTCAGATCTCAATTTCGGAAAGTCCAATATATATATATATATGTATATATGAGAAAACGGATGGTCAGAACTAGAAAGCAAAAAATGGACTATCAAGATTTGGCACAGGCACACTGCTTGTCTCAAACGCTAGGAAGCCAATCCGTTTTCCTTTCTAGGGGGATCCTCCCCTTTTTCATCTTTCTTTGCAGATGATCTTATTTATTTAGTGAGACCCCTAAGTAACAAGTGTATGTTTTTAAATATATTTTGAATATTTTCTGCGGGTGCTCGGGAGAGAGTGAATAGTTCTAAATCTAAACTCTTTTGCTCTAAAAATACCAACTTTAACTTTGCAAAAGAGTTGAGTGATCTTGCTGCTTTCTCTTGAACAAGCAACCTAGGAAAGTACTTGGAGGTTCCACTTCATCATGGAAAGGTCAGCAAAGAAACTTACAGTTTCATTATTGATAAGTTAAATAAAAGACTCAACACTTGGAAAAGAAAAACCCTCTCCTTGGCTAGTAGGATTACCCTCTCTCCATTTGTTTTTAATACGATATCTATTTTTAGACGCAAATAGCTCAAATTCCTCAGAGTAATTGTAATGCCATTGATAGTATTTGCCGGGAATTTATTTGGAGGGACGTGGAGGGCAGACATAAAGCCCATCTTGTTTATTGGCAACAGCTGTGCAGAAAAATTGGTGTATACTCAAGAGGGGAGTGAATTGAGTATTAAAAACATTTTCAATAATTTTTTTTTTTTTTAAATAGTTCAGGGACTTGAAAATAGTTTCAGGGTTTGGGTTTAAAACTTAATAATTAAATAGTTTTTCAGACAAGATAATGAATAGCAATAAATAAAGAACACCAAGTTGTATAGTGATTTGATTGTATCTGACTATATACTTACATCCACTACTCAAAACACATAGTAGTGAAAGTTTTATTTAAAGGGCAATGAGATCACAGTACAAGTAACCTAGACTGAGACTAAGATTCTCACTTTTATGCTAGATCTCTTAGCAACCTCAATCTTAGGATCAATAGGGTCTTGCTTTTACACTAAGCACACTAGGTCTTAACATATCTCTAGCTCACGTATCAAACTGGAAACCTTTCCTTCAAAAAGGCTCAGCCCAATGCTTTTACTCCAAACCGAACAAGGTTCTCACCAGGGCCCTAAAACAACGTCCACTTATGAGACAGATAACTAGAAGTAGTAGAAGTTGGTTCATAAAAACTGTTTACAATAAGAGTAGATTTATGCACAGAATATAATAAATAGTAGTAACTCTTTCAATCAAACACAAAGACTATTGAAAATCTAAAGCTCAAAAAATATTTTCTTCTTTGTACTGTCTCAAGGTAATCTTCAATCTGACATACTGAGCTCCTTTTATAGCCTCTTTTAAGTAACCATTAGATCGGAGTCTTTTCCTTTAATGATACTTTAATGACATAAGTCAACTTGATATCTCCAGAGAATCAGGAACCTCAGTCTAATTAAGGAAATAATTATTCATAATTAGTTTCTGAGTTTTAGATGCTTTTGTGTTATAATCTGATCTGATTTGGTTGATTTCTTTGATATGCAGTATCTCTCAGATTGTCAAAGATGCCAGTGACTTCTCTTCTTGATTTGTGGGATCTTCAATTTTTATTTGCGTCAACTTGCTTTGATTGATTCTAGCTAATTCCATGGATAGATTATAGATGTTTGCATGTGGACCAGTCTTAAATGTTCTTCTGGATTTGACTTTACTTTTATGGAATGATTCTACATTTAATGCTCCAAATCCATTAGGGTCCTGATTAAAACATTAATAAAAAAAACTTTGCTTCAACAAAAACATGGCTAGTAAATGAATGAAGCTTTGTTCATGAGGTTAGTTTGGGGCTCATGGAAAGAAGAGATAGTTTATGGGTTAAAGTTGTTAGATAAAATATTGTGGAATGGATACTATACCCAGAATTAAGAACAGAGGTATAGCCTCTAATACATGGAATGGGATTTGCAAGTTTTGGGATAAAGTGGAAAAAAGGTATAGGTTGGGATATAGGTAATGGGCAAGCTGTCAATTTCTGGAACATCAAGAAAATTTGAATTCATTAAACCACCCAATGGGGAGGGGAGTATCCGGATGAGATTATGTGGAGGGAAGCCAGGGACAATAATTTTTCTGTGAATTCTGTCTATAACAACTAACGAGAACTAGGGTCATCACAATAAAATTTGGGACCTTGTTTGGGGCCCCAAAGGATTAAATCCTTTGTATGGCTTATTACGCTTGGTAGGATTATGACTAATTTTTATAGAGTCAAATGTAATTTTTCTAAGGATTCTTCTTGTCCTAGGTGTGGTTTCATGAGGAAAATATTTTGCATACGTCAAGGAAGAATAGGGATAAAGATTGCCTTGTTGGCATATTATGTAAGTCCATTTTGATGACTAGATTGCTTTCTTTGAAGATTCTTCTTGACTTTAGAGTTGTAAGATTCTTTATGCATTTTCCCTTAACTGTTCAAGTGAGTCTGGTCTTTCATTAAGAAATTCAGAGTTTTCTTGATTGTTGTAGCTGAGAATACAATCAAAAGGGTGGCCGATTTCTGTTGGAGTAATTCTTTCATGCCCATAGTTAAGAGCAAAAGGTGTTTTTGTAGTTGAACATAGGGAAGTAGTATGACGGGATGTATTACAATAGGAATGTTCTTTTTTTTTTTTTAATTTTAAGCTTCCTTCATATTTTGTGTTAGTGTATTAAAAACCTTTTAGTATGACTTGTATAAATATTGAACGACCTTTTATTGTTTTTTAAAATATTTCAAAGACTAATAAATATAATTTTTTAAAATTTTTTAGAGACTAATAAGTAAAGCTTTTAAATTTTTTAGGTACTAACAAAATGACCTCGTTTTTGTCAAGTTCACTAATGTCAAATTAACATTTTATATGACACAAAAGCACATAATGTGCCATGTCAACAAACCCTAAATTAACTGGCAAAAATGGAGGTGTGGACTAACAAGTATAACATTTTTATTTTTCAAGGACTAATAGGTATAGTGCGAATCTATAAGGGACTAAACAGTAAGTTAGGAGACTTTTTAGAGACTGAAAATAGTGTTTAATCCAAAAGTTAAAAAAATAAAAGGACAAAAATTTAACCCAAATGTATCAAATTAAATCTAGTTGATCTTATTAATTATTCTCTTTAAAATACTAAGCCAATTATTTTTTAGTTAAGTTTAAATTATAATAGTAAAGCAAAGCTAAGAAAAATTCGTAACAATATATTTAATCATTCATGACTTATTTGCTTTCACTTCTAAATTAACTCCTTATATCGATGAAAACAAAACACACACACACACACACACACACATATACATATATATATATATATATATATATATATTCTTTTCTTGGATTATAATGCTAGAATTCTAGTAGAAAGATATGAAACATATTTCAAAAGGTTCTTGCAGATACGCATGGCTTCAGAGGATTCTTCATTATAACTGTGAAAGCTTGCCTCTCGCTCATGTCAACCTCACACCCATCCTCAAGCGTCCATTTAAAATCCCTCACTAAATTGGCCACAAAGTACTCTACGTGAAGCAGAGACACACTAATTGCAGGGCAAATCCTCCTTCCTGCACCAAACGGCATCATTTTGATCTCTGAATGTCCTTTTATATCAAACCCACTTCCTCCTTCTCCTTCTCCTTCTCCTTGGCCATTTCTCATAAACCTTTCAGGCTTAAACTCCATAGGATCTTCCCACACATTTGGGTCCCACCCAAACTCAGCCACATGACAATTCACTATCGCATTTTTGGGTATATAATAACCATCCATTACAGTGTCATGTGTAACAGCCCTAGGCAGCATGAAATGTCCTGGTGGGTGTCTCCGAATGGTCTCTAATACCACAGCTTTCAAATAAGGCATCTTCTTCAACTGCTCCTCTTCAATTTCTTCACCAGGTTTCATAACATCACTAATTTTATTAAACAGATTCTCTTGTATATTTTGGTTCTTCACTAAATTTGCCATTGCCCATAACCATGTGGTAGCTGTTGTGTCAGTTCCAGCTAACATAAACTCAGAGCACAAACTCACTATTTCTTCATCTGTCAACTTCCTTCCACTGTCAGGGAGTTCCATATCAAAAAGTGTATCCACGTAAGCAGTAAACCCCTCCTTTTTTTCTTCACCAAACTTACTTCTTGTTAACTGATGACGAGCTTTTATGATTGGGAGGAGAGTGTTGACCTGATTTTGACGAATCTTCAGGAGTTCTTTCCATAGTTTTCTAAATACAATCTTGGACAAGATTGGAAGGAAATTGAGCACATTAAATCTAATGAAATTGTGAATCACATCATCATGTACCCTTCGGATATTCCTAACTGTTTCGTCCTCAAAATCCTCTCCAAAACACATATGAGATAGCAAAGCGTACATTGAATGCATAAGATGATCATAAATCGGTATTGCCTTATTGCCCAATTCAATATCAGCTAAAATATGCTTCTTGAGTGTATGAAACGCAGTCTTCCGGCAATGAGCATATGATTGTAACCTTGAAGGGTGAATGATTTGCATAAGGTTTTGACGCAGGAGCCGCCACGTTGGACCATATTGAGAAGTACTAACACTGTGTTGGTTTGGGAAGAAGACTAGGGTGGTTGGAAGAGCCCAAGGGCGACCGGCGAAAACGGTGCCGTTTGTTACAAGGGCTCGATGGGCAGCTTCGTGGGTTGTTATGAAAATAGCTGGGGTGGATCCAATGTGAATGGTCACGATGCTACCATACTTGGACCTCAAATAACGAAGGACAGGTTCTAAGTCTGCGAAGTTTTTCGAGGATTTTAAGAGCCAAAATATGTTACCTAAGATAGGTACGGTATGTGGACTAGGTGGTAGCCTCTTGTTGCGTATGACGCTGAGAAGTGCTTGTAGAAGAAAAGTGTATAGACAAATTGAAGCGAAAACGTAGAACCACAACCCCATTGTGGATGAAAAAGGTTGAATTAAAAACTTCTTTTTGCTCTTCAGTTTTTAGATTTGTGTCTCAACTTGCTCTAGTAACCTTATATAAGTTAGCTTGGGGGTTAAATAGGTTGTAATTATGAAGCAAGGATGGTGAATAACTTAAAGGGATTGTATGTTCACGTAGGTCATAATTTCATTAAATGTTTAGGGGTTTCTGGTAACATTCTATGTTTGTTATGAATATCTTAAATCTTCATAAATGAAATCTGCAACAACCCCATTGTGGATGAAACGGGTGGAATTAAAAACTTGTTCTTTCACACGGAAAAAAAAAAAAACTTCTTGTTAGTTCTTGGGTTTTTGGATTTGTGTCTTAACTTGCTTTAAGAACCTTATTAAAATTAGCTTGTAGGTTAAATTATTTTTTAAATCTCTAGTTTTTGCCACTTTTAATTTAGCCTATACAACTTATAATTATTTTTAATTGAATCCTTATAGTTTAAAAAATTTTAGTGTATGAAATTTTGAATGAAACTTGTTTTATTTAAAACCATACTTAAAAATTTTTATTTTGACCTTTGTTTTTAAAGGTTCGACCTCCACCATTTAATAAAATAGTCAATAGTTTCCATGAGTAATTTTCTTCCACAAGCAACAATTGAGAAAGGACAAAATGTCAACTCCCTACAATCAACGGGCCAAGGGGAAGGGATTGGTTTTTATTAAGTGAGGACTAAGTGTATAGAATGGCTATATCTTTGGTATTGACCATAATTTTGAATTTGGCAATTGAAATCTTTGGCAAGGGTTGGCCATTATGCGAGTAAAGTCTTTGTTGGATGTCATATGATTCTATAAAGTCCATATTTATTCTAATTAGATAGTGTTGAAAAGTCTAGTACCTTGCTAAACGTATGACGCCTAGCAGAAATGAAAAGCCTAATTCTTTATTGGACGTATTTCACCCAGTAAAAAATCCAAACTCTAACCATTGCAAGTCTTCTCTCATGTTTTTTTTCATTTTAAATATTGCTTTACCATGACTTCCACGTGCTCCATCATGTGGCTCTTCAAGGACATTTTCAGCATCCAAAGGGTAGCTTTCATAATTGACTGATTTTCGGATTGAGCTACTACATTTGCTAATTTTGATAATGTATCTACCTTTTCATATTGTAATCGGATTTTGGCGTTCAGCTTGAAATATTATATCATATTGTTGATAATATGAGTGTAGACTTTTTAAAAATATAAGAGTGGAGAAACACCCAAGACCTTTCCCATAATCAGCTTCTAAATCCATCGTGCCAAATCTTCTCCAAATTTCTTTTTGAATTTTTTCTAAATTTATGACAATTCCTTTAAATTAAGCTTTTGGTTTGAAAGTAGATTTCATTTTTCAAAAAGGCGACAAGCAAGTCACATTTTCGTGTTGGGCATTTGATTCCTGTGAGATAAGAACTGAGCTCTTTTACGCCTTATAATCGAACAACATAACGAAGAAACAATCAAGATAGTCCACTCCTCCCAAAATTGGTTTGCAATTCTTAAAACATACTTTTTGCAACACAATTTTAAGGAAGTTTAATCTTTCACATTTTACCGTAGCCACTGAATTACATGGATGCACTACCATCTATTAATCAAATGCTAGTATATCTCATCATCAGGAACATCAGGGGTCAAGAACTTCCTCGGGTCTTTACTTATGTCTTCATAATTCAGTGTCGACTTCACCCTTTCTGGTACTGGCATCAGAGGAATAATGCTATCTCCGTCAATTACACCATCAATGATGCCATATTCAACTGCTTCAATTGGAGACATGTATCGATCCCTATCAATATCTTTCTGGACTTGTTCAAATGAGCGACCAGTGAAACCGGATACGATTCTTGTAACATTATTTTTATTGTGCATAACCTCTCGAGCTTGAATTTCTACATCTATAGCTTGTCCACTAGCACCCCCAAGAGGCTGATGAATCATAATTCGTGTATTGGGCATAGCAAGACGCTTGCCTTTTGCGCCACCACCAAGGATAATGGAAGCTGTTGATGCAGCGATGCCAAGTGCAACTGTGGAAACATCAGCCCTCACAAGCTGTACGACGTCAAAGATGGCCATTGTAGAACTTAAAAGATAATAGCACCAAAACAAAATCAGTTGTTAAAATAGATGCAAGCCAAACAGACCAAGAAACATGGTAAGAGAACACACCAAGCAGACAAGAGCAAGATCTAACCATCATTTTAGTTTACCTAGTCAAAGTAAGGACTATGAGGTTGACTAATAACTTATACAACATGAAAGAAAACAATATCTAGGTTAAACATCAACAATCCACCACAAAAGAGTGTAACTAAAACAGAACAGTCATAAGCTCCTGTTAAAATTTAGTGAATTAGTTAAATCAAATACCTGTGTTATGGCCTGTAAGGGTAGTTACACTGCCACACCAGAAGGAAGGTATCAGATTTTTTTTTCCCCCTAAACCTAAAGGATGGCTAATTGACACCTTCAGCTTTTGGATCACACAGTTCCAAGAAATTTCAAAGACTGCAGAAAATTTGGATTTACATGTATATAATGCAAGCGAAATAACCTTGGAAAGAGAAGAAACATTAGACAATCGTTTAGGTGCATGCATTTCCTACAAATACATTTTCTATTTGGGTACAGGTACAAATACCCTTTAATATCAAGTATTTAGGAGAATAAATGTAGAACTTTAATTAGCCCATTGATTACCCAAGTTGTAGTCAAAAGACTCAAAACATGGTCAATTATCCACACATCCCAAATTTGCCTATCATTCTCCAAATGGAAAAGAATTATTTGCAACCTGTACATCTAATTTCAAGTTCATACTCATATCCAATGCAACTTCAATCAAAAAGCTCCTTAGAAATGAAAAATTGTTAATCATATCTCATAGTATCCAATATCTCTAAAATTCATTGGGTAGTTTAAACTTTAAACCAGTTCTACTTTTTATTATGACATGTATTCAAATTTTTTTTTTTAATCCATCTATCTATCAATGCAACTTTAATCCGAAAGCAGGGTCTCGCACGATTCCTGACTCAAATCCCATAATTGTCAGAAATCCATAACATTTCATTGGGATCAACCAGACTCTACAGGTTTATATGCATCGCTTTGGTTTCACTTTAACTACGAACCAAACCAACCTTAACCAGTTGAAACCATTATAAAATGTTCTAAGGATCAGATCGGCCAATTCAACAAGTTGGACCACGATCTAATCTGGTTTCCTTATATAACGACCCTGCCTACTAGGAAACCTAGCCAAACTAGTCATGGTTTCCACGGAACCCATCTGAGGTTTGTAAGGGCTGCTCTGGATGGGAAGCCCAATTAGAGAGTGCACTGATCTTTTTCTCAAAAATTACATGGCCAGGAATCAAACCACTTCACCAAGTGTGGCAACATGCTTCTTTACCACTCCCCCGATTAATTGGTTGTTTACATGTCAGAAACAACTCTATACATTATCCATTACAAAAAGTACGTTTTAATCATTTTTATATAATTCTATGATTTAATCTAACAAAACTATTAATTTTATAGTTGACCCATCATATGGTTGTATAATATTTTGATCACAACAAAGAGTTCAATGTCTTTTACCTTAAAATAATTGTGCTTAAGCGGCTTATTTTTCAGGAACAAAAGTCTCAAGGCTCACCAAGCTTTCAAAGTTGAAGAATTTCTAAGATTCTTAGCCTTTTAGGATTTAGAACTCTATGTAAGAGGTTTGTGAAGCAAGAAAACCTTAATTTTCTCGTGAAACATTTTTTTTAAAGAAGTGTTTGAGGTATTTAAACTGTTAAAATCCTTTTCAATCTAATCCTAATGACCTTTGTAAGTGTTTTTCAATACCAGAGGTCATTTGTTGACTAATTGTTAGTAATTAGTCAACTCACTCCTCCCAAGTTCTTAAGAAAACAAAGGTTATCAGTGATCAGTTGACCAACGAATGTCTATTAGTCAACTAAAGCTTCTCTATGACTCATTAGTTGACTAAAGGAGATAGATTAGTTGACTAATCCCTCTCTGTGGCTCAAAATATTTTTACAATGAAGTATAAGTATACTAAATGACCGCCATTAGTCGACTACATAAAGGCTGTGTTCGACGTGCAAGGAGTTTATATGCTCATTAAAACTGTTTGGTAAACGAACTTATTTTAATAGCTTATAATTTATTTTGATAAACTACTTTGAGTAGCTTATAGCTTAGGTACTTTTCTTCCTTTTTTATCCTTGTTATTTTATGAAAATATCTATTATACCCTTCATATCCATTATACCCTTATATATAAATATAATAAAATATGTAAATATATTTTATTATATACAATAAAATATGATAATATATATAAATATATTACATATGTAAAAATATTTTATTTATATATAAAATATAATAAAATATATAAATATATATTTTTAATGAATTTTATATATATATAAGAATTTAAATTAATTTGATTAAAAACAAAAAATGATATATTTATTTATATTATTTTGGAATTAAAAAATATATGTCTTTTTATGTCATTTTACACTTTTCAACTACTTCAACAGCTACTTTTACTGAACACTTCTAATTCAATAAGCTAGCTTATAAGCTGATGTCTTTTTATGTCATTTTACACTTTTCAACTACTTCAACACCTACTTTTACTGAACACTTCTAATTCAATAAGCTAGCTTATAAGCTATCAGCTATAAGTTATAATTTATATGCTAAAAATTAGCTTATAAGTTATCAGCTAGCTTATAAGTTATCAACTAGCTTATAAGCTAATTTTTCCGAATAGAACCATAAACTACCAGTAGTCAACGATCAAGGTCAATTAGTCGACCAACAAAATACAAAAAGGTGCAAACAAAAGGAATAACGGCTACTTTTGTACCAAAAAGCGTACAAACTTTTTTTCCAATGTCTCTTTTGCACATAGAGAAGTTTTTGATCTGAAAAAAACTTATGATCAAGTACCAAGAGAAATTTTGTGAAAAGCCATGAAAAATAAAGGTGTTCGTGTTGCTTATATTAGAGCTATAAAAGATACGTATAAGGGGGCAACAAAGTGTGAGAATGTCTGAAGGGGAGACTAGAGACTTTCCCATTAAGATTGGCCTGCATCAAGGATCATCTTTAAGCCCTTATTTGTTTGCACTGGTTTTAGACGTTCTGACAAAACACATTCAAGAAAAAATCTCCAAATGCATGCTTTTTGCGGATAATATTGTCCTCATGGGGAGTCAAGGGAAGAAATTAACTCTAAACTCGAATTATAGAGGTGTACTTTAGAATCGAAGGGTTTTCATTTGAGCAGGAGTAATACA
This sequence comes from Biancaea sappan, assembly GCA_037074585.1. Classification (NCBI taxonomy): domain Eukaryota; kingdom Viridiplantae; phylum Streptophyta; class Magnoliopsida; order Fabales; family Fabaceae; genus Biancaea; species Biancaea sappan. Next base: position 66,233,603 of record CM073490.1, read on the forward strand.
GAATATATGCATTGCAAGTTTAACAAGCGGCAAGCTAAAAATGAATTGGAAGTTAAAATTGGAAACCAGCTTATACCGCAAGTGTCAAAGTTCATATATTTAGGATCAGTTATACAAGATGACGGTAAAATTAATGGGGATGTTGCACATAAGATATAAGCTGGATGGATAAAATTGAAAAAAGCATCAGGAGTTGTATGTGACCGAAAAGTACCTAATAAGATCAGAGGGAAGTTTTATCGTACGACTATAAGACCGACAATATTATATGGGAGTGAATGTTGAGCAGTGAAATGACAACAAGAACACAAAATTGAGGTAGCAGAGATGAAGATGTTGAGATGGATGTATGGTCATACAAAAAGAGATATAATCTGTAATGATTGTATATAAAGTAGAGTTGAAGTGGCACCTATTAAGGATAAAATGGTAGAAAATCATTTAAGGTGGTTTGGTCATGTTCAAATAATATAGTTGGAGGCGCCAATAAGGAGGGTTGAGTAGATGGTATAGAGTCCCGTGAAAAAAGGCCGAGAAAGACCAAGAAGGACACTTAGAGAAATCATTGAACGAGATCATTTGGTGAATGAAATTCCTAAAGAGCTGGTCATTAATAGAGCTCAATGACATCGTGCGATTCATGTGGCCAACCCCATCTAGTGGCATAAGGCTTTGTTGTTGTTGTTGTTGTTGTTATTGTTGTTGTTGTTGTTTTGCCTATAAATTTGAGCTATAATGGACCTTTTACAAGTCTGATAACACCCTCAACACATTTAAACTTGTATCTAAGTGTTTCTTTACTTCTCCTCTGTTTTTGTTTTAAACTCTGTTTTCAAGTTTGGTTTTGTACATTAGACATTTCTTTAACTTCCAATAGCTTCAAAAAGATTTTAATCACCCAATTCATCCCCTGGGTGTAAACCATTTCTAACATTTATTTCAAAATCATACATATATATATATATAGAATCATGTTTTTGGAACCAAACAAAATAATAATAATAATATATTAATTAAAATAATATTTTTCATTATCTGAGGTGGAACCATGGTTCAATTGCGATTGAACCTTGAACCATTACCTAGTTCAATTTTTAAAACATTGCACACATACATACATACATAATAGACACACGCACGCACAATACATTTCACAATTTCTCAAAAACTATGAATGAAGCTGACCATAAAAAATTTCTTTGGAACCAAACAAAACGCCCCATTGTTAGGTTTAATTCAACGACACCACTAAACTCTCTGAATTGATTAATCTCGAGTACTAATAGCTCGAGATTCATGATTCATCTCTTAAAATCTCAATGTTATGAACTGTGAATGAAGTGGACCAGAAAATATTTCTTTGGAACCAAACAAAACACATCCTACTGTTAGGTTCAATTCTAAAATACCACTAAACTTTCTGAATTGGTCAATTTTGATTGCTAATAGTTTTAGATACAGGATTCATCTCTTAGTCTTAATGTCATAAAACAATTAGAGAATGTGACAATGATATTTTCAAATGCTTTATAGACTAAAACCAAGAAGGAAATGTTGCAATATAGTTGCAATTTGAAGTCATAAATGGGACTTGAAAGAAAGTAGCAATGGTAGATACACGAGGTTTTGTAACATATCACACGGAAATGGACTTGTACTTATACCATACTTTGGGTTATAGTTTTGGGTCGCAGTGAAACTATTAATGATTAAGCAAAAAAGGAGAAATGACAAAAATGGGAACACTTGTGTGTGTCAACAAGGGAAAAAAAAAAAGAAAAAAGTAACAGATAGATCTTTCCTGCTTAAAGCAAATTTATATGATCTTGGTTTCATCCTAAATATGCTATAGAACTACTTTCTTAGTTGTTGCTCCTAGAACTATTAGTTTAGTTCTATTTTTTTGGTCTCCGATGCTTATATAAAGGGGCCCTCTCTATAATTGAAAGACAGCTTGATGATTTATTGAGTACATAAGAAAATTATCCTTCTCCCTTTCTCTCTTCTCTCCATCCCTCCTTTCCCTTCTTTTCTCCCTACTTCTACCTCACCCCCCCCCCCCTTTTTTTTCCCTCCTCTGGTCCTGCATCAAAAAAACCCATTCCCTTTGACAGGCTTTGCTTTTTTTTTTTTTTTTTTACCATTTTGTTTCTTTAATTCAAAGATAGAAGTATGAAGGGCATAGTCGGAGTATAAGATATCACCCAAAATCAGCAAAAAAAATATAGCAAGACCCGCAGGGAGAAGGGGAGAAAAAAAAAAAACAAAGAAAGAAGGTAAAATACTTCAGCAAGAAAGATTATGTATTGTTTACAAGAATCCCCTTGAGTGTAGAAAGTGCAGATTCATAAGAATTAAACGCTACAAGAAATTGAAGTATTAAAAAAAAAAGTAGGAAAGTGCATAAGAAATAAAGCGTAAAAAGTGCAGATTCATGGTCAGATCTATAATATTGATTGCCAATTACAAGTACATACTAGATGAAAGATAAATTTCACAAGAAATAAGCGATGCGGGCAATTTAAGTTTCTTCATTATAAGAATCCAATGAAATGTAGAGTGAAGGACCAAAATATTCTATAGGAATAATAATAACCAAAAAATTTAAAACCATCCAAGTTAACCACGGTAAAGGAAGAGGTCTTGCATGTCCAAACAATAATATTGGATGAGCTGCTCTTCAAATATTTTATGTCGCTGTATTCCAAATTTTAAGCAATATATTGATTACCCACCACTTGAAATGAGTCCACAGACAAACAGAAACCAACAATAATTTTAAAACACCCAAAAGGTTACACATCAATCCTTCTTATATTCATATCTTCCTAAAAAATCCCTCTCTTTTTTTTTTCTTTAAATCATCTCTTTCTGATCTTTACATTCATAATGTCTCTATTTCAAAGTTGTCCCATTTTTCAAGCATTTATCAGCAACTAAACCATACCTAAAGCAAGGCCGCAAAATCTTACCTTAGATTGCCACCAGGCGAATTAATGAAGAGTCTGATATCTTTGGTGGAATCTTGAGCATCAAGAAGCAATAGTTGACTGATAATTGCATCGGCCACAAAGTCATCGATAGTGCTCCCCAGGAAAACAATCCTCTCCCTGAGCAACAATCCCATAGCATCGGTTTCAGCGCCTCTCATGGCCGTGGCAGGCGTCTGAGGCGCAGATAATTGAAAAGGGTCATTAAGTTTCTGAGGTTGGAACCCTAAATTGACGGTTTTAGAGGGTTTTGGTGAGGAAGTTAGCAAGCACCTCAGTGACTTTGTGGAGCAATAGGAGCGAGAGGGTATAGAGATTTGGGAATTGAATGAGGAATCAGACAGTTTTGAAAAAGAAAGGAAAAGCCGGCGAGAGGGAAGCGTAGTTGAAGGGTGAGAAGAGACTGAGAGCAAATCCATGGTTCAAAAATCTGAAGCACAGACGGATATTGTTGGAACACTGGGTTAGTACTTAGAAACCCGAATAGTTTTTTCCACTTCTATTTTACATTAATTATTTTTATTTACGCCCTTGCTGAGCCATGTACAGGACGAAAATGGATCCCGCGTCAAGTATTTTATTTATTTTTAATTTTGATCCTTAGATTTTAAATTTAATAATTTAAATTTTAAATAATAATTTTAGTAATTTTTTTTAAAATTTAAAATCTGAATTATTATATCTAAAATTTGCGTTGCTTTTCTGCTGCGAGGAATCGCGATTTTAACTCCAAAAAATATGGCAAACATGAAATTTAGAATTGATCCAATTCCTTTTCCAAATTTAAATTTCAATCAATATTACTACCGCCAAATGAAGTTTATTTTTATAAGTCCGTATAAATTATATTTGGGTGAAATTACTATATCTTTTTTAATTTGGCTTAAAAATTAGACTACTATTCGCTGTAAATTTTTTTTTTTCACAACTCTAGACTTAACGTGTGTTTTTATAATTTGAGTAAAAATATTTTTTAGTCATTAAGAAAATATTTGGATTAATTACTTACTAAAATATTATAAATACACTATTGAGTCTCAAATAGGTCTTAAATGTAAATCTGTGAGCTCGTTTGTCAATAAATTTTGATATCTAATCTGTCCTGGCACACTAGTTGTTGATTACCTTTTTTTTTTTTGGATTGGATGTTAACCAAAGTTATAATATATGTAGAAAATATGTAGAAAAAGAAACTAATACTATTTAATAATGTTTCAAAAAATTGAATCAATTATTAAAATAGAAAAATAAAGGTATGTTTGGTTTGTGAAAAAAATTTTATTATCATTCTTATTTTTTATTTTTTAAAATACATTTCTTAAAATACTGAAAATATATTTTTAGTATTTTTAGATTTGGATTTATTGATTAAACTAAACCAAACACATTTTTAAACCTGTTTTCTTTTTTTAGTGAAAATGAAAATAAAAAATGATCAAACCAAACAAATCCTAATTGATCAAGATATAATTGTCAAAATGACACAATTAACCAACTCAACTCCCCCACTATTGGACCCTAATTCAAATCACCCAAATTTGACCGAGTCATAGATGGGTTGGGTCATAATTAAATTAATATATTATGGGTCATAAGTGAGTTGAATCATGTGTAATCACTTAACTTATTTACGCATGTATACACTAAAAGTTAAAATACTGTTTGAAGTTAGGGTACTGAAGCACTCAAACTACTTCAAACCATTGCAATGATTTTTTACTTTTATGTACTCGAAATCTTAGCATGATTATTCAATACAAAATTCAATTAATCATACAATGTTAGATTCTACTTATATATATTTTTAAGACCCAAAACCCAGTAGTTAATATAGGTTTGTTTGAGTATACACAAAGACCCAATAGTTAATATAGGTTTGTTTGAGTATACACACATGCACGTGCACACGCATGCACACACACATACAAGCAAACATATATTCACAAGTTTAGAATTGTTAAAAACATATATTCACAAGTTTAGAATTATTTTGTTTTGAAAAGCAATTTTAGAATTTTTCAACTTTTTGGTACTTATTTTGGCACCTGTTTTGTTGAAAGTTAGTATAAAATATTGCCAAAATTTGTGAGCATATATATATATATATATATATATATATATATTAATCCTTCCATTCAACCAACAACCTTGTGATATCCTCATACTTTTACTTATGTGATGCTTGTAAAAATTTTTATTGTGATATGTGTAATGTATGTTGTATGTGGGACTAGATAGAAAAAAAGTTAATAAGGGAGAAAAAAATAAAATTCCAACATGTGTTATGATGTGTATAATGATTTTGGAAAATCTTATATTTTGTATGATGATTGTGTATGAACCTACTGTAAATTATCGAAATGCCCCTCATTAGTATATAAAGCCTCCTTCTCCTCATACTTAGCCATTTTCCCACAACTCACCCTACGACCCTCCTCCTTCCATTATTCCACCCACTCTCTCTACACAAACCACCATCTCTATGCTGATCAAGCCTTCTTTGGCATGTCCTAGTGCTCCGACAACCTTCCACCACCTTGGAGAACTAAGAATGGAGGTAGAGTATCCATCCCTTTCCCTTTTTCCTTTGGATTTTTGAATGAAATTCTTGAATGAAGCCATGTGGGATGGGTATGGAATGATTCTTTCATGATCTACTATGGCTAACCTAAGTTGTTTAAACATGAAATTGAAGAGACATGGTTAAAAACTAGGAAAATCTTCATGAACCTTAACATGGTGATAGGTTGGGAATTTTGAGTCAAATGATGAAATTATTGTTGTATAGCTTGATTTTGATGTTTGGGTTATTTTTGAGGTTGTTGAAGTGTTTATGAAGCACTAATAGTTGTGTTTAATTTTTTTGGTGATTGGGTAAGCTTGGAGGAGAGAAAAGAGAGCAAATCACACATGGGTAAAAGATCTAGATACCATGGCACCTCAAGTACTAGGCTGGCTAAGAGCCTTAGATGTTGGTGCCCCAAGTGTTGGGATGTCTGAGAGCCACCACAAGCAAGGCTTAGGCACCTTAGGCGCCCTTGATTATCTTCCTTCGTAAAATTTCACCTTTCTCACCCTTTTTCATGCCATATTATCATAGGGTCCCTTGAACATCAAACCATCAAGGACTCAGCTTCAAAAAGGTAGAGAACTTTCATAGCTTGGAGTCGAGGTAAGTACCCTACCTTGAATTTTCTAACTTAGTACTTGTAAAACATGATGAACCTCTTTTGCCATTAAACTCTTACCACGGACTTGAAAATGAATCATACTCTGCTAAGGTATTTACTTCCTAAATTGGCATGGAACCTCTTGTTGAGGAAATAAATTTTTAATGTTAGCTATATGATCTTGCAAACGTTGTGTTTATTTCCGCAATCTCTTACAAAGGAAGCATTTAGTTGCTTGTTATTAACAATTGTGATTGAGTGTGATAGTCAAAGACATCTCGGCACATGATTTCTTTTTGTTTTATGGTGAGACATTCGCTAGTGTGTACTTTCGCTTTCTTAACACACTAACACACATGTGGAGTACTTTAGTGATTTATGATTGAATCTTTAGTGTGCTGGAATTATGATGAGAAAAATTGCTATTAATGGATTCCCATTGTTTTAGATAGTATTTTCAACTACGATTTTTATAGTAATGTATATAGAGCAGACACGGTAATAAGTCTCCTGGACCACGGAGTCAATAAGGGTGGCTTGGAGTCAATAAGGACAGTGATATAACCTTTTTGATGGTATTCGAAGATAGTGTGAACGTATTGACCAAGGTACTTGGCAAAGGAGTGAGGTTGTGGTATAAAACTAACATTAGATATTTGTGTGGTGTTATTGGCGACTCATGTATTGACTTGGAAATTATGAAATGATCTTGTATGATGGTTCCTTGGTGATGTTAGTAGTTATAATTCCTTGGTATTGTTAGTGTTTTCGTTGATATTGTAGGGTATGTTTATTCTTTTTCTAAGTCTTGTACTCACGCCTTTCTTTTCCAAACAATCCAAATGTCTAGGTGGAGGATGAAGCCCTATGTTTTGAACATTGGAGTGGCAGCATTAGCATCCCCTATTAGCTTTCAAGGGCCCCTTGATATGATTTAGTGATCCATAGTCACGTAGTGGAATCCTAAGGGGAGAATTGGCTAGGTTTGCTATGTAAGTAGATGCAATATAATGAGTTCTATGTTATTCTGATACCTTGTTTATGGGTTTTTTATGAATGTATTACATCTGCAAAATTCATCCTTTCATAGGAATGTTTCTAAAAATTGTGATCGTTTGTATTGAATTGCCATGTTTCGAATAAATAAAAAACTCCTTTAGTAAATTTGTTTGGTAATCAAGACGTGGTGAAAGTTGTGTTGGATTTTATTATTATAAAATATTAAATCTCTTTGATTGCCTTACATTAACATCTTTTTATGGTGATTAAAATTGGTGGCTTAAATATATATGCATATCCGTTGGGCACTTGATGTTACAATCTTAATGATTGTTTATTGTTGAAAAATGGTTACATACAATTAAGTTGATTAAAAGTTTTTATTCTCAATCAATGACCAACGGATTCCAACTATCACTATATATGTGTGTGTCGTCGCAGAATGAAAAAGAGGTAGAGAAAATATGGGTGAAAGATATATATGATAGAAAACACAAATAAGATATATATGAGATATATTTGTGTGATATTTTGGGTAGAGAAAATATGGGAGAAATCGAGTCTGGTTTACTTCTTACGTGCAGAGGTAGTAAACAAACAAGAAAGTCCTAAGCTGTTGTATCTTAGATGTAATACATCTGTGTACTCCTGCACCAGGTAATATAACAAAATTAACTTGCAAGAGACATGAAAATTACCTTAAAGAAAGACGAGTTACTCGAACCTCTGCCCAGTACCACGCTAATTTATATTTTTACTCTAACTTTCAATTCTTCTATTTTTTGTGTTTATTCTTATTTTCAGGTGCTGCTCCAACAATTTTAAGGTAATTTTTCATGTTGAATCCCACGAAAATAACAAATGAAAAATAAGAATAGTGACGAAAAATTTTGAAAAATCATTTTATGAGATTTTCTCAATTGTGAAATCTTTCTAAAAAGAAATTTGTGATTCACAATTTGAGTAAATTAATGAAAATATTATTATAAAATATTTTAAAATATTTTATAAATCGTTGCCTTTTATTCGGTTTTGTTGATGTAAATGATGGTAACTTATATTCTCCAACTTTTATCATAGACAATTATGGGGTGTGTGAAAATGAGGAAGGTTAACAACTTTTTACATGAAGTTGTAACAGTCTACCATTATGTGTGTATATATATCCGTTGGTCCTTTTAAACCATTTTGTTAACAACTTTCTATGTGTGCATTTATATATTAACCGTGGGGCCAGGGTGATTAATTTATACTTTGTCTCATTTGTTAACACATTTATAGCACTTTAGTACTTCATACGTTGGTATCATCATAAAGGGCATTACAATTCTTTAATAATATTTTATGATTGAAAGTGGTTTCAAAGCCTTTTATCATTGATTTAGTTACACTCAATTGATCGGAACCACAGATTGTGTACGTTGTTATCTTTTAAGCTTCATCAAAGACATTATATTGATTTTATGTATATGATCAGTGGCTTTTGTATATATCAGCGCTAGCCTTTGTGATTAGTGTTTTAATATATAACCATGTGCCTTGATGTGTCTTAAAGTGTGTGCTGTGATGATGAAAGTACATCAGAAGGATAAGATAATTATGTGTATATTGATCAATTTTTGCTTATGAAGCAAATTTATGCAATGATGATTTCTTTTCCCTATATCATGAGGTATGTATTACTATTTTAATTTTTCTCTTTTTTGAGAATTTTTATTAATAGTGTGGTGATGTAATCAAGGATAACCCCATTGCAGCCCAAGAAAGGGAGAACACTTCAATTGGGCCTCTAACTCGTTCAAGGGCTAAAGGGCTTAGATTGGGCTTAACCACATTGTTGAAAGTGGAAGAAGTGTGAAAAAGATTGCATGTGGGATAGTTGCATTTGTTGAATATAGTTGTAGTCTATTACCTATACATTTATTGTCTTTGACATTTAGCTACCTATGCATTTATTGTCTTTGACATTTAGCCTACACTACTTGACTTTTAGTTGATGCATTTAATGCATTAGTTGGAGTCTTTTGTCTTTTTATTTTGGAGACCCTTTATAAAAAGGGTCCTTGCCATATGTTGTAAACCATCCTTGAATCATATATGAGATATTGGCATTTTGCTTTCAAGAGGATTCTTGAGTTTTTTCTCTTATCTAACTTGGGTTAGTGGCGAGAGCAGCTAGATTTTTTATCACTCACGTTCTTCTATCTTGAGTGTGGCGAGATCAACCCATTTCTCTTAGTTGTGGCGCCCTTTGGCTTATCAATTGAGTGATTTGGTTTTCTTTGTTTGTTTCTTTCAACCTATCCATAAAATCAATTAAGTGTTTTCCCTCCGGAAATCACATCATATTGGTATCAGAGCCACTTCAATTCAGGTTCTATTATTTGTTTTATGTTTTGCCCCTTCGTGGAAAGCTTAATTTTATTGCATTTTATTCTGTGTTTTGCCACCTATATGTAAGGCTTAGTTTTCCTTATTTTGTAATCTGCCACCTACATCGAAGGATAATTTTCTGGTCTGTTCATCTTTATTTTTATTTCTATTCTCGTGTTGTTCTATTTTATTCCAGCTTTTTTATTAAAAAAAATTCATCGTTACTGTTCATTGTTCATTGTTACAGTTCATTGTTAATCCGAGTGTAAACACTTAGAGAGTGAACCTACCCTTCACCAAACTCAAACCAACAAATTACAAATCACTATGACAGGAGAAAATAGTTCTGAAGTTCCTTTTGGGCTTAGCCTACAACAAGCTCAAATTATTGGCCTGCAAAGAGGTTAAGAAGAAATGATGGAACAAATAGCTCAACTAACCACTCAAATGGCTAGATTTATGGAGCTACAACAACAACAACCAAGAAGAGGAGCTTATGTTGAACACCATGGAGAAGAATCTGAAGCTGAAGAAGGTGAACAACCTAGGCAAAGAAGGCAGCAGAGGGAACGTGATGCCAACATCAAAATGAAGATTCCTCCATTTAAAGGAACAAGTTCTCCTGAAGAATACTTGGAGTGGGTGCAACGAGTAGAGAAGATTTTTGAATATCAAGAATATTCAGAAGCTACCAAATGCTGACTTGCAGCCCTTGAATTCACTGATTATGTAAATCTATGGTGGGAAAATTTGAAGAATCAACGAAGAAGAGATGGAGAGGAGGAAGTTCAAAATTAGAGATTGATGAAAAGGCTCATGTAGAGGCGTTTTGTACCTGATTACTACAAGCAAGAGCTTTATTTTAAGCTTCAAAGCTTGAGGCAAGGAGGTATGTGTGTTGAAGATTATGTCAAAGAATTTGAAACTTTGATGATTCGGTGCGAGCTGAATGAACCCCAAGAGCAAACCATAGCTCGATTTCTTGGTGGTTTGAACAGAGAAGTTGCTGACTTAGTAGAGTTGCAGAATTATGTCTTCTTAGAAGATGTAATTAAATTGACAATTAAGGTTGAGAGACAGAAAAAGAGAGTTTATGGAAGAAACAATTGAGTGTCTAAACCATTGGGGAGTAAACCTTTCCAAACACTTTCCCAAACCTCAAACACTACCAAAGGGAGTAATAAGGAGCCAAACAAAACTGAAAGTTCTAAGGGGAAGGAGAAGAGAGAAGACAACCAACCCTTTAAAAGAAGCCGAGACATTAAGTGCTTCAAGTGGTTAGGTCATGGCCATATAGCATCCGAATGTCCTAATAGAAGAGTGATGATCTTGAAGGAGAAACAAGGGGAAATAGAGAGTGAAGATGAAGATATTGTGGAGGAATGTGAAGAGGAAGAATATTTTGACGAAGAAGAAGTTGTTGAATATGCTGATGAAGGTGCTGCCTTGGTTATTAGACGTGCCTTGAATATCCAAGCCAAAGTAGAAGAAGAACAGAAGGAGAATATTTTTCAAACAAGGTGCACTATCGGAGGCAAAGTTTGTAACGTGATAATTGATAGTGGGAGCTGCACTAACGTTGCTTCAACCACCTTGGTTGGCAAATTGAAGCTACCTATCATCAATCATCCCCGTCCATACAAGCTGCAATGGTTGAATAATCATGGCGAGATGAAGGTCACCAAACAAGTAAAGGTACCATTCTCTATAGGGAAGAATTACAAAGATGAGGTATTGTGTGACATAGTCCCTATGGATGCTAGTCATCTTCTACTTGGGAGGCCCTGGCAATTTGATAGAAGAGCACTACATGATGGCTTCAAAAACACTTACGCTTTCGAGAAGGATGGAAAGAAGATTGTGTTGATACCCTTAAAGCCAATACAAGTACAACCGAACGAGGATGTAATCGAGGAGAAGAAGCCTAGTTGTTTTGCTTCTAAGAATGAGTTAAAGAAGGCAATAAAAAGGGAAAACTTTGTATTATTGCTAATTCTCAAGGAGCTAAACCCAGAACTTGCAGAAAAGCTTTCTAAGCTTGTGAGGGAGTTGATAGAAGAATTTGCAGATGTCTTTCCAAATGAGCTACCTAAGGGATTGCCACCCTTAAGAGGAATTGAGCATCAAATTGATTTGGTGCCCTGTGCTGCCTTACCAAATAAGCCAGCATATAGAATGAATCCAGAGGAGGCTAAGGAGCTAAAAGGCAAGTTGATAAGTTGATTGAAAAGGGTTATGTAAGGGAATCCATGAGCCCTTGTTCTGTGCCTACATTATTAGTCCCTAAAAAAGATGGCTCTATGAGAATGTGTGTGGACAGCCGTGCTATAAATAAGATTACCATTAAATACCGCTATCCAATTCCAAGATTGGATGACATGTTGGATGAGTTAAATGGTTCCAAGGTGTTTTCAAAACTTGACTTGAAGAGCGGCTATCACCAAATCCGAATGAAAGAGGGAGACGAGTGGAAGACAGCCTTCAAGACAAAGCATGGACTTTACGAATGGATGGTAATGCCATTTGGGCTATCTAATGCCCCTAGCATATTTATGCGATTAATGAATCATGTGCTTAGATCTTTCATTGGAAAATTTGTTGTTATATATTTAGATGATATTTTGATCTACAGTCAAAGTTATGGGGAGCATGTGCAACATTTGAAGGAAGTCTTGCAAGTGTTGCGAAAGGAGAAACTCTATGCTAATCTGAAAAAATGCTACTTTTGTCAAGACCATGTGATTTTTCTTGGCTTTGTAGTACCTCAGCAAGGAGTGGGAGTTGATGAAGAAAAGGTGAAAGCTATCAAAGAATGGCCCGTTCCAAGAAACATATCTGAAGTAAGAAGTTTTCACGGGCTTGCCTCTTTCTATAGAAGATTTGTAAGGGATTTCAGCACCATTTTAGCACCCATAACTGAATGTATTAAGGGAGGAAAGGAGTTCAAATGGAGTGATGCGGCCCAACGAAGTTTTGAGCTTGTCAAAGAAAAATTGTGCAATGCACCCATATTGGCTTTGCCTAATTTTTCTAAGACTTTTGAGATTGAATGTGATGCTAGTGGAGTGGGAATTGAAGCTGTACTTCTTCAAGAAAAGCGTCCTATAGCTTATTTTAGTGAGAAGTTGAATGGAGTCAGTCTTAACTACTCTACCTATGATAAAGAGTTCTACTCTTTAATTAGAGCTCTTGAGACATGGCAGCACTACTTGTTACCAAAAGAATTTGTAATTCACACAGACCATGAATCACTCAAACACTTGAAAGGTTAGAGCAAGCTGAACAGAAGACATGCAAAGTGGGTGGAATTTCTTGAAGCTTTTCCTTAGGTGTTGAAGTATAAGAAGGGAGAAACCAACATTGTTGCAGATGCCTTATCAAGGAGATATGCCTTAATTTCCATGATGAATGCTAAATTATTGAGATTTGAATCTATTAAAGATCATTACATGGAAAATTCGATACTTGCAGAAATTTATCTCGCTTGTGAGAAAATGGCATATAAGGGATTTTATAGATCTGAAGGTTTTTTATTTCGCTTGAGGAGGCTTGTAATTCCAAAATGTTCTATAAGGGAATTACTTACACGAGAAGCTCACGGAGGAGGATTGGCTGGGCATTTCGGTGAAACCAAGACATTGGAGATGCTGAAAGAGCATTTTTATTGGCCTAACATGATTAGAGATGTGCATCATGTGATTGAAAGGTGTATTATTTGCAAAAAAGCCAAGAGCAAGGAAGCAGCCCATGGACTTTATACACCTCTACCTGTTCCAGATCAACCTTGGACTGATGTTAGCATGGATTTCGTACTAGGCTTACCAGGGACACAAAAAGGTAAAGATTCGGTCATGCTTGTTGTTGATCATTTTTCAAAAATGTCTCATTTTATTCCATGCCATAAGACCGATGATGCTGTGCACATTGCCAATTTATTTTTCAAAGAAATTGGTAGACTTCATGGCATTCCAAAGAGTATCGTGTCGGATCGTGATGCCAAATTTCTTAGCTACTTTTGGAAGACTTTATGGAGGAAGTTGGGAACAAAGTTGCTCTTTAGTACTGCTTGTCACCCACAAACTGATGGGCAAACTGAAGTGGTGAACCGAACGCTTTCTACTTTGCTAAGAACTATCATTGGCAAAAACTTGAAAAGTTGGGATGAATGCTTAGCCTATGCTGAATTTGCTTACAATAGAAGTGTACATGGTACTACTAAACACTCTCCTTTAGAAGTAGTTTATGAATTTAATCCATTGAGCCCACTTGATTTAGTACCATTACCACTTGAAGCTCGAGAATGCATAGATGGAAAAATGAAGGCTGACATGATAAAGAAGTTACATGAAAACATTAAACAGCAAATTGAGAAGAAGAACTCCATCTATAAGAAGACTGCCAACAAGAGAAGAAAATTTGTTCAATTCAGTCCTGGAGATTTAGTGTGGGTTCATCTTCGAAAAGAAAGATTTTCAAACCAAAGGAAGTCCAAATTAATGCCAAGGGCAGATGGTCCTTTCCGTATCATAGACAAGGTAAATGATAATGCATACAAAATTGATTTGCCTGAAGACTATGCTGTTTCTACTACTTTCAATGTGAGGGATCTTTCCCTGTACTTAGAAGATAAAGAGGACTTGGATTTAAGGACAAATCCATTTCAACCAGGGGAGGATGATGTAATCAAGGATAACCCCATTGCAGCCCAAGAAAGGGAGAACACTTCAATTGGGCCTCTAACTCGTTCAAGGGTTAAAGAGCTTGGACTAATTGCAGCCCAAGAAAGGGAGAACACTTCAATTGGGCCTCTAACTAGTTCAAGGGCTAAAGGGTTTGGATTGGGCTTAACCACATTGTTGAAAGTGGAAGAAGTGTGAAAAAGATTGCATGTGGGATAGTTGCATTTGTTGAATATAGTTGTAGTCTATTACCTATACATTTATTGTCTTTGACATTTAGCTACCTATGCATTTATTGTTCTTTGACATTTAGCCTACACTACTTGACTTTTAGTTGATGCATTTAATGCATTAGTTGGAGTCTTTTGTCTTTTTGTTTTGGAGACCCTCTATAAAAAGGGTCCTTGCCATATGTTGTAAATCATCCTTGAATCATATATGAGATATTGGCATTTTGCTTTCAAGAGGATTCTTGAGTTCTTTCTCTTATCTAACTTGGGTTAGTGGCGAGAGCAGCTAGATTTCTTATCACTCACGTTCTTCTTTCTTGAGTGTGGCGAGATCAACCAATTTCTCTTAATTGTGGCGCCCTTTGGCTTATTAATTGAGTGATTTGGTTTTCTTTGTTTGTTTCTTTCAACCTATCCAGAAAATCGATTAATTGTTTTCCCTCTGGAAATCACATCATGTGGGCAAGAAGAAAAATATTTTTTAGGTATTATTTTTATAACAATAAGTGAGGGATATAAGTGTGTTGTTATAAAAATATACAAATTTTGGCAAAAATGTTTTATTATCAATAGTTAATATTGTTGTGGCTTAATAGAAATTAATTTTATGGGTTTAATATATGAGTAGAGTATATCCCATAAATTTCTATTGACATAACTATTGATAATATAAAAATGCTTTCTCAAAGCTTATATGTGATCAAGTATTCAACATTTTAATGTTGAAAATGTATTTGTGGAATTTTTAAATTCTACATTAAATTTTTATGGTTATATTATTGTGAGCTTTCTAAAGCTATGTGAAACATAAATTTTCACTTTGAGAATTTGTTTTTAATTCTATATTTTAATCTTTGGCTAATGGTCAAGAGAAATAAAAACAAAATGGGTTAGTAGAATTTTTTCAAAATTCTACTATTGAGGACTATATAAAGTCATATGAAAATAAGGTGTACTTTGTAGAGTTTTTAATTCTACTATTGTGGCCTTTTTAAAGTCATGTGAAAATTTATAATTTGTAGAAAGTACTTTAATTTGTGGAAAATGCTTATATCTAGTGATGACATATTTGATGACATATTTGTAAACAAAAAGGAAATTGTGAATTTTGAGAAAATTCACTTTTATATAAATTTGTGATTGTGAATTTTGAAAAAAATTCACTATATATATTTTGTGATTTCACATATGTGATATTTTTATAGTGCTACAAGAATATTATATTTTTGGTGAACAACAAAAGAGTTTGAGATTCTTGTGAAAAAGGCAGAATACCCATCAAAAGTAGGGGTACATAAATTTGTGGATATCCAAAAATGAGTTTAACAATTAGACGATAAATTTTTTATTGCTATGTTTAATATGCAATATTGTGAATTCTCATATCATTTTGGAACTAATTTTGTTGTGAATATGTGACCATATATTTTGTGGTTTCTTGACATATATATTTTCATTAAGGATACCATCTCATTGAAAATCTTGAGATGATGATATATGTCATACATAAATTTTTAAGGAAGCATATTTTTTATGCCATTACATGAGAATACTCCAATTGTACAATAAGGTACAATGGTGTTGAGAATTTTTTGTCACAATTAAATTTGGGAAAGTTTCTTAAATGATTGTGTTTATAGATAAAATTATTATATGGTGGAAGAATAAGTATTTGAATATATTTTATGTGATTGTATACCCACGTATAATAATTATGAGGTCACTTATTGTGATAAATACTGTCTAACATAGATTCTTTGAATTATGAGATTTTTTAAAGCTATAGCTATAGCTATAGTAAAAGAATCTAGAGGCATCGAGGAGGATGAATATCTAGCCCATTGGATTAAAAGTAACTTATGAGGATACCCTACCTTGTGATTAGAGATCCTAAGAACTTGGTTCAAAGGAAAAAATGAATTATAGGGTTACTTGATGAATGCACATTTTTATAAGAGTTCAAACTCTTAAATTCATCCCTATGGTATCAGTGCATTTTCCTACAGTGAATATGTAAGGTTGAATTTTTTAAAAACTCTTAATGAAATATGTAGTTCTATAAGAGTGGGGTGTCTAAACTGCAAGAACACTCTTGACAGAATTCACTTATTTGAATATGGCAGAATGGGGCCGCTCCTACATAAGAATATACAGGGCGTATTCTCATAACACATTTAAGAAATAGGATACGGCACAAAGCCGCATAACCGTGCCAGTTAGGGCTCATGATTTGCACCTAGGTTGTTATGTGTAAGATATAGATCTTGTTTTCCTTAAACAATTCATAGTTCAAGGTGAATACCACTATGGCTCTGGACCAAGAAATATATTTTTGCTAAGCATAGGTTCAAGGCAAATTAAGCTACCTATATTATGCATAATAATCAACCTCTACCTAAAGTGTACACATTACTGTGTGCTATTTTATAATAATAAGTGGGGGATTGTTAGAGTTTATTATTATAAAATATTAAAATAAATAAAATATTAAATCTCTTTGATTGCCTTACATTACCATCCTTTTATGGTGATTAAAATTGGTGGCTTAAATGTATATACATATCCATTGGGCACTTGATGTTACAATCTTAATGATTGTATATTGTTGAAAAATGGTTACATACAATTAAGTTGATTAAAAGTTTTTATTCTCAATCAATGACCAACGGATTCCAACTATCACTATATATGTGTGTTTCATCGTGGAATGAAAAAGAGGTAGAGAAAATATGGGTGAAAGATATATATGATGGAAAACACAAATAAGATATTTATGAGATATATTTGTGTAATATTTTAGGTAGAGAAGATGTGGGAGACATCGAGTCCAGTTTACTTCCTACGTACAGAGGTAGTAAACAAACAAGCGAGTCTTAGGTTATTGTACTCTGGAGATAACACATCTGTGTACCCCTGTACCAGGTAATATAGCAAAATTAATCTGTGGAAGATGTGAAAATTACCTTAAAGAAATATGAGTTACTCAGACCTCAGCCCAGTACCATGCTAATTTATATTTTTACTCTAACCTTCAATTCTTCTATTTTTTGTGTTTATTCTTATTTTTTAGGTGCTGCTCCAACAAGTTGATGTGTAAATATCCTTTAATTTATGTATGCATGTGTTGATGTGTTTAATAGGAAAGGCTTATAGTAATTAGGATAACTTCATTAATCGTGCCAGTCATGTGTCCAGTCTGAGGCATGACAATCCTGCTAACCCGACAGTTGGATTAGTGATCTAATGAACCAAGCTCATCATCGAGTCATTAGTTTGAGTCCTATATATGTGTATATGTATATATATATATATATATATATAAGATACACATATGTGTGTGTGTGCATTTCTATATATATATATATCCACTTTGTTTGACCCAAGGAAGCAATGATTAAAATGTTTCCATAATTGAAATAGCAATAACTTTTTTTTATGTAGGAAATAAACTAAATTGTTCTTGGACATTTTGAATTAAAATTAAAATAAATTAAACAAACTTTTATACAAAAAGGATAGGTTAATGGTTGTATTGGGTTGACCCTAGAAAATGGGTCATAGTTCAACTTGTAACCATAGAGAAATTTTAAATTGGTCATAAATGGTTATTTGACCCATTCATTTTTTGACCCAACAAATCCCACCCATTTAACATCCCTAGTTCAAGATATGATTGAACTACAATTAAATTAGTCAAATTAAATATTTATTATGTCAACTAACTTGGCACCTTAATTGCTGGCTTGTCATGTTATTCTTTGATTGGATGTTGACCAAGGCATAATATGTGTGGGAAAGGAAACTAATACTAGAAAACAATGTCATAAAAACTAGATTCGTCATTGAATCGAAAAAATGAATGGTTTAAAGTTTAATGTTCAGTCATAGTTGAGATGATCAAACTAAAATATTTTGAAACATGTTTTATATATTTACTATTTATTCTTTACAATAATTAAATTAATGAATTATGAGAATATTATTACAAATTTTGACAAGAAAAAAATTACAAGTAATTTACTTTTAAGCATTTGATTATGTTGGTTATTTAGGGTTTTGTAGTAGAAGGAATGGAGTTTAGGAAGGAATGAAAGAATTAAGAGCTAGAAAATAAAGAGAGAAGACTCAAAATTTGAAATTGCAATTATAATCCAGTATAGTCTACTAATTTCAAGTTTGAAAGCATTACATTAATATTTATAGGCTTAAAGTCTTTAACTAAAAAGCATAAAAATATCCTAAAATCAAGGTATAACAAATCAATACTAACAAATTCCTAAAATCTAGGAGCTAATCAACAATAAGAAACTCCTAAAATCAAGAAACTACTTAAAATTCAAAATCCTGAAAAATAGTAAATACCATTTCAAAATTTAAATGGATTTGAAGCAATCCTAAAGCTAAAAACCAACACTCCTTTTCTTTAGGTGATATAAATTCCTAATTTTTGTCTTATCAACTCAAATCTTTTGGTTGATAGTGCTAAATCTTCCATGAAACATAAGATTGTGAGAAATTACAAATGCAGCTTGATTATCCACAATACATTCATTTACATCAAATATAAAAAATATAAATTTATAAATCTATTTATATAAGTATTGTAATACCTCAGGTATTACGATGTTGTAAGAAAGTGTAGGTTTGTGCATATGAAAAAATTTTGTGAATGGATGAGTACTCAAGGGAAATTTGAGAGTTCCAAGGCAAAACTTGTGTTCAAAACATGTATGCAACCAAGTGAGTCTATGCCTGGTAAAGGTATGTAACGCTATAAGTGATTGATGTCCAACAAATAATTAAGAAAACTGTGTATGAGAACAAGTAAGGGACTAAAGTGAAAGGAAAGAAAGTGCTGAGTAATCCCGTGTAAAGGGATAAGCAAGAATTCTTGTGAGGATTGGGCTTGGTCAAGGTAGGTTGTGTGGTTGACACCTTGATTTTGGTGAAAGAGGAACGGTTGTTGTATATAGGTCCTTGTAAGGGGCTACAATGAATAAATTTATGAGACTAAGCTTAAAAATGTTAAAATGGAAAGAGGAAGTTAAGGCTAATTTGGGGTGATGAGCAAGTGGGGAGTAGGATGACTCAAGCGTGTCAGGTTTGGGAGTCAGATAAATATCTTAGTGAATTGCCATTATTGCCCTTGAACTAGAAAGACTTGTGCTTATATTAGAGGGCAAAATGGTCAAAAGAGAAATTGAAAACCCTCCCCCACACTTAGTCAGCCCTCCACTTGTGTCTCACTCCTTTTTCTTTGTCTCTCTCATTCCCATTTGTACCCCTCCCTTCCTCATAGCCAAGTGGAGTTCCAAGGGTCCCTCCACTACCAACTTTGGCGAGATACCGGTCACCGAAAACCATCCTTTGCATTGAAGAGCCCTAAAGGTTGAGGTAGGGGTTGGATTTCCTTACTTTTCTTCTTATTTTCGAAGTATAAATGCTAGGTTGTGGTTTGGTGTGTTTTGGGATGAATTGAGAATGCTTGATACTTCAAAACCCATGTTCTAATTTCAAGATGAAATCTACACTTGTTGGGTTTTCAAAAAAAAATAGAAAAATCAGGAAAAAGTGGATTTGATCTTGAACTGAACTTGTATTTGATGTTTTCAAGTGTTTTTAGTAGATGGAAAGCTTGCTTTTGATGACCTTAATCACTAGGAATAAAGCTTGGGTGATTTGGGATGGAAAATAGGAGATTTGGGAGCAAGATGCAATACTTGTGATCTAAAAAAAATCTTGTTTTTTTGAATTTTCTGTGTGCATGTGAGTTTCGTTATCTTGTTTATGCATGCTAGTAAAAATATGGATTTCCACATTTAGTTGCATGAATTGTGTGGTATGATGAATGTTATATGATATGATGCTTATCCCACAGGTGAAATATGATACAAGCTAAAGGGACCAAAATTAAACAAAATTAAGGGACTAAAGTGAAAAATAAAACTTAGTTGGGGTTGGACGAAATTACTTAAAAATTGACCACTAGATAGGGATCATTTTAATAAGAACAACTCTAGGCTTAAAAAGTTAATTAAATGTTTAAAAACCAAGAAATTTAAATGTAGAACAAAATTAAAGAAAGAATTCCCTTTAATTAAAAATAAATTTAAGTAGGAATAAATAATAATAAATGATGGGGAAAAAATAAGGAAGTTAGGCATGAAGCCAAACTTAAACATTAATAGAAAATAGAAAATAATAATAATGAAGGACATATAAGAATCTAAATAGGAAAAGAAATTAAATATAACAAAAGGATAAGCAATTAAATAAATAAAAGGAGAATCAATATAATTAAGACACAATAAAAGATTAATCTAGGAAGATTCTAAAGATAAATAAACTTTTAAAACAAGATAAAACATAACCCAATTCAAACTAGAATTAATTAAATAGATTTAATGATTTTTTTTAAATCAAATAAAATCCTACTCAAACAGCTAAACCTAGATCTAATATAGATTTTAACCTAAACTCCTAAAATAAATAGCAACTCCATGGCAAAAACCACACACACACACTTCAAGCTCCCAAGTACTCCAAATCCTAAATCAACTCTCTACCTCTTTGTCACACACACCAACACATCAAGTTGCCACTATACCTCTCAAAGCTCTATCTCTCCTCTTCAATCATACACACATACGCCGTCACCCATCGTACACCACTACACACACACTAATACACTTTAATAAAAAATTCTCCACCTAGTCCAAATGTACATACACACACACAATATCCAAAGCCCACCTAGCCGCCACCTCCATTCATACATACACACATCCACCACACCTTCAATCATACACATACACATCAAAACTCACCCATACACACTTGCCTTCTTCAACGTGAAGTTCTATGGCACATTCCAGAAATTGGAAACTAGGTATGGTACTCTCCCTAACCTATGTAGGCTAATTTCGATTTTGGCATTTTTTAAAACTAATAATAAAATAATGATATTAACTCTTCCCTCTTAATTCGACAACATTGAATTGTAGTATCGAAATCACAAATCACATATCCATACTAACGCTCGGGTGACAGTGAGGGAGTCGTTGGAATCCAAGTGAGTAGACGACATCTTAATAATATGATCTTAGCAAATTTGATCATGTTGGTATACCAAGGTAGAATACCGAGCTGCATAGGCTAAGATTATAACTGATGTGATAGAAAATTTATTGTTGTTAATAATAATGACTAAATTATTACTATGGTGACATGACTTATGAACTTTAAAAATAATTTTTACATAAACCAGTTGAATATGCAATTTTGTTGTAAATTATGTATGACTGTATTCATGTGCCTTCAAGGTTGGATTATGGTAGTGGATTAGTATCCCCTTTTGGTGGTGAGCTATGACTGGTCAATTTATAGACTCAATAAACCATTAGGGTAACATTTTCCTCATAGTAAGGTAGGAGCTTGGGTGGCTATGTCAGACCATGAGGCACCCCACTATTGAGATGAATAAGCAGTGTGTCACAAAGGCAAGTAGGGCTGGAGGTTGACCAAGTGTTCTTGGGGTGGCTTTGCCTTGTGATGAACATCATTCCTTGATCTGTGTTTGTTATGTGATACATGAGGTGCTATTATTCGGTATGTTTTCTTGATTATGTTACTTGGTGGTATTTATGGCCTTCAAGCATATTTAATGTGATTAATTTTGGCATTTGGATTGTATTATTAAATTGTCGTTGCATTCACTGGGTTCTTGCAACTCACCTTCTCTTTCTATTCCTTTTCAAATTTGGACACGGACAAGGAAACCCCACTTGAAGAGTAGGAGGGTTTTTGGACTGAGAACCTTTCCCGTTGCCAGGTAGGTTTAGTGCTATTTTGTTTAAGATAAGGTTTCTAGGTGCTCTATGGTCGTTAGGACACTTAGGAATAAACTTAGGGTTTTTGATAATTTTGGATGAAATATTATAATTATTCAAATTATTTTTTTTATTAATACAATCATTATTAAGATACTATTTGACTCCATTTAGGATTATGATGGATCTTTTTATTTTAATTAAATTTTATAAAATAATTGCATTATTGTTTGATGTGTATAAACTGAGAATGTGCTTGATTGTATTATCTTAACTATGTGAATTATCCTTAGTCATTTAAATTCTTTTTTTAAAAAAAAGAAATATAAAAGAAATCTTTTCAAAGTTACCTACTCCCTCTAGATTGAGAATATATGAAGATGAAAATTTTTTTTATTATTTATTTATTTTTACAAAAAGGGAGAGTAAAAGATAGTCTTTATAAGTTACCTATTTTCTTTACATCAAGGATGATTAATGTATGGGAAAAAGGAAAAAGGAGAACTTGAGACACCTTTCCAAATGGGTGATGTCGAGATGTCTTCTAGGGAATTAGTATTGGATTATGTATATAATAATTTCATTAAAACTCATTATTTTATTAAGAAGAGTTTAAATCTTGAAAAGGGGTATGAAAGAGGGGTATTCAAATTTGGAACTTGGATCATGTGAAAATTATTTCTTAAAGTATGGTTAATAATAAATATTTGGTTCCAAATTTAGTTAACTAAAACAAACTAATTTGTTATTTATAAAGGAATTAGAATTTCATAAATAAATAATGACTCTTAAATTCTGAATTATTATTCCCTTGGGGGAAACATTTTTGAAAGGCCATTTCTTTTTCAAAAGTTGTAAAACTTAAAGCAGGAAGAATCTTTCCAAATGAGAAAGTAAAGAACTCTTAGAATACGTTGTTTGATTATATAATTATTCATAATGTCTGTGAAATGGAATGGCGGGGATATAAGGTACACTTCTTCCTAAATCTAACTATGTGTTAGTGTTTATTCATTTTCCTAAAATCTTGATGTAAGCGGCAAGAATGCCAGGTATGTCTAACTGCAAGTTCATTTGATAATAAATATATGATTGCCATAGAATAAAACAAAGAATTATTATAATAATAATGCATATGCTTCCGAATAATTGAATAAAACATAATAGGTAGTAAGAATAGGAGGCTTACAATAACAAGGAGTATCGTTATTATGCCGATCACAGGCCCGAGTAGCTGGTCATAACAAAAAAACAAAGCACTTTCGTATTCTACCTAAATGCCAACGCTTAGCACCATGAAGGTGGCACTCAGCGTTGGCATGCCAAAAAGGGAATTTGGGTTGCTGAGTCCAGCACTCAACACCAGCCAGTAGATACTTTAGCATGTTTTGAAGTCATTTTCAAACAGTTATAACTTTCTTATTTGAACTCTGTTTCTAGTAAATAATATATTGTTGGAAAGCTCTTTAGTCTAAGTTCAAATGAAACAAGTTTCAGTTAAAAATTCTTTACCTTCAAGGGGTTATGAACAAAATAATGACAAAAGATCAGAAACAATAGCAAGCCTTTCCTTGTTTAATTTTGACATCTTTTGCCTCTTTTTCTTGATGAAATCAATATGTATCCTTTCCCAATCATCATGGATCATGTGATCCTCAATCAAGATGAACAAGAATTGTAATTTTAGCTCGAAGAAAGGTAACAGCTAATCCTATCTAAGTGGTGTTGAAATTTGTTGGGCAATCAATTGGTTACATGTTTGCATAAGATTAGGTAAGGCCTAGGGGAGAGATGAGGTGGAATCTCATCTTAGGGACTTAGGTATGAACTTAGTAAATGGAATGAAAAAGGGTAAGTAATCTTACTTGATGTGTATGCTTGAATGGAATAATCCCACATAGTGAAAGCATGCCAAGAGTATATCTAACTCAAGGGCGATTGCTAGGAGACCTAAGGTGAATGGGTGCTCCAATCTTATGGGTGTATAACTCTTGAGATATTACTTGGTGTAACCATAGTAAGTGGTGAGACTCAAGGGGAGATTAAGCATGATAGTTAGGCAATGTAGGGTATTTGGTATAGTAGGAAATAGAACACTTTTGTGATAGAAATGGCTAGCTCCCAAGAGGGAGGTGAATTGGGTTTATAAAAAATTTCTTTAAAAGCTTGTTGGAAGTTTTAGAAGTTTTGAAAGCAAGGCCAAATATTTAACACAGCGAAAAACAATGCAGAGACAAGATGAATAAATGTAAAGTGCAAGTAAACAAATATAAAGTAGTAAATAATTGAAGAGAAGAGAGAAAGAGAATTTAACACAAGTATTTATACTAGTTCAACTTTCAACCAAGCCTATATCTAGTCCTCAAGACAATTTCTTGAGTGTTTCACTAAAAATCACAAATTTGTAAAAGATGGGCATTTGTGAGCGAGTATAGCAGAGGACTTTGTTTCCCAAGGTGTCTTTCCCCCTCACACTAAGATTGCTCTCAATCACAGCCTCAAGGAACCCTTCCTTGATCAATACAGATAAAAGATTGATAAGAATATGAGTATCTTTCTAAAACAGAGAAAGTTTATAAATGATAAGTACTTTAGAAGCAAATGATTGGCAAGAGATTGACTTTTCAAGATTCAGAGACAAATAGGATATATTCTTGTTGATTTGATAACCTTTGAAGTTAATAAATATAGTCCAAAAGATTAGATATCTATTGGAAGAGGATCCATGATAATATTAGCTAAAATCTTCATAAAATAGCCATTGGAATTGATGTTATCATACTGGCAATCGACTGATTGACCCATGACAGTCAACTAATACTCTTTAATGAGACAATAGTTGACTGATGGTTAGCTGTTAGTTGACTAATGGCCTCTGTCTTGAAGTTAAAATTCTTCCAAAAGTGATCAATTGACTAATGCAATGTGATCAGTCGACTAATGGCTATTGCAGGTCTTTTTAAATTTGAGACAATGACTGATTAGTCGATTGATGATTTTCTGTTAATCGACTAATGAGTCTCTATCTTGAAGTTTAAAATTCTTCAAAAGTAATCAGTCGACTAGTACAATGGGATCGATCGACTAATGACTACTGGAGGTCTTTCTTGAAATTGAGACATTGACTGATCAGTCGACTATTGAAAGTCAATTAGTCGACTGATGATTATTGATCCTTAGCTTAATTTTAGTCAGAGAATGATCAATCGACTATTGCAAGGGCATTAGTCGAATGATAGCTCTTGAACATGTTTTTCTAAAGTGTTGCAAATTCTAAGGATCAATAACCCATTTCCAACTTAAGAAAAAGATTTTCCAAATAATTTCTCTTGCCATTCAAAAGCTTTTACATTATTTCTTAAATAGACAAAAAGAAAAAAGATATTCACTTGAGCCCTTAACGAATTCTTTTTGTCTTGTGATATTTTCCTAAAAAAGAAGAAAATAAAGCACAAGAAGGTATTATTTAAATTTGTTTGTTGATCATCAAAATTTAAGAACGTCTTTGAATGCAATGGGGTCAACATTTTGGATATCGTCATGAATGGCAACAGAGGAAACTTGTTGTCTAGTAAGAGAAATAGAAATCATATATACACATGAATAACACCTAGGGGAAGAGTTGAGATTGTACTTTTATATAACTACATATCCCACGAGCCCTTGTTGCTCGATGATGTAGGTCCAAAGCAAACATAAATATACTTATAAACATGCTTTCAAGCTCTTATATTGTGCTATGGGAATGTAGTCCCATGAGTCAAGAACTCTCAACTTGTGATCAAATCCATTACACCTGATTTCTTGATTGCACGATAGCATTAATTTGCTAAGCACGTTATCTTGTTAAATGAGACCTTTGGAAGAAAGTTGGACTTATTGAAATGTGTGCTCTTTTATTTTGTGATTACAAGCTAAGTTGTGTTATGATTGTGGTTGAGTACAGTATGACGGTGATGCTTCATATGGCCTGGATGACTTTTTATAAGTCGAATGAGCACAATACGATGGTGTTACCACATATGGCTTGAGATACTCCTTATGGGTTGAGTGGGAACTGTATGGTGGCATCGCCCCATGTGGCTTAGGATACTTCTCGCAAGCTGAGTGGACACGATATGTTAGTGTCACATCATATGGCTCGAGATGTTCTAGTGTGATGATTTGATATGGTATTGTATCATTGCTTGATGGTGTTGCATTACATATATTGGGAAAATGATGCATGGTTGTTTACTTGATTTTGGTTTTGATTGTAATAGTTTCACAGGTTGAGTATGTTATGCGATTGCATGAATGAAATACATATATTATTAGTTGTTAGGTGGTGCATCCATGAGCAAAGGTGGTTGACCTAAGAGACGTTTGAATATGGGGACAGAATGTTGAGTAGTTGGAATGGTACTGCATGTAAAGGCCATGGGGCCCATTGTCTATACTTACATATACATGTATATTGTAAATCACCTTCTTGTGATTTCTAGTATTCCTTACTGTGATTCATGTACACATATGAATGTTGACATTTATTGTTTGATATGTTTCTCATATGCTTGTATAATGTTATCTACTTATAGAGTTTTCTAAATTCATGCTTTCTTTGGTTAACATTTTCAAATCTTGCAGAAGAATAGTATCTGTTAGAGGAGTAGCGGACTCTCCGAGGCAACGTCCTTTACGAAGGGTCGGTACATTGGTATTTATTTAGCTTTTATCTTAGAATGCTTTGTGGTCGTATAGATCACCTAGGTCATTGGGTTGATTGTAAAGTTATTGTAGGATGCATGTGCTTACATTGTTCAGAAACTGCTTGTTCTTAACAATGAACGATCATTCCTAAATGATTATATTTCATTACTTTTACTTACGTGCATGATTTGAGGCATTTGATTTGGGGTTGAGGTTAGGCTTATGGATCTTGGGAGGACATCTCCCTAGGTTTTGTTGTGGGTCACATGCCCTGAGGTTAGGTCATGACAAGTGCCTTTATATAGAAAATTTGTAGATGGAAGAATTCAATGTGCATACAAGAATAAATTTCAATAATAATATTACATGGTCAAAAAGGGAGATTATTTTTAATTTTTAAATTTACAACCAAGAAATACAAAATTTATAATTATTTAATATACAAATTTATTTTTTTTGCAAAAAAAAAATTGAAGTGAAAAAAATGAAGGGGAAGAATTGAAAATTTGAAAGGAAAAAATTGAAGCGGATTTAATTAAGAAATATTCAAGGGAAAATTTTCAGATATATATATATATATATAAGGAAAACATGTCAAATAACATCTAATGAGAATATGGATCCGATGCAGCTGAGGTGCATGACTAAGATGTTTGTGTCCGTTGGTTCAATCTAAACTACAATGGTTGAACGACTGAGATTGAAGGAAAAAAAGGAGGGAAATATAGGATTAACTTGGATGTCGGATCCAAATTGATCCGATGGTCTACACATGAACAAGAACAGCCTATTTGTGCATGATGGAAAACAAGATTTGAATCCCTTGTGAGAGACCTAAACCCTCGGTTTTCCTTGGGTGAAGGAGTTTCTTTTGGAGCTTGTAACAATGTGTGAGTGAGTTAGAGTGTGTGAAGATGAGAGACCGAGGGGATGAAGGAAGAAGAGCTTGTAATGATGGTTGATTTTTTATATTCATAAACTATCTCACAAATTTAATTTAAGATTTTTTTTTATTTATTACTACTATTTTTATCTTTTAGATTTTGAAGTGTTATCAACTATTGTTATCTCTTTTTTATAAAAAAAATTATTTTGACTCCTTAAAATCATTTTCAGCTTATTTGTCCACATTGTAAAATCTCCATTAATTATACTTAAAATGGTATAAATTTAGGAAAAATATCCAATTTTTCAAAAATTAAGAGATGCATTTACATTTTAGATATTCTCCTTTTCTTTTTAAAAATTGTTGCAATTTCTTAAAATTCCCTGAAAAAGACTTGGACAACATACGATGTCTACATAACTTGTTCTTTATTTTAGACATGTTTAAACGTGCTAGGCTAATCCATATGGTCTAACCCACTTTCAGCTAGTAGAAGGTTGACTTATTTTTAAACAAATTAGGATTGGCTGGCCTAACTCACCAAGCATAGGATGACAAGCTAAATTAGCTAAGAAAAGACTAGATCATTTCTTAATTAATCAAGCCTCAACTCCTAATTTCAAGAGTCAAGGGTATAATTTAACTAGAATTTTACATTAATCAGGCCTTAATTCTTTATTTTTGTCACTTGGTTTTTGTGACACCTATATTTGTGACGAATTTGTTACTAAAACAAGTTTTAGTGATGGAAATCCTTGACTGATGACGGATTTGTCCATCACTAATTTTATTTTCTGAGGTAGTATATACATACATACATACATACATACATACATATATATATATATATATATATATATATACTAAGTTCACAATATAACCCACAAATATAATAAAAAGGGTAAATAATAGTTTAATTAGCAATATATGGTTAGATTTGCTTTCATTTTGGTTTTCTTATCAAGTTTCCTATGATATTATTCCATTAATATTATAATGAAAGTGTTAAAATTTGCCCCAATTTCCTAATTTCCTTGTGAAATAATTTTCTATGTAATAAAGAGCAAAATTCTTCCATTGACCACATAAAGTCACAAATTTAACACACACACATTATAATAGCCCTTAAATTTTTATGCGTAAACAAAACCCCTAACATTGTCTCCAACTCCTAATTTCCTTAGCAAAGCCTTAATTTTTTTTATGCATTGAAGACCACAATTCTTTCCTTGGCTAACTAGAATTTCAACTAGTATGTCATCCTATGCGGTGCACAAGTTATCAAAAAAGAAAAGAAAATAAATGAATGGATTAAATTATAATTAAATGCAATTAATAAAACAAAATTGTATACTTTATCGTCATTATAAGTAATAATATTTTATAAAATATATCTATATTATTTATGCCTACAACAGCAAAAAAAAATATCAAATATTAGTTGTCAAGTTTTTTTTTTAAAAAAAGGTTAATAATTAAAAAAGGGGGAAAAATAATTTATATGATATTGACTTATTATAAATTGTTGAAAAATTTCATGTAAACTACATTTGTAGTACTTGTAGTAGCATTCACATCCTTATCTAATATCAAAATTTTAAACCACTTCAACTTGATTTTTGTTGATCGTTATAGCAAAGCTTAGAATTAATGAAAATGGTCAAGTCTGAGATTTGATGGACTAATTAGCATTCTAAGGATTGTGACTTTTTCCAGCATGCTTTCCGAAAATTATGATTGCCTCAAGCACATGCTTCTTCATTCTTAATATAATCATACGACTACCATTACAAAGACCCTTTGATTTATCAATGTTTCTAAGTAACATCACTGGTAAGATATATAACAAAAATGTTGAATGAGTCCATACGATTTAGGAAAGACAGTTGACAAAAGTTGGCATATAAGGTACTGCTAATCTACACCAATGAAAACCAGCTAAGTTACTCACAGTTTTTCACTGACTGGTGTTATTATTATAAAAGCACAACAACTGTTTGTTCACCCCTTCAAATTTAACAGGGTCATCCTTAGGGATCCGGATTTGCTGCTGATCATTTGGCTGCCATAACTTTTAGCAACGGTAAAAACCGTTGCTGAAAGTGAAAAGCAGCATCAGCAGCGGTTTTGATAAGCAGCAAATCCTGATCCCATCCTTAGAGTCAATAGCCCCATGACAATGTACTTATCAACAAAACAAATATAATCAAAAAAGAAAGGCAAATTTTGTTAAACTAAATGCCTTTGAACTAGATTCAAGATCCCTTGACTTAACATCAAACGTCAAAAAATCTATATTGTAAGTGGTGTTGTTGTCATTATCAAAAAAGAGAATGCCAACTCCATTCTTGTAGGTTGTTATCTTATGTTTGGCATCCATTATATAATTTGGTACTTGAATCTCATAAAGTTTATCAGAACAAACATCATAAATAATCAACAAATGAGGTAGAACTACTCAACAGTCCAAACAAAAAATCATCAATATATTGACATTTGCCATAGATAAAAGGACGTCGAATGTCAATTGGTTTGAGGCTATTCCATTCTTTGTCATTCATAATATACTTAGTATATTAAATTTATCCTTTATGTACATCATTGTGGAAGAAAAAAAGAATATCAAAGAGCTAGTCTGCTCATTAGAACAAAATGCATACATTTTGCAAAATATACAAAACTCAGTAAAAACCATTTGTATTTCAAAGAAATGAAATATTATGACATAAATAATTTAATACTTGCACGATATTATTACCGTAATTTATGATCTGGACAATCTCTTTAGTGACTGGATTGAATAAGTAGAGAATGTGGTAAGATCTTGAGAAGCCTTGTTTAAATAGTAGTAAACCCCTCAAAGACTCAATGAAACTAACATATTACTCCCGTGGGAAAGAAAACAATGAATCAACATTAAAAACCCGTTTGGATATGACATCAAGCATGTGTATTATTCTCATGAGAATCAATTTCTTTATAGGCACTTGAGATAATATAATATGTATAGGTTGTGCCAGAAATTTATCCTATTGACATCAAAAGAAAACATTTGATCTAAAGCTTCTATGCTAGTTCTTATTAATAACGAACATGTGCACACTCTTTTCACACTTTAGGTAATTAAGTATATCAACCATCATGTCTCCTGTGACACTCATCTGTGTCTTGAACAGATCTTCTATTTTACTACGAGTTAATTATGAGAGAGTATAACTACACAAGTAGAGATGTGATAGTCATATGCAAAAGGCCGCTTACTTATGGGGTAATAAAACATCTCCTTTTAATAATGCCCAACTAGGGTTTTATTTGTACACACAGAATCTTATTTTCTTTCTTTCCTTTCTTCCAATTCAAAACTAAATCATCAAAACTTTAATAAGGTATAATATGGGCACATTTTCTTTTTGGGAGTCACATCTTTGTTAGAATAAGAAAGGACAAATACCAATAAATAATTATAATTATAATTAAGTTTGAAAATGATTCCTTCCAAAACCAATTAAAATTCATATTAATTAAGGATCGATTTTCTATACCATGAATGTCATTTAA
This sequence comes from Biancaea sappan, assembly GCA_037074585.1. Classification (NCBI taxonomy): domain Eukaryota; kingdom Viridiplantae; phylum Streptophyta; class Magnoliopsida; order Fabales; family Fabaceae; genus Biancaea; species Biancaea sappan. The sequence goes on from CM073490.1 coordinate 66,265,006, forward strand.
TAACATATAATAAAATTAATAAATAAAAATAAAAATTAAATAAATAAATTATTTAAATGAATAAATTCATTCCTATTAATGACATTACATTAAATTCATTACAAGCAACCTTTTTGAGATATACTGTAAGGCTCTCTTTTAAATTCTATGAAAATTACAATATATTAAATGCAAATTGGTGTGATTGAATTTATAATGCATTCAAATGAATTTAAAAAATTTGCATTCAAATAAATTCAAATCATCCCTTTTTAAAATTGTGAATTGTTGTAAATTTAATTAATAATTAAATAATTGCAATATATTAAATGCAAATTGGTGTGATTGATTCTATAATTGCATTCAAATAAATTTTAAAAATTTACATTCAAATGAATTCAAATCATCCCTTTTAAAACTGTGAATCATTGTAAATTTTATTAATAATTCAATAATTACAAAATATTAAATACAAATTGGTGTGATTGATTCTATAATTGTATTCAAATGAATTTAAAAATTTGCATTCAAATGAATTCAAATCATTACTTTTTAAAACTATGAATCACCGTAAATTTTATTAATAATTTAATATAATTTAATAATTACAAAATATTAAATGTAAATTGGTGTGATTGATTATATAGATTGCATTCAAATGAATTCAAAACATCCATTTTTAAATTGTGAATTATGATAAATTTTATCATAAATTTTATTAATAATTTAATAATTAATAATTACATCATTAGCATTTAATATATTTAATTTACTATTTCAAAATTCATGTTATATAAATAAATTGTCATTCCAGCTATCTTGTATTCTTTTCGTATTTATATTGAATATTTTTCTTGTAAAATTAGTTTTCATTTCGTTAGTGCTTCACATATGGTTAAATTTAGGGATGTTGCTGATATTAATGTATCAAGGGATGATCGGAGGATTAAGGTTTGGGTAGTAAGGTTGCAGATAGTTCCATCGTTCAATATGCCTGAGAAGATTTTTAGTTTAGAGATAGTTTTGTAAGATTCTTAGGTAAATTTTATTTTATTTTTTAGTCTTGTGTTTATTTGTTGGCTTTTAAGGGTGATCGCATACACATTTGTGTAAAGAGATCATATGTGAATAAGTTCAAACGTCAAATAATTGAGGGAAATGTTTATGTGATGTTCATGTTTGGTGTAGTTAAGTCTAACAGTGATTATCAAACAACGAAGCATTCAGTAATCCTTGAGTTTCGATTTTCAACTGATGTTCGACTAGCTGAACATGATTTGAGTATTCCAAAATCTATTTTCATGTTTTGTTTATTCAGTGATATTTTAATTCATGTTGCAGACGATAACTATTTAGTAAATTAGTCTTTATCTTATGTTTTATAAATTATGTTTTATTTGTTATTGATTCTAACTTTATACAAATAATATTATTTCGTTTCAGATGTTATTAGGATGGTCAATAAATTTGATCCTATCATAGAGAGCTCAAAGAACGATATCAAGAGCAGGCGCATAGAAATTGAGATTGAAGATACAGAGCATTGTTGCTATCATTTTTTTCTTTTTGTATTTTAATTATTCTATTTTTTGTATTTATTACTTTATTTGTTGTATATTTATTATATCTTCCTATTAGTGTTCTCTTTTTTTTCTTATTTTTAACATGTATATGTGTCTGAGTGTGTGTGCGTGTGTTTTGTAGGTATAATAAAATTATGTATACATTGTAGGGATAATTCGCAGACGAGCTAAATCAATATTTTGTCAATAACCTTGGTCATTCAATTATTATTATTTTATAAGTTACAAAAGTTTTTAAATTTATAAATTATCCGTGTATCGCACGGGTCGCAACACTAGTTCATTATAAAAGAATAGAAAGTGTGTTATTTAATGGCCTCATTAGAAATTCATGTCCTTTTTTATTTTGCTAGTAATAAGATGAATTTTATTGTTTGATTTTAATTTTTATGTAGTTCTTTAAAGAATAAATAGCAATAAATAATTATATTTATATTTATATTTATATTTATATTTGAAATTAATTCTTTCAAAAAACATTAAGCTTTACACTAATTAAAGATTGATTTTTCATCACTCACCTTGATTGCATTAAACAATTAATTATGGTAGATTCAATTTAATGGCCTCATTAGTAATTTATATATATTTTTTATTTTGCTGATATTAGGAACAATTTATCTTTTATAATTTTTTATATATTTCTTTTAAGTGACAAATAACAATAAATAATTATAATTATAATTAGTTTAAAATTGATTTCTAGCCAATGAAAGATAAATGCATGTATAGAAAGAATGAAAGAAAGCTTCATTAAACGTTTAGAGATGAATTTGCTTTATTATGATATATAAACAGATAGATAAATTTTAGGACATACAATACAATATCTCTTAAATTTTGCCCTTAAACAGAACCATTACTAGCATATTTCGGAGTCTTTACATTAATGTAGTTTTGCCCTAAAATCATGGTTTCAGTGAAAGTTCTAGGTTATTACTTCTGCAAATTATGATTTGCCCAAACCAAGGCTTCTTCAAAATCATTTATGCAGATCATGGTTTATCCAAACATAAGTTTCCCCACTCTTTTCCAAACACACACTACTTGCATCTCTAATTTTGTCTTGGATTTTATTTTCTATGCATTCAAGACTAAAATCCTTCCACAAATGCATCACAAACATCTTCCCTCAAAATCCCTAGTTTTATTAGATTGAGATATTATGGGTTAAGTGTCGAGTCCCCATGTCATTTTTCTTAGAAAAAAAATACTAGTTTTATCCAAATGCACAACTTTCCTATAAAATCTATAATTAAGTTTATGAATTATGTTTTTTGAAATTCAAATTCAACCAAATTAAAGCATTTTGGGATGGATGTTGAGTAAATCAAGGGAATTTACGGGTCATTTGTCATGCATGTACTATTTTTAATCAAAGATAACAAAGTAATACCACAAAATACCAAAACAACCCAACACCAAAAACTAGAACTACTCTCATCTGGATAAACCTTCTAAGAGGAATCCTCAACAACTCTTCGTGGGTCCGGGCATGGAGTCATCTAATGACAGCTGCTCTAATATAAACAAACCAAAGCAACTCTGCATAAACAACCTCATGATCCTACCTCCTCCAAGAACTATGAACCAGACTCACCTTTACAATTGGGTTCCCCTTAAACAAACAACTTTCCAAACACCCTAAAGGATCTAATCCATGCACCAAGCTTAGCTTTCTTAGCAATAGAAAAATAAAGAACTGTGATAGAAATGAAGGGAGATCAATAACTAGATGATGTCCTTACTCCCCATCCCTTACGCACTTAGCTAGACATCTGTGTCATGTCCTCACTGAACTTAGAGATAGGAGGCACTAACCATAACTTAGCTTTCTACCCTTCTTTCCTTCAACTGCTCCCTAAATTGCTGAAAACATTTACAACCTTTACACCCCCATGAACATCTTTAGCTGGAATGTTAGATGTGCTGGTAGCATAGACTTCAAGAAAGACTTTAGAGACATGAAAAACAACTATAACCCAAACCTAGTTATTCTAGCTGAAACTAAGACTAGTGGAGGGAAAGAGCTTCTTTTAAAATAAGCAACCTTGGTTATGAAGGCTTCTTCAAAACTATTGCTATGGGCTTCTCAGGTGGCATTTGGATCCTTTGGAACTAGAGTAAGGTCTACATGGATTGGCTGCATTTATCAACTTTTTATGAAACTATAAATTTACCTTGGATGAACATGGGTGATTTCAATGAAATTGCCCACCCAAGAGAAAAATTTGGAGGTAGGCCCCCTCGTAGAAATAAAATAAATAGCTTCCTAAACTTCCTAAATAAAGCTCATATGTTAGACTTAGGATTTGTAGGCCCAAAATTTATGTGGGTCAATGGAAGGGATGGAAGATAGAGTCCACGCAAACCAAGAATGGCTTAACCTTTTTCCTGAAACGAAAGAATTCCATTTCCATAGACTTTACTTTGATCATTGTCTCATCTTCCTCAAAACTAACCCAGGTTATTTAAAAGGTGAAAAACTCTTTTAGATTTGAACCATTATCGCTAAAACACCCCTCCTTTAATACCTTAACAAAAACAACTTGGACAAAATACCCAAATGACCTAGTGAGAACCATTCATTAATTCAAAAAAGATCTTTCAGCTTGGAATAATCAAAACTTTGGTAATATTAACCTTGAAATAAAGAGAACCAAAAGGAGACTTGGAGGTCTTCAAAATGCTCTTGATTTTAGCACAGACCACCAACTCCTTTTCCCTTAAAAAAAAACTTCAAAATCACCTTTCCTTGTTGTTAGACTTTGAGGAATCAATTTGGCATATGAAATCCAAAACTCAGTGGCTCTCCCTCAGAGATAGAAATACCACCTTCTTCCACACAGTTGCCATTAACAAAAAGAGGAGAAATAAAATAAGTAATCTCCTCAAATCTGACAATACTTGGACCAAAAACCAAAATGAGATAGAATCAAAAATAAGTAATTTTCTAAAAAATACTTACTCTTATGATACTCATTCTGCCCCATACTTCTCCTTTTTCCCAAACTTAACTCTCTCTACCATAAATCAAAATCATCATTATAAACTGATATGTATTCTAGATGAAGCTAAGATAAAAATTGCCCTCTTTAACATTAACCCTCTAAAAACCCTGAGAGAAGACGGACTCCATGCCATCTTCTACCAAAACCAATGGGACACAATTAAAAACCAACTTACACATGCAATTAAAATATTTTTTAAAACAATTCCATACCTTTCGATTGGGGAACAACCCTCCTCTACCTCATCTCTAAAATTGAAAATGCCCATATGCCAAATCATTTCAAATCTACTGGACCCTGCAACACTTATTATAAAATCCTTTCAAAAATCATAGTCAATTGGCTTAAACCCTTTCTCCCCTCCCTTATTTCGCCTTTTCAAGGAGGTTACCTCACTGGTAAACATTGCTCTGATCTGTTTCTCCTTACCCCTTTTCAAGGAGCTTACCTCACTTATTATGAACTCAATGAACCACTCAAAAGCCAAGGATGGATGGATGATAATTAAAATAGACATCAAAAAGTCTTTTGATTCCATTTCTCGAGACTTTATTGAAAAAATGTTAAACATCTTTAACTTTCCAACAACCTTTAAGAACCTAATTATGTATTGTCATAGAAACGTTACCTACACTCCCCTCATAAATGGAAAAAGGGTGAACCTTTCACCCTCATCATAAGAAATCAGACAAAGGGATTCTATTTGTCCTTATATTTTCATCCTAGGTATGGAGTTGATCACTCACCTCATAAATAAAGAAATTTCCTCCAAAACTTGGACACCTACAAATTTAAAAACAAATCCCTAGACATCTTCTAAGGACCTCTCCCAATAAATGAGGAATTCAGGAAAATAGAAACAATCATAAAAAAATACACAAAATGGAAGGAAATGGTGTCTTGAAATTTTTTCAATAACTCTTGATCTTAATACCATATTGCAAATTACATCCAACCCTATCCCAACTTTCTTCCCTTCCCCTCTCTACCCAAATGATAGTTGGAACCTTATTAGCTGTCACCCCCCGAATAAATAAACACAGTAAATAAGCGTGATAACCTCAATGTCACAACAACGATCCTAGTTATCCACAACTAGTAGCAAATAAGCCAGTCATACTCATAAGTGGTATTTATACAGTCACATATGTATAGAAATTTTGCACAACACAAGAGCGCAGCAAAGTCAAGTACAAAAATAAATTATAGCCGAATTTATAATGTACAATTTTCTCGCCTAAGCCTAGGTGGCCTAATAGACTATAGAGCGATTTCCTATACTCGCCAAAATTTGGTTCCAAGAACCCACCAACACAAAAGAGGAGTACTACTTCAAAAGAGCCGCTAAACTTCCAGCAAAAACTCCTCCTCCCCAGCCTCCATATTTGAAAAAAATAACCACAGAGGGTGTGAGTTCATCAAAACTCAATGAGCAGCTGACTGTGCAGAAAAATAGTTATAATATACAAGTACAAATATCGTAACTCACCATCACCAACGGAAAGTGTTTGAATGTAATCAAGCATAAGATAATCACAAACAGGTTATAAATATACAAACAAGCACATGTTATGCTTTTCCATGTTTTTCCCACTCTCACCATATTGAGATTTAGTCCAGAATGTCCCCTTGAACTATTATTTCCCAATGGGTTTATATCAGAGGTCTATCCCTTTGTTTCCCACTATATACAGAAAACCAACCCTCTGTTTCCCTCACATTTTCATATTAATATGCCAAATGTTATAAATATATGCAACAACTCCAATACACAACACATTACATAACAACAGCAATGAGTATTTCATATACGCAATCCCACTTTCTATTTAGTATCATTAATTAGAAGTGCATCCAGTTTATCTTCCACAAATGAGGGAGGAAGGATTTATATTGTACTTAAAATAAAAATAAAGTTGGCAAGGTCAACCACTCACCTTAGTGCCAGTGAAAGATTTTACCATACATGCAGTTTCGAAACGGAGTCAAGTAATCCCACGAAAGCACCTAAAAGAAGTCCAAAGAACTTAGCATCAAAAATCCCTTAACACCTTCTCATAGAAACACTTCTTAATTCAATTCTGCCTCATGGGCGCTTGGGCGTTAGCTCTAGTTGCTCGCCATTAATCCTTGGTGCCTGGGCTCCAAGCTAAGAATTTCCCTCAGAGACCCTAACACCTGGGTACCAGACTCTGGGCTCTTCTATTCTTCATTGTTCTTCACAATTTTTGGGGAAAAATCCTCCAGAAATCCATCATTTGCACTCTTTCTCTTCTTTCTTTAGTTTTCTAAGTTAAAACAATGTTCATGAAGCAATTTAGAGCAATTAAAACTTAAAACAAATAAATTTCCATGAATTTCCCAAATTCTCTAAAAATCCTTCAAGAACATCTTCTTGTGTTGTAATCCATGAAACTTATTTGTTTTGTCACCATGAACTAGATTGTATCAAAACCAACTGAACAAATCCAAGAAAGAAGCCAAAGAGACAAAGTTTTCAAGAAAATCTTCAAATTTTCATTTTTACCTAGGGCATGGATAAATTCCAAAAATAGAGGAGATTAATGAGATGTAATCTTACCTTTAGTCCTAGAATTGCCCAATGTAGCATAAAGTAATTGAAACTGAAGATTAATCGGGAGAAATCAAAGTTGGATTGAAGAGAGAAAAGAGAGGAAATATGGCTCTAAGCTTGCCTAAAATTTTTCTGAGTTAAAAAGTAAGAAAGAAAGGGTGATGGAAACCCCTTGAATGGTTGTGGGTCATGGGTTGACCCATGGACCCTAATACCTAACCCACTTGACCCACTTCAAGAAAATCCCAATTAATAACATTAATTCCAATTAAATCCATCATTCACAAATTTTTCGCACATCACAGAAAATACCACAACATAATAAAATATCCAATCCAATCATATAATATTAAATCCATAAATTAATTAGCCAAAAGAATTTCCCTAATTCATAAAAATTAAATGATTGAAAACAATAGAATTAAAAAAATGCTATTAAATATTGCATTAAAATTTAACGTAATTAAAATAATGTTTTAAATTAATGTCATTTTAATAACGTCATTCCCACAATAACATTTAAATACCGTAATATTGTCAATTATATTAATATAAAATTGGTGGGTATTACACTAGCAATGGTACGTTTACTACAAAATCAGCTTACCAAAAATTAACTCTTGAAAATTCCATCCCTTCTCCCACCCACTCTGGTAATGCAACACATATAACTTCCGTTTCCTGGATCTAGAAAATATGTTCCTTTGGTAAGTTTATCAAAGAGGACTTCCTACAAATAAAAATCTGAATTAAAAAAAAAAGCCATATTCCTAATAGATGTGTGTTATGTAACTCAACCTCTGAATCCCACCTCTCATTCTCAAGGACTACTCTCAAACAAAACAACTCTGGGAAATATTATCCCCATGTTAAAACTTTTTCAATGAAAATCTTAGAACATGGATATGCACAAACTGCAACATTACTCAAGGTTTTCATAACCAGACCGGTTATTGAACTGGAGGGGATGCCGGTTCAAAGTTCAATAGTCAGACCATAGTCGAACCGATGGTAATTAAAAAAAATAAAATCTATATATAAAATAGTGAAATAACTATATAATTACATATCAATATATCATAATTCATATATATGAAAAGGCAAAATTAATTAAAAACAATATTTAATATTTAATTACACAAAAAGTATTTTGACAAGATAACATATTCAAATAAATATTTACAAGTAACAATAAAAATAAACCAATTAACCAAAAAACTAATCATTTGTCAGTCATTACTTCATCAGTTGACTCTATAATTGGTTGGTCTTCAATTTCTTCAACACCTAATAATAAAATAAGAAAAGCAAAGTCACTAAAGTAACCTAAAAAAAAAAGGCAAAGTGACCAAAAAAAATCAAAAACCGATTAGACCATTGAACCAGCCGATTTGGCCGGTTCAAAGGCTAATCAATTTTTAAGGGTCGACCGGATCGGACATAGGACCGATTCCTAATCTAACCAGTCGGTCTGGTCCAGTCATGAAAATGGTGACATTACTCTTATGTCTTTTCAACAAATTCCTTGGTGCACCATTTTCTTATATACTATTAGAACTATTTGGTTAGCAAGAAAGAGGAAAAACTTTACAAATGAAAATCTTGATGCTGTCAACCTCTTTAACCAGATAAAACTAGAGCTGCTAAATATTGGTTTTGTGAAGAACAAACAACTGTTAAAAATTCTACTTCAAATGCAAATTCTCAAATTATAGTAAATTATTGGAAAAAGCATAGCTCTGGTTAGTTTAAGATTAATGTTGACAGATCTATGAAGGATAGCCTCGTTGCTACTGGGGGAATCATCAAAACTGACAATGGGCAATGGTTTTGGGGCTATGCAAAATTCATTGGTTTTGGAACTACAAAAATGGCAGAAGCGTGAGCTTTACAAATTGTTCTACACCGAGCAGTGCTTTACAAATCAGAAAAATTGAAATAGAAATGGATTGTAAAGTTGTTCATTATATGATATTAGGTAATAAATCATACTCACCCTCTGTCATATCCCCAAAACTCGACATGTGATTGGCAGGGTAGTAAGGTTACCCTTACACCGTAAGCTTAAACAACATATCCCAACAAGCAAAAGTATCCACAACAATTATTTAATGTACAAGATAACCAATATTTTCTTACACAGCTCAAATGAAGATGAAAATGATCTTTCATTTCATTCATTGAACCATACAGTTTCATACAAAAGAATAGATGACATATCATCAAGTGTTTCCAAAAGAATAACCATAATCCTGGATCAAGTTACAAAATTCATACAATTCACCCTAGGTAACCTACCTAGTCACAGAGCAACACCTAGAAGTCCAAAATAAATTACCAAGACCCAAAAGCAAAGGACCAACCCAAGGATAAAAGAGGGTTGGTGAACTTGGGGGCTTGCTGTTCTCCAAACTTATCACCCGCTTCAACTACAGATTCTAAAAAGATCCAAGAGCAAGAGGAATTGGAGTAATTAAATACTCAGTAAGCAAACAACATTAAATACATGAACAATTAAGAGTAAGGAATAACTCAAGACAACTCCCATATCTACAATTATTTAAATAACCATCCAACTCATGGCATAAGAGGGAAATCAACACAAACATCCAAGTGTCAACACCATAGCACAAAGTGATCATATCAAGTGCCACACCATGACATGATTTAGTCATGGCATGTACCACACCTCATTACAGAACAATAAGATAAGTGCCACCAAGGCAATCAAGATCAAGATCTTGTACAGGATCGGAAAGGCCAAGGGAGTTCAAATCGCATGATCATAAGATCCTATGCAATTTTAAAAAATAAATATAAAAAATATTTATATAATTTTTGCTTAATATAAAAATATTTAAAAAATAAATATAATTTATCAAAATATTAAAATATCAAAATATTTCCATAAAATATCTCATATTTCCATAAATTTATCAGTTATTTCCATAAAAAATTTGAATATTAAAACATTTTTAAAAAAAATCAAGTGTTAGGATCTTAAGATCTTGTACGATCATGTACGATCTTAAGATGCAAGATCTACATCCCAAGCAATACTGATGCAAAAAAGATCTTACTTGCGATCTTGGTCGTTTTTGTTGTCAAAATATAGATCTTGTGAGATCTTGCAAACAAAATCTACATCTTGATTACCATGAATGCCACACCTCAGCACAGTACACACTTAATAATCAAAGAATTTTAAATGCATCCACATCACTATAATTAGCAGAATATACAATCATCCTTAATCCTGTGTTTCCATTGGAAACCACAACTTTAGTACTTCAGTTAGCAGACATACCGGCTCATTAATTAAAACATTAGAAAAGTCACAACCAGAATTTTGCAAAAAAGAATCAAATTTGGTTCCTTACCTCTCGACCATAATCCTCTGTTTTCGTTGGTTGCCATCTTTCTTCTTTCGTATTCTTTCTCAAGCATAAATCCTTTATTTTTCTCCTTTCTCTCGGTTACATGTATATATATATATATATAAGAAAGGGCTTTAGAAGATTCAACTCCTACCTCATGGCCAAGGACGGTGGCTCACAGAAGGGAAGGAACGACAACACTCTTTCTCCAATCCTCTCCCTTTTGTGCTCTATTCTTGGGTCGCACAGCAGGGGGTCGAAGAGAGAAAGGTGCCATGGATCCTCATGAGAGAGACAAATTGTAGAAGTAAAAGACGAAGCACTACTAAAGAGAAGCAAGGAGCCAGAGGTCTGAAGAATAAAGGTAGCAACTAGCAAGCAAGGAAGCAGAGTAAGGAGCAGAAGAGTTGAAGACAATGGAATTTGTGCCCTCACCACCATGTGTGACCCAGCAAATGTTGCACAGCTAGAAGTGTGTGAGAGGAATCCAACATGTATTTTCTGGAGATTTTGAGAGTTCTAGTTATATGTGGAGTAAACTTAAACTGCCACCAAGATTAGTTTTGGGTGAATATAATAAAAGCCATCACTTAAAACTTTGTTTTCTGACCAAGTCCATGACCTTTAGGAAAATTTTCATATTACCCCAAACAAAGAAAATTAAAGATTTCTAATTCATATTTCCCAAAAATTCAAACTTATTTTATTATCACTGTTTCGTTTTACTTCCAATTTTAATTTAGTCCTCAATATTTTCATTAATTTTTTTAAAAAATTAATTAATTCCCTAAATTAAAAAAACATTGTGTTCTAAATTCACTGTGAATTACCTATAAACCTCGGGTATTACAATATATAATGCATTCATGGGAATTCTTCTTTAATTTCATGTTTGTTTACATCTTCCTTACGATTGTAACCATGCCATTAGATTACTTTTGTCTTTAACTCATGTGAGGCCATCATAGTTTCTCATTTTCAATTTATTACAACTGGTCCCATATAATTATAATTTAATTAGGATAACATCCTTCATGTCCCTATATTCATAAAAATAATAACCAAGGTAGGACAAGGATTCCCTCGCCTTTGCTCAGGCTTGTCGCTTCCATCTTAACTTATGGAAGGATTTAGGAATTAATTACCCATGTTCTTTCACGCTTAAAACACGTAGGCACTTTCAAAGGTAATTAACTAAGCTGCTAAATAGCTCCAAATAACATTAACTTTGAGAATTAACATTATGTAAGATAGGACTAACTCCCTCACCTTAGTTTGAAGCACTTCGAGCCTTCAATAAATCCCCTGGTGACGTTTCTATCCAAAACCATACCTACGGAGCATGGACAAAGCATCTCAGCATTCAAAAATCCCAAAATCCTCTCAGCGCCATGACCTTTCTAAGCCACAAGGCAACATAAAGACTCTCGAGTAGTGGTGGCACCCTAGGCGCCCACCACTGGTTCTTTGACTCTTCTCTTGGTTTCTCACGATATTTCCAGCCCAAAATCATCAAATCTTCACCATTTTTCATGATTCTTTCAACAAGGTTTCTATCATAGTGTTCTAGGACCAATTTGGCATCAAAACCCCAAGTTAATTCCATGATTCTAAGCTTGAATCATTGATTTCCCGTCTAAAACCCTTATTTTTTTCCTATCTCAACCTTTCTTAGAAATTCATCCTCATCCATGTTACACTCATGCATCTATGGTTCCAAACTCATTAACAATCATCTTAGAGGGTTTTAAGAAGTTAATCAAGCTTTAAACTTCATCATCAAACTCAATATCCACCCCATCTCCCACAAGACCGAAAATACAAAAGAGGAAAGAGGAAAGGAGGAACTCACCTTAATCTCCTTACCTTTCCCGTGTGGTGGCTCGCCAGAGATCCGCCTTATCGCCGGTGATACGTTGCCGAACACTTAGAGATGATGGTTTGAGAGGGCATAGCCGAAGAGAGGGAGACAGAGCTTTGTGAGAATAGGGAGAAGGCAAAAGTGAATGGGAAAGATATATGTGTGGTTATGTTAGAGTATATGTGGGGCCCACCATTTCCTCTTTCATTTTGGTCCTTCATGAGAGCAACATTTAATTAAAACTTGTAAAAAAATGTTGGAACAACTTCGATCATAAATGGGGCACCTGACTACACTCTCATTAAAAGACACATCTTCACAGCCTATTTTCACTAAATTTCCAAAAATTCCACACTCCTTCACTTTGGTCCCTCCTAACATTTACTCTAGTCTCAATCAAACAACTTTAAGGTACCAGATTCATAATTTCGTCATCATGAAGTTTATTCTCCCACACGAGTTTCCTATTCGGTTGTTTCTCTAGAGTATTCCATATTTCCTCTTTTCATTTTAGTCCTTGGACATACTTCTCACTCATCACAAATGTTTCTCTTTCCGGTAAATTTATACTTGATCTAAGACATGTCTTAATCATCATTAAACTTTAGAATCCTTTGTTCACTTAATCGGAGCTCCTTAATTTGTGAAAATTTTTTTCACCCTTTCAAAAATATGTATTTTAACTATACTGTAATACCAGTGGTGTTACACAATCCCTTCCAAACATCATTCTAACCCAAAACTCAACTCAAAAGTAATGCACACTCAACCCAAGCTTCTTCAAACAGCTAAAAATGTAAACCCAAAGTTAAAGAGGACTACCACACAAGAACCAACAACCAAGAATTCCTGAACTTCCCAAAATTTCTCATGCAACACAAGATTCACACAAATTCAAACTTTACCAACAAGTTTCCCTTCCATAGCCTCTCCCACAGCTCAAGCAACAACAATGGCACAATTCTTATCCATACCCAAGCCCTCAAAGTCAGAAATTTCCACACTTCCCACCTAGGGTCCCTAGGTTGCGAAAAGAAGAAAGGATATAGAGAAGAACATTTAGCGAACTTGAAGCTTCACTCTGAAGAAGAGAAAGATCACCACCAAGAAACCTAGAAAGGGAAGGAATGGAGAGTTGCGAAGGGAGAGAGAGAAAGCACTGACAAATGGAGAATGAAGAGGGCGGAGAAGATGAATGTGTGGAATGATGCATCAGGAGAAATATTAGCTTATAAAGGAAAACTTTAAAATTCCCTCCTTGTTCCCGTGACCCTTATCCAAAAGTCAACATTTTTCACATTTAGCAAGATTAGAAGGAAAGAGACCACTCACCATATTTCAACAAGACAACATAATTTTATTTCTACCACAAGGTTCATACCACACAAGATAACAAAATCCACCTAGATACCAAACAATTTAGATGCAAATCAAATTAATAATCACAATTGCATAAATGTTGGTACTGCAAATATCACGCAAGGTATACGCTCAAAAATCATAGACCCCTAGGAATGTTAAACCCTCTTGCCATCATTGCGGAAAATTATAGGCTTCTCCTCCAATATTTTGAAGACTATAAAGTCTGCAAAATTACTAGATCTCAAAACTCGTCCTTTTGGCAAAAGAAGCTAGAGAACATAAACTTCGTATGAACACCTTGTTAATGACTACTATGTTCGGGACCTCCACTGTAGTAATCACTAGGAGCTTGTTTTGTTTTTGGGCAGATCCTTGGTTGTTTTGTCTAAATGCCTTTTAGCGCTTGTACTCTAGTAGTATGTTTGTAAGCTTATACTCTTTGTTTTACTTTTAATGCAATTCCCGTTTTAACTCAGAAAAAAAAAAAGATACCAATAATTTAACGATTAAACATCAAATCTCTAAATTCCTAACTTTTAAATTAGAAGGTACCAAAAAGTAAAATTGAGCAAAACCACAAAATAGTAATCATAAAAAATTAAAAGATTTATTTAAACAACAATACAATAGTCAGTAGACTTACTATAGGGATCTATAAGGATTTTTTTAAAAAAATAGTAGGGATTTATTAAACATGTTAAATTATCAAAAGTCATAACTATTTTTAAGAGCAACTTTAGAATGCTTTTCAAAAACCATTATAATCATGTTTTTTAAAAAAATAATATAAGCATCATTTTAAAAAAATTATCCGCACATAATTTATAGCTTTTGCTGTAAAAAAAAAAATCAGAATCAAAAGCTACAATGATTTAAAAAAAACTCTTAATGGATTTAGTAACTAAGACTTAATTGGGTTTAAAAATAACAGTTAAGAAAAAATTAAGGGATTAAAAGTTTTTTTTCCCCCAGAAGTTGCATTCTTGAAAATTACTTGGATAATCATCATACAAATGATCAAACAAAGCGACGTGTAAACTTGGGGTGCATTGTACGCAATATGAAGCTTGGTTACTACTAGGTACTAGCTAGCATCATAATCCTTCAAATCAAACCTTAAGAAGAGCAGCCAACTCTTCTCTTGTGGCAACAGTTTTAACTGTTGCCACAAGTTTCAGCAACGGTTTAAAACCGTTGCTATAAATTTTGTAAAAAAAATATCACAATTAACACTTATAGCAACGGTTTTAAACCGTTGCTGAAACTTGTGGCAACAGTTAAAACTGTTGCAACAAGAGAAGAGTTGGCTGCTCTTTCTTACACGAAGAGCAGCCACTCCAAATCTATACAGATTATGCTAAAACCGTTTAATGTCAATGCTGTGCTAAATTAGAAGGATGCCGCCAGCAAAATCTAAAAACTGCACCCTCCCATATAGTACCAAGTGTAGAAGCAAGCCAAGAATTCCATTAGCATCTTGAAATGTAGCAATTTTATTTTTATTATTCAAGGCATCGTTACATCTTATGAGATAAAAAACTAATTTCTTATAATTGAGCATTCTTTATAAAAAAGAAATATTTTAAAATTCAAGATAAATCACTATGGTCCCCAAAGTTCATAATAAATTATATCACTTCAAACAACAACTACTAAAATTCTATTTTGGTCCCTCACATATGCCCTTTTTTTTAATTTGGTCCTTTATAGATTTTCATTCACAATTTAATCCCTTACAGATTGATATGTTATTAATTCAGTCCTTTAAAAAATTTTATTTTCAATTTAGTCCCTCATAGATTGATAGGTTATCAATTTAATCCCTCACTTATTTTCATTCTGAGTTTGATATCTTACAAATTAATATATTATTAATTTAATCATTTTTTATTGGCCATAACTTTTGATGGTCACAACTTTTGATGAAGGGACTAAATTAATAATATATAAATCTATGAGGGACCAAATTAAAAATACAAATATGTAAGAGACTAAATTAATAACATATCAATTTGTGAGAAAATATAT
Organism: Biancaea sappan; assembly: GCA_037074585.1. Classification (NCBI taxonomy): domain Eukaryota; kingdom Viridiplantae; phylum Streptophyta; class Magnoliopsida; order Fabales; family Fabaceae; genus Biancaea; species Biancaea sappan. The sequence continues at coordinate 66,280,782 of CM073490.1, forward strand.
TGATAATGAAAACCTATAAAAAAATGAATTGATAAGATATAAATATACAAGGGTGTGAATTCAAACAGCTAACTTTAGGTAAATAGCTTCACTACGGAATTGATTATCCATTCTGAGACAAATCCTCTCTCTCTTTCCACGTCCAACATGAATTCCATTTCCTTGAAAGCGGTTAAAGCTCCTCGTTTGGTCCACCCGAATTCTCCGCTTTCAATCATCGGTAGAACCCCAAAAGTCTATAAATACAATACCCACAAATTTAAAAAAAAAAAAGCATAATCTTAATTCGTATTTTCTCACCAAATAGGTAAAAACGATTACAGAATAAACCACAATCTTACATTTTGTAGTATAGGCTAGCGGTTAACCACTCCTTTGAAAAAAAATAAAAATAATTTTATTCATCAAAGAGGATACAAAATAAACCGACTGATTTGTGAGATCGGATAACTGCGGTAAATTGAATGGGAATTTTGATTAAATGCAGACAAATTCTGGAGACGCACCTCAAAGAATAAATCCAAATGCCAAAACCAATTGAAGGGTCTGAAGAAAGAACGCATTTCATTTGAGGATTATTGTTGCATCTCTCACCATTGTTTAGGAGCTACACTGCTTCGGTAAATCCTGTCATTGTGTCTATCTCATTGTTCTTCTATTTCTCAGTTGGTTTTATCGATCTTCAATTGTTTTTTTCCGATGATTGTCACGTACAATTTTGAACTCTTCTTCTCTATGATGCTTGTATTGCCTGAAAAAGAAGGGAAAGAGATCTTTGATGGTATTATTTGTATGGATGGTGAAAAACGACATCGTTTTGACCATATCAAATCTTCGAATTGAATGTCAACATTCTAACTGGATTTCCTTGCTTTGTATGATCACAAGCCGTCTGATTTTATTTGTTATTGAACTATTCTTGAATAGGAGTGGGTTTAAAAGTATATATACGTTGACATGATTTAGAGAGTTTAGGCTAAAAATATGTATTGTCTCTTTAAAGGTGAGATTAGTAGTATCTATTAAGAATATTCCGATTGTTATTCCTATGAAACTTTCAGGTGGTTGGGAGATGAACCATGGCGGACATTGAGAAAGAGAGGGCGTCAGAGCGAGAGCTCTATGCAAATGGAGTTCGGATGAGCACTGAAGAAGTTGAAGCAAAGCTTGACCAAGGAAAAATTCAAGAGGCAGAATCTGCAGTACGTGAAGGCCTATCCATCACTTCTGAGGTAAGTTTGTCGATGTCAATGTAGCTTAATCCCAAAAAATTAATATAACTTGAACATCAAATTTTATTTAACCATACATCACTTACTTATCTTTAGTCTTGGACCAATTTATTGGGTTCCATTATCAGGAACTATTTATCTTAACTGCATTAACATATATGGGTGTAGTGAGCAATAGAATAATCCAATATTGATTGGCAGAAAATTGAAGGACATTCTTGCTTACCTGGATTTGTAGGATAAAATTGGATTTTCAAGCAAATTTGAAGGTCTTTGGTTTCCATCTTAACATGTGTTTTCTTAAATTTTGTTTGAGGCCTAGGAGAGTCTGCTCCCTACTTTCTGTTGGCAATATCTCGATGCCTGTTGATCATCAAAATATTTACCAGAATTTTCGAACATTTTGGGTTTCCTTAAATTCTGTTTGAGGCTTAGGAGACTCCGGTCCCCTATTAGCAGTCTGTTTTTTTGGTTTGAAACCACCAATATCAAAAAATTTATTAGACTTGGCTAATGTGGCTCGAGTAGAGTTGCATCACATAGATACAAAACTCTTTTACTATTATTTTTCTCCATTTACAATATTTGAACCAAAAATCTTATTCAAGAAAAATAAGTACCAAACTACTTGAATTAATTAGCATAATTTGTTGACAATATCTTGATGCCTGTTAATCATCAAAATATGAGGTTTGGGTTCCAATCAATTGCTTTTCTAAGGAAGAACTAATTATTGGGGAATAACTAAGAATGTCTTGTCAAATGTTACAGCCTTTCTAGGTTAGCATAGTATGTGGTCTGTTAAATCCTGAGCACAAAAGTAATGAAATTTTCACATAGCAATTTGCAGAGACTTTTCTGGCTAATATTTTTTGTGGAAGTTCAACTTCTAGGTCGGTGTATATATATATATATATACAACAACAACAACAACAAAGTCTTATCTCATTAGGTAGGGTCGGCTACATGGATCGCACGATGCTATTGAGTTCTATCAATGACCAACTCTTTAGCTATCTCATTTATCAGAAGATCCCGTTCAATAATTTCTCTAAGTGTCCTTCTTGGTTTTTCTCGACCTTTTTTCATATGGCTCTAAACTATCTGCTCAACTCTTCTTACTGGCGCTTTCAACGGTCTTCTTTAAATATGCTCAAACCACCTTAAACGGTTTTCAACCATTTTTTTCTCAATAGGTGCCACTCCAATTCTACTTCGTATACGATCATTACAAATCATATCTCTTCTTGTATGACCACACATCTATCGCAACATCTTCATCTCCGCTATTTCAATTTTTTGTTCTTGTTGTCCTTTCATTGCCCAACATTCACTCCTATATAAAATTGCTAGTGTTATAATAGTACGATAAAACTTTTCTTTGAGCTTATCAGATATTTTCCGATCACAAATAACTTCTGATGCCATTCTTCACTTCAACTACCCAACTTGTATCATATGTGCCACATCTTCAATAGTTTTGCCGTCATCTTGTATAACTGATCCCAGATACCTAAACTTTGACACTTGTGATATAACTTGATCTCCAATTTTAACCTCCAATTCGTTTCTAGCTTGTCGCTTGTTAAACTTACAATGCATATATTCTATATTATTGGTTAAATTATATGGCTTTGTAGTTGATAAACATTACTTGTATTATATATTATTACTTATATAAATGAAAAACATCATGTGTAATATGATCTAGAACCTGATCAATTTGCCAAGACGAGTATCAGACATGACTGATTGGCACATTCTGTAAACTTGACGGTAACAAACAATCCCTTTGATGTCTAATATATATGTCTGGAACATATTATTTATTGGGATTGAATTGAATTACCAATTCAGGAAATATGTTATCATATGTTCGAACAAATTTCTAGTCCTACAGTAGCACTGAATATTCAGTGCTACTTCCTCTTAATTTTTGCCATTTGTACCATTTTCCCAAGTCATTATTTAACAAATATTACACCCATTTAACAGAAATGGAAATTTAAATTTGGAAAAAATAATCAATTAGCATATTTCATTTCATAATTTTCTCTACTTCATTATTTTTACATTTTAGCTAGGGTAGATTTTAGGTTTTCCTTATCATTGAATTGAGAAAAGAAAAATCTGGTTAAAAGACAGAGTAGCGGCATAGGTGGAAAAATTTTGCAGTGAAGGAAAGATGAACATCTGTAATGGTACTCCTCACTTCTGTGTTTAAAAATTTTATACTGCTCAGTAATGCTATATTATTCAACGTTTCTCCCACTAAAAATCATTTGACTTTAACGTAAGGGTGGTATGAAAGTTTTACATATACAAACATACATACATATATATATATATATATATATAATTGCAGCAAACATATATAACTACAAACCACGGCTTTTATTTAATCTACTGTTTTGTGGCAAGCGGGCGAGCCCCCCCCCCCCCCCCCACCACCACACACACACACAATATATATATATATATATATATATATATATATATATTATATGGATACGTGTGTGAATATAGCAGAACATTGAATATTTTTTTTTTACCACCGTCTAATATATTATATACTTTCTAGAGTTATGAAATGAAATATATTAATTGATTATTTTTTCCAAATTTAGATTTCCGTTTTTGTTAAATGGGTGTAATATTTATTAAATGATTACTTGGAATAATGATAGAAATGGCAAAATTTAAATGGAAGTATTATTGAAAATTCAATTCTACTGTAGGACTAGAAATTTGTTCCATATGCTGGGGCTGTGCACCATGGTTACTTGTAATACTTTTACAGGAGGCAAGAACTCTTCTTGGGAAGTTGGAATATCAGAGAGGTAATTTGGAAGGTGCTCTTAGTGTGGTTGAAGGGACTGATCTCCAAGCTGCCATACAGCAACTGCAATCTATGGTTTCTGAGAGATCAGCGGCCAAGAAAGCACGCCCTCAAACAGCGGAAAATATCTCTCACCATGTTTCTAGTTTGATGCTAGAATCCATCTACATCAAAGCCAAGATTCTACGAAAGCAGGGGAAAATAAATGGTATTAAATATAAGGCAAAAATATAATTTTTGTTATTAAATTTTGACCCAAATTTCAATTTCATCTTAAAACTCTATATTTTTATCAATTTTGTCCTGCATTTTTTTAATTAATTTTGTTTTTGTCCCTGAGTCTAACTTGGCCACCTCTATTACACATATCAACGCCAAATCATCCAATTCGATATGTTAATGTCAAATATACACTTGAAATGACAAAACCAACCCTCTTTCTTTCATTTTCATTTGTTGGTGTCCCCTTATCTTGAGAGACAATTTTATCATTATATACGTGGACCTAGCTAATTTGATGAGTTCATACTTACAAATACGTAAAAGTAGCTAAATCAATATTTGCTATTAACAATTTAGACGCGTTGAACTTAGGAACAAAATTAAAATTAATTAAAGAGATATGGGATAAAATTGATAAGAAATGAAGTTTTGGGACAAAACTGAAATTTGGGTCAAAATCATATTTTTGCATGAATATAACTTTTGATCTTGCTTTACTTCCCAAATGTAACGAATCCTCCAACACCTTTAATTGTAATGCTTGTGTAATGGATTGACTGTGCAGAAGCTATAACTGAATGCAAAAGTGCGGTCGAAGGCATTGAGAAGACATTTAGTCAGGGGGTATCTGATATACAATTGGATATTAAACTGCAAGAAGTAGTGAGCGACCTTGTAGGGCTGCTTCCAGAGCTTACAAAACAATCCGGTACACATGAGGAGGCACGGTCTGCTTATAGACGTGCCCTTCAACAACTTAGTCAATGGAACTTCGATACTGATGGGTGCGCAAGAATCCAGAAAGGGCTTGCAGTGTTTTTGCTGTACAGTGGGATGGAAGCTAGCCCACCCACTTCAACAGCTCAGGCTGAGGAGTCTTATGTACCTAAGAACAATCTAGAAGAGGCTATTCTTCTTCTAATGCTGGCTGTGAGGAAACTATGCGTTGAGAAGACCAAATGGGATCCTTCATTGATGGAGCATCTGACTTTTGCACTTTCAATATGTAGCCAAACTTGTGTGTTAGCAAAGCAACTGGAAGAGTTAATGCCTGGAATATTCCACCGTATTGACCGTTGGAACACTTTGGCTTTATGTCTCAGTGGAGCTGGACAGAACAAAGGTGCTTTGGAGCTGCTAAGGAAATCACTGCACAAACATGAAAGACCAAACGACATTATGCCATTGTTATTAGCTTCCAAAATCTGCAGTGAGGATGCTCATTTTGCTGGTGAGGGAGTGAAGTATGCAGAGAGGGCAATAAAGAACTCAAAGGGCATAGATGAGCATTTAAAAGGCACGAGTCTGCGTATGTTGGGACTTTGTATGGGAAAGCAAGCTAAGGTTGCTTCCTCTGACTTTCAAAGGTCGAGTCTACAGAGCAAAGCTCTGAAACTTCTAGATGCGGCAATGGGATTAGAGCAAAACAATTGTGATCTGTTTTTTGAGTTGGGTGTTTACTATGCAATGCATAGAAATTTGCCTACTTCATTGCGGTATGCGAAGCAGTTCTTTGATGAAACAGGTGGGTCTGTGATGAAAGGTTGGAAATTGCTGGCTCTGGTTTTGTCTGCTCAACAGAGATTTACAGAGGCGGAAGTGGTGATAAATGCTGCTTTAGATGAGACTGCCAAATGGGAGCAGGGGCCGCTGCTGAGACTGAAAGCCAAGCTCAAGAGCTCCCAGTCAAAACCCATGGACGCTATTGAAACTTATAGGTACCTCCTTGCGTTGATTCAAGTCCAGAGGAATTCCTTTGGGCCTCTCAAAGTAAATGAACAGGTAAGCATTCAAAATATACTTAGGTTAATGAAGGGTATTAACCATAAGTCACATGGTATTAAGTTACCAAGAAGAAGGGCATACCCAGTGCAAAAGCTCCCACATCATGGGGTCTGGAGAAGGGTATACCTAAGCAGCCTTACCCTTACTTTGCAAGAGGGCTAATTCGAACTTGGGATCTCCAAGATACAATGAATACATTAATATTAAGTTACCAAACATTTAATACATATGGTATTAAGTTTACCAAACATTAAAAAATAGAATGTAACAAACCTCTTTGGATCTATATGTAAACATAATATCTATTTAGATAAGCTCGAATGACCCATTCTCATAATGAGAATGTATATAATCCTATTCTGGTCTGATCCGTTATGGAATAAACTTATAATCATAAAATCGATTCGATCATCAAGTTATAGATTATAAGTTCATAACCCTAGCCCATTCCCATTTTAGGCAAAACAAATCTACTAATTCTTGGATTCCAATTAGTAAGAGAGATCTTGAACTAAGAAATAAATTCTTAAAGCTAAAAAAGGGCATCCTGAGCAATTTCAATAATCGGGTTCATTGATATTCTTGGTATAGTAGATGCTATCACACATACAATCATACTCAATTCGATGAAATTATTTGATCTTAAAGGGGACTCTATAATTTCGCATGTAAGAGTTATTTCTTGGTTTCATCCAGTTATTAATAACTTGATTATTTTTAGATAATAGTAAATAGAAACAGCGCTTGTAAGGAGTCCTACTAAAACCAAGAAATATAGGCCGGCCTACCATCCACACTAAAATAAATAAAGTTTTTCGAAAAAACCTGCTATGGTATTAAGTTACCAAACATTAAAAAATAGAATGTAATAAACCTCCTTGGATGAAAAATATAAAATTAAATTAAAGTGTAATATATCTTATAATTACACGAAAAAATGTATATTTTAAAAATAGAGAGGCCACTTTATAATTTTAAAATGACAGGGAAGGGGCGTAATTTATTTAGTTTATTATCCTCTCACCTATTCTTTTATTTAATATTGCCTTAAATTATGTTATCAGCTGAACATATTTGACGAGGAAAGTGGATTTCCTCCGACATTGAGTTTATATTAGAGATGGGTGCTGTTTAGCAAGCTTTAACCAATAATTCTTTAAAAGTGAATATTTCTAAGATTTCCAAAAGAGAACTCTAAGTCATAAGAAAATGAGTTTATATTTATCTCCTTTGATGTTATTCTTTTGCTCTAAAAATTTGTTTCGTCTTGAAGCTTTTCTGCTTCTTAAATTTCAATAACTGCTTGTTTTTACTATCATCTTCTAAATGGCACATATAATATTTGCTTCCTCTTTCTTTTATATTTGTTGTAAGGATATATATATAGACACTTCATCTTTTCATATGATTCTTCTTTCCAAATTCAAATTTTGCTTTGTTAATTTTTTTTTTTAATAGGTTCAGGATGATGTAAATGAATCTGACGTTTGGCATGGTCTGGCAAATTTATATGCAAGCCTTTCTCATTGGAAGGATGCTGAAGTTTGTTTGCAAAAGGCCAGAGAGTTGAAGGAGTACTCAGCAGAAACAGTGCACACTGAAGGCAAGAACAGAACCTTAATTTTGATCAGAAGAATTCTAATTTAGCATTTTTAACTTTTCTCTTTCTTTTCTTCTTCTTTTTTTATTTCATTTTCAATCTAATCACAACCTTGCCCTAGGGGAGGGAGGACAGGTGTTTCAGTCTGCAAAATTCCTGTCCTACTGGAAGAGTACTAATGACTGGTATTTTAGAATTGAGAGGAATCCGGACGAAAGAAAGGGAAGATAAATTTTAACTTAAACATTCTCTTTGATATAGATTTAAATATAAGAAGAATGGAAGGGAAGGGAAATGAATTTTTAGTTTAGACATTTTTCATTTAAATTTAAATATATTTTTTTCCTTTCCCTTCTTTTCCACTTACCTCAATCCAAACATATTCTAAGGAGGAAATTTTATATGTGAATCTAAATCAATGAAATGTCTAAATATATTAAAAACACTTTTCCTTTCCTGTTCCTTCATTTTCCCCAATCCAAACACACTGAAGTCCGTGAAGCAACATAATTGAGGATGTGGAAGTATAATTTATACTGAGTTTTCAACTTATGAGAACTAACTCATTTAACATTTATATTCCAAGGACTAACCAATAAAAAATGTATCTTTTGAGGACCAATTTCTGTGTTTATTCTTTTATATTTCCTATGTGATTTTTCCAGGTCTGATGTCTCAAGGACTTGAGCAACCACAAGAAGCTATTGCTGCTTCCGCGAACGCTCTCCTACTTGAACCATACTACGTTCCAAGCAAGATCTTGCTGAGTGTTTTGATGCTCCAAATGGATTCAGAGACAAGTGCTTTGCCCGTAGCAAGAAGCTTACTTTCTGATGCACTTCGATTAGAACCCACAAACCGCATAGCTTGGTATTACTTGGGAAAAGTTCACAAGCGTAGTGGCCGAATAGGTGATGCTGCTGACTGCTTCCAAGCAGCTTTCATGCTTGAAGAATCCGATCCTCTTGAAAATTTCAGTAGTGTTCTTTAACTAGATTTGGCCCCTACTTGGCTTATATTACATTATCAGCTGATACATCTCTGAATTTATAGGGAAAAAAATAACTTAGAAGTGTAATTCTTTATATGTTTGTTATCAAATTTTTTCAATCAAAACATAACAAGTGTATAGTTGTTCAATCAGAACGTGACAAGTGTATGATCATAAAAAATAATTATATAAATACTTACAACTCAATACCGCATAATTGATTTTTTTTTTTAGAAGAACTTTTTACACATTCTATTTTTAATAGAGAACCTAATCACAAAAATATAAAGAATTGCTTATAAATATTGTCCTTCATGATAAATATAATGGAAATAATTTTGGGTATGTAATCCAATTTTGTGGTTTTTTGTTTTTTCATTTTACATTCTTGTTATTATCACAAACTAGTGTCAAGAATGAAAAATCATTCATCATTTTCTTGAGATATAAGGAGAAAATAAAGGGATGGATGTTAATTTGTTTGTAGGATTAATGTAAAGAGCTTGTACAGGAGGAGACTTTTAAGTTGTTCAGTTGCTGCTCTGCCTTGTGTATGTATGTCGCTTAACTGAGCAACATCACTAAAAGAGAATGGAGATTCATTTTCCCTCTCTATATGTAGTTAGTTTACTACTTTCTGATGCATCACTACCGCCTATATAGGCAGTAAAATATATTAAAACTCAACTGAATTTATCTCATCTTTCTATAAATTGAAAACTTTGCAAATGGTTATCAGCTTCACAAAAATAAAATGTTAAAAATTGAAAGAACGATGTGATGTATATGATTTTCTCTCTAATCCGTGCTGATTACCCCCCTTCAGGGTCCAGATAGCTATTTGGCCCCCTATCTTGAGGATCAAAATTTCTCATTTCCATAGTTCTTGTTAATCAAATTATAAATGAAATCGTTTACCATATATATATATATATATATATATCACGGGTATGCACAAAGAAATCAAATGTTTTACTTAATTCTCAAAAGTAGAATGCGATGAATAGCGTCATGTTGTATAAGATTTTCAAAAAAAAAAAAAAAAGCAATATTAATGAAAAATTATCACCATCTAAACATGGAAGACATTGACATTGAGAATCAACACTTGCAATATAGCGCTGTCAGTTAGCAGCATCCTGAACTAGCGATGGCTAAGTTGATGAAATCCCAAAACGGTTTCGAAGAGAGTCAATGGCCTTGTCGAGTGATTGAGAAAGATCAGCGATGGACGTTTTGCAGGCTGAAATTTTTTTAACCATAAATCCGAAGCTCCTTTAAATAAAATGCATGTAAAGAAATTAACAGATTCAATAAACAATCTGACAAGTGACAAGTGTGTGCAGTGTATCTGTGTGTATTGATCCGAATTCTATTTAAGGGATGTGCAGACATTTCTGATATTTCCTTTCCAAAATCATGCCGTGTGGCCAAATGATTCAAAAAAGAACCAATAATTTAACTGTACATACCACGAGATGCGCTGGCCTGTGCATCTGCAATGAATTCTTCATATGAAGCCTGTAAAAGAACCATCCGATTCTTAAAATGTTTCCAAACGATTAACTTAATTTAAGGTGACGAGGGCAACACCTTCATTGCTTCCCGACTTTCAGTGATTCGTTCAGAAACTTTTTTGTATTCTTTATCTGCTTCGTCCATTATTTGCTGGCATGTTTGAGTCTGCATCTATAAAACGTCAAAATAAATAGACAAGGAATTAGTCTAAAGATACGAATTAAAAAAAAAAAAAAAAACTAGATGTTGCTATTGTTAAACTTAACGTCAAATATGCCATAAACAGAGAGACTGTAGATTTAATCCAAGGATGACAAGCATTTAAACTGGCATTCTTTTTTTTTTTTTTAATTTTCTCGTAGATTGGATCCACATGGCTAGTTCAGTGAAAGATCCATTGAGTCAAAAGTGAATTTACTGTTTAAACTAAACTTAAATACAGGACATCGCTTGATTTAGGAAGATGAAAATATCAGCAACACCTATTAGGCATCATGATACTTTTATATCATATTCACGTGGCTACCTAGAAAATGCGAAAAGAATCATATAATCCAAATTAATATTTATCATTCTCTAATGGTCAGGATCATGCGAAATGATTTCAGTTTCTTCTACCATTTCATTTTTCCGAGCAACCAAACAAAAATTGACGTTCTGACAAACTTCGATGCCATAGTCGAGTAGATGTAATCTGATGGCTACTAGAAGACAAACTGATACGATCTCGCTAATGCTATTATACAACCTGCCAGAGAGGTTGAGCGAAAAGAACGAATAGTACCTTAAAACGCTTGTGGAGACGTGACTGAGAAGCCTCGAGATCCTTGAGGATCTCTGAGTGAGAGCGATCGATCTGGCGCGTGAGTTCGTCAACACGTGAAGAAGCCAGGTCCTTCAAGTCGGAGATACTGGTCAGAGCCTTGAGAGGTTGAGACTTGGCGAGGCCAACGGTTGCTCTCTTAACGTTGTTGGAGGTCGAAGCCGTTCTGGTGAAGATCGCCGACTTCGGAGAATGGTCGGGCGGAGAAGATCTCGGTGACGGCGTCGTGAGAAACTCAGCCACCGTGACCTTACTCTTCCCCCTCTTCTTCATCCTTCTTCCTGAATTCAAGTTTCTGCGTCTGCAACAGAGCTATTCGATGCGTGGGGTTAACATCGTGCTCTATTGTTATATGATGGCATTGGCGGGTTCTTTGAAATCCCTGTGCTAATTTAATTTTGAAAATTTTGCTTATTATTTGAAAAATGAAAAGTGCTATAGTGAGCTTCCGAAGCACGAAGAGCAAGAGTTGCACGATAAGGTTCGGCTTGATAAAATTAGTTAATAAATTAGTTGAGAGTTTATAAATTAGTTTATTGTGAGTTTGTTAGTTTATTGTGAGTTTAAAAGAGTTTATTTTAAGTTTATTTAAATTTATCTTATAGTATAAGTATTTATGTATTTGTTTAGAAAAGTTTATAAAAATAGCTTATGATATACTTATAAGTTATTTTTAGCTTATTTTTATAAGTTTCTTAGAATAGTTTATAAAAACAGCTTATATAAAACTTACATGAATTTAGCTCTGTTCGACAAAATTAACTTATAAACTAGCTGATAGCTTATAAGTTAATTTTAAGCTTATAACTTATAACTTATAAGTTAGTTTATTAAATTAGAAGTGTTTGGTAAAAATAACTATTGAAGTAGCTCAAAAAAGGTATATATTTTTTAATTCTAAAATAATATAAATAAATATATCATTTTTTTAATTAAATTAATTTAAATTATTTTATATATATAGCTCATTAAAAATATATATTTATATATTTTATTATATTTTATATATAAATAATATATTTTTACATATATAATATATTTATATATATTGTTATATTTTATTATATATAATAAAATATGTTATATTTATATATTATATATTTATATATAAAGGTATAATAATATGAGGGGTATAATGGATATTTTCATAAAATAACAAGGATAAAAAGAAAAGAAAAGTACATAAGTTATAAGCTATAAGCTACTCAAAATTGTTATATCCGCAAATTTTTCCTCCATGTTTACTTTATTTTTCTTCAAATTAATCTTGTACAAGTTTGCTGGTATTGGCATATATTGATTCTTATGATAATTACGTGAATCTTGAATTATAATTATAATTATAATTATAATTATTTTATTTTATATTTGTGTGTGGACAAATTAATCTGGAATATTAAGGAATAAATGACTTATGAAAAATCTTGATAACGCTTGGACTTATGTTATATGAGTGGTGGGTCTCACACTCTAGAAACCCTTTCCCTTCTTTTTCTTTCTTTTCTCCTCTACGATTAGTATGTGTGTGTGTGTGCGCATTTCACTTGGCTAATTCCTCTCTTATCTTCTCCTTGTGTGACTGGTCGAAGTGGACTTGAGAGGGAGAGGGCTCTTCACTAATCTGATTTTAGAAGGAGAGTCAAGTAAGTGCTCTAGCTTCTACTTCTCATTACATTTTCTTTTTCTTTCTCCTTCTTGAGCAAACCCTAGCTTAGAACTTTCTCCTTTGAGACTTGGGTACAAAACCTCCTTGTGTTTCATTTTTCCCATGGTATCTATTATAATTAATGAGTTTATTGAACATTTGAATGGTTGGTTAACATTAATGGCTTGAGAGAAAAAGGAAGTGTGCTCGTAAGGACCCTATTAAATGCTTGGAGAAGTAGAAATTGGGATTTTTATGATTCACAATTCCACCCTTGAATTTATTTGGTTTGAGAGCTGTTTTCTTGTGGCCAATCACCTAAATATAATGAAATTTCAACCATGGGGATCTTGGAACACAAAGGAAGGGATTTTGATACATTTTGGGGGCTCTTGTCAAGGGTTTCTACTTGCCTGACATCGAGGCACCTGGTCGCCATGTCTGGCGACTCAGGCGCCCAGCTGCCTTCTTCTGACAGAGAGTTAAAGGTCTAGCTCCCAGTAAATTGGTAAGACAAAGAGTTCAGGGTGTGGTGCCTCAGGTGCCACCTTCTGAGCTTTCTCTTATATTTCTAAACCTCAATCTTTGCCTTTTGACCCTAGGTATTTCCACTGTCAACTGATTTTTCCTCGCGCTTAGATCCCTTTTTCCTTTCTTTTGGTCTCAATAATTATGTATGCAAATTTTGTATATGAATGGATGTACCTCGGATCTATTTTTTCGAAAGAACTGAACCCACGAATCATTTGTAGTCGCCAATATTACTAAACCGTACTGTAATAAACTTCGTATGATGCTAGTTTCTTGAAAAAGGTATTGGGAGTCTCTGTTTAAAGGATTGAGTTCCTGTAACTGGTTGATATAGGTTCTTTGTTTTATGACTTCATGCATTTATCCAATTATTTTTTTATTCATAGTTCTTGTCCTAGAATAGTGGACGGGATTCCATTTTATTATTCATAATCCTTGTCTTGGAACGGTGGATGGGACTCTATTATTTTATTCATAGTCCTTGTCATGAAACGCTAGACAAGACTTCATTTTATTATTTATAGTCCTTGTCCTAGAACGGTAGATGAGACTCCATTATTTTATTCATAGTATTTATCCGGTGAGCGGGACTTTATTTTATTATTCATAATCATTGTCTTAGAACGGTGGATGAGACTTTATTATTTTATTCATAGTCCTTGTCCTGAAACGGTAAATGAGACTCTATTTTATTATTCATAGTCTTTGTCATAGAACGGTGGACGGGACTCCATTATTTTATTCATAGTCCTTGTCCTAGAAAGATGGCCAGGGTACATATGAGTAAATTAGTACCATAAAAACATTAAGTTGTTTTTCTACATGACGAGGAAATTACATGAGACTGATTGACGTTCATGACTATTTTGCCGAGTTGTGATTATGAATGTTAGTGTGTGTATATCTAATCCTTCATATTTCAATGATTGGAGTTGATGATAAACATCTACATGGCTGTAGTGATTCTTTTAGAAGGATGTAAGGGGTAAGTTTATTTTGTATTTAATTCACTGAGTATTTTACTCATTCCCGTGTATGTGTTGTCCCATTTGCAGATTCTACAGTTGCTGACGAGTCTCCATGTAGCGAGGTCTCACATCACCATGACTAGTTCATTGTCGGTGATGACTTCTTTTGGTCTTTTGGGGAAGTGGCTTGTCGCTCTGTAGTCGTTAAGACTCCTAGGTCTTGTGTAAATGTCATTTTGGGCTGTTTATGCTTTTGTAATCAATGAGTATGATTAGACTATATTTTGACCCTTTCCTCGACTTGTTTTGTGATTGGAAGGAAAGTTTGGAAACATAGGTTGTTGTTACAAGTATAACATTGATAGAAATTCTATCTAATGAAGTTCATTCATGCATAATTGTATTTATTCATTGATTGATTTATGTGTTATATTTAGGCTTACAATCAAGGAATGATTCTTTGATCGTGCTGGTCACATGCCCATTTTGGGTCGTGACAAAAATAGTTTATGAAATAAACTATAAGTTACTAAAATAAGTTTATTTATTGACCACTTTTAAAGAGCTTATAAGCTAGTCAAATAATCTATAAGCTAACTTATAAGCTATAAGCTCACAAGCCAAATACAATCGAAGTTTGCTCTTATAAACTGTTCAATTGTAGAAATAACTTATATATAAGTGTTTATCATATAAGCGTTTATTTTGTAAGCATTTAATTAAACTATTTATCCAAACGTAAAGTATTTGATAAATGTAGCTGTTGAAATAGTTAAAAAATATAAAATGATATAAAAGGACATATATTTTATAATCTCAAAATAATACAAACAAACATATCAGTTTTTAATTTTTAAATTATTATATGTAATATATATATGTGTGTGTGTGTGTGTGTGTGTGTGTGTGTGTGTGTGTGTGTGTGTGTGTGTGTGTGTGTGTGTGTGTGTGTGTGTGTGTGTGTGTGTGTGTGTGTGTGTGTGTGTGTAAATATAATAAAATATATTTTATATATAAATTTAATTAAGGATAAAAATTAATTAAAAATAAAAAATAAAATAAAAAGTATTCACAAACAAATGAAGAATTTTGGAATTTAGGTTATAATAAGCTTAGGAATATAGTGGGTATTCTGAAAAAGTGATAAAGGTAAAATAGCAACAAAAAATTAGAAGCTATAAGCTACTTAAAGTAACATTTCAAAATAAGTTATAAGTTATTAAAATAAACTCATTTACGGAACATTTCTTACGAGCTTATAAAATAATCCAATAAATTATAAGCTAGCTTATTTATACATCTGAACACAGTCTAACTGTGACATGCCACACGCATGCAATTTTGAGATGGAAATATGCAGTTTGCTATGTCTTTGATGACAATTAATGATATTTCAATCAAAATATAATAAATATATAATTTTTAAAAAATAATTATATATTTTTACAACTTAATATTATTTGATTTTTGTTTTTAAGAAACTTTTACATATATTTTATTTTTAGTGAAAAATTAATAATAAAGATATAAAAATTGCATATGAAATTTTTTCTTTTGAAATGTATAAAAAAATTGAAAATAAAATTAATCATTAATAGAAAATTAAATAAACTTATAATAATACAACATATAGATACGTAAAAACAATATAGGACCTGTTTTGTTGTGTTTTTATATTTTGTTTTGAAAACAAGTTTTGTAAAATAGTTTTGAAAAACTTGCTTTAAAAATTAAATAAATACAAAAAATACATTTGGTCTTGGATAATTTGTTTTGAAAACAAATTTTAAACTTAAGAAAACAAGATGATAACATTGTAGTTGAGTCTTAATAGTTGTAATTACATGGACGTTATTAATGAAGTTACTTATTTACAGATAATGTCATTGCATCTTTTATAGAATACTATTTTAAAAAAATCTAAAATATGTTTTTTTTTCAAAACAAGTTTTCAAAAATAATTTTTAAAACAAATTTCTTAAAAATAATACATCAAAGAAGATTTTTTTTATTTTTAAAAACAATAACCAAACAAGCCCTAATATCCAAAACATTAAAAGAAATTCCAGCAAGTGCCATCAAGTATCCCAAGAATATTTGTAGTAAAAGGATGTCATACACTTGAGACTTGGGAATCACATTTTCAAAAATAAAAAATAAAACAAATAATCCAAGATGAACATATAAAATTCTACAAAACAAACACTCGTTTGCGTGCATGTAATGGATATATTTATATTATACTAGGCATAAAATAAGGATTCAGTTAGTCTAGCTTTCTGCTATTTTCAGAGTAAAATGTGTATGATTAATCACTAAATAAAATATATAAATATATAAATATTAGATTATCCAGAATAGTTATAAAATTACTCTTGTTTTATTAAAATTTAAGTTAATCCTTTTCATCAGTAATCATCCATGTGCGTGTTAAGTACACTTTAGATGAACCAAAATGTCAAATTAATGTATATCCTTTTTGCACGCAATGAATGGAGTATAGTGATCCCATTAGTCATATTAAGCAGCCAAATCTTCCATAGAAAACGTCATTAAAAATAGAAATAAAAACATTTTTCCCTCGTAATCTCGTAGAACTACGAATTTCCAATCACATTTCAGTTTTCGTCAGAGTAGACTAAATATGAAAACTAGCTGGTACGAAATAAAGCTATCGTATACAGCCTTCTAGCACAACCAATGTAGCGAATGTCCGAGAATTATCATAACGAAACTAAAGAACTTTATTTCCCAAGACATTATAAAAACTACCTCACAAATTTTCTAATTACCATACCATCTATCATCAAATTAAAAACGTAGACGATAAACAGGTAAAGTTCATCGTGTCGGCCTAGACGTGGTTGAGTGAAAAGTGGAAAGAAAGAACTCATCATCTGACTATTGTGCTTTAGGGCCTCATCATCTGATTTTGGTCTGCATTTTCTCTTCAAGTCTCACTTGAATCAAGACACAGAAAGATTACTGTACCAAAGAAGAACTCTCCTCATTGTGAAGATCTGGGAGATCAGAGCTAATAGAGAACTTCATCCATCTCTTTTTCTCTAAAAATACCAGACAAGGCTGCATTACGAGGCCAATGAACACGGCAATGAGGCTAATAACCATCACTTTGAGGGTAGAGAAAGCCAATACAACGCAAATCAAAACTGTTGGAGGAATACACATAAGAATTGCTCCAGTTGTTCCTCCAGGTATCTTGTAAGGCCGAGACGCATTGGGGTGTTTGATCCTCAACAATATGAATGCTATGAACTCCAGAATCATTCCAAAGCAGTACAGGAAATTTTCTGCAGCTACTATTTCTTGAAAACTCAGCCATGATAGCAAAATTACACCCGAAGCTGAAAACAGTATTCCGATAAGCGGGGTTCCATAACGGGACCTCTTGCTAAAGAACTCAGGCAGCATTCCCCTCTCGGCCATCCCTAAAAGTTGAAAAGAGTCACTGCTCATTTCAGCAACAAACATACCCATGTTTGACATTGCAGCAGCTGCCTGAAGCCACCATCTCAACCAAACTCCCCCTACAATCTTAGCAATATCTGAGAAGTACCCATCAGTCCACAACTCGCGATCAAGAGGAACAGCACCAGTGCCAATTAGAAGAGGTAAGAAATACCCTAGAACAACCAGGATCAAAGCATAAAACAGAGCCTTTGGAAGAGTTTTCTTTGGATTTTCCACTTCTCCAGCAAGGGTACTTATGGAATCCCAATAATTAAGATTCCAGAATAGAGTATTCAAATACAAATTCCAATTCACATCATTTAAGTTTGTCACAAACCATCTTGAAGGTTCCAAGTCTGGAATTGCCAAAATTCCCATAAACACAAAAGGGAGGAGTGAAAAAACCCCTAAAAGAACGGCAACCCATCCCACAATGGTTAAACCCCTATAGTTCAAGTAAGTGAGAACAATCGTTAAACCCCATGCCGCAATAGCTCTTGGTATGCCACCACCTAAAGCGGGGATTGCGGACTTCAGATAATCAAGAAACAGTACTGGATACAAGGCATTATCAATTACCCCACTTAGCCATTTCATCCAACCTTGCTGAAAACCCCAATAGGGACCCAAGGCCGAGGAAACCCAAACCACATAACCACTGTTTTCAGGGAACATGGTACCCATTTCTGCAGTAATCAGAGCTTCGGGAATACTCCATATGAATGGGAAAACCAGGAACCCAAGCAAAGCTAATAGAGGACCTGCAGCCTGAACAGTATCCTCCACACCAAAGGGGCCTCCAGAAACTTCATAGAAAATGAGAAATACGAGAGGAAGAACCGAAACTTTTCTTGCGTGATTTGCCCGGGGGGAAGGTAAATCACTAATGGCGCTGTAATCCCCCATGGCAGAAGAAACTTGTCTATTAGGAGTAATCCTCAATTTCTGCAACGACAAAAAGGGTCTTCATTTTAAGAAATATGACAATAAAACCTAGTTTATTTCCAGATATAACGGCTAAATAGAGAATTTGTTTCAGCCGTCATAAAAGTCAAAATTGATACTCTGTCAATTTCAAAAGTCTACCCATTATTCCAAGAAACCAATAACTAGATTTCTCTATACAAGCATATGAAAGGGGAAAAAATCTTCGATTGCAGAGGTGCGTCTTCATAAAGCATACCGACATCAATTTTACATAAATGAAGCGTTCAAATTCAAATATATAAAAAAAATCATACAGATCCTGGACGGAGATCTGGTTTGAACAGAATAAAACCAGAAATCAAAAGCTCAATATTAAATCAACTAACCAAAGAGAAAGAACGAAACACAGACTGGACTGAGGACCAGAAGGCTAAAAAATTGGAGAACGAACGGACCATGAAACATACACAAATCCTTCGAAGGTCGAATAGATGATACCGTCCATTGTGCAGAGCGTCGGTGCGTTGACGACTGCAGCGAACCAAAGAGGTGAACAAAAAGAGGGTAATCTTCGGTTCTTTTCTTTTTTTTTTTTGGTGAAAGTAATCTTCAGTTCTATAACCCTCAGTGGCTGAGTATTGATGAGTACGTGAGAGAATAAAGAGACGGAGGACGCCCCTTCCCTACGTGATGTGTAAAGCACATTAATGCCACTCCACGAAAATGTAAAATAAATAGTTGTTCCTCTCAGCCCTGGGCTTTCCCCACGTGCCAACGTCATTTCAGATTCTCAAAAGAGGAGTATGGATTGCCTGGTAGGCCCTGCTTCTCCTAAAGACAGCAGACAATTATTGAATGTATAGATTCATCGATTATCAATGTTTTGCTTTTAAAAAATTTTATGTAAGTTCTAATATTTTTTCATTTGTACTTATTTTTATGGATTTATTTAAAAAAATAATATTTTTTAAAATTTTTTAAATAAATTCAAGAAAATAGGCACAAAGGTAAAAAAAGTATTAAAACCTCTCTAAAATTTTTTAAAACAAAAAATAAAAAAAATTGATAACCGTTACTTGCTGTCTTTAAGACAAGCAGGAAGACAAGTAAGCAATTCATACTCCTCAAAAGAGACATTTCAATCCCTCGTCCCCCTTATAGAAAAAAAAAAATAGAATGACTAAAATTTCATTATAGTCTCTCATAGATGTATTTTTTTTCAATTTGGTCCCTCACAAATTTTCACTCTCAGTTTTGTCCTCACAAATTTTTTCTCTCAATTTGATCCTTCATTGGTCCAAATACTCTCAATTTGATCTCTTACAAATTTTTATTTTTAATTTGATTTTTTTCATATTTTTATTTTTAATTTAGTCCTTCATAGACTCAAAGTTCAAACATTCTCAATTTAGTTCTTCCATGCCGCTCTCAATTTTATTCTCAATTTCATTGAATTCCCTAATATTGCACATCATCTTAACATAAAAAAAGCATTAAAAGAATATTTTGCACAAAAAATCTCATGTTTAGATTTGTGTTTGCACAAAAATTTTATATTAAAGATAAATAAAATAAAACAATATATATAATTAAATAATAATGATAAATGAAATAAAACAATATAAGCCAAACAACATATACAAGTGATCCGATTTAGGGGAGCAATTGTGGAATTTTACAGGGAATGTTTCGCCCCATGGTAGAAAGTTTACTTTATTTAATGATACCAATTTCATTTTCTTTTTCTAGATAAGATTGAATATGAAGCAGAGCTATCAAGAGGTAGGAGTGTTCATATGGTAGGTTCGTTTCAGTCTTGAGGTTTAATCAAATTAGACCGAGTTAATCGATTTTGTAATTTATGGACCTATTTAATTTTAATTTTTAGACAATTTTAGGTTGTTTTATTTACAATAAATTGTGATTTTTAATTTTAATAAAATGTATATAAATATTAAAAAGAAAAAAGAAATCACATTAATTAAAAGAAAGAAATCAAGTTAATTATAAAAATAATTTTGTTGACATAAAAATATATCAATAAAATAATATATATATATACAAAGTATAATTTTTATATATATTATAGGATTTTAGATAGCATAGAATGCAACGAAATTTAAAATTTTCTCTAAAATTCATTCATCAATGGATCAACCCTATATTACTATTACATTAACCATGAAAAACAAGACGAAGACAAATACCTCTTGTACTGCAGCAACCTCTCCAAGCTAAAGCAAGTATCCAAAGCAAAATACCTCTAATGGTAATCTACATGAAATTACAAAAAAAAAAAAGCTCTTAAGGTAATGGGGTTTCTTCTCGTTCTTATACTAGCAAGCACGAAAAAACTATGGAGAAAACCCTCTTGGTTGAAAGAGAAGAGAACAAGAGTGTTTCTAAACCAAATACTCAACAATTGAGAGAGAGTGGTAGGTAGTGTGTGACTCTCACTATCATATTTAAAGTGATAGGTGCAAGCACATACCCTAAAGCCCTAATTCCCTCAGTAGGTGTCATTCCCTTATTGGACTTCTTAAAGTGATATCTTAAGAAGTCCAATCTCTTTGAGAGAGTGATGCCTAAGAGGTTCTTGTTTTGGGCTTTTCCTTGTTTGGGTAGGCAAAGGAATATATTCCTATTCTTTTTATTCTCTTATCTCCTTTTAATTAGTTCTCCAATTTATGATCAAAACCTCAAATCTGTTTTATATTCTTAGTAAATTTCTACGCGTGTGACCCATTAGATTTCTGGCTATGTTGGCTATTCACAATCAACATTTTATTGTAATATATCACAAGCGGTATTTAGCAACACATTGTGACCCCCAATAGACCAGAAGTCAGTTGTTTGACTTTAAATCTTTCTGCAACTAAAGTGTATCTATGTAATTTATCCTTTCACCGTCTTATGCCTACTTGGTTCAGAGTATGGCTTATGTGTCAACTTTTACTAGACTTGATTACATCATGTCCAGTCTAAGTAGTTAGTTTCTTGTCTTGTAGGATCAATCACCATAAACTATGTCACTAAACACCATCTTCATGGCGAGTCTTCTTTGGCCAAAGACTTCTTAACGATTATCTCGACAAGTGGCCATGGGTATACTTTCTTCTATCAAGAATGTTGAATCCTCTGTTGACTACTCAAATATCTTCGAATACTTCACGTTGTGCCCAACACTACCCTAAGAGTAACCCATGGTGGGTAATAAGGAATGAAGTCAAAACATATGATCCATATCTAAAATAACTTGAGTTTCTCAAGTCCAAGGATACTTGCACTATTAGCTGCTATGAGACCTATCACTGACATTTGAATAGGTATCCATGTGATGTCTCATGTAAGTCATCTCATATTCTTATTACCATTAACAAGTATTCATATGTTCATTCAAAACATCTCATGCTTATAGCTTATAAAGACAATTGTTTGACCAAATTAACAAGCATAACATGTGCTAGTCTATCCAGATCACTGATGTCTCGTGTTAGGTGATCTTACGATTAGAGATAGTTTAGATATATACATAATAACACATGACAAGAATCTCACATTATGATCGTCATCATAATTTCCTTCATGCTATGTTTTGTGTCATAGACTTTATTATTTATTTTACGATCTAATCTTAAGTTTATGAATATGAATATAAATAACAAAGAAAACCTCTCTGGATTAATAACTGAGTTTGTACATCTTATACTAAAAGTGATTGCCTTTAGAGCACTTTTCTAATGATCTTTCACTTACACTAAAGCCAATCTCCTTTATATCTAATACCAGAGGCGTGTTTGTGTATGTCTCAAACTTAGACTGGGGTAATGGCTTAGTTAGCAGATCAGTTAGCTTCCAATTAGTGGCAACTTTCTCTATTTTCAATCGTTTCTACCAATAATCTCCCTAATCAATTGGTAACGTCAAAGTATGTGTTTGGATTTCTATTGAGACCGTGGCTCCCTTGCTTGTGAAATGGCTCCATTGTTATTGCAATAGACTGGTACTACATCAACAATGCTGGAAACCACTCTTAGTTTAGTGATGAACTTCTTAATCCAAACCGCTTCTTTCAAAAGTCGCAATGTACTCTACTTCGGTGGTAGAATTTGCAATTGGTTCTTGCTTGGAACTTTTTCAACTGACTGCACCTCCATTTAATATGAATATATAACCTGATTGGGATCTTGAATCATCCCTGTCAGTTTGGAAGCTAGCATCTATATACCCGTTTATTTTGAGATCTCCTTATCTATATATTAAGAATAAATCATTCGTCCTTCTTAAGTACTTAAGAATATTCTTAATAGCCATCCAATGACCCTTACCATGATTACATTGATATTTACTCGTGACACTCAAAGTGTATGATACATTTGGTCTAGTACATAACATATCATACATGATTGATCCCATGGCCAAGGCGTAAGGGATCAAACTCATGCGAGTTCTTTCATCCTATGTCTTCAGACATATAGACTTTGAGAGTGTAATCCCATGTGTCATAGGAATAAATTCTCTCTTGGACTCTTCCATGTTAAATCTCTTTTGCATCTTATCTATGTATATAGACTACGAAAGACCAAGCAACCCTTAAATCTATCTCTATAGATCTTTATTGCCAATATGTAGGTTGCTTCTCCAAGGTCTTTCATGGATAAATTCTTGGAAAGCCAAATCTTCACAGACTGAAGGACAGACATTTCGTTTCATATGAATAGTATGTCATCTACATACAACACAAGGAATATGATTACACTCCCATTAACCTTCTTGTACACACAAAGGTCATTCGGATTTTGTAAGAAATCAAACTTTTTTATTGTTTCATCAAATCAAATGTTCCAACTCCTGGATGTTTGCTTTAATCCATAAATAGATCTCTGAAGCTTACATACTTTGTTGCTATCTTTGGATGTGAATCCTTGGAGTTGTATCATATATACATCATTGGTCAGGTTTCTGTTGAAGAAAGTTATCTTCACATCCATTTGTCATATCTCATAATCATAATGAGCTGCTATGGCCAGGAGTATCCTTATGGATTTAAGCATGGCTACCGGTGAAAATGTTTTGTTATAATCAACCTTTTATTTTTGGCGATATTCCTTTGCAACCAACCTTGCTTTATAGTTTGCAACATTACCTTCCATATTGGTTTTCTTCTTGAAAACCTATTTGCTCCCGACGGGCTTAATCCCCTCAAGTGGATCAACCAAAGTCCATACTTAGTTGTCGTACATGGAATCCATTTTTGATTTCATGGCATTGAGCTATTTATCAGATTCTGAACTCTTCAGAACTTCTTCGTAGGTCATACGTTCCTTATCTTCTATAAGTAATACATCGTTGGGTTCACTTATGAGAAATCCATATCTCTCAGGAACCCTATGTGCTCTACTAGACTTACGAAGCATTTGTGCTTGTACAGAAAATTTGGCCGTTACTCTTCTAGAATGAGTGAATAGATCTAGTTCTTGAGCTAGTAGATGTTCTATATCTATCGGCTCTTGAGCAGACAGTTGTTCTATGTCTGCTTGAGTATCTTGAACTTCCTCAAGTTCAATCATACTCCCATTGTTTTCCATTAAGAGAAACTCTTTTTCGAGGAAGATAATATGTCTTGAAACAAATACAGTTTGTTCCAAAGTGTGGTAGAATTGATATCCCCTTGTTTCCTTGGGGTATCCCATAAACATACATCTGTCAGATTTTGCCTCAAGTTTATCTGACATTATTTGCTTCACATAAGCTGGACAACCCCATATCTTCAAGTAAGATAAGATGGGTTTCTTGTTATACCATTTTCGAATGGAGTAACACCAACTGCCTTAGTTGGAACTCTGTTCATGATGTGAACAGTGGTCTTAAGTGCATAGCCCCAAAAGAATTTAGAGAGCTCTGCATGACTCATCATAGACTTAACTATGTCTAACAAGGTTAGGTTTCTCCTTTCAGCCACATTATTAAGTTATGGTGTGTAAGGTGGAGTCCACTGGGATAATATCTCATTGTCCTTAAGATAATCCTGAAACTCTTGGTTTAAGTATTCACTACCTCGATCAGATCATAGTGTTTTAATTCTTTTACCAAGTTGTTTCTCTACTTCATTTCTGAATTCTTTAAACTTCTCAAAGGCCTCAGATTTGTATCTCATTAGATACCATATCTAGAATAGTCATCGATAAAGGTAATGAAGTAGACATAACCATTCCTGGCATGTGTTGACATTGGTCCACATACATTGGTAATTTATGTTAGCCCTAAGGCTATATGTCATAAGTTTTGATGATGATAAATGTATTTGAATTGTAGCATTGATATATAAAGGTTAATTATCATATATATGCTACAAGTACTTAAGCATGATTATGTTATTTAATATGTATGTTGTATATATTTAATCATGCTATTATCATGAATTGAACTTACCATTTGGTTTGCAAGTAAGATATATTTTATAGGTTGGTTCAAAAACAATAAGAGTGAGCATTGGATTGAAGAACAAGGAAAAACAACATCATGTTTTACTCAAGAAAACAACAAAGCTCCAAGAAATGAAGAATTAGAAGATTTGAAGTCTTGGAAGCTTGGATACATCAAGAAAGCAACCACCATGCTCTAAAAACAAAGAATTTGAAGATAACAAGTGACTAGTCGACCACCCTATCCTGACTGGTAGACCAACGAGCTCCAGAAGCAAAGTCTTTGAGCACTGGTCGACCACCCTATGCTGACTGGTCGACCACCCTATGCTGACTGGTCGACCAACGAGCTCCAGAAACAAAGATTCTTGAAGACCATAAGTGTTGGTCGACCACCCTATCTACACTGGTCGACCAACGGACTCCAATAAGCAATATCCTGAGGAGGAACCATAAGCGTTGGTCGACCACCCCATCTACACTGGTCGACCAACGTGACTGATGAATCACTTTTGGACTACACTGGTCGACCATCGTGCCACACTGGTCAACCACCAACATTAGAAAATGTGCTGTAACGGCTAGTTTTTGCTGACATCATTATGGAACTACCTTGGATTTGTCTCCAATGGTCTTATTCGTCCTTGAGCTATATATGTCAACCTTGGGGGCTATCAAAACGGAAGAGAGAACACTCCTATTGCTGAACTTCATCTGTAAATTTTCTCTTGAGCAGATTATACCCTTGTGAGCTTATCAATGTAATATATACTCTGTTTTTAGAAAGTTTCTCTATAATTGTTGATTTTGATCAACACAAATATTATCTTGAGTTGTATTATCAAGGAGAGTATTCCTTGATAGAGTATTTATTGAGAGAGCTTTCCCTTGGGTTGTAGAGAAGCCAGTTTAGCATAAATTCTCCGAAGGGTTGAGGAGGAGCCCGGATTCATAAATTCTCCGTTGGGTTGTGGAGGAGCATAGGCTAACAAAATTCTTTGTAGTGGTTCGCAAGTACCTGAATCAAACTTGAAAGTATAGTGCAAAATACTCAAGTGACTTCTTGAGAACTGGATGTAGGCTTGAGATTAGCCGAACCAGTATAAATCTCTGAGTTTGCTCTCTCTACCCCTCACTCATTTATTTGTGCTTACTGTTATCTATTCTTTATTTCCTTGCTTCTTATAATTATTCATCTTGATAGCACACTGATTTTCTGTGCTGTATTTATTATACTAAGCATTGTACTTTTACAGAAAATCATTTTAACTTCCAATTAAGTTTTGTGAAAAATTTATAAAACCCAATTCACCCCCCTCTTGGGTTCCAACCATTACTTTCAATTGGTATCAGAGCTTGGGCTCTTGGTTTGAGACTTAACCGTCTAAGAGTAAACATGGTTGGATTTAGTGAGTGGTTTATGTTTGAAAATTGTTCTTTCACAGAACCTCTAATTTTTTATGCTAATCATTTTCAATATTGGAAGTATGAAATGAAAATGTTTTTAATTTCGATAGACCATAAACTCTGGGAAGTTATAGAAAATGGTTTTTATATGCCTGTCAAGGAAGAACAAAGAAAATGTATTCCAAAACCCAAGAGTGAATGGAATGATACTGAAAGAAGTTTAGTGAAACTCAATGCTAAGGCAAAATTGATTATTTCTTGCGCATTGAGTCAAGATGAATTTTTCAGAATTTTCAATTGTGCAACTGCAAAAGAAATGTGGGAAACTCTTGAAGTTGCATATGAGGAAGATCTTATTGCTGAGGAATTAAAGTATAAAAGTTTCATAAATGAACTTGAAATTGCTCAAATGAAAAATTGTGAAACCATTAATGAGATACATCTTGTGCTTAATCAATTGCAAGCTTTTGGTGTTGAACTTACAGGAAAATCTCAAATCACCACCAAGGTAGCAGACGAAGAAGAAAAAGGAGAAGAAGAGAAACCACAACCAAAAGCAGAATCGTCAAAGAAAGCTTACATATCTTCCATTTGGGGAAAGGGCAATTCTGATAAGGAGGACACAAATAAAGAAACTAACATCTGTCTTGTGGCCAGAGATGAAGATGGGGTAAATTCATTTGACTACTCTTTTGATGAATTACAAGATGCCTTTGATGATTTACATGAAGAATCTCTAAAATTTGCAAAGAAATTAGATGCTTCAAAATAGAAAAACTCTTCTCTTGAAAATGAATTAGAAAAATTGAAAAATGAATTTTCTATTTCCAAGGAAGAGAATTTTGGTTTCGAAAATCAAAACAAAACTTTGCAAGAAGAGAATTTGATTTTAAAGGGAAGTATCTTTACCAACAAAAGCTGCTTTTGCACCAAGTGTGATTCTTTCAAAAAGGAAAATGATGATCTTAAAAATACACTTGCAAAATTTTCTCAAGGTAGAGAAATTTTAAATACTTCAGTTTTGAAACAAAGAAGAAGGTTTAACAAACTTGGTCTTGTTTCTAAAAGTAAATCAAACCAAAAGCATTCTAAAAACTTCTTTGTTTCTGCAAAGATGTCCAATAGTCCAACTTGCACTTGTTTTTATTGTGGACTGAAAGGACACAAATCTTACTCATGCTTTTATAAGAAAAATCTTGTTCATGGAGTAAAAATGAAATGGGTTCAAAAAGGAACTCATGACCCAGGCGGACCCAAAGAAATTTGGGTACCAAAAACAAAAGATTAATTTACAGATTCACCTCGAAGCAAGGAGCGGAAATGTCATTTTAATGGCTACATCATTCAAACTCCACTTCCTTGCATCAAAAGGAGGCAATGGATAAGTAAACATATAAGCTGGAATGTATTGTAAGAAATTTGATTGATATGTTTACTGTATCAAATGCTTATGCTTGTTTTCTAGCATGCCTTTCATTTATCTTTGATATTCATGCATGCTATATCTGATAACAATTCTTATGTGTGTGACCTATAGATTCAAATTTTGTTTTGAACCAATATCTTTCTTCTAAATACTGCTCAAACTCTCCTTTTTGCCGCATCATGAAAACTTGCTTCCATCACATGCATATTTCTCTTGCTTTCACAACAATAAGATTACTCCTGCCTATAGTGTTTATCCTTGTTGTAATCTTATTTAAATATTTTCAATGAAATTAAATTTCTTGCAAAATTGCATTTCATAGAAGCATAGCACTTTTATTAATATGGCATATCTTAAACACAATGTTGCTCTTGTTTCTCGAGATTTATTTGGACATTGCTAATTTAAGCATCAAAGTGCTCCACCAAAAGTGTTCCTGCATGAGTTAATTCTCGAATTTATCCTCTAAGGCACTCTATTTCCTCTGCTCTCCGAAATAAGTAAGATTTATAGTTTTGAAGTTGGTTGGTCGACAAATGCTCCTATCAGTGGTCGACCAACGAAGCCTAAATTGAACCAATGTCCAGCGCCAGGAGAAGAATGCTGAACACTAAGACAAGTGGTCGACCAAGGTCTTCAGACTGGTCGACCAACTCAAGCCAGTGGCTAACTAAGGCAATTTTGGTCATGAGTGGTCAACCAGCTCATTCACGATGGTCGACCAATGCTTGACAGTAAGCTCCTCGCACTTTCTCATCCCCACGATGGTCGACCAGTGTGGACACGTTGGTCGACCAGCGGATGACAGTAGATGAAGGATTTAAATTTTGCTACTATATACTTACTGATCTCTTCAAAGCTTCATGGGTGATCTTATAAGAGATTGTTTTTGAGAGGATCTTGCAAATAATCAATCAATGAAGATCATTAAAATTGCAAGAAGATAGGATCAAAAGAAGGGCAATGAGGAAGACAAGGATATTAACATCTTAAGGAGGAAGTTCAAGAAGTAACAAAAGTTTGTCAAAATTGATGAGTATCTCTATCCTTTACTTCTTTATTATTTAATTGAATGATACTCCTTGATCTCAATTGAACATTTTGGCAAATCTTTTTACTGACATACTTTCATTGCAATGACACATTGTTCTCTGATATCTTACATACTTGATCACATCATTGCATAAAAAGATATGTTAAATGCTTAAACTGTCTTTATACCATTCATCATGATTTGAGCATTATACATGTCATATCTTTTCGAAGCTATGATTTATGGACCATTGGTTATGGATTATAGCTTATATACAATTATATCTTGTTAATCTATATCACCTCAATTTTACTACTACATACTCTGGTTATAATATGATTTATCTTGAGTAAGTATGTAACTTGCTTTTACTTTGAAACAATGATATATATATACACACACATATATATATATATATATATATATATATCTATGTCAGAAAATTCTTTCTACCCTTAAATGAATATGTGTATACTTTCCAAAATACATAATGCCTCTATTGAGATGATATGATATGATATATTCTGGATATAAAATGTTTTATATATGATAATGGATATATATTTTTTCTTCTTTGCTAAATTTGGTGACATTCTTTCAAGAAGAATTATTTCAAAAAGTGTTGGAAAAGAATTTGAAATTGTTTTATTATGTTAAAGGAAAAAGTGTTTTGAAAAGAAAAGAATTTGGAAATCCTTATTTCAAAGGATGATAATGACATTGAAGAGAATGCCAGTCTACCTCAAGAAGAAGAAAAGCCTCAAGAAGAAAAATTACCTCATGAGAAGAAGCCATTAAGCAACAATGATAATCTTCCAAAGGGGTTGAGGTATGCCAAAAGTCATCCTAAGGAATTTATCATTGAAGATGCATCTCAATGGGTACTCACTCAAAATCTTCTTTTGCCTATGGATTATGCCTTACATTGGTTAT
This sequence comes from Biancaea sappan, assembly GCA_037074585.1. NCBI lineage: Eukaryota > Viridiplantae > Streptophyta > Magnoliopsida > Fabales > Fabaceae > Biancaea > Biancaea sappan. The sequence continues at coordinate 66,310,558 of CM073490.1, forward strand.
ATCTTTTGCTAATCCAAGAAAATTGTTGTGCTATTATATACTCTGATTATAATATGGTATATCTTGTATGAGTATATCATTTGCATTTGTTGTGATATATATCCTGTTATAATATCTTTTGTTATTATCTTTAAAAGGATATATATGTTGCTTCTGCTATGCTGCATCTCTTTTCAAATCCTTTTTGAGCAAAATTTGTTTTTTAAAATAAATGGACTTGGAAATTCTTATTGCCATAGTTTTTCTGATAAGCTTTTCAAAGAATCATTCTTTTAAGGGAAGAGATTGTTTCAAAAAAAAATTTGTTTTATCATGTTGAAGCAAAAAAAAATCTTTTTGAAAAGAAAAGGATTTGGAAATCCTTATTTCAAAAGTTTTTTTTTCTCTTGTGCTTTTTATGGTATCAATTTTTAAAGAATAATGATTTTTCTATAAATAGTGTATTTCATGGAGGCATAGCATTCTTATTGATATAATATATGTTGTCTCCATTGGTTGAGATTTCTGAACTAACCCATCAAGGATCCAATTTGGTTGGGTACCTAAAATTAAGAGTCACATTATTTTGTGAGGGAAAATACTCTCAAGCCTACGTTTGCAATGACAACCAATCAATCTTGAGGATGACGGATTCAACAATAAAGATGGTGATTCTAATCAAGCATGCACACTTAAAACATTGGTAATATCCATCCTTGCTTGAAATAGATCTTTATTCTTCAAAGCATTATGAGCTTTATGTAATGATTAGATGAATGGAAAGAAAGAGTTTTTGAGCTGATTAAAAACTATTTTGAAAACTCTTTGAAAGTTGAAACAGAAAAAGTGCAGATAGAGACACAATGGATAAAAAGGGTCATATATTATTTTTAATGTCTCTTTTACACCTTAAGCTAAATATGGACTATAGTGGCTCATCTTTCAAAGGAGAAAAATGTTTCTTTTGCCACTAAAATTCTTTGAAGTAACTTTCCTTGCCTATCGTCTATCAAATGATTATATGATTTTTGGATCTACTAATCACATCTTGTGCAAGAATACTTCTTTGTTGATGAAGAAGCCTAAAGATAAGAATGACTTGTTCAAAGGGACAGTCAAACTATACAAGCTTGAAACATTCATCAAAGATCAAATAGTTAAGGGTAGCAAAATAAATTGTCCCTACGCTAAGACAATTCTTGGATGAACAAACTCTTGCAAAAGAAAGGTAAGAACGATTAGTCGATTGGATAAAAGAATTTTGAGAGGAATGATTACCCATCTCAAGATGGATATTATATTGAATATGCTTGACTGATCTTTTTCAAATATATATCATTCACTCTTTGCACTTAATGGTTCATGGATTATGGATTCTTATGTTTATATCTTTCAGTCAATCCATTGAAAATTACTTCCACTGTGATCTATGATATATATCATATCTATCCTAGTTATAATGTGTTACATCTTGAATGGATATATAAATTACTTTCGATATGCTAAAATTGTTTTATTGAAGCAATTTTTTTTTTGCTATGTCAATATGTTTTATCATATGAAACAACATTCTTCTTGAAAAAGAGAAGGTTTTAAAGATCTCTTTTGTTGTTGACAAAGGGATGAAAAATATTGATATTTGATGTATGGATTATGAACTATACCCTTGATTATATCTTGTTACACTAATCCATATATATGTTGCTTCCTTGGATGAATTTTTTTTTAAATTCCTTTTGAAGCAAAATGTTTTAGAAAAGGATCATGAAATTCTTGAATTGCTTCTACTGTGTTGAAATTTCTTTGCCTTGTTGAAGCAAAATCTATCTTCCAAAAAAAAAAAGATCTGAATATCCTCATTTTAAATTACTTCTGCTATATGTTGAAATATTTTTATAAGCAGAAATTATTTTTAAAAACCTTGAAAAATATTACTATTTGATTTATGGATTATGATTAATATTCTTGTTTATGTCATGCTTTGCTAATTCATATATCATATTTCTGCTGTGTGCTGCAAATATTTCTATCATATGACAGAAAATGATGTTTATTTATTTCTTGTTACATATTTCAAAGATTTCAATGTTTCTGCTATTTACTAAAATGCCTTTTCATAAACAAGCAGAAATCATCTTCAACAGAAATATTGCAGAAATTTCTTCAAAAGTCTTACTTCAAAATTCTGCAAATCAAAAGGGTTATGAAATTGTGGGGGAGCTTTGTCTCTCTTGAATATATATATATATATATATATATATATATAGATGATCTTGAAAAAGAATACATTTAGATAATTGGATATTCATTATTCTTTTTTAAATTATGCAAGGTTTAAGGGGGAGCCTAAAACTCTTTCAAGTTTTATCTTTTGGCTCATTTTATTTGACATGTGAAATTTTTTTTGAAAATTATTTTTTACATGTCAATGACAACAATGATAAGCTTTGATGTATCCTCACCCCATGCTATATTGACATCTTCTGACATCCTGGCTTAAAGAAGGTATGTACTTTAACTTCTATATATTATGTTCCTTACACCTTTTTGTTGATGTCAAATAGGGGGAGAAGAAACAGTAGAAAAATATGTGTATGTGCTTATCATATTGCATTCATTATCTTGTAATACATATTTTTCTTTGGTGATTTGTCATCATCAAAAAGGGGGAGATTGTTAGCCCTAATGCTATATGCCATAAGTTTTGATGATGACAAATGTATTTGAATTGTAGCATTGATATATAAAGGTTAATTATCATATATATGCTACAAGTACTTAAGCATGATTATGTTATTTAATATGTATGTTGTATATATTGAATCATGCTATTATCATGAATTGAACTTACCATTTGGTTTGCAAGTAAGATATATTTTATAGGTTGGTTCAAAAACAATAAGAGTGAGCATTGGATTGAAGAACAAGGAAAAACAACATCATGCTTTACTCAAGAAAACAACAAAGCTCCAAGAAATGAAGAATTAGAAGATTTGAAGTCTTGGAAGCTTGGATGCATCAAGAAAGCAACCACCATGCTCTAAAAACAAAGAATTTGAAGATAACAAGTAACTGGTCGACCACCCTATCCTGACTGGTCGACCAACGAGCTCCAGAAGCAAAGTCTTTGAGCACTGGTCGACCACCCTATGCTGACTGGTCGACCAACGAGCTCCAGAAACAAAGATTCTTGAAGACCATAAGCGTTGGTCGACCACCCTATCTGCACTGGTCGACCAACGGACTCCAATAAGCAATATCTTGAGGAGGAACCATAAGCATTGGTTGACCACCCCATCTACACTGGTCGACCAACGTGACTGATGAATCACTTCTGGACTACATTGGTCGACCATCGTGCCACACTGGTCGACCACTAACATCAGAAAATGTGCTGTAACAGCTAGTTTTTGCTGACATCATTATGGAACCACCTTGAATTTGTCTCCAACGGTCTTATTTGTCCTTGAGCTATATATATCAACCTTGGGGGCTATCAAAACGGAAGAGAGAACACTCCTATTGCTGAACTTCATCTGTAAATTTTCTCTTGAGCAGATTATACCCTTGTGAGCTTATCAATGTAATATATACTCTGTTTTTAGAGAGTTTCTCTGTAATTGTTGATTTTGATCAACACAAATATTATCTTGAGTTGTATTATCAAGGAGAGTATTCCTTGATAGAGTATTTATTGAGAGAGCTTTCCCTTGGGTTGTAGAGAAGCTAGTTTAGCAGAAATTTTCCGGAGGGTTGAGGAGGAGCTCGGATTCATAAATTCTCCGTTGGGTTGTGGAGGAGCCTTGGCTAACGAAATTCTTTGTAGTGGTTCGCAAGTACCTGGATCAAACTTGCAAGTATAGTGAAAATACTCAAGTGACTTCTTGAGGACTGGATGTAGGCTTGAGATTAGCCGAACCAGTATAAATCTATGAGTTTGCTCTCTCTACCCCTCACTCATTTATTTGTGCTTACTGTTATCTATTCTTTATTTCCTTGCTTCTTATAATTATTCATCTTGATAGCACACTGATTTTCTGTGTTGTATTTATTATACTAAGCATTGTACTTTTACAGAAAATCATTTTAACTTCCAATTAAGTTTTGTGAAAAATTTATAAAACCCAATTCACCCTCCCTCTTGGGTTCCAACCATTACTTTCAATTTAGTCATCTTGCCCTTTAAGGAAGAGATGCATGAGATGCATGTGTCATATGATTTATAATCAAATGATCCTAAGTTGCCTTCTTTGTGTAACTTACTCATGCATTTCTCGCTTAATATGACCTAAACGACAATGCTATAAATATGAGATTAATTATCTTGTTTTAGGCGTTTAAGATTGCCCTTTTCGTTGAGATTCGAGTTAGATGTATTTAATACATAAATCCCATTGCATAATGTTCCAATGCCATAAAGAATATCATCTAACATTAGGTGACAACAATTGTTACTAAATGTTAAATGAAAACCCTTTTTATTCAAACTCGAAAATGAAACAATGTTTTTAATCAAGGATGGAACGAAATAACAGTCATCTAATTCTAAAATTAAACCACTAAGTAATGGTAATGCATAAGTTCCTATAGCTAATGCAACAACACTTGCTCTATTTCTAACTCATAGGTCTGCTGCTCCTCTAGTCAACTGTCTACCATTCTTTAAGCCCTGCATATCGGTACATATGTGTGAGCCATAACCGGTATCTAATACCTAAGTTTTACTAGAAATAATATTTATCTAAATAAAAAAATACCTAAAGTAGTTTCGACATCGAATGCCTTTTTATTCTTCAGGGACTCCAAATAAGTCTTACAGTTCCTCTTCCAATGGCCCTTTTGCCACAATGGAAGCAAGTCCCTTTAGGTACAGTTTTTTCTGCCTTTTTGGCCTGCTTTTTCTTAATACCTCCTTTGGCCTTGTGCTACTTCTAAAGCTCGGGTATCAGAGAGGCCAACATGATATATGTTGCTAGCTCATCATCATCCATGTGCTTCTTATAGGCCAACACTTGGTCTTCGTCAGCGTCATCAACAAGGGGTTCATGGAGTGCCTTATCAAGAACATAGGATATGTGTTCAGCCTTGAGAACGATTCTCAAGTTTCTTAGCTAGTCCAAGAAATTTGCCCCAGTTAACTTATTTGACCCTAGAATAAATCTTAAATTCATGGTGGATGTCATGATTATATCAATCTAGATGTAAAAACATGAGTATATTAAAGTGTGTACATAAATGCATGATATATGGTTTTAATATAACATATTACTACTCCTACTATTTTATTACAAATCCATAAGCCCCCACTTTAGATCAAAGAGAACCCATTGGAAGTTTTCATAGTGAGCTTGATGTCCAAAACTTAGCTTAAATGACCTTGGAGAGAGTCCAATAAGCCATCTTGGATCAAATGGTAGGTATTTCATACCAATTGCATCGTGTATGCAACAATCAAATAGTGCTATCAACTGTTGTTGTATGTACTAATAATTGGGATTGTCAACTCTTGACTCATATACATCATATGTATATAACCCAACCTAATCTCTGTCTAGATTGATCTTTGAGAGAGTCCAAAAAATCAATGCTTCTAGTTAAAGTTGGCCGATTAATCATAAGATCATATCTCAATGGTTTGAACATGTTCAACTTAAAGCTCCAACAACCCAAGCTTTAAGAAGATCTCTAGTTCGCCCATATTAATGAAAAACTTTAGCTTTAATATTATTCAAGGGTTTTCTTAATTAGTCTCATCAGATTTTAAATTAAACATACATCATATAAATTTTATATGGATAGAAATTATATGGTGTGGTTATGAAAGACTTTAGATCTCTTACACATATATAGATAGAAATTATATGGCGTGGTTATGAACTTATCTATGGTCAACTCTTTGAGCCAAAAGAGATGATTAAGTTAAACTTAGGTATATGCATGATTTTATATTAAAGACAGAGAAATTTTATTTCTACTCTTCATATAGCCTCGGCTCCGTCTCCATTGTTTCTTTCTTGCATCTCGTTCCTATAGTAACCCTATGTAATCTAATTACATTGTTTAATGAGAAACCTTAAGTTATATTTAAGGTGAGAAGAGAAGTACGACAAAGAAATAGATAGAGGCAGGGTACACAGATCCTATTTACCAAAACCATAATTTTAAAAACATGCATAAACAATTCATATTTGATAAAAATCCATAATCAGTCATCATGCATACATCCTATCATGCATTGTCTATTAAAATAAATGTATAACAGAAGTCGTCATTTAAGGTCTACGTGGTGTTAGAATAATTTCATCAAATGAATTATTTCTACTTTTATTTTAATCTCAATTAAAATTGCTTGTTCCCTTGTTTAGAATTAAATGCCCTTAATCTTATTAGGCAAAATAAATAAATTAGGAAAGGAGTAAAGATTCTAGTTAATTTTTAAAAAAATGTTTCCTAATTTAAAATAAGAAAATAATCGAGATTTAAAATAATCAATTAATTTATTTATTTCCTAAATCATATTAGGAAATCAATCAAGATACAATCTAATCAATTAATTAAATTATTTCCTAAATCATATTAGGAAATTAATCAAGATATAATCTAATCAATTAATTAAATTATTTCTTAAATCATATTAGGAAATCAATCAAGATATAATCTAATCAATTAATTAAATTATTTCCTAAAAATCATATTAGGACACTAATCTTGATCAAACCAATCAATTTATTTGACTATCAAATTAATTGATCTTATATTGATTAAGAATCATGTTTAATTTATTTCCTCATCAAATTAGGAAAATAATCATATCTTGAATCAATTAATCTAATTACCTTATTTCCTAAATCATATTAGAAAATTAATTTAGATCTAAATCAATCAAAATTCATTTAACCTAAATTAGATTCGAAATTTTTTTTATATATAAAGTTAGTTCGGTTTGACAATCTAACCAAACTAAATCGACAACCGAACCGAATAAATTAAAAGTCATATTTTAAAAATTGATTTGGATCTTTTTTTTTCCAATTTTAATCAGTTTGATTCGATTTGGTTCGACTTGAGCGATTTAATTTGTTATGAACACAAAGGATGAGCAGATCATTTTAAAATATTGTGACAAATGTTTTCGACCAAAATTTTATGGTCGCGTGGGGAATTATCTAATTTATAGTAGAGGAGTTTACCAATGCAACCATAAATCTCATAATTCATCCCTTATAATATATTCTTTTAGACTAAAATTTCATTTTAATTAGTCTCTCACATATGTCATTTTTTATAATTTAGTTCCTCAAATTATTATTTTTAATTTAGTCTCTTATATATTTTTATTCTCAATTTGGTCCTTCATAAATTTAAATATTCTCAATTTCAACATTAAATAATTTAATGTTGCTTTGGCAACTAACTCGCTGACATGGACAACATGTAATTTTTTTTTCTTTGTGATAATATAATGTGTCAACGAATTCAACTTTGGTGGCTTTTCTACAAGAGTGACCATTGTGGGAACCAAATTCAATGGGGCATGTTCTCCAATTAAAGTTTACTCAACTTCATTGTCAAATAAGTTGAAAGGACCAAATTGAGAATAAAAATTGTGAGGAATCAAATCAAGAATAAAAATTTGTGAAAGACTAAATTAAAAGAATTTAAATTTGTGAAAGACTAACTTGAAAATAAAAATCTTAAATTTATGAAGGATTAAATAGAGAAAAAGAGATATCTGTGACCGCGAGAGACCAAATGGGATTTTAATCTTTTTTTTATATATATATATAATGTAAACAATACTAACATCTTCCAAAGTTATAGTTAAATTATATTTAAAATTCTGTTCGTTTTAAATATTAAACTTGATTTTTCTTTAATTTATTTTTTTTACACAATATATGTTTTGTCCAAAACAAAACTATTTAACAATTTTGATGGTCATATTAAAAATGAAATCACAATTTCATAGTAAATATTAACATTACATTAACTATCTGTAAAATTACAGTCTAAGTTATATAAAAAGTTAATTAATTTAATCGAAAATATATCACGGAAAAGTTTCTATAGCATAAATCAAAATATTAAATAAATTAAATATAATACTTAAACTAAAAATGTATTTAGTATAATTTAACCAAGCTTCAATGAAGTTAGTATAATTTATCATTTTATGTATTTAAAATTCTATTTTTAAAATGCTTTTTTTGAAAAAGTCAACTTATATTAATAAACAAATATATTTTTTCTTATCAACTAAACTATTTTTTCATTATAAAAAAATAGTTTTTTAAAAAAAAGGTCTATTTATATTTAAAACACAGAATTTAAGAATGAAGACTTCAATTTCAAAAAAATAAAAAAGTTAATTAGCTAAATACACTAATAATAGAAGAATATTAATTATTATATTTTAAATATTAATTAGCCCAAGGTAAAAACTGAATCCTTTTATTACTCGAGAATTTCACACTCACATCATGTTGCCTCTTTCAGTGAATTGAACGGAGTTGGCTCCACGCATCTTTATTGCTAAGTGCCACTTTTCCAGGTTGCAACAAAGTTGTCCTCTTACGGAATAGTGAGTTACATCAATCAATTGATTTTACACAAAAATCAACTTGGTTGTAGGGATGGCAATGGGGCCCCGCGGGGATCCCCGAATTCGAGGTCCCGTGATCGGGGTTTTTTTTCCCGCGGGGACGGGAGCGGGGAAAAAAATCCCCCCGAAAGCTAAATGGGGACGGGGACAGGGATCACTCTCTCCGCCCCGTGGGGTCCCCGTCCCCGAGGACATTTTAGTAATTTCGTATAAAATTACTAAAATATCCTAAAAATATATATATTTAATATAAATGTTAATGATAAATTAGTAATTTTATAAGATAAAATAATAATAATTTTATTATTAAATAAAAAAAAATTAAAATATTTCTGAAGCCCTAATTGACTAAATCTATTTTCCCCCAATTCTGACTGCGTGGCTGCGTGCGAGAGCGAGACTGCGAGACTGCTCTTCGGCCTTCGCCTCTGCCCCCGACTCCAGAGCGACACTGCGAGATTGCTCTTCGGCCTTCGCCTCTGCCCCCGACTCCCGAGTTCCGACTTCCGACTGCGTGCGGCGTGCGACTCTGCGTCTCTGCCATCTCAGTTTCGAGTGTTCCACTTCCAGCCTTCACTAGATCTCATCATCTCGTCTTCGCCTCTGCCTGAGTTCTGACTGCGTACGATTCTGCCGTGCCCGTGCGTGAGCCGTGAGGCGTGCCTACTGCCTGAGACTGCTGGTATGGAAAGTTAGAAATATCATTTGGTTGTTTTTTGGTAGAAAAATATGAAACGGTTGGATTGCCGAATCGAAGAGTACCATCACACTGCATTCTGTGATTCATACTATCTAATAAGTTGTGGACTGTAATGTTCTTGTGGACATGAAATCAGTCTATGCAATTTAGCATATGGTTAAAGAGAGAATACTTAACGATAAAACATCTAAATTGGTTTCATGACATTTTGTCTAACCATCCAAGTGCATAACCTGATTTCCATGTGATTAATCATTGTAATTCATCATGTGGCCATCATGTATAGCAAGGTTTCATAAAGCCATGGATGAGCAAAATATTGACATGCAATACAGAGTGGATTTATTGCACCATATGCTTGAATGTTGAATGCTGGGATATATGAATCAATGAATGCCCGGTTAGTTGCGAGTTTATGAAAGTTGCTTATACCTCTGGAATGTGAAAATTTTCCTCTCTTAAATTATGAAGTGGTCATGTGCTAGATCGAGATGTATATATATATATATATATATATATATATATATATATATTCGTATGTATGTATTGCCCCTTTTATTTTTTTTGAATGTGCGAAAATGGTGGAATGCAGTGTGACCAGGTGTGACAGTGGTTGAGATGTGATAATTCTCAAATTAGAACCTCCACCAATTCAATTAAAAGGCATGTGTTATATTTAACTATATATCCAGATTGGTTCATGCAAGGAACTACTCCTGAGTTCATAACTTCCTATATTCAGGTAATTAACCAAGTCCTCGCTCTATTATTTTATCAGATTCTGTCCTTTTTAGATTGTGAATTATTCTTTATTAGCTAATTGATTCTTTTCTTTTTCCTCCCTTCCCCTAATCAGGTTTAGTATCAAGCAGTGATTCTCTCCCTTTGTTCTTGGTTCCTTTTCAAAGTTCTTTTCAACCTTTGTGATTCCTAGACCTTAACTAGTTCTAAATACATTGAGTTATTTTCTTTTAGGTTGGTTTTTTTAAAAGATGGCTGAAGATCAATCATCTAATATTCCTATGGAAAAGGAGCAAGTTCCACTTGCACCTATTTCAGATTCGATGGAAGAAACACAAGAAAATGAAAATGAAACTCCTCTCCCTAATGAAGCAAGCATTGATTTAGAACAAGAAGGTGTTAGTGAACAAATAAGTCCAAATAAAAGACGATTGACCTCACAAGCTTGGGCACACTTTAAAAGGGAGAAAATAGATGATAAGTGGAAAGCAATATGCAAATATTGCAATAAGAAACTTGGTGGGGACACTAAACAAGGCACAAAACATTTACATGACCACATTAAGAGTTGTAAGCTTCGTATTGTGAGGGGTCCACGACAATCAATTATAAATACTTTGCAACAATCCTGCTCTTCTATAGGAACTAGGGGTGAATCAGTTATGGTTGGCACATTCACATTTAATCATGATAATGCAAGAAGGGAACTTTCAAGAATGATTATAATGCATGAGTATCCTCTTGCTATGGTTGATCAAGTCGGGTTTAGGAGATTTGTCAATTCTCTCCAACCAATGTTCAAAGTAAATTCTCGCAATACAATAAAGGGCGACGTTATGAAAATATATGAGAGTGAGAAGGCTACAGTAATGAAATTACTTGCAAAGAACTCAGGCCGTATTGCAATAACAACTGATATGTGGACATCAACTAATCAAAATAAAGGATACATGTCCATCACAGCCCATTACATTGATGATAGTTGGACTTTGCAGAGCTTGATTGTGAGGTAATGTTTTATTCTTTTAATATTTTTCTCTCTTGTCATATTTATCATATTTATTCTATGTTTGTTTATGTGCTACTTTGTAATAGTTATTAGAATTTGTTATAGGTTTGTTTATGTGCCTGCACCACACACTGCTGAAGTTCTTTCTGATGTGTTAGTTGAATGTTTATTGGATTGGAATATTGATAGAAAGTTGTCAACTTTGACTGTTGATAATGCTAGCACTAATGATGCCATGATTGATCGTTTGTTTGACAAGATTCCAAGTTCTTCATTTATTTTGAAAGGGGAATTATTTCATATGCGATGTTGTGCTCATGTGCTAAATTTGATAGTGAAAGATGGGTTATCGGTAATTTCTGATGCAATTGAAAAAGTTAGAGAAAGTGTTGCTTTTTGGACTGCAACACCAAAGAGGGAGGAAAAATTTAGTGATACTTGCCTTCAATTGAACAAAAAATATTCAAAGAAGCTTGTTCTTGATTGTAGAACTAGGTGGAACTCTACTTATTTGATGATTGCTTCTGCTTTACCATACCAAGATGTTTTCCAAAGATTAAAGCAACGTGATTCTCAATATAAGAGTTTTCCTAGTGAAGATGATTGGAAAATGGCAGAAGATATTTATGGGAAGTTGGAATTGTTTTATAGTATCACTGAATTATTTTCGGGCTCCCAATATCCGACCTCAAATATTTATTTCCCAAAAGTTTGTGAAATTAGGTTGGCTTTGAGGGAATGGGTTGATAGTTCTTGTGACATTATAAAAAATATGGCTGTTAATATGATTATGAAGTTTGACAAATATTGGAGATCAATTAATGGAGTTATGGCCATAGGTGTTGTGTTGGATCCTCGATATAAAATGACTGTGTTGGATTATTTCTTTGCTTTCATGTATAGAGATGATGCTTCTGTTGAATTGCACAAGGTGAAATATATGTTTCAGGAGTTGGTTAATGAATATCAAGTTACGAATAAGAGTCATAGTTCTTCTACTACTGATAATGCTTTTTCCTCAACTTCAACCGACCCCAATTCTCATGTGAGGAAAGAAAGTTGGAAAAATAAGTGGTTTCAGTATGTCAGAGAAAATGTTTCAACTACAGTATGCAAGTCTGAATTAGATTACTATTTAGAAGAGCCTGTGTTGCTTGATGTAACAACTAATGAAGACTTTGACATATTGGGTTGGTGGAAACAAAATGGTTTGAAGTATCCTACTTTGCAACGAATTGCAAGAGATTTTTTGGCTATTCCAATCTCTACAGTTGCTTCAGAGTCTGTATTTAGTACTGGTGGTCGTGTATTGAGTCCACATCGTAGTAGATTGACTGAGAAAACATTAGAAGCATTGATGTGTACTCAAAATTGGTTACGCAATGAAGTAGGACTAGGAGGTAATAATATATTCTAATATTGATTTATATTTTGTTTTTCTTTTTTCAAAATTTGTTTGACTCTTTAATTTTTCTTGTTAGGCAAAAAAAGGATTAAAATCAATAGTATTCTTGAAGAAATGGATGATGATGGTGATGATGATGATGCAGTAAGTTAATATGATTTAATTTTTATTATCCATTCCTAATATATTTAATTACTAATATTTGTTTCATTCTTATCTTGTAGCTCGTACTGTAATCATGGAGGGCTAAAATGTGATGAACAAGAGAATATATTAAAGTTTCGAGGTATGATTTCTCATACATATTAAAGTGCTGTAATTCTTATCTTGTTTTAAAGTATTATTTCTTATATATATCTTATAGTTGATTTGTTTGAATTTTATTTTGTAGGAAAGTACCAAAGAACAAGTAAATCAAATGCATGAATCCATGATGATTTGGTGTGATCAAGAAAGAATATTGTATTTGAATTTTAATGTGCTTTGATCTTTTATATTTGGTGTGGACAATGTATTTGAGTTTTTATCTTTGTTTTCTTGAACATATGTTAAGATGATGATGTAATGATGTTTTGGTCCTTTTGGAGTTATTGAATGACTATTTTAATATTTAAATTTAGCCTCTTATGTTTAATTATATATATTTTTATGTATTACAGGTTTTTTTCTTCTTTTTTCGTTTTTTTAGAATTTTTTTAATAACCCCACGGGGTCCCCGCGGGGAGGCGGGGAACGGGGATAGGGAAAATTTTCCTCCCTGATAACATGCTTTTTCCATTTATTTTAGTCCCTATTTTAGTCCCTATTTTAGTCCTTTTTGCCTCTTTAATTTTGTCAATTCTCTAATTTTATTATGTTTTGAAATTTATTGAGTATAAACTATTTATGGATTGAATGTGTCTCAATTATATATTTTTAGAACTTGAATTGTAAAATGCTCAATTTAATTCCTACAAATTTTAATTTTGGAGAGAAAAGTGTTGACATGGACAAAGATGCTGATTTGGATGCTAATGTGGCACTTTTTGGGTGATGTAGATGCTGACTAGGATATGCTGGATGCGGGGCCCACTTAAACTCTTATTCAATGCCATGTAGTCAGAATTTTTGGGCAGAAATATTAATTTTCGTAGGTCAAAAAAAGCATGGCTGAAATATTAATTTTGCCACGATATTTTGCTGCTGTTCTGCTGCTGTTTGTCACTTTCTGCTGTAGAAATATTAATTCTGCTGCTGCCATACTTTTCTGCTGCTGTTTGCCATGCTGTTCTGCTGTAGAAATATTAATTTTGCTGCTGTTTTACTGTCAAAGTGCTGCCATATCATGGAAGAGGCATCCAAGGAGGCATCTAGGGCAGAATATCCCTTTAGGCATATGTTAGATCAGTTTTATATTTGCAAAAATCGAAATTTATTAAGGAGGCAAAGTCATTTTTCTGATAGGAAGTCCTAGCACCATTTTTCTGCCTTCCTTGGGCAGCAGTGGCTGGGAGCAACATAGAGGCAACTCTCTAGCTTGGTTTGAGGGAAAGGAAGCCTTCCCACTTGGGAATGGCTCTCCTTCTCCCATTTTCCTTCCTTTTCTTGCATTTTCCTTCATAGTTTCTTAGATTTCTGTTGTATTTTCTGTTTTCTGTCATGTTTTTCCTTCTCTTCCATGTAAATTTCTGAGTTTAAGGATTGATGTAGTTCGGTTTTATGAAGCTTTATTGTTGAACATATTCAGTTTTAATGCATTTTCGTTTAATGGAATGGATTTTACTAATTATTCTTCCTCTTGAATGTTTGATAAACCTTCAATGAGTTTGGAATTTTTATGTCTATGCTAGAGTTAGCTAGATATTGAGCTTGACCTTGTAATTTCCACCATAAATTAGATTATCTAGATATGGATAGTTTTATTTATGTGGCTTGAATAATTTTCTTGAGCTTCATGACTTAATTGAATGGTTGATCTAAGATTTTAGTCAATTGTTTTGGATAAGTTAGATTGTAATTTCAAAGTTTTTGGATTCAATCATATTTTAGAAAATTGGCCGATATTGAATGGATTGTAATTTAATTGAATTGTTCTTCAATGATTCAAAGATTAATTTGTCTATGAATTAATCGAATTAGACCAACGAAATCAATCTCATTTTCTAGTATAGTCGGTCATTTGATGAAATGAAAATTGTACTTTAATTCATTTGGACCAATGAGTATTTTCTTGGCCAAAGTTCTATTTTATTTATTGTCCTATGAAGCTTGTTATTTATACGTGCATGCGATTGCTACGTATTTGTAATGAGGAGGACAAGAGATAACATGTCATATGCGATTGCAGGGCATTGATGTGATTAGGACTTGATCGGATTATATTTGAGTTATAGATTAGTGAAGATCTTCCTAACTATAATTTTAATATAATTCAGTCTTAGAAGACTTTCTAAGAATTTTAGATTGAAGATTACATAATAGAATTAGCCAAGAATATTCAAAGGAAAGGATGATAATGTACAATTCCATGGAATTTGTGACCAGTTGCACATCTTTTGTCTGTTTTGTTTTCTGTTTAGTTATTTATATTTTGTTGTTTCAATCACCACCCCCCCTTTTTGTGTAATTTCTACAATTTCCTTCATAAGTCTTAATAGCATTTCACTTAGCCTAATTGAATTTTATTTGATACCTCAATCTCTGTGGGACGATACTCTACTCATCACTTTATTACTTGATGCGACCCAGTATACTTGCTGGAATATTTTATGTGCTATAAAATATACGCACCACTCCCCCGTCAGGGATCGGGGGCGGGGACAGGTAAAAATTTGGGGGACGGGGACGGGGGAGAAACTCCCCGCCCCCGCCCCGCCCCATTGCCATCTCTACTTGGTTGGTTCAGATCTCTAGCTAGAATTGATTCTACTATGCTCTATTTTTTTTTAAACTTTCTCCCACTACCCCTCCTCCTATCAAAAAATTGAGATTTTGATAAAGAACGAAAAAATGAAAAGGATAGTTAAAGAAAAGGAGAGAGAATACCAAGGGCGAGTGGAGAGAGAATACTGAGGCGGGTGGAGGAGATAAATTTACAAAGTAGAAAATGAATATGTAGAGATGAATCTCTCTCTCTCTCTCTCTCTCTCTCTCTCTCTCTCTCTCTCTCTCAAAAATGAAAAAGGATAGTTAAAGAAAAGGAGAGAGAATACCAAGGGCGAGTGGAGAGAGAATACTAAGGCGGGCGGAGGAGATAAATCTACAAAGTAGAAGATGAATATATAGAGATGAATCTCTCTCTCTCTCTCTCTTTCTCTCTAGGGGAACCGTTGGCTTATGTGTGGTGTTGGTGAAAAAAGATTAATTATAAAATATTTTTAATTTAATTTAATTTATTTATTGATTATAATTTTTATTTATAAAGCATGATCTATTAATTTAAGTATTTGATTTAATTGACTTTTTAATTTGAGAATTATGTAAATATAATTATACATGACTTTTGACTTATTAACACATTAATTATTTGTTTTTCTTCTTAAATTTTATAAGTGAAACTGACATATTTGCATTAAATAAGAGTATATTTTAAATCAAATATTAATATTAATAGTTAAAAAATTATTATTAAAACATTAATATAATTTATTTTATTACGTTTTGATATGAGTGAAATTAAATCAAGGAAATGAAATAAAAAAGTTCATATTCGATCTAGTAAATATACATTCAAAAGTGTTTCTATTAACTAATATTTAAACGAAATCTATTTTCTAAAATTATTTTTATGATAATAGTTTTCAAACATAAATTACGTTCATGTAAATATAGGCTTATCAAAAATCAATTATGAAAATCAATTCTGCTCAAACTTATATTTACCCAACTATTTTTCAAATACCTCATATATGAAAATCTAAATTATATCAATTCTGCAGAGAAAATTATATCAAATACCTCATGTGGCACAAGGAACATTAACTCTAACGGTCCAAGAGGAGCAAGAAATTTTTAAAGTTTTTGACAATGAAAAACCTTTAGTTATTGAGGAAGCTTTGGGCAAAAAGAAAGAGGAACCGGGGGCTGTTGACCAAGTGGCTCTAGTCAATGCTACACCGTACCATCAAGCCACATCTCATTGTCCTGGTTTGACTTCACAAAAGAGGGCTGAAACTCAAAAAGAAAAAACAAAGTTATGGAGAGCTTGTGGGGAAGCAATGGAGCTTCAAGACACTGCCGAAGCACTCATTGATCCGGGCTGAGGAATCCGGGTAAAGTCTAGCTAAGGACTATAAACTTAGCGTTTCTTGGGAGGCAACCCAAGTCTCTTACCTTTCTCTTTTAATTTCAGTCTTTTACTGTTTTTCAGTATTGTACTCCTGTTGTTGTTGTGACTGTGTTAATGTTGCTGTTCATTTGTATGTGTGTGTGCTGCTTAATTTGTGCAATTTGGATGAAACAATCTTGTAGGAATGATTTGCTGAAATTGCCCATGTTGCATGAATTGAGTCTGTGTTTGATTGCTACATTTTATCTTGCTTGCTGCAACTCGTGTGATTCACTATTCTCACTTTCTGTGCTTTTGGGGGGGGGGAATTCGCTGCTGAAAATGTCATTTTGGATTGCTGTCACTGGCACCTAGGCGCCACACAGGGCGCCTAGAGGCGCCAGAGGGCCAACTCTCGGGTTGGCCAGCGCCCCAGGCGCCCCGTCCTCACCAACGTTTCACTAAACGTGGCGCCCAGGCGCCACGAAGGGTGCCTAGATGCCACGTCCCTATAAAAACCTCACCTTCATTTTTCAGCCCATTTTTTCCCCCTCAAAAGCTAGCAGACCCCCTTTTTCTCTGAAGTCAGTGGATCTCCATCTTGTAGCTTCCCTTTGCCTCCAGTTTTGGGTAAGTTTCACCATTTATACTCATTCCATTTCTTTTCCCCCATTCTCCATACACCTTCCTTCACCTTTCACTATTTTTGCCTTTCCCATCGTGACCTCTCCTCTACCGTGATTATCGGCGTTTTGGTGCTTCACAATTTGCCTTTCCATTTCTGGTAATTTCTCTTCCCTTTCATGGTCTTTTATTTATTTTTATTCAAAAAAAGTTTCTTTTTGAATAAAAAGGGAATTGAAATATCTGATGTGAATTTTAGGGTTTTAATTTAAATTTTAGAATTTCTTTTTGGGCTTTTCTAGGATTATAACTGCTGATATGTCTGGAAAGCGACAAAGAAAAAGTCAAGGAGAATCGTCTTCTCGTAGGAATTTTGATCCGTCTAGATTTAGGTCCTTAGAACATAGCAAGCGTTTTGAGGATTTAGATTCTAGAGAATTTATTGTTGAGTCTGGTTTTCACTTACGAGAAGGCGAGCACCCTGAAATTATACACCGGATTAGAGAGTGGGGTTGGGAAAAATTGTGTGAGCCGGCTGCCCCTTTTTGCCCAGTAATTGTAAAAGAATTTTATGCTAATGCTTACCGGTTGAGGAGTGATCAAGGTGTCAGGGATCCCTGTATTTCCTATGTTAGAGGAAAAGACATACATTACTCAATTAACAGTCTCAACAATTATTTTGGCTTACATTATGCACCGGGGCAATGTGCTTTCGATAATTGGATGAGACACAGATATGTGAAGGCCCCTCACATTATTGCCACTCTCTGTCGGAAGGGGGCAAGTTGGGAACTGGACGCCGAGGGGAAAGCTGCTAATTTTAAAAAATCAGAAATGAAACAAATCCCCAAGGCTTGGTGTACATTTGTCCAGTCTAACTTGCTGCCTACCTCGAACCGGTCAGAGGTAACCATCGAACGAGCAGTGGTTATCTACTTGATCGTGACAGGGAAGGTATTTAATGTGGGTTCCCTGATTTCCCATAACCTTTCAAAATTATCTCAAAAACAGGGAAAACGCCTCGGATATCCATGCCTCATCACAGGCTTGTGTGAGAAGGATGAGGTACCATTAGAGGATGTACCGCGAAGAGCCCCAGAGAGCGCTATTACCAAACAGGTGATAGACTCGATGTTTCGCAATTTTATGGCTATCGCGGCTCCTCTACCGGTCCCTCCTTCTCCTCAGGTACCTGTGAGACCCCGCGCTGCACCTCCTCTGCCTAATATGTCGGAGCGCCTGAGTAGTGTTGAGACTGGGATTGGGGAAATCAGACACACCCTCGATACCTTCATCGCCACTCATAACCAGCAGCATCGGGCACTTGCTCATGCGATGTTTTCCCTTGGTCGGCATTTCGGTGCCCCCACTGACGATTGGATGCTGGAGGATCCTACCTATGACCCATTTACAGATATCAATTTCGATTCTTCCGCCAATCGGGACGTCGAAGGTGAAGGTAGTCACAACATGGAAAGAGAGGCCGACAATGAGGATGAGGACGATGATTGACTTCTGCTTCTGACTCACATCATGTTGCATCTGTATTTTTGCTATTTCTGTTTTTACTTATGTTTTGTGGACACTGTCGGTTATTTCATATTGTAATCTTGTAATTTGTGGATTTTTCTGTTAATGTTTAATACTATTGGATTTTTTTTGATTTGGTGGATGTTGTCTCTTACTTTTCCTTTCTGTATTCGGTTATTTTGTTGTTTATTTCTCGTTATTTTGGAATTTTTGTGGATGGTTTCTTTTTGGTTCATAGCATTCATTTTCCCCGCTCCCCCTGTTTTAGATTGTCCCTTTTTGAGTCTTCACGCCTTATTTTTGTTTTGATTTGACATTGAGGACAATGTATCGTTTTGGTTTGGGGGAGTTGAGTGACTTTTTGGCTTTGGATTTTTCTTGATAAATTGGATAGTACCTTACAGATTTTATATTATTCCTATTTCAATTAATTTTATGCATTGTCATCTTAATTAAAATATAGCTTAAATTGGATTTTTCAGAATATTTAGATTAAATTGAAAATTTTCAAACTTTTTTAAATAAGAATTGTTGACCCTCTTATTTCTCTAAAATGTATTCTTCAAAACCTTGAAAAAGTTTTAGTTTTTACGTTTGACAATTTCTTACTCAATAAGGGATTTCCTTCTCTTACAAAAAAAAAAAAGAAAACAACAAAGAAATGCTCATATGCATCTATTAAAATAAAATAAATGGAGTTGTGGTTTAAGTTGAGGAAGTATAGTGTGGATTAGGCGCACAATACTTGTTTCATCCAATGAATCACATTTTCCTTACAAATAAAGGCGATGGACAAAGTGTTGTTGTGTGGATTAGGCGCACGGGCAACTCGTTGTTTCTTGAGCCTCGCTTTCCTTTCTTTTTGCGTTGATTGAGGAGGAGATGTGTGGATGAGGCGCACTGTCTTCACTTCAATCGTTTATTTTAATGTTCTGTCTATTGAGAAGTTTTCCTTGAGAGCCAAAAATTGTCAAGCAAAAAGAAAACTTTGTTTTAAGTTTTTGAAAGAGTAATTTTAAAGAGTAAGAGTGTTTGCATTTCGTCTTTAAAATTTTTGAAAATTCTCTTTTTCTATCTTTAGATTCAAAAATTATCCTTTGCGAGTTAGTTTTATTAAGATGACTGCATGAAATTGGCTTGTATGGGTTTAATATTTGATGTTGTTCAGTACTTCTTTTTCATTCCGAAAAATCTTTAAGCTATGTTTAGTTTTTAGTTTCCAATTAGTATTTGCTTGAGGACAAGCAATAGTTTGGTTTGGGGGAGTTGATGAGTCCTTTATTTTGGTTAAATTAGGTTGCTTTCTTAGGACTTTTTCCTCTACTTGATCCTATTTTTGTTATCTTTTGCTTGCTTTGTTCTTTGTTTTTGGCTTTCCTTGCTTTTTCTTGTTTTAATCTCTTTCCTTACCTTTTTATGCTTTTTGTTGTGTTTTCCTTGTAGGCTTTCTTTTCTGGTTTGCTACTAGCTGGTGTGCTGATGAGGTCCTGAAGCAAATTGCTGATTGAGGCAAGTTTGGAGGCTGGCGCCTGAGGCGCCAGATGCTTTACTCTCAGCCTGAAGAATGAATTGCTGGCGCCCCAGGCGCCACACGGGGCGCCTAAGGCGCCAGCAGCCCAACTCTCTGCCTCGAGGAAAGAAGGTGGCGCCCAGGCGCCACCTAGGGCGCCTAGGCGCCACATTATGATTCTTCCTGCCTTCATTTTCTGCATGGCGCCCAGGCGCCACGCAGGGCGCTTGGGCGCCGGGGTCCTGGCATGCACCTATAAAGAGGATTTCAGAAGCATTTTGGGCATCTTTTGGCTGGAGGAGAAGGAGCTCTGCTAAGGCAAAGTCGGGGAAAAAGGGAAACCTACTCTCCTTTGAGTTTGATGCTTAATTCCTTCCCTCTTTCCTCTTGTATCATGTTTATCTATGTATTTGTGATGTTTTTCTCTTCTTCCACCATGTGTAACTAAGTTTCTAGGGTTAGGGGATTGATGTAATTTACTCCTATGAAGCTTTGTTGTTGAATGCTTTAATGTATTTTCAATTTCGATTTTTGGAGTAGACTTTACCGTTTTTATCACTCTTGGATGCTTAGCTACCATCTTCAATGAATCTAGGGTTTATATTGGTGCTAGACATAGCTTGATATGGACTTGCCTTTGTAATTTCTACCGTAATTCGGGTTAGTCTAGACATAGATAACCTTAATTGCGTGGTTTTCATGAGTTCTTACGCTTAAACGCCAAATCAATTAATTTGACTAAGACATTAGCTAATTAATTGAGTGAGGTAGATTTATTTCACCAAGACATTGGGTTCAAATATCTTTGTGAACTTAATCAACAAAAAGAGGAATTTGCAAATGTATTGAAGTATTTTCTAATGACTCAAAGATTAGTTTGTCTATGAATTAATCGGATTAGGAGCTAAGTAAAATCAATCCCCTATGCCCGCTTTGTTCTCGTATAAATTTCGTTGTGTTAGCCAACTTAGTGTCTTACTTTAATTGCAATCTTTAAATTTAGACTCAACCACTCTACCATTTCAATTGTCCAAATATAATTTGCGCTAGTGAAATTGGTAATTGTTAAAGTCAATCCCTGAGGACAATAACTCTTTCTCTCTCACTTTACTACTTGTGCGACCCGATACACTTGTCGGGAAATAGCGCATCAAGTTTTTGGCGCCGTTGCCGGTTATTGACGGTGTTAACAATATTAAGAGTAGCTAGTAGGGTTGTAGTTTGAACCTTACTTTTTCTTTTCATAGTTATACTTCAAATCATACTTTTATACTTGTTTATACTGTTGTTTTTGTTTATATTCTTTATCTTACACAAATCTTTGGTTTATGCGAGGTACCACCGACCCAAGTTCGTTAGAATTTGACCCGGAAATTGAAAGGTCGGCTCGTGCACGCCGACGGCAAACCAGAGAAACTAAACGAGCTCAGCAAGCTTAAACCGCATTGATGGCTGAATATAATCCTAATCCTCAACAGAATGCTCCAGTTCCCCTTCCCGCAAGAACCCTCATGGATTATAACATTCCAACTATGGAGGGGTGTGGTGCTAGCATTGCACAACCACCGGTGGAAGCTAATAATTTTCAACTAAACCCAGCCCTTCTTCAATTAATTCAGAGCAACCAGTTTGGTGGGCATCCCTTTGAAGACCCCAATTCACATATCTCACACTTTCTGCAAATTTGTGATACTATTAAGTTAAATGGGGTACCTGAAGAAGCAATCAGACTCTGATGCTTTCCTTTTTCCTTGAAGGATAAAGCACTTATTTGGTTGGAGTCCTTACCAAAGGGAAGTGTTACAACATGGGTGGATTTGGTCCAAAAATTTCTGACAAGGTATTTTCCCCCATCTAGATCTTCAAAGATCCGAGAAGAGATCACCACTTTCAGGCAACAAGAGAACGAGTCCTTAAGAGAAGCCTGGGAGAGGTATAATGCAATTCTGAGAAAATGCCCCCACCACGCATTTGAGCTTTGGATTCAAGCTCAGAGTTTTTATGATGGACTTCTCCCTCCAACAAGAACGGTAGTTGATGCAGCAGCTGGTGGAGCTCTAAATCGCAAGACTCCTGAGCAAGCAATGGATTTGTATGCTACCATGGCTTGTAATGATTATCAATACCATGGGGAAAGAACATCAATGAAGAAAACTGCGGGAATGTTGGAAGTAAGCACCTTGGATGCTCTTTTGGCCCAAAACAAGTTGATCTCTCAACAGATGGCCGAATTAAACAAGAGACTTGATGGAGCAAAGGTGAATTCCATCAACCATCCAACTATAACCTGTGATTTTTGTTCTGGTAGCCATGCGAATGAAGAGTGCCCTGGCAATATGTTTAGCCCTTCTTCAGAGCAAGTAAACTATATGGGAAATCAACACAAGGGGCAAAACAATCCTTATTCGCAAACTTACAATCCAGGATGGAGGAATCATCCAAACTTTTCCTGGGGGAATCAGAATCAAAATCAGAATACGTTTCATAAGCCACAACAGTCATATCAGAGCTCTTCCTCTCAACCTCAGTCTAATGAGAAAATCTCTTCATTGGAAAGTGCTCTAGAGAAGTTGACTTTGCATACTACCTCTTTCATGCAACACACTTCTACGTTCATGGAGGAAACAAGAAGTAGCTTTCGAAATCAAGAAGCTTCTATTCGCAATTTGGAGACTCAAGTGGGCCAAATTGCAAGACAACTCTCCGAGAGACCTCCAGGTTCGTTACCTAGCGACACAATCGTAAATTCGAGGGAGCATGTAAATGCCATAACTACTAGGAGTGGAAGAGTGCTAGGACCAATCATTAGAGAAGAGGTAGTGGTTGAAGAGAACGAAGAGCTAGCGGTAGATGAAAGCTCAAGAAGCAAAGATACTCCTTCAAGGAGTAAAGAGGATGAACAAAAAGAGAAGATAGGTGTGGCAAAACCTCCCATACCACCACTCAAAGTGCCATTCCCTCAACGCCTTCACAAGCAAAAGGATGAGAAACAGTTTAGGAAATTCTTGGAGGTTTTTAAGAAACTTCACATCAACATACCTTTTACTGAGGCCCTAGAGCAAATGCCGTCTTACGTGAAGTTCATGAAGGAACTTCTATCCAAGAAGAGAAGGATTCCGGATGATGAAACAATTATGCTAACGGAGGAGTGTAGTGCCATAATCCAAAGGAAATTACCTCCTAAGCTCAAAGACCCGGGAAGCTTCTCTATTCCATGTACCATTGGAGAGGTTACTTTTGACAAAGCTCTATGTGATCTAGGGGCCAGTATAAATTTAATTCCCCTATCCATCCTTGAGAAGTTGGGGATTGGCAAAGTGAAACTGACTATGATGACCCTCTAACTTGCTGACCGATCACTAAGGATTCCATAAGGGGTGGTGGAGGACGTGCTAATAAAAGTCGGGAAGTTCTTATTCCCAGTGGATTTTGTTATTCTGGATATAGCAGAGGATGAAGAAATGCCTCTTATTTTGGGCAGGCCATTCTTGGCCACTTCTGGGGCGATCATTCATGTGGCACAAGGAACATTAACTCTAACGGTCCAAGAAGAGCAAGAAATTTTTAAAGTTTTTGACAATGAAAAACCTTTAGTTATTGCGGAAGCTTTGGACAAAAAGAAAGAGCAACCGGGGGCTGTTGACCAAGTGGCTCTAGTCAATGCTACACCGTACCATCAAGCCACATCTCATTGTCCTGGTTTGACTTCACAAAAGAGGGCTGAAAATCAAAAAGACAAAACAAAGTTATGGAGAGCTTGTGGGGAAGCAATGGAGCTTCAAGACACTGCCGAAGCACTCATTGATCCGGGCTGAGGAATCCGGGTAAAGTCTAGCTAAGGACTATAAACTTAGCGCTTCTTGGGAGGCAACCCAAGTCTCTTACCTTTCTCTTTTAATTTCAGTCTTCTACTATTTTTCAGTATTGTACTCCTGTTGTTGTTGTGACTGTGTTAATGTTGCTGTTCATTTGTATGTGTGTGTGCTGCTTAATTTGTGCAATTTGGATGAAACAATCTTGTAGGAATGATTTGCTGAAATTGCCCATGTTGCATGAATTGAGTCTGTGTTTGATTGCTACATTTTATCTTGCTTGCTGCTACTCGTGTGATTCACTATTCTCACTTTCTGTGCTTTTGGGGGGGGGGAAAATTCGCTGCTGAAAATGTCATTTTGGATTGCTGTCACTGGCGCCTAGGCGCCACACAGGGCGCCTAGAGGCGCCAGAGGGCCAACTCTCGGGTTGGCCAGCGCCCTAGGCGCCCTGTCCTCACCAACGTTTCACTAAACGTGGCGCCCAGGCGCCACGAAGGGCGCCTAGGCGCCACGTCCCTATAAAAAC
This sequence comes from Biancaea sappan, assembly GCA_037074585.1. Lineage (NCBI taxonomy): Eukaryota > Viridiplantae > Streptophyta > Magnoliopsida > Fabales > Fabaceae > Biancaea > Biancaea sappan. The sequence continues at coordinate 66,335,245 of CM073490.1, forward strand.
CTCACCTTCGTTTTTCAGCCCATTTTTTCCCCCTCAAACCCTAGCAGACCCCCTTTTTCTCTGAAGTCAGTGGATCTCCACCTTGTAGCTTCCCTTTGCCTCCAGTTTTGGGTAAGTTTCACCATTTATACTCATTCCATTTCTTTTCCCCCATTCTCCGTACACCTTCCTTCACCTTTCACTATTTTTGCCTTTCCCATCGTGACCTCTCCTCTACCGTGATTATCGGCGTTTTGGTGCTTCACGATTTGCCTTTCCATTTCTGGTAATTTCTCTTCCCTTTCATGGTCTTTTATTTATTTTTATTCAAAAAAAAAAGTTTCTTTTTGAATAAAAAGGGAATTGAAATATCTGATGTGAATTTTAGGGTTTTAATTTAAATTTTAGAATTTCTTTTTGGGCTTTTCTAGGATTATAACTGCCGATATGTCTGGAAAGCGACAAAGAAAAAGTCAAGGAGAATCGTCTTCTCGTAGGAATTTTGATCCGTCTAGATTTAGGTCCTTAGAACATAGCAAGCGTTTTGAGGATTTAGATTCTAGAGAATTTATTGTTGAGTCTGGTTTTCACTTACGAGAAGGCGAGCACCCTGAAATTATACACCGGATTAGAGAGTGGGGTCGGGAAAAATTGTGTGAGCCGGCTGCCCCTTTTTGCCCAGTAATTGTAAAAGAATTTTATGCTAATGCTTACCGGTTGAGGAGTGATCAAGGTGTCAGGGATCCCTGTATTTCCTATGTTAGAGGAAAAGACATACATTACTCAATTAACAGTCTCAACAATTATTTTGGCTTACATTATGCACCGGGGCAATGTGCTTTCGATAATTGGATGAGACACAGATATGTGAAGGCCCCTCACATTATTGCCACTCTCTGTCGGAAGGGGGCAAGTTGGGAACTGGACGCCGAGGGGAAAGCTGCTAATTTTAAAAAATCAAAAATGAAACAAATCCCCAAGGCTTGGTGTACATTTGTCCAGTCCAACTTGCTGCCTACCTCGAACCGGTCAGAGGTAACCATCGAACGAGCAGTGGTTATCTACTTGATCGTGACAAGGAAGGTATTTAATGTGGGTTCCCTGATTTCCCATAACCTTTCAAAATTATCTCAAAAACAGGGAAAACGCCTCGGATATCCATGCCTCATCACAGGCTTGTGTGAGAAGGATGAGGTACCGTTAGAGGATGTACCGCGAAGAGCCCCAGAGAGCGCTATTACCAAACAGGTGATAGACTCGATGTTTCGCAATTTTATGGCTATCGCGGCTCCTCTACCGGTCCCTCCTCCTCCTCAGGTACCTGTGAGACCCCACGCTGCACCTCCTCTGCCTAATATGTCGGAGCGCCTGAGTAGTGTTGAGACTGGGATTGGGGAAATCAGACACACCCTCGATACCTTCATCGCCACTCATAACCAGCAGCATCGGGCACTTGCTCATGCGATGTTTTCCCTTGGTCGGCATTTCGGTGCCCCCACTGACGATTGGATGCTAGAGGATCCTACCTATGACCCATTTGCAGATATCAATTTCGATCCTTCCGCCAATCGGGACGTCGAAGGTGAAGGTAGTCACAACATGGAAAGAGAGGCCGACAATGAGGATGAGGATGATGATTGACTTCTGCTTCTGACTCACATCATGTTGCATCTGTATTTTTGCTATTTCTGTTTTTACTTATGTTTTGTGGACACTGTCGGTTATTTCATATTGTAATCTTGTAATTTGTGGATTTTTCTGTTAATGTTTAATACTATTGGATTTTTTTTGATTTGGTGGATGTTGTCTCTTGCTTTTCCTTTCTGTATTCGGTTATTTTGTTGTTTATTTCTCGTTATTTTGGAATTTTTGTGGATGGTTTCTTTTTGGTTCATAGCATTCATTTTCCCCGCTCCCCCTGTTTTAGATTGTCCCTTTTTGAGTCTTCACGCCTTATTTTTGTTTTGATTTGACATTGAGGACAATGTATCGTTTTGGTTTGGGGGAGTTGAGTGACTTTTTGGCTTTGGATTTTTCTTGATAAATTGGATAGTACCTTACAGATTTTATATTATTCCTATTTCAATTAATTTTATGCATTGTCATCTTAATTAAAATATAGCTTAAATTGGATTTTTCAGAATATTTAGATTAAATTGAAAATTTTCAAACTTTTTTAACTAAGAATTGTTGACCCTCTTATTTCTCTAAAATGTATTCTTCAAAACCTTGAAAAAGTTTTAGATTTTACGTTTGACAATTTCTTACTCAATAAGGGATTTCCTTCTCTTACCAAAAAAAAAAAGAAAACAACAAAGAAATGCTCATATGCATCTATTAAAATAAAATAAATGGAGGTGTGGTTTAAGTTGAGGAAGTATAGTGTGGATTAGGCGCACAATACTTGTTTCATCCAATGAATCACATTTTCCTTACAAATAAAGGCGACGGACAAAGTGTTGTTGTGTGGATTAGGCGCACGGGCAACTCGTTGTTTCTTGAGCCTCGCTTTCCTTTCTTTTTGCGTTGATTGAGGGGGAGATGTGTGGATGAGGCGCACTGTCTTCACTTCAATCGTTTATTTTAATGTTCTGTCTATTGAGAAGTTTTCCTTGAGAGCCAAAAATTGTCAAGCAAAAAGAAAACTTTGTTTTAAGTTTTTGAAAGAGTAATTTTAAAGAGTAAGGGTGTTTGCATTTCGTCTTTAAAATTTTTGAAAATTCTCTTTTTCTATCTTTAGATTCAAAAATTATCCTTTGCGAGTTAGTTTTATTAAGATGACTGCATGAAATTGGCTTGTATGGGTTTAATATTTGATGTTGTTCAGTACTTCTTTTTCATTCCGAAAAATCTTTAAGCTCTGTTTAGTTTTTAATTTCCAGTTAGTATTTGCTTGAGGACAAGCAATAGTTTGGTTGGGGGGAGTTGATGAGTCCTTTATTTTGGTTAAATTAGGTTGCTTTCTTAGGACTTTTTCCTCTCCTTGATCCTATTTTTGTTATCTTTTGCTTGCTTTGTTCCTTGTTTTTGGCTTTCCTTGCTTTTTCTTGTTTTAATCTCTTTCCTTACCTTTTTATGCTTTTTGTTGTGTTTTCCTTGTAGGCTTTCTTTTTTGGTTTGCTACTAGCTGGTGTGCTGATGAGGTCCTGAAGCAAATTGCTGATTGAGGCAAGTTTGGAGGCTGGCGCCTGAGGCGCCAGATGCTTTACTCTCGGCCTGAAGAATGAATTGCTGGCGCCCCAGGCGCCACACGGGGCGCCTAAGGCGTCAGCAGCCCAACTCTCTGCCTTGAGGAATGAAGGTGACGCCCAGGCGCCACCTAGGGCGCCTAGGCGCCACATTATGATTCTTCCTGCCTTTATTTTCTGCATGGCGCCCAGGCGCCACGCAGGGCGCCTGGGCGCCGGGGTCCTGGCATGCACCTATAAAAAGGATTTCAGAAGCATTTTGGGCATCTTTTGGCTGGAGGAGAAGGAGCTCTGCTAGGGCAAAGTCGGGGTAAAAGGGAAACCTACTCTCCATTGAGTTTGATGCTTAATTCCTTCCCTCTTTCCTCTTGTATTATGTTTATCTATGTATTTGTGATGTTTTTCTCTTCTTCCACCATGTGTAACTAAGTTTCTAGGATTAGGGGATTGATGTAATTGACTCCTATGAAGCTTTGTTGTTGAATGCTTTAATGTATTTGCAATTTCAATTTTTGGAGTAGACTTTACCGTTTTTATCACTCTTGGATGCTTAGCTACCATCTTCAATGAATCTAGGGTTTATATTGGTGCTAGACATAGCTTGATATGGACTTGCCTTTGTAATTTCTACCGTAATTCGGGTTAGTCTAGACATAGATAACCTTAATTGCGTGGTTTTCATGAGTTCTTACGCTTAAACGCCAAATCAATTAATTTGACTAAGACATTAGCTAATTAATTGAGTGAGGTAGATTTGTTTCACCAAGACATTGGGTTCAAATATCTTTGTGAACTTAATCAACAAAAAGAGGAATTTGCAAATGTATTGAAGTATTTTCTAATGACTCAAAGATTAGTTTGTCTATGAATTAATCGGATTAGGAGCTAAGTAAAATCAATCCCCTATGCCCGCTTTGTTCTCGTATAAATTTCGTTGTGTTAGCCAACTTAGTGTCTTACTTTAATTGCAATCTTTAAATTTAGACTCAACCACTCTACCATTTCAATTGTCCAAATATAATTTGCGCTAATGAAATTGGTAATTGTTAAAGTCAATCCCTGAGGACGATAACTTTTCTCTCTCACTTTACTACTTGTGCGACCCGATACACTTGTCGGGAAATAGCGCATCAGACCTCTACTCTTCAGAGTCACAAATTTTTTTTAAATGATGGTTAATTTTTTATTCCGTTGTTAGAGACCTCTTTGTAAAAGCTTGAAATTTAAATTTTTTGTACATAGGTCTAATTCTATTAAATTAGTTAATTGATTATGTAATTAGGATCATGAGTAACATATTTATGAAGTCAATTTCATGAAATTTTTTCTTGATGATGATTAATGTATTATTCCATTATTATGGAGCTCTTTGTAAAAGCTTGAAATTTAGAGTTTTTGTACATAGGTTTAACTCTATCAAATTGGTTGATTGATTATACAATTATGATCATGAGTAATATATTTGTGAAGTCAATTTCATGAAATTTTTTTCTTGATGATGATTAATTTATCATTACATTATTGGAGGCCTCTTTGTAAAAGTTTGAAATTTGTGATTTTTGTACATAAGTCTAATTTGATCATATTGGTTAATTGATTATGCAATTAGGATTTAGAAGAAGAATAATTTTTTAGTAATAGAAATATTTTTTAAGAGAAAATTATCATCAAATGAACAACAAATTGAAATTAATTTAGAAGAATTGACATCAAATCCAGAAAAGCGAATGAAAATTTTGTTCCCTAACTGAGGGGTCTTGGATAAGCCACTGCATACCCCATCCATCTAACACTAAGACCTTACTCAAATCACCCTAGGGTTTGCTAAAAGAGAAAAGTAGAGAAGAGGAGGAATAATCTTCCTTTCACATACCTTAGACGTAGTTTTTCCAATGAGTGGACAACCACCGGAGGGGAAACACACCAAAATCTTAAGAGGGGGAGGACATGGGAGGGTCCTGTTATGGAGGAAGGGCAGCAAGGGAAGGAGAAGCATGAACAAGGGAGGGAGCCCGTGAGAGAGAGAGTAAAATACTTATGAGTGTATTTATCATTATAATCTGTTGACCAAAATGCCCCTTAGGTTTGAACTCAAGAAAAAAACTAGAGGTAGGGGCAAGTTCAGAATTTTCTTATTTAAGTTATATCATGCACACTCCAACAGAAAACACACCTTCAACATTCTTCTACTTCTTTTCAAAGGTTCACCATTCCCCAAATTCTTTATTTTCTCCTCTTTCTGCACCAGGTTACCACTAAATTGCTAAATTTTCATTTTAATCCCTCCATGACTCAACATATTAAATCTATCGGTTGTTTAAAATCTTTTCTTTGCCAAATGGGATCTCCTCATCCCTCCATGTTGTATGCCTAAGGTGCAACTCATGGATGCTGAAATTTTGGGGTATTACACCCTCTCCTTATTCTTGTAATGAAGTTGTGCACCAGCTAGTTGGCATTTTGGAAAAATTGCTCAGAGCTCTAACTTTCCTCTTTGGCTTCCTAAGGTAAGCTCCAATCTCAAATCTTCAAGTCGTGTTTCTTTGCATCAAGTGGAAATTTCGGTGAGTAAATAACATAATTATGCGGCTTAACTTCTTTCTTTTCATAATTCTTCCTAAAAACTTCATTCAAAACTATTTCTAGATTTTACATATGTATGTGTATATGTATGTATGTATGTATATATATGTATTACATTGATATATTTTAACTTAATTAACCTCTTTTGTTTAATTCAATGAATTTTAACTCTCTTTCCAAACCTGGGACAGGCATGAAGTAACTGGTGATTCCTGTTTAGTTATTATAGTCTGTTCACAAGGCTATATGAAGAATTGTGAAATGAACCTTATATGAATTATGTGCTATGTGTTAGAAAGCTCTATGAATGTGTCTCATAAGCAATAATTTGAATGGACTTGGACTATGTTATGATTTTTAGATATGGAATGTTACATGATATGATATGAAAGGATTCTTGATGGAAACTTAGCTTTGATGGGGACCACATGTTTTCTTACTAGTATTTTTATTCACCATTTAGTTACCTTTTCCTTTTTATATTTTCTTAACTATATATGTGCGGTTAGGTCTGGTTCTAAACTCAATTGCTAAGAATGGGTCTTTTAGCCCTTGATGCACCTTGAAACCCTAGCTGGCAGGGGTGCTTAGCAACAAACCCGATTGCTTAAATCTTTTACACTTCAATTTTAAAAAGGTTGAACTCAATAATTAATAAAAAATAAAATATATCAAATAATAAAAAAAATCAAAATACAACCATTTCCTTTAAAATTGTATATTTTAGCTCTTTTAGATTGTAAAAGTCAACCATGAATACTTCAAACTTTTAATTTTACACAATATAACTCAACTTTTTTGACCTACACTTATAAAATAACTTATTCATATAAACTAAAATATGTTAAATCAGTGTAAAACATTATCATGTTATTCTCAAAGTGAGAAATAAAAATTTTATTTTGTCATTTCCTTTCATTTTATCGCAACAAAGTTATTATTTACCTCTCCCAATGATAAGCTAGATGTTTTTGAATAATTAGTTTCTTTCAAATTACATAAACAAACGGTGTTAAGTTTTTAGAAAAAAAAATTAATATTATAGCACAAAGTAAAAAAAAAGAGAAATATATCATCAAATTTTAAATTTTAAAATTAAATTATATAACTCCTTAACTTTGAGAAGAACTTTTCACATTTTTAAGCTTGAAAAAAAATCTCTCTAGTATAGAATTTTAAAAAAATCACCTTTCGTGTTTTTGTACTTTTGCTCTCTGAGTCAGCAAAGTTCACTTAGATTGACAGGTGCGGAAATTGTCTGCTTATCTTTCAAAGATAAACATCTTACTTGTCACTTCACAATCGTTAGATTTGACACTTGTGAGGATGATTTTTTTTTTTCAAAACACTACCTGCCTCATCTAATAATCGTTGATTCACAGATCTAACGATTGTGAGAAAACTAACAAAGTAAAAAGCAATATTTTGAAAATTAGACCGTTCTTTGAACCGGTGGAGGCACTGATTTAAAAGTTAATGGTCGAACAGAATTAAACCGTGATCGAACCGGTGATATTTTTAAAATATTAATATATATATATATAATAAAAATATTATATAACATATATATAATAAAAAAAATTATATAACATATATATATATATAAATGGCATGATTATATTATATATGAAAATTTGATTACGAATTTGGAAAAGTGGCATTAGCACTTTTGTTTATTTTGTCATTTACACAATAAAGTATGGATATATACTAGAGGTTATGGCACAGGGTCATGAGAAAACCTATTATCACACACTGGTCTTTCCACAGTGTTGTGCTTTCTTCTTCAGTTTCTTTTTTCTCTTTTCAATGCTTTCTTCCTCCCTTCAAGTTCATCTTCATCCGCAGTAGTTAAAAAAAATAGACAGACGATGATATTTGTGGTGTTAAGCAGGCCAAGCTATAGACAACGTTGACAGAGATGGTGATAGCACGATTTTAGTTGACTAGACACCGGAGAGGCCATTCTCTCTCTCTCTCTCTCTCTCTCTCTCTCTCTCTCTCTCTCTCTCTCTCTCTCTCTCTCTCTCTCTCTCTCTCTCTCTCTCTCTCTCTCTCTCTCTCTCTCTCTCTCTCTCTCTCTCTCTCTCTCTGTGTGTGTGTGTGTGTGGAAAAATCGAAAAAAGAAGCCATTCTTCTTCTTCTTCTTCTAGTGATTCCCCCGCCATCACCGCCGTGCTAAAGCTTGGTTTTTTTAATATTCATTGAACTGGTCAACCTTTAAAACCGATCGATTTAACTGATTTTTTCAGTTCAACACCGGTCAGACCAATTTTATACTAGTTCATTCTCTTATCATTTTAATAGTTACTTCTATACTAGACTTAGAACCAGTTGAACCGGTCGATCCTATCCAATTTTTAGAATAATGGTAAAAAGAAGATGTAGACTCGGCTGGCGTGTGTTGTCTTCCACCTAACACAAGTTAGGTGTGGCAACTTTCCCTACACTATTACACATGTGGGTCTCTATCTTAAAGAATACAAACACGTGTTGAAATAGAGATGTGTTCACTTTTATTAAGTGTTTTTGTTCTTTAAACATCAAATTTCAGAATTCGTTGAATATTTCTATAAAAATGAAAGTAAGAATTCAGCTTAAAATCAAATATTCGACAAATTATAAATATGAATAAGACTTTTTTTAAAAGAAGATTTGAGTCAGATTTTTTGTATTATTATATTTAAATAAAATGTAAAATGTAACTGTTTTTACAATTCAATATTTCACAATTGGATTTTTTTTTTATCAAACACTTAAATTTATGGTTTTTCAAACTAAATAGAATTATGAGACAAAAGTGAAAGCCACTACTTGATCAACGGAATTTGTAGATGGAATATTGGCCATGGAATGATGAAATGGTGTTGATCGGTTCTAAACCTGATTGTTAATGGGTCTTTTTGCCCTTGATGCACCTCAAAACCCTAGCTTGCAGGGGTGCTACTAGCTCTGTGTGTCGGCCAATACAAGTGGATTGGTATGTTATGGATATAGGATCATGAGCAAGAATTCATGTTTGTATGGAATGGTTAATTATCCTTCTGGGTTGTATGTCCATGTTTGTTTGGTTATTACCTTTCACAAGTTGTTTATATTTGTTTACTAAGTTCGATTGGAATTGACCTATGTGTGGTTATCAATTGTTTTTATATACTAGTGCCGAGCTATTTTTCCGTAGGACCTCCCCTACAGTATCGTTATCACAATGGAGTTTAACAATCATATTCATTTGTTTTTCCCGTCAACTTTTTCTTTCTAATCTTATAATTAAAGTAGTTAAGAAGAAGTTTGTTGTATGTGGAGAATTTAGTAATTTTTTTGTAAATAGGGAAGGACTAAGAAAACATTAAAATTTAGTCAAGGATCTTGGAGCACACTGTTGTTCCCAAATTAAGATATTCTTTTAACTCGTGAGTTAGTTTTTACATTACAAGTTATTTTTTTATCTTCAATTTTAATTATCAAATCTAAAATCGACGGTCAATATGAGTTATAACAGTCTGCTATAATAGGAGACAATCTACTAGTTCTTGGAGCTTTCCTGATTCCCTTCACTATCACTTCAACATTTATGAAAATTATATTTGAAAATAAGATAATGAGAAACTTAAAATTCCATACATTGTTGGAAAACAATTCGTTTAGCTGTTTTCTTTTATGTTTGGATTTGTTAAATAATACATCTTGGTTGTTTCTTTATAGAATATTAAATATTAATATTAGACTAATACTTTTATTTATTATTTAGATAATTAGGCCAGAGCTTTTATTTTACGTTGATTTTTAAGGCAATTAAACGAAAGTTTATTTTATTTTACTTATGATTAATTTGAAAATATAAATTATCTATGGTTGAAATCGAAATGTTAAATATATGTTTGATATAGTTAGGTTAAATATATTAAAGACAAATATAAATTAATTTATGTGTTATGTTTATTCAAAAATAGTGAAAAGTAAAATTAAATGAATAAATTGATGGCTTTAAGAATTAGCCCTGAACTCTAAATAATTTAGAGCTTAATAACTAAAACTAGACGAGACTAGGCTGACTCTAAAGCATGAAAATAAAGGTCATCCTTGCCCTATGGGCATACTTGCGCCAGAGCTTCATTGACGCATGGTGCTGAAATAAAGTTGGGAGAATATGTGCTCACATAAAATTGCCCTATTTTTTTTTTTTTGTCTGATAGCTTTACAGAGTTTTGTTTCGTTAAAGTAAAATATTGATTTTTCTTTTAAATTTTCACATTCATTTAAAAGTTTTCATTTTTATTATTCATTATAAAAATATAAAACCTTAGAAAAAAATGAGAAAAAAATCTTACTTGTTTGACAATTTTTTAAAACTAACTTATAACTTATTTAACTAACTTATAAGTTTGTTAAAAATGTTTTATAAACGAATTTATTTCACTAGTTATAACTTATTCTAAAATATTATTTTGAGTAATTTATAGTTAATATATTTTTCTTCTGATTTTATCTTTATTATTTTGTCAAAATTTTTATTATTCTTTTATTTTCATATACACGCCCTAAATCCCCAAATTACATTCAGTCATGTCTCCTCCGTCATTCCTCCTCGATACACATTCGTTGTACGTTGTCTTCGAATCATAAGTATGCACCTGTCTTCCATGCTTCTTCGTCGGCTTTTTTCATTTTCTTTCCTTTGACGATGACTGCGATCTATGGATGAAGAGGCAAGGGCGAGAAGGACAAGTCCAAGGCGAACATTAATGTCGATTCATAATTAAGCTTCATTTTCTTCCGTCCATGAAGATGGTTATTTGATTCTGCACTTGAACCTTGATTCTAGCTTTGTTCGGTAAAATTAGTTGATAAGTTAATTGAAAATTTAAAAATTAGTTGAAAACTTATAAATTAATTTTTAGTTGAAAGTTAAAAGTTTATAAGTTAACTTATTGAATTAGAAGTGTCTGATAAAAGTAATTATTAAAATAGTTAAAAAATATAAAATGACATAAAAAAGCATATATTTTATAATCTCAAAATAATACAAATAAACATATCACTTTTTAAGTTTTAAATTATTATATGTAATATATTTATTATTTATATACATATTTTATTATATATATTATAAATATAATAAAATATATTTTATATATAAATTTAATTAAAGATAAAAAATTTAATTAAAAATAAAAATTATTCACAAACAAGTGAATAAATTTGGGGATTTAGGTTAAGCTTAGAGGTATAATAGGTATTCTAAAAAAGTGATTAGGCTAAAATAGGAACAAAAAATTAGAAGTTATAAGCTAATCAAAGTAACAATTCAAAATAAGCTATAAGTTACTAAAATTAGTTTGTTTACTGAACACTTCTAACGAGCATATAAGCTAGTCAAATAAATTTGTACACCCAAACACAACGTTTGGATCTATTCAGCAACATTAGCTGATAAGCTAGCTGAAAGCTTACGAGCTATCTTATTAAATTAGAAGTGTTTGGTAAAAGTTGCTGTTGAAAAAGCTGAAAGATGCAAAATAACATAATAGTTTTTAATTTTAAAATTATATATATATATATTATAAAATATGTTTTATATCTAAATTTAATTTAAGAAAAAAATGACAGGATCACAGTGAAGAAATTTGGGAATTCAGTTATAATAATTTTTAGGGGCATAATGAGTATTCTGAAAAAGTAATAATGATAAAATAGGAACAAAAAATTAGAAATTAGAAATTATTCAAAGTAGCGTTTCAAAATAAGCTATAAGGTACTAAAATTAGCTCGTTTACCGAATAAGCTTATAAGCTAGTCAAATAAGTTGTAAGGTCATATTTAGATAAACAGTTTATTTAAGTACCTATATAATAATCGTTTATCATATAAACGCTTATATATAAGTTATTTCTATAATTAAAGAGTTTATGTGAACAAACTTTACATAAGCTATTTTCATAAGCATTTCAAGATAGCTAAACAACTTATGAACATGTCATAAACTATTTCTATAAGTTTTTTTAAATACGTGCATAAACACTTATATCATAAATAAGTCAAATAAATTCAAAATAAATTTTTCCAAATAAATCCTATGTTAGCTTATATGTTAAGCCAAACACGGCCTTTGTTGTTTTCTTCCCTTCACATCATCTTCATTGGTGTCCATGTCTCAAGGTTCAAGCGTGCATGGATCACAAACATAAAATATATAAAATATAAATGATATATATACTTTTGAATTCAATCTCGTGTTGAAGTTTCATATCATTACATAACATTATAGCTTCATTAGTAACATAATTTATTAACTCTCCAAAAAATCATGTGTTGATAGGGTATTGTATTATTACATTATTTTTTAATACTTTCTTTAACTTTTTCTGCAAATAAATTTGGTAATCCTCTTAAAAATCTTTCTTTTCAATAGTCTGCCTTAATATATATATATATATATTTTAAATTAACTTTATATATATATAATTTAAATTAATTTAATTAAAAACAAAAAAAATGTTTATTTGCATTATTTTGGGATTATGAAATATATATCATTTTATGTTTTTTTACATCTATCAGCTAATTCATAACTACTTTTATATATATCATTTTATTTTTACCAGACATAGCTTAAATCTTTTACAATTCAATTTTAAAAAGTTTGAACTCAATCATTAATAAAAAAATTAAAATATATCAAATAATAAAAAAAATCAAAATACAACCATTTCCTTTAAAATTGCATATTTTCAGCTCTTTTAGATTGTAAAAGTTAACAATGAATACTTCAAACTTTTAATTTTATACAATATAACTCAACTTTTTTAACCTACACTTATAGAATAACTTATTCATATAAACTAAAATAGGTTAAATCAGTGTAAAACATTATCATGTTATCTCAAAGTGAGAAATAGAGATTTTATTTGTCATTTCCTTTCATTTTATTTTAACAAAAGTTATTATTTACCACTCCCAATGATAAGCTAGATGCTTTTGAATAATTAGTTACTTTCAGATTACATAAACAAACGGTGTTAAGATTTTAGACAAAATAATTAATAGAATGATTTTATAGCACAAAAGTAGAGAAATATATCATCAAATTTTAAATTTTAAAATTAAATTATATAACTCCTTAACTTTGAGAAGAACTTTTCACATTTTTAAGCTTAAAAAAAATCTTTTGAGTATAAAATTTTTTAAAATCACCTTTCATGTTTTTGCTCTTTTGCTCTCTGTGTCAGCAAAGTTCACTTAGATTGGCGGGTGTGAAAATCTTTTGCTTGTATTTTAAAGATAAACATTTTTCTTGTCTTTTTATAATTATTAAATTTGTGATCCAATAATCACTAAATGACTCTCGTGAGAATGGTTTCTTTTTCTTTTTTAAATACTATCCACCTCATTTGATGTTATTGATTTGCAGATTCATTGACGGTGAGAGAATAAACGAGTAAGAAGAAGACGTCAACTTGACTAGCGTGATTGTGTGTTGTCTTCCACCTTCCACAAGTTGGGGGTGGCACCTTTTCCTACACTGTTACACATTTGGGTCTCTATCTTAAAAGAATACAAGTACGTGTTGAAATAAAGATGCCTTCACTTTTATTACATGTTTTTGTTTTTTAAACATAAAGTTTCAGAATTTGTTAAATATTTCTATAAAAATGAAACTTAAAATCAAATATTCTACAAATTATAAATATGAATAAGACTTTTTTTAAAAGTAGATTTGACTCATGTTTTTTTTGTTATTATATTTAAATAAAAATTTAAATTGTAACTGATATTTACAATTCAATATTTCACAATTTATTCCTTTTTTTTTTGTATCTAACACTTGAATTTTATGGTTTTTCAAAATAAAAAAAATCATGTGACAAAAGTGAAAGCCACTACTTGATCAACGGAATTTGTAGATGGAATACTGGCCATGGAATGATGAAATAGTATTGATTGATTCACAAATAAGAATCTCATATCTTTAACTAGCATGTAAATTTTCAAATAATTCCTTATTGAGTATTGGCCGTTAATAGTAAGGGTTACGGGGATATTTGTTTGCGCTTAATATTTAAACTAGTATGTGCTTTTATTTATTTTTATTAAGATCTTAATAAATTTAAATATATCTTAATAAATTAGATCTTGAAATAAGTCTAAAAACACTTTAAATCTAATTTTGAGCCTGCATTACTTTATTTAAATATTAAAAAGAGCTTTTGAAAAAATTTAAACATGCGTCATGTTGATTGTAGGAGATTGCTTCAACCAAGTTAACCAAATCTTATTATTATATGAGGATGAAATTTTATATATAATATAATAAATGTAAGTCATATTATTATTTTTATAAAATGATTTTAAATTATAAAAAAATGAAAACATTTATAACAAATTTTATAATACTATATAATAATAAAGATAATAATAAACAACAAATGTTATTTAAAAAAATTATTTGAATATATTTTTTATAAGTTATATGTCTTTAGATGTTAAAAGAACAAACAATCTTAATTATATAATATTCAAATTCAAAAATAATATTTTAACAATCATATATGTATTTAGATTCAAATATTTTAATTTAAAAAAAATGGCCCCTCGGTATCCATCTTGTCACTTAGGGTTTTTTTTTTCGGGGTCTTATTTTTAGACTCTTTAGCGCCTTCTTCTTCCAACAAAAGGAAAAAAAGAAAAAAGAAGGCAAGTTAGAGTCAAACTTATGAATACTAAAATCATTTTAATTTTAAAATTTTATCTGAATTATTAATTAATTGACACTTTTTATTACATATAAGAGTGTTTTTAGTAATTTCTTAAAAATAAAAAAAATCTTTTATCTAGATTTTGTTACCAAGATGGAATTTTATTTTGAATTTAATTTCTTTCACTTATGGATTTAAAAATTTTTGAAGCTCAATAGATATAGAAGTACAAGCCATTTAACAAAACCACATGATGATTTCCATTTTTAGCTTAGTGTCTTTTTAATGAAAATAATTTTTATTCTATCTAAAAATAAAGAGGTTCAACATGGTGATACAATCTCGGCCACGGTGATGATAGATTGAAAAAAAATTAAAAAAATTTATCATCAAAAATTTTTAATTAAATAATGATAAATTTATTATTGTTAAAAATACATATATTTTTATATTTTATTATTACATGATTAATTTTCTAAAGTATTTTTTCATGTATATTCTATTTTTAATAAAAATTAATAATAAACTATATATAATTCTTAACTCTTAAGCGAAGCCTTAAGCCTCAAGCCTCAAGCCTCAATGGCCATTCTCGTTCTTCCATGCATGGCAACAAGTGGTTCTCCTGTCTTGCAATTTCCTATGATTAATTTTTAAAATTTTAACTCTTTGCAATTTAGTTATTACAAATACTTATATCAAATTATTTTTTTAAAAAATAATTATATAATACAGTTCAACAAAATAATTAATTTATATTAAGTTTATAACTTACAACAACTAATTTGTTTAATCTTTAAATTTAAAGAACTAAACAATGAAAAAATTATCTTTTAAAAATTAATTTATAAAAAATACTTCTTTTTAACTGACTGAGAGATCCACTAATTAAGTTGAGTGAACTTATTATTATTATTATTATTTAAAACGCCCTTTATCAAACAAAGGGGACTTGGTACTTCCAGTTATATATTTTCGTCACCAAAAGGCTTCAAACGTAACGCTTATCAACGTGTAGAACCAAGAAGCAGATCTGGGTCGATCTCAGAAAACCAAATGGGTTTGAAGGTCTGGCTCCTTAATCTCTGCTTTCATATTTTTTCATCGTTAATTTATCAATCTGATTCACTTTACAAGTTTACATCAATTCAATAGCTCAGATCCGTGCCTTAATTACCTTGTGCGCTTGTTTGTCTATTTTTCTGATCGGTGGATTACCGTCTTCAAGTGAATGTATATCATATTACTCTTTTTTTAGTGCAATGACGTAGGTTTTGTCACTGATTAATTAATTATGCATTTAATAAAGAAAATCCATGGACTGTTTTGGGC
Source organism: Biancaea sappan (assembly GCA_037074585.1). Lineage (NCBI taxonomy): Eukaryota > Viridiplantae > Streptophyta > Magnoliopsida > Fabales > Fabaceae > Biancaea > Biancaea sappan. The sequence goes on from CM073490.1 coordinate 66,351,023, forward strand.
GTTAGGAGAAGCAATACCCTTATTTTGTTGGAATTGTGAAACAGAAAAGCAATTCTTTAAACGTAGGTTTTCCTCATCAGATATGTATTTCTGTGGAATAAAATTAAAGGTTAACGAGAATTTCCTTAATTCTGTGCCTTTGTGTTTAATGTGGACAAATATATAGCGCTTTCGCAGGGTATTTGAAAGATGATTTTTAGCTGCAGCTACTGATATTTGTTTCAGGAATCTCTTGATCGGTAATGTAAAAGTTTCAAATCACTGATAATGATTTTTGTTGGGCGAGAAGGCATAAGCATAAACTTCAAGTTGATAGAGGGAAAATCTTATGGTTCATAACTTCAATGATGCTATTTAAAAAAGACTTAACAAGAATCAAATTGTTCTCAATGTTAAGCAGGGAATTGGTTTAAGCACGTGAGTTTAAAATTGTAGTACTTGTTTCTTACATGGACCGATGCTTTCTTAAAGAGCCCTTGTACTTTCTGAATAAACAGTTTGGGTAATATCAGAAACTTATATACGCTGATGTTTTGGATTTTAAACTAGTATCGGAATTTAATGCAGCACATTTTGCCCATTAAATATTAAGATCAGTTTAGTTCTTTTTTTGGGCTACAATTTCTGATGTGGAACAGTGACTGTTCTAATTATTGTGATGCAGGAGGACTTTGAGCAGTATGCTGGGAAAGCCAAGTCTTTGCCAGAGAGTACATCAAATGAAAACAAGCTCATTCTTTATGGATTGTATAAGCAAGCCACTGTTGGACCTGTCAATACCAGTGAGTACTTTTGTTTTAACAAATAAGATTCAATATCTTTAACTATTGAATTCTCTTGCACTTTCCTTTTGGCTGTGTTTGGATGGAGAATTATGAAAATTCATAGAATTAGAAATGTTAAGGAATTAAATTGCTTCAAATTCAATTTCTGTCAGTTTAATAGATTCTAAACCTGAAACTTTATATCTTAAATCGTAAGCCGTGCTATAGTCCATGCACTGTTTAAATTGTACAACCTAGTGAAGGACAATTGTCACTGGATGACGAAATAAGTTTTGGAATTTATTAACATTTTTCTAAAAGGATACTGTTAATAATCTTTCGAGCACTAAAACCATTAAAAGATCCCTCAATAATTTGTTGGACACTGTATGAAGTATTTGAAATTCAAGAAAGAAATACTATTCAAATAATATTTTCAAAGGAGTTGCAATTGGATCCATGAGTTCTGCAATTATTAATGGCTCTGGAATTGTTAAGTCTACGTTATAAGCAATAATTATACCTAAAATTACTGGCTTAGAGCTAATCGCCTAGTGTCTAGTCCGAGGTTAGGTCTAGTGTCCAGCTTCGGGACAGATTAGAGGGATGATTCTATTTTTATTTTTTGTCTAATTATTTAATCAAGTCTGATTAGTTGGAGGAAATTAGAAGTAAGATTAGAAAATTTACTTATAGGTGAAGTAATTGAAAGCCTTTATTTTTGACAAATATAATTCAATAATGAATTTACGCAGAATTTCTAGTTCAATAATGAATAATTAGTTACCCAAACAAAGTGTTATGTGGCAAACCCAGATTTATTTGGTTTATGTTTGTGTATGATTTTCAGGCCGTCCTGGTATGTTCAACATGACGGACAGATCCAAATGGGATGCATGGAAGGCTGTTGAAGGTATAAGTAAATGTCAATCACTTGAGAGATTCCCCGAAAGCAAACACTATTTCAATTTATAATTTTCTTGATAATTTGATCCATACTCAAACAAAATCACTTTCTAGCAGGGAAATCCAAGGACGAAGCAATGGGTGATTACATCATCAAGGTGAAACAGCTACTGGAACAAGCAGGGATGGCTGTTTGAGAACATTTCATTTTTCTTTCGGTCAAAACACATCATTTTTCTTCCTTTCTAATTCTATGCTAGAAAGTTCTCAGGATTTTGAAAATAAACAGTGGCATTGTTTAATCTGCTGCGATTTATTATATTATACAAAGTTGATTTTTTAATTATTAGATGCATTATAAATTTTTTTTATCTTGGTAGTTAAAAAAAATTAAGTGAGAATCATAGATTTAATGTGAAAAAGTTCAATTTCTTCACTTTAATACTATTAAAAATGACTGTAGTGGAAAGGATATTTAAAAAGTAGTGATAAATGCTAGACTTTTATTATGGACGTGGTCTAGAGTTCTGAATTTTGATGTAGGTAGTGTTTGAAAAATTATTGGGTAAACTTAAGTTTTGAGTATAATTTATTTTTAAAATTAATTTTGGGCAAACTTATATTTACATTAATGTGATTTATGTTTGGAAACTATTATAAAAAAAGTGATTTTGTAAAATAAATTTTGTTTAGATATCGATTAATAAAAATACTTAATGTGTAATTACTAAAAAGTGTATAAATTATATTGTAATAATTTTTCACTATTAATACAGGCATTAGATTAAAAAAATATAATACCATTTTAGTTTTTAAATAAATACCAATGTTTTAATAAATACTTAAAAAAACACAAGTGCATAAATGGGATGGCAATTTTTTCATTAGCACTAACCATGGAAGGAATCACCCTGTACTACTAAATGTAACTATTGTTTCAGAAATGCGGGGAACCTTAACAGAAGCAAGAAAGAGACTCCTTGTCTTTGAGAAGTTTCAAATTGAGAGAAGGTGGAGGGAGAACAAACAAGGGCCGAGCAACTTCATCAGCACCAGAATTATCTCTTCCTTGACTCAAAATCAATCATTCTCTCTCTTTCTCGACTCTCTCTGTATCTCTGTTCTTGTCTTTGTACTATCATCTCTGTTCTTTCATCTTTGTGCTCTCATCACAGGTCATCGAGACAAAAAACAGAGGAAGAAAGATGTGAAGAAAAATGGAAGGGTATGGCAGAAAAATAGGAAAAGCAAATCATGGTAGAAGGGGTAAGGTAAACATGCTTTAATGGGAGAAGCTACTAGTAGTCACGGTGGATCCAAACCTAGGTTAGAAAGAAATCGATTTTGCCGGTCACAAACCAATCCATTTTTCACTGCAAAATCGATTATGGAGGAATAGTCATGCGTTCATGGAGTCCACCGCCCAACCAAACACCCTGTACTCATTTTAGATAAAGATGGATAAAAACGTGACGCATGGCAATAAAGGGGAAAATATATGGTTCCTTTTTCCTCTTATGATAGACTTGAGGTCTAATTTTATCTATCCAGTTGTTTAAATATTTAGATTCACTTTGAAAAACTATTTGCAATTAAGGTTTTCTATTTTTGGGTTGATTTTGAAATTTACTATGAACTAAAAATTATAATTGCTATAATAAGAATTTCCTAGTCTTGTCATCATACTATCTTTTTTCTTTTTGTCTTTTTTCGTGACAAATCTCAGAAAGTGTCAATAAGATAAATAACGTACTTGATAACTAAATGTATATTCGCCTGAATAAGTCAAAAAGCATTCATTTAGTGAATAAGAAAATTGATGTTTCTGCTATTCAACTCATAATATTGATAAAATTCATTAAGATGATAGAAAAGATTTTGACGTCAATGCACAAGGTGAAAATGCAACAATTTTCCTTGGCGAAGGTATGGAATGAAACAGTATTAATGGATATTGATTGATATCTAAATCAGAAGAAGGAGAGAAGTACTAAAAATTGAAGTACTGCTTAATTACTTGTCGAGAATGAAATTGGCAACCTTGGGCAATTAATGGTGTAGACTGATGTAAATTTTAATTATGCAAAAATCAAAAAATTATTAATTTGTGTTAATCTAAGTTATCAATTTATAATATAATAGTAATTATTTTCTCTTTTTCAAACTTTTTTGTTATACAGTGCACTTTTTTTATTCTGACTTATATTTTTGAATCCAAATTTAGTGTTTTGTCAAACGAAGTCTATTAGATTGAGCGGGTATTTTGACCAATGGTCATCCAAGGTGGATAATCTAATGAACTATGCTCATATTGACACCCTTAAATGAGATGCTTGAGTTCAAGATAAAAGTTTGAATGGATACCCACACAATTTACCTATTTGAGTCTAGGTATAGGCTGAGTTTTATTGAGAATTTTTATGAGTTTGGAGCTAAATATGGGAGAAAACAACCCAAAATCATTAAATTTATGTCAATCCCAACCTATGGTTCATGAACTTCAAAAATGAGAGAAAAGAGATTCTTCTTCCATGGAGCTCACCTTGAATTCGTGATTAGAAGATCGAGGAGTGGTTTGCTGTCAAAGAAATCCTGCCAGAAGCTCGAGGAACATATGTGTGTGAAGATTTTGGGAAGGAAGGGATGAAAGGTGCTTGAAGGAGGGTGAGAACGTGAGAAAGAGCAAGATGAGCGTGGGACTTAGAATGTTTTGTTGAAGTGTTATGTTAATGTGAGTGTGAGTGCCCAAATTACCATCTTTCCTTCCCATGAAAGCCAAGTTACCTTCGGGAACAAGGGCATTTTTGAAAATCCTCTTAAAACATTTTATATATGTAATACTCGAGGTCCTCGGGTAATAATAAAATTTGGTTTTAAGGTCAAGTAGTTGAATGTGGTAGAAAATTTCTCATTTTCGAATAAGGATATTCATGGTTGGTGTGTGGTATTGCATATGAAGTGGTAAATAGCCCAGGTATGTGCGGGTGCATGTATCACAGAAAAAAAAAAAAAAGCAATTGGATAGTAAGACAGTAGAGGGACCAAGGTGAAATAAAAATATTTAAATAACGCTTTCTTGTAAAAATGGAAAATAAGGCTAGATATGGATAACAATGTGGTAAGAGTTGAGAAGTTGGACTTGGGAATGTGTAGCATCTTGTGTGTGTTAAAATATATTTTGTCACTGTCTAATTTTGATTAAGAATGGATTGAAGGGCAAATTGGTAATTTTCTTGGGAGAATATATATTTATACACATACACACCTATCTTCAGCCCATCCTCCTCTCTCACACACTCTCCATTTTCAAACCCTAGCACCCACTTCTCTCTATCTCTTCCACTCAAGAGCACCACCTAAACCTCTGGCCACAAACCACTACTAGGAGAAAGAGAAATTAAGGTAAAACTCCTCACCCTCTCACTTTCTATCTCATTTTTTGTATGCATGAGAGTTTGGGTTAAGAGTGAGTTTGTTGATCGGTTTTTGAACTTGTAAATTGATCTAAAATCTTCTTGGATATTTGTCGAACAAATTGGAATAAGAAATTTGTAGAAAATATGATTAATAATAAGGAAATCATGGGTTAGATGTATGTGACAGAAAAATGAGAGAGAACTAGAGTTCTTGAGGAAAGATTGATGGATTTGGACTTTGATTATTAAATATAATCTAAGACTTGAATATAGAAATGATTCCTAGGCTTTATTAAAGAAAACCCATAGAGAAAAATCATGAGAAATGATTAAAGTTGGGATTGGTTTGAGGATTGGAAGATTTTGGCAATAGGATTTCGAAGTCTATTGGGTGACCGGTCGACTGTCATGTGGTTAGCAGTCGATTGGCTACTCCTAGTGCTCTCTGCCTAATTTTGGTAGAAGCATACTAGTCGACTGGTAAGGTTATATTAGTTGACCGGTAGTCCCTTGAAGAGATTTGCTTTTTAGTAGAGATGCATTGGTTGACTGGTAGAGTGATATCAGTCGACCGATTACTCTCTGCTGGGATTGATGGTACCTAGCCAGTTGACCATCAGCAGAGAGGGTAGTTGACTAGTTGCAACTAGACAACTTTATCTTTTCTGTTAACCTAACATGTTTTTGTATGGTTTTCTCATAAGGATAAATTCTTTGAGGCATTATCCACAATTCTTTGAAGATGATCGGCTAGCTTAGAGTTGAGGTGAGAGATTCAAACTTCTTGGTTGCTTTCTTTTTAAAATTGTTACTTTGCCTAGCAAATTATATAAGAAAAGATATCTTGAATTGATGATATGTATGAATCCCTACTTGGTTGATAATGGATGAGTATATTCATGCATGGTAGTTATGATTCATGAATGAACATAATTGAACGTGACATCGTATCTATGGACTAAGTATCAATTTGTGAAGTAAAATTTGTTAGGAATTGTAACTAGTATAAAAGTAAGTGATATAGGTTGATATGTATTCGTACATATATTCATAGGCACATGTATGTAAAAGGCATAAAATGTTTCATAAGAATATAAAGATGATGTCATGTATTCTATAACTTTACAATTCTTATTGCATGCTATAATGAGATTGTTTTGGTACTGAGTCATGGTGGTGCACCCCCATTGTATGTGATTGTTTAGGGTAATCTGGTAGGCTCGGTGGCTCGTGGTCCATGATGACCTATGAGGACTGGTTAAGCTTCGCTTTTTCCCATAAAGGCTGGCAGCACATGGTCCATGAGGTCTATATATCCCAATGATGTTTTAGCCTCAGAAACCCAATAGGCTCAATGGCACGTGGTTCATGATGATCTATAGGGACTGGTTGAACTCCGCTTTTGCCCATGAGGCTCAGTGGCATGTGGTTCATGAGGTCTACAGAATTCGATGGTGGGCTTGGATGCTTAGTTGTATGGAATTGTGATGTGCTTGATTTGTAAAAGTTAAATAAATACTAGAGATGGGTTGATAAACATACTCCCACATTTATATGAATTGTGCAAAGAGAAGATAGTTAGATTTCTTGAGAAAGACATAGTAAATGTCAAGTGTATGATTCCAAATCAGTAGAAGTGAATATATATATATATGATGAGTTATGATTGATTGTTATGAATGTGATTCCTTTAGTGCTGAGTCATGAAGGTGAACTTCCATTACTAGTGATGCTTGGGACTTTCATGAGGCTCAATGGGGCATGGTCCATAGAGACCTATGAGTTTAGTAGAGTAATTACTCTCGTTCATGAGGTTTGGTGGGATGCAATTCATAGAGGCCTATGAAGCCCAATATTAGTTGGTCTTAGGATACCCATGAGATTTTATGGGATGTGATCTGTAGAGATCTATGAGACCTGGTGGAGTGCACTTCCCACTTATGAGGTTCAACGGGATGTCATCCATAGAGATTTATGGAACCTGATGGCAAGAGTAATAGATATGCCTAGTTATTATGTTATCACACATTGTGATGTGATGTGTTATGATATGATGATTACATAAGAGCCTTAATTTCATAAAGTTTGGCATTTAAGTAAGAATGATGCATGGTTATCTATAAATATCCATATGTTCATGTATCTAATTTTTGTACCATTCCATTTGCATGCATAGTCGAGCATCTGTTATGGTAGGGTTGTTTATGATGGGTCGAGTGGTTGGACTCACTCCCTCATAGTTTCAGGTACAGAAGACTCCATAGACCAATGACATACGTACTAGACACCTCTCTATTGATCGGGACAAGGTATAGTACTTTAGAGTCATGTAAAGTTAGGTAATCTTAATAAAACTCTATAATTGGATAGGCCATGCTACGATGTGTATTTATGTAAAGGATGTAGTAGGAACTAGCACAAAAGATTATAGTTACAAGTGAGATCATGTAAAGTTAAGTATAAAATGTACTCATTTGTTTGAATATTACGAATGATAGTTTTCGAATAAAAAGGAATTTTCATTATTTTTAGTTGCATCTTAAATTGCTTTTAAGTAAAAAGGGTAACTAAGTTAGTGACAAGTATAAGGATTCTAAGTAAAAAGTTGGGCTTGCGGCGGTGCGAACTAGGCATTGTCCTCGCCGGTCATGGGCTTGAATTTGGGTCGTGACAATACGGGTACTTAAATCACCTTACACTAAAAATACCACATCATAGACACATTCCCAACACTGATTCATATAAGTTTTCCTCATGCCATGTAATACCCCGTGTATTACAAGGTAACTGTAAGTATGTGTTTTTGCGTGGGTGAAAATTTTTCTTTGTTAGACGGTTACTTGAGAGGGAACAAAGGGTTCTAAAAGCGTGATGAAGAAATTAAAACACGCACACAGTCAAGTGAAATTGCACCGAAAGAAGAAACACAAGTTTACAATTATAGATTACTTGTTTAGGGACCAAAGTGAAAGGAAAGGAAACATCTAGTTATTCTTAAGTAAAGGCCAAATAGGAATCCTTGAGGAGGATTGGATTTTATGAGGATGAGTCATGAAGCTGGTACCATGAAGATAATAGAAGGGGGGTCATAGTTATGTATGGGGTCACTATGAGGGACTAAAACGAATAAACATGGAATTTCAAAAATTTAATTAAAAAAATGTTATGAAATGGATTTTGGCTTGTGTGTGGTAGTCCTACAAAGGTGTGGGTTGATGGCCACACAGATCTTTATTTTAGAATCTCTGAGATGCCTTTCAGATATTTCTCCAAGTTGCCATAAGGGGTGTTTTGGTCATTTTGAAACTTTAAATACACTTTAACTCATTTTCTCCTCTCATTTTCTTATCTCCACGTTTAGCTCTCTTCCTCCCTACAATTCTCACACACAGCTTCTCTCGGTCTCTGTTACAACCCGTTTTCTAGGCACATGACCGGCACAATGATGAATATCCCATCACTGTAAGCCTTTCGATAAATTCTACCCATGAGTTAAATTATTAGTCATTATCTCTATATTATCAAAATAACCATTCCTGAAGAAAATATATCAAATTTTCTTATTTGAAATTCATAGAGATTATTTGCATATAATAATAGATCCTCAACATAAAATACATTTATTGTACTGAAATACAAGTCAAATACCAAACCCCTGACCTAGATGTCCTAGACGATTACAGAGCAACATAATCTACAACAATAGAGGGGTCTACCTGATAGCGGGAGGATCCAAAGTGATCTACTCTTCTAGCGGATATTCTTCATCGGCAACCTGATCTGAACAAAAAGGTTGTACAGAGAGTGTGAGCTTTTAAACTTCGTGAGTGAATCGACCTCGCGTTAATAAAATTCAAATACATTACCAGTCATGCAAGCATACCAGAAGGCTCATACTCAACCAATAGACATAGTTAGAAATTACATACAAGAAGATAAAAATTCATCCAATTCAACAAACGTTACTAGTACTCGTCAATGGCAATATATCCCGCAGAGCGCACACAGGCCAGCTCACCAATTCTATATATTTCCGCCATGACGTACAACCTCATCCTCTTAGCTAGGGCGCCTCACGGATTTATCACCAATCTGGGCTATATCCCTACTGAGGGAATCGTTGTCTCCATACTCATTGGTCAAGACACCCTTTCAACCGGGTTTTCTACCTTGTCGTGAGAGGGGGTACTTCCCGCTCAATCACAATCAATAGCACAACAGTTCATATCATAATCAGAAGTACAATAGAATATTCATCCATATAACAGGTATAGTATATAACTATATTATAAATTTATAAACTATAAATCAAGATAACAATTAATCTATTTTTGAAAAGATTCAAAATTCACATCAACATGAAATACTTGTTTCGTCTTATCCATACTTTTGGATTAATTATCTCATTAGATTCGTCATTCTGAATCCAATTTTCCCCTATGAATCTTGGGAGTGTCCTACGACATACTTTTTATCACCAGTAATGCTAAAACTCTATTAAAACGGGGTCGTTTCACTTACCTGGATTCCGTACGAGTATCACTTCTTTAAGTCGTTACGGACAAGAGTACACAGGTGAATTTCACTGTTCTGCTACGGAGATTTTCATGAAAGATTAGAGAAAATATGTTAAGATTGTTTTCGTATAGATATTGTTCATACGTACGGTTACTATTCATACGTACGGGTACTATTCATACCAGAAATAGAGAATACAATCTGTAAAAGAGTACACCAGGTAAGTTCCCATGAAAGAGTAGAGGGTCACACTGGACACACTTAAAAACCAGGTCTTTCCTTAGCCAGAACTTTCCTTGACATGTATTCTTCACAGTTTACATTCTATTCGGTAATCAGAGAATCAAAATAACATATAAACAGCTAACGACAGTTTTTCTGATGTGGAAGATCGGCCAAAGCCGCAACCACAGAGCATACTTAAGAAAATAACTTCTAAAATTTGAAAGACATAGAAAGGGCATAGTATCCTTACCTAAGCAAAAAAAGAAAGGCCCAAAATCTCATAGGCCTAGCTTTGGAGTAAGAGAAACTTAAAGAGAGAAGAAGAGAAGTTGAAGGTGTGAGTTTAGAAGTGAAATGGAAGGACCTATTTATAGCAAAAGTCAATGGTACTATTTGACACTATGCATTAATAAAATATTCAATTTACTATTCATGAAAATGACATTTCTAATAATGCAGTTCCTATGCACCTTACGCGTACGATGGAAAATTTTTTTGTTATTACTATTGGAAACTTAAAGGAAAAACTATCCTTTCACCTTAAACCTTTAAGTTTCTTTTCAATTCAGTCCTTTTAATTTAGTCCCTGAGGGTATTTTTACACATAAAACGTCATTTTTTCCTACGAACTTCTTTCTAGTTGTCTCTTATAACCAAACCACATCTAGTACTTGACATTTCGATTGTATAAATGAACAGTACCATATACGTAAATAGTATTATACGGGTGAATAGTACCGTATACTGAAATAGTAACAGTAGTTTGTAAATAAATATTTATATTTTATTTTTCATGGGTATTACAGTCTCCTTTCTTCCAAGCCATGCCATCATCCTCATAGTGCCCTCAAGTTGAGGTAGGCCATCCGCTCCATCCTCTCTCTTTCTTCTTATTTTCCTTGATGGAGGGAACCCTAGATGGGGGTTTTTGAAAAAGCTCTTAGGGAAGAGGGTATCTCGAGGGTTGAAGGAGTAGTAATGGCTTGGGTGGGAATGTTGTTTTATTACGAATTTGTTAGAGATCTCTTGGGTCAAGAATGAGTAGAAATGTAATGACCCAGATTTCCAAACACGTGATTAGAGTAGTAACTAGGGATATGTCATCCCTATATCGTAAGCCTACTAGAGATTATTACTAAATCTCAACCAAAACATTGAATTAGAACATTCATAAACAAAACAAACAGGATCTAGGTGTCCTATGTAACTACAAAGCATACTAAAATTTAATCAAGAAGAAGGAGAAATTACTAACCCAAAGGCTTCACTTAAAACCTGGGTCATACACTAAACATACTCCTCAGGGGGATTGATGTCAAAATCTGCATGAAAAATGTAAAAGAAGAAAACGTGAGTTAATTTAACAGTAAGAACCAACTTTACTTACTCATAATCTACTTGTGAGACAGTTTCCACCGTGAAATCACAGGGAGATGTCGCTTTTAAGTCACTCAGATTTATAGATCTCATCACTTCAGAGATATCCTAGGGAATAATACTCCCGACTTGGGCATTACCCAACTGAAAACCCTTTTCACTGTAGTCAAGTTGTCTGTCTCTCAACAAAATTCATAAACTCAACATACGCAAATGTCTCAAATCATATGAATCACCATGTGAGGTTCACCTTAGATTTATACGGATATACACTTACCCTTCTAAGATTTCGTACATACATCACGTATCACACGGTTATGACAACCTTTGCCTTATGATCCACCTATGTGTTTATATATATATATATATATATATATATACATTATGTGTTTATTCATAATATCACCATCAGGTTCAAGCCAGCAATGGATCACCATAAACTTCATGGACCACGTGCTACCAGATCTCATAGATAAGAATCATGTTCTGCCAACTCCTATAGGTCTCATGGACCACATGCCACTAGGTCTCATGGTTCTTTTGAGGCTAATATATATCAAGGGGAGTCCAAAGGTCTCATGGACTACATGCCACCAGATCTCATGGGAAAGAATATCATTCTACCAACCCATAGGTCTCATGGACCATGTGCCATTGGACCCACTGAGCTTTTCCAAAGCAAATATCGCAAGAGGATCCATAGATTTCATGGACCACGTGTCACTAGGCTTTATAAGCAGGAATATTATTCCATCGACCCATAGGTCTCATGGACTACGTGCCACTGAGTCTCATGAATTCCCCAACAACCACATATAATTCAACATTCAACATACAATATTCTCAACAGTATGTCAAACTACAAATCAAGCACTACATCAATTGTTTGACCGCAACTATGATCAATATTCTCAAGAGAGTACAATAACTCACAGGTAGAAATATTCAATTGCATTTATCCAAAACTTTACCAATTTGCCATAATATGCTATCATACACAATAATGATTTATTGGCAATCATCAACAAGTATTAGGCAACAACAATCATTTACAAAAGGAAAAAGAGACTTTTCAAGGACTAGACATCTAACACATACCATTAACAATATCTCATAGGATAATGAGCTATTCATCCACATTATATATTTCATCACGTCACGTTTAGCCAAGACTCGATGTAGCCATACACCATTCTCATGATCACTCCAATACCCTTCCACATTAGCTACTTACCTCAATGATGAACCATAGCTACCATTCCCTTAAGAAAAGTTGAAGAGAGGGTGCTCTAAGAGGATCTAGGGTCAATTCTGAGAGAATTTTAAAAAGGAAAGTTTGCCCACATCTTAACTTTGGTCTCCATTTTCATTAGATAGGAATCACCAAATGCGATATATAAAATCCATGTTTTTGGGTCATGATTATGTTCACAAAAGTATAGAGTCCTTAATTTAGAGGTAATCTCCCTTAATACTATCCAAGTCCCTCAAAAGAGACCATGTTATTCAGTTAGGACTGAATTTTAGACCCCCAACTTCCAAACTTTTCTGGGCAGAATCCACAACTCCAAAATTTATGAATCTTGGTAGATAATATCTGTAACATGTCTAAAATATTAGGTAAAAATTTCAGAAAGAAATAATGATGTTTGCCTAATCGAAACTACCATTTTGTGACAGTTGCCCAGACTGCTTGTACAACATGAGGGCTTCAGTTTTACCAGCCATTGACCTACTAAATCAACTCCCAAGCTCACGAAATTTTGGAGACATATACCCTAGTGTTATGAAATACTCCTATAAAAATTTCAAAGCCAAACGCAATCATTTATTCTGTCTAACATAACATTAAGTAAAACTTGGTTAGATTAGTACAAATTCTGAGATAAGTTCTATCTCTCTAATATTTGACCTAGCAATGGTTTCCCAAACATTATGAAAATGTCTAGATCATATCTACATATGCCAAGGAACACCTATCATAACAATTTCAAGATTATAAGAGCTCATTTCATACTAAAATCAACTCAAAACCTTATCCATAGTAATTACTAGCACACATGCTTCTAGACATTTCAAACCTTTAGTCATTCTTTTTAATCATAAAACTTAAACAGTAAAAAATTCTTGAATGAAACTTGTTCTATAAAAAAACTAGACTCAATTATCTTTCCAACGGTATAAAGTTTGCAAAAATCGGAGCTCAAATAAGAGAGATATGATAATTTTAGTCATGCTTATACCTGTAGCTTGGGGCTGGCACTAAGACCTGACTTCTCTGTTACATGGCCGCCCCAGGAACCAGAATTGGCGTCCCGAACTAGGTAGACATGCCCAAACAACGATTTGACACCCAAAATTCACCACTTTTCCTCCTAAGTCCTCCCAAGGTTCACCCAAACCATCTTAGGTTATTAATACTTGATTCTATCACTCAAGAACTTCTTAGAGGATTAATTTCAAGCAATGATTCAAGATTATGGCAAACCCTTCAAGATTATCCTAAATTATTTCTTAAAATTCTCAAATTTCAATCTTCCTCTACATATGTTCCCAACCATGGTTTTCCTCAAGTTCCTAAGTTCTAACTTCATTTAAGAGTATGGAGAAGCAAATTGTTTTAGGACCCAAGCTCAATTTCATGTTTTCCCAAAATCAAAACCTAGGTTTTCTTGCAATAATCCAAAAAGAGGAGAAGAAAGAGCTTGATTCTTATCTTGAAGAAGAAGATTCTGGTGAACAAAGAAGGTGACTAGTGGTGATCACTGGAAAAGAGAGTGAAGGCACCCATAGAGCTTCATGGTCGTGGAAGAAGAAATTTGGAGAAGGAGAGAAGAGAAAAGGAGGGACAAGAGAGAGTCTGTGAGAGGGTATGGAAATGGGGGAGTGTGTGTGAAATGGCTGATGTGTAGTGTATATATTTTAGAGAGTGGAGCCCATTTTTTTCCTTTCATTTTGGTCATCCTTAGGAAACAAGTTCTACAAGCACTATAAAAGAATTCTAGGTATTCTTTTTAAGTCAATCAATAGCCTACATCTCAATAAAACACAACACTTAAACACCAATATTCATCTCACATCACATTTTATCAAGAGCTCAAAATTTAAATTTTGTTCACTTTGGTCCCTTTCAAAGTCTCGTACACTACTGTGCTCCCATTTTTTTATCCTCGAAACACGACTTTGTAACTTACCTTCTCCAAATCCTTCTCTCCTCAAGGACCCTTACTTAATCCCATCTCATGGGATTGCTTAACACTTTCCTTTCTTTTCAACCTAGTCCCTTAAGCTCTTCTTATCCTATACAAGCATCCACATAAACACACATACACGAAACTTAGCCTTAATCCAATTATCTAATACCTTGAGTGTTACAAGAAATTCTGGTGAACTTAAGAAATGTAGAAGGAAGAAATTTGAAAGATCCTCCCATGAAATTCTTACTTGAAGATGTGTGATCGAATGTATGTGTTTGAGGCTTGTTTTATTATGTTTTGGACCACCTTTCCACCCTTAAGAACTTCCCTTGAGGTGCTGGTTGGAAGTTTGATGTTTGGGCACTAGTTTGGTGATGAACCAGTGTTAGCCGTGGCTGCCTAGCTTGGGATGCCTTGAGCACCACGGCCTAGACAGCCAAGCCAAAGCTACTACCTGTGAGCATTATGGGTGGTGCCAAGGTGGGTACCCAAGGCACCACCTGTTGCACCCACTCTTTAACAATGCATTTGATACTCATTTTCTTTGCTTCTTGGTCTTTAGGTGTTGTGGAATGATTGAGTCCTTTTTACCATCTAAGGCTCGCAATTCCCACTCCAATCAAGAGGTTTGGTAAGGGTAACTCAAGACAAAGGTGAGAAAGCTCTTTATCCAGAATTTTAGTGTATTTACAAGTATGTTGTGGTATGTCTTGTGCCTTCATATATATATATATATATATATATATATATACATACACATCTCCCCTCTTTTCCAAGGTAAGTTTTTATGAAATTAAATTCTGACATGTAATTGGAAGGTTATAACTTGTAAAACCCTATCTGAAAAAGGAGATTAAGTTCAAGGTGCAGTCATCTTTATAACTCTCCGTGTAAGTATGTGTTGCATATCTTCATATGTGAAAAGTCACATGGCTTTGGGGTTGTGAAGAGTATATATATATATATATATATATATATATATATATATCTAGGAAACCGTGGAAGTGTTTAGTTATTCATAAGCGAAAAATCTTGAATTGTATACTCTTGATAAGAAACTCTTGAATGTCCTTATTAATAAGGGATAATCTATCTTCTTAATTGTACTGTGATATCAGGCATTTTGTATGCCCACTTTAGTCCCTAACTTAGTTCTATTGCTACTTCAATCTTATAAAACTCTCCAATTTTATTATGTCTTGGAAATTAATGGGTTCAAAATAATTATGGATTGAATTTGCTTTAATTTTATAAATTTAGGACTTAAGTGATTTATGGCCTAATTAAATTCCATTCTTGATTTCAAATTTAAATTATTGGAGAGTGATTCACTGACATGGTACTTTTGCTGACATAGAAGCTGACATAGACGAAGATATTTATTTGGACGATGATGTGGCACTTTTGGGATGAGTTGGATGCTGACTTGGCACCTTTTTTGCTGACCTAATAACATGGATATGTAGGGTCCAAAGTTTGCAGCATATCACACCATTTTTTGTGCATGCATTCTATCCATCTCTTGCCCAAACTTCAATAAAAGAAGTAACATTTTTCCATATCAATTTTCTACAGTACAAAGCACTTTCTACAACCACCATTCCTTCTAATCCACTTTCTGCTTTAAATATTATTCTTGTGTCTTATGTTGCCATCTAGGTTATAGTGTAATAGTGAAACTGTACGTCGGAACTAAGTTGGTGGATGAGGATTGAGCTTATTAATGTACTAAAGTTCCCATTATGTAAATGACATGTGACATTGAATTGGTAAATTTTGGTTTGCGTATGTGAATTGTATGTACTTGTTGCATTGTGAAATGTGTGTAAGACGGGTTGGCTTCGTTTACTTGGTCTCACAGTGCAGTGAGCACAAGTAAGGGCATAGGAGAAGTTTTGTGCTTTTGCAGTCATGAGTTGCTTAGGATCAATTGGCCACCGCTAAAAGGTTCATTTCTTATAATGACAATATGGCAAGTTCTTTCACATTGTTGTGCCTCTATGCTTATGTTGCATTATTTCATTAATATGCTATGCAATTATAGTATGTTATTTCATTCATGCTAATTGATCGGCATTGATCAAATGTGAAAGATGCATACATGTTCATGATGTAAGGGTGAGACACGGGGGCTTATTGTAGGATAAGGATGGATGATTGTAATATCCGCCAATTTTGGGATTACGTGATTGGCGGTATTACGATTTTTATAATAAATTTTTTTATTATTTTAATAGCATTATTTTATACTGTTATTTTAGTGATGTTATTTTTAATGCATTAAAAATAATGAAATTAATTTATTATTTTAACTTCCATATTTACTTTATTATTTTGAAATATTATCTATAAAAATTGAGATAAATAACTGGACTGAAAATTTTATTTCAGGTAGTAATTTTGAGATTTGAGAAAAGATAAGAGAAAGAGAATATTAAGTGGAATTAATATAATTATTGAGAAATAATTATATTGGGATCACTCAAGTTTGGGATATCTTGGTATGAGTATTCGTGGGTCACCAAGTGACCCACCACCCTTTAATTCCCTTCTGTCTTTTTTCTCTCTTCTTTTCTTCTTCATTTCACGCAGAGGAGACTGGAAAGCTTAAAGGAGAAAGTTGAATTTTCTAAACTCCTCCCACATGAATTTTTCATTTCTTCGGGTGGATCTTTGTTTTCAGATTGCTTTACGATTCTCTAGACTTGCTGGAGCTTGAGGTAAGCTTCCTCTTCCTCTTTTTTCTTCCATTTCCTCCATTGATGCCCATATTGAAGAAAATGGGCTTTTGGGTTAATGGTATTGTAAAATTGGTTCCTTTGCTTCTTTCTTTTGGTTTTTGCTTGGAAATATGAAATGCAACTAATTTGGAAGAATAGAAGTGGTTTCATGGAAGAAAAAGGTGAAAGTGTATTTTAAAGAGAATATAGTGAATTTTCAATGAACCCATGGAATCTTTTGTATTATTGTTTGTTGGAGGGGTTTTGATCACCATAACTCACTCTTGAAAACACATATGAAAGCAAGAATCAAAGGGAAAAGGAAAGGGATGAAAAAGTAGAATTTTTGGTGGGTTTGGAGCTCAAAGTCGTGGCTGCCATGGAAGTTCCAGGACCTAGCGCTATGGTTTGTGTGTGGAACAGAAGTTCTAGCGCCCAATGCCAAGTGAGCAGGTCATGGGGGTCTTCTAGCACCCAGCACCAATGGTGGCACCTAGGCGCCATCTGGGCGGAGGCTGAGAGCCTTTTGGAGAGGTTCTAGGGTTCCCAGGCACCCTGTGCTAGACAGAGAAGGGAAAATGAAAAAAAAAGGGAGATGTTGTTGATAAATTGTTGGATTTCATTTCAGGTAGTTTTGGAGAATTCATTAGTTATGCTTCTCAGATTTCGTCCATGGTAAATATTTGACAGCATTGAGGTGAGTGGGTGACCTTGCTATTAAAGTTTTTATTAAAATTGGCCAATTTCAATATAAACCCTATTTACACCATAGTTGGAAAATCAATGAAATTTCCTAGTTAGTGGTATTAATTAGATTAGGGAATTTCTTTGAATGATTGTGTGATTTACTTTGTGAGATTGAGAGTTTAATGTTTACTTGTACTTAAAGTGGTAAGTTGATGTGGTATATGGTGTTTGTATGAATGCACTTGGTGTTTGTGTGAATGCATTTCATAAACAAAGGAAAAGAGAAAAAGAACAGAACTATGTGGGAATGTAGACCCACGAAAGGGAACCAGCTAATAACTCAAGAATGTGGTTATTCCTGGAGAGAACGTCAGAGAGTGGGAATAGAAGGGTGGATGTTTGGAATAAACCCGTTGAGCAATTATAGTCTGAGAGAAAATTCTGGACAGAGTCTCAAAGAGGTAAATGCTGGAAATGTAGTGCATATTATTGTTTACATATTCAAACCATGAGAGGGACTCGACTAATAACCTAAGGATATGGATATTCTTTTGATGAACATTGGAGAGTGGGAACGAGGGGTGGACCTCTGAAATAAACCCATTGAGAAATAATAGTCCGAAGGAAAAATTCTAGACTAAGTCTTAATGTGGTAAGTGCGGGAGGAAGTGGAAATACATAACATATATTTGTAGCATAATGTATTTTGGTGTGGATGTTTAGTTACGCTTTTATGTGTTTAAGGATTATTTTATGAATCATTTTATGGGAATGTGGATTTGTATAGGGACGTAGGTTATGGTGGCATGGTACGGTACACTTTATATATATTCTTTCATACTTGTATGTGTTAGTGCTGTTCACTTTAATTATGGTAGTGAGGCTGGTATTTGTATGTGTGCATTGTTTTATTGCACAGTCACCCGCTCATTGAGTTTTAGTAAACTCACACTCTTTTTTTTTTAGATTTAGCAACTGAGGAGGATAGAAAATTGCTGGAGATTAGCGACTTATGGAGATATACTCCATTTTAATGAAGGGTTCTTAATGAACCAAATTTTGGGCTTTATACCGTTAGCAATGCTCTGTAATCCTATAAGCTAATTAGGTCCAGTTGTGCTTAGAAATTTATCTATTTAGATGCAATTTACATTGCATATAAATTGTATATGTATTATTCCCGATGTTATGGAAATTAAGAGAAAGTATTATGTAAATTTATTTATTTTATTGTAAATTTACGCTTTCTTAGTTTGGATATTAGGGTTATTTAAGGAAATTATAGGTTACCACTGAGGTATACCCCAATATGTATTTTAAGTCACGTGCCCATTTTTCGGGGCGTTACAATGATGGTTACTGTTAAAGCCTCATGATATCATGTGCACAATGTGGAGGATAAGGGGGATTTTTTTGTGTCATCGATAATCATTGAGTGCAAGGGGGGACCAATGAGAGTGAATCATGTTTTCATGCACTTCATGATGATTTGCCATTTATTCTTTCTGTTAAATATAGATACCAAATGAAATATATTTGGTGTTGTCATAACGAAAAGTATGAACATTGCTATAGACTCATTTGAACTTGTAAGTAATTTATGGTCGCTTTAAGATGATTTCAAATTATCAATGTTTGAAGAATCTTTTCCAAGGAACATGAGTTTTCATTTATACATATGGTTCATTTCATAAATGTATCTATCTTATTATTGAAAGATCGTGCATATATATATATATATATATATATATATATATATATATATATATATATATATATATATATATAATTATGCTTGCATTTATCCAATTTGGGTTATCCATAATAACATTATTAGTTAGTGATAGGGTATGACTTTCTCACTAAGTTTACAACCCAAACCTCTATAGTTTCAAGTACAGCCAGGGGTTGCACATCTGATCTAGCATCGTTGTTGCTTTCTTCTTTGAGGTTTAATTGCTGCGTGCGAATAGTATCTATTGGGGGAGTAGCGGGTACTTTCCAGTGGCCCCATTGTTCTAGGCTGGCGTTTGTGTGTATGTTTTGTATATGTTTGGTCTAGAAAGCTCTGTGATCGTATAGGTTACATAGGGCATGTTTGGTAGGAGTTCCCTATAGTGACATAAAAAAAAGGCTGAAAAACTGATCATGAATTTGCTACTGTTGTCCCTTAAAAATTTCCTTCAAGATATCAATGGAAAACCAGTCTTCTCGATGGAAAATTAGGTGAAATGTTCGAATTGCCCATCGACCTTCGTCTTCTCTGTTCACTGGTTCCGATTTATGCTTGAATGAGCTGGAAAAAGAGGTTTGGAATTTACTACGAGAGAGAGAGAGAGAGAGAGAGAGAGAGAGAGAGAGAGAGAGAAAGGAGACGAGGGAGATAAAGACGAAGATTTGTGCACAAGTCAAAGAAGACGAAGACAAAGAGGGACGCGAGTCGACGAAAAAGAGGCAAATTTGGGCAGCGAGTGCTTGACAGCTTAAGTATGGTAGGTTGAGTCTTTTGATGAGAGACTGAGTGAGATAGTGAGATAGAGACTGACTAGTGAGAGACGAGAGTGAGACGATATTTTTGCTCAGTGCTATAAATCAAGGACTATATTGAAATAATAAAAAAGACTGTATTGAAATAAAAAATGAGTTGAGGGACAAAAATAATAGTTATGAATAATAAAAAAGAAATTTAATAAATTAGAATCAGGGGTATTTCAGTAATTGCTCAATGCATTTCCTACTTTTTTCTTTAAAAAATATACATACCAAACACATCTTTTCTTTAATCCTTCATTTTTATCATCTTCCCTTCCCTTTTTCTTTTTCCCTTTTCCTTTCTATCTTTCCTTTCTGTTCTTTTCCACAGCAGTATTTGGTACCAAACATGCCCTTAGGTCTTAGGGAATTTTATTGAAAAATAGTTACTTAATAAATTATAGATTTTCTTCTTGAAACCTCAGTTTTCTTTAATATCAAAGGTTTTGATGGTATGTGGAAATACTCTATGTCTAGGAAATTTTCATTATGAAGATAGTCATGGTTATGAGCCAAGTAACTTTGAATACTTTGTGTTTTCCATTGCATGTGATTAACTAAGTTTGAGTGAAATGTGATGATTTATGTCAATTAGGTCAAGTTTAGGCTTACCGGTTTGGGGATTCATCCTTAGTCACGTGTCAGTCACGTGCCTGGTTTGTGGGTTGTGACATGCCACTATATATTTTCTATCAAACCTGGAAAGCTTAATTTCTATCCATTTGGTCCCTCCCTAAAATTTCCACACACAACAACCTTTCAAAAGCATTATGAATCAATCAATCATATACATGCACATGCTCAACACAAGATTTTCTCATCATGGAAATTTTATTTATTTATTTCCAACTTTAATACATCATACACAATAATTCATCTTGGTCCTCTGCCCAGACCTAGCACACAAGAAAACATCTAACATACAATTTTCATCAATATTACAATCACCCATACACAAACCTGACATGGTCATGTACACAAACATCAACACAATGAATTGATAAGTCACTCAAACAGGCTACATGAGACATGGTTATAACACACACTCTCTAGTCCCCTTCTCTTGAAACACTTTTCTAGCATCTAAGAGCCTGTTTGGTTTAGGTATTTTTTATTTCTATTTTTACTGAAAATAGAAAATGAGCTTAAAAATACGTTTAGCTGAGTTTAATGAAAATGTTTTCAAGAAAATATTTCTTAAAATAGGCCCAAATATGAAAATATCAAAAAGAAGTTTCAATGTTTCATGAAATAAAGACTGAAAATAAAAAGCAAAAGGGTATTATATACCCTAACGTTTGTCCCAATTTTCATTTATGCCCATGATCTTTCATTTTTATCATATATGGCCCTCCATCCCTCTTTCTTTTGTCTTTGTCCTCACTAAAATATTTCTATTTATTTATCTAGGTTGCTACCTAAGATTTTTCCTTTTATCTTTTTCATGATTTAAGATTATATTTAACTTCATCCAAGTCTCTCATTTTAGAATATATTTTGTTTTAAATTTAAATTGACCCCTATAAACTTTTGACTTTATTTAATTTAGTCCCTATAATGCATGTATCACGTCCATCTCTCGGTTTTACTTTCCAAACTAGTCCAGAACTTCATCTTAGATGTTTTAAAGGACATTTTTGGTCATTTCCATTCCAAAGCAAGGGAAACAAAGAATTAAAACTAAGGGCCTGTTTGGTTTGGCCATTTTCTGTTTTCATTTTCACTGAAAACAGAAAATGAACTTAAAAATGCGTTTGGTTGAGTTAACTGAAAACGTTTTCTTGAAAATATTTCTTAAAATAAGCCTAAATCTGAAAACACAAAAAAATGTTTTCAGTGTTTCAGGAAATGTATTTCAGAAAATGAAGATTGAAAATGAAAACAGGAAATGTTTTCACAAACCAAACACACCCTAAGTTTTTGAGAATTTTCAAGTTGCTCCTGTGTTCACGTTGAAAACAGGGCGAGTTTTGCACTATTTGGAAGGCTGCCGAAAGGAGTTTTTAGCAGGGAGAATACTCAAAAACCTTTTGGAAATTTGAGGAGCAGCTCTTTTGATCGAAAGGGTGAAGTTTCAATTGGATCCTAAGCTTGAACCGAGAAAACAAAGTAAAACCGAGAATGTCAGTTTCTTCTTTCATGCTTTCATATTTCTATAGGTAGAATTAATTGAATACACCTACCTTAAGGTTATTCAAGCTTAGGGGCTAAGAAAAAGTCCCAAAACGGAGAAAAAAAACCAGAAAAAAAAAAGAAGAATGAGGGAAGAATGATATGAGATGTATCTTAAACCTTGAAAATTCTCAAAAACTCAGTTTTAATTCATGGTTTGCTTTGATCTAGGATGGAAATGACTAAGAATGTCCAAAAAACATCTAGGATGAAGTTCTGGACTGGATTGGAAAACAAAACCAAGAGATGGATGTGATATATGCATGATAGGGACTAAAGTGAATAAACTTGAAAGTTTATAGAGGTCGATTTAAATTCAAAATAAAATATATTCTAGAATGAGAGACCTAGATGAAGTCAAATATGATATTAAATTATGCAAAAGAAAAAAGGACAAATCTTAACTAGGGATCCAAGTGAATAAATAAAAAAGTTATAGTGAGGAGAGAAAGATGAAAGGTATTTTTGTCATTTTAGAGTACGTATGATAAAAATTAAAAGATTAGAAACATAATTGGACCAAAAAACCTTAGGTGTATAAATAAAAATTGAGATAAACATTAAAAATACATAAAATTCTTGTATCAAAATAAAAAAAATATTTTCACGAACCATACAAAAATTTTCTTGTATTTGCTCGTATTGCCTTTTGTATCTATCTCTCTAAGTTAATAATTAGCATTTCTTAAATCTACTGGTGTAATAAATTTTCTCCTGTTTAATTTACTGCATTATCTTTTATTCTATTATATTAATTTTATATTGTTGTCTTTTACATTGCTTTTACATTCTCAGCATATACGTTTCAAATCTAACAATGATATATTTAACAAATTGGCTGATTACATTGTATCTATACAAATATGTATGACTTTGACTCATTGCGATCGTGGATCCAAAATCACATATTAATATTTACATAAAATAAAATATAAATTATTATATAAAAAGATAAAACGTTATATAAAATATAAATCAAAATATATGTGAAAAATTGTATAAACAATTATTTCACTATTTTTAATTTTAAAATATAAAATTACTATAATTAAATTTTATATTCAACAAATTATTTAAAGTTTTGTTAAAGAATTATATAACTTGAAATTAATAAGAAAATATGAATTTTTTTTCTAATCATTGTGCAAGATTAATTAAAGAATATAAGATGAAATTGAAATAATTTTATATGTAACAAACGAAAATATATTTTCTCCGTACAGAAAAATTTAGTCAAAGAATTTAAAAAAAAGAAGAAAAGTACAGGAAAATATGTGATCTTGGCCAGCCTGATCGATAACTCAGAACTCATCCCAAGTCCCAATAAAGAATCTCGTTGTATAAAGAAACCTGTAAGAATCGACGACCGGCAAGCGAATTCTCAAATAACACTTATTGTCTCTCAGATTGAGAGAACCGTTGATTCGAAGCTTGTCGCGCTAATTCTGGTCTCTTCATCGTGTCCTCAGCAGTACTCTGAATGGCGACCCCAATTGTGTATTGCAGGTGCTATGGGGCAACTGGGAGGTTCTAGAATTTTCTAATGGCAACGCCAAAGCTACTGATATTTATGGTAAAAATGTGGTTTCTGGGCTCTCTAGGCCTAGCTGATTCTTCTTGGAAGAAAACCTAACAGTGTACGAATTCTGTGGAGGGAGAAAAACAGGGGTTTGGGTTTTAGGAAGAAAGGTGAAATCGCATTTAAGGGTTCACTCTCTAAGCTTAGAAGCCTAAGCAGAGGAACAGATTGGGAAATTCAGAGGGCAAACTGTAACAGTTCGCCGGCGGGGGCGAGGGCGAGGGCGAGGGCGAGGGCGAGGGCAAGGAATTTGCCACCGACGCTTTTTTGTTTTGTTTTGGGGGTGGGGGTGGGTGGGGGAATACCTGAAAAAGGAAAGAAAATAAAAAGAGAACGGCGTTACTATAGTTAAAATTTGGGAGTTTTAACGTGGCAGCTAGTCATTGGGTTAGACAGCCACCGGCACAGGAGGTGCAAGAGGAAGATATAAAAAAGGTAAGGAAGGAACCAGAAGTCTGAAGCTGATAGATCGGACTTACAACATTAAAGGTGGGTTGCGTCCTTCTTTGACGAAAGCTGCAGACTTTCCGTAAGACTTCGAATTATTTGTCTTCGATCTGAACCCTATTTATTCTTTTACCTTTTCATTTCCCCTGGTGTTCTGCGCTGTACCTGTGCTTTTACGAGCTATTGAGTCCTGTGTTGAATTGTGATGTAGGTGTATTTACACAACATGGGGTACGATTCGGATAGCCCCTCACAAGATGGGAGGGAAGAAGGTGAGTTGATTGTAAACATGGAAGGCATATCGAGAAATTAGTAATTTCTGTAAATTTTTGCTATTTAGTATAAATAATTTTGGTAGCTGCTTTTTCTTGAGTTATTTATTTTTTCTGTTGCTGACATAGCAGATAGCACCATGAATGCCAACGAGTGAGAAATTCCTTGAAATGTGAAGCGAGAGGGAAAAAAAAATAAAACAAAGCTACAATTGGCCATCCATAGTCTAGATAGTGTTGTAGGCATACATGTCATAACTCGTACTGTCTCTTAATCAAATTCATGATGTCCCTTCTTTAAGCTTTATTTATCTTGGGTACACTATTCTTCTTTTTAGTTTAAATAACGTATGGCACTTCTCATATGATTTTACTGAGTTTTAATACTTAATGGTATAAAAAAATACCTTTGATGATTCGCCTAACTTATGTTCCCTTCATTTTAGAATTTCCTCTTGGAAACTCTCTAAAATAGGATCAAATGTATAGCTTCGAGCTCTGGCTATGTGCTTAATCCGTCAACTCAAGTTCCTAGAGAGTTTTAATTGTTATTTTTTTAAAAATATAGTCTAATTTTTGCTTTATACAGTTCCTTAACCTTTTCATAAAATTTGAATTGATAGATGATGATGAAGAATATGAGGAGGCTGGCAAGGGCAATCGGTTGCTGGGGTTCATATTTGGAAATGTTGATAATTCGGGTGATCTTGATGTTGATTACCTTGATGAGGTAATTTTATGCATCTCTTGATATCACTTGTTTCTTTGGTCTTCAATGTATGGAGAATCAATATTGAGCTCATGCATGCTCGTATGTTATGTGTAAGTTGCTTGTCCATATTTGTCTGTTCTTTTTTTCCATGATTCTGTATGTAGTTACACAGTTTAAAGTTGTTTGGCAGCCCACAACATTTAATCTATTGTTTTTATTCAGTTTGTGTTGTTATGTATATACTTTTAAATGGTTGTTAAGATGAGGATTTAAGTTGCAAAACTTCCCCCTCTGGAAGTCTTGTACAGCAGTTATGCTGTTTTGAGAGAGAAATTGTTCTTTCAAAGGGATAATTATGTACAAGATTTTGGGAGGATAATGAGGAGAGAAATGGTGTTGTGTGATCCATATAGCTGATCCCACTTAGTGAGATAAGGCTTGTGTTGTTGTTGTAATGAGGTGGGAATTAAAGTTATTGTATTTCCTCTTTGATTAATTCTTTTATAGAGCTTTTGCTAGGGTGATACCCACTCTTGGAAGTTTCACTCCAGAATAGATCTTACTATCGGAGAAATTAATGAACTCAAATCCCTTTTGCTTTTCCTTGAATCCGTCAATCTTCCACTTTGGACAAGAGGGTTTGGTCTTCTTGTGAGTCCTTTACTTCCTTACTCTTTATATCAGGGAAGCTTCTACTCTTTATAAACTTGTTTAAAAATCAAAATTCCTTTAGAAGTTGAGTTTTTTGACAATGGTACTCAATATAATTAATATTAATACTAATGGCATGTGGTGGATTCGCAAGCTTAATAGCTTATTTCATCCTTGTCCCCTAGTATTTGTATCATGTGCACTCCTGGTGTCAAAATTGTTGCTACTTTAGTTTCACTGTTTGGTGGTGGCTTCTTATAAAATAGACCATGTGGGGTTCTTGGTGAGAAATGGGTGTCCCTGGACTCTTGTGCTTTGGAGTGGAATCTCTTGATTCAACTCAAAGACTTTGGATGGAGAAGACTCGCAAGGCTTTAGGGCAATATGTTGTCTTTGCTTTTCTTTGGTGCATTTGACTAAAGCAGAATGCCTATATCTTCAGGGGTGTTTCCATGTCTTTAGATATCTTATGAAATGGGATTGTGTTTGTGTCCTCTCATTGGTGGAATGCTAATGGTTTCTTACGATGGCCTCTTTTTGATAGAACGCTTATGATTTCATTGAGGGTTTGCCTCTGTCAAATTTGTAGAGGGATTTGACAGCTTTGCTGCATGTTTAACACTTGGAGTCTGTGTCTCTCTATTTTATCTAAGCTTGTAATTTATCTTTCTTCAGGAGGATATCTTATTCTCTTTTCTTATTTATGGCGGTACTTAATAGTATTAATACAAATGATATACTCAAAGACCCAATAAGGTGTTAGTAAACAATTAGCTTACTAGCGTTATACCATGGGAAACATAGGAAGGACATGTAGGGCTTGCAGATGTTATTTTATTTTATTATGCAGTGCAATATTTCTTTTATTTATCATGCATTTAATTGTTTTATTTTCCTTTACTGTACTTTCAGACTTAGTGGGTTATGGGGCAGTTGCTGTTTCCAGACTTATTTATGTTTATTTACATTTTAATGTATCTTAATTTTAAGTGGGTAGTTATTAGGAGTAGTTTTCTACCACTTCCATGTTCTAAGGAAGTTATGCTGGTTAGGGGAAGTTATGCTCCCTTAGGTTGTATTTAAACCTTTCTAACAATTAATGACTTATTATCAGATTAGTTTTATCATCGAAGTACCTTGTGTGTGAGCACTAGAGATTGCAGGTTCTCTCTATAATCTCAACCAGCAAGATAGGTAGAAAAAGAAATTAGCTTCCTCCCTCCTTTTCCAATCAGATAAGTCATTCTAATCCTTCAAGACCCATAACAAGATCCTACAGTAGGGGACTTAATATAAGGCTTTATCACTCAATATGTGTATGATGTGTTTCAGAGGCTTAGAAAAGATTAATCATCTCTTTTTGCATTGTGAAGTATCTGGTATATTTGGAATAAACTATTTGATTTCTTTGATGAGCTGTTGTTGTCCACCTGAACTTTGGGCTTTTCTAGGTATCAGATTTAGCAGTTTTGGGAAGCATAAAGTGCATAAAATTCTTTGTCAAGTGTGCAGTCTTTGTTGGTTTGTGCTGTCTTTGGTTGGAATGGAATGGTAGTTTGTTTAATTAAAGAATTCTTCCACCACATCTTCTGGAGAGGACTATTTCTATGTTCTCTACTCTGTGTTTTTAGCTAATGAGGGTGTCATTTGTGAATCTCCAAGGGGATTGGAAGGCTCTTTTTAGTTTGCACCTTGGATTTTTCTATTGTTTGGGGAGGATTTCCTGTCCTTTCTATTTGTACCTTTTTTTATTATTCTCTCGTCTCATCAATATCTTCTTGTTTCAACTTATAAAAAAAATACTTTGAGCTGCTCATGTAAATTTTCCTTGTTGTAGGGGATTTTTCTTTGTTTATTATGGAATGTTTAATTGCTTGTTTGGGACTTTTGTCATGTTTCTTGTTCTATATAGCAAATTGTTCAAGTTGAGCACTTTAAAGTTAGTGCTAAATAAGCATATTTTGTTTCTAGGATGCAAAGGAGCATCTTTCTGCACTTGCTGACAAGCTGGGTCCATCACTGACAGATATAGATGTAAGAAAATCTGTTTATTATTATTTTTATCCACCAGCACTCACTGATTTTATAATTCAAGTTACTATTTTTGAACGTGGTTAACTGTGAACAGGTGTCTAATTGTCAAATTTTCAATAGATCACTGTTCCTTCTTCCTTTTTATATTTTGATACTAATGATAACTTTTTTTGGTAGTTGTCAGGAAAATCACCAAAAACACCACCTGGCATTGTTGAACAAGGTGAAGTGTCTGTTGGGGAAAACTATATCATGCAGTTTTTGATGTTTTGTTGGTATCTTTGTCTTTTTCTTTTTTTGGGAACTCATCAAGTTAGAGCACTCAGCCTCTTTTATTTCTACTTGAACCATTTGCCATGGGAAATATGTTTGGTGGATGATATAATATGATAAATTAGCTAAATTTAGTATTAATTCCTCATTCTCCCACAAGTAAACTTTACTTCTATTAGTAATGAAGGATGAGAGATGACAATTATTTATATATATTTTTTTTTCAAAAAATGATTTTATCATTAAGTTATCTCCTTCAAAACTGAAATGTTTGGTATTTCATAACTGTGCCCGATGCAATGAGATATAAGGGCAAGTTAACAGAAGTAGACTGGGACAACAACCTAGTCAGAAATTATAGTGATGTCTGTTAACTAGATTTAACAAAAATGTGCAGAAGATAACAGTCCATTAGCAGTGAGATGGTGTCACATGACAATTAGTTGGCTTCTAAAATCAGGGATGAGTTGTGGGTGGCAGCTGTTGGTGCCTGTTTGAATCTGAAACTTATCCTTTTAAGATGGAGTGCATTTTAGTTGAGGAGAATTGACTAATAACTGGCCTTCATTTGGGTTTTCAGGAGGAAGGGAGATATTATTTGTGCATTACATAATTTCCATAAATAGAAACCCACTTACTATTAAAGACTAGTGAAAAATTGAAATAAATAGGTTTTAAAAGCAAGTGAATGGGTCCATTTATAGAAATGGCTAGAGAGAAATGGAAGGGTTTTTAAACTACAGTATCTCCCCCTTCCTGTCTTCTTTGGGATAGGATCCAGTTTATGGCTTCTCAGTTGGTGTTGGCGAATGGTTTCTTTAGTGTGGTGGCTCTAGTAGACCTCCATAGGGATTGAAGTGCTGCTCTGAGTTAGATTAGGGATTTTCCTTTGCTTTTTTCCCCCCTCTAATTTTCCCCTTTTTCTTTTAATTTTTCTTAGCTTTTCAGCACAGGTTTGGGAGGATTTCTTATCCTCTATTCCTGGCGCTCATGTACTTCTTTGATTATTAATGAATTTTTCTTATAAAAAAAAATTTCTTGAAGGGAGGAGCAAAGGTCTTGTGGAGTTGTGCACTTTTTGCAGGCTTGTGATGCATTTGGTTGCAGTGAAATGCGAGAATTTTTATGCTAGGGTAGTTGTACTTGTGCTTATCTTTTTTTTTTTTTTTTTAAATGGATTCTTTGACAAGATATGCAATTTTTTTTTTTTCAAAAATCTATTTTTGGGTCATTTTGTATGCTGATTGGAGGATTTCTGATCCTCCAGTTCTCTTAATGATTTTTTTTATCATATTACAGAAGTACTTTATCTGGGCATGTCTTTTGATTAACTTTTTGATCAGAAAACAATACTTTTTTGGGCATGTCTTTTGATTAACTTCTATTTAATGAGGCAGATTAGATGCTTATATGTGAGTTTCATCTTACATATACTATGTGTCGATTCCAGTGTGACAAAAGGACTTTTTTTTTTTTTTAAGGTAACTAATGATTTTTCACAATGAGACTTACAATAAGCGAACTTAGAATCTGCGACAAATCCTCCTTTTAAATTGTAAGAATAAAAAATGTTTTGAGAGCACTGACCTACACTAATACCATCTTGCTTTGTGTCTGGTATCTGGTTTTCTGCCATATCTTCTGCTTACTTATTGGGATTCTTTAATTGTTAGACTATGGTGAGAAAGCTGAAGATGCTGTGGATTATGAAGATATTGACGAAGAGTATGATGGTCCAGAGACTGAAACTGCAAATGAGGTGGACTATTTATTGCCGAAAAAAGAATTTTTCTCCGTTGGAGCCTCTTTGGAAGCTTTGAAGTCAAGATCTTCTGTCTTTGATGATGAAGATTATGATGAGGATTCTGAAAAGGAGCAAGACTTAGTGAATAGCAATTCTGAAGTTGATAATGTCTCTTTAACTGGTATTTATTTTTTATGAGACTCAGATTGCTTTCTGGTTTTTGTTCCTGATATGTTCAATGCTTTGTTACTGATGTTTTATCACTATCTTCAACTCTGTGGACATGTTTTAAAGTTGGTTCAGTCCTTATAAAAGGCAAAAAAAAAAAAAAAAAGAAGTTGGTTCGGTTCCCTTATCTTGGGTTTTTACTTTCAGGGGAGCAAGTGGAGAGTGTTGTTGATACATCTAAAGGAAAAGGAGCTCAAGAACTTGATTCACATGACGTCTCACAGCAGTCTGAAGAATTGGACACTGACGTACAAAAACCACAGGAGGTCAGTTTTCTTTCGTATGAACTCTTTAATATTTGTTATTGTCTTCTTTTCTAGCCATTTGATGTTTATTGTCTTACAGAAGTTTATGTTGTGTACTCTTCGAATATTACATGACTATGAGAACTTTTTTTGGGGTCATTCATGATAATGAAAACTAATTTGAAGCTCGAACCAGATTGCATCTCCAAATTCTAATGCATACCAGTTAATATTTGATTACTTATTGATGGTAAAATGTAAATGAATGCAACCATTGAGATCCAAAAGTGGAGGGCCTTGTGTAAACTATGTGGGTCTGCTGCCTTTGAGGCACAGCTGATTGAAGCTGGTCATCACCATATGATTGAGCTAAACTACTTGTAGCTTATAAGGATGCAAGCTCTAAACTACCTGTAGCTTATAAGCATGCAAGCTGCTGCTTATTGGGCTCTGAACCCCAATTATGCTCAAGAAATGGCTTAGAAACTATGACTTATAAAAGCTTCTGCTTAACATGTGAGGAAATATTTGGGTGGAGCGGAATACCTATATTTCTCCTACATATGTTACAACAACAACAACAACAACATAGCCTTATCCCACTAAGTGGGGTCGGCTACATGGATCGCACGACGCCATTGAGCTCTATCAATGACCAACTCTTTAGATATCTCATTTACTAAAAGGTCCCGTTCAATAATTTCTCTAAGTGTCCTTTTTGGTCTTCCTCGACCTTTTTTCACAGGGCTCCAAACCATCTGCTCAACTCTCCTAACTGGCGCTTCCAACGGTTTTCTTTGCACATGCCCAAATCATCTTAAACGGTTTTCAACCATTTTTTTCTCAATAGGTGCCACCCCAACTCTACCTCGTATATGATCATTACGGATCCTATCTCTTCTTGTATGATCACACATCCAACGCAACATCCTCATCTCCGCCACTCCAATTTTATGTTCTTGTTGTCCTTTCATTGTCCAACATTCACTCCCATATAAAATCGCTGGTCTTATAGCAGTACGATAAAACTTTTCTTTGAGTTTATCAGGTACTTTCCGATCACAAATAACCCCTGATGCCATTCTCCACTTCAACTACCCAGCTTGTATCCTATGTTCCACATCTCTAATAATTTTGCCGTCATCTTGTACAATTGATCCCAAATACCTAAACTTTGACACTTGTGATACGACCTGATCACCCAGTTTAACTTCCATCTCGTTCCTAGCTTGTTGCTTGTTAAACTTACAATGCATATATTCGGTCTTACTCCTGCTCAGACGAAAACCCTTCGATTCCAAAGTAGCTCTCCATAACTCAAGTTTAAAATTGATCTCTTCCCTTGTCTCTGCTATGAGAACAACGTCATCTGCAAAAAGCATGCACTTAGGGATTTCTTCTTGGATGTGTTTCGTCAGAACATCTAAAACCAAGTCAAACAAATAAGGGCTTAAGGATGATCCCTGATGTAGGCCAATTTTAATAGGAAAGTCTTTAGTCTCCACTCCAGACGTTCTCACACTAGTCGTAGCCCCCTCGTACATATCTTTTATGGCTCTAATATACGCAACCCGTACACCTTTCTGTTCCAAGGCTTTCCACAGCACCTCTCTTGGTACTTGATCATAAGCTTTCCATCAACCCCCTTAGAAGATATATAGCTTCCATAGTAGGCCGTCCTGGCATGAATCCAAATTGATTTTCAGAAATACTCGTCTCGATTCTTAACCTACATATGTTACAGGAGAAGGTTTTGTTTTTCATCTCACTTTGCTATTAGGACCTTACTTATTTTAAGGAAGTTTCAATTTCTGAAATGGAGAGAGGCTGGTCGGTCGTTGTTTATTTTTGAGCCACTTTGGCATCTTTTTCCCTCTTGTTTGATTTGGAGAATATCTCATCCTCTCTCAATTTGTATTTTTCACATTTCTCTTTAATAAAATTTTACAGGCATCTCAAGCTTTCTGATTCTTGTGGGTTCCCTTTTCTCAGTCTTCAAATCACGAAGCCCTTGATTTTTTTCAACAGAAATGGTATTTTCAGCCTGTGAGTCCTCTCCTGGTTCACACCCCTGTTAAAACTGCCAAAGCTTCTTTAATTTCTTGTAGAGATTCTTTAACCTCACACATCTCCTTTTATATCTCCCGTATCTTTTTTGAGGGCATCCACCCTCCCATTTCCCCTGGTGTTCACCATTCTTCACCACAAACGAGCTCTAATACCAATTGATGGATACCCAAACCCACTGAATCAAAACAATTCCTTTATTGATTGATAATAGAGAAAGAATTGTAGCACAATACAAGGATTACTCAAGAATAGGGAAATAAACAAACACTCCACTCTACTAGCGTTTGAGAGGCTAGTAACTCTCCTCAGAATCAGTCTAGACTTCTCCCCTGGATCATTACAGCCTCTTACCTTTGTAAAGGGTATCCTTATGCCAGGTAGGTACATTTAATTATAACAAAAACTACCCTTCTGTCAGTTGCCCCTTCTTTTTTATAAACCCTCAACCCATTATTAGACATGTCTTTATCCCTTTTCCTTCTACTATAATATTTGACATTTAGATTTATCCTACAAAAGATGAGAAGGAAGAGTTCTGTAGTTAGAATCCTAGCATTTTGCTCCAATTGAATGTACCACAAACCTACAGAAAGAGCAAAACTCTGTAGCACTTTATTTGCCTTTCATCTTTCAAACCTCAAATGATAATAAAAAAGACTTAACAAATTCCTAGCAACCTGACGAGGCAACAAGAAATCACTTTGTTTTAGAGCTTTTATGGGACACAACACAAACGTTAAGAACATGGTCTTATTAAGCCTATGCAGCCGAATCAAGTTATTAGTGTTTATCCTATACACTGCAGTATAAACAAAAGCCTTAACCTTAGACAGAGCTTTAGGCATCTAAGAAGTAGTGAAATTTGAAATTTGAGGGGGGTCACTAAAAGGAAACTGAAAAAACAATTTACAAGAAAAGGATTATGAGGTTATCGAGGAACTAGCATTTGGGGTTTTAAAGTAATATAAGGAATAGAAAAAATGCCTAAAAATGAAACTAAATGCAAAGTCTCCCAGTCATTATTAAGGTTCTGAACGAAGTGAAAATTGAAAGATCTGTTAGGAAAAACAAAAAGGGGTATAACAAATTCAGTATTTATGTCGCATGATGAACTTGTTCTTTTTCCTGTTTCTATCCTTGTTGACTTTTATGTTAGAGGGCGTGTTGGTGCTATTAAGACCATTTCAGGGTCATCAGTAGCTAAGTTTGTAGATCTAGGCTAGTGTTTTTTTGGCAAATGTCCTTTCTTAGACTGTTCCACACTCTCGTTTAGAAGGGACATAGCCCTTGCTCTGGCTTTAGCTGTTAATTAATTCATCATGTGCATAATTTTCCCTCCTCTATAGTCAGGCAGTGGATTGTACATGCAAATTTTCTTGCTGCAGTTTCAAATATGCTAAATTTTAAGATGCGGTTTTAATAAGGTGCCTATAGATGAATTTTTATTTTTATTTTTGCTTTTTTTTTTTTTAAGGATTATGAAACTATCATGGTTAACTTCCCATTCATCTGTTAATGTTTTAATTGATGGTACCAACAGGATGGGCCTGGAGTTTTGAAAGGTTCTACTCCCTTGCCTATTTTATGTGTGGAAGATGGGATGGTCATTTTAAGGTTCTCCGAAATTTTTGGTATTCATGAACCTTTGAGAAAGGGAGGGAGGAGAGAGCATCGATCTTCTATTCCTAGAGGTAATTACCTATAGTTAGGGGCTTTTCTGGACCTTGTTTGCAAAACTCAATAGCAATCTATTGAGTTCTTCCAACTGTGGCAAGTTTGAAAAACTTACACATAGTTATGCGTTGGTATAGTCTCAGTATTGAACTTATATGTGATTGGATTATAAAAGAAGATTCTAGCTATATATATAATATCTGGTTTTTGTCCTAATTGATTGATCTTTTTGTTCTCTTGTTTTCCCAGATAGATACAAGTCTTTAAATTTATCTGATATTGTAGAAGAGGATGAAGAGGCATTCCTAAGGAGCTCTTCTCATGATCTCTTTGTAAACGAACAGGCTTGTGTGGGCCAAAATGGTATATCAGAGAGTAACGATGCTGACTTGGATTTTTCAAAATTTGGATTTCTTCATGGGGATGCCTCGATGGCTGTGAAAGATTTTAGACAACTAAAGGACTCTTGTCTTAGTTCTGAACCAATGAAAGATGATTTGACAGGTCCTTCCTGGGACGAGCATTCTCTCCTGTGCACTGACTTTTATCCTCTTGATCAGCAAGACTGGGAGGAAGAAATCCTTTGGGGCAATTCCCCTGCTGCAAGTGACAATGATTTTGAAAGCTTTGAAATTTCTGGACCAGATTTTGGACCTTCAGGTTGTGGTGAACTGGAAATTGAAAGTGGGATGCAAAATATCCAGTTGGAGCCACAGAAAGAATTCGAGGAGAAAGGTCATAGTGTTTTCTTGTGTAGCTCTCCTGTCCAATTGGAGCCCTTTGGCTCAAGGGATACTTCAGGGGCTATAACCAATTCATTGTCAGAGAATTTATTTCATCCCCAACTCTTGAGGTTAGAATCCAGACCTGAAGTGGATATCTCTAATCTTGTAGATGGCAGGAGGGAGAATATATCTGAGGAGCATAATCAAAGTGGTCTAGTAAAGCATTTTACTAAAGTTACCGTACAAAACCAAGATATGAAGGAAGGGTCTTGGATAGACAAGATTATATGGGAGGAAGTCGATAGACCTTTTGTGAAACCAAAGCTAATATTTGATCTTCAGGATGATCAAATGCACTTTGAAGTTTTGGATAGCAAAGATAGTAGACATCTTCACCTACATGCAGGGGCTATGATCTTAAATCGTTCCTTAAAATCGGGCATTGGAGAGTCCTCTGAGCTACCTGGCCCTGGAGGTCAATATGGATGGAGATCCATTGCTAATGACAAACATTATTCAAGTAGGAAAACTTCTCAGCAACTGAAATCAAATTCTAAAAAGCGCTCTGCTCATGGTGTCAAAGTTTTTCACTCTCAACCTGCATTGAAGCTGCAGACAATGAAGTTGAAGTTGAGCAAGTGAGGTTTTATCTATTTATTTATTTTATTTTCCAGGGGTGGGGCAGGGCAGGGGTGTTGCCTTTTTTCCATCATTGTGGTTCTTTTGCAACTTTTACCTACGTATTTTTTTGAGTCTATTTATCTGTTCATGGCCTCTTGCCTAGTTACAATGTTGTGCTTTCTGTATTGGAAAAGAACTCCTACTGAAATCATCTTCTTTGTTTAATGTCTCTTTCTTTCATGAATACCCTGTTTGATGAAATCCTAACCTTCACTCTAATTGTTTTGGCCTTTAACACAACCTAATTTCTGGAGTGAGGTACATAGGGTCCATGTGTTCTTGGTGAGGCTGTGTTACAGCAAAGATCTTCTATAAATAATTAGTCTGGTATCAACACCTAACAAAAGGAAGGTCAGATAACCAACTTTTTAATCAGTTGTTAGATGACTAAATCATTGGCTTTCACATTGTTTATTTAGACACATTTTAATTCTTTTCTTTTCATGAATTACCTGATACTTCTTGAAAATCAGAGTCATGATGGCTAGAGAAGAATACTTGAAGGAACTTTTGGTGGGTTGAACTCATTTTGATCATCACATTTGTCATTCTATTGAATAAACTTGGAAGAAAAGCTGCGGATTTTAGAACAACTTATTTAAATATCCAAGTTTGGGTTCCGTTTTTCCAATCTTATGCAAAGTGATGACTTTCACATGGAATGTAAAGCAACTTTGTGATTAGGCGTGACACTGAAATGCTCTAATTTTATGAGTGGTGCTTTCTATTGGTGTTGAACCTACTTTCTTGGGTATAGTATTGAGGATTAAAGCCAAAAAGAAAATTACTGTTCTTATTCAATTCCCATTGTGGAAAAATATTTGCAGCTATTTTTCATGATTCCTTTTAAAATTTGTTTAATGTTTACCTGTCTTGACTATATAAAGAAGGTCTTGATTGGTTTGCATTCCTAGCATTCCATGGTGCTAAAGATCACATTCCAATAGAGAAGTCTGTTGTATGATCTATCATTTACCAATGATGTTTGCATTGCTTTTGCATTATCAAGCTCATGCCAAGCCTTTTCCGATTTGTGTTTGAGATAGCATACTTATTTTTAACTTTCATCTGGCCCATTATGATTTATTGCTTTCAAGTACCTAGTAATTTTTCTATGCCATATATTTTTGGTCTTTATGATGTCTTACTAGCTCCCTTGCAGTAAAGATATTGCAAATTTTCACCGACCGAGAGCTTTATGGTATCCCCATGACAATGAGGTGGCTGTCAAAGAACAAGGAAAACTACCGACACAAGGACCCATGAAAATTATTATGAAGAGCTTGGGTGGCAAGGGGAGTAAACTGCATGTTGATGCTGAAGAGACTCTCTCTTCTGTTAAAGCAAAAGCTTCTAAAAAGCTAGGTTGTTAATTTTGTTTTATCGGCTTGCCTGCTGTTATTGTTCTTAACATTAAGATCTTGATATTTCTTTAATGTATGATTGCTCATACTTTTCTATCTTTTTTTTTTTTTAAAATTTTTTGGTATTACTATGGTCTTTAGTTTACTTTAACCAGGTCATAGCTTACCTGAGATTTTTTTTTTCTTTGGTAGATTTCAAACCACTGGAAACAGTAAAAATATTTTATCTAGGGAAGGAGCTTGAAGACCAGAAATCACTTGCGGCACAAAATGTTCGACCAAACTCCTTGTTACATCTTGTTCGTACAAAGATACATTTGTGGCCAAGGGCACAAAGGGTTCCTGGCGAAAACAAATCTTTGCGTCCTCCTGGGGCATTCAAGAAGAAGTCTGATTTATCTGTGAAAGATGGACACGTTTTTCTAATGGAGTAAGTGACTTGAAACTGTTATTCTGCTACTGTATATGTGTTTGCAAGGATAAATTCTTCAGTTTTCATTGTTTTAGTTTCTTATTCATGCTTTCCTGCATGGTTTTTCATTTATCACGTTCTCTAGCATGGACTATAGGAGGGTGTTCCCTCAAATTATTCTGGGGTTATATTCTACCATCTTATTATGGGGATTTGCAAGTTAGCCATCGAGGTGAAGACTTTTGAGTTAGTTGTGGAGCAGTTAGGTGTTTTTTTTCCCAGTTTAAATTTACTGGAATTGGTAGAGTTTTCTTGTTATGGAGCTGTACTTTGAGCCCATTAAGATTGGCCTGCATTAAGGATCATCTTTGAGCCTTTATTTGTTTGCCCTGGTTTTATACGTTATGACAGGACACATTTAAGAAGAAATCCCCAAGTGCATATTTTTTGCGGATGATATTGTCCTCATGGCAAAGTCAAGGGAAGAGATTAACTCTAAACTCGAGTTATAGAGGTGTACTTTGGAATCGAAGGGTTTTCGTTTGAGCAGGAATAAGATATAATATGTGCATTGCAAGTTTAACAAGCGGGAAGCTAGAAAGGAGTTGGAGGCTAAAATTGGAGACCAGGTTATACCGCAAGTATCAAAGTTCAAGTTTCTGGGATCAGCTATACAAGATAACGGTGAAATTAATGTTACACATGGGATACAAGTTGTGTGAATGAAATGGAGAAAAGCATCAGGAGTTGTGTGTGACCGGAAAGTACCTAAAAAGATCAAAGGGAAGTTTTATCGTACGACTATAAGACCAGCAATATTATATGGGAGTGAATGTTGGGCAGTGAAAGGACAACAAGAATACAAAATTGGGTTAGCAGAGATAAGGATGTTAAGATGGATGTGTGGTCATACAAGAAGAGATATGATTCGTGATGATTGCATACGAAATAGAGTTGGAGTGACACCAATTGAGGAGAAAATGGTAGAAAATAGTTTAAGGTGGTATGGTCATATTCAAAGAAAACAGTTGGAGGTACCGGTAAGGAGGGTTGAGCAGATGGTATGGAGTCATGTGAAAAAAGGCCGAGGAAGATCAAGAAGGACACTTGAAAAAGTCATTGAACGAGATCTTTTGATGAATGAGATTCCTAAAGAGTTGGTATTTGATAGAGCTCAATGGCGTCGTGCGATTTATGAAGTCGATCCCACTTAATGGGATAAGACTTTTTTGTTGTTGTTGTTGTTGTTGGTGTTGGTAGAGGTTTCTTGTTCTCCATTTTTTTTGGGAAGGGAAGTCGCTTGTTGGTTCTCTTCTCTTGTCTAGGCCCTAAGAGAGCGTCATTGGAAGGGGTCAGATATTAGAAGATGCAAGGAGGAAGGAGAGTTTTAGTCATGATTCCCAAGGGGGTGGCAGGTGTGAGAAATAAAATGAATACTTTGTTGTGTTTTATTTCAGTAAATTGTGGGATTTTATAGGCAGTACAAGCTTCCTTCTTCTTGGAATTACTCCTATAATTGCTCCATCTAATGCCTCAGTTAGAAAATACAGCCAACTAGGACACGTTTACACACAAAATACAGCTAACTACATTCACAACACTCCCCCTTAAGCTGGTGAATGGATGGTTTCCATACCCAGCTTGCCTACAATATTTTGGAAAGCTTAGCTATTCAATCCTTTGGTTAAAATATCAGCAAGTTGGTCATGTGTGGAGACATATGGCATACGAATTAGTCCACTCTCCAATTTCTCTTTGATGAAATGCCTGTCCACTTAAATATGTTTTGTGCGGTCATGTTGTACTAGATTTTGAGCTATGTTGATAGCAGACTACTTGTCGCAATATAGTCTCATAGGGCCATCCCACTTTATTTTTAGGTCTTCAAGAATAATCTTTAACCACAGTAGTTCACATATACCTTGAGCCATTGCCTTGAATTCAGCTTCTGTACTTGAATGGGCCTGAATGGGCCACCTCGATTTGTTTTTCTTTTCCGTGTCACGAGGTTCCCACCAAGGAAGGTACAATATCCTGATGCTAATCTTTGTTGATCTTCTATCAATAATTGATCCAGCATAGTCAGCATCAGCGTATGCTTCAAGTGTTAACCCTTTATTTTTTCTAAGCAAGATATATGCTTCAAGTGTTAACCCTTTATTTTTTCTAAGCAAGATATCTTTTCCAGGCATTCCTTTAAGATAATGTAGTACTCTATGAGCAGCCTGTAGATGAGTTTCCTTTGGGTCATGCATGAATTGGCTAATCATACTCACTGCATATGCTATGTTTGGCTGAGTGTCAGATACGTAAATAAGCCTTCCTACCAACCGTTGGTATGACTCTCTATCAACTGAGAAGTCTTCCTCAACTTTTCCAAGTTTGAAGTTAGAGTCTATAGGAGTGCTTGTTGGTTTGCATTCTGTTTTACCTGTTTCCTTGAGAAGATCTGTACTATATTTTTGTTGACAGATAAAAATTTCCTTCTTAGAGTGAGCCACTTCTATTCTGAGAAGGTACTTTAGTCTTCCCAAAGCTTTAATCTCAAACTCCTAAGCTAGACATTGATCCAAGGCATGTTTTCAGTGACTATTATATCATCAACATATACCGATAAGGCTGTGACTCTCCTAAAGGAGTGTGTTTGATGAATAGTGTGTGATTGCCTTGGCTTTGTTTGAACCCCATAGTTATCATAACTTTTGGGAAACGTTCAAACCAAGCACGTGGAGATTGCTTAAGGCCATATAATGTTTTTCTCAGTTTGCATACAGTATTTGTAGCCAAATTCTTTTCATATCCTAACAGAACCTCCATATAAATTTCTTCTTCTAGCTCTCCATGTAGAAAGGCATTCTTGACATCAAATTGTAGCAATTCCCAACCATAATTAGCTACAATTGATAATAATACTAACACTGTTCATTTTCGCTATTGGGACAAAATTTTCTTGATAGCCAATTCCATAGATTCGGGTATAACCTCTGGCTACCAACTTGGCCTTGTACCTTTCAATTGACCCATCAGTTGTATACTTCACAGTATACACTCACTTGCACCCTAGTGGTCTTTTTCGAGCAGGTAACTTCACCAATTCCTAGGTTTTATTCTTTTCTAAAGCTTCCATTTCGACATTCATAGCTTGTTTCCATTTTTCATTAGATAAAGCCTTGGATAAACTTTTTTAGGAATGGTTATAGTATTTAGGCTTGTAAGAAAAGCTTTTGAAAGATGGTAAGTAGTTATCAAATGATAGAAATTGTGCAAGGGGGTATAAAGGTTGTTTTGTACTTTTTCTGGTTTCTTTTCTATGAGCAATGGGTAGATGAAGACCCTGGTCACTATTCTCAAAAAACTCATTTTCATTTTGTAATTGATGGGTAGAAATCATTACCTCATTCGAAGAATGTCGGTTATATTCTTGGACATGCAGAGGTTCAGGAACAACCACTTTCTTCCTTGTAAACACCTTTCCTTTGCCAAATCTTACTTTCTCAAGAGCCGAGTCCAAATTGTCTTCTGTTTCAGGTCGGACATGGGTTCAATTATTGTTTCAAACTCAAGAGTCATGGTTATTGTCCTCTGTTTTAGGCCTGGACATAGGTTTAGCCACTGTTTCTGCTATTTTTGTGGGAAAATGATTAGACCCAGTCAAGGGAATTGATTAAAAATCAAGTAAACTTCCCTTATCTTCCTCAGGTGTATTCTCCCCTTGAAGATAATAGGTAGCAAAATATGGTTCTTGCTCGTTAAAAGTGACATCAGTTGAGATAGAATTTTCTTGTGGGAGGGTGATAGCATTTATACTCTTTTTGAGTTGATGAGTACCCTACAAAAACACATTTTAGAGCCCTTGGGTCTAATTTCCCTCGATTTTGAGGATGGTTATGAACAAAAGAGACACACCCAAAAATTCTAGGGATGAGATTGTTTGTAGTTTTCAGGTTTGGGTAGAAAGTTGAAAGGATGTCCATAGGACTTTTGAAACCCAAAACTCTTGAAGGTAAACGATGTATCAAATATGTTGCTGAATGAACAGCTTCTCCCCAAAAATTTTTAGGCACATTCTTTTGAAATAACATTGTATGAGTTTGTTCAAGAAGATGACCATTTTTTCTCTCAACCACCCCATTTTGTTGTGGGGTATAAACACATGATGACTCATGTATAATTCCTTCCTTTTCAAAAAATGAGTTGAGATTCTGATTGAAATAATCCCTAGCATTATCAGACCTAAGTCTTTTAATATTAACCCCAAACTGGTTTTTCATCATAGAATAAAAATTGGGAAAAACAGCTAACATCAGATTTTTGTTTGAGAAAGAATATCCATGTAACTCGGGTGCAATTATCAATAAAGGAAACAAACCATTTTGCCCCCGAAACATTAGAAACAGTAGCTGGTCCCCAAATATCACTATGAACAAGGTAGAATGGAACAAGACTTATTTTATTACTGATTTGAAAAGATACACGCTTGTGTTTGGCAAGTTCACACACTTCACAATGAAGGTTTTCAATATCTAAATCTTTGAATAATGAAGGAAACAAAGTTTTAATAACTGAAAAAGATGGATGTCCAAGCTGGTAATGATGAAGAAAACTTATTTCTTTATTGGATGTGGCAAACTGTGAAACAAAAATAGGGAGTATCTCACACTTAGCTTTATTTGAAGTCTTAAGGTCGTAGAGGCCATTCCATTCTCTGGCATGTCCAATCATCTTCCCGAATCCTTGTCTTGAAATTCACAGTAAGTTTTATGAAAAACCACTTTACAACCTAAATCTTGAGTGAGTTTTTGGATAGAGACCAAGTTTGTGGTTAATTTAGGAACGTGTAGGACAATTTTTAGAATAATAGTTGGGCTAATTTTGACATCACATTGTCCCTTCACAATGGTCAAAGACCCATCAGCAGTGGCTTTTTCTTATTATTGGGACATGGGGAATAAGTTGAGAAAAATTTAGATGAATGAGTCATATGATTATTTGCTCCTGAATCCATGATCCAAGAGTTGGAAAAAGTTATATATATGAGGCATTTAATCCAATGGAGAATTGAAACTTACCTGAATAAGCCATGGAGCAAATACCTGAGGCTGCTTCTTGTTCTCCTATCTTGCTAATGAAAGTCCTTATCCTTTCAATCTCTTCTTGACGAGGTTGGTTTGTTCTTGTGGTAATGAGTTCCCTTGTGATGCTATAGCAACATGTGCTTCGCCATTATTTCATTGTTGCCCTCCTTTTTGACGCCATTCTTTGCTTGGAGGTTTTCCATGAAGTTTCCATCATCTTTCTCGTGTATGATGAGACTTTTTGCAGTATGTACACCATAGCTCGTCCCAGTTTTGATTTCTCTGTTGGCCATTTTTTTTCCCTTTCAAGACATGTGACCTTGTCTTGGTTTGTAGTTGATTTGGCTACCATAGCAGAGCTATGGGTGGCTTTTGGCTCAAGCATCTGTCCTCTCCTACTTTCTTCACTTTGAATTAGGGCAATCACTTCATTAAAACATGGAACTTCTGATTTTCCTAGAATTTGGACCCTAACTTGGTCAAATTCTAGGTTGAGTCTCACCAAAAAGTCATACACTCGGTCTTGCTCAATAAATTCCTTTAGAACAGCAGCATTCTCAGAACATTTAGTTTTTATGATATGACCCTGTAATGATTTAGTTCCTACCATAAAGATTTCAATTGATTTGCATATTCAGTGATAGTCTTGTTACCTTGCTTTGTAGCCATAGTTTTCACCTTCATCTCATATACTTGGGCAGCATCTCTAGCTTTGGAATATGTTTGTTGAATTGCTTCCCAAATATCATGGGTAGTGACTTGAAACATACAGGTGTCATGGAGCTCCATAACCATGCCATAATCATGAAGTCCTTCTCATCCCATGCTTCAAACTTAGGATCTCCAGGTTTAGGGCCCATACCTATGAGATGTTTGATTTTCCTTTCCCTTTCAGCACTTGACGAATAAGTTGAGACTATTTCAGGTAGTTGTTCCCATCCAGTTTGTAGGAAACATGAATATTTGGTAATTCCCCAATTCAGTTGACCTTCTCTGGTTGAGCTTTAACATCAGATGGTTCAATTCCAAACTTATTTAAAGATCACTATAATTGGTTTGAAAAAATGGTGAAAAAAATGGCAATGAAGACCACTCAAAAATAACACTTAAGGCCAAAACAATAGCTAATTTAGTAATAAAGATGGCAATGAAAGCCAAAAGTTGGGCTAATTCAGCAACACAGAGCAACACAGACGTGAGTGGAGGCAATTAAGGCCAACAAAGGAGGTAGTGTTTTTGCTAGTCTCTTATTTCAACAAAATCTTTCAAGAAACAGAGCAACAGACGTGAATGGGAGATACCGAAATACAAGAAAGTGCTCCAATTACCAATCTGACACCGGGGAAGTGCTGGAGACAGGGAGTTGATGCCAGAGTTCAAAAGACGAGCCAGAATGGCCATCACACGCGCCCACATGTGTTGGCGTGTGAAGTTTGCATCAGAAATGGTGTTGCGCGTGAGGATCACGTGCGCTGGGAAATGGTGTTGGACTTGGGGAACGGTCTGGATGCACGGTGGCCCTCCTTCCTGGACTGGTGGTGAGAGAGACAACGCTCCTTCCTGGATGCTCTCCTCTCAAGGCTCACGGATGAAACAGAAGCTCACTCACTGGCAACCAAACTCACTCACAGGCA
Organism: Biancaea sappan; assembly: GCA_037074585.1. Taxonomy (NCBI): domain Eukaryota; kingdom Viridiplantae; phylum Streptophyta; class Magnoliopsida; order Fabales; family Fabaceae; genus Biancaea; species Biancaea sappan. The sequence goes on from CM073490.1 coordinate 66,395,357, forward strand.
ACAAAATACACAAAAATACTCAAGCTCTGATACCATGTGAGAAATAGAATGAATACTTTGTTGTGTTTTATTTCAGTAGATTGTGGGATTTTATAGGCAATACAAGCTTCCCTCTTCCTAGAATTACTCCTATAATTGCTCTTACAATTGCTCCATCTAATGCCTAAGTCAGAAAATACAGCCAACTACTAATACATTCACACAAAATATAGCTAACTACATTCACTCTAATTACATTCACATCAATAGGAAAAGGCTGGGGCCTTTTTGGAAGAGCAATAGAAGCTTTGATGAATTTAGAAGGGGGTGATGTTGATGTTAGAGGTAAACATGGAATGGCGTCGGATGCGGTTGCATCAAAAGTTAATGGTAGAAGGCCTAAAAAAGAGGGATTTTAGGCCTCTTAGTTTGGCTACTAGGGTCTATAAGATCATTGCCAAGGTTCTTTCAATGAGATTAGGAGAGGTGCTTGAGGATACTATTTCTAAAAGCCAAAGTTCTTTTATTGCTGGGAGGCTAATTTTGGATGCTAGCTTAGTGGCTAACGAGCTAGTTGAGGACCTCAAATGTAGGAAGTAGGATGGTTTTTTTTTCAAGTTGGATTTCGAGAAGGCCTATGACATGGTTAATTTTTCTTTTTTTTTTGGGGGTTTCTTGGATAAGGTTTTGAATTGGAAAAGGTTTGGCAGTAGATGGTGGTTAGGGATTAGCGGATACCTTTCCTCGATGGCTTTCTTTATTATAGTAAATGGGCAACCTAAAGATTGGTTTAAGGGGCAATGTGGGGTTAGGTAGGGTGATCCTTTGTGTGCTTGATGTTTTGAAACATATGTCGAGCGAGGGATCTGACAAATGGTAGTTTGAGGCTTGATGGTGGGGGATAACGGGATTGAAGTGTCTCATTTGCAATTTGTAGATGATATTATTCTTTTCTTACCTAATGATAGGGAGAATTTCTAATATGTCCTTTCACTTTTACAGTGTTTTAGTTGGTGTTTGGGCTTCACATTAATTTAGGAAAGAATGGTTAGGATGGAATTAATGTTCAAAAGGGTTCGATTTGTGAGTTAGTTGAGCTAGCAAGGTGTGTAGTTTTGACTTGGTCTATTACTTATCTAGGAGTTCCTTTAGGTGGCAATCCTCGATCGAAATTTTTTGTAATCTTGTGGTTCAGAGAATTTCTAAGAAAGTTGGGAGGACCAGGCTTTTTTAGCTAGTATGCCTTTGTATTTTTTGTCCTTGTTCAAAATTCCTATAGGGGTGGCTTGTAAGATTGAGAAGTTTATGTTGGATTTCGTATGGTCTGATAAAGGGGAGTGTAAGAGGGATCATTTGGTTAGTTGGAAGTGTGTTGCATTTCTAAGGATGATGGGCTGGGTCTAGGCAATTTGGTGTCTAAAAACACTTCTCTTCTAGTTAAGTGATTATGGAGATTCCCTTTAGAGCCTAATTCCTTGTGGCATAATGTGTTTAAAAGTAAATTTGGTATACAACAAAATGGTAGGGATGCAAACCTGGTGGTTGTCATTACACATGCAATTCCTTGGAAGGCTATCTCTGAGGTATATCATTCTTTAACTTTAATGTTGTCTTTACGCATCAAATATGGGTCTCGAATTTGTTTGTGGGGGATCTTTGGATTGGACATGCTCCTTTTATGGAACAGTTTCTTGTCTTGATTCATTGTCTTTGCATAGTGCTCCCATTGTCGATTTTGTACATTCTCAAGGGAACAAAATTTTTGGAATTTATATTTTGCTAGGAATCTAAATGATAACTTGTGGACGATTTAATGTTGATGCTAGACACTTTGGCTTCGTTTTGCATATCCAATTTTCTTGATATGAGGTTGTGGAAGTTAGATTTCTTTGGCTCATACATGTGTTGTCACGACCTAAAACCAGGAACGTGACCGGCGTGGACGGTGCCCAAAAGCCACACCGCTGCAAGCCTAGCTTTCCCTTAAACCCCTTATTTCCATAAACTCATTATCTCTTTTTAATAAAAAGCAAATTAGAATTTGCCACTTGAAATAAAGTCATTATTCAAATCATAAACTGGCATATTTAAAGAAAAATGCACTTACATTTAACTTACATAATCATAAATAACTGCTTACAATCTCTAGTCTTTCCAGTTGGAAAGCTAAATGACAATACAACAACTTTAAAAACATTAAATTACATCAGATTTTATATCCCAAAAAGTCATGCACGAAACTTATTAAAACAATAAGAAAAATCTGTAGTTCTTTTATTCTTCAAAGTCCAAGCTTCTAATTTGGCCCAGCCCATCATTGCACACAAGTAAAGAAACCCAAGTCAATCCCATTTGATGCTTCTTGGCCCTTGAATGTGTTATTGGTCCAAGTATAAATTCAGCCTCTTGTTCTTCAAGGACAGCCTTCGTGATCACATCACATAAGACCCAAATCTTAGTACGTGTTACACCTTTCTTGTGCATATCTCATGCACATAAGTAAATACATTTCTCTTTAACAATGATGGCAATCATGAGGAGGATATGTGGATGCTCAACTCATTTGCTCGAAGGCTATACATTGCCTGAAGGCCATGAACACAAAGCACAAGCACATACACACCTAATCATTCACAATATTGCCCATGCTCAAGTTCAAATCAAATTCTTTCATATGCTCATGAAATTTCTCATGCCATTTGCATGTGTGTCTGTGTATGTACATGAATACAAGTTCAATTCATATTACATAGTTTCACACTAGCTATCATTTCAAACAAGGTTGTTTCACAATTACCATATGGCACATAAATGCAAGAATGTTATAATCAAACATTTTCATCCCTAACTCATGGTAACCAAGCATTTCATAATCAACAACCACACATGGGAATGTTGTCTCCAATTCTAAACATATACTATTTATTTTATTTCACGAACAAGATTCAAGAATAAGATTTTTTGATGGAACGAGAGGAGTATATCTGGGGATCAACTGCTAGGCAAAAAAAGGATCATTTGTTTCTTGAACAATTCTTTCAAAAAATTCATTTACTTGATTTATGAGTTGTAAGATAATTCATCGCTTGGGAGGGGGGTTTAAGAAGAGAAAGGAATTACCGAATTGAGTTAATGGATTTTACCTAGGTCAATAGACCAATAAATGATTTTTATATTCGAAATCCATTAGAAAAGAAGGGACAATCTATGAGAAATCAAATCATACAGAAATGATAAAGAAGGTCTTGGACTTGAAAATGTTATGAGGTGCTTGGAAATGGGGACTCATGCATATCAAACATATCATTTCATTTCATGACTTTCTTTAATTAAACTCTAGGAAATAAAATAAATCCCAGGAAGTAAAATACACGAGGTAAGACTAGATCTCTCACCTAGATTTGAAGCACTTCCGGCTCTTGTAAATTGCCTTGCATTGCCTCGCCAAGGCTCAAACCATAATCAAACCTACGGGATATCAAACATATAACTCAGCATACAATTACAATTTTACTACTCATAATCTGTTTAATTTTTAACTTAGTTTAGTGAAGACTGATAATGAAATATAATATTATAAGTTTTGAAGAAGAAAGTGTCTATTTGGTAAGAGAAAAAGAGGTTTCTAAATATAATAGAAAGTAGAGGTTGCTCTCTATTTTTTTTTTTTTAACTAATTGTATGACGTTTGAGCTTGTTTTATTGAAATGTAATGAGACTTTGATTATTTGGTATTATTTACAAAATTTATATAATTAAATATATATATTTTTATTCTTTTGACAGGATCTTACGATTCTTGATTCGATCGATTCTGTGCCCTTTTCAATCCTGCATAAGATCTTGATCCTGAGAATCCCAACTTGGCGCTTGAGTTGCCCTAGGCTCTTTTCCATGGAAACCACCATCAGGTGGTGGTGGCTCCCTGGGCGCCAACAACCCCAAGCTAGAGCAACATGAGATGCTCTCGGTTTTGCACTTCTTTCACTCAAATGTCCAACTTTTCTCTTAGTTCTTTCCATGGGCTTTCATCCTTGATGTTTATAGGACAATTAAACACGAAAATCCCAAGTTAATTCTAAGAACTCAAGCTTGAATCAACCAATATCATTCCAAAACCCTAACTTTATTCTTAATCCTTCACTGTCCTTAATTCTACTTTTAGACATGATTGTTCCCTTAATTATTTGTTCTTTTATCATTTTCAAACACTAGGGATGAATTCTAAACATTATTCAAGCTGAAATGCTCACTCCTAAGTCCATTTCGACCTCGAGCCCAAAAATTCAAAAATGACATATAGAAAAGGGAAGGGAGGAGCTTACCTTAATTCTTCTCTTTTCCGGCGATGAGTGGTTGCCAGAGACCTGATCCAACGTAGGGGAACAATAACCGGAAGCTTGGGTGTGGCCTTGATGTTGGAGGATTGATGAGAGATGAAAAGAGAGTGCTAGGGCTTGGAGGTAGAGAGGGAGATGTGAGAGAGAATAGGGTGCTGAAAATGGGGTGTGTATGTGAGCCTCATATTTATACTCATGGGAGAAATTACTTTTTTGCCCCTAGGTCAACTCTTGGTCTGAACTTTAGGCGGTGGCATACTTGTAAATTTTTCAACTGTTACTAGGTAACACACAATTCCCATTGTTAGCTTCTTTTCTTAAAAAAAATATTTCACATAATTATTCTTTTGTTCACTTTAGTTCCTCCACGGATTTAGAAATCCTTCATCTCTCTCTTCACCACATGTACACATTCAAATCCTTGGCCACTCCCCTTTTACGCATCAAGCCACCTCCAACCTTGTACTTCCTTTTCGATAGAAAGGAAAAATTTCCCTTGTACTAGAATATTCCATCGAAAATTCTAATAAACTAATAGTCGAAAAATGCGGGTATTACACATGGGCTTCTTTTTATAATTTTATTTGTAGTACACATGCTCCTTTGCCCTTTAAAAAGTCATTTTAGAAGGTGAAGATGGTGAAAGCTTTTGTTTGGACAACAATACTCAATAGAATTGATACAAATTATCTGCTTCAGATTAGATGGCCTGCCAAGGTTTTATCCCCAGATAATTGTGATGTGTTTTAGGAGCTTGGAGACAAACAAACATCTTGTTTTTTACATTGTGAGGTGGCTTGGCACATTTGGAATATGTTATTTGGGTTCTTTGAGGAGACTTGGATGTGCTCGGTTTATCGTGGAGCTCTTTTTTTCCAATCAAGTATAGGGATTTTGGGAGGAGAAAGGAGAATAAGATCTTATGGACAGCAGCAATGTTTGCAATTGTGTGGTGTCTTTGGATAGAAAGGAATGCTAGAGTTTTCAAACCTTTGCTTCCTCCTTACACGCCTTGGGATATGATTTGTTTTGTTGCTTCTCTTTGAGTTTCAACAAATGGGTTTTTTTCGGGGGTGCCTCCTGTAGATAGATGCCTATTGAGATTGGAGGGCTTTGTTGTATTAGCCCACTTTGTGGGCTTTCTGGGTTGGGTTTGTTTGAGCTTTTTGTTTTTCGTAGGATTCTTTTTTCTTTTCCATTTGTAATTCTCTCTCTTAATAAAATCTTTTTTTGTTAATATATATATATTTTTCTTTCTTTCAGGAGGCTTTAAATCATATTACATCTCTGCCTTTTTTTATTTTTAGCTAGAGTAAAAAATGCTAATTTCCTGTTACTATGCTATTCCTTGATACATAGTGTGCTGAGGCACAGACGATTCAAAAGCTCAGTTGATATGTTATACTTGTAGGTATTGTGAGGAAAGACCTTTGCTTTTGAGCAATGCTGGAATGGGTGCCAGACTCTGTACATACTATCAAAAAAGTTCTCCAGATGATCAAGCTGGCTCCTTATTACGCAACAAAGATAGTAGCTTGGGGCATGTCATTTCTCTGGATCCTGCTGATAAATCTCCATTCCTTGGAGATTTAAAGCCTGGTTGCAGTCAGTCATCACTTGAGACAAACATGTATAGAGCACCTATATTTCCTCATAAAGTGCCATCAACTGACTATCTGCTAGTTCGTTCATCAAAGGGAAAGCTATCATTAAGACGCATTGATAAAATTAATGTTGTTGGACAGCAGGTTTGTTTTGCTGGTACTAGGTGCTATTTGTCAATAGTTAATCATTCTTGTAATTCTCTGAAAATCATTTATCGAGAAAATGGAAGAATTTCCATTTAAATTATTGTATTATTTGGCAAAAATCAATTAGCTCAGCTCTAGCTTATTTTATAATTCTGCTATTAATCTCCAACTACTGCAATCATTTGATCCGTCATGAAGTTTTCTTTAACTTGAGACGTGACTATTTTTTTCCTTGTGGCTGCAACTTGGCTACCAAAATGACATCCCTGGAAATCTGTCAATGGAAATTCATAGGTAGTTGCAAGATGAGCTGATGTGTTTTCCCTTTACAGGAGCCTCTTATGGAGGTATTATCACCTGGGAGTAAGAATCTTCAGACATATATGATGAACAGGCTACTGGTACACATGTGCCGTGAATTTCAAGCTGCAGAGAAGCGTCACTTGCCTCCATGCATCCGTGTTGATGAACTGCTGTCCCAGTTTCCTTACCTATCAGAAGCCTCTTTTCGCAAGAGAATTAAGGAATATGCCCATTTACAGGTAATGGTGGCTCAGAATGCTATTTATTCAAATTTTGGATAGGTAATAAATTCTGACAGAATTTCATTCTCTATCCATATTATCTGAATCTAATAACATATGTTAGCAGCTAATTTTTTCCCCTTTGTTATTTTTCTGCATACTGGAATGCTTCTCATTCGATTTTTAAATATTGCAGAAGGGAACGAATGGACAGTCAATTTTGGCTAAAAAACGAAATTTTCGGATGTGGTCGGAGGATGAATTGAGAAAAATGGTGACACCAGAGCTTGTGAGTTACACCATATGCCAATTAGTTTCTTTGTTGAAGAAAATCATCTCTCAGCTGAAACACACTGTATTCATTAGCAAAGAAGACAATCATAATTTAAAGCTGGGTTGAGGTTTGGAATTTTCATGGTAAAATTCCCAAATAACAGGATGATTTGGAGGGCTCTCTCTGCTGGTGAATAGGTGCTTGTTCAAAAATGAACACTAATTGCATTGTTACCACTAAGAATGCTCATACCTAGTCCCACTGCGTTTTACCAATTTTTTTTTTTTTCTTCATAACTTTCAGGCTCCAGTTATTTGGTCTCATTTTAATTGGAAGTTTCTTGTATAGTAGGTTGTGCAAATTCTTCTTAGGTTGCTTTATTTCTCTCTGGATGTGATGAATTGTTGTTCAGTTACAAGAATACCTCTTCATCCTTTTAATTTGATTCCTTTCACTTCTTTGTTCATAATTTTTTAGGTTTGTGCCTATGAAAGCATGCAAGCTGGTCTCTACCGTCTGAAACATTTAGGAATAACTGAAACACACCCTACCAATATATCTTCTGCTATGAGTCGGCTTCCTGATGAAGCAATAGCACTGGCCGCTGCATCACACATTGAGAGGGAGCTGCAGATTACTCCATGGAACTTGAGTAGCAATTTTGTCGCCTGCACAAGCCAGGTGATTTATGTTTGATCTGATGAGATAATTTATCATCTTACATGCATTTTGCTTACATCCCTTTTCCATTGCTATTATTAGAAAAATTTGTCTCTGTGTCTAATTGATTTTTTTTTTTTTTAAATAATGAAAAGAATGAGAGAAAGGAAAAGAGAAGATGAAGAGGAAAATTGGAAAAAAAAAAAAAAGAATTGGCTGCCAAAGATGAACTTCTACTGTAGAATGATTCTATAGTAGGTTCTGCTTGTCATATGTGTATGTAATGTCATTCCTCAAGAGTTTCTGATACTGTAGATCTTTATTGTGACATTTTTGTTAATGGCTATATTCTTTCATTTAATTTTATAATGAAAGGGATTGTCATTTTGCTGATATACCAGAATTTGATACTTGAGGTGGGGAAATGTGGTATACTATTTTTCTCAGATTCTTACGCCAGACCCTAAGGATTGCCTATATAACTCTGTTCTCTATTGTATCTTAACCACTGCTCCCTTCCCCCCTCCCCCCAATAAAAAAAAAATTATTAGTTAATTCTACAGCATTTTGTAAATAAAATTTTTTTGTCAAAACTTCATGCGTACCAGCATGTTTTTCACTATCTCATATATTTTCCCTTTTCAGCATGCGTATTTGAGCTTGTGCTTCATTGTTGCAATGTTGTTATTCTTCCAAAGTGTTGTATGAATTCATTTAAACTAACATGTGAGAATAGGCATCACAAGTTTGTTTAGAAATATATGCATGAAAAATTTCATGTGCCCATTTGGAATTGTTATTGCCTGAATGCATCCACGTGGGCATTAATAATTGATTGTACTTACGATGCTCTAGAATAAGTTCCAGAAGATGGATTCTTGTAAACGATTTGTCTGTGTGCTATATAGAATATTTCCTAAACTGTTGCAAGGTTTAGTATTCTTTTTTACACTGGTAACTGACTAAATTAGTCATGACTTATGAGAAATTCTGTATTTTTTCATGTTCTGTTAGGGGAAGGAAAATATTGAACGAATGGAAATTACTGGTGTTGGTGATCCATCCGGCCGTGGCTTGGGTTTTAGCTATGCTCGAGCTCCTCCAAAGGCACCAGTGTCAAGTGCAGTGGTGAAGAAGAAAACAGCTGCTGCCAGGGGAGGTTCTACTGTCACTGGAACAGATGCTGATCTACGTAGATTAAGCATGGAGGCTGCACGAGAGGTGTGCCGATTTTAGTGGAAAATAAATACTAGGTTTCTGCATGTGTTTATGTGAACAAACATAGTAAATATTAAAATGGTTTCCTTTTCGTTTTGGTGACTGACCTTGTTTGTGCTTCTTGTTAGTGGTGTTTTAATTAAAGCTGAGATGAGTAGAGTATGTGGGAATGGACTGATTTATGTGTTAGTGCAGTAACTTAAAACAACAACAACAACAACAACAACATAGCCTTATCCCACTAAGTAGGGTCGGCTACATGGATCGCACGACGCCATTGAGCTCTATCAATGACCAACTCTTTAGATATCTCATTTACTAAAAGATCCCGTTCAATAATTTCTCTAAGTGTCCTTTTTGGTCTTGCTCGACCTTTTTTCATAGGGCTCCAAACCATCTGCTCAACTCTCCTAACTGGCGCTTCCAACGGTCTTCTTTGCACATGCCCAAACCATCTTAAACGATTTTCAACCATTTTTTCCTCAATAGGTGCCACCCCAACTCTACCTCGTATATGATCATTACGGATCCTATCTCTTCTTGTATGATCACACATCCAACGCAACGAGTGGGGCAAAATGCTTGGATATGAATATCTGAAAAAATGAATTAATATATTTCAAAATTGCCTTGCGAAAGTATTCCATTAACTTCATTACCTTCATTTGAAAAATGAAATCGATTTTGTCAAATACAGTTAATTTGATATATTGGTATTCTCTCTCTCCCCTCCATTTTCAATCTTTTTCCTTTTTGTGAAGACGTTAATCCAAACATCAATTCCCACTCATTCATCCAAGTAATTGTGTCATGCACAAAAAATTCTTGCTTTTCAGACATGCACAAATAAATAAAGAAATAAAATGATTCAAATGCATGATTGGTTTCTCATTTCTCTAAAGTTTTCTTCTGATCTCTTGTATGATGAGGAAATCGTGTATTTTTTTTTTTTCCAATTACATGTTTGTAATCTTAGTCTGCACTTTTTTCCAGGTTCTTCTTAAGTTCAATGTTCCTGAAGAAGTCATTGCAAAACAAACCAGGTGGCATCGCATTGCTATGATACGCAAACTTTCAAGTGAGCAAGCTGCATCTGGGGTTAAGGTTGACCCAACAACTATCAGCAAATATGCTCGTGGCCAGCGAATGTCCTTTCTCCAGCTACAGCAGCAGACCCGAGAGAAGTGCCAGGAGATTTGGGATCGACAAGTTCAGAGTCTTTCAGCTTTAAATGGTGATGAAAATGAGAGTGATTCTGAAGGAAATAGTGATCTAGATTCTTTTGCTGGTGATCTAGAAAATTTACTTGATGCTGAGGAGTGTGAAGAGGGAGAAGAGGGTACCAATGATTTCAAACGTGACAAGGTGGATGGTGTTAAGGGTCTTAAAATGAGAAGACGGCCAACCTTAGCTCAGGCAGAGGAGGAAATAGAAGATGAAGCAGCTGAGGCTGCTGAATTATTCAGGTTACTCATGGATGGTATGATTTCTTATTAGTTAACAAAGTAAAATTTCCTTGCTTTTGTTAGTACTGAATATAGCAATATTGATCTTATTAGTGTTTTCCCTAATGCAGTAACCGGAAGTTGGTAATTGAACTGCTAGTTTTTATACTGAACCCATATATGGTATTCATCATAATTGACGTGTATTGTTGACCATGATGTTTTATCCAGATGATGAAGATGACAGGAAGAAAAAGAAGAAGAATAGAGGTGTTGTGGAGGAAGTAGGATTAGTGTCAAAACTACAACCAAGATTTGTCTATGACAACACAGATCAATTTAAGCAAATAACTAATGCGGTACAACTAGATGGAACCATTATTCTGAAAGAAAATACAATTGCAAATCTCAGAGAGGTAAGAAAATTTTACCTTATTAGTTAAATTGTTCTGTCTTGTACATCTTGCTTTTAAAAATTTTTGTTTTTTGTTTTTACTTTTTTAGCGTTTTCTTCTTACCTATTATACTATAATATATATATATATATATATATTTTTTTTTTTTTTTTGTGGGCAGGAGGAAGGTAGTTCGGCTAAAAAAAGCAAATCAGTGAAGGTCAGCAAAACAAAGAAGAGTGACCTTTCGCCTATTAGCCTACCAAATAAAAAAATAAAATTAAATATCGGGGATGGACCCAAGGTAAGTTATTAGAATTATATATATTTTATGACATTGGAAATCTTTGTAGAGTTCTTACTGGTAAAGAGAGCAACAAATGTATTCATGCCTGTCTTGTCCTTATTATAGGATGAATTCTCATTTCTCATTATTTTATTGGATGTTCTTTTATTGATGATAAATGAATCTATAATATGCCCAACTTAATAAATTATGGTTGTATAGTACCATCATAGTGTACTCAATATATAGAACTGTTTATTCTACCATGTATATCATTTTTTATTGAAGAATTATTCTACTTTTAAACGTATGAATTTGATGATTCACATGGTTAGTTGTGTTTCAGTGGTTCTATGGATTTGGTTTTGGAATCAGCGTGAATTTTTAGTAATTAATCATTGCATGAATTGCTTGGAAGTCAGCAAGTACATAACTGGTTTTCTACTTGCCCTCGGGTTTCCTTGTGGCAAGTAGTATCGTATGCCTGTAACATTTCTGACCTTTTCTAGGGCATACTTGATTACAATTTTGGGAGAGTAAATCTTAGGAAAGTTGAACCGTGAAGGTTAGCTACAGTAGTTGAAGAATCAGGTTTATCTTCCTAAGTCTAGTACTCTTTCAAGAAGTCCTTGTGTTATTCTTTGTTGTATTCTCTGACTTTGCCTACATTTATAAGAATTGAATCACGTGCATGGATATGGTCTTCCAGTTTGTTTCCACATCACAGTTGAACATCATTGAAATATATGACGTTATCCCTGGATCTGCTAAAATCTTTAGAACTGATCTGTGTATGTGGAGTTTTGTGATGGCATGCTTTTAGGAAGACTTTCTTGGTGTTCTTACAAGCACTTTAGTTTTAAATTCAGCTTCTTAAATCATCATTTATTTACATCCAAAATACCAGGTATTCAAGGAGAAAAAACCATCGAGGGAAAGTTTTGTTTGTGGAGCATGTGGTCAGGTGTGTATATTCTTGAGTTGTTTGAAGCCTTTTATGAGAACAAAAATGTAAATTTTTTTTTTTGGATGGACCAGCTTGGGCACATGAGAACAAACAAGAACTGTCCAAAATATGGTGAAGATCTAGAAGCACAATTTGAATCTACGGACATGGAAAAAACAGGTGGAAAATCAAGCTCTTTGGATCCCTCTGGTCAGTCCCAGCCGAAAGTTCTCTCCAAAAAGCTATTATCAAAAAGCTCAACAAAAATTGCTCAGGTTGAATCTCCTGAGGGAGAAAAATCTGGTTTGAAGGCAAAAGTTCTTCCAGTGAAGTTCAAATGCAGCTCCGCTGAAAAGCTTCCTGATAAACCTGCAACAGAGGCCACACAGAGTTCTGATAAGCCAGTCACTTCTGACTCAGAAACTGCCAAGTCGACTAAGGTTAATAGAATTTTAATTCCCAAGAAAGGGAAGCCAGATGATATGCAGGCTGAATCTCGTAAGCGTGCTATAGCTATACGGCCTCCCACGGATACGGGAAGAGGTCAAGTTGATTCTCATAAGCGGTCAATTATAATACGACCGCCTGCAGAAACAGATAGGGAGCAACCTCACAAGAAGATTATTATAAAACGCACAAAGGAGGTTACTGATCTGGACCAGGTCAGTCCTGGTGAAAACACAGGATTTGAACACAGAAAAACTAAAAGAATTGTTGAATTGTCGAATTTTGAGAGGCACAGAAAACAGGAGACCATGTATTCAGCTGAAGCACTGGTTAAAAAGAAAGCTAAAGAGGATAGAAGATGGTGGGATGAGCAGAAGAGGAGAAATGAAGAAAGACTCAGAGAAGACCGGGCAAGGAGGCATCATGAAGAAGAAATGAGGATGTTAAAAGAGCAAGAAAGGTTAGTGGAGATAAAAAGATATGAAGAAGATATTAGGAGAGAGAGGGAGGAGGAAGAACGGCAGAAAGCAAAAAAGAAAAAGAAGAAAAAGGCCGAGTTTAGAGACGACTATTTAGATGACCCCAGAACAAGAAGATTTGATGACAGGGTGCTAGAAAGAGATCGGAGTGGGAAAAGGAAATCTGTCGTCGAGTTGGGAAGGTATGCCGCAGACTATACACCACCAACGAAACGGCGTAGAGGAGGTGGCGGAGAGGTATATTTCCGTACTTGTTATTTTTCAAATGCTTTTTTAACATCTCTAAGAAAAATAAAATAGTGTAGGTACAGTGTGTAAAAGACCTGGTTGTATCTGGAGCAGAGGTATTAGGTACTATGTCCGGACATGTTTCCATTTAGAGTGATGTGTTACCTTTAACTTCGTTGCAGGTTGGGTTGGCAAATATTTTAGAGCGCATTGTGGATTCCCTGAAAGATAGGTACGACCTGTCCTATCTTTTCTTGAAACCAGTTTCCAAGAAAGAAGCTCCAGACTACCTGGACATCATAGAGAGGCCAATGGATCTTTCGAGAATTCGGGAGAAGGTTCGGAACATGGAGTACAAGAGCCGCGAAGACTTCCGACATGACGTCTGGCAGATTACTTACAATGCCCATAAATACAACGATGGTCGAAACCCTGGAATTCCTCCCCTTGCAGATCAGCTTCTGGAGCTTTGTGACTATTTGTTGAACGATAATGATGATAGCCTCACTGAAGCAGAAGCTGGTATTGAATCTCGGGAATTCTAGGGTATCAAATATTAATTATCATGTAAAGTATACAAGGAACAAGTTTTAGTTTCAGCTTCAAGGAAAACAAAATGCTTCGTGTACTATTTCTTAATGCAGCTGTAGAGGGGTTGGATGTTGTATAGAATCAAGCGTGATTGTTTAACCATGTAATTTCCCAATGAAAGTAAATCATATTTATCTGGACAAATTAGACATGACATTTTTTATTTTACTTCTTATCATTGAGGTTAAATTTTTATATAGCATATATTTTAAAAAACTATTTAATAGTTTTTACTGTTATATAAAATCATAATTTTATGTTAAAGTTTGACATTAACTTCATCACCTTTGTTATTATATTAAAAATAATATTACAATCTCATTACATAAAAGGTAAAATCATATGTCATGTTTTCAATGTTTACGTCAATTTTTATTTATGCTTTAACGTTTATTTTTTGTTAAATATGTCCTTTATGTTCCATGTTTTATCATATATGTCTCAAAATGATGAGAATATAATTTATTTTTCTCTCTTCTCATTCACACTTAGTTTGTTGGAGAAGACGCCAGAGAAGTAAAAAATTAGAGAACTTATTGTCATTTGCTCTATTTCTTTTGTCACCGCGTTTCTCTTCCCTTCAATATTCTTGTTTCCGTTACTTTTCTCTCTGATTCACTCTCTTTCAATCTCAAAAAATTTCTCTCTCCAGTTAGGTATTCGGCGAAGAAATTTTTTGAGATAGAGTGAATCAGAGAGAAAAAGCGGGGAACAAGAATGTTGACAGGAAGAGAGACATGGTGGAAGAAGAAATGATGGTGAGTTTCTATTTTTCCGGCGAGTTGGGTGAGTGAGGAGAGAGAAAAAAAAAAGAGAAATGAGGGATATTTTTGTCATTTTAGAGTATATATGATAAAAAATAAAATATAAGAGACATATTTGAAAAAAAATAACCGTTAGGATATAAATAAAAATCGGAATAAACATTGGAGACATGACATATACTTTTGCTTATATAAAGAGTGTTATTATTATTATTACTACTACTATTATTTGGACCAATGGCTGTTGAATAAATTATTGATTTAATCTATAAAAATTCTAATTGTTTCAGTTTAATTTTTAGAAGAACAAGCATTTAATTTATTTTTTAAAAAATTATATTTGTTTTAAAAATATTTTATTACTAAATTATCAAATTTAGTTTTGGCAATAATATATATATATATATATATATATATGAGAGAGAAAATAAAGATAGACCAATCTTTTAAAACTCAAATTGATTAAATGTTAATTTTTATTAATTTTGATTTTTAAAAGTGTTTTAATAGAGTTCTTAAAATATTATACAACAACAACAACAACAAAGCTTTATCCCACTAGGTGGGGTCGGCTTACGATGCCATTGAACTCTATCAATAACCAACTCTTTCGCTATCTCATTTACTAGAAGATCTCGTTCAATAACTTCTCTAAGTGTCCTTATTAGTCTTCCTCGACCTTATTTCACATGGCTCCAAACTATCTGCTCAACTTTTCTAATTGGTGCTTCCAACGGTCTTCGTTGAACATGCTCAAACCACCTTAAACGGTTTTCAACCAATTTTTTTCTCAATCATTCTACCTCATATACGATCATTATGGATCATATCTCTTCTTGTATGACCACACATCCAACGCAATATCCTCATCTCTGCTACTCCAATTTTATGTTCTTGTCATTTCATCGCCCAACATTTACTCCCATATAAAATTACTGGTCTTATAGCAGTACGATAAAACTTTCCTTTGAGCTTATCAAGTACTTTCCGATCACAAACAACTCCTAATGCCATTTTCCACTTCAACCACCCAGCTTGTATTCTATGTGCCACATTTCCAATAATTTCGATGTCATATTATATAACTGATCCCAGATACCTAAACATTGACACTTGTGATATAACTTGATTTCCAATTTTAACCTCCAACTCGTTTTTAGCTTGTCGCTTGTTAAACTTACAACACATGTATTCTGTTTTACTCTTATTCAGGTGAAAACCCTTCGATTCCAAAGTAGCTTTCCATAACTCAAGTTTAAAATTAATCTCTTCCTTTGACTCTGCTATGAGAACAATATCATCTGTAAAAAGTATGCATTTAGAGATTTCTTCTTGAATGTGTTTCGTCAGAACATCTAAAACCAAGTCAAACAAATAAGTTTTTAAAATATTATATTTAACTTAATTCTTTTCATTGTTAAATTACTAATTTTTTTTTAAAATATAATTTTTTGTCATCAAAAGTTATTCAAGGAAAGAAATTAAGATAAATGTAATATTTTAAAGATCAAATTGATTTACTTAATTTTTTAAGGATAAATTAAGATAATTATAATTTTTTCAAAATTAAATTGACAATTTACTGGTAACTTGTCTTTGATAAATAGTGTGCTTACCACCCAAAAAAAAAAAGTGTATTGGATAACTCAGTATTTTACCCCCTTAATTTTTTATGCTATAAGGCAACTTGTATTTTTAATCCTAAAAAAAAAGTGTGTGTTATTCAACCCAAACTAATCTAAAACGAACTGTACTACGAAATTTTAGCGAGAATTGAGAGAATCCAAATCTGTTGGGATATTCTAAGTAATCCAAACTAATCTGCTTATGGTCATTTTCGGTTCCCACTATTTTGCCAATAACTCTTCAAATGAAAGTTTTCCATGCATTAGTGAAAAGGGGCTTTTTCCAGTTAGTGGCATTTAATTTTTTTTTTATTTATTCTGGTCTAACATTTTGAAAATGAACTAACTGTGACCCAAAAAAAAAAAAGAACAAGAAAATTTTTTTTTGATCTTTACAGTCCCTTTTTTTATTTTATATAGAATATTTTTTTAATTTTTTTACCTTCAATCTACACCATTTGTTATAAAATAAATAAAAAAATAAATCACCAATTTTTTACTAGAAAATAAGACAATCCATTTCTTCAATGACTTGAGAGGAAGTGATTGACTCTTGTACAAGAAATGTTGAAAACAATTTCTTACTTTGCCTTCTTTTCTTTTTTGTGTTTAGAAGATTACAAAACAAAATTGTCCAGGTGCCAAAATTGTACGTAATTTCAGAACCTTATTATCGCTGAACTTGCTAATAACTACTACCCATTGAAATCCCAAGACAATTAATAATACTACATTTTTTTTAGACAATTAACGCAATATTTAATGCATGTGTTCCAATTTATTATGAATTACTAAGTCCAATCATGGCTCAAACTGTTGTTTTAAGGTGAAATTTCTCAACAATTTTAGTAAGATATACCATTTAGTTTCCATTATCCGTTTCTGCCTAATTTTTGCACATAACTGGTATATGAATGAGCGGGTTCCAAAAGGGCTAGAAATTGGTATAAACACTGATATATAAGTGAATTTTTAGTCCTAATCATTTTAGAGGTTAATTCTTTTTTGCATCATTTCTAATTTACATATTATTAACCATTTGATGGGTATTCTCACTAACATGTTGAGAGCCTAAAATAAAAATTTTAGAAGTAAACTCCATGATTTCATGCTTCAGAATTGCAAATTACTAGACTAACCTCCAAACTGTCTCAAAATTATAGGGCTGCTATTTTGTGGTTAGAAGACCTATCATTTTCACTCCAAATGCTATTAAATTTGGTGGAAATCTAGTGCCTTATCACGTTACCGTAAAATCTGGAGAAAATTTTGGCCAATAAACCAATCAAATAATACCTTGAGCTCAATAGGTCAGACTTGCTTAGAAGTAGAATTAGGTATTGTTCCATTAAGCATTAACCAAGCTAGCGAATTCCAAAATTTATGAGACTTTTCAGTTAGTCTTTAACGTCCCAAGAGTTTATTATAAAATTTCAAAGCAGAAGGACTCTATTTTATTAGGTGACTACACATAAATATTGACTCATGTAAAACAGTCATGTTTGTTGTTTCTTCTAAAATTAGTCATCGTTTTGAGTGTTATTGAGGCATCTAACCAACTTGGAAAATCATGAAATTTGGTGGCCACACCCTTTAGCATTTTTTCTATTATCTCACCAAATTTTGTCGCATTTAGAAGTCATTTACTACAACAATCTAAATAGAAACATGGCCATAATTACATTTTCCAAAACATTCAACTCTCATTTTTCACAATCATACATCAACCTCTAGGTTGTTAATTAATGACATCACATTAAATGAATTATTTGATTTGAATTGAAATTAAAAAATAATTACCTTTATTATTTGATTTGAATTGAAATGTATAGATAATAAATTGTTGAAATATACATATACGAATATTAAGATATATTGGAATTAATTATTGATCATATTTATAAATTTTCTTTACAGTTGATTATCCTACATTCTGTATGAACATTTTTAATTTGATTATTATTTTTATAAAAAATTTTAAATTAATTTTTTTTATTGATTATACATACATCTTATTATTTTATTCCATTTGATGACTTATTCTACATCATAATATAATGTAGTTATTTATTATCATAAATTTTTATTAAAATTTATAATTTATATTTGTATAAATAATTAAAATTTATATTAGAATATTTATATTTAAAAAGTATATTTCATAACTCATAAGTCTCACATGTTTCATAAGTTTCACAAATTTATAAATTATAGTATTATTATTAGAATATATTATGTGGATCCTAATATATTTAATATATTATATGGGTTATTGTTAAAGTAAATAGTAGAATATATTTTTATTAGTATATATTATCATAATTATTAATAAGTGAAATTAATAATTAGTAAATGTTGTTATTTTATTTAATTTGAATTGATTTGAATGAATAAATAAATTAGGTAAATTAATAAATTTGATAAATTAATGACATCACATAATATTAATTATTTGATTTGAATTTATTTAAATGATTTGAATTGAAATTAAAAAAATTACTTTTATTATTTGACCACTGTAGTATCTTAGAGAATTTTTTAGTAGGTAAAATAAATTTGATTATGGAATTGATATGTGAATTAAAAAATTTGCTTTATTTGACTTTATTTTGATTTCTTTTCAAAATAGTTCTTAATTTAATAGAAATCAAGTTTGAGATATGAATTTTTAAATTATTATCTTTTGACTGAAAAAAGAGATAAAAATCAAATTATTGAAAGACGAAATCTGAGACCTAGAGATCTAGTCCAAATGTAACAGCAACCTTTAATATTTTTCTTCTATAGATCCGGTTGAAACCAAAAAAGACACATTTAAAAGTAAAAATGAAATCAATATTCGATTATTCACTGATCTATACAATAAATAATTTATAACAAATAATCCACAAATTAACAAATTAATTAATTTACCTGTTTTATTCATTTAAATTTATTCCGTAATGATCGTATACGAGGTAGAGTTGGAGTGGCACCTATTGAAGAAAAAATTGTTGAAAATCGTTTAAGGTGGTTTGAGCATATTCAAAGAAGACTGTTGGAAGCGCTAGTAAGGAGAGTTGAGTAGATAGTTTGGAGTTCTGTGAAAAAAAGTCGAGGAAGACCAAGAAGGACACTTAGACAAGTTATTGAACGAGATCTTTTGGTAAATGAGATATTTAAAGAGTTGGTCATTGATAGAGCTCAATGGAGTCGTGCGATCCATATAGTCGACCTCACCTAGTGGGATAAGGCTTTGTTGTTATTGTTGTTGTATTCATTTAAATTTATTTTATTAAATAAATAAATCAATTCAAATCAAAGTTAGAGTAGATAAAATAAATTTGATTATGGAACTGATAAATCAATTAAAAATATAGTTATTTACGTTTAAAAAGTACATATCATAACTCGTAAGTTTCATATAAATTAATTTTAATTGTTATTATTTTTATAAATTACGAAAGTTTTTACAGTTATAATTTAACCATGCATCGCACGGGTCACAACACTAATTATTTCTATTATCTCACCAAATTTTGTCGCATTTAGAAGTCATTTACTACAATAACCTAAATAGAAACATGGCCATAATTACATTTTCCAAAACATACAACTCTCATTTTTCACAATCATACATCAACCTCTAGGTTCCTAATACATAACCAAAACATCACATTCGTTGTATGTACAATCTTTACACGTATTAGATGCACCATACAATTATGATGGAGTTCTCAATCCACTAATTACGTAACTACATCAAGAATCTCAAAATAGACCACATAAGTGCTAATTAAATTTCTTCTTGTGTGCCTTTATCTCCTTGCTGAAAATGTTTGGTTTTCAAAGGAAATAATGAGAAGACATCTCAATAGTTAACATGTGTAATATAGGTCCATTTTCAACACAAAAGCATGGTTACCTCTAGGAAAGATTCCAATGAATGCAAGGCAATTCATAGCACAACTTTTCAAGCTATGTGCATAATCTTTTCTCAAAATAATTTGGCAAGCTATCCGAAACTAATCATGATTTGTGAGAGGGTTCTAAAACAAGTTGATGGACATTCAACACTATAGATATTGTATTTTGTCCGGTCCCGTTTTAAAATTTTAAAGATTTAGGCATAAAAAAATATTTAAAAGAGGAGAAAAACATAAAGTGGCCAGTTTTGAGAGTTTTTAAAAGTCCCGAAGTCCAAAACCAAAATGTTTTCAAGAGTTTAATTTGAAAACTCCAAGATTTTTAGGGTTAAATTTCAATTTTCAAAAACCATTCAAAAAAGAATACCAATTTTCTGATGCAAACTTGAAACGGATTTCAATCAAAATTCCAAAAATCTTAAGATTTAATTTTGAAACGGTTTTTAATGAGAATACCAAAAATCTTAAGATTTAATATTGAAATGAATTTTAATGAAAAGTCCAAATATCTTGAGGTTTAATTTTTAAGTGGTTGTTAATGAAAAAGCCCAAAAAATCTTGAAATTTAATTTTGAAATGGATTTTAATGAAAATTCCGAAATTCTTGAGATTTAATTTTGAAATGGTTTTTAATGAAAATGCTAAAAACCTTGAGATTTAACTTTGAAATGGTTTTCATGAAAATTCCAAAAATCTCGAGATTTGATGTTGAAATGGATCTAAATGAGAATTCCAAGAATTTTGGGCTTTGATTTTGAAAGTGATTTACATGAAAATTAAAAAACAAAGTTTGAATTTCAAAGACCCAAAACTTTTGGATGGGACCTTTATGAAATTTTTGGGTTGAGTTTCAAAATTAAGCAATTTTAATTTTTTTCCTAAAGGGATCTCTTTAAAATATTTTCCCCTAAAATTTGGCCAAAATAAGAAATGATATTTAGTTAAAGGGCCCAAAAAGTGATTAAATCCTCTTCTTTAAAAGTAAAATTAAAAAAAAGGGGAAAAATGCACTTTGCCTCTATGAAGTTTTCTTATTGTGCAGATAACTCCTATAAACTATAAAAGTCAACACAAGACCCCTCTAAACTCTCTAGTTTGTGAGGTAAAACCCTTACGTCAAATAATCCATTAGTTTGATTAACGATCAACATTGACTAGGATTCAAGACTGCCACATCAGCTCATTTTGTACACATAAGCAGATGGTGTGGCTTAAATATTGTCATGTCATCATCTACGTCACACATGAAATTGAGTGACAAACACTGTAAGCGAAGACAAGGTTAGAAGGTGAGCAAAGACACGCGAGTTTGTTGAACAACTAGTTTTCTATCCTTGACTAGTTTTCCTCACCTCAGAAATGGTGCTGTTGACCAGCTCGCTAACCAACGTGATGATCAAGCGAATTAGTTAGCTTTCTAGGAGACATCACCTGCTACTGTTCCCACTATGCTATTTTTTGCATGATTTCCTCCTAGTTTCTTCCTTTTTGGTTCTCGTGTTTTTGTTTTTGGAAAACATTGATTTTCCTCCATTGTCCTTCTCATTGATTGTAGTAGTACAAGGTTTACTATGCGGAAATTACATTAACAAAACTAGATTTGGCATTGCTTGCTTTTTGCATTGTTTCCTCCATGTATTCCTCCTCTGCTTTTGCTCCGTCTTCTACTGCCATTAGTTTCTTCATTCTCCATCCTTTGCTTTGCCCTCAAACCTAATAAGTTTTGTCACACACTGTCCTCACTCCAAATCACCTCATAAGGGAAATGATACCACAATGGTGAAAGAACAACGATGTTGAATTTTCCAATCAAGTGCACTATACTTACAATGATGAGGAAGTTATAATAACAGAAGCCAATCATGGTCATTTTCTTTCTTTACTCGAGAAAATGTCCTCATCATTGCTTTTAGATCAGAAAGCAGCCTTAAAGCAACTTTGTTTATTGATAAAGAAAATGCCTTCCTATAAGACCTTCTTTGGTGAAACTTCACAAGCCATTTCTCAAATTCTCAAACCAATCTTTGAAAGTGACTCACTATGTTTCGTTGGAAGGAATAACATGGACAATGACCTCGTCTTCATCGCTCGCCTTTTGACCTCGTCTTCGCTCATAGTGTTTGTCTATCCGTAAGTGTTCGTTGCTTAATTTTGTGTGTGATGTGGGTTAGTTTGTGATGTGGATGATGACGTGGCATTATTTAAGCCACACAAGCTGCTTATGTGTACAAAGGGAGCTGATGTGGTAGTCTTAAATCCAAATCAGTGTTGTTCATTAGTCAAACTAATAGATTATTTGATGAAAAGGCCTTATCACATGAACTGAAGAGTTTAGAGAGGTCTAGTGTTGAGTTTTAAAGTTCATAGGAGTTATTTGCACAATGAAGAAACTTCATGGAGGCAAAGTGCATTTTTCCTCAAAAAAAAAAAAAGCCTATCTTTTTAAAAAAGATGAGAAAATTCAATGGTGGTTCACGTTGCTCCTACTTTTACTTTGTTTGTGTTTTTTGCCCAATCTACTCACCCTTTTCCACAGGCTTTGAAACATCCTAACTCCTACGATGTACTTCTCTCTCCATATTTTCAATCAAGGAAGTAGTCGTTGACCTAAAACTGTAGAATTCACAACGTTTTATTTGGTGAAAGTTGCTGTGAATCGAGGTGCAGCAAAGCCAAAGTAGAAGCAAAAGGAAGAACACACACACATCATTCTTGTTTCTTCTTCGGCCAAAAGCCAAACTCCTCCCCTCTGATTTGGGGTGTCTGCTTTGCTTATTTAGCAAAGCACTATGCTTTGCCTATTTCCAGTCGTTGGATGAAGGCTTTGAACAGTGGAGATCCCAACTTGTGTTTCATCATCTGGGCCATTGGATCACTTGCCATTGGATCAAAGCTGTAATACCTGTGGAAAAATAAAATATAAATATGTGTTCACGAACTACAGTTACTATTTCAATATATGGTACTATTCACTTGTGTAACACTATTTATGTATACGGAACTATTCATATATACAATCAAAATATCGAGAACTAGATGTGGTTTGGGCATAAGAGGAAACTAGAAAGAAATTTGTAGGAAAAAATGACATTTTATGTGAGAAAATACCCTCAGGGAGTAAAATGAAAGGATTGAATTGAAAGAAAACTTAAAGGTTTAAGGAGAAATAATAGTTTTTCCTTTAAGTTCCTAATAGTAACCAATAATTTAGTTGTCTTCGTCTTTCCCATGAATGCACAATAAGCTAAATTATTAAAGTGAATAATAAATTGAATATTTTATTAGTGCATGGTGTCAAATAGTACCCTTGACTTTTCTTATAAATAGGTCCTTCAATTTTACTTCTAAACTTACACTTTCAACTTCTCTTATTTCTTTTCCTGAAATTTCTCTTGCTCCGACACTAGGTCTCTGAGATTTTAGGCCTTTCCTTTTCAGCATTAGATCCGAGGTGAGGATACTATGCCTCTTTTTATGTCTTTCAAATTTTAGAAGTTATATGTTTAAGTATGCTTTGTAGTTGCGGTTTTAGCTTAAATTGGTATTTTATCTTATATTTCAGGCTGTAAAGAAGGACCACCCATTTGAGGAGAGGAAATCACCTTTCAGCATTGTAATTCAGAAGCAAAATTACTGCCTAGTAGCCCAGAGCCCGACACTGGTGTTCCAATTTAACTCTGTCGCCAGCTGCTGCAGCGCAGAAGGAGAGCCATTGCAGTGCCTGGCGCTGGCTTAACAGAATTTTAGCATTTTGGTTTTTGTCTCCCATCACTGCAGCGCTAGACCTCCCGCTGCACCCTTAAGCACCACGCTGAAGCTTTTCTTTGGGTTGTATCTCTGCCTTCCCTTGCTGCAGTGGTGAATTCGCATCGCTGTAGTGCTAGAGCCCATTCTCAGCCACATCAGTATCGTTTTAAATAGCTATAGAGGTTATTTTTTAGGGCAATTCTGATCCGAAGGAGATAGGAAAACACCGTTTTTGCTGAGAAGAGCAAGGGGAACCTAATCTTTAAGGCTTTGGGGGCTCAATCCATCATCCAACATCAGATTCATGGCTTATTTTATCCCTTTTTCTGATTTTTGTCATTTAAATTTCATGAGTAGCTAGATTTTTCGTCTAAGGTTACTTTGAACTTGACTCCTAAATAGATTTTGCATTCTCTCATGTATTTGCAACCTTATTTCAATCAATATAAGTCTTTTTACTCATTTTACTGCTACATTATATAGACTTGATCAACCTATACTTATGCTTGTTGTTGTCTTTGAACTTGGCAGAGGGAGGTGAGAGTAGAACACTGATTAGGAAGGATGAACACATGAACCTTACTAAGTGTTTTCGCTTGTTAGCTAATAGGGATATTAGTTAATCTCGTTGAATCAAAGCTAGGTTGGTTAGTATAGACTTAACCTACTTAAGGAATTGAGTAGGCGTTAAGTATCTTAACTGAGATTCGGGAGAATTCTTTTAAGTTATTAGAATAACCTAGGATTAACCTATGTGGTTGATTAAGTTGCAAATGCATGAGAGGGGTTTTACAATTTCTAGGATGGAGAAAAGGGATTAGTAACTCTAGGTTCTTTTAAATAGATTACTTTCATCAGCTTATGAGTTTGTTTGCTGTCATTGAAGAAAATCCTCATAAAAATTTACTGCTATTTAATTTTTCCTTTGTTAGTTTTAATTAGAGCTATCTTTAATCCAATTACTTTCATCTAACTAATTCGTTTAAATTTCTTAGGTAGTCAGCCGCTTAGTCCTCGAGAAATGATACTTTTACTCTCAGATTATTATTTTACTTAAGCGATTGGTGCACTTGCCAAATCATCTAACAGATATTAATGAGAAACTTGACATTATTATTTTCTATAAATAATAAATTCAATATATTTACTATCTTTACATAATCAAATTTTAAATTATTATTTGTATTATAATTTTTAACTTTCATGATATTTTAAAGTATGAACATTCATGATATGTTGAATCTGTTAGCCCTAATGTATTATGCTATAAGTTTTGATGATGACAAATATGTGGGAATGATTTAATCTTCTTGGCCGAATGTATGATTTAATCTTTCTTAGCCCAAATAGTATGATTTAATTTTCTTGGCCCAAATGAATGAGTTAATCTTTTTGGCCCAAATGTATGATTTAATCTTCTTGATCCAAATACATGATTCAATCTTTCTTGGCCCAAATATATTTAATGCTTTATATATTTAAATATAGTAGTATAAATTGATTTTTGATAAAGTTTATTGGGTGTTTTAATATAATTTGAAAAAGAATGCTTTTTACTGTAGCACTTTTGAAAAAGAAATTTGATTGTTGAAAAAGTATAATAAAGTTTATTGGGTGTTGTAATATAATTTGAAAAAGAATATATTTTACTGTAGCACTTTTGAAAAAGAAATTTGATTGTTGAAAAAGTATGATAAAGTTATTGGGTGTTGTAATATAATTTGAAAAAGAATATCTTTTACTGTAGCACTTTTAAAAAAGAAATTTGATTGTTGAAAAAAATATGATAAAGTTTATTGGGTGTTGTAATATAATTTGAAAAATAATATATTTTACTGTAGCACTTTTGAAAAAGAATTTTGATTGTTGAAAAAGTATGATAAAGTTTATTGGTTGTTGTAATAAACTTTGAAAAAGAATACTTTTTACTGTAGCAAATTTGAAAAAGAATATTGATTGTTGAAAAAGATTGATAAAGTTTTTTGGTTGTTGTAGAAAGGTTGAAAAATGATGATGAAGCTTACTGTAGCAATTTTGACTAAAGCAGTCACTGTAGCAGCAAGATTTCACTATATAAAGGGGACTTCACAACACCATTTAAATCAAGTTTTCAATTGTTCATTTCTCATATTTTCTTGAGTTCATTCTCTCTAAATTGCTAGAGAAATATTCTGAGGTTAATTTCTGTGTTATCTACACTTTGAGAGTGTTTACCATTATTTTCCTTAAGCCTTTAAATTTAGTTTCTCAAGGATTGGTTCCTTGAGTTAGTGTTTGAGAGAAAACACGTTGTAAGGGGGAGAGACACCCTTGAGGGAGAAAAGTATGTTGTAGTGGTTTGCAAGTACCCGGATTAAACTTGCAATTATAGTGGAAATACTCAAGTGGTCTCTTGAGGACTGGATGTAGGCTTGGGATTAGCCGAACCAGTATAAATCTCTGAGTTTGCTTTCTCTATCCCTACTCTATTTACATTTGAAGTTAATTAATTAATGCTTTGCGTTTATATTTAATTTCTACCTCAAGTATTAATTAATTTGTGTAGATTTATATTTGCTCCTTAATTCCTTGCACTATAAAATTATTCATCTTGATAAACATTTTGATTTTCTGAATTAAATTATTATCTTTAACATTATCCAATTTCAGAAAATCATTTTAACTTCCAATTAAGTTTTGTGAAAATTTTTATAAAACCCAATACACCCCCCCTCTTGGGATCCAACCATTTCTTTCAATTGGTATCAGAGCTTGGGCTCTTGATTTGAGACTTAACTGTCTAAGAGTAAACATGGTTGGATCTAGTGAGTGGTTTATTTCTAAAAATTGTTCTTTCACAGAACCTCCAGTTTTTGATGCTAATCATTTTCAATATTGGAAGTATGAAATGAAAATGTTTTTAATTTCAGTAGACCATAAACTCTGGGAAGTTATAGAAAATGGTTTTGATATGCCTGTCAAGGAAGAACAAGGAAAATACATTCCAAAACCCAAGAGTGAATGGAATGATACTGAAAGAAGTTTAATGCAACTCAATGCTAAGGCAAAATTGATTATTTCTTGTGCATTGAGTCAAGATGAATTTTTCAAAATCTCCAATTGTGCAACTGCAAAAGAAATGTGGGAAATTCTTGAAGTTGCACATGAGGAAGATCTTATTGCTGAGGAATTAAGGTATAGAAGTTTCATTAATGAACTTGAAATTGCTCAAATGAACAATTGCAAAACCATTAATGAGATACAACTTGTGCTTAATCATTTGCAAGCTCTTGGTGTTGAACTTACAGGAAAATCTCGAATCACCAAGGAGATAGAAGAAAAAGAAAAAGGAGAAAAAGAAAAACCACAACCAAAAGCTGAATCATCAAAGAAAGCTTACCTATCGTCCATTTGGGGAAATAGCAATTCTGATGAGGAGAACACAAATGAAGAAGCCAACACTTGTCTTGTGGCCAGAGATAAAGATGAGGTAAATTCATTTGACTACTCTTTTGAAGAATTACAAGATGCCTTTGATGATTTACATGAAGAATCTCTAATACTTGCAAAGAAACTAAATGTTTCAAAACAGAAAAACTCTTCTCTTGAAAATGAGTTGAAAACATTGAAAAATGAATTTTCTATTTCCAAGGAAGAGAATTTTGTTTTTGAAAATCAAAACAAAACTTTGCAAGAAGAGAATTTGATTTTAAAAGCAAATATCTCTACCAACAAAAATTACTTTTGTACAAAGTGTGATTCTTTGAAAAAGGAAAATAATAATCTTAAAAACACACTTGCAAAATTTTCTCAAGGTAGAGAAATTTTAAATACCTCAGTTTTGAAACAAAGAAAAAGGTTTAACAAAGTTGGTATTGTTTCTAAAAGGAAATCAAACCAAAAGCATTCTAAAAGCTTCTTTGTTTCTGTAAAGATGTCAAATAGTCCAACTTGCACTTGTTTTTATTGTGGACTGAAAGGACACAAATCTTACTCATGCTTTTATAAGAAAAATCTTGTTCATGGAGTAAAAATGAAATGGGTTCAAAAAGGAACTCATGACCCAGGCGGACCCAAAGAAATTTGGGTACCAAAAACAAAAGATTAATTTGTAGATTCACCTCGAAGCAAGGAGCGGAAATGACATTTTAATGGCTACATCATTTAAACTCCACTCTTGCATCAAAAGGAGGCAATGGATAAGTAAACATATAAACTGGAATGCATTGTAAGAATTTTGACTGATATGTTTACTGTTCTCTAATGCTTTTGTCTGTTGTCTAATATGTCTTACATCTATCCTTGATATTCATGCATGCTATATCTGAAAACAATTCTTATGTGTGTGACCTATAGATTCAAATTTTGTTTTGAACCAATATCTTTCTTCTAAATACTGCTCAAACTCTCCTTTTTGCCGCATCATGAAAACTTTCGTCCATCACATGCATATTTCTTTTGCTTTCACAATAATAAGATTACTCTTGCCTATAGTATTTATCCTTATTGTAATCTTATTCAAATATTTTCAACAAAATCAAATATATTGCAAAATTGCATTTCATGGAAGCATAGCACTTTTATTAATATGGCATATCTTGAACATAATGTTGCTCCTAGTGCTCGAGATTTATTTGAACATTACTGATTTGAACATCAAAGTGCTCCACCAAAAGTGTTTTGCAGGAGTTAATCCTCTAAAGCACATTCTTTCCTCTGCTCTCCGAAATCAGTAAGATTTATAGTTTTGAAGTTGGTTGGTCGACCAACGCTCCTATCAGTAGTCGACCAACGAAGCCTACATTGAACCAATGCTTGATAGATCTTGCAAATAATCAATCAATTAAGATCATTAAAATTGCAAGAAGACAGGATCAAAAGAAGAACAATGAGAAAAACAAGGATATCAAAATCTTGAACAGGAATTTCAAGAAGCAACAAAAGTTTGCCAAAATTGATGAGTATCTCTATCCTTTACTTCTTCATTATTTAATTGAATGATACTCCTTGATCTCAATTGAACTTTCTGGCAAATTTTTTTACTGTCATACTTTCATTGCAATGACATATTGTTTTCTGACATCTTACATACTTGATCACATCATGACATATAAAAATATGTTAAATACTTAAATTATTTTTTTTAATACATCATGGTTTGAGCATTATACATATCATCTCTTTTATATAAGCTGTAACTTATGAACCATTGTTTATGGATTATAGTTTATATCTGATTATATCTTATTAATCCATATTACCTCAATTATGTTACTACATACTCTGATTATAATATGTTTTATCTTGAGTAAGTATGTAACTTGCTTTTGCTTTGAAATGATGATATATATATCCATGTCAGAAAATTCTTTCTATCTTTAAAATGGATATATATTTTTCAAAATATATATATCCTTCTATTGTACAAAATTTGTGCGGCTGATTTTCTTTATCTTTCTTTATTATTATTATAATTTTTTTAAGTACCGTCATCTGAAAGAAATCACTTGCATTAAAAACACAAACTAAAGGATTACATTGCAAAAAAAAAAGGGAAAGTTTGCTCATGCATGAGCAACCTACAGGCGAGGTGGTCTCGGATTAGGAGGGTTGTATTGTATCATCACCCCTCGGCCATTCCTTGGAGCAAGAGACTGAGCAATGTCACGGAGGGTAGTGTAAATCCCATTCATACAATCAACACTTCTTTGTTGTTGATTGCAGAAGCATTGGGTAGACCAATAGAAGAACCTATCTATTCTTGAAGTCAGTGCCACATTGTTGCGTTTAGCTAACTTCTCCTGGTCCTCTATCATCTTCTTGAGTTTCTTCACCTCCTGCTCCAGACAAGCAATTTTGTCTTCTGACGTATGGCCTGTACTAATCTCCTCAGCTTCTTCGATCTTCATTTTCTTCTTTCGGTTTTCTTGAGATCCCTCCAAAGGTCTTTTGCCCTTATCCTTACCTAGACTCAAGTTTAAGTCGAGCTCTTCCTCCCTGGCCTCTACTGTGAGATCAATGAACTTTCTTGCTGCCATGGCTTGGAATTTTTTTTTGGAGTATGAAGAGAGAGGAATGTCAGAAAGTTGTAGGCTCAGAGATGAATACTCTTTGTGGTGTGATAATTGAGAATTCTGGGCAGTCTTTATAGAGAGAAAATGATGACTTAGAGCCAACGAAGATATCTCTTCACCGCACCCCTACACGCTCATCCTACGGATTTTGCTAGCTGGAAGCCAGAACTCTAGGGTACGCATGCACACCAACAACGCGTCGCATTAATGGCAAAACCACGAAAGTCAATTTTCGGTGGATTTGCGGCTGATTTAATTTGTTTTGATTAAAAATTTTAAGGATTAATAAAATGGTGATAAACAGAACCGTATTTCTCTGCTTTGTTGTGTTGTTCTTGAGAGCTTTCAGTATAATATACATGATTGATTGCATCATGCTATGATTACATGTATCTAAGAACATATGTTGTGTATGCTATTCATGCATCATGAGCGAAGGCTATGAATAATATGTCATGATTCCACATGCACTCATAGAAAATGAGAAGTCAAAAAAAAAATTTTTTTTTAAATAAAATGAAATGTGTAGAGGATAATACATCTTCATAGTTACACATACTTACATATAATGCTTTTGTGGGCAAATGAAAGGCAATGATTTCCTTGCATTATGATAATGCTTGATGCATGCGACCGTAAGCAGTTAATTTTGCCTTTAATCCTTGATTTACATTACTAACTTAAGCATCGGAGTGGTTGTCAAAATTTTTGTAGGTGCTCATCCTCAAGATACATATATGAATACATCTTGAAAATTACATTTGTTTAATATGCATTGATTGAGGGGGAGCCTAATCTATACTTAAATGCTCTATATTTTTAGGGTCACTTTATATGAGATGCAATGTTTTCCTTAACTATATATTTTTGGCATATCAATGATAAGTTTTGATGAAATTTTACCCTATGACGTCATATGATATTCTTGCTTAAAGAAGGAATACGCTTTAGCCTTTATATATTGCCTTCCTTATACCTTTTTGTTGATGTCAAATAGGGGGAGAAGAATATGGAAAGAAAAATATGTGTATATTGTATAATGATTATTACATTGTAACATATTTTTCTTTGGTGATTTGTCATCATCAAAAAGGGGGAGATTGTTAGCCCTAATGTATTATGCTATAAGTTTTGATGATGACAAATATGTGGGAATGATTTAATCTTCTTGGCCGAATGTATGATTTAATCTTTCTTAGCCCAAATAGTATGATTTAATTTTCTTGGCCCAAATGAATGATTTAGTCTTCTTGGCCCAAATGAATGAGTTAATCTTCTTGGCCCAAATGTATGATTTAATCTTCTTGATCCAAATACATGATTCAATCTTTCTTGGCCCAAATATATTTAATGCTTTATATATTTAAATATAGTAGTATAAATTGATTTTTGATAAAGTTTATTGGGTGTTTTAATATAATTTGAAAAAGAATGCTTTTTACTGTAGCACTTTTGAAAAAGAAATTTGATTGTTGAAAAAGTATAATAAAGTTTATTGGGTGTTGTAATATAATTTGAAAAAGAATATCTTTTACTGTAACACTTTTGAAAAAGAAATTTGATTGTTGAAAAAGTATGATAAAGTTATTGGGTGTTGTAATATAATTTGAAAAAGAATATCTTTTACTGTAGCACTTTTGAAAAAGAAATTTGATTGTTGAAAAAAATATGATAAAGTTTATTGGGTGTTGTAATATAATTTGAAAAAGAATATATTTTACTGTAGCACTTTTGAAAAAGAATTTTGATTGTTAAAAAAGTATGATAAAGTTTATTGGTTGTTGTAATAAACTTTGAAAAAGAATACTTTTTATTGTAGCAAATTTGAAAAAGAATATTGATTGTTGAAAAAGATTGATAAAGTTTTTTGGTTGTTGTAGAAAGGTTGAAAAATGATGATGAAGCTTACTGTAGCAATTTTGACTAAAGCAGTCACTGTAGCAGCAAGGTTTCACTATATAAAGGGGACTTCACAACACCATTTAAATCAAGTTTTCAATTATTCATTTCTCATATTTTCTTGAGTTCATTCTCTCTAAATTGCTAGAGAAATATTCTGAGGTTAATTTCTGCGTTATCTACACTTTGAGAGTGTTTACCATTATTTTCCTTAAGCCTTTAAATTTAGTTTCTCAAGGATTGGTTCCTTGAGTTAGTGTTTGAGAGAAAACACGTTGTAAGGGGGAGAGACACCCTTGAGGGAGAAAAGTATGTTGTAGTGGTTTGCAAGTACCCGGATTAAACTTGCAATTATAGTGGAAATACTCAAGTGGTCTCTTGAGGACTGGATGTAGGCTTGGGATTAGCCGAACCAGTATAAATCTCTGAGTTTGCTTTCTCTATCCCTACTCTATTTACATTTGAAGTTAATTAATTAATGCTTTGCGTTTATATTTAATTTCTACCTCAAGTATTAATTAATTTGTGTAGATTTATATTTGCTCCTTAATTCCTTGCACTATAAAATTATTCATCTTGATAAACATTTTGATTTTCTAAATTAAATTATTATCTTTAACATTATCTAATTTCAGAAAATCATTTTAACTTCCAATTAAGTTTTGTGAAAATTTTTATAAAACCCAATTCACCCCCCTCTTGGGATCCAACTATTTCTTTCAGAATCTTTTCGATTGAGAAATGCCATATGACATGTTTGTGATATTGGGTGGTACCCCTCTTTCTGTGATGAGTAAAACCGGTTAGGCATCGAGAAACGTTAGGGGAGACATAGTTCCTATTGATAAAACAGAATAGTGTGTAGCATCACAACAGGTCTTAAGAGGATCGAAGGTCGAGTGAATAGCCCACTGGGGTGGTTCCGCCTAAGTGATGAGTGCCAAAACCCAGGATGTGTACTTGATTGTTTATTTGTGGGAAAATTGCTGATTTATGTTTATTCCTTACTTGTGCTCTTGGTTGATTTTATAGCCTTTGAGTTCATTATCATGATCAATTTTGTATTTTATTCTTATTATTGAGTTTATCGTATATTCATTGAGTTTTTCCAAAAAAAAAAACTCACCCTCACGTTTTCCCCTTTCAGATACAGTTGCAGAAAGAAACTCCATCTAGAGGAGTAGAGAGTGATTTGAGAGAATAAAGAATCTTCCTGTTGCCGAGTAGGTTCAGTGATCCCGTATCTGTATTAAGGGCTCTGTGGTCATTGGGACTCTTAGGATGTTATTGTGAATATTTCAGAGATCTCATATAATTATATTTTGGATTTTATAATCTTTATGAAGATAGTGTTATTATGGTTATTTATCTATACCTTTATAACTGTATTAAATTATGTACAATATTTTCTCGTATGTGTTAGTAATGACTAATGACGCCATATATGTTTTTAATAAAATTTCCATGTGTTGTGAATATATGTGATTTTGATATAAATTTATGAATTTTACGTTTTCGTATAATTGAACTTAGCGAAAAGGGTAGAGTCAAAAGAAAGGCTTACAGTAACATGGGACATCGTATTGTACTGGCCACGGGTCTTGATAAGAGGGTCATGACAAAAACATCAAACAACCTAGATCGCGATGTCCTTTTAAATTAAACATACTGTTTCATTAACTGGGTGTTTTTAAGCCCGTGGGTGCTCGACACGTGGCAATGGAATTTGCAGCTTTTCTTGCTTTCCGTGTGCTTTTCCCTTTCCTTAGTTTAGTCGTTGTCGAACAGTCACCCACTGAGAAACGGAAATACATATCACCTCTAACTCATCATGGAAGGCTTCTCCATTACCGTTGACAAGGATAGGCAATTTTGCCTAGTTGCAGTGTATTCGAGTATAAGCATCTCTACTCCTTACGAATCACAATGCCACCCAAAATCCCATTCCTCTGCTCCCATAATTATCTAGGTATATTTTTCATAAAGATGCTGAACACTTCCACTAGCTGTACCAACTCCACCTACTGGTAGATGGCCAGGACTTCTGCCTACATCACTCATCCACCCGAGCTTCTATATATAAAAAATGGTCCCAATTTCCCAGGCAATGAAACTATCAAAGGCGCCTTCAGGATCAAGCCCTTTCCACACTATGAAGGCTATTATAATTTTGTGTTTTGTGCTTTTGAGACAGAAGGGGAACCTCCCTGTAGGGACATCAGAATGCTAATTGACAATCATAGAATCCTCAGGTTGGGTGTAGCAGATCAACGCCTTGTGGTAGTGATGCGATTTTTGCCGACAAGTGTATCGGGTTGCACAAGTAGTAAAGTGAGAGAAAAACTCGTCCTCAGGGATTGACTTTCAACAATTACCAATTTCACCAGATCAAGTTATATTTGGATGGAGGAAAATGTATGGATTTAACTGAAAGTAAACTAAACTAAAGACAATGAATAAACTAAACACCAAATAAAGAAATACGCCATAACACAACGGGTATAGGGGATTGACTTTCTTAACTCCTAATCTGATTAATTCATAGACAAACCAATCTTTGAATCATTAGAGAATGCTTAGATACATTTATTAATTCCTTTTAATGTTAGTCGAGTTTACGAAAATATTTGAACCCAATGTCTTGGTGAGCAAATCTTCCTCACCTAAATAATTAGCTAATGTCTTAGTCTAATTATTTGGTTCGGAGTTTAAGTTTAAGAACTCATAAGACCATGCAAACAAGATTATCTATGTCTAGTATAATCCGATTCACGGTAGAAGTTACAAGGGCGTGTTTATATCAAGCTATGTCTAGCATTAATACAAACTCCAAATACATCTAAGTTAAATGATTGCAAATCACATAAAAGGAAATAAACCAGTAACAACTACTCCAATAATCAGAATAACAATTATATTAAAGCATTCAACAACAAAGCTTCAAAGGAAGTCAATATACATCAATCCCCTAAACCCTAGAGTTTAGTTACACATTAACAAGGGGAAGAAATATATAACAAACACACAACAAAACATGATCAAGAGGCAGGAGAAAAAGGAAGAAAAGCTTCAAACTCAGTAGAGAAGAAGTCTCCCATCTCCTCCATTTTTGCCCTAGCAGAGCTTCCTTCACCTCCAACCAAAAGATCCCAAAAACTTCTACATAAATGCTATATATAGCAGAAATCACGTAAGTGCAGAAGCGGGGCGCCTAGGCACCAAGTACAAAAAGCAAACAGAGAGTTCGAGGGCTGGCGCCTGGGGCGCCCTGTGTGGCGCTTGGGCGCCACATATTGAAGCTTGGACAGAGAGTTGAGGTGCTGGCGCCTGGGTGCCAGCAACTAGATTTGCAGCATATCAGCATAAAACTTCAGAATTTCATTGGCTCTCTAACTTGCATCAGCCCAGAATTAAAAGCCTAAAAGAATATACAGAAGAAAGCATTAAAAGGCAAGGGAAAAGAGATTAAAATAAGATAAAACAAAAAAAATAACTATGTACAAAGAGGTAAGCAAAAATAAAGGACAAAGCATGCAAAAGGATAACAAAATGAGATCAAGGAGAGGAAAAAGCCTAATAAAGACCACATAAATTAACCAAAATAAAGGACTTATCAACTCCTCTAAACCAAAACTTTTGCTTGTCCTCAAGCAAAACACTAATCTAAAAACTACGCTAAACTAAGCCTATAGATTTTTCAAGATAGAGAAGAAGTGCTTAACAACACGAAACATTAAACCAAATCAAATCTATTTCACACAGTCATCTTTATAAAACCAAACTTGGCATTGGGTAATTGAGAATTCAAAGATTGAACATGATATTTTCTGAGAATTTTTAAAGAAAAATTGCAAACACCCTCACTTTCTCAAATTACTCTCCGCAAACTTAAAAGAAAATATCTTTTTCATAACGAACTCGGCTCTCAGGGAAAACTTCTCAAACAAGGGAACTTTTAAGAAAAAGTGATCGAAGTGAAGACAGTGCGCCTAATCCACACATCTCCCCATCAACCTATGCAAGAAGAAAATATAACGAGGTTAAGGAACAAAGAGTTGCCTGTGCGCCTAAACCACACAACAACACATTGCTCATCACCTTTATTTGCTAAGAAAATGTAATTCATTGGTTAGAGCAAGTGTTGTGCGCCTAATCTACACTACACTTCCTCAACTTAAATCACACTTCTATTTTATTTAATTAAAATTGTTTTGCTTTTTTGTTTTTCTCATTTTTTTTGAGAGAATGAAATCCCTTATTGAGCAAAAAGTTGTCATAAAAAGAGATAGAAATTTTCAAGATTTTGAAAGAGTGCTCTAAGAAGGTTGAGAGGGTCGACAACCTTTAATTAAAAAGCTTGAAATTTCTCAAATAAATCTAGAAATTCTGAAAAGCCAAATTTAAGGTAAATTTTAAACAAGATGACCATGTAAAGAATTAATTGAAAATGGAATAACATAAAACCTGTAAAGCACATTCCAATTTATCAAGAATAATCCTTAAAAGATGGTTAACAAAAACAGAGACATTCCTTATGAATATAGAGAAAGTTTAAAGGTATCAACCTAAAAACAATCTTCTTAACCCGAATTACAGAAGAGATTTCAGAGGCATGTTTATATTAAGCTAAGACAAGCATTAATACAAACCCTAGATCATTGAAGATGGTAGCTAAGCATCCAAGAGGAATTAATACAGTAAAATCTTCTCCTCCAAACCTAAACAACATATTATCCTCAAAGCTAAACCAATAGGGGCGGGGTCCAAAAAGGAAAGCTATGCACAAAAATAAACCATCAACAAAGGCAATCAGAATTAAAATGCAGAAAATAAATACAAAAAACTAAACAGAACAATAATTAAAACTGCAGAAAAAACTAAGAGTGAAATTTAAAAAGATAAAAGGGCAAGAAACTTGGGTTGCCTCCCAAGAGCGCTAAGTTTATAGTCTTCAGCTAGACTTTACCTAATTTGTTTAGCTATGCCGGCACCACATCCCTCCATAGAAGGGATTTTGCAATCCATGAGAGTTCTAATAGGTGGAGGAGCAGGTGGGCTTTGATTGTTTTCTGCCTTAGTTGCAGGTTGAGCTTGTTAAGCTCGTCTAGCGTGTGAAGCTTGTAATTGGCTTTTGCGACTTTCAATATCCGGGTAGAATACTAATGAGCTTGGGTTGGTGGTACCTCACATAAACCAAATAAATGTTTAAGAAAGAGAATGTAAACAAAAACAAAAGTATGAACAAGTATAAGAGTAAAATTTATAGTATAAGTATGCACAAAAAAAGTAAAGTCCAAATTACAACCCTACTAGCTACTCTTAATATTGTTAAACACCGTCAATCCCTGGCAATGGTGCCAAAAACTTGATGTGATCTTTCCTGACAAGTGTATCGGGTCGCACAAGTAGTAAAGTGAGAGAAAGAGTTATTGTCCTTAGGGATTAACTTCCAACAATTACCAATTTCACCAGATCAAGTTATATTTGGACGGAGGAAAATGTATGGATTTAACTGAAAGTAAACTAAACTAAAGACAATGAATAAACTAAACACCAAACGAAGAAATAGGCCATAACACAACGGGTATAGGGGATTGACTTTCTTAACTCCTAATCTGATTAATTCATAGACAAACCAATCTTTGAATCGTTAGAGAATGCTTAGATACATTTGTTAATTCCTTTTAATGTTGGTTGAGTTTACGAAGATATTTGAACCCAATGTCTTGGTGAGCAAATCTTCCTCACCTAAATAATTAGCTAATGTCTTAGTCTAATTATTTGGTTCAGAATTTAAGTTTAGAACTCATAAGACCATGCAAACAAGATTATCTATGTCTAGTATAATCTGATTCACGGTGGAAGTTACAAGGGCGTGTTTATATCAAGCTACGTCTAGCATTAATACAAACCCCAAATACATCTAAGTTAAATGATTGTAAATCACGTAAAAAGAAATAAACCAGTAACAACTACTCCAATAATCAAAACAACAATTATATTAAAGCATTCAACAACAAAGCTTCAAAGGAAGTCAATATACATCAATCCCCTAAACCCTAGAGTTTAGTTACACATTAACAAGGGGAAGAAATACATAACAAATACACAACAAAACATGATCAAGAGGAAGGAGAAAAAGGAAGAAAAGCTTCAAACTCAGTAGAGAAGAGGTCTCCCATCTCCTCCATTTTTGCCCTAGCATAGCTCCCTTCACCTCCAACCAAAAGATCCCAAAAACTTCTGCATAAATGCTATATATAGCAGAAATCACGCAGGTATAGAAGCGGGGCGCCTAGGCGCCAAGGACAAAAAGCAAACAGAGAGTTCGAGGGCTGGCGCCTGGGGCGCCACGTATTGAAGTTTGGGCAGAGAGTTGAGGTGCTGGCGCCTGAGGCACTCTGTGTGGTGCCTAGGTGCTAGCCACTAGATTTGCAGCATATCAGCACAAAACTTCAGAATTTCATTTGCTCCCTAACTTGCATCAGCCCAGAATTAAAAGCCTACAAGAATATATAGCAGAAAGCATTAAAAGGCAAGGGAAAAGAGATTAAAACAAGATAAAACAAAAAAATAACTATGTACAAAGAGGTAAGCAAAAATAAAGGATAAAGCATGCAAAAGGATAACAAAATAAGATCAAGGAGAGGAAAAAGTCCAATCAAAACCACCTAAATTAACCAAATAAATGACTTATCAGGTAGTTAAGTTCGAGTACACCATGATTAGGAAATGTTGCCTATCCTTGCTGGTAGCGACGGAGAAGCCTTCCATGATGAGTGGAGGTGATATGTACCGCCATTTCTCAATGGGTGGTCATTGGTGTTTGACAACAATTGAATTGATAAGAGGAAAAAGCACAGAGAAAGCAAAAATGGTGTGAAGTCCATCGCCACGTGTTGAGCACCCACGTGCTTAAAAAACCTAGTTAATGAAACAAGATGTTTAATTTAAAGGGACACTTTAACACTCAACCACTATAACACTCACTGTCATAGCTTCATCCTTACCTACACTTTTGCTTCCTTCCATACTCTTCTCACCATCGTCTTAGCAAACCCACACACCCCCACTTCATTCTCTCTTGATCACCATAGAGCCATTTACTAAACATACACTCACAGAAACACACTTCCTCGTCTCCTACACACTCTCTTGCTCCATCTCATACAAACACTCTCATACTCTTCTCAACCACTCCTTACTCACTCACATCCACCGCTTACCTTTGTTTTGGTTGCCAAGGAACAGGGTGCCCCTAACATAACTTCACACACATTTCTTTTCCTTTTTCTCCCTCTCTTGGCACAAACTGCATTACACATACATATATACACTCTATTTTTAAGTCTCATGCCACACATGCACACACAATAGTGAGAGTGAGAGAGAGAAAGGAGAGATAGTGTGAGAAGGAGAGAGAGACAGAGAGAAGATGAGAGATAGAGTGAAGAATCAAGAGATAGAGAAATAACAAGAAAGAAAGAAAGTGAAACCATGTGAGAAAAGGGTGAAGGCCAACAAATAGAGGGAAAAGAACCCAAAATAGAGAGTGAACCACAAGAAAGAGAGAGCTTGTCACGTCCCGCCTAGGACACATGACCGGCATAGGAGTGTGTTTAGCCTCACTTGAAAACCTAATCCATTTTATTGAACTAATATGCATAACATTCTTAAAACAGAAAATAAAACTAAATTATCATCTAAAGAAACTTTTCTTTTAATTATTCATGAATACTAATATACAATTGATTTATCACCACAAATATAATTTATACATTGCATCATGACAAATAAATTTAATTAAATACTTAGAATCAAATCTTTAGTATAGCTAAATTATTCATATACATCATTTCTCAACTTGAAATGACAGAAATCCAATTCCTAGGTTACCTACGCGATCACTGCACAACTCTAGATTGTTAAAATAAAAGATACAAGGACATGATTTAAATAGTCCCCAGAATCAAGTGGGGTCTTGAACTGAGAATCTATTATTCCCTAACAAATACTCACCTTTAACTATCAACTTTGAAAAAAAAAATGTTAATAGGAAGGTATAAGCAAATCACTTGCTCAGTGAGGGGACAACACTATGCTACGACGAAAAATAGTTATTAAGCATCAACATGCATCAATCATTTATAAACCAACAATAACACGATATAACATAATCCAAAATAGTTCTCAATAACATCCAATTAAATCAATAGCATTTCAATATAACATAACTCAAGATAATTCACAACAATAAGTAATTCAACTAATTGCATAAATTTCCCGTACCAACCGGGTTGTCTAGGGTACCACTGGGTCGTTATTCGCGGCTTTTGCCGCATCCACCCTTATCGCTCTATTTATAGGTCTCCACCCTTTTGGCTTCTTGTATAATTTCCTATGAGGTGCACCACTATGCCTTTCCATTCATTTCAGTCACATACACAATCACAATCATAACAACTCATAATCATTTACAAATCTAACCACAACATAAATTATAGAACAATTATTCAACAATAACATACTTCAACTATCTGCAATTAAATGAAGTCAACAATCAAAACTTATCACATTTCAACACAATTCCTATATTATACACAAATCAAAATATGATCTCAATATTCAATATACATTGTTTACTTGAGAGTTTACATCTACTCTATATGTATTTTCAATATATCATACCTAACTTAATATACAAAAGAGTTATAACTTCCATATTTCCAACTCAAGGTTAAGATGTCCCTATATGTGTGCATATGTATAGATATACATTCATCAAAGCTAAACCTTCCAAACAATACCTTACAAAGTATATATATATATATATATGTACATAGATCTCGTGATTAATTTATTCTATATATATATACATGCATGTATTTCTCTAAATTTAAGACATGGAACTTTATAAATTTCCATGTATATATACATATATATTTACTTTTTCACATCTCCAAAGGGTAAAGAAAAGATGTATATACATACATACTTACTGAGTTCTCTTGTGCACCATTTTAACACATGAACATATATATATATATATATATATATATATATATATATATATATATATATACACATATGTACACACATATAAAATTTTACTCGTCACATCTCCACTCATGAAAGATCATGAATATTTATACATAATTACACAAGTATATCAATTAGTTATTTTCCACCACTCCACAATAGCAATATGACTTCAACATATTCTTGTATAAATTAATCATCATTCTCCATAAATTAAACATATTACATGCTCTCACTTTGATGCAAGGGTTATAAAAAAGAAAACACTTAGTCATTGGAAGTATCAAGCCACTTACCTTGAATTGGTATTTGAATTACAAATTAAATGTTGTTTACTCACATAATTTATGCTCTAAGATGTTTCCCAATATGATTCCTATAATTAGATCAAAATGAAATGAAAGGAACAAGTCAAAAATGGCAATTAAGAAGAGTTTCTATTTATTCACTCAGGTCCTTGGTCCAAATTTTTCTTTTGTCTTTTGCATGATTTAAGGTCATATTAAGCTACATCTAGGTCTGTAGTCATTGTCATATATATAACATATCTATCTCTCGGTTTTGCTTCCCAAACTAGTCCAGAACTTCACTTTTAGTCTTATTATGACATATTCCATCAATATTTAAATCTTGTTACATCTTTGGTCCTTTAAACAATTTTTACACAAATACAAACTATGGAAAGTCTCTTCTCCAAGCTTTCCTAAAGCATATACTACTTTCTCTCCCTAAGGTTTTCTTCACTTTCTCCCTCTAGAATTTCTAAACATACAAGGACATAAAGAGACTACTAGATGAAAATTATGGAACTAGAGAGAAAATTTTAGGTTGAAATACTTACCTTCAAGTTTTTCTAATATTTCTATGACTTTCTCTCTCTAGAATCGAGGGGCTAAAAATTAAAATTCTAATGGAAGAATATGAAACTAGAGGAGGATTAGAAGCTTACCTCAAGTTTTCTTCAAGATTTTCTTTCAATTCCACCCTTATCTTCCTCTTTCTCTTCTTCACGTGAACTCCCTCTCTCTTCTCCATGGTGGACAGCCAATATGCTAAAAATGATGATGAAACAATTCATTTGATTGGTTCTTATGGGATGGCCGAGGCATTTTTGAAAATTTTGGGGCATAAAGGGGATTTAGGAAATATAGTGGGGGACCTAGAGGGAATTAAGGGAAAAGGCGTGGTCAATATAGGAATCAAGTTATTTTGGTCAAGAAGGAGCCACTTGTCATAACTTACTTCATTCATGTAATCCTCTTTTACTAATTTTGGGCCTTTCCCTTATTACATAATTTTATTTCATTGTGGTCTCTTCTCTTTCCATAATAATCCTTCGAAATATATTAAAACTATACAACAAAAACAAAGCCTTATCCCACTAGGTGGGGTCAGCTACATGGATCGCAAGATGCCATTGAGCTCTATTAATGACCAACTCTTTAGGTATCTTATTTACCAGAAGATTCCATTTAATAACTTCTCTAAGTGTCCTTCTTGGTCTTTCTCGACCTTTTTTCACAGAACTCCAAACCATCTGCTCAACTCTCCTTATTGATGCTTCCAACAATCTTTTTTGAACAAGGCCAAACCATCTTAAACGATTTTCAACTATTTTTTCTCGATAGGTGCCACTCCAACTCTACTTCGTATACAATCATTATAGATCATATCTCTTCTTGTATGACCACACATCCATCACAACATCCTTATCTCTACTACCCTAATATTTTGTTCTTGTTGTCCTTTTTTGGCTCAACATTCACTCCTATATAAAATTGTTGGTCTTATAGCCATACGATAAAACTTTCCTTTGAGCTTATTAGGTACTTTATGATCATAAACAACTTCTGATGCCATTCTCCACTTCAACCACCCAGCTTGTATCCTATGTGCCACATCTCTAATAATTTCGTCGTCATCTTATATAACTGATCCTATATACCTAAACTTTGACACTTGTGATACAACTTGATCTCCAATTTTAACCTCCAACTTGTTTCTAGCTTTTTGCTAGTTAAACTTACAATGCATATATTTTGTCTTACTCTTGCTCAAACGAAAACTCTTCGATTCCAATGCATATATTCAAACTATATTTCACCATAATTATTTAGCTAGAATATTACACGTCACTATCTCCAAATGCCACATCTCTTCCCTCTTGATAAAATTATACAATATAACCTTCTTTAAATTAAGTTTTCACATGGGTCCTTCACAATTTTATAAAAATTCCAAACTTTACCTTAAATTCAAAAAATTAATCTTTTACCATTCTTTGCTTGACCTTTCCCATTTAATTAACTCTCCAACCAAAAGTAAAAAATTTCAAATAAGTCTTCAAGAATCTTTTATTATTTTTTATTGCAATTAAATCCTCTAGATATTCAAAATTTGCATTTTTGTTGCTCAAAAATTTTCTTTTTAAAATTAAAGGTCCACCATACTATTTTAAAAACCTGGGATACTACAGAGCTTTTTGGTTCTATGTTTCTATTTGCCACAACAACTGAAAGAAAGATTGGTAAAGGGAAAAAGGAAGAAGAAAATAAGAGAGGAAAAAGGAGAAAAGGAGAAAAGAAGGAGATTTGAAAATTAGAGTTTCAAAAAGAATATTTGGGATTGTTGTGAAAATATTTTTGAAATATTTTTTTATAGAAATATTTTTTTTTTGATAAACATAGGGGCTAACACATGCATAATCAGAAGTGGGTATCTATCTGGGCACACATTTCGGATCTAGATCTCTCTATAGAATACTCTTCAAGCTCTCCAGTGATTCATCCAAGACTTGCAGACTAGAGGTGATCCATAAGCAGCTACCGCTAGCCAGTTCGTCATTGCGTTGCCTTCTCTAAAATTCAGTTGTAGATTCACTTCCCATTGCCTGTTCATCGTCTCATTGAGCTTTCGAACCTGCGTCGTGAAAGGTTGGTCCATCTGGTAGCCATTTTTTGGTGAGCATCAAAGCTTCCTTAAAGTTTGATTCTAGATAAATTTGATGAATTCCCTTCTGTCATGCAACCTCTAGCCCAAGGATGATACTCCAAAGCTCTGTTGAGAGACTATTTGATCTTCCAAGGTTTGTGATAAAGCCCGAGATCCATTTGCCCATTGAGTCTCGGATAACTCCTCCACACCTAGCGGAGGACCCATCATCATTGCTCGATGATAACATACATTTTTCATTTATTTTAGTCCTAATTTTAGTCCTTGTTGCCTCTTTAATTTTGTAAATCTCTAATTTTATTACAATTTTGGATTTATTAGGTGTAAATTAATTATATAATTTATATGCTTCAATTTCATAATTTTATCCTAATTAATTGTGTATTTTTGCAGAAAATTAATTAAAGAATTTTATGATGATGTGGCAATTGACTAAGCACTAACATGGCAAATTCTACTGACCCGATATTGATCAAAGCTGACTGGACTTGTGGGGCTTACATGTCTACATTGTTGAGCCAATTTACAGCAAGAGAAAATCTAATCTCTTCCTCCCATGTGCAGATAACTCAAATGCCAAATTACAGCATCCATGAGTCAACAAATTAGCAAGTTGAAGAATTGATTTCTTGCAGCCAAGTTTGAAGAAGCATAAAATTCTGGAAGTCAGCGACAATAGCAAGTGTCCCTTCATATGCAGAAAATGGCAACGTCAATTTGAGTCTGGATTCCTTACATGTGAAAGTAGAATGCCACTAGCCAGAAGCTAGAAGTCAACAATCATAACAGCAAATAGAAGATTGATTTCCCTGCATGTGATCACATAATAAGAATGAATATGAATTCTAGTAATAGAAATACAAGTCAAGAACAACAAGCAATCAAATATCAGAAAATCAGAAAAGGGATAACACACAAAGTTAGACCAAATACAATTTTGTCTCTCTCTTGGCTGAGCTTAAAAGAGAACTTCAGATTCCAATTTCAATGTTGAACTGTTGGGGATCACTT
Source organism: Biancaea sappan (assembly GCA_037074585.1). Taxonomy (NCBI): domain Eukaryota; kingdom Viridiplantae; phylum Streptophyta; class Magnoliopsida; order Fabales; family Fabaceae; genus Biancaea; species Biancaea sappan. The sequence goes on from CM073490.1 coordinate 66,439,915, forward strand.
TCCACTAATTTCGTAGCTTAGTTTTTACATAATATTTTTGCTTCTTTGTATTTTTGTTTTTCTATCTCCATGGAGTGTTAGAGTATGTGTAATCTATCCATAGATGAAATGGAGATTGTAGCTTGAATCTTCATGTTTAGATAAGTATTCTGGTTCTTAAATCTATTTCTTTTCTTTTCTGCATTCTTGCCTCTGTTCTTGAGTTTATACTTGCGCTGGTTAGACTAGTATAAATCAAAGTTTTGCTTTGTTGGTTTTATATGAGGATTAAACTTGTTGTATGTACATGAATGCGATTGTTGTGTATATGTAGTGAGTAGGATAGAAATTGGCACATCAGTATGCGATGACAAGGCATGATTTGGATGAGGGCTTAATCAGATTACATGTTGGTTAGATATTAATAAAGGTTTTCTTAATTTTGATTTATGCGTAATCTAGTTCTTGGAGATGTCTAGGAAATTTCAGTTTAATAATCTAATGGCAGAATTGAATCAGAAATTAATTGAAGGTAAAATTGTGATAACTATAATTCCAGTGAAGCCATAGACTGATTGCGTTAGTGCTCATGTTTTAGTTCTACATTTTTATCCTGTCTTCAACCCCCTATGGTAATTAGTAGCATAATTAGTGTCATTAGTGTTTGAACAATTAATTAGTAAATTAGAAGCAAGGCTCCAAGAGTGAGAACGACCTAGGGAGATCATTATACTGCAAATTGCCATTAATTTAATTCTGGATGATTCAACAGTCATAATGGCATAACCTACGTGAGCCATCCATTACATTTAACCCATCCTTTTGTTGGCAGATTCCATCTTACCTGAATCTTTTTCCTAGATGTGTTTGAGAAATCCAAGGTATCACGTCTCAAATTCGGGCACATGACTGGTGTAGACGGTGCTTATACTCACATTCCCGCAAGCCTAATTTTCCTCTAAACCCTTTACATTATATCATCATTCTTTTTAAATAAAGCAAATTAAATTTGCAAACTTAGATGAGTATAATAGTCATATTTTTCGTTCATAAACATGCATTTGTAAATATATAAAACATTCTTACACTTAGAGTTACATACTCTTAAGTTGTCCCTTATACTTTTAGTGTTCTCATACAGATTTACTTAACATAATAAAATAGCATAATGTGACCTACTTGATTACAGAGCCTCTAGACTGTTTAAATAACATAAACTAATAACATTACCATACCCCGAACAATGGGGAGGTATCCTTGGCATGTACGTCATCAAAACTATAGGTCTTCTGCACCTAAAATTGTAAGGGGGTGAGTCCAGTCCACTTGACTCACCAAAACTAGCCTTACCATGATAGATATATATGACTATGTGATAACATGCAATTTTCCATATATTTTAGCCTCTATTCTAGCCCTTTTTGCATCTTGATTTTTGCCAAAACTCTATTTTTTTTAATGTTTTGAATTATTTTGGGTGAAAGTTAATTATAGATTTATGTGCTTTAACTCCATAATTTTACTCTAAAATGGTTCATTTATGTGTTTTACAGAGTTTGGAGGCATCTGGGCTCGAACCGAACAAGAAACAAAGCAACATAGAGTAAATCAGAAATGCTGAAAAAATGGCCTGGCGCCAGGAAGCCAATGCCCGGTGCCAGGAGCAGTGAGTTAGAAGTATGGCGCAGAACATAGTGAAAAATTAGGTTAAGCCAGCGCCCGGCGCTGGGATCGCAGCGCCCGGCGCTGGCGCCGCAGAGAACCACTATAAATACAATTTTTAGGTCAAAACAGAAAGAGGCTTCGCTCCAAACTTCAGACCCGCGACTGCTGCAGACAGAGGCGACTTCCAGAGCTTGGTTTGAGGGAAAGGAAGCCTTCCCACTTGGGAATGGCTCTCCTTCTCCCATTTTCTCCCCTTTTCTTCCATTTTCCTTCATAGTTTGTTAGTTTTCTGTTGTATTTTGCAGATTTCTGTCATGTTCTTCTTCTCTTCCATGTAATTTCTGAGTTTAAGGATTGATGTAGTTCGGTTTTATGAAGCTTTATTGTTGAACATATTCAATTTTAATGCATTTTCATTTAATGGAATGGATTTTACTGATTATTCTTCCTCTTGAATGTTTGATGAACCTTCAATGAGTTTGGGATTTTTATGTCTATGCTAGAGTTAGCTAGATATTGAGCTTGACCTTGTAATTTCCACCATAAATTAGATTATCTAGATATAGATAGTTTTATTTATGTGGCTTGAATAATTTTCTTGAGCTTCATGACTTAATTGAATGGTTGATCTAAGATTTTAGTCAATTATTTTGGATAAGTTAGATTGTAATTTCAAAGCTTTTGGATTCAATCATATTTTAGAAATTGGCCAACTTTGAATGGATTGTAATTTGATTGAATTGTTCTTCAATGATTCAAAGATTAATTTGTCTATGAATTAATCGGATTAGACCAACGAAATCAATCTCATTTTCTTGTGAAGTCGGTCATTTGATGAAATGGAAATTGTACTTTAATTCATTTGGACCAATGAGTATTTTCTTGACCAAAGTTCTATTTTATTTATTGTCCTATGAAGCTTGTTATTTATACCTGCATGCGATTGCTATGTATTTGTAATGAGTAGGACAAGGGATAACATGTCATATGCGATTGCGGGGCATTGATGTGATTAGGACTTAATCGGATTATATTTGAGTTATAGATTAGTGAAGATCTTCCTAACTATAATTTTAATATAATTCAGTCTTAGAAGACTTTCTAAGAATTTTAGATTGAAGATTACATAATAGAATTAGCTAAGAATATTCAAAGGAAAGGATGATGATGTACAATTCCATGGAATTTGTGACCAATTACGCATCTTTTGTCTGTTTTATTTTCTGTTTAGTTATTTAAATTTCAGTTATTTATATTGCGTTGTTTCAATCATCACCCCCCCTTTTTGTGTAATTTCTGAAATTTCCCTTATAAGTCTTAATAGCATTTCACTTAGCTTAATTGAATTTTATTTGATACCTCAATCTCTGTGGGACGATACTCTACTCATCACTTTATTACTTGTTGCGACCCAGTATACTTGCTGGAATATTTTATGTGCTATAAATTATACGCACCACTATGCATGTTAAAAAAGAACATATAAAATAATTGCATGGGGTCATGAGAACTCACAAATAACTGTACATAAATAATTATGTCATGCCTAACTTCATGATATTTCTTGCACAACTTTAATGTAGCAGACAATATCACATCAATACAATAATAAAGATCATGCACCTTTATCATAGCTCAAATTCACACAATTGCTACTTTTATTTCTACTAACATAGACTCATGATGCCAAAGCATCCAATACTATACCACTAACCCATTTCGGGTATGATGTACATCAATACGTAACATGCACGAATAATATGCACTCAGCATAATCATAAAAAATAATCACATCTTTTACAAGGGAAAATACATACACAAAATAAGCACATTATCATTGAACACATAGCATCATACACTAGTATATCACCGTGCTTATCATCCTCACACCCTTCGTCGTCCACATCTCATCCATAACTCAACAACTCATTGTACACCTTTATTTCACCACACGCCCTCACTATGTATGTCTATAAGTGAGGTACGGATTAAGTTCCTTGGATTTTTTCTAGCCTTATTTTGCCACACGTGGGTGAACCATGAATTTTATATCTTATGCCTTATGCCTACCTTGATAATGCACTTGTTGGCATATATCCTCATGGCACTAACTCAACCCAACATCACTTTCATGATTGCTTTAAGATTATGGCCGAAGCCTCTTTTAAATTTCAGTTCCTACATATATTAGAACTTGAGGTTTCGCAAATCTAATAATGGCCTCTGCCAAATTGTATATATATAAAAACAACTCAAATTCTAAATATGTATTTCCCTTTTTATGTACTACTTGTATACATAGTATCCATAGACATTTCTCTCAATGAATGCGATCATGAGCAAGAATGAGGGCATGCTATCATATTGCTCGAAGGTAATGTCTTAGCCCGAAGGCCATATACACAGAGCATAAACACATATGCATGTAAGTCTAGCATTGTTACTCATGTTCAAGTCAATTTCGTATCACTCATTCATAACATTTCTCTTGAAGTTGATTACTTGTATATTTACTTAGATATTTGTATGCATTTCATGTAATTCCTTGTGCCATTTATATGTGCTTAAATATATATACATATATGCACCCATACTTATAAAAAGCCATAAATCCAACTAAGATTTGCTTCATAATCAACACTTAGTATGTAACTACAATCATATCAATAATTACCAAACACATGCAATGATGTAGTTTTGTTTTGTGTGCATGTACAATCTTTACTCCATACATGAAAATTTAACATCATTCCATCATGCATTTATTTCTCTATTTAAGCACTAGGAAAAAATAAATCCTAGGAAATAAATCAAGCAAGCAAGGCTAAGTCCCTCAATTTGAGCTGGAGCTTTTTTCGGTCTTCTAAGAGTGCCTCGGCCGAACCTTAACAAACACGAGACCTAGGGATCACTGAAACACCAACCTCAGCGTGCATCTATATAAGAAAACCCTTTACCCAGGGTGCCATAACCTTCATGCCATCCTCCATGTCTCAAGCTTGGGTGTCTTGGGTGCCCACCTTGGTGCCTGAGGCACCCAGGCTTGATGGGTCACAGATTTCACTTTAGGCGGTGGCGCAGCACCCTCCTCACGCAAGGCCTCTGTTTGTGTGGTGCCTTGGGCACCTCACACTTCACATACATGACCTAGCCTCAGTTCTTCATGAAATCAATGCAAATCCTCATTAATTTTCATGATTTCTTCTATAAGATTTCATTATTGATATTTATGGAGTAATTCTCCACTTAAATATCAAGTTATTACCTAAGATTTGAGCTCAATTCATCCAATTTCCCTCCAAAACCCTAGCTTTTCCTTCCCATGATTCATGCTCTTTAATCCTACCTTTAATCATGTTAAATCCATAATTTTCTGGTTCCAATCTTGACAACAAACATCTGAGGAAGTTTTAAAACATAACCTAAGCTCCAAAGCTCCCTCATTATCCCATGTCTACCTCAAATCTTCATGAACACAAAAATGGAGAATGAGAAGCTTACCTCAATATCTCTCTTTTTCCAGTGGTGGTTCCTTGCCGGAGACCCGCACCTTTGCAAGAGAGTGGTGGCTAGAAGCTTGAGAGGTGAGTTTGGGTGGAGAAATTGAGAGATGACAGAGAAAAGAGAGCTAGATCTTGGAGGAAGGAGAGACACGTGAGAGGGAAATGGAAAGTGAGTGTGTGAGTGCACTATATATACTTATAAGGTAAAATTACCACTTTGCCCCTTGATCAACTTTAGTCATGGCAAACTTGTAATTTTTCCAGCTCGGGTATTTTCATTCTTACTAGGCACTACACAATTCCCATCACTAATTTCCCCATATTACTAAGAGGCATCTCACTTTTATTCTTATTTCATTCTAGTCCCTTTACAGACTTCATTCTCATCAGCCTCTCCTTATGCCACATGCACACCTTCACCCTTAGGCTGCTTATCATTTTATACACCTTGCCACTCTTAACCTTGCATTTCCTTCCCAATAAAATGGAAAAATTTCCCTTGTACCACAATATTCAATTAGAAATTCCAGTAAACTAATACTTGAAAACCGCTAGTATTACACAAGGCTTTCTTGCTTTCTTCAAATTCTCTCGCTACCAAAATAATACTCTAGTACAAATTAGATTATCCTAGACATCATTTATGAAAATCAAGGCATTTCATTTGAGCCAAATTCTTTGAATTTCTTCACTGAATGTTAGTTTCCAATTTAAGATTTTAATTTTACCAATCCCCTGTTGACTGTTAAATGTAAACCACTATACTATATTTCCACTGAAGAAATTTGGCCAATGTCTGGTTTGATGAAAATCCTCTACACATCTTTAATATGAGGGCAGTCTCTAAGAGCATGAGTCATTATTCCACTACACTATATTTCCACTAAAGAAATTTGGCCAATGTCTGGTTTGATAGGCATCCTCTACATATCTTTAATATGAGGGTAGTCTATAAGAGCATGAGTCATTGTTTCCTCCGTCCTTCTGCAATCCAGGTATAAAGGATCAGTGGTGAAGTTCCTTTTGCTTTTCTATTTGTTAGTAAGAATTTTATTATAGGCACAAAGCCACATGAATATTTTGGAGCGTTGATGTCGAGGCCACTTCTAGATGAGATTCCAGTACCTTTCCATATTAAGTTGTTCCTCTTTAGATATGGTTATGTATGCTGACTTCACTAAAAAATATACTTCCTTAGGATGATTCCAAACAATGGTGTCTTCAGTGTTTAGCTCCTGACCTAAGAATGTTCTAGATATCTCATTATATATATCACCAAGTAAACTTTGCTTTAACTTTTCCATGTCCTAATTCCCATTTGGTAAACTAAAGTCAATATCCCTTTTGTTGAAATCAGAAGCATTAAAGAGCCTCAATGTAGCATCACTGAGGTATATTCCTCTCTTATACCAACCTACTTTCCAGAAGTCTACTTTCCTACCATTACCTACTTTCCAAGATTCACCATCTAACACATTTTTCCAAACTTTCAAATGCCCAACCAAAGGTTGGAATTTTGATTTCTACCTGAAATTTTTAGGATAACATCACCTTTGCACCCATATTTTCTTCTTAGTGTGCGAGCCTACAAGGAATCTTTCTTGCTCATCAGACCCCAGCCCACTTTCATCAAGAGAGCTTGGTTCATTACCTTCGCCTTTCTAATACCTACACCACCACTACTTTTAGGAGTGCATACACTATCCTAGGCAACAAGGTGAGTACCTTTCCCATCATCTCCAGAACCCTAGACAAAATCCCTTGAAATCTTATTAATATTTTCACATACACTATTTGGTAGGAGATTTGTTTACATGTAATAAACCGAAACAATATTAAGCACAGACTTGGTGAGTGTATTCCGTCCATAATCAAAATAAAGATAGTGAAATCAAACCTAAACATTTTAAAGTTTATCTCTTGTTTTCAACTCTTTCAAAAACTATTTGAACTTTAAACTATTTTCTTTTTCTAATTTTCAAATAATTGTTTTATTAATGTAGAATATGAGACTGTCTCATATTTAAAATCAACCTTTTATAAAATTTAAGGAAAAATGCACTTTTCCCCCTTAAACTTTACTCAATGTGCAAAAAACCCTTATGAACTATGAAACTCAAGAAAGAACCCCTATAAACTTTCTATTTTGTGTAAAAAAGCCTTTCCTTCCAGGTGATCATTAGTTTGACTAATGGTCAACACTGACTAGGATTTTCTGAATGCCGCATCTTTGCTATTTGTACACATTAACAACTAACTTGGACAAACTTATTCCACATCAACTCTATTCATCAAGGATTAGAAAAAAAACCCTGCAGCTTCAATCTTCTTCTCAGTTGCTCACATCCAGATTTCTTCACCATCGCCTGCTACAGACCCATAGCTGAAAACCCTGTCATCGGAGTGCTGATCGTTGAACACCTAGTACCACGAATGATAGCTGCTAACTGAATCACACTCCCACAATAAGTGTGAACTTTAAACACTGAACAATTTGTAATTGACATCATAAATTTGGGTATTAGGTTTTTTGTTGACTTTCAACACTAAAGAGCCAACGTGATTAAATCTAGTTATATAGAGCTATATATAGTTTGTTTATTATATAACAATATTAAGCAACTATTCCCAATTACCTTGCCTTTTAAATACTTGTTTCCTTGTTTAGAGAAATACTCCTTCACCTATTTATTTTTTGTGCTTAGAGAAATCATTCCTTCCTTGTCACAATCCAATATTCAGATCAAGACAATCCCAGACATGCTTGGATGTTTAGAAAAAAGTAAATCATAGATTTTTTTCCAAAATCATTTGTTTGGAGACTCTGGATTTTTTGTGATGGATTATTGTTGACTTAATTGTTTTGTGTTGTGTTGATTCAAAGAATGAGCATAAGAGAGAGCAAAGAACATAACAGAGGCAGCAAAAGCAACATCATCTTATTAAATGGGAAGGAGACATTGGGTATTAGGTTGTTTGTCAACTTTCAACATTAAACACCTATTGCGATTCAGGGCACCAGGTGTTCGACAACCAACACTCCAATGGTGGGGTTGTTAGCTATGGGTGTGTGGCTGGTGACAATGAAGAAATCTGGGTATGCACGATGGAGAAGAAGATTGAAGTTGTAGGGCATTTTTTTTCCTTTTTTTCTTATCCTTGATGAATAGAGATGATGTGGAATAAGATTGTCCAAGTCAGCTGCTTATATGTACAAATAGTGACGACATGACACGTAAAAAATCTTTGTTAGCATTGACCATTAGTCAAACTATCAGTCAACTAGATAGAAGGACTTTTTTGCACAAAATAAAAAGTTTATAGGGGTTCTTTGTTTAGTTTTATAGTTCATGGGGGTTTTCTGCAAATTGAGTAAAATTTATGGGGGGTAAAGTGCATTTTTTCCTAAAATTTAATTAGTATCCCTGTTAGTTAGTAATTATATAAGGCAACCTTACTTTACTATTATACTACTTGATATGACTGGTGCACTTGCTAGTGTAAGGGCTCCTTTAATTTGTAAATTTCTAGATTATTATTATTATTATTATTATTATTATTATTATTATTATTATTATATATACGCCTGTTTTGAACTAAATTACATTAAGCCTAAGCCTACACATGAAAACAAACTGCATAAGACATGTTATCTTTACCTAATCAAGCTCATGAAGAAGTATCATGTAATAGAGGGATATGATTGTACATTAAGCATTAATAAGAAAAGGTTTATTGATTTACGAACAAATTCACATTATATTAGGGGTCATGATATATTTTAGATGTCACTCATGATCTATGGGAAAAAAAGAATTACTTAATTGTAATTCATGAATTAAAAAGAGTTCTAATTAAATTAATTAAATGACATAATTAATAAATGTAAAGAGTTATATTTCCACTACTAACACTGCCAAAAAAAAAAGGGTTTAGTGGTAGTTTGAACCGCTACAAGCATATTTAGTGGTGGTTAGTGTAATCGCTGGAACTATCGCCACTGAATCAACTTAGTGGTTATTATTGTGATGGTTGAAACCGTCACTGATCCTTCAACAAATGTGAGAAACACTGGGTACTTAGTGATAGTTGGAATACAAATCACCAACATTGCAGACCGCCATTACATTGAAATATTTAGTGGCGGTTACTATCCAAAACGCCACTGTTTAGTGATGGTTGGGTGTATTAACCGCCACTATATAGTGGCGGTTGAGGTTTGTAACTACCACTAAATTGGCAAGTTTAGTTAAAGAAGCAACCGCCACTATATTCAGTTAAACCGCCATTATAATTCCATATAGGTTCCTTTTTTGTTCTATTTATCCATTTTCCCCCCTAAATAGGTTACAAGCCTATATATTTTTTAATTGAAATTATAGCCCAATATACACAATAACAAGTATAATTAAATATGCAAATAAAATTAACAAATAATTTCTACATTCATATAATAAGTTCAATGTGAATCCAAGTATATAACATAAGTCTTAATACAATGAGAATATACAACATAAGTCTTAAAAACTGCCAAAAAAGTCTCAATACAACAAAAGTCCTAAGTTATATCATCTTCATCATCATCTTCCTTTTCTTGATTCTCTTGATTACAAGAGAAAGAAGTGTTGTTGCTTGTGCGGAACCCTCTCTACTCCTTTAATAAAAAAACTGCATTTATAATAGAAATTTGTAATAAATTTATTAGAAGTACATGAATCAAGAATAGCTAATACAAATGAATGCCTGACTTACCCTTCTTGCAACATCCTCAAGAGAAAGTTAACCTTGGAGACTCTAGAGGAAGAGACGCATCATTTTGTTATTTCTTCTATTCTTCTCCTCCATTTGAGATTTTAGACTTGCAACTTCCATTTCCAATACACGAACGAACTAACTCGAAGAGGAGGACTCACCAAAAAAGCAATAAGTGCATATGAACACTTGAGTAGGGCTGGGTCTGAATCCCAAGCCACAAACTCATCCAGGGATACTCTTGACTTCCTAAAGCCAATGCCAATAAGTCTTGAGACGAGATTGCAGTGGGTTCAGTTTCTTGCAACTTGATCATAGATTTTTTTTTTTGCACACCACACATGAAATAAAAACAAATTATTAATAAACCAATAGTTGAATAAACTAACTCACATTCCAAAATCAAAATTTAACACAATTTACACTAATGGCTCTTGCTTCATCGCTTGTAAATTAGTTGTCTTTCTTCTTGTAAGTCGTATTCCATAGTTTTGCCTTACTAACAGAGCCACCATGCTTAGCAACCTACAAAATAAAGTTAGTTAACTTAATTGGAAAATAATATTATAAATTCTTTTTAAAAAAGTGACTTTACCATCTTGGCTCCTCTTTGTGCCAAACTTTTCGTGCCTTTGGTGTGATTGAGTGACTGATGTTGTCTATTCATCTTATTTTTGCTAGCTTTTTCCTGACATTTGGATGAATCATGTTAGTATATTGTAAGAAAATGAAAAAAAAAAGTTTCAAAGTGTCATTACTTGGTAGTACGGGTCATGCCGCCTCTTTATGTAAGTAGCCTAATACTCCCTTGAAATCCCCTCAGAACATATGCTATTATTTCTTTATTCGATCTTATTCTATTGTTCCAAGTCTTATGGAGCTACAAGCACCCATTCTTCCAAGCCGCTCCAATTTTCTTTAAAATGTATTTTTTCCCTCAGTGCGATTAATAATGAATTTGGTCTGAACAAGAAAATGAAAGAGCTTAGAATATATATAATTAAAAAATTTATAAATTAGTAATTGATAAGTACCTAAACAGTATGTCATTACGGGTTCTTTATAATTGGATGGAACATTCTTCCAATTTGAATAGATGATCGACAACGCAATGAAGTTTCTTCCCACGAGACTGATGAATGATGACAACAGCCATCTGGTGCGTATATTTTATAGCACATAAAATATTCCAGCAAGTATACTGGGTCGCAACAAGTAATAAAGTGATAAGTAGAGTATCGTCCCACAGAGATTGAGGTATCAAATAAAATTCAATTAGGCTAAGTGAAATGCTATTAAGACTTATGAAGGAAATTTCAAAAATTACACAAAAAAGAGGGGGTGATGATTGAAACAACGCAATATAAATAACTGAAATTTAAATAACTAAACAGAAAATAAAACAGACAAAAGATATGTAATTGGTCACAAATTCCACGGAATTGTACATCATCATCCTTTCCTTTGAATATTCTTGGCTAATTCTATTATGTAATCTTCAATCTAAAATTCTTAGAAAGTCTTCTAAGACTGAATTATATTAAAATTATAGTTAGGAAGATCTTCACTAATCTATAACTCAAATATAATCCGATCAAGTCCTAATCACATCAATGCCCCGCAATCGCATATGACATGTTATCTCTTGTCCTACTCATTACAAATACGTAGCAATCGCATGCATGTATAAATAACAAGCTTCATAGGACAATAAATAAAATAGAACTTTGGCCGAGAAAATACTCATTGGTCCAAATGAATTAAAGTACAATTTCCATTTCATCAAATGACCGACTACACAAGAAAATGAGATTGATTTCGTTGGTCTAATCCGATTAATTCATAGACAAATTAATCTTTGAATCATTGAAGAACAATTCAATTAAATTACAATCCATTCAATGTTGGCCAATTTTCTAAAATATGATTGAATCCAAAAGCTTTGAAATTACAATCTAACTTAACCAAAATAATTGACTAAAATCTTAGATCAACCATTCAATTAAGTTATGAAGCTCAAGAAAATTATTCAAGCCACATAAATAAAACTATCTATATCTAGATAATCTAATTTATGGTGGAAATTACAAGGATAAAATCCATTCCATTAAACGAAAGTGCATTAAAATCGAAATTGTTCAGCAATAAAACATCATAGAACCAAACTACATCAATCCTTAAACTTAGAAAATTACATGGAAGAGAAGGAAAAACATGACAGAAAACAGAAAATACAACAGAAATCTAAGAAACTATGAAGGAAAATGCAAGAAAAGGAAGGAAAATGGGAGAAGGAGAGCCATTCCCAAGTGGGAAGGCTTCCTTTCCCTCTAACCAAGCTAGAGAGTTGCCTCTATGTTGCTCCCAGCCAATGCTGCCCAAGGAAGGCAGAAAAATGGTGCTAGGACTTCTTATCAGAAAAATGGCTTAGCCTCTCTAATAAATTTCGATTTTCCAAATATAAAACTGATCTAACACATGCCTAAAGGGATATTCTGCCCTAGATGCCTCCTTGGATGCCTCTTCCATGATATGGCAGCACTTTGACAGCAAAACAGCAGCAAAATTAATATTTCTGCAGCAGCAGAAAGGTATGGCAGCAGCAGAATGGTATGGCAGCAGCAGAATTAATATTTCTGCAGCAGAAAGTGACAAACAGCAGCAGAACAGCAGCAGAATATCATGGCAAAATTAATATTTCAGCCATGCTTTTTTTTGAACTACGAAATTTAATATTTCTGCCCTCAAATTCTGACTACATGGCATTCAATAAGAGTTCAAGTGGGCTCCACATCCAGCATATCCTAGTCAGCATTTGCATCACCCAAAAAGTGCCACATTAGCATCCAAATCATCATCTTTGTCCATGTCAACACTTTTCTCTCCAAATTTGAGATTTGTAGGAATTAGATTGAGCATTTTGCAATTCAAGTTCTGAAAATATAAAATTGAAGCACATTTAATCCATAAATAGTTTATACCCAATAAATTCCAAAACATAATAAAATTAGAAAATTGACAAAATTAAAGAGGCAAAAAGGACTAAAATAGGGACTAAAAAGTATATAAAAATGCCCGATATCAAATCCCCCACACTTGGCCTTTTGCACTCCTGGGCAAAATAATATTCAGAACACCAAAAGACACCAAAGGAAAAATGTGGAAAGCATGCTAGAATAGAATAATTAAAATTTTGAAAAGATTTAGCACTCGAAGGAAATTAATCTTAAATTTCTAAAATTCCAAGCATCATGGCAATTTAATTTGATACGAATGAATTCAAGTAATTAGCCTACTCACCAGGAATGTGTTTACTCTCTATTCTCTCAAGTGTCTAGGGTAAATTACTCGAAATTCAACTTATCACAGAATTCACTACCATAAGCTTGTCAAGAATCTAAATCTCCACTACTTGAATCCAATACATACTTGAATCAAAAGGACTTTACGAGGTTGTAACGTGGGTAAGAAAAATAGTGGGAAACAAAGGGAAAGATTGAACAATGAAACAAAATATGGTAACAACTCAAGAAAATGAAGAGTATTTACAAGTGAAATATAAGAGACTGAGTATAAATAAATTTGGGTCTCAATGTTCTATCTGCTCCTCTTTTTCTCTTCTTTTTTTTTTATTCTTTCTTTCTTTCTCCCTTTTTTTTTCTTCTTCTTGACTGGCCAGTCTTTTTCTTTTGCTTGAGAGGAAGTAGAAGAAATATAGTTCAAAACACCCCAAAATTCACAAAATTTTTCAGCATATCAATCCCTTAAAAGAATTTAAAATACTTCTCACATCTTAAGTTGAAAGAGAAAAATATTGTTGTAGGCAGAAAAAGTGGTGGAAGAACACAAGAAAGAAAATGGATAAGGCACAAAATGGCATACAATGGAAACAATGATAATGGATGGCTATTTGGCTAAAAGTGGTTACAAGAAACAAATGCCTAAATCATTTCCAAGTATGTACAAGATATGTAGCCTCAATCAAAGATTCAAGACAAGTTCTAGAGTGACAATCCATGATAGAGAACACACAACAAGAAGAATAGCATTTTTCACTTAGGCTCAAATCCTCACAGCTAAAAGACTATTACTACAAATTTATTAAAGTCAACGTCATTGCCATTTAACTTGAATTCCTTAGAGAAATAAGACTAAATTCTCTTCATGCTAAGTCAATCTACACTTTAGCTATTTCATCATGCATAATTCCACACCAAAACTCCATCAAAAATTTAAAAAGTGAGCATCAAATTCGGACAAAACAGAGTAGCAAAATTCTGCAGTGCAGAATTTCTGGCGACACGGCTTTACCGACATAGAACGACCCCAAAACGGATGCGACTCACTCCAAATAAAATTCTACAACTAGAAGACATATAAAGGTTTAAAAACATGTAAAGAAAGTGGCAAAAACCATAGCCAAGCAGTACAGAATATTCATGCAAGATGACAAAATTTCTGCCAAAACAGAGAAAACAGAGAAAAAAAATGGGCAACAGAAAAAGACTAAAACAAAATTAAAATTACGAAAGAAATACAACAACAAAATTAAAAAGAGAAAGATTAGAAAAACTTGGGTTGCCTCCCAAAAGCGCTTGGTTTAAAGTCCTTAGCTAGACTTTATTTGGTGTCTATGCTTAGCGTCGCTTCTTCTTTGTTTTCCTTACTTTCTCTTTGATTTTTTTATTTCCTTCGTCAAGGAAAATGATCAAGTACCTCACACACAACAAAGAGAAATAACATGAGAGATATATCAAATAAGCAAGGTAACAAGAAGAAATGAAACTAATAAAGACACTTGAAAAGCTAAAAACACTTGAAATTGTAAAAACTAAAACAAGAAAAGACAATGTCTAAAATAACATCACTTTGGCTTTAAAGAAAAATCAATTTGACAACCATCAATCCCCGGCAACGGCGCCAAAAACTTGGTGCGTATATTTTATAGCACATAAAATATTCCAGCAAGTATACTGGGTCGCAACAAGTAATAAAGTGATAAGTAGAGTATCGTCCCACAGAGATTGAGGTATCAAATAAAATTCAATTAGGCTAAGTGAAATGCTATTAAGACTTATGAAGGAAATTTCAAAAATTACACAAAAAAGAGGGGGTGATGATTGAAACAACGCAATATAAATAACTGAAATTTAAATAACTAAACAGAAAATAAAACAGACAAAAGATATGTAATTGGTCACAAATTCCACGGAATTGTACATCATCATCCTTTCCTTTGAATATTCTTGGCTAATTCTATTATGTAATCTTCAATCTAAAATTCTTAGAAAGTCTTCTAAGACTGAATTATATTAAAATTATAGTTAGGAAGATCTTCACTAATCTATAACTCAAATATAATCCGATCAAGTCCTAATCACATCAATGCCCCGCAATCGCATATGACATGTTATCTCTTGTCCTACTCATTACAAATACGTAGCAATCGCATGCATGTATAAATAACAAGCTTCATAGGACAATAAATAAAATAGAACTTTGGCCGAGAAAATACTCATTGGTCCAAATGAATTAAAGTACAATTTCCATTTCATCAAATGACCGACTACACAAGAAAATGAGATTGATTTCGTTGGTCTAATCCGATTAATTCATAGACAAATTAATCTTTGAATCATTGAAGAACAATTCAATTAAATTACAATCCATTCAATGTTGGCCAATTTTCTAAAATATGATTGAATCCAAAAGCTTTGAAATTACAATCTAACTTAACCAAAATAATTGACTAAAATCTTAGATCAACCATTCAATTAAGTTATGAAGCTCAAGAAAATTATTCAAGCCACATAAATAAAACTATCTATATCTAGATAATCTAATTTATGGTGGAAATTACAAGGATAAAATCCATTCCATTAAACGAAAGTGCATTAAAATCGAAATTGTTCAGCAATAAAACATCATAGAACCAAACTACATCAATCCTTAAACTTAGAAAATTACATGGAAGAGAAGGAAAAACATGACAGAAAACAGAAAATACAACAGAAATCTAAGAAACTATGAAGGAAAATGCAAGAAAAGGAAGGAAAATGGGAGAAGGAGAGCCATTCCCAAGTGGGAAGGCTTCCTTTCCCTCTAACCAAGCTAGAGAGTTGCCTCTATGTTGCTCCCAGCCAATGCTGCCCAAGGAAGGCAGAAAAATGGTGCTAGGACTTCTTATCAGAAAAATGGCTTAGCCTCTCTAATAAATTTCGATTTTCCAAATATAAAACTGATCTAACACATGCCTAAAGGGATATTCTGCCCTAGATGCCTCCTTGGATGCCTCTTCCATGATATGGCAGCACTTTGACAGCAAAACAGCAGCAAAATTAATATTTCTGCAGCAGCAGAAAGGTATGGCAGCAGCAGAATGGTATGGCAGCAGCAGAATTAATATTTCTGCAGCAGAAAGTGACAAACAGCAGCAGAACAGCAGCAGAATATCATGGCAAAATTAATATTTCAGCCATGCTTTTTTTTGAACTACGAAATTTAATATTTCTGCCCTCAAATTCTGACTACATGGCATTCAATAAGAGTTCAAGTGGGCCCCACATCCAGCATATCCTAGTCAGCATTTGCATCACCCAAAAAGTGCCACATTAGCATCCAAATCATCATCTTTGTCCATGTCAACACTTTTCTCTCCAAATTTGAGATTTGTAGGAATTAGATTGAGCATTTTGCAATTCAAGTTCTGAAAATATAAAATTGAAGCACATTTAATCCATAAATAGTTTATACCCAATAAATTCCAAAACATAATAAAATTAGAAAATTGACAAAATTAAAGAGGCAAAAAGGACTAAAATAGGGACTAAAAAGTATATAAAAATGCCCGATATCACCATCCACCTTCTTCAATAGGCTGCACAAGGTCATTCCACTGCAATATAGCTCTCTGGCTCGAGGGAAGAGCCTATAAATCATGCAACTGTAGCCTTTCAGTCTATACAACACCATTTTGATATCTAGCATTTTTATATACATTTCAATCCCTATCTTGGTCTATTTGCATTTTCATCTATGGAAATTCTCCAATTTTATTACACTTTGTGATTTATTGGGTCTAAATCAATTTTGGATGGAAAATGAATTATTTTTATATTTTAGGACTTAAATTATTAAAGACTCAATTTAATCCATTTGTGTATTTTTTAGAAATTAATTTTGGAGATTTCTTGATGATGTGGCACTGAGGTGGACATTTTTGCTGACATGGACGCTGATGTGGTACTTTTGGGATGAGTAAGATGCTAACTCAACACTTTTTTCTGCTGATCAGATGACATAGACATGTGGGGCCCTCTATTTAGATTTGTTCAGCCATTTTGCTTGCATGCATTCCAGCTTTTGCCTTTTCCCAAACTTCGCTGAAAATGGCAACAAACCCACATCAGTCTTCTACATGGGAAAAAGAACTCTGTTGTTGCACTTATTCTATGTTTTTGCTACTTGTATTCTGGCTGCCTCTTCTGTAGAAGAAAATAACAACATCTAAGCACCTTTTGAAAGTCAACTTCAGGGCATCTAGGGTAGAATATTCCTTAGGCATTTTGGGTTTTAGTTTTGTAACTCATAACATTATTTAGAACTTCAGTAATAGTAAAATTCACAGCTCCTCTTTCCTCTATCTTTCTCTCTACTATTTTGGTGTTTTTGCTCTTATGGAGGGCTAAATTCCCATTGTAATTAGTCACTAGGAACTTGGGGTGTTGTAGCTTGAACTTTCAGTGCAAGATAAGTGTCTTATTCTCTATTTCATCTCATTTTCGTTTTTTGTTCTGTTCTTGTGTTTATGTTGATGCTAAATTTTGATATGACCTTGTAAAAGCATAAACTGATATATATTTGAGACATAACCTTGCTTAACTAATTGGGAAAGTAAGCAAAATGAAATGGCTAGTTAGATGATATCTAACTTGATTTGGTTAAGATCTTTCTAAGTTGCATCTATCTATAGATTAATGAAGTTATTCTTGACTATAGTTAGAAGCATTATAATTTCTAGAAGTTCCTCTAGAATTCTTTTTATAAAAACTAAATGGTGAAATGAGAATAAGATTGAATCAATGAGTTAAGTAGTGATAGCTACACACCTATAAATCCTAGTGGCTGATTACATATTCTGTTTGCTGTCAACTTTCTCTGTTACTGGTTTGCTAATTTACTACTGTTTATTGTATTTTTATGCTACTGTCATAACCAAAACCCCCTGTTTATGTGTTATGTTATTAATGTTTGAGTGTTAAGAACAATTAGTTAGTGGTTAAAAGTGAGGCTCCTTGAGTGAATATGACCTGGTGATCATTATATTGCAAGATTGCCACAAATTCAATTCTGGGCGATTCTGCATCGTAGTGGCTTGAACCACATTTTTATTTGTAAAAAATGAAATTTATTAGCTTACGTATAAATAACATTAAAATTAATTATTCGCATAAATAGTGACAATTTATGGCTAACCACCACTAACTTTTTACTTTATAGTAGCATTTTATGAGTAACTTCCACTAAGTTTTTACAACATAATGGCAGTTAATACACAATTGCCACTATTTAGTGGTGGTTATAAGTCAACCACCACTAAATTAATATTTTTTAATAGTGTAATATAATATTAACCCAAGGGGTCACATACGATACAAGGCAAAACAAGAGAGAATTAAGAGAAAAGGGTAAATTAGTAATTTTTTCTAAAACCTATTTAGATTATGGTTAGCACTCTATATAAAGGAAAGATAAATAGAAAGCTAGCACTCATTAGCCTTCACTTTCCTTCTTAGAAACCCTAAGAAGAAATCTATCAACCTAGGAATTTGATTTCTAGAACTCTCTTGGTTTTGCCTTGGTGTAGATACACTTAGAGGTAAGACACTTGTGTTGCTTTCATGAATCATTAAGAACATTGTTCTTGGATTCAAAAGAAAGATTAAAGGATTCTTTTTTGGCTAAAAATCTATAGACCGTGGTGGAATTTCAAAGGTTGCCACATCAATCTACGCAAGAAAGATTAAACTTTGTGATTTGAAGTTCGAGTCACTTGGGTTCATAAGCTTAGAGCTAGTGGATCTGACCTTGTGAATGTGATCCACCATTATACAATTCACTCTAAAGTCTAACTCTCTTTTATAATTCTAGTATGATTTACAAAGTAGTCCTAAGTTAAAGAAAGAAAAAAGAATATTTTTTCAACATATTGCTTCCGCTTCTTTCTCTAGAACCATTCTAGATGTGCTTTCTTTGTTCTTTCATTATCTATTTGTATTTAATTATTGGAAAGTAAATTTATTTTATTAAGGTGTAATTACTTGGTGGATGTTAGGTACACAATATATAACATCCGTGATTTTTGGGTGTTAGTTTTAATGGATTTTAAGGAATAATTCGAATATGGGGAAAATTTTTTTGGTTCCTTAATAAGGAATGTGAGGTTAGAGATGGCACCTCGACGGGAGCAATTGGGACTGGGGAGGTGTATAGGTGGCATCGAAGAGGGGTCAAATGATTACTAAGTCCAAGGAGGGACTAAAATGTAATAGAAAAAATGGTGAGATACTTAGAGTATGAGAAATACCCTAGCAAAAGAAATTACAGAGTTACTATTATTAAGGTTAACCAGGGGTTGACCAGAGGGCAAAATTATAATTTCACCTCTAGGGGTATACATAGGTGGCCCACCTATTTTCTCTCATTTTCCCCAATTCCTTCTCAAGTGCTCTCCCTTTTATCTTCTCTCCATCACATCTCAATCCTCCATCACTAGAAAAGTAAGGAATCGAGGTAGGTATCCTACTTTCCTAATTTATTTTCTATTTTCAGATTTATGGAGAATTGGGTAGATATTAGGGTTGTTTGGCATCTTTGAAGCTTGGGTTATGTTTTAAAACATTCCTTGAAGGTTAATAATGAAATTTGGAGCATGAATTGGTAGGAGAAACAAGATTAGAGATGAGATTTGAGGGATTAAACATATAAGGGAAATTTAGGGTTTTAAATGAAATTTGATGATTTAATCTTGGAACATTGAAATTAATTTATGGGGGTTTTATGTTTAAACATCCATAAACATCAAAGATGAGATCCCAAGGAAAGAATCATGAAAATTATTTAAATTTTGGGCTGAATCGGGTGGAAACCAAGATGAATCTTGAGTTTCCAATGGCTAGCGCCGCCCAAGGTGCCACCACTCAACTTGAACCCAAGTGCAAACAAGGGGTAGAGCCTTGGTGGCTGGCATGAGCAGGGAGCCCAAGGTGCCTCAGGTGCCAAGTTGGGCACCCAAGGTTGATGAGAAGGGATATCATGGATGGGCTGTGGCGCCCAAGGTGCTAAAGCATGAGTTTAGTGTTTCATTAGGAATTTATGTGCTGAAATATATGATTTGTATGCCACAAGTTTGGTTGTGGTTTGATGCTTAATTAAGGCAATTTATGCGAGCCAGAAGTGCTCAATCCCAGGTAAGGGATCTAGCCTCATCTCGGTTGCTTTGTTTCTTAGGAATTTAATTTCCCAGAACTATATAAAATATAATTATATGATTGAATGATGATATGCCTAGCATGTATATTTGAAATAATTAGATACTATGAGGCATAAATGGAAATGGTATAAGTGCTGCTATTTCTATTGAATGCCAGATGTAAAATATTGAAAACACATAATGACAATTTATGCTTTTAATAAATTATGCAAATGGAAATTATTTTGGCATGTGTAATTGCTTGTGAACATATGTGGGACAACAAGGTGGAGCCTGGGTTAAGGACGCCAAGAAAGGCTATAAAGTCCTTCCCAACAGAGACTTGCCAATGGTGTACCCTTGATTAGAAATTAAAGTTATTGTGAATTTGGGTTGTTGTTGTTGTTATTATTATTGTTGTTGTTATTGTTATTGTTGTTTGTTAATGCGTGTATATGATTATGATTGGAAAGGGGATGGTCCATAGAGGGGTAGATCTATGGGATGATATCTCCGAGATGAATCTGTGGCAATGCAGACCTGCATTGATGAAGTATTGAGAAACAACATTATGGGGATGCATACCCTGGTAGAGGAACTCTTGAGCAGAACATCTACGAGAATAAAGACCTTCGATGACGTAGCTCTCATGAAACTCTTGAGCGAAATGTCTGTAGGAATAAAGACCCCAGATGATGTGGCTCTTGAGTGTATCCTTATAGGACCGTAAACGTAAGCTGGAGGAATAGATTGTATGAGTCATAATGTGTACTTTGCTTGTTGTGATGTATATATGTGGGTATATATGTGTGATACCTTTGGATGAATTTTCATTGGTTTTAATTTTTCTATTTACATATTTTATGCAAGTAACGAAGAACATTTATTCTAATGGCTCGTAGATCGAGGATAGCTCCCCAATGCTTAGGGCAAGGTAAATTCTATTTATTTATTTATAGTTAATTTCTCTAGTTTGCTCTATAATCGGATAAGCCACTTAGGATGTTGGTTTTGTTAGTTGGGTTAAGTTGTAAGATCCTAGTTTGTGGTGGTGTAGATGTCACATCATCCATGTTTATCACAGCCCCTAGTTTCGAGTTATGACAAAATGGTATCAGAGCTTTGGAAATTAGGTCTCCTATCGATTACAAAGCAAGATAGCCTTAATGGACTAAGCACAACTATAGAGAGGCATCTCTACCAAAGGCCTTGTAGGATGTGTCTTCTTTCTTTCATATCTGGTTCCTTTTAAAGGATGCGTTTGAGTCCATGAGTGACTCAAGGATCTATGGTTGTAGTGTACGAGTTCGAGATGCCTCCCAAGTAGTGTGAGGCATATACTGTTCGAGGCCACGAGGTCGAACATGGCAAAATTATAGAATGTGATTAGGACGATAGTGCCAAAAAAGCACAGAGATTGGTAAGTATATCCCGAGGTATTGTGAATGAGAAGCATGAAAGGGTGTCGGACCCCAAATTTTCCACTAGTGGAATGGAAAGAGTTTAAGAGAGCATTCTTAGAGTAGTTCATGCCTCGAAGTGTATGCTTTGTGAAAGCTTGCAAATTGAGACTCTGAAGCAAGAGCTTGTGGTAGTGTAAGAGTATGATATCGAGTTTAAGTAGTTGGCACATTTTTCCCTCATGTACTCTCAGATGATAGGGAGGGGAAAATACAGTTGGTTTAGGGCCTTTATTTGTCGGTGTACCAATTATTAGGGCTACAAATGTAGACATACCCCATGTATGAGGCAGTGGCTATTACAGCAAAGATGGCAAAGGTAGAGAAGGATAAACGAGATAAGATAGGGAAGCAGGAAAAGAGTTATTAAGGGGAACCTTTAGTGTCGGTGCAACTTATGGTTAATGAACAGAGGATCCGTTTAGGTAAAATAGAGGACTTTTATCTAGGATCGGGTATGATAGGTCTAGAGAGCTTAGTTTAAGGAATTCTATTATGGGGTGTATTGCCATATAGGATTTGAGTGCAACAGGTATGGTCAAGTCGATCATGTCAAGAAAGGAATGCAAAAGCAAGATGAGAGTCTCCTTTTTCTTCTCCACTTCTAGGACTTCCTTTGTACCTTTAGAGGGAGAATGGTTTAGCTAAAAGGTTGACAAGGAACTAGGGAGGAAAGGCAAGACTGTGGGAGGTGGGGAGTGGACTTTACATGTACCAATACTTAGAGGTTCAGATACCACATTTAGAGGACACATGTACTTTTACCCCATGTACATCAATGTAACCCCTGTGAGTTATATGACCATGAATGCATAGTTATATGTGCCTTGTATGCATGCATGGGATGCATTATACTGATGTGATTGAGTTGATTCATCGTAGCCAGTGGGTGATGCTCAATGTGGGCTAGGCCTAGTTTATTATACACTGTGGCAAGCCCCATTTAGGGAAGAGATATTTATTCTACTATAATCCTAGCATAGGTATATGGTCAGGGAAAAGTTGCTAACATGCTCCCGAAGCACAAATGCAGTGATGGTGTATGGAGTGGTTCAGTATGTGGGATAGGGGACCTCTAGTTGAGGGAATGTGTAGTGGATCTTATCGATGGCACTTCTTTAGAGGTAAGGAAAAAGGAGTTGTGCTAGAGTATGGCATGGCAGATATCCAAGGAAAGCTAGTGGAGCTCACCGAGGATTACTCAATCCTTTCGAGACTTTGTTTTTGGTCAGGTAAAACCATGAAAAGGCGGCACCTCTCAAAAGGGAGAGGATGTTGATGGGTTTGAGGCAACAAGAATGAGATAAGTAAGCGAGATGGATTTTAGGCTTGTGCCTGAAATAGAGATCACCGGGGATATTGTGATCATGGCAAGAAGGACTAGCCTTGAGGAGTGGCCTTGAACCTAAGGGAGGAATTTCGTAGGAACTCTACTAGCATTCTTTAAGAGGAGAAGAAGTGGGTCAGGTAGTCTAACTGGGTGAGGTAAGCATTAGGAGGGGTGCTGTATAGCCTTTTTGGGAAAGTCAAGGGTGGTATAATGAGAATAAAATCTATAGATGGACCTTTATGTTCCCACCTTTCAAGACAGTCAAAGTTATCCTAAAGGCATGTTGTTAGCGGGGCGTTGCAAGTAACATGACTAAGAAGGGGTCAATCAGCGCACATATCTTATGACGGGATGGGTACGACGATGATGATTGATTAACTGGTTGGGAAAGGCTTAGAGGATGGGAGAAAAGGACAAGTTTACAAGTAATGAGGTTGTAAAGGTGAAAATATGAGTTAGTCTTGATGTTGGAAAAGATACAGAAGAATGAGTGAATCACCATTCGCCCAGTCAATGAAACATAGTCGGTCGGTGCAATTTTTCCTTCTACCTGACTATGACACGATAAAAGAGAGATGTTAGTCCTAGCTACCTTTATAGCATTGGTTTTGAGATGCCCTAAGTTGGAGGTAAAGAAGGGACGTGCCAAGAGGTACATGGTCAATATGGGTATCTTCCATTACAAGAGCTAAATTATGATTACAATTAGGTAATCATGTCAAGCATTTTGGCAGAGCGTTGGATGTTCAGAGTGTGGGCATGAGGCAATGATGGGTTAAGCCTACAAGTTAGTTGTCAGTACACAGGAAAAACATAAGAGTCAGGCGAGTTTTTATGGGATGATAAAATTCAGGGATTGAATTTCTTTACGTAGGGAGTATTTGTAACACCTGTGGTTTTCAAGTATTAGTTTATATGTATTTGAAGGAATAATTCAAATACGGGGGAAATTTTTTCAATTGCTTAGTAAGGAATATGAGGTTAGAGGTGGCACCTTAAGGGGATTACTTAGTACTAAGGATTGAGGTAGTGTACATGTGGCACTGGGGAGGGGTAAGATGATTACTAAGTCCAATGAGGGACTAAAATGTAGGAATTATAGAGTTATCATTACTAAGGTTGACTGGGAGTTCACCAGAGGGAAAAATTGTAATTTCACCTCTAAGGGTATATATAGGTGGCCCCACCTATTTTCTCTCATTTTCCCTCCTTCCCTCTCAAGTGCTCTCCACTCTCCTAACTCTCACTTCCTCTTCTCTCCATCACATCTCAACCTTCCACCACCTAATCGGCAACCATTCTCTTGTGGCAGCGCGGGTCTCTAGCAACCAACCACCACTAGAAAAGCAAGGAATCGAGATAGGTATCCCACTTTCCCAATTTCTCTCCTATTTTTAGATTTATGGAGAATTGGGTACATTTTGGGATTCTTTGGAATCTTTGGACTTGGGTTATGTTTTAAAATAGTCCTTGAAGGCTAATAATGAAATTAGGAGCAAGAATTGGTAGGAGAAACAATATTAGAGATGAGATTTGAGGGATTAAACATATAAGGGAAAGTTAGGATTTTAAATGAAATTTAATTATTTAAGCTAGGAACCTTGAAATTAATTGGGGGGTTTTATGTTAAAACATTCCCTAAACATCAAGGATGAGATCCAATGGAAAGAATCATGAAAATTGATTGAATTTTAGGGTAAATCGGGTGGAAATAAAGATGAATATTGAGTTTCCAATGGCTGGAGCCTAAGGTGCCACATTTAGCTTGAACCTGAGAGCAACCACCTGATGGTGGTTGGTGTAAGGAGGGAGCCCAAGTCGCCTAGGTGCCTAAGGCAAATGAGAGGAGAGATGATGGTTAGTTATGGTACCTAAGGCGCCACAATCTAAGCTTAGTATTTCTTTTGGAATTTGTGCATTGAAATGTATTATTTGTATCCCATAGGTTTGGTTGTGGTTTGATGCTTGGTCGAGGCAATTTGTGGGAGCCAGAAGTGCTTCTATCCCAGTGAGGAATCTAGTCTTATCTTAGTTTCTTTATTTCTTAGGCATTTTGTTTCCTAGAACTATATAAAATATAATAATATGATTCAATGATGATATTCCTAGCATGCATATTTGAAATGATTGGAAGCTATGAGGCATAAATGGAAATGGTATAAGTACTACAATTTCCATTGAATGCAAAATGTAAAATATTGAAAACACACAATGATAATTTTTGCTTTTGATAAATTATGTAAATGTGAATTATTTTGGCATGCGTAATTGCTTGTGAACATGTGTGAGAGGGCAAGGTGGAGCCTAGGTTGAGGACACCGAGAAAGGCTATAAAGTCCCCCTTAATAATGACTTGCCGATGGTGTACCCTTGATTAGAAATTAAAGTTATTATGAATTGGGGTTGTTGTTGTTGTCGTTATTATTATTATTATTATTATTATTATTATTATTATTATTATTATTATTATTATTATTATTATTATTATTATTATTATTATTATTTGTTGATGTATGTATGTGCTTGTGATTGGAAAGGGGTTACCATGGAGGGGTAGAACCATGGGACGATATCTTGGTGACAAATATGTGAAAATGTAGACTTGTGTTGATGAAGCCTTGAGAAATAGAATTATAGGGATGCTTACTTCGATAGAGGAACTCTTGAGCAGAACGTCTGCTGGAATGATGATCCCCGATGACGTGGCTCTCAATAAAACTCATGAGCAGAATGTCTGTGGGAATGAAGACCCTCAATGACATGGCTCTTGAGTGTATCCTTGCTGCAGAAGTACACATGATGAATGGATTGTATGAGTCGTAATGTGTGCTTTGCTTGTTGTGATGTGTATATATGTGTACGTGTGTGAGATACCCATGGATGAATTTTCCTTGGTTTTAATTTTTATGTTTTCATATTATATGTGGATGAAACTTATCTATGTGTACGTTTAAAAGGGAATGCATTACACGTCCATGTTGCACATATTGTGCAGGATGACAAGTTATATGTGATAAGATATGATGTTGTGTGATCCGGGGTACAAAGGGACTAAAGTGAAAAATAAAGGTTAGAGACTGAAGTGAAAATAAATGTTAGCTAAGGGTCAAACAGAAAATACTTCATTTTGCGACATGGGATGAGAAACATTACAGGTAAGGCAAATGTGAGACCCTAGGGGCATAAAAATGTCAGGATTGGAGGAAAATTAAAAAATAGTCAAAATAATAAAAAGAAACCCCTAAGGATTTAATAAAATAAATAAACAATAGGAATGGATTAATAATCTAAGGCCTAAGTATAGTTGTCTAATTAAATGTAAACTAAGCCCAGTAGTAACTAACTGAGATAAGTTAGGGCCCAATATAAATATATTAGGTGCTAATTAGAAGGCCTAAACTAAAAGTCTAATAGGTAGGCCCAGAAACTAGGTAGAATAAATGTGGGCTGACAAACTAATGGAGTGGGCCCAACTATAGCTAGTAAGCGTGAAGCCCATTAAAATAATAATAATAATAATAATAATAATAATAATAATAATGTCACGTCCCCTAATTTGGGTTGGTGACCGGCATAGGGTGGACCCCACGCCACCTCCATAAGCCTTATAATTAAAAGTGCATAAGCATTTAAAACACAAGACAAAATATTCTTAAAGTATAACCATTTCATTCTAAAAGCTCAAACATGAAATACCAATATATATATATATATATATATATATATAAAGATTCATCCATGCGAACCATGTTTCACATCATTCCCTTTTTTCAAGAATATATTGGCCGAAGAGGAATAAAATAAAACATAGCCAACAAGGTAAAAAAGAATACATTACACTTCTTACAAAATATTTCATCAACATCCTAGGAGTTCTATTTAGTTGCACAACCCGACTTCCATTCCCAAAATATACAGAAGACTAAATAGCACCAACCCTTGAACAAGAGGATTGGGATTTGGAGATCGCCGCTACTCCTCGTGTGAAGACTTGAAAACTAACTCAGGATCTGTAAGGGGACATGCAAAAAGATACATATACTCAATAAGGGAAAAGATAACAAACATGATAATTTAGCATGTCCCTAATAATAGATTATAAATAAAATTGAGTTAAAACCCAGAGGGTACTTAAAAGTCATCATTCCACAACCAAGATCTTTGAGCCACGATAATAATAAATGTGCATAAGTTCGAATATCCTCATATCTTTCCAATTTATCCATAATATGAGGGCCACACAGGCTTCCTACTATGCCATCTTTCCCTTATGCATTAAAGGGCCCACAGTTTCTTCATAAGAATGCGCATTCATCATTTTCGAGAGGGCCACACAAGCTTCTCATTATTCCTCACTTACGTAATGCTAGAATGGCTACACAACCTTCCTAGCTCATCTCTTAGTCATAGTCTGATCAGAAGGTTTAACCGTTTGAACTACCACTAATGCTTTCTCAATTGGAAGGATGGAAGGGCCACATAAGCTTTGCTCTAAACATTGTTAGTCATGGTGTGATGGAGACACAAGGAATCCTCATACCACTACTAACATGTCCATTTCTCACAACGAAACTCATTTCATAACTCGTTCCATTTCTGAATTTAAACAAGAGATCTTACCATCGTTCAGAAATACATCACATTATTCTTAATGCATATTTGGTTCATCCTCTAGAAAGAAAATGAACACCGAATTCCTTCATTCATGGTATCTTCCCACATTTGGTTCAGCTAAGGGAAAGGAAAGGAGCTTTCCATAATGGAAAATAAAGAGGCATTTTTCCATTGTTTTTTTCCATAACTATTTGGATGGAAAAACGCATTCCCTAATGGAAAACCAAATGTTGGATGGTTTTGTCCTTATTGTTCATCTTTTCTATGTCGTCTTCTCTGGACTTTGCTGGAGACTCTGATAGCAACAACAATGGAAGGAAAGACAGAAACTTTGATGGAGACTCTACAACAATGACAATAGGGTATGCTCTGTTTGTGTAGCCAAAAAGTTAGGGGTTGTTCTGGAGTGCTGGCCTATG
Source organism: Biancaea sappan (assembly GCA_037074585.1). NCBI lineage: Eukaryota > Viridiplantae > Streptophyta > Magnoliopsida > Fabales > Fabaceae > Biancaea > Biancaea sappan. The sequence continues at coordinate 66,468,108 of CM073490.1, forward strand.
AGAGTGCAACAATGGTGGTGGAGACAAGGCTATGGGTGTGGGGATGACATGCAAGAAAGGAGATTGATGGGTTAGTGAAAGCTTGTTCCTTCATTTTGCTCATGCTGAGAGGTTGAGTCTGTGCAGAGAAGGAAGAAAAAAAAAGACAATACAAGAAACTCTTCATGCAAGTATGAGTAGGTGTGTTCGTTGTTGGGGATTGAGAACTATGGGAGAAAATGTATGTGTGTGTAAGGGTGCTCTTGACTGTGCAGGAGTGTGTGTGTGTGTGTCTCAGTTTTTGTAGAAATGAATGAAGAAAGAGAGGTTGACTGAGTGGGTGGAGATGGATATAGAGAGGGTGATGAGATGACTGATGTGTATAATGTTAGTGTGTGTGCTGTGACGTGAAGGAAGAAAAAAAGAGAGGAAGTGTGTTCAATAAAAAAGTGAGTGGGTTGTCAGGAAGGTATGTTCAGAAGTTAAGAACAAAAAATTGCATCCTATCACTGACTCCGCTTCACGGGCTTTGTGTCTTCATCAGTTCACTAGCTCTGCATTTTCATCAAACATATTGACGCTGATCTTTACCTTTTTTTTCTTTTTTTCAAATAAAAATTTTAAATCAAGGGTAATCTAGTAAAATTATCCCACATAATATTATTTTCTTCTATTCTTTTCCATTGCATATCGAACAAGCTTTTTTTCTTTTTCTTTTTCCTTTTTCCTTTTTCCATTTCCTTTTCCATTCTATTTTCTATTTTCCTTTCTATTCCTACTCTGTTATGCAAATCAAACACACTGTTAAGATTTCTTTTTATATTTTTCCAAGAAGGTTTAATAGTCATTGAAGGGGACATGTATATATATATATATATATATTAAATTACCACACAAGAGTAAAAGGATAAGAATTCCCTCACCTTAAAGCAGTACACTATTTACCATACGAGACGTTAACTAGGAAGGAAAGAATGCCCCAAATATTAGAGTTAGTTCCCTAATAATCAAGTGCACAAAAGAGGAGTGAAAATAATTAAACTCCAAAATATTGTTTGGGAACAGTTGGTCGACTAACTAAAAATAGCAAATCCTGATTGAGAATACTGATCGACTAATAACACCTACCAGTCAACCGATGCGTCTCTGTCAAAATTGACATTCTCATGTAAAAAAATCTGATTGATAGGTTTCCTCTGTCAAGATTACCAATCTTGTTTAGGAACAACATGGACTTATAGCTAAGTATCGGTCAACCAGTGCTCCTCTATCAAAATTGGATAGAGAGTTCTAGGGCAACTAGTCGACTAGTCTTTATTCGATGGTAGATCAGTTGCCTGATAGACTTCAAAAATCAATTGCCAAACAACATCACATTTCATAAGTCAAAAGCATTAAATAGCTCACTGTTAAACCTCATAAATGACAATAAGAAGATCAAAAGACAAGAAAATATCATATTACAAGAGTTCTTTAAAGATCTCAAAATCCCCTAAATTTCTAATTTGAGAAAGAAACCACCCAAGATTGTTGGTATGATCACCAAAATCTTCCTACCAAAAGCACCTCTCAAGTCTTACATTACCATCCACAACAACTTAGAGCCACTCCCAAGTCCTTAACTCAAGAATTTTCGCATTACACTTTTAGGGTATTCTTCTATGAAAAAATAAATAGAGGGATGGGAGAGATGCACAACATTAAGAGGAAGACTTGGAGGAGGAAATGAGTAAGATGGTGATGGGGAATAGAGTAGTTGTCGAGAAGGAGGGAGGGTTTAGAAGAGAGTGCTTGAGTTAAGAGTGTTTGGATGAAGCAAAAAAAGAAAAGGGGAGCCTTTAGTCAGATTTAAGGAAATTCTAAGAATTCCCTTCTTATCCCCACCGGTGCACTCTCCCAAAGTCAACCTCCTAAATACTTAGGATTATTTCCTACACTAGCATAACATCTATTTTCTTATAACTCAAAGCTATACTCACATACCCAAATCACCAGTTATCATGCACAATATTTGTTTATCATGAAATCTCAATTTAGTCAAATTATTCATGGATTTGATTATGCCAAGCCATTACACCAAAAATGCAATTATTGAGAAAAAGATTACACATAATTCATGATTTTCACAAATAATAATAATAATAATAATAATAATTAACTTAATCCTAAGAAAACTTTAAATAAGATTTAGATACGGATATCTTAAAACTAATATAAATAATCATTTAATTAAATACTAGATAAATCAATGTCAAAGATAATATTTTAGTCTAGCTTCTAGAAGGATAATTAAATAATATTAATTAAACTAAAATAATATAATATGATTAGAATTAATAATAAAAATATTACTTATATAATACCTAACATATCTATTAGTCGAAAATCACACTTAAAATATTAAACGAGGAATAATAATAATAATAATAATAATAATAATAATAATAATAATAATAATAATAATAATAATAATAATAATAAAATACACCTAATATAATTAAACTTTCTAGAAACAAGATAAATAAAAATAAAATAAAATAATCAAGATAAAGTATTAAATAAATAAATAAACTTAGGATAAACAAAAATCTATATAATCTAATTTAAATTTAAATACTCCCTTCTATCTAAGCCTAGACCTCCACCTATAAATAGACTCCAAGGCCTTCACTTCTCTTCACACACTCTTTTCCTTCTCTCTCCCTAGCACCATCCCTCTCTCCCCCCTTTCTCTTAGCAACTGCACATACAAGCCTGATTTAAAGGTAAGCCTTACAACCATAATTTAATTTATTTAATTTGTTATTTTTAGATAGTAGGTTAGTTAATTAATTATTTGAATTGTTATTTCTAGGACATTATATTAATTAATTAATTTATATTTATATTTTTAGGATATTAGGCTAAGTTAAAAGCATTCAAATTTAGGATGAAAATTTAACAAACTAGGGTTAGAAGAAATGTTTAATCTGATCCAACATTTTGAAAAGGTCCTTTTTGTAGCAATTCGGGTCCATATGCATGGGAAAAGCGTTTGGGCATCTAGAAGGAATCGTCAAGATCCCAGGTGAGTGAAAGGACCCCGTCTTAATATGGTTTTTACATTATTAGTGATAAAAAAGTATGATGTAGGATACTCCCACGACTCATAGGGGGTGACTGGATTTGGGGTGGCGAATCCAGGGAGGTAATTCAATGTTAATAAATTCATAAATATGAATATGTCTAAACATGTGTTTTGGGGTTATGTAATGGCTAACATTTGAAACAATAGAGATAAAGTTTGAATCTTTTCAAAGTGCACTTTATTGTTATCTTGACTTATGGTTTGTAAACATGAGGTGTGATAATGTATGATATCGGTCATATGTATAAATATTACATTTTACCTCTGTTTATAACATGATATTTTGTGTTGTTGATTGTGATTAGACGAGATAGTACCCCCTCTCATGGCAAGGCCAAAAGCCAGGTTAGAGGTGCCTTGACGGATGAGAGTGGAGACAACAACTCCCTCGGTAGGAAGTATAGCCCAAGTCAGGTAAAGAGACCACTGAGGGGCCCTGACTAAGAGGATGAGGTTGTGCATCACGGCAGGAATGAAATTTGGTGAGCCCGCCTATATGCACTCCCAGGGATATATGGCCATTGACAAGTACTAGTTCCATTGGTCTGCTTGGATGAAACTTGCTGTTTTATTATATGTGTCTTTTGACTGTGATTTTTGATTAAGTTTGAGCCTTCAAGCATACTTGCATGATTGACGATGTATTTGAATCTATTAAGGCGAGACCAATTTGCTCACTGAGTTTTTTAAACTCACATTCCATGTGTTTTACCCTTTTTTAGATCAGGTTGCCAACAAAGATTTCCAACTAGAAGAGTAGCTTACTTCGGACCAACTCGTTGTCGGGTAAGCCCTTTGTTTGTTTCAATTTATGTTATTAGGTCACTCTATAGTTATCTAGGACATCTAGGTCAGAGGATTGGCATTATGACATAATTAAACTTTTTATTCAGTTTAAGACTTTGTTTGAATTAAGACTTATCATTTCAATTCTGCTATATATGAAAGCCATTACTTTGTTAAGTAATGGTGAGGTAAGGATGCTATTTATATGTCTCCTATTCTGTGTATTTGATAGAGCAATGAGGAAACCAGGTATGCTTTCTTTGTATGAATGGCATGAATTATTGATAAAAACTAGTTATCTTTTAAATATGGGAATAAAGTAACTAAAATAAAATAAGTAAATCACTTATAATATAATTCGCAGTTATAATTCTAGTAAGGCTTATAGTGATATCAGTTTCTTTATTGTGCCGATCACGTGCTCAGGTGGTGGTCATGACAGTGTGTGCAAGTAACCCAGTATGGGTTAGAGCTATATTTAGGTTGCTTGAGGCACTAGGGACATGAGATGAGGTATGGGCGGCTTGCGATCGAGAAAAGTCGAGGTTGGGAGATTAGTTGTGCTAGCATCGGATGTGTGCTCTCTTGGGGGTAATAAGACAATGCCACAGGGATTTGGGGATGGTTTGATGTTATACGTGCACGACTATATGTGAGTGTCCTTTTATGAATATATATATATATATATATATATATATATATATATATATATATATATATTATGTATATATTTGTGTCACATCTCCAATACACCACATGTGACTGACATGGTGATGACGACTCACATTCATACCGTAAACCTTATAACATAATCCAAAAACCACATTATCCATAGGATTCTCGAAAATATAATCAATTAAACGATTTCAATTCATAACACACATGACAACAAGCATGATTCATCACATTCATCAAAATATATAGTTTACAAAAGAATAGATGGCATCCCATCATCCATTAGCAAAAAGAATCACCATAATCCAAGGTTATGATTTAATTACAAACAGGTCCTAGGTTACCTACGTAGTCACAAAGTGACCCCTAGGAATCAAGAAAGATAACTCAAAATAAGACCAACGCAAAGATTCAAAAGGGGTTGCTAACTTGGGGCTCATGACTCCTCATATGCGTCACCTTCTTCAGCAAAGGACTTTGAGAGATTCAAGAGTGAGAAATGTGAGTAAGGAAATACTCAGTGAGTAGCAACTTAATCATAATAGTAAGAAATATCACAACTGTGAATCCCAACACATTGATATCCTGGTATCACTTACTTGAGGTAGAAAGGCAACCATTCTAGCACACCAATACCACACAGCAATTTAATAATTATAAGAAAGGCCACACCACAGCTAAATTATTATAAGTAAGTGTCACACCTTGACATAGTTTAGTCATGACTGTACTACATCTCGGTACTATAAGTAAAGTAAATGCTTCACCATAGCATAAAGCACATATACATGTACATATATATATATTTATATTCACAGAATTTCCTTTGGTATAATCAATTACTATTGCATGGATACATGGTCACAATAATTTCGAATCCTTACTAGAAACCTCATTACCATAATTGCATAATGGACACCTCATTCCATTATCCTAATAGCACTCTTGAATCTCGAATTTATATTTGTAGATGTTAATCAATATACAAGTTTCCCATTCACCTAGACTCTATGCTTATACTTTACTGTACGTGCAAGTGATCTGGAAGGGAAAAAGTGCCCAGGCTAAAGGATTATCACCGTATCATTCATGCACACGAAAAAGAAGAATTAATTATCTTTCCATTCATTCCTTGAAGTGAATAGTCGACTGATAACCACCTATCAGTTGACTAATCCTGATTCATCAAATTTATCAACCAACAACAAGGAGAAATTGGTTGACTGATAGTACTCTATCAGTCGACTAATCCTTAAATATGAAATCTTCAAATAATTGACAGAAAGCAATCAGTCGACTGATAGTACTCTATCAGTTGATTGATCCGAAGTCACAAAATTTATTAATAGGTAACATAGAGGAATAGGTTGACTGATAGTGCTCTATCAGTCAACTGATCCCTGAATTTCAAATCTACTAATAAGAGACAAAAGGAATTCGGTGGACTAATAGTGCCTCATTTTTCGACTAATGAGCTACTGTCTTAACCAAATAAGTTTCAGAAGCAATCAGTCTACTTATCCCATTACGACAGTCTACTGATCGCCCCAATTTCTGAAATTCCCAGAAACCAGTCACTCTTTCTAACCTAGAACCATCCAAACTTAAATCATATCACGCAAAGACTTACACAAACACCAAATAGTCCAGAAGTTCATGCTTGAGGCAAGAGAATCACTAGAAATCCAAGTATTCTTCCCAAACTCTCCAAGTTTCAGATTCTATAAAATGTTTAACCAAAATGCGATTTTCCTCACTTTTAATCCCATGGAAACACCCATCAAGGATCACAAAATAACAACGGGAGAGTTTAAAACCAAACCCAACTCCCCATTTTCAAAAAATCCCTTATTACCCACCAGGGCTCATAAGTTACGAAAATGATAGGAAGAAATAGGGAAGAACACTTACAAGTCTTGAATCTTCACTTAAAGGGAGAGGAAGACTACCACCCATAAGCCTAGAAGAGAGGGAGATGAAGAGCTACTGGGAGAGAGAGCACCGGCGACCATGGAGGAAGTGAGAGCATGAGAAGAGTGAATGAAGTGCTAAATGCTTCAAAAGAAGGTTTTTAAGAAGCAATAAGGAAAAGAAATTCCCTCTATGCCCCTTTGACTCTCACTTTCCCAAAAGTCAACATCTTCCAAACTTAGTATACGTCAAGGCAAAATACCACACTTCAAAACATATCAGATACCATATATAAGCACATGACATAATTAAATAATCATATTATGAAGATTTAGTAAATGCCACAAATCATACAAGAGCATACATCCAAGAAGAAAATCACAAACCGTAAAAACCCAGATGTTACAATTTGTGTAAGAGTAAGGCTATTTCGGGAGAATTTGTGGATTAGACTCACCCCCTTATAATTGTAGGTATCGAAGGATATTTAATCCGACAGCTCGTGGATCGAAGATACCTCCCCATTGCTCAGGGCAAAGTAAATTTTATTTATTTATTTTTAGTTAATTTCTCTAGTATGCTCTGTTATCAGATATTCCACCTAAGATATAGGTTATATTAGTTGGGTTAAGTTGTAAGATCCTGGTTTGCGGTGGTATGGATGTCACATCATCTGCATTTATCACAGCCCCCAGTTTCGGTTCGTGACACAAACTATGAGGGGTTCCTAGCACCTTGTAGTGGACAAAGCTACTGCCTAAGTGTCATAATTACTGCTTGTTATTGTATAATCTCCTAATGCTAGAAAACACCAAATATCTTTTTGTAGATGACTATGAAGGTGCTAAGATAGAAAATTTCATTCATGGACACCAATTATTCTACTATAATTAAGCCTACAAATACTTTGAGTAACTGACGAGATATCTTAGTAAATGAAATGTATAAATAGTTTAGACATCAATGAGGATGAGACTGAATTTGGTTGTCATTTAGTTAAGCTATTTTTGTTTTTTATGTTATGGATTTGCATGTTATGTCTTTCATTATGTAATCCGGTTGTTGGTCATGTAAAATTTTCTTAATGATGTTGATTATATAATGGATTTTCTACTTACATCTTTCTTTCTTCCCTTTGCATTAACTATTTTTATTTGAGTACTAGTTAATATTTTATTGTGTCACACCATTAGACTAAGGATAAGGATGTGTTACTCATGGAGTCCTTCATTGAGCTCATAATGAAGGGAGAATACCTATAAAGGTTTCAAAGCAAGATACCTATAGAAACTAGAGAAGACGCTCACTATGAAGGTGCTCGGCCCTGACCTCAGGGTCATCTCTCATATATTGTCTTGATTGAAAACCTTGAAGAATGGTTGCCAAGCTTTCTATGAATTGGTATATGGAATAAATACTAGTGGCTTCAAGTGGAACCCCAATAAGAAATGTATTGCTGTAGAACTTGTAGTGTGCGATGAGTATCTGAAAGGAGGTTATACTTCAACTTGTTTTTTTATGGTGGATGTTTAATTGTGTTAGACGTTTTTAATTCTGACTCTTATTTTTTTCATAGTTCAACAAGAATAAAGCCATTTGGAGTAATAAGTCATTTCTTAATTTTGAACAACTAAACATCATTTTTGGGAAAGATCATGGCAATAAGGATGCTCAATCAGGCTATGACATTCTAAAAGAGATAGATGTTGAAGGTGATGGATTAGATGAGATGTTAGAAAGTGACACCTAGTACGTTTGACATTGAGATGCCTTACTTGGTTGTGCTAGTGTCTGAGGCACCTGTCAACAATTCAAGCGAGGCCACATCTATTTCAAGGAGAAGTCGTTGGAGAAGTCATAGTGGTGGTGATAAACTAACCAAGGTCCTGAGAGAAGCATTAGAAAGCCTTGGGAGTGACTTTTAAAAAGCCATTGTTACCATCTGCACAATGATTGATAAACTGGTAGATAAGGTGCACATGTTTTCAAGGAAGGAAAAACTGCATGAAGAGTTGATTAAGGTTCAAGGACTAACAATCATAGAGATAGTACTATGCCAAATTACTTGAAGGATGAATAGATTCAAGTTGTCATTGACTAGATTATGCTTATTGATTGATGTCATTTTGTGTGGTTAAGAGTTGTAGGATGCCACTTTTGTTGTTGTTGTAAGGCCTCGTGCCTTGGTTTGTATCACTATAACATGGCATAACTTAGTTATCAGTAGGAGATTATTATGTGTTATGGCCATTTTGTTGTCATTGTTGTAAGGTCTCATGCCTTGCTTTGTATTGGCATGTGACTTATTAAGTATTTTGGATGACTATCCATTATGACTTTGTTGTCACTAGCAAGTGATCATGTACTATGGATGAAACTTAAGTGTCATATTAGGTGTTTATGTGTTATAAATAAATTATCTATATGTGTGTTTGTGTGTGAGTTGTTGTGTGAGATTTGAATAGAATTGGAAATCTGATTTATGACTTCACATTGATTTTTAAACAATCTTCAAGTTATTTGATTCATTGGAGAGGACAATAATATTGTTGAACTTGAACATTAAGTGGATGAAATCTATTTAGTGGATATGATGAATAATATTTTTTTTGATGTTTTAGTGGGTTTTGCAAGCTATCTTTCTTTGTTTATTTTGCTTCTGCTTTTTTTTTTTTATAATTTTTTGATCAAAGTTAACCTTCTCTATTGATAAAAATTTCTAGACATAATTAGACGCTCTTTGAAGCTTAGCTTTTACCAATTCTAGTAAGTGAATTTTGGATTATCACATTATATCTTTTAGTAGGGGTTACAAACCCATACATTAAGTGGAACTAGGAATTCAAAGTGGAATAAATATTTTCATTTGCATTTATAGTAATTGTTCATTACAAATATTCATTACTTATATTATGCATATCAAACACTATCCTACACCTACACCTTCTTCAAGCATAATAGTGTCTCAAACAAGACATAAAGTGCCAATCCAACCATTGCCATCTTTGCCACATCACACTCTACCTTCGCCAACTCCTCACAATCATGAAGTGCAACATTTTCATTATTCTCAGTAAATGGCCGAATTGGGTTGTCCCTAGAGTCTTATTTGCTTCCTTGATTAGGATTCATCCATTAGAAAAAGCCACACTTGTTGCTTTTATACTTTGTGTACATGTGGTTTAGGTTCTTCATGGATTGAGATATTTTGACGGTAGCTCTTCAATTGCAGAAGCAATTTCAAACTCGCACTAACTTTGCTATTGCCATTGCCAAAGAGTGGCCATTTTATATTTACAAATAGGTGAAAAGGAAAATTCTAGATTCAGAAGCATGCAAGGAGTCAATTTTTAATAATCCCAACTAATGAAATGTGAGTAATCTTATTGAGAGACCCATAACTTGTTTTACATTAGTGTACTCTCAAAATATATGCCTAGAATTGAGCATAATCTTACTAAAATAAAACTAAAAGGCTTGTTTAATTTCCTTGTTCGTTTTTATGATTTTAGAATAGTTTTGTCTACTTGTTTTCCAAACAAGTTCTGAGACCAAAAGAACAAAAAATATTTTTTTGAATTAATTTTTTTTGAAATATGTTTAAAAACAAAATGATAGAAAAATTTGTTTGAAATTTTTTTTTTTTAGAAACAAATTCAAAAATACAAAAACAAAATTAGGTTAGAGAAGAGAGAAGAGAGAAGAGAGAAGAGAGGAGAGAGAAAAGAGAGAGGAAGGAGAAAAAAAAGAGGAAGAGAGATTGGAGAGTAGAGAGTAGAGAGAGGTAGGAGAAAGAGAGAGAATAGAAAGAGGAGGGAAAAGAGAGAGAGAGAGAGAGAGAGGGAGAGATCAAATCACAAAATTACAAAACTGCCATTAATGAAAACAAAGAAATCATTTTAAAACATCTAAAATTAGTTATGGTTTTATTATTTTTAAAACACCTATTCTGTTTTTTTGTTTTTAAAAATAAATAGACATAACACTTTTTTCAAATAATTCTTTTTTTTCTTCTGTTTTTAAAAGTGGAAAACTATTTTCAAAAAAAATATAATCAAATAGGCCCAAAATCTTTTTTGTACATTACCAAAATGAATTAAAGAAAAGATGTTCTACTACTATAATATATAAGATGAATAAAATCCAATTAGTCAGCTACTTTCTCATATTGGATGTGGACAAACTAGAAAGTGAAATCACTTAAGTGGTTATGGGTAGTTAAAAAAAATAATAACCAATATTATCAAACCAAATATAAAGCTAGTATATTCTTATCTGGTAACTTTAATTTGCTTTCCCTTTGTGATTTTATATTGGTTATTTGAAGCTTAGAATGAAATATTCTTTGAAATAGTTGATCAAACCCAATATTTTATCCTGGTTTAGTTTCAAATTAAGTCTACATCCAAGGTTGTCAAGAAATCGATCTAAATCTTAAGAACTTATCGACTTAAATCTTAAGATCTTACGATCATATAATTCTAAGCAACTTGAACGATTCTGATTCTATATAAGATCTAAATTTGCTAAGATCATAGAAAGATATCGATTTGAATGTTAAGATCTTATTATTTTACGATTTTTTCGATCTTATAAGATTTTGGATTTTTGTCATTTTTTTTAATTTATTGATATGTTTCCAATCTATTAGGTCAATTGGGATGGAAAAGAATGTTAACCCCATTACATGTGTTAAAAAAGGTTTGATGACAATAAACATTTTGGAATTTTCCCATTGAACTTAAATGATCAAAACTTTTAAGGAACTTGAAGGAAGTCAAATGCAAGTGCTTAAATTCTGTTAAAGTAGTTGAATGGCAAGAAAACTACTTTAAAAATTAGTTTAATCCATTTAAAGCACCATAAATCATGAATCTAAGTTTCCCAACACATTTCCATACTCAAGAGAAGAGAGTGAAGTAATCCATTAACCGAAAACACTATAATTTCACTAAAATCCCACCTGGGGTTTTTATCATGCAAAAATGAGAAAAAAAAGAATGAGGGAAATTTCTTCATGGAACTCACCTTATCCATGATTCCAAAGCTGAAAAGACATCACCGAAGCAAAGCCTTGCTGGAGAAGACCGAGTGGGAGACCACTGTTGGAGGCTTGGAGAGGGAGAAGATGAGATGAGGAAGATAACATGCACAACAAAGAGAGGGACAACGTGAGAGGAAGATAATGGACTAAAGTGTATACTCTCTAATATAAATATATAGGCCATCCATTTTTACCATTTGCCCTCTTTAGTTCCCACACATGCCAATAAGGTCCAAGGGCATAAATGGTAATTTTCTTAACATACGGAATTAAGTATCTGACACATATTTTTCCCTTATCCACCCATCTCAGCCTTCACACCAACTCAAAATTTTAAATTTACCGTGATCCTCCATATCACGACCCAAATCTGGGCTTGTGACTGGCGCGGATAGTGCTTAACCCACACCACTGTAAGCTTATCTCTATCCTAAACCATATGTTCATATCATCCTCTTTATCCATATCATTAAAACACAATTAGTATTAATACACATTTTATTACATACCACAAGAGAATCAATCCTCTTCTTGTAATACATATATAATTATGAATCATCTTTCATATAAATTTAAAGTTTATAATCAAAAACGCTTGTTACAATTCTAGAATTTCCCATATACCTTACAACTATCCATACATCGTAGCAGAACCATGACCTACCTGATTACAGAGCTTTCTAGGCTTCCTACTCAAATACACAAAACTAAAATATTACCATATCCTGAGAAAAAGGGGAGGTATCCCTCAGCATGCACGTCCTAGAACAATAAGCTCTTCTTCACCTAAAATTGTGAGGGGGTGAGTCTAATCTACTTGACTCACCATAAGCAACCTAGCCTAACCAAAAAAATATGCAGTAATGCTTGCCAACAACACACACACACACACACACACACACATAATATATATAATGTATAAATGTGTATCTACAATTATGATCTTGAGTGAGTGAACTTTCACCATACCAATATAAAAAAGGTAATAATGCATGTCCAAATCTACATATGAAATAATGCTACATTATCTGTGTCGTAACCTAGAATAATGAGTAAGCAATAATACTTGAGTAATCACAATACTAGTACACACCCAACATGGCTTAGGCTCAGGTTCTAAATCTCATTCCAATGAACTATATGTATATATATATATATATGCATGGGGCCATAATAAATCATATTAGTATTCCTCATATAACAGCCTCGAATCCCATCATATCGTATAGTTAGCACCTATGGTTCTCCACAAGCAAAACCATATAGACACCACAAAATTGGCCAAATAATGCCAATAACACAATACTCTCACACATCACATAACATGCAAGGTCAATACACAAATGGCCCCTCTCATGATCTTTCTTCACCTTAATACGTATATATAAGGACTCATCTGATTGAGTTTTCCAAAACATGCTAAGAGGGTTTCATTATTATTAGAATTAGTAAGGCTACACAAGTAGCATAAAAGGTTGTTCAACTCTCACATGACATCACATACATACATAGGCTTAGGATGCCAACACAATACAACCACTACAATTCGATAAAAACCATCACACAAACCTTTATAAGGTGGTTTATAATATACACAATGAGTATTTATCGGATTACACCGATTTCCTCATTTCCCTTTACAAGGGTGTCATTCTAGGCAACATAGGCCATTAAATACCATACACAAGGGTTCACATTGGGCTACACAGGCCTTGTCATAACCCTACACAAGGGTGTATATTGGGCCACATAGGCCTCCTCATAATCCTTTTACAAGGGTTCATATTAGGCCACATAGGCTGTTTGGGAGAACCACACAAGTTTCTCATAATGGCATCATTAATCATCTTTGGGAGAACCACAAAGGTTCCCCATACTGGCATCATTAATCATCTCTGGGAGAATCACACAAGTTCTCCATAATAGCATCATCAATTATCTCAAAGAGAACCACACAGGTTTTCTATAATATCCTTAGTCATAGTGTGAGAGGGCCACATGACTCTTCGTACTATTACTAATTCACCTCTATCAAGAGAGACATACAAGCTTCTCATATAACACATAACATTCATTCCACATATACATGCACATCAATGTTGCTTCATTGAGAAATTACAAAATTATAAGGTAGTTACACCTAAACGTATATATATAGTCATATAAATAGTACTACGTCATGCGATACTCACCATAGGTTGCCATGACTCCTTAATGTATCTATCACACCTTCGTGTCGTTATATATGTTTCCAATTATGTATTCATACATTTACAATTAAGCACCAATTATGCATCCACATTTGCACATCTATATATTTTAGGCAACTATGTACAAGCCATTCTACAGCTCTAACTTGCACTTATAACCCATGACAATATTGCAGTTCACATACAACAATTACATGCAACCCTCCTTAGTCCATCTCTAGCCATATAGAGATTTATATGTATGTATGCCAAATATCCCATTGAATAACAACATGCATCATAATGAAATCATACTAGGAAAGTAGTTTCTTAAAAAAGAAAAAAAAAAGAAAACCATTTAGGCAAGGCTAGATCTCTCACCTTAACTCCAAGCTAGCTAATCCTCCTCAAAAAATGTGGAAAAAGCCTCAAATAATTCATCCCCATAAAGTAACCATGTAAAAACATGTCAATGTCACAAAATAGGGAACTTTTTTATCATAAATTCTGACCTTTGATCACTTTTTTTGTCATAACTCCTAAATAGTAATGAATTTTCAATTGAATCTTGTTTCATTAGAAATTAGACTAAAAGATCTTCCCAATGATATAAAATTTACTAAAACTAGAGTCTGGATAAGTGGGCAGAGGGCTACCTCCTTTACCTCTTTCGCCCATAAGTGTGTGTATTAACACTTAAGTGGATAGAGGACAATATATTCACTCTGTTTTTGCAATTTTTGACTCCTTTAAGGTTTCTCCTTCATCCTAGATCAATTCTTAACCAAAACTCAAGATTCTTTCCATGATTTTGCTCTAGGAATGATAATAAATCATTTACACACTCAAATCCTAAATTAAATTTAAGAATCAAGACTCAAATTCATCAATCTTTCTTCAAGAACCCTAACTTCTATTATTTTTCTATCATAAATTTAAAATCGCAATTTCTAAGTTTTAATCCAAGGATTCCATAAATTTCTTGTTCCTATTTGATTAACAAACATCCAAGAAGAGTTTTTGGGTCATCAATCTAGCTTAAACTCTTAAGAACACTCTTCCTCACTCCCATTTTCCTCAAATCTAAAAATGTGACAAGAAGAAGAAGAAGGTGGGAAGCTTACCTCATTTCTTCCTCCTTCCAGTGATGGTTGGTCACCAGAGACTTAAACTTTCTTCAGAAACCAGTGGTCAGAGACTTAAGTAGTGCTCTTAGGTTAAGGGGATGGAGAGAAGTGAGAGCTAGGGTTGAGAAAATGTGTTTTGTGTGAGGAGGAGAGGAAATGGCTGAAAACTGTGCGTGTGGGGGGCTTATATAGTCATCTTAGGAAAATTACCATTTTGCCCCTTCGGTCTAATCCCAATCAAACAATAGTGGCAAAATCATAATTTCTCTGACTTAGACATTCTTTAACACACACTAGTACCACACATTCCCAAGGCCAATTTCTCAACTCTTAACACATGACTATCCTTAATTTCCATTTTCATTAAAAGTGCCACTTAAATATTTTTATTTCACCTTAGTCCCTCCATAGTCTCATTACCCATCTACCTTTCCAATGTTATGCATACACCCCATCCTCAGTCACTTATCACCTTACCCACATCTTCTACCATGAATTTCCTTTCTTACAAACAAAAAATTTTCCACACGTTCAAATATTCATCTTGAAAAACCAAGCACACTGATACCTGAGGGCCTGGGTATCTCACTCCCCTTAATTCAAGAACTCCCATGTTCCTTCACTTTAGTCCTTACACAAGGGGCTCAAAGGCCTGATCCGTATCGTGACCACCACACACAACACTGAACCATAACCCATGATCATATTTTGATTCACAACTCTTTATACATGGCCACACATGTTCCAACAATGGAAATGCCCATACAAGCTCTCAAAATTCTGCAATTAACTCAATCGGATCCTCAAAACCTTTACCTTCATAATTAGTAAGATATTTATAAATTGAATATGGATATTACAGTATTACCACCTTCTCTTTCCTCCACATTACTTCTTCAATCAAATAGGACATTCCATTATATTTCCACCTTCTCTTTCCTCCACATTACTTCTTCAAGTAAGTAGTCCCGGTCTAGGATCCTCCTTCCAAGGGCTCCTTTGAATCAAGGTTCATCCTCTTGTCCATTCAATAGGACCATCTGTGGCTCAGTTCGACAAGTACTGTAAGAGTACTTGATACTTACTTCCCCATTGTCAGGACCCGACCCGACCCCAACTCGTGACCGGCGTAGATAGTGTGTTACCAACATTATCGCAAGCCTAAATTTTTATCGTAAGATCGTAAATAGTGACCTAGATGATTACAGAGTACACTAGAGAAATATAATAAAAAAATATTACCTTACCCCGAACAATGGGGAGGCATCCTTGATCTGTGAACCCTCAACCTAACCGCACCTATATACCTGCAATTGTGAAGGGTGAGTCTAAACCATGGACTCACCAATGTTAGCCCTACACTACATAGATATACATAATATATATATATATATATAAACCCTTTCGGGAATATTTCCGTATGACACCAAGCTGCCAATAGGCACACATACGGTATCACATCCCATCATATTCTCCCCTGAACACACACATGCATACAACACAATAAATAAATGCATGAGACCCTACAAAAGGGTCCATGCTCCCATACTACGTTTCAAGAGTTTAATCCACGTGGGTTTATGTCCCCACATATTATCACTCAAGAAATCCCACTATGTACTGGGTCTATCGGGTCATATCCATAACCATAACCTGTGTATGGTCTCTTAGATTATGCCCTTAAACAGTACATATATATATGTCCTATACACCACATCACAGCCATACTCAATATATATATATATATACAGATAAATGAGATGCAATGAAAATCCCACTCTTTCTTACACCACATTAAGGACCACCCCTCAAATACGTATGCATACCCATTAATACCACTCAGCAGTATTACATAATGGGTAACTTCCCACTTCTATTTTCTTCTTTTTTCATAATATAAATATGCAAATAAATATGCAATGCACCCACACAAATACCACAACCAATCCACATATTCCCATATATATATATATATATATATATGCATATCCACGTATAGGAGAGCTAGATAGATCCTTCACCTGGATTCCACGTTCTCCGTGCTCCTACCTTGTGCCTCAACCATCCCTATTGTAACCAGGCAGAAATCAATCAAGGTTACAAAATAGAGAAATTTCCTATTACTAATACTGACCTTTACCTACTTCTTCAAACATAACTATCAACCAATAATGAATCTCCATATAAAACTTATACCATTGGAAACTAGAGTCAAAGAGCTTTCCAATGATATAAAGTTTCCCCAAATCAAAGTTTAGATGAGAATAGCCCCAGAATACTCAAATGGCCATAGCTTGGGGTGCCGAGAACACTCCTTTCCACTCAAGGGTGGCGCCTGGGGCACCACGACTTCAACCCCATGATCTGGCCTTGGTCGATTCGGCTGATTCTCCACTATTTTCCATGATTCCTTCCATGGGATCTCTTCCTTGATGTCTAAGGAGCATTTATACACCAAAAGCCCCAATTTTCATCAAGAAACGAAGATGGAATCTTCATTTTACCCTAAATACCCTTAAAACTAGAAAATAGGAAAAAGCTTGAGAAATAGGAATTCCTACCTCGATTCTTTGCTTTCCCTACGTTGCTAGGCTCCTAGAGTTTCACCTTATTGCCCGAGATCTGTCCTCGAAGCTCGATTGAAGGATTTGAAGTGGAGAGAGAGAGAGTAGGGAAAAGGAAGAGAGAAAGAAAGGAGAGAGAAGGTGAAGAAAGAAAGAAGAAAGGAGGAAATGAGAAAAAAGAGGCGGGGCTACCTATATATACTCACCCAGAGTGCAATTACTAATTTGTCCCTAGTTAACCCTCAGTCAAGACTAGTAAAAGCAAATCCGTAATATCCCACCTTGGGTGTTTCTAAATCCTAGGTGCCACATACTTTTCCTTATTTTACTTTAGTCCTTCTTTGTATCCAACTTGTCTCTTAACTCCTCAATGCCCTCAGTTCCATCAATACATTCCTCGACTCTCTACCACTTAATATTTTACAACCTTTCCACTTCTAAGCCTCACACTTTCCTTCCTACACACTAAAAAAACTTCCTCCTCCCGAATTATTCCATAAAAATTAGCTTTACGTAATACCTGAAAATCATGAATATTTTGGGGTATTACATTCTTCCCCCATTTTTGAATATCTGTTTGATATCATCATTCTCCCTTCAAAACTTCAGACATGATTATATCAAATAGGTATTCATCATTACTGGTTCTTGTACAATAGCTTCCCCTTTGACTGCATAAGCACATTCCCACCAGGACAGCCATCGAAAAGGATAAGACTGCACTACTCCTGCCATTCTCTGACACATCTTCTATTATCCTACAGAAGGGTAGTAAAGTTCTCATAGAACTTCCCCCCTTTTAACTTTGAGCCATGCTTAAGGCGCATCCCATTCACCCTACTCACCATGTTTTCGCTACGCTACTCTGATATAATCAGGGGTTCCCTCTATCAGAGATTTCCCTATCTCGCATTCTGGATCACCTTACGTATGACCTAGGTACTTCCTAAACCATGACCTCAAACCTACCCTCTACGGAGTTCGTCATAAACAGTAACTAGCTGTACCAAGCCCACATCGAGTGTCAATCCACTGGCTAACCCCCAGGGGTGATCGACATAATAATATCCGCTCTCATGATCCCATACATACCCACTCCACGGAACTGAGGTCATGAGGATGCATTTATAGTATAAGTGCCGATTTTCCTTAAATGTGGAACCCAATCTCTCGAGAATTGGTGCAAGAACTTCCTTCTGAACCATTCCCATCCCTTAAGTGAGAATTTGGGATCCTGTCATCGCTCACTTTGTCCCCCCAACTCTTCTTTTCCTGAAAGGGACAAAGCTGATCTTCCATGTATTTTAATTCATTGTTTGTGTAGTCTTCGTACTCTGGGAGCACAATTTCTACACTTACTAACCCACCTCCCTCTTTAGTGTTTCTCACATTAATCATCCAAATTCCTCCATGGGATTTTATCCTCACAATCCTTACTACTTGTCAAGCCTCTCTATTCTTTCCCCATCTTCTTCTTGGCTTAACTAAGCTTCTACCTGGGAGCAAACCCGTAAAGCTCTACTTTCTTCAAGATTATCATCACTTCTCCATCCCGTTATCTTGCCACATCCACCCTTATGGCTCTGAAATACTCGTGCCTCACATTACTTGGGATGTGTCTCGAGCACATAAGAGGTAAAGGTAGACGTTTAAGTCACTCATGAGCTTAAACATATCCTTTAGGAGGAACTTGATAAAAAAGAAAGGAAGACACATCCTACAAGGCCTTTAATTGAGCCATCTCTCTATAATTGTACCATGATTCACAATGATAGAGGAAGACCCACTAAGGTTACCTTTCTCTATAATCAATAAGAGACCTACACCTTAATTCCTAAACCACAATCCCTCTTATACCATTTCTGTCACGACCCGACCCTAGCTCGTGACCGGCACAGATAATGTGTTACCAATACTGCCGCAAGCCTAAATTTCTGTCACAGGATCGTAAGTGGTGACCTATATGATTACAGAGTATACTAGAGAAATATAATAAAAATATATTACCTTACCTTGATCTGATTGCTCCTGCATACCTGCAACTGTGAGGGGGTGAGTCTAAACCACTGACTCACTAATGTTAGCCCTACACTACACAGATATACAGAAGATATATATATTGAGAATATATCCCGTATGACACCAAGCTACCTATAGGCACACATACGGTATCACATCCCATCATATTCTCTCCTAAACACACACATGCACACCACATAATAAATAAATGCATAAGACCCAACACAAGGGTCCATGCTCCCATACCACGTTTCAAGAGTTTAATTCACGTGGGTTTGTGTTCCCATAGATTATTACTCAAGAAATTCCACTATGTACTGGGTCTATCGGGTCATATCCATAATCATAACATATGTATAGTCTCTTGGATTATGCACTTAGACAGTACATATATATATATATATATATCCCACACACCATATCACAGCCACACTCAAAAAAAAATATATATATATATATATATATATATATATATATATGCAAATGAATGAAATGCAATGTAATCCTGCCTTTTTCCATATCATATTGGGGACCAACCTTGGATGCATATGCATACCCAGTGACACCACTCAGCGGTATTACACAATGGGTAGCTTCCTACTTCTATTTCCCTCTTTTTTCATAATATAAATATGCAAATGAATATGCAATGCAACCATACAGATACCATGACCAATCTACACATTCCCATCCGCACATATCCCAAATAATTCCCACTACAATAATATATTTACTGAATAAATGTATATAAACAATATAAATATACATATACATACATATATGCATATCCGTATATAGGAGAGCTAGATAGATCCATCACCTAGATTCCATACTCTTGGCGCTCCCACCTTGCGCCTCGACCATCCCTATTGTAACCAGGCAAAAATCAATCAAGGTTACAAAATAGAGAAAGTTCCTATTATTAATCCCAACCTTTACCCACTTCTCCAAAAATAAATCTCAATTAGTAATGAATCTCTATGTGAAACTTATTCCATTGGAAACTAGACTTAAAGTTTGCCTAAAACGGAGTTCAAATGAAAGAGTTATAACTGTTTGAATAATAACCCCAAAATACTCAAATGGCCAGCACTTGAGGTGCTAGATGCCAAGTTTTTGCCTAAAATTTAGTGCTTGGCGCCTGAGGCGCCACATATTGTGCTTCGGGCACCAAGACTACTCATTTCCACTCAAGGGTGGAGCCTAAGGCGCCATGACTTCGACCCCGCGATCTGGCCTTGGTTTTTGGTCAGATCCAATCGATTCTCCACCGTTTTCTATGATTCCTTCCATAGGATCTATTTCTTGATGTCTAAGGAGCATTTAGATACCAAAAGCCCCAATTTTCATCGAGAAACGAAGAAGGAATCTTGATTTTACCCCAAATACCCTTAAAATTAGAAAATAGGGAAAAGCTTAAGAAATAGGAATTCCTACCTCAATTCTTTGCTTTCTGTACGTTGCCAGGCTCCTAAAGGTTTGCCTTATTGCCCGAGATCTGTCCCCCAAAGCTTGGTTAAAGGATTTGAAGTGGAGAGAGAAAATAGAGAGAAGGAAGAGAGAAAGAGAAGGTGAAGAGAGAGAGAGAAGAAAGGAGGAATTGAGGAAAAAGAGGCGGGGCCACTTATATATACTCGCCTAGAGTGCAATTACTACTTTGCCCCCAGTTGACCATCAGTCAAGACTGGTAAAAGCAAATTCGTAATATCCCACCTCAGGTGTTTCTAAATCCTAGGTTCCTCATACTTTTCCTTATTTTACTTTAGTCCCTCTTTGTATCCAACCTATTTCTTAACTCCCCCGATGCCTTTGGTTCCATCAATACATTCCTCGACTCTTTACCACTCAATATTCTACAATCTTGCCACTTCTAAACACCTCATTTTCCTTCCTACACACCAGAAAAAAACTTCCTCTGCCCAAATTATTCCACAAAAATTAGCTTTACGTAATACTTGAAAATCACGAATTTTTCAAGGTATTACACCAATAGCTTCCTACAATCCAATACGTATACATAATTTCCTCTAATTACCACCTTTCCTTCCATGGTAATATCACTAAGGATGTCATAATCCCATCCCATACTTGGGATACTTGCCACTATGCATCCGAGTGTATCCTTGCTTACTTGTGTAGTTAGTAACGGTCATCGTTAAAATGTATCTCTTATCATACATCCTTCCTTAGGTAGGGCCCAAAACCATGGCCTAGACTAATTTGGGAGCATACCAGTGTTCCACGTGGTTCCACCATTTCTCGAAAGAGGTGGAGTATACTTATCACAAATCCTT
Source organism: Biancaea sappan (assembly GCA_037074585.1). Lineage (NCBI taxonomy): Eukaryota > Viridiplantae > Streptophyta > Magnoliopsida > Fabales > Fabaceae > Biancaea > Biancaea sappan. Next base: position 66,489,823 of record CM073490.1, read on the forward strand.
CAAGATTTCTTCTTGCTTTCCCTCAGAAGTTTCCAAACTCAGGAGCGGTCTAGCCGGCTTCAACAATAATCCTTTATTTATCATCTAATCCAATCGAGATACATATCATACCAACCTAGCTATACTACATGATACATCACATTCCATTAAATGCCTGCAATCCCCCTAAGCGGCCTCTTCCTCAAGGTCACTATTACTCTACCAAGAATATCTTTCTTATAAGCATCTATCCATTCATCAATATACTAACACCTCATGGTTTTACCTTCACTCACCATCATACCAACACACTCGCGCCTGATTCCACCTCTCAAAACTCTATCACCTTTAATGTATACTATAACCATGCTATCTCGTCCCTCTATACTAGCACCCCTCAAATACACTGACGTGCCCAATTACTTAGATTTGTCTTGATCACCTCAATGCACCACAATTTCTTGATGCACCAACACATGACAGTGAATCTCTTTCCCAATTGTCACATCACATAACCATCAACAACTTGGGACTTCTATAAAGCCAAATAGTAACCCTCCACTATCCATCACAGCCTAACTTGCATGTCCTTAGACACACTATTGCCTCCCTTTTTCCTATATGTTCACCACCACACCCACATCTTTTTAAGCCACGTGGTTGCACCAAGTACCGAATAGCCACTTGCCACACATGGGTTACTGCATGTTACCTTGACAACATGCTATAGGGTTGGCCTAGCAATGCAACCAACTCATAAGAATTCTAGTATATGGTTTAAATCCTTAAGACCATACTACCATACAGTCACCCTCCTTAAAAGTGTACTCTACCTAATACATTCTCCATAGATAGGATAATCACACCTCTACCCTTCCAATAAAAGGTCCAATGCTTTACATTTATCAATAAATCATGTATAACACATTTCCATACATGGGGTTTTTACCCAATGCTTTACACCATTTAGAGGCTTAATTCCAATGCATAGAGTAGTTTACCTGGAATATTCCTATCCACTAAAGATATATTCCAATCCTTTGTTAAACGATGTGAATGTAACAAGCATTATTCAACACAAATAGGGATATAATCAACACTTCCTATATGATGAAAATGCATCTAGCATACAAAGACAAATCCAGCACACTTTACGCAACAAGGCATATTCCATACAGTCCAGCATAATTCAATTATGTAGTTCTACTACTAATTCATTTCTGTTATGGTTTATCACCCAATTACTATCATGGCCCAAATCCAAGCCCTATGACCGGTGTGGACAGTGTGCCACCCACACCATTGCAAGCCTAACTTTCACCCAGACTAAAGCAAACATCGTACATATATCCTAGATGGCTTACCTGATTACTGAGCATTTTAGAAATGATAAAATAAAATGAAAAAAAAAAAAACAAAGTTACCTTACCCCGAACAATGGGAGGTATCCTCGTTACTCGAACTATTGGGCTAACCAATCTCCTGTACTTAAAACTGTAAGAGTATGAATCTAATCCATTGACTCACTAAAATAGCCCTACCTAGCACACTCATATGACTATGCATGCCAAATATGTATAAGAGATCAATGCATGAACATGTGAAGATAGACGGACAACTACATATGGACACCTCATCAGTCAATCCCAAAGATTCTCTTGACTCATTCACAAATGCAAGCATCAGTACAAAGGAAGAACATAAATCAACTACATGCATAATATCATACCACTCAGTATTAATTAAGCAAAATTGTAGTCAAATCGTACTCACAATATCAACCCACCACGCCCCCATGCAAAACCACCCACAATCCTTACCCATGTTTATACTCATATGCGTGTGTGTAATATATATATATATATATATATATATATATATATATATATATATATATATAATGCATCCTGTAACATCCAAATTTATTATTGATTACATATTTAATATTTTTAATAATTATGAGAGATTATTACGAAATATTAGGTATTCAATATTTAGAAGGAATTTTTTTATACAAAAGAAATTTTTAGGACAAAATATTTAACTAAAAGGAAAATAAAATATTATTAAATATCCAGTAATTAATATTACCTTATTTTCAATTTAGTCATTACTTAAATAATTATTTAATAGCTATAATATAAAAATTATACTAATATATATAATTGGTCTTGTGCATAAAATAGTTTTGGTGTTAATAATAATATGTATATATTATAATGATACATATATAAATATATATATATATATATATGTGTGTGTGTGTGTGTGTGTTAGTAGGATTTAAATTAGGCATTCAGCCTGTTTATAAGTCCTTCAAATTAACATACTAATCAGTAGTTTCACTCATAGGATTGACATATTAGAAAATATTTCCCTTTGAACCCTTCAGAAATTTAGAAAGCCATTACCTTAATCTCCAGCTTCTAATGTCTTGATAGTTGAAAATTTTAAATATGCACAGATTCAGATACTTTGGAACTTCGAATATTATTGATATGAAGGAAGTTTACAAATAGTGAGTGGGAAGGATTACAGGGAGTTCAGAAGAAAAGCTTCTGAGTAATTGTGGTGGTTGCTTCTCTCTTTCTATTTTTTTCGTGCTAATGAGCTAGGGTATTTATACTAGATTGTCTGACTTAATATTAACTTGGGTTTACAAATCATAGTTGCTTTTTCTTCTTGGGTTACATTCCCGTGCTTCCTTTAGCCACTTCTATCTTCTTCTTCTTTTGTTTTCTTTTGTCATGTTCATCTTCTTTTAGTCTTGTCTTGGGTCTCTTTCTGCTTTTGTTTACTATTCTGGGATACTTCTTGTTTCCTTCTGTCTTGTTATACCGATGATTTTGTCTTGGCTTGCCGACGATACTGTTTGTTGATTCTTCTTGTCTTGTATTGTTGTTTTGTGTCGATAGGCTCTTTTTTTTATTCTATTACAGATAGATCAATACTAGGCTCCTCATAATCTTGGGCCTTTTGGTCTGAATCTTTACAATATTTACACTTGTGTCCTGAATAATCTAATAATAATTTACATATTCTCTTTTTTGTGGGCTCAGATAAATTCATTTCATTTTTCTTTATTTTTTTAGCCCAAAGGTTGAAGTCTCGAGCTAATCTACTTGTCTTCCCTACTGAATATATACATGTTGTTAGGCCGGTGAAATAGGTCCATTGCTGTTCATCGGCATTTAATGTTCTTGTTATTTCTTGCATTATTATTGCCATCTCCTAGGCTCGAATATTGTGCAGTTTGTATTCGAGGTCTTCTTCATCTTGGATAATATCCTTGACTTCTTGATCACATTCGTATGGCTTTTTTGTAGTTCCCATTTTAATGAGATTAATAGGAGGGTAATATTTGTCTGGTATTATTTCACAAATAGTAGAATAAAAATGAATATACATTTGGTACTGGGTAATAATTTTTGAATAATGTTTAGCTGACTCAATAATATGTTGAGGCAAATCTACTAACTCTTTGAGGTCTTTGGATGGATAAATGGTTTGGATAAATCCATAGTTGAATAGGGTCTTTACTAATTTTGGGTTAGTTCCAGGCATTACTATGGTTTTGTTTAATGCATAGTGAGATGCATATCTAATGGTCTTTGAAGGTATGGACAATGTACTGGTCTTTTTAATGAGGGTAAGAAAAAAGTCATATTGTTCTTTACTTTAGAAATTTCCAATATTTAGGTCAGGTTTATTGGGCTTAGTGGTCTTAGAAGATTGGGCTTGGTCTTTGATAATTTGTGAAAAAGGAATTACTTGAGGTGGCACCATCATAGCTGGTGTCAGTAATTTTGGTTCTTTGGTTTTGGTTTTACTTGACTCTGGTTTAGTTCGAAGATCCGATACTATTTTTTCAATATTTTTAATTCTTTTGGTTTACCCATCTGGGCCAGATACTTTTTTAGATAATATTGCAACTTGGTCATAAAGACCTTTTATACTATTAGCAAGGTTATTAAGCTTTGCAGTCATTAGTCCTTGAAGCATAGAAATACTAGCTTCCAAGATATTTGTCTTTAATTGTACTTGATCAACAAGAGATAACTCTTGGTTAGTATTCTCGTTTACTGGGACTTCTGGCTGGTTATTTTCCATAATTGCACCTGCTAAGATAATCAGCAATCAAATTATTTTGACCTGTAATATATTCTATACTATAGTCATAATATGCTAAATCCATTTGCCATTTAATTAACATCTTATTACTCAATTTGCATGTATTTATTCCTTTATCAAGCCAATGCTTTACTTGAGTATTATCTGTTTTAATAATAAAATTTGTATTTACTATAAATAGTTCAAATTTATCTATTGCTTTTACTATGGCTAAGAATTCTTTCCAGTTAATATGATATTTACTTTGGCTATCATTAAATTTTTCACTTGCATATCTAGTGATATAATCTTTTCCTTTATATTCATAATATAAAGCTGCTCCCCAATAATTATCAGAAGCATCTGTATAGATAATCCAATTAATATTTGTCATTTTTGGTATATTTAATTTTGGTAAGTTTCTACACAAATTCTTTATCTGGTCTATTATTTTTCTGTATTATTATCCCAAATCCATTTGCTTTTTTCTCCTGCTAATTTGGATATTTTAGCTGTTAGTTTTGATAAATTAAGAATATAATGTCTAGCTTAGTTTACTAATCCTAAAAATGACTGTAATTCTTTTTTATTAGTGATTTTCTTAAATTCTAGTACTTTTTTACTAATATGCTCCTGAAGTTGAATTCCTTCAGGGGTTATAATTTGTCCTAAAAAGGATATAGTGGTTTTTCTTAGTTTTGTCTTTTGAGGTGATATGTTTAATCCTTTTGTTTCCATAATTTCTACAAATCTATTTAAGTGTTCTTCATGTAATTGTTCATTTTCTGAAAATATTAAAATATCATCTATATATACTACTGCAAAATCCCTAATTGGAGTTAATAACTTAGAAACATATTCTTGAAATATACTAGGACTATTATTAAATCCCATAGGCAATACATTCCATTCAAATAATCCTTCTGAGGTGCTAAAACCTGTAAACTTTTTACTACGCTCTTCTAATTTTATTTGGTAAAATCCTGACTTACAATCAAACTTACTGAATATATTTTTTCCTTTTATCAGATTAAATAATAAATCCATCTTTGGAATAGGATATCTATTTTTAATAACTATCTGATTTAGTTTTCTATAATCAATTATCATCCTTAATTTTCCTCTTTTTTGTTCACTATGTTTTATTACTATCATTGCTGGTGATGAATAATCAGATTTACTTTCTTTAATCAAATTATACTTCTTAAGCTCAGATATGTGCATAATAAATTCTTTTTTCTCAATTTTGGTCCACGGATATGGTTTACAGTTTATTTGTTTACTATAATCTTTTAGTTCTATAGTTGTTATAGGTTTTGATTTTTCCCAATGTACTAAGGGGTTTTCATTATAATTTTCTTTTATCCTTTGTTCTATTGTCTTGGTTATCATTATTGATATTTTAGGTAAATTTTCTTGGATTTCTATAGCTTTACTATTTGGTATAAACTGGATTTCATTATCATTATGTTTCTTTTGAAAAGTCTCGTCTTTTCTTCTATAAGGTCTAGTTATTCTTATTCCCCATACTTGGTGCTTACATGGTGTTGCTTACATGGTGTTGTTAAAATTAATACCTTTTGATGAAAAGTTATTGGATAATATTGTTCTAAGAAATCTAATCCTAGTAATATGTCACAACTAATTTCATTGTATTGATAAATTTTTTAGATTTTTAATTCATAATTTCCTATTTGTACATATACATCTTTTGCAGCTAATTCTAACATGTGAATTTCATTTCTTGCACTAGTCATTCTTAATGGTGTATTTTCTTTTTTCCAATATTTTGGTGGTAATACATTATATTTTGCTGTTGTTAAATTTGCTCCTGTGTCTACTAATGCATGATACTTTCTTGATCTATATTTTTTATAATTGAGTTTAACTAGAATATAATATAACATTATATTAATTGTACTTTAGGGATTATTATTGTTTGGTAATTAATTGTTATTAAGATTTCCTTATTCCTAATTCTGTAAGGTCTTACTTGATTTAGAAAGTCCTTTCCTAATATCATTTTATGTTCTGCATTATTATTAATCATATTGTCTACCCATAATTTTACTTGAATTGTATCTCTTTTATTAAATCTCAAAATAGCATTAGTCATTGTTCCTATTTCATCAATAATAATATTATCATCTGCTAATTGTAGTTGCATATTACTATGTCATTCTGTTGGATCTATTATTGCAATTATTTGTAGCCATTCATTATTTTTTCTAATTTCTAATAAGACTATATTCTTACTACTGGCCAAATCTATTTGAGAGGTTGGTATTATTTCTGGTAGTCTTGAGGTTATTGGTATTTCAGCTAATCTCATTCTTTCTATATCAGGATAACTTCTTTGACTTGTTGTTCTTCTTAAAGATTGGTTACTTAGTGCTCTTTCATATTTAATATTATATCTTGGTTGGTTTAAATTTATGTTTAATGATCTACTTTCTAATGTATTATCAAATTCTATTCTTCTTCTAATTGCATCTTGGTTAGTTACTGTATTGTCTAAATTAAATTGTATGTCTGTGGGTAATGTTATACTCTGATTATCTAAAGGTATTTCTCTTAATACTGGTGCAAAATGTTTATCAATTGATATTCTTCCTTGTCGTTTTTTTGTAAATTTTATGTTGATTAGTAAATATTAATCCTACCTTTACTTGTATACTAATAATTTTACTATGTGGAGGCATTTTTATTCTTTTTATTTTATGATATATATTTAATGTTTTATCCATATTTCCCTCGGCTCTTGATATTGCAAAATTAGTGTTTACTGTAAATTTTAATTTTTGATATATTAAGTTTCCACTAAGCATTCCTAATATGCTATTCTTAACATCGTCTATTATTCTTTCATCTGTTAATACTAATTCTACTGGTGTGTCTATACCTTCTTTAAAATAAGCTTTTACTAATAATTGTACTCCTTGGATATATATTTCTGATACTTCTCCTTAAATGGTAATTTAGATATTTCATTTTCTTTTAGGGTTTTGTTTATCAATGGTATTCTTAATACTCCTGTTGATAATTCAGATTCTATTGGTTGTTTTTTTATCTAATATTACACAAGCATATTTTTGTTTTTGATTTTTCTTTATTATTTTATTAACTTTACTAAATATATTTTCTTGTTTTAAATCTTGTGTTTGTAAATCTAGGTTTATTTTTGCTATTTTATCATATTGTTTATCATTAAATATTATTCTAGTTTCAGATATTCCTTCTTCAGGTTCTATTTGTTGATTATATGAATCATAATCTTCACTTATACTACTAGATTCTCCTAATTTTGCATTCATCATATATATACTGTCTTGTTGTTCTATTTCAGAGTATTCAGATTCACTAGTAGACTCTTCTTCTGTTTCAGATAAATTATTAATGATTTTGTATATCTTATAAATTTCTAAATTATTATCCTCTATTTCACTTCCATATTCTTCTAATGGTTCTAAATTATTCTCATAAGCTAGTTCTAATATTTTCATGGTTTTCTTATTTTTTGGTTTGGGGCAATTAGTTGAAATATGTCCTAATTCTCCACAATTATAACATTTACATTTCTTAGGATTCTTTTTATAATCTGTCTATTTTTTAAAATATTTTTTATTTTTATGAGGTTTGTGTTTTTTAGTCTTATAATATTTTATGTATTTTTCTTTTGGATATTTTCTAAATTCATATTTTCTAAATCGTTTTTTCTTCTTTCTATGTTTTGTTAATTCGCATCCCCATTTATGTGACGTTTGTAATTCTCCACATTTTAATAAATATTTGTTTATCTTATAATATTTTTGGTTTCTCCAATATTCTCTTAAGAAATCTTCTCTTCTTCCCATAGTATCTATAACTGATATTGTATCTATAGTTTTTCCTTCTAAAGTTTTATAGTATTCTTTCATTATTGATTCGCTAATTAATTTTGGAGTCTTTCTATAAAATAAATCTAAGTAATATTTTTGGTTTAAATAACTGTCTCTTAGTCTTGCTTCATAATAATATTTTTTATACTCACATATATATTGATTTAAATATTTTGGATTTAAAGAGCATAATTCTATATTATGTAAATTATTTATTGCTTTGTTAATTGTTGTTTTTTCATTTAATACAACATTTCTTCCTACAAATTCATTTTTTAAAACTTGTTCATATTGTCTTATTAATGTTACTATTTTCTGTCTTCTTGTTAGTTCTTCTTCGTTTCTTATTGTTCTAACTCCTATTCTAAAATCTTGTTCTTTTGATTTCCACCAATCATGTACTATTCCTACAAAAGTAGATTCAATTAGCAGTCTGTAAATCTATTCCTCTAGTTAGTAAGGCTATTATTTGTGATTTATTCCATTCTTCTATTCTTTTATGATTATTTAAATTACAATCTAGATTTAACCATATTCCTGAATTTGGAATGGGTCTTGTTTCATATTGTTCTAATGGTGTAGGTACATATCTAGTATTTGTTGGTGTTTCAAAGTTTATATTCATATTCATAAAATCTTCTGATCTAATTGGTTCTTTATGTCTCAATTCATCCTGTTCTATTTCTTGTTCTCTAGTTATACTAGTATCTGCTATCCTCATATTATATGAAGGTTGACTTAAATCTAGGGGATTTATTGGTTCTCTTTGTTGTGTAGTTTGAGGTATGCTAGTTGAAGTTACTTCACTCATTCCTGTTGTTTGCATATTAATTTCTCCTTCTATAGGATTTGTGTTGTCATTTAATGTTTCTATTTCTAATCTTAATTTTTCCATATCTATTTCTTCTTCTTCTTGACTCACTATTTTATCTATTTCATCTTCATCATTTTGTTCTTCTTCTCCTAATATTAATTTATTGATTTCTGGTTTTTGTTTTATTTTCATTAAACTATATAAAAATTGGTTTGAATCATCATATAATAATTCTGCTAGTTTATTGTTTTCGTCTATATCATATTTTTCTTCTTTTATTTGTTCCTTACCTTTATCTGTATGAATTATTTCTTCTTGTTTTTCTATTTCTGTTATACCATATAATCTTTTCTCATCGTATTTTTTAACTTCTTCAAATATTGTCCATAAATTTTTATTTATTGTTTCTTGTCCCTTATGCAATCTTTCAACTTCTATTCGCGTTTGTTTTGTGTTTTCATCTAATGTTTGGTTTCTTATTTTGTTTATTGTTATTTGTTCTTCTTCATTTAATATATCTATTATATTTAACATATTAATTTGAGTTTTATCTATTATAGGTTCTACTGATGGTGTTCCAGTTTCTTTTATTCCTAAATAATTCATAATTCTTTTCATATCATTTTGTACTGTTTCTAATAATTTTCCTTGGTATAATAGTTGTTCACCATTTCGTTGAGCTTGTATTTTTATTTCATATATTTTTTGTTCAATTGGTTTGGCTAATTCTACTAACCTTTCATATTTATCTTTATTCTTTTCTAATAATACTTGTTTTAAAGCATCTGCAGGTAGTTTTTCTATTTCGTCTATATAATCAATTTCAAATTCTTCTTTTGCTACTTTTTCATCTAAATAACATCCTAATTATTTCATTAAAAACATATTATTTAAATTAATCTGATTCTTTAAATCTTCACCTTCTCCTCCTATACAATAAGGAGTTAATACACATCTATCATCATCTTCAATAGTTGGAATATGAGAACATACAGGCAATTCATATTGTTCTATATCATATATTCTTGGTTCTACTTTAGTTAGCACATCCATAATTACTATTTCAGATAAATATTAAGATAATAATATAAACAGGATAATAATAGAATAATAATAATATGAGAAAAGGGGTGTCTGGCTTTATAACTTAAGGGTTCAAAGTTCAACATTTTCTAATACTAGCTCTGATACCATACGGGTTAGCAGATTGATTAATATGCTAAAATGAAGACCTTTTAGAAATAATTTCATATATATATATATATACCAATCCATATATATACTGATCATTCTCATAGGCTTTCGACCTCCACACGGCATCACACGCCTTCATGGTTATTCGCCTTCCAGACCTCTTTCAGTATCATATATTGATGATATATACATATTATATATATATATATATATATATATGTATATGTATATATGAAGAAATGGTGGCATTCTCGGTGGAAAGAAGAAAGCAAGAATATAATATAATAGAATAAAGCATTCTCAAATGTAGTATTCTGTTAAGGCACATGAAGGAGACATAATAGAATATATATATATATATATAGTAGCAGCACATGTTTTCGGTTTAGGAGATGAGGATATGTCTGCAAGAAAGCAAAAAGGGTAATATGATAGCACATGATTTCCTTAAAGGCAAATGACTATATATATGACTCATGATAGCAATAATATGTTAGGATGCTTCTTGGCCATGAAAGATAGCATTTTAAAACTAGCAAAATAAGGGCTATGTCAGAAACTGAAGGCAGCCACAGAAGCCATGTGAAATCATATGATTTTCTAGCATGTATCACAACCATTTAAGAGTACAGCTGCGTTCTTTGACAGCCAAGACATAGTCGAGAAACATGACAGCAAAATCTTCATAATTTTAGTCAACATTTTCACCTTGTACCACTACCACTTGCCTCTTCATTTTTAACTTTAAATAGCAGCACCTTCCTCCCCTTTCCTTGCACCATTCACAACCGAGAGAGAGTGAGAAAAAGAGAGTACAACAGCTTGGACAGTAGCAGAAAAATCTTCCTATGTTTTTCAACCATAAAATAGAGATTTTCAGAAAAAGCAAACAACAACATTAAACTCGAATTTTCTGGGCTGTTTTGGGGAGATTCTTTTGTTACTAACCTACACAAGTGTTAAAGGAGAAGTGGTAATAAATAGGGAGCAAAAACCAGAACCAAAACCAGTGCAAATACCCCACATTCAACGGTAAGTTTTTGGAAAATTTAAGTTTTTAGTTTAAATGATTCTTTAGCTTAGTTTATGGGTAGAAATGGTCACATAGGTCCTAGAAACACCTAAGAAAGAAATCTAGGTAGGTTTTAGCTTCTGATTCACAAACAAAAACGTGAAACACAGAATAAGGACTAAATTGAAAGAAATGAAAAGTTTGTATAGGCTGTTTTAATTTTATAAAAAAATATATTCTAGGACTAGGGACCTAGGTGAAACTAATTATGAACTTATATCTTGGAAATGAAAAAGGGAAAATATTGCAAGAGGGACCTAGGTGATTAATAGAAAAGTTTATAATTACTCATTAAAGAAATTTAAGAAAAATTTGGTTTTAGCTAGAGTTTAATTCTATGTAATATGTTGATTAAGAACTAAGTTACTTTGATTAAATTAGCTATTTGTATCATTAAGTGAAAATTTATGAAATTATAATTATACTTGTATTTATATATATTATACATGCATAAATACATGGTAGATTTTATATTTCATAAGTATGTCATCTATTTTACACCTATAATTTTATGTCTATCTAAATATATTCATATATGAGTATACGTACACCAAAAATTCATATCCATAAGTGTATATGTTGATTTTATAAGATAATATGTAAATTTATTATTTACAAATTTATAAGCATTTGATTAATTAAGCCATATGTTTTAGATATGGACAATTAATTAAGCTATATGGGTACATATAAATATATATATATATATATGTGTGTGTGTGTGTGTGTGTGTGTGTGTGTGTGTGTGTGTTTATTTTAAGAAAGGTAATTATATATATATATGTATATATACATACATGTCCTTTAGAATAAGTTAATGATATTATGTAAAAACTTGGCTTGAGATGAGATTTAAGCTAAACCTAATTTGGGATAAAATTAGGAATATAGTAAACTGGGGAAAAAAATGACATTTTAGGGCCTTTTATTCAAGATTTTGAATAAGGTTGTATGTATATTATTTGAATAGGTCAGAATCCATGAAACGAATTCCCAGAAGGATAGAGTAACTGCTTGAGCTAAAAGTCAGACTACCAAGTCCAGGTAGCTTAGCAATTCATAAAAGCTTGTTTTTACTACTTGTAGTTTAACAATTTATAAAGCATTTCTTTTCCAAATTTTATTTGTGAAAGCTTGAATTACCATGAGCATGTATGAGGCATACAACAATTAAACTCTATTTCCACAGAGGGAATGTAGAGTTAAATTGGTTCCACAACAGAGAACCAAATTCACACGTGTTCCACACAGAGAACAAAGCACAAGTACTTGAGACCCACAAAGAGGTCATAGCTTCAAAGTCTACAGAGAGAATTGAAATAAACTGCTTGATATGTGCTAATGATTTACATTACCTACATAAATATATATATATATATATATATATATATATATATATATATATATATATATATTTATGGATGATATTTATGAACTTATTATGCTTTTATAACTGAGATGATATTTTAAATGTTTAAGAAAAACATGCTACCTACTGAGATATCTTTATCTCACTTTTTGTATTTTCAACTAACCATTTCAAGGGCTGAGTATAAGGGAAAGGCATAAAGATTGATTGAACTATAAATGTATCAAGTTGGAATACACAAGTTTATTAAAGTTAGAATAATAGACTTTTATGTCTGGAAGTTGATTCTTTATGTATGACAAATTTATGATTTGTATTACGAACAATGGTGGAATTTCCATTTTTTTTAAGTAATGCATGTTTTCTTTTTTTCTTTTTGTTTTTTATACATGCAGTAAGCATTATAATTAGATATTAAAAAACCATTTTTTTAGAAAAATAAGGACGTTACACATCCCCATTGCATATTTGCAATTAAGGGTTTACTTAGACCATATTACATAGCATACGTAGAGCAAAAATCAATCAATTGATTACAAGGCATACCCATGGTAGAGTAATCAATGCAACCCTTACTCCATCATACCGAACTCGATTCGTCTAAACGAAGCAATTCGAGCCATATGAGGTCACTGCATATCGTGATCACTTGACTTGCAAAGAGTCTCTTGAGCCATATGGATCATGCCAACATACCGTGCTCAATCAACCAAGCCATCTATATATCATAATACACTGAACCCAAGGAAACAATATATATACTGTACCATGCATTCATTCAAGTCATAATAATAAAAGGAAATGCACTAGAGGTATGCACACAATACACAAACATCACAACACTCATGGCCTCCACAACAAATCTCATATCAGTCTTGGCAACTACCAGTCTATAACCTTGAGTACGTCTCCACTAGGCTTTGGCCCATGCCCCAAACCAGCAACTACTAAATAATAGCCCTCAGAAATGCACCCCTTGGTCTTGGCCCATGCCTCACAGTCATTAACCCCTATGTACACTCCATTTGGTCTTGGCCCATGCCCTATTCTGACAACTACCAATATGCGACTCCGAGAGGGCACCACTAGGCCTTATCCTCTGACCCCAGGTATGCCCCCACCTAGACTTTGGTCCATGCCCTATTCTGGCAACTACCAAATCATAGCCCCTGGAAGCATATCCCTTGATCTCATCCATACACAATCACAATACAAGCATACCACAACCACACATAATAACCATCCATAACCTATTCAGTTCATACTCATATTATACTATACATAACAATTCATGTCGTATCACCACAATCACTCATAATTACCTATATCATACGAATCCTAATCACAACCTCAATCGCACCATAGCATACAAATTTTCATTATGGACGTACATACTACTTTATACATAATCCCATTAACGAGGATGGTACATGTATGGGACCATGTGTGTGTGTGTATGTATACATCCATCCCCGGATCTTTGGGCATATTGCTCATAAAACTCCTAGAGGTGTGTATGCATGTACAATCTTTCTTTCTATTAAATGTGTTATGATTTTGCTTCTATCCTTATGTATATGTGCATATATATATTTATTGAAATTGGTTCATGAAATTGTATTTTTGTGTGCATATGTGTATGGGTTCCCTGTTTCGATTAAAAAAAAAATTCAAAGGTGGTTTGATAAGTGTACACACCTATACACACAACTTTGGGCGTCTACAACACACAAGGGTATGATTGTATGCCTACACTTATGAATATCTAACTAAGAACACTCATACATTCCACAACACATGTCCAACAATGGCCGAGGCCTTAATTCAATCATTCTCATAATCCACATGTAATTACAATACTAGTATAGAAATTCTCATTATATCCAATGGTAAGGTATACATAAATTATACATCACAAATCTCATATGACATATGCATACATATATGTTTAGAGACACATAAGTGGTCATTTCATCATACTTGCCTTTCACAAATTTCCATGGCACATGATTCCAATTCCAATGCTATTCAAGTTCCTGTCCACACGTGGGAACATTTTACTTAAATCACATGCATAGGGGATTCTAGATATAATCATACACATTGCCATATCAAAACAATTCATATACATCATCAATAGTACTAAGAAAATAAGTTTAGAAAGAACAAGTAAGCAAAGCAAGATAGAGATTCCCTCACCTTGATTCCATGCTTTAGTCCATTTGTTTTACCCTTTCGGAACCACATGGGACAAGGACAAATGATTTCCTACGCGAAATTGGCTCAAAAAATGAGTTTTAGGGCAAAACAACTCATTAGAGGCTAACTCTGCCCGATATGGCATGCAGAGGTCAATGGCCTTTATTGGTCACGCGCCATGGCGGGCTGGCACCCAAGAGCCACCTTGTTTCAGTGTTTTTTGCACTCTCCTCAATTTTCCTTGTTACTCAATCCAATTTTGACGAGTTTTCATGATTTTTGCTTCTAAAACACATAGCCAAACACTAAGAAACATTTCCAAGCAAGAAAACCCAATCATATTCAAGATTCACCACCAAATCATCCATTTTCCTCACCCAAAATCTAACTTTTCTCAAATTTTGGATTCCATATTACCCAGCCCCAAAACCAGAGAAATTTTCCACCAAAATCTTCAAATTCCAAGCTCCATTTTCATTATCAATCATGGAGGAATGTTTAGGATCAACACCTAAGCTCAAATTCTTCTATTTGAGCCCTAATTCAACCCAAACTCCTATAAGTCTAAAAATGGGCAAAAAATGGAAAGAGTTTGAGAAACTTACCTCACTCAAGCTTTTTCGGTGAAGGTTGGTCGTCGGAAGGTCACTCTATGGGTGGTGAGTGGCAAGAGAGAAGAGAGCTAGGGCGTGCATGAGAGAAGAGAAAGCATGAATGATGGAGAGAATGGTGAGCTAAGTGGGTGTACGCATATACACATAGGGGCGGGAAATTACAAATATGTCCTTGGTCAATACACATGGTCAAACTTTTAGCAAGGGTATTGTAATTTTCCAAACTTAGATATTTTCCCACATCTTCAAAGCGTCACACAAATCCACCATTTACTTCTCATTATTTGTGTAAAAGTTTTCAAATTTCCAATTTTGGCCTAACTTTAAACTAGTAAAAAATAGTATGTCCAAACTCACCCATATAGGAATGAACACAAACATTATTATTAGTAGGGGATTTCTAACTCTTCCTCACCCTCAATCATCTTCTTTTACTTTAGTGTCTCTAAATCTAGACTTTGCAACAATGCCCTAACTTTATATCTCCTTCATCGAAGACAACCTGTAGCCTATAGAAAAACATTTCTTTCATCAAAGTGAAAGGGGGAAAATTTTGTCAAGCGTAATTATGGCTCATAATCAAATATATTCATATAAAGCAATGTATGATAAAGGTTTATCCAAGTAAGCAAACATATCAGCATTAAAGAAGACATGAGTGACGCCATAAGAGATTTATTTAAAACATGACAAAAAGTATTATTTTTATATTTGAATTTTGACATAAGTTTTAATTTTGTTTTAAAATTTTTTTTTATCAGTTTTATCTTACATTTTTTTAACTAATTTTAATTTTGTTTTTGAGCCCAACACTATCTCAATTGTTAATAACAAAAATAAAATAGTTACTTCTATTGCATACATCAATGTCAACTTATTTAGTTAAATATATTTACGTATACTTAAAATGACAAAATTATTCTTTATCATATCATTTGAAATTGAAAGGGTAGTGTGTATAATAGAAGACGATTTTGTTATTTTAAGTGTATAACTGTATATCTAAATGAACATATTTAGTTGAACAAGTTGGCGTAAAATTATACAATAGAGATGTCATGTCAGCGTTTATCATTGATAATTTGAATAGAATTGAATTCAAGGATAAATTTAAAAATAATTAAAAAAATGTGAAATAAAATTGATATAAAAAATGTTCAAGCACCAAAATGGATCTTTTGCCTTTAGAACTTTTTGCAAACTTATACTTTATTTTTGTTTTTGCTTTTAAAATTTACTTTGGGTACCAAAATAAATTTTCTAATGAATAAAATTTCAATGTTAAAAACAAGATTTTAACTTTTCAAATATTTGCGTGATTTCAATTTTATTGCCCTTATTACCCTCTTTATAACAAACCTTAATAATAATTAATGATTACTTCAACTTGTATTGCCTTTTTTTTATTTGTTAATTAATCAAAATTTAAACTCCAAACAACTTTTAAAGCCATGATTAAATATTGAGTAAGAAAAAAAAATCATTTAACCCAACCATTTCAAATACATTTTTTTCTCTTTCCTTCCTTATTGTTTTAGTTGAAATATAAAACTTCAAAAATAATCAATTTTTTTGGTGCTTCACAAAAATTATGACAATTTTTGAATGTTTCTTAAAAAATATAAATAAATATTTTGAAATATATTATTTAATTATAAATAAATTAAATATAGAAGTCCAATAACTTTAAAAATTTATACAAATTATATTATTTAATTTTGAATTTGTAATAAATTTAATTTTTTCAATATTTATATGATACGACAATAGGATTAATCATTATACACTGTATCATCAATTGAGAATGGTCTTTTACATCAAAAAAGAGTTTTGCCACTATAAATCATGATAACTAATACAAATTGATGGTATTCGATATTTCATTTTTTAATTCTAACACAAAAAATTGTCATAATCAAATTGATAATAGAGCAAAATTAAATTGCATTCTGTTAAATTTTTTTTGTGATGTTGAAAGTTTTAATTTTACAATAAGAAGGGATAAAGAAGGGAAAGCGGAAAGCCAACACCGTGAATGGTTTTCTACGAAAATGAAACAGAACACCAATATGATGCTAAGTAAATTAACGCAAAAATTTCCATTTCTTACCAAACAGAACAAATCTTGGAAAAAAAAAATCCCGATCAATTCAATTCAAAGGTGCAACAAAATCTGGCCATAATATTAATATACCGCCGCCATCCATTTGCTTCGAATTCTAATTTCTAAGGGCCTTCACTGGATCGTCGTCTTCAACTTTTCAAATTTCAAATTGTTTTCTTTCTCCCCAAAGGGTACTCACTATACACGAGGTGGGTTTATCCTCTTCAAAGCAAATTGAAGCTCCGAACTCCAGTCTCTTAGCTCCATTATCGTTATACTTTCAGCTCCTTGGTAAAAACGGACATGTGATTTTGCGCACGAAACATGTCCCTTCTCAGCAGATTCTTTTACAGGAGACCGCCAGATGGTTTGCTTGAATTTGTCGATAGAGTATACGGTAAATATCGAAACCCTTCATTATATTTTGAAGTTTCTGCACTTCCATTCGTACCCGTTTCATAAAGTTGATTTTTCATGGATATTTGTGATTTGCAGTTTTCGATTCCTGCTTTTCCACCGAGGCATTGCCTGATGGAATGTACCAAATATATTTGCACGAAATCATTACCGAGTTACATGAAGAATTTCCGGAGTCTGCCTTTTTCGCTTTCAATTTTCGTGAAGGAGAGAAACGTAGCCATTTTGCTGAAATTCTTTGTGAATATGATGTTACTGTGATGGATTATCCGCGGCAGTATGAGGGATGCCCTATTCTTCCGTTGTCGTTGGTTCAACATTTTCTTCGTGTTTGTGAGAGCTGGCTTTCACTTGGGAATCAACAAAATGTTATCCTCCTCCACTGTGAGAGAGGAGGTTGGCCTCTCTTGGGGTTTCTTTTAGCTAGCTTTCTCATTTATAGGAGACTACACAGTGGTGAGCGAAAAACACTTGAAATGGTGCATAGAGAGGCACCCAAAGGTTTCTTACAGCTGTTGTCGCCTTTAAACCCAATGCCATCTCAGCTTCGTTATGTTCAGTATGTAGCACGAAGGAACATAGCTCCTGAGTGGCCACCTCCTGAGCGAGCTCTTTCTCTAGATTGTGTCATTCTCAGAGCTATCCCAAGTTTTGATTCCCAGAACGGATGCAGACCCATGATCCGCATATTTGGTAGGAATCTTCTCAGCAAGGGTGGGCTTTCAACCCAGATGCTCTACTCCATGCACAAGAAAAAGAAAACATTAAGACACTATCGCCAGGTGTGCTTTTATCTTATCCATATTTCAAGTAAGGTTAAGTTTATTGCATTACTTCAGACTTATTAATTTCTGTCAGAACGGACTCTGTTATATCAGGTAGACTGTGATGTGATCAAGATTGATATTCAATGTTTAGTACAAGGAGATGTTGTGTTGGAGTGTGTCCATTTGGAGTTAGATCCGGAAAGGGAAGTAATGATGTTTCGTATAATGTTCAACACAGCATTTATTCGATCTAACATATTGATGCTGAATACTGAAAACCTGGACATTCTCTGGGATTCAAAAGAGCGGTATCCAAAAGGCTTCCGAGCAGAGGTGAGTAGTTATTTTTAACCTGAACTTCAAATCAATACAACAACTCTGATTTTCTACCCAGTAAAATTGTGAAGAATTCTAATAATATAAAATCTTAAAATTTAGGTCTTATTTGGGGAGGTTGAGAGCATATCTCCTCCAAGAGCACCAACAACCATGCTAAATGGTGAGGAGAAAGGTGGATTGCCCATTGAAGCTTTTTCAAGGGTTCAAGAACTTTTTAGTGGTGTGGAGTGGCTTGACAGTGGTGAAGATGCAGCTGTCTGGTTGCTTAAACAACTTTCTGTGCTAAATGATGTCAAAGAGCTTTCAAGGCTGCAAGGCAAAGCAAGTTGGTACTCATCACCTGCTGACTCTGAAGATGAAAATAATGAATCAAGCACTGCTGATAGTTCAGATGAAGCTTTTGATGTTATTCCAAAGGCTTCTACTGATATGTCGAAATTATTGGCACCTGATAACTCTGAATCAGTCAATTTAGCTTTTGAAAGTGAAGGCAGAGATAGTGTACACCTCACTTCAAGACCTCCTGATTCATCATTGATTGAAAGTGTTCCATCTCATCATGCTCAAAGTAAAGAAAATCCCCCCTATTTGTCTCCACCTGTTCTTGCAACTCAATCTCTGCCAACAACACTGGCACCATTACCACCTCCTCCTCCACCAATGCCTTACTCTAGGTCTTCTCCACCACCTCCTATGATAGCCAAAATTGGGCCTCCTCCACCACCTCCTCCTCCACCTCTTCCACATCTTTCTAATACTAAAAAAGATACTTTGACACCTTTGGCAGCATCTTCAGATACTAGCAAGGGCCCACCACCACCCCCTCCACCGCCACCTCCTCCATTACCCCCATTTGTCTCTTGCAAACCTCCACCTCCACCGCCGCCCCCACCACCCCCTTTTACATCCACTATTAATCAACAAACCTCAACACCACCACCACCACCACCACCACCACCACCACCACCACCACCACTTCCTCCCCCATCCCCACCATCATCCGTTGTGGGAAGTACAACGAACAAGGTGTCACAACCACTGCCGCCACCACCACCATTGCCACCTTTATCATCAAATATTTCAACTTCATCTAATACTAAACCTATGCAAGGGGCAAAACCTCCACCATCACCACCTCCACCTCCACCACCTCCCCCTCCCTTAAGCCAGAATGCTAGCAATGCTTCTAGATTACCTCCGCCTCCGCCTCCACCTCCCCCACCCCCTCCTCCTCTAGCTCATAGTACTCTTAAACCACCTCCACCTCCCCCACCTCCTCCTCCTCCTCCAACTCATAGTGCTCTTAGACAACCTCCACCTCCACCACCACCTCCTCCTCTAGCTCAAAATGCTCTGAGACCACCTCCACTAGGACCTATCCGATTGGGTTCAGTTCCCCCACCTACCCCAATGATGCCAAAGCCTCCAAATGCACCTCCACCGCCTAGTCGGGGTGCACCACCACCTCCACCTCCACCTCCACCTCCACCTGGACCTGCCCGATCAGGTTCAATTCCCCCACCTCCCCCTCCGGTGCCAAAGCCTCCAAATGCACCTCCTCCACTCAATCGTGGTGCAGCACCACCTCCACCTCCACCTCCTACAGCCAAGGGATTTGGTGTGCCACCACCACCACCCCCGTCTATTGGAAAAGGAAAAGCTTCTCCAGCATCAATTAATGTTGGAAGAGGTCGAGTATCTAGTGGGACTGTTATTCCCCCTAAGAAAGCTTCATTAAAGCCCTTACATTGGGTGAAAGTTACTCGAGCAGTGCAAGGGAGTTTATGGGCTGATTCACAGAAACAAGATAATCAATCAAGGTACCGAGTAGCAAGTATTGGATTTTCATTTAGATACAATACTTCAGTTTTCAGAGAGTCAATTCATAACTGCTAGCCTAGTAGGAAGTCATTTTGACCCCTTGTGGTGGATTTTGTTTTTCACGTTTTGCACTGTGGTTGCTGTTTTTTCTTAATTTGTTAAATACTCTGTGTGTGTGGATGTTTTTCTTTGGGTAGGACCACAAGGTTGTGATATTGTGATCATTTTAATATTTCTGATTTTAAATGTGTTTCTGTTAGGCCTCCTGAAATAGATATATCAGAACTTGAGAGTCTGTTTTCAGCAGCATCTGCATCTGATGGGAGCAGTACTAAAGGTGTAGGCCGGCGTGGTTCTAATATTAACAAACCTGAGAAAGTACAATTGGTATGTTAACCCCCCCCCCCCCTTCTGGCATGTTCGCTTAATATTTGCTTATCCATTTTTGTTGCTATTTATTGTCCAGTGATAACAAGTCTGACTACACAAATTGTCCAAATGTACTGTTCTCATCATTTCATTACTGAGCATGATATGTAATCAGAAAACATTATTTTCTTAGTTCTCACATTAACCTTGACTATCCTTTATGTAAGTGCTGATGTCCATGATTAGAATTAACCTTGGATGCAATCTACTCTGTAACGAAATGACAATTTAGAAGTGGTAAGAAATCTGTCAAGAACATGTTTTGTTATGATGTACTGGTATACTTGTTTTGATGTCACAGAATATGACACATCAAAGCTATAGGTTATAAAAAATTGATTGTGCTTGTTAATGTATTTCAAAATTGGTAAATAAGAAAGGAAAATGATGAATACATTTGTGTTTTTTAAATGTGTTATCTAGTAATTTTACTTTTTGCCTTTTTTTTTTTTTGGTGAAAATCATACTTAGTAGTTGCCGTTTGCTAGGGATGTAAAGTATGGTACTTTAGAATATGACTCTGCTCAGTTTAATGTCCATATCAAATATAAAAGCAGATATTGTTTTGTTGTTCCTACATGTATATGTCATTTAGTTTTTTTTTTTTTTTTTGTCTTTATCATCAAATTTGATTATAAAATAAATGTATATCTAAGCTCATGATTGTTTTCTTTTTCTTGCTATCAGATTGACTTGCGAAGAGCATATAATTGTGAAATAATGCTCTCTAAAATCAAAATTCCTTTGCCAGATATGCTTGTAAGTTGACCTATCTTTGTTTTCCTTTTACTTTGGTAGCTTATTGTCAACTCAATGATATTGCATCTTTCATTTCAGTTTCAGCAGTTATTCTCAATCGCATCATATTGCAAATCTAAAATTAGATTTGTCCTAAACCTTTGAGCTCAAACAGTTTACATTTATTGTATCACAGAAATTATATACTTAAGATTTAATTGTCCAAAGGGATATCAGATTGAGGAATATGCTTGTTAAGATTCATTACTATAGATCACATTTTCTTTGATAGTGTTAGAGGTTCCAAATGTTTCAGAATAGCAGGACATTTAGGGTAGGGGCCATAACATCTAACTCTTCAAAGAACTTGAGCTTGCTGTGATACCAAGGAGCTTATGCAATGGAGGTCAACATTTATTAGGATTTCTAGGCTTAGATGTCAGATAACTAGTGTTGGAGTTATGATGAGTAATGACTTCTAACTTACAAATTTTTTGGGGTCAAACTCTTGTGATTTTTGGAAGTGGTTTTCCAATCCATTTCGATCTTACACATATGTCTATTGGAAGCTGGAGGGAAGGGTATTTACTGCAAGTTTGTGAATGTTAAGGGGCTTAGGGGTAATTATCTGTAGCTTGAAGGTCAAATCCTTGGCATAGAAATGGGCCAATATTGTGCATTCTAGTTGAAGGGTAGATTGGCATGCTGATATTGGTTACCATATGTTGGATCCTCGGACAAGAATTTGAATGTGTATAAGAACCTTGGTTATTGTAACTTTACTAACCTTATAAAAGTGGTTTCCTTACCTGTTTTGGGCAGATCTAATTCACAACAGTGGCCCATTTCCTTTTACATTGTTGGATAGTAACTTTCCATTGGCAGAGTTTCTTTATGGTTCTAACTGAACATTGGTTTGTCCTAACACTTAGTCAATTTTTCATGAAACTTTAGTTTAAGGTTTTGGTAAGAATAAGTTAGCCAAAATGTTGTGGCAGTGTGCTTTATACATCTTTGGCATATTTGGTTGGATAGCAATTTGTGTCTCAAGCACATTCTTTGCCTATGACTTCACGTTGGTGTTAAGCTCATTTTTGTTGACTCTTATTTTTAACATGCGGAGAGATTGATCAACTTTGTTATCTTTTATAGCCCTTTTGGCCTTAGCACATCTTTGGCATATTTGGTTGGATAGCAATTTGCGTCTCAAGCACATTCTTTGCCTATGACTTCACGTTGGTGTTAAGCTCATTTTTGTTGACTCTTATTTTTAACATGCGGAGAGATTGATCAACTTTGTTATCTTTTATAGCCCTTTTGGCCTTTTTTTTTTTGTCATATTTGTATTTTTTGGAGGATATCTTTCCTTTTTTTGTTTTAGGAGGAATTCCTATCATTGTCTTATGGACTTATCTTCTTTTTCTTAATTTCTGTTTTAAAAATATCTTCGTATAACAGGTTTTTATAAATTATGTGTTAGATGTGCATTTGAATTTCATTTGAGCTCTATATAGGCTTTGGACATCTTTTTGGGTTTTCCTATGTGAGGGTTGGAAACCAATAGGGAAATTACATATTTGACTAAGTACACTTGAGAATCATCTTCCGAACTTAAAGACTTATTGCTTTGCCCTGTGGTTTCTCAAATCTCTTCTTTCTTTGCTGGATATGTCTCAATAGGTTCAGTGAGGCAAACTTCTGGGATTAAGTGAGGTTGATAATTTTAGTAAAGTTCATTGCTATACTAGATTCAAGGATTCTGTGAACATTCTTCCATTTTATTTGACTAAAAATGAATGTAGTATGCACTTACTAAGATTTTTTACATCAATCTATTGTTTTAATCTCCATTTTTTATTTTTATGTTTTTTTTTTTTTTGGGATTAGATTAATTTTTATATCTGCTCTAAACAGTTATTAGTCTTGCATACTTATTTTACATATTATGTTAATAAGTTTAGCTATCTGCTCTTCCAGAATGCAGTTCTGGCCTTGGATTCTTCTGCTTTAGACATTGATCAGGTTGAGAATCTGATTAAGTTCTGTCCAACAAAGGAAGAAATGGAGATGTTGAAGGTATTTCCCTTCCTGCCTCTACCATGAATCTATCAAACTGAGTGTGATCATCAGTGTGTGACTGACAGTATTGAATAGCATGTTATTTTGGTATTTCTGGGAATTGTATCTTGGTTGTTTCCCTTGCTTTCTACCTTTGCTTTAATTTTTAGGGTTTCAAATATTACTACCGAGTTGTGTTGATGTGTTTTTGAAGAATGTTATTCACTCAAATCTGATGTTTACAAGAGGAGCCTAGGATTTATATACAACTAGCTAGAGCAATTAGAGGAGGAAAATCCTCCACAATCCTAGGAATACAATTAAATCTATTAAATACAAATAAATCATAATCAATCAAACTTAATTCTACGGAAACAAATCAAAGACCAAATGTTTACAGGAAAGGAAATGGAATGAAATAGAATCCCACAGTTTCATTTTGGTCAAAAGTTATCATTAAAGTTCATCATAAAATGTTTCAATATTAATTATCTTGGTATATTTTTTAAGTGAACTGTAAACCTTATGAGACTCAAAAACTTGTTGAAGGTGAAGCTTCTAATTTCAGTCAAGAAAAACCCTACAAAAAGTATGATATGCTGTTCTGTTAAATTGGTCTGTAAGGCTTCCTTTTTAAAACTAGTTAGTGTTCTGTGTACTGGGCTGTTTTATTAAATTGTTCTTTCTACTGAAATTCTTTCTGTTTTCAGAATTACACTGGGAAGAAGGAAATGCTTGGGAAGTGTGAACAGGTTCTGTGTTTGAAGAATCTTCAGTCAATGAAATCATACAAAATCTACATGTTGATTCTAACAAGTTCCTTATTTGATATCCGTATCAGTTTTTCATGGAGCTGATGAAGGTTCCACGAGTAGAATCTAAGTTACGAGTATTTGCTTTTAAAATCACCTTTTCTAGTCAGGTATATTATCTAGCTTATGAATAGCTGCATATGAGTTTGCATTCTACTGTTATTAGTAATCTTTTATGCTTTAAGACTTCTTTCTTGTTCAGGTGAATGATTTGAGATTAAATTTGAACACAATCAATGATGCTGCTAGAGAGGTACTTTTAAGTATAATGGATCTAAATTAAGAAACATGAAGCTATTACCTAGCTACATCTTCATGTTATTGCTCATACTTACAGGTGAAAGAATCTATGAAGTTGCGTCAAATTATGCAGACTATTCTTACCTTGGGTAATGCCTTAAATCAGGGAACAGCACGAGGTACCTGTTTGTTAGCTGTAACATTATTCTACTGTCTTATAATCTGATATGGAGCATTCATGCCTGACTCACCTCAATATAATATTATACTTGACAAATTTCTACAATGCTATTTTGCTTATTATTTCTCTTCTGCTTAATGCAGGATCTGCAGTAGGATTTAAATTGGATAGCCTTCTTAAATTATCTGATACTCGAGCAAGAAATAACAAAATGACTCTCATGCATTATTTGTGTAAGGTAGCTATGTCAGAAGCTTATGATAAACTTCTGCACGATACCAGTGTATGCTTGAGAATTGAGATAGTTCTGATCTGTCCATCACCATGTATATTGTATGAGCTTTGTTAAGTTTCCTTATATCATCTAGTTTCCTTTTATTGACTCTACAATATTCATTTCATGGCTTCAAATTTTATTTATTTGAAATATTTTCAATATTTATCTCTTACATTTCCATTTTGCTCAACCCTGATGAGTTTTTTATCAATATTTTATTCAAAGTTCAAGCCTTGTTTGGTTTTTGTAATCTATTATTACTTCTTACAGTAAAAATGTACATTTGTTTGCCGTTGATGCGATTTGTCATATATGATATTCTCACAAAGTTATTCTCGCTTCACTAGCTTCTTTATGAGAAAATGCCAGAATTGCTAGATTTTGGCAAGGATCTTGTTCATTTAGAAGCAGCTTCTAAGGTATTCTTTGTGCCCTGGAACCTCCCTTTCTCTTAATTGATGTCAGATATATTCCAAATGCTCATTTTTAGACATTTATTATGTTAATTGTTTCTGGATTCATGTCATCTATGTCTAATCTCTAGATCCAACTAAAAGCATTGGCTGAAGAAATGCAAGCTGTGAGTAAAGGTCTTGAGAAAGTTGAACAAGAACTTACTGCTTCGGAAAATGATGGTGCTATATCTGCAGGATTCCGTAAGGTGAGAAAGAGAAAATTATTGCTTCTACATAGTGAGATGCATTGCTATCTTTGTAATACAGATTTTATCTCTACTTCTAGACATAATATGAATGTTTGCCCTATCCAACACAATAATGACACTCAAAACATAGGTTTTTTTTTTTTTAATGCTCAGTCTACTCCACTCCCTGCATCCCTATCCTTACATAAATACATGCCTCTGACGAGACGACTCCGTTTTACCTTCTGAAAGAACTGAATAAATTAATGAGTGATACATTCAAGAGTGAGGACACTAACTTAAAAACTAGGATATTTCTTTGGGCTACTGCGTTGCATGGATGATATCATGCATCTAGTTAATATATTTTTTGCGTGACCTTATTATTTACATTGTTATACTGAAATTTCATGTTTCCCTAAGTCTCAGGGATTGGCTTGTGGAGTCCTTTTCATATTCATCTAGTTTTATGAATGCCCAAAGGCAAACCTTGATGGAACAAGGATTGGCTATATATATGTGTATTATTAGCACCATAGTGATGGCCTGGTCTTCTTAGCATACAAACTTTGTTGGAATACTGTAAGTTTGATGTTTTCTTCCTCAGGTGTTGAAGAATTTTCTTGATATTGCTGAAGCTGAAGTGAGGATACTTATATCATTGTATTCTGAAGTGGTGAGTCCTGAGAACATAGTTCTTTTATTTCTTTTTTTTTTAAAAAAATATTTTTTTCCTTTTTTCTTTCTGGGGGTCGTATTCCTGATTATTAGGGGATTGAGCAGTAGAATGTTTGCTTCAATGTAAGTCCGCTGTACTAACCAGGCATCTCAAACAGCGGTACTGCCACAAAAACAATAACCACGTGCATGCATACTTTTTGATAACCAAGGAAGAAAAAAAAGGGGTTTTGGGCATGACAGCTAAGAAAGAGAAAATAAAGCCAAAAAGGATAAAATTAGAGACTAGAAACAGCATAAGATATAATCCTAGTTTTCCTTTGAAAGGCTTAATTTGTCATCCTTTGATTTATTAGAATTTTTTTGGAAAATAATAGTGCAAGATGCTTACAATTAGGATGATGGCATGGCATCCCACGGGCCCTTTGGATGGAAGATTAAAAAATTGGAATTTTGTTACCACAAATATGCCAAGATATTATATATCTACATCCTTGTAATACAATGAATCTCCATGTTTAGTAATTTATAACGATTATATAATGTATATGGCCTGTTCTGTTATCCTGTATCCATGAATCATATATCCCAATAATAGTCAGAACTGTGTTGATAATCCCTTTTGCCAACTGCTACTTAATTTCAGGGAAGAAATGCAGATTCCTTGTCGCAGTACTTTGGGGAAGATCCGGCTCGGTGCCCATTTGAGCAAGGTCTCATGTTTTTCTGCATATACACAGATGCACATGGCTCAAGTTCTTTTTACATTTCTTTGGGATATAACGACCCTTATTTCCTAGATATTTTTAATGAAATATTGCTTAGCTTAAGCAGTGAAATATGTCTGGAAGAAGAGGCTCTGTGAATTGCCTTCTTGGTTGTGTTATTTGGAATTAGATCAGTATAATCTGCTTAGGGAATTAGGGATGTTGAAAAAAAAAAAAAACCATGTTAGAGTTTCCTACAAAAGCACGATGAAAGGTCTTAGGAAAAATAAAAATCTTGCATGATGAACTGATGTGTTTTCAGGATGTCACTTATATATAACAAGATTAAAAGTAATTCCAGTTTTTTCTTCTGGTGTTTTGTGGAATAGGCTTTACTCATCTTCATTTTAAATATTTGCGGTGCCAAGAAATAGTTGGTTTATAGCCAATTTAACTGTGAGGATGGTATGTCAGAATCTTCATGAATATTCTGAGATTCATATAATTGATAATGTTCATTGCACTGCTGATTTGTAATAAAAGATGAGGGGATTTTTTAATTGCTTTTTTGCTATCCTTCAAGAAAGTTGACAATCATTACCAACTAGGGATTGAAAGATTTATTCTATATTTGCTCAAATTTCGCTTGTGTTGTGTGTCCGGGAGCAATCTGCTTCCCTTATTTGCCTCCTTGGCATTGTAAAAACACAAAGCAAATAGGAACACGACATAATCATGTTAACCCCATTTAGAATTTTGATCTTAGATTGTTAGTTGTCAAGATTATGTCAACACTTGATGTTACATTTCTGTGCCTGCAGTGACACAAATCCTGGTTGTCTTTGTAAAGATGTTCAACAAGTCAAGGGAGGAGAACGAAAGGCAAGCAGATGCCGAAAAGAAGAAATTAGAGAAAGAAGCCATGAAGGAACAACGGACACCGGTTAATACGCATTCAAGAAAAGATGGTATTCAGTAGATAATTGAGAAGAAAGAAGAATTATGCTTTTGGCCCAAATCAAATGTTTAAAAATCTGAAGCATATTTTCATGGGACTTTGGGATCTATACCTTCTGAGACAGAATGCTGGTTGGTTCCTTCGGGTTTTTAGCTGAGCATTCACTCCCCCATTTGCTTGTAAAGGAGAAAGACACCAGCAAGCTGGTAGTCCAATGTAATTATACCACAGAAGCAACGTTATAGCAAGTTAATATTATTCCTCTAAAATAGAGGCCCATATTTTTTTTTTAAAATTTCTATTCCATTTACTTGTTCTTTCTATTGAGTACAGTGATAAATTTGTAATTTGGCTGCAGAAAAAAAATTTTCTATTGTTTCATGACACTGTACATTTAGAGCTGTTAGAATAAATTAAATTCTAAACTTTAAATCCTTAGAAATTAAAGGGTTGAGCTGGAGAAATTACAGCCTGTATTTAAGCAGCTCAGCTTAACCCTAATAATATAGGGTCAAAAAAGGTTAGGCTAGGGTAGGTTGGCCTGCTTTTTTTTTTTTCAAATATATATTTAAATTTAATAGCTTATTTCTTTTAATTCAATACTAGGTCATAGAATCATCCCTTTTTTAATTAAACTTAAACAAAATAAAAGAGTAAGGGTGAAACCCTCAATTTTTCTCATTGCATTAGTCATTTGCTAATTTCATTTTCTTCAAACAATTAGTTTTCTAATATGAAAGAACCAAAATTTTTTGCCTGGTAGCTAAATATCTACAAAGAAAAATAATACCATCTACTTGCTTATTATGACCAACTAAGAAGGGATTATTTAGTAAAAATTAAATACCTATAGCAAGCCTCTTTTATTTGATTAATTTTAGTTGGATGTCATCTAATTATTTAATTTTAGAGTTTATACTAGGCCTTTTTTTCCTCAATGCTTTTTAGTGTTTGTGATAATACATCATCATCAAGAGAAGACAATATGCTTGGAGCGGTGGATGAAATTGAAGTTAGCTTTAGATAGAATACTTAAAAGATGTATTCAGACATTTAATATGTTTACTTTTGAGTTAAAGTTATATTTTATCTGTACTTAATTTTAATATTTGATATGTTAGTTACTTGTAATACTGACATTTCTCATTAATATATTTGTTTATCTCTTTAGCTTTTGATACCAAATGGTAATTTTCTCCGTTAGAATGATAAACCCTTTAGGTATTACCATTAACCATCTAGAAATTCACATGAAAGAACTAAATTGTATGTTTAATCCTATATTTGTCAGGCTCAATCCCATTAGTATATTTCTCTTGTTTATTTGTTGGATTAATTGTGAAACTCATTAGGTGGCTAAAGTGGAGAAATAGCAACATTTTTCCCATAATACAATTCTCAAACAGAAGCTAAGTAGTTGATTGCTAGATTGTCCTGATCGACTGCTTGCTTTTTATTAGGGTTGCCTTTGCTATTCCAAAGGTTGACCAATCGATTGATTCAGGGGAGCGGTCAATTGGTTGGTCTCTGCTAAATCATTTACTCTCCAAATTTGAGCTGGTGATTGACTGGTTACTGGTGCGTATAATTTATAGCACATAAAATATTCCAGCAAGTATACTGGGTCGCAACAAGTAATAAAGTGATAAGTAGAGTATCGTCCCACAGAGATTGAGGTATCAAATAAAATTCAATTAGGCTAAGTGAAATGCTATTAAGACTTATGAAGGAAGTTGCAGAAATTACACAAAAAAAGGGGGGGTGATGATTGAAACAACGCAATATAAATAATGAAAATTTAAATAACTAAACAGAAAACAAAACAGACAAAAGATGTGCAACTGGTCACAAATTCCATGGAATTGTACATCATCATCCTTTCCTTTGAATATTCTTGGCTAATTCCATTATGTAATTTTCAATCTAAATTTCTCAGAAAATCTTCTAATACTGAATTATATTAAAATTATAGTTAGGAAGATCTTCACTAATCTATAACTCAAATACAATCCGATCAAGTCCTAATCACATAAATGCCCCGCAATCGCATATGACATGCTATCTCTTGTCCCACTCGTTACAAATACACAGCAATCGCATACATGTATAGATAACAAGCTTCATAGGACAATAAATAAAACAGAACATTGGCCAAGAAAATACTCATTGGTTCAAATGAATTAAAGTACAATTTCCATTTCATCAAATGACCGATTACACAAGAAAATGGGATTGATTTCGTTTGGTCTAATCCGATTAATTCATAGACAAATTTATCTTTGAATCATTGAAGAACAATTCAATTAAAATACAATCCATTCAATGTTGGCTAATTTTCTAAAAAAGGTGATTGAACCCAACATCTTGAAGAACAATCTAACTTAAGGAAATAATTGAATAAAATCTTAGATCAACCATTCAATTAAGTAATGAAGCTCAAGAAAATTATTCAAGCCACATAAATAAAACTATCTATATCTAGATAATCTGATTTATGGTGGAAATTACAAGGTCAAGCTTAATATCCAGCTACATCTAGCATAGACATCAAAATCCCAAACTCATTGAAGGTTAATCAAGCATTCAAGAGGAAGAATAATCGGTAAAATCCATTCCATTAAACGAAAATGCATTAAAACTGAATATGTTCAACAATAAAGCTTCATAAAACCGAACTACATCAATCCTTAAACTCAGAAATTACATGGAAGAGAAGAAGAACATGACAGATAACAGAAAATATACAGAAATCTAAGAAACTATGAAGGAAAATGGAAGAAAAGGGGAGAAAATGGGAGAATGAGAGCCATTCCCAAGTGGGAAGGCTTCCTTTCCCTCAAACCAAGTTATGGAAGTCGCCTCTGTCTGCAGCAGCCGCGGGTCTGAAGTTTGGAGCGAAGCCTCTTCTGTTCTGACCTAAAAATCATATTTATAGTGGCTCTCTGCTGCGCCAGCGCAGGGCGCTGCGATCCCAGCGCCGGGCGCTGGCTTAACCTAATTTTTCCTTTGTATTCCACGTCATCCTATTGACTTACTGTTCCTGGTGCCGGGCATTGGCTTCTTGGTGCCGAGTGCCAAGCCATTTTTTCCAGTATTTTTTATTTACTCTTTATTGCTTTGTTTCTTGTTCGGTTCAAGTCCAAATGCCTCTAAACTCTGTAAAACACATAAATGAACCATTTTGGAGTAAAATTATGGAGTTAAAGCACATAAATCTATAATTAACTTTCACCCAAAATAATTCAAAACATTATAAAACTAGAGTTTTGGCAAAAATCAAGATGCAAAAAGGGCTAGAATAGAGGCTAAAATATATGAAAAATTGCATGTTATCAGTTACATGTACTGGTTAACAGCTAGCTCCTTTTCTCTTTTATTTCTCACACTTTATTGCCATTTTGTCTTCTAATGAACATTTAGTGTACCTTGGCTTGCAATTTAGCCATAATATGAGTAGTCCTCACCCTACATTTTGTTAATATTAGAGAAATAGTGGGAAAGAGAATAATCAAAGCACGGGATGGAAAGAATAATATCTTCGTGTTGTTGATTATGTTTTGATTGAACCAGATCAAGTTATATGCAGAACATGAAAAGATAAGGAATAACGGAAATGTAACCAACCACAACATCCCTGACACTAACAACTACCTTTGCTGGTTATAAGAACCTTGCAAAGGTCAAATACAACAACCCAGCCTCCAACAACATTACACGTACAACCAACCTAACATAAAACGACACAGTACATGAACGTACATAAAACTTTACTATTTAATTGCCCTCCTCAAACGAGAGGGTGTAGAAACCACACTGAGTTTGTCACACAAGTAGATAAAGGAAGCTAACAAGGCTTAGTAAAAATATCAGCTAGCTATTCAGATGAAAGGACATAACCAATGTTTAGTTCCTTGTTTAGTACTTTATCTCTCACAAAGTGGATGTCAATTTCCACATGTTTGATCCTTGAATGTAGTACAAAGATTCACTAAAATAGTTGAGCACTTTAGTTATCTCACCACAAGGTAGGAACCTTTAGGATGGGGAATTTAATTTCCTATAACAGAGATTTTAGCCATAAGACTTCACCTGCAATTGATGCTAGTGCTCTATACTCTAACTCAACATTAGATCTTGACACTACACTTTGTTTTTTGCTTGACCACGACACCAAAGAGTCTTCTAAGAAAACACAGTAGCCTTTAATTGACTTTCTATCAGTTATATTGCTTCCCCAGCCTGCATCAGACAATCCACAAGAGTAAGGTTTAGAGAAGGTTTAATATGCAAACCTGTACTTCTTGTGCCTTTTAGATACCTTAGCACCCTTTTTTCTTCTGCCAATCTAGAGTAGAAGGAACATTAAGCTTCTGACTGAGTTGATTCACCACAAAGGAGATGTTAGGCATGATATTAGTGAGGTATTGCAATCCTCCTACCAAACTCCTATATAAGAAAGGGTCTTTAAGATTTTCTTCTTTCATCATAGACATGTGCTTGCCAAGTGTCATAGGAGTTAGACAAATTGAAGCATTTTGCATGCCAAATTTTTCTAGTTTGTTTTCAACATATCTCCTCTGACTTAACACCACTCCACTACTACTCTTGACTACCTTTATTCCAAAAAAGAAATGCAGCTCTCCAAGATCCTTCATGGAAAAGACTTTATCAAGTTTTTTTGTAAATTCATTTACTGCATCAAAATTGCTCCCTATAATTAAAATGTCATCCACATACACGATTAATATGATCAGCTTGTTAGTGTTCAAGATAAATAAAGAGTGATCACTTTTAGTGTGATGAAAGCCCTATTTAAGCAAAGTGACCCCAACTTGTCATACCAGGCTCTTGGAGTCTATTTTAACCTATATAGCACCTTATTTATTGGCATACATGTTGAGGATGAGTCTTATCAACAAAACATTCAGGTTGCCTCATGAAAACTTGTTCTTGTAGTGTGCCATTCAAGAAGACATTATTAATGTCTAGTTGTTTAACTGGATAATTTAAAGAAATAGCTGACTAAAATTACCCTCAAGTTTGTCATTCTTGCCATTGGGCTGAGTATTTCTCCAACATTGATCCCTGGATCTTGTTGGAAGCCTTTAGTAACTAGCCAAGCCTTGTGCCTTTCAATAGTCCCATATGCTGAGTACTTGGCTCTAAAGATCCACTTGGAATCAATTAGCTTCTGAACTTGATAGGGAACTAAGCACTAGGTGTTGTTTTTTTTTACAAGAACCTGATATTCAACCTCCATAGCATTTTTCCAGCAGGGATTTTGAAGGCTTTGTTAACAAGGACAGGGTTTGGATATGTTTTTCTCTATGTAAACCCCATGTAGATAGGTTTAGATTGATAGCTCCACTCTTTAATCTTGTCATCATAGGGTGAATCGATTTAGGTGGCTTTGCAATATTTTTTTCCCTTTATTTGCTCTATGGTTTGCTATTGTGTTTCATTATCTTTTTTCATATTGATTTTCATGAATCAGCAGATTCTGCCATTTTTTCTTCCAAGTTCTCCCTGTGAACAGTGTCAACTTCACCACTTAAATGCCCCTGCATATATAATTCTTATCAGCACCATTAGTTTTGTTTTCTTTTGTAGATAACACGAGAAAAATATGTATAACTTCCTTCTCAATCATCTTAGTTCCCTTTTATTTAAGACCTATAGTTGAAGGGAAAATCTTTTTCATAAAAATCATGTGCCTAGATATATATATATATTACCTATAGAAGAGAGACATATATACTCTTTGTGACCCATACTTGGGCTAAGAAACACGCATTTAACTAAATGAAAACTCATTTTATACGGGTTAGAGGATCTCAAATAAGGATAATAGGCACATCCAAACACTTTGAGAGATTTAAAATCAGGTTGTTTATTAAATAAGGGAGAATAAGGAGTCTTCCCTTGCAAGGCAGTGGTAGGAACCCTATTAATAAGACTTGTAGTTTGGAAGGCTTCCACCCAGTAAAATAGAGGGACTCCTGCCTATGCTAAAAGACTTAAACCCATTTCTACCACTTAGTAGTGTTTTCTCTCTATTCTTCCATTTTGCATAGAGGTATATGGGCAAGATTTCCTAAGCATAATCCCACTCTTGTGAATAACCTCAAAGAAGGGCTTGAATTTAGTACCCCCAACAGTTTGCAGCACTTTAATTTTCCTCTCCAATTGATTCTCCACCATGGTTTTGAATTGCACAAACCTACACAAGCTCACTCTTAGATTTCAAAGGAAAGAACCATAAATACCTATTGACATCATCTAAGAAAGAGATGTAGCATTTGCATGAATTAGAGGACTGAATGAGGGCTAGCCCTATAGATCAATATGAATTAAATCCAAGGGTTTACTAGCATGAGACTCAAACCTTTTGAAGGGTAAAGTATGAGCTTTTCCTAATTGGTAGGCTTCACAAAATGAACAACTTTTATTTATTAGAGAATTCATATTACAAGACTTTAATATTTCACTTAGAACTTTTTCTAGAGGGAAGACCTAATCTTCTATGCCTAGGTCCCTCTCTAAATAATCTCCCTTGTGATCTTTTTTAGTTACACAACAATTTGCAGCATGCTTTCCTTGTAGCTTGTATAGCCCTTCACTTTGCACTCCTTGAATCAAAACCTTGCACGACTTCTTGTCCTTCACATTACAACCAAGAGAATCAAACTCAACAGAAATATTGTTATCCATAACCAATTGAGATACACTGATAAGATTCTTGTTAATTATTGGGGCATGCAACAATTCCTTCAATCTCAAAGAAGAGTCATTGTTTTTACAAATAATTTTGGACTTCCATTTACTTTCAATATTTACACTTGGTCCAATGAGTTAATCTGTACAAGGAACTTTGGTACCTTGTTCTATGACTGAAGAATCATTAGTCGCATGGTTGGAGGCTCCACTGTCCATGTATCAATCTTGATTCTTCAAATTTTCTTGGGTAACAAAGTATGCAGAGTGTATGTTGGTGCTATTTGTACTCTTGTTACTCTCCATGTTTGCACTTGAAACTCCATTGAAACTTTGATCAAAGCTAAAGAAACAATTCAAGGCAATATGGCCCGCCTTGGTACACATTTGACATGTTGGTTTGGTATTGGTTTTGGCAAAATTTGATTTACCACCTCTATTAGATCTACCTCTGCCACGACTTGGTTGAGGTTTCCATCCTTGGCTATTCCTAGGGCTATTCTTTGGCTTATTCTTAACTACATTTATAGTTGGCTGATTATATGCATTGGTAAGTTGTTTTAGCCTACTCTCAAAGGTTAGTAATAAGGCTTATAGTTTAACCCAGGTAAGATTTGCCTTCTCAGCCAGCTAGACAACAATGGGGTTGTATTTATCATCAAATCTTACCAAAGTTTGAGTAGCCAGATCATCAATGGATATTGGACTCCCTGTTAGTATAAGGTTGTCAGCCAACTCTTTGACTTTTCTAAGGTAGTCTTCTATTTTTCAAACTTCCTTTTCTTAACATTTGTAATTCACCTTTATAGGGCATTATCCTTGAATGCGTATGAGTTCCACATAATTCTTTAATAGTGTTAAACAATTCTTGGGAAGTCTTGCACCCAAGAACTTGAGATGCCATTTCAGTCAACATGGTGTTGTGCAACCATCCAAGAAGGAGCTGGTCCATTGTGACCCAGTCTTCAAACACTGGGTTGACTCCTCTTTCAACACCCTTTGTAACAAAGACATTGACATGGCTTTGTACCAAGAATATCCCCATCAAGCTTGTTTCCTTGGATGACAAAGAGCACCATCGAGCTCCACAAAAGGTAATTGGTTCTGTCTATCTTGATAGAACACATCTAGTTCAGAGTTGTAATTAGTGGCATTACTCTGTTCTAGCCAAAAAGACTAGAGGAATGATCGATTGTATCAATTATAGTGCAAGTTATGGCAGAAGATGCTGTTGGGGGTGAGGAGTCCATGGCATGAGCCGATCAAAACACAAGACAAAAAGAATAATATCTTCGTGTTATCTATTATGTTTTGACTAAACTAGAGGAAGTTATATACAGAACACAAAAAGATAACAGAATAACAAAAACATAACCAACCACAACATCCCTGACACTAACAACTACCTTAACTGGTTATAAGAACCCTGCAACGATAAGATACAATAACCCAGCCTCAAACGACATTACACATACAACCAACCAAACTCAAGCATAGATTTTTGTCATAACTTACACTTTATGTAAGAGCTTAAATACTTATATCTTACCTTTTTAGCTAATGAAATATATTTCTCAAAACGTATAGAGAAAATGCACAAATTTATTGATGCAAGTGCTAGTACAACAATTTAACTTAGGTCTTACATCAACCCTTATCTTTACATCATCTAAAAAGATAATACATTGGCTTTTACATCATAAACTAACCCTAAGTCACCCTTCAGTTATCCATAACTATCAAGATATTTTTAATGTCTATTGCTACCTTCTGTAGCCCTTTCCTTACCTGAAAATGGTTCGTTTTACATGAAAAATAGAGATAATATTATCTCATTAGCTAGCATTATGTTCATAGTGAAAAGTACCATTTGTTAGCATAAAAACATGTTAAAAGCATGAATCACATAACATTTCATATATATAAGATTCCTCTTTTTCCGTTGGGCAATATGTCTCGCAGTCCCCAACTATATAGGAATTATGGATTGCCATCCCCATATCTATTTTCTTTGCTCTGTCATTACTCAACTGTAGAGAATCAATTGGGCATTATGTATTGCCGTCCCTAGAGTTCCCTATACTGGCTATTATTGTCTTTCACTATACTCAGTTTCTTAAACAACCAAACATTATGAACATGTGTACAAATATCAAATAACACAAGTAATCTTTTTAAAAGAAAGCTGAACATATTTTTATGAGAAAAAGCTAGCTACTCCTATGGAATTCAAGCTTGTAGATCTATTTCTCTCCTACTCCTCTATCCTTCTTCCTCTTATGCTTGTCCACCCTCTAGCTTCTCTCTAATCTTTAACCTTTATAATTAAATATGTCAAGTCCCAAAACTGAGCATGTGACCGGCATGGTAAATAAGTTTAACTTCACCATCATAAGCCAAAACTAATACCGTACTATACATTTTCTACAAGCAATCATCATACAATATCACAGTCAAACAAAGGTACACAAGTTTTTTCAAAATCAAGGGGTGTATACCTTTCATTGATTCAACTATATTCTTATATTG
Source organism: Biancaea sappan (assembly GCA_037074585.1). Classification (NCBI taxonomy): domain Eukaryota; kingdom Viridiplantae; phylum Streptophyta; class Magnoliopsida; order Fabales; family Fabaceae; genus Biancaea; species Biancaea sappan. Next base: position 66,527,464 of record CM073490.1, read on the forward strand.
TTATGTCTCTATTAGTTTTCATTCTCACCAACAAGTTCAAAACAAGAATGTCACAAAAAGATTACGTAGAAAACATTCATTACAAAAAGAAAATAATGATCATTCAACAAGCATAAACCTTTCTAGAATCCCACCTACCTTATTACAGAGCTACTACTAAGAGTTTTTAAAAAGAGTAGGATTCACAAAAGAATTGTACGACACCCCAATCAATGGGGTGAAGACTCGAGTTATCTACTCAGTGGGGTATGCCTTTTCTTCTTCTAGTGTATCTGAAAGGGGAAGGAAAGGGGTAAGTGAAATACTTGGCGAGAAAATATACTACTCTACACATAAACAAAAAAGTAGTTGAAACATATACATGAGCATTGTATGCCACACATCATAAATATTAAAAAATCTCTTAGGCAGTTCTCCATTTCCATTTACACCCTTATTGCTCCTTCATGCTTGAAGTCCACATTGTCACTTAAAGATATTTTGATAGCCATCATTTCAATATGTCTACATTTCCCTTCTTATTTTCTCCATCTATGGGACTCAAACCCTTGCCAATTCTCATTTTCATCTTAAGCACATACACAATCATTTTCACGCATTAGGGCATCAATCATATAGTCAAATAGAAATATCATTATATCATACCTTGTAGGCCTTATGTAATATCCCAAGAATTTATATGAATATTTAAAATCTATTTTGAAATTTAATTACATAGAAAATGTTCTTTTTGGATTAGTGAGAGAAATTTGGGAATAGAAATTTCAAAATTTTAATTTAGAAAATTTTTACAAATTCTCAAGGACTAAAGTGAAAAGAAAAGAAAATATGGAGTACTTTTGAGAATGACCAAATAGGAACCTGAGAGGAAGAATAAAGCTTATGAGAATAAATTATAAGTCCGGTACCGAAAAGATGATGGATTCGATATTTAGGAATTTTTTATACATTCTCAAGGACCTAAGTGAACAAATCTTATAAGCTAAGGTGGCTAAGAGCAATTTTAACCCAAAAAAAAGGAAAGTGATGTGTGTAAGGTGTGTGGAGGAGGATGAGGGAGAGAAAGACGAAAGGACAAAGACAAAAAAAAAAGAAAAAGAAAGAAAGGAAAGAGAAAGTGAGAGACCGAAAGGGAAAAATAGAGAGAGAGAGAAACAATACTTCCTCCTTTCTTCTTCTTTATGCATTCCCTTGATTTTCTTTGCTGCTCTACCTTATAATAGAACTACAAAGACAGAGGTATTGAGCGGTAAGAATTCGAACTCATGATCCCTTCTCATGAAATTTTAGCTAAGATTTCTTTCGGTAATGATTTCCTTGATGATGTTGGGTAATTTTCTTTTGGGTAGATTTTGAGTTTTAATGGATGAATTTAAGTGTGGATGTTAATCTAAAACATTTCTAGCTGGTTTATGATGTTATTAGAACAAGAAATTTGGAGAAAACTAGGAGAAATTTGTAGAATTTAGATATTTGAAAAAAGTTAGTGTTCTTGATGAAAATTTGAGATTTGAACTTGGATTGTTGGTAGAAATTGGGGGTTTTTGTGTTAAAACACTCCTTAGATATTAAGGATGAAAACTCATGGAAGAAATCAAAAGAAATGTTGTTTTAGATGTGATTTTAGGATTTTTGGATGAAGAACACGAAGAACGGCACTGTTCATTCTGGAAATTTTTCAGAAAATTTCCAGAAAATACTGTTCACCGAGAAAATTTTTCCAAATTTCTCGTTACTGTAGCATTGACTCGGTCAACATTACTGTAGAATTGACTTAGTCATCGACACTGTAGCTGCGTTGACCATTGACCGTTACTGTAGCATCAGTTTTCTTTTATATATCATTGAAAAGCTCTTTGAGTCTAGTTTCCAATGGTATAAGTTTCATCTGGATATTCATTACCAGTTAGGAGTTATGATTTGAGAAGTGAGTGAAGGTCGGGAATAATGGTAGGAAATTTCTCTATTTCGTAGCCTTGATGGTTTTTATCTGGTTACAATAGGAATGGTCAAAGTGCAAGGTGGGAGTACTGAGAGCGTGAAATCCAGGTGAATGAGTTAATACTTGCTATGATTAAATATCTTTGTTATTGACTTTTTTGCATCATAGTGAAAATATGTTATATATCCAAGTTTGAAGAGGATGATGTGGGACGATGAGGCATAAACAATTGTGAAACTTGCCTGGTGATGTATATAATTATATTTTCTTATTTTCTCATGAATGAAGGTTATATGATGGATTGTGAATGGCATGTAAACTGAGTTGAAATGTGTCATACTCTGATTGTTGAGTTCATTCATATACGGATAGTTGAAGTATGTTATTGTTGAATAATTATTCTATATTATGGGTTATTATGTTGTATACATGCTATGTTGCAGGAACCATATTGATTATGTTGTGACTTGAATTGTAAATGACTGAGTTGTGTATGTGGCTCATGATTATGATTGAGAATGCTCTTAGATGTGATTGTGATTGTGTTTGACTAAAAAGGAAAGGCATGGTGGTGCACCCCATGGAGAAATCTATGTGAAGCTATAAGGGTGGAGAATATAAATAGAGCGATAAGGGTGGATGCGGCGGGGCCGCGGGCAACGATCCAGAAGTACCCTGGACGACCCGGTTGGTACGGGAAACATGTGAAATTGATTTCACTGTTTGCTGTTGTGAATTATCTGAATTATGTTGAAATGTATTTGATTTACTTGGATATTGTTGTGAAGTATTATGAATTATATTATATTATATTATGATCGATTACGTATGATTGCTGCATGTTATCATTATGATGCATGATATTTTCTTTTTGTCATAATGTTGTGTTGTCTGCTCACTGGGCATGTGGTTTGCTCATACCCCTCTTATTAACATTTTTTCAGAGTTGACAGTTGAAGGTAAATATCTATACAAAGAGTTATGGATCCTTAGCCCATGATTACCTTTTCATTTGTTCAGAGTAAAGGTATAATGTTTAGGTCTTATTCTAAGTTGTATAAATCTAGAAAATCTCTGTAATCGGGTAGGTTCATTCAGTGATGTAATGTGAATAACTGTAGTGTGTATAGAGAACTCGGTTTAGCCGTATTTTCTTATCTTTTGTAAAAAGATGAATAATTCTCTTATTTTAATTCTTAAATTATGTAATTTAGATTAATTGTATTTAAAAGAATGGTATGATGCTTAAGTGAAAGATAGGCTTACGGAGGTGAAATGAAATTCACTTTTCGTACCGGTCACGTGTTCAGATTTTGGGACGTGACACCTTAAAGGCCCAAGGGTGCTCATTATGCATTTCCAATTCAACTATCATGTCACAACATTCAAGTTCTGCCACAACAGCCACAGGTTATAAAAAAAACATCATAAACATGCAACTCCTATGATTTCATACAATTATAGTCCAACATCACCTTCACAAGATTAACTGGCCTCTTTAGGCATTTGGAAAGAAATAATAAGAGTAAGGTAGAATATTCCCTCACCTCGAATCTAAGCTACAATTCTACCTTGATTCTTTATGTCTTGTAGAGGAGAAGGTTGCTTGGACACTTTAGAGGAGGGCATAAAGAATTGGAAATGAAAGCAAGAGAAAAAAAGAGTGAAAATCATGTTGGCTAAGAATTTCCTGCCGTTGTAGCATTGGGAAGCAGAGGCAACACTTGCACCTCTATCTACTGCCACCCAATATGGCATTGTAGTGCAAACAGATGATGCACATCATAGACTTTCCCAGTCAGCTCAAAATTGTTTCCTATGATGCTTCCAAGGATTCCCAGCCTCTCAAAACCTATTTTCCATCAAGAAAAATCCTTCCCAAACCTCAAAATCTAGTTAAATTTCATGTTCTATCAATATGTACCCAAACATTACAGATTTGCATTCATGGGTTCCTAGCCAATCTTATCAACATTTTTATCCAATAGTCAACCAATTTCAAGTTCTAAATGCATAAAAACACTAAAAAGAAGGTTTGGGGAGCACCACCAAGCATTAAGGATCAGACTTACACCATTATCCAACTTAAAGTTTCATAAATTTGAAAATGGAGATAGGAGGAAGAGATTTCTAAAATGTTACCTTGAATCAAAGTTTCTAAGGTGGAGAGAAAAGAGGAGGGACACGCCAAAGACTTGGTGGCTGGAGAAAATGGAAAGGATTGGGGTCAGGAGGAGATTAGTGTCAAGAGAGTGTATTAGTTGAGTGTGTGCGCATGAAAGAAGAATGGAAAGGCTGAGTGTGTGTTGTGTATGTAAATGTGGCATTTTGACCAAATTGCTCTTAGGATTTAAGAAGGCCAAAGGCTAAAGTTAGGGGCAAAAAAAAAACTCCCAATAATATGTTACACAAACAACCCACAATACACAATCACCACCAAACAATTATCACTCATCAACAGAATTATTTTCAAATTTTTCTCATTTTCTTATCATTTTACATGAGCATCACATTTTCAATTTTATTTCATTTTAGTCCCTCAAAAGGGCTCAAGCACACATACAGCTTTCCACAACATACGTAAAACATCAATCACTCAGATACGTATAATCATCACATTTCCATTTTGGTTGAACATATTCCATTTCTCTCTTCATTTAATAATTTTTTATCATTGATGATACAGTCTCATTCTAGTATACATAGATACAAGTCAAGCAACAACATATATAAATTCACAAAATCCAGATGTATTACAACATATAAATCAATTCTAACATAGTAGGAGTAGAGTTTGAGGATCATTTATAGACTCTAAGCTTCCCTTGTGACTCTTCTTAGCTAGTAGTATCAAATTCCACCAAATTCTATACTCATATTTCACCTTTATAGCTTTTCCTTCTCTCTCACCACTAGCTTTCTATGTTTTCTCTATATTCTTATATTCTCTCTATTTTTCCTATATGTACTTATGACAAGACCCATTTATAATTACCTTTTCATGCCCTTAGGGTCTTCCTCAAACTATTTCTACATGTCGAGGATAATTTGGGCAATACCCCTCGTTAAATGGTAGTTGCTTGTCACCTCATATTTGTCTCAAGGTCAATAGTCGACTGGCTGCTACAAGCAATTGACTACTTGCTCCCAGCCTAGGAATTTCTGGGTTTGGGTTTTAGACCATCCAATCAATTGCTTGCTCCTCAATGGTCGATTGGTTACTCTTTGTTTCAATTTTTCCCTATTTTAGATTTCCTTTTTCCATATCTTTTTCTTTTCTAGAACTCCTTCTTACTTCATATATTAAGAACTTCATTCTCTTCACTTTAGGGAGGGAGGTTTTAATTAGGATATTACACTTATTTGATATATATATATATATATATATATTCTTATTCTTGGTAGTTTATTTACAATGAGAGTGCATAAAATATGCAAAGTTCATTTTTTTAAGGGCTTGGCCTTAGGCCCTAATAGGGTTGGACTAAACTAAAAAATGCTGGCTAATATTTTTAAACATGTCAATTTGATCCAACACTAAATATATTAAGGACAAAGAGTGTTAAGGTCGAAGCTAGCATGTTAAGACAATTTTACATATTTTGGTTAGCCTTGGTCAGCCACCAATATTAGACATGTAGAAAAGATGAAATGATATTTGTAAGCAGTGCGCTTTGTTTTTAAGGTAATGCTTCTAGAGATGCCATTTTTTGAGCAACTCTAGTTTTGAAGTTAAAATGGTCATTGACAATTAAATTTAGTACAGAACAAATGGTTATATGTTCATATTTTAAATTAATTGTTTCTACTGAGTTTTAACGATGTTATAATATTTAATTTTTTTGTAGATTTTTATGGTTTTTGAATGGTCTGAATTGTTATTCAAAATAGTTTTTTATGCATTTTGATATTGGATGACATTAACATCTTCAATATTATTATACCAAATATAAATATCTTGAATCTCATGACACATTTAAGGTACTAAAATAAAGATCACAATTGTAATAACCGAGGTATTAGATACCCAGGTTAAGGCTAAACCTGACACATGTATGCTTGTGTGGGATAAGGAAAACCTTGAAGGACCAAAGTGATAGGAGAGAAAATAAGTACAAGCTTCGTGTGAGGAGACGGATGAGAATCTTTTAAGGTAGCTAGACCTTAAGAGATATTCAAGTTGTGGTTGGTGCCACGATGATGGTGGTAGTAGAGCTTATAGGGGGCCCAAGACGCTAAGAGGAATTAAATTGAACAAACATAAAGTTTAGGATATTTTTTTAAATGTGCGGTGAAATAGAAATTGGAGGTATGTATTGTGTTTTACTGAGATATGGTGTTGGTACCCCAATAATTTTTGTGAAAAACATTTCTAAAATTCTCCTTAAGTTCTAAATGGAGTGCTTCATGGAGGAAGGACTAATTTGAAAATAAAGTGGGACTCACCCATTAAAGCACACACAGAGACACTTAATGCTTCATTCATCATCTTTCTCCTCTTTATGCATCCTCCTCCCCAACCTCGACCATGAAGACTTTTGGGCTCCTCCACCATCACTTTTGGCAACCTCCATCACTGGCCGCCTCCTTCGTCCACCAGATTCCTCGTCTTAAGGTAAGAACTAAACTCCTCCTTTTTCTTCTTGCATTCTCACAAAACAAAAGGGAAACCCTAAGTGGAGAACTAGATGTTTTGTGCTAAATTAATGGGTAGGTCTTCAGGGGAAGTATTGTTTGTTGTGTCAGATGATTTCAGAACTACAAAATTAAGAGAAACCATGGAAGAAAACAATGTATTGAGCTAAAAAGGTGTCTTGAACGTGAGGGGATGAATGGATGTTTAGGTGAGGAGAATTTGTGCTTGAGTCTTGTTGACATTTAAAGTAGCTTTGGCTGGTGTTTTTAAGTGCCTTTGTCCCCAAATTTGTGGCTAAACTTAAGGGAGAGTGGCTCTTGGAGGATGGGGATCGATGAGGGCATTTTACAACACCCATTGGCTATGGTTGCTACTTGGGTGCCTAGGCACCCAAGCCTGGGAAGCCACGGCCTAAGGGAGATAGTGCGCCTAAGCTAACTGGGCCTTTGAGTCCAGAAGAAGGAAAAGAAAAGAAAGAAAAGGGGGCTAAAGCGGGAAGAGTTTATCCTAAATTTAAACTCTTGCATCATGGCTTGGTTCTTAGACTCGGGTTGCATCTTTGGGGGTTTCTTTGCACCCCCTCAAATCCATTTAAAGTCTTCATGGATAATGGATAAATATCGATCATGAATTAGAGAAAGATCAAAAAACTCTATTATTAATTTTGGAAGCATTATAAGAATTGAGTAAGGTAAGTAGTTATTCATATCTTGGTAAAAGTGAGTTGATTGGTGTTATATGTTAAACATTTAAGTAAGCCTTGAATCATCCTATCTTGTATTGGATTCTAAATTTGGAAGATTTCATGAAGGCTTGGTGAAGCACAAAGGTAAACAATAAGACAGACATAGGTATGAGAAATTAAAATGTTGAATCATGTTCACTATTAGTTATTGTTATTGATGTTCTGAGTTGTTTGTGGTATGAAACGAGCTCATATGATCTTGAAATTTGGTATGCTTTATGAGTCAAGAATATATCAAAATCATGTCCTTTTGGCTTGAAATTTTCGTGAGAAATTCCTTGATATTTGAGATATAATCTGGATAGTTTTATAGTGTTTGGGAAATCTTTGTTAGATCAAATAATACAGAACAAGACCTACCTCAGAAATTGGATTAATCTGGTCTGTTTTGTTTAATGTCATATTAAGCTGACCAATTGATTATATTATTCTCTAAAATTTTATAACACCAAAGCATATGTTTACCAAGTTCCATGAGAATTGGGGTTGAAATCGTGTGTCGAGAGCTTGCAAAACTGAGACCTTGGGGCTGTAGAACAAGTCTGGATAGTAGTTACAAAAGTAAGGTTTTGAAGGGGCAAATGTTAATATTTCTTCCTGAAATTTTTATCTAAGATTCTAGACATGTTAGGGATGTTTGCTACCAAAATTCATGAATTTTGGAGTTTTAGATTTGCCCAAAAAATTTTGGAAAATGGGAGTCCAAAATTTAGTCCTAAGTGGAACACGCATAGTTTTTTCAAGGGACTTGAATGGTATTAAGAGAGATTACCTCTAAATTAAGTATTTTATACTTTTATGAACATAATCATGACCCAAGATATAGATTTCATATATTTTGTTAGATGATTTCAGTCTAATGAAAATTAAAGACTAAAGTTGACATGTTGGAAAACTCTTTGCTATGTTTCTTGAGAAGTTGCTTCTAAGTCCTCTAAGAGCACCTTCCCTCCAAATTTATCATGAGGGAATGGTATCTATAGCTCAACTTTGGGTAAGTAGTCCTGAAGGTTATATAAAGTTATTACTATAACATACCGTATGTTTTTATGTATGAATGTTATTGTGACATGTTGTGTGAGCCATGATCTAGCTAAATCGAGACTTGGTTGTAATTTAGTGTTGAACGACATGGATGTATATGAGTATCATATTAAATGGTGAGTTTTAATTACGTATGAATTGGAATGCTTATCAATGAAAGGTTAATGGATGAATTTGAAAGTTTGTTATTGGTATATGTAGTCGTTGTTACTATGTGGTTATGATTGTTTACTTTGGTACTAGCTGTGAATCCTATGAGTCGTGGTGGTGCACTTCCATTATATATATTTGTTGGGAAAATTCAGTAGGCTTGGTGGCATGTGGTCCATGAGACCTATAAGGACAGGTGGAGGTTACTCTGCCATGAGGCTTGGTGGCATGTCTAAGGCTTATGGGGATTGGTGGAACAAGGTTCCCACCCAAGAGGCTCATTGGCATATGATCCATGAGGCCTATAGGGACTGGTGGAGGTTACTCTCACCTATGAAACTTAGTGGCACGTGGTCCATGAGATCTATGGATTCCCATGATGTGTTGCTTCAAAAACTTAATAGGCTCGATGGCATATGGTCTATGAGGTCTATAGAGATTGGTGGAATAGGATTCCCCCCTATGAGACTTAGTGACCTGTGGTCCATAAGGCCTATAGAGTCTGATGGCATGTTTGAAGGTGTAAAGTTACGAATTGTAATCCTAACTATCACATAGAGTGTGATTGGCAACAAGTAAATGTTAGATTATAAGGTAAGAGTTGTCATAACAATATGATAAGCGATGTAGAGATGATAATGTAGGAGAGTATATGCATATTTATATGAAATCTATATTAAACTCATATGATGATACGCGTGATTCAAGGCATAATTTTTGTTGAGAGATTTTATTGACTACAATTAAAAAAGGGCCTTCTAATAGGCAGTGACAAAGACAGAAATTTTATTTCCCGAGATATCATCGGTGCGATAAGATCAAGGGATCTGAATGACCCATACACAGTGTCTCCCTATATTAACAGAAAAGAAAACTATTTACAAACAGACTATGGATAAGCAAATTGGTTCTTACTGAGTATTGTATATGCTCACGTCTCTTTCTTGAATGCTTTCTGTGTAGGTTCTGGCATCGACCTGCTCAAGGAGTATGTTAGTGTGCATCTCATGTTCTAGGTGAAACCTTTGGGTTAGTCATCTTTTTCCTCTTCTGATTAGTTTCCATATGCTTTGTAGTTACATGGGAGTCCTAGGTCCGATTTTATTGTTGTTTGTGAACATTCTTATTCTATGATTTGTTTGAGTTATAGTAATATGTTTTTCTTGATAGAAAAAGAAATGTTATTACTAAGAAGAGAGAGATACAAAAGGAAAAAAAATAATACACAGAAATAGGAGAACAAGAAATCCTCCTCTGAGAAAACTAAAAAGAGAGAAAAAAAACTAAAAACAAAAGACATCCCACAAAGTCCCTTAAAAGTTCAATGTATTCCAATCTCTATAAACATCAAATAGAGGCATCCCCTTAAACAACCCATTGGCCGAAACCCACAAAGAAGCCACAGGGTGGATTCGATCCCACAGTAAGTCAAGGGGTAAGCACCAGTCATTAAAAACTCTGGCATTCTTTCCATCCAGATGCACCACGCAATTGCAAGCATAGCTATTTTCCATAGAGTTTTATTCTCCTTCCTATAGCCAAAGCCGGTAAAATTAGTCGTAAGGAGTGTACTAAGATCTATTGGGCAAACCCAATTCTCACCAAAAAGACCAAATAACCTGTTTCAAATGCCCTAAGCCACCTTATAATGCAGAAACAAGTGGTTGTTTGTCTTTGAATGTCTCATGCACATCACACAAATATCAAGGGATAAAGCCTTAAGATGTCGTCTGACTTGATATAGATCATTAGTATTAATTCTATTGAGCACTGTCATCCACAAAAAGACCTTGACCTTTAAAGGTGCCTTAACTTTCCAAAAAGACATTTTAGGTTGCGAATAGACAATAGGATTACAAATCAAAGAGTTGAGAAGAGCAGCGCAAGTGTACGAGCATGAGAAATCCAAATTGCACAATCTCTTATCAGGAAAAGGCGATAAGCGGATCAAGTCCAGAGTGTCCAACAACCAAGAGAGGTCAGTCAAAAGTCTATCATTAACATTTTGGCAAAATGAAAATTCCAACCAGATTGGTCTCCTTGCAAGCAAAAGAAATCGGCAATGGGAGCATCATGTAAAGAAGACAAAGAAAAATAGATGCGGGAATCTTTTTTTTAAGGGGATAAGACCAATCCAACTATCCTCCCAAAAATGAATGCGAGAGCCATCACCAACAATCAAAGACAATGAGGGAAAAAAAATGTGGTATACATGGGAGATCACTTTCCAAGGACTTGCATGCATAACAAAACCTCCCAGCCAGCAACCCATCCATTCTGATGAAGCCCATATTTAGCTTTAATCACCTCGTGCTATAAGAAGTTTGGCTCTAAAGGAAATCTCCATAACCACTTAGCCAACCACTTAGCCAAGAGGGATATGTTTTTAGATACCAGATTACCAAGACCCAATTCCCGGTCTTCCTTAGATATGCAACATACTTCCCAACTAACCAAATGATCCCTCTTTTTCTCCCTTCCATTAAACCAAAGAAAATCTCTCATAATCCTCTCAATTTTTCAAGTCTTGAACAAGGACAAAAAGTACAAAGACATACTAGATAAGGACGCTTGAATTAAGGTCAATCTCCCCTAAGGAAAAGTAGGAGCCTTTCCAACAATCAAGCTTGCGGGAAATTCTTTGGATGACAGGATCCCAGAAAGAAACTGCTCGAGGATTGCCTCCAAAAGGAATACTAGATAGGTAAGAGGCCAATTGACTACCTTGCAGCCTACAATCTCAGCCAACTGCCCCAGAGAACCTTCTTGAATATTAATGCTAGCTAAGCCACTCTTACCCAAATTAATCGAAGGCCCGACACAAGCTCAAAGATATGAATCAGTGAAAGCACATGAAAGAGATTTTCTCGATCCTCAGGCAAGAAAAGGATAATGTCATCAACGAACTGTAAGTGAGTGACTTAACAACCATTATCACCTGCCAAAAGACCTCTAAGAATCCCTCTATCAGAACTCCGTCTCAACATGCAGCTTAAGACATCGACTATCAGAGTAAAAAAAAAAAAGGGATAACAGGTCACCTTGTCTAACCCCACGTTGACCTTTGAAACAGGCTTTGGGCTTCCTTTTAATAATAACCAAGAAGGCCACCAAAGAAAGACATCTGTTCATCCAGCGCCTCCATCTATGATCGAAACCCTTGTGACGAAAAATCCAGTCCAAAAAGTCTCAATTAACCGTATCACAAGCCTTTTCAAAGTTCAGTTTGAACATGAGTCCTTGGTTCTTTCTACGTCTGGCATCCTCAACTATCTCGTTAGCTATTAAACTAGCATTGAGAATTTGTCGCTTGGCAATGAAAGCACTTTGGTTCTCTAATATGGAGTTCCCGACGATCGTACTCAACCTCTCAGAGAGCAACTTGGCGCTGATTTTGTAAACACTAGTAACCAAACTAATAGGCTTGAAATCCCTCACCTTAATGGATTTGTCGTTTTTGGGAATGAGGACAATGAAAGTAGAGTTCATGCTGGTCAGTATAGGCCCAATATGAAAGAATTCTCCAAATACTCTTTCATCAAATCTTCCTTCACAATCGTCCAACAAGCTTGGAAAAAAGCCAAGCTGAAGCAAGCAGGCCCAGGGGCCTTATCATTATCCATCTTCCAAATAGAATTTCTAGCTTCTTCCTCCTCAAAAGGTCTTTCAATCCAATTCTCCTAAATACCGTCAATAGGAGACCAATCCAAGCCCTTGAGCGTCGGCCTCTTGTGTAACTCCTCTGTGTATAGCTTCTTGAAAAAATTGGTCACCTCGTTAGAAATCCCCACATTATCCTTGACAATAGTGCCATCATCCACTCTAGCTCTTTGATGAAACTCCTCCTCCTCTTCCCGTTGACCACCTTATGGAAGAAACTAGAATTCAAGTCACCCTCACAAGGCCACTTAATTTTGCTCTTTTAACGCTAACTTATGTTTTCTTTTTTGCTAATATGATCTAAAGCATTCCTGAGATTCACTTACACTCGATGAGAGTTGCCTCAAGCCCACCTTGGCTCTCAAGTTTGTCAAGAACGTCGAGCTCCTTAAGAATATCTTTCTTCTGGGCTCTGATATCCCCAAAAACATCTAAGTCCCAGATCTTCAACTTCTCCTTCACAAATTTCAGTTTCTTCATGGATTTAAAACCCTCCCATCCAAGATTCATGCATTCCAACCACCACTTCTCTGCATTGCTGAGGAAAAACTAATGTTGTAGCCACATATTTTCAAATCTGAAATGGGTAAGACCCCATTTGACTCTGCTAGTCTCAAGGATAATGGGGAAATGATCAGATACCAAGCGCGAGCCCACTTCTTGGATAGGATCATGAAAAAAATCCTCCCATTCAGGGATGATAAAAAATCTGTCGAGACGCGAAGAAACTACCAAACCCCTATTGACCAACCAAGTAAACAGGGCATTGGATAGGGGGAGGTCCCTAAAGCCCGCAATCCCTGATAAAAGTGTCAACCTCTCATGCTAGCATTGATCCTAGATCCACCTAGCTTCTCGTTGGGGAAGCGCACAACATTAAAATCGCCACCAAAACACCAATGAGGGTTATAGAAACCATGAACATAAGACAGCTCCTCCCAGAGGTCACCCCTCAACCGAGGGTTTGTTGGACCGTAGACATTGGTGAGCCACCAACACCCTTTGTCCTTGAAGTTAAGTAATACCGAGAGAGAAAAAGTACTCACAAGCACTTCCACTTTGGAGGCAACCCAAATAATCAAGAGACGGCCTAAGGCACCAGTAGAAGGCAAAAACTCTCAATCCTTGAATTTATAATCTCATATGATTCGCACTAGAAATCTGTCCAACTTCCCAAGTTTAGTTTCCTGGATCAACTCAATATCCGGTTCTACAACAACAACAACAACAAAGCCTTATCCCACTAAGTGGGGTCGGCTACATGGATCGCACGACGCTATTGAGCTCTATCAATGACCAACTCTTTAGATATCTCATTTACTAAAAGGTCCCGTTCAATAATTTCTCTAAGTGTCTTTTTTGGTCTTCCTCGACCTTTTTTCATAGGGCTCCAAACCATATGCTCAACTCTCCTAACTGGTGCTTCCAACGATCTTCTTTGCACATACCCAAACCATCTTAAACGATTTTCAACCATTTTTTCCTCAATAGGTGTCACCCCAACTCTACCTCGTAAATGATCATTACGGATCCTATCTTTTCTTGTATGACCACACATCCAACGCAACATCCTCATCTCCGCCACTCTAATTTTATGTTCTTGTTGTCCTTTCATTGCCCAACATTCACTCCCATATAAAATCGCTGGTCTTATAGCAGTACGATAAAACTTTCCTTTGAGTTTATCAGGTACTTTCCGATCACAAATAACCCCTGATGCCATTCTCCACTTCAACCACCCAGCTTGTATCATATGTTCCACATCTCTAATAACTTCGCCGTCATCTTGTATAATTGATCCCAAATACCTAAACTTTGACACTTGTGATACGACCTGATCACCAACCTTAACCTCCAGCTCGTTCCTAGCTTGTCGCTTGTTAAACTTACAATGCATATATTCGGTCTTACTCCTACTCAGACAAAAACCCTTCGATTCCGAAGTAGCTCTCCATAACTCAAGTTTAGAATTAATCTCTTCCCTTGTCTCTGCTATGAGAACAACGTCATCTACAAAAAGCATGCACTTAGGGATTTCTTCTTGGATGTGTTTCGTCAGAACATCTAAAACCAAGTCAACCAAGTCAAACAAATAAGGGCTTAAGGATGATCCCTGATGTAGGCCAATTTTAATATGAAAGTCTCTAGTTTCCCCGCCAGACGTTCTCACACTAGTCGTAGCCCCCTCGTACATATCCTTTATGGCTCTAATATACGCAACCCGTACACCTTTCTGTTCCAAGGCTTTCCACAGCACCTCTCTTGGTACTCGATCATAGGCTTTTTCCAAGTCAATAAATGCTATATGAAGGTCTCTTTGTTCACTCCGATACCTTTCCATCAACCCCCTTAGAAGATATATAGCTTCCATTGTAGACCGTCCTGGCATGAATCCAAATTGATTTTCAGAAATACTCGTCTCGATTCTTAACCTACGTTCAATCACTCTTTCCCATAATTTTAGAGTGTGACTCATAAGCTTTATCCCACGATAGTTTGCGCTGTTCTGAATGTCTCCTTTATTTTTGTAAATAGGTACTAAAGTGCTTCTTCTCCATTCTTCAGGCATTTTCTTAGTGCTTAAAATCTCATTAAAGAGCTTAGTTAGCCAGATAGTACACTACTCTCCTAAACACTTCCAAACTTCAATAGGAATACCATCGGGACCAACAGCTTTACCATTATCCATTTTTCTAAGAGCTTCCTTGACCTCATCCACCTTGATCCTGCGAAAATATGTCAAATTTTGTTCTCTCTCCAAGGTTGTTAAATCTTCCATATCACAAGTCGACTCCGTTCCGTCATTAAAGAGCTTATGAAAATAACCCTGCCATCTATTTTTAATATCTCTGTCTGTTAGGTTTCCCATAGTTAATCGAGGAAGCCAACCTTTTTATCTCGCTTTCGACTTTTTTCTTCTTCCTTTGGTAAGTCCTAGGCAATACTAACACCTTAATCTCCTTTCCGGATTTATCTCTCAATTTAAAGTTAAGAGATTCAATCAAAGCTTGTGGATCTCAATTGTCCCTCTCACCCCCTAATTGGCATAGTAGAATGGAAGGTCCCCCTTTCTCATTGTCCTCCCTAATGACACAGGAAGATTTATTTGGATCGGGGGAGTGATTAGTGCCCTCTTGAGCGATATCGTTACACATGCAATTCACCAAGAGCATTAAGAATAGGGTTAGAATTGTTAGATTAGGAAGAAAAGATATTGTCTTTATGAGGATGAAAGGAAGAAAGTAGAGGCGCCTCCGAGACATTGGCAGTGCTCAAAAGATTAATACAATTCTCTGACAATTCAACCTACCCCTTAAAGACTTCATCATCCTTATTATGCAGAAAGAGCCGATGAACATCTTCCAATCCATCATCAAAGTCCCCTGTTCAATATTCCTTTGTAGTGATTTGTTGCTCAATTTGTTGAATGAGCAAACCTTCGTCACTGTCAAAATCAGACAACGAACAATCTTCCTCAAAGGTATTCTCCTCTTCCTCGCAAGAGTAAACTTCTGTATCTGTTAAGCCCAAATCGCTGTTGAAGGCTTTGGGGGGAACACCCAGTGTGCCAGGATACGCTGCTAGGTTAGGGGACGATCTTCTGTCTACTTTGCGTAGGAGTTGCTGGCTGTTGGAACTTGGTGGAGTATTCTGGTTGGCTTCTGAGTGGATTCCGGTGTTGTCTGGGTTGACAGTGGCATCCCAATTCTTCTTCGACCTCTGGCCCAAGTTCCCCTCTAGCGCTCCTCTCTAAATGTGACGTGACGAATCAAAGAGAGGTGATGGCAGAACAACTAGGTGCTCCGATGGCGTCTTCGGCACTCTGTGGTCATCGTCAACCGACTCTGTGCAAGTCCGGCCACCTTCAACTGGTTGCACCAATCTGGACGAAGTTGCTGCAGTTCGCAGGTTGTGAAGCTTCGAATGCACCCGTGCCCAATTTACCTGGGTCGAATAATCTCCGTGGGACTGGTCCACATGCTTAATATGTGGGTTTTCGACTTTGTTGTCCCTCTAACTCTTCAAGACCCAATTGGGAGCTGGTGGCCGAAAGGATTTGGCCTGAATGTACGTCATGTTGCTTGTGTGGGGCATAGGCCTAAGGGGATGAGGACTTGGCTTTCTCCTAATTAGGCCTTTATTTGCAGTGGGTACTCTCAATAAAGCCTAGTATACCCTTCTCATACCCTCAAGATCTACCATTACTCTAAGGGTCTTCGAAAAAGCAAAGCCAGAGGTTCTCTTTTTTAGGCCTTCCATTTTGTTGCGGCCCATCACATCTTCTGCTATTGCTTTTCCTTTTCTGTGAAGGTCACGTTGCCCGAGGGAGCCAAGGCCATATAATACACCCTTAGCAACCCCGTTGACCCAGCTTTTGCCAGCATTGTTATCCAAATTATTGGGCATGTCAGAAAACTCGCCTGAGTCATCAGGGTGGCCACCTTCACCATCCTGAGAGTTTCTTTCTCAGTCACCACCTTCTTGCTCTTGAGAACATCAACAAAGGTTCTATTGGCATCCACAACAAAGTTTGATAACAGAGGTAGCCCTCTCTTTTTACCCTTCGAAGATTCAACCCCTTCAAAAGACATCAGGAAATTCAAGGCATGCCCAAAAGATTTCCATCCCCTTCGCCCCATTCCCTTGGGGATAATGACAGAGATCTATTTTCCTCCTGGTAGAATTTCCGTGATAACCATGAAATCACCCTTACTGTTCCTCCTTATCTCTGCTGAAAAAAAAAGGTACCCTTCTCTTGACAGATTTTCATTTCAGACCCCATCCACTCGCCAACTTCCAAAGTGTGGAAGACAGAAGAGAGCCACCTAGCTAAATCACATCCTAAAAGAATAGAGAACAAAAGGCCCCTTCCTTTTTCAGTAATAGAGATTTTTCGAACATCTCCTATATGTTTCTTAACCAGATCAAAGGTCTTTGCTTCAATAGCGAACCTCTGAATCATCATTTTGACAAAAACCAAAACTAACTAACATGAATCAAAGCAAGCAAAGAGCTCAAACAATAGCAATACATCTTTCAACGAGAAAAGCAAATTCTAACAACTTCACCATGAAAGAATCAAAAAGCATACGTAGATGATACGAAATTAGAACTGTTTATTGATCACACTAATATTGGGGTTACTGTTTCATTTGAGTTATAGTAATAGTCTATAGCAGGCTTACGGTCTAGGGACAGCATATGTCACATCTCAAACCCAGACATGTAACCGGCACAAAGATGAACCCTACTTCATCTCCGTAAGCCTACCTTAACAGCCCACTACATATATATATATATATATATATATATATATATATATATATAACCTGATATACAAATGCAAAAGCATACTGAACAAGAAGTTTACTTTAAAAAATGACCTGATTTCATGTAGATAAATACTTCTAAAGTTTCACATCCAAATACAATATATTAACAATTTTCATTATCTTCTTCATAGGATACATTATATTTTCTTGTCAAATATAAACACAAAAATACATTATCAGTCTAACATATCCATCATACACAGAACCAATCTTCCTAAGAAACCTATCAAACTATAGAGCAACTTTAGAGAGATTCGCCATGGAGAAAAAGAAGGAATAAGCCACGAAATTGAGCCCATGAACAATTGGGGGCTTGCAAACTTTCTTACTCCTTACGCTGAGTGCTTCATCGATTACCTATCTAAAGAAAAAGGTTAAACAGAATAGAATGAGTCACAAACTCAGTGAGCAAATAGCTATACTCAATAAAATTTTGGCTACATACTGCCCAACATACATGTATAGATGATAATGAAAAAGATTACGATTAAATAGGTTGACATACCTGCGAATCCCATTATTCTTCAATATACATCAAACACCCATCCACTTTAATATTCACAAGCTTAACTAAGATATCAAATATATACAAAGAGAGACGTATACATATGAGAGTCATAACCAAAACAATTGCAAATTCAGAAGCCACGCATTCATAACTCCATTTCACACAGACCATGGCATTCAAGTTGAGTCATTCACGTCCAAACCAAACAAGGCACATGATAGTAAGAAAATCAATTAATTACACAAATTCTAGTACTAACCAAGTTGTCCAGGGTACCTCTAGATCGTTGCTCACGATCTCTGCTGCATCCACCCTTATTGCTCCAATTATAAAACTCCACCCTTATGACTCCATATAGAATTTTCCATGGGGCGCACCACCATGCTTTCCTTTCTTTCCAAACACATACACAACCACAATCATAGACAATCACAAACAAATTCACACTTTATACAACCATCTAATCATGCCGTCATCAAAATGTCAAACTATTCCATATCCAAACTTGTATAATATGTACATCAAACATATGGCACATCCCTCACCTATACCACATTCACAATTTGTACACCACGTGTGAGTAATTAGGAAGCCAACTCATTCAATTCACATTTCAAGCTACACCAAATAGCGTACAGAATCATATCCGTGGGGTTGCACACTTGGTCATCACATGATTATTATTATCATTAATAAATTTTCATATCCATTTATGTATATGTGTGTGTGTATATATATATATATATATATATACACCTACACATGTACATATACCCATGTCCCTCAAAATTACAACATGTGAGCTTAGTATGTCTATATATATATATATCCTCTTTAACATACATTACGAGATTAGTGCATGCATATATATAATATTCATATAACTATCTTCACATTTATCCAATGCATTCTACAAATTAGTATAATCATATATATATACATGACTACCTCTTCTCTTGTTCTTTTTCTTTTTTATCACAATATCCAAGGGGCGTTTGATACATACACAAGCGAGCACACACACACACATAAGATTTCTCAATTTCACACTTAAGGCATATAACATCAACCATTTAAATTAACAACATTCTCATATTATAGTCCATAGACTACATGCCCTATATAATTTGTCCCTAGAAGAATCATATAACCATTAACAATTTCAATGTATACAATAAGTTACTTAGCATGATCAGAACATCTCTCAGTTATTTCATCCACATAGTATGCTAGCAAGAAGTAATGAAAGGGTGTAAGAAAACGTTCTTGGAGTAGTGCTACCTACTCACCTGATAGTTATTAAGAGTTCTATATTACCCTATTGGATTGTCTCTAACTAGGAAAGCAACACCACCATCAAAGCATCTGCTCAACTTATCCTTTAATGCCAAAGGGTAGAAGGAAAAGGTCCAAATCTATTGGGTGTAAGCTAAGGGAAACACAAAATAGTGTACCCTTTGCCCAAGGATAAGAACAGAGCTATTCAGTCACTACAAACATAAATCAATTCTAATTAATAAAAGAAATTTTTTTTAATATGCTGTTCAGACCTTTTTTTTTCTTTCCCAAATTGGCCCAAAACGAAATTTCAATATAAAATCATCTTTCCATTTACTACTTAAATATCCTGGCTAGATCGATTTTTCTAACTCGGGCTTTTGACTACAAAAACACTCTTCTCAAGAATAAACCCTTAAATTCCAATAAAATCCCATTTTAATTCCTATAAAAACTTTCAATAGCGTAAATCAGCTCAAAGGAAATAAAACATTCAGCACCCAAGTTAAAACAGAATTACTGAATCATTATAGATAGAAAATAACTTAAATTGCAGAAAAATGCCCAATTCGATACCCATCTCGCTCAGTTATATAATACCGAAGTTCCTCTTCCTGTAACAGCCAGCACATCGAAATTTTCAACCTTAAAACATCCCTCAATCCTCTTCAACTGTTTCCAAAATCAGATCACGACAGCTACGCAATATGATTGCATATCAGAGTAAACCGAGATGAAGGAGGAAATTCAGCACCTACCTCGGAATGGAGACACTACAATGGAGAAGAGGTCGCCGGTAGTGAGCGATTCACCGGCAAGAGGCAGACAGTGGTTGATGGCGATCGGTTATCACGTCTTCATGCCTCTTTCTCCCTCGGCCGACGCTACAACGACCAGTGAAGGAAGATTAACGCCGGTGGGTTCTTGCCAGATGACACCAACGGTCACGGTGCCAGCTCGCCCTCCTCACTCTCGCTTTTACTGCTGGGTTCTTTCTCCCCCATTCAGTCTCCATTCTTCCAACCCGAAGAAAGGTCCCTGTGTGGCTTCTTGAAGCAGCTTCTTACTTATTCTAATGGAAATAAATAAAAAGGAAAGGACACGTGCCGAGCCCTTCTCACGCCACATATGTACTTCTTAGGTACAAATTACATGGAGCCATCCCTTCTTAAAATATTTGTTCACTCGGGTCCTTATGGATTTTCTATAAATTCTCAATCATGCCCACGAATCTCAAAAAGTTTATTTTATTTTATCCCTCATCTTATTTCCCCAACCAATAATCAAAAGCTACTCACAATTTTATTAACTTTTCAAATGAGTCCTTAAAATTTAATATTATTATTTTAATTTCTAACAAATTCACAATTTAAAAAGTATTCAAATTAACGTGTAATATAATATTTATAGCATAAAAATTATAACAACACCATAATATTCTTTTTAATATTATTTCCATATTTCTTACTCCAACTAGAAATTTTCATTTTTTTTTCAATCCCCCAGAGATTATATTTTAATCACATAAATTTCTTATTATTATTTTTGAGGATTCATAATAGGTTATTCCTAAATCCAAGATGTTACAGCATACTCCTAATTGCCATACCAATCACATGCCTAGATTCTTCGGCAGTGACAACAATAAACTAAAAACTTTCTTAACAAGCATAAAAGATGCTTCAAAAGTTAAAAAATTGAAAGATTTAAAGTGTTGGAAGTATGATTTCATTAAGATAGTCAATAAACTTGACTAGGTGTATTTCTAATAGGCTAAGAGATCTTATGAAAGTGATTCATATTAGCATTTATTGGCTCAAACCATCTTGATTCAAAAACATATGTTCAGATTATAAAGATAGTCAAATGTAAATTTTTGCAAATATTGAATAAAAATTTATTATCATTTAGAGATATAATCAAAATAGCAACTAAAGGTTAAAATCAATTTTTGGCAAAAATTGATTTTGACATTTGATCGCTGTTTTGATTATATCTCTAAACGATAATAAATTTTTATACAATATTTATTTTATTTGAAAATAGACTCAAAGATTTTCAACTATACTCAGAGGTTGGAATGCTTCCACTAGTGAATAATGTGCCATCCCTCATGGCCTAACCACATTTTTCTTTGTAGTCGTCTATCTCCCATACTTGCATCAACTCCTCTAAAATGTGACCTGAGATCCAACTGGGCCTGATATCCCGAGCCAAGTCAACACAAAAACCCTAAACATCTTTCTACAGAAGCATTGTCACACTTCATATTCCATTTCTTTAATTGTTTGGAAATCATACTTGGGCAACCACTTGTACTGTTTCCTTATAAATTAAATACATATTAGTATTTAAAAAATAAAAAAATGTAATTAAGTATGTAAATGTAATTAGTGCTCGCTTCCTAAACCATATATCCTTCAACTCAAGAGGCATGGTTTTCCATATGTGGGCAATTTCCTCAAATTTTTTTATATGATCGGGGAGAATAATTGCACCACCATTGGGTAAAACCCATCTAGCATATTAGGACGATTGGTAAGAAACATATATTAGGAAAATAACATAAGAATGATATACATATAAGGTAACATTTATGAGTTCTTATTAAGGTATATCCATGTGTGACTATCTATAGGTCTCGTCCTTGTGAAGGAATAGGGACTATGTGCTACTCAAGGAAATTTGAAGGCTCTTTGACCCCAATAAAGTTGGAGAGTGCTAGAACAAAGGCTAAGTCTCAGGCACCTCTTTATTAGGTGTTTGAGGGGCTAAGGCTTTATATCGACCAAATGACATGAATTATGATTGAGTCAATGAATTATAAGAAGATGACTGGGGTAAAGGGGTGATCACAAGAAAGTCTAGTCGTGGACCTAAGATGACATGAAAATCAGTTGCCCACTTGGCCCTCATTAAACATCCCATTAATATTTCCATATGAGAAAAGAGTTTTGGCAACACCAAATATGAGTATTTATTACAATTCTAAATAATATTGGGGAAAAATAAAGAGGCCAAAATACAATGAAACTTATTTTAGGGGATTTTTGTAATTTGTCCTATCAACTTTAAAAATTGGTAATAAATACAAAACTTTCAATTTTGTGTAGCATAGCCCTTCTATTGACTTGTTTGTCTGAAATCCAAATACTAGTCGATGTAAGCTAAAAAGGCTAAACTGACAAAGTTATGGTATTTTTTGTCACTTTTCCATATTCTTGCAATAAAAATGTAACACCTATGACTTTAAGGTGTTCGGTCAGTTATATATATCGTATTATTTGTGTGGATAAAAATTTTAAAGATCCGATTAAAATTTTCCTTGCACTGTCTAATTATAAACTTGGTAAACTAGTGTGGGTGTTTGCACCTTGAGTTTATATGTGTGTATGTGTGATTGGTTAGGAATCACGGAGTAACCATTGGCCTATGGATGGTCGCCATGTAGAAGTTGTTGAATTTTAGAGATCATAAAACGAAGCATAATTTAAAATTTTTTCTCGAAAACTCATTCACTAAAGGATCAACCTATATTACCATTACATTAACCAAGTAATACGAAGAGAAATATATCTTGTAGCATAGCAACTTCTCCAAGCCAATGCAAGTATTCAAAATGGGATATCTCTAATGGTAATCCACGCGAAATACACTAAGAAAAACCTTTTCAGGTAACAAGGTTCCTTCTTGTTCTTATGCTAGTAAGCATGAACAAGCTATGGAGAAAACCCTCTTCGATAAATGAGAAGAAAACAAGAGACTTTCCTAAACAAGATTCTCAACAATTGAGAGAAAGCCTATTACATGTGGCTTTCACTATCGCTCTTAAAGTGATAAGTGCTACCTTAAACCCTAAAGCCCTAATTCTCTTAGTGGGCGTCATTCCCTTATTGGGTTTTTTAAGGGGTCACCTTAAGAAGCCGAATCTCTTTGAGAGAATGGGCGGCCAAGAGGTTCTTATTTGGGCTTTTCTTTGTTTGGGCAGGAATAGTAATATATTCCTATTCCTTTTATTCCCTTATCTCCTTTTAATTAATTCTCCAATTTATGATTAAATCCTCAAACCCGTTTCACATTCCTAATGAATTTCTATGCGTGTGACCTAATAGGTTTTCAGTTATATTGGCCATTCACAATTAACACTTAATTGTAAATAGATCGCGAGTGGTATCTAATAACACATAGTGACCCTCAATTGATCGAAAAGTCAGTTGTTTGACTCTAAACCTTTTTGCTGCTAAAGGGTGTCTATGTAATATGTCCTTTCACCATCTTATACCCACTTAGTTCAAAGTAAGGCCCACATGTCAACTCCCACTATACTTGATTACGTTAAGTCTAGCCCAAATAGTCAGTTCCTTGTCCTGTGGGATCAATCACTTTAAACTATATCACTGAAGACCATTTTCATGATAAGTCTGCTTTGGCCAAAGACATCTTAGGAATTATGCCAATAAATGGCCATGGGTATGCTTCCTTCTATCAAGAGTGGTGAATCCTCTGTTAACTACTCAAATATATTTGAATATTTCATGTTGTACCTAATCACCACCCTAAGAGTGACCCATGGTGGGTAAAAAAGAATGGAGTCAAAACACATGATCCATATCCAAGATAACTTGAATTCCTCAAGTCTAAGGATACTTGCACTGTTAGCTGCTATGAGACCTATCACTGATATTTGAATAGGTATCCATGTGATGTCTCATGCATGTCATCCAGTGTACTTGTTACCCTTAACAAGTATTCACATGTTTACTAAAAACATCTCATGCTTACAACTTATGAGAATAGCTGCTTGATCAAATCAAGAAGCATAACATATGCTAGTCTATCCGGTGATCCTACGACTAGGAATAATTTAGATACATACATAATTACACATGATAGGAATTTTACATTATGATCGCCATCACAATTTCCTTCATGCTATGTTTTGTGTTATGGACTTCATTACTTATATTACGATCTAATTTTGAGTTTATAAATATGAACATAAATAATGAAGAAAACCTCTTTGAATTAATAATTGAGTTTGTATGTCTGATACTAAAGGTGATTACCTTTAGAGTACCTTTCTAACAGAAGTCACAGTGTTGAGATACAACGATGAGACCCTTGTGTAGAAACTAAAGTGAAGGAATGAGGAAATTCTTGTAATGGAAGTGGAATGGTAAAAAGTCATAATTTGAGTTAGTAGTAATGGTCGAGGAATGTGGTTAGGGAAAAGTGTGTGTCAAATACTTAATTTGTGTTTTGAGGAAATTCCATTTGTACCCTTTGACCCTAACTTGCCTTGTTTGGGAACTAAGGGACAAATTGGTAAAAATGGGCTTTATTCATTAATATATATATACACACACACACAGACACACACTTCAACTTAAAAATCATTCTCACGTCTCCTCTCTCTATGGCTCACAAATCTCCTCCCTTATCTCCATCCTTCTTTTCTTCAAGACTTAACCATGGCTTCCCATGGAGATTTTTGGCTAAGGTTTGACTTCAGTGACCTTCCTCCAACAAGGAATCAAGGAACTCAAGGTGAACTCTATGAAATAACTCTTCTTCCTCTTCTTATTCTTATTTCACTCAAAGCCTAAGATAGAAAATGTGAAAATTGGGTCGCTTGGGTTGTGTTAATGCATCAAATCTCTCTCTAAGAGCATAATAATGTATTGGGAAACTTAAATTCATGATTTGTAATGCTTGAAACTGGATTAATATTGAAATTTGGAAGAAGAAACTCCCCTTGCTGTCATAAGTTTAATATTCTGTCAAAAGGGAAAAATCACAAATATTGTTGAACTAATCTTGATTTTGAGTTGGAAAAGAGTTTTGAGAAAGGATTTTAGTGATTTTTGATGGATTAAAGTGATGGAAAACTACCTAGGGAGGTTTTGAGGTGAAGAAAGGACATTGGAGCTTGGTTCTGTGCGCATTCGAGGTGGGGCTCTATTCTACACCGCTGCAACAGTGGGGCATGCTATTGCTAGCATTGTAGCACTAGGTTTGGGTGCTGCAGCGGCAGGAATTTTATTATATCTTATTTTTTAAGTTCTCTTTTGTTCCAATATGGTAGGGCTTCAACCTTAAACATCTTGGGCAAGCATCTTGGACCATTTCACGTAGGAATCAACTGATCTGGTGATCTAAACTTCAAGGTGATAGATCATCCCTATTCTCATCTTAGTTGTGTATTGATTTCCACTATAAATTCTTGATGAAATTGTGTTGAACTATATGCATTATTCAACATGGTAATGGAATCATGTAAATGGAAATTTTGGTGATGAAACAATACAATTATATTATGTTCATGTGGTATTCCTAGCTATATGGACCTTGATTGCTTCCAATGTAAGATTGGTTGGTATGATTATGTGTAGTGTTTTAGATATGGCATTAAATGTGAGATGAACCCCCTGTATGAGAGGTACCCTTGGGATTGAGCATGGTAAATGTGTTGATTGATGTATAAATGCTTGAATTGGATTTCATAGATGCAAATAAGTATGGATTAACCTTACATTGGTCGTAATAATAGCACACTACTTTTGATGGGTTGGAATTTCCTTGACGTAAAACTCCATATATATGAAATAGATTAATTGTGCTTGTGAAGAGCACAAGACCTATGAGAGGCAAGAGGTTTCGCAAATGTTTTGCTTGTGGTTAGTTAGTTATTTTGTTTTGCTTAGTGGTTGAGGGATAGCACAATATTATGCATGTGTGATGAAAATTGACATGTATTTGCAATTTTACTTGTGCATTAAGTATGGAGCCTATAAGGACCATGTGGTCTATGAGAGGCCTACATGCTCATAAGGGAATGGCAGTGCTTATGATAAGCCCAATGCCTATGAGAGAAACATTTTAAAACAATTGACTGGACATGGTTCATGGTTTGTGGCATATGATTTATGTGGCATGGTAATAGACATGTTTGTATGATTTGCCTAATTGATATTGAAATTTATTGTGAAGTTTTGTAACGGTCATAGTGTATGTGAAATTGGTTTATGGTAGCGAGAGCTCTTGTAACTTTCTCTTGAAGGACATTGTTATGCATGGATTTTCTTTATGCATCAATATCCATTTATTGTTTCGTGCCATGAATGGTAAATTGTAGAAATTATTTAATGGAGACCCATGTAGTCAATTTAGATACAGATGACCCCAATGTTAGAGACGGTACATTATAGGAAGAGTCCTGAAATAATTCCTAGAGGTCCATGTGGCCAAATTGAGAATGGATGACCCAGGAGTACGCTCTACAAGAGTCAAGAGCGTGATATCACACTATATGTATTTTTTTGGGGTGATTAAATGTCTTGTGGGATGGGTTTTCCAAGTGTATATATATACACATATGTGGGTGCTCTTGGTTTGTATTAGGACTAGCTTGAGAAATAGATGACCTTATGCGAGGTAAACATTCACACTCTTTTGAGTCTTAAGGCAAGATTTTGAATTTAGGGGACTAAATTCTATTTAAGGGGAGAATATAATACCCGCCAATTTTAGGGTCACGTGTTTAGGGGTATTACGATGTTTTACAGTGTTAAATTATCTAATTTAATTTAGTCATTTTATTTTTTATATTTAATTAATTCTATTTGAATGCTAATTATGGAAAATGTGATAAGTGGCTAGTTTAGGTATTTTAGTATTGTGTGGAATTTTTTTGTGAATTGTGAAAAATAGGAGAAATAGAAAATTTAATGGAAATAATATAATTATTGAAGAATAATTATAGCTGGATCACTTGGGTTTGGGGCAATTAGGTATGGATACCCATAGGTCACCCAATGTTAATGACCCACCTAGTTCTTCAAGGTTTCTTTCTCTCTCTTCCCTCTCATTTCATGTGAAGCACAATTTTGGGCAGAGGAGGTTTTCTCTCCATCTCTCTTGGTTTCAACTTCTTCAACACTTTCTTCTATCTCTTCCCATTTATGTGAATTTTTGAAAAATTGGGATAAGTTATGAACCAACTCAATCCTTGCTTTAAAAATTAATTTCTAACCCTCCTAAAGGTCCTAGAGACCATATCTAAAACTTAAGACCAAGTGAGAGAAGCAAAGGATGAAAGAAAGAATTTTGGAGAACTTTTGGGTATGAAATTGTGAAGACCAAGGGAGCTATAGACCCGGGGCACCTAGGTCAGGGTTGGTTGTTGGGCTAGTGCCCTTGAAGCAGTGGGTTTCTAGTCTTGTGGCACCTAGGCGTCATGTTGGCCAGAGGCCTCGACCTCTTGGGAGAGCTTTAGGGCACCCAGGCACCTTAGATAGAGAAGGAAAAATGGGAGAAAATAGGATTTTTATGCTAAGTGGTTTTGGATTAGTTTTAAGTGGTTTCAGGAGATTCGTTGGCTACGCTTTTGGGACATCTTCCACAATAAATCCTTGTCGTCATCAAGGTGAATGGGTGAACTTGCTATTGACTTTTATTAAATTCAAGTACAATATATATCCCATTCACACCATAATAGGAATTAATTGGTAAAATTTCCTAGTTAGTAGTATTAACTAGACATGGGAATTTTCTTGTGAAATTAGGGGTTTTGTGTGATGAATTGTGTTTGGAAATTATGGGTTGTTGATTTATATATTATATGGTGTTTTTTGTATGGAATTCATGTAGGAAAAGGCATCTTGTGGGAATGTAGACCCACAAGCTAATCGGTCAGTAAACTCTAAGATGGTTAATTATGTGTATGGGGAGTTATATTGTGAGTTATGGTGGGAGTTGTGTTTAGTTGTTCAATGTGTTATGTGGTGATTATGTGTGGCTTACATAAGGGAAAAAGAATAGTGGTAGGAATGTAGACCCTCCATAACACCAAGTAGTAGATCCATGGGTGGGCAAACCCTTATGGATAAGCCTCATGGAAATTAAGACTAAGGGAACTTAAACCCTTAGTAATTTTTCATTGTATTGTGACTCAATGTGGTATTTGCAAGAATGTAGACTCAAATAGGAATGGCACGTCATTGTTGCGAGAATGTAGACTTGTGTGGGGATAGCATATCATGGTTGCATGGTAAGGTTTGCTTGTGTGTGTATTTATTCGTGCTTGTACGCACTAGAGGTATTTATTCTAATTATGATAGTGATCATGGTATTTGTACTTATGTCTTACATTGATTTATTGCACAGTTATTTGTTCACTGAGTTTTGATGAACTTACACCCTTTGTGGTTATCATTTATCAGATACATGGGCTGAGGACGAAGGATGTCCGCAGGTGATGTTGTGGCTTTTAGAGATATCCTCCATTTTTTATTGGTGGGTTCATGAAACCAATTTTTGGGCTATATGCCTAGGAAACGCTCTATAATCCTATAAGCCACCTAGGGTCGAATGTATCTAGGAAATTTCTGTTATACTCTGTTATTTAGATTTCTCATTATTATGTTTAACTTTCCTGAATATCAATGTAAATCCCTTTTCTTAGAAAATTTTTTATTTTCATAGTTGTGGATATTATGACTATTCATGGAATTTCTAGGGTACCTTAGAGGTACACGTAGGTTTTATGTGTTATTCATATGCCTGAATTCTGGGGCATGACAAAGTGGTATAAGAGGAAAGGTTTTCAGGTTCTCTATAGATTACAGAGCTAAGTGTTCTTTGTGGGCCTTTCCCTACTATCGTGAGCCATGACATGACTATGGGTTTAGGTTCTATAAAAGGCCTTGTAGAGTGCTGAGTGTCTTTTTTGTGACTTACTCCTCAATGGACTTAGTCGGAAGTAATTATATTAATTTGAGAAGTGTTTGTTTTTATGTGTTGGCTTTTGGCTCTTTGATGGAGAAGGAAATCTCGGAGCACAAAGAGCCTGTAAGCTCATATGTAGCCCTTTTACCATTGGGATGGTTATAGATTGTCTGGATAGTGATGTGGGTGTGTGTGTGTAGGTATGTATCGTGGAAATGTGGGTTTTCCATGTGACATCGTGTAATTATCCATGTAGTATTATTTATGATAGTTTATTTTTGATTTGGTATGTGGTGATATGTGAAGTTAATTGTATGATAGAGTATATATATATATATATATATATATATACTTGGTTTGTATGGGCAGACTTTTGTAAAAGTGATCATACTGGGAGACAAGGGCACGTGGTACTCTGGAATTAGGTTGGGTATGGTAAGTGTGGAACCGAGATATCGGTTACTAATTCGAAAAAAGTATTATTGGTTTTGTTTGCTGACGCATAATGGTTGTAAATATATATATATATATATATATATATATATCTATTTACAAGTTAGGAAAATTTGCTAGTTCTTCCTTTTGGGGTACTTGTGCATATATCCTGACTGAATTTTCATTAATGCATTCTAATTATTTGTGGAAATTAGAATGTTAAAAACATTTTGGGGAGATGGTTAGAGCATGGAAATAGCCTAAGTACTTTACATATTCATGTGTGTTGTAATATGTCTTGTTGTTAAGTAGAAAATGCATACCTGCGGGGTGTATGAATAATTCATATGTGGCTTTGACCGAAGTTGGTCACATATAGTGACAAGTATGGGTGCTTGGGAATCAACATCTGTGTGGATTAGTGTATAATCCATTTCCTTAAGTGTTGGCATCCTATGTGGGCTTTATGTAGACATGTACTCTAACCAAATCATCTTGAACTATAATTGAATAGAGGAGGTCAAAGAACTAAGAAGAAATCAGGAAGAAAAGAGGACTTGAGTCGGGATAATGGTCATGTGAGATGAGCTAAAGGCTAGGTCGTATGTGTCATCATTAGTGTTGGACGCGTAGGTGGTTATATTGGTTAGAGTTGGAATCTTTACTCGATCTTGTATTCAAGATGACGCTAACAACGTAGGAATTGGTTGAGGAAACTGATGTAGACTATGTAGTTCTCCCAAAGGAGACACTATTGTGAGATGGAACTCGATGTAAGAGATATTGAGGTAAGCTGTCAATCCTTTAGGGCCAACTCATCTATGTTGCACCTATTCGGTAGATGTTTGTTAGTGATTGTATCGTGTGGTGGATGTGCTTAGGAAAAAGAGATTAGTCTAGGGAGGTAAAGACCCACGAGACAAAACTTGAGTGGCAATTTGAGTGAGGATACAATATGTATGGGGGGTGATAATGCATAAAGTTCTTAAACTAAGGAAGCCGGATGAAGTGAAAGGTGGTTTTGAGAATTTCTATCATGGGCAAGAGTATAGGAATTTCATGACTTCATAATGGTTTGAGTGTATTGTGGATAAGCTGTTGGCATGTGTGCATCTGTAGCTGTTAAACATGATGTATAGTTGTAATGACTCAATAGTGTGCACATGTTAGTGGATATGTAACATGCTTGGATGATTACATATGACTGGGTGAGGTCGGGGATGTAAATCAATTGTGGAGGCAACGGAGGTATTTCATGTTGAGAGTAAAGAAATGGTACCATGAATATGGCTTGGGATAAGTTGAGTAGATGTAATGGCAGATGCAAGAAATCAGAGGTCAATGGGAAGTTTGACCCACATTATTTTTTGTAAAAAGGCACTTAATTCATAAGTGACATGAATTGAGAGTCAGCAGCATGTAGTTGGGAATCCTAGAAGCAGGCTTTTTCTTGGCATACTTTCAGGTAAATCTTCTCTTGTGGAAAAAGTCGATGAAGTTTAGAGGGTTAGGGTGAGATGGCGCCTTCGGGTGGGTTGATGCCTACGGATGAGGTGACGCCCTTAGGCAGGGTGCAAGTGATCATTTATGAACAACGCAAAACAAGGAAGAGTACATGGATTATATCAGTGCTCCTAAGATAAACCAATATTTAAAGTAAGTGTATTGTTGGGAAATTATGAAATGAGTTCTAATGGGCTTGGTATTGGTTGCATGGACTAGGGTTAAGGCCTTGCCCCCAGTAGATTATTGTGTTTGTGATTAAGGGCATGATCCTATAGACTTACTTTTGGTTGTAAACATGACCCAATAGACTGAGATCTAGAATAGGCTTAGTGCACCCCTAGGATTTGGTAAGACTCATAATAGGGGTCTACACTAGGTTCGTCTCATGAGCTGGGTTCCTAGGATAGGCCTCCAAGTAACTATACTAAACTGATGTCATGGAGAGTCAGAGGCTAATGTCCAAGAAGGGATGAAAATTCTAGATCGGCCTTTAGTATGCCTCGAACTATTTATGTAATTATTGATTAGTGATGTGGAAGTCATGTGGCATACTCCTAAGGTCAAAGATCAATAGTTGCTAATATAGGGCAAGTGGGCTGGGATCAAGAGGGATGCACTTGGGAGCCAGAAAGCTTGAAGAGATATTTAGTTTGTGGGAACGCAGACTCACGTGACAGGACTCTTGAGTGGCAAATTCGTGAGAACGTAGACTCATGTCGATGAAACTCTTAAGTAGGGATTCCATGGGAGCATAGACCCATGAGGAGGTTTGATTGATATATGTGTGTGGGTTAATTTTTGTGGTATGCATATGTGTGATATGTATGACTGGGAGGGCTAACGAGGGGGTATGTTACATAGTGATATTAGAAGTACACTTTACGAGAGTCGAGAGCATGATACTACACCATATGTGTGTTTTTGGGGCGACTGGATGTCTTGCGGAATGGGTTTTCTGAGTATGTATATATATATACACATATGTGGGTGCTTTTGTTTTGTATTAGGACTAGCTTGAGAAATAGAGGAACTTATGCGAGGTAAGCATTCACACTTTTTCGAGTCTTAAGGCAAGATTTTGAATTTAAGGGACCGAATTCTATGAAGTGGGATAATGTAATACCTACCGATTTTGGGGTCTTGTGTATGGGAGAATTATGGTGTTTCACAGCATTAAATTATCTAATTTAATTAAGTTATTTTATTTTTCATATTTAATTAATTTTATTTGAATGCTAATTGTGGAAAATGAGATAAATAACCAGTCTGGGTATTTTAGTGTTGTGTGGAATTTTTCTTTGAATTGTGAAAAATAGGAGAAAGAGGAAATTTAACGGAAATGATATAATTATTGATGAATAATTATAGTTGGATCATTTGGGTTTGGGGTAATTGGGTATAGATACCCATAGGTCACCCAATGTCAATGACCCACATAGCTCTTCTCTCACTTCCCTCTCATTTCACGTGAAGCACAATTTTGGATAGAGGAAGTTTTCTCTCCATTTCTCTTCTTGGTTTCAACTTCTTCAACCTTTTTTTCCATTTCTTCTGGTGATCTCTTGTTTTCCGATTACTTTTTGACTCACCGTAGTTGCTAAGGCTTAAGGTAAGCATCATTTTCTTCTTCTTTCACCATAGGCGCCCTTGAATCAATGGGTTTCTAGGCTTGCGGCACCTATATGCCATGTTCGGCAGAGGCCTCAGCCTCTTAAGAGAGCTCTGGGGTGCACTAGACTGGACAGAGAAGGGAAAACAGGAAAATGGGATTTTTATGCTAAGTGGTTTTGGATTGGTTTTAAGTGGTTTCAGGAGATCCTGGCTACACTTCTCAGACATCTTCCATGGTAAATCCTTGTCGGCATCAAGGTGAGTGAGTGACCTTGCTATTGAGTTTTATTAAATTCAAGTACAATATAAATCCCACTCACACTATAATAGGAATTAATTGGTAAATTCCCTAGTTAATGGTATTAACTAGATATGAAAATTTTCTTATGAAATTGAGGGTTTTGTGTGGTGAATTGTGTTTGGAAATTATGGACTATTGATTTATATATCATATGGTGTTTGTATATGGAATGCATGTAGGCAAAGGCATCTTGTGGGAATGTAGACCCACGAGCTAATCAGTTAGTAAACTCTAAGATGGTTAATTATGTGTATTGGGAATTATGTTGTGAGTTATGGTGGGAGTTGTGTTTAGTTGTTGAAAGTGTTATGTGGTGATTGTGTGTGGCTTGCATAAGGGAAAAAGAGGGGTGGTGGGAACGTTGGCCCACCATACCAAGTAGTAGAGTCGTGGGTAGCAAACCCTTATGGATGAGCCTATGGGAAATTAAGACTAAGGGAACATAGACCCTTAGCAATTTTTCAGTGAGTATGGGAATGGCACTCATTGTTGCGAGAATCTAGACTCACGTGGGATAGCACGTCATGGTTACATGGTTGTTCATGTATTTATTTGTGCTTGCACGTGCCAGAGGTATTTATTCTAGTTGTGATAGTGATTATGGTATTTTTACTTGTACTTTACATTGATTTATTGCACAGTCATTTGCTCACTGAGTTTTGATGAACTCACACCCTCTATGGTTATCATTTTTCAAATATAGGGGATAAGGAGGAAGGTTGTTTGCTGTTGATGTAGCAGCTTTTGGAGATATCCTCCATTTTTTATTGGTGGATTCATGGAACTAATTTTTAGGCTATGTACCTAGGAAACACTCTGTAATTTTATAAACCACCTAGGCTCGAATGTATCTAGGAAATTTCTGTTGTATATTTAAATCTCCCATTGATTTAGGGATGTGGGAAAAAATAAAGATGTTTAAATCCCTTTTCTTGGAAAATTTTTTATTTGTACAGTTGTAGATATTATGGCTATTCAAGGAGTTTCTAGGGTACCTCAAAGGTACACCCTAGGTTTTATGTGTTATTCATGTGCCCGATATCCAGGGCGTGACAATTGTAGTTGAGGATGGGATCAACCTAAGGTTGTATCCTTACGAGGGTATATAGTTTGTATCTTTTGTGGTTTCTTTATATCTCACTGAATATTATTTAGCCACTCCCTTTTGTGTGCCCTTCCAGGATTTGATGTTGTTGGCAAAACTCCATATGAGGAGTAGCAGAGCTTCCAAGTCCACTACCCCCTTTCCAGTGTTGGGTTAGTAGTCTTAGTTGTGGTAATGACCAGGGTTGAATCACTCTATAGTTGGATGAAACACCTAGGAATCTTGTACTGGTTATGAAATGGATCAGAAGATTGTATACATGTTTGTTAGTCCATAGGTATACTCTAGAGGGGGTGAATAGAGTATATACAATGTTCCATAACATAAAAACTTTATTCTTGAAAACTTATTAGGGTCAACTTATATTAGTAAGGTCATGTTAAGAAACTTTTTCAACAAATAATAATAATAATAATAATAATAATAATGTAGAGAGAAGGGAAAAGAGATGATACCGTGAATTATAGTGGTTCGAAAGAATCACAAAGATTCATCTACATCCACTTCTCACAACACATAGTTATGAGTATTTTTTTAGAGAAACAAGATCACCAAATACAAAGTAACTAACTAAGGTTCAATCTCCAACTTTTATGCTACACAGTAGCAATCTTTAGCCTGGGTCAACAGGACCCTGCATTTATACTTTAACCTCTAGGTAACTTTCACATGTCCCTAGCAAATGTACACCGGGTAACCTTATCTGCAGGAAAGCACAACTCAGCAGCTTTTACACCACAACAGATAAATATCCTATTAGGTACCTAATCCACACAAGTACAGAGAATACAAAATACAAATAATTCTTCTAGTCACACGGAACTCAAGATAGAGAGAAATCTCATACAAAGGATATGATCAATATAAATCTCTCTCACACACAATGAACAAAGAGTTACAATAGAATTATACTCAATATAGACTTATCTTTGTCAGTCCTTTCTCTTACAAAGATTGTTGATGCTTTTTCCTTTTATAGTCTTCAGAAAGATAGCCATTAAACATGAATAATCCTCTTTGAATGCGAAAATTAATTCTAGGTGAAATTGGAGCTTGCTTCCTTAACTAGTACCTAGTGTCAAATATGGAAGAAACAACTGCATTTAGATTACATTTTATTTCTGATGAATGATCTTTCTTTTTGTGAATTTATTCCCTTCCATCTATATGGATTACCCTGATCAATGCGCAATAGAATCATTTTATTCAATGGCAATAACCTTCCTTTTGTGTTCCTTAATTGATGCCATGAATTATGCTTGGTTTATCTTTTATGAGTGCATAAGATTCTTTTCCATTTTATCTTAATCTAGCATTAAATGTATTCTAGATTATTAGAGTCCACCTTTGCACAAGATTCTTTCCTTATGTTCTGTGATACTGCATTAATGCTTCCAAAATCAGTACCTCATGCTGGATATAAGCAGCTACAAAATTGATAGGCTTTTATTATAGTTTAAATGGTGAACAATCCTTTCCTTTTTCAATTTAATTACTTCATTCAATATGGATTTGCTTGTTTAATGCATGATATAGTTGACTTCAATTATCAGTAGATTTGTTCCTTTATTTGTGGCTTGATTCATGCTGGATTTGTCTGACAATATTAAATGTGCACCATGTAACCAGGTTCCTTATAGGTTCTAGCAAATACCACTTGGATTTCCAAAATCAGAAACTTGATCCGTCATTCTCCTTTTTTTTTTATTCTTGGCAATCCATGATGCTCCCCCATAATAGTTGTTGGATAGCTTTGTCTTTGCTCCCTCATACTGGATTCCAAATTTTAAATTCCCAATTTCAAAGCTCCAAAATCCAGATTGTTGCATTAATAAAAAAACTTCATGTTGGATTCTTGCATTAGCAATGTTTTAATTACTTCTCATGTATTAATTATTTCTTGGAACGATTGAGGTTCTTATGGAAGGAATACTTCTGAAAACGAAATAGTTGTTTAAATAAATTATCATATTACGTAGAAATGGAAACCTTGTTCTATATTTATTCTATGTGTTGGATGTATGATGATTAGGCTTACGATAGTAGATGGTGTCCACATTTATGCCGGTCATGTTCCCGAATCGGAGTGTGACAAAAAAAGTCTCTGAAGATGATAGGTAAAATGTATCTTTTGTTGTTGTTAATTTAGCTTTTTATTGGGTTACATGAACAAGTAGTATATAGATTTTGAACAAAAATGTCAATAAAAGGATTATTCTATACAAAATTAAAAGTTTATTGGGATGTTTCACCAACTTTTAAAGGAGTAAATTGCATAACCTCCAAAATTGAAACGTTTTGAAAAAAAAAAGTCTATCATTGATAACATGTAATACATTTTATTTTTCGTTTTGGAAAATATAGTTGAGACAAGAAATTGTTCATCTCTCAAAGTAGCAATATCTAGAAAATCTTTTCTTTTAAAAATGAGTCTCTTCAAAGCAATGTTCAGCTTAGATCTATGCTTGTTATATCTTTGCTTGGGACTTGATGTAAGAGTTAGTATTCATGCTTTGATAATGGAAAATTAGGTATTCTTGTTAATATATATATATATTAATAAAATAAATAATCATTGTTTAAAATTTAATGTTTAATTCAATTATAATTTTAAAAATTTACATGTTCTTAATAAAAGAAATTTCAACAGACCATAAAATAGTAATATCAGTTACTGATTACTACATAAAAAATGAAGATAAACTTCTAGAATGCCGACACAATCACATTTATTTTCAATATTAATTTTCGTCAGCATCAAGTGCAGGAAGAGAAAGGGAAGCTCGAGTTCGGATTTGCTGCTCCTATGAGCACCATGCTCCTCTCTTTAGCAACAGTTTTTAACTGTTGCTAAAGAAAAATGTTGCTAAAGAGAGGAGCATGGAGGAAACTGTTGCTAAAGAGAAGAGAATGGAGGAAGAGGAGTAGTGGATCTTATCACGGCCATGATATGGCCATTGGCCAGTTGCCAAAAAGAGATATTATTATTATTATTATTATTATTATTATTATTATTATTATTATTATTATTATTATTATTATTATTATTTAAATGTGGCTTCTTTTAGAGATCTAAATAAAATAATATTTTATTACCATTCACACAGAACTAATTTTATGTTTGAAAAAAAGTTAGACATAATTATTTTTTGGCAAAATTAATTTTTAAAATTGATTATGGATAAAAGTAGATTTACGTAGACATAAGTTATATTTGGCAAATTGTTACAGAAAAATAATTTAAAAAAATAAATTTCATTTGGATGTTGGTAGAACTATCAAAACAAGTCACTCGACTAAGCTCATTACGAGATAGCCACTAAACGAGTCCAACCAAGCCAGTCTGTTAATAAACAAGCTAATTCAAGCACACCTAAATCTGCTTGTTATGGCCCGCCAAACTCAGTGGATTGTCTTTGAGCAACTTTATATATATATATATATATATATATATATATATATATATATATATATATATATATATATATATATATATATATATATATATATATATATATATATATATATATATATAACTGATCTAGCCAAGCCAACCCGTTTAATAAACAAACTAAATTAACCACACCCAAGTCTGTTTGTTGGGACTCAATGGGTTGCCTTTGGGCCACTTATATATATATATATATATATATATATGAAAAAAAATTATAAAAAATTGCAAGCATTTTTATTAAATGACAATTAATATTTGTAAAATATTTTCTCTTTTAATACTTTTAAAATTATTAATAACATTAATTTTTCATAATGATTTTGTAAATCAACTATATTATTATAATATAATTAATTTTAGAACCCTATTTCTTTTTTTTTAAATAAAAGATGAAAACCTTTTATTAAAAAACTTATAATCCAATAAATTACATTCTATCTTTAGTATTACACCTTACGCTACCCAAAGTGCTTCACCATTGCTTTAGTGATTCTGTAAGTGTGTATAATATATATATATATATATATATATATATATATATATATATATATATATATAACTTTCAAAATGGGCCAAACCTTATAGGCCTATCCAAAAAGCCGGTAAAAAAAAGGCCTATTTAAAAAACAGCCTAACCTTAAAAATGGTAGGGCTAAATCGGCTTGGGCTTGCGCCAACCTTTATATATATATATATATATATATATATATATATATATATATTCTTATTTTAAAAAAAAAGAATAAATACATAACATAACAATGAAGATGAAGTTGGTATTATTTTTATATGTTGTTTTTATTTTTATTTACTTTATTTAATTCATTTACTTTTTTGATCATGTCTCATTATTTATGATTTTGAATTGCAGATAAAGATGAATATTGTGAAGAAAAAATATTACACCATTATCAAGAGGAGATAATATGCTTGAAGTTATGAAACAAAATGAAGCTAGTTTTAGTTTGAATACTTAGTGTTAAAGATGTATTATTTTAGACATTTACTAATTACTATGCTGACTTTGGAGACCAAGTTGTTTTTTATCTAAACTTATGTTTGAATATTGGGTATGTTAATTGTTTATTGGCTACCCCCCCCCCCCCAAACACACACACACAACTTATTTTTTAAGTGTTTGTGTGTTGCCGTAATAACCTGAAAAATAAAAATATTCATAAAATAGAAGAAATTGAAAATTAGTGTTAAAAAATAAATTGCGTGATACTTGACTAAAGTTCTTTAAGGTAATTTCACGTTTCCCATAGATTATTTTACTATATTACCCGATACATGAGTACACAGACATGTTATCTCTAAGATACAATAATCCAAAACTCTTGTTTGATCTATAATCACTACACGAAAACTGCAGATAAGATTCTTTTTCTCACACACTTTTTCTTTACCCAAAATATCAAACAATCAATCTCATATATATTTAGTCACT
This sequence comes from Biancaea sappan, assembly GCA_037074585.1. Taxonomy (NCBI): domain Eukaryota; kingdom Viridiplantae; phylum Streptophyta; class Magnoliopsida; order Fabales; family Fabaceae; genus Biancaea; species Biancaea sappan. The sequence goes on from CM073490.1 coordinate 66,566,348, forward strand.
TAAGTATTTTTCCAATCTCAACATCATACCGCACACATAGCACTAGTGGTTATATATATACTATTGGTTCGCTTCAACTTCCCATTGGATAAGCATTTAACATGTAAACTAAAGGTTGCATTCCATTTAATTAGAAGCAAAACATTCTAAGCATCAAGAGGGATATCGTCCCAACGTTTATAACATAAAACACTATTATTATATAGAATTCAAGATACGAACATACAAAGTTACAAAGTAACTAAAATAATTTTTATTTGATATTTTATAATAATAACCAACAATCCTCCACTTATTATTATAAAATAGCACACAATATAAAATATATTTTTTTGGATAGAGATAGATTATTATGTATAATATGGGTAGCTAAATTTGTCTTGAATATATACTTAGCAAAAATATATTTCTTGATCTAGAGTCATAGTAGTATTCACTTTGAACCACGACTGCTTTGAAAAGACAAAATATATATCTTGCACAAAACGATCCAAGTGCAAAATACGAGTCCTAGCTGGCATGGTGATGCTACCTTGTGCCATATTCTATTTCTTGAATGTGTTTTGAGAATATTCCCTATATATTCTCATATAGGAGCGTCCTCACTATGCCATATTTAAATAGATGAATTATGTCAAGTGTGTTCCTGTAGTTAAGACATTCTACTTTAATAGAGTTACATATTTCATTAAAAGTTTTGAAACTCAACCCCAAATCTTCATTATAGGAAAATGTACTTATACCATAGGGATGAATTTAAAATTAAAATTCTTATAAAATGTGCATTCAACAATCAATTCTATAATTCCTTTTTCTCTTTGAACCAAAATCTTAGTATCTCTAGTCACAAGGTAGGGTCATAAGTCACTTATATCTTATGAACTTAATATTCATCCCCCTCATGTCTCTAGATTCTTTGACTATAGCTATAATTTTAGAAAATCTCAAAATTCAAATAATCCAAATAAGATAGTATTTATCACAACAAGTAATCTCATAATTATTATGGTATACAATCATAGAATATATATTCCAACATATAATAATTTTATCCATGAGCACATAATCATTTAAGAAACTTTCTCAAGTTTAATTTTGTAACCAAAATTTTCAACACCATTATACCTTTGACCAAAACATCATTTTGGACCCTCATAGATATTTTTTTTTCTCAAGTTAGTCCCATGCAAATTTTTATTATCAATTTTCTCTCTTATAGATTGATATATTATCAATTCAGTTCCTCATAGATTTTTTATTCCCAATATATTTTCTCACAAATTGATATATTATTAATTTAGTCTTTCACATATTTGCATTTGTAATTTGGTCCCTCATAGATTTATATGTTATCAGTTTAGTCCCTCCATCAAAAGTTGTGACCATCAAAAGTTATGGCAAAAAAAGGACTAAATTGATAACAAATCAATTTGTGAGGCATCAAATTGAGAATGAAAATAAGTGAGGGACTAAACTGATAACATATCAATCAATGAGGGACCAAATTGAGAATAAAAATTTTTTAGGAACTAAATTGGTAATCAATCTGCAACAAACCAAATTGAGAATAAAAATCTATGAAAGGCTAAATTAAAAAAAACAAAGCATATGTGAGGGACCAAAATAGAATTTTAGTCTTATACCTTTTGTACAACAGGAGTGTTCTCGTATAATAGTATAAAAAATATGCTTCCTCAAAATTTATGTATAGCATATATCATCATCTCAAATTTTCAATGAGATGGTATCCTTAATTAAAATATATATGCCAAAAATCACAAAATATATAGTCACATATTCACAATAAAATTAGTTCCAAAATAATATGTGCTGTAACAAAAATATTGTCTATAATTTTGGAGAACTCATTTTTTGATCCAAAAAATTATGTATCCCACTATTTATAGGTATTGTGCCTTTTCATAAAAATTTCTCAAACTTTTGTTCACCAAAAAATATATAATTCTTGAGACACTATTTAAAATATCATATATGTGAAAATCACAATTTATATATAAAGTGAATTTTCTTAAAATTCACAATTTTCTTTTTGTGTATACACATGTTATTAAATATCTACAGAATAAATATAAACATTTCCTCAAAGTACTCCCACAAAGTACAATTGTTTAAAATAAAAATTTATATTTCACATAATAGTCTAGAAACTCACATGTTTAGTTTCCAATCCCAATACAAAGATTATAGAAAGGATTCTTTTTCTCACACACTTTCTCTCTGATCAAAATTTCACATAAGTAGCAATATATATATATATATATATATATATATATATATATAATCACTTATTTATATTTTTCCAATCTCAACGTCATACTGTACACATACACTATTTAATCACTTATTTATATTTTTACAATCTCAACGTCATACTGTACACATACACTATATATATATATATATATATATATATATATGTACTGTTGGCCAGCTTCAACTTCCCGTTGGATAAGCAATTAACATGTAAACTAAAGGTTTCATTCCATTTCATTACAAGCAAAACGTTCTAAGCATCAAGAGGGGTAATGTCCCAACATTATAGCATAAAACGTCAACAAACAGAAGTTACAAAGCAATTAAAACAATTTTTATTTGATATTTTATAATTATAACCAACATTGTGTGTGTATATACATGTTTCTTTCCCTTCTACTCTATATATATGACAGTTTATCTAATATTCTATTCAAACAATGAGGCTTGAGTTATATATATATATATATATATATATATATATATATATATAACTCAAGCCTCATTGTTTGAATAGAATATTAGATAAACTGTTATTATATTATTTAATTATTTTAGAATTTAATAAATTCTATATAAAAAATAAATTAGATTTTAAAAGAAAAAAAGTGGGCTAAATGATCTGACTTTTAAAAATCTAAGCCTGTCCTAAATGCACAGGGCTAAAGCCCGTTTTGTCAATACTAGATATTGGTTACCGTAATTATTTTTTAATGTGTAATTATCAAAAATATATAAATTTTATATTGCTCGATTTCATTTTTTCTTATTATTTAATTTCACTCATTTTTAAATATAATAAAATAAATTACATGAAATAATAATTTTTTAAACTATTGATATTAATATTTGATTAATATATATATATATATATATATATAGTTTCTATGACTTTGTGTTCTTGTTATAGGTCTGTTACTATAATTACTTTGTGGCCTTTCATAATCTATATTATATCTTGGTTGTCCTAGATTTATATTTATTGATCTATTTCCTATTCTGTTATCGAATTCTAGTTGTCTTCTTAAGGCTTTTTGATTTGTTATAGTGTTGTCTATATTAAATCGAATTTCTGAAGGTAAGGTTATTCTTTGATTGTCTAATGGTATTTCTCTTAATACTGGTGCAAAATATCTATCTATTGATATTCTCCCTTGTCTTTTTGTATAAATTTTATGTTGATTTGTAAAAACTAATCCTACTCTTACTTGTATGCTAATAATTTTACTATAAGGTGGCATTTTTATTCCTTTAATTTTATGATATACGTTTAATGTTTTATCCATATTTCCTTCTGCTCTACTGATTGCAAAATTAGTGTTTATTGTAAATTTTAATTTCTGGTATATTAGGTTTCCGCTAAGTATTCCTAAAATACTATTCCTTACATCATCTATTATTCTTTCGTCTGTTAATACTAATTCTACTGGGATATCTATTCCTTCTCCAAAGTAAGCTTTTACCAATAATTGTACTCCTTGAATATATATTTCTGATACTTCATCTTTGAATGGTATTTTTTATTTTTCATTTTCTATTAGTGTTTTATTGATTACTGGTATCCTTAATATTCCTGTTGCTAATTCAGATTCTATTGGTTGTTTTTTGTCTAATATTACACAATGATATTTTTCTTTGTGATTCTTCTTTATTATCTTACTGACTTTGTTAAAGATATTTTCATGTTTTAAGTCTGTTTCTTGTAGGTCTAAATTAATTTTAGATATTTTATCATATTGTTTTCATTAAATGTTATCATAGTTTCTGTTATTCCTTTTTCTGATTCTATTTGTTGGTTATATGATTCATAGTCTTCTGCTGCGCTACTCGTTTCTCCTAAGTCTGTGTTCATCATATAGATACTAGGTTGTTCTTCTATGTCAGAATAGTCTATATCACTATCGCTACTAAGTTCTTCTTCTGATTCATATAATTTATAAATTTCTATATTATCTTGTATTTCACTGCCATATTCTTCTAATGGTTCTAAATCATATTTTTCTGCTAATTCTAGGATTTTCATAGTTTTCTTATCTTTTGATTTTTTACAGTTGGTTGATATATGTCCTAATTCTCCACAATTATAACATCTATATGTTTTTGGGTTCTTTTTATAATTAGTTTTTCTTTTAAAATATCTTTTAGTTTTTCCTAGTTTAAATCTACGTTTTTTATAATAATTTGTATATTTTTCTTTTGGATATTTCTTAAACTTATAATTCTTTCTAAATTTTCTTTTCTTCTTCTTATATTTAGTCATCTCACATCCCCATTTATGAGATGTCTGTAATTCTCCACATTTTAATAAATATTTATTAATTTTATAATATTTTTGGCTTCTCCAAGCATTTTTACATTTGTTTGATAAATATTCTCTTAAATAGTCTTCTCTTCTTCCCATTGTATCTATTACTGCTAATATATTCATATTTTTACTTCCTAAAGCTTTGTAATATTCTTCCATTATTAGTTCGTTGATTAATTTTGGAATTTGTCTATAAAATAAATCTAAGTAATATTTTTGGTTTTAGTAATTATCTCTTAATCTTGTTTCATAATAATATTTTTTATATTCACATATGTATTGGTTTAAATATTTTGTGTCTAAAGAACATAATTCTATATTATGCATATTTGTTATTGCTCTATTTGTTTTTGTTTTTTCTTCTAAGGCTGCATTTCTTCCTACAAATTCATTTCTTAATACTTGTTCGTATTACCTGATTAATGTTGCTATTTGTTATCTTCTAGTTAATTCGTCCATATTTCTGACGGTCCTAACATTATTTCTAAAATCATGATCCTTACTTTTCCACCATTCATGTACTATTCCGATAAATGTTGCTTCTATTAATATACTAGTGGTCTGTAAATCTATTCCTCTAGTTAATAAAGCTACTAATTGGGATTTAGTCCATTCTTCTATTCTTTTATGATTATCTAGATTACAATCTAGATTTAATCATGTTCCTGAATTTGGTACTGGTCTTGTTTCATATTGTTCTAATGGTGTTGGTGTGTATCTACTATTTTTTGGTGTTTCGTAATTAGTATTCATTCTTATGTATTCTTCTGTTCTACTAGGTTCTTTATGTCTTAATTCTTCCTGTTCTATTTCTTGTTCTCTAGTTATACTAGTTTCGGTTCTATTTATATTAAATGATGGTTGACTAATATCAGTAGGTTGAAATATTTGAGTTTGTGGTAGATTTTGTATATTTGGTTGGTGTGAGTCTTATTGTGCTGTTGTTTGTGATGTTACTTGGCTAAATTCTGTTGATTGCATATTTATTTCTGCTTCTGTTATTTCTAAATTCGTATTTAATTCTTCTAATTCTAATTTTAGTTGTTCTATATTTAATTCTTTTTCTTCTTGGCTCATTATTCTATCTATCTCATCTTCATCTTCAGTGTCATAATTTTCTTCTCCTAATCTAACATTAATTTGCGGCTTTTGTTTTATTTGTGCTAAGCTTAATAGAAAATCATCTGAATCATCATACATCATTTCAGCTAGTTTAAATCTCTCGTTTTCTACAAAAATTTGTTCTTCCTTTTCTAATTTTTCTTTTCCTTTTTCTAATTCTATTAATTCTTCTTTTAATTCTAGTTTTGGTTGTTCATCTTGTATTTTTCCATATAATATTTCTTCATCAAATTTTCTTACTTCATCAAATATTGTCCATAAATTTTTATTTATTGTTTCTTGTCCTCGGTGTAGTCTTTCTACTTCTATTCCAGTTTATTTTGTATTTTTATCTAATGTTTGTCTTCTTATTTCTTGTTCTGTAATTCTTTCTTCTTCATTTAATATGTCTATTATATTTAACATATTGATTTGATGTGTATCTTCTATAGGTTCTACTAATGGTTCTACTTCTTCTATTATTCCTAAAACTTTCATTATTTTCTTTATATCAGTTTGTATTTCTGATATTTGTTTTCCATTCTTTTTGACTTCTTGTTTTATCTCAGATATTTTTTGTTCTAAAGGTTTAGCTAATTCTATTATTCTTTCTTCTTTTTTTGGAATTTCTACTAACCTTACTTGTTTTAAGTTTTCTTCGGGTAATCTATCTATTTCATCTATATAATCATAATCAAATCCTCCTTGTGCTACTCCTTCATCTAAATAACATCCTAATTGTTTCATTAATAGCATATTTGTAAAATTTAATTGATTCTTTAAATTTTCACCATCTCCACCTAAACAGTATGGAGTTAATAAGCATCTATCTTTATCACTAATAGTTGGAATATATGAATACAGAGGTAATTCATATTGTTCTAAATCATACATACGAGGTTCTACTCTATTTAATATATCCATGATAATGATATTGAAGTATGAACAAAATAATTAATTTAAATAGCAGAGGGGGTGCTGGCTTTAAATCATTTAAAGGGTTCAAAGTTCATTAATTTCTAACCTCAGGTGCTTTGATACCATACAGGATAACAGACTGCTTAGTATGCTAAGAGGAGATGTTTTTTGTATATATATATATTAGCTTTTCAAATAGAAGTGCATGGTTTATATATCAGCCAATTCTTCTATATGTTTTATCTATATTGGAAACTTGACAGTGTACATAAATACTAAGATTATATCTTTGTTGTTAGCCAATAGAAGTGGGGCAAAAATAAAACGTCAAAAGTCGAATAAGTATCATAAAGCAAATAGTCAAGGACTAGCATAAAAAGACAAATATAAAAACTAAGTCTAACCATCATTTTAGCCAACCCAAAAACTAAGGACTAAACTGAAAAACAAAGTAAAAATCAAGGGTCAAAAAGTAATTACATAGGGCTAAAATGAAAAGGATCAAATATGTTTTGGGTTGAAGTGCAATTTTTGAATTAAAAAAGTGGGGCTCAAGAGTGTAATTTTTGTGGGCAAAAAATTTCAAATCTTGCCAAAACTCAAACATCTATTTTTGGCCTTTCGAAGCTCCGATTTGGCTCTTCTTCTTGGTTCTTTCTTCCTCTATTCCCTTTCCAATTTTTCTCTTCTAAGCCTCTCCTAAGCTCTCTTTAGCACTTTCCTTTTTCTCTTTGTTACATTTTACTCACAGATGCAGGTGAAAGAAAAAAAATAAAGATGTGAAGAGTAAAAAAGAGAAGTGGGTAACTGGAAAAATTAATACCAATGCAAAAGCAAATATAATTTGCTTTAGTCCAAACATATGTTTGCATTGAAAAAATCGATTTTGCAAATGCCTCCAATGCACAACAAAACATGAAAAATTGCATCCAAAGGCTGATTCCAACTTACTGAATGTGGGTTTGGCTCTGCATTGCACTTAAAACTTTCTATAACAATACAACAACAATAACAACAAAGTCTTATCCCACTAGGTGGGGTCGACTACAGAGATTGTACGATGCTATTGAGGTCTATTAATGACCAACTCTTTAAGTATTTCATTTACTAAAAGATGTCATTTAATAACTTCTCTAAGTGTCCTTTTTAGTCTTTCTCGACCCTGTTTCACATTACTCCAAACTATCTGCTCAACCCTCCTTACTGGTGCTTCTAACAGTCCTATTTGAACATGCCCAAACACCTTAAACGATTTTCAACCATTTTTTCCTTAATAAGTGTCACTCCAACTCTTTTTCGTATACAATCATTACGGATCATATATCTTCTTATATGACCACACATCTATCGTAACATCCTCATCTCCGCTACTCCAATTTTTTGTTCTTGTCCTTTTGTTGCCCAACATTCGCTCCCATATAAAATTGCTGGTTATATAGCAGTATGATAAAACTTTCCTTTGAGCTTATCAAGTATTTTTCGATCACAAATAACTCCTGATATCATTCTCCACTTTAACCACCCAGCTTGTATCCTATGTGCCACATTTCTAATAATTTCGCCGTCATCTTGTATAACTGATCTCAGATACCTAAACTTTGACACTTGTGATACAACATGATCTCCAATTTTAACCTCTAACTTGTTTCTAACTTGTCGCTTGTTAAACTTACAATGCATATATTCTGTCTTACTCCTGTTCAGACGAGAACTCTTCAATTCTAAAGTAACTCTCTATAACTCGAGTTTATAATTAATCTCTTCCCTTGACTCTGTTATGAGAACAATATCATCTGCAAAAAACATGCATTTAGAGATTTCTTCTTGAATGTGTTTCGTCACAACATCTAAAACCTAGTCAAACAAATAAAAACTCAAAGATGATCCCTGATGTAAACTAATCTTAATAATGAAGTCTCTTGTCTCTCCTCCAAATGTTCTCATACTAGTTATATCCCCCTTATACATATCTTTTATAACTCTAATGTATGCAACCGTACACCTTGCTTTTTCATGACTTTCCACAACATCTCTTTTGATATTCGATCATAATCTTTTTCCAAATCAATAAAAGTTATATACAAGTCTTTTTGTTTACTCTGATATTTTTTCAACCCTTTTAGTAGATAAATAACTTCCATAACACTTTCTATAACAATACGTCAAAGAAAACAAGTCACGTGTTTCTTCCAATAATTTTGAGGGAAAACAGTCAAGTACATTTGGTACATATTAATCAATTCCATGATAAATGAATACACAATACTTTCCAGTTTCTTTAAACCGTACACAAATCAAAGCTGTGGATGTTTTTTCATTAAACGATTATCATGTACTTTACTCTGTATAGTTTAACTTCAGCTTATACTATAAATGATAGAACTCAGGTTTGCTAACGGGTCGTTTGCTTTTGTTTTCTTTTTCCCCAAGATTAAAAGGTCTTAGTTTAAATCCATATCTGGTTAATAAAATATCACCTGAAAATTTAAATACTAAATAATTAAGACCATTTAATTTTTTAATATCCATACACATTAAATAAATATTAGTATCAAATTTATTTTCAACATTTATATACATTAAATACATATTAATGTTTTATCAATTTTAGAACACGCAATCCTTCACCTAGGGGCATTCTTCATCTTTATGGATTTTGGACATATTGTTCTCACATTTTTTTTGGCCAAAAATAACTATAAAGTTCTCGTGCATATTTATATCGCTGTTCTGTTCTGAATATTTCAACAGTTCATGTGATGACTAGAGTAGAATAATTATGGGATTCTCACAACCTCATATTCATGAGCAATCCTGAGAGGCGATTGCTTTGAAACAGGCCTGCTCTCAGACCAAAGCTCCAGGTTGACGGTGCCACAATCCCAGTGGACAAGACACTTGAATACCTCATTAATATCGAATCGATTGAGTAGAGCCAAGCCAAGACATTTATCAATAAGCATCCACTCACCTGTCATCACAATTCACAGTGAGAATTTTTGTGAAGATATATTTCACGAGCGCCCTCAATGGGTTTTTTTTTTTAAACAGAAAAATAAAGTTCCTGACAGAGAAGGATGTTCAACGTGTTGGAGAATAATGTCTTGAAAACAGAAAGAATAAGCCAAATTGAAACCAGAAAAAAGTAAGAGACTGTCCCATCTCTCTGCATATTCAGAGGGCAACTCACCTAGAATATTAGGCTGATCAACAAATCAGAATCCTCTCATGTTTGTGGCGAGAACACGACTCTCATGTTCCTTACCTAAATCTCATGAAATATTTTTTACCTTTGAGCTAAATCGTCTAATTTAAAATGAATGGCTATGATCAAGGACATGAGAATCATATTGCCACCACAAACAAGAAGATCCACTTTATTGATTGGCATGAAAATCAAGAAATACCTCAGCAGTCCTGAGCCTATGCTTTATCCATGTTTCAACTTATAAGTTTCAAGTACAATTGACTTAATGTGGGTGGGCATGTTGAAAACAAGTCTTTCTTTGATCAGCTTTAATGAGTAAAGAGTTTAGCTCTTTTCTTTTCTTCTTTTTGCGAGCTTAAAGTTGAGTCATTCTTTGGCATGCTCATTATTCATTCATCCCATTGAAAGTCCCAAAATTTCATTATGGTAGTAATTAATAAGACAAAGTATAAATAAATTTTGATGATCACCATTAGGAAGAAGGTCTCCTTCAAAAAATTGCTCCCCAGATTCTGGAAGGATTTCATGCTTTGATCCATCCACTGAAGTAAATGATACAAAAGAATCTGACGGGTGCAAGAGACAGAAGGTTGGGTGAACTCTTAAGCAGACCAACCTACAGAACATAGAAGGAAGCATGGTAGAATTCAGAACATAGGAATATGTGTCAGAAATTTGTCAATTGAGAATATAAGACAAACTACAAGTAAAGAAGAATACTAGCAGTCAAAAAGGAAAAAAGTAAAAAATTATTGAACTGGGTTAATTAGTGTCTCAGCTTCCACCAGAATTCTAGCGCACAATATAGTAAAGAAAAATCTTTAAAAAAATTGTGACATTAACCAACTAAAAATCTTCTAATTGACCCGGTACACAATTGTCCCACTGAACTAGTTAGCTTTTATTTAAGGTTCCTCCGTAGGCTTACAACATACGTAATGCCATTGATCTCACACATGCCCATCCCTCAATTGATCATTGTCCCCCACGAAAGTGGTAAGGTGCTTCAGAGATAAATTCAACTCTATTCAATATTATAACCGATAAATAATGCTACTGTTGTTAGGATAAGAGAGAAGTAACCTTGAGAACCCTCCAGAACCAGCGCCAACACTGCGAGCTATAATGCTAGATTCTATCCGAAAAACATTGGCAGCAGCATCATTCGGAAAATAAATCTGCCTTTGAAGAATCAATCCTCCACCAATATCACCCTCTAACACAACGGAACCCTTCTCTCCTGCAAGCTCAAGTTCTCGACTGCAAGAAAAGACATAAAAGAAATTCAACATGTACCCAGTATAAAAGAGAAAGGAGGGGGATGAGCACAAAAACATGCCAATTAAATAATGGTAAAGAGAATGATATTAGTTCCAGCTAGTCCCCTTCTCTCCTCTTGTCTGAAAATCAATAGATACCATACATGATGCAATATTAGGATAACATGCATAAACATTAGGAACTTTCTAGTCAAATGCAATATGTTTTTGGCATATCATTCCCATCAGCAACTCTTTCTGGTGAAGTTTCTAGTGTTTGTAGATAAAATCCATTTACTCACACAAACTTGGACATTGTTTTTGGAAAAGCAAGCTCTTCAAGTAACCAAAGGCATAAAAATATAAACCTAGCGCCTCATTGTCTTTGTTCATATTCTTGACTTAAGTCCATACACTGCCACTAGTCACAGTGAAACTCAACCATTCATAGCTCTCAACTTTCTACTGAAGGACATTCCGCGTTACTCTTAACCAGTGCTTACTGCTTAGCCCCAGCAATCAGTAATCTACTAGGGCATAGAACTCTGACAACTTCTAGAGTGGATATCAACGTTTAAAATGTATTTACAAGGATGTACAGGGGACATATGTAGCTTTCCAACAACGAAATTTTTTTGACAAAGGCATGCAGAAATAAATACTTACTCGATAATTGAATATTCCTCAGAACACCCAGCAGAGCGATACTCTGTACCACTATACTCCTCATATCCATTGATCTCAATCCTGCTATGGAGCCATTGTGTTTCTGCAAACAAATGGTTCATCATTGAGCAATTAAATAGATATTACAAAAAATATGAATTGGTTCATATGGGTGGCATAAAGAAAAAAGACCACTTTTTTATTTTAAATGGACCTATTGAAAATCATGATATAGAAAGAAACATCAAAAGCAAAAGGGGTTTTATAATTACTGAGAAACATTTCCATATTGAGTCATTAAGATATGATATATACATTACTTCAGATAAATAGAGGGACGGAACATTCTAGAAACTTAATGGATGTTAATGATAGAGACTATATAAGATTGTATAGTTATTGTACAGTTGTCTTATCATGTATTTATGATGTAATCTGTAGACTAATTTGTAGACTAATTCTTAGAGATATATTTGATAGCATAATCCCAGGGATTCCTTCTTTTATTTCCTTTCTTAGGACTACGGAGCTTGTATATAAACCCTTGAACCTAATGAAATTATCATCAGAAAGTTTTCCCTCTTTCTATTCTCTGTGTTCCATTACATGGTATCAGAGCCAAGTTCTTGGCTTTGGTCTTGATTCTCGACATAGGATCAAGGTTTGAGGTTTGGCTTATGTTTGGTTCTCATTGCCAATCTAGGGAGGAGCGCCACCTCGAGTTCATCCTATCCCAGAAGACTGACGGCAATTCATAGTGGATGTAAGGCTCACGTGCCGTTCAAAGATCTGGCTGTTTTCTCACACACCGGCACATGAGGGCGCGTGCAACAAAGGAGCGTCAGTTTGGTTGTACGGGTTCATTTGGATATTGGGTCTCCTCTTCCTAGTTGATTCACGCCTCTGTGTCTGTTTCTCTTTATCAGGTTTTTCTTTCTCTTTGTTTTTTTTGCAAAAAATGTCAGACACTTAGGCTCATGTTGCTGAATTAATTCCCACATTGTCAAAAATAATTGAGCAAGGTAAAACATGCCTTATCTCCTCGTCAAACAATTCAGTCATTGATTATGGTGCCACAGATCATATGACAGGAAATCCCAACACTTTCTCGAGCTCTAAATCACATAAATCTCCATCTCCTGTTACCATAGCAGATGGGTCTACTTATAACGCTGAAGGTTTAGGGACCGCTAAACCCACTTCTTCTATTATCTTGTCATATATTCTCAATTTAACTAGTCTTTTCTTTAATTTGATTTTTGCAAGTAAACTCACCAAAGACCTAAACAATTGTCTCTTTTTTCCCTGATCAGTGTATTTTTCAGGATCTTATGACAAAGTGGATTATTGGTAAAGAACATGTATCTAATGATCTCTACATCCTTGATGCATGGGAGCCTCGGTCTTGCGCTAGTATCACCTCTCCATTCGATGCATCTTGTCGATTGGGACATCCTTTCCTGCCTGCCTCGAAGAAATTATGTCTTCAATTTCATGATGTAACATCATTGGAGTGTAGGTCCTATCATTTTGCAAAACATCATCATAGTACATTAAGTCCCAAAATTAATAAACGGGCCGAATCAGCCTTTGAATTAGTCCATTCAGATATTTGGAAACCATGCCCTAGTGTGTCTAAAACTGGGTCCATGTATTTTGTTACTTTTGTAAATACATGTCAAAATCTTTTCAGAATTACTTGACTCAGCAAGGGATACTTCATTAGACGTCTTGTGTGGATACAACCTCTCAAAATGGGGTAGCTAAGAGGAAGAACATACACATTCTTGAGACTACGCGTGCCTTGATGCTCCAGATGAAGGTCCCTAAGCAATTATGGGATAGTGTGGTTTCCATGGCCAGCTTTTTGATTAATCGCATGCCGTCCATAGTCCTTGGTGGTGCAATTCCCTACAGCATCCTTTTTCCCAACAAGCCATTGTTTCCGGTGGAACCATGAGTATTTGGTAACACATGCTATGTTCATGATGTGAGGCCCCATATTACTAAACTAGACCCCAAAGCCTTAATATGTGTATTTTTGGAATATTCTCGACTTCAAAAGAGTTACTAATGCTACTCTTCAGATCTAAATAGATATTTGGTTTCATCTGATGTGGTCTTCTCAAAGAAAACATCATTTTTCTCCCCACCTTTCCCATCTCCAATTCAGGGAGACGACAATAAGGAATGGTTGATCTATAAATCCACATCTCTTAGTACCCCTGCTGAACGACTAGAGGAGGGTCCAACCACTGTAACTAGTACCTCTGCTGAACAACCAGAGGAAGGTCCAACCAATGAGACATGTGCTGTACCAACTTATTCATTATCGGATCCACCGCCAAGTGATCATGATATACCGATCACCCTTTGTAAAGATAAACGTCAGTGTACTCTTCCTAAAGCTACTTATCCAATTGCTAATTTTTTTTCATATGATCACTTATCCCCTGCATCTAGCTCTTTGATTGCCTCTCTAGACTCTATTTTAATTCCTAAAACTGTTAAGGAAGCCTTGGCTCATCTGGGGTGGAATGCCGCTATGCTTAAGGAGATAAAGGCCCTTGATGATAATCACGTGGTACCTAGTGGAATTAGCCAAAGGCAAGAAAGTTGTGGGCTGCAAGTGGGTCTTTTTAGTCAGGTTTAATACAAACGGCTATATAGCTCAACTCAAAGCCAGAGTAATGGCTAAGGGATAATGCACAGACCTATGGAGTTGATTATTCTGATACCTCCTCACGTGTGGCCAAACTCACTTCAATCCATCTATTCATTTCTATAGTGGCCTCTCAGAATTGGCCTTTGTATCAACTAGAAATCAAGAATGCGATCAAGAATGCATTCTTGCATGATGATCTCCTAGAAGAGGTGTGTATATGGAGCAACCGCCTAGTTTTGTTGCTCGGGGGAGTGTGGAAAAGTCTGTCATCTGAAGAAAGCTTTGTATGAAGCAAAGCCCTCGTGCTTGGTTTGGCAAGTTCAATATGGTGGTTCAAGAATTTGGATTAAAGAGTAAATGTGATCACTCAGTGTTCTATAAACAATCAGCAACCGGCATTATCCTCCTTGTTGTATATGTCAATGACATTATCATCACAGGAAATGATCATGCAGGGATCTTGTCTCTCAAAACATTTTTGCATACCAAATTTCACACAAAAGACTTGGGCAAACTAAAATACTTCTTGGGAGTGAGTGGAAGTGACAAGTAAGAAGGGAATATTTTTTTGTCAGAGAAAGTATGTTCTGGACAGAAACAGAAAAGTTAGCAACCAAGCCGTGTAGTTTCCCCATGGTTCCAAACGTGCATCTTACAAAAGATGATGGGAATCCCTTTGATGATCCAGATAGATACAAGAGGTTCGTTGGGAAATTGAATTACTTTACTGTAACTCGTCCAGACATTACTTTTGCAGTAAGTGTTGCTAGTCAATTCATGTCTGCACTTACAGTCAAGCATTTGGAAGCTCTAGAACAAAACCTATGTTATTTGAAAGGACCTCCTGGACTTACATGGGCATACTAGTGTTTAGAGCTTTGCAGATGCTGATTAGGCTGGATGCAAGATTGATAGGAGATCTACTACAGGATATTGTGTCTTTGTTGGAGGGAACTTAGTATCATGGAAGAGTAAGAAACAAAATGTTGTATCTCGATCAAGTGCAAAATCTGAGTACAGGTCTATGGCACAATCCTTGTGTGAAATCATATGGATACATCACTTGTTGAATGAGATTGGGTGAAGCATTCAATGCCAGCAAAATTGTGGTGTGATAATCAAGCTGCTTGTCATATTGCTTCAAATCCAGTTTACCATGAACGAGCTAAACACATTGAGGTTGACTGTCATTTTGTTCATGAAAAGATTGAGGAGAAGTTGATTACTACTTAATATGTTAAGACCGGAGAGCAACTCGTTGACTTACTTACAAAGGCCCTGAATGGAATTCGAATTGATTATCTATGTAACAAGCTGGGCATGATTAATATTTATGCTCTAGCTTGAGGGGAAGTGTTAAAGATAGAAATTATATAAGATTGTATAGTTATTGTACAGTTGTCTTATCATGTATTTATGATGTAATCTGTAGGCTAATTCTTAAGGATTTATTTGATAGCATAATCCTAGGGATTCCTTCTTTTATTTCCTTTCTTAGGTCTACGGAACTTGTATATAAACCCTTGAACCTAATGGAATTATCATCAGAAAGTTTTCCCTCTTTTTGTTCTTTGTGTCTTTGTGTTCTTTGTATTCCATTACAATGGAAGCTAAATGGTGCAGAAAGGCAAATTTAAGAAACAGAAATTTCGAACTGCCAGAAATTAAATGAAGTTCTTGAACATTTCCAAACATCAAAAAATTGGTCTTTGTAATAAAATCTCAAAGTAGTTGCTAATTAGGAATCAGTTCTACCTGAAGGAATGTGCATCATGGAGATGATTCTACCCCCAATCCAGGGAATGACTTTAAGAACCCAATTATCACTTTTCAATTCAATGGGAGTTCTTGACAGTTCTGTTCCCTTGGGTCCAGAAACCTCTTCTAAATCAGGAATTTGAATTGCATTTTCTGCAAAATTATTAGGAGAACATAGCATAATGTAAGAAAGAATTGGTATTATGAAATATTTATATGGACATTATAAGTCCTTAAAGAAATAATGGCCTTTAATAATTGTTGTAATAAATAATTCAGCTCATTCAAATGAGGTGAACAAACTAATAAGCACTACTGAAGATGGTATCAACAGAGAAAAAGCTGAACAGCAAATTGGCATGTAGGCATATTATAAGCTTTAACACCACAGAACAAGACTAATAGTCAAAATTGACAAAGCAAATGTTTTGAAAGGGGTACATACCCAGTCGATTCTTGTAGTGCTTCTCACAGGCAGAGACCAGCTTAGACACCTCCTCTTCTGAAGGCAAGATTAATTGCAGAACTTCTCCATCCATTCCCCATTTATCAAGCTGTTTAGCAAATTAATATACTGATCTTCAGCAACAATTAAATAAATGAATTACTGAAGCACATTTTGACAGTTTAACACCATATAAAAATTTCATATTATTCATATTTGCCTCTCACAAAGGAACCACATACCATTGCACCCCCACCAAGCAACAATTGAACATGTAGGCGTCTTTTATGCCTTTTCCAAGCTCCTTGAGTTTTGCTTACACTCACATTAACAACTGATGATTGACGTTCAGCCACATAATGCGTCAATAAGTATTCACCTTTAGTGAATTCAAACCCATCACCATCATCCTCATATAGAACACCTTCAGCTTTCCCTGTCAATAGTTATCTCATCTATAATGCTGCTATAAGTAAAATATTAATCTGAAGTGCAGAGACCTTATTCAATTGTTTTAGTAGACGCGTGCTTATTGCCAAGGCAAGATTGTGTGGACAGTGGACTAACCATGCTCATCTAAAGCCACGAAAAGTGTCAAGTCATCTGATAAATTAGCTTCACCAACATGCTGAAGAGGGGGTCCCACAGGTATAATTGAGCCACCTTTTAAATATAAAGCTGGCAAATCCTGACATACCCCAAAAAGAATAGAAATAAAACAAGTAAATAAGCCCCCCCGGGGGGGGGGGGAATTGGTAACTAACAATACAACAGAGGAAAGAAAAAAAAGATGAAAAGGAACAGTAGAATGATACCGGATGTGCATCCCCAAAATCAAAACTCAACCAAATACCCTTTGGCAATGTAGACTCCAAATTATCCCACCCTTGATTGGGTAAGGTTCTGATGAAAAGAAAAAAAAAAGATTAGAAAAGAAGATTAAATCAGTTTTCCATCAAACTTCCAATTTCAAGCCTAATTAAACAAGTCCTCTGATCCAAAGAAAGAACATCAAAGTCCTGATGCCACAAATTCTTATACAGAAATCCATATGAATAGCAAATATTACTATTGCGTTTTTCAAATCATATTTGTACCCATATCAGATGGTTTGAACTTAAATGAAAAAATCACAAAGAATAAAAGCCTTTGACAAGAGAAGGAAACATCAGAAGCCACTAGTAAATGTCAATAAACAGTGAGAATCTATATCTTCATGGAGATAGATTAACTGAACAATAGTTTGCTTTTGCAATAGGACTTTTCTTTCTCTTGTACTACTTGGTGCCTTTCTTGTCTAAACAAAGCTGTCAATGAATATAGAATTTTCCTCTTAACATTACTCAACGTGGAATCTACCATGAAAACGGTCACTTTAATATTTTACATTAAAAGCAGAAACATACCTTTTCTATATTCCCCTTTCCTCAATAAGAATAAGATTTAATAAAAAAGCGGTGACAGGGTGGCATGAACATGGTAATCTAGAAGCATGCGTAGTAGCATCAGGACAACCTATCTATTCCTTGCTGCCACCCCATCCCCCAAAAAAAGAAAAAAGTCTCTAAGCAACATAATACTCCCTTCTAGATTGCCGATACACTGAAGTAAGGAAGTGGAAGAACCTTGCATATACTAAAATTGCGCCCAGCAAAAATGAATTTTCAAGTCTCCTCAAGCTTGGATCTGTTGGATCTGCAATAGCAAGGTATTGATAAGTGCTAAGCTCATATAGAAAGCTCAAATTTCATTAAATACACCGAAGTTGCTTCAAATAGCCAATGGAACAAGAACCCACCAGCAAAGAAAGTAGGGGTTACCACTGGAGTACCATTTGTATGAGCGAAATAAAAAAGTGTGTAGATAAGTGGTATAAGGCGGTAGCGCCTCTTCAGTGCCAATCGGCAAACTTCTTCACACTATATAGTAACTAAAGTTAATGATGCATAGTTTTCGGCATGGTAAGTAATGAAATTACAGAAATACAAGCCATCAAAGTAGGGAGATCAAAGAACAACTATAAGGAATATAATGGTCACATCCACTCATTCAATGCAGAAACTTCCCCTCGGCCTTTTCACATATTGAGTTTCACAAGTAAAAGCAATAAAGGATAATTCAAATAAAGAAACATACCTGTCAATCAAAACATAGTTACAAGGTGCTTGCAGATACTACTTAGCATTACAAATTTAACATCATAAATCACAATTTTATATTATGATCCAAGAGACAGCAGAAACAGTAGTTTTCTCAGCACCAAGGGATTGACAGCAATAGCTGAATGCAATATAGAATACACATAACAAGGCAAACTCACCTAAGTTAGACATTTTGTAGGACAAAAATTATCTACCAAGACACACACTGTTGAGAAGATAAATCCATTGGATAAACCCCCCCCTAAAAAAAAAAAAAACTCCTCATACTTTTCGAAGTGTTGAGCCAAACAGGACATGATGCCTCTCTTCACATGCCCCATGTTATAAAGAAGAAAAAACATATTTCAGCATACTAAATGCACCAATACTTAAATCATGAAATGAAATACAAGCAAAACAATTTATTTATTCTTTTATAAACTCAAAGCAATTAACTTGGTGTCATTAATATGGCCTTCATACATTCTGGCTCTGCATGGTACAGATTGGCAAACTACTTGTTTTAATAAACCCAGAATGATTAATTTTATATTACATATAGCCAAAGATGAACAAACCTCTTCCCCAAAAGACCAGGGCTCATGATCAACAGTACCAGCTTCAGAATGCCCCCGGCAAAAGGGAAACATGGCACCTACACCCATCCACCTTCCAAAAAGTTTAGGTTTTGCATTTCCAGCAAATCCACCAATGTCAGGTCCTGAAAGTGGCTGACCGCTGAGTCCCTGAACATAAGGATAAAAGATTATGAATTTTGACTGAGTTAAAGTAAATATATACCATATTGAATTATAAAATAACATATAAGTTGTTCTGGCACTGAACCATTTATATATCCAACAAAAAAAAAAACTGATGCTTCTGACTGAAAATAAGTTAGAATGTAAAAAAAAAAAAAAAATAGAGATATGGCTCTCATTGCAGGTAGTTCTAAAAAAGAACTTTACAAAAAGATCCAATGCCAAAGCTATCTGAGAGAATAAATAAAGCACAACTTAGAGTAAACATAAATGAACAATGCGTTAAATCTAACGGTAAATTCCCAAATAGATGGCTTAATTACACAACCCTTCTCTCTCCCTTTGGACCAAAAATAAGCTATAACTAAATCAATTTAGACCAAAATGCCCTAAAATGATTAAAATAAATACATTTTTAAGTTTAGCAAATTATAAAATCATTTACAAAAAAGCAAACAATTACTACAAATAAAGAACATTTTCACAAGATAATTTCTCTAAGTGTCTTTATTTGTAGCAAACAATTACTACAAATAAAGACACTTAGAGAAATTATTGAACGGGACCTTTTAGTAAATGAGATATCTAAAGAGTTGGTCATTGATAGAGCTCAATGGCGTCGTGCGATCCATGTAGCCGACCCCACTTAGTGGGATAAGGCTTTGTTGTTGTTGTTGTTGTTGTTTATATTTACTACATATCTAAACAACATAGGTACAATTATAAATGTAAAAAAGAAATTATAATAAATTGGGTTTCTGTTTTAAACAAAAATAAATAACATTAAAAATTAATGTTTTAAGAAATACATTTTTAATAAGACTTTTTAATTTAAATAAAAAAAACTGTTAAGTGTCTTTTGGTTTAATGGGTTTAGTTTTAGGTTATTCTTTGGATTCATAGGAGAGGAGAGCAATTTTTCAAAATAGGGGGGTCCATCTAATAAGTGTTTGCCCAATGGGTTTCACTCATGTTTGATGATGCCAAAATACTTTATTAAATAGCATTTTTGATAAATATTAGTACTTGTGTGATTATTTGAAATAAAGTGAAAATATTTGTTTCGAATATATTGCCTTAAGAGATTAGTTGAGCTTATAAAGACTATTACATAAATTTTTGTACATCAAGTATAAAAGAATATTCTTGAAATATCTCTCAAGTGAAACTTCCATGATGCAAAAGAAATATTCTTTTAACCAAGTAAAATGCCAACCATATTGTTCCTTCTTTAATATATATAAAAGTGACTAGGGTGAAAATTAAATTATAGCCAAGAGTTATGAGAGAAATGTTTTAGATTGTTTTAAATGCTTGATTTATCTCTTTCATGCTTAAGTTATGACTTATAAAGCAACAAAAGGAAGAAAGAGAGAAAGGACAGAGGTAAAAAGCATATTTGATATCATGTGTATGACCAAGAAAAGGTATGCTTCTGTCTGTCTTGTTTTTATCTTTCTTTGTGGCATTGATTATCAAGAGAAAGTCTTTGATCTATGCATTAATTAAATGACAACCACCTATTAGTATATCAAAGACAATAGTTTTATTTAGTTGACCCATGAGCTTATAGATTCTAATAAATCATTCATGGTCAAAATTAAAATATTCTCTAAATATTTAATTTTTTTTATAAAAAAGAAGAATTTTATTAGAAGAGAAGAGGGAACAGCAATAGAACAAAGGGGGAGGACAAGAGATCCTCCTGAAAGAAAAATAAAAAAAAGGTGAGGTTAAAATCAAAAGACAGCCCACAAGGCCCGTAAAAAAGATTAATGTAGCAAAGTCCTCTAATCCCTATAGACATTAGAAAGAGGCATCCCTTTGAACAACCCATTGGCCAACACTCACAAGGAAGCCACGTAACGAATACGATCCCATAACAAGTGAGGAGGTGGACACTGATCATTAAAAACTCTAGCGTTTCTTTCCATCTAGATGCACCACGTGGTTGCGAACATAGTTGTTTTCCATAGAGTTTTGTTCTCCTTCCTATACCCAAAGCCGTTAAAGTTGGTCGCAAGGAATGAGCCAAGGTCTAAAGGGCAAACCCAATTCTCATCAAAGAGACTGAATAACTTGTTTCATATGGCCTATGCCATGTCACAATGCAAGAACAGGTCTGAATGCCTCATACTCATCACGTAAACATTAGGAGATAAAACCTTAAGATGCCGTTTGATTTGTATTGAGCACTACAATCCACAAAAAGGCCCTAACTTTTAAATGCACCTTAACTTTCCAAGAAGACCTTTTAAATTGCGAAGAAACAACAGGATTACGTACCAGAAAGTTGAGAAAAGAAGAACAAGTGTACAAGCCTAAGGAATCCAACTTCCACATTCTCTTATCAAGAGAAGAAGAAAGGCGAATCGAATCCAGAATGTCCAACAACGAAAAAAGATCGACCAAAAGTCTATCATTTAGGACACGTTTGGTTCACATTACAGACTAGAAAGGTAAAGGAAAGAAGGAATGGAAAGGAAAAAAAGAATGGAAAGGAGAGAAGGAAAAAAATAAAAATAAAAAGGTGTTTGGTTGGGAACGGAAAAAGGAAAAGGAGAAAGAAAAAAATATTTTGGTATGCATTTTTTAATTGATAAATTTTACCATAATAACCTCAATTGTTTTTTACTTTATTATAACAATTCTGTTCATTTTTCAAATATTTTACTTCTAACCTACAACTTTTCCTTGTATTCACTTAAGTACTTAACTAATACTTTTCCTTTGTCTTCTGCATGATCCCATATCATATTTAGTTTCATCTAAGTCCCTAGTCCCAAAATATATTTTTTCTCAAAAATTAAATCAACCCCTATAAACTTTTCATTTCTTTCATTTTAGTCCCTGTCATGCAAGTTACGTTCTTTTCTCATGCTTTTGATTTCCAAACTTTCCTAGAACTTCTTAGATATTTTTAGGACATGTATGATCATTTCCAACCTAAATCAAGGCAAAACATGAATTAAAATGAATTTTTTTGAATTCCACAATTTCTTTAATGAGTAATTACAAACTTTTCTATTATTCACCTAGGTCCCTCTTGCAATATTTTTCCTTTTTCCTTTGCAAGATTTGAGTTCATACTTAGTTTCATCTAAGTCCCTAGTCCTATAATATAATTTTTTCTAAAATTAAAACAGCCTTTGCAAACTTCTCATTTATTTTAGGTTAGTCCCTCCTATGCATTCTACGTACTAGAACTCCTTCTAGACTGGATTTTCCTTCTGGTTTTTGCTCTATATTACTAGAAATCCTTCCTCTAATCTTGGGTAGGCTAGTCGCACAACACACTCCTCAAAATACTAAGAAAATCGAGGTACAAAAAATCCTTTTTCCCTCTCGGTTGTTGCTCTGTTTTAGGTACAGAAAACAGAGTTGTTTTTGCTGCAAGGATTCTGGGACAACGCCATGTGGAGGAGGGGACGAAGCAGATGAACAAGAGCAGAGGAAGACTGGAAGTTGAGGACTAGATGGTAATTTTTGGAGATTTTTCATCCGGAAACACGGTTTTCCAAGCACTGGTAAAGGGAAAAATACCAAGGAAAATAGTGCATATTTTTTCTGGAAAGGAAAGGAGCGTTTCCAGGCTGTAAACTAAAGCAAACAAGGGAGAAATTACTGTACAATGGAATTCCGTGTGATTTTTCCACCCGGATAAGGAACTAAACGTGCTCTTACATTTCTGGTGAAATGGAAATTCCAACCATAATGATCCCCTTGCAAGCAAAAGAAATTAGAAATGGGGCCATCATGTAAAGAAGACAGAGAAAAAAGGCATGGAAATCTTTCTTTAAAGGGGTTAGGGCCAATTCAGCAGTACCATTACCAACAATCAAAAACAACGAGCGAAAGAAAAGATGGTATACTTGGGAAATTGCTTTCGTGGACTTGCATGCAAAAGGACACCTATTAAGCCAACGTCCCATCCAGTCCGATGAAGCCCATATTTAGCTTTAATCACCTTATGCCATAGGGAATTAGGTTCTAAGGGGAATCTCCATAACCACTTAGCCAAAAGAAAGATGTTTTTAGACACTAGATTACCAAGACCCAAGCCCCCATCTTCCTTAGACCTACAGCACACCTCCCAACTAACCAAGTGCTCTTTATTTTTCTTCCCACCATCAGACCGAAGAAAATCCCTCATGATTCTCTTAATCCTTCTAGCCACCCCAACCGGGATCTTGAACAAGGACAAAAAATACAAGGGTATACTAGATAAGGATGCCTTGATTAGGATCAATCTTCCCTCTAGAGAAAAGTAGGAGCCTTTCCAACTATCAAGCTTGCGGAAAATTCTTTGGATGACAGGATTCCAAAAAGAAACTGCGTGCGGGTTACCTCCTGAAGGAACACCTAGATAAGTAAGGAGCCAATTAAGCACCTTGCAACCCGCAGTCTCGTCCAACTGCCCAATAGAGTCTTCCTGAATATTAATGCCAGCTAAACCACTTTTACCCAAATCAACGCAGAGACCTGACACCAGCCCAAAAATCTGAATCAGTGAAAGCACTCGAAAGAAATTTTCCCTAACCATAGGCAAGAAGAGTATAGTGTCATCAGCAAAATGCAGATGAGAAACTTCACAACCATTATCCTTTATCGATAGACCTCTAAAAATCCCTTTATCAAAACCCCGCCTCAAAATGCAGCTAAGGACATCAGCGGCTAAAGTGAAGAGAAAAGGGGACAGTGGGTCACCTTGTCTAACTCCACGTTGCCCCTTGAACCATGCTTTAGGCTGGCCATTAATTGGCCCAAATGGTTTTGTAAACAACAAGCCTAATTTTCTCTACTAGTCCAAATCTCTCATATAAGGACCAAATATTCAAGATATCTTCATACAAGTCCAAGCCCAAATAAATTGATCATCTTGTTGCTTCAAAGTCTATGGGCCTCCTACGGGAAGGGAATTGCTTTTGAAATAAAAGTATAACCTTTCAAATAGGATAGCATTAAAAGTGCTAATACCAAGAAAGTAAGAGTAAAATTCTTGAGCATTCCGTTTGCTTAATAAAATAAAGAAACAACTTTCAAAAACATCTTTTGACTTCCCTAAAGCCTTGAGGAATGTGGATCTTGGAAAGGAAATTTCAAAGTAAAATTATGACACTTGCCTCATCTTTGATTGTCTCCTATGACACACTAAAATAACCAAAAGTCAAACTATTCATACAAGGCAAATATCTAGAAACAAGGACATATTTTTAAAATAGTCTCAACTCTTCATTAAATCCCACTCTGAATCTTTTAAACATATTTGCAGGATTTATTTGAAGATTCTCGTTGGAAGCATGCAAGAAAGTGACAATTCCATGAGCTCAAGTACAAGGCAATAATGGCAAGGCTTCAAGTCAACTCTCCATTTTCCAACATTCTTCATGTTCCAAGAAATATGCTTCAACATAAACCAAGAACCAAGGAGGAACATGCTTGACCAACAATGACTTATCAATGACAAAGGAGACCAAAAAAAAAAAAATGCACATGTGATGGTGACATTATTTAAAGTCAACTCTACACTTTCTTTGTCCCAAGAAAGCATGTCTCAATTTACATATTTGAAGAAAATCAAGAAGAGAGAGCTTTAATCAAAAGTGACATTTTTGGGAGCAAGCAAAATCCTTCAAACATTCAAAATATTGAAAAACCAAAAATGTGAAGTTTGACTAGCTTTTAGAAGCACGGGAGAAAGGGACACTTCAAGGCCACCAAACAACGTAATGAATCTCTTCTTGAAGCCAATGTTCAAATCTTTGAAGAGAAAGCAAAAAGTGCACAACATTCAAAAATGGAAGGCAAGCAACGGCTATTTCTTGGAAAATATAAAAAAGAAAGGAAATAGTTAAAAAGTAGAGAAGACAACACAAGAAAAGAATCAAAAGCCTAATCTTCTACTTCTTCAAAATTGTATTTGTGAGCTTAATGTCTGATCTATCTTACTAGTTGAGTGCAAAAGGAAAAAGTGAGCTTAAGAGAAACCCTTGTGAGTTCAAGGGTGAAATATATTCACTTATTGAGAAATCTTTCCCTGGGATAGGAAAGTGGGTTGTGAAAAAGTTGTGAGCGAGCTTTGTTAAAACCCTAAGTTAGTGGTGAGCTTGTAAAACCATTGTTGTAATTGAGTTTGAAATAGTTAAAAATCTTTTGGGATTCCAAGGGGACTAGATGTAGGACAACGGTCCGAACCAAGATAAATTTCTTGAGTTTTGATTTTTCTTCCTTTGATTTTACTTGAATTTATAATTTTGAGTTCATATAGTTTTTTGTGCACTATCCTCATTTTTAGTATACTAAAGTTAACATTTTAGATTGTCGATTAAAAAGCTTAGTGTCTACTCTTAACTAATACACTATTCACTATCTCAAAAAAAAAAGGTTTTTGGGAAAATATTTTAAATTGCATTTTTCCTACAATACACCTATTCAACCCCCAACCCCCCCAACTCTAGTTTTTTTTTTTAAAGTCTCCATCAAGGGAAGAGAGAGTAATTTATCCTAAATCTGATTATTGTGGCTTACCATAGATTTCATAACTGCTGCTGAAGCTGTTGCCTAATAAGGTACAAGAGAGTACCACCACTTCAAGATGTATATTATCGTTTTCGTAACTTATTTTTTTCCAAAGTTCAAGCACATAACTAAAGGTCACAACTTATATAATTTGACATACACCACATATCGTATAAACATTAAAGACGCATGAAGGAAAAATCATGATGCAGAATGTAACAAGGGAAATACAGAAATGAACTTGAAAAAACCAGGACTAAATGGCAGAAAGACTGCTGCAAGTGTTGCTCAAGGGAAATATCACAAATTCCAAGATTCTTACCAGCTGAAGTACCATGGAGATACTCATATGTAGATGCTCCCAGTTTGAAAGATTATCTCCTGTCCATGTTGCAGCATACCTTTGGCTGCCAATAAATCCAGCTCTCGTAAGAACAAAAGGACGCTTCTTTTCATTAGCTAGTTTCAGGCCTTCAAATGTTGATCTAGCCATCAGCAGGCCATACACCTATAGTGGAAACCACAGCATCACAATCATCACGTATAATTTATAAACTAGAGTCAAAATCAAGATGCAGGGCAGAATCCTATATGATCAAAGTGCATCCTACTTGTATACATAGTCCAGCACATGTTTCTAGAGAAAAGAATCATTATAGAGGCTTAAGAATATTACATTATGATAGAAAGAATGATTCTGACAACCTCCAAGTTCACTATCTCCCCTATGAACATTGTTCTCAGGCATTGTTTTTGTAACAACCTGGAAAAGAAAAGGGGAAAAGGAAAGAATGATACAGATAGAGAATTGCAATAGTGAGATGAGGACTGAATCTTTTTTTTTTTTTTTTGCTTGATATCTGGTGACTAGAAATACCTTAAAAATAGCCGGTTCATTCATATCATTCCATATACCATCAACACCATTGGAAACGAAATCTTTAACTAAATTCGCCCACCAAGCACGAACTTTTGACTGAGTATAGTCTGGGAAGTTACAAGGCCCAGGCCAAACCTCCCCTGTAAATCAATGGAAGAAGAAGAAGATCAGTAATATTATGTACAAAGAACTTACCAACGAAAGGTGTTCCATCTGCCTTTTGGGCCCAAACATCATTCTTAGAACCACTATCATAGACAAAATAGCCTAGAAGAAGAAGAAGATAAGATCAATAATATTAGTGTACAAAGAACTTACCAACAAAAGGTGTTCCATCTGCCTTTTGGACCCAAACATCATTTTTAGAACCACTATCATAGACAAAATAGCCTTCTTCCTGTTTGATCCCAGGATCAAGCATCCAAATAGCTTTGTAACCATTATCATGGAGTTCTTTTACTAAAGACTTAGGATCTTGAAAACGCTCCTGAAAAAAATCATAATACTTACCCTACTCTTTATGTAAAAATATGATGCAAAAAGACTTATTAAAGATAGCCAACCCAAAATAACAAGTCATAAGTAAGGATTTTTCAACAAGTCATCGGAAGAACCTTATACAAACTACAGAATCTCACGTTTGTAAAACATAGACAGTGTCATTCATCAGTATATGAATCATTGGGCGTGTTCTGAAGATCAAATGCAATAAAATGCTTTAAGTTTATCACTGAAAACTACACAAATTTAACCCCCAAAGTTGATGACAAGCAAAAGAGCATGCCTTGTCAAAGGTAAAACAACGAAAACCATCCATGTAATCTATGTCCATCCATATCACATCGCAAGGTATGTGCTTCTTCCGGAATGTTCTTGCAACCTGAAAATGTATTTTGTTCACAAGTCAAATATATATATATATATATATATGTATATATATACATTTCAAAAACTGATAACCCATACAATGTTAGAACTCATAACACAAAGCACTGAATTATATACTACTAAAGAGATGTTTGATATGCAGAATTTTAAGTTCCTAGGTATTTTAAATGTCAGCATAAGTGTGGTATGAGGTGTCCAGAAAGATTGCGAGAGGAAGCAAGAAAACAGAGAAAGAGAGAAAACAGAGAGAGAGGGAATCTTAGGAGAATAACGTTCTAATCTATCATTGAGTGAATGCCTCGGCATATGTACGCACAACACATAACAGTCATAACTGACCAGAAGAGAAAATGCAAACTAACTAATAGAATGACAGCATGAGTAAAACAGGGCAAGAAATAACAAGTAAAACACCACTATTTAACTGCCCCCTCAAACAAGGAGGTGCCTCAACCAATCCGAGTTTGCCACAGAAGAACCCAAATCAGGAACCCGCTAATGGCTTTGTAAACACATCCGCTGGTTGCTCAAGGCTAGGCACATAACCAATCTCAATGTCCTTAGCCAAAACCTTGTCCCTCACAAAATGAAGATCAATCTCAACATGCTTTGTCCTAGCATGCAAAACAGGATTAGTGGCAATGACTTTGGCACTTAAGTTATCGCACCAAAGCATAGGCACCCTTGAAACACCACACTTCGGCTCTCCAAGAAGAGATTTCAGCCAAGCAACTTCACTTGTCAAAGAGGCTAGTGCTCATACTCTACTTCAGCACTTGATCTTGACACCACACCTTGCTTCTTGATAGACCATGAGACCAAAGCATCTCCCAAAAACACACGATAACCCCCTACTGATCTTTTGTCCTTAATGTCACCAGCCCAATCTGCATCTGAAAACCCAGTCAAGAAAAGATCAGTGGAAGGTTTCATATGCAAACAAAGAGATGTTGAACCCTTTAAGTATCTAAGAGTTCTCTTTGCCTTTAGCCAACCCACTATAGTAGGAGAGCTAAGCTCCTGATTAAGCTAATTTACAGCAAAACAAATATCTGGCCTGTGCTTGTCAAGTACTATGAAGTACCTACAAGACTTCTATACATAGAGGGATTATTCAGAACTTCTTCTTATACCTCAGAAACATGCTTACGCGGTGTTAAGGGAGTAAGACATGAAGAAGCCTCCTTCTTATTGTACTTTTCCAGTAAACTATCTACGTATTTTTTTTCTGACTCAGAAAAATCCCATTACCACTTTGATGCCCAAAAAATAGTGCACATCACCAAGCTCCTTGAGAGAAAAAAACACTGTTTAACCTCTTAATAAAATCATTGATCAGCACACTATTGTCTCCAGTAACCAGCATGTCATCAACATAGACTAGCACAATCATGACATGATCCTTTGTGTGCAAAACAAAAATTGAATGGTCACAATGTGTGTGCTGGAAACCCCTGTAGCCAAACCTCTCTCAAGCTATCATACCAAGCCCTTGGAGCTTGTTTAAGCCCATAAAGGGCCTTCTTCAAACTACACACATAGTCAGGGCACTTCTTATCCTCAAAGCACTCTGGTTGCTTCCTGTAAATAGGTTATCTGAGATTGCCATTCAGAAATGCATTATCCACATCAATCTGTTTGAAAACCCAATTAAAGGAAACTGCAATAGTCAGTATTACTCTTACTGTTGCTAATTTTGCAAGAGGACTGAATGTCTTCCTTATACAAAGGCTAGGGTCCTATTGGAACCCCTTGGCAACCAACCTAGCCTTATACTTCAATATACTTCCATCAGCAGCAAGCTTAGTTTTAAAAGCCCACTTATTATCAACTATCTTCTGCCCTTTGTAAGGTACAAGATCCCATGTATCATTCTTCTTCAAGGCCTCAATTTCAACCTCCATTGCTCTCCTCCAATGAGGAATTTTATAGGCTTCAGGTGCACTGCTAGGTTCCTTTGCATCCAGATTTAGTTCTGTCAAAGTAGAATAAGGGGACTTATACTGAATTGCTCCACTCCTCAACCTAGTCACCATAGGATGAGTTGGTCCAGGTCTGATTCTATCACTTCCAGTTGCAGGTGGGTTTTGCACAAGCTGTTCACTAATCTCCTCAATTCTTTGATCACTTGAACCGCCACTTTGATGTTCTGCACTTTTTGACACCACATTCTCCTTTGTTAATTCATTGGAAATTTCTTGCACATCACTGGAAATTAAATCAGTATTTTTATTATCACTGCAAGATAGGGATACAACATGAACCACTTCTCTAATCTCTTGGGGCCTTTTGGTATTAAGAATCCCTACTTACAAGGGAATTCAGATTCATGAAATACAACATGCCTAGAGATGTAAATCCCCCCTGTAGAAGAGAGGCACTTGAATCCCTTGTGATCTATACTTGGACCAAGGTAGACACATTTTGTAGAATGGAAATTGAATTTGTGCTGACTGTAAGGCCTCAAATAAGGGAAACAACTACACCCAAAAACTTTCAACTCCTTGAAATTAGGTCTCTTCTTAAACAACAGACAATATGGTGTTTCTCCTTGCAAGGTAGTTGTAAGTAAAAGATTTATCACCCTAACAGCAATTTGAAAAGCATCAAACCAGTAGCACATGGGCATCCCAACCTAAGCAATCATGCTCAAGCCCATTTCTATGATTTGACTGTGCTTCCTCTCTACTCTTCCATATTGTACAGAGGTATAGGGGCAAGAAAATCTCATAATAGCACCAGAATTTTTAATAACTTTAGAGAAGGATTTGAACTCTATTCCTTCATCACATTGAATAATTTTAATTCTCCTTTCTAATTGATTCTCAATCATCCTATTAAACTGAATAAGAACTTGAACAGCCTCTCCTTTAGTTTAGTGGGTAAATCTGTTAGGTACCGAGTGAGTGGGGATATTGTGTTATTCTGTTATATACTGAGTAGTGGGAAAAGGGAGTAGTGTGGTGAACATGTGATTCCATTAGGAGGGTAAATAAGGGATTTCAGTAGGGGCAAGTATTATAAAAGGAGGGGATAGGGAGACAGTGAGCAACATGGAAAATATTATTAATGGAATGGGTCAAGTGAGTCTAGAGACTTGCTGGATTAGAAGCCTAGCTCTTGGATCATTACTAGGTGAATGGGGATATTGTGTTATTCTGCTATTGTAATATCCGCCGTTTTTGGATATTAGTTATTGGGATCTTATTAGAAAGTATTTTGAAACCAAAAATTTTTGCTTTGATAGGGTTCAAGGACTAAGTGAAAAGTGAAGGATTTTGACATTTTAATGTAAAATGGGATGTGATGATGTATACCTTATGGGAGTGTAGTTGGGTGCCCTAATCATGATCAGATTGTTTTAAATGCTTTGTTGTCCTTAATCAAATTTTGTTTTTGCTAAAGGGACCAAAATGGAAAGAAAGGAGTGGGCCCAACACTACACACTTATATACCATCATCTCTTCCTTTTACTCATTTTTCTCCTTCTCTCCCGTAAGCTTCCCTTCCCATCCTCGGCAGCCACACTCTCACCCCCTTCAGTAACTTGTCTCAGATTCTGCTCAAGGTGGAAGCCATTGGAGCTTGGGAAGATTTGTAAATGACTTCCTTTCCCTTCCTCTTCCTCCTCCTCCTCCTCCTTCTTTTCTTCCTAGATGCAAACCCTAGATAAGGAGATTGGGGGAAATTGTTGTTAATGTTTATGAGGATTGATACCACTTAGTGGGATAAGGCTATGTTGTTGTTGTTTGTTGTTTATGAGGATTGATTCTTGTGAAATTGTCATTCTGAAAGGATTAATTGATAAGGAAAGAACAAGGAATTTAAGGGATGCTTGTGTAAGAGTGGATTTAAGACATTAAAAGGGAAATGGTGGAAGTTAGGGCTTATAATGAATTTTTGTCGATTCAAACTTGTATGCATCGTTTTAATTGGGGAATTTGGTGCCAATCTGACTCTTGGTCATTAGGGATGAAACCCAATTGAAAGAATCAAGAAAATTGGTGGAGATTTGAGATTTTTAGCCTCAAAACCGAGCTTCTTGTCGTGGCACCTGGGGCGCCACGGATTTGTTGTTGGCCGAGAGTCTAGGAGTTGGCACCTGGGGCGCCATCATCTGCACTACATTTTGGCTTTGAGAAAGCCATGGCTCCCAGGGCACATGGTCTGGGTTTGATGGTATCCCTTGGATTTTGAGTCTTTAAGTTCTCTTTGATATCTCGTAGGTTTAGGCATCATTCGAGACTTGACTAGGACAATCTTTGGAGGCTGGAAGTACTTCAAGTCCAGGTAAGGGAATCGCTATCTTACCTTCGTTGTATGTTCAAGAATACATTTACAATTTTATTTCAATGAAGTATAAGGTTTTGAAACTCTTGAGGGTGCCTATGAAATAGAAAGTATACAATTGTCTGAAGGAACGTGATTATTTGGTGAAGGTGGTCAGGTATACATTGATTTAATAGATGTGAGTGAGTTTTGACCATTGAATAATTATGTGTGTTAATTTATAGTTCGCCCATGGCGAGTACGCATGCTTGCTATGTGTACATGTGTTCCTGTATGTATATATATATATATATATTCATAGGTTCATACCAAGTGATATAGGAATAACCCAAGCGATGCGTGTATGCATATACGGATTTGCCTCTCCTTTCAATTGCTGCCAAGAGGGGAACTATGAATATACATATATTTATGGAAATGTCAATTATAGGCTTCTTCTAAAAGCGTATGTGCATACACATAACGTCTCATCCTTAATGGAATTTACCTACTAAAGTAATTAGGTATTGACGTACGTATATATATATAAATACGTCTACTGGCACGAAGGTGCATTATGTGAATACGAATTGTAAAGATGGTAAACATCTTGTGATAACTACATGAGCATATAGGTGATGTGATTCCCAGAGATGAGGAAACCTTGTAAAATGTGAACACTGGTATATATGAACATGTAGGAATTATATGAGCCGTCTGGGTATAGTTTTTGTTACATTGAAATCTTATTGATGCTGAGATAATATTTAAATGCATTGGGTTGTACATGTCGGTTAGGATGAATAAACGGCCTTGCTCATTCATATAACCATGTCTACATGATTGATTGATGAGTAGTTAATTAAGAAGTATTGTATTATATTTGTGTGCCAGGCTCACTATGTTGTTATGAATATGGGTAACCCCAATTAACATTGAAGGAAGAGCCCTACAACAAGTCGCGACGTGGCGAAGCAACTATATTCCTCGAGAATGCCACACTCGGGATGCCGCCTTTGTGTAGGAAAGGCGAGGGAAAATTACAAATGTCCTAGAACGGTGGGTACTGGGAAACATCTCTTTATCATTTTATTAATGTCCTAGAACGGTGGGCACCGGAGGATATCTCCTTATCATTTTATTAATATCTTGGAATGATGGGCACCGGGGGACATCTCTTTATCATTTTATTAATGTCCTGAAATGATGGGTACCGGGGGATATCTCCTTATCATTTTATTAATATCTTGGAGCGGTGGACAGTAAAAAAAAAAAATTATAAATGTGTGTTATCTTTGGGCGCTCTTCTTGTGGGGACCTTAGCCCTATATATATATATGCGCGTGTGCCTATTAATAGTCTATTTCAAGATCAGATTGAGATGAGTTTGGTAATCCACTTATGAGGAATGTTTTGAATGGTGCTTGTGTGTGTATGGTAGGACTCTTTACTAGACTTGCAAGTTATGTGAGGTGAGTCTTTGGTCTTATATTAGTGGATGAGGTCCTTCCTTGTGTCCTATCCTTGCAAGTTCTGTATTTGAAGGCGAGCCTCCATATGAGGAGTAACGAAGTCTCCAGGTCTATATTCCTTTATCTTGGAAATGTCAGTACATCTCTAGTTGGGTGTCTGATTTGCTCTGTACTTAGATAGAACACCTAGGAGATCTTGTGTTGGTTGTAAATGAACCCATATATATATTATTTATTTCACGTGCTAATGGCTGAGGTTATGCTTACGGCGGTGGACGGAGTCCATCCCCGTGCCGGTCATGTTCCCAAATTGGGGCGTGACAGTTATATACTGAGTAGTGGGAAAAGGAAGCAAGGTGGTGAGCATGTGATTCTGTTAGGAGAGTAAAGAAGGGATTTCAAGGGGGCAAGTATTATAAAAGGAGGGGATAGGGAGAGAATGAGCAACATGGAAAATATTATTAATGGAATGGGTCAAGTGAGTCTGCTCTGGGATCATTACTGGTGTTTTGATCACTCCATTCTGTATTATTGAATTGGTTTGTGTTTTCTTTGATTCTTCATTTTTGTAGTTTAATTTCCCTTGTTTTTTTTATTTTCTATTAAAGAGTCCTGTAATCAAGTGTTCTTCATCAATAAATCTTGTTTACTGGTTTATCTAAGAATTGGGTTCCTAACATTGATCTGACTTGCCTGATCATTGAGAAAGAGAGAGAGCTAGTAAGATAGGTTTGTTCTACACTACCGAAAATGTCAAACTAGATTGAAGGTGTTAAGGAGAGATTAGACCGACTGCAGAAAGGAATGGAGGATCTAATGGAGGATCTGAATCTAAAAATGATAGAGACGAAACAATGTATCCTAGCTGAGCTAGGGCATTTTCTCGGAAAGGAGTTAGCGAATGAAAATCAAAAAGAAGAAGATGAAGCAGTTGGTGAACAAAGAGGGACTCCAGAGAAAAACTAAGGTCTTCAATGTCTGTCTTGCTGGGAGCCTGTGATGCTAAAAGCAAACGATGGAGAAGGGAGACCATTTTCAACAAGCTTAGTTTCAGAGGGGTATTCGAAGGACTCTGCGGCCAAGAATCGCGTGTGAATTCTCATATCAAGAATCATGTGCGACATTAAAACGGAATTGATACCAATATGGGAAGACAACGATGATGTGGGAGGCAGAAGGCTTGCAGTTTTTGGGCTTCAGTCACGACAGCCCAAAAAGCAAACAAAGTCGAAGTATTCCATGGGCCTAGGTCTTCCCAATTCGAGTGATAGTCAGCAACATTCCCACTAGGTTTAGGTCGAAAGGGGTTACAGGTTAACGGTTTGGAGTCTATTACTGGGTCACACAACACGGTTGGGCCAAATATAGGGTCATCTGTTTCGCAACCTCAGAACATTCAATCATCATCATCTTTGACGCCATCGACGCTGATGAAGAACGACAGAGAGCAACAAACTGGGAAAAGTAAGGGCGTCCAATGTATTTCGTAATCGGAGATGTTGAAAAGTAAGGCGCGCTGGCAGTGTTTTAGGTGTGGAGAAAATTTTCACTTTCTCCACCAGTGTGCTGATCAGCAACTCAAAGTGTTTATTTTAGGAGATGAGGAGACAACGGAGGATGTTGGAGAAGTGCTGGCCATGGAGGTAAGAGAAGACAACGAGGATAATAAGGCTTATTTTTCTTTTGAGTACGCATCACACGCTCAAGGTTTTGTGACCAAATTAACTCCATTTACTGCATCTTCCTCATTGTTTCCTTATGTGAAAAGGCTTGATATGAGTTTCCCAGAGTTGCAGGAGCAAGAAGATGCCTACTAGGTTACAAATGAAGAGTAGTTTTTGGTAACGGGTTCGGTTTGGCGAGGAGGACCAAGTTTGTGAAGAGGACTGGGCACAAGTGTTACTCTTGTGTTGGGTCAAGCCCAATTCAACGTTTTGCGCTGATGGTCTGTAAATGTCCCAATTGCAGAAAAACTTGAAAAAGGAGGAGAAGAAGATTTGTTTACTGAGGCAGATAGGAGTGAAAATGGTGAGAAAAGCATAGGGAATCGACACTTCATGCCTTGTGTTGGAATTGGCTGACTGTATTTTTTTCTTATTTTAGTGTATTGTTTTAAAATAAATAAATATAGTTAGCCTACTCCAACCTTGAGGACAAGGCTGTTCTTGAGAGGTGGGTATGTTAGGTACTGGGTGAGTGGGGATATTGTGTTATTCTGTTATATACTCAGTCGTGGGAAAAGGGAGTAGTGTGGTGAACATGTGATTCTATTAGGAGGGTAAAGAAGGGATTTCAGTAGAGCGCAAGTATTATAAAAGGAGGAGATAGGGAAAGAGTGAGCAACATGGAAAATATTATTAATGGAATGGGTCAAGTGAGTCTGGAGACTTGCTGGATTAGGAGCCTAGCTCTAAGATCATTACTGGTGTTTTGATCACTCTATTCTGTATTACTAATTCGGTTTGTGTTTTCTTTGAATCTTCATTTCTATAGTTTAATTTCCCTTGTTTCTTTTATTTTCTGTTAGAGTCCTGTAATCAAGTGTTCTTCATCAATAAATTATGTTTACTGGTATATTTGAGAATTGGGTTCCTAACAAAATCCATAAATGCCTGGGCCCCATAAGTCAATATAGACAAGGTCTAAGGGATTTTCAGCTCTAGATAATGACTTTTTGAAAGGGCGAGCCTTCATTTTTCCAACTTGACAAGCATCACAGAAATTATTTCTTTTATTGATCAAATTTTCTTTATTACAACTCTTCAGTACATCATTTAGAATTTTCTCTGATGGGTGACCTAATCTTCTATGCCACAGTTCCTTTTCCAGCTCTCCAGCATCTTCTTTAGTTAGAAAACATCTAGGACTTGGTGACCTTTTGATTCTGTATAATCCATCAACTTGAACTCCTTGCATTAGAGTCCTTCCCGTTGCCTTGTCCTTCACCATACTACCAAAGGCATCAAAAATAACATCCACATCATTATCTACAGATAATTGAGATATGCTTATCATATTTTTACTAATCATGGGCACCAAAAGAAGTTTGTTCAGTCTAAGGCATGAATCTTGAATTCCAGTTCCTCCAACTCTCTCTATGGAGACTTTTTCTCCATTGCCAACAACATGATGATTGTTTAAAAGAGAGATTTTACCTTGTTCAAAGACACTTGCATCATTAGTCACATGATTAGAAGCTCCACTGTCAAGGTACCAATCTTGATTATCAAGATTGTCCTGGGTAATAATGTAAGCAGAGTGAGAAGCATCGGGATCTTTATCTTCTAAGCCAGTGGTACCTAAAACACCAGAGTAATTTTGGTCAAATCTGTAAAAACAGTTGACCACCACGTGTCCCACATTTCCACAAAGTTGACACGTGGGTTTCAAGCCTAGCCTTCCACTATAGCGCGGGTGCATACTGGTTCATCTTGCTTTGGCTCGTCATAACCGAGTCTGTCTCCATTGCATCACCCATGGTGGTATTTGTTGCAGACGTGCTTGAGTGTTGAGCCATGTGAAAAACCCAAAATCTTTCTCCTCTGATACCAAGAGAAAGAATGCGAGAGGAAGCGAGAACATGGAGAGAGAGAGAGAGAGAAGAAATCTTAGGAGAATAACATTGTAATCTATCATTAAGTGAATGCCTCAACATATATACACACGACACATAACGGTCATAACTAAACATAAGAGAAAATCCAAAATAACTGATAGAAAGACAGCATGAGTAAAACAGAGCAAGAAATAACAAGTAAAACAGCACTATTTAACTGGTGTATAGGAATATTAGAATTGGAAAGCCATGTTCAGAGCCGAACAAAAATTATCCAAAATTTATGCCTTTGTTTGGGAGGACAGAATTCTTACGTATCCAATAATGAATTTCATATGTTCAAAGTATTTATGTATTTTGAATTCCCATTCCTTTTGAAATGCATGAGATATCCAAGAACATGAAAATCTTCATGAGGAAACGAATCTGTACTCTTCTGTTTAAATATGACGTTGGGCAATACCAGGCACATACTTGTTATATACATGCATCTAACATGCCCAGATATCTTACAACTTTAAAAAGGAGCATGTTAAATAACTTTTAAAAGAAATTTCTTTTTACTTATCCAAACAAAGAAAAAAGGAGGAAAGATGAAATTGTTTCACAAGCGATATTCAGCATCTCAAGGTCAATCCTTTTTTTTTTTTTGATAGAAAAAGAAGTATTATTAATGAGAAGAGAGAGATACAGAGGGAAGAGGACAACAAAAAATGGAGGACAAGAAATCCTCCAAAGAGAAAACAAAAACAAAAAGTAAGCTAAAAAACCTCCAAAACACCCCACAAGTCCCTTGAGAACATATTAATACAATAACGCCCTCCAATCCCTATAAACATCGGAAATAGGCACCCCTTTGAACAGCCCATTGGCGGAGACCCACAATGAAGCCGCATAGCGAATTCGATCCCACAACATCTGGATAGGCAGACACCGATCATTAAAGACTCTGGCATTTCTTTCCATCCAAATGCACCACACAGTTGCGAAAAGAGCTGTCTTCCAAAGAATTTTGTTCTCCTTCCTATGGCCAAAGCCGGTGAATTTGATCGCAAGAAAAGTGCCAAGGTCCTTTGGACAAACCCACTTCTCATCAAAAAGACCAAATAACCTGTTCCAGATACTCCAAGTCACGTCGCAGTGCAAGAACAGATGGTTATTAGTCTCTGAATGTCTGAAGCACAACACGCAAACGTTAGGGGATAGGGCCTTTAGGGGCCTTCTGATTTGACACAGATCGTTTGCATTAATTCTGTTGAGCACAGCAATCCACAAAAAGGCTTTAACCTTTAAAGGCGCTTTAACTTTCCAATAAGCCTTTTTAAAATGGGAAGAAACAATAAGGTTACGGGCAAGCAAGTTGAGAAAGGAAGCACAGGTGTAAGAGCCTGAGGAATCAAGCTTCCACATTCTCTTATCAGGAAAAGGAGAAAGGCGAATTTGATCAAGGATGTCTAGCATCACGGAAAGGTCAGGTAAAAGTCTATCATTGACATTCCTAACAAGATGCGAGTTCCAAGAGTGGTGATTCCCTTGTAAGCAGAAGAAGTCAGAAATGGGGGCGTCGTGTAGGGAAGATAAAGAATAGAGGCGCGGGAATCTTTCTTTGAAGGGGATGGGGCCAGTCCAACAATCCTCCCAAAAACGAAAACGAGAACCATCACCAACAATTAGAGATAACGAAGGAGAGAAAAGATGGTATACCTGAGAAATCGCCTTCC
The DNA here is from genome assembly GCA_037074585.1 of Biancaea sappan. NCBI lineage: Eukaryota > Viridiplantae > Streptophyta > Magnoliopsida > Fabales > Fabaceae > Biancaea > Biancaea sappan. Next base: position 66,605,154 of record CM073490.1, read on the forward strand.
AAGGACTTGCGTGTGTAACGACATCCCCCGAACCAGCGTCCCAACCATTCCGATGAAGCCCATACTTTACTTTGATGACCTTATGCCAAAGGGAATTAGGTTCTAAGGGAAATATCCATAACCACTTAGCCAAGAGTGAGATGTTTTTAGACACTAGATTACCAAGACCCAAGCCGCCTTCATCCTTAGGTTTGCAACACACCTCCCAACTGACCAAGTGATCCTTCTTTTCCACCCCTCCATCATTCCAGAGAAAATCCCTCATAATTCTCTCAATCTTTCTAGCCACTCCAGACGGGATTTTGAACAGGGACAAAAAGTACAAGGGCATGCTAAATAAGGATGCCTAAATAAGAGTCAATCTGCCTCCTAAGGAGAAGTAAGGGCCTTTCCAACTGTCAAGCTTGCGGGAAATTCTTTGGACAATGGGGTCCCAAAAGGAAGTAGCTCTAGGATTACCTCCTAGAGGAACACCTAGATAGTTAAGGGGCCAATTGAGAACCACACAACCCGCTAACTCTGCCAGCTGCCCAAGAGAATCGTCTTGAATGTTAATACCAGCTAGGCCACTCTTGCCTAGGTTAACACGGAGACCTGACACCAACTCAAAAATCTGGATCAGTGAAAGCACTCTAAGAAAATTATCCTTATCCTTGGGCAAGAAAAGAATAGTGTCATCAGCAAACTGCAGGTGAGTGATCACGCAACCATCTCCCTTTAATGATAAACCTTTAATAATCCCTCTTTCGGACCCCGCCTCAACATGCGGCTAAGAACATCTGCCACCAGGGTAAAGAGAAAGGGAGATAACGGGTCACCTTGCCTAATCCCGCCTTGCCCCTTGAACCAAGCTTTGGGCTGCCCATTGATAATAACCGAAAAGGCCACTGAGGAAAGGCAACCGTTCATCCAACGCCTCCATCTGTCGCCGAAACCCTTGCGACGGAAAATGAAATCCAAAAAGTCCCAATTGACCATATCATATGCCTTTTCAAAATCTAATTTAAACACTATGCCCTGTTGCTTTCTGCATTTGACATCATCAACTAACTCGTTAGCTATTAAGCTAGCATCAAGAATTTGACGATCAGCGATAAAAGCGCTTTGGTTCTCTGAAATGGTATTCCCGATAACTGCACTCAATCTGTCGAAAAGGACCTTGGCGATGATCTTGTAGACACTAGTTACCAAACTAATAGGCCTGAAATCCCCCACCTTAGTGGACTTGTCTTTTCTGGAAATAAGAACAATGAAAGTAGAGTTCATGCTGGTTGGAATACGGCCAGTATGGAAGAATTCTCCAAATACTTTCATCAGATCTTCCTTCACTATCGACCAACAAGCTTGGAAGAAAGCCATATTAAATCCGTCAGGCCCAGGAGCTTTGTCCTTGTCCATCTTTGAAATCGCATTTCTGATTTCTTCCTCCTCAAAGGGTCTTTCAATCCAATTCCCTTGGGCAACATCAATAAGGGACCATTCCAAGCCCTCAATCGTAGGTCTCTCGTGCATCTCCTCAGTGTAGAGTTTTTTGAAAAATCTAGTCGACTCGTCAGAGATCCCTTCATTGTCCTTGACCGTAGTGCCATCCTCCGTCTCAAGCTCTTTTATGAAATTCCTTCTCCTCTTCCCATTCACCACCTTGTGAAAGAGTCTGGAGTTCACGTCACCCTCGCGAGCCCATTTGATTCTGCTCTTTTGGCGCCAACTTATGTCCTCTTTTTTCCTAATGTTATCCAAATCATTCCTAAGAGTCACTTTGCGCGAAACGAGGGGCTCCTCAAGCCCACCCTTGCTCTCTAGTTTGTCAAGAGCATCCAGCTCCTTAAGAATGTTATCCTTTTGGATTCTAATGTCCCCAAAGACTTCTTTGTTCCAGGTCTTTAACTTCTTCACATATTTCAATTTCTTCATAAACTTAAAACCCTCCCATCCTGGAATTGTGTACTCTGGCCACCACTTCTCAACGTTGCTGAAAAAAGACTGGTGTTGAAGCCACATATTCTCGAATCTAAAGGGGGTAGGACCCCACTTGACTCTACTAGTCTCAAGGATAATGAGGAAATGGTCGGATGCCAAACGTGAGCCGACTTCCTGAATGGGATCAGAAAACGAGTCCTCCCATTCAGGGGTAAACAAAAATCTGTCAAGGCGAGAGGAGATAACCGAACCCCTGTTAACCTACCAAGTGAATTGTGCATTAGAAAAGGGAAGATCCTTAAGACCGCAGTCCGTAATAAAAGAATTAAAGCCTCTCATGCTAGCATTGAACCTGTATCCTCCCAGCTTCTCATCAGGGAACCTCACTACATTGAAGTCTCCACCGACACACCAATGGGGGTTACTTTATGGTTATTACAGAAATCTCAAGGTCAATCCTTTCACAGGTATGCATCACATGTCATAAAATTTCTGCAGATTGGTATACAAATGCAATTGCTCCCAACGTCACCACTAAGTCAGAGACAGAAGCATCAGTACCTCTAAAACTCTCTGATCAGACATGTAGCTCCATCGGCATTGGTGATAACCTAAGGCCCATTTTGGAGGCATAAACACAGTCCCTGGAAAAAAAAAATTATAGAAGTAGATAATAGTATCTTTCTTTCATTAAAAAAATAATTTCAATGATGACACTATGAAAGTGCTTCAAAGATTCCCTTAGCATATACATGTAATTTTAAATTTTAAAAAAGTGGGTGCTCTTCCTTGATAGATTGAACATAAATAACTGTTAAAAAACTCTAACAGAAGAAAATAGTACAAGTAACATAACATTAAATAACAAATTGCTTGCTTTCTGGAATTAAACACTATCAGTAAAAAGGCACAATATATCAAAAGGGTCTTTACTTTTAAACAAGGATTTGATGAACTATTAATTTAATAAAATCATACATTACAAATCACAGATGTTTGCAAACACAGAATAAGTTACTGTACCTTTTATTGATATGAATTACCTCCAATGATCTAGAAGAAAGAAAAGACTTAAACCTTTTCACACAAGAAAGTTGCACAAATTCATCTTAGGTTAAGTCCCTCAACAATGATTAAGTGTTAAAATTGTCATAGGAAAGATATAGTTTATCATTAAGACCTACTGAACTACTGGAGTCGAAAGGATCACAATATAATTTCTTAAAAAAATTACCCATTGCATGAGATAGAGATATCAGAACCGCAGTGGGTGAAGCAAATGGACCAAATGTAATGACAGGGTAGGAGGATTGAGCAACAAATTTTATTGTTGATTCTTCCCTCAAGTCAATCTGCTCATGAACAGAGCAAGTGACCATTAAACGTGAATGTGAAAACATAAATGTCTCTTAAAGGTCAACCTGCATAAATGTCATCAGAGTGAAATGTTAGAGTACCTCACAGCGCCTTGTAGTGTCAGCCAGAATTCCTAGTGCCTCGCCATTTGGAAGAACAGCTAACACCCATGGATGCGATTGGTACAAGGATGTAGTTCCAGAACCATAACCCCATGCATCCGTGTTCCACGTGAAAACCTGTAAATGATATTTAATTGATGTGTCTAAATAACAAGTTAATCACTAATAAATCCAAAAAAATGATAGATATGACTTACTCTCCTTCCTGTCCTCTCAAGCTGTCCACTAACTTCTCCGGTTCCATAGAGAGAGGTACCTACAGGCAGCTGGATCAGAAGCAAATTCAATTAGTTTCTTGACACAATGGAGATTGTATAAGAAGAATATTATGAAAAGAAGAACAATCTAGCGAAAAAAAGTTAAGTAAGGAAACTAACATATTGAAGAAAACAGCCATAAGATATAATGCTAGAAATAATATAGTAGCTGACCTCAAGTTTGACAACCTGCTGCCCCATAAGGCATTCAAAAGCGGGGATATATGAAGGAACCTTGTCACTTGCGATGGGCGTCTCTCTGTCCCTGCTATTAACAAAAGAAATGCTTGGATATACTGCGTCTCTATCATTTGCAGAACAATCAAATCGGAAGACTCCCTCTTCCATAATAGGCTTAAAAATCATATTCCCTGAGTTGACATTGCTAGTGCCTGTCTGTCCTTCATAATTAGCCATTTTCGACATAGACCTTTTAGTAAGAAGCTTCTCACAGAACCTCTTCTTTCTGCAGACCAGTACAAGTGACAGACATGTGAATCTTCATTACCAAAAAAAGTCTTTATTTTAGGTGTCCCATAATAAAAGTAGATCCGAAAGAAATCATTTGTAAAAACTGATCATGCAAATACTTTCACTGTCATAATAAGGAATTTAGAAGAAAACGGATGATTTATCTAAAAGAAGGAGCAGAATAGTACATATCAACAGAAGCGCAGTAGTTCCTCGTGAAACATAATGATACATCAGATATACAGACGGAAGCAAATTCACACACAAAGATTCAGTCTCCTCCACCAGAAAATTATATTTAAAGAAGAAGAAGAAGAAGAAGAAGAAGCAAAAGAAGCTAGCTCCGTTAGAAACTAAATACACATCTGAGTTGGACCTTATGTTGTATCGATAAACAAAGCACTTCATTTTCCGATCCCGTTCAACATTTTTTCATTTGTATTTTTGCTGAAAGAACCAACCATCAATTGGAATTACAACAAAAACAGCCCCAATGTCGATTATCGATTAAGCCATTTTGAAGAATCATAATTATATCAGAATAGTAAAAGCAAGTCATCATAGACAACATTAGCACTACTCAAAAAATTCAGATAGATTACTAGAAGCAGAGAATCTATATTTCCATCAGCATTTTATGCTCCCGTAGTGAGGTCTATCCACTCAGTGACAACCTAACGTAACAATTAGTCATCGAATAATCAAAGAAAACTACAAGGAACCTAAGGATTGGGTCAAAAGGCAAAGATATTGATCCCGTAAGAACGTGCTTCCCAGAGCCAAGCTTGCACAACCTCGCAGATGATAATGGCCTATTCCAACTAGTAGCTTGAGCACCGCCACCACCACCAACACAGACACGACGTGGTCGTAGATGATGATACTTGAATGCAAACCCCAGCGCTATCGCAGTTCCACCCACTTTGCTAGTGCTAATAATCACCCCTGCTTCCACCATTGGCACTCCTATGGAGTTTGAGTAGCTTTATAATGGGGGATATTTTATTATAAATTTGATAATATGTAATCAAATATTATATATTTGATTACATGAATATTTCCCAATTCTACGAGTAGGCGACATGTTTTAAAATAAGATTAATTTATCAAATAAAAAATGTGACCCATAATTCAATAAAGCAATTTCACCAAAGACATAAGTATGTATTACACTTTATTTAATGTTTTTTAAAGCATTGATCATTGAGCAATTCACCAAGTAGTTTCATTAATACTCATTAATTCTACTTTATTTAAAATAAAAAATGTGATCAATAATTTAATAATCTTATCATATTCTTAATTCTTAATCCTAATCTTATCCATCAAAGAACTGAATATTTATTACACCTCATTTAATGCTCTTTGATGCATTGATTCATGTGTTCACCAAGTATGCTCATTAATGTTGCTCCATTTCAAATAAAAAATGTGACCAATAATTCAATAATCTTATCTTATATTACTTCTCTTGTAAAGCAATTTTACCAAAGCACTAAGCATTTATTGCATTTCATTTAATGTTCTTTCATACATTGATCACTAAGCAGTTTCATTAATGCTGTTTCATTTAACGCTCTTCTATATGTGCCACTTTTCTATCTTTGTTGATCAGTTCCAACTTTCAACTATTATCTTTTTTACTATTATTAAATGCAAGCAGCATCTTCATTAAATGCAAGTTGCTCCTAACTGGTGGGCTTCCTCATATTTGCTCTCTCATGTACGTTTCTTTCCTTCTTTCTTCTTTTTGCTTCTAGCTTTTATTTTTTGATATTCTTCCCTAATTTAGTCTACTCTGTCTTGCCTTACCTTTCAATCATTTTATTTCAAATTTCAAATTTCAAAATCCAAGCCAAATATTAGACATCTTTCTCTCATCATTTGTATATTTCACATGCGAAGAGCAAACAGCAAGAAAGCTCTATGAGGCTCCAGAGCAACCATCCCAAGGATTTTGAAGAGATCGTAGACAAAGTGAGATGGTACAAGTATGCTTCATTTTGGACCTATGCGGCTTGGCCCTTCCATTGCTTTGAGACCTAAAGCAAGTATGTAGCTATGCAAGAAACTTAATAGATTAGGAATTCAGTTGAGGAATGAAAAGTACGAAAGTAGGGTTGATAATTCTGTGATGGTGGCAGATGTGTTGCAAGTTTCCAAGTGAGGAAATTGCTTATAGAACTACTATGTCTATCCTATTTTTTATCTCAGATTATTCCTGGGATGCAAAAGTTGTTCTTACTCTTGTGACTTTTTCTTAGCTTCAACCAAACGATGTGTTGTCCAAATCAGTGGCCATATTGAAGCGAGTTTCGGTTCTCACAAAGCCTTCAACTCTGCAAGAATTCCTGACCATTTTTTAGATCAATAATATGATCAAAGTAGCATAGCAAGTGATCAAGGCCATCTTCAAGCTTCAGAAGTTCACCTATTATGATACAAAGGACATGCCTGCTTTGGCACATGCCTTGAACCAAATTCCAGTTAGTGTATACTCGTATATAATCATTCATTGTGGCTTGTGTTACTCAAATTGATTGCCTCTCTGTTGATTTGTAAGTTCTTATTACTTAATCATCGTACCTCACTATGTAGTAATAGCCATAGTTATCAAAATCATGCGATTCGTGATTCGAATCGCACGATACGCGTTGATTCAGTGGAAGAACGATACGAACTTCGAGGTGAATCGCAGGAAGGTCGGAATCAATGGCCGAATTGCCGGAATTGTGCAATTTGAGCTAGAATCGATGAATCGCATGGTTCTGGTGATTCAGAAGTCTACTGAGTGTCGAGGAAGATGAAGCAGTCGAGAAGATGATTCAGTTGATGCCTACACACAAACGCAGTGTTTAACCTATTCTGATACATGAGCCAAAACGCAGTGTTTAACTTATTTTGATACATTGGGCTGGGCTTAGGAATAAAATCACTGGAATAGTGGGACTATATTAGGATTCATTTATATATCAGTAATCTGAGGTGATCATGTGGGCTAACATTGTCATTCTGTGTTTTGCCTTTTGCACTAGTGCTACTGCTACACTTCACCGTGCACCTGGTCACCTTCTTCTTTAATCTTCATTCTTCAACCCTTTGCTAAATTTCTCTTATTTTCTTAAAAAAAAATTTTTTTATCTAGTTTTTGAGTTTTAAGCTTGGATTGTTATGAATTAACAATTATTTTTATGGTTTATTTATGATTTAAACTTATGAAATCAAGTATGTTATTTATGTTCACGATTCGATACATTTTCTATTGTAATTGTGAATCTTACGATTCGATACATTTTACGATTAACGATTCATAATTTAGCCTAGCGATTCACGATTCAAATCGCGATTTGATAACTATGGTAATAGCTAAAGTGACTATAATTGCTATGGTTCCAAGAAGGAAAGGCAGGAATTGTCCTATTTTGGGCAAAAGACTATGATAATACAGGGCAAGTTGAGGAATCAAATCTTAATTTGCAGGCAACAGATAGGTTGAGCATATATTCTTCCTATAAATCTCTCTCCTTTTAAGCATTGAAGTAATCATAATTGCTTCCCTTCACTTGGAGTTATGCAAGATGTTGATTAGATTATTTCTCTGTAATTACAGAGGAGGTGGGGTCTCATGGGGAGGCTGAAGGAATTCTTGCTAGCTCCAACTGATATAATAGAAGTGTTGAAGGTCCTAATTTTCTCCAAGGATGAACTGCAACAACTATTTGATGGTGCTACACAACTTATGGTTTCTAACTTCTTTCCTTTTTCCAAAAATGTATGAACACTGGTAATACTGATTTCTTTTTATAAGTTAATTGAAATATACACTCAGCTTAATTTGAATGATGCAATAGTAAACAAAGAAGTTAAAAGAGGTCAGGTAGATATATTATATTTGATAACCTCACTGCCTAATTTAAGTATTTTTCTTGCTTAAATGTATCAAAATTTGGATGTTTGAATAATAGCATGCACTTCTGCAAATTTATATTAATATTTTTTGTATATTAATACTTTTAAGTTTTTGTTTTTTTGGTGCTCTGAAGGAAGTTCCATTCTCAAACTCAAGTTTGAGATCTCGAATACTTCTTAAGCTCAATTTGGAGTAATTTTTGTTTGATTTAAAGTCAAGATGATTGTGAAGAGAATGTAATTGACTCAGAGGTCGAAAAGCTTAAATCGGAATTATTTACATTTGATGATTGTCTTGAATTGCATTTCCCACTATAAAGGTATTTCTAATCTGTTGTATTTGTTTATGTACAATTTGCTGTTGAACATTACTTAGATGTTGACTTCACTTAAAACACTTTTTTGTTATTATTCGTGATGTATAGATTATTTACTTTTTAACATTGCTTCTTTGGAATTATTTTTTCTTTTGTTTTTCTTATTGTCTTATTTGTTTCCTTTTGGTTTTCCTCTGTCTAGGAAAGCATGTCAAAAATTGGGTGTTATGCCTCTTAAAGATGCAATGCAAAAGTATATTGATATTGTAACTGAGTTGTATCCTACTTGGGAAGATGGTTCAGCTTCGGTGAGCTAATGAGATGTCTTTTGCACTCCAAATGGATGAATTAAACCTCTCTTTTGTGACAATAAAGGGAGAAACTTAGATTTAAACTTAAATTTGTATGTTTACTTACATTCTTTGACTACATATTTTTTCCCTTCTTTGTCTTATCTTTGTCTCTACCTAAATCCTAACCTCTCTGTGATAGAGCAACAGAATTGGTGATGGTGGTGATTCAAGATCAGAGGCTAAGGCAGCAATGGGACGAGTATTCAACTCTTTTATGTATGAAGAAGAATCTAACAGTGACTTGTAAGGTTCCTTGAAAAAGTTTTAGTGCAAATATCTAGATTGCTATACATATAGAGTTATTCATGTAATTAATCTTCTTTAGTTGAATATTTGTGCATGAGGTTAAGCCAATGAAGCCCATCAAACATTTATTTGTGAATACTTTTGATGTAGGGAAATTGCCTGCATCTTAATTTGTGAATTCTATCCTATAAGGAAGATGATGGGAAACCTTTGAATTTTTATTCTGCAGCCATAATTATGTTGAGAGGATCAATTTAACCATAACTCCATTTTCTTAAAAGTCCTCACTGAATAATTATGACCTTTTCTCTTCCTAGATTTGTTTCATTATATGCCAGTATAATTCAAATTTGAAGAGAAGCCATGTCCGTTTAGCATGTAATAATGTTATGGTTAGTTTAATAGAATCAAGAAAAAAATTTTGTTTACAATTTAGTAGTGTTGGGATTGATCAAATCAGATTTGAGTGCAAGAACAGGGATTACAATAGATGTCTCTAGGTTTTAGATATGATTATTATTTTGAGGATTCTTAATTGTGATTTAAATGATAGGATTGAAATATAGGTATTTTGTGTCGGTCATTCCTTGCAATGTGGAACTAGCATATAGTGCAGTCTTGAAACGATTGGAATCTTTTGTGAAATAGCTCTTACATTTGAGCATGGTTAGAACAATTATTAAACTTAACAGGTATTCTTGAATTTACAATTTTGAAGTTGCTTGGCATTGCATGATCTTGGGAGTTAGGATAACATAAAATCTCAGGCATGGTTCTATGATCTTTATTTGCAATACCTGCATAAATCTTGATAAATATTTGTACTTGATGTGTTCCCTTTTTTCACCCTCATGTGTTAGAATTTCAAACATGGTTCTATTTAGGATTCCATTAACCAAACCTCTCTCTATATTTTGACTGTAAAAATTAATGATCAAAAGCAACGTAGGGAAATCTCTTTGCGTCAATGGTGTGCTGTATACTTGGGTAATGACAATTGGTCAAACCTTACAATCTCTCTACTTGAAAGGCTTTCATTTAAGTGTATTTGGGTTTATATTTTCTTTTCTAAAAATTTGTTAAAGCACATTTTGTCCTATTCTAAATTTTAATAAATTAAGAGATTGCATAATTATATTCATAGAAAGGAATATTGGAAATGGATTGTTCTATTTAGTATTTGATATTGTGATTCTCTCATGATATTTTATATATAACTTGGATGACCAATTTATATGAGAATAGTAAATGCTATTAAGGGAATATAATTTCACTTACATTCAAGGGGGTTTATTAGTATATGCATTATTGGATAATGATCGATGTACTGTTTTCTAATTTCATGAGATTTAATTATTCATGTTTAATTGGTATCTTTATATAATGCTTTAAATTTTTTATATTTTTGAAGTGATTCTATTTTTTATTTGTCTTCTAAGAAGTATGGTGAACTTGGAAGTAATTTTGAATTTGTCTTTTCATCTATCTTTTTTATTTTGGAAGTAATTTAATTAGCCTTATAATGATTTTAAAAATGCTTTAATTAGACTTACGGTGATTTTGTTAGTGATTTCCTTTTGGAAGTGATTTTGGATTTCTATTACAATGAACTTTTGATTTGTCTTTTCATTTAATTAGAAATGCCTTTGGAATTGATTCTACTCCTTTTTAACAACTCACTTTAACCAATTTTTTATTTATTTATTTTTTAAATTAGGTTTGGGAAAGACTTTGAATAATATTATATCTTTGTCCTCATGATAGAAAGTTGACAATGTTCTTTGCGAGTCCTCCCGATAAAAATAGCCTTATGCCATTTTTGATTTAGTTGCAATTTAAGATTGCTACTTTTTGACACATTTTTCTCTTATTAGTATTATATAAGTAGAACAAATTTTTGCTACTCTTTTACACTTTATTATCAATTGTCAATAGTTTACATTGGTTTCTCAATGGGTGTGTTGTTTTTACAATCCTAAATATCATATATGTGTGTGTGTTAAGCTTTATTTTGTGTGTGTATGTGAGTGTTGAGCCTTATTTTTGCACTACTAATACCAACTTCAAAAAAGAGTTTAGTTCTTCTTTGAGAATGTCTATCAACAAAGTATTTTTATAAGCAAAAGCATAGAACCATCATCAAAAGTTTGGTAAGAAACACTTTAATTTGTGGTACCAGGTAATAAACACTAATGCCACTGATAAATTTCCCATTTCAATATAGAATTATACAAGACAATTATAATGTTGATGATGAACCAATGCTCTTATTAACAAAGAGAGGAAAGTAAAGAACACAACTGAAAAATGAGGAAGCAGTTCTATTAATAGGACTCAATATAGAATTTAAGGATAAGAAGGCTTTTACTAAATTGAATGGGGGTGACAAATGTTTACTTAAAATCTTTGTATTTCAAAATTTTGGATAAAAAGAGTTTAACAATAAATGGATGGTGGCAGCTACCAAGAAAATTTTGGAAGTTGAAAATAAAATGTAAAGGTGACATGTTCCATTTGGCTATATGCTGTCAAATGAGACATAATATATTTGGCTATATGTAAAGGTGAAATGTTGTTCCAAAAACAATTGCAGGATCCTTGGATGGTAGGTATCTACATGTTTTGTGTGGTAATGTAGACATGCTAAACTACTTAAAAAAAAATTAGCCCTTAAAGCATTGATATTTGCTAATGAATTTTCTTTAAAAATGCAACTGATTCACTTTTCTTTTTTGATATTTTGATTAACTGGTTTATTTGTTGGGCAAAGTTTTGTTTCATTTGAGGACAATGTAGAGGACGTACCAAGGACAATGATGCAGGACACTATACTTACGTAATGGCAAACAATACTTGAGAGATTGTTATATTGAAGGGAGTGTAGACTTCATTTTTGGCAATAGCACCGCTCTTTTGGAATTTTTCCATATCCACTACAAGTCTCAAGGCTTCATAATTGCACAGAGTAGAAAATCTTCTCACGAAACATTTGGTTATGTTTTCTTAAAGTAACTGACCATAGTCGGCATCTTCCCATCAATTTCTGTGTTATAGTCATTTGAAGTTCCTATCATGTTCCAGTAGTGAAATTCCTAAACATCAAATTTTTTACAATGATATAAATTGAGACTACAATGATATACACATTATGATGTTATTCCAGGAGGTTAACAAAGATTAATAATTAGGGGATATAAACATTAATAATTTGGAAGTGATTATGTTTTTTATTTGTCCTTTGAGAGTTACATGTACTTGAAAGTGATTTTGCATTTTCCTTTCGATTTTGGAAGTGATTTATTTGATTTTGGTAACCAAGGAAGTAGCAAGGGGTCTTGCTCTTTATTTGTTTACTATAGAGAAATAAAAATTATGTTACTAATTTTGCTCTTAGTGCATTTTTGCATTGATGATTAATAACTTAGAGGAAAGCAAGGAAAAATTGGACTTTTGTTGTTACTCCTCTCCCAAATGAAAGCTCTCTATGTTGGATAATTACTTAAGCATAAATTGTTATATGTTGAATTCTTAGGTGTATTATGGTTTGAAACTAAAAGTTCTCATCAGTATTGTCTTGATTTGTTTACTATAGAAAGACAAAAATTCTGTTACTAATTTTGTTCTTAGTGCTTTTTTGCATTGATGATTAAGAAGTTGGAGGAAAGCAAGGAAAAATAGGATTTTTTGTCGTTATTCCTCTCCCAAGTAAAAGCTCAACTTTAACTGACTTATATCTACTTTAAGTTTATTTTATATCTATTTGACACTTGGTTTAGTTAATCAATATAGATTCCTAACCGTGTCTTAGTTTGTATCATATCTATTTGATATGGTTATGTTTCAAAATTTTCTTGGATTATATAAAACATTTAGTGATTATGATATGCATTGTTGGTAATTTGAATCCAAGTGTTGGTAATTTGATTCTGTTATCAATTTGTATGTATTAATTGTTAGTGTAAATAACTAATCTTATATATTATTGTAAATCAAGTGTTACTGACATGCTTTTACTTGCCTTTTGTACCAAATACACAAGAACGCTTTGAAATTCTCTTTGCTAAGTTGGGTTGTAGGATTTTCTTGGAAAAATGCTTCTAAATCTTTGTGCATACAGCATTCCATGATTAAAAATGACTTATCTATATTCATTACAGATGGGTTGAAATGGTTTAATAGCTAACAGCCTTTGGCTTCTAAATCTCTTGGAAGTTCCCTTTTATAGCATCTTGGAAGTTGGCAAAGATTAATTATTGGGGATATGCACATTAATATACACCTTGAGCTTAATTATTTGTAAATAGTTTATCTAACTTTAAATATTGGAAATTATCTCCTAAAATTTATTTTAGCATTGGGTACATATGAAATTTAGAGTCGACTTATGTACTGTCACAAGGCTTTTCTCTTATCAAATAATACTATACACACACACACACATATGGTGTTTCTCTTTTCAGTTTCTAAATAACACCACCCAATAAGTTTCTAAATAAAATCTCTTTTATATTATTTATATTTACTGTCCACTCCTATATTGTCTGAGCTATCCTCAAGTGGCTACTCAGTCTCTTTAAAGCCACAAAAACAATATTTGAAGCAATTGTATATAATAAATCAAGAGTATTTTAGACCAATTTCTAAGTTTTTTAATTAAATGATTTCTCAAGCACTAACTTAAAAATATTATACAGTAATACGTTAGTAAACAATAAAAAGATGTTGATATATATTTTTAAAAGTCTATTAAACAATGACTTATATCTATTAAATAATTAATCTTATATAATATTGTATTTCTAATTTACTTAACTATTAAAATTCATGTAACGCACAGGAGCATTACTAGTTAGTAATTATTTGTATTATGTATATGTCACATTTTGGTATTTATGGCAGAAAGCAAACAACAGAATTGAAAGAATGATATTGATAGATAACTGTGTAGGTGTTGAGTGCTGTTTTAGCTTGCCAGTGACTCTTCTACATTTATACAGCCAAATTCACTCTGTAGTTTGAATCCTAGCCGTTAGAATTCCAGCGTCAAATTGCGACACGTGGTACACCCAATTTTGCTTCTTTCCACCTCGTCTCCATTTCTTCTAATTCCAATTGTCTGTTGGATAAAGTTTGGAAACCAGCAGGGGGTAATCTGAGTCGCGTCTTTGCAGTAGACACTGTTCTTAAGAAAATTATTCCGCGACTACAGCAAGAGTACTGCGTCTACAGAACTCCCTCCAGGATTAAACAGATTTCTCTGAGAAAATATTCTCAGGCCACAAAACAACAGAAAATAAAGAGACGTAACCCACAAAGTGAGAGAGGGAGAGAAGAGAGGATCAGAATGCTTTCTGAGTTGGTGTGTGAAATGAGGGGGAGGAGCCCTCCTTTTATAGTCACTGAGGCAGACAAAAATGTTTAATAAAATTAAAATTCGGTTATGAAAATCAATGAACAGTTTCAGAAATTAATGGGCAGTTTCAGAAATTTAATAGGGAGTTTTTAAATATTTTAAATATATTTAAAATAAAGAAACATAAAACCATCAGTCCTTAATTTCCTGACATTAATCTAATTAATTTTCATAAGTGTAAAATTCGCCTCTGCTCAGGTAAGCTAAAATAAATTACGTTAAAAAATTATTTCTCCAGAGAAAAACTAAACGGTCCAATTCATTGCACGCGCAGGGGGGAAAATCGGACGATTTGCACTGCAATAGCTTGAATCCATGTGGGCTTATGTGCGTGAGAGCCCACCTTTTCCCAAGCTCTTTATTAGCCTACTAACACATGTTAGTATATAAACTCTCTTCCCCTCCTTGCTTCAAACATGTGGGACTTTTTAGATTTCTCTTTTGAAATATTAAGCCTTTATAAGGCTATTTTTACAACATTGTCTTGGTCTCTTCTCTCATGTATCCATATTCCATTCTCTCTCTCTCTCTCTCTCTCTTTGAGCTTCATCTCCTTCCTCTCTAACCTAAAGACATGAGTACGACACCCCCATGCCTTCTCATTCTCCACCTTTTCTCTCCTTTCACAATAGCCTCCTCTCTCTCTTGCCCATCCTCTCCTTCTTCTTCTTCCACTTCTTCACCCACATCTTCACCATCTCATTCTTCTTCTTCTTCATCATCTTCACCTCCCTCCCTTGACCCTACCAGCTCAGAGCCCTTCAATCCCTCAACATCCCTTCCTCCGATGACCCCTGCTCTCGCAACGCCATTTTTTGTGACTCCTCCAAACCCTTTCGCCGCAGATTTGATGCCCTTCCTTAGCGTTAAACTCCATGAAGCCTCCTTGGCAGATGTGAGCCGTAGGATTATTGCTTCGAACGGCCCATATTTTCTTTTTAAATTGATTTCAGCAAATTAGAAGTTGACACATGTCGGTGAGACCCATGATCATTCATCTTCTTCCCTGCCAAGCACCAGCCAGCCATGATTTCTGCCATTTGCGTCATGAAGCTTCGTCTTTCTGTGTCACCATCATGCATCTAGCAACGCCAGCTTCTCCTTTGTTGTGCCAACACACGTCCTTCTTCACTGTGGTTCCCAAAAAGCTAGCAAGAGCTTTAAATATAATTACAGTACTTGAAGTAGCATAAGCTCTTTCAATTCCAGATTCAACATCCACCTTCAATCGTTTTGCTTGCGACTCCTCGTGATCACAAGAGTACAAAATATAGAAAAACCAGACAAATCAATATAGACCATCCATTATGAGATGTAGTAAAATGGATGAGCCAACTTGTGAAATGGACTTTCATTTTCCTATCAGAAAAGAAGACAAACCATTTTCACCAAAAGAATGTCATAGAAAATTATATTTCTTCTTAGTTTTGTACTTCTCTTGTACTTATTTGAAGGTCCAACAGGAATAATGTGTTTGGCTAGCAATTTATTCATCCTAAACATGTCAATGCAGTCTGTCTCGAATACCAAACACAAAGCATCATCACAGATAATCTTTCTTTTGTTACTGGGATCTTGGATGTTAATTTTCCTTATGTATAGTTGCAGCTGCTTGACAATATGTGTTTTACATATCAAGTATTTCAAAAGATTTCAGGGATCAACAATTTGTTTCAGAAACAAGCTAACAAAACTGGTAAATTTAGATATCAACTACCTCAGTTCTCGGCAATGCTGGCTCACTGACGACTGCCTAAAGTTTGAGTGAAACACCTTAAACTTTGTTAAGTTAATGAAAAGTATGTTAATAAAACAAATGTAGCATTTTAGTTATCAAACATTAAAAAAAAACTGCAATGTACTTGAAGACATAAAAACTGTAAAAATAAACTAAAATGGGAGAATTTTGTAGTTTTTTAAATACTTGTAAATTAAAAATGGAGTGTGATTTACAATTTCAAAAGAATGTGTACAAGATTATTAAACAATAAAGCATATATAGATGCATATATGATATAATTTTGGAGAAAAAGTACTGGAAATAAATAAAAAAAACAAAGAAATGGAGTGGTGAATGAATGGTGTGAGGAGGAAGTAAGAAAAGAAAAGAATCTAAGAGGGGGATTACCTTGGAGGAGGAAGTTTCACTATCAGAGAGAAAAGGAATAGAGAAAGAAAAAGGGTTGTGAGTCTCAATCATGGGTGTCTTAGAGGTTGGCCTGTAACACTTTGGACTATAACACAAGCTAAAAGATGAACTATACAAAAATGAGATGCTTTTCTACTGAAGAAAAAAATTACGAAATCAACATAAGCTCAAGAGATAAAACTAATAAGAAGACGTACTTGAATAATTTCATTGAGGTCATATTCTCTCTGAAGCACTTCATGTTGATGGAGAAGAAGGACATGAGTTGCTGCTTTTCAAAAACTTGTTTGGCGAATTGGTAAGCACACCAATCGCACAAATAATAAAGAGTGTGTAAAATATTGTTTCCACGAGGACTAAGTGGCTAACAACCCAGAAACTTGATGGAATTAGTTAGATGAAAGTGTTTGGATTGAAGATAGATCTAATTAAAACTAACAAAGGAAAAAGCATATGATAGTAAATTTTTATGAGTTTTCTTAAATGGCAACAAACAACGCAAAAGCTGATGAAATTTATCAATTAAAAGCCTAGGGTTACTAATCCCTCTCCTTCGTCCTAGAAATTGTAAAACCCCTCTCATGCACTTGCAACTTATTCAACTATATAAGTTAATCCTAGGTTATTCTAATAACTTAAAGGAATTCTCCTAAATCTCAGTTAAGATACTTAACGCTTACTCAATTCATTAAGTGAGTTAAGTCTATATTAACCAACCTAGCTTTGATTAAACAATATTAACTAATACCTTATTAGCTAACAAGCGAAAACACTTAGTAAGGTTCACGCACTCCTCCTCTTTATTCAGTGTTCCACTCTCATCTCCCTCTCCCGAGTTCGAAGACAACAACAAGCATAAATATAGGTTGATCAAGTCTATATAATGCAGCAGTAAAATGAATAAAAAGACTTATATTGAATGAAATAAGGTTGCAAATACATGAGAGAATACAAATTCTATTCAGGAGTCGAGTTCATAGTAACCTTAGAAGAAAAATCTAGCTACTCATGAAATTTAAATGACAGAAACCAGAAAAAGGGATAAAAGAAGCCATGAATCTGATGTTGGATGATGGATTGAGCCCAAAAGCCTTGAAGATTAGGTTCCCTTTGCTCTCCTCAGCCAAAACAGCACTTTCCTATCTCCCTCATATTAGAATTGCCCTAAAAAAAAACCTATGAAGCTATTTAAAATGATACTGATATGGCTGGAAACGCGCTTTGGTGTTGTAGCAGTGGAAAGCAGAGATACAACCCAAAGAAAAGCTTCAGTGTAACGCTTAAGGGAGCAACAGAAGGTTCGCACTGCTATAGCAGTGGGAGACAGAACCTACTGCTGAAGACTCTGTAACTCTAATGCCTGGCACTAGGTACTGGGAACGCAAATTCTAATTTCTATTGTTGGGATGCTGCTTTCCTTCTTCTTATTTCCTTGCTCCCAAAGTGGTTTCCTTTCTTCTACTTGATAGTCCTTCTTTGTACCTTGAAATTCAAGATCAAACATCAATGACCAGTATAAAAGTGAGAGTAAAAATAGAGAAAATTATAAAGACTTAAGGAAATCAGAATTAGAAAATCTTGAGGCCAAAAGGTAATAAATCAATAAAAATCAAGCAATAATAGGGTCCAGATGTGAAGATAGAATGCACAAAAATCATGTTAATTAGGAAATTAACACTGTTGGTGCAAGATAGAGGAGCAGAAGGATTAGTTGATAGGAATCAATGCCAACAATGTCAACCACGACAAGAATACTCTGGTTCACGGAATCATGTGACAGAGGAGCAGAGTACTCTGGTTCACGAGAATACTTTGGGGAATCAATGATGGAGCACTCGGTAGAGAATGACGTGTGTTGGCACGACAGAGGAGAAGCTGGCGTTGTTGGTTGCACAATGATGACACAGACAGAAGAAGCTTCACAACGCAAATGGCAAAAATCGTGGCTTGCTGGTGCTTGGTAGGGAAGAAGATGAATGATCATGGGACCGACACGTGTCAACTTCTTATTAGATGGAATCTTGAAATTTAAAAAGAAAATTTGGGCCGTTCGAAGTAATAATCCTACGACTCACATCCACTAAGGAAGCTCAATGTGGTTTGACGCTAAGGAGGGGCGCCAAATCCTTTCGCATCATTATCTCTCTCTCCCTCTCTAATTATTCCTCCTATGTCTCTCTCACCTACACCGTCCTCAAAAACTTAGGACTCGGTTGATTCCATCAGTTGGCATTACTTCTTTTTTCTTTTTTTTTGGTGGTATTTTAAGTTTAGGTGCTTTCCTCTTGAACAAATTGAAGGAAAAGGCCTGTCTGGATAGAACAAATATTGGTGTTAAATGCAGTTTGTCTTTTTCTTTTTGTGATACATATAGGCATACTGGCACACATGTTTTGCCTTTGCTAATACGTTCTTAATCTCTAAAGGCAAACTATTTTAGTCTCTTTCAGGGAGCATTTGGTACGCAGTACAAAGTAAGAATGGAAAGGAAGTAGGAAAAGGGAAAGGAAAAGGGAATGAAAAAAAAAAAAAGAAAAAAATTGTTTGGTATGAGACAAAAAATAATGAAAAAATGAAAAAAATGCGTTTGGTATATATTTTTTAAATGAAAGGAATGACTAAATTAACCTTTGAACTATAATTATTTTAAAAAAATCATTATGCTTCTCTCATTCTCTCTCGTCGATATACTATTTCTCTCCTCAATCAAGAAAGCACAAAGAAAAATTGGGTTTCTTTTTGGTTCATTATTCATCTTTTCTCTCATTTTAATGCTTCTCTCCTTCTCTCTCGATCTATGTCTCGTCTCTCTCTACCTCTTTAATCGATGTCGTCCAATTTACATGGTGGTGGCAGAGAAAACTAGGGGGATCAACGATGACGATCCTGGAGGTCACGATGGTACATGGTGGTGGCGGAGAATGCGATGGCGGTGGGGAGCAGTTGTGGCAGATTGGTGACTGCGATGAAGAGCTGTGTAAGGAAGAGTTGGAACAGGAGAAATTCAGGAAAAAAAGGGTATTTCAGACATATTATCTGGTTTTAGATCTAGAAAATCGATTTTCCATGAAGATTTAAATGGAAAATTTTGAAGGAAAACAATGGAAATTTTCCTGACCGGTTTTCCAGCAATTTTTTCCCTTTTCCTTTTTAGGAGACCATAACAAACAAGGGAAAAAAAATTAACGGTACTTGAATTCCTTGGATCCTTTCCCTGAAAAAGCCATACCAAACGGCCCCTCAGTCTCTCTCTCTCTCTCTCTCTCTCTCTCTCTCCAAAGTGTGGTGCAATTAACTTTTGATATATTAGTCTCTCTCAGTCTTACCACAAAAAGTTGTGACACAGAAGAGGGATCATTTCTATATAGAGTACAAAACAGAGAAAAGGGACGTTGTTTGGTTGAAGCAGGTGGGAAGGAGCATAAGAAATAGAGAAAATGTGGGAAGAAGCAGAATTGGGTATGCCAAATGTCGCAATCTAAAGCTTGAATGGAATTCAGATAGCCATGATTAAAACTGCAAAGTGAATTTGGCAGTATAAATGCAGAGGAGTTGCTCGCGTCTCTGCTTGCCTTGGGAAGCATCAAGATATTTTATGTTGTGGCTTTTCTTGATGAAGGAAGAGGACATGCAAAAGGTAATGGACAAACAATAGAAACATTCCCAAAAGTGTATTTTTATTTAGGATTTTATTTTTATGTTTTTAAAATTATATGATTTTTTATTTTTAAAATATATAAATATATTCTATATAACTATAAAATGTGTTATACTTCAATTCTATTTTACGTTTTTCATCTAAAGAAATTTATTATAGTCTATTTTTTATATTTGGTAATTTAATATAATATATTATTTTACTAAAATATCTTTTATTAAATTAAGTACATATTGAGTATTTTTTTAACAAAAAATGAAATAGTTGTGATAATTTATAATAAACTATTTTTATTCTTTTTTTAATAACCTTTTTTCTAGTAATATTTCAAATTTTTCCCTCTTTCCTCCAAAGGAAAAATAAAATTGGGAGAGAACCAAGTCATTTTCTTTGCACATAGCACATCTATTGTTGTATGAGGAACATAATATTTCTACCTCTAAAGTGAGTAATTATGTAAACTAGGCAGTATTAGTAAACATCATTATTGAAGTCGAAACCTAATATTGTTGGAGCTCAAGTTACTACCTAACTAATTGTTTGTTATTTCTATTATATTATGTTTTTTATAGTTATTTTGTTACAATGTAGTTCTCTTAGAACATCTATATAAGTTCCTTGGCATCTATGTAAAATTCAATTCAAATTGAATAAAATCATTAGAATTCTCTCAATTTTTATTTTTCTTTTCTCCTCCTACCAAAATTTATATGGTATCAAAGTCAGTTGATTTCCCAGTAGTAAATTGCCCGCGTTAGACCATCCATTATTCTCATGTAGTTCTACACTCCATATGTCTAGTCCTAGACATGCAAAGTGTGAGTTAAAGTAGTTAGTCCCAAGTACCATTATTATCATGATATCAAAGCAAATCCTATTGAGAAAAGCAAGGTAATAAGAAGTTATTTCAGTTCTTGATGGGGCTTAATGAAACACATGCATCAATAAGGAGCCATTTTGTGATGCCCTAAGTCTTAATCTTGGTATTCATCAAAGGTTGGCTAAGTTTGAGGAAATGGAAAGGTCCTTTTCTTAATTTTTTGAGTGTCTCTACGCCTAGTCAACTGCCAACCCCTAGAAGTGGATTGGGAGGTCTTGGGTTGAGGCTCCCATACTGCCTAGAAGGCAACTAGTCAACTGGCTAATCTAATTAGTTGACTAGTTAGACTCAACCAGATGAGGGTTCTTATCCAAAAGTAGCCAATTGACTGGCATGGTTAGCTAGTTGGCTGTTGAGGCCTTTATAGCACTGTAAGGGGGTTATTTTAGGGGGCAAATAACAAAACTACCCTTGTTTTAGCTTATCCAAGCTTTATGACCATGAAATGGAAGGGTAAGATTGTTTTTTGTCCTAGGAAACATTTCAAAACCCCAAATCCTTCCCTTTCTCCTTCATACACACCCTTTAGCTCCCTTTTTGCTTTGAAAAATTTTCCTTATCTGTCTTCTGCGAGAGGCTAGCTGGAGGAGGACGAGGTTGGTCAATTTATCACCAAGAATCTTGCTCTCCAGCCATCTTGTACTGTGAGTAAAAGAACCTTCCTCTTATTTTTTCTATTTTTAGATTCTCTCTCCTATGGTGTTTCATCAAACATTTTAAGAACTCTTGTTTTTTTAGGGTTGTTTAAGAAGCTTGGCGTTGTTGATAAATTATCCACACCTTTCTTCTTTGATATTTGCTCCCTAAGGTAAAATCTTAATTTCTTTTATGAATGATTATATGTGAAAAGACTTAGGACTATGGTTTAACAATGATATTAGAGAATAAGTAGTAGAAGTATGTGTTAGATGATTAGAGAATCTAGTATTAGAAGTCCTAGTGTTAATAGTGAGCATAAGGATTGAACCTTGGGCTTTTTTATGTGATATAGGCAATCTTGAGGAGTTTCTAGCAAGTGTTGACCTTGGATGGACCTTGTTGTGCAAGCCTTGTAATTGGCTTATCGGTGAGTAAGTGACAACATTATGGGATGTTTCCTATTATCTTGATTTCAATAAACTCTCTCGTTTTTTCATTCTTCTCTGGATATGGATCATATATCTTGGCTATTTCCAATGTTGAATACCTTTTTTTTCTATGATGGACTTATTCATGATTTACTTTATACTTTGGCTATACATGCTCAATTATATGGTGAAACTCTAGAACTTGTGGTTTGAGGTGATGGGTGACATCATCTAAGTGTGCTAGATTACAGGCTGTGTGCCAAGAGTGATTAGGCCCATGGCTATTTGTTGATGTTGTTGTGTGACCTCCGACTATGTGCTAGAGTGTTGTGATTCAAGACTATGTGCCTAATCGAAGAGTAATTTATTTTATGGGCAATTGCCCACATGCTTCATGATCATTCTATTAAGTTCAATTATAATATTAGATATCTTTGAGTATATAGCTTTCACAACGTTCTCATAAATTATGAAACTTTCATTACTTTTTGTTTCTAGTCAAAAGTGATGTTTTATTCAAAGAGCTTTCTTCATATTTCTTATACTCCATTTTATGATCTAGAACTCTTCATGTCTTTATAACTTGCATACTTCTAATTATTTTGTATGATGTTTGTTCCATGCACGTTATAGTGTAGTTATTTATTCATTGAGCTTGTGTAGCTCACTCATTTGTTTTCATGTTTTCAAATAGGAGTGAGGAAGCCGATCTTTCCTCAGTAGCTTAAAGTGCAGCGAATGCAAACCCTCATCCCAAATCTCGAGGGTAGGATCATATGTTATGGCCATCCTTTTTAGATTAGTTAGTTGATCAACATGTCTCAAGTAAGGTCCTTGGCTTGTTGGGATGAGTATCTATGTGTAACAAAGACTTATGTATATTATTGGTGTTTCATCCATGTGTTAGACTAAGAACAAAACTCTTCTGATGTATGAATCCTTTTGATGTCATTAATAATATAATAAAGGAGCTCACATCACCTCCATGAAAGTCCACTAGGCTTGCAAAAGGCAAAATTGTGGTCAATGTTGTTGAAGAGGAAGAATCTGAGTCACCTTAGAGCCTTGTTAAGCCTGTTGAGCTGGAGGATAGCTTGGAGCTTTCCAAGGGAGTAGAAGAGGTACCGTAGGAACATGTTGCAGATTAAGAGGATTCATTAGAATATTTAGTGGAAATGCCACAAGCTAAACCTCCTACACAGCCAATCCCTTCTCCACTGCTTTAGGAACCACTGCCAATCCAAGAACCTATAAGTCTCCCTGCCAGCCTCAAGCCAGAGACAAATTAGACTGAGACCCTGATGTAGCAAATATTTAATGCCTTAAATAAGATCAACATCTCAATGAAAAAGGAAAGATTATGTATTAATACTGTTAGCTAAAATAAGGAATTCGATAAGGAAAGATCTATTACACGGAGACAAATATGGAAGATATAAAAGAAAAATAATCATTACACAAAGTCAAAGCAACAAAAAAGGAAAAATCGAACAACATGCAGATTAGAGATCTTCGTAATCCACAAAATCTGCAAACCTTCCATAATGAAGATATCATGTTCCTATAAATGAATCAAATAATTAAAGAGTTGTTAAGCATTCAAGAGAGATTAACAAAATTAATGAGGAGCCTCTATCTCAAACAGCTAGCAAACTAACATATAAAAAGGCTCTTGTGCATATCTTCAACTTATGCTTTAGTGAAGGAAAGAAAAAGAAAAGAACATAGCTGTGCACATACTCCTTCCATACTTTTAGAGATTGCTGAATATTGTTTCTATACTCTGAGCAAGTGAAAATCTCTATACAAGTTTTGAGTGAACTTCATCTTCTTTGTATTCTTTGTTAGTTTTAGGATTGGGTTGTAATCCCTGCTGTTGTTGTCCAGTGAGTGGATAGGATAGCACAAGTTGCTTTTAGGGACCTGGTGTAGTTCCTGGTATTGAGGTGTAAAATCCTGTGACTGATCCTCTTAGGTGGAGAGGTTGCAAAAGGTATAAAGTGACCTATCTGGTGGTAAATTTGTTAAGGGCTTGGTAAAAATTAGCGATTTGTTTAGCGTAAAAGTATGGTGATGATCCATAGTTTGAGGTTATTGATTGGGATAGATAAAAGTAGAGTGTTGATCCTTGGCTAGGTTGCTAAGTATATCATTTACCCTTAATAAAATTCTCTTATTGTGTATTTGAGGAGTGAAAGTAAATATATCTCTTGAGATATCTTCTAATCACTATATATCGTTTCTATTCTTATGTATCTCTACTACTCATCATTTCACTTTACAAAGGAAACATTTTTAAAAGCAGACTACTAATTTCAGAATAAATAGCATTTCAAGAACCTAATTACTTGATCACGAATCTTTTGAAAAGAAAAATTGCCTAAGGTTTTTCAAAATATAGGTATCCAGTTTGTAACATCCTCGTATTTACTAATATCTTATTATCCATTTGTATTCTTATCATATTATTAATGACATCATCTTAAATTACTTGAATAGAATCATATTTATGAGTAATACTTTGATATGGCCATTTAAAATTTTTCAAAATATTAATTTAAATCTGAGAAAGAGGAAGATTCAAATATATGTAAAAGTAATACAAGTATATTTCAGAATTGATATTTAGATATGTCCGGAAATAGTATGATGTACCAATCAACTAATTATACTCTGACTAAACTTTGCCTCAGATATCATATTAGCAGTCGACTTCCTTCTCTCTGGCAGCTGATCGCTTGCCTGTTGTTAGCTGTAATTTCGGACATTTGAGTCTTTCTTTTTCTATCATTTTGTACTATATATATATATAATTGGAAATATAATTAAGAAGAATATTTCAATTGTAATTACAGTATTATAATCATCATCATTCATCATCCTTTTGCTTAGGATATCTACATGGATACATTACTAGTAATATAAGGCTTCTCATTTTCCTTCATACACGTTTCATACACATTGATGTGAAGGGTGTAGTAAGCGATGAAATGCTTCATGGAGTTGAAAATAAGTACCATTTATATGGTCTATTGTAAGATTACACATGTATTCACTATAGAATCTTATGGCTACTACAAATTCTAAAATTTTAAATTACATGTAAGCATCATACTAATACAATTTCTCTAGTATAAATACACATAATATGCTATACACAACTTTATTCTTTTAATAAAGTAGTTAACACTTAGGTAGCTATGTAGTACTGATTGTTATTTCATCTTCATTCCCTCGAACGGTTAGTATAAGGGAAACATGAGATATATAAATTCTAGTAGCTAGTATTCGATTTCATATAAACTTAATGTCATTTCTAGTCATAAAAACATATGTTGTGTTCATAAACAGTAATAATTTATTCTGTATAGTTCATGCATCATAACTCATCACATCACATGGTGTCTACTCCGATTTCAACATCCAAGTATCATGGGGTTTACTCTAAATTTCAACTCCCATATACTATAAGTTTGTTCGTTACTAGACAACAATAAAGACCCGAGTGATACGCTTAATTGAGCCCTGTCTTGCCCTAGTATTATGCTCAACCAAGCCTCGATAGTCCATTATCCTAAGCCGGCCACTACTATCCTTCACTACTTAAAGCTCACTAACTGATTCACACAGAATCCATCATGTATATTTGAATAGCATGAACTGTTCTTCCATCAAAGAAAATATAACATACAACAAACATACTTTTATGAAAATTGACTAGCTACCTTGTTGGGGGAATCAATTCTCTTGATTGAAAACTAAGCTTTTAGCAAATTGGTCGTCTCTCTCAAGTCCTTTCTCTTTTTACTGACAATTCTTTTTGCTACTTTTTCTCTGTTTCAACATATAATGGATTTAAGCTTGAATTCTATTATATTTGAAATTATGAAATCTAGGCTTCTGTATTCTCCTTGTATTTAATTTCTACTAAGCATCATATTTAACATAGTTAGCTGTAAAAGATTTTAGTTCTCCTCATCTAACTCTGAGCCAATGAATCCCTTAATAACTCAAGATTAATGCTACAATTTTATTTAAAAGAATACATGTGGCTAAACTTATAATTCTATTACAACATAACCCATTGTTTAGTTTCCTAATTCCACTTATAATCTCTCAATTTACTTTCTCAACTTCATATTTTGATTACTACATATAGCAGTTTAGCTTAACTAATGTCTAAATATTTCCATCTCACAAGAACCTCTTAAGCCTTCTGTTAATATCATTCTCTAGCCAAATTTATTACACAACTTTTGTTTATGCAAATTTTCACTTTAAATCTCTAGTTTATAGTTCTTTCGGCTTCTATTCCATTTTCTGCAATTCCTATGCTATTCCAACTTCTTCAATACTTACAATTATTACCTAGTTCAATATGCTCCCAACCAGCCCTAAAATCTTATCAAAACCAAAAAATTTACTCCTAGCTAAGAAACATAATAATTCGTTACCCCTCGTCATTGTCAACTCTGTTTTAGCATGTTAAATTTCTTTTCTCCGTTTTGCCTTTCTTCCCCGTTTTCTATCTCCAATTTTGGCCAAACCTACATCAAATTTTTTTTTTGTTCTTTAGCTAAAATGGTTTGCCACCTGAGGTTTCTTATGCTAATCTCGGCTGCTCTCAGTTTAACTTGAAGAGAGTTTCTTTGTTTTGCACTTTGATTTGCTCTCTCTCAAGTTGCTCACGAAAAAGGGAGGAAAGAATGTCTATGGGAAGCTAAATGGAAAGGAGTCAGAATTTCTCTTTCTTTTTGAAGAGTTTTAGTCAGCTAAGTAAAGGAAAGAGAAGGTGGATTACGTCTCTAGTTTTCCAACAAATCTATTTTAGCTAAAATGATGAAAAAACACTCTTTAAAAGCTTTTATTTGCAGATAAGTCCCTGACCCATTGTAGAAAATTTTATTTTCACCTCAATCTTTACTTCCTGGCTTTCTTTCTATATTTTATTAAATTCTCTGTTTATTTACTTATCTATTTATTTATTATTATAATTATTATTATCATTATTTATTTTTCTTTTAATTACTATTTCATCATTTTAAACTTTTCCCTTTTATTAATAATCTCTGACTCTTAATTGCCTATTTTATAATTAATGCTTAGTCACAATTCAACCTCTCTTAAGTGTTTGAACACTCATACTATTCCTAATTCCCAATTCCAATTAACTAATTAAAGTCTAAGCACAAAATTCTCCATTTTAGCGTCGATCTAAATTCTAGGTTTCTCTTAATTGGAATTTAAATGAAGACTAAAAATTACTTAAAAATAACAATATTAAGGACTAGTGTTGTAATCACCCTTCCAAGCATCTTGTCCTTCCCCATTTTCACGTTACAACTCCCCTTCATCACCTTCTTTCAAGAATCTCTTCTTTAAGGCTGAGATTATATCACCGAGAGGTAATTTTCCATCACTATAGTAGAAATTGAAGGAATTAAGTGAAATAGTACAAGATTGAAGGAAAGAGCATCATAGGAATTGATATGGAGATGGTGATCGAAATTAAAAAGAAGGAGATGACAAACTGCAGTTAATGGGTCGTCAGATGTGTCTTTTGTCAGCTAAAACCCAGCTAGCGATGGCAATTCAAGGAGGAAAACTGCAGTAGCACGCTCAACCATCTATCCTTCGTGTGCTTTGCTTTGTCTTGGCTAGTCAAGAGGACGAAGAGACAAAAGGTAAAAGAGAAAGAGAAGGGAACGCTAGCGAGGCAAACACGGTGGTGCGTAGTGATACCTCATCACATGGCTCGATATTTCTCTCTCTCACTCTCTTTCACTGTCGAGCTCTCCCTCTCTCTCTCTCTCTCTCATCCTAATCATCTCACGCATGTACTTTGGATTTTATGCTTGTAACCCTTAGTAACGTTAAAACCGTGGCTAAAAGTGTTAAGAAAAGTATTTTCTATAGCACTTTTAGCAACGGTATTAATGGGGAACCACGTAGAAAATAAAAGTGTGTAAAATATTCCGATATTAGTGGAGGGAAGGGGAAAAACACACTTCAATCTGAAAAGTTTGAGTTATATAGCAATTTGGTCCTTTGGCCATTTTCAAAATAGTCCTTTTCAATTGTTTTCTATCTTTCCTCCTACTTTTGTTAATATCATATATATGTGTGTATATGTGCGTGGGTGCTTTGGAAGTATCACATACTAGGAGGAAAAGGTAAAATAGCTTTAGATTCTCCGTTCAAATTATATAACACATAGGTCCTCCCCATTTCTTCTTAGTCCCTCATACTTCCTTTTACTCTTCTTCTCCTTTTATGATCTGTAACATGTATATTTACGTATATAAGGATATATAACTTTTATTCTTACATATATATTAAGGTACTTTGTTGTTTTAAAGCTAGGCAAGAGCAAAAATTTTTAGATTTAATAACTCTGCCTTTGTTTTAGGATCCCAATTTTTCCTTTTCATCCTAATTAAGGTATTTATTTCTATTTTCAATGATTTAGTTTAATTCAACTAGGTTCTTTAATATTTTCAGGTTGTTGTTATTACTATATCATTTACTAACTCCTCACTTAGTAGAAATTTTCTAATTTGCTTGATAATTAATTTATTGACTTTTTTTAAATAAAGTTTCCAAAATTTATTTTCTTAATTATCCTAGAGAAAAGAGCAAATCTTTCGAGGTATTACAGGTTTTATGTGATTCATGTTTGTATCTTGGATTGTTATGGGCTAAGACCCTCAATATTCTTCAGGCTGCATTGTTGGTTGATATTCCGGTTATTTACTTTTCTGATGTCTGATGATGTAATACTGGAATCTTTGTGAACAATGGAAATTCTTTTCTATTAAGCACTATACTTTTCGATGAAATGAAATCCCAATTTTTGAATTGTTGAGATCTAAGTATTATGTGATGGTACTATGTATGGTTTGAAGCTTGTGTTGCTCTTGGTATGTATTTAGATTGTTGCATGTACCGATTACATGCCTTGCGCGAGGTGTGACATTGTGAATTTTAAAATGAGTCAATTATCATATATCATGACAAGCACTAATTCAGTCATCTTCTTGTTTGATTGTTGAATTTGGGTGATCATCATGCAAGCCTTAGGAGCCATCTATAATGGATTAAGCTTTAGGAGCCATCTATAATGGATTAAGCTTTAGAGATTGCGATTTTTGTTTAATGATCTCCTTTACTTTATGCTTGCAAGTTGTTTGTATTGTATTACTGAGCACATGATCTGTTGGGTTTAACTTGAATTTTGTGGGTGACCCGGTTTGTAACCCGACCCACGACCCATGACCCATAACCCATTATTTCCTCTATATATATGTGTAATGGAATTCATTAGAGTGGTTGATGTAATTTCTCTCTGTATAGCCTCCGTCAGAAAATAATACAGATATTCTCTCTGTCCGTGGACGTAGGTCGCATTGACCGAACCACGTAATTTCTTTGTGTGTTATTCTCTATCCTTCTCCTTGATTAAATTGCATTTCAGTAACCTAACAAGTGGTATCAGAGCTTTGGTTCATTTTTGGTTCGTCGGTTACTGTAGCACGTCCGAAAATTTTCAGATCCGGCTCCAAAATTTCAGATCTTGCCCCGATTTGGTTGATTTGGAGCATAGGAGACCATTCTCTGCATCTTTGGTGCGTTAAAGAACGTCGGAGACCAATTTTTGGTGGTAAGAAAATTTTCAGATCTAGTTTTAAATCTTAGATCTAGCTTGATTCGCTTGTTTTTTGGGAAAAAGAGACCGTTTATTGCATTTCTAGTGCATTGGAGATCGTTTTTCAGTTGTTTCGGTGAGTTTTTACGGTTGCGAGTACTGTTCATCGCCGGAATCTTCATCGGAAGTACTGTTCATTACCGGAATCTTCATCGGAAGCACTGTTCATCGTCTTCTACGGCGAGGCACTGTAGCACGGTCAACGGTACTGTTTGGTCAAAGTTGCTGTTTGGTCAAAGCTGTTGTTTGGTCAAAGCTGCTGTTTGGTTAAAACTGCTGTTTGGTCAAAAATTGCTGTTTGGTCAAAGCTGCTGTTTGGTCATTGTTGTTGTTTGGACCAAGTTTTCTGTTGCGATCGTTATTGTTTCCTCGACACAGTTCCGGTAAGTTTATGTTTAATTCAGAAAAGAATTCTGAATTTCTGTGTGAATTTACTGGATTGTGCTGGATTGAATTTCTGGTTTACTGCTGTGAATTTTGTTGGACTGCTGTGTTGAATTTCTGTTAGTGAAGTTCTGGTCAGTTTGCAAGGTTCTGAACAGTTTTGTGAAATTCAATTTCTGATTGCGAAATTTGCTAGTAATTTATCTGCTGTTATTTGAGAAGATGTCGACTCATAAATTCGATATTGAGAAGTTCAATGGATCGAATGATTTCACTTTGTGGAAGGTAAAAATGAGGGCACTTCTGGTTCAGCAGGGATGTGCAGTGGCATTAGAAGGAGAAAGTAGTCTACCTAACACGTTGAAAGAAGAGGAGAAGAAGGAAATTTTGGCAAAGGCTCATAGTGCATTACTATTGAGTCTGACAGATGAGGTGTTGAGAGAAGTAGTTGATGAATCAACTGCTGCAGGTTTGTGGAAGAAATTGGATGATAAATACCAGAAAAAGTCTCTCACAAACCGGTTATATCAGAAGCAGCGTTTGTATACCCTGCGGATGACAGAAAATATGCAGGTAAAAGATCATCTTGATAATTTTAACCGAATTATCCTGGATTTACAGGGTGTTGGGGTTAAGATAGATGATGAAGATCAGGCTATCATTCTTTTGTGTTCTCTACCAAATTCATATGAGAACTTTGTTGACACTATGTTGTATGGTAGAGATAGTATCTCTGTTAATGATGTCAAAGATGCTTTGCAGTCTAAAGAGCTGAAGAGAAGAGTCTCTAGTTCTAATGAGGATGGTGCAGAAGCAGGTTTGTATGTTGGCAGAGGCAGAGACACTAAAAGGGATGATGGAAAAAGAAGCAAGTCACGGTCTAAGTCGAGGAACAAAGGAGGACCTCGATGTTATCACTGTAAACAGAAGGGGCACATCAGGAAGAATTGTCCACAGAGGAAGAAGGAAAATGACGAGAAGGAACCGAATACCAGTGGTAGTGCTTCGGTGGTGCAAGATAGTTCTGACGGAGAAGAAGACATTGATGTTCTCACAGTCAGCACCTCTGGTTCTGCAAATACTTGGGTCTTGGACACAGGTGCATCTTATCATATGACTTTCTCACGTGAACTGTTTACTTCTTTCAAGGAGTGGAATGGTGTTGTGAGGTTGGGTGATGATGAGCAGCTCAGTGTTAAGGGCAGTGGTTCTGTGCAGATTCAGATGTATGATGGAATAGTCAGGACGCTTGATGCTTGGTATGTTCCTGGTCTACGGAAGAACTTGATTTCTCTTGGTACTCTAGACAAACAAGGGTACAAGTACTCTGGAGAGAATGGACAGTTGAGAATTTCCAAAGGTGCTCTGGTTATAATGAAGGGTAAATTGCAGCATGGCATTTACTTTCTGATTGGTAGTTCTGTGATGGGGACAGTGGCTGTATCTAAATCTTTAGGGAAGAATGATGATTATACAGAGTTGTGGCATTGCCGATTGGGACACATGAGTGAGAAAGGGCTGTCAATTCTAAGTAAACAAGGATTGTTAGAAGGAGCAGAAACTGGGAAACTGAAATTCTGTGAAGTTTGTGTTATGGGTAAACAACGCAGAGTTAAGTTCAGTTCTGGAAAGCATACTTCTACGGATGTTCTGCAATATGTTCACTCAGACTTGTGGGGTCCTTCTCCAGTTGAATCTCAGGGCAAATGCAAGTACTTTGTTACTTTCATTGATGACTACTCTAGAAGGGTTTGGGTATATTTTCTGAAATCCAAAGATGAAGTGTTTGGGAAGTTCAAGGAGTGGAAGACCATGGTTGAGAAACGGACTGGAAAACAGGTCAAAACACTCAGAACTGATAATGGGTTGGAGTTCTGTAACGCTCTATTTGATGAATTTTGCAAGAAAGAAGGTATAGTGAGGCATCGCACTGTACGTCATACACCACAGCAAAATGGAGTTGCAGAACGTATGAATCAAACACTGTTGCAGCGTGCGAGATGCATGCGATTAAACGCTGGCTTGCCAAAACAATTCTGGGCTGAAGCAGTTAACACTGCTTGTTATCTAGTGAATAGATCGCCATCTACTGCAATTGATTTTAAGACTCCTCAAGAGGTATGGTCCGGTAAACCTTCTGATTATTCTGGCCTGCGTATATTTGGTTGTCCTGCTTATGCTCATGTGAATGATGGTAAACTAGAGCCTAGGGCAATGAAATGCATATTTCTAGGGTATGCACATGGAGTTAAAGGGTACAGACTGTGGTGTACTGAAAAGGATAGAACTCCAAAATTTATTACTAGCAGAGATGTAACTTTTGATGAGTCTGCTATGTTTGGTCAGAAGGAGGAGCTTGGTAGTCATGCAGGTAATAATGATCAAGGTGCCAACCAGAAGGTGGAAATT
The DNA here is from genome assembly GCA_037074585.1 of Biancaea sappan. NCBI lineage: Eukaryota > Viridiplantae > Streptophyta > Magnoliopsida > Fabales > Fabaceae > Biancaea > Biancaea sappan. The sequence continues at coordinate 66,637,770 of CM073490.1, forward strand.
GAAGTTCAAACTTCAAAAAGGGTTATAACAGACCCTGTACAGCAGCCCAGGGAAGAAGAAGAATCACAACCTATAGCAACAAGGAGGGAAAGAAGGGAAATCAGAAAACCTATGAGGTATGCAGATTGTGTTGATATAGTTGATGTTAATTCAATTGCTTATGCCTTGGCAGTAGGTGAAAGTATTGATTCTGATGACCCGAGATCATATAAAGAAGCAGTTGAGAGTAGAGAAGCATCAGAATGGCTGGTTGCAATGAATGAAGAGATGCAATCTCTTGAGAAGAACGAAACATGGGATCTTGTACCGTTACCAAAGGGAGTGAAACCGGTAGGATGCAAATGGGTCTTCAAGAAGAAAGAAGGTATTCCTGGAGTTGAACCAGCAAGGTTCAAAGCACGACTTGTGGCAAAGGGTTTTTCACAAAAGGAGGGAATTGATTATCATGAAGTTTTCTCCCCGGTTGTGAAGCATAAAACCATTCGTGTCCTTTTGTCCATGGTAAGTGTTTTTGACTTGGAGTTGGAACAACTGGATGTGAAAACTGCTTTCTTACATGGAAATTTAGAGGAGCAGATCTATATGTCACAGCCAGAAGGATTTCTTGATTCTGAGAAGAAAGATCATGTATGTTTGCTGAAAAAGTCCTTGTATGGTTTGAAGCAGTCTCCTAGACAGTGGTACAAGAAATTTGATGCATTCATGACTTCCCATGGTTTTCTGCGTAATCAGTTTGATAACTGTGTCTACTCTAAGAAACTTGCAGATGATTCTTATATTTATTTGTTGTTATATGTTGATGATATGTTAATTGCTGCAAAGAACAAGGTTGAAATTGATAGTTTGAAAGCCTTGTTGAGCAGTGAGTTTGAGATGAAGGATTTGGGTGCAGCCAAGAAGATATTGGGCATGGAGATTTGGAGAGATAGAAGTGCAGGTTTACTGTATGTATCTCAACAGAAATACATAGAAAAATTGTTGCAGTCTTTCCAAATGAATAATTCTAAGCCGGTTAGTACTCCGTTGGCGGCACATTTTAAACTTGATGCTAGTACAATACCTATTACAGCTGAGGAAAAAGGGTACATGAGTTCAGTGCCCTACTGTAATGCTGTTGGAAGCTTGATGTATGCAATGGTGTGTACTAGGCTTGATCTGGCTCATGCAGTCAGTGTGGTAAGCAGGTTTATGAGTAATCCTGGGAGAGCTCACTGGAGTGCAGTTAAATGGATTATGCGGTATCTGAAAGGTACGAGTAATATTTGCTTGGGTTATGGTGCTGATAAATCTGATAGTGACTTGGTTGGTTATACAGATTCAGATTATGCTGGAGATCTTTTGAGGAGGAGATCCTTAACATGTTATGTCTTGACTCTGAATGGATGTGCTGTCAGTTGGAAGGCAACACTTCAATCTACAGTTGCCTTGTCTAATACTGAAGCAGAATACATGTCATTGGCAGAAGGAGTTAAGGAAGGTATGTGGTTACATGGTTTGATTGATAGTCTGGGGTTAAATATTCAGAGACCTATCATTTATTGTGATAGTCAGAGTGCATTAAGTTTGGCCAAGAATCCAGTCTACCATGAGAGGTCGAAGCATATTGATATCAGATTGAATTTTATTCGAGATGTGATAGAAGACAAGAAATTATCCATCGAGAAGATAGCCACAGCAGATAATCCAGCAAATATGTTGACAAAGGCTCTACCTTCAGAGAAGTTCAAGCATAGCTTGGACTTGGTGAATGTTCGCATTCCATGAAGCCCTACAGGGCTTGAATGACAGAGATGAATTTATATTTAGTTCTGGTGATTTGAGAGAATTCAAGTCAAGGAGGGAAATTGTTGGGTTTAACTTGAATTTTGTGGGTGACCCGGTTTGTAACCCGACCCACGACCCATGACCCATAACCCATTATTTCCTCTATATATATGTGTAATGGAATTCATTAGAGTGGTTGATGTAATTTCTCTCTATATAGCCTCTGTCAGAAAATAATACAGATATTCTCTCTGTCCGTGGACGTAGGTCGCATTGACCGAACCACGTAATTTCTTTGTGTGTTCTTCTCAATCTTTCTCCTTGATTTATTGCCTTTCAGTAACCTAACATGATCATTGTTTATAATTGTAATCGTGCATTTTAGGGTAATATTTGTGTCATTAGAATTCCAAGGAACTGAAAGTTCATCATCGGAAAGGAAGGCAACTAACATCGTAGATTCTTGATCCCCAAGTGTAAGCAATTGTCTCACTACACGAGTGCTTGGCGCTGCATGTTGGAATAGACTTATGATGCGTTCTGGACTTACACGTCACATTATTTTTTTTTACACAATTGTGTGATTAAATGTCTGTCTTGATCATTATTCATGCTTTGGGTTTTAACAGCCCAATATCATCCTGAAAATTAAGGAATTTGATTTTTCATTTTAGGAAATAAATTTGAAAATCCAAAAAAAAGAAATCACTTTAAAAATTTTCATTTGGACCTTTACTCTTTGGAAATAACCTCCAAAAATCTATAAAGGAAATTTAGAAATTTTTTTAACAAATTCTTGTTTATAAGCTTCACTTTAAAATAAAAAAATAAAAAATATTTAAAGGAAATTTAAATATAACATCTGTTGTCTCTAGTTCTTTTAAAATGAACTTAAAACCCAAAAAAAAAATTAAATCGTATAGTTTTCCTCTTCAAAAGTAATGTCCTTTATTTTAGACATAGAAAAAAAATTTTAAATAGAATAATAAAATAATACTTCTTTTAATTTTACTTATTTTATTTTTTAAAAATAAAAATAAATCTAAAAATAGTTTTTAAATTTAAGTTGTTTTCTTTTCTAAAATTTGTCCCCAAAAAGAAAAAACCAAATATACTTCTCTTTTTGAATAATAGTTTCCTTTAATTCCATTTAGGAGTCATTTAAAAATTAAAAAAGTGTCTTTTCAATATTTGCAATTTCTTTTAGAAATTAGTTCAAAAATCCTAAAAAAGCAAATCTCTTCAAAATATAACTCTTTTAATTTAACATCACTGGACTTTCTTCTTTTCAAAGAAATCGTCAAAAAACTAAAAAATATGTATCTTTTCTTTTTTCTTTTTTTCATGTGATTGATAAGGAAAATTAAGATAGACATAAATAATTACACAATTTTTAAATTAGAGGATGCATGGTGCCTAACACCATCCTCACATGTAAAAAATTCCAAACCCATCTCTTTTTCGCAGATTATTCCTTGTCTTTCCTCTTTAAAGGTTTTTCCAAAGTTTTGCCTTAACAACTAAAATTTTGGTGGTGAGTCTATTAAATTGATTTTTTTTTTGAGATCTAATTTATAAATTTTTTGTTTTAAGAATGCCAAGCACGTCACATTTTTAGTGTAACAAAAATTATTGAAGTTTTTACTAAAAAGTTTTAATATTAATTATTTAAATATAAAAATACAAAAATAACTTAAAAAAGAGTGGCTCTTAAACCGGCTTGTTTAGGCCCATGAGCCATGCGAAAGTCTTGAGCATTCAAACGTTGTTGGTTTAATAAATGAGCCAAGCTAGGTTGCCTTGTTTAAAAGGGTGTCTATGATTTGTTTGGCCTAAACAAGCAAGTCCAAATTGTTTGATGTTGCTGGACATAAAGAAAGCTTAAAACAATAGAAGAGAACTAGAGAAATGTATGGTTAGAAAAGAAGCATGACGGAAGAAGCAAAACAATATTGCATTTGAGCAAGAGAAGCACAAAAAAATTAAGGAGGACAAAAGGGTGAGAAGAAAATCTTAACAGGGAAAGAAGACCCATTCTGTCATTATTTTAAGGACCCATTTAGTACACAGGACAGGAATAGAAAGGAAAGGAAAACAAAAAATGGAAAGGAAGAGGAAAAGGAAAAAGGGGAAAGGGTAAAAATATGTTTGATATGGGATAGAAAAGAATAATGGAAAAGGAAAAAATGTATTTGGTATGTATTTTTTAATAGAAAGGAAAAGGAGTATGTGGGGTTAAATTACTAAATTACCTTTTATTTTTTAATAAACTTTAAAAAACATATTAAAACAAAAATATCGCTTCCAGATCTAGATTTTTCTACACCACCAAGCATAGTCCAATTTATCATCACCTCTTCGTCTCTCTCTCTCTCTTCTAGACTCTTCTCTCTCCCTCTCATCCATCATCACCACCACCATCATTGTCGCTAAAATAGAGGACAGAAGGAGGACCAAAAAGCACACCAGCAACTAGAGGGAAAATTCAACATCTCCCCTCCTTTTCCCTTTCCATGACCAGTTTTCCATTATGCAGCAAAGGGAAAAAAGCCATACCAAAACAAAGGAAAGAGGAATTCCATTTTCTAGCCATTCAATGTAGCAAACTCTGACAGGAGTTGTGAATAGTTCAAGAAATCTCCCTTCCATTCCAGCCAAGAATCGCCTACCAAATAGGAACTAAAAAATTCATCATATTGTTTAAGGAAACAAGATTTCCTCCCCTTTATGCTTACCAAACTAGGGAATCCTCCCATTCCCTCTCCTAGAGCTTTTCTCCACGAAGACCAATCATGCTAAAGGTTCTTTACTTGTTTCTCCCATTTAGTCTTTATACGATTGGTTTGGGCTTTACTTTGTTTTTATAAGTATGTCTTTGACCCTCGGACCCCTGGCTCAACCAAAAGCCTGTCGAGCCCTAATAAGCATATGGATTTTTTTCCAGTCCAAAAAGAAGTATATGGATTTTTTTTAGGCAGGGGTTGAGAAGGGAAACTGGAATCAACCATTGCGATTCTATAAAACAACATTAAACTAGACGCTAATTTGCAGTTTCGTTATCAATCTATATATTATATTAAAAGAGTTCCACTTATATACATTAATTGCACCATCTTCCTTAAATGCTTATACTTTAACAAGTTATGTTTTTATGTTTGCACAACTGCATTAATTGCACTTATTGGTTGCCTAATGGTTGTGTAAATTTCAAATGAAAATGGGTTGTATTTAAGGTGGTCGACTGGTTGCCCAATGGTTGTGCAAATTTCAAACAAATAAATCAATTTTATCACATGCTTGGTCTAAATTGAGTCTCATCTATTCTTTTTCCATGGAACTCTCACATCTTCTCCTATTCTTTACCATTTCAAAACACAAGTTGTTGTGGGGGCAAGTGCTGAAAAGCCATCAACATCATTGTTTATACTTTGCGTTCTCTTCTCTGGATTTATAAGTGTATTTTTTCTCCTTTTCTTGGTTTTTTTTGTTGAATTTTGCATTGTTGTCACGACTCGTTACCTGGGCACATGATCGGCACAATGATGAATCTCCCATCACTGTAAGCCTTTCCATAATTTCTACCCACGAGTTAAATTATTAGTTATTTTATCTCCATGTTAAAAATAACCATTTCCTTATCAAATAAATACAAAGAAAATATATTAAATTTCCTTACAAAGATGACTTGCATATAATAATATATACTTATTACGAAATACATTATTAAACTAAAATACAAGCCAAAATCCTAGACGATTACAAAGCAACATAGTCTACAACAAAAGAGGGGCCTACTCGATAGCGGGAAGGTCCAAAGTGATCTACTCTTCTGGCAGATATTCTTCACCGGCAACCTGATCTGAACAAAAAGAGTCACAGAGAATGTAAGCTTTAAAACTCAGTGAGCGAATTGGCTTCTCATTAATAAAATTCAAATATATCACCAGTCATGCAAGTATATCTGAAGACTCAAACTCAATCAATAAACATAGTTAGGAATTATACACTAGAAGATATAAAGTCATCCAATTCATCCAACGGAATTTGTACTCATCAATGGCAATATATCCTGAGGAGCACACATAGGCTGGCTTATCAAATTTGTTTATTTCCGCCATGATACACAACCTCATCCTCTTAGCTAAGGCATCTCACTGATCTATTATTGAGTAGGGCTATATCCCTACCATGGGAATCGTTGTCTCCACAGTCATTGGTCAAGACACCCTTTAAACAAGGTTTTTTGACTTGCTGTGAGAGGGGGTACTATCTTGCCTGACCATAATCAATAGTATAGTATTTCATATCATAATTAGAAGTGCAATATAATATTCATTCATATGACAGATATCATATATAACTATATCACAGGTTTATAAACCACAAATCAAGATAACAATTAAGTTACCTTGGAAAGATTCAAACTTTATATCACCTTGAAATACTTCTTTCGTCTTATCCATACTTCTGGATTAATTTGAATTACCTCCTTAGATCCGCCACTCCAAATCTAGTATACCCCTATGAGTTTTGGGAGTGTCCTACGACATAGTTTTTATCACCAATGATGCTAAAACCCTATGAAAATGGGATCGTTTCACTCATCTGGATTTCATTTGAGTATCATTTCTCTAAGTCGTTATGGATAAGAGCATACAGGTGAATTTCAATGTTCTGGTACGGCGATTTTCATGAAAGGTTAGAGAAAACAAGTTAGGGTTATTTTCATATAGATATTGTTCATACATATAGTAACTATTTATACATAGAGTACTATTCATATATATGGTTACTATATATGTATAATTACTATTCATACCTATGATTACTATTCATACATACAGTTACTATTCATACCAAAAATAGTGAATACAATCTATAAAAAAGTACATCAGGTAGGAGGGTTGCAATGGACACACTTAAATAACAGGTTTTTCCTTAGCCACAACTTACATAGACATGTATTTTTCACAGTTTACATTCTATTTTGGTAATCAAAAAATCAAAATACATATAAGCAACTAAGAATAGTTCTTTTCTAATGTGGAGGAGTAGCCAAAACTGCAATCATAGAGCATACTTAAGAATATAAATTCTAAAATTTGAAAGACATAAAAAGGGCATAGTATCCTCACCTTGAATCTAAGCTGAAAAGGAAAGACCTAAAATCTCAGAGATCTAGCGCTAGAGTAAGAAGTTTAAGGAGAGAGAAGAAGAGAAGTTGAAGTTGTGAGTTCAGAAGTGAAATGGAAGGGCCTATTTATAGGAAAAGTCAATGGTATTATTTGATACTTTGTACTAATAAAATATTCAATTTACTATTTATGAAAATGACATTTCTATTAAAATAATTCAATTTACTATATGCTTTAATCATTTAGTTTACTATGCAATCACGGGAATTCGAAGGCAGCTTTACTATTAGGAACTTAAAGAAAAAACTATCCTTTCTCTTCAAACCTTGAAGTTTCTTTTTGATTTAGTCCTTTCATTTAGTCTCTGAGGGTATTTTCTCACATAAAACATCATTTTCTCCTACGAAATTCTTTTTAGTTTCCTCTTATGCCTAAACCACATCTAATACTCGACATTTAGATTGTATATGTGAACATTACCATATATGTAAATAGTATTATACAGGTGAATAGTATTGTATACTAGAATAATAACCATAGTTCGCGAACACACATTTATATTCTATTTTTCATAGGTATTACAACTGTGTTCTCCTTTTTGGATTTATGAGTGTATCTTTTTTCTGTTGTTTGGCTTTTTCCTTTGTTGAATTTTGCACTATATTTTTCCATTTTTAATGATAGATGTAGGATAAACAACAAAGGGAAGGGAAGAAGAGGAAGGATGATGATGTGTAGATTTTCCGATCAATTTAATCTTTATATGTCAAATAAGCAAACACCTCTAATTGTTATGCAAATTTGTAAATCAAGAAACCTTTGCTATTCAATCCTCAATTAAGTGGATAGTTTTCTATAGAGAAAAATCTAAGAACTAAAAGTCTGTTCTTTAGGGATTTTTTGAGTAGAATTATTGGTGGAAGGAACAAAAAAGTCTGGCAGTGTATATGACGGAGAACCGTTAGAGAAAGAGCCTTGTAAGCTTTCTTTGGCATCGATGTATTATCTTTGAAAGCTTTGCCATCGATGAAGCTCCTTTGCTCCATACAACTTACATCTTCACTCAAGTCGTGTGGCCCTAGGGAACCCCGCGTTCTAGTATCCTTTTTTTAATTTCTTTTAATCATTCCTTCCTAAGGTTTATCTATAAGAAAACAAAATTTACTTTTCAACTCTAAATTTGAGTTGACCTATTCTTTGTTTTTATAGAACTAGAGATGTTTCTGCTGGTCTTTAATTAAGATATATGTATTATCATTTAGTGAAAGAAAAAGTGAAGATTAGATACAATTAGATTTTGTTTCTATCTTTTTATCCCCTTGATTACAAGGTTTTCTTAATTGATATGTACATATTTTATGTTTGGAGAAATTCTATAAACTATAAATGAAAGGGAATGAGAATGAGAATGAGAAATGAAAAGGGAAAGAGAATGAAAAAAAATTGTCTTTGGTATGATGTGAAAAGAAATGGAAAGAAATAAGATAGTGTGTTTTGAATAATATTTTAACATGAGGGAATGGAAGTAATTTTACAAAAAAAAAACCCTTATACCAATACAACACGAGCAACACAGAGATTGTGAAAAATGAAGGAAGAAATGAATAATAGAGACCGTGAGAAACGAAGTAAGAAGAAAGTATAGAGGTGTAAGGCAAAGGCCGTAGACAAGTGGGTCGTCAAGATTTGAGACCCTTTCAAAGCAGCCCAGTCTGGCTCAATACATTCAACATCGCTGAAGTCACCACCCTCCATTTTCGAGGCAACGAGGCCAAGCTCAACTTCCCTGAAAACATTTGCCTCCGGCACCTTCTTGTATAGTAGATCATACATTGTAACAGCCACCAAGGAGGGGTAAATATGAATATGAGGTAGTCATAGAGGATAAATCTGACATTTCATATTCATTTCCAATGGAATGAAAACCCAATCCATGTAAATAAATCTTAATGGAATGAAATCGTACAACATCCACTTGAAATAGATTCCCATTCCTCTTCCAAAATAAATACCAACAATGCATGAACAATATCATAGAATGGGAATTGTTCTCCTTAAATGAATACTAAATGGCAACTATAATTTGATCATGATTTTATGTTTGAATTTTAAATTTTAAAATATAACACTTTGTTTTCTTAAATTATCATAAAAATGAAAAACTTACAATTGAAATTAATATTTAAAACCTAAATGGTTTTCAATTAATTTGGATTATTGCTCTACTATGAAAGCCAAATTATGGGGCCTTTATGAAGGTTTAAAGATGGCCTATGGCATGGGTATTAGAAGGCTTTGAGGTGGAGAGTGATTCAAGTGCTCAAGGTTTTCAAGAATCTTGATTTGATGAGTTTGTATCATGCTACGCTTTGTCTTTTTAATCGGGATTGGGAATTGAAATTCATGCACCAATGGAGACAAGCCAACATGTGTGTGGATTGGTTGGCTAATGAAGGAACAAGGATGGGGGACCAACACTTCTTTTCTTGATAGCCCTATGATGGTTTAGTTTAAAGAGCTTGTTTCAATTACTGTTTAGTTCTTGGTTCTTCTGGGATTTGCCCTAAATGATTTTTCTTTTTATAAAAAATGCAAGTTAAGAATTAAAAGAGATAAAATTAAAATTAAAATGCTAATTACTGTTATGTGTTTTTAAATGTCAATTTTATTTTATATGTAATATTTTTACTTTTTTAAATGCTAATTTGGGATTTAAAGTATTAAATTTTAAAGTTAGAATGTGATGTATATTTCTCTTGCTTATCTTCTATTTGTTGTTTTAAGATTTTATAGTTATGTATGTAAATTGCATGTTAATGCAATAGTGGTAGGATTTGTTTTGGAAACCAACCTTAAGATTAGAAATTGTAATGGCTATAGATTTGAAATATGATATTATTTTATTCAAAGCTAAATTTTATGTTTGCCTTACAGGAGTAGAGATAAAAGAACTAAGGATGGTATGTGGAATGGAAACAATTTTGCTTTCTTTTATCACAATATCAATGAACTTAAACACTCTAAGTAGGTCAATCTACCCAGAGTAACAGTAGTCGTGCCACTAAAAAGGTTTGGATAGAGCACAATTTCCACAACTAGAGAAGTCAGGTAAGCATATTGGATCATATACATACGATTGGAACTTTTTTTTTTTCATGATGTTATTGTTTCTAAAAATGCTATTTGTTGGGTTTTTCTTTGGTGCTTTATTGGATTGTTATGCACGGAAGTTTCATATCAAAGTTAACCTTTTATGTGCTATTTCTTTTTCTTTTTCCTTTTGTGGTGCTTATCTTGAATTTAGAAAAATTTTATAACTGATTTTATTACTCATTGAAAGTAACCTGGTAAGATTTCTTTGAATTGTGCACAAGTGGTGTCTTATATTTATATCCTGTCACGCCCCAAAAAGTAAACCCACACAATAAGCGTGAATAATTCAAATCACATCAAACAGTCCTAGTTATCCACAACTAGCAATACATAAGCCAGTCATTTTTATATAAGTAGAATATTATACATACACATATGTATAGAAAATCCTACAATATCAGAACGCAGCAAATTCAGTACAATAGTAAATTACAACCGAATTTTATAATGTACAGTTCCTGACCCAAGCCTAAGTGGCCTAACTAACTACAAAGCGACATCCTAAGCTTAGCAAAATTTGGTTCTAAGAACCCACTGACACAAAGAGAAGTGTAACTCCAAAGAGCGGCTAACTCTCCAGCGGGTACCCCTCTTCCCCAGCCTCTGCCTTTGAAAAGAATAACCACTGAGGGTGTAAGTTCATCAAAACTCATTGAGCAATAGACTGTGCAGAAAAATAGCTATAGTATACAAGTACAATTACTGTAACTCACCATCACCAATGAAAGCTATTTAACAAAAAGAAAAAATAAATAATAGTAACAGATTTTCAAATATGCAATCAACCATATGAATGCTTGCCATATTTTACCTCACTATCCATTGAAGACCAACCCTCAATGAGTGTATTTCAAAAGCACACACCTTTCAATATCCACATCCTGCAGAAGACCAACCCTCTGCTTCCTACATCTATGCATTTTGATCATGAGTAAATGTAATGATTCCAGAAATACAATGCAATATTAATAACTACACCACTTATTATAAAGTAAACATTCCATCTACTATTCCGTTCTAATTACTATTACCAAATAAATAAGACTAAATTATCTTTCACAAATGAGGGAGGAGAGATTTACATTGTACTTGAAATAAAATGAATTTGGCAAGGTCCACCACTCACCTTTGCCTCACAAGTTTTACCGTACACGGCCTCGAAACAGAGCCGGTTGATCCTACCAATGCACCTAAAAGAAATGCCAAAACATAGGCCTCAAGAACCCATCGAAAACCCATAGCAAAACACTCAAAAATCTTTTTTCAGCACCAAGGGCGCCTAGGCACCAGCACCTATACTCTCTGCTAGAGTTTGTGGACTTGGCGCCTGGGCACCACACAAGGTGCCATGCCCTAAACTCTCTACCCAAACAATAGCCCTTGGCGCCTGAGGCGTCACACGTGGTGCCTGGGCGCCAGAACCCATAATTTCAGTTCTTCGCAGTTCATCACGGATTTTGGGAAAAAACTCCCAAAAATCCAAAATTTCACCCCTTTCTCATCTTCCTTTGAGTTCTTAAGTCCAAATAAGGTTCATGGAACAATTTAGAACATTTAAAACGTTAAACAAACGAATTTCACGAATTTCCTCAAATTCTCTTGAAATTTCTCAAGAATATGTTTTTGAGTTTTAATACGCGAAACTTGTTTGTTTTACCTCCATGAACTAGATTAAAACATAATGAACCAAACAGACTTAAGAAAGGAGACAAAGAGGTAAAGTTTTCATGAAAAACTTCCAAAATTCACATAAACCCAAGGCAAAGGAAAATTCAAGAATCTAAGAGAGATTAACAAAATGTAATCTTACCCGAGTCCTAGAACAGTCTCAAGATGAAGAAAACAACCCGAAATCAAAGATTGATTGGTGAAAAGTTCAAGTTAAGTGATGAGAGAGAAGAGAGAAAATGGAAGGTTCAACTTGCCCAAATTGCTAAGTGTGAAAATGAAGGAGGAAAAAGGTGAAATGAGGCTATATATAGGTGGTGGGTCATGGGTTGACCCACGGGCCTCACACCCAGTCCACTTCTACAGAATCATTGTTAAGCCACATAAATTCCAATAAATTCCTTATTCGTAATATCACCCAATCCAATCACATAATATTGAATCCATAAATAAATTATCAAAAGTATTCCACCAACTTATGAAAATTAAATGATTGGAAATAGAAAACTAAAGGCAGCACTACAAAACACTATAATAAAAATAACGCCAATTTCACAAAAGCAAATAATTACAGTAATACCGTCAATTATTATAAAAATAAAATTGGCGGGTATTACATTCCACCCCCTTAAAAGAATTCGGCCCCCAAATTCCAAACTAACCTTAAATCTCAAACAAGTGTGGATAGTTGGTCTACATTTCTTTCTCCACTTCCCATGTAGCCTCTTCATGTGAATGATTTCTCCACAATACCTTGACAAAAGGAACCTCTTTAGTGCGACGTTTCTTAATTTATCTGTTGAGAACGGCTACCGGTACCTCTTCATAAGTAAGAGTCCTATTAAACTGTATTTCCTGAGGTTGAATAACATGAGAAGGATCAGGGAGATACTTCCGCAACATAGATATGTGGTAAACTGGATGAACTCTTTTTAGATCCGAAGGTGAGGCTTAGTGATACACCATGTTACCTATTCTCTCTACAATCTCATAGGGACCAACATATCTTGGGCTAAGTTTTCATTTCTTACCGAATCTCATTACTCCTTTTATAGGTGAGATCGTAGGAAAACCATATCTCCCACAATAAATTCCAAATCTCTATGCCGATTGTCTGCATAGGACTTTTGCCTGCTTTAGGCAGTAAGTAGTCATTCTCTGATCAGCTTAACTTTTTCAACGGCTTCTTGTACCATATCAGGTCCCAAAATTTTAGCTTCTCTAAGCTTAAACCAGCCAATAGGAGATCGACAATGCCTCCCATATAGAGCCTCATAGGATGCCATCTGAATACTAGCTTAGAAGCTATTATTATAAGTGAACTCGACAAGTGGCAAATGTTTTTCCCAATTTCCTCCAAAATCCATAACACAAGTCCTTAACATATCCTCAAGTGTCTGAATAGTCCTTTCAGACTGTCCATATGTTTGAGGATGAAAGGCTGTGCTTAAATCTACTATAGTACTTAGTGCCTATTGAAAAGTCATCCAGAATAAGGATGTCAACTGAGGTCTATGGTCTGAAATTATAGACACTGGTACTCCATGAAGTTTCACAATTTCATTCACATAAAGCTGAGCAAGTTTCGCAAGACTGTAAGTAGTATGCACAGGAAGAAAGTGGGCTGACTTGGTAAGTCGATCAATTATGACCCATATAGAGTCGTATCCCTTCTGCGACCTAGGTAAACCCATAACAAAATCCATAGTAATTCTTTCCCATTTCCACTCAGGAATTTCTAACATTTGCATTTTTCCTGGTGGCCTCTGGTGTTCGGCTTTAACTTGTTGGCAGGTTAAGCAACGAATCACATGATTAGTAACATCTCACTTCATGCCTTCCCACCAATAAACTTGCTTCAGATCCCAATACATTTTAGTAGTACCAGGGTGTACCATGTATGCAGAAATATGAGCTTTATCCATAATTTCTTTCCTTAATTGTCCCACATTTGGTATGCAAAGTCTACCTTTAAACCATAAAATACCTTCATCGTCAACAGAAAAGTCTGGTGCTAAACCAACACTGCCTTATCCCTAATTTTCATCATGACAGGGTCATTAACGATATCAGCCTTAATCCTTTCTACCAAAGAAGACTTAGATAAAAAAATAAGCCAAAAATGCACCAGATTTGGTAATCTCAAAGAGTACCCCGTCAGCACAAGTTCATATAACTCCTGAACTAAAGATCTCTTTATCAAGGTAATATGAGCTAGACTTCCCATAGACTTTCGACTAAGAGCATCAGCTATCACATTGGCCTTTTCAGGATGATAAAGAATAGAACAGTCGTAATCTTTCAAGAGTTCCATCCAACGATGCTGTCTTAAATTGAGCTCTTTTTGTTCAAAAATATATTTGAGACCCTTGTGATCAGTAAAAATTTCACAAGTCTCACCATATAGGTAATGCCGCCACGTATTTAAAGCATAAACAACAACTGCTAATTCCAAGTCATGGGTGGGATAATTGTGCTCATGCTTTTTAAGTTGACAAGAACCATAAGCTATAACCTTACCATGCTGCATAAGCACACATCCTAATCCCGTTCTAGATGCATTACAAAACATTGTAAATCCTCTTGATCCCGATGGCAAAACTAGAACAGGTGATGTAATCAAACGTTCCTTAAGTGAAATAAAAGCTTGTTCACAAGCATCATCCCAAATATACTTAACATTTTTCCTAGTTAGCTTATGCAATGGTAGAGCTAACTTAGAAAAATCTAGAACAAAGCATCAGTAATACCCCGCCAAACTGAGAAAACTTCAGAGTTCAGATACCGTTGTTGGCCTTGGCCATAGTTTAACAGCTTCAATCTTACTAGGGTCAACGTGAATACCTTCCTGTGATATTACATGGCCCAAGAAAGTCACTTGATTTGTCCAAAATTCACATTTGGAAAATTTAGCATAAAGCAACATAATTTCCAAATGTTTTGCATGATCATGAGGGTTCCTGGAATAAACCAAAATGTCATCAATAAAGACAATAACAAATCTATCAAGAAAAGGTCTAAAGACCCTATTCATGAGGTCCATGAACGCTACTGGTGCATTAGTCAACCCAAACGACATTACTGAAAACTCGTAATGCCCATAACGTGTTCAGAAGGCAGTTTTAGGAATATCATCCTCCTTGATACCTAATTGATGATATCTAGACCTCAAATCAATCTTAGAAAAACAATGAGCTCCTTGTAGCTGATCAAACAAGTCATCAATTGTTGGTAAAGGATACTTATTCTTTATAGTGACTTTGTTCAACTGCCTATAATCAATACATAACCTTAAAAAACCATCCTTCTTCCTTATGAAAAGGACAGGGGCACCCCATGGCAAAAAGCTAGAACAAATGAATCCCTTATCTAACAAATCTTCTAACTGTTCTTTTAGTTCCTTCAATTCAGTAGGTGCCATCCTATAAGGAGGAATTGAAATGGGTCGAATACTTGGGACCAAGTCAATAGCAAACTCAATCTCCCTTACAGGTGGTAAACCTGGTAATTCATCATGGAAAACATCTGAGAAATCATGAACCACTGTACCTGGTCCAGGACTTTCTCCTCTTTTTCCACATCCTTGACAAAAGCTAGAAAACTCTAATAGCCTTTCCTCAACATTCGTCGAGCACACATCCAAGACACAATGTTAAGAGGCACATTTGATATATCCCCTTGGAATATTAACTCTTGTTGTCCCAAAATTTTAATAAATATAGTTTTACCACGACAATCCACCATAGCATGATATACAGCAAGCCAATCCATTCCCAAGATTACGTCATACTCAGTCATATTAAGGAGAATGAGATTTACCTCCATCTCAAACCCTTTCACTAGACAAGAATTATAACCTGAATTCACTATCAAAGTATCCCCGGTCGGTGTACCGACTAAAAAGGGTTCCTTAAGTCTAGCAGGTCCTAAAGAAAATTTCTTTGTAAGTAAAGGTGACACATAAGAGTGCGTAGACCCAGGGTCAAATAACACATAAGCCAAAAATGAACACACTGGTAAAATACCTGTTACCACGGCATTGGATGCCTGGGCATCTTATCTAGTCAAAGCATAGACTCATGCAGTTCCTCTACCTACATTAGGTTGCCCTCGACCTCTTTGGGCTCTGCCAACCCTTCGCCCAAGGTTCCTGCCTCCTATCGGGTGAATCGTCGGTTATGGCATAGGAGGAGCGTTAGGTTGAACACGTGTAGGATAAACTGGTCCTCGAGCAGGTTTAGAAAATAATTGAGGACACTCTCTCCGAAAGTGACCTGGCTGACCACAATGGAATCATCCACTACCAGCATCTTTTTCAAAACATATTCTTGTATGGAATCTTCCACACAAAGGACAGAGAGGTTTACCTTGTCCTCCCTGAACATTCCTATGACTCGTAACTGAATAACCTCCACTATACTCAATACGGGGTCTCACCGCACTACCTGCAGATGCAGCCGATCTTGAAGATATTATCGGTGTAACTGGAGTAGGAAAAGGAAATCTCTGAGTCCCTGAACTTCCCTTGTGCTAAGGAACTTACCATCATTCTTTCGTTTCTTACCTTTAAAATGATCCTGCCGGCCCTTGGCCCTTCTCTCCACTCTCCTGGAAACCTCCACAGCATCTTTATAACAAGTAAAATATTCTATCATAGGTCCTACCCGGTCATACAAAGGCTCCCAGAGTCCTTCAACAAATCTTGTAATCATGCCCTATTTAGTAAGTACTATTTTGGGAGCATATTTAGCTAGGCGAACATACTGGGCATCGTATTCATCAACAGACATGGTATCTTGTTTCAACTCCTCAAACTCTTTTGCCCTGGCCACTCTCAAAGTCTTAGGAAGAAACTGATCCATAAAAGCCTTACGGAACTCAGCCCAATGCAAAGGCGGTGCATCATGTGGTCACCCTTTTCTCAAAGATCCTCATCATCTTTTTGCCCGTCTTCCTAATTGAAAAGCAATAATTTCCACCCTTCTTACATCTGAACATCCTAATGCATCATAGATTGCCTCACAATCATCAAGGAAATACTGGGGATCATCATCAAGATCTTCCCCAATCATTTTAATATCTTTTATCGTACCTTCTTTGGCTGGAGGAAAAGACAGTACATGAGCTACTGGTGGTACTACTATGGAAGATAGAGCTACAGGTGGAACCAAAGATGCAAACCTTGCCTCCCACTTTGCATCCATGTGATCCATGTGAGTTGTAAACATATCTACAATTCCCTCAATTACTGAAGCATTAACAACAGGAACCGAACCATCTGCCTGAGCTGGATTCTGATTAGAACCTCCAACTTCTTCAACAAATTCAATCTCGATATGCCCAGAAGAATCATGTTGTGGGTTAACCGTGGTATTACCTTGGACTGATTCGACAACATTGCGACCATGTCCACTGTGAGCACGTTCATTTCTAGAATTCTCATCCGCCATCAGAAATTATAACAATCTATACACAAGCAATAAACACTTCAATCTTAACAAAAATATCTAAACCTACTCCACCCAGGAGCAGCTTAGTAAAAAGGGATACTCAACTCTAAATAGTGACTTTTATGGAACCTAAACCCATGGTTATCATCATACGGCGGCTCATGACAATGAGGAAGGGCCCACAAAAAATACTTAGCTTTGCAATCCTTAGGAGACCTACAAAACTCTCCTTCTGATACCATTTTGTCACGCCCCAAAAAGTAAACCCACACAATAAGCGTGAATAATTCAAATCACATCAAACAGTCCTAGTTATCCATAGCTAGCAGTACATAAGCCAGTCATTTTTATATAAGTAGAATACTATACATACACATATGTATAGAAAATCCTACAATATCAGAACGCAGCAAATTCAGTACAATAGTAAATTACAGTCGAATTTTATAATGTACAATTCCCGACCCAAGCCTAAGTGGCCTAACTGACTACAAAGCGACATCCTAAGCTTAGTAAAATTTGGTTCCAAGAACCCACTGACACCAAGAGAAGCGTAACTCCAAAGAGCCACTAACTCTCTAGCGGGTACCCCTCTTCCCCAGCCTTTGCCTCTAAAAAGAATAACCACAGAGGGTGTGAGTTCATCAAAACTCAGTGAGCAGTAGACTGTGTAGAAAAATAGCTATAGTATACAAGTACAATTACTATAACTCACCTCCACCAATGAAAGCTATTTAACATAAAGAAATAGTAAATAATAGTAACAGATTTTCAAATATGCAATCAACCATATGAATGATTGCCATATTTTACCTCACTACCCATTGAAGACCAACCCTCAATGAGTGTATTCCAAAGGCATATACCTTTCAATATCTATATCCTGCAGAAGACCAACTCTCTGCTTCCCACATCTATACATTTTGTATCATGAGTGAATGCAATGATTCCAGAACACAACACAGTACAATGCAATATTAATAACTACATGGCTTATTGTAAAGTAAACATTCCATCTACCGTTTCGTTCTAATTACTATAACCAAATAAATAAGACTAAATTATCTTTCACAAATGAGGGAGGAGGAATTTACATTATACTTGAAATAAAATGAATTTGGCAAGGTCCACGACTTATCTTTGCCTCACAAGTTTTTCCATACACAAAGCCTTAAAACAGAGTCGGTTAATCCTACCAATGCACCTAAAAGAAATGTCAAAACATAAGCCTCAAGAACCCATCGAAAACCCATAGCAAAACACTCAAAAATCATTTTTCAGCTCTAAGGGCGCCTAGGGTGCCATGCCCTAAACTCTTGCCCAAACAATAGCCCTTGCCGCCTGAGGCATCACACTTGGCGCCTAGGCGGCAGAACCCAGAATTTTAGTTCTTCGCAGTTCATCACGGATTTTAGGAAGAAAACTCCCAAAAATCCAAGTTTTCACCCTTTGCTCTTCTTCCTTTGAGTTCCTAAGTCCAAATAAGGTTCATGGGACAATTTAGAACATTTAAAACGTTAAACAAATGAATTTCACGAATTTCCTCAAATTCTCTTGAAATTTCTCAAGAATATGTTCTTAAGTTTTAATCAGCGAAACTTGTTTGTTTTACCTCCATGAACTAGATTAAAACATAATGAACCGAACAAACTTAAGAAAGGAGACAAAGAGGTAAAGTTTTCATGAAAAACTTCCAAAATTCACATAAACCCAGGGCAAAGGAAAATTCAAGAATCTAAGAGAGATTAACAAAATGTAATCTTACCCTAGTCCTAGAATTCTCAAGATGAAGAAAACAACCTGAAATTGAAGATTGATCGGTGAAAATTTCAAGTTAAGTGAAGAGAGAGAAGAGAGAAAATGGAAGGTTCAACTTGTCCAAATTGCTAAGTATGAAAATGAAGGAGGAAAAATGTGAAATGAGGCTATATATAGGTGGTGGGTCATGGGTTGACCCATGGGCCCCACACCCAGCCTATTTCTACAGAATCATAGTTAAGCCACATAAATTCCAATAAATTCCTTATTCGTAATTTCCCGTACATAACGTAAAATTACAACAACACGACATATCACCCAATCTAATCACATAATATTGAATCCATAAATAAATTATCAAAAGTATTCCACCAACTTATGGAAATTAAATGATTAGAAATAGAAAAATAAAGGCAACATTGTAAAACACTATAATAAAAATAATGCCAATTTCACAAAACCAAATAATTACCGTAATACCGTCAATTATTATAGAAATAAAATTGGCGGGTTTACATATCCTTATGTCAAAGTAAACTTAGGAGGCTAAACATTTTTCTTTTCAAATGTATCGTTACCTTATGATGATGAAATACTAGAATATGCTTAATCTAAAAAAAATAGCAAGGTAAAGATGGCTAGAGTCTTCTGAAAAGACTTGAGAATACTATTGATAGGTCCTTCGCATAATGGTATTGTAATATCCCAAGAATTTATATGAATATTTAAAGCCTATTTTGAAGTTTAGTGAAAAATTTAATTACGTGAAAAATTTTCTTTTTGAATTAGTGAAGAAAATGTGAGAATAGAAATTTTTATTTTTAATTTAGGAAATTTTTACAAATTCTCAAGGACTAAAGTGAAAAGAAAAGAAAGTATAGAGGACTTTTGAAAAATGACCAAGTAGGAACCCGAGAAGAAAAATAGAGCTTATGGGAATGAATTATGAGTCCGGTACCGAAAAGATGATGGATTCGAGGTTAAAGTGGAGTTTGAGACATCGAGAGGGATTAAAGTGAACAAATCTTATAAGCTAAGGTGGCTATGAGCGATTTTATCGAAAAAGAAATTGGTGGGGGCCACGCGTATACACTTCTCCTTATTCTTTTCTTTTTCTCATTCTCCCTATCGTAGCTTCACTTTCTCTCTCTCTCGATTATGCTTGCAAAGGAATTTCTTCATCAATCATTCATGTAATTTTTGCTTTGGGAAGGAAGCTATGAAAGTTAGGATAATTGGTAAGTTGATGTTCTTCTTCTTCTTCCTCTTATTACAAGATCAAATCCTTGGTTATTATTTTTGCAAAATTTTTGTAGAATATTTTAATGGATGAATTTAAGTGTGGATGTTAATCTAAAACATTCCTAGGTGGTTTATGATGTTATTAGAACAAGAAATTTGGAGAAAACTATGAGAAATTCGTAGAATTTGGATATTTGAAAAAGTTAGTGTTCTTGATGAAAATTTGAGATTTGAGCTTGGATTGTTGGTAGAAATTGGGGGTTTTGGTGTTAAAACACTCCTTAGACATTAAGGATGAAAACCCATGGAAGAAATCAAAAGAAATGTTGTTTTAGATATGATTTTTGGATTTTTGGATGAAGAACACGAAGAAAATCGAAAATTTTCCCCAGAATTACTGTTCACCGAGAAAATTTTTCCAGATTTTCTCGTTACTGTAGCGTTGACTCGGTCAACGTTACTGTAGCGTTGACTCGGTCAACGTTACTGTAGCTCCGTTGACCGTTACTGTAGCATCAGTTTTTTTTTTTTTATATCGTTGAAAAGCTCTTTGAGTCTAGTTTCCAATGGTATAAGTTTCATCTGGATATTCATTACCAGTTAGGAGTTATGATTTGAGAAGTGGATGAAGGTCGAGAGTAGTGGTAGGAAATTTCTCTATTTCGTAACCCTGATGGTTTTTATCTGGTTACAATAGGAATGGTCAAGTGCAAGGTGGGAGTGCTGAGAGCATGAAATCCAGGTGAGTGGGTTAATACTTGCTATGATTAAATATCTTTGTTATTGACTTTTTGCATCATAGTGAAAATATGTTGAATATCCAAATTTGAAGAGAATGATGTGGGATGATGAGACAAACAATTGTGGAACGTGCCAGGTGATGTATATAATTATATTTTCTTATTTTCTCATGAATGAGGTTATATGATGGATTGTGAATGGCATGTGAACTGAGTTGAAATGTATCATACTCTGATTGTTGAGTTCAATCATATGCGGATAGTTGAAGTATGTTATTGTTGAATAAGTGTTCTATATTATGGGTTATGTTATATACATGCTATGTTGCTGGAACCACATTGATTATGTTGTGGCTTGAATTGTAAATGACTGAGTTGTGTATGTGGCTCAAGATTATGATTGAGGATGTTTTTATATGTGATTGTGATTGTGTTTGACTGGAAAGGAAAGGCATGGTGGTGCACCCCATGGAGAAATCTATGTGAAGCTATAAGGGTGGAGAATATAAATGGAGCGATAAGGGTGGATGCGGCGGGGGCCGCGGGCAACAATCCAGAGGTATTCTGGACGACCCGGTTGGTACGGGAATTGTGTGTGAAATTGATTTCATCGATTGCTGTTGTGAATTTTGAATTTTGTTGAAATGCATTTGATTCACTTGGATATTGTTGTGAAGTATTATGAATAATATTATATCATATGATGATCGATCTACGTATGATTGCTGCATGTTATCATTATGATGCATGATTTTTATTTTGTCATAGTATTGTGTTATCTACTCACTGGGCACGTGGTTTGCTCATACCCCTCTTATTGATATTTTTTTTCAGAGTTGACAGCTGAAGGTAAATATCGGAACAAGGAATTATGGATCCTTAGTCCATAATTACCTTTTCATTTGTTCACGATAAAGGTATAATAGTTAAGTTTTATTCTAAGTTGTATAAATCTATAAATCTCTGTAATCGGGTAGGTTCATTCAGTGATGTAATGTGAGTAATTGTAGTATGTATACAGAACTTGTTTTGGTTGCATGAAAAAGAATTGTATGATTTTTTTTTTTAAGAGAAAGATAGGCTTACGGAGGTGAAATGAAATTCACTTTCCGTGCCGGTCACGTGCTCAAATTTTGGGACGTGACAGGTATAAAGGTCACACTACCTTAATTCATCCATAGTACCTTCAAAGAAGTGTGCATAAACCTTTGTTTTGGTGTAAATAAACATCCAAGGTAGCAAGTCACACTATCATCCTTATCCAACAATGTCAACTTCTCTATTATGCAAGGTTTTTTTTTTGGTCATGGTAGTGACATCTTAGCAATTTAAGGAGGAAGCTAAATTTAGTCAAAAATTGAAAGATGATTATTGAGGCAAGATTCCAAGATTGAATTTTTTGATTAATGCAACCATCAAGACCTTGAAGCATCGAGCATTAAATGCAGCAAGTTGAGAATTAGTATCGCACTATAAAAGGAAAATAATCCAAAGATTGCTATGTTGACCCTAAGGCTTGATGCCATAAGTTTTGATGATGACAAATGTAGTTGAAATGTAGCATTGATATATATAAAGGTTAATTATCATATACATGCTACAAGTATTTAAGCATGACTATGTTATTTAATGTGTAATGTCTTATACATTAATCATGCTATTTATCATGAATTAAACTAACCATTTGGTTTGCAAGTAAGATATATTTTATAGGTTGGTTCAAAACAAGAAGAGTGAGCATTGGATTGAAGAACAAGGAAAAGTAACATCATGCCTCACTCAAGGAAAGCAACATACAAGGACAAAGCTCCAAGAAATGAAGAACTAGAAGATTTAAAGTCTTGGAAGCTTGGATGCATCAAGATAGCCTATGTGTTTATATTAGGTATATTTTATATAGGCTATTATACTTGTGCAACTCAATGATTCAGATTTGCATGTATTGGCTCAAGCATTTTGAACAAAAAGATAATGAGATATGAAGTTTTACAAAAGTTAGTTTTTGACCTTTGGTCACTCCTTATATCATATCTCATAAATGAAAATCATTTTTTCAAATATCTTAATCTCATTTGATAGTAGACTCAAAGATCTTTCCAACGGTATATTATTTATTCAAAACGGAGTCCAAATGAGAAATATATGACTATTTAAAATATAATTTGAAAAACTGAAAGTTGATTTTACTGTACTCAAAAATTATTCTGTTCTGACCTATAGTCAGTGTTTTGATTATATCTTTTAAACGAAAAATAATTTTTGAGTAAAACTTTGCTCATTTGAAACTAGACTCCAAGAGCTTTCCAATGGTGTATTATTTGTTTAAAACGGAGTTCAAATGAGGGAGTTATGAATTTTTAAAGAAAGCTCAAAATCTATATTTCGTTACTACCAGCCGGTGGTCGACCACCCCATCTACACTGGTCGACCAACGTGACTGATGAATCACTTCTGGACTACACTGGTCGACCAACGTGCCACACTAGTCAACCAATGGACACCTGGACTGCACTATAAGTGCTGTAACGGCTATATAACGGCTAGTTTTATAAAATCTTATATATATGACCTTAGATACACGATTTTGAGCAAGAACAAAGTCCTACAATGTGATATTAACTTCTTTTATCATCTTTGAGAGAAAGGAAAGCATTCTTGAGCCAAATCTTACATATTCTCTATCATTAGAGTTATTAGAGCTTCATTTGTATTCATCTACTCTTTAGAGAGAGTTTCTTTGTATTGTTGATTTTGATCAACACATATATTATTCCGAGTTGAGGTTCGCAAGTACCGGTGTTGGAAGAACTTGCTTTGGGTTGAGGAGGAGCCCGGATTCATAAATTCTCCATTGTGGTTTCGCAAATACCTGGATCGAATTTGCGTGGTTGTAGTGGTTTGCAAGTACCCAGATTAAACTTGCAATTATAGTGGAAATACTCAAGTGGTCTCTTGAGGACTGGATGTAGGCTTAGATTAGCCGAACCAGTATAAATCTCTGAGTTTGCTTTCTCTATCCCTTACTCTTTAATTTGTGCATATTGATATCTACTCTTTAATTCCTTGATCTTTATAATTATTTATCTTGACAGCACATTGATTTTCTGTATTGTATTTATTATCTTAAGTATTACACTTCTATAGAAAATCATTTCAACTTCCAATTAATTCTTGTGAAAAATTTATAAAACCCAATTCACCCCCCTCTTGGGTTCCAACCATTACTTTCATGCTAAAATCAAATTGTGGGCCATTAAAGCATATATTCACAATCAATGCAGAAGATAATTTTACAAAGTAAAATAAGAAAAGAACTAGTATCTCCATATTAGGCAAGATTGTGTAATAAATGCCAAGATCTCTAAATAGGAAAAGAAGCCATTCTGCACAAAGTCAAAGCCAAACAGTGCAGAAAAGGGATGAAATATTCAGAATAAAAAAAATGACTATATACAGAAGATTCGCATCAAATGGAACTGCTCAAGTTAATGATGATTAATTTCCTTAGTTGCTGTATCAAATTTCCTACTTGAGGTACTTGATCTGAAAACAAGATTTAGAACTATTCAGGCATTGACTCAAGCATTCAAAATAATTTATGGAGGATCCTATGCACACAACGGCTAGCATTTTTAAGGCTATAAAAAGAGCACACTTCGACATTTTTGAATATACCTTGCTAAATGACAAAACATATTGAAAGAACTTCTGTTGTGTGCATATTTCTCTTTAAAATATTTGAGAAAGTGTTGTACTGTTCCATATCCTCTTAGTGAGAGTGATCTCTATAATAAGTTTCGAGTGAACTATCATATTCTTGTAATTGTTGCTATAGTCCCATGATGGGTTGTTGATTTTAGGATTCTATTGAGGATTCTGGTGTTAGGAGTAAAAGCTGCGAGCTAAACCTCTCAGAAAGAGACGTTTCCTAGTGTGATGTTTGTTAGGGACGTGAAAAGACCTAACTATTGTGGTAAGAGTAAAAGCAGGTCCCTATTGTGCCAAAGTTGGAGGTTGATAGCATAAAAGTGAGAAGCTAAGCCTCGACTTGGTTGCTTATGTAACTGTGTTATTCTTTACCCTTAATAAAATACTCATAACTATGTGTTTTGAGGAGTGGAAGTAGGAATATCCTTAGGATATATCCAAACCATTATACTTCTTGTGTGTTCTCTCTTTACCTTTACTGTTTTCTGTTTTACCTTTATAATAAACAATATATTATCTGAATAAGTAAATTAACTCATATAAGAAACCTAATTTAAGAAAAAAGGAACTGATTATACATCAAAAAATAGCTAAGTTTTTAAAATCTAAATAGGTACCCAATTCATTCCCATCTTGGGTACATTAGTGAACTAACATCTGGTATCAAAGTGGGTCTCCAGTTTGTTTTGCAGGATTAATCTCTAAGAGTAAAGATCCATAAAGATGATGCAGGTACCTGTGCCCAAAGACAAAGTGTAGAACGACCTCCTTTCTTTAATAGAACAAAATACACATACTGGAAAACTCACATTGAGATTTTTTTTGAAATCTCAAATTTGCAAGTTTGGTTGGTGATAAACAAAGGTCTATGTTCCAAAGAAGAAGGTCGATGGAAACGAGGTTCCTAAAGCACTGGACGAGTTGACAGAGGAAGAACAATGATAGGTAGAAGTAGATTTCAAAGCTATTAATTACTTATTGTGTGCTATGAATGCAAAAGAATTCAAAAAGCTCTTAAGATGTCAAAATGCAAAGGAAATATGAGAGAATGTTCAAATCATTCATGAAGGTACTAACGAAGTCTAAAAGATGAGAACTGATACTTGGAGGAGGAATTTGACAACTACAAGATGAAAGACAATGAGACAATTGAGGAGATGTTCGATAGACTCAGACAAATAACACTTGCACTTGATCTTATAGGAGTTGTGTATGACCATGAGAAGATCGTTCGCAAGAACTTAAAAAATCTAACAGGACCTTGGAAGATAAAGGTCACCACTATTGAAGAATTTGGGAAAACAACAACAATGACCATAAATGAGCTGAGTAAAATTGATTGCTCATGAGAAAACCAACCTCCAAAGAGAAACAAAGGAGCTGAATCAGAAAAAAGAGGAGGGAATGGCTATAAAAGCCAACTCAAGGGAAGAACAGTCCTTCCAAGATGAAAATATAGATGACAAAGA
This sequence comes from Biancaea sappan, assembly GCA_037074585.1. Lineage (NCBI taxonomy): Eukaryota > Viridiplantae > Streptophyta > Magnoliopsida > Fabales > Fabaceae > Biancaea > Biancaea sappan. The sequence continues at coordinate 66,663,857 of CM073490.1, forward strand.
CATGGTGCTATTAGCAAAGAAAATGTTTAACTTTCACAAATGAAGATATCAAAACAACAAGAAAAAGGCATCCTCAAAGCAAGATCGTGAACCAGTAACTTGTTATGAATGCAAGAAAACTGGACATGTATGTGCATAGTGCCCACGACTTACAAAAGGCAAAAAAGATCAGAAGTCAATGGTCACTAATGCCTCATGGAGTGACGATCATCTTCTTGAAACCAATTCTAACTCTGAGGACCCTGATGTGGAAAATCTCTACTTTATGGCTGAAAGTGACTTAGAGGAGAACCTTGATGAGGTAAATGAATCCCCTATTACCTTTGATGAATTATGTCATACATATGATGAATTAGTTAAGGATTCGAAGAAAGTTTTACAAAAATACCATGATTTTAAACGAGCCCATGTGAAGTTACTCAAAAGATTTTGAAAATATAATTAGTGAAAAGAATCACCTTGAAGCAAATGTTAAGGAAATTAAAGACCTCACTGATTTTCGAAAACAAGGCCCTGAAGGCAAATATTTATTGTCTAACGTACGATCTAAGTAGATTTGTTGGGGGACAAAAGAACTTAGACCTTATGTTAGGTAGCTAAAAGAAAACACTTGACAAGGCTAGTCTAGGCTATGTGAAAAAAGAAAAGAAAACAAAAATATTTTTCAAAGATGAATCCTCAAATAATTCAGAAGTATTCTATGCTTGTGATAAAAAGGGTCACATATCATATCAATGTAATAGCAAAATAAAAAAAAGATTATTGTTAGAAGAATGTAGATTCCTAAAGGCATGAAAGTGCAATCTATTGACCTCTCAAGGACCAAAGTAAGGTTACGTATGTAAAACTATTAATAGCAAGTGTGCCTAAGGACAAAACGGAAGCAAGGTGTTTGTTCCTTGACTTAGGGTGCTCCCAGCACATGACAAGGGATAAAACCAATTTCATCCAATATGAGGCAAAGAAAAATCTTGGAACAATATCTTTCGGTAACAACCAGAAAGATAAAATTATTGTTATGGTAAGGTTTGTATCAACGATACTTTTTATATTGAAAAGGTATATTTAGTTGAAGGTTTGAAATATAATTTAATCAGTATAAGTCAACTTTGAGATAAAGGTCACAATGTAACATTTATAGTCGAAAAATGTTTTATTAGGCTCAAGGATGAAAATAGGACCTTGATCGAAGGTCACCGATATGAAAATGTATATACCATGGCTGATAAAAATTATTTTCCACACAAATGTCTAACAATAAATAGTGACCAAAGTTGGTAGTGGCATAAGAAATTAGGCCATCTCAACATGAAATTGATTTCAAAACTTGCCAATGGGGACTTGGTTGTTGGACTTCCTAAGGTCAAATACAAAAAGAACCATGTGTGTGAAGCGCCAAAATGGGAAGCAAGTTAAACCATCATTTTCTTTAAAAGAGCATGTTTCAACCACAATGCCCCTTCTACTAGACCACAATGCCCCTTCTGCTAGTTCATATGGATCTTGTTGTCCTATAAGAACACAAAGTTTAGGAGGGACGTCATATGGGTTCGTGATAGTTGATGATTATTCCCACTTTATGTGACATCCCAAAAGTTTGAAACTTTATATAGTGAGGAAAATTATATTTTGAGAAGAAAACTTAGGCAATCAATAAAGTGGTTAAAAGCCAAGTAAAAATCATAAAAGTATTGAAGAAAGTTGAGGAAGTCGATTGCCTAGAAGAATAGTAGTCAATTGGTCACATAATTAACTAAAAACAACAAATTGTAGTAAGCAAGTCGACTGGCAAGTTCTGGAAAGTTAATTGGTCTCTTCCAAAACTCCTAAAACACATAGTTTAGTTAAGAAAGTCGACTGGTAAGGCTTAGGTAGTTGACTGTTTTGTAATCTCACAGATGCAAGTTTCTTTGTTTCACATTTTAAGTTGTCAAAACAAAAAATACAATAAATAATAGATGAATTAAATACTTAGTCAACACTAGGGCATGAATTTGGATCCTTAAAGGCAAAGGAAAGATTAAAATAAAGGGAATAATTAGGATTGAACTATGATTACATGTGATCAATTTAGAAGAAACAGGGAGTGTTAGATGAGAACAGAACCAAGAATGAATCATGTAGAGTTTAGTTAGAAAATAGAACTTAATAAGGAAGGAAAGCAGCAAGTTTAAATCTATAAATAGGCGGTGCATAAGTGAACAAGAGAGAGAGAGAGAGAAATATAGAGTGTGTTAGAGAAATAGAAGGAGGAGAAGATAGACTATGCTAGGTTGGAACCTTTAAAAGAAGCTGAGGATGTAGAATTAGAAATTAAAAGGAGGATCAGGATGTCAATTTAAGGTAGTCTAGTTTATAAAAGCTTATTTCAAAATTGTTTTACTATTCCATGTGATTCTTTTGAATTATTTTTATATTGTTTCCATGAACTGATTTTATATACTACTTTATGAACTACTTTTCCAAGGAGGATTTCCATCAATGATTTTCAAGTTGCTTTTTGAAAGAACGACCAAAGTCATGGCTATGAAAGAATGATTTTCAAGAAGGTTTTTCAAGGATGGTAATGAAAGTTACAGCAAGATATGGCATGCTCAGCATCCTAAATTGAGCTTGGGGATTTGTCTCCATGTTTTCCTAAATTGAGCTTGGTCTAAAGGTCTATAATAACCTTCTTTCCTTGTATAAAATTAGCTTGGTTTGATAGATAGTAGGCTTTCTCTCCATGTAGTTGATGCGATCACTCAGCACCCTTTACTTTTCTAGTCTAGCTCGATAGCTCTACTATCATGAAATTAGAATTAACATTCTTCTAGTCTAGCTTGGTAACTATGCTATCGTGAAACTAGAATGAAATGAGTTACCATGAATTACTAGAACCTTTCGGATAAAGCCATGTTGTTTTCAAAATGTTTCTAAGAAAAGTGAAAGTTTTCCTTGCTTGACGCCTTGATTAAATTCAGACATGGATTGAATTGTGTTTTATTTTAAGAATTGTGCTTTTATGATTGGAATGGTAATATTTTGAAATATTTTCATTTACTAAATGCTAGCTATTGGGATTTTCATCTCATTGTTTTTGTGTTTTCCACTAGCCATTCCAGGGGACTCTTCAAGAGGGAATGCAAACCAAGGTTTTTAAGGAGTGCAATATGTAGGTATGAGCAATGCCCAATTTTGGTTAAACTTCTAGAAAGGCACTATGTAAGAATTAATAGATAAGTGTTGTATAAAACCAGAGCTTTTATTAGTGTATGGACTTCAAATATTTAAAGGCTCTTTTATGAACAAATATGGAAATAGCTCTAGAAATTGGCAAGTAAATTATAGTGTAAAATGATTGAGAGGAAAGAATGAACTAATAGGAGAAAGTTTTTCTAAGTAAAACATGTAGCTTGAGTAACTAGTCGACTTGGAGCTTGAAGCCAATTAGCCAGTTAACTCATGCAGAATGTGAAAATCTCATAAATGAGTAACCATTCGATTGTATGATGCTTAGCAGTCGACGACTTACTTCTACATAAATTTAAAAGGTATTTCTTTTCTGCTATGAGTTCAGTCCTAACTTAGATCATTAATACTTAATATATATATATATATATATGTATGCATAACTTGAAGGATTTACATTCATAACAAAACTAGGAAAGGCTTGTGTAGTAAGCTCGTAACTTATTAATTTGAGTTTAGGATTATGTTTTTAGCAGAAGTATCCTCTATGAAATAAACAACCTAACAAATAGAGTAGTAGAACATAAAAGAAAGGTCAATGCCTAAAGAAAAGCACCCTAGAACCTTTTAGGTGGTACAAACAAAGAGAAGAAGGGGTTATCAAAAGATTAATAAAAACTACAGATGTTACACTGTACATGGGTATATTTTTTAGCAAACAAAAATGATTGGTTTCAAACTTTCAAAAAGGTTTTTCAAAAAGGTTCAAAATGAGAGAGATATTCAAATCATAAGTATTTGAAGTGATCATGGAATTGAATTTGAAAACACGTATTTCGAAGAATTTTGTAATGAAAAAGGAATAACTCACAACTTCTCTGCTTCTTAGACTCCTAAACAAAAAAGGTGTTATAGAAAGAAAAAATAGGTCCCTACTTGACATGGCTAGGACCCTACTTTGTGAAAATAGCCTTCCCAAGAACCTTTGGGCCGACGCAGTCAACACCTTATGTTACATCCTAAACAAGTGTCTCATGAGAACAATAATGAATAAAACAGCATATGAACTGTGGAAAGGAAGGAAACCAAATATAACCTATTTTCATGCATCTAGTTGTAAATGTTACATCCTAAACCTTAAAGATAATTTTGGTAAATTTGATGCAAAATCATATGAAGGAATATTTGTTGGCTATTCTAATAATAGTAAAGCATACAGAGTTATAACAATAGAACAAAAACTATTAAAGAAACCATACATATAACGTTTGATGAAGCTATTTTGTCCTCTGAGAATATTGAAAGAATAGGTGATGATGATAAGCCATCTAGTTCACAGAAAAACCAAGCAAGAGAAAAAGAAAAAGGAGAAATGTTAAACTCACCTCCAGATCTTGAACATAAAGAGAAGGTCCCTGAAATTGAAAACCAGGGGTTCCAATAGGAACCAGATAAAGCACCTGAGGAAACATCATAAAGAGATCACCAAAGGATTCTTAGAGAACGAAAAAGAATGAGCAACTATCATGATGAATATATCATTGGTCATACCACATAAGAAAGGAGGACCAGATCTTCAATGTGAAGGATGAACAATATGGCCTTTGTATCCTAGATTGAAGCAACAAGTGTAAGCGAGGCCTTGGACAATGAATCTTAGATAGTTGCTATGTAGAAGGAGCTGAATTAGTTTGAAAGAAACAAGGTATGGTCTCTAATTCCTGATCCTAAAAACAAGTCTATCATCGACACCAAATCAGTCTTAAAAAATAAGCTAGAAGAACAAGGCAATATAGTCTAAAACAAAGCAAGATTGGTTGCACAAGGGTATAACTGGCAAGAAGGAATTGATTTCGAAGAGACTTTCGCACCAATTGCCAGGTTAAAGTCCATTAGAATCCTACTAGTTTTTTCTTGTGTAAAAATTTTTAACTTTTATCAAATGGACGTAAAGATTGCTTTTCTAAATGGTTTTATCAACTAAGAAGTTTTTTTTTGAAGTAGCCACCTAGATTTAAAGATCCAAAATTTCCAAATCATGTTTTTAAACTATCAAAGTCTTTACATGGTTTGAAATAGGCCCCTCATGCCTGATAAGAGAGGTTAAGCAAGTTTTTTTTTCCAGAAAATGGCTTTTCAAGAAGGTAAATTGATACCACATTGTTCAATAAAATTGAAAACAAGGACATTTTAATTTTACAAATATATATGGACAATAGTGTATTTAGTGCTACGAATGAGGGCATGTGCAAGAATTTTTGCAAGCTTATAACTAGTGAATTCGATATGAGCATGTTAAGGAAGATGGCATTCTTACTTGGATTGAAAGTCAGGCAAACAAGAGATAGAATCTTCATTAGTCAAACCAAGTACATAAGAGAACTTCTGAAAATGTTTACAATGGACACTGCCAAAGACACCAGGACACCAAAATTAGAGAAGGATGAATCAAGTAAGACTGTAGATTAGAAGCTTTATCGAGGTGTGATCAGATCCCTTCTCTATTTAACTATCAGTCATCCCAATATAATGTTCAAGGTGTGTCTTTGTGCAAGATTCCAAGTTGATCCCAAGGAATCCTACCTAGTTGTGGTAAAAATTATTTTCAGGTACCTAAAAGGTACTTAAAACCTTGGTTTATGGTTTCCTAAGAATAATGCATTTAATTTAATTGCCTATTCAGATGCTTACATTGGGGGATGTAGAACTGATAGAAAAAGCACTATTAGGACTTATTAGTTTTTAGATCATTGTCTCATCTAGTAGCATAGCAAGAAACAGTCATCTATTGCCTTGTTTACTCCTAAGGCTGAGTACATGGCAGCAGGTTCATGTTGCGTACAAATACTGTGGATTAAACAACAATTACAAGACTTTGGCATAAAATATGACAAAATTCCAATTTTCTACGATAATACTAGTATAATTAATATTTCTAAAAACCCAGTTCTACATTCAAGAACTAAGCATATCGAAATAAGGCACTATTTATTGAGGGACCATATTCAAAAAGGGGATATCCTTGTTGAATATGTGGAAACATATAATCATCTTGTTGATATATATTCACAAGGCCACTTGTTGAGGATTAGTTTGTTAGATTAAGACGTGAACTTGGAATGCTAGAACTAAATACTTCGTAGTTACTTGTGGCTATGAGTAGGACCTTTATGAAAATTATATATGTCTGAACATGTGTTTGGCAACTCTCTATATTTAGAATATACACACACACATTCTTTTTATGATTGTCTGTCTATAAAATTCAAAAATTTCATAGAAATAATCAAAAAAATATGTGGTAGACTATGATTGCTTAAAAGAGTCTAGGTGTAGTGTTAGTATGGCTTTAAATGTTCCATATCCCTGTTATCCCTCGTGTCAAGGAGCTTTTAAAGTGGTAGCCTATCACGATTACACGTTTTTCCAGATTGTACGGCATGATTACATCTTTTGCCTTAAATGTTTATTTTACTATTGAGCAATTTTTAAAAATAACAATTGGGGATCACTTTATTTATACCATTAGCCACAATTTCTTTTGCACCAAGATGTTATCAGTTTGAAACATTTTGCAACCTTTACCTCTATCTTCTTTTACTTATTTTCTGTAATTCTTATCCTAACAATGGCCTCACCTTTTCAAGAAAAAGACCTCTGAAGCCACTGCGACCACAGTGGTTGGTGCATGCACTGTGAAACTATTTGTCAACGAAGAAGATAAACAGAGATGTACATCCAATTTTAGCCACAAACATTTATTGTCGCTTGAATAGTAGCGTTAATTGATTTGACAAGTGTACTAGTCGCACAAGTAATATATTCTAAAATGAGTAAGAACGTCGATCTCATGAGGACTAACTCACTAACTACTCGAGAAATTTAACTATGTTAGTTAGACAAACCAAATTGGATTAAAGGCAGCTCTATTCAAAGAACTAGAAAAGAAATAAAATCAGTAAAATAGAATGCAATTAACAACAATTAAATTGATAAAGATAAAAGCCTAGAGTCACTAATCCCCTTCTTCTATCCTCAAAATTATTAATCTCTTTTTTGCACTCGTGATTCCAATTAATTATACAAGTTAATCTTAGGTTATTTTATAGCTTAAAATAATTCTCCTAAATTTAGATTAAGCTACTCAACTCATAAGTAATCCCTCATGTGGGCTAAGTATAATACAAATCAACCTAAAATTGATTAAACAAGATCAACTAATGTCCCTATTAGTTAACAAGTGACATCCCTTAGGTTAATGTCACACAGTCGTCCCTTTCAATCAAAGTTCTACTCTTATTTCCCCCTCCCAAGATCGATAAGAGCAACATGCAAACTATAAATTGACCAAGTTCATAGCAAGCTCGATGTAAATAAATGAAAAGACATGCATTGATTAAAAGAAATCACAAATACAAAGAAAGAAATAATCCCTAATCTGAAATTAGGTTCATAATAACTCTAGAACAGTAAAATTAGCCACTCATGGCTTTAAAACTACAGAAAACAGTAAAAGATAGAGAAAACTCTAGGAATCCAAGGTTGGGTTGACGAAAATCAGACTCGAAGAACTTCGAAATAGGATTTCTCCTCTTTCTTCTACAAAATTGACGTCCTCTAGCTTCTCCCTAACTCAAAATAACCTAAAAACTCCTTCTTTTTGCTATTTGAATCAGTCTAGAAATGTGACCCGCTGCTATAGCAGTGGAAGATAGAGTTTAATGCTTTAAAAGACTTTGGTGCAGGAGCTATCGCTATAGCAGTGAAGATCCACTGCTATAGTTGTGAAATCCACCGCTATAGCTGTAGGAGGCAGAAAAGATAACTTCAAAATCTTATGGTGTAGAGCTCACAGCTATAGCGATGCAAATCCACCGCTATAGCAGTGAGAGGCAGACAACTCTCTAGCATCTTCAGAATTACAGATCTGATAGTTCGATCTTCTTGCACAAACTTCTCACCAACTCAATTTACAACAAAAACAACAAATAACATCATTAAATAGCAGGAAAGAATCATGAAATCACTCAATTTATTAGAAGCTCTAAGGAAACCTAACTAGTCTAAACTAACCAAAACATGAGTCAAGAATTGCAAGAATAGGCAAGATAGATATCAAAAGAAAAGGTAAATAGCACCAAAAAAGTGCTAAGTTAAGAACTTAACAAGTAGACTTCAAATTTTTTACCAAGGAAAACATTGATGCCTTTAAGAAATTTGAATCCATTGGATAGGGTTCCTTCTTCGTGCTAAATGAACTAATTTTTTCCAAGATGGAGATGGAATTTTACTTAAATCTTGTCTCGACGATGGAGAACTATATGCCACTTCTCTTCTAAAAGGGCAAAAGATCATGTTAACCCAAGACTGTAATACCCTAAGTATTACAGAGTTATTAAGAACTTATTTTAGAATGTCTAAAAAATTTTCGTGAACAAACATATGCTTAAGAGGAAGTTCGAGTAATGAGAAAAGGACTAGAGTGAAAAAAAGGAAAATGTTGAGCAATCCCACATGATTGGGACAAATAAGAATCCTTGAAGAGGAAAGAGCTTAGTGAGGTCTAGTCCTAACCAGTACCACGAGGATGGTAGAAGCGAAGCCATAGCAGGGTATAGGGTGCTGAGAGGGACCAAAGTGAACAAAATATAAGATTTTATATTTTTACAAATTATGTGGTGAAATGGAATTTTTGGTGTATAGATATTGTGTTTTTACTAAGGAATGGTTTTGGTGCCCTACTGATTATTTCAAAAGATTTCCAAAATTCTTTTGAGGTCCTAATTGAGTTGCTTCATTAGAGGGACCAAATTGACAAAAAAAATGGGGCCCACCCTCATTTAAACACACATATCAACCCATATACACATACATGCCTCATTGCTCTCTCCCTCACACCACTATCATGCTCTCATCTCCTCATTGTCTCTTCTTCCTCCTCTATGGCTAAGGAGGGCTCCTAGGAGGTTTCCATCACCATCTCTGGTGGCCTCTTCCTTCACCAGATTTCCTTCCCCCAAGGTAAGAACTGTAACGTCCTTATTTTACTATACTAAAATTTGAAAAAAAAAATTTAATCAAATTCTAATGCTTAATAGCTGTACTTTCAAAAAGAACATTCTACAATTATTCTCAGTACAAATCATAATTTGTCATACAAAATAATTCAAATTCTAAATATAAGATAATTTTACATTCATTTGTAATAAATTAGAAATCTGCCAAACATAATAATTTGACTTCTAAACTTTAAAAGATCTATCAATCAATCTTTACACCTTTGCCCTTATACTCAGCCCCTAAAATGGTCAATTGGAAAAACACAAAAGATGAGATAAGGGTATCTCAGTAACTAGCATAATTTTATAAACATTTATAAATATACTATTTTAGTCATAAAAACATTTATATCATAAAAATCAGTCCATGTAATATACATTCTCAGTTCAGTGCAATAAGTTGATGAAAAATTAGCAAGCTGATATATAAATAAACCATGGAATCAAGAATAGTTGGTGGCACACTCAACGACATGGAAAAAATAGCCTGTAAAACTACTTTTTCCAAGCTAAACATGAAAGAAAGGCTATTGCAGTACTTTAACTCAAGCTAGAAAGATTCCAAGCTAAAACATGGAAATATAATTTCTAAGCTGACATGGAAATAGAATTTCCAAGTTGACAATGAAGCAGAGCTCCCAAGCTAAATATGGAAGTAAACTTCCAAGTTGATAACATGATAGTTTCATCATAAAAAAAACATATTTCACTTTAAATAAAATTTCGTGGACATATATAATATTCAAGTAGTAAAACAAGCTTTTACGAATTGCTAAACTATCTAAACTTTGTAGTCTAACTTTTTAGCTCAAATAGCCATTCAATCCATCTTGAAATTCGTTTCACGAATTCTGACCTATTCAAACAGTATATATTACCTTATTTAAAATATTAAATAAAAAGATTCTAGAATATAATCTTTCCCTGATTTTCTTAAATTCCTATTTCTATTTCAAATTTTTATTCATTGAGTTTCATCGTAATTTCATATTAAACCAATATTTTTCATAATATTTTTGAGATGATATGTATAAATAAATATCATTAATTTAAATAACATATATATATATATATATATATATCTAAAAGATCATATATATCTAAAAGATCACATTTATACGTAGTTAACTTTCTAAAAATAAACACATATGCATACACACACACACACACACACACACATATATATATATATATATATATATATGCATAATTATATAAAATTAATTTTGATTATCCATATATATAAAATATATAACTTAATCAATTAATCAAATACTTATCTATTTGTAAATAATTTGTATACATGTAAACTTATAAAGTTAATACATACACTTATGTATCTAATTTTATATATATATATATATATATATATAGAGGAGTAATAAAATAACATTACTTAACAAATATAAAATATACTACATATGTATTTATTCATGTATAAGATATAGATACAAGTATAAATATAATTTTATAAATTTTTACATAATGATATAAATAGCTAATTTAATTAAAATAACTTAGTTTTTATTTAACTTATTACACAGAATTAGATTCTAGTTAAAACTAGATTTTTCTTAGATTTATTTAATGAGTAATTACAAACTTTTCTGTTCTTCAGAGGACCTCTTGCAATATTTTTCCTTTTTTCTTTGCAAGATCTAAGTTCATAATTAGTTTCATCTAGGTACTTAGTCCTAGAATATATTTTTTTATAAAATTAAAGCAGCCAATACAAACTTTTCATTTCTTTCAGTTTAGTTCCTATTTTGTGTTTCACGTTTTTTATTGAGAGTCAGAAGCTAAAACCTACCTAGATTTGTTTCTTAGGTGTTTTTAGGACCTCTGTGATCATTTCTGCCCATAAAATAAGCCAAAGAAGCAATTTCCAACAAAACTCAAAATTTCCAAAAAGTTACCTGAGATATCACGTGAACTTGGAGGGAGTTTGCACTGGTTTTTACTTTTGATTTTTGCACTAAATTATTGCCACTCCTTCCTCTATTCTTGGGTAAGCTAGTCACTCAATCAACTCCCTAAAATACCAGAAAAATTGAGGAAAAATGGCTCTTCTTCCTTTCAGTTTTTCTGCTATGTTTTTGTGCAAAAAATAAAGCTTATTTTCTCTCTATTTTGATAGCAGAAAAATGCTCTAGCCGTGGTTCCCTCTTTCTGTATCACTCTTGGTTTGGTGTGTGGAAAAGGAAAGGAAAGCTAACCTATTTATAGAAGAGAATAGAAGGAAAATTGGTGATGTCCGAGAGTCAAAATTTTCAATTGCAATTTGGGGGATTCAGCTATCATGTTTCTCGGCTATGTCTTAGCTATCAAAGAATGTAGCTGTACTCCTAAATAGTTGTGATACATGCTAGAAAGGAGGCCTTCTTGAGAGAGGCGTATTCAAATTTTCTTTTGTTGTCAAGTGCTTTTAAAACCATGAGATGTCTTGTGCTTGAGCTATCATGTTCTTTGTTCATGTGTTGTTTACGTGTTTCCTTCTCCATATATATATATATATATATATATATATATATTATATATCATTATAATATATACATATTATTATTAACACCAAAACTATTTTATGCACAAGACCAATTATATAGATTAGTATAATTTTTATATTATAGTTATTTTAAATAATTATTTGAGTAAGGACTAAATTGAAAACAAGGTAATATTAATTACTAGATATTTAATAATATTTTATTTTCCTTTTAGTTAAATATTTTTGTCCTAAAAACTTCTTTTGTATAAAAATTTCTTCTGAATATTGAATACCTAATATTTAGTAATAATCTCTCATAATTAAAAAAATTAAATATTTAATTAGTAATAAATCGAGATGTTACAAGAACTAAATCCTTTTATTTTCTTCTTGAAATCTTGCAAGAAGCCATAGGTTGAGGATTTAGAGAAATCATAAAATTGAGGCCTGGGTCTTGAATGGAATTGTTGCCACTTGCTTTTAATGAGCTTAAAACATAGAATTTTAAAGAGATCATGGTTGAAAGCCCTGATAGAGGAAGAAAAGAATTTGAAATTTCTAAGAAAGAACATACTTGAATCTTGATTGACTTGGTTTTAATCTTGAATCAATGCTTGAAATTGATCTTTTAGAAAGTTTTTGAGTGATAGAAGTGTTAATGACCTAAATTGATTTGGGTTAGCTTTGGAAGGACTTGGGAGGCAAAATGGTAGATTTTTTGTGCCTACTCGTGGCTAGGGTGAGTTTACCCAACCATAGGTGCCCAAGGCACCAGGATTGGCTCCCAAGGCACCCATGGGATCAAGAGCACGGGCCAGGGTGCCTTAACTATGTTATGACAATATGCCTGATTCAAACAGTCTTAACTCTCTCGAGCTTCGTTTTTAGAAAATTATATATCATTAGAAAACTCTTTGAGTCTAGTTTCAAATAAGATAAGTTTCATTCAAGGATTATTTATTGTTTAAGATTTATGATCAAGAGAGTGACCAAAGTTCAGAAAAATTGGCAAGTATTTTTCCTATTTTATGATCATGACATTTTTTGCTTTCTTTTCTTGATGGAATCAATAGGAATGCTTCCCTAATTATCTATGATAATTCAATCCTTGATCAAAATGAAGAAGAATAATAACTATGGCTCAGAAATGAGGTAAGTAGTTAATTCTACTCTTGATAAGAATGAAATTGTTAATACCTTATAATTGGATGCTTGATATGTGGTGAATTTCTTTCTTGAGTTGCGAATCCTCACCTATGAGGTTACGCTAAGCTAAGAGAGCTCAAAGGTAGTCAATGTAAAAAATAGTGATGTTAATGCTTGTGTTTGCTTAGAGAAATAAAAAAAGAGGATGTTATCTCTTTATTCCACTAACACTTAGATGTTTCATGTTAAGGATATTTATGGCGTAAATGATTAGTATTAAGGTTCAAGAATTGAGCCCTAGACACTTGAATGATGCAAGGTTAAAGGACTAGGTAAGTAGATAACTATATTTAAGGTAATGTAGAATTGTTAGCATAGTACAACATAGGCATAGTACTTGAAATAAGATAAGGTTACGAGAAAAAGATAGAACGAAGCTCTATTTTAGTAACTAGAGTGAACTCCCTAAGTAGGATAAGATGGTAAAGAGAATAATGAATTTGAGTAAAGGACTTAAGCATCAATAAATTTTCATGAACTAACTTTGCTTGAAAGAGGCATGTTGGATTCACCCCAGCATAAAACTAAATCATGGAGACTCGAGGAAGTTTTAGATCCTAATATTAATTTATGAGAACTAAGGTACGGATTAAACTAATAAATGCTGTAGGGCCTAAAGGAGAAGAGTCTAGGTATAAGTAATGAGAGGGGGACATGAGCCGAGTTTAGTTAATGCACCTTATTGATCCTAGGAGAGGGTTAGCTTGTGCTTATGTTTGTACACCCAAAAAAGGTATAAAAGGCTTGAGCCTAATGACCATAAATGGGTTATTTCTATGTATTCTTTTTTGCATGTCATATGAGGATGCAAATGTGATTGTTTAATTATAAATTTAGGCAAGCTCATAATAAATTAAGAGAAACATGATCAAAGGAAAAGAAAACACTTAGGAAAGATAAAAAGAGCGTGCACAGGCTTAAACTAGGTTGTGTGGAAGAATTAAATTCCAAGATCGATTACGTACTTTTATTTATATACTTGTGTAAGCTTGTATGATATGGGCATATCAAAGCCCAAGATATGACCTAGATGATAAGTTTGCACGTGAATGCTTATAGGTACTATGTTGAAAAGCATGTCTTAGTGATTTATGAATCTATCCTTGGTAGAAAGTGAGTTTGAATGCTTTGAGTCATGGTGGTGCACCCCCATCATGTATGTTGGCTTGGGAGAGTTCATGAGGTTCAATTAGACATGGTCCATAGAGACCTATGAGGCTTGGTAAGTACTACTCCCGCTCATTAGTTTTGGTGGAATGTCATCCATAGAGACCTATGAACCCCAATAATGATGTTTTCTCAAAAATTCATGAGGTTCGATGGGACGTGGTTCATAGAGACCTATGAGCTTAGTAGAGCATTACTCCCACTCATGAGGTTTGATCGGGTGTCATCTATAGAGACCTATACAACAACAACAACAACAACATAGCCTTATCCCACTAAGTGGGGTCAGCTACATGGATCGCATGACGCCATTGAGCTCTATCAATGACCAACTCTTTAGATATCTCATTTACTAAAAGGTCCCGTTCAATAATTTCCCTAAGTGTCCTTTTTGGTCTTTCTCGATCTTTTTTCACAGGGCTCTAAACCATCTGCTCAGCTCTCCTAACTGGCGCTTCCAATGGTCTTCTTTGCACATGCCCAAACCATCTTAAACGGTTTTCAACCATTTTTTCCTTAATAGGTGCCACCCCAACTCTACCTCGTATATGATCATTACGAATCCTATCTCTTCTTGTATGACCTCACATCCAACGCAACATCCTCATCTCTGCCACTCCAATTTTATGTTCTTGTTGTCTTTTCATTGCCCAACATTCACTCCCATATAAAATCGCCGGTCTTATAGCAGTACGATAAAACTTTCCTTTGAGTTTATCAGATACTTTCCGATCACAAACAACTCCTGATGCCATTCTCCACTTCAACCACCTAGCTTGTATCCTATGTTCCACATCTCTAATAATTTCGCCGTCATCTTGTATAATTGATCCCAAATACCTAAACTTTGACACTTGTGATACGACCTGATCACCAAGTTTAACCTCCATCTCGTTCCTAGCTTGTCGCTTGTTAAACTTACAATGCATATATTCGGTCTTACTCTTGCTCAGACAAAAACCCTTCGATTCCAAAATAGCTCTCCATAACTCAAGTTTAAAATTAATCTCTTCCCTTGTCTCTGCTATGAGAACAACGTCATCTGCAAAAAACATGCACTTAGGGATTTCTTCTTGGATGTGTTTCGTCAGAACATCTAAAACCAGGTCAAACAAATAAGGGCTTAAGGATGATCCCTGATGTAGGCCAATTTTAATAGGAAAGTCTCTAGTCTCCCCTCCAGACGTTCTCACACTAGTCGTAGCCCCCTCGTACATATCTTTTATAGCTTTAATATACGCAACCCGTACACTTTTCTGTTCCAAGGCTTTCCACAGCACCTCTCTTGGTACTCGATCATAGCCTTTTTCCAAGTCAATAAATGCTATATGAAGGTCTTTTTGTTTACTCCGATACCTTTCCATCAACCCCTTAGAAGATATATAGTTTCCATAGTAGACTGTCCTGGCATGAATCCAAATTGATTTTTAGAAATACTCGTCTCAAATCTTAACCTACGTTCAATCACTCTTTCCCATAATTTTAGAGTGTGACTCATAAGCTTGATCCCACGGTAGTTTACGCAATTCTGAATGTCTCCTTTGTTTTTGTAAATAGGCACTAAAGTGCTTCTTCTCCATTCCTCAGGCATTTTCTTAGACCTTAAAATCTCATTAAAGAGCTTAGTTAGCCAGATAGTATCCTCCTCTCCTAAACACTTCCAAACTTCAATAGAAATAGCATCGGGACTAACAGCTTTACCATTATCCATTTTTCTAAGAGTTTTCTTGACCTCATCAACCTTGATCCTGCGATAATATGCCAAATTTTGTTCTCTCTCCAAGGTTGTTAGATCTTCCATATCATAAGTCGACTCCGTTCTGTCATTAAAGAGCTTATGAAAATAACCCTGCCATCTGTTTTTAATATCTCTATCTGTAACCAGAACTTTTCCTTCTTCATCCTTAACACATCTTACTTGATCCAAATCTCTAGATTTCCTCTCTCTAGCCTTCGCAATCTTGTAAATCTTCTGTTCCCCTTTTTTCGTTCCTAAATCCTTGTAAAACTCTTCAAACGCTTTAGATCGTGCTTCACTTACTGCTTTTTTTGTCTCCTTATTAGCCTTCTGATACCTTTCCTAATTTTTCGAGTTATTGCACCAATGGATAGCTTTAAAGCATTCTCTTTTAAATTTGATCTTCTCTTGAACAGCCTCATTCCACCACCAAGATTCCTTATCACTTTGTCTAAAACCTTTTGATTCTCCTAAAAGTGCTTTAGCTACTTTTCTAACCTTCTTGGCCATCTCCTCCCACATGGTGTTAGCATCTTCTCGTAACTCCCAAGATCTTTCCTCCAACAATCTTCTCTTGAAAGTCTGTTGATTCTCCCCCTTTAGCTGCCACCACTTGATCCTAAGGTTCATCGCCTGACGATGCTTTTGTTTCCGACCCTTAATAACCACGTCAAGGACTAAAGCCCTATGTTGAGTTGCCACGGGTTCCCCAGGAATAACTTTACAATTTTGACAGATTTTTCTATCTGGATTCCTTACCAGAAAGAAGTCAATCTGTGACCTTGAAGCTCCACTCTTGTATGTAATTAAATGTTCCTCTCGCTTCTTGAAGTAGGTATTGACAACCTTGAAATTATAAGCCATTGAGAAATCCAATATAGACTGTCCTTCCTTGTTAAGCTCCCCAAAACCAAAGCCACCATGGACCCTCTCAAACTGTCGTACTTCTTTCCCAACATGACCATTAAGGTCCCCCCCGATGAAAATCTTTTCTTCTAAAGGTATGTTTCTAACCAATCCCTCCAAATCTTCCCAAAACTTTTCTTTAAGATATGCATCTGTCCCTACCTGTGGTGCATAGGCACTTATGATGTGGATAGTATCTCTTACGACAATCATTCTTAAGCATAGAATCCTATCCCCAATCCTTTTTACCTCCACCACACTTGGTGTCCATTCCTTGTCAACCATAATACCTACACCATTCTTTGTCCTTACTTTTCCAGTGTACCAGAACTTGAAGCCTGAACAGTCAAATTTCTTAGCCTTTTCTCCAACCCATTTAGTCTCTTGAAGGCACAAGATGTTAATTTTTCTCCTCTTCATAGTGTCCACAACCTCCATGGATTTCCCTGTCATGGTTCCAACATTCCACGTAGCAATCCTGATTTTGTTCTCCTCGACTAGCTTCTTTACCCTCAACCTTCCAGGAACAAGCTCTTGTGACCTTACAATCGATCGACGATGCAATGGCTCTAGCTTATTTGACACTGTACCCGAGCCATACAGCGTGTTGCTTCCGGGCAACGACCTAGTATTAGTGGACCCTTGCTCATTTAACACTACATCCGGGTGCCGATGCAGCGGCTTTAGCTCACTTGTCACTGTACTCGAGCCATGCAGTGCGTTGCTTCCGGGCAACATCCTAGCATTAGCAAAATATTGTCGTTGATCCATGTTCATGAAAGATTCGACACAGTTTTACGTTGGCTGTTGAAGGCCTAACACAACCCTCCTCCTTTCTCCGGGCTTGGGACCGGCTATAAAACATAGGCGGAGTTCATCTATAGAGACCTATGAACCAGATAATATTGTAGCCACATATACCTATAAGGTACAATGGAACGTGATCCATAAAGACCTATGAGACCGAGTAGAGTATTACTTCCACTTATAAGGTTTGATGGGATGTCATCCATAGAGTCTTATAGGGTCCGATGGTAGGATTAGAGCATGTTATTTCATGTATTATGGATGATGTTGAGTACATGATGTTATGTACATTATGGTGTCTGTATGTATGACTATGTTTGTACATGTTGAGGGCCTAGGTTGAGCAAGACTCATAATGACCCTGGTAGCGAAAGGTCTCAGTGGGTCAGTCTTCCCTAAAGATCTGATGGATGATGAGGGCCTCAGTAAAGTGAGTGTCCCGAGCAACCCGATGGACTATGTATGTATGTTTTCACATGTTATATGAGATGCATGTATTCCTGATTATGCAAGGTAATTCTAATTATTGCCACAAGTTAAATGTAGTATAATGCATTTGTTATGTGGAGGAATCATATGTCTTAGCCTATGTGTATGCAAGAATATTCTTTTGCATTTATAAATGTTTGCAGAGGACTATGATGTTCTAGTATTTGAATCCAAGTAAAGTAAGGTACAGTATTCATGACTTAGAGAATCATGTCATGTGTATGAGAGGTTCCCAAAGGAGCTAGACAATTATGATGCTTAGCACGTCATTACATGAGACTAGAGTTATGCAATTAAATGAAAAATTTTCTAATATGAGCTAATAAGCACGTATGGGCAAATAAGCTCATGTGTACACATTTTTTTATGGTAGTATTAACTACTTATTGAGTTACTTCAACTCATTTTCTAGCTTTCACCTTTTAGATGCAGTCTAGCGAAGGAGTACCTTTTTGTGGGATGACAAGTTCAATGTAGCCCAGTCTTGGCGAGTGCTTAGTTCTTTGGTAAGTAATTTTAGTGTGCTCTGTAGCTACATAGGTCACCTAAGTCCTAAAATTATTATGTTTATTTGTTATAGTTATTATGTTTATGTTAAAATTTAGAGAAGATGTAATGGCAATGTAGTAGGCTTATTGTCACAGCCTGCAATCGAGGCAGGTGACCAACACAATACGGAGAGGTACTCCCCCTTAGTATTGTAAGCCCAAACCATACATTCAAACAGAAACTGAAGATTCACAAAGATTCATGAAAATACCATTTCATTCCAATTATCAAGAGTATTCAATACATTGCTTTGCTCCAAGATATTCCATATATAACAATTCAAAAGGGGTGGAATATATGGGAACACAGAATTTAACAAGTATGTCAAAGTATATTTATACATATCCAAAAGAGATCCAACACAACCCCAAAGACCTTAGTATACCTATGTGACTCCAGAGTGTTACTAGGACACAAAACACCAAAATAACAACCAATCCGTGGGCAAGGTCCAGTGGAAGTACTTCTACTTTTTAGGCTTAAAACAATTATAAATGTCCTAATAATACAATTAGTACAATTAATTAGATGATTAGCCTTAAGTGTATTTTTTCTGGGTGGGATAAAAAAAAATAAGAATTCATTATTGGAGATTGCCAAAAAATTTATTAATGGGATAAAAATTGTTTTACTAAATTTTATAAAAATTTTCCGTAAATTTAGAAAAAGGGAAAGGATTAAATAACTCACATATAAAATGTGGCAGAAATTGAAAGTTAACACGTTATAAAATTAATATATTTTAATTTCATTGAAAAAAATATGTTGAACGGAAGAGGTAGAGTCATATACAATTATTTAATTTCTATATAAAGTTATAAATTTACTTTAAAGATATAATTAAGACTGAAAATTATAATCTAACCAAAATGCTTATAATGTATTAGTTGGATTAAGATAGGAGGAAGTGAATATATAAAACATTCACAAGTTTATAGACGAACAAGACTCAAGAATTCACACAAAATAACACAGCAACAAAGATATAGATTTTATATTATCATTAGTAACAAAAATGAAATATTTTTTTAAAATGGAAAAAAAGTAATAGAATTTTTTTGAAATCATATTTAATTATTTCAATGATAAAATTAAAACTAAAAAAAATGCTTAGCAATCAACAATTAATATTTTTCCCTTGCTCAAGGACAATTGTATGTTGTTGATACAAAAAATACGAATAAAAGAGGACTAAGATTATTATTCTTAAAAAAAGTATTATTGATCCCTTCAAAAGAAGTATTAGACAGTTTATGTTAGGTTATCACTTTTACAATTTAAAAAGTAATTGTACTTATGTAAAATTAATATATATAATATTTTGAAATACGAATTAATTGAGATTCCAATCTATGTTAGAATATCTATATTTTGGTATCTTATTTGAGAATAATCAATATCAGTTTCATAAGTTTTTTTTTATCTTAAAAGAACACTGTACTTATATTATTTATATATTATTCACATTTTTATTGCAATGAATTATTATACAATTAGTATATTTGTTATTTATAAATTTATTATTTGATAATGTCACATAAGCATCTTAAATTTTACATGCTTTTGTCTATAGTTTTGACAAAACTTCTATATATTATATTTATATCTAAATTAATTTATGCAATAAATGGATAAAGTGATTAAACATAAACCTTTAACTGTGCTTATCTGTTATTTTATTATTATTATTTTTGGGTTCTTACAATCATTATCTGTAGGAAGCAATCCAACTTGATTAAAGAGTGTTGTGACACTTATTTAGAACACCCGATTAAAGAATATTCGGCCAATAAACAATATTAAGGAAGTTAAGGCATTTGCTTATTAGATTATCAATATTAAGGAGGGTATTGATGATCATGAAAATAATGGAGAATCAATTGTTGAAATTTCAAATAATCTCTTAATTAAGATTTCAAATAATCCCATAGTTTATGTAGTCAACGCCATGTACCCTAATTTGTTGGATAATCTTAAAAGCTCTCAACTACTTTCAAGAGAAGGCCATTCTTTCACCAATATTTAGAGGTATGGATAACATAAATGACTATATATTGTCCCTGCTTCTAGGAGAAGGTTGGATTTACCTAAGCTCTAATACCACATGTAACGTGGATACAAATATAAAGAATCTGATTGGTTTATAAACTTCTAATTTTCTAAGTACCATTTATTGTCTAGTTTATTGATGTCGACCATTTTTATATCCAATTTAATTCTTATCTTAGTCTCTTTCTGTTACGACCCAAAATCGAGCACATGACCAGCATAGAATCTAGGGATTTGTCCTCCTTTGACCCATAAGCCTACACTCTAAACCTTTACTAACTGATCTTTTGATGAGATCAAATTCCTTTTTATTATCACCACATGGTAACCAACATGATGAACTTGTAGAATTTTAGAGATCATATAACATATCAGAATTTAAAACTTTCTCTCTAAAACCCATTTACCAATCGATCAACCTATATTACCGTTACATTAACCATGAAAACAAGATAAAGAGAAATATCTCTTTTAGTCCAACAACCACTGCAAGCAAAAGCAAGTATCCAAAGTGAAATACCTCTAATAGTAATTCACATGAAATTACGCTAAGAAAAAGCCTCTTTCGATAACGAGGCTCCTTCTTGTTCTTGTGCTAGCAAGCACAAAAAAGTTATGGAGAAAACCTTTTGGATGAAGGAGAAGAAAAAAAGAGTATTTCCTAAACAAGATTCTCAAACATTGAGAGAATGACTATGGCGTGTGGCTATCACTATCACTCTTTAAGTGATATGTGCTACAACAAAACCTAAAGCCCTAATCCCCTAAATGGACGTCATTCCCTTATTAGGCTTCTTAAGGTGACACCTTAAGAAGCCCAATCTCTTTAAGAGAGGGGCGACTAAGAGGTGTTCTCATTTGGGCTTTTCCTTGTTTAGGTAGGAATAGGAATATATTCCTATTCCTTTTATTCTTTTATCTCCTTTTTAATTAATTCTTCAATTGGGGATCAAATCTTCAAGCCCATGTCACATTTCTAGTGAATTTCTATGTGTGTAACCCATTAGGTTTCCAACTATGTTGGCCATTCACAATCAACACTTGATTGTAAATAGATCACAAGCAATATCTAGCAACACATTGTGACTCCTAATTGACCGAAAAGTCATTTGTTTGACTTTAAAGCTTTCTACAGCTAAAGCATGTCTATGCAATGTGTCTTTTCGCCTATGTGACAACTCCCACTAGACTTGATTATGTCACATCTAGCCCATGTAGTCAATTCCTTATCCTGTGGGATCAATCACTTTAAACTATGTCACTAAAGACCATCTTCATGACAAGTCTGCTTTGGCTAAAAACTTCTTAGCGATTATCCCAACAAGTGGCCATAGGTATACTTCCTTCTATCAAGAGTGGTGAATCCTCTGTTGACTACTCAAATATCTTTGAATACTTCACACTGTGCCCAATAACCACCCTAAAAGTGACCCATGGTTGGTAACAAGGAATAGAGTCAAAACAAAGGTTCCAAATTCAAGATAACTTGAGTTCCTCAAGGCTAAGAATACTTACACCGTTAGCTGCTATGAGACCTATCACTAACATTTGAATAGGTATACATGTGATGTCTCATACAGGTCATCCAATGTAATTGTTACCCTTAATAAGTATTCACATGTTTACTTAAAACATCTCATGCTTACAGCTTATGAAGATAGCTTCTTGATCAAATCAAGAAGCATAACATGTGCTAGTCTATCTGGATCACTAATGTCTAGTCTCAGGTGATCCTACGACTAGGGATAGATTAGATACATACATAATTACACATGATAGGAATCTCACATTATGATTACCATCATAATTTCCTTCATACTATGTTTTGTGTCATAGACTTTATTATTTATATTATGATCTAATCTTGAATTTATGAATATGAACATAAATAATGAAGAAAACCTTTTTTAATTAATAACTAAGTTTGTACGCCTGATATTAAAGGTGATTTCCTTTAGAGAACCTTTCTAACAGAACTTACAATTAACATAAGAACATATAGACTATTAGTCACATCATTTACTATTTAATTTAAAGATTTGGTGACCTATACAGCTAGAGAGCAATTCTAGACTAGTATTTAACTGAACAAACTCAAAGAAATACTGACCCAAGATGAGAAGGATCATCTTGGGAGAATCCACTACTCTAACGGATACTCTTTCTCCTTCAGCAACCGAACCTGAAAATGTTAACCACATAAAACATGAGTTTGGAAAACTTAGTTAGTTATCACTACCCAAAACCAAGCACGTGACTGGCACAAGGCCTAGGGGTATCTCCTCCCTT
Source organism: Biancaea sappan (assembly GCA_037074585.1). Classification (NCBI taxonomy): domain Eukaryota; kingdom Viridiplantae; phylum Streptophyta; class Magnoliopsida; order Fabales; family Fabaceae; genus Biancaea; species Biancaea sappan. Next base: position 66,686,772 of record CM073490.1, read on the forward strand.
GACCCGTGAGCCTACACTCTAACCTTTACTAACTGATCTTTTAACAAGATCAAATTCCTTTTTATTATTGCCAAAAGGTAATCAACATATTGAACTTAAAACTAACATAAGAACATATAAATCAATTTGCCACCTCTTTTACTATTTAACCCAAAGACCCAGGTGACCTGTATAACTACAGAGCAATTCTTGATTGGACTTTAAATGAACAAAATCAAAGAAATACTTACCCAAGATAAAAAGGGTCATCTCGGGAGAATTCCACTACTCTAACAAATGCTCTTTCTTCCTTAGCAACTAAACTTGAAAATGTTAACCACAAAAGGCATGAGTTTGGAAAACTTAGTAAGTAGTTAATTCTACAAAAGAGTATGAAAAATTCATTAAGTAGCATATGCTGCATATGCTGCCTGTACATGCATATATGAAATATGCTGAGGCATACTAAAGTAGTAGTTCTACCTTGGGCGCCATATGAATGCCAAAGGTTCTGCCTGTATCCATAGATATGACAAGCTAGATGCTTAGCATCTTACCTTTCTTTTACCTTACCACACAATCGTGACATCTCTAGCTCAGGGTACTCTTCCTTGTTGTCTCCCCTTAGTCAAACTATCATCCATGCAAGATTTAAGGATAGAGAGGGAAGATACACATATATATAAAACACATCCCACAGTACACTATGATAACATGTTCTTACATGTACAATCATACGTAAAATACAAGCAATTAATATAGACAATCTCAAACATCCCATGCATAGCATGCTCTTAGTCAAACTATCATCCATGCAAGATTTAAGGATAGAGAGGGAAGATACACATATATATAAAACACATCCCACAGTACACTATGATAACATGTTCTTACATGTACAATCATACGTAAAATACAAGCAATTAATATAGACAATCTCAAACATCCCATGCATAGCATGCTCTTGTTCTTCAGTAATCTCTTATTGTACAACTATCAAACATATCTCAAACTATATCTAAGCTTGCCAATAGATTCTATAGACCTCATGGACTACGTGCCATTGGGCCTGATGGGTGGAAGCAAAGCTCTATCAATCCCCATAGGCATCATAGACCACATGCCACTGAGTGTAATATTCTGGTCTTTTGGGGTGTCATTAGTTTTGGAAGTATGAAAATTTTTCTATGTTAAATTGTTGAAATTATTTTACCTTTCATGTGTGTGCTACTATGTTTTCATAATAGGATTTAGGTGACTTAATTAAAATATATTTTGTGACTAGGTTATTGCAATTTGAGACCAATTATTGTATATAATTGTGTTTAGGATCCGATTTTTATCCATAGAAGAAGCAAAACTGACAGCTGGCGCCCTAGGTGCCACGCAGGGCGCCTCAGGTGCCAGGCCCTTAACTCTCGGATTGACACTGTATGGGTGACACCTCATGCACCACATAGGGTGCCTAAGGCGCTAGCACCCAAACTTTCTGTCCAAACTTTTGAAGATGGTGCCAGGCAGGGTGCCCAGGCGCCAAACCGTGTTTTTCAACTGTTTTGCGAGAAGTCATCTATATATTAAAAGCCATATTTGTTCCTTCCCCATTTTTGGTCTCAACCTCTCCATTCATGCTGAAGTTTTTTTATTTCTGCTGGCTAAAGATTTCACCTAAGCTCCTTCTAATTTCAGTGGGAAAAACAAGGCAAATAAGCTTTAGATTCCTTGAAATTCATTTTCCCTCTTCCTTCATTTCCTTTTTCTCCTTAGACATGAATCTGAGTTAGCTAAAGAGGGGAAATTCTGATTTAAACCAAATTTTGGTGGTTTCTATGCTATTAGTTTTTAATTAGTAAACATCTAGGAGCTTTTATTTGTGAAAGGATGGTATAGAAGAAAAGGTGATTGTGGATGGTCTTGAGCATGAGGGAGAGGAGGAAAAAAGGGATTTTAATTTGATTTTAACTATGAACTAGATAAAGGATGATTAGGACTGCCTTTCCTACAATTTGGGACTAAATTATGGGCATTATGCTAACTGAATGGACCTGTGGGGTGGTTGTTAGTTTTGGATAGTAAAAACAGAGCAAATTCTGCAGAATTTGCTACTGTTCTGCTGCTGTTTTAGTGGCTAGATAGTATAAGGAAATTCTACAAAATTCTACAGTAAAACTTCCCTGAATGATAGCAAAATTTTTTCTCTCTTTATGCCCTATTTTACTTACAAGAAGGTCTAGCTCTAATGTATTCTTTTATTTCATTTTATTTGTATTTTAAGAAATCCTTGGGAATCATTTTCTAACATCCTCCATATTTTAGTTGCAAAAACAAAGGTAGTTAGTGCCACATTCGAGGTGAGTGTGATAACATTGTCTTACTTCTTCCTTGAAGCTTCTAATGTCATGCATCATAGAGGTATGGATAAAGATGATGAGTTCTTGAATTCAATTTAATTATTCATATTCTTGTACTTAATGATTTTGATGTTGAGTATCTCCTCCCTAGAATATTATGCTTTTAATTATGTTAAAAGCCACCCTCGGAAAAATCTATGTGTTGTCATGTTAACTAGAAATTAACATGGTTGAAATTGTATTAATTATGTTGAGATGGAAACTTGAATGCATATTATGATTGCAATTGTGTATTAATGATAGTTGTTGTATGTGTTTGGTTCGTGGTGGTGCATCCCATGGAAGAAATTAAAGGAGTCACAACGGTGGAGAAATCTCTTTCTTGGAGAGATAAGGGTGGATGTGGCCAGGGGGTCGTGGGCAATGATCCACTAGTACCTTGGACAATCGGTTGGTATGAGACTTGTATTATGTATTATACAAATTATACTTCTTTTGTTATTATTCGTAATTGACGTGAGTCTTTTTGATTTGATGATATCTCTATGATGCTAGATGTGAAATTTAATTTCGTTAGATGATGTTATTTATTCACTGAGGATTTCATTAATCATCCTGTTATTTTACAACGTTTCAGAGTTCATGGCTGACGCAAGGGATTGTCCAAGAGAATAGCGAGTTTATCTTACCGACCCTCTTGTAACTTGGGTTGGTTCATTTGTATCTTAACTATTTTGTAAACTCTAAAAGTCGCTCTGTGATCACGTAAGCCTCCTAGGATTTTGTGGATGGGCTATGTTAAAATATGATGTTTATTTTATTTTTTTTATGGTTTCGTTGTATGAAGACTAAAACCTCGGTGATGTCTTGATTGGGAAATATTACAGACTTATGTATTTGCTCGTTTTATTATGATAATAGTGAAAATACTATATATGGAATATAGAATACTTATGAATGCTTGAATAATGAGAATTTAGTTGTAAGACTTGGAACAACGTGTACAAGTGGTTGAAATTCATAGTGTTGAAGATTTTCATAAATTGTTGTGTCTATTAGGTTCACGATGTGAAAGAAATTCACTATCGTGCCGGTCAAATTTTTGGGGATGTGACACTGAGCCTACTGGATTTATGAGGCTAACATGTCATTAGGATCTATAGACTTCATGGACCACGTGCCACTAGGCCTCATGGGCAGAAGCAAAGCTTTACTAGTCCCCATAGGCTTCATAGATCACGTGCTATCAAGCCTACTGGATTTCCCAAGCAATCACATATAATGGAGGTGTACCACCATGACTCATATATCATTAAATCTCAAGCTTTACTCCCCATAGGCATCATAGACCACATGCCACTCAGCCTACTAGATTTTTGAGGCTAACACGTTATTAAGATCCATAGACTTCATGGACCACATGCTACCAGGCCTCATGGGTAGAAGCAAAGCTTTACCAATCCCCATAGGCTTCATGGACCACGTGCCACTAATCCTACCGGATTTCCCAAGCAATCACATACAATGGAGGTGCACCAAAAACATTCCTCAAACAACCAATTTAGGTCATCAAATACTTGTTTTTGGCATTTAAAAATATTCTAAAATATCAATTTCAACGTTGGACCAAGATTAAAACCAAATCATTCAAAATTCATCTATGTTCGTTCTTAGAATTCTCAAATCTTATTCTTCTTCTACAAATACTTCCAACCATGTTTTCCTCAACTTTCTAAGTCTTAGTTTCAATTAGAAGCATGAAACAACAATTCCATTTAAGACTCAACTCAAATTTCATAATTCCCAATCTCATCCTATGATAGGGTTTGCTATGGGAAAGAAGAAGAGGAAAAAGAAGAGTAATCTTACCTCTTCAATCTTGAGGGAAGGTTTTCGATGGTCGAAATCTCATTGGAGGTGAAGGTGGAAGTATTCTTAAAGTTCCCTAGCCATGGAGGAGGAAGGAGGAGCAAGGAGGAAGAGAGGGAATGAAAGTGACATGAGAGAGGCAAAGTGAGGAGTGTATATGTGTGTAATATGGTGTGTGTGGATGTTTTTAATGAGGGTGGGGCTCACTTTATTTGCAAATTAGTTTTTTTAAATGGAGAACTCCAATTGGTCCTTAAGAGAGATTTTAGAATTTCTTTTAAATAATTTGTAGGGCCCTAAAATCATACCTTAGTAAAACACAACACCTATACACCAAAATTACCATTTTACAACATTTTTAGGTAAAAGATGAAAATCTTATACTTTGTTCAATTTGGTCCCTTTCAGTGTCCCATACAATGCCATGTCTCCACTTCCACCTTCCTCGTGGCACCGACTCTGCAGTTTCACTTAACCAAACCCTTCTCTCCTCAAGGGCCCGTACTTATGCTAATCACATGGAATTACTTATTACTTTCCTTTCTTTTCACATTAGTCCCTTCCTCACCACTTGAGTTCCTTTTAAGTGCTCATTTGTTCGTGAAAATTTTTTATGCTCATGAAAATAAACTCTCTTAATTATTTCGTAATACCTGGGATATTACAATAGTTAACGCTATGAAAGAGTATGAAAAGAAAAATTAATTAAGTAGCATACACCACCCACACATGTGTAAATGAAATATGATGACGCATATTAAAGTAATAGTTCTACCTTGGTCGACATACAAATGCTAAAGGTTCTACCTGTTTCCACAGATACAACAAGCGAGATGCTTAGCATCTTACCTTTCGCTTATCTTGCCACATAATCATGACATCTCTAGCTCAGGGTATTATTCCATGTTGTCTTTTCTTAGCTAAATTATCACGCATACAATATTAAAGAATAGAAAGGGAAACATATATATACATAAAACACATCCCATAATATCCTTACTGAAGTGTTACATTATGATAGCATGTTCTCGCACGTACAATCATATGTAAGCTACAAGAAACTAATACAGACAAGTTCAAACATCTCATGTTGTACAATTATCAAACATATCTCCAACTACATCTAAGCCTGCCAACATATTCCATAGACCTCATAGACTATGTGCCACCAGGCCTCATAGGCAAAAGCAAAGCTCTACCAGTCCTCGTAGGCTTCATGGACCACGTGTTACCGAGCCTACTGAATTTCCCAAGCAATCACATATAATGGAGGTGTACCACCATGACTCAAATGACATCTAACCATAACTCTTACAAATCCATAATCATAGACAATTGATGCATTCTTATAACATAACGTTCACAATATCTCGGAACATGACTTGAGCTCATGTAAACCCACACCTCATATGCATACACATGTGCACATCACAATGCGTAATAATACATAGAAGTAATTTCAACCATAGTAATTTAGTTCAAGTCCTTGAACACCCTTTTGTTCTTCCTAGGTGTTATCCTTTGACCAGTTTACATATTTCTTAGGTTATATTTTCTCTAGTTCATATATCACCTTTAGGTTTGGGGTATGATACCCTATTCTCTCATATATATATATATATATATATATATATATGTATGAAAAACATAAAGTCAACTACTTACCTCTTTTCCAAGCCATTTAACCTTTTTATGGTCACTAGAAAACATTGGAAGAAGCTCTCATGAAGCTTATAAACCAAGCTACAAGAAAGAGCATCAATTTCGACACTTTTAGAGCCACCTCAAGCTATGGTGCCTTGGGTGCCACATGCCCTGAACTACAAGGACCAAACCAGCCCTAAGCGCTTTGGGCACCACCTGACCCCCAGACGCATTCACATACGTCATGGCGCGCCAAGCCCTAAACTTTTTGTCTCATGGGTGCCAAGCTTGGCACCTTGGGCATCCATGGTTGGGAACAATGCCAAGCTACGAAATTTGCTCCTCAAAACCACTCCCAATTCGGTTTTCATCAAATTAACCACCCAAGAACCCTCAAGGAAAAATAAATCATCAAACAACAACCTCAATTGCTCAACAACAAATCTTAAACAAGATCTCCACACAAACACTAAGCTAGGGTTCCAAAAATTGGGAGTTCAAGAAAAAGGAAGGAAGGTTTCTTGTTTTGTTACCTTAAAAATAAGAATTAGGTGAAGGGAAAGGTCATCGAAGGTGATTGCTTGTCGGAGTTGGTGGTGGGCCCACTTCCTTTTTAGTTTTGCCTCTTTTACTGAAGTAAAACTTAATAAGGTCTCTGGGGAAATTTTTGAGACTCATGAATATACTTTGATTAGGCACCGAAACCACACCTCAATAAAACTACCTTACATATAAAACAAATTTTTACTTAACCACATATTTGTTAAAACATAAAAATTCTAAATTTTGTTCACTTTGGTCCCTCTTAGTATCCCATATCCTACCATGGCTCCACTTCCATCGTCCTTGTGGCTCCAACCTCACCACTCAACCCCATTAAGCTCTTCTCTCCTCAAGGATCCTCACTAACCCAAATCACAAGGAATTACTTATCATTTTCCTTTCTTTTCACTTTGGTCCCTATTCTGCTACTCAATGTTCTCTCTTAAGTACTCATCTGTTTGCGAAAAATTTCCACACATGTGAAAATAAACTCTCCTAATTACCTTGTAATACCTGGGATATTACACTTTGCATATTTATTCATAGAAACTTTCTAATTATATTATGTTTTGGGTTTTATTGGGTCTAAATTAATTATAGAATTAATATGTTTTAATTTTATATTTTTAGGACTTAAATGATTAAATATCTAATTAATCTCATTTCTATCTTGTAGATAAATCAATTAGAGATTTAATTCAATGACGTGGACGCGCATGCTAATGTGGGTGCCAACTGGACGCTCATGTGGACAAATTTGGTGACTAGGAAACTTAGCTATTATGGGCCCACTAATATGCAAAATATTCAACTCTGTCCACCTTTTCTTTTGCCCAAAAATTGCACTGAAATGGTAAAAATCGCAGGTCAACATTTTGCAGTATAAAAGACAGTCCAACATAATAAAACTGGAATTAATTTAAAGATAATAATGATTATAGTTGCATTTCTAAGAATTCTATGTGATTGCATATGCTTTTAGTGAGTAGCTATTATTTTATTGTTCTATTTTGTTTATGTTGTTTTAATTCTACACACCAGTGCACTTAATTTAATAATTAGGGTGTAAATAGAGTCTGAACAATCAATTAGGTGATTAAAATTAAAATTCTATGAGTAAAAATAACTTGGAGATCACTATATTACAAGTTTATCACATAACTTAATTTTGGATGATCTAACAATCGTAGTGGCATAAACCATTTATCCAACTATGAGTTGACATTGAAAACAAAAGTTAACATAATGTTACTTAGAAACAATAACAAATCAATAGGCCTTTGTAATAGAAGCAAATGAAAAGTCAGTGGGTTGGAAAAATATATTTCAAAGAAACTTCTAAGAAGAGTGATTTGGCAAGTAATGAAATTCATATTGTCTACATTTAACACAATTTAAGTATTGATATATAACTAATTTACTATTAATTCATTTGTAGTTGCGATAAGGAAATTTAGGGCAAAAACAAATTATGTACATCGTATTCCTTTTCAATACATTTGATAATTGTATATAACTTCATCTCACTAAAATTTCTATATACCATAAACATATGTATTTATAAATATATTCAAATATTTTTAAAAAATCGTACGCTAGTTTTAAAACTAAACTGAGACTCTTGAGAGCTTGTTTACGTAAGGCCCCGCCTATTGCGATCGCCGGGGTTGTCATTGCACTGTTCGTTAATTTTCGTATGTGAGCAATGGAACCCAACGAAATATTAGAGGAGCTGCTAAACCTAGAGGTGGAGATTCAAGATGTCGAAGGTGCTAAAATTTATCTTTCACTAAGATTATTTTCCTCGTACGTTAATATCAATTATTTAAGTAATGAAAATTTAATACATTCATTATCTGATTTATTTTTGTTTCATTGTCAGAAATCAGAATATTAGTAGATTGTGATGGTTTCAAAATTTTATAGATAATGCAAATGCATCTCTTAGTTTGTTACCCTAAATTTGTGGTGGGATGTGGCGTTTAGCACAGACCATATGTTCATCCTAAATCCTAATACAAATATCTTTGTGTAGATCAAATAAGGGCATTGATTGAAAGACAAGAGAAGTTGTATGAGAGAAAATCAGAGCTGAAGGGTATACTGGAAGCATGTGAAGAATCTGGAAACCAGGTTAATAATGGCGCTCCAAGTACTGTGGAAAATTGGTCTGGGCCGTTTGGATGGGATTCTGAAGCAGATGATGTCAGGCTGAATATTTTTGGCATTTCTACATATCGTGCAAATCAAAGAGAGGTAAATGTTTAAAGAAAAAAAGAAAAAAAGAAAAAAGTGGTAAGCTTTTTTAGCTAAGAGACTAAAGCACCTGTTTATTGCTTTTTTTTTTTTTTTTTCTGAAGTTCTGTTGAAGTTGATATATATATATATATATTATATGTATGTATGTATATATACATACATATGCATTTCCTATCTTTCTCTGTTTCATTTAGGTAGAATGCTGTTGGTGGACACTGTTCTCAATTTCCTTGCCAGGAAGTAGTGAAAGGAGGAATACAAAGTGCTGCAGAAGGACAGGACATCCTTCTCCACAAATTGAACCGAACAAAAGAGATAAAAAGTCACATCAACGCTTCCTTCCTGTCTCTCTAAATGATAAGAAGATCCTTTCAAAATAATGAAGAGTTGATTATGAGACAGAAACAATAGAAAAGAATCTACTCAATGCAGACAGTTACTTCTCTTTGAGGACATTACGTGCACTAAATAGCTGCAAATAGAACACACCTCTACAAGGCCTTTACTTCTTTACACCTCCCAAAGCCTCCAAAGTATCCAATTTAACTGAGAACTCTTAAAACTTAACATTATAAGTATGAAAGAAAGAAATTGGAATAATACAGGGAAGAGAATAATATTTGATTTGTTTTATTTAGAACACCATGTTAAATTATCATTAATCACATGACTAAGCTGCAAGGTCTGTGTTGATGCTTTAACTCTATTAATTTTGTTAACAATGAAGTTTGTATAAAAACATTTTGCAGAAAGGTTATCTATTTACAAGGTTATTTAGCTTATATGTGTCATAATTTCATAATTTCAAATTGTGTCTACTCTTAGTTAATCATTTTAATTTCAGATGCTTGCATTCAAAATTTTGGTATCTTCTCTGTTCTCTGTGCTGCAAAGGGTCTGTTGATACATGTATAGTGTAGACATAGTTTGAGGACTTAAGTTGGGAGTTCTCTTTTATGAAGTTATCTTTTTGTGCATAATGTATAGTTTATTGATAAGTACCATATTGATGATGATAGATCATTAATGCCATCATGAGTGGAAGGGATGTTCTGGTGATTATGGCTGCGGGTGGGGGCAAGAGCCTCTGCTACCAGCTTCCTGCTATTCTTCGTGATGGAATTGTTCTTGTCGTTAGTCCTTTGCTTTCCTTAATTCAAGATCAGGTGTGTTTAATTATGTTAAAATCCTATTCAAACATCTCTTCTATGAATCTTTTCCTTGAATTTAAGCTTCTTATTTCTTCCCTTTCCTATTATTTCATTTTATTTTTTGATGGGGTGGGGGCGGGGGGCACTTTTGACTGCTCTAGGTGATGGGATTGACAGCTTTAGGAATCCCAGCATATATGTTGACGTCAACAACAACTAAGGACGATGAGAAGTTCATATACAAGGCTTTGGAAAAAGGTGAGGGGGATCTCAAAATATTGTACGTCACACCAGAAAAGATATCAAAGAGCAAGAGATTTATGTCAAAACTTGAAAAATGCCATCATGCTGGCCGTCTCTCTCTAATTTCGATAGATGTGAGTGCATAGTAACTTCCTTCTTGGAATTGCTCTTCATTATGTTTTGGTAATTTCATTGTTTATAAATTTTCAAAAATTGTTGGCTCTAAGGCTGTGTGCAGAAATGGTCAAGAACATTTATTCCATCTTGCTTCATTTTCTGATTTACTCGTTGTCCTGTTTCAAATAAATACAATTACCTATTCGTCCATAAGGTGGTGGGTTGTGACTTATGACTATCTTTTATTGAGAGGAAATGCTGTGGTTTGAGCTAGTCCTAGAGGAAGATACTGATGGACATTCTATGGATTGATATTATTGGTAGCAAATGTTTGTGATGGACCCTTGAAATTAAAACATTATGAGAGGAGAAAGAAGAGAAGTGAAGAAGAGGATTGGAGGGCTTTGTTGTATTAGCCCTATTTTTGGGCTTTGTGGGTTGGTTTTGTTTCAGCTTTGTATTTCTAGGAGGATCTCAAGTCCTCCTTTTTTCTTTTTGTTTACTCTTTCTTTTGTATCCTTCTTTCTTCTTTAATAATATTTCTTTTTCTATCAAAAAAAAAAAAAGAGAAGTGAAGAAGAGGCAGGCATTGGGGGAAAACACAAACAGAGTTTAAAACATATTCAAGAAAGAAGAAACAGAAGGAGATGGCAGTAACTGACACATCTGACAGTATGGGTGGCAGCTAGTTACATCTAACTAACAATGGATAGGTGGCAGTTAGTTATAGAATATAATCATATAAATTGTGAGAGAGAGAGAGAGAGAGAGAGAGAGAGAGAGAGATTGGGCAGATTGTGAGTGGTCTGGGAGAGAGCTAGCCTATTGAAAGCTAGCAAGTCTTTTAGATTCTCGTTTGTATGTGTGGTTTGTTTGTTTGTCAAGAGAAGAGTCTCAGATTGTTTCTTTCTGTTCATGTATCTTTCATATACAAATCAATAAAAATATGGAGAAGTGTTCTTGCCATATTGGGTTCCATCAGTTTGCTATCCCAAAAATAATACTATAAACCTCTTGCTATTGGAAAATCTATTCTGGAAAGGTCGTTGTCAATTCCTATTCTGGGCAATCATGTTAGGCTGAAAGGCATGCCTTGAGAAAAGGGCCTTGCCCAAATCCAGGAACATCTTTTCAACTTTTAACTCACTAGTTCTTAGTAGTGAAAATCAGTTGGATGTCAGTAGTCAGATGGTATCATGGTATATGCATTGTTTATGTTTTTATTTTTCTCTTCTAGCATGTCTGTCTGTTTCAGCATATTCCATTATTAGTATAATGCACATACTGAACGATGGGTGATCTGTTGCTTAGTTTATTCTACATGTCTCAGCCCTTTGTTACCACTATTTTGCAGAGGTTAGTGAGCTTCTTGACAATCCTGTGTTAGGAGTGTGACATGTTGGTTTTTGATTCTTGGTTTCCTTGCAGGAGGCACATTGCTGTAGTCAGTGGGGTCATGACTTTAGACCTGACTACAAGAACCTTGGTATTCTCAAGACTCAATTTCCTACTGTTCCATTAGTTGCTTTGACTGTAAGTCTATCTCTTCAATCTTCTGTTATCATTAGGAAATAAAAATTGATTAAATAGTTTTCATTTGTGCTATGTCATTTATCGGTCAGGCAACAGCTACTCAAAGGGTCCAAAATGATTTGATGGAGATGTTGCACATTCCAAGATGTGTCAAATTTGTCAGTACAGTCAACAGACCAAACCTATTTTATATGGTATTTATATGAATGGTTTTGCTTCATTGGATTTCCAATTTTTTTTTCTTTTATCAATGGAAAAAAATAAATAAAAAGTATGAGTTATAACCATGGCTTCAATATCCAAGTAAATACTTGTTTTATTTTCTGCTGAAGGTAAAGGAAAAGTCATCAGTTGGTAAGGTGGTTATTGATGAAATTGCTGAATTCATTCAAGAATCTTATCCAAATAAGGAATCTGGGATAGTTTATTGCTTCTCTAGGAAAGAATGTGAACAGGTATGTATAAATATGCCTTTCCTCTGACATCAATTATACATATTTCACAATCACGTGTGAAATGTTGCTCTCAAGATTAAGTTGGGGTCTCCAACATTCTATGTGAATTAAGAAATATATTCATGAAAAAATTTACAACTGATAGCACCTGAAACACTAAGGGCTTGTTTGGTAGCTTTTTGGATTGGGAAAGGAATCAGTCCATTCCTCTACTGTTGGAACATCACGCGTTTGGTAGCTTTCCTGCGTAGTGAATCTCGTGGAAATGCTCCTTTCCCTCATCCCATTTGTTCCAGACATTTTTTCTTGACCGGGGAGCATGGAAGACTTGGTTGGAAGAGGAAACCGGTCCGGGAAAGGCCAAAATGGAGCACGGCATGCCGAAAATGCCCCTACTATGCAGCTGTGAAATTCCATGCTCCTACCCTCGAAAGCCCTTCACAAGAGCATTTGACCTTAGACAAAGCTTGGAAGACTCTTAGCGCCACTGTTGAACGTTGGACCAAGCTTCACGATTGCTTCTCTTCTTCACCGATAAGCTGATGAAACACCCAATTTGTTGCGGGGAGCATGGAAGACTTGCTGTTGCATGTTCGTTGCTTGCTCGATGGGTGAATGGTTGATGAAACACCCAATCTGTTCTGCAACTATAGCCATCTCCAACACGCAAAGACAACATTAGAGAGAAAGAATGGTATACCTGAAAAATCACCTTCCAGGGACTTGCATGTGTAACAATACCCCTCGAACAAGCATCCCAACCATTCTGATGTAACCCAAACTTGGCCTTAATTGCCTTATGCCAAAGGGAATTAGGCTCTGGAGAGAACCTCCACAACCAGAATCTTGAATAAGGACAGAAAATATAGAGGCATACTAGATAAAGACACTTGAACTAAGGTTATTTTACCCCCTAATGAAAAGTAGGATCTTGTCTAACTATCAAGCCTTCGAGAAATTCTTTGAACCACAAGATCTCAAAAAGACACTGCATGCGGGTTACCACCTAAAGGAACACCTATAAGTAAGAGGCCAACTAAGCACCGCGCAAGCTCAGCTATCTCACAAAGAGAGCCTTCTTGAATGTTAATAACAGCTAAACCACTCTTGCCCTAGTTGACACGGAGCCTGACACCAACTCAAAAACTAAAGCAGCAAAAGCACACAAAGAAAATTTTCCTAGGTAGGAGAAGAGTAGTGTCATCTGCAAATTGAAAATGAGACACTTCACAATCATTACCCCCTTACCAACAAGCCTTGAAGAATCCCTCTATCAGAACCCCTTTTCAACATACGACTTAAGACATCGGCCGCCGGAGTAAAAAGAAGAGGAGACAAGGGGTCACCTTGTCTAACCCCACGTTTCCCTTAAATCAAGCTTTAGGCTGCCCATTAACAATGAAACAACACAAAGAACAGAAAGAGATTGCAAAACTTTCTGATGTCTTATTCATTGATCAACAAGGCTGTTTATATAGATTACATGAGTCAAAGAAAGGAAATAAAAGACAAAATTCTTAGGATTATGCTATCAAGAAAATCACTAAGAATTAGCCTACAAATCAGCCTAAGATAATATAAGATAAGTCAACTATACACTTAATATAATCTCTATCATTAACACAATATAATCTCTATCATTAACATTTCTCCTCAAGCTGGAGCATAGATGTTAATCATGCCCAACTTGTTACACAAATAATCAATTCGCGTCCCATTCAAGGCCTTTATAAATATGTCAGCAAATTGCTCTCTTGTCTTCATACATTCGGTAGCAATCAAGTTTTTCTCAATTATTTCACGAATAAAGTGATAGTCAACTTCAATGTGTTTAGTTCGTTCATGATAAACTGGATTTTATGCAATATGCCAAGCAGCTTGATTATCACACCACAATTTTTCTGGCATTGAATGCTTCAACCCAATCTCATTCAATAAGTGATGTATCTATATGATCTCACACGTGGATTGTGCCATAGCCGAGTACTTGGATTACGCACTCGATCGAGATACAACATTCTGTTTCTTGCTTTTCCATGATACCAAGTTCCCTTCAACAAAGACACAATATCCTATAGTAGATCTCCTGTCAACCTTACTCCCAGCCCAATCAGCATCTGTAAAGCACTCAATGCTAGTATGCCCACGATCACTATATAATATACCAAGTCCAGGAGCTCTTTTCAAATAACATAGAATATGTTCTAGAGCTGCCCAATGGTTGACAATAGGTACAAACATGAATTGACTAACAACACTTACTACAAAAGCAATGTTAGGATGAGTTCCAGCAAGATAGTTTAATTTTCCAGCTAACCTCCTGTATCTTTCTGGATCATCAAAGGGATCCCCATCGTCTTTTGTAAGATGTGTGTTTGGAATCATCGAGGAACTACAAGGTTTGATAACTAACTTTCTAGTTTCTGTAAGCATGTCAAGGACATATTTTCTGAGACAGAAGTGTTCATTTCTTGCTTTTGGTGAGTTCTACTCCCAAAAAGCACCTCAACTGGCCTAAGTCTTTTGTGTGGAGCTTGTTATGTAGAAATGATTTGAGAGATGAGATTTCTGCAGAATCATTTCCTGTAATATCAATGTCTTCAACATACACAACAAGGATAATACTAGCCATTGCTTGCTTGTAAAATACTAAGTGATCACATTTACTTTTGTTCAATCCAAACTCTTGAACCACCATACTGAACTGCCAAACCAAGCTCGTGGGCTTTGCTTTAACTCATACAAATATTTCTTTAGATGACAAACTTTCCTATACTCCCCTTGAGCAACAAACCCATGAGGTTGCTTCATATACACTTCTGCATGAAGATCACCATGCAAGAAGCGTTCTTGATATCTAGTTGATACAATGGCCAATTTTGAGATTTTGCTAGAGAGATGAATAGCCGAATTGAAGTAAGTTTAGCCACAGGAGAGAAGGTATCAGAATGGTCAACTCTATATGTTTGAGCATATCCTTTAGCCACTACCTTGGCTTTAAGACGAGCTAACGAATCATCTGTATTGAATTTAATCGCAAAGACCCACTTACATTCCACGACTTTCTTTCCTATAGGTAAGTCCACTAGATTCCATGTGTGATTGTTATCGAGTGCCTTTATTTTCTCAAGCATAGCCGTATACCACCCTAGATGAGCCAAGGCTTCCTTAATAGTTTTAGGAATAGAAATAGAGTTTAGAGAGGTAATTAAGGCACTAGATGAAGGAGATAAACGATCATATGAAACAAAATAGCAATGGGATAATTGGACGTAGGAAGAGTACATTGACGTTTTCCTTTACAGAGAGCGATAGGCATATCAGGGTCATTTGGTGTAGGATCTGATGACGAAGGAGTTGGTACATGATATTTATCACTGGGAGCTTGTCTCCTGGAATACACCTGAAGAATTGGTGGTCTTGCTGGGGTAGGAATAACATTGTTGTTTGTCTATTCCGCAGATGGTTACTCTTCACTTGGATGATCTTCAGACTGACTGGTAGAGATACTTGGAGAAGTGATGTCATAGATTAGACATTCTTCGTCCTCCCCCTGACTTGGGGGTCTATTAAAGAAGGGTTGTTTCTTGAGAAGACCACATCAGTTGAGACCAAGTATCTATTAAGATCCTAGAGTAGCATTGATAACCGTTTTGAAGACGAGAGTAGCCTAAGAATACACACTTAAATGCTTTGGGATCAAGTTTAGTGACATGAAGCCTAACATCTTGAACATAACAAGTGTTTTCGAACACTTGAGGCTCCATTGGAAATAATAACTTGTCAGGAAACAAGATACTGTAGGGAGTTTCCTTGTCAAGGACTGTAGAAGGCATCCGATTAATTAAGAAATTTGCTATGGAAACAACACTAAACATCATTGCACGATTTTTTTCAAGAAAATGCTTATTCTTTCTCTCTGCTACCCCAATTTAGGTAGGTGTATCGACACATGAAGTGTAATGCAAAATGTTGGGCTAGGTAGTTTTGAAAAGATTCTGTCATGTATTCTTTAGCATTAACACTCTGTAATATATGGATTGAAACATTAAACTGAGTTTTAACCTCACCATGAAATGCAGAAAAATGAGAAAACATCTCAGAGAAAAATCATCTACAAAACTGACAAAATATCTGAAACCAGTCTTAGGAAAGACGGGACTTGTTCCCCAAATATCTGAATAAACTAACTCAAAACCAAAATAAGCTCTTTTATTAACTCTAGGACTTAATGAACTACGATGATGCTTGGCAAAATGGCAAGACTCGTATTCCACCAAACTGAGTGTACAACTTTTTCAAGACGGGCAGAGAAGGATGTCCCAATTGACAATATGCATCAATCAGAGATATGACACTAGGACAAGCGACTGGCTGAGGCTTCGAAGCATCGAGAATGTAGAGACTACCGGATACATGTCCTTTATCAATAATCTGCTTCGTCATAAGACCCTGAAAAAGATAATGATCAAGAAAGAATGAGATACAACAATTCAAATCCTTGGTGAGTCTACTCACCGAGATCAAGTTAAAGGTAAGGCTAGGTAAACTCAAAACAGATGACAAAGTGATAGAAGAAGTAGGTTTAGCAATTCCTGAGCCGTCAATATTATAAGTGGATCCATTTGCTATGGTGACAGGAAAGGAGGATTTACGTGGCTTGAAACTAGAGAAGGTATTGGGATTACCTGTCATGTGATCTGTGGCTCTAGAATCAATGACCCATTTGTTTGAGGAAGAGATAAGACATGTTTTATCTTGCTCAGCAAGAGCAGTCACTGGCTTAGACTCCTTTAGGAAGGCCTGATATTTAGTGTATTCATTAGCTGAAATAGTAACGCCTTTCTCAAATGATGAACTAGAGGTCGCTACAACATTAGTAGCCTACATCCTCTAATTGTGGTTTTGTAGTTTCTTATAGTTTTGCTTTGTATGGTCTGATTCCTTGCAATAGTAGCACACAATTTCACCACTCTTCCCATTGGTTGTGGTCCCTCCTTTGTTGGCTTTATTATCACTATCACCTCTTCCTTTGGCAATCAGAACACTAGTCTGTTGAGTCGATGGGGTATTCTCTGTATGTAGGACCCTGCTAAAGATCTTCTAGAGGGAGGTGATTTCTGAAGTGGCAAGAATCTAGGATTTGGCAGTCTCAAACTCTAATGGAAGACCAGCCAAGAAACTCTTGATAGCCATTTGTTCTCTTTGAGTTTGCTGCACTTTGATGTCAGTACTAAACAGCAAAATACATTCAATTCTTTATATGTTTTCTTGAATTCCATAAAGTAAGCAGTAAGAGTTTTACCTTCTTTGTTAGCACGATAAAACAATTTGCATACTTCATATATACCAGACAAATTCCCTTTGCCGAAATATAGAAACTCTAAATAATCCATCAACTCTTTAACAAACTCTCAATGGTTAATTAGGCAGATTACCTCACTATCAATGGAGTTTGTAATCTGTAAGAATAAACATGCATCATCTCTAAGCCATGCTTGTTTAGTTCCATTTGTGGGAGGTTTTTTGGTCAAATGATCATCCTTCTCCACACTACGTAAGTAAACCAGATAGTTTTACTCCACTCCAGATAGTTAGATCCAATCAATTCGTGCTCAATAATTCTCGACATAGTCGGAACTAATTCAGCAGCATGAGCCTTAGTTTTTGCCATTTGTAAAGGAAAAAACAAAGGGAAAATAGATTTGGTAAAGAGAAATAGAGAACAAAGGTGTGTACAATCTAAAATAAGGAGACTCGATATCCAAACGATCTCGTACGACCAAAATGACACCGGGAATAGGCAGGAAATGAGGATTCGACGCTAGGAACACCAAGTTGCGCTGCTTCCGCCGTCGCATGTGCCTTCACGAGCCGGTGTGTAAGAGAACTTCCGAACCTTCAAACGGATCGTGAGCTTCACGATCGCCTCGAAACTCCACGGGTCTTGGAGGATGGGCCAAACTCAAGGTGCTGCTCCTCCCTGGACTGGTGGTCAGAACCAGTGAGCACTTTCTCTAGTGATCTAACTTTAGCCACCAAATGATCCTACGCTGAGAATCCCCCAAAAAAAAAAAGCCGAGATAGGCTCTAATACCTTGAAACAACATTGAACAGAAAGAGATTGCAAAACTTTCTGATGTCTTGTTCGTTGATCAACTAAGCTATTTATAAAGATTACATGAGTCAAAGAAAGGAAATAAAAGACATAATTTCTAAGATTAAGCTATCAAGAAAATAACTAAGAATTAGCGTACAAATTAGCTTAGGATTACATGCCTACAAATCAGCCTAAGATAAATACAAGATAAGTCAATTGTACACAATATAATCTCTATCATTAACACAATATAATCTCTATCATTAACAAACAATAATTGAAAAATTTATCGAGGAAGACAACCCCTTATCCAACACCTTCACCGATCACCAAAACCCTTGCGACAGAAAACCCAATCGTAAAAACCCCAGTTAATCATATCATAAGCCTTTTCTAAATCCAACTTGAAAACAAGGCCTTTTTTGCTTTCTACGCTTGACATCCTCAATTAACTCATTAGCAATTGGACTAGCATCAAGAATTTGACGTTCAACAATAAAAGCACTTTGATTCTTTGAGATGGAATCTCCAAGAACCTCACCCAACCTCACAGAAAGCACCTTGGCAATGATCTTGTAAACTCTAGTAATCAAACTAATAGGTCTGAAATCCCTCAACTTAATAGACTTGTCTATTTTAGGATCAAGGACAATGAAGGTAGAGTTCATACTAGTTGGTAAACGACCGTTGTGAAAGAATTCTTCAAAAACCTTCATCAAATCTTCCTTCACAATCGACCAACAAATTTGAAAGAAAGCGAAATCAAACCCATCAGGCCTGGGAGCCTTATCTTTGTCCGTCTTCCAAATGGAGCTTCTAACTTCTTCCTCCTCGAAAGATCTTTCTAGCCAACCCCCCTTAGGACGTCTATAGGAGACCCATCCAACCCCTTAATCGACGGCCTCTCATGCATCTCCACAGTAAATAGCTTTTTGAAAAGGCCAGTCACATCTTTAGAGATCGCCTCATTATCCTTAACAATAGTACTACCATCCACCTTTAAAGGGGCAAACCTGGTGCTACAAAGCTCCCGCTATGCGCGGGGTCCAGGGAGGGGCCGGATCCACTTTGTGGATCTAATGTAGGCAGCCTTACCTTGCAATTTTTGCAAGAGGCTGATTCCACGGCTCGAACCTGTGACCTCCAAGTCACATGGCAGCAACCTTACCGTTGCGCCGAGGCTCGCCCTCACCATCCACCTTTAAATCTTTAATAAAGCTCCTCCTCTTCCCATTAACCACCTTATGGAAGAAGCTAGGATGAAGGTTTGGAAACATTAACCACCTAATTCTTTAATAAACCAAAACTTTTATCAACAATTTCTTCCAAAACCAAGTTCCAACATATATGGATGAAGGTTTGGAAACATGGCCCGTAAATCAAATATCAAGTTTGACCATTATATCACCCTAGGGTTCATGAGTGATGAAAAAGAAGAGCTAGGGAAGAGAGATTCCGATTCTTACCTTAAATAGGGGGTTTCTCCAGCGTCGAGGTCCGGCAGAGGGACTCGCTGGAAACTTGGGTGGCCGCAGGTGGAAGGAAGAGTGGCGTGAATTTGGTGAAGGGAGGGAAATGTGAGGGTGGTGTGTTGTGTAGTGAGGAAGATGAAGAAAATGAAGGGGCTAAGGTTCTAGAGAAATAAGAGCCACCAAATGACCATTTTGCCTCCACTTAAGAGGGAAGGAGAAAGGTTTAATTAAGGGCAATCTTGGAAATTCTCCAATACAAAATAAATATACTTTCAACACTTAACACGAAATTTCCATAATTTCATGACTAATCTCGTCATCATCAATAATCCAATTTCACACAAAATTTTCTATGTACTCTTGTACAATCAAATTCTCACTTTAATTCATTCTAGTCCCTCATAGGACACATACATACATGCAAGCCACATTAGCACATTTCTTCAAATCAACAATTTTACAGTCAACAATACATCACCACATATACCTAAATCCAAGTACAAATTTCATTTTTCCTCATCATTCGTAATTTCTTATCTGTTACAATGTAGTCCTTACATGACATACATACACAGAGACTCGCACAACACATACAAGCTTTAGCATAAAATTCCATGGTTATTACAAGTTTCCAGTCCACCTTGAAGACAAGGTATCTCTTGAAGGAGGGGGAGATGTTGGAACTCTGTTATTGGGGTTTTTAAATAGTTGGTTATAACTAACAACGATTTTACAACTAATGTTTGTTAGGGGTGGGGTCTTTTTAACGGTGTAATTCAGATGTTCTTGGCAGATAATTTTGAGTTGAGTTTGGGGAGAAACTAATCTCTCGGTAGCTAGAATAAGAGTGCCCTAGCCTCTCCAAAGTCTAAGGAAATTACTTCTTAGTGTCTTTCAATTGTTCCGGCATTTGGCATTCTTCATTTTGTTAATAAAGTCCCGTTTTCTACATTTTTTGTTTATATCTTACTAGTTTTGAGGGTTGGGTCCCATTACATGTTATCCAGCTTTTGAGACACAGCATGTCTTTGGTGATGATCCTTCGCAAAGGTAGTTGTAACAAACTATTTGAACTTTCTTGTGTTCAATTGAGTTGTTGACAGACCATGAATGTGATGTGGGATTAATTTCATAGTTTTTGAAGGAGGAAGAAGGGGATAATGCTTTGGTATTGCTATAACATATATGGCATTATGGTGTCTTTGTTATTGTTATAACAAGGATAGCAATTAGCTAAGTTGAAGATTGTGCTTTACATCTTTCATGTGGATTGCCATTATCTCTTCTTTTACTGCTTTGTCAAGTTAATTGCTTTTTTTAGTCTATTTGATTGCAGGATGCCTTGGTGTAACTCTTGTTCTTATATTATATGTAGCACCCCTTGTTACAGAACCTTTTTGTTGGGAAGATAAATGGGCCCAAAAGCCAAGGACCAAAGTCCACATGAGGCACAAAAAACTTAAAAACATAAAAGACAGATGCTAAAATTTATGATGTTGGTTTTCATTGATAAATTTGTACATTTGGTTGCAAAATGCTAATGATATGAGAAGAAGACAAATGAATAAGAAATAGCATCTGAATTAAAAAAAAAAAATCTTGCCTTTCCTGTCTCATTGCTCTCACTTATACTCTTGGTATATATGTGCTTCAAATCAAGTAGGGCAGCAGCCTAGCTTCAGATTCCAAATTTTAAAGCACATCCAGCATGTATAAGGATTCTTATGTACATTGTCTCTGCTATTTTGCTAATACACGAATTTGTTATTCCCTATGCCACCTCGTGAAGTATTATAGATACTTATGCTTTTGTAATTAAATACCCTAGGTTGCAAAGGAGTTACGCGAGAGGGGAATTTCAGCAGATCATTACCATGCAGATATGGATGTATATGCTCGGGAAAAAGTACATATGCGGTAAAGTAGTCGTGCACAGTAATGCTTTATATATTCATTAAAAAAAGCAGGGGGTGCTCTATGTGTTAATTCTTACTTGGCTGTGCTGAATACATTGTCACTGGATAGTCAAGTCATTAATAATGATTAAATGACTAAATGTATTTAGCTCTATTAGGTGAATTATGCTTTTCAAATCCATTATGTAACTTTTTAAACATTAGTAGTGGTTGTGATCTTTATCTTACCCATCATTACTATTTCTTACCCCAGAAGACCATTGGTGAATTTGTGTATGGGTTCTGTTTGGCCAGTCTCAGGTCCAGTTTTATGGTCTTAAAGCATTTGCGAGAAATGGCTTACTGCTCTTTTATTGTACATCTTGTATTGGATCTATGAAACTTGAGACAGATCTGGCTTTTCTTTGCTACAACATTCATTTTGGTGAAGATTGAAAACATGATAGTGATATTTTAGAACCTGGTTGATTTAGCCAGTTGAACTTGTCAGCTAGACTTACCGTCCAAATCTTACTATTTATTTGCTTCAATAGTTGTACTGTCTTGGATTGGTGAAAACTAGCAAGACTTGACAGATGGGATGAAAACCATTGACTTGAAGCTGGGATTCAATCACTGGCTAGGTCATAATTAAAAGCAAATTTTAACTGCAATGCAGTTTTAGGATTATTTATTTATTATTGTGTTTTACGACAAAAGTTTAATAATGTGTATCATAAACAAGCAAAAGAACTCAAATTTGGATTTTAAAGTATTCAAATTGGTTGGGTTGGTTAAACTAATTGATGTGACCCTAGTAGCTTCCAGTTTGCTGTCCAGGCCGGGTTTTAAAACATTAACATAATTTGATTTTTGTGATATAACATGTTATGACAGAATGAATTAATGGAAACTGTTATGTATGTTTGATTGCATAGGTGGAGCAATGGCAAGTTGCAGGTCATAGTTGGTACGGTATGTATCTTTGCAACTGTCATTTTGACATATTTGCATTCTTTTATTTATGATCTCTTCCTGTGTTAGCCTGATATCTTTTAAAATTGCTTGAATTCGCATTCCAGGTAGCATTTGGTATGGGAATCAACAAACCAGATGGTTAGTATTTCAAAAGCCATCCTGCTCTGTCTATATTTTTTGCACTGTGTTAAAGGGCCTACTGTGTTTAGAACATATATCAAAAGGAATAATGGAAAGATAGAAGGAATTGGCTAATACAAGTGAGAACCACCCAGAGCTGAAAGTTTACAGTAGGAGAAGGAAGGAAGTTAAAATAGATGGAGGGGCAGAAACGGAATTTGTAGGAAATTGAAGTATTTTATTTATTCAAAATCTGATTATTACAAGAGGAGAATAGGGGATTATATACCTAGCTAGAGTGATAAGAGGAGGAAAATCCTCCACAATCCTAGGAATCTAATCAATCCTATTGAATACAAATAATTCCCTATTGAATATAAATAAATCCTAATTAATCATGATAACGGAAAAGGAAACAAATCAAAGACCAAATATCTACAAGAAAGGAAATAAATCAGCCAATAGAATCCCACACTCCTTCTCAAGCTGGGGAGTAAATGTCAATCATTCCCACATTGGATAAAAGATTATCAAATTGAGTTATGGGAATAGCCTTGGTAAGGATATCGGTCGTCTGTTGACCCCTTGCTCCAACTTCTCTATGATGAAATGACAATCGATCTCCACATACTTGGTTCTGTCATGATTCTGTGTAACCAGTTACCAGTCAAGGAGGATGGTGAAAATGTTGTGTTATTTCATTCATACAGTAGAGATATATATATATGTATACAGAGGGAATACAAAGATTTCATACATGATCTACATTATACAACCACCATCTGTACATTATACAACTACCCCTACATTATGCAAACTACCCCTAAATTATGCAAACTACCCCTAAATTATGCAACCACTATAATCATGTAGTATTAGTAACACTCACCCTCAAGTTGGATCATAAATATTAATCATACCCACCTTGTTACAAATGTAGTCAATGCAGGCTCTATTTAAGGTTTTTGTGAAAATATCTCCTAATTGGTCTTCTGTTCTCACATATGTAGAAGTAATGAAATTTTCTTTAATTTTTTCACGAATGAAATGACGATCAATTTCAATATGTTTAGTCCGTTCGTGAAAGACAGGATTAGAAGCAATATAAAGAGCAACTTGGTTGTTACACCATAGTTTTGCTAGTAGTGAGAGCTTGAAGCCAACTTCTTTTAATAGTTGGTATATCCATACAATTTCACATACTGAGTTTGCTGTAGCTCTGTATTTTAATTTTGCAATGGATCGGGAAACAACGTTTTGCTTCTTACTTTTCCATGAAACTTGGTTTCCTCCCAGAAAAATACAATAACGAGTAGTAGATCTTCTACATCTTTGCACCCTGCATAGTTTGCATTAGAATAAACTTCAAACTTAGTGTGTTCATGATACCCATAAAATAATCCACGTCCTGGGGCTTCTTTTAAGTAGCACAGGATTTTCTGTAGAAGGGCCCAATGGTTGACTGTTGGAGAGGACATAAAACGACTAACCACACTAACTGAATATGCAATATCAGGGTGACGTCAGATAATTCAATTTTCCCACAAGCCTCCTATATCTCTCAGGATCATGAAATGGCTCACTCTCATGTTAGGGGTTATCGGAGTACTGGATGGCTTAGCCCCTATCTTCCTTGTTTCTTTCAACAAGTCAAGAACATTCTTCCTTTGAGATAGGAAGATCCCTTTCTTATTTCTTAAAACTTCAACCCCTAGGAAATATTTCAAGGGTCCCAAATCCTTCGTCTGAAACTGGGAATGCAAGAAAGTCTTAAGGCCAGAGATGCTTGAACTGTCACTCCCGATTATCACAATATCATCAACATATACCACAAGAAGAATGATACTATCCTTAGATTGATAGTAAAACACCATGTGATCATACTTACTTTTCTTCATTCCATATTCCAAAACAACTTGGCTAAACCTACCAAACCATGCGAGACGGTTTTGCTTCAAAACCATATAGCGATTTATGAAGGTGACATACTTTCTCATACTCCCCTTGAGCAACAAACCCAGGTGGTTGCTCCATATAGAATTCTTCTTGAAGAGTACCATGAAGAAAAGTACTTTTAATATCCAACTGGTGTAGTGGCCAATCATGAATGGCTGTTAATGAGATTAACAATCGAACTGAGGTGAGTTTGGCAACTAGAGAAAAGGTATCTAAGTAATATGCACCATAAGTTTGAGCATATCCTTTCGCAACAAGACAAGCCTTCAACCAAGCCATAGAACCATTAGGATTGACTTTAATTGTAAACACCCATTTGCACCCAATAGTTTTCTTCCCAACAAGTAAATCCATTAATGTCGAAGTGTTGTTATGATCAAGAGCATTTATCTCTTCTATTATAGCATCACGCCACTCGGGATGAGCCAATGCTTCATGGATAGTCTTAGGAATGGACACAGAGTTAAGTTTGGCCAAAAAGGAACAAGATATAAAGGGAAAGTGATCATAAGAAACAACTGAGGCAATAGGATAAGTACAAAGACGTTTCCGTTTGCGAAGAAGGGCAATGGGGAGGTCAAGAGAAGCTAAATCTGGATCCGGCGACGAAGCAGATGATGGAGGGCATGAATCAGAACTTGTAGGCAGTTGCCATCTAGCGTAGACATGAACATCTGGTGGCCGAGTGGTTTCCAAAGGAGGTACAGGAGTGCTTGTGGAGGTTGAGAACAAGGAACAGTGTAGACTAGCAGATCATCGTCCTCCCCTTGAACATGAGCAGTAGAGGAAGGAGAAAAAGAAAGGAATGGCTTCTTGGAAGGTAACATCAGCAAAAACAAGATAGCGTTGAAGAGTAGGAGAGAAACACCAGTATCCCTTTTGGAGACGAGAATAACCAAGGAAGACACATTTGAGGGACTTAGGGTCTAATTATGTGATTTAGGGTCGGGTATCCCGAACAAAACAAGTACTCCAAAGATACGGGACTTAATAGGGAACACAGCTTTAGATGGGAACAAAACAGAATAAGGGATCTTTCCACCAAGAACAGAAGAAGTCATGCGGTTAATAAAAAACAAGCTGTGGAGATAGCATCAGCCCAAAAAGGTATAAGGACATGCATCAAAATAAAAGAGCTGTGACAACCTCTAGTAAATGTCTATTCTTTCATTCAGCGACCCCATTTTGAGCTAGTGTGTCAACACATGAGGACTGATGTAGGATGCCATGCTGAATCATGTTAGACTAGAAAGAATTAGATAGGTATTCTTTAGCATTGTCACTCTTTAAGATTTGAATAGAAACATTGAATCGTGTTTCGATTTCAGCATAGAAAGCACAAAAATGGAAAAAAACCTCAGAGCGATTTTTCATTAAATATAACTAGGTAACACAAGAGTGATCATCAACAAAGGTAATGAAATACTTAAAACCTGTCTTGGACACAATAGGATAGGGAGCCCAAACATCAGAATGAACTACCTTAAAAGGGGATGTAGCCCATTTATTAACCTTAGACTCTTAAGGGAATACGATGGTGTTTTGCAAACTGACAAGACTCGCAAGGTAAGGACGATAATTGTCGAAACTGGGGTTGGAGCTGCTTGAGAATTGGTTGAGAAGGATGACCCAGACGACAGTTGATGTGATTTCGGGAGGGAAAACACTTAATCGATTTTTTTGATAGGTTGAAAGAAACAAACAAAGAAAACCAAATCACTCAATTGATTAGCCAAAGGGCGCCACAACTAAGAGAAATGGGTTGATCTCGCCACACTCAAGAAAGAAGAACGTGAGTGATAAGAAATCTAGCTGCTCTCGCCACTAACCCAAGTTAGATAAGAGAAAGAACTCAAGAATCCTCTTGAAAGCAAAATGCCAATATCTCATATATGATTCAAGGATGGTTTACAACAAATGGCAAGGAACCTTTTTATAGAGGGTCTCCAAAACAAAAAGACATTAGACTCCAACTAATGCATTAAATGCATCAACTAAAAGTCAAGTAGTGTAGGCTAAATGTCAAAGACAATAAATGCATAGGTAGCTAAATGTCAAAGACAATAAATGCATAAGTAATAGACTACAACTATATTCAACAAATGCAACTATCCCACATGCAATCTTTTTCACACTTCTTCCAATTTTAACAATGTGGTTAAGCCAAATCTAAGCCCTTTAGCCCTTGAACGAGTTAGAGGCCCAATTGAAGTGTTATCCCTTTCTTAGGTTGCAATTAGTCCAAGCTCTTTAACCCTTGAACGAGTTAGAGGCCCAATTGAAGTGTTTTCCCTTTCTTGGGCTGTAATGGGGTTATCCTTGATTACATCAACAGTGTACTTCGAAGGGAGATAACGAACTAGAACACGCCAAAGATCTTGGTGTCTGATTGTCGAGAATGTAGAGGCTTCTCGATTCATGCCCTCTACCAATTGTCTTAATATGTAATTTTAAAGCAGTTTCTACATTTCTTAACATTTTTATGTAATTTGTAAAACGTTGAAAATATATTGGACCATTGCAGAAGTTAGACTCTACAAGACTTAACATTGAATCTTGAAAAGACAAAGCATGTCTATCCTGTAAAAGTAAAAGAACAGGATGATTAATTCTTAACCGGTGCATGGGCTTAACTGCGACTTGAATTAATCCTATATAGATAAATCCAAATTTATCTTTCCTATTTTGATCAATTTGTTCTTTATTGAGCAAATTATTGAATCTTGACACTTTCCTAAATTAGTAGTACATTCTATAGTTCTAATTATGTCTTGAACCTTAAAATTGAATGTTGAGTGTCTATAAACTTCACTGGGTATTACTCTAGGAATTTCCCAATTTCGTCACCTTTCTTCAGCTTCTAACATTGATATTTCTGAATTATTAATTTCATCTTGATCTACAGAACTAAGATTGGTAGAGGTAGAGAGAAGACTGATTTCAGAACTATTTCTATTAAAAAGTCTTCTTACTAATTTAGACATATTTAAGAAAATAACTTCCTAAAATTCCTTTAGGTTTGTTAAGGTTTATCGGGATAAGGCTTTGTTGTTGTTGTTGTTGTTGTTGTTGTTGTTTGTTAAGGTTTATCGGGACCACCTCCCACGAGAAAACCTGCCTCTCTTCGGGCCTTATGGCTGACCAATGCAGTCACAAGGTTGACCAACGCTAACCCTTAACTAGCTAAAAGTTTTTTAAGAAACTAAATTCTTAAACAAATCTAAACTAATAAGAGGGTTTATTAACAGAACTAGGCTCTAATACCATTTTATTTTATTTTTTAAATATTTTCTAAGTACCACCGATTCGACCGCGATCTGATCAATGAATCTTGAACCAGTGCTTTCACCGATTTAATGACCTGTTCGATTTTTAAAACATTGGAAATTAACAAAAATATCAGATGTTATATCAAAGTTTGCAAGTTTACACTCGAGATCTTGGTTCTTTCTTTTGAAATGAACCAACACTATAGGTAGGAAAAAGAAAACCCCTATTCTACCATCCCTCGCTCTCTATTCTCACACAACTTCCAGCACTACATGTCCCGTAACAAGATCCATAACAAGGGACCATAACAGAATTGGATGTGGCTGTAACAAATTCTGGTGCTGAAGTGATGTGAGGTGCTGTGCTGGAGTGGAGGAGAGAGATTGGGCTGTTATAGGGGTTTTTTGGGTGTCATAAGAACCTGTAGGGTGTGGAGAATTGTGGGAGTTTAGGAGAGAATAGTCTCTTCAAAGCTAGAATAGTGCTTACCTTTATTTGTCAGTTTTCTTTCCCTTGGTTTCTGGTTTCTGCTGCTATTTCTCTACTGATTTCTGTTGCTTTCATTTATATTCTGCTATGATCTCATTGAATAGTAGGATATACCTCCATATTTTCTCTGGAATAATATATCCAGCGGACTTCCATTATGCTTCCTACGATGGATTTTGCAACTATAATTGTTTTTTTTTATTTTAAAATTTTTCACTGAAATAGTGTGGCCTCAGTCCACGCAAATTTAAATTCTCTATTTTTTAATATGTTAATGCCCGTGTATATTTTTCTTTTTCATTTTTAAGGTTGTTATCTTTTTTTTTTTTCTCCTGATATGTTGTTTGACGATGATTCTTTTTTGTGCTTGTGAAGAACAGTTTTCTTTTAGGCCTTCATTTGGTGTACTGTATTTAGCAATGTGAGATTTTATGCTTGCATGCAAAGGAGAGTATGCATATTGTGTTTTACTGAGTGAGCAGCCCCTGGTATTAGACATGCATATTTTGTTTGCTGTTCCACTCATATAAGATTAGAATATTTAATGGTAGAATTTTGCATGTAGTCAGGTTTGTCATCCATCACAGCTTGAGCAAATCAATGGAAACATACTACCAGGTTTGTGTCATCCCGCCAAGGTTCTCTCCTGTTACTCTTTTTTTTTTTTTTCCTCCCGTCATTAAGCCCTTCCTGCAGGAAAGTGGTCGAGCTGGTCGAGATGGACTTCCATCTGAGTGTGTACTTTACTTTAGACCTGGTGATGTCCCCCGACAGGTAAAGATTTGCAGCAGTCTACTTTCCTGCATCTTCCTACATGACATATCTTTTTCTACAATAGCTGAAGCTTGCACGAAATAAGACCTGCTTATGTTGACTTCATGTAGATATTTAACTTTAGATTTTGGGGTCTGTTGGCTTTAGCTTCCCTTTTAAGATGAGGAATGTACGACGGACAAGATTACTAGACATAGTGATTGAAATTGTGTGATTTGCGATTTGAATTACACGATTCGATACGAGTTAGGGATTTGCTGATTCAAATCGGTTAGTTGAATTGACTCCTACCCTAAATCGCCGAAATCGTGCTCTTTGTGCTAGAGTTGGCGAATCGCATGGTTCCAACGATTTGTAGAAGCTCTTTCCAGTCGGGTCACAAGGTTAGCTTCTTTGTGACTTGACACAACCTGACTCCAAAAAACATCTTTTTTCTTTTTCTTTTTGAGTCAAACCTGCACAAACGTGGTTGAGAAATGTAGAAGAATCAGGATTGTAATAGAAAATCCCTATATTATAGGAGTAGGTGTATTTATAGTGATTTGTTCTTTATTGTTGATTTTGTTACTATATTTAGCTTTTATATTTTTGGCATTATTGTTGTATATATATCTGAAGACACCTAGTGTAATTTACTTCGTTCCAATATATCAAAAGCAGCGTTTTGGCTTGTTTCCTCCCTCATATTTGTTTACATGGTATCAGAGCCGGTAAATAAAACATGAGTTGAAGGAAACAATGGCCAACGATGGAGCAAGTAGGGGTGATGGTTCGGAAGTCTCTTTCGGTTCCGTCCGACCAATCCCTAAAATTGTTCCAGCTGCAATTTCTGATTTCCAGTCCCATACTTACCTTCAAATCACGACCCAAAAATTGAACGGGAAGAACTTTCTCAAATGGTCCCATTTCGTGATGATGGTCGTTTGTGGCAAGGGAAAACAAGGGTATCTTGACGGAACTATTTCATAACCAGCCGTTGATGATCCGAATTACCCTGCTTGGGAGGCACAAAACTCAATGGTCATGGTGTGGCTTATTCATTCAATGGAAGATCACATTGCTGAAACCTATATCTTCTTGACGGCGAAAAGCATTTGCGATGCCGTTACCCTTACTCACTCAGCTTTGAAGAACTCTTCGTACATGTTTGAACTCAAGACTCGTGCACGCACCTCCGACAAGGGAAGAATGATGTAACTACTAAGCTGACAAAACACTGGCAAGAATTGGACCTTTTTATTACTCGACCTTGGAAAAATGCTGATGATATTGTGATGTACAAGGAAATGATGGACGCTAATCATATCTATGACTTTCTTGTTGGCCTGAATCTGGAACTTGATGATTTTTGCAGTCGTTTGTTGGTGTTGAGTTCGTTGCTGAATATTGGTAAAGTTTTTGCTGAAGTATGGCGTGAAGAACACCGTTAGAGAGTGATGCTTGGTGATTCTTCGAAGGCTGATCAATCTACGTCTTCTACCAAAGCATATAGTCTAGTGGAGTGATGTGATCATTGCAATAAGCCATATCACACTTAAGAGACATGTTGAAAAATCCATGGTAAGCTTGCGAATTGGACTCAGAATTGTGCTAAAGGACGTGATGGGAAAGGGATGCAGGTTTCAATTGAGGGAGTGGCATAAAACCAACTGGGTACAACCTTCTCAAAATAGCAGTTAGATTAGCTTCGAAAAATGCTTTCTACACCATAGTCTGCCTCTTTAACAGCCCAAGGTACCTCCATAAATTCCTTTGGTTGCCTAACTACAAAAGCAAAACGTTGGATTATCGATTCCGGGGCAACCGATCATATGACAAGTTGTGAAAAGTTATTCATATATTATTCTTCTAGTCTTGGAAATCATCGTGTTAAGGTTGCTAATGGTTCATTTTTTGTAGTTGTTGGTCTTGGATCTATCCAAAATTGGCCCAGATGTTGTTCTTTAGTCCGTGTTGCATGTTCCCAACTTGTCTTGCCATCTGTTGACCATTAGCAAGCTTACTCGCGATATGGATTGTGTTGTGAATTTTTCTCTGTGTTGTGTTTTTCAGGACCAAATTTCCGGGAAGAAGATTGGCAGTGCTAGGGAACTCGATATTACTTTGAGGATGACTTTTATGTACGTGGTTTGGTTCAAACAGCTGTTAGCACATCTCTTTCTCGGCATCAACAAATCATTTTACTTCATAATAGACTAGGACATCCTAGCTTCACTTATATGAAATATTTGTTTCCATCCTTGTTCAAGAATAATGATTCTTTCCAATGTGAAATTTGCCAGTTGGCTAAACATACTCGTGTTCCCTTTCCATCCCAATCTTATAATGCATCCAAACCTTTTGCCTTATTTCATAGTGATATTTAGGGTCCATCTCATATTGAAACTCTTATCCGAAAAAAATGGTTTGTTACTTAGACTCATGTTTACTGGGTTGATCTTTTAAGAGAATAGTTCGAAGTTGCTACCGTGTCTAAAAACTTCCACACCATGATTCAAAATCAGTTTAATGAAAGTATCAAGATCTTACGTACGGATAATGGGAGAGAATTTTTCAATATTGTCTTGGATGATTTTCTATTAAAAAACGGTATTATCCATCAAAGTTCGTGTGTAAATAGTCCACAACAAAACAGTATCGCAGAAAGAAAAAATAGACATTTGTTAGATGTCGCTCGCTCTCTTATGTTTGCAGCCAACATGCTGAAGACCTTTTGGGGTGATGCAGTTCTCATTGCGTGTTATTTGATTAACCGTGCTCCCTCTCAGGTGTTAGAGTATAAGACTCCTATTAACTGGCTTCTCTAGGTTTATCCTGACACAACCTTCAACTGTTCTTGACTTTCATGTCTTTGGATGCCTAGCATTTGTTCATAACTTCGACCCCCATAGGAGTAAATTTGATCCTCGATCACACAGATGTGTGTTTGTTGGGTATTCCACCACTCAAAAGGGGTACAAGTGTTACTCAATGGAAAAGAAAAAAATATTTTTGTGACCAAAGATGTCACGTTCTTTGAAAATCAATTCTTTTTTCAGAAAAATTCTCTTTAGGGGGAGTACAATTGTGAAGACAATTTTTTCCGAAGGCAATTAAGGAAATCCAAATTTGTGGGAATATTTTTGGGATACTTTACCCCATTCAAACAAACTTCCCGAGATATCCTCTTGTCCGGATAAATCCCAAGAGAATCCTCCAGATGCAACCCAAGATTTTTCTCAACGAGCCTCTGAATCTAACTAATACTCCACAAAATCAGGTCTCCTCAAAAAAACTTGAACAGAACCAAGAATCCCATCCAGAACGATTGTTTGATCTCAAATATACATGGAAACAAGGCTCAAAGGATGATCCACAAGCCCCACACGTCCAAGAACACGAATCGAAACCACATATGAAAAATAAGTTTTTTGATCTTCATCTGCCTGTGGTTGTTAGAAAGGGTATTCCGTTCTGTACGAATCATCCTATATCAAGATTTGTAGCCTCTGATTATCTATCTAACTCTGTTCGACCACTTGTGTCCAATTTGGAAGATGAAGAAATTTCCCAAAACGTGCAAGAGGCATTGAACAAACTAGCATGGAAAAAGGCTATCATGGATGAGATGAAAGCATTGGAGGATAATGGTACATGGGAAGTAGTATAAAAGCCGAAGGGTAAGGAACCCTTTGGTTGTAAATGGGTGTTTACTATTAAATACAAAGTTGATGGCTCAATGAAAAGATTCAAGGCCTGGTTGGATACTAAAGGTTATATACAGACATATGGGGTCGATTATCAGGAGACATTTTGCCCCGGTAGCTAAGATGAACATTGTTCGAGTTCTTCTCTCTCTTGCAGTGAATCTAGAAATGCCTTTGAAGCATCTAGATGTTAAGAATGCTTTTTTAAATGGCGGCTTAGAAGTAGTAGTTTATATGGAACGTCCTCTTGGCTTTGATCAGCCTGGAAAGAAAGGTAAAGTTTTCAGGTTAAATAGAGGACAGAAGATCAGCCTCTGGTTATTGCACCTTTGTTTAGGGGAACTTAGTCTTGGAGAAGGGAAAAACAACCAGTTGTAACTAGAAGTAGCGCTAAGGCCGAGTAGAGATCATTAGCTCACGGAATTTGTGAAGTTTTGTTGCCGAAGAATCTGTTAACAGAAATTGGAGAACCTATGGACTCTCCTTTGAAGGTATATTGTGATAACAAGACAGCAATCAACATTTCCGACAATCCAGTGCATCACAAACAACAACAACAACAACAACAACAAGCCTTATGTCACTAGGTGGAGTTAGCTACATGAATCACACGTCGCTATTGAGCTCTATCAATGACCAACTTTTTAGGTTTCTCATTCACTCAAAGATTTCATTCAATGACTTTTCTAATAGTCCTTCTTGGTCTTTTTCAGCTTTTTTTCACAGGACTCCATACTATCTGGCCAACTCTCTTTATTAGCGCATCTAACTATCTTCGTTGAATATGTCCAAATCATCTTAAACGATTTTCTATCATTTTCTTCTCAATAGGTGCCACTCCAACTCTACTTCATATACAAACATTACGGACCATATTTCGTCTTGTATGACTGCACATCCATCTGAACATCATCATCTTTGCTATCCTAATTTTTTGTTCTTGTTGTCCTTTCAATGCCCAATATTCACTCCCATATAATATTGCTGGTCTTATAGCAGTATAATGAAACTTCCTTTTTAGCTTATCAGGTATTTTCCAGTCACAAACCACTTTTGATGTCTTTCTCCATTTCAACCACCCAGCTTGTATCCTATGTGTAACATCTCTATTAATTTCATCGTTATCTTATATAACTGATCCTAGATACTTGAACTTTGACACTTGTGGTATAACTTGGTCTTCAATTTTCACCTTTAACTCATTTCTAGCTTGTCACTTGGTAAAATTGCAATGCATATATTTTATTTTACTCCTGCTTAGATAGAAATCCTTCAATTCTAAAATACATTTCCATAACTCGAGTTAGAGTTAATCTCTTCCCTTGACTCCACCATGTGGACTATGTCATTTGCAAAAAGTATGCATTTGGGGATTTCTTCTTGGATGTGTTCCGTCGGAATGTGTAAAATCAGATCAAACAAATAAGGGCTCAAAGATGATCCCTAATGCAGGCCAATCTTAATAGGAAAATCTTTTGTCTCCCTTCCAGATGTTCTTACACTAGTTGTTACCCCTTCATACATATTTTTTATAGCTCTAATATACACAACATGGACACTTTTCTTTTCCATGGCTTTACATAGAACTTCTGTTGGTACTCAATGACAAGCTTTTTTCAGGTCAATAAAAGCTGTATGCAAATCTTTTTTGTTTATTCCGATACTTTTTTATCAACCCTTAGTAGATAAATAGCTTTCATAGTAGACCACTCTAGCATAAATCCAAATTGATTCTCAGAGATATGTGTCTCAATTCTTAACCTGCTTCGATCACTCTTTTCCATAATTTCATAGTGTGACTATAAGTTTAATCCCTCGATAGTTTGTATATAGGCACTAAAGTGTTTTTTCTCCATTCCTCATACATTTTCTTGGTTCTTAAAATCTCATTAAATAGTTTAGTTAGCCAGATAGTACTCTCATCCCCTAAACACTTTCAAACTTCGATAAGAATACCATCAGGACCAACAACTTTACCATTATCAATTCTCTTAAGAGTTTCTTTGACCTCGCCAACTCTAATCATGCTATAATAGGCCAAATTTTGTTCGTCTTCGTAGGTTGTTAAATCTTTTATATCACTAGTTGACCTTGCACTGTCATTAAAAAACTTGTAAAAGCAACCCTTCCATCTATTTTTAATGTTTCCATTTGTAACCAAAACTTTTGCTTCTTCATCCTTAACACATCTTACTTGATCAAAATCTCTAGATTTCCTTTCTCTATTTTTCGCAATTTTGTAAATCTTTCGTTCCCCATTTTTCATTCCTAAGTTCTTGAAAAACTATTTAAACGATTTAGATCGTGCTTCATTTATTGTTTTTTTTTTGTTGTCTTCTTATTAACCTTCCTGTACCTTTCCCAATTTTCCTAATCCAGTGCATCATGACCGAACAAATCATGTGGAGATTGACTGACATTTTATAAAGGAGAAAATAGAGGATGGCACCATCTGCTTGACATACATTCCTTCTACAGAACAAGCAGCTAACATCCTTACCAAGGGTCTTTCAACATCTTTGATTGAGAAGTGCATAGATAAGCTGAACTTGTACAATGTGTACAGTCTAGCTTGAGGGGGAGTGTAGAAGAATCAAGATTGTAAATAGAAAATCCCTATATTATAGGAGTAGGCATATTTATAGTGATTTGTTTTTAATGTTGATTTTGTTACTATATTTAGGTTTTGTATTTTTGGCATTACTGTTGTATATATAGCTGAAGATACCTAGTGTAATTACTTAGTTCCAACATATCAAAAGTGGCGTTTTGGCTTGTTTCCTCCCTCATATTTGTTTACAAGAAGCACAAATGGCAAAAGATGTACAAAATCATTCTGTATTTCGAAGAATCCCTCACAAAATAAGCTAAATGGCTAAAAGTTGCTTTGCTTTGTCTCTCACAAAGCTTGCAGTGTTGATATACGGACTCAAATAAGGAATATATATTAAAATAATAATAAAGCTTCCTGACATTCAAGTATCGTCAACTAAGGGATATATATATTAAAATCTAAATTCAAAACATTAAAATTAGTCTTTTAAAACTTGGTATATTAGTCTTTTCAAACTTGGTTTGGTTACTAATGTAGTTATTTTATGACTTACAACTTATGATGAGTCCTATGATTTATTGACTTTTTATGAATTGACATTAGGAATTACTCACTTTTGTATATGAGGCTTTTTTATGGCCTATTTATAGTTTAAACTTATGAAATTAAGTATATTATTTATGATATAGAACATATTTATGATATTTTTTAATATATTCGTAAATCTTATGATTCAATACGATTTACGATTCATGATTTATAATTTAGCTTAGTGATTCATGATTTGAATTGTGATTTAATAACTATGTTATTAGACATGTGATAGCCTTAGCTAATAAGAACTGTTTTATTCTCTAACGAAAGCACATGCTTGCATGCTTAGGGATTCTTCTGCATATCTATGTTTATATGCCTGTATGTGGATTCATGGCCCATGTAATTATTATGATGATCTTCTGACAGAGTTCTATGGTATTCTACGAAAATTCGGGACTGCAGAATTTGTATGATATAGTACGATATTGTCAGGTATTTTCTACCATGGTGTTTATATTGCATCACTTATGGTTGATTTCGGTTGATACTCATTTACTCCATTTTTTTAAACCTTTTAAGTTAGGACATATCTTTGTTTCTTCTTCCTGTCCCTTTCCTTTTGTACGGCAGTGGAGTCTTATGTTAAGATTTATTGGAAGCTTATTTGTGAATATATATAAAACCAGAATCAAAATCTTTTTCTCATCTTTTGACAATTTTATGAGCACATCTACTCACAATTCTCCCCGATCATACATGCTGGTGGAGACATTGTGCACCAGGCAATTGGAACTGATAGATGGTTTGACCTTTTCATTTGGCTCCTATTTGCTATGTCTACCCAATGAAGTTTGTGTTCTTATGGTCTAGTGCACAACTGTGTGTGTTGCACCATATGTAAGCAAAACTCTCTTGCTGATGGAAATAGTGGATAGTTAATCCTGTAATTTGATTCTACTCTGGGCTTAGATTAAGTGAAGAAAATGTTGATAGACAGATTCTTGATTTTATTTCACACACATATAATCAGGTGCTTATGTTCTTCATATAGTTTATGGTGCAAAGTTGTCCAAAAAGTGAAGTTGGTTTATCCATTTCAAGTGTATTTTATTGTTGAGGAAATAGGGGGCAAACATCAGCGAGAAAAGGAAGGGACAACGTACCAAATATATATTGAAAGACTTATTTCAAGGTGTTTAACAATGAACCTTAACTTCTATATATACTGACATTATAACTGCAGAGACATTTATACCCTTTATATTAGGTGCACCTTAAAAAACTATTTTCTTTACCTATAAGATTTTCCTTTATTCTTGATACCTTTTGACAGGGTAACAATTTTCTTAACCTACAAAACTTATGTAAATTATTAATACCTCTTGACATTTATATGCTTAAGGAAGACAAAAAGACTATTAGATAGAGATGAGCATTTGAACTTTTATTGTATGCATTATCAACCTTGCACCTGAATTTTTATATACTATAACTGTCATTCTCTTTCATCTAGTCCAAAAAAAAATGTCGCCGCAGTGCCTTTTTCCAGCACTTTGCTGAGACTCAGCAAGACTGCAATGGTACCTTTCATGGCTTTCTTATACTTCTTATTTCTGCTAGGCCATGTGGCATAAAGTTAAATGATATAGATTCTTATCTTCACAGGGATGTGTGACAACTGTGCATTCTCAAATGAAGTGAAAGAATTAGATGTCTCTCGTAAGTCATGTGTTAATTTGATGTTTGTTCAATTTTAATCTTCCATTTTACCCCTTTAGTACTTGATTTTGATTGCACAAAGTTATTCTTGTTGCTCCTCTCTAGTCTCTTTTGACCTGTATTACACAATGACTTTGTCTAAATATACTTGCTTTGGTGTTCTAAGGATGGATCATATGTCCTGGCCTATAGTGAAT
The DNA here is from genome assembly GCA_037074585.1 of Biancaea sappan. Lineage (NCBI taxonomy): Eukaryota > Viridiplantae > Streptophyta > Magnoliopsida > Fabales > Fabaceae > Biancaea > Biancaea sappan. Next base: position 66,724,663 of record CM073490.1, read on the forward strand.
GACTTGTTGCTACATAAATGAAATATAATTACCATTGAGAATTGACTATTTGATATTTGGATTTAAACAATCTATTTTTTTAATAACTTTAGTGGGCCATACGGTCTATCCTTGAGCAAAATTTAAAAATTTCAAGTCCCTGATTTCCTGGCCTTTTGAAGAAGCACTATGTTAGTGAGGAAAATGAAGAAACCAGAATATTATTCCACCCAAAATTGATGATTTTACAACACCGTATTGCCTATATATATATATATATACACACACAGAGGAGAGATCAAAGGGAGGAAATTCCTCCTTGAATCTTGGTCATAAAAGCAAAAATGCAGAAAATATTCCCACAGGAAAATGAAGAAACCAGAATATTATTCCACCCAAAATTGATGATTTTACAACACCGTATTGCCTATATATATATATATATATATATACACACACACAGAGGAGAGATCAAAGGGAGGAAATTCCTCCTTGAATCTTGGTCATAAAAGCAAAAATACAGAAAATATTCCCACAATATTTTCACGACACATTAACTATAGAAGTTGACTAAGACATAAGTAGGGGAATCAATCACAATAAATCAGAATATAATCAGATCTTCACATGACACAACAAGGTATGATGGATGAAATGGCGGCCTTGGAATCTGATCATACGTGGACCCTTGTTCTTGCTCCAATAGGAAAATCAATTGTTGGATGCCGATGGGTCTTTATAGTTAAAGTTGGGCATGTACACTAATTTGATCGGTTGAAAGCTAGATTGGTGCCTGAAGGCTACACACCAATTTTTGGGCTCGATTATGGAGATACTCTCTCCCTTGGCTAAAGTGACTTCTATTCATCTCTCATTGGCAGCCATGCGTAGTTGGCCTTTATACTAGTTAGATATTAAGAATGCCTTTCTTCATGGGGATCTAATTGAATAAGTTTATAGGGAACGACCTCTTGGGTTTGTTGTTCATTGTTCAGGGAGAGTCACATAATCTCGTTTGCAAACTTCACAAGACTTTGTATAGCCTCAAGCAAAGTCATCGAGCAAGGTTAAGTCGATTTAGTGCGGCCCTTAAACAAATTGGTATGACGCGAAGTGAGGTTGATCATTTAGTATTTTATAAGAAATATTCTGATAAGGCTTTGTATGGCCTCAAGCAAAGTTCTCGAGCATGGTTTAGTCGATTTAGTGCAGCCCTTAAACAATTTGGTATGACGCGAAGATCATTTAGTATTTTATAAGCAATATTCTGATAAGTGTATCTGTTAGGTCCCTTTTTATGGATCTGGTTATGGGTTTGTGTTGACGGTTTAGATTATAGAGGGAACCAAAATCTCTATGATGTTGGCTCTAGATCTAAGAGAGAACCAGCCTATCGCTCATTGTAAACTCACCAAGCTAATTTGATAACACTTACAACATTCATTCATTAGTTCTTAGGAAATATATAATATTATAAACTGATATAAGAAACTGTTTTAAACTACCCACACACATAATCATGAAACTGTTTTAAACTACCTACACACATAAACATGAAACTATCCTAAACTACCTACATACATTAAATACACATGCATCAGCAAATATAAATTATAAATTATAATTGTCCCTAACATTTCCTCCCTTCTTCAATACATGCTTGTCCTTTAAACTACCCACACACACAATCATGAAACTGTTTTAAACTACCTACACACATAAACATGAAACTATCCTAAACTACCTACATACATTAAATACACATGCATCAGCAAATATAAATTAATATAAATTATAATTGTCCCTAACATTTCTTCCCTCCTTCAATATATCTTGTCCTTAAGCGTGTGGTTGCGATTGCTTTGCTGAGTGGATCTGGTGGTTTAGGTTCAATGGGATCCAATAAAACTAGTGTGGAAACCAAGTCTGAGCAAGGCCCTTTGGATAATATGAAACTAGACTCACTTTCTCTTCTTCTCTGGCCTTGGACATTGTTAAGCCACTACCACTTACTTGTGAGACCCCACCATCACAAGTTGCACCATGCTCGCCCTCTATCTTGGTCCCAGATAAGCCACGTCGATGCGAGTGGTTGTGCGAAGACTCCCCATGTTGATGTCTGTCTCTGTCGCAAGCATCTCTGTGGAAGAAACCATCTTGCATCTCTCTGCCTCCATTGCGAGCTCTTATGTGCGAGACCCGTATTGTTGTGGTTCCCTTTCTCCGTTGCTTGCTTCTCTACCTTCATTGCCGGCGACTTCCTTCTCTCTTTCTCCTTTACGCTATTCTCTCTCCTCCATGTTGTTCTCTTTTGTCGATGCGTGTGTCTCTGTCCTCCTTGCGTGCGTCTTTGTCTTCCTCGCAGGCGACGTCCTTCTTGTTTTCTTTCTGCATAGCCACTTCCTCTGTCAGCGAGTCAAGCCATGTGTTCGACTCCTCTAATTGTTGCGTTGTCTTCTGTCTCTCCGCTGCTTCCAACGCCCGTTCTTGTAGAATCTGAACTAGATGAGACAATTGGGTAATGATGGCTTCATAGAGAGCAAGACGTGTAGTCTCTTGCTCAAGGAACAATTGTTGCAATTGCATCAATTGTAGTTGCAGAGAGTCTCCCATAACGGTTGGCTCTGATACCAATTTGTTATGGTCCTTTTTTATGGATATGGTTATGGGTTTGTGTTGACGGTTTAGATTATAGAGAGAACCAAAATCTCTATGATGTTGGCTCTAGATCAGAGAGAGAAAACCAACTTATCTCTCAATGTAAACTCACCAAGTTAATTTGATAACACTTAACAACATTCATTCATTAGTTCTTAGGCAATATATAATATTACAAGACATAACTGATATATGAAACTATTTTAAACTACCCACACACATAATCATGAAATTGTTTTAAACTACCTACACACATAAACATGAAACTATCCTAAACTACCTACATACATTAAATACACATACATCAGCAAATATAAATTAATATAAATTATAAATTATAACTGTCCCTAACAGTATCTATTTTGTTGTTTATGTTGATGATATTGTTATAACTGGAGATGACTATGAGTATTAAATGCCTTAAGCAGCATTTATTCCAACAATTTTAGACCAAAGATCTCAAGAGATTGCGATATTTTTTTTTGGGATTAAGGTAGCCCAATCCAAGACGGGGATTTCTATTTCACAAAGGAAGTACACTCTTGATATCTTGGAAGAAACTGGAAAGTTAGATTGTAAACTAGGTAATTCCCCTATGGATTCAAATGTTAAACTTATGGCAGATTAGGGAGAGTCTTATTTAGATCTAGGAAGATACTGCAAATTAGTTAGGAAGATGAATTACCTCACTATGACTAGACCCTTCATATCATTTGTTGTTAGTGTCGTGCACTAGTTTCTAAACTCCCCATGTGATAGTCATTGGAATGTAGTAATGCGGATATTAAGATATATTAAGAGTTCTCTTGGAAAGGGTTTTGTTTATGAGAATGGGGGACGCACAGAAATTATTGCTTACGTGAGGGTTGATGGAAAGGTATCGGAATAAACAAAAGACTTGTATATAGCATTTATTGATTTAGAAAAAGCTTATGATCGAGTACCAAGAGAAGTGCTGTGGAAAGCCTTGGAACAGAAAGGTGTACGGGTTGCGTATATTAGAGCTATAAAAAATATGTATGAGGGGGCTACAACTAGTGTGAGAACGTTTGGAGGGGAGACAAAAGACTTTCCTATTAAGATTTGCCTGCATTAGGGATCATCTTTGAGCCCTTAATTGATTGACTTGATTTTAGATGTTCTCACGAAACACATCCAAGAAGAAATCCCCAAATGCATGCTTTTTGCGGATGATGTTCTCATAGCATTGTCAAGGGAAGAGAGAAATTTTAAACTTGAGTTATGGAGAACTATTTTGGAATCGAAGGGTTTTCGTCTGAGCAGGAGTAAGACAGAATATATGCATTGTAAGCTTAACAAGCGACAAGCTAGAAACGAGTTTGAGGTTAAAATTGGAGATCAGGTTGTATCACAAGTGTCAAAGTTTAGGTATCTTGGATCAATTATACAAGATGACGGCGAAATTACTATAGATGTGGCACATAGGATACAAGCTGGATGGTTGAAGTGGAGAATGGCATCAGGAGTTGTTTGTGATCAGAAAGTACTTGATAAGCTCAAAGGAAAGTTTTATCGTACTACTATAAGACGAGTGATGTTATATGAGAATGAATGTTGGGCAATGAAAGGACCACAAGAACATAAAATTGGAGCAGCGGAGATGAGAATGTTGTGTTGGATGTGTGGTCATACAAGAAGAGATATGATCCGTAATGATCGTATACGAGGTAAAGTTGGAGTGGCACCTGTTGAGGAAAAAATGGTTGAAAACTGTTTAAGGTGGTTTGTGCATGTTCAAAGAAGACCGTTGGAAGCGCCAGTAAGGAGAGTTGAATAGATGGTTTGAAGCCCTGTGAAAAGAGGTAGAGGAAAACCAAGAAAGACACTTAGAGAAGTTATTGAATGAGATTTTTTGATAAATGAGATACCTAAAGAGTTGGTCATTGATAAAGCTCAATGGTATCATGTGATCCATGTAGCCGACCCCACCTAGTGGGATAAGGCTTTGTTGTTGTTGTTGTTGTTGATAGATGGTCAAGATCTGGGTGTTGTGTTCTTATTATAGGAAACTTGATCTCTTGGAAGAGCAAAAAGCATAATGTGGTTGCTAAATCTAGTGTAGAAGCGGAATATCGGGCAATGGCCCTCACTACATGTGAACTTATGTGGATTGATCTACTTCTCTGAGCTCAAGTTTTGCAAAATTGAAACTATGAATCTTATATGTGATAATCAAATTGCTCTACATATTGCATCTAATTCAGTTTTTCATGAGAGAACTAAACAATTGAGATTGACTGTCATTTTATACGAGAAAAGATTTTATCTGGAGAAATTATCAGATCCTTCTTAAACTCCAATAATCAACTGGTTGATATGTTCACTAAGTCTATTCGGGGGCTAAGGATGAAATATATATGTAACAAGCTGGATGCGTTTGACCATCTTGAGGGGAGTGTTGAGAATAATGTAAATATTTATTGTACCCAATCATAGCTGTTAGGTACTAGGGGTAGGGGACAAAAAGGGAATTATAGGGGTCAGGTTGTTAGAGTAAAAGAAAGAAAAATGGCTGAGGTGGCAAGGCAGTTGGTTATATATAGAATAGGGGGTAGGTAGTGGGAGTCACACAGAGTCTGTTATTGAGAGGGGTGTTTGGGAGCTTCATTGCTTTGGAAAGGAGCACTTGTGCTATGGAATAGGGGACTTGGTCTCTGGTGCATTTCTTTTCTTCTCTTTGGTTTTTCTGTTATTGTTTTGTATTTCTTGTTTTTTGGTGATACAATCTTGGTTTTCTCCGTGGATTATAATCTAGTTCCTAACAATTGGTCGAATTGCGGGATCTAAACGAAGGGACGACAAGAGCTTGAAACCAGGTTTTTCTTAAGTTTCCATGTTGCCAAAGATGTCAGATAGGATCAAGAGTGTGGAGGCTAGGATGGATAGAGTTGAAGGAGGTTTGGCAGAAGTGAAGCAAGATTTGAAGCTTGAGATGGAGATGAAGTAGTCACGCTTGGCAGAGGTGAGCCGACTTCTGGGGAAAAAGACAGATGAGGGGAACACAAGAGGTCAGTCCACTGGTAGTAATGAAGGTCCTGAGAATTATTCGATTCCTTGCACAATAGTGTTGACTGATAAATTAGATGAGTTTCGTTTATTAGCAAAAAAAAGTGAAGTTATCGGCTTTTGACAGGATTGATCCAGTGGCAAAGCTGAGACCTACTTTGAAGTAAAGAAGACGTCAGAAGAAGTGTGGATTTAACTCGCAAAGCTGAGAGTGGAGGGTCCTACCATTCATTGGTTCAACCTATGGATTATGCTATCAAGAAAATCACTAAAATTAGCCTAGAAATCAGCCTAAGATAAATACAAGATAAGTCAACTGTACACTCAATATAATCTCTATCATTGACACTCCCCCTCTAGCTGGAGCGTAGATGTTAATCATACCCAACTTGCTATACAAATAATCAATTCGCATCAAATTCAAGGCCTTTGTAAATATGTCAGCAACTTGCTTTCCTCTCTTTACATATTCGGTAGCAATCAAGTTTTCTTCAATTTTTTGCACTAACAAAGTGATAGTCAACTTCAATGTGTTTAGTTCATTATGGTCAATGGGATTTAATGCAATATGGCAAGAAGCTTGATTATCACACCACAATTTTGCTGGCATTGAATGCTTCAATCCAATCTCATTCAATAAGTGACATATCCACATGATCTCACACGTGGATTGTGCTATAGCCTTGTACTCGGATTCTACATTCGATCGAGATACAACATTCTTCTTTTTGCTTTTCCATGATATCAAGTTCCCCCCAACAAAGACACAATATCCTGTAGTAGATCTCCTGTCAACCTTACTTCCAGCCTAATCAGCATATGTAAAGCACTCAATGCTAATATGCCCGCGATCACTGTATAATATACCAAGTCCAGGAGCTCCTTTCAAATAACATAGAATATGTTCTAGAGCTGCCCAATGGTTGATAATAGGTACAAACATGAATTGACTAACAACACTTACTGCAAAAGCAATGTCATGACAAGTTACAGTAAGATAGTTCAAATTTTCAACTAACCTCCTATATTTTTTTGGATATCAAAGGGATACCCACTGTCTTTTGTAAGATGTGTGTTTGGAACCATTAGGGAACTATAAGATTTGGCTGCTAACTTTTTAGTTTCTGTAAGCATGTCAAGGACATACTTTCTTTGAGACAGAAGTATTCCTTTCTTGCTTCTGGTGACTCTACTCCCAAAAAGTACCTCAGCTAGCCTAAGTCTTTTGTGTGGAACTTGGTATGTAGAAATGATTTGAGAGATGAGATTTCTACAGAATCATTTCTTGTAATAACAATGTCCTCAACTTACATAACAAGGATAATAATACCGGCCATCGCTTGCCTGTAAAATACTCAATGATCACATTTACTTTTGTTCAATCCAAACTCTTGAACCACCATACTAAACATGCCAAACCAAGCTCGGGGGATTTGCTTCAACCTATACAAAGATTTCTTTAGATGACAGGCTTTCTCATACTCCCCCTGAGCAACAAACCCAGGAGGTTGCTCTATATACACTTCTTCGTGAAGATCACCATGCAAGAAAGCATTCTTGATATCTAGCTGATACACTGGCCAATTTTGAGATGCTGCTAGAGAGATGAATAGGAAAATTGAAGTAAGTTTAGCCACAGGAGAAAAGATATTAGAATAGTCAACTCCATATATTTGAGTATATCCTTTAGCCACTATCCTGGCTTTAAAATGAGCTATCGAGCCATCCGTATTGAATTTAATTGCAAAGACCCACTTACATCCCATGGCTTTCTTTCTTGCAAGTAAGTCCACTAGATCCCATGTGTGATTGTCATTGTACCTTTATTTCCTCAAGCATAGCCGTATAACACCCCAAATGAGCCAAGGCTTCCTTAACATTTTTAGGAATAGAAAGAGTCTATAGAGGTAATTAAGGTACTAGACGAGGGAGATAAATGATCATATGAAACAAAATTAACAATAGGATAATTAGACGTAGGAAGAGTACATTGATGTTTAGCTTTACGGAGAGCGATGGGCATATCAGGGTCATTTGGTGTAGGATCCGATGATGAAGGAGTTGGTTAAGGACATGTATCACTGGGAGCTTGTCTCCCGGAATACACCTGGAGAATTGGTGGTCTTGCTGGAGTAGGAAGAACATTGTTGTCTATCTGTTCTACAAATGGTTGCTCTTCACTTGGATGATCTTCAGACTGACTGGTAGAGATACTTGGAGCAGTGATGTTATAGATTAGCCATTCTTCCTCCTCCCCTGACTTGGGGGTCTGGTGAAGAAAGGTTGTTTCTCTTAGAAGACCACATCAGTTGAGACCAAGTATCTATTAAGATTTAGAGAGTAGCACCGATAACCTTTTTGAAGACGATAGTAGCCCAAAGAATACACACTTCAATGCTTTCGGATCAAAGCTTAGTGACATAGGGCCTAACATCTCAAACATAGATGTGCTTTCAAACACCTGAGGTTTCACTGGAAATAATGACTTGTTAGGAAACAAGATACTGTAGGGAGTTTCCCTGTGAAGGACTGTAGAAGGCATCCGGTTAATTAAGAAACTTGCTGTGGAAACAACACTATACCAAAATTGCTCAGGAACCTTGATCTTAAACATCATTGCACTTGTCGTTTCAAGCAAATGCCTATTCTTTCTCTTAGCTACCCATCTTGGACAGGTGTATCAACACATGAAGTTTGATGCAGAATCCCTTGTTGGGTCAGGTAGATCTGAATAGATGTTGACATATTATTCTTGAGCATTATCCCTCTGTAATTTATGGACCGAAACATTAAACTAAGTTTTAACCTCTGCTTGTAACGCAGAAAAATGAGAAAAAACTTCGGAGCGATTCTTCGTAAAATAAATCCATGTCATTCTAGAAAAATCATCCACAATATCTAAAACTAGTCTTAGACAAGACGAGACTGGATCCCCAAATATCTAAATGAACTTACTCAAAAGCAAAATCAGCCCTTTTATTAACTCTAGGACTTAATGAACTACGATAATGTTTTGCAAGACTCGCATTCCACCATTGACACAGCATGAAACTAGGGTTACAACTTCTTCAAGATGGTCAGAGAAGGATGTCCCAATCGACAATGTGCATTAGTCGGAGATATGACACTAGGACAAGCGATTGGCCGAGGCTCCCACGCATAAAAAATGTAGAGACCACTGGATACATGTCCTTTACTAATAATATGCTTCGTTATAAGATCCTGAAAAAGACAATGATCAGGAAAGAATGAGATACAACAATTCAAATCCTTGGTTAGTCTACTCACTGAAATCAAGTTAAAGGTAAGGCTAGGTAAACTCAAAACAGACGAAAAAGTGATACAAGAAGTTGGTTTAACAATCCTTGAGCCGTCAATATTATAAGTGGATCCATCTGCTGTAGTGACAGGGGAGGAGGATTTATGTGGCTTGAAACTAGAGATGGTATTGGGATTACTTGTTATGTCAACTGTGGCTCCAGAATCAATAACCCATTTGTTTAAGGAAGAGATAAGATAGGTTTTATCTTGCTCAACAAAAGCAGTCACTGGCATAGACTCCTTTAGGAAGGCTTGATGTTTAGTATATTCATCAGCTGAAATAGTAACACCTTTCTCAAACGATGAACTAGAAGTCGCCACAACATTAGCAGCCTGCATCCTCTAATTGCAGTTTTGTTGTTTCTTACAGTTCCACTTTGTATGGCCTGGTTCTTTGCAATAGTACCACACAATTGCACCACTCTTCCCACTGGTCATGGTCCCTCCTTTGTTTGCCTTATTATCGCTATCACCTCCTCCTTTGGCAACCAGAACATTAATCTATTGAGTCAATGGGGTATTCTCTGTATGTAGGACCCTGCTAAAGACCTTCTGGAGGGAGGTGATTTTTGCATTGGCAAGAATCTGGGATTTGGCAGTCTCAAACTCTAATGGAAGACCAACTAAGAAACTCATGATAGCCATTTGTTCTCTTTGAGTTTTCTGCACTTTGATGTTAGTACTAAATGACAAAAGTACATTCAATTCTTCATATGTTTTCTTGACATGAAGTAAGCAGTGAGAGTTTTACCCTCTTTGTTAGCATGATAAAACAATTTGCATACTTCATTTATACGAGACAAATTCCCTTTGCCGGAATATAGAAACTGTAAATAATCCATCAACTAACAAACTCACAATGGTTAATTAGGCCAATTACATTACTATCAATGGAGTTTGTAATCCGTAAGAATAAACGTGCATCATCTCTAAGCCACACTTGTTTAGTTCCATCCGTGGGAGGTTCTTTGGCCAAATGATCAACCTTCTCCACACTACGTAGGTAGACTCTGATAGTTTTACTCCATTCCAGATAGTTAGATCCAATCAATTTATGCTTAGTAATTCTCGATATAGTCGGAACTAATTTAGCAGCATGAGCCTTAGTTTTTGCCATTCCTAGAGGAAAAAACAAAGGGGGAAAACAAATCTGGTAAAGAGAAATAGAGAACAAAGGTGTGTACAAGCTAAAATAAGGAGATCCGATATCTAAATTACGTGTTCATGCTAAAATAAGGAGATCTGATATCTAAACTATCTTGTACGACCAAACTGACATCGGGAATAGGTCGGAAATGAGGAGTCAATGTCGGGAACACCAAGCCGCCCCACAAACGCTGGCGCATGAGACAACTTTCGAACCTTTAAACGATGCGTGAGCTTCACGCGCCCCTCGAACTGTTGCCAGTCTTGGGGGATGGGTCGAACACAAGGTGCCGTTTCTCCCTGGACTGGTGGTGAGAACCAACAATCACTTTCTCTAGTGAATTGACTTCAGCTACAAATGATCCTATGCCAAGAATCCCAAAAACAAAATTGACCATAGCCAAGATAGGCTCTGATACCAAGAAACAACACAAAGAACAAAAAGAGATTGCAAAACTTTGTGATGAGCTTTCGGTGGACATTTTTCTGCATGTGTAATGTCTGTAGGCTAAAATGATTGGGTCATGTGCACATTATGTTTATTATCATTCGCTGATTAACTGTAGGCTTTAGGAAAGAGTCTCATGCTATGATTGTGCAGTTAGGAATATGTGACTAGTTTATTGAATATCTTAAGTTTCTTGTATTTGTCCATAGGTGCTGACTGTTGTTTCATATGGTTAAATGGGGATGTTTTGCAGGTCATGCGAAGCTGGTGATTTCTTTGTTGCAAGATATGCAAGAGAATGATCAGAGGTTGACAATGTTGCAGTTAGTTGACAAAATGAAAATAAAGCAGAAGGAACTAGGTTCTTGTGCCCCTCTCTTCTGTGCCCAAAGAATCCCTCCCCAGCCCCTCTCTCTTTTCTAGTGCACTTTTTTACCATACTCCTTTATGAAAAATACCATTTTTCTCTTCTGTCAATCTAATCTGTTTCTAGGCAATATGTTACATATATCATATGGTATTAACCTTTGTTATAATCAATTATCCAGGTTCTGAGTTAAAAAGAGAGGAAGTAGAGCAGCTTATCTTACAGCTTTTATTAGAGCGGGTTTTGGTAAGACAACTCATACCTTAATATTGGAAGCTAGAAAGACTTTTGCGTTGATAGTAATTAGATTTACACGAATATGGAGTCAATTTTACAATGACAAGGTCACAATTATGCTGAGTATTTGCTGTCTAGATTTTTGCATGAGCCAATTTCCGGAGAATTAAAAGGCATTGTAGATTGTGCAGATTATTTAGGTAAGATGATATCAAGAACTGTTCCGGTGAAGCTAGATTTCTCTCTGAATACTCTTTAATAGAAGATATTAAGAGACACAAGGCATAAAACAAGCACGATTACACCATCCTACGCTACTTGAACCCAATGCTTGTAGACTTTGGGGAAGATAGTCAAACAACAATTTCTGTAAAGAGTCAGTTATTAAATCTATTTTAAAAGTACAAGCTTTCTTAGTGGACCTGCTAGACATATGCTATAAGTGCAAATATGTGTATTTCAATTTTTCAGTGGGTAATTTGGGGGAAATGTTTTCTTAATGTAGAAAGAAGAGTTTCAGCATACAGCTTATGCCACAAATGCTTATATAGCTGTGGGGCCATTAGCCAAGCAAATATTGCAAGGTACACATTTTTCTTATTTGAGTTATTATCTTATTCTTGCAAGCTAATAGTTGTGTTTTTCCTTAATTCAGATTTTATGGCCTAATCTGTGCTTCATTATTAGTACACATTCGTGCATTTCCATTTCTGTCTTCAAGATGTTATAGGGGCACATACTTGCACACTCTTAAAAATTTTTTAGACAGATTGGTTATTACCACCTATTACTGATTCGCAGCTACTTAAGACGTTTACCCATGCCATCATTATAATATCCAACAGAAAAATCTATTATCTTTGTTTATTTTGTTAGAACTTTATCTTCTGCACTCTCCGGATTTACTTGACTCTGTCTTGGACTACTGTTGTCTTTATATGCAGGAAAGAAGACTGTTAAAATTGAGATTTACAGTGAACAGAGAACTAAGGTTGGTGTGAGATCAACAAAACGCAGCATTGGTTCCTCGGGTCTGGAGCTAAAGCTTGATGAGCTGAGAAAGGAATTGTCTTCCATTCATGGAGGAATACTCCCACACTCTGTTTTGTCTACTCAACAAATCAGCCTAATAAGTTCTCAGAAACCAAATTCGCTGGAGCAGGTAGGTTTCATCAAAATTATACGCACATAACCTAGCTTGGCACTGGTTCTTCTAGTGATGGTTTTGTTTAGATCTTGATCCAACAGAATACTTGCAAGAACTCAACTCACAATAGCGCTAGACTTGCCTCTTTTGTTATTCACTTCACTTGGGAAGGGATGCATATAAGAGGTATTAGATAGAACATAAAATAGGGGGAAAAGGTTTCTGGGAGGTGGCAGAGGTTCTTTGGGTTATGTAGAAAATGTGTGATTTTGTATTCCAGGGGATTGCCCAAATGTTTCAGAGGTTACATTCAGTTAATACAAGGTCGGATTTATTTAAGAGATAGTTGACCATTGCTTAAAATTTGAATGTAATAATAAGTCCCAATTAACCAGTACAAGCAATATCCAATTTTAGAGATAGGGTCCGGGCCAAACATAGGCTGCTGCTGTTATTGCATTCCATAGCCACTACTATATTTGTTAATTTGAATCCTCTGCAGTTGGCGTCAAAATTGTAGAGTTCTACTATGCAATCATGGCAGTTTATTGAGTCAGATAAGCATGCTAAAGGAAAAAAAAATAAAAAAGTCAGACTGCATGCAATCAACATTTTTCTTTAATTATGGCCGTCCGATCTAAAATGAATTACCATGATTGTGTAATGAAATTCCACAACTGCAAAAAATTGGAACACTATATTATATCTATAACCTGGAGTTATAAAATCACGTGATATCTATTGTTATCACAGTTGGAGAAGGTAATTGGAAAATTGAAGACAGAAAAGTATGGAGATAGAATACTTGCGCAAATTCAAAAGTATTCTGATTTCAAGCCGCCTGATGAGAGAGTTGAACAAGACTCCGATGGCCGAGCTGCAAAGAGGTCCAAGACCAAGAAAAATGTTGTGCTTGTTGAGAGTAGTGAAGATGAAGCATGATATCATATCATAAGATGGATGGTCCTCTAATGTGTTTCATCATAGGCAGTACATGTCTGCTATATAACAACCGAGGAAAATGAAGCATCTCATTTTTATCTCATTTTTACAAATGGAGCTTCTGGATCGTCCGTCAAACTTAAAAATCCCATGATGGTAGTTAGAATTGCCTGGGAGTTTGTTTAATGTTTTTTCTATTTTTGTATAGGGAAAGGGGAAAAGGAAGCTGAATGACAAAACAGAATCAGGATCCTCTTATGTTTATAGCAGGAACATGAGTTTCATGGTTTTAATTATAGTCGTTCATTCTAGATTTGATAGTATAAATTAAAGGAAAAAATTCATACATCTTGAGTTCCCCCCCCCCCCCCCCCATATGAACTGGCCAATTTAATCTGAACAACTATGATAAAAAAAAATAATAATAAAATTGAGGGTCATTTTTTTGCTACAAATATGAGAAGATCCACTTTGGACAAAACATCCTCCATGACTTTTGTCACTGTAATTCAGTTAGTTAGGAAACATGGATAGTTTATTTAGATGGTTAAATAGTACTTTTGGTCTGTATAGTTTTATCAATTATTAAATTTGGTTCCCAGCTATAGTTTTTAAATTCTAGGAAAATGGTCCCTACAGTTAAGTTTGATAGTTGACATTTAGTTAATGTACATGACACTGATATCATAGTCAGCACTTTAATACATCCCAGCAGCCCAGTCAGCGTTATGTGTGCATAGTCAGCAAATCCTTTGCTTTTCCTTAATTATTTGAAAGAGGGCCAGCAATGACGGAGTCTTCCTCTACACTTTTTCAAATCAAAAACCCACAGGTAGCAGAACACGAACTTGTCCTTCATTGATGCTCTTCTCAGAACACTCCAACTTTTTTGTTGTTGTTGTTCTTGTTGGTGTGTGTGTGTGTGTAGCAGACCCTACTCCTTCGTTGTGGAGGTGGAAGTGGAGTCCTATTCGAGAATGTCGTTCAGTGTGGCGGGGCTGTGGGAGGAGAAAAGCAAAGCCACGTTGTGGTCGTTGTGCATCATGTCTTTATCGTCCACCAGATTTTTAGGGTATAAGGGAAGAGGTTAAGCTGCTGCCGCTGACTAATCGCTTTCTTATTATATATGTAACTTGGAGACTGAAGACTTTTATTTTTAAACAGTAAACTATAACCCACAGAGATAAAATTGGATTATAAGAGATTATATCTCTCTCTTTGAAGATTATTCTGAGAATAAAATCTTAAATGCACATAGCTAGCCTAAAAGAGCACATTAAAATTACTCTGAAAAAAAAAATCTTAATATGCCAAATAAGTTTAAAGACGGCACTTAATTGTCCTCTTCTTCGTTCAGCCTGGCCCCACAAGGAGGTAGACTCTACGTTGATTCAATGGTCATGGGACATCAGGTACTCTATCTAGCCTATGCGCCAGAGAATCTTGATTCATAGTGAACAATGCTGGCAATGTGAGGATGAAGTTGCCAAATTCACGTGCATTTGTTAGTGGTTGAGATGACCCCACTTCTCCTGAAGTGTCAACTTGTATTATTCAAAGGATAGGAAATTTTATTATTTTTTCGTAACAAAAATTAATATGATTTTGGTGCCTTGTCCTAATTTTTTTGGAGGTACTTTTATTGAAAGCAATCTTGATTGAAATACTATCGAACATTAAATGTAGACATCTTGATTTAAACTTGAATTCGTTACCTTATGAGAGATTAACCTCATTTACTATATCTAACTCTAATTTGTTTATTTACTTTTTCTTTTCTTTTCTTTTCATTAAAACATTGCAGTAAAATTTCATTTCATTTTCTTCTGCTTCATCCTATCAATTTTAGACGTGCTAAAATTCCTCATAATCCACACGTCGAGTGTTAAATTAATTTGAATATAGATTCACGTTTGAAAGGAGAAAATCAACTGAGGACTATTGTAATTTAAGGGTTAAATTATTCTTCCAGTCTTTATAATTTTTCTTAAGTTTTAATTAAATTTTTAATTAAATATTTATAGTTTTTTAAAATTTTAACTTAGTTGCTGTCACACCCTAAATTCGGGCACGTGACTGGTGCAGATAATGCCTAAACCTATACCGCCATATGCCTAATTTTCCCTTAAATCCCTTTAATTTTATTAATTCAACCTTCCTTTTTAAAATAAAAATAAATCAAATTACTACATAGATGAATATTAAAAATCATCTTTTGTCTCATAATCATACATGAAAGCATGAATGGTGTGCTCTTACAAATACATGCTCTTAAGATATAAATTACACTCTAGAATTTCCATTCGTCATACACTTTCAAATTTATACAGCATATTATGACCTACCCGATTAAAAAGCTTTCTAGATTTACTAGACATAAATATAGAAACAAAAACACTACTATACCCAAACAAAAGGAGAGGTTCTTTCAGCACATGCGTCACTGAGCTATAAGGCCTTCCATACCTGAAACTAAGATGAGGTGAGTTTGATCCACTTGACTCACCAAAAATTAGCTCTACTCTAGCACATACACGACTATGCATGCTGAAAGAAATACATGTAGTAAGTGCATGGACATAGG
Source organism: Biancaea sappan (assembly GCA_037074585.1). Taxonomy (NCBI): domain Eukaryota; kingdom Viridiplantae; phylum Streptophyta; class Magnoliopsida; order Fabales; family Fabaceae; genus Biancaea; species Biancaea sappan. Next base: position 66,740,519 of record CM073490.1, read on the forward strand.
GGTTTTTACAAAGCCATGCACAAACATTTACATGTGTCAGACCTTTTGATATTCTTAGCACCTTAACTAGTGCAGCAGACAATGAAATCTATACCTTAGACACCCCAAGTTCGGTTATCTTATACTTATCTCAGTTCATGTCATGTTCCACTTGCCTCTAGCAAAACATACACTCGATGCTAAACACATCTAATATCACACCATAATCTCCTTCTAGGTCACACACACATACTTGTATATCGTAAATAAATGTTATGCATAAGACAATCATAACACACATCACATTCCCACATAGGACAACACAACAAGCATAACAAGTTCATCACATGCACATCACATAGCTAGCACCTCACCATGCTCTTTCTTCTCTCCTCATCCGTCATCCACATCTCATCCTCATATCAATAACTCATCGTACACCTTTATTTCGCCACGTGGGGTGTGAATTATAGGATAATCTCTTGGCCTTCTCTAGCCATAACATATTCTCCCCTTATTTCGCCACACGTGGATGAACCACAAATTTACCTTAGCAATGTGTCTGTCGACACATGCCCTTACTGCACAAACTCATCTCGAGCATTCCTCTCTTGATTGCTACTATTAGGGCCTAGGCCTCTTTTCATTTTAATTCTCTACACATACTAGAATTTGAGTTTTTCCATATCCCTTTGCAGTTTTCACCACAATTATAAAACATGAGGCCTCAAATTCTTAGTATGTGGTTTCCTTTCCTTATGCATTACTTATGCTTGTAACGTATGTGCATATGCATATAAATATACTCTTTTCTCAATGGTGCAATCAAGAGAAGGAATGTGGATTCTTAGCTCTTAGCCCAAAGGCCACATACACAGAGCACAACCATATACACACAAGGTTGATAATGTTTCTCATGCTCAAATCAAACTATCAAGGTCCACTAAGCACACATTCAAAGCATTCTTCTTATGCTCCTACAACACTAACATGTGTGTGTCTATGTGTATTTGTATGTGTGGTCAATCCATATCAATTTACACTAACAAGTGCATTATGTATGCGTACCAAGCCACAAACCATCACAAGATTTTCTTAATAACATCTCTTAGCATATAAATGCAACAATGTCACTTTTTATCATTTGCATATAGTCATGTGTTCATTTCATAAACATGCAATATTTGGTTTCAAGTATCCAAAACACATAATTGCTCCTTCACACATAACTATATTTAATTAAACTATAGGAAACAATCATAGGAAGAAAAATTATACAAGGTAAGGCTAGATTCCTCACTTAGAATTGAAGCACTTTCGATCTTCTTAGGGTGCCTTGACTGAGCCTCAATCCAACACCACAACTAGGCTCCATGGCCTTGCATGCACTCCCCCTTGCATCAGGCTTGGGTGCCCCTTCCTTGGCTCCTAAGGCACCCAGGCCTGCTTCCCATGGCCTTCAGCTTCAGGTGGTGGCGCTTAGGGTGCCAACACCTATAAACACATTTCCTCTTTGTTTTGGTGGCACCCTCGACGCCCACCACTGCATTACCCACAAGGAGCTCTGGGTTTTGGTTCATTTTCACCCAAATCTCAACAATTTCTCTTGATTTCTTCTATGAAATTTTTATGGATGATTAGAGAACATTTTCACACCAAAATCTCAAGTTAATGTCAAGTATTCAAGCTTGAATCATCAATTTTCAATAAAAAACCCTAACTTCTCCTACTCATCCTTCATAATCATCCAAAACGGTTTTAAAACACTGCCCAAGCTCCAAAACTCTCAAACAAACCCAAATTCTACCCAATCCTTCATAAATCTGAAAATGAGATAGAAATTGGGAAAGTGAGGAGTTTACCTTTGTTTGTCTCTTTTCTAGTGGTGGTTGGTCGCTGGAGGCTTGAGCCCACGCTAGAAGTTGGTTGCGAGAAGCTTGATTGTGGTTTTGGAGTTGGAGGATTGATGGAAGATGAAGAAGAGTGCTAGGGCAATAGGGAGAGCACCACACAAAATCCATCACTAACTTTCTCATTTTCCTAGAAGGTATTTCATATTTCTTTTTGTTTCGATCTAGTCCTTCCACGGACTTAAAATTCATCTAACTCTCCATAAGCCACATGTACACCCTTATCCTCGGCCACTCCTCGTTTTTATGTAAGACATCACCTCTAACTTGCACTTCCTTTACAACAAAGAGAAAATTTTTTCCGCATCCACATATCCAATCGGAAATTTCAATAAATTAATACTTGAAAATCGCAAGTATTACAGTGGCTGTAATTAAATTTTTGTTGATATTTCATTTAATTTTATTGATAGAATTAACCATTTACATCTTAATATTGTGAATATGTATAAATACGCCAATAAAAAAGAGTAATTAAACGAAATAACCCATGCCACATATGATGTAATTTATATTAAGTAAATTAAATAATTTATCTTAAATAATATATATGCTCATTGTTAAAATGATACATTAATAGTGTTGGCAAAATTTAACAAATTATTCATAGAAGCTTAATAATAAGGACTGAATTTTAAATTTTTCAAAACTATAAAGATTTAATACAAATGTTTAAGCTTAAGAACCCAATTAAAAATTAAATAAAACAATATGAATTGAAAAAATAATTTAACCTAATTCAACCACTAACCAATGCGTCCCTTAACGATACATTTTACTGTAAAAGATGAATTTGACATGCTTTTCGTAGCCCTTCATTCCAAGTTCGTCAGTTCATTATCTTATTTTTGTATAGGCAATTTCAAGACAATTCAGGCTTAAATGCAATTCTGGGTGCTATTCAATTCAACAATTCTCATTCATTTCGATCAACTAAATTTTTGTAGATACAGCGTTAATTTGTTGGGTAAATTGCATGTTAATTTTTTATAAACTACTCAGATTAGAAAGAAAATGGTTGAAATAGTTATCAAAGTTCACAATGTTGCAATAACGCTCCAAGTGAGAACTTTTTCATATTCCTTAGTGTTGATATTGAGCATGAAATGTCACAAAAACCATCTCTGCAAATATATATATTGAGTGGAGAAAAAGAATAGTAGAGAAATAAGACAATATGAATACAACCAGTAGAGAATCAATTGGCTTCAATACTAAAATTACTAGTTTTCCAAGCCTAAGTAATTTAAAAAAAAAAAATTTATCTTCAGTCATCCAATTGACAATTAAATGACTGGCTTGGGGAACTATAATAACCAAGACACAACATAGCATTGGAAGGGCACGACGTTGTTCCCCCACAGTGCTCTATGAACATGTTAAAATAGCGACGTATTCGTCCATATAAACAAAAAACTACCATGCATAATATTGTACATTACAATATCACAAGATTGGTAGCTTATTTTATTTCACTCTTGAATCGCTTCACAGCTGACTTGATAAGATTCAATAGACTCAAACCATATCAAGAATCAATCAAAATCCCCAAACTTCTACTAGCTTTCTGAGCTGCAAGAGGTCTCCCCAGTAGAAGAATTTTCTTCCCGGAGTTGAATCATCTCCTCGTAGGACCATTTTCAATCAAGAACTTCACTGCCTTCCTCCTCCTTTCTTTGGCTGTATTATGGAATGTGTCCCTGGTTCAAGGGAAAGAAAACCTCATCAAAATAAAAATCACTGTTTTGAAAACTAGTCCAAACCAACCAATCAAACTGGGCTAGTGCATTGGTCACAAATTGATTAATTCAATTTAAGCTAATGAATCAGTCATAAAAAAAAATTGGTTGAACTAGTAAAACCAAACAGTCATATATTATTTAAATTAAGTATTATTGTTATATCTGTTTAAATTTATTTAATAACTTATCTAGACCCTTTGTAAATTTATAAACATGAGTAAAAAAAGACTTATTAATTTATTAAATAGATTTTTAATTTATAAAATTATAAAGATATATATATTTAATTACAATCTATTTGACTTTTCAACTATGGTCGAATCAATAAACCTTGAAACAGTATCTCTACTAGTTTAATAATTAATCCGAATTTTAAAACTTTGATAAAAATTGGTATTTCAATGTACGTAGCACTGAAAGGGAAGCAATTAAGCTTCATAGAAAGCGTGAAAAACTTACAGCCACAAGCACCCTTAGTTCTAGCATCAATGTTGGCACCACGCCCAAGCAATTCATCCATCACTTCAAGGTAGCAACCTTTAGCAGCAAGGTGGAGACGGGTCAACCCTTTTGATTTCGGGCTCTATGCAGCAACATTTGCATCCGTTTCTTCAACCAGAAGTTTTCTTACCTGCTCTGCAAGATTCTCTAGCAAAATGCCTAGAAGCAAATAACCATTGAAAATCAATTTGATCCAAAATATGACAAAATCTTAATGGAACCCTAAATCATCTACAGTTTAAAATCACTGACTGCCTGAGAGTGATACTTCATTGGTTATTAAAACTAGACTCGACACAAAATCCCTAAATTCAACCAAGACCCATAAATGATAGGATTTTTAATTTTGGTGATAGGATGGTAAACGGGGATTATCTATGAACACAAGATTCAAATCAAAGCTAGTGTGAAACTGAAGCAGAAAAAAAAAAATCCACTTAGCAATAGACAAAGAACTATACATCAAGCATTCAAACAGCAAAAATTGATAACCCCAGCTTTGCTTGAATAAATCACGTTGCTTCCTTGTTGTATAGAATCATGTCTATTCCTTACTAGCCATGGATACATATCAAGTATTATCAGCACTATGTTTAGATCCTAAATAATAAACATCAACATTAGTGTTACGACCTAAACTAGTCACGTGATTGACATGATGAGTGAGCCTTACCTCACCACCGTAAGCCTACACTATAACCATTCTATTATATGTAATAAGCATAACAATACAATACCACATTAATAACAAATATGCATGAAATAATCATTTCAAAAGAATCTGGGGGAGTAGGCTTTCATTAATCAAAATAACTATTTACATTGTCTCATCTCTATTTGATTCCATTCTTAACATCAAGTTAAAGCAAGAATGTTACAAATAGACATTTTCAAATAAATACTATCATCCGTGTGCAAATTCAATCATTTAATAAGTATACATCTCCCTAAGACTCGATTATAGAGCGATTACTAGTTTCCAAAAGAAGACGGGTATACAAAAGAACTACACAATACCTCAACAAAAGGGCGGTGACTCTTGTGTACTACTCGATGGGCAGAGCTTATGTGCCCTCTAACATATCTAAAAGGGAAGGAAATTGGTTTGTACAATAATACTCAGTGAGAAAAAAACCTATACTTTACTCAACCATATAAGCATAAATAAAGGGCATATGGTGTGGGATTTTAGAGATCATAGAACATAGCAGAATTTAAAACTTTTTCTCTAAAACCCATTTACAAATGGATTAACCTATATTACCATTACATTAACCAAGTAATCAAGACAAAGAGAAATACCTCTTGTAGCATAGCAATCTCTCTAAGCCAAAGCAAGTATCCAAAATGGGATACCTATAATAGTAATTCACGTGAAATATGCTAAGGAAAAACCTCTTTAGATAACAGGGTTCCATCTCGTTCTTGTGCTAGTAAGCACAAAGAAGCTATAGAGAAAATCCTCTTGGATGAAGGAGAAGAAAACAAGAGTGCTTTTTAAACAAAATTCTCAACAATTGAGAGAAAGTGTATTGCATGTGGCTTTCACTATCACTCTTTAAGTGATAGGTGGTACAACAAACCCTAAAGCCCCAATTCCTTTAGTGGGCGCTGTTCCCTTATTGGGATTCTTAAGGTGGCACCTTAAGAAGCCCAATCTCTTTGAGAGAGGGGTGGCTAAGAAGTGTTCTTATTTGGGCTTTTCCTTGTTTGAGTAGGAATAGGAACATATTCCTATTCGTTTTATTCTCTTGTCTCCTTTTAATTAATTCTCCAATTGAGGATCAAAGCCTCAAGCCCGTTTCACATTCCTAGTGAATTTCTATGTGTGTGACCTATTAGGTTTTTGGCTATGTTGGCCATTCATAATCAATACTTGATTGTAAATAGATCATATCTGGCAACACATTGTGAACCCTAATTGACCATAAAGTTAGTTGTTTTCTACAGCTAAAGTGTGTCTATGCAGTGTGTCCTTTCACTATCTTATACCCACTTAGTTCAGATTATAGCTTATGTGTGAACTCCCACTAGACTTGATTACTTCACGTCCAGCCCAAGTAGTCAGTTCCTTGCCTTGTGGGATTAATCACTTTAGACTATGTCGCTGAAGACCATCTTCATGATAAGTCTGCTTTGGCTAATGACTTCTTAGCGATTATCCTGACAAGTGGCCATAGAAAGCCCAAATGAGAACACCTTTTGGCCACCCCTCTCCCAAATCAATTAAAGAAATTAATACATATCACATATCACAGCATAATTGCTTCCCATTTTCATAGCAAATTTAGTCACAATTTATTTCATTTTTTAGAGCTAATCATAGACATAAGGAAATAACACCATCATGTCATACTCCATATACCTTTAAGGCTAAAGAGTCATATTCACACTTTTCAGCCCAACACATTCTCATATCAAGTTTATATTATCATATTCAAGCTTTATCACTAGGAGTATGAAATTAAGTCAACCATCATAGGCAAGCAATTTATATATAAATATATATACCAACAATTAATCACATACCATTCTACTTTCAACAAAGTTATCACATACATTCTCATTATACAAATAAGTTGGTGCTCTTATTTAATCAATGACATAGCTATAAAGTTTTATAATCTAATTTATTTATACATCCAATCCATGTGCTCAACATTTACCAACCCTAAAACTGACAACCACATGTTACATTTTCATAATTCAATGAATTTGGGAATAGAGCAAGTGAAATTTTTTCCCCTCACTGTGGGTCCAAGTTATGAATCTACCTTAATTCCTTATATTTGCAAAGGAGGTAGTTGCTTGAATGTTTTAGGAAGAAGGTCTAGCGAATAGGAATTGAAAACAAGGTCAGAATCTTTCAAATTGCCACTTTGGGATTAGCTGGTCAACTAGCTCCCCTAGAGAAGTTGACAAGCTCCTCTAGGGTCTACTTAGGTTTTCTGAGATAGAACACTGCTAGTTGATTGGCCCACCAAGGCAGTCGATTGGATCATCTCGGCCAAAACTAGGAAACCTTTCTAGAAAGTTACCAATTGACTAGCTTATATCTGACAGAAACTGGGAAGCATTCCATAGAGCTACTAGTTGATTCGTTGCCCGCGACAGTTGACCAACTAGTTTGTAACCCAATTTCCTCAAGCTAAAAAGTTTCTCCAAAAACTTCCAAATCATTTTGAAACCTTTTCAAAAAAAGTTTGAATATCTAAAGCTTGTTTTTCATCAATGAAACCTTTTCAAAACCTCAAACCAAGTTTTATTTTACGATCTTATTGATAAATTCTCAATTTTCTAAAATTTCATTCACAAGTTCATATCCCACTCAAACCAATGTTTTCTTTCAACAACCAATCGATTTCAAGAACTAAGTTCATCAAAGCATTTGGGAGAAGGTTTGGAAACATCACCCATTAATCCTCAAGGAGCCCATATGATCCATTCTCACACCTAGGGCTCCTTGGCCACGGAAGTGCAAGGAAGAGATTCTAGGAACCTTACATTGATACCACAATAATCCAGTGGAGGGAAAGTCATCGGAGGGAGGAGACTTGGTTGCTGGTTAGATTTATGGTGGACGGGAAGAGAGTGACCTAAGAGTGTATGAGAGAGTGAAGTTAGGTAAGAGAAGGTTGAGAGAATTAAAGGAATGAGAAGTGCTGAAGTGTGTATGGGCTTTTTAGGTGGTGAAAGACCAATTTTCCCTTGGAGCCAAGGAGGAACAAGGGCTTAGCTAGGGGCAAAACCAGAAACACTTTAAAACATATATCCATCCCAACAATACACATGTCACAACCCAAAATCCAAGCACGTGACTGTCATGACATAGGGTTATTTTCCTACACTGTAAGCCTAATTCTCCTAACCCTAGTTCCTATGCAACATGTGATATGCAAGATCGTATGAATATATGATTAAACGTGCTAAAATAATAATTAAATATGCCATATCAAGAATTCCCTACATGTATCCCTTCCCTCCTAGGTATCCAATTTGACTATCGAGCTTATAACAACACAACAACATACTGATAGAGAACCGACGGACTTTGACCTTTAAGTCACAGAAGGTCAGAATCCTTGAACCACTATTACTCCTTGGGTGGTGATATCATGAGTTACGCAACTTGCAAAGAGAAAATTGCAACAATAGAAAGAGATAATCATCTCAGTAAGTAGACATCTCCCTTACTGTGATTTATGAGGATTTTAATAAATGTTCATGAGTAACGCAAACTGGGATCCCTGTCTTTACTGGTGATAAGATCACAGCCTATTTTGTGACTCTTGCATGAACCACTTCTTTGAGTGGTTCGATAGAATCTCTTAAATATGGAACTCCGAGCACACATGGTCATTTGGTCTATAATATGAGTAAGCAGAACGTTGCTATTCCCATATCCAATCTTAGAACATCTTATTTATGGCTCAAAGGCCACTAATACACTCCTTGCTCGTAAGCTAATAACGTCTTCAAGCCTGTAGGCTAGTAACGTCCCTTAGCCCGTAGGCTAATAAACTCCATGACCCTCAATAATAAATACACATTATTAATCTAACTCGCACTCGAGAGTCTTGATGTGAACCTATCCAAACAATGCCGTGAGACCCGACAACAATATGTTGATTCACAAAATCGGATCCTCCAAATACATATTCAAAACTCAAAGAAAATATAATTTATTAAATAAAACAGCCTAACATATAATTGGATAGAGATTATTTACCCCGTGGTTATAAAGAACTAGGAACCACTAATATAGACTCTTAAACGTAGATTCATTGGCTATAAAGAGCCAAGAATCTAAGGTATAAACCCAAGAGGAAAGGTTGATAGACTTTTGAACGTAGACCCATTGGCTATAGAGAGCCAAGAACCTAAGGTATAAACCCTAAGAGGATGGGCTAAATGCCACAAGGATTAGAAACTCTTGATAAGTTTGGAGGTTCTTAAAGACCAAGAGAGAATGGTCTCTCACTATGACATTGTCTTCAAACTCTTAAAATGTAATCCATGTGTTGATATTCTCCTAGCATAAGCCCCCTTTATATATAGAGTAGGGAGGGCATTACAAAAACATTAGGAAACCCTAGCTAGAAAGGAAATAGAGGGAAAAAAGAAACAACCAAAAAAAAAAAGAAACTTTCCTAAGACATAAAAAGGAAATAAAATCAAATCATTAACTTGAACACCAAGATAGTCTTCTTTTTGTTCTTCTAGTGTTCTCCATGAATGAGCTTCGATTTGGACCATCAAATTTCTTCTCATTTGTCCATGAAAGCCCATATATATATATATATATATATATATATTCCTGATTTTGGACTCGCAAAATTTCTAATGCATCATAGACAAAAAAAGTGATGCAAGTCATCAGTCTTGAAGTTCCAAAATTTCCTCCAAAATATGGTTCCATGGATCGCATTATTCTCCCCTTGTTCACATCATTCTCCCCTTCTTGAAAGAAGATTTGTCCTTGAATCTTGAAAATAAGATGAAATAATGCAAGAAAAAAAAAATAGAATTGACTTCTCCCAACTCTTTTTCTTTTTCTCCTTTTTTTTTAAAATATACTATTTTTTTAATATCCTCTTTTTTTCGTTCTTTTCCTTTTCTTTTCAGGTCAAATTTTTTTTTGGTAATTTTTTCAGAACTAAGAAAAATTGCAAAAGAGAGAAAATAATTACAATTGGTTCAAAGAAAATAACAAAACTTGATTCGAAGTGATACCAACTGATGTGAACCTTGATGTAATGCAACAAGACCCAACTTACAGAAGAGAATAAACAACCTGAAAAGTCTAAATTCAGAATCAAAAGACCTCGACCCAATACTTTACTAGAAATACGAACCTTGGTATAAAAAAGGAAGTTAAATGCTACTCAAGAAAAGGGAAGAAAATGAGTGATAAGTCTCAGTTGAATGCCACAAAACAAGTCTTAAAAAGTTCACAAGTTCTCAGAAGAACCAAAAAGTGAATTGCTCACAAATAAAATTCAGAATTCATGTGTTGACATTCTCCTAGCATAAGCCCCCTTTATATATAGAGTGGGGAAGGCATTACAAAAACATTAGGAAACCCTAGCTAGAAAGGAAATAGAGGGAAAAAAGAAACAACAAAAAAAAAAGGAAACTTTCTTAAAACATAAAAAGGATATAAAATCAAATCATCTACTTGGACACCAAAATAGTCTTCTTTTCGTTCTTCTAGGGTTCTCCATGAATGAGCTTCAATTTGGGCCATAAAATTTCTTCTCATTTAATCATGAAGCCCAAATATATATATTCTTGATTTTGGGCTTGTAGAAATTTCTAACGGATCAAAGACAAAAATGTGATGCGAGTCATTAGTCTTCAAGTTCCAAGTTTTCCTCCAACATAATGTTCCATGGATCGCATCATTCTCCCCTTGTTCACATCAGGTCTCTTACTATATAAGTCTCCAGATACAATGCTCACACATGAAGGGCTTTTAACAAACTAACCACCAATATAAATGTACTCAATACAAGCTCATGACGTGAGTTCACTACAACCTTTAAATAAATTTGAGCACCAAGGCTCCCTAAAGTGTACTAGCTAGTAGGCTGTACTATCTCCCAACCTATAGGCCATATCGTTTCCCAACAAGTAAGCATAACACCATTTTATGAATTTAACTCCTAGCAACACATTGCCAACATAGAATCCATCATAAACATATAGATTTGAATACAAAACAAACTAGCAAGGATAACATCACTAAGGCTTGAAGGCTATAATAAATCTCTAGCCCAAAGGCTAAGTAATCTCCCAGCCAAAAGGCTATATAATCTTTAGCCCGAAGGCTAATCAATCTCCCAGCCAAAAGGCCATATAATCTCTAGCACGAAGGCTAAGTGATCTCCCAGCCAAAAGGCCATATGATCTCCCGGCTTATAGGCCGATATATCTCCCAGGGGATATTACCTCACTCGCCATACATCACTATCACAACACAAGCACACATAATAAATTTAATAGTATCAATGCCAAACAAGCAAGATTTTCCAACAATTATCAACACAAGGGAAACCTCTTGCACTTCCAAACATCGTAATAAGGCAACAAAAGGGCAGAATACAAGATAACTAGTTTACCATAGATCCTCTAAACCCAAGGGCTAATTTATCTATCTCTCAATGACACAAAGTTGGGCAATTCCTAAGGCTCAAGAATTACACAACTTTGACCTCAGTCAAGGGTATACTCCAACATGCTAAATCCCTATGAGGGATGCTCCCCACTCCAAGATATCACAAATCAATAACTGAAAAGTTGCATAATATACCAAATAAAATATGCATCACACTATAAATTCCCTTAGTTTGAGGATTTATTTTGCTAATTCCTTATGACACAAGGTCACAAATCCCCAAGCCATATAGCCTCAAGATCTTCATGGCATAAGGCCACAAAATCCCTGGTTTCCCATACTTTACAACAAGCATTATAGCTTATACATACAAATATATCAATTATCCACAGACATATATTCAAGTAATGAGGCTAATGAAATAGTCAAGATTATTATTTGACCATAAATAGGTATTCCTTCATGGTAGGACTCCATTCTTTGTACATCTATGGTATCCTTTTTTCCATGGTATCCAATCACATTACCAAACAATTACAAACATAGATATCCCACTACAAAATTCATACATAGCAAGCAATATTGTGAAAATATAAATTCTTAGCTCAAGCTAAGTCAAATCATCCATTCACCTCATATCCGAGTAATTTGACATCCATTTAATCCTTAAAAAGCATTGGAAGAAGCTTACTTGAATCATATGGATTAAAACACATAGAAAACATCAACATTCACTCTTTTAGTGCCTTGTCAGGCTGTGGCATCCAAGCCCTTCTCTTCCATGGTGCCATCAGGCTAGGGCACCCAAAGAGCCCACCTTGTGCCCAAGGCGCCAAGGCTTGAACCTGAGTGCCAAGGCCTGAACCTTCTGCCTCATGGGCGTATATGGCTGGGAAGTCCGCCATGGTTGTATAAAAGCTCCTAAATCCTACCATTTTTCTCTCCTCTTTATTCCAAAGCTCAACCAAACCAATCTAGGTCATTAACCATACATTTTGGTGCCCTAATACCCCCAATCACACTTCTAATAAGCATTAAACAAAACCAAAATAGATTCATCACAAACAATCTAAGTTTCAAACTTTTTGGTTTAGCTCTCAACCCCCTAATCTGACTTTCTCCTCTTAACTTCATCCCTCTCTTAAAATTCAACTCCCCCAACATCAAGAAGGAGATAATTTACAAGCTTAAATTTCCAGTAATCAAGATTCTATCAAGAATCAGTCTAGGGTTTGGGAAAAATGAAATGAGGAAGCAAAGGGAAAGATATTGCCCTTACCTTAGCCTAAGTCCTCTTCCGGTGGTGGAGGAGGTTATTGGAACCAAACAACTTATCAGAGGCAATAATGGTTATGGTGGGTGCATGTGTCGTGAGGGGAGAAGAAGAAGTGGAAGGAGGAAGTGTGCCAATGGGTTTGTGTGTGTGTGTTCTAATTGCTAAGGATGCGTGTGTATATAAATAATTTTAATTTAAATTACCATTTTACCCCTCTTAGAAAATTTAGAGACCTAGGGCAAAATCAGACATTCAATTAAAATATTTGTCACACACATCTTGCCCTAGCACACTAAAACACTTCACCTGAAGCTCCTACCACGATCCAACTCCAATTTCCATAATTAACACACATAGAAATTTCCTCTTCACTTTAGTCCCTCTTAGAACCCATGAACATGTAATGTCACAACTAGATCAGGGGCTATGACAGGCGTGGTCAATATGTCACACACCACCGTAAACCTAATGTTTCACCATCATACCCAACAAGATATATAAATCCTAGGTGGCCTACCTAATTACAGAGTATACTAAAGATTAACTTTTAAAATAAAAAGGCAAATACCATACCTTGGATAAAGATGGAGGCATCCCTACTACTACGTTACTCGAACCGTCAAATCGAACCATATCTAGAACTTGAAATTGTGAGGGGGTAAGTCTAATCCACACGACTCACCTATAAAACTCTATTCAACATAGATACTCACATTGACCAAAATACAGATAAAGCATAAATGAAATAAATCCGGCCAGAAAGTGTGCACAAGCAACCCATGAAATACCCTAGCAATTCTTCCCCACTTGTAAACATATATAAATATAACTACTATGTAATCGTAGACAATTGCAAAGAATACCATTACCATGCAATGCTAGTACCTTGATTTCAAGCTTACCACGCATGGTTCCTTACCACGACACCATGTGCTTAGAGATAAAATATCATCGATTATATACCACAGATAATCAAGCCACATAATATTGGAAATCATATCCTAGCAATACATATCCACACTCAACAACATTACCATTCAAATAATCATATAACCAATCTAAGTCATACCAGAAGCCAGTCTCGGATTCCATCCCTTCCTGGATGCTAGCCTTGGCTTCTACGTGACATCTGTCAGCTATAGTCACTGGGAGGCCTATCCTAGGGACTTGGCTTATGAGATGTACTTCTCGACTATCTTTTCCAGTGCAAACCCCCGTTCTGAGTCTTACAAGACCTTAGGGGTACACTAAGCCCATCCTAGATCTTGGTCTATTGGGTCATGTTTGTAACCAATAAAAAGTCTATAGGATCATGCCTTTAACCATATAAATCCTTGGTCTATTGGGTCATGTCTACAATCAGTAGCAGGTCTATAGGATCATGCCCTTAACCACAAATACAGTCACAACCACAACCACAAACAATCATCATAATAATCCCAAATCCATAACCAGAATGTGTCACACCATCACAGTATTATCACACATTAATCTCAAAATCCATCTAACCACAACATAGATCAACTATTTATTTTGCATAACTCTACCAACCATTTCTTACCACACATGCAAAAGTTCATGGGATTCCTACATGACCACATATTATCCTAGTACCACATGTTAATTCACATCACCCCATCCTAATGAATCACAACATGAAAGGGTGGTCAAAATGCCCTCCTCTTCTCCAGAGGATTAGGTTCATGTATATATGTATGTATGTAAATATTCATATATATATATATATATATCCTTGAGTATATGTCTTATGAAATCAACCCTTCTCTCACGAATTTATGGTTTGAAACTTACATATATACATACATATTTTTCAAGTTGAAGTTATGAAGTGGTACACAAACACTTTTGTACATATATGTGTAAGTACTTAACCCAAGTCGTATATGGCTATGTATCTGCATTACACACTTTACAATTGCTTTCACAAAAACAAAGTATGAATATGTACATTTACACATATATATTTATCCATAATATATATACATTTTTGTTTCACATACAAAATTTATTGGCCAAAGCCTTAGCCCCAGTCCATGAAACCAATACTCATGCATTAATCATACAACCACAATATCCATTATCTCACATGAATAAGGCATTCAAGTTATTTTCATGCAAAGATGAATTTCATAGAATCTTCCTAGCACGTAATTTCTTTCTTGCCACCTCAATCTAATTCTATACTCACAACGAAATTTACCCAAGCATTCCTCATAAGTGAAGGGTTTTTTACATATATGAATTCACCTATTCAACATTATCAAAGCAAGACAATTAATTTCAATCACTAATTATGCTAGGAAAACAATAAATGAGGAAATAAACAAGAGCAAGGTAGAGAAATCCTTCACCTCAACTCCAAGCTATCTATTCGATCCCAAACCCTTGATATTTAGAGGAAAAATTTATGCTTGGATCCTTAAGAAAGGTTTCCTAATCAGTCGAGATGAAAAAGAAATGAAAAACACATTTTAGAACATTCCCTGGCATTGCAATGCCCAAAGCCAAAAGACAGAGGAGACGCTAAGCTGTAGGGCACTGCAGCGTTAGCCACAAGACAAGCTCACCACTGCAGTACATAGTGCCGGTGTTACAGTGGTGAGTTACAAAATAGCCACCCCTATTTCCTAATTTTGTCTCCTATTCTCTCATTCCTAACTCAAATATTGACCAAAATCCATGATTTTTGGCTCTAAATCATACCTTTAACCACTAGGAATCATCCCCAAATAGAATGACTCAATCACAATCAAGATTCATCCATCAAACATCCATTTTCCTTACTCAAAACCTAACTTTCCTAAATTTTTTAGTATCATCTTCCTCAACCCCAAATCCTCAAATTTCTCATTGTTTCTTCCAAATTTCTTATCCTATAATCATTATCTAATATGAATGTTTTAAAGTAATACCCACACCCAAGTCCTTTCTTTAAAGTCCCAAATCAATTCAAATTGCCCTAAGTTCAAAAATGGGCAGAAAAGAGAGAAAGTAGGGAGTTCTTACCTCTTTCAAGCTTCTTAGGTGATGGTTGGCTGCTGGGAAGATCACTCCTATGTCGAAAAATAGTGACCGAAGGCTTAAGGGAGTGAGGCTCTATGAGGTTGAGGGTGAGAGATGAGGAGATAGCATGAGAGAAGAGAGAGCAAGAGAGAATGAGGTATTTCAGGCTTGTGGCATGACAATATATATATATAAAATCAAAGGGAAGATTGCCACTAAGTCAGACACAAGACCCGACCTTAAGTAAGGGAAAAATTGTAATTTCATTCCACTCAGGTAATTTTCGTATTTTCACAATGCCATATATCTTCACCACTCATTTTCCCAAACTTCAATTATTTTTTCTTTTCCATTGAAGGGTATTATAAATTAATTTTTTTAACTTTCCCTCCTCGGACTTATAGCTCATTCTGTCTCTCTCATTCTATACAACTTAAGGATTTTTTGCAATATGCCAAACTCTTTCATGCCCTTTTTTCCTTATCTAAACAAAAAATTTTCCTTTATATTTCCATATCTATACCGATATATCACCTATAGTAACACCCATGAACCCATGGTGTTACACATAAGGCCTCCATAGTTGAAAAGTTCCATCCTCCCAGCATATTCCACATAGAACTATGTCTTTCCCACCACCTCAACTACTCCCAAAGTCCACAATTGCCCACTCCTCCATGAACATCTGCTAACTCTATTATTTCATTTAGGTCCCTCCTTAGAGGTTACTCCAAATTCATAATTGATAAAGGTGCCCACACTTATCCCCATGTGCATTACATGTACCCATTCTAAATTAGACGGCCTCCGAAGCTCACATACTTGCCCACTCATCACAATTTTCAGGCACTTCCAAAGAAAATCCTTCACATGAGTCTGCGCTAACTCAAGTCATTAAAACACAACATAGAGCATTCACCACAATAAACAACATTCATCAATACACTTAATTTGAAATTCTTTTGATCTTCCCTTTGTCTTTACTTGGACATTACATTTTCCCTTTTATTTCATTTTTTTGTCCCTCAAAGGGCTCTAGTAAACATACAGCTTTTCATAACATACATAAAACTTCAACTTCTCATACATACATATTTATCACATTTCCATGCTATCAACATATCATATACCATTTTTCACTTCATTAAATAATCATTTATCATTGAAAATATATTCTTATATGAGTACACACACATACAGGTCAAATAGTAACATGCATATTGTAACATTTGTGATTTTCTTTGCTTTAGATAGTGTTCATGTTTCATTATGTGTGTAAATGTAAATCTTGGGATTTATCTGAAATTTATGAAACTATCATATTGGAAATTTTTGAGATTTTGATGGTGTGTATTTTTCCTTGTGTGCATATGTATATATGTGTAGATGGTTGTAAAAGTAAGGGAATTAATTAATTAGTGGCAATTTAATTGATGGCATGCATGGTTTGTGGATTATGGCATTAAGGCCCCTTGTGCAAGGACCTATGTGAAAAAGAATATGGAAACCTTATATTTAATGAAATGTGGTAAATTTGTGTTTTATGTATATTATCTTTGTGTTGTGTTGGCTATGTGATAGTGGTCCTGTGAGGGCATGAGTTGGCTAGTTGGACTCTTTAATTAAAAGAACTTCCATTTATGTACCTGGACTAAGGAAAAATGGTAAAGTTGGATTGTAGATATATTACCCACACTTCAACCACGAAGTCTCATGCCATTCTCTATGTATGTATCTTGTGCCCTTTTCTCCTACTGCCTCTCATCAGTCTCCCAATCCCCTGAACCTCATTTTGATTAAGAATCAGGTTGAAACTTTTGCTCTAATGACACTCCCTAGCTTAGCTAAAGTTAGATTTAAGGTGAGTTCCTTGCAAAGTCCCTTCTCTTTCATATTTTTATGAGTCTCAAACCCTAGGTTGGAAATTGTAAGAAATCAGTGGTTAAAGGCTGATTTATGCTTCCAAATTTCTTCCATGAGTGTTTATATGTGTTTGGAAACTTAAATTGATGGTTGTGATGGTTGAGAGTGTATTAAATGTGAGAATTGTGGAACTTGGAAGGTAGTTGCTATCATAAATGAGTTTTACTATCATAAATGTGAGATTTATAAATTTTGAGAAACCCAATCCTATTTTTAAACTTTGGAAGGTTTTGAGACTGATTTTGTCACATCCTTAAACCCGACATGTGACCGGCACAGTAGTAAGGCTATGCTACTCTTACACTATAAGCCTAACAACATAATCCCAAACCAGCTAGTGTAACCACACAATATTTTTGAAGTATATAAAGAAAACAATCTTTTCTTATATAACTCAAGAGATTAAAAGATCTGACATTTTGTTCATAACCATATATAGTTTATACAAAAGAATAGATGAAATCTCATCTCTCATGTCTAAATAAACATTATATCTTCGGATCACATCCCAAAATACATGCAAAAGTCCTAGGAAAACCTATGTAGTCATAGAGTGACACCTAGAGCAAATAAATTACCAAAATCCAAATGCAAGGACTAACCCAAAGATGCAAGGGGGTTAGTGGACATGGGGCTCACGACTCTACAAACGCTTCACTTGCTTCAGCTACAAACTCTATAAAGATTCAAGAGCAAAGGAGTGTGAATAATTAAGTACTTAGTAAGTAGACAACAAGATCAACAAGGCATACATAAGAGCGATAAAAAAAACTCAAGGAATTCTCTATATTCTTGATTTATTTAAATAGCTAGCCTAAGCTATAGAAAAGGAGAAACACATTCAAACCTTTCTTATTACTTGAGCATGAAATCCCTAACCTCATACCCTAAGATCCCACAAATGCCACATATGGCACAAATATCTCAGATACCACTCACGGTACCAAATATCTCATATGCCACACCATAGCACCCAATATTTCGTGTACCATACCATAGCACAACTATACTCATGTGCCACACTCGACACGAATATCTCATGTGCTATACAAGAATGATATCTTGTGTGCTACTTCACAGAATAAATATCACATGTGCTACACAAGCATGATTTATCAAATATGCTACACAAGCACAAGTATGACATGTGCTACGTAAGCATGATATATTAGGTGCTGCATCATAGCACGATCATCTCATGTGCTACACAAGCACAAGTATCACATGTGCTATATAAGCATGATTATCTCATGTTCTATACAAGCACAATTATCTCGTGTGCTATCACAACATAACTATCTCCATAATATGCACTACACTATGGTGCAATAACACATGATCCATTGTTAGAAAGGTGTTCTAAAGGCAATCACCTTTAGCATCAAATGTACAAACTCAATTATTAATTCAAAGAGATTTTCTTTATTATTTATGTTCATATTCATAAACTGAATATTAGATTGTAATATAAGTAATGAAGTCCATGGCACAAAACATAGTACGAAGGAAATTATGATGGTGATAATAATGTGAGATTCCTATCATGTGTAATTATGTATGTATCTAAACTATCCTTAGTCATAAGATCACCTGGGACTGGACATTAGTGATTTGGATAGACTAGCACATGTTATACTTCTTGATTTGATCAAGTAGCTATCCTCATAAGCTGTAAGTATGAGATGTTTTGAGTAAACATATAAATGCTTGTTAAAGGTAACAAGTACATTATGTGACATGTATGAGATATTACATGGATACCTATTTAAATGTCAGTGATAAGTCTTATAGTAGCTAACAGTGCAAGTGTCATTGGACTTAAGAAACTCAAGTTATCTTGAATATGGATCCTGTGTTTTGACTTCATTCCTTGTTACCCACCATGGGTCGATCTTAGAGTGGTGATTGGGCACAGTGTGAAGTATTTGAAGATATTTGAGTAGTTAATAGAGGATTCACTACTCCTAATAGAAAAAAGTATACACATGGCCATTTGTCAGAATAATCACTAAGAAGTCTTTGGCCAAAGCAAAATTGTCATGAAGATGGTCTTTAGTGACATAGTTTAAAGTGATTAATCCCACAGAACAAGAAACTAACTACTTGGGCTAGACTTGATGTAATCAAGTATAGTGGGAGTTGACACATAGGCCATACTATAAACCAAGTGGTTATAAGATGGTGAAAGAACACATTACATAAACACATTTTAGCTGTAGAAAGGTTTAAAGTCAAACAACTGACTTTTCGGTCAATTGGGGGTCATGATGTGCTGCTAGATATTGCTCGTGATCTATCTACGATCAAGTGTTGATTGTGAATAGCCAACATAGCCAGAAACCTAATGGGTCACACACATAGAAATTCACTAGGAATGTAAAACAAGCTTGAGGATTTGATCCTAAATTGGAGAATTAATTAAAATGAGATAAAAGAATAAAAGGAATAAGAATATGTTTCTATTCCTACCCAAACAAGGAAAAGCCCAAATGAGAACTTCTTGGCTGTCCCCTCTCTCAAAGAGATTGGGCTTCTTAAGGTGCCACCTTAAGAAGCCTAATAAGGGAATAGCGTCCACCAAGGGAATTAGGGCTTTATGGTTTGAGGTAGCACCTATCACTTTAAGAGTGATAGTGAAAGCCATACAAAACACACTCTTTCTCAATTGTTGAGAATCTTGTTTAGGAAACTCTCTTGTTTTCTTCTCCTTTATCCAAAAGGGTTTTCTCCATAGCTTCTTCGTGCTTGCTAGCATAAGAATGAGAAGGAACCCCGTTACCTGAAGAAGTTTTTCCTTAGCGTATTTCACGTGGATTACCATTAGAGGTATCCCATTTTGAATACTTGCTTCAGCTTGGAAAGGTTGCTACGCTACAAGAGATATTTCTCTTTATCTTGATTACTTAGTTAATGTAATGATAATATAGGTTGATCCTTTAGTGAATAGGTTTTAGAGAAAAATTTTTAAATTTCGCTGCATTCAATGATCTCTAAAATCCTACAAACGTATCAGAGCCTGCCTATAGTTACTATTACTTTAAAACAAAGAATGTATGAGTATAATAGAAATAACATGTTTAGGTTTTGTGTTTTTGAAACATGAACATGGCGTGACGCTTGTTTCTTTTTCTTTAAAATTTCGTATAAAAGAGCATGAGATGTGCTTATGAATTTTCTTGAGAAATATGTTTTGAATTTTGCTTTGTTGAAGAACATATTTTGACACCAAATATGAACATTTTACAGGAAAAATATTTTGTTTTCATCAAAAGGGTTTTTTAAAAGAAAAATTGTATTGATTCATAAATCCTATTTTTTCTCTCTAAGTAGATTTTTGTTTTGGCATAAAAATAAAAATAAAAAAATCTTTGAATTCAAGACTGAATTAGGTTAAAATTAATTTGATTAATTTAGATCCTGATTAGTTTCTTAATATAATTTAGGAAACAAAATAATTAGATTAATTGATTCAAGATATGATTATTTTCCTAATTTGATTAGGAAATAAATTAATTAAATTGATTGATTGATTGATTGATTGATTTAAGAGAAATCAATGGAATAATGAATCTTATTCAATATAAGATCAATTAATCTGATAGTCAAATAAATTAATTAGGTTGGATCAAGATTAGTTTCCTAATATGATTTAGGAAATAATTTAATTAATTGATTAGATTGTATCTTAATTGATTTCCTAATATAATTTAGGAAATTAATTAATTATTTATTTATTTAAAATTTAAATCTTGATTGTTTTCTTATCTTAAATTTGGAAACAAACCTTTTAGAATTAACTATAATATTTATTACTTTCCTAACTTAAATAAGGAAACAAATCAATTTGGAATTGAATTGAGATTTATTTATTTTTCCTAATTAGATTAGGAAACTAGAATTAAAGGGTTTTTAATTCTAAACAAGGAAACAAGCAATTTTTTAATTGAGATTAAAATGAAAGTAGAAATAATTCATGTGATGAAATTATTCTAACGCCACATCCGTTATACATTTATTTTGATAGACAATGCATGATAGGATGTATATATGGCATGATGACTGGTTATGGACTTTAACCAAGAATGAATTGTTCATGCATGTTTTTAAATTATGGTTGTGGTAAATGGGGTATGTGTACCCTACCTCTCTCAATTTCTTTGTTATACTTCTCGTCTCACCTAACTCCCTTCAAGTGTAACTTGAGATTTCTCATTAAACAATGTAATTAGATTACATAAGGTTAGTATAGGAACGAGAGAAAGGAAAGAAACCATGGAGATGGAGCCGAGGAGCAAAGGCCATATGAAGAGTAGAAATAGAATTTCTATGTCTTCAATATAAAATCATGCATATACCTAGGTTTGACCTAGTCATCTCTTTTGGCTCAAAGAGTTGACTATAGATAAGTCCATAACCACGCTACATTGTTTACAATCAATATATGCGTAATGAGATCACAAATATGATGCATGTCTAATTTAAAATCCGATGAGACTAATTAAGGAAACCCTTGAATAATATTAAAGCTAAAGTCTTTTATTAATATGGGGGGAACCAAAGATCTTCTTAAAGCTTAGGTTGTTGGACTCTCTCCAAGCCTAGCTTTAATTTGAACATGTTCAAACTATTGAGATATAATCTTATGATTAATGGGCCATCTTTAATTAGAAGTATTGATTTGTTTGACTCTCTCCAAGGTCAATATGGACATAGACTAAGTTGGGCTATATATATATGATGTGTATGAGTCAAGAGTTAATAAGCCCAATGATTAGTACATACATCAACAGTTGATAGCACCATTCGATGGTTACATACATGATGCAATTGGTATTAGATACCTATAATTTGATCCATGATGGCTTGTTAGACTCTCTCCAAGGTCATTTAAGGTGAGTTTTGGACATCGAGCTTACTAGGAGAACTTCTAACAGGTTCTCCTAGATCCAAAATAGGGTTTTTATTTTTGTTTTAGGTTCGTAATAAAATAGTGGGAGTAACAATGTGATATATTAAAAATCGTATATCATGCATTCATGTACATACTTTAACATGCTCATGTTTTTACATCTAGGTTGATAGAATCATAACATCCAACGTGCATTTGAGATCAATTCTTGAGTCAAATAAGTTGACTGTGGCAAATTTCTTAGATTGGCTAAGAAACATGAGAATCTTTCTCAAGGGTAAACATATAGCCTATGATCATGATGAGGCATTCCCTAAACCCCCTACTGATGAGCTGTGAAGACCAAGTATTGGCCTATTAAAAGTGCATGGGTGATGATGAGCTAGCAGCATGTATCATGTTGGCCTCTATGACACCCGAGCTTTAGAAGTAGCATCAAGCCATGGATGCATGCACTATGATCTTCCATTTGAGGGAACTATTTGATGAGCAAGTGAGAACCGAAAGTTTTGATGTCTCACGTTTGCTTTTTCATTCCAAGATGCAAGAAAGGGCATCTATAGTGCAACACTCACTTAAGATGAATGGCTACACTAAGATGTTAGCAACGCTAAGTTTCACAATGGATCATGAATTAAGTGTTGACTTAATTCTCCAGCGTTTACCTGATAATTACGCACCATTCGTAATGATCTATTAGATGAATCAGATCTCATCGACTATACTAGAGTTGATCAACCTACTCTAAGCAACTGAGCCTTCTATCAAGAAAGAGAAGAAGGTTGTGATGCTATTGGATTCTTCTAAGATTAAAGGGACAACTTCCAAGAAGAAGAAACCCATTAAGGCCAAGGGAGGTAATAAGAGAAAACAGGCCATGAAGGTAGAGAAAGTTGCAACCAAATGGACTTTCTTCCATTGTGGCAAAGACGGCCATTGAAAGAGGAACTACAAGACCTATTTGAAGTCCCTAAAGAAGAAAAAGACATTTGATGCAAAAAATACTTAAGGTATTTTTATTATTGAAATAAATATTGTTACTAGTTAAACTTAGGTATTAGATACTAGTTGTGGCTTACACATATGTACTGATATACAGGGCTTAAAGAATAATAGATAGTTGACTAAAAGAGAGGCGAACCTACGAGTCAAAAATGGAGCAGGAGTTACTACATTAGCTATAGGAACTTATATATTACCTTTACCTAATAGTTTAATTTTAGAATTAGACAACTGTTATTTCGTTTCATCCTTGATTAAAAACATTGTTTCAATTTAGAGTTTGAATAAAAAGGGGTTTCATTTAACATTTAGTAACAACTATTGTCACATAATATTAGATAGTATTCTTTATGGCATTGGAGTGTTATGCAATAGGAATTATGTATTAGATACATCTAACCCAATTCTCAATTTCGAAAATGACAACCTAAACTCCTAAAAGAAGATAATCAACTAACATCATTATTTATGGCATTGTCGTCTAGGTCATATAAGTGAAAAATGCATGAGTAAGTTACACAAAGAAGGTGACTAAATCACCTTTTAGTGGAAAGTGTGAACATGAAACTGACTTATTGGGTCTAATACATACTGATGTATATGGACCAATGTCAACGCACGCCAGGAGTGGTTATGCCTACTTCATTACCTTTTTCGATGACTATTCTAGATATATATATGTATATCTAACGAGATACAAATCTGAGGCCTTTGAGAAGTTTAAAGAATTTAGAATGAAGTAGAGAAACAACTTGGTAAAATGTCAAGACACTAAGATCTAATCGAGGTGGTGAATACTTAAACCAAGAGTTTCAGGATTATCTTAGGGACAATGGGATATTATCCTAGTAGACTCCACCTTTCACGTTACAACATAATGGTGTGGCTGAAAGAGAAACCGAGCCTTGCTAGACATGGTTAAGTCCATGATGAGTCATGCAGAGCTCCCTAAATCCTTTTGAGGATATGCACTTGAGACTATTGATCACATCCTGAATAGAGTGCCAACCAAGGCAATTGATGTTACTTTATTCGAGAAATGATATAACAAGAAACCTATCTTATCTTACTTGAAGATATGGGGTTGTCCAGCTTATGTGAAGTAAAATAATGTCAGATAAACTTGAGGCAAATATGTTTGTGGGATACCATAAGGAAATAAGAGGATATCAATTCTACCACACTTTGGAACAAAAGGTGTTTGTTTCAAGGCATACTGTCTTCCTAGAGAAATAGTTTCTTTTAATAGAAAATAGTGGGAGTATGGTTGAACTTGAGGAAGTTCAAGATACTCAAGCAAACATAAAACAACTGCCCACTCAAGAGTGGATAAACACAAAACATCTACCAGCTTAAGAGCTAGAACCGTTCACTCATTCAAGCAGAGTAACGACCAAACCTTTCATATAAGCACAAATGCTTTGTAGATCTAGTAGGGTATATAGGGATCCTAAGATATATGAATTTCTCATAAATGAACTTAATAATATACTACTTATAGAAGATGAGAAACCTGCAACCTACGAAGAAGTTCTGAAGAGTTCAAAATATGAGAAATGGCTCAATGCCATGAAATCAAAAATGGATTCCATGTACGACAACCAAGTATGGATTTTGGTTGATCCGCCTGAGGGGATTAAACCCATAGGGTGCAAATAGGTTTTCAAGAAGAAAAAAGACATGAAAGGTAACATTGCAACCTATAAAAGCAAGGTTGGTTACAAAGGGATATCGTCAAAAACAAGGTGTTGATTATGACAAAACCTTTTCACCGTAGCCATGTTTAAATCCATTAAGATACTCCTGGCCATAGAAACTTATTATGATTTTGAGATATGGCAAATGGATGTGAAGACAGTTTTCCTCAATGGAAACCTAACCGAGGATATATATATATATATGGTACAACCCAAAGTATTCACATCCTAAGATAGCAACAAAGTATGCAAGCTTCAGAGATCCATCTATAGATTGAAGTAAGCATCCAGGAGTTAAAACATCTGATTTGATAAGACAATCAAAAAGTTTGGTTTCTTACAAAATTCAAATGAACCTTAGGTATACAAGAAGGTTAGTGGGAGTTCAATTGTATTCCTTGTGTTGATGTAGATGGCATACTACTCACAAGAAATGACGTTTCTATTATTTAGTTTGTAAAGATTTGGCTTTCTAAGAATTTTTCCATGAAAGACCTTGGAGAAGCAACCTACATATTGGGATAAGTATCTATAGAGACAGATCTAAGAGGTTACTTGGTCCTTCATAGTTTACATACATAGATAAGATGCTAAAGAGATTTTGCATGGAAGAGTCCAAGAGAGGGTTCATTCCCACGACACATGTGATTACACTATCAAAGTTTATATGTCTGAAGACACAGGATGAAAGAACTCGCATGAGTTTGATCCCTTACACCTCAATCATGTGATCAATTATGTATGCTATGTTATGTACTAGGCCCGACGTATCATATGCTCTCAGTTTCATGAGTAGATATCAGTCTAACCCTGGTGATGGTCATTGGGGGGCTGTTAAGAATATCCTTAAGTTTTTAAATGGACAAAGGACTTATTCTTAATATATGGAGAAGGAGATCTCAAGGTAAGCGTGTATACATATGCTATTTTCTAAACTAATAAAGATGATTCAAGATCTCAGTCAGGTTACATATTCATATTAAATAGAGGTACAGTCAGTTGGAAAAGTTCCAAGCAAGAAACAACAACAGATTCTACCACCGAAGCAGACTACATTGTGGCCTCTGAGGCAATAAAAGAAGTGGTTTGGATTAAAAAGTTCATCACTGAACTAGGAGTAGTTCCCAGCATTATTAACGCAGTACCGGTTTATTACGACAATAATGGAGCCATTTCATAAGCAAAGGAGCTATGTCATAAGCAAAGGAGCCGTGGTCTCATCAGAAATCTAAACATGTACTCTGGCGTTACCACTTGATTAGGGAGATCATTGGTAGAAATGATGTGAAAATAGAGAGAGTTTCCATTGATAGGAATCTAGCTTATCCACTAACTAGGCCACTACCCTGGTCTAAGTTTGAGGCGTACACACACACGCCAATGGTATTAGATACAAAAGCGATAGAAAGGTGCTCTAAAGGCAATCACCTTTAGCATCAGACATAGAAACTCAGTTATTAAGTCAAAGATGTTTTCTTCATTATTTATGTTCATATTCATAAACTCAAGATTAGATCGTAATATAAGTAATGAAATCCACAACACAAAACATAGCATGAAAGAAATTATGATGGCAATTATAATGTGAGATTCCTATCATTTGTAATTATGTATGTATCTAAACTATCCCTAGTTGTAGGATCACCTGAGACTAGACATCAATGATCCAAAAAGACTAGCACATGTTATGCTTCTTAATTTGATCAAGCAGCTATCCTTATAAGCTGTGTAACATCCCGATTTATTACTAATTAAATATTTAATATTTTTAAGAATTATAAAAGATTATTACTAAATATTAAGTATTTAATATTTAGGAGGAATTTTTATACAAAAGAAATTTTAGGACAAAAAAAATATTTGACTAAAAAGGAAAATAACATATTATTAAATATTGAGTATTTAATATTACCCTATTAGTCCCAATTCACAGAATTATTTGTGAAAATTTAAAAATATAATAATTATACTAGTATATATATAAGTTGTCTTGAGCATAAAATAGTTTGGTGCTAATAATATGTATATAATGATATATAATATATAAATATATATTCATGGGATTTAACATAATATATATAATGGCAGCACGTAAAAGAAACATAAAAGGAATATGATATGCAGCACATGACAGCAAAATGGAAGAAAAACACATCCTCTCAAGCTTCAAACTCTTTGGCCAAGGCAGGAAATGGGAACAAGCCTCTCTGAAGTAGGCCTCCATTCTAGCCTATATCAAAACCATTTAAGAGTATAGCTGCATTTTTTTCACAGCCAAGACTTAGCCGAGAAACATGACAGCTAAATCCTCCAACTTGCAGCTGAAAACTTTGACTCTCGGACATCACCATTTGCCTCCCATCCTCTCCTATAAATAGGCTAGCTTCATTTCCCTTTTCCTCACATCAAAACTGTGATTAAAGCCGTTTTCTATAGTGAAAAGCTAAGACTCCCACCCTATTTTTCTGCTATTAAAACCGAGAGCAAACAAACTCTATTTTTCTATATAGAAGCAGAGTAGAAAACTGAGAGAGTGTAGGGACTTTTAGACCTCATTTCTTTGAGTGTTTTGGGGAGATTATTAAGTGACTAGCTTACCCAAGCAGCAATATAGAGCAAAAGCTAGAAGGAAAATCCAATGCAAAACACCCCACTTTCATATGATATCTCGGGTAAGTTTTTGGAAAATTTGAGTTTTGTTGTAAATTGCTTCTTTAGCTTAGTTTATGGGTAGAAATGGTCACATAGGTCCTAAAAACACCTAAGAAAGAAATATAGGCAGGTTTTAGCTTCTAACTCACAAGCAAGAACGTAAAACACAGAAAAGGGACTAAACTGAGAGAATGAAAGGTTTGTATAGGCTGTTTGAATTTTAAAAAAATTATATTCTAGGATTAGGGACCTAGATGGAGCTATATATGATCTCGGATCATGAAAAGGACAATGAAAAAATATTACCTAAGGGACCTAATTGAATAAAAAGAAAGTTTTTAAGAGAAAAATGAAATTTAAGAAAAAAATTCATTGTTAACTGAAATTGAATTTCATTGAATAAAAGCTAATTTATTTTGATTAAATTAACTATTTACATTATAATGAGGATATTTATAAATTTTTACTCATATGTAACTATATTTTATAAATATAAATGTGATATATTTTTTGTATTTCATGTATATTTATAAATTATGTCATCTATGGTACACATATATTTTTATATGCTACTTTGGTATATTTATATATACTAATAGATATACACACCAAATTAGATACATAAGTGTATGTATTAACTTTATAAGTTTACATGTATATAAATTATTTACAAAATAAATAGGTATTTGATTAGTTGATTAAGCTATATATATATACATATATATACATATATATATATATATATATACATATATATATATATATATACGGATAATCAAAAATTATTTATATACATATGCATGCAAATATATGTGTGTATGTGTGTGTTCATTTTAGAAAGCTAATTATATATAAATATATTCATTTAGATTAAGTCTTATATATATATTATTTAAATTAATGATATATATATATATATATATTATATATATACACATCATCTCAAAAAAATATATTATGAGAAATTCTGGCTTAATATGAGATTAAGACTAAATCCTATGAGTAAAAATTTAGGATAGAATTAGGAATTTAAGAAGATCGGAGAAAGATGATATTTTAGAATCTTTTTGTTTAAAAGATCTTATATAAGGTTATATATACTATTTGAATAACTCATAATTTGTGAAATGAATTTCAAGAAAGATTGAATAGTCATTTGAGCTAATAGTCAGACTGCAAAATCCAGGTAGTTTAGCAATTCATAAAAACTTGTTTTTACTACTTGTAGTCTTAGCAATTCATAAAAGTTTTTTTTTAATTGTAGTTTTAGCAATTCATAAAAGCTTGTTTTTACTACCTGTAGTTTGGCAATTCATAAAAGCTTTTTTTTACTACTTGTAGTTTTAGCAATTCATAAAAGCTTATTTTTACTACTTGTAGTTTAGCAATTCCAAAAAGCTTGTTTTTACTACTTGTAGTTTAGCAATTCGTAAAAGCTTATTTTTACTAATTATAGTTTAGCAATTCGTAAAAGCTTATTTTTACTAGTTGTAGTCTTAGCACTTCGTAAAAGCTTGTTTTTACTACTTGTAGCTTTAGCAATTCATAAAAGCTTGTTTTTACTACTAGTAGTTTTGGCAATTCATAAAAGCTTGTTTTTACTACTTGTAGTTTAGCAATTCATAAAAGCTTGTTTTTACCACTTGTAGTTTAGCAATTCATAATAGCATTTCTTTTCCAAATTTTATTTGTAAAAGCTTGAACTACATGAGCATGTATGAGGCATGCAACAATTAAACTTTGTTTCCATAAAGAGAATATAGAGTTAAACTAGTTCAACAGTAGAGAACCAAATTCACACGTGTTCCATAAAGAGAACAAAGCGCAAGTACTTGAGACCTACAGAGAGGTCATAACTTGAAATTCCACAACAGAGAATTGCAGTGAACTGCTTGATTTGTGATGCTAATTTATGTTTGCCTACATATATTCATGGATGATATTTATGTACTCATTATGCTTTTATGACTGAAATGATATATTTTAATTGTTTAAGAAAAACATTCTAGCTACTGAGATATCTTTATATGACTTTTTGTGTTTTCAACTAACCATTTTAGGGGCTAAGTATAAAATGAAAGGTGTGAGAAATGATTGAACCCTAGGAGTATCAAGCTGGAAAACTATAAAAGCATTCAAGTTTATTAAACGTTGCAAGTTTTAGTCTTTTACATTCAGAAATTGAATTACTTTGTATGACAAAATTATGTTTTGTACTATGAATGATTGTAGAATGCTCTTTACTATTTAAGGAATGTAAATACGAGTATTAAGCATTCGAATATGATTTTTTTAAAAAAAATTATCTCAAATTTTAGTACAGTATAATTAAGGATGTTACAAGCTGTAAGCATGAGATGTTTTGAGTAAACATGTGAATGCTTGTTAAAGGTAACAAGTACATTGGATGACATGCATGAGACCTCACATGGATACCTATTCAAATGTCAGGGATAGGCCTTATGACAGCTAACAGTGTAAGTATCTGTAGACTTGGAACTCAAGTTATCTTGGATATAGATCCTATGTTTTGACTCCATTCCTTATTAACTACCAAGGGTTGCTCTTAGGGTGGTGATTGGGCACAGCATGAAGTATTCAAAGATATTTGAGTAGTCAACAGAGGATTCACCACTCTTGATAGAAAGAAGTATACCCATGGCTACTTGTCGGAATAATAGCTAAGAAGTCTTTGGCCAAAGCAGACTCATCATGAAGATGGTTTTCAGTGACATAGTTTCAAGTGATTGATCCCATAGGACAAGGAACTGACCACTTAGGCTAGACTTGACATAATCAAGTATAGTGGGAGTTAACATATAGGCCATTCTCTGAACCAAGTAGGTATAAGATCGTGAAACGACACATTGCACAGACATGCTTTAGCTGCAGAAAGGTTGAAAGTTAAACAATTGACTTTCTTGTCATCTGAGGGTCACAATGTTTTGCTAGATATCGCTTGTGATCTATTTACAATCAAGTGTTGATTGTGAATAACCAACATAGCCAGAAACCTAATGGGTCACACGCATAGAAATTCACTAGGAATGTGAAAGAGAATTAATTAAAATTAGATAAGAGAATAAAAGGAATAGGAACATGTTCCTACTCCTACATAAACAAGGAAAATCCCAAATGAGAACCTTTTGGTCGCCCTCTCTCTCAAAGAGGTTGGGCTTCTTAAGGTGCCACCTTAAAAAGCCTAATAGGGAAATGACACCCAATAAGGGAATTAGAGCTTTAGGGTTTGAGGTAGCACTTATCACATTAAGAGTGATAGTGAAAGCCACACAAAACACATACTCTCTCAATTGTTGAGAATCTTGTTTACGATACACTGTTGTTTTCTTCTCCTTCATCCAAGAAGGTTTTCTCTATAGCTTCTTTGTGCTTGCTAGCATAAGAATGAGAAGGAACCCTATTACCTAAAGAGGTTTTTCCTTAGCATATTTCGCATGGATTAGCATTAGAGGTATCCTATTTTGAATACTTGTTTTGGCTTGGAGAGATTGCTGCGCTATAAGGGGTATTTCTCTTTGTCTTGATTACTTGGTTAATGTAATGGTAATATAGGTTGATCCTTTGGTAAATGGGTTTTAGAGAAAAAGTTTTAAATTCCACTGTGTTCTATGATCTCTAAAATCCTACATCCATAATATGCACCACACTATGGTGCAATAACACATAATGAATACCACACCTCAATACTATACAATCATAATTATTTAGTGAACTACTAGGACAACCACCTTACCAGTTTTCACAATACATTCTTAGCCCTTTTTATTGGAATTCATAACTCAATAGTTCAAATAGTGAACACACCAATTCATTGACTAAATAATCCTCTTGAATTTCATTCAAGTATTGCCCTTAACTCCTAAATTTAAAGAGTAAATTTAGTAGAGGAAATAACGTTGTTCCACTTACCTCAATTCCAAGCTTATACTTTATCCCATGAGTGAATTACTTGGAAGAATAAGAATTCCAAGGCTAGAGGAGTATCACTTTATTAATCAGGCACAAGAAAAGGAAGGATTAATCACTTTTTCAAACATTTCTAGAAGCCATAAGTTGACTGATGGTCACGTATCAGTTGGCCGCTCCCAAATCACCAAATTTATTTATAGGATAACAAAAGAGCAACAAGTCAACTAATATTATGAAGAATTCCACTCAACCAGAAGATGTCAGGTTGACTGATTATTGGTCATTAGTCAATCGATGCACTACTGGCCGATCTGGGCAAAACTCCAGAAGCAGCTAGTCAACTGATCCTATCGCGACAATTGAGTAGTTGTATTAGTTTTCAAAAAAAATAAAAAAACTAACCTCTAGAACCTATCAAAAAATCATTCCAACTTAAATCTCCATCCCATAAGGTTTTCTACACCATCTAAGTAGCCCAGAAACACAAACCCAAGATAAGAGAATCACCACATATAACTTACTAATCAAGTGTTCTCCCAAAACTCCCCAAATTCAGATTTGTAAATAAGGTTCACCCAAAACATGGATTTCCAACACATTACTCCAAAAAATCTTCATCAAGGTCAATATCTCAGCAAAGGAAGAATTTCTATACCCATCCTTCAAGAATCAGATTTTGCCACTGAACCCACCTAGGGTTTATCACAAGATGCAAAAATGAAAGGAAGGGTGGAAAGAACACTTACTTGATCTTGAAAATCTACCAAGGGAAGGGCAGAATGCCACTACAATCCAACCTTGAAGAAGAGAAATAGAGTTGGGCAAAGAAGGAGAGAGTTCCGGTGAGAGTGAGAGAAGATGAAAATGAAGAGATGAATGAAAGAGTGAGAATGTGTTTTAGGAAGGAAAAATGAGCTTATAAAGACTATCTTATAATTCCCTCTATGTCCCCTTGACCACTAATCCCAAAGTCAACCATCTCAGCACTTGGCCACATTTAAAATAAAACACCACATTTCACAAAATTCCCAATATTTAAGCATACACCATAATAAATAAATAAATAATCATATTCCAAAATTTTAGTAAATGCCACAAAATACACAAGGGCATACACATTGGAAGAAAATCATAGATCCCTCAAACCTGAATGTTGCACACTCCCCCTTATGAAAATTCAGTCACCGAATTTCTCACCTTAAGAATTGAATAGGTGTGGGGATACATTGACTTCATGGTTTCCTTTGGTTCCTACGTCACTTTTTCATAGGAATGATTTCACCAAAGGATCTTAATGGAAGGTAATTCCTTGGACCTAAACCTTTTAACTTGCCAGTCTAAAATGGCTATAGGAAACTCTTCCTAAGACAAGTCTTCATTAAGCTGGACTTCTTATAGTTGCAAAACATGTGAAGGGCCATAAAGATACTTCTTCAACATCGAAACATGAATTACCAGATGCATACCTCTATGTCTACCGGTATGCTACCTTACCCATACGCTCCAAGATCTTAAAGGGCCTAAAGAATTTTGGACTAAGCTCCTTTCTCACTCTAACTCTCAACTTGCTTGACATAGAAGATACCTATAAGGCCATGTCATCTACTGAGAATTTAAGGTTCCACTTACGATCATTCGTGTAGGCCTATTGCCTACTCTAAGCCATAAGAAGTCCCTTATAAATGAGCTTTACCATCTCCACGGTATCATGTACACAATCAAGTCCGATTCTTTGCCTCACCAGCCTTAAACCAACCTACGAGAGACCTACATTTTCTCCCATACAAAGGCCTACAGAGTCTAACCTGCTGCCAACATGATGACGGTTGTTGTAGGGTAAAAATCAATCATGGGTAAATGAGCCTCCCAACTACCTTTTAGGTCCATAACATAAAACCTCAACCAGTCCTCCAAAGTCCAAATAGTATACTTTCATTTGCTAAAGTAACCTGGGAGTCTCTTATATTTTGCCTTAACTTATTGACAATCAGGCATCTCGACACATAATTGGAACTATCATGTTTTATCCCCTTCCTTCAGATTAAGACATTAAGTGTTGATACATATTGTTGATATCTAGATGTGCTATATAGGTAGTCCAATGAGCTTCCTCAATGATCCTTAAATCGGGTTACCTCCTACTCATCTAAGGAGGAACCACTTGCTTTGTCTCGCTTCACTTATCCTTGATCTTACAAGATTAGGATTACCCTACTGATCCAATTTCACGTCTTCGATCAAAGATGACTTGGTCTAGGCGAGAGCCAAGAATGTACCCAATTCAGTGGCTTCAAACCATGCCCTAATCCCATCAAGCTCACAAAGTTAATGTAACAATGATCTCCCAAACCTTTTTGCAATGCGCGTTAAACTTCCCATGGGTTTACTATTCAAAGCATTGGCCACAACTAATACTTGGATCCCTTCTTGGAAACCATATACCCCAAGAAAATAACTTGCTCTAACAAAAATAACATTTGAAGGACTTAACAAGAAATTTTGGTGCTTTCACAAGGTCTGTAGCACAATGTGCAATGTCACTCATGTTCTTCTAAAATCCTGGAGTACATAGGTATGTCATCAATGAAGACAATGACAACTTTCCCAGAAAAGGTTTGAAAACTCCATTCATCAGATCCATGAAAGCCATCGTGGTACTGGTCCAGCCAGGGACATCGCCAAGAACTCATAGTGCACATGACGCGCACAGGAAATAATTTTATGTACACACTTTGCCTCGGTCTCCAATTAGTGATACTCAGATCCTAATTCTACCTTAACGAACATTAAGTCCTGTGCAGTTTATTAGCATATCACAAATCCTTAGGGAAGAGCACTTGTTATGTACTGCCACCTTATACTCTGTTCTTTAAGTTCCCAAAGT
The DNA here is from genome assembly GCA_037074585.1 of Biancaea sappan. NCBI lineage: Eukaryota > Viridiplantae > Streptophyta > Magnoliopsida > Fabales > Fabaceae > Biancaea > Biancaea sappan. The sequence continues at coordinate 66,775,065 of CM073490.1, forward strand.
TTTGAGGGCACTACATGGTATGGATGTATAGGGATGAGTTGGGTTTCTGGATTTACCTTGATGCCAAACTCAATGTTATGGTTAGGAGGCAAGCCTAGTGGTTCCTACGAAAGACATCCAGGTATCCCCTAAAACTGATACAGGATCAAGGTTCACTATATACTCTTCAATATTCCAATGGAAAGCGAAGAAACTCCAACACCCCTTCTTTGCTGTGCGCCTGATATATTGAATTCCACCTATTTGTTATGACAATTAAGCATTGCATGACAATATATGTATATATATATTTACATAAATACACTCGAGAAACCTATCCTGCACAACACCAAGCCCCTGAAGGCATGTATATGGTATCATGACCTTGGCTCTCACAGAGCGTACTCCAAATGTCACCACGCATCACATCCCATCATTTACCCCTCTAATCATTCACATCATACACATATATACTATCACACATTAAATGCACATATCCCTCCTCATAGGTTTATGTTCCCATAAGGCCACCTGTCTAGAGCTTTATTAACGTAGGTCTATGTTCCCACATATTATCAAGTAAGAGTCCCTTCACGTACGTCTATATTCTTACAGACTAAATATCCCCACAGGAATTTCACTATATGGGTATGCATCCCCATATTTTTTTCTCAAGGCTTCATTGATGTGGGTCTACATTCCTACAAATTCATTGTTGAGATACTATCCTATAGATCTACATCTCCATGAACCATTCCATGGACGCCATGTCCACTGTCCCTATGGTACGACTCCCATTTTGAGCTCCAACTCAAGCCCTAACTCAACAATGCCATCCTAACCCTAGGAGTGCACCATGAGGGTCTAAGTTCCCATGGAAAACCCTACCATGTGTTTGGTCTCTTAGGTCATGTCTCAAACCATAACATATAACTGGCCTCTCGGGTTATGCCCTTAATCATAACATATATCTATTCTCTCAGGTTATGCCCTCAACTATGACATGTATCATACACAAAACAATACAAGCAATCACAACCTTTTTTTGTGCTAGTTCCTACTATGTATCAGCACTTTGCTTTAGACATTATATGAAAAATGGTAGCACTCATACCATTCCCATTTGTGCCCTAGGACTCCCCTCTATTTATAATATATATGCTAGAAATATTATAAGCTAAAGATATAGATGTATACATACAGGTAAATAAAATTACGAGATATATACATTTCTTGAAATTTATAAATGGCATTTGAATGAAGTGGTAGTGCTCATATCATCCCTAATCATGCCAACTAGATCCCAAACAACCCCCCACTATGCACATCAAGCATAACACATTTAATAATTAAATGTATTTAAAACAATTTAGGAAATTCAATTCTAAAATATAAATATACATACATATGTGTGCATATTCATATAGAAGATCCCTAACCTAGATTCCATGCTCACCATTGCATCCCAAAGGCATGAAAGATGCATCAAAGAAGCCATCCTTATAAAGTAACCATGTAAAAACATGTCAAGGTTACAAAATAGAGAAATTCTCCACTACTAATCCTAATCTTTACTCACTCCTTTAGTCATAGCTTTTAACCAATAACTAATTTATAAATGAAGCTTATACCATTAGAAATTAGACTCAAAGAGCTTTTCAAAAATTTAATATTTATTGAAAACAAAGTCTGATGAAAGAGTTATGGCCATTTCAAAAAGGTTCAAGAAAAACATTGTCACCTAGTCTTAACATGGGTTACACCTGGGCGCCGAGCACATTTGGTGCCTGGGCACCATGCATACTTAGTGCTTGGGCACCATGACCTTTATGCTCTCGTTCTCTTCTGCAATGTGGCACTTGGGAACCATAATCTAGAGCTCGTGATTTGGCCTCGATTTTGGGTCAAAACTAGCCAAATCGTCACCATTTCTCTTAATTTCTTCCATGAGTTTTAATCCTTGATGTTTAAGGAGTATTTTGACACCAAAAACCCCAATTTAACCAACAATCTAAACTCCAATCATCAATTCTATCCTATTTGCCTTAAATCCAAAAATAGGGAAAAGTTTGGGAAAATGAAATACCTACCTCGATTCTTTGTTTCTTCAGTGGTGGTTGGTTGCCAGAAACTCGTCCCATCACTGGATAACAGTTGTCAGAAGCTTTGGTCTTGAGTTTGGGTGAAGAGAATAGATAGAAGATAGAGAGAAAAAGAGTGAGGAGAGAAGGAAAGAAGTGAAGAATGGGGAAATAAAGTGAGATCACCTACATATAAACCCCTCAATGATGAAATTACTATTTTGCCCTCTGGTTAACCCTTGGTCAACACTATCCATGGCAAACCCATAATTTCTCCAACTTGAGTATTTCCCAAATCCTAGGTACCCCACAATTTTTCCTTATTACATTTTAGTCCCTCCATGGACTCAGTAATTTATCCGACTCCCTTAAGTCCCTGTGACTTATTATCCGTACACCTTGCTATTTTTACTCCATATTTCTTTATTATGTAACAAAAATTTCCCCCATATCCCAATTTACTCCTTAGGAATTAAATTTAATTAATACCTAAGAACCGCAGGTATTACACCATAGGTGGTCACTATTTTCTTATCAAATATGATTGCACACTTCGATATAAAAGCAAGAATCCACAACTTCATATTTTATAATTTTATTAAGATTATAAAATAACCATACAATACTTTTAAGAGCTTAACTCTTCCTTCTAAAACTTACCTTGGTTGTCTCAATCATCACTTAGGTTTATTTAAACTTAATTCTAGGATTTTTGACTCTCTAGTGTGTCCTTACTTCTAACCTCATATTGGATATACTCCCAACATGTCTCTCTTAAGCTAAGGTGACATATGGAGACTCACCTCAAGCTTGACTCTTTGGATCTAGCACATCATTGCTTTTTAGTTTATTATCCTTCTCAAGGTTCTTACTTTAATTTGATAGCATAACTTTTACCTTATCCCTCTAGTAGCTTTATCTATTTACACATAACCTTTCTATGGTGAGCTACACCAATTTACATTATCTCAAGTAGGGTTAGCTACTTACCTCATTTCTGAGTCACTTGGCCTTTCTTCGGTCCTTGGAAAATACCAAAGGATGCTCACATGAAGCCTATAGATCAAATTCACAAGAAAAAATATTACATCTACACTTTTCGGGACATATTAGGGTGTGGCACCTTGGGCACCACATGCCGAACATAACTAGACCCAAGTCAGCCCTTGGTGCTTGAGGCACTACTTGATTTCCAAAGCCACTCCCACTTGCCATGGCTACGTGAAAAGCTTACCAATGCCACTCTTTTGCTGTCCACATCATTCTAAGGTTCATTCCAACAATTGGGATCATCAAACACTTGTTTTTTGGCATTTAAAAACATCTTTAAATATCAACTTCAATTCTAATTTAAGATTTTTCCATTCTCTCTAAGCTAAGGTTCTAAAAAGTGAGGTTTAAGAAGAGAAAATAGAGGTATCTAGTTTTTGTACCTAAAATTTGGTGAATAGATAGGTCCCCGGAAGTGATTGCTTGCCAGAGTTAGTGGTGGAGCATCCCTTAAAGCACCCTCAGTTATGGGAAGGAAGAGACGTGCAAGGAGAGAGGGAAAAAGAGCATGGGATTGATGAGGGGTCAAAATGAGGTGTGTGTGAGTGGAAATTTGATATATGTGTGTTTTAGGAGGTGTGGGGCCTACTTCTTTTCCCATTTTACCCCTTGAAATGAAGCCAAATTATATTGAACTCCGAGAGAAATTTTAGAAGCTCTTTAAAATAATATGTATAGGTGCCAAAAATCACACTCTAGTAAAACACAACACATACATTCCCAAAATTCCATTTCACAACATATTTTGCTAAAATACAAAAATCTTATATTTATTCACATTCGTCCCTTTCCATGTCCTATACACCGATGTGGCTCCACTTCCACAAAGCATCGGTTTCACAACTAGAAACCTCACCAAGTGCAACCTTCCTTAAGAGCCCTTACTTATACCTATTACACCAGATTACTTAACATTTCCTTCCCTTTCATATTAGTCCTTTTATTGGGTCTTCACTACTTGCAACCTTGAATGCCTTTACTCGACATGATTTCACTTAGCCTTATACATGTTTTAAAACACTCATCTAGCTTTTGGGACCTCATGTTTCCTCTTAAGAATTCATTTATTTGAGAAAAATTTTCACTCATATAAAATTAAACTCTTTTAATTACCTCGTAATACCTAGGGTATTACATTACTTCTCCCTTAAAGAAATTCAGTCCCTGACTCCTGAATTTCAAAAATCACAAAATTCTATCTTGCTGATGCTATCTCGTTCCTTAAAATCTCTTCAATTATCCTTTCCTCGGCTATATCTCTTCCTTTACATCACTCCCTAGAATTGTCTTATCTTATCATATTGTTCGTCCTATGTTCTACACCATCTCTTTCTGATGTCCTCAGAAAATACTCTTGAAGCCATGCTCTTCTTGCCATTAGACTCCCATTCACTTCTCATTTGTGAGTTAGTTTTTTAGACGAATATTTGGACGTGGAAATTTTTTTTCACTTGCTTAAAAGGAATATAGATGTATGTGATTAAAATTATTTCTTATACATATGCATGAATATGATGTTTAATATAATGGAGGATTATCCGTAAGATATGAGTGATGAGTCAGAGAAATTTTATTATAGTTAAATAATCAATGAGAGGGACCTAAATGAAAGAATCTAAGGTTTTGGGGAAAAATTGTGATTTTTGAAAAATAATGATGCTGAGGAGGTAGTGGAAAAGTTGAGATGAAATTTGCTAAGTGTGGAGAATGATTTTAAAAAGGGAACTAAATTAAATCAATAGATTGGGGAAATTATATGATTTTACATGGAAGCCTTTCCTAATTTCAAGAAGGGATTAATGAGGGGCTATGTAGCAATTTTGGAAAGTTGAACTTTCCCATACTTCGAAAAAATTTTTGACCACTCACTTTCCCTTCCTCCTTTTCGGCTACCTCCCATTTTCATCTCTTCTTGCTCACTTCCATCACCTGTCACTAAATCTCTCTAAATAATTACTCTCTCTTCAGTGGGTGTTTGTTTTCTGGTAACTGGTGGCTCACCTTTACGCTGAAAAGCTTCAAGGATTGAGGTAAGAGCTAGGTTTTCCATCTATCTCTTCCAATTTCGAATATCTAGAACCTTATATTGAAAATTCTAGTCTTGAGCGAGTTTGTTGTTTTTATAGTGATAAATTACTAGTTCCTTAATCCTTCCTCCTACTTCCCTTAATGTTTTGGCTATCAAAGAATAGAAGGAAACTTGATTTCCATGGTGAATCTTAAGCCATATCAGAAAAATTAAAAAGGGTTAGGATTTTTGGAAAATTTTGAGTTTGATTCATGAAATTTAAAATGGAAATGAGTTTATGGATGTGTTTTTATGGATAGGATATTTCTTTGATGGCCAAAACACTTGGAAAACTTAGGATTTTGGTTTAGGGGTAAAGGAGGAAGGTTAGAGGTTGAAGAAAGCCAAAAAATCACATTTTTTGTTGCTGTTGTTCTGTGATTCACTGCTTTAGTGGTGAGAACCGTTGCTGCAGTGTTGGGAGGCAAAAGCTTTACTGCTTTCTGGTTCAATTTTCAAATGGTCATAACCCCTTCCTCTGCATTCTATTTTAGCATATCTTATATCGTTAGAAAGATCTTTGAGTCTAGTTTCTAATGCAATAAGATCTAATTGAAAATTCCTTACCATTTGTGATTTATGTCCAAAAAAGTGATCAAGGGTTAGAATTAGTAATAAGAAGTTCCTTATTTATGACCTAATTTTACATGGTTACCTTATTGGGATGGATTATTTATGGCTTCTTCCATATCTTTCGAGGAGAATTAACTAGCTTGGAGTTAAGGTGAGGGATATAGCCTTGCTAATTAGTTTCTTTTCAAATAAATCAACTCCCTAGTATGTTTTCATCTAGATACATATTGTTATTCAATGGAATGACTGTTATACATATACATGAAACTTTATATGATTTAATATGGATTAAAAGGGCTAGTATGTGAGAAATTTATATGATTCCAATGAACTCAAATCATGTGTTTAAATTTATATGTTAATGAAGTTGAATGATTCGATAGTGTTAAGGGATGGATAAGCATTAATGGCTTGAGGATGTTTTCTCTCCTTTAGGTAGAGATTAAATAATTTGTCTATTTTGTAAATTACTAAAGAAGACTAGCGTGAGACAAATTTAATTATGAAGGACTACCTTCATTCTGTCCGGTTGCTTAACTTATGGCATATATTATCTTGTTTGTACTAGAGAACATAATTCTTGGTATGGTGGTTTAGTACATAAATTAAGGTGTATGATTTGTGATATTCTTCATGTTTGTCTAAGTGACAAGTAAGGGATTAAATCATGTTGTGATGAACACTTTATTTTCGTATAGCTTTCAAATGTTCTATTTAAGATTTATGAATTGAAATCCCTTCTTATATTGGCATTACTTATTATTTGTGATGTTGTGGATGAATATTGTGGCTCTCTTAATGGGGATGAACTAGTGGTAGTATGAAGGGCTGAGTAGCTCTCTCACACACTATGACTAGCAATATATTATGTGAGAAGTCCTTGTGGCTCTCCCGACGAAAGTAGATTAGTGATAGTATGAAGAGCAATATATCTCTCTCCCGCACTATGAATAAGCATGTGATGTAGGAAGCCTATGTAGCTCTCCCCCTATTATGACATATCAGAATATTAAATGAAGCCTGTGTGGCTCTCTCTATTATGACATATAAGAATATTAAAGGAAGCCTGTGTGGCTCTCCCTCTATTACGATCTATGTGAATCTTAAAGGAAGCCTGTGTGGCTCTCTCTCTATTATGACATACGCGAATATTAAAGAAAGACTGTATGGCTCTCACTCTATTATGATCTATACAAATATTAAAGGAAGCCTATATGGCTCTCCCTCTATTATGCCATACAAGAATATTAAAGGAAGCCTATAGGGCTCTCTCTCTATTATGATCTATGAGAATCTTAAAAGAAGCCTTTGTGTCTCTCCCTCTATTATGATCCATGAGAATGTTAAAGGAAGCTTGCGTGGCCCTTCTATCTATAATTTATGGCAATAAATTGATGTGGATGCCCATAAGGCAAAGTTCAAATTTAATGTTATGATTTTTTATATAAATTGTATTTCCTTTGGTTATGAGCTAGAGTTTTGTTGACAGTGTGTTGGTACTATGATAGAAACTGAGTGAGTGTAGAATTGTGATTAAACTTTTAATATTGTTCATCTATCATTTGGGTTCATAATATGAATAATGTAGGCTTATTCATGAAGAGATTGAATCATGTTTTATCTTTGTTTCTCATCCTAATTTGATGGAAGTTCACCATCTCATAAATACCTTAGAAGCACATTTATGTTTTATAACTTGTACATATTTCTATTGGTATGCATAATTATTTTCTTGGTTGGTTAGGCTATTTATGGTGAGTCACGTGGACAAGACTCACCTCCTCATAATTTCAAGTAAAGAAGAGCCTACCATTTAAGGACGTGCATGCCGAGGATACCTCCCCACTTGTCTGGGGTATGGTAATGAATAGTTTATGTTTTCTTGTAGGAATTCTAGAAAAGCTCTGTAATCGGGTCGGTCATGGTTCTGCTGTGTAGTGTAGATGATTGTAGTGTGTGTATGAGGAATGCTGGGAATATAATAAGCAATTGAAATATGTTGATATATTATGTAAGATGTTTCATATTTTCATTTACACATGTGTTTATGAGAAGATAATTGTGACTCTTATGAAATTATATCATATGTGCATAAGAATATGAGGTGCTTTTAAATAAATATGGTTTAATAAGTAAATGTGATTGTATGGGTTGAAGGAAAAGTAGGCTTACGAAGGTGTAGGTTAGGCACCGTTCGTGCCAATCAAAGGTCCAGATTTCGGTCATGACATCATCTTTCCCACTTGAGGAGTTCTGTAACGCCCCAAAAAATGGGTATGGGACTTAACATACATAGTAAGGTGTTCCTCAGTGGTAGCCCATAATTTCCCTAAACAACCATAATATCTACAACTATGCAAAACATAAATTTCATAGCTTATAAAGCAAAATTATAACCAAATAATAATAAATTCTTTAACTACCGTAGGACCTAGGTGGCCTATAGGATTGCAAAGCATTTTCCTAAGCATATAGCCCAAAAATTAGTTCATTAAGAACCCTCCAACAAAAATGAAGCGTATTTCCAAGCCGCTAAACTCCCAACGGTTCCCTTCCTCCTCAATTGTTTTATCTAAAGAAGATAACCACAGAGAGTGTGAGTTTATTAAAAACTCAGTGAGTAAATAACTGTGCAATAAAATAAGGCACAAACACAAATACCAGAATCCCAACCACATTTTAAATAAATACCTCTAACACATACAAGCATGAACAAATACACAAACACAAGTGTACCTGATTATGTGACCATAATGTGTTATTTCCTTGTGAGTCCACACTTTTCTAATCCACATCACATCAAAAACACATACAAGCATAAATAACCATGCTTAGAATATAAATATGCATTCAATCACATGTTATGTTTTCCCACACTTTCCCACGCATACCTCGTTGAGTCCCAGTTTAGATTTTCCCCTCGGACAATAATTACTCAATGGGTTTATCTTAGAGGTCCACCCCTCTGTTTCCAACTTTCGATGTTCTTCTAAGGAATATCCATATCTATGGGTTACTAGCCGATTCCTTCTCATGTATGAATATGCAATGCACAATATATGATGCATTTCCCACTCTTCTCCTACTCTTACCACATTGAGATCCAGTCTAGATTTTCCCCTCAGACTATTAGTGCTCAATGGGTTTATTCCAGAGGTTCACCCCTTTGTCCCTCTTATGGATCCATATTCCCACACAATTTCATTTCATATGCAATTCATACACAAACACAATACAACATATCCTACACAATTTCACACAATTCAACTATAACATTCCCATAGAGAATTCATAAAAGAATTCCCAATATCACAAGAAGATTCCCTAATCTAGTAAAAATCACTAACTAGGGAATTTAATGAATTTAAATTCAATCGTGGTGTGAGTGGGATTTATATTATAATTTCGCAGTTTTTAATAAAAACAAGTAGCAAGTTCACCTACTCACTTTGATGCCAAAAAGGTTTACCGTGAAAGATTTTCCAAGAAACCAAGCCAATAAAAGCTCTCATGCCACTAAAATTAACCAAAATCTATAAATAAATAAAACGAGGAAAATCCTCACCACTAACTCTAACCTTTGGTCACTCATTTGGTCATAACTCTTATTCGGTAAGTAAATATCATTTAAAACTAGACTCAAAGAACTTTCCAACGATATAAAGTTTGCTGAAAAAGGAGTTCAGATGAAAGAGTTATGGCTATTTGACCAAGAAAACATTGTAGCTTGACATCAGTATGACGTCAGCATGCTTGGTGCCTGGGCAATAATGTCTTTCCCCTTCCCTTGGCGCTTGGACCCCACGATGGCAACCCATGTGATTTGACCTCGATTTTGGGTTAGATCTGGCCAGATCTTCACCGTTTTTCATTATTTCTTCCAAAGGTTCTCATCCTTTGTGCCTAAGGAGTGTTTAGACAACAAACCCCTAAATTTAATAGATAAACAAAGCCCCAATCTCAATTTTATCCAAAATACCCTTAAAACAACAAAATAGGAAAAAGTTCAAGAAATCAAATTTCCTACATCGATTCCTTATTTTCCCTAGGTTGCTTAGCCACTGATGACTCGCCCCACCACCAGAGAAAGGTTCACCAAAGCTCGTTGGATGATTTGGAGTGGAGAGGGGTAGAGAGAAGGAAGAGAGAAAAAGATAAGAGAGAGTGAGGAGAGAGAGAGGAAAATGAAAAATGAGGAAAAAGGAATGGGGCCACCTATATATACCCGCCCAAGGTGAAATTACTATTTTGCCCCCAGGTCAATCCCAGTTAACCTTAATAGGGGCAAATCCATAATTTCTCCAATTTGGATATTTCTCATACTCTAGGTATCACCTTAGTTCCTTATTTTACTTTAGTCCCTCTCTGGACCTTGTAGGTATTCGGCTTCCTATATGCCTTATGATTACTCTCTCTTCGTGCCCTGTCCCCCAACACTATTTCTATGAAATTTCCTTTTCCTCTAGACTTTCCTCAAATCTCAAAAATATCATCTGCAATAAAATACCTAGTCCAATTATTTATTTCCATTTCTATAAATAATATTAAAAAAGAATAAATTAAATATGAAAAATTAAAGATAAAAAAATAATTCCATTAAAATAATGAAAATATTCATTATAAAAATCATAATACTGTCAGTCACGTGATCCCAAAATTGGCGGGTATTACAAGTTCTTACTCTAGTATCCAACCCATCGGCTCACCAACAGATTTCCTTGTTCGTACGCCTTAATATGACTCATGAGGACTTCCCTTAGGGACTTCGCCCTTAAAAGCAAACTTATCTCCCTTATTATGCTAGAATATTAGGCCATAGGCGAGATAATCATTTATACTCTTATATATCCCTTAAGCTTAAGACGTTCCCCAGCTACTCAACATAAAGTCACCTTTCAATCTTTTATAAGTATTCATGGACTCTTTAAAAAGCTCACATAATCCTTTCTTACCAAAGATCTAACTTGGGTTATCTCTCTTCCCAGGTTATGTCAGTAAGAAATGCTTAATTATGTAGATTACATTCCTCAGAACCTCAACTTGGTCACGTTGGGGCACATCCTTAACCCATACTAGACTTCTAGGATTGTGTTTCCCATATAAACACGTCTACACATATGCACACATATTGCTCATGCCTAGAATGAAAAGCACATAGCATTAGACATATCCTGAGTGTAGGATTTTAGAGATCAAATAACATAGCAAAATTTGAAACTTTTTCTTTAAAACTCATTCACCGATGGGTCAACATAGATTACCATTACATTAACCATGAGAACCAAGACGAAGAGAAATACCTCTTGTAGCGTAGCAACCTCTCCAAGCCAAAGCAAGTATCCAAAGTGGGATATCTCTAATGGTAATCCATACAAAATTATGCTAAAGAAAAAACCTCTTCAGGTAACGAGGTTCCTTCTCATTTTTGTGCTAGCAAGCATGAATAAGCTATGGATAAAAATCCTCTTGGGCGAAAGAGAAGAAAAACAAGAGTGTTTCTAAAACCAAGATACTTAACAATGGAGAGAGAATGAATATAGTGTGTGGCTTTCACTATTACTCTTAAAGTGATAGGTGCTACCTCAAACCCTAAAGCCTTAATTCCCTTAGTGGGCGTCATTCCCTTATTAGGCTTAGTAAGGTGGCACCTTAAGAAGCCCTATCTCTTTGAGAGATGGGCGGCCAAAAGGGTCTCAGTTGGGCTTTTCCTTGTTTAGGTAATAATAGGAACATATTCTTATTTCTTTTATTCTCTTATCTCTTTTTCAACTAATTCTCCAATTGAGGATCAAATCCTCATGCTCGTTTCACATTCTTAGTGAATTTCTATGCGTGTGACCTATTAGGTTTTTGGCTATGTTGGCCATTCATAATCAACACTTGATTGTAAATACACACAAGTAGTATCTAGCAACACATCGTCCCTAATTGACCAGAAAGTAAGTTGTTTAACTTTAAACCTTTCTACAACTAAAGCATGTCTATGCAACGTGTCCTTTTCACTGTCTTATACCCATTTGGTTTAAAGTATGGCCTATATGTCAACTCTCACTAAACTTGATTACATCATGTCTAGCCTAAGTAGTCAGTTCCTTGTCTTGTGGGATCAATCACTTTAAACTATGTTACTAAAAACTATATTCATGACAAGTCTACTTTGGCCAAAGACTTCTTAGCGATTATCCCAACAAGTGGCCAATGGTATACTTCTTTCTATCAAGAATGGTGAATCCTCTATTGACCACTCTAATATCTTCAAATACTTCACGTTGTGCCCAATCACTACCCTAAAGCGATCCATGGTGGGTAACAAGGAATGGAGTCAAAATACAAGATCCATATCCAAGATAACTTGAGTTCCTCAAGTCCAAGTATACTTGCACTGTTAGCTACTATAAAGCCTATCACTAATATTTTAATACGTATCCATGTGATGTCTCATGCAGGTCATCCAATGTACTTGTTACCCTTAACAAGCATTCATATATTTACTCAAAACATCTCATGCTTACAGCTTGTGAGGATAGCTACTTGATCAAATCAAGAAGTATAACATGTGTTAGTCTATCTAGATCACTGATGTCCAGTCTCAAGTGATCCTACGACTAAGGATAGTTGAGATACATACATAATTACACATGATAGGAATCTCACATTATGATCGCCATCATAATTTCCTTCATGCTATGTTTTGTGTCATGGACTTCATTACTTATATTACGATTTAATCTTGAGTTTATGAGTATGAATATAAATAACGAAGAAAACATCTTTGAATTAATAACTGAGTACATCTGATGCTAAAGATGATTGCCTTTAGAGCATTTTTCTAACACTGAGTGCAATTGCCTCACTAAAGCCAGCCATCCGGGTGCTCTTCCTAGCTTTATCAGTCTATAGGCCTTTAGCTGCAGACAGCATCGTCTATCATACAAGCATGACTATGCTCAACATAAACATTGGCTCTAAGATATACATACTCTCACCTATGCATTAGCCAGGACATATGTAATACCCATGATTTTTGGGTATTAGCTTTTTTGATTTTAAAGGAATAATGGGAGTACGGGAAATTTTTTTGGTTATGTGCGAAGAAAAGTGAGGTTAGAGGAAGCACCTTGGGGAAGTGGAAATAATTTTAGGGATGGGGAATTAAGAGAGAGTAGTTATAAGGCATTGAGGGAGCCATATATATACTAGGTCCAGAGAGGGACTAAAATGAAATAAGGAACTAGGGTAGCACCTAAAGTATAGGAAATTCCTAAATTGGGAAAATTATGAATTTGTAACTAATGAGGTGGACTGGGGGTTGACCTATGGGTAAAATAGTAATTTCACCATGGGCGAGTATAAATAGGTGGCTCCACCCCTTTTTTCCTCATTTTCTCACTTTTTCCCTTCTTTCTCACTCTTTTCATTCTTCATTTCCTCTACCCTTTCCACCTAAATCCACCACCCAAACTCCGGGGAGCCTTTCTCTGGTGACAGGGCGAGTCTCCGATAACTAAACAACATCGGGAATGCAATGGCGAGCGTGGAATCCAATTGAGGGATCTAGCTCTCATATATATATATATATATATATATATATATATATATTATATTTAGGATTTATTTTCCTAAATTGTTTTATATACATTTAATTATTAAATGTATTATACGTGATGTTCCTACTAGAGGTTGTTTGGGATATAGTTGGCATGATTAGGCATGGTATGAGCATTACAACTTCATTCGTATGCCAATTCTAAATTTTTGGGAATGTATACATTTCATAGTTCTATTTACTTGTGTTTATACATCTTTATCTTGGTTTATAATTTGTCTAGCGTACATATTATAAACGGAGGGGAGTGTCAGGGCACAAATGGAAATGGTGCAGGTGCTACCATTTTCCATATAGTGTCCTAGGTAAAATGATGATACATACTATAATATGTACTTAGGCAAGGGATGTAGAGGATCTATCACAAAGGAGGTTGTGCTTGATTATATTGCTTTATATGGTTGAGGGCATAATCCAAGAGACCGAATACATGTTATGGCTGAAGGCATGACCTGAGAAGCCAGACAGATGTTATGGTTATGGATATAACCCAAGAGACTGGACACATGGTTGGATTTTCTGTGTGAATGTAGACCCTTAAGGGATGAAGTTTCATGGTACACTTTTGGGGCCAAGATAGTGGTTGCCATAGTGTGGCATAAGTTGGAGCTCATAACGGAAGTCATACCATAGGGACAGTGGACATGGCATCCATAGGATGGTTCATGGAGACATAGATCCATGGGAGGGTATCTCAGCAATGAATCTAAGGGAACGTAGACCCATGTCGGTGAGAAGTTAAATAAGGATATGTATACTCATATAATGGAATCCCTGTAGGGATATTTAGTCCATGGGAATATAGAACCACGTGATAGGATTTCTTAAGTGATAATTCGTGGGATTGTAGACCCATGTTGATGAAGCTCTTGAGGTGTGGCCTCTTGGGAACATAGACCTAAAAGGAGGGATTTGTGCATTTAATGTGTGATATGCATGACTTAGGTGGGGTATACAACTAGATGTGATGCATGGTGGCACCCAGAGTACACTTTACGAGAGTCGGGGATGTGATACCACATGCATGCCTTTGGGTAGCTTGGTATCGCATGAGATGAGTTTCTCGAGGGTGTTTATATATATATATTGCATATCTGTGTAGAGTAAGGCTAGTATAGGTGAGTCTGTGGTTTAGACTCACCCCTTTACAGTTGTAGGTATGGAAGGACGGTTAGACCAAGGATTCCTCCCATTGTTCAGTGTAAGGTAATTTACATTTATGTTAAATTATTTCTCTAGTATGCTCTGTAGTTAGATAGGCCACCTAGGAGATCGTGTGTGCATGATTAGGGTTAATCAGGAAGGATTTAGGCTTGCAACAATGTGTATTCCACATTCGCCTATACCATTCATAATTTCGATTCCGAGAGTGGTAAAACTCCTTGCCTCAATTTTAGGTCTTGAAAACATTAATTTATAATGCATTTGCATGAATTGTATGTATACTTCCTTGTATGTATGGACTATCCTAATGCCTAGGTCTCTATGAGCTTCATCAGCTCATGGGTCAACCTGTGGTCTAGGTCGCTAGGAACCACTAATCCACCAAGCCTTTTAGTTAGTGGGGTCACTATGAACCATTAGTTTACCAAGCCATTCCACTATAAAGGTTGCTATAAATCATGGTTTGACACCCATCCTCATCCTACGTAACACAATCATTCTTAGCCCATGCATGCCTATGGTCTGGGTCGCTAGAAACCACTGATCCACCAAGCCTCTTAGTTAGTTGGGTCGTTATGAACCATTGGTCTACCAAGCCCTTCCACTACATAGGTTACTATAGATCATGGTTCAATGCCCATCCTCATCCTATGTAATGTAATCATTTTCAACCCATGCATCCTTGGTCACATATACAAGCGTTCATACCATAAGCAGACTATTCACATTTCAAGTCAAGTTCATTTCATCTCTTAAGCCGTGACCATCTTGCCGCTCACTGCAACACATCTTTGTTTCATGCCTTGCTATCTATAGGCACTTGTCATTCCTCAGTTACCTGATTATCTAACCACCTTTCAATTATGCAAGTAGTCTAACAAGTACATGTGGGAACTTAACATACTTAAACATAACATGTTCCTTGCTGCTTTTGAATCGTATTGCCATTCTTTGATCACTTATTCTTACGCTTATATCATTGTGACGTTCTATGGTCATAATTACCTTTTTGACTAACCCTTATATCGATACATGTGTTCCATTTTGGTAATAATCTAGACTTAGTAAATGAGAACAATGAGATACCCTCTGGTATCTTATAACACGTACACATGGCTCTGCTTATCATAGGCTTAGAAAATGGAACAACATTTCAAGGTCCTAGGCCATACTCACTTTATGGCCTTCATGCTTTTTGAAACCCACCTTACTTGGTTACAACCCATATTCTCCTTGCAAGGCCTCTTGAATCCAAATATCCAAAATCTTAGAGTCTTGGTCATCTTATCGAGACATGCTCGCTTAACCTCTTACTTGCCTACTCTTGATGATCCCTTTTTGCTTATCCTTAACTCCTTAAGCATACTCCTTTCTTGGCATACTTACGATCCTCACTTGATCATGCAATGATGGTAGGTCCTCTCTCGCACTCACTTAGTCGCCTTACTTAAGTAATCCACCAGGTTACACTGGGGAAGCCAAACATCTATACTTAACAAAATGTACCCATAACATCTAACACATCATATATTATAACACTATTGAGGAGTAAAGAAATGAAAGGAGATGACCCTAACATTCCTAGAAGGCCTTTAGAAGAACTACTCTCTATGGTTGTGGTATCATTCATAACAATAGGGAAGGGCCCACTAAGGACACTTTTGCTCTGTAGTCTATAGGAGACTTAACGAACCAGGCTCTGATACTAACTTTGTCATAACCCAAAAACTAGGCATCATGTACCACGTGCCATCGAGCCTACTGGATTTCTAATGCTAATACATCATTGGGATCCATAGACCTTATAGACCATATGCCACTGAGCTTTATAAGTGAAAGCAAAGCTCTACGAGTCCCTATAGACATCATGTACCACGTGCCACCCAGTCTACTAAATTTTCCAAGCAATCACATACAATGGAGGTGCATCACCATGACTCACATCATATCTAATCTAAACTCAAACGTCATCAAGGCATACATATGCCTATAGCACTTTTCATTCACATTCGTGGCATATGTATACACACAAACATAGGAGTGTGTCATCCAGCACAAGGCATAAATAGCTTGATCAACAAGCTCAAATACATAACTAAAATCTAATGCTTAGTCATGTCTTACCATATTTTTATGCTTAAATGCACATCTTTTACCTTGAGCAATCCTTCTTTCTTGAGACATATCAATATGCCTATTCTCTATTTATTTGTACTTGACTTTCCTTTACACCTTAGGTGATCATTATTTTCTTATCAAACATGACTGTACAGATGCAAAAGCAAGAATGCCACAACTACATATTTCATAATTTTATTAGGATTATAAAATAACTGTACAATACTTTGAAGAGCTTAACTCTTCCTTCTAAAACTTACCTTGAGTGTCTCAATAACCACTAAGGTTTATTTAAACTTAATTCTAGGATTCCTGATTCTCTAATGAATCTTTACTTCTAACCTTATATTGGATATTACTCCTAACATGTCTCTCCTAAGCTAAGATGACATATGGAGACTCACCTCCAGCTTGACTCTTTGGATCTAGCACATCATTCCTTCTTAGGTTATTATCCTTCTCGAGGTTCTTATTTTGATTTGCTAGCTTAAATTTTACCTTATCCCTCTAGTAGCCTTATTTATTTACACATATCATATCTATGGTAAGCTACACCAACAAATTTCCATTATCCCAAGTAAGGTTAGCTACTTACCTCATTTCTGAGTCATTTGGCTCTCCTTTATCCTTGGAAAATACCGGAGGATGCTTACTAAAAGCCTACAGATCAAATTCATAAGAAAAAAGCATTAAATCCATACTTTTTGGGACATACCAAGTTATGGCGCCTTGGGCACTACATGCCCAACACAACAAGACCCGGGTTAGCCCTTGGTGCCTAAGGTGCCACTTAACCTCCAAAGCCACTCCCACTCACCAGGCTAGGGTGCCTAAGGAGCCTTAAACTTTATGTCCCATAGGTACCCATGGCTATTAGGAAAAGCTTCCCAATGCCTCTCTTTTGCTTCCCACATCATTCTAAGGTTCATTCCAACAATTGGGATTATCAAACACTTGTTTTTGGCATTTAAAAAAATCTCCGAAGATCAATTTCAACTATGATCTAAGATTTTTCCATTCTCTCTAATTTAGGGTTCTAAAAAGTGAGGTTCAAGAAGAGAAAAGGGAAGTTTCTGGTTTATATACCTTAAAGAGAGGAAATCTGGTGAAGAGATAGGTCACCAAAGGTGATTACTTACCGGAGTTAGTGGTGGAGCATCCCTTGAAGTACCTTCGACCATGAAGAAGGAAGAGGCGTGCAAGGGGAGCGAGAGCGAGAGAGAACATGGGACAGATGAGAGGTCAAAATGAGGTGTGTATGAGTGGAAATTTGATATATATATATATATATATATATATATATATATATATATATATATATATATATATGCGTGTGTGTTTTAAGGGGTATGGGGCCCATTTCCTGTCCCATTTTGGCCCTTGAAATAAGGCAAAATTATATCGGACTTCGAGGGAAATTTAAGAAGCTCTTTAAAATAATTTGTATAGGAGCTAAAAATCACACTTCATTAAACACACAACACATATATTCCTGAAATTCCATTTCATAACATATTTTGCTAAAATACAAAAAACTTATATTTATTCACTTTAGTCCTATATCACCTCCCATACACCGTTGTGGCTCCACTTCCACCATTCTCGAGACATCAACTTCACAAGTCAACCTCACTAAGTGTAACCTTCCTCAAGAGCCCTTACTTATACTTTCTACAGAAGACTACTTAATATTTCCTTCCCTTTCACTTTAGTCCTTCAGTAGTGTCACGCCTCCAACTTACACACGTGACCGGCACGATGAATGAGCTTTTACCTCACCACCGTAAGCCTAATTTAATTTGATACATATTTAAATAAAAATATTATCTCATGCAAGAGAGTACAGTTTCTTCTATCTCTTTTTAGAGAAAGAGACTATAAATGTTTCAAATATATCCATTTATTCATTAATAATATTCTCAACAAGCATATATTCGCCCAAGATTTACCTACCCAAATTACAGAGCTACTACTAGAATACTTTGGATAAAATTTTACATAATAACAAATATTTACCCCGATCAATGGGGTTGAGGACTCGAACGATTAGCTGGTTGTGTCTCTACTTCTTCTTGAAAATCTGTGAGGGGAGGAATGACATGATTATATTTTACTCAATGAGGAAATATATTATTCTATCACATTAACATAAGAAATAATCATATAAAATCACAAAACATATCACATAGTTCCAGATTAGATTCCCAGACATTTTTCGGGTCCGTTCACATAAAGTGGTCGTTGTCCCGCGGCCCCGGCCGCATCCTCCCTTATTGCTACTTTAAAATGCCTCCCTTATTTCACCCCTATTTTCAATACTTTTTGTATTGGAACAAATTTCTGTTTAACATGATTTGCCACCCTTATTATCTCCTGCTCCTCCCTTTTTACTCCCACACAGGGTCCCATCCTCGTAACATTCTTCATCAATCACAAACATAATAATAATTCAACCTTACACACAATACTACCCGTGTATGTGATGTTGTTCACATATATAGTAATGTATATGGTACTATTCATTGTTTACATATACCATACAATTATACATGTGAACATGATTTATATACGAACTATTCATATGTGCATATGGTACTATTCATAACTACAGTACTATTCATATGTACAGTATGATATGGTGTGGTACTGTTGATATATACGACAATCAAAAATAATTTTCAAGTAACTGAGGATAATTCCTTTCTGATGTGGAGGATCGGCTAAGGCCGCAACCACAGAGCATACTAAGAATTTATCACACAGGCACTTGTAAAAATATATAGTACCCTCACAGTATCTTAGTAATCAATAAATAATTCTTAAACAACCGAGGTTAGTTCTTTTCTGATATGGAAGATTGGCTAAGGCCGCAACCACAGAGCATACTAAGAATTTAACCTCTAAATTATTGCAAGAATTTAAAAGAGCATAGTAGAATATTCCCTCACCTCGAATCCAAGCTATAAAGGAGGACTTTTATAATAACCCAGAATCTTAACACCAGAATCAGAAGAATTAGAGGAGAGGAAAGAATAGAATCTGAAGGTGTGAGTTTATAAGTGAAATGGAAGGGCCTATTTATAGGAGAAGTTATGGTACTATTTGCTGCTATTCCATATACCATTCTCCTATACTATTTCATCTACCAGTTTCATTTACCAGTTTTCATCTACCGTTCTCCTATACTATTTCATCTACCAGTCTCACTTACCAGTTTTCATCTACCAGTCTCACTTTCAACTATACATTCTAGATTCCACTTTTGAATTGTATTTTACTTAATGGGATAAATTCCATATCGTACCATTAATTATATCTCACAATTTATTCAATTTATAAGTGAAAATTCATATTTTCAACATCATACACAACCAAGATAATAAGATTTACGTAAAAATTTAAGCAAACAGAATTTTTTTTTATAGCGGATATTACAAGTAGGTATTCACTACTTGCATCCTTGCATGCCTTTACTCGACACGATTTCACTTTGCCATGTACATGTTTGAAAACACTTACCTAGATTTTGGGACCTGTTGTTTCCTCTAAAGAATTCATTTATTTGAGAAAAAATTTCACTCATGCAAAAATGAACTCATTTAATTACCTCATAATACCTAGGTATTAGAGTCTATGAGAGGCAAGATGCTTATGAGAAGCATAATGCCTATGAGAGGCACAATGCTTATGAGAAGTTTTAAGTTTATGAGAAGTACAATGCCTATGAGAGGCTCCATTCTTAAGAAAAAAAAAGATGCTTATGAGAAGCATATTTCCTATGAGAGGCATGGTGTCACGCCCTCGACCTAAGTACGTAACTATCACAGTATATAGGAACACCCTCCCGATACTATAAGCCTAACCTACAACATTCATGTCATCAAACATAAACCAAAACCGGCACATTCAAATATAATCATATACATTTACTTAAAAAAAACTTTCCATACAATCATCAAAGTTTTACCATGTTCCAAGCTATTTCGTTAGCAACAAAAAAAGGATGAAATATCTGGAAACATGGGAGTTTACAAAAGATCAATTGTAATACATAAATTAATGTCTTTAAAACTAACATCCATCCCTAGGTAACCTACCAGACTATAAAGCACTCTACGACACCTTTTTTCCAAAAAGTACAAAAGACCCAACCTAGCAAATAGGGAGGTCAAACTTAAAGTACTGCTACTCCTCTTCAGCAACAAGATCTAAAATGGTAAACAATAGAGGGGTGAGTTCATCTAAACTCAGTAAGCAGATAACTGCACTCGTCAAACAAAATACATGCTATCAACATCATGTCGCACGCCCCTCAGGGCCACAATTACAAAATACTCAGCATAGCACAACTCACCACACAAAACTTTTCATTAAAGCACTTTCAATCCATTTCCTAGGAATCCCTATATAGAGTCATGCCTCTATCACCAGCAGTTCTTATGTAAGGTTTAATGTCTTTGTCACCAGTATCTTCTTGCAAGGTACATGCCTCTATCACTAGCATCCCCTATTGCAAGGTCACAAGAAGTTCATGCCTCTGTCACCAGCAATAAACTATTCTTATTCCAAATAAGGTTCATGCTTCTTTCACTAGCAATGAACTATTCACAATTGGCATAAGGTTCATGTATCTATTAGCAGCAATGAACCATTCACAACAAATTTTCAATACCACATAAAGAGTATCCAAAATACATAAGGTATAGGCCTCAGTAACTCATAAGCATACATATCCATGCCCAAATAAACATTCCACATATATACAATATAGGATCTCTTGACATTCATACAATACATATAGAACTTTTCTCAAAGTTCTTTCCACTACACATACTTATACAACATGGTTCTTTACCCACATAATTTAGCATATGAATTTAAGAACTTTTATGAGTGTGAAAACATAAAGTTATTTCAATAAAATAGATTTGAGCAAGGTTACCCACTCACCTTAACTCGGAGCAAAGGTTTACTATGTTTTTATGTAATGATCAGAGGGAAATAATGTGTTATAATGAAGAGGAAACCCTTAATGGTTTCATTAAGAAAAGAAGGTTAAATGTAAGTTAAAATCATGGAAAAAAAGGCCTGTCATTATAGTGATTTCTCCACTACTGTAGCTATGAAAGCTCCCATAATTTATGTTTAGGGTTTAAGGTTTCGCTATATCAATAAAAATTCAAAAATTAAAAAAAAATGGAATCAGTTGAATTGGTCAGTTTTACTGATTTGACTAATTTTTTATCGGTTTAAACATTCATCGATCGATTCATTGGTCTAAACCAAACTGGTTCCTTAAATGGTTCATCAGTGAACCAGTCTGTTCAATCTGGTTCTCTGAACACTTATTAAAAGTCTACTAAAAACCTAAACACAAGTGTAATTACCATAATTTTTTCTTTTTCTTTTTCTTTTCTTTCTTTTATTTCCTATTACTTGTGCTTAAAACGTTATTTTGGCATATCATGATGTGATTAATTCCCCCATCGATTTATTTTATGACAATTATATGAATTATGGGATCGCATTTTCGTGAACAGTGAAAACCTTCTATGTTAGGGTATGATTTGGAAATTTAGCTAAATTTGAGGATTTGTTGATGGAGAACTAAAGAAAGGAAACTAGGCAACATAACTTAATTATACAAGTTAGTGTGGTGGACCCCACTCTTTTTGCCCACTCCTTTCCCTTTCTCCCTTTTCCGTTGATAAGAGTGGATGTGTATATTGCTCTCCCATATTCATTTTTCTCTCTTTCTTATGCTTCCGTCTGTATGTATGTGCTGGCTGAGGTTTCGATTCTAGAGATGAGGAGCTGATTTTACTGGTTTAGCTAAAGATTCAAGTATATACCAAATCCTCATTTCCTTCTTCTTCCTTTGATTTTCGAAACTTTTAAACCCTACGATAGGTTGCTTGTTTTCTGAGGTTCTGAGTGATAGTGGGTCCCCAAGTGGCTTCCTTAGTGGGTCTTCTTGATTTAAACATTTCTAATATGCCTTGGGAGGTTAAGAGTGCATTTATGGAAGAGAAAAAGGTTGTTACGCCATTATTATGTGAAAGGATTTAGGCAATTGTAGGAAGAAATTTGGAGATTCAGTGATACAACCTTGCTCTCTATTCCTAAATGGTGTCTAATGTGGTTCATGTAAGATCATAAAACACCCAAGTAGTTTGCTAGCTCACATGGAAGTTCTTGGGCCCAAAGGAGTGTGTTTTAGAGAGAAAAATCATGAGCCCCTGTTGTGTTGTCATCGGGGCACCTGGGCGCCAGGCGTGACATCTCAGGTGCCCAACAGATTGGTGAAGACAGAGAGTTCTAGGCGGAGGTGTCTCAGGCACCCAGCAAAATCCTGAGACAGAGAGTTGAGGGTCGGGCATCTAGGGGCGCCACCCAGGGCACCTCAGATGCCGAACACTTAATCCATGGCACCTCAGGCGTAGGTGCCACCTCCTTGAACCTATTCTAATTTCCTTAAGAAACCTCAAGCTTCCCTGTCTTTTATCCCAAGTGCTTCCACTGCTGTTCATTAATTCCTCGCAATCTTCTCCTTTTCGTTTGACCTCAGGTGAGGGAGTTATACTAATTTATTGTATAGGAAATGGTAGATATGTTTGTAATATATCTAAATATAAATGCACGACAACCTTACCCTTTCAAAGGAATTGATCATGTATACATTAAAATTGGCTCCTAACACACAAATTAGAGGATTGGCTCCTCACATATAAATTAGAGAATTAGCTTTTCACACACAAGATTTAGAGGAATGGCTCCTCGCATATAAACTAAAGGATTAGCTCCTCACACACAAATTAGAGGATAGGCTCCTCATACACAAAAAAGGGATTGGTTCCTTATACACAAATTAAGGGATTGGCTCCCTTTATATACGATTCAAGGGTTTGGGTTTGGCTCTTCACCTTCATGAAATCTTTATTGAGACTATTGTTGCTTATATTGATGTATGTATATCAAATTAGTGTTGCTTATATTGATGTATGTATGTCAAATCATTGCTGCGTATCTTGATGTATGTATGTCAAATCCCTTATTTTCAATAATTGAGATTATCGATGAATGTCTACAAAGTTTGGTAATTTCTCCCTTTAACGAGAAACGTGTGGTAAGTCTCCTTGTGTTTAAGACAGAGTATTAATTTTACTCACTCCTGTGTACGTGCCTCTTGCAGGTTCTATTGTTGCCAAAGAGTCGCCACAAGAGGAGTAGCAGAGTCTCATATCATCGCGACTAGTCCATCGTTGGTGATAACTTCTTTTGGTCTTTTGGGTTGGGATTGGTGCTCTATAACCATTAGGACTCCTAGGTCTTGTATGAATGTCTTTTGTAACTACCTATTCTTTTGTACTCAATGAATTTGATTAGACTATGTTTTGATACTTTCCTCATCTTATTTGGAGGTTAGGAGGAAAGTTTGGAAACATAGGTTGTAATGATAAGTATATCATTGAGATAACTCTATTTAACGAGATGCATTCATGTTTGATTATACCTATCTAATTATTAATCTATGTTGTTAAGATTTAGGCTTACGGTCAAGGGATAGTCCTTTGATCTTGCCGGTCACTCGCCCAACTTCATGACAACAAGATAGGCACCAAAATTGAACTCATTTTTCTGAACTTTTCCTAGTTTCGTTCATAAACACTCAAATGCAAACCTCATCCTCAAATATGAGTTTCTCACCCAAATCAACATCTCACAATGTTGAAAATCAAGGGGAAGAATGATTGGATACATAAACCATAAATTTGAAAGCACAAAACTCCCTCAAATCATCAATATCCCTCATATTTCAAGTTAAGGAACTCATTTTCAAAAATAAGAAAATATTGGGAAAACTTTCACTTACCTTGAATCCTTGAGCTTCCCAATACAATGGAGGACCAATGGAGACTCGAGATATGCCGAAGATCGAAGAAGAATCATTGATTTGGGGGATTTTGGTGATTACAATTTAGGAACTCAAGAAAGGCATGAGGCTGAGGAGTGGCGTGTGTGTGGTATGGCTTGGTGGAAATTAGAAAATGACTAAGTGTAGAGAGTCATAATACTATTTTACCATTTTTCCCTTTGTTCCCTTTAATAAAGAAACATAGAACCATTGGCAAAATGGGAATTCCATCAAACAAAGCTTTATTTTTCAAATACACGTCACATTTAGCCAATTTTCACCACAAGCAAACCAACCACATACTCAACATCACATTTTCACAATAATACCACAATTCCCTCTTCTTTTCAATTAGGTCTCTTATACAACTTTTTCATGTTATTTCAATTTCCCTTGATGCATCACGCACAACTACGGCTTAGTTTCCATACAAATAAGCATCATGTCATACCATGCAACATCATGCAACATAATTTGTACATTCCAAATCATTACGCAATATTTACATTCCTTGCATATTGGTCCTCAACTTGAACTCAAATCACTTAGTAGTATCCATCAAGCATGATGCACCAAGTCAACGTTACCATACATACACATGGCACGGACACGCATACATGCTAGTACTAGATACATCACATAGGCTACAACCACAGATATTTCACATGGTACTAGTACACTTGGCTAGATATGGTTTGAATGATTGTGTATGTTTGGTGTGTGGTATTGAGGTGGTATGTGTTATGTGTGTTGGTTTCAGTGGATTGTGGTTGAGGATGGGACCTCTTCCATGGTCTTATCCTTGCAAGCGATACATGGTAATGTGCTTATTTACTTGTGTTAGCATTATTTCTCACTGAGTATTGTATACTCACCCCTTTTTCTTGTGTATCCCTTGGAGATTCAGTGCAAGCAGACAAGTCTCGGCGTGAGAAGTAGTGAAGTCTCTTAACCACTACCCTTTTTGGCTTCAAGTTGGTGATCTTGAGCTGACGTCTTTTGGAAATGGTCATGTTGCTCTGTAGTTGGATAGAACTTTTAAGATTTTGTGTATGATAAATATGGAATATGGATAATGATCATTCTTGAATTGTTTTGTTAATCATGTTTTTGAATACTCCCTTCATGAATGGCTTGGTGTAGGAAGGGAAGATTTGGAAACATGGTTTGGTTGTGAACTTTGAAACTTCATTTTAGTGATGTAATAACTGAGGACTTAAATGAAAATTTTCAAGTTAAGTCTTTTGGAAGTAAAGTGAAATGAAAAAGATAGATATTACTTAAGCCTACAATAAGGATACTTAGTGCAAAAAAAAAAAATTTGGATTGAAATTTCATTTTTTTTCTAATTGGACTAAGGACTATTTTGCAAAATGTAAATTTTTAAGGATTTAGTGTGTAATTAGGTAAATTGTGTAAGGACTCTGGAGATGCTATAAAACTTAAATAAAGAAACAAATTAATGGATTTTGGATACAAGGGAATGAATTGTAATTTAGAAGAAAAAATATCCAGAAGGACCTAAGTGAAGGAAATCACTAAGAAGGAGTTGTATTTTATATCAGCTAAGAAGTGGAGATGTGGCCGCGTTGAGTGATGCTGTGTAATCCACTAACACTTTCTGAATCTAACTGAGAAGCTTCTATGTGATTCAATAAGGAGATTCTGATCAACTTCACCACTTTACCCATGAGTATCTCTTTTCTGTATACTTGGGAGCAAGCTCGATTTCCCTTCCACATGCAAACCTTCTGATTATTACTACATCAATGATGCAATCCCTCTTGGCTAGACGAAATTCAATTGACGAGGAATGTACTCAGATTTTCTGGTTCACAGCGAAGGATGGCAGCGCACGATAAGGTCAACACGAAAACAGAGTAAGGTGAGTATAATTTGCTCTTTGCTGTGCATGTCAATGGTTCTGACCAAGGAGTGATAAACTATTGTTATAATAGGAATCAATGAAGGTCTTGAGCTTAAATTGAATGGATGTTTATAGCTTAGAAACAGTATAAATAAGTTCTATTACTAACCTTATGCTAAGTTCTATTACTAACCTTATGCATGATAAATATTTGTTCTAGGCTGTCACAAAATTAAGGGAAATTTTGCTGGTTTGAAAGCCACAAAATAAAAGAATTTTCTGCTAGAAATTTCCACAGAAGGAAAGTTTGAACTTCTCTGCAGAATTATGAATCGTTTTTT
The DNA here is from genome assembly GCA_037074585.1 of Biancaea sappan. NCBI lineage: Eukaryota > Viridiplantae > Streptophyta > Magnoliopsida > Fabales > Fabaceae > Biancaea > Biancaea sappan. Next base: position 66,801,827 of record CM073490.1, read on the forward strand.
GTTAACTGCATTGATTTCTGCTTATGTTGATAAGGTCTGAAATATGATTGTAAATACTACAGTTTTAGTTTGGCCGAGAGAGGAATTGATGAGAATTTAGATGTTAAATATGAAATAATTGGATTGAAACTTTCTGAATTGGGATGGGCAATATAAATTTTGGATTTGAATTGTTGCATATGAAGGACTGATGGTTAGAATTCAGAGTTGGAAAACTAGTAGCTAAGCAAGAATGCAAAAGGCAAATGTTTTAAATTATAATGCGTTGGTTTGCTGAAATTTTGTAATTTGGGTGACTAAATGAAATCTATAAATCTTGAAATTTTTATGGGGAATTCCTAACAAGTTATTACCTAAACTGGAAAGTTTCAGAATTTTCGCAAGTATTTTGCCTGGTCAAATAAATTATACAAGCAGTACCTAGTTCAATTAGGATTAAATCTGACCAATTAACAATGAGGATCTGTGACACTACTCTAATGGTCTCTTTTTGCCCAGAAATTTTTATGGCATCTAGCTAAGACCTCTCTCTGCTATTCTACCAAATTTTATCACATTTGGATATGTTTTGGCTGGTATACCAAACAGAAGACTGGACCCATGAGAAATTTAGACAGTTCTGATATGTGGTCACTAATGTGACCATTAAAGAGTTTAAACGGTGAAGTTTTGACCTGAAATTTTTACCCTAGTATGCCAACATGTAGAGATCGATTGGGGCAATGATTCATAAATTTTGAAGTTATATATTAATCCCAGAAATTTCTTAAAGAAAGGACTCGAAATCAGCCTCAAAACATATGACTGGATACTTATATGGGTCTTAGGTGAGTTGAATGATGGAGTTAGCTTTTGAATTGTTTCCTTTAGTTTCCTAACATATCAATAAGCTCTCCTACCAGTTTTGGTGACTTTTGGATTTGTCAATTCTTCACAGAAATTTTTAGAAGATTGGTAGGCAAATCAGTCCAGAAAAGAAAGAGTGCAAACCGAGAAAAAGAGATGTGGGCCGAGAGTGGATTGGGTAGAGATTTAAGCAAATGATTATGCATGAAATGGTCAAGTATTCCTTAGGAAAAGTTCTGGGATTATGAGTTTAACTCTGGTATACCGCATGTTAAAAATCATTGGGTGAAAAGTCAGGATTTCTTTCTAAAATGTGCTCACTAAGCATAATCTTGCTGTCAAATTTGTGGGTTTGAATTATGCTAAATTTTGGAAATTCTACATTTAAATTTTGATTGATATGATGTGGCATTTCTGAGATAAAAGTTATGGTTAATATATGAACTGATTTATGGGTTATAATAGTGATTGGAAAGGCTGGACAACAAAGAAATTGAAAGAGAAAAGAGACCAGAAAGTGCAGTGAAGTGTGTGCAGAATTGTGTTGAACTAAGTACTAAGTACCAATTTAAGGCTGTTAATTAAGTAAGGGTTGTAGAGGTTTTTATAAATAAGTTATAAGATAAAAGAAGAGTTAAAAGGGGTTGTATAGCAGAAAATATGAAATAAATTACAGAAGGAAATATGCAACAAGCTCTCGGTCAACTACAGAAAATGATTGAGAAGAAATTCCGTTTTACATATTCTTCTGTCTTATGCAGTGGTATTCTTTTAAGAATCTAGGCATGTCTTCACCGTGTAATTGTTTCTTTCAGTTGTAGCCTCTACACAGTCTCAAATTCATCGAGTCCTCTTCATAAGAGTTCAAATATGTGAAAAAGAGGAGAGTCTAGATCGCAATCCAGGTGAGTACTCTACTCATGTAAGTATAAGTCTTACAAAAATGACTTAGTTGGAAATATTCTTAATTTATGAAATCCGGCCCTAACATGAAAATGTTTTCTAGAAAAGATTCTCAACTATATTTGTAAAGTTATATATTTTCTTACTTGAAATATATATATATATATATATATCTTAGTTCTTTTAAAGATCTTTGATTCAAGGTTGGAATGAAACTGAAATATTGTTACAAAGTTTTATGAAAGATTTTTCCTCTATGTGCACCAGTGTTATGTAAAACTGATGTGCTTTGAAAAAATCTTTGAAATTCATAATGTTATGATGGATTATGTAACTTTAGTTTTCTTGACTTAATGATTTTATGCAATGGTTCATCATATTTCAAATAAACAACATAACTTGAGATTTTCTTAATTTCATGCCTTATGAGCAATGATTTATGATGTCTTAGAGAATGTATAATGTGAATATATGGATGTAATGATTTGAAATGTGAGATACACGCATATGGAAGTTATGGAATATATGTAGAGAGAAACCCATTTTGGAACGACGGTACTACAGCGACACTATAGTCCTTAGGAGCTTCCATGCAGACACTCGCAACCCCGATGCATGAGCACCAAGGTGTTAGTGAGCATGCTGAGATTGTACATGCTCAAGATGTTCGAGGCTCAGTGGAAGGGACTTCTTGGCAGAGTAGAACACCCCTGGTTTTGATCCTACACCCCTTATAGTGGCTATTACAGCCCTTTAAGGCACTATGGAAAATCTTACGGCTATGATGGCAGAGAAATAATCTGCTACCCAAAACCCATCTGTGGTACCTGTAATGGTGAATTCTCAACTGGCGCCTCAAGCATCACCTCCTCCACCACCACCTAGGGAGGGGACGGTGAAGTTGGTGAAGTTGTCGAATTTCCTTAAATTGAAGCCACCATTGTTCACAAGAGAGGATGGAAATGAAGACCTCAATGGTTTTTGGATGGGTTAGATAAAGCATGCATGGCTTTTGATTGTTTAAGTAAGAGGAAAGTGGAGTTGGTATCTCTCCATACTAAATGGCATCGATTGAACTCAAGGAGCAGCTACAAGATTTAGTAGATAACATCTTTAATCAATCTAGTTCTGGGGAGCACTGGTGCTATTCGTGAAGAAGAAAGATGGGTCTTTGCAATTATGCATCGACTACAAGTGGCTAAATAAGGAGATCCTAAAAAATAAGTACTTACTACCTCGGATAGATGATCTCTTCGACCAGTAGCAAGGAGCTTTTTGTTTCTCAAAGATCAATCTATGGTCAAGGTATCGCCAACTTAGAATCAAAGCAAAGGATGTGCCCAAGACAACTTTCAGAACTCGATATAGGCATTTTGAATTCTTAGTGATGTCTTTTGGGCTTACGAACGCATTAGTGACATTCATGGATCTCATGAACCACGTGTTCAGACCATTTTTGGTCAAGTTATTAATAATCTTCATTAATAACATTATTATATTCAAGAAGCCTAAAGGAACATGAGAGGCATTTAGGAGTAGTCCTCCAGACACTCAAGGAGCATGCACTCAATATGAAATTCTCCAAGTGTGAGCCCTGGCTTGATTAAGTGGCCTTCTTAGGTCATGTAGTCTCTAAATATGGGATTCAAGTAGATCTGAGTAAGATTAGGGCAGTTATGAAGTGGCCTAAAGCCACAATCGTAATAGAGATACAGAGTTTTCTAGGATTAGCAAACTATTACCGTTTGTTTGTGAAAGATTTTTCCAAGATAGCCATACCACTCACTCGGTTGACCGAAAACGAATGTCAAGTACTAATGGATCGATGAGTGTGAGGAGAGCTTCATTTAGTTGAAGGAGTGTTTGACCACAACCGCGGTTCTTGCCTTACCTTCTGGGCCAAGTGGCTATACAGTTTATTGTGATGCATCTAGGGTGGGCCGAGGTTGTGTCTTGATGTAGCAAGAGAAAGTGGCCACTTATGTATACAAACAACTTAAGAAGCATAAACAAAATTATCCTAGTCATGAACTAGAGATGGCAGTGATAGTGTTTGCTTTGAAGATATGGCAACACTACTTGTATGGTGAGACATGTGAGGTCTACACTAATCATAAGAGTTTAAAGTATCTTTTTCAACAAAGAGACCTTAACCTTAGACAAAGCAATAGATGGAGCTCCTCAAGGACTATGATTGTACCATTTTGTACCACCTTGGAAAAGCCAATGTAATGGTAGGAGCGTTGAGCAGAAAGTCTATGGGGAGCCTAGCACACATAGCCAACGCGACGAGACCGCTAATATATGAGCTTCATGAGTTAAAAGCTAGTAGAGTCTATCACACCCCAACTTGGGGATATGACCGCATATAGGTGTATCCCACACCACCATCGTAAGCCTTAACAAATGCCACTATTAAAAATAAAACACTATAATTTCAAAGAAACTTCAGTGCCAAAGCAAGAAGAAAATAATATATTTATAAACAATCCTTTAATTTTCACCATTCACTTATACAAAGCTTTACGAGCAATAAAGCAATATCAATATCATACACCAACATCCATTGTAACCCTAGATGTTCTATTTTACTACAAAGTGACTTAACCCATAACACTACTACTACATTTACCCACCGACACCGAAGGGGTCGAGGACTCGAAGGCCCCGTTACTCGTTGTAAGAGGCTTGCTAGATGCACTGAAAACCTACAGGTGCACACAAAAATGAGAGAGTGAGTATAAAATACTTAGTGAGAACCAAAGAAAGTAACTAAAAGGAAAGGCAAACTGTGTGCAGCCTATAGGGATAGGATCATCATTAGTCCTACCCTTCACTAAGCACCTGTTCCACACACATAATTGATGTACAACCTGTAGGACACTAAGTTACCATGAATATGTCACAGGGGCATCTCAACATTCATACGAAAGCATTCATATAAATATAAATATCACCATCACCCACCATTTGCTAAAGTCTATAAGACAATACCGTCCAAGCATTTATAGAATCAAGCTATTAATTAAGAAGAGAGAAAAATGCAGTATATAATCAAATTATTATATTGAAATTTGCCTCATGGGTATTCACATCATTTCATCATTATGAAATATAGGTAGGAGGGCCACACAGGCTTCCTTTAATGATCTCGTGAATCATAATGGAAAAGACCACACAGGCTTCTCAATATGTTCCTAGCTTGCATAGTCGAAAGGGCCACAAGGGCTTTTCGCTTTGTTTCACATACAATAGTGGAGAGGGCTACATAGTCTTTTCACTAGATTATCAATAATTACCATATACGCATAGGTCACAATTTGAAAGGGCCTCACAGGCTTCTCAGTTCATTCTCCCTTTTTCCATAGTAGAGAGGGCTTTTACAATATTAGTCATAGTGCGAAAGAGTTACATGACCTGTTGTACTACCACTAATATATGTATATATATATATAATTTCATCAAGGAGCCAAATAGGCTTTTTGCATAAGGTCATTAGTCATAGTGCAAGAAAAAGCTACGAGGTTTTCATACTACCATTAATCTGACCATACCAATAAGCCATATAGGCTTTCCATGTCATGTGATTAGCCATAGTGCAAGAGAGCTATGAGGCTCTTCATACTACCATTAATCCATCATTATTCGGAAGGCTACTTAGGCAATTTCTTTAGATACAATACTCATACAAATCCAGATCAGTTAATAAATGGCATATACACAAGAAGGAACGTAACTCATATACCGGAAATATGACATTCAAATATAACATAACAACGAATTGTTCATCCACATTATAAACCTATAACACATTACTTAATAACAATGTAATGTATAGTACGTCATTCATTCACATGATCAAAGTAACCAAATGTCATTCCCATAATCACTCTTGGACACTTCCACATTGCACCCTTTCTAGCAACTGTGGTCATCTGTAGTATTACTAAGAAGACTACACAACTCTTTTTCCATATCTCAAAATATGTAGAAGCCATGATTAAGAAAAGAAACAAGTTCAATACACCTGAACTCCATAACGCAACATGCCAACTAAATGTCCATCACACACAAGATGAACACACAAACATAAAATGTTCTCATAAGGCAAGCAATACAATTAAACTTTTATTCACAATCGATAGGCAAACCCTAAGTGGTAAGACCCTCACCTCTTTCATAAAGTACCCTCATTCAAGTTGCCAAGTATTTAAAAATATTCCTATTGTCCACTATAATAATCATATATAAGAGGTAGATATCAAACGTGAATAAAGTTCTTAGCTCTACTTAAGTGAGGTAGAACACTCACCTAAAATCCAAGCCAAATACCACCATTTACAAGTGCTAACATTATAGGAGGAAGGTTCCCCTTAACCGAACATCCAATAATAAAAGGTTTCAAAACCATATTTTCATGAGAAATACTCTGTTTGGCCGTTGCAGTACTAGACCCACCACTATAGTGCACCAGATCAGCAAATAGATAACCTTCTCTATGAACTGTTGTTGTAGCACTTAGCACTGGACAGAACGACTGATGTGGCCATTGTAGTGCTCAGCGATGGCGCTACAACGGTGAACACCAGAAAGCTCTTAGATCTATATGAAACTCATTCTAACTTACCTCCAATCCTTCCAAAATCAAAAACCAAGCCAAACAACTCTTAGATCAAGTTTTAAAGGTATTAAATCCATGTTCTTAACACTTAAAAACACCCAAAAGATTCATCAAAGAGGTTGGATTTGAGATCATACCCCATTTTTCTCAAATTTTCTGATTTAAGTTTTCCTTCTCCTATGCATGAGTTCTCTTCCTTTTAAACTGAATATAAATCACAATCTCAACCCCACAATCACCAAGAATCAAAGAAGAAATGACTTTAAAGTTACAAATGTCATCATCCATCAAGATTTTCTCATCTCTTATCCTAGGGTTTGCCAAAAACGAAAAAGGAGAAAAAGAGAGGAAGACTAGTTCTTACCTTAGTTCAAAGTCTTCTCCGGTGATGAAGGTAGCTGCCGAAGCTCAGCAACTCACCATAAACACCATGGTCAAGGGTGCTAGCGGAGGACCATAGATGAAAGAAAGAAAAAAAATGAGAAAGTGAGGTATAAGGAGTCTTCTACCAGCTTGAGTGTGTGAGTTATACTTGTATATATATATATATATATATAGAGGGAAAAATGTACTTTACCTCTATAAACTTTACCTCATGTGCAGAAAACCCCCATATGAACTTTAAAACTTGACAATAAACCCTAATAAACTTTTCAATGTATACAAGATACCCCTTCTCTTAAAAAATTTGTTAGTCAACCTAATGGTCAATGTCTAGTCAGTAAAAAAATGTCACATAAGCTGCTGACATGGCATTATTTATCTTCTACCAATATGGTCCCCATAATTACTTTATTACCAAAAGTTACTCAAAATAACTATCTACTATATATGGTTCCCAAAATCACATTATTATAAAAAGTTTTCCAAACTAATTTGTCTTCTAGCAATATGGTCCCTATAATTACATTATTATCAAAAGTTTCCTAAAACAACTATTTACTATCAATATGGTCCCCAAAATCACATTATTATTGCCCAAACTAATTTTTCTTCTACCAATATGGTCCCCATAATTACATTATTACCAAAAGTTTCCTAAAACAACAATTTACCATCAACGTGGTCCCCAAAATCAGATTATTATGAAAAGTGCTCTAAACTAATTGGTCTTCTATCAATATAGTCCCTACAATTACATTATTACCAAAAGTTTTCCAAAACAACAATTTACTATCAATATGGTCCCCAAAATCACATTATTATGAAAAGTGACCCAAACTAATTTATTTCTGCCAATATGGTCCCTATAATTACATTATTACCAAAATTCTCGAAAATAAAAATTTACCATCAATATAGTCCCTAAAATTACATTATTATTTTGGCAAACTTCTATCGGTATTATTTATGTGATTTTGGGGACCATATTGAGAGTAAATTTTTGTTTTGGGAAACTTTTAGTAATAATGTAATTATGGAGACCATATTGGTAGCAAAGAAATTAGTTTGGGGCACTTTTCATAATAATATGATTTTGGGGACCATATTGATAGTAAATAGTTATTTTGGGGAACTTTTTGTAATAATGTAATTATGGGGACCATATTGGTAGAAAACAAATTAGTTTAGGCAATAATAATGTGATTTGGGGACCATATTGATAGTAAATAGTTATTTTGGAGAACTTTTGGTAATATGGTAATTATGGGGACCATATTGGTAGAAAACAAATTAATTTAGGGTACCTTTCATAATAATATGATTTTGGGAACTGTATTGATAGTAAATAGTTGTTTTGAGTAACTTTGGTAATAATGAAATTATAGGGACCATATTGGTAGAAGACAAATTATGCCATATCAGCAGCTTATGTGACATTTTTTTGCTGATTGAGCATTGACCGTTAAGTTGATTAACGAATTTTTTAACAGAAGGGGTAACTTGCACACATTAAAAAGTTTATGGGGGTTCATTGTCAAGTTTTAAAGTTTGTGGGGGGTTTTCTGCATATAGAGTAAAGTTCATGGGGGTAAAGTGTATTTTTTCCATATATATATATATATATATATATCACTTGATACCTTCTTTTCTTCCATGAAACCAGGGTCCAGGTGAATTCAGATATTTGATAAGAATGTTTATCATACACATCTCATTCTGGCACACTAAGCCACTCTGCCTACTCTCCTCATTACTCATTTTGTTGAGTTTGTGAAAATTTTAACTCAACAAAATTATATTCACTTTGGCAACCAAAACTCTCTAAAACCATAGGTATTACAGAGTCCAGTTGGAGGTTACATAGATAGGAGTGCTCTTAGCACATGTACAAGCTTAGTCCTCCTTTATGGATAGTGTGAAAAAGGCTGAAGAAGAAGATCCCTAAATTCTTAAGTTAAAGCATGATGTAGCAAAGAGAAAGATATCTAGGGGAGTATTGTGATTTGAGAATTGTTTATGTGTGCTTGAAATTGAACCTTTGAAAAAGGAGATTCTTGACGAGGTGCATAAGTCAGTACACTTTGCACATCCTGGAGCCACCAATATGTATCAAGATTTCAAATAGGTCTGTTAGTGGGAAGATATGAAGCAATACATAGTGAAATATGTGTCCCAATGTTTAACATGCCAACAAGTTAAAACTGAGCACCAGATGCTAGAAGGTTTGCTTCAATAGATTAAGATTCTTGAATGGAAATGGGAGAAGGTAACCATGAATTTCGTGGTCAAATTACCTTATTCCTCCAAAGGGTATGCCTCTATATGGGTAATAGTTGACAGATTGAAAAAAGTGGCCCATTTCATTTCTGTCAAGATGACCTTTTTTTTTGGCAAAGTTAGCCTAACTCTATATTAACAAGATAGTGGGGCTCTATAGTATACCTTTTTCCATTATTTCAAACTGAGGCTATCAGTTCACCCTTTGGTTTTGGAATGTGTTCTAGGAAGCTATGGGCACGAGGTGGACTTAAGTATAATAGTCCACCCCTAGATAAATGGTTAATTAGAGAAGACGATACATACCTCTGAAGATATGCTACGACCTTGTGTCAAGCTAGTATCTATATAGCTCCATTTAAGGCCTTATATAGAAAAAGATGTAAATCATCGATTGGGTGATTTAAGATTGGGAAAGCCAAGGCCATGGGGCCTGACTTTGGTACAGGATTCCATAAGTAAGGTTAAGAACATTTGAGAGAGGTTGCTTGTAGTAGAGAGTAGGAAAAAAGCCTACACAGACCATAGATGATATGATCTTGAGTTAGCAGTCAGAGACCTGATGTTTATCAAGGTGTCACCTATGAAGGGTAATATGAGATTCAGGAAGAGAGGAAAGTTGAGCTCCAAATACATTGGACCTTATGAGATAATTGAGAGGGTCGGCAATGTGGCATACTGGTTAAGCATATTGTTAGACCTAGAGGGAATTCACCTAGTTTTTCATGTTTCTATATTAAGAAAGTATCTTCTTGATCCATCACACATGATCCAGCCTCAAGAGGTATACCTTGATGAGATCCTTTCATATTCTGAAGCTCCTGTGGCCATCTTAGACCAACAAGTTAACAAGCTCTATTCTAAAGATATTCCTTCTATCTAAGTATTGTGGCTAAACCACTCCCATGACGAGGCAACATGGGAAGTTGAAGTAGAACTTAGTCAAAGTACCCCTAGTTACTCGAGTCCTTAGAGAATGTGTAATGTAGAAATTTGGATGATTGAATTTCTTAAGGGGGAAAGGTTGTAATGCCCATCAATTTTGTGTACACATTTAGTGTGCCTATTTCCCATGTAATTGTAAATCTCCCTATGTATGAACTATGTTTCAGATTAATAAAAGCAAAAATTGCTAAGTATTTGGTGAATGTGAATGTGTGTTGATGGCCATATACATGGAAATGCATATATGTCCTTGTAGAAGGACTAAAAGGAAAGAAATGTTGAGTTATAAGTTTCTCCATAATTAAGATGTTGAGTTTGGTGTTAGGGAATTAGTGAGTAGATGGGATTTATGTATGTGACAAGATGACTTAAAATGTGGTATGTATTTAATGTGCAAAGATGAGTTTTTAATCAAGTACGACATATTTGCCCCCTATACCATAACTTTGCTTCATCTATGAGGAGGGGTAAAGTTGTCCAAGTGCTTATGAAATATGTCACAACTCACTTCCTAGGCATGTGATCGACACAGTAACAATGCTTACCCATTACTATAAGCCTAACCTACCCGTAATATCCTTTATGATTTCAAATATCAATGTGGAGATTTCGAAGTTTAAAGTAAATAAATTAATTAATAACATAGCAGATTAAGGAGCTAACATCACCTCATGTATATAAAACATGAATTCCTTTTCAAAATAAATAAGTGTCATAACATGCTTTAAATTCAAATGCTCCCAATTACTCAAATAACAAAGTTTAACAAATCCAGATAAACAGGTTTAAACCAGATTAGACATTGTTCCAAACTCATCCTACGTGTCCTACGAAACTACATAGCAACCTATGAACATCATAAAATAAACAAGACCCTTCTTGGTAATGGGAAGGTCAGCAACTAGCATCACTACTCCTTAGGCGGGTGCTTCTCTATGATAGTTGGATCTATAAAAGAAAAATGGTCCACATTGCGTATGAGTTTTTATAACTCAGTGAGCGAAATCAGGCCACAATCTTAATACTAAGAAGTTGCACATAATAACAAAACATACAAGTTCATCAACCAAAATGCAATTACATCACATGCAGTACTCATTAATTGGCAAGTGCCCCTCGGAAGTCAATGCTTAACATGGTCCCCCTCCTACCTTGAGGGTCGTCCTCTACATATTCACCAGCAATGTGCCCCTCAAGAGCAGCACTTAACCAGGGCCCTCCTCCTTGCTGTGTTAGGGGCTTACCAACTAGCACAAGCAATTCGCATCTATATAAATAAGAAATCTAAAATAAGCATCCATTAATATAAGCAATCAGGAAGATTGTCCTTGGTTTCCACTCATCATGCACAAAACATAAATAAAATTTTATCTTATGCATATATATAATGAAGTCTCACATACATTTTATTACCATCTACATATGAATAGAATCATGTTCTTATTTAACAATCCCAATTGCATTCAACTTACAACTCTCGGGAGAGTTCCCGCTAACATAATTACATGATATATGACGTTAAAGTAAAGTTAAGGCAAGGTCATCCACTCACCATATTTCATTTGTTATTCGAGGAGAGAATATGTGTATATGGATTTGGGATGAACCTCTAATAACTACAACATAAAAGTTTTCAAGATGAAATTTAAAGTTAAAAGTTTGTCTGTATTAAACCACCTAATTCTCCAAATCTATGATTTAAAGTTTACGATAATGACAGTGTGATAGATTGGGATTCTAGTATTTAGCTTTATTGTGTGAAGTTTTCTGACATCAGTAGAGGGTATCGATGATGTGTACCTTGAAGTTTATATATGGAGATGTGCCATGTTGTGTAGGTATGGAGGCTAGGGTTTCTCTTCGAGGTGGCGTGCAGAAGTGATCTAGGGTTTTGAGAGTGTGAGTGACGTCTAAGGTATTTGTGAGTATGAGTGGTGTTTAGGGTTGTAAAAGCTCCTAAGTGAAGTTTGTGTATAAGAGGCATCTAGGGTCTTTTAAGAGTGAGAGAGATGTCTAGGGTTATGTTTCATGGGAGACGTCTAGGGTTTAGGTGAAGTAAGAGATGTCTAGGGTTTTTAGGCAAAGTAAGAGGCGTCCTAGGGTTATGCTTCTAGTGTTTGGCCATTTAGGTGATTAGGTTAAGTAGGGTTTCCTTCTTTTTGTATTCTAGGTTAAGTGTAGCACTATGACTCATCCTCTTTTTAGGTTAAGTGTAGCACTAGGATTTCCTGTATTTTATTTATCCCCCATTATTATTTTTATATCATTATTTATATTGTTTATATTATTTATATTATTGCCACACCTATTATTTAGGATTCCTTATTTATATTATTTCTCTTTTCCTACTCCTATAGTAACACCTTACTTATTTTATTTTATTTTATTTATTATGTAGTTATCTCCTTTTATTATTATTATTATTATTATTATTATTATTATTATTATTATTATTATTATTATTATTATTATTATTATTATTATGTTCCTTATTTATTTTATCATATTTCCACATTATCTCTTTATTTAAATAACTGGCTCAGACGATGTATCACCCATACCGCTGCAAACCTAATTTTTCTTAGTTTAACCCGAATAGCATACAATACATCCTAGATGGCCTACCTAATTACAAAGCATTTGAAAAAGATAAACTCAAAGCAAAATAAAAGTTACCTTTCCTCAAACAATTGGGAAGTGTCCTTGGCATACAAGTCGTCGAGCTAATCGGTCTTCTGAACCTGAAACTGTAAGGGTGTAAGTCTAATCCACTAACTCAATGACAGAAACTCTACCCTACAACAAACACACATGACTATGCATACTAAGAACATCTAAGAAAAATGCATGTTCATGTGAGCATAAGTAGACAACTGTGCACAAGTATCCCATTGTTCAACCTTGATAAATTTCCCCACCATATGTACAAGGACAAGAACCAAATATATTATGACATAGATCAATATCAATCACAATTATAAAATAGTTTAATGCTAGTCATGCAAATATCACCACTAGTCTTCACCTATAAAACCACATTTGTGACACCCAGGGCCAACAAGGGCAAAGAGTGATCACCGGTCCAGAGAAAAAGCATGGACAAGGAAGAGTGGCTCCTAGTAGGCTTCTAGGCAAAGAGATGCATGAATGAAATAACTCTCCATTGGAATGAAAATTATTCTGAGACTGTACCATTAAGGGATTTTTGAGACTGTGCAGGTATGAGACTGTACAGTTGAAAAGAGCTTAAAGGATTTGATAAGTACTATCTATACCAATAAGATGCGCCTTCCTTTTCAGGAGCCCATTTCATAAGTAGTCCACAATTAAGCATGCTTAACCTGGGGTAATTCTGGGATGGGTGACCTCTTGGAAAGTTTTCTCAGGGAGCATCGAGTGAGGACAAAGCACACTGCAAGGACCCGTGTTGGTTTATAGGGACAGTCATCTATTTGGAAAGTAACCTGGGTTGTTACAACATTCTATATGTATTCTACATGCACACAACCCTAATCCTCTTTCTTGTATTTATGCATCCATAAACATACGTATTCACATCCACATATAACTTTATTTATGTTGCACATTAGCATAAAAGGATCTAAAGTAATCCAATGAGCCACTTCAAGCTTCTCCCAACAACTCCCCCAATGGGCTCATGCCATATTAGTCCCTAGCATGATGTAATAGCCTTTCCTTGGCAACTCCCCCACGTGCTCATGCTATATTATACCATATCAAGCTTCTCCTGGAAACTTCCCCTATTGGACTCATTCTGTTTTCAGTCCTTTACTTGATAGGTTAAAATGCAATCTCATGAACAACGCAAGCAAGACACACACACATAGTTAAATAGTTAGCCTTACTCAGTCAGCTTAATTGCCTTTAGTATTTTATTGTTGTCTTTATGTTTTACTTAAGTGTTTTTACTTTTATTTTTTTCTAACGTTTCTTGGGTCATTGAGGGCGTTATGTTTGGTATGGCTTATATATAAGCCAAGGCTTCTTCAGTATTAATCAATTTAGTATTATTCAGAAATTCTCTCGTGTCTCTATTCTTTCTTTTAAGCCAAGGCTTCTTCAGTATTAATCAATTTAGTATTATTCATAAATTCTCTCGTGTCTCTATTCTTTCTTTTATTTCGTTCTCTTCTATGAACTTTATTTTGGTATTAGAGCCCAAGATCTTGTTTCATCATGGTCTGCCATGGAACTAGCATCAATCTCATCTAAAACTAATGGTTCAGACAATCATTTGACTAAGCAAGGCTTGTCTTCACTATTACAGAACAAATCTTCTCTGTTGATGACAATGCTCAAACAATTCTGTTCTGTCAAGTTAGACAAGAATAATTATCTCCTTTGGAGTTCAATGGTCCTCCTGGTTATTCAAGGAAACAAACTCGATGGCTTCATCCTTGGGATGAAGCCTTGTCCAAACATCTTTGCATTCACCAAAAATGAGAGGAAAATCAACCCACAATTCAAAGAGTGGATAATGCTTGACTAAATGCTATTTGGGTTGGCTGTATTCCAGCATCTCAGTCGACATTGCCTCAGAAGTCTTGGGATACAAGACCTCCCAAGAATTGTGGAATGCCATGAAAGAGCTTTCTGGCACCCAGACTTGTTTGAGAGTCACACTTTACAAGAACAAACTATAATGACTTCAAAAAGGGAATCTCAAGATGAAAGAATACTTGAGAAAGGTGAATATGACAACGGACAACCTTACTCTCGCCAGAAGCCCCTTTAGCAATGATGATATTTTTACTTAGATGCTGGTTAGTTTGGACGTTGAATATGGGCCTATCATTGTTCAATTGGCCAAGAAAGAAACTCTTTCTTGGGTAAAACTTTAATCTGCCTTGTTGACCTTAGATAGTCGCCTGGACTAATGGAATTCTTTGTCTCAGTTTCAATCTCTTTCTACCAACATTGCAATGGGTAAATAGAAGAACAACTCTAATTCCAATTAGAATTAGAGAGGACAATTCGGTCGCAGTAGAGGAAGAAGCCCCCATGTTGGCAAAGGAGGATGTTATAATAGACCCACATGCCAATTATGCACTAAGGTAGGCCATACAATCCATAATTAGTTTTATAGGTTTGATCAAACCTGTTCTAGTGTCTCAGGTGGATCAGGGGATAAAGGTAAAGAAAATAGCACCATTCATACTACTTTTATTGTTAGCCAATATAATCTTGAAAGTTAAGATTGGTATGTTGACAGTTAGGCATCCCATCATATCATAAATGATGCTACTATCTTAGAAAAAGTACCACTTCCTCTCTTAGAAAATTCATTATTGTTGGAAATAGTCAAAAGTTTGATGTTAAGGGTACTGGAAATTCTTACATACAAGGTTCTTCACTTGAATTGAGCAAGATCCTTTTTGCTCCAAAAATCAACAAAAACCTTATTATGTATCCCAATTGGCTTCTGATAATAATGTCTTAGTTATATTTAACTCCTATGGTTGCATTGTGAAGGACAACCAGACGAGAAAGGTATTGATTAGTGGTGTTAAAGCTGAAGGACTATAAAAAGTCAGAGGTAATTCAAAGGCAAAATGTCTTCACACTAAAAAGGAAGAAAGGTGTTCAGAAAGGCAACTATGGCATAGGAGACTTGGCAATCAATCTAAGAAAACATTGAATGATGTGCTTAGACAATGTAAAAAGGAGAATTTAATCAATAAAGAAAAGTTCTTTTGTGATGCTTGTGTGTATGAGAAAATACACGCCCTGCCTTTTAAAAATTCAAATTCTAGAGCTAAAAATCCCCTTGACATCATATACACTGACCTTTGGGGACCAGCCCCTATTGAGTCTCATTCTAGTTTTAAATACTGTCACAACCCAAACCTGGGACATAATCGACGCGGTGGTGCATACCACCACTGTAAGCCTAATATCACAAGCTAAGCACACACAACATAAATATAACAATTAAGTAAACTCTTTCTATCACTCTGTTCACAATATACCTAGGAGTTTTATTCACTACAAAGTGACTCAAAGAAACCAACATACCCAACATCAAAGTCGTCCCAAACCAAAAATGGTTGAGAATTCAGAGACTCTACTACTCCTTGTATGGAGTCCCACAAACTAAGCAGAACCTGCAAGGGCTCAGAAAAAAAAAGTGAGTATGAAAATACTCAGTGAGAGGATAATTTAATCATAGATTACATCACCATCCACCGTCCACTAGGATGGGACAAAAATGAAATTCATCAACCAACAATAGACCGAAGCCTCATCCAACATAACCTGTATGGTCAAGTAAGGAAGTCCTATCGTATGCACTCAGTGATACTAAGTCATACTATAACCCAACTCACTCTATCCATTTTCAAAATAGACTAAAAATATGCACGTACACACACAGAGATATATATATATATATATAAACAAGACTAGGGCCTCTACAAAAGGAACACCTATACATAAACACTCACTATTATGTCCACCACTCCAGGACAATTGAAATTTGATTAATGTCCACCATTCCTAGACAATTGAAATTTGAATATTGTCCATCGTTATAGGATAATTGAAATTTGAATATTGTCCACCATTCTAGAACATTTATAATTTGAATATTGTCTACTGTTCCAGGACATTTATAATTTGAATATTGTCCACTGTTCCAGGACATTTATAATCTAAATATTGTCCATCATTCCAGGGCATTTATAATTTAATTACTGTCCATCGTTCTAGGATATTTATAATTTGAACTATGTCACAATCAATATGTAATACAATCGTATACAGTCACATCGAGCAATAAGGGTATCATTTGATAATGATTGACATCGCCAATCTATCATGCACACAAACCAATATCAATCAAGGTACACATTCGAACACCATTTACAAACAATGAATACATCTCCAACACACTGATAGTCACAACCTTAATCAGTTATATAAAGCATGTTGTTTCCCCTCACGGATCTATCCATGGTATTTACAAGGAAGGGATGTGTATATATAACCACGCTAACTTGTACTTAGAAATTTACTTAAAGAGTAATTATCTTAAAATATAAGCAATCACAATTGGTAAGAGTTCCAGCACATATAGGTATCTAATAATAAGCTATAGTGAGCAACCCAATAAGTAAAGTAAGGTCCTCTCACCCCTAGGTGCCCTATAGTTCAACTACATCATTACAAAATAAAACTTTTCCAATGTATTAAAATAAGAAATTTTCCCCTACCTCAAAGAAAAGAGATATGGTTATTATCCAAAACAATTAATATTAACATACCCAGCACTAAGTAAATTTTAGAATTCTTTTCTCGGTTATCACCAATATAGGTTTTGTCATTTCAATAATTTCAAAAAGGAGGGAGTACACCTCTTAGGTCCCTTTAGGTTGTCCCCTTTCAAGGTTATAGCTTTAATTCCAATTAAGAAGAATATTATTATCAATTATAGCATCCCAAGCATATATCACCCAAGAATACATAATCACATTAAAGCATTCAAAGGAATAAACCAAGACTTAATAGACACGTGTAATTAAGTTTTGCAATGAAATCAAAAGGGGGGAGATATTCCTCACCAGGATTTGTAGCACTTTTCGATCTTCAAGGAGTATCTCGGTCATGTCTTAACCACGATCAAGCCTACGAGACATCAAGAACATCTCAAATACAAGAGTTATGAAGTTCCCAAAGTCCAGCTTTTGGCGCCCTGGGCACCATGGCCTTTTAAAAGGCTAAAAGGTCCCCTTAGGTACTAGTGCCTAGGGTGCCAGTAACCTTAGCCTCTATTTCATGGCACCTTGGGGTCCACAACCTATAACTCCAATGAAGAGTAGAATTTTGGATCCAAAAACCTCAAATCTTCATCAAATTATTTGATTCCTTCAATGGGATTTCATTCCTAACATTCTAGGATCAATTTGGCACCAATTTCCTAAGTTAAAAACAAGCATACAAGTTCTAATCAAGAATTTCCCTAATTAAACCCTAACTTTCACCATTCTCATCTCATACTCTTTGATCTTATTCTTTAAATGACGATTTCTTTAATTCCTTGTTCTTTCCATATTCATTAACCTCTCAGAACAACAATTTCACATGAATAATGTCACGACCCGTTTTCTGGGCACATGACCGGCACAATGATGAATATCCCATCACTGTAAGCCTTTCGATAAATTCTACCCATGAGTTAAATTATTAGTCATTTTCTCTATATTATCAAAATAATCATTCCTGAAGAAAATATATCAAATTTTCTTATTTGAAATTCATAGAGATGATTTGCATGTAATAATAGATTATCAATTTAAAATACATTATTATACTGACATACAAGCCAAATGCCAAACCCCTGACCTAGATGTCCTAGACGATTACAGACCGACATAATCTACAACAAAGAGGGGCCTACCCGACAGCGGGAAGGTCCAAAGCGATATACTCTTCTAGCGGATGTTCTTCACCGGTAACCTGATCTGTAAAAAAAAAAGGTTTCATAGAGAGTGTGAGCTTTAAAACTCCGTGAGCGAATCGGCCTCGCGTTAATAAAATTCAAATACATTACCAGTCATGCAAGTATATCCGAAGGCTCATACTCAACCAATAGACATAGTTAGAAACTATACACAAGAAGATAAAAATTCATCCAATTCAACAAACGTTACTAGTACTCATCAATGGCAATATATCCCGGAGAGCGCACACAGGCCGGCTCACCAATTTTGTATATTTCTGCCATGATGCACAACCTCATCCTCATAGCTAGGGCGCCTCACGGATTTATCACCAATCCGGGTTATATCCCTACTAAGGGAATCGTTGTCTCCACACTCACTGGTCAAGACACCCTTTCAACCGAGTTTTCTGCCTTGCCGTGAGAGGAGATACTGTCCCGCTCAATCACAATCAATAGTACAGCATTTCATATCATAATCAGAAGTACAATGTAATATTCATCCATATAACAGGTATAGTATGTAACTATATTATAGGTTTATAAACCAAAAATCAAGATAACAATTAAACTGTATTGAAAAGATTCAAACTCTACATCATCATGAAATACTTGTTTCGTCTTATCCATACTTCTGGATTAATTATTTCCTTAGATTCGTCATTCTGAATCCAATTTCCCCCTATGAATCTTGGGAGTGTCCTACGACATACTTTTTATCACTAGTAATGCTAAAACTCTATTAAAACGGGGTCGTTCCACTCACCTGGATTCCGTACGAGTATCACTTCTCTAAGTCGTTACGGACAAGAGTACACAGATGAATTTCAGTATTCCGCTACAGAGATTTTCATGAAAGATTAGAGAAAACAAGTTAGGATTGTTTTCATACAGACACTGTTCATACATATGGTCACTATTCATACATACGGTCACTATTCATATGTACGGAGACTGTTTATACCAGAAATAGAGAATACAATCTGTAAAAGAGTACACCAGGTAAGTTCTCAGGAAAAAGTGGAGGGTCACAATGGACACACTTAAAAACCAGGTCTTTCCTTAGCCAGAACTTTCCTAGACATGTATTCTTCACAATTTACATCTTATTTCGGTAATCAGAGAATCAAAATAATATGTAAGCAGCTAAGGACAATTTTTCTGATGTGGAAGATCAGCCAAAGCTGCAACCACAAAGCATACTTAAGAAAATAACTTCTAAAATTTGAAAGACATAGAAAGGGCATAGTATCCTTACCTAAGCTGAAAAGGAAAGGCCCAAAATCTCAGAGGCCTAGCGTTGGACCAAGAAATCTTAAAGAGAGAAGAAGAGAAGTTGAAGGTGTGATTTTGAAAGTAAAATGGAATGGCCTATTTATAGGAAAATTTAAGGGTACTATTCCATCTACCCCGTCTCACCTACCAATTTCACTTACTAGTCTCATCTACTAGTTTCACTTACTAGTCTCATCTACTAGTTTCACTTACTAGTCTCATCTACTAGTATCACTTACTAGTCTCATCTACTAGTTTCACTTACTAGTCTCATCTACTAGTATAATCAATTTGCTAATTTAGTTTCCTTTCAATTTAGTCCCTCAGGGAATTCTTTCATATAAAATGTCATTTTTTTCTCCCAGTTTCTTTCTAGTTTTCTCTTATGATCAAACCACATTTGGTATTTGACATTTTGATAGTATATGTAAACAGTACCGTATACATAAATAGTATTATACAGGTAAATAGTACCGTATACTGGAATAGTAACTGGCCTTACTAATTTTCTTGGATAAATTTACTCATTGCCACTCTAACTTATAAGATTTGTTCGCTTAGATCCTTGAGAATTTGTAAAAATTTCCTAAATTAAAAATTTAAAATTTCTATTCCCAAATTTCCTTCACTAATTCAAAAGAATATTTTCCACGTAATTAAATTTTTCAATAAACTTCAAAATAGATTTTGAATATTTGTAAAAAATTATTGGGGTATTACAAATAAGTCCACAGGAACATTTTCAACATTTTCCCCCAATCTCTTCACCTAGGGTTTTATGTTCTTGAAATAATGGAAGAAGATGATGATGAAGAAAATAGGGAGGAAAGTGCACTTACCACTTCTCAAAATTTGGTTGGCTCTTCCTCCATTAAGGGTTGGTTGTGGACATCATTAAGGAAGGGAGAAGGACACTGGGCAGAGGCTACGGGAGAGAGAAGGGAAGGAAAATGAATAAAGGAAGGGAGTGGTGGATATTTTAAATATGAAGGGTGGGGCCTACTTAATCTCTTTCAATTTGTCCCTTTGGTAATTGCTTTGTTTAGGGTCTTCAAGGAAATTGGAAGACCTTAGATGACATTAGGCCACCCAATCATACTTCTATAAAAATACACACCATATAATCCCATTTTCACTAAAATACCAAAATCCCATATTTGTTCATTTCTGTCCTTCTCGTTACCTCAAAACCCTCTCTATCTCTAGTTTCCAATCTATCATCATTAAGGTACTAGCCTCTCAATCATCCTCATCTATTTTGTTCTCCCTCTCGGTCTACCTATATGATCGATTCTCTAGAGTATTCCATATTTTCATTTCTTTTCACTTTAGTCCCTGGACCTTATTAAAGCGAAAATTTTTCTTGCTCTCGAAATACTTTTTAATAAAATGTCAAATAAGCTAATATCTGAAAATGGTAGATATTATAGATGCTATGTCTCATTCCTTGACGATCATAGTTGATTTTTGTGGCTTTTCTCTTTAAAAACCAAAGGAGATGTTGTACAAGCATTTATTCATTTCAAAAGGATGATAGAAAATCAAGTGGAGAGGAAAATCAAAATAGTTCAATGTGATAGAGGTGTTGAATTTAAACCCCTTAATGAAGTTTTTTAGAATTCAGGAATTGCTTTGAGGCATTCTTGCCCATTTACATATGTCCAAAGTGGAAGAATAGAGAGAAAACATCGTGAAGTAGTGGAAAAGGGGTTAAGTATGCTTGTCCAAGCAAAGGTACCTATGTACTATTGGTTAGATGCTTTTGTAACAGCTAACAACTTAATTAATTCCCTTCCTACCTCTACTTTACAGGGGATAATTCCTTACAGCACTTTATTTAAGAAAAATCTTGATTATGACCGTATAAGGGTTTTTAGATGCGTATGTTTCCCTTATTTGAGGCCTTACAACTAGCATAAATTGAGTTATCATTCTGTTAAATGTGTTTTCTTAAGCCCCAGTGCTTTCTGTAAGGGTTTTAAGTGTTTATCTCCTACAAGAAGAATTTATATCTTGAGACATATGGTTTTCAATGAGATGGATTTACCTTTCAATGATAATTTTCTTGGAGAAAACAAATCAAAGGGATTAAGAGAAGTTGTATATATATAGTCTCTTCTTCATTTTTCTAAAACTGACTTAGGTTCAAATAAATGTCCTACTGTTTTGCAGAAGGTTGAAGATTTAGTCACCTTAGGTGAAAATTCTATCTTAGCAAGGGAGGAAGAAGGTTCTGAGTGTGTGAATAATGACTAGCAACAACATGAGGTCTTAGGTGAGTTAGTAGATGCCTTGCCTGAAGCTCTTGACCATTCATTCAATACTCAGAATATCAACCAAACCAAATCTGTTCATCCTATAGTAACTAGGCTTCAAAATGGTGCCATCTAGCCAAAGCACGTCTTTGCTTGTCTTACCAAGCTTGGAGATGTTGTTGTTTTAAATAGCACTGCAAAAGCATGGAAGACTTCTCACTGGAATAAGGCTATGGAGATTGAATATGGATCGTTGATGAAAATTGACACTTGGGACTTTATTCCATATAAAAACCAAGCTCTTATGGATAGCAAATGGATTTTTAAAACAAAAATAGGATAAGATGGGTCTATTTTAAAACACAAGACATGGTTGGTGGCAAAAGGTTTCCAACAGAATCCCAGAATAAATGTTGGAGAAACATTTAGCCTGGTAGCAAAATTAACTACAGTACAGGTAATATTATCTATTGATATTTCTTTAAATTGGACAATTAGACAAGTATACATTGACAACTCTTTTTTTAATGGAAGTCTAAAGAAACCCTTATATACGAGGCAACCACTATGCTTTGAACAACCTAAGTTGCCAAACCATGTGTGCAGGTTGAAAAAAGCCCTTTATGGGCTGAAACAAGCACATAAAGCATGGTAACATTGTCTAAAAAACACTCTTATGCAATAGGGCTCTCAACACACAAAGAGTGATCATTCTCTCTTTGTCCTGTGTACAAAAAAGCATGTGGTTTTTACTCTTGTCTATGTTGATGATAAGCTCATTACTGGAGACAGCAAGAAGATGGTTAAAAAGTTCATTGAAAGGTTAAATTCTGTGTTTTCCTTAAAGGACCTCAAAGAAATTCATTACTTCTTGGGAATATAAGTGGTTAAAGGTAAGAATGGAATGATTTTGTGTTAGAAAAATTATGTAAGGAGCTTACTAGAGAAGTTTAATCTAACTGAAGTTTCTTCTTGTCCAACGCCTTTGACTCTTGGCAAGCATTACCCCAAGGTTAACAATGAAGCTTTGCAGAATACTTCTATGTATAGAAGTTTAATTGAAAGTCTTTAGTACTTAACCAACACAAGACCTGATATTTCATTGGCTGTGAATAGCCTAAGCTAGCACTTTAGTGTTCCCACAACTCAGGATTGGAGGAGAGCAAAGAGGATCTTGAGGTACCTCAAAGGAACAGAGGATTTGGGCTTGCATATTAAGCCTTTAATTGATTTCACTCTTACTGGCTTCTCAGACTCAGATTAGGCCAATGATGAACTTGATAGGAGATCTATTGGTGATTTTTGTGCGTTTTTAAAAGACTCTTTGGTTGTGTGGTTGAGCAAGAAACAAGGTGTTGTCTCTAGATCTAGTATCAAGGCAGAATATAGAACAATAGTAGCTCTAACTGGTGAAATTGTTTGGTTAAAATCTCTTTTGAGTGAGCTTGGTTGTCCTATAACCAGAGTACCTTTGCTGAGGTGTGAGAACTTAAGTGCAAAGGCAATAGCTGCTAATTTAATGTTTCATGCAAGGACCAAACACGTGGAGATAGATCTCCTCTTTGTAAAAGACAAGGTTCTAAATTAGGAAATCTCCATTAGGTATGCTCCTAGTTTTAAGCAGTCAGCAGATATCCTTACAAAGTCAATGGTTGGATCAAGGTTTAATCAAATTTGTGGCAAACTCGGCAGCCATGTAGAAGATGCTTCAAAGAGTTCATTCATAAGGCAACTTTGTAAAAACATGTTAAGGTCATAAAATAGGGAACTCTTTATTACTAGTTTTGACCTTTGCTCACTATTTTAATCATAACTCTCAAAAGGTAAGAAATTTTCAATTGAATCTTGTTTCATAGGAAACTAAACTCAATTATCTTTCAAATGATATAAAATTCATTAAAAACAAAGTTCAGACGAGAGAGTTATGACATTTTGAAAATAGACCAAAAACTGTCGAAAACACTGCCATATGCGCACCTAGGGGACAAATGCCCACCTAAAAGGGCGAACACTCCCCCACACTGCCATAAGGGAGCCTAGGCAGGGCGGGGTGCCCTGTTATAGTAATTTTCAACTTCTCTAAGGTTTTTCCTTCATCCTAAACCAATTTCCCACCAAAATTGATGATTCTTCCATGGTTTTGCTCTAGAAATATTTAGGAAATATCTACATACCCAAATCTTAGATTATATCCAAGAATCAAACCCAAAAATCATGAAATTCCATCTCAAGAACTGTAACTTCCATATTTTTCTGCCATGAACTCTTAACCTACGTTTTTCATGTTTTAATCCAAAGTTTCTACAAAATTCTTGTTACAAAATGTTAAGCAAACATCCAAGAGAGGTTCTAGATCATTAATTCAACTTAAATCTCTCAAGAACACTCATCCTTACCTATAAATCCCTCAAATCTGAAAATGACAGTATGATGGTAAAAGTGGGGAGTTTACCTTAGCTTCTCCTTCCTCTGGTGAGGTTTGGTTGCCTGAAGTCGGACCCTTCACTGGAGATTAGTCGCCGAAGGCTTGGGTGAGCACTTGTGTGAAAGAGATGAAGAGAAGGGAGGCCAAGGCTTGGAAAGGGAAGGGTTGTGTGAAAAGGAGAAAAAATGGGTTGAAGTTATGTGTGTGTGGTGTTTATATGATTACTCAAGGGAAATTATCCTATTGCCCCCCTTTTTTTTAATCCCAATCAAACACGGAGTGGAAATTTTGTAATTTCCTGATTTGTGTATTTAATACACACAGAACACACTTCTTCTTTCATTTTCTCAACTCTTAGAGCACCACTTTCCTTAACTTGCCTTATTTTCTATTTTCATAAAAATGTATTCCATAAACATTTTTATTTCACCCTAGTCTCTCCACGGTCTCATTATCCATTTGCTTTACTGTGGTATATGCAACCCCCTACATCTTAGCCATTTACCACTTCACATACCATACCATATTCCATCCATGAATTTCCTTATTTGAAAACAAAAATTTTTCCCTACATTTAACTACTTGATCGTTGAACCAAATTTCAATAATACCCGGGGACCTCAAGTGTTACACAATTCCACAAACACTTTAAAATCACCATTACCATTATAAATCCACATTTTGTTTTTATTTTCATATAAAACCTTATATAAGGACCATTTTGCAGTAATTGATATTATTTTCCACCACTAATTAGTCTTATATACATTTAGGCCTTACAACATTCACAAGATAATCCATGCACACATTTAGGCATAAGAGAGCAAATCACACAAATTTCTAAAATTTCAAATTATCCCCCTTTTTCACAAAAGAGCCCCACATATTAATTCGGTTTCGATTTAATCCTTTCATTGACTCAATATTCATTTAGCTCCCCTCATGCCATATATATTTCCTCACCCGTTGCCACTCATCGGATTCCGTATGGTACCACAACCCTTCATTCCATTTTTTCCTTTTACCAAAATTAAAAAATTCCCCCACATCAACACATACACACTTACTATTTTAACCATAGTAATACCGAAGAACCTTAGGTGTCACATTAAACTTAAATCATATGCCTATTTATTATTTAATTTCCAAATCCTATTCTAATGCTATATCTATTTTATTACTTATTTTCCTAATACTATTCTAATACCTTGCTTACTTATTTTCCTAATCCTACTCTAATGCTACTTGTTTTCCTAATCATACTCTAACACCTCGCTTACTTTATTATTCTATTTACCTAGTCCCACTCTAATTCTACATGCCATTTAGTTGTTTATTTTACCTAATCCTACTTTAACTCTACATGCCATTTATTTGTTTATTAACTTAATCCTTCTTTAATTCCACAAGCCACTTTTAAACAATTCTTTTCTAACCTACACGTCTCTTATTCTAAAATGCCACCTGCCTCTTATTTTTAAAATGCTACATGCCTCTTTTTTTCTATATTATTTAGTTATCTCCCTTACACCATTTTCTTTATTTATTCTCTTTACTCATACACCTACTATTTATTTTATTTATTATTAACTCTTATTTAACTTACACTATTTTATCCACTTATGCTCTTTTATTTACACGTCCATATTATCATAACATTATTATTTAATTTATTTATTCACTTAGCTCATTTTCATCCAAGGTGCCACACGTACCACAAGGTCACGCAAGGTGTCCTTGACTAAACAATCTCAACACAATTCCATTTAGTTTTAGTCCTTCGATCACCCAAGATTGTAACATCCCGATACCACAGGTTGTTACTTTTGGTGAGTCAGACATAGAATTTAAGGGCAATGGAAAATTTTCTTTTATGGAGGGATAGAAAAATGAACAATGAAGGGTTGGCATGATTTTATATTAAAGTGAGTAAATTAAGAAGGGTTAACTATAGAAATGATCTTGGGAGGACTAAAGTATAAGGACTTGGTTAAACTTTTCTTTTATGAGCATGGGTGAGAAATAAGAATATGGAATTGCATTTGGATATATGTATATTTATATGTATGTTTATCACACTTTTTTCTCCCTATCCACTTCCCTCTTACGCTCATGCTCTCTCATCTCTTCCTGCATGGCTGTACACACCAAACCATCACTAAGCCCTTAGTCTCTCAAGCTTCCGGCGTGAACCCACAACTCTGACGACCTCTTTTCACCGGAAAGCTCAAGGTTGAAGGTAAGTATTGCTATTTCTCCAAACTCTCTTGGAACATTCGTCATCTCTAAACCCAAGGCTATTCTGGAAGGAAATGGTTGGAATTAATTATTGGTCTTTCTCTACCCCCTTTCATGTTTTCAGAACCCTTGGAGGCTTGAAATTATTAGATTTAATAGAGAAAGATGGGATTTTTTGCTGTTATTAACCAAATCGGTTTAGGAGGGAATGTGGAAAGGAAAAGATGATGTTTGCATTTAATCCTTGAATTTCTTACTTTTAAGTGGTTTATACATGTTGTTTGGCTTTAAAAATCTTGGTTTTGGAGGTTTAAATCATAGCAACAAGCTAGGGAAGGATTGAAATCAAGATGGATATACTTTTGAGCGACCTAGAAGGCTTTAGGTCTGGTTTCTGGTGCAAGCTGGTCGACTACCACCCTTGCTGGGCACTTTCTAGTGAGGGCAGTAGAACATCGATCAATTACTCCCTTGGAGCTAGTCGACTAGCTGAGGCCGTGCAACTGAATACATGGATTTTCTGACCCAGTTTCATTCCTAATTGCTAGACCTCCATTCCAGAGAACCTCATGGGCTTCCTTTCTTCAAATTGTAGATTTTTTTTCATGGAAGTTGGCAAGGATTCAAGGTAAGGATATTCTATCTTGTTATGGTTGAGCCTTATAATTATGAAAGTAAATTTCTTGAATCAAGAATTGCAAGATTCTTCTTGTAGTTAGCCTTTTGAGTAAAGGGCTGTGTAATACTCATGAAAAATAAAATATGAAGGTGTCTTCTTAAACTACAGTTACTATTCTTGTATACGATACTATTCACATATATAATACTATTTACGTATACGGTACTGTATACTTATACAATCGAAATGTTGAGTACTAGATGTGGTTTAGGCATAAGAGGAAACTAGAAAGAAATTCATTGGAGAAAATGACGTTTTATGTGAGAAAATCCCCTTAGGGACTAAAGTGAAAGGACTAAAGTGAAATAAACTTAAGACTTTAGGAGGATTAATCATAGCCATTGAATATGAAGCAATCTTAGACATTGAAAATTTTTTTTTTGGTATGAATATATCTTGCATAAAGTGTTGATAAAATCAATGGCTAAGATTTGTTAAAAAATTAATGGCTAGGATTAGTTCCACACCTCAATGGTTAGGATTAGTTCTACACCTACCACATCTCAATGGCTAGGATTAGTTCCACACCTACCTCATCTCAATAGCTAGGATTAGTTCCACACCTACCAACATCAATGGCTAAAATTCATTCTTGAAGCCTAAATAAGCGATGTTTAAATGGTGTTTCTATCATTCCATTTCATTTCTTCTCTCCTCTTGTTTAGCTTCTTATTTTTCTAGAGAGAAAGAAGAGGCAAGCTCTTTGAGTGATTAGTCTTTTCTCTAAGTAAGATATAGAGAATTTCTCTTGTTCCGGTGTTACTTCCCTTCTTAACTTAGTTCTAAACGGAACGTTGAAATTCACTTGTGTGTTCTTGTCCACAACGACTTAGAGAAGTGATATTCGTATGAAATCTAGGTGAGTGAAATGACCCATTTTTAATACGGTTTTAGTATTACTGGTGATAAAAAAGTATGTCGTAGGACACTCCTAAGATTCATAGGGGTAAACTGGATTCAAAGTGGTGAATCTAGGAAAATAATTCAAATTAATCTAAAAGTATGGATATGACGAAACAAGTATTTCATAGCGATGTGAAGTTTGAATCTTTCCAAAATAACTTAATTGTTATCTTGATTTATGGTTTATAAACTCATAATATATAGTTATATACGATACCTGTTATATGAATGAATATTACATTATACTTCTGATTATAATATGATATACTGTACTATTGATTATGATTGAGCGGGACAGTACCCCCTCTCACAGCAAGGCAGAAAACCCGATTAAAAGGGTGTCTTGACCAATGAGTGTAGAGACAACGATTCCCTTAGTAGGGATATAGCCCTGGTCGATAATAGATCTATGAGGCACCTTAGCTGAGAGGATGACGTTGTGTGTCATGGCAGAAATGAACAAATTTGGTGAGCCAACCAATGTGCGCTCTCCGAAATATATTGCCATCGATGAGTACTAGTACTGTTTTGTTGAATTGGATGAATTTATATTTTCTAGTATGAAATTTCTAACTATGTCTATTGGTTGAGTTTGAGCCTTCGGGAATACTTGCATGACTGGTGATGTATTTGAATTTTATTAATGCGAGGCCAATTCGCTCATTGAGTTTTAGAGCTCACACTCTCTGTGAAATCTTTTTATTTAGATCAGGTTGCTGGTGAAGAATATCTGCTAGAAGAGTAGATCACTTTGGACCTTCTGGCTATCGGGTAGGCCCTCTTTTGTTGTAGATTATGTTGCTTTGTAATTGTCTAGGACATCTAGGTCAGGGGTTTGGTATATTTGGTTTATATTTCAGTATAATAATATATTTCATATTGAGAACCTATTATTATATGCAAGTCATTATTGTGTATTTATAAATAAGGAAATTTGATATATTTTCTTCAGGAATGGTTATTTTGATAACACAGAGATAATAACTAAAAATTTAACTCAGTAGAATTTATCAAAAGGCTTACAGTGATGAAAAATTCATCATTGTGCCAATCATGAGCCAAGAAAACGGGTCATGATAAGCTGGGCATAGTTATGCAAAATGAATGTAAGTGACCTTTCATTATGATTCCTTGCTTTGTAGGAGACATATATGCTATATCCCAACTTAATGACAAAGAGGATAAATTTTACATAAGTGTTCTCCATATCTTAGGTTCACTTGTTTATACCACAACACAGTGGGGTTTACCACCACCTTGATCATTAAGGTTCAAACTCAGGATTCGAATACTATACCATCATGCTATCCTATAATTCTCCCATCAGTTAGTATCCTTCCACTCTTAATTGGGGGCCTCATACCATTGCCACTCCACTTACAAAAGAATCCAAATGGATAAAAGGGCACCCGTTAAACTTGAATTGGTTCATGTCAGGTACTAATCCTGTTTCATTCTAACATGATTCTCATTTTCCTTCTTCTTTTAGAGAGGCCTTATTTGTAAGCCTAGCTACTCACATTATTTATCTTACTAATGATCCTGGTCTTGGTCGATCATATGGTTCTCTATCCCATCATGGCATAATGCCACCAAACCTCTCTTTTGCTAAGAAAAGTTCACCTTTACTTAACTAAAAAGTCACCCTATGAGAGGTCCCATCTCGTATCCAGACTTGCCACTACCACGGTACTTATCCTTCATCACCAACTCTCCTTGACTACAATTCAAGCTAGGGCTATCATCAAGGAAATCTCTACCCACACGAGGCTCATTGCATCAAAGAAAAAAAGACTAAGCCAAGCTTACACAAACTATCAACCTACTAGCCATCCGTAAGGGTGATTCATCTCATAATCTTAGCATACAAATACAATACATATATGCCACGTATATATATATAGATGTAACACATGCAACACAATCACAAGCACATATCATACTCAATTTATATAAAATATAAGCAAAATAAATATGTCTATGCTTACTAGATGCGATATTCGAACCTCCCACGAGTATGTGTGAATATCTAGTCTATCTCAAACCTCCTATAACCTTACCTCTCCTCTCAAATTTGCTGCCAACTCCTCGACTAGCCCATCCTCTCTTAGGAGGTATTGAGGAAGTCCTGGAAGTGGAGAGGAAAAGAGAAAACTCTTGTCTCGATTTTGATGTTATTTGAGGGCATTTTCTTTTAATATGGCCCATATGATCACATTGGTTGCAAATATTTCTTATGTCATAACACACTCTGTGATGAAATTTCCAACATACCAAACACTCTTCACCCAGTTCTAGATGAGTCTTGGAAATATGTAGTCATTTCCTTTCCACCCTTTTGAATATACCCCCTTGTTATAAACCATGGGCTTTATTGGCATTGAAGGCTCTCACACATCACCCTCTTTCCTATTTTCTTTCTCCTATTGCTTACCCCTCTCTACCTCTACCATTCCCATAATTAAAGTGTTATTTATCATATATTCTTGTATGGGGTACGTCTCTATTTGTAGGCCTACCAGTCAACACAATTACTAATGGAGACCCAAATAAACCTCCTCACTTTCTACCTTTCATGATATATTTTTTTATCTCTACCTTCCCTTGGCAATTACATTTTGATTCCATGTTCCAACTTAGCCTCTTTCCTTCTCATAGCCTCTGGATGCATATGCCTCTTTCTGCTTAGGAGGCATCTCGAAACCATACAAGGTATCATAGATCTTGAGCCACTCACAGACTCAAGAAAGACTACAGAAAAGAACAAGACACAAAAGGGAAGAAATACATCCTATAGGGCATTCGGTGAAGCTATCTCTCTATAGTTATGCCCGGGTTCACAGTGATAAAGGAAGACCTACTAAGGACACCTTGCTTTATAATCGGTAGGAGGACCTAATCCTATAGCTTTGATACCATCTTTGTCATATCCTAAGACTGAGCATGTGACCGGCATAAAAGAGGACATCAACCCCTCTCCCATAAACCTTACTTTTACCCAAACTGCAGCTATATGACAGTCTTATATATATAATTTTATAAG
The DNA here is from genome assembly GCA_037074585.1 of Biancaea sappan. Lineage (NCBI taxonomy): Eukaryota > Viridiplantae > Streptophyta > Magnoliopsida > Fabales > Fabaceae > Biancaea > Biancaea sappan. The sequence continues at coordinate 66,833,079 of CM073490.1, forward strand.
TTATTTTGTTGATTTTTTTCTTTTCACATACCAATCAAACCATCCGAACAATTATTTCTAATTATATCAGTCTTATCATGATTTATACCCATAGTTAACTATACATAAGTTAAAGTAACAACCAAGTTTTAGCTAACACACATAACCTAAGTGACCTACCTGATTACAGAGCAAACTAGAATACCTTAAAAAAAAAAGAGAACAGAAATGTACCTTTACTCCAAACAAAGGGAACTAGACACAAATTACCACTGTCGTTATACTTCTTTTATACTTAAAAAAGATTAAGGTATGAGTCACACTGACCCAATGATGCAAGCTTTATCCTACCTCCATACGTAAATATAATTCACATACAAATAAAGAAAGAAAGAGAAAATATTGATGCGATCATACCTGTGGTAATAGACATACTCACTTATATACCCAAAGATCTTTTCATAGAGAATCGATACAAATTTCATATAATCCCCATCCTTCTGCCTCCAAAAAACCTCTGTACGTGCCAGTGCCTAGCAACATAACAACCATCATAACCCGTGCCAGTACCCGGCACCATACCAACCATAATAACCCATGCCATTTCCTGGCACCATATCAACCATAATAACCCATGCCAGTACCCGACACCTTTACAACCATAATAACTCGTGCCAGTACTTGGCACCATAACAACCATAATAACTCGTGCCAGTACCCGACACCATATCAATCATACTAACTTGTGCTAGTATCTAGCACCATAACAACCATAATAACTTATGCCAATAACTAACACCATAACAATCATAATAACTCGTTCTAGTACCAGGCACCATATCAACCATAATAACTTGTGCCAATACCCAGCACCATATCAACCATAATAACTTGTGCCAGTACCTGGCACTATATCAAGTAATAACCAGAATCATATCGCAAACAAAATTCTTACTAAGTGCCCTACCTCAACACTACTTATATGTCACAATATAATACAATTCAGAATCATTCATAGTAACAAACAAATCAATCAATTACATTCAAGAGAAGTCTTAATCATCCACAACTCCAACAACCTCATTATCCATAATGTATCATAACACACATACTTATGACCCGGCCCACATTTATTATTTAAGAGGTATATCATATTGATGCAATCAATAATTCCCATAATCATTTATATGTTGCCATTGAGTTACTCATGTCCCAATCATTTACCACAATCTTAATGCATTAATATCTATACCCATGTATGCTTGCATGTGTGTACATATATAACATAACATATTTTCAATTAAATGAGTTGAGTTATGTACAAGGGAGTATAGGTGTGTACATATTCACCTAAATGAGAAACAAGGGTTAGAACATTCATATACACGCTTACTTTAAGGCACTTGTCATATAACCTCATGGGTTTGCATGTGTGAGTATACCTATATGTATATATATGTATGAGTATGTATGTATACATTTCCTCTATACTTAATTTGAAAGTAAATAGGTAAGTACATGCCTATACACCTCTCATGTTGCTCAACCATTGGTATGATTATACAAGTATATAATTAAATATATGTATATATACATCATCTTATTATGTACGATCATCCATAGAAACAATTCGCATAGGTGCACATTCCTAAACTATTTCAATGTATACAATACATTCATGACTTCCAGAATAATATCAAGTCTGAAACTTACAACAAACCTTGCTATAATCACTAATCTTATATACACATCATCAACCAGTAATAAAATTCAGTAAATGCAATTCGTAACAATTTCCAAGTCAATCATATGCGTTACATTCCACAAAGATATACATATGTTAAGTATATGGAAGACCCTTCCTTCAAGCCACCACACATAATGCATATATGGAATTTAATGCTTAGCTCATAACTTGAAGGTACACAAATATGTATATAGATAAGTCTACAATAAAATGTGTGAGAGAATTTAGGCAAGGTAAAGTAGAGCCCCTTACCTCTTATCTAAGCTAGCTAATCCTCCTTAAAGGACGTGGAAGATGCTTCTAAGAGTCCATTCCTATAAGATAACCATGTAAAAACATGTTTAGGTCACAAAATAAGGAACTCTTTATCACAAGTTTAGACCCTTCCCCACTCTTTTAGTCATAACTCTTAAATAGTAAGGCATTTTCAATTGATTCTCATTTCATGAAATTAAACTCAAATGTCTTTCCAATGATATAAAATTCGTTAAAAATAGAGTCCAAATGAGACAGTTATAACATTTTGAAAATCAGCTAAAAAAGCTGTCAGAAACATTCCATGATTAGTCAACAAGGAATCTTCTAATGTAAATTAAACAACTCACATTTTAGTTCATGATGATCCAGTTATAGGTTCTCAGGCCTTAAAGGACTCTTTAGGCAAGTAAACATGAATATAGGGTTAGTTTATAGGTTGGTTAGACCTCATATATGCCTACATATGTCCTTATCTGATTTATAGCTTCGTAAAAGGTATGGTGGCACTTATGTGTGAAGGCATACATGTAGGTATCACCTCAAGCTCTCCTTGATAGGTGAAAATGGGTCTACAAGAGTATCCACACACTTACTAGGCAATTTTGCATTAGTAAGATAGGGTTTTGTATATATTCCGCACATAATCAACAACATCGTGCTATAATACAAAAACACACATCAACTTGTGGCCATAGCCTTAGTTCCAAATACATGCAACCAATGAACATACATTTATCACACAACAACAATATCCCTAACTACACATGAACAAGGCATTCAAGGTATTTTCATGCAAAGATCATTTTAATAACATCCCCCTAGCATGTAATATCTTTCATACCACCTCCATCAAATTTCACACTCATATTGGTGTTCACTCAAACATTCCTGATAGGTGAGGGGTTTATTTCCACGTATGCATTTACATATTCACATAATCATAGCAAGACAATTTATTTCAATCACCAATTATGCTAGAAAAGCAATAAGTGAAGAAACAAACAAGAGCAAGGTAGAGAAATCTCTCACCTCAACTCGAAGCTATACATTCCATCCCAAATTGGTGTTTGGATGTGCAACCTTGCTTGAACTCTTTGGAGAGATATCCTAGCCAATTGGAATAGAAAACACATGAGAAAAGAAACCAAGTAAAATTCCAAATGTTGTCTGATAGCAACTGGTTGGCTGCCCTATCACTGGTGGTCGACTGGCTCAATTCTATCAGGCAATTGATTGACCAGTGACATCCTACAGTCGACTAGTGCATCACTGCCAGATCTGTCATTCCCAACCCAGGAACTATTCAAATACCTTACCAGTGGACCAATGCGTCTTGGTTAGGTTTGGACAAAGAGCACCAGAGGTAGCTGGTCGATTGATCCACACTCAACAGCCGATTGATCGCCTAACAAACTTGAAAAACCATAGCAAATAAAACTCTTAAGTCCCTTCCAATCCTCAATCCATCCAAATCTTAATCATATTCTCTAATTCTTGGTCCTAATTCCCACTCCTAATCACTAGGAATCATTCCCACTTAATTACAACTAGAGTCATCCATTAATCACTCACTTTTCTCACCAAAACCTAACTTTTTCAAATTTTCAAATTTCACTCTCTTTAGCCCTAAAACTAGAAATTCTTCATAATTTTCTCCAAGTTTATTGTTCCCTCATCATCATCAATCATATAGGGATGTTTTAAACCAATACCCACACTCAAATCCAACCATTTGAACCCTAAATCTATCCAAATTTCCTTGAGTCTGAAATTGAGTAGAAGAAAAGGGTTTGGAAGATTTACTTTCGATTTTTCTCGTCTCCGGTGGCACTTGGTTGATGGATGGACAACTCCTATGCCAGAGGATGTCAGCCAAAGACTTTGGGCCTCAAATTCCATGGAGCCAGTGGTGGGAGATGAGAGGAGGAAGGAGAGGGAGAGAATTTGAGAGAGAGGAGAATGAGCTAAGTGTGGGGAGGGGAGTGCGTATATATAGTCATATGGGTGGTAAATTACAATAATGTTATTGGTCCGCTCGTGTGTTCAAAATTATAACAAGGGTAAAATTGTGATTTCCTAAACTAGATATTTTCGTATATTCTTGAAAATGCAACACGATCCCATCATTCACTTCTCATTCTTTGTAATAAAAGTTTTTAAATTATCTATATCCCTCTCATTTTCCCCGTGCCTTAACCCTTTCTCGTCCCTTCCGCTTGTCGAATTTCTCAAGGTACCAAACCCCTATGCATTATTTCCCTTTCGTGCAAACGAAAATTTTTTTTCCCGCATATTTCCACATCTACATTGGTATACCATCAATAGTAACACCCCAGGAACCCAAGGTGTTACGATCACCTTCAATTTCCAAGTTTTCCAAGTGGGCATTCAAGCTATTTTGGGTCCAAGAAGCCAACTCCCTTTCTTTAGGATGAATTGCAAACTTATTCTCAGCATAAAATCAAGAAGGTGAAGGCAAAAAGATCAGAGTTCCTACACAAACCAACCAAAATCCCATTTTTCTAAACGTAGGGCACCCAGGAACGAAAATCACAAGAAGAGGGTGGAATGGGAGCTTACTTCTCTCTCTATATGCTCCGGTGAGCTAGGTGGTCGCCAGAGAAGAGAATCTCCCACTAAAAGAAATGAGGCAAGAGTTGGATGGCTTGGATGAAGAGCGCTTGGACAATATTTAGAATGTGTGTGTTGAGGAGAAGAGAGATGGAAGAGAGGGCGTAAGTCAAATAGGGGTGCCAAATAACTCTTATGTCCCTTCCACTAAAAGGGAAATTACCTCATTACTCTAATATGGCCCCACTAGCACCCAATGATAGAATTTCTCCCTAAAAGCCATTTAAGCTTAGAAATTTCTCACAAGTTATACTCTTTTCACATAAGTCCCTTCCATAAGATTTTTAAGCATGCTCAAGCAAATCATTAACAGCACTAGAAATTTGTTAATAATAAAATAAATAAATACGAATACACAAAAATATACAGCAATACAATCAAGCACGTGCACACAATTAAGACAGATATTACATTATATTTAAAAATAATAAATTTTGGCAATTATTACATTATATTTTAAAATAATATCTAATAATATAATATTTATTCACATTCATACCTCTTACAAAAATCTTTAAGCCTTGAAATTTTTTTTTTTGGGATGAGGAATTAAGCCTTGAGAGTTGAATCCAAATATTAATACTTAGTAAATGTCTATTCACCTAATTTAATTAATTGATCGATTTTAATTTTTTAACTACTTTTATTTAAATCAAATAAAATGAGTTAAAATGGAATGTAATTAAATTTTATTCCTCCAAACTGCAAAACCAAGAAACCGCGTTGGCATTTCTCAGTGGATCGTCAACGATTCCTGTCTTGTCCACAAAGAAAACTCGGGAAAGTGAAAAAATAAATAAAATAAAATAAAAGCTACACAGAAAGGAGCCTTTTGAGGTTCAAGCTGCAGCAAATCGGATGAACATTGGCTAGTATTAGGAAATTCAAATACTCTCTGAATGCTCTCTGTAAACCCTAAATCCAAGTTCTTCCCCATTGATTCATAAGACGTAGTAAAAGCTGACAGGTGAGATGTATGGAGGCGGAGATGACGAGGCCTTGGCCCGCTTGGGCATGATGACGCCGACCCTCCTCAATCCGACCACTTCGTCGGTGATCTCCTGTGAGATATCGCCGTCGACGGCCGCTGCGTCGGTGAGAGACGAGAGGGGACCAGCTCAGCCGCAGTGGAGCCATCAGGAGACGAGAGACTTCATAGCGATCCGCGCGGAGCTGGAACGGGACTTCACGGCGTCCAAGCGGAATAAAACACTCTGGGAGGTTGTCAGCGCAAAGATGATGGAGAGAGGCTTCAGGAGGAGTCCGGAACAGTGTAAATGCAAGTGGAAAAATCTTGTTAATCGCTATAAGGTCTCTTTCTCTTTTCCTCACTTGTGTGTTCGTGTGAATGTATGCTTTTAGGGATTTACTGGATTTAATTTGGTTAACCGTTGGGCTTCATTATACGAAAGTTGCTGGAATTTATCTTTTGTGAGAGTAGTGCTGCTCCGAAGTGATGTTCATGCCTTTACGAATGCCATGTTCAATTGGCAAATAAGGCCTTGGGCAGGACCGATCTGTGCATTCAGTAATTAATTGTGTGTAGGTTTGAAAATTGGGCTTATTTAGGGTTTTCATGATTCATATCGTTACGTGTTTGCAATGACTAATGTACTTGGAAATTGTTGTTCTTAAGTGTTTTCATGATAAATAATACATTTCGTTACGTGTTTGCAATAACTAACGTACTTGGTGTTGCACGTACCTTAGATTGAATATGGTTTTTGATAATTCATCTGGAAGCAGTTTTAAGAGATTGTTATCTTAAATTTCTTTATATGTAGATTTCTCTATGGAAATGATTCATATATCATTGGTTGTGCAAGGTTTGGCCAAATTACAGTCAAGGTTTGGAGATTTCTTTAGATGTATATTTTCAATATCCCCCTTGAAACAAGAGAAGCTTAAATAGTTTTTCCTGTCAGTAATCAAAAGTTTATATTTCTCTATGCTCTGTAAAATAACATGGTCATAATATTTGTGCAGGGGAAAGAGACATCTGATCCCGAGCATGGGAGGCAATGCCCATTTTTTGAAGAATTACATGCAATCTTTGATCAGAGAGCACAGAACATGCAGCGGTTACTTCTTGAATCTGAGACCCGTTCAACTCAGACAAAGAAGGGGAATAGAAGACTCAGTGGAGATCGGTCCTCAGAGGAATTCTCAGAAGATGATGATGAGGCTGAAGATGACAGTGAGGAGGAGAGACCTGTTAGAAGCAACTCTCGCAAAAGGAAAGCTGAGAAAATTGTAATGGAGAAGTCTTCAAGGGCACGTATTGCCTCCAATGCTAACAGTAACATTCAGGAAATGCTCAAGGACTTTTTGCAGCAGCAACTAAGGATGGAGATGCAATGGAGGGAGATGATGGAAAGGCGTGCCCATGAAAGGCAACTGTTTGAGCAGGAATGGCGACAGTCAATGGAGAAGCTTGAGAGGGAAAGATTAATGATTGACCAGGCATGGAGGGAGAGGGAAGAGCAGAGGAGAATGAAAGAAGAGAGCCGAGCAGAAAGGAGGGATGCCTTGTTGACAACCCTCTTGAACAAGCTTATCCATGAATTGAATTAGGTGAGGCAATTGGCTTGAGGTTCCTAATAACTAATTTATTCCTTTCTTCAATTTATTATGATTCTGACTTTAGCCACTAGTGGACCAAATATCATTGTAGCTTATGATTAAGGAGTTCTATAAAGGAGAACTGGGTGGATTGAAGAGGAGAGAATATGAATGTTATAGGAGTATATGATATGAACCGTTCTGTTGATATAGAAAGAGGCTTGTTTATATGGACAGTTGGGGGATACTTGTGCTTGTCATAAAGTTCAGGGATACCCTTCTCTAACTAAAAGAGGGTATGAGTTTTAGTCGGTTTTATTACTCTGATTTTTCTATGTTTGTGTACATACTTATATGCTTTTTATCTCTTTGAAGAGATTCATATAAGAACGACAACCTTGTTTTCTGGTTGGAAATTTTATTGTTTATATTGCAGAGCATGGACGAAATTTTATGCAGATAATAGTGATGTCAGATTATCTTTAAATTTCTTGGTTATTTGATTTGAGTGTTCCATAACATTCTGAAATATATCCAGTAGCTATTTAGTTTTCTACCATTTCATGGAATGTCCTAGTTTATTACCATGACAGAGATATATCTCCTATACAAGCACATACTAAGGCTGTGTTTGGTAAGACAGTTTATAGCTTATAAGTTAACTTATAGTTTATTTGACTAGTTTATAAGCTCGTTAAAAGTGTTCGTTAAACGAGTTTATTTTAATAATTTATAGCTTATTCTGATAAACTATTTTGATTATATTATAACTTATAGTTTTTTATTCTTATTTTGTCCTTATTATTTTTTCAAAATACTCATTATGCCTTTTTATTTTATTATATCTTATTTACTTATCTTTTATTATATTTATATTTATATATAATCTATTATACATATACAATATTATATATATATATAATAATATATGATAAAATAGATAAATATATTATAAATATATATAATATATAAATATAATAAAATATGTAAATATATTTTATTATTATATATAATAAAATATAATAATATATTTATTTATATTATTTTAAAATTAAAAAATACATTTTTTTATGTTATTTTATACTTTTCAGTTATTTTAATAGTTATTTTTACTGAACACTTTTAATTTAATAAGTTAATTTATAAGTTATCAATTATAAGTTATAAGTAAATTTTACCAAATTAAGCCTAAATCTAAATAATAAAATATATTCCAATATGCTATTCTATGTTATAGTTGTTTTTGTCTAAAATATATCCTGAGGGGAGGAAAATATGTCCTCTGAAAAGGTATTTAGTTATTTTGTTTTTATTTATTTATTTTTTTTAATTTTTGCTAATATATACTATTCAATGTAGGCTATTTCCTGTTTTTTCTCGTCAACATGATTTGAAATTTGAACAACTATACTTCATGTGCAGTAAGTGAACAAGGAGGGAATTTTCTGATAGGAATACAGCCTAGTGTGAAAATGATGGACAATGAGGGAAGACAAGCTGTAATATCCTAAGAATTTTTATGAATATTTAAAATCTATTTGAAGTTTATTAAAAAATTTAATTGCGTGAAATATGTTTTCTTTCTTTGAATTAGTAAAGAAAATTTGGGAATAGAAATTTTAATTTTTAATTTAGGAAATTTTTATAAATTCTCAAGGACCTAAGTGAACAAATCTTAAAAGCTAAGGTGGCTATGCGCAATTTTATCGAAAAAGAAATTGGTGGGGTCCACACGTACAATTATTAGTTTCTCTTCTCCTTCTTCCTCCCGAGGCTTCATTTTCTTCATTTTTTTTCGTTTCATTTCCATCTTCTCCAATCCTTTCTTTAAGTTCTTCCGGATCTGATATTTTCTAACTATACTTCCGATTCTTAGGAGTTCTAGAGGCAAAGAGGTAAGTTTTATCTGCTCTATTTCTCTTTTTCTCCATTTTCGGACCTATGGAAGAAAATTAAGATTTTGAGTTTTAATGGATGAATTTAAGTGTGGATGTTAATCTAAAACATTCCTAGGTGGTTTATGATGTTATTAGAACAAGAAATTTGGAGAAAACTAGGAGAAATTCGTAGAATTTGGATATTTGAAAAAAGTTAATGTTCTTGATGAAAATTTGAGATTTGAGCTTGGATTGTTGCTAAAAATTGGGGGTTTTAGTGTTAAAACACTCAACTTGTCACGTCCCAAAATCTGAACACGTGACGGCACGGAAAGTGAATTTCAGAAAATGCCAACAAGAGAAATGGAAAAATCAAGTATAAATCGGCCGCAAATCCACCGAATATTGACTTTCGTGGTTTTGGCATTAATGCGACGCGTTGTTGGTGTGCATGCCTACCCTAGACTTTTAGCTTCCAGCTTGTAGAAATCCATAGGTTAAGCGTGTAGGGTGCGGCAAAGAGATATCTTCTTTGTCTCTAAGTTCTAATTTTTCCTCTATAAGAACTGCCCCAGCGTTCTCAGTTACCACACTACAAAAAGTAATCATCTCTGAGCCTACAACTTCCCAGCATTCCTCTCTTCTCATACTACTACAAAAATTTCTAAATTTTTCAAATCATGGCCATAAGGAAGTACATTGATCTCACAGTAGAGGCCAAGGAAGAAGAGTTTGACTTAAACTTAAGTCTGAGCAAAGACAAGGGCAAAAGACCTTTTGAGGGGTCTCAAGAGAAGCAGAAGGAGAAGAAAATGAAGAAGAACGAGAAAGCTGAGGAGACTAGCACGGGCCATACCTCGGAGGACAAAATCGCCTGTCTAGAGCAGTAGGTGAAAAATCTGAAAAAGATGATAGAGGACCTGGAGAAGTTAACTAAACGCAATAATGCGGCAATGATTTCAAGAATAGACAGGTTCTTCTATTGGTCTACTCAGTGCTTCTGCAATCAACAACAAAGAAGTGTTGATTGTATGAATGAGATTTACACTACCCTCCGCGACATTGCTCTATCTCTCGCTCCAAGGAATGGTCGAGGGATGATGATACAATACAACCCTCCTAATCCGAGACCACCTCGCTTTTAGATTACTCATGTATGAGTAATTTTCTTTTTTCTTTTTTTTGCAATGTAATCCTTTCGCTTTTAATGCCAGTGGTTTCTTTTATGGGATGGTACTCAAAAAAAATAGTAATAATAAAATTTAGAAAGATAAAGGAAATCAGTCACACAAAATCAATCATGAATTCAACATATAAAGCCTCATACATACAATTTGATTCGACAGCAACGGAATCAAAACAAATAATAACTTTTCCTTTACCAAGTTCAAAAGTATAGCCATATCTGTATAAAACTAAAACTAAAACTAAAAACATAATTCTTAAGAAAAGACAAGTCTCGGAGGGAAAGGAAATGAAAACATCCTACAGGACCTTCAGTGGAGGCGTCTCTCTATAGTTGTGCCCGGGTTTACCACGATAGAGGAGATCACACTGAGGTTACCTTACTCTGTAATCGGTAGGAGACCTAATCCCAAAGCTCTGATACCAACTTGTCACGTTCCAAAATCTGAACACGTGACCGGCACGGAAAGTGAATTTCATTTCACCTCCGTAAGCCTATCTTTCTCTTAAGCATCATACCATTCTTTTTCATGCAACCAAACCGAGTTCTCTATACACACTACAGTTATTCACATTACATCACTAAATGAACCTACCCGATGGTTTTTATCTGGTTACAATAGGAATGGTCAAGGTGCAAGGTGGGAGTGTCGAGAGTATGAAATCCAGATGAGTGAGTTAATACTTGCTATGATTAAATATCTTTGTTATTGACTTTTTGCATCATAGTGAAAATATGTTGTATATCCAAGTTTGAAGAGGATGATGTGGGATGATGAGACATAAACAATTGTGGAACTTGCCTGGTGATGTATATAATTATATTTTCTTATTTTCTCATGAATGGAGGTTATATGATGGATTGTGAATGGCATGTGAACTGAGTTGAAATGTGTCATACTCTGATTATTAAGTTCATTCATACGCGGATAGTTGAAGTATGTTATTGTTGAATAATTGTTCTATATTATGGGTTCTGTTGTATACAAGCTATGTTGTTGGAACCATATTGATTATGTTGTGGCTTGAATTGTAAATGACTGAGTTGTATATGTGGCTCATGATTATGATTGAGAATGCTCTTAGATGTGATTGTGATTGTGTTTGACTAGAAAGGAAAGGCATGGTGGTGCACCCCATAGAAAAATCTATGTGAAGCTATAAGGGTGGAGAATATAAATAGAGCGATAAGGGTGGATGCGGCGAGGGCCGCAGGCAACGATCCAGAGGTACCCTACACGACTCGGTTGGTACGGGAAATGTGTGAAATTGATTTCACTGTTTGCTGTTGTGAATTATCTGAATTTTGTTGAAATGTATTTGATTTACTTGGATATTGTTGTGAATAATTATGAATTATATTATATTATGTTATAATTGATTACGTATGATTGCTGCATGTTATCATTATGATGCATGATATTTTTTTGTCATAGTGTTGTGTTGTCCGCTCACTGGGCACGTGGTTTGCTCATACCCCTCTTATTAACATTTTTTTTCAAAGTTGATAGCTGAACGTAAATATCTGTAAAAGGAATTATGGATCCTTAGCCCATGATTATCTTTTCATTTGTTCAGGGTAAAGGTATTATATTTAAGTCTTATTCTAAGTTGTACAAATCTAAAAATCTCTGTAATCAGGTAGGTTCATTCAGTGATGTAATGTGAATGACTGTAGTGTGTATAGAAAACTCGGTTTGGTTGCAAGAAAAAGAATGGTATGATGCTTAAGAGAAAGATAGGCTTACGAAGATGAAATGAAATTCACTTTCCGTGCCGGTTACGTGCTCAGATTTTGGGACGTGACATTTGAAGTTTATTGAAAAATTTAATTGCGTGAAATTTGTTTTCTTTCTTTGAATTAGTAAAGAAAATTTGGGAATAGAAATTTCAAATTTTAATTTAGGAAATTTTTATAAATTCTCAAGGACCTAAGTGAACAAATCTTAAAAGCTAAGGTGGCATAGTGGTGCACCCCATGGAGAAATCTACATGAAGCTATAAGGGTGGAGAATATACATGGAGCGATAAGGGTGGATGCGGCGGGGGCCGCGGGCAACGATCCAGAAGTATCCTGGACGACCCGGTTGGTACGAGAAATGTGTGAAATTAATTTCACTGTTTGATGTTGTGAATTATTTGAATTATGTTAAAATGTATTTGTTTTACTTGGATATTGTTGTGAAGTATTATGAATTATATTATATTATATTATATTATGATCGATTACGTTTGATTGCTGCATATTATCATTATGATGCATGATATTTTTTTGTCATAGTGTTGTGTTGTCTGCTTACTGGGCACGTGGTTTGCTCATACCCCTCTTATTAACATTTTTTTCAGAGTTGACAGCTGAAAGTAAATATCTGTACAAGAAATTATGGATCCTTAGCCCATGATTACCTTTTCATTTGTTCAGGATAAAGGTATAATAGTTAAGTCTTATTCTAAGTTGTATAAATCTAGAAATCTCTGTAATCGAATAGGTTCATTTAGTGATGTAATGTGAATGACTGTAGTGTGTATAGAGAACTCGGTTTGGTTGCATGAAAAAGAATGGTATGATGCTTAAGAGAGAGATAGACTTACGGAGGTGAAATGAAATTCACTTTTCGTACAGGTCACGTGTTCAAATTTTAAGACGTGACACAAGCTCTTTGTATATATATATATAGCGCGCGCACACATATATTTATGTATGCATATGACCAAGCTGGTAGGAATAAAAAAGAAAGAAAAAAAAAAGAGTTGGTTCTAAGTGGAGAAGTAATTTTCTGGGGTAGGAAAGTCTTGGAAGTCAAAGCAGTAAGTAATAAAATATTTTTAGCGATGAACGCTGATTTAATTGTCAATCTCTATATTATTTAAAAAAAATTTTTAGCCAACTCTTGTAAATAATTTAACTTTCTAAAAGATTCTTTAAAATACTAGTCAAACAAACTGCTTTGCGAATTTTGTCAATACAAATTGGATTTCTTTCACTGTGCCTTTTATGAGAGATCATTTGTTGGGGAAAAAAATCTGTATCAAAATAATAAGAAATCGAAAGCCATCTCAAATTTGCTCCTGGTCTAAATTCACCCAAATTAATCACAAAAAATGAAGTGCAAGTGAAGGAAAAAGGTAAAATGTTATACATTGTTACCAAGTAATTTAAACGTGTATGTTTGAGTGACTTGTAAATTAAATTGATAGTATATTGGTATCTTATAGTTTCATTTTATTATCTGTTTTACCGACAATAGCATGTCCAAGTTCAGGGACGGATTTACTATGGGGTTTGTAGAGGCTATTGACCCCACAGGAAATTTTTTTTTTTAATTAGTGTGAGAAATTTTTTTTAATTAATATATGTAATAATTTCTGTTCCCCCCCCCCCCACAAAAATTTAATAAAAATAGTTGTATATTAATTTTTTGTCCCCACTAAAATTCTTTTTAATTTTACCAAATTTACCAATTTTCCTTGAAAATTGGAGATTCTAAGTAGCAAATAAAGGATTTCAATTTACACTGCGTATGAAATTAGATAATTTTACAAGGAGAAAGGGATTGCATTTAAAGGGAAAATTTGAGAAAGATACTGTACTGTGTTGAAAAAAAAAAATTCAGAATTTAAAGCAAATTTTAGAAAGTTTTGTAAAATAAAATAACATAATAAAATTAGATATACCCATATTAACACTGTCAAAATGGACTTTGGTTCGCAAGCTAAGTTTGGCTTGCCCATATTACGGCAGACTTTAGTATTCAAATTTAGATCTGTTAAAAAATAGACGGCTTGCATGGCCCACTTTTTTTTTAAAAAAAAAATTAATTTTTATATAATTATATTATATTATTTAGTATATGAATAATTTTTATCACATTTTTATATTTTATAACATTAAATTTAATAATTATAATAAATTTAGATATGAAATTTTTTATAATTTTTAAAAATAAATTAAAATTTTCAAATTTGAGCATAATATAGTTAATTTAAAAAGAAAATATAAAAAATTAAAGTGATTAATTATTTAAAAATATTAAATAAGTAATATTTTACATGTATAAATTATATTTCAATATAAAATTATTAAAATTTTAATTAAAATAATTTTAATATTATATTATTGAAATATTAAAAAAAAAAAACTTGGTCGCTGGCTAGCCCAGATGGGCATGGACACTATATTCCAGACCCATCCAGAAACAGCCCTCCATTTTGACCATGCTAACCAATATGCTTCATAGGTTACTTAAATTTTTAAATAAAAGATCCTTTCAACGCACATTTTTAATCATATCATATTTCACCTACTTAACATCCTGTTGAGCAAAACAAGTAGATTATAGTTCGGATTCAAGGTGAGAAAGTTCTATCTTATCTTGTTTGATAATTATCCTTGTGTCCTTGTTAAAAACATGTACGTATAATTGCATGAAGTGAGTTGTGAACACATAAATTGAATTGGATGATGTGTATGAAATACATCAATGATGATTAATGGTTTCGGCCAAAGGATAATTCTATATGTTAAATGTGCACAGGACTTCTTGGATTATTTCTTACGCTTAAAGGGGGCATTCAAGCATATATATAATTGTGTTTCCGGAGTATATATATATATATATATATATATACACATATGTCTACACCAAGTTGAAAAGTAAATCATGGTGTGTGTGTGTACATGTCCGATTACGAAATGAATGGCATACATACATATATACATGCAAACACATGGGTTCAACTCAAGGGAAGTACACATGTATAAATGTATGTAACAACTTAGAAATTACATATGAAAGGCTATGTACATACATATACACATACAACCATTGCCACAAGCGTTTTATCTAAAAATGTAGGTGTAGACATATGTATATGTATATATATATATATATATATATATATATATGTATGATCTCACCCGCCCTTATGAACCGGAATAAGTGTTGTGCTCTGTGTATGTATATGAAACCTCATTCGTGACAATGGTAAATGTACATGCTTGGCATTTGAATGATTCTACTTCAAATGATTAGAATGGAGGATGTATGATTATTGTGTGGATGATTTATGAGGAGAATGTTGTATCTAACATATCATAAGTTGTAAAACATAATGGATCAATGATGGTTTGGGCTGTGAATTGATATTCTTATTGCATTTTGTGATTGTGAGTGATTATACGTGTATGTGCTTAATACAATTGGAGAATGGCATGGGCTGGGATGGAGCTAATAAGGGTGGCATGGAGTTAATAAGGATGGACGTGTTTGATTGGCCAACGACACGAGATGGAGATTGTCGGGGAAGCCTTCGAGCCTTGTTATCTTCTAATATGGAATGTATTGCTTATTGTGCCTGATTGATTGAACAGTGTGTGCATTGATGTTTGTTCAGTGTGTATAATTTTATGATAATTGTGGATACTTCTAGATGCCCTGGACATACATGATTCTTCTGCTATAGTAATCATGCATAGTTGCATGTATAAACATGCACACATACATTCATATGCATGAGCATACCTATAGTCTGCATGGGCATTATAATCTTTTGTGTGGTTGCGGTAGGGTAGAGCTCTTTAATTGAGTCGGTGGACTCACCCTAATACTACCCTCTAGGTACCAAAAAAATAAAGTGTAGCTTGCCAAGTTGTCCATCAAGGTTAGCTCCCCATTGTTCAAGGAATGATAACTCGTGATCTAGTTGGCTCTTTAATCGGGTAGGTGATCATAGGATGAATTGTATTCATTGAATTATCTAGGTGTGTAAGAAACATGATAGTTATGAATGTGGTAGTATATTTGTATGTATGAGATGGTAAGAATAAACTGATGTATTATGGATAATGAATTTGGCTATTTCTAATAATGAAATGTACATTTATTTCCCTATGTGTGTTATCGATACATATATGCATTTGTTGTGATTTGTCATGCATTGAGGGCTTGGGTATGAGATGGTAAGAATAAACATGTTATTTTTCTTCCATTCAAACGAAAAAATTTTCTCAGTATTTATACACACTACTATTTCATTTATAATAATGCTCAAGAACCTCAAATGTTACAATATTATTTTATTTTATATGTTTTATTTTCTTTTTTTTTAAGTAGCTTAGGCACCTCTTTTCTAGGAATCTATTGGATTGTAATTCTTTTGTTTTATTTGTCTCTTATTATTATTTATCTAAATGCCAAATTATGCCTAATATTAAAGAGTTTATAATTTTTTATTAGATTGGGCTTTTTAATTGGCCTATATGTATACTGTTTTATATATATATATATATATATATATATATATATATATATGTTATGCAACCCACTTCCTAACTTGGCTTTTTTTCCCCCTTGATCTTGGGTTCATTATGCTTTTACCCAAGGGCCTCACACCATTTTCCTTAATAAACTCCTAACCACACGTCCCTTTAATGCCTTTTATTTAGTCCCTACACATAGTTTTAAATTTTCATTTTAGTCCCTATCTTACTCGTGCCATCATTCGTGAAGGAATACGCATTGTACCGAATTGCATTCAAGTTTTATTATCAAATTATTAACACACATATAACACAACCATATCACAAGTAAAACATTTAAATAATAGAAACAACAAAAATCCCTACAAGTAGCCACCTTTTCACAAAACAATTTTCAATACATCCAAATTTCTGATTTCTTATGACATCTTAATACCTAGGTATTACACAATCTACCCTTACTTCCTTTTTCCTTGCTAAGATCCCTTGGAATGGTTAGTTCAAAAACACAAAACAATGATATGGAAATCTCAGTAGCTAGCATTTTAATTAGCAAAAACATTTTCATAACAATATCATTCCAGTCATAAAAAAACAGTTCTTAAACAAAACACAATTCAATCCATGTGTAAGTTAAATCAAAAGCATAAAAGCAGGAAAACTCATTCCATTACTTTTCTGAAGAACACTTTTAAAAACATCATGGCTTTATCTTGAAGGTTCTAACAACTCATGGCAACTCATTTATGAACAAGATAGCAGAAGTTCATTCTAGTTTCATGATAGCATAGCTACCAAGCTTATACTAGAAAAGGTTTTATTTTATTCTATTTTCATAATAGTAGACCTATCAAGCTTATACTAGAAAAGGTGTTGTTTTATTCTAGTTTCATGATAGCAGAGCTATCAAGCTTATACTAGGGAAGCAGATTCCCTCCTTTACTTGAAAAGCATAGGATGCTCATACTCTAATGTGAACTATTGAATGCGATATATCTAATGGTCTATATTTTTTTTATATTTTTTGCTATTTTTTTAAATTTTATTAATCATCTGATCTTGTCAATGATTATCAAATTGATCAAGGTCTAATACAATTTTAAAAATTAAAAAATAGAAAACAAAAGAAAACATGGACCGTTAGATACATATCCAATGGTCCATGTTGGAGTAAGAGTTTTCTATACTTTTTAAGCATAAGAGAGAATCTACTTACTTATACTTGAAAGGTGCTGAGTGATCACATCAACTATATGGAGTGAAAGCATGCAGTCTTTCAAACCAAAATGATTTTACACATGATAAGAAGGTTCATGCATACCTTTAGACCAAGATCATTTTAGGATGCAAAACATGCCCTACTTTGCCGTAACTTTCATTATTTCTTAAAAACTTTTCATAAAAACTTTCTTTCATAACATTGCTTTCATGAAGCTTTTCTTAAAATCTTTCATTCATAAAACTTGCCATGACTTTGACCTTTCTTTCATAAAAGCTTTCATAAAACTTTCTTTCATGATCCTTCATGAAACTCTTTTTCTTGAAACTGTTCTTTCATAAATCATAAAAACAGTATAAAAACAGTTCCAAAAGAAATTCATGGAAATCAATCCATATAAAATATTTAGAAGAAATTCACACAGAAGAATAGTAAGAAAATAACTTTTATGAAACTAGACTGCCTGGAATATATAACCAACTCAGCTTGTTCAGCTATTCAACCCCTATTCTGGCCTTGTCAAAAAATTCATACAACCATATAAAAATCCTAAATTACAATAAAGACTCTAAAATATTGTCCCTATCTATCCCGGTTATAACTACCCAACTTATTTAAATTCCCAATTTCAGCTAGAATTCTTTTCTAATGAATTAGACAAAATATTCGATCTTTAATTCTCAATATTTCAAGCTTTCATTTTAATTTTTAAATCCTATTAAATTTTAATAGAAATCTCCCACGACAGCACGTTCTTCTACTGTATTTTATTTCTTAATAATTTACCTAATATTTAATTAAATCTTCATATAATGATTTCATCCTAAGTTGCTATAATAATTCTCGGCTTATTCAGAAATTATAAAGTTATATTTAGCTACTATTTATAATTCCTTATAATTTCTATAAAGATACAAAATCTGAAATTTTGAAAGAAGTCGATTGCCATATTTAAAAACTTGACTGCCATAGAACCTTACTTCCTGTTTCTGCATTTCCATGTTTCTTTTCAGTTTTGCTTTCCTATCCAGCCTCTCAATTCCGATTTTAATCATATTATAACACACTAATTCAATTACCTCTACCCATAAACCAGACGAGAGAGACCTCTTATCGGAAGAACAGAACAAATTTCGAAATTGTACTTACCTCACAACGTCTGCTGTTCTGTTTTTGGGTCTCAGCTTCTCTTTCTATCTCAAGCTCTAATTTCAGCTACTTCTTCACGGTTTCTACTTTGAAATTCAATCCCTTGAATTGCTACCCAAGACTCGAAGTTCTACTGCTATTTTCTCTCTTCGGATTGCACTCAATTTAATGGAAAGGGTCCTCTGATTTCGAGTTCAGAAAACAGAGCATGGCTAAGGGACTTTCTCTCTCTCGGCTCACTTGCAGAAAAATGGAGAAGAAAATTGAAGGCTCACGGGTACGTGGATGAAAGAGCAAAGCTTCCCTTTTTATACTAAAAATCTTACATGGTTAAGCTAGAAAAATTCTTCACGGCTAAGTATCTAAAGAAAACCTCAACGCTAAGCTACTGTATGAACAAGACAGAGATACGGAAGTCACATGGGAAGGCAACATTCAATGTTCTTAGTCTGCCACTTGTATTATTAAAAGATACTCCTAAGGTCCCTAGACTTTGGGTAAAATTTCATCTATACCCCAAAAATTATTCCTATTTTTATTTCTATTTATTTATTCTCATATGCATTTTATTATTTATTATTATTATTTCATATTTTATTATTATTTATTACTTTTATTAATAAAATTCCTGTTTTATATTATTATTTTATTATCTTAAAAATTCTCTTTCCATAATAATTGTCATGATCCAAATTCGGGACCGTGACCGGCGCAGATGGTGCGTACTCATACCACCGCAAGTCTAACTCAAACCCAACCTATGCATTCAGATCATTCTATTTTTCCATATCATTAAAATAAAAATTAATCTCAATACACACTTTATTATATTCCACAAGAGAATCAATTCCTTTCTTGAAATACATATACATATATGAATCATCTTTCATATAAATTCAAGGTTCATAAACTCAAATATTTATTACATTTCTAGAATTTCTCCTACACACAATACAACAAAACATGACCTACCCGATTATAAAGCTTTTCTACACATTCTTATTCAAGAAACATAACTACACCTTACCTTGCCCCAGACAAAAGGGGAGGTACACTCGGTATGCACGTCCTTGAACGATAGGGTCTTCTTCACTTGAAATTGTGAAGGAGTGGGTCTTATCCACATGACTCACCATAGAAGCCCAGCCTACCAAGGATATATAATAATGCATGCCAATATGAAAAGTACAATATATAAGACAAGAATGTATCTCTAAAATGTTTATGAGAGGATGAACTCTCATCAAATCAAGACGAGAAAGAGGCTAATAGAACATGCTTCAATCTCCTCATGAATAATCCTATATTAATCATGCCATACGCCAAATTAATACATGAACAATACTAAATGTTTAATCACAAGTCTAAATTTTCCAAATTTATACCATGGTATCAACATATAGTCAATAGAATTCTAGCTCGTAACCACAGGAAGTGAAATATATAAAAACTATAACATTATTATGAACTTTGCCTCAGCCTCTACATTAGTTATCACCCTAGATTATAAATAGGAGGGCCACACAGGCTTCCTTTAATATTTTCATGAAATGATAATAGATGGAGAGCCACACGGGCTTCCTTGATATTCTTATGAAATGATAATAGAGGGAGAGCCACGCATGCTTCCTTAATATTCTCATGAAATGATAATAGAGGGAGAGCCACACAGGCTTCCTTAATATCCTCATATATTGTAGTGGAGAAGGCCACACAAACTTCTCACTAAGTTCTCAACGATTACCATATGTGCATAGGTCATAACTGGGAAAGCCCCCACCGACTCCTCATTTCATTCTCATTTCCATCGCAAAGAGGGCCACCTAGGCTCCTCTTAATATCGTTAGTCATAGTATGAAAAAGAGATACACTGCTCTTCGTACTGTCGCTAATCTACTTTCAATAAGAGAGCCACAAAGACTTCTAGTATAATATATTACTAGTCATTGTACGAGAGAGCTACTCAGCTTTTTGTACTTGTAATACCCAAGAAAAATAAAATATAAATATTTGTTTACAAACTACTGTTACTATTTCAGTATACGGTACTATTCATCCGTATAATACTATTTATGTATACGATACTGTTCATTATACAATCGAAATGTCAAGTACTAGATGTGGTTTGGTCATAAGAGAAAACTAGAAAGAAGTTTGTAGGAGAAAATGACGTTTTATGTGTAAAAATACCCTCAGGGACTAAATTGAAAGGACTGATTTGAAAAAGAAACTTAAAGGTTTAAGGTAAAAGGATAGTTTTTTCCTTTAAGTTTTCAATAGTAATAATAGAAAAATTTTCGGCCGTTGCCGCTATTTGCACAGTAACTACATTATTAGAAATGTCATTTTCATGAATAGTAAATTGAATATTTTATTAGCGCATAGTATCAAATAGTACCCTTGACTTTTGCTATAAATAGGCCCTTCCATTTCACTTCTAAACTCACACCTTCAACTTCTCTTCTTCTCTGCTTAAGTTTCTCTTACTCCAAAGCTAGGCCTCTGAGATTTTGGGCCTTTCCTTTTCAGCTTAGGTAAGGATACTATGCCCTTTCTATGTCTTTCAAATTTTAGAAGTTAATTTCTTAAGTATGCTCTGTGGTTGCGGCCTTGGCTGATCTTCCACATCAGAAAAACTGTCCTTAGCTGTTTATAAGTTATTTTGATTCTCTGATTACCGAAATAGAATATAAACTGTGAAGAATACATGTCTAGGAAAGTTCTGGCTAAGGAAAGACCTGGTTTTTAAGTGTGTCCAGTGTGACCCTCCACTCTTTCCTGGGAACTTACCTGGTGTACTCTTTTACAGATTATATTCTCTATTTCTGGTATGAATAGTGATCGTACGTATGAATAGTGACCGTACGTATGAATAGTGACCGTATGAACAGTAACCGTATATATGAACAGTAACCGTACATATGAACAGTATCTGTACGAAAACAATCCTGACGTATTTTCTCTAATCTTTCATGAAAATCTCCGTAGCAGAACACCGAAATTCACCTGAGAACTCTTGTCTGTAATGACTTAGAGAAGCGATATTCGTACGGAATCCAGGTGAGTGAAACGACCCCGTTTTAATAGAGTTTTAGCATTACTGGTGATAAAAAGTATGTCGTAGGACACTCCCAAGATTCATAGGGGGAAATTGGATTCAGAATGACGAATCTAAATGAGATAATTAATCCATAAGTATGGATAAAATGAAATAAGTATCTTATGATGATGTGAAGTTTGAATGTTTTCAAAAATGGATTAATTGTTATCTTGATATGTGGTTTATAAATCCATAATATAGTAATATATTATACCTGTTATATGGATGAATATTATATTGAGCTTCTGATTATGATATGAAATGCTATTGATTGTGATTGAGCGGGACAGTACCCCCTCTCACGGCAAGGCGAAAAACCCGGTTGACAGGGTGTCTTGACCAATGAGTGTGGAGACAACGATTCCCTCAGTAGGGATATAGCCCGGATTGGTGATAAATCTGTGAGGCGCCCTAGCTAAGAGGATGAGGTTGTGCGTCATGGCGGAAATATACATAATTGGTGAGCCGGCCTGTGTGCGCTCTCCGGGATATATTGCCATTGACGAGTACTAGTAACGTTTGTTGAATTGGATGAATTTTTATCTTGTATGTAAGAGGATGATGTTGTGCGTCATGGCGGAAATATACATAATTGGTGAGCCGGCCTGTGTGCGCTCTCCGGGATATATTGCCATTGACGAGTACTAGTAACGTTTGTTGAATTGGATAAATTTTTATCTTCTGTCTATTGGTTGAGTATGAGCCTTTGGATATGCTTGCATGAATGGTAATGTATTTGAATTTTATTAATGCGAGGCCGATTCGCTCATTGAGTTTAAAAGCTCACATTGTTTGTACAACCTTTTTGTTCAGATCAGGTTGCCATCGAAGAATATCTGCTAGAGGAGTAGATCACTTTGTACCTTCCCGTTGTCGGGTAGACCTCTCTTCTGTTATAGATTATGTTGCTCTGTAATCGTCTAGGACATCTAGTTCAGGGGTTCGACATTTGGCTTGTATGTCAGTATAATAATGTATTTTAAATTGATAATCTATGATTTTCAGATAAGAAAATTTGATATATTTATCGGAAGGCTTACAGTGATGAGAGATTCATCATTGTGCCGGTCATGTGCCCAGAAAACGGGTCGTGACAAAGTTGGTATCAGAGCAATGGTTGTTAGGTCTCCTAGTGATTACAGAGCAAGGTAACCTTAGTGGGACCTCCTCTATCGTTGTGAACCCGGGCACAACTATAGAGAGACGGCTCTACTGAAGGTCCTGTAGGATGTTTTCATTTCCTTTCCCTTCGAGACTTATCTCTTCTTAGAAATTATGTTGTCAGGTTTAATTTTAGATATATGTGGCTACATTTTTGAACTTAGTAAAGGAAAGGTTATTACTTGTTTTGATTCCGTTGTTGTCGGATCAAATTTTTATATGGTGGATTTTATAAGCTAAATTCATGATTGAATTTGTGTAGCTATATTATTTTAGGATACCAGCCAATAAAAGAAACCACTCGCATTAAAAACAAAAAAAACTGAAGGATTACATTGCAAAAAAGAAGAAGTTTACTCATGCATGAGTAATCTAAAAGCGAGGTGGTCTTGGATTAGGAGGGTTGTATTGTATCATCACCCCTCGACCATTCCTTGGAGCAAGGGACATAGCTATGTCGCGGAGGGTAGTGTAAATCCCATTCATACAATCAACACTTCTTTGTTGTTGATTGCAGAAGCACTGGGTAGACCAATAGAAGAACCTGTCTATTCTTGAAGTCATTTCTGCATGATTGCGTTTAGTTAACTTCTCCAGGTCTCCTATCATCTTTTTCAGATTTTTCACCTCCTGCTCTAGACAGGCGATTTTGTCCTCCGAGGTATGGCCCGTGCTAGTCTCCTCAGCTTCCTCGATCTTCTTCATTTTCTTCTCCTTCTGTTTCTCTGGAGACCCCTCAAAAGGTCTTTTGCCCTTGTCTTTGCCCAGACTTAAGTTTAAGTCGAGCTCTTCTTCCTTAGCCTCTACTGTGAGATCAATGTACTTCCTTGCGGACATGATTTGAAAAAATTTAGAAATTTTTGTAAGAGTATGAGGCGAGAGGAATACTGGGGGATTGTAGGCTCGGAGATTATTACTCTTTGTGGTGTGGTAACTGAGAACGCTGAGAAGGTTTTTATAGAGAAAAAATTTGGACTAAGAGACAAAGAAGATATCTCTTCACCGCACCCCTACACGATCAACCTATGGATTTCTGCAAGCTGGAAGCCAGAAGTCTAGGGTAGGCGTGCACACCGATAGCGCGTTGCATTAATGCCAAAACCACGAAAGTCAGTATTCGGTGGATTTGCGGCCGATTTTACTTGGTTTTCCCATTTCTCCCGTTGGCATTTTTCGAAATTCAAAGAAGTTGACGATATAGCCATTAAAGATTGCCTTAGATGCTTTTATGATGAACTGAAATGCATTTCTCTATTTTATTGTGTTGTTCTTAAGAGCCTTCAGTTGAGTATAATATACATAATTGATTGAATCATGTTGTAATTACATTTATGTATGTTATTCATGCATAATGAGTGAAGGCTACGATCAAGGAGAATATGTGATGATCCTACATATACTCATAGAGATGTGAAATCAAAATGACTTGGATAGAATAAAATGTGTAGATGATGATATATCTTCATGGTTACATATACTTACATATAATGCTCTCGTGGGCAAATGAAAGGCAGTGATTTCCTTACATCATGATAATGCTTAAGGCATGTGACCGTAAGCAGTTAACTTTGTTTTAAAATATATATATTGATATACATATATTATGTGTAAGTCTAGAGTAAAGACACCGATTAGAATCTAAGATACGGCCAATATGAGACTACCCGATCATAGAGGGACATCGTGATATGGGATTACAGGATAAAACAAGTTAGAGGGAGAAAATCTTAGACTGAAGAGCGTAGTTAGTCAAAAGTTTGAGAAAGGTCAAGATTAGCCGAAAATTTTTGAGGAAATCTTTGACTTATGTTAATTGCATTTACTAGTTATCTGCATGTCCGACATTAATTGCTGGCATTGCGACATATGTGATCTGTAAACCTTATAGCAAGCGGCGTGTAGGTTGTGGTGGCTTTAGCTCCAGGGGCTTCGGGTTGTCTATAAATCTTGTTTGCCCGTTACCCTACTTATCGCACCAAGCAAACCTACTTTTTTCATTACATACCTATTTCTCAATCTCCATTCCTTTCTCATTCGAAGTTATTTCTGATATCCCTAGAGCAATGGCCGATAATAAGTCTTTCAACTTGAATTTTGAGACTGGCAATGTAGAGCTTGATTTAAATCTAAGTCTCGGAAACAACAAAGGGAAGAGACCTGTAGACAGGTCACCAGAAATAAAGAAGAGAAAGAGGGATGTAATAGAATTGGAGGAGGACAGTACTGCAACATCCTCAGAAAATAAGCTTGCATTCCTGGAACGTAAGATAGAGAGCCTGGAATACAAGATAGAGGACCAGAAGCGACTAATAAGTCGTCTCTTTGAAAACCAAGAGAAACTGATAAACCGTCGTTTCGGGGAACTGGCTAATCGAGTTGATAGACATTCAATGTTTGCAACTCAAAATTTTCGTGACCAACAAGCAAGGTGTATTGACTGTATGAACGGAGTGACTTATGCTCTTCGCCAAATTTCTCAGGCGCTTCCTCCAGAAACTCTTTCTAGGCTGCAACGATTAGCTTCCTCCTTAAGGTCTGAAGCACCTTCCTCTTCTAGACCTGGAGCACCTTTTACATTTCAAAAGCCTCCTCGTCCTTAATTTATTTTTCTTTTGTTTGTACCTAAAGCTACATTTGGTGTAAGCTTCACGTATTAAAATTATCTATGTACTAGAAATAAAATTTAAGTTAGTATCTAGATCTTCTTTGTTGAAGTGATTCATTTTACTGAAAGAACTTGAGGAATGAGAAGATATTGGACTTGTTATATTTCATACTTGATTCTAAAGCATAGTATAGTAATATCTTTTTGACTGAGCAGAGTTACTAAAATGATATTTCATTGCACTTCTGAGCTATGGAGGAATGCTAAATAAGTATTTTATGAACCTATACATAGAGAACTATGGGTTTGCCCTAATCATTGAAGGGATACGACTCTATATGAGTCATTGAGGTGAGAGGAATTTCTATATATATTTATTTTATAATTATGCATGAGGAGTATGTTATTTACTTAACTCATTTTCTGGGATTGTTCTTCCTAGAGAATTATGTAATGATTTCATTTTATATAACGCCTTCAGCTGAGAGTGTTGCCTTAAGGTAGAAGGATCGCCTTCGGGCAAGAGTATTACCTATGACCAAAATGATGCCTTCGGATAGGGTGCTTGTATTCGTAAAAGTTATAAGCTATGTGTGTGGAAACATGTATTCTGATATTCAATGTGAACTGGAAAGACCACGTGCCACTTTTGAGATGACACCTATTTGAGGTTTTACATAGAGACAGTTCGTCTCTGATTAGGTGGTTTGAGTTTGGTAAAGGTTATGAGGATGAGACACTTTATGGTACAAAAGGTTGTGGAGAAGATTAAACTGATGAGGAAGAGATTACTTGCTGTCTAGAAAAGGCAAAAGTCTTATGCAAATTATTGATAATGCGGTTTAGAGTTCACAGTCAATGGTATACTATTCTTGTAAATCTCACCAAGGGTGTGATAAGGTTTTGGAAGAAAGAGATGCAAAGGATGAGATATGGACGAAGTAATCACATTTATTTCAGTCTTGAGATGAGTTTTGAATTCGGGGGACCGAATTCTCTTAAGAGGGTGATAATGTAATACCCAAGAAAAATAAAATATAAATATTTGTTTACAAACTACTGTTACTATTTCAGTATACGGTACTATTCATCCGTATAATACTATTTATGTATACGATACTGTTCATTATACAATCGAAATGTCAAGTACTAGATGTGGTTTGGTCATAAGAGAAAACTAGAAAGAAGTTTGTAGGAGAAAATGACGTTTTATGTGTAAAAATACCCTCAGGGACTAAATTGAAAGGACTGATTTGAAAAAGAAACTTAAAGGTTTAAGGTAAAAGGATAGTTTTTTCCTTTAAGTTTTCAATAGTAATAATAGAAAAATTTTCGGCCGTTGCCGCTATTTGCACAGTAACTACATTATTAGAAATGTCATTTTCATGAATAGTAAATTGAATATTTTATTAGCGCATAGTATCAAATAGTACCCTTGACTTTTGCTATAAATAGGCCCTTCCATTTCACTTCTAAACTCACACCTTCAACTTCTCTTCTTCTCTGCTTAAGTTTCTCTTACTCCAAAGCTAGGCCTCTGAGATTTTGGGCCTTTCCTTTTCAGCTTAGGTAAGGATACTATGCCCTTTCTATGTCTTTCAAATTTTAGAAGTTAATTTCTTAAGTATGCTCTGTGGTTGCGGCCTTGGCTGATCTTCCACATCAGAAAAACTGTCCTTAGCTGTTTATATGTTATTTTGATTCTCTGATTACCGAAATAGAATGTAAACTGTGAAGAATACATGTCTAGGAAAGTTCTGGCTAAGGAAAGACCTGGTTTTTAAGTGTGTCCAGTGTGACCCTCCACTCTTTCCTGGGAACTTACCTGGTGTACTCTTTTACAGATTGTATTCTCTATTTCTGGTATGAATAGTGATCGTACGTATGAATAGTGACCGTACGTATGAATAGTGACCGTATGAACAGTAACCGTATATATGAACAGTAACCGTACATATGAACAGTATCTGTACGAAAACAATCCTAACGTATTTTCTCTAATCTTTTATGAAAATCTCCGTAGCAGAACACCGAAATTCACCTGAGAACTCTTGTCTGTAATGACTTAGAGAAGCGATGTTCGTACGGAATCCAGGTGAGTGAAACGACCCCGTTTTAATAGAGTTTTAGCATTACTGGTGATAAAAAGTATGTCGTAGGACACTCCCAAGATTCATAGGGGGAAATTGGATTCAGAATGACGAATCTAAATGAGATAATTAATCCATAAGTATGGATAAAATGAAATAAGTATCTTATGATGATGTGAAGTTTGAATGTTTTCAAAAATGGATTAATTGTTATCTTGATATGTGGTTTATAAATCCATAATATAGTAATATACTATACCTGTTATATGGATGAATATTATATTGAGCTTCTGATTATGATATGAAATGCTATTGATTGTGATTGAGCGGGACAGTACCCCCTCTCACGGCAAGGCGGAAAACCCGGTTGACAGGGTGTCTTGACCAATGAGTGTGGAGACAACGATTCCCTCAGTAGGGATATAGCCCGGATTGGTGATAAATCCGTGAGGCGCCCTAGCTAAGAGGATGAGGTTGTGCGTCATGGCGGAAATATACATAATTGGTGAGCCGGCCTGTGTTCGCTCTCCAGGATATATTGCCATTGACGAGTACTAGTAACGTTTGTTGAATTGGATGAATTTTTATCTTGTATGTAAGAGGATGATGTTGTGCGTCATGGCGGAAATATACATAATTGGTGAGCCGGCCTGTGTGCGCTCTCCGGGATATATTGCCATTGACGAGTACTAGTAACGTTTGTTGAATTGGATAAATTTTTATCTTCTGTCTATTGGTTGAGTATGAGCCTTTGGATATGCTTGCATGACTGGTAATGTATTTGAATTTTATTAATGCGAGGCCGATTCGCTCATTGAGTTTAAAAGCTCACATTGTTTGTACAACCTTTTTGTTCAGATCAGGTTGCCATCGAAGAATATCTGCTAGAGGAGTAGATCACTTTGTACCTTCCCGTTGTCGGGTAGACCTCTCTTCTGTTATAGATTATGTTGCTCTGTAATCGTCTAGGACATCTAGTTCAGGGGTTCGACATTTGGCTTGTATGTCAGTATAATAATGTATTTTAAATTGATAATCTATGATTTTCAGATAAGAAAATTTGATATATTTATCGGAAGGCTTACAGTGATGAGAGATTCATCATTGTGCCGGTCATGTGCCCAGAAAACGGGTCGTGACAGTACTACTACTAGTTCATCCTCCTCAAGAGAGCCATAAAGGCTTCTCACATAATATACAACATTCATCCACCACAATAATAAACAATAAGTAATGCGATGCGAGAAAGGATTACAACTCATATATTCTCAATAGAACATTTGAAAGCTAGACAGTAATAAAATGTTCACCATAACATGTAATCTCTTACTCGTCACTTAGGTAAAAGTAAGGATCATCACAATTTTCATGCACCACAATTTATGTACTAAACCATTACCTCCACAATCGGGGTCACCCATAATATGCTATCGAGAAAGCTACACAAGCTCCACTTATGGTTCACTACACATACCCAATTCATACTCATGTTTAGTTCACAATAAATTGCAACATAACACATTCAATGAAACGTAGGCTTCAATTCAAGAGCAAATAATAATCTCCCAATTCACCTAGTTATGGTAAATAAATTATACAAGTAAGGAAGCACTTGTCACTTTACCATAAGCAACAATTTATATTCGACACAATATCACCATGCCAAGACCATGTTTTCTAGTTTGAACAATATAGTATATTCCATATGTTATGTAATCAAAACAAAAGTAAAGATAGTCTTTCATAATTAAGTTTGTCTCATACTAGTCTCCTCTACTACTTTTCACAATAAACCTACTATTAAACCTCTATATAAGGGAGGGAGAACATCCCTAAATCATTTAAGTTTATATTGTTCCCAACACAATGAGATCATACAATTTCACTAACACAAATTAAATTGTATGGTTTAAGTTAATTAGAATCGCATAAATTATTCTCATGCTAACCTTTTTAATTCATCTCTAGCTAGCCATATAGGGTTTTCATGTAAATGTACATCAATCATCTCATTGAGTAACAACGTGCATCATGATGAAAACATACTAAAAAAGTAATTTCTTTGAAAAGAAAACCATTTTGGCAAGGCTAGATCCCTCACCTCAACTCGAAGCTAGCTAATCCTCCTCAAAAGATGTGGAAGGTGCCTCAAATAATCCATCCCTATAAGGTAACTAGTGAAAAACATGTTTAGGTCACAAAATAGGGAACTCCTTATCACTAGTTTTGACCTCTTATCATTATTTTGGTCATAACTCCCAAATGATAATGAATTTTCAAATGAATCTTATTCATTAGAAACTAGACTCAAAGATCTTTCCAACGATATAAAATTTGCTAAAAAAGGAGTTCGGGAGAGAGAATTATGACCATTTGAAAATTAGACCAGAAAGTAACGAAGTTCTTCCTTCCACCGCTGTAGTGACAGTTTTCACTGTTGTAGTAGTGAATCGCAAAAACAAACCCCTGTTTTCACGAAAAACATCCCCAAACTGATTTTCCTTTGATTTTCACTCAATTTTTCACCAAAATTCATGATTATTTTCATGGTTTTACTCTAGGAATAATTAGGAAACACATACATACTCAAATCCTAGATTATAATCAAGAATTACACCCAAATCTATTAAATTTTCCTTAAGAACCCTAACTTTCATCATTTTTCTATCATACGTTTCTCACTCATGTTTTCTTTGTTTTAATCCAAAGTTTCTACCAATTTCTTGTTCCAATTTGTTAATCAAACATCTAAGAAGGGTTCTAGATCATTAATCCAACTTAAAACTCCCAAGAACATACATTCTTACCCCCAAGAATACATATATGAAATTTGGGTAGAAGAGGTGTTTCCTCCTCCTTCTGGTGATGATTAGTTGCCGGAGACTCAAACTTCCACTAAAGATCGATGGCCAGAGGATTGGGTGAGGCTCTTAGGTAAAAGAGATAGAGAGGAGGGAGAGCTAGGGCTTAGGGAAAAATTTTTTGCATGAGAGAGGGAAGAATAGAGGCTGATTTGTGTGTATTGCATATATACATATATAACATATTCTCTTCTAAAGAAATTACCAAGTTGCCTTTCTTGCTTAAGCTCTATCCAAGTAAGCAGTGGCAAGCCTTGTAATTTTTTAGTTTGAATATTCCTCATCACACACAAGACACTATATATTCCAAGCCTACATTTCCCAACTCTTAACACACCACTATTCTTATTTATCATTTTCATAAAAGAGTATCACTTAAATATTTTTATTTTACCTTAGTCCCTCTACGGTCTCATTATCCATCTACCTTTCTTATATCATACGTACACCCCCTCGACCACTTATTGCTTCATAGACCATAGCTTTTATCATCAATTTCCTTTCTTACAAACGAAAATTTTTCCTCATCTAAATATTCATCTGGAAAACTTACATATCACAATATAATCCTCCTAAAAATACTAAATTATCTAATAAGTATTTAGTTAGGATATTATATTTACTACCCAAACATTTTCTGTTCTAAATTATAATTCCTTAGGAATTTCTTAATATAATCTTCCTAATTTAATTTATTTAAATATTAGGGAGAAGCTAAATTTTTGGGATGTTACCCTTACCCTCTGTGGTTTAATATTTTTAGAACTTAGCAAATTTTTGGGATAAATTTTAATTAGTGAAATATATATACTTACACACACACTTAGCAAAATGAAAAGAACTCACGCTCACTATTTCATCTTCACACCCAACACTCTATTTTTCATCTCTTCTCACCTACACCCACAACCACCCATATCCACCATTTGTCTTTGCTGTGTCTTCGGTCTCCAAAGACCTCCCAGGCCACCGGAAAGTGCTTGGACTAAGCTAAGGGCAAGCTTTTTCCCTTTTCCTTCCCATTTTTGTTCTTGGAAACTTGAGCCTAGCAGGTTGGAGAAATCTTGGTGTTTGTTGCTGTTTGATGCTTCTAAATCATCCTATGTGCTTGATTCTTATTGTTTGGATAGTTGGATTTAATGAAAGGGATTGATTTAAGAAGGAAAATTCATGTGGAGGGTGAGCAATTAAACTAGAAAAATTTGAACATGAACATGGTTTTGTGCAATCTTGTTTTTAGTCTTAATTGATACTTGAAGGGTGTGTTATTGGAGAGTTTTAGGATGCCAAAACATGTTGTTGGTGACCTAAATTAGTAGGGAGAAGCCTTGGAGTGATTTGGGAGCCATGGGGAAGGTTTTGGAGAGGTTTTGGGAGGCAACCCCTAGTTGGCCATTTGCACCAGCTGTGGATGCCCTAGTAGCCAAGGTTGGCACCCAGGGCACCACACATTTTGGTTGAACCCGAGAGGTTCAAGCCATGGCACCTCCAAGAGGCAAGGCTAGTGCCTTGGGCACCATGACTTGAACATCAAAGGTCTTGCTTGTGAGGCTTGTGGGGCCTCAGGCTCCAAGGTAAGCTGAGCATGAGAGATGAGTTGGGAAGGCTTGAACTATTAGAAAGGTACTCTAAAGGCAATCACTTTTAGCATCAGATGTACAAACTCACTTATTAATCTAAAGAGGTTTTTTTCATTATTTATATTCATATTTATAAACTAAGATTAGATCGTAAAATAAATAATGAAGTCCATGACACAAAACATAGCATGAAGGAAATTATGATGATGATCGTAATGTGAGATTCCTATCATGTATAATTATGTATGTATCTAAACTATCCCTAGTCATAGGATCACTTGAGACTGGACATCAATGATCTAGATAGATTAGCATATGCTATGCTTCTTGATTTGATCAAGCAGCTATCCTCATAAGATATAAGCATGAGATGTTTTGAGTGAACATGTGAATGATTGTTAATGGTAACAAGTACATTAGATGACCTGCATGAGACATCACATGGATACCTATTCAAATGTCAGTGATAGGTCTCATAACAGCTAACAGTGTAAGTATCCTTAGACTTGAGGAACTCAAGTTATCTTGGATATAGATTCTGTGTTTTGACTCTATTCCTTGTTATCCACCATGGGTCATTCTTAGGGTAGTGATTGGGCACAATATGAAGTATTCAAAGATATTTGAGTAGTCAACAAAGGATTCACCACTCTTGATAGAAGGAAGTATACCTATGGTCACTTATCGAGATAATCGCTAAGAAGTCTTTGGCCAAAGCAGACTTGTCATGAAGATGGTCTTCAGTGACATAGTTTATAGTGATTGATCCCACAAGACAAGGAACTAACTAATTGGACTAGACGTGATGTAATCAAGTCTAGTAAGAATTGACACATAGGCCATACTCTGAACCAAGTAGGCATAAGATGGTGAAAGGACATATTGCATAGACATGCTTTAACTACAAAAAGGTTTAAAGTCAAACAACTGACTTTTCAGTCAATTGGGGGTCACAATATGTTGCTAGATACCGCTCGTGATCTATTTACAATCAAATATTGATTGTGAATGGCCAACATAGCTAGAAACCTAATGGGTTATATACATAGAAATTCACTAGGAATGTAAAATGTGTTTAAGGATTTAATCCTAAATTTGAAAATTAATTAAAAGGAGATAAAAGAATAAAAGGAATAGGAATATGTTTGTATTCCTACCCCAACAAGGAAAAGCCCAAAACAAGAACCTCTTAGGCATTACTCTCTCAAAGAGATTGAGCTTCTTAAGATGTCATTTTAATAAGCCCAATAAGAAAATGACACCTACTAAGGGAATTAGGGCTTTAGGGTTTGTGGTTACATCTATCACTTTAAATATGATAGTGAGAGTCACACGCTACCTATCACTTTGTATCAATTGTTGAGTATTTGTTTTGGAAACACTTTTGTTCTCTTCTCCTTTAACCAAGAGAGTTTTCTTCATAGCTTCTTCATGCTTGCTAGCACAAGAATGAGAAGAAATCCCATTACCTTAAGAGGTTTTTCTTTTGTGTAATTTCACATGGATTACTATTAGAGGTATTCTATTTTGGATACTTATTTTATCTTGGAGAGGTTGCTATGCTACAAGAGGTATTTTTCATCGTCTTGTTTTTCATGGTTAATGTAATAGTAATATAGGTTGATCCATCAGTGAATGAATTTTAAAGAAAAATTTTTAAATTCTACTATGTTTTATGATCTCTAAAATCCTACATGGGCGCCTAAGGCGCCACCAACTAGACAACTTTTATGCTTGATCTGTGCACTAAAATTCTTCATGACTTGTTTTTGTAGGTGAATTATAAGTAGTCAGAGATTGGAAATTACTTCTTAAGATAGGAATTGTAGCAAATTCCCAAGTAAGTAGATAGCTTTACTTAGATTAGGCTAAGAGTTATACTTGCACAATATTACTTGTAGTGTGTATGAATAAATAATTGGATAAAATAAAAGTAGAGATTACATAAACTAGTGTGTAGGTAAAAGATTATAAATAAATAAATAGTATGAATAATTAAAATAATGTAAGGCGAGTGTGAGTATAGATAAATAAATAATATAGTGTAAGTGAGATAATTAAATAATACAAACAAAAGGAGGCATGTCGCATTAGGGTAGGTTAGAGAAATAATTATTAAAAGAGGTGTGTGGCTTTAAACTAAAGAAATAGATAATTATGTGAAAATATAATAATATAAATAAAAGATTGGCCAACCACGTGAATATATAATAATATAAATAAATGAAAGTGTAGCTACATAAAAATATAATAAAATAAATAAGTGGACAACTACACAATAAAATAATATTAAAAAAAAGAGTTCTATTCCCACACTTAACCTAAAAATACAAAAAAGAGAGAAGTCCTAATTCTACACTTAACCTAAAATACAAAAAAAGAGAGGAGTCCTAGTAGCTTAAAACAAGTGGGCGGTCGGCCACTTCATAAAGAGAAACCCTATATGCCACTTCATAAAGAGAAACCCCATATGCCACTTCATAAAGAGAATAAGACCCTAGATGCCACTTCATAAAGAGATTAAAACCCTAGCCACCACACCATTTACACACGCCACCCTAGAGAACTCCAAGACCCTTACTCCTTTGTGTTCTCCAGAGAAAGCCTAATCGTCATAAACCTTTCCCAACGTTAGATATAGACCATACTTTCATTGTCATGAACCCTAATTCATATGATCGGAGAATTGGGTGGTTTAAAGTCAGGTAAAACTTTTAATTTTGATTTTGTGTTACAACTCTTGTGTTGTAACTGTTAGAGATTGATCCTAAATCTTGTTACACACGTTCTCTCTTCAAATAACATACAAAAACATGGTAAATTCTAGAGTTGGAATCCAAGTGAGTGGATGACTTTGCCCTAACTTAGCTTTAACATCACACATTGTGTATATATGTTTATGAGAAAACTCCCGAGAATTGTAAGGTATTGTTATTAGGTTATAAAGTGAAGATGTGATTTTATTATGTGTATTGAAAGCGGAAGACATATATGATTCCATTAATTACCACATATAATATGAGAATGTAATTATGTTCCTGTGTAGTAAGTGGAAACATGTATGATTCATTAACTGTTATGTGGACGAGTTCCTGTATGAGATTACACACACACACACACACATATATATGCATATGTATGAATGAATTGATTGTGTTAATTAGCACCCATGGAGAAGCCCGGGTTGAGCGTAGCTATCCAGGGCCATCGAACGGGCAAAGGGGGGTGTATATGTTGATTGGAACCCTGCCCTTAGAATAGAATGGTATTGGGTCAAGAGCAGTCCTAATGGGGCACCTTGCCATCGAGCAGATGGAGTTTGGTCTTGCTCTCACGATAAGATGGAGAAGTCGGGTTGAGCGTGTAATACCCACCAATTTTGGAATCACGTGATTGGTGGTATTATGATTTTTATAATGAAAATTTCTATTATTTTTAATGAAAATATTTGGTCATTTTTAATTTTTCATATTTAATTTGTTCTTTTTGAATATTATTTATGGAAATAGAGATAAATAATTGGACCGAGTATTTATTACAAATGATATTTTTTTTAGAGTTGAGAAAAGACTAGAGGAAGAGGAAATTTCATGGAAATAATGTTAGAGGATGGGGAATTGAGAGAAAGCAATCATGAGGCATAGAGGGAGTCGGGTACCTATGAAGTCCAGAAAAGGACTAAAGTGAAATGAGAAACTAGGGTGGCACCTAGAGTATGAGAAATACCCAAATTGGAGAAATTATGAATTTTCTACTATCAAGGTTAACGAGAGTTACCAAGAGGCAAAGTAATAATTTCACCATAGGCGGGTATATATAGGTGACCCCACCTCTTTTTCTTCATTTTCTCACTTTCCCCCTCTCCTTAGTCTCTCTCTTTCTTTCTTCCTTTTCTCTACCTCACCCTCTCCACTCCAAATCCTCTAATGAGCTTCGGAGAGTCTTTCTCCAATGATAGGGCTAGTCATCAGAGGCCAAGCAACGTAGGGAAAGCAAGGAATCGAGGTAGGAGTTCCGATTTCCCAAACTTTTCTTAATTTTCTAGTTTTAAGGCTATTTGTGGTGACATTGAGATTGTGGCTCTATTTGTCAGTTAAAATTAGGGGGTTTTTGTGTCTAAATGCTCCTTAGATATCAAGGATGAGAACCCATGGAAGAAATCATGAAAACCGGTGAAAATTTGGCCAGATATAGGCCAAATTGCCCGATGTTGCGATCATGGCGCTCAGGCGCCATACTTTAGAAGAAAAGAAAGGATAAAAGGACTTTGGCGCCCAGTCACCAAGTGTGAGTATGGTGCCGAGGCACCAGCCATACTGTGGTTTTTGGTCCATTTTCAAATGACCATAACTTTTTCGCCCAGACTCTGTTTTTAACAAACTTTATATCGTTGAAAAGCTCTTTGAGTCTAGTTTCCAATGTTATTATTTGGAAATTACTTACTAGATAAGAGTTATGACCAAATGAGTGACCAAAAGTTAGAGTTAGTAGTAAGGATTTTTCTCATTTTATTTATTTATTGATTTTGGTTGGTTTTAGGTGACTTGGGAACTTCATGGGCTTCACCTCTCTGGATCTCTTATATGGTAAACCTTGTCAGCATCAAGGTGAGTGGGCGACCTTGCTATTTATTTTTATTAAAATTTGCTCAAGCACAATACAAATCTCATTCACACCATAATTAGATTTATATTTATTAAATTCCCTAAATTAGTTGTATTAACTAATTTATAGAATATTGGTGGTGATTTGTGAGGTTGTATTTGGATTTGGGAAATGTTTTGTGAATGTGTTTGTAAATGACGAGTGTATTGTTGGTTGTTATGTGCATTACATTTTATCATGTTAATGTATTGCATATAAAAAGAAATTGTGTGGGAATGAGGGAAGAGGGTGGACCTCTGAGATAAACCCATTGAGCAATAATAGTCCAAGGGAAAAAAATCTGGACTGAGTCTCAATGAGGTATGCATGGGAAAAAGTGGGAAAACATTACATATCATTATTTGCATACTCATATTATGAGAGGAAATCGACTAGTAACCTAAGGATGTGGTTATTCTTGGGAAGAACATCAGAAAGTGGGAACATAGGGGTGAGCCTCTGAAATAAACCCACTGAGGGTGGACTTCAATGTGGTAAGCGTGGAAAAGAGCGGAAAAAATATTGCATATTACATTTGCATATCTATACTATGAAAGGGAACTGGCTAGTAATCCAAAGATGTAGATATTCTCAGGAAGAATGTCAAAAATTGGAAACAAAGGAGTGGACCTCTGAGATAAACTCGTTGAGTAAATATTGTCCGAGGGGACATTTCGGACTGGGTCTCAATGACGTATTGGTGAGAAAGTATGGGAAAAACATAGCTTGTGGTTGCCTGCATATTTAAAATCCATGTATGGTTATTTATGCTTATATGTGTTTTGGATGTGTTTGATGTGGATTGCAAGAGTGTGGACTAGCAAAGGAATATCAGATATGTTTGAGTACCAGTATAGGCTAAAGGTATTTGTGTTAAATTGTGGTTGTGATTTTGCTATTTGTACTTGTGCTTTATTTTATTGCACAGTCATTTATTCATTGAGTTTTTAATAAACTCACACTCTCTGTTGATATCTTTTTCAAATTTAACAGTTGAGGAGGTTGGGAAATCGTTGGAGTTGAGCAGCTTGGAGATATACTCCAATTTTTGTGAAGGGTTCTTTATGAACCAACTTTTGGGCCATATACCGATAGGAATGCTCTGTAGTCCTATGGACTACCTAAGTTCTACTGTGTTTTAGGAATTTTTTTAATCTGGTTGTAATTTACTTTGTAAATCATGTAATTTACAATTTGCATAGTTGTGGATATTATGATTATTCAGGAAATTTATGAGCTACTACTGAGGTATTTGTTTGTTAAGTCATATGCCTATTTTTGGGGTATTACAGAGCATAACTCTCGAGGGGCACCTTGCTGACAAGTGAGTGAAGGACGACCCTCATAGTAGGATTGGGGAGCGCAGGTTGAGTTTAACTTACGAGGAGCACCCTAACGATGAGATGAGATCGTGTGTCATGGTAAGATGAAGCCCAAGGGAGCGTTGCTCCTGGGGGATGCCTTGCCACTGACGAGTATTGCGTGTGTTAAATTTGTATTGTATTCTGTATGCTTTACTTTGTGCAATTCTTGGTATTGAGTTTGTGGCCCTGAGGGTACTAATGTTTGTAGGGACTCAGTGTATGTGTACGGTTAGGAGGGAAATTTTTCCTTGATAATGGATGATTAATCACATGTGGGCATGACGTAATGTTGGTTAGATGAAACTATAAGGGAACAAGGGGCTATGTTTTTCGAGAGAGAGACTACATGTGTGTGGAGTCCTTGAAGGGACTAAAATGAAAACAAAATTGATATTTTGGTACCATTGGGTTAAAAAGGGAGAAAATAGATAAAATTTGGGATTGAAATGCATTAAGAATGGAAAGTGTGGAATGAAAATTGTGTGTTGCGTTGTTGGTGGGAAAATGTGTTCAGATTAAGGGATTTTCCATTTTATCCTTCCCCTAATAAATGGCCTCTTTTAGTGGGAAGGGGCATTTTGGTCAATGTGAGTTTATATATATATATATATATATATATATATATATATATATATGCATGTGAAAAATTATAAAGAGTTATAACAAAACCAAACCAACACAATGTATTAGCAAACTATGATCTTGGGTGTGTTTGGCAAGGCCAAAAAAAGATTTTATAACTTATTTGACTAGTTTATAAGTTTGTTAGAAGTGTTTGGTAGACAAACTTATTTCAATAGTTTATAACTTATTTTTAAACGCCACTTTGAATAGCTTATATCCTTCATTTTTACCCTTATTATTTTACAAATATTTCCATTATACCCTTGATGTATATACATGCCCACTGTCACGTCCCAAAATCTGAGCACGTGACCGGCACGGAAAGTGAATTTCATTTCACCTCCGTAAGCCTAT
This sequence comes from Biancaea sappan, assembly GCA_037074585.1. Taxonomy (NCBI): domain Eukaryota; kingdom Viridiplantae; phylum Streptophyta; class Magnoliopsida; order Fabales; family Fabaceae; genus Biancaea; species Biancaea sappan. The sequence goes on from CM073490.1 coordinate 66,872,328, forward strand.
CTTTCTCTTAAGCATCATACCATTCTTTTTCATGCAACCAAATCGAGTTCTCTATATAAACTACAATCATTCACATTACATCACTGAATGAACCTACCCGATTGCAGAGATTTCTAGATTTATACAACTTAGAATAAGACTTAACTATTATACCTTTATTCTAAACAAATGAAAAGGTAATCATGGGCTAAGGATCCATAATTCCTTGTACAGATATTTACCTTCAGCTGTCAACTCTGAAAAAAATGTTAATAAGAGGGGTATGAACAAACCACGTGCCCAGTGAGCAGACAACACAACACTATGACAAAAAATATCATGCATCATAATGATAACATGCAGCAATCATACGTAATCGATCATAATATAATATAATATAATTCATAATACTTCACAACAATATCCAAGTAAGTCAAATACATTTCAACATAATTCAAATAATTCACAACAGCAAACAGTGAAATCAATTTCACACATTTCCCGTACCAACCGGGTCGTCCAGGATACCTCTGGATCGTTGCCCGCGGCCCCCGCCGCATCCACCCTTATCGCTCCATGTATATTCTCCACCCTTATAGCTTCATGTAGATTTCTCCATGGGGTGCACCACCATGCCTTTCCTTTCTAGTCAAACACAATCACAATCACATCTAAGAACATCCTCAATCATAATCATGAGCCACATACACAACTCAATCATTTACAATTCAAGTAACAACATAATCAATATGGTTCTTGCAACATAGCATGTATACAACTTAATAACCCATAATATAGAACAATTATTCAACAATAACATACATCACCAGGCAAGTTCCACAATTGTTTATGCCTCATCGTCCCACATCATGCTTTTCAAACTTGGATATACAACATATTTTCACTATGATGCAAAAAATCAATAACAAAGATATTTAATCATAGCAAGTATTAACCCACTCACCTTAACTCCGAGCCAAAGTTTCTATACTTCAAATCGGAGGACACCAAAAATCTTATTGAAGGCCTAGAGAACAAGTAAAGCAAGAAACAACACTAAATTAGAACAAAGATTACCAAATTCTCAACCATGTTCTATTTTGAGGTTACTTTTGGGTCTAAATTTTTAGAAAATTACTGGTATTAATCTGTGGCTCAAAAAATCGTGAAATTTGACGTAGAACTATATTTATATGTTAGAAAGCTAGGGTAAAATTTTCAGATTAAAATTCTATCGTTTGGACCCTCTAAAGATCTTATTCGTGACCATAGGTCAGACCTGTCTTATTTCCAATAAGTTGCTGTTCCATGATTTGTTTGACCTAGCTAACCATTTCCAAATGAAATGAAATTTTCCAGATCATAGTAATAACATGTTAAGAGTTCCCCATAAAAATTTCGTGATTTTTGGAATTAATTTGATCATTCTAAAACACATAAAACCAGTAGCATAACAAATCAGTTTTGTTCTGCCTTTTACAAATATCAATAACTGTTTTAGGTATATGAAGGATACCAAACCAACCCATAAAATTCTGACATAATTTAGGTATACTCTTAGACACCATTTCTGGTTGTGTACCAAGTTTCATGACCATTTAAGTTTGTTTGATACCTCAAACAGTCCAAACAATTCTTAGCAGTAAAGAAAAATTCTGCAGAAACATAATCAGCTCTGTTCTTTGTCTCCTTACCATTTCTTTCGATTTTTGCTTCTTGATTCATGTCTTATGTTTGTTTTCTTCATTTTTAATCTGTAATAGTTTGTATAATCATCTCTACCCAAAGACTAAATAAAAGGAAATGAATTAAACTCATAGATTCAAAGGATTCAAGCTTATTGTTACCTTGCTCTATTTTTATGGTAAGAATTACATCCATGACCATATTTCCATCAATTTGATCTCTAGGGTTCTTAGCTCATGATAGAAAAATAGAGAAGTGCAGAGGAAGCTGAAAAACAAAAGAGGAGAAGAAGATGAACCTTACTTCATGACAGAAAAGGAACGAATGATTTCTGTAGCAAGAATTCTCCTTCCTTCTCCCTAGCTCTTGGTCTCTCTCTCTCTCTCAAACTCTCCTTTGTAAATATCCTTTCTCCCACACACACTTGACGGAAATGATAGAGAAGACAACAGTAGATGTATGATTGAGAAGACAAGAGTGGGTGTGTGTGTTGTCTACTTCTTCTTTTTTTTTTTGGATGATGAGTCACCCTATCTCCAAACAACTTAGGAAAATTTTTATCTAGGTTCTTTACAATTTTATAAAAATTCCAAAAAAAACTAATCTTTTACCATTTTTAACTTCACCTATCCAATTTAACTAACTGTCCAACCAAAAAATAATAATATTTTTTTTTTGCTATTAAATCCTCCAAATATTTAAATTTTGAAATCTTGTTCCTCAAAAATTGTTTTTTTAAATTTAAAAAGTCTATCATACTTATTTAAAAAAAAACTTGAGATATTACAATCTCCCCTCCTTAATAGAATTCGGTCCTCCGAATTCAAAACTCATCTCAAGATTGAAACAAATGCAGATATTTTGTCAATATCTCATTCTCTCTTTTAGAATTTTCATAATCAAGTACAAAATATAACAAGTCCAACATATTTTGATTTCTCAAGCTTCTTCAGTAAAAGGAATCACTTCAACATAAGAAGATCCAACTACTAACTTAAATTTTATTTCTAGTACATAACTTATAGACAACAAGTTTAACTTAATTTATAAAATAGATAATTCTAATACGTGAAACTTAAATCAAATATCAGCTTTAGGTACAAACAAAAGAAAGAATAAATTAAGCACGAGGAGGCTTTTGAAATGCAGAACGTGCTTCAGGTCTAAAAGAGGAAGGTGCTTCGGACCTTAAGGAGGAAGCTAATCGTTGCAGCCTAGAAAGGGTTTCTGGAGGAAGCGTCTGGGAAATTTGGCGAAATGCAGAAGTCACTCCATTCATACAGTCAATAGACCTCGCTTGTTGGTCACGAAAATTTTGAGTTGCAAACATCGAATGTCTATCAACTCTATTCGCCAATTCCCTAAAATGACGATTTAAGAGCTTCTCTTGTTCTGCAAAGAGACGATTTATCAATCTCCCCTGGTCCTCAAAGTGGCGATTTATCAACCTTTCCAAGTCCTCCATCTTTTGTCTCATAAGCGCAAGCTCATTATTAGAAGATGTTGCTGTGCTAACATCCTCTAGCTCTACTACATCCCTTTTTCTTTTCTTAGCCTCTGGTGACTCTTCCATAGATCTCTTATTCTTATAATTCTCCAGGCTAAGATTTAGATCCAGCTCTACCTTGCCAGCCTCAAAGTTTAAATTGAAAGATTTATTACCGGCCATATTTTTCTGAGCTATAAAAGTTGTACGGAAGGAGAAGTTTGATGTTAGAAAGCTTATAGGTAATGAACTCTTAGTGTAGTGAGCAATGTAATGGGGCATCCATTATATATAGACCAAATTTAGGGCTACAAAACCTTTACATCATACTCTAAAGATGGCCTACAGGCCTTATCCGTCGCAATGCCAACGGTCTATGATAAGCATGCCAGAAAATAACAAAATATAATCTAATACAAAAGATTTCCTCAAAAATTTCGGCTAACTGTTGACTCTTGCTCAAATTATTCAACTAATCGCCGCTTCAATTTATGACTTCCTCACTCTGTTTTTCTCTTATCCAATAATCATAAATCGAGATATTACTCCATGAACGGGTAGCTTCATACTAGCCTTATCTAGGTTTCTAATCCGTGGCTTTGCCCTAGGCTTACGCATTTTCAAACATACATATTAAAATAAAAACTTCTCACATTTACACATCAAGCGTTCCATAAAGTGAGAAAAATTTTTACCTTTCACTTGCCTCTACGAGCATATATGTATAAACATAGAGATACATCATTATCTATATATTTTCATCTATTCAAGTCCTTTTAAATTTCTGACTTCTCATTCTCTGAATGTATGTGGGATTGTTACATTTTATTCCTGGCCATAACAAATAGCCTTCACTCACTATGCATAAATAGCATACATATCATATGTTTTTAGATACATATAATCACAATATGATTCAATCTATCTTGTATATTATACTCAACTGAAGGCTTTCAAGAACAACACAATAAAGCAGAGAAATACATTTTAGTTCATCATAAAAGCATCCAAGGCAATGGCTACGTTGTCATCCTTTTTGAATTTCAGAAAATGCCAACAAGAGAAATGGAAAAATCAAGTATAAATCGGCCACAAATCCACCGAATATTGACTTTCATGGTTTTGGCATTAATGAGACGCGTTGTTGGTGTGCATGCCTACCCTAGACTTCTAGCTTCCAGCTTGCAGAAATCCACAGGTTAAGCGTGTAGGGTGCGGCGAAGAGATATCTTCTTTGTCTCTAAGTTCTAATTTTTCCTCTATAAGAACTGCCCCAGCGTTCTCAGTTACCACACTACAAAGAGTAATCATCTCTGAGCCTACAACTTCCCAGCATTCCTCTCTTCTCATACTCCTACATAAATTTATAAATTTTTCAAATCATGGCCACAAGGAAGTACATTGATCTCACAGTAGAGGCCAAGGAAGAAGAGCTCGACTTAAACTTAAGTCTGGGCAAAGATAAGGGCAAAAGACCTTTTGAGGGGTTTCAAGAGAAGCAGAAGGAGAAGAAAATGAAGAAGAACGAGGAAGCTGAGGAGACTAGCACGGGCCATACCTCGGAGGACAAAATCGCCTGTCTAGAGCAGGAGGTGAAAAATCTGAAAAAAGATGATAGAGGACCTAGAGAAGTTAACTAAACGCAATAATGCGGCAATGACTTCAAGAATAGACAGGTTCTTCTATTGGTCTACCCAGTGCTTCTGCAATCAACAACAAAGAAGTGTTGATTGTATGAATGGGATTTACACTACCCTCCGCGACATTGCTCTATCTCTCGCTCCAAGGAATGGTCGAGGGGTGATGATACAATACAACCCTCTTAATCCGAGACCACCTCACTTTTAGATTACTCATGCATGAGTAATTTTTTTTTTTGCAATGTAATCCTTCCGCTTTTAATGCCAGTGGTTTCTTTTATGGGATGATACTAAAAAAAATAGTAATAATAAAATTAAGAAAGATAAAGGAAATTAGTCACACAAAATCAATCATGAATTCAACATATAAAGCCCCATACATACAATTTGATCCGACAGCAACGGAATCAAAACAAATAGTAACCTTTCCTTTACTGAGTTCAAAAGTATAGTTATATCTGTATAAATCTAAAACTAAAAACATAATTCCTAAGAAAAGACAAGTCTCGGAGGGAAAGGAAATGAAAACATCCTACAGGACCTTCAGTGGAGCCGTCTCTCTATAGTTGTGCCCGGGTTCACCACGATAGAGGAGATCCCACTAAGGTTACCTTACTCTGTAATCGGTAGGAGACCTAATCCCAAAGCTCTGATACCAACTTGTCACGTCCCAAAATCTGAGCACGTGACCGGCACGGAAAGTGAATTTCATTTCACCTCTGTAAGCCTATCTTTCTCTTAAGCATCATACCATTCTTTTTCATGCAACCAAACCGAGTTCTCTATACAAACTACAATCATTCACATTACATCACTGAATGAACCTACCCGATTACAGAGATTTCTAGATTTATACAACTTAGAATAAGACTTAACTATTATACCTTTATTCTAAACAAATGAAAAGGTAATCATGGGCTAAAGATCCATAATTCCTTGTACAGATATTTACCTTCAGCTGTCAACTCTGAAAAAAATGTTAATAAGAGGGGTATGAGCAAACCATGTGCCAGTGAGCAGACAACACAACACTATGACAAAAAATATTATGCATCATAATGATAACATGCAGCAATCATACGTAATCGATCATAATATAATATAATATAATTCATAATACTTCACAACAATATCCAAGTAAATCAAATACATTTCAACATAATTCAAATAATTCACAACAGCAAACAGTGAAATCAATTTCACACATTTCTCGTACCAACCGGATCGTCCAGGATACCTCTGGATCGTTGTCCGCGGCCCCCGCTGCATCCACCCTTATCGCTCCATGTATATTCTCCACCCTTATAGCTTCATGTAGATTTCTCCATGGGGTGCACCACCATGCCTTTCCTTTCTAGTCAAACACAATCACAATCACATATAAGAACATCCTCAATCATAATCATGAGCCACATACACAACTCAATCATTTACAATTCAAGTCACAACATAATCAATATGGTTCTTGCAACATAGCATGTATACAACATAATAACCCATAATATAGAACAATTATTCAACAATAACATACATCACCAGACAAGTTCCACAATTGTTTATGCCTCATCGTCCCACATCATCCTCTTCAAACTTGGATATACAACATATTTTCACTATGATGCAAAAAGTCAATAACAAAGATATTTAATCATAGCAAGTATTAACATACTCACCTTAACTCCGAGCCAAAGTTTCTATACTTCAAATCGGAGGACACCAAAAATCTTATTGAAGGCCTAGAGAACAAGTAAAGCAAGAAACAACACTAAATTAGAACAAAGATTACCAAATTCTCAACCATGTTCTGTTTTGAGGTTACTTTTGGGTCTAAATTTTTAGAAAATTATTGGTATTAATCTGTGGCTCCAAAAATCGTGAAATTTGACATAGAACTATATTTATATGTTAACAAGCTAGGGTAAAATTTTCAGATTACAATTCTATCATTTGGACCCTCTAAAGATCTTATTCGTGACCATAGGTCAGACCTGTCTTATTTCCAATAAGTTGCTGTTCCATGATTTTTTTGACCTAGCTAACCATTTCCAAATGAAATGAAATTTTCCAGATCAGAGTAATAACATGTTAATAGTTGCCCATAAAAATTTCGTGATTTTTGGAATTAATTTGATCATTCCAAAACACATAAAACCAGTAGCATGACAAATCAGTTTTGTTCTGCCTTTTACAAATATCAATAATTGTTTTAGGTATATGAAGGATACCAAACCAACCCATAAAATTCTGACATAATTTAGGTATACTCTTAGACACCATTTCTGGTTGTGTACCAAGTTTCATGACCATTGAAGTTCGTTTGATACCTCAAACAGTCCAAACAATTCTTAGCAGTAAAGAAAAATTCTGTAGAAACATAATCAGCTCTGTTCTTTGTCTCCTTACCATTTCTTTCGATTTTTGCTTCTTGATTCATGTCTTATGTTTGTTTTCTTCATTTTTAATCTGTAATAGTTTGTATAATCATCTCTACCCAAAGACTAAATAAAAGGAAATGAATTAAACTCATAGATTCAAAGGATTCAAGCTTATTGTTACCTTGCTCTATTTTTATGGTAAGAATTACATCCATGACCATATTTCCATCAATTTGATCTCTAGGGTTCTTAGCTCATGATAGAAAAACAGAGAAGAGCAGAGGAAGCTGAAAAACAAAAGAGGAGAAGAAGATGAACCTTACTTCATGACAGAAAAGGAACGAATGATTTCTGTAGCAAGAATTCTCCTTCCTTCTCCCTAGCTCTTGGTCTCTCTCTCTCTCTCAAAATCTCCTTTGTAAATATCCTTTCTCCCACACACACTTGACGGAAATGATAGAGAAGACAACAGTAGGTGTATGATTGAGAAGACAAGAGTGGGTGTGTGTGTTGTCTACTTCTTTTTTTTTTTTTGGATGATGAGTCACCCTATCTCCAAACAACTTGGAAAAATTTTCATCTAGGTTCTTTACAATTTTATAAAAATTCCAAAAAAACTAATCTTTTACCATTTTTAACTTCACCTATCCAATTTAACTAACTGTCCAACCAAAAAATAATAATTTTTTTTTTTTGCTATTAAATCCTCCAAATATTTAAATTTTGAAATCTTGTTCCTTAAAAATTGTCTTTTTAAATTTAAAAAGTCTATCATACTTATTTAAAAAAAACTTGAGATATTACACCCACAATGTAGTCAAATTGTCATGGGTCCTTCTTCGTCGGCTTCTGGTGGTTGTCTATCATTGACGGTGGTTTTCTGTCATCCTTTGTCACTGTCCATAACCATCTGTCCTCGTCTGTCCATTGTCCTTTCCTCGCCATCCTTTCCATTCGTCGTTCGTAATCCCCAAATTCCTCAAAATGTAGTCATTCATCCTCTCTATTGACTTTTGCGTCCTCAATGGTGGTCAGTGGTTGTCTGTCATCCTTCGTTGTTATTCGTCGTCGTCTGTCCTCATCTTCTTTTGCCGTGCTTTGTTCTTCAATTAGTATATATATATATATATAAGAAAAATAATAAAATATATTATATAATATAAATGTATTTATATATATAATATAATAAATAAATATATATACATATATTTAATTAATTTATACATATAATAATTTACATTAATTTAATTAAAAATATATATTTATTTGTATTATTTTAAGATTATAAAACATATGCTATTTTATATTATTTTACATTTTTCAGTTACTTTAGCAGTTATGTTTATCAAACACTTTTAATTTAAGAAGGTAGTTTATAAGTTTTCAACTTTCAACTAAAAATTAATTTATGAACTTTCAACTAGTTTATGAACTAATTTTGCCAAATACACCCCTTATAAAAACCACTTAGTCAAATTCTCAGCAGTCCTAACTTTAAAATTCGATCCAACTGATGGGGAGAGGACTTAATCCAAAATCTAGGAAAAACCTATGGGAGAAAAAATACCAGAAAAGAAAGAAAAGAAGGTTAAGAATTTCACATAACAGCCTTAATGGGGCCGCTGCAACGGTTAGAACTTTAAGAACCAGAGTGGTCTTCCCCGGTTGGATGCTGCTGCAATGGTCAGAATTACTGTTGCAACGGCAGGATCAGGAGAGTTACCGCCTCCTCCTCACTACAGCGATACCTAGCAGCTGGCTTTAGGCCTTTTCCCACTGCAGTGGCCAACCTGTCGCTGTAGAGGCATATCGAGCTCTATCTAGCAAACTCCCAAAATTCCTCTCCCAAACCAGATCCCAGCTAACACTAATCTAGAAACCACAACAAAACTTGAGATTTACACCATTTTAATGACAAAAACAAGCCTAAATCTCCAAGGATTCTACACATTACCAGGTTCCTCTCTATCTTAGCTCAAAGCCCTTAATTTCCATTAGGTTTAACCCACAATCAGAACTATCATCAAAATCTGCAATTCATTCCACAATTCCCTTCAATCCTAACCAGTCCACAAGGAAAGAAGCTAATATTGCCCATACAGATTCATCCCACACCTTAGCCCTAACTGCACAAAATAAGGAGAAAGGATGGAATAGAGGGAGGAAAGAAAAAACAGAGCTCTAGAAGGAAGGAGGGTACACGAAGAACTTCAATGGCGGTGGAGAGGAAAAAAGGATGAAAAATTGGAATTCGATGCTGAAGTTTGAAATGAGTCAAATGACCGTGAAAGAGCGGGAAAGACTGAATGAAGGAAATAAGGAAACGATTAATTGGAAAATATGAAAAAAAAGAAAAATTCATTTTCTTTCATACGACAACGCCCTTTTTTTGTCAATAAATACAACCAAGTATTATCTTACTTCTTTGCAAATTTTCCAATTTGCTCTTACTAGTAACCTTAACTCTTAGATTGATTATCTTCTTGTTTTCCACTAAGAATTCCAAACATTTTAACTTAAGCCAAAGTTTTCATTTTGGTCCCGGCTATGACACAAGTGACTCGTTTCTTGGATTTGGGTTGCAAGCCACCCTTTTAAATTCCAAATACAATTACATGAACTACTCAATCGGACTTGGGATTATGAGTAGGATAGTGTTGTTGAGGTTGCAACACTTTGCGGCACCCCTAGATGGTTATGTAGGTACGAAGCCTTCTCAATCTATCTTTAGATGTTAAGCCATTGAATGTACAGTCTATCCCCATAAGTGGTGTCATAAATGCCCTCTCTGAACAAGGTCTTTGATCTCATCCATGGAAGCGATGGTATTTAGATTTTTCTACACTGTCAGGTAGTCACCATCACTTCATGATATCAAAATAAATAATCTGAGTGTTATACTTCTTCCTCTAGGACGTTCATGATACTAGTAGAAAGAAGATTGTGTAAGGGGAAATTACTCTAAGTGGGTACTCTATGCTTGCTTGTTGCTCTTATTTTTATTTGACTGGTTGGTTGGTTGGTTATTCACTCGATCAATAGGTTTCTTTTATCTTTTTTCTCCTATGTTAATGCTCGGGTACGCTCCAAAGAATTCCGACAAACACACACACCCCTCTATGACAAAAAGAAAAAGACCACTTTTTTGTTTACTAGTTGAATTTGTAGATCCAATGAGTAAAATTTCTTTCAGACCTTCCAAGATCTGGAGGGAATCATATTTCTCTTGGCATGGAGGACCTCCTCTTGATTAATTAATTTTGTCAGCTCAAGCTAGAAGCTCATACAAAAAGTAGGTTGGTTTCTGAGTAATTGATGTAGTAAAAGGATCTTTTTCGGAGGCCTTTTATAATCTTATGGACTTTAATCATGTCACTAACTCTATTTATTTATTTTAATTTATTAAACAAAGCAAGATATGTCATGTTCTTGTCTTTCTTGAAGTGTTCAATAACAATAGAAATATTAATGCACACCCTACGAACGAACTGTGTCTCAAGAAAAAATTAGTGCGATTATCTCGTTATAAAATATAAGCTTAAAAATACAAATTTTTTTTCCAACATAGCATTATATGATTATATCTTTTAGAAACAATTTATTCTTCTAATTATTATTGTCAATTTTGAAATGATATTAAACAGTAAATAAAAAGATAAAAAATAGAATAATTATTTTTTCCATTTGACGTCTGGTCTTGAGTTGGAATCTTATCTTAGTCCTTCCTTAAAAAGTAAGACAGCTTCGCCCTAGTCCACATCTTCCTCGTAAGACTAGTAAATTGGTATGTATTCTCCTAACCTTTGTTTGTTTTTGTACAATTGAAACAAAAAAAAAAAAGAAACAAAAGAGATAGCCTCGCGGCGCAACTGTGCCATAAGGTGATCTGCCCAGAGGTCCCATGCTCTTCTTACAAGAAGAGCAACTTTGCTATTTCAAATTTAGGTGAGTTGCTTCAACATCTTTGATCGAAGCATGCGGGAACCAACGGTAATGTGGCAAATGTCTAGCACTTTTTTTTTTTGAAAAAAATGAAAAGCCCCTCCGAATCTGCACGCAACATGTAAACACTTAATTTTTCTTTAAAATAAAATAAAAAAATTAAAAATTCTATAATAATAATATTAAAAAAAATCTGCATAGTAGTTAAAAACATAATACAGTGGTTACGCACGTCACGGAACTGCCCCTAGCTTCACGGAGTTGGAGTTTGAAATAGATATGAGTGCGCCGGGAGTTAAGGGATATAGCCATCCATGATACCTCAGCGCATGATGGCAGAGCATGATAAATAGGAACAAAACTAAGAGATTGAAGGGGGGAGGGGGTTGAGAAATCAGAGGAAACTAGAGAAACATTGGCAGGAGGAAAACAGAACACATTGCAATCATTATCTGGGGAGAAAGCATTTGAGCAAGAGAAAGAAGTGGAAAACAGAGACAACAATAGACCCTCTGTTTTGGGTTACAGAAACAGAGCCAGACGCGGACACTAACCATAAGGAATCAGAAAAGAGAGAGAAACGGAGGAGAGGCATACTTTCGAAAGTAAGAAGCGAACCCAGTAAATCACAAATTCTGATCTGCGCGCATGTGTGTTCATTTGGTATATATATATGTATATATACGCTGATGTCTGGTGCGTGTATACGTAATCGCAGGTGTTAATTTATGTTGCGTATACACTATAACTGGGGGGTGCTAATATATGATATATATATATATATATATCTAATATCTCACAGACCCGAAATATCAACATATATATATGAAGCATTAGATTGTTTCACATGATATTCATATATATATATATATATATGCTGATATATGGTGCGCGTAGACGTAATTGTCTGTGTCAATATAGGTTACATATATATATATTATAATCGCAGGTGTTAATATATGATATATATATATATATATATTACGTATATGCGTGAGTTTTATATGCATTATATATATATATATATATATACACACACACATTAGATGCGCTACATACATGAATTAGACACCTATATACACATTTATATCCTTGTATGTATTTGTGATTTTTGAGCCAGTTCCCCTCTTTGCATGCTTTATCTGGTTCCTGAGCATTGTAACTAAACTTTCAAATATTTTATCCTGCCGATGATGAGTTAGGAAACAACTGATTCTTTTGGAATAGTTCAATAATCCCTATCTTTAGGCAAAATTTTATTATCCTATTGCGATTGTTAATTAATGCCGTAGGACAATAAAACAAAAAATTATCAAATAATCTCCAAATGGAATAAGAGAGTGACTCCATCGGAGTGTATCTCCTTTTTTTAAGAAATAATAAAACTAAAAAAAATAAAGTATTCACAATGCGATTGTATAACGATGCAAGTGAGAAAAATTTCTCTTAAAATAAATTTGTTAAATTTAAATCATTCGAAAATTAAATGAAGTACTCATAACGTGATTGTGTAACAATACTTATGAGGAAAAGTCTCTCAAAAGATTACTTTTTTTTTAAATCCAAAAAAATTCAAATATATTCCTTTACAAGAAAATATCTTCAAAATTACGAACTACGTGGACTTTGATCCCAACGGTTGGGTACGTAGGCCCTAGGCATCGCCTAGCCAAGTCCGTTTTTGTATATTTTTATTTGTTCTTTTTTCATCTTTTTCTTTGGTGGTTTATAAGGGTAATTTTGAGGTGACTGTTAAATAATTGTATGCTTTCTAAATCAAATGTATAGGGTGCCTAACACCTTCCCTATGCGATTCAACTCCCGAACTCAATTTCTGTTTAATCGCAGACCGTCAAATTATAAGGTTTTTTCCAAAGTTTTTTTTCCTAATGAATAAAATTTTGGTGGCGGCTCCAAATAAAATTAGTTTTCAATTTCGAAAGCTGATTTTATAATAATTTTTCTTTTTCTAAGAAAACGCCGGCCGGTCACATTTCGGGTGTGACAGTTTGGCGACTCCACTGGGGACCTTGTCGAGAGTCGATATTGATTTATTAAGTGTGCAATTAAGTATGATAGTCATCTTAATTACCCTTATATTTTATTTTTAATTTTTATTTTATTTTATTTTATTTTATTTTATTTTATTTTATTTTATTTTATTTTATTTTGTCTTGTATATATTTACTTGTACATTTTTTATTCCTTTTTTTTAATTTATTTATTCTAATTAAAATTTTTTATTTTATTTTATTTTATTTTATTTTATTTTGTTTTTTATATATATTTACTTCACTCCCCTCACATATTATGTATTAACACGTCCATCGCACACACTGGCTCTATATTTGGGCTGAGCGCAACCATAAGATAGCAGGAAGTCTAGTGATGTCGCAGAGGGTCTATCCCTTGCAGGGATCACGAAAGCTTCCGCTCAGACTTTACCTTTTTTGTCAGTATAGAATTCATAGAGAGTGTAACTCTTACGTTCTCAATGCTGACAATTAGAGATCTCCATGAGTTTCTACTATGGGGGCAGTCTGGGGACCTTTAAATCCATAGGCTTGTAGATCCACCCTGAAACATGTGCACTCTTAATTGGCCTAGAAGACTGATGCATAAGAATCTTTAAGTAAGACATAGGGGAAGCACCCTTTATCATTTCCCAATTTTGTATGTCATTATCTTTTATTTTATTTTTTTTAACTTCTACTTTTATTTCAACTACTTCTATTTTTTTCCTAATAAAATAGTTTTCAAAAAACAATGATTTTTCCCCTTTTCTAACTCTATTCAATAATTTTTCACTCTTTTTCCTCATTTTTTTGAATAATATGTAATATCTTTTCTTTTTCCTTTTAATAAGAGAGTTCTATTTCCTTTGTTGCTTTCACTTAATTGTTGAAACACGAGTAAAAATAAATTCCTTTTTTTTCTCAACAACCATTTTTCTCAAAAACTCATGAAAGCTCACAAAGAGCGCGAGAGTCACATTATGCAAAGTCATCGTAGAGGTAGTAAATATTTTAAAAATATCCGTGTTCCAACATCCTTTCAAAAAGAGGAAAATACTTTAATAACTTGATTAAATCATTTTCAAAAGGCTAATTTTTGATCTTTCTCTAGAGAGAGAAATAATAAAGCTTCACCATTGCGCCTTCTAAAAGAAAATCGTCCAACCAGACCCTACCATCAACTCATGTATATAACACTCGCTCACGAAGTAAGACAATGGAAGGCCAATCAGGAGACAATCAAAGAATGGAAAATGACTCCACCGTGCGCCTTGAGGCCTTGGAAAGGCAATTTGCTCAAATGACTGAAATGATCTTAACATTAACAGAAGAAGTGAGAGGAAAGAAAGCGGGTGCATTTGTTCTCTCTTCAATACCTGTCGCTATTGAAACTCAAGCTGAGACTAACAATCTCATGCCAGCATATGTTAATCCTAAGGCAAAAGAGAACGAGATAATAGTCACCCCAACAGCAGATAAAGGGAAAAACCCCCGCACACAAACAGCAGATATACCTGACAATACTAATTAGAACATAGGGGAAGATGCCACGCAGGGACATCCTGGTGACGATCTTTTTTACACGCTCCAAATTCCAGCCTCAAGGATTAAGAAAGAAGATAGAAATCTTAAAGAGGAAATTGGAGAAGTCAAAGACCAATTGCGCGCCTTGCGAGGGCCAGTGTCTTGGGGGTCATTAGAGTTGGATGAATTGTGTCTAACTCCCGAGATAATGATTCCGAAAGAGTTCAAGATGCCAGAATTCTCCAAATATGATGGTACTGGTAACCCGGTTTACCACTTGAAGTCATATTGCACTAAAATGTGCGTATGGTCCCGTAACGAAAGGTTCTTAATTAATTTTTTCCCTGAAAGCTTAACAGGGGCTACATTGTTGTGGTTTATGCAACTAGACCAGTCAAAAATTCAGAAATGGAAGGACTTGGCGGACTTATTCATGAGGCAATATAAGTTTAATCTGCAAACAGCTCCGACTAGAGAGCAATTGAAGGCAATGATAAAGAAAAATTCTGAAACATTCAAAGAATATGCCCAAAGATGGAGAGTAATGGCATCACAAGTGCAACCTCCATTGATCCAGTCCAAATTTTGTTCTTACTTCATCCGTACCTTACCAGATCCTTTCTATAGAACTATGCTTGGAACGTATGTCACCGACTTTGCAGACTTGATTGAGATTGGGGGAAGAATCGATGCTGATATTCGTGAAGGGAAACTCTCAAGTCCCCAAGAAGAAAGTAGCTCAAAGAAGGGGCAACCTGTAAGGAAAAAGGAAGAAGAGGTGAGTTATGTACAGCCAATAAGATCCTACCCTCAGCAACAATCATATTCTTATCGAGCTAATAGTCATGGCCAAAGTCAACTAGAGCCAAATAAACACACCCAAAGAGGAGGACAAAAGGGTTTACATAGTCGCCCATGGCCAAACTTTGGCACAACAAATGCTGAGCTATACAAAAGTCTTTTGACCGCTCAGCTCCTGGGGCCTCGACCTGCTAAAGTGGTGAATCCTCCATATCCAGCATGGTATGATCCGACTGCTACATGCGACTTTCACATGGGAGCTGTTGGACATTCGATCGAGAATTGTACTACATTTAAAAGAAATGTGCTGGATTTGATCGACTCCAACCATATCCAATTAAAAGCAGGACCAGAAAGTGGTTGATGCATCTTTAATCATAGGCTATGAACAACAACATAGTTAAATCTTTGGTGTTATTTATCATCTTATTTAGTGCTTGTTATTTAAAATTTTGAAAGGACTTTATATTTTCATGTCTTGTTTAACTAGGGCAATATGCAATTATCTCACTTCCATTATATTAATCCTTTTATTCTGACAGTAAAAAGTCATCATTTTCGTTCCCTTATGCTTGTCTATTCGTTTCCTTTCTCTATTTTTGTTCATTTTTTTTTCATGTGATATTTCTTGGAAAATCTTAACTTTGTGAACACAGACAAAATCTAAGGATAATGCGAATATAAGACCCCAAAGCTAATTCAAAGTTCATTAAGGGTGTGTCCCATGAGCAAATTAAGTCAATGATATGAGGCATTCATTGTTTTCCTAGACAAAAGAGGAGATTATCCCTAGTCACCCTATTTGAGATAGAAGTAGAGTTTATTTCATTTATTTACCATAAATACCAGGGTGGGGTAGTTTTAACATGTTTTTATGCCAAAAATTAATAAAGCAAGAGAGGTCTAATTCTTTCACTACCCATACACTAATTAACCGTTGTTATCCCATTTGTGCCTATGATTCCCTTCAAATCACCCATGATGTATCAAGCCTGGGAAACAATGAGTATTAAAAAATGAGAAATAGTTTTGGCATCTAGATGATCTATCTTGAGGATCAGAAAAAGAGGCAAAAAAAAATTTTCTAAAGAAAAGAGATGAAAGAAAAGCCAAAGGCACAAAATCGAAGAAGATCCAAAAAGGAGAGAAAAGCTACAAAATTCATCTCTAGCTATGAAAATTGTTAAGGGAAGAGTGTTCATCTTAACAGAAATAAGCTATAAACCCTCAAAGTGGGAGCTTAGTTAAGAACAAAGAGCTAAGTGAATGTCGCCAAGACTACACAACACTTCAAGGACATAATTCTCATTGTAACCCAACATGAAATTTGGGCCTTTATACCTTTCCTTCTGAACCCATCACTCCTCACCTATTAAGCCACGTTACAACCCATAAGTACTCTCTCTTGTTCAAAGAATTTTTGGCATAAGATTCTAGGAGAGAAGATAGAAGTGAAGAAGTGGGATAGGGGCATGTTAATCTTGAGCTTAATATCTTTTTAATTCAAAAGCTAATTTACCTTGGCCACGTTACAAGCATTTAAAGTCCTCATTGAGGTTTGATATGCTTAAACTGGGGCACATACTTTAAAAAAAAAGAGATGTAAAAAGAAAGTAAATTTGAAATTGGGGCAACAACTTGACTTAGACCAAATCCATTTTGTTCACATTAATCAAAGATTTGTGCAGGGAATATTTCAGTTTTGAAGTGGGGCATCTTCCCATATCTTCACATTGCATACCTTTGTTTCGCCATTATGAAACCATTAACAATTGTCTACATATTAGTTTTCCTCAATATCTTTTAAATTCACAAGATTTCTTTCTTTGAATTCATACCTTATCATTTTTTAGTGTTCCACGTGCATCGACTTAGTTAAACAAGATAAATGTGTTTCATCGATGACATAACAAGCACTAATAAGCTGAGTAATGACGTCAAAAAGATTTGATCACAAGATCATGGTGAATGTGATTTGAAAGATGTTACTAAAAGGAACATTTTACAAATCTGGATTAATCCTATAAAGATGACTACCATCATAGTTACATAATTGAGGCAAAAAGACCCAAATGTCCCTAAGCATCATTTTCAACAAGGTGCCATCATTTGCAGCTAGATCAGTCATTGGCAAGCAGACTCTTCTCATTCCTTGAGGAATGCAAAAATAAATAACATGTCTCAACACTGGGGCAATGTCTCCATCTATGGTTTATGGGACATATCTAGTCATGTCTATTGGTTGAAGTCCTAGAGTGACAAGCATTATGTCTCATGAAATCTAAGAGTATTGGGGCAATTTGACATTGCGTGAAGTCTTTATGTCAGAAAAGGAAAATCCACCCTTATCAACATGTTAGTGGACAACTCCGTCAAAGAAACAAATATCAAATCATGGGGCAAGGTCCCAATTCATAATACAAGAAGTCTTTTAAGTGATCTGAAGACAAGAAGGGGGTCTGGTCTGGTTTGATGAAATTCTCCAAAGAAAGCGCAATCATTTCTAAACAAGTAAAATCTTTTAACTTGGTTCTTACATGTCATGCATTTTTCAATTTAACTCCGACGCTTCAAGCTTAGGCGTGCCAAAGTCTTTGGTGCATCCAAATCCAAAATATCGCTTTGGTTCAAGTATCGCCATGTTTAATAGTGGTGACAACTTTTGCCTAAGTACTACTATATCCAATAGTAGTACTGGCACTCATCATTTCAAAGCCTGGAACGACCGGCACCAATCTTTTTAAAGCCCAGAGACGACTGGCACCTATTTTTTTAAAGCCCGGAGACGATCGGCACCCATCATTTTAAAACCCGAAAATGACCGGCACCTACCATATTAAAGCCCAGAGACAACCGACACCTATCTTTTAAAGCCCACAGGCGACTGGCACCACCACTTCAAAGCCCGGAGACGACCGGCACCCATCATTTTAAAGCCCAGAGACGACTGGCACCTATTTTTTTTAAGCCCGGAGAAGACCGGCACCCATCATTTTAAAACCCAGAGACGACCAGCACCCATTTTTTGAAAGTCCAGAGATGACTAGCACCCATCCTTTCAAATCCCGGAGACGACCGACACCTATCTTTTAAAGCCCAGAGGCGACTGGCACCACCACTTCAAAGTCCGGAGACGACCGGCACCCATCATTTTAAAGCCCAGAGACGACTGGTGCCTATTTTTTTTAAAAGCCCGGAGACGACCGGCACCCATCATTTTAAAGCCCAGAGACAACCAGTACCTATCATTTCAAAGCCCAGAGACGACTGGCACCCATCTTTTAAAAGCCCAGAGACGACTGGCACTCACCCATTCAAAGCCCAGAGACGACCAACACCCATTTTTTAAAAGCCTAGAGACGACTGGCACTCACCCATTCAAAGCCCGGAGACGACCGACACCCATCTTTTAAAGCCTAGAGACGATTGGCACCTATTTTTTTCAAAGCCCGGAGACGACCGGCACCCATCTTTTAAAAGCCCAGAGACGACTGGCACTCACCCATTCAAAGTCCGGAGACGAGCGGCACCCATTTTTTAAAAGCCCAGAGACGACTGGCACTCACCCATTCAAAGCCCGGAGACGACCAGCACCCATCTTTTAAAAGCCCAGAGACGACTGGTACTCACCAATTCAAAGCCCGGAAACGACCGGTACCAATCTCTTAAAAGCCCGGAGACGACCGACACCTATCCTTTAAAAACCCAGAGACGATTGGCACTCATCCTTTCAAAGCCCGGAAACGACCGGCACATACCACTTCATTTACTTTTAATATACCTTTGACAAAATTAAGTGTTCTCTATCTTTACTCTCTCCTTAAACTACATTATTTCAATTTCATTTTCATACTCTAGTTTAAAAAGTGAGTAAAGAGGGGCAACTGTAAACACTTAATTTTTCTTTAAAATAAAATAAAAAAATTAAAAATTCTATAATAATAATATTAAAAAAAATCTGCATAGTAGTTAAAAACATGATACAGTCAGTTACTGAAGGTTACGCACGTCACGGAACTGCCCCTAGCTTCACGGAGTTGGAGTTTGAAATAGATATGAGTGCGCCGGGAGTTAAAGGATATAGCCATCCATGATACCTCAGCGCATGATGGCAGAGCATGATAAATAGGAACAAAACTGAGAGATTGAAGGGGGGAGGGGGTTGAGAAATCAGAGGAAACTAGAGAAACATTGACAGGAGGAAAACAGAACACATTGCAATCATTATCTGGGGAGAAAGCATTTGAGCAAGAGAAAGAAGTGGAAAACAGAGACAGCAATAGACCCTCTGTTTTGGGTTACAGAAACAGAGCCAGACGCGGACACTAACCATAAGGCAGAAAAGAGAGAGAAACGGAGAGAGGCATACTTTCGAAAGTAAGAAGCGAACCCAGTAAATCACAAATTCTGATCTGCGCGCATGTGTGTTCATTTGGTATAGATATGTATATATACGCTGATGTCTGGTGCGTGTATACGTAATCGCAGGTGTTAATTTATGTTGCGTATACACTATAACTGGGGGGGTGCTAATATATGATATATATATATATATATCTAATATCTCACAGACCCGAAATATCAACATATATATATGAAGCATTAGATTGTTTCACATGATATTCATATATATATATATATATATATATGCTGATATATGGTGCGCATAGACGTAATTGTCTGTGTCAATATAGGTTACATATATATATATATATATATTATAATCGCAGGTGTTAATATATGATATATATATATATATATATATTACGTATATGCGTGAGTTTTATATGCATTATATATATATATATATATATATATATATATATATACACACACACATTAGATGCGCTACATACATGAATTAGACACCTATATACACATTTATATCCTTGTATGTATTTGTGATTTTTGAGCCAGTTCCCCTTTTTGCATGCTTTATCTGGTTCCTGAGCATTGTAACTAAACTTTCAAATATTTTATCCTGCCGATAATGAGTTGGGAAACAACTGATTCTTTTGGAATAGTTCAATAATCCCTATCTCTAGGTAAAATTTTATTATCCTATTGCGATTGTTAATTAATGCCGTAGGACAATAAAACAAAAAATTATCAAATAATCTCCAAATGGAATAAGAGAGTGACTCCATCGGAGTGTATCTCCTTTTTTTAAGAAATAATAAAACTAAAAAAAATAAAGTATTCACAATGCGATTGTATAACGATGCAAGTGAGAAAAATTTCTCTTAAAATAAATTTGTTAAATTTAAATCATTCGAAAATTAAATGAAGTACTTATAACGTGATTGTGTAACAATACTTATGAGGAAAAGTCTCTCAAAAGATTACTTTTTTTTAAATCCAAAAAAATTCAAATATATTCCTTTACAAGAAAATATCTTCAAAATTACGAACTACGTAGACTTTGATCCCAACGGTTGGGTACGTAGGCCCTAGGCATCGCCTAGCCAAGTCCGTTTTTGTATATTTTTATTTGTTCTTTTTTCATCTTTTTCTTTGGTGGTTTATAAGGGTAATTTTGAGGTGACTGTTAAATAATTGTATGCTTTCTAAATCAAACGTATAGGGTGCCTAACACCTTCCCTATGCGATTCAACTCCCGAACTCAATTTCTGTTTAATCGCAGACCGTCAAATTATAAGGTTTTTTCCAAAGTTTTTTTTCCTAATAAATAAAATTTTGGTGGCGGCTCCAAATAAAATTAGTTTTCAATTTCGAAAGCTGATTTTATAATCATTTTTCTTTTTCTAAGAAAACGCCGGCCGGTCACATTTCGGGTGTGACACAACACATGTCCTATAAATAAAACATTTTCTCTTTGATGTATAGTCTTCTCATATATTTTGTTATATATCATTTTTTAAAAACAATATTTATTTTTATTTATAAAGAAGAAAGAGAATGAGAGACTATTATAAGATATATCAAATTTTAAAATATTAAGTGTAATTTTATTTTTTTAAAGAATCATGTATAATTAAATAAATTTTAAAAAGATATTTTTTTTATTTTTTATAACTTTAAAAGATATTAATACAACTAAAAAAAATTTATGTTCTATAAAAATATCATTGCCAGTCTAGAATCTAATAAATATTATGTATGTATATTTTAAGGATCTAATAAATATTATGTAGCATAAAATAATTATCATTTTTGAAAAATCATATATAACAAAATATATGAGAAGATTGTACAGCAAACAACATAGTTTTGGGACTCAAATCGGTCTGGTGGGTTGACTTGGGACTCAACGACCCAAGACTGGGACCGGTCTAGGTCACACTTTTTGGCCCAGATGCAATCAACTCGGTCAAGATCTGGTTAACCAGGTCTCTCCCTTTTTTTAAAAAAAAAGATTATTTTATTGTTGCTTTATATCTTTTTTTTTTGAAACAATTCTTCAATTTCTAAAATTAACCCAATCAATTTTGTAACTAACATATTTTTATATGTTTAGATAGGTACAAAAAAATTAAATTAAAATTATTTTCAAAAAAAAACTAGACCAAGTCGACAAATATAAAAACTTTTTCTAACACAATTTTCAAAACAAAAATTTCTTAATTTAAGTTATTGAATATGAGTAAGAAATTCAAATATACATTTTTAAAAAAAACTGATATTCTACATCTCAGTCATATTATTATGTTTGGATGATATTTTTTATGACTTTATGAATTATTATGAATATTCATGACTTTATGTTTGAATTATTATGAATGTTTATAACTTTAAAGTTTGAAATTTGTATATAAATTATTTATTTTATTTGCTTTTTAATTTATTTGTAAAGATATATAGGTATATATATTAATTTATTTATCTGATTCATCAATTGACTTAGTGACTCGACGATTGAATCAGTAACTTGATTACTCAAAGACCAACTCAGATCATTATTCCAAAAATATTGACAAAGAGAAATTTTTTTCTTTATAGATTATGTGTTGCGCCCAGATTGGGAAGAGTTTTTCGTTTTTTTGTTTTTTTTAAAAAAATGCTGAACATGTCGCACAACCGTTGGTAACTGTGTATTTTAATCTGAACCGTCGAATAATCGAAGAAGCTAATCCGATCCAATGGCCTGTAATAGCATAGTGCTCCTCAATCAGCTGTGCGCACCCTTATCTTAACGAAAAGGCCACCCGCATGCACCTATCCAATTTGCCCCGTTTCTGAATTCCTTGCCTTTCCAAGTTGCGTTCGATCACACAATTCTCTGTGAGAGAGCGAGAAAGAGAAAGATAGAGGGATGACGCGGGGGAAGCAGAAGATCGAAGCGCAGAGAAAAAACGCAGAGAAGAATCAGAAACAGAAGGGGTCACAGATCGAGGCCAGAGCTCTTGGCCTCAAAGTCATCTGCCCCATCTGCAAGGTCAATATTCTTCTCGTCTTTTGAAACTCTTTCGTTGACGCGAATAGAAATTTTTTTTCCAAATAGTGGCTGATGTTTTCGTTTATTTGAAATAGTTGTGGTTCTGATTGCTGTTCTTTATTATTAAGATTTATTTTCGAATGAACCGTTATCGGCCTGGTTTTAGTATTGGGTATTTGTTTATAGCGTCGAATGACTCGAACCAGCTGATCTCTGAATAGTTGAATTTTACATTTTCTTCTTTTCTTAGTGCTCCATTGAGATTCATAATCATATGCCCTACACTTACTGTACTTTATTTTTCAAGGTGCTTGAATTAATTGCTGGCTCAATCGCTGTAAATTTAAATTTTAAAGGACGCTCAAAGTGTAATTAATGCAGGAGCTGTAACAATACTTTGTGCTTCAAGTGTTTCAATTATTCATTAGATATGTGGGTTGGAAACAAACCTTTTGGCTGCATTGGGGGAAAACAGGTGAATAGAATCATTTGATCGTGAAAAAAGAATTAATCCCACATGAGAAGAAAATGATCTGATCTCTTGATATTGCTGATGCAATGATTATTTATCTTATTGTTAAAGGTATTGAAAAGAAGAACAATGTTGTTAAAGGGCTATTGAATCCTCTTTTGTTATTTTAGAATATGAACTTTTGATGTGCCACAACTTGTGAGTATGTAGCTTGTTTCATAATTTCTGTAGAAAACTTGCTTTGATATATATCCATAGGTTTCATTAGGGACCTCTTGAATGTAAAAAAGGAAGATATCAAAGAAGAACTCATTCTTTGTCAATAGTGAGGTGAACTTCCCTACAAACCCGGAGAAATTTTCATTTTGCTATTGAAGTGGCAGTACTACTTGTTTATTTTGAGAAGCAAATGGCTACTAAACCCCTCTCACTAAGAAGGGGCTGAAATAACTGGCCAGAACTCCACTCTCTCATGTTTGCTTGAGAAAGAATATAAATATTGAAGATTTGGTAAATTAAAATAAAACTACCTTCAGACGTTTCAAATGAGAATTCGTGTTGTGCTAATGCTGATCTAATTTCGGAGCAAGAGTATGGTGTAAAGAGTATATATTGGACAGTAGAACTAAGAAAAAGTAATGTGAAGGCCTGAAAGGTTTAACCTGCATTGACTTTCAGGTATAAATCATGCCGATATATGAGATGGGTATACAAGTGTGGACCTTGGGAAACAAGAATGAGCATGCTGGATGTAGTCATAAAAATATCCACATCTGTATGCCTAGGTGTAGGAGAAATCTACTTTTTAGCTAAGTCAGATATGATCTTCAAAATGTAAGTCATATACTGTTAATGTTATCTTGCATCGAAAATGAACTGGAGTAAGAGAATAATTACAGCTTTTCTTTGTTATGACTTATAATCAAATAGTCTATGTTTCTCAACTATTCCACTTTATTCTTGTTAACCATAACTTGACTTGTCTAATAATAGTCTGTAATTGTACTTACGGAGTTTTCTGAAGTGTTTTAAAATATAAGGACTTAAGAATATTGGTTTAATAGTGTCCTTTAATAGTTATGGCTTATGTCGAATACTTTTGACAGATTTCAAGTAGCCATGCATATCTGTTGGAGATCACTCAGTTAGTAAGGGTAGCCATCATATATATGTTAATGTAACCATTGCGTAGTTCTTGCATTTGTACCTGGATTTTTCTTCACAGTTATTGCACATTCTTTTTTCAGGTCCAACTTGCAAATCAAAACCAACTTGGGGATCATTATGGTTCCAAACATCCGAAGGAAAAGCCTCCAGTGGAGTCGAGCTAATGATATACTCTGGTGCTTATAGTACAGAAGTATGAATAATAGGTGCTCTCTAGGTGTTCTTCCTATGCTTATGTAATTTTGTGTCATACAACCCAAACTACAACTTGTTTTTATGTGATTTTGTCGATACACACTATTGTATGATCAACAGGGGTGGTGAGAACTGCTCCTACTACAAACTCAAATTCCAAAGGTCTGCAACATTCCGTGAAGTAATTCCACTTTGCACAAACTCCTCAAGATTTATTTTATTATTATTATTGATTTGGTGTGTGCTTGTTGTGTGGGGGGGGGGGGGGGTGGGTGTGTGCTTCCTGAAACTGATTAGTATTTATATATCTATAAGAAGCAAATCTTATACGTGGTAAGACAGGAACGGGGAATGTCCAATTGTTGTTTATGATTGTAATCCACTTTTGATCAATAGATAGGATAGGATTGTCATGATCTGGTTCGTCTTTCCTTTCTCTCCCCTCTTGCATTTCTTTGTTTCTTCATTTATATTTCCTTCCTTTTGTTTTTTTGCTTGTATTTGCAACAGCAGATCTTTTCCTTGCATCTCTCTTAAATGTAAGGTAAGTGTGTTAATGTTAGTTGACATCTTAAGCAATTAATATTCAATTTAGTTAGTTTACTAATCAGATTTTAAGTGAGTCTTAAGCTCATGACAGGAAGTAAGCTATAAATAATAAACATTATTTCTCTCTCTCTCTCTCCTCTCAATATTCTTTGCTCTTCTGCCTACTCTCCCAATAATATTACTGTATGTAACAAGTAGTATAAGAGTGGTCCATCCTCGACCATGGTGGAGAACACCAAAAACCAGACAATAATGCGAGAAGTCGATGAGGTAGTGTGGTTTAATGAACACAAGAATGGTGGGCATGGAAGGCATGACCATGGTTCATATAATTGATCAATAGGGGAAGTGCAAAGATCAAGTCTGTTGCAAAATCATCGAAGTTATCGCTCCGAATGTCACATTCCTATTTGATTTACCAAATCGGATTTCCTAAAATTCAATCAATGGAATGTCTTGGGATGGTTATTGAAGTGTGAAGCATTTACCGATTGGATTCTACATATTAGGAATGCAAGGTGACTATGGAAATCTAAGTTCCAAACGAAAATGCCTTACAAAAAAAAATAAAAATAAAAATAAAAACCAATTTGATCCCACTTACGAGGATCCTAGGGGCCAATTAATTCAATTAAGGTAGAGGACTAATGAGATTTTGATCCTTTATCTTTATTTTAGATTTTATTTTGGTCTTTTTTATTTTAGATGTTTCTTATTGGTCCTTAATTATACAAATTCACATTGTTTTGGTTTTTTTTAATCAAAATTATTAATTACTTTAACAGAGTTGATACCTTATATTACCGTTTTGTATACAATCAACATCTAAGTAGATATGTCTTATCAACATTAGAATGATGAGGTGTGAACTTTATTTAAGTGACTAAGAGCATCTACAATGATGAATTTCACTTGGGTTTTTACTGTAAATTCCATAGCAGCACATCAGTTTAAGTAATTTTTAACCACTTTAAGCAACTATTCACTACAGTGATGAACCTTTTAAAAACCCACAAATGGATCTCACAATTACCTTTTCACTACTTTAGCATTTATTACTCTCTACTAATATTTATTATGAATTGATTATTTTATTATTATTTTTTTGTATAAGAACAATTCTTTCGCGTGATAGCCAATATGATGAACTACAGTGGTAAATCGAACTAAGAACCAGTTCTTAAATTTAAGAACTACCGCTGTAAATGCTTTAATGGTTTTGATGTGAAAAGATCGAAATAATATGAATTTACAATATAGAAGACTAAAAGAAAACTTAAAATAAGAATAAAAGATCATAGTACTATTTTTTCCTATAGCAGTATTAGGTTACATTTGATTGACTGGCGTGCAAATTGAATTTAACTAAAGATTACTTAGTCAACTGCTACTTGGTGGGTTTGAAAAAGAAATGGTTCTTGGAGTTTGATTGTTTAGACCTGAATCTTTATTGGATGTCATGTTGGCTTGTTTGTAGAAGGACTGTGAATTATTGAGGAAGGGGTGCAAATCAATCCAGGTCCACCAATTATATGTCAACTGGAAGCCTTGCAGGGACAATTCTAATACAGCCCAAATATGTGAAATTGAATAATTCTTATTATTGATGATATTCACCAAGATAAAACCAGGTGAACAAAGTACTAACTTTAAATAGTAACACAGCACACAACAAATGCTCACAGAACAGAACACAAAAATGCAGAAAAATGAAAAAAGGAAAGAAAAGAGAAGATAACAAAGGTTGCTAAGCTTTCGAGAGGCTAGCACTCTCCCACTCTCAAATCCTCCTATTTATACCCCAAAAACCTAACCAAATTCTATTAGCCTTCACTGCCCATCCTCCACGTGTCCCATGCCTTACTGTCCCTTAGTTACACAGCTCACAACATTTCAGTTTCACTCCTTAATCCCATGGCTTGCTCATCTAGAACATATTGGGGCCTAACAAATACCTTATGGAGGTAAGGAAATTTTTGGGGACGTAAACCTCAATCTAGTAATGCTAATGCAGTAAACTTGTTAAGCAGATGATTAACACTAACAGAATTACATGAATATAGAGCAAAAGACCTTGCCATGATACAAACTTGTTTGATCATGATTGCCCCAAATGCTGGAATAGCATTAACATTCCTTGGTTGATCTGCAAGATACCACCCGAGTTGTTGCACTTCGACCTTATGTGAAGTGACCTCCTTTCGAACCTTCATAATTTGCTCCTTAACTTGGACCGGTACTTCATTTGCCACTGGTCTAGCTCTTTCTCTTACTTTTCTTTGTGGTTGAAACACTCTCCTCTCTATTGGAGCCACTGGACCTGCAGGAGTAAAATTGAAAATGCCACTTTGGCTACGACATAGTAAGCCCATATCATGAAGACAGTGTAAATCAAGTGGGGCCATATTTCAAAAAGGTTTTAAATCATTATTATCCAAATCAATCAATCGTGAGTATACATCTAGCTTAGTGATAACCTGGCCTAAAATCATTGGTCTTTTATGAATTTTTTACTCTGTCAAATTGTGAAGCTAACAAATAACCCAAGTTAACCTTCTTTTGATTCAACATGCATCACAAAAAAAATAAAAAACAACAACTTCGCTTTTAAATAATGGAAGGATTATCCCTCCTTCCCAACAAGGAATATGCCAAAAATCGATGAATGTAATTGATTGATGCACTTCGAATCAAGTTTGCTTTCGATTTACTAGGGTCATAGGATATGTTAGGAAGACCAGCCAAAGAGTTAAGTTCTTTGGGGTAATCACCTAAGGAAGCTATATACTCAAGATCTTCCCATTCGTCTTTAGTTACAAAACCTAAATCCTCATTGAAATCTGTAAGAAAGAAGAATTATACAGAATAATACTTCCTCAAGTTCTCATTAGAAAGCTAATAAGGTATTTATACAAGCATATTCTAATAAAACCCGTTAACTAACTTTTAATGACAGTAATAAAACTAATGACAGAACTTCACGTGTGTAAAACAGAATTAACAGCAATTAACAATAGTAAACTTATTCTAACATGCTCCCCTCAAGTTTGGCACTTAAAGGCATCCTGTAGTCCAAACTTGGAGACTAAATCTCGAAGCAGAGGACCAGGTAAGGCTTTTGTGAAAGCATCGGCTATTTGTTGAGTAGAAGACACATGAATAAGGGAAATAAAGCCTTCCTTCAATTTCTCTCTAACCAAGTGGCAATCTATATCTAGATGCTTTGTCCTTTCATGAAAAACTGGATTCCTGGCTATATGCATAGCTGATTGACTATCACAATAGAGAGGGATGGCTTTCTTGTCAAATTTATGTAGATCAGTAAGAATATAACTTAACCATTTCAACTCACAAACTGTTGCAGTCAATGCCCTGTACTCCCCTTCTGCTGAAGACCTTGAAACAGTAGTCTATTTTTTAGTTTTCCATGATACAGTTGCATCTCCAAGCAATATTCAATATTCTGTGAGACATTTACGTGTATCTACGCAAGAGCCCCAATCTAAAACTGAGAAGGCCCTTATTTGCAAATCATTCTTTGCAGGAAAAAATAGCGATGTTGTTCCCTTCAAGTATTTAAGGAAACTCACGGCCCCTTCCCAGTGTGAACTTCTCAGAGCATCCACTTATTGACTTAGTTGTTGTGTGACAAAAGCTATATCCGGTCTAGTCAAGCCAAGATATAGCAGCTTTCTAATGATTCGCCTGTAACTCTGAGGATCAAACAAAAGTTCTCCTTCAGTGCTACAGAACTTTACTCCTTTGGAAATAGGAGTTGTTGCCGCCCTGCATCCTGTCAAGCCTACACAATTAAGTCTAAAACATATTTTCATTGATTCATGTATATCCCATCCTCCGACCTGCTGAGCTCTAAACCCAGAAAATATCTTGCTTATTTCAGATCTTTTATGGTTAATTTCTTATCTAAAAAATTTTCACCCTCTGTTTTTCTAACTCACAAAAACCAGCAATCACCATATCATCTACATACACCAACAACGCTAAAAAGCAATCTTTCTTTTCCAAAATAAACAAACAATGATCATGCCTTGATTGAATGAAGCCATACCTCTTTAGTTGAGTTGTCAACTCTGAGCTCCACTGTCTAGAGGCTTGTTTCAAGCCGTATAGTGACCTTTTCAATCTACAGACTTTCCCCTTTTTCTATCACATAACCTTCTGGAGGCTGCATGTACACTTCTTCCTCTAAATAGCTGTGTAGAAATGCGTTGTTGATGTCCAACTGATGTATTGGCCATGAACATGTAGCTGCCAAAGCTATCAAAATTCTCACTGTCATCGTTTTGGCTACAGGTGAGAAACTCAGTATAATCAACCTCCTCAACTTGATTGTAGCCCTTTGCTACCACTCTAGCCTTGTACTTATCAATGCTACCATCTGCCCTTAGCTTCACTTTAAACACCCATCTGCAGCCTATTGGCTTCTTTCCCTGAGGCAAAACAACCACATCCCAGGTCTGATTTTTCTCTAATGCATCTATTTCTGCTTTCATTGCCTTCCTCCACTCCTGACTATCATTTGCTTCATAGAAAGATTCTGGTTCATTGACTAAAAAAATGTTTGCTAAAAATTCTACATATGAATCAGTAAAATATTCTGGTGTAATAAAGGGATATATATATGGTGTAAATTTATTCAAAAGAACTTGATTAGACTTTAAACTATTTATATGATAATCATTCATCCAGGCCGGTTGCCTTTTGAGCCTATCACTCTTCCTCAATACCTGCTTTCTTAATTCCTATGAATTATTTGACTGATTATGTAAAATATCCTATGATGTGTCATCTATTTCACTGTGCATTCCACCTTCTACTATAATGTGTTCGCCACTGTCTCCATTAAAAGACCAATCTTCATTAGGAGTAGATGAAAAAAGAGGCTGTGTCAATGACGTCCCCTCTACTGAACAGGAAAAAAATCTAGTTCCTTAAAGGGATAGACATCTTCCTTAAAAACCATATCTCTAGAGACTAGAAATTTCTTTTCATCTAGATTATAAACCTTATATCCTTTCTTTCCAGGGAAGAACCCCACAAAAACACACTTAGAGGCCTTAGGAGAAAACTTGTCATGTCTGGGACCCACACTTGTAGTGAAACACAGACAACCAAAATTCTTTATTCTAGAGTAATCTGCATCCTTACTAAATAAAAGCTGATAAGGAATTTTCCACTTTAAAACCACAGAGGGTGGCCTATTCAATAAAAAAGTAGCATAAAGTATTGCCTCACCCCAGAATTCATTTGACATACCAGACTGAAATAGTAATGCTCTCCCCATTTCCAAGATTGTCATGTGTCGTCGCTCTACCACTCCGTTATGTTGAGGAGAGTATACACAGCTTGTTTGATGCTCAACTCTATTTTCCTCTAGCAATTCTATGCAATTCGCATAAATAAACTCGGTGCCATTATCACTCTTGATGCACTTTAAACTCTAGTTAAATTAATTATGAACCATTGCAATGAAACTTTTTAGTACTCCAGTAACTTGAGTTTTCTCTTTTAATAACACCACCCAAGTCGCCCTGCTATAATCATCAAGAGTAATAAAAAAACAAGCTCTCATCTTGCTTGGAATCTTATAAGGACCCCATAAGTCCACATGTAACAACTAAAAAATTCTTGTTGATCGAGAAATGCTAGAAGAAAATGGAAATCTTGTTTGCTTTGCATACTGACATACATTGCAACAATAAGAACTCAATCTTATTTTATTAAAAGGCAAATGATTGAGTACATTTAAAGATGGGTGTCCTAGTCTGGTGTGCCATATACAGAAATCTTTTTGAGATAAAATATTACAACTGTTCACTACTAAACCTCCATCGTTGCTGCTGCTCTTTTCCCTTTGTTCCCGAAAACTTGACTTTAGAAAATATAAGTGTTGGTTTCCCTTTTCCTCTTCCAATAACCTTCTTAGTCTTGAGGTCCTGAATCAAACATAATGATGGAAAGAAAATGAATTTCACACCATTCTCTTTACTCAAATTATTGACTGAAATTAAGTTATATTTGAATGAAGGGATGTAAAGTACATTGTGCAGCACTAGAGTATCACTTATTGTTATATCTCCTGTAAATTTAACTTCCTTATTCCTTCCATCTGGTAATTGTACTAAAATACTCTTACTGAGTGGCTTTAGCACATCAAAAAAATTCTTATTCGTAGATATGTGACATATAGCTCCTGTGTCAGTGACCCAGATAGCATATTCTATCTGAAAACAATTATTACTAATTATGTTACCAGCAAAATCATCATTCAATTGCGCGAAGTGAATTTGTTCTGTCACTGAAGAAAACATTCCTTTCAACGCTTTGGCAATTTCCTGTTGCACCAGCTCTGCCATAGCTGGTGTTAAAGCTGCATTTGATTCCTTAATTCCTTCATCTTCATCCAGTGGAGTATTTGCCATATTAACATTGTTCTTTCCTCCTGAATTCAATTTCTCTTTCTTCAAAAGTTTGTACCAATCAGGATAACCCAAAATCTTAAAATAAGAATCCTTTTGATGACCAAGAATCTTGCAATGTTCATACATTCGATCATCCTTCTTCTTCTTCCCTGAATTCCCTTTCTGCGCAACTTTAGCTACCATAACACTGTTATTTTCTGAAGGATTATTCTGTGAAGAAAAATCAATCTGTACTCACCTTTGTTTCTCCACCCTCAACACCATTAAGTATGCTTTGTTCACTATCGGAAGTGGATCCAAAGCTAAAATCTGGTTTCTTATTGAATCAAAGACTTCATTAAGTCCCATAAGGAATTGAATCAACTTGTTCTGTGCCAGTACGTTCACAAACGCTCCTGTCATCGTACATCCACATTGAATCGACTGAAGAATATTAAGCTCTTCCCATAATTGCTTTAGTCTGCCACAATACATGACTATGGACTATTTGCCTTGTTCTATTGACTCTATCTGCCTTTGAATTTGATAGATTAGAGGTCCGTTTGACTATCCGAATTGTTCTTGAAGATCGATCCATAACTTGTGAGCTGATGAACAATAGATGAAAGAATCTCCAATTTCCTTAGACTTCGAATTCACGATCCAAGTATATACCATCTGATCGATTCTCTTCCATCTAGCCAATTCTGGTCCTCGATTTGGCTCAGGTAAACTACCATCGATGAAAGCTAATTTGTTCTTAGCTTCCAACGCTCTCATCATGGATGTACTCCAGGTGAGAAAACTCTTCTCTGTTAACACTGCAGTGACTAAAATCATTCCTGGATGATCTACATTTAACAAAGTCATCGGATCTTCTACTGTATTCATGGTTATTGTCGGCCTGCATCTTGTCAAGCCTGCACTCTCAATTAAGTCTAAAATATATTTTTGTTGATTCATGTATATCATATATAGCAGCTTTCCAATCATTCGCCTGTAACTCTTAAGGATCAGACAAAAGTTTTCCTTCAGTGCTACAGAATTTTGCTCCTTTGGAAATAGGAGTTGTTGTCGCCCTGCATCCTGTCAATCCTGCACTCTCAATTAAGTCTAAAATATACTTTCATTGATTTCATTGAAAAAAAATCTATGCATTCTATTTTTTATTTTGAACCTAATAATGTTAAGGGGTGTCCAAATGATAATCTTTAGGTGGATAGAAAAAGTAAGAACTATAAAAATCTCTGGCTAAAACATCATATGCAGCACAGGTAAGAGTAAAGAAACATCTTCACCCAATGTTGTCTATCGACTTTCATCATGCAAGTTTAAAATAATCAAGGTTTCAAAGTAAAGAGTTTTACTGGCCACATGGTGAAAACTTTCTTTGAGCTTGACAGTACCATGTGTGGCATAGCTACTGCTACTATGCTTTCTTCTTGCTCTCCCTTTTAGCTCTGAGGGTCCTGCCTCTTGTTGCTGTCGTTGAGTTGGTACTTGTTAGTGGGTATGCCCCAAAGGCAATCATTTAATATTGTATGTTGTTTCTTATCAATAAAATGAAAGGTCTTCTATCTTCATTTATGTTACAAATGAGATACTGTCCTTAGATTTAAGACTAAGGGAAGATGAGGGGTGATGTGATCATTTCAAGGGACCTCACCTTCCTTATGATCTTTAAGTCTAGAATTGTTCCTAACCGAGGGATCAATTGGAACCGAGACAACTTAAATTCATTTACGATTAGCATATGGCTACGTCACCTTATGATGATGAAATGATATATCCCTATGACATTGGTATAGGTGAAACTAACAACAATCACCTAATCGATCATCATTCTCATATACATCACATGACATACTCTGCCAACGAACCCCATAAGCCTCTATGGATGATGTCCCACCAAGCCTCATGAGCGGAAGTAACACTCCACTAGACCTTATAGGCGTTTATTGTAATACCTGCAATTTATTTATTTATTTTGATTGATGTGTTTACTTCCTTTATATGTTGACAAGGATTTTCATATGGGAAGAATTTTTTATGGCCATGGGCCAGTAAGGAAAAACTTATAATGTGCTACACTAACAATTCCAAGTGGAACATTCCAAAATGAATGTTTCCAAAGAATTTCAAAGTATAATCCACAAACACATTACATTATATTTTTCCAACCATCCAAACAAAAACCTAGGTGATCTATCTAACTACAGAGCGACGCAGACTCCCTCCCAAAAACATTAACTCGAGACCACCAACCCGAGGCCAAAAAGAGATGGTGGCTAGGAGACTCCGCTACTCCCTGCATGGAGACTCGTCAGCTAAACCAGAATCTACAAAAAGGTACACAAGAGGAGTGAGTATAACATATTCAATTAGAAATATTACTAAATTCATAAATGAGAACCTTATTGTGTACCCTTTTGCAAGGATAGGATCCCTTTGAGGGAATCCCATCCGCAACCACCACCTTAGTAGACCAACACCTCAATAACCAATATGCCATAACTCGTTACCTGGGCACATGACCGGCACAGTGATGAAGCCGCCATCACTATAAGCCTTACTAGAATTCTACCTGCAAGTCATATTACCATGGCTTACACATTTTTATATCAGTTACTTTTTTTCATATTTAAAAGATGATTGGTTCTTATCCATTTTCAATGCCATTGATACAAAGGAAGCATACCTGGTTTTCTTGATGCTCTATCTTACGTAAAATACACAGAACATGGTGACACATACTTGGTGTCCTCGCCACACCATTACTTAACAAAGTAATGGCTTTCATATGTAGTGGTAATTTTCTCAATATTTACATTCCAAAATAAATACTCCATTCAAATTAAATTGAAATGATAAGTCTTAACTCGAACTAATATCCTGAAATAACTATCAAATTGAGTACAAAGTTTATTTGTGTCATAACGCCAATCCCATGACCTAGATGTCCTAGATGACTATAGAGCGACCTAATAACATAAACTAAAACAAACAAAGGGCCTACCCGACAACAGGAAGGTTCGAAGTAAGCTGCTCTTCTAGCGGGTAATCTTTGCGAGTAACCTGGTCTGAAAAGGGAAAACACATGAAGTGTGAGTTTAAAACTCAGTGAGTGAATCAGCCTTACCCTAATGGAATTCAAATACATCGTCAGTCATGCAAGTATGCTTAAAGGCTCAAACTCAACCAAAAATCACAGTCAGAAGATATATATCGGAAAAACAACAAGTTTCACCTAAGTAGACTAATGAAACTAGTACTTGTCAATGGCTATATATCCCCAAGAGTGCACATGGGCCAACTCCCCAATTTTGTTCCCACCATGACGCACAACCTCATCCTCTCGGTCAGGGCACCTCACAGGTCTCTTTACCCCGACCCGGGCTATACTTCTTACCAAGGGAGTAGTTGTCTCCACACTCATCGGCTAAAGCACTTTCTATCTTGGGCTTCCCGTCTTGCCGTGAAAGGGGTATGATCCCGCCTAATCATAATCAACAGAGTGGCATATCATATCATAAATAGAAGTACAATGTAATATTTATATAACTGATGTCATAATTACCGTACCACAAGTTTACAAACCATGAGTCAATATAACAATTAAAGTGCTCTGTAAAGAGATTCAAACTTTATCCTTAACATTTCAAACATTAGAAATTACATCACCCCAAAACACATGTTTTGACTTATCCATATTTCCAGATTTATTGACTTGAATTATCTCCATAGATTCGTCACCTTGAATCCAATCACCCCTATGAGTCTTAAGAGTGTTCTACGTCATACTCTTTATCACTAATGATGCTAAAACCCTATTAAGACGAGGTCATTTCACTCACTTGAGATCCTGATGATTCCTTCTAGACGCTGAAATACTTTTCCCATGCACGTGGACTCGAATCATTACAAAAAGGACCCTTTGAAAATATGTGGATCATATTAAACGTTTCTTATAACCCAAGTTTGTTAAATTTCCATCCTAAATTCGAGTGTCCTTAACTTAACCTAATATCAAAAAAATAATTTAAATTAATTAATTAATTAATCTAATATCCTAAAAATAAAAATTTAAATTAATTAATTAATTAATTAACCTAATGCCCTAGAAATAACAATTTAAATTAATTAATTAATTAATCCAATGTCCTAGAAATAACAAATTAAATAAATTAAATTAAGGTTGTAGGACTTACCTTTAAATGAGGCTTGTATGTGTGGCGGCTAGGGGAGAGAGAGAGAGAGGTGACGACGACTTGAGGGAAGGAGGAGAGAGAGAGAGGACGACGGGTTAAGGGAAGGAGACTAGGAGAGGGAAGAGAGATGGCAACTAGAGAGAGGAGAGGGAGGAAAGTGCGCGAAGAGAAGCGAAGGCCTTGCGGTTTATTGATAGTGGGGGTCTAAGCTTAGATAGGAGGGAGAATTTTAATTTAAACTAGATTCTATAGATTTTTATTTATCATAAGCTCATTTATTTATTGAATACTTTATCTTGATTATCTTATTTTATTTTCTTTTATCTTGTTTCTAGAAGGTTTAATCCTATTAGATGTATTTATTTATTATTATTATTTCCTTTGTTTAATATTTTAATTGTGATTTTCGACTATTAGGTATTATTTAAGTAGCATTCTTTTGATTTAATAAAATCCCATTATATTATTTTAGTTTAATTAATATTATTAATTATCCTTCTAAAAGCTAGACTAAAATATTCTCTTTTTATATTGGTTTATCTAGTATCTGTTTAGTTGATTATTGATATTAGTTTTAGGATATTCTTATGCAAATCTTATTTAAAGTTTTCTTAAGATTTAAGCTAGTCATTTTTCTTTTGTGGGCTCACGCCACACTTAAGTTATTTTCTTAATGGGCTTCATGCCTACGAGCTCTAGTTGGGCCTACTCCATTAGTTTAGCAACCCACATATATTTTGACTGGGTTCTGGGCCTACCTATTGGACTTTTAGTTCAGGCATTCTAATTAACATCTAACTTATTTATACTGGGCCCTAGCTTACCTTACTTGATCACTATTGGGCTATACTTGGGCCTTAGATTATTAATTCATTCCTACTGTTTATTTATTTTATTAAATCTTTTGGGGTTTCTTTTCGTCATTTGACTATTTTTAATTTTCCTCCAATCCTGACACTTTTCATCCCCTTAGGTTCTCACATTTACTTTGTTGTAACGTTTTCTATCCCTCGCCACAAATTGAAGTATTTTCAGTTTGACCCCTAGCCAACTTTTATTTTTCACTTTAGTCCCTAACCTTTATTTTTTACTTTAGTCCCCATCCTTTATTTTTCACTTTATTGCCTTTGTACCCCAAATCACACAACATCATATCTTATCACATATAACTCGTCATCCCATACAATATGTGCTATATGGACGTTTAATGCATGCGCTTTTTACTCACACACACAAATAAGTTTCATACATATATAATATGTAAACAGAAATCAAGGAAAATTCATTCACGGGTATCATAGTATTACCCCTTTAGGAAATTCGGTCCTTCGAATTTATGTTACCTCTAATTGTAAATAGGTGTAAGTATCGAGTGTGCATATCTACCTCAAAATCTCCTTAGACTTGAATCTCTTTACTTGACTGTTGAGGATAGCTACAAGTACCTCCTTGCATGATAGCTCCTCATCCAATTGGATGGTGTTTTATTGAAAGTATGTTGGAAGGATCAGAAAGATACTTCCTCAATATAGACACGTTGCGGGTAGGGCAAGTCAGTATGCCCACCCTCTCTAAGATCTCGTAGATCTCCCTGTCTACTTGAATCTCATGATTCCCTTCATTGGTGACACTCTCAGAAATACCATGTCTCCGGCTGAGAATTCGTTTAATCGCAAAAAAATTTCACATGCCCAAACCCATTTTTCTTTTTATGTTGTAATACTTGTGGTATTACACAATACTTGTGGTATTACACAGTACATAAATCCACAACCAAGAAACACAAAGTAATTTATACAATTTTCATCATCCATCACAACACAAGCAAGTAGCCAATAATTTGCCTCTGGGGCTTCCTTTAAATTCTCGTAGGGGCATAAACCAAATAAATGTTTTGTGTAACATCCTAAAATTTCTCCTCTAGAATATAAATCGAAATATGATTACTTCCAAACACTTAGAAATGAAGTAATATGAAGGAACTGAAAATGATCATGAGGAAATAGCCAAAAATAAAAAATTAAAAAGGAAACTAAATTCTAGGAGAAACAGTTGACTGGTCCGTATCTATCAGTCAACTAATTATAGAAGAATCAGGAAAAGTTATCTGATATTTGCAAGTGGGCGACTGGTGGTAAGGTAGCAGTCGACTGGCAGCTCTCTGTAATCTAGAAATCTGAAACCCAGAAGCAACTAGTCAACTGTCAAATCTCTATCAGTCGACTGGTAGCCTTCTGATATGTGAGAAAAGTTGAATTAAGGAGGTAGAAACTAGGATTTTTACGATGGGAATTGACCAAAATACTCCTAACATGTCTAGTAAAGCTCAGAAATAAATAAAGGAGGGTAACAAGGTCTTTTTACATAAAGACTTGTAGAATACTATTTATAATTTAACTAAAAAAAGAGAAAGAGAATTATGTAGAAATCTAAGCAAAAAGAAAGAGAAAAGGACGTGAGAGAGAGGGAAGAAGAGAAGGAAGGGATTTTCTAGCTGAAGATAGCAGGAAAACTATCAAAGGTAATCCTTCTAATTAGTTCCCTCTAGTTTAAATTAGTTATAGAATCAAAGGACTAATAGAAGAAGCAACTTTAGACTAAGACAAGAAAGGAAAGAGGAAGAAGTCTGAAATTGGGAGAATAAGAGGAAACTAAAGGAGAATTCACCAAAACTTCACTCTAACAAGAAGTAAAGGTAACTAGCTTCTCATTAATGTAACTATTCATGATGCTATGTATTTATATTATGATTTATAAATGATATGAGAAGGATGTTATGAAAAATCTATGACGGTTTGTATGTTGCTATGAACCATTAAAGAGATGTTGATGAATTTGTGATGGGTTATACCAAATCTTCCAAGACTATATGAGGAAGTATGTAATGAGAGTAGTGCATTACAAACCCATGAGTTGGGTAGACTCATAGTGCATCAAGAACCCTTATAATGGGTAGACTCTTGTGCAATATGAACCCATATAAAGGGTAGACTTATGTTGCATTGTAAACCCTTATGAGATAGGTAGACTTGTGGTGTACTAAAGTAATAACAATAATATTTTGCTCTATAAGAAAGATTGATATTCCTAAAAGTGATTATTATTATTTAAGATATTCTTATGTTTTAAATGATTGTTTATGCTTTATAATGATATACTAGTTATTGAGACCTTGTATATCTTATATATTGTGTCATTAATAACCATTTCAAGTGATGACGTTGAAAGGAAAGAAAGGAAGAAAACTTAGTTATGTTCATATGTCTAGGAGTAGTGAACACGTTTGAATATATGTAAAGTTCTTTATGAATAGTGTATAAAAAAATATACTATGTATCGTATATGTGATGTGTAAACTGATTGTATGTAAATTATAGAGATAGAGTTTATTAGAGACTTAAAAGATGAGAGACTTATGTTTGATCACTAGAAGAATTTCTTTGAGCCACAAGTGGACCGCTACATCTCTAGCAGTCGACTGGCAACCTATAAAATTTTGAAAATTTGAGACAGCAAGCCACTAGTCAATTGGCTCAAGGAAAACAGTCGACTGATAACTTTTTGTCCTCAATGAAACTTTTATGCTTTTAGTGCTCTGAAATTTTCTTAAATTCATTCTGATTTGTTTGAAAAGAAATTTTTATAGAACAACTTAAAAATACGTGCAATCTCACTTGCAAGTTTATTTCTATACAATTTTCGTAAGAAATTATTATAGATGTTACATTATGCAACTTTACAGTGATATTGCAATAAAAAGAAGTGAATGTCACACCTTCACAGCAACTTTCCAATAAAAACAATTTAATGTTGCACCTTCACAGCGACTTATAGGATTACAATATGATACTAACAAAGGATGAACCTTCACAACACCCATCAACCATACAGTTCAATAATAACTCAAACACAACCATAAGTTTAAACCACATTCCACGAACATATTTATCAACCATGCAAATACATAATAAATTCCACACCTTAAATTCCATTGGGGTTACATCCATAAAAGCCAACACATAACAATTGCCAATTCTATAGTGTTCAACACAATATAACAAAAATTCAAGAATAAGAGATGATATTAATCACACAAGCACAAAGGAGGTAGTAATATTCCTCACCTGGAGTTTTTAAGGTTCATTTACACACACGAGGGGCCTTGATCAACCACCAAAGCAAGCCAATAAAACAACTATGGTTCAAGGCAACATTAAATTAAGCATCCAAGAGAATAAAGAGCACTAGCCCGTGGTGCCCCCAAAGTCCCCTTCCGCTCTAGCTTAAGGTGCCTGCCTTGGGGCTTGAGGCACCAATAGGCAATTCCTCTCAAGTTGGTGGATGCCTAGGGTGCCAAACTTAGTGCCGTGCATGCGACCACCCAAACTCTTAAGTTGGTGGGCGCTTGGGATGCCCTAACCTGCTTTCACATACCCTTGCACGAGAAAGACCCCAAAACTCACCCCTTTGATCCCATACTCATTCCAATGGTTCATACAGTTAGGTCTTCAAAATAAGTTTTTATCACCATAAAAACCTTCCCAATTCAAAGAAAAGAGTGGAATGGAATCAAATGGGTAAATCCTCACACTATCCTTCACCAACAACCTATACCTTCATAACTCTTCCAAACAACCATCATAAATCCTTTCACCAACCTCTATACAAGCCTCTTGGAGGAATAAATTCACCAAGAGAGATACAAAGTTTAGGTAACACACTCATAACCCCTTGCATCCTAACCTAGGGCTCCAAATACCAAAGAGAAGATAAGTGGAGAAGAATTCACACATACCAATCAAAGAAAAGATTCCAGTGAGGATACCATCACTGGAGAAGGAGAGTTCCTTGCCATAGAAAAGCCAAGAGATGGTCTTAGCGAGTGGGAGGGAAGAGGCATGCACCACACTTAGGAAAGTTTTGGATGAGTGAGTGTGTGTGTCAGATGAGGGTGGCGACACATAGAGGTGAAAGTGAGTTGACCATTTTCAATTACAAGACTTAAACCATTTTACACTTCCTTCATGTGTACAAGAAATAGATGGACAAAGAGCAAGGATGGAAACTCGATTAAAACACCACATTTCCCCCTAATTGCATACCACTTCCAACCAAGTATTTACAAGTGTTTCCTCTTGCTCATCAAAATGTCCAAATCCAATATTCCATCACGATTTATATTTTTAACACTGAATTTAATGTTCTTTTCACTAAGGTCCCTACACAAGGGTCCTTTTGAAAATAAGGCACATATCATGTATGCCACAAGATAAATTTCCATTAACCATATATTCTCATTACCAATATAACCGTTCACAAGCATAATATATTCACATAAGAGCAAACATACCATCCAACCTTGAAAATTTACAAATGCTAAAAAATTTTACTAAATTCTCAAATTAGTCCCCCTAGGGGCACATGTGCACACAACAAGGAATACACACCTCATCCAAACCATGAAAAAACAACAAATGTTGTAGATTACATATGAAGGGTCATGTATGTATTTGCGCAACATTGACACATGAAATACTAAATATACATTCTCCAATTCCGGTGGTACTTTACCTTTCTAACTCTTTCAAGAATTTCGTAGGGTCTAATATATCTTAGACCCAATTTACCCTTTCAGCCAAAATACATGACACTCTTCATAGGCAAAACACATGTCTACTTTGGGTTGCTAGTAGTCTTTCCCTAATTAACTTTACTTTCTCCTTAGCCTCTTGGACTAAATCTAGGCCTAAGAGTTTAGCCTCTTGGTAGCTGTTATTCTAAGAAAACTCTACCATAGGCAAATAGTTCTCTGAACTTCCACCAAAATCTAACACACAAGCTTGAAGCATGTCTTCCAAAATATGAATAGTTCTTTCAGATTGTCCATCCATTTATGGATGGAATGTTGTAATGCCCAAGGTTTTTGAAGCAACCTATACTAAATTTTCAATGTGGAATTTAGAAATTTTCAGAATTGATTGAATTTTTTGATCAATAAATCTTAATAAATAAAATAATGATAACAATTTTTTTGGCTTATTTGAAAATTTTATTTTTGACGAGGAAGCTTTTAAGTTACTGGAAAGGATGAGACAAGGGGGTTATAAAATAGTTTTGGATTTTTAGGGGAGGAATTTTTACAAAATTTTTGAGGACCTGAGTGAATTATTAGTTTAAGAAGGGACAATTTATTGACATTTAAGCTAGGGAATGTACAAGTGGTAGAAAGACAGCCATACACGTTCCCTTCCCCTTTCACACAAATAAAGGTCAGAATCTGCCCTAACTTGTCATAACCACCCTTCGACATCTTGTCTCCCTCATCAACTTTCTCTATTGCCCGTCACCTGTTCATGATGGTTTTTGTCGTGGAGGTCATCAAAGATGTGGTTCCCAGTAGCTAGTTGGTCTACCAACAAGTAAGGGAGATAGGAATAGATTTCCTTTGATTTTCTTCTTCTCTTCGTGTAGGGTATGAATGATCAAGAGAGTGATATATTCTCTTCTAAATCAAAAAAAAAAAAATTCAGAGTCGGAAATTGAGCAATTGAGGATGGAGAAAAGATGGGTTGGCGAATCTCTTCTTTGGTTGAAGGAGTCAGGGAGAGTGAGTCAAAGGCTAAACAAAGACAATAAAAGGTAAGGGGCCAATGTCATGGTTCTCTTATGCACAATTTTGATTAAGATCCTTCTTTGTGTTTTTTATTTGTGATGGTTGTTGGGTTAGGGGAAGATTTAGCAATGTTAAACTTGAAAGCATGATTTTAAATAGTGGGAATTTAGTTTTGACTTGTTTCATGGTCTACTAAGTAGTCAAAAATATAAGTGTTATTTTTAGACTTGATTGAATAATTTTAAATAATGAAATCAGTTCTTGCCAAAAGACAATCAAAGTAAGAATTTGAAGAGAGAAACCAAGAAAAGGATAATGGAAATTGAATTGTTTTGTTGTCATTTGCTGTTGTTGATGTTCTGTACTATTGTGGTATGAAATGGGTTCAAAGGGTCATACAATTTCGTATCCAATTAGAAATGGTATCCAAGAATATGCCTAAATTATATCAAGATTTTCTGGGCTACTTTGGTACCCTTAATACACCTAAAACAGTAGCTAAAATTTGAAAAATGTGAAAACAAAACTGATTTGGCATGCTACTATTTTTGTGTATTTTAGATAATCAAATAAGACCTTAAAATATTTAAACTTTTATGGTAACCTCTTGAAATGTAAAAGGTCTAAACTGGAAATTTCATGATATTTAGAAGAGTTTAGCTTGGTGAAATACTCAGGAACAAAACCTTATTCATCGTAGAAACAAATCTAGATAGGTTGGAAATTTGGCTCTATTCTAGTGGCTAAAAGGGTCTTGACCAAAAGTTCTATGTCACCTAGTTAAGACACTATACTAATTCCTTACAAAATTTTATAGCATTTAGCTATAATTGGATAGGGCTATTCAGCAGAAAATAGTACCTATTCAAACTTAAAA
Source organism: Biancaea sappan (assembly GCA_037074585.1). Classification (NCBI taxonomy): domain Eukaryota; kingdom Viridiplantae; phylum Streptophyta; class Magnoliopsida; order Fabales; family Fabaceae; genus Biancaea; species Biancaea sappan. Next base: position 66,915,675 of record CM073490.1, read on the forward strand.
CAACTCTAATTAATGGACACTAATTGGGACATTAGAGAGGCCAAATAAAGGAGTTTAGCTTTGAAAGTTTTATCCTAATATGTCAACCTACTAATAAGGCTTTGTACCAAATCTTATAAATTTTGGATCTATAGTTTACTCCTATAATGTTTCTAAAGATTGGACCCAAAAATAGCCTCAAAATAGAACAAGGTTGGATGGTTGGTAGCCTATGTTCTGATTTGGTGTTTTTTTTCTTGCTTAACTTGTTCTCTAGGCCTTCAGTGAGAACTTTTTCATTCCTTCTTTAGTTTAAAGTGTAGAAACATAGCTCGGACCTAAGATGAGGGGATTCTATTGTACCTTGATTGATTTCTTTTTTATGTGCAAGTATCAATAAAGTAGTGTATATATATATATATATATATATGTACTCACACTATATAAGTTAAGACAATATGCTAGTGGAATCATGATTGATTTGATTAAATAAAAAAGGAAGCAAATTAATGGATTAGCCATACATGGGATCTATTTACATGAGAATTCTTGATGATGAATGATGATAGGAGCAATATGCATATATATATATATATATTACTATGGATGCCTTTGGTGCTCTTACTCTTATAATTACATAACATGAATATGAGTAGCATAGAGATTATATGCTATGTCAGAGTTCTGAAAGTAACCAAAATGTGATTGTGGCTTAAGCATATCTATATGTATATGCATGTGGCATGTGGAGTTTAAGTTTTACAACCATAAGCAATGCATGATGATCCTTGTATACTTAATGCCATGTTTATGTGATAAGAATATGATATGGAGATAAATTGATGTGCGATATGTCTGCTTGTCTTGCTTGTGTATTATGGATGTGATGCAAAACCATGATGAATATGGCCTTTGGGCAAGTTAAGGGAATGATATGGAAATCCACATTCTTGCCCTTGATTGCTTTCCTCACTGTAATGCCCACAAAACTTTGAGTAATTTATTTTCTTAATTATTACATTTGTGTATTATGACTAGTGATGTTGTGCATTCTATGGCTTGCTTATGATTAATTTTAAACTATTGTGGAATGGAACCCTCTTATGGAAGAGCTGTATGTGTGTGTATGGTTATGGCCTTATGACGACATGGAATTCCTTGTTGATAAATAATTAGCTTTAATTGGATAGAATGTTGTGGAATGTTGTGCTTAACTTGGAAAATTATTCTAAGTGTCAAAAGTGTTGACTTTGGGAGAGTTGGACCAAAGGGGACATGGAGGGAAATATTGAAATTCCTTTTATCTGACTAAAAGCCTCATTTGGCTTTATTAATTCATTTTATGCTTCATCCATTATTCTCTCCCTCTCTCTCAGCGATCATCTCCCTTCTTTTACCATTCTAGATCATTTCTTCACACTAAGGCCTCCTTGGAGCATCAATCATCCTTTCTTAGTGATATTCTCCAAAGTTGGTAAGATTTCTTCTCTTTTCTTTTCAAATTTTAGATAAATAGGAACCCTAGGTTGGGTTGGGTGATTTTTTGAGTTTAAGGACTTGAAAATGGTCTTATATTGTTCTTGATGATTACTATGGGATTTGAGAAGTGTTGTGGTAGGGAGATTATGGGGAAAAACTAGCAATCTTGGGTGGTTCCTCCTCAAATGAGAATTTTGGGAAAATTTTGAATACTTTGTTAGAAAACTTTTTCATATGATGTTTCTCTTTTTTTTTTTTTGGTTTCTTGATTCCATTTATGAGACTTAGGGTTGGGCTATTCAATGTTTTAAGTTGGGTGGTAGTTGGGATAGAGTAAAGGGGGAAATGGAGGTGGTTGGACATTTATTTTCGAAGTCTACTGAGCAACCAGTTGACTGTCATATGGGGACCAGTCAACTAGCTGCCCTTTGCTCAATTTGGACAGTGAGGCACTGGTTAACTGATTGTTCCTGTACGGGAATTTCAATTTAATAGAAGTGAACTGGTCAACTGGAAGGTCACTAATAGTCAACCAAATGTTTCTAGGCAAAATAACAAATTCTACAAAGGTGCATTGGTCGACTTAAAGGTCACTAACAGTCGACTGTTCGTTTCTGGATTGAAATGGAAATTTTGGACAATGGCACACTGGTCGGTTGGCAGGGCATTATCAGTCAACCAGCTGCTCATTGGTTAGGATTGGCATTTCCTAGCCATTCGACTAGTTGCCTCTAGACTATATTTTAGAATTCAAATTAAATTTCTCCTTTCTCATACACTTGATTAATAGGGTACAACTCTAACACATTGGGATTTCTCTTTCTTCCAAGTTATCACCTTGTATGGTAAACAAATTGTGCTACCTTAAAGTGAGGGACTAACTTTATTTGTTTATGACTTGTGAACTTTAAATTGTTAAACATGCACATTTTAACTTTCAATTTCAATGGCATGATGGAATCTAATGGTATTACTCTCTATCGACTTTATAAAAGAGAGATTTAGTGGTTGTGAAAGTTTGTTATTTCAATTAACTTGTATTTGAGATATATGATGTGATGGTTTCATTTATTGATGGATCGAAGGTAATATAAAAGATGAAATGGGAGCCTGTGTAGCCCCTTTTAATTATAAATGGGACTACCATAGTTACTTGTGATGATGCACAATGAGGAATCCTTAAATTAAATCATTATATGGGTAAGTGGTTGGTGATGGTGCCATTTGACCTTTTATGGGAGATCTTGTTAAATGCTTATATGATATGACCTAGCTATGTATGTGTGTTGGATAATTGGTGATAGTTGGTGAACTTGTGTTTATATGTACCTTTAGATGTATTTGTTGGTTGGTTTCTTTCCATTTTCTTTGTGTTGATTTCTACTCCTCACTGGGTATATTTTACTCATCCTTTCTATATACCTCTTGTAGATTCTTCAATAGCTGATGAGTCTCCACACGAGGAGTAACGGGACCTCATATTTGATCCCCTCTTATTAGGGTTGGTTCTTTTGACTAGGGAAGTATTTTTAGGGTGCATTAAGCTCTGTAGTTAGCTAGAACTTTTGAAAGGTTGATTGTATGAATTGTTTTGACATGTTTTATTTTGTAAACTTAGCTTACTATTTTGATGCATCATGTTTTGGAACACTCCCTTCTCACTGTGATGGTGTATGTTAAACGAAGGGAAGGCTTGGAAACATGATTTTGTGTCGGTAAGGACTTTACATAAAAATGGCAATTGTTGTTAAATGGTGAAATTTCTAGAAATTGTATTATTTTGTTTACTTTCGAATTCTTATTTGATGGTGGCAGTGTAGTACAAGTTAGGCTTACGGTTGTGGTAGTGATGCCACTTCGTGCCGATCACTATCCCGTATAGAGGGTGTGACAAAATTGGTATTAGAACTTTAGAAATAGGTCTTCTAGTAACTACAGAACAAGGTAACCTTGATAAGCTTTCCCTTATAGTTGTGAATCATGGCACAACCATAGGACGAGATCCTACTAAAGCCCCTGGGGTGGTCAAGGATAATTTTCTTTCATGTCATACTCCTTGGTGTCAAAATTTATAGAGTGTTTCTAATTAAGATTGTGTTTAAATGTGTATAACTCTCTCTCTCTCTGATGAATCAAGAAGGCCATCATAGAGCAAGTGGTCTGGCAGGCTCTGTTGAGGCCTCTATATAGACACCTGTGGCTCTAGTGTCAGAGCATCACGGTGATGATAAGCATGTTGAAAGTGCACATGCTCAAGATGTTTAAGGCTCCGTGGCAGGACCCCCTCAGTAGGGTGTAATACCTCTAACTCTTGATCCAGTTCATACGATATATGCAATTACCACTCTTCAAGGGACTGTTGCTAATCTAGCAACTATGTTTATGAAGAGGCATACAATCCTACAATGTCACCTCTAACTGTAAATGCTTCACCATACCCCTAGCCCCCCATTACCACCACCTCCTCCTTAACCTAGGGTGGAAGTGGTGAGAGAGGTGATGATGTATGAGTTTCTTAAGCTAAAGCCGCCTGTGTTTTCAAGAGAAGACCTAAATGAAGACCCCAAATCATTCTTGGATGGGGTGAAAAAGGCATGTAAGGTTCTCAAATGTACAGATGCAAACAAAGTGGAGTTTATGGCCTATCAACTCCAAGGGAAGGCAAATGAATGATGGGTTTCGTAGAGTAAGGGTAGGGCTTGAAATCTCCAACCTATTTCTTGGGAAGAGTTCCACTGGGCTTTTATAGAAAGATTCATTCCAATAAGTCTAAGAACAGCTAGAACATGCAAATTTGAACATTTAATACAAGGCTCAATGTCGATTGATGAATACGACACCAAGTATGTTCGATTGTTGAGATATAGTATGGGATGAAAGAGAGAAAATTAGAAGATTTATTTTGGGACTAAGGCACCTTCTTTGTTAGCTAGTAGGTGCTCAAATAGAGATGTTCCCTAGTTACTCTACCATGGTGGATAATCCATGGATGATGGAGTTGGGAGAGAAAAATATAAAAGACTTTCAGAAGAAGTGGAAAAAGGGATTCAAAGGAAAATCTACAAGTCAGAGCAGTATATGTAGGATTTTAGAGATCGTAGAATGCAGCAGAATTTAAAACTTTTTCTCTAAGATCCATTCACCAAAAGATCAACCTATATTACCATTGCATTAACTAAGTAATCAAGATGAAGAGAAATACCTCTTGTAGTACAGCAACCTCTCCAAGCCAAAGTAAGAATCTAAAAGGGGATACATCTAATGGTAATCCATGCGAAATACGCTAAGAAAAAACCTATTCAGGTAATAGGGTTTCTTCTCATTCTTGTGCTAGCAAGCATGAAGAAGCTATAGAGAAAAAGCTTTTTGGATGAAGGATAAAAAAAGAATGTTTCAAGATACTTAACAATTGAGAGAGCGTAAGTATGGCATGTGGCTTTTATTATCACTCTTAAAGTGATAGGTACTACCTCAAACCCTAAAGTCCTAATTCCCTTAGTGGGTGATATTCCCTTATTGGGTTTTTTAAGGTGGCACCTTAAGAAATCCAATCTCTTTGAGAGAGGGGGCAGCCAAGAGGTTCTCATTTTGGCTTTTCCTTGTTTGGGTAGGAATAGGAACATATTCTTATTCCTTTTATTCTCTTGTCTCCTTTTAATTAATTCTCCAATTGAGGATCAAACCTTTAAGCCCATTTCACATTTCTAGTGGATTTCTATATGTGTGACTTATTAGGTTTCCGACTATATTGGCCATTTACAATCAACACTTGATTATAAATAGATCACAGGTGGTATCTAACAATACATCGGAACCCCTAACTGACCGGAGGTCAGATATTTAACTTTAAACCTTTCTGCAGCTAAAACGTGTCTATGCAATGTGTCCTTTCATCATCTTATACCCACTTGGTTCAGAGTATGGCCTATGTGTCAACTCCCACTAGACTTGATTACATCACATCCAGCCCAAGTTGTCAGTTCCCTGTCCTATGGGATCAATCACTTTAAATATGTCACTGAAAACCATCTTCATGACAAGTTTGCTTTGGCCAAAGACTTCTTAGTGATTATCCTGACAAATGGCTATAGGTATACTTCCTTTTATCAGGAGTGGTGAATCCTCTATTAACTACTCAAATATCTTTAAATACTTCACGTTGTGCCTAATCACACCCTAAAAGTGACCCATAGTGGGTAACAAGGAATTGAGTCAAAACACAAGATCCATATACAAGATTACTTACACTGTTAGCTGCTATGAGACCTATCACTAACATTTGAATAGGTATCCATGTAATGTCTCATGCCGGTCATCCAATGTACTTATTACCATTAATAAACATTCACATGTTCACTCAAAACATCTCATGCTAACACCTTATGAAGATAATTGCTTAATCAAATCAAGAAGCATAACATATACTAGTCTATCCGGATCACTAATGTCTAGTCTCAGGTGATCCTACAACTAGGGATAGTTTAGATACATAATAATTACATATGATATGAAACTCACATTATGATCGCCACTATAATTTCCTTCATGTTATGTTTTGTGTCATGGACTTCATTACTTATATTACGATCTAATCTTTAGTTTATGATATGAACATAAATAATGAAGAAAACCTCTTTGAATTAATAACTGAGTTTATATGTCTAATGCTAAAGGTGATTGTCTTTAGAGAACCTTTCTAATAGTATAGTAGAGGCCTTCAAGCTTCCAACTTAAGGCCAATCGTCATCTGTGATGCCCTCCGCATCGGTTCAGTCTTTAGCCCATTAGTCACATAATAAGACAAGATCCCAAGGAAGTCAATCTTTAGATAGCCAAGGGCAATCATAGCCATGGGATGGACAGCCCAATGTCAAGAGTATGGAAGATTTCATTTTAGGGTATGCTATGGAAAAATTGGAACTTGTTTCATGTGCGGCTAAGTGAGCCATCTCTAGAAGGAATGTCCTCGATAGAATACGGTATCCAATCAGGGATTTTCCTATCCATCACATCTTTAGACTGAGTATGCTCTTGCCAATAAGGCCCTTCTACTTCAGTGGGTAGGAATGGTATTGGGAGGGGAGGTAGGGGCTGAGGGCTAAATAGTAAAGGTCAATTTTAGCCAGGTCAAGGTATGGCCCAGGTCTATGCTCGCACATGACAAGATGCCTAGGCAAAAATCATGAAAAACCATCAAAGATTGGATTGGGTTAAACGAAAAATGAGAGAGAGCATAAAATGCTAAAACAAGAGTGGCTCTTGGGTGCCAACCTGCCATGGCACGTGAATGCCCACTATGTTGTATGGTAACTCGAGAGCTCCAGTAGTTTCTGGTTCATTTTCAAATGGTCATAACTTTCTCATTTTAGCAAATTGTATATCATTGGAAAGGTCTTTGAGTCTAGTTTTGAATGAGATAAGTTTCATTTGAAAGTTCTTTACCATCTAGGAGATATGACCAAAAGTTGAACCAAAGGTCATTGTTAGTAGGAAGCATTTCCCTATCTTGTGATATATTTTCACATGGTTTTCCTATAGGGATGGATTATTTAACATACCTTCCACATCATCTGGGGCTAGCCAATGTAGATAAGTGAGGAGTCAATGTGAGGGGAATTCCTTCCTTACCTTGCTTGCTTTCCTTCCAAATTACTTTTCTAACATTCTTGATAATGCATAGGATTGGGTTATTGTGGCTGAGTTTCAATATGATGTAATAATGAATTGAGTGCCCTTATATATGTGAGTATGCATGTGGTATGTATGATGTGTGATGTATGAAATCAAGTGACATAATTGAATGAACCCGTTAGCGAATATGTCAATTATGCATTATGTGTAAATTGTGAAAGTGATCACAATGTAAAGGCAATCTAAGTGTCCCAACATATATGTGTGTTTATGTAGGTGAGGTATAAGTCCTTGATGTGTAACTATGTCTATTGGATTTTTGATTTAGTAATGTTGGATGTTATAACGATGTGGTGGGTATATGTGGGCTAGTTATGCGAATGTAAACAAAGGCTTTGGTCAATAGTTAGAATGTGTGTTTTAATACAAATGAACCTTGTTGTTTAGCATATGTATGTATGTGTATGAATTCATACCCTAGTGACATGAAAGTCATTTAAGAAGTATGCTTATGCTTGGACAGGCCCATCCTCTCTTGTTTGTGAAGAGTGTGGAATATCACCTACATACATGTGTATACATGCCATTGTTTATATAATATATATGCAGTAGTAGAAATCAACTTGAGAATAGGTATACACATATATGTGGTTGTGTCTACCTACAAATCATCATCGCGGGCATATGCATACATGCACCCACACACTCTCAAATTTTATAATCTCATATTCAATTTTTGGGGTATGAATATGTACGTACACATACACACACTCCCTCACCACCCTCTCGAAGGAGTTGTGAAGAACATAGCCCACATAGTCATTTGAGATTTGTATGGGATATTATAGACTGATAATAACATGTTGGAGTGTGAGAATTACTCTTGTGATAGAAGGGTAACAAAGGTACCTATATTGCACATGAACTGTGTAAATGGCTAAGTCTATGGATAAGTAAATTACTTTGTCATCTTGTGACGTAATTGTGGATTGTGGTATAAGTTGTTATGTGTGAAATACCATGAGTGTGGATTTGGTATGTTATGGAATAAGTGTGAATGATTGTCATATGTTTGTGGTTGTGGTTATATGAGACCAAGGGGTGTGCTCCTAGGGGCTATGATTTGCCAGTTGCCAAAATAAGGCATGGGCCAAAACCTAGGGGCATACCCGGGGTTAGAGGATTGGGCCTAGTGGTGTACTCCTGGAGTCGTGATTTGGAAGTTGTCGGAATAGGGCATGGGCCAGGACCAAAGGGGTGTACTTAGGGGCCAATGGACAGAGGATCTACGGGCACACGTCTAGGGTTGTGATTTACCAGTTGCCGGAATAGGGCATAGGCCAAGACCACGGGGGTGTACCTAAGGATCAGTGACTGTGAGGCATGGGCCAGGACCAAAGGGTATGTTTCCAGGGGCTGTGATTGGTAGTTGTCAAAATAGGCATGGGCCAAAGCCTAGATGGAGACTGTCACGACCCAAAACTGGGTATATGACCAGCGTGGATAGTGCCTTGCCCGCACCGCCTCAAGCCTTACCCTTACATAGAACCCTTGTACTGTACATAGACTTAACTACTATAAATTCATAGAAAACTGAAATTGAGAAAGTTTCCTTTACATTCATGAAATAGCATTCAAAACATTCAATCAAGTAATATCCTTACACTTAGCTCAACATGCATTATGTTACATTTCATAGTTTCTGTGCTAGATCTTACTCCCTCTTACATGAGTATACTTTGTAACGTGGCCTACCCAATTACAGACCATCACTAGATTACCTAACCTGACATAACTCTAAAGTACCTTACCTTACCCCAATCAATGGAGAGGTGCTCTTGACACGACCATCACCAAGCTATGAGAAATCCAATACCTGTAACTATGAGGGGGTGAGTCCAACCGCTTGACTCACCAAAGCTACTATACCACAATGCGAAGATATATATAAATATATAAGAGCTAAGCATGCGATATATAAAGTCTAGACAATAATTACATACGCCTTGATAGATATAAGGCAATCTAACGTAGTATGTGATAAAACTTAATGTGCCTTTATATATAAAACTTCTTATTTCTTCATTGACTTATAATTGCCGAAATATTAAGAGACTATGCTAAAAACATAATGTCACATACAGACAACTAGCCACTAGTGTTTATTCATATCGTTTCACCATAATATGAGTTAAGCCTACAATTTATTAGCATGGAGGTCATATTCATTAGCATATCAAATATAATAATTTAATTGCAAGTCACTACATTTTAATCTTAATCATAACATCTTCATATATCAGTCAAACATGCTTAGTCGATTGGGTCACTATGGGCCATCACTGTAACCGACTCCGGAAACCCACCAAGCCGTCTCGAAAACTCATGGGTCACTAGGGAAGTTGTCCCACCAAGCCTTTTTGCTATTGTGGTCACTATAAACCAATGGCTCACCAAGCCCTTTCACTACCGGGGTCGTTGCGAGCCCTTATCAACCTAGCCCCTTATTTCACTATGGCCATGCGGTTGTGAGAAATGAATCGACTGCATTTTGAAAGCTTAGGCAGCACTTTCGTGCACAATATCAATCAAACATAAGAATATATGATATGCCTTATCAACATATAAATGAATATATATATATATATATATATAGGTATACAAGTGTGTACTTACTTAACTCTCCATAACCATGAGCATTACATAGCATGACAAGTTAACAATTTTTTGTACCTATGCATCATGGCCTTGTACTTATAAAGATTAACCTTTACACCCTTATAGCATATGCATAAATTTCAAGATGACTCATGATGATTTCTCATGCATTAGAGTTTTTTACATACGTAATTCATGTACTTACATGTTTATTTTACATATAATGATTCATAATCTGTTCACACATGTGCATATGGTCAAACATACACATTTCTATAGAAATATATTGCATTGACAGTAACTCCCAATTAATTTATATTTAAAGTACACTTAACTTGCATGCATGACCATCCCATTGGTTCACTTTTATGTTAATCTACATAGAGGAATCATATTTCATCATTGTCATCCTTATTGGATTCTAACCTCATGATCCCAGTTTAATTTAGACAACAACATAATTACTTGTATACATATACATATAAGCACTAAAGTAGGATGAGAGTTCCCTTACCTTTGCTCAAGGTTTCCTACCAAGATTCTTCTCTTCGAGGATGGTTTGCAAGTCCCAAGTTGGCCTGAAAGGTTCTAAATTGTCTCCCAACATCTGGGGATCAAGAAAAACATGAGAAAAGGTCAAAATCCCCTAATTTACCACATAATAGGAGGGTTGTGCCCATGGGCGCTAGTCCTCCTACTTTTGGGTGGCTTGGTGCCTGGGTGCCAGTAGGCACCAAGTCACAAACTTGCGAACATGATAGTGGCTCACGCAATTCAGTCCAAAAATTAGCAATCCCTCACCATTTTTCATGATTCCTTCAATATGGTTCCTATCATAAAGTTTTAGGATCATTGTAGCACTAAAACCCCAAGAAAACTCATGGTTCTAAGCTTAAATCATCAATTTTCCAACTTAGAACCCTAACTTTCTTATTTCCATCTCATACTCTTAAATTCATTCATACATGGTCATTCCTTTAATTTCTTGTTCTTTCCTCATCATTCATAATTTCATATCAACAATTCTTACATTAATTAGCCGACAAAAGCATTTTCTTATACTTCCCTCAATTTCCTCTTCTAGGGTTTAATGTTCTTGAAAGAAAGGAAGAAGAAGAGAACAAGCTATTAGGAAGAAGAACTTACCTTAAAAGAGGATCAAGAAGATGGTTAAAGGAGGAAGAAATCTCCCAAAGATTGAGTATGCATACTGTTGCTGGTCGAAGGGAAAGAGACAGGTGAGGGGAGATGAGGAGAAATGCTTCAGCAAGAATGAGTTTATATGTGTGTATAAATAAAAATGTGTGTGGGGCCCACTATCTTCCTTTGCAATTTGGTCCCTCTAGTGGAAATTTTCAAGTTAATACTTGTAAGGGAATTTTGAGAAAACTTTTAATTCACACTTAAGGCGCCCAACTACACTCTCTAAATATACACACCATTATAGTAAATTTTCATCAAACTACCAAATTCCACATTCCTTCATTTTAGTCCCCCTCAGTGTCTCACATCCTTTCTAGCCTTGGCTAGAAAATTCAAAGGTACCAATATAACAATCTTATCATTATGAGGTCAATTTCCACACAGGTTTTCTATTTGATTCTTTCTCCAAATATTTTGTATTTCTTTTTTATCTTTTCACTTTAGTCCTTTGACATGCTTATTACTCTCATTACCTATGTTTTCTTTTCTATTATAAATTTACTCAATCCCATGACATCTTTTAGTTCTTATTAAACCTTAGAGCTCTTTGTTTTCTGCAGTTGAAACTCCTTAATTTTGCCAAAAATTTTCCATCCTCATAATTTTTTCCCTTTTTACTTGCATAGTAATACCTAGGCTATTACAAAGACGTATTTGGGGTCATATTTGGTAGTTGCCAAGGCAGTGGTATGATTTGTGGAGAAGGCCATGAGTGCCGGATGATGTATGTTGGATGGATTGTTTTAAGTGTAACCTTTTTTATTATATTGTGACTTGATCAGTTGCACTATATGATCTGTGTTGCTTTCTTTTGGACTTGATGAATTGTGATATGTAATGGTGATGTGGTTTGGGTAAGCACAATACATTGGTGGCCCCATATGGTTGGTTTGTATAAATAGGGCGAGAAATGTGTCACGATGCATGAATTATGTTGGACATTCCTTCACAGTGGTGCCATGTAATTAAGCAGTTCTACGTTTACGTTTGTTATGAGTTTATGGTTTGGAGTAAACCCTTGATTGAAGATGCATAGTTGGATGCTATACATATGATTGCTTGTGTAACTATATGCTTAGGTGAGTAATTGAGTGGATTCACTAGGGGTGCATAGTGGATTCATGTTCATGCATTGATCTCTTACATTTTTGGCATGCATAGTCTTATGAATGTGGTAGCTAGGAATATTTTTGGTGAGTCAGTGGACAAGACTCATCCCTTCACAGTTGTAGGTTTAGAAGGTTGGTTAGCCTAGTGGTTCAAGTAGCGAGGATGTCTCCCCATTGCTTGGGGTAAGGTAATTTTCTGTTTAGTTTAAGATTATTCTCTTTAGTATGCTCTATAATTAGGTAGGCCACCTAGGATGTCTATATGTTGTTTGGTTTTGTCTGTGAAATATTAGGCTTGTGGTGGTGTGGGTGACACACCATTTGCACTGGTCATGGGCCCAGATTTGGGTTGTGACATTTTGACACAAAAGGAAGTTAAAGATAGCATGTCCTACAAGGTCTTCAATGATATCTTATTTATAGCTATATCGGGTTCATAACTATAGGTGAGATCTCACTAAAGGACACTTCGGTAACCCATAAGGAAACTAAGGCTCGGATACCAACTTTGTCACACCCCTAGTAGGGAGGCATGACAGACATGAAAATGGTTTCACCCATTCTTATAAGCCTAAAAACCTAAGACAACCAGAAACAGAAAATAGGAACTCACCCAGGAAATATCAAAATCCAAAAGTTGTGTTATAGTTTGATTTTGATATCTCCTATGTGAGTTTCTATTTTTGTTTCTAGTTCTCTTAGGTTTTCAGTTTTATAGGAACAGGTGGAAACCATTTCCGTGTTGGTCATGCCTTCCTATCGGGGGTGTGACACATAAAACTTTATAATAAAATTTAAAAATTCCACAAACACAAACTTTAGTGTTTAATATTAAATGTTTGACACATATAAGCTTGAAGAAAATCTTTTCATGTTGTCAATAGTCATCTCAATAGAATATTATGGGATCATACTCTTAAAAATAAGATTTTAAATCTATAAAATTTCTATTAAGCCACAATATTATCAACTATTGACAATTAACAAAAAAACATTTAACCACAAATTTGTATATTTTTTTATAACAATACACTTTCATCCCCCACTTGTTATAAAAATAATATCCAAAAATATTTTTCTTCTTGCCCCCACTATTAATAAAATCCTCTAAAAAGGAAATGATTGACACGTGCCATATTGTGTAGGGAGAATAAATCACCATTCCACAAATTTTCTTTATGAGCAACAATTAATTACTCATGGATATCTCATAAAAAGCGGATTTTTTTTCTCATTAAGTCTCTTTTTGTGAGCAACACCAAATAAAATATAGTCATATTTTATAAGCCCAAAAAAAATTGAAACACATGTAATTGGATATCAAATATGTGTCACCTTAAATAAGGTGTCAAAAATAACATGTACTTGAATTCTAAAGCTCAAAAAAATGAGTCATTTCCACAATAAAAAATTATTTATGCAATTTCTTGCAAAATAAATCCACAACTCCATATAACAAACAAAAAATATTTTCATTGATTTACTCATATGTGAATCAAAAAATTTATTCTTTGACAAATTTCACAATTGAGAAAATCTCATATAAAAAAATAATTATTCAAATTCTTCCTTCACCATTCTTATTTTTCATTTGCTGCTTTTGTAAGATCAAAGATAAAAATACCCTAAAGTTGTTGAAGCAATAAGCTTCTTAATGTCCAAGATCCAATGATGCATAGAGAAAGACAATGGAAAGGAAGGCTTATCAAAAAGCGTTTTTAATGAGGAAGATAACGAGTGCATTATGAGCATTTCATTATATTCCTTAGATGCACAGGATAGTTGGTGTTGGGCTCCATCCCGAAATGGAGTTTTCTCAGTCAAATCATGTTATAAACGACTTATGGATGTCAGGAAAATTGCATTGAAAGATAATGTTGTCAAACAGAGATGGCTCCTCTTTTAATTGGAAAAGACTATGGATCGAACTATCCCTAACAATTTCAAGCTTTCCGGATGGAAAGCCCGCAAAAGTATTCTTCCAACCATTGGAATTCTCAATAGAAGTATAGACACTGAAGGTGAATGGACTTCATGTCAAAGTGAACCGGGAGGATTTAGGCATGCCTTTTTATCTTGTCTATCTCTTACTCCTTTGGAAATGTAGCACCTTTTCAGTTTCCTTCTTGGGGAGAGGATGACAATTTCAAGAAGTCGTTTGACAAGACGTCTTCTGTGTGGTCTGAGGATGACTGGGGATTGTTCATTATTGTATGCTATCGTGTTTGGGAGGTTAGAAACAATTTGTGGATTGCCAATAAAAGGCCTCATTTTGTTAGTGTGAAAACAAGCACCAGTATCCCTGCAAGATTTCAAGCACAAAGAACCGTGGATCGTCCATCAAGGCATGTAGATTAACTACAGAAATACAATTGGTGTGGCAATTCAAGATTGGGATGGAAATTTGATCGTAGCTTTCTCAAGGAAATGCCTTTAATTCAAGAACTGAACTTTCTAAAAGCATTGAGAACTGAGGAAAGGAGTCAATTCGCGCTTGACTTTTGTCCAAGAATATTTTGCATTGAAGGAGACTCTCGAGTCACTATGGACGTTGCCCATTCCTGCTTTAAAATCTCAAGGCGATTTTAATTTTGTTACTTCCTCATGAACACACAAGTTTATGAGACTAAGTACTAGATCAAGTTGATCTATTATTTTCTTTATGTACTTTTAGAGGATGTTTCACTTTAATATATTCTTCCATCTTATTATAGTTTAAAAATAAAACATGACAACTAATTTTAAAAATTAAAGAGAATTCATGCTCAGGCATTAGTATCAATAACTATATACCCAATGTAATTTTAAATTTACGAGTTTAGGACTGACCAACGACTGCTTACACAACAGATTTGTTACCTGACAAGAAAACAATAAAGATTGAGCAAGACGCATGAGCTGTTTATAGGAGGCCCAGCATTGTTACTGAAACCTTAAAAAAAATGGAAAGCATAACTTTACGCTTGTAATTTGTACAGATACACATCCGAGCAAAAAAAAGCCCTTCCCTTACCGGGGAATGGAATAATATGAAAGAAATGCATCTGTGTCTAGATATTGAAAATAAATAACACGACCGTAATTTATAACTATCAAATTAAAACTTGAACAGAACTGCAATCAATAACTTCCACAGCAGCCTTCATAAAGAGGACCAGCCCTACAAGCTCACATGGTCTGATGTATAACACTTAGCCTGATCTACCAACGAAATAGAAGCCAATCAAAATTTTTATTTCTGCCAGACCAAAAACTTGGCGTAGCATTAGGAGTACTTCATACCTAGTAGCCCCTTCTTGCCCCTCACGACAATGATGCCCCACCAATAGTCTGCTTAGCCACATAAATTTGCTTCACCTTTGATGATGAAAAACTTTTATCTGCACCCGGAGTTTGGTTTCTTCCCTGAAACCCCATTCTTCGGTGAGACCATTCACCCCCAGAACCATTTTTCTGAGAAAAACCTCTCTGATAATTAGTATACCCTGAAGAATGGTCATACTGCTGGCAATTTTGCTGTGGTAGCTTACTCTTGAAAGCAGAATTTGCATTCTGGTTACTAATATTGCTGCCTTTGATATTCTGAGCATCATCAACCTTGGAAGCATTTGCCATGTTGCTCATAGATGGAGTCTTGATGACAACACTCTGTGCTGATGCCTTGGAAGCAGTGGATTTTGAAGGGTCCACTAATTCAAGTTCATCTGGCAATCGGTTAACATTTACACCAGCTCCTGAAGCAGAATTCTTATCACTATCAGAAACTGCTGAAGGTTGAGAACTGGGAAGCTTATTGACGCTTATTGGCTGGTCAACAGGACTGTGACTAAACTGAGAAGCATGCACTCCTTCCTGCAGTGGCATTGAAAGAGGAATAGATGAAAGTGCCGTGTGAGGGGCATGCGGCCAGCGAGCTTGAACCGACATCTCAGGAGAAGACTAGCACAACAGATTTTACACAATTGTAAGTACCCAAATTGATACTAACTACTTGAGCAGCTTATTATCTTTTTGCATATAAATGAAATTTAAGAAACCAACACTGATTACTTCTAGCTACAAATTTCACCTACTGGTGAACAGCAATACAAGCAGAGAAGCTATTATATGATCATTGAAGAGATTATCACTCCAAACCACTTCTTATAAAGTTACCTGGAAAGGAGAAACGTCAAACATGGCCAGAGGAGAAGCTATTGGCAGAAGTGGTGAACCAGGAGCAAGATGCTGAACTGAAGTGGGCATGTTAACAGGATTTCGCTGCGAATGTGCCATATTCATATTGTTCATATCCCCTTCACCAGCAGCCATCGCAGAAGATGTGGGATTGTGCTTCCAATCAGGCTGCTTTCCTGATGGGATATAGGTGGTACCCATGAAACTCAAGCCAACTTGTCCAAATTGTCCAACAGGTGCAAAATGGTTATAAACAACCATGTGTGGCGGTCCCTGGACACCTGGGATGCCTCCGGGAGGAGTGATAAAAGGACCAGTAAATCCTGCTGGAGGACCATAAAAAGAATCAACACCAGAATGGCACTGTTGCCAGCTCCCAACTGGCCCTGATGCTGGCACACTACTCTTTTGGGACTGTGGTTGTGTTGTAGGAGACTCATCCTGTGGCCCAAAAGCAAAGACAGGAGCACCCATCATAGGATTCATTTCATAGAAGGGAAAATGAGGAGGAGGGCCTGCAGGAAAGTGCGAGAGCATTTGGCTTGAAGAATTTTGCAGACTTGGTAAGGGTGGCCACAACGAAATTGGTGGAGTCTCAAGAGATAGATCTGCTGGGAGAGATACACTCAAAGGCTCTTCAGATCTAGAATTACCAGCTAATTGCTGATTACTAGCAACTCCTGCCAAAGTAATTTACACAAACAAATATAGAAGTCCAGATTGGTCTAATACACATTAGCATATAACTAGAAGACAAAGTATAGCTTAGTAGGTGGGGATTATATTCACCTGCTGCTATCCCATCAATATCTGCAGCTCTAAAACTATTAGTATCTGAAACTGAGATGGAAGTACCTAACCCATTCCCAACAATCTCATCACTGCTGATGGCAGCAACAGCAACAGCTGAAGCAGCTGCTTCAGCTTCTGCTTCACAATCTTCTAAATGATCATGGGATTCATTACTGTGTTTCTCTTTATCAAAGAAAAGACCACAATTATTATCAGATCCAGCATGGTTGTGCAATATTTGCATATCTGATATAGAGGAACGAGGAAGGCCAACACCATGAGACACAGCATGGCTGCCAGGTGGGATAACAGTTGGAGATGTTACTGCTCCTGAATGCAGAAACATATCCTCCATTAGTAAGGCAACTGATTTCACAAGTATTATCTTATACTGCAAAGAGCATTGCCATTAAAGTAAATTCCTCACCAAACTGAATTTTATCCCCAGCAAGCAAGGAATTGATTGGGCTGGCAGTAGAAGAGAATGCATTTTCTCTTGTCAAGATGGATGAAGCAGGCAAGCTGGGCCCACTAATGTTATCCGTCAGATCCCCAACAGAAGCCCAGGAATGAAACTGCTTAGGGTTCATAGCCTCATCAAGTTGCCTCTGTGTAAGGGCCATGACCTGCCAGAAAATTTAGTTTGAAGATTATAAACAAACTACTAAGCAAATAATTAAAAATTTATGCAGGTTCTGTGATAACTAAAGCTTCTGATCTTAGAATTATGCCACTGCCAAAACTTGACTAGATGCCCCCTCCCTCCCTCCACCCCCCCCCCCCCCAAAAAAAAAAAGTTGTTTTTCAGGAGATAAAAAAAAAAACCCCCAAGCCACCAACGATCCTCAAATAAAATTATATATTACTCAACGATGCAGCACAAAATAAATAGTAAATTATGGGTTAAGCCCTGCACATACTGCTTTATATAGAGGAAAATGAAGACCCTAAATTTCCAAGTAGATCAGTATAAGTCTGCAAAAGATACCATAACTACAAAATCAAACCATGATTCTTATTATGTCAAATCCAAATAAACAAGCATTAATGACATAGCAAGTGAAGTTGCAGGACCAATCTGAAAAAACATTTCATTGCACTGGTAGTAAGATGGGGAGAAAACCTGTTGACTAATTTGTGCATTGCTCCAAGACCCCAAAGATGTCTGAACACTATCATGAACCTCATTCTTGCTCTCAAATACAACACCAGGCTTGGGGTTCTTTTCTCCACCAGAAACGGCTGGGGGACTCATCTGATGTGACCTATAAAACAAATTACAATTAATGTTTTTGACCTATAAAACAAATTACAATTAATGTTTTTGACCTATAAAACAAAAGACAATTAATGTTTTCCACGCAATGAATGCAACATGATATCTTACAAGAAAGTAAGTACCTGCTTGTCTGTGATCCAGGCTGAGCATCAATTTTCAAAGGAATTGTGCTTAGAGAAACCAATGCCTGGGAAACAGATCCAGATGACATTTCAATCTTTGCCATTCCACAGCCCTCAGAAACAACAAAATCAGAGTGACTACTGTTTGCTGTTTCTCCTATAGATAGAGGTGATGTGCTACCATTGGACATGGCCAAAGCACCTTGTGAAGTATAACGAGGTTTCCGAAGCATCTAGCATAAAACAAATTAAACAAACATGACTAAGAAACTTGATATACCAAATAATATTACATGATTTACAGATAGAAATTATACTTTTTGGCCCTTTGCGACCCTTGACTTGGCCTTGATCTCTTTCTCTTTCTGTTCCCGCCGATCATTTAGCATTTGCCTCTTTGACCTAACTTCTATAAAGTCACCTTCATCACTAGGAGCTTCAATTCCAGGTTGCTCAAACACACGTATAATTCCACTTTGCAAAGGAGCATCAGCATCATCCCCAGAACACAAATTGCGTTTGTGATGACTCTGTCCAGAATGTGAGATGACCTGAATCTTTGTTGATTCTTTTCCATCAGCTTTGTCAACTTCAACTCCAGAATCTACTTCCTGTAACATATCTGCAGCTGAGTTCAAGCATGCTGATCCTACTGCCTGTTTTCCCACTTTATTTAAAACAGCCTTCCTTGGTCCATTTCTTGCAGATACACCTGTACCCCTCCCATTGATATTTGACTTATTATCTGAATCAAATTGTTTAGATGAAACCAAACCAGAAGACACCCTCTTCTCACCGCTATCACGAACTCGAAACTCAGTGCGCTGAATATTTCGACGAGGCCGCCTCACAAATTCACTGGTTTCCTGGCAATTTACCCTTGGAGCTGGACCCAATGATCTTGAGCCTGAACCTTTTACCATGAAAGCATACCTCTTTCCTCTGCCACCTGATACTGGAAACTGTACCTTTGACTCTTCAAAACCCTGCTCTTTCGAAGCTGACTGCAGTGACACATCTCTATCACGAGGTTGGCCTTCTAATTCTCTAGCATTGGATGAGGTATTGCTGCCCTCCACAACTAAAAGCTCTTGCTCCAGTTCATCAACTTTGAAACCTGTAGAAGTCGTTGTTTTATTATTCCCATCATGAGGAACCCCTGTTTGACTGTGCTTTATTCCAACAATATTTTCAGCATCCTCACTTGGCAGTGATCCTTGAGACAGATTTATGTGCCTTAAATTACTAGGTTGATTATCAACAGCACAAGACCTAATCTCACTTTTAATAAAGCCATCAATAATATCTGAACCAGTTTGAAGTGGCATAGGACCTCCAGGGTTATGATTAAAAGAAAGTTCTGATCGAATATTAGGCTGAATAAAAGACATTGATTGAGGACCAACAGACATCATCCCCTGTGATATGGGAGATGTATACCTTAGCTGGCCAAATTGAAATAAAGGAGGCTGTGACGGGTGCATGTGAGAGTGGGATGTGCCAACCTGAGGATGCAGATGTAGTGGCATCTGTATGGAACCAATCTGTATGGCTGGAACTGGAGATGATATCAAAGACGGACCTGTAAAAAGACCAAATTGAAGTTTAACAGGTACCTCAACTTGACTAGGAGCAGTAGCTACATTAGACATATTGGATCGATCCGAAGGCAAGCATGGAGAGCTAGTAACTGATGTTGATATAATATGATGAGCAGATAGGTCAACATTAGAAGCTTCTGCATTGTCTGAACTCTCAGGCATCATAGAAGTATGACCATTACCAGGCTGAATGACCAAATCTTGTGTTGTCTTCTCGGAATCCTGGAACGCACTAGAACCATTGAGTTTCACTTGAGAGGAGCCGACTGGTTGAATGGCTTCACCATCACTGAAAGTATTGTCAAAAGACACACCTTCTAGAGTGCCGCTAGACACTTGTTGGGACACAAATGATGTTTCTTCACTTTTCAGAGTTCTTCCAAATTCCTCGTCAGGCATCCCGACCTGAACACCCTCATTAAATCCTAATACTAGGTTATCCATCATGTTGGGCAAACTTTTCTCCAAATTCATATCTCCATACTCCTTGTTGAGGGCAACATTATCATCTCCCTCATGCACTTCATCTTCTTCCTGATAATCTTCTTCTTCATCATATTCTTCTTGTTCTTGGATATGTTCATTATTCTCAGTAGTCCATTCATCATCATCACCTGAAGAGAAGACATGTGAAGAATTAACTACATTCTCATTCACTCTGGCAGGCCTCACTACTGAATCATTCTGCTGACCAAAGACAGACCCATGTTTGCATTCCACAGAAGCCAACATCCCAGGAGAAGCTCTGGATTCTTCTATATCATCATGAGAGAGATGGGTCGGAGAACTAGGTGGGCTTGAAACAGACAGTGAAGACTGAGAATCACACCTCGGTGTGTTGTTGCTCTCAACTTGATGATCCTTATTCTCATTATTCTCTGGCAAGGCACCCACTACTTCTGGTTGTCCCGAACTCCCCTTGTATGCACTGTCATAACCAGTTGGGAGAATAGATTCACTTTCTGCATGATCATAACATATCTCATTTTCTAGGAATGCAGAAGGACCAGGACGTCCATTACCTTTGCTGTAAGTTTTGTGCACGGAAGCTAGTGATGGAGGTGGAAAGACTCGAGGCTGCCTCACAGAATACCGAGACCTCCCAAAAGCATAAGTTCCATCTGATTCAGAATTTGGATAGCGATGCTCGGGGTATGCAGAAAGTGAATTGCCACGATAACGACCTGGTGTCGAGCCATCTCCATATCTTTCAACAAATTTATCAGGAAAATCAGAATCGATCTCTGTATTTGTGCTTAAATGATCTCCATCTCCAGTTTGATTCCAACTTTTCCCTTTTGCATTAGCATATTCATCTAAATGAGCCTCCAGAATCCCTCCCTTATAAGAAGCCCTTGAGCTCATAAATCCAGCACCTCCATTGTATTCTTTTCTCATTAATGCCTTTCCACCAATTGGAGAATCCCTGTGGGGAATATTTTGACCATTATCCTGATCATGTTGATAGAATACTGAGTTGCTTTCATTCTCATATACATTTCTTCTCCATGAATTACCTGGTTTCCCTTTATCAACAAAGTTGGAAGAACCATCTATAGAAAAATGAAAACTTGAACCAGTCTCCAATGGCTTACCCATGCTTGATGAAACAGAAGATGCTGAAGTTATCATCCCTTCAACCACTCTTTCCCTGTCATCCCAATCCTCCATATCTGTAAGTCTGGATGCATCTTTTTCCTTTACTGTCTGTGACGTTTTGTCATCCACAAGAACTGAAGAATCATTACCACCCTTGGCTGATTCAGCCTTCCTCCTAGCAATCCTTTCCTCCAATTCTAAAAGTTTCTGCTTAGCAGCTTGTTTCCTCCTTTCTTCTTCTAGTAGAATCCTTCGTTTCTCCTCTTCCCTTGCTATCCTTTGCTCTTCAGCTTTCCGCTGAGCTTCAATTTGTTCTTGTTCTGCCCTCCATGCTGCCTCTCTTGCTTCTTCTTCCAGCCTCCTCTGCCTCTCTTCCTGTAGTGGAAGAATGGGAGGAGAAAAGAAATTTTAAAAGTTCTAAAAATTAAATATGAATTCAATATATCAACAATCAAAGGTGACAACTACAACTGAAAGACATAAGCCAACATAACCCTACTCCCAAAATGCTAACAACACCCTAAGCCCAAAAGGCTTTATTCAAATCACTAATTAAATCCTAAGTTACCCCTATCGCCCCAAATTCCAAACCACAAATCCCAAGAGGTAATTACATTGTTACACAATAAACTAAAGGATAAACCATACCCACTCTGCTTGAGATTTCTTCAAAAGATAATCCACTCCAGAATTGTCCAGATATAAGACTGCGCTCCATTTGACTAATTTGGTTGATAGCATAATTAAATATTCTAATAATATATCCCCTTTGAAGTAAACTCAAGCATTTCATTTTATTTAAATCATTCTTTCAAGAAAGTAAACGTAATAATGAAATTGAAAGCAAAAAATTATAAGAGAAAGAAAATCTTTAAAACATAGAGACTCAGACTAAATTTAAGAAAATAACAAAATTTCCAATAGTTAAACAAACTGAGTTTGATATTATGCAACTTATTATATTTAAATTCCTTTGTTTTCCTAATATTTATTTCCCCGTTTTATTGGAAATTTTTGAACTTTCAATTTCCTATTTCCTTTTAATGAGTAAATAATCAAAGTTTGATATTTCTTCACAATTGAATACCTGAACCCTTTGTAAAAAGATTGAGAAATTTTAAAAAGCATCATACAACTATTGTTTTAAACTGGATACAGCTTATATAACTAATCAAGGATTTGAAATCTGTAATCCAATTGAGAAGAATTATCATAAATTAAAGCATGTAATTTCAAAAACAAAAAAAAAATGGAGTAAGAAAAATTAGAAAGTACAAAAACCAGAAAGACAACCATAATCAGATTTAGCTAAATTATTCATCCAAATTTCTTTGACAAAATTTGAAATCTAAAACAACACATTGTCTAACTTTACCATAGTAAATATATTCTTAGTTGTCGTTTAATTAGACTCGAGTACTGATTTAGAGACAATGTAATGCTATTGGACCTTTTGATTTAGTCAAAAAGCTCTACTTTGTCAATTTTGCTATTGAGCATGCTAATTTTTAAATAAAATCAAATTTAATAAATCAAATTTTCTATTCAGTTTGAGTTAAATAGAATATTTCAATAGAATAATTAATTATGCTCTTAGTTAAATTGATAAAATGAAGTTATGAATAATATTTGCATAAATTTGGGAGTCTCGTTTGATTAAATGTCAAGGAAGGTGTGGTTGGTTTATCCTAATATAAAAAAGAATTATATCTTCTCATCTTGCATTACCTGCTCTCTGACCTGCCTTAGTCTTTCCTCTTCGTCTCTTCGAGCTAATTCCAAAGCTCTTTCTTGTTCTTCCATAATCCGCTGCCGCTCTTGTTCTTGCATTCTCTGAACTCTTTCAAGCTCAGCCTCAAATGATTCCCTAACAGGATCATGAAAATCAGTTTGCTTAAGTACATCTTTCTTCTTCTTGACCACCCCAACAAGGCCACTAGAAAACAAATCCCTCCCATCAAATTCAGAAGCTCCAAAATCCTTCATGAAAGCATCCTCTATGAACATCTTTTCACTCTTTGTTAATGTGCGCTTTTCTCTATTAAAATTAAGCAGTGGTTCATTTGTAGAGAGCACTTTAGCACCCAATGAAGATGAGGATTTGGATACTGGATTCTGGACAGAACTAGAGCTATATCTGTTGTATTGTTTGTTACCAGCACAATGATCTGGTACATTTCGATCAGGCCCTCCGCCCCCATATGACTCCATTGTGTCATTCCAAGACGGTCTTCCTTTCTGACCATACCCCATTTCCCTTTTTCCAAAATCATCATGCACACTAGCCAGGAACATAGACGGTATATATTTATTATCCTTCCCCACTTCTTTATTCATGCTGGATGGCCTTACACCAACACCATTTCTCTCATTTCCCACATTTTGAACAGCAAACCCATCACTAGAAAAAGTTGAATTTCTCCAAGAATTTCCTTCCCTCCCCTCTCTACTAGCTGCTCTGACATGATTTAGTTTAGTAACTTCACTGGAAGTAACTTTTCCAGTTTCATCATCCCGCTGTCCCTGTTTGTCAAAACTATGAGCAGGCTTATGTGGCATTGCACTAATCTTGGGCATATCAAAGTCTCTATCCCAATAAGCTTCATTCCTTGAAAACCCATGTTCTCTGGCCTTATTCCGATCTGTCAAACCATAACTTGTATCACGCTCATCATCAGCCCAGTCAGACCTCGGTTTCAATCGAACTATGGGCAGAGGGCCGAGGAAAAATTCTTCTTCCTTCCTAGCACGGTCAGCAGCACGAGAACTATGGGAAATGTAAGTTTCATAGCCATCCTCATTCAGTCCATTGCCAACACTATCATGGGATGGATGGAACTGAGAGTGCACGTCAACATGTGAGCTCAAGTGTGCACCATTCTTCTGCTCAATGGATAAATTATCACTTACCAATTGCTTCTGCTTCGGATTCAAATTCTCCTTGAGCTTCTGAGGTGGCCCCGAAGACAAAGTGGCCCGTAATGAAGGAAAATCTTCACCTCTTAACACAGCCACCTTCTCTGCAGTAGGATAGGCCTGAGCAGAAGCAGATGTAGTGGGTCCAACTCCAACCACACCTGATCGAACCGAAGGTGGCATATATGCACTATTCCCCCTGTTAAACGAATCCAGAGGACGCAATCCATTGTCAAATCCATCAAGTGTCTGTTCACTAGATGGTTCTTTTTCTTGTAAAGCAATAGTAGGTTTGGTCCATCCCATACCAGAAGAGGTGGGACGAGACCCACTTCCAGAAACCCCTCCGCCAGCAGGCCCTCCGCCCAAACCTAGCGAATCAAACCTCTCATGCTCTCTCCGCAAGGAAGGCAGATTCAAGGGGGGTGGAACAGAAAGCTTCGGCCCAGCTTTCTGTGAACTGCGAGGCCTCGAAAGGACCACCATACCAGCGCCCCCACCTCCATGACCACTAGGTCGCGTTCGACTGGATGTATAAGAGTTTGAATGAGATGAATGAGGATGAGAATGCTGCCCATAAGATTTGTTCAGATTCACAGATGCAAATTTGGCTCCCACGCCGGGGTTGGCCATGGCAGTCCCACCCAAAGTCTAAATCGTTTGGCGGATATATTAATGATTCAAAACCCTAACCCTAGACAAAGGCGGTGGCGTGAAACTGTAGCTGAAGCCGACCGATGAGACTCCCTCAACCTTCAAAGTTATACGGTCAGGTCGTCGAACATTCCCCGAACGGACGGCGAGGAGTTTAGTGGTCGTCAAGATGCTCAATCGGACCTCAGCCGCGGAACTTCCAGGCTGATACTTCAAAGAACCAAAACCAATACCCCCCCAAAAAAAAAAAAAAGTTTTCCCTCTCTATCGGTTTCCTAGCTTATATTGCATCTTTAACCGTATCGTCATTTTTGTCCTACAGAAAGCGACGTTTTTACCTTTTTTATGCAAAAATTTTTTTTCATTAATTCAACTGATCAGTTTTCTATTTTTTTAAAAAGATATGTGGTTTCTTTTCAAGAAGAACTGTCATTTAAAATGGTTTTGTTTCTATAAGCGCAACAAACAAACAAATTCGGCAATTCAGCTGAACAGATATACACTTAGCGCTAATTAATATACATAAGTATTGTAGTTTAGGGGCTGTTTTCATACTATTTTTTAAAATAATTTTTATAAATAAAAAACAATAAAACTTGTTTAGTAAGTGTTTTAGACAAATACGTCTCAAAATAATTTTAAAAATTATTGTTCTTAAATTTTAAAATAAAAAGGAAAAAAAGCATATATTATGCATTTTCAAAAACATTTGTATTCAAAATAAGAAAATAAAAACTCGATGGTATTTTTGTAATTATATAAGTCTATCAACAATATTTATATAAATATGATCTATTATATAAAAAAGTAATTTTAGTGGCAATTAACAATTGTAAAATTAAAAGAAAAAGGGGGCAAAAATTCCTTATAGCAAATATGTCGATTATATTGACCACCATTGAATGCAACTGCTTTTTCATATTGAATTAATGTTAGAAAGAAAGTTGTGTCTTCTAACTAATTTTGATGAAACTATCACTTTGGCGTCTGTCCATTTTTGTTTTTAATAAGCATTTTTTGACTAATTTGTGCAATGTATTTTATCTTATTTAAAAGTAGACTTTTCGTCAGCCCCAAAACTGAGCAAGTGATTAGCACGGATGGTGAGCCTCACCTCATCTCCGTAAACCTGATTTATCTATCTATTTTCCAAATTCATAACCATCCACATAAAACTTACATAATTTATATCATACACTTGAGATATGAATTTAACATTTTATTAATTAAATCAAATCATTACACTATCAAAGTTCTATCAATCTTTCATACAAATGATTACCATGGTCTTATTTCATACATATACAACAATTTCTCATTTCTATTCAATCCTGGTACCACCTACTTGATTACAGAGCTATCTAGATAATCATGAAAATTGACATTTACAAAATACTATACTTCGAACAATGGTGCAGAGACTTAGAAAAGTCTTCTTACGCTTTATACTTTCTCTATTCCTAGAGAGGAAGGAAAAGAAGGGAGTGAGTTCACCAACTCAATGAGAAAGTTCTACTCTATCACAACCACACACAAAATAGTAATGCACACACAAATTATATGTATATAGATACATATGTATATGTGTGTGTGTATGTGTGCGCGTGCAACTATGCATGATTACTGCGGTAGAGAAATCACTATGTCCAAGGCATTCAGAGGTATTCACAATATCACAAAATTAATACACACCGAACAAACATCAACCCAATCACAGTTCAACTAATTAAGCACAAGTCCAATACATTCCATAATAGAAATTAACAATGTCGGAAGGCTTCCCTGACAATCTTTGACACATTTCATTGGCCAATCCATCACACCAAACCTTATTAACTTTGTGCCCACCCTTGTTAGCTTTATCCCATGGGACTCTAACCCATGTCATCCTTCAATTGTATCAATCACATACACAATCAATAACGAACAATAATTCACAACAACAATTTACAACCTCAAGGGTTTATCATATATGTCATCATTGTCACGCCACAAAATGAGACCGTGACCGGCACGGGATGGTTCCCTCATCATATTGTAAGCCTATCATTAAACAAAATCCAACATGCAACATAAAGATGATGCAGAGGTTTCGACTCAAGGTGATAAAATGAATTTATGATTTAGTTGACATATAATGATAAAACATCCTTTTTTGTTACAATGTCACTTATTAAGAGTATAATTTGCACATGAAAAAAACACGTATAAACAAATTGTAGTATACAAATTTTACTTGACAACCAACACCAAATCCTTAGGTGTTCTATCTAACTACAGAATGACTTAGTGCCAATTTCAACTATAGACCATACCATCAACTCGATCCAGTAGAGGTCAAGGAATCGAAGGCTTTGCTACTCCTCATATGAAGACTCGCTCGCTAGCACAAAATCTGCAAGAGGTACACAAAAGAAAGGAGTGAGTATAAAATACTCAATGAGATATAATTTTACTGAAATAAATGCACCTTACAGTGTACCTCCTGTAGGGATGAGAACTTGGCATCAATCTCATCCTCCACCACAAGACTACATAACCAAACACATGGATAAACATGCACCAGAAAAGTCCACATTCAACATCCAACATAGGTATAAATATTAAATACAACTCTAACACAATCAACCCTCAAACATATACTTGTTTAAATATTATGAAAATGTTTGTCTAAATTATAAATCATTGCTAAAATTTCAAATATTCAATATAATAATTAAAGAAACATATCATACATAATTTAATAAAATAAAATGTATGAAAGTTACTATATTCTAAAAGTTGTACATAATATTAATTGTTCTATTAAACATTCCTAAATGCTAATTAAAAAGCACAAATTCTACATAATTATGCAAGTGCTTGATTCAATTCTCCAGCTTTTGCTTTAGCTCTTGTATGTATGATGATGCATCCTATATTGCTAAGCCTTTATGCTTTTCTGCATAAACAACAAAAGAAAATTTTATCTCAACCTAATAATTGTTTAAT
Source organism: Biancaea sappan (assembly GCA_037074585.1). Taxonomy (NCBI): domain Eukaryota; kingdom Viridiplantae; phylum Streptophyta; class Magnoliopsida; order Fabales; family Fabaceae; genus Biancaea; species Biancaea sappan. The sequence goes on from CM073490.1 coordinate 66,943,864, forward strand.
GCTAAAGTATATATTAATGAATAAGTGGGTTCATAAACACACTATGAAAAAGAATTGAAATTAAGAAATTTTTACCTTGAACTATGTTATCCACTGTTCATGCTTTCCAAATGTTACAATGAATACAACTACCCAATAGATAGGTCAAATGAGCTTGCTTAGTTCTAAATATAAATGCAGTGAGATCTCAATTATAAACAACATTGTAACTCAATCTCACTATGAATATAAAGAAGAAAAGAGTCTATTGGCATTGTTAAAAGGTCATTAAAAATTGTGTCTTCTACAATCTCACTATGAATCTCTCCTACCAAGCAAGGACTACATCTAAGAAGACTAAATGAGTTCAAGAAGCAAATCATAACTTCTTTAAAATATACTAAAACAACTATTTACAATTTAGCATGAGTCATTTCCTATGCCATAACTAGTGGATATATAAACTAGTATTTAGCATGATGAAAACTACAATGAATAACGTTTTCATGTTGAACAAGTTACCTCAATGTTTAGGCAAAGTCAAGTAGAGTGCAAGCAATTTCAAATTCTATTCATTTAACACCTGAGCAATACTATTATTCAAATAAATCCCACTACAAAATCTCAGAGACAATAAATAGCACAAGAAAATGATGGCATGCACATTATGTTGTCAGCTTGCTCTCTTTCCCCATACATCCGTTTAACATTATTGAAAACTTCAACTATACTGAATTAATAACACTATATGCTTGGCTTACATAAGTTGGTCTGAGGACCACAATGAATGTCGACTTAAACCCCAAGTACCACACAGATTGCAATAACTTTATAAAATAAACTAATTTTAAAGAAATGTAATTCGCAGAGCATATGCATAAACAAGCAGTGGTGCACCATATGCATGCATTGAGAAACAAGTACATGCTTGACATTCTTGTTGCCTAATTCTTTCTGGGAACTTGTCTTTCATCCTTGCAATGGCAATAGACTGATTGCATTTGAATAAAACTTATCTACCTACTCTAGAGTACTAATGTAATATCAAAATACAATGTATTAATAGTAGAGCAGGGTTTTAACATTATCTTAAATAGCTACGAGAAATTTAATTTATGTGAAAAATAAATAAATAAATTTGGTAAGGATTATGGTGCTCTTGATGAATTGTTGAAAAAATTTTACTTGCACGCTCAAAATCTCCTCGCATGACAAGAGTTTATACTCAATCAAGCTCAGAAGTAAGGTGTATCCCATGACACTGCATACACGACCAAATTAAAATATTTAAAGCAATGAGAACATATCTCCACTCTTCAATGACTCTCCTAAAACATTTTTAAGGGTGAATTAGTCTGTAGTGAATTAGTGTTGAACAAAATATAAGCTTACATTATGAAATCCATGTTTGTAGAAACAAAGTCTTATAATATAGTGAATTAGTAATTAACAAAATCTACATGCATATTATTACCTTAGTCACCACCAGTATTATTGGATTAGCATCAGCAAGATCATGCACATAGGACAAAAAGCTGCCATTGGAGTTAACAATATCAACCTATAAGTAATTACTTAAGCAAATTAGACCAAGAAACTACACAACTTTCAGCCATTTATTATCATTAATTGGAAAGTGAAACTAATATTGACAACTCGCAGAATCTACTTCAAGAAGGCTGATGCAAAAAGCTAGAAATGCAAGAACGAATTGACATTGCTTCTTTACATGTATATAGAGGTTGTATATATGTGACCAAATCCAATATAGATAGATAAGATAGCCATCACATATATGAATATGATTCAACATAAGTTCTTGAAGTCCTTCATATTGACTACCACAAGAAGGCCATCACATCATTGGACCTTTTCAAAGCATCTATGAATAAGATTCAACATAACAGTGATCTTTGTTTTATCTAAGTCAATCAACAAGTCTACTTTTGTTATTTTATTGCTATCCTATAGTATTACACTCTTTAGAACAAAATAAAAATACCAACTTCTGCTTCTATATAACATGTAAAAAGTGAACCATGACCTTGTCAATCACGCTTCTAATCACCAGTTCAACCCAAAAAAAAAACTATAAGTTATAGGATTTGCAAGTTGAGGAGCAATTAAGTAAATCTGACAAGAATTTCACTAATACGCAAAAGATACAATCACAATAAGCAACCCAAATGGACGTATGAAACGTAACATAATCAATGTTTATGAGTCCTCCAACATAACTCAATAAACTACCAACAACAAAAAACAATTACAAAATCATTTTTCATCCACAAACAAATCCATCTCATCCCATATCATGTGTCTGTAATTTTGCACTAAGTATACGCATATCAAAGGTTCTGACATTATGATCAGATTTTCATTCATTGATATCACTAAAAAAAAGAACATAAAAAAGTTGTTATAGTCCGGTATCTTACCCTATTTTGTTTTCAACAATTAAACACTATTAGTTAAAGGGGAAAAGAGAATGTATGACATTATAACATAAAACAATAACCTAAGATACATTATTCCATAATTGGGATACAATTTAGAAGTGTGCAAGCATCTCCAAGTGTTCCATGTCCTAACATTTGAAAGCTTTACACAACATGATTTATACAAATATCAAATCCCTATGCTTGAGTAGGTTAGCTACTTACCTGGTTCAACAAATAAAAGCTAGGAAAGACCCGAATCAAGCACATGAAAACTCGTGGTGTCACCTAAGGAAGCATATAACACCACAGAAATCAACTCCTATATCATCAAAGACATCTAGACAGGAGTGCCTTGGGCGTCTAGCCAACTCTCTGAGGACCCCATGCATTCCAGGTCGTGGTACTTGGGGTGCCAAGTGGCCTTTCCCATTCCTCTCTCTATCTCAGCAGCACCATAGGTGCCAGCCATGGCGTCTAACTCACTCAAGACCTTCTCGGCCTCTATGGCGCCTAGGGTGCCAATTGTGTCGCCCGGACCTCAAGCCACAAGAGCCTTCTAGTTCTTATTGTATTGGCCTAAAACCTCACTAATTTATCTTTACGATGCTTCCTCTATCAATTAGATCTTTTATCCATAGAAAAAAAGTATATAGGCATATCTACCCACTCTAATGCGATTATTGTATGTAAATGGACCTTTTGTCCAACAAGGGAATCAGAAATAGGATCATAAAAGAATCATGAAAATTATAGTGTTGATGTGTTTCATAAAGGGATCTAATGAAATTAAGAAAAGAGAACTTATTTTTTGCCCGGACCTATTGTAGCCAAAATTAGAAGAAAAGTTTACCAAATTTCATCTCTTAACCCTCTATTTCCAAAGCTTCATTTTGGGAAAAGTTTAAGACCTTTAGGTGCTTTAGAAATTAGAGGGAATCATTAATCACCACACCCATAAGCTCAAGGAACCAAAATCCCATTTACGCACACAATGGAGAAAGAGCTTGTTTAAGAGCATTAATGGTTACTATCATTTTTGTTAGGAATGGTTGGATGCCAAGAGGGGGTGAATTGGTTTTTATAAACTTTTCACAAAAATTAATTGTAAGTTGAAATGATTTTCTGTAGAAGTGCAATACTAAAGATAATAAATACAATACAAAAAATCAATGTGGTGTCAACATGAATAATTATAAAGATCAAAGAATTAAAGAGTAGATATCAATATGCACAAATTAAAGAGTAAGGGATAGAGAAAGCAAACTCGGAGACTTATACTGGTTCGGCTAATTCAAGCCTACATCCAGTCCTCAAGAGACCACTTGAGTATTTTGACTATAATTGCAAGTTTAATTTAGGTACTTGCAAATCACTACAACCACAAGTTCGATTAGGCACTTATGAGCCATCGCAAGTTTGATCCGAATACTTGTGAATCATAATAGAGAATTTGTCTAACCGGGCTCCTCTACAACCCAATCACAGTGTTTCCCTCAAACACTTTTTTAAGGAACACTTTCCTTAAGAATACACTTTAGAAGTGGAGAAGAAATAAGATGAATACAAGGAAACTCTCTTCAAATAGTAGATAAAAAAAAAAAAGGCTTTCTATAAGTCCAATGATGGAAAGTATGTAAGATTTGGCTCAAAATTGTTTTCTTTCTCTCAAAGATGATAGAACAAGTTAATATCACATTGTATGACTTTATTCTTGCTCAAAATTGTGTATCTAAGGTCATATATATAGCCTCTATTGAAATATAGTCGTTACTGCACTTAAAAGTGAGTTCCATGTGTCATTACTCGACTATCGTAAGCCATCATCGACTAATGGCTAAATATGACCGTTAAATTCAAAATATGACCATTGTGGGTGATTAGTCGACTAATGGAGACTAATCAGGGTCCATTAGTCGACTAATAACTCTTTGTCAAAAATCTTGTTGACTTGGAACTTTTAAGCTCAATTAAAAATTTATAACTCTCTCATTTGAACTATGTTTTAAATAAATAATATATCATTGGAAAGCTCTTGGAGTCTAGTTTCAAATGAGATAAGTTTCACTCAAAAATTATTTTTCATTTAAAAGATATGATCAAAATACTAACCGAAGGTCAGGTAAAATAATTCTTGAGTACAGCCAAGTCAACTTTCAGTTTTTCAGAGTTTAGTTTAAATGGTCATATCTTTCTCATTTAGACTCCATTTTAAATAAATAATATACCGCTTTGAGTCTACTATCAAATGAGATTAAGATACTTGAAAAACTAATTTTTCATTTAGGAGACATGATATAAAGAGTAACCAAAGGTCAAAAACTATCTTTTGTAAAACTTCATATCTTACTATCTTTTTGTTCAAATCATGTGATACTTGATCAAAAATCTTGAGCCAACATATGTAAATCTTAATCATTGAGTTGCACAAGTTTACTAGCCTGTTTAGAATATACCTAATGCAAACACATAGGCTAACTTGATGCATCTAAGCTTCCAAGACTTCAAATCTTTTAGTTCTTCACTTCTTAGAACTTTATCATTGCATGTTGTTTTTCTTGAGTGAGGCATGATGTTGCTTTTCCTTGTTCTTCAATCCAATGCTCACTCTTCTTGTTTTGAACCAATCTATAAAATACATCTTACTTGCAAATGAAATGGTCAGTTCAATTCATGATAAAAGTATGATTAATGTATAAGACATTACACATTAAATAACATAGTCATGCTTAAATGCTTGTAGCATATATATGATAATTAACTTTTATATATATCAATGCTATATTTCAAATACATTTGTCATCATCAAAACTTATGGCATAAAGCCTTAGGGTCAACAATTTCAAATTATTATCCAACAACCCCATAAGCTTTGCAAATCAAGGTTCAAGATAGAAAGTCAACCCAACACAAAGAAATGAAACCATAAAGCTTTACATCCTATACTTAAGGTTTGGAAAGGAGGCACAACTAAGGAGAGAAAAGGTGATTTCTCACTGATCTCAATCCTTTGGTCAGTAGCCCACCAAATCCCTAGCCCCTCAGATGCTAAGCCAACCAAGAAGAATATGGTGTTTAGAGAAAAGCTTGTGTGTGGCATGAGGGTGAGGAGAAAACTTGGAAGCCTTGTGTATGTATGTTTCTGCTATGAGTAAGGGAAAAGAGAAGAAAGAAACTTTTATTTTAAATTTTTAGGTTCAAATGGCAAAAATGCCCTTGGTCTCCCATGGCAATTTACCATAAACCCCCTTGCTTGTGTTGCTACCTCTCCTCTCCCACACTTAGGCAAATCCTACATTTTGAAGGCCTTCTCAACATTTCATTAGGCATATACAAGGGCACTACAAAATTAATTTGCGAAACTTCCAAAGGCTAAATTTCTATTCACTTTAGTCCTTACTTAATTCTAATTATATTTTCATTTTTCCGTGACTTTGGTATAATTAAATTTTGTTAAAATCCACAATTCATAACCATACACTTATAATCTCACAAAGTAATTTGGCAATTAAGTTCTCATTAATCTCCCTTTTGAATTAATAAAACTCCCAGTTAAGGATTAGATAAATCTCCCTCCTATGCGATTAACATTGAATATCTCCAACTCCATTACACAAGTAAAAAAAAATTCATGGCAAGGCAATACTACAAAACACAATGATAAAATAATCATAATAAACAAAAAATCAAATCTCCCATACACACGTGCATCTCATGAAATCCTGGGTATTACATGCATCATCCTTCATTATCCCTTCCTAAGCCTAACCAAACTCAACTCCACAATCCAAACATATGCAAAAATTTGACCATTTGACTGCAAGAGTAAATCTAACAAGAATTTCACTAGTCTAAAAATTTAAAAAAAAAGAAGCATACGGAAAAATTGATAAATCAGTCAAAAATGTGAAAATTAGAAAAATTTTATAATACTTTAACAAAGCATTAGAGAAAAAGAGATCTATAACAAAATATGATCAAAAGAGGTAGATTCAGAATCATTAAAAATCAAACAATAAACGAAGCGAAATAACAACATCAATCCATACCGTGGAGCGTAGAACTCGATGACGATAAAATCATGCATGCTAATAGTGTCAGTGAAGTTGGTGTAATCCAAAGTTAGCACGAATTCCTTGCCTTTTGCCTCATCGGTGGAGATCCAAGTAGGTAATGATGTGATGAAAGACAGAAAGTAAATGAGGATGAAGCAAAAGGAAAACCCTATACATTCCGTGTACAAATGAAGAAAATGAGTGAAAATAAAAAAACTAAAAGAGGAATAGATTGTTGCTGGAAGGTAGAAAAGGTGAATAGTGGATTTCAGATTAATGGAGGGAGAGCATAAAAGAGGACAAAAAACAATGGAGGGCGATCTCCCACAAACTTGAACCTTTACTTGCCCTCAAGTAAATCAACCTTCACACAAACAACGGAGTAAAGCAAAAATCGAATACATATGTTTACAATCAGGCTCAGAAAATGATTAAACTAAGCAAGGGAAAAGAGTGGAATATGTAGAGAAAAATTAGAACCATATACTAAAATTAGATTTAGGAAGAACTTTAACTAGAGAACAATTATACTTGCAATAATAGCTTGGAGATTTAATTCAAAACTCAAATAAATACCTTGATACCTTAAAAATCTCTTAAAGCAAAATACCATCACTTGAATTAATCTTTCCTTTTATATTTTTACACTCTCAAGGATTTTCATTCCAAATTCTAATTGATTTAATTAACAATTTGAATAAGAGGGATGTAGCTGGTAGGAAGTAAAGTCTATGCACCCAATCCACATAACTCTTCCACCCCTTTCACACCCAATGAGAGAAAGTCAGAGTGACAAAAGTGCTTGTGCACCTAATCCACAACACTTCCCTACCCCTTCATTCTCTCAAACTAATTGAAAGTAAAGTTCATCAGATGAGAAAATGCCCGTGCACCTGATCCACACAACATCGCCTCAACATAAACCATTCCCTCCAGCCAGTTCATTATTCTTGTTTGTAAAAATGGAACACCAATCTTTTTCTCTTTTTTTTTTATATTTTATTTTTGGAATCAGGAGTGTACACCCCTTATTGAGCTTACTTTTAATTTTAGGAAATCTTAACTCAAGCTAAAGTAATTGTTCTAAGAGTTTCAAAACTTCAAAAAGCTTGAAATGAATTTTACAATAAATCTCCTATTATTATTAAAAACAAGGCTAACTCTTTAGTATAAACAATTCCAAGATCTTAATTTTGCCAAATCTTTCTAATTTAACAAAAACATTTTCAATTCTTTCCCTTACAAAGATTTAATCACAACAAAAATTTTAAAAATTTTTGAAAACCTAATATGTTTGAACTATGCTTTACACACAAAACACATTAACAGACAAAAACAAGCACAAACAAACACAACACATAAAACACCTCTCCCCTAAACTTAAATTTGACAGTGTCTTCACTGTTCCAAATCAGCAAAAGAGGAAGAAGAACAAATAACTAAACAAACAAAACAAAAATGCTACCATAAAATATACTAACTGCCATTCACATAGAAAATAATCATGAACCATGTTTAGCATTATCAATTCAAATAAAAAAATATATATTAAAATAGAAGTTATAACATTTTCAACAACAGTGCACTAAACCACAAAAACAGAAAAAACTACGAAAGCAAGAAACTTGGGTTGCCTCCCAAGAGCGCTAAATTTATAGTCTTTAGTCAGACTTTACCAGTTTTATCCTGGATCAAAATAACCTATGGAAGAGTCTTGAAGCTGAATTGCCTTTCCCCAACCTTGCCATTTTTTTTATTGATTAGTTCTTTGGCTTTATATGAAGGAAGTGCAGATTATTCAACCGACATTGTTTCTTCTTTATAATCATAAGCTTCCTTTTCCACCAATGATTTTGCAATATCGAACACATTAAAAGTCTCGATCTCCTTTTGGACTGTCATTGTTAATGTCCCTCGAGCCACATCAATTACAGTTATCGAAGTAGCTAAGAATGGTCTACCCAGAATGAGAGGGATTTCCTTGCCTTCTGCCATGTCTAAAACCACAAAATCCATAAGAAAGAAGAAATTTTCCACTTTGACTAGCACATCTTCCACTACCCTATATAGATGTCTCAATGATCTGTTGGTGAGCTAAAGGGTCACCATAGTTAGTTTCACTTGACCAATCCTAAGTCTCTTAAAAATTGATAATGGCATTAGATTAATGCTAGCCCCAAAATCACACTGGGTCCTCTTGAATGTGACACTCCCAATAGTACAAGGGATGGAAAGACTCCTTGAATCCTTGAGTTTCAGAGGCAACTTCTTATGTATAATCACGATGCACTCTTCGTTCTGTGTGACTCTCTTATTATTTCCCATCTTCTTCTTTTTCAACATCTCTTTCATGAACTTTGCGTGTACAAGCATTTATTCCAAGGCTTCAGCAAAAGGTATATTTATTTGTAACTTTCTAAATACCTCCAAAAATATGTGAACTACTTCTCATTGTGCTTTTTAGATCTCTGAGCTTGAGGATACGGTAATGGTGGAACAACATTTTCAGCCCTTGTGTTTCTTATTGTATTCTCGCCCTTAACTTTAGCATCTGAAGCATCTACCTTCTCAGTTACATTTTCTTAAGGTTCAACAATTCTTTCTTTCTCTTCTTTAGTGATTACCCCTTGGGTCTGATCATGTGATTTGACAGCATCGGGAAGCTCTTCACCACTCCTTAGAGTAATGGCATTATAGTACTTTTCCCCTCCTTTCTTGAGTTGTTTTCAGTATCACTAGAGAGACTGCCTTGTGGCCTATTGTTCAGAGCAAGTGCTATCTGGATTATCTAAGTCTCTAAATTTTTAACTACCACATTTTGAGTTTGAAACATTAACTCATTCCTTTCCATGAACTTCATAAACATATCCTTCATTGACTCTTTCTTTTCCACTTGAAGTAGTGAAGCTTTATTTTAAGAAGGGTAATTATTCTGGTTACTAAAGCCACGAGGTTGAGATGGCCTACCAGAAGATGATGAAGATGTGGGGTTTAGACAATGATTGTTACTCTATGAGAAATTTAAATGATTCCTATTCTCCGGATGGTATGAATTGGAATAAGAGTTGTTTTGATTCCTTTGAGCATTACCTAAGTAATTCAATTGCTCCATTGTAGTCAACTCATCATAACACCATTGGTATGAGCACCACCACAAAAGTTTCAATTAGCTTTTGGAGTGACTACAACATTCACTCTTGCAGGTTCTTGTTACCTCGAGTACAATATATCAACTTTCTTGGCCAATTCTTCATTCTGAGTCCACAGAGCATTTAGGGTGTCCAATTCCATAATTCCCTTACTTGAAATATTTTTGGCTCTACTAGAAGCAATTTGGCTTGCCTCTATGGTCTCTATTATCTCTTGAGCTTGTATAATCGATTTTGCCTTTAAAGCACCACCAGCTACTGTGTCCAATTTATCTCTTGCCTCATATGTTAGGCCAATATGGAAGATAGTGAGCTATTGTCACTCTTGAATACCATGATTTAGACACTTCATCAGTAGGTCCTTGAACTGTTCCCAAGGCTTATATAGAACTTTGCCTTTGTGCTGATAAAAGGCCATGATCTCATTCCTCAATTTGACTAACTTTGAGGGAGGAAAGAATTTATTTAATAACCTTTTTTAGAGTTCATCCCAAGGCATGATATTCCCTATTGGTTAAGCGTTTAACCAGCTCTTTGCCATATTCCTCAAGGAGAAGGGAAACAGACAGAAACATATGGCATCGTCACTTACTTTATTAAGTTTAATCATATCACAAATATCCAAAAAATTTGTGATATGGTTATTCGAGTCTTCTATGGAACTTCCTCCAAACTGATTATGTTGAACCAAATTCATCAATACCACCTCAATTTTGAAATTGTTGGCACTGAGTGGAGGTTTCACTTACTGGAAGCGTGTCCAGCATTAGTGGGTAAATTGTAGTTCTACACAGCTCTATTGTCACCCTGTTGCTCATTTCGAGCACCATTACCCCCATTATTTCCAATATTATCTGCCATTTCTTCTTCTTCTGAAAAAGCTAGTCTTTCTTGTATTTTTCTTACTCTTGCTTCTTTTTTGGCTATCCTTGCAAGTTTTTCGATCTCAGGCTCATATAAAAGTTCAGACAGATTAAGTGTACCTCGCATACACAACAAAAATTACCAGTCAGAATTGACAAAAAGGAAATTAGAAAAACAACTCTAAAAGCAAAAATGACTAATTAAATAAAAAGAAAGAGAATTAAAAAGTAAAACAAAACAAAGCAAAATAATTTAAAGTAGAAAAATGTCTAATCTATCACTTTTAAATTTCTTAGAATATTAGCTAAAAATTATTAGTCCCTGATAATGGTACCAAAAACTTGTGACCAATTTGGCAAGCACACCAGTCGCATAAGTAATAAAGAGTGAGTAAATTATCGTTCCCACAAGGACTAACTTACTAATAACCCAAGAAATTTAATTGCATTAGTCATAGGATTTAGATTAGATTGAAGACAACTCTAATTAAAGAACTGAGAAGTAAAAGTGAACTATAATATTTTTTTAATACTTTTTAGCAAATAAACACACATAGAATTGGGTGAAAATAATTCAAATAAAAGGCCTAGAGTTACTAATCCCCCTCTTTTGTCCTAGGAATTGCTAAACTCTCTCATGCACTTATGATTCCAATTAATTAACCATGTTAACCTTAGGTTATCTTATAGCTTAAAATAATTCTCCCGAATCTAGATTAAGCTACTCAACACCGATGCAATTCCTTATATGGGTTAATCCTAATATAACCAACCTAACTTTGATTAAACGAGATTAATTAATATCCTTATTAGTTAATAAGTGAAATCCCTTATGTTAAGGTCATGCACTCATCCTTTTCAAATAGAGTTCTATTCTCATCTCCCTTTCCCAAGATCGGTAAAAGCAACAAACAAACTATAAAGTGATCAAGTTCATAGCAAGTTCAAGATAAATGAATGAAAAGACATGTATTAAATCAAAGGAGTTCACAAATACAGAGAGATCACAATCCCTAATATGAATTTAGGTTCATAGTAACTCTAGAATGAGAGAATTAGCCACTCATGGCTATAAAACTACAAAAAAAAAAGTAAAAGATAGAGAAAAATCTATAAATTCAAGGTTGGGTTGACAAAAATCGGGCATGGAGAGTTTTGGAATGGGATTCCTCCTCTTCCCTCTGCAAAGTCGGCATCCTCTAGCTTCCCCTGAACTCAGAATGACCTAAAAAATCTGTTCTGTCGCTATTTAAACCAGTAGAAAGAGTGTAGAAAATGCAACCCACCGCTATAGTGGTGGAAGGCAAAATGGTTGGTTTTAAAATAAATTGGTCCAGGAGACCACCACTATAGTGGTGAAGATCTATTACTATAGCGGCAGCTGACAGAGAAGAAGAATTCAACATAAGCAGCTTCAGTAACCACCGCTATAACTATGAGAAGCCACTGCTATAGCGATGATTGGCAGAAAATGGTTTCTTTTGTAGCAACTTCAGAAGCATAGCTCTAGCTGAATTTATTGACAAGCACAAATTCCTCACTAACTTAACCTATAACAAAACAACAAAACACTAAATACTAGCAGCAAAGACTCAATTTATTAAAAGCTCTATGAAAACCTAACTAATCTAAACTAACCAAAACATGAGTTAAGAATTACAAGTATATAGGCAAGATAGATATCAAAAGAGAAGGTAAATACTACTTGGGAGAGGATGCCTAAGTGAAGGATGGGCATTAATGATGTATAACTCTCAAAAGTGTGTGTGTGGGTATAGTGAAATCTATTTCTATTATCTGTGAATGATAATTGTTTTATGATTATGACGAGTAAAGATTGGTATCGCCCAATTTAGACCAAGTATGAAACATTGTGATATGTTAGGTAAAATTTTATATATTCAATAAAACCCCTTCCCTTGTACTGGAATATGTGAACTAATCTCGGTGTACTAGAATTATATTTTTGAGTGATGACTTGTGGTGTATTCTTGTCATATGTTGCATTGACATTGGAAATCACTTGAAATATTAGAATTTCTATTCTCATAGTGAGCTCGTGTCTTGTGATGGTTATGTTGTATGTGGAAAGCCTGTGTGGCTAATTTAAACTATGTATCCAGTAATGTTATGATGATGCATTACTTAGAATGCCTATGGGATGGCATAATAATTAGTCGCTATGTGGCAATGCGACTTTAACCCTCGAGAATGCCACACTCGAGGATGCCGCCTATGTAAAGGAGAGGCAAAGAAACTTGTAATATGATATTCTTGTGAATGTAAGCTTATAAGATGGTTAAACATAAGGTTATCAAATACTCTACTTGTATATAAAACTATGTGATATATATGTTTAAGTGGTGAAGTTTAACTATTGACATTATGAAACCTTGAATTTATGTGATGATTCAAGGTGTAAATTATCTCTTGTGTGTGTTAAGTTTCCTTGTGGTGGGCGTGATTAAGTGTTGGTTATGTAATTGTGATGATTATTTTACGTGTGGGATTTTAAGTTGTTTGTATAGGTGGTGTCATGATGGTCTGAGTGACTCAGTTGTGCTTGAGGATGGGACCTCCCTAAGGTCTTATCCCTGTGACAGTATACAAATTGGTATTTACTTGGGTTTAATTATCTCTTACTGAGTTTTGTACTCACCTTTTCGTTTGTGTACCTCTTGCAGGCTCTTAATAGTTGGTGAGTTTTTGTATGAAAAGTAATTGAGTCTCCAAGTCCACGACCCCTGTTGGTTTCAAGTTGGTGGTTTAGTTTTATGTAAGGATATTGTGTACCTCCCATATAGATGTGAAATACCCCGGAAGATCATGATGTGTACATGTGCATGGAGATTTAATTTTTTGCTTGTTATGATTATTTTGTTGTGTTGTGCATATACCTAATGTTTGGAATGTTGGAGTGTTCTATTGCCTTACCCATGATTTTTTTTAATTGTTGGGTGCAATGGAGATGGAGGTATCCTGTGTTAATCACATAGGAAGGAGATTTGAGCACACCCTTAGTTGGGAATTTAATTATTTGAAAGGAGAATTTATAATAACTTGTTTGCTTAGTTTTGTTTTTGGTACCAATTATGTATTGTTTGCAAGTTTTGGAGTTTGAGTATTTAGTCTTGCTAAATACGAATATGGAGGGAAATTAAATTAATGCTTCCTCAAGGATTAAAATGAAAAAGGGGAATTTAACCTATAGGAGTATAGGAAAAGAATAATTTTTATTTGTGTGAATGATGGTCTTGTGTGACAAAGGAATGATGGAAAGGATTTTGGTGTGTAAAATTGCCTAAGTGTAGGGAAGAAAAATAAGACTCAAGTGGATGGCATATGGTGATTAGTCTTGATAGCTTGGGGCATTTTTGTCCATTAAGACTCAAAATTACTTAAAAAGCATTTAAAAATCAGAACCACCCTCTTTTCTCTCCTCACACATGGCAATACACACACATATTTCCCAAGACCCTTTTTCTTCATCCCTCATGCCGTACACAACATTTTACCTCTTATCAAAGCTTCTCTTGATGGAATCTTTCTTATGAAGGTTCAGATTTGTCCATTAAGGCTTGGTAGGAAGAAGTTGAATAGATTTCTCCTTTCTCCTTCTTGACTTGTCCATCTCTTGTCCCTAAATGTTCAATGGTTAGGGTTTATGCTTCTTTGACTTTTCTGATCTTAGTTAGGGTTCAAGTTGACCATGTTGTGTCTTCTTGAGCATTTAAGGTCTTTAAGTGAATTCCAAACTTCCTTCCCTATTCTTAGTCAGATTTTTGAGGTGATTTGATAGATTGCTTAGGCTCTTAAGTGGAAAAATCATATTGTTTTGTCATGTTCTTCTTCTATGTGATTTTCCACTTAAAATCTTCTTGATTTGTTGTTCCAACCACTTAAAGTGATGTTTGAAAACTTTGTTGCGGTATTGAAACTGAACTTTAAGTGGGAAAGCTTAAAATTTATTGCCCAAGAGTTTGGTTGAGAGAAGTAAAGGATAGGAGAGCATTTATGGCCTTTTTTTTTGAGTTACTACATGTCGTTGTCTCATGACACTGTGCATAACGAAGGTCCACTGCTACAATAGTGGCTGTAGCCGCTGCAACAGCTAGACATAGAATGAAAGAGCAGAATTCCTACATTTTCGTGCTGCAGCAGTGGGGTAGGGGAATTTTCCAAAAGGTTTTGATTTCAAATCTTCTTTTTCATGCGTGCTTGCTTTGGGGTTAGATTCAGGAGTTTGTAGACCACTTTTCCTTTGTTATTGCATCAAAAGGTAAAGTTTGACTTGAATTTCAAGTGAGTAGCCAACCCACTTAAGTATGTGAAATTGTTATTAATCATATAATTGTTATATGAAATTCCTAATGTGGAGAAACATGGAAAATATGGAGTAATCCTATGATTGCATAATCTAACTATGTTTGGTTGTGATTAAATTCTAGTATAGTTTAATGAGTTAGTGAATGAATTATGTGTGTATGCCTTATTCATGTACATATGATTCTTGGAGTATTTTGTGTCTTGAGTTCATTATATGGGAGCTTAGTGGGCTAAACCCTATGGAAGACATAAATTTTCCTTCAGGAAAGGAGTTTATGAACGTGCCTTCAGGCTGGGAGAAATTTGATTGCCTACGGGCATTGAGTTAATTTGAGCCTTTGAGTTGAGAGACAAGGATGCTTTGCTCTCCACCTTTACCTTGTTTAGTTGTGTTTGGTTATTATTCACTGAATTTGCTTGTCTTACATTATTGTTTCCATTTTTTAGAGCCCGTGTAAGTTGAAGAACATTCGCCAAAGGAGTAACAAAGGTTCGAGTATCTTAACCCTCCTTGACTTTTGGGTTAGTGTCTCCTTTTGTGTAACCCTATGAAATTCTTTTGTAGTTGCTCTGTAATCCAATAAAACAATTAGAAGGGGTATTTTGGGAGTACATTAATGTTTGGAAAACATTCTTTTGTACTTGTTTTTGTAAATTCCTTATAGTATTTGAATATATGAATAGACAAAAACATGGAAGCACCCAAGCTATAGCTGGTTTTATTTAAAGATATGAAATGTGTAATACCCGTAGATTTAAAATATAGTAATTGTGAATTTAAATTTTCTATTTTTTTGCTGCCTATAGATTCTCGTCTGTGTGTGCAAGTGAAAAACATGTGTCACACATTCTTTATGCTTGAAAATGGAAGAAATTATGAATGCTACTTTGATGCATTGGTTGTTGGTCATGTGAATTATGTTTCAAACTAACCAGGGACTAAAATGAAAAGAACTAAAGTTGGGCTAGGAGCTTGGTGGTATTACAACAAGTTGGGAATTAAATAAAATAAATATGAGATAATTTAGTTCCAACCAAGGAGTAATAAGATAATTAAGAAAATAAATAATATGTTGGACGATATATCCATGGTCTTTTCTGGGCTAACTTTTGGGCGTTATTGTCAATGCAAGCTTGGGCTTGTGTGTGTAAATTGCATGACCTAGATGCTACATGGAGACACCTTAGATACTGGAAGGTGACATGGGGGCCATGTGTCATTAATATGACTATGACAAGTCAAAGGTTATATGATGGTAAATAAAATAAAAATAATAATAAAAAAAACATACTTAAGATGACTAGGCATGTATGATGTCTTGTAATATGGTAAATTAAATAAAAACAATTAAAACTAATTAATTATTATGATTTGGGAAATACATAATTGGAGATATATGAGATAAGGAAAGAAAATCAAAAGAAATATAATAGGAAGGTTAGCAAAAAGGAAAGAATTGA
The DNA here is from genome assembly GCA_037074585.1 of Biancaea sappan. NCBI lineage: Eukaryota > Viridiplantae > Streptophyta > Magnoliopsida > Fabales > Fabaceae > Biancaea > Biancaea sappan. Next base: position 66,960,135 of record CM073490.1, read on the forward strand.
GAAGAAGGAAAGTTTGTTGTAGCTTAGGAGGAAAAAAGAAACGTGTATCATGAGAGTTATAATAATGAATTAATATGAAAAGAATAAAAAGGGTAGTCAATGTAATAGAATAGGAAACCATAAAGTGGACGTGCACCCTAGGCTATGAGACAAAGAAAAAAAAGATATATAAATAAATGATATACAATAATAATATAAATTAGATATATGATTATTAAGTAAAAGACACCTCTTGGAACAAAATTGAATAAAGGCTTAACTTAATATTTATTCATATGATATCCCTTAGACGTGGAAGCCCTAGGCAATGCACACAAAAGAGATCCTAGGCGCCACCCTTACCTCCCTCACACACAAAAGAAACAAAACAAAACTTAATACACACTAAGAGACTCCTAGCTGCCACTCTATTCTCTCATCTCCCTCCTCTCTTTCTTTTCTCTCAAAACACAAGAACTCTAGACACCACATCTCCACACATAAACGTCAAAGAATGCATCACCGACAGTCTTTCTGATGTAGTAAAATTTAAAGAAAACAAGGAAAGAATTAGAAAAACCAAATTTTCATACTCTGTTTTTCACGTTGATAAAAATGGTCATAACTCCCTCTTCCAAACTTCATTTTTAATGAGTTAGATATCAATGTGGAAATCCTTGTGAGTCTATTTTCTAGAAAAATAAAATTCATTTGACAATTCTTTCCTGTTTGAGAGTTATGACCAAAACAATGACAATAGGTTGTGTGCAGTAACATGCAGTTTTTTTTTTAGTTTTGTTGTTTTGACCTTTTCCTTGAAATGTATTGTAATTGTAAATTGGATTTTTACACCCCACACCTCTTTGAACAACGCTAGGGACATGGTAGAAAGATTGACATGGGAATCCAAGTGAGTGAAACTGACAAACTTTAATCCAAGTTTAGATTTTTCATTACATAGTAAGGGGTAGGGTAGTCTCCCAGATTTAGGAACAGAGGAAACTTTCAAAAAGAGAAAATGGGAACTCGGTGGAAAAATCTGAATTGAGTATTAAAGAGAACTTATCATTTTAATTTCATCAAACGATGAAAATATAGAATTCATTCTTGCTAATTTTCATCATTTTTCTGAATAGTTGGCATTTACAAGAAATATGATAATACTCTATCATTTTGGAGGGATGGAAGCTTCATTAGATTGTGCTACATGGAAGCTTCAATAAAATTACATGATAGAAGCATTTTACAAAAAATTGAGGAATATAAGAGAACACTGTTTCTTTATAAATCAAATAGTATGAGAATCCTTAGGAGTTAATGAACATAAGGAATCTTGATCAATGGTTGTCATTAGGATTATGTGATAAATTAACCATGGTGTACAAGTGTAATGGAAGAATTCATAAATTCGTTAATGTTGGAAAAGTAGGACATGTTCTTGAAAAGTACTCGTTAGTTTCCTTTGATTATTACCAATCATAAGAAATATGGTAACACTATGAATTTAGAGGAAAGAGGAATTTATTAAATTGAGTCATTCAAAAGTTGTTGTAGATTATGCGAAGAGAACGTTTTAATGAAATTAAGAAAATAAGATAGTATCTTTTATAAATTAAATAGCATGAAAGTCTTTAGAAGCTAATTAGAGTAAAGCACCTTGATGAATGAACGTCACATGAAATATGTGGTTAATCAATCTTTCTGGTATACGTGTGAAACTAAACTTCTAATTTCATTATGGAAGCGAATGTTATATTGTATCTTGTTGCCTATGAGTGAATTTCTCTATGTTATGGCCTTACGTATTAAAATTATGAAAATGTGAGATTGACATTTAATGTACATCTGTATTGGATATATGTCATTTGACATCACTTTATGTGTTAGCGTGAATTGTGTTGTCTGGTACTAGTGGTACACACCTTCATGACGGGGTCAAGGAGGTGGCTTGGTGAGCATGTCTTCTGATTGGCACCTTGACCAGTGAGTTGTGGTAAGCGTCCTTCATGGTGAGGAAGGGTAGGTGGCCTGGGTAAGCATGGCTCTCGATTGGCACCCCGATCGGTGAGTTGAACTCTAGATTAGTGTCTTACCATTGGCATATACCATTAGTTGAATGTTATGGTGCTGCATGACAAAGAGGTGGCCTAGGTGAGCTTAGCTCCCTATTGGAACCTTGTCATGTCCACCCATTCAATGTGTTTTGGATGCTATGGTGCTATATGGCAAGGAGGTGGAATGGGTGAGCACCTTGTCATGTACACCTATTATATGCTTTATGGATGCTAAAGATCCTGTATGTATGTTAAACCCTATCTCTAGTTTGAGAAGTTGGCCCGTGGCCCTACTATGTAATGTTAAATTGTTTATTTGTATTATGGTTTAATCATTTTATTCACTAAATTTCAAAACTCACACTCGTTGATTTACCTTTTTGCAGATCTGGTTGTTAAGAGGCACCCACCTGAGGAGTAGCAGGAGCTTACTTGTGACCTTCCCATTACAGGGTAGGCCACCTACTTTATATTTTTGCTAGGATTCGATTTGTAGTCGTCTAGGACACTTAGGATGGATTTTAGGTTATGAAAATTATTTCTTTGTATTTCCATTCAAGTTACCTTTTTTTGCATTACGTTTGTTGATAGATTCGATGGACGAGATTTTCTTGAACTTATTGTGGTAATTGAGTTTTTGGACATTTTAGTTTATGATGTTCACCTTCAACTAAAAGTAGGGAAGATTCTCTTAAATGGTTCATATAGTTTATTGTCGGCACTCACTAACAGGATATCATATACTGGAATGTGATGGATGTTATATTTGTATTGTCATTGGTTTAAATGTGGAATGTTGTTAGATATGCCTGATGATAGATTCGAGTAGGTTGCCATAACAAACTTTATCATGCTCATCTAATTAGATGTATGAATTATAAGTAAACATTAAAGTTAGTATATTAACACTAAAACCCAAAAAGGGAGAAAATAAAAGTGTTGTTTGAATGGAACCTCTATGAACATCTAACTTAACAAGTATGCAAACCTATAATGTAAATTTTAGAACTAATAGGTTAATATTATGTTGTATGGTGTATTGCATTGAATTATCCATGACGCTTGGAGAAGCGAGGAAACCAGGTACGAACCTTCCTGTGTGTATGAATGATTTAAATTAGTGTAAGGCATGTTTTATGTTTGAAATGTATGATTGATTTGTTGAGCTGTTACCTGCTTTCTAAGTTCTATTCATGCGGGGTAATTGCTTAGGGTAAGGCTTACAATGATGGGAAGTATCATCACTGTGGGGTAGCGGGTTGTGACATAATAACTCATTTATCTTTATGGAGAATATTATGTTTATACATTCATGGACATTTACAGTTTCAATATTGTCCACCATTCTAGGACATTTATAATTTCAATATTGTCCACCATTTCAGAACATTTATAGTTTCAATATTGTCCACCGTTCCAAGACATTTAGGTCCTCTAAACTATTTTAGCCCCATAAGTTTCTAATAATGTTTAGGGCTCTTCCCTCAATGCTTTATCTTTAGCAATTGGGGTCACCCGTATTTATAATGACCACACATGTCTTCAATTAAAAGTCTCAATAGATTACAAATTAAAAACTTTAAGATAATATTCTCAACCAACATGTAAAAATATTTCACCATAATTCAACTACGAAATTTACTTACTCATCAAACAAAAGTCAATTTCACCAATCAATCATTTAGACATGGTTGCTTCATCACACCCCTCATACCAATCCTAATAGAAGAATAAATTTTTGTATGAGAGAACATATATATCATGCATTAATAATTCACTAAATATTAATCGATTAATCCATAGGCATAACAATCATAGGGTCGTTCACCTCTTGTAAGCAAATAAAACTAATTACATGTGGAACCCCAAATTACAAATAATCCCATTCCTTTAAGATAATGTGCTAGTATTACAATTCAAGTATTGCACTCTCATCAAGCATAGCCACCACACTCAAACCTCAAAGGTCTTTCTCATACAAGAATCCTTCCTATATTTAATTCCCAATATAATGTCATTTCTACATCAAGCATATACTTATACCAATAGCCATACTTCACCAGAAATTCAAGGATCCATAAAGATAGGATCACTAATTATAGCTAAGTATCGCTAGTTCACTACCATTAACTACACTCACAAGATTGTTTTTCATATTCGTACCATTCACTTAAATCATCAACAACCATCATGATATTAAGAAGAAGTTTACTGAGTAAATACATGATCTAGATAAGGGCACAGGTTGTCCTTCACGGACCTATTTATGAGAACATACACTTGTCCTCTTTATACTATATTACACACTACAAGTGTTCATCATATAGGGTCATTAACTTTACCTATGCAACATCCATGATTCCTATTATTCTTTGTATTCATTCTTTCCAAGAAGCTATGATGCTTTGCTTAAGTGGAAACAAATAGAATTTTAACATGCCATGCATATTATCATAATCCTCATATAACTACATTAATTAAATTATGAGAATGAAATCATAGGGATTAAAACATAAAAAGGGTAAGGCTCCATCACCTTTAATTAAGCCAACCTTTCCAAGAGTCATCCAATCTAGCCAAGATCCAAGCTTTAATGACAGCATAAGAAATCTCAAGTCTCTTCCAACATCTAGGGATCAAAAGGTGACATGAAAAAGGGTCAAAATCACAACAATGGAAGGTAAAGCAAGTGGTGGTGCCTTGGGCACCCATGGCTCCACCCAAATCATGCCCCTAGGTTCAAGACAGTTCTTGGTGCCTTGGGTGCCCATGCTGGCACCCAGGGCGCTAAGCACCCAACTCTTGGTATGCTGCAGGTTGCATCAGCTCAACGCCCAAATCCTGCCAAATCACACCAAACTCCTCTCCTTCGATTTCTAAGCTTTAAGAACCCAATTAGCGTGACGTTAATAAATGGGAATCACATTAAATTAGCCCTAAAGTTCCTCAATCAAACCAAGCAACAAAATATATTGACATGGAAAAGATTTTAGTTGAATCCACCTTCATTAATGCATCATCTCTCCCTTAACTCTCCAATTCCTTCTTGATAGTAAGGCCATTCAAAAAATAAAAAAAGATTTGCATCTTAATCACTCGTCAAACCATCCCATTTTAGCCCCAAGAAATTCTTACCCAATATAGGGTTTCATATGCAATAAGAAAAATAGAGGAAATAGGGAAGCGAAGAAGGCATAATACTTGATGTTTTCTCAAACATGGCTAGCCAAGGAGATCTCTTCCTTCCCTTCCATACTTCAGTCAGCTCTCGAGGAGGATGGAGAGAGAGAGATGAGGTAGTTTTTGGAATAGAGAAGCACAATCATGAGTATATGGAAGAGGAGAGTAAGAAGGAGAGTGGGGCCCACATGTTCTCCCAAAATTCCATACGGGTCCTCTTTTATTCCAAATTTCCCATATTTAGAAAAATATCACAAATTCACACACCAAAACATTAAGCACCATCATATGGGATTTATTTTAGTTTGATTGCTAATTTAAATCTCCATTCTCTTCTGTAAATTTCTACATATAACCCACTTGAATAAATTATTCCAAATTTCATAATTTACATAATTGTTCAAAAATTTTCAAGAATTTCATATGTGCCAAACCAACAATTATGGAATAAAATAAATTTATTCTTTAAAAGAAACAAAATAAAATCCATGGGTATTATAGTTACCCTCTTAGGTAAGTAAAATATGCTTCCTTATGTGCATCTATATGTCTAAAATGTGAATTTATATGTTTAACATGATTCGCCTTGTAGGTAAGCCAGAGACTTCACCGTATCTTTTTACTCTTCAGGTCGGATAGTTATATATAGTTATTGAGTGTTTGATAGCATTGGTCTTCTACGTTGTTGTTGAAGGTATTTGATGTGAATGATGTTAAACTACTTCCGGAACACAATTTTACATCAATGGACGAAAAAAACAAGAATCAATGTTATACTTGATGTTTGGGGGAAAGAGATACAAGTAGATCCTAGATTGTAAAGCACACAACGATTCAGACATGCCAGTTGATTTCTACATATTTTTAATGTAGGCGTCTATTGATCATTGCACGTCATCACTCTAGGCTTTTGAGTTTAGCACATAATTCACACATCCAAATCAAGGCATTTGAGGCATTCAACATTAATGTAAAGGTGTCACTACTAATGTAGGGGAATAGACATATTATAAAATACATGTTGATTTAGAACTAGTATATTTATTTCTATATATATTCCTATGATGATACTAAACTTTATGTCACGCCCCATAAAATTAGCACATTAAATAAGTATGATAATTCCAATGCCACAACAAACAATCCTAATTATCCACAATTAGTAGCAAACAACCCAGTCATACTCATATAACTAATAATTATACATTCACATATGTATAGAAATTCCCACAATATGAGAATTCAACAAAGTCAAGTACAAAATAAATTACAGCCAAATTTATAATATAAAGTTCTCCAGCCCCAAGCCTAGGTGGCCTAATAAACTACAGAGTGATTTCCTATACTTGCCAAAATTTGGTTCCAAGAACCCACTAACGCAAAAGAGGAGTACAACTCCAAAAAGAGCCGCTAAACCTCCAGTAGAAACTCCACTTCCCCAGCCTTTGTATCTAAAAAAAAATAATTATAGAGGGTGTGAGTTCATCAAAACTCAATGAGCAGCCGACTGTGCAGAAAAATGATTGTAATGTACAAGTACAAATATCGTAACTCACCATCACTGATGGAAAGTGTCTGAACATAATACAAACATAAGGTAATCACGAATAGATTACTAATATACAAACAAGCACATGCTATGCTTTTCCATATTTTTCTCACTCTCACCACGTTGAGATTTAGTCTAGAATTTCCCCTCGGACTATTGTTTGTCAATGTGTTTATCTTAGAAGTCCACCCCTCTGTTTCCTACTACATATAGAAGACCAACCCTCTGTTTCCTTCACATTTCCACATTAAATTGTCAAATGTTGTGAATGTATGCAACAACTCCAATACACAACACATTACGTAACAACGACAATGAGTATTTCACTCATACAATCCCGCTTTCTAATTAATACCATTAATTAGAAATGCAACCAATTTACCTTCCATAAATGAGGGAGGAGGGATTTACATTGTTCTTTAAATAAAAATAAAGTTGACAAAGTTACTCACTCACCTTAGCGCCAACAAAGTTTTAACCATACATTTGGTCTTGAAATGGAGCCAAGTAATCCCACAGAAACACCTAAAAGAAGTCCCAATAACTTAGTATCATAAATCCCTCAACACTTTCCCAAGAAAATATCTCATATTCCCCACTGTATCGAGGGCGCCTGGGTGCCACAGCATACCAGAAACCATTTTGCTCTCTGCCTAAAGAGGCGCCAAGTGCAATACTCTCTGCCCACATTCCTCTCCTTAGCACCTAAGGCACCAGGGCGCCAAGCCCAAACCCTCAACAGATAACGTAGCACCTGGGCACTAGAACCTGGGTTTTCTATTTTTCATCGTCCTTTGCACTCTTTCTCTTCTTTATTTGGTTTTCTAAGTCAAAACAGTGTTCATGAAACAATTTAGAGCAATTTAAACTCAAAACAAATCAATTTCATGAATTTGCCCAAATTCTCTAGAAATCCTTCAAGAACATGTTCTTAAATTTTAGTCTATGAAACTTGTTTGTTTTGCCACTATGAATTAGATTATAACAAAACCAACAAAACAAACCCAAGAAAGAAGCCAAAGAGACAAAGTTTCATGAAAAATCCTCCAAAATCCACTTTCACCTAGGGCATGGATTAAATCCAAAAATAGAGGAGATTAGTGAGATATAATCTTACCTTTAGTCTAGAAATGCCCAAAGAAGGTCAAAGTAACCTGAAACTGAAGATTAATCTGGAGAAACCACAGTTAGAAGATGAGAGAGAAGAGAGAAAATGGTCACCTAAAGTTGCATAAATTTTTCAAAGTGTAGAAAGTGAGAAGGAAAGGGTGGAAAGAACCCTTTTTGTGGTGGTGGGTCATGGATTGACCCATGGACCCCGTATTCAACCCACTTGACCCACTATAAGAAAATCCCATTAATCATATTAATTTTAATTAATCCCTTATTCACAAATTTCCCACACATCACAGAAAAATATTACAACACAATAAAATATCCAATCCAATCATATAACATCAATTCCATAAATTGATTAACCAAAAGAATTCTCCCATTTCATGAAAATTTAAATGATAGGAAATAATAGAATAAAAGTAATGCTATTAAATATTGTATTAAAAATAACATCATTAAAATAACATTTTAAATTAATGTCATTTTAATAACGTCATTACCACAATAGCATTTAAATACTGTAATACTGTCAATTATATTAATACAGAATTGGTAGGTATTACACTTTAGGCTTTGAATTTCAGGGAAAATATAAGTGGCAAGGAGTATATATTTCTTTAATAAATAATTTAATTAATTTTGTGATGGTACTGCAGTTGAATACAGTGAGTTGGATGCGTCCCTGTTTTTGCTGGAGTAATATTAGTCTTCTGCCACTATTGTAGTTGTCTTCCTGCTTTATATATGTGCTTTCCATTATTATTAGTTACAAGTTGATGATCATGATTATTTTAATGCATATTGCTGGATCCCAACACTTAAATATGTCAGTTTCCCTGTTCAGACTCTTGTAAAGTGTGCAAAAATGATTCCGATTATGGTAAGTCAAGCTTCAATTTTTTTCTTTCTAGCTAAAAAAATTTTTAGCTACTATTATCATGATTAATGTACCCAATAACATGAAAATTTCTTTTATGGTGAGAATTGAGACCATTGGCTTGGTATATTCTTATAATTTGTATAGCCCTTTTCATCATATCCTTGATTTGTATTCCCCTTTTCATATTTATATGTGATTTTGGATATGGACATGTGGTATACAAAAGAGACAATTTCCTAGGGAGTGTAGATGTGTGCAAGGATATAAACATGTTATAATATCTTTTTCTAGATCCCATAATTTGCATTTCTTCCTTGGGTTTTTTGTTGGGGTCAAAGCTTACGTACAATCTTCATACTTTTATGTTATTCCTTTCATGCTTTTATATGTCAATGTCCATAATTGATTGATATCTCCACTATATTGGGTGCAGTTGGGAGGTCCATGCATTGAAATGAAGACAGGGAGAAGAGACAACAACCAAAGCTATGCAAGTGTGGTGTAATTAAAATCCAACACCTAAAATAGTTGTCATCTTTTTGGGCTGTAGTTAAAAATGGAGTATTCAATTATTCATAATTTTTTTTATGTAAATATATACAAGGCATGACTGGTTTACTTTAAATTTATTGTAATTTTATCTTAATTTTACTGTAATTTTACCTTATATTTTCACTTTGTCTTTTAATGAGAGGCTATCTTCATTTTATCTTTGAAGTATCGTTTTATATTTTTTTCAAATTAATTTGAATTTTTTTGAAAGTTTATGCTATTATAAAATAAATTCTATATTTACTTTAATTTGGGGATAATTTTATCTTTTTATAAATTAATTTGCATATCTGCTGAAATTATATATTTTTATAAATTAAATGATATATTTAATTTATTGTAATTTTATCTTTTTATAAATTAATTTGTATATATGTTGAAATTATATATATATTTAAATTAAATGCTATATTTATTTTAAATTTATTGTAATTTTATCTTTTTTAAATTAATTTTTTTATTTACTTTAATTTTATTGCAATTTTACATAAATTAAAATTACAATTTCTGACTTTCTATTGACTAGACATTCCTGGAGTGAGGCGGGTGCCACATGATAGATTTTCATTAACTGGACGTATTCAAAAACAAAAAAAGTACCAAAATAGTGCATTTAAACACCTCGCATCTCAACCATTGGATGCTTTGCGAGGCACCTCTGATTTTAAAAATAAAAAATAAAAGTTACAACAAGTGTCTGACAAGAGTTGTTGAATAGCATAACATCTAATAGATTTAATTCATTGAATAAAATTATTTAATATTTTAGATTAATTTTACATATTTTCTCTTTTTTTAAAAATTATATAGTTAATTTTTAAAAATTATTAATACGGTCCAAATTATTTTTTATTTTTTAAAAATTAATTACATTATTTTTGTATTAGAAGAATACCGGAGGCAACTCTCCTGTGAATCTGAATCCCCGGCGGATTCGACGCATGCCATCAGATCGGCTCTCGAGTGTGCGGACAATCGTACACTCAAGACAAACGTGCCATGTGGATACATATTGACCTATCGATCTGTGCAATCGACGGTGGATAAGTGCCCAGGGTACTGTTACGAACGGGACCGGTCGGCTTCACTATTATCTTCCATGTAAATTCCTGCTGCATCTTTTGGCTCAAACTCTCTCTGAAGCTCAGCGGCTGATGGATGCCTCCGACAAGTCAAAGGCAAAGCCGCCGGCTGTTGTGAAGCTGAAGCCGATCGATGCGACTTCCTCAACCTTCAGGGATTACGGTCAGGTCATCGAGCCTTCGCCGGACGGCGACGAGTTCGGTCCTCAAGATGCTCAATTGGACCTCAGCCGCGGAACTCCCAGGTTCAAACAACCCAAACCATCCATCCCTCCCCCTTTTATCGATTAATTTCCTTGCATGTGTATTGTTTATCTGTTATAAAGATAGCGAGTTTTAGATTTCGCTTTCTCCTTTTTTTTTTTTTTGTGGATTCAGTTTCTTTTATTAATTCAACTATTTCTTCTTCTTTTTTGAGACGGTAATACATCTTAGTAGCTTTGTGGAAATGGTTCAGAATTTGGAGGATTTTAGTTTAGACCCTCGGATAATTGTGTTTGGGTCCTCCTTTAAGGTTTTAGTGGGGAAGAAACTCGAAATCTGCCGTATAAGGAATCAGATTTTTTTTTTGTTGGGTTAAGCACGATAGACTTGATCAATATATACAAGTGAAGTAGCTATTTGGTAAATTTGGACTATAATTAAATTTGCTATGTTACTGGGTATCCTGACAACAAGTGATTGATTTAGTTCTACAATTGACAAACACAGATATACAGCTTTGCTGGTTAAATTGGACTAGCAAACTACGTAGAAGACTATAGTTCTTTTTGGTGTTTCACTAACTACTAGGTAATTGGGTTAACTGTAACACCCCAAATAAGCATTGCCCTTAAGAATTAAAAGAATAAGAGTTTAATAAATCATTCTAATGAAATTCCTAGGAGGTAAGAATTAAAAAAGGGAACCTTGAGAAGTGAAATAAACAACTTAAACATATGAGAAACTGAATCAGTAGATAACCAGTCAACTGCCTCAAGCAAACAGTCAACTGTAGGAGCAGAAGCTGAGAAAAGATAGTCAGGAAGTAGGCAGTCGACTGCCTGGAGGTAAGCAGTCAACTAGTCGAACCTGAAACTTAGAAATTTTGCAAACAATTAGGAAGCAGTCGACTGATTAGTGATTAGAGTCTACAGCTTGATCTGCAGAATTGTTTAAGGCGGTAAGAAACAGTGTTAAAGCATAGTAAGATACCATTTTTACCCCTAAGAAAGTTAAGACACGAAGTAGAAGCCTTCAAGGGCAGAATGACGAAACACATCCAAGAAGAAATCTCCAAAAGTATGCTTTTTGTAGATGATGATTGTTCTAATAGCAGAGTCAAGGGAAGAGATTAATTTTAAACTCGAGTTATGGATAGCTACTTTGGAATCGAATGGTTTTCGTTTGAGAAGGAGTAAGATAGAATATATGCATTATAAGTTTAACAAGTGACAAGCTAAAAACAAGTTGGATGTTAAAATTGGATATCAGGTTGTATCACAAGTGTCAAAGTTTAGGTATCTAGGATTAGTTATACAGGATGATGGTGAAATTATTAGAGATTTAGCACATAGGATACAAGTTGGGTGGTTGAAGTGGAGAATGGTATCAAGAGTTGTTTTTGATCGAAAAGTATTTGATAAGCTCAAAGGAAAGTTTTATCGTATTGCTATAAGACCAGTAATTTTATATGGGAGTGGATGTTGGGCGATGAAAGGACAACAAGAACAAAAAATTGAGGTAGTGGAGATGAGGATGTTGCGATGGATGTGTGGTCATACAAGAAGAGATATGATCCGTAATGATTGTATACGAATTAGAGTTGGAGTGACACCTATTGAGGAAAAAATGGTTGAAAACCGTTTAAGGTGACTTGGGAATGTTCAAAGAAGACCATTGGAAGCGTCGGTAAGGAGGGTTAGATGGTTTGGAGTCCTGTGAAAAAAGGTCAAGGAAGACCAAGAAGGACACTTAGAGAAGTTATTGAATGGGAACTTCTGGTAAATGAGATACTTAAAGAGTTGGTCACTGATAGAGCTCAATGGCGTTGTGCGATCCATGTAGCCGATCCCATCTAGTGGGATAAGACTTTGTTGTTGTTGTTGTTGTTATATATATATATTAGACGAAAGAAGAGAAACTTATCAGAAAAGGCGGAGAAAACAGAGAGAGAAAGGGCAAAAGAGAGAGAGAATGTGTGAAGAACAGAGAAAACGCAAGAAGAATTAAGAGACTCAGAGAAGAGAGTTCTGGGTAGAATTCAGAAGAGAAAACCGTAGGAAAACACAGAGTAAAGAAGCAGAAAGAGGAAGAGATCAGAGGCTAGGAATCAAGCCTTCAAGAATTAGAAATAAGATTAGAAAGCTAGTTTTGCACCCAAAAGCTTGATTTGCACTTGAGGTAGCTAGTTCTCCTTTCAGAAAAACATGCTTGTATGATTGTTTCAGATGTTTTATATGATTTCAGTAATAGCTCTTAATTCCACAGTAGAGAATAAGAGCTGAAGATATGTTTATATGTATGCATGAATATGATATGTTTATGTAGCAAATGAAGTTTCTGTTCCACAGTAGAGAGCTGAATCACACGTAGGTCCACAGTAGAGAACAACCAATCTAGGCTGTTCCACAGTAGAGAAAAGAGATCTCAGTTAATTGAAGTTAATCATGCTTTTATGACTGAAGTGGTATTTATATGTTTTTACTATGACTTACTTGCTACCGAGATATTCGTATCTCACCTTTCAAATAATAATTTACCATTTCAGGGATTGAGTATAGAAGAAGTGCAGGTAAGTATGATTGAGTGCATACCATGTCAAGGTTAGGATATAAGTGCAGATTAGTCAAATATGTATAATCTTGTAATGGGATGATATTACATATAGTTTGACAGTGAATTATGTATGAAGAGGGATGTAAATTTATAGTTCTGTATAGAGATGACTTGGATGAAGGGAAAACTTAGTACTTGTTCTTATACAAAAGCATGTATTATAATTATGTATATTAAAAGGGGTACACTTAAATAAGTTCTTCCTATTGTAGTTAATTGTTTATATTCAGTAGGTAATAATACAGTATAACAAAAGAAGGATGAATATTATCAAGTTTGAAATGCAGCAAAAGCTCATAGAAGCATGATTTTGGGTTAACAATAGTTAACCAGTGTCTCTCATCAGTCGATTGCCAGCTCTTAAATGGCAAATTGCAGCCAAGACAGAGATAGCCAGTTGTCTTGTGAGTCTTGACAGTCGACTTTTTGTCTCTGTTCAACATAATAAATTCTCTAAAATAGCTGCTTTCAAGACTTGATGGTATTTTTAAGAGAATTAGCTATTTTTCAATAAAGATTATAGTTAATCGAAGTATTGGCTAAGAAAAATATTAGCAGCACAAAGGAATATGATTCACGAATAATTAATAAGATTAGTACGACAATGGTTCATACAGTAGAGTATCCGAAATAAAAGTTTGAAATGCAACCTTTATAACAAGGGAATTACAAGAAACTTTTATCGAAATAAATTATATAGCATCAAAGAATTTCCAAAACCAAGTAACCACTCTAAACTAAAATAATTATATTAATTTTATGTGAAAATATAATCCTTGGATTAATATGACATCACAAAATTTACCAATTCAGTTCGAAATTTGTTGAGCCTAAATGGATCATACATATATATATATATATATATATATATATTGTCATTCAACAGGTGGCATACAATTTTCATTTTTGAATGCTTACAATGTATACTTGAAGTTTTGACATTACCAAGAAAATAGACCATGCGAGTACTTTGAAAAAAAAAAAAAACACACACACATGTATATTAAAGGTTAAAAAGATTTAAAGAGGAAAAATAAGATTCATTTAGGCTCAGTAAAATTTTAAATTTAATTTGTAAATTTTGTGATGATTTATTAATTCTAAATAATATTATTTATAAAATATTAACATAATTAATTTTTTTTATTATTCTTTAAATTGGAGTTGATGTATTTAATGTTTTAAAAGATAAAAGAACTTTCAAAAGTAGAGGGAAATCCATTTTAGGGCATTTTGGGATTTTTTCTTTTATGGATAATAAAGAATTAGCTATTGACAAATCTAACTTTTTGAATTGGAGTTATGTGTAGTGTATATTAAAAACACGGGAAGTTTCTGTAAGTTCAAGAATGACGTTTGTGTGAGATCAGAAATATAAAAAGGAGGTCGAAGTGTTTTACTTTTTATATTTTGGTTTGAAGATTTAGTTATTTGGAGGGCAAAACTTCAAACCACAAGTCTATCTGTCAACTTATAGTCTACTACATTAATTAAGTCAGAATAGCCAGATTCCTGACGTTAGATTGACATTCAGGCGAAACCCATGTATTACTTTCTGGAGAATGTTGCTGGGAGTGAATTTAAGCAGTTTTGAGCTATTGCTTTATTTTGGATATACCAGAATTGAGAAAAACTAGTTGTGATGAAAATTTTAAATCATTTGTATCATACAAGACTAAGTTATCTCCTTTCAGAAAAAGCAAGCTGTTGGAGTTAATTATGATCCGTTCCTGCATATTGGCAGGTTTTACATTATGCATCTTGAAGAACGTCCACTTGGATTTTCTACAATTACACACCATGCTAGTGTGACTCAATGCCTTGGGTCTATTGGTGGTCATGTTTGGTATATTGGTGTGGCAAAGCCATCCATTGTTAATTCAACTGAAGTCAAAGACGACAAGGGAAAGAAAGTTGTGCAGTCACACCGCGGTCATCGATATGTTCCTCCTGCTGTCGAGGATGTCCAAGTTTTCAAGGTTTCTGGTCCCAAATTTCTGAAGCTTAACCAAGGGACATGGCATGCTGGCCCTCTATTTAAGGCAGATACAATGGACTTTTACAATCTAGAACTGAGCAACACAAATGTAAGCCTTTTCACCCGCCCTTTCTCTGAAAATTCTAATGCATTTTAGTTCTTTTGGTAGGTTCTGGATTTTATTTAGTTTTTACCCAAATCATGTACCATTTGAAGGTACATGATTTGGGTAAAAAGGTGAGTTGGCCATTGATAGAGCTCAATGACGTCGTGCGATCCATGTAGCCGACCCCACTTAGTGGGATAAGGCTATGTTGTTGTTGTTGTTGTTCATGTACCATTTGAAGGTAGCAGTAGACTTGATTCTAAGGCTTAAGGTTAATTTGAATTAAATTGATAGCACAGTTGATGCTATAAATAACCATTTGCTAAATTAAGTTTTCGCCTCTCTACATGTCATGTTTTCTATAGCCATCTGGTTCTAGATTAAACTAGAGTTAAGCCACTAGAGGGGTTTGTGTAATTTGCAGGAGGTTATAAGCTCCGTCCCATAAATGTATCTAGAAAAAGAGAGATTCCAGTATGTTAGCGAAACTAAAACCTTCATGTCCTGGCAGTATAACAATTATGACATCTGTTCTTCCATTAATGTTATTTGCTGACCTCATTTTTTATTGCATACACAATTTTTATAATCTTAATCAATATTCTTCTGAGTTGGGCAAAGTGAGGTGTAAAGTAGATATATTCATGTTTCCACCCCGTCTTTTTTTTTTTTTCTCTCTCTCATATACGTAGCGAGGAGCAAAACTCCTATTTTAGTTCGATAATAAGTGGGCTTTCAACCTTCACATATCATTTATTTCAATTTAATCATTCAATCATTACGATTCTTGTAATGTCGTCTATTCATATTATCTCCTTAAATTATAATGTCAAATCTAACACTACCTAACTTGGATGCCAAATTTGACATGTGAGTTAATGGTGCCTGAAAAATTAATAATGTTCACGCCAGTAGACTCTAAGGTTTGGTGTTTAAATTTTGCATGGGGATGGGATGGAAGGCAAACATTACAATCATTATATAATGTTTTTGGACTAAATTAAAAGAAATAATCTATGAAAAACCAAGTTAAAAATTATCCTATCTGTCATTGTCAAGGACCAAATCAAAATTTTCCTTTGTGAATGTTGCTTTCATAAATATTGATTTGCAAGTCATTCTACAAGGCCTAACTTTGCGTTCTGTGTACAGGTGATTGATCATACGACACACAACTTCGTCAAGGACAATGGGGTGAGATTTTCAATCGATGAGTAAATGTATAGCTTTTCATAGTTGCTTACAGCATTTTAACCAGTTCTGCATACTGTAAATTTTTGAATGATACCATATCTAATGCACAATATAGCATTTCTTAATGCGGTAAAATTGTGCTTCATATGAATATAAACGGCTTTCTCGTATGAAACAAATTCTGCGTCACCTGAAATTGAAAGGTTATTTTTGCTTTTCACTTGCCTCATATGAGGATCTTATGCATCACAAGGTGTTAGTCCAAAGATCCATAAACGGGACTCAGTCATGACCTGAGAGAACTCTTGTCCTCAATTAACCTCTATGGGCTTTCTAAATATTGGTAGTGAGTAGCTTTGCTGGAAAAGGCTGGCTAGAGTAAGAGGCCTTGAGATTCTTTGTTTACCCAAGGAAAAGGTTTGGTTTAGTCTTGGCATAAATCTTCAGTAAAACCTTATTAACAAAGTTACCCTTGCCAAAACTTGCCTTCAGATTTTACGCACGGGTCCCAATTTAAGATTTAAATTGCTTTGTTGTCTTTTTTGTAATTTACCAAAATGTACCAGTTTTGGTGGCAGGAGGAGAGAGAATTTGGGTACGTCTGTTGCTCTTTAAAAGGGCGATATAAATGCATTGAATAAGTGCTGGACATGCGTTGTACTATTATTGACCCGCAATAAGAGGACACGTCTATTCTTATCTACCCAGCACTATTTTTTCATTAAGTGGTCTGTCGCCTTCTATTCTCCCATTTTTGCTTTTGCATTCGGTAACGTCTCTATTTTCTTAAAATTTTATGTAAGTTGATTTCTTTCTTTTTGAAGAAATATTCATTTAAAAAGAAAGTTTAAATACTTTTATAAAGGCATGTAAACCTTGGTTTCCAGAAACTTTTCTTCTTTCTTAAGTAAAACTTTCATTTCTTTTCTATTTGATATTGAAATCTCTTATCTTAAATTATAAAATTGAATAGGTAGCAGAATTTGTAAAAGAAAATATCTAACACTTGAATGGAAGTGAAGCAGCTGGTTGCTAAAAGAATATCAGTCGGCTGAAGTAGAAGAGGGTCGGTTGACTAGTACTTCCAACCAGTTGACTGTTCTGCTTCTGAATTTTCATATTCTTTAGTAAATACTTCGGCTACCTGTTCCTTAAGGAGCACTGCTGCCAATTATGGTTTTAGAAAAGAAAACTTAATTAACACCAAGAGAGAAGAGAGTAAAACATAAGTTTCGAGTTCATATACTTATGCCGCTAAGAGTCTATTTATTCATGAAATCATTATCATAGGTTTACAAAAGTTCTGTAACTTTACTACCCGCAAGGCTTCTACATAAAACCAAAAACTTGCACTTTCATAAGATTTACAGAATAGTCTACGGTAAACTCTAATACCCAAAATACTTCTGTTCCCTTAGCTTAGTTCAGAACTCTTTTACCCCTGGCAAATTCTCCTATAATGGTTAGTTGAAAACACAAAAATGAAATAGAATATCTCAGTAGCTCAGTACAGTTTATCAAAACAGTTCAAAGGATTACCATTCCAGTCATAAAAGCACTTATCTCATAAAAACAATCCATGTAACATATCACTTTAGAACTTTAATCTCTGGTTTAGTGCATTAAAGTGCAGTAAGCGGTTCTTAATGAAAATGAGCATGTTTAATTTAACATTCCTTCTATGTTCAATATTTCCTTCCAATACTAGCTCTGGTTTCCCTCTAATCCTCTAGTATAGTGCTGCCTATTCTTGAAAACCATGGAATGGTAAGTTGAAAACAGAAAGGTAAGATAGGATATCTCAGTAGTCTAGCATATTTTTATCTAAAACAATTCTCTAAAATGTTTTGTCATTCCAATCATAAAAGCATAATAATAGTTCTAAATAAATCATATTTCAGTCCATGTATAAATTAAACCAAATATCAAGCAGAATCTGAAAACATTTTAAACACAGCTTGTTTGAAACATTTAAAAACAGAGTCATGGTCTATATGAGAAATCTAGCAAGCTCAACTTAGACAATCATATGAAGACTCTACAGATCTTCCACTCAAGCTCAACTTAAACATGAGAATAGGGTCTACATCTCCCTAATCTCAAGCTCATCTTAATAACATGGGGCTGGCCCCTAAGCTCATCTTAACATGCTATATCATACTTAACCTAGATTTCATAAAAGCTTCCTTAACAGACTTTTAATAAAATCGTTCCTTCATGAAACTTGCTTTTCATGAAGTTGTTCTTAACATTTGCTTTCTGAAAACTGCTTTCATAAACGTGATGTCACGAAGTTGATCTTTCATAAAACTTGCCATGACTTGGCCTTTCATGGAAACTTGCATAAAACGTGTTTCTTATCCATTATGAAATCACTTTCATGAAGCAATCTTAAAACTTGCATAAACAATAAAATAGTATAAAAGCAGCAGAAAATAATTTAAAGAAATAACACATGGAATAAAACAATTTCAAAAGAAGTTTTCATGAAACTAGATTACATGGGATGGCGACCAACTCTTATTTAGCTAATCCTTCACAGATTCTTGCCTATTCAAACAAGATATAATTTTAATTAAAATTCTAAATAATATAAAGACTAAAATCTTAACCCTTCCCAATTTTCCTAATATTCTTAATTTAATACTTAAGTTATTTTTTTAACTTAAATTAATTAGGATACTTTACTGTTTTAACTATAGGTCTCAATTCTTTAAGTCCCCAAATCTTAAATTTCCGTTGTTAATATTTGTATTGATCCTCATGTAATTATATTAAAATTTCACCTAATAAAAATCTTTCTTTAATATTTTGAATAATATAATGATAAATATATTGAAATGTCACTAAACAGTATACGGAGGGATAGCATGACAGTTGTCACGCCCTAAAACTGGGCGCGTAATTAAAGTATGAACAATGATAATATCCACAACTAGTAACAAACAACCCAGTCATGCTCATAGAAACATGAAAAGATACATATATGTTTATGATTCCTACAACAACGGAAATACAATTAAACAATGTACAAAGATAAATTACATCCAAATTTATAATATACAATACAACACCCCCAAGCCTAAGTGGCCTATTAGACTACAGAGAGTTTTCCCTAAACTTGCCAAAATTTGGTTCCATGAACCCACTGTTCAAAAAGAGGAGTAAAATTCTAAAAAAGCCGCTAAACCTCCGATAGGAACTCCACCTCCCGAGCCTCCATATTTAAAAAAAAAAACCACAGAGAGTGTGAGTTTATTAAACTCAGTGAATAAACAGCTATACAATAAATAATATAAAGTACGAGCACAAAAACCATAAATCATTACCAGAAATTGGACAATTTACAACAAGCACGTAAAGGCATAAATAGAGTACACACACATATTTACAAGATGCTATAATAACATGCCATCTATTGTGAGTCTACATTCTCACTAAATACCTCATTGAGGCATTGCTCAATGGAATTGTACTAAGGGTCTAAGGCCTTAACGTCTTAGGACTTACTACCCAGTATATTTCCTATGGGTCTATGTTCTTACTTAACTTCCTATTTCTCAAAATTAGTTCACATACAATGTAATACCCCAGGTATTATTGTGTGGCTTAAAGCATGCAATTTGGGTAAGTGGAAATTTTTCGCGAATTAGGGAGCTTCGTCTAAAGAAACAAAGGGTCCTAAAGTTTAATAAGGGCTAAGATTTTTTTTCCTTGAGCAAACAAAATTTGCGACGGAAAATAAAACATATGTGGTGAGTGTTGGAAGAACGTTAAAGGACTATATTGAAAAGAAAAGAAAACATAGAGTTCTTATGAGAAAGGACCGAATAAGAATTTGTGAGGGAGAATGGATCTTTTAAGGATGAGATTATGAGCCCGGTACCTTAAGGATGATGGGATAGAGGTTAAAGTAGAGTTCAGGACATCGAGAAGGACTAAAGTGAACAAATGTGGGATTTTAATATTAACAAATGTGGGATGTGGTGATGATGTGTATTGTTGAGTGGAAATGTCATTGGGAGCCCCAAGTTTGATCAAGCTTTTTCAATCCCTTGCAAGTTGAAATTAAATTATTCTAAAGGGACCAAAGTGAAGAAAAGGCAAGTGGGCCCCACACACTCATTTAAACACCATCCTCATATTCTCCCTTTGACCTTGCTCACTTCCCTCTTATGCATCTCTCCTTCTTCTTGTCGGCCAGCACACACACATCCAAGGTTTAGGACTTCCTCCATCCTCCAATCATCCTCTTGGTCTCCTTGGGTCTCCCAAGTGAGGTAAGGTTTCCTTTCCCTCCCAATCTCTTTTCCTTCATCCTTTTATTCTCTCTCTTCTTTAAGAAGGAAAACCCTAAGCTATCAAATTTGGGGAAAATTGTGTAAGGTGTTGCTAATAATAAATTGATGTGGGATTATTGTTCCAAAGTGTTGTTAGCTGAAGACCATAGATGGATATGGTAGGATCATTGAAAGAGATTAAGTTGTTGAAAGAATAGGAATTTAGATGACTTCTTAGAAATTCTCCCTCTTGAATGTTGTCTTGATTTTTGTGAGTTTTGGGTTGTTCTAAATCAGTTTTCAGCCATCTAAACCTACCCTTAAAGCACCTTAGAAGAAATGGAACCATTATGGTATGATAAGCTTTAGGATGAGCTCATTTCAAGCTCTTCCCATGGCTGCCCAACCATGGGCACCCAAGACACCCCGACCTGGGCGTTCAGGAGTTAGAGAAGAGGAGTTGGTGCCTTGGGCACCGAGGTGGGTGCCCAGGTGCCAACTAGACCGAAAGTTTGGAGGGTAACGCCATGGGTGCCAGATGGGGCGCTCAAGGTGCCACCATGTCTTTTTTCAATTTTGGGTGCTGAAGTATGGTGCCATGGGCGCCCAAGGCACCACCAACTGTATCATGCTTGAAAATTGATATTTAATGCATTCTCTAATGTTTCTTTGATCCCTAGGCTTGGGATATTATTTGAGGACCTTTTCTACATCCTAGAGCTAGCATATTCCCCTTTTAAAAGTGGAGAAGTTGATAAGAAAAGTTCAACCAAGGTGAGGGACATAGCTCTACCTTAGTTGTTTAAATTTTCCTAAAATTATGTTCTTAGAAACTCTTAAATTCCTATGGGTATGAATTGAGTGGATAAGATGTTTAGTTCTCTCGTGTTTGGGAATGAAATAAAGGTACATATGCATGCTTGTTAATTTGAAATGTATAAATGTTATATGTAATAAATGGAGGGACATGACTATAAGACTGTGCATTTTCTACTAAGTGACAAATTGTGAATAAAGTCTTGAGATTGTGGCTTTTGTGGAATGTTATAGTGAATGACTTAAGTGCATATATGCTAAATACGCGAATGGTATTATTTTAAGAAATGAAATTTTTCATGGGAATACTTCACGTTTTGTAAGTATGATTTGACCATGTTATGTGTGTGAAACCTTGTGATTGTGTATGTGAATGTATATGTGGCCTTTGAGCAAGTACTTGGCCCTCGGGCTAATCTAAGAATTTCCATATTTCTCTTTGATTGCCTAAGGAGTACACTCTCATGTAATTATCTATGCAATATGAGATTCAGTAATACATGAGCAATTCCATTGCATGTTAAGCAGTTGAAACATATGTTTAATATTTTATTGAAACTTTTAAAATAATTAGAAACGTCAACCATTAGCATGCATGGAGATATCATATAAGATAAAGAAGTACATGTAGTATTTGGAGCAGTCAAGAGAGGAATGTCTAGGATTAATTTTGTGCCAAAAGGACATGTGTCGACGGGCACACTATCAAAGGGCACTGTTGTATGTAAATTCGTGGTTTGTCAGTGGGTATAGACTATGAATGGCTAATGAGAGCTAAGGAATCATTATGTAAATTTGTGACCCACATGTAGATGTACATAGTGGGAGCGTGTGAGGTAATAAGGAGGATATGAGATGATCTGGAAGTGAGGATGGGAGAAGGAGGATGGGACAATTTTCATGATAAATGTGTTGATGTATAATCATGAATGTATTGTTATGACTGTGATGTGTGTAATATGTTCAGTTGAGATGCATTGTGATGTTGAATGTCTTATTTGTATTATGATTATGGATATGTATAATTCTTAATCACAGTTTATCATAAATGTGAACTTATGGTATTATGATTCCAAATTATGAAATAAAACTTATCTATGCTTGTACTTGGAATTACTGTATGATCGTTCAACAATGCTCATGTAACTAAGTATTAATTATAAGTTGGCATGCATAGTCGTATGTGTTTTGATAGGTAAGGCTATAGTTTGGGTGAGTCATGTGGTTTGGACTCACCTCCTCATAGTTTCAGGTATGACGAGCCCTTTATCTCGGCGATGTGTGCATCTGAAAGACCTCCCATTTGTTCGAGGTACGGTAATCCCTCAATAGTTTATTCTAGATGTGTATGTGTGTAGGAAATTTTAGAAACGCTCTGTAATCGGATAGGCTATGTTACGCTGTGTAAAATAGTGGATTGTGTGTTTTATATGTAATGATAAAAAGCTTGAAGTACTATTGTGAGTGCATATTTCATGCTTGTTCCGTTTATGATTATCTAATAAATATTATTTTATTTTTTATTTCAAATCCACATGGGTGATAAGAATTAATTTATATTGTGTAAAGACAGAGTAAAATAACTAATAAGATAATGGATTAAGGAACAAAATAGGATTACGGTGATAAGGGTTAAGGCTCATTCGCGCCAGTTATGTACCCGGATGGGGTCCTGACATACAAACACAATACATATACAACATGCAACAATCATTCTGTTTCTTCCACTCATAATTCACTATATAATTTTCCAAATCCCCAACGAAATTTCGTTATCTAGTTAACACCACTAACTAGGGAATTTAGTCAATTTTAATCCAATTGCAGTATGAAAGGGAATTACGTTGTGCTTGAGTTAAATAAAATTTAATTGTAAAGCCATCTACTCACCTTGACACTAATAAGGTATTACCCGTGCAATTGATCCCGAAATGGAGCCAAGAATATCCCCAAAAGCACCTAAAAGTAAACACAACAATTTAGCATCAAAACCCCGTCCTTTTTCCATTTAAAATTTCACAAATCCTATTTTGTCCAGACTAAGGTGCCCAACATCTTCAGAGAGGCTAATGCCTCTGTTTACGTGGCCCCCAGGCACTAAGCTCATGGTCTCCACCCAGATCTGGATGCCTGGGTGATGGATCTGGAACTTTATGTTCTTCCTTTGTTCTTCATGGTTTTGAGTGCCAAAACCACTAAAAATCCGTCCCTTGCACTCCTTTCCTTCCTTCTTTGGTTCTTAAACTCAAACTATGGTTCATGAAGCAATTTAGCGTAATTAAAACTCAAGAAAGATTTGTTTCACAAATTTTCTTTGAATATTTAGAAATCTCTCAAGAACACTGTTGAGTTTTAATCTATGAAACCAACTTGTTTTTCCTCCATGAACTAGGTTCTATCGAAGCCAACAAGAAAACCCAAAGAGAGAAGCCAAGGAAACAAGGTTTTCATAAAGAATCACCCAAAAACCCATTTCTCCTAGGGCATGGTCAACTTCAAAAAAGAGACAAGATAATTAAGATATAATCTTACCTCTAGTCTTAGAAATGCCTGGTGAGCCAGAAAGCAACTCGAAAACCAAGAATCATTGGAAGAAATGAAGTTTTGATGAAGAGAGAGATGAGAGAAAATGCCATTTTTTTGCTTTACGAAAATGACCAAGTATGAAAAGTGAAGGAAAAGGAAAAAGATGGTGACTTAAGGTGGTGGTGGGTCATGGGTTGACCATGGATCCATGCCCAAGCCCACATGACCCAACTCAAGCACAACTCCAATTAATTACATTAATTCCATTTAATTCCCTTTTTTCATAAATCGCAAAACAATACCACACCATAATAAAATACCCAATCCAATTATTTCATAAATATTCCATAATAATCATTCAAAAGAATCTAATTAAATATGAAAAAATTAAAATGACTAAAAAGTACAATAAAAGTAATACATTAAACTAACCTTATTAAAACTGTAATACCCTTAATTACGTGATCTCAAAATTGGTGGGTATTACATTCTCCCCCTTAAAAGAATTCAGTCCCCTGAATTCAAAAATTCACCTCAAGCCTCAAATAAATGTGGATACTTTCTCCACATTTCATTCTCTGTTTCCTACATGGCCTTCTCTCGAGAATGATTCTGCCATAGAATCTTAAAGAAGGGAATCTCCTTGGTGCGAAGCTTCTTGACTTGCCTGTCAAGAATGGCTACTGGCATCTCTTCATAGGTAAGAGTCTTGTTAAACTATACTTCCTGGGGTCAGATGACATAAGAAAGGTTAGGAAGATACTTCTGCAGCATTGACACGTGGATCCCAAATTTGAAGGTAAGGCTAAGCGGTACGCCACATTATCCACTCTCTCCATAACCTCATAAGGACCTATATATCTCGGACTAAGCTTGCCTTTCTTTCTGAATCTCATCACTCCCTTCATAGTTGAGATCTGTAAGAAAATCATATCCCCAATAGTAAACTCTAGGTCACATCGACAATTGTTCGCATAGGACTTTTGTCTACTCTGAACGAAAAGTAACCTTTCCTTGATTAGCTTGATTTTTTCCACAGCTTCCTGTACTATGTCAGGTCCCATCAAGTTAGGTTCCCCAAGCTCAAACCAGCCAATAGGAGATCGACACCATCTCCTATACAAAGACTCATAAGGCGCCATCTGAATGCTAGCTTAGTAGCTAATTGTAGGCAAATTCAATAAGAGATATATGATCCTCCCAGCTTCTACTAAAATCTAGAATGCATACTCTAAGCATATCTTCAAGCGTTTGAATAGTCCTATCAGATTGCCTATCTGTCTAAGGGTTGAAGGCTATGCTTAAGTCTACTCTAGTGGCCAACGCCTGCTGAAAAATCCTCTAAAATCAAGAAGTGAACTGAGGTCCCTGGTCTGATATAATGGACATTGGTGCACCACATAGCTTTACAATCTCTTTCATATACAGTTGAGCAAGTTTTGCAACACCATAGGTGGTATAAACAGGAAGAAAGTGTGCCGATTTGGTGAACCGATCTACAATGACCCATATAGAGTTATAGCCCCTCGATGATTAGGGCAAACCCACCACAAAATCCATGGTAATTTGTTCCCACTTCCACTCAGGAATTTCTTGCCTCTGCTTCATTCCTAGTGGCTTCTGATGTTCGACCTTAACTTGTTGGCATGTCAAGCAATGAACCATAAAGTCGGTCACATCTCATTTCATATCTTCCCACTAGTAGACTTGCTTCATATCCCAATACATCTTGGTGGCATTAGGGTGAACAACGTATGCCGAACCATGAGCTTCCTCCATAATCTCTTTTTTTAACTATTCAACATTCGGTACACAGAGCCTCCTATTAAACCATAGAATACTCTTGTCATCCACTAAAAAAACCCTATGCCAGACCAGCCCTTATTTTATCCCTGCTTTTTATAATACCAACATCATCAACCAAAGCTGCTTTAATTCTCTCTACCAAAGAAGACTTAGCTCTGAAGTCAGCTAAGAATGCACCTGACTTAGTGATCTTGAAAAGCAAACCTCTGGCCTCTAATTCCTGTAAGTCCTAAATCAAAGACCTCCTCACTATGGCAATATGAGCTAGACTCCCCATAAACTTCTGGCTGAGAGCATCTGCCACTATATTGGCTTTCCTGGGTAGTAGAGGATAGAACAATCATAGTCCTTTAGGACCTCCATCCACTTGCACTGCCTCAAATTGAGGTCCCTTTGCTAAAAAAATACTTGACGCTCTTATGGTTAGTGAAAATCTCACATGTCTCACTGTCTAAGTAATGTCTCTAGATCTTCAAGGTGAAGATCACCGCTGCTATCTCCAAATCATGGGTAGGATAGTTGTTCTCATGCTTCTTGGGCTGACGAGAGCCATAAGATATGACCCTACCATGTTGCATTAACACATATCTTAATCCCATCCTAGAGGCATCACAATATATAGTGTAACCCCCTGGTCCCGGTGGTAGGACAAGAACAGGTGCCTTAGTCAGCTGTTCCTTAAGTCTAGCGAAGCTCTATTCACAAACATCATCCCAGACATACTTTACATTCATCCGAGTCAACTTAGTCAGTGAAAAAGCTAACTTAGAGAAATCCAGAACAAAGCGGTGACAATATCCCACTAAACCTAGAAAACTCCAAATCTCAGACATAGTCGTTGCTCTAGGCCACTGCTTCACTGCCTCAATCTTACTAGGATCAACATGGATGCCTTCCAGAGAAATGACGTGTCCTAAGAATGTCACCTAACTCATCTAGAACTCACATTTTGAGAACTTGGCATAGAGCTGGTGTTCTCTCAAGGTCTGCAACACTGTTCTCAAGTGCTTTGCATGGTCATGAGGATTCTTGGAATAAACAAGGATGTTATCAATGAAGACAATCACAAAACTATCAAGGAAAGGCTTGAACACTTTGTTCATCAGATGCATAAAGGTTGCCGGTGCATTAGTCAACCCAAAAGATATTGCCAAAATTTGTAATGCTCGTATCGCATCCAAAAAGCAGTCTTTAGGACATCGTCTGCCCTAATATTCAACTAATGATAACCAGACATCAGGTCAATCTTTGAGAAGCATTGTGCCCAATGTAGCTAGTTAAATAAGTCATCTATGCTTGGTAAAGGATATTTGTTCTTTACTGTGACTTTGTTTAACTGCTGGTAATCAACACACACCCTTGGGGTGCCATCCTTTTTTACTTACAAAGAGTACCAGAGCACTCCATGGCGAGAAGCTTGGATGGATAAATCCCTTGTCCATGAGATCCTACAACTGCTTCTTGAGTTCCTTTAATTTTCAGGCGCTATATGATAAAGAGGAATCAAGATAGGTCGAGTACCTAGGGCCAACTCAATATTAAACTCAATGTCCTACACTGGTGGTAAACCAGGGAAATCATTTGAAAACACATCCAAGAATTCACTAAGTATTGGTACTTGATCTAGACTCTGCTCTTTCTTATCTATATCCCTGATGAAGGCTAGAAATCCATGATAACCTTTTTGAAGAATACGCTGGGTGTTCAACATAGAGATCATATTACAAGGTACTTCACTCTGGTCTCCTTGAAACACGAAGTCATGTTCCCTCAGAATATTGAAAGAAATGGTCTTGTCGTGATAGTTCAAAGTGGCATGGTATAGAGATAACCAATCTATGCCCAGAAGTACATCAAAATCCACCATATTAAGGAGCATGAGATCCACCTCCATCTCTAACTCCCTAATAACCACCATACCGGAACAATACCCCGACTTGACCGCTAGAGTTTTCCCCGTCAGGATAGTAACTATCACATCCCTAAACCTAGCATGTGATCAATATGGTAATAAAATTACTTTTATATCGTAAGCCTAATTATATAGCAACATTTTATTAAAACAATCACAAAAGAAAAGAAATTAAATGGTCTTAATTTTATAAAAATTCAAATATAACTTCCATCACCACATCATACAATAATTGTAAGTTTATACAAAAGGATAGTTGGCATAATATTCCAAATATCGCAATTTCGCTGAGAACAAGGATTATTTAATTCATCCAAAAATTAATCCTAGGTGCATTAAGCGATCACAAAGCATCGTCTATAGATGACTATAAAAGACAACACATCCAAACTTTCAAAAGACAAACCCTTAAGGTGAAGAAGGATTGAAAGTAGGAGGATTATTGTCCGTCAATGGAACAGTCGGCTTCTACTACTGGCTCTGAAAAATATTCCAAGGGAAAGAAGTAAGTGAGTAATATGACAACCCCATAAGAATTATTAATTAACATGAGCACTAGAAAAAAAAAATCTACACATATCATTATACTACATCCTTCAACCTCTATGATTAATTCGCCATGATTTGTGAACTTGTAAGGGAATACATTATATAGGTAACCTAAGAATATAAAAGAACATATGTGTACACACACACACACACACACACACACACACACACACACATATATATATATATATATATATATATATATATATATATATATATATATATTTTATTCCCCATTCTTGTATCTCCAAAGAATAAACCCCATCCTTATATCTTCGTGGAATCATAAAATCCCCATCCTTATGTACCCTTTCGGCTTAAAACCAAAGATATATACATATCCCATGTATATACTTAAACCCCCTCCTTATCCCTCTAGGAAAAGCCTCTAGGTATGACCACAACCTTCCAAACATAATCAAGTAATAACCACAACATACCAAACCAATATCCAAAGTTCCATGAATAAGATATAATATAAGAGTAATTTAACCATGTATTAATTAAAATATAACAAACCACTTTTCCAAAGATCTATGAGCAAAGTATAACATAGGATAATATATCCAATGCGAGATCTTACCAAAATCAACCACTTAAGCATATTCTCTTAATTTAACAGTACTTGGTGTCTTCATGAATAAGTGACAAATCACATGAAGGTAAGAGAGAGAGTCATAACCACTCACCTCTATAGTAGCTTACCTCTAATTCCTTTCAAGATGCAAACAATATTATACAGAAGTTCCCTAAGCAAATAGACATCATTAATCATGAGAAATATGCAAAGATTTAAAAGGAAGGACAAGCCATCACGTGCTTAGGCAGAGACATTACCCACCTAAGTGAGCAACTATAGTAAAATGCTGCAGTTCTGACTCATTCCTATTGTGGCGGGCTTGGCTGTTGCCATTGCCTAGGATGTGCTACAGTGGGCAAAGTGCGACCTGCAGTATACAGTAGAAGGAAGAGAGATTTGGTCCTCCATGTTGCCCACCCTACTTTCCCCATGATCTAAAGATTTCCTTTGACCAAATTCATGTTTAAGACAGTAAAAGTAAGATAAAATTTTTAGAAATCAACAAATTATACCCAATATGATCAAGACTCAATCATTCTTCTTTTCTGTCATAAAGAAATACCCATTCCTCAGATTTAACACAAATCCCCCTTTAATCCAAGCTATATCAGCAAATTTCCACAATGTCATCCTTCAAAAGCTTAAAGTTATACTAGAACCATGAAGATTCATGATTTTTTCCCCCAAATCCAACTATCTTCTTTGTTCAAAAACTAGAGCTTTCCAATTTGCAAAAGTGGAGAAGAAAAGATAAAATGTGCTACTCACAAGTTGAATAGTCCACCAAGGGGCGAGATGCATAGCTAATCCACGATTGTAAGAATCAGATTATATGTAAAAGAAAATGGGGTTAGGGCATGAATAAGATGGGTTTCGATGGATGAAGAGAAAAAATGGAAAGTTGCAGAATGTGTGGGATTCTTAAAGCTTTTGTAAAACTAAAATAAACTTCTGTAAAACTAAACTAAACTTCTGTAAAACTAAACTAAGTTAAAAAGAAACTTAAAATTCCCACCCATGTCCTCATGTTCCCAAATCTCACAATAAGCAAATTGTAGCTTATTAAGCCCAAACATCTTATGTTTCCCCATACTTTCTATGCTACCAACGTCATAAGTGTAGTCCAAATTAATAGTAAATATCAAGTATTTCCCAAAATTACACACTAAGTAGTTTACACATTAATAACATAAAATCCACATACATGAAAATGAAAAAGAGAAAAACCAAACAAGGAAAGAAAAAGAAAGAAAATTAAATCCAAACATTTCCTTAACTCTCACTCGTAAAAAAAAAAAAAAGACCCCAACAATACAGATATTAAAGTAACTAAGAATGATTCCTTTAGTACAACTGGCTCAGATTCAAACCTCTTAGCAAATGGAGATGACACATATTAATGTGTAGAACCAGAATCAAATAACATATGAGCAACAAAAGACTCAACCAGCAAAATATCTGTAACTATTGCCTTGGATGCTTGAGCATCTTGTTGAGTCAGGGCATATACCCTATTGGTTCCCCCACTCACTGTCTGTTGCCTACAGCCTCTACGGCCCTAATCGGTACCTCTCCCTATATCAATGCCCCCAACAAAAGGAGTTGGTGCTTGAGCAACTAGTGCTACAGTTGTTTGAGCTTGAGGAGGGTAACCAGATCTTGAGACGAGTAGAGGACATTCCTTCTAAAGTTCCCTATCTGGTCACAATGGAAACAACTTAATCTTGCTGCCTTTTCGTAATACTCTCCAGTATGAAATCTACCATATTCTAGGCACTGGGGCCTCCCTTTCCTAGCCTGTGAACCTCTTCAACCAGTGGAGCTAAAGCCACCCTTAAAATCAAAACGAGGTCTAATCGCACTAAAAGAAAAAAGTGCTGGCCGAATAGATATAGTTGGAGCATGCTGCACAGAGGTTGAAAACTTTGAGGTCCCTGCATCCTCCCCATGACCAATCAACCTTCCATCACGAGACCTCTTTTTCTTCTTAAAGTCCTTCTTATTCTTTGACCTTCTCTCTATTTTCTTGGCCATGTCCATGGCAGCGAAATAAGAAACATAATTGTCACATCCCAAGACTGGGCATGTGACCAACATGGAAGAAGACTCACCCCGTCTTCCATAAGCCTTACTTCTACCCGAAACCCTCATCAAAGTTCAACAATATTAATAATTTAATTTCCAAACCAATTTGTAAATTTTATTTTATTTATTTATTCTTTTTTTTTGTTTACATGTGAAAGAAGTCATTAGAACCATATATTTCCAAATATATTAGCCTAATCATGATTCATATGCATAGTCAATCAATACATAATTCCCAACAATAATCAAGCATTATTTGACATACACGACCTAGTTAGCCTACCCAATTATAGAGCATGTCTAGAGCAAAACAAAAGTCAACTGAAAGGGAGGCGAGACTGTACCACATCCTCGAACAAAGAGGAGCCTGCCATAATACTCAACACCATTGCTAAGCTCCCTTTGCACTTAAAAACGTTGAGGAATGAGTCATATTGACCCAGTGAGAAAAACTTTATCTTATTTCTACGCTCAAATATAATACAAAAATATGAAGAGTTATGCATTTGCTCATACATGTAATTAGAGATATACTCACTTATACACATTGTAAGTTTATTCACAGGGAACTCAAAATGATAACATAGTCCGTTGCAAAACATAAGGTCATAGTTGACCATATGATGCCAAACTTCTTTACATAGATAGATGATATCAAGTGACAAGTAATCAATCAATCCATAATATAAAAGAAAGATTAATTTAGACTTAATTAATCATGTGGAGCTCATATATATATATATACACACACACACATACAGTTATTTCTCAACCTACACTTTCGATTCCACCAAGTACCATCACCATGGCACAATATAATCGCAACAAACCAATGAATCATAAATGCAACCAAATCATCACAATATATCACAATTCAAATCAACTCATAACAACAAATAATCAATCAATCACACAATTTTTTGTACCAACCAGTCGTACAGGGTACCTCTGGATCGTTGCCCATGGCCCTCACTGCATCCATATCACTCTATTTATGTATCTCCACCCTTATGGCTTAGTGTAGACTTCTCCATGGGGTGCACCACCATGCCTTTATTTTCCAATCAAATACAAACACAATCACAAATCAAGATCTCACATCATAACACAAGTATCATTCCATAAATTACATCAACCATCCATTGATATATAAATTTCACAATCAAAACAAATCATATAATGCCACATCTCAACTCATTCCCATAAATCACAACTTATAATACGATCTCAACAATTATAGTATATCACACACACACACACACACACACACACACACACACACACACACACACACACACACACACACACACACACACACACACACACACACACACACACACACACACACACACACACATATATATATATATATAACATCGTATATATTTCCACTTTTGCATCTCCAAATAATAGTCGAAGGTATATGTATACATACACTTCCAAAGTTCCTTTGTAAAATAAGTGAATATAAATATAAATATATATATATATATATATATATGTATACAGACAATTAGAATTATACCTTCAAGTCTCCATTTATGAGAAAATGAGAAATATAAATATAATTAAATATACATCACCACACAAGTTGCATAGTAGTTTATATCCCATCATTTTATTCAAGTTCAATAGTAACAATAGTTTAACATACCATTAGATGTTTGAACCACCATTTTCTTCAAATTTAAATATATCACATGTTTTCATTATGATGCAAGGAATCGCTAAAGAAGGATACTAGGCATATGAGTACTAACTCACTCATATACGTTAAACTCTACATCTATACATATATTTATATATATAGAAGTTCATTTCCTTCAAGCTACCACCACACAATATATTTCTTGTAATTTGATGTTTAACTCATAGTTTGAAACTATACAAATATGTGTTTACATAAGGAACAAGAGAAGAATCAAACAAGATAGCATAGAAGCTCCTCACCTTAACTCCAAGCTAGTTAATCCTGTTCAAAAGATGTGGACTATGCCTCAAAGAATTCTTCCTTATAAGGTAATCATGTAATAACATGTTTAGGTCACAAAATAAGGAACTCTTTATCACTACTTCAGACCTTTGGTCACTCTTATGGTTATAACTCCCAAATAGTAAGGAATTTTTAATTGAATCTTGTTTCATCAGAAACTAGATTCAAAGATCTTTCTAATGATATAAAATTTTCTAAAAATGAAGTCCGAATGAGAGAGTTATGACCATTTGAAGATTGGTCACAAATGATGAACCATTTTGCCACTTATGCGCCTAAGAGGTACATTTTCTCTCTTAAGCATGAATAAGGCAGCTTTCTTGCCTCAATCAAGCTTAAGCATGTATATGAACACTTAAGCGGTTGGAGGACAGTATTGTTACTCTGTTTTCGTGATTTCTACCTTCTCTAAGGTTTCTCCTTCATCTTAGATCAATTCTCTACCAAAACTCAAGATTCTTCCCATGGTTTTACTCTTGGAATGGTAACCAAACATCCACACCCTCAAAATCATAAATTAAATCCATGAATCCAGACTCAAATTCATGAAATACCCTCCCAAGAACCCTAACTTCTCATAATTTTCTATCATGCTTCCTAAACCAAGATTAGAATGTTTTAATCTAATGATTTCAACAAATTTCTTTCTCCAAATGTATCACCCAGCATAGAAGAGCATTTAAGAACAACATCTAAGCTTAAACAACCACATTTGATATCCATTTCAGCCCTAACATCCTTAAATTCAAAAATATGTAGAAAGAGAGCAAGAAGAGCAAACTCACCTCAACCCATGGTGCTCCGATGAAGTTTGATTGTCGGAAGGCCAAGTCCATGGCAAAGGAAGGTGGTTGAAGGTCCAAGGGTGGTTCTTGTATGGGATGGAGGTGGTAGACGATGGGGAGAGGTAGAGCACAGGAGGCTAGAGAAATACATGAGAGGAAGGTGAGAAATAAATCTGATGTGTGTGCCATATACATATACAATCTAAGAGGGTGGAATTATAAAAATGCCATGGGTTGGCCTTATAAGCAAACTATAAATGAAGGCAAGATTTTATTTTCTTAATTCACACATATTACACACACATCCACAACACTACATAAAAATTTCCATCCCTCAATCTTCACTTTGAAACACCAATAATGTCTCAATTTATTCATCATGATCCTCAAATAATTCTTTTGAAAGATTTAAGTGAGTCTTTAAATCTAATATTTAATATATTAGTAATCCTGTAAATGTTTGGGATGATTTCCAGAATTTCTTGCCTAGAAAAAAAAAGATTTCACTTTGATCCTAAGTTTCATTTGGTTCTAAAAAAAATTTCCCTAGTTCTCAAGTTACATTCAGAATCACTATAAATAATAGCCTGGGGTATCAGGATGTTACAATAATTATGCATCATTTTCATCCATAGTCATGTTCCTTTGTTTAAGGTGCTTGAAATCCTTTGCTCTAGCAGCTTTGACACTCTTGGGGATAAACTGATCCATAAACATCCTTTGGAACTATCCCCAGGTGACAAGTGGTGCGTCAACAGCTCTCCCCTTTACCCATGTCTTCCTCCACCTACTTGCTCGTTCCCTCAACTGATAAGAAACCATCTCAACTCTTCGTAAGTCAGACCATCCTAAAGCATCTCAGATCATCTCGCAGTCATCAAGAAAATGTTGCGGGTCATCATTGGAATTCTCCCCAATAAAAGTAGGTAATCCCATCTTCAAAAATCCTGACATCTTAACATCTCTAACAGTACCTGCTCTAACTAGAGGGGGTAGCGGTGGTGGTATCGTCTCAACAACGAGAGGAACCATAGGTGGATTATCAGGTCCTGCTGGTACTCCAATGCGTTCCTTAATTCAATCGAGCTGACTACACATCATGTTTATCATATCCATGACAACGACAACATCTATCTATGTAGAAGGCTTAGTCATCATCTAGGGACCCCAGGAGGAGACCCTAAAATCCTGAGTATCCTCACTATCAGTTTTCCCAAAAAGAGTACTGTGCTTATTAACCGATGACGATATCGACGGTATAAGAGCATTTCTACCTGCTAGATTCCTGCGAATTGAGGATTTGTCCTCCATAAAGGATTCAAAAATCTATACATAAAACAAACATTTCTCAATTTAATAAAATTACCTTAACTAACTTCACCGAGAAGTAAGTTACTAAATAGATGCTTAACTCTACACAATGTCTTTTATGGAACTTAAACCCATGGTCATGGCACGGCTCAGGATAATGAGAAAGGGCCTACAAAGAACACTAGCTCTGTAATCTATAGGGAACCTAAAAACCTCCTCTGATACCAATCTGTCATACCTCGAAACTGGGCACCTAATTAAAGTATGAACAATCCTAATATCCACAACTAGCAACAAACAACCCAGTCGTGCTCATAGAAACTTTAAAACATACATATATGTTTACAATTCCCATAATAGTGGAAATATAGTTAAACAAGGTACAAACATAAATTATAGTCGAATTTATAATGTCCAATACAACACCCTCAAACCTAGGTGGCCTATTAGACTACAGAGCTTTTCCCTTAAACTTGCCAAAATTTGGTTCCATGAACCAACAATTCAAAAAAAGGAGTATAACTCCAAAAGAGTTGTTAAACCTTTGAGGGGAACTCCCCTTCCCCAACCTTCATATCTAAAAAAAATAACCACAAAGAGTGTGAGTTTATTAAACTCAGTGAATAAATAGATGTACAATAAGTAATATAAAGTATGAGCACAAAAACCGTAAATCATTAGTAGAAATTAGAAAATTTACAACAAGCATGTGAAGGCATAAAAAAAGTACACACACATATGTACAAGATGCTGTAATAACATTCCATCTCTCGTGAGTCTTCATTCTCACTAAATACCTCATTGAGGCATCACTCAACAGAATTGCACTAAGGGTCTACGATCCCTTAGACTTTAATTTTTGGGGTTCGTCCATAAGGACTTATCATCCCAATACTTACTACCTAGTCTATTTCCCTTGGGTTTCCATTCCTACTTAACTTCCTATTTCTCAAAATTAGTTCACATACAAACACAATATATATACAACATACATCATTCATTCCTTTTCTTTCACCCATATCTCACCATATAATTTT
Organism: Biancaea sappan; assembly: GCA_037074585.1. Taxonomy (NCBI): domain Eukaryota; kingdom Viridiplantae; phylum Streptophyta; class Magnoliopsida; order Fabales; family Fabaceae; genus Biancaea; species Biancaea sappan. The sequence continues at coordinate 66,996,302 of CM073490.1, forward strand.
CCAAATCCCCAACGAAATTCAATTATCTGCTTAACACCAATTTAGTCAAGTTTAATCCAATTGTGGTATGAGAAGGAATTGCATTGTGCTTGAGTTATATAAAATTTAATTGTAAAGCCATCTACTCACAACAATAAGGTATTACCCATGCAATTGATCCTAAAACGAAGCCAAGAATATCCCAAAAAGCACCTAAAAGTAAACCCAACAATTTAGCATCAAAACCCCACCTTTTTCCCCTTAAAAATTCCATAAATCGCATTATGTCTAGACCAAGGCGCCTGGGTGCCAAAGTTGGCGCCCATCTCCAGAGAGGTTAATGCCTAGCGCCTAGGGCACCAAGCTCATTGCCTCTACCCAGATCTGGGCGCTTGGATCTGGGGCTCCCTGTTCTTCCTTTATTCTTCACAGTTTTGAGTACCAAAACCACTAAAAATCCATCCCTTGCACTATTTTCCTTCCTTCTTTAGTTCTTAAACTCAAACTATGGTTCATGAAGCAATTTAGAGTAATTAAAAGTCAAGAAAGATTAGTTTCATGCATTTTCTTTGAATTTCTAGAAATCTCTCAATAACACTTTGTTGAGTTTTAATCTATCAAACCAACTTGTTTTTCCTGCATGAACTAGGTTATATCAAAGCCAACAAGAAAACCTAAAGAGAGAAGCCAAGGAAACAAGGTTTTAATGAAGAATCACCCAAAAACTCATTTCTCCTGGGGCATGATCAACTTCCAAAAAGAGACAAGATAACTGAGATATAATCTTACCTCTAGTCTCAGAAATGCCCGGTAAGCTAGAAAGCAACCAGAAAACCAAGAATCACTGGGAGAAATGAAGTTTGGATGAAGAGAGAGATGAGAGAAAATGCCCCTTTTTGTTTTACGAAAATGACCAATTGTGAAAAGTGAAGGAAAAGGAAGAAAATGGTGACTTAAGGTGGTGGTGGGTCATAGGTTGTCCCATGGGTCCCATGTCCAATCCCACATGACCCAACTCAAGCACAACTCTAATTAATTATATTAATTTTATTTAATTCCCTTTTTTCATATTTTTCATACCTCGCAGAAAAATACCACTCACAATAAAATACCTAATTCAGTTATTTCATAAATATTCCATAATAATCACTCAAAAGAATCCTATTAAATATGAAAAAAATTAAAATGACTAAAAAATACAATAAAAGTAATACATTCAAATAACGCTATTAAAATCGTAATATCTCCAATTATGTGATCTCAAAATTAGCGGATATTGCAAGATTGCCATAATTCATTAAGTCGATTGCCTAACTTTGAAGGTTGACTACTCTTGCTTCTTCTTTTTTTTTTGTTTCACGTTCTCTCTTTATTCTGCTTTCTAATCCATTTTTAATTTTTTTTCCTTTCTTTTTGATCTGTTTAGGACTTATTTAATCCCTTTTACTCAAAAATTAATCAAAAGAAATAAATTAAACTCAAGTCTTAGAAGATTCAAGCTCACCCAATGCACCTACCCTGTTTTGTGTAATATACCTAGTTGGATCTACCCGAAAACCCAATGAAAAAGACGAATTAAAACCTAAGTTCAGAGGATTTAATTCTTACTTGATGTTTGCTTTGTTTCTCAGGTTTCTACTATTACTTTTGTTCAAGCTTAATTTTCGGCCACTTTCTCATGATTTCTGGTCTGTATCATAGTTGCACAACTTTGCTACCCATTATCTAGTGTTTTAGACACCTACTGTAAATTTCTCTCACGAGTTTCACCCTTAACTTTCATTATGATAGCTCCATGTTTTTTGGTTTAGAAAACAGAGCGTGGACCTCTTTCTCTCCATCAGTTTGCTTATAGAAACTTGGAAGAAGGAGAAAGAACCTTACAACCAAGCTTTTCTATTTACAGGTAGAAGAAGTCTAAAGGAAGTCTTAGGAACGGAGGAGGTGCAAGAACTCCGTAGAAGACCACGTTGTCTTGTCAAATTTTGCCATTTGTCTTTTTTTGGCAAAAATTACTAAAAGACCTTGAAGAAACTTTTCTCTGTTTAATTAGATCCCTAGATTCTTGGTGAAATTCCACTTTTGCCCCTAACTATTTTTGTTTAATTTCTTTTTATTTATCCTTTATTGTTTATTAGTAAAATCCTTTTTTTATATTACTATTTAGTCCTATAATAATTTTCTCAAAATACTATATTAGGTACTTAAAGGAACAATATTTTATTTTCCTAGAAGTCCTCTTTGATAATAATTTTTCCTAAAATATAAAATTATCTACTAGATATTAAAGGGATTATTATATTAATCTCTTAATTATTTTCTCTTCAAATTTCTAATTTTCTTAGGAATTTTCCTAATATATCCTTCCTAATTTAATCAAGTAAAATACTAATTTTTGGGATATTGCACTAAAACCATTGAATCTGAAGTAGTTGGTGGCACACAAAACTCCATGGAAGAGAAAGTTTGCAAAACTCCTTTTTCAAGCTAATCTTATCCATAGGATAAAGGCTACTTCAGTCCTTCAACCCAAGCTAGGATGATTCCAAGCTAACCATGGAAGCAGAGCTCCCAAGCTGACCATGGAAGTAGAACTTCCAAGTAGATATCATGCCAAATTCATTAGAAAACATGATTCACTTTAACTTAAAAACAATCATGGACATATATAATTTAATTAATAAAAGAAGCTTTTATGAATGCCAAAACTATCTTGTTGCTTAGCTTCTGTCTCTATTGTAAATTGCCCAATGTTAGACTTCCACCACTCACACTCTTTATTACCCTATATGTTCTCTGTTTTTAGCTTTGAATAACTCTTAAGCTCATCTCCATCTATAGACTTGTTCTTTGGCCGTTTTCCTCTTCCTTTCTAACTATCCTAACTGAATTCAAACTAAATTTCACTCAGTTCTCCATGATTCCTAACCAGTTTTGTATCTATTTTGTTACATACTCTGTTTTCTAGTTTCCCTACTATCATTACTTATTCCTAATTGAAAATCAAGCTTCTTGATTCATTTTTTTATTCTGGGATCTCTTAATTTGCGTCCCCATACTCACCCTTTGTAATCATTTCTCTAATTTAGGTGATTCTCTTTTATAAAATATTAAGCTGCTTGCCGCCAATGCTGATCTAGACTGAACCAGTTAGCTGCCATGCTTCAAGTAGTTGAACATTCTCCCTAATTTCTGCTTCATTTCAAAATTATAATGATAGTCGACTGATTATTCTTATGTAGTTGATTGCTAATATTGGGCATTTTGGGCATTTTTGTATGTAATTTAGTCCCTATCTTAGTTCTTTTTGCTATTTTAATATTGCCAACTCTCTAAGATTGATATGTTTTGGATTTATTAGGTGTAAATTAATTATAGAATTAATGTGCTTCAATTTCATAATTTTTTCCCAATTAATTCAATTGTGTTTTTTCAGATAAATAATTGGATAGTATATGCTAACATGGACGAATTTGCTGACATGGCAGCTAATTGGGCATGGCCAATTATGCTGATTGGAGTTGACTAGGGTTGACCAGACTGGGGCCCATATTCTGCACTGTTTCAAGCTTCTTTTCTACATTTTTTCTAGTTTGTAGAAAAGTCCCTGATGGCAGCAAAAAAAGCCAATAAAAAAGCAACAATAGCAGAACAACAAGGCAGCAGCGTAAATCAGAAAGAAAGGGACAGCACATAGGGGTCAAACCTTACATTTTCGTTCCTCTCTCCTGGCAACACCATAAGACACCTTCTGAACCTCCATTTCCATGGTTGAAGAGTTTCTTCTTCCACATTTCCTCTGTAAATTCATTTCCTTCCCCCTTGTATTTTCTTCTGTTTTGGTCTCCATGGAAGGCTGAAATTTGTGTTGTAATCAGTCTCTAGAGAAGTAGAATCTATAACATGAATTTTTGGAGCTAAATGAGATAAGTTTCTTCTTGTTCTTCTATTTCATTAATGTTCTGATTTCTCCTCTGGTTTTTATGTTAATGCTTGCTTTGATATAAGTTAGTATAGTAGTAGAATGGAAATGGCTTACTTAGATGATTATCTAACTTGATTAGGTTGGGCTTAATCAGATTACATGTGGTTAGGTTTAACTTATGTGTAATCTAGTTCTAGTAAGTTTCTTCGAAATATTAGTTATAAACCTAATGATAGAGAACACTAGAATTAATTTGAAGACAAGAATGATGATAATTTCACTTCTAGGACTCCATGGCTAATTTCATCTGTGTTTTATTTAATTTCGTCTTTGTTTTTATTAGTGTTCTATTCTGTTAGCTATAGGTTTATATTCTGTTTTAGTCTTCAATTCTGCACTTACCCTCCCCCCCATGGTAATCAATAGCTAATTAGGCTATAATTAGTGTAGATTAGTATTAGAACAATTAATTAGGTAATTAGAAGTAAGGCTCCTTGAGAGAATACGACCTGGGATGATCACTATATTACAAGTTACCACAAATTTAATTCTGGGCGACTCGGCGGTCGTAGTGGCTCGAACCAACTGCTGCTTCTTTCTTTGATATTTTTTTGTTTTTCTAACATCCCTATTTTAGTTTCTAAATGATTTCTTCTAGGATTTTGTAACAACCGAGTTACTTTCCATATTTTCAACTGTCCCCACGAGTACTTATAGCATCCTTTGTCCTTACTCGCATGCTCCTTGGGAAAACTTCTAGGAGTTCACTCATCCTAGAATTACCGAGGCTAAGCACACTTAATAGTGGAGTATTTATGAAATGGGTGATATCTAGCATTTTTATATATATTTTAACCCCTAATTTGGTCTATTTGCATTTCCATCTATAAGAATTCTCCAATTTTATTACACTTTGTGATTTATTGAGTCTAAATTAATCTTGGATGGAAAATGAATTATTTTCATATTTTAGAACTTAAATTATTAAAGACTCAATTTAATTCATTGGTATGCCTTGCAGAAATTAAATTTGGAGATTTTCTGATGATGTGGCGCTGAGGTGGACAGTGTTGCTGACATGGCACTTATGTGGCATTTTTCTGATGAGGAGGATGCTGAATAGACTTGCTGCTGCGTTTTTGCTAACATGGAGATGTGTGGGGCCTTCAAACCAGATCCATTAGCCCTTGCATGCTGTATAGTTCCTACATATTTCCCAAACTTTGCTAGCTTTCTACATGGCTAAAGAGACCTTCTGCTGCACTATTTTTGTGAAATTCTGCTGTTGCCTGCTGCTCTTCTTCTGCAGAACAATTTAGCCACATTTCAGTCCTCCTTTTTTAATGTCAACTAAGCATCTAGGGTAGAATATTCTGGGGGATTTTTTAGGGCATCTGTTTGTATCATTCTAGACTTACTTTTATTTGGCTGTAACTTAGAAATTTCGTAGCTCTCTCTCCCTCTCTGTTTTCTGTTATTTGCTGTTTTGCTCTCATGGAGGGCTAAGTCTTCATTGTAATCAGTCACTAGACCATTGGGATGTTGTAGCTTGAACTAAGAACGCAAGATAAGTGTTTTATTCTCCCTTCCATCTCATTTCGTTTCTGCTTTGCTGTTATGTTATGTTGCTGTCAGTTTCTGATTATAACTTGAGAAGGAACATAAACTGATATATATATATATATGAGATAATACCTTGCTTGACTGGTTAGGAAGTAAGTGAAGCGAAATGGCTAGTTAGATGATATATTTAACTTGGTTTGGTTAAGGGTTTTTATTGAATGCATCTAGTTTCAGTTAGGAAGATATTCTTAACTGTAATTAGTAGCATTATATTCTAGAAGTTATTCTAGAACCATTTTCATAAAGAACCAAAATGAGAACAAAATTGAATCAATGAGTTAGGTAATGATAGTTGCACTCTCATAAATCCTAGTGGTTGGTTACATAGTCTTGTTACTGTCAACATCTTGCCAATTTTGCCTGCTGCTACTGATAAGTTGTAATTTACTTGTTGTTCTGTTTCTGTTTCTATTTCTGTTGTTCTACCAACAAACCCCCCGTTTATATGCCTTTAATTAGTGTTTAGCATTTAGAACAATTAGTTAGTAGTTAGAAGTGAGGCTCCTTGAGTGAATACGACCTGGGGATCACTATACCGCAAATTGCCATGAATTCAATTCTGGACGATTCGGCATCGTAGTGGCGTGAACCAATGGGCTCCCAAAAATAAAGGTGCATCTTGTTGGTATAAGTAATACCTATTAAATCTTTTAAGTTCTCTTTAACTGTACAGTCTTATACCTGTACAGTCTCGAAATTCCTTAAGTGTATAGTCCTATACTTATATAGTCTCAAGATACCTCTCATTCTAATGTAGAGTTAGTTCATTCATGTGTCCTTTTTGCCTAGAACCCTGCTAGGAGCTCCTCCTTATTCGTGCTTTTTCTTTGCACTGACAATCACTACACGCCCTTGTCGTCCCCAAGCATCACATGCCCATCAGGTTTGCTTGGTTCGTCCCTAAACCACATTGTACTAGGAGAGGTTCGGCTCTGATACCAACTTTGTCATAACTTACCACCTAGACACGTGAGCGGCACAGTAACGACTCTTCCCGTTACTATGAGCCTTACGCCTTTTGAACTACCCTTTAGTTTTAAGTCATCAGATTATAGTTTTCCACACATGGATGTAAAATAGATCAAAGGTACTTGATAGTCCTAGATACTAACATCATCATACAAGTTGATGCACACATTCAAGATATTTCATCATAAAGTCTTCCAATCATTACTTAACCATTCAACCCATCCAAAATCTGAGGAAAAATATAATATCAAGCCTAACATAGCCATAATGCAATAATCCAAATCAAGTACATAATGTCTGAAAATAAAAGCGAAATAACAGTCCCAAAACACCTCCTAAGTATCCTAAGTCACTACAGAGCGACCAATGGGCATAAACGAAAAATAAAGTATGAGGCCTACTTAGCAACGGGAAGGTCCACGGTAAGCCCCGCTACTCCTCAGCGGGGGCTCCTCTACAATGACCAGATTTGTAAAAATAAACCATAGAGTGTGAGTTTAAAACTCAATGAGTGAATCAACTATACTATAATAAAATCCCAAAACATCAACAATTATGTAAATATGACTGAAGGCCATAGTTTCAAATCAAGAGTTGTAGCAATAGCACATACTGGATATTCAGCACAACATCAAATCGCCAAACCAACGGAATTTATACTAGTTAATGACAAATCACCCTTTGGGAGCACACAAAACTTGGGCTCCTTAATATTCCCTTGCCATAACGTATAACCTCATCTCACTGGTAGGTTACCTCTCGAGTCCATTACCTTACTTAGGCTTCACCTCCTATTGAGAAAGTCGTTGTCTCTACACCCACTGGAAAAGTCGCCCTGTAACCTGGGCTTCCTGCCTTGCTATGAAAGGGAGTACCATCAATCTCGTCAACATATACAAGTATATGGCAATATGAAATAACAATTTATTCATATGTATTAATAACGCACATCAATCTCGTCAACATATACAAAATGTCATTCTCATATTTAATATAAGAAAGAGAGATACAAAATCATATACGTCCCATCGTACTGTAAACATAAAATAAGGATTTCCTCTTATTTCATAACCTATTCATCACACCATACAAGTCTCAAGAAACTACCCACATCATATAGTCATAATGAATAATGCTAAGACTAAGTTAGGATAGGGTTGTTTCACTCACCTGGATTGCAACGATGCCTTTTCATAACTTGACCAATAATTGGAGAAGTGAATGTGATTTGGGATTAGCTTCAATAAAGTGTTTGAATTATTAGAATAATGTTAAGAGTTTTTATTCCAATTCAACTCCTAAATTTCAAAACCTTTAACCTAAGGTGTATGATTTGAAGTTAGGGTTTTTGCTTTTACCTTATTCGTAATGTTTCCTAGATATGTTCCCTTGAAGTTCACGAGTACCATAGGTGTGTAGCTTAGTGTTTCAGTGAGGGATGTGCACTAGTGTGTGGTAGCTAGATGGTCTTAAGTTTGTGTGAAGGCATCTAATTTTCTAGTGGAGAGAGAGATAGGTAAACGTCTAGGGTTCTTTCTTTTGCTAAGAGAGGGGTTACATCTAAGGTGTTTGGTGTGTCTAGGGTTTATGTGATCACAAGGGGTGAGGGATAGCTAGGGTTCTTAGGGTTGAGTGAATGTTGAGTGGCAGCTAGGCTTTTTATGAAGAGTGAGGGGTGAACAACTAGGGTTCTTAGGAGAAGAAGAGAGAGAGAAGTTTGTGTGGCTAGGGTCTTCTTGAAGTGTTTAGCCGTATAGAAATTTTTAGATTAGGTTTGGTTATTTTATTTAAAAACTAGGTTAAGTATTAGGGTAGGATTCTATTTGGTTTAATTTAATTTGAATTCTAAAGTCATTTGATTTAGTTTGAATCCTAGGTTTAGATGTTGTACAACTTATTTGATTTAATTTGAATTAGGCCTCTTAGATTTTATTTATCCTATCTTAATACTTGTTATATATTATTAATACTTCTAATTGTTTTATTTAATGGTTCACGCCTAATCTCCTAGGATAATATATTATTTGTTTTCTTTATTTACTAATTTAGTATTATTATTATTCTATTCCTTTTCTACTATTATCTTAATACTTATTTTAATTTCTTTTATTTCCTCATTATCTTGCATATTTTTATTTTAATTATAGATTTCCTACTTCAAACATAATTCTTATCATCTTATTTTTCCTATTGTAGTTAGGCACCTATTTTATATGATTTTATTTAATTCACTTGTTCTTTTATTTATTTTGTCTACTAATATTATTTGTATTAATATTTTGTTACACGTCTAATATAGTTACATTTATTTATTTAATTTAATTTTCCCAAATTTTATATTACCTATTAAGTAATTCTTTTATTCATTTGTCCTCCTTTTATTTTTCTTTAATTCTAGATCACTAATCATCCTCTAAAGCCTTACGTTATCATTTCTAGGTTAGTCCCTACCCATACGCCACTTTTGGTGTAATTCAGTTAATCTTTTAACTAAGTTTTAGTTTTCATTTTAGTTCTTCATTAACCCGAATCACAATTCACGAATAGAATGATCATTACATCATATAGCATTCATCATACCACACAATTCATGAACAAATGAATGTACATTGCATACATTCAAACTTCCACACAGAGACAAGATAACGCATATATCATAGGCATATAGAATTAAATTGACAGACAGGGGAAAAATTTACCCACGGGTATCACAAACTTAATATTGGGCATCATAGGCCTCTATGAATGGCATCCCAATGAAACTCATGAGCAGGAGTAATTACTCTACCAAGCCTCATAGGTCTTTATGGACCATGCCCCATTGAGCCTCATGAATTTCCAAACATTAATCATAATGGAGGTGCACCACCATGCTAAAACATACTATAGAACATTATTCATAAACACCTAAGGTTTGCCTTTGCTCAACTTAGCCCCTAGGCCTTATTCCATAATTATAATCTTATGTTACCAAGAATCATAACATGCAAAATTACAGAAGTCAACTCTTATACACTTAAGCAAAGAGATGTTTCCATGATACCTGCTTGAATAAAATCATACTAGAGTAGGGTTAGCTACTCACCTAAGCCTCGGTCAAAATTACCCTAAGAACAATGCCAGATGAGCACCAAGAGATCTCTCAAGCACCTGAGGAATCATGCTAACATAACTTAATATAACTATTCATGAAGGGAGGACCTCCAGTATGGGGCCCCCAAGTCATAGGCTATGCTAAGGCCAATATCACACCCCAATTTCTGAGCATATGACTAGCGCAGATGGTGTCTAACCCACACCACCGCAAGCCTATCTTTCCCTCAGCCTATATATTCACATATACTTGTTATACCATTTTGTTTAAAGCAAAGATAAATCTTTATACACAAATGATTAAATTACACAAGAGAATCAATTCTTTTTTCATAACACATATATAAATGTGAATCATATTTCATATAAACCCAAATGTCTATTACATTACCAGCATTTCCCAATACACAATACACCCATACACATTACACATCAGAACATGACCTACCTTATTATAGAGCCTTCCTAGATATTCCTACTCAAAATATAAAACTACACATTACCTCTACCTCGGACAAGAGAGAAGTATCCTTGGCACGCAAGCACATCCTCGAATGGTAGGCTCTCCTTCACCTAAAACTGTGAGGGGGTGAGTCTGGTCTACTTGACTCACCAAAAATAGCCTAGCCAACTAAGAATATACACAAATGCATGCCAACAGGATATATATATATATATATATATATATGTGTGTGTGTGTGTGTGTGTGTGTGTGTGTGTGTGTGTGTGTGTGTGTGTGTATAAAAGTGTATACCTAATCATGATCATGAGTGGGTAAACATTCATCATATTAATATGAGAAAACAATAAAATATGACCAAATCTTAATATGAATAATTCCACATCATTCGTGTCATAAACCCAAAATAATGGGTAAGTAATATTACATGCATAATCACAAAGATCCAAACTCACCACATTTTCATCACAATACCAGTACACAGCCAATGGAGCTCTAGCTCATATCCATAGTCTCATTCCAATGAATTTTGTATACATAAAGCTATATTAATGTTCATCAAGTGAAGAAACACATACCTGATGAATACCTTGTCAAGTGCCATCAAGCATCAAATCCTACTACGTCACATACTTAGCACCTAAGGTGCTCTACAACGAATGTCATATAGTCAGCGCAAGGACTAACCAAGTAATGCCACCATATGGAAGGATACATATATATATTTATCAATCACACAACACACTCACGCATCACAATAAGAGCAAGGGCAAAACACAAATAGCAATTCCCATACTTTTTCTTCTCTACCACTCTTCCATCCATAACCTTTCATCATACACCTTTATTTCATAACACACCCCTACTATGTATGTCTACATGTGGGGTGCGAATTATAAAATAGATATCATAAATTTTCTGAGCTGTATAATGTTTCCCTTCCCTTGTTTCACCATACGTGGTTTTACCATGAATTTCTCATTATGTGTACTTTTCTTGGTAATGTGTTCGTCAACACATGACCTTATAATCGTCACATCCCTAAACTTAACATGTGACCGACACAAAAATAGGACTATCCCTACTTCATAAGCCTAAATAAAAGACTAAAATTGAAAGCACAACCAAGACAATAGACAAATTCCAGAAATGGTTCACCTTAAAACAATATCAAATCATCCCTAGAATAACTTTCGAGAAATTTCAATTGAATTTCCATCACATTCATTTAACTATAGCAATTCTTACAAAATAATATTTTTTCAATCCCATGTACATTTACCCACAAGAATCATTCATAACCCATGATCCATCATCCAAAATACATACAACCATCCTAGGTGAATTACGAAAATCACAGAGCAACTATTAGATGTTCAAAAAAAAAGTCAACATGACCCAAAACAACAAAGGCCAACCCGAAGATCGAAGGTGGGTTGGTAAACCAGAAGACTGCTTCCCTTCAATGGGACCACCAACTTCAGTTACTGACTCTGAAAGGTTCAAGAACATGAGAGAGTGAGTAATTATTATTCTCCATGAATAACAACAACATCAAATAAATACATGAAAATAAGGAGTGTAATCTAAATCAAACTATAATAATATTCACATCATATAGTGGAATAATGTTAACTGCCACACCTCAGCACTGAATGGTTTAGCAAGTGCCACACCTCAGCATTACATAAATTAATATGTGCCATACCTCAGTACTATAGAATTTAAGTAAATGCCACACCTCAGCACCACTTGACCACAATGAATTTAAAGAAGGTTTATTCAAACAATTATAAACCCAGCATTACATCAAACATAATTAACCTTGAAATTCTTTGGCATTCATAATCACTGAATAGGAGAATCAAGTTAAAAAGACATATCGGTCCACTAAAGATTCATGTTCTTGACTCATGATAAATATAGTGTTCTCAACCTTTCATGTTTAGTTTCATACTTGATTGGAAAAGTAATGTTGTTGTACTCACCTTAGTTGTAGTCCACAATACCTTAAAATTCACCAAAGTTCTAAGAAGAGTTGGAAATGAATTTCCTAGGGACTAAAACAACCACACATGAGCAAGAAGGAAGAAAATTTCATAGGAAAAATGGGACCATCGCTTGCCACGAAGGGCTGTTGCAGCACTGCCCATTGCCCGCCTAAACGGGCATAGTAATAGTAAAGGTGTCACTACTACCACCCACACGTTGTAGTGGGCGGCCCACTGTTTGCAGCCCTAAACCAAGAAAACCAAAAAAAAACCTTTTCCTTTCATTAATTGCTTCTCAACCACTTCCCATCCTCCATTAATGTTTTGCCTAACTTAGACTCTTTCAAGGTCAACAAAAAGGAAGCTATAATACCCAGCAAAATCAATCACAACCAATTAAATCATACTTTATCAAATCTTTCTCAAAGACAAGAAAATTCTGGGTTTACTTATGAATCCACCCAACCCAAGCTTTGTCAGCAAAATCCCTCCACATTACCATTTCCTAAGAGACAATGAACACTAATGGAACCTTTCTAGAACATCCTTAAACCCTTTAAGTCAGAAATTTACACCACCCACTCCTAGGGTTTTCTAAGTACAAAAATGAGGGGAAGAGAGGAAGAATCTCCACTTACAAGTTATGGAAGACTACCAAAAGGAAGGAGAATCACCGGTGAACATCCAAAAGAGAAGAGCCAAGAGAAGAATGGAGGAATTAGGATAAATATGTGAAGGGAAGGGATGGTGCACCAAAAGTACAGAGGAAAGTAAGAGGAAGGAGTGAATGAGAGTATAGAGGTATTAGGAAAGATATATCAATACTAGGAAATTTATAAAATCTCTTCCATGTCCCTTGTAGCTATTTTCCAACACTTAGCATAATTTTTAAGATACTCAAGCATTCCAAAGTAAATTTTCATTCGTACTTTACACATTAACACTAAAACAAGAATATTCAATCATCAATATTCCAAGACTACACATACATGCATAAAAATTTAATTATCATAACTCTACAAGTTGGCACCATGATTGCATGTAAAGACTTACACCCACAAAATTTAGGACCCCTAGGACACGAATGTTACAATAGCACAAGCAACCCAAGTATTTCCCCTCACGATTGCTACTACATGGACTCGGGGTTGTCTTATGTTATCCCATATCTACACGTTCTAGTACTTGGGGTTTATTAGTTTAATTACAGGTTTCATCCCTATTTCCTTTCACAAGTCCTCAAGCCCTTAGTATGTGTTACCATTTCAATATATAGTGACTAAAGCCATTTGTATAAGCATACATGTACACAACACACATATTACTTTCAATTGGCAATCATGACAAGAAATCTGTACTTCCAACTCTTGGCTCGAAGGCTACATGAACCAACCAAACCAACACATTCATTCACTTTACACATACATACATACCAAGTGGATTCATCAAGGGATTACAAAATTATAATGTGGTTACTTTCAAATGTATGAGTATATTCCTACAGGTGGTAATTCGTCATGGGGTACTCACCATAGACCCCCATGACTCCCTAAAGTGTCTATCACACCTTCGTGGTGTTTTGCACATTTTCATTAGTAAGTGCTTCCATATTTGTACATCCATTAATTTTAGGCAAGCTATGTGCTAGTCACTCTACAAGCTTTAACAACACTTATGCTCCATGACAATATTGTAATTCATATACAACAATTACATAAGAACCTTTTTAATCCATCTCTAGCCATATAGAGATTCATGCACATGTATGCCAAACATCCCATCAATTAACAACATACCATCATAATACAATCAAACTAGGCAAGTATTTTCTTTGAAAAGAAAACAATTTAGGCAAGGTTAGATCCTTCACCTCAACTTCAAGCTAGCCAAACCTCCTCAAAGGATGTGGAAGATGCCTCAAACAATCTATTTCTATGAGAAAATCATGTAAAAATATGTTAAAGTCTTAAGAGTAAAACATGTTGTTTGATGTTAACTAGTCGACTACCCTCTCTGCTGGCGATTGAGTGGTTAGGTACTACCAGTCCTACATCGAGAGCAACTAGTTGACTGGTTACACCTTAACAGTCGATTGGTGTGTCTCTATCAAGATTGCTAGCCCAACCTAAGATTAACTAGTCGACCAGTGCATCTAGGCCAGGTTTGGACAAAAAGCACCAAGGGTAGCCAGTTGACTGCTCATCACTCAATAGTTGACCAGTAGCAGAGCAAACTTTAAAATTTTACTACCAAAATCTTCTAATCTTCAATCTAACCCAAATCCCAACTTAACCTTGATCATTTTCCATGATTCTTTCCATGGGTTAGCCTTAAGAATGTTTAGGAAACACTTCTACACTCACATCCTAGGTTATATCAAAGAATCAAAACCTAAATCTATGAAAATTCCCTTGAAGAACCCTAACTTTCCATATTTTTCTATCATGATTTGAATGCTTTAAACCATAGATTCTTCAAATTCCTTGTTCCAATTTGTTTTACAAACATATAAGAAGGATTCTAGATCATCAATCTAACTTAAAACTCTCAAGAATACTCATCCTTACCCCCAAATCCCTTATATACAAAAATATGGTAGAAAAAAAGAAAATGTGGGGATTTTACCTTATTTCCTTTTCCTTTCAGTGATGGTTAGTCATTGGAGACTCATACCTTCACCAGAGATCTGTGGCTGGAGGTTTGGGTGGTGCTCTTGGGTGAAGGAGATGGAGAGAAGAGAGAGCTAGGGTTAGGAAGGGGATGGCCTATGGGAGGAAAGGAGAAAAATGGCTAAAGTTGTGTTTGTAGGGGGGCTTATATACTCATCCAAAAGAAATTACCATTTCGTTCTTTTGTTTTAATCCCAATCAAATAAGAAGTGGGAAAAATTGTTATTTCTTTGGCTCGGGTATTCTTCAACATACACAATCCATGCCTAAATTCTCAACTCTTAACACACTATTATCCTTATTTTCTTTTTTCATTAAAAGTGTCACTTAATATTTTTATTTCAGCTTAGTCCCTCCATGGCCTCATTAGCTATCTACCTTTCCTATATTACACGCACACCATCCTCCTTCGACCGCTTGCCACTTCATATGCTACACCCTCAACCATGAATTTCTTTTCTTATGAACGAAATATTTTCCCACGTCCAATTATAAAAACCAAATACACTAATACTCAAGGGCCTCGAGTATCACACCCAAGCCATGGTGTTAGAAAGGTGCTCTAAAGGCAATCACCTTTAGCATCAGATCTACAAACTCAGTTATTAGTTCAAAAAGGTTTTCTTTATTATTTATTTTCATATTCATAAGCTTAAGATTAGATTGTAATATAAGTAATGAAGTCCATGACACAAAATATAGCATAAAGGAAATTATGATGGCGATCATAATGTGAGATTCCTATCATGTGTAATTATGTATGTATCTAAACTATCCCTAGTTGTAGGATCACCTGAGACGGGACATCAGTGATCTGAATAGACTAGCACATGTTATGCTTCTTGATTTGATCAAGCAACTATCCTTATAAGCTGTAAGCATGAGATGTTTTGAGTAAACATGTGAATGCTTGTTAAAAGTAATAAGTACATTGGATGACCTGTATGAAATATCACATGGATACTTATTCAAATATCAATGACAGGTCTCATATCAGTTAACAGTGCAAGTATTCTTAGATTTAAGGAACTCAAGTTATCTTGGATATAGATCTTGTGTGTTGACTCTATTCCTTGTTATCCACCATGGATCGCTCTTAGGGTGGTGATTGGGCATAGCGTGAAGTATTCGAAGATATTTGAATAGTCAACAGAGGATTCACCAATCTTGATAGAAGGAAGTATACCCATAGCCACTTGTCGAGATAATTGCTAAGAAGTCTTTGGCCAAAGCAGACTCGTGATGAAGATAGTCTTCAGTGACATAGTTTAAATTAATTGATGCCATAGGACAAGAAACTGACTACTTGGGCTGGACGTGACACAATCAAGTCTAGTAGGAGTTGACACATAGGCCATACTTTGAACCAAGTGGGTGTAAGATGGTGAAATGATACATTTCATAGACACGCTTTAGCTGCAGAAAGGTTTAAAGTCATTGGTCAATTAGGGGTCATGATGTGTTGCTAGATGCCACTTGTGATCTATTTACAATCAAGTGTTGATTGTGAATAGCCAACAAAGCTAAAAACCTAATGGATCACAAGCATAGAAATTCACTAGGAATGTGAAACAGGCTTGAGGATTTGATCCTTAATTAGAGAATTAATTAAGAAGAAGATAAGAGAATAAAATGAATAGGAATATGTTCCTATTCCTACCCAAACAAGGAAAAGCCCAAATGATGACCATTTGGCCACCCTTCTCTCAAAGAACTTGGGCTTCTTAAGGTGCTACCTTAAGAAGGGAATGACGCCCACTAAGAGAATTAGGGCTTTAGGATTTGAGGTAGCACCCATGACTTTAAGAGTGATAATGAAAGCCACACGCAATACACTTTCTCTGTCAATTGTTGAGTATCTTGTTTTAGGAAACACTTTTGTTTTCTTCTCTTTTATCCAAGAGGGTTTTCTCCATAGCTTCTTCGTGCTTGCTAGCACAAGAATGAAAAGGAACCCTATTGCCTAAAAAAGTTTTTCCTTATTGTATTAGATTTCCATTAGAGGTATCCCATTTTGGATACTTGCTTTGGCTTGGAGAGGTTACTGCGCTACAGGAGGTCTTTCTCTTCATCTTGATTACTTGGTTGATATAATGGTCATATAGGTTGATCCTTCGGTGAATGGGTATTAGAGAAAAAGTTTTAAATTTTACTGCATTCTATGATCTCTAAAATCCAACACATGGCGCCTCAAGCACCATCTTTGGCGCCTTAGGTGCCAGCCTTGGTACCTTGGACATCAGATTAAAGTGAGCACACTAGAAGGAGTGCTCTCTATTTATGTGGCACCCTAGGTGCCCAGGTCAACACAAAACTAGATAACTTGAAAGCCCTCTTTAAGCTTCCTTAATCTATTCCTTTGAGTCCTTCTTGCAAAGTTTCAACACAAAGCCATTTATAAGTCTTTTGGGAAGTTAGTTTTCCATAGCAAGCCATAAAAACAACCCATACAAGTCGATGAAGCCATAGCCAACATAAATCATTCATGGGAGAAATTTCAAGAAGGAAACATGTAGCTTCAAGAACTTTGGATTACCAACTCAAACTTTTAATACAACTTTGCAAGGATAGGAACTCAAGAACATGGTCATAAATCAAGTTCTCACCCATAAAACAATCAAAACAACACCCCTCTCACCTAGGGTTTAAGAAAAAACAAAAATAGAGGAAGAGGAAAGGGATTGCACTTATCAATTCCTCCAAAGCTAGCTTGAATCAAACCCAAGAGAGGCGTTGGTCGTGAGTAGAGGGACTAGGGACTAGGAAGTTGGAGATACATGTGAGCCATAGGGAGATGAGAGAATTTGAGAGACTTGGTGTGCGTGTGTGTGTGTGTGTGTGTGTGTGTGTGTGTGCGCGCGCGTGCTGTGAGGTAAAGGAATCATGTGATTTAAAACAATATTTAGCCATTTTGGACAAAATTGCCCTTCCTCTAGAAGACTTAGGCTCAAGCAAGGTGTAAGAGGTGTGTTTGGTCTAAGTCTTGATTCACACCATTAAGCTTTCTTGAATTATGGTTTCATTTGGCCCAAGCAAAAAGAAATTTTCACAATTTTCCACCAATTGAATTACTTTTCATTTTAGTCCCTCTATAAGGCAATCAAGCTAACCATGAAACATCATGAACACCTAACTTCATAGCATGAAATAAGCCTCATAACATAATTTTAGCAACAAACAGGCAATACCATGATGCGCATACACAATGAATCGATAACAAAACAAAATGAAATGAAATAAATTGGCAGGTATTATAGCGAGCCTCGGTGGAACATAGAGGCCTAAAAGCTAGGCGATTCGTAGAGGCCTAAGGGGCTTGATCGATCATGGAAGCCTAAGAGATTCATTTGATCATAGAAGTCTGATGGGGTGGAGGTTCTTAAAGACCTAGATGATTGAAAGGTTTAATGAGCCATAGGAGAGCCTGACGAGGCAGTGGTTCATAGAGACCTATATGATTGAATGAATTCGAGATATAATGTTGAGTGTACACATGATTGTGTAATAACTACTTGTAGATGTTTGTATGATGATATGTTTATCCTAGTTCTCAAATTCAAATTGAATATAGCCCATGTTTGCGTGTTATGTGACGCCATATAATATTTTTATTTTTATGAGTAAGTTACCTGCTCACTGAGAAGTTGTTCTCATTCTTCTCATGTTTACCTTTTTCAAATCCAGCATTTGTTAAGGAACATCCGCTCGAGGACTAGCAAAGTTCAGAGTCCCCCACCTTTTCTTGCTATTTGGGTTGGTGTTTTGTCTATGTTTGCACCCTCTTTTGGAATTCTAGATGTGCTTTGTAGTCTTGTAAAACTCCTAGGGTGTAAAGTCAATGAATGTAATTGAACAAATATGAATGTGATATTCGTTTGGACATGTTTCTATGTATTCCCTCTATATTGTGTCTTGATGTTGGGAATGGATAGAAATGAGAATGATAATTATGTAAATCACAGATATGCTATTTAATGAATGGAATGAGTTATTTGATTACATGTTGATTTTAAGGTTCATGAAAACTGTCAAGTAATAATGAGATAAGTATAGCTATGGGGGTTGAGCCATGTGTCGTGCCAATCTTGTGCCGAATCAGGGTGTGATATTATCCTTAAATACTTCTCGCTTGCTCAAAAAGTTACTGGAAATAAAGTAGTGGAAGACATACTATCTATTAACACTAGCACTTGTACCCTTTTCAATTTTTCTATCAATTTCATAGGGTTTCCTCCGGTGACCCTCTCAATAGAATACTTAGATATATAATGCCAACTGCTTATTCTTACATCTATCATTCAAACCAAATTTCTCATCGCACTTGAAGTAAAGGTCGAGCTCCCTCTTTTTAGCAATCACAACACCCAACAACCTCCTTAAGCTCCCTTTTCCCTTTGTTGATGAAGATTATGTGTCAAATGCATTCTCAGCTTCCTTGCTTGCCTTCAAGTCACTCTTGCTCAACTAAAAAGTGATGAAACTATGAGTCAAATCCTAGAGATTAGTAGCTCATGTAAAATTGGTTAATGGATGTTTTAATAGATATGCTAATTCATGGCTCTTTACTCTCTCAATACTTCATGTCTCTCTTCCGCATTGTGAGCCAAGGCCATGGTTTTTGTAAGCCCATATTTTGCTCGAGCCCCATTTCAAAAGCTTAAGACAAAAACTCAAAAAACAAAAAATTCAAATCAATAAATAAGTAAAAATTCAAAATCCAAAAATAAATATCAAAACCCAAATAAAAGTAGGGAAAAAAAGGAATAAAGAAATCCAAAATTAAATCTCAAAATTAAAATTCTCTTGAATAAAATTCAAAGTCAGAAAATAATTAATGAAAAATAAAAATAAAAGACAAAAATGTCAACAATAGAAATGAAAACTCTACTTAAATAAAAGTCAAAGATAAAAAATGGTTCAAAAATAAAAAAAAATAAAAAATAAAAAGAAGAGAAAAAGCAAACAAAGAAACAAAAAAATAAAAGAAGTTTGGATATAATTGATACTTTATAAAATTTAAGGGATGAAATTAATACTATTAAAAATTTAAAAGATAATTGAAATTTATAATATTAAAAAAGTCCCCAAGCAAGGTTTTTAAGAGTTTAGTGAACTCAATGTTTTCTCCTTTTTATTCGAATTGTGTTAATTTTTAAAATATAATTGCGATTATATAGTACAAAATTGATACAAAATAAATGAATGAGATAAAATTAAAACATAACCTAAATGTAAATATATATATATATATATATCAAATAATAGTTTAAAAAAGTGCCTTCAAAAGACTTGGTGCTAATCCTAATAGAAAAAATCATCCATTTGTTAACTTACTAAGAGAAATTAGATCGAAGAAGAACAATCCTGCTAGGGGCCCATCTCTTTGCAAACTAGAAGGTTCAGGAGGTTGCAGCATAGGTTCTAGATTGTTGGATCTGTATTTAATAATCATGACTCCAATGTTTTTCTCTTTGTTTTTTTTTTAAATTATATTGATTGTTAAATTTAATCAATTAATCATTAGTTTTAATGACTAATACAAAATTTTAAAAAAATAAAAAGAAAAAAAGCAAAAAAGACCCTGTGTCGATTGTGCTTGAGCCTAAGGCACAGGGGAGAATGGAGTTTCCTCTCTCAGCATTTTTGTGCGTATGCGTGTCTTTGTGACAACATAACATTCCAACTTTTATTTTCTTCTAAACTAAAGGTAAAATAAAGTGCATGCTTATCAGTTATTATTTTTTTATAAATATGTAATTTATTATTTTATTAATTTCACTTTTATTATTTCTTTGCTCATGATTCAGTTTTTTTTTTGGGCAATCATCAAACCATTCAATTAATAAATAAAAAAAGGGGTCAGTTCCCTTCTTCGAACCTTGTCTAGATGTCTTAAAACAAGACATGTTTGCCTTTTTTTTTAATCTTTTAATTTAATATTTCAATAACATATTTTATAGTGACATTTTATCTCTTATTTGTAAATAGTTTCTTGAGAATAAAATTCTTGTATCCATTTAAAAAAAGTAAAAAGAACACGATAATCCATCGTAAAAAAATAAGAATTTAATTTTTGGAATTAAATTATATAGGTTGTATAAATATTTCGGCTTATATGACATTGTATTATTATTAACTTTAAATGATATTTTAAATCTATAATATACATAATTAATAATTTAAAACTGATCTAATATTAGATTATTTCAATTAAAAAATTCATCAAAATTTAGAGCCTTTCGATTTACTTGTTTTTAAAATAGCTTGGCCTTGTGTTTGGTCCATAATAAGCTGTTTTTCTCCAATAATTTTGGCGGTTTTACCGTTTTCATTTCTGAAAGAAACTTTCAGAGGTTGAGTCGAAAGAAGCTTTCCGATTCCTTATCTTCCATCACTTTCAGTCTTCCTTACGGACGAAACCAGAAAACGCTGCCATCGCAATATGTCGCGAGAGAGACCTAGAAGAACCGCGCTACCTCCGGTTCAAGAGGTACGTCGTCTCTTTCAAATTAGCCCGGAGATTTGAAGATAACTGAACATTATAGCTGTTTTTTAAGATTTGGTTAAGCGGAAAATTATCTTTTTAATTCATATATACTAATTTACTTTCTTCCTTTGGCATGCAATGTTGCATTATGCAAAACCAAAGATAAAAAAAAAGATTTTAATGATGGGTTTATATGATTGGATAATTGTAGATAGACATTGTAATCTCAAATTCGTCTGGGAGATCATATGCTTTTAAAAATCTGCAAGTTTTGTGATACACTCTTTGTGCGAGTTGCATGTAATACATTTTGTCAGTTAGCATGTTTCTTGAAGCATTGACTTTTGATTAAGTTTCTTATTAATCGTTGCTGTGAAATACAGTATATTGATAAACTGGAGAAACTTGTAAACGAAGGCAAATATTATGGAGCCCAACAAATTTACAAATCTATCAGTACCAGGTTCAGTATTTTCTTTCTTTTACTCACTGTTAACTCGATGTATTTCGTTCTTCTATAGAATTGTAAACAGTATCCAACATATTGTTGCTTTGGTATTCAAAGGGAAATGCTATTTTAAATGATCAGTGGTTTGGTCATTATTAATTTGTTTTTGTGTCAAGGGGCGCAGTGAGATGAACTTGTCAATTAAAACAATATTAATCGGAAATAGTAGAAGAGTAAAGTAGAGTGGAATAGTTGAAGATTTCTTTTATAGCCTGTTCTAGGACATTCTTAGCACTAATGTGGAAGGATTTAGTGTATGTAGAGATATTTACATTTGAACTCCATATTTTCGGAGCTGGATAATTTATTCCCTGTTAAAATTAACATGGATTTGTGCTTGGTGAAGTGACTATGAGCCACAGGAAATAATATTCGTTAACTCCATTTTCTTTAAATGATCATGAAATTAATCTATGGAAATTGATGAAGCATCTGGGCTTGACTGCAGATATGTATCTGCCGAGAGGTACACTGAAGCTTTAGATCTATTGCAATCAGGAGCATGCCTTCAGTTGGGACAAGGACAGGTTATACATATATATATATATATAGATTCTTTTTTTTTTTTTTTAATTTCAATGTTCTTCTTTGCAGCCGTTTGCATAGTACCCATATATTTCACTTCTCTAACGAGATTGTCGTTAGCAATTTTTTATTATTTCCAAGTCAAAAGCCTAAAAAAAACTAATGTAGTGATTTTTTATACTAAAAAGGAATGTGAACTATTTTCATGTCATGTTTTGAGTTGTTGAAGGCAAGAAAGAGATTTTTTTTTTTTATGCATTACTTATGGATTGGAAATACAGGCAGACACGTACAGAACTGGGATAAAAGCAAAAATATTTATTCACTTATATAAAGGCTATATGAACTACATAACCTTTCTGACTTCTGTTGTCGAAGTTTCAAAATATACATTCTTAACATTCCTTGACATCAGATTCTGGTTTTGCTTCAGATCTCATTCTTTCTCTCTCTCTCTCTCTTGTCTATATTAGAAAATTGTAACTACAAATCAATATTCTGTTGCTTCTCCGTTCTCACATATATTGCTGTATTGTTAGCCTCGTCTTCTGATTTTAATCCCAAAAAGTAAAAGCTTTCCCTTTGATATATATTATTGACGTTAGCTTCTGGGTTGCATGTTATCTGTCACATGAGTTTGGTTTTGAATGGATTAAGTTTCATTGGCTGCTTCTCCTATTTAAAGCCCAAACTGTTAGTAGCCCATCTAAGACACCAGCAAGGATGGCCTGATAGGAATTTCCAGTTAAATTTAGATTAATTTTTTGAAGTTTAACCTATCACTGGTTATGAAATTAGCATTTGGTCAAAAGCACTTGTAGCATGAAGACCAGTATTATGAAAGTGTCAGTTGCACTTTATCTCAGGTTATCTGTGGAGCAGAGCTTGCTTTATCATTTGCTGAGACACTAGAGAAAGGGAAAATTCCTTATGATGATGAAACTCTCGGTGCATCCTCTCTTCTAAATTTCTTTTTACATCAGCACTTTACTTATTCTCTTTGTTTGTTATGCATTACAAATTTAAAATGCTTGTTTCCCTTGTTCAGTTTCGATCAATTGCTTTTTACTATCTGAGTATATGCTCTGTCTTGCTCATTTTTACATAATTTCATAAAAAATTGTTCCTTAATCATATTAATCAAGATCGAAATCTTGTATAAGATCGAGTGAAACATAAGAGATCAAATCGCAAAATCGGATTAAGGATCGTAAAATCCTATTCATTTTTTATAAATAAATATAAAAGAATTATAGAGGTTATTGAATTTCTTAATTAAATAAAAACTTATCAAATCTCAACATACTTCCATAAAACATGTAATATATTGTAAAAGTGACAACTTCTCTTACATAAACACATAAAAATAATAAAAATTTCATGTTTAAACCATTGCAAAGATTGAACACAAAATTATATAATAAATTAAGTAAGTACATATATTCCTTTGGAACAAAATATCTTCTGCTTCAAATTTCAAACATTTGTACATATTAATATTTTTTAAGAATATCTTAGCACTCCCAATAACATCCAAGTCAAATGCAAAATTACTAATAAGAGTTATCAGCATTACCATACAAAAATAAAATTCAACTAAACCTAGAAAAGCCTAAATCTAACATTCATAGTTTCACACACAACCATATCATACACGAAGCTTGAACCCAACAACAATCATACCAACTTGATTGAACCCAATAGCAATCCAAGCCATATCATTGGTGAAGACACAATATCAACTGAACTAGAAGAGTGAAGAGATGATGCAACACTACAACATGAACACAAGCAAACTAGAGCACTTGCCGTCATAGAAAAATTATCAAAAAAGTAGATTAGAATGCGAAGAATGATGCTTAAAGTCAAAGCACATAGAGAAAATGAGAGAGGAGCAACGATTTCATAACTTTAAATCGATTTTACTTAAAAAAATAAAAAAATTCCAATGTAAATAGGATCACTAGGATCTTACGATCTTACAATCAAGATATAAGATCGTAAGATCAAGATCACATTACGATCCTGCAAGGAAAGTAGCTATAAGATCGCGATCTTATGATCAAGATCTTGATCTTGATTACCATGTTCTTAATCTCATTTTGGTGCCAATTTATATCTCACATTGTATCTTCCTTCTTATTATTATGATAAACTGTGGTAGACCGTGTCAAGAAAATCTATGACAAATTTCCACGAGTTGGACTGCCAAGTAACTTGGGAGATGATGATGACATGCAGCAGCTTTCTGAAGCCCTTGGAGTTGCAATGATACATGTGGATGGCTGCTCCTCATTCTTAAGAGCTGCCATTCGGTGAGACAATACCCATAAAAGGTGTTCCAGATTATGTTATGTGGCTATCAAGCTCTTTTTTGTTGAGCGAGTTGTGGTCAATACAAATGTATTTCTTTCAGTTTATATTGCAGGCTCTGGTTTTTATATAAATAGATACAACTTTAACCATAGAAGCTCTCAAAATAGAGTTCTTCTTCAGAATAGAGTTCTTCTTGTGGGCTCTGGTTTTTGCATAAAGAGACACAACTTTTACCATAGGAGCTCTCAAAATAGAGTTCTTTAGTTTTTTGCAGAAAGAGATACAACTTTCTTCTCCTTCTTCTTCTTCTTTGTGGCAATGATTGCTGAATCGTAGGAGTTTTCCTTTTTTCAAAAGGAAAAAAGAAAAAAACCAAGGATAAAGAACTTTTGCATTGCCTTGCTAAGAGGGCTCGATTTTATACTTCTTGAATCTCTTGTTCATTCCTTGCTACTGTTTAATAATCCATTTTTTTTCATCCCAAAAGCTTGTGGATCATGTTAAGGATTTATTTTGAAATAGATGTGTTTATACATGACTTTAATCTTATGGGGATATTGAAAATACTAAAGAAATAGCCAATGGTAGACAAGGAAGCATGGGATCCAAGTTGGATATAATAGGGGGATTATGTGTGTGGAAGGCGGAGTTAGAATATCATATTGTGGGCAGGATATGGAATTTGATTGTGCAATCAAAGTTGAAGTAAGATTTACGGAAGTAGAAGGTATTGAGGAAGGGTTTTGACTTGTTCTACCTATGTGTGCTTTAGTTGTTCAGAATGGATTTTGTGAATGATAAAAGAAAGGAATGAAACATGGAATAGGTTTCTTGAGAAAAAAGTAAAAAATAAAAGAAAAAGATACCTTGAAGTTATTGGACTGGACTTGTATATATGAAGTCCAACTGAAGATTTTCTTCTAAAGAAATCTTATCTTGTTCTTAAGGATTTTTTTTTGGCAGATTCCAGAGGTATCTTCCTAGTGGATTCTAGGATATCTATGCTAGAATGTTAGTTAGCCCTCCTTGCACTTTTGTCCTTTATCATCCACCAGGAACCTCAGAAGGAAGCTGTATATATTAAGAAATATGTAAAATTGAGTGAACCTCCATTATTTTCCTTTTTGTTAATTTATAAAGTTTTCTCTCATTAAACAAGACTTGAAATTTTCACCCTAGACATTCTGCGCTTAAATGCAAATGGAACTATTCTTGTAAGGCTATTGATAAGAACATAATATAGTTATTTTTGTTCATTTATATTATAATCTTGTGTTCCCCTGACAATTTTTCTGGCCTTGCTGCTACTATAATCAGGTGGTCCGCTGTATTTGGCCCAAACGGTTATGGATCTCCAGAACTGCACATTATGCTAGCTGAATACATTTATTCTGAATCTCCCGAAGTGGTATGTTAGATATCCTTTGAATCTACTTTTTTCTGAACTTTACTGTTTGTTTACAGCTATTTTAACCAACAACTTTATGTAAGTTTTTCTTATTCTTGATTTGATTTTTTTTTTTTTAAATTTGATTTGATTGTTAGTTGAAGGCAAACATGATAGCGGGTATATATCAAGTTCTTTTGCATCTCAGTATTTAAATAATGTAAAAAACATGTTATCACTAGTACACTAAATTGTTGTAAACTAATGGCAATCAAGTGGAACCATTCTGTCATCTTTAACACTATTAGCTGTCTCTGCTAAGTGCTAACCTTGGATTTCAATGTTAAAATTGCAAGAGGTTATTGTCATTAGTCTCTGCTAATTGCTAACCTTGGATTTCGATTAATATTTATCATTAATGTTGTCAAGATTGCTTGCAAGAGTAAGCCATTTTCCCATTCACAAATCTGATGGAAAATGTGTGGGATTGGAGTAGGATTGTGATCAAGATCATAAGATTGTACGATCTTGCTCTATCTGAGTATATGCAAATTTTTTAAATTTTTTTTACTTAAACGCATCAAAATGGCATTTAGGTGGCAGAATGCATGGTTTAGGCCACCCAAAATGGCACTTTTAATTTGAGTATTATAATACCCTCAAATTAGAATGAGATTAGTGAATGAAGTTTGCTTTCATGCATGCATATGAGCTTATTGCAAACTTCTTGTTATAGTCTTCAGCTTCTATAGAATTTAGCGATTGAGGAAAGGAAAAGATATTAAAATTTGATAGAATGTAGACATACCATGTAGGTAAACCTATTGAAGCACATTTTTGCTCCTCTGTTACACCTATTCATACAAGATGTTTGGGAGAATAACTACCATCATAGATATCCTATCTACATACATAGTACAGATCATTGTGGATACACCTAAAATAGTGGCTGGGCTGGGCCTGGGCTAAAGCTCAATGGGCTTTTAGTTATTGGGCCTAAGCCAAGACCTAAAACCATATTAATTTTGGCCCATTAATGAAATCTAGGTAATGGCTCAAGTCCATTGGTAAGGACCAGACTTGCATTATATTCATGATTTCCTTAGAATTGTGGCCAGTCACCATTCACCATTCACCATGATAGCATCAACTTTGGTAGTGAGAATGGTAACCTGGTCACGAGACTGCTTGACTAATACCGCATGATCTACATTGAGTTGGAAACCAGGAATTCAACCAAGAGAAATGATCGAAAAGTTGTAGGCTTGAAGCATGATGTTGCTTCTACGCCTCTAATTATTTTACAAAAGGTGTTAGAAGCAATAAAGCATTTGGTTCTAAATAATCACTCCTAACTTCTTGAACTTACCAGATATTAGTCATTACATCAATCTGGTGCTTTATCGTGAGGAATTTTAAAAAGTCAGTCTGTATTAAGCTGCCTAATTGAACTGTACAATTGTAAATCTGAAGATAATGACTGACTAACTATTAAGCTCCCAGATATTAATTGGGGCCAATCATGTCTCTTGTTATTGTTACATTAAATTGGTGGTAGCTTCATGTGTTAAAATAACTTCACTTACCCTTGAAACAAATTTTTATTTTCCTTTGTGGTCTTTGAGTATCAATATACTTCTTACATGCAGGATATGGCTAAAGTGACATATCATTTTGTGAGAGGAAATGATCCGAAGAAGTTGGCTTCTACTCTTGTGAATTTTATGGGCAAGGTATGCATCCTCACATTTTTCCTTGTTATTTTGTTCTACTTTACAAAATTGTGTTGAAGCATGCCAACCATATTTGACCATATTTTTTTTCCTAAAGGTTGGTTCCATATCGAACAATTATTAAATTATACTCTTATGTGTTACTCTAACCTACAGCTTCCTTTTTGCCATTTTGGCATAGTCCTGAGAAGTTCAACTAACAAGCCTTATACCATCTTGTAGTGTTATCCTGGTGAAGATGATTTGGCCATTGCTCGGGCAATTTTGAGGTAAGAGTATATAAAAAGTCGATTTTCTCTTTGAGATTCTCTGAACAATCTTATATCTTCTCAAGTTGGTTATGATACTTGATAACCTTTTAATTCCATGCAATTTAATATGTATGTTCTTTCATATTGCCTTATAAATGGGGCGTTTATATTGTCAAGATACTGTTTTGTTGTGTCTGAATGCTTTGAGACTTGCTTTAGAAATCTTTTGAAGATATCTGGAATCTTTTTGGAATCTTTTGAGGAAAATATAGAGATATTTGGAAAATTGTAAGGAGAAAGTGATAATGCTATATGGCGAAAGTGTAACAAAGTATCTAATTTATTCGCATGTCCACCAGTAAGATCTCTCAAAAAGTGATAATTCCAACAGGGCACATTCTCCCTATGAACAAAACATCTGCAGTATCATGCAAAAAGGAAAGATGATAAAAACTATGGAAAGAAACTAAGGAAGAAATATTTCCTACCCAAATATCCTCCCAAATCCTATATGACACCCATCATCAACCCCTAGAGAGACGAGATCAAGAAGAACCATAACCCTAAAATAACAAATTTCCAAAGGCTAACATGAGTATCCTAAGAAATAAATTACTAAAAGTTGGCATCCCACCTATCTGTTCTGATTCAGCCATACTTGCTCTATGTAACTTGGTGCATGAAGTAGTTTCAAGAGGAAAACACCACAGCATTTGCTTGTCAGAGTGATAATCTACATTAAATAATTGAAAATCATAAGACAGAAAACATGGTTTCTTTTCCTTCACCTTCTGTACCTTATTGAATCATTTTTTCAAGCCATCCTCACTATTAAATTGTGTGAAAGGAGAACTTTCCTTTAATTGTCTTGGACTAATCATCATTGATGCATTATGCTATATGAAGGCCCCCCATTAATCCCCTAAAATGGATATCCTATGCTTAATTAAGAATCCTTTACAGCCCTTCATCAAAATATCCTCATGTTTGCCCCTAAGGATCTGCCTCTAATCACGCTTGGATTCTCTCTATTCTTGCTTGAGTGATTTCTGCCTTTTCTGTGATTGATATATTTATTATAGAATATTTTGTAATTATTTCATTTTATTGTTTTTTCGTTTTAGGATCTTTTTTTTTTTCTCTTATAGAAATTCTGACAAGTTGTATAGATCAAATATTGAATAAGAATTCTTTCTCTCAAATCTCTCTTTGTTCTTTCTATATGGTATCTGGGGTAGGCTCTCTTGTCCTTGCTCATTAATGACAGACGGCAAAGAGAGTAGGAAGAGTGTTGAAACCTCTGATAATAGGACAGAGGACATGAATTTCAACACCAATCACTCGTCGTTTCAACTCACAATCGAGAAATTCGACGGAAAAATTTCGTTAGTGGGCTCAGTCAGTTAAGCTACTATTAAAAGGAAAAGGGAGAATGGGTTACCTTACCGGAGACACAAAGGAACCTGATGCTACAAATCTCTTAGCCCTTCAAAAGTGAAAATCGGAAAACTCTTTAATTAGAGCATGGCTAGTTAACTCGATGAAACCCACTATTAGTAAGATGTATCTTGCCAACTACAAAGGATATCTAGGAGGCTATTCATCAGAACTATTCTGTTGAAGAAGATTTTTCACAAATCTTTGATATTAAAATGAAGCTGTGGCAGATGAAGTAGGGAGAATGTGACGTTACTGAATACTTCCTTGATATGATAATGTTGTGGCAAGAACTCGACCTCATCCTCAAAGAAACGTGGAGATGCGAAGAGGATAGCGTCCTATACCAGATGAAGGTAGAGTCAGAATGGGTCTTCAAATTTCTCATCAGCCTAAACCACAATCTTGATGACGTGAAAGGACGCATACTTGGACGAAGGCCACTGCCATCCACCTGGGAGATCTTTGTGGAAGTAATGCGTGAGGAGCAAAGGAAAAAGGTATTGTTTTAATCTAGTGCTACTGGGTTGGACGGGTCAGCGTTAGTGACCCATGGGGGAAGTGGGCTGAGTAGGCCAAATACTCTTAAGGGTGCAGCACTTGCTGCATGTCGGCCTCAAACTAATGGAGCCCAAAATAATGGGCCTCTTAAAAAATGACCTTACTAAGAGCATTTTAAAAAATCGGGTCACACAAAAGATAATTGTTGGGAAATTCATGGCAAACCAGTTGATTGGAAACCAAAGCAAAACAAGAACCACGACAGGTATCAAACTTCTTCAGAAAACACTTAAAAATCAAGAGAAAATCAAAGAGTTTTCAGTAATTGACTCGGGTGCCTCTGATCATATGACTATTGCATATCATCTCTTTTTCTTCTTTTACACCTTGTGCGGGGAATTTGAAAATCAAAATTGTAGATGGAGCCCTCTTACCTGTTGCTGGAAAATGTCACGTCCCAAAATCTGAGCACGTGACCGGCACGGAAAGTGAATTTCATTTCACCTCCGTAAGCCTATCTTTCTCTTAAGTATCATACCATTCTTTTTCATGCAACCAAACCGAGTTCTCTATACACACTACAGTCATTCAAATTACAACACTGAATGAACCTACCCGATTACAGAGATTTCTAGATTTATACAACTTAGAATAAGACTTAACTATTATACCTTTATCCTGAACAAATGAAAAGGTAATCATGGGCTAAGGATCCATAATTCCTTGTACCGATATTTACCTTCAGCTGTCGACTCTGAAAAAAAAATGTTAATAAGAGGGGTATGAGCAAACTACGTGCCCAGTGAGCAGACAACACAACACTATGACAAAAAAAAAATATCATGCATCATAATGATAACATGCAGCAATCATACGTAATCGATCATAATATAATATAATATAATTCATAATACTTCACAACAATATCCAAGTAAATCAAATACATTTCAACATAATTTAAATAATTCACAACAGCAAACATTGAAATCAATTTCACACATTTCCCGTACCAACTAGGTCGTCCAGGATACCTCTGGATCGTTGCCCGCGGCCCCCGCCGCATCCACCCTTATCGCTCCATGTATATTCTCCACCCTTATAGCTTCACATAGATTTTTCCATGGGGTGCACCACCATGCCTTTCCTTTCTAGTCAAACACAATCACAATCACATCTAAGAGCATCCTCAATCATAATCATGAGCCACATACACAACTCAGTCATTTACAATTCAAGTCACAACATAATCAATATTGTTCCAGCAACATAGCATGTATACAACATAACCCATAATATAGATCAATTATTCAACAATAATATATTTCAACTATCCGCATATGGATGAACTCAATAATCAAAGTATAACACATTTCAACTCAGTTTACATGTCATTCACAATCCATCATATAACCTCCATTCATGAGAAAATAAGAATCACCAGGCAAGTTTCACAATTGTTTATGTCTCATCGTCCCCTTCAAGCACAATATAATTTAAACATATAAATATATATATATATATATATATATATATATATATATATTTATGTCATCATCCTCTTCAAACTTGGATATACAACATATTTTTACTATGACGCATAAAGTCTGTAAAAAAGATATTTAATCATAGCAAGTATTAACCCACTCACCTGGATTTCACGCTCTCGGCACTCCCACCTTGCACCTTGACCATTCCTATTGTAACCAGATAAAAAAAACATCAGGGTTACGAAATAGAGAAATTCCTTACCACTACTCCCGACCTTCATCCACTTCTCAAATCATAACTCCTAACTGGTAATGAATATCCAAATGAAACTTATACCATTGGAAACTAGACTTAAAGAGCTTTCCAACGATATAAAGTTTGCCCAAAACGAAGTTCGGATAAAGAAGTTATGGCCGATTGAAAATAAGCTAAGGTTTCCCGGCACACTTGGCGCCTGGGCGCCACCTATGGCACCTGGGCGCCAACCCATGCCTGGCGCCCAGGCGCTACAATCCTTTCTTCTCCACACCTAACCTTGGCGCCTAGGCGCCACACATGGCGCCTGGGCGCCACGATCGCAACCCTTCGCGATTTCTCTCGGATTTGGCCCGAATCTGGCTAAATCTTCACCGTTTTCCATGATTTCTTCCATGGGATCTCACTCTTAATGTCTAAGGAGCATTTAGACACCAAAAGCACCAATTTTAATCAAGAAACGAAGCCAGAATCTCGATTTTACCTCAAACACTCTTAAAACTAGAAAATAGGGAAAAGCTTAAGAAATAGAAATTTCTATCTCGATTCCTTGCTTTCCCTACGTTGCTTGGCTCCTATAGGCTCGCCCCGTAGTCCGAGATCCGCCCTTCAAAGTCCGGTTGTGGAGTTGGAGTGTAGAGAGAGAAAGTAGAGAGAAGGAAGAGAGAAAGAGAGGAGAGAAAGTGAAGAGAGAGAGAGGAAAGGAGAAAATGAGGAAAAAGAGGTGAGGCCACCTATATACTCGCCCGGGGTGAAATTATCACTTGCTCTCCAATTGACCCTCAGTCAAGACTAACAAAAGCAAATTCACAAAATCTCACCTCAAGTGTTTCTAAATCCTAGGTGCCCCACAGATTTCCTTATTTCACTTTAGTTCCTCTCAATATCTCAAACTCCACTTTAACCCCAAATCCATCATCCTTTCGGTACCGGACTCATAACACATTCCTCTAAGCTCATTCTTCTTCTCGGGTTCCTATTTGGTCATTTCTCAAAAGTCGTCTATACTTTCTTTTCTTTTCACATTAGTCCTTGAGAATTTGTAAAAATTTCCCAAAATAAAATTTTGAAATTTCTATTCCCAAATTTCCTTCACTAATTTAAAAAGAACATTTTTCATGTAATTAAATTTTTCAATAAACTTCAAATAGATTTTAAATATTCATATAAATTCTTGGGATATTACAGAAAAGGAAGTATTTGACTCTACAATTCTATTGTTCTTGAATCTATTCTCCATGTCCCAAAACTTTCTTGTAATCTTTTATCTATTAGCCAACTAATGAAAAACTCCAACTATTCTGTTAATTTTTTGTCATCCTCATGTGTGTTTCAAGACCTATCATAGGGAAAGATGATTGGCAGTGCTAAGGAGTGTGAGGGGCTTGACTACTCCGAAGATACTGCAGTAAGTACGCAATATCAAGTTGCAAATCATAACTCGTGTTCTGGGAATAATGATCTTTTGTTATGGCATTTTAGAATGGGACATCCAAACATTTCATATTTAAAACATGTGTTACCTTCTATGTTTTCAAATAAAGATGATCTTGAATTATAGTGTGAATTCTGTGAACTTGCAAAACAACATCGTGCTTCCTTTCCAAAAAAATTCTTATAAGCCTTCTAAAGCTTTTACAGTTATTCATAGTAAATTGTGGGGACCTTCCCATATTCCTAACCGTACGCTTGCAAAATGGTTTGTGACTTTCATTAATGGTCATACTAGGGTATGTTTGGTGTATCTCCTCAAAGATAAAAATGATGTTAGAGATGTTTTCATAAAATTCCATATCATGATTTAAACTCAGTTTCAAACACAAATTCAAATTTTAAGAACCGATAACGGTATTGAGTACTTTAACACCATTCTAAGAGATTACCTTCAACATCATGGCATTGTTCATCAAAGCTCTTGTCCTTATACCCCGCAGCAAAACGAGATAGCTGAAAGAAAAAATCGACACCTCTTAGATGTTTCCTGTGCCATAATGTTCACCACTAATATGCCAAAATATTTTTGGGGGGATGCCATCCTTACCTCTGCATATCTTATTAACTGGATACCCAGTCGAATACTTTCATTTGAATCACCTATCCATAGACTCAAAACTTTTTTCCCCATTTCTCGTTTGTCATCTAACCTTCCTCTGAAAATCTGTGGTTGCACTACTTTTGTTCATATCCACAATACTCACAGTAAATTTGATCCTTAGGCTATCAAATGTGTTTTCCTCGACTATTCTTCATCTCAAAAAGGCTACAAATGTTTTGACCCTTCATCAAAAAAGGTTTTTAATAGCCTTGATGTTACTTTTTCTTTTTTCTTTTTGAAAATCAGCCCTACTTCACCACCTCTCTTCAGGGGGAGAAAATGTTAGTGAAGATTGGTTCTTGGATTGTAATCTTCTCATTTTTGAAAATTTTCCTTCCCAGTCTAGTATGGCACTTACAGAAGAGAACCTAAATGAAGAGGAAGAACAAGAACAACAAGGCAAAGATATACTCGTCTACTCACAGAGGACAAAAAACAAAAATAAAGATCTCACCTCTAAAGCGCACAACGGGCCAAACGAGTCAACCTCGGTGATGGTCTCAGAAGAGTCACCTACCTCCGACAAAGGTAATCCTGAACTCTCTAAAAACGATTTACCCATAGCTTTGAGAAAACCAGCCTGGTCATGCTCTCTTTAGCCCATTTCCAAATTTGTTTCATATAATTCCCTTTCATCCAAATTCTATGCTTTTTCTTCTAATCTTGATAGAACAAAAATTCCAAAAAGATGTTCAAGAGGCTTTGAGGCAGCTCGAGTTGAGAAAAGTTGTGATGGAGGAAATGAGAGTCTTGGAGGAATATGGCACATAGGATGTGATAGATATGCCCAAAAGAAAGAAGGCTATCAGGTGCAAATGGGTCTTCACTGTAAAAATATAAGGCCGATGGTATGATTGAATGCTATAAAGCCCGTTTGGTTGCTAAAGGCTTTGCACAGACCTATGGTATCGACTACACTGAAACATTTGCACTTGAAGCGAAGCTGAACACCGTCCGGGTCCTCCTGTCATTAGCAGTCAATTTAGATTGGCCCCTAAATTAACTTGACATAAAAAATGCTTTCCTTAATGGAAAACTAGAAGAAGTCTTTATGAAGGTCCCACCAGGTTTCAATAACAAGGGGGAGGAAAACAAAGTCTACAAGTTGAACAAATCCTTGTATGGATTGAAATAGTCTCCGAGGGCGTGGTTTGATAGATTTTCAAGAGTCTTATGTAACCAAGGGTATTGTCAGGGACACTCGGATCACACATTGTTTTTTCGACAAAGTGACAGCAGACTAAAAACGATATTGATTGTATACGTGGACGATATTGTTCTCACAGGAGGCGACTTGGCCAAAATAGAAAGACTAAAAGAAGCCCTAGCTACGGAATTTGAAGTGAAAGACCTTGGGCAAATGTGTTATTTTCTTGGCATGCAAGTTTCAAGGTCAAAAAAGGGCATTAGTGTCTCACAGCGAAAGTATGTCCTTGATCTCTTGATAGAAACATGTATGCTTAGTTGCAAACCAAGTGACACCTATGAAACTAGGCAATAAAATGGAAGACAATGGGGAACCTATTGACAGAGAAAGGTATCAAAGATTAGTTAGAAAATTAATCTTTCTCTCTCATATTAGACTAGATATTGTGATATAAATGGCTAGTTCCCAAGAAGGGGTGAATTGAGATAATAAATTTTTTTTAAAAAGCTTGTTGGAAGTTTAAGAAGTTTCTAAATCAAAGCCAAGTATAAAAACAGAGCAATGTCAAGATGAATGAAAATAGAGTGTAAAAGAAATCAAAGATAAAACCTTTAAGCAAATTAAAGAGATAGGGAAATGAGAAATAAACACAGATATTGATACTGGTTCAACTTAAATCAAGCCTACATTCAATCCTCAAGATTGGTTCTTGAGTATTTTACTATCAACCACATGTTTAAACAATATGGGTACTTGTAAACCACTACAACAGAGATCTTTGCTTTCCCAAGGGTGTCTCTCCCCTTCACAATAAGATTACTCTCAATCACAGCCTTAAGGAACCCTTCCTTGGTTAATACAAATGAAGGATTGAGAAGAAAGAGGTTAACTCTCTAGAACATAGTAAGTATACAAGTAACAAGCACTCTAGAAGCAAATGATTGGCAAGTGATTTGACTTTCCAAGATTCAGAGGCAAATAGGATGTATAATGATGATTTAACAACCTGTGAAATCAATATATAAAGCCCAAAAGGTTAGACATCCATTGGAAGAGGATCCATGATAATATAAGCTAAAATCTTCTCAAAATAGCTGTTGGAACTTATGTGATCATGTCGGCAATCGACTGATTGACCCACGACAGTCGACTGATGCTCTTTAATGAGATGATAGATGACTGATGTATATTTGTTAGTCGATTGATGAGTCTTTGTCTCGAGGTTGAAAATTCTTCCGGAAGTAATCAGTCGACTGATGCCAAGTGATCAGTCGACTAATGCTACTGAAGATGTTCTTGAAATGAGATAGTAAATTATTTGTTGACTGATGGTTTGATGTTAGTCGACTGATGAGCCTCTGTCTTAAAGTTTAAAATTTTTCAGAAGTGATCAGTCGACTGATATCGAGTGATTAGTCGACTAATGACTAGTAGAATCATTTTTGAAATTAAGACAATGGCTGATCAGTTGACTAATGAGAGTTACTTAGTCGACTAATGGATATTGATCCTTTGCTGAACCTTAGACAGAGAGTGATCAGTCGACTGTTGTAATTAGATCAGTTGACTGATGACTCTTGATTTAAGTTTTTCAAAAGTTTTTGCAAATGCTAAGGATCAATAACCATTTTCCAACTTTTGAAAGAGTTTTTCAAAATAGTTTCACTTGCCATTCAAGAGATTTTACAGTATTTTCTAAAGGAGACAAAAAGAAAAGAATCTTCACTTGAGCTTTTGAGAATTTCTTTTTTTCTTGTGATATTTTCCTAAAATTATAGATAATAACGCACAAGAGAAATGCAATTTAAATTTGTTGTTGATCATCAAATTTAAGAAATTCTTTGAATGCAATGGGGTCAACATATTGCCCTTTTAGTCAGCTAGGTTAGTCAACGCATGCATTCTCCTAAAGAAGTCCACTTAGACACAGTGTATAGAATTCTACGATTTCTCAAAGGCTCCCCTAGAAAAGGACTTTTCTTTAAAAAGGGCGAAAGATGAGGCATAGATGTGTTCATTGATGCCGATTGGGCAAGTTCACGAGAAGATCGAAGGTTGATCACATGATATTGTATGTTTATGTAGGGAAATCTAGTTACTTGGAGAAGCAAAAAACAAAATGTTGTTGCCCCATAGTAGTGTTCAAGCTGAATTTCGTGCAATCGCTCAAGGAATTTGTGGAAGTCTTTGGCTAAAGAAACTTTTGGAAGAATTGTGGATAGAAGATAAGCCATCTATTAAGCTCTTCAGCGATAACAAGGCAGTCAACAATATCTCCTTAAACCTTATACAACATGATCGAACGAAGCATGTGGAGGTTAATAGGCATTTTGTCAAGAAGAAAGTTCAGAACATGATAATCTGCCTAACCTATGTCTGCACGGATCAACAAATAGCTGATGTCTTCACCAAAGGGCTTCAAAGGGCAAATTTTGAGAACTTTGTTAGCAATTTGGATATGATTAATATTTATAATCCAACTTGAGGGGGAGTGTTGAAATATCCTCATATTTGCCCTTAAGGATCTACCTCTAATGATGCTTAGATTCCCTCTATTCTTGCTTGAGTGAATTCTGCCTTTTTTGTGATTAATGTATTTATTACAGAATATTTTGTAATTATTTCATTTTATTGTTTTTCTGTTTTAAGACTTTTTTCCTCTTGTATAAATTCTGACTGGTTGTATAGATCAAATACATACTTGAATAAGAATTCTTTCTCTCAAATCTCTCTCTGTTCTTTCTATACCCTTTAATGTCTTTTGCCTATAATTGCTTGTGTATTTTGAGAAGGTTTTAATAGTTAGAAATTACTCATTTATTGCGTGACAGGTATTTATCTGCTGGTAATTTGAAAGATGCAAAAACACTGTTGGAAGATATAAAGGAGCAAATTCAATCTAATACAGAGATTGAGTTTCCCCATACAGATTTGATGCAGTTCGTCACTTTTCTTATACCAACGTAAGTCATTATGTTTATATGGATTGATCAATTTTTTGTTCTTGCGTCCAAATATAGAGATGAGATATGTTGCATTGCTTCATGTCCTAAGGAACTTGCATGCATGGCCTAATAGCACTATAATTTGGAACAAACTGATTTATTACTCTTGAATTTTAATACAACAAGCTCTTTGCTTAACTTATACATTAATAGTGTTAAATATGATATATGTCTTGCTTCCTAAGATTATAGGTGTTAGAAAATAGGAGGAAAAGAATACCACTCACTTACATTTCAATCTTCAAATATAAGGGGTATATTGAATGTTGTACATCTAAATTCTTGAATAACTGAAAAGGATAAATGGACTAAGACAATTGGGAAAATGAAAATTAATTATTCTCTATCACTTCCCTTAATTTGCAATTTTCTTCTTGACTACAAGGCTAGCATGTAATCTTTGAAAATCTTTCAATTTAGCAGGGAAGGGGGATATATTTATATTTAATGAAAGTGTGGTGGAGGGTTTGGATTAGGGGTTGCCTTTCTTTGGTGGCTTTCTCGGTTATTATTAATGGCCAACCTAAAAAGTGGTTTAAGAGTCAACGCAGGCTAAGGCAGGGTGACCCCTTGTCTCCTTTTCTATTTACTCTTGTGGTTGAAGTCTTAAGTCGTATGTTGATCAGGGGTTCTGATAGGGGGATTGCTCGAGGTTTGATGGTAGGGGTCGGTGGGTGTGAAGTGCCTCATTTGAAGTTTGCAGATGATATTATCATTTTCTTGCCTGATGATAAGGAGAATTTTCTACATGTGCTTTCCCTCTTATAGGTTTTTGAACTAGTGTTGGGGCTTTGCATTAATCTAGGCAAGAGTGGTTTAGTTGGTATTAACGTGGAAGAGGGTTTTTTGTTCAAGCTAGCTGAGTTAGTAGGTTGTGAGGTGTTGAGTTGGCCTTTAACTTACCTAGGTGTTCCACTTGGAGGTAATCTTCGAATGGAGACGTTTTGGGATCCTGTAGTTTCAAGAATTTCTCAGAAGCTTAATACTTGGACAGGGGCTTATTTTTCTTTTTTTTGTGGGGGGGGGGGGGAGGGGAGAATTACCTTAGTTCAGACCTCTTTATCTAGTATGCTGCTATATCTTCTGTCCTTGTTCAAGATACCAGTTGGGGTAGCTCACAGGATTAAGAAGATTATGAGGGATTTTCTATGGTCTGATGGAGGGGTTTGCAGAAGGGACCACTTGGTTAGTTGGGAGGTGTTTTGCAAGTCTAAAGAAGACGGGGGTTTGGGTCTTGGTAACTTGGTGTCCAAAAACATTTCCTTTTAGGCTAAGTGGCTTTGGCGCTTTCCTTATGAGCCTAACTCCCTTTGGCGTAATTGATTAAATCTAAATATGGTTTACATCGGAATGATTCGGATGCAAAATCGGGGGGTGCCGTCATGCATGCTAGTCCCTAGAAGGCCATTTCTCAAGTATACCACTCTTTTTGGTCGATGCTTACTTTACGTGTTGGTGATGGGTCTCGTTTCTGTTTTTGGGAGTATTGCTGGATTGGTCTTTCTCCTATTAAAGATAGGTTTTCTCGCTTTTTTTCCTTGTCTTCTTTGTATAATGCCTCAATTGCTGATTTTGTAAGTGTTCAAGGGGATCAATTTTCTTGGAATTTTCATTTCTTTAGAAATTTAAGTGATTGTGTTATGGGCGATCTAACTTTGATGTTGGATATTTTAGCTTAGTTCTGCATTTCTTCTTTCTTTGATATGAGGCTGTGGAATTTGGATTTCTCGGGCTCCTATACTTGTGCTTCCTTTTATAATTTTTTGATTCATAGCCCTCACAAGTCGTTGCCTTTCAATAAGTCGTTTTGGAAAGTGAAGGCGCCCATTAAGGCTAAGGCTTTTGTTTGGACAGCTGCTCTCAATAGAATTAATATTAGTGATTTGCTTCAGACTAGGAGGCTTTCTAAGGCTTTATCCTCTGACATTTGTGTTATGTGCTAGAGAAATACGGAGAAAAATGGCCATTTATTCTTGCATTGTGAAATAGCTTGGGATAACTAGAACATGTTATTTGGCCTTTTTTATGAAAGTTGGGTTTGCCTTGGTGATCTAGGTGTCTTCTTTGCTACTAGTTTCATTGGTTTTGGGACGAGAAAAGAAAACAAGGTCTTGTGGATGGCAACTATTTTTGCTACTATGTGGTGCTTGTGGTTGAAAAGAAATGATAGAGTTTTTAAGCAATGGCTCTTGCCTCCTCATCTGTTGTGGGATAGAATTTGCTACGTTGCTTTCCTTTAGGTCTCGGCCAACAAATTATTTAAGAGGATTCCTTTGTTAGATGTTCATCATGATTTAGAAGGTTTTGTTGTATTAGCCCTGTTTTAGGTTGTTTCTTTATTTTGTTTTTTTGTCTTCTTTAGGAGGATTCCTTGTCATCCTCTTTGTTAGTGTTCCTTTCTTTTCTTTGTATCTCTCTTTCTTTAATATTATTTCTTTTTCCATTAAAAAAAAATTTAATGAAAGTGAACATGGAAGAAATATTAATCAAATTCCCTTCCATATGGTCTTACCCCTTAAATAGTGGACAACTTACTTTTTTTTCTTTAATAAATTAAAAAGAAGAGTTGATGTTATAATCTTACAGGATATAAACTATTTTAATATATAGCAGATTTTGAATGTTTAATTGATAAACAATTTTATTAAGATGTATACTAAGAAGTATATTAAGAAGCTTTAGAATCAGTCTTAGCTCGTCTTTAAACTCGTAAAATTTAGTGATGAACTCAGAGGCCTTTTTTTATTATAATTAATTTAATTAATTTTTTCCCCTGTGATGCAGGTTGGAGAGAAATGTTTTCCCCCTTTTTACTATGTTGAGATCAAAGTATAAGTTATGTATTAACAGGGAACCTGCTTTCAATGAGGTCAGCTGACCGTAAAGTCTTATTGTTTTTTGGTTCTTTTGGTAAAAATGCTTTATTATTATTTTTTTCATTCCTTAAATTTGGATTCAATTTAATTTCAACTAACATTTTCTTGTATCACTTTCATCTTATATGTTTATATAATAATTCTCTATGTCGTCCTGATTGTTAATAGTATACAAATAGTTAATAGAATTAGTTAAAATGTAGAACACGTGGTAATTAAAGAATGTAATGGTAGATATCTAACCTATTATCTTATCTAATAAATCGAAAGTGTTGCCAACCCTAACCACCTTTTTCTTTAAAGATTAATAAGTTAAGCCAGTGATGTTCGTAGCGTAAGTTCATGTTTTTATGATCCTAGATTTAACAAATCAGCTAATTTTGTTAACTTTTAGATGATGTTAGGAAGACATTAATAGTTTTTGTAAATATATAGAAGAAAAATTAATCAAAAAAAGTAGAACCAAATTAAAATTGATCCTAAAAGCGAAATGATAATTCTGCCTCTTGATTTTTTACCTGCAGTGCCGACCACTTGTATTTAGACTCTGACCAGTATTATGTGTCTTTATAGTGATGTTCATACTTCCACGTGCTTCTTTTGACTTGAAAAACTGTGGTGCAGATGATAGATGCTATTGCGGAGAAGTTCTATGGAGTACAGCGAAGGAGTGCCATGGGCATGTTTGAAGATATATTCAAGGTACAAACTTTTAAATTAGAAAAATTATGAAAATTTTGATCTCAGAACTTATTTCTACAACAATGCAATTTCATTTTTCATTTCCTTTAGTAATTTTCTGATTGTTTGGTTCTCTTCATTCCAGTTGTTTTACAAATTAACTAAACAAATCATTTTTAGCAAAATTTCAATATTTAAAAGGATATAGATTATTTAATTCTCAAAGTCGAATTCTACAGTTCTATCACATTTACATGCATCTAGATCATGATAAAATTATGTTCCGAAACACAGTTTATGGAAGTAAAAAATATACATGCAATTTTTTATATATTTGTTATCAAGTTCTCCAATTAAAAGATAACAAGTATATGATTGTCTAATCAGAATATAACAAGAATATGGTCTCTCAAAATATAATAAATTTTTTGACAACTCAACATTAAATAAGTGGTTCTTTAAGACATTTTTTACACACATTTTATTTTTAGTGAAGAACTTGATAGCAATGATATGAAAAATTTTATATAAGTCTTTTCCTTTAAGAAATTCTTTT
Organism: Biancaea sappan; assembly: GCA_037074585.1. Classification (NCBI taxonomy): domain Eukaryota; kingdom Viridiplantae; phylum Streptophyta; class Magnoliopsida; order Fabales; family Fabaceae; genus Biancaea; species Biancaea sappan. The sequence continues at coordinate 67,038,259 of CM073490.1, forward strand.
GTTTGGATGTCACGTCACAAAGCCGGGTACGTGACCGGCATGGTGGATGAGCTCTATCTCACCACCGTTAGCCTAAACCATATCTCAACTATTCTATTATACAAGCTTTTAGCTTCCAACAGCACAACCATAACATTCATATGAGTGTATAAATATAAACCATTTCAAAGAATTAGGGAGGGTAAGCTTTTCATTTACAAAATAAACTTTTACTTCTATCTCTATTTGATTCCATTCTTGCATCAAGTTCAAAAAAGAATGTTACAAATAGATGAGTCAAGCATACATAGATCCATATACAAAACATAAGTATCAACATGAACCTCCATAGGATCCCACCTATCCAATTACAGAACATTACTCTAGGATTTACAAAAGAATGGGATACACAAAAACTTGTACCATACCCCAAAAAAAAAGGGTGTCGGTTCTAACTATCACTCTTTTTCTTCTGGATTATCTAAATGGGGAAGGAAATGGGTGAGTAACTTTTCTTAATAAGGAAACTTCTACTACTCTACTAAAGCAACATATGAAAATACATTAACAGTATCACTGGAAATACGGGCTTTGGCTGCGGCCAAGTCTGGTTTGCCTGCATTCAGGCGGGCTTGGACATTACAAAAAAAGTCCATTTAAAAAGGACTTACACGAGCTGACCTGTTTTTTAAATTAAAAAAATTAAATTTGTTGATATAATTATATTACATTAGTTAGTATGTAAATAATCTCACTTTATCATATTTTTATATTTTATAATATTATATTTAATAATTATAATAAATTTATATTTGAAAATTTTTATAATTTTTCAAAAAAAACTATAGAATTTATTAAAAAAACAGAAGAATAAAATTATTTAAAAGAAAACTAGTATTTTTCATTAACTATTCACTTACTACTAATAACATCATTAGTGATGGGTGGATTACTATATCACTCTGTCAAGGTTTTGAGAAATTAAAAGACCAAAATGATAGTTATTAATGCTGTATATTCACACTTACAGATTTATTTTTTTCTTTAGTTTTATAATATTATAGGAGAAATAATTTTCAAACGTTGGAAGGCCAAAAAATTATGATCAGCTGGATGTAAATAAGAGAAATTAAGGCAATATTCTCATAATATTCTTGGTTAAATTTCTCAAAACCATGTACGTAGTGTCAATGTCCTTTAATACCCCGGAAATAGTTCATATACAAATTCCTTTGCTAGTATTTCTAAACCTCCCTTTGTGCAGTATTTCCTTTTAAATTTTTTTAAAAAATTAGCTTGGCCAACATGCTGGCCCATGAGCCTGCGGGCCTGGACTTCGAAGTTCAGATTCATTTTCCGTTTAAAAATGAACTAGGCATTTTTTTTGCCGCCATTATTCCCAGTGCTAATTAACAGTTATAAACCAAAAATAAGTAATAAATTCATAAATGAGCATTTCAATTCAATATCACAAAAGAGTTTCCTGATAAATTCAAGTACTTTCCTTATTCTACAATACATTCCGTATTAGGATAAGTTAAGAGCCACCTTTATTTCACCCTTGTTCTCAATATTTATTGGAACAAATATCTGATAGAATACCTTTGCCACCCTTATTACACCCCCATGGATCCCATGACATACCCTTATTTTCTGTTCGCAATGACAAGCAATCACAAACATTGACATAGCAAATTATAGTGCACACTTGATAGGAACCCAAACTTTTTTAATAAAGAAGGAAAAGATACAAACACAACAAACTGGAGACCTAAGCCTCCTATATGAGAGCAGTGATGCTCCTCCAAAGCAAAGAATGCTGCTCCAGCCATGTTAACACACAAAATATTCTCCTTACCTCTACTGCCTTCCCACTACCTTATATATAACCAATTCCCTAGCCACCTCAGTAACCTTATTTGTCTTTTACTCTAATCACCTGACCTTCTAAAATTACCTTTTTAACCCCAACCTTCTGGTACCTGTCATTACCTCCTCCTTAAGTTGGGCCTTGTCCTCAAAGCTGAGATTGAAAAAAAAAAAAAAGGAAAACTAATTAGCCTATTCTGTCATCTTCTAACTCCAGAGCAACTACCTCCCCTAACTCATTCACGGTTTCTTGATCCCCCAAAACACTGGTGTAGAGGATGAAATTTGTCGCCACAGCAAAAGCATAATCCCTTGGCCTTGTAATCCATCAGCTCTGAGTAAGTAAGATGTTGAAGACCTCTGTTTTTCTCCCGATTCACTCTTTGTTCACCTTCAACCTGCCTCGTCTAGTGCTCCCGGGATGTTATCGCCACCGGCGACCCTTTGACAACGCTCGCCTGAGACGGAGAAGGATCAGTGACTCCATTTGCACGTGTTCGTGTAGTAGAACCTGTCAAATACCCATTTGCAACTAAACTCGTCGAAGCACGTGTTTGGGCCTGGCCCGAGTGTATATTAGTCCGGCCGCACAGTCGCGTACCTGAGACCAATTCAATGCATTGGACCCGACCAGTGCCTTGGACCCATTTCTCATTCTTAACCCGGTCCCTTCTTCCTGCAGCAACCATGTTGCAATTTCAGCTTCGATGCCTCTTGCCAACTGCATCGCCTGAAACCGTGTCTGTGGCTTGAACGTAATCCTACTCCATATTTCTGGCTAAAGTCCTCCGATCAAGTACCCGAAGTACTGCACCTCCGGCAAGCGTCCGCTCCGATTACTAATCGCATGAGAAGAAAAAGCATCTACTCATCCATTTGGTTTTCTTTCTGTGACGAAACCATTAGAAGACTCTGAACTTGAGACTTGGAATTGGGCCTGGCCCGCACTGCTACCCGTCTCATTAAAGGTCTTTGGGCCCATCATAGAAAGGTTAGACGTGCTAGTTGGGTTACCCAATTCTCTTCCCCTATTGACGCTTGCATTGCCATCGTCTTCGCCTCTGAGAGCTCGAAACTCAGCTTCCACGTCTTCCGCCTTCTTCGCAGACAACCTACACCCATCCCTACCATCTTGTGCTACTTCCCGACGCTGTGTAGATTCTTTCGAGGCTGTGTAGATTCTCTTCTAATACATTCTTTCCCAACATTCACTTAAATTCAGTCAGTATGTCATGTTTCAAATCTTCCAATCCTCTTTCCAGTTTCTCCATTCGTGTTGCCAAGGCATCAAGCCTATCAAACATCTTTGGTGGCATGGACAACTACTGTCACGCCCTAATTTGAAAACATGACCGACCGAACAGTAGTGGACTTCATCCACCACTGTAAATCTTAACTAACATCACAAATTATATATACATCTGCATTCCAAAGGAACTTCAGTGGCTAAACCATGAAAGGTAATATATATATATATATATATATAAAGAATCATTTAATTCCCACCATTCACTTATACAACATTTTTAGATATTCTATTCTACTACAGAGAGTGACTCAATCTATAAACTACTGTTACATCTACTCACCTGACACTAGAAGGGGGTCTCGGAGGCCTTGTTACTCCACGTACGGAGACTCGCTAACCACACCGAAGACCTACAAGTGTACAAAAAGAGAGGAAGAATGAGTATAAAATACTCAGTGAGGACCATAATAGATAACTGAAAGAAAATGGCAAACCATGTACAACAGGGATAGGATCTTGATTAGTCCTACCTTCACTGAACACCTATTCCACACATTATGACCCCAATACGTTCCGTAGGACTGAGTTTCACAACTAAACTACACAAAATACCGATTCATAGCATTTTGATATTCACACATTTCTTTCCACATCCATAAATTTCTAAGTATACAATAGAATGTCATCCAAGTACAAATAAACCTAGTTGTTAATTACTGACAATACAAAGTAAAAACATATCATTATATTAAGCTTTGCCTCTTGGGCATCCCATATCATAAATTAATAGTAGGAGGGCCACACAGGCTTCCTTTAATGATATCATAAATTATAGTGGAGAGGGCCACACAGGCTCTTCACTATGCTCTCATCTATCGTAGTGGAGAGGGCTACACAGCCTTCTCATAGATTATCGGTAATTACCATATGTGTATAGGTTATAATCTGGGAGGGCTCACTTCGGCTCCTCATACACTAATCCATAGTAAAAGCCATACAAGCTTCTACTCCAATCTATAAAAAACGGGCCACATAGGCTCTTCTTACTCCAATACATGGTAGAGGCCACATAGGATCCTAGTCCCATCCATAATAGAGAGGGTTACATAGGCTCCTCTTACCTCAATCAACAGTCATAGTGCGAGAAGACTTCCAATTTTTATCAATTGAGCCAATTAGACTTCTTGCATAATATCCTACATAAAGATTATCAAACTTAAGGTGTGTTATATTTACAACACGTAGCACCGCATATAATCAATGAGCCAACAAGGAATTAAAATGGCTAATGAATATATATATTCAAAATTCTAGAATGAATATAGTTGAGTAACCTCACTAGTGTTTGCATACCTTAATAAATAGCTAATTAATTAAATTATATATAACATGATTTAAGAAAATAATACTTCATTTCAGCATAAAGTGGGGAAAAAGTTTTTCCTTTTTTTCTTTTTGTTTTTTCTTTTTCTTTCAAAGGATTGACAAAAGTATAGCGAGCTATACATAAAATCAATATCCAGAATATTCTGTTTATTCATCTTTCAATATCATGGATTCTATTAATATATGGAAGTTCTGAGTGGTCCATAGGTAAAACTACAGTTTTCAGAGCAATGTTTAACATTCCTCACATGAATTTTGCTGATATAATTAATCCTTCTTTCTGATACACTTGACGTTGTGTGTGTATGGTCTGTATTAATTATATATTTCGTTAATATATAATCCAAGCTTGGTTTACACAGTTTGGCTACAAATTATATACAGTTTCATGGAGAGATAATTAACAACAATTGATAACTTGATCACTGACCTCAATTTCTTGAAATGCAGACGATGGGGTTGCCCAATGATATGCATTTTCAAAATATCAGATAGAGTGGCGTTTCCTATGGTGTAAACGGTAAACCTATTCGACGATATCTTTGAATTACAGAGAACATTCTGATACTTGTTATATATATTTTGTTTCCACTGAAATTATATTTTGGTCCTTTAGAAATAGATTAATCCTTAAATTTATTCCTAACAGTTTTCAATTCTCAATTTTGGCCCATCCATTAACTCCAAAGAGTATATTACTAATTTGGTAAAAATCACAATTATTTCAATTTAGTTTGTAAAAAATTAAACGTTTCAATTTAGTCATTAGAAGATTGTATTTGTCTGAATTTTATCCCTTTATTTATTAAAGTAACTTTTAGTGATGAAAATTTTGAAATATTACAATGATAAATTTGAGATTTAGAGATGAAAATAACCAACTTGAGATAAATATAATCTTTTAAGAATTATTTAGATCTTTAAAAGACTCAATTGAGACAAATATAATTTTTCAGAGATCATAATGAGTTATTTGCTCGTGTAAAAATCATCCAATCTAGTCCCTCCTTGTGAACCGTTAACTTTGCTAATGGATTAATCGCACTCAGCGCATTTTTTGTGACGCAACTTATCATTCGGAAGGATATTAGATTAGACGGATTTTGAACTGTCACTGACAAAAATGAGAGCGAAAATGTATTACCATCAGGGACGACAAACTTAAAAGAGTTGGTTGATTTGTGGAGGATCCAAATAGGACTTTAGTGAACATCTTTTCATAGTCTCCTAAATAGGTTTATTTTCATGAACTTGTTGTAAATGCCAGTTCCTCATTTTGCACTTTCGCAGATAACCCGACGTCAAAGTTTTCTGTGAAGATTGCTTGAGTTGTAATGACCATTTTGCCACTCTCCCAAGCTTTGACAACTGCAAAAGGTTAATTATTGCTTTCTGCTATGGGAAGATCGCTAACTTATCAGTTTTTGCTTTGGTTAGAGAGAGAGAGAGAGAGAGAGAGAGAGAGAGAGAGAGAGAGAGAGAGAATGTGGCCAACGAAAGATATTTGACACTTCACCTTACTGCTTTTTCCCTCTTGCAAGTGTTTTCTATAGTTCTCTAAATAAAGAATGCAATTTTTTAGTCTCGTGGAGGGACTTTTCCCGTAAAACTTACCTAATTATATTATGTAAGAGTCTTGTGACAATATTTTATATTTTATATTTTCAGTTTTCATTTTTTAAAATATATTTTTTAAAATATTAAAAAAAATTTTGTATGTTTTCATATTTGAGCCTATTTTAACAAATATTTTTTTAAAAAAATATTTTCATTAAACTCAACTAAATACATTTTTAAACTCATTTTTTACTTTTAATAAAAATAAAAACAAAAAATACTTAAATAAAATATACCCTAAACTTTTTAATACCCTCAATCACATTGGACAAGAAGGGTTAATTGTATTGACCTCTTTTTTGATTTGACATATACACTCACAAATAAAATATCTTCAAAATTATGAATAATTTATAATTTTTAAAAAACTGAAGAGTCAGTTATGTATTTTTAACATTTTCCTTATTTTGTTTCTTCTCAGAATTTCGAATAACTAAATAATTTTTTAAGAGGAAATTAACATTCTTTTGCTTTCAAATTCTATTCTTCATCTCAATTTGATTTCTCAAAATTTATCCATTTAGTTTTAATCCTCCAAAGATTTCGTATTTAATATCGTCATGATATTAAGCGTGTTAATGAAAATGAGTGAAGTAGCCTAATATAATGTTGATATGATTGTCAAGTGTCTAATTATCGCATCACACCATTAAAGTGCCCACATCGTCAATTGTTTTATTGTCTACTTATAAATTTATTTATTGGTACCTAAACGCGACATTATCATTGTATGCCGTCATAAGGCTTATTTTGACACTATTTTGTCTGGCTCCTTCTTTTGTAATTTTGAGGAAATTTTAGAAGAGAAGAAAAAGATAAAAAAAAAGTTGAAAAAAACACCATAAATAAAAAGAGAAAATGACTAATTTTGAGATTTTTTAGAGGTCCTGGAACCCAAGACTAAAATGTTTCCAAGAGTTCTCAAGTTCAAAATTTCCGAGATTTTGAGGTAAATTTCATTTTTTTTAATGAAAATTATCTTTCTAAAAAGGATCCCAAATTTCTAGAAGCAGTTTTAAAGAAATTAAAATATTACGTTTAGTTATTAGAATTGAATTAAGAAATTAGAATGAGAATGAAATTTGTTAATATTCTCATGTTTGATTGCTAGAATTTTCATTTCTTTAGAAATGGATTCTCCAACTCAAGTAATGAAATAGATTTTCTCATGTTTTCAATATAACAATTTGACTATTATACCTTTATAAAATTTTTAAAATTACATTTTAATCTTAATTTATAACTAATCTTATTTATTTTTTCTAAGATATTTGTAACATTTACTTTGATATACTTGAGAGTACTGGGATCATGACCACCAGTCACTATCAGTAGTGTAGTCAAAATTTATTAAAAATTATTTCATACATTTTGTAATATATTAAAAAGTTATTAAAAATGTTAGTGACATATTATTTTTTTTGTACTAGGGAATTCTTAATTAACCACATATTAATTATTAATTATAACTATCAACTAGCTTCACAAATTTGGCTTTCACTGTCTTATATATAATATTTAATATGTTTTATGTAATATTTAATATTGTGTAATATATTAGAAAATATATTCAATTTCTTTATTGAATTTATTTACCAGTTATCTTTTGTATAATATTTATATAACTCTTTGCATGGGTATTATAATAATTTTCTCACTATTCCTTTCAATTCTTACATAGATTCTTACAACCAAACATGAAAAATTCATTTATGTCCCATTCCTTTTTATGCCTAACCAAATGTCACACCCCTATCGAAGACTAGGACCATGACTGCCACAGAGGTGGTACCCACACCACCTTTGTAAGCCTAATTCCAACACCTACATCATACAAATAATATATAACAGGGAAACCTTGGTGCAAGAAAAAAAATAAATGTTTACGAAATCATTCATTGTTTTATTCATGAATCTCTCTTTCTATTTCAAAACTAGTCAAGTGAAGAAATATTTTCACATTTCTATCAACAAACATAAAGCAGGAATAATCCACAAATTCCCATCACATAATCCACTGAATTTCTAAGTGTTCTATTCACTACAGAGTGGCTCGAAACCCCACCACATCTATGACCATTGCCATCAACCAGAAGCCCAAAGGGTTGGGGACTCGAAGATTCTGCTACTCCTCATATGGAGATAGCATTGGGAAATGGGCAGTTCGGACCGGTCACAGGCCAGCCTGTTACGCTCTTGACTTAAATGGGTCAGTTACGGGCTGGCCCGTTTATAAACGATCTTTATATAAGAAGATCAAGACCACCCACGTAAGACCGCAAGTCTAAACGGACTAACCGCGGTCTACCTTTTTTAAAAAAAAAAAAAATAATATCAAAATAATATAATTTTTAATTTTTTAAGTAAAAAATTCAATAATTTTTTATTAAAATAATATTTATACATGTAAAACATTACTTTTTTAATATTTTCAAATAACTAATCACTTTAATTTTTCATATTTTCTTTCAAAATTAACTATTTTATGCTTAATTTTGAAATTTTTATATTTATTTTCAAAAAATTACAAGAGTTTTTATATCCAAAATTACTATATTTATTGAATATAATGTTATAAAATATACAGATATGATAAAACAGAATTATTTATACTAAATAATATATTTTTTATAAAAATAATAAAATTAAAAAAAAAAGCTAGACCATTTAGCCCTCAAGCTTTAACAGTCTTGACTGTTTAAGCCCATTTTTAAACGGGTCTAATTTACTCGGTTTAAGACTATCCATTTACGGGCAATCACGGGTCAACCCGCGATCTACGGGCATTTTGCCCAGTACTATATGAAGACTTGTTAGCAAACTAAGCACCTACAAATGTACACACAAAAAAAGGGTGAGTATGAAAAATACTTAATGAGGAATAAATCAACCATAAATAGATTACAACAGTGTACTACTCGCAGGGATAGGACTTTGGAGAAGAATCCCATCCTCAACCACAACCAATCCAAATATCAAATCACTGCACAACCTACATAGTTAAATAATTAAATCCTACTAGTAGTACAACCACCACAAAATCATACCCTCACAATAAGTTTACACAATTCAATCCATCATATAGTCAACCATCACAAGTTTAATACACAAACCTAGTGAATACACAACACGATTCATGATATTGCCACATAGGCATCCTTCACATTGCCACACAGGCATTTTAGGGCCACCGAGGCATCATTCACATAAGTTTGCCATCTCATAAGCTTCTTCACCTCTCCAACACATAGGCGGCATCTTTGAGTGTGGCATACTCGAAGGGTAGGGTCACTTTTCCTCACAACAACTAATTATTGTGCCAAACCATTAGCATTCCAAACATTGCACCATCCATGCAACATTGCTCACAGAGATCGTAATAGCCACACAAGCTTCCTAGATATGTCCAATCCATCACATTCCATATAGCAAGACACATAAAAGCACATCCATCACATAATAAAATATTCTTACACATTCTAGTGCATATAAACCTTTCCAACATAGTCAAACACATATCTTATATACACCATACATAGCAGCACTCAAGAATAATTCCAGCACATAAAGACATATCCAACACAATTTAATATTCCCATACAATTACACACAATGACTCTTTCAACACAAAAGGCCCTTTCATAAGTACTCGGCCATAACACACCATTTCTTAACCAATGCAACTAAACATGACCATGGAGTAATGAGAATGAGTATCGTCACATGATTAAGACAAGATAGAGAGTTAAGCCGTTAATTTCAATTGATTTCAAAAACCCATTTCAGTTTAATTATTTTTAAATCTATGATCCAATCACATATTATAGCATTCAAGGACATGAGGCATAGATACCAATTCATTAGACAAAATTAGAGTTAGACCTTTCCAAAGTTTCATCTTGGAATTTATACTATTTTAATTTCATTTCCATCACATCACTTAGCTCTCTAAGATTTTGGGAAACAATAATTTATAGATATAGCCAAATGAGAGCTATGATTGTCCCATATGCAATAAATTTTGATATGTAAGCATCTTTCCTATCAGTTGGGTGCATACATAATTATATTCATTACTGACTTACCTTATAGAGCAAAATACCTCCCTAAGTATCCATCTCAATTATTCCTATGTAAATACAACCAACACAATGTAACACATAAAATTACTCTAATTCATTCAACATATTAAGCTTATTTACCATTTCCGATACTTACAAGCACTTATGTAATTTATAGTCAATGAGAGGTTCATCGTACATCTGACAAGAATGAGTATATTTATGTGAGCCAATTCCTAAGCCATTATAGACTCACACCATTTCAATATCTCTTAGCATGGTTAAAGCTACTCACAAAGTGGCTAACACGCAACAATCGAGGAGTAGGTAAATTTAATTCCTCCATTTCAAACCATATTAAAAAAACATTCATGTCTTGTTTAAACATTAGTCCAAGTATACTACCGTCATATATCGTGAGAATTTCAATTTATTACAGATGATCAAATCACACAAATTTAAACAGGAGTGGCATTTATCCCTTACCTCGAATGATGACCCAAACTTCACCTAAATTCTTCTTTGGAAGCATGCAAGGAAAGTTTAAATCTTTGGAAGGCCATTCCTACTCATCTAACACAAGAAAAATACAGAAATAATGATCAAAATATGAAGAGAGGAACCCAGCCTACAGCTGTGGCAAGCCTACCACCGATACAACACCAACATAGACTAGACTAACCCATATTCTGTTGTTGACACTACAGCGCTAGCCAACCCAGCAAGGCCACTACTACAGCAGCAATTCTCACTCCTATAGTGGTAGTAGTCAGATTTACAACTTAGATCTGTAAAAAAAATGTCACACCCTAAAACCTGGATGTGACACTAGGGGCTAAAGAGGGCGAGGAGTAATGGTCGGTGCAGAAAAGTAGCACAGATAAGGAGTGGCTCCTAGCAAGCTTCTAGGTGAAGGGACACATGAATGACCAACTTCACATTAAAACGAGAGGTATCCTGAGACTATACAAGTATGGGACTTTACAATTAAGAGATTTTGAGACTGTACATGTATAAGACTATATAATTGATGAGAACTTAAAAGATTTAATAGGTACTACTTATACCAACAAGGTGCATCTTTCTTTTCAGAAGCCCATTTTATAAGTACTCCACAGTTAAGTGTGTTTAGCCTAAGGTAATTTTAAGATGGGTGACCCCCTGGGAGGTTTTTCCCAGAGAGCATATAAGCGAGGACAAAGCATGTTGTAAGGAGTGTTGGCTTGTGAGGGCAATCGTTAATTTGGAAAAGCAACTAATTGTTATAAGTGGTATTAGAGCCGTACATCTCTTAGTACGATGTGGTTCGAGGACGAACCAAGCAGAAGTTGATAGGCATGCGACACCTGGGGTCAAAGATGTAATATCTGGGGTTTTAAGATTATTGGTTGATTTCTAGTATGCTAATAATATAGGCAAAATTTTCAAGAACTCGATTAAAACTATTTTTGAATCGACTATTATTGTTTCGATAAACTAGTGTGGTTATTTACATATGGAATTTATGTATGCGAGATGGTTATAGGTGGCGAGGTGGTCAATGGTTATGGCTTAGAGACAGGAGGTCACATAGTGAGCAGGATGCTAGCGTAGGGACCTATTTGAAAGAATGTCAAAAATTCTAGTGGTGATGGTCATGAAGTGTGATCAGGGGGAAAAGTGTGCACAATTGATACTTGATTTTTATGTATTAAGGGAACTTCATTTAAGTCCTTAGGCTATATTCAAAATTATGTGGAAATGGAGGGACGTATTGGCAAATTAAATATTGTTGGGATTATACATATATGTTATAACATATACACTTTATCATTTTGGCCTCTCCCCACATCTCCCTTATGCTTTACCTTTTCTTCTCTCCTCCACCTCATAGCTCAACGATGGCATCCCATGGAGCTTTTTAGGTGAGGGCTTGTCTCCAGCAACCTCCCACCAGCAAATAATCATGGAAATCAAGGTGAGTTTTGGAAATAGCTCTTCTTCCTCATTCTTGTTCCTATTTTTAGACACACTCACACCCTAGGATAGAAAATGAGGAATTTAGGTAGTTTTGGTTGAAATATTGTATCAAATGCCTTCCTAGGGGCATTATTGTGTGTTGGGAAGCTTAGGATCATGAATTGGGAAGCTGAGAATAGATTAAATGAGTATGGAAATTTTTAAGATCAAGAATCTCACATTTTCTGGTTTATTGTAGTGTTACCAATCGACTATCATAACCCATTAGTTGATTGGTAGCCCTTAGTGCAAGGTTCCCAGTTCTGACTGAGAGCAACCAATTGACTATTCTAGTGAAGACAATAGATTGGTAACTCCCTGGTATGGGGTAACCGAGAGTAGCCAACCAACTGTCATGGGGGAACTAGTCGACCGACCACCACTGGACTGATTATGGGCAATGTTTGATGTGGTTTTTGTATCACTCTTCTAGGTTCTGGCATCTCCTTTTCAGATAACTCTTCCTATTCATTTTCGATGGGATTAAAGTAGGTGCTTAACTCAAAAGAAACAAGGTGAGGGACTATCTCTATTCTCATTTTTGATGTGTATTAATGCCCTTTATAAATTCTATATGGAATTGTGTTGAGCTATAGAATATTACCTGGCCCTATAAAAATGGAGAAATATGAAGTTATGCAAACACAAACCTTAGGAATGAACTAATACATTTATACTATTTTCAAATGGTAGCCTTAGCTTTATGGGCCTAGCTTGTCTATAGTGTAAGACTGGTTGGTATAGTCATGTGTAATGGTTTAGATACGACTTGGTATGGATGTGACTGAGAGTGGTAAATGTGTCATTCGAATTACGAATGTCTTTTTTGGATCTTATGAATGTCAATAAGTATAGACTAAACTTGTATTCAATTCTATAATTGTCTTAAATGCTTGTTCATCATGTGCATATTTTATTATAAGGATTAAATATGTGTGAGAAGACGTTTTGGTGACTCTATGCTTGTGCGAATTAATAATACATACCTCTTGAATATATAATGGTGCAAGGGTTGGCCACTCATGAAATATATAATGGTGTGAGGGTTGGCCCCTCTTGAAACATAAAATGACACGAGGGTTCCCATCTTGTGAACATAAATACTTTAACTAGAAAAATTGTTTTACTTACTTTTGTGCTCGTTGGATTGATGGGTAAGGTGTGTACATACATCAGATAGTTATGAAGTTTTGTGACAGTTATAATATGATTTATGAAATTGCTTTATGGTATGAAGAGCACCTACTATTTTCTCTCGATTAGCATTGTTGTGTATGTATTTTCTTTATACGTTAGTGCGCAATTATTGTTTCATATCATGAATAGTAAATTGTCAAAATTATTCAATGGGGACCCATGAGGTCAATTTAGAGACAGTGCACATAGGAACATCCCCAATATTTCCATATACTTATTCATATATTCTTTGGATATTGATGTGAGTTGTATTGAATTAGTTTTATAAGGTAAGGATGATATTGGTGATGTGTCATTTGACTGGTTTACATGATGAGTGGTGGTCTCTACTTTGAGATGTGTGTTGTGTTGGTGTAGACATAAGCACTATAGTTGAGGGCGAGATAGACTTAAGGTCTTACCTCTATGAGGACACATTGTTTATAAATTTTGTGGTTTGTTTATACCTCACTGAGTGTTATTTACTCTCTCCTTTTTTTTGTGTCCTTGCAAGATCTGGTGTTGTTGGCGAGACTCTAAATGAGGAGTAGCGGAGCCTTTGAGTTCATGACCTCTTTAGAAATTGGGTTGGTAGTTTTCATTACGGTAATGGTTGGGGTTAAGTTGCTCTGTGATTAGATAGAACACGTAGGTATCTTGTGTTGGTTGTGGAATGTTTTAGAATGGTTCAGAATATTGTATGTGTTTTAATTACCCCTTGGAATGAATGAGGTCATTATGGAAGAATACCTTTAGAAATGAAGTGGTTATTTGAGCAAATTATTACTTTATATGGACAAATGAAATCTTGTGTTATAATACTTTATGTGTTGGTTGTTTGACAGTTAGGCTTACGAAGGTGGTTGTAGTCTACCTCCGTGTTGGTCATGCTCCCAAATTAAGATGTGACAAAATGGTATCAAATGTATGGTTGTTAAGTCTTCTATTAACTATAGAGCAAGGTGACCATAGTGGGGCCTCCCCTATTGTTGTGAATCGTGGCACAACCATAGGATGAGGTTCAAAAAAGGCCCTAGGTAGTCAGGGATGGTCTTTTTTTACCATGTCATACAACTCAGTAATGTCTTATAGACTTTTCTTTATCCTAAGTCACGTACTCGTGGAGTAAAGTATTGTTACCTACAGCAGAACTCAAAAAGTTGTCTATCCTAAGTAAGTGTGTAGACCTTGAGGTAGTTTCTATGCGGCCACCTATTGTGTTGGTGCATGAGCACTTTGGGGTGGGTTGGACACCCCATCTTCCTTGTAGTTTATATGACATAATGTTTGAAATGTTTACATTTTTTGTGTGAATAAACGGAGGCGCTAAACAATAAGTACTGTGGGGTGTGGGAACCCATATTGGAATATATTTATTGGTTAATTGGTGATTAAAATGACACCGAGAGGTAAGAAAGTGTCATGTCACTCTATTGTTATGGTAATGATTTCTTGAGGTATTGAAACTTTTGCTTGCATGGGTGGTTTAATTTTGGGTGATTGAGTTATATATATGTATGACTATAAGGTGGAAAAATAAATAAGGAAAACATATGGTAGGGTGTTTAACAAAAAATACCTTTGTAGGGACAGATGCGAAAATTTGAGATAGTAGCCACACAGTCGATCAGTTACTAGTAAACAATTGACTGGTTACCCCCTGTTCAAGTAGAGATTTTTATGTTTTGAGGATTTAACAAATTTTTCCTTCTTGTTTCATATGGTGGTAGGGTACTTTAATTTGCAGGACCATATTTCGAGAACTCCTAAATTTCTATACAAGTAATGCATAATGTCATGGTGGTACAACCCAAGAGACCAAATATAGGATTTATGTGAGAGTACAACCCAAGTGATTAAAATATACCAACAGTTGAGGGCATTGACCCGAGAGGACTAAGATATTAGATCTTGGATATATATAGATATGTGAACATGTTTATGGATTTAAATGATAAGGTTGAATGCCTTCTATGGTTTGTTTGATTCGGTATGCTCTAACTATAGACTAGGTGGTACATAATGTACTAATTAAAGGTGTGTATATAGAGTGGGAAGGAGGGTCGTCTAACTTGTTTACCCTCTTCACAAATTCCTTATTATGAATACAATGTATGTCCATTGTACTATTTTGAGGTGTCATTATGTATGCGTACTAAACACTTTTACATAAAAGTTTGATTAATTCGGTGTGATTGAAAATCAAACAGAACCCTAACTCAAGGAAGAAGGATAAACACTTATCCAAGTGATAGGTAGGGAGCCAATTGCACTTCATTCTTAGCCATGTGCTATAATTCCATATTATTTGGTTCTTGCTTTCAACCACAAGTGTATGTGAGAGTATAACTTTTTTATTACTTGGAGGGTAGATATGATTGACTTGCCTATTAGTGGCTTGTATTATGAGGGGGTAATTGGGCAATAAACCATAGTACAAGAAAATGGTGGTAAGATAATAATAATTAAATTATGCTAGCATGCATGGAATACGCCTTGTTTCGTATAGTGTGTTTGATTTATCTTATGTGGTAAGAGCATTTTCATTATATGGGGATGACTAGATATCCAAATAAATGGCATGGGAAACCAACTTGTGTTTTATAGGTCTATGTGTTGTATTTCAAATTCTAAGTATGTGTGGAACTTGGTTCAATTATACACTTATTTGGTGGGATGATGATAAATGCCTCGATGGCATTAAATAATAACTTAAAGGCAATTGGATGGTAAATTGTACAGGAAAACAATTGATAATGATGTTGCATGGTCAAATTGTGCGATTACACTGAATGTACTCAATTTTATGGAATGTGCTGGATTCACTAGTGTGCTAAACATATTTACGCCATAAGGGGCTTACTGGATATGTCTTCGGATGTGTGGTAGGAATGTCTACTGCATTCTTATTGTTGCTGTAAGCCAAATATATCTCCAGTAGATAGAGGTATATGGGATAGACTCCCTATGCATTGAATCTAGACCATAGAATGATGTAATGCTTAGATAAATTCTAGGTGAGGAAGGAGAAATGGTGGGATGTGTAAATGCTTGGGTAGTGGTAATACCTTGGGAGGAAGAACGAGGTTATAGACATGTGGTACTTAGTGAGTGAAGGATAGTTGTGTGAAGAGACTTTTATTCTATTTCATGGCTAGGTTGCTAGAACTCTAAATCCATATATGATAACCACAAGTTTTCTTGGCAGAACTATATACATGGTATTAGGGTGCATTGTGGATGAACTATTTTGACATAAAAGAAACATGTTACCATGGATGCATGCATTGGCTTACAACTATAGATTATTGGTGGTGTGGGATAGGAAGAGAATTGCACAGCATGGCAATGGTGATGGTGTAAGATGATTATACATTGATGGCGCTATTATTGGATGACGTGTGGCTTATATAACTTGTGCATATACTTCATGGCATGGTATATGCATATGTGAATATGCACATCTCAAGGAAGGCCTACATAGCTAATTGGGTACGTATAGGTTAGTGATGTTCATTTGGCTAGTGGTTGGTTGTGAATAATTTGGCAATGGTAACATGCACAATTTGAGTGTAACAAGTCATCCTCTAAATCCTTGGCCTAGGTAGGACGACCAAGAGGGAGTGTAATGCTCTATGATTATCGAACTATCTCTATGCTTGTGAATGGACCTGTATGATACGTGGAATGCTGTCGGCCTTGAAATGAGGACTGAAAGTATGGCACCCTTAGAAATGTCACTATAAAGGGAGAATGGAAATGGAGGAAAACAAAACTTGACTTGTACACTGGAAGATGGTGCATGGCTGTAATTGGAGTGAGGTGGCCCTCTCACATATTTTAAGTGTGGTATGTGTTACACCTTGAGACACAAGTAGATACGATTATGGCTTATGATGCATCACAATGAGCATGTTGATAGTATTGCGAAATGTCTTTAGGTTGGAATGATGTAATGAGAACTATGGCTCTTATCATAAGAAATTTTAGGGGAAAGATGTTTTCATGTGATATGAACCCAGTTATAGTGGTGCATGGAAGTTCGGGGACTAAATTTCTTTGAAGGAGTAATACTATAATATCCAAGTTTCTAAGATAGTTGGTTGATTTCTGGTCCCCCTAATAATACAGGCAAAAATTACGATAACTCAATTAAAACTCTCTTCGAATCGACTATTATTGTTTCGATAAACTAGAATGGTTATTGACATGTAGATTTTATGTATGTGAGATGGTTATGGGTAGCAAGGTGGTCAATGATTATGGCTCGAAGACTGGAGGTCATATGGTGAGCCATGGCATCAGGACGCTAGTGTAGGGACCAATTTGAAAGAATGTGAAAAATTATAGTGGTGATGGTCATGAAGTGTGATTAGGGGGACAAGTGTGCACAACTGATACTTGATTTTTATGTATTAAGGGAACTTCATTTAAGTCCCTAGGCTATATTTGGAATTGTGTGGGAGTGGGGGGACTTATTGGCAAATTGAATATTGTTGGGATTATATATATTTGTTATAACATATACACTTCAGCATTTTGGCCTCTCCCCACACCTTCCTCACACTCTCCCTCATATCTTCCATTGTCATGGCTCAACTATGGCATTCCATGGAGGTTTTTCGGTAAGGGATTGTCTCTGACAACCTTCCACCGACAAATAATCATGAAAATCAAGGTAAGTTCTAGGAAATAACTCTTCTTCCCATTGATAGAAAATGAGGAATTTGGGTAGTTTTGGTTGAACTATTGTATCAAATCCTCCCGTAGGGGCATTATTGTGTGTTGGGAAACTTAGGATCATGAATTAGGAAGCTTGGAATAGATTAAATGAGTATAGAAATTTTTGAGATCAAGAATCTCGCATTTTCTAGTTTACCGTACTGCTACCAGTCAACTATCATAAGCCATCAGTCAACCGGTAGCCCTTTGTGTAAGGTTCCTAATTCTGACTGAGAGCAACTAGTTGACTGCTCTAGGGAAGATAATCAACTGGTAACTTCTTAGTATGGGCTAACCAAGAGAAGCCAATCAATTGTAATGGGGGAGTCAATCGACCGACCAGTACTAGAGTGATTATGGGCAATGTTTGATGTGGTTTTTGTATCACTGTTCCAGAATCTGGCATCGCATCTCCTTTCCACATAACTCTTCTCTATGCTTTCGGTGGGATTGAAGTAAGTGCTTAACTCAAAAGAAAATGGTGATGGACTATCTCTATTCTCATTTTGGATGTGTATTAATTCCCTCTATAAATTCTTAATGGAATTATGTTGAACTATAGAATATTACCTAGCAGTAAAAATGGAGAAATATGAAGTTATGTAAATGTAAACCTTAGGAATGAACTAATACATTTTATACTATGTTTATTTGGTAGCCCTAGCTCTATTGGCCTAGCTTGTCTATAGATTAAGACTGGTCAATATGGTCATATGTATTGGTTTAGATACAGCCTTGTACGAATGGGATTGAGTATGGTAAATGTGTCATCCGAATTATGAATGTCTGGATTGGATCTTATAAATGTGAATATGTATGGACTAATTTTGTCTTCAATTCTATAATTGTCTTAAATGCTCGTTCATAATGTGCACATTTTTTTATGAAGATTATGTTAGATTTTTCATATGGACTACCATAAATCATATTTATCTATACATATATTTATTTATTTATATGTATTGTTCAATTTTAATAATAAGTTAATTATAAATTCTTTTATAAATTAAATAATCCTTATTGAATTGAAACTTAGCCTTGTGTGGGCTGACTAATGATGGGAATGTCAACCCATTAGGGTTTCACAAGGAAGGGTCTATACTCTCTGCCTATATATGTAGTGTAGCAGTCCCATTGAAGTAACACTCTCTGAAAAATATATTAGGCTAAAAGAGGAGTTTTACTCTCCTTAGTTATTTTGTTTTCTTTTCTTTAATTTTATTTATACCCGATCATCAATTACCATCAAGAGTTCTGATGTTTCCTCATGTACGCATATTTTTGTTATTATTTATATATGCTATAGAACTATCTGCAATATATACTTGTATGTAGGAATTGTTTATAAATTCCTTCAGATCAAGTATGTGTGAGAAGATGTTTTGGTGACTCTATGTTTGTGTAATTTAATAATACATACCTCTTGAATATATAATGGTGTGAGGGTTGACCCCTCTTGAAACATAAAATGGCATGAGGGTTGCCCCTTTTGTGATCATAAATACTCTAACTAGACAAATTGTTTTATTTATTTACTCTTGTGCTTATTGTATTGATGGGTAAGGTGTGAATAAATCAGATAGTTACGAAGTTTTGTGACAGTTATAATATGATTTGTGAAATTGCTTTATGATACCAAGAGCTCTTACTGTTTTCTCTTAGTAGGCATTGTTGTGTATGTATTTTCTTTCTAGGTTAGTGCCTAATTATAGTTTCATATCATGAATGGTAAATTGTGGAAATTATTCAATGGGGACCTATGTGGTCAATTTAGATACGGATGACCTCAATTGCTAAAGACGGTGCATCGTGGGAACATCCCCAATATTTACATATACTCATTCATATATTTTTTGGCTATTAATGTAAGTTGTATTGAATTAGTTTTATAAGGTAAGGATGATATTGGTGATGTGTCATTTGATCAGTTTACATGATGAATGGTGGTCTCTAATCTGAGATGTGTGTTGTGTTGGTGTAGACACGAGCACTATAGTTGAGGGCGGGATTGACTTAAGATTTTACCTTTGTGAGGACACACGATTTGTAAATTTTATGGTTTGTTTATACCTCACTTAGTATTATTTACTCACTCCCTTTTTATGTGTCCTTGCAGGGTTTGGTATTGTTGGTGAGACTCCATATAAGGAGTAGAGGAGCCTTTGAGTGCTAACCCCTTCCGACATTGGGTTGGTGGTCTTTGTTGTGATAATGGTCAAGGTTGAGTCATTTTTTGGTTAGATAGAACACCTAGGTATCTTGTGTTGGTTGTGGAATGGTTCGGAATATTATATATGTGTATTAATTACCCCTTGGAAAGAATGAGGTCATTATGGAAAGAATACCTTCAGAAATGAAGTGGTTATGTGAGTAAATTATTACTTTATATGTACAAATGAAATCTTGTGCTGTAATACTTTGTGTGTTGGTTAATTAATGATTAGGCTTATGGCAGTGGTTGTAGTCCACCTCCGTGCTGTCATGCTCCTAAATCGGGAGATGATAGAAATGGGTGGGGAGTGATTGCCGATGGAGAGAATAAGCACAGATAAGGAGCGACTCTTGGCAAGCTTCTAGGCAAAGGGACACATGAATGAACTAATTCCATATCAGAATGAGATATTCTGAGATTGTACAGGTATGATACTTTATAGTTAAGAGATTCTAAGAATGCACAGGTATGGGACTATACAATTAAGGAGAGCTTAAAAGATTTGATAGAAACTACCTATACCAACAAGGTGCACATTCCTTTTGGGGAGCCCATTTCATAAGTACTCCACAGTTAAACGTGCTTAGCCAGGGGTAATTCTAGGATGGGAATGCAAGGAAAAAGCATGATATAATGACTTGTGTTAGCTTGTGGGGATAGTCGTCGATCTGGAAAAGTAACCCAGTTGTTATACTAGACTCGTGACTAGCACAATATCTCTGGGCATACCCCCAATACTGTAAGCCTAACAAACCCCTTACATAATCAATACAGCTCTCAACTATCAACAACAATTTTCTTAATGTCATTTTTCATTTCCAAAAGAATGTTAAACTTCCATACATTCCTTATGTGAACCACCATGTTCCATGTGTAACATCCCAAAATCCAGAACATAGAATTTAAAGAAATCATTAGAAAGCAAAAAGAAAACATCAGATAACAAAAAGAGAATAAGTCTATAAATAGATATGAACTTAGGAGATTATTCACACTAAAAACAGAGAGCGTGTAGGAGTAAGGAAGTGAGTAGTGTTGAAGTGTTGAAGGTATGACGTTGGAGCAAACTCACAATAGAGGACAGATGGATTAGCTAAGCAAACAGTGATAGTATGGCAACTCATAAAAGCTTGTTTTTTAATGTTTGAAATTTTTTGAAGTTATATTATGTCCATGATATTTTTATGCTAAGGAATATGTTTTTCTTGATGAATTTAGCATGGTTCAACTTGGAATCTTTCTAGCTTAAGTGAAGGACCGTATTAGCCTTCTTCTCATGGTTGAGGCTTGGAAAAAGGATCTGTAGACTTTTTGTTCCATTGAGTTGTGTATGCCACTAACTATTCTTTATTCCATGATTTATATTTTAGCTTGTTAATTTTCATTCAAAGAAAACCCTAAACCCTAAGGCTTGAACTAATGATAAACATGAACTATTTTTATGAAATGATTTTATGATTGGAATGGTTTTCTTTTGAAATGTTTTTCATTAATTAGCTGGCTACTGAGATATTACATCTTCCTTTTGTGTTTTTAACTAACCATTCTAGGAGAATCAACAAAAGGAAAAGGGATTCTGAACTAAATCATGGGAACCAGAAGTGTTTGGGTGTTAGACTATTATGGGCTGTACTGTAAAATAATGTGCAAGTTTTTAATTATATATAGAAGTCATGCATTAGGACGGTTAAGTTACAAGGCTTTTTGAGTATATAAGCTAATTATTATGTTTTCATGTGTGTCCAGACTTTTGGTAGTATGAATACTTGAGTTAAGAACCTATAGTATTAACCTTAGAAGAATTGATTTTTCTCATGCTGCAAATCATTTAGAAATCTCACCAAACAATTTTTGATGTAGAATAGATAGTAACATACTCTATAATGTATGCATAAGAAGCTCTTACAACTAAAATCTCAAATTTTTGAATAGACTAGTTGATTGGCCGTCTTCAGCATCTCTTTTTGAATATAAAATAAAAGCGAAATAGCCAATTGGCATCCTTTCAGTAATCAGCTGCATCACTTACATTCAAGAGTTAGATAATCTTTTACAAATTTTACCATGTATTCAATTCTATGATTTAAAGATAAGAGTTTTTAATATCAAATAGCAATGAAATGAAAGCTTTTACTAAGGAAAGAAGAAAATTTTTTTGAAAACCAAAGTTAAGTGTGGGTGCTAAAGAGGAATTTGCACTTTAAAACATATTTTGGCCATACTTGGATAAAAATGCCCTTCCCAAGAGACTTAGGCATAGTCAAGGTATGTCGGCACAATTCATCTAAGTCTTGACTTACACCAAATCTGTCTCCAAGAACAACATTAATTTATGTTTGACCATTACACATAGGATTTTATATAATTTTCATAAATTTGTCTTCTTTTCATTTTACTCCCACGTTGGATATTTGCCACTTGTAGCCTTGCATGTCTCTACTTGACATGATTTTCACGTGGCTATGTATGTGTCTTAAGTACTCATTAAGCTTTTGGAACCTCCTATTCCCTCTCAAGTATTCATATATTTGAAAAAAAAAAATTTCATCCACACGAAAATACATTATTTTAATTACTTTGTAATACTTGGGGTATTAAAAAGTTATAGGTCGACATGGATGATGCGTTGGCATTTTTCTTGTTGACTGGACATAGGCCACATTGGACTTGACTTGATTTGAGCAGAAGATATACATTAGACATTTTTGGTTACCCAATACCTTCCACAAATGGCAATTTCATGGGTTAGCTTTTATGACCAGGAAATGTTGTAGCTTCCATTTCTAGCAAATTTCCGTTGGACAAGAAGCCAATTTTATACACCATTGGATAAAGAAATAGTTTGAAGCAAAGGTCAACTTTAGAGGGCATCTTCAAGAGAATATTCCATTAGATTTCAAATTGTTTTTAGTCTTGTAGCTTCATAAGACTATTCTATTCTACACTTAGTCTTATTTTCATAACTCTCTTTTCCTTTGTACTTTTCTCTTCTATTTTGGTGGTTTTGCTCTCATGGCAAGTTAAAATCTCTTTGTAATCAGTCACTAGGCACTTGAGATGTTGTAACTTGAGCTTTCAATGCAAGATAAGTGATATGGTTCTTCATTTTGCTCCATTTTCATTTTTTGATGTTACCTCTTTGTTTATGTTGATGTTAGTTTCTAGTATGAACTTGTATGATTATGAACTAGGCATTATAGTTTAAATATGAGGTTTAATCTTACTTTAACCAACTGGTAGAGTAAGTAGAATGAAATGGCTTGTATTGATGATTATCATACACAATTTGTTTAGGGTTTATGGGAGTTGTGTCTAATAATGGATTAGTTAAGGTTTTCCTAACTATGATTCCGATTCAACTCAAAATCTAGTAGGGAGTTTTTCTAGGTTTCCTTTCATAAAAACTGAATGGTAAAATGAAATCAGAATTAAATCATTAAGATAAGTGATGATGGTTACACTTTCCATAGGTCCTAGTGGCTGGTTACATGCTTCTACAAAAAGTGCTTTTGGACTGTAGAAAACTAACATAGAGAAATGTTGCTTGATTCATCAAAGTTTTAGGAAAAGTGGCTGAATGCATGCTAAAAAGTGCTAGACAATTATGATTATGTGGGTTCCATGTCCATGTTGGCAAGTCAGCCAAAAGGTTATGCCTAGTCAGCATACAATCAGCTCCAGTCAATGCCCATGTCAATATAGACATCTACGTCAGTGAAAGAATGCCAAATCAGCATCCTAGGTAGCATCCATGTTATCACTTCGTTCATGTAATACCCATGAAAAATGAAATATAAATGTGTATTTACAAACTATGGTTACTATTTCAGTATATGGTACTATTCACTGTTTACTTATACAATCAAAATGTCAAGTACTAGATGTGGTTTGGTCATAAGAGAAAACTAGAAAGAAGTTCGTAGGAGAAAATGATATTTTATGTGTGAAAATACCCTCAGGGATTAAAATGAAAGGACTGAATTGAAAAAAACTTAAAGGTTTAAGGTGAAAGGATAGTTTTCCCTTAAATTCTCAATAGTAAAGCTGCCTTTGACTTTTCCGTGATTGCACAATAAACTAAATTATTAATGCGCGAATTATTTTATTAGAAATGTCATTTTCATAAATAGTAAATTGAATATTTTATTAGTGCATAGTATCAAATAGTACCATTGACTTTTCATATAAATAGGCCCTTCCATTTTACTTCTAAACTCACACCTTCAACTTCTCTTCTTCTCTCCTTAAGTTTCTCTTGCTCCGATACTAGGCCTCTGAGATTTTGGGCCTTTCTTTTTCAGTTTAGGTGAGGATACTATACCCTTTCTATGTCTTTCAAATTTTAGAAGTTATTTTCTTAAGTATGCTCTGTGGTTGCAGCTTTAGCTGATTTTTCACATCAGAAAAACTATCCTTAACTACCTAAATGTTATTTTGATTCTCTGATTACCAAAATAGAATGTAAACTGTAAAGAATACATGTCTAGGAAAGTTCTGGCTAAGGAAAGACCTGGTACTTAAGTGTGTCCATTGTGACCCTCCACTCTTTCTTGGAAACTTACCTGGTGTACTCTTTTACAGATTGTATTCTCTATTTCTAGTATGAATAGTGCCCGTACGTATGAATAAAAACTATATGTATAAATAGTAATCATATGTATGAACAGTACCTATACAAAAACAATCCTAACTTATTTTCTCTAATCTTTCATGAAAATCTCCATAGCAGAACACTAAAATTCATTTGTGTACTCTTATCTGTAACGACTTAGAAAACTGATACTCATACGGAATCTAGGTGAGTGAAACGACCCCGTTTTAATAGAGTTTTAGCATTATTGGTGATAAAAAGTATGTCATAGGATACTTCCAAGATTCATAGGGGTAAACTGTATTCAGAGTGGCGAATCTAGGGAGATAATTAGTCCAAAAGTATGGATAAAATGAAACAAGTATTTCATAATGATGTGAAGTTTGAATCTTTTCAAAAACAGCTTAATTGTTATCTTGAATTGTGGTTTATAAACCTATAATATAGTTATATATTATACCTATTATATGAATGAATATTACATTGTACTTCTGATTATGATATGAAATACTGTACTATTGATTGTGACTGAACGGGACAATACCCCCTCTCACGGCAAGGCAGAAAACTCAGTTTAAAGGGTATCTTGACCAACGAGTGTGGAGACAACGATTCCCTCAGTAGGGATGTAGCCCGGGTCAGTAACAGATCTGTGAGGAGCCCTAGCTGAGAGGATGAGGTTATGCGTTATAGCGGAAATATACAAAATTGGTGAGCCAGCCTATGAGCGCTCTATGAGATATATTTTCATTGATGAGTACTAGTACTGTTGGTTGAATTGGATGAATTTATATCTTCTAATATGTAATTTCTAACTATATTTATTGGTTGAGTTTGAGCCTTCGGGTATACTTGCATGACTGGTGATGCATTTGAATTTTATTAACACGAGGTCGATTCGCTCACTGAGTTTTAAAGCTCACACTCTCTGTGAAATCTTTTTGTTTAGATCAGGTTGCTGACTAAGAATATCCGCTAGAAGAGTAGATTACTTCGGACCTTTTCGCTGTCGAGTAGGCCCCTCTTTGTTGTAGATTATGTTGCTCTATAATCGTTTAGGACATCTAGGTTAGGGGTTTGGCATTTGACTTGTATTTCAGTATAATAATGTATTTAATATTGAGGATCTATCATTATATGCAACTCATTTCTCTATGATTTTCAAATAAGAAAATTTGATATATTTTCTTCATATTTATTAAGGAATGGTTATTTTGATAACATAGAGATAATAACTAAATAATTTAACTCATGGGTAGAATTTATCGAAAGGCTTACAGTAATGAGAGATTCATCATTGTGCAGGTCATGTGCCTAGAAAATGGGTCGTAGCAGTCCAGTTCAGCAATAAACTCCCTAATTATTTATCTACAAAATACACAAATGAATTAATTTGGGTCTTTAAGCATTTAAGTCCTAAAAATATGAAATTAAAATATATTAAACTCATAGTTAATTTAGACACAATAAATTCTAAAATATGATATAGTTACAGAGTTTGCAAGGTTTAATATGCAAAAAGGACTAACTATGGACTATAGTGGGCATAAAAATGTCTGATATCACTTCTCTATTCCTTGTATCAATTAGTAGGCCCAAATGGAGTTGTACCTAACCTATGTCATTGTCATGGACACTACTAGATTAATGGAAATAAGGGAGTGTTATACCCCCAAAATTGGGCTTGTGATTGACATAATAGGTGAGCTTTGCCTTGCCACTGTAAGCCTAACTCCACTATTTACCCCATGCATTTCAATTTAATCCAAGCAACAACAAACATATAAATAATCAAAAGAAAGGGATGGGTGAGTGAACACTTCTTTATCTAAAGCAATCATCTTTACTTTTTTTTTTACAATTATTGTCATTCATAAATAAGAGATATCACAGAGGTTATACATTAATCATAGATTATCTGTATCCACAATTATTTGTACATTTACCATAACATCCTAAGACCCACCTACCTGATTACAAAGCCAATCTAGATCATACAAAGAAAGTTTTACAAGCCATACTATACCTCGAACAATGGGGTGTTGACTCCAGTGTGCCACTCGATAAGATACACTTTCCTTTATACTTGGAGGGGAGGAAAAACAGGGGTGAGTTCATCAAACTTAGTGAAAAAAAACCTACAAATATGTATGCTTCTATATAAATATGTGTGTGTGTGTGTGTGTGTAACTATGCATGTTCAATATAAGGCAACCAAGTATGACCAGAGCTTACAGGGGTATTTCAACATGTTATATATATTTGAATCACATTGCATAACCATCAATACATACGTTCAAGAACAAGCCATGCCACATCTCAAATAATCTCCCATCCATTCATAAGCCACCCTTATTTCATCTCCTAACCTCAATATATATATACGTCTATATTGGGACAGACATGATCTAACCTTATTTCATCTTCGCTCTTTGTAAACTTTTGTACTAGAACAATTATCAATATAATATGGCCATAATGATTTATTTCCAAATTCATTTGATCTTCATGGGATCCCATGATTCTCCTTCCTTTTTACTTACAAACACATTCATTATCAAGCATCAAACATCAACAATAAACCACAATCTCATGAATTCATCATTTTTATCATCACAGACAATGTGTTCGTCAGGACATGTCAATACCAATAACTTATTCAATATTTTTTGTTATTCATGCGTTATAACCCCGTACGGGTATTCATTATCCAAGGTGTTTTCATTCTTAACATTTCATGTGTCAACATTAATGTCATTTACATTACATGTATCTAAGTCTATATTTTCATGGCCTTATGTTCTATGTCATTTTACAGGTGTGAATGTAATTAAATGCCACATCTTATCTTTATGGTAACATATTATAGCATGTAAATGTAAATTTTACTCAGACAATTCATACATGGCAAAGACCTTAGGCCTCATTCTCACCACAAGGTTTCCATACATAAGCTCATATAGTTCATTCATAATTTCCATATATCAAAAATTTTCCTTATACAAGAAACCATTACTTTTCATTCAGATTTACAAACATGCATATATATATATATATATATATATATACTGTACCATCCTGAACTCATATATACATGGCTCGATTAGGGAAACAATTATGCATGCCATACATGCACTTAACATTCTAGGAAGGAAATAAATAAGGAGAAGTAAAAGCTCCCTCACCTTGAATCCAAGCTAAAACTACCTCAAATCTTGGTTCCTTGAGGAGAAGAGACACAAGAGGACACTTTGAAATGATGGCCTAAGGATTTAGGAATAAAACAATGGAAAAAAGGTCCAAAAATCTTACTTTACATAATTGGAAACTAGTAGGTCAACTAGCTCCCTTTGAGTAATCGACTAGCTATTCTCGAGTTGGGCTAGGACCCATTTCCAGAAGGCTTTCAGTAGATAGGCTCCTCATGTCAGTTGATTGGCTTGGTTCTATCCAAGATGGGGAGCAGTCTAACAAGTAGCTAATTGACTAGCAAGTAACCAGTTAACTGACCTGGAACATGGCTGGTCAAGCTCTAAAAGTCACCAAAATCTATCCTAACTCATATTTCACTCAATCGGTTGATACATGATTGGTTTTCTCTATGATTTCCACTCTTAAATACTATAGTTTTCAACTAGAAAACACCCATAAACTATTTGGAAACAAGAAACAAGAATTTAGCTTAAAATCATGTTCTTCCTCTTAATCCAAAGTAGAGTATTCACTCAACCCAATATCAATATTTCTCATAAATTTCTCTCAAGATACCAGTTCTAGAGGAATTAAGAGACATTGAGAAAGGCTAGAGAATATGATTTACTTGAGGATCATTAAGTTCCTTCCCATTATCATGGTAGGGTTTTCAACATATATAGAAAATAGAAAAAGGGAGGGAAGATGTCTGTACATACCTTCAAAATGAAGATGCACTTGTGAGAGTAAGGTCATCGACATTGTAATCAAGATTGAGATGTTAATCATAAGATCGTTCAAGATTGCCATCTTATGAAGGTCTTACAAGATCAAAATTTTATCAAGATCACATAGGATCACAATCTTGATCATAGGATCATTTAAGATCGATCATGTGATACCTGAGGTATTATATGGTTAGTAAGATATAGGATTTTTTTTTTTTCATTTTGATGAGTAACTATTGAATTGGTAGGCATAATTGAGTATGTGTTGCGTTGGGCCTATAAATGAGTGGCTGTGATGCCTTGAGGTCTCTAGGAATGCTTATAGAGGATGAGAATGGATGTGGAAATTATTGTGATTGCAATGTGGTGTAAGAGTGGTTGCATTTAAAAGAAAATTTTCCCGAAGTGTTCTCTAGCCATGGGATTCCACTTGGAACCATAAGGGCTAAAATGGTAAGAAGGAATATTTTTTTTCCTCACTATAACCACTCTTTAGCACCTCACACGCCATTCTTACTTTATCATCTGTACGTCTTCACCTCCTCACAATTTTCCTCACTTCTTCTTCACCAGTGTCCATTCTAATGGGTTCTCAAGCTTCATTGACATTCCTCACAACATCAAAGTTTGTCTACCTTTCTCTTCTTTTTTCATAATAGTGGAACCCTAAGCTGAAAAGAAATTTGACTTGTTTTTAACAGTTTATGCTCCTAAACCATCCCTTTGATAATTCTCAAAAACTTAGGCATTCATTTGAATGGAAGAGTTTATTTAATGAAAAACTTTTGGCTGAAAATGGGTATAAAGTTGAAGCCAATATAATCTTGTGAAAAAAAAAAGCAAATCTTGAGTGATTTTGTTATATCCTTGAGTTAATATTTGAAATTTCCCTTTTAGAATGTTTTTGAATGTTCAAAACAAGTGTTTGATGATCCAAATTAGTTTGGATAAGTCTTAGAATGATTGAGGGAGCAAAAGGGTGATATTTTGAATGCTACATGTGGTTATGGCAAATTGTCTAGCCATGGGCACCTGTAAGGCTAAGGGTTTCATGTCTTAGCATCCAGGTGGGTGCCCACCTGATGAGGCCTTTCAGGATTAGGGCATATGACGCCCAAGGTGCCACATCTTGGCAGGTTACAAAAAGTGCAAATATTTGATGCCTTTTAATGTGGGTTGATCCGTAGGCTTTAAGTAAGCTTCTTTTGATGCTTTCTAGTGATCATAAAGATGTTAAATAGCTCAGAAATGAGGTAAATAGCTAACTCTACCTTGAAAAATGTGAATTTATTAGTGCTATATGTTGAATGCTTAGTGTATTATGAACTTTCTTTCCTTAAATTGCAAATCCTCACTCTTGAGGTTCTGTAAGGCTAAAAGAGACATGAAAGTAATCAGTATAGGAGGCACAAGTATAAGTAATTGTGTATGCCTAAGAGAATCAAAAGAGGCAGTATTACCCCTGTACCACATTAAGATTTGGATGCTTCATGCCAAGGATGCATGTGGCATGGGGAGTTAGTGTGAAGGCTCAAGAATTGGTGACCTAAATACAAGAACAATGCAGGATAGGTGTCACAACCCCTAAATGGTGGCCAGCATGAGATGACACCCACATCACCATCGTAAGCCTAACCAAACATAACTGTTTATATAAACCAAGATGATCTCAAAGAATTTTCATCAGAGAAAACACAATGCAAGGTAGTATGTTTATAAGTTTTCAAATGATTAATTCACATTTACAAGATTTCATGAGCAATAAACCAATATCATCATCACATAACATCCACAATAAACCTATGTTTTCTATTCTACTATAGAGTGACTCAACTCTAATATTACAATATAGAATCGTCAACCCAAGGTCGAAAGTGTTGAAGACTCAGAGATTCTGTTGGTCCTCATATAGAGACTTGTTAGCTACTTAAGGGACCTGCAAAGGGTACACAAAGCGAGTAAGTATAAAGATACTCAATGAGAGATAAATCAACCAATAAATGAAAAGCATACCTTGTGCACCATACGCAGGGATAAAACCTTAGAAAATCCCATCCATTACCATAAGTATAATCACCATACAATCTATACAGTGATAGGATGCTAACATGATATAACTACCTCAATTCAATCATGATTATACCACAAGTCAATAGATATAAGAATATGCAAGTAGCATAATATAAAGTGCATCATCAGGAAATTAACTCACTATATTCATATTTTTCATAGTTAAGAGGGCCACATAAACTTCTCACTATGTTCTCATCTTATACTAGCGAGAGCCACAAGGGCTTATCATCATGTATATATCAATCATATGTTGAGAGGGCTACACAAGCTTCTTATTATATTCTTGTCTTTAATAGAGGAGAGGGCCACACAGGTTTCTTACTGAATTCTCATTCTCATAAGTAGAAAAAGCCACACAGACTTTTCATTATATTTTCATTCTCATAAGTGGAAAGGGCCGCTCAAACTTCTCACATAAAATCATTAGTCATAGTTTGAAAAGGCCACACGGTTCTTCATACTACTAATAGCCCATCATCATTTGGAGAGCCACATAAGCTTCACATATAATATTGTTAGTCATAGTACGAGGGGGCCAAACGGCTCTTCATATGTAATAACCTGAGCTAGTATGGGCTTGTGTGGAGAGTTTTCATTAGGTGTACCCTAAAATTTTGAAGACATAAATGGATATGGGGGCCTGAAGGTCATTGACAATTGGAGTGTGCGTTTTCAAATTGCATGGGAGCAAATACGAAGATTAGTATTAGCAATGTCATTGGGAAATTCCCAAGGAGGGACCTATATGAAAGAATGGGGAAAAACAAGCGTTTGAAGAAAGTTAATGTAATACCCGCCATTTAATTTTTCCATTAACTGTCAAATTTTATTTCACGAATATTGAATTTGAAAAATTTGTGTGCAATGTATTTGTGATGTTATAGTAATGTTATAATGTAATGTGATAGTGTTGCGATGTGTGATTTTGGGTTGTAGGCTAGTAATGTGTGCAGGTAGGTTGTACAGAGACTAAAATGAAAATCGCAAGGACTAAAATGAAAGATTTTAACTTTTGTTGGGGTGTGGCAAAAAGCCTATAAATGGGTAGGAATAGAAGGAGAAAATTATAGGGAATCTTGATGTGAAATAAGAAATGATAAACAACTCCTAAATCTTAAGATATTAATTTTTGAAATAAATAATATAATTAAATTATTAAGTATAAGAAAGGAATAAAAGAAAAATATAATAAATATAAAATTAAAGGAGGATGCCGTACAGGTTATAGAAAGTAAATAAATATATTTAAAATAATATAATTGGTAGTAGCAATAGTTGATGGATAATACAAAACATTAAATAAAAGAAAGAGACAATTATCCTAACTAATCAAATCTAATTTAATATGAAATTAAGAATAAGGAATTCCAATAATTAAATCTGAAAAATATCTATGGAAATCTGAACTAAATCTATTATCTTTCTTATATTTAATTAGGAGTTGGAATATCAAATATATTTGAATTTAAACAATTAAATTAATAGGATTATACACTATTTTGGGACCCAGACCAGACCGGCGGGTTAACCTGAGACACGACGACCCAAGCCCATAACCGGTCTAGGTTGAAGATTCAGATCGGATAAAAAGCCACCCGACTAAGATCTGGCGATCTGACTGGGTCTTGGGTAACCCGAGCGACCCGCCAGCCTTGGTTACCCGGCTTCCCTTTTTTTTCCCCTTTACTGTCCCATTTCCTCCCGTGATAGTGTACAATGGCGTCATGGCTAGGAAGAAGAAGAAACTGATTATGAAGAAAAAGAAAAAGAAGATGAAAAAGACAGAGGGTGATATTCGTCGCCATCTAAGGCTGAAGCAAAGGAGCTAAGTCTGTCGCAACAGACATGGATTTCAACAAATCTTCAAGCTTCCACTGGTCCATTTCCCACAAGTTTTCAACTATTCCTAATTTTTCTGAATTTATCACACATAAGTTGCATTTAGCTCCATATTATGAAACACCCCATGTGAATCTCATCCAAATTTTGTTGGCAGAAGTGCTAGAAGATAGCCCAAACAAGGACACTCTAACCCGTCAAATTGTGCCTTCCACATGCCACCCAAGATATCGACAAACCCATCTGTAATTTGTTTTATTGAAGAAGAAGAAGAACAGGAAGAGAGAGAGAGAGAATGATGTAGAGAGGGTGCCTTCTATGATTATATCTACTTAGTAGACTGAGGCAGCAACAGGGTCTCATATTTGAATTTGATAATTATCGTGAAGTTTCTGGCTTTGCTAGTATACTCTCATTTTTCTTTTAATCCTTACAAAAAGTTTAGGGATTTTAGATTGATAGATGACTTTATGAATATTTGTGTTTTAATGACTTTGTCAATTATTATTAATAATTATAAAATATAAATTATTAGGGATGTTTAAGACTTTAATGTATGAATTAATATGTTTGGATGATATTATTTATGACTTTATGAATTATTATAGATGTTTATGACTTTAAAGTGTGAAATCTATATATATACATATATATTATTTATTTTACTTATTTTTGAATTTATTTGTAGAGATATACATATATATATATATATATATATATATATATATATATATAATTTTTAATTTTTTTTAATTTTTTATCTGAGTCAGCAATTGATTCAGTGACCCGACGGTTGAACCAGTGACCCAGTGACCCGAAGGCTAGCTCGAGTCACTGACCGGGCCGGTTCCAAAAACATTGGGATTATACATTCTAGTAGGATAATTAATAAAATCTATAGATAAATAAATATAAAATTATACCATCCAAAGCTAGATTTAAACCTTAGAATATATTTACCCAAATATAAGATTGAGTAATTAAGTTAATTTTGAAAATTTTTAAAATAAAGTAGAGTAATATAATATATATAATAATATATTATAATGGTGATAGTAATGATATGGATTAAACTTAATCAAATAAATCATATATTTATTTCATATGCTCCTAACTAATAGATCACATATATATTAGAATTATCTATTTGACCCAATATCCAAAGCTACTCCATCTCTGTAATCAAATTAAATCAATATTTAATAAATCAATTAAGATCTTCAAATCTATTCAAATTGATTGCTCTAGTTCAGAAAATTAAATAAGCAAGTATCTAAATTAAATTAATTAAGTTATCTTAAACTAATCTACTTTAAATTAATTAACAAAACCTAAAACCCTAGAACCCATACCATTGTCTTTGTCTCTCTCCATTTCTTTCTCTCTTAACATTGACTCGCTCTATCTCTTTCTTCTCTCTCCTTCTTTCTCTCTTAACTAGAACCCTAGACTAATTACGCAACCAAACACACAAAACACTCCTCACTCTCTTCAACTATACATTACCTTAAACCACCAAATTTGCAACATTAGGAAACAAAAAGGAGACTAAGGTAAGTCACGATTCCTCTCCTCTTTAACAATTTCAGTTTGAACAAACACAAGTACAAACCTTGACATAAACTTTCTCTATCTTTTTCAAAAATACAAACACCACAGTACATGAAGTCTTTTTCACATCAAGGAGAACTTGATTGGGTTTGATCAAAGGGATTCATTGGAATCTAAATGAGTAGTGTTAACCTCATTTTAGTATTATCTTAGTATTAAAATAGTAAGGTAGGAAGACAAGGCAAAACTCATGGTTTGGAAAAGAGGAAATTCAAATAAAAATTCAGGATTTTTGTGAGAGAAATTATGAATTCAAGGGTTGATGTGAATTTGCTAACGATGGTACGTTAGGGAAAAATAGCTTTACAAGGTGTGGTAAACCTTTCATGAATTTGAATAATTAACATTTGAATTATATTTGAGATTGATCTATGTGATGATCGGTTGTATTTTTTGTTTTGTGAATGATTGAGTTCTTGATTGTGTTTAAGCGGGATGGTACCCCCTCTCATATCAAGGCGGGAAACGTAGGAATTAGGTATCTTGACCTCTAAGAGTGGAGACAAGGATTCCCTTCTTAAGGAGATCAGTCCAGGTTCAAGATTAAGACTCGTAAGGTGCCTTGCTATAGAGAATGAGGTTGTGCATCATGGTAGATTTGATGAGATTGGTTGAGTGGGCCTACGGGTGCTCCCGAGTATTGTGACATTGACGAGTATTAATTCTATTAGTTTGGATTGGTTGTCTTGAATTTTAATCTCTCTGGTGTGTTTTCTTTCCCTTTGTGATTTCATGATAAAGACCTTGGTATGCATTATTATTCTTTAATGTCTTTGGGATTTTATTAAGGCAGGGATTGACTTGCTCACTAAGATTATTATCTCACACTCATTGGTTTCCTCTTTTTCTTTTTTCAAATCAGGTAGTGAACGAGGACTTTCTACTAGAGTAATAGTTACTGTAGACTTTTCCCATTGTTGGGTGGGTCCTATGTCGTTACTTCTTTTTATGTTTAGTGTTTAGCTTAGGAAGCTTTGTTGTAATACTCCAAGTATTATTGTGCAAAAAAAAAAAAAGGAAATACAGAATATTTGGAGAAAGAATCAAATAGAAAACTCATGTGATAATAGCCCTCATAATGATGAGACTGTGAATCTAGTATCTTTGAATTATCTGGCCAAGGCTAGAAAGGGTGTGAGACACTGAGAGGGACTAATATGAAAGAATGTCAATTTTGGTACTTTGGTGAAAATTTACTATGATGATGTGTATATTGAGAGAGTGTAGTTGGGAGCCTTAAGTATGAATTAAAAGTTTTCTCAAAATTCCATTACAAGTATTAACTTGAGAATTTCCACCAGAGAGACCATACTGCAAAAAGGGAGATAGTGGGCCCCACGCACACTTTTACATATACACAAACACATACTCATTCCTCTTGAAGCATTTCTTCTCCTTCCCCTCACACCTCGGGTAGCAGCAGCACTCACACACTCAAGCTTTGGGAGATTTCTCCTTCCTCCTCCCAGTAGCTTCTTCTCTTCTTCTTCTTCTTCTTCTTCTATTCTTTCAAGAACATTTAACCCTAGAGGAGGAGATTGAAGGGAAATGTAGAAAAATGCTTATGTGGACTAATTAATGTAAGAATTATTGATTTGAAATTATGAATGATTAGGAAAGAACAAAAATTAAAGGAATGACCATGTATAAATGAATTAAAGAGTATGAGATAGAAATGAGAAAGTTAGGGTTCTAAGTTGGGAAATTGATGATTTAAGCTTAGAACCATGAATTTTTCTTGGGATTTCAGTGTTATTATGATCCTAGAACATTAAGATAGGAACCCCATTGAAGGAATCAAGAAAGATGATAAGGGATTGTTGATTTTTAGATTGAATCGCATGAAGCCACTGTCATGTTCGCAAGTATGTGACTTTTGGCCCAGGGTGCACCAGGTTCCAAGCCACCTGAGAGTAGGATGGCTAGCGCCCACAGGCACCAGAGGTGGCGTCTATGTGGCAAATTGGGGAGTTTTGACTTTTTTTCATGTTTTCTTAATCCCTATATGTTGAGAGATAATCTAGAACCTCTTAGGCTAACTTAGGACTTGCAAACCATCCTCAAAAAGAAGAAGCATGGTAGAAAACTTGAGTAAAGGTAAGGAAACTCTCATCCTACCTTAGTGCTTATATGTATATGTGTACGAGTAATTATGTTGTTGTATAAATTAAACTGGGATTATGAGGCTAGAATCCAATGAGGATGAGAATGATGAATTATGATTCC
The DNA here is from genome assembly GCA_037074585.1 of Biancaea sappan. Taxonomy (NCBI): domain Eukaryota; kingdom Viridiplantae; phylum Streptophyta; class Magnoliopsida; order Fabales; family Fabaceae; genus Biancaea; species Biancaea sappan. Next base: position 67,074,788 of record CM073490.1, read on the forward strand.
TCTATGTAGATTAACATAAAAGTACCCCCAATAGATTGGTCATGCATACAAATCAAGTATACATCAAACATATTTCTTTGAATGTAATATGTTTCTATGGAAATATGAAGGTTTAACCATATGAATATATGTGAATAAGTTAAAAAAAATCATTATATGCAAGCATATGAATTAAGTAAGTGAACCATCTTAATGTATGAGAAAGCATCATAAGTCACTTAGAAATTTTATGCATATGAGATAAGGGTGTAAAGGCTAATCTTTATAAGCACAAGTTCATTATGCATGATTAGGAATAATTGTGAACTTGTCATGTCCTGTAATGCTCATGGTTATGGAAAGATAAATAAGCACATACATTTATATTTGTATGTTGATAATGCATATTATGTATTTATATGTTTGATTGATGTTATGCACGGTTATGTTGCCTAAGATTTCTGAGTGAATTGCATACAAAAGTGCTACTAAGTTTTTCTCATTTTCAGTTGATTTATTTCCCGCATTTCCATGGCCATGGTGAGATAAGGGGCTAGGTTGATAAGGGCCCGCAGCGATCGTCGGTAGTGAAAGGCTTGGTGAGCCACTAGTTCATAGCAACTTGGTAGTGAAATGGCATGGTGGGATGACTTCCCTAGTGACCCATGAGTTTTTGAGAGGGCTTGATGGGTTACCAGAGCTGGTTACGGTAATAGCCCATAGGGACCTGATCGACTAAGTATGTTTGACTGATATATGAATATGTTATGATTAAGACTAAAATGTAGTGACTTGAAATTTAATTATTGTATTTGATATGTCTACGAATATAATCTCCATGTTAATAAATTGTAAGCTTAACTCTTATTATGGTGAAACAATATGAATAAATGCTGGTAACTACCTGTCTGTTTGCAACATTATGGTCTCAGTGTAGTCTCTTAATATTTCGGCAAACATGAGTCAATAAAGAAATAAAGAAATTTTATATATGAAGGTGTATTAAGTTTTATCACATACTATGCTAATGTATAACAAGATTGCCCAATGTCTATCAGGGCGTATTTAATGGACTAGCCTTCCATATTTGTTATGCATTAATATCCTTGTAATTATTGTCTACACTTTACCTATCACATGCTTAGCTATTTGCATAGATATATCTTCGCACTGTGGTAGAGTAGCTTTGGTGAGTTAAGTGGTTGGACTCATCTTCTCACAGTTGCAAGTACTGAAGTTTTCATAGCTCAATGGCGTTCGTGTTAAGAACACCTCCCCATTGATCGGGGAAAGATAAGATACTTTAGAGTTATGTCAGGTCAAGTATTCTAGTAATACTCTGTAATCGGATAGTCTACGTTACGAAGTGTACTCTTGTAAGAGATAGTAGGAACTAGCATAGAAACCATAAAATGTAACAGAATATATGATGAGCTTAGTGTAATGATATCACTTAATTAAATGTTTGAATGCTAGATCATGAATGTAAAAGGAAACTATCTTAATTTCGTTTTCTATGAATTTTTAGTAGTTAAGTCTATGAAAAATACAAGGGTTCTATGTAAGCGTTAGGCTTGCGACGGTGTGAGCTTGACACACACCGGTCATGTACCTAGTTTTGGGTCGTGACATCTGTGGTCAACTAGGGCATCTAACGGGTCTTGGGCTATTTAATTATTTGAAGCAGTTTTGTATTTAATTCAACTGATTATGGGAGTTTTTTGTATGAAGAGTTCATAGTATTTAATTTATGGGAATTGCAAGGATGTTTGCATAGTTTATGAAACTTAATGATTATGTGAATTCATCTAAGTAAATGAATTACTTTGTTTGAACGTAAATTATGAATTGTAGGAGATTGCGAGGAATTCAGGTAAGTCTCCCTTTCAGCTTAATGTGCATTTAATTATGGGTTATGGCTAGCAAGGAATCCAAGTACATCCCCCACATATCTCCTATTGTGTGTGTGGTTGTTGGATGATAATAATTTTCCAAGGAAACAAGAAATTTTTCAAAGAAAACAAAGGTTTAGGCTATTTTGCCAGGCCAGCATTGAGTGCCAACCCTGCAGAAACATCAACAATGGCCTCTAGGCGGCTAGTGTTGAGTGTCAATCATGGATGCTCTACGCTAGCCAGACATAGGGACAGTAGACTGGCTAGTACTGGGCACCACAGGAAGGGCACTTGGCGCCAGCATGCCAAAGGCGAGGTTGCTTCCTATCGGGCCAGCGCTCAACGCTAGAATGCTGTCAACCTTGGTTTATTATCCTATTTATATGATTTTTGGCATATCTTTGAGTCAGAATATGTGTGGCGAGTGTATAATTAGATGATCGATCTTTTCTTTTGGTCTTTAATCTTAATAAAGGGGTAAAATGGTAATTTTAAATAGCCAATTATATATATACTTATACACTCAGCAAAAAACTCATACACACTCACCTCCCTCACATTACACTCCCTCATTTCTTCATCTCCTTTCACAACCACATGCACCCACCACAACCATCATTATTTTCAGTGAGTTCTTTAGTTTCAGTGACAACCTCTATTGTCGGAGAAGGAAATTGGACCGAGGTAAGGCCAAATCTTCCCCTGTCTTCTTCATTTCTGTCCTTTTCAAACCCTAGGAGTAGAAATTTTTGTTTTGGGCTATTAGAAAGTGAATGTTCAGTCACCTTACTTCCATTCTTTGATTCCTAGCTTGGGAAAGTCTAAAATTTGGTTGGGGTGGATGATTTCCAATTTTTGGAGCCAATAATGTGTTCTTAAAAAATTTCTATATAAGCCTTAAATGTTATTTGCTTCTTGATCTTGTTGGAACTTTGTTTAAAGGCCTCAATCGAGTTTTTGAACCACCCAAAGTTAGGAGAACATTCCCTTGTTGGAGTTTTACGAAGTAGGGATCAAAGGAGGAGCTTGGGAAATGTTTTAATGGAGTTTTTAAGCTGTTGCAGGTTTAGGCACACAAGGCACCACAGAGTCTGAGAGGAAAGAGGAAACTTTAGCCTAGGGCACCATAGAGGCAGAGAGCGTACAAGGAGAGCCTTTTTGGCACTACGGACTTGAAGTGGCTATGCCGACAAGTAGTGATGGGCACCCTAGGTACCTTACTCTAGAAGGCCTCTTGGGAGGACATTGCTAAGTGTGTGATCTTGTATGGCTCACTAGGTGTGTTGGGGACCTCTTGAGGCTTGTTCGGGATGCTTCTTCCAAGTAATTATAGTTAGTACTCAGGTGAGTAACTAGGCCACTCATTGAATGTCATTAATTACTTTAAATTGCATTGTAAAATGTGTTATGTTATGATGTATGTGATTATGGAAAGCCAAAGGTTGTAATTAACTTAGCCTATAAGCTATTCCTTACTCAATGCAACTTAAGGGGTACTTGGAGATAGTGTGATAATTGTTGGAATGCTTGGGAGTTTAGCTTGGTACCATGGGATAGGGGGAGGATGACATAATATGGAGAATGGGAGTATTTATGGGTGAATCCTTGGTGATCATGTGTGGTTAGGCATGAGTATCTTATTTGATTCTTGAAGTGTATGTTTATTATGAGTCATATTCAAGTATATGTTCTTACATGCATTGGGATTGGTAAAGCCTCTTACTAAATATACTTTATGGCTTATTGTTAAAGACTCCACGGCTTCATGTCGGGAGAGGAGATAACTCATTTAGCCTTTGGGCTTGAAGAATCCTAATGGTGTGTATTTTGTTAATGCATGATGCTTGGTTTAGGTAAGATGTGAACTTACTGCTCTAGGTGATATTTTGGGGTGTACAGTAGTTACCTAAAAGTCATTAGGAAATCCTTATTACGTAGCTTGTTATTGTCTGATTCAAGAACATCGATATTGCTTTGGTTATGAGGTGAGGTAATGTCCTTGAGTGATTTATATTGGCCTCAGTGCCGAGAGATATATCGGTCCATGAGCCGGGAGATTTATATAAGCCAAAGTGCTAGGAGACATCGAGAGATTTATATTGGCCCAAGAATAGGAGATATATCGACCTATAAGCCAAGAGTTATACTTATATTTGTATATTGGCTTTTCACTAGGAGATTATTATAGCTTTTGGCCAGGACATCACATTGGTCTTCGAGCTAGGAAACTAGTATGGCTTTCAAGCCATGAAGATATTATCCTTATTAGATTTTTGTTACATATATGTGTTGAACTGTATGTTAATGACAAAGTTTAATTGGCATACATTGCTTGAGATGGTTTCACGATTTTTGCATTGTGTTTTCTTGTTGGATACTCAAAGGCCAGCAGGTTGGGAGACAATACGGCCTACGAGTTGGGAGTTGGTACGGTATATTAGCTGAACTGCTTTAGAGGGTGTTAGGGCTCGAGCTTAGTTAAAAGTTAAGGAAAACTTGCATTGTGACCTTATACCGAATATATTTGTGATAGCAGTTAGCTTGGTAGACGTTATTAGGGTGGGGGTGGGTTGGTCCTGGAGCTTGCATTTCATGATTGGAATTTCATGGGGATACTATCAACCTTCGAGCTTGGAGATATCATTAGCCTATAAGCATGGAAATACTATTTATCTATGAGATTAGAGGTAATGTTACCCTTTCAGGTTAGGAGTTAGCAAATCGCCCTAAACTCGAGAGTACCAACTTTAATGTCGGTGTACATGGATGAAGGTGGAGTATTCATCCATGTTGGAGGTCGAGGATGCCTTGGACAATCCAAAGTATCATGTGTGTTCACATAAAAATATCTTGGTTGATCTCATATACTCGGTTAGTGTGTATTTTGGAGTGAAAACACTAAAATGTTTAATCGGTTGAGATGCTTAACAGTAAAAGGTAAAGGAGTATCTACTCACTGAACTGATTATCTCATTCTGTTGTCCCATTTTGTAGGTTGCGTTAGCCATGACAATGCCACCCGAGGAGTAGTCGAGGTTCAAGGCTGTCTATTCCTTCTTGTTCGAAGGTCAAAGCTTGTTAGTTGGCATGTCGTTATAAGCTTTGTAGTCAATTAGAACACGAGGGGAGGGTTGCATGTACGAAGCCCTGTCAGGGCACTAATATATTTTTATATTCCGCATATTTAATTGATAAGTATATATATTCATGCATGTTACCTGTTGCATGGGAAATGGGAGCTAAGAGATTTAGGCTTATGATGTAGGACGATGAATCTATGTTGTGCCAGTCACGTTCTCAATTTTGGGTTGTGACACTATACTCCCACTAATCCACCTTTATTAAGAGAGCCACATAGGCTTCTCATTATAATACACAACATTCATTAATGACATTCACGACAATAAGTAATGTCGATACAAGAAAAGATTACAACTCATGAACAATTATATAGAACATTCGTAGGCTTTACTAACATTAGGACATTCATCACATCATGTAATCCACTACACATCACATATTGTCAAATATAAAGTGAATCATATAACTACTTCCAACAATTATTCTAGGGCTCTTCCCACAATGCACCATTTTTAGCAATTAGGGTCACCAATTTAATATACCTAGGAGAGATTTTCACAATAACACAATTCATGCTCAAGTAGGAAACACATCCAATGCATAACATTATCCCAATATAATCTAGTCAAGAGGAGTAAGTTTCAATTCAAGAGGACACACATAATAATTATCTCATTCGCCAATTGTGGTAAATGAATCTACAAGCAAAGGAACACTTATCATATAGTAGTAACACATAACAATAAATCCCAACACAATCTCACCATGCCAAGGTTAGCCTTCTAAATTAAAACAAGCCCCTATGGAGCCACCAAGAACAAGGTAATGGCAATAGAATGAATCCAATATATTTAAGTGTTGGCCCAGTAATTCCATCACTAAGTTATATATATATCCAATTGAGTTTTCCAATACATATGAAGAGAACTTCAATGATATTAGGATTAATAAAGCTACACAAGTAATATAGAAGGGGTGATCATCCCTCACCTTCGATCTGAGCTATGCTTATTTACCTTGGCTAGTCCTAATTAATGTGGAATGTATGTAAAAGAATCTATCTCTATGAGAAAACCATGTAAAAAGATGTCAAAATTATATGACAAGGAAATTCTTGCCACTAAATCTGACCTTTGGTCACTCATTTAGCCATAACTTTTAAAGGTAGATAATTTTCACATGAAACTTATTGCATTCAAAACTAGACTCAAATATCTTTCCAACAATATATAATTTGTTAAAAACGGAGTTTAAATGAGAAAGCTATGACTATTTGAAATGGACAAAAAAAAACAGCATGATTCTGGAATCTAGCACTGCAACGCCAGAATCTACATCTTGCCATAGCTACAGTAGTCAGCGGCACCGCTGCTGTAGTGTAAGTCATAACTGCAGCTTGAGATTCGCAAAATTCTCTCCAAAACCTTTGCAAATAATCCTCCTTTGATCTCAAACCTCCATGGGTCATTTACCAGCATTTTAATCTATGAAAACTTCATTTAAGCTATACCCAAACCCTTTCCAAACTGAAAATCAGGATTAGGTTCATGAGATTTACAAATTTTCACCCTTATGATAGCACAAATATAACCATGACAACAACCATGACACTTTCTAGAAATCCTTCATGTTTAATCCATTTAAAGCACCATAAATCATGATTCTAGGTTCCCAATCACAACATTATACTCATATGAGAAGATTGCAAGCATTTATTTACCCTAATCCACCAATTTCGCACTATCCTAACCTGAGGGTTTGATACCTACAAAAATGGAGAAAGAAGATGAAGAAGCAGAATCTATTCACAAAACTCACCTCAAATCCATGTCTCCCAAGTCAGAAAAGAGTCATCGGAATAAAGCCCTTGTCAAAAATTTCAAAGGGAAGCTCGATTGATAGCTTGAGAGTGAAAAGAGAGTGGGAGGAAGATGAATGGCATGAACACAAGGGGGAAGACATGAGGTGTATATGGACTAAAAGTTTGTGTGTTTTTAATATATAAATACTCCGTTTTACCATTTTGCCCCTTAGGCCTCACATATCTTACTTTTAGGTCCATAGCACAAAATGGAAACTCTTTTTAAAACACAACGTAAAATATCCAATCCACACATTTTCCTTTTCACTATATAACCATCACCTTAAATCTAGAATATACAAAGATTACAATCTTTTACCATATTTTCATCTAACGCCCAAATTTCCACATTCCTTTCACCTCGGTCCCTACACAAGGGCCCTTTATAATAATTTTCCATTCCAATAGTCACACGACATCCAACCACTAGCCAATGATTAAATTGACATCCACAACCATTCACGCATACATACCCACATATACTCAAAATAGGAATATCCACACTAGATTTCTAAATTCACAATTATTTGATGAAAGTCAAAAGTTCTGATACAGTCCTCAAAATTTCTTTCATGTGACTGGTGATCCAAATCCCTTTATCCCAAAACATCGTAAAACTATTGGTATTCAATAGGAGAGTGAGATGAGTAAGTAGCTAACTCAACTTAAAATGGCATAAAATTATTAATGTAGCACACAATGTGCGGAGTATATGAGAATAGGTAAGGTTACAAGAAAGATAAAGTGAAAATTCTTCTTAGTAGGTTCAAGTAAGTATTTTAAGAAGATTCAAAATCTTGGAAAGGAATGATTCACTAGAATTAAAGACTTAAGCATGAGATAAACTTCCACACAAGTACCTTAAAGACCATAGTAATTGTATATAGATATACATCTATGTTTACATATAACTGTTGATGAAAGGTGGCATGTATGTCACAGTTTGGCTATGTTGAAATGTCATGAATTCAAAACATAATTGTGTGACCATGAATTAATTTAATCCCGTGAGTGGCTATGCAACTATATGTTTATATATATATATATATATCTATGTACACGTAAATGTGTGAACTTTTGGTGTGAATAGCAACTCTACACTAGTATGGAAATTTTCCTTAAAAAGCCAGCATGAAAACATCTCATAGCCTAAGATGTATACTAGATGATTTGCATAGAGTCAAGTATGTTTATGCTCGTAATAACATGAAGACATAGATATAAGATGAGACCTAGAGGCTATGTAAAGAAAAGTTATATCTAAGAAATAATGATGCAATTGAGTTCTATGTTGGAAATGTATGCCTTGGTTGTTATGATTGAATGTATGCCTTTGCACATGCATAAAAATCATAAAAATTTTGCACTACCACATTAATATTACATAATAATTATCTCACATGATTAATATTCCATTCCACTTGCCTCTCACTGGCACAATACATAGAATTTGCCACTCATTGGCAACCCTTAGACATAATTAAACCTACCTCTTACCGGCAGTCCTTAATGTGATCGGGATTTGCAATCCACTAGCAATTCTCTACACATTTCACAAACACATTACTTGATTTTATTACAAAATTACCTCATGCTATGTCAACACCATTCCACCACGGATTAACCACACTCAGGATGCATACTAACCTAGAATCCATCTTGAGTATGTTGTGAGGGTATATGTATGCATAAGTGCAGGGGCCACACAGAGAGGAAGCGCCATAATGCATGGGCCACCACTTCAACACCCAAACCTAGCATTGTAGCGCCAGCCACTGGCAATCCCACAGCTACAATGCATAGTGTCAGTGCTGCAGTGGTGACTTGCAAAGCACTCACCCCTATTCTCAGTTTTTTCTCATTTCCAACTCAAATCTTGACCATTTTCCATGATTTTTGACTCTAAATTACACTCCTAAACATTAAGAATCAACCCCAAGCAAGAAAAATGCAATCATAAATGAGATTTTTCCTTAATCATTCATTTTTCCTCATTCAAAACCTAATTTTTCTCAAACTTTCAAATTTCATGCATCTTAGCCCAAAACCCAGAATTTCTCATGATTTCCTTCGAATTCTAGCTTTTGTTTCCATTATCAATCATGTAGGAATGTTTTAAACCAACACCCACGCTCAGATTCATCTATTCAAGTCCCAAATCAACCCAAAATCCCTTGAGTCCAAAAATGGGAGAAAATGGAGAAACTTGGGAAATCTTTACCATATACAAGCTTTTTTCGGCAGAGGTTGGTTGCCGAAAATTCATTCCTATGCAAAAGGATGATAGCCATAGGCTTAAGGAAGCAGGGTTCCATGGAGCCGAAGGTGAGAGACGAGAGGGAGAGAGACATGGCATTAGGGAATGAGAGAAAATTTTAGAAAATGAAGAAATAGGGCTGAGTAGTATATAAATATAAGGGCAATAAATTACAAAAAATGCCCTTGGCCTGCCAGTACGGTCATAAATTTGACAAGAGTAAAATTGTAATATTTTGAGCTCAGGTGTTTTTCCCATATTTTCAAAATGTCACACGACCCCACCATTTACTTCTCATCCTTTGTTTAAAAGTTTCAAATTTTCCAATATCTCTCTCATCCTTCCTGTGCCTTAATTACTCTCTCACCCCTTCCACTCGTCAAATTTTTCCAAGGTACCAAACTTTTTTTGTGCCATTATTCTCCCATCCAAACAAAAAAAGAAAAGTTTTCCTCACTTTTCCACATTCACACTACTATATCACCTACAATAATACCTGAGAACCCGGGATGTTGCATATTTGAACTAAATTTTATCTCACATCTAGAATTTTTGGCAATAGTCTTGAAAATTTACCAAATTCCTTAAGGATGGTTTGTGTCATGCCCCAAAAATTGGACACATGAAAATACATACATCTTAGGGTATACCTCAGTGATAACCCATAAATTCTCCTATACAGTCCTAATATCCACAACTATACTAACATAAATTTTCAAAGAAAATTAAATTACATAGTTTACAAAGTAAATTACAGCCAATTTAACAACAAATTTCCTAATACAGTAGGACTTAGGTGGCCTATAAGATTACAGAGCATTCCTCTTAGCATTCAACCCAAAAATTGGTTCCAAGAATCCTCCAACAAAAACGTAGTATGTCTCCAAAAGTCACTAACTCCTAGTGGTTTCCCTTCCTCCTCGACAGTTGTATCTGAAAAAGATAACCACAGAGGGTGTAAGTTCATCAAAACTCAGTGAGTAAATGACTATGTAATAAAATAAGATACAAGTACAAATACTAGAATCATAATCGTAATTTAAAATAAATAACTCTAGCACGTACAAGCACGTTCAGATACACATATACAAGCGTACCTCATTATGCAACCAAAACTTGCTATTCCTTTATGAATCCTCACTCTCACAACTTCTCATTGAATCGAAATTAAATGAAAAGGTGCAAAGGGATTATATTCCCTAAGCCTTAAGTTTCCTTTATGCAAACACACACAAATACAAATAAGTAGATCCAACAATCTAATCACAATTACAAAGCATGTACAAGCATAAATCAACAAAAGACACAAAGTATATTATGTAAATAATAACATGCCTTTCGTCCCGTGAGTCTCTGTTCTCACGAATACCATATTAAGTATAAATTGCAAGACTTACCCTCTTAAATTTTTATTACTCAATAGGTTGGTGCTAGATGTCTACATTCCTCTAGACTTGATTCCCGATGTTCATCTACACGGATGTCCTCATTCATAGATTTACTAATCAGTCACCTTCATGTGGGACTACGTTCCAACCCTAATTTCCCTTCTATTTTCTCTGCACAAACAACCAACACAAACATATAATACAACAACCAATCCGCCATTCCTAGATTCAATCCACATTATAATCCCCTAATATCACAAGAAATTCCATTATCTAGTGAGTATCACTAATTAGGGAATTTAATAAATTTAAATCCAATTACGGTGTAAGTGAGATTTATATTGTACTTGACCAATTTAATAAAAACTCAAAAGCAAGGTCACCCGCTCACCGTGATGCCGATAAGAATTTACTGTGGACAAAATACTAAAATGCAACCAGATAATCCTTTGCAATCACCTAGAAACAAATCCCGAAAATTTAGCAACAATTTCCAAATCCTCTTTGCTATCCAACCCAACGTGCCTGGGCACTAGAGTGGGTGCCTGATCACCCCAGTACACTCTAAAATAGGCATGTTGCCTCTACCACTTGGCGCTTGGGTGCCAAGCTCACAAAACCCTATAGAAAAGCTCTAAAATCACCAAAAATTCCACTTTTTCATCAGTTTCTTCCTCCCTTGGTTCTTGCTTTAATATGGGTTTTAAAGAATGAATTATGGTGATCAAAACCCCCCACAACAAACAAGGATAAAGATGATTCCATAGATTTATTGAAAATTCTTCAACCTTTCCTTTAAAATGGATTTTCATCATTTCCTTCCATAAAACCACTTCTATCCCTCCAATAAGTTGTGTTTCACCATAACCAATAAGAAACCAAAACAAAACAGCAAGAAAAGCAAGGTAAACAACACCAACCACTCAAATCTTCAAAATTCCTCCTCTAGGGCATCCATGGAGAAAATGAAAAAGAGAAGAAGATGATGCTTACCTTAACAACCAGCAACTTCAAGAAACCGAAAAACAATCAAAGAATCAAAGATCACCAAAAGAAATCAGAAGAAAAAATGATGAAAGTTGAGAGAAATCTCAATTTCTCTTCTGGCTCCAAAATGCCCATGTGTGAGCAAATGAGAGAAAAGAGAGGAAGAAGAGGGTTTTAAGGGTGGTGGGTCTTGGGTTGACCCATGGGTACCCATATCCAATTGTTCATACCCACTTGACCCAAATATAATTATTCTCCAACAACTATAGTAATTCCATCTAAAATTCTCTTTCTCCTATTTTTCACAATACGCAGAAAATACCATTTTGTAATAAAATACCTAGTCCATTCATTTCATACCTAATTTCCACAAATAACATTCAAAGAACTCAATTAAATATGGAAAATTAAAATAACCAAAATAATTTCATTAAAATAATGTATTAAAAATAACATCACTAAAATAATGCTATTAAAATAATGGGAATTAAGCCATAAATACCGTAAAACCGCCAATCACATGATCTCAAAATCAACGGGTATTAGAGTTTGAAAGTCATCTTATGAGTGACATACTACCAATTTTTAAACTACTTTAAATTTGGTGATTTGGAGCGATTTGAGTTTATAATTTTTTGTTCCTTTTTCAATCCTCTTAGTATTCATTTGTCTATTGTTAAAAAATATAGCTTGAATTTTTTATATTTCAGACCCACAATACTTTATCAATCGACATTTAAATTAATGAAATCCTATTTCTTATAGGAATATGAGAAATAATGTTCCCTAGCCCATTTCAATAATGATCATCTTATCTCAATAGAGTTAACCATAGACAAAAAAAAATTTTAAACTATTAAAAATAATATTTTCAAGAGTTATTTTTAAATTATTAAAAAATAATGTATTCAAATTTAAAAGAAGTACTTAATTGTTTTTTCTTGTTCTAATAAATAAATAATTCCTATGTTGTGGTAAGCAAGGATGATCAACTTGTTCTCCATATTCTTATTTGCATTCCACGAGTCAAAGGAGATATAGCTATAAGATCGTCAACGATGTAACACGTGTTAGATTGAAAGCACACGTGTCGCCCACGGTGTTATCTTGGTTTTTGTAAGACTTGGATCGAAGATGGATCCTCTTCAATTACGTGACGCACTAAAAGAGAAAAGAAAACGTACGTGAATCAAATCGAATCAGAGGAGTTGGTTTGATTAAAAATTTAGTGAATTTATCAAATTTTTTATTTTATTTGAATCAATTAATTGATGAATATTTAAATTAATAAAAAATTAAACTGATAAAATTGATTGATTTGATAATCCAACTAATTTTATTTTTTTTGAAATTTTTTAATTTTTATGAATATTATTATATATTTTAAAAAAAATTCTAAAAATTTAAATTATTTAGAAAAGTTATAAAATATACATTAAATATATATTTTAATATATTTTAAATATCATTAATTCACTTCAATCATTAATCATTAAACTTATGCTCGACTAATTTAACCACGAGTTCAAATTTTTGAACCTTGTGTGTTCCATGTATATATATTAACGTGACAGTAGTATATAAAAGCTCATACCCGCTTTTTGTGTTTCTCTCCTTTGCAATATTATATAAATTTCTTCCAAAAAAATTAAGAAAATGCAGTTTTAAACATTCTAAATCTGTAAATTAAAATTTTCTTTCACTAGAAATCAAGACAAATTATCAAAAAAAAAAAAAAGAAATCAAGACAAAAGGGGGAAAATCATGGGTGCGACGACTTTCGTAGAAGTCATCCTGGCAATTTTGCTTCCACCTATTGGGGTCTTCCTCAGATATGGCTGCGGAGTATAATCCCTTTCTCTCTAACTATTATTTTTTTAACTTTTTGATTAAAATATCGATTAATTTGTATTGCTTCGAATAATGTTGTAATTATTGTTAAGAAAGGTTTGTGATTGAGTATTCAAATTAAGTAATTAGAATCAATTACAATTTTTTCAGTTAATTCTATCTCGAATGGGATTTAAATTCGATTATGATTCCTTAGATCTGGTGCCATTTATTAAAAAGTAATTGATAATAATTAATCACAGTGTTGAATAAATGTTTGAGGAAATTAGGGTTTTTAATTGAGTAATCAGATTAATTAAAATTTAATTAGGATTTTGAATAGTAATTTTTTATTCTAGGATATTATGAGACTTCTCTATCTCTATCTTGTTAGAACTAGTTTTTCCCAATTGAAATTTCTCTTTCACTACATAAGAAGAGGCTCAAAGAATTGATAATAATTAATTACAGTGTTAAGTAAATTAGGTTTTTTAATTGCGTCATCAGATTAATTAAAATTTGAATAGTAATTTTTGATTCTAGAATATTCTGAGAGTTCTGTCTAACCCTATTTTGTTAGAACTAGGTTTTTTCTATAGAAATTTCTCTTCCGTTACGTGAAAAGATATGCTCGAAGAATTGATATTAATTTATTACAGTGTTGAATAAAATTTTTAGGAAATTAGGGTCTTTAATTGAGTAATCAGATTAATTAAAATTTAATTAGGGTTTTTAATTGAGTAATCAGACTAGTTAAAATTTTAATTAAGGTTTTGAATTGTAATTTTTTTTTATGAGAGTTCTATCTAATTCTAGCTTATTAGAATTAGTTTTTTCAATAGAAATTTCTCTTTGATATATGAGAAGAGGCTCGAAGTCTCGAATATTAAATTTGTTTGTAATTGTACACATTCACAGTTTATTTTTAATTATGATCTTCTTCTCTTCTTTTAAGAACAAAAGGGTCATGTTTTAATCTAAGTTATAAATTAATGTTTCAGATAGAATTTAAAAAAAAATTCAAATTGCTTTTTTTTCTTTGAACTGTTAATTTAAAAAATTAATGATTTAAATAAGAAATAGGATCCTCCCATGTTCCTTGTTTGCTAAATAACACCCAGTGACTTTCTCATAAACAAGTGTATCAAATTAACCTTCATTCATCAATTTTGAAAATTTTGGGAATCTCTACAAATTAACCTCGACATATCAAGGAATATCATTCTTTTCTGTTCAAATAAATTGAATCAATTCTTTAATTAGAAATTAAATTAAATTATTAACACAGGGAATTCATGGAGAATGCAGGTGGAGTTCTGGATAGATCTGGTCCTGACAATTATTGGATACTTACCAGGCATTGTATATGCCGTTTATGTCTTGGTTCGTTGACACATGTGTTCCCATTCATATACATATTTTTCTTTTCTTCTTGGGTAAGTACATTAAACAGGATATATTGTGTGGGTTAACTTATTTGCTTTGTGTATACTTAATAGAAGTGTTCCTTGTATTCCTTTGTGTATATGCAAGCTTCCGATTTGTAGGGCAGTAAGTTATTCAATTTAATTTTGACCTAGTTGAGATATATATATATATATATATATATATATATATATATATATATATATATATAGAGAGAGAGAGAGAGAGAGAGAGAGAGAGAGAGAGAGAGAGAGAGAGAAAGAGAGAGAGAGTAAAATTTCATTTTGGTCCCTCATAAATTTTTAATTTCAATTTGGTCCTTCATAGATGTCCCTTTTTTCAATATAGTCCCTCACAGATGCCTCTTTTCTCAATTTAATTTCTCACATATTTTCATTATCAATTTGGTCCCTTCATACAGTTGTTAAATACTTTAATAGAGGTGTTGATTTAGCAGCTAACTCATTGACGTGGATCATAAAATGCTATTTTTTTAAAATCAATTTCTTCATTCATTGGATTCTTAACCAAAATCTGAAAAAAGAAAAAAAAAGTGTTATATGTGAGGGACCAAATTGAAAATAAAATTTGTGAGAAACCAAATTGAGAATAAAAATTTGTGGAGGACCAGATTGAGAATGTTTGAATTTGTGAGAGACCAGATTGAGAAAAATGATATCTATGAGGGACTAAATTGGGGTTTTTGTCTATATATATATATATATATATATATATATATATAATTGTTTGGGTGGTTTAAATAGTTTGAATACAGAAATTAAATAATTAAATAATTTTTACTCAAATACTTTTCAAAAAATTACAAAAAATAGTTGTTTTAGGATTTACCTTTTAAATTAATGAACATTTCAAAAATACAAAAAAAAAAATAGAAGTCTTGGAAAGTAACTTTAATTGGTTATTTTGAATTTAATTTTAGTATCAAAATAGAAAAAAAAAAGCAATAATAATAATAATAATAATTTTTATTTTTATCCAACATATTTTTGTGTTTTCAAAATGAAAACCTATCACCCAATTTAATCCCTTTTTATCTCAAACCCAAAACCACCTTCTGTCCAAAATGCCAATCGCTCCAAGCTCAAATCCATTCTAGCTCTCTTATCCCAAAAAATGCTTCAAGCTTAAATCCATTTCGGAGAAGAGTGTTAACACATTATAACATAATTATAACCATAAAATAATAACTAAAACTCATGATTGCACTCGAATGTGCAATTTAGTGAAAAACACAAATTATTTCTTATGATCATGAATTGATTGTTTATAGGATCTTGATAGATAAATTGATAATAATAACAGTTATAATCTAAATAATTATAGAGAAAAGCATATCTTGATCCATAATAATTAATCTTCAGAAAGGTTAGGATCTTCCAAGTTAGTAAAGGTAGTTTTTCACAAATTAGATTTTGTGTGATGGATATTAGGTCACACACTTACATATATTTATAGACTTTTTTTTGGGGACAAATGGAAACCATCTCCATTAAAAAGGTATCAAGTCAGAGATACATAAGATTTAACAATACTTAAAGATAAAATATTACAGTACAAGCTTGAACTTATGAGATAAAAGATACATAATTTAGGGCAATACCCTAAAAACAGCACCTAGATCTAAACAATAATACTAAAAGATTAAAAAGTAGGGACAACATACCCCATCTCAACACTCTAATCCAGAAGGATAAAGTAGAGCAAGTCTTCTAGCAAAACTTTTTTTTATAAGTTAGTGGATCTGGCTGAGTTCTAGTGGTGGGTCTGCAAAAGCCCAAAGGCCCGTGGGCTTGCTCAACTAGAAACAGGAACTTAGCGCGACAACGACTCCGATCAAAGCAACGAGGGTGAGAAGGTACAGAGTGAGGTAGATGAGGGAGACTGCAAGATCCAGAGCAACAACGGCTTCAGCGAGTGGTTGGGCCTGGAAAGGAGGCGCTCGTCTTTCAGAGATCTGGTGCCAATGTGAGGTGCAGCCCAGTGCTTCACAATACCAAAGCTTTGAAAACCCTTTCCTTCCTGCCTCTTCCTGTCTTTCAGAGGAGGGATCTTCCATGTAGAAAAAGACAAAACCCCATTAAAGGGAGGGGAAAAGCAAATAAAGAAGAGGAAGGAAGGGAAGAGAGGAGAAGAGGGCTACCATGTGGCGGTTTTTTTTCGAAAACCCTAGCAGAGTCACTTAGTTCAACTTTTATGGATTTCCAACTCACTAAATTCCTTGATTTTCACGTTGGGGTCACCGTATTTATAGACTATTTCAAAACCAAAAAATCATCCTTATAACCCTGAGAACTATAACCAACTTATCAAGCCCAATAGATTGGTCCAATAGGTTGGCCCAATGGGTTGACCCTATTTATTAATAACACCCTACATTGTTATTAATTTGGGTCAAGTATCTACACATATTATAATATTAATTCACAAATATCCCAAACTAACTTTAATATATCAAATAGCTCCATCCCAATATATGTACACAAATATAATAATTAATATGTAAGTCCACCCAAATAATTGTTAGCACTTAATATATTTATAAAATAAATAAATATATATATATATATACATATATATATATACATGAAAAATAAATTAACGATAACCATTCTCTTACTTGGACTACATATGATTCTGAATATTGTATATTTACATATTATACATACATAAACGTTAGTTTGCATAGCCTGCTATCTAATTAGATATATTATAACAATTTAGTCCATTAACTATATCAGCACAAAACCAAAGAGGCTTTTATAGCCAGTAATATTGAAATTAAACCTAATAGTGATCACAATGCTAATACAATTAATGGCATAGATCTAGTTTAGATGTGTAGCATGAAAATTACATGAAAATAATCTTTATTAATGCCTATTTCCAACTAGTTCCTACACTTTCTCAACTTTATGCTAAACCGTAAGAGAAAGCCATCA
Organism: Biancaea sappan; assembly: GCA_037074585.1. Classification (NCBI taxonomy): domain Eukaryota; kingdom Viridiplantae; phylum Streptophyta; class Magnoliopsida; order Fabales; family Fabaceae; genus Biancaea; species Biancaea sappan. Next base: position 67,092,451 of record CM073490.1, read on the forward strand.
CTTATGTTCATAGTACTCAACACACACATACACACAAAAAGTATATGAATAATATCAATTCATATATCAAAATGTTTACAAATAGATATCCAACAAAATTATTTGTAAAACATAACAAACTGAATACAAACTCATTCATCTATAAGTTTCACCACACCCGTACAAGCCACATGCTCATGAAACACTTTAGGTGATAAACCTTTAGTTAGCAGATTCGCAATTATAACATCTATACTAACATAATCTATAGATACAATAAGACTCTGAACTCTCTCCTTCACAACCAGAAACTTAATGTTAACTTGGACAAACTCTGGTTGATCGTAGAATACAACTCGATGGTCTTACTATCAAAGAACATTATCAAAGGCCTCTCAATGTCCTCTACAATCTACAAGGCTATGATAAAATCTCACAAAGTCAACATCGGAGTATCCAATGACTTCAAGTCGATCTATTTTCTGGTAAGTAAGCATGTAATCCTTTATATTCTAAAAGTACCTCATAACACGTTTAGCTACCTTCCAATGAGCCATGCCTGGGTTACTTTGGTATTTGCCCAACAAACCCATAATGTACACCAAATCTAGATGCATACATACCTGAGCATACATGAGACTTCCCATAACCGAGGCATATGGGATTTTCTCCACCTCCCTATTCTCTATCCAATTTAGGACATTGAAACAAATTAAATTTGTCGCCTTTTGCCACAAGTGTATCACCTAGTGCACAATTCTGGATGCCAAATTGACTTAAGACTTTCTCAATGTATGCCTTCTACAATAATCCCAAAATATGTCTGGTACAATCTTTATGGATCTGAATCCCCAGAACAAAAGATGTCTTACCAAGATCTTTCATTTTAAATCTACTTGAAAGAATGACTTGGTTACACACAAGAATGTCATAATTACTAGCCAGTAGAACATCATATATGTTGGCCCCATTGCATAAGAAAATAATATTTTAAATTTTGATGTAAACAAACAAATTGAAATACATAAATTCCTTGTTTTTAATGAATTACATTTTTCAGGAATTTTGATCAAGCCAATGGCATCAAGAGATAAAGCGAATTTTTTTTTTAAATATAATGCCTTAGGACTTAGAATTTTTGTAAAAGTATTTGAACGGCAATAAAACCTATTTTATAATCTTTGAGAATGTTTCTGAACTTTAATATATATTGGAAAAGTTTTACAAAATGCTGGAATGCTCTACTTGGATAGTAAAAAGCCTTTAAGAACTTTGAAAAATTAATTTTCAACTCCCAGTAAGCTATCAGTCAACTGATTCCTAAGAACCAATCGACTAGTTGCTCTTAGTAAACATTTTGAAAAGCTCCAGTACATTACCAATTGATCGCTTGCTTGTAAGCAATCGACTGGCTGTTCTTGGGTTGAAAAAGGTGAAGACTGATGGACTACCAGTCGACTACTTGCCTGTAAGCAGTCAACTGGTTACTTTTTGTCTTGAAATATTTTTTCTTCCAGTAGTTTCTAGTAGACCAGTTGCTAGGAATTAGCTGACCACTATTATCTGGAACAATTATATGAAAGACAACAAAGAGCTGTTAGTTGACCGCCAAGTACCTACCGATCGATCGACACTTCATTAAAAAGTACCAATCAACTGTCAAGGACCTACCAGTCGACTGTCAGCACGATGACATCAGTTATAACTACTATTTTCAGAAGAAAAATGATGATATCATCTTGAAACATTCTCCAACGAATCTTTTACACCTTAGGCTAAGCTACAGTAGATGTCAAAACAAGAAGAATACATTTTCTTTACCTTTGAAATCTCTGAATTCAATTCTTGCCAATCATTTATTGATTAAAAAGCTTTTACTTGTATATCTACTCTACCAAAGAGAGTCAACTTAGCTTTATCATATTCTTTCTGAATGATCTGATCAAGGAAGGAGTTCCTTGAATTAATATTTGAGAGAAAACACTTTGTAAGGAGGAGAGACACCCTTGAGAAAGAAAAAAAAATCTCTGTTTTAGTGACTCACAAGTATCCAATTACACAAAACTTGTGGTTTATTGTGAAATACTCAAGAAGTTGTCTTGAAGACTAAATGTAGGCATTTTTATAAACTGAACTAGTAAAAATACATGTGTTCAATCTTCTTCTTATCTCTTTAATTATTTTAAGCAATGTCTTTGATTATTTGCACTTCAAATATATTCATCTTGATTACTTTCAGTTTTTGCTGTCATAAAAAATTTGGCATTATTTTTAAAACGTTTTAAACTTCCAACAAGTCTTAAGAAAGTTTTTATAAACCCAATTCACTCCCTTCTTGTGTGCTAACCATTTCTATCAATATACATAGAGGACTAGTATCATAAATATGCTCACACTCAACTTGATGTATATGCATTAATCAACCGAATTATATCTAAATCAAAAAGATATGATCACCTCATCAAACTTTCGACACCATTGCTGGGATGCTTGTTTAAGACTATAAATGGATTTCTTTAACTTACATATTAGGTGCTTTGAATATTTAGATACAAATTTCTCCAGTTGCACCATGTATATTGTTTTTTCAATGTCTCCATTGTGAAATGTTATTTTCACAGCCATTTGATATAACTCTAGATCATAATAAGCTACAAGTGTCATTATAACTCTAAAGAAATCCTTCAATGAAATAGGAGAGAAGGTTTCTTTAAAGTCTATGCCCTCTTTCTGAGTATGAGTATAACATTTGGCCACAAGGTGTGCCTTATATATTTTGATATTACCATTTGTGTCCCATTTGATTTTAAAAATTCATTTACAACTAATCGGTCTCGCTTATTGTGGTAACTCTACTAAATCCCACACATCATTGTTAGCCATACATTTTATCTCATCTCTCATGGCTTCGATCCATTTTTGTGAGTTACTGAATGACATAGCCTCTCTATAAGTGACTGGATTATCTTGCATGCCTATGTCAAATTCATGTACTTACAGACAAACAACATAATCATTTGGTATTGCACTTTTCCTTTCTCTAGTAGATCTCCACAATGACACTTCAACTTGAGGCAGTTGAGGTTCTTTAATTTCAGGAGATTGAATCTCTTGATCCTGAATAGGAGTGATCTCTTCTTTCATTGTGTTTTTCAGGTTCACCCAAATTTATAGGTTCAACTATTTCAGGTAAAATTACCTGATCTAGGGTACCCGTCTCTGTAGTAGGAATACTAACATATTCCTCTTCAAACACAATATCCTTTATCTAATCACTCCCACTGTAATCAACACCCTCAATAAATTTGACATTCTTGATCTCAAAAAATGACCTAGTCGAAGGGTCATAAAACTTAAAAACCCTGTAACCTTTTAGGATACCCCCACAAAGTTGCAGCTTATTGTTCTTGAATACAACTTCCTCTTATTAGGCTTATAAGGCCTAGCTTTAGCTGGACAATCCCAAATATACAAGTGCCTTATAACAGGTTTTTTGCTTGTCCATAACTTATAAGGGGTTTTTGACACTACTTTACTTGATATCCTATTAAGGATATAAACTATAGTCTTCAATGCCTCTCCCTAAAGTGATTCTAGTATAGAAGAATGACTAATCATACTTCTTACCATATCCTTAAGAGTGTGGTTTCTTCTCTTAACTATATCATTTTGACAAGAAGTCCCCGACATGATGTATAAGGCGCAATCCCACACTCAACCAAATATTTGGTTAAAGGCTCTGAACGTTATTCCCCTGATCCATAATATCTACTATAAAATTCACTACCATGATCATATCTGATAGCCCTAATTTTCTTGCCTAGTTGATTTTCAACTTTAACTTTGAAAATTTTGAACACATCCAGTACTTAAGATTTATCATGAATCAAGTACATATAACCATATCTAGAGTAATCATAAAGAAAGTTAATAAAATATTATTGTCCATTCCAAGAAGATGTAAAGAACGAACTATAAATATCTGTATGTATTAACTCCAAGGTTTCACTAGCTCTAAATATACCTGTTCCCTTAATGCACTTTACACAGATATCCATATCATCAACACTAGATATCTGTAAAATGCCATGATATAAGTATTTAAATTCTCTATTTCGAGATAATGCCCCAAACGCTTATGTTATAATTTAGCATAATTTTCATCACATAGCCTACTTTTAGTAACATAATTCACAATATACATAATCTCAGAGTTATTAGATTTCAAACATCTTAAACGGTATTAGATTATCAATTAAAGAACTAGTATCAATCAATATTAAATTTAAAGAAATACTGAAAATTCCATTCCCAAATGAACAATTATACCCAAATTTGTTCAAATATGAAACTAAAATTAAGTTTTGTCTAAATGGTGGTACAATAAAAGTATTCTCTAAATGGCCTTAATAGCCACTCCTTTATCATTCCCCACATAAATGAATTTTTCAACATCAAGTAACTTTCGGTTGTTTATGCAATCATGCATAGATACACTTACATGAGTAATTGTACCTAAATCTATCCATCAGGTATCATTAGGTACTAATGCTAAATTAACCTCAGAACTGACAAAGTCAAGTAGCATACCATTTTTCTCAAGCCATGCAGTTAATTTTGTACTAGAAGTATATGCTAAGTTTGAAGAAATATTGGTAGATACTATACAAAACAACAAAACAAACATGCTCAGAATAACACACATATGTATTTATTAACACATATACTCTTATGTACATTAAAAGGATTAGGATTCATGAAATACCCATATGGTGTGATTTAAAGCCTACAATTTTTTTAAAAAAAATTCCCTCCGTTTTTTCCTAGATGAGTCAAATTACTCCCAAAACTTGACTTTCATGAATCTTAAATCTTAAAAAAAAAACATATGGAGCTGATGAAACCCAAAATTTAATTGGTGAAATCCATTTTAATTCACCCAAAATGCACATAATAAATTTGAAAAGTTAGGGTTCTTGAAAGATTCAAACCCAATTTGCAAGAAAATTCAAAATTTTGATCAATACACTAATGATCAAAATATAATTGAGATAAATATGTCCTCATATATGTCAATTTCACATAATTGAGATAAACATGACATACATACATATAACATCGTGTCCATATAATTTTTTAGTAACACATATAATGTCATCTCAATCTATATAATTGATCAATTTTTAATATAATAAATATAATTGAAATATATAGATTGATCAAATCCAATAATGTCATCCCAATCATGCTGATTTTTCCTAATTGTAGTTGAACTTTAATTTGGGAATGAATAAATCACTATTATTGAAAATTAATTGGCATGATTTTTCAATCACGAATTTCAAAAGGTTAGAATTCTCGATAAAAGTTATCCCAATTTATAAAAAAATTCAACAAATTTGATCAATACACTCATGATCAAAATTACTTTGACACATATATAAAATTAAGATAAACATAATATATAAATTCAATCACAAATATATACATAATTAACTACAACCCCAAATTCCAAATAAGTATGAACAATGTAACCAATATATATGATTCAATCCCATATATATATATATATATATATATATATATTTTGTAATTCCAAATTCTGAATGTCAAATATTCAATCAATTACATATCTCGAATTCATTGAAATATTCTCAATCTTGAGAACAATTGAAAATCTGATGTGATTGAAAAGCGCTCCCTATGACTTCTTTTACTCAATCAAATATACAAAAAAGGTGGCGTTAATGAGAATTGAACCCACAAAATTGAATCAATATATACATGTATGTATTTTTATCTCCCACTCATAATTGAAATTCAATTACGTAATTGGGATTGGGATTCAGAATCAATGGTATAATTGAATCAATTGTCTAATATCATGAATTGGGATTGCACAATTTCCTAATTAAATCAATCATTGAAAATTCATGATCCAATCATATGGGATTGCATAATCTTCATGATTGAATCCTTAGTCGATTTTCAATCTCAAATTTTGAAAGTTCGAGCTTTTGATAAAAGAATTATCCCAATTCATAATAAATCCTTAAGATTTGATCCATTCTATATACTCATAATCAAATTCGAAATATTATAACTATAACACATAATTTATCAACAACCCTAAAATTTCTCTCAATAACACAAATTTACGATTTTATAGAAAAACTCTCTTATGAACAAATTGTCGAACTCTAACTAAAATTAATCCCAATTATTCTCAATTTGTCTATCTGATGGCTCTAATATCAATTGTTAACACATTATAACATAATTATAACCATAAAACAACCAAAACTCATTATCTCACTCAAATGCAGAATATGGTCAAAAGCACAATTTATTTCTTATGATCATGAATTGATTATTTGTAGGATCTTGATACACAAATTAATAATAATGACAATTATAATATAACGAATTATAGAGAATAATATACTTTGATCCATATCAATAAATCTCCAAAGAGGTTAGACTCTTCTAGGTTAGTAAGGGTCATTTTTTACAAATTAAGTTTTATGTGATGGATATTAAGTTACACATTCACATATATTTATAGACTTTTTCAAAACTTAAGAATTAAATTCTTATAACTTTGGAAACCATAACTAACTTATCAAGTCTAATGGATTGACTCATTTATTAATAACACCTCATCACTGATATTAATTTGAGTCATGTATCTACACATATTATAATATTAACCCACAAATATTCCAAACTAACTTTAATATATCAAATAGGTCCAATCCAAAATATATTTTATAAAGATCATTAATTTACACATAATTATAGATAATAACATGTATATCCCAGTATATGCACACATATGCAAAATTAATATATAAGTTCACCTAAATAATTATTAGCACTTAATATAATTATAAAAATAAATATATACATCTACATACATAAAAAATAAATTAACGGTAACAAAGAGGGCTTTATAAAGGAGATGGGAGATGGAGATTTTAGTGGGGGGAAAAATTAGAGAGTGAGTAGGGCAGAGGGAGTGCTCCCATTGCCTCCTGCGTGCGCAGAAGGCAAGCCAATTCCATGGTTTCAAGGAGAGAGACTTGAGAGTTTGAAAAGGTTGAGAAAGAAAGCAGGGAGATTGGAGGATTTTTTTTTTTTAATGGTAGAGTGAAGACCTGCAATAGAGAGAAGGATTAATTTCGAGCGTTCTTGTTTGGGTTTATTGGTGTCATTGAGGCAAATTTTCTAAACTCTCCTCTCTGTTTCTGGTGCTGATACGGAACCTTTTCCTACGTTTTTGTTTTTCCATTCAGTGTTTTTCCCATTTTTGTTTCAATTCTGAAATAGAATTTTAATTTTAATTTTTGTTTTGCATCTTCACTTCTTAATCAATGCTTTTGTTTCCCATTTCCATTCTTTTAATGTTTGCTTTCTGATTCTGCTCCAGTTGATGATATACTCGGTTCTAAATAATGAAAAATTGAGTGGCCTGTGGTTCTTTCTGTGCATATTGTATTGTAAATATGGAGATTGGCTTTTGTTCTTCTGAGATCATAAATCGATTGAGCTGTTCAATTTCTAATCCATTTCCAATTTTTATTCGAAATGGATTTTAAGTGGTTTTAAATGCCTGAGTATGCCTCGGTTCTGACTGAAGATATAAATTTGTGCAGTCATCTTTGGATATGCTTTGGCTTTGCCTTCGGTAAACTTTGATGAATGATTAATTAAGTGTTGTACTTCAAATTTGGGTCTATAAACCCCTGTTCTGTGTTTGTCTTTTATTCAAGATGGGTTCAAGTGCTTTATGGATTTTGGAAATATGCTCAGAAATTCGAATATCACTTAAAAAGAGGATGAATCATGGGCTAGTTGTATTTTCAAATATGATTGGGTTTGGATTGTCCCAAAGCTGTGCAGTCATGGTAAGATTCATATTAAATTGTTTCAGTTTTGTTTCTTGAATACCTTCCATTACATTGGTCTTGGATTTTGTGTCTTTGATTCTCATATTTGAGATGTATTCACTGGTTTGGGCTGTTGTTTTCTTTTGGTGTTCAACTCTTAAACATTTTTCTTGGTTTTCTGCCACGTAACAATGCTGGGGATGCCTAAAGGGTTCATAAAGGAATTGAGGAGAGTAGTATGAAGAAGAAATTAATATAGGCTTGTGGGATCAGTCTCTTTTTCTTTGTTGATTTATTTGTTTTCTGTGCTTTGGTTGTTTATTGCTAATTTTTTTTATCTTGTTTTATTTTTTTAAATATTATGTAGCTCATGTACTCACAATTAAATAGTAAATAATTTTTGTTGTAGATGATGAGTTGGGAAAATGGTTGACTCCCTTGGAGTAATGTACCTCCTTAAAGCAAGAGTTCTCATCCCATTATTAATTAGTTAACTATAAAAATAATTAAATAAAGTTTAGGTAGATGAGAAAGATAATCAACTCCCTTAGAATGGATCTTTTCTTCATTTTAGGAGTTTTCTCCATAGTGTTATTGTATATCATTGACTTTGGGGGAAAATAAAATAAATAATCTACATAATTAAGTTTTTAATTTAATTTTATATTTGCCTGCATGTGTGTGACTTACGAAATTTGGTTTTTAACGACTTGTGTTTTATCTTTAAATTAGGCAATTGAATTGTTTTCCAAAGAATAATCTTCAAAAAAACCCAAAAATATTTTTCTTGCAAAATAATTTTTAAAAAACTCATAAATATTCTTTTCCGAAATAATTTTCAAAAAATTTAAAAATATTTCTTATATATGAAATCACAGTTTATATTATAAGTGAATTTTTACAAAATTCATGTCAATTTCCTCAAAAATTTATTAGATTAACTAGCCGTACTACATTATTACATTAAAAAAATATTAAAACAACATTATTACATTAACGTGCCAACGTATAAAATGATTTAAGCAACATAAATAGGAGAAGGCTAACGTTTTTATAGGAAATTATATATTAATATTTTATAATAATAATTTCAACAGTTAGGCAGGGAGATTATATTTCCCACCATGTCTTTGTTCTTTGTGTGGAGAGGTGGGGTCACTGTATTATACAGAGGAAATTATGAAAGCCTATTGCTTTGAGCAAGGGGGGACTGTGATATCAGATTTTTTTCTTTTTTAGAAAATGATCTTATATTATTTGGTGAAGCGTCAAGCGAGCAAACAGAGGTGATGCAAAAGTGATAACAAGTGCTTTGTAATTGTTCCGGGCAGAAGATTAGTTAAATAACTACATAAATGACATTTTCAACGCTTTTTATTATATTAATAGTTTATTTAAGTTTTTTTTTTCGGTTGTAATTTTGTATTGAAAAATTTTATGTGAATGAAAGAAAAATGTACTCATTTAAAAAAAGTTGAATAAGAACATTTTTAATTGTGTAACTCTAATGAATTGTTTATTGTGTATCTGTTATATCATCATTTTTAGCTTTAAGCAACTCTCTATTCTAATAGCGCAACTGTTAAGAATTTATAAATAGATCACACAATCAACGCTCTACTATTTTAATTAATGCAGATGTATTTAAGGTTTACTTTTTGATTTTTTATTATTTTTTTGGTTAAAATCGATTTTTATAGAAAAATGATTCTTACGTATGGCAGTCACGCTGACAAACTCTAATAGTTAAACTCAATAAGAACCGACTCTTATTTATAAGAACTCTTTAAAAATCTCCATTGGAGATGCTCTAACATATTTAATAAAAAGCTCATTTAGAGCATCTCTAATTGGAGTTCTTAAAGAGTTCTTAAAATTAAGAATCGGTTCTTATTAAGTTTTACCATTGAAGTTCGCCAACGTGACTATCACATATAAGAACCGTTTTAGAATATCTCCAATGAGGATTCTTAAAGGGTTCTTAAAAATAGGAATCAGTTCTTATTGAGTTTTACCATTGGAAATTGCCAGCGTGACTGTCACACATAAGAATCGTTCTTCTATAAGAATCGGTTCTTAACTAAAACAAACAAAAAACTAATGTCAAAAAATAAAAAAGTAAACATTAAATGAGCAACTCATTAAATGTTAAAGTAATGAAAGTTGTTTGTAAGATTCATTTGTGAGTTTTTAAGAATTGCACTATTAGAGTAGAGAGTTGATTAAAGTCAAAAGTGATGATGTGGTATTTTGGAACCTACAATAAGCAACTAATTAGAATTGCACTATTGGAGTTGCTCTTAGAGTATCTCTAGTGGTGGTTCTTAAAGAGTTCTTAAATTTAAGAACTAGTTCTTATTTTGGTTCACCATTGAAGTTTGCCACTCTAGGTGCCACACATAAGAATGGTTCTTATACAAAAAGTAATGATAAAATAATCAACTCATAATAAATGTTAGTTGAGAGCAATAAATGTTAAAGTAGTGGAGAGTTAATTGTGTGACCTATTGTGAGTTCTTAAGAGGTTTACCATTAGAGTGGGGAGTTATTTAAGTTGATATAGTATTGTAAGACCCACAATAAAAACTTAAGTGAGGTTCACTACTGGAGATGCTCTTATATAAGAATTTACAAATGTTAAAGTAGTGGAGAGTTGTTTAAAAGTAAAAGTGATAATGTGACATTGTGGGACCTACAATAAGGAACTCATTAAAGTTGCACCATTAGATATGCTCTTATATAAGCGTTTCTTAATAAAAAAATAAAAAAAAATCAAAAAGTAAACATTAAATACATCTGTATTAATTATCCTACATTAATTAAAGTAGTGAAGAGTTACTTGTGAGATTCATTTGTGAATTGTTAAAAGTTACACCATTGGAGTTGAGAGTTGTTGAGAGTTGCTTAAAGCCAAAAGTGGTGATCTGACATAATAGGACTCACAATAAGTAACTCAAAACATCTTCAATGGTGAGCCTCACTTGAGTTGTTTATTGTGAGTGACACAATACCACATCATCAGTTTGGACTTTAAGCAATTCTCTACCACTTTAAATAATTATCAATTTTAACAATACAACTCTTGAAGCTCACAAATGGATCACACAATAAGCATTTCAATTTCTTTCTCTGGATATGAGTGCGAGATAAATCATTTATTATATTTAATGTAAAGTTTACTTTTTGATTATTTTATTATTATTTTTTATATAAGAACCGTTCTTACACATAGCAGCTAGCGTGGCAAACTCCATTGGTGAGCCTCAGTAAGAATCGATTCTTAAATTTAAGAACTTTTTAGGAACCCCCATTGGACATGCTCTCATTAGAGTTGAATCATTGGAGATACTCTAACATTTAAGCATAAGCTCATTTAGAACATCTCCAATGAGGATTCTTAAAGGGTTCTTAAAATTAAGAACTAGTTTGAGTTTTACTATTAGAGTTTACCAACGTGATAGCTACACGTAAGAACCATTTTAGAGCATCTCCTATGAGGGTTCTTAAAAATAAGAACTAATTCTTATTGAGTTTCATCATTAAAATTCACCAGCGTGACTATCACATATAAAAATCGGTCTTAACAAAAAAACTAATAAAAAAAATCAAAAAGTAAACGTTAAATAAGTAATTTATTAAATATTAAAGTAGTAGAAAATTATTTATAGGACCCATTTGTGAATTTTTAAGAATTGTACCATCGGAGTAGAGTGATGATGTGGCATTGTAAGACTCATAATAAATAAGTCATAGGAGTTGCATCATTGGAGATGCTATTATATAAGAAACGACTCTTAACAAAAAAAACTAATAAAAAAATAAAAAGTAAACATTAAATACATTTTCATTAATTAAAGTAGTGGAGAGTTGCTTGTGAGACTCATTTGTAAGTTTTTAACAGTTGACTATTAGAGTAAATAGTTGCTTAAAGCTAAAAGTGGTGAGACTCATAATAAGCAACTCAAAAGTTATTTATTGTGAGTCTCACAATACCACATTATTACTTTTAACTTTAAACAATTCTTTACTATTTTAAACAATTCTCAATTCCAATGGTTCAACTCTTAAAAACTCACAAATAAGTCTCACAATAAATAACTCAATTTCTCTCTTCGAATATAAATATGGAATAGATCATTTATTATATTTAACATAAAGTTTACTTTTTTATTATTATTTTTTATATATGAACCGTTATTATGTGTAGCAGTCATTGTGACGAATTCCAGTAGTGAACCTTAATAAGAACCGATTCTTAAATTAAGAATATTTTAAGAATCTCCATTAAAGATACTCTTATATACTAAGATATATATAACTCCAAAATTTTTTTAAGAAATATAAATTATGGGGAAAATTATAATTACCTTAATTAAGTAAACTATTAAAATTGTAATTTAAGTGATATGAAATTAGAGTATTATAAATTAGAAGCTAGTATTCAAGTCCCATTGTCATGAAAAAATAAGCATACCAAGACATATGGATGGATTATTTATGGACATCTAAAACCAACAGCCACAAAAGCTAACACGATAGTTTAAATAAGGGTTATCAAATCACCCGAAAGGGCGGTGGTGCAAATCAGCCGTGGCTACTGGCTTTCCATTCTTTTCTTTTTAATGAACACGTGTTCAAGAATCATGTGATAGGCAGATGGCAACCTCAACCATGTCTCCAAATTTGACTTGTCATTTTAACCATAAAAATTAAATGCAATATTAATATTTGTAATAAAGTTGTCCGTTTAATTATGATAGCTGAAATATTGTACGTTTAAATGAATTATGATATGATATTGAGTTTACATGACGTTACTACTTATTAAAAAGGAAATTTAATAACAAGCACATAAAAAATCCTACCAACTTAAATTTTTGAAAATATGACTAAAAGACGTATGTAAATTTGTAAGTAAACTAAATTTAGAAAATTAATCTCGTAATCATATTTAGTGATAGGCATAAAATTCTCCGCTAATAAATAAACATTAAAATTATTAGCTACTCTTTGATCAGGAAAAAAAATTCTCCCAAATATTGAAAAATTATAAGTTAATTACTGATAAAATTATAATCATCTGTAAAATATCTATCAAAGGTGACGCAATAGAAACCTCCATTTGATAAATTTAAAGAGTTTATTTAATTAATGATTATAGTTGTCAATATCTCAATCTAAATCTTAAGATTTTATGATTTCAAACAACCTAAACAATCATAATTCTATGTTAGATCAAAATCTGCTAGAATCTCAGTACGTTCTCGATTTAAATCTTAAAATTTAACAATTTTATGATTTTATCGATCTTATAATATTTAAAATTTTTTTATTTGTTGTTATATTTCTAATCTATTAAGTCAATTGGGATAAAAAAAAGTTATTAAACTAACTTAAGTTTTTACAAATATTATACAATTATAATTATACCACTTATAATTTGTTCAATTTTTAATTTAATTTAATAAAAACTGACAATGAGATATAATGTTATAAGTTTTGAACAAGAAAGTATCTATTTGGTGAGTAAAAAAAAGTTTCTAAATAAATAGAAAGTATGAATTGCTCTCTATTTTTATTTTTTATTAATTGTATGATATTTGAGCTCGTTTTATTAAAATATAATAAGACTTTGATAGTTTTGTGTTATTTACAAATTTTATATCATTATTTTATATTTTTTATAAGATCTCAATACTTGATTCAATTTATTTTGTGTTCCTTCTAATCTTACATAAAATCTTGATCTGGCAACCATGTTAAAGATAAAGTTGACTACTTTTGTATAATTAATATAGCATATTTAAATTCTAGTCATGATTATGGTGCGTTTAACTCTTTATGTGAACTGCAACAGCTGTATTAATTGAGGTGGACACACCCTAATTTTGATGTCAAAAAAAAAAAATACTTAGCTTTCTTCCCTTCTATTTTTTTAGCCAAACTATTTCCTTATATCCAAATGCACCAGCAAAAAGAATGAAATTAAAAAAGACTGAATATAATTATTTTTTAAAAAAAAAATGAAGGTGGTTGTCGCACTAAACTCCATTCCCCGATTGTCATGTATCATTGATCACCGCAGTCAAAGTGATCATCAACCCACTATAAAAGCCACTTTCATGCACCACAATTGACAAACTCTCGTGTCAACCATTAAAACTTAATATTTTCATTTCCATCACAAAATGCAATCCAATTCCAACCTTCTCAACTTTACTCTCTTCCTCGTCTTGTTCATGATCACTACTACAGTGGCTGCTGGTGTTGGCGGAAGAAAGCTTGGTTCATTCGAAATGCCTTTAGGGGCTCCGCAGTCTGGAACCCCCACGGGGGCCACCGGCTCGGCCCACGGTCCAAACTGGGACTCCAGCTGGGGCTGGGGCTCCGGACCCGGAAGTGCGTGGGGGTATGGTTCTGGCTCCGGCAGCTCTTCATCTGGTTCTGGCAGTGGCTCTGGGTACGGTTTTGGTTTTGGATCTGGTCCGGGAACCGCGTATGGATATGGGTCCGGCGGAGGTGGAGCTCGTGGTAGTGGTTATACTTATGGGTTCCGAATGGGTTCCGGCAGCTTCGGTGGCTACGACAGCGGCTCACCCTCATCGGCTTCTTGGGGCGGAATTGGGACGGAGCAAGCTGGCCAAGGCCGCTCTAATTAAGTGCTTCTTCGATATATGGTATGATATTAATATTAGCCTAATAAATAATTATATATATATATATTTGGTGTGTATGGATGAAAGAAAGAGCTAGTGCAATCATAAGCTCTGAGGTTATGAAAATCTTAATATGTTAATGTATAATATTAGCAATGTAATCTCTCTTTCTCCCTCTTAAATAATATATATGTCTGAGTTACTAGAATTTGCGATATATGCAGATACATACATAGTAATTGGGTACTCGAAATATACCGATATGTTGATTAATTGAAGCCAGCATCTGATGACTAGTTACGTACTTCAATAAAACATCTGATAATTTTTGTTTTGTGAATATTATTAAATTATGTTTGGCCAAATATGATTGGTAACGATCTAATTTCTTTTAGCCAAAAAGAACAAGAGGAATTTTAAAAAAAAGAAACAAACCAAAACCAGTGTTCTTTTTAAACTGTAGTGCGCAATCTATGTTCAGTTTTTTGCCCACTTATTGGAGACTAGGAACGTGGTTCATATGTATTCTTTTCCTCATCCTCTACTAAAATTTCAGAATTGGTTGATCCTCTGTTCCTTGAATAGTTTGTCGAATAACCGTATAAATTAGAAATTAAGGGCGTGTTTAGAAGTCCAGTGAGTTAAACGTGGATTGGATAAATTAGGTTTGGTTGAATGTGATTGAAAAAAATTAGGTTTGGATGAATGTGATTTATGTTTGGGAGGCATTTGGGTAAATGTGATTTGGAGTAGAAAAATGTGATTTGGTGCAGGAACATGATGTTTGGATGTTGGTGTGGAAACGTGATTTGTGATGTGTAATTACCAGAAAGGGTATAATTTTTTTATTTAATTTTTTTGATATAACATTATTATTTATTATCATTTATTTAAAAGGAAACTTATTTTTTGTTGTTTATTTGTCTAATATTACAAATTAATCACTAATGAATCATTTTTTATTAATAAACTAATTTTTTATTTTGCAATTATTAATTAAAATTTTAATTAATCACTAATTATTTACAATAATTTAAAGATCTCTAATCTCTATTAAATAATTTTATCTCTAACTAAATTTCAATACAATTTTTTTCTTCTCTATTAAATTAATTTTATCTCAATTAAAATTAATGAAACAAGCTTATAATAATTTAATGAAAACAAATTTTCATTAATTTGGCTAATTAAATTAATTAATTTATAAAATTTTTAATTTATTCAGTTAGGTCCTAGATCAAAATTTTTATTTTTTTTACTTAATTTAAGATCATATTTAATTTCATCTAAATTCCTAGTTCCATAATATATTTTAATTTTAATTTAAATTGACTCCAATAAACTTTTTATTTTATGTATTTTAGTCCCTGGCAACATTTTTCCTTTTGTTCTTTACTTGATTTGAGCTCATATTACACTTCATATAGGTCCCTAGATTAAGAATGTATGTTGTTTTGAAATTAAATCAACCCCAATAAACTTTTCAATAACTGTAGTTTAGTTCCTGCTGTAACGTTTTTCTAGTTTTCTCTACTTTTCTCTTGGGTTTGGCTTCGAAATCAATTTAGAATTTCTTTTTAACTTATTTGAAGTTTCATTATATCATTTTAGACTAGAATCATGGAAGAAAATGAATCACAAATCAAGTTTTACAATTGAAAAACTCAAAATCAAGTTTCCTCTATTCTTGGGTATCAAAACAGAGCAGTAGCAAAGGAGAAAATAGAGTCTTCAAAGCTTCAGAGGATACCACTTTATTTTGAACATGGACGGATACACCAAACACACAGAAAGGCACGAATCAGGGGCAGAAATAAATACACACAAATTTCCCCACTTTAACCACGTTAAGATGTCCGCAGAAGCAAGAATTTCACGTTGTCAAGCTACCCACATTACAAAGCCCCAAACTAGGTTATAGTCTACCGTGATTGCATGAAGCAGCTCTCCCAAACATGCTAGATTCTCGGAAACATGGTTGAACTCAATAGTAAACGGATGGCATAATGTGACGCGGAAACAAACACACACAAAAATGCATGGGTGCTCAACGGAGAACTTGATGGTTACCATGGATACAATGGGACAATTTCACTAGAATAAAATGAATGATTGTCTGATAATTTTTTTTTATTTTCAAAAGTACCATCATAAAGTTTGACCTAAATTTCAATTTCGCTCAAATAAATTTTTTTTTGGTGAAGTCTTATTCCACATGTTTTTAATTAGTGTCAATTGCATCCATGTACCACTAACTCTATCTAAAGTGTGGACAAAAAATGTTGACATAAACTTTTCTAAGAGATAGTCACTGCCATCATATCCCACTAATTGCTCACATGTCAACCATATCAAATACACTAGAAAAAAAACTCATTTACCCCTTTTCTCTCCGTCTTTTTATCCTCTCTCTTTCTCTATATATATTATATATATGAAAATTTGAAGAAGTAGAAAAAGAAAAGGAAATTTGCTAGGGTTTTTTTAAATCAAAATCAATCATCACTCTTTCTTGTCATCCCACTTTCCCTCTACTCTATTTCTCTTTGAAGAAGAAGATAAGAAGAAAAGAGAATTTGATGAGGCTTTCTAAAAATCAAGATGAACCCTCTCTCTCTCTCTCTCTCTCTCTCTCTCTCTCTCTCTCTCTCTCTCTCTTATCATTCTGCTTTTCTTCTCCTCTCTCTTTCTCTACAAATCTGAAGAAGAAGAAAGGAAAAAGTATCATTTTCATTCCTAAAATTTGGTTCAAGTTTCAATTTTGTCCCAAAGTTTTTCTTTCATGTTGATATCATCCTACATGTGTTTCAATTAGTGTTGATTTCGTCATCTTCTTCATATTTGCAAAAAGAGAGGAAAGAGAAAGTGGGACATGTGAAAAATAGATATTTCAAAAAGAATATTCGAAATTGTGAAAATATTCTTGAAATATTTATAATCTTTAATTGGAAATTATTTTTGACTACCATTATTATTTCTTATTTATAATAGTCTACCCATTTATAATTTTTAATTACCATTATTTTAGAAATGTAACTCCTCATTTATTTTACTTGGACAGTTACATTTTTTTCCTAACTATAAAATGGAAGTCCTTTCTTCAAATTAGGTGTGCTACTTTTATAAACTTTCCCATCTCCAAGTTTTTCACTCTCTGCTCTCACTGGGTTATAGAGTTTCTTTTCTGTTGTTCTTATCATGACTCACTCCCTGGGCCTATGACCGACACAATAACGATACTTTCCCATTACTGTAAGCCTAACCTATCCCCGAATTACTTCACGGAGTTCAAATCTCCACATGGAGGTTTCCATAAATTAAAGCGACCTAATTTAATTATTATCCAGGTAATTTAAACAGTTTAATGTCATCTTACATATATACAACGTAAATTCCTTTTTCAAAAAATAAATAAGTGTAATAACACATTTTAAATTCAAATGAATCAAATTAAATAAACAAAATTAAATAGTCTTATACGTTATCCCAAAATCCCTCTAAGTGTCTTATGCAACTATAGATCGACCTATTGATGTTAAAATAGAAGACAAGGCGTACCCGACAACGAGAAAGTCCATACCAAGCACGCTACTCCTCAGGTAGATGTTCCTTGACGATAGCAGGATCTGTAAAAAAAAAAAAAAGAGAACAAATCACAGAGAGTATGAGTTTTAAACATTGAGTGAGCAAATTGACCCTACTATAACAAAATCCCAATACATTACCTATCATGCAAATATGTCCGAAGGGTAAAATTCAACCAAGAATCATAGACATAATATACATATTGGAAATCAATAAGGCGTCCAATCAAATCAACAAAACTAGTACTTGTCAATGACAATATATCCCTGGGAGTGCATATGACCCAAGTTCACCAAATTCTTTTCCTGCCATGACGCACAACCTTATCCCTGCGGTCAGGGTGCCTCATGGGTTTATCACCCGACCCAGGCTATATCTCCTTGCAGGGAATCGTTGTCTCCACACTCACAGGCCAAGGTGCCTATAACCAAAGCTTCTTATCTTGCCATGAGAGGGGGTACTTTTGTCACGATCTGCTGTCTAGGCACATGATCGATACAATGACAATTCCTTATGTCACTATAAGCCTAAATTGTTCTCCTATATTTCTTTATTAAAAAGTAATTTCATTAGCTTAATTCATTATGCTCTTTTAGTTTAAAACTTATTGAAAAATTCAAATTATCCTTTATGGCTTAAAAGTTATCCCTAAAAATTTAGTTACTGGAAAGATGTGAAATAATGTAAGTAGTCACCAGATAGGTTCCCAAAAAAGATATGTGAGTCACAATGGACATACTTAAATGCCAAGTCTTTCCTATCCAGAACTTTTTTAAGAGATGCACTCTTATATTATTATACATTTTTATTTAAATACCAAGTTTGCATTTATCATAATTTAAAGATACTCATATATTTATATTTTAATTTCAAAACAAGTTCATGTATAGAAATTTACTTCAAATATAAACAAGTTCCAAATACTCAAAGTTTAGAAACAAATCAACATTCATAAATATAGACCAAAAATTGTCCAACTGGGTAAATCCAACATTTTCATCAAAAGAAAGATTAAATCATATCTCTTAGGTGACTTACGACACTACAGAGCATCATAGACAATAAAATGGTAAAAAAGACAAAAAAAAATAGAAGCCTGACCTCACAACGGGAAAGTCGATGGTGCTCTCCATTATTCCTTGGATGGGAGCTCCTCGGTAACCAAATGATCTATATAAGGAATATATATATATATATATATATATATATATAAACTCAGTGAGCGACTTGGTGAAATCATAGTCGAAACAAATACTATGCAAGTTAAACAACATGCCCGAAGGCTATAGTTATACATGAGAAAACATAGCACAATCAATCATTACAACATCAACATTCCAAACTCAAAGCAATATCATCAACACATGTGGTACTCTTTTAGTGTTGGGGTGCTCATCAGGAGTACTCTCAACCCGGGCCTTTTCCTCCTCTTCCTACTGACATACAATATATCTTAACGATAAGGCAACCATCAGGAGTACTCTAAACCCAATCCTCTATTCTATCATAAGATGTGTTTGTCACTCGTACTTTGGCAATGTGGCCATTTGGAGTCCTACTCAATCTGGTCCGATCCCTACACCCTTACTGTTCGAGGAGGGTACTGATTCCATAATCCAATCAATATACATTCTGTCACATCCCAAGACCGAGCCTATGACCGACACAGAGGAGTACTCAACCTCTCCCCCGTAAGCCTTACTTCTACCCAAAACCCACAACAATATCTAACAATCTTATTTATTTAATTTTATAAGCCATTCTATTAGTTTTTCTTTTATCAAGCGAATAAAGTCAACAAAACGATTTAATTCCAAATGTATTAGCCTGATCACAATTCATTTCTACATTCAATCAATACATATGCTAAAGTCACAAACAAGTCTTGACCAACATGCACAACCTAGTTAACCTACCTGATTACAAAGCTGTCTATGAAATAGAAAAAAGGAAAGAGATAGGACCATACCATTAGTCCGAACAAGTTGAGCATCACACCAATACTAGCTACTACCACTATACTTCCTTCGTACCTAAAAATGTTGAGGCATGAGTCATACTGACCTAGTGAAGAAAACTCTACCCGATCTCAACACATAAACATAATGCAGATAAATATATATAGGAAAGTATACGTATATTCATACCCACAGTTGGAAATATACTCACAAGATAATACCATAATACCATTGCCAATTCTAAGACAATACCATATACCACTGCAATGCTCAAACCAAAGTATTCTAGCACAACCCCTAGTATTATCAAGCATTGAGATTTACCATATAAGTCCTATTATAGCCTTATTACACAACCAAGACCATACATAAGTGATATATATATTCAGTGAACAAACAACATTATCAGATATGCATTCAAGAATAATAAACAACACCAAAGAAGTTTCCTTACTCTCAACCATATATGTAGCCAACCAATCCATAATATAAAAGAGAAACTATAACATAATCTAAATTAACCTCAAGTGCCAATAACTCTAACACAACATAAATAATACAAATGCCAATAACTCTGGCATAATATAGATAAGCACAAGTGTCATACCACACACAGAATAAATATCTCAAGTGCCACAACTTAGCATAGAATAAATATCTTGAGTACGACCCGTCAGCATAGAAAAAATATCTCAAGTGCCACACCTCAACACAGAGTAAATATATCAAGTGCCAAACCTTAACACAAAATAGTCATAATAAGCCAGAGGAGATAAATGTAACCAAATTACATGTTCAACAATACACTAAGTATAATTTGACTCATAATTCTTTTGACATCTACAACCATAGTAAAATCAAGTTAATCGACATATCGACTTATTTATAAATTTATGCTCTTCAACCTTGATAGGTAGAATGTTCACAACCTCTTGCATTCAAGTATATAATTAATTAGGGAGATAAGGTTGTTGTACTCACAGTACAATACATTAGTTCAATCACAATGATATTTATCCTTTATTCGTTCAACGATCATATTTCACAAGCAACAACATCCACACACTCACCATGTCATTACATGATTTCTCTCAGTTGTTATGTGTATATATATATATATATATATATATATATATATTCTACATCTCCATTCATCCCTAATAAAATCAATAATTAATTCAAGAATTCAACCACAATTATGATATACTACACTGCCACAACATCACATATTGACCTTATAGTTCATTCAACCATAGCATTAACCATCTACACGGTTCATGCAAAATATAAGAGCTAGTGATACTCTTATATCATTAGGATAACTATCTCAATATCACAATTTTGCCCCAATCCACAGACACTATATCAATCTCTAGTCCACATATGGACATATTCCTCTCAACCCTTCATGAGGGTGCTATGGTGGTGTATGTAGGTGAATGTATAAACTTGCTTTTTAGAAACATGGATATAAAGAAGTCTTTGTAAAACTCAAAGGTGAGTAGGTGTGTGTGTACTTGTGCCTGTGATGTTAGTTTATAGGTCGGCTAGACCTCATATATTCTTACACGTGTTCTTAATCAATTTATAGTACCATAAAAAATGTGATAGTATTTATATGTGTAGGTATATATGTAAGTATTGCCTCAAACTTTACTGGACGAGTGAAAATGGGTCCACACGAGTACACACACACACACACTTATTAGGTGCTTTCGCATCAATGAGCTAGGAATTTGTACATGTTCCTACATACAATCAACAACATCATATCATAGCACAATTCGCACATATTAACTTGTGGCCATGGCCTTAGTTCAAAACCTATGCAACTAATGAACGTACATTTATCGCACAACCACAATATCCATTATCACACATGAACAAGGCATTTAAAATATTTTTATGCAAAGATTGATTTCATAAAATCTCCCTAGCATATAATTTCTTTCATGCCACCTCAATCAAATTTCACACTCATAATGGAATTCACCCAAGTTTACCACATTTTGCTTTTGTTGAAGGTCGAAGGCGACTCTATTCTGCTGCTACTGCACTTTTGCTTTTGTCATTTTGCTGTGTGATTCATGTGAAGGCGAAGCTAGTGGTGGTGCACTTTTGCTTCTGTCGTTATGCACTTTTGCTTCACCGGAAGTTGAAGCTGAAATTTTTTTTTTTTTTAAAGGAGAGCCAGGCCAACTTGAAGCGATGAGTCAACAGGCCGTTTAAGACCTGACCGAGTCTTAGCGGCTGGTCCACGTGCTAGTCTGTTTGAAACAATGACCAAATTGATCTAGCCTCTGAGTCATTGGGTTTCAAGTCAACCTGACACGTCAATCAGTGTCTTAATTTACTAATTATAAGAGTCTTTGACATGAGAAGTATCATCTTTGGAAAGAGAATTTGCATCAACACTCAATTACAAGTTTGGCCACACACAGCTCCTAAATTTTCAAAGCTTAGAAAAAAAAAATCATTGGCACCGAAATCGTTTAAGAGAGGCAAATAACAAAACAAAGTTATAGCAAACTAATTTAATTAGTTCAAATTCAATTTCAACGGCTCATATAACAACAATGACACTGTCTAATATAAAAATTAATTGATATCAATGTCACTTTCAAATCAAATGGAATAAATTAACCATGCAGCAAATAGCCAACTTTTTTCTTTTTATTTATTTTCTTCCTCATGTGTATTTAAAAAGGTAGCTAATACAAGTGAACTGGTGAGCATTCAAGTCGGTGAAAAGTTGGCCAAATTGGTTTCAAACTAGTAAAATCAGTTGATTCAACAGTTCAGTAAGTTCTCTTTTTTTTTTGAATTTTTGAATTTTTTAATTTTTTTTTAAATTTTTACTGAATATTATGTATTTTTAAAAAATTTCTAAAAATTTAAGTTATTTAGAGAAAATTTAAGGTTGATACAAATATATATTTGTAACATGCCTTGAATATTTTAATATTATATATTATATAGTTTAATACATGTAATATATATTAATTATATATTTTAATATTTTAATATATTTTAAGTACTATCGATTCAATTGTGATTCGATTATAATTTAATCATTCACCTTTGAACTAATTTCTTGGCCAATTTAATAATCGAATCTAATTTTTTGAATCTCTAAGTATCATACTTCACCCAACCTCATCCAAAGACGGGGCAGCCCTAAGCTCAAGTTGCACGTCCAAAATTTGCAAATTACAAAAAGCACAACCTGGAGACATCACACGTCCAGCTACTGCCAGCCCAAGCCCCTTATCCAGAAACTAGAGTGCACCTTAATAACAAGAGGATAAAAACAATACACCATGAGCCCCTATTATTACTTTTTTTGGAATTTAAAATATCTTCATTCTAATGGCCAGACCAACTAGAACTCGAAATCCTGTATACAAACACTACTCTTTAGTGAGGGAGAGGAGAGAAAGAGAGAGTGACCAAGAAAGGGAAAAGCATCAACGCAAAATTGCAAAATGGTAAGATCCCACTTCTCTTCTTTCATTTTAGTCCCTTATTCTTTTAAATTAAAAATTTCTTTTTTTTTCTTTTTTTAATTTTTCCCCTCTTTCTTTTTCTAAATACTTAGAAATTTTTACATGGAAATAGCTTCCCTTAATTAATATTCATGACCAGCAGCTAATGAAGTAAAGAAATAGAGGGCAAGGATTTGTCCACCGACTTGGAAAAGTCTCCTCCATGACCAATTTGCAAGGAATTAATCCCAGTTTCTCCTACATAAAACCCTCCCCTTGTTATTGCATCGAGTAAATTAAGATCCAAATTGTCTCACCTCCCCCAAGTTACCATCTCATAGATACTCTTTGTAATATCTCAAAAATTAGTATTTTATTCAATTAAATTATAAAGAATGTATTAAGAAAATTCCTAAGAAAAATCAGGATTTAGAAGAGAAAATGATCAAGTGATAAATATATTATCCCAATTAAGTAATTTAATATTTTTAGGAGGATTATTATTATAGAGAAATTTTAGGAAAATAAAATACTATTTCATCTAAATACTTAATTTAGTATTTTAGAGAAATTATTAGTTAAAGATTTTTATTAATAGGAGAAACAATAAGAATTACTAAGAAATAATAATGCTAAGTAAAAAAATATATAAAACTAGATGTTGGGGTAAAAATGGAATTTTTCCCAAAGCTTAGGAACCTAAACGAACAAAGAAAACATTTTTAAGGTCGTTTTGTAATTTTAGCCAAGAGGGGCAAGTGGCAGAATCAAACAGTGGACCACATAAGCCATCCACGTAGCCTTCCTCGTCTCTCCCCACCTTCTTCACCGTGAAGCAACTCAGGTTTTCAGTTCATCCTTCATCTATAAATACCCCACAACCCTTCGTTCTCCATCTCCGTGACTTCCTTCCTCCTTCTCCATTTGTTTCTACCAGATAGTCGAGAGAGAGAGAGAGAGAGAGATGCTCTGTTTTCTGAACTGAGAATAGAGAGCTTTGTCCGTGAGGAAGAATGTAAAATCAGTGAAAGAAAACCTGCAGTATGTATCTGAATCACTGGGGAAAATGGGTAGCAGACGGTGACGCTGAATCAAGACCATCAAACATGAAACTCTGGTCGAAATGAGAGAGAGAGAGAGAGAGAGAGAGAGAGAGAGAGATGCTCTGTTTTCCGAACTGAGAATAGAGAGCTTTGTCCGTGAGGAAGAATGTAAAATCAGTGAAAGAAAACCTGAAGTATGTATCTGAATCACTGGGTAAGATGGGTAGCAGACGGTGACGCTGAATCAAGACCATCAAACATGAAACTCTGGTCGAAATTCAAGCTGAAAAATCAAGAGAGAATATAAATCCGAAAACAGAGAATGGGTGTCGGTTAAGCTTAAACCTTCTGTTTGAATTCATCTTCTGTCTAGTCTCCCGTAGAAGTAAATGAATAAGCCCTAATCAGACTAATACTGAATCTAGGGGCTGAATGAATAAACAAAACCGAAGATCATAAGACAAAAACGATATAGATGAAGAAAACAGAGTGGACGACATGAAATATGATTTCTGTTCTGTTCCTTCGTTTAAGGGTCTTTCTTATTTTTTTTTTTTAGGATTAAGTAATCTAATAACGAAGCTAGGGCAAGAATTTAACCGAAAGGAAAACAAGGATTTCAGCGAAACAGAGACATGAGCAGTCGACTTCATGCATAGGCAGTCGACTCCTCTGTCTGCAGAATTGAAAATTTAGAATATTTAGTTATATTAATTAATTATATTTCAAGGATTAAGATTTATTTAATAAGATTTGTAATTAAAAACCTAAGAGGATTAGAGATAAATTAATTAGGAAGGGAGGGAAATTTAGGATCTTATATTAATTAGAATTTTAAATAAAACTACATCTTGTTTGTTTAGGTTAGAATCGGTGGCTGAGAGCCGAGCAAGCTAGGAATGGATGACATCTCATAGCTAGCTCATAATTATTGTTAAACTTCAAAAATAAACTTTAAAAATCAGTATAATTATTAAAATTTAAGGACGTTACACTCTTTATTGATCTTTCCCTTTTGATTTCCATATACAAAAAGAGTTGTAAAAAGAACAACTATCGTCATAGGACTTGATAAAACAGTTAATGACATTGGAGTCACCAAGCAAAATATGAATATTTACATCATTTTTCCATTATAAGCACAAACCTCTAGCTTTTCCGATGCAATCTACTACATAATTAAAAACAGAACCAAGCTTTCTCTTTAGAGCACATATTTTTTTTACTCATAGCTTTTGTCTCACTAAGATAATATGATCTTTAAGCTCTCTAATTGTCAAGGCCCCCCAATTCCTCCACAGTCCTAACTTAAGATAATGATGGCTTAAGGTAGGGCTAGATTAGATTGCCTCCTCAATCTTTTTAGATAGCTTGTTTTCTTCTCCCTTTTAGCAATTAACTCTTGTATCCCTATTGGGTGATAGTTCTCATGTTTATTGGTAGCCTTCTCTTGAGAAAATGTCTCCTTCGAGTAATAGGTAGCTGGATTTCTTTTCATAACTGTGGCTACTTTTTAATACAAAGTTTTAATTAGCACTTCAAATAAATCATTTGCCTCCATTTTGCTATTGATTCCTGGTTCCTCTGTACTTTCCAATATAGTTTTGAATGAAAAGAGATCTATTCTTGCAGCTTGTTAGAGACTATACCATTAGGAGGTCCAAACTCCGCATTGTGACCCATTTTATCCTTACAAGCTTCATTGGGCGCCATTAAAAGATGTTTTGCTCTTCTTTAAAAGCCCTCATTATTACTCTTATTTATTTTTCTTTTATTCTTCTATATTTTTTCTAGAGTTTGGATTCTTTGCAATAACTACAGAGGATAGTTAGTGCATTTCAGCACATGTGTTGAAATACACTAATTACCTTATGCGATTTAACCCTATATTATAAAGGATTAAGAGGCATTTCCTGTCACCTAATATCTTAATTTTTTCCCTGTCACCTTGCTACAAAGGTGACTTCCTCTACCAACATGCTTTCTGAAGTGCTACTTATTTCTTTTCCATTTTTAGCTTCATGCATATCCCTCGCCTTTTCGAACCTGTAAGGGTCACTTTGGAAAGTTTGACTCTTCATCTATGGCTCCCCCTTCATCTTTTCATCAGGCTCTATAATGGCAGGACTGTTAAACTTGACAATATCTCCACTACTCAGCGTCCCTTACTGTTTGTTTCTTGAACTTGCATGCCTTGATGTCGTGACCTTCCATAGTTGAAAAAATAGTCGTTGGGCTCCTCATACTTAGCTCGCATCCATGTTTTTCGAATTTGCTAGGGAGGAAGAGCGTGCTCCCTTCCTTTAGCAAACTGTTGCTATAATCTTTAGTAACGGTAAAAACAATTGTTAAAGGGAGAGAACGTTGCTCAACAGAGCAACAAATCCGAATTTGCTTTTGGGAGGGCTTGTCTTGGTACCCAAAGCCCCATGATCAAGGGTTCTCTTATATCTACCTTAACTTTGACTTTGAGAAAAACCCCTTAATAGCTTGCAACCAACAATAGGGTCTTCCACTTCCATGACTTCACCTATTTAAGCATATGTCCTTGATTCACTTCAAGGGGATTTCCCTCCAGGTCCCTGTAGTAGAGATTAAAAGTGGTCTTTAAAAAAAATTGACTATTTTTTTTAACCCGTTGGATCTACAGATTCAAAGGGTAAAAATTTTTTGTAGCACTTTAACAGCTGAAAATAATCTTCATTCATGCCCTAGCTGTATTTTCTAGTTGAAAAAAAATGCTCATTCAATTCTTCTACTTGAGAATTATAGTACAACTAGCCTACCCACGATCATCCTTAAATAGTGATGAAGAAATAAAGTGACGTAAATTACTTTTTCCTTTTTCCGTCCTTTTTTGGTTTTCTTTAATTTCCTGCTCTTATTGGAACCCATTACATTGTCCTCTTGTGAAGATACAATTTATAATTGTTCTTAGGGTTTTAATATACATACTAACGCCATACTGGAATTTAGTGTTTTCTTTTTGTTTTACAAATTATATGCTCTATAAAAAACTAATATTTATTAAACTTTACTACAAGAATTGTCTAAGGCTATAGAGTTTTAATAGACTGCAAGAGACCAATATCATCTGTTGCGTATAGGCTTTTAACATGACAAATCAATGTCGTCATTAATATTTAATATGGACAAATAAAAATGAATCACCATTCATGGGTTTTTAAAACTTACAACAACTTACAACTACCTAGTAGACTACTAAATTTTTCAATAACTACACAATTAATGAAGACATCTTTCAAAAACCAAATTATTAATATCATCTTTATTCTCAAAGAAAAGAGAGTTTTTTTTTTAACTTCTTGATAAATAACGAATAACTTAATTGTTCTTTATTCTCGTTCTTTTTTTTTTCAAATAAAAAATAGAGTTGTTTTATAATTTTTTTATAAATAAATATATAAACTGACTCAATTAATCATTTCTATCATTTTTTTAGTTTATGATGTTATAATAATTAACTTATTTACGTATATATTTTAGCTTTATCAATTATAATTTGAATAGAGACAGATTTAATCTTAAAATTGAAATTTTGAAATCAAGTCAATTAAAACATTTTCAACATTTTATGAATACATTTGTAGAGAAAACTTTACTTTTAAACTATCAAAAAAGTAAAAACATTTTATATTAATTAAAAATTAAAATATAAAAACTCTGACTTTAAAGAACTGAAAATTTGAAAATCTTGAGAGAAAATTGAAAATGATATAAACATAAATTATCACATGACAGATAATATTGTTCTTATATATTAATTTTACCTAACATGTCATATTTTCACTTTGTGATAGTTTGAGTAATATTATAATTTGAAAAGATTATGTATAGTTTTATTCAGTTATGCAAAAGGGCTTTTACCTTTGTTTTAAAATGAGTTTATAAAATTGTGTTTAGAGACTCTCATCAACCACTGACTTGTAGTTTAAGTGATATGAGATTGAATGCTGTGAATTTAGAGGCGGGTTCGAGCCCTCGTGTAATTCAAAAGAAAAAAATAATAATAAAGGAAAAACTGCCATCAAAACAAAAATTGAACAACAGAATCAGGCCTGCTCTATCGTGGCAGTAAGGAATTTTTGCAAATTTGAACATGTTTTCTTATTTGAGGGTAAAAAAGCATGATGCTAGCCTCGGCAGCCGCCGCCGTTATACACAGACCATGCCTACAATCAAGCCTACGGGGAAGGAAATTGCAAAGAATACTTTCGTATTAAAAAAATAAATAAATTTATATGTTAATGTGTTTCTCTATTCTTTTTCTTTTTCTTCCTATTTATCTATCACCTTATCCTTTTAGCAAGTCCAAGAAGATGATCTTTTAATGACTGTCTTCATCTGCTTGTCTTCTTCAAGGGAAATCATGCCCAGGTGGGAGGGATCCTCCAGCATCATCTTAGCCACCAGATAACCTGCAACAGACCATGTTTGGTATTTTCTTGCCTGTTTCCCAATATATCTCCCGAGTTTACCATCATAATACTCAGGCCACCCATCCTTCAATAAGCGGCCCTCAGCAAGCTCGATTGCGCGTCTTGCTATTTGTGGTCGTCCCGTTTTGATGCAAGCAGCTGTTAGCAGCCACAAGAGCACTGCATTTAAGTGCAAGCAGCCAAGGGAAAGTCATCAACAACATGTACTTACATTGCATAACATAATGAAAGAATGGTCAGTGGTACTCCTGCTTCACACGTTTCAGACTATCATCCAATTGAAAAAGGAAAAAAGAAAAAAAAAAACTACAGAACTAACTATACTTCTCATAGCAATAGTTTGCCCCTACTTTCACTGTGGTGTTCGCTTGAAAGATAAAGTCATTTTCTATTTAAATGATCTTCAAACAAGGTGCATTTATCAACACTGGCTTTTTCAAATGTTTCAACACTTATTCTCTTTAAACAATTTCTCAAATTTGAATATTGTGAATAGAAAAAATAGCGTTGGGAAAACTTTACAATTTTGTAGTTCAATCTGACTTGAACTAGAATAGTTGGAGACTAGTGGGTTTCCATATACTAGCAATTCTAACAAAAAGGGAAAAAAAAAATGGTGCTTTCCAGAAGTTCTAGCCGTTGTTTTCTCAGTTCATGAAACAACAATGTTGACATGACTTTCTTACGGTTAAGTGATTTTAAGTACATTAAACAATAAGCATACTACATATTAAGGTGTTACACCGATACGTATAGGATGTTATCTAAAGTACATTAGGACCTTGTTGCAATCTTTGATCATGATCATGAGAAGGACGGTCAAAATATCTGTCTCAAGGGAGAAAAAAACGTTTACTTATTTATTATTCTTTTTGGCCTTCCTTTTGAGAGAGAGGAGAGTGGAGAAGGGTGAGGGGGAAGGAAAGCAAAATGTAAGCATTAGACATGTCACTGTTTATAAGTAGAGGGACTGATTGTCGAGCCACAGACACAGGTAAATTTATGGGAATACTAGCAACTTAGCAAGGAACATCATGAAAGTGTCAAACTTCGATTAACTTTATAGAAAGAGAAAAAAAAACAAACAAATAATAGAAGTATACTGTATATCAATAGAATTGTACTATGCAACTTTTCTGATAGAGATAATGAAATGCATAAGCTATGCTAGTTACTGAGGCATGTGACTTTCTTAAAGATTGGGGTAGTTATGTGTAAAAGATTTATAAAAAATTACTATATAAAAGTTTGCAGTGGCAAGAGACTTCTATTAATCAAACTTCAACCAGCAGCCTCATCTTAGAATGTTAAAAAAAAAAAAAATCATTTTAGAATGCAAATCAACCATACATAGAAAAACTCATCAAACAAGCAGGAGTTGCAATGAGGTCAACGCCAAAAAGTATCTCATGCATTTTGTAAATTATCACTATAGATCAAATTGATTTCAGCAGCTTTTTCTACAGCAAGCTAGAAAGATATTCACTACTGAAGATATGAAAAATTATGAAGTTATCCTGACCGCACTTCATGTTCAATGCATTTTCCAGAACTATACATGAGGAGAGAAGGGAAGCACCTGGCCAAGATCCTCCATTATGATAACTCCATCTGGTATTTTTGGGGTCACAACCAGTAACAATTCGCCACTCGTGGCTCTCTATTGCAGGATAAGTTATTTTTAGGGGCATTTCACCAACCAATTCATCCCATTTTGCTTCAATAAGATCCATTATAGTCATTGATTGCTCTGGAGTTGCAAGAGAAGATAGAATTGCAACACAATTACCTAAAGCAAACCACCGGAAATCCATCCTGGCAGGACTGACATTTCCGATAAAGTAGCCACCACGTGTTGGTATAAAATCAAACACCCAGTCTGGGATTGAATCAGGAATAACATTAAACTTATTTACTGCAGTATGTGAGTACTCCTCGGTCTTATACCGGTAAATGTCATTTAATTGTTGGAAGTCAAGCCAAAAGTAACTGCGCATGTGAAAGCTTAGTGCATACAAACGCTTCACAACACGCTCTATACACTCTTTCCCTTCTTCATCTTGTTTCAGCATTGCTAAAGCACATCTCAATGCCATGAAGAAAAGTGCTTGAATCTCTATGGGATAGCCATAAATACCCTGAAGAAAAGAAAGAAGAAATTAACAAAACTTGGTACAAGTGAAAGCTTATCTAGAAGCTCTTGAAAACTATATAGTATATAGCATATCTAATAATGAAATATTAGTTAGACATGTAACAAGTGCATTATGCATCATCCTGCGCTATTAAAAGATCCCTTGTTGTGAACTAAGGAATTTAACAAAAATGGTGTTTATGGACAGAACTGTCACTGTATGAGATATATATTTAGCTTAGAACTTCACAGTTTGTTGGTGTATTTTACATCTAGTTGCTATCCAAATCTACATATAGAGTAAAATCAGAGAAATATAAGAAAACTACTAAAAAATTACTAGAAATGTGTTTCTCAGTCGACATATATAATCCTGTTTATAACTGAAGTAGCAACAATAAAGACAAGTTCTGTTAGACATCCCCGCCCCTTCTGATGGCATGTGGAAGAAGACACATATTATGACTTATAAAAGGTATTGGTTAAAGAAGGGAATAAAGAGTTAAGATCAACTGTGTTGAGAAAAGGAAATTCCAAAATGTCAGGGGCATCTAGGGAAAGTGGACACACAGAAAAGTATTGATTCAAGAAGGAAAGTAATAAAGTGGCAATTTATAGAAGATTAATAAGCTCCTCAGTAAAGCACAGAAGAAATAATCCAAAAATTAACCTCCTGAAGCCATTCTAACTAAGAAGCTATTTTTGGCTGAAATCTCACATAATCCTTTTCTATCTTACTCAAGAATGTATTGTGCTTCTCATGTGACACATTCAAGTGCCTGCGAGAAGCACAAAACAGATACCAAAGCCAACTTCGATAAATATTAGAAAGAAGCCAAGCACAAACAAATAGTTAATCAAATGAACAATTCTGACTGATTTATAACATAATCTAAATCAAATTTTTTTTAATTGAAAAGGAAAATATTGTCATAGAAGAGAGAAGGATACATAGGGAAGAAGAAACAAAAGAAAAGAGGAGGACTAGATATCTAATGCCTTCATAGGCAAGCACTATACGAGAAAGGGAACAAAGGAGAAAGATGGAAGAGCTGAATAAGAAATTTTTAATTCCAGATCTGAAATAATTGCCTTAATTAGGAGAATTATCTTTGATTGTCAAGTTTTTATTTTTCGTAATTGTTTGACTTTCAAGTTTTATATTTTAGGAAGGTTTTTCCTTTAGGAAAGATTATGTTTGGCAGGGAATCAGCAGCTGATCCCTCTTTTATTTGTTTCCTATTACTCTGTGTATTTTGCCTATTTAAGAGGCTAAGAATGAATAAGATAATCATCAAGCATTTCAATCAGAAAAGTTTGAGAGTTTTCTCTCAACCAGTCACAATAGGGTTTAAGAAGGGAAAGAAATCCTAGAAAAAACAAAACCAACCCAATAAGCCCAAAAACAGGGCTAATACAACAAAGCCCTCCAATCCCTATGGACATCTACAAAGGGTACTCCCTTAAAAAACCCATTAGCCTAACCTAAAGAGAAGCAACATAGTAAATTCTATCCCAAAGTAGGTGAGGAGGAAGATGCCATTGCTTGAACACTCTAGCATTTCTTTTCATCCAAAGACACCACACAGTTGCAAACAAAGCCACCTTCCACAAAACCTTATTCTCCTAAACAAAGCAATGTTGATGAAACTGCAAAAACAGAGTAGGCAGTTTTCTAGCTAGCTATTTAATGGTTAGGAATATAGCATCCATAAAACAATATGTAGTATTAATTTTTTTCAACATACTGAAAATAAGGGACTGGACATTTTGACTTACCATTCTTCGGTCAATCATGGAGCATCCATCAGCACAAAGCAGAGTTGGGAATGTATCAAACCCCTCTGACAAACATAGAGTTAATATAAGTCTCATCCCCTTTTGACACTCTGGTGTTTCAGCCAGAGTTAAATCCCCTGTAGACTTTGTATATGCACGGAGCAAAATGATCCACCAGAATCCAGAATCAACCGGCGCAACTCTTCCAATTGCACTTTCACCAAAATCTGCAACAAGAGTATCTGTTTTTCTAATAGGATCATGAAGGACTTTGAAACTAGCTGGCATGGCACCTTCACCAAGCTTAAAACGGTCTATTTTTTTTTCCCACCCTTGAAGATGCAATGTCTTCAATAAGAAGTTCTTAACTATATCTGGTTCACCATTCATCAAAAAGGCCAGAGCACTTGGCACAAAATCTCGCACAAAAACCTGGGAAGTATCAATAATACAATATTTCACTATATACTTTTCTTAATGAACTATCCCTTCAATGTCCAGCACCAGTGCATGACTACTAAAAGATTTAGTTCTTGAAACTTCAGGGTTTGTTGGGGCCACCACTCATACAGCAAGCCAGGAGTTTCATCTCTTAATCAACAAATTTGTCATGGGCAGCAATCTAACATATATATTTAAAGGAAGATATACAAGGCATTTCACCGGTAACATAGTCCAAGTGCTAACTGAATAGCAAACTTCAGGTAATTACAGTTTCTGAACAAAACAGGCGCAGAATACTGTTGGGCTGTTGGCAGTTAGTGCTATCTCTAAAAAATTTGTTATAATTATGGTTGTGCTTAGTTTTCGAATCTAGACTGATTCCCAATTTTTTTTTCTTTGCTTGGCTATAGTTTTTTATACAACAATCATCTAGAATTGTTATTTTTAAAAAGTGCATAGACCAAGGATGTATGTTAAATGACTGACTTGTCATTGAAACACTTACCTAAAATCAAAATTTAACAATTACTACCTTCAGTTCTGTTAATTGTCAATGATGGTTTTGAATGTATTTGCAAGCTAAAATGCATGTCAAATATATATTAGAGCCTCCATTTTATGTATATTGTGCTATCATCATAGACAATCTCTTTTTGTGACGTGGAAGCTTAGATTGTTATATATCCATTAAGTTGCTATACATCATATGTCTTGTATTGTATATTATGTAGTAAACATCAAATTATACGATGTTTCAGGTCCAAATTTCCTTCAATTAATTCTTAAAAATATAAGGGCTTTTTGTAGTTTCAAATTCAAACAGTCTCCATCAAATATAAAATACAGCCTCCAGTTCATTTAATTCAAAAATATAGTGGTAAATAATCATAAGGACAATTTGATTTACGAAAGCTGAATTATGTTGACATAGCTCACATGTTTCAAAATCTTCGTACTCAATCCCCAAAAATATAATAAAATGTTTCAAAATTAAATAAGGAATTTACCTGATCATAGTTTAGAACTTCCTCAGATTGATGATCAATAGCTGCAATTGTGCCCACTGGTTGGCCTCTAAAATGGACTAGGGACTTTCGAAGGGCTTCCCATGCATCAACAACCATAGGGTGAGGCTCAAATGAGTTCCGTGATGAAGCTGGAGTGTCCAAACCCGATCTACATCCGGGTGAGTATGTCTCATAGTTGTCCAAGCCTCCTCTTGTAAGACCAATTGACAGTTCTTTAAGTGACCTCTCATCAAATGATCTTTGTCTCTCTATGTTCAACCTTGGCTTGTCAACGAGACGTGAGAGGTGATAATCATCCATATCAGAGATAGAGCAGATTGAGTTGACATTATGAAGTCCCCCAAGCCCATCCATTTTCTCCACTACTGCAACACCAAAATGATTATACATAAAATAGAAGGCTACATCTAGAAAACAATATGTCCCAAGGTCAATCACAACACTGAACTAATGTTTAAAAATAAAATGATGAAATTCAATGAAGAAAGTATAAATCCCATGGTGGCATCAGAGACTATAAGCATATTTTCAAATCACATGTAATTGATTAGAAGTTAAACTTAAAAACATTTTCTTTTTCTGTGTGATTATTTCTAAAGATTATGCTCTACAGTGAAAGAGAGAGAGTGAAAAGCTCAATAAATTTTAAGCAAATTAGACTACATTATCAACCTACCGGTAATATTTTCCTGAAGCCATTTCATACAAAATTTACAACTTTTGTCAACTGTATCATCAACTATGAAAGATGTAAGATGACACTGAAATAACAAATCACACTGTAAAAGAAGAACCTCATGTAGACAAAAGAAATTCCAATGCCAAAAAGAAAAAGAAAAAAAATTCATCGTTGATCAATAAAATCAGAGTCAGAGTTAAAGACAAATATAGTAGTCTGAATAATAAGCAACAATACTGCATTATCAGACCACCGAGAGGTTACGCTGACAGACATAATGAAACAAGTAAGAGATCAAGGTCCATTAAGAATATTGAAAATCGCCACTATCATACATAGCTCAGACAATATTCCATGTGGAAAGATAGATGACAGAGTGAAATTGCAAGGTCTAACAAAGAAAGTGGCCTAATTCATCTATACAACCAAAAAGGGACAGATCTGAACCATCATTGAGAGGAAACGAGATACAAGGAAAGAGAGAGAAAGAAGACTTCCACAGGCATGAACAGAGCGAACGGACCTCAATGCAGCTGAGGAGATTATCCCGCAGCGGACACGGTGCGTCGCCGGCGACTTCGCCGGTGAACGGCGGTCGGAAAGGTAGGTGAAGAAGAGGGGAGATGAAGGGGAAAATGAGCATGTGCTTCAAACGTGGTATTTATGTGAGGAGAATAGTTAGAGCGCAAGAGACCGTAGAGGAGAGGAAGAGCAACGGAACGGATGAATAGTTATACTTTCTAATCCAACTAACTCTTGCAAAGTTGGAAAAGGTATTAACGGAAGAGCCGGTTTCTTCCCATTTTATTAACAAGTAACAGCCGGTTACAACATTAATGGAATTGGATTTGATTGTGGGAATAATATGTAGGTGGATTGGAAATTCTCCTCTATTTTTGTTCTCTCCACGATTCCATTTTAATTTGCCATCTTATTTCTTCTTCTTAAAAGTGGAATACATTTTGCAAGTTTGGTAAAAGTTAAGAGAGGGTTTAGTTTTGTCACTTCTTGTTTTTAATTTTATTAAAAAAATAAAAATTATGATAAAAAATGTTTTAGGTGTAGTTTAAGATAAGAGGCTTTTTTAAATTAGGCTAAAAATAAAGGACAGTCTAAGATTTCTTCTAAGTGTTTTTCACATAATGAAAGGTGGCAGTTTTGTAATTTTGTGAGAATGTAAACTCCTTAATCATATAATTATTATCATTTAATAGGAGTTAAACTAAAAATAAATAAAATTTTGGATAAATTACAAGCTAATGGTTTGACTTATTTTCACATTGATACTTCGTAGTTTAAAAAGTGTCAACCGAGTGGTCTGTAATTTATTCTTTAATATTTTTGGACCTTATAGTTTATTTCTATTAAAATTTTAACGATAAAAAATAAGTGAGGCACACATGAGATAATTTAGCCTCAATTTAGCCAATTTATGGAATTTGAAGCTTTAATTTTGAAATTGGCATGTACATTTTATGGGAATTGGTACTCTACAATTGGAGATTCTGAGAGGAGACAGGTCAATTGTGGCGATTATGTTGTTGCCCCAATGTCTTGGAAGCCTCGAAGTTTTTGAAGGCAATTCTATAGGTGTTCGAGGCTTCATGTGAGTGCATTAATGTCTTGAATTGGTTTTGAGCACTATGTATGTGTCCCCATCTATGATTTAATGATGACAATGTGCTATTTGAAGGCTGATTAATGCTCCTTTTTTTCCAACGACTTAATAGCCCTACTTGCACACGTGGCTAGGAAGTTGCACACAAGGCCCATGGAAAAATCAAGGTGGAGGAACTAATTAAGGAAATGAAACTAAAAGGGAGAAGCACCATGCATCATGAAAGTGAAGTTGAAAAATTATAGACAAATCATAGAGAGGGAGTTTGAAAAGAACAAAATATTAAAAGTTAAACTGTGCAACTTAGTGGAAGAACACTAAAAATTCCATTGAATGGAGAAGATGTTCATCTATATTTTGATTGGGTACTAGATTTTCTTTTTCTTTTTTTGTTGTATTTTGGTATTCTTGTAGTGTGGATGCTCCTAGGATGTTAAGTATTTGCCACAAATAAGGCTTTGTAACTTCGTTGGCATTTTGAATGAAATGAGAATATTGTATTTTGCATTCAATATATTCTTATGCTGAATTTGGTGTTTTAATACCAGATGTTCTACCTTACATTATTATTGTATGCACATCAACACAAGTATACTGTCACAACCCAAAATTTGGGCTTGTGATCGGCGCAAACGGTGCATCACACCACATCGCCGCAAGCCTAATTTAACCCTTAAACCCAAACACATATATTTCTTATCATTATTAATTTTGTTCATGAAACGTAAATGGATGAATCACATTTTGATGATAATGGGAAAAATAATGGTTGTCAAGATCTTGATCTAAATATTAAGATCTTATGATCTTACGATTCTAAACAACCTAAATGATCATGATCATATATAAGATCTAAATCTATTAGGATTTCAGTATGATCTCGATTTAAATCTTAAAATTTTACGATTTTATCGATCCTATAATATTTTATATTTTTGTTCTTTTTTTATTTGTTGATATATTTTTAATCTATTAGGTCAATTAGGATGGAAAAAAGTCATTAAATTAACTTAACTCTTTAATAATATTATACAATTACAGTCTTACAACTAATAATTTGTTCAATTTTTAACTTAGTTTAGAGAAGGCTAACAATGAGATGCAATATTATAAGTTTTGAAGAAGAAAATGTCTAGTTTGTGAGGAAAAAAAAGAGGTTTCTAAATATAATAAAAAGTGGAGGTTGTTTTTTATTATTTTATTTTTTTTACTAATTGTATAACATTTGAACTTGTTTTATAGAAATATAATGAGATTTTGGTTTTTTATTATATACAAAATTTATGTCATTATAATACATATATATATATATATATATATATATATATATATATTATTTTCTATTTTTGATAGGATATTATGATCCTCAATTCGATCTTATGATTCGATCTATCTTGTGCACTTTCCGATCTTGCATAAGATCTCGATACTGACAACCATGGGGGAAAATGTATAAATAAAACTTTCATTTGCATCATATCATCAAGTGCTCAAATGTAATTAAATAGTTTGTTACATTTCTACAATTCCACGCATACATATCCATACTCATCTCTTAACATCGCCTACTCTGATTACAAAACATTCTAGAAAACCAAGGCATACTGAAATAAAAAAAGGTCATACCTCGAACAAAAGGAGAGGTATCCTTAGCAAGCGAATTGTCAAGCTAATCGATCTTCTGTATTTGAAAATATGAGGGTATGAGTTCGGTCCACTGACTTAGTGAGAGAAACTCTACCCTACCACAGAAACACATGACTACGCATGCTAATGACATATAAATGATGCATGATCATGTGAGCACTACCAGACAGCTGTGTACATGCACCCCATAAATCAATCCCAAATAATTCGCCCATCACATACACAAGTGCAAGCATCAATAACAGTATGAATATAAATCAACCACAGACACAGTTATCATACAACTCAACACTAGTCATGCAAATACCACAATCAACCTACATCCGCATTTCTAACCCATTATGCATCTGTAATACCCTAGGTATTATGAAGTTAGTGAAAGCGTGTATTTTTACATGTGTGGAAAAAATTTCATCAGTGGATGAGTATTTCAGGAAAATTTAAGGATTTCAAATACTAAGCGTGTAGGTAAAATATGTGCATGGCCAAATGAGTCTGTGTTAAGGCATATGGCACTTCACGAGTGTGTCTAGTGTGCATATTTTTATGTGTGTGCACAAAATTCTATACATGAATCATATCTTGGTATTATCAAAATTTTGCTTGTTATGTATTTGTGAAATTTAGCCATGTGTTTGTTGAATGCATGAATGGGTATTGCTTGAGACTTGAGGAAATTCAATTGGATGTGGGGACCTTTTGAGGAGGGTTAATGTGAAGGAAAAAGCTAATTTTAAATCTTTAAGTGGGAATGTGGTATGAGATGTGAGACTATGTTGTGGAAATGTGGTAAATTAGTGGTGGTGTCAATGGGATGCCCATCCCACTCATTTAAAGGGAGGTTTCTTAATGTTTCCTAAGTACCCAACATGTTGATCTTACAAAGAAGGGCAAAAGTGTAATGGGGTGTCCACACACTCACTAATTAACCACATCAGATTTTTCCCCATTTGCTTCACACCTCATTTTTGTCTCACTCTAGTGCTCCACCATTCTCACAACAACTTCATGCTCTCCTTCACCAAAATCATGCCCCACCAGTTCGTCGAGGCTTCCATTGAGTTCTTATCAGCAACAACACCCTTCACAACATAGGAATCGTGGATTTGAGGTAAGAGATCAAGAGCTCTTTGAGTTTTTTGCATTTTTTGAATTTGATCAACCCTAACTTGCAATGTGTGATGTTTTAGGTGATTTAAGGATGTTTGATGCTTCTAAACTCATGTTCTAAGCTACCGAATATTCCTTCCCTTCATTCTCAGTGATTCGAGAGGTTGTATTGAGCATGAAACTTGATTTTTATGGAAATTTCTGCACTTGTTGTGGGTGTTGCAAAATCAAAAATAAGATGAAGATTTGGCTTCCAATGAAATCCCAAACTAATCTTGGCATTTAGATGTTTTAGGAAGGTTTTGAATGATGAGAAAGATGTACTTGAGGGACCTAGTTGCTGGAAAATTGATTGGAAATGTTTTGGTAGCTTGGGAAATGATTGGGAAGCAAGAACAGGGCAAATTTCATGTTTCTATGAAATTTGCTACTGATACTATAATACCTGTGATTTTCTTTTTCATATATTGTGCATTTAATTCACTGTGTATGGTGAATTTTATTTTATTTTATTTTATTTTTATTGTGGTGAATGAAATTTTCAATGGAAATTAATGTCAAATATCTAAAATTGGTTTTCTGAAGGGACTTATGTGATATTATTAAAAACTTTAGTTAGTAAACTTAAATTTTAAGTTTCATGTATTGATAAATTTATGTGGTGACATGTGACTTGGTGGAATTTTCTTAACTTGGGAAAACATTAGTCTAAGTGTGGGAGAGTATTAAAGGGGATATTTTGGAAATTTTGAAATTTGTTATTTTAAAAGCCCCAACCCTTACCTCACGCCACTTTTCTCTTCTACTGGTATACCCCTCGACTCTCACCCCTCTTCACTCTCTCGTGCTCCACTCTCCCTTTCTCTTGGAAGATTGGTCCTAAATCTTGGTAGGGGTGGAGATTGCTAACCTTGTGGCAATAAGAAATCAAGGTAAGCTCTTGGATTTGCTCTTCCT
The DNA here is from genome assembly GCA_037074585.1 of Biancaea sappan. Classification (NCBI taxonomy): domain Eukaryota; kingdom Viridiplantae; phylum Streptophyta; class Magnoliopsida; order Fabales; family Fabaceae; genus Biancaea; species Biancaea sappan. The sequence continues at coordinate 67,132,902 of CM073490.1, forward strand.
CTCCTCATTTTCGCATCACTAGAAACCCTAGAATGGGAACCTTAACTTTTTCTGATGTTGGGGTTGTTGGTGCTTTAAAAACCTTCCCAAAATATTAATAAAGTGATTGGTGGGTTGTTTTCATGTTTTAAAGTTGTTGGAAGCAATTATTGTTGAGTTGTGATGTTGAAGAGTTGGTGGCCATCATAAATTGTTTGTTGTTATCATAAACGCTTCCCTTGCTATCATGGATATGAAAGATTTAGAGCTTGACGATTGGAATTCGTTTTGAGAACTAGAAAGGCTTAGAAATCATTTTTCTTGAAGTTTTGTTGCCCATAAATGTTGCTTAACAATCCATGGGAGCTTGGGAACATAAATGATGGCTTTGGACGCTCGAAAATCTTTTTTTTGTGGAGATGAAGCTGAGCCAACATTGCAGCACCCCGCTTGAGGTTGCAACTGCAACAATGAGCATTAGAATGCCCTAATTTTCTTCTCTATTGTTGGGTGCTACAGTGACAGATCCTGTATCTTTTCCATGATTTTAAGAGCTTTTTTCCACCTATTCTCATCTTGGATTGGTAGGATCAAACCCCTAAACATTCATGGTGATTATTTTAGGTTTTTCAAGTTGTAATTCATCTAATCAACCACTTAAACCCTTGAGGTGAGGGACTATCACTACTTAACTTGAAATTTTGTTTATGAAAGTACCTTGTGACTTGTAAGAATGTATGTGCTCATTAATTCATATCGAGTTAAGTGTGATTTCGCTTAGGAAACCTTTATGCCAATTAAATCCTTGTCGAAGATAGTATGTATTCTTGTGGCATTGTCAAGTACTGTACTTGTTATTGTGACTTTAGTGTGAGATGTATGCTTAGAGTTAACTTTTTGTCTTCCTTCCAAGTTAAGGTGAAATGCTTTTCTGAGTGTTGGGTTATGGATTCCACGATTGTGTTAAAATGTAAGAAGTCACATACTTAGTAAAGGATTGTACCTCCATGTTTGCTTAGGGGAAGCAAATGTGAAAGCCCGCGGATGGTGGGCATATTCAATATTGGGATAAGTAATCTGTTAAACCCTCAAGGATGCCGTCTAAGTGATGGACAGATGATGATAAACATTAACAAAATCATACTTGGTAGCAGATGTCTAAGATGGTGACAAAATGGGAAATCCCTATACCACCCAAGCATGAGTTGGCCTCGACGGTCTAGCACTTCAATGAAGCATTATGTTCGATTATTAAGTTATTCATGCCTTATTAGGCATATTATTTGAGATAGATATGGTTACTAGCTTTGTACTCTTTTACTTACATTTGCTTAATTATGTGATCTTTGTTGTGTTGGTTGTACTGGAGAATGGGACCACATGAGAGTTTCATCCCCATAGGAGGTACACGGTAGGTTATTTCCTTATAGTGTTATATCTCACTAAGTTTATTACTCGCTTCCCTTTTGTGTACCTCTTGCAGATTCTGTTGTAATCAGTGAGTCTCCGCATGGGGAGTAGCAAATTCTCACCACACTCACTTGCTGCTGGTCGGTGATTCTTTTGGTATTTTGGGAGGGAAGTATGCTCTATAGTTAGTAGGACTCCTAGGATTTGTAGTTTGATATCTTGGGATGAAATGTATTTCATATCGTAGTTGTTGATTAAACTATGTTTTAAAACTTTCATTGACTTTATTTTGTGATGGAAGAGGGAAAGATTGGAAACATAGACATTATTTTGTAACTAGAATATTATATGGTATAAATGACTTTTAATTAAATTGGCTTCCACATATTATCATTATGTTTGGTTTATCTTTCCATTATTGCAATTAAATTCTTATGTTAGTTTAGGCTTATAGTTGTGGAGTGGGTCCCACACCATGCCGGTCACATAACCCAATTTGAGAGCGTGACAAATGCTCATTTTTGCAACGACAAAATCCAAAATTGCATAAACCCCAGTCGTTGTAGTGACAGAAAACAAAACACCAATGCCAGTTTTCAAGTCTATTTCAAATGGTCATAACTTTCTCAATTGAACTCCATTTTTAGTAGATTAGAGATTCTCACTAGAGTGGAGGCCAACAAGATATTTTGGTGAGCAGAAGAAGGAAGGCACACAACGCTTAGATGGAGACCAAGAAGCTTATATGTGTGGCATCCAATATGGAGGGAAAGAGTAAAGTTGACTCATATATCACATATACCATTAAAACCATTTTGCCCTTCTTTTCATTGGCATAAGAAATAAGTTATAAGGGCAAAGATGGAAATTCTCAATAAAACAGACTCATATATCACATATACCATTAAAACTATTTTGCCCTTCTTTTCATTGGCATAAGAAATAAGTTATAAGGGCAAAGATGAAATTCTCAATAAAACATCTTATTTATCCACCAATTGCACACCACATCATATCCACAAAACCATAAGTGTCCCCATTGCTCACCAAAACACCCACTTTAGAACTGCCATCACAAATTTTAGAAACACACAAGATTTTATTGTTTCCTTCACTTAGGTCCCTACACAAGGGCTCTCTTGATATAAGACACACACCACACTTGCCACAAGCCAAATAACCATTAATTAACAATTTCACACACCATCACATTTATCTCCACATACACACGCATGCACACAAGGATAATACGCCATCACAAATCTCGAACATTCACAAATACCACAATTTCATTAAAATTTCAAATCAATCCCTAAAGTTACATATGCATATAATAAGGAATACACACATCATCCAAGTCATGAAAAATTATATGTCACGACCCCTGACTATGTACATAACTGACAATGGAAGAGACCCAACCGCTTCACTGTAAGCCTCAACAAGATAGGACAAACTAGCACATACATACACATGTAATAACAATAATCATTCAAATTTACAATTTCCCTCAAAGAGGAGCAACATGGAAACAAGGTTTTGTTTAAGTGCTAATAATCAAAATACACGTATTTATTTTTTTTACGTTCTAATTGCCCTCAAATGCTAAGAATATTACAAATAGATCTTTCACACAAGAGCTCAAGTTCATAGAAGACATTTGGCATCTCAAGTAAACCCATGCCAACACCTCACCTACCCAATTATAGAGCTTAACTAGAGTAATACAAAAGAATTGGTGAGGAACCAAAAATATATGATACCCCAAAGTAATTGGCGTTTGGACTCAAATCAAGGCTCGACAGGTGCGTCCTCTTCGACTATATCAAAATCTGAAATGTTGAAATGGGGTAACTATATCGACTCAGTGAGGTAAAACAATCTATTCTATAAAACATACAAATAGAGATCAATAAACAAAAATATAATTTATCATGTTGTCAAAGTAAAACATAATTCATTCTTATCAGTCCCCTTACACTCAATGATCATGCAAGCACAAAATCCCCCCTTATCCTCTACTCGTGCTTATGATGTCATGAGGCCAAGTCCTATGACCGTCAATCTGTCCCTATTCTCCTATGGTCTCTTCCACTCATAAGTGGCCTTGTGGAGATATCACAAACATTTCATAGTTTAGGAATGTCCACATAAGTTCACATATAGCAAATGTAAAACAATTAGTCACTAATAAGGTAAGCATGCCACAGTATTCAGAATAGTCCAATAAAGTTATGGAAACCATAAACATAAATGTACACATTCTTGATCGATAGGAACATGGTATCAAATAACATATAAATATACATAAACAAAGTTTTCCCCTCACCTTGGCTTGAGTTCCCTTACCAATTTCCTTTAATTAGAATAGGATTTATAGGCCTTTAATTGGTGGAAAAAGACATAAGAACTCACCAAATACCTCTTGATCAAAAGAGCATGGAAAAAGATCAAAACTTCAAGTTTTTTTAAGTATCAAGTGGTGGCGCCTTGGGCGCCTAGAGTGCTCTCAGGCTCAAGGAAGGTTGGTGGCACCTTGGGCACCCATGCTTGCACCCTTGGCACCACCTAGCCAACTCTCGGGTTGCAAGACAAATTGTGGTGCCTTAGCCGTGCCAACCATCAAACTCTCTAGTTACTGCCCAAGCCAGGGCAACCATGGGTTAGACAAAAATTTAGCACCAAATAAAGGCCAATGTCATCCCCTATGATTCCCTAGCTTCAAGGACCCTTTTTAGGTTAAGACGGGGTGTTCTACTTGTCATAAAAGCCAATTTGAAAGCACATGACATATTAAACACATTTCCACCAAGATCCAGTTATCTTTATTTAAGAGTTTTCTTGTCAATCACAAGCCAGCACTACTCCAAAATCAGTTCGCAAACTACATTTCACTACAGCAGAAGAAAAATAGAAAGATAATGAAGAGTAGCTGAAATGCCAACCCATCCTAATCCTTAAAGGCTCACCCAAGAATCCCTAAGGTCACCTAGGGTTTCCAAAATCAAGAGGAAGGGAGGAGAAGGAGATGGAACCATATCTCAACTTGAATGCACCCTAGGCAACAATGGAGATGGTGGAAGGATAGAGGAAGTCGAGATGTAGTGTATGTGTGTGTGATTCAAGAGAGGAGAATAAAGGCATAGGAGTGAAGTGCCGTGGAATGAGAGAAAAGTGAGGCAAGTGTGGAGCATATAATTTAATTGGTGCAAAATGACTCAAGTGCCCTTGGGTGGAGGGGATTTTGTGACTTAGCCATTCATAGATGCACCCTACCTGCAAAATTCCTTTTCTTTATAAAAGAAATAATATACTCCACAATAAATACAACTTATTCATATTTTCCCTTAGTTCGTTCATATATTTAAATTTAGTCCTTCAAGGACCTTGATTTATTTCCTTGAGATATTAAAACATTAATTTGTGAAGTCATACCACCAAACAAGTCATGCACACAATACTACCTTATACAAGTCATTCATTTATGCATATACTTCTAGAAATATTACCACGCAAGAAATCTTGATTAGGCAACTTTTTGTTATATACATGCGTAGCGCACTGACCAACAAAATGGGACCTAAGGTATTACATTACAAATGTTACACATCATATAATCCAGTGTATAGGGACTAAGATGAATAGAACTTATACTGATATGACATGCATTCATGTGATATGATGTGATAATCTCTTGAGCTTATCTGTATGTGGTATAACATTTATGTTGAAACTACAAGATCCATGGATGATTATGTTATGTTTATGTATTGTGTTTGTGATTGGAAAGTCATGGCGGTGCACCCAATGGGAAGAGATACACATGGAGCCATAAAGGTAGAGACCTATTGTAATGGTCCACTCTTGGGCTTGTGACTAGCGCGGATGGTGCCTAAACCTATACTATTGCTATAATGACTAGGTTGCTTTCCAAGTTGGTGATTGTCACCATAAATAAACATAGGTCCTTAAAGCATGCTTTGTTCTCACTCGTATGCTCGTTGGGAAAACTTCATAAAGGGTCACCCATCCCAAAATTGCACGCTTAATTGTGGAATACTTATGAAATGGGTTCCCAAAAAGGAATGTGCACCTTGTTAGTATAGGTAGTACCTGTCAAATCTTTTAAGCTCTCTTCAACTGTACAGTCTTATACCTGCACAGTTTTGGAATTCTTTAACTATACAGTCTCATACTATAGAGTCTCGAGACACCTCTTATTCTGATGTAGAGTTAGTTCATTTATATGTGCTTTCGCCTAGAAGTCTCACAGGAGTCGTTCCTTGTCCATGCTTATTCTCTGAATCGGCGATCACTCCCTACCTTCATCGACCCCAGGCGTCATAGCCGCAACCTAATATTCCCTTAATCCCAATACAATTATTCCATATTTTCTTTATTATATATATATATATATATATATATATATATATATATATATATATATTTCAAATGCATGAAAGAATGCAAAATATCACATTTCCTTTCGAAAAATACATAAATGTATTATGATTAATACATTGTTAATCATATATATATATATATATATATATATATATATGAATAAATTGATTTCAAATGCATAAAAGAATGCAAAATATCACTTTTCTTTTCGGAAAATACATAAATATATGATTAATACATTGTTAATTATTGTAATTAAATGGTTTCAATTTATCATTTGTACTCATCAACATTCAATATAACATACATCTAATCCCCCTTATGCAATGCTAAATGGCTTATCCAATTACAGAGCTTTCTAAGATTACCACTACAAAATAAAAGAGACAAGTACCATACCCCGAACAAATGAAAGGTATCCTTGGCACGCGTAACATCAGTTAATTAGTCTTTGGTGCTTGAAACTATAAAGGGATGAGTCTAATCCACTGACTCATTGAAATAGCCCTACCTATCATAAACACTTGACTATGCATGCCAAAATCACATAGATATAATGTATGATCATGTGAGCATAACCAATCAGTTGTGCACGGCACCCTGTCAGTTAAACCCCATAATTTTACACCATATGTACAAGTGCAAGTAGAAGTAATTATACAACATAATCAACAATAGGTACATTTATTGTATAGCTCAACATCAATCATGCATAATTACATAAATGAGAAAGCAAAATTGATTACACGGCATCAACGAAAGGGAATAGCCAACACAACTTACACGAATATCACATTTACATTTCTATAAACACAAACACAAACACAATTCATTACATGGGCATATAAGATCAACACATATCATTATTAAGCAATCAAAAAATTAAGCATCGCTCGCGCTTTCATCTACACCACATCACATCATCTCATCGTACACATTTTGTCATATGCCCTCACCATGTATGTCAACATGTGAGGTGCAAATTATATCACATGGCTCTCACTAGCCATCACAGTACCCCCTTATTTTGCCACATGTGGGTTAACCATAAATTTTCATACCCTGTGCCAACCCTCACAATGTGTCCGTCAACACACATCATATCACGACACATCTCATATCCTCCACATTTTTCCTCATGATTACTTGCTTCCTCGATCGTAGCATCATTTTTTATAATTTTAGTTACTACACATGTTTGAGTTGAGCATCGCAATTTCACAAATGGTTTTTATTGTAAATCTTTATTTATATATGGTTCAATAAAAATCGTGCAACTATCCATGCACATATCATTTGTTCATAAGGATAGTAATCAGAAGCAAGAATATTGATTTTTCGTATCATTTTCTCTTCTCACCCGATGGCCACATTCATCATAGTCTTGCATCACAAACACAAAGTACAAACAAGCCAAACCTGCACATCAAACAACCAAATTGTTTCCATAACACATATCCATCACACAACCATGACATCAATTGTATGAATTCAATATTCATGCTCTCATAGGTATAAATATTTAGAATCTATATGTCAAACACATAGATTTACACATACACATACACAACGTTCATCATTCACATTCATGTACAATTATCCACATCCATCATTCACACATAATGTCACCATATACATTCATGTACAATTATCCACATATACACAACATTCAACATACATTTCCTATACTATTTGCATTCATCATTCACACACAGGTATGCTTATTCAAATTGTAAGCATGTGAGATTTTATGCACATTCATCATAATGTCACCATATCATTTACTTGCATAATTTACTAAACAAGGTAAGGCTAAGTTCCCTCACTTGGATCCCAATGCTAATCTTTATTGAGTTTTCGTGTGTTACTTGGAGGAAGAAGGTGTCTAAAATGATTTGGGATCAATCCCAACAAATACAACACAAAGGGTTGCAAGAAGAAGTCAAAATCATAAAACAAGAAAAATGCTTGTTATTGCTTCTAACCGTTGGTCACTATTTTTGTCACATCTCCTAATTGGTAAGTAATTTTCCAATGATACTTATCTTGTTTGAAATTAGACTCAATGAGCTTTCCAGTGATATATAATTTTGTAAAAACAAAGTTCAATTAAGAAAATTACGACTGATTTAAGAATCTAGTGCTTACCTTGAACTTTAGTGTTCTTGACGTCGGGGAAAGTAACTAGTAACTGGGATTCCTCTGGAGATCACGAAGACATGAGGATCCAAGGATCCTCTAGGGTGCCTTCTAGGGTGTGAGGGCTTGAGTGGTATTTATAGGTGGAAAGCATCTAGGGTTTCTATGGTTTGGTAGCCACCCACTAGTTTAAGTTAAGTAGGATTCCTTTCTCTTTTTTTGTATTTTAGGTTAAGTGTAGTAGTAGGACTCCTCCACTTTTAGGTTAAGTGTAGCGCAAAGACTCTCCCCTTTTTTGTATTATTTTATTGTGTAGTTGTCTACTTATTAATATTATTTATATTTCTATGTGATAATTCATTCATTTATTTATATTATTATATCTTCATATAGTTATCTATTTCTTTATTTATATTATTATATTTTTATGTAGTTTATCTATTCACTTATTTTATTGTTTGTTTACCTAATCCTACTCTAAAAATGTCACACACCTCCTATATATTATTATTATTATTATCTAACTTATCCTAATATCACACACCTTCTTTTATTTATTTATTGTATTTATCTAACCTATCCTAATGTCACACACCTCCTCTTAACCTCTTATTTATTTTATTTAACTTATACTATTTTTTTATCTACACTTATTTATTTATACATACTCCACTCCTCTTTTAAATAATTTTTTTTTTCTAACCATCCAAAAGTAACTTCACACACCTCTATAGCAAAAATAGGCAATGTATGCAAACAAGCAACAAAATCATTTAAATAAACAACCACTAGCTATAATTCCTATGAGAAATTCTCAAATTCTCTTCGAATACCCATCTATCTACAAAAATTTTTCCATAGGTCCATACTCACTTTCTTACAACAACATAATACTTGGGTTATCACACCTATAAACTCAGAGACAATGGTGGATGTGGCGGGAGTTGCAGGCAACTATCCATATGTACCATGGATGACCCGGTTGATGAGGGATATACTTTCTTGCTTGAATACATGTTGTGAAGACATTATGTTGTATGATTCATGTATAATCGTGTGAATTGTTTCCTTGCATGTTGGCATGTATTTGTTGTCACTATGGTGTTGGACGATTTTTTTTTTTTTGGTTAAGAGTAGTGTTGCCTGCTTACTAAATATGTGTGATACTCACCCCTCTTCTTTCAACATTTTCAAAGTTAACAGTTGAAGGATAACATCTGTCTGAAGAGTAGCAAATTCTAAGCACCCAAACCCCACTTGATTTTGGGGTTGGTTTTGTTTCCTTTTGTACATTTTGGTTTTTGTGCTTCTTTCTGTGGTCGCATAGGTGCTAGGGGTTGAATGATGGTTTTGTATATTGACTAATGATGAATACACATATTTTGAATATCTTGTAACCTATGTTTCTAAGTATTCTGGTTATTATATATTGTTGTGATGGGAATGTGTAGAAACATAGTAGAGACATAACTTTGTATACAAACATATTTATGATGAATGAATGAGAAGTTGCATTTATGAAAGCTTTTAGTTTTATTTGTCTTATATTATGATGAATGTCTTGTATGCTAAATGTGTTGCGTCAAGCTCACGAGGTGGGATTAATCTCGCCTTTATGTCGGTCACATATCCGGATTGGTGCGTGACACTTCATCAGCTCGAGCCAAAAGGATAGTATCATTGCTGAAAAGACTAAGAATAAAGATGAAGGCTATTCTCCAAAGATGAGGTATGCCTTGATAAATGCCGATGATATGGAGAAGGAAGTGGCTCTGTGACAGAATCATTTTAAGGATAGTATCTGTTTTTGTAGTTTTCTGGTAAATCACTGAAGAAACTCAATTGAGAGGGAGTTATAAAATCATGTTTCTTTGATTGAGGAATGGACACTCATACTGATGCAGAATCAGAGGAATATCAAGAATCAACAAGAATACTTTCGAATCTGGACAGAGAAATATTGGAACAGAGTCTTGACTGCTACTTCAAAACCCCTCTCCGAAATAACGATGAAAATTTAAACAAAAAAAAAAGATTTTGCTGATCAAATATGACATGGTGCTAACCGAGCATGACGTGGCTACTGACATGAGGTTTAAATGCTGACTAAAATATCTTATTCAACACCACATATGCATAGACTTACAGATGACTAACAATTCTTCATGACTAATACCATTTTTTAGAGCTGTCAAAACGGGCTCGGCCTGCCGGGTCGAGCCCGTTTAACCCACTAAAAGGGAGGGTTGGGTTTATAAATTTTTGGCCCGTTTAAATCCGGGCCTAAGCGGCCCGGCCCACCAACCCGCGGGTTATACGGATTCAACCCGGATAACCCGCGGGTTACCTGTTTAACCCACTTAAAAAAAAATTTTAAAATAAATATTTTTAATACATATTACATATTCACTTATTTAGAATTTCAAATATTCTATAACCTATATTCTATACTATTATTACATTACTTATTGTCTTACTTTATATATTTACTATTTTTCTGTTATAACGATAAAAATGTGTTATCATTTTTTATAATATAGGAAAATTAGAGCTTTAAAAACTTGTCAAATGTTAAAATAAATTGGTGCTTTAATGCCATTTTCATTCATATCTTCCAAAGGTTAATTTGTAACATAATAGTTTAAGATAGGGAAATTGTAGGTGTTTTATATTTTTTATTTGATAATTGCTATTCTTCATAAAATGATATCTAATTATACATTGATTATCAAAATTTCTAGTGATTGGTATTTTGGTTACAACAAATGAGCAAATGAATATTGAAATTTGAATAAAAAAAGTAAAAAAAAGAAATTTCTAGCTAATTTTACAAAAAGAAAAAAAAATTTAGAGCGGGCTGGTGGGCTAGCCCGTTTAGCCCACCAGCCCGCACCTAGGTGGGCTGGGTTGCCAATTTATCAGCCCGTTTATAAACGGGCTGACCCGGCCCAGCCCGCATAACATTGAGCCCGCCGTGGGCCAACTCTAACCCAGCCCGCCAGCCCGTTTTGACAGCTATACCATTTTTCATGTGTTTAAAAACAATAAGGACCAAAAGTACAATTTTATCTTACATTTCTTAATATATATATATATATATATATATATATATATATATATATATATATATATATATGTAAAATAACTAGTTTAGTGTATTATTATTTTTAAACTAGATTCAAGTATTTTTATTTTTTTAAAACAAATAATTGCTCTCTTTCCTAGGCTTAAATTAATTTAGACAAAATAAATAATATTTTATAGCGCTTAGGCATTGCAATTTTTCAGCGCTGAAAGTGCATCCCTACAAGAGATGAGCCGCCCACATGCTCCACAGGCTGTCATCGTGATGTAGGACTCAACATTTTGCCAGAACATATACTGTTATAATCCCACCCAAAATAAAAAGACCCACCATAAAATGTATATACATTATTGATACTCAATGTTAGAATTTACATTCTCAACTAAAAATAACACAAACATATAATCTATATCATCATCTGATCAGACAAATACCATTAGTAGTTATAGAATAAGAACTATTCCCCACTCCGACCACAATATTTCTCTACAGCCCCACATTTCTTTTTTTTTTTTTTTGTTTGGGGGGGGGTAAATATATTTCGAAACGAAGAAATAAAAAAATAAAAAATAAAGGGATATCGAGAAAACTCAGAGCAAACAGCATATTCATGAATTTATGCAAGCTCATCATCATTGAAAAGCAAGATCATGAACCAGCATGTTTAAATAGACGGACATCACAAAGACGGTAAAATGTACCACAGCCACCAAGAAATTCCAGAGAACACATTGGGAAGGCAAAAGCAAAAGATGAAACAAGATCATCAGTCGTCACCCAGCAACTTCTGTTCAATGTGGAGGTCAATGTGATGTGATTCAACAAACGCTGGTTGATGTGACTTCATCATGGCTATCTGTAACTGCCCAGACTTCTCAAACATGCTAAGATTAGACAGTTTCGTATTCCAGAAGCGACTGGGCAGAAGCAAACCGCGAAAAGGTTGTAGAACCCTCCCTATGATAAAGTGGGTGCTGCTGGTGATAAGAACTACCAGAAGCATTAGTTGGACTTGGAAAATGTGTAGTTGAGTTTAGAGATGACAAAGATGGGCAATTCCACAAATATGGAGAATTCAAATAAGAACCTAGAGATCTTTGGGATGCATTCTGAAGATCTACTGCACTTCGGCTGACAATTAGGGAAGGGGATTGGTGATAGGACAAAAGAGATGGCTCAAAACGAGGGGTATTAGTGAGAAAGTGGCTATGAGAGGCAGCTAGAGACTCTGGTGTTGCCCGGACAATTTGCATAGCTGAAGATGATGCTAATGATGATCTCAAAGATGATAATATAGAGGATGCCACAGAGAGCAAAGGTGTGGATTCTGAGGGTGGTGGATCAGGTAAACCAGTTTTTGCATCACGCTTACAAACTGGACAAAAGGTTCTCCATGAAGTAAGCCAAGTATCCACACAGGTAGCATGAAACTCTGCCAATAATTCGTCAGAAAAGTGAAATTCCAACATTGTAATGTGCACACAATGCAGTAGAAAATCAGAACAAACAACACCAAAAGAAAATACACAAGATTATTCTTTGCAAGCAAAGAACACAACCGCAAATTTATGCATCAGAGTTAGTTAGAATCATACCTTTGTCCAAATGCATCACATAGTAAAAACGCAAACAAGAATAAATTACACTAATCTCCTTAAGGTTTGGCTAAATTAAACTTAATATTCTTCTTATTCCAAAAACTACAACTGGTTCACTGAATTTTTGATATATTGCAAAAATCTCTCTTCCAATTTACTTTTTGACAATAAATTTAATTTGTACAAAATATTGAGACTGTGATTTGATTCTTAATAGAAGAGTAAAAGCAGTTAAGTTGACATTAAACTCCAAATAAGACTATGATTTACTCTTAAAATAACATGAAAGACAGTTAGATGATTTACTTTTGGAACGAACTTTTATTGTTAGAATGTCAAGTTCATCAACAAAAAATAAATTTTAGGGTAGGTTTCCGCATTATATATCAATGTCAAGGGAGCTGAGTGCCAGTTTTTGAACAAAGGGATATCAGGTGTAATTTACCCAAACTTTAAGGGTGGCTGATATTATTAACTCAAAAAACAATTTAATTTGATAGCAACGAAAATCTAAAAGTATTCTAGGCACACACAAGCACAAGCAATGACAGGTGAAAAATGTTTTTGAACTAGGAGAGTGCTATTACCAATTTATTCTAACAGAAGGATGATTCAAATAATTTTTTGCCACATTTCAATTTAAGAACTAAAGCAGAATCTCCTTTATACAGCAGTAGAGATTCTTTGTTGAATTCAAAGTTCTATTCTACTGGGATGGAATAACATTTTTTTCATATACACCTTACAGGTATTAACTGTTAAGCAATAATAATAAAAAAATAATCCAGCATTGTTCCTGACAAGTGAACACAGTTTTTCAATTGATTTCGACAACAGAAGATAAAGACGGTAAAAGAGAAAATATTATTTCTAACTAATTTCATAGTTTATTAAAAGAGTGCCATGGAGCATGAGCAGCATGACCATTTAAGCAACACCACGGCTGTGGCTTTGCAGATTCCATACAGGGTGCAGTGGACGCTATATATGTGCCACTAGCAGTATCATATGGCATGTGCAAGAGAGACGAATCATATTCAGTTTTCATTCACGGTTTTTCGCTTTGAGTTCCCGCGGGGGGGGGGGGGGGAGGTGGCAATTTTGCAGCCTTCTCCATGTTTTCACCAGGTTTGCAGCCCCTTTCCCTCTCCTTTTTTCTCCAACTCTGGTCTCCACTGTCTGTTTTATCTCTCTTTTTCTGTTCATTTTCTCGCTCAGTGGTTTCCGTGGCAGTTTTAAATATTTCATCCCTTGAATAGATGGCATCTGTTATGACTTTTACTTAGTGGGTTTGGCTGTCCGTAGACAAATGGCAGATACGAACTAGGAAGAAAGAAAGGGTAGCATGGTAGGGGCTGAAAGAAAAGGAAACTGGACAATGGATGAAAGAAAACACAGCAGTGGGTGAACATATAGAAACCACCAATCTGACGAGGATTTCTTACATCAGGTCAATACATGTGAAGCTAACAATGATTATTGCATTTTAGTCCAAGTTATTGAAGAGAAAAATTAATTACATCAAAATAAAACTTTAAAAAGTACTATAGTTAGTCATATTATTTTTATTAATTTTTCTTTAAAAGATGCATTACTAATTTCAATATATAAACTACATTTTATATTATTGGCTTCTCTAATCCCTTATTCTCTGCTTCTCTCTATCTGCTCTACTTAGCTTAACTGTTCTTATTATCATGTGCAATTTTTCCACCGCACATTAATGTTACATTTTAAATATACGTTTATGTGGATGTGTTGTTTTACCTGTATTTTATTTTTTAAGATTAAATAATTATCCTTGCCACCCTCCATGGCCCCCATTGCAACAATGTGCCAGGAACCATCAACAACTATGACTAAATTGAAAATACCCATTAAAAGTCTTTTTTCCAGCAATTATCTACTATTCTCCCATAATAGTTGTTAGACTGATACGATTGAGATTAATCAATTCTAAAATGCCATCAAGTCAGCTCATAAGATCTTAAGCTAAGCAATTAGATATTTGCCTTGTCGTGTGGCACTTAAGGAATTAGCTACAAAATGTTAGGGTCCCTATTCCCTAATCATGGATCTAGTTAAGAGCTGTGCGGTGCTATATTTTGTGTGAGTATGGAGGAAGTGCGATGGCAGATTCGGTGTTCTCTTTTTTCTTACCCTTCCATTAGGTCTAGTTCAAAATGCAAGACTCGCAAAAACTTGAATAACTTCTGATCCCCTTCAATTAGTTCAGAAATTCTCTATTATACAACCTAAGAGGCATAACCTCCCCTGAAATTAAGGACATTGCAGAAGAGTACTCCTCTACATGGCATAAACTACTACTAATAACTGCCATAGCTTTAAGTAAAACACAATAAAGTCTGGAATTACAGAAGGGGGGGGGGGGAAAGAAAAAGAATACTGCAATAGCCCAGAGGGCGGTGACCAGGCGCCTAGGTGTTCCAGCCCTCTGGCCACTGGGGTGCTGGAGTCTAGGCCCCAGCTTTTGGGCACTTAGGCACTAGTACTAACACAATATGAGCTAAGTCTCAAAAGGTTGGAAGTTCTAAAAAGCTTTGATGCTACTACAGATCAGACAATTTAGAAAATATAAGTGGATAAGAGAGATGCCAATTCATGACTTAATTGTGGGATTTAGTGTTTATCACCCTAATTTATGGGATTTCATCATTTATTGTTTTGTTAGGATCTTTCCTTATTTGTAAATATCTGTTTTGATTTGATTTTGATTTTGATTTTGATTTGTATTTATTTCATGGGTTTAAGGAGGATTTTCCTCCCTATGATTGTGCTTGTAAGTTGTGTATATACCTAGGCCATAGCTTGTACAGATCATATTAGTGTGAATAGTATTTGGGAATTCCTCATTCTGCATGGTTTCAAAACAAGATTCCTATATCACTTTTTTTTCCTCCTTCACACTAATCTCCCTTGCTGTGCCTTCTTGGAAACCCTAATTCCTCCTTCGTGGGTTCCACCTATTGCATAGCCCTTGTTTCTGACCCAATCACTCTTAGGTTCACCTCAGATCATTGTCACTAGTGCATCCTCGTTGATCGAAGCCCCTCTGACCGCTGCATGCGCCGCCACATGCCACTCGCTTCTCTTTGCAGCATTCTTCACGCGCCAGCATGACACTGTCCCTCCAGTACCAGCCTGCCCAGAACTGGTCGCGGGCCATCGTGGAGTCTTGCCCAACCTTCATTTTCTCTGTCTGGGCCCCTGTTTGTGGTGTTCCTTCATTATTTGGTATTTTTCAATATTTTTTTAGCACTACTTCCTCTATTTGTGGTGTTCCTCCTTCTATTCTAATGATGGCTACCTCTAGCAATGTTGCCTCGGGATTTACAGCCTCAAAAGGAGTGTTCTAAATGCCCTTCATCTAAAATCCGAAGACGTTACAGCTTGGATTGTTGAATATGGAGTGTCTGATCATATGACAAGTTATACATCATTGTTTGTTGAATGCAAACCATGTCACGAGAACTTCAAAGAAAGAATTGCAGATGGTTCCCTCTCGTCAGTCACTAGTATTGGAAAAGTAGTCATTTCTGATACTTTGACCCTCAACTTTGTTTTACTTGTGCCTAATTTATCTTGCAACTTGTTGTCAATTAGCAAGCTTTTGCAAGACATGAAGTGTATTGCTAAGTTCTCGTCCACTCAATGTATATTTCAGGACTTGGGTTCGGGGAAGACGATTGGCAATGCTAAAGAGAGTGGTTGATTGTACTTGATCAAGGCAAAAGCATATCGTGTTGCTATTGATTATGGACGTGTGACTAATAACAATATTATGTTATGGCATTATCGCCTTGGACACCCAAGTTTCTCCTATATATCAAACATGTTTTCATCTCTGTTTTTAAATAAAAACCCCAAATTGTTTCAATGTGAAGTGTGTGAACTATCCAAACATTGTAGTAGTCCTTATCCTCCACGCGCTTACAAACCTTCTCATCCCTTTTTTGTTATTCATAGTGACATATGGGTCCTTCACGCGTTCAAACATATATAGGGCATGATACTTTATAACCTTTATTGATGACCGTACTCGCCTTAAATGGACTTTTCTTATGAAAGACAAGTTTGAGATTGCTTGAATTTTCAAAATCTTTCATACCATGATTCAAAACCAATTTCACACCAACATTCAAATTCTTTGAACTAACAATGCTAGGATTATTTTAACTCAATCCTTGGTACTTTCTTTTTTGAACATGGTATTATTCATCAAAGCTATTGTGCTTATACCCCTCAACAGCATGGGATTATTGAGTGTAAAACTAGGCACCTTCTTGAAATTGCCCGATCATTGTTACTTGCACACAACAACAACAACAACAACAACAAAGCTTTATCCCACTAGGTGGGGAATTCATTGTTACTTGCACACAATGTACCTAAATATTTTTGGGGAGATGATGTCTAACAACTCTTGCTAACAGAGTGCCTTCTAGACCTTTGAAATTTGACACCCAATGTAAGGTCCTTTTAAAACACTTTCCTCAAAATAGATTGATTGTTGACCTTCCTCTAAAGGTGTTTGGATGTTCAGTCTTTGTTCATATTCCATCTCATCACCAAAGCAAACTTGATGCCCAATCTGAAAATTCTCTTTTTCTTGAGTATTACCCTCACCGAAAGGGCTACAAGTGTTATTCCTCCACTTCACGAAAATACTACACTACCATGGATATTACTTTTGTTGAACATATACCTTTCTACCCCAAAACTTATATTTAAGGGGAGAAAACTATGAATCAAGGAGAATATCAATTTTGGGTTGAGCCATTACCTACACATTAAGTCCAACATGTAGCTCCTATTATTGAGCCTTCTCCTACACATGAAGTCCAACCTAAGGCTCCCATTACTTAGGTTGAAGGAGACAACAGAGACCTAAAGGTGTATTCCAGGCATCCTAAGTGTAATAGAGCACAAATGAACAGAAAGAGAACAAACTCTCTGATACGTATTCCATTAGTCTCCTAGGATTATATACAAGTTCCATAGATTCAAGAAAGGAAATAAAATAAAATCAATCCCTATGATTATGCTATCAATTCCTATGACTATGCTAGACAACATCCCTAAGTATTAGCATCCAAGATTAGCCTACAGTTATGGATAAGTCAACTATACAATTAAGCATACACTAACTATGCAATATCTCTATCATTAACACTCCCCCTCAAGCTGGAGTATAGATATTAATCATGCCCAGCTTGTTACACATAATCAATTCATGTCTCATTCAGGGCCTTTGAAAATATGTCAGCAAGTTGATCTGTCTTCACATATCCAGTAGCAATCAAGTTTTCCTCAATTTTTTACAAACAAAGTGACAGTCAAATTCAATGTGCTTAGTTCGTTCATGGTAAACTAGATTTGATGCAATATGGCAAGCATCTTGATTATCACACCACAATTTTGCTGGCATCGAATGCTTCAACCCAATCTCATTCAATATGTGATGTATCCATATAATCTCATGCGTGGATTGTGTCATAGCCCTATACTCGGATTCTGCACTCGATCGCGATACAACATTTTTTTTACTTTTCCATGATACCAACTTCCCCCCCCCCCCAAACAAAAACAAAATATCCCATAATGGATCTCCTGTCAACCTTACTCCTAACCCAATCAGCATCTGTAAAGCACTCAGTGCCAGTATGCCGATAATCACTGTATAATATACCAAGGCCTGGAGCTACTTTCAAATAACATAGAATATGTTCTAGAGCTACCCAATGCTTGACTGTAGGTGCAGACATGAATTAACTAACCACACTTACTACAAAAGCAATGCAAGGACGAGTTACAGTAATGTAATTCAATTTTCCAACTAACCTCCTACATCTCTTTGGATCATCAAAGGAATCCCCATCATCTTTTGTAAGAAGCGTGTTTGGAATCATTGGAGAACTACACGGCTTGGCTGTTAACTTTCCAGTTTTTGCAAGCATGTCCAAAACATACTTTCTTTGAGATAAAAATATTCCGTTCTTACTTCTTGTCACTTCCACTCCTAAGAAGTATTTTAGCTAGCCCAAGTCCTTCATGTGAAACTTGGTATGCAAGAATGTTTTGAGAAATGAGATCCCTGCATGATCATTCCCTGTGATGACAATGTCATCCACATATACAACAAGGAGGATAACACCGGCTACTAATTGTTTGCAGAACACTGAGTGATCACATCTACTCTTCTTTAATCCAAACTCCTGAACCACTATACTGAAATTGTCAAACCAAGTACGAGGACTTTGCTTCAACCCATCAAAGATTTCTTTAGATGATAGGTGATGTAATCAAGGATAACCCCATTGCAGCCTAAGAAAAGGAGAACACTTCAATTGGACCTCTAACTCATTCAAGGGTTAAAGAGCTTGGACTAATTGCAGCCCAGGGAGAACACTTCAATTGGGCCTCTAACTCGTTTAAGGGCTAAAGGGCTTGGATTGGGCTTAACCACTTTGTTGAAAGTGGAAGAAGTGTGAAAAAGATTGCATGTGGGATAGTTGCATTTGTTGAATATAGTTGTAGTCTATTACCTATGCATTTATTGTCTTTGACATTTAGCTACCTATGCATTTATTATCTTTGACATTTAGCCTACACTACTTGACTTTTAGTTGATGCATTTAATGCATTAGTTGGAGTCTTTTGTCTTTTTGTTTTGGAGACCCTCTATAAAAAGGGTCCTTGCCATTTGTTGTAAACCATCTTTGAATCATATATGAGATATTGGCATTTTGCTTTCAAGAGGATTCTTGAGTTCTTTCTCTTATCTAACTTGTGTTAGTGGCGAGAGCAACTAGATTTCTTATCACTCACGTTCTTCTTTCTTGAGTGTGGCGAGATCAACCTATTTCTCTTAGTTGTGGCGCCCTTTGGCTTATCAATTGAGTGATTTGGTTTCATTTGTTTGTTTCTTTCAACTTATCCAGAAAATCGATCAAGTGTTTTCCCTCCAGAAATCACATCATATTGGTATCAGAGCCACTTCAATTCAGGTTCTATTATTTGTTTTGTGTTTTGCCCCTTCGTGGAAAGCTTAATTTTATTCTGTGTTTTGCCACCTACATGGAAGGCTTAGTTTTTCTTATTTTGTATTCTGCCACCTATATGGAAGGCTTAGTTTTCCTTATTTTGTAATCTGCCACCTACATGGAAGGCTAATTTTCTGGTCTGTTCATCTTTATCTTTATTTCTATTCTTGTGTTGTTCTATTTTATTACAGTTTTTTTATTAAAAAAAAAATTCATCGTTACTGTTCATTGTTCATCGTTACTGTTCATTGTTCAACCCTACTGTTCATTGTTAATCCGAGTGTAAACACTTAGAGAGTAAACCTACCCTTCACCAAACTCAAACCAACAAATTACAAATCACTATGACAGGAGAAAATAGTTCTGAAGTTCCTTTTGGGCTTAGCCTACAACAAGCTCAAATTGTTGGCCTACAAAGAGGTCAAGAAGAAATAATGGAACAAATAGCTCAACTAACCACTCAAATGGCTAGATTTATGGAGCTACAACAACAACAACCAAGAAGAGGAGCTTATGTTGAACACCATGGAGAAGAATCTGAAGCTGAAGAAGGTGAACAACCTAGGCAAAGAAGGCAGCAGAGGGAGCGTGATGCCAACATCAAAATGAAGATTCCTCCATTTAAGGGAACAAGTTCTCCTGAAGAATACTTGGAGTGGGTGCAACGAGTAGAGAAGATTTTTGAATATCAACAATATTCAGAAGCTACCAAATGCCGACTTGCAGCCTTTGAATTCACTGATTATGCAAATCTATGGTGGGAAAATTTGAAGAATCAACGAAGAAGAGATGGAGAGGAGGAAGTTCGAAATTGGAGATTGATGAAAAGGCTCATGCAGAGGCGTTTTGTACATGATTACTATAAGCAAGAGCTTTATTTTAAGCTTCAAAGCTTGAGGCAAGGAGGCATGTGTGTTGAAGATTATGTCAAAGAATTTGAAACTTTGATGATTCGGTGCGAGCTGAATGAACCTCAAGAGCAAACCATATTTCTTGGCGGTTTGAACAAAGAAGTTGCTGACTTAGTAGAGTTGCAGAATTATGTCTTCTTAGAAGATGTAATTAAATTGGCAATTAAGGTGGAGAGACAGAAAAAGAGAGTTTATGGAAGAAACAATGGAGTGTCTAAACCATTGGGGAGTAAACCTTTCCAAACACTTTCCCAAACCTCAAACACTACCAAAGGGAGTAATAAGGAGATATGGAAGAAAGAGCCGAACAAATCTGAAAGTTCTAAGGGGAAGGATAAGAGAGAAGACAACCAGCCCTCTAAAAGAAGCCGAGACATTAAGTGCTTCAAGTGCTTAGATCATGGCCATATAGCATCCGAATGTCCTAATAGAAGAGTGATGATCTTGAAGGAGAAACAAGGGGAAATAGAGAGTGAAGATGAAGATATTGTGGAGGAATGTGAAGAGGAAGAATATTTTGACAAAGAAGAAGTTGTTGAGTATGCTGATGAAGGTGCTGCCTTAGTTATTAGACGTGCCTTGAATATCCAAGCCAAGGTAGAAGAAGAACAGAGGGAGAATATTTTTCAAACAAGGTGCACTATCGGAGGCAAAGTTTGTAACGTGATAATTGATAGTGGGAGCTGCACTAACGTTGCTTCAACCACCTTGGTTGGAAAATTGAAGCTACCTATCATCAATCATCCCCATCCATATAAGCTGCAATGGCTAAACAATCATGGCGAGATGAAGGTCACCAAACAAGTAAAGGTACCTTTCTCTATAGGGAAGAATTACAAAGATGAGGTATTGTGTGACATAGTCCCTATGGATGCTAGTCATCTTCTACTTGGGAGGCCCTGGCAATTTGATAGAAGAGCACTACATAATGGCTTCAAAAACACCTACGCTTTCGAGAAGGATGGAAAGAAGATTGTGTTGGCACCCTTAAAGCCAATACAAGTACAGCCGAAGAAGGATGTAATCGAGGAGAAGAAGCCTAGTTGTTTTGCTTCTAAGAATGAGTTAAAGAAGGCAATAAAAAGGGAAAACTTTGTATTATTGCTAATTCTCAATGAGCTAAATCCAGAACTTGCAGAAAAGCTTCCTAAGCTTGTGAGGGAGTTGATAGAAGAATTTGCAGATGTCTTTTCGAATGAGCTACCTAAGGGATTGCCACCCTTAAGAGGAATTGAGCATCAAATTGATTTGGTGCCCGGTGCTGCCTTACCAAATAAGCCAGCATACAGAATAAATCCAGAGGAGGCTAAGGAGCTAAAAAGGCAAGTTGATGAGTTGATTGAAAAAGGTTATGTAAGGGAATCCATGAGCCCTTGTTCTGTGCCTACATTATTAATCCCTAAAAAGGATGGCTCTATGAGAATGTGTGTGGACAGCCGTGCTATAAATAAGATCACCATCAAATACCGCTACCCAATTCCAAGATTGGATGACATGTTGGATGAGCTGAATGGTTCCAAGGTGTTTTCAAAAATTGACTTGAAGAGTGGCTATCACCAAATCCGAATGAAAGAGGGAGACGAGTGGAAGACAGCCTTCAAGACAAAGCATGGACTTTACGAATGGATGGTAATGCCATTTAGGCTATCTAATGCCCCTAGCACATTTATGCGATTGATGAATCATGTGCTTAGATCTTTCATTGGAAAATTTGTTATGGTATATTTCGATGATATTTTGATCTACAGTCAAAGTTATGAGGAGCATGTGCAACATTTGAAGGAAGTCTTGGAAGTGTTGCAAAAGGAGAAACTCTATGCTAATCTAAAAAAATGCTACTTTTGTCAAGACCATGTGATTTTTCTTGGCTTTGTAGTATCTCAACAAGGAGTGGGAGTTGATGAAGAAAAGGTGAAAGCTATCAAAAAATGGCCCGTTCCAAGAACCATATATGAAGTAAGAAGTTTTCATGGGCTTGCCTCTTTCTATAGAAGATTTGTAAGGGATTTCAGCACCATCTTAGCACCCATAACTGAATGTATTAAGGGAGAAAAGGAGTTCAAATGGAGTGATGCAGCCCAACGAAATTTTGAGCTTGTCAAAGAAAAATTGTGCAATACACCCATATTGGCTTTGCCTAATTTTTCTAAGACTTTTGAGATTGAATGTGATGCTAGTGGAGTGGGAATTGGAGCTGTACTTCTTCAAGAAAAGCGTCCTATAGCTTATTTTAGTAAGAAGTTGAATGGAGCCAGTCTTAACTACTCTACCTATGATAAGGAGTTCTACTCTTTAATTAGAGCTCTTGAGACATGGCAGCACTACTTGTTACCAAAAGAATTTGTAATTCACACAGACCATGAATCACTCAAACACTTGAAAGGTCAGAGCAAGCTGAATAGAAGACATGCAAAGTGGGTGGAATTTCTTGAAGCTTTTCCCTATGTGTTGAAGTATAAGAAGGGAGAAACCAACATTGTTGCAGATGCCTTATCAAGGAGATATGCTTTAATTTCCATGATGAATGCTAAATTGTTGGGATTTGAATCTCTTAAAGACCATTATATGGAAGATTCGACACTTGCTTCTATTTATCTCGCTTGTGAGAAAATGGCATATAAGGGATTTTATAGATCTGAAGGTTTTTTATTTCGCTTGGGGAGACTTGTAATTCCAAACTGTTCTATAAGAGAATTACTTACACGAGAAGCTCACGGAGGAGGATTGGCTGGGCATTTCGGTGAAACCAAGACATTGGAGATGCTGAAAGAGCATTTTTATTGGCCTAACATGATTAGAGATGTGCATCATGTGATTGAAAGGTGTATTGTTTGCAAAAAGGCCAAGAGCAAGGAAGCAGCCCATGGACTTTATACACCTCTACCTGTTCCAGATCAACCTTGGACTGATGTTAGTATGGATTTCGTGCTAGGCTTACCAAGGACACAAAGAGGTAAAGATTCGGTCATGGTTGTTGTTGATCGTTTTTCAAAAATGTCTCATTTTATTCCATGCCATAAGACCGACGATGCTGTGCACATCGCCAATTTATTTTTCAAAGAAATTGTGAGACTTCATGGCATTCCAAAGAGTATCGTGTCAGATCGTGATGCCAAATTTCTTAGCTACTTTTGGAAGACTTTATGGAGAAAGCTGGGAACAAAGTTACTCTTTAGTACTACCTGTCACCCACAAACTGATGGGCAAACTGAAGTGGTGAACCGAACGCTTTCTACTTTGCTAAGAACTATCATTGGCAAAAACTTGAAAAGTTGGGATGAATGCTTGGCCTATGCTGAATTTGCTTACAATAGAAGTGTACATGGTACTACTAAACACTCTCCTTTTGAAGTAGTTTATGGATTTAATCCATTGAGCCCACTTGATTTAGTACCATTACCACTTGAATCTCGAGAATGCATAGATGGAAAAATGAAGGCTGACATGATAAAGAAGTTACATGAAAACATTAAACAGCAAATTGAGAAGAAGAACTCCATCTATGAGAAGACTGCCAACAAGAGAAGAAAATTTGTTCAATTCAGTCCTGGAGATTTAGTGTGGGTTCATCTTCGAAAAGAAAGATTTCCAAACCAAAGGAAGTCCAAATTAATGCCAAGGGCAGATGGTCCTTTCCGTATCATAGACAAGGTAAATGATAATGCATACAAAATTGATTTACCTGAAGACTATGTTGTTTCTACTACTTTCAATGTGAGGGATCTTTCCCCGTACTTAGAAGATAAAGAGAACTTGGATTTGAGGACAAATCCATTTCAACCAGGGGAGGATGATGTAATCAAGGATAACCCCATTGCAGCCCAAGAAAAGGAGAACACTTCAATTGGGCCTCTAACTCATTCAAGGGTTAAAGAGCTTCATTCAAGGGTTAAAGAGCTTGGACTAATTGCAGCCCAAGAAAGGGAGAACACTTCAATTGGGCCTCTAACTCGTTTAAGGGCTAAAGGGCTTGGATTGGGCTTAACCACTTTGTTGAAAGTGGAAGAAGTGTGAAAAAGATTGCATGTGGGATAGTTGCATTTGTTGAATATAGCTGTAGTCTATTACCTATGCATTTATTGTCTTTGACATTTAGCTACCTATGCATTTATTGTCTTTGACATTTAGCCTACACTACTTGACTTTTAGTTGGTGCATTTAATGCATTAGTTGGAGTCTTTTGTCTTTTTGTTTTGGAGACCCTCTATAAAAAGAGTCCTTGACATTTGTTGTAAACCATCTTTGAATCATATATGAGATATTGGCATTTTGCTTTCAAGAGGATTCTTGAGTTCTTTCTCTTATCTAACTTGTGTTAGTGACGAGAGCAACTAGATTTCTTATCACTCACGTTCTTCTTTCTTGAGTGTGGCGAGATAACTCCGCCAACCTATTTCTCTTAGTTGTGGCGCCCTTTGGCTTATCAATTGAGTGATTTGGTTTCATTTGTTTGTTTCTTTCAACTTATCCAGAAAATCGATCAAGTGTTTTCCCTCCAGAAATCACATCAATAGGCTTTCCACACTCCCCAAGCAACAAAACCAGGTGGTTGGTCCATATATACTTCTTCAAGGAGATCACCATGTAGGAAAGCATTCTTGATGTCAAGTTGATATAAAGGCCAATTCTGAGAGGCCGCTATAGAAATGAACAAACGGATTGAAGTGAGTTTGGCCACAGGTGAGAAGGTATCAGAATAGTCAACTCCAAATGTCTGAGCATACCCCTTAGCCACTAATCTAGCTTTGACCGAGATATGGATGCGTTTGCATTAAACTTGACTGCAAAGACCCACTTGCAGTGCACAACTTTCTTGCCTTTGGATAATTTCACTAGATCCCACATATGATTATCATCGACAGCCTTTATCTCCTCAGGCATAGCGACATCCTTGCCTTTGGATAATTTCACTAGATCCCACATATGATTATCATCGACAGCCTTTATCTCCTCAGGCATAGCGACATCCCACCCCGGATGAGCCAAGGCTTCTTTAACAATTTTAGGAATTGAAATAAAGTCTACAGAAGCAATCAAAGAGCTAGATGCAGGAGATAAGTGGTCATATGAAAAACAAAATTAGCAATGGAATAAGTAGTTTTAGGAAGGGTACACTGACGTTTACCTTTACGAAGGGCAATCGGTATATCATGACCACTTGGTAGAGGATCTAATGACGAAGAAGCTGGTCCAGGACATGTATCACTAATTAATTATTTGTCACTTGATTGAGAATCCAATGACGAAGGAGCCAGTGTATCATTGGTTGCTTGTCTCCTAGAGTAAACTTGAATTATGGGTGGCCTCAGTGGTCGGAACCTCTTCTAGTTGTTCAACAGAGATACTCGGAGATGTAATTTTATAGATCAGCCATTCCTCGTCATCCTTCCCCTGACTTGGAGATGAGAAAAATGAGGAGAAAAATGGTGTGTCCTCTGAGAAGACTACATCAATTGAGACCAAATATCTATCCAAATCAGGAGAGTAGCATCAGTAACCTTTCTGAAGCCAAGAATATCCCAAAAATACACATTTCAAGACTTTTGGGTCAAGTTTAGTAATATGAGGCCTCACATCACGAACATAGCATGTGCTACCAAATACCCGTGGTTCTGCTGGAAACAATGGCTTGTTTGGAAAAATAATATTGTAAGGAATTTCTCCACCAAGAACCATAGATGGTGATGTAATCAAGGATAACCCCATTGCAGCCCAAGAAAGGGAGAACACTTCAATTGGGCCTCTAACTCGTTCAAGGGTTAAAGAGCTTGGACTAATTGCAGCCCAAGAAAGGGAGAACACTTCAATTGGGCCTCTAACTCGTTCAAGGGCTAAAGGGCTTGGATTGGGCTTAACCACATTGTTGAAAGTGGAAGAAGTGTGAAAAGATTACATGTGGGTTAGTTGCATTTGTTGAATATAGTTGTAGTCTATTACCTATGCATTTCTTGTCTTTGACTTTTAGCTACCTATACATTTATTGTCTTTGACATTTAGCCTACACTACTTGACTTTTAGTTGATGCATTTAATGCATTAGTTGGAGTCTTTTGTCTTTTTGTTTTGGAGACCCTTTTTGCCATATGTTGTAAACCATCTTTGAATCATATATGAGATATTGGCATTTTGCTTTCAAGAGAATTCTTGAGTTCTTTCTCTTATCTAACTTGTGTTAGTGGCGAGAGCAACTAGATTTCTTATCACTCACGTTCTTCTTTCTTGAGTGTGGCGAGATCAACCCATTTCTCTTAGTTGTGGCGCCCTTTGGCTTATCAATTGAGTGATTTGGTTTCATTTGTTTGTTTCTTTCAACCTATCCAGAAAATCGATCAAGTGTTTTCCCTCCGGAAATCACATCATATTGGTATCAGAGCCACTTCAATTCAGGTTCTATTATTTGTTTTGTGTTTTGCCCCTTCGTGGAAAGCTTAATTTTATTGCATTTTATTTTGTGTTTTGCCACCTACATGGAAGGCTTAGTTTTCCTTATTTTGTATTCTGCCACCTATATGGAAGGCTTAGTTTTCCTTATTTTGTAATCTGCTACCTACATGGAAGGCTAATTTTCTGGTCTGTTCATCTTTATCTTTATTTCTATTCTTGTGTTGTTCTATTTTATTACAGCTTTTTTATTAAAAAAAAAATTCATCGTTACTGTTCATTGTTCATCATTACTGTTCATTGTTCAACGCTACTATTCATTGTTAATCCGAGTGTAAACACTTAGAGAGTGAACCTACCCTTCACCAAACTCAAACCAACAAATTACAAATCACTATGACAGGAGAAAATAGTTCTGAAGTTCCTTTTGGGCTTAACCTACAACAAGCTCAAATTGTTGGCCTACAAAGAGGTCAAGAAGAAATGATGGAACAAATAGCTCAACTAACCACTCAAATGGCTAGATTTATGGAGCTACAACAACAACAACCAAGAAGAGGAGCTTATGTTGAACACCGTGGAGAAGAATCTGAAGCTGAAGAAGGTGAACAACCTAGGCAAAAAAGGCAGCAGAGGGAGCGTGATGCCAACATCAAAATGAAGATTCCTCCATTTAAGGGAACAAGTTCTCCTGAAGAATACTTGGAGTGGGTGCAACGAGTAGAAAAGATTTTTGAATATCAAGAATATTCAGAAGCTACCAAATGCCGACTTGCAGCCCTTGAATTCACTGATTATGCAAATCTATGGTGGGAAAATTTGAAGAATCAACGAAGAAGAGATGGAGAGGAGGAAGTTCGAAATTGGAGATTGATGAAAAGGCTCATGCAGAGGCGTTTTGTACCTGATTACTACAAGCAAGAGCTTTATTTTAAGCTTCAAAGCTTGAGGCAAGGAGGCATGTGTGTTGAAGATTATGTCAAAGAATTTGAAACTTTGATGATTCGGTGTGAGCTGAATGAACCTCAAGAGCAAACCATAGCTCGATTTCTTGGTGGTTTGAACAAAGAAGTTGCTGACTTAGTAGAGTTGCAGAATTATGTCTTCTTAGAAGATGTAATTAAATTGGCAATTAAGGTGGAGAGACAGAAAAAGAGAGTTTATGGAAGAAACAATGGAGTGTCTAAACCATTGGAGAGTAAACCTTTCCAAACACTTTCCCAAACCTCAAACACTACCAAAGGGAGTAATAAGGAGATATGGAAGAAAGAGCCGAACAAATCTGAAAGTTCTAAGGGGAAGGATAAGAGAGAAGACAACCAGCCCTCTAAAAGAAGCCGAGACATTAAGTGCTTCAAGTGCTTAGGTCATGGCCATATAGCATCCGAATGTCCTAATAGAAGAGTGATGATCTTGAAGGAAAAACAAGGGGAAATAGAGAGTGAAGATGAAGATATTGTGGAGGAATGTGAAGAGGAAGAATATTCTGACGAAGAAGAAGTTGTTGAGTATGCTGATGAAGGTGCTGCCTTGGTTATTAGACGTGCCTTGAATATCCAAGCCAAGGTAGAAGAAGAACAAAGGGAGAATATTTTTCAAACAAGGTGCACTATCGGAGGCAAAGTTTGTAACGTGATAATTGATAGTGGGAGCTGCACTAACGTTGCTTCAACCACCTTGGTTGGCAAATTGAAGCTACCTATCATCAATCATCCCCGTCCATACAAGCTGCAATGGTTGAATAATCATGGCGAGATGAAGGTCACCAAACAAGTAAAGGTACCTTTCTCTATAGGGAAGAATTACAAAGATGAGGTATTGTGTGACATAGTCCCTATGGATGCTAGTCATCTTCTACTTGGGAGGCCCTGGCAATTTGATAGAAGAGCACTACATGATGGCTTCAAAAACACCTACGCTTTCGAGAAGGATGGAAAGAAGATTGTGTTGGCACCCTTAAAGCCAATACAAGTACAGCCGAAGGAGGATGTAATCGAGGAGAAGAAGCCTAGTTGTTTTGCTTCTAAGAATGAGTTAAAGAAGGCAATAAAAAGGGAAAACTTTGTATTATTGCTAATTTTCAAGGAGCTAAATCCAGAACTTGCAGAAAAGCTTCCTAAGCTTGTGAGGGAGTTGATAGAAGAATTTACAGATGTCTTTCCGAATGAGCTACCTAAGGGATTGCCACCCTTAAGAGGAATTGAGCATCAAATTGATTTGGTGCCCGGTGCTGCCTTACCAAATAAGCCAGCATACAGAATGAATCCAGAGGAGGCTAAGGAACTAAAAAGGCAAGTCGATGAGTTGATTGAAAAGGGTTATGTAAGGGAATCCATGAGCCCTTGTTCTGTGCCTACATTATTAGTCCCTAAAAAGGATGGCTCTATGAGAATGTGTGTGGACAGCCGTGCTATAAATAAGATCACCATCAAATACCGCTACCCAATTCCAAGATTGGATGACATGTTGGATGAGCTGAATGGTTCCAAGGTGTTTTCAAAAATTGACTTGAAGAGCGGCTATCACCAAATCCGAATGAAAGAGGGAGACGAGTGGAAGACGGCCTTCAAGACAAAGCATGGACTTTACGAATGGATGGTAATGCCATTTGGGCTATCTAA
This sequence comes from Biancaea sappan, assembly GCA_037074585.1. Lineage (NCBI taxonomy): Eukaryota > Viridiplantae > Streptophyta > Magnoliopsida > Fabales > Fabaceae > Biancaea > Biancaea sappan. The sequence continues at coordinate 67,162,493 of CM073490.1, forward strand.
TGCCCCTAGCACATTTATGCGATTGATGAATCATGTACTTAGATCTTTCATTGGAAAATTCGTTGTGGTATATTTCGATGATATTTTGATCTACAGTCAAAGTTATGAGGAGCATTTGCAACATTTGAAGGAAGTCTTGGAAGTGTTGCGAAAGGAGAAACTCTATGCTAATCTAAAAAAATGCTACTTTTGTCAAGACCATGTGATTTTTCTTGGCTTTGTAGTATCTCAGCAAGGAGTGGGAGTTGATGAAGAAAAGGTGAAAGCTATCAAAGAATGGCCCGTTCCAAGAACCATATCTGAAGTAAGAAGTTTTCATGGGCTTGCTTCTTTCTATAGAAGATTTGTAAGGGATTTCAGCACCATCTTAGCACCCATAACTGAATGTGTTAAGGGAGGAAAGGAGTTCAAATGGAGTGATGCAGCCCAACGAAGTTTTGAGCTTGTCAAAGAAAAATTGTGCAATGCACCCATATTGGCTTTGCCTAATTTTTCTAAGACTTTTGAAATTGAATGTGATGCTAGTGGAGTGGGGATTGGAGCTGTACTTCTTCAAGAAAGGCGTCCTATAGCTTATTTTAGTGAGAAGTTGAATGGAGCCAGTCTTAACTACTCTACCTATGATAAGGAGTTCTACTCTTTAATTAGAGCTCTTGAGACATGGCAGCACTACTTGTTACCAAAAGAATTTGTAATTCACACAGACCATGAATCACTCAAACACTTGAAAGGTCAGAGCAAGCTGAATAGAAGACATGCAAAGTGGGTGGAATTTCTTGAAGCTTTTCCCTATGTGTTGAAGTATAAGAAGGGAGAAACCAACATTGTTGCAGATGCCTTATCAAGGAGATATGCCTTAATTTCCATGATGAATGCTAAATTGTTGGGATTTGAATCTATTAAAGACCATTACATGGAAGATTCAACACTTGCTGAAATTTATCTCGCTTGTGAGAAAATGGCATATAAGGGATTTTATAGATCTGAAGGTTTTTTATTTCGCTTAGGGAGGCTGGTAATTCCAAATTGTTCTATAAGGGAATTACTTACACGAGAAGCTCACGGAGGAGGATTGGCTGGGCATTTCGGTGAAACCAAGACATTGGAGATGCTGAAAACTGCATTTTTATTGGCCTAACATGATTAGAGATGTGCATCATGTGATTGAAAGGTGTATTGTTTGCAAAAAAGCCAAGAGCAAGGAAGCAGCCCATGGACTTTATACACCTCTACCTGTTCCAGATCAACCTTGGACTGATGTTAGCATGGATTTCGTGCTAGGCTTACCAAGGACACAAAGAGGTAAAGATTCGGTCATGGTTGTTGTTGATCGTTTTTCAAAAATGTCTCATTTTATTCCATGCCATAAGACCGATGATGCTGTGCACATTGCCAATTTATTTTTCAAAGAAATTGTGAGACTTCATGGCGTTCCAAAGAGTATCGTGTCAGATCGTGATGCCAAATTTCTTAGCTACTTTTGGAAGACTTTATGGAGGAAGTTGGGAACAAAGTTGCTCTTTAGTACTGCCTGTCACCCACAAACTGATGGGCAAACTGAAGTGGTGAACCGAACGCTTTCTACTTTGCTAAGAACTATCATTGGCAAAAACTTGAAAAGTTGGGATGAATGCTTGGCCTATGCTGAATTTGCTTACAATAGAAGTGTACATGGTACTACTAAACACTCTCCTTTTGAAGTAGTTTATGGATTTAATCCATTGAGCCCACTTGATTTAGTACCATTACCACTTGAAGCTCGAGAATGCATAGATGGAAAAATGAAGGCTGACATGATAAAGAAGTTACATGAAAACATTAAACAGCAAATTGAGAAGAAGAACTCCATCTATAAGAAGACTGCCAACAAGAGAAGAAAATTTGTTCAATTCAGTCCTGGAGATTTAGTGTGGGTTCAACTTCGAAAAGAAAGATTTCCAAACCAAAGGAAGTCTAAATTAATGCCAAGGGCAGATGGTCCTTTCCGTATCATAGACAAGGTAAATGATAATGCATACAAAATTGATTTGCCTGAAGACTATGCTGTTTCTACTACTTTCAATGTAAGGGATCTTTCCCCGTACTTAGAAGATAAAGAGGACTTGGATTTGAGGACAAATCCATTTCAACCAAGGGAGGATGATGTAATCAAGGATAACCCCATTGCAGCCCAAGAAAGGGAGAACACTTCAATTGGGCCTCTAACTCGTTCAAGGGTTAAAGAGCTTGGACTAATTGCAGCCCAAGAAAGGGAGAACACTTCAATTGGGCCTCTAACTCGTTCAAGGGCTAAAGGGCTTGGATTGGGCTTAACCACATTGTTGAAAGTGGAAGAAGTGTGAAAAGATTACATGTGGGTTAGTTGCATTTGTTGAATATAGTTGTAGTCTATTACCTATGCATTTCTTGTCTTTGACTTTTAGCTACCTATACATTTATTGTCTTTGACATTTAGCCTACACTACTTGACTTTTAGTTGATGCATTTAATGCATTAGTTTGAGTCTTTTGTCTTTTTGTTTTGGAGACCCTCTATAAAAAGGGTCCTTGCCATATGTTGTAAACCATCTTTGAATCATATATGAGATATTGGCATTTTGCTTTCAAGAGAATTCTTGAGTTCTTTCTCTTATCTAACTTGTGTTAGTGGCGAGAGCAACTAGATTTCTTATCACTCACGTTCTTCTTTCTTGAGTGTGGCGAGATCAACCCATTTCTCTTAGTTGTGGCGCCCTTTGGCTTATCAATTGAGTGATTTGGTTTCATTTGTTTGTTTCTTTCAACCTATCCAGAAAATCGATCAAGTGTTTTCCCTCCGGAAATCACATCAGATGGCATGCGATTGACTAGAATTGCTTAGGGACCTTCATTTGGAACATCAAGGCACGAGCAGTCTCAAAAAGATGTCTGTTCTTCCTCACAGCTACCCCATTTTGAGAGGGTGTGTCCACACAAGAAGTCTAATGAAGGATCCCCTTGCTGGATCAAATAATTCTGAAATGATTCTGACATGTACTCTTTAGCGTTACCACTTCTCAATACACGTATAGAACCATTGAACTGGGTGTTAATCTCACCACAAAAGGCAGAGAAATGTGAAAACACTTTAGACCGATTTTTCATAAAGTAAATCCTTGTCATTCGAGAAAAATCATCCACAAAAGTAACAAAATACCTAGATCCAGTTTTAGATACAATAGGACATGGTCCCCAAATATCTTAATAGACTAATTCAAAGGCTGATATTAATTCTGGGACTGAATGTATTACGATGATGTTTTGTAAAATGACATGATTCACACTCTAATGATGTTACATTATAAAATTTGGGGCATAACTTCTTCAAGGCAGACAGGGAAGGATGTCCCAACCGACAATAAGCATTGAAAGGAGAGGTGACGCTAGCGCAAGCAACTGACTGAGGCTCCTATGCATCAAGGATGTAAAGACCATTAGATACATGTCCTTTACCAATAATTTGTTTTGTCACAAAATCCTGAAATATACAATAATCAGGGAAAAAGACACACAATAGTTTAGGTCTTTGATGAATTTACTCACAGAAATCAAATTGAAGGAAAGATTGGGTAAACTTAAAACAGATGACAAGGTAATAGAAGAAGAGGGTTAAGTGGTCCCTAAACCTTCAACGTTATAAGTAGAACCATCTTCAATGGTAACAGGAGATGGAGATTTATGTGGCTTGAAACTTGAGAAGGTATTGGTATTACCTGTCATATGATTTATGGCACCAGAATCAATGACCCATTTATTTGAAGAGGTGATAACGCATATTTTACCTTAGTCAGTTATTTTTGACAATGTGGGAACTAAATGAGGTGCTAACTAAGACATCTTCAGCATGAATACAAGGTGAGACAAAACTTGAGGTGCTGACAGAGAGAGAAACACAACACAGCTGTAAACCAATAGGAAGGAATGAGACCCGATATCCAAACGAACCTGAATCACGAATCTGACACCAGGGATAGGCAGAAAATGAGGAGTCAACGCCAGGAAAGAAAGTCGTAGCCAAATGCTCCACCGCACACACCCTCATAAGCTGGCGCGTGAGGAACCACACAAAACTTCAGACGACGCGAGAGACCCATGCGCATCGCAAACTGCCACCGGTCTTTGGGGATAGGCCGAACTTAAGGTGACGCTCCTCCCTAGATTGACGACAAAGGGTCACTTTCCCAAGTGACCTAACACGCACACTGACCCTACACACCAAGGATCAAACCTAAGCCAGAAATGGCTCTGATACCATGTAATAGAGCACAAAATATAATAGAGAGCACAAGTGAACAGAAAGAGAACAAACTCTAATACGTATTCCATTAGTCTCATAGGATTATATACAAGTTCCATAGATTCAAGAAAGGAAATAAAATAGAATCAATCCCTATGATTATGCTATCAATTCCTATGACTATGCTAGATGATTATGCTATCAATTCCTATGACTATGCTGGACAAGGTCCCTAAGTATTAGCCTATAGTTATGGATAAATAAACTATACAAGTAAGCCTACAATAACTATACAATATCTCTATCATTAACACTAAGCAAGTGGAACAGTAGAATGCAATTCTTGAGCATTACCAATCTAACTCAAATCCAACTCCTAATGAGAACTCTCAAGGTAATTCTAATACTCATTCCTCCACTGAAAATGTAGATTACTACATAGATCTCCTCTTACCCATTGCTTGGAGAAAGGGGGTAAGATCATGTACTCAGCATCATATTGCTCAACATATTTCAAATGAGAAGTTGTCCCCAAATTACGGGTCTTTCATAGCAAATCTAGACAACACATAGTTGCCAAAGAGCATAGAGGAAGCCCTTAAACTTCAAAGGTGGGGGAATGTTGTTGAGGAGGAGTTGAGTGCTCTAAAGAAAAATGGTACTTGGGTTCTTACCCAAAGAACGCCAGGAAAGCAACCCATGGGATTTAAATAGGCTTTTATAGTCAAACACAAAGCTTATGGGAGCATCAATAGATACAAGGCAAGGCTTGTAGCAAAGGAGTTTACATAGACATGTGGAATAAACTGCTAGGAGACTTTTGCTCCAGTTGCAAAACTTAACACTATTAGAGTTCTTCTATCCATTGCTACAAACCTTGATTGGAAGTTGCATTAACTTGATGCTAAGCATTCTTGAATGGAGATCTTGAAGAAGTTTATATGGAGATACCTGCGAGGTTTAGAAATTCTAGCAATTCCCACTTGGTGTGTGAATCAGACAAGATTGATGGAAAAAGTGTCTTTCTCATTCATAGAGTTTTGATATATATACAAAAGGAATCATAAATACAAAGGAATCATAATCCTAAATAATCCTTACAATTATGTCTATAATCATGTTATCCCTATAATCATGCTATTTACAATTTGTAACGTAACACTTCTCTTCAAGCTAGATCATAGATGTTAATCATGCCTAGCTTGTTTCAAATGTAGTTAATGCCGGCCCCATTTAATGCTTTTGTGAAGATATTTCCAAATTAGTCTTCTGTTCTAACATATCCTGTAGTAATGAAATTTTCTATAATTTTTTTCACGAATAGAGTGACAGTCGATCTCAATATGTTTAGTTCATTCGTGAAACACAGGATTAGAAGCAATGTGAAGAGCAGCTAGGTTGTCACACCATAGCTTTGCTGGTAGTGGGAGCTCGAAGCCAACTTCTTTCAACAATTAGTATATCCCGATCTACTGCAGAATCAAAATACAGAGCTATGGCAAACTCAGTATGTGAAATACATTTTACTTCTTACTCTTCCATGAAACTAGGTTCCATCCCACAAAAACACAATAACCAGCAGTGGATCTTCTATCATCCTCGCATCCTGCGTAGTCTGCATCAAAATAGATCTCAATCTTAGTGTGTCTATGATACCCATAAAATAATCCCCATTCCAAGGCTCCTTTTAAGTAGAAAAGGATTTTCTCTAGAAGTGCCCAATGGTTGACAGTTGAAGAGGACATAAAGCAGCTAACTACACTAATTGAATACGAGATATCAAGGCAAAGTCACAGTAAGATAATTCAATTTCCCCACAAGTCTCCTATACCTCTCAAGATCATGAAATAGCTCACTGTTATCCTTTGCAAACTGTATGTTAGGGGTCATTGGGGTACCTAGATGGCTTAGCCACAATTTTTCCTGTTTCTTTCAACAAGTCAAGAACATACTTCCTTTGTGGCAGGAAGATCTCCTTCTTGTTTCTCATAACTTCAACAACTAGGAAGTATTTCAAGGGTCCCAAATCCTTTGTCTGAAAATGGGAGTGCAAGAAAATCTTGAAACCAGATATGCCTGAATTGTTACTTCCAGTAATCACAATATCATCATCGTATACCACAAGTAGAATGATGTCATTCTTAGATAGCCTGTAAAACACTGTGTGATCAAACTTGCTTTTCTTTATTCCATATTCCAAAACAACTTGGTTAAACATGCTAAACCACGCCCGAAAGCTCTGCTTCAGGCCATACAACAATTTTCGAAGTCAACATACTTTCCCATACTCCCCCTGAGCAACAAACCTAGGTGGTTGCTCCATATAGACCTCCTCCTGAAAAGTACCATGAAGAAAAGTATTTTTAATATCTAGGTGGTGCATCGGCCAATTATGAGTGGGAGATCAATAGCCGAACTGAGGTAAGTTTGGCAATCGGAGAAAAAGTATTTGAGTAATCAATACCATAGGTGTTAGCATAGCCTTTCACAACAAGATGGGCTTTCAAACGGGTCATAGAACCATCATGATTGACTTAACCCATTTACACACACACACACACTATAGGCTAGAGCACCATTGGAGGTTGGAGCATAGAAGCACTCGAATTGTTTCGAACCATTGCAATGATTCTTAGTTTTTGTGTACTCAAAGTTTCGAAGGGTGAGTTTGATTATGCAAGACCAATCTAGCTAATTGGACTGACAACCCGAGAATTAATATAAATTTGTTTGAGTACACAAACATGCACACCCACACACCCACGGATGCACACACGTACGCCCATACATACATACATTCATACAAACACATGCATGCACACACTCCTATATACAAATACATACACACACACATATTTTCACAAGTTTAGAATTTTTTATTGGAAAAACAAGTTTAGAATTCTTTGTTTTTTTTTTTGGTATTTATTTTGGCACCTATTTTTGTTAAAACTAAGTATAAAATGTTGGCTGGGTTTGTAGACATATATATATATATATACACATATATATCTATATGTGTATATATATGTATATATGAATAATTCTTCCAATTTAACTAATGACCTAGTGACCTGACGATTAGACCAGTGACATAGTAACCCGAACTCATTATCGGGTCACCGATCTAGGTCTTATATATGTGTGTGTATGTTTGTGTGTATATATATATTTTATATATATAAATATGTATGTATGTGTATATATATGTATATATTTATTTATAGATCCGCTTTGTTTGATCCAAATAAAGTACTAATTAAAATATTTCTAAAATTGAAATAGCAATAATTTTTTATATAAAGATGAAAATAGATTAAATTGTTCTTGGGCATTTTAATTTAAAATTAAAATGAATTAAAAAATTTTTTTAAAAAAAAAAAAGGATGGGTTGATGGTTGAATTAGGTTGACCCTAAAAATATGGATCATGGGTCAACTCATGACCCATATAACAATTTTAAATGGGTCATAAATGGTTTTTTACCCAATTTTGACCCATCCATTTTTTATCCTACCCAAACCCAACCCACCCATTTCACACCCCTAGTTAGGATCTTTCCTTATTTGTAAATACCTGTTTTCATTTGGTTTTGATTTGTATTTTTTTGCTAGGTTTAAGGAGGATGTTTCTCCCTATGATTGCTCTTGTAAGTTGTATATATACCCTAGGCCATAGCTTGTACAGATCAAATGAGTGTGAATAATATTTGGGAATTCCTCATTCTTCAATAATGCCATCTTTAAACAACCAATGTATGTATATGTAATCAGCAAACAAAAAAAGCAATAACCTATCTAGTGAACGTCCTTATTTGCCAGGATATACCAAGCAGCTGGCATCATGTGTGAATTTTGATGAAAAAAGGAATTATCTCTAATTCATAGTGACACTAAAACCTAATATTTATAAAGAGGAATCTTCACTGAACTAGGAGAAAAATAAGTAGGAGAATCCCTCTTAAAATAAAGAATCTTCACTAAACTAGGAAAGTAAATAATTAGAACATGTTTGGTACCTTTTCTCAAGGAAAAGGAATTTGGAATTCGAGCATCCTAAGCCTTTTCCTTTGTTTGGTATGGTTTCTTTAAGTGGGAGAAGGAAAAAAATCATGGAATCCCGGTCATGAACAATACCCCATTTTCCTTGAAAAAATGGGAGGAAAATGTCCTCAATGATGCCGAATTCATTCGCAACCACAGATGCGTTGGTTGTCTCCTCTGTGATTCGAGCTTCAGATCTGGTTGAAGCTTCACCGTGCTTGTGCATCCGTCTCCTCTATGATTCGAGCTTCATCATCTGGTCCATCTCCTCTGTGATTCGAGCGTCATCATCTGGTCCAAATTCAAGCTGATCGTTGGATCTGTGTTGACGACATGATGTTGGGCTATCAATTTGCCGGAAAGAAGAAAAAGGAGGTTATGGATTTGCCGGCGATGACAATGGAACAAAGAGACAGTGGAAGAGGATGAAATTGAAAGAGACTATATTGAAAGAAAAAAAGAAGAGACTAAGGAAGAAGGATTCTATTGAAAGAAAAAAGTTAAGGGATTAAATTGAAAAGATGAATAAAGACTATATCGAAAGAAAAAAAGGACTATATTGAAATAGAAAAAAGTTAAGGGACAAAATAATAGTAAATGTGTTACAACAACAACATAACCTTATCCCACTAAGTGGGGTCGGCTACATGGATCGCACGACGCCATTGAACTCTATCAATGACCAACTCTTTAGATATCTCATTTATTAAAAGGTCCCGATCAATAATTTCTCTAAGTGTCCTTTTTGGTCTTCATCGACCTTTTTTCACAGGGCTCCAAACCATCTGCTCAACTCTCCTAACTGGCGCTTCCAACGGTCTTCTTTGCACATACCCAAACCATCTTAAACGGTTTTCAACCATTTTTTCCTCAATAGGTGCCACCCCAACTCTGCCTCGTATATGATCATTACGGATCCTATCTCTTCTTGTATGGCCACACATCCAACGCAATATCCTCATCTCCGCCACTCCAATTTTATGTTCTTGTTGTCATTTCATTGCCCAACATTCACTCCCATATAAAATCGCTGGTCTTATAGCAGTACGATAAAACTTTCCTTTAAGTTTATCAGGTACTTTCCGATCACAAACAACCCCTGATGCCATTCTCCACTTCAACTACCCAGCTTGTATCCTATGTTCTACATCTCTAATAATTTCGCCGTCATCTTGTATAATTGATCCCAAATACCTAAACTTTGACAATTGTGATACGACCTGATCACCCAGTTTAACCTCCATCTCGTTCCTAGCTTGTCGCTTGTTAAACTTACAATGCATATATTCGGTCTTACTCCTGCTCAGACGAAAACCCTTCGATTCCAAAGTAGCTCTTCATAACTCAAGTTTAAAATTGATCTCTTCCCTTGTCTCTGCTATGAGAACAATGTCATCTGCAAAAAGCATGCACTTAGGGATTTCTTCTTGGATGTGTTTCTTCAGAACATCTAAAACTAAGTCAAACAAATAAGGGCTTAAGGATGATCCCTGATGTAGGCCAATTTTAATAGGAAAGTCTCTAGTCTCCCCTCCAGACGTTCTCACACTAGTCGTAGCCCCCTCGTACATATTTTTTATGGCTCTAATATACGCAACCCGTACACCTTTCTGTTCCAAGGCTTTCCACAGCACCTCTCTTGGTACTCGATCATAGGCTTTTTCCAAGTCAATAAATGCTATATGAAGGTCTCTTTGTTTACTCCGATACCTTTCCATCAACCCCCTTAGAAGATATATAGCTTCCATAGTAGACCGTCCTGGCATGAATCCAAATTGTTACAAATAATAAATTTAACACGAGTATTTTAGTAAATGTGTTCTGCATACCAAACACATTATTTCCTGTTTCCTTTTTCTATTACATACCAAACACATTCTTTCCATATTCCTTTTCTTTTTTCTTTTCCCTTTTCCTTTCTATCTTCCTTTCCCACTTCCTTTTCCATTGGAAATGCTACTAAACATGCCCTTAGTAAATAACTTATCCTTGTCTACTAGGAAAGTATATCCTAACCTATTAGATTAAGAAATAAAAAAAAAAAAACATAAGGATTGGCTTCCTTCTACAGTCCCCTCAAGTTGGGTTGTAATGTTATACAATCCTAGCTTGGAGTTGATCTCCTTGAAGCTTGTCCTTGGAAGAGCTTTGGTGATAATGTTATACAATCCTACCAAGGAATTATTGATTGAAGAATTTTTCTCGGGTTTGAAATTGACTTTTGAGGACATGGTCTGTGTATTCATGCCAAATTTGATCATGGTAACGATCAAGAGCGCAACTGAGGAAGATAGAAACTGGGTTGGTCTCTGCGACAACCAAGTCTGGCGAGCAAGTGCCAAAGATACTACAACACGCGCCTTCACATGAAGAAAAATGACAGTTTGTCGATGAGGCACGTGCTATGGCTGGTGACACTTCGATTGACGTGGAAGCGCTAGCGGTGACGAACTGAGGTGAACCCTGGGAAGATTGGGTTACAACTAAAGCTGTGCAAAGGTGAAACCACTTAAGGTGATTCCAGAGGCACAGATGTGTGTGTGAGAGAGAGAGAGAAAGAGGAGAGAAATGGCTAGGTCAAAATCCTTTATGTGAATTTTGATGAAAAAAGGAATTCTCTCTCTAATTCATAATAAAACTAAAACCTAATATTTATATAGAGGAATCCTCACTGAACTAGGAGAAAAATAAGCAGAGAATCCCTCTTAAATAAAGAATCCTCACTAAACTAGGAAAGCAAATAATTAGTAAATTTTTTTTGATAGAAAAAGAAGTATTATTAAGGAGAAAAGAGAGATACAAAGTGAATGGTTACAAAAGGTGGAGGACACAAATAATTAGTAAATAACTTATCCTTATCTACTAGGAAAGTATATCCTAACCTATCAGATTAAAAATAAAAAGTAAATTTAAACAAATAAATAAATAAGGATTGGCTTCCTTCAACATCATGCATACTAGACATGGGAGTAACATTACAGCCAGATAATCAAATGATCACAACATCAGCAAATTCTGACACTAATGCGCCCCCCCCCCCCCCCCCCCCCCCGCGGCCCCAACAAAAAAAAAACACACTATCTTCCAAAGATGCACCAAACCAACAAACTAATACAATTTTATCAAACACACAGAACTTGGAAAAGAAAAAATCACATTTGATATGGTTAGACTTACTGTGATGACAGGGCAGAATCCTGAGCTTCTCTCCTATTTTATAGTCTTCAAGACATATTGCACATGTCCTTGATGTACAATTATCCTCCAAAACAGCAGTGAATATTAAACTTGGCATTGCTTTCACAAGACATCTACTCATTCCATGAAATTCACGGATTCTAGATACTCGGGGCCTTTCACTTCTTACATGACGCCTGCGGGCAAAGAAACAAGTAGCCAGTACTGCAGACATGGCTAGTAAGGAAATGAATGAAATGGACATGATAGACCATGCTGAGTTTTCAAAACTCGGAGTTATCCGCAGTTTCACATTAGTCAACCCAGCAAACTTCTTAAGTAATTCACCTGAAGCTTTGGTTACAAATACAGCATGTATATATATAGCCGCTGAATTTCCTGCCACTGAAAATCATAATATTTGTGAATAAGGAATTCTGTAAATATGATGTATTTGTGTTCATACAAATGCAGAAATGCATCAAAGAAAGGACAACGAAAACCTTTCCAACAATAAATCATCTTGGATCATATCTCCTTACAAAGAATTTACATGCTGGGCAGTTGTCAATCTTTTTCCCATATATTTTATGATCACTAGGTTGTCATCCTTTCCATAAATTTTATTATCATAACATTTCATCAACATGCTTGTCATCTTTCTTAACCTAGCACATAAGAATTCAATTGGACTATTGTTGAATCATGGCTAACATCCCACTTTTTAATGAAGACAAAGTAGATTCTCCATAGGGAGAAAATTAATAAAATTTGCTCTAAAATTTCTTTTAACATAAGAAGCCAAACAACAAATCCATAGAGCATCATCAAAAGCAATTTTTAATTGGTTAAGCAGCCTCAAAAAAATTTAAAAAAAGAAAGAAAAACATGCGTTCAGGACACACTTAAGTAGCACCAATATCATGGCCTCCCCACTCTGATAAGCAACATTGGAACATGTCAGCATTTCTAACACTATAATTCATCATGAGTTACAGGACAAGTTGGACTTTGTTTTGTCCTTATTTAAATTCATACAGTTAAGCATTTACTGGAACCAAAGAACTAATCAAAACGACAAGGCAGCTGCTATGAAAGATTACTTTTTATGGTCACAACTCACAAGGTCCCCCATCAATATAAAAGAAGTAAATCTCTATGTTCAGAGTGAAGAAGACAGTGATTCTACAGTTTGAACTAGAGCTTTGTTGTATCTTGAACCTCTCAGGATCTTTTTTGTCTTTTAGTATATCTGTTTAGGAAAATGTCTTATCCTCCCTGTTCCCCCGATTGAACTTCTTTTTTTTCCTCTCTCATGAAGTTTCTTATTTAATTAAAAATAAAAATAATTCAAAAGTTTTTTTTTTTTTAATGCTATCTGATTGCAGGATAAATATGATCCAGCTGTAATAATCTCACACAGTATAATGCTTGGCTGTTCAATTAGCAATCTAATATTTTCAGTGAATTTTTGGAGCCCCAAGAGTCCTCTAAGGATCCATGCCTCCAAAAACCACATACTCAAATTCTAATAGAAACCTTTCTATTTAGATCTGAATAAAGTACTTTTATTAGACTATTCTACCATAGAATGACCTAGGCAAAAGGATTATAGTACTGAGAATAGAAAATAAGATGCTCAAAATCAGCAAAACTTGATAGAAAAGATATGAATATTGTGCTATAAGTATGTTCTCATCTAAGATGATAATTTTAAGGTAAAACAAAACATAAAAAAAGTGTCTTGCAAGGGAGTCAGTCTCCCAAGAAAATGATTTGATTAACAAAAACATACATTTACATAAAAGTGAATGGAAATGAGTAGACGACAAACTTTGCAAATCTAAACTCAACTAGGAACATGATACAAAATAAAATTAACATGCATGTCTCCACTCTCCAGTGCCATATACCTTCCAAGTAACATCATACTAAAATATTTTTTGATAGCAACTTGTACAGCAATCCCTATAAATTCGTATAAAGAGTTATAAATTACAATGGACCAAAATTACAATTAAATTCTTGTATATCGCAATCTTTACACAACCATATTTTGTGTGTTAGAACTCATATTATTAATCAAGAAACTTAAGCAGAATGGTAATTGCATATTGAAAGAGAATGTCAAACTACACTGTTGCTACATGTAGGAATTGCTCATTACTTGCAACTAAGACACCATCATCTTCATTGTCATAGACAATTGCAGATTTGAAGCCAGCCTTCTGTGCTCTTGTGACCTTTTCCTCAAAGCTACATCCTCCTCTAACTATCAAAACAAAAGGGGCACTCACATTTGAAAGTTGTTCAGCTTTAGTTGTCAGCGCTGTACAAGCATCAAGTGGCTCTGCCAAATATAAGATCCCAGATTCGCCAGAGCCTTTGAGTTTGGGGGCTGAAACAAAATGACAATTATGTCAAAAGAAAAGAAAAGGGTTTGACAGAGAATTAATACCAGCATCACGTGCAAAACAAATCAACATCAAAATCACACTCTTATTCATTTTTCTTCCAAGAAACAAACCCAGTGAAACAACAATCTAGCACCTACGTTTGGAAAGAGCGACATATGCCTTGAACACATGCCTCCTTAGTCTGAACATGCATAAACAGACAAGTGCGACTGTTTGTTATCGTACAGAATCATAGGGATCGAAACCTGTTTCCTACATTTTTAACCCCTAGCTGAGTTGAAATTTCAATTTTTTAATGTGCTCAAGATCCAAATTACATGTAACTTCAACCAAAAAGCGACTTAAATAGAATGTTTAGTATTACCGGGTGTAGGGAGAGCCCAGAAAACTCACCAAAATTAGCTTCAATATCATCGAAGGAGAGGGTAGCATTGCTCCCAATCAGCACCACCTTGGCCGCTGCCGTATAACATCCAGGCAACAGAGAGAATAAAAAGACGAGAAGATTCACGCTGCCCATCAGAGCAGAAGATTTGAAAATTTAATTTACGAATGCTCAAAATTTTGGTTGGTAATCATCCGAAAGCAGAGATAGAGGCATATGGAAATTTTCTCATTGAGGGTTTAGAAAACGCATCACTACCATTTGGATACATCATTCCACCCCAAGAGAATCAAATCAATTTTCGATTCGTTAATGCCATGAAATATGAATGTTAACATGACGGCCAAAAAGAAACCTGGGAACAGAATCAAAAATAATTTTGAATCTTATCCATCCAGATTTAAGATAAATTAGATTGTCACCTGTGTGTATTAATAGTTAATTTAGTTATTGTAAATAAATTATACAAAAAAATAATTTTAATGATAAAGTCATGAAAAAAAGAAATGAACTCGATTTCATTAATCTAATAAAAAAGAATGTTAATTTATAGAATAAAAACATGAAATAATGTTAAATATATTATTCAATTAAAGTAACAAATTTACTATTCAATTTGTAGAATTGTCATATCTAAAAATCAAAATAAGTCATTTGCATTAACTTGGGTCATTCTCTTATAACAATTTCACACGTTCAAATTTATTGCTTGTCAACTAGCGAGAACAAGCATCTTTATCGTAGTCATTGGATCATTTTAATCCAACAACAATAAATTATTAATGTGCTTTTTTTTTTGCTCTAAAACACACGGTTCAATCAGCTATCGTCATGTGTTGTCCCAGCTGACCATCTAAATGACCTATGAGACCTAACTCGCACGCCACCTTCTTCCCTAATGCCATGGACATCACTTGGTCCTCGCTCTGTCCAATGTTGGCTACACCTCCACCTTCCAAAACTACGTTTGCAATGCTAGATTTAACACTTCTTCAACCCTTAAGTCTCTCATCATTGTGACCCCCTTAAATGAACTCCACATCCAATCCTAGATCAAAATTGATAGTGATGGTTAAGACTAGGAGGGCATCTTCTACGTCTTCGAACTCCTCTTCATCATCCTTAACCTCATCAACCTCTGTCGCATCTCTGTCGACTTGCAAAATGATGTTGCTTTTGTCTAATCCAATGTAACCCTTAACGAGCTCTACTACAACATCTGGGAGAAATCTAAAGTCTACGCCTTCCCCACTGGTATTGGTAGTTACCTTACTTGTGAAGAGTACAACAACATGTCCGGAAAGACAACCTCTTCATGGACCACATCATCGACACCACAATCATCGATGTTAAAGGTTGAATCTTGAACAGATCCTCTATGGAGGAAGATCTCTTCTGAATCAATGGGTTTTCTACTCTAATCTTGAAGATATGTTCTGAACATCGTGATTCTAGCCATTTATGTAAATGAATTTGTTTTCAGAGGTGAAGTTCAAGTCCATGGCGTTAAGGAAGAAGGTGGCGGCTGGGTCGAGTGTCACGGGTCATCCAAATGGGCAAATAGCGCAACACGTGGCAATAGCTAATTGAATCATGTGTTTTAAGGCAAAAAAAAAAAGTGTGTTATTGATTCATGGTCATTGGATCAAAACGATCCAACGGCACGCTGATCGGACGACCGGGAGAGGACGGGCATTTGCTGCTCATCCTTGGGATGACCAACAAATCCAGACGCCAGTTTCACATGAAGCTGAAGAAAGAAAAAAAATGTTTTTGTCCTTTTTAAATTTTTTTTTCTTTCAATTATGGTTATCTAACTAAAAGTAGATGACCAAAATGGCATAATATAAAACTTTTTATTTTTGGTAGTTGATGCCATCAAATGCAAAAGATTCAAGTTCTATATGGACACGAATTGTTTGGTGTAGGAACAGGCAAAAAGGCACGAAATTATGGAATTGAAAGTTTTGGTTCGAGACTTAAAAAAAATAACAACCCAATGAAAGCATGACATGTGGTAGGATTTACATGACGGTTTGCAAATACCTTCTTGGTTTTTAAAAAAGGCCAAAAACACAACAAAGACCATTTTTCTCTATATCAACACCAAAAATACAAGATCGACAGCCAATTTAGCACCAAAAATAGCAATCTAGCATAAGTATTTACATGAAACAACCTAGTAAAATATTTAGATGATTTTTAGGATGAAAATATGAATGATTTGTAGATGCATTTACTATAGAATAATTCATACATTAAATGAAAAAATTCCAGGTGATTGCCCCCTAAATTGGATCATATAAATGACATTCTTCTATAGTACAATAGCCAGAAAATTTTTTTTTCTAATCCTCTTATTCAATCCTTAAATTTCTTGCACCATCCTCTTCAAGAAGGCTTGAATTTATGTGTTGTGGTCTGAATTCTCTAGCACCGGTAGCTCTTTGGTTTTGCAAGCCTTGCATATTAAATATCAATTTCTAGTGTTTATAACAACTAATGTATAGACTTAGGAATATTGCTAAATGTGTGTGTGTGTTTGTTTGTTAAATATATAAGTTTGAAATCTATAATGAGATTGAGCTCAATATTCACCAAATATTTGGAATTTAGTAATATAAGATTGAAAAGTACATTCAAAGTTGAGGATACAAGTTTAACAGATAGATAATTGTGCCACACCATTAAAATACCAAAGAATGCTATACCTATATAAATAGAGCACCCTGTTTAACCAAGGTAGTTGTTCCTTCTTTTTTTTTTTTTGATGAACTAAACCATTTATCTAGTATCTTATTTATGCCATCAATACTTGACTTACAAGATTAAACTAACATCAATGTTACTATAATTGAAATTAGCCTCAATCATTTTGATTGGCATTTGAGAAATTTGTACTAAACTTCATTGTTTCAAGTGACACTACAAAAAAAAATGGTATTTTCAATGGCAATAAAAAAAATTAACAATGAATGTCCATTTTTAGTGGTCACAATAAAAGTCATCATTGTAAGTAAGACTTTCGATGGCAACAATTTGTTGTCATTCGAAGTGATATATTCAATCCACTTTCAGTGATGACAATTGCGGTTGCCACTAAACGTACACAGTCAGTGACATTTTGTCACCATTGAAAGTGTACTTTCAGTGACGACCTTATTTGTCACCACAGAAAATATACTTTCAGTTGTGGCTTCTAGGACGCCACTAAAAGTCTCAAATGCAATTTTTTTAAGTTTTATATGTTAATGCTAAAACGTAAAACCTATAATTCGAGTCTTGCTCTCAAATACCCAATGTTTTCAAAAACATATAAAACTTATTTTGTTTTATTAAAAAAATTAAAATTATTTTTAACGCATATCCTTTCAAAATAATGTGCCAAATACTTTTTTTATTTTTTATATAACAAAAAAATACTTTAAAAACAAGAACTAAATAAGGCATTTATTTCTAAAGAGATTATATTTTCTATATAAAAACTTTTACAGTGTAATTGAAATCTGTTTTGAAGATAAATTGATTACAATAGAGAAATGCAATTATTTTAGAGTAAATGATTAAAATTACAATGAGTTTTAAATTGTAAAATTTAATTTTTTTTTCTAATTTTAATTTGATTAAAATGATTTAATTTGTTTGTTAAAATTAGAATGAATTTTAATGCGACTTTTAGAATCGCCACTAAAAGTAGATATTTTTTTCTTAATTATAAAATGCCACTAGTACTTTCAGTGGTGATGTTTAACATTGTCACTAAAAGTAGGGATTTTTTTTAAAATAATAAAACAATATCAGTACTTTCTTTGATGACTTTGAATGTCGCAACTGAAAGTAGAGAATTTTTTAAAATAATAAAATAATATCAGTACTTTCAGTGGCAACTTTTAAAGCTGTCACTAAAGTGGATTTTTATTGGCAACTCTAAATGTCGCCACTAAAAGAACTGATAGCATTTTATTATTTTGAAAACAAATCTTGATAAAAGAAAGAAAAGCATGTCTGGTGTCCATTGCAATTCAGCTGCTTATTACAATATCCATATCAGAAAAAGAGGCATTATTCCCATCCTAGCTTTGTACTTTGACAAACGGCAAGCCAAACAACAAAAAAGAGAATCGCTTACAATGAAGAATTTAGGGGAGGACTCATTAAGTCAAAATTATAAGGAAACTCAACTATAAGCCTTTTATATATATATATATATATATATTAAAAAAAAAGCCTTCGTGGAACTCAGATAGCCATCGTGGAAGAGTGCCTTCAAAAGAGAGAAGAATGCCTTTAGACAAACATAGACAGCCACCGTGGAAGAATGTCTTCAGAAGAGAGAAGAAGAATTCCTTTGGCCATTTCACAGCAATACTAGTTCTATCATCACGTTGAGGCTTTCCATAGAGTTTTTTATTCAACTGCTATTCTTCTAAAAAATAATTAGGAGAATGCTACAGATTCAAAAAAAATTCGACAGATACTATGAAATCAATCGGATCAACAAAAGTCCTTATTTTATTTCTACAAAACTCGGCCTTCTAAATTTTTTTTTATAAAAAAGGAGTTCATCCGCTAACAAGCCGAGCTTCATCTTTTTAAAAAAAATGCAAATGAATGAAACTTGGCCACATAGAGGCCGAGCTTCATTCAAAATTAAAAAAAAAAAATTTAAACATGAGGCCAAGCTTCATCACACACACACACACACATTACATATATATATATATATATATTTTATAAAAAAGGAGTTCTGACAAGCCGAGCTCCATCTTTTTAAAAAAAATGCAAATGAATGAAACTCGACCACATAGAGGCCGAGCTTCATTCGAAATTAAAAAAAAAATTTTAAACATGAGGCCAAGCTTCATCACACACACACACACACACACACACACACACACACACACACACACACACACACACACACACACACACACACACACACACACACACACACACACACACACACACACACACACACACACACACACACACACACACACACACACACACACGTACATTACATATATATAATATATCTTTATATATATAATATATCTTTATATATATTTAACATATATATATTATATTATATTATATATATTTATAAATTTAATTACAATTAATTAATTAATATGTAATTAAATTATATTAGTTAAAATATAAAATTAAATTTATGTAAATTATATAAAATTAAATTAGTCAATTAATTATATATAATTATATAAGATTAGTATATATTTTATTAACTTTATATTAATTAATTTTAATAGAAATATTTAATTTTAATAATTGATTATATCATGTTTTATTTTATTAATTGATTGTATAAAATTAGTTTATTTTTATATAATTACGAAGAAATATTTAATTTACATTTGTTTAATTAAATTGAAATTAGTATATAAAGAAATAGATAATGTACAAATAAAAATATTTAAATGATAGAAAGTAAATAATGTTGAATAACGTTAAAATATACAACAGATAATAGAGATAATCTAAAAGAAATGATTTTCTATTCCACAACACTTGTGTATGTTAAGATATACCAGTGGCCCATATTCCCCTTAAGGTACTAACTTCATATTACCGCAAAGTTATATCACCACACATCACCTCCATCCCCAGATATTAAAATTTTGGGTTAATCAAACGACCAAGTCTATAAAGCATTAGTCATCGCTCGAGGCATTACTCATATATAATTAAATAAGATTAACATAAATTGTTATATAATTACAAAAAATATTTAATTTACAATTGATTAATTAATATAAATTTAATAAAATTTAGACACGTGACTCGGGACTTCTATGGTTCGTGGCTCAATACATGACTTTTATACGCCTAAGTAACATATAGTGAAATAGTTATCAATGGCCCATGTTCCCCTTAAGGTCAGATTGTAAGACCCTACCACTAACTTCATATTACTGCAAAATTATATCACCACACATCGCCTCCATCCCCAGATATTAAAATTTTGGGTTAATCAGGCGACCAAGTCTATAAAGTATTAGTTATCGCACGAGGCATCACTCATATATAATTAAATAAGATTAGCATATATTTTTATATAATTACCAAAAATATTTAATTTACAATGATGACTAATGCTTTATAGACTTGGCCGTTTGATTAACCCAAAATTTTAATATCTGGGGATGGAGGTGATGTATGGTGATATAACTTTGCGGTAATACAAAGTTAGTACCTTAAGGGGAAGATGAGCCACTGATTTATTTTAACATACGCAAGTGTTGTGAAACTGAGAATCATTTCTTTTAGATTATTTTTATCATCTGTTGTATATTTTAACGTTATTCAACATTGTTTACTTTCTATCAGATGACCAAGTCTATAAAGGATTAGTCGCCGCTCGAGATATTACTCATATATCATTAAATAATATTAGCATATATTTTTATATAATTACAAAACATATTTAATTTACAATTGATTAATTAATATAAATTTAATAAAATCTGGACATGTGACCCGGGACTCATAAGTTTTGTACATCAACACGTGACTTTTATACGCCTAAGTAACATCTAGTGAAATAATTACCAGTGGCCCATGTTCCCTTTAAGGTCAGATTATAAGACCCTGCCACTAACTTCATATTTCCATAAAGTTATATCACCACACATCGCCTCCATCCCTAGATATTAAAAATTTGGGTTAATCAGACGACAAAGTCTATAAAACATTAGTCATCATTGTAAATTAAATATTTTTGATAATTCTATAAAAATATATGCTAATCTTATTTAATTATATATGAGTGATGCCTTGTGCGATGACTAATGTTTTTTAGACTTGGTCGTCTGATTAACCCAAAATTTTAATATTTGGGGATGGAGGCGATGTGTTGTGATATAATTTTGCGATAATATGAAGTTAGTGGTAGGGTCTTACAATCTGACCTTAAGGGGAACATGGCCCACTGATAACTATTTCACTAGATGTTACTTAGGCATATAAAAGTCACGTGTTGAGCCACGAACCATAGAAGTCCCAGGTCACATGTCTAAATTTTATTAAATTTATATTAATTAATCAATTGTAAATTAAATATTTTTGTAATTATATAACAATATATGTTAATCTTATTTAATTATATATGAGTGATGCCTCGAGCGATGACTAATTCTTTATAGACTTGGTCGTCTAATTAACCCAAAATTTTATTATCTGGGGATGGAGGTGATGTGTGGTGATATAACTCTACAGTAATATGAAGTTAGTACCTTAAGGGAAACATGAGCCACTGGTATATTTTAACATACGCAAGTGTTGTGGAACTAAGAATTATTTCTTTTAGATTATCTCTATCATCTGTTGTATATTTTAACGTTATTCAACATTATTTACTTTCTATCATTTAAATAGTTTTATTTGTACATTCTCTATTTCTTTATATACTAATTTCAATTTAATTAAACAAATGTAAATTAAATATTTTTATGTAATTATATAAAAATAAACTAATTTTATACAATCAATTAATTAAATAAAACATGATATAATCAATTATTTAAAATTAAATATTTCTATTAAAATTAATTAATATAAATTTAATAAAATATATACTAATCTTATTTATTTATATATAATTAATTGACTGATTTAATTTTATATAATTTACATAAATTTATGAAGCTTGGCCTCCATATGGCCGAGCTTCATTCATTTGCATTTTTTTTTAAAAAGATGAAGCTTGGCTTATTAGTGGCTGAGCTCCTTTTTTATAAAAAAAAAAATTAGAGTTAGGCCTGACATAGGTCGAGTTTTGTAGAAATAAAATAAAGACTTTTGTTGATGTGACAGATTTCATAGTATTTCTCTAATTTTTTTTTGAATCTGTAGCATTCTCCTAATTATTTTTTAGAAGAATAGCATTTGAATAAAAAGCTCCTGTCCATATTCTGTAGAAGAAAGAAGAAGCAAGCAAGAGAAGAAGAAGCAAATTCAAAATAGAGTCAATCAAGTTGAGGCTTTTCATATTTTGCAGAAGAGACAAGAAGCAAGCAACCCTTGGGGAGAAGAAGAAGCAAATTCAGAAGTGAGCGAATCACTTTAATGCTTGTCTTTTCTATTATTTCTTGGGCAGTGCACGTTCTTAGGCAGCGTGGGAGTAGAAGTGTAAATAGGGTTTGCTTATTAATATTATAAATAAAAATAGAAAGAATTTATATGTAATAATTATATTATTATTAATGAATTAGAAGATAAGAAAAATAAGTATATTATTACTAATAAATTAGGAGATAAGAAAAAATAATTATATTTATATAATTATTTGATGTAAAAAAATTAAATCAAGAAAAATTGAAGAGCACAAACAAAAATTTTTATATAATCATCTAATTTAAAAATAACAATCAAATATTTTAAAAAATTATTTGTAATTTTATGACAAAAAATTATTTATGGATATTTGTATTTTAATTATTTATGACTAATGACTATGGTTTTAAGACTTTAAAGTGTGAAATTTACATATAAATTATTTATTTTACTTAGTTTTAAATTTATTTGTAAATAAATATAAGTATATATATAATTTTTAATTTATTTATCTAGTTCAACAATTGACCCGGTGACTCAGTGGTTGAACTAATGACCCGATGACCCGAAGGCTAGTATGGGTCAATGACTAGGCCGATTCCAATGACTATGTTGTAAATAACTCTATAGCATATATGAATAATAACAAACATATACATACCTAGGGTAGCAGGGAAACTCATTATGACAATTACTGATCAAGTAGGAAAAAGAAAAATAATTAATGAGAGTAAAATACTCTCTTGACCTAATATGCTTTCAAAAGGGTGTGACTTTAATGAGGCTGTAACACCACATATTTCAGAAGAGACTAGGGACCCCTTCTTACGAAAATCCTAATGGGTTGACCTTCCCATCATTATTTAACCCATACAAGGTTCAATTTTAATCAAATAAGGATTACATAGTTTGAGTTTTTTTTAAAAGGACTCATGATTATTAAATCTAGATTATATATATAGAAATAAATATGATTTATGGTAGTCTATATGGAAAATCTAACAATCTCTCACTTGGACAACATAAATCATGGGTTTAAAGGAAAAATAATTTCCAGATTTAATAATACAAAAAATATTGTCATATGCATAATTAATATGTCAATTATGAACTATTAAGTATTTGACAATGCAAAAACTATATCCAATAAGGATACTAATATCATACACGTCAAGATACTCAATCCGCAACAAAAGATCTAAGTAATATGAGAAAATAAGGTCAGGACATACAATACAAAAGTGTGATCCTTGTGCAATCCTATCCAATGGTCCAAGCATCCACCCAACATGCACTCTAAGAAACAAGAAGATTTCTCATAAATACAAAAATGAGATTGGGTTAAAATGTCTCTCACAAAACAACTATATCAAAATGTCATAACATGAACAAAACTACACATTAGTAAAATATTACATTAAACAAGATAATATGGTCATCAAAATGGCGAAGTCCATAAATGTCTTAAGAAAAGACATTTATCAAAAAACAAAAATCATCGAAACATAAATAGAGCTCCCACTGACCAAAAATATCATCAACCTTAATTACACCTATGTGAGTCACGTGACCTTGAAAGGTTCCAATTGTCAAGCCCTTGGTTAGTAGGTTCGCAATCATAAGCTCTATGCTTATGTTCACAATGTTGATATGTGACTTCTGAATCTTCTCTATCACGATACTCATACTTGATATCAAAATGTGTCATGCGTGCAAAAGTTTTATTATTTCTCGAGAATGATATATCAATAGAGTTATCATAATAGATTGTTAGTGTCACACCCCGATTTAGGAAAGTGATCGTCACGACATATGGTAGATGACAATGGTTGCAAGCCTATGCTTGATTAAGAAATAAACGTGAAACTAACATAAAGATACGTTATTTCATATATTACTTAAATTCATCATTTCTTTAATAAGAGTCATACTCATGTTTCTAACCATTCCCACACAAAACAATGTCTCAAGAATAGCAAGAAACATGGCCCAACTGAATAGCTAGATAACATATCCCTAATTATCTTCCTTACTCATATTGATTAAGAAATAAACGTGAAACTAACATAAAGATACGTTATTTCATATGTTACTTAAATTCATCATTTCTTTAATAAGAGTCATACTCATGTTTCTAACCATTCCCACACAAAACAATGTCTCAAGAATAGCAAGAAACATGGCCCAACTGAATAGCTAGATAACATATCCATAATTATCTTCCTTACTCATACACAACCAAAAACCATCATGGAGTCCTATTAGAACTACAGAGCACTTCTAGAGCTTTCCAAAAAAGTACAAGACAACAAAACACCAACCCTGACATGATGAGGTTGGAACTCTAAACTACTGCTACTCCTTGAGCGGATGTTCTTCAGTGAGAATTGAATCTAAAAATGATAGACATGGGAAGCAATGAGATAACATCTTAGTGAGTAGTAAACTAAGCCAAGTGCAAATCAACGTTAAAATAAAACAAATGATTCATAGTAGAAGAGAACTGCATCAATGTAAATTAGTATATATGGATACATCACTATATTACCTGATGTAAAATGTATCATTTCAAGGAGGGCATATCCTAGTTCACCTTGCGTAACACACAGAGGTTTCTATGAACTCCTCACCCTAAGGTGGCTAAAGTCCATCGAAGCTCCCATACTAGATTCCTAGGGTTCATCGAACTTCTTGGCCTCTATGAATCATAGTTCATTAGGCATCTAGGACTCCAACAAACCACATCAGTCTTTATGAGTCACATGAGCCTTATAACTTATTAACCACCGAGCCGCACGGCCTCATGTCATTGTAATCATGCCGATAGGGTCATTAATTACAAGGCACAAGCTTGCTCTCACAACTTGAATATCACATCTTAAAATTCAACACCGATAGGGCATAAAAAATTAAAACATGACATTCAATACACAATTTATTAACCCAAATACATCAATGCGGCACCAAAAAAAGGAAAAATCATTTGCTACAGAAAACACATATTAATGTCATTTCAATAGGGTGTGTACACTAATGGTATTTCAAAAAACAACTTTTATTACTGTCATAATTGCCATTTTCTCCTTTTTTTAGCCATAATTAATTTGTAATATATATATATATATATATATATATATATATATATATATATATATAAATAACACCAAAGATTGGACTCATGATAGGTGAGCTCACAACCTCACAAAATTACCCAAATAGCATCTTTGAATATCTAAAATAAGTTGGCAGATCATTTAGAAACAATTTACAATAAAACAATATAATTTAAATAATTAAATAGTTGAAAGTTTTCTCTAAAATAGTTAAAACACACAAATAGTGCTACCAGAGGAGAATGTGGGAGATATTCAATAGATAATGTCACACCCCAAAACTGAGAACGTGATTAGCACGAAAGGTGAGTCTTACCTCACCTCCATAAGCCTAACCTTACCTACAAAACATAATCAATCTCATCCTAGTTATCTATTATGTCATTACACGACTGGGCTAAAATTAGACATACCATTCCTCAATTTAATCAATTACACAAATAACATTCATTGTCTTATTCTTATGGTGATAAAATTGCTAACACAATCATCCATAATTATTTCAGTCAATTAAATCATTCATCATCATAGAACTCACCTACTCGATTACAAAGCCAACTGGAACGATAGAGAGAGAGAGAGAGAGGTGTTATAAAGTAAACCATACCCAGAACAATGGGGTGTCAACTCCGATACTACTTGGTAATGTAAATCTCTTCCATACCTGGATGGGGAAGAATAAGGTGAATACATCAAACTTAGTGAGAAGGCTCTACCCTACCACAGCCATGCACAATAACATACACATATGTACATATACATACAGTTGTACAAGCTCGATCCAATGGTGCCATCACACTTATCCAAAGCATATCAAAATAATTGACATATTTCATAGTTTATTCATATTCCACACACATCTATGCTGACATATTAGATGTGCATATTCAAGTATAGATGTATATAGGCATACAATGAGGAAGTTTGAACCATATGCATCAGAATCACATAATGCAGTTGCTATAGCGTCCACATTGTCATATTCCTAAATCAACGTGTACATAGCAATCGACATCACCAAGCAACAAACACAAACGTAAACAATCATACACACATTTCCCCCCACATCAAGAGGTTTCACATATTGTACATTTACTTACCACCTATATTGCCCTAACTTGCCCAGAGGCTACTCATTCGCCCAAGTAGTAACATATAGTGTCATATGGCCAATGGGAAACATATGTACATAAGCTTCCCTACACTTTAACAGTAACATATAGTGTCGTATGGCCAATGGAACACATACATACATAACCTTCCTTATCACTCCAATAGCTTCCCTATCACTCCAACTTGCCCGTAGGCTACATCTGCCATCAATCACAAACACAATCGTATACAATTTAGCATTTAATATCAATAATAACATATCAAGCTACAACCAAGTATCACATTAATCATTTAATTGAAAATTTGGTCACAATTTGCTAGAGGGTACCAAGCACCCACAATCAACAATGATAAACCATAATTATCCATAATTAAAAATTTTTCCATATCATGCCATCACATCGTGGAGATGGTCTTCACATAACTATCATCACTCCAATTGGAATGTCCTTATAATGTCACACACAATAATAAATCCATGACATTCATCAGCAAGCATCAAGTAACAACAGCAATAATTTGCAACTTCATGTAAATACATGCATCCATGCATCACGACATGTAATTATCGCAAATACAAACAATGGCAACTACAAATCATTGGTAGCATTTCACAATTTCACATATCAAATAATTTATTAATTAATAAACCATTCTTCTTCATTTACATCTATGAGCATGCATACATGTATATATAATACTAGCCATAACTTGTGTAGGGTCATCATATTTACTTTCCTTCCAGCCAAGGTCATATATATATATATATATACTACTAAATTTAGATAATAAAATCAAGTAAGGTAGGTTCGAGTCCCTCGCCTTTCCCTTTAACAAAACTCAACAATTACCCTTGATTTATATGGATTTAGAGGAGCTAAAAATGGCGAAGGGAGTCCCAACATTGTAGCTCAAGCCAAGGGAATAAGGGAACAATAAAAGATTCCAAAATTAGAATTTAAAACCATGCAAATGCCTTTATTTTTTTTTGGACTGCCTTGCCCAGGCCAGGGTTCCTGGGGCACCTTGGGGTATCTCACGGCTAGGGCTACCTAGCTTGGGCACTTGGGGTGCCAATACTTGAGAGTCCAATTCATACCTCGTTGGTTTTCTTGTTATGATTTAATATCATTTAATTTTTTTCATTTTCGAACCACAATAGATAGGTATTCAATTTTACTATTGTTTGAGGGAATGGCAATGATGAGGATTTCTTATTGTTAAGGGTACCTGGATAGTAAATCATAACAAAGGTGAATTTAGGAATGTGATTTCAGGACTACATTTTACTAGGCACACTGAATATGTCCTTATCATTTGAAAGGTGCTAGGTTTAAGGTCCTTCTTTTTATGTTAAATGGTTTGGGATGTGGATTGTTTATGATTGGGATGTGAAAGGATTGTAATTTTGATGTTAGGGAATTTGAAATAAAGGTCATGAGTTTGAATATAATGGGGGGCTTAAATTTAGAACATTAATGAGGGCATGGTACATGTTAAACAACAACTTAGTGGATCAGGTGGATCGTATTGTTTAGTGACACCTTGAGTGAGAAGTAATGCTATTTTAACTTGGTCATATGGTTGTCCTAATCTTAAATACCTTGGGATGTTAATGGTATGTGGTTTGAAACAATACCAAATTAGTGGTAGGGTCCTATAACTCGATCTTAAAGAGAATACAGGCCACTATAATAGAATTACCTTGGTGGGAGTGATGTGCCATGGTTGGCCATAATGGATTGAGTAATGGGATGATCCCTAGATTTTCTTAGTGATAATTTGAATTATCTTGCAGATGTTATGGATTATGTCTGAGGATATGACATAACAGGACCAGGATGCTTTATACGATCAAGGGTATGATCCAACAGGACTACTATGTTGAGGGTATG
Organism: Biancaea sappan; assembly: GCA_037074585.1. NCBI lineage: Eukaryota > Viridiplantae > Streptophyta > Magnoliopsida > Fabales > Fabaceae > Biancaea > Biancaea sappan. Next base: position 67,190,960 of record CM073490.1, read on the forward strand.
GCCCAACAAGATCAAAACTTGAAACTACATATGTCTAGTAAGTGAATTTAATTTGAAGTCCAACTATAAGGGTACCTTCAGTCGATAGGCTTGAAATGTGGTAAGATGGTAATTGGTGTTTTAGTTGATATTCATATATGTGGTGTGGACATGAGGGTATTCAATTATGAAGTAGATAGTCAAATGTTGGCATGACTATGAGGATTTAGATTGTAGCACCTAAAGCCGTTGGGGATGGATAAGTGTTGGTGATTTGGGACCTTGAGAGGAAATAAAAGGAAATCCTGAAAGACTTTGTGGTCAGATCACCTTGCCTCCTTTAGGGGTACAGCCCGATATAGACTATGAGAAAACTAGTTGGTAGTGGTGGTGTGTCCACCCAATGAAACACTAGTTAGAAGACAACTCACTAGGATTATTGGCGCAACGGAAAATTTTGAATCTAGATAAGGCATCAATATTTGTCTTATCTAGCCAGGGCCTTGGTTGGATATGGATCAAAGGTATGGCACCCTTAAAGGTGTCATTATGAGTGGGAAATCTTAATTGAAAGAAGGGAAGGGAAGGTTGAACTTGAAAGTAATCATAAGATCTTGTTAAGGGGATGAAACACTCAATTGACGATAGAAACATGCCGTGACAGTACAATGTATGTAGAAGTATACTATGTCAATGGTAGACATTGTGTGAGCCTAAATAATCATGATGAACTTGTCTGGCAGAATAAGCCCACATGACTACAGGACATTGATGTGATGTAAGTTGAGGGTCGATGAGGCATAACAAGGGGTTTAACCCTTAAGGGGAAAGTCTCCAAGGGGACTTGCGCATACTATTTCATTGTAAAAGTCAAAGTATAAACAAATAGGGACAATATTTGCTACGATTGGGAAATTCCTCAAGTGTAAATAGGAGAAAGAGCTTGAGCCATAATAGCGACCACTAGAAGCACTAGTAAAAGAGCATAGCTAGAGGATATGTTTCGAGGCCATGACAAAAATATAATATAAATATTAAATAAAAAACGATGTGGTAATGAAACTGAGCCCTAGTTAGTAATATGCTAGAAGGAGTAGGGTAGAAACTAGAAAGTGGGAGAGGACTTTACAAAATTAAGTAACCTCAACAAGGTGGGAGTTAGGGGTTGTTGAAAATTCGGGGATCGAATTTCTTTAAGGGGGAAGTAATGTAATACCCCCGGTATTACGGTATCGTGAAGAAGCGGGAACTCGAACATGTGTAAAAATTTTCGTAAGTAGACAGATACCTGCATCTATTCGAGACTAGAGGTAGCAAAAAATTCGGAGGATCGAATTTCCTAAAGGGGGTAATACTATGATATCTATGAGTTAATTTTTCCTTTAACTGTTATTTTTCTTTTTGCATATGGTATGTGCGTTAACTTTCTATGTGTGTGAGTGAAAAACATGCATTACTCGTTCTTGTGGCATAAATTGTGTGGGATGATGAATGATATGTGATAAGATATGATGTTATGTGATCCTGAGTACAGAGGGACTAAAGTGAAAAATAAAAGTTGGCTAGGGGTCAAACTGTAAATACTCCAAACTTGTGTCGTGGGATTGGAAATATTCCAATAAGGTAAATGTGAGACCCTAGGGGAATAAAAAGTGTAAGAATTAAAGGAAAATTAAAAATAGTCAAAATCACGAACTCCTAAGAATTTAATAAAATAAATATTTAGTAGGGATAAGTGTAATTTTCAAACAATTACAAGCCCAATTGGAGAATTAATGATTTTAGGGCACAAATGAAATTAGCATAAGGTTAATGAAATCAAATTAATTAAATGTAACCCAAGCCCAATAGTGGTTCAAGTAAGGTGAGTTAGGGCACAGTTAGGCGTAGGTTAAGTGCAAATTAAAAGGCCCACACTAAAGGACCAAGAAGAAGACCCATAAACTAGTCAAAATACAATTGAGTTGACTAGCTAGTGAAGGAGGGCCAATATGAGAAAATAGGCATGAAGCCTATAGGCAAAGAGCTTAAGTGTGGCGTAAGCCCACTTACTACAATTGATGCAAAAATTAACCTAGAGTTCTAAAAGATTTTAATTAAGATAAGGATTAGTATCTTAAATATAATATAAATAAACAAGTAATTAAATATTAAATAAGGCAACCTAAGAAGATAATAATTAATCTAGCTTTTAAAAGGATAAATTAAATAAAATAATAGTGATTAAATTAAAATAAAACAACAAGACCTAGTAGGATTTGGATTAAATAATAGAAATAATACTTAGATAATATCTATCCTCCTAGGCGTGTAAATCAATAAATAAAATGAAATGAAATAACATAAGATGAAATATAAATAATAAATAAACTAGGATAATTATAAATCTAGAGGATCCTAGTTGAATTAATAAGAATAATGAATAAACTAGGATAATTATAAATCTAGAGAATCCTAGTTGAAATAATATTAATAATTAAACTAATGATAATAAAAAACCTAAGATATCTTAATTGAATTTAAATTCTTGAACTAAGCCTAAATCCTCACTTATAAATAGAACTCAAGGCCTCCACATTCTTCACTCACTCTCCTCCCTCTCTCCCCTATAGTAGTTGTCCACTCTCTCTCCCTTATAGTAGTCGTCTACTCTCTCTTCCTTCTCTTCCCCATAGTAGTTGTCCACACACACACTCTCTCTCTCCTTCATAACTACCGTCCCCCATCTCCTTCCTCCCTCTCCCATTTAGCCACTACCTTTCCAACCTTAGTGTCACTCTCTTCTCTCCCTCTACACACAAATGTCACTTACACGTTATACACAAAACATCAAGGAAATCTTGGTTGGAAAAGGTAATAGGTTAGATCATGAACACTAGCCACTACCTTTCCAACCTTAATTCAAATGTCACACACACACACTTACAAGTTTATTATTTATGATAATAGGTTAGATCATGAACATTTGAATTAAGGTTGAAATTTAAAGGGCTAGTGTTAATAGAAATGTCTAATATAATTTACATAATTTGCAAACGTCCTTTTGTAGTTGTTTCGGATCCACGTTTGTGGGAAAGCATTCGAGCTTTAGAAGAAGCTGTCAAGATCTCAGGTGAGTGAAACGACCCTGTCTTATATGGTTTTAGCATCGTTAGTGGTAAAAAGTATGGCATGGGGTATTCCTAAAGAATCATAGGGTGGTGTCTAAATCCAGAACGTCGGATTCAGGGAAATAAATTCTAAATTATTAAGTCTTGAGACACTAATGGGCAGAAACATGTGTTTCGAGGTGATACAATGACTAATGCTTGAGACGTTGTGGATAGTATGAATTTCCTTAAAATTACACTTTAATTGACATTTTGATTTGTGGACTACAACCTAGGGTACAATAAAACATGATTCCAGTCATATATATAAATATTATATTCTTGCCTCTATTTATGGTATGATATTTTGTGTTGTTGGTTGTGATTGGGCTGAATAGTACCTCCTCTCACAGCAAGTTAGGAAGCTCGGGTTAAAGAGTGCCTTGACCTATAGTGTGGAGACAACAACTCCCTCCGTATAAGGTATAAACTGGGTCAGGCAAGGGACCTGTGAAGGGCCCTGACTAAGAGGATGAGTGATAACATGCAATTTTCTATATATTTTAGCCTCTATTCTAGCCCTTTTTGCATCTTGATTTTTGCCAAAACTCTAGTTTTATAATGTTTTGAATTATTTTGGGTGAAAGTTAATTATAGATTTATGTGCTTTAACTCCATAATTTTACTCCAAAATGGTTCATTTATGTGTTTTACAGAGTTTAGAGGCATTTGGACTTGAACCGAACAAGAAACAAAGCAATATAGAGTAAATAAAAAAATGCTGGAAAAAATGGCCTAGCGCCCGGCGTCAGGAAGCCAATGCCCGGTGCCAGGAACAGTAAGTCAATAGGATGACGCGGAATACAGAGGAAAAATTAGGTTAAGCCAGCGCTCGGCGCTGGGATCGTAGCGCCCGGCGCTGGTGCCGCAGAGAGCCATTATAAATGCAATTTTTAGGTCAGAACAAAGGAGGCTTCGCTCCAGACTTCAGACCCGCTGCTGCTGCAGACAGAGGCGACTTCCAGAGCTCGGTTTGAGGGAAAGGAAGCCTTCCCACTTGGGAATGGCTCTCCTTCTCCCATTTTCTTCCCTTTTCTTCCATTTTCCTTCATAGTTTGTTAGTTTTCTGTTGTATTTTGTAGATTTCTGTCATGTTCATCTTCTCTTCCATGTAAATTTCTGAGTTTAAGGATTGATGTAGTTCGGTTTTATGAAGCTTTATTGTTGAATATATTCAGTTTTAATGCATTTTCATTTAATGGAGTGGATTTTACCGATTATTCTTCCTCTTGAATGCTTGATTAACCTTCAATGAGTTTGGGATTTTGATGTCTATGCTAGATTTAGCTGGATATTAAGCTTGACCTCATAATTTTCACCATAAATCAGATTATCTAGATATAGATAGTTTTATTTATGTGGCTTGAATAATTTTCTTGAGCTTCATTACTTAATTGAATGATTGATCTAAGATTTTAGTCAATTATTTTAGTTAAGTTAGATTGTAATTTCAAGGTTTTGGATTCAATCATATTTTAGAAAATTGGCCAACATTGAATGGATTGTAATTTAATTGAATTGTTCTTCAATGATTCAAAGATTAATTTGTCTATGAATTAATCGCATTAGACCAAACGAAATCAATCCCATTTTCTTGTAATCGGTCATTTGATGAAATAGAAATTGTACTTTAATTCATTTGGACCAATGAGTATTTTCTTGGCCAAAGTTCTATTTTATTTATTGTCCTATGAAGCTTGTTATTTATACATGTATGCGATTGCTGTGTATTTGTAATGAGTGGGACAAGAGATAACATGTCATATGCGATTGCGGGGCATTGATGTGATTAGGACTTGATTGGATTATATTTGAGTTATAGATCAGTGAAGATCTTTCTAACTATAATTTTAATATAATTCAGTCTTAAAAGATTTTCTGAGAATTTTAGATTGAAAATTACATAATAGAATTAGCCAAGAATATTCAAAGGAAAGGATGATGGTGTACAATTCCATGGAATTTGTGACCAGTCCACATATTTTCTCTGTTTTGTTTTCTGTTTAGTTATTTAAATTTCAGTTATTTATATTGCGTTGTTTCAATCATCACCCCCCTTTTTGTGTAATTTCTGCAATTTCCTTCATAAGTCTTAATAGCATTTCCCTTAGCCTAATTGAATTTTATTTGATACCTCAATCTCTGTGGGACGATACTCTACTTATCACTTTATTACTTGTTGCGACCCAATATACTTGCTGGAATATTTTATGTGCTATAAATTATACGCACCAAGTTTTTGGCCCCGTTGCCGGGGATTGATGGTTGTCAAATTGATTTTTCTTTTAAGCCAAAGTGATGTTATTTTAAACATTGTCTTTTCTTGTTTTAGTTTTTACAATTTCAAGTGTTTTTAGCTTTTCAAGTGTCTTTATTAGTTTCATTTCTTCTTGTTACCTTGCTTATTTGATATATCTCTCATGTTATTTCTCTTTGTTGCATGTGAGGTACTTGATCATTTTCCTTGATGAAGGAAATAAAAAAAAATCAAAGAGAAAGCAAGGAAAACAAAGAAGAAGCGACGCTAAGCATAGACAGCAAATAAAGTCTGGCTAAGGACTTTAAACCAAGCGCTCTTGGGAGGCAATCCAAGTTTTTCTAACCTTTCTCTTTTTAATCTTGTTGTTGTATTTCTTTCATAATTTTAACTTTGTTTGTCTTTTTCTGTTGTCCATTTTTTCTGCATGTTTTCTCTGTTTTGGCAGAAATTTTTTGTCATCTTGAATGAATATTCTGTACTGTTTGGCTATGTTTTTTGCCACTTTCTTTACATGTTTTTAAACCTTTATATGTCGTCTAGTTGTAGAATTTTATTTGAAGTGATTCGCATCCATTTTGGGGTTGTTCTATGTCAGTAAGGCTGTGTCGCCAGAAATTCTGCATTGCAGAATTCTGCTACTCTGTTTTGTCCGAATTTGATGCTCACTTTTTAAATTTTTGATGGAGTTTTGGTGTGGAATTATGCATGATGAAATAGCTAAAGTGTAGATTGATTTAGCTTGAAGAGAATTTAGTCTTATTTCTCTAATGAATTCAAGTTAAATGACAATGATGTTGACTTTAATGAATTTGTAGTAATAGTCTTTTAGCTGTGAGGATTTGAGCCTAAGTGAAAAATGCTATTCTTCTTGTTGTGTGTTCTCTATCATGGACTGTCACTCTAGAACTTGTCTTAAATCTTTGATTGAGGCTACATATCTTGTACATACTTGGAAATGATTTAGGCATTTGTTTCTTGTAACCACTATTAGCCAAATAGCCATCCATTATCATTGTTTCAATTGTATGCCATTTTGTGCCTTATCCATTTTCTTTCTTGCGTTCTTCCACCACTTTTTCTGCCTACAACAATATTTCTCTCTTTCAACTTAAGATGTGAGGAGTATTTTAAATTCTTTTAAGGGATTGATATGCTGAAAAATCTTATGAATTTTGGGGTGTTTTGAACTATATTTCTTCTACTTCCTCTCAAGCAAAAGAAAAAGATTGGCCAATCAAGAAGAAAAAGAAAGAAAAATTTTGACTGACGTCACCAAAAAAAAGGGAAGAAAGAATAAAAAAAATTGAAAAAAAAAAGAAAATGATGAAAAAGAGGAGCAGGTAAAACATTGATACCCAAAATTTATTTATACTCAATCTCTTATATTTCACTTGTAAATACTCTTCATTTTCTTGAGTTGTTGCCATATTTTGTTTCATTGTTCAATTTTTCCCTTTTTGTTTCCCACTATTTTTCGTACCTACATTACAACCTTGTAAAGTCCTTTTGATTCAAGTATGTATTGGATTTAAGTAGTGGAAATTTAGAAACTTGACAAGCTTATGGTAGTGAAATTTGTGATAGGACGACTTTGAGTGATTCCCTCTTAAACACTTGAGAGAGTAGAGGATAAACACCTTACCTTGTGAGGAGATTGTTACTTGAATTTATTCTTATCGAAATAATTGCCATGGAGCTTGAACTTTTAGAAATTTAAGATTTATTTCTCCTAATGTTAAATCTTTCTAAATTTTAATTGTTTCATTGTTGTATATTTTCTACACCTTTGCCTGCTGTGCTTATTGGGATTCTCTGTTGTTTTTAATTGATTTTGCCCAGGAGTGCAAAAGGCTAAGTGTGGGGGATTTGATAACATGCAATTTTTCATATATTTTAGCCTCTATTCTAGCCCTTTTTGCATCTTGATTTTTGCCAAAACTCTAGTTTTATAATGTTTTGAATTATTTTGGATGAAAGTTAATTATAGATTTATTTGCTTTAACTCCATAATTTTACTCCAAAATGGTTCATTTATGTGTTTTACAGAGTTTAGAGGCATTTGGACTTGAACCGAACAAGAAACAAAGCAATATAGAGTAAATAAAAAAAATGCTGGAAAAAATGGCCTAGCGCCCGGCGCCAGGAACAGTAAGTCAATAGGATGACGCGGAATACAGAGGAAAAATTAGGTTAAGCCAGCGCCCGGCGCTGGGATTGTAGCGCCCGGCGCTGGTGTCGCAGAGAGCCATTATAAATGCAATTTTTAGGTCAGAACAAAGGAGGCTTCGCTCCAGACTTCAGACCCGCGGCTGCTCCAGACAGAGGTGACTTCCAGAGTTCGGTTTGAGGAAAAGGAAGCCTTCCCACTTGGGAATGGCTCTCATTCTCCCATTTTCTTCCCTTTTCTTCCATTTTCCTTCATAGTTTGTTAGTTTTCTGTTGTATTTTACAGATTTCTGTCATGTTCGTCTTCTCTTCCATGTAAATTTCTGAGTTTAAGGATTGATGTAGTTCGGTTTTATGAAGCTTTATTGTTGAATATATTCAGTTTTAATGCATTTTCATTTAATAGAGTGGATTTTACCGATTATTCTTCTTCTTGAATGCTTGATTAACCTTCAATGAGTTTGGGATTTTGATGTATGCTAGATTTAGCTGGATATTAAGCTTGACCTCGTAATTTCCACCATAAATCAGATTATCTAGATATAGATAGCTTTATTTATGTGGCTTGAATAATTTTCTTGAGCTTCATTACTTAATTGAATGGTTGATCTAAGATTTTAGTCAATTATTTTAGTTAAGTTAGATTGTAATTTCAAGGTTTTGGATTCAATCATATTTTAGAAAATTGGCCAACATTGAATGAATTATAATTTAATTGAATTGTTCTTCAATGATTCAAAGATTAATTTGTCTATGAATTAATCGCATTAGACCAAACGAAATCAATCCCATTTTCTTGTAATCGGTCATTTGATGAAATAGAAATTGTACTTTAATTCATTTGGACCAATGAGTATTTTCTTGGCCAAAGTTCTATTTTATTTATTGTCCTATGAAGCTTGTTATTTATACATGTATGCGATTGCTGTGTATTTGTAATGAGTGGGACAAGAGATAACATGTCATATGCGATTGCGGGGCATTGATGTGATTAGGACTTGATCGGATTATATTTGAGTTATAGATCAGTGAAGATCTTTCTAACTATAATTTTAATATAATTCAGTCTTAGAAGATTTCTGAGAATTTTAGATTGAAAATTACATAATAGAATTAGCCAAGAATATTCAAAGGAAAGGATGATGATGTACAATTCCATGGAATTTGTGACTAGTCCACATCTTTTCTCTGTTTTGTTTTCTGTTTAGTTATTTAAATTTCAGTTATTTATATTGCGTTGTTTCAATCATCACCCCCCTTTTTTATGTAATTTCTGCAATTTCCTTCATAAGTCTTAATAACATTTCACTTAGCCTAATTGAATTTTATTTGATACCTCAATCTCTGTGGGATGATACTCTACTTATCACTTTATTACTTGTTGCAACCCAGTATACTTGCTGGAATATTTTATGTGCTATAAATTATACGCACCAATGAGGTTGTGCATCATGGCTGGAATGAAATTGGGGAGCCAGCCTATGTTCACTCCCAGGGATATATAGCCATTGACGAGTACTAGTTCTATTGGTTTGCTTGAATGAACTTGCTGTTTTTTGGTATATATCTTTTAACTGTGATTTTTGGTTGAAATTGAGCTTACAAGCATACTTGCATGGATCGAAGGTGTCTTTGAATTCTATTAGGGAAAGGCTAATTCACTTATTGAGTTTTAAACTCATGCCTCATGTGTTCTCCCTTTTCAGATTAGGTTGCGGACGAGGTGTATTCGCTAGAAAAGTAGTTTGCTTATTTCGATCCTTCCGGTTGTCAAGTTCATTGTTTCAGTTATTGTTATTAGGTCGCTTTATAGTCATCTAGGATATCTAGGTTAAGGATTGGCGATTATGCAAACATTACACTTCTGTATGCTATTTTGGGATTTTTGACATTTGATCAGATTAAAACTTTGTCATTTAGACTTCATATGAATTGTGGATTTATTATGGAATGCTGATATTGTGAATTTACTGCCATTATATAATTGCTAAATAATAATGTGTTTGGGATAGCAAGGAAGCCATGTATGTTTTCTCCCTATCTTGTGTTTGTGTATGTAAGATAAGATAGCGAGGAAACCATGTATGCTTCCTTCGTACTAATGGCATGAAATATGGATAAAAATATGAATAAACTTAGGAGATGAGTTATCTCTTTAAGATTGAAACCAAAGTAAGTGAAATAAAATGGGTAAACCACTAATAATACATAACTTGAGGTAGAATTTTGATAAGGCTTATAGTGATGGTAGTCTCATCATTATGACGGTCACGTGCCCGGATAGAGAGTCGTGACAAGAAACAAGAGATGAAGACCTAATTCAAAATAATTGAGTTTTTCCCTTCAAATCATGCTAGGGTTCAAACGCATGAAGAAAAATAAAAGGGAAAATGAATGTACATATCATGGTGAAGAAAGCACTGTCGGCGACAAGGAACTTGTTGAATAAGGTGACCTAAGGAGAGAAAAAGGAGATCGAGGACCCACGAAGACAACAGAGACAAGAGCCACAAGGAAGACACGAGTTAGTGTGCTTAGTGTGATCTAGCCGTGTGTGCGTGCGTGTATGGTGTGTACATATAATCTCAAAAAATTCCCTTAGATGAAAAAAGGCTTTTAGTTATAAAGAATGGTAAATGGCAAAATGATCAAACCCAATTATAATTTCACTAGAACAACTCAACACTAAAGTCCTCTGCTCATACCTTACCCTGACATTTTCTCTTTATAAACTTATTCATTTCGTACTTTATTTCCATAATTTTACCACTAAAGCTAAATTTTCATTTTGTCCCTCCATAGCTCAACATATTCAATTTACCTTTTACTTAAAATCTTTTTGAAACCAAACGAAACTTTCTTACCCTCCCTATGTTGTTCGCCGACCGAATCTTAGGGGTATTATAGATAATAATATCCAAAATCCATATAAAAATTTTTAGGCCAAATTTCAAAGAGTACAATATCCAAAATAAGGTTCAAGACATTCCAAAATTCATGAAAAATAGATTTAGTACTTAGAAAATTCCACAAAATATCTTTAAAAATAACAATTTTAAAAATTTAAGAAATAAAAAAAAGTGTTGAAAAACCCTAGGCACGTGAGCCACACATGCCCACATGCAGAAGGGTTACACCTTTCTACCTTACCTGATTTGCAAGGAAACGAGTCATTTGACCCGTTTTAGACTCGCAATACTACTCGATGGTTTTTTTTATTTCGAACAATTTTTGCATGATTTCTTCGAATTGAAACATGATTCTGACTCATAAGGACTCGATCTACAATGGCTCTATATCAATTTCAGCCATTAGCAATGATAAAATATAGATTTTACAATTTCATGGTTTAGATGTGAACATTAGTGTTGAAAACATTTTCTTCTTCAATTCTTGGGTTATTTTGCGCTATTTTGGGTAATTAAAACATTGTTTTGGTTAATTATAACGCAATCTACAATAACCCCGAGTCAATTTCATTAATTTTTAGCCATATAGCCTAGATTTTATAGTTCTATGGTTCAGATGACAGATTATCAAGAACTTTTTCCTTCAATTCTTGAGTGTTTTTACATGATTTTGATGAAATGAATCATGGTTTTGACCAATAATAACATGATTTACAATAACCCCAGGTTAATTTCATCAGTTTGTAGCATTTAATCTAGATTTGACCAAAAGGAGTTGTTTAAACTAAAACAATGACAAAGCTGAATTAAAATTGATATCTAGCAAAAAAAAAAGGTTATATTTTGGTTTTGAAAAGAAGGGGACAAGCCTCAGAAAATAGTTTTCATAATAAAGGTAATTTATTATTTACTTATATCATAAACCAATATAAACGAACATATAAACCATCATATGATTTAAATTTCATACAATCAAAGAACAATTTGACAACCAGGCTCTGATACCAATTGAAGGAATTTATAAACAATTCCCATATACCAATATTGTAGATAGCTCTATAGTATATATGAATAACAACAAACATATACATACATGGGACAATAGTAGAACTCATGATGGCAATTGATGAATGAGTATAAGTAGAAAATAGAAAAACAAACAAGGAGAGTAAAACGACTCTCTTGACCAAATATACTTTCAAAAGGGCGTGACATTAATGGGGTTGTAACATCACATATATATGTAGAGAGTAAGGACCCCTCCTTGTGAAAACCCTTGTCAAGATCCTCCCCAGGGCACATGACTAGTATGACACGTGGGTACCTCCCACGATCGTAAACCTAACTCCTAGACTCATATGCTAAACAACGAAATACAAAGAAGGATCCATAAATTACATTCACAATAAAATAACTCCAACAATCCATAAATATAATCAAACATGAAAAGGATTTCATTTCATAAAATCATGAGCCACAACATGGCCATCTCCTATGTTTCTAACTATTCCAAACCCACATTCAAGGTAGTAGGGAATATCCAGAAACACATACAAAATAATGTGAGTTAAATATCTCAATTTACATTTAAGCTTCACTCCCAAAACACTATCCTCCTAATTGTCCCATTGGACTACAAAGCACTCTAGAAGGGCAACAAAACAAAGGCTTCTCCTAAAAGACACCAACCCAAAGTCAAGAGAGGGTTGGGGGTCACAAACTTCTGCTACTCCTTGAGCGGATGTTCATCAACAAATGCAGACTTTGAAACATGGAAACAACAAAAGTGAGATATATAAATCTCAGTGAGTAGTTAACCAACACAAGAAAAATTTCAACGAATTCGTGGAGTGTAATCACATCCACATCTCCTAACCCAAAGACTTATAACAATCTCCATGCTAAAGGCAATTAAAATCTTCTGGCTTGAAGGCTCAATTAAAGTCTCCTTGCCCAAAGGCAACAATGATCTCTATGCCTGAAGGGACTTATATAGCTCCCGTGGGTGCAACTCACTTTGTCTCCGACAATCAATTAAGGCCTGCATAAATAACTCCAAACAAATCACACAAAGCAACCATAGTGTTAATTTAACTCCTTAGTAGCTACACATAAGATCCACTTAACATTTTGTTCTATGTGTTAGTGAATTGGATTTTATTTCCAAACTCCAATCTCCTTTTTATATTCTTTCCACAATAATGAAACTCTCAATTCATAGTAAAAGTAACAACGCTTGGGTAGGTAAGCTACTCACCTGAAAACGAAGTCAAATTGTACCGTTTGATGCATTGATGAAGATAGAAAAGTGGTTTACAAACTCCCGGACTCAACCCCTAAATAAACATGCATGAAAAAAGGAGATTTAAAATCAGCGTCGCAGCGCATGAGTGTAGGAATTTTGAAGTTCCTCACTGTGTCCAGCTGCTGCAACAACCACAACCACTGTTGTAACTATGGACCCCCACTGCACCATTCAGTGTTGCAAGACAGTGGCAACTTCGCAGCAGAACGAAAATGGCCTCCAAAACTTACCCAACTTCCCAGAGTACCATTTACATGAAATTAGCATTTTTGTGCAAATAAATCCCTCCTCATGAATCCTCCACGCCTAACCATGTTTTCTCAAGTTCAGAGGAAACAATTACAACACCCCAACCAAGTATATGCATACACACAGGTAAGTAACAAACTCCAATGGCATACATAATTAAACCTTTATTTGACCACCAAGATTAAGCACTAAACATTTAATTAGTCATGTGTACTTTTCTTGTTCAATTTAATCTTCAATTAATGGTTCAGTTAAGGCTCCCCTACTATTAAATCAACATAGGGTATCTCCAGCTTCATTGCTCCAAAAATCATGGGATGTAGCAAATAATATCATACACTTAAAGGTCTCCCAAGTCAAACACAAGCATGACATGCAGACAATAATTACAATATGCATGCAAGAAAATCTCCTGAGTACACATACACATAATAAACTCCCAAAATGTTAAAACCCTAATAGGTTGACCTTTCTATCATTAGTCAGTCCAAACAAGACTTAGTTTCAATTCAATAAAGATTACATAGTTTGAGTTAAAAAAAGGGGACTCATAACTAACTTATTAAATCAAGATTATATATATATATATATACGTAAAAATAAACATTATTTATAGTAGTCCACATAAAAAATCTAACAAAATTATCTTGAGGAAACTTCTACATATAATCTATCCCTTGCAAATGTCGCTTGACAAGGACCGTGTCCAAAATAATAAAGGAGTCTTCATAGAGGCTCTATCCCTGAAGGGAATCATTGGTACGGGACAAAGTCCCCGACCAATATTATCTCAAAGGGTTTTTTTTTTACAAAGGGTCCCTCACAAAATCCCCCTAAAGAAGATGAAGTTCCCAACCGTATTAACTTTGGATTTACTATGAAGGGTTTATATCTCATGAAAATTTTGGAAGCCTTATGAAATGATCGAAGTTAAAATATTAAATTAGAACGAAATAAAATTAGATTCAAGTGACATTTACAGTAAGAGACAAATGATATTTAACCCTAATTATTGTCTTTCTTAGCTACGCTTCATTATCTATAAAAATACATACAATTTTGAATCTCACAGTTCCAAAGTCATCTATTAATACTTAGATTAGATAATTAAAGTCATAATATAATGAAGGAAAAACAAAAGAAATATAGAAAGTGGAAAACTAAATAAATTTCCATCATTTTTTATTTTAAGGTATTAATGATTACTACAGTTTAATATTACATTGAAAAGCATTTAAAAATAAATTAAAGAGAAGCCCCTAGTTGAACTAAATGATTTTCAGGCATTAATTGATAAAGAAACCAATCGGTATAAATGAACGTATCTGGTAAAATCTTGTACACCAATGTCAATTAATTCTTCCTCATATTCATTGACTTAGGGATGAATTTGAATTTAAGATTATACAAATTGATTTTTCAAACTTTTATTATGAAATTTTTTGGGGTCTTTTTTTATTCAATAAAAATTCATATATAAAGATCCTGCAACTTTCTCTTCCCAATAAAAATAGGTATAAGGAAAATTTATTCCTCTAGTGAGAAACGGGGAAAAGAATGGGGACGGTCAGAAAGTGGCCGGGACAAGGAGCCAGGAATATTTTTCATCCTGCCCTCTTGCCATCCTTCTTCCCTGCTTTAACCTGCCAAACTACGTATACAATGAAATGGCAATATAAGAAAGTACATATCTGTGATGTGAAATTAAAAAAAAATAATTAACATTTGAAAACATCACTATCGTACAAGTAAAGCCATATTGATGATAACTACTTTTGTGCACATCAAGAAGGAGAATTTTGACGGTACTCAAGTATGGAAATGCACAACTTCATTATAATTAGGCACTCCCAATGGGCATGTTGATTCCAAAGCCACCCATATAATGGGAAATATCCCTGGCCAGATTTAAGTCTAATGCCAATAAGTATTCATTTAGTCTTGCTTATCTCCAGGTTTATACTCTTTGCTTTCAGCCTCCAAGACACAGCCTCTAGCACGATCACCCTGATCTTGACTTGGTACTCTCTGGTAATCATCGTCTCCTTTGTATAAGGTCTGAATAACCATCAATACTGCCACCACAAACACAAAAATGTAAACCACTCTGATGTCAAAAGATCTATGGATCACTCGCAGCAGCGAAGGGCCACTAGTTTGTTTCTGTATTGTTTTGCCTTCCCTGTATCCTTCCATAAATTTAGTTATTTGGGTTGCCTGATCCTCTCCATCAATGCTTTCAGAACCAACAACCTGAAAATCATAAAAAAAAAACCATGTGCTTTGTGGAAATTCGACTGCAAAAAGTAAGCACCAACCATATGATTGATTAAATTAACAAGGACACAACACAAACAATTAATGTGCTTGTTCAATATGATAGGTGAAGTTAGACAGTGTAACAGCAGGATGAATTCAACTAATCCGAATGCATTAATTAATTAGAGGGTAACAAGAGATACTTGAAAGTTTCACGCAAAAGAATGACATACTGAACATGTGACGGACAGGCTAATCCTGTGTGCAGTTTGTCAGCATGGCTATATGGAAGAATTCTCCATAAGAACTGCATCAATATTGGAAGTGACTAGATCGTAATGCAAAGATATGCACACTAGATTTAACGAAACCACCAACCGCAACAGAGGAGACAAACATTGTTGACCTTCTAATTTGCTACCACAGATTCATATAGGTTTCCATTAGATAGAGAAACAAAATTCGTTAAACGACACAAAGATAAAATGAGAAAAAGAGGTTCAATGTCAACAATTAGAACCAAATTTTTAACATTTGCTTATGCCCAATAGTTTGAGCTATGACCATTATGTACATCAACATCATGAAACTTTAAGTAGATTGATACACTTCTCATACCTCGGGACATGCCTTTACAGGAAAATCTAATCAGGAAGCCTTGATTCCAAAGTTTGGAGGTCAAGAGATAGACTGTGTTTTTTAAAAGGATAAAAGAAAAGTGGAATATGTCACCATATCTTACATCTATTCTTTTCCACCTCCTAGTACCATGTTACATTCATGATAAAGCCATTGCAATTCACATGCTATAATCGTCTATCTCTTGGAATATTCATGCTTTTGATAGGAACCGAGCAATTAATGAAGGGAAGGACTAAATTATTATTATCGAAAGTGGGAACTACAGAACCAAAAGAAACACTGATTTGGAAGAAAGAAAGACAACCAGAGACCTTAGCCTCCTATCAAACCAGAAATTGCTCCTCCAGAGCTCAGAAAGCTCCTATAATAAAACTGAAATACTCTTTGCGTACCCCCCTCTGCCTTCCATAACTAATTTTGTCCTTCTAAAATTCCCTTTCTACCCCTCTAACAACTTAACAGAATAACCTCACTCCAATACCTATCATTACCCCCTCCTTAAAATCAGCCTTGTCCTCAAGGCTGAATAGGAAAAGAACACAGTAATAGTCAGCCCAATTTGTGCACTCCATCATCTTCCAGCTCCAATGCCACCACCTCTCCCTTGTCATTGATGGTTTCTTGATCACCCAAAATTATTAGTGTCAGTTGACTATCAACACAGGTGAAGAGGATGGAACTTATCTCTGCAGCGGGAACAAAGTCCTCGAGTCCTGCGCTCCATCAACTCTTTTATGAAAGGTGCTTCATTCCTCTGTTCTTGTCTTGATTCCTCCTTCATTCTCCTTCAGATTGCTTTGCCAGCAGCTCCCACATTGTGGGCGATGCTATTGCTCCTCGAAGAAGGCTTCCCTAAGACGGTGCAACACTCGAAGCTCCGAGCATGTGGTTTCTCATATCACACCCGATCTAGGACCCATTTGACGTTGAAGACCTAGCTGTAGGCATGTGAAATTGGGCATGTCCATTACCTTTGCTCGTAGGCCATGACCCTGAACCCAACCCAACTTATGACCCGAAACCCAACCCAACTTATGACCTGACCCGACCAGTTCCTTTGCATTTGCTACCTATATCGTCTTCGTTTGCTCCTTTCAGCGCCAGCATCTTAGCCTCCACGTCTTGTGCAAGCTGCATCGCATGATATCTGGTCTTGGGTTTGAGGGTTCAAACTCGACTCCTAATTTTCGGTCGCAGTCCTCCAATGAAATTACCCAGAAATTGAAGTTCAGGGAGTCTCCCACACTGAGAAGAATAGAGCTCAAATTCAGAAATGTAGTCTTCGACGGTTTCCTTCTGCCTCATTTCTTTAGTTCTTCATAGGGATTATCGAGTCTTCCCACGCCAACCCGAGCCACCATAGCTTCCTTAAAATTGGCCCAAATAGCTGCATCAGTGGATTCCTTCCAAAGATTGAACTATTGTATGGTGTGACCCTCCATACTTAGTTTTGCAAGTTGTATCTGCACCTCCTCGAATGTCCATTGCACCCCAAAATACGTCTTGGCTCTCGTAATCCACGCCATTGGGTCCAAGCCATCAAACGCCGACAACTCAACCTTCTTTGAGAACAAGCGAAACTCATCTAGTCTTTCTTTCATAACAACTGTTGTATTCGACAGAGATGGATTTTCAAAGGCTTCATTACTCCCAGAAGAGTGTCCTCCAGCTTGACCTTCATCCCCTTTTTTCCCCAGAAGACGACTCATCTCAGCCAAGATTGATTGCTTCATCACTTCCAGACCTTGCTTCATCTCTTCCAGACCTCCTTCCAATCTGTCCATATGAGCCTCCACAGCATCTATCCTGTCAGACATCTTTGGTGGCATGGAAACTCATCAACACGCTAGTGTCAATATTCTCGTCGTCCCTCCAATGATCCGAATGATCCGGCAAGTCGAACCAATTGATAGGAACTCAAATTAACCAAGGGAAGGACAAAATTATTATTATTATCAAAAGTGGGAACTACTGAACCAAAAGAAATACTGACCAACAAGAAAGAAAGCCAACCAGAGACCTAAGCCTCCTACCAGAGCAGAAATTGCTCCTCCAGAGCTGAAAAAGCTCCTACAATAAAACTGAAATACTCTCTGCATACCCCCTTCTCTCCTACCTCTCTGCCTTGTATAACTAACTTTGTCCTTTAAAATTCCCTTTTCTACCCCTAACAACCTAACAGAATAGCCCCACTCCAATACCTATCAGCCTTCAAGTGAACAAACAATGCAGGACCTATACAACAACAACAACAGCCTTATCCCACTAGGTGGGGTCGGCTATATATAGAATAAATGCATGGCTTTGGGATCAAGCATCACAAAATAAACATGCAACTATTGGTTGTAAGAATGCAGATTCCTAAACACCATGGAGCCAACTGACATGCTGACATTTTTACACCAGTATATTGGATGCTTAATTTTATGATGTTGCAATTACAGGAACATAGGATATCTAGGAACTCATGTCTTCATTCTCCGATCCCATGCATATTTTGAAGGAAATTTTAATTTTTGAACCAAACATAGAGATCTTAAATTCCAGTAATATGAAACTAGGGTATCTCAAGCCTTACATACCATTTTGAATATGTCAGCATACCAAACATCCTATATATAATCAAGGTAACCCAAGTGCATAACATAAATATCAAAATGTTGAATCTTTCTCCATGACCCCATCTCAAATATAATCATTACATGTATATGCAAGTTGATAAAACATGTAATATAGGGGTATCAGGAAGAATTAAAAATTAACCTGAGATTATGCACATTAAGTCAAATGAGATCAGATATCATTTAAAGGGCTATAGTTAGGATAAACTAATTTATTCTAAGGTAAAATGCAAAGACTTACTGTAAGGTAATCATCACTTCCATCCCAGATGACCATTTTTGGTAGTTTAGTGCTGATGTCAAATTTTTCCGCAAACTCTTCCAACTGTGCAACCCCCACATAACCAAATATTAAGTCACGATTTGCGGATGCAGCAGCCTTCAATAACTTAACCAGTTCCTTTGATTTTTCTTCATCTTCGTCCTCCACAATTGTCAGAACAATTTTCCTTCCATCAGCATTCATCAACTTCAGTGTGTCATAGGATACAGGAACGGCTAAAGGGATCAGGTTCTGTTTTACAAAATCTTCCAAAAATTCCTCTGCCATTTAAAAAATAAGAACGCAACCAAAGAATGAAAAAAGAAAAAAAAAAAAACTGTAATGATGCATCAAAACTGAAGCATACAGAGAGATTAAAATGATAGCATTATGATGTGATAGCAAGTATACATAATTACATATGAATATACGCATGCGGTATTATTGACATTCAAACTCAGATTTTGTTTAGAAGAAAAATGTCCCACCAATGGTATTTAAGTTCTTAACCTACATTATTCCCTACCTGAAACAAGAAAGGCATTTTAGATCGACCTATTATATGTCATGTTAGCTCACATCTTAGCTTCAGTTAAATTTCATACATCATTTGCTGTACGTATGCTATCTGATTATAAGAATAAAAAACCATGAGTGGAAACAGTAAGGGAAACCATAAAATTAAGCTTATCCCATAAAAGCTGCAAAGATACAAACAAGGTTAAAATTCTACTACTATTCCACTTAAGTCAAATGCACCAACTCAATGCAAACAGAACACAGTTCCACATATCCGTGCACTCCTTAACTCCCTAAGTTAACCTTGAAGGTGATTACCAAGGAGGTGCTACAAATAATACAGACAAATCCAAAAAAGCCAGAAAAACAAAACTTACTCCAAAGCAGCCAAGCAATTTCACAATGCATAAGGAGAAGAATACTTGTTTCTGCACTCTAAAATCTCAAAGCCTAAACAACAACAACAACAATAACAAAGCCTTATCCTACTAGGTGAGATCGGCTACATGAATCGCACGATACTATTGAGCTCTATCAATGACCAACTCTTTAAGTATCTCAATCATCAAAAAATCTCGTTCAATGACTTCTCCAAGTGTCCTTCTTGGTCTTCCTCGGCCTTTTTTCATAAGACTCCATACCATCTGCTCAACCCTCCTTACTAGCACTTCTAACTATCTTCCTTGAACATGACTATACCACTTTAAACGATTTTCTACCATTTCCTCCTCAGTAGGTGTCACTCCAATTCTACTTCATATACAATTATTACGGATCATATCTTGTCATGTATGACCACACATCCATCTCAACATCCTCATCTCTGCTATCTCAATTTTGTATTCTTGTTGTCCTTTCACTGCTCAACATTCACTCTCATATAATATTGCCAATCTTATAACCGTACGACAAAACTTCCCTTTGAGCTTATTAGGTTCTTTCCGGTCACACAACTCCTAATACTTTTCTCCATTTCATCCACCCATCTTGTATCATCCTCACTAATTTAATCGTCATCTTGTATAACTGATCCCAGATACCTGAACTTTGACACTTGCTGTATAACTTGGTCTCCAATGTCAACCTCCAACTCATTTCTAGCTTACCGCTTGTTAAACTTGCAATGCATATATTTTGTCTTACTCCTGCTCAAATGAAACCCTTTCGATTCCAAAGTATACCTCCATAACTCGAGTTTAGAGTCAATTTCTTTCCCTGACTCCACCATGAGGACAACATCGTTTGCAAAAAGTATGCATTTGGGGATTTCTTTTTGAATGTGTTCCGTCAGAACGTCTAAAACCAAGGCAAACAAATAAGAGCTCAAAAATGATCTCTGATGCAGGCCAATCTTAATGGGAAAGTCTCTAGTCTTCCCTCTAAATGTTCTCACACTAGTTGTTGCCCCCTTATACATATCTTTTATAGCTCTAATATAAGCAACACATATACCTTTCTTTTCCATGGCTTTGTACAAAACTTCTTTTAGTACTCGATCATAAGCTTTTTCCAAATCAATAAAAATCATATGCAAGTCTTTTTGTTTACTCCAATACTTTTTCATCAACTCCTTTAGTAGATAAATAGCTTCCATAGTAGACCGTCTTGGCATAAAACCAAATTGATTTTCAGAAATATTTGTCTAAATTTTTAACTTACGTTCAATCACTCTTTCCTATGATTTCATAGTGTGGCTCATAAGCTTAAACAACAACAACAACAACAACATAGCCTTATCCCACTAAGTGGGGTCGGCTACATGGATCGCACGACGCCATTGAGCTCTATCAATGACCAACTCTTTAGATATCTCATTTACTAAAAGGTCGCGTTCAATAATTTCTCTAAGTGTCCTTTTTGGTTTTCCTCGACCTTTTTTCACAGGACTCCAAACCATCTGCTCAACTCTCCTAACTAGCGCTTCCAACGGTCTTCTTTGCACATGCCCAAACCATCTTAAACGGTTTTCAACCATTTTTTCCTCAATAGGTGCCACCCCAACTCTACCTCGTATATGGTCATTACGGATCCTATCTCTTCTTGTATGACCACACATCCAACGCAACATCCTCATCTCCGCCACTCCAATTTTATGTTCTTGTCCTTTCATTGCCCAACATTCACTCCCATATAAAATCGCTGGTCTTATAGCAGTACGATAAAACTTTTCTTTGAATTTATCAGGTACTTTCCGATCACAAACAACCCTTGATGCCATTCTCCATTTCAACCACCCAGCTTGTATCCTATGTTCCACATCTCTAATAATTTCGCCGTCATTTTGTATAATTGATCCCAAGTACCTAAACTTTGACACTTGTGATATGACTTGATCCCAAAGTTTAACCTCCATCTTGTTCCTAGCTTGTCGCTTGTTAAACTTACAATGTATATATTCGGTCTTACTCCTACTCAGACGAAAACCCTTCGATTTCAAAGTAGCTCTCCATAACTCAAGTTTAGAATTAATCTCTTCCCTTGTCTCTGCTATGAGAACAACGTCATCTGCAAAAAGCATGCACTTAGGGATTTCTTCTTGGATGTGTTTCGTCAGAACATCTAAAACCAAGTCAAACAAATAAGGGCTTAAGGATGATCCCTGGTGTAAGCCAATTTTAATAGGAAAGTCTCTCCCCTCCAGACGTTCTCACACTAGTCGTAGCCCTCTCGTACATATCTTTTATGGCTCTAATATACGCAACCCGTACACCTTTCTGTTCTTGGACTTTCCACAGTACCTCTCTTGGTACTCGATCATAGGCTTTTTCCAAGTCAATAAATGCTATATGAAGGTCTCTTTGTTTACTCCGATACTTTTCCATCAACCCCCTTAGAAGATATATAGCTTCCATAGTAGACCGTCCTGGCATGAATCCAAATTGATTTTCAGAAATACTTGTCTCGATTCTTAACCTACGTTCAATCACTCTTTCCCATAATTTTAGAGTGTGACTCATAAGCTTAATCCCACGATAGTTTGCGCAATTCTGAATGTCTCCTTTGTTTTTGTAAATAGGCTCATAAGCTTAAACATTGAGATAAATTCTTAAGTGGATTTTGTTCACATAGAAAAAGAAAGAAAGAGGAATGACAATGGATCATTGACTTACTTATCAAGGCTCCTATATGTTTACTTACAATCATACATTAGGTTGAGTTCAAGAGCTACACAACTAGTACAAGCCAAATCCATTGGTCATCAGCATACTTATTTTATCCTAACCATTGCACTATTCTAGTGCTCCCCCCTCAAGCTGAAAGTTACTCATGCTTCAATTCATTACAAATAAAATTTAATTGAAAAAAAATATAAATGAACAACTAGACATTGCAATTCACATTTTAATACACATGTTCAATCACAACTTGGTCACATTTCAATAAACCATCAATTTAAGAACTTCAGCAACTATTGCTCTCTAACAACATCCTCGGTAGACAAACAACTCCAAGAATTCTTTGACCTACTTTACATGGGTAGCCCCTTCGACATTCTCCCAACTATTCTTGTTGACCACTCTACCTGACATACTAGCACAGCCCTCAGAAGTATTCATCCTACATCTCTTGAGCAACCCCCCCAACCTTGTCCCAATTGATCTCCACTTCATGAGTTGCATGCTAAGGCACCCAACAAAACACAATCTAGTGCCTAAGTCTTGAATTCATTGTTTTTGTAAGTAGGGTTACAATCTACAAATTATAGCACCATGTTCAAAATATTAAAAGACTAAAAAAAAAAGAAAAATAATAAACCCACTCATGATCGAGAAATACATAAGAATATCCAAAGGCACCCATATCATGTAGCATAAGCTGACTACTTAGCTATGCAGTTCCTTCATGAGGTTGTGTGCTTACATGTTTAAGACACTTTCTGTTTTGTTTGATAAGCATGTTAAGTTTGTTAGATATCTTAAGAAGAGCCTCCAAAAGCATTTTGGTACTTAGTTGAAATTTTCTTCAACTTCCCAAAAAAAGTCAACAATTGTTTTGGGAGATTAGCTTCAGAATACCTAGATTGAAAACAGGTAATTGGGACTTAGTCTTAATCACATTCATTTTTGAGATTGTACAAGGTTTGTCCCCCCACCAGTCAACAGCTCATTGATCTTATGCCCTTACTCTTGTTATCTTGCACCATTGAATTTGCATATTGCTCATCTCATCCATAATTTGCTTGCCAAGAACAACCAAAATCTTGCTTTGAATAATAAGTAATATAACACCATAAATTTGTTGCTACAGTTCATTGTCCAAGGGTGATTATGTTATGTTTCACATCTAACTTAAACATTCCGCAAAGCATTGTCTTAAAAGAGTTACATGGACAATGCATCTTTGGAACATTTTGTATTCTTAGAAAACTTAAGTCTAACTCTAATTTGACTTACCTTCCATTATGGACAAAAGGCCAGTTTTTGATTTGGAAGGTTTGTTTCCATACGGAAGAACTTTTAAGCCTTCCCATTGCTTTTGTATGATTTTGCAGGTACTATACCACCTCATACACCTATTGCCAAACTCACTTTTGTTGCTTAGTCTATTGAAGATATTAATTGTGTGCTTGACTGCCAGATTGTGGTCTCTTCAAGAGGCCTTTACAGTGCTGCCTTCTCCATCATAAGAGCCAACATGATTAGGATGCTTTTTGGATCATTAAGCAAAGTTTTATTAAAATGATCTTGGCCTTCTAGAATTTTATTGCCATGCACATTCTCTAGAAACTCCGCCTATGTTTCATAGCCGATCCCAAACCCGAATAAAGGAGGAGGGTTGTGTTAAGCGCTCGACAGCCAATGTAAAACCCTATCGAAACTCTCATGAACATGATCAATGACAATATTTTGCTAATGCTAGGACGTTGCCCGGAAGCAACGCACTGTATGGCTCAAGTACAGTGTCAAATGAGCGATCAGCGCCCAGATGCAGTGTTAAATGAGCAAGGGTCCATTAATACTAGGTCGTTGCCCATAAGCAAAGTGCTGTATGGCTCGAGTACAATGTCAAATGAGCTAGAGCCAATACATCGACGTTCGGATGTATTGTTACATGAGCATGAGCATGTTCTTGGACAGATGATGGTAAAGAAGCAAGTCCAAGAGAGCAAGATCAGGATTGGTACATGGAATATTAGGAACATGACAGGAAAATTCATGGAGCTAGTGGACACTATGAAATGGAGGAAAATTAACATTTGGTGCCTTCAAGAGACTAAATGAGTTGAAGAAAAGGCTAAAAAGTTTGACTGTTCAAGATTTAAGTTTTGGTACACGGGGAAAGTAAGGACAAAGAATGGAGTAGGTATTATGGTTGACAAGGAATAGACGCCGAATGTGGTGGAGGTAAAAGGGATTGGGGACAGGATTCTATCCTTAAGAATGATTATTGTAAAGAATACTATCCATATCATAAGTGCCTATGCACCCTAAATAGGGACAAATGCACATCTTAAGGAAAAATTTTGGGAAGATTTGGAGGAGTTGGTCAGAGACATACCTTTAGAAGAGAAGATTTTCGTCCGGGGGGGAGGGGGACCTTAATGGCCATGTAGGAAAAGAAGCAGGATAATATGCGAGGGTTCATAGTTGTTTTGGTTTTGGGGAGTTTAATGAGGAAGAACAGTTTATATTTGATTTTTCAATGGCTTATAATTTCAAGGTTGTCAACACTTGCTGTAAGAAGCGAAAGAAACATTTAATCATGTATAAGAGTGGAGCTTCAAGGTCACAGATTGACTTCTTTTTTATAAGGAATCCAGATAGAAAAATTTGTACAAATTGTAAAGTAATCCCTGGGGAACCGGTGGCAACTCAATATAGGGTTTTGGTACTTAACGTGCTTATTAAGGGTCGGAAATAAAAGTATCGACAGGTGATGAACTCTAGAATCAAGTGGTGGAAGCTAAAGGGGGAGAAACAACTGAATTTCAAGAGGAATCTGTTGGAGAAGGGGCCTGGGAGTTACAAGAAAGTGCTAACATCATGTAGGATGAGATGGCCAAGAGGGTTAGAAAAGTTGTTAAAGCACTTTTAGGATAATCAAATGGTTTTGGACAAAGAGATAAGAAATCTTGGTGGGAGAATGAGAGCGTTCAAGAGAAGATCAAATATAAAAAAGAATGCTTTAAAACTATACATTTATGCAATGACACGGAAAATAGAGAAAGGTATCGAAAGGCTAATAAGGAGACTGAAAAAGCAATAAGCAAAGCACAGTCTAAAGCGTTTGAAGAGTTTTACAAAGACTTAGGAATGAAAAATGAGGAACAAAAGATTTACAAGATTGCAAAAAATAGAGAAAGGAAATCTAGAGATTTGGATCAAGTAAAATGTATTAAGGATGAAGAAGGAAAAATTTTGGTTACAGATGAAGATATTAAAAATATATGGCAGGGCTACTTTCACAAGCTCTTTATGACAGAGCAGGGTCAACTAATGATATGGAAGATTTAACAACTCAGGAGAGCAAACAAAATTTGACATGTTATCGTAGGATTAATGTTGACGAGGTCAATGAAGCTGTTAGAAGAATGGATAATGGTAAAGTCGTTGGTGTTGATGGTATTCCTATCGGGTTTTGGAAGTGTTTAGGAGAAGAAGATACTATCTGGCTAACTAAACTCTTTAATGAGATTTTAGAGAAAATGCTTGAGGAATTGAGAAGAAGCACTTTAGTGCCTGTATACAAAAACAAATGGGACATCCAAAACTATGCAAATTACCAACAGATTAAGCTTATGAGTCACACTATGAAATTATGAGAAAGAGTGATCGAACATAGGTTAAGAATTGAGATGAGTATTTCTAAGAATCAATTTGGATTTATGTCAGGGTGGTCTACTACGGAAGCTATTTATCTGCTAAGAGAGTTGATGGAAAACTATCGGAGTAAACAAAAAGACTTGCATATAGCTTTTATTTATCTGGAAAAAGCCTATAATCGAGTACCAAAAGAAGTGCTGTGGAAAGCCATGAAAAAAGAAAGGTGTCCAGGTTGCGTATATTAGAGCTATAAAAGATATGTATAAGGGGGCAACAACTAATGTGAGAACGTCTGAAGGGGTGACACGAGATTTCTCTATTAAGATTGGCTTGCATCAGGGATCATCTTTGAAATCTTGTTTGTTTGACTTGGTTTTAAACGTTTTGACAGAACACATTCAAGTAGAAATTTTCAAATGCATGTTTTTTGTCGATGATATTGTCCTTATGGCAGAGTCAAAGGAAGAGATTGACTCAACTCAAGTTATGGAGATATACTTTGGAATCGAAGGGTTTTTATCTAAACAAGAGAAAGACAGAATATATGCATTCTAAGTTTAATAAGCAACAAGTTAGAAATGAGTTAGAGATTAAAATTGGAGACTAGATTATATCACAAGTGTCAAAGTTTAGGTATCTAGGATCAATTATACAAAATGACGATGAAATTAATAGAGATGTTGTACATAGGATACAAGCTGAGTGGTTGAAATAGAGAAAGACATCAAGAGTTGTTTGTGATCGAAAACTACCTGATAAGCTCAAAGGAAAATTTTATCGTACTGCTATAAGACTGACAATTTTATATAGGAGTAAATGTTGGACAATAAGAACAAAAAATTGAGATAACAGAGATGATGATGTTGAGATAGATGTGTGGACATACAAGACGAGATACGATCTATAATGATTATATATGAAGTAGAGTTAGAGTGCCACCTATTGAAGAGAAAATGGTAGAAAATTGTTTAAGATGTTTTGGATATGTTCAAAGAAGACTGTTGGAGGTGCCAGTAAGGAGAGTTGAGCAGATGGTACGTAGTCCTATGAAGAAAGGCTGAGGAAGACCAAGAAGGACACTTAGAGAAGTCATTGAACGAGATCTTCTGGTGAATGAGATACCTAAAGAGTTGGTCATTAATAGAGCTCAATGACATCGTACAATTAATGTAACTGACTCCACCTATTAAGATAAAACTTTGTTGTTGTTGTTGTTGTTGAACATTCTCTAGAGGAGGTGAGTTTTTTCAGCCATGGGTAAATGAATAGATGGAGATACAAAGAAGAAAAGGAGACAATGAAGAAAAGGAGAAGCTACTTCAAGCATAGATGAAGGAACATGGTTTTAAGCCATTATTATTGCTTGGATTGTGGAGTTAAGTTACCCTATTTTATTTTCTGATGCATTTTTGTTTTATTATTCACATGGCTTTTTCCTGCTCTTTCTATAAAAGGTTCTTGGTGTAACTATGACAAGCAGTCATCAATAGTGACTCAGTTTCCTATTCCCTGTTCTATGCCTTTCACACCTTCCCCTTTTTCCTCCTTTTTTCCTTTAGTCCTACATTAGAGTCAACTTATGAGATCCACATCAACACTATTGAAACCATCTGACACACCACATCAACCATGATGGCGAAGAAGAAAGGTGACAAAGAATCCCTTACATTGAGGATCACAACTTCCAGAGGGAGACATAAATACACCTCCATCTAGAATCAAATGTCTTTCCAGCAAGAATTTTATTTAGGTAATCCCAAGGCCCAAGTCATATAGTTATAACCTTCCTCATGTTGAGGAAATAAGGGGCTTACTTTTCTTTGGGAGGGAGAATTTCGTTAGTCCAGGCCTCCTTATCTAGTGTGCCTTTGTATGTTCTGTCCTTGTTCAAGATTCTAGGGGGTCGCCAATAGGATTGAGAAGATTGAAGGATTTTTTATGGTCAGATGGAGAAGAGAGTAAAAGGGACCATCTAGTTAGTTGGGAGATGTGTTGTAGATCAAAGGAAGATGGGGGTTTAGGTCTTGGTAATGTGGTGTCTAAAAACACTTTCCTTTTGGCTAAGTGGTTATGGCGCTTCCCTTTGGAGCCTAATTTCTTTTGGCATAAGGTGATTAAAGACAAGTTTGGTTTACATCGGAATGGTTGGGATGCTAACTCGGGTGCAAGTCCCTAGAAGGCTATCTCTCAGGTATATCATTCTTTTTCTCCAATATTGTCTTTATGAGTTGGAGATGGTTCCCACTTTCATTTTTGAGAGGATTGTTGGATTGGTCATT
The DNA here is from genome assembly GCA_037074585.1 of Biancaea sappan. Classification (NCBI taxonomy): domain Eukaryota; kingdom Viridiplantae; phylum Streptophyta; class Magnoliopsida; order Fabales; family Fabaceae; genus Biancaea; species Biancaea sappan. The sequence continues at coordinate 67,219,323 of CM073490.1, forward strand.
TCCCTTTCATGGAAAGGTTCCCTCGCCTCGCCTTTATTCTTTATCTTCTTTGCATGAAGCTCCCATTGTTGATTTTTTATGTTGTCAAGGGGACCAATTTTCTTGAAACTTTCATTTTTTCAGAAATATCGATGATAGACTTGTGGGCGAGCTTACATTGTTGCTACACATTTTGGTTCTGTTCAGCATCTCTTCTTTCCTTGATAGGAGGTTGTCGAATTTGGATTCCTCGAGTTCTTATTCTTGTGCTTCTTTTTTAGGTTCTTGATTCGTAGCCCACATGGTTCGTTGCCCTTTAAAAAATCGTTTTGAAAAGTCAAGGTGCCTTCAAAGGTGAAGACTTTTGTTTGGACTGCAATACTCAATAGAATTAATACAACTAATCTACGTTAGATTAGGCGGCCTTTTACGGCTTTATCTCCCAATATTTGTGTGATGTATTTGAGGAATTCAGAGATAAATAGTCATTTGTTCTTACATTATGAGGTGGCTTGGAAGATTTGGAATAGGTTATTTGACCTCTTCGAGGAGGGTTAGGTTTTTCCGTATGACCTTGGTGCTTTCTTTGCCATTAATTTTACAGGTTTTGGAATGAGAAAGGAGAATAAGACTTTCTAGAAGACGGCTTTGTTTGCAACCGTGTGGTTCCTTTGGATTGAAAGAAATGCCAGAGTTTTTAAGCAGTGACATTTGCCTCCTCTTTTGCTGTGGAATAGAATCCACTATGTTGCTACTCTTTGGGTTTCAGCTAATGGGTTTTTTTAAAAGGGTGTCCTTCAAAGATGTGACACATAGGATATAAGTTGAGTGGTTGAAGTGGAGAATGGCATCATGAGTTATTTGTGATCGGAAAGTACCTGATAAGCTCAAAGGAAAATTTTATCATACTGCTATAAGACCAACAATTTTCTATGAGAGTGAATGTTGGGCGATAAAAGGACAACAAGAACAAAAAATTGGGGTAGCGGAGATGAAGATGTTGCAATAGATGTGTGGTCATACAAGAAGAGATATGATCCGTAATGATTATATACGAAGGAGAGTTGGAGTGGCACTTATTGAGGAAAAATGGTTGAAAATCATTTAAGGTGATTTAGGCATATTCAAAGAAGGCCGTTGGAAGAGCCAGCAAAGAGGGTCGAAGAGATGGTTTGGAGTCCTGTGAAAAAAGGTCGAGGAAGGTCTAAAATGACACTTAGAGAAGTTATTGAACGGGATCTTCTAGTAAATGAGATATCCAAAGAGTTGGTCATTGATAAAGCTCAATGGCGCCGTGTGATCCATGTAGCCGACCCCACCTAGTGGAATAAGGCTTTGTTGTTGTTGTTGGTGGTGTCCTTCAAAGATTGTTTTAGAGATTTGAGGGCTTTGATGTATTAGCTTGTTTTTGGACTTTTGGATCAATTTTGTGTGTCTTTTATTTTTAGGACGATATCTAGTCCTCTTTTTGTATTTTTGTTTTCTTTTTCCTTTGTTCTCTTCCTTAATAATTTTTTTCGATGATATTAAAAAAAAAAAAGGGTTGAAAAGAGACCTTACATTGAGGATCACAACTTCCAGAGGGAGACACAAATACACCTCCATCTGGAATCAAATGTCTTTCCAGCAAGAATTTTAAATCCCAAGGCCCAAGTCATATAATTATAACCTTCCTCATGTTGAGGAAATAAGGAGAGAAACATTGGGTTGAAAAGAGAGAGGCCAAACAAATTTATTAATCAAAAACTCAATGACAGTGTTTGCATAAAAATGATTCATCCTTTATTTATACTTGTATAAGAATAGAATACACTTATATCCTTTACTTTAAATACATTACAAGTAATTTCTTTATTCTCAAAAGTTACCTGAATCCTTAGGCACTAGACTAAAACAGTGGGATCTAACACTCTGTGTTCCCCAAACTGAGTTTCCATCTACCAGAAAGAGCTCTGGATGCGGATGTCAATTATCTTGGGATGTTTAAAAATGAGTATCACTGTTCATTCCATCATCCTCCTAATCTTCCTTTCTAGTTGAACATTTTATAATGAAGAACAGGAATGGGAATTAAGGAACAATTTCATAAAAGTCTTTATTATACAAATTCAAGGATAAGAGAGTAAGATCCTAAGATCGATAACATACATTCATGTAGGAAATTCAAACAACTGTAACTCCACCACTACAAGCAACATAAACTTAGGACTCAAAATATCTGATTTCAAACAGGAAATAAAATACTAACCTAATTATCGAATAGGATATCCCATGACCCAGAAGACTAAGTTTAAAATCCCAAATTAATACTAAATAAACTGTAAATTCTCAATCACAAACCTTAAACCCAAATTATAGTTACGTCTACATCACAAATAAACCTAAATACTAATAATAAACAGATTACTAACATGTGATCATCAAAGTGGCCAATGCGGGTACATATTCCAGGAAGTATTAAACTCAATGAAATGGTAATGTCTACAAGAGTGAAGTTCAGGGTGAAGAAATGTACTAAGTACTGTCAAGTACGAGATAACTATAAACTATCCATGATTTATTTAAGTACAAACTAACCTTCAAATGGTCCGTAGAAAGTGCTCCGCTCATTGTAAGCAGGATTAATGGAAACCAATGCAGGAACCTTATAAAAATCGTACAATACCGTGATATCCTCTGAAAAATCTTTTGCCACAGAAAACCATGCATTTTTCTTATATTTTATGGCTAACTTTTCAATCATTGAATTGTTCAACCCAAAACCTATATATATGGGGAAAAAATTGCCAGCTTCTTCAACAAAGTAACCGACAGCAGAATCTGAATCAAGAACTGAGACATCAGAAGCAGCAAACTTCTTTAGGTAACGAACTAGTAAATCTGCTTTCCTTGGTCCTCGGTATTCTGTGGGGATGCCATTATTAAACAACAAAAGGGTAGGATATGCACTACATCACAGAATAAGTTTATTGCATCAGTTCTTTTTCCGTAATAAAAGCATTTATAGTCTTAAAACATCTTGGGTAGGGGAGAGGGCTTGATGGCAGAGGGAAATATGCACTTCTTACTACTTTCACACGTCAATTTTAGTTTATTGCCATCAACTAATAATAAGTTCAGGAAAACACACACACACACACATATTTATCAAGTTAGGTTTAATAAAGGTTTTCTCAACAAGCAGTATACAGGGCAGAAAGAACATACTCAACATCATATTTTTTTGCGAGGCTTGTGAACTTGTCTGCATTTACTTTAGCTATGACTATGGGTTCCTTCAAGGCCGCAAGTATAGGGGCGGCTGCATCTAACTGCAAGGCAACATATTAGTCTTTCATCTCACTCAACATGAAAATCAAGTATAAAAAAAAAAAAAAAAGCAATGGCTGCGTAAATTACAAATCTATTCTCGCCTGCACTAACATCTTACAATGTTCGAACTAAACAGCAGCATTAATATTACATACAACACCTATACCAGTCTACCGCTCTCCTGCGCGCAACACACAAACAAAACAGGGGTGGAAGCGTATTTGTCACTACCAGATTGCCATTTTATGATTTTGTACTTGGACCAGAGTTCAATTTGGTAACCCTTAGCTAATGAACTCAAAACTTTTATAATTCTTCATAATATCAAAGCTAATCCCATCAAAAGTCGAATACTATTACTATCCGACTTTTCAGTTGTCTGGAATGAATCAAAGTGAATATGAAGGGCATACCTCGGGAGAGAGACGCTTGCAGTGACCACACCAGGGGGCGTAGAAGTCAACGAAGACAAGATCGAAGGTCGATATGGTGGATTCGAAGTTGGAGTCATCCAATTCCAACACCGTCCCATCCACCGAGAATGAATGAGCTAAAGAAAACGACGACAAATTCAAGAGTAAAGAGTGGATCAAGAGAACAGAAAACACTACCAAATGCTTCATCTTGGTTCCGACTAGAAAAACAGGTCTCCTCTATGAGTTTCTTTTTCTCTTCGAACTAGCCTTTCCTTAGTTTAGACAACTCGAGAGATAGACAACTCCAAAGGGACCAAAGCCCCAAACAAAAGAAACTATTTACTAACACGAGGCATAGACAACTCCAAAGAGATAGCAATGAGGTACTACGGTTAGCCTGCAGGAGGGCTCAAATGGACGACCAAACCAAATCATGCCCATACCCAATAAGAAAATTTGCACACCTTTTTTTTCTTTTACTTTTTTTAAATACATAGTAAAACTGTTTAGTAAGATTTATCAATATGGACAGTCAAGCTGATGGAAGTGACATGAAGATTATGGAGTTCAGTATCCCACCTATTGGTTAGACAACATCCCTCTTGCATAGGGCAAGAGGGAGTTGTCAATGGTGAGATTGACACTTCTAATTTTTTGGGCCTTTTAATTTGATTTTTTTAAATATTTTAGATTATTGATTTTCGTGATCAATGATCAAGATTAAATTGGAGGCTCTTATTTTGTGCAAATCTATGTCCCCAACCCATTTGCATTGGTATCCAATAAAATATTAGCTTTTTCACTTCCTAGCAACTATAGTCGAATCCTAATATCTCTTATGACATTTTTCTCATTTGAAGTGGCCTTGTGATCACCACTGATGATGTTGACCAATTCCACCTTTGGATTGTCACATCGTTTCTCCCGGCACTTCTTTTGCGTGAAGTTTGTCAAACCTAGAAATGTAAGCTTCCTTGTCTCTTTGTAATAAACGAGAAATTTTAATTCTAGAGAACTTGAAATTTTTGTGATATTAATGAACAATTATTTGTGTTGGAAGGACCCAAGTGTAGAATGAGATATTATGGCCGTGGTTGCGTGGCCTATGCATGTGGCTTCATTGCCCATTTGTGTGATATATCTAATTTTTGCATGTGGGTTTGTGTTGTATGCATGCTTGGGTAATGATGATGATGTTTGATGTAATATGCTTGTTGGATGTTTTCTTGTGAAATAGGTCTGGGTTAAGGATAAAAATGACTTAAATGTATATGTTGTGTAATGTTTGGAAATGTGTGAATGAAATTGCCATGGTGGTTTAAAGCCATGAGATAAATGCTTTTCATGATGTGGTGTAGTATTCTTTCTGCGAAATTGATCCGTACTTGTGTGTGATGCATTAAGGGAAATGAAATTGAATGAATAAGTAAGGTGAGGGACCCAACTAAAAAGATACGAAAAATGTGGTGTTTTTGTGAAAATGTGATGATGAGTTGTTCGGCATAGGTTAGTGTGCTTGTGGTGAAATAGAAGTGTGAGGGTGTGTTAGTAATTAAAACTTTGTTTTCATGAGTGTCACAACATGCGATTGTGACCTGTGATCGCCACAATAATGACACTTTATGTTATTGTAAGTCTAAACTTTCCCCAACTACCCCACAGTTGTAATGCCTCGGGCTATGGGAAACTAAATATGATGGTTGTTATTGTGGCATCATCGGGGATGTTCGATTTGGATGATTGGACATGTGTGTACGGAGGTGATGTTAGAACTAATAAAGAACATCCATGGTTAAGTAAAGATGAGTTGGAGAGAAATAGTGTGACTTGAATAGGTTGAGTAAGGGACCTAATTGAGAAGATGTAGAGAATTTTGGCAAGTTTATAATTTTGGGAAGAGATGGGTTTGTAGACGTGATTTGGGATGTGGGGATGATAGTTATTAAGTGTGAGGAGAAAGTAAGAGGAAATTTAAGTAACTAAAATTTATTAAGGAAATGACCAAAGTTTGCACTTAGGCCACATTTAAAAATTTACAAGAGGATAATTGAGGCGCTAATGTGCAATTTTACAAAGTAACCCTTCCACACTTAAATAAGAAAAATCATATCTCCTTCCTTTCTAAACACCATTTCGCACGTCTCTCTCTCTTTTCTCCCTTCTTCCTTGTGCTCTCAACCTCCAACAGCCAAATCCTACAAGCTTGAGCTTTCGGTGGATGAGGATGCACCTCCGGTCACTGATGGTTTGTCTCCCTCATCAGAGAGCTTCCAAATCCTAGGTAAGAACCCTAACTTCAAAGCTGCTTCTCATATTTATGTTCTTGAACCCTAGGATTAGAGGGATGGTGAAATTTTGATGATTGTTGCTGCTGGATGTTTCCAAATTATCTCTCCTTTAATTCTTGATGTTGTGCTACTAAATTCATGAGGAAAAAATGATTTAAGAGGAGAGGAATTCATGATATGTGGGTAGGAAGCTTAGATTCGAAAATTTGGAAAAAAAATGAGATTTTGATCTTGAACCCAACCTTATGGTTGAGTCTTTTGGGTGTTTTGAGTTATTAAAACTTGTTTTTTAATGTTCCTAAACCTTGATTTAAGGTTTGGCTTGCTTGGGGATCAATTGTGGGAGGATTAGAGATGAGATTGCATGAAAATCATGAGTTTCATGAAGCTTTCTGGTGTCCACCACTGTAGTGACCATTTTTGATATTTTGGGACAGTGTTGGGCACTGCAGTTGTAGCTCACAGAGAAGAATTTCTCTATTTTCTATCTTGGGCGTTGTAGCAGTGGGGCTAGCACTATAGCAGCCAAATAGAGAGTTTTTCATGGAATTGTGGGTTTGAACCTCACTTTTTATGGATGTTTTGATTAGGGGTTGATCCTAAGAGTTCTTGGTCCCTCCTCCCATGGTCTTAACGCTTGGAAATAGTGGAGTTTAGCTTGGATCCTAGGTGAGTGGGTGACTTTGCCAATTTTTTTTTTCATTCCTTCCTAACATCATATTATATGCTTATATGGATATTAGAAATCTCAGGAAGTTGATTGGTTATTATAAGACATGTTGTGGATCAGTAGCGGATCTTGAACAAAATTATTAAGGGGGCTTAAACATTTTATTATTATTTTTAGGGGGCTACATTTAGTTTATAAAAGAAAATTGAATTGGTAAATATTTTTTAAGAAAATTAATGAAGGAATTTTTTTTGGGTGGCGGTTACCTTCCTGTGTCTGAATGAAGATCTGTCTCTATTGTGGATTAAGATTGTGTTTGAAATGTTGATGATGAACTGTGAATTGTATGAGTTGTCTCATAAGTGTGGTATTATCCTCCTTCTTGTGATTTTTATTTTTCCGTGATTGTGAGTGTATTGGTTGTCTTTGTGGCTAAGTGTGTGCCTCTAGGGGCTCGTAATTGGTAGGTTCCAGAGTGGAGTACCTTCCAAGGCCATAGAGGGGGCATACCTAGAGAAAGCTAGAGGATGTGTAAGCATGTGGGCCAAGATCCAAAAGGTCCTCCTCGAGGTGGGTAGAGCGAGTTTCCAGATAAGGCATGAGCTAGCGCTCTTGAGAGACGGGTCTCGGATCAAGACTGGTAGTTGTTTGAGATTATGATGAGATATATAGATGTTTTGATATTATGTGTTGTGTTTGTGGTTGATGGGATGATGTGTTGTGATTGTAATACAGTAGTATATAATTATAATGTTATGAATATTAACGATTCTTTTATGCATAGTCTCTTGCAAACCGAATTCTATAACTCAAGCCCTCTGTGGTTTAACATTTTTAGATTTTACAGCTAAAGGAGTATCTGTTGGAGGAGTAGTGGTACTTCAAGTGTCAATCTAACCCATTAGAGGGTGGGTCATAGTATATTCATATAATCAATTTAGTATTGCTCTATAGTCAAGTAAGGTTACTAGGGTCTTTGGGCATAACCATAATACAATAGTTAATATGAAAGTATCTGTATATATTTACATTCTGATATGATTGGTGATAATTTACATTCATTTCATGTCTTTCCTTCTGAATTGAATGTTGGAAATTTTGAGGAAATGAAAATGATTAAAGTATGTTTGGATGATTAATTTTGATTGTGAAATGGAATGATGAAAGATGGGATTTATGATTATACTTATTTGATTGGTTTGTGTGGAAAAGGGGTGGGTTAGGCTTGCAATACCAGGGGAATGTGTCCTTGCATATCGTGCCAATCATGTACCCAGGCCGGGGTCATGACAACAGTTTTAGGTCTTCAGCATAAAGTCTATCATACATGAATACAAAATAATTGAAGAAATTGATAACCTAGATATTCACACTAACATACATGCAAACACACACATTTAGATCAGGGTAATTCGTACTTGGTTTCCATGCTGCTCATACAATATACATAAGATTCATACAATGCATACATAACAAAGGGATAAGGAGAACTTGTACTTGATATCCACGGTATTCATATAGTATACATGAAAACCATACACACATACATCACAAGAAGTATGGAGAACTTGTACCTGGCATCTATGTTGCTCACCACACACACACACACACACACACACACACACACACACACACACACACACACACACACACATATTTCTCACACAATACACATATCACAAAGAACGACTACTTTATAATCTAATCAAACATACTATGTGAAACCCCCTTAGAACAAAATGTTTCCATCAAATTTATATAAAATGCGGCCAATTAAACGAATTCAAGTTCGATAGCTCTATTGGTGCATCATATACGTCTAACGTCACACTCTATACATATAACTCTCATTCTCACTTTTCGAAATCATTGTAGTGGTAACAAAAACCTTTTTCTTTCAAAACAAGATAATTTCAAAGTAACATTTCATTTGAAAGAACTTAACCTAAATCCATTTCCATTAGGCTTAATGTCACATGCTATTCAATGAGTTGGAACCTCCTTTCAATGGATTAAATAGAATTAAAAGTTTCTTCTAGGTTCATACATGCATGGTAATGAAATTTGAAACATCCCAAATCATCCATGTCTGATATAGGCCATAAACACCAAACACATATAAAGGCATATCCGACATATCATAGCTCAAATCAAGTATTTGAAAATCTCATGCCAAAGCCCAAGCATTCCATAATTATCTAAATTGATAAAACCCAAGGAAAATAAAACAACATATCCATAGTAGTCTTAACACAACAAGACATAAACAAAATTCATATTGTCCGAATGAAATAAATAAACACGAAAATAAAGGAAGTGAACTATCCCAACACCCTAAGTGTCCTAGATGACAACATAGCGATCATGGGACATAAACTAAAAACACCAAAAAGGCTTACTTGGAAAAAAGAAGGTCACAACACAAGCCCCACTACTCCTCGAGTGGGTGCTCCTCAACAACTAGATCTGTAAGAAAATAATAATTGAGAGTGTGAGTTATAAAACTCAGTGAATAGAATGACTTTGCCATAACAAGATTCAAATATGCCAAACATCATAAAAGAATGCCTGTCAGCCCCAATCTTAATAACAAATATGTAAATAAGATAACGTATCTTTTCATCGACATCCAAACACATCTAACTAGTGAAACTAACTAGTGGTAAGGCACCATCGGAAATTTAACTCACCTGGCCATCCTCCTTACCCTAATGCAAGGTCTCCCCACCGATCAAGGAGCCATCGGGAGCTAAGCTCACCCGGCCACCCTCCTTGACCTAGCCATGAGAGGGAGGTACAACTAATACCAACCAAGTAATTTAACAATATATATATATATATATATATGATATTTCAAAATCAAACATTCAAAATCATGTCAATAAAGAATAATTCAAAATTCCAATGTCATTTGAATATAATTTAACTTTAATTATGTCAAACAATTAATTGTACCCTATAACATAAGGACTTTTGAATTGAACAAACACAAATCAATCAATTTGTACTCTTTATATCATAGGCCACTCCTAGTTCATAATTATCCTCTCATTTTGAGACTTAATGTTGCAACCCTACAACCTTTGGGAAAACTACCCTACGTCATCCTTTACAATATTCAACACTAAAATCGAAATCTTCAAAGGTACACATACAAGAAAAGGGTGAGTAAAATATACTCAATGAGGAAATATAAACTTTCAAGCAATTACTTATCGTGTACCATTTGCAATTATAACAACAATTAAATACATCTTATCACAACATCGTTACCATACTTACTCATCCCATCACAAACAATTATAGATATAATGGTTTATTATCTAAATAAATGAAGGGCTAAAGAGATCCACATAATAGAAATGTAGGTTCACCAATAAGGGAGGGCCACACAAGCTTCCCGTCTCCCTACTATTTATTTGTCAGCATGAGGGGGAGGCCACACAAGCTACCCATGAGTCCTCAATATCATAAACCTGAGATGGCCACATAGACTTCTCGAATTTAGTTCATGTGTACACACTTATAAAAGTCTCTTGGCCTTTACTAATTTACTCATGGCCACACCACTGAGAAGGCTACACAAGTTTCTCGAATATATCCCCTCTGTCAGGAGTTTAGGAGAGCCACATAGGATTCCATCATCAACATTAGTCATAGTGTGAGAGGACCCTACGTCCTTCACATTGTGACTACTTGAAACTAATTTATTAGTTTTATCTCCTACACTATCACTCTCCATATAGATTAATCCTCATACTCAATCATGGTTCACAATTTCCATAATCAAGAATACTCTAAGTTTAGCATTCAAAGAAATACAATGTACATTCATAAATCAATAACACCTTGAAAAGGTTATTCATAAGCAATTAAGGTGTTCATTTGGTAATTACATAATAAACAAGCCTACAAAGAGAATGAATCCTTTACCTTGAGATTTTTGGGGTAACTAAGATCTACGGAGGCTGCAAGTGGTTGCCAAGATGTTTTAGGATCAATCCCTTACCAATTAGAGATGTAAAAAATGTGTTTAAAAACATGATAGGGCAATATTCTACTGCTATAGTGCAAGATCTGGCATTACAGTGCTAGATGGAAGAAGCAAAAAGGCTGGCAGGTGCTGCAGTGACCTAACTTTTCGTTGCAGCACTAGATATTGGGCAAGAGCTCAAAACTCACTGTAATCAACTACTGTAATGGTGGCTACAATTCTGCAGCACAAGGTTCATGATTTCCATGGCAAAGGCCCTCCTTCGCACTTCCAAACCTCTGTGGGATGCTATGAAACAACTTTAGGTGTTGTTTAGCTAAGAAAACTGAACTTCTCCATTTTCAAAATCAAGCTTGGGTCCTTTTGGTTAGCCACACATTGTTCTTATCATGTAAAAAGAGCATTTATGATAGCAACATCTACCTCTTACCATTACTCAACAATAAATGGTCCTTAACCACCCTTAATTTGTATTTATAAACTATTAATTGCTTTTGCATCCCCTTGGAAAGGTTAGGGAGGTGTAAATCAACCTAGGGAATGGGAAATACCATAGTTTTTCACTTAGGGTTCTCAAAATGCGAAAATGGAGAAGAAAGTGGAGAAGATATGTAGTACCTGTGATTTTAAGGTGTTATGGATAATGAGAATTGAGCTGCTATCTATACGAAAGAAATCCTCTGTATAAAATTAAAATTTTTCTTTAATAAATATTTTATTTTTGGAACAGTGGAATTTTAAGTGATGTTGGTGCTCTCCAGTTAAATTTAAGTATTAATTTTGCATTGCTCACTGTGGCAATTTGCTTGGAATTATACATGGTTTGGGAAAATTACTCTATAGATTAAATATGGTTGACAAATTAATTTTTGACAAGAGATGGCATTTTCATGGCATTGGAAGACTAATGACTCATGTGAGAATATGAGGGATAGCACAATTGTAATTTTTGAGGTGAGAGTTTTATTAACTCTTCAGCCTAAAGACCCCAAACCATTTCTCGCATCCTCTCTTCCCTCATTCATGAGAACCATATCTCCTTCCTTTTCTTCATCTTTCCCTCACCATTGGTCACAGACTCACGGGTTGGTCTATGGGTGAAGGTTGTTGGGTTTAAGCAAGCATAGTCTGAAGTAAGCTTCTTGGAAGTCCTTTCCTTTCTTTGATTTTCGCATATTTGAAACCTTAAGATGAGAACTTGGGATTTTTCAAATATTGAGGATTGATTTATGTTCCCATCATGTTTACACTGCAAATTTGAATGTTTTGGATTTAAAATTAGGTTTGATTATTGCTAAAAGACTTATAATGGGAAGATTTAAAGGTGGCTGTTGTAACTCCATTTCTACTATCATAAGTTTAGAAATCTTGAAACTTGATGGAACCTAAGTTGGTTTTTGAGTGTGAGGGAGGTTTTGGTTTAGTTTTTATGCTTTCATAACACCCAAAATTGTTTTATAACATTCCATGGAAGTTTGGAGGTGCAAAGGAGGGCTTTTAGCTTGGGAAATATGGTTTTTGTGCTACAGAATCAGGGTCACTGCTGTAGTGCCATCGCTATGCACTGCAGTGGTGAGTTGCAAAGCTTTGGGGGATTTTGGTCACTGTAATGACATGAATGGTTGCTACAGCGATAACCTCTGTAGTTGGGTTCTTCTTTTCTGTCCAGCATCGCTGCAGCTACAAATCTAGTTGTTGCAGAAGTGGAGATTTTGCTTAATTTTGATTTTGAACCCTCTCTTTGCATCCTAATTGGTAGGGCTTTATCCGAAGGCATTAAGGAAAACATCTTTGGGCTTTTCAACAAGGTTTGGTGATCTAAACTTCAAGGTGAAGATTTCTTTACTTTCTTCCTTTGTTCTATATTTTCAAAGAATGTTCTTTGTGCTTGTAGTGCTATACTTGAGTTTAATTAATATGTCAAGTGTGAATGTATGAGTACACTTTTATAGAATCCCACATACATGAGATAGGTTGGATAAGTCTAATTTTATTGTGGAATTAGAATTAGGATAGAAGGGTCGTATATTAAGGGAATCTAGGAAATTGGCTATAGTGAGAGAAAACCCCTTATCTTTACTTGATTATGTTGATTTTCATTTCCTAGCTAGCTAAAATAATGATGAACAAAGGTGAGTGGTTGATATGGTATGAAGTGGGGAGAACAATCAAGTAATTAGAATTTATGAAAGTGAAATAATATAATTATAGCATTATTCACGTGGACTAGTTCATGACACAATAGGCAAAACATATTATGGTAAATGCTTGGAAATGAAGAGTAAATCTTTATCTTCACCTTGGCAGTATATTGCTCTCTTCTACCACTTCTTAGTGAAGATTATGTTGGACTATGGTGAGTGGTTCAGCATGATAGGAATGAAGAAATAAAAATCTTAGAAAATGAATTAATATGATTGTTTTATATTTCACGTGGTAGTTTTAGCTCCATGCATTTGATGTTGCAAGAAGTTGAACACATGGGTTTCTTGAATTACAACAAGACTTACTAATTATGAAGTATGTCATGTGGTTTGGAATGTGAATTCCTAGAATAAGAGTACTTGTATTATGGCTGGACATATTATATTCATGACATATGCTTGTGGCGTGAACATCTGTGTAGGCTCTATGATTATTTTTTTGTAGCATATATAAATGTGAAATTTCCCTTAAGCCTTAAGTATATGTGGTAGCTTAAATGCTGAGAATGGTTATAGAGTGATGGAATGATTATGGAATATATTTTAAATGAGTTTAACATATGCTCCTAATATCAATTAGGAGCTAGTTTCAATATGGAATTTAATCTGGTGATGGAATAACTAGTATAGGATGGATGGATAAATTATGGGCTTTTATGATGGGATAATAACCCTTTTATCTGTTAGAAAGGTATTCTAAAGGCAATCACCTTTAGCATCAGATGTACAAACTCAGTTATTAATTCAAAGAGGTTTTCTTCATTATTAATGTTCATATTTATAAACTTAAGATTATATCATAATATAAGTAATGAAGTCCATGACTCAAAACATAGCATGAAGGAAATTATAATGGCGATCATAATGTGAGATTCCTATCATGTTCCTAGTTGTAGGATCACTTGAAACTGGACATTAGTGATCCGGATAGACTAGCACATATTATGCTTCTTGATTTAGTCAAGTAGTTGTCTTCGTAAGCTGTAAGCATAAGATGTTTTTAGTAAACATGTGAATGCTTGTTAAGGATAACAAGTACATTGGATGACCTGCATAAGACATCACAAGGATACCTATTCAAATGTTAGTAATAGGTTTCATAGCAACTAACAATGCAAGTATCTTTGGACTTGAGGAACTCAAGTTATCTTAGATATGGATCTTGTATTTTGACTCTATTCCTTGTTACCCACAATGGGTCACTCTTAGGGTGGTGATTGGGCACAATGTGAAGTATTTGAAGATATTTGAGTATTCAATAGAGGACTCACAATTTCTAATAGAAGGAAGTGTACTCATGGCTACTTGTCAGGATAATCACTAAGAAGTCTTTGGCCAAAGTAGACTTGTCATGAAGATGGTTTTCAGTGACATAGTTTAAATTGATTGATCCCACATGACAAAAAACTGACTACTTAGGCTGGACATGATGTAATCAAGTCTAGTGGGAGTTAACACATAAGCCATACTATGAACTAAGTGGAGTATAAGATGGTGAAAGGACACATTACATAAACATGCTTTAGATGTAGAAAGGTTTAAAGTCAAACAACTGACTTCCTGTCAATTAGGGTTACGATGTATTATTAGATACTGCTTGTGATTTATTTACATTCAAGTGTTGATTATAAATAGCCAACATAGTCGGAAACTTAATAGGTCACACACATAGAAATTTACTAGGAATATGAAACGGGCTTGAGAATTTGATCCTCAATTAGAGAATTAATTAAAAAGGAGATAAGAGAATAAAAGGAATAGGAACCCCAAACAAGGAAAAGCCCAAATAAGAACACCTCCTAGCCGCCCCTTTCTCAAAGAGATTGGGCTTCTTAAGGTGCCACCTTAAGAAGTCCAATAAGGGAATGACGCCCACTAAGGGAATTAGGGCTTTAGGGTTTGAGGTAGCACCTATCACTTTAAGAGTAATAGTGAAAGTTACATACCATACTCATTCTCTCTTAATTGTTGAGTATCTTAGTTTTTGAAACACTCATATCCAAGAGGGTTTTTCTCTATAGCTTCTTCGTGGTTTCTAGCACAAGAACGAGAAGGAACCATGTTACCTCAAGAGTTTTTTTTCTTTAGCGTAATTTCGCGTGGATTAGCATTAGAGATATCCTATTTTGGATAACTGCTTTAGCTTAGAGAGATTGATGCACTACAAGAGGTATTTCTCTTCGTCTTGATTACTTGGTTAATGTAATGGTAATATAGGTTAATCCTTTGGTGCATGGGTTTTAGAGAAAAAATTTTAAATTTTGCTACATTCTATGATCTCTAAAATCCTACATTATCTGTATTACTGTGAAATATTATCACACTTTGTTTATTTGGAGACTTATGTAGTCAATGTGAATATAGGTGACCCTAATTGCTGGATGGTCAATTGTGGGAAGAGTCCCAGTATTATTAGTGGAAATCATGTGACCAATTTAGATATAGTTGACCCTAATTACTTAAGATGGTGTATTGTGGAAAGTCCTAGAATCCAATTAGAAACCAGTGTAACAAATGTAGACCCTTGTTTGGGGCTATGTAGACATCCATATGATGGAAAGAACTCTTATTACATATATAGATGCGGATTTTGGTATAATATATTATGTACCTTTAATTTTGGTAATTTAGATATGTGTTGTGAGATACTTGGTGTGGAAAGTGTTAGTTACAATGAACTTTAGTGATAGTATTGGTTTGATATTCTTATATGTAATTTAAGCGTACGTTATGTGAACTACGTGTACAGTATGGACTGGTGGTTATTGGTGGAATCTTCCATTGATTCTACCCTATGAAGGGTACTCGGTTTATATTTCTTAGCAGTCGATTATTTCCCTCACTGAGCTTTAAACTTACCCTTTCTTGTGTACCCCTACAAATTCCTTGAGTAATTGGTGAGCCTTCGTACAAGGAGTAGTGGAGTCTCTGAGTCTCTATTCCTTGAGTTGGGATGCTAGCTCTATTATGATAGAGTCGGTCTGTTGAGTTGCTTTGTAGTTAGATAGGACACTTATAGATCTTATTTTGGTATTGGAAATGGATTAGAAATATGATATGTATGTATACGTTGATAATAATTTATACTTTAAATTATTTATTGAAATGGATAATATTGTGATGGAAAAATACTTCAAAATCAACATGGTTATTTAAACAAGTTATTACACTTGTGGAAAGTGGAATCTTGAGTCATATCTTTGAAGTGTTTTGGGTTATGTATCATTAGGCTTACGGTGGTGGACGGAGTCCACCTTTGTGCTGTTCATGTCCCTAGAATGAGGGCATGACAAGATACTTACTTGCTTTGTAAAAAAGTATCAAAGGAAGATGATTCCCACACAAGATGAGCCTTTGGGAGGAGAAGAAGTTGAGAAGGATGAGAGGGAGAGGAGTTCGCTAGGAGAGAGATAGAAAAGTGTTGAATGTGTTGGGGAGGAGTGAATGAAGAGAATGAGACATATGGGAAATTTTTAGTCAAATAAAAAGAATTCCCTTAATCCCCCTTGTCCCTCATGGTCAACATCTCCCCAAGTCAACAATACTAACACTTAGTAAAATATTTAGATGAAACATAGCATTCCATATATTCTAATCAATTGAAGCCAAGTATATTTAATATCATGCTTCTTATCAACATAAAGCCATGACCACATACACATACCCTTTTTATGTTTCTTTCTTACTCCCAATAATTTTAAAAGTATTTCATTCCAGTCTTCCCACACTACTAAGGGGTACACTACCCCTTCCATAAAGAATCATATTGCTTAACAATTTAAGATTTACAATAACAATCCGTTGCATATACACTACATGATCAATCAACATAAAAGTGAAATTCATCCACAAATATAATTTTAGGTGCATACACTTCAATTTAATCCATACCCACATTCATGAGAAATAAAAAGAGAAAACAAGTATGCCAAAAATCATGGGTATTACATTACGAGCCTTTCGAATGATCTTTTTGCACATATCACACCATATGACCCTTTCGGACACAGTGTCTTCATGCTAATGGTCACGTATGTGTGGACACATCGAACGCCCCTTGTGTACATCTTGCTCTATATTGCCTTTTCATACACCTAGGCTGCCTTATCCTCTATCAATCACAAACACAATCACATATAATTTTAGCATTTGAAATCAACTTTAACATAGCAAGCCTTAACTAAGCATCACATCGACCATTTAAGTGTAACGAAATTATGATTCCTAGAGGGTACCACACACACTATCGACAATAATAATCTGCATTCATTCATGATTTGCTATTGTGCCCTGAATGCCATTGCACCACGGGGAGGTTTTCATAATTCTATATTGATATTCTTTATCTTGCCTACGCATGTTCATTTCTCCTATTCCTCATACACACTCAACTATAACACCAAACAATTTTAGAGTTCATGGATTCTCACAATTGGCATCATCAATGGTTATGGTAATTATAGTTTTTCTATCAATACTATGAGCATACATGAATATGAGCATATACATCATGGAAATTTCACAATGGTTACCATAATAAATTTATAACTTCAATCATCATCCAATACTACAATTTCATCAATTAAATTTGACATTACTCAACATACAAGGTCAAGGTAATATTCATGGGTTAAACATAGGGGTCATCTTCCTATGCTCTTTAAATGCATAAGTCATGACGATATCCCATACATTCATATTATGAAATGGCCAATTATTCCTTGTCATACATATTTGCACAATTCAATGCCCGAGCAACAATGCACACAACTACTCTCAACATAAATGTACTAGCTACAATGCACAACTATTAGTAGCAACAAGTAGCACTTGTGTAGGTGTAACATCATATTCTTGTTTACTTATAATATTCTAAGTATGGCATTCCCTTGATTTACCTTTCTCTTTAGTTAATATCTTGGAGCCACAATTAAGGTCAAAACTTGGCTAAGGTGAAGTCCGACATATTCATATGTATATATATAAGCAATCAATATATACATAAAAGGACAAAACAATTAGGATATGCTCCCTCACTTTTGCTTGAGTTATCCTTACCAAAATCCCCTTGATTAAAGCTGGAGTACAAGCCTTAAAGTGGTGTTTAGATGTCCCAAGACTTTACCTAAAACCTAAGGACCAAAGAAGCAAGGAAAGAGGGGTTGTTTCAGGTGGTGGTGCCTTGGGTGCCCACCTAAAACCCCTCACAGTTTGCTACTGTCATGTAATACCCGAGAGTTCATTGTGTGTAAGTATGCATGGGAGACTTAATTTTTGCACTTGTTGTGATTATTTTGTTATGTTGTGCATGTACTTAATGCTTGAAAATTTTGGAGTGTTCTATATTATTGCCTTGCCCATAATTTTATTTTTGGGTGCAATGGAGTTGGAGATATCCTGTGTTAATCACATAGTAGGGAAATTTGAGTACACTTTTAATTGGGGTCTCAATTAATTAAGAGGAGAATTTATATTGACTTGGTTGTTTAATCTTATATCTCGTTGGACCAGGAGTGTTTTAATTGCAAGTTTTGGAGTTTGACTTTTTATTTATGCTAAATGCAAAATTAGAGGGACCTTAATTAATATTCTTGAGAAGGGTGGGTTGGGCTCCCAAGGCACCATGGCTGGCACCCAGGGCATCACTGAGGCAGAGAGGATTTGTTGAGAGGCCATTTGGCACCACAGGTGCCACAGTCTGAAGGTATTGGGAACTTTGGGGAGTTGGTCAAGTGCCCAAGGTGCCTCACATTGGAGTTGTTGCTTAAGTTGGGAGTTGAACCTTGTGACTTTGTGTAGCTTTTTAGGTGATTTTGGGAGTTTCTGAGTACTTGATTTAGATTCATTTTCAATTGTTTAATCGTGGGATCCAGGAGAGTAGCTAACCTACTCAAGTGTGTGAATTTATTAATTGGAATATTGTTTATATAAAATTCATAGTATGGAGAATATGGAAATGTGGAGTTAACCCCATGTCTTGTATATTTTGATTTGTGAAAACAATTAGTTATGATTAATGTTGTGCTTGACTTAATGAATTATGTGTATGTGAGTGCATTGGTTATGTACATATCATTCTTAGAGTGCCTTATGCTTTGAGTATTTGTATATATTACAGGAGATTTGTGGGCTATGCCTATGGGAGATATAAAATTGCCTTTGGGCAAGGAGATTGTGAAAATGCCTCTGACCAGGAGAAATTTAATCATCTATGGGCAAGGAGTTAACTTTGAGCCCTCAAGCCAGGAGATGTGGATGCTTTACGCTCCACCTTTGCCTTGTTTACTTGAGTTTTTCTATTGCTCACTGAGATTACATGTCTCACATTGTTGTTTCCATATTTTTGAAGAACATCTGCCTGAGGAGTAGTGAAGGTGCAAGTGTCCCCCTATGAAATTCTTTTAGCAGTCGCTCTGTAGTCCAATAGGACAATTAGGAAGGCTATTTTTGGGAGTTTATTTATGA
Organism: Biancaea sappan; assembly: GCA_037074585.1. Taxonomy (NCBI): domain Eukaryota; kingdom Viridiplantae; phylum Streptophyta; class Magnoliopsida; order Fabales; family Fabaceae; genus Biancaea; species Biancaea sappan. The sequence continues at coordinate 67,238,651 of CM073490.1, forward strand.
TTTTTGAGAACATTCTTTTGTATATGTTTCTATATATTCCTAGCTTATATCCATATACAAGAATAGACAGAGACATGGGAGATGGCCATATTGTGGCTTGTTTTCATTTTAGTTGCATAATGATGCTTGATTATCTTTTATGGAATATATTCCTTTTTATATTCTTGGAGTTACGAATAATGGTTCCTACCTTCGCTTTGATTTTTATTTATGTTAAACCTTGGGAGTCAGAGTTAGGAGTTAGGCTTATGTTTGTGGGAAAACCCACATGTTGTGCCCGTCACGAGCCTTGAAGTTAGGTCACGACATGTCATGATTCGCCTTTTAGGCCCATGACAGGCACAATAATGACACTTTCCATTATTGTAAGTCTAACCTATCCTTAAAATACTATAGATTAAATACGTATTATCTAAATAAACCAAAGAAATTTAACGTCACCTTATTCATAGAGCATAAAACTCTTTCACAATAAATGTTTTAATGAAGACCTTCATTTACACAATCAATTTTCCCTTTCAAGTAGAAGAGTTTAAGATGGACTCCTTTCATGGTAAAAAGACATTTGTAAAAACCCTTTTTTCCAATGTACGTGTCTAATTGTAAGTTTCCCTTTTCAAACAAAGGTTCATTATAAAACCTCTTTGTCAAACATAGAGAAAACATGTAATATCCCAAGTATTACGGAGTAATTAAAATAGGTATTTTCACGTGGGAGAAAGTTTTTCTCGAATTAACAGGTAACTGAGTGGGAGAAAGGGGTTCCAAAAGCTTAATGAGCATTTAATACCCATGCGGCAAAAGTGAAATCATGCAGGGTAAGGAAATTTGAGGCTACAAGTAGAGAACATCCAACAAGGGATTCAGTCCAAATGTGAATTCATGTTTAATATGAGGAATTTGAACTGAATAAGTCAAGACTTAGTCAAACATATCCTACACACCTTGTCTATGCCTAAGTCCCTTAGGAAAGGCATTTTTGTCCAAGCATAACCAAAATATTTATAAAATGCCAATTGTCACTCACATTTTCAAGACTTTCTCTCCACTCTCTACGGCACCCTCTCCCTCTCCAACGACTAAGATCTTTTGCTTCTCTAACCCATAGCCAATTCTTCACTTGGGATGGTTCCATGCTAGCCTTGGAAAAGATTGGTAAGTAAAACTCTCCTCTTTTCCTCCTCTCTTCTTCCTAACTCATGTATAGTATAAACCCTAGGTTGCCTTAGGAATTTTTTTTGAGAGGGATTTGATGTTTAAGAAGGGGGTAGAGTTCTAGGCTCATCTTTTTCCTTCTTTTTCTAAAAAGTGGCCTTATGATCTGATTTAGAGGAACCCCAATTTTTGAAATGGTGATGAAAGTTAATATTAAGAATTGCTTGAAAGAACCTAGCCAAAACTTAAAGAAAATGTGTTTGATGGATTTGAGTTTTGCTTTGGATAATTTAGAGACTAAATTCATGCCTTTTTATCATTCCATTACAACCTATTAGAGTCCCTTGATGCTTGAGAATCAAAATGGGTGAGAAGGGGTGAGTTTGTGCTGAAATTCATGGTTGTTTTGCCCTGGGCTCCTCAAGCACTATGGTTAGGCACTAACTTGTGGCTATCCAGCCATGGCGCCCAGGGTGCTCATGGTTAGGCAGCATGTCTGTGAGGCTTTTTGGTGGCGCTTTGGGCACCTAACTAGACATTCCCTTATGATGTATTGAGCCTCTCTTTCCATTTTGCTTCTTGGTCCTTAGGTGTTGGGTGAGTCTCGAGACCATTTTCCTCGACTTTGAAGCTTGCAAATCCTTTTCTAAGGGAGGGAAGTTGGTAAGAAAAGCTCAATGAAAAGGTGAAGTCACAACCCCCATTTGGGTACATGACCGGCATGGACTGTGTCTTAGCCTACACCGCTATAAGCCTAACTTTCCTTACCCTTATCTTTAAACAACATAAATTTAATTCTTGCCACACATATGGGTATTAGAATGAAGATAACGTTTCCTCACATAAACCCTAGACAGAACAAACATGGAGAAATACATTCTTATAATTATACATACACGCTTTCAATTCTTACTATACATTTCTTAGGATCCTTAGTTATAAAGCATACAATTTAAATTATTTTACACAGTGTAGCATGGCCTGCTCGATTACAGAGCCTTTCTAAAGTCTCTTACATACATACATATATAAATATAACTAACTATGACGTTACCGTACCCTGAACAAAGTGGAGGTCCTTTGAATACGCACATCTTCGAGATGTAGGGCTCTCAGTACCTGAAACTATGAGGGGATGAGTCCAAACCACAAGACTCATTCAATAGTAGCCCTACCTATCATCACACACATGACTATGCATGCAATGACATCAAATATGAAAATATTTAGCCTTCATATAGGATCATAATATCATATAATGCAATTTTATAATGGACTATGTTCCATGAATCTCACATGTAGGCAATCATGAAGCAAGAAACCATATATCATCACCACATACATTGCATTTATTATCACCACAACACATTACACATAAACATAATACACATGTCATGGTCACAACAATGCATTCACATTTTGCATATCAACACATTAGTAATCACAAGTCTCCTTTCCTTTTCTTTTCGTCCTCGCCTCTTTATCCCATTGTACCCCTTTATTTCCTTACACGCCTTCGCTGTGTATGTCTACACGTGGGGCACGAATTTGCATAATGAACCTTTGGCTCTCTTTAGCTATACATAGTACTTTCCCACCCTTATTTCCTCGCATGTGGTGAACCACAAATTTCACACGTATCGATGCCCTTTGGCATTAAGCCCATCGACACATGCCTTTCGGCTCAAATTTATCCCAGACATTTTTCTCTTGATTGCTACAATTATTACATAGTTTATTGTGTATTACATCTCTACACATGCTAAGAGTTAAGGTTTTCCAAATTTATTAAGGTTTCATTACAATAGTAAACAAATGCCTCAATCCCTTAGTATACAATGGATTCCTCATGTATTACCTAATCTTATAAATCATGGGTATATACATGGGAATATGTTCCCTTGGGCAATCAGAAGGAGAAATGTGGAAGCATATTTATACTAGTCCAAAGGCCATATTCTTACCTCAAAGGCCACATACATGTTTACAAGCACAAACGCAAAGTCTCACACCACATATAAGCTCAAGTCATTTATACAAGGCATGATACACATTTATGGCAAATAATTTCTTGGAATAAGACCATTCACATTTATTTTACATTTAATTACATTAGACTAGGTAGGTACACTTATATACTCAATCCATCCATTTTCTTACATTCATTTCACAATTCCATATGACATAAAAATATGTTCTGCAATTGAAGAATACATGATTCTTATCAACCATAAGCAACATGTGTAATTATATTATGTGAATGCAAGGTTTCACATTGACATCTAGCACAATTCATTATATAACTACTAGTAGCAAAACTCTAGAGGCAAACTTAGTAATTAAATGAAAACAAACAAGGCAAAGCTATCCCTCACCTTTGCTTAGCTTTCTTTACCAACTTCTCTTCTTTAAAAGAAGGATTTGCAAGTTTCAAGATGGGAAATAAAGCCCTAAGACATCATCCAACATCTATGGATCAAAGAACATGAGAAAAAGGGGTTAAAACACAACAATTGGAGAAGCTTCATGTGGGCGCCACCCTTAAAACCATTACGTCAAGATGGCACTTGGGCACCCAAGCTAGCACCTAGGACTCCATCCCTTTGTCCTTAAGCCATGGCAACCCAGATCATGGCGCCTGGGAGCCATAGATAGAACTCAAAAATGGCTTTATCCTTGGCTAAACTTCCTTTGGTTCCATCCTTCTGTGGGTTCCTCTTAGGTGTTTTAAAGGTAATATTAAGACAAAACTCAGGAATTTGAAGCCACATGCAAGAGGAAAAAATCCAAGAAAATTTCCCCAATCTCTTTCTTCCAACAACCCAAGTTTTCTGTTAAAGATACAACCATATTTAACAAAAGGTTTCTTTATCAACAATTTAGAGCAACAATACCACACCAATTGATCAACAGAAAAATTATACAAAATTTCCCCCAAATTGCTAACTGAGGGTTTGTTCTTGTAAGAGGAAGAAGAAGAAGAAGAAGAACATTTACTTACCAATTCCTCATAGGCTTCCATGGCTTCCATACTCAAGAAAAAGATATGGCTAAATGTTGAAGAAGAGGTGTGAGAGTTGCTGGCCAAAGGGGAGAGAAAGCTATGGGAGAGTGAGGAGAAAAATGAATTAGGGAAAAGATTATGATAAGTGTTTTAAGTGAATGTATATGTGGAGGCCACTTATTTTCCTTTCAATTTGGTCCCTTTAGTAACCACCTTAATTAGGATCTTGCAAGGGAATTGGGAAAACTTTGACTCAAAAATAGGGCACCCAACTACACTTCCTCAAAATACACATTATCACATCCCATTTATATAAAAAAAATATTAAAATCCCATATTTGTCACTTTAGTCCCTCTTGATGTCCTAAAATCCACTACAACTTCAAATCCATCATCCTTGAGGTACTTGACTCATAATTTCATCCTTATAAGATCCATTCTCTCTCGTCAAGAGTACTCCATATTTTCTTTCCCTTTCACTTTAGTCCTTAAGCATTCTTCTTTCACTTACTGCTTATGTTTTCTTTTCCGGTGTAAACTTACTTAGTCCAAAACATGTTTTAGTCCTTATTAAACTTTAAGACCCTTCATTTCTCTCGTTGAAACTCTTTGATTCGTGAAAAATTTTCACCTTTACAGATTTATGTACTTTTAACTACACAGTAATACCTGGGGTATCACATTGGTGAGTAAAGTTCCTTCCTACTTTGGTTGTGTTTTCTTTTATGTGAATGGACTGAAGTATGATCTATATAAAGTATGTGCACAACCTCACCCTTCTAATGTAGGGTCCTATGAAATTGATTTTCAATACCTAAATGAGAATTCCATAGTTTGTATGCTCCAAATTTGAAAAGAAAGGAAGACTCAAGGTATGATCATGCTTAGAAATTCTTACAGGTAAGAAGTGTTGTCTTGCCTCTAAAGGAATATCTTTAATGATGCTTCTGTGTAACTATAATGAGAAAATTCTTGGTCATTTGTATTGGTGAATACAACACGTATGGTTGAAAGAAGAAAGGCATATAAATTTCCTTGCAACTTATATGTTTGTAAGAGTATGGGAATGGCCCCCTTTTTGATTTGTCATTCATAAATTTGCTGTGATACCATGCTCGCATAAATGCATGCCATGGTCCACTTGTCCTAAAGAGAAGAATGGAGAATTAATGCATAGACTTTTTTTTAAGTATTGCAAGAGGTGATGGCAGACCTCTATAATTGTATTATTTCTTAGCATTGGATTGTGCAAGTTACATGACTAGTCGACGTTAGTTATTTGTGGCTATGAATAGAATGTGTGAAATTTAAAAATGTAGATTTACGTGAAATTCTCATACCTTATGTAATTGGCTAATCGATGTGAATTATGCTGTCACTTAGATTGTCATCCAATAATGAAATTCATTATTGGAATTTAGATGTTTGATAGTGGTTGAGCTATAAACTTTTGCTAAGGCCTGCAATGGTGTAAATATCAAAATATTATACTTACACGTGTGTACGCCCATAGTGAGAAGAATCCATTCCTATTTGTGCATAAATTTCATAGTAGTTGATGCCTTTCATCCTCTTGAATTGGCACATGCATCTCTATGCTTATGTTGCATCATTTCACTAAAATATTACATAAGATAAATAGATTCACCTCATTCATGTTGAATTGATTAGTGTATATATTATATGTGTACGATGTGAATCGTGCTCTCATACATCATATGGGTATCTACCATTCATCTCTTTGCTCTCCTATACATGCATTTATATATATGATAAATGTATGCATACTCATGATGTGAGGTGAGAGATGTGTGGGAACTCTTGTAGGATAAGGTTGGATGATGGTCATTGCCTTGGCCTATGATATTATGTGCACGATGTGAAGGATAAGGGGGAATTTTCGTGACACTGATTATCATGGTGTCCGAGGGGGATTGGTGTGAGTGAATTATGTTCTCATGCACCATATGATAATTTACCATGCACTCTTGTCTCCCTTTATGTGTATATATATATATATATATATATATATGTCATATGTATGGTATTCAAGGCATTGTACAACTGTAATATCCTAAGTTTTTTTAAAAAAATAGTATGGTGGACCTCTAAATTTAAAAAGAAAATTTTTGAGGAACAAAAATTTCAAATTTTGAATATATGAAGGATTTATTTGCAATGAGAAATAAACTAATAAAAGATTCTTGAGGACTCATATGAAAATTTTTATTTTTGGTTGGAGAGTTAATTGAAATGGGAAAGGTGAAGCTAAGAATGGCAAAAGATTAATTTCTGAATTTAAGGTAAATTTTGGAATTTTATAAATATTGTGAAGGACCTGCATGAAAACTTAATTGGTGATAGGTTGTGTTGTATAAATTAAGCAAGAAGGAGATTAAGGTGGCACATATGAAGGATGCCATATGTATCTTCCCATCAAAAAAAAAATCAAAAGCTCCTGGATGTAAAATATATACACACACAATTAGAAGTTGGTTTCGCGCACACACACACACACTTCTCTTGAAGCATCTCTCGACCAAGCTTTCTCCACTACCTCCTATCCTACAAATCACCTCCAACCATCTTGCTCCGGTAAGTCTTCCCTTTCCGGTGACCTCTCCTTCACTGGAGTAGCCTTGTAGTAGGGTAAACTTTCTAAAATTCGTTTCTTGCTCTATTTTCACAGATTTGGAATCCTAGACTAAAATTTGTGTAAAAATGGATCTTTAGACCTTGGGTCATGGTCCCAAGCCTTCTCCAATGTACCTTGATGATTTTAGGACTTGAAAGTTGTGGATTTTTAAGGAAACACGTTGGTCTTAGTGGATATGAAGTCAAGAAACCTTCATTTTTCGTGGATGTTTCTGGTTTGGAATAAAGTGCAAGACCCAATCTTGTTGTGTGATTTTAGAAGCTATAATTTGCAAAAAGTTGTTGTTTAAATAGAAAAAAAACTATAGTGGAAGAAGGATTGGAACCCATGGAACTTTTGAACCCTTGAAAAGAGAGGTTTTTGGACTGTTCTGAAAGATTGTTTTTGTTGTATCAGAAAAACAGGACAGTTTTTATATGCTTTGGTTTTTGTATATTTTGGGGGACCAAATGATGTTAATAAATCTTGTAATTTTAATGAGGAACTCTTGAGATGTCATTAATCTAAACTGTAAAGTTTCATAACATTTGGAGAAGGTTAACTTGGTAAACTATCTATAAACACAATCTGAACTCTTTTCAAAGACAAATCTGGGCAATTTAGAAAACTAATTCGATTTTGGTAGCTAAAGACCTCAATTTGATCTGAAATTTTTATGGAACTTAGATAAGACATGAAAATAATGACCTCTAAAATTTCATTTCATTTGGACATGGTAAGGTGAGTCTGTCAAGCATAAAACAGTACCTATAGCAGAATTGGGCAGTTCTGGCATAGGGTCACTAATGTGACCATTAGAAAGGTTAAACGGTGGAGTTTTAAGCTGAAATTTTTTATCCTAGTATACCAACACATGATTTAGTATATGTGTCAAGTTTTGTGAATTTTGGAGCAATAAATCAATACCAGAAATTTTGCAAAGTTTGGCTCCGAAACTAGCAGAAAAACATGACAATGTTAGATGCTTGGTAATCTAAGTTCTAAATTGGTGTTATTTCCTTTTTGGCTTAATTTTTAGGCCACCTACAAATTCTTTGGTACCTTTCTTCGGTTTAGAGTGTCGGAGCTTTTCTTAGATTTGAGGTGAGTGGGTTTACACTTCCTATGACTAAGCATTTTTGTAACTCTGTGCATCATAGTGAAAACATGTAGTACATCCAAATTGAAGAAAATGGTGATTAAAATATATAGTGGCATGTTTGAATTCATGTTACTAGTGTGCTTGAATGGAATGATGAGCTATAAATAATTGAGAGACTTGTAGAGTTATGTATGTACAATTATATTGTCTCATTTTTTTTTATGAATGGAGATGTGAAGGGTGAAATTCTAAATGTATGTATATGCCTATATATATTTTCATCTATTAAATTGAGTCACAAGGGAATTTAGAAAGTGTGTATGTATGTATGCATTCTAGTATTCTTTTGGAAGTGCGAAAATGAAATACATATGTTTATATATATACACACACACACACACACACATGAAGCTTTATGTCTTAAATTCAAACAAAATGCATGAGTGTATATATTTATATATATACACTATTTAGACATGAGGTGTATGTACATACACATATACTATACCCACTTTATACATACTTGTTTGGAAGGTTTGGCTTTGGCAAGTATATATATAAGCATATACAAACACCTATATATCTTAGCCTTGTGATTAAAGTAAGAAAGTTATGATTCTTTTGTATGTCAAGTTCGTTATTATGTGATGAATTTTGCCTGTTGAGATTATATTATGGTTTGTGAGTGATATTAGAATTGTATTGATATGTGGAATATTTTGATGTGTGAATTTATTTGTCCATTGATGGTTGAGATGTGCTATATATGAACAATTGTTTTATGATGTGTGATTTTGATAATTGATTGTGTTTGTGTACGTGATTGGAAAGAAACACATGCATGGTGGTGTACCCTATGGGAAATTCTACAAGGAGCCATAAAGGTGGAGATATATAAATAGAATGATAAGGGTGGATGCGGTGTTCCACTCAAATTCTTTTTTTTGGGGGAGGGGAGACAGGTTGATGATGGAAATAGTACATGATGGAGCTCGAGTTGATTCATTTCTTAGGGGACAACGATCCTGAGGTACTCTGCACGACCCAGTTGGTATGAGAAACTTTGTACAATTGATTGACTTTCTTGCTATTGTGAATTGTTCTGAATAATGTTATATTGAAATGTGATTGATTTAATTGAGTTTTGTTGAAAACTATTCTGAACTATATTGTATCGTGTTATAATTGGTTTATATATGATTGATGCATGTTATCAATATAATGCATGATAACTATTTTTCATCGTAGTGTTGTGTAGTCCCCTCACTGGGCAAGTTATGCTCATAGCCTCATATTAACATTTTTCAAAGTTGACAGTTGAAGGCGAGCATTAGTTCAGCGAATAATGGATTATCAGTTCAAGACCTCACTTGATTCAGGGGATGAATTAAATCGTGTCCTTGTAACTTCTACTTTGATATTCTAGAGTTGCTCTGTGATCGCATAGGTAACCCAAGATTTGAATTTCTATCATTTTAAGTTGAGAAATGATGTATATGAATGATTCAGGTATATTAAAGATTTAATTCTAAGTATTTAATTAAATTTATTTGTTATGATGAGATGTATAAAATATATTCGGGGTCATAAAACTAATTGTATATTACTATTCATGAATAATTAAACGAAAAGTTTCTTTAGACGAGAATTTATATTTATTGTCTGTTTTAAGAATGTTATGGATATTAGTTCAATAAAATAAATTAGGTTTCGAGGTGAGGCCAGACTTATTCTCGTGCTAGTTACGTGTCCTAGTTGGGACGTGACAACAGCACAACTATTTTTTGTGCTAAGGTTCGTGTAATACCCTAGGTGTCACATCCCATAAATTGAACATGTGAAAAGATACTATTTCTAGAAAAGACCTCAATGGTATCCCAAAATCCTGGACAATCTTAATATCCACAACTACTCATTTGATAAAATTCTAAAATGAGTTATTTACATAAACTCCAAAAGGTTTTACATTCAACATTTATCATATATTTAACACAACATAATTTATAGACATATGAAATAATAAAGAAAGGTACATATAATATGTTATGTTTAAAACATCGCAAGCCTAGGAGACCTATACAAAGTACAGAGCGTTCCTAAAATTCACATTGATAAGTACTGATATCCTACCAGACAAAGACGGAGATCAACTCCAAGGTGCTTCTAATCCTCAGTCGGATAATCTTGCTCTTTACTTACTGAATTTGAAAAGGCAGTTATTGAAAGTGTAAGTTTATTTAAAAACTCAATAAGTAAATAACTGTACCATATAGAATATTATAAGTACAAATATCACATTTACTAGCACAATCAATCTATCATTCATTTTACATAATTATAGTATTACATTTGTCTGAATTTGCGTATGATTTCTTGGGTGATCAATCCCTCAATCACTTTGCATTATGTTTCGTAGATCCTTGCACCGAGTGACCTGGGAATTTAACCCTCAAACTCTTTGTGCATAAATGTGCTGTAGATTCTTGCACCAAGTGACCTGGAAATTTAATCCTCAAACTCTTTGTGCATAAATAACTGTAGATACTTGTATTCCCTTGAATTTCTATTATCAATCATAACAATCATCATATATTATCAACTGAAAGATTTATTGTTTAACATTTCAATAATATTGTAAATGAGACTTATATTGTATTTTGTCTAATGATATCAAATTAGTTTAGCAAGGTTATTCACTCACTTAGATTCCGTAACCAAATCACTTTTTCGAATTGCTACAGGAGAGAGCACGTAGCTGGATTTCAGGTTCTGCTATGGAGATTTTAATGAAAATCAAATATAGAAAGTTAGGGTTGCTTTTGTACAAAACATTATTCATACATATGAATATTATTCATATGTACAGTTACTATTAATACATACAGATACTATTTATACGTACAAATACTATTCATATATATATATATGGATACTATTCACACGTATGGATACTATTCATATATACGGTTATTATTCATATCGAAAATAGCGATCATAAGCCGTAAAAGAGTACACCAGAAAAGTTTACAGGAAAGAGTGAAGGGTTGCAATGGACACACTTAAGTACCAAGTCTTTCCTTAGCCATAACTTTTCTAGACATGTATTCTTCACAGTTTATATTCTATTTTGGTAATCAAAAAATAAAAATAACATATAGGCAGCTAAGGACAGTTTTTTTGATGTGAAAGATCAGCTAAAGCCGCAACCACAGAGCATACTTAAGAGTATAACTTCTAAAATTTGAAAGACATAAAAAGGGCATAGTATCCTCTCCTTGGATCTAGGCTAAGGAGGAAAGACCTAGGATTTCAGAGCCCTAACGTCGGAGTAAGAGAACTTTTGAGGAGAGAAGAGAAGAGAAACTGAAGGTGTGAGTTTAGAAGTGAAATGGAAAGACCTATTTATAGGAGAAGTTATGGTACTATTTGCCACTATTCCATCTACCGTTCTCCTATACTATTCTATCTACCATTCTCTTATACTATTCCATCTACCATTTCACTTACCAGTTTTCATCTACCAGTTTTACTTTTAACTTTTCATTTTAGTCCATAATGGAATTTTTCTCATATAAAATATCATTTTTGTCCCAGTTTCATTCTAGATTCCACTTATGCTCAAACTGTATTTTACATATGGGATAAATTTCATATCATAGCATCCATTATATCCCACGATTTATTCAATTTATAAGTTAAAAATCCATATTTTCAATAACATACACAATCAAGATAATAAGATTTATATAAGCATACAAAATTAAACAGACAGGGGAATTATTTTTTTCAGAATAAATTTATCAAAGTTCGCATAATTTTTAAAATATAGCGGGTATTACATTCTACCCCCTTAAAAGAATTCGGTCCCCCGAATTCAAAAATTTACCTCATGATTTGAACAGGTGTGGATATTTCATCCACATCTCATCCTCTATTCCCACATGGCCTCTTCGTGAAAATGATTCCTCCATAGAACTTTGACAATAGGAATTTCCTTGGTGTGAAGTTTCTTGACCTGCCTATCAAGGATGGCTACTGGTACCTCTTTATAGACAAGAGTCTCATCAAATTGTACTTCTTGTGGCTGGATGACGTGAGAAGGGTCAAGAAGATACTTATATAGCATCGATATGTCAAATACCGAGTGTATCCCTTCCAGGTCCGAAGGTAAGGCTAGACAATATGCCACGTTACCTACTCTCTCTACAATCTCACAAGGACCAACATATCTTGGACTAAGCTTTCCTTTCCTTCTGAATCTCATTACTCCCTTTATCAGTAAGATTCATAAGAAAACTATGTCACCTACAGAAAACTCTAGATCATGTCACTGGTTGTCTGCATATGACTTTTTTCTACTCTGAGCGGCTAATAACCTTTCTTTGATTAGTTTAATTTTATCCACGGCCTCCTGTATCATCTCAAGTCCCACCATTTTGTGTTCACTTAGTTCAAGCCAACTAATAGGAGATCGACATCACCTCCCATATGAAGCCTCAAAAGGAGCCATTTTAATACTAGCTTGGTAGCTATTATTATAAGCAAATTCAATAAGTGACAAGTGGTTTTCCCAGCTTCCGTCGAAATCCATCACACATGCTCTCAGTATATCCTCTAAGGTCTGAATAGTCCTTTCAGATAGACCATCTGTCTAAGGATGAAAAGCTATGCTCAAGTCCACTTTAGTGCCCAAAGCTTTCTGAAAAGCTCTCCAGAATCGAGAAGTGAACTGGGGTCTTTGATCTGATATGATAGACACTGGTACACCATAGAGCTTTACTATCTTATTCACATACATTTGACTAAGTTTTGCTACACTGTAGGTAGTATGAATAGGAAGGAAATGTGCTGACTTAGTAAGTCAATCCACAATGACCAATATAGAGTCATGCCCTTTCGAAGATCGGGGCAAGCCTACTACGAACTCCATAATAATACGTTCCCATTTCCACTCAGGAATCTCAAGCTTCTGCATTAACCTAGGTGGTCTTTGACATGTCAAGCATCGAGTGACAAAGTTAGTCACATCTCGCTTCTTGCCTTCCTACCAATAAACTTGTTTCAAGTCCTAGTACATCTTGGTGGCACTAGGATGAACAACATATGGTGCACCGTGAACCTCTACTAAGATCTCCTGCTTCAAGGGTTCAATGTTCGAAATACATAACCTCTTGTTAAACCATAATACACCTTCCTCGTCTACCAAGAAACCCTATATTAAACCTTCTATCACCTTGTCTCTAGTCTTAACCATTTCTTCATCATTCTCCAATGATGCCTTCACTCTTTCCACGAGGGAAGACTTAACCGTCAAGTAAGCTAAGAAAGCACCTAACTCAGTAATCTCAAAGAGTACTCCATTAGCCTCTAACTATGTAGTTCTTGAATCAAGGACCTCCTTACTGTGGTAATATGAGCTAGACTCCCTATAGATTTTCGACTAAGGGCAACTGCTACCACGTTCGCCTTTGATAAGTCCTAGAAAGTCACTAAATAATGTCACCATATTTGGGATTTTCGGTCCTCTTTTAGCCATGTTTGCTTTCCTTTTGCGCTTGTTATCTTTGTTTTCGTACAATTTCCGTGTGCTTGTTAGTGTTCATATTTTCTTGTTTTTCTGTGCCTTTTATTGCCTTTTTAATTTATTTTATTTATTGTTTTCTATAGGTGCGTTCGTGGGGAGAAAACAAGAGAAAGCAAATTCCAGTGGCCTGGCGCCTAGGCGCCAGACGTGGCGCCCAGGCGCCAGGCATGTGAAGAACCAGGGCTCTCTGCCCAGTTGGCGCCCAGGCGCCAGGCGTGGCGCCCAGGCGCCCAACCCCTGAACTGGCCATTAGATGCTGCAGCCTTGGCGCCCAGGCGCCAGACTTCGGACCAGCAGCATAAAATCTCCTTTTTGAGCATTTTAACCAAATCTTGGACTTGGGAGATTTTGGGGAGCTTGGAGGCGGCTAGGGTTTACTCTACAGAGCTGGTTAGGGGGGAGAAGAGCCTTCCTTCAATGGATTGGTCTTCTTTCCCCCATCTCTTCTCTTTCCTCTTCATTTTCTTCTCTTTTCATGTTGTATTTTCTTGTATTATGTAGTGGTAGGTAATATGTAACTCAAGGATTGTTATGAGTCCGATTTTAGATTAGGTTTTGTGTAATTTCTCGAACTCTTGTAGTTATTGCTTGGTTAATGCATGTTTATTTATTCCAATCTTAATGCTTTCCTTTAAATTGGCCATTTATTGGGATGATTGGGTGTTTTTACCAAACTTGGGAAGGGGAGGTAGAAACAAGACCAAATGAGTAAGTTGTATGAGTTCTTGAACCTTAAAGGAGAGGGGATTGATTTGCTAATATCATAGGAATATAGTTATTAGCCTCATATAGTCAAATTAGGGTTTGGTCATTTAATGAACTTGATTTTCACATAAGGAATTATGGAGAGTTAGGTTTTATCTTAGTTGAGGTTTGGGAAAATCCTTCTAGGAATATTCGTGCCCTAGACTAGCATGTACAAGTGGTAAAAGCAAGAGTAAGAGGATGATAATGGAATCTATGAAGAATGATGGGCATGGTGGTTGATGTAATTTAATTTCTTATGAGGTTTTGTTATTGAATGATTCGTTTCAATTGCATTTCGTATTTTGTTGGAGTGGAATTACCGGATTGAATTGCTCTAAAAATGATTGATCACCACTTTTATGAGTTTGGGGGTTTTTATCTATGCTAGGGATAGCTAGGTATTAACTAGCCCATTGTAACTTCCACCATAAATCGGATTAATCTAGGGATGGATAATCTTATTTATGTGGTTTTTATGAGTTCCTAAACTTAATCACCTACTTGAATGATTGGATTAAGGAATTAAACAATCATTGGGTATAGGTAGGTTTGTTTCTCCAAGGGATTGGGTTCAAACACTTGAGAGAGCTTAACCAACTCCAAAAGGATTTGCAATTTGATTGAATCAGTCTTTAACAACTCAAAGACTCATTTGTCTATGAATTAGTCGGATTAAGAATTAAATGAAGTCAATCCCATCAATCCTAGGTTACTGTCATTAGGAGTAGCTTAGTTTTAGGTTTAGATAGAGTTTAGTTTATTTTGTAACATTAGTTTTATATTTTCGTTCAATGATTCGTCTAGATAGCATTTAACTTTAGCTTCGCGGGTACTTGGTACCTCAATCCTCGTGGGAACGATACTCTACTCACTCTGTATTACTTGTGCGATTGGTGCGCTTGCCAAATCGACCTATCAGCCTTCCTTAGATGGTAGACGATGGTACATTCATAATCCTTCAAGAGTTCCATCCATCTCTGTTGCCTTAAGTTGAGATCCTTCTGTTCGAAGATATATTTGAGGCTCTTGTGACCCATGAAAATCTCACATGTCTCACTATACAAATAGTGCCTCCAAATTTTTAAAGCAAACACTATAGCTACCATCTCCATATCATAAGTGGGATAATTGAGTTCATACTTTTTTAGCTGTCGAGAGCCATAAGCGGTAACCCTACCGTGTTGCATTAACATGCACCCTAATCCCACCTTTGAAGCATTACAATATACAATGTAATCCCTCTGTCTCGATAGTAGAATGAGAATTGGTGCCGAAGTTAGACACTTTTTTAACTCAGAGAAACTTTGCTCATAAGAATCATCCCAAATGTATTTAACATTCTTTTGGGTTAACTTATTCAATGGAAGAGCCGTCTTGAAGAAATCTTTGATAAAGCGATGGTAATATCCTGCTAAGCCAAGAAAACTACGCACTTAAGACACAGTTGTTGGTCTAGGCCATTGTTTTATTGCTTCAATTTTGCTTGGATCTACATGAATACCTTCATGGGAAATAACATGGCCTAAGAACATTACATGACTTATCCAGAATCCACATTTTGAGAGCTTTGCATACAACTGATGCTCTCTCAAGGTCTGAAGCACTATTCTTAAATGTTCAGTATGTTCTTCATGACTCTTTGAATATACCAAAATATCATCAATGAAGATGATCACGAATCTATCAAGGAAAGATTTGAACACACAGTTCATAAGGTCCATAAATGCTGCTGGCGCATTAGTCAACCTAAATGACATTACGAGAAATTCATAATGTCCGTATCGTGTTTGGAAGGCGGTCTTGGGTATATCTTCCTCCTTAATCTTCAGTTGATGGTAATTAGATCTTAAATCTATCTTTGAGAAGCGTTATGCCCCCTGAAGCTGGTCAAACAAGTCATCAATTCTTGGTAAAGGATATTTATTCTTTACCGTGACTTTGTTTAACTGTCGATAATCTATGACAATCTTAGAGAGCTATCTTTCTTCCTCACAAAGAGTACTGGGGCACCCCAAGGTGAGAAACTTGGGTGCATAAACCCCTTATCTAGCAAGTCTTATAATTGCTCTTTAAGCTCTTTCAACTCAGTGGGTGCCATACTGTAAGGAGGAATTGAAATTGGTCTAACATACTAAGAAGCATGAGGTTGACCTCCATCTCCATATCCCTAACGTTATCTTACAAGAACGGTATTTTGATCTAACTACTAAGGCTTCCCCTATCAGTGTAGCTACTAAAAATGGTTCGTCCAGTATAACTAGCTCAGACTCGAACCTCTTAGCAAATAGAGGTGACCCATACGAATGTGTAGAACTAGAATCAAATAATACATG
Organism: Biancaea sappan; assembly: GCA_037074585.1. Classification (NCBI taxonomy): domain Eukaryota; kingdom Viridiplantae; phylum Streptophyta; class Magnoliopsida; order Fabales; family Fabaceae; genus Biancaea; species Biancaea sappan. Next base: position 67,255,211 of record CM073490.1, read on the forward strand.
TGCAGCTAAAGTGCCAACTAATAAAGTACATGTAACAACGGCATTGGATGTTTGGGCATCCTGTCGAGTCAAGGCATATACTCTGGCAGTTCCTCTACTGGCAGCTTATTTTCCACAGTCTCCTTGGCCTCTTCTAGAACCTCTTTCCATACTATCCCCTATTGAAGGGGTCAGTGTTCGAGTAACAAAAGTAGAAATAGATTGTGGTCAAGGCAGCAAAGCAGACCCTTGACCTGGTTCTACAATGAGCTAAGGGTACTCCTTTATAAAGTGTCCTTTTTTTCCATAGTTAAAACAATCTGTACCAATAATATTTAACCTGCATTCTCCTAAGTGTAACTTTCCACATTCAGGACACTGAGATTTTTCCCTTCTAGTTTGAGTACCTCCTTTACTAGAAGAGCTAAAACTGCCCCTGATATGAGGTTTAGCCACACTGGCTGTAGAATAAGATGACTTGGAAGGTGTAGCCAGAGCATGCTGTGACACAGTAAGGGGTTTCAAAGTCCCAGAGTTTCCCCCTTGATCATAAGATCTCCTATACCTAGCTTTCTTCTTTTGTCGATATTCTTCTTTATTCTTCGACCTCTTTTCCATTCTCCGGGCCACATCAACAGCTTCTGAGTATGAAGGGTAATTATTCATATTGGGACCTACTTGATCATATAAGGCATCATGAAGTCCTTTCATAAACTTTTCTATTTTTTTTCTTTCAAAAGGAATGATTTCAAGGGTATACCCAGATAATTTAACAAACTGAGTAAAATATTCATCAACAGCATGGGTCCCTGCTTTAGATACAGAAAATCCCTTGCCCTAAATGATCGTACACTTGTCGGGAGAAATTCATCCATAACCATTCCTTGAAACTTCGCCCACACAACTGGTGGTGGGCCTTGGATTCTCGATTTCTTCCAATTTCTCCATCATTTACCAGCCCTACCTTTCAACTGAAAGGAAATGAATTCTACCTTCTAAATAAGAGAACACTCTATAGCATCACAGGTTGCTTCATAATCTTCAAGGAAACATTGTGGCTCCTTATTGGGATCTTCCCCTGAAAAAGTAGGAGGCCTCATTTTCTGGAATTCAGACATTTTTACCTCCCTTACATTACCCCCTCCAACTAACTGAGCTGGTGGTACGATTTTAGCTTCTACAATAGGAGGATCCACTGGCAGGTTAGCTTGTGTAGCTTGACCTCTCATTTTAGCCTCAAATCAATCAAACCATTCATTTATTAAATTAATCATATGTGCAATAGCCGCATTATTAATCTGAGTGACAGGTTCGACTCTCCTTGCTTGGCCACGAGTTGTGCCCTTAGTATTTTGAGCATATAAACTATCAGTATGGTTAGGATCGTCTTACACATGTATTGGTGAAATTATGGCCCTCCTTGGACCCACATGCTCATTATTATTAGAAGATCCTTCTGATATTAAATAGTCAAAGTTCTACACACATAGTAAACACTTTTCAGATATATATATATATATAATATCACTTACTAGCCCCACCAAAAAGTTATCTATATAATGACATTATACTCTATAATGTCTTTTATGGAACCTAATAGTCATGCCGCGGCTCATGACAATAGGAAAGGGCCCACAAAGATCACTATACTCTGTACTCTATATGGGACCTATAGAACCTATCATCTGATACCAAATTGTCACATCCCAAAAATTGAACATGTGAAAATATACTATTTCTAGGGAAGACCTCAATGGTATCCTAAAATCCTAAATAATCTTAATATCCACAACTACTCATTTGATAAAATTATCAAACATGAGTTATTTATATAAACTCCAAAAGGTTTACATTCAACATTTATCATATATTTCACACAACAGAATTTATAGACATCTGAAATAATAAAGAAAGGTATACATAATCTGTTATGTTTAAAACATCGCAAGCCTAAGAGACCTATACAAAGTACAGAGCGTTCCTAAAATTCACATTAATAAGTACTGATATTCCACCAGACAAAGATGGAGATCAACTCCAAGGGGCTTTTAATTCTCAGTCGGATAATCTTGCTCCTTACTTACTGTATTTGAAAAGGCAGTTATTGAAAGTGTAAGTTTATTTAAAAACTCAGTAAGTAAATAACTGTACCATATAGAACATTTATAAGTACATATACCGCATTTACTAACACAATCAATCTATCATTCATTTTACATAATTATAGTATTACATTGGTCTGAATTTGCATATAATTTCTTGGGTGATCAATCCCTCAATCACTTTGCATTATGTACCATAGATACTTACACCAAGTGACTTGGGAATTTAACCCTCAAACTCTTTGTGCATAAATGTGCTGTAGATTCTTGCACCGAGTGACTTGGGAATTTAACCCTCAAACTCTTTGTGCATAAATAACTATAGATACTTGTATTCCCTTGAATTTCTATCATCAATCATAGCAATCATCATATGTTATTAATTGAAAGGTTGATTGTTTAACATTTCAATAATATTGTAAATGGAACTTATATTGTACTTTGTCTAATGATATCAAATTAGTTTAGCAAGGTTATTCACTCACTTAGATTCCGTAACTAAAACATTTTTCCGAATTACTATAGGAGAGAGTACGTAGCTGGATTTCAGGTTTCGCTATGGAGATTTTCATAAAAATCAAATATAGAAAGTTAAGGTTGCTTTTGTACAAAATACTATTCATATATATATGAATACTATTCATACATACGGTTATTATTTATACACATGGACACTATTAATACATACGAACACTATTCATATGTACATATACTATTTATACGTACAATTATTATATATATCGAGAATAGCGAACATAAGCCATAAAAGAGTACACTAAGAAAGTTCCCAAGAAAGAGTGGAGGGTCACAATGGACACACTTAAGTACCAAGTTTTTCCTTAGCCATAACTTTTCTAGACACGCATTCTTCACATTTTATATTCTATTTTGGCAATCAAAAAATCAAAATAACATATAGGCAGCTAAAGACAGTTTTTCTAATATGGAAGATCAGCTAAAGCTGCAATCACAGAGCATACTTAAGAGTATAACTTTTAAAATTTGAAAGACATAAAAAGGGCATAGTATCCTCTCCTTGGATTTAGGCTAAGGAGGAAAGACCTAGGATTTCAGAGCCCTAACATCGAAGTAAGAGAACTTTTGAGGAGAGAAGAGAAGAGAAACTGAAGGTGTGAGTTTAGAAGTAAAATGGAAGGGCCTATTTATAAGAAAAGTTATAGTACTATTTGCTACTATTCCATCTGTCGTTCTCCTATACTATTCTATCTACCATTCTCTTATACTATTCCATCTACCATTTCACTTACCAGTTTTCATCTACCAGTTTTCATCTATTATTTTTACTTTTAAATTTTCATTTTATTCCCTAATGGAATTTTTCTCATATAAAATGTTATTTTTGTCCTAGTTTCATTCTAGATTCCACTTATGCTCAAACTGTATTTTACACATGGGATAAATTTCGTATCATAGCATCCATTATATCCCACAATTTATTCAATATATGAGTGACAAATCCATATTTTCAACAACATGCATAATCAAGATAATAAGATACATATAAGCATACAAAATTAAACAGACAGGGGAATTTTCTTTTTTTCAAAATAAATTTATCATAGTTCACATAATTTTTAAAATATAGCGGGTATTACACTAGGTATTACGTAGTAGGTAAGAGAAAGTATTTTTGAGCATGTGAAATTTTTTTCCGTGTTTGGAATAAGCACTCAAAAGAAATACAAGAGTTCCAAAGGTTGTGTTTGTGTTGGACTTGTGTTTTGTAAGCGTTCTACCTTGGAGCTCCAATGAGAGCTTGTTGTCTTAGAAACTTGCAAAGAGGACCTAGATGGAAATAATTTTTGTGTTATGGGTCTTTGGTGTTAAATGGAGAATTTAAGTTTCAGTGGCGTAATGAATAACTTTTAAGAGAGTGAGTGTGCTGGGGTGTTAAAGAGTGGTACATGAGTAAATTGTTTCCTAAAGGATTTCATAAGTGCACTTAAGTCCATGAAGCTTCATGTAGCCTAGTGGGACTAAGTGGAATAAGAAGGAAATAATTTTAAAACACTCAACCATTACTCTTTAGCCACCCACACACACGCCTATGCCTCTCTCTCTCTCTCTTACACACACACACACACACACACACACACACACATGTAAGAAGTTCCCCACTCCGCCCTCTCCCTATTCAGCACTAAAGCCCCTATTTTCTCTAAATTCCCAACCTTCATTGAAGTCTTCTTGGCAGCAATGCATCACAATTGGTCCACAGTAGCTGATTAAAGATGAGTAAAGTTACAGTTTCGTTCTTCCCTTGAAAATTGTTGATATGGATGACTTGGTGGCTGATTTTTGGTTTATGTTTATGAGTTTAAGGTCATATGTTATTCCCAAACTTCCCTTTTTACCTATAGAGGAGTTCTTCAAAAGATTTAAGTGGTTTTGAATGAGTATGAGCTTGGGCATTTAGTTTTTCTCATTTGTTTTTAAAGTTGTGAATTTCCTCATTAAAAGTCAAGATTTTGTATTCAATCTTTTTAGATTATTCTTGAGGGGTTTTGCTAAGTCAAATACGTTGAATTTAAAGAAGGAAGTTGGGAAATATAATGCCCAAGAGGTTTAGAGGAAGTATGGAAAGTTTGGAAGCAACATTGGCACATTTTCGTGCGACAACAGAGTTCTCTGTTATAGGTCACTGTTACAGCACTGGTGCTTAACCTTGTAGCAGTGGGAGCCCATGAGATGTAGCAGGATTGACCCCTACAATGGCCAAAGCCAAAATAGGTTCGGTGTTTTAGCGCTATAGAGCTAAAACAGAGTACCAAACTCTATATCTTGAATTTTGATATCTTTTTTCATGCATAGATGTTTAGGGATTGGATTCGGGACACCTTGAGATGGTTCTTGCAGGATACCCTATAAACCGGTGGAGTTTAGCTTAGAATCTCAGGTAGGTAGTTAACTCTACTTTAGAAAGCATATGATGTTATGTAATTCTAGTTCATTGAAATGTGTTATGTGTGATTGAACTTATATCATGCTAGGAAGAAATCTCTTAAATAAGATTAGCTAATGCCACTTGTGTTGTGCATAGAAATATCATATAAAACAACTAGCATGATTATGCAATGATCCATTAAAAGAATGTGCTGATAGTAAGATGACACCTAAGAGCATGTGAGGTCTTGTGAAAGAGGGAGTAAATCCCTTCTTAGTAATTCAAGCTATCACCTTATAAAAGTAGCAATTTAGTATGATGCGTGCACATATATCATGACTGTAATTGTAGGTATACATGTTGCAAACCTATAGGAGAAGGGTTAGGTATAATTTATGAAAAAGGCATGAGTGTAAGTCATGACAGGTGGTCATGTATGCATACCATGAGAAATGTGTCACCATGTTAAGTTAACCAGAAAGGTAGAGAAACCACAGGTATGGCAACACAGTCATGATGTTGCCTAAGAAAAGAAAGAAAGACACATGCAAATAGCATGACACCTAGCGACAGGGGTGGTATGTTGATTAAAAGTGCATTGCTCAAGATTTGAAAGCTAAAGGACTATATCCATATTTAAGGACTATAACATGGAAAGTATGTTGCTTCAAGTTATCACACAGATAAAGAGTTTATGCCCAAGCTTAGCAATGTGGGTAGCACTACAAAACACCTTGTAGGATTTTAGAGATCAAATAAATCAATTTAAAACTGTTTCTCTAAAACCTATTCACCAAAGGATCAACCTATATTACCATTACATTAACCAAGTAATCAAGCTAAAGAGAAATACCTCTTGTAGTGCAGCAACCTGTCCAAGCCAAAGCAAGTATCCAAAATGAGATACCTCTAATGGTAATCCACGCGAAATACACTAAAGAAAATCCTCTTTAGGTAACAGGGTTCCTAGCAAGCACGAAGAAGCTATAGGGAAAAACCCTCCTAGATGAAGGAGAAAAACAAAAGTGTTTCTAAAACCAAGATACTCAACAATTGAGAGAAAGTGAGTATAGCGTATGGCTTTCATTGTCACTCTTAAAGTGATAGGTGCTACCTTAAACCCTAAAGCCCTAATTCCCTTAGTTGGTGTCATTCTCTTATTGGGCTTCTTAAGGTGGCACCTTAAGAAGCCCAATCTTTGAGAAAGATGTAGCCAAAAGGTTCTTATTTGGACTTTTCCTTGTTTGGGTAGGATAGGAACATATTCCTATTCCTTTTATTCTTTTATCTCCTTTTTAATTAATTCTCCAATTGAGGATCAGATCCTCAAGCCCGTTTCACATTCCTAGTGAATTTCTATGCATGTGACCCATTAGGTTTTTGGCTATGTTGGCCATTCACAATCAACACTTGATCGTAAATAGATCACGAGCTGTATCTAACAACACATCGTGACCCCAATTGACCGAAAAGTTAATTATTTGATTTTAAACATTTTTGCAGCTAAAGCCTGTTTATGTAATATATCCTTTCACCATCATATACCCACTTGGTTCAGAGTTGAATATGTCACATTTAGCCCAAGTAGTCAGTTCCTTGTCTTATGGGATCAATCACTTTAAACTATGTCACTGAAGATCATTTTCATTGATAAGTCTACTTCGGCCAAAGACTTTTTAGCAATTATCTCGATAATTGGCCATGGGTATACTTCCTTCTATCAGGAGTAGTGAATCCTCTGTTGACTACTCAAATATCTTCGAATACTTCACGCTATGCCCAATCACCACCCTAAGAATGACCCATGGTGGGGTAACAAAGAATGGAATTAAAACACAAGATCCATATCTAAGATAACTTGAGTTCCTCAAGTCCAATGATACTTGCACTGTTAGTTGCTATAAGACCTATTACAAACATTTGAATAGGTATCCATGTAATGTCTCATGCATGTCATCCAATGTACTTGTTACCTTTAACAAGCATTCACATGTTTACCCAAAACATCTCATGCTTACAGCTTATGAGGACAACTGATTGATCAAATCAAGAAGCATAACATATGCTAGTCTATTCGATTCACTGATGTCTAGTCCCAGTTGATCCTACGACCACAGATAGTTTAGATATATATATATAATTACACATGATAGGAATATCATGTTATGATCGCTATCATAATTTCCTTCATGTTATATTTTGTGTCATAGACTTAATTACTTATATTATGATCTAATCTTAAGTTTATGAATATAAACATAAATAATGAAGAAAACCTCTTTGAATTAATAACTAAGTTTGTATATCTTATGCTAAAGGTGATTGCCTTTATAATACCTTTCTAACAATCTTCCACTTACACTAAAGCCAATCATCTTTGTATATGATACCATAAGTGTGTGTGTGTATCTTCAACGTAGACTAGGGTAGTGTCTTAGTTAGTGAATTAGCTAGATTCCTATCAGTGGGAACTCTCTATTTTCACATCGTTTCTACTAATGATCTCCCTAAACAAGTGATAACACTAGAGTACATGTTTGGATTTCTAATGAGACCGTGGCTCTTTTACTTGTGAAATGGCTCCATGGTTATTGCAATAGACCGATACTACATCAACAATGTTGGGAACCACTCTTAGTTCAATGATGAACTTCTTAATCCAAATTACTTCTTTTGTTGCCTCAGAAGCTGCAATGTACTCTACTTCAATGGTAGAATCTGCAGTCATTTCTTGCTTGGACCTTTTCTAACTGACTGTACCTCTATTTAATATGAATATATAACTTGACTGGGATCTTGAATCATCTATGTCGGTTTGGAAGCTGGCATCTATATACTCGCTTACCTTAAGATCTCTTTCTCCATATATTAAGAATAAATAATTTGTCCTTCTTAAGTACTTAAGGATATTCTTAATAGCCACCTAATGGCCCTCACTAGGGTTAGACTTATATCTACTTGTGACACTCAGAGCATATGAAAGATCAAGCCTAATACATAACATAACATACATGATTGATCCCATAGCTGAGGCGTAATGGATCAAACTCATGTGAATTGTTTTATCATGTGTCTTCAGACATATAGACTTTGAGAGTGTAATCCCATGTGTCTTGGGAATGAATCCTCTCTTGAACTCTTCCATGCTAAATCTCTTTAGCATCTTATCTATGTATATAGACTGCAAAAGACCAAGCAACTTCTTAGATTATCTTTATAGACCCTTATCCCTAATATGTAGGTTGCTTATCCAAGGTCTTCCATGGAGAAATTCTTGGAAAGCCAAATCTTCATGGATTGAAGGACAGAAACATCTTTTCCTATTAGTAGTATGTCATCTACATACAATACAAGGAAAATAACTGTACTTCCATTAACCTTCTTGTACACACAAGGTTCCTCCAGATTTTGTGAAAAAACAAAATTTTTTATTGCTCATCAAGTCGAATATTCCAACTTTTGGATTCTTGCTTCAATCTATAGAAGGATCTATGAAGCTTGCATACTTTGTTGCTATCTTTGGATATGAATCCTTTAGGTTGTATCATATATACATATAGGATTTTAGAGATTAGAGAATGCAATAGAATTTAAAACTTTTTCTCTAAAACCCATTCATCGGTGGATTAACCTATTTCACCATTACATTAACCATGAGGACCAAGACAAAGAGAAATACCTCTTATAAAGCAACAACCTCTCCAAGCCAAAGCAAGTATCTAAAGTGAGATACCTTAATAGTAATCTACGTGAAATTACACTAAAGAACAAACCTCTTTAGATAATGGGGTTCCTTCTCGTTCTTGTGCTAGCAAGTACGAAGAAGCTATAGAGAAAAACCCTTTTGGATGAAGGAGAAGAAAACAAGAGTGTTTAACAAAAATTAAGAGGGAGAGAGTATGGCATGTGGCTTGCACTATCATTCTTAAATTGATAAGTGCTACCACAAATCCCTAAAGCCCTAATTCCCTTAGTGGGTTTCATTCCCTATTTAGGTAAGGTTCTCATTTAAGAGAGGGGCAGCCAAAAGGTTCTCATTTAAACTTTTTCTTATTTGGGTAGAAATAGGAGCATATTCCTATTCCTTTTATTCTCTTATCTCCCTTTTTAATTAATTCTCCAATTGAGGATCAAATCCTCAAGCTCATTTCACATTCATAATGAATTTCTATGCTTGTGACCCATTAGGTTTCTAGCTATATTGGCCATTCACAATCAATACTTGATTGTATATAGATCATCACAAGTGGTATATAGCAACACATCGTGACCCCCAATTGATTGGAAAGTCAGTTGTTTGACTTTAAACCTTTATGTAGCTAAAGTGTATCTATGCAATGTGTCCTTTTACCGTCTTATACCCATTTGGTTCAAAGTATGGCCTATATGTCAACTCCTACTGGACTTGATTACATTAAGTCCAATCCAAGTAGTCTGTTTCTTGTCCTGTATGATCAATCACTTTAAACTATGTCACTGAAAACTATCTTTATGACAAGTCTGCTTTGACCAAAGACTTTTTAGCGATTATCCTGACAAGTGGCTACAGATACACTTCCTTCTATCAGGAGTGGTGAATCCTCTATTGAGTACTCAAATATTTCCAAATACTTTATGCTGTGCCCAATCACCACCCTAAGGTGGGTAAAAAGGAATGGAGTCAATATATAGGATCCATATCCAAGATAACTTGAGTTTCTCAAGTTTAAGGATACTTGCACTGCTATTATGAGACCTATCACTGACATTTGAATAGGTATCCATGTGATGTCTCATGCAGGTCAACCAATCTACTTGTTACCTTTAACAAGCATTCATATGTTTACTTAAAACATCTCATATTTATAGCTTATGAGAATAGCTGCTTGATCAAACTAAGAAGCATAACATATACTAGTCTATTTAGATCACTAATGTCTAGTCTTAGGTGATCCTACAACTAGGGATAGTTTAGATACATACATAATTACACATGATAGGAATCTCACATTATGATCGTCATCATAATTTCTTTCATGCTATGTTTTGTTTCATGGACTTCATTACTTATATTATGATCTAATCTTGAGTTTTTGAATATAAACATAAATAATGAAGAAAACCTCTTTGAATTAATAACTGAGTTTGTACATCTGCTGCTAAAGGTGATTGCCTTTAAAGCACCTTTCTAACAATTTCCCAATTGCTCACTTTTGTATCTGATACCATAGGCGTATATGTGTGTGTCTCAAACTTAGACTGGGGTGGTGGCTTAATTAGCAGATTAGCTAGATTCTTATCAATGGGAATTCTCTCTATTTTCACATCGTTTCTACTAATGATCTCCTTAATCAAGTGGTAACGCCGAAGTACATGTTTGGATTTCTGATGAGACCATGGCTCCTTTGCTTGTAAAATGACTCCATTGTTGTCGCAATAGACTGGTACTCCTCAAGGTTATAGGAAAATGGAAGGGAAGGGAATCAGAGAGAGAGATGGAAAGGCACAAGTATAGGAAAGAATGAAGGGAAATATAAGGGTGGCAGTAAATATTACATTTTCCTATAAAAGGCTCCCTCATTCACGTGACTTGCCTTCAAATTTCAAAATGAATGTGGGACTTTCACATTTATCCGCCTTATTCAGGTAAAAGTTATATATATATATATATATATTTTTAACATTTATATATAATATTATATATATATATATATATATATATATATACATTTTAGGATAAAATATAAAGATAAATTATTATGAGTTTTATTATGTAATTATATATACTAATTTATTATCTAATATATACTAATTATTGATTTTACTTGTTTTTAAATTTATTTATAAATATATAGGTATATATATAATTTTTAATTTTTAAATTTATTTATCCGATTCAACAATTGACTCAGTGACTTGGAGGCCAGCTCGGGTCAATGACTGGGCCGGTTACAATAACTATGGTTATTTCTCAAATTCACAATAATCTAAATGTCTACCAATTCATGGTATGCGGAAGAAATCAACACCATAAGCAAGTGCCACACCGCAACATGGTTTAGTCATGACATGTTTCACACCATAGTAATATCAAATAAGATGGGTGCCACACCACAGCACATTACACATTTAACAATCCAAAGAATTACCATAAATCCAATTCACTATAGTTACTAGCATCCACATTCATACTTAATCTCATGTTTCCATTGGAAACCATAACCTTAATACATCAAGTAGCAAACAAATTGGCTCATTGATTTAGTAAAACTCTTGAATCTCATTGGGATTATATGCATAACTCTTTATTAAAAAATAAGTTTGTTCCACTCACCTCGATTCCAAGTAATATTTTATTGTATGTGTAGCAACTTAGAAGGAATTGAAGTTCTGAGGTTTTTGAATTGATCCCCTATAACAAAACAAATTAAAGAGCATAATTCAGTTAGAACATCAAATTACTTGTCAGGGAGCAATCATTCGACTGCCCTTTACCTAGCAGCGGACTAGCTCAACTTAGCCAAATCTGACGGTGGGTAGCCAGTCAACTGATTTTCCTTTACCAGTCGACTGGTCCAATTCTAAATAAATTTAGGCAGCCTAAATAGAGATCAACCAGTCGACTGGAAGTCATCTAGTTGGAAATTCCAATTCATCCAGAGGGCAACTAGTTGATTGATAGTCTCTTACAGGTTGATGGACATGTCTTTGCCTGACTTAGGCTACACACCAAAGGCAGTCAGTCGAATGGTCTCTCTACGATGATCGACTAGTTGTTAGCAGACTTCGAAAATAAAAGCCAAAACCCCTCAATTCTTCCTAAACATCAAAATAACCCTATTTCAAACTCAAAAACCCTTCTAGGATTAGTAAATATGATCTTTAAACTCAACAAGACAACACATTAAAGGGGAATCCAATAATCATCTCAATATTTACAAGAATATCCTATTAAGCTCTAGCAGTTAGTATCATTTTGGTGCTAAATGCGCTCTCTTTTGATCTATTTCTTGTTTATCTTGTGATTCTCAACCCTTGTTTTTAGTTTTTTTATGATTTCTTAGAATTTAGGGTGTTTTGATTGATTTCATGATTTAGTGCTATTGATAACTGACATTTTATTGTTCTCTAACGTAGGTTGAGTTGGGGAGGAGTTAATGCATGAAGATGAACTTGTGCAACTGCATTTCTAAAGATGTTGAAGCTGCCCTACTGCCACTCACTGCTATAGCGGTGGCTATTAGAACTCATCAAGTTGAAGCCTTCTATTCTGCCTTCCATTGCTATAGTGATGGTTGTGTACCGCTATAGTAGCAAGCCTTGGACCAACAGCCTTTTAAAGGCCATTTTTCTATTAGCGGTGGGTCGCGTTTTTGTAGCTTTTTACTAGAGGTTTAATAGCAAAAAAGAAGGGTTTTTAGGGCATCCTGAGTTTGAGACAGAGAGGAGGCACCGATTTCTGCTAAAGGAGAGGGAGGAATCCATTTCCGAAGCTTATCAAGCCTGATTTCTATCAACCTAACCTTGGTTTCATGGAGATTTCTTCATCTTTTACTGTTTTCTGTAGTTTTAAGGCTATAAGTGGCTAATTCTCTCCTTCTAGAGTTGCTATGAACCTAATTTTAGATTAAGGATTATTTCTCTCTCTGTATTTTTTATTTCTTTTAATCAATACGTATCTTTTTCATTCATTTACCTTGAGCTTACTATGAACTTGATCAATTTATAGTTTGCATGTTGCTCTTACTGATCTCAAGAGAGGGAAGTAAGGGTAGAACTCTGATTGAAAGGGATGCGTGCATGACCTTAACCTAAGTGATTTCGCTTGTTAATTGATAAGGATATTAGTTGATCTTGTTTGATCAAATTTAGGTTAATGTGTATAAGACTTAGCCCACGTAAGGGATTGTGTAGGAGTTGAGTAACTTAATCTAGTTTCGGGAGAATTATTTTAAGCCATAAGATAACCTAATATTAGCATATATAATTAATTAGAATCACAGGTGCAAGAGAGAGATTAGTAATTTCTAGGACAGAAGAGGGGGATTAGTAACTTTAGGCTTTTACATATATTAATTTAAGTTGTTAATTGAATTCTATTTTACTGATTTTATTTCTTTTCCAATTCTTTAAATAGCTATCTTTAATCTAATCTGAATCGTTTAACTAATGCAATTAAATTTCTTGGGTAATTAGAGAGCTAGTCTTCATGGGAACGGTATCTTACTCACTCTTTATAATTTGAACGACTAGTATGCTTGCCAAATCACTAACAAGTTTTTGGACCCTTATGATTAAAAAAGGAGTCCTCCTCTAAACATGGTTTCTTAACAAATCGTTCTACCTAAACATTCCCCAAGATTCCCAAGCAGCAAGGGAAGGGTTCAACACAACACCATTCTTCTAAGATCAATAAAATACCCCACTGCCCACCTAGGTAGTTAAGAAGAACTTCATTAACCTATAGCTAGATGCAACTTCAAAAGACCTTAACCAAATCAAGTTAAACATCATCTAACTGGCCATTTTGTTTTACTCACTTTTCCAATCAATTAAGCAAAGTTGTATCAGTTCATGCTTCTACAAGTTCATATCAAAATTTATAATCAGCATAAACACCAGAATAGAATAGAAAAACGAGAATGAGATGAAATAGAGAATAAAACACTTATCTTGCATTAAAAGTTCAAGCTACAATATCCCAAGGTCCTAGTGATTGATTACAATGGAAGTTTAGCCCTCCATGAGAGCAAAACCAGCAAAACAATGGATAGGAAAATAGAGAGAAAAAGACCTACGAATTTTTAAGTTACAGACTAAATGAATAATGTTCTGCATTCCAAAAACTGAGGCCCACATGCCCCTGAAATATTCTACCCTAGATGCCCTCAAGTTGACTTTCAAAGTCTGAAGTGTTGTTGTTTCCTTCTACAGAAGAGGCAGTCAGTAGACCAGCATTAGAAACATGGAATAGGCATAGCAAAAGAGTTCTTTTTCCATGCAGAAAGTTTGTTGCCATTTTTAGCAAAGTTTGGGGGAGAGGCAAAAGCTAGAATACAGAAAAAGAGGTTGGACAAGTCTGGATGTGGGTCCCATACATCCATTTCATCAGGTCAGTAGAAAAAGAGTGCCAAGTCAGTATCCTACTCATCCCAAAAGTGTTACATCAGCGTCCTTGTCAGCAAAAGTGCTATGTCAGTGCCATGTCATCAAGAAATCTCCAAAATCAATTTCTGTAAAATACCCAAATAGATTAAATTGAGTCTTTAATAATTTAAGTCCTAAAACATGAAATTAATTCATTTTCCATCCAAAATGGATTTAGACCTAATAAATCACAAAGTGTAATAAAATTGGAGAATTTTCATAGATGAAAATGCAAATAGAGCAAGATAGAGATTAAAATATATATAAAAATGCTAGATATCACTAGGGTTCCTAGGTTGCGAAAATGAAGACAAGATGGGGTAGAATACTTACTTGCTCTTGAAAGACTGTTAGAAGGTGATCTAAAGGAAATCACCTTTAGCATCAATGTACAAACTCAGTTATTAATTCAAAGAGGTTTTCTTCATTATTTATGTTCATTTTCATAAACTCAAGATTAGATTGTAATATAAGTAATGAAGTCCATGACACAAAATATAGCATGAAGGAAATTATAATGGCGATCATAATGTAAGATTCCTATCGTATATAATTATTTATGTTTCTAAACTATCCCTAGTCATAGGATCACCTGAGACTGGACATTAGTGATCCGGATATACGAACACATGTTATGCTTCTTGATTTGATCAAGCAACTATCCTCATAAGCTATAAGCATGAGATGTTTTAAGTAAACATGTGAATGCTTGTTAAAGATAACAAGTACATTGGATGACTTGCATGAGTTATCACATGGATACCTATTCAAATGTCAGTGATAGGTCTCATAGCAGTTAACAGTGCAAGTTTCCTTGGACTTGAGGAACTCAAATTATCTTGGATATGGATCCTATGTTTTGACTCCATTCCTTGTTACCCACTATGGGTCACTCTTAGGGTGGTGATTGGGCATAGCGTGAAGTATTCAAAGATATTTGAGTATTCAATAGAGGATTCACCACTCTTGATAAAAGGAAGTATACCCATGGTCACTTGTTGGGATAATCGGTAAAAAGTCTTTGGCCAAAGCAGACTTTTCATGAAGATGGTCTTTAGTGACATAGTTTAAAGTGATTGATCCCATAGGACAAGAAACTTACTACTTGGGCTAGACTTGACGTAATCAAGTATAATGGGAGCTGACACATAGGCCATACTCTGAACTAAGTGGGTATAAGATGGTAAAAGGACACATTGCATAGACACGCTTTAGCTGTAAAAAGATTTAGATTCAAACAGCTGACTTTACAGTCAATTAGGGGTCACGATGTGTTACTAGATACCGCTCGTGATCTATTTATAATATGTAAGCATCCTTAAAATAAGACATGGAACTTCATGGGTTACATGTGTACATATATATACACATTATTCTAAATTTCCTTATAAGTCAATCTTATACGTGAACATACCTTCATATTTCCTACTATAAAAGAAAGTAGTTACATAAATATAACCACACAAGTTTCACAATTATTCAACATCTCATCATTTCATTCAAGAGGTACTAATAATATAAATTCAATAGGGGATTTAACACTCTTGATAGAAGGAAGTATACCTATGGTTACTTGTCAGGATAATCGCTAAGAAGTCTTTGGCCAAAGCAGACTTGTCATGAAGATGGTCTTCAGTGACATAGTTTAAAGTGATTGATCCCATAGGACGAGAAACTAATTACTTGGGATGGACTTGACGTAATCAAGTATAGTGGGAGTTGACACATAGGCCATACTCTAAATCAAGTGGGTATAAGATGATGAAAAGATACATTCCATGGACACATTTTAGCTGCAGAAAAGTTTAGATTTAAACAACTGACTTTGCGGTCAATTGGGGATCACTATGTGTTGCTAGATACCGCTCGTGATCTATTTACAATCAAGTATTGATTATGAATGGCCAACATAGCTGAAAACCTAATGGGTCACAGGCATAGAAATTTGCTAGGAATGTGAAACAGGCTTGAGGATTTGATTCTAAATTAGAGAATTAATTAAAATGAGATAAGTGAACAAAAGGAATAGGAATATGTTCCTATTCCTACCTAAACAAAGAAAATCCCAAATGAGAACATCTTGGCCGCCCCTTTTCTTAAAGAGATTGGGGGCTTCTTAAGGTGCCACCTTAAGGTATTGTTTGGTTGGAGGGGAATGGAGGGGAGTGAAGGGGAGGGGAGAAATTTTTTTAAATTAACCTTGTTTGTTTCAATTAGTTGAAGGGGAGGGGAGGGGAAAATGGAGGTGAAAAATCCCTCTTCTTCCCTAATTATTTTCCCTTCGAAAGTAGAGGGATTTGGAGGAAAGAAAAATTGTAACAATTAAAAAGACACAAGTGCCCTCAATATTTTTTCTTAATACCAAGATTGTCCTTTAACCTAATCCCCATAATCATTTGTCTCATCCTCCAATATTCAAGTTTCCCTACAATAACAGAAACATATATTTGACATAAAAATAAAAACTCAACAAAAAAAATCTAGAAAGATCAATTGGTAGTGTGTACTTTGTACTTTGTCTCACTCTCTTCTTTAGCTTCCAGTGAAACTATAAGATTGAATGATGAGTATTTTGTGATAAGTATAATGGTAACTAGTTTATTTTTTTGTTTCAATACGTTTTCGGTTAAACTACCTCTGAAGATAGGATAGGAAATGATTGAAATTCGTCATAAAAGAGGTGATACTTTTATTAATTTTGTTCTTTAACTAATCATTCTTGCTATGTTTTCTTTTTGTTGTTAATATGTTTGATTGTTCTATAGTGAAATGTTTGGTTAGACATATGGTTCTAAACATTGTTTGGCCTTCCCTTCCAATTGACATGTTCTTTATAAATTTTATTGGCTATTTATTTTTAAATATTCTTTTAATATGTTATGGAATAACTAAATAATAAAGGATAACTAAAAATAATAATCATATTAAAAATAAATTGAGTAAATTAATAAGTTGGTTAAATTTTACTTAATTATTTTTTTTGGTTCTTCTAATAATAAAATTATTTAGCTCTTTTTCTTATTACAAAAAGAATAAAATTAAAATTTTTTATGATTTTTAAAACTCATCATATATAAATTTTATATGATTTATTATGCTCTGTTGGTCATAAATCAAAATGTTATAATAGTTATTTTATTTTATTTTCCCTCCCCTCTTCTTGTAAACTAAACAAAAGAATGTCTATTTTTCCTCCCCTCCCCTCCGATTAAACTAAACCAAACAAATAAATTTTATTTTCCCTCCATTCCTTTCTCCTTCCCTCTCTTCTCATCTCCTTCGTTGAATGAAATAGTCCCAAGAAGCCTAATAAGGGAATTACGCCTACTAAGGAAATTAGGGCTTTAGGGTTTGAGGTAGAACCTATCACTTAAAGAATGATACTGAAAGCTACATGTAATAGGCTCTCTCTTAGTTGTTGAGAATCTTGTTTAGCAAACACTCTTGCTTTCTTCTCCTTCATCCAAGAAGGTTTTCTCTATAGATTCTTTATGCTTACTAGTACAAGAACGAGAAGGAACCCCATTACCTGAAGAGGTTCTTTCTTAGTGTATTTCACATGGATTACTATTAGAGGTATCCCATTTTGGATATTTGCTTTGGCTTAGAAAGTTTGTTGCACTACAAGAGGTATTTTTCTTGGTCTTAATTACTTGGTTAATGTAATGGTAATATAGGTTGATCCTTTGGTGAATGATTTTTAAAGAAAAAGTTTTAAATTTTGCTGTATTCTATAATCTTTAAAATCCTACAAAGACTACTAATGGGGAGGGGAAATGCTGCCATCAACAAGCCATGAAAAAGAAGAAGTGGAGATGGGTTGGGAGAAAGAAAGGACTTCAGTGAGAGAGAGGGAAGAGATGGATGGGAGAATGAGTGTATGTGTAATATTAGCATTAGGAGAAATTTTCAAGAGGTAACAAATAACACAATTCCCTCCATGTCCCTTCACTCTCACCCAAAGGTCAACAATATCCACACTTAGCCACATTGGATAAAAACAACTTATGCCACAATATTTCCAGCTACCAGACATTCAAGCATAATAAAGACTTAATAAATAGATTAATTTAAGCACCACAATTGTCACGCAAGGGGATACACAAAAATCACAAACCCCTAAAACCCAAATGTTACAATGACCATGGGCTAGTATATGGTTAGCTATGCATCCTGAGTATTAGGACGAGACCAACTAGCATAATGAAGGTTCTTCGTGCATTGGGAAAGTAACAAGAAACCTACATAGCTAAGGGGATCAGGCTAGTGAGTGTGAGTCAGGAAAACATTATTTCTAGAGTACGAGGGGATGTTCCCCGCATGAGCTTGTTATTGGTGGTGTTAACCACTTTGTATGCATATGAATGTTTAGCATTAGTATTACCTACTTACTTAGTTTTATACTGTTGCAGCTTAGAAGATGAGTAATCATAAGGGGAAGTGGCAGAGGTTTAGTGACCCTCTTTTTCCTTGGCAAGTTTACGACCTTCCAGAATAGTATATCAGTATGCTCTATAGTCACATAGGTCACCTAGGTCCTGATGTTTGTTGTTTATTAGTTAAATATTATTGATGCTAGTAAATATAGCATAAGAGGCTTATGTTCTAGGGAGGGCACATACCCAGTCACGTGCACAGAAGTTGGGGTGTGTAATATCCCAGATTTTAAAATAGTATGGTGAACCTTCAAAGTTAAAAGAAAGATTTTTGAGGATTTGTTTGAATTTTTTTTTTATTTAGTAAAGGAGTTAATTTTAATGGAAAGGGTGAGACAAGAAATGGTAAATAAATAAATAAATAAATTCTTGAAATTTGTGAAAAATTAGGAATTTCATTACAAGTTTTTAAAGACCTAATTGAAGACTTATTTAAAGAAAGGTTGTTGATATAACATGAACAAAAGCAAGTGGATTGGCATTTGGAATTTTGTTTGGGCCAAAACTGAATTTTTCCCAAAGAGGTTATGGATTGAAATGAGAAATAAATGTTTTGAGAAAAGTTTTCTTTTATTTTAGCCAAAGACTTGTCTAGGTGCAGCCCAAATTCGTACCATGTGTACTTCACTATGAATTTCATGCCCATCACAAGATACTTCCAGAGTTAGTAAGCAAATTCTGGACTTTTAAGCTTAAGTGTTCTCTCTCTTCTTATCTTTATTTCCAAATACGAACTTGATTGCCCCTCACTCTAAATCCCTTGTTTTTATTCATGAGAATCATGTATTTCTTCTTGATCAAATGAAGTTATTTTAAGGAGGAAGAGTAGTAGAATTTTTCTGGTCTTCATTGTTGTCCTCTGTGTGAAACTCTCTCAATCAAAGTAAGAAATATGTAATACCATAGGTATTACTGTGTGG
This sequence comes from Biancaea sappan, assembly GCA_037074585.1. Classification (NCBI taxonomy): domain Eukaryota; kingdom Viridiplantae; phylum Streptophyta; class Magnoliopsida; order Fabales; family Fabaceae; genus Biancaea; species Biancaea sappan. Next base: position 67,274,679 of record CM073490.1, read on the forward strand.
TTAAAGTGCACAAATTTGGGTAAAATAAAATTTTTTGCAAGTTAAAGAGTTCTAACTAGAGGAACGAGGGATTATTAAAATTTAATAAGGACTAAGATTTACCCTTGATTAAGGAAAAACATGAGTAGTAAGTGAAAGGAAAAGGAATTACAGAGTATTTGTGGAAAAGGACCAAATAGGGACCCGTGAGGGAGAATGGACCTTATGGGGATGAAATTAAGAGGTCGGTACCTTAAGGATGATGGGTTAGAGGCTAGAGTTGATTATGAGGCAACGAAAAGGACTAAAGTGAACAAATGTAAGATTTTGGTGTTTTAGTGAAAATAAGATGTGATCATGTTTATTTGTTTTTTTTTTTGTGGAAGTGTAGTTGGGAGCCCTAAGCATGATCAAGCTTTTCCAATTTCTTTGCAAGTTCCTCATTGAAGTGATCACCAAAGGGACCAAAAAGAAAGAAAAGTGAGTCGGCCCCACATACACTAAAGAAAGGTGAGTCGGCCCCACATTCACTAACTTAAAAACACATACACCTTTCATCTTCATTCTCTCTCTCCATTCACACACCTTTTCCTCTATCCAGCATCCAAGCCCCTTTTTCAACACCATCACAACAAACTTGAGGGAGGAAGAAGATCATGGAAGCTTAAAAAAAAATTGGTGAGCAAGTGTTCTTCTTCTTCTTCCTTTTCTCCAAGAATGAAACCCTAGGTTTGGAAGATTTGCTTTATGAAATCCCTAGGGTTGAAATTGGATAGTATAAACTTGTTGGTGTTGAAATGTTGTTTTAAATTAATGATTGAGAAACCCCTTGTTAAATATAGTTGATCATTGGAAGAAATTTGAGATTTGTTAGAAGACCTATTGATTGTTGCTTGAAGTTATGAGTTTTAAGGGCTGAATTGAGTGTCTTTTAACTTATCAAAAAAACACCCAAGAGGAACCTATGGAAGGTTAGGACCAAAGGAGGGAAGTTTTGAAAATAATGAAGCCATTTTCAAGCTCCATCCATGGCTGCCCAGACCCGGGGCACCCAAGTGCCAACTAGAGCGCCCAGGTGCCATGGTTTGGCAGCCAAAGGGGTTTGAAGGCACAGAAGTGGCACCTAGGAACCTTTTTGGAAGAAGCAAGGTGTGGTGCCATGCACGGAGGTTCAGAACAGTTTTCAAACAATCATAACTCTTCATCCGGACTCCGTTTTTTAAAAATCTTATATCGTTGAAAAGATCTTTGAGTTTACTTTCCAATGGTATAAGTTTTATTCGAAAATTATTTATTATTTAAGAGTTATGACCAAAGAAGTGATCAAAGGTTAGAATTAGTGGTTAGGATTTCTCTATTTTATAACCTTGACATATTCTCACATGGTTATCTTCTTATAGGGGTGAATTCTTTGATGTGCCATCGACATATTTTAGAATGGAATGGCTTGCTTGGAGTACAGGTGAGGGATATCTCGTACCTCCTTTTTGATTGTGCAAATTTGATTATGTGTTCATTAAACTTGGTTTGTCCCTTGAAATTCTTTAGTGTGAATATGTATACATGGATAATATAAATATTGGGATGTTCTAAATGGTTAATAATATTCTTTTTAGATAAAGATAAGGACTATGGTCTTGTGTGGGAATCACCTTATTCTATATAAATTGCATCTTGCGAAAGAATTGTTTGTTAATGAACTTACATACTTCTAGTACTATAGAAAGGAAATAATTCAGAGAGTCTAGGGGATGTATTATCTCCCTTTTTTAAACTCCTATGGTAATAAGAATCATATTGTGGAATGTATGGGATGAAATCTTAAATTATCTGGAGTATATATGTTAAAAATTATATTTATGGATGGCAATCATATTCCTCTTCCTTGAGGTAAGAGGACCTCATTGTTTTTCTTACGTATTGAATTTCTATTCCATGAGTTGTTGGTGTTTTTGGATTGTGAGACATCTAGAGGTAGAATATTCTTGAAGGAACCTTACGGTTGTGACTGGGTGTGATGAGTATGACGAACCACTCTTGTCCTTAAGTAATTATAATTACTTATTATTCTTAATTGCAAGAGTGACTCCCACTTATATTTCATCATTCTTTTTAAAATTTAAATGTATAACATGCTTTCATGATGATGCAAATGAATTTTTATAGAAAAACACTAGCCATAGGAAGCATCAACCCATTCGCCTTAATTCTAAGCTAAGTTTTTACACTTCAAACTAGAGAAGGATGCCAAAGATTTTATTGAAAGCCTAGAGTACAAGTAAGAAACAACACTATATCATAACAGAGACTACCAAACACTCAATCTTGTTATGTTTTGAGGCCACTTTTGGGTTCAAATATTAAAAATAATTCTGGTATGAATCTGTAGCTCCAAAAATCATAAAACTTGGTACATAACTTTCTTTATATGTTAACATGCTTTGGTAAAACTTTTAGATTAAAAATCTCGCACTTGACCCTCTACAGGCCTCATTAGTGACCCTAAGTCAAAGCTGTCAGATTTTTGCATAGGTGTTGTTTTATGAGTTTTAGACCTAGCTAACCTTGTCCAAATGCAATGAAATTTTGTATGGAGATAGGGCAATGACTTAGCTAGGTGTCATAAAATTATCAGGCCAAAATAATGTCTTTTAGTTTCCCAAACATAGCTAAACTCCCAAACTGCCCAGGTTTGTCTCTATAGTGAATTCAGATTATGTTTATAAATATTTCCCCAAGTTAACCTTCTCCAAATGTCATGAAACTTTCCAGATTAGGTTAATAACATGTTAGGAATTCCCTATAAAAATTTCAAGATTTATAGGTTTCATTTGGTTACCCAAATTACAAGAAGAATATCAACATATCAAACTGTCCTGTTTACAATATTCAAAGATTCCAGCAACAGCAAAAGCATACTTGGTTTACATATAATTAGTCAGAAATCATGACCTTTCACCTGTTAATTTTTAACACACAACATTCCAGACTTATTAGCACCATTTCCATTCAAACTAGTTCCTAAAGTTTTTCACAATCCTATTACAATATAGATTTTGACTTAATTCATTACCAATTTCAACATATATCAGAATAATAATACTCTCATTCTAAAACCTTCTCAGTTTGCACCTCCACATTAAATCCTTGTCCATACCTCACGGTTTACGGAAAACAATAGTAGAGAACATCATTCTCTTACCTCTCGACCATACACTTTAGTTTCCAGTTCTAAAATAACGCCACCCAAGCTCCCAATTCCTCATGCAACTCAGAAGGCACAATCAGGTTTCACCACTAAGCCCAGCCTCACGAGATGGACCAATGAAAATTCCATTCGGCTTCTCCATTCTTTCTCCGATTAAATTTCCTTCTTTTTCCAGCTCTCGGCTACTGATCTAAATCATGAAAATCTTGTTTAAATTTCTGGTTCAGCAATAACATCATTTTGGGACCGGAAATTCCACAAGCATCTTGAGAAACTATTTCTTGCTTTGACTGAGACGAGTTTGACACAGAGGATAGCGAAGAAGACCAGAAGAATTCTGCTACTCTTCTTCCTCAAAATAACTGCAGTTGGCCGAGAAGAAATACATTATTCTCATGAATAAAAACAGGGGATTTAGAGTGAGGGGTAGTCAAGTTCGTATTTGGAAATGAAGATAACAAGACAGAACTCATGAGCTTAAATGTCCAGAATTTGCTTACTAACTCTAGAAGCATATCGTGATGGGCATGAAATTCATAGTGGAGTACACATTTACGAATTTGGACTGCCACCTAGACAAGTCTTTGGCTGAAATAAAAGAAAACTCTTCTCAAAACTTTTATTTCTCATTTTAGTCCATAACCTCTTTGGGAAAAATTAAGTTTTGGCCCAAACAAAATTCCAAATGGCACATCCACTTGCTTTTGTTTATATTGACAACCTTTCTTTAAATAAGTTTTCAATTAGGTTCTTAAAAACTTGTAATAAAATTCTTAATTTTAAACAAATCTCAAGAATTTTTTTTTTTTTTTATCATTTCTCGTCTCACCCTTCGCATTAAAATTAACTCTCCTATTGAATAAAAAATTTCAAATAAATCTTCAAAAATCTTTATTTTAACTTTGAAGGTTCACTTTACAAATTTAAAATTTGAGATATTACAAAGCGTGAAAATTCATGTGTGTGTAGTGAGGGGCCTAAGACCATTGCCGCTTCCACATACAGAGTTAAGCATATCCGGACCGTGGTGTTATTCTTAGTACGTCTATGTGCATTTGTAAATATGTGTATATATATAAGTATGAATATGTGTTTAACCTAATCGTTCACTTATGCTAAATCACCAATGGATGTGGTAGTTGGATAGATCTCACTCACTGAGTTTACAAAATCACGCCTCTACATTTTGCAGGTACTGTCAAAGGACATCCAGCTCCACCATCACCCTTTTCTTGATTCAAGGTTTAGCCATAGAATGTAAGCATTCGTTGGAGGAGTAGCGGATACTGGCTTCATGACCCTTTTGTTTTGGGTCAATAGTTATGTGTATGTTTTATCTACATATGTCTAAAAGGACCTATAGTAGTATAGGTCACTTATGTCTTAGGGGATGTTAAGGGAAAATGGTTATTAATTAAATTATGTATTTCTTCTTGGAAACTTTAACTTTCTTAAATGCCAAATGTTTAAAAAGATATGTGAAGTGTATTCTATGACAATAAAATTTTCATTAGTATATATATATATATGTATAGTTTCCATTGCATGTAACAATAGCAAGTTAAAGTGAAATGTTATGATCTAAGTCGATCAAGTTAAGTTTAGACTTACAAGTTTCAAAGGTATATCTTAGGTTTGTGCCGGTCACATGCCGATTTATGGGTCATGACAAAATTGGTATAAGAGCTTGGTTCGTTAGCTCCCCTATAGACTATAGAGCAAGATGTCTTTAACGGACTCTCTTCTTATTATTGTGAACCACGGCACAACCATAAGAAAAGGTTCCTCTAAAGGCTCCGTAGGAATGTGTGTGATACCCATGGCTAAGATACCTATGTCTATTTCATTTTCTATTTGCGTATTAAATTATATCACTCTATGGCTGAGTGTGTAAATGAAAGGCATAAGTTATATGTCCATTTTTGCATGAATTGTGTGGGACCATAGATACCATGTGATACACTGCTTGTTTTACGTACGAATTGTGATTTAAACTGCTAAGGGACCTTGATTAAAAATCAAAGTTTGGCTTGGGATTTATCTGAAAATACCAAATTGATAGTGTGTGGATCAAGGAAATATTTTAATTAATGTGGGGCCCAGAAGAGTTTAATGCATAGAATTAGAAGGAAAATTTAAAAAATTAATAGTTTAAGACGAAGAAAAGAATTTTCTAGAAAATAAATAAAGAATTATCTAATAAAATGAATAAAGAATTTCCTAAGATGATAGGCGTGTAAGTGACCATGATATGATAAAGGAATTTAAGAGAAACAACAACTTAAACTAATTAATTTATTAGGTTTTAGGAAATAAAAAAAATTAAGAGAATAAAGAAAAGAAAAGAAAAATCATAAGAGTAAATAATAGTGTAAGAGAATTCAAAATCAAATTGAAAACTCAATCAATCAATTAAAATAAAACCTACAAGAGAGACTCTCGGCCAAGAATTCAAACAAATCAATTAAGAGTCAATTTATGGAAACTCACGGCCAATCTCTCTTTCTCTCCCTCCTTTGAACCTAATTGACGCCACACCCTAGGCATGCAAACACATATACAGATCCGGGGTGACTGCTCTTCGTGTAAGAAGAACAGCCTCCTCTTCCCTGTTGGCCACGGTTTTAACCGTGACCAACACCTGTGGCAACAGTTTTAACTGTTGCCACAAGTTTCAACGGTTTAAAACCGTTGCTATAATTAACACTTATAGCAACGGTTTTAAACCGTTGCTAAAACTTGTGGCAACAGTTAAAACTGTTGCCACAAGTGTTGGCCACGGTTAAACAGGAAAGAGGAGGCTGCTCTTCTTACACGAAGAGCAGCCACCTCGAATCCCACATATACCACTCCATGTGAACAAGCCCTAGTTAACCGCCCCTTCTAATTTTAGTGCACACAAATAATAAATAATAATTAAAATAAATAAAATGCCACATGAATGTGCCCAGTAAGTGACCTCTAAATTATTATTTTCTATATATTTCTCATTGGTGCTGATTTTGTAGTCTAGATTTTTTGTTGCAATTAGTGCAACGTAAGAGGTAGGAAGATTATCTCATTATCCCCTGCTACATTGTTTATTTGTACAATGCATAGACTCTTGAAAGATAATCTGATGGGAATTCTAGCCTAGGCCTTCTGCTGCAATTTTTTATTTTTTTGAGATATTCAAATCATATATAGCAATTGTAGTAGAGTTTCTCTTATAGAACCGAAAACAGAGCAAATAGCAATAATGGAAACAGGGAAAATATGCAGAAAATGAAATATAGTGTTTCGCCTTCGAGATGCTAGCTATCTCGCATAGAACCATTCCATAATTTCTCCTTGCATTCTACTTTCTCTATCATTTTCTCTTTCTTATTGACCTTACAAAGCTTTTCCTGAGAGGCTAACGAAGTAGGTGTAGCTGGATTGGGAGTCCCTGCTTTTCTCTTAGAAAAAGCAGGGTACTTTTCTACTTAGCTACAATTTTAACAGTGGCTAAGACTTTCCAATTGTGGTGAAAAATAAAATCATGACTGAAAGTGGAAACCGTGGTGAAAAAAACTGTCACGATTTTATTTTTATCCACGGTTTTAACGAAGGAAAAGCAAGGCCTCCCAATCCGGCTATAGAAAACGCAGGAACTCCCAATTCAGTATAGCTATAGCATCAATTGGTCAAGTGTGGGGGAGGGAGGGAGTAGATAATGAAAAGGTAAGAATTTACTCTATTAACCAAAACACTATGATGACATTAAAGAGAAAACATTAAGATATTGGAAATTGAATAATAATAAATTATGTTATGTTTTGGTCGTTTTAATTTAATATTTGACATAACACATTCAATATGGATAATTTAACACTAACTGAATCATGCAAATGATTTCATATTTCCCTAAATGTGGGAGCTTTTGAAAATTAATTGACAACTAATCATCGTGGTTTTGATTTGGCCTGTGAACAAGTCAGGTCTTGTTTGTTTCACTTGCAAGCAATGCACTCCTTATGGTGCAAGAAAGCGAATTAACCATTCATCAGCGATTAAAATCTTTATTTTAGATAAATTCGCTCCCAACTAATTGATTGACATATAAGTTAAATTAGTATTCAATAGAAATAGACCAACCCACCACGTGATGCTATAGCTAGAGATCTAGTAGAAACTTGACATAGATTAATTTGATGAAAGATGAGTATTTATATATAAAGTTGTTCCATTTGGAAGCATTACGGTGGTTAACTAAGATGGGCATTAATTGGACGTGTATTGTTTTGGTATTACGAGTATAGTAAGTGACATAAGGAGAGAAAGAGATTTAAAGTATTAATCTATTCTTATGAGTGGTACTGATTTAAAGTATTATCTGTTCTATAAAATTTTATTCAATGACATATATACATCACATTGTTTCACTGTTAGGGGAGAGGATTAAGTGAACAATATATATGTACTTGAGATAATACTTTAAAATTACATATATATTTCATAGAAAGAGATTCAGGCATGAACAGGACATGTTGAAGCATATTCATAAGCATGATAAGCTACTGAATGCAGATACACCTTACACTTTCTTATAAATATTTTAATATGGACATTTTCTCGGAGCTTTGCTTATTTCTGTTACTTTTAGGCTTTTTGATTGGTCACTAAGGAATATGACATGAATTGTAAAATCTTAAAACATCCACAATTGTAAAATCTTTGCTAAGTTTTACTTCGAGTTTAGAAAATCATTGGATATTTGTTGTCAAATTCATTGAAATAGGTAGTTTTGCTGAGTTTTACTTTGTTGTAAAATTTTCTTATTGCAGTGTTCAAATGGTCACACTTTATGCTCTTGGAGAAGGCATGATTTGAAGGTCCAGCCTTCAATGATCAAAAGGAGAAAATTGGTGTGGCATTTGAAGTAGATTTTATGGCCTTCTGTTAGATAATATGTTAGTGTTAACTTGGCTTATAAACTTTTATCTTTGGCATTTAGTATATCAAAAATAAGATTTTGATGTTAAAAATTATGAGACTTCTCCTAATGTAATATTGTGCTATTGAGTATTGGTCAGAGATATTGTATTATTGGAAAACATATTGTATTTTTGAATTTAGAATTTAAGTGATAAGATGCTTTATATTACAACTTTAATTACTTATTAAATAATATTTTCAATTATAAATGAAGAATTTACATTTTATTTTTTCTGAAAAATTTACACTTTCAGTGGTGACTTTTTTTGTCACCAAAAGTGAGGTTTCAATGGCTACTTTTAAAGTTATCATTGAATGTCAATTTCAATACCAACACTTATATCGCCTGAAAGCATCTTCAATGGTAATTTTTCTTTCCTTATTTTGCCTACAACTAATTTTAGGTGACAAAAAATTATATTTTCAATGGTGATAATAGTCTTCACTAATTGTAGGTTTCAATGGCGACTTTTTGTCGCCACTTAAACTTTTAGCAACGAGCCATTAGATAGCGATATAGTGTTGTCGCTGAAACACTTTCAATGACAACTTTTTGACTTTCAATGATAATTTTATTGCCATCGAAAGTTATTTTTTTATATATACATTTAATTTTACCTGCATCAAATGAAGTGAATTATATTTTTTCTCAATTCCAGAATATTAATTAATGCTAAACAATAATTAATTGAGCATCCATACGTTAGATTCCTAACTAAGGTATTCTATTTAATATTGATCGGAACTTGGTGCGTTTGAAATTCATTTGATTTGTGAAGTTTCACTTCAACAAACTTTTCTCTAAAATTCTCATATTGTGGAGAAACATGAAAGAGGAGCAACTAGTTTTATCATAAGATACGCAACGTACAACTTCTAGGATAATTTAATTACGAGGTTTAAAAAAAGATTCATGGAGTCTACAGCGACTTCAACAGTGATATATTTTTTTTTTGGGTGCCTCCAAGCGTTACTTTCAAAATGAAAACTCCTTTTTAAATAATTTTACAGGCTTTGTTCTTCCAAATCCTTGTTATATTGTATTTTTCTTTTTTTCTTTTTTTTTTAGTAGACCAAATGATCTGCTGAACATCGTGTTACCTAGATAGGAGGTAGCTAGGTAGCTCAACTACTGCTGATCAACATCAACATGTATGCATGTAAAGAAATAGACCACACCAATAACACACCAATTAAGAAATCACATTCACCTATGAATGTAAGTGTCATTCCACAGTGGTCCAGTGCAAAATTATTAATATCCCACATGGAGTATTGTACATTTCACTCATAATGGGACATTATCACATGGAATACAGAACATTTAGAGATTTAGATGTTACATAATGCCAAAAGCAATATTTCTTTTTTTTATAAATGAAAATAAGATCAAGTTGCTCTAGTCTTAATCAGTGGTCTCTGCTTCCTATACTTGTATTAACATATTACAATATATAACTCAAGTCTCCAAAGACAAATTTGTCTTGACAAATAGCGTTAGAAAAGCAGACAAAGAAGAAACTTTAAAAAAAGGAAAATTAAATACCTTTATATCTTTTTTTAATACTAACATGAACACCAGCAGTCCAGTCCAGCACATTGCAGCTAGCTAGGCATCTCCGAGTTCAGAAATCTTCGAGGAATCAGTGATTAACGTGTCCATTATTATTTCTTCTCCACAAAAGCGGCACGAACATCTAGGGAAAACAAAGTATCACGGAATACGACAATTCTGGTGACAGATGTACACTACAAATTATATATTGTACTGAAACTTCATTTTGGTTATAAATGTTCTTTTTTTTTTTTTATCTTTCATAGACTTTTATTCCCAATCTGACTCTTCACAGATCTAAATATTTTTAATTTGGTCTTTTATAGACTTTTATTTTCAATTAAGTCCCTTACGGATGCTTTTTTTCAATTTGGTCCCTCCTCAAGAAAAAGCCATCAAAGTTGCATCTCTAACATTGCACATCAAATTGTCAGAAAGAAAAAATAGTACATGTGAATAGAAGGACCTTCGTTAGATTATTTAACAACAACAACTACGTAGAAGGACTAAATTCAAAAAATTTGATTATGTGACTAGGAAAATTAACAATAAAAACATATGAGGGACTAAATCGAAGATGTTTGGATATTTGGGAGACTAAATTGAAAATACAAATATGTGAGAGAATAAATTGAGAATGTTTAAATATATGAAGGATCAAATTGAGAAAAAGGAGCATTTTAGTCAATTCTATTTTGTCCCAGATTCTGTTCATGTCTCTTTAACTTGTTCTTCTGCGAGCTTGGAAGATGAACTAGAGATTCAGAAACAGAACAGGCTCTCTTGCAAGAAGCATGAAGACTTATGAACCCAAAACGATCACTGAGACTCCTTGAGACCTTAGCTAAATTATTATTGGAGAAACTACTACTTGTATCTTCTTCTTCACCATCATGGTCAAGATCATCCTTAGATTTTGAGCATTCAACCAAAGCAGCAAAGAAAGGATCCCTTTGAAAACGCCCTTTTTGATGAACACTTTTAGAGGAGTGATTAGTGGCGGTTGGAGGAGGCAATGGTAGGAGTTTGAGAGAGAAGGATTCTAGTTTCTTACTAATTTTGCAGTTCTGGGTATGATTCTTGGGGATTCCCGGAAAATGTTCCCAAGAAAATGGGACGCGGGAGATTAATCTAAGAGGGGTTGCTGGGCTCAGCAGAGAATCATCATGGGAATACATTGATTGATCAAGGGAGGAAGAAGAGGAGTAGGTGGAAGAGGAGGAGAAGGACGGAGTCCGGCGAGAAGGCGGGTGTTTTCCGGCGAGGTGGAAGGTGTCACATTGCTTTCGAACTCGGTGGTGGTGGCCAAGAGTTGCAGAAGAATCCATAGGAGTTAGGGAGAGGAATAGAGAAGAAGAGAGAAGTTCTTAGTGACTAGTTCACTGTACCTTATTATTTCATCTCTTGTTATTTCTTGGCAATATTTATATGGCTCAATGAGTGTTATAGAAGCGTACAAGTCTATTTTATTTAATTAATATTTTTTACAATTTAGTTCTTAAAAAATATATAAGATGGTTAGTTAGTTTTTGAAAATCTCTTAATAATATGAATTTTTTCAACATTATTATTGGATTAATCTCTTAAAGATAAGGGGATAAATAATTTAGTCCTATAAAATGAATAATTTGTATTAAATTTTGTTTATAACTTTTAAAGATTAATTTGTCTAATATTTAATTTTTAAGGACTAAATAATGATAAACATATTTTTTAGAGACTAATTTATTTGTTTACTTTTAATTTTTTGCATGCACGTACAACTGATGCAAATAAATTAATTTTGTATAAATAAGCATGCCAAATATCTCCACCCACGTACAAACTAGGGAGATCTACTTCTAAATATGTTTAATTAAGAAAACTTTTAATTTGGTCTCTTAAAGAATACATTTATCTCAATTTGGTCCCTAAAAAATCAACTGTTTTAACTTAGTCTCTGAAAAATCCTATGTTTCAATTTGGCCCCTTTTTTTTTAATGAAAGTGGCTTCAATTAACAAAAATTTTGAAATTTAACAATAGTCAAATTTGTGATTTAGCAACGGAAAAGATCAAATTGAGAAATATGTAATTTTTCAGGGATTAAATTAAGACACTTCATTTTTTAAAGACAAAATTGAGAAATTGTAATTTTTCAAGGAATTAATGAATAATTTACTCTTTATTCATATAATAAAATTTGATATGTTTATTTTCTATAAATTAATCCACCTAAAAATTTTCATTTCGAGGTGTATACTATCATATATTCAATTAAATTATGACAGCACAGTACTTTTTGTTTATTATAAATTAAAGCTAGAAAACAATGAATATTCGAATATTGGTAATAAATATTACAGGTATAGTTGGTAAGTTTTCTCAATTTTAATTATTCTAATTTTTAAATAAAAGATAGAAGATGGAAGACATGTAATTAATTACTAACAAAAATGGCCCCATAGCACTTATGATGGTGAGGAGGACAGAGGACAAAATAGGAAATAAAATAATGATGGAGGCGACAAAGACAAGTTTTAATTACTGCAATAAACAGGTTCAAATCAATATCAAATCATGCTTTAAAATAGGAAATTAGAGTCACAGAAATACACATCAAAATAATAGATGCAGCGCATACGTGAAGCCTTTTTTTTATATTATTTATTTATTTTTCGGTATTAATGATTTTGACCAAAAAATTCCTTTATTATTTTGTTTTCAATTAAAATTTTAAAAATTAAATAGATCGTATTTTATGGCATTAGAGATGATCATAAATGAAGTATGAATAATGTCGGTCAAGAGGCCCAACTCAAGAACCGAATTCCATATGCTACGGTTTTGACAAAAAAATTGTCAATATATTACGATTTCTATGAAATTTGGTCATAAACCAGTCACATCAAACTTTTTTTTTAAATTGAATCCAGCTCGATAACTCTATTTAAAAAAAACAGTACAGGTGACTAGATTCTTCTTTTAAAAAAAAATAAAAAGATATTTTATGTCCTTAAAGCTTACATTGATTTTCATTCATGTCCTTAATTCTTTTTGGAGTCAAATATGTCTCATATTTTAATTTTTTTTAAATATGTCATTTTTTTAAACATCGTAAAAAAACCAACGGAAATGTTAATTGTGATGCTTATGTGATACATTATGTGCTACGTTACTTGTCACGTAGAGGAATATGCCACGTCACTTAGCGCATCTGATGGCATCAGGACATGTGGCTTTTTTTGGTGGGGGGGGGGGGAATTAACAAAGTGCACAAAGGAGGATTCAAACCTAAAACGCGTGAAGGAGAAAACCTCAGCCACTGAGCCACTATTGCATATTTAACATAGATATGGGCAATTTATTATATATAAGAACTTTTGTTATTGTATTTAAAATTCAAAATAATATACATCAATTATTATATGTTATAAAATAATAATAAATTTTATAATAAGAGAATATGTTATTATTTTACATAAATTTTTTAAATTATATAAAATTAAAAAATTTAATAACAAATCTTATAATATAAATCTAATTATTATTTATAGTTATTCAAAACTAACTTCATATTAGAAAATAATACTGAGAATATGCTATTATATGGAGTCTTAATCTCTGCCATACAATAATTATTAAGACTCCATAGTTATTCAAAGCTCGACCTTGACTAGGGACATGAGATACTAAAGCTCGGCCTTGACTAGCTGAGATTCTTGCATGCAAATGTAAGTAAAACTTTTCTTTCCTTTTGGATCTTGATTTTCACAATTCACACAATAGATCATAAACATACCTGGATCCATATATGCAAATTTGAGTCTTTTTATTTCCTCTGAATTTCTGCCTTTAGGTCTCCTTGATGATCAGAAGAGAAAACAGTAACGGTACTCTTCCTTTCAGAACAACACGCTCCAAAAAACGTTTCTGTTACTTTTCAATTTGAAATCAGAGTAAAAAGGGGTAAATTACCCTTTGACCCCTATAAAGTTTTTAATTACATAATAGCCTCTCAACCATCACAAGAAGGCCCCAATATATTAAAAACTTATCATTTAGGTCCTTCAATGTTATATTATGTGAATTTAACAATTAATGCTATTAAACTAAATTACATGGGCCATATATTAGAAATAATCTAACATTCTCTCACTTGGCCCTTGTAATTACTTGATAGTTTAACAACAACTGTAAGTGCGCTCCATCCATCAAATTCACTAACATCTCTAGACTTAGTTGAATTAGTTTTGAGCGGATCATGGCGGTCACATGTTATTCTGCAACATGATCCCTTCCATGTATCACAAAACATCTCTAACCCAACATCAACTTTAATTGAGGAAAACTATAAGTCTCAACATAACATGTTATCTAACACAATCATATGTACATAGATACCAAAATGATAACAAGTATAATATGCAAAAACATAACCATAATTGAATTCATAATGTCATTAAAAATTAACAAGCACAATAACCACAGTACTATAATCAACACAGCAAGGCTTTGTCCATGATGCCCATACGCTCTACATGACCAGAAAATGATTTGGGCAGTAATCCTTTAGTCAACGGATCCGCTATCATCAGATCAATATTGATATGCTCAATAGCACTCTTCGCTTTTGCACTTCTTCCTTAACTGACAAATACTTCAATTCCATGTGTTTGGCACTCTTAGAGTACTTGTCGTTCTTTGAGAAAAATACGGCTGCAGAATTATCACAATAAATTCTCAGCGGCCTGGATATACTGTCGACAATTCCAAGTCCCGAGACAAAGTTCCGCAACCACAATCCTTGAACAGTGGCCTCAAAGCATGCCACGAATTCAGCTTCCATAGTAGAAGCAGCAATGACAGACTGCTTTCCACTCTTCCATGAAACTGCTCCTCCAGCTAATAGGAACAAGTTACCAAACGTAGACTTCCTAGTGTCCACGCATCCGGCATAATCTGAATCTATATATCCGACCACTTCTAGATGATCAGACTTCCTGTATGTGAGCATGTGTTCTTTGGTGCCTTGTAAATACCGAAGAACTTTCTTTGCAGCCTTCCAGTGGTCCATACCGGGATTGATTTGGTATCTACCAAGCATACCAACAGCGAAACTAATGTCTGGCCTAGTACAGGTCATAGTATACATTAAGCTCCCAACCACTGATGCATAAGAAATTGTTTCCATTTCTTTACGTTCCAATTCATTTTTAGGACTTTGCATTTGACTGAACTTATCCATTCTGAATCTCTCTAAGACCTTATTGATATATGCCTTCTGGGATAAACCTAAGAGTCCTTGTGACCTATCCCGAAATATTTCTATTCCAATCACATAGGATGCCTCACCCATATCTTTCATTTCAAAGCTCTTAGAGAGAAACTTTTTTACATCATGTAACATACCCAAGTCATTTGCAGCAAGTAATATATCATCAACATACAAGACTAAAATAACAAATTTACTCCCACTGACCTTCATATAAATACACCGTTCAACGGTGTTCTCTATAAATCCATAAGATGTAATGGTATTATTGAACTTGAGATACCATTGACGGGAGGCTTGTTTTAGTCCATATATTGATTTCTGCAGCTTACACACTAGATTTTCTTTTCCTGTGGCTAGAAAACCTTCAGGTTGGTCCATATAGACTTCCTCTTCTAAGTCCCCATTCAGAAAGGCAGTCTTAACATCCATCTGGTGAAGCTCCAAGTCATAATGAGCCACCAAAGCCATAATAATCCTCAAGGAGTCTTTCTTTGAAACTGGAGAGAAAGTCTCCTTATAGTCAATGCCATCCTTCTGGGTGTAACCTTTAGCGACAAGTCTGGCCTTGAACCTTTCAACATTGCCACTTGAGTCACGTTTGGTCTTAAAGACCCATTTACAACCGACTCTCTTAGAACCCTTAGGCAATTCAACCAAGTCCCAGACTTTGTTGTCATCCATTGATTTAAGTTCTTCCTTCATGGCATTAAACCACTTTTCAGCATTATTACAGTCCATGGCTTGTTTAAATGAGACTGGATCTTCATCAATGCTCAAGTCACATTCATTTTCAAGATTGTATACCACGAAATCACTAGGAATAGCAGATCTCTTTTCCCTTACAGATCGTCTTAATGCTACTTCCTGTTGAGGTTCCTTTTCAGGTTCCCCTCTAGGTACCCCTTGGGGTACTTCTTCAGGTTCCCCTTGAAGTACCTGTTGTGGATCAACAATTTCTTGATCAACAGTGACTGGTTCATTCTCTACAATATGAACAGGTGGATTTTGGACATTGATTGATTTTTCCAGTACGTTGTGAGACTGTGATACAACGACAGGAATAACAATATGAGAAGAAATCTTGGGTGTAGTTACTACAACCCGAGCTTCTTGAATGTCCACCTTTCGTGGTTCCCCACTCCCACTAGTTTGACCATTCTCAATGAACCGAGCATTACCAGAATCTACAATCCTTATAGTATGGCTAGGACAATAAAATCTATACCCCTTTGATTTTTCAGGATAGCCAATGAAAAATCCACTGACTGTCCTAGGATCTAACTTCTTTTCATATGAATTGTACACCCTTACTTCTGCTTGACAACCCCAAATATGGAGATGTCTCAAACTCGGTTTCCTTTCTGTCCACAATTCATAAGGTGTCTTAGGAACTGCCTTACTAGGAACTCGGTTAAGCAGATACGCAGCGGTCTTTAATTCGTACATCCACAATGAGAGGGGTAGAGAGCAATTGCTCAACATGCTCCTAACCATATCCATCAAGGTGCGGTTTCGTCTTTCAGCTACACCATTTTGTTGAGGTGTGCCAGGCATTGTGTATTGCGTACAAATGCCTCTACTCTCAAGGAACCTTGCAAATGGACCAGGACATTGTCCACTTTCATTGGACTTGCCATAAAACTCACCACCTCTATCTAATCTCACTACTTTCACTTTCTTATCTAACTGCCTTTCCACCTCATCAATGAACACTTTAAGGAAGTCCACAGATTGAGATTTATCATGCAGCAAATAAATATAGCCATAACGTGAGAAATCATCTATAAAGGTGATAAAATATTTTTCACCGCCCCAAGAAGGGACATCAAAAGGACCACAGATATCAGTATGTATAAGCTCAAGAAGTTGAGTGCTTCTTGTGGCTGCTTTCTTTAATGTATGTTTGGTTTGCTTTCCCTTAATGCAATCCACACATATATCCATGTCACTAAAATCCAAATGTGGTAAGATATCATTTTTCACCAACCTCATTATCCTTTCTTTGGATATATGACCTAATCTTTGATGCCACAAGAATGCAGAACTTTCATTTGGTGCACTACGTTTAATGCCAACACTACTTTCAACATGAAACAAGGATTCAGCAAATTCATTATTCAAATTGAAACGGTAAAGTAAATCACATAAAGTACCAGATCCATAAAAGTACTTGTTTTTATACAATGCAAATGTACTGTTACCAAATTTGAAATAAAAACCTATAATATCCAGTTTCCCTACTGAAACAAGATTCCTAGCACAATCAGGTACATAGAGACACTTTTCAAGATCTAAATAACATCCAGTGTCTAAGATCAATCTATAAGTCCCAATGCCTTCTATCCGTGCTTTCATCCTGTTTCCCATGAACAAGTACTGTTCAGTTCCTTTTATGGGCTGGATTGAACTGAATCCCTGTAAAACATGAGATACATGAGTAGTAGCACCAGAATCTAACCACCAGGTATTATTAGGAACCTCTATTAGGTTTGATTCAAAGCACACAGAAACATAATGCATACCTTTCTTTTCGAACCAAGCCTTTCTTTTAGGACAATCTTTCTTTAAGTATCCTATCTTGTTGCAGAAGAAACACTTAATTTGTTTCTTGATTTGACCCTCAGCAACTTTCATTGGGGCCTTGTCCTTTCTTTTATCCTTCTTGTCCTTTTTCCCTGGCTTGAACTTGCTGCTGCTAGCACCATCATGAACAGTGAGGTGGATGAAGTGATTCTTCATCTTCTTTAATCTCCCTTCCTCCTGAACCAACATAGCCTTCAATTCCTTTGAGTTCCACTTATCCTTGAGAGCATTGTAGTTGATCTCAAATTGACTAAATTCAGTAGGCAGGGAATTAATGATGAATTGAACCAGAAACTGATCACTCACTTCCATCCCTAAAGTCTTCAACTTTGCTGCTAGATTGGACATGTGAGTCACATGATCATGAATGGTCTGTGACCAGTCAAACTTCTTTGTAGTAAGCTCACTCATCAGGCTTCCTACAATTGACTTATCCACCAAGTCTGACTCAGAATACTCCTTCACCTTTTCCATGAATTCCTTAGCATCATCCGTCTTCGGCATCGATGGCTTTACATTTTCAGCCATGGTCATCCTCATGAGATACAAGCTTAGTCTGTTCGAACGCTCCCACAGTTCATAGAGTGCAACATCATCAACTGAGCTTTCCTCAGTAATGGCTGCAGGCTTATCCTTATTAACTATGGCTGCATCAATGTTCCATAGACCGAGATGGAAATTGATCTGTTCAGACCATTCACCATAGTTCAGCCCGTTGAACTTCACAATGTTGTTCACCGATCCCGAGAGGCTTGCTGCATAACAAACATACATGCTCACTTATTAATACTTTGAGATAAACTTTAAAAGATTCAGAAAACTTCACATACAAACTTTAACCATGCATTTAAGATTTCCTTTGGGCAATACTCAAATACATAAACACCAAATTGATGCCAAAATAAATTAGTCTTTAATAGAAAATCACAACATACATCAGTTAACTAAGTGTGTTATCTTTGGATATACTCACTAATTAACTTAAGTATCATAGATTATCCCCTTAATATTATAAATTGCATGCAATGGTCCACCTTTAGGTGACCTCATAGTCATAAAATTTATAACTTCAATTGTTCAAAATAAGACAATCATGTCATTCCATTCATAGCATCTTTAAAATATGAACAACTGAAACACACTTATAAATGTCTAAACTTCAACCCAACTAGACCACTTTGGTGATAAACTAGTTTCCATCATATAGACAAATTACAAAGTGTAAAATAACTTTCATAGTGAACATACATCCACATTCATATAATCCGGCACTTTATATATAACAGAACATTTACATCACATTCGCTTTAATGCCCCTTACGTAGATTAGATCGGCGGTCTCGCTATAGCGGTTTGAAACTACCGCTATAGCGGTATTTGACAGAGAAGATCACCATTTTTAAAAGGACTCACTGCTATAGCGGTAATATTTCTCCGCTATAGCGGTAATATTTCTCCGCTATAGCGGTAATATTTCTCCGCTATAGCGGTATGCGACAGAAGCATCCATAATTTTAAAGATCCCCCGCTATAGCAGTTATAAACCACCGCTATAGCAGTATGGGACAGTGTTCAATGTGCGATTTTTACAGAAAACGGTTATACGCCCAAAACCCCGAAAATCCAATTCAAACTTCATGCAAATTCCAGAATTTCAAAAATTATTGTTTTTCATATAATCGTACAAACCCAGAAATTGCAGAAAACTGTAAAACGCATAAAACGAATAGCGATTTCAAGAAACTATCATAGATTGCGTACAACCAGTAATTCCGGAAACAAAACGGTAATGCGCATACACGGCAATTTGCAGAAACATTGATTTCCAGAAAACATTACGCAAAACAGTAACGCGTATATTCATGAATTTCTGCGTTTTCTAGGAAACCAATTTTATGGTGAATCATGAAAATCGAAACTAGGCTCTGATACCATATGTAAGTAAAACTTTTCTTTCCTTTTGGATCTTGATTTTCACAATTCACACAATAGATCATAAACATACCTGGATCTATATGTGCAAATTTGAGTCTCTTTATTTCCTCTGGATTTCTGCCTTTAGGTCTTCTTGATGATCAGAAGAGAAAACAGTAACGGTACTCTTCCTTTCAGAACAACACGCTCCAAAAAACGTTTCTGTTACTTTTCAATTTGAAATCAGAGTAAAAAGGGGTAAATTACCCTTTGACCCCTATAAAGTTTTTAATTACATAATAGCCTCTCAACCATCACAAGAAGGCCCCAATATATTAAAAACTTATCATTTAGGTCCTTCAATGTTATATTATGTGAATTTAACAATTAATGCTATTAAACTAAATTACATGGGCCATATATTAGAAATAATCTAACAGCAAAATGTTAGGGACATAAAATATCATTTTGTCAAAAAAATTGAAACTCGGCCTAGTCAAGGTCGAGTTTTAGTATCTCAGCTAGGGAATCTCTACATGGCAGAGATTAAGACTCCACTTTGCATGTTGTATTTAATTAAAAAAAATTGATGCAGCCAAGTTGCCTATATAAGGCATGAGTGAATAGAGAAGGAGGCACACCAATGAAAAGCAAAGAGAGAGCTTGAGTGTGAGAGAAGAGAGGAGTTGCATGAGTGGGAGTGTAACATTTGTATTTTTCATGATTTGGATGATGTGTGTAATTATTGTGTGCATATGTGCCCTTAGGGGGGCTACCATAATCATTTAATAGAATTGATGCATTTGTAAATATTCGAGATTTGGTTGGAATGTGTTCTCTGAATGTGGATGTAATACCCATGGTTTTTGAGGTGCCTTGGATAATGAAAATTTGAGAGGCTATCTGTGCAGAAGAAATTCCTAAGACCAGACTAGAAATTTTTCTTTTAATAAAAAATTTTGGAATAGTGAAGTCGTGGGTGATATTGATGTTTTCTTGTAAATTTAAAATAGTATTAATGTACTATGAATTGTGGCAAAATTTGGTTGGCATCATACTTGATTTGGGAATTCATGGCATAAAGGCCCATCGAGTAGGGACCTAAAAGAAAGAGACGTGGAAAACTCTTATACATGGTGAAAAATGGTTGGACATGTTTGTGAGTATTTTTCTTGTATGTTATTGGTTATGAAAAAGAGTGCGGATGGGAGTTAAAATTTATTAGAGTGTGGAGGTTTCTTTATCAACTTGAATCATATTTGCTATGCATGAAGGCATGAAGGTAAAATGGTCAAAACAAGTTTTGATTTAAATAAAAAACCCCTCAGCCCATTTGAACCTCATGCCTCTCATTTTTCTCTCCATGCTCATGACTCACTCTTTCCCTCACTCCCACTCACTTTCCAATCTCCCACCCAAAGAATCCATGAAGAATTTATGATTCAAGGTTCCTTTTAGCAAGGAAAGATCAATTCCAAGGTAAGTCTCAAGATTTCTCCTCTTTCATCTTCTATTTTCAGATTTTCCAAACCCTAGGGTTGGTTTAATGAAAAATTAGTGGGTTTGGGTAAACTAATGAGCAACCATAACACATTTACTTTATGTAAAAGCATAAAAAACGCTCCAAGAGTGGGCTAGCTACTCACATATTCAATAAGCATAAAGTTCCATGTCACAGCCCAAATTAGGGGTTATGATTGTCGCGAATAGTGTGTTACTTACACCGCTGTAAGCTTGATATTTTACTAACTAACCCAAACATGATAAATAACTCCTAAGTGGCTTATCCGATTATAGAGCATACTAAAAGATTAACTTAAAAATTAAAAGACAAATACCTTGCCCCGAACAAATAGGGAGGCATCTTCACTACTGGTACAACTGAACCATGGTCTTCAGTATTGGAAATTGTGAAGGGGTGAGTTCAATCCATTGACTCACCCAAAATCTCTACCATACATGTACAATAATTACTATTTAAAGATCAATTAAGAAATCCATAATCAACACATAACTAGAAAAGTGTGCACAGGCACCCATGTACAACCTCGTCAATTTATCTAACCCATATGACCAAACGCAACCACTACTAACAATCACCAACTTAACACATAGCTCTACATATATATGTATACATGAAAATCATGCATCAAACTCCAACCCAAATATTGACTCCCACCATGAGTTCTAACATATAAATATACTCTTTCCAATCAACACAACAGAGTACACAATGATCAGACATTCACGACCTTATCCACAAATCACACAACATACTAGCTCGGCAACTACCATTCATTGATCCTGGATGTCACACCCCATTTTGTAAACATGATCGGCATGGAGGTGGACTCTGTCCACTGCTGTAAGCTTAACTTTAAGCCAGTAACACGTGAAACAAATATAACATATATGAGTTCCTTTTTACAACAAGCACAAGATTCCTAGGTGTTCTATCTAACTATAGAGTGACTTAGACACTTAACTATTAGATGTACTAGAATTTCAAGATAGAAGAATACGGACCCGGAGACTCTGCTACTCTTCATATGGAGAGTCACCAACTATCGGGAAATCTACAAGAGGATGCAAAGAAAGGATTGAGCATAAAACTTAGTAAAGGAAAATAACAAACAATAAAGAAATCGCAAATCAAGCACCCTTTTTGCAGAAGTAGGACCGCAGGTGATTTTGTATGACATCACCAATCCCATTACACATGTAGCCAACATGAAACCTACAAATCAGTATATACATAACACTGCTAATACAAAATTACAACCTTTACATGAAATTATATAGGGGAGTCCACGTAATCTCACATAAGCAGTTATCTATTTCACCTCATAAGTATCCACATTACCCTACACATGGGTTTTAATTTGGGCCAAGGCCAATTCACAATAAGAAAGCCACTGAGGCCAATTCATAATAAGAGGGCTATCGAGGCCAATTCACAATAGGAGAGCCATCGAGGCCAATTCATAATAAGTAGGCCACCAAAACCAATTAACAATTCGTCTATTACCGGATATAATTTATTTTCAATCGTCTATCTTTCACTTAGATAGCATTCTCAAGTGTGGCATTCCTGAGGAATACGGTCGCTTAACCACATTGCAACTCGTTGTCAGACTGTTTCATTGACAACTCAATGATGCACCGTTCCAGCATTTAGGGACACCTAGACCAATTTAGCCCCATAGGCTTTTCACATATTTTTCCCATAAAAGGGTCAAGCGGTACCATCACCAACCACTTGCCTATATTAATATAAATCAAGAATTCCTCACGGTGCACCATCACAAGCAACTAAGGTAATCTTATTCATAACGGCCACACAGGCTCCCATTTCATTTCTTACAATCACAAATGTTTTCCAATCATCAATAAATACAACCTTTCTATCACACATATTTCATAAGCAAACCAAGCAAAATAATCCATTTTCATTTTTCACAACCACTAAGGTCTCCATTATATAGGGTCCATAGAGTGTGTTTAGCAATTAAGATATAAATTATATAAAGAGGTGAAGTTAATCCCTTACATTTTTAGGTTTCCTTGTAATTCAATTAACATATGAATATATGTATATATATAAGCATACACATATACTTGGAAATACACCATTCACATCTCTATTCATGGGAGGACATGGGCATTTATGTAAAATTACGCAAGTATCTCACTTAATTATTTTCCACCACTCCATAATAGCAATATAACTTCAACATATCCTTGTACAAGTTAATCATTATTCTCCTTAACTTGAATATATCACATGCTCAAATTGGAAGAGAAAAGAATTCCCATTAAGATCTCTTCTTTGCTTTACTAGACTCAATGTGTCTACTTAAAACATCATTGAATGAACCTACTATGGAATTAAAAGCCATGCGAATATGGCCTTATGTGTTAACTACCTTTTCCTACTTAGCTTGGAGGTAAGTCTCCCTTAAACCAATGAAATCTCTCCACATAACTACACATGCTCTATTTAAGACTAAATTTCAAACTCTGAACTTTGTGAATTTATTGGGCAGCCATCACAACTCCAAAATTCATGAAATTTGGCTGGTGATATCCATAATATGTCTAGAATATTAGATAAAAATTTCAGAAATAAATATTTTAATTTGCCTTTCAAGACCACATTTTCGCAACTGCTGCCCAGATGAGGGTCTCTGTTTTGCATGCCATTGAGCCACTAAAATAGTTCCAAATCCCATGAAACTTGGTAGGCATATAATTTAGTATCATGAAATCCTTCCATAAGAATTTCAAAGAAAAATATGACCATTTGGATAATATGACACAGCATTAAATAAAACTGGTCAGATTGTGCCAATTTCTGAGGTTGTCTCGGTTTCTTTATTATTTGACCTAGCAATGACTTTCCAAACAATATGAATATCCAATTCATAACTAAACATGCCAAGGAATGCCCCATAATAATTTCAAACCAAGAGGACTTGATTTAGGTATATTTCTACCTTAGAAAGTATACCAATAGAAAAGAATTCTGATTTTGGGAAACACAGCTAATCAAATGAAAATGCGAGGTTTAATGAAGTTGGATTCCAATAAGACTATGCAAGCATTTTCTATGATACCCATACAAGAGGCATACCAAATTTTATATCAGTTGGTGCTCATTTGGTGACACCTACATACCAAAACTTCAGCATTAACAATGACGGCAATAAGACTGAGAAATTTTCATTCCATAATTCATAACCTTGCACACTTTATGAATTTTGGTTACCAAAATCAAGTAGTATAAATCTTGGCTTAATTATTGTTCTCCTTTCCATTTCTCAGCTACTCTCTTCCATTACCAAAGCTACACATTCCAAATTTTTCTACTCAATATACAAATAAGCTTTCTCCATTGAACTTTTGCAAATCCCAAATCTTTAATGGCTCACAGCAAAATCATACAATTAGAACACATATATTCTCAACATAATCTTGAACAAGCACACAAATATTATTTTAAATCTCTTTATAACCAGCTCTCAGTACAGGAACAACACAAAAGGGACTCCAAAATCAGAAAAATTTACAGAAGAACAGTCATAAGTTTAGTCCTTTTACCTCTCAATTACTCCGCTTCCCTTTTCCTTACTGCCCTTGAGTCTCTCAGTGTCACATCCCAAAAATTGAGCATGTGAAAAGATACTACTCATTTGATATAATTCTCAAACATACGTTATATACATATATTCTGTAAGGTTTTACATTCAACCTTAATCATTCATTTCACACTACAAAATTATATTCATCTGATAAGCAAATATAGACATACATAGTCTGATATTTGTATTTCATCGCAAGCCTAGGAGACCTATAGAAAGT
Organism: Biancaea sappan; assembly: GCA_037074585.1. NCBI lineage: Eukaryota > Viridiplantae > Streptophyta > Magnoliopsida > Fabales > Fabaceae > Biancaea > Biancaea sappan. The sequence continues at coordinate 67,299,491 of CM073490.1, forward strand.
ACAGAGCGTTTCTAGTGTCCACATTAATAAGTACTGGTATCCCACCAGACAGAAATAGAGGATAATTCCAATGGGCTTCTATTTTTCAAATGGATACTCTTGTTCTTTGTTTTCTGTATTTGAAAAAAAATAATCATAGGGAGTGTGAGTTTATTTAAAAACTCAGTAAGTAAATAACTGTATTATATAAAATATCAAAAGTACAAATACCACATTTACTCATATAATTAATTGTCTTATACATCGAGTAGTATGGAACTCTAACCCTTTCAAACTCATGAATAAGATTTCATAGATATACACCGAGTAGTATGAGACTCTAACCCTTTCAAACTCGTGAATAAGATCTCATAGGTATACGCCGAGTAGTATGGGACTTTAACCCTTTCAACTCGTGTATAGGTTTCATAGATATGCACTGAGTAGTATGGGACTTTAACCCTTTCAAACTCGTGTATAAGATTTCTTAGATATACACCGAGTAGTATGGGACTTTAACCCTTTCACACTCGTGTATTAGATCCCGTAGATCTTTACTCATTAATAAAATAGTGAGAATTCATCACATAGTACAATTGTCATGAAATAAATAATTTCTTCATACTCTTATTTCTACTGATCATCATATACTCCCATATGAAAAATTAATTGCTTATTATCCAAATAATATTGTAAATGGGACTTATATTGTACTTTGACTAGTAATATCAAATTAGCTGAGCAAGGTTATTCACTCACCTTGATGTTTGTCCAAGTTTACCTTGTTCCACACTAGAATTTGTGTAGGAAAATTTCCTAGTAAAATATATTACAAGGAATCATAAGAAAGGAAACAAAATCACGAAAATACGTAAAATTTTCTGACTGCTACAGTAACGGTTGCTACAGTACGGTTTGCTACAGTGTCGATTTGCTACAGTAACGGTTCGCTACAGTACCGTTGACTGCCGACACTACAGTAACTGCTACAGTAACCCGAAGAAACTTTTGAAATCCCTGGTCGCTACAGTAACTCGGTTTTTTGCAGAAATTTCTAACAATTTCATCCTTTCCCTTTCTTGTTTCAAAACCAGAATTTCAACTCTTTTAACCGATTATAACTCAAATATAACTTCTAAAACAACTGAGATTCATGAATTATCATCAAAATCTTCAAGAACAAAACCTCCTCTGATCTTCTACATAAACTGAAATTTAAGGAAAATAATCGGATTAAAGCTTACCTTTGATCCTTACAAATCTTTTGAACCGAACAAATAATCGAACTTCTGAAGATCAAGGAAAGGATTTGAGAAGAAACTGAAGAACTGAGAGAGAAATGCTTTCTGCCTTCCTTCGGCTGAGTGAAAAAAAATGAGGGGTACTATTGAAACTTTATATTAAATATTTCTAATGGGTTATTTAATAACCCATGGGTATCCATAACCTAACATCCAAACCCATCCAGTCAATTTACAATAAATGGACTAATGGACCATTCTGAAACCACTTTTCCATGAATTTCACCATTCTTAGAATATATCCCTCATTGTGCAAATATTTAGTCCAGTCATTTAACTCAATTTTCATAAATAATATTCAAAGAGAACAATTAAATATGAAAATTAAAAATGACCAAAATAAATAACTAAAATAACGTTGTAGAATTCTAAAATGCTTTTAAGCGAATTATATTCTGAAATTAACGGGTATTACACTCAGCTTCAAACTGTATAGAAGAATAGCTCCCATCTCCGACTTGCCCCCTTTCAGCCCTACGAAGATTAGATTAGAAGAACTCACTCATTTCCTTCCCTCTTTGATCACACATGCATGAAAATGACGGAGGGATTTAGAACAAAACAGAAATCATTCTTACCTCATATTTGTTATCCTTGATGCCATTGTGCACCACCCAAGTCTGGCCAGTTCGTGGTGGAGATAGTGTAAGCAATGCGACTAGGGAGAGACAAGGTGAAGAGGATGACAAGAGCTGTAGGAGAGGGCCGAGGAGTCATCATGAATGAGCCCTAAACTCTCTAAAGTCTCCTATACCTTCTCTCTTCTTTCTCTCAGTTTATCTCCTTTCCCTTTCTTTTTCTTTTTCCTTTTGACTAAATGGAAGCTTGAATTGACTTACTTGAGAAGCCAATTTTTCATCCAATGGATGAGAACACTATAAATGTCTCTATCTCATGTGCCTCACTGCCTTTTGGCTCAAATTTCATCATTCCACTATCTTTATTAATTTTAATTCACTCCGGTCCTTATAATTTTTTTGAAATTAATTTCCAAATCTCTCTCAAGGTCTAAAGTTATTTTTATCTCTCTCTTGCCATACTTTCTCAAATAAATTCAAGAGCTCCACTTTATCCAATGATTCCAAACAAGTCCTAAAAATTATCATTAATTTTAGTTTAAGTCCCTTACTGGGGACTTTCTTGGAAATTTCTCACAACGAAATTTAGAGATTCCAAGATTTTTATAGTTTTACTAAATTTCAAATTAGCCCTAAAATTTCACATATAGGCATATAATAAGATTAATACATTCACCAAGTGAATTTTAAATTCACAGGTATTACATTGAAGTTATCTGTAATACCCGTTAATTTCAGAATATAATTCGCTTAAGAGTATTTTAGAATTCTACAACGTTACTTTAGTTATTTATTTTGGTCATTTTTAATTTTCATATTTAATTATTCTCTTTGAATATTATTTATGAAAATTGAGTTAAATGACTGGACTAAATATTTGCACAATGAGGGATATATTCTAAGAATGGTGAAATTCATGGAAAAGTGGTTTCAGAATGGTCAATTAGTCCATTTATTGTAAATTGACTGGATGGGTTTGGATGTTGGGTTATGGATACCCATGGGTTATTGAATAACCCATTAGAAATATTTAATATAAAGTTTCAATAGTAACCCTCATTTTTCACTCAGCCGAAGGAAGCAGAAAAGCATTTCTCTCTCAGTTCTTCATTTTCTTCTCAAATCCTTCCCTTGATCTTCAGAGTTTCGATTATTTGTTCGGTTCAAAAGCTTTGTAAGGATCAAAGGTAAGCTTTAATCCGATTATTTTCCTTAAATTTCAGTTTATGTAGAAGATCAGAGGAGGTTTTGTTCTTGAAGATTTTGATGATAATTCATGAATCTCAGTTGTTTTAGAAGTTATATTTGAGTTATAATCGGTTAAAAGAGTTGAGATTCTGGTTTTGAATCAAAAGAAAGGAAAGGATGAATTTTTTGAAAGATTTTCTGCAAAATTCGAAGTACTGTAGCAACTGAAAATCTGAAATTTTTCTTCGAGTTACTGTAGCGACCAGAAATTTCGGGAAAAAATCTGGAAAATTTTCTTCAGGTACTGTAGCAGTTACTGTAGTGTCGGCAGTCAACGGTACTGTAGCAGTCAACGGTACTGTAGCGAACCGGCACTGTAGCGAACCGACACTGTAGCAAATCGTTACTGTAGCAAACCGTGCTGTAGCAACCCGTTACTGTAGCAGTCAGAAAATTTTACGTATTTTCGTGATTTTGTTTCCTTTCTTATGATTCCTTGTAATATATTTTACTAGGAAATTTTCTTACACAAATTCTAGTGTGGAACAAGGTAAACTTGGACAAACATCAAGGTGAGTGAATAACCTTGCTCAGTTAATTTGATATTACTAGTCAAAGTACAATATAAGTCCCATTTACAATATTATTTGGATAATAAGCAATTAATTTTTCATATGGGAGTATATGATGATCAATAGAAATAAGAGTATGTAGAAATTATTTATTTCATGACAATTGTACTATGTGATGAATTCTCACTATCTTATTAATGAGTAAAGATCTACGGGATCTAATACACGAGTGTGAAAGGGTTAAAGTCCCATACTACTCGGCGTATATCTAAGAAATCTTATACACGAGTTTGAAAGGGTTAAAGTCCCATACTACTCAGTGCATATCTATGAAACCTATACACGAGTTGAAAGGGTTAGAGTCCCATACTACTCGGTGTATATCGATGAGATCTTATTCACGAGTTTGAAAGGGTTAGAGTCCCATACTACTCGTTGTATATCTAAGAAATCTTATTCATGAGTTTGAAAGGGTTAGAGTCCCATACTACTCGATGTATAAGACAATTAATTATATGAGTAAATGTGGTATTTGTACTTTTGATATTTTATATAGTACAGTTATTTACTTACTGAGTTTTTAAATAAACTCACACTCCCTATGATTATTTTTCAGATACAGAAAACAAAGAAGAAGAGTATCCGTTGGAAGATTAGAAGCCCCTTGGGATTACTCTCTATTTCTGTCTGGTGGGATACCAGTACTTAATAATGTGGATATTAGAAACGCTCTGTACTTTCTATAGGTCTCCTAGGCTTGCGATGAGATAGAAATATCAGACTATGTATGTCTATATTTGCTTATTAGATGAATATAATTCTGTAGTGTGGAATGAATGATTAAGGTTGAATGTAAAACCTTACAGAATATATGTATATAACGTATGTTTGAGAATTATATCAAATGAGTAGTATCTTTTCACATGCTCAATTTTTGGGATGTGACATTATCCCTCAAGGGTTCTAGCTCATGCTCGACACCAGCAACTTATGCTATCGACCTTAAGAATGTTTTCTTGGATCCTGGCCCACATTCCTCGCACTCATTGATCCTAGGCACAACTCCTATTCTAAGTCCTAGCCTACATGCCCTATCTCGGCAACTACCAATCTGACCCCAAGAGTGTGCCACTAGATCCTATATACACTAACCCCTAAGTATGACTCCCATTCTAAGTCCTAGCCTATATGCCTTATCCCAGCAACTACCAACTTAACCTTAGAAGTGTACCACTAGGCCTCATCCTCTGACTCCCAAGCATATCCCTCTTGGCCTAAGCCTACATGCTCTCTGACCTCAGGAATACACCATGAGTCTCATCCAATCACAATCACACTCATACAACCATCTATAACACGTAATCCCACAATCATGTCATGATACATATATCAACCCAACTTACATGGGTTAGCAACCTCCCCATGGTTGAGATTCCTCTAAGCCATCCTTTGCCCCATCGGGCCTCATTGGCTCATGGACCTTTTCCCATAATCCAGGTTCCTAGGAGCCTTACTTTGCCCTATCAATCTTCATTGGCTCATGGACCTACTGATTGTCACGTCCCACCCAAGACAGGTGACTAACACGAGAGTGAACTTGATCTCACCTTGGAACCAAATCCAATTTTATCTAATCGACATGCACGACATTCTGAAATAGATAAATAAATTAAAGTTTCCATTTAAAGAAACCTCTCTTTAATTAAACATGAATAGTAAATTACAAATAATTTTTCCACTATGTACATAATTTATATATTCCATCATGACAAATAAACTAAATAAATGCTTAGAATCAAACTTTTAATATAATTGAGTCATTTATATAAATTATTCCTTAACTTACAGTAACATAAATCCAATCCCTATGCTACCTATGCGATCATGGAGTGACTCTAGAATAATAATTCAAAAAGACACGAATAAGATATTAAAATCATTCCCCAATTCAAGTGAGGTCTTGCGATAAGGATCCTTTACTTTCTGCACAATTACTCGTCTTCAATTTGCCAACCCTAAAAATGTTAAAAGAGGGTATGAGTGGACCACATGCTCAATGAGGGGACAACATTACACTACGATAAAAAAAACATTTGTAATGTATCATAATGATAATATGTAGTAATTACCCAAACAATCAATTACAATACAATATAACTTAATCCAAACAACTCACAACAGTAACAAATCAATAAAGTACACAAATTTCCCATACCAACTAGGTAGTCCAAGGTACCTCTAGATCGTTGCTCGTAGCCCCCGCCACATTCACTTTTATCATTCCATATATAAATCGCCACCCTTATGACTCCATGTAGATTTCCCATAGGGTGCACCACCATGTCTTTCCATTAATTCCAGTCATATACACATCCACAATCATAAGCAACTTATAATCATTTACTAATCTATTCGCAACATAACTCATATCATTTATCATACTGAATCACAAATTCTTCAACATGTATTACAATTATTCACAATTCACAAAATTCATCTTTCATATCATATCTCAAACATAGAAGTTCATTTGTATTTACAAATCATCATAATGGTATTCGTATATCATTCATTCAACATTCACATAGTGGGTCTATACTAAATTATTTGAGGACACAATTTGTTGATCCTTGAATATGTGGATGTATATGTGTACATACTCCTCTATGATTGATCTAGGATTGGCACATACTTACATACATACATTTGAGCTCACTCATAATACGACGTATAAGAGCATATATATATATATAAGTATGTGCTCTATCTCTTCATTCACAATCTAAGAGATAGAAAAGCATTCCTATACACACACACTTCCCAAATAGTTTTTGCAATTGTAAGGTTATAACCATATTCATACTTTTCCACATGTGAAGTTATCATACACAAGTATGTACTTTTTCCTCATATATGTCATATCACACATTCAATCATGGATGTAGCTTGTACAAGTAGATCTCAAATCATAATAAATATCAACACATAAATTAACCATCACTCTTTTCACAATAGGATACATCTCATGTTTTCACTATGATGCAAGGGATGATAAAGAAAGAGTTTAGCCATAGGAAGCATCAACCCACTCACCTTGATTTGGTATTATAATTACTCTTTAAATGTTGTTTACCCACATGAATGGTGTTCCAAATGTTTCCTGAACTCATCCCTATGATTTAATCAATAAAAAAGATGAAAATATATTAGAATTTAAAATAGAGTAAGAAGATTGCCACTGGTAAGCACCTTCAGCGGAATCACAAAAATTTTCCTAAATTCTCTACAGCTCAAATGTCTACTTTGTCTGACAATTTAGATTTCCATTTCATCTTTAAACATTTAAAGTTTCTTGAAATTAAAAAACCAAGAATGAGCCTCAAAACAGCCTTTCTTAATTCCCTTTTATCATTTTCTTCCATTTCCTCAATTAAGCACTTTACACACTTCCATATTAGAACTGAAAATTCAATAGAAAACAAATTTTCATCTTAATATTATTAAAATTTATGCAGTAATAAATTATGCAGAAAAACCCAAAATTTCCCTCCATTGTTCTCGATTTCCTCTATCAACTTTCACTCTATCCCACACTCGGCTAACACAGCAAAATTTTAGCACATGGAATTCCTATTTCAAGTTACCAATTCATGCTTTAGCTTCCATAATTTCTTTTAAACAAATAACAAGAGTAAATTGAACACCAAATCCCACTTTACCCATTCCTTCTTTTCCAAATCAATAACTTTTGCACTATCGCAAATTCAGAACCTAAAATTTACTTAAGACTAATTTTTCAACTCCCAAATAAAATTTTAAACTGACTTAAGACCAAGGAAAATGAGTTGATAGCAAGAATCACACCCAAGGCCAAGTTTTTGTCCGATTTAGTTCCTAAGTTTCTCGGCATTATAACAGAACAAAGAAGGAGAGGAAGATGAAAAAAAGAGAAGAGAAAATAGATTAATCTTACCTCAAGAAGAAGATGAAGTCACCGGTGGTGATGGTGGTGGCTAACAGTGGCCACCACAGCACTCTCTCCACTCTTGATTGGAAGAACAAAGGGAGTACAGGTGTGCATACTTGTGCCTTTTGTTCTCCTAACATATTTATTGTAATCCTAGACCTCTCTAAATGTATAGGTATGTACTCAGTTATAGAATTTGGTTCATAAAGTTATATATTTGTGCATACGTATACAAGTGCATATTTTTGTGGATTTACTTTCTAAATTTCAGTTCAAACTAATTAGGTAGGGGTACACATCTACACACAAACCATTTAGAACACCTATCATACCTAAGGATGTGAGTTATGTACCCATCCATATAAATATTGAATTGAAACACCCATACACGTCATTATATGTGACCAACATTGGTTGAGGCTACAAACCAAATATTCATATAATCCTCAGTAGCAAGCATACATAATTCATAAATCACAACTCACAAAAGTGCTTACATACAAACATGTTTTGAGGCTTACATATGATCATTCCATCATACTTGTATTTACCAATTTCTCTAAGGTATATAAATCCCAAACCTGATGCAATTTAAGTTTCCCTTCCCCACATGGATGCATCTTTAATAAACCACCCACCTAGGGTGCCAATCATATCCACACACATATTGCAAATAATAACAAGTCAACAACCTTAGAGAAAATAATCAAAGAAGCAAAGTAGAGAAATCCCTCACCTCAACTCCAAGCTAGTAAATCCATCTCAATCCTTGATGTTTAGAGGGGTAATCCTTGTTAGGATCCTTTGAAGGGGCTTCTTAATCAATTGGAATGGAATACATGTGAGGAAAAAAAAGAAAAACATGTTTTGAGATAGTCCTTACTACTGTAGCGCCAAAAGATAGATATGAAGAGCAAAAGTGTAGTGGCCACAGCTGCAGCGCTAGCCACTAAACTCCACTGCTACAGTGCACAGCGCCAGTGCTGCAGTAGTGACTTGTAGAAAGCTCTCTGTTAATTTCCTAATTAACATGATTTTTGTGCACTTTTTCTTAACACCAGAACCTTTATTTTGCTTAAATTTTATTGATATAATTCTTTTGGCCTCAAGATTTTCTAATTTGGAATTTCTTAAGCTCAATGTTACTTGTTTGATTCACCTTCATTTGTATGTTAGTAAATTGGTATTTTATCTTACATTCAATGCTATAAAGAAGGACCACCAATTAGAGGAGAGGAAACAAGCTTTCAGCCTTGTAAATCTGAAGTAGAAATGTTGTCCAGCAGCTCAACGCCCAACGCTGGAGTCTAGTTTCATATTTCCTCCTCTGTCGTCCACCGCTATAGCATAGACAGAGTGCCACTACAGCGCCAGCTCAGCGCCCAGCATTGGAGTAGAAGATTTTTAGCATTTAGCAAATTTTCAGCATTTTGTGTCTGTCTTCCATTGATGTAGTGGTGAGTTTGCACCTCTACAGCACTAGACCTCCTGCTGCTCCCTTAAGCGCCACGCTGAAGCTTTTTTTTAGGCTGTGTCTCTGCCTTCCACCGCTACAGTGGTGAATTCGTACCACTGCAGTGCCAGAGCACATTCTCAGCCATATCAGTATAAGTTTAAATAGATACAAAGGTTATTTTCTAGGGAAATTATGATACAAGGGGGATAGAAAAGAGTTGTTTTGGCTGAGGAGAGCAAAGAGAACTTGATCTTCAAGACTTTAAGGGCTCAATCCATCATCCAACATCTGATTCATGGCTTTTTTTATCCCTTTTTCTGCTTTTTGTCACTTAAATTCCATGAGTAGCTAGATTTTTCTTCTAGGGTTACTATGAACTTGACTTCTGAATAGATTTTGCATTCTCTCATGTATTTGTAACCTTATTTCAATCAATAATAGTCTTTTTATTCATTTTACTACTGCATTATATAGACTTAATCAACCTATATTTATGCTTGTTGCTGTCTTTGAACTCGGGAGAATGAGGTAAAAGTAGAACATTGATATCTTACTCACACTCTATTATTTGAGCAACTAGTGCACTTGCCAATTCATCTAACAAGTTTTTGGCGCCATTGCTAGGGATTAAGATTTGTGCTAATATTCAAAGAAATTTGAAAGTGTTAGCTTAGATGCTTCTTTGCTTTTTGTTTTGTTTTGTTTCTTTTATGTTTTGTTTGATTTTTTTGTCATTTTAATTTTTATTGTGTTGATTTTTACTGTTGCATTTTTCAGTGCTAATTGGTATCTATCTACTGTGTATGTGAGGTACCAATAACCACGCTGATCTTTTTTTTATCCCAAAATTGAAAGGCTTTCCAGGAGAACTCGAAAAGAAGCTAGAGCTAAAAGAGCCAAAGAGGGGCAAGTTTCTCAAGAAGAAATGGCAGAAGATAATGTGAATCTCAGGGGTATGGAAAACAATAGAAGAAATAAAGCTGCAAATTTCCATCAAGATGAAAATAGAGCCATGTAGGATTATGCCTCATCCAATAATGATGGACATGCCTCTTGCATAGTAAAACCTCAACTCGGTGCTAACAACTTTAAGATTAAAGATATATTACCGAACTTGGCCCAACAAAACCAATTTAGGGGAAGTCCTATAGAGGACCCGAATAACCACATCATAAATTTTCTAAATATTTGTGACATGGTTAAGATCAACAGAGCCACTGATGATGATATTCACCTCTATTTGTTCACCTTCTCCTTGAAGGACATGGCAAAGAGTTGGCTTAATTCTCAACCAAGAGGAAGCATTACTAAATGGGAACAACATCAGAGAAAATTCTTGGATAAGTTCTTTCCTCCATCAAGGTCTGTTAAACTGAGGAATGAGATCATGACATTTTATCAACATGAAGGCGAAAGCCTATATGAAGCCTAGGAACGATTCAAGGACTTACTAATAAAGTGTCCCAATCATGGTCTTCTAGAGTGGCAGCAGCTCACAATCTTTCATAGTGGTCTCACATATGAGACTCAGGATAAACTAGATACCGCAACTGGTGGTGCTTTGATGGCAAGATCAATTTCCCAAGTGAAAGAGATAATAGAGACCATGGGGGCAAGCCATAATGCTTCAAGTCAGACCAGAAGTACTTTAAGGAGGGGAGTCATGGAACTAGACACCCTGAATGCTTTGTTAGCTCAGAATGAAGCATTAACGAAGAAAGTTGATATGCTCTGTACAAGGCAAAAAGAACTGGAAAGGGTGAAAGCAATAGAAATACCAGAGGTAAATTGTGATTTCTGTGGACGGGCTCATGTCAACGGTTGTTGTGAGGACTTTACTTCAGTTGAGCAATTGAATTACATGGGTAATTTACAAAGGAACCAGAACAACCAGAATTCCAACATTTATCATCCGAGCTCAAGAAATTATCCTAATTTCTTTTGGAGTAATAATCACTACTTAAATCCCTCAGCCTCATCGTTTGGTAAGCCATCTCATCCTCCTAGTTTTAATAGTCAGAATAAATATTCTCCCCAAAATAGAGCTCCACCACCTTAAGTGGAGAATAAGTCACCAATGGAGGAAATGTTCATGAAATTTATGGAGAAGACTGAGGCAATAAGTCAGACTTAAAGTGCTGCAATCAAGAATCTAGAAATTCAAATGGCTCAATTGGCAAGTACTTTGAATAAAAGGGAACAAGGAAGTCTCCCAAGTAATATGAAAAATAATCCAAGAAAAGAAGGCATGGAGCATTGCAAGGCCATTACCTTAAGGAGTGGTAAAAAGCTCCCGATGTGGTCAAGTCACATGATAAAAAGAAAAGAGTGATCAGTGCAAAAGAGAATGAAGAAGTTGTTAAGCCTCAAAAGAAGGCGGCTAAGAGAATAGATGCTTCAGGTGCTAAAGATAAGGGTAATAATACAATGTAAGACGTAAGGACTGGAAATTTTATTCCACTATTACCTTTCCCTCAAAGGTATAAAAAGTTCAATCTGGACTAGCAATATAAAATATTCTTAGAGATTCTGAAGCAACTTCATATCAACATCCCATTCGTGGAGACATTAGAATAAATACCCATTTATGCAAAGTTCATGAAGGATGTGTTGTCAAGGAAAAGGTGCTTAGGGTGAGTTTAAAACTGTTGCTATGACTCAAGAATGCAGCACTATTCTTCAAAAGAAGTTGCCTAGCAAAATGAAAGATTCGAGTAGCTTCGTGCTCCCATGCAACATTGAGAACAATTTTTTTGGAAAATCACTGTGTGATCTGGGAGCAAGTGTGAATCTGATGCCATTCTCTATTTTCAAGAAATTGGGTTTGAGAAATGCTCAACCTACCACAGTGACACTTCAGCTAGCTGACCGTTCGATGTGCTATCTGAACGGAATCATTAAGGATGTACTTGTCAAGGTGGACAAGTTGATTTTTATGGCTGATTTTATTATCATGGAATATAAAGAAGACAAGGAAATCACGATCATTTTGAGAAGACCTTTTCTAGCTACTGGGAGGACAATAATTAATGTTCATAAAGGTGAGTTAACCATGAGGGTTAACGACTAAAAGGTCACCTTTAGTATGAACAAGGCAATGAAAGTTTTTGATAAGCCAGAGTAGTGCTACTTGGTAAAGATGATTGATAAAGAATCTCATGGTTACTTTCATGATGGAATGAGTAAAAATTACTTGGAGGATACTGAAGATGTGGGGAAAAGAACAAGGAGAGCTCTAGGAGTTTCAGAGGATTATGCAAAGCTTTGTGATGATCCCCATGAATTCAAACCTCCTAGCATTGCAAAAAATGGTTTTTACTCAGTCAAAATCATTTGAGAAGCGGCCAACATTGGAAGATCCACCTTAAACAAACTTCAATAAAGTTTGGCAGAAGACTACAAACTTAGCGCTCTTGGGAGGCAACCTAAGTTTCCTTGCTTTCTTAGTTTTAATTGTTTTGTTTTGTTCTTTTTGTGTGCTGCTTGGTTTTTAGTAGTTTTTATTGCTTTGCTATGAATTTGAAGTTGTTTTGGTGGAACTTTCTTTCCTTGAGACATGATGTTGTTGTGGTGGATTATGATATGGTATTGAGCTTATGATTATGCTTGGTTGTTGATATTGTACTGTTAATGTTGAACATTTCTGCTGTGTGCAACCTTTTTCTGCATTCTCATGCTTTAAACCCTCCTTTGCTCATTGAGGACAATGTTAGATTTAGGTTTGGGGGAGAAGTTTAGCATGTATGTAGGTTCCTTTATTGAGAAAATTCTGGTTGGGTTTGTGCTGTCCATATGCATGTGTAATATGAGGAAATTTTTGAAAACTTTCAAAAATCTTGAAATCTGAAAATTTGAAAATTCTTCAGCAAGTTAATCTAGTTCATACTACAATATGTAAGATTTACCTCTTGAGTTTGCAAATCTTAAGTTTTATATATTTATGAGTGTTAGCCCTATCATTGCAAAATAACAGAAAAGGTATTTTTGTCTCTTTGTGAATGGTTTACATGTCATATTCTTTTATTCAAAAAAAAGTTTAATAAGAGGCTAGTGAAAAAAAGGTTCAATAAAGGGATAGCTGAAAGTTTCAATAAGGGGTAGGTCATGTAATTAAAACAAAATGAATATTATGCCAAATTTCCATTGGAAACAAGAAAATTAAGAAAGCTATACCCTTAAGAACAAAACAGTGAAGCCCTTGAGAATTGAAATAAAACGATGCCCTTGAGAACAAATATGCATTTCAGTTTAGGAAGTTTTGAATTTGATACTATAAATTATTCATAAAGGGGATGATTGAATGTTTCTGAAAATATGTTATTCAGGTTTTCTTGTGGTTTAGTTAACACTTATCATTTGAATCCTTAAGATTGCAAACCCTTGAGTTAAATCTTATGAGTAATGGTTTGATAAGGCTTGACTTGCTTTAATTCATATATTTTTAGATCTTTACTCCTCGTAGTTGCACATATCTTAGTCAAAATTTTTCTCATAGGAAGTTTTTCTTGAGGACAAGCAAAGGTTTAAGTTTGAGGGAGTGTTAATTTCCCAATTAACATGATTTTTGTACATTTTTTCTTAACACCAGAACCCTTATTTTGCATGAATTTTACTGATATAATTCTTTTGGCCTCAAGATTTCTAATTTGGAATTTCTTAAGCTCAATGTTACTTGTTTGATTCACCTTCATTTGTATATTAGTAAATTGGTATTTTATCTTACATTTCAGGCTACGAAGAAGGACCACCAATTAGAGAAGAGGAAACCAACTTTCAGCCCTGTTATTCTGAAGTAGAAATGGTGTCTAGTAGTCCAGCGCCTAGTGCTGGATTCCAGTTTCAAATTTCCTCCTCTATCATCTACCACTATAACACAGATGGAGTGCCGCTGCAGTGCCAGCTCAACGCCTGGTGCTGGAGCAGAAGGTTTTTAGCATTTGGCAAATTTTCAGCATTTTGTTTTTGTCTTCCACCGCTGCAGTGCCAGACCTCTTGCTACTCCCTTAAGCACCACACTGAAGCTTTTCTTTGGGCTATGTCTCTGCCTTCCACCGTTGCAATGGTGAATTCGTATCATTGCAGTGCCAGAGCGCATTCTCAGCCATATCAATATGAGTTTAAATAGATACAGAGGTTATTTTCTAGGGGAATTCTAATACGAGGGAGATAAGAAAGTGTTGTTTTGGCTTAGGAGAGCAAGGGGAACCTAATCTTTAAGGCTTTGGGGGCTCAATCCATTATCCAACATCAGATTCATGCTTCTTTTATCCCTTTTTCTACTTTCTGTCACTTAAATTCCATGAATAGCTAGATTTTTCTTCTAGGGTTACTATGAACTCGACTCCTGAATAGATTTTTCATTCTCTCATGTATTTATAACCTTATTTCAATCAATATAAGTCTTTTTATTCATTTTACTATTGCATTGTATAGACTTGATCAACTATATTTATGCTTGTTGCTATCTTTGAACTCGAGAGAGGGAGGTGAGAGTAGAACACTGATTAGGGAGGACGAGTGCATGAACCTTACTAAGTGTTTTAGCTTGTTAGCTAATAGGGATGTTAGCTAATCTCATTTAATCAAAGCTAGGTTGGTTAGTATAAACTTAACCCACTTAAGGAATTGAGTAGGCGTTAAGTAACTTAACTGAGATTCGGGAGAATTATTTTAAGTTATTAGAATAACCTAGGATTAACTTATATGGTTGATTAAGTTACGAATGTGTGAAAGGGGTTTTACAATTTCTAGGATGAAGAAGAGGGATTGGTAACTCTAGGTTATTTTAAATAGATTATTTTCATCAGCTTGTGAGTTTGTTTGCTGTCATTAAAGAAAATCCTTATAAAAAGTTACTGCTATTTAGTTTTTCCTTTGTTAGTTTTAATTAGAGCTATCTTCAATCCGAAGTCTTTTGTCTAACTAATTCTGTCAAATTTCTTGGGTAGTTAGCCACCTAGTTCTCGTGGGAATGATATCTTACTCACACTTTATTACTTAAGTGACTGGTGCACTTGCCAACGCGCTAACACTCTCCCCTATTTCGCAAAAACAAACCTAATCTCGGTTTTTCTTGATACCCAATGTAATACCAATGGTTCTTGGGCATTAGTTTAATTTTATTTTAAGGGATAATTTATATACAGGGGAAATCTTTCCATTTGCTTAATAAAGAAATGAGAGATTAAGAAATGGCAAGATGTATAAAATAATGAGTGACAGGGGATTGAGGGAGCCAGAGGATTACTAAGTCTAAAGAGGAACTAAAATGTAATAAGAAAAATTATGTGGTACCTAAAAATGAGAAATACCTAAGTTGGAGAAATTATGGATTCTGGGGGTCAACCGGAGGGAAAAATAGTAATTTCACCATAGAGGGGTATATATAGGCAACCCTATCTTTTTCCTTTCATTTTCTTCTTCCTCCCTTTTAAGAGCTCTCTCATTCCCCAAACACTCTCTATTTTCTCTCAATCCTTCATTATCCCAACTTCCAGTAATCATTCTCTGGCAAGGGTTTTAGTCTCTGATGACTAAACACCACCGAAAAAGCAAAGAATCTAGGTAGGCATCTCACTTTCCCAATTTTGTCTCTATTTTTACTCATTTTCAGACTTAGAGCATTTTGGGTTAATTTGAGGCTTTAATGGATGAATTTAAGTATGCATATTAGTTTAAAACATTTCTACATGTTTGATAATAATAATGGAACAAGAAATTTAAAGAAAACTAGGAGGAATTCATGGTTTTGAGGCTGATGAACATAAAATTCAAAAAATAGGAAAAGTTAGGGTTTTAGATGAAAATTTGATGATTGAAACTTGGATTGTTGGAATTAATTGGGAAGTTATGTCAAAACACTCCTTAAACATCAAGGATGAAAATTCATAGAATAAATCAAGTTAAATGGTGAAGATTTGACCCAAAAACATGAAAAAAACTGAGAAGGGGTGATTTTCGTGAAAACAGAGCATGGATTACTGTCATCCATCACTGCAGAATGGTCGTCATAGTGAAATGAAGGTTTAGACTCAATTTTCAAATGGTCATAACTCTTTCACCTGGAATTTGTTTTTAGAAAATCTTATATAGTTGGAAAGCTCTTTGAGTCTAGTTTCTAATGATATAAGTTTCATTTAAAAATTATTTACTGTTTAAGAGTTATGACCAAAGGAGTCATCAAAGGTCAGAATTATTGGTAAAGATTTCCCTATTTTGTGACCTTGGCATGTTTTAAGATGGTTTTCTCATAGGAATGGATCCCTTGATGCATCCTCTACATCTTTTGGGATGACATGGCTAGCTTAGAGTTGCAGTGAGGGATCTAGCTCTTCTCTAAGTGTTTGTATACATGTTTAATTTATGATTGTCTTCATAAATGTAATTTAAGTGTATTTATGTGATTAAGTAACAATATGTCTGGTGTACATATTATAAATGATATGAAATCATGGGGACATAAATAGAAATGTTATAGGTGCTACCATTTTCCATTAAGGGCCAAATGTAAAATGTTTACATATTACAATATGTATTTATGAAAATGATATAGTAGGAACTAGCACAAAAGGGTTGTAATTGTTTATATCTGTGTTTGAGTGGAAATAATTAGGACATAGGAGGCATGAATGGAGATGGTATAAGTACTACCACTCTATTTAGATGCCAAGTATAAATCCTTGATAAATTTTGCATGTGGGGATTTCATTTATTTTATTCAATTGTGAATGTTTGTAATTGTGGATGTGTTTAGTGGAAGGATTAGTCTGTGGGGACTTAGACCCATGTGAAAACTATTGAGCAATGAATTCATGGGAATATAGACCGATATTGATGAAGCCTTGAGAAATAGAAAGGGGTGTACACCCATATCATGGAACTTTTGAGCAAAATGTCTAGGGAAATGTAAACCCCCAATAACATGGCTTTTGAATGAGTTCCTCATAGGAACGTAGACCTATGTAGGAGAGGGATGAATGTGTTGTGTTATGTATGTATGAATATGTGTGTTATAGATGATATGTATGCGACTCGACAAATCAGGGTCAGAGATTTGGGCGTAGTGGTATCAAGGATGCGCTCTACGTGAGTTAAGAGTGCTATGCCATATACATATTTTTAGGGTAAATTGAGGTTGAGCAGGTCATATATATACATATATTTATATTGCTCGTCTATGGAAAGTAGGGCTAGTTTAGATGAGTCTATAGATTAGACTCATCCTTTCATAGTTGCAGGTACAAAAAGATTATTAGTTTGGGGACTTGTAAATCGAGCATACCTCCCCATTGCTCAGAGTAGAGTAATTTTATTTTTTAAAAAAAATTAAATTCTCTAGTATGCTCTGTAATTAATTAGACCACTTAGGACATAGTGTATATTGTTATGGTTAATTTGAGAAAAGATATACTCTTGCGACAGTGTAGGTGACACACTATCTGCACCGATCATGACCACAATTCTAGGAGTGGTAAAACTCCTATCCCCTGGTTCTAGGTCGTGACACCTAACTTGATCCTTGACCACAATCCATAATTTTTGGTTCTAAATCACTCTTATAATCACTATGAATCATCCTCGAAAAAGAAAATCCAATCACAATCAAGATTCATCCTCAAATTATCTATCTTTCAAACTCAAAACCTAACTTTTCCTCAAATTTCAAATTTCATCTTTCTCAGCCTTAAAACCTAAAATTTCTCATGATTTCCTTTGAATTCTAGGTTCCATTTTCATTATGAAGCATAGAGTAATGTTTTAAACAAATACCTACACTCAGATTCAACCTTTCGAGCCTCAAATCGACCTTACCTCTTTCAAGCTTTTCCAGTGAAGGTTGGCCACCAGAAAGATCACTCCTATGCTAGAGAACAGTGGCCGGAGGCTCAAAAGAGTGAGGCTCCATGGAGTTAAAGGTGGGAGATGAGAAAAATACATCAAAGAGGAGAGTTTGAGAGAATGAGTGATTTGGCATATGGGTCATAACACACATATATATACACTCTGAGGGAAATTAAAAAAGCTACCCTTAAGTCAATCACACGACCCGACCTCTCGTGAGGGAAAAATTGTAACTTCCTCCGACTCATATATTTTTTGCATTTTCATATCACCACATATCCTTATTACTCATTTCCCAAATTCCAATTATTTTTCTTACTCCACTAAAGGGTTCTACAAAATGTATATTTCAATTTAGTCCCTCCATGTGTGATTCTTTCTCTCTCATTCTCCCTGTGCCATAATTACTTCCTCGCCTCATATAACTCATCATATTTCCCTAAGATTCCAAACTCCTTCTGTCATTTTTCTCCCATCTAAACAAAAAATATTTCCTACATATTTCCCTACACATACTACTATTTCATCTATAAAAGCACTCGGGAACCCGAGGTGTTACATTCCACTTGTCTCCCATGAGCAAGCATAACACATAAAAAGTGTATTACCAAACAAACAACTAGCCAAAGAATTAGCAATGTATATATAACTCCACTAATTTCCATGAACACCCATAACACATAAAAAGTGTGTTCTCCAAACAAACAACTAGCCAAAGAATTTGCAATGTATATATAACTCCACTAATTTCCATGAACACCCATAACACATAAAAAGTATATCCTCTAAACAAACAACTCACTAAAGAATTAGCAATGTATATATATATATATATAATTTCCATTTCCAATTCTTTAAGGCTAGATAATTTCTCCGGTCACATTTTTGTTGTCCTATGTACAAGAGAATATAAATTATAAGTTTAAATTCAAAACTTCCTACAACACTCATTTCATAAAGTCCTATAATCCAATTTATAAGTTGAATTAATGTGCTTGGAGAGGTTAACCACTTACCTTAAATGTAGCCAACAATTACTCAGATGACGAACACAAATCAAACTTCAAAAGTCTCCAACACACCTCTCCAAAACTAGAAATTTTCACCCTTGGGAAGACTTGTAGCCTTGCGGACTTGGAAGAAGAAAAGTGGCTGAGTAGCCCAACCATTAAGGACCTCCATGAGAGCAAGGACTCCAGCCATGAAGAGGCGAGAAACACGTTAAGGCATGAGTAGGAAGCATATAGTTTTAATTTTTTTTTGTGTTCTCTTTTTTTGGTGGGTCCCACCTATCTTCCAACATCTTATTAATTTACCCATGTATCTTAAAAGGGGACTTAGCTTCATGAAACACTTAGGGTGGGCCCCAACAACACACAACACTAAAATTACTAAATAAAAAGGTTTCCCAAGACGTTTCCCTTTTTTTTTTCTCCATCTCCATTCACTTTGTCAAAATTGTAAAAATTATTAATTCATGAAGTTTAGTCCTTCCTCAAAGACCCTCTACACCCCAAGTCCACTTCTTCATGTCACCCAGGCAACAATCCCAAAACCATAGTCAAGAACACGCATGCTGAAAAAATAACTTAGCAAACTCCAAGATTACAAAGGAAATTTCAAGCAATAATTTCGCACAAGAAAATATCACCAAGTTTCTAAATTATTTAAGTTCTCCCTCAATTTATTAAATCCCTTTTTTAAGGGTGTAATTAAATCTCCTTCCCATGTGATCAACATAGGCATCTCCAATTCTATAAAAAAAAATATATACTTATATATAAGGTCATATGCTAATGCAATAATATTATGCACTCCAAAATTTCCAAGCATAAAATGCATGCATAACAAAAAAATCACAATAATCATATAAGCAATTCTCCCCGCATACTAATAAACTCCCGGGACATCACAAAACTTTCGAGATATATCAGGCACTTGTTCAATTTTTTTTTTAAATTTTTGAGCACATCAAATGAGAGCCATTCACACGAGCCCATACTGGCTCAAGTTATTACACTAAATTTACGCCTTCTGAGCAAGGCTTGATTTGCCCTATCTCAGCCAAATTTTAACGTTTAGACCATTTTTCCATTTTATAATCGTTTTTGTCGATTTTTCTTATTCTTGTGATTTTTTGTTTGATTTTTATAGATCTTATTTTTTAGCTCTGTTTATGCATTTTTTTCCTCTAATGTGTGGAGGATTTTTCCTAAAAGGAATTTTAATTTTCTAAGATAGTCAAAAATTTGGGTTTTCCATAAGTTAGTGCACAAAATTCACTATTATAGTAGCATAAGTGTTGTTAAATTGTGCTTTTGTTATGATATAGTCATTTTCTTGTGTTGTGAAGATATTCCTTCCTAGTTTATAAGAAGGTCTCCTTATGTGGATTTAGCCACTTTGGCCAATCGTAGCACTAGATTTAATTTTCCCCAGTGATTTTTTTGTTCTTGATATGGAGAATGATATCACTCCTGGTCATGCACCATTGACACTTGGTAGGCCTTTTCTGAAAATTGTAAAAACCATTATCAATGTGCATGAGGAGACTCTATCCATGGAGTTGACTAGCAACAAGATTGATTTCAACATTTTAGATGCCATGAAACATTCTATAGAAGATCTTTCTAAATTACATGTGGTTAATTTAATTGATTTCTTGGTTGATGATGCATGTGCTAACTTTTAGAGTAAATTAGTCTAAGATTTTCCTAAAATTTCAGACTTTGTGGATGTCTTTAGTTGTGATTGTGATGTATCTGAGTCTTGCCAAGCTTGTGCTGAAATTGAAGAATCTTTTAAGTCTTGACATTTCTAATTTAGATTCTAATTTGATTTCTAGTTTTCATTCTAGTTCTTTTTTTAATTTATTATGTTTCTAGTGTAGATAAGACTAAGAGTAGTGATCTAAACAATAGTGTTGTACATTCTTCACCTCTTTTTGGTTGTGCTGCTAACCCTTCATCCTCTATAACCAAAGATATTATCTTTGAGCATTCTAAATATCTAGGTGCTTTCTCGGACTTGACACAAAAATTAATTTTATCCACTATAAAACCATCTACATTGGAGTTGAAGGAGCTACTAGAGAACTTGAAATATGTGTTCTTTGAGGATGGAGAGAAGCTTCCTATGATAATTGCAAATAATCTTTAACTTGATCAAGATTCAAAATTAATGGACCTTCTGAGAAAACATAAGAAGGCAATAGGATGGACTTTAGCTGACATCCCTGGTATAAGCCCTTCAATGTACATCACTGCATTCTTCTTGAAGAGGAAGAAAAACTAGTAAGAAAACCCTAAAGATAGCTCAACCCTATGATTCTTGATGTGGTCAAGAAGGAGCTAAGTAAGTTACTCCAAGCTGGAATAATTTATCTTATTTTTGATAGTAAGTGGGTGAGTCCGATACAATTAGCAAAAAAGAAAACAAGGGTTACCTTAGTGAAAAATGAGAATAATGAATTAGTTCCCAATATAGTCCAAAATAGTTGGAGGGTTTACATTGACTATAGAAAGCTTAACCAAGTAACTAGGAAAGATCATCTTCCTCTCCCTTTCATTGACCAAATGCTTGAGAGACTTATTGGAAAGTCTAATTATTATTTTCTTGATGGTTTCTCTAGATATTTTCAAATACATATTGCACCCAAGGAAATAAGAGAAGACCACCTTCACCTGTCCTTTTGGGTCATTTGCATAGAGGCACATGCCTTTTGGGCTCTATGACACTCCTGGAACTTTTCAAATATGCATGATAAGCATATTTTTTGAATTATTGCAAAATTACATGGAAGTGTTCGTGGATGATTTTTCTATTTATGGAAACTCCTTTGACGCATGCTTGCATAATTTGGGTAGAATTCTTGAGAGGTGCATCGATAAAAATATGGTTTTGAATTATGAAAAATGTCACTTTATAGTAGAGCAAGGGATAATCCTAGGCCATATAGTTTTTGTACAAGGAATAGAAGTAGATAAAGTGAAGATTGATATTATTTCCTCTTTACCTTACACCGCTTCTGTGCAGGAAGTTTGCTCTTTTCTTGGCCATGTAGGATTCTACAAGTGATTTATTAAGGATTTCAGTAAGATCACTCAACCCCTCTCAAAACTCTTACAAAAAGATACTGATTTTATTTTTTATTATGCTTGCATGTTAACTTTCGATAAGTTGAAGAAGAGGCTCATCTCCTTTATCATTATCCAACCCCCACGGTAGGACCTCCCATTTGAGTTCCAGGAGGTCACTAATCCTAGAATTACCCTTAGCTAAGTACACTTAACTGTGGAGTACTTAGAAAAGGAAGGTGCACCTTGTTGGTATAGGTAGTACCTATCAAATCTTTTTTTTAAGCTCTCTTCAATTATATAGTTTCATACCTGCACAGTCTCAAATCCTTTAATTATACAGTCCCATACATGTACAATCTCAGAATACCTCTCATTCCAATATGGACTTGGTTCATCCATGTGTCCCTTCTCTTAGAAGCCTACCAAGAGCCACTCCTTCTCTGTGCTTCTTCTCTGGATTGGCGATCACTCCCACCCTTGTCACCCTGGGCATCACAGGGTACCAATCAGCACAATCAATTCACACATATATAAATAAGCAATATATACCAAGCATCCATTTATATGAGTAATTAGGGAGATCGTACCTAGTTTCCACTTGCCATATAGAGAACATAAATAAAATTTCATCTTATGCATATACATAACGATATCACACACATTATATTACCATCTATATATGAATAACATCATGTTATTATTTAACAATCTCAATAGTATTCACCCTACAACTCTTGGGAGACTTCCCGCTAACATAATTACATGATATATGATGTTAAAGAAAAGTTAAGGCAAGGTCATCCACTCACCTGGATTCCAACATAAATTTTATCAAGTTTCATGTGTTATCTAGAGAGAGAAGACATGTAAAATGATTTGGGATCAATCCCAACAACTACAACACAAAAAGGTTGCGAGAAGAAGTCAAAACCATAAAACAAAAAAATGCTTGTTATTGCTTCTGACCTTTGGTTACTATTTTGGTCATATTTCCTAATTGATAAGGTATTTTTTGTATGAAACTTATGTCATTTGAAACTAGACTTAATGGGATTTCTAGTGATATATAATGTGCTAAAAACAGAGTTAAATTGAGAAAGTTAAACTGATTTAAAATGCTAGTACTTACCTTGAACCTTGGAGTTCTTGACATCGAGGATAGTTTACTGGTGTTGTGTTCCTTGAAGTTTATGTGTGGAGGTGTGGCATGTTGTGTAAGCATGGAGGCTAGGGTTTAGAATCTTAGAGTGGCAAGGGTTTTGATCAAGTGAGGGTTTTATGGTCTGAGTGTGAGTGTGTCGTCTAGGGCTTTTTTTTGTGCATAGGTGGCATCTAGGGTTTCAAGTGTTTAAGTATATATGAAAGGCATCTAGGTTGGTGTCTCTTAAGTGGAAAAAGATGTCTAGGGTTGGTAGAGTGAGAGAAGACGTCTAGGGTTTTGTCACTTAGGTGGAGTGAAAGGCGTCTTAGGGCTCCTTGGGTTTTTGGTCGTCTAGGTGTCTAGGTTAAGTAGGGTTTCCTCCTTTTCGTATTCTAGGTTAACCATAGAACTAAGACTCCTCTTTTCTTGTATTTTATTTATGCCTCTTTATTGTTATATTTTATATTATTTATATTACATTTTATATTATTCTAGGTAAAGTGTAAAACTAGGATTCCTTATTTATATTATTTTTCCTTTCCCAATCCTACACTAACACCATACTTATTTTATTATTTCTCTTTTCCTAATCCTATATTAGCACCTTACTTATTTTATTATATTAAATGCCACACCTATTTTTATGGTCCTTCATTTATTTCATTATATTGCCACTTTGAATATTTATTTATTTCCTTACCTAATCCTAATCTAACTCTACTCGCCATTTTATTATTTATTTCTCCTAATCCTTCCTTAATACTACACGCCTCTTTTAAATGATTTTCGTAACCTATATGCCTCATTTAATTAATTCTTTTTTCTTGTTTAACTAATCTATTGTCACACGCCTCCCCTTTTACCTATTACTTATTTTGTTTAAATTACTTTCCTTTATTTATTTACCTTATTTATTCACACACCAACTCATGTAATAACATTATTATTTAATTCATTTATTCACTTAGCTCATATTCATACCACAAGGTCACACAAGGTGTCCTTGCATAGACAACCCTAACATAATTTAATTTCGTTTTAGTTCTTTACTCACCCAAAATACCACATATGAGTTCCCTTAACAACCTAATGCATCTGGAAATAGCATCATTTACACACTCCTAAAGCAAAGTATAAGCAATGTATACAATCAAGTGACAAAATCATTTAAACAACCCATGTAAGCAAGGACTAAAATTCCCATAGGTATCCATCTATCTACAAAAAAATTTTTAAATGCGTAAACTCATGCTTTCTTACGACATCGTAATACTAGGGGTATTATAGATCATGAGAATGGTGAACACTAACACCATACTTATTTTATTATTTCTCTTTTCCTAATCCTATATTAGCACCTTACTTATTTTATTATATTAAATGCCACACCTATTTTTATGGTCCTTCATTTATTTCATTATATTGCCACTTTGAATATTTATTTATTTCCTTACCTAATCCTAATCTAACTCTACTCGCCATTTTATTATTTATTTCTCCTAATCCTTCCTTAATACTACACGCCTCTTTTAAATGATTTTCGTAACCTATATGCCTCATTTAATTAATTCTTTTTTCTTGTTTAACTAATCTATTGTCACACGCCTCCCCTTTTACCTATTACTTATTTTGTTTAAATTACTTTCCTTTATTTATTTACCTTATTTATTCACACACCAACTCATGTAATAACATTATTATTTAATTCATTTATTCACTTAGCTCATATTCATACCACAAGGTCACACAAGGTGTCCTTGCATAGACAACCCTAACATAATTTAATTTCGTTTTAGTTCTTTACTCACCCAAAATACCACATATGAGTTCCCATAACAACCTAATGCATCTGGAAATAGCATCATTTACACACTCCTAAAGCAAAGTATAAGCAATGTATACAATCAAGTGACAAAATCATTTAAACAACCCATGTAAGCAAGGACTAAAATTCCCATAGGTATCCATCTATCTACAAAAAAATTTTTAAATGCGTAAACTCATGCTTTCTTACGACATCGTAATACTAGGGGTATTATAGATCATGAGAATGGTGAACACTGACGAGTAAGAATGATAATTTGAAAACATGCAATTGTCATAGCAATGTAATATCTTATATCCATACATTACGTATTATTATAAAAAGAGAAATGACATCTATTATGCATCCACACGTGTGAATTTAATTTATGCATTACTAAGTAAATATTGAGGTAATAAAAGTGATGGGATTAAGGGAATCTTAGGCTTACAGCGGTGTGGTGAAGTGTACCATTTGCGCTGGTCACATACTCAGTTTTTGGGTGTGACACTTACCTTGAATCATGGAGTTTTTCATTGAGAGGAGCAGTTGTCGGTGGTTGTCCTTCATTGAAGATGCTGGTGAAGCACCCATGGAAGTTGCACTAGGCCATGGAGTTGAGAGGGCTATGGGTGAGAGTGAGAGAAATGGGAAAAGAGATAGTAGGGCATGAATAATGAAGGTGGAGCTGATATGGTGATATGGTGATGTGGTGTTTTACACTTTTATGTGTATTTATTTCCCATGATGGGGATTGTGTGGCCTTGTGCCTCGGGGATTATGTGGCCCTATGCCATGGGGACTATGAAGCTTTATGTGTCAGGATCTATGTGACCTAATGTCATATGGAGATTAATAAATCAACCTTAGGGTTTGGAGAACCCCTTCAGAGGAATATACCTTGCATTATGCATCTCATTTACTTGGGCAAAGTGTAGATTGTTTCCAAAGTATGGTAATTGGGATTAGGAAGTGCCTTTATAGGGACTTAGCATGATGAATAATTAACCTTGTTAGAGGTAAAGTTGCTTTATTCTTGTGGGTTATGTGTTGGAATGTTTATTGATTTTGAGTATGCATTTTAGGAGGATTATTTCATTTTGAATTGGTTACACTATTCCATAAGTAATGAGGGACATTGTAATACCCCGGGAGATCATGATGTGCACATGTGCACGGAAGATTTAATTTTCCACTTGTTATGGTTATTTTGTTGTGTTGTATATGTACCTAATGTTTGGAATATTGGAGTGTTTTATATTATTGCCTTACCCATGATTTTTTTTAATTGCTGGTGCAATGGAGATGGAGGTGTCCTGTGTTAATCACATAGGAGAGAGATTTGAACATACCCTTATTTAGGGATTTAATTATTTGAGAGGAGAATTTATATTAATTTGTTTGCTTACTTTTTTTTAGGACCAAGTGTGTATTGTTTGCAAGTTATGGAGTTTGAGTATTTAGTCTTGCTAAATGCGAATATAGAAGGAAATTAAATTAATGATTCCTTAAGGACTAGAATGAAAAGGGGGATTTAACCTATAGGAGTCTAGTAAAAGAATAATTTTTATTTGTGTGATTAATGAACTTGTGTGACAAAGAGATGTTGGAAGGGATTTTGGTGTGTAAAATTGCCTAAGTGAGGGAAGAGAAACTAAGACTCAAGTGGATGGCATGTGGTGATTAGTCTTGATGCCTTAGGGCATTTTTGTCCATTTCAACTCAAATTATTTAAAAAAACATTTAAAAATTAGAACCACTCTCTTTCCCTCCTTATAAATGGCAATACATACACATATTTCCCTAAAGGCTTTTCCTTCATTCCTCACGCCATACACAGAGCCTTGCCTTCTAACAAAGCTCCTCTCAATGGAAGCTTTCTTGTGGGGGTTTAGATGAATCCATCTAAGGCTTAGAAAGAAGATGGTGAGTAGATTTCTCCTTTTCTCCTTCTTGATTTATCCGTCTCTTAGCCCTAAGTGTTCAAGGTTAGGGTTTATGGTCTTTAGGAGTTTTCTGATTTTTGTAATGGTTTATGCTGAAATCTCATGTGTTACTTATATATTGGAAGTCTTTTAATGCTTTTCAAGCTTCCTTCCCTACTTTTGATCAAGTTAATGGAGTAATACAAGAGATTGGTTAAGAAATTTAATGAATATTGAGGTGTTTCTGTCATGTTTGTGAATATCCAATCTTCCCAGTAAAATTTCTTAATTTGATTTGATGATTTCTAAAATATCTTTGAGGGGTTTTGTTAAGCTTTTTGAGCTAAAATTATAATGGGAAAGTTGGTAATTTATTGCACATGAGTATGGGTGGTGAGGAAAAGTTTGGAGCATTAAAAGAGGTCTTTTTTGGGCTGCTACAGAAGTGCCTTGTCATGTAGCGCTACAACGCTAGAACCAATGTTGATGTATGTAGTAAGAGTCCAATATTGCAGTGACCAGAGGAGGAGAAGATTTTCAAAATCCTGTATCTATGCACTATAGCACTAGCGGGAAAATCCTACAGTGTTGGGCAAATATTGCATTTGGGCGCTACAGTGCTGGCTACAGTGGTGGAACAGAGGTTCCTTCAAAAGAATTTGATTCTTAAAGTCCCTTTTTCATGCATGTTTATTTAGGGATTGTACTCGGGAGTTTATGAAATGTTTTCCTCTCCTCTTTAGCATATCAGACGGTAAAGTTTCACTTGATTTCTAGTTGAGTAGCCAACCTGCTCAAGTAAATGAAATTGCTATTAATCAAATGATTATTGTATGAAATGCATAGTATGGAGAAACATGGAAAATACGGAGTAACTCTATAATTGTGTAATCTAATTGTGCTTGGTTGTGATTAGCTCCTAGTATAATTTGATGATTTGGTGAATGAATTATGTGTGAATGCTTTATTTATGTACATATAATTCTTGGAGTATTTCATGTCTTGAGTTCCTTATGTAGGAGATTAGTAGCCCATGCCCACGGGTGACATAAATATGCCTTTGGGCAAGGAGATTGATTACCTTCAGGCAAGGAGTTTATGAATGTGCCTTTGGACTGAGAGAAATTGGATTGCCTACAAGCATGAAGTTAATTTGACCTTTGAGTTGGGAGATGTGGATGTCTTGTGCTCCACCTTTACCTTTTTTAGTGTGTTTGGTTATTACTCACTGAGATTGCTTGTCTCACATTGTTGTTTCCATGTTTCAGAGCCCGCGAACGTTGAAAAAATCTGCCTGATGAGTAGCAAAGGTTCGAGTATCTAACCTTCCTTGACTTTTGGGTTGGTGTCTCCTTTTGTGTAGCCCTTTGAAATTCTTTTACAGTTGCTCTATAGTCCAATAAGACAATTAGGATGGGTAATTTTGGGAGTACAATTATGTTTGCAAAACATTCTTTTATATATGTTTCTGTAAATTCCTTGTTGTATTCTGATATAGGTTTAGATAGAAACATGGAAGGTAGCCATGTTGTGGCCGGTTTTATTTAAATATATGTAATGACTCATTCATCTTTATGGAGAATATTATGTTTATACATTCATGGAGTTCTACTTGGAGGTTTCCACCTTTTCTTTGATTATTATTTACTTTAAATCATGGGAGTCAGAGCTAGGAATTAAGCTTACGTTCGTGGGAGATACCTACGTGTCGTGCCTGTAATATCTATCATTTTTGGATATTAGTTTATTGGAATTTCCTAAGGAGTATTTTGGGTATAAGAGAAAAATTTTTTGTTTTACTAGAAGTGAAAATTCAAGGATTAAGTGGCAGTGTGCAATATATGTGATCTTTCTTTTTCCTCTATGTTATGGCATTTGATTTTTAGGAGTATTGATAAATTAAATTATAAATGGACTTGTATTTTGTTTGTGTAAGAAGTTTTTTATTAAAGTGTGGCTTTGAGAATTCTATGTTAAGTATAGAAGCGACAAGAAGGAAAATAAGCAAAGCTTTTGGTCAAAGAGGGGGATTTGAGTGGTGGACCCCATAAGTCTTAATACCCATCTTCTCTTTTTTCCTTTTCATTGTTGCCGTGTTTGTATGTATATTCAGCACTTTCCCTTTCTCTCTTATTTTTCCCTTGTGTGTATACTGGCCGAAGATGAGGAAGGAGGAGAGCTTCTTAATTGCTTCTAGCTTAAAGGATTTCAAGGTAAGTGTATGATTCTTCCCTCCACCCTTTTTCTATTTTCCGATTTGTGGACACTTAAAATGGTAATATACCATTTTGCAAGATTTGAGGTTTGAGTAGTAGCTTAAGTCTCTCTTGAATGATTAATGATGACTCTAAGGTTAGACATTTACGGATTTACCATGTTTAGAGATGGATCTATTGGAAGTAGAAGAATGGGTTGAAGGTTAAGGTTTTAATTGAGAATTTAAGGATTTAAGCTAGGATACTCGATTTTAATCCAAGGTTTTGATGCCAAAATGATCCTAGAACACTAGGAATAAAATCCCATTGAAGGAATCAAGGATTTTGGTAAGGATTTGGGGATTTTCGGCTTAAAACTGAGCCTCTCGTCGAAGTTTCAGGTTGTGGCACCCAGGACGCCAGGTGTGGCGCCACACTATAGAGAGTAATAGGAAGAAGAAGGCCGTAGCACCTAGGCACCAAGCATGTGTGGAGCCTAAGAGCCACCTATGCTGAGGCCTAACTATAGTGCTTTTCTTGGACCTTTCTTCAAACAGTCATAACTCTTTCATTTGGACTTTTTTTTGGCAAATCTTATATGGTTGGAAAGGTCTTTGAGTCTAATTTTCAATGATATAAGTCTTACTTGAAAATATTTTATTTTTTAAGAGTTATGACCAAAGGACTTATCAAAGGTTAGGAATTGTAATAGGGAATTTCTCTATTGTGTAACCTTGGCATGTCTTTACCTGGTTGCCTTATAGAGATGGATTCTTTGATGCATCTTCCACACTTCCTGGGATGCAATCGCTAGCTTAGAGTAGAGGTGAGGGATATCTCCTACTTTATTTATGATTGTGCAAATTTAATTATATATGTTTACCATGACTAGGGCTGTCCCTTGAAATATTTTAATGTGATTACATATACGTGGATGGTATTTATATATTGGGATGTTCTAATTGATTAATAATATTCTTTTTAGTTGAAACTAAGGACTATGGTCTTGTGAGAGAATCCCTATCCTACTTTGGGAGTGTCTTTTATATATATATGTATTGTAGCATAATATTCATGTGTTTACCCCCACCATTCTTCTAAGTAAGGGTCTCCTGAAGTAAATATTGGTTATGATTGTGAATGTTATGTAATTATATTTTTCAAGTATGTGGGTAGGAATAGCTGGTCAATTATAAATGTGTGTAAAGTGTGTGCAATTAAGAATGCGGACGTATATGAGATCTTGATAACTTACATATTTGTTAAGAGTATAAGTGACTCCCATGTGATTGATCTTGGTGCCTTGTTATCGCCACATAGATTGATGAAGTTTAATGAAATTGTATGTTGAGTGTGAATTGCAATGATGATGGAACTTATTGAATTTTGATCCCTTCTTATGAAATTTTGAATTTAATTATTATTGGATGTGAAATGTAAGCATTATGTAACCTCAGGATAATCAAGGTAATATTTAACTATGTTTAGTTATATGTGATAGTTATTGTGAATCTATATGCATATCATTATCCTGCGACTTTGCCAAGAGAGAATTATATCAATTATTGAGGATTGACCTCAGTGGTCTCTCTTATGTGATATAGCCTCAGTGGCTCATAAATTTCAAATGCCCTAGAATGGTGGACATCTTATAATTTCAAATGGACATCTTATAATTTCAAATGTTATGAAACAGTGGACATGTTATAATTTCAAATGTCTTGGAATAGTGGACATGTTATAATTTCAATTGTCCTAGAATGGTGGACACATCATAAATTTCAAATGTCCTGGAACGGTGGACATCTTATAATTTTAATTGTCCTAGAACAGTGGGCATATTATAATTTAAATTGTCTTGGAATGGTGGACACATTATAAATTTCAAATATCCTAAAATGGTGGACATCTTATAATTTCAATTGTCCTAAAACAGTGGAGATGTTATAAAATTACAGATGTTCTAAAACAGTGGATATATTGCAAATTTGGAACTATGCCGAATTAAATGACTATTTATCTTATGTGTGTTTTATGTGGAGACTTTGGTTTTACTTTTACTTAAATATGGTTATCCTCTTTCCTATAGTAGGTACACACTAGAATTGTTAATAATCATTTACATGGATTTACCTCGGTGGCTCTCAAATGTCCAAGTGACAACATTATATATATATATACATATATGGCGATTATGGTGAAATTCGCTGATCTCAAATTGCTTGATGTCACGTGTTAAATTTGTATGGTTGAGTCGTAATGTTATGGATTTTGTAATTTCCTTGGGATGCATGACTTAATTGTGAATGTGTACATAGGGTAGGATTTCTTCAATTGACTATGCAGGTTGTGTAGGATAAGGCTTGGGCCTAGTATTGATGGATGGGATATTAATTTTGTGTCCCATTTCTGTAAGCAGCACATGGTGGTAATCTGTTTAGTTTAACTATCCACTCACTGAGTATTTTCATACTCACCCTTTCTCACAGTGCCAGTCACAAGCCCCAAAGTTGGGTCGTGACAGACATTCTGCCTTCAGGAAAAAGTGTTATTATGCTTCAGGCCATGAAGATGTTACACCTTTTTTTGTTGTGCATTAATTTGCATGATTATATCGGAGATTAAGTTGAAATGTGTTGATGTGAGTGTGACTCATACTTTAGTTCGAGTTGCTTGGAATATAACATGCACTTTACGTTGTATTACTTGTTGGAGATATTTATGACCTTCGAGTCAAGAGATTATTATGACATTCAGATCGGGAGATTACTTTGACCTTCGAGTAGGGAGATTATTACTATGACTTTCGGGTCGAGAAATCATTATTATGATCTTGGGTTGGGAGATAATAAGACCTTTAAGTTGGGAGATTACTATTATAACCTTCGGGTTAGGAGATATTATAGCTCATGAGCCAAGACACTCGACTAGTCTTAGGACTTAGAGATGTTGAACTGTGTGCCTATCTCATTTGATGCGTTTGAGTTGTAAATGGTTGTATTAAGGGTTAGATGGTCATGTGTTAGTTAGAGCTTGTACATAGTCATTTTATTATTATGATGCGTGTTAGGAGATAAGGATAAATTGTCTTGGAGAGAAATGAAATTGCTTGGTAATTGGTTTTAGATTATGTAGATACGGGCTTGGAGATGTTAATGACCTTTGGACTAGGAGTTTGTCACGACCCCAAATATGGGCAGTAACCGACATGGAATCTAGGGAGAAGCCCATCCTTGACCCATAAGCCTAATCCTTAACGTACAATGCTCAACTCATAACATAATCATAATTCTACTTTCTTTAAATAGATGATGCCTTATCATCATAACCTCATATGAACATATGAACATGCATTCATTCTTAACACGTAAAACCAACGAACCTAGGTGACCTATATGACCACAGATCAAACTAGATTGAAACTTCAACAAATTTACTCATACTTATTAACCCAAAAAAAGGAGGGTCGTCTAAGGAGAATCTGCTACTCCTCTAACAGATATCCCTCTTCCTTTTCAAAGATACCTAAAAATGTTAACCACAGAAAGCTTGAGTTTGGAAAACTCAATAAGTAGTTAATGCTAGAAAAGGGTATATAGAATACATTAAATGCCATGCTCCGTTAATAGCATGCATACAAGAGTTACAATTAGGCATACTCAAATAATAATTCTACCTTAGCTGAGGTTCTACTTGTATCAATAGATACAACTAGCTAGGTACTTAGAGTCTTACCTTTCTCCTTTAGTGTCATGCAATCGTGACCTCACTAGCTCAGGGGTACTCTTCCCTGTCATCTCCTCTTGACCAAACCATTAGTCATACAAGGTCAAAGAATATAAGGGAAAACATATATATCAAATTGCCCTTACTAGAGTGTTATGCTATTATAACATGTTCTCTCATGAAGAAATACACACAAGCTACAAGCAACTCATACAAATACACCTAAACATTACATGCATAGCATGTTCTTATTCTTCATTAATCATATGTACAACATTAAGCATTTTCAAACTACATCTAAAGCCTGTCAATAGATTCCATAGACCTCATGGACCATATGCCACTAGGCCTCATAGGCAGAAGCGAAGCTCTATGTAACGTCCTTATTTTACTATACTAAAATCTGAAATTTTTTTTTTAAAATTCTAATGCTTAATACTCATATCTTCAAAAAGAACATTCTACAATTGTTCTCAGTACAAATCATAATTGGTTATACATAATAATTGAAATTCTAAACATAAGATCATTTTACATTCGTTTGAAATAAATTACAAATCTGTCGTACATAATCTATAATTCTAATACTTAATAAACTTGAGTGCTCTAAAAGTGTTCAATCAATCTTTACACCTTTCCCCTTATAGTCAGCCCCTGAAATGGTCAGCTGGAAAAGCACAAAAAGGTGAGATAAGGGTATCTCAGTAGCTAGCATAATTTTATAAACATTTATAAATATACCATTTCAGTCATAAAAGCACTTATATCATAAAAATCAGTCCATGTAATATAAATTCTCAATTCAGTGTAATAGGTTGATGAAAAATTAGCAAGCTGATATATAAATAAACCATGGAATCAAGAATAGTTGGTGGCACACTCAACGACATGGAAAAGATAGTCTGCAGAACTACTTTTTCCAAGCTGAACATGAGAGAAAGGCTACTGCAGTCCTTTAACTCAAGCTAGAAAGATTCCAAGCTAAAACATGGAAATATAATTTCCAAGCTGACATGGAAGCAGAACTCCCAGGCTGAACATGGAAGTAAACTTCCAAGCTGATATCATGCTAATTTCATCATGAAAAACATATTTCTCTTTAAATAAAACTTCATGGACATAAAATATTCAAGTAGTAAAACAAGCTTTTATGAATTGCTAAGCTACGCTACCTGTACTTTGTAGTCTGACTTTTTAGCTCAAATAGCTATTCAATCTGTCTTGAAATTCGTTTCACGATTTTTGACCGTTGACCGTGGGGTAGTCTGCACTGGTTTTGGTTCTGATTTTTTTTGCTTCCTATTCACTACCACTTCTCCCTTAATACTTGTGTGGGTTAGTAATAGAAAAATCTCCTCAAAGTAGCTCAGAAAAATCGAGTTTAACGTTGCTATTTGCTTCTTCCAAAATCTCTATTTTATGGTTGAAAAACAGAGAATATTTTTCTGCTTCTGTCCAAGCTGCTGGATTCTCTTTTTCTCACTCTCTCTCGGTTGTGAATGGTGCAAGGAAAGGGGAGGAAGATGTTGCTATTTATAGCTAAAAAGGGGAGGCAACATCTCTCTACAGCCTAGAAATGTTTAGAGAACTCAAGATAACTCAAGATAAACCTAGACTAACCTGGAATTCTCTAGAATTATCTATACCATTCTACAACATTCTAGACTTATCTAGGAAATTCAAGAATATACAAGATATCTCTAGAACATAACTAACCTGGAATTTTCTAAAATTATCTATACCATTCTACAACATTCTACACTTATCTAGGAAATTCAAGAATATACAAGATATCTCTAGAACATAACTAACCTAGAATTTTCTAGAATTATCTATACCATTCTACAACATTCTACACTTATCTAGGAAATTCAAGAATATACAAGATATCTCTAGAACATAACTAACCTGGAATTTTCTAGAATTATCTATACCATTCTACAACATTCTACACTTATCTAGGAAATTCAAGAATATACAAGATATCTCTAGAACATAACTAACCTGGAATTTTCTAGAATCTATACCATTCTACAACATTCTACACTTATCTAGGAAATTCAAGAATATACAAGATATCTCTAGAACATACAAGATTCCTCTAGAACAATCTAGATTCATCAAGGACATTCAAGAGATTTCTAGAGTCTCAAAAATAAAAATAAAAAAATATTAAATATTTATTCCATAATAATTTGGGATGTTACAACTCACCCCCCCCTAAAATTTGAATTTTGTCCTTAAAATTCAGTAAGCATATAATTAAAAGGATTATACATTAGAAATTTTAATTACCTGGTGAAATAACTCAGGATAATGTCTTCTCATGTGTTCTTCAGTTTCCCATGTTGCTTCCTCTTGGGATAATCCTCTCCAGACTACTTTAACTAGAGGGATTTGCTTATTTCGCAATGATTTGAGTCGTGTATCAATGATTCTATATGGTCTTATCTCTACTGTCATATCCTCTTGTAAATGTACATTCTCATGTTCAATGACATGTGAAAGATCTGGGATGTACTTTTTAAGTTGAGACACATGAAAAACATTATGAATATTTGCCAAGTTCGGGGGTAAGGCTAATTTGTAAGCAGTGTTGCCAAATTTTTCAAGGATTTGGAATGGGCCTAAGTATCTTGGACTAAGTTTCTTTGACTTCATAGATCTTCCAACTGCTGTAATTGGTGATATTTTAAGAAAAACATGATCACCTTCTTCAAAACTTAAGGGCCTTCTTCTCTTATCTGCATAGCTTTTTTGTCTACTTTGAGCTGTAAGTAATCTATCCCTTATAATTTTAATTTGCCTTGAAGTTTGGTCTACTATTTCTGGGCCTATCAATGCTCTTTCTCCTAGTTCAACCCAACAGATAGGTGATCTACACTTCCTTCCATATAGAAATTCATATGGGGCCATCTTGATACTAGATTGGAAACTGTTATTGTAGGCAAACTCTGCTAATGGCAAGAATTTATCCCAATTCCCCTTGAACTCAATCACGCAAGCCCTTAACATATCCTCTAAGGTCTGGTTTGTCCTTTCTGTTTGACCATCTGTTTGAGGATGATAAGCAGTGCTAAACTTCAATTTTGTACCCATGGCATCTTGTAAAGATCTCCAAAATCTAGAGGTGAACCTTGAGTCTCTATCTGATATGATGTCACATGGAACACCATGCAATCTGACTATCTCCTTTATGTATAACTCAGCATACTTATCTAGGGTATAGGTAGTATTGACAGCCAAGAAATGTACTAATTTTGTTAATCTATCTACTATTACCCAAATGGAATCATGGCCAGAAGAAGTTCTAGGTAGTCCTACAATGAAATCCATTGAGATGCTATCCCATTTCCCTTTTGGGATTTCTAAAGGTTGCAATGAACCACCTAGTCTTTGGTGTTCAGCTTTTACTTTTTGACAGGTTAGACATTTACTAACAAATTCTGTTACCTCTTTCTTCATTCCAGGCCACCAAAAATTTCTTTTTAGGTCATGGTACATCTTTGTTGTTCCTAGATGAATAGTATACTTACTTTGGTGTGCTTCTCTCAAAATATCTTGCCTAAGGTTTCCTTGATTGGGAATATACACTCTTTCTCCAAATTTGAGTAATCCTTTGTCGGTGAATTTAAGATTCTCTATTTTACCTAAGGCCATTAACTCTTCTACTTCTTTGATGTAAGGGTCTTTAGGTAAAGCTTCCAAAATTAAATCCTCTAGTTCATTTCTAATCACTAGGGCACTTATTTTTAGACTCTTACGGTTAAAAGATACTTTAAGACTCATATCTCTGAATTCTTCTAAGAGTTGTTCCTCTCTAAGCATCATAATAGCTAGATGAACAGATTTTCTGCTTAAAGCATCAGCTACTATGTTGGCTTTACCTGGGTGATACTTAAGAGTGAAATCATAGTCCTTCAGAAATTCAATCCATCTCCTCTGCCTCATGTTAAGCTCCTTTTGGTCAAAAAGGTATTTAAGGCTCTTGTGATCAGAAAATACTTCAAAACTTGCACCATATAGATAATGTCTCCAAATTTTAAGGGCAAAGACTACGGCTGCTAATTCTAGATCATGAGTAGGGTAATTTTGTTCATGTGGTCTTAGTTGTCTAGATGCATAGGCCACTACTCTTCCTAGTTGCATTAGTACACAACCTAAACCTTTAAGTGATGCATCTGTATAAATTATGAAAGGTTTTTGAGGGTCAGGTATAATTAATACTGGAGTTGATGTTAATCTAGCCTTTAATTCCTGAAAACTTTCTTCACACCTACTGTCCCAAATGAAAGGTAGATTTTTCCTTGTTAGCCTGGTTAAAGGTAGAGCTATTTGTGAGAATCCCTTGATGAACTTTCTATAGTAACCAGCTAATCCTAGGAAACTCCTAATCTCTGTTACAGTTTTTGGTCTT
Source organism: Biancaea sappan (assembly GCA_037074585.1). Classification (NCBI taxonomy): domain Eukaryota; kingdom Viridiplantae; phylum Streptophyta; class Magnoliopsida; order Fabales; family Fabaceae; genus Biancaea; species Biancaea sappan. Next base: position 67,336,660 of record CM073490.1, read on the forward strand.
TCCCAATGTAAGACAGCTTCTACTTTACTAGGATCAACTGATACTCCTTCTTCAGAGACGACATGTCCTAAGAATTTTACTTCTTTCAACCAAAACTCACATTTGCTAAGTTTGGCGTACAATTTCTTTTCTTTTAAAACTTGAAGTACAATTCTTAGATGTTGTTCATGTTCTTCCGCAGTTTTTGAATAGATTAAGATATCATCAATAAAAACGACGACAAATTTATCTAAGTAAGGCCTAAAAATCCTATTCATGTAATCCATGAAAATAGCTGGCGCGTTTGTTAAACCAAATGGCATGACTAGGAATTCATAATGCCCGTACCTAGTTCTAAAGGCTGTTTTAGGAATATCTTCTTCCTTAATTCTCAATTGATGGTATCCTGATCTTAGGTCAATTTTTGAAAATACCGAAGCTCCTGCAAGTTGATCTAACAAATCATCTATTCTGAGCAAAGAGTATTTATTTTTTATGGTAATTTTATTTAGTTGCCTATAGTCGATACATAGTCTAAGTGTTCCATCTTTCTTTTTAACGAATAGAACTGGGGCTCCCCATGGTGAAACACTACGTCTAATGAAACCTTTTTCTAAAAGTTCTTCTAATTATTTCTTAAGTTCGGCTAACTCAGTCGGGGCCATCCTATAGGGGGTAATTGATATTGGACCAGAACCAGGTACCAAATCAATAGCAAATTCTACTTCTCTTTTAGGGGGTAAACCACTTACATCTTCAGGGAAAACTTTTGGAAATTCATCTACTATGGGAATGTTCTCTATTTCATCTTTTACTCTAACTTCTGTAGAGAAAAGAATTAAGTACCCTTGGCAGCCTTTTCTTAGGTATTTTATAGCTTTAGTAGCAGAAAGATAAGTCAACTTAGTCTTTGATTCTGGGGTTGTTGTATGGACAGGTAAGGATACTACTTTACGGGAACAATCAAGTATTGCATTATTTATAGATAACCAGTCCATACCAATGATGACATCAAAGTCATGCATTGTAATGCAAATCAAATCTAAGGTGGTCATTCGGTTTTCGAGTTGGACAATGCAATTTAGGCAAACTTGAGAAGTATAAGCTTGGCTACCGGTGGGTGTTGAAACAAATAGATCATATGGCAAAGTATTCATTTTCAATCCCAAATTCTTAACACATGCATATGATATGAAAGAATGTGTTGCTCCAGAGTCAAATAGTGCATTTACAAGAGTATTACAGATAGAAATGTTACCTTGAATCAAATTAGGTGATTTCTCGACTTCCTGCTGAGTCAAAGCAAATACTCGTCCTTGAGTTTGTGGTCTGGATTGAGAGACTATTTCCTTTGAGGCTTGGCAATCCTGAGACATATGTCCTGGCTTGCCACATTTGTAGCACACGCCTAAACCAGCTAGGCACTGAGTATTGCCATGGTTCTTTCCACATCTAATGCATGGAGTCTTAGGCGGGTTGGAGTTGTTTGTTGGTTTACTCCTATTCTGCTCATGGGTAAACATTTTCTTTTTCTTCCATGAACTTTCACCCTCATTATTTGATCCAGACTCCCGCTTTCTCTCATACATCCTTTCCCTCTCAATATTGGTCTCACGAATACTTTTTTCAGCCAACTTACATTTGTTTATGAGTTGGGCAAAATTCTTTATTTCGTGAGTGGTTACTCGATCTCTTATGTTTGCTCTAAGCCCTCTTTCGAAGTGATTCGCCTTCCAGGCTTCGTCATGGGTATTCTTTAAGTAGAAAGAGAATTTGGCCAATTCCTCAAACTTTGCCTCATATTCAGCCACAGATTTCTCCCCTTGTCTGATCTGGATAAAAGATGTTTTTTTTTCTATCCTTACACAATCCGAAAAGTATTTATCAAAGAAAGTATTTTGGAATACCTTCCATGAAATTTCTATTTCTTTAGATTCCAATAGCTTCTTGGCTCCACGCCACCAGTGCTCAGCCTCGCCTTCTAACTTGAACACAGCTAGAGTTACTTTCTGCTGAGAACTACACTCCATTACTCCAAAAATTTTCTCAATTTGATCCATCCACTCTTGGGCTATGTCTGGGTCATGAGATCCCTTAAATGAAGGAGGGTTATTCTTTCGAAATTCCCCTAGAATCCGGTTAATTGAGTTGCTAGTTTCACCTTCCTTTCTCTTTTCTCTACCCTTTAACTCATCAGTCAAGAGTTTTAGAACTTCAGTGGTGGCAGCCTGATGGAAGCGCTAGGAATGAGGCCATTCATTACACCTATCGGAAACCATAGGCTAGGTAAAGGGTCGTTTTCTACTTCGCTGAAAGAGAGACTAATTTGAGCTGATGTCACACTCCGGTACGAAGTACCAAAACCTATCTAGGTGTGTTGATAAGAAGAGACCAGAAAGAGCCATTCAAGAATCTCCAGTTGGAAATTTCAATTTGATCCATCCACTCTTGGGCTACGTCTGGGTCATGAGATCCCTTAAATGAAGGAGGGTTATTCTTTCAAAATTCCCCTAGAATCCGGTTAATTGAGTTGCTAGTTTCACCTTCCTTTCTCTTTTCTCTACCCTTTAACTCATCAGTCAAGAGTTTTAGAACTTCAGTGGTGGCAGACTGATTGTCCTCTTGTCGATCTGCCCTAGCCACCAAGTGTTCTATGTTCTGAGTAAGGGTTTCCAAGATCTCGGCTTGGGTTCTCTTAGATGAGGCTATTTCTACAAGACACTGAAAAGATTGTATTTCTAAATCATAGAAACAAGCTAATCAAACATATAGCAAACATCATCAAAATATCCTAATTCTACCCATAAGGTGCCCAAATCTTTGCTTTGATACCAAATTTTGTAACGTCCTTATTTTACTATACTAAAATCTGAAATTTTTTTTCTTAAAATTCTAATGCTTAATACTCATATCTTCAAAAAGAACATTCTACAATTGTTCTCAGTACAAATCATAATTGGTTATACATAATAATTGAAATTCTAAACATAAGATCATTTTACATTCGTTTGAAATAAATTACAAATCTGTCATACATAATCTATAATTCTAATACTTAATAAACTTGAGTGCTCTAAAAGTGTTCAATCAATCTTTACACCTTTCCCCTTATAGTCAGCCCCTGAAATGGTCAGTTGGAAAAGCACAAAAAGGTGAGATAAGGGTATCTCAGTAGCTAGCATAATTTTATAAACATTTATAAATATACCATTTCAGTCATAAAAGCACTTATATCATAAAAATCAGTCCATGTAATATAAATTCTCAATTCAGTGTAATAGGTTGATGAAAAATTAGCAAGCTGATATATAAATAAACCATGGAATCAAGAATAGTTGGTGGCACACTCAACGACATGGAAAAGATAGTCTGCAGAACTACTTTTTCCAAGCTGAACATGAGAGAAAGGCTATTGCAGTCCTTTAACTCAAGCTAGAAAGATTCCAAGCTAAAACATGGAAATATAATTTCCAAGCTGACATGGAAGTAGAACTCCCAAGCTGAACATGGAAGTAAACTTCCAAGCTGATATCATGCTAATTTCATCATGAAAAACATATTTCTCTTTAAATAAAACTTCATGGACATAAAATATTCAAGTAGTAAAACAAGCTTTTTATGAATTGCTAAGCTACGCTACCTGTACTTTGTAGTCTGACTTTTTAGCTCAAATAGCTATTCAATCTGTCTTGAAATTTGTTTCACGATTTTTGACCGTTGACCGTGGGGTAGTCTGCACTGGTTTTGGTTCTGATTTTTTTTGCTTCCTATTCACTACCACTTCTCCCTTAACACTTGTGTGGGTTAGTAATAGAAAAATCTCCTCAAAGTAGCTCAGAAAAATCGAGTTTAACGTTGCTATTTGCTTCTTCCAAAATCTCTATTTTATGGTTGAAAAACAAAGAATATTTTTCTGCTTCTGTCCAAGCTGCTGGATTCTCTTTTTCTCACTCTCTCTCGGTTGTGAATGGTGCAAGGAAAAAGGAGGAAGATGTTGCTATTTATAGCTAAAAAGGGGAGGCAACATCTCTCTACAGCCTAGAAATGTTTAGAGAACTCAAGATAACTCAAGATAAACCTAGACTAACCTGGAATTCTCTAGAATTATCTATACCATTCTACAACATTCTAGACTTATCTAGGAAATTCAAGAATATACAAGATATCTCTAGAATATAACTAACCTGGAATTTTCTAGAATTATCTATACCATTCTACAACATTCTACACTTATCTAGGAAATTCAAGAATATACAAGATATCTCTAGAACATAACTAACCTAGAATTTTCTAGAATTATCTATATCATTCTACAACATTCTACACTTATCTAGGAAATTCAAGAATATACAAGATATCTCTAGAACATAACTAACCTGGAATTTTCTAGAATTATCTATACCATTCTACAACATTCTACACTTATCTAGGAAATTCAAGAATATACAAGATATCTCTAGAACATAACTAACCTGGAATTTTCTAGAATCATCTATACCATTCTACAACATTCTACACTTATCTAGGAAATTCAAGAATATACAAGATATCTCTAGAACATACAAGATTCCTCTAAAACAATCTAGATTCATCAAGGACATTCAAGAGATTTCTAGAGGCTCAAAAATAAAACTAAAAAAATATTAAATATTTATTCCATAATAATTTGGGATGTTACACTCTACCAATCCCATAGGCATCATGGACCACGTACCACTGAGCCTACTGGATTTTTTAGGCTAATACATCACTAGGATCCATAAACCTCATAGATTACGTGCCACCAGGTTTCATGGGCAGAATCAAAGCTCCACAATCCACATAGGCATCATGGGCCTTGTGCCATCAAGTCTATTGGAATTTTTAGGCCGATGCATCATTAAAATCCATAGACCTTATAGACCATGTGCCACTGCCACTAAGTTTCATGAGCATAAGCAAAGCCCATAAACCTTACTTGGCCTCATGGTAGCAGTCATCATGGATCACATGCCACTGAGCCTACTAGATTACCTAAAATAATCACATACAATAGAGGTGCACTACCATGACTCATATATCATTAAATCTCAAGCTTTACTCAACATAACTAATTGTATCTTTCAACGTAATAGGCACATAAAACCACAATGTCCAGATCACAACTTGGGCCTATGTATGTCCACATCACATTTGCACATATATACGACATATGAAAAGATTACATAGTCATACATAGAATAGATTCATTCACAGTAACTAGCCCTAGCCAAAGTGCACCCTTTTTGTCTTTTTGAGGTGTGGACTTTTCTTAAGTTACATTTTCTTAAATTACATTACGATACATGCATTCATGGTTACACATTCACATTAGAAGTCATGATACTCTAACTTGGCCAAAACAAAATTTTCATGTTGTATTTTGGCAACCTTCACATGTATAAACATAGCCATACATATACATACTCTAGAAACTATAGGTTACATGATACTTAACTTGGACCCATGATTCCTACTTCGTTTACATTCAATCTAATGCTTAGGTCTTTAATTCCTTTCCAAGTTACTACTCTTCTTAAATGCATACATTAATTTATAAGAATAGAGTTTTACACTATCTTTCTTATAGCCTTAGCCACTCCCAAATAACACGTATACAGTGTGCCATTTTAATGACTTCACGACATAATAATCAAGGTTAACTACCACTCATTTAACCCTTTTTTTCTAATTTGCATTGTTTGTGTATCTATGATACCCATTTCTTTGGCCAACAGTCACTCTTCATGCTACAAGTACCTTTGGCATGAGACCTCTAAATTCTTAATGTGGTGAAGGAATAACACCCTCCCTTTTGTTCTTCTAAGTAATCATAAGTACACCTTATAAATTGATGATTTTTATGTCACTTCTAACTTTAAGAAGCCTCATAAGTGAGGATTTGCACTTTAAGAAAAGAAGTCCCTAAATATACCAAGCATCCAACGTTTAACATCAACACTTTCACATTTAACCAAGGTAGGGTTAACTACTTTCCTTTTTTCTGAGCCATAGTTTTTATCCTCCTTCGTCTTGATCAAGGATTGAATGATCCTAGATGATTAGGGAAGCATTCCTATAGATTCCATCAAGAAAGGAAAACAAAAGATGTCATAATCATAAAATAGGAAAATGCTTGTTACAATTTTTGACCTTTGGTCACTCTTTTGGTCATAAATCTTAAGCCGTTATTTTATTTGAAACTAGACTCAAAGAGTTTTCCAACGATATATAATTTGCTAAAAATAAAGCTCAAATGAGAAAGTGATGACAATTTGAATTGAGCTAATGATCACAGCCTAGGGCGCCTACCTTGGTGCTCAAGGCACAAAGGCTTGCTATTCTCGGCCTCATGAGTGCCCTGGGAGCTAAGCTTGGTGCCTTAGGCACCCATGGCTAAACATTTTGCCATAACCATGGGAAGAGCCTCCAAAACCATTGTTTTGCCTCCAAAAATCATCCTAAAACTCAAACAACCAATTTGGGTCATCAAATATTTGTTTTTGACATTTAAAAATATTATAAAAGATCAATTTTAACATTAAATCAAGATTACCATCACAATCACTTAAGATTATCCATATTATTTCTCTAAAATTTTCAAATTTCATTCTTCTTTTTCATGTGTTTCCATCTATGGTTTCTTTGAATTTCTAGGTTCTTAATTCAATTAGAAGCATAAAACAACAATTTCATTCAAGACCCACCTCAAATTTCATAGTTCCCAATCTCATCATATCGTAGGGTTTGCTTTGGGAAAGAAGGAGAGGAAAGGAAGAATAATCTTACCTCTTCAATCTTAAGGGAAGGTTTCCAGTGGCTGAAATCTCGCCGGAGATGAAGATGGAAGCATCCTTGAAGTTCCCTTGCCATGGAGGGGAAGAATGAGCATGAAGAAGAAGAAAACATGAGAGAGGGTGTGAAAGAGAGACCAAATAAGTGTATGTGAGGGTGTGGAGGGGCTAGTGTGTGTGTGTATTTGAATGAGGGAGAGGCCCACTTTCATTACAAATTAGTCCCTCTAAATAAGGGACTCTAACAAGGACCTCAAGAGAAATTTTTAGAAATTCTTTTAAATAGTTTATAGGGCCCCAAAACCATACCTTAGTAAGAATAATGCCTATACACCATGTCACAGCCTGAACTAAGGGACGCAAGCCTGATATTTTGCTAACTAAACCAAACATGATAAATAATTCATAGATGACCTACCCGATTATAGAGCATACTAAAAGATAAAACTTAAAATACAAATACCTTGTCCTAGACAAATGGGGAGGCATCCTCACCACTTGAACTGCTAAACCATGTCGTTTTTAGTACCTGAAACCGTAAGGGGGTGAGTCCAATCCACTCATTCACCTAAAATCTCTACCATACATAGATGTACAACAATTACTATTTCAATATCAATTAAGAAATCTGTAATCAACACATATAACTAGAAAAGTATGCACAAGCACCCCATGTACAACCCTGTCAACTTATCTAACTCATATGACCAAACGCAACCACTATTAACAATCACCAACTTAGCACATAACTCTACATATATATGTATACATGAACATCATGCATCAAATATCTAACCCATACATTGCATTCCCACCATGAGTTCCAACATATAAATATACTTACTCAAATCAACACAATAGAGCATATAATGGTCAGGCACTCGTGGCCTTCTCCATAAATCACACAACACACCAACTCTACAACTACCAGTCACTGATGTTAGAGCTATCCCTTAAGGGTTTTAGCTCATGCCCCATACCAACAACTCACGCTATCGACCCTAGGAATGCTCTCTTGGATCCTAGCCTACATGCCTCTCACTCACTAATCCCTAGGCACAACTCTTGTCACAACCCAACCTCGGGGCATGTGACTGGCATGATACGTGGGTATCTCCTACAGACGTAAGCCTAGCTCTTAACTTCAACTCCTAAATGAAATTCAAAAGTGCAACAAATTGGTGAATGTCACCATACTCCATTCATAAATGAAACGTCATGAAATTCTCTATAAAGATAATGTAAAGCATTTGTTACATAATCTCCAATCATGCTCCTAGAACACATAAATATTCTACCGTGGTAATACAACTTAGAAATTAAAAAAAATCTCCATGCTTTCCATCTTTCGATGTCTCAAGACTTTGCACAATATAAAATATATTTGTATCAACTCTCTATACTTCAGTAGGTTCAGCTGCTCATCTCCACTCAAGCTGTACTGGTTGACTATTATCACTATACTAGTCGACCGATTCACTATTGTAAAAAAAAACATTTCTTCCCAAAAATAACCAATCGACTGTTAGAGACCCACTAGTCGACCAGTGCACTTCTGTTAAGATTGCCACTTTGGCTCATGAACAATTGATTAACCATTATCAACCTGCCAGTCGACTGGTGTACTTTTGTCAAAACTAGGTAAAACATTGAGGCCTGCCAGTCGACTGTTACCTATACTAAGGTCGACTGATAGACAGCAAATTTGAAATATAATCAGGTTAAATTCTCTCTATCTTTTCCTTAATTAAACTAACCCAAAAAAAGTGTTCCTTCCATGTTTTGGTCATCATAGAGATCATTGACCCATATGAATACATTTAAAAACTTGTCCCCATCTTGGGTTTCAATAATCAAGCTTAAAGTTTCACAAAACCCTACCATTCCTAATTTTCTAATAAAGCTTGAGACCCACCATGGAAATTAAGTTTCTTTCACATCTATGGCAACCCAAGAAAAGAGAGAAAGAGGGTTAAGGAACCAAAGACACTCATTTTGACACCATAAAACACCCAACTCACACCAAAGTTATACTTCTAGGGTTCCAAGAGATTTTAACTTCAAAGGGAGAAAGAAGAGATCCATATACCTTAAACCCCTTATGACAGCAAAACTGAAATCCTAGCCCTAAGAATGCTTCCTTGGCCAAGAGAGAGGAGTCTTGAAGCTGAGGGAGAATGTATGTGTTGTGAAGGAAAGAAGCTCTTGGAAGGAGTATATGTGTATTTTGTCATGTGAGAGAGGAGGAATTTGGGGGAAAAATCATATTTGAACTTGCTTTATGTTCAAAAGGACAAAAACACCCCTACTCACTCATGGACAATTACCACATGGCACACCTAAGTGTCTCCAAGATCCCTCCTCCACACTTAGGCAAATTTTACATCTCAAACACATCCAATGTTCCACTAGGCACACACATAAGGTATCACACTTAACTAATCTTTCATTAAATCTCTCAGGGACTAAATTTATTTAATTTTAATCCTAACAACAAGGTGATTAACATAAACATTTACTTAAATTCCTCAACACAAGAAAGTAAGAAATAATTAGTACATTCCCCTTTCTAAATTAATCAACTCCCAAGTAAGGATGAAATTGAATCTCCTTCCCTATGTGATTACCATAGGATGTCTCCAATTCTATTGCATTCAAAAAAAAAATCATGGCCACAAAGTAACACCAACACAAAGATGGATCATCAAAATAAACAACAACAGAAAAAGAAAATTAACTCTCATGTGCACACATGCATAATAAAATCTCATAGGGTATTACAATCTCCCCCTTAAGAAATTCGATCCTCTGAATTTTCAAAGACACTAACCTCCTATATTTGTAAAGAGATAAGGATATTTGGACCGCATGTCCTTCTTAGTTTCCTATGTGGCCTCCTCATAGGTATAGCTTCTCCAAGGCATTTTTACTAACAAAAACTCTTTGGAGTATAACCTCCTAACTTGCCTATCAAGGATTGCTATAGGCACCTCCTCATAGGAAAACGTATCATTGAGATGCACCTAAGGAAGATGGTTTACATGCGATAGGTCAAGAAGATATTTCCGCAACATGGACACTTGAAACACCAGATGCATTCCCGCTAATTCTCCCAACAGGTTCAACTGGTAGGCCACATTGCCCACCCACTTTAGGATCTCATACGGCCTCACATACCTAGGGCTTAAACTTTCCCTTCTTAACAAACCTCATGGTCCTTCTCATAGGCGATACCTTGAAGAAAAACATATCTTCAACTTTGAACTCAAGATCGCACCTTCCATTATCTGTATAGGCTTTTTGTCAACTCTAAGTCGCTAAAAGCTCTCTCAAATTACCAAAGAATCTTGTACTAAATCGAGTCCAATGACTTTAGATTCACCGACTTCAAACTACCTAATTAGTGATCTACATTGTCTCCCATATAAGGCCTCAAATAGGGCTATCTGAATACTTATTGGAAGCTCTTGTTGTACACAAACTCAATTAAGGGAAAATGGCTATCCTAATTTTCATTGAAATCTATTACACATTCCCTAAGCATGTCCTCCAAGTATTGTATTGTTCTCTTCAATAGTCCATCGATTTAGAGATGGAAAGTTATACTCAAGTCCACCCTCATACCCAAAGCCTCTTGAAACACTCTCCAAAACCTAGAGGTAAATTATAGGCCTCTATCAAAAATGATTGATATCGGTACTCCATGCAACCTCACCACTTCCTTAATGTAGATCTAAGCTATCTTGGCAACCCTGCAGGTGGTCTTTACAGGGATAAACTGAGCCACCTTAGTCAATCTATCCACTATCACCCATATAGAGTCGTATCCCATAGGTGAACGAGGTAATCCGACAACGAAGTCTATCGTTATTCTCTCCCACATCTACTCTAGAAGTTTAATCTCCTAAAGTAGGCTCGCCTATTTTTGATGCTCTCCCTTAACTTATTAGCAAGTTAAGCATTGCAATATGTAGTCTACAATATCATGTTTCATGCCCTCCCATCAACATAATTATTTAAGATCATGGTACATCTATGTTAAAAAATGGGCAAAAAAAAAGAGAGATGGGGAAACTTACCTCTTTCAAGCTTTTTCGATGAAGGTTGGCTAAAGGCTCAAGGGAGTGAGGCTTCACGAAGCTGAGGGTGATAGATGAGAGAAACGCATGAGAGAAGAGCATTTGAGAGAATAGATGATTTTGGCATATAGGTCATAACACACACACACACACACACACACACATACACACACATACTCTAAGGAAAATTACAAAATTGCCCTTAAATCAGTCACACGACCTAACTCTCGTGAGGGAAAAATTGTAACTACCTCTGACTCAAATATTTTCCACATTCTCACAGCATTGCATATCCTCATTATTGATTTCCCAAATTTCAATTATTTTTCCTCCTCCACTGAAGGATTTTATAAAATAATTATATCTCAATTTAGTCCTTCCACAGACTCATGGCTCATTCTGTCTCTCTCGTTCCTTACCACTCACCAGATTTCACAAGGTGTCAAACTTCTTCATGCCATTTTTCTCCAATCCAAATGAAAATTTTCCCTTATATTTCCGTACACACATTACTATACTATAGAACACTCAAGAATTTGGGGTGTTACACACCAAATCTCTATTCCTCAACACATTTTGTTAAAAGTACAAAAATCTTATATTTTGTTCACTTTGGTCCCTCTTAGTGTCCTATACATTGTCGTATCTCCAGTGCCACCATCCTTGTGGCACCGACTCCACAACTTTACCTCACCAAACCTTTCTCTCCTCAAGGGCCCTTACTTATGCCAATCATATGGAATTACTTACTACTTTCCTTTATTTTTAGTTAGTCCTTTTTTCACCACTCGAGTTTCCACTTAAGTGCTTATTTTTCCACAAAAAATTTTCATGCTCATGAAAATAAAATCTTGTAATTATTCGTAATACCTAGAGTATTACAGAGTTGATGAGTCGGTTCAAACTTGGAGACATAGGCTTAATGTCTGTGAGTATGGATGGGTACGAAGGGATTCATCCATGTTGGAGCTCAAGATTGCCTTAGGTAACCTAGGGTACTAATATATATGTGTGTGTGTGTGATAGAGACTGTATCGAAAGGCAATTTGGTTACTTTATTCATATGGTTGGTGTATGTCTTGAGTAATAGTGCGAGATCACCTAAACGATTAAGGTATCAGTTTTGACCTTATGATGGTTGCTGCTTGAGGACTTCTCAAAGAATGGTAATGGAGAAAATACCTACTCACAGAGATGTTTAACTTATCTTATTGTTTGCATTTTGCAGGTTTGCATAAGCCGTGAGATAGCCACCTGAGGAGTAGTAGGGATTTGAGGTTCCAACCGTGCTTTCCTTGATGGTTGAAACTCATTGGTTTTTACTCGGTACGTTGTCGTTGTATGCTTTATAGTCAAATAGGATACTTAGGAGGGAGGGGTTACATGTAGGGAGTTGTTGTCATAGCATGTATACGAATTTCCATATGTTTAATTGTTTATATATATGATCATGCATCTCACATTCCGCATGGGAATCAAGAGCTAGGAGATTTATGCTTATGGTATACAACGAAAATAACCCTATGTCATGTCAGTCACGTGTTCGAATTTTGGGTCATGATAACTCTAAATCTAAGTGAAATTGCTTTCTCTTGCGATTTTGCATAAAGTTGAGAAAGTGTAAGAACTAGTTGGAAATAGGTATGAATAAAGATCATTTGCATGTAATTTCTGTGATACACATCCAAACTAGATATATGTCATTAACTATATTAGCATTGTGATCATTGTTGGGTTTAGTTTCAATGTTATTGGTTACAAAAGCCTCTTTGGTTGTGCATAGTTAATGGACTAGATTATTATATTATAACTAATTAGATAGAAGGTTGTGCACATTAATGTTTTTATATATATATATATATATGTATGATATGTATGATTTTGAGAATCATCTGTAGTCCAAGTAGGAGAATTGTTAGCAAAAATTAATTTCCATATAATATATATATATATATATTAAATGCTAACAATTATTTGGGTGAACTTTCATATTAAGTATTTTATATGTAGACATATATTGGGACATATATGTTGCTATCTATAATTAGGTCCAAATTATTGATTTTCATAAAGTATATTTTGGGATGAACCTATTTGATATATTAAAGCTAGTTTGTGGTGTTTATGAATTAATATTATAATATATGTAGATACTTGGCCCAAATTAATAATGATGATGATGCATTATTAATAAATGGGATCAACCCATTGGGCTTAATAAATGAGTTATGGTTCCCAAGATTAAATAAACTTGGTTTTTAGGTTTTGAGAATATAAATATATTTCTGTCACCTAATATTTATCACACAAAACTTAATTTATCAAAAACCACTCATACTAACCTTGAAGAGTCTAATCTATCTAAAGAACTATTGCTATGGGTCATAATATGCTTTTCTCTATTGATTCTTTAAGTTATTATTGTCAATTTGTCTATCAAGATCTTATTTGCAATTAAATCATGATTAGAATAAATAATTAGTGATTTGAGATTGATTATGAATTTGATTGTTTTTGGTTATAAATTATGTTGTAACATGCTTTCAACATATTCTTAAGAAGAAATGAAGAGTAATTTCTAATTTATTAAATTAAAATATGAAAAGATTTAATTATTGTAGTGAGTTTTTAATATATAAAATTAAAAATATATATTTAATTTTTACCACATGACACCAATTTAATTACTGATTACCATGTTTCTAATACATTGTTTTCTCTTGCTTCCATCAGAGCATGGGTGTTATTTTACTATTATTTGACAGTAAAAAGACTAGTAAACCTTAAATTATTATTTATACTAACTTAAGAGTGGCCACTTGTTTGGAAAAATGGTGCTTTTAGTCAAACTTAAATTTGGAGTTGGAAACATGGTTTTACAGTATAAATTTTTTGTTTGATTTTGCGGTAAAAACAAATTTATGGAATTAATTTTCAATAAAACCTCAATTTATCCAACTATTTTTTAAACAAGCACCACATGCTATCCCCTGACGAAAAAAGAAAAAAAACGTAAAAATTTGATGTGTATATATATATATAGAATTGTAAAATTTAAAATTTAATTTCAAATAATTCAACTAAAAATTATTCAACAACAGTATGATTGTTTTGAAAAGACTAAACTAAAGTGATATAAATAAAATCATCTATATAAGAAATAGGAATAGTATAATGAAAGAGAAATCTCATTTTTTTAGAAAGGTGAACAATAAAATGAATAGTGACTTTTGAATAATAATTTTGAATAGTAAATAACAGGAATTTGAAATAACTTCTTAATTGAAATATGACTTACAAGTATTGATTGCAAAGGAGACAGATGAAGTTGCAGATGAACAGCAAAAATACAAAGAGCAAAATGGTTATAAGAGAGTTTTTAGGGTGAAGGATAAGATATGTGATGCTTGCAAAATGAAAACACTACCTATTTATAGAAAACTAAGCACGAAATTAAAAGTGTTGAAGTTCAAAATGTGAAGTTCGTGGATTCCAAAGCTTTTGAAGTCCACAGATTTGAAGAATGTTGAAATCCAGAATTATTGATATTTTTCTTTTGCTTTTACTAAAAGTGAATTAAAATCTATTTGTCCTTTTGTGCTGACGTTGTTCACTGAGAAATAAAATCTATTTAATGAGTTTGAAAAGGTAGCTTAACCTTAGTTGAATTGACTTGATTAAGTCCAAATTATAAAAATCATCTTCATTTTGTTGAAAAAGAGATTCAACTTCTTGAGTACTGCCTTCTGAAGATAGAGCCTTTTCTGAAATTGCTTTTAGTTTTTCTTGAAACACTTGCTCTGTTGATGCTGCAGCTAATTCTGCCATTAGTTTTATTTTTGAGACAAAAATTCTGAATTTTTCTAAACCTTGAGATCATATTTAACTTGTTGAGGGTGTTGTTGAAGCCATTCAATTATTTTATCTTGACTTAGTAATGACAGGTCGTAAGCAGCCCACCATTTAATGTTGAAATCTCTTGCTAAGTAATTTGGATGAGTAAAAGGCAATTTTGATGTGTAACTATAATCCCAAGTCATGATCCATGTAATTCCAAATTTGAGGACAAAATGAAGAAGTCTTGTTCCTTCTAAGAAATTTGTCTGGCTTTTGAAAATGTTGTAAGCTTCTTGAGCGAAGCTAGGTAAAATATGTCCTGTTAGTCCAAAATATAAAAACCATTCTGTAAACCAATATGGAAAATTTGCTTGTCCTTTCTTAAACCATATAAATTACAAATGAGAATATGGCCTGAAAAGTAAGAAATTGAACCAAGCTTTTTGATAGTCCCAATAATCGAATGCTTGAGGTATGAACTGTTTTGAAAAAGATTGTTGAGTGTAGGGAGAGTTGTTCCACTGCTTAATGGTCATGACACAATTGATTTTGATATTTGAATAAAGGATTTTTTTTTCAGGTTCTAGTTGATCATATTCATGGGTGAGAACTGTTGAATCAATGTCTACTAAGATGAATTCATAAAAAAGTCTTGTTTTGGCTAAGCTTTTCGACAGATAGTGCCAGTTAGCTGGGAAGATTTTTTGAGCAACATCCCTAGGGGTAATTCCAGGATTTAACCCATTTGGACTCAATGGCTAAAATTGGGCTGTTTTTTAAAATATTGAGGTCTATCTTTAGGCTGCACAATATTTTTGATGTATTGTTTGGCTGATGTCAATGGGACCATTGAAGAAGAAGGTGACCTGATTTTTTGTTGACTATGTTGTTGGGATGAAGAAGGGGTGGCCAAAGCCTGATGATAGGTTAATGCAGCAAAACGATTTTGAGAAAGAGATGTAGGTCTAATACCTGTTGAAGGCCTAATTCCTTAAGGATGCATATTGATTGGTGTTAAAGCAAGAGTTGATGGGGAATCGGGTCCATATTGATCTTTAGTTTTTTCTTTTTTCTTTTCCATTCATTGATTTTCCATGTAGAAATTCTCTTGTGAGAAAATCAGGTCAAACATTGTTTTTTTTCCTTCAATATGTTGAATTTCAAAATCAAAGCATGAAAGTATAGCTTGCCAATAGGCAAAAATGTGTTTTGATACTAAGTTTTGGACAATTTTTTTTCTAGAACACTTTTTGCAGCTTTGCAATCCATTTTAAAAGAAAAGTTTTATTAAATAAATCATCTTGAAATTTAGTGATACATAGCACTATAGATAAAATTTCCTTGTTGATAGTTGAATATTTTCTTAAGCTTCTGTCCAAATTTATGAATGGAATCTAACTAATTGTTCTTTATTATTATTTTGGGGTTTTTGCTTAAGGATTCCTCCATAACCTATATTTGAGGCATCTGTCTCTACTATCATAAAAGCTTCAAGATCTGAAATTCCTAGGCAAGGAAGACTTTTAACTTGGGTTTTTAAGGTTTTGACAATATGGGTCATATTATCATCCCAGGTTCGGGGATTCTTTCTTAATCTCTTGAATAAGGGTTTACAAATTATCCTTAAGTTCTGCACAAAGCCTGCTATTTAATTAAGACATCATAAAAATCTTTATACTTGATTGTTATCTTTAATTTCATTAGGGAACTTATCTAAAAATTCCATTGATCTACTAATAGGTTTGATAGTTCCTTGATAAATATCAAAAACTAAGAATCTAATTTTCGTTTGAAATAATTTCATTTTCTTAGCTGAAACTATTGAACCATTTTTCCTTGATGATTTCATAAAATTGATTAAAATGATTAAAATATTGTTCTATAGATTTTGAGAAGACTAAAACATCATCTATGTAAACTATTATAAATTGGATACAAGGATTAAAAATATCATTTATAATGTTTTGAAATTCTGAATGAGCATTTTTTAAACAAAATGACATTACATTTCATTCGTAATGACCAAAAGGAACTGTGAAGGCAGTTTTATTTACCTTGTTCAGCTATTTAAATATGATAATATCTTGATTTCATATCAAATTTTGAAAATAAAGAGGCTTACTAAATTCTAGTAATTAAATCTCTTTTGTTTGAAATTGGTTATCTAATCCATCTTAGTGTTTTATTGAGAAGTTTATAATTTATGACCATTATAGGTGCTCCTCTTTCTATTTCTGCTTGATTTTGGACATAAAATGTTGAATAGCTCCTAGGAGACTTACTTGGTCTAATTAATTTTTTACCTTGTTTAGCTATTTAAATTTGATAATATCTTGATTTCATATCAAATTTTGAAAATAAAGAGGCCTACTAAATTCTAGTAATTAAATCTCTTTTGTTTGAAATTGATTATCTAATCCATCTTAGTGTTTTATTGAGAAGTTTATAATTTATGACCATTATAAGTGCTCCTCTTTCTATTTCTGCTTGATTTTGAACATAAAATGTTGAACAGCTCCAAGGAGACTTACTTGGTCTAATTAATTTTTTATCTAGTCTTGGATTTCTTTTTTACAATATTCTAAAATTTTTTTGTTCATTTGGATAGGTCTTGCTTTAGTGGGCATATCTTTTTCATTGAAATTTGATTCATAAGGTAAGGAAACTATATGTTTCTTCCTACTCTAAAAAGCATTTGGATTTTATGAACACAGATCTTTTTTAAACCTTTGTTGAAGTTGTATTATTCTTTCTTTTACGAAAGGTTTCTCTAATTTTTCTTCTATTCTTTTATAATAAATTTCTTTACTTAATATTTTATTTTGGTTTTATTTTCTAGTTATTAAATTTATTTTTGAAACTGCTAGGGTTTTTAATAAGTTTACATCTTTGATTTTTGAACGGTTTAGGAATTCAAAGCAAATTTCTTTCCCTAGTATTTTTGTAGTGATTTCTTGTTTTGTTATTTTAAAGGGACAAATTAATGTTAAAAAAAGGAGTTCCTAATATCATAGGTTCATTTAAATTTTTAACTAATACAAAGGTGGTTTTAAAACATATTTTGTCATTACAATTTTTTGCATTAGATAATTTATAATTTATTGATAATTTTGCTTCTCCTACACCACTTAAACTTTTAGTGGTTTTTTTTTATAATATTGTGTGGAAATTAATTTTTCTTAAATACAATTCATATATGCTCTTGAATCCATTAAGAATACTGTTGTTATACTAAATTCGTTATTAATTGTTAAAGCGATTTGTCAATACCATTTTTTGAAGTTGAATTTTGGTAATTACATTAAGTTTCAACGTCTTTTCTAGTTTCTATAATTTCTTTTCCTTTATTTAGTTGTGGGGTTGCCATTATACTTAATATATCTATTCTAAATTTGCATCTTCTTTTCTTAATTGTTGTATTACTTCTTTAATATTTTTAATTTCTTCTTTTAGTTCTTGTAATGAAATGTTTTCTTTTGTTTCTTTATTTTTGAATTGATTAAATATTTGTTATAGGTTATAAAGTTTGATTTCTGTTTTAGGAACAAGGTCTCAGTATGAATAATATCTTTTAGTTTTATAAGATATTGATTTTTAAGTTCTTCGTCAGTTATCTTTTTTATTATTTCTATCAAAACTTGGACTTTGTCTCTTGAAATAACATTAATGGATTTTGAACAAGTTTTACAACTATATAATCCTATGCATTCTTTTTCTTCATTTGTTAATTCTTATAATTTTTCTTTTGAATTACTTGAATTATCAATTTGATAGATTTTATTATCATTTATACTACTTTCTAATTTATATTTGGTGTTAGTTTGTTGATTTTCTAAAAGAATATTCAAAGGCTTTGTTTATATTTTTTTATCTATTTTTAATTGATTAATTTTTTTCTTGAGTTGATAATTTTTTACTATATAATCATACCTATCGCATTTACAACAAACTATTTATTTGGTATATTTAATTTCTCTATGGTCTTTAGGGTCTCTATTATTTCTTTTTTCATATCTCATATGATACATTTTGTAATTTTTGTATGGTTTAAAGTCTTTTCGATATTTATTATAATTGTTTCTGTAATGTTTATATTTTTTATGAGTTTTATGTTTTTTATATTGTTATGAGGGTGCTTGTATTCTTTATGTTTATTACAAAAACTTTCTAATACTCTTGTCGTTTATTTTAATTCTGATTTTATTTTATATTAGAGTTTTATATCAGTATAATTCTTTATTGGTTATAAAGTTTATTAGCTCTCCAAATTATTTTAGATATATATATATATATATATATTTGGGCAAATTTAATGTTTTGATTCTTTCGACAACCAAACTGTTCTAACAACCCCGTCCTTTCTTTGCCTATCATCAAGTGGAAGAATCAAGACTGGAGCCCTAAGCCTCCGAGTGTGAAAGTGAGAAATTGAAGAGTAAATGCAGGTTGCAGGTGCTATAAGCGACGTATTAGTGGCACTCCCACAGTCGGGAGGTCTTCGGTTGCCGGAGTATCGGCATTTGCATGCTTTTTCCGACGCCAAGAATTTTCTATCCGTTGGATTTCTCAGAGTAAGCTTTCATTGATTTCATCTGCAGGTGTTATTCTCTTTTTGTATTTCTCATCATTCTCTGCTTCTGTGGATTTTGTTAGCATAGACCGTGTTAGAAAATGATGGGAATTTTAATATACTCCCTTGAGAAGAAAATTGTTTCTTCTAAAAGACGGCCAGTCTGAAATTTATGATCTTCTCTTACTCACATTTTCGGTGAAGCTGAAGTTACTCTCTGGCTGTGTTTTGGTTGTTTTGGAGAGAAAATTATGGAAAGGACCTGAAATTTTGGTAATCACGGAGGCTGGATTTTCTAAGTGCTGAAGAGTGCGAAGTAGTCTTGTTTGGAGTTAACATGCTTCGTTGCCTTTTGATTAATAACATATTTAGGTTTCAGATCGAAACTGATAATATAGCACTATATTAGACGTTTCTAAGCTTTTTGGTGACTTATGATCATTTCTTTTTTTTTTTTTTTGGGGGGGGGGGGGGAATGTAAAAAGGCCCCTTAAACTTTGGGTCATTTTAAATTAGAACACTAAATTTTCTATTTTGGAAATTATGTCCTTGAACATTTAACTTTCAGAAAATAGGTCATTCCATTTAGTTCCTCCCTAACAGCAAAAGCTCTCTTACCATGTTAGACATTCCATATGTCCAATTCTCTTGCCACCTCAGACTCTCCAGCCATCAGATTTGACTATGGGGAATCTGTTATGGTGAGAAAGATTACGCCATTAAGAAAAAATTGGATGGAGTGACGTGTTTACTAAAAGTTAAAAGTTTGAGGACCTAGTTTCCAAGATTGAAAGTTTAAGGGTCTACTTCAAAGTTACCTTTGAGGGGCTTTTCTGCATTTTTCCATTTTTTTCCTACTAAGAACACACTACAACCCTCATTTATCTTCATTTAGATGTTTAAGAGTAACCCACTTACCCAATTGATGGAAGATGAAAATTGGACTCAAGGGTTCTTGAGCTATAATTGCGAAACAACGATTTAGGTATAGGAAGCTCATGATACCCGTAAATCGAAACTATGATGCATTATGGTAGAATTGTGATTTGGTCAAATATGCTTTACTCATTTGCTCTAATTTCCTCTTAGTGACTGGTCTATTTGGTCAAATGACACTTCCTCCAATTGTGGATTGTAAACTAAAATAGGTTGTGATTTGGTTCATGAATGCATGGGTTAAGAAAAAAATAGGTTGAGCTCCATCATGAATATTTTAATCACATTGACACACCTAGAAGCATTTTTTTTTTATTTATTATTTTTTTTCCTGCTTCAGGCAGCATTTACTTTCCCAGAATCTAATTATTTGACCTTAAACTTTACAACAACTGCATAGAGCTACTTTTTTCAACCTGTAATTTCTAGTTGACTTTCATGAGATTGCTCATCTTGATTCATAGTTACACTGCTTGATTAGTGAAATACTACATATACACTATTCTTCCCTGGGCGACTTTCATGTCTGTTAATAAAACCTTTAGTCTAAAGGAAATCTTGCAACTAATTAAACCTTTAAACTGACGGAAATCTTGCAACATGAGATTATCCTTTTGCCTGGAAATGAAACCTTGAGGATAAGGCTCACATCATTTGACTTAAAAAGCTGAAGGTCCACTCTAATAAGGCAAGAAACTCAAGAAACTATTGCATATGTCTCACATACAAAATGATGTCCAAGACAAAACATTTTCTACCTAGTTGAAAATCAGCTTGTTGTATCTCCTATCATATTGCTTGTATATAATTCTTATGGGCAGGAAAGTTAAACAGTTTCTAGTGTTATTATACTGTGTACGCTATGCTGAATTAAGCACTTTTAAGTCATTCTTTTCTGTTTTAGAGCTACCCTTCCTTTGGCAATGCCAAGCTTTGTAGACTATACAACTGCCGATCTAGAGGCTTAGTCATGAGAGCATCAGCAGATTCAAGTGATAATCTGGTGCCTGTTGCGCCCCTTCAATTTGAGTCACCAGTTGGGCAACTTTTGGCACAAATTCTGCAAACTCATCCTCATCTACTGCCAGCAGCCATTGATCAGCAGCTTGAGAACCTTCATACTGATTCAGATGCCCAGAAAGAAGAATCTTCATCTCAAAATATCCTTTACAAGTAAGTCTTTTCATTATTTATCCCTTTTCCTTCCTCCAAGTTAGTTGTTTTGATGACAGATGAGATAAAATCGGTATGCGTTTCCTCTAGATGTTCTGGCATTAATATCTTTTAATGCTTTATTGGTTAAGGTTCTTCTTTTTGTGTGTGTTGGGAGAGGAGAGAGAGAGAGGGGGGGTTGCAAGTTCTCGCAAAGCTTGGGTTAAAAAGGCTATAATGGAAGCAGTTTACTTGATTATGCAAGCTTTACTAATATAAAAGTTTGCATCTTGTTACCGGAGTTTAACAAGTAGTATGGCCATTGGAAAAATGATGATTTTAGTTTTAATGCTTGAATAGAAGATGTGGGATTCTATAATTATACGGTTATTATTCTGATTAGTTTCCTTTTATGTAAATATTTGATTTCTGATTTGTTTCCTTAGAATTAAGTTTGATTGATTATGAATGATTTGTATTTAATAGGTTTGATTTGTATCTCTAGGATTGTCGAGGATTCTCCACCCTTAATTGCTCTAGATAGGAGTATATAAACCCTACGCTACCTCTTGTAAACCTCAGATTTTGAGTAAATAACAATTTTTGATGGTACCAGAGTTGAATGATCTCCTAATTGCGGGTTGCTCATGTTGGGCCACCTATTGTTCTCTTGTAGTTTCAGACTCCAGATGTTCATTCCTAGGCGTGCAAGGGGTGTATTGAAGTCCAACATTGGTAAGGAGAATGTGTTAAGAGCTCATTATATACACTTGGAGATTCCTTTCCTTTGAAGCTAGCTTTTGGGATGAGTTATCACTCTTATTATGGTATTAGAGCAAGGTTCTCTAAAGTACCTCATTTTCTTTCCACTCAAAATCTCTCTCTCTCTCTCTCTCTCTCTCTCTCTGCAACCACAAGTTACATAAGATAATCATAGAAACTTTAGGATAACTATAGAGGATTTTAGGTAATTGTCAAGGGTGTGCGGATTCAACCTCAGGAACTTTCTCCATAGTCTTAGTGTTGGGAATTATGTCTTGCTATAATCCTGTACTTTTTTAATGGGAAAAAATAGAAATGCAGAAATGATGAAAATTGAAGGCCTTTTACAAGAAGCTAAAAGGCTATGGCTTTTTTGATAAGCAACATTTTAATGTTAAAACATGTCTCTTTTATATCGGATAGGTACTGGTAATGGGTTGCTTCTGTTATGCTGTTAAGGGGTAATTAGGGAATGTTTAGAGGGGTGAGTTTGTCATAAATGGGGGAGTGGGACTGTGAGAGTGTGTGGAGAATTTTTTGTCAGAGTGTGTGTAGGAGCATTTTGCTCTAGAGGAGCTTGTAGCTCTGGTAGGAGGCTCAAGGGTCTCTGGTTTATCTTGCTGATAGTTTTTCCTTGCTGTTTGTATTTTCTCCATTTTATCAATATAAATCCCAGTTCTTCTTTGGTTAATTTCTGGTTCCTATCAATATCTCTTAGAAAGCCTGTAATTTTGATGGCAGTCATGACAAGTCTGTAACATGTTAGAATGATGAAACATAAACTGGATCTAACTATTTGTCAGTCTATATGCTTTATAACATAGCATCGCAATGTTCTAAGAAATACACCAAAAAAAATGAGGAGTTTACTTCCCCAGTACCTTAGTGTATTACTGTTCATTTTCTTCTGGTCTTTTAATGTCAGTCTTAAGCGAATGGGACTAGTTCTGTTGTTTTTATATATATAGTTGATACATTGATAGAATAAATGACAAATAAATGAGCAAAACTTGTCTATTAGATCTTGTAATAGACTAATTGATTGAAGAGCTTACTTGCCTGATGACTGAAGAAAGAAGCTGATGGTAATCCTTATCAGGATAATGTCAAACCTCAACTGAATTGATTGTTTCTATTTTGATTTGACAAATATTATTTATAGAATAAGAGACATGAGACCAGCTTGTCTGATTGTCTAATTTGTTGATCAATTATATGGCAACAGAATTTACTCTCTCACAAACACAAACAGGTGATGGAAATATATTGTTTACTAAATCAGAACAACATGCTGTGTTTTTTGAACTTGATGAAAGAAGCTGATAGGACCTATAACAGAATAAAACTCCAAACCAACCAAACCCTATATAGATGTAGAAAGATAGCAGTTGCTACAGATGGATAAAACCAGAAATACAATTCTTAAACACAACTATGTAGCAAGCATTACACCAGAAAGGAAATGGATAACCCTAACTTCAAGAGGCTAGAATCTCTCCCAAGCAACCACTCCCAAAAGATGATAATGCCTGCCCCCCTTGACTTCTAGAACCCCTCATAACCCCTTGTCACAACCTTCTCTCTCCCTCTCTCCTTCACTCCCGCTTTCTCCACTAGTGTCAGGTGTGGTTGCCCCTTTTTGTAATTCCCTCTCTGCCCTTATCTGCAGCTTGGGTTGGCTTATATCTATTGGTTAAGTAGGTCCATCTCTGTCATGCCTTAAATCCGAGCACGTAACTGGCACGACAAGTGGTGATAATCTACATTTACTGTAAGCCTAAACTCAACTCAACCAACCACAAAGATCAAACATACATGCATGCATACTTACATTCGACTATGCAAGAGAAAACCATAACTTTTGATTCTTTCAACAATAAGTTATATGCATTCATAACATGTTTTACTTCCATGTTTCTAATTATTCCTGTTGAAATATTCTTCAGCTTTTCCAATATTCTCCCACCTAATCCAGCATGTTCTCCCACCTAATCCAGCATGGTGTTGTCTGCAACTTTACATGTTATTCTCTTCTTTATAGTTGTCTACAGAGTGTATATTTTTCTGTCACATAATTATGTCTTCCTCTTTAGAATCTTTCACAATGTACATATAGGAAGTCTTGTTGTACAGATATGAATAATAAGAGATTATCTTTCTCTCTGAACATTCTGGTATTCACATAATTCCCATAAGTGAAAACTGACATGGTATCAGAGGCAGTGAATCCATTAAATATTGAGTGATCTGTAAAAGTGAGTTTGGCATCTCACCGCCCACCTAGGAAGTCTCCCCTCCTCAATTCCGGCCCGTCCCCGAAGTCCGGCAGCCCATTCCGGCGCGCGTGAGTCTCACGCGCCACCACCATCTTTTACGTGAATCTCGCGCCGGCGCGTGTGGGCGAGTGTGACCGCCGTTCAGGTCCGTGTTCGTACTTCCGGCGTCGACTCCCTGTCTCCGGCACATTCCTGGTATCAGTTTGGTTATTAGAGCATTTTTGCATTTCTGGTATCTGCAAGTTCACGTATCTGTTGCTGCTGGTTCTCAGAATAATCTTGTGAAATAATGTTCTTTGGCCTTAATTGCCATTTTAAGTGAACTTCATTACCATTACATGTCTTAGCTCTTTCTTGGCCTTAATTGCCATTTTTAATATTCAGTGAGCTCATTTATTGACCTTAATAGTCAACTTTGAGTGGCCTTCCTACCATTTCCTTCTTATCTCACCAAATTTTTCAAGACCCATTGTATTTATTTCCTCTAATTATGTCTGGAATTGAACAAACTGAGGTTAAAATTCAACCTGAGGAGATTAACCGTATAGGGGAATTACCAAATATTCTTGCTTCCTATAGATTGGATGGGAAGAACTACCTCAAGTGGTCTCAACTTATACGTACAATACTAAAAGGAAAAGGAAAAATCAAACATCTCACAGGTATGGGTCCTAAACCTGAAGATCCTAAGTTTGAAGCATGGGATGAGGAAGACTCCATGATTATGGCATGGTTATGGAGCTCTATGACACCTGAGATCAGCGACACCTGTATGTTTCTAGCTACTGCCAAAGATATATGGGAAGCAATTCAACAAACATATTCCAAAGCTAGAGATGCTGCCCAAGTATATGAAGTAAAAGTGAAAACTATGGCTGCAAAACAAGGTAACAAGACTGTTACTGAATATGCAAATCAATTAAAATCTTTATGGCAGGAACTAGATCATTACAGAATCATAAAAACTAAATGTCCTGAGGATGCTGCTATTCTAAAAGAGTATATTGAGCAAGACAGAGTATATGATTTTTGGTGGGACTCAACCCAGAATTTGACCAAGTCAGAGTCCAAATTCTAGGGAAATCAGAAGTTCCATGTTTTAATGAAGTAATTGCCCTGATTCGAAGTGAAGAAAGCAGGAGAGGGCTGATGCTTGAACCTAAAGTCACTGATAGCTCTGCTATGGTGGCTAAATCAACTACAAATCAAGAGAGGGTCACAAGTCTCGAAAGGGAAAAAAGTGGCCAACAAAAAAATCAGAATCGGGATGAGTTATGGTGTACATACTGCAAAAAGTCTCGTCATACACGAGAAAAATGTTGGAAACTTCATGGAAAACCACCAAGTAAAGAATGGGGTCATAAAGGAGGGCAACAACGAAATAGAAACCAAGCACATGTTGTTGTAACATCACAAGAGCAGAACAACCTTAATCAAGAAGAGATTGAGAGGATAAAGGCTTTTATCAACAACATGGAAAAACAAGAGGGACTCTCAGGTACATGCTCCATGGCTTATTCTGGTAAGTTTCCACTCTCTATTGGATTAAATGCCTCATATATTACTTTTTCCAACTCTTGGATCATGGATTCAGGAGCAACCAACCATATGACTCATTCATTTAAACTTTTCTCAACTTATTCCCCATGTCCCAGTAACAAGAAAATAGCTATCGTTGATGGGTCTTTGACCACTGTAGCAGGACAAGGTGATATCAAAATTAGCCCAACTATTATTTTAAAAAATGTCCTACATGTTCCTAAATTAACCACAAATCTGGTCTCTATTAAAAAACTCATTGAAGATTTAGATTGTAATGTGGTTTTTCATAAAAATTACTGTGAATTTCAGGACAAAGGGAAGACGATTGGACATGCTAGGGAATGGAATGGCCTCTACTACCTTGAGACGTCAAATACAGCTAAGAGCAAGATGCCTTTTACTTTTGTTTCACAGTTTGCCACATCCAATAAAGAAAGAATTTTTCTTCATCATTATCGTCTTGGACATCCTTCTTTTTCAATTATTAAAACTTTGTTTCCTTCATTATTCAAGGATTTAGATGTTGAAAATCTTCATTGTGAAGTGTGTGAATTTGCCAAACATAAACGTGTACCTTTTCCAATTAGCAATAAAAGAAGCCTTGTTCCATTCTACCTTGTTCATAGTGACATTTGGGGACCAGCTACTGTTTCTAATGTTTCAGGGGCAAAATGGTTTGTTACTTTTATTGATGATTGCACCCGAGTTACATGGATATACTTGCTCAAACAAAAATCTGATGTCAGCTATGTTTTTTCCAAATTTTATTCTATGATAAAAAACCAATTTGGGGTTAATATCAAAAGACTTAGGTCTGATAATGCTAGGGATTATTTCAATCAGATTCTTAACTCGTTTTTTGAAAAAGAGGGAATTATACACGAGTCATCATGTGTTTATACGCCACAACAAAATGGAGTGGCTGAGAGAAAAAATGGTCATCTTCTTGAACAAACTCGGTCAATGTTATTTCAAAAGAATGTGCTTAAGATTTTTTGGGGAGAAGCTGTTCTTACAGCGACATACCTAGTAAATCGTTTACCTTCTAGAGCTTTGGGTCTCAAAAGTCCAATGGACATCCTTTCAACTTTCTACCCGAATCTGAAAACTACAAACAATCTCATCCCTAGGATTTTTGGGTGTGTGTCTTTTGTTCATATCCATCATCAAAATAGAGGAAAATTAGACCCGAGGGCTCTAAAATGTGTTTTTGTAGGGTATTCATCAACTCAAAAAGGGTATAAATGCTATCATCCACCCACAAAGAAAATCTATGTCTCAGTTGACGTCACTTTTAATGAGCAAGATTCATATTTTGCCACCTCTTATCTTCAAAGGGGGAATACACCTGAGGAAGATAATGGGTGCGAAGAAAATGGGTGCCTTCTTGATTTTTCATCAATTCCCTTGACAGGGTCTAAACCTTTACCCACAAAAACAGTAGAAACAGTGGCTGAATTCATGTTCAGATCTGAAACACAGAATGATAACCATGAAACTGAATCTGAAACAGTAACTGAACCCATGTCCAATGTCCAAGAATCTAGGCCTAAAGAAGAGGATATTTTGAACCCTGCTCCTCCTGAGGAAGTAAGATTTGGCAAAGGCAAGGTGTATACAAGGAAGAAAATGGTCATTCCAGAACCTATGCATGTCCAAGAATCCAACTTAAATCCTTGGTAATGATCTCTAACCATCCTTTACAAAATAAAAATGAGATTTTTGAGAATAGTGACCAGGATCTTCATTTACTCATTGCTCTTAGAAAAGGAACCAGAAAAAGTACAAAACAACCTTTATACCCCCTTGCACAATTTTTATCCTTTGATAACTACTCACCATCTTTCAAAGCTTTTCTGACAAGCTTAAATGCTATCACCATTCCTAAAAGTTTATCCGAGGCTTTATCTAATAAAAAATGGAAACAAGCTATGAATGTAGAAATGGAAGCTTTGGAGAAAAATAAAACTTGGGAATTAGTGAAATTACCTACTGGAAAAAAAACCAGTAGGATGCAAATGGGTGTATGCTGTGAAATATAGAGCTGATGGATCAATTGAGAGATATAAGGCCAGGTTGGTAGCCAAAGGTTATACCCAAACCTATGGAATTGACTATCAAGAAACTTTTGCCCCAGTATTATTATCAATTGCAGCTAATTTTGGTTGGGAATTGCAGCAATTTGATGTCAAGAATGCCTTTCTACATGGAGAGCTAGAAGAAGAAATTTACATGGAGATTCCACCAGGATATGGAAAGAATTTGGCTACAAATACTGTATGCAAATTGAAAAAGGCATTATATGGCCTTAAACAATCTCCACGTGCTTGGTTTGGGCGTTTCACAAAAGTTATGATAATTATGGGGTTTAAACAAAGCCAAGGTGATCATACTTTATTCATCAAACACTCTTCTTCAGGGGGAGTCACAGCCTTATTGGTATATGTTGATGATATAATAGTAACTGGAAATGATAAAAAGGAACAACAGGCCGTGGGTCAATGTCTAGCTAAGGAGTTTGAGATCAAAGCGTTGGGAAGACTGAAGTACTTTCTTGGAATAGAAGTGGCTCATTCAAAGAAAGGAATTTTTATCTGTCAACAAAAATATACTACATATCTCCTCAAGGAACAGGTAAAACAGCATGCAAGCCAGCAAGCAATAGATTCTAACTTTAAACTTGGAAAGACTGAGGATGACATCCCTGTTGACAGAGAGTCATATCAACGCTTGGTAGGAAGGCTTATTTACCTATCTCACACTCGACCAGACATAGCATATGCTGTAAGTATGATCAGCCAATTCATGCATGACCCAAGGGAAACTCATCTACAGGCTGCTCATAGAATATTACATTATCTTAAAGGAACACTTGGAAAAGGTATCTTGTTTAGAAGAAATGGAGGTTTAATACTTGAAGCATATACTGATGTTGACTATGCTGGATCAATTATTGACAGAAGATCAACATCAGAGTATTGTACGTTCCTTGGTGGGAATCTTGTGACATGGAAAAGTAAAAAACAAAGCGTAGTAGCCCGTTCAAGTGCAGAAGCTGAATTTAGGGCAATGGCTCATGGTGTATGTGAACTACTCTGGTTAAAGATTATTCTTCAAGACTTAAAGATAAAGTTGGATGGCCCTATGAGACTCTATTGCGACACAAATCAGCCATCAACATAGCCCATAATCCAGTACAACATGACCGCACAAAGCATATTGAAGTGGATAGGCATTTCATCAAAGAAAAATTGGAAAGTGGACTGATTTGTACACCATATGTCTCTACACATGACCAACTTGCTGATATTCTAACCAAAGGATTGAATAGCTCAAACTTCCAGAATATTATATGCAAGCTGGGTATGGAAACCATCCATTTACCAACTTGAGGGGGAGTGTTGAAATATTCTTCAGCTTTTCCAATATTCTCCCACCTAATCCAGCATGTTCTCCCACCTAATCCAGCATGGTGTTGTCTGCAACTTTACATGTTATTCTCTTCTTTATAGTTGTCTGCAGAGTGTATATTTTTCTGTCACATAATTATGTCTTCCTCTTTAGAATCTTTCACAATGTACATATAGGAAGTCTTGTTGTACAGATATGAATAATAAGAGATTATCTTTCTCTCTGAACATTCTGGTATTCACATAATTACCATAAGTGAAAACTGACAATTCCCATAACAAAATATCATCCAGATAAATAGAATATTCAGAAACATGGTTTTACAAAAGAATCAAATTATCATTTTCTCTCCTTTACACAATAATAATACTAACATCCATTCTAGGTGTCCTATATAACTACATAGCAACTCTAGAACTTTTACAAACCCAAAAGGAGAACTTAACAAAGAGACCAATCCCGAAGGCAAAGAGGTCTTGACCACAAGGACTCCACTACTCCTCAAGCAGTGGCTCTTCGTCTACCACTAGCACTGAAAAGGGTATAAAGAGGGTAAGTATAAAATTCAGCAAGCAGATAACTCTACAACATAAACAAAATCAGTTTGCATCATCTTTAAACATGCATATATGAACATTAAATTAATATAATCCAACATCATAGAGCCAATGCTTTCATACTCACAAGTTCAATCAATCCACACATATTTCAAATTTCAACTCTCAACTCACCTCGGGTTGTCCATAGTATCTGTGGTTGTTGCCCGCAATCAATCCATACATGACAAGATTCCCTGTCCACAGTAACCATGGCCGTTGCCTACGGCCCCAATTGCATCCACCTGTATCGCTACATTTAAGTGTCTCCACCCATATGCCTCCCATTTACATTCTTGCCATATAGGCACTTTTCGTTTCTCAACTGATATGGTGTACCGCCATGTCCAATCTTTCCACATCCACAAGTACAAACACAATCACAACCAATTATATACTATGTGTTCACAATGTGCACACAACTCAAACATGTTTCATGGGAAACATTCTTACATCAATGATAACTGACACAAATCTCTTACTCATATCATACAACATAAATTTCAATTAAGAATCATGCACAACATGATCAGCCTTTGTGGTATCAGTCATCTTAAGTTCACATCATTCACTATCTCAAAACATGCATATGGCTATTATGCGACTCACAGATCATGTTTTCACATTGCTCACAATCCAATCAAGGCACCAAACTATATTGCAATTCATAGGATATGTATCCGTATTTTCTACACTTCTCATGCAACAGATTTAGCTGTCAATTATGTTAAATTCATATAAGCATGTGTTAATGATGCATTGAAAGAAAATCTCAAAAAAACATTCATTGAGTAGGGTTATCTACTCACCTCTATCTTAAGCTAAAATCTCTACTCAAACTCTCACTTGAGGCACGAGGGAAGATGATTCAAGGTATTTGGGAGGCATGTCCTAAAGATTTAACATGGAAAAACAAGCGAAAAGAGGTCAATTTCCAATTTTTTGCAAATCTTCGGCCAACCAGTCGATTGGCCCACTTTGGCAATCGACCGACTTGCCTTAGGTCACTTAAGCTTTGAAGACAGAAGTCAACTAGTCGACTAGTCTGCTTAGGCAGTTGATTGGCTGCCTCTGCTAGGACTTGGTGGGATTTTCAGAAAGCCACCAGTCAATTGGCTCTTTATATCAGTCGACTGGCTCGTCTTTGGTAACCCAGAAATGGGACTCCAGAAGACAACCAGTCAACTGGCTGGTCGTGCTTCCATAATCAAACCTTCCAAAAATGCCAAGCATGCTTCCAAACCCCCCATGAAACCATTCAACATCATTGAGTCAACAAAACACATTTTCAATCAGTTGAAACTTTCAAATTCCAGAAACAAGATTGATTTCAAAGTTTTCACAAGTTCTAAAATTTTTTTTGAAGTTATTAATCATATATGTTTCCAACCAATTTCCACATTTTCCTTGCAACTTACAAGTGAAGATAAGTTCAGAATGCATGGAATCAACAAGATGGAGGTCTAGAAGCATGATTCAACCACAACCAACAAGGTTTCCATCAATTTCTAGTCTAGGGATTCCCTTGAGCGAAAATTATAGAATGTGGGGGATTTTCATGAATCTCACCTTGAATCAAGAGATTTTTGGGGGAGGAAAGAGTTGTTGGATGAGGGTATTCGCTGGAGACTCAAATGAAAGCAAGGTTTGTGGAGATTTTGATGGAAGAGAGGAAGAGGAAAAAGAAGCACAAATGTGGGCGTGAGAATGGAAGGAGGTGGTGGCTGAAGTAATGTAGTGTGTGTGGGTGTGAATGTCCATTTTGCCCCTCAACACAAAGATGAAAGAGATTTAGGTCCAAGGTCAAAATTGGAACTTTCACAAAATAAAAATAATGTATCACCAACACACATCCAACTGAAATCACAATGCCACAACTGGCTTAGCAACAAGACCACTCACCAAACATCAAGATTACAACATATTTTCACACAAACACGAGAGTTTTACATTTCTTTTAATTTGGTCTCACACAAGGACTTAATCACATATATATATATATGCTCTTCCATAACATCCGACACACCTTGATAAATCTTAAATGCACATAACCATCACAATCACAAGCATTAATGCACAGTCTTGCCCAATTATCACATACACATTTTTCCAACATACACAAGGCCATCACAACACGTTTTATTACTCAACATTGTTTAATCATCAAATATATCAATTTTTCATCATCCAGAACGATTCACACACACACGAATGCACAGATAGTGATGAACACATCATAGGTCCTGATCATAGAACAACAGTATTGCAAGCTCCCTTCCCTCTTCTTCTAGGATATGTTTTCTTAACAACAGGCCCATCAGGAGCCTACCCTGATTGCATCTTATTTTTTACCAGGAGGCATTTTCTGTTTTTTGTTTGTTTGTTTAATTGATTGCTTGGTTGTTTCTTTGCTTTTGTTTTGTTTTGTTTTGTTTTCCTTTGTCTCCTGCATATTGGCACAACCTATTTCCCAGGATTATAAAGATCTTTTCTCTTTGGAGCTCTCTCTCTTAATTACTGTGTCCAAATGAGAAGTTATGAGCAAAAGTGTACATAGCTTTTAGACATGAACATACCTAATTGAACAGAAATTCTTTTGTTAAATTTGAATTTCAGGAGGATAGCAGAAATCAAAGAGAAAGAAAAGCGTACAACATTGGAAGAGATAATATACTGCTTTGTTGTACAAAAATTTGTGGAAAGCAGCATTTCAATGATTCCAAAAATATCATCAACCTCAGATCCTACTGGCCGAGTGGATTTCTGGCCAAACCAGGAGCAGAAACTAGAAGCTGTTCACTCTCCAGAGGCATTTGAGATGATACAGAGTCACTTATCTCTTGTACTAGGAGAACGACTTGTGGGTCCTCTTCAGACTACTGTTCGGATCAGTAAAATAAAACTTGGGAAGCTGTATGCTGCTTCAATAATGTATGGATACTTTCTTAAACGAGTTGATGAACGGTTTCAACTTGAGAGGACAATGAAAACCCTTCCTGAGGATTTTGGTAAAGCAGACATAAGCTTTGAAGAACCATCACCAGCAAACAAGCTTTGGGATACCGATTCCATGATTAGGGTCCCTGCATATGAAGATGGTGATAGTATTAATGAAGGAGATTATTACATGGACACCGGTGAAGGCAAATCATACAGGCTGAGATCTTATGTGATGTACTTGGACGCAGAGACACTGCAGAGATATGCTACCATACGATCTAAGGAAGCCATATCCTTGATTGAAAAGCAGACTCAAGCTCTATTTGGAAGGCCTGACATACAAGTCTCCGATGATGGTTCTATTGAGACTTCCAATGATGAACTGCTTTCTATCACTTTCTCTGGATTGACCATGTTAGTTTTGGAGGCCGTCGCCTTTGGATCTTTCTTATGGGATGCCGAAAACTATGTTGAATCCAAATACCATTTTGTCAATAACTAGAATTCTATCATGTAGATCTTTTGGCATGCTTTCTGTAGACTGTAAAGAATGTAAATGTAGTATATTTCCCATTGTCCAATAGTTCTGTTAGCTCTCTTGTTGACATATATTTGTTTGCTGTATCTAAATGGGAGTGAGTTCATTGTACTGCTGAACTCATGACCTAAGTGAATGGAAAAAGTTGAGGAAGACTGTAAAGGCTACGATATTTCACTGTGAAAACTAACGAAGCTAATAAATATTGAACCACCATGAAAGCGTATAGTTAAATGTCCATTCTATTTTTTTACCCCCCTGAATGTCATTCCGCGGAAAGAGTTAATATTAAATTTGTAATATATCAAACTTGGTCTACTGATTGTTGGCAGGAAGTCTTTCTTTATGGTTGTCATAGCTTATCCCTCAATAATACTTTTAGTGGTCTATTCTCCCTTGTATGTATTAGGAATACGCAATTATGATTATAAAGAATCAGAACTATGAATTGTAATCCTAGAATAAAATAATCTTAACCATAATTACAAAATTACCACACGAGCCCACAAGATAATTATCTATGATATGAAATTGGGTAAAAAAATGTGAATATAGCAGGGACAAAAAGATGAATGAGAGGGAGTTCAGGAACTGATGCTGGGATGGTTAATGACAGTTAACTGTTTGAAGATTTTTTCTTTTGGGCAAGAAGACTACAGTATAATTGGCATGGTGTTTGTCTTTGCGTTAGACAAATAGATCCGTGGAAAACCCATTCAAGGGAAAAGTGAGGAATCAAATCCGCATGTATTGAAAAAAGCCATTTGAGTCGGGCTCTATGGACATACAGTCTTTAATACCATTTTTTTTTGTCCTTTTTTGGCAAGAAGAATCCAGTGCAGCTGCATGGTAAAAAACAACGAAAAACTCATTCAAGTGAAAGAAAAGTAAGTAATCAAAGTCACAAACTTTGAACATTGCTAATTCTTTTTTTCTTATTTATAAGATTCAAATTCAAAACTTAATTTTAAAAAAAATAAATATCAAACTTGAATTAAACAAATATTAAATTTTTTTAAAAAATGTCATTTAATTCCTGATTACATTATTGATTATATCATGCAAAAATAGAAAATTTCATTTAATCTATAGTAAAAAATTGAAAACTCAAAATATATTTGAAAAAAAATTTGTAATTAAATTATTAATTCTTATAGTTTTATTTAATTTTTAATTTGACTTTAATAGTCTAAAAATTTATCATTAGATCTTAATAGTTTTAAATTAATCACTATCATAAAAGCTTTTACAGGTGTCTTATTAAATTTTATTAATATGGCTAACCATGTACCATATTAATATTCTTTTCTCATTTTTATTAAGAGTTTCTCATCCAATTGAATAGAAAACTAATCATTTTTGAGTTTACTGATCCTAAAAGAAAGGTAGAGTTGTTCCAAAAGTGATATTTCAAGAAATTGAACCATTAACTTTCTTTGAATTTAAACAATTTTTACTACTGCAATTAGCCAACTTTGAATATATTAGTATTTTTTTTAAATAGGCATCCTCTACTGAAGACAATCTTACTTGAAGCACTGCCGAACATTAAATGTAAACTCTCTTTCACCAAAAATTTAAACATGAGTTTAGCACCTGGATCCTCTGCAATACTTTTAGTATTGCAGAGTGCAATACTTTTTTTAGCAACAGTTTTTTCTGTTGCTAAAACTTTCAGCAACAGCATTACTGTTGCTAAAAGTATTACACCTCTGCAATATTACAGAGGATCCAAATCTATGAGTTTACTACCTTATAAAAGATTAGACTCTTTTACTAATCCAACATTTATTAATATATACTATTACTTTGAATGTATAATATAATTTCAACTAACCCATTTAAATCACTTAACATAAGGTAGATCACATCATCTATGCGAGTTAATTTCACTTCCTCATCAACTTTTTTTTTTCTTTTGTTGGCATAAATATTCACAATGTTAATATACAGTGAACCATTTAATTACAAAATCTTAACCATTTTTTTCAATTGAATTAAATTAAAAAATTTAATTACAAGTCCTTAAATTCAAAAAAAATTAAATTAAATTATAAGGGCAAAACAAATTTACCATTTTGTTTTTCAATTCAAGGCAACTTTTGTTAGTCTCAAACACAAGTGAAAACAAGCCTTTTATCTGTTTGGTTCAACAGAGAGATGAGGGAAAATAAAATTTTTTCGTTTAATTTAACTTGAGGGGATGAGAGGAGGGGAGAGAAAATAAACCTTTTTTTATTTGGTTTGTAAGGGGAGTGGAGGGAAAATAAAACAAAAATGACTATTATAATTATTTGATTATATGACCAACAGAATATGATAAATTTATTATCACTTATATTTAAATAAATTAGCTCATTTCTTATTGTAAAATAATATAACATTTTACAATCTTCAATTTGATTCATCTAAAAAGCATTTCAAATATATAATATGTTTTAAAAATCATATCAAATTTTAATTTTAGTCTTACCATAATAAGAAAAGAAACTAAATAATTTTATTATTAGAAAAAATAATATTTTGTTATTTGCTTGAGATAAACTCATTTTCTACTTCATTTAGATCTCTAGTTTAACAATATATTTTGTTCTTTGTAAGCATGCAACCTTTGAAACTTGAATTTTTCTTGTATTGTTCTTGGGTAGAAATGATAGATTGAATCATATTATGACAAAAAATGAAATTATGGATTGATTTGGAGGACCAAACCATGAGAAAAAAGTATGAAAGTGTTTAGGAACTAAGCTGAATAAACTAAAAAGTTTGTAGGGGATGATTTTGACAAAAAACAAAATATATTTTTAAATTAGGGATCTACATGAAGTAGAAGACAAGTTTATATCAAGCAAAGGACAAAAGAAAAATTTTGACCAATGACATAAGTGAATAAACTGAAACATTTTTTTTGATTAAGGAGTACATGTGGCTAGCAATTTAACTGATGGAATTACAAAAAAAATGATATATATGACAAAAATTGAAACATACGAGACATAAACGGGCAAAAAAAGTAAGTGATATAAATGAAACTTGGTGTAAACTTTAGAGACATAAAGTATTATTTTGCCTATAATAATAATAATAATAATAATAATAATAATAATAATAATAAAACTTTTAAATAATCTAAATATATTATACAAATATATTATTTAAAGAGCAAAATGAAATAAGTTAGAAGGTAATTTGGTATTAAAAAAAATGTTGAGGACACTTAGAGTGTGTTTGGTTTGTGAAAACATTTCCTATTTTCATTTTCAATCTTCATTTCCTGAAACAGTGAAAACATTTTTTTGGTGTTTTCAGATTTAGGTTTATTTTAATAAATGTTTTCAAAAAAACGTTTTCAGTTAACTCAATTAAACGCATTTTCAAGTTCATTTTCTGTTTTCAGTGAAAATAAAAACAAGAAATGCCCAAACCAAACAGGCCCTTATAATTTTTTATATTATTACGATTTTCTTCTCATCTAAATTTTACTCAGAGGAAAAGAAAATGAGAAATAGAGAGAGATTTTTCACCTTTAGTTTTCCTCTTATTTCCTTCAACTAATTGAAACAACTAAAATCAATTTAAAAAAATCTCTTTCCTCCCCTTCTCTCCCCTCCACTTTGTTTCCGACGAAACCAAACAATACCTTAGGCAACTAAAGCGTGAGCTTTTTTTTTTTCCTTCTATCAGTGTCCACTCGAGATTTGGATTATCTTTTTAATTTTTCGGTTAAAGAGAATCTTTAGATGCCAACAATCGTTAGATAACTATAAGACCTATCTATATATATGAGATTCATAACTATTTAATGATTGTAAATAACTAAAATGCTTCTTAACCTAAAAATTAAAGAAAAGACATGAATCCGTTCACGTTCTTTGTTATGTAATGGACGTCCCTTTTGTTGTACTATGTTTCAATTAATGAAAAAAAAAAAAAACTAAAGCGTGAGTTGGATTCAGTATCTACTTAATCTAACAGTCCGAAATTCGCCAGTTACGCTTGCACTTGAACCCATGGTGGTGATATAAACATATATATCTGCTCCGTCTGCACCAACAAACACTCCCTTCATCTCGCTGTTGAACATACCGAGCGACCCAGCATCCGACGCTTGTCTGATTTGTCGAATTCTTTGAAATACGCCCGCCCATCTCAACCCGTCTAATCTCTTGCAAGCAGTTTCGTGTATCGTAGTTAGTTTTTCTGGATTCTGGATTTTCTCTCAGTTTCTCTTCATTCCCTAGCGCTGCGTAATTGTCATATCATATAACCGTCGTCGACCAGAAAAATGGGTTACGAGAACGATCCGTACGTCCCTCTGTTTCTCTGAGAATATTCACTTTAGGGTTTAGTTTCTGTGGTTTGATTATTGTGCTTGACTCTTTTTTTTTTTTCTCTCTCTCTCTCCCTCCCTTAAAAATTTCCTCTTTTAGGTTTCGGGACGAGGATGGAGAGCCATTGATGGACTATGATGATGTACAATCCGATCGCGAGCTATCTCCCGAACCCCATCAGCAAGGACTGCTCGACGATTTGGAGGAAGACGTCGAAGATTGGCATGGACGAGATCGATCGCAAACTCCTGTCTACGATAACGAATCGTCCATGTTAAAGTCGAAGCCAAGGAAGAGGCTAATCAAGAAAAGTGACACTGGAAGGCAGTCTCTGGCCCCAGAACTTGTTGATGATGATGATGAGGAGGAGGAGGAGGAGGGTAATATTCCGGCGAGTTTTGTGAGAGACGGGTCTGAGGATGGGGAAGGAAGAAAGAGGAAAGGGAAGGATGGTGGCAGTGGGAAGAAGGATAAGAGGCATAAAGGGGAGAAGAAGTTTGGGAGTAGTGGTAAGGGCGGCTCTAAATTTGGTTTATCGAAGAAAGGGTTTGCGGGTAAGGCAGGGAAGGATCATGATGGCGATGTCAAGGAGATGTGGGATACAATTGCTGGTGGGGACTCGGAGGTAGTGCACTGTGATTTTACATGTTAAATTCTCTTAATAATTGAAGAATGATTCTTAATTCATTATTTACTTATCTACTAGTCCAACTTTAGTTTGTGGAATGGAATCTGTGATTACCGAGAGTTTCATATGTTTAATATGTTTATAAATTTTAATGTTCCATTTCGCAAGAGTTGGAGATTGGGATTTAAGTGTGAAAGTATGAGCTATTACTTATTGGAATTTTGTTTTTATTGGCTGATTGTGGTCAGCTAATTTTTGCACTAGATCGACACTCATTGACTTGCTGTCCTTTGATTGTGCTAATTATTTGGATAGGCTTTTGATTTGAATGATTTCTGATCCAATATTTTATGTTTCCTTAAAATAGGACGATCAGGAGGGTGTCAGGACAGTCGATGATGATAACTTCATAGATGACACTGGAGTGGAACCTGCTTTATATGGTAGTGACAACGAACCCCGTTCTCCTGGTGAATATGCGCAGGTTAATGATATAATCCATTAAATCTTTTAAGTGGTTTTTTTGTTCTCTTTTCTTTGAATTTACCAGAATTCAGTTCCTGTGTTTGAATTTGTTATTCAAAGGACTAGTTGCAATTTTTATATATTTAACGAGATTTATCGGAGACCAGATTTTTGTTTGGAATATTTAGTTTAGGCTTTGTTGTCTCTTCATTCTCTTTCTTTGAATTCAAAATATATTAGAAGCTTTCCTGATGCTTCTATCTGTCTATTTTGTGGATCTGCTAGGCCGAGGAAGGTGAGGAGGATGATGAGATTAAGGAGCTTTTTAAGATGGGTAAGAAAAAGAAGAAGAATGAGAGAAGTCCTGCAGAGATAGCCTTGCTAGTTGAGAATGTCATGGCTGAACTTGAGGTTACAGCTGAAGAGGATGCTGAACTTAATAGACAGGGGAAGCCGGCCATCAATAAACTCAAGAAGTTGCCTCTTTTAACTGAAGTCCTCTCAAAGTAAGCAGCTGCTTGTCTGTCTCATAGTTTCCCATTTTGGTGTTATCTTAGTGTTTCTTGTCTTTGCTTCCAATTATTTTTTGTTTCCCTCTTATTTTCATTTTTAATTGTATTTTTTTAAAATCCAGGAAGCAACTTCAACAAGAGTTTTTAGATCATGGAGTGCTAACTTTATTGAAGAATTGGCTTGAACCTCTACCAGATGGAAGCTTACCAAATATAAACATCCGCACAGCAATTTTGAATATTTTGAATGATGTACCTCATTATAAAATTTGAGATGCAATAATTGTTTACTGAGAATATCTAACACTTAATACATTATAATTTATGGAATCTGATATATTGGTTATTATGCAGTTTCCTATAGACCTTGAGCAGTACGATAGAAGAGAACAGCTGAAGAAGAGTGGTCTTGGAAAGGTTTGGCTACATATGCCTAACATTCTAAGTACTTGAGCTACCCCCCCCCCCCCCCCTTTTTTTCTGTTGTCAAAACCTAGAAAAGGCGGGCTGTCATTTGGGTCTTGTTAGAAATAATCATTTTGGCCTTGTTTGCATTGCTACAGGTAATTATGTTCTTATCAAAATCTGATGAAGAAATCAGTGTAAATAGGAAACTAGCTAAGGAACTGGTCGATAAATGGGTAAGTAATACTTGGTTAGTAAATGCTTGCCATTAGTCTATATTATTTACCTTTTCTTCCCAGCTACTAAATGTTCTTGTTTATTAAGATATGTGGCAATCACCTTTGTAAGCTGAAAATTAGTGTGGTGGTCATTTTAATGATATTTTCATTTATTGAACAAAGGCACATCTTTTTGTACTTTCAGTATCTGCATGCTCCCAAGCTAGTTTATGCATTTTTTTTTTCCTGACATTTCTATTATATGTGCCTTGATCTAAGTGATTGTAATATTAACTTTATTTTGTTTTACTTTTGAGCTGTGTCTGGGCATTATGTGGCTGGTGGGTTTTGCTTTTACTAGAAAATACTGAGTTGTAATGACATTTTTTTTTTAGAGTATTTATGGATTTTTATCTACTAGGTGGTTTTCTTCTTCAGAATTTTTCAAATTTATGCTTGAAGTAAAAATATAAAGGATGGGAAGGTGTGCTCAGTGTTAGTGTTCACACACATAAGCAGCCCCCTCATATGTTATTTGTATTAAACTGGATAAATCTGAATACAGAAGATAATTTTTTAAGAGGATGATGACTCCTAAAGATAAATGAGAAGGGATAACTAGAAGATTCCTAGATAATATGAAACTCCTACCTTATTGATAAAGGATAAGAGATAATTTTCAACAAGAACTAATAGCTGATGTATATATCATTGCCTTGTGATTGCAGAGTCGACCTATATTTAATAAGAGTACGAGGTTTGAAGACATGAGAAACGTTGATGATGACCGGGTTGCTTTTAGAAGGCCATCAGTTAAAAAGTACTCTTTTCTACCAGTTCTTTTATTGCTTGGTCCCCTGCAGTATTTACTTCTTACAGCTTGAGTTTGTATGTTGATCTTATCAAGGCCTGCAAATAAAGCTTCAGGAATGGAATCCAGAGATGGTGATCTTGATTTGGAATTTTCACAGTAAGGCTTGACTGGCATTTGTATGCATCTGGTAGATCATTGTGATCTGTGGAGTTAGTAGTCACTAATTCATCTTTTGGATGTTGAAAATTTGACTGTGATGCAGACGCAAGTCTGGACAGTCCTCTTCCAGGCAGCTCACTACTAGGCCTGAAGCAACGCCATTGGATTTTGTGGTGCGACCCCCATCTAAAGTTGACCCAGAAGAAGTTAGAGCCCGTGCAAAACAAGCTGCACAAGATCAGCACCGTATAAAGGTTTGTGCTTATCTTTTCATATTTTCTGTTTTGCCTGATCTTGTAATCTTAAGTCCTTACATTATTCTTGTCTAAAGATAATCTGCATCATAAGCGTTCTGCTTTATTTATTGTCAAGAACTATTATTCTTGGGATTCTTCTTCGGCAGTGGAGGAATAACTAGTTAGTCAAGACATTCCTTTTAATTGTCCATGTTTAGGATACTGTGGACATTTGATAGTCAATCCAGACCTTTAATTTTTGGAAGGTCAACGTAAACTAACTCCACCTGTTAAAACTGTTGCCTGGCCATGGTTATAATTTTTTAGTAGAGATCCTAGTTGAAAAATAGTTCTGGGGAGGATGGAACACCGTGTATTTATTATAGAGGTCTTGATGGTCCCTTTGGGTATGGATATGCTATAAGCGTGATTAGTTTTGTACGTGCATTGACAATTAACATGTGTCATGTATGCTTAAGTCTGGAACCGTGGCTATGGTCTGCAATTCTCTGTATAGATGAAATAATTTGATGAGTGAATTGTGATTGCAGATGAATAAGAAGCTACAGCAATTGAGAGCACCAAAAAAGAGGCAGCTTCAAGCCACAAAGTTGAGCGTGGAAGGTCGGGGTATGCTCAAGTATTTGTAAATGTGACCACATAAATACTTGGATCGACTTGTCCATCCCGTGAGCCTGTTATGTACTGCCACCAAGTGGATCATACGTGCAGCTTCTATGATGGCCTGTTGGTTGAGTCGTTAGTTGTCAACATTGAAATGTTGATGGGGATGTGGTGAAATGATGCCCCTTTATCGCATTAGTTGAATTCATGAATTGCGCAAGTACATCTGATTTAAAATAATAGCAGTGTGCGCGCTTGTTTTTGTGTTTTTCATGTTGAATAATGTTAGCTTCATTTTGGCATCAGATCGCGGTATGAATTTTTAATTGATAATTGGGAAGTAACTTTCAAGAGAGATGCTTTTTATCATTGTAACCTGCGCAAAAGTTCTTGATGACAAACCTACCAAAAGAAAAAAAGTTTTCAATGATAAGGCAGTTGTTAGCGTCCTCTCCCACAGATCCGTTTACCTTATTGAGTTATCCCTCGGGAATTGTTGCCTTGCTTGCATGTTGTTCGTACTGAGACGACGAAAATTAAGTTTTTTTCTTTTGGGAAAAAAAGTTTTGTAGGATTTAACATTGAACCAAAACACTGAAGAATCCTCGTAAGTGATGAGCTTGCAATAATAGCATGAAGATTTGTTGATCATTGGAGTGCGATGGAATTAGTATATTTTAGAGAACTTAGGAAATGATATGCTGTGAGGATGTTTATGCTGCTTAATCATTAAAGACAGCTACATCTCAACTTTTGAGAGGAAGATTTAGTTACAGAAGGGTCTATAAAAAGGTGGTCCGAGTGAGGGAATGGGTATGGAAAATATAAAAATGGTAAGGGAGAATGCCAGCAACTATGTTTCATTTTTGCATTTCAGTTGGTTTGCTATTGTTTTATATTGTGTTTTGTGAGTGTGCGATTAAGTTACTTTTTGAGTGTTGTTTATCCTTTCATGTGTTTATTGTGAGCCTTTGTTGAGTGTTTATTGTTGTGTTCTGACCGTAAAACATCTCTACCCTACTAGTAGAGTTTCATCATCAATACATAGTATTTCAACATTCTATGTTAGTGTTTTGGTTCTTTTTAAATTACCCATTATTTTGGGTTCTATGAATTTGGTATAGTGGTAACAATAGGGGAATGATGAACATGAAGATGGAAAATAGAATCGGAGGTCTTGAACAAGAGATGGCGATATTGAAGGAATTTGTCAGGGATCCTAAAGAGCAGCTATGGGAATTGAGAGATGCCGTGATGTGTCTAGAAAGAATAGGTGGAATTTAGTCGGCATTGCAGAACAAGGTTGAAGTCAAGCTGGCATCGCAGAATGAGAAGAAAAAAGACATTGACTTAAAGATACTCTTAAAAGAATTTAGAGAGAAGAACGATAAATTTAAAAAAGAAAGGGGAACAATGAAAAAAAAAAACTGTAAAAGAGTCTACCATTATCATATTTTTTACTAACTCAAGTCAATTAAACAAAGAAAACTGACTTAGACTAGAAACAGGGTTCGACCAAAAAAGACAAGAAGGATTTAGTGAGTGTCTTCAACAAAGGATTCAAAGAAGAAAAGAAAGAGGAGGAAATTCTTAACATGTTCAACATCGAAAGAGCAAGAACAAAGGATGGGGAGTTGCTTCCATAGCGAAGAGAAGAATGAAGATCGAGAGAGAATCTTCTCACTCTTGCAATAGGAAGTAGTTGACGGCAAGGCCATGAAATAAATTAGGTCTTGGGTTGGATTAAAAAGATTAGGTGGGGAAGAAACCCAAAGCATTTCATCAAAGACACCCTAATAGGCTTTGTTTGAAAGTAAAGGATAGTGGCCTCCAATTTTACCCAATATTTTTGGGTTATCCAAATTTATGACAGTTATGATTTCTAACCGTTGAGGGGCAGCCCAATTACAAGAATAACAAACGGCCAATCTTTTACTTAGTCTAGCCAAGCTAAACCTACCAAGTACTCTTGAATTATCCAAGACTTTGACCCAATTAGAGAAACCCTAACCCAAGTTACACATTGTCATGAAACACACCACAATTATAGGAGTTGTTTGGTCTAATCTCTTACTAAGCCTATGCGGCGCAACCCCATTCAAAACCCTAAGGAAGCATTAATTTCTGACCCATTCACAGAAACAAAGGTTTTGTAACAACAAAGGTTACTATATCTTCGGCAGTTGTAGCGTGGAACAAACCATTTTGCCACCAAATTGAAGCTAATCAAACAAGAAAGATTTGGAGGTTAAAGTTCTGCCATGTTGAGGGAACTGGGGCAAATAGCAAGAGGAAGAGTTACCTATTTCAATTTCTAAGCATGGAA
Source organism: Biancaea sappan (assembly GCA_037074585.1). Taxonomy (NCBI): domain Eukaryota; kingdom Viridiplantae; phylum Streptophyta; class Magnoliopsida; order Fabales; family Fabaceae; genus Biancaea; species Biancaea sappan. Next base: position 67,380,808 of record CM073490.1, read on the forward strand.
GAGGGAGAAGATGATTAAGATGGTGATAAGGAAGAGACTGATAACAAAGGGCTCACCTGATGCCAGGTACTGAGAGCAGAGAAGCTTGGCAGTGCAAATTTACTTAAAGAACTTCCTCGGTTTGTTGTTAAGCTAGTTCCAATTTTGAGTTCTCTATATGGCACATATTGGGAAAAAAGGGCTTGAGGTGAAACAGATGGAAGGCAATGTTCGTCAATTAAGCATTCTTAGCAAGTACTATAAATGTGCTTATGGTTCTTGGCAAATGTTGAAAATCATTCATTTATGGGGTTTGGGCAATTACTTTTCTTGGCACTTAGTGTGCATGCTTTTCGTCATTTGAAAAATTTAGTGACTTACACCACTTAGTAAAAGTGTGGACCTTCTTGCATCACTTTGCAACATGTATCACACTTGAGAAGAAATGAGGAAAACCATGGAGAAAGCCAATAACTTAATTGTGGAAATATTGAATAAGGCTTCTTTGGCATCTAAATACAAGAATGAAAATTGAGGGAATTATAATATAGATGGTTTAATTTATTTAAAAGTTATAATTTATTTAAAAGTCTAATGGAAGAGTTATATCTACAGTTCAACTTAAATATTTTAGAAAAAAATTATAATTACGCAATTCACAATGGATGAGAGAACATTTATTGATGAGGAAGACAACTTGCTAACCATTAAACTGTAACTTTCTTGTTTCAATCCTAAGGATAAGGTTTGTCATGGAGATGTTTGTTGGCACTGTTCAAGTATGCAATGACAGTTTTTTATAGGAAAGAAACCACCGGTTTCAACTTCAAATTCTTACCTTGAGGGTAAGGTGAAGCTTCAAGGGCCAGGGTAATGATGGAGTCAATATATTCTAGAGAACTTAGGGAATGATATGCTGTGAAGATGTTCATGTTTCATATTGTGTAATCATTAAGGACAACTAGCATAGGACACATGACAATTTTTGGTAGGGAGATTGGTCTATAAAAGGTTGGTCTACATGAGGGAATGGGTATGGGAAATGATGAAGAGTGCTAACTTCTCGAATGCCTAGCAACTATGTTTCATTTTTGCGTTTAACCTAGTTTGCTATTGCTATAGGCTTTGTGAATTGTGTGTGTTCAATTATACTACTGTGAGTGTTGTTTATCCTTTCATGTGTTTATTGTGTCTTTGTTGAGTGCTTACTGCTGTATTGTGTTCTGAGTGCAAAACATCTCTACCCCCACTAGTAAGAGTTTCATCATCAATATGTTAAGAGTATTTCAGTATTTTATATTGTGTTTTTGTTCTTTTTAAATTAGTCGCTCCTTTGGGTTCTATCAGAGTGATAGATACTCCGAGCACTTGTGCCATGAAGCAAACTAGAATATATTCAATGCAAGGTGATCTAACGATACACAACTAAATCTATATTTAAGAGTATTCACAAAATACTTCAAAAAATTAATCGTTAGTAGTGGAGCTCCATTATCCAGCAGCAGGGCTGTATAAAATGTAGTGTCCATATTCCAACCCATGAATCAAACTGAAGATATGCCCCCATAAGTCCAGAACCAGTAAGATAAGAAAATTGACCATGATCCTAGAGGCCTACAGAAAAATTAGCAAGTGAACATGGACACGGAAAAATTAATTTCAGTCTAGGGTATGCATACTAAATATCCTTATCCTACTCAGTTTTTTTTTGAATTTTTGATTGATTCTTTTCAGTGGGCCAACAGAACTGTGATGAAACCAAACTTCGGTGCTTTTACCGTACAAGTTTCCTCACCACCCCGAAATTTAAACAGTGGGTTCTTTCCTTTCTTTATTATTATTATTTTTTTTGGGTGTTACTCGTAAATCAATTGGAGTTTCCTTTCCTCTTTTTATTTTTCTCATACATTACTTCTAACATGGGGGAATCGTAAAATGAACCATACATATTTCATCAGCCAAATTTCATAGCTTGACCGTTTTACTACAATTCACACGCTACATACGGTAAATATTAGTTTGACTAATAAACAAGCCAAATTAGAATGAGGAATATTACAACAGAAACAGATCCTAAGACTAATGGTCAGCTATACAATACAATTTGAACTACAAGCTATCCAAAACAAGAACTCGGCTGTTGCTACTTGGTTAGGCTATATATTCCTGAAGCAGCACTCAGCATGTAGCTAGATCCGAATGACACCCTACACAGTCTTTTCCTGCCCAGTCTGTTGAGCTTCTATACCCACATTTTCATCATTCTGGTTGGACCTAACGTCTTCATTCTCCGGTAGTTCCATCAATCTCCCCTGTAGAACCATTATATTATATATTATGTGAGATAGCATATTTAGACTACGCAAAAATGTCTTCAGAAGTTAGGATGGTCACATCCGTCCCTCTAGGCCTTCTTTTTTTTTTTTTTTCCCCGCCGAATCAGGGTCCATATACTATAATCTGATTATGAACCTACCCTTTGTTGGGTATCACTTTGTAAAGTAGAGTTCTAATCAAATTGCAAAAGACCAAAAAAAAAAAAAAGAACCCAAATATCAAAATGAATCAAGATTTCAACATCACCTTGAGTGCAGCATTCTCTGAGAGCAACTGCTCATACTCACTCCTGATTCGACTCACTTCTGACTGGAGAGAAGCATTTTCTTCTTTCAAAGCCTCAGCACGCTGCGCTAGTTCATCACATTCAGTCTGAGCATAGCACACAGAGGAATTAGACATAGGAGAAGTATAATCATGCAACCAGAAATATGAATAGCTTCCAGAGTACTTTGAAATAACCTGCTTACGCAACCTGGATCTGCGAGCAGATTCCCTATTGGACTGCTTCCGCCTTTGTCTTTTAATCTCTCTATCATCCTATAGGTTAAGCAGGAAAAGTGAAATACTATAAAAATGGTGTAAAGAAAGTAATTATGCACATGTAAATCTTATAAATCAGGTCATCGACAATTCCAAAAGCAGTATTGGAGGTTATCAAGGTAACTCGAAAATAAGGCAAGTGATGCAGAACAATGTGAGGGGAGTGAGAGGAGGGAAAAACAGAAAGAAAGGAGGGAGAAATAGAGAAGACGGGGAGGGAGAAGCAGAAATTCTGATATTCCCAAATCATTCAAATCAAGCATACTACAACCAAATAGAGGATCCCTTTATAAAGGGAGCCAAGATAGAAAGAAAGTAAATACATATAACAAGATTCAAAATGATATTAATCAGCTAATAGTTCCTAGGTGAAATAACTAAACCCTAAACCCTAAACTCTAAACCCATAACATTGACAATATCGGCTTAATTATTCTTTTCCCATTCTCCATGAGCAAGTTATGTCCCAACATGAAAGCCTAGAAAATGGCAATGGGCAAGTGCACCGTAACCTCAGCATTATCAATTAGTACTCTAAATCAAAAAGGAAAATATACAGAGAAGTAACCTAAGAAGACACTAAACAAATTTCTAATATGGAACAACATGGGGAACATGAATAATGGCGAGAGCAGAAGAACTTGGAAAAACAGACAAGCCCAAGTAGCACCTCCATTGGACATCAGTACCATGGGTCTTGATGTATGTTGGTACTTATGTCCAAGGCCTTAACAACCTTTTTCCAGCGAGTACAGATCAATTCTACTAATATGAATACTATGTGCCCTTTATGAAACTGCCAGGCCAGTACCCAATAACAAGATCATGTCTATGCAGTTGGCGAGGAATTCCCATTTCTCCACAAGGAAAATGTATAGATTAATCTTATTCCAGTAGAGAAAATGCTATTCCCTCTTTGACATCAGAGTTTACAGAATCATAACAGCCCAAAGGTAAAATCAAAGGTGATCAATTTCTACAACTCAAGAATCAGTATGCTCTAAAACGAACACCCAGAGAATAAATAAAACTTAAGTAACAAAGTTCTCAAAAACTTATTGTATGTCCAAAAACCTTTTTGAAGATCTTCCAGCTTCGATGATCAAAAACACCACATGCTACTGATGGACCCCGGTATATGCTACAGGACTAAAGGAATGATATGCTGTGAGGATGTCTATTCTTGTGCTCTGTAACCTAGTGATAGCTAGCATAGAATATATGAAGGGTAGAGAGGGAAAGCTAGTGGAATTTGGAAAGCTAGTGGAATTTGGTTTGGTGGCTGTGGGTATATGTAGGAGGATTGAGAGTAGAATAGGCATGGAAAATATGGAGAATGGTCAAGGAGGGTGCTAGCCTCTCGAATGTCTAGCTTTGTCAGTGTTTTCTTTTGTGTTTTCTGCATTTAGCATTCTGTTATTGTGTTTAAAGTGCTGCCTTGATGTTTTGTCACTGTGTTAGGTGTTTATAGCTTATGAGCACCATTATTAGGTGTCTTTGTGATTAAATATTAGTATTATTCAGAATATTGCAACATTTTGGTGTCTTGGGCTCTATCAATTGGTATTAAAACGATTTCGTTCAAGAAATGGCAACAACAAAAATAGAGGATATAAACGCAAAATTCAAAAGGGAAGCTCAAGAGATGACAGTAGCAAGAAGGGAGGAAATAGATGCAAGATTCAAAGAAGCAGTCGGTGAGTGGAAAAGAGAAGTTCAAAAGGACCATGGATGAGATGAAGATGATGATGATGAAAGAAATTTTGATGTGTGTTAGAAGAATGGTGGCAAAATTGGAAAGAGAAATGTTAATCATATAAGATTAATTGAAAAAGTGTGTCTTTCTCATTCATAGGGTTGAAATATATATACAGAAGGAACCATAAATACAAAAGAATCATAATCATAAAATAATCCCTACAATTATGTCTATAATCAAGCTATCCCTATAATCAAGCTGTAACATATCCCTATAATTATGCTATTTACAATCTCTATTGTAATACTCCTCCTCAAGCTGGATCATATATGTTAATCATGCTCAGCTTGTTACAAATGTAGTTAATGCAGACTCCATTTAAGGCTTTTGTGAAGATATCTCCCAACTGATCTTCTGTTCTAACATATCTTGTAGTAATGAAATTTTCTTCAATCTTTTTTTGAATAAAGTGACAGTCGATCTCAATATGTTTAGATCGTTTGTGAAACATAAGATTAGAAGCAATGTGAAGGGCAACTAGGTTGTCACACCATAGCTTTGCTGGTAATAGGAGCTCGAAGCCAACTTCTTTCAACAATTGGTATATCCATACAATTTCATATACTGAGTTTGCCATAGCTCTGTATTCTGATTCTGCACTAGATCAGCTCTTCCATGCAACTAGATTCCCTCCCACAAAAACACAATAACCGGTAGTAAATCTCCTATGATCCTTGCACCTTGCATAGTCTGCATCTAAATAAACCTCAATCTTAATGTGCCATGATACCATAAAATAATCCACGTCCTGGGGTCCCTTTTAAGTAGCAAAGGATTTGCTCTAAAAGTGCCCAATGGTTGGCTGTAGGAGAAGACATAAGGCAGTAGACTATACTAACTGAATATGAGATTCAGGGAGAGTCATAGTAAGATAATTCAATTTCTCCACGAGTCTCCTATAGTTCTCTTAGGGTCATGAAATGGCTCATTGTTGTCCTTTGCAAGCTGTATGTTAGGAGTCATAGGAGTACTAGACGGTTTAGCCGCCCATCTATCTTGTTTCTTTCAACAAGTCAAGAACATACTTCCTTTGAGACAGGAAGATCCCCTTCTTGTTTCTCAACTTCAACTCCTAGAAAGTATTTCAAGGGTCCCCAATCCTTTGCCTGAAAATGAGAGTGCAAGAAGGTCTTGAGACCAGAGATGCCTAAACTATCGCTCCCAACAATCACAATATCATCAACATAAACCACAAGTAGAATGATGCCATCTTTGGACCGCTTGTAAAGAACTCTGTGATCAGACTTGCTTTTCTTCATTCCATATTCCAAAACAACTTACCTAAACCTGCCAAATCATGCCCAAGGGCTTTGCTTCAGACCATACAACGATTTCCGAAGTTGACATACTTTCTCGTACTCCCCCTGAACAACAAACCCAAGAGGTTGCTCCATATAGACCTCTTCCTGAAGAGTACCATGAATAAAAGCATTTTTAATATCCAACTGGTGCAACGGCCGATTATGAGTAGCTGCTAAGGAGATCAACAACAGTACTGAGGTAAGTTTGGCAACTGGAGAAAAAGTATCCGAATAATCAGTCCCATACGTCTGAGCATATCCTTTCGCAACAAGTCGGGCTTTTAAACGGGCTACAGAACCATCAAGATTGACTTTAATAGTAAATACCCACTTGTACCCAATAGCTTTCTTTCCAACAGGTAAATTCACTAATGTCCAAGTGTCGTTGTGATCGAGAGCATTTATCTCGTCTAGCATGACATCATGCCACCCTGGATGGGCCAAAGCTTCACGAATAGTTTTAGGAATAGACACAGAATCTAGTTTGCCCATTAACGAACTAGAAGTCGAAGACAAGTGATCATAGGAAATAACAGAAGCAATAGGATAAGCACATAGACGTTTACCTTTGCGAAGAGCAATGGGGAGGTCAGGAGTAGTTGAATTGAGATCTGATGACGAAGCAGACGGTGGAGGGCAAGAATCTGAACTAGTAGTGAGCGATTGTCGTCTAATTTAGACATGGACAATAGGTGGCCGAGTAGACTCTAGAGGAGATGCAGATGGAAGAGGTGGAGAACAAGGGATAGTATAAACTAACATATCATCGTCCTCTCCCTGATCATAAAAAGTAGAGGAAGGCGAGAAGAAGGAATTGTCCACCAAAGGAATTGTCCACAAGGGATAGTATAGACTAACATATCATCATCTAGTGTAGACATGAACAAGGAATTTTCAGTGATTCTCGAGACCGAGTAAACTTGGCAAATTTGTTAGAAGATGAGACATGTTCTGCCATTGGTGAAACAACACACATGGCATCCACCAAAGGAAGACTACCAGAATATACCGAGCCAACAAAGAGCATGAACGCTGTATACGTGAACAACTAAAGCCAAATAGAAAAGAGCAATACACACGGAAACCACCAAGGAGAGACTACCACAATATATAAAGCCAGCACAGTGCAAGAACGTTGTGTATGGTGACAACGAAATCCAAACAAAAAACTTGAACAACGAGAAAGAGTGACCAGACCACAAGAAGTCATCAGAAAGAGGATGAGAACACCGGAAAGATAGATCAGAGATGAAGGAGACGTCGTACGCGCCCGAGAAAAAATATACTAGGGAGAGAGAGAGAGAGTAATCTGATCAGAGGAGGATGAAAACTCTTCTGCATTCAAAACACAAACACCCCAGACTATATACTAGTGACCCACAACCAAACAAGGGTCACTTAACTAACAACGCCCATAACGGAAATACAACAGAAACCAACTAACAGAAAAATAACAAAACTACATAACAGAAACAGTCTATTTAACTGCCCCTCTCAAACGAGGAGGAGAGCCAACTAAACAGAGTTTGCTACACAGAAAATCAAATCTGGAACCAGCAATAGGCTTGGTGAAAATATCAGCTGGCTGCTCAGAACTAGGCACATAACCAATAGACACCTCCTTAGCAAGCACCTTATCCCTTACAAAATGAAGATCAATTTCTACATGCTTTGTTCTAGCATGTAGAACAGGGTTTGTAGCAATGGCCTTTGCACTCAAATTGTCACACCACATAACAGGCACCCTAGAAGCAGGAAACCGTAATTCAGTCATCAAAGATTTTAACCACATCACTTCACTAGTTAAAGAAGCAACGGCTCGGTACTCGGCTTCAGCACTAGACCTTGAGACAACTCCTTGTTTCTTGCTGGACCAAGAAACTAGAGAATCTCCCAAAAAAACACAGTAACCTCCCACAGATCTTCTATCCGTGACATCAGTAGCCCAATCAGCATCTGAAAAACCAGAGAGAAAAGTCTACTGAGGGCTTGATGTGAAGACATAGATCTGCAGTACCTTTAAGATACCTCAAGATTCGTTTGGCTTTCATCCAGTCAACAGTGGAAGGAGCACTCAAGTGCTGACTCAACTGATTTGCAGCAAAAGACAGATCTGGTTTGGTACTGATGAGATACTGTAAACCTCCAACTAGACTCCTGTAAAGAAATGGATTCACCAAAGGTTCCTCTTTCACTTTAGTGTAGTGTTTTCCAAGTGTAAGAGGAGTTGGACAAGCTGTAGCGCCTTGCATATCAAATTTTTCTACCAAATCATTGATGTATTTCTTCTGACTGAGAAAAATCCCTCTATCATTTCTCAAAATTTCTATGCCCAGAAAAAAATGAACTTCACCTAAATCTTTAAGGGAAAAAACATCATTTAGGCGTTTAATAAAGATACTAATAAGCTCATTGCTATCACCAGTGACTAACATGTCATCAACATAGACAAGGATGATTATAACATGATCTCCAGTATGCAAAACAAACAAAGAATGATCACACTTTGTATGTTTGAAACCCCACATGATCAAGGTATCTCTTAGTTTGTCATACCAAGCCCTTGGGGCTTGTTTTAGCCCATACAAGGCTTTCTTTAAGCTGCAAACATGCTGTGGGTATTTAGAATCCTCAAAACATTGAGGCTGCTTCATAAACACTGCTTCCTTGAGACTCCCATTTAAGAAGGCATTGTCTATATCTATTTGTCTGATATTCCAATTTAAAGAAACAGCAATAGATAGGATGACTCTCACTGTTGCCAGCTTTGCAACTGGACTAAAGGTCTCACCCACATTTAAACTAGGATCTTGTTGGAACCCTTTGGTTACAAGTCTAGCTTTGTATTTTAGAATACTTCCATCAGCAGCCAACTTTGTTTTGTAGACTCATTTGCAATCAACTAGCTTCTGTCCAGTGTAGGGAACTAAATCCCACGTGCTGTTTTTCTTTAAAGCTTCAAACTCCACCTTCATAGCCTCTTTCCAGTGAGGTATCTTGTAAGCTTCAATGGGATTACATGGTTCAGTAGTATTATTTGCCACCTTAATCAGACCAGCATATACAGATGGTTGAATAGCTCCACTCCTCAATCTTGTGATCATTGGGTGTTTAGAGGTCGGTCTACCACTGTTGTTGTTAGTGGCTGAGCTCGGTCTACCACTGTTGTTGTTAGTGGCTGAGTCTTCCTGTACTTCTAATTCAGTATTTGACCGAGACTCTTGATCTCTTCTTGGACCTTCTGTAGAATCAGTATTGCTGCTAACTTCTCCACTATTAGTATTCTGCACAACACTGGAGAGATTATCAATTTTATAATCACAGTTAGTAGGAATAGGCACCATATGAACAATTTCCTTAGTTTCCTCAGGTCTTTTAATATCAAGAAAACCACCCTTAAAAGGAAACTCTAACTCATTAAACATAACATGTCTGGAAATATATAGTCTACCAGTAGAAGAGAGACACTTGAAACCTTTGTGATTCATGCTGGGACCAAGGTAGACACACTTAATGGAATGAAAACTTAGTTTGTGCTGGTTATAAGGTCTCAAGTAAGGAAAACAAGCACAACCAAACACCTTCAGCTCTTTAAAATCAGGTTTTCTTTTAAATAATACCGAGTGTGGAATCTCCCCATTAAGTGCAGTAGTGGGCAGCATATTAATCAACTTTGCTGCAGTTTGAAAAGCATCTGTCCAATAGCTCATTGGTGCTCCAGCTTGGGCAATCATACTTAAACCCATTTCCACAACTTGTCTATGTTTTCTCTCTACCCTACCATTTTGTACAGATGTGTAGGGACAAGAGTGTCTCATAATAATTCCATTGCTATTCACTATTTCAGAGAGAGGTTTAAATTCAGAACCACCATCACACTGTATAACCTTAATCTTTCCTTCAAGCTGATTTTCTATCATTTTTTTAAATTGCACAAAAGCTTGAACAGCCTCCCCTTTGGTTTTAAGTGGAAAGAGCCACAAAAATCTACTATTATCATCAAGGAAGGAAATGTAATATTTATAACCTGAATTTGATTGGACAGGGGCAGGACCCCAAAGATCAGTGTGAATTAAATCAAGAGGTTTCTGTGCTCTAGTTTCAGATTTTTTAAAAGGTAGAGCATGCAACTTTCCAAGCTGACAAGCATCACAGAAAGGTTGTTCTTTATTTATCAAATTCTCCATATTACATTCCTTAAGTACATCATTCAGTATTTTCCCAGAGGGATGGCCAAGTCTTCTGTGCCATAACTCCTTTTCATAACACTTCTCATCTTTTCCAGTCAAAAAACATCTAGCTCCCTTTTGTGCTCCTTTGACTTTATACAGTCCTTCAGTTTGTATTGCTTGAATCAGTGGTTTTCCCGTTGCTTTGTCCTTCACCACACAGCCACAAGAGTCAAAAGTAACAAAGACATTATTGTCAGAAGCCAACTGAGAAACACTAATTAGGTTCTTGCTAATCTTTGGAACAAGCATAAGTTTGTTTAACTCAAGAGGAGTATCTTGAATGGTGGATTTTCCAACTTTCTCAATATTAATCTTTTCTCCGTTTCCCACTACAAGATATTTATCAGATGAAGAAACCATACCTTGTTCCACGACAGAGGAATCATTTGTGACATGATTGGAAGCACCACTGTCTAAATACCAGTCTTGTCCATCCAGATTTTCTTGGGTGATGAGATACGCAGAGTGAGGGGTGTTTAGATCTTTATTTCCTTCTGTATTTGTTTGAGAAACACCAGAGAAGCTATGGTCAAATCTATAAAAACAGGTGGTGACTAAATGGCCTACCTTTCCACACAACTGACACGTAGGTTTGCCACTTTGTCTTCCACTTCTACCTCCACGTCCTGTTCTTCCCCTTCCACGTGACATCTGTCCCCTCTAATTCTGATTTGAATTGGTGGGAGTCTTTTTATTTGACACGATATTGGCACTTGGCACTGCATACTGGCCCAACGTGTTCCACTGTTCCAAGCGTGTCTCATATGTGATTAAAGAAGTTTGAAGCTCGACCCACGTGATTCCATCCTTATCTGCCAACTGGACAACAATTGGCCCATACTCTGAGTCAAGACCGGCAAGTGTTTGTACGATTAAATCATCATTCGACATTGGGCACCCAGCCATAAGAAGATTATCTGACAGCTCTTTGATTTTTCATAGGTACTCATCCATCTTCATTCCTCCTTTCCTTAGACGTTGCAGTTCGTTCTTGTATAGAGTAGTGCGCGAGCGTGTCTGCGAGCCCGAGAACTCCTTTACTGCACGCCATAATTCTTGCGATGTCTTGCATCCAAGAACCTGAGATATGACTTCTGGTGTCATGCTGTTATACAGCCAACCCAACAGTAGTTGATTGAGTGTAACCCATTCCTCAAAATCTGGGTTAACCTTCCTTTCATTCCCTTCGAAGAGAAACACATCAGGACACGGATTTGTCCCGAGTATGAATCCGTCGAGCTTATTGCCATGGATCATGGGAAGAACCAGCGAACTCCACATGAGGTAGTTCGATCGGTCAAGCTTGATCGAGCAGGCTTGATTGAGCATCGAAGACAGAGGAACCATCTTAGTGTGAGGCGAGGACTGAGAGTTTGTCGCAGCGTTCCCGGAACCAACAGTTGAAGACGAGTTGGATTGAGGTTCCATATCAAGATCCAGAATCTTGAACCTGATGCTCTGATACCAAGAAAAAATATACTAGGGAGAGAGAGAGAGAGTAATCTGAACAGAGGAGGATGAAAACTCTTTTGCATTCAAAACACAAACACCCCAGACTATATACTAGTGACCCACAACCAAACAAGGGTCACTTAACTAACAACGGCCATAACGGAAATACAACGGAAATACAACAGAAACCAACTAACAGAAAAATAACAAAACTACATAATAGAAACAGTCTATTTAACTGCCGGTGCGTGGATCTTGAATCAGGCTATGGTAACCCAGTTGGGAAGAACCCAAAACTAAATGGAAAAGAAAACTTTATTAGTCTACTTGTTTTTTATACAAGGGTGGCCCAAAGAAGTCATTTGACCCATCTTATTTTAATAACTACAGTCCAAACGCAGCCCATGAAGAGAATAACGTCTGATTTTAAAAATGGGCCAAGGAGAATGGTAAGTACAAGGGCCCAAAAGAATTAGGGTTTACTAAAATCCAAGTTGTTGACCTAAAAAATAATACTCCAATAGTCAATCCCACTAAGCGAGCTTCAATGCTGCCTTCTACAAAAGAAACATTTGAGTGCTTTCATTGCAACCACATCAAACAAACCAAAAGAGCACCATAGCCTGTCTGACACCAACAAAGCACCAGAGAGGAAGCTAGACTATGATTTCGGCCATGTTGAAAAGTTTGGAAGCAAGAAAATTCAACTGCAATTATTAATGATGGAGGGAGAGGAAAAAAGCAACTAGGTTTGGGACCAAGGTAGAAACTTAAAGATGGATGACCCAAAGGTAAAAAATGCTGCAATCCATATGATTAAGGGCAGGCAGCATTACTTCATGATTTTTGTAGAGGGGTTGAATATGATAGAGAGGAAGCACTAGCGACATGGTTGCAGCCATGGGTCTCAAAGGAAACAATAGTCAAATGTGGATTATCCTTGGAATTTGAAGCTAAGACAGACGTTACCCTTGTACTTGCAAATTTTTTTGCGACAAAACAAAGAAAGCAAATAGAGGTCAGTATGTTATCAAGGTTTTCAAGATCGAGATCTTACTTAAAATCGATCAATGTATAAAATAGATTGAATCGTAAGATCGAATCAAAGATTGGAAGATCCTACCTTTAAAGAAATATAATTAAAAAATTTACCTATGTATATGTAAACCACAAATAAGCATAATAATATATTAAAAGTAATCAATCATTGTATAATTTCAATAAATAAGATCTAATACATGATAATAGAGAAGACATTTTACAATAATAAGAAGAAACATTGTTATACAAGATTTAAAAACAATCAATTAATAAAAAAATATATATAGAGTAGCCCCAACTTCCTATTATCTTTAAAAACTTATTTTTTTCTCACCTAATAAACACTTCTTTCTTCAAAACCTACTATAATATTTCTAGTCTTTACTAAACTAAGTTAAAAATTGATCAAATTATGAGTCGTAAGACTGTAATTGTGTAGTATTAGTATAGATTTAAATTAGTTTAATCACTTTTTAAATCCAAATTAACCTAATATTGAAAACATATCAACAAATAAAAAAAATGACAAAAATCCAAAATGTTATAAAATCGAAAAAACCGTAAGATTTTAAGATTTAATAGAGACCCTACTGAGATATTAGCAAATTTATATCTTACATAAAGTCGGGATCATTCGAATTGCTTGGATTGTAAGATCTTAAAATTTAGATCGAGATCTTGACAACTTTGGCTATTATTCTAAAAGCTTTGGCCTCTGTCAAACTTGTTTTAGTGCACCATGTATTATTTGCTCTTGAGGTGGGTGTTGAGCAAATAAGTAAAGGAGGTAATGCTCAGTATAAGTAGAAAGAAGCACAAGGGCATCTAGAACTTATTATGGTTAGAGGGAGGTTTTTCAATATTGCTCGGTTGGATGAGTTGAATAAACTCATATTATGAAAGAACCTAATTTATTTGGTAGGAGGACCAGCCTTCTCAAAGACCTTAGTATCCTTGAAGACCATGCTAAATATAATTCAAGGAGCAAATCAAGAAGGTCTAACTGAAGTTGGGGATATGATAGTGCAACAAGAAAAGGGATGCTTTGGGTATAATGAACAGTGGCTTGAAGATTTACACAATTTTAATACTTGAAGCATATACTGATGTTGACTATGCTGGATCAATTATTGACAGAAGATCAACATCAGGGTATTGTACGTTCCTTGGTGGGAATCTTGTGACATGGAAAAGTAAAAAACAAAGCGTAGTAGCCCGTTCAAGTGCAGAAGCTGAATTCAGGGCAATGGCTCATGGTGTATGTGAACTACTCTGGTTAAAGATTATTCTTCAAGACTTAAAGATAAAGTTGGATGGCCCTATGAGACTCTATTGCGACAACAAATCAGCCATCAACATAGCCCATAATCCAGTACAACATGACCGCACAAAACATATTGAAGTGGATAGGCATTTCATCAAAGAAAAATTGGAAAGTGGACTGATTTGTACACCATATGTCTCTACACATGACCAACTTGCTGATATTCTAACCAAAGGATTGAATAGCTCAAACTTCCAGAATATTATATGCAAGCTAGGTATGGAAACCATCCATTTACCAGCTTGAGGGGGAGTGTTGAAATATTCTTCAGCTTTCCAATATTTCCCCACCTAATCCAGCATGTTCTCCCACCTAATCCAGCATGGTGTTGTCTGCAACTTTACATGTTATTCTCTTCCTCATAGTTGTCTACAGAGTGTATTTTTCTGTCACATAATTATGTCTTTCTCTTTAGAATCTTTCACAATGTACATATAGGAAGTCTTGTTGTACAGATATGAATAATAAGAGATTATCTTTCTCTCTGAGCATTCTGGTTTTCACATAATTCCCTAAAACTGATAGTGAGCATGACGACAAGATGTGTTCGGGAGATGCTTGGTTGGACTCTTTGGGAGAACAAGAACAAAATTTCATGGGAAAGAAGCCACCCATATCAACTTCTACTTCTCATCGGGTAATGATGAACCCTGTATATGCTACAGGACTAAAGGAATGATATGCTAGGAGGATGTTTATGCTCTGTGCTGTGTAACCAACTTAGTGACAGCTAGCATAGGACACATGGAGGGTAGAGAGGGAAAGCTAGTGGAATTTGGTTAGCAGCTGTGGGTATGAGTAGGAGGATTGAGAGTAGAATAGGCATGGAAAATATGGAGAATGGTCAAGGAGAGTGCTAGCCTCTCAAATGTCTAGCTTTGTCAGTGTTTTCTGTGTTTTCTGCATTTAGCATTCTGTTAGTGTGTGTGTGTAGTGCTGCCTTGAGGTTTTCTGTCAATGTGTTAGGTGTTTATAGCTTATGAGCACCATTATTACGTCTCTTTGTGATTAAATATCAGTTTCAGAATATTTCAACATTATGGTGTCTAGGCTCTATCATCAACTACGAGGGCCATACTGCCAGTGCATCACCATTCTACCTATGACTTCTATCTATGCCCTCTTAATCCAACATGCTAGATACAAAATAGTTTTGCACGAAATGTAGTAATTAAATTGATTAATAATGCTATCAGCATTCATGCTCTGAACACGGGTCACTATGACGACATAAGTGCTCAAAAACAGATAAGAATCGCGAAGCAAAGTTCACATCTAATGTAAGTCTCGGTACTCTGCAGAGGATTAAGTAATCCAACAAGCTAGAAGATAAAATGGTTTTGCTCATAATTAATTGCTGCTATATTACAAAATCAAGCTTTCTAACAAATGTCACACTGATAACGAAGTATTCATGAGGTAAAGAGATGTGTTAATATATTCTAGTGCAGCAATGGAATCACGAAAGAAAGACTCAACGGAATCCAAACAACCACCCATGGCTTCCAAAGTAGCTGGGAAATCGGAACGCTCAACCGGTTTAGGTGGCATGGTTGCGGCGGTAGGTTGGACCAATTGATGAAACACAGGTCAGAATATGAATATTATTCAAGCATGAAAGCAAGATAACCAGGTTAAGAAACCTGTCCAGAACCTAATGCTCCTACAGAAATTCCAAAAGGAATAATCTGTCCTTAACGCAAAGCGTAACTAATTTTCCAGACTCTCTCTCCTCCCCACCACCTATAGATATAATGATCTATCCATAACTAACTTGGCAGCTCAGCAGCACTTTCTCCCGCTACATTCTTTCCCTCACCTCTCTTCTTTCTATGATAAACTTTCCATATTTTGTGCCTAGATGTCGGGTTACTTAGTAGCTGATCCCCCTCCTTTTCATCAGCCTCATAAGGGCCCATATTCCTATCATTAATAGGTAAAGGATAAGAGACATCAACTTTGTTATTACAGTTGGAAAGGGGATCATAAAACGAGTCCATTCATAAGAGAGAGAGGATAGCTGAACTACACATTCACACCAAGGATTTTATGTTTCTTTGGATAACTATTATATCATTACTCTGACCTTTACCAAATCATGCTCTATCTTTTCAAGCTTAGGACATTCTTTGATCAACCACAACTGGCAGGCCTCTGTAATTGCATTCACTGTTGTCATATCAAGTTTGGTATTCCATGAAAAGCCGGTTAGAAATTGAAGGTTGTTCTTTTTTTTTTTTGGAAACCTAGAACTTTCGAGTCTGTCTGTCATTAATTTCCCCTTCATTTTACCTTTCCAAAAGATAGGTGATATGACAAAAAAGTCTAATTTGCGATATTCAAAATAATCTGTACATCGGGTATTTATAAAATATATATATATATATATAGGTGAAGAATTGAAGAATATTATTTTTTCTCAATCTGATAATTACAAGAGAGCAGACTAGGGTTTATATACACCACACTAAAGCAATAGAATAAGGAAAAATAATCAACCCTAACAAACACAAATTAATCCTAATCAATCATAATAATGAATAGAAAACAAATTAGAAAACAAATATTTACAATAAAGAAAATAAATCAATTATCATAATAACAAAATAAAATTAGAATCCCACAGTAGGGAGCGAGAGAGAGTGAGAGAAAAGCTATTCTAGGAGAGAGAATACCTAAAACAAATCCCTCAAGTTTAGGGACTGATTAATTCCTTGAACCAAGCCAAATTCCTAGGATTAGAAAGTTATTACGACAATGGAAATACTACACCAATTACAAAAGATTATTTCCTATTCTAACAAGATACAATTTCAGTATGAAGCAACTTAAGTTTTCAAACCCCCCAGCATGCAATGAAAAAAAAAAAAATTCTCAGCTTTCATCAAGTTTCACAACCATTGTACAAGAGTAGTTTAACTTTACAATTTCCGTAAGGTGTTCTATAAGGTATGTGTGCGTGTTCTGGATCATGATCCTTGGACACAAATGTGAATCAGAACCACTCTTGGACCAATGAATACCTTTTAATCAAAAGGTTTTATCATGCAAATTATGCTCATAAAGTTTCTTACTAGTCCAAAATTGTTTTGTTCTCCATCAACATATCATAAAATTAATGCATAACATCAACATCAAACAGAAAATATTGACCATTTGATTACATGCTTATAATTATTTAATTTTTTCTAAAATTTGGCTTGCAAGATCAATATGAAAACTACTGACACTTAAAGGGAAAATTGCTTGCAATAAAGAGTTATCAGATGGCTTAGGTGTTCCAATTCTTGATGGATCCTGATATTTAAAATATACTTTCCTATTAAAAAAGGCAAGCCATGAAACTTCACAAAAGATGATCTGGTTCAGGGAACAGTCATGATACTTTAACAAGGAAAAAGTCCATCATCATGTTGTCAAATTAACCTGTAGCCAAAGTTGTGACTGTACACTATCCCGTGATCCAGCAGAAACCATCCCCCCAGCAACTCCAGTAGAAGGAACCTTCCCACACAGCGCAGGAATAGTGGAAGAAGCTGGTGCACCCCAATAATCCATTCCTATATTCAAGTTTGTTGTGGGACCAGGAACTGCTCCAGGAGTCGCAGCAGCAGAGATAGGCATAATAGGCATAGTTTGATTGACTACTCTATGATGTGTATTGACTCCCCCATTATGAGGAGCATGCACTGAACTTCCATTTTGAGATGGTTCAGCTGTAATTCAGCAAAAAAGATATACTTCAGCTGTAACAAATCAACTTTATGATTTCACAAATTGTAGAACATATATAGCAGTTACTCCAGAAAAGCAAAGCATAACTATGTCAGACCTTCCAAAGAACCCTGCCTGCCCCTTGATTTGAACTCAGAGTCCTACAAAATGAGAGGGAAAAGAAATATGATAATTTCCTGACAGTGAAGAGAAATAAATAAATAATTAAATAAATAATGCATTGTCCAGTAAATACTGGCTAATTATAATGTGGAAATGTACAATGCCCCCTCTACATGAAGCACCTAATAGAAACCTTAGGAAAAGATGCAAGGCAGGCTCACATTGCTCCAAGCTATAATCATGTTAGACATGAATATGTAATTTTTTTGAGTCGGACTTTTATGCCATTAAAACAATATTTATATTAAGTAACTACTGTTTAGAACTATATAATGCTTGACTGCTGTTTCCAGGAATTTACCAAAATGAAATTTAGGCATTATATAAAGAGTTACACCATCCATTCAAGTCTCCATTCATATATCACTTGAAACAAATATTACTAGACAAAAATCAGAAGGGAAAAAAATATGTCCTTCAGTTTTTCACCCTTTACCAATCTGATAGACCCTTGAAATTAAAACAGTATGAAAGCATAAAGAAGGGAAATGGAGAGAAGGTATTGGGGAAAGTGGCAAACTCAGAACTTAGGACAGATTCGAGAAAAATGAAGGGAGGTGGCAGTAACAACTACATCTAACAAACAGTGGTGATGTAGCAGTTAGCTAGAGAATATAAATAGAAGGTAGTTGGGAGAGGGAGGTGGTTAGGCAATTGGTGAATGGTTGGGGGAGACACTAGCCTCTCGAACGCTAGTGACTGCATGCGTGTGAGTTGTGTTTAGGATTTAGAGAAGAATTTGATTCAGTCAAGGACGTGATTATGAAGATTTTGCAACACACTAGAGAGGCTCGACAACAAGGTGAAGAATCTCAGAGGTGGTCCAATGGTGCCTTAGACCCTCGAAGATTGGACAATTGCGGAGGAGATGTTGCAAAACTATCATAGCTGAAAGTTGAAGGTACCGATCTTTTTTGCAGATTATGCGCTAGATCTTCTAAGTTGAACGATACTTCACTGTGAATTGGTTGCAAGAGGAAGAGATGGTCGTTGTAGTGGTGGTGTGTTCGGAGGGCAAGGCATTGAACTGGTTCCAGTGGTCAGAGGTGTAGAGCTCGATTCATTCCTAGGTTGAGTTCGAGAAAGCTCTAATACTAAGATTCCATGAGGCAGAGAGAGGAAGTTCGTATGAGATGCTAATGTCGTTAAAACAAGAGGAGTTAGTTGGAGAATATATTGAGAAGTTTGAAGCTTTGTCGACACCATTACAAGAAGCTTCAAAAGATATGCTAATAGGTGCTTTTATGAGTGGGTTATAACAGGATATTAAGGCTGACCTCAGGTTATTACCCACTAGAACTTTGAAGGAGCTTATGGGCTAGGCACGGAAGTGGAAGCAAGTAACAAATTAGCAAAGAAGAATAGGGAAGATTTCCTGGTTGAACATCTGAAAATGTCCGTAAAATCTAGCTGGAAAGGATCCAAACTGATGTGGACCTGACTTTCTAGGTCAACAGTGTTAATACAACAAAGAATGCAAAATCTAAGGGAGGTATAGAGAACGAAACAACTCCCACAAGCACAAGTAATTCTAGCAGTAGAAAGTCCTCAACAGTTAGTACATCCTCAATAGGTCGTAGGACAAACATAACTATCAAGAGTGGGGTAGCTATCAAGAAATAGACAGATGAGGCGAGAGCCAAAAAAAAGAGAAAGGGCTATGCTTTAAATGTGACAAGAAGTTCGAGCCAAACCACTAGTGTAAGAATAAGCAGTTCCAAGTCATGATTCTAAAAACTATTGACAACGATGTCGTTGAGTGGAACAAGGAAATGAAAATAAATAAAGATGATGCTGAACCAAAAGTGGCAATGGAGCTGTCAATGTGGGGTTGTTGGGAAACAATGTGATGGAAATGGTGGGGCAAATTAATGAGAAGGATGTGATTACACTGATTGATAGTGGAGCTTTGCCCAATTTAATTTCTGTGGAAATTGTGAAGGATTTTGAAGAAAGATGTGAAATATTATTCACTCAAAGTTTGATTTTTATAAGAGAGGCCTATGAACCTAACTAGGGAAATAAGAAAGGAAATAATCAACCCTAATGAATACAAATTAATTCTAATCTATTACGTTATAGAGGCTTGATTATAAGGATTCATATTATTGACTGTAAATAAACATGATTATAGGGATTGATTAGCATGATTGTAGGGATTGTATTTATGGTTCCTTGTGTGTATATATATATATAGAGAGAGAGTCTATGAATGAAAAATACAAGAAACTTTCATATCATCTTCTTTGTGCTTTACATGGTATCAGAGGCTAGTTGATTTGTGTGTGTGTGTGTGTGTGTGTGTTCGTTTCGTTACTGTGAGCTTCCTGTGCATGCGTGAGAGGAGGCCACCCATCTACAGTGGTTCTTGGATCTCACCGCCCCCTAGGACATTCAGACTTCACCTGCCGACCAACCCCGAGAGTCTGGTAGCCATCGGCAACGCATGTGACAGCCATGTGCCAATCGTAGTTTCTATCTCCTGATCCATGCGCCAACGCGTGAGGGCATGTCCAACGTCCTCTTCATCTCTATTTTGTCTCGTCGACGTTTCCGTTTTTGCAACGTTTCTCCCGCTGTTTGGACTGCTATTTAGGTTTGGTCACCTTTGGTTTACTATGTTCTAAGTCTGTGCTTCTCTAATTGACGCGAATCTATTTTTTGGTTTTGTTTGTTTGCTGCTGCGTGTTTTTCCCCCTATGGCAGAAAGCAAATCCATAGTCATGGCTGAGGTGGTTCTCGTTATGATAAAGATCATCGAGCACAAACTCAATGGCTCCAACTATTAAGATTGGAGTAAAACTGTTCGAGTATATTTGCAGAGTATTGAGAATGATGATCATCTCACCTCCAATCTCCCAAGTGATGACACCCGGAAATCGTGGTTGCAGGATGATGCAAGATTATTCTTGCAGATTCGAAACTCTATTAACATTGAGGTATTTGGTTTGATTAACCATTGTGAATTTGTGGAAGAATTAATGGAGTATTTAGATTTTTTGTATTTTGGACGAGGAATCGCATCCACGAGGTATGTAAGTCCTTTTATCGAAGAGAGCAGCAAGACAAGTCTCTTATTGTTTATTTTATGGAATTTAAGAAAACCTATAAAGAACTAAATATGCTATTCCCTTTTAGTTCTGACGTTAAGGTTCAACAAGCTCAGAGAGAAAATGGCGATTATGAGCTTCATGACAGGTTTGAGCTGGGATTTTGAGACAGTAAAACCTCAAATTCTCTTGGCATATGAAATTTCTCCTTTGCAAGAAGTTTTTGCTAGAGTTCTTCACACAAAAACCTCAACCTTGTCAAATCACTACTAATAACAGTGCTCGTTAGTAGTGTTGGATCTCGAGGTGGCTCACAGGGAGGGTCACACAATTGCAACAAGAAGATGGCCAATCAGAGTCAGGAGTTAGGCCAAGTTTAGTGCTATTACTGTCATGAGCTGGGCCATACAAAACGCACTTGCAAGAAACTCCTAAACAAGAATCAAATAGGACGATTTGCACATTTTGCCTCATCTACTAATAAGACTATCGTGGTATTTAATGATGACTTCTTAAGACTTCTATTCTTACTACTGCGTTTGCTAATACAGGTAAATCCCCCACGTCTCATCTCTTCGTCGTCCAGATGGATTATTGATTCTGGTGCTTCATACCACATTACAGGTAATCCTAGCCTTTTCCCTACTTTCGATATTCATGCCCATTCGGCTCATGTGACTATAGCTGATGGATCCACATCCCGTGTCCTTGGGTTTGGCACTATTAACCTGACCCCATCTTTATCTCTACCTTCAGTGCTAAGTTGACCTAATTTTTCATTTATCTGATTTCTGTTAGTAAACTCACTCGTTCCATAAATTGTAGTGTCTCATTCTTTCCTACTCATTGTTCCTTTTAGGATCTTACGACGAAGCATATTATTGATAGAGGGCGTGAGTCTAGAGGCCTCTACCTTCTCGACACTCAGACACCAAGATCTTTAGCATGTTTTAGTTCGTTATTTCCTTTCGAAGTGCACTGTCGTATGGGTTATCCTTTTCTCCCAGTTCTCAAGAAGCTCCAACCCTAGGATCTTACGACAAAGCAGATTATTAATAGAAGGCAGGAGTCTGGAGGCCTCTACATTCTCGACACCCAGACACCAAGATCTTTGGCGTGTTTTAGTTCGTTATTTCCTTTCGAAGTGCATTGTCGTATGGGTTATCCTTCTCTCCCAGTTCTCAAGAGGCTCCAACCCCAATTTTGTCATTTATGGTCCTTGCCTTGTGAGTCTTGTCAGTTTGCCAAACACCATGTGTTCCCTACGGTCTAGGGTTAATCTATGTCCCCTTTTGAATTAGTCCATTCTGATGTTTGGGGTCCTTGTCTTATTGTGTCCAAGGTAGGTTTTAAGTATTTTGTTACCTTTGTTGATGATCACTCTCATGTTACCTGGTTATATTTAATGAAAAATCGCTTTTGAGGTTTTTTCACATTTTTGTGCTTTCTATGCTAGAATTAAAACACAATTCAATGTTTCTGTTCAAACCTTGAGGAGTGACAATGCTAAAAAGTATCTATCTAAGTTTTTCCGGTCTTACATGATTATCATGATAACAAAAAGGAAACAAATCAAAAACCAATATTTACAGGAAAGGAAACATATAAACCACAATAACAAAATAAAAATAGGATCCCACACTCTCCCTCTAGTTGGGGAGTAAATGTCAATCATTCCCATCTTGGATAAGTGATTGTCAAACTGAGTTCTGGGGATAGCCTTGGTAAGGATATCAGTCATTTGTTGGAGCGTAATAGTATAAATTATCTCAATGACCTCTTGCTCCAACTTCTCTTAGATGAAATGACAATCGATCTCCACATGTTTGGTTCTGTCATGATGGATTGGATTCTTTGCAATCTGAATTGCTGCTTGATTGTCACAATTAAGTTTCATGGAGGTGGTGATTGGAAGCTGAAGCTCTTCCAATACTCTTCTCAACCGAATGACTTCACAGATTCCATTCGCTATAGCAAGAAATTATGCTTCAACACTACTTCTAAATACCATAGACTGCTTTTTACTCCTCCAAGTAACTAGATTTCTCCACATATAGGTACAATACCCTGAAGTGGACCTCCTATATATTAGAGAACCATCCCAATCAGCATTCGAGAAAACTTCAACACTTTTGTTGGCCCTTTTTCTAAAAAATAGACCCTTTTCGGATGTCATCTTCAAGTATCTGAGTATCTGATTAATAGCCTTGAGATTTTCTTTAGTAGGATTATTCATGTACTGACTTGCTACACTTACTGCAAAACTGATGTCAAGGTCCAGTATGAGAGAGATATATGAGTTTTCCCACAAAACATTGATACATCCCTTTATCAATAGGACTAGAGGACTCCTTTAAGCCTATTTTGATTCATGGGGGGGTCAGTAGGTTTACACCCCAGCATCCCAGTTTCTCAAAAGATCTAGTATGTACTTCCTCTGGGAAATAGAGATTTCTCTGCTAGACCGAGCTATTTCCATCCCAAGGAAATATTTTAAAGGACCAAGGTCCTTGATTTCAAATTCCTTACTTAAGAACTTCTTTAAGTGCATCACCTTCTTCTTCATTATTTCCAGTGACTACTATGTCATCCACATATATAATGAGGATGGTGATTTTTCCCCCAGGAGAATATTTGAAAAACAGAGTATGATATGTCTACCATGAACATATCCCAATCTTTTAACTACCCAAAAGAACCTTTCAAATTAGGCCCTTGGAGACTGTTTGAGGCCATAAAGAGATTTTCGAAGTTTACACACAATGAGTTATTAGATTTTTCAGACCAAGAGGTATCTCCATGTAGACCTCTTCTTCAAGAACCCCATTAAAAAAAGCATTCTTGACGTTAAGCTGATGAAGCTTCTAGTCGAAGTTTGCAGCAACAAACAAGAGAAGAGAACACAAAAGTGTTTAATTTTCCTACAGGAGCAAATGTCTCTTGGTAATCTGTCCCATAAGTCTGAGTGAATCCTTTTGCCACTAATCTCACCTTGTATCTATCTATGTTCCTATTAGCTTTGTACTTGACAGTGAACACACTCTTACATCCCACATGTTGCTTTCCTAGAGGTTTTTCAGTAAGAATTCATGTGCCATTTTTTTTCAGGGCATTCAACTCTGCGTTTACAGCCTCCCTCCATTTTGGGTGTTGTAGAGCTTCTTCTATGCAAGTTGGAATCTTGGTGCTATCCAAATTTGTTGTAAACGTCCTGAAGGTACTGAATAATTTCTCATATGAAACATGATTAGCAATGGGATGTTTGGTGCATGACCTAACTCCCCTTCTCCAAGCAACAGGAAGGTAGAGATCATATATAATATCGATAGAGTTCAAAGTCAAGTATACCTCGAGTGTCTTGCTTGTTCTCCCCAGGAGTTGGATTTGGGTTAGATTGGCAACCTTCACGAACTATCTATTGTTGCTTAGTCTGATTCTGCCTTGGGCGCCTTGAGTATACCTCTAACTCTGCATTGCCTTACTGTTTATGAGCACTGGGAACTTCTAATTCAGGTGGGCAGTTAGGCAACCTTTCAGAGTCAAGTGCAATAATTCCAGGTAAGGTAGCCCAAAACTGATACTTTCTTGCTATCGAGTTTCCCCCTAAATATGAGTTTTGGGGTAAAAATAAGTGTGTTCAAGGAAAGAGACATCCATGGAGATATAAAACTTCTGTGATGTTGGGAAATAACATTTATAACCTTTCTGGTAAAGGGCATCGCCAACAAAGATGCATTTCTTAGACTTCGGATCTAACTTCCCTCTATTCTAAAATGGAACATGTACAAAAGCACAACAGCCAAAGACTTTAAAAGGAATATTGCTAACAAGTCTATTGTCAAAAAAATGTTTGAGAGGACCTAACATGGTGTGTCAATTTCAAGGTACAAGATGACATTCTACTAATTAAATAGGCAGCGGTCAATACAGCTTCACCCCATAATTGATGGGGAACATTATGAGTAAGCATTAAAGATTTAGCCACTTCAAGGAGATGTCTATTTTTACGTTCCACAATCCCATTTTGTTGACGCGTGTAAGTGCAAAAACTCTGATGCACAATTCCTTGCTCAAGGAAGTTCTTAAGGACCAAATTGAAATAGTCCTTAGCATTGTCAGACCGAAAGATTTAAATTCTGGTTTGAACCTGGGTTTGGATCATGGTGTAGAAATTATTAAAAATCTATGAAGCTTCTAACTTATCTTTCATAAGAAAAACCCAAGTAACACGAGTGTGATCATCAATAAAAGATATGAACCAACGTACCACAGATATATTTTGGATCCGAGATAGACCCTAAATATCACTATGAATGATGGAAAAAGGATGGATGGTTCATATGCATGACTAGGATATGAACTTTGACAATGCTTAGAGAACTAACACACTTCACATTCAAAAGACTTTGGATGTTTATTAATGAAAAGAGAGAGAAACATCTTTGATAAATATATAAAATTCGAATGACCAAGACAATGATGCCACAACATAACCTTATCATTATCAAGATTATTAGGACTATCCGCAACATGGCATGTCAGATTTACTTGATTCCTAGCTTGAATCTGATATAATCCATCAACCTCCTTAACATTGCCAAACGTCCTCTCCAAATTCAAATCCTATAATAAACAACTAGAAGGGGAAATTTAGCAATACAATTCATATCCCTTGTCAGTTTACTAATTGAAAGTAAGTTACAAGATAAGTTTGGAACTAAGACAACAGAATCAAGGGTGAGAGATCGAAATGTTCACTTTTCCAACACCAGTTACAGTGGAGAGGGATTCATCAGCAATTTTGACCTTGATATTTGTATTACACGGTTTGACATCTAGGAGTAGGAAGGCATTACCAGTCATATGATCTAAAGCCCCAAAATCAATAATCCATGTCGTCGATTTTGTAGTTTTAACTTTAAGAGCGTTTAAGAATATACCTTTAACATGGGTAGGGTTTTCAGGCATTGAGGTGACTGAACCAGAAGCAGTCGTGGTCAGAAAAACAAAAAAGAGCCACAATTGATGAAGAATAGCACAATGTTAGGGACTTGGTAGTATGGGATGCCAAAGTTCCACATGGGGTAGTATGGGTTGTCTAATGGGGTACATAAGTGGCTTGGCTCTCCCACCTCAACAGCTAACTTTTGGGGACGGGCTCTCAAGGTTGCTTTGGTGCCTAGCATTGGTATCAGAGGATGGTTGTCGACGCATTGGAGAGGGCTACCTGCAAAAGGGCTGACCAGAAAGGCCGAGAGAGCAACGCTAAGTGAAGCGTCGTAAAGTGCAGCCTCCGGAACGTCGGCTCTCAAGGGCAACGCTATGTTAGGGACTTGGTAGTGTGGGATGCCAAAGTCTCACATTGGGTAGCATGGGATGCTAAAGTCTCACATTGGGTAGTATGGGTCGCCTGATAGGGTACTTAAGTAGCTTGGCTCTCCCTCCTCAACAGCTAGCTTTTGGAGGCGATTTCTCCCACCTCAATGTTAGGCACCAAAGCAGCTTGGAGTACCCGCCTCCAAAAACTAGCTGTTGAGGTGGAGAGCCAAGCCACTTAAGTACCCCATCAGGTAGCCCATACTACCTGATGTGGGACTTTGGCATCCCATATTACCAAGTCCCTAACAAACGGATATGGGCTTGAACGAGCTGAATAACGACTAGGTGGTGTCCTACAACGGCCGGAAACCAACTTTGTGCAAGCGGCTCCACTCATCTTCAAGCGCTATCACGTGAGAAAATGCTGCAGAATCTATAGGCCATGAGTGGAGGTGCGTGCGACGGCCAGCAAGGTCCCTAGTTGACGGGGATGGGCCAGCAAGGACCTCCTGAGGCGAACCTTGGGGTGGTTCTGCCAAGACTAAGGTTGTGCGTGGTGAGAAGAAGCACTATGCGTACTCCAGTAAGGCACAACGATAGAGAGACATTTTGACTGAGGAGAGACTTAGTATTCAGAAAACTAGCTCTGATACCATGAAGAATGATGTGAAATATTATTAACTCAAAGTCTGATTTTTACAAGAGAGGCCTAGGGTTTATATACACCTAACTAGGGCAATAAGAAAGGAAATAATCAACCCTAATGAATACACATTATTTCTAATCAATCATGATAACAATAAGGAAACAAATCAAAGACCAAATATTTACAAGAAAATAAACAAATCAATCACAATAACATAATAAAAATAAGATCCCACAGAGTTAAATCTGGATACCAAGAAAATAAAAGCATTTGAAGTGTCACTTGTAGTTATAAGCTGAAGGGTGAGAGCTGGTGCTCGCAAGTGGAGTTAGAGTTGCAAGGGATGAAAATTACTCAATCTTTTTATACCTTTGAGCTAGGAGGGGCAGATTTGGTGCTGGGGATTGAATGGCTGAAAGATTTCGGTGAAGTCAAAATGAAATTGGGGGCAACTGATTATGAAGGTAAAGGAGGGGGAAAAGAAGTGGTGCATTAAAGGAGATCCTGCATTGGCTAAGACCTTGATTTCATTGAAATCTATGATGTAAACTCTTAAAAAAGGGGGAGCAAGGGTTCTTGGTTGAATTTGGTGAGATGACATTGAAAGAGTTGGAAGAAGGTGCATTGCAAGAGGATGTGCAGCAAGTATTAAAAGAGATTCCTAAGTATGTACAGCTGCTACGGGCTTGCCACCACATAGTACAAAGGATCATACCATTATTATCAAGCCAGGATAACAACCACCCAACATTTGACCTTATCGGTATCCGCATTCGCAAAAAAACAGAGATAGAGAAGTTGGTAGAGGAGATGCTTGCTGCAGGAATCATTAGACCAAGTTGAAAGGGGACTTTGGTTTATAAAAGGGAACTCCTGGCAAAAGTTTTTGCTATTTAAAAGTGGCACCAGCACCTTCTTGGCCACCACTTTATAATCAAGATGGACCAAAAAGCATTGAAATTTTTACTGGAACGGAGGCAAATAGGTGCAGACCAGCAGATATGGGTTTCTAAATTTATGGGGCATGACTTTGAGATACATTACAAATGGGGGAAGGAGAATAGGGCAGTGGAAGCGCTGTCAAGAAGGGAGAATATAATGGAATTTAATGCTGTATCAGTGTGGCAGCTTGATAATTTAATTAAATGGGAGGAGGAGGTTGACAAAGATGGGAAGTTAATCCATGATCAAGCAACAAATTCTAACTAGTCAGCATGCACCAGAGGGGTATGCCTTGAGAAGGGCCTCTTTGCTGTTTCTGGACAGGTTAGTTTGCCTAAAAACTCCTCTAGAATCCCCTTACTTTAGGCAGAATTTCATTTGACCCAATGTTGGGGCCACTCGGATTATTTGCGTTCATACAAGAGACGATGGGTGCGTTTGAAAAAATTTATTTTGAGCTTATCTAGCTTATCTTATGGCATAATCGCTTATGCACGTATTTGAGAGAGCTTATATAAATAGCTTATCACATGCCTATAAGTCGTTTTCAGCTTATTTTCATATTTACTCTCATAAACTCTTCAATTATAAAAATAACTTATACATAGGCACTTATATATACTGTTTAGCCAAACAGGAACTATCTTCCTTTATATATTGGGAACAAATGAAGAGAGATGTGCAAGATGTTGACCCTAAGGCTTTATGCCATAAGTTTTGATGATGACAAATATAGTTGAAATGTAGCATTGATATATATAAAGGTTAAGTATCATATACATGCTACAAGTATTTAAGCATGACTATGTTATTTAATGTGTAATGTCTTATACATTAATCATGCTATTTATCATGAATTGAACTAACCATTTGGTTTGCAAGTAAGATATATTTTATAGGTTGGTTCAAAACAAGAAGAGTGAGCATTGGATTGAAGAACAAGGAAAAGTAACATCATGCCTCACTCAAGGAAAGCAACATACAAGGACAAAGCTCCAAGAAATGAAGAACTAGAAGATTTGAAGTCTTGGAAGCTTGGATGCATCAAGATAGCCTATGTGTTTACATTAGGTATATTTTATATAGGCTATTATACTTGTGCAACTCAATGATTTAGATTTGCATGCATTGGCTCAAGCATTTTGAACAAAAAGATAATGAGATATGAAGTTTTACAAAAGTTCGTTTTTGACCTTTGGTCACTCCTTATATCATATCTCATAAATGAAAAATCGGTTTTTCAAATATCTTAATCACATTTGATAGTAGACTCAAAGATCTTTCCAACGGTATATTATTTATTCAAAACGGAGTCCAAAGGAGAAATATATGACTATTTAAAATATAGTTTGAAAAACTGAAAGTTGATTTTACTGTACTCAAAAATTATTCTGTTCTGACCTATAGTAAGTGTTTTGATTATATCTTTTAAACAAAAAATAATTTTTGAGTAAAACTTGGCTCATTTGAAACTAGACTCCAAGAGCTTTCCAATGGTATATTATTTGTTTAAAACGGAGTTCAAATAAGGGAGTTATGAATTTTTAAAGAAAGCTCAAAATCTATATTTCGCTACTGCCAGCCGGTGGTCGACCACCCCATCTACACCGGTAGACCAATGTGACTGATAAATCACTTCTGGACTACACTGGTCGACCAACGTGCCACACTGGTCGACCAATGGACACCTGGACTGCACTATAAGTGCTGTAACGGCTATATAACGGCCAGTTTTGTAAAATCTTATATATATGACCTTAGATACACGATTTTGAGCCAGAACAAAGTCCTACAATGTGATATTAACTTCTTCTATCATCTTTGAGAGAAAGGAAAGCATTCTTGAGCCAAATCTTGCATATTCTCTATCATTAGAGTTATTAGAGCTCCATTTGTATTCATCTACTCTTTAGAGAGAGTTTCTTTGTATTGTTGATTTTGATCAACACATACATATATTATTCTGAGTTGAGGTTCGCAAGTACCGGTGTTGGAAAAACTTGCTTTGGGTTGAGGAGGAGCCCGGATTCATAAATTCTCCATTGTGGTTTCGCAAATACCCGAATCGAATTTGCGTGGTTGTAGTGGTTTGCAATTACCTGGATTAAACTTGCAATTATAGTGGAAATACTCAAGTGGTCTCTTGAGGACTGGATGTAGGCTTGGATTAGCCGAACCAGTATAAATCTCCGAGTTTGCTTTCTCTATCCCTATTGATATCTACTTTTTAATTCCTTGATCTTTATAATTATTTATCTTGACAGCACATTGATTTTCTGTATTGTATTTATTATCTTAAGTATTACACTTCTACAGAAAATCATTTCAACTTCCAATTAATTCTTGTGAAAAATTTATAAAACCCAATTCACCCCCCCTCTTAGATTCCAACCATTACTTTCACAAGAGTCTGTGGCAAAGTGTGGGATTTGTCAAAACAGCACTTACCATATGACAAGTAGTATGGGAGGACATTAATATGGATTTCATTATTGGATTACAGAAGTTCAACTGGTTTGATACTATATTTCGGTGGTAGATCGTTTGACGAAATCCACTCATTTTATACCGGTTTCCCATCCTTATACAGCCAAGGATATTGCGAATGTCTTTGCAAAAGAAGTGGAATGGTTACATGGTTTTCCCAAATCCATTGTGTCAAATAGAGATAAGTTGTTTATAAGTATATTTTGGCAAGAGCTTTTCAAGCTCTTGGGTATTAAATTGTAGTTCATCCTATCACTTGGAGAGGAATGGATAATCGGAGGTGGTGAAGTCTAGAAACCTACTTGAGATGTTTCACAAGTGATAAACCAAAAAAATGGGCAGAGTGGCTCTCGTGGGCTAATTTTGGTTTAACACAACTTTTAACAATGCTTTGGAATGTCTCCTTTCAAGGCATTTTATGGAAGGGAGTCGCCAACCCTCTTCAAATTGGAGGACGTGACATCTCCCATGGAGGAAGTAAATCAGAGAATTAGGGAGAAAAATGCCCTCATAGAAGTGTTGAAGGGGGCACTTAGAGAAGGCTCAGGCTTCTATGAAAGCTTATGTAGATAAATCACGAAGAGATGTCAGTTTTGCAGTGGGGGATATGGTGTATCTTAAATTGAAACCTTATAGGCTCAAATCATTGGCAAAGAATTGAATAAGAAGCTCAGTCCCATATTTTATGACCCATTTAAGGTGTTAGAGCGTGAGGGAAGTGTAGCATACAAAATAGAACTACCACCTCCAACCCAAATCCATTCAATGTTTAATATATCAAGCTCAAAAAAGCAATTTAACCCCCAGATCAGGTGCAGCAACTTCCTACTGATTTGATAGAGGACTTGGAGTTAATTACAACTCCAGCAGAGGTAAAGTAGGTTAGAACCCTCGCTAATGGGGTGCAGGAGGTTTTGTTGAAATGGAAAAGGTTATCAGAATGTGACAGCACTTGGGAACAATATTCTGTCATTCAGAGGTTACCTAAGGTGAAACTTATTTGGGGGGAGGGTGATGATGGACCCTTGAAATTAAAACAGTTTGAAAGAAGAAAGAAGAGAAATGGAGGGAGGTGGCAATAACGACTACATCTAACTAACATTGGTGAGGTGGCAGTTAGTTAGAGCATATTAATAAAAGGTAGTTGGGAGAGGGAGGAGGTTAGGCAATTGGTGAATGGTTGGAAGAGACACTAACCTCTTGAACGCTAGTCAGTGTGTGTGCATGAGTTGTGTGTGTGGCTGAGACATTAGTCTGCTGCATTAGAGTGCAGAGTGGTAAGAGAGAGAAGAGAGTGTTCCTGTTGTAATTGTTCATCCAAATCCAATAAAGGAATTGAGAACTCATTTCAGTAGATCAGATTCCATCAGAATCCTATAAAGTTTATAATTTCTGAAGAACGAGTCTTTATGGACATATGTTGACAAACTCATGGCAAATAGACAAGAGGCACTGCACTTACATCCTGAGAATTTACATCACTTCCTTCACTAGTACCTTCACTTGCACTCTCGCCACTGCAAATCCAAGTTTTCCTATCAGCAAAATTTACCAAGATACAATTGCGGATGGCAACCAAATGAAGTCAATGTGCTCAGAAAATAATCCACTGACAATCTTACTAATAAATTTCTTATTGTTCACAAGCCAATATATCCACAAGATTGATAAAAAGAACAAACAAGGTAACTGGGATTCTTAGGCAAAGCAAATGCATTCAGCGGGCTCAAGAAATAATCCATTGATAACCTTACTGATAAAATTCCTGTTGTTGACAAGACGATATAACCACCAGGTTGATAGAAAGAACAAACAAGGTAACTGAAATTCCCAAGCATATTAAGATACATTATACTCTTGCAATCCAAACTATATAATAAGCCAAATAAAAATCTAAAAGGAAGTTTTCATACCACTGACAAAACCAGGTACAATTTTTAAGGGGGCAGAAATGGTGGAAACAACTTCAGGAAGTATTTACTAGTTTTATTCCTGACTAACTTACATCCAGAAACCTGACCAAAAGTAACTATAAAAGAATAAGAAAGTAGATGGAGCAAACACTAGTTCAGAACCCAAAGTCAATTAACATCACATTTCAGAAAAACAGGGCTTATGATTAAATGTCAGATTGCTCATCTAAAATGGGTAGTGGGTATGCATTCTGCACGGAATAGCTTTCTTTATACAGTTCACAATTTTTTGTTTTAATACCAAGATCTCAAATGACAGAGAAGAAAACCCACAGCTTGTATAAATTTTGGAGAAGTACTGTTTATTTCACACTTTAGGATATGGATAAGAGCTGAGATAATATAGACAGCAAATTAATGGTTACTTATGCAGTTCATAAATTAGGAATCTCTCTTGTTGATGCCTCACTCTGATAAGCTCTAAAGTAGGGTTTTAGTGACATTATTCCCCCAACTTCTCTTTTAGACAATTCAAAGGGTAAATGAGAAAAAATAGAGTAAACCAGTAAAGGAATCAATGGAGGTGAAATATCATAGCAAAATACTACTCTCTGTCAAGAGAGGACATATGTCATAGTTGTATGCATTGTCTTTTGACCGGGCTGGGTCAACCTGAAACCCGATGACCAATCCGGTCCTTCTCACTCAATTAGACCGGATTGCAACTGACCTGGACAACCCATGACACAGTCTTTTTTTTTTTTTTTGGCTTAAATTCATAATGTGAAAGTGCGAGCAAAATAGTAACACTATTATTATAAAAAATAAAATCTTATTATTTTTTGCAAATCATTATGTTATGTAAAATGGCTCTAAATCATGGAAGTTGAACAATGTTAGCAAAATATTTTATAATTTCATATAATATTAAAAATAACAATCAAATATTCAAAAATAAATTACTTTTAATTTTATTTTTATAATTTATTAATTTAATTATAAAGGGAAAAATAATTTGATTGCTGATTATTTAAGCAGGTGCAATTATGGCAAGTAATCAGTCAAAAGCACAAGTAAACAAGACCAGTAACCAAGAGATCTCTCTTGTTGAACAAAGTCAATTAAAAACCAGTATCCAAGACCATTAGATATGCTTCACATTATGCCCTTAATAAGACCATTATCATGCCAGGCACTAATCCCAAACTAGTAAAGACCTTATTTGACTATAGATTTATTCAAACCATTTATCCAAGTAAAGACCTAACCGAATTAGCCGAATTACCCAAACACCTAATAGAATCTATCAAACACTATGCCAGAATTATTATCCAATATCAAATGTATATCCGTTTTTATTCTACTATTTGTGAAATAACACTAGACAAATACTACCCTCCTATTAATCTTATTAAAATGGGGACTACAAGAAAGCCCTATGAATGTGACCAACAAGCCAAGGAGATTATTGAAGACCAAAAAGATCTTGAGTATCGACTGCACAATCAAATATTCAAAAATAAATTACTTTTAATTTTATTTTTATAATTTATTAATTTAATCATAAAGGATTATATATATTTTTATCAAATAAGGAATTTGTGTGCTAAATTATTTTATGATACTTTGATTGTGAAATTAACACTTAAATTATTTATTTTACTTGCTTTAATATTTATTTGTGAACATATATATATATATATATATATATAATTTTTTTATAATTCTTGTAGTTCAGCAATTGACTCGATGTCTTGGCAATTGGACCAGAGACTTGATGACCCGGCCACCTCCACGGGTTAATGACCAGATCAGTTCCTAAAACTATAGTTGTATGGCTGTTTTTTTATCAAAAAAAATATTATTATCAGAGAACGATACATAGGAAACTGGAAACAAAAGGGAAAAAGGAGGACTAGATATCCCCCCAAAAGAATAAAATTGAAACAAAACCAACCTCAGAAGCCCAAAAATAGGGCTAGTACAACAAAGCCTTCTAATCCCTATAAATATTTGCAAAGAGCACCCCTTTAAAAAACCTATTAGCCGAAACCCAAAGAGTAGCAGCATAGCAAATTCTATAAGGAGGCAGAAGTCATTGTTTAAACACTAGCATTTCTTTCCACTCAAAGACACCACACAGATGTAGACATAGCCGCCTTCACAAAATCTTATTCTCCTTTCTCACTTCAAAACCCATAAAGTTAGTGGCTATGGTATTCAGGTTTTTGAATTTTTTATACTTTAAATGTTCAAGTTTGCATTTACAGCACCAAGAATGGTGGTTAAAAATGTTGACTAGCTGGGAGCAAGGGTCTGGCTCATAAAATATCTCGAGGTATCTATGTAAGAAAGACATGGTAGCACTGTGGTTTGTAAAAGTAACCAGAAATTTCTTCAATGGTAGTCACTCCCCCCCCCCCCCAAAAAAAAAAGTGGTTTTAACACACCCTCCATTTTGTTCTTTAAAGGAAAAGGTACTAATACAATCAAGAAGTTTAAGCTTTATCTATTTATTTAATTTGTGAAAACGGGGCTCAAACCCTAGCCCCTAACCTACAATACTCTAATTTCATACTACTTGAGCTACGAGCTCAGTGGTAGAAGTTTAAACCTTACTCTTAAAGAAACTTAGACTAAGGATGCCGATAGGAAGAATCGAAGCAATAGGTAGCAGAAGAACACACGTATTTGATTTATTGATAGGAATTATTCATACACGAAGACTTTAACGGTACTGATCCAACCACTTCTAACTAATTGTTACTAACAATAACAACCCAACTAACAAAAAATAGAAACATACAACCGTAGTTATCCATGAATCGCACGATCCGGTATGATACATATCGTTGCCGATTCGAATCATTAGGCTAACCGTTTTGTGTCTAGAATCAACTTGCCGGAATCGTGCGATTCGAGCCAGCGATTCAGAAGTCGGAACTGATGAATCACACAGTTCCGGCGATTCAGAAGTCGAAAGATGAACCACAACGGCCGATGCAAGGAAGAAGGTGAACCAGGGCCAGGACGCAAGGAAGAAGATGACGCGAGGAGGAAGATGAACCAGCGGCTGACGCAAGGAAGAAGAGAAGATGACGTGAAACCAGTAGCTGAAATGCGAGGAAGAAGACGATGCGAAACCAGTAGCTGAAACGTTAGGAAGAAGACAACTGAAATGCGAGGAAGAAGATGGATTGATGCTGAATTAGGCCAAAACGCAACGTTTAACATGATAGGCATATAGGATGATATCTGATTGAAGCATATCTCATCTAGGCATGGTAGGCATGAATTATTGTTGTCTGATTGACGCTGAGCTAGGCCAAGAGTCACGGCTTTACCGTTATCTAATTGAAGTATATCTAATATAAATTGATCTGATTGAATTCTAATTTTTTTTAATTGCTTCTTTTTTTTTGGAAACTGAAGAGTCACGGCTTTATTACTGTTATTTTATATTGAAGCATATTATGATATTAGTATAGGAGAAGTTTTGAGTTTTTAAACTTTGATTGATTACTTATATAGTTGTCTTATGACTTATATTATGTATGAATTATGATAAGTTTTTTCATTTATTGGCTTGTTATGAATTGACATTTGTTTTTATGGTCTATTACTTTATTTATGATTTAAACTTATGCAATCTATTATGTTATTTATGTTATAGAACATATCTATAGTATTTTTTATTATAATCGTAAATCTTACGATTCGATCTGATTGAAGTATATATAATATAAATTGATCCGATTGAATTCTAATTTATTTTTTAATTGCTTTTTTTTTTGGAAACGGCTTTATTACTGTTATTTTATATTGAGGCATATTATGATATTGGTATAGGAGAAGTTTTCAGCTTTTAAACTTTGATTGATTACTTATATAGTAGTCTAATGACTTATATTATGTATGAATTATGATAAGTTTTTTGATTTATTGGCTTGTTATGAATTGACATTTGTTTTTATGGTCTACTACTTTATTCATGATTTAAACTTATGGAATCTATTATGTTATTTATGTTATAGAACATATCTATAGTATTTTTTATTATAATCGTAAATCTTACAATTCGATACGATTCACGATTCACGATTTATAATCTAGCAAAACGATTCACAATGAATCTCGATTTGATAACTATGCATACAACACACAGAGAATAACAACCAATAATAGACAAAGAACAAATAATCTATACTATTTGACAGTCAAAGAACAAATAATCTATACTATTTGACAGTCCCCCTCAAACGAGCGGGTGCTGTAATCACTCCGTGTTTGCCACATATCACATCAAATCTGGTATTGGAGAGAGATTTAGTAAATGTCTACAAGTTGCTCAGAAGAAGTATAATCTCTCTGTTTAGAACCTTGTCCTTGACAAAATGAAAATCTATTTCTACATGCTTGGTTTTAGCATGTAGCATAGCACTGGATTAGTTGCAATAGCTTTGGCACTCAAGTTGTCACTTGTGAATTCTGACAATAGGTAATCTTATCTCCTGTAAAAGGGACTTGAGCCAAGTAACTTCATTGACCAAAGATGCCAAAGCTCTATATTTTAATTCCGCACTTGATCTGGAGGGGTTCTCAAGAGGTTCTTCTTTAGTGCTGGTTTTATGTTTCCCGAGAGTCATGGGAGTGGGACAAGGTGAAACACCACTCAAATTAAACTTTTCTAATAGATTCAAGAAATGCATCTTCTGATTTAAGAACATCCCATTACGGCTTCAACAACTTCAATTCCCATAAAATAGTGCAGTTCTCCCAAATCCTTCAAGGAGAAGACTTTATTAAGACTGTTCACAAAATCTTTTACAAGATCCATACTATCACCAGTGTCATAATGTCATCAACATAGACCAAGGTAAGCACAACATGCTTTTCAATATGTAAAACAAATAGAGAGTGGTCACTTTTGGTGTGATGGAAGCCCCATTGTAGCTCCTAAGCTTGTCATACCAAGCCTTAGGAAATTGTTTAAGGCCATACAACTCTTTCTTTAACTTGCACACATGCTGAGGGTGTATTGAGTCACCAAAACAGTCTGGTTGGTTCATAAACACTCGTTCTTGAAGGGTTCCATTAAGAAAAGCGTTGTTGACGTTTATCTGCCTCACAGACCAACGCCTCACAAACCAATTTAGTGAAGTGGCAATGGTAAGAATCACTCTGACAGTGGCCATTTTAGCCACTGGACTGAATGTCTCCCCGACACTTGTGCTTGGATCTTGTTGAAAACCCTTGGCCACACTTGTGCCTTTCTACTAAACCATTTGCTGCCTGCTTTGTTTTGAATATCCATTTGCAATCTATCAGCTGCTGTCCTCTATAAGGAACCAACTCCCATGTGTCATTTTTGACAAGAGCCTCATACTCCTCAATCATGGCCTTTTTCCAATGAGTAACCTTGAAAGCTTCATTTGGATCTGTTGGTTCTGACATAATAACTTTTTCTGTTAAGCCAGCATATGCTGTCTTAGCCTCCAAAACTCCACTTTTGGGTCTGGTAACCATTGGATGAATGGACTTTGATACCGCAATGTTGTCAGGTGGCTTATTTTGATTTTCTATCTGTTCTTCAGCATTTATCTCTGATGTTTTGTCAGGTTCAGGTATTTTTCCTGAATCTGAATCAGTATTTTCAGTTCCTTCACCTTGGGAAATCTGCACACTTGCAGAACATGTATCACAATCAGAATATTCAATGCTGCTAAAACTGTTAGGCAATACTAGCAACACGTGAATCACCTCATTATTCAAACATTCTGGTTTCTTAGTATTCAAAAACATGGGAAATCATTTTCATTGAAGATGACACATGTAGAAATATAGACTCTCCCAGTGGAAGACAAACACTTGAAACCTTTGTGTGACATACTAGGACCCAAGTATTAATGAAAACTCATTTTGTGCTGGTTGTAGGGTTTCAAATATGGAAAATGCACAACCAAACATTTTTAGGTCCAAAAACTCAGGAATTTTCTTAAATAAAACAATCTAGCTGTTTGGTAAGCTTCTATCCGGTAGTGTAGTGGAACTCCAGCTTGGGCTAACATACTTAGCCCAATTTCCACAATCTGGGAATGCTTTCTCTCAATTCTGCCATTTTGGACAGAGGTATAGAGACAAGAATGCCTGAAAATGATTCCACTCTTGTGGACTTCTCTGCACCTCCATTACTGTAGAATTTATATCTTTCTCTCTAACTAGTTCTCTACCATGTTCTTGAATTGCACGACAGCTTGAATAGCATCTCCCTTAGTTTTGAGAGGGAAAAGCCACAAATACCTGCTATGAACATCAAGAAATACTATATAATATTTATGTCCTGATGTGGATTGGATGGGTGCTGGACCCTATAAGTCAGTATATACAATATCAAGAGGACACTCAGCTTGTGAATCAGATCTTTTGAAAGGAAGGGCATGCAATTTGCCTAGTTGGCAAGCTTCACAAAAAGAGGATCTTTTATTGAAAAGATTAGTCATATTACAGCTCTTAAGAACATCATTCAAAACTTTATCAGAGGAATGACCAAGCCTTCTATGCCATAAATCCCTCTCAGAACATTTTTCTTCCTTCTCAGCCAAAAGACAACAAGCTGTTGGTTCTCCTTGAACTTTGTATGACCCTTCACTTTGAACACCTTGAATCAGAATTTTGCTAGTCACTTTGTCCTTCACAATGCAACCAAAAGAGTCAAATTCAACACAAACATTATTGTCAGCAGCCAACTGAGAGACACTGATCAAGTTTTTGCTGATTTTAGGGGCATGTAATACTTCATAAAGCCTTAAAGAATTATTTTGATCACTGCATATAATAGCTGAGTTGCCTACATTCTCAATATTAATACTTTAACCACTTCCAACAAAGCGTTGATTCTTATAGGGAGTCTTTGTACCTTGTCTTATAAGTAAGGGATCATCGGTCACATGAGTGGATGCCACTGTCCTTGTACCAATCTTGATTGTTAAATAACTCCTGAGTAATAAGGTATGCAGAGTGGCTATTATCATCTTCTTTGTTTTCAAAATTACCCCTTGCAACTCCTATAAAGTTTTGGTCAAATATGAAAAAAACAACTTAATGCAGTATGTCCCACTTTAGCATATAATTGACACAGGTCTACCACGTGATCTCGTGAAGTTAGATCTTCCTCCATGAAAGTTTCCTCCTCTTCCACAGCCTGATTGTCCTCTCCAGCCTTGACTTGGACCTCAGCCTGTATTACTTTTGGGCTTGTTAGTAAAAACGTTAGTAAAAACATTTGCACTAGGCAGTCCAAAGCTATTTACTAAGGACAGCTAGGCAGTCCAAAGCTATTTACTAAGGACAGCTACTCTAGTCTGCTCTTGAACATGAGAAGAGATGCCTACAACTCGACCCATGTCAGAGTCGCTTTCTCTGCCAACTGTACAACAATTGCATTGTATTCCGCTTCAAGTCCAGATAAGGTTTGAGTGACCAGATCCTCCATAGTAAGTGGATTTCCAGCAAGTAACAGATTATCAATGAGTTCTTTAACCTTTTTACCTTTTTAAGGTATTTTTCCATTTTCAATTTGCCTTTTTTCAATCTCTACAGTTCTCCCTTGTACAGTGTGACACTCGACCACAACTAAGCACCAAATAATTCCTTCACAGCATCCCACAGTTCTTAGGACGTCTTCCACCCAAGAAATTGCAATGCGATTTCAAGGGACATGGTTTTGTACAAACATCCAAGGAGGAGTTGGTCCATTGTGACCCAATCCTCAAACGCGAGATTCACCTTGCATTCGACTCCTTCAAAGAGAAAGATTTCTTGGCCCAGCTTTGTTCCAAGTATATATCCATTGACTTTGCTGCCCCTTATGACTGATAGCATCATAGAACTCTATTTGAGATAGTTTGTTTTGTCCAACTTGACACAACACATTTGATTCAGTGTTGTAATCAAGGGAGTAACATTTTTTTGATTAACAAGGGTGGACAAAGGCTCTGTCATCCCATTCGCAGAG
The DNA here is from genome assembly GCA_037074585.1 of Biancaea sappan. Taxonomy (NCBI): domain Eukaryota; kingdom Viridiplantae; phylum Streptophyta; class Magnoliopsida; order Fabales; family Fabaceae; genus Biancaea; species Biancaea sappan. The sequence goes on from CM073490.1 coordinate 67,421,044, forward strand.
CCTGATGTAGCAGAAGAGGCTGAATTAGGATCCATAGCATCCAATGCTAATACGGCTCTGATACCAAGAGAAACTTAGGCAGAGGATGCCGATAGGGAGAATTGAAGCAATAGGTAGCAAAAGAACACACATATTCAATTTATTGATAGGAATTATTTATACACAAAGACTTTGACAGTAATGAACCCAACCACTTCTAACTAATTGTTACTAACAATAACAACTCAACTAACAGAAAACAAGAAACATACAACACACACAGAATAACAACCAATAATAGACAAAGAACAAACAATCTATACTATTTGACACTCTTCAGAGGTTTTCAATTATAAGATGTCATGATTGTCATCAATAGGCTTCTGCTTATGTTAATTCCTTGAATGTCAGACCATCCACCTTTCTTTTCAAAATTTTCTTTGTTCTTCCCTTTTCAATCACCATGTTCATCCCCCTTTCTGCTTCTTAGGTTTTTGCTTTCTTTCACGTTTTAAACTTATTAAAATACTTAAGTTGTAGAGAGAAGATAGAAAAAAGAGGCATATTCAAGAACTGGATTGTTCACCACAAAACATCATACCTCTTTGAATGAACCCCATTAGCAGATGTCCCTGGTGTTTTACGAAGTTCATTATTCTTCCCTGTGATCATATTCAAACTGCCCAAACTTCCTTTTGATCTCTTAATAGGCAATTTTTCCTTCACCTCAAGAGGCTTAGCATCGCCTTCCGTGCTGCAAGGTGTATTTCCCTGCATTTGAATGCGCAGGTTACAGTTCCCTTACTTGGATGAGGACAGGTCTTGTAGAAAAAGAAAACTAGAGACAGAGACAGAGACAGGCACAGAGAGAGAGAGAGAAAGAGAGATGGAGCACAAAATGCAGGAGAGTAAAACTTACCGAAGCCTCAACAGCACCATTAGTAGTAGGTATGGCATATGGACTAAAAGGATAAGATCCCTGTACAAATTCATGGCAATTGACAAAAAATAATCAGTGAATTAGAAATCATAAATTTTTTACAATAACTCCAAGAAAGCGTAATTAACAAAAGAATACCGGAGGTATGGATGGATGTGCATATATGCCACCGGGGGGATACATTGCAACATAGGGATGTGGTGGGGTACCATAGGGAGGCATAATATGCTGCAAGTAACAATTTAATCAATGAACCAAGGTAAATTTTCATCCCGGATACTTTGAAGTATTAGTAAACAGAGGTATACACTAGTTTGCAACGCAGAAAAAAAAAAAGTCATAAAGAACTAAGAAGACCTTTCACTAATATATAATCAAAATCTCACATATTCATGCTACATGGGCAGGAATACTTTTGATCCCGCTCCTGCTCTAGAAGTTCAAGCCTAGACATTCAATTTTCCTGAGGCAATAAAACTAACTAAATAACATGCTCTAATATATGCAAGGAAATTAGCATCATCTTTAACCATAATGTATATGTACTGGTCAAGCTTCTTTTTTCTTTCTTCGGAAAAATACATATAAACCCCACCCCCCCCCCCCAAAAAAACAAAAAAAAAAATTCCCCTCAACTTTAAGTTGTTGCAATTAACACCTCCAACTTTCAATTTTGAACAATCAACCCCTTCTTTTACTAACTATTAAACCCCATTCATGTTATCTATATCGTCCACATCATCCCTTCTATGACAAATATATTTTCCTTGAACATAACACCTCTAACACGTCAGATACATTTTTCCACATCACTTATGCTTTCTGCATCACCTATCCCTAAGCCCGCTTCCAAATTTCTTTTTCTCGTTAATGCATGCTAGAAAGGTTGACGTCACTGGAAGGACAACAACACTGGAAGGAAAATGGTAGTCAGAAACTAAAATGAAGAAAGAAGTGAAACGACAAAGCTTTGCTTGAGGAACCCAGATCCTTATACTCTTGGGCAAGAAAGATCCCATATTGCCCTCAAGAAAGATCCCTATACTCTTGGGCAAGAAAGATCCCATACTCCTGAGGAACCCAGACGAAGAGAGGGATTTGTTTCTACAAGATTCATTACAAACCTTATTGAAACCAAAAAAAGCTCTTCACTAAATTCTGCGACATGGAATCAGAACCATTGGTCAAGAGGAAATTGGAGGTTGATGGTGAATAAACAGTAGCATCAGTTGAGAGCTCAATCCTAGTAAAGAGAAACCTACTGTGCATCTGCTGTGCTTGTTGGCAGAGAATCAGCAAGTCAAAATCTTTGCACGGAATTGCTCTATCCTGCTAACTGAACATAGAAGCTCTATGTACCACTGACCTGTAATCATGGCTGAAGGGGGAGAACCACCACACAGTCTCCCAGTGTTGTGTTTCCTCCCAGCATGCATTCGTGAGCAAAAGAAAATTGGGGGTAGGGTTTAGGGATTGGAGATGCGACAACATAGGTGATGTGATAGGTATAGGGTAGTGGATTGGATAGTGGGCTTCCTGTTTGGGTTGTTAGGGGTAGAAAGGGTATTTTGGAGGGTGAGGTTAATTATATATAGCAGGGGAACGGCGTGAGTAGAGGAGGAGAGTATTTTGTCAGAAGTTGTGGTTGGAGCATTTGCTCTAGAGTGTGGGGCAAATTCATTGGTTGTAAGATTTTCTGTAGGAGCAGTAGCTCTAGGGTGGGATTATTCCTGAGGAGGTCTAAGGAGAACAACACAGAGGACGAGAATGAAGGGCTCTGAGGAGGTCTCGAAGGCCATTAATATATTATTCCTTGTAATCCTTCAGTCTTACTATCAAATATCATAGTTTGATTTTCCGGTTCCTATCAATTGGTCCAACTTGCCAGATGCCAATGCCGCCGAAATCAACTGAGAGGTGAAGTTTTGGAGGCTCGAATGGCTAATGTGGTTCCTCGGTTGGAAGGATTTGAAGCTTCAATGAGGGCAAATCATTTGGAGAAGCAAAAAATGATGATAAAGAATCTTCAGCAAGCATAGCAAAGATTTCAACAATCTCTATTGAAAGCGATTAATGTATTAGATAGAAGAAGAGTATATGATGAGCAGGGCAATGCCTTACCCGTTGAAGGATCTTCATCGTCTTTGGAGAAGCAAGCGAGAGGTCTCAAGACGGAGGTCAAGAAACAGGTACATTCCTTAGGACTGACGTTGAGATGGCTTGCTCGCAATATTGAGTTTGAGATGGAAAGGATTGGTCAAATGGGTAACACGCCTTCATCTAGTAGATATGGAGATGCGTTCTCACTAAACCCATTCATAACGGGTACCCGAAAGGACAGGGAGCATTGGAATCCATTGTGGCAGAGTAAGTTGGGTTTGAACTGGGCTTTCACATGTCCAGAAATGTGACACAACAAAAAATGGGCCAAACAGCAACGGCCCTACCTAGAACACAGCTTCAATTGGGTCAAGCTTGACTCCAGTAGGTATTTCGAACACAATCGCAGGGGGAGACTTTGATCAAGCTTCGAATATGGAGAAAGCCAGAGGAGTAAAGTACTTGTCCAACAACGAGTTGATGGAAAGGAAGATCCTTGGTCTCTGTTTCCAGTGCGGTTCCGGAAGCCTCCTTTCGTCAGTGTGCTCTATGGGTAGACCACCACCGACGACACAAAGGATGAGAATGAAGGGCTCTAAGGAGGTCTCAAAGGCAAGAGAGAAGGGTGAGAGGATGACTGTGAAAGTGAAGTGGTTCAAAGAAGGAGGTTCCGATGGCCTCCCCAAGGCTGTTGACATCACTGATTTCGACAGGTTTGATTTCCAAGGAAGCCGACGCGACGATGGCGGTGGCGATAGCAGCCGTGGCAATGCATCTCTGACACTATTTACTTCTGAACAAAACCTTGATGGCCTTCGCCGTATCCCTCTGTTCTTGTATTGCGGTCATGCTTGGGGTTTGAAGTTGAAGGTGTGATCAACACGGGAGGTTCAAACTTTGAGAAATGGATTGGGTTCAGCCGTATGCAGTTGGGGCAAAACAACTCTGAACTCGGGTCAAGCCCAATTTGTTGTTTCTAGAACAGGGGCTTCAAGGGGTTCTACTGAGAAAACACGTGGAATACAGGCTTCGTTGGGATCTACTAAGAACAAGGCCTTTGACGTGGCTAGCTTTCTTCCTTTGCTAGAAAGAAAAGGAATAGGCTGATTTTTCTCCCTATTTCAGTCTATTCTAATAACCGGTTCTGAACCAAATTTTAAAAAAAAATGATTAGTTTACTTCAGCCTTGAGGACAAGGCTGATTTTAAGGAGTGGGTAATGATAAGTATAGGGTAGTGGGCTTCTTGTTTGGGCTGTTAGGGGTAGAAAGGGTATTTTGGAGAGTGAGATTATTTATATATAGCAGGGGAAGGGCGTAAGTGGAGGAGGAGAGTATTTTGTCAAAAGTTGTGGCTGGAGCATTTGCTCTATAGTGTGGGGCAGAATTCCTTGGTTGTAAGGTTTTATGGAGGAGCAGTAGCTCTGGGGTGGGATTATTCCTTGTAATCCTTCAGTTTTCCTATGAAATATCATAGTTTGATTTCCCGGTTCCTATCATGATGTGGCAAATATAGCTGAAATGGAACGGGTGATGTGGACAATATAGATTACATGGAATAGGATTTAATAGTGTGAGTAATAGAAGGGGTTGAGTGTAAAAAATTGGAAGTTGGAGGGGATTAACTGCAATTTGCAACCACTTAGAGTTAAGAAGGGTTTGTAGCATATGGCCCAAAGTTAAGGGAGTTATGCGGATTTTGCCCTTTTCTTTTCCTCAAAGACAGGGCAAAGAGTACAAATCAAAATTTACTAAACAAGAAATTAACATGCTACTGAACATGTCCACTTCAAATCAATTGATTGTGAAAATATTCAATAGAAGTATTATATTACTAGGTTTTATAAACCTATATTCAAGGTTCAAACATCAGATATATTATATAACTGATTTTTTTTAATCGAAAAGAAATATTATTAAAGAGAGAGAAAGATACAAAGAAAAGAAAAAGAAACTGCGTTGACCCTTAAACCACTCTTTAGGTTCGCCATTAACTATTACTGAGAACTGCTGAAAGGCACAATCCAAAGCCTCCACCTATCACCAAAACCCTTGCTGCACAAAACCCTATCCAAAAAACCCCAATTGACCATATCACAGGCCTTTTCAAAATCCAATTTGAACACTAACCCCTTATGCTTTCTACGTTTGAGATCCTCTACTAACTAGTTAGCAACCAGGCTAGTATCAAGAATCTGACGCTCAGCAGTAAAAGCACTTTGATTCTCAGAAATAGTGTCCCCTAGGACCTCACCCAACCTTATTGAGAGAACCTTGGCAATAATCTTGTAAACGCTAGTGACCAAACTGAGGGGCCTAAAATCCCGCACCTTAATAGACATATCCTTTTTAGGGACAAGAACAATGAAGGTAGAATTCATACTGGTGGAAATACGACTAGCGTGGTGAAACCTTCATCAGATCAACCTTCACAAAACGCCAACAAGCTTGAAAAAAAAGCCATATTAAACCCATTAGGCCTAGGCGATTTTTCTTTCTCCATCATCCAAATGGCATCTCTAACTTCATCCTCCTCGAACGGTCTTTCTAACCTGCAACTCTTAGAATTATCTATGGATCCAACCCTTCAATAAAGGGCCTCTCGCGCATATCCTCCAAATATAAATCCTTGAAGAAACTAGAAACCTCTTTCGAAATCAACTCATTGTCCCTCACAATGCTAACACCATTCAGCTCCAATTCTTTAATGAAATTCCTCCTCCTCATCCCATTAACAACCTTATGAAAAAACCTAATGTTCACATCACCATCCCTAGCCCATTTAACCCTACTCTTTTGGCGCCAACTAGTCTCTTCTTTCTTACTAATATCATCCAAAACGTTTCTAAGGATCACCTTGTGAGCCACTAGATCCTCTCTAAGCCCCCTTGCTTTCTAACTTATCTAAAGCATCCAACTCCTCAAGGACTTCTTTCTTACGCACTATGATATCCCCAAACACCTCTAAATTCCACACTTCCAACTTTTCCTTCACATATTTCAGCTTCTTCATAAACTTAAAAACCTCCCACCCATCGACCGAACACTCTGACCACCAGCTCTCCACAAAGCTCAAAAAAGACTAATGTAGCAACTATATGTTCTCAAACCTAAAAGGGGTGGGACCCCACTTAACCCTACTAGACTCAAGAATGAGGGGAAAATGGTTAGACACCAGACGCGACCCCACTTCTTGAACCAAATCTGGGAAGAAATCCTCCCATTCAGAGGTAACCAAAAATCTATCTATCCGAGAAGAAAATATCTTGCCCCTATTAGCAAACCAAGTAAATTGGGCATTACAAAGAGGGAGATCCTTTAACCCGCAGTCCCTAATAAAATTTTCAAAGCCTCTCATGCTAGTGTTAAATCTAACTCCACCCAACTTCTCACTAGGAGAACGAACAACATTAAAATCGCCCCCAACACACCAGTGAGGGCTACACATCCCAAAAATGAAGACAAATCTTCCCAGAAGAGACCCCGCAACCTAGGATTCATAGGCCCATAAACATTAGTAACCCACCAACAACCTCTACGCTTAAAGTCTAATAAAACCGCAAGGGAAGAGACTCCAGTTAGGACATCAACTTTAGAAGCAACCCTAGTATCCCAAACCACCAGAAGGCCCCATGATGCTCCCATAGAAGGCAAAAACTCCCAATCTTTATACCTATTCTCCCAAACACTACAAATTAAGTACCTATCCACCTTCTCTAACTTAGACTCTTGAAGCAAAACAATGTCAAGGACAGACCTTCTAATAACCTCTTTCACTTTAATTCTTTTTTTTTGATAGAAAAAAAAATTTTATTAATGAGAAGAGAGAGAAACAAAGGCAAAAGAAAAAGAAAAATACATCAGAAGGAGGACAAGGGATCCTCCTAAGATAGAACTAAAAGGATAGAAAAAACTAAAACCAAAAGACGTCCCATAAGGCCCCTAAAAAAAAGAGAATTTAGTACAACAACGCCCTCCAGTCACTATAAACATCAGAAAGAGGCACCCCCTTGAAAGACCCATTGGCCGAAACCCACAAAGATGCCACATAACGGATGCGGTCCCATAACAAATGAGTAGGTAGACCCCGATCATTAAATATTCTGGCGTTTCTTTCCAACCAAATGCACCACACAATTGCGAATAAAGCTGTTTTCCAAAGAATTTTGTTATCCTTCCTAGAACCAAAACCAGTAAAATTGGTCGCAAGGAATGCAGCAAGGTCAGTTGGGCAAACCCAATTCTCATCAAAAAGACCAAAAAGCCTATTCCAAATGCTCCAAGCCACATCACAATGAAGGAACAAATGATTGTTTGTCTCTGAATGTCTCAAGCACATCACGCAAACATTAGGAGATAAAGCCATAAGAGGCCGTCTGATTTGCCACAGATCATTTGTATTAATTCTATTGAGCACTGCAGACCACAAAAAAACCTTTACCTTTAAAGGCGCCTTAACTTTCCAATAAGACCTTTGAAAATGCGAAGAAACAACAGGGTTACGGACGAGATGATTAAGAAAAGAGGCACAAGTGTACGAACCTGAGGAATCCAACTTCCAAATTCTTTTATCAAGATGAGAGGAAAGGCGAATAGGATCCAAAATATCAAGCATCAAGGAAAGATCTGGCAATAGTCTATCGTTTACATTTCTGGCGAAATGGAGATTCCAACCAGGTTGGTCCCCTTGCAAACAAAAGAAATCTGCAATAGGGGCATCATGCAAAGAAGACAAAGAAAAGAGACGCGGGAATCTGTCTTTAAAGGGGGAAGGACCAATCCAACAGTCCTCCCAAAAACGAAAACGGGAACCATCACCAACGATGAAAGACAAAGAAGGAAAAAAAAGATGGTATACCTGAGAAATTGCTTTCCAAGGACTTGCATGCGTAACGACACCTCCCAAATCAGCGTCCCAACCATTCCGATGAAGCCCATACTTTGCTTTAATCACCTTATGCCATAAGGAATTAGGCTCTAAAGGGAATCTCCATAGCCATTTAGCCAAAAGAGATGTATTTTTAGACATTAGATTGCCAAGACCCAAGCCCCCATCTTCCTTAGGTTTGCAACACACCTCCCAGCTAACCAAGTGGTCCTTCTTCTTGTCCCCTCCATCAGACCAAAGAAAATCCCTCATAACTCTCTCAATCCTTCTAGCCACTCCAACCGGAATTTTGAACAGGGACAAAAAATACAAGGGCATACTAGATAAGGATGCTTGAATTAATGTCAATCTTCCCCCTAAGGAAAAGTAGGAGCCTTTCCAACTATCAAGCTTGCGGGATATTCTTTGGATAACAGGATCCCAAAAGGAAGCTGCGCGCGGGTTACCTCCTAGGGGAACACCTAAATAGGTAAGAGGCCAATTGAGAACCTCGCAACCCGCTATCTCGGCCAACTGACCAAGAGAGTCATCTTGAATATTAATGCCAGCTAAGCCACACTTGCCCAAGTTAACACGAAGACCCGAAATCAGTTCAAAGATCTGAACCAGCGATAACACTCTAAGAAAATTTTCCTTATCCTTGGGCAAGAAAAGAATTGTGTCATCAGCGAACTGCAAGTGAGTTACTTCGCAACCATTTCCTTTTACCGAAAGGCCTCTAATAATCCCTCTATCAGAACCCCGCTTCAACATACGGCTAAGGACATCGGCCACCAGAGTAAAGAGAAAAGGGGATAGCGGGTCACCTTGTCTAATCCCCCGTTGCCCCTTGAACCAAGCTTTAGGCTGGCCATTAATAATAACCGAAAAAGCCACTGAAGAAAGGCAACCATTCATCTAACGCCTCCATCTATCGCCGAAACCATTATGGCGGAAAATCAGGTCCAAGAAATTCCAATTGACCGTGTCGTAGGCCTTCTCAAAGTCTAGTTTAAACACTAGTCCCTGTTGCTTTCTATGTCGGACATCGTCAACTAACTCGTTAGCAATAAGGCTAGCATCAAGAATCTGTCGATCAGCAATGAATGCACTTTGGTTTTCTGATATGAAATTCCCAACAACCACACTCAATTTCTCGGAAAGTACCTTGGCAATGATCTTGTAAACACTAGTAACCAAGCTAATAGGCCTGAAATCCCTCACCTTAATGGACCTGTCTTTCTTGGGAATAAGGGCGATGAAGGTAGAGTTCATATTGGTCGGAATACGGCCAGTACGAAAGAATTCTCTAAAAACTTTCATCAAATCTTCCTTCACTATTGTCCAACAGGCTTGGAAAAAAGCCATGTTGAACCCGTCAGGCCCAGGAGATTTGTCCATATCCATCTTCCAAATGGCGTTCCTAACTTCTTCCTCCTCAAAAGGTCTTTCAATCCAAATACCCTGATCATTGTCAATGGGAGACCAATCCAAACCATCAATCATCGGCCTCTCGGGCATCTCTTCAGAGTATAACTTTTTGAAAAAACTAGTCACCTCGTCAGATATCGCCTCATTGTCCTTAACAATATTGCCATCAACCACCTCTAGCTCTTTTATGAAATTCTTTCTCCTTTTACCATTAACCACCTTGTGGAAAAAACTAGAGTTGACGTCACCCTCATGAACCCATTTAATTCTACTCTTTTGGCGCCAGCTTATATCTTCTTTTTTGCAAATGTCATCCAAAGCATTCTTGAGAGTCACTTTACGCTCGACAAGACTCGCCTCAAGCCCACCCTGGCTCTCTAATTTGTCAAGAGCATCGATCTCCTTGACAATATCTTTCTTCTGCATTCTAATGTCCCCAAAAACATCTAAATTCCAAATCTTCAACTTCTCCTTCACAAATTTCAGCTTCTTCATGATCTTAAAACCCTCCCAACCAGGTATCGTGCTTTCTGACCACCACTTCTCCACATTGCTTAGAAAAGACCGATGGTGAAGCCACATATTTTCAAATCTGAAAGGGGTAGGACCCCATTTAACTCTGCCGGTCTCAAGGATGATAGGAAAATGGTCAGAAACCAAGCGGGAGCCCACTTCCTGCATAGGGTCAGGAAAAAAATCCTCCCATTCAGGGGTGATCAAGAACCTGTCGAGACGAGAAGAAACAATTCGACCCCTGTTGACTGACCAAGTAAATTGTGCATTGGAGAGAGGGAGGTCCCTTAGCCCGCAGTCCCTGATAAAAGAGTCAAAACCTTTCATGCTAGCATTGATTCTAGATCCTCCTAGCTTCTCATTAGGGAAACGCACAACATTAAAGTCGCCACCAATACACCAATGAGGGTTACAGAAACCGTGAACATACGATAGCTCCTCCCAAAAATCGCCCCTCAGCCTAGGGTTCGTTGGGCCGTAGACGTTGGTGTACCACCAACACCCTTTGTCCTTAAAATTAAGTAACACCGAGAGAGAAGAAGCACCCTCAAGCACTTCCACTTTGGAAGCGACCAGAGTGTCCCAAATAATTAATAGGCCGCCTGAAGCACCAATGGAAGGCAAAAACACCCAATCCTTGAATCTGTGATCCCATATGCTTCGCACAAGAAATCTATCCACCTTCCCAAGTTTAGTTTCCTGAATCAACCCAATGTCTGGATCTACCCGTCTGTAAACCTCTTTCACCTTTTTCCTTTTGTGAGGATTACCAAGACCATTCACATTCCAACTTAGGATCTTCATAAAGAAATTGACTTGCCCTTCCCTCTCATGGGTTTCCCATAATTAATCGAGGAAGCCAACCTTTTTATCTCGCTTTCGACCTTTTTCTTCTTCCTTTGGTAAGTCCTCGGTGATAAAGACACCTTAACCTCGTTTCCGGATTTGTCTCTTAGCTTAAAGTTAAGGGAATCTAACAAGGCTTGTGGGTCCTGATTGTCCTTTTCACCCCCCAATCGATGTAGGAAAATGGAAGGACCCCCTTTGTCATTGTCGTCCCCAGTAGCGGTAGAAGATTTATTTGGGACGAGAGAGTGATTAGTGCCCTCTTGAGCGGTGTCATTATGCATGCAATTCCCTGCAAAACCAAACCGAGACACACCAAGAGCATTAAGAACAGTGTTAGAGTTGTCTGAACGGGAATAATCAAAATTATCTATTTGGGGATGAAATGAAGAGAGTAGAGGCGCTTCAGGGACATTGGCAGTGCTCAACAAATTGATACAATTCTGTGACAATTCAGGGTCCCCTTTAGAGGCTTCATCAACCTCATTTTGCAAAAAAAGCCTGTGAACATCTTCCAAACCATCATCATTGTCCCCTGTATGATTGTCCAAAGCAGTGAATTGTTGCTCCATTTGTTGGATGAGAAGACCTTCATCACTGTCAAAATCAGACAACGAACAAACTTCATCAAAGGTATTCTCCTCTTCCCCACCAGAGATAACTTCTGTTTCAGTATAGCCATTGGAGGCTTCAGTGGGAGCATCCAACGTGCCAAGAGATGCTGTCTGGATAGTGGGCGATTTTCCATCTGCTGTGTGAGTAAAATGTTGGCTGTTGGATTTTGTTGGCGTCTTCCGGTCAGTTTCAGTGTGGACATCAGTGTTGAATGGGTTGGCAGAGGCTTCCCAAGTCATCCTCCACCGCTGGCCCGAAGTCGACTCTAACGCTCCTCTCTGAGAGTGACGCGAGGAAAGAAGAAGAGAAGGTGGCCGGACGTTAAGGAGCTCCGACACTCCTTGCTCACCGTCGGCCGGTTCTGTGGAAGTCCGGCCACCAACCACCCTCTGCAACGATCTAGACGAAGAGGCTAGCGCTCGCGGTGTTTGCACCTCTAGGTGTGCCCGTTCCTGGTTATCTTGTGTCGGATGATGACCCGCATACTCCTGAACTGGGTTTTGGCCGTTATTGTCCCTCCAATTTTTCAAAGCCCATCTGGTAGTTGGTGGGCCAAAGCGTTTAGCCTGATGGTTTCTCACCTTGTTTGTGTAAGACATGGGCCTTTGAGATAAATGTTCTATCTTCCTACTATTTGGGTCTTTGTCCACAGAGGGAATTCGCACAAAAGCCCAGTATACCCTTCTCTTTCCTTCAGAATCCACCATCACTCTAAGGGTCTTCAAAGAAGCAAAAGTAGGGGCTCTTTTATTGGGGTCTTCCATTTTGTTGATACCCATCACATCTGCCGCTGCTTCTTTGCCCTTTCTGTGAATGCCACGTTGACCGAGGTTACCAAAGTCAGATAAAGCTCCCTTTGCGGACCTGTTGACCCAGCTGCTACCAGCACTATTATTCAAATTTTTGGGCATGTTAGAAACACTCCCCGAGGCATGTAGGAGTCCGCCCTCATCAATCTGAAGAGTTCTATTGTCATTCACCACATTCTTGTTCTTGAGAACATCAGCAAAGGTTCTACTGGCATCTACAACAGAGCATTGAAGTAAAGAAAAACCTCCCTTTTTTATCTTCGAGCATTCAGCCCCTTCAGAAGACACCAGAACATTCAAAGCATGTCCAAAAGACTTCCATCCCCTTCCACCCATTCCTTTGGGGACAATAACAGAGACCCGTTTTCCTCCAATTAGATTAACCGTGATAACCAGAAATTCTCCCTTGCAATTCTTTCCTTTCTCTGCTGAGTAGAGCTTACCCTTCTCTCGACAGCATTTCGGCTCAGTCCCCTTCCACTCGCCAACTACCAAAGAGTGGAGGATAGACGAAAGCCACCTAGCAGAATCCCAACCCAAAAATATGGAGAACAAGAGACCTCTACCTTTTTCAGTAATAGAAATTTTTGGGACATCTCCTTCTCGATTCTTGACCAGATCAAAAGTCTTTGCTTCAATAGCTAATCTATGAATCAGCATTTTGATAGGGACCAGTGGTAATTAACGCTAATCAGGTCAGTCTTAACTCTCAAACATTAGCACATCAACTTTCAATACGAACGCGCAGTAGTTTTCAGCAAGAAGATAAATTCGAGAGACCACCAGCATAGAAAACTCAATAGCCCAGGGTAATGCCTTAACCAAGCACCTTGCTATGTGAACAATTAGGACGAAGACGCACTCTCAGTGTTTCCAAAAACCCAAATTGATGTTCTGGAGTCGGGGTGGCTCGTTCTTGGTGACTTTGAGATGGAAGCACTCCAGCCAGAGACGAGCAGTGAGGGCTGCGACAGAGGGAGACGACGTTGAGAGAGGGGATGGGAGACGAAGAGTGACTGGCCGCTGGCGAGAAAATCTGAGGAAATGACGAGCGTGACTGAACCAGAAGGGTTGAGCTTCTCTAGACACCTGAATCACACCACGGGATCACGCCGAAAAAAGGCCGAAAACGACGACGAGGCCGATCGGAGACGAAGAGAACGCCGGACGCGCCTTCACGCGCCAGCACGTGGGTACTGTAGCCGAGAGCACGAATGGCGCGTGAGGCACACACGCGCCGCCGATAGCCACCGAACTCTCGGGGTCGGCCGGCCGGAAGCGTCTAAACACAATGGAGGGGGCGGTGATAGTCAAAGATCACCGGAGATGGGGGCTCCCGCCTCACGCGCACTCAGCCTCACGGAAGACACTTTGAAAATGGGTGCTGAATACAAGTGTTGCATGTAGTTCAAACTCACTAATTACATTTCTCACAAAGGGTTACACAATGTCGTAACTGCTAGTGCTCATCTAATGTCTTTCACTTTAATTCTTTTAGACGGGTTGCCTAACCCATTAACATTCCAACTTAAAATCTTCATAACTTAATAGATCTACCCTTCCCAACCTTGGGGATACCGTAGTTTATCGAAGAGGAAAGTCATTTCAACTCAATCTCAATTCTCTTCTTCTTCCTCTCATAGATCCTAGGCATGACCTACACCCTAACCTCTTTCCCAAACTTATCTCTCAATTGGAAGTTCAAAGAATACAACAAAGCTTGAGGATCTCGGCTGTCCCTCTCACCCACAAGATGACTCAAGTAAACTAACCCTCCCTCAGAATCGGTTGGCCCCCTAACACCATAAAGCAGTTGGTAAACATCACGTAAGGGAAGGATACCATCCCGTGGAGTGCCGTTGCGCACAACATTCCCAAAACGATCATAAAGTAAGCCAAGATTATGAGAATCAAACAACCTAGAATGGGAGGACTCAAGGCGATCATTTTGAGAAGACAAGGAAAGAAAAGGTGTCCCTTAGACATTATTGTTGCTCAATAGTTTAATACTATTTTGCTCCAAATTTAAAGGGTCTTCCTCAACCTCATCCTCCTTATTATCAGAGAAAAGATTAGAGACTCCCTCTAAACCAACTTCCACTTCCCTCCAATCACCCCCATTTTTCTCCTTGCCACTAATATCCTCCTCAAGTTGCCCAATAAGCAGGCCTTCATCGTCCTCAAAATCAGACAAGTCTTCTTCCATACAACTCTCTTCTTCCCCATCACTAATACTATCTGAGGCCTCTAAATCAACTTCCTTCTCACTAAGAGGCTCCAAAGGATCTTTTCCATTGTTCCTTCTTGTTTAAATTCAAACTTGGGCTACACTCCAGTACACTTCCCTAACCATCACTAAAAAGCCCCTAAAATTACCATGTAACGCTCTGTTCAAATATAGAGCTTCTCTAGCATCATTGACTACTGGCCCATTGCCACCAGGAGCTACCGCCACCTTCTTCGCCCCTCCTAACAGCCCTTCGCCCTTATCTGATATACCCCCCCGCCACCAACCACCATTCCTTGCAACTTGGAAGACGAAGGAATGCAGAGCATGATATGAAAACTATGAAGTGAAACACCCATCGGAGCTTCCGCCCCTACACCGGCCAACGAACGACTGATAGGAAGCTCCGATGCCTTCTCCAACCCTCCAATCAAGCCGTCAGAGGGTTCTATCTGAGACCGGCCACCCACAACCGTCGCTTGCGACTGGGAGCAAAGGATGGAGAATCGCGACCCGTTTTGCTCATTGTGAACTCGAACTCGAGGATGGGTCGGGTTGCTAAAAGAATGCCTACCTGCCTCCCTCCTTCTGGTTTGCTGGGTCGAGTTACGAAAATAAGCCCTACCAGCCACTCCTTTTGGTTTGCTGGGTCGGGTTATTTGAAGAGGCCCAACCTACCTCCCTCCTTCTAATATGTCGGGCCTTCTGTCCTCCCTTCCTAATAGGAACCCATCTAAATGGGCCAAAATTCTTATGATATCTATCCTTCCCAATGGCCATATCTTCGAAATCACTTTAGGCCTTCTAATTAAGGCCCAAAACACACGCCTCCCACCATCAGCCTTCAACTCAACTCTTAATGATTTAACTTTAAACCAACCACATCCTCCACTAATCTCTCCCCCTCATCTTGACTCTCAAATGCTGTCATTAATTTCTTATTAACTGTGGTTTTTGAAAAGTCGCCTGATGAAGTTAAAAAAGTTCCTCCCACGGGCATTAGAACCACCACAACCACTAGGACAGCCCTTCATAGCCACAGCCTCCCTGCTTTTGACAACATCAGCAAAAGATCTTCTCTCATCAACAAGGCTTCCCGAGATACCAGCAGCCGTCCCTCCAAATCCATTGACATCTTTCGTGCCCTCAGAACAAAACAAGGCTTCCAAGGCTCTACCAAAATAACACCAACCCTTTACTTCTAATCCTTTGGGAATCATGACTAAAACCTTCCTTCCACCTTGAAAAAATTTAGTGATAGCAAGAAACTCTCCCCTAATGTTCTTTCCAACCTCGACAAGATAAAATTAATCCTGCTTTCTACATCTTTTCACAGGTGACCCCTCCATCTACCTTCACTCAAATCCTGAAAGATAGCTCTCAACCAGCAGGCAGAATTCCATCCCAATATAATGGAGAACAGAAAACCTCTCCCTGTTTCAGTAATGGTGCATTTAAAGAAATCCTTTGACTATTACACAAGGAGATCAAATGTTTTAGCTTCTATAGCTAACCGACGAATACCATGATCAACAAATAAACAACCTCCCAAAAACAAAAAAAAAATCTTACAAACACAAGAAATTCATGCCAGAAAATTGAGAATACTGTTTCATTGATAAAACTCTACCAATGGTGTAGAGAGAAGGAAGAGGAAAAAATTATCTCGAGCCATCTTTCTTCCAACCCCATTTACAAATGTATATCCCTGAAGCTAGCTTCTCAAATCCTTATATTATATAACTGATTAACTGATTGTTATCATTCAATCCTTTACAAGAGCAAAAGGAAAACCCAAGAACAACATCAATTTCTAGCTACAGTTGTAAACATAATACAATCAAAGCCTCTAAACCGAATAAATAACAATTCATCTAAAGAGGCTGGACAAACCCCCTGTCCATACAAAATGCCAAAAGATCTATTACAAAGCTGCTATGCAACAGTGCAAAAACATATGACCACTGGTCTCCATACTCTGGAAGCAAATAACACATGCGGACAAATTGCCTTATGATGCCTTATCAACAACTCTTTGATTTAAAATCCAAACAAGATAAAATTCTAATAAAGACCAGAACCTTGCAAGTAAGATATAGGAACTTGGTGCAAGGGTGACAAACAATAGAGATGGAGAAAATCTCAGAAAAAGATGAAGACCCAGCACTGAAATTCTACAATCCCGAACATCAACCATCTTCAACATGAAATACATAAAGTAAGAATAGTTTTTCAAAAAACACTCCTTACTTAGTGGTGACAGCTAAAACACCTATGAAAACTGAAATGGATTATAGTCAAAAGAAGTACTAAAAATCTTTACATTTTGTGGAAAAACAAAAAGATGATGGAGGATACGAAAATAGAAAAGAAGGAAACTTGATACGAAAATAGAAAAGAAGGAAACTAAGTTTAAAGTCATTTTCACTCATGTATGTATTCATGCTCAAACAGAAAAATACATTTGCTAATTTCTCTTTCAGTTCATTGAAAAAAAAAAATAGCTTGAATATTAATAAATATACAATACGTAAAAGCATTTGGCCTGGATATAAATAACAGCATTACAAGTTGCTAAAATTGCTCAATAAGTCCGTAACACACTCAAAGGTTGAAATACAATATGATAGACCATCATATGAATGAAACTAATCAATCATATTTAAGATTATTACCTGGACACCCCACATATATGGGTGGGCTTGGGGACTTGATGCCATGTACCCATGCGGAGGTATAGGAGAATATGCCTGTATAATTTAGAAGTGGAGAGAATTAAAATTCAAGCATAATCAAGACAGGATATGGGAGCAAAGGCTTTTACTTGCAAACCTGAAAGCTAGACCAATCAGGATTTATTGTTCCAGGGCTGGTGGTTGAAGGCTGCTCCTGGATAGACAAAATGTTTTTGGTGTCAAGTGGAAAGTACCAGTAACCGAAAAATGCCATTATAGATAAAATAAAAGAAATCTTGTCAGACCTGTGACGTAGCAGGAGGTGTCTTAGGCTCCTTCTCTTTTGGGGTTTTATCCACCTCACCGCTACCCATGCTTCACTACCAGTACCTTCAAGAGATTTGCACTAAACCATCCTGCACCATAAACTTGACTTAAGTTATAGGGAAACTTAAGAGGCATTGATCACCTGTAAAATAGACAGCTAAGTTCCACAGGTGAAGATTTAAGCCCGTAAGACAAAACAATTCAAGCACAAAATTGTATGTTTAATTACTCTTCAAAAGAATTATAATGTCGACACTGCATGAAAGTTGTAGTGACACCAATGAACCAATTCATTACTCCCTATCCTTCCCAAATAATGCAAATTATCCAAGATCCAATTTCTCTGTCCTACGTTACCTCTGAACCTGGTATACTACTGTTAAGTTCTGTACACCTCTACAATAAGACTAGTGCATTAAACTATATCAAATTGACTAGGCAGCAATAACCGGAACCTAAACAAATCAGGTAATTCTAACAATACGGAGTGAAATTCGTACAGAAACATAGCAATATAAACAATTCTATTCGAAGGAAGAAAATAATTGCAATTACCGCTCAGAAATTGGGATTATTCAGGAGAACCAAAATATTATCCACTGGAAGTAATGAGACTAAGCAAAAGAAGCGAAAACTCAAACTGGAAAAAAAAATTGCAAGATAATCAAATTTGTCAATCACGAAAAATATTTCGAAAAAAAAAAAAAAGAAAGAAGATAAGCTTCCTTTCTATGACAAAAATAGATGAGAAAAACAAAGAATTGCGTCAGATCGAGAAATAGGATTTGTTCGATTTGGATTTAAGTTTGTTCGTACGTTCAATGACAGAAACCTAGGGGTCGTCGCACCAATCGTACGGTGTCGCTGTGCAGAGAATATCGTTCACATTTTGCACCCAAAGTGAAATTCTCATTTTCTCCCTGTCCCGTGACCAGCTCATTTAGGGCATGTTTGGATGAGCAAAATTATCTTACAAACGTATGCTTATACACTTATTTTAAAAAGTTTATAAAAATAATTTTTAGTATGTCAATAAGTTATTTTTTACTTATTTTTATAAATTATCTAGAATAATTTATGAAAATAAGTTAAAAATAGTTTATTTGAAGTTTACACTCATAAACTATTCAATTATAAAATAATTTATATATAAGCGTTTATTCTATAAGTACTTAAATAAACTGGTTATCCAAATAGGGCCTTAAACGCATATAAGTGCTTACGGGCCCATTAAGCAGGTTATTTGACTTATCTTATGCATGTATTTAGGAAAGTTTATATAAATAGTTTATAACATATCAATAAGTTATTTTCGACTAGGAAAACTTATATAAATACGCTGAAAATAACTTATATAAAGTTTACACTCATAAACTTTTCAATCATAAAAATAATTTATATATGCATTTATATGATAAAACGTTTATTCTATAAGCACTTAAATAAGTTATTTACCCAAATAGAGATATATATAAGTTATTTCTATAATTGAATAATTTATTAGGATAAACTTTACATAAGTTGAGAGCTTATAAAAATAAGCTGAAAACAACTTATGAGCATGTCATAAGCTATTTTCATAAACTCTTCTAAACACATGCATAAGCTGTTATACCATAAGATAAGTCAAATAAGTTCAAAATAAGCTCTTCAAAACTCACCCTGAGTATCTGTTTGGTTTAAAGGAGGGGATAGGAAGAGAGTAGAAGAGAAATAAATTTTTGGTTTAGTTTAATTGCAGGGGAGGTGAGAGAAAATAAATTTTCATTTATTTTGGTTTGCAAGGGAGGAAATAGAAAATAAAATAAAATGACTATTATAGTTATTTGATTTTAGACAAATAGGCAACAAAATAAAGTAAGTTATGAAACTATTTGTAAGTAAATAAAAAATATGTTAATAAACAATGAAGTGGTAGAAAAGAAATGATAACATAACATGGCAAATTAATTACTTAGAACCTCAAAATATAGTCCACAAAAGGATTCACAAATTACCATTAAAAGATGTTCGTACATACATAGATCAACATACACTAATAAGTCAAGTATAGAGCATAGTACAAAATATTAACAAAAAGCTCAATGTCTTCAAATAAGTTCAATCACATGCATCACTTACAAGGTGGATTTGAGGAACCGAAGACTATTTCCATGATTATTGCTTTGCGTGTTGTAACTAGACACTGAGAAATTGTTCTCAACTTGTCAATATTATTCATGAGAAAGCAATATTTCCTAGGCAACAAAGTTGTAATACTTCGGGTATTACGACGTAGTATGAAAACGGGAGCTCGAACACATGTGAAATTTTTTGGCAAATATATGGATATCTGTAGGACTTTTGTCATATCTATCATTTAAATGTTGAGTTTATGCCGATGACAAATGTGTGATAGTTATTGTGTTTGTGTGATTGTTATTTTTTATAAGTTGTAAGAGGGACTAAAGTGAAAAATAAAAAGTTAGTTAGGGTTTGAACTGCAATTACTTCAAATTGTTGCACGAGATTAGAAATATTACAATGAAATAAATGTAAAACTCTAGGAGAATTAATAATGTAAGATCTAAAGAAAAATATAGTCAAAATGATGGAAATAAATTCCTAAGAATTTAATAAAATAAATATTAAATAAGATAAATAAAATCATCAAACGACTACAAGCCCAATTGGAGGATTTAAAGGCCCAAATGTAGTTAATATAAGTCTAATGTCGGTAATTAATTAATCTATCTCAAATCCAATAATGACTCATTATCTAAGTGAGGTAGGTGTAACTAAAGGCCCAAGTAGGTATAGGTTAAGTATTAATTAAAAAGCCTAAACTAAAGATTAAGAAGTAGGCCCACAAATAAGTCAAGATACAATTGGACTAATTAACTAATGGGTTGGGCTAACACAAACAAGTAGGCGTGAGCCCACTTGCAAAAATTAGAAGCAAAATTAACATAGGGATTTTAGAAGATTTTAATTAAGATAAGGATATGATTAATATCTTAGGCACAATATAAATAATCAAGGATTAAATATTAGATAAGGCAATCCAAGAAGATTGTAATACCTGCCAATTTTGGGATCACGTGATTGGTGGTATTACGGTTTTTATAATGAAAATTTTTATTATTTTAATGGAAATATTTGGTCATTTTTTATTTTTCATATTTAATTTATTCTTTTTAAATATTATTTATGAAAATTGAGATAAATAACTAGACCAGATATTTTATTACAGATGATATTTTTGAAATTTGAAAAAAGATTAAAGGAAGAGAGAATTTCATGGAAATAGTATTAGGGGATGAGGAATTGAAAGGGAGCAATCATGAGACGTAGAGGGAGCCAGATACCTAGGGGATCCAGAGAGGGACTAAAATGAAATGAAAAACTAGGATAAGACCTAAAATGTGGGAAGTGCCCAAATTAGAGAAATTACGGATTTGCCACTACTAAGGTTGACTGGGGGTTTGACGCAAGGGCAAAGTAGTAATTTCATCCTGGGCAGGTATATATAGGTGAGCCCACTCCTTTTCTTCATTTTTCACTTTCCTCTCTCTCTCTCTCTCCTCACTCTCTCTTCTCTCTTTATTTCTTCTTTCTCTTTACCCCTCTCCACTCCAAATCCTCCAACGAGCTTCGAAGAGCCTTTCTCTTGTGGTGGGGCGAGTCATTAGTGGCCACGCAACGTAGGGAAAGCAAGGAATCAAGGTAGGAATTTCAATTTCCCAAACTTTTTCCTATTTTCTAGTTTTAAGGGTATTTGAGGTAAAATTGAGATTGTGGCTTCGTTTGTCAGTTAAAATTGGGGGTTTTGGTATTTAAATATTCTTTAGATATCAAAGATGAAGACCCATGAAAGAAATCATGAAAAACAGTGAATATTTAGCCAGATCTGACAAAAAACTAAGGCCAAAATCGCGTGGGTAGCAATCGTGGTGCCCAGGCAGGCTCCACACTTTAGGAGGGGAAAGGGAGGAAAGGCCCTAGCATCCAAGCACCAAGTATGTGCCTAGCACCTAAATGCCAGCCACACTGAGGTTATTGGTCTATTTTCAAATAGCCATAACTCTTTCATCTAAACTTCGTTTTTAACAAACTTTATATCGTTGGAAAGTTTTTTGAATCTAGTTACCAATGGCATAAGTTTTATTTGAAAATTACTTACCAGACAAGAGTTATGACTAAATGAGTGACCAAAGGTCAAAGTTAGTGGTGAAGATTTTTCTCATTTTATTTATTTATTGATGTTGGTTGGTCCTAGGTGACTTGGGAGCTTCATTGGCTTCGTCTTTTGAGATTTCTTATACAGCAAACCTTGTCAGCATCAAGGTGAGTGGATGACCTTGCTACTTGTTTTTATTAAAATTACACAAGTATGATATAAATCCCACTCACACCACAAATGAATTTACATTCATTAAATTCCCTAATTAGTGGTATTAACTAGATTAGAGAATTTTCTTGTGATATTAGGAGTTCTTTTTATGATTTGCCTATGGGAATGTTATGGGTTGAATTGTGTGGATTTGGGAAATGTATTTGGGATTATGTGTGGGATACTCGTTGCTATTGTATTGTGTTTATGTGAATCCATGGCATATTTATACAATGAGAAGGAACCAACTAGTAATCCAAAATGTGGATATTCCTGGGAAGAACATCGAAAGAGTGGGAATAGAGGGGTGAACCTCTGGAATAAACCCATTGAGCAATTATAGTGCGAAGGAAAAAATCTGGACCGGGTCTCAATGTGGTAAGTGTGGGAAAAAGTGGGATAAACATTACATAGCATTATTTGCATATTCATATTATGAGAGGGAAACCGGCTAGTAACCCAAGGAAGTAGATATTCCTAGGAAGAACGTCCAAAATTAGAAATAGAGAGGTGGACCTCTAGGATAAACTAGTTAAACAGTTATAATTTGAGGAGAAATTTTGGATTAAGTCTCAACGAGGTAAGCGTGGGAAGATGTGGAAAAATAAACATATAATTGTTGCATAATGCATTCAATGTGATCATTTATGCTTGTATATATTTGGTTGGATTAGAATATTGGTTGTGATGTGATGTGGATAGCGAGAGTGTGGACTCGTAAGGAAATTAGCACGTTACAGTCACATCATCAGTGTTAGCCCTAATGTATTATGTTATAAGTTTTGATGATGACAAATATGTGAGAATTATAGTATAATTTAATCTTCTTGGCCCAAGTGAATGATTTAATCTTCTTAGCCCAAATATATGATTTAATCTTTCTCCGCGCAAATATATGATTTAGTCTTCTTGGTCCAAATGCATGATTTAATCTTTCTTGGTCCAAATGTATAATTTAATTTTCTTGATCCAAATGCATGATTCAATCTTTCTTGGCCCAAATATATGATTTAATCTTCTTGATTCAAATACATGATTCAATCCTTCGTGGCCCAAATATATTTAATGCTTTATATATTTAAATATAGTAGTATACATTATTTTTGATAAAATTTATTGATTGTTGAAAAAAAGAATGCTTTTTACTGTAGCACTTTTGAAAAAGAAATTTGATTGTTGAAGAAGTATGATAAAATTTATTGGTTATTGAAAAAGTATGAAAAAATTTATTGGTTGTTGTAATATAATTTGAAAAAGAATGCTTTTTACTGTAGCACTTTTGAAAAAGAAATTTGATTGTTGAAAAAATATAATAAAGTTTATTGGTTGTTGAAAAAGTATAATGAAGTTTATTAGTTGTTGTAATATAATTTGAAAAAGAATACTTTTTACTGTAGCACGTTTGAAAAAGAAATTTGATTGTTAAAAAAGCATGATAAAGTTTATTGGTTGTTGAAAAAGTATGATAAAGTTTATTGGTTGTTGTAATAAAATTTGAAAAAGAATTTTTTTTACTGTAGCAAATTTGAAAAAGAATATTGATTGTTGAAAAATGTTGATAAAGTTTTTTGGTTGTTGTAGAAAAGTTGAAAAATGATGATGAAGCTTATTGTAGCAATTCTAACTAAAGCAGTCACTGTAGCAGCAAAGCCTCACTATATAAAGGGGACTTCACAACACCATTTGCATCAAGCTTCAATTGTTCATTTCTCATATTATGTTGAGTTCCATTCTCTCTAAATTGCTAGAGAAAAATTCTGAGCTTAATTTCTGCATTATCTACACTTTGAGAATGCCCACCACTATTTTCCTTGAGCCTTCAAATTTAGTTGCTCAAGGATTGGTTCCTTGAGTTAGTGTTTGAGAGAAAACACATTGTAAGGGGGAGAGACACCTTTGAGGAAGAAAAAATCTATGTTGTAGTGGCTTACAAGTCCCAATTGCTTAAACTTGTGGTTTATAGTGAAATACTCAAGAAGTTATCTTGAGGACTAGATGTAGACTTGGTTTAAGCCGAACCAGTATAAATCTTGCTGTTTAATTTTTTTCTTCCCTTGCTCTTTAATTATTTATATGTTCTTTACTTCCTTGCACTCTATATTCATTCATCTCTTTAATTGTTTTTGATTAATTGTACTCCATATTTATTCATCTTGATCATACTTATTTTACTTTCATAAAAAGCTTGGCATTGTTTTTAAAACTTCTTAAACTTCCATCAAGTCTTAGCAATTTTTTTTAAAACCCAATTCACCCCTCTCTTGGGTGCTAGCCATTTCTATCAATCAGGTACGCTTGTGTTTAGGTATCTGTACATGTCTGTACGTGCTAGAGGTAGTTCTTTAAACTGTGGTTGTAACTTTGGTATTTGTACTTGTGCTTTATTTTATTGTACAGTCATGTACTCACTAAGTTTTTTGATAAACTCACACTTTCTGTTGTTATCTTTTTCAGATTTAACAACTAAGGAGGATGGGAAACTGCCAGAGTTTGGCAACTTGGAGATATACTTCAATTTTGTGGAGGGTTCTTTATGAACCAACTTTTGGGCTATATGCTGATAGGAATGCTCTGTAAATCCTATAGGCCACTTAGATCTTGTGGTAGTTAGGGAAATTATGGGCTACCACTGAAGTACATCCTAGAATGTATGTAAATTCATGTGCCTATTTTTCAGGGCGTTACAAAGATAAGATTTAATCTAGCTTCAAGAAGAATAAATTAAATGACATAATAATGATTAGATTAAAATAAAATAACAAGACCTAGTAGGATTAGAATTAAATAAAGAAATAATGTTTAGATAATATCTAACCTAAAGCGATCCAACTAGGCTTGATCTACAACTACGGTTCTAGAAACTAACTAAATTAATTAAAGTCATAGGAACCCTAAATCTAGAAACAAGGAAAAATAAAATAAAATAAAATAATAATAATAAATAAAATTAGGATAATTATGAATTTGGAGATATCTTAGTTGAATTTAAATTCTACCTAAGCTAATCAAGCCTAAACCCCATCTATAAATAGACCTCAAGGCCTCCACATTCTTCACTCACCTATACCTTATCATATAATTCTCATAGAATATTCCTCCGATGATCTTTCCCGATGGTGAAAAATTTCAAGCAACAAAGATAAGGATTAAAAAATCTGATTTATCATACTTTTTTTTTTACAAAAATTAAATCAGTCATAACTTCCTCAATAGAACTATGCTTTTAATGACTTATATATTATTGGAAAGCTCTTTGAGTCTAGTTTCAAATGAGACCAATTTTGTTTAAACATTCCTTACCATTTGGGAGACATGACTGAAACAGTGGCCAAAGGTCAAAAGTAAAAACAAGAAGTTTTCTGATTTCATAATTTTGATTTCTTTTCGCAACCCTTTTGTTGAAATTATTAGAATTTTATCTCAGAATCTTGACACACCTTCTCTCTCTCTAGACAACTTGTGAAACCTAGTAACCATAGCATTAGAATCCAAGTGAGTAGACTGACCTTATTTTAATTGGGTCTTAGCATTGTTAATTATAAGGATATGACATAAGTCAATCTCAAAATTATAGGATGTGTTTGTAGTTATGAAACAGAGTTAAATTCTATGTGCATTTATGAAAAGGGGACGACTGATGTATGCATAAATTTAGTGGTTGATTTGATCGTTTGATTATGATGATGCAATCTATATGAACAATAAGGTGAGATTAAATGAATTATTCTATATTATTGATTGATGCTAACATGTGCCTGAGAAATTGTTTATGATTGAGTGGGATGGTACCCCATCTCATGGCAAGGTAGGAAGCTCAGGTTAGAGGGCGCCTTAACCGATGAGTGTAAGGACAACGACTCCCTCGGTAAGAGGTATAGCCTGGGTGGCATAAGAGACCTTTGATGCACCCTAACTGAGAAGATGAGGTTGTGTATTATAGCAAGAGTGAAATTGGTGAGCTGGCCTATGTGCACTCACAAGGATATATTGCCATTGATGAGTACTAGTTTTGTTGGTTTGAATTAGATACATTTAATGTCTTCAGGGAAGTATTTTGTATGATTTTTGGTTGATTATATGGCCTTCGATCACATCTCAAGACTTAGTAATGTATTGGGGTCTTATAAAGGTAGGGCTGATTTATTCATTGAGTTTCTATAACTCACACTCTCCGTGATTCTTTTTTTTTTTAACAAATCCAACTATCATCAAGGAACACTAGCCTGAGGAGTAACAGTGCTCGGTGTGGACCTTCCCAATTCTGGATAGGCCTTGTCTTTCTGTTTTAACATCAAATAGGTCGCTTTGTAGTTGCATAGGACACTTAGGATGATTTATAGGTAGTGTTTGATTAATTTAAATTCTATTTATTTGGTTTTGTTTAAATTTCTTAGATTTAAATTAGTAATTACATACTTAATTTGTTTAAAAATATTACATAAATATGATGAGAATAGTAGGGTATTTCGAGGATAGGTTAAGCTTACAGTAATGGGGAAGCATCGTTACTATGCTGGTCACGTGTTTGGAAAGTGGGTCATGACAAAAGTTATGTCACACCCACATTCTTGGATTAAATTCAAGTTTCTTTTCCTAAAATTGGAGGCAGCTTGTACTGGTGGAAAAATTTAATATTCTTATTATCAAAATTTTTAACCAAAATTCAACAATTATATATTCTTTAAGAATGACTAGAATTTTTGTAACTTAACATAATATGATTGATTTCTTTAAATTAAAATGAAAGTAACTTCCTATTAATTTAGAGACTGGTGTAATTTTTTCCATCAACTTTGAAAGTTAACAATAAACTCCTCTCAACTTTCAATTATATACAATACAACCTATTGTTCTTATTAGAGCTGTCAAAATGGTGGGTTAGGCTAGTTTAACCCATTTTTAGAGCAGGCCAGGCTTTGTAAAAAGAGGCCTATTTTTCACCAAACTTTTTAGGCCTGGCCAGCGTAACCCACAGGTTTTTAGGCCTAGCCAGCCTAACCCACGGGTTACCAACTAACCCACCGATTTTTTTTTGTAATTTTGATTAATGTTATTGTTGAGAGAGTGAAACTGTGAGAAAAGTAAAGTCACAGATGCAACCTCAGACCTCAGTCCCTTACCTGTCACCTCACTATCCTCCTCACCTCCTCAGCTTCAGTTCTCCTTAAACTCAGTATCAGTACTCCTCAGTCTTCTTGGATGAGACACACCCAGTACCCTCACCTTTACTGTCCTCAACCAGCAGTCTAGCAAGTAGGACGCAACCATACATGGTGCAGCGAAGCTCTACTCCTACGACTGGAGCAGCAGTTGTAACTTATAATCATGCACTTGTGTAGTAGTCCTCGCCATCTAACATCCTTGCAGTCTTGGGCATCAGGTGTCCTCGGCTCCTTGCAGCCTTTTGAGTCTTAGATCAGAATCCCCTTCAACAGCCACAAGCCTACAACTGTCCAGCCTGGTGTAGAAGGATTTGATGTTTGAAGATGAAGAAGAAGAAGATGATGATGAAGAAAAATAAGAAGATCTGGAGAAGAAGAAGAAGAAGAAGAAGAAGAAGAAGAAGAAGAAGAAGAAGAAGAAGAAGAAGAAGAAGGATTTAGATCTATGAAATCAATTTTTTTCTTTTGATTTTTACAGATGTAAAAAATTAAAAAAAGTGGGCTATCAGGTTGGCCTGTTTAGCCCACTAGCCTGCCTAAAAGAAGGCCAAGTTTTCAAATGCTGGCCTATTTAAAAAGTGGGCTGGGCTGGCCAGAACCACTTTTTTCTGGCTTAATCGAACGGGCCAGGCTAGCCCAGTTTGATAGCTCTAGTTCTTATTCAAAATTCTAATATCAGTTGTCTCTTAAAGAAACTAATAAGCGAAAAGGACATCTACGTGTCAAAACAATAACCTTTCTTGTTATATATATATATATATATATATATATATATATGTATTCTAATTTGACATCTTTTAGCTTATATCAATAATAAAAGTCAACAAGAGTCATTTTACACTTGTTTAGAATTTACATAAGCTTATTATAAATTTTTAAAGGGAAAATTACATACTTCCCCAAATTGGGATGAATTAATGTTTTAAACATATTGCGTTTTTGGTAGAAATTCTGATAACAATTATCATTTATCAAAGATAAAAATATATAGTTAAAGTTTTTTTTTTGGACAAAGTATGATCTTATGAAGAATCCTCACATACCTGTGATGAAAGATGATGTCAATGAACAAAGATGATTCCATTACTTCTAGAAAATTCCTCTTAAGCAAAAAAATAAGTTAGAATTTTTTTTAATGTAATTTTGTTTCTGTCAATGCAAAGATAAAAATCTATATATGAACTAGTTGTAGATATTAAGTATGTTCTTAAATTAACCATGTCTTAATAATTTACTTTACTACTATCTTGTACCATTACAGCATATTATCCATTTTGCAGTTTTCATCCAACAAAAACAGTTTGCACCGAATAAGTATGGAGAGAATCCTAAGTTAACAGTTTCTACAAAATAGTGAAATATTCAAATATTTACATACACCAAAAGTTAAGCTCCTTGTTCTTGCTTTAATGTTGATGAATGAAAAGTTAGCAATTATGACCAATTTTCAATGGCTCTTGCAGGCTATAAATTCTTCAGTGTTTCGGACAGTGGCTATGGAGGAGATGATGAGGATTAGGTTTAGAGGATAATTTTGGTATTAGAAAAAATTATTGAGGACATTTCTATCTTTTTACATAGTTACAATTTTCCTCCCCTCAAAATCCCCCTATTTTTAGATGGAAAGGAAATGATAGGGAGGGAGAGATTTTTTACCTCTATTTTTCCTCTCATCCCTTCCAACTTATTGAAGCAAATAAGGTCATTTTAAAAAAATCTCTCCCTCCCTTGCCTTACTTTGCCTTCCCTTCCATTCTTCATTCCCCTCTAAGAGTTACCAAATAGGTGATTTTAATTTGAGTCGTAAAAGCTAATAAGGTGTATTAAAGAAAAATAAAAACGCTGATAAAGTTACCCTAGGTATTACGAAGTAATTAAAAGAATTTTTTTTGCAAGTGAAAATTTTTTCTCGAAGTAATGAGTACTTGAGAGGGAACAAGGGGTTCCAAAAGCTAAATGAGGAATTGTAACATGCTCGCGGCCAAGTGAAATCATGTTGGGTGAAGAAATGCAAGTCTACAAGGGAGAATACCCAATTAGGGACCAAAGTGAAAAGAAAAGGAAACATTAAATTATTCTTGAGATTGGGTTAAATAAGAATCCTTGAGGAGGATTGGACGTAGTGAGGTTAAGTTATGGAGCCGGTGGCACAAAGATGAAGGAAATAGGGCCATAGCGGTCTATGGGACACCGAGCTGGACTAAAGTGAATAAATGTAAGATTTTGTATTTTAATTAAAAATGTGTTGAGGAATGGAAATTCAGCATATGTGTGGTAGTGGTTACTAAGGTGTGGTGTTAGTACCTACATGGATCATTTTAAAAGAATTTACGAGACTCTTTTCGAAGTTCTTCAAGCTTACTTCACAAGAGGGGCATTTTGGTCATTTGGGTTTATTTAAACACTTAAACTCATTCTTTCCTCTTCATTTCCATCTCATGCATGTCTCCTCTCTTCTCCAACATCCAAGGCCTTGCTTCAACACCCACAGCCAGCTCTTGCTTTGGATGGCTCCATGCTAGCTTTGAGAAGAATTTGTGATTAAAGATTATCTTATTCATCTCCTCTCTCATTTCCCAAATTCTTATGATGTAGAAACCCTAGGTTGTCAAATGTTTGCAAAGTATCTTGATGGTTGAATGGGGTGGCATTCCAACCACTTTTCTTTTCTTTCTTTGAATGGTGGATATTGTGATATGATTTGGAAGAACTCCAACGGTTGAAATGTTGCTAAAGTTTAAAATGGTAAAAGAATACTTGAAGGAGCTAGATAAATCATGTTAAAAAATGTGTTTGATGATTGTGTTTATTGTTTGAGTGGTTTGAGAAGATTCTTCTCTTCTTCTCCTACATTTATTGAGTGGTGCCTAGGCTGGTACCAAACCAAGAGCAAGAATTGAGTGGTTCCAAGGGCACCACCGCCTAGACCTTCTTCATATGTATTGAAATTGACTCTCTTTCCATGCTTCATTGATCCTTAGGCTTTGGGTGAGGTCTTGAAACCTTTTTCCACAACTTTAAAGCTTGCAAATCCTACTCTGAACAAGAGAAATTGGTAAGGAAATCTCAATGCCAATGTGGGGAATTTTCTATCTTATTTTGGTTACTTTTATGTGCATGTTGAAGTGTAAAGTTTATACATATACATATCTACATGTCATCACTCTTCTAAGTTGAGGTTTTTATGCAATTGGATTTCAATACCTAATTAGGAATGCTTTGATTTGCATGTCCTAATTTGGGAGAAAAAGGAAACTCTAGGTTTGATCATAGTTTAAAAAAAATAATATTTCAAGTAAGAAGGTGTTGTCATACCTCCATAATTGTATTGTTACTTGGCTTTGAATTGTGCAAGGTGTATGGCTAGGAAAAGTTGGCCATTTGTGAATGTGAACAAAACATGTGCAAACTAAGAACATAGATGCAGATAAAATTCTTATAACTTATGTATTTAGAAAAGAGTATAAGAATGGCCTTTATGGTTGATCGTCGTGTTTATTGTCACCACTTAGGTTGTTGGTTAAAATTGAAAACGAGTATTGTAATTAGATTGTTGAATGATGATTGAGCTCATAGATTCATTAGGATCCTTGTTGTGTAATTGTCATGATACTACACTTGCATACATGCATGCCATAAGATGATTGTAATACCCTAGGTATTATGAAGATTATGAGAAAGTGTATTTTTAGCACAAGTGGAAAATTTTGTTGGAAAGATGCTACTTAAGGAAATTTGGGAATTGTAAAAGCTAAGTATGTTTGAAATGTACAGGTGGCCAAGTGAGTTTAAGCAAAGGCATGACATGTGGTTCAAGCCACTACGACCATCATGTCACCCAGAATTGAATTTGTGGCAACTTGCAATATAATGGTAATCTCAGGTCGTATCTCTCAAGGAACCTTGCTTCTAAATTACCTAATTAATTGTTCTAACACTGATCTACCTATTGATTACAGCCTAATTACCATGGGGGTGTTTGCATAGTTAATAGAATTAAAAAACATAAACTAAAACCATAATAAAACAATAAATACAAAGCAGAACAAAATCTGAAACACATAACAGAAATGAAATTGGGAATATACTAACAAATGCAATCAGTCATAGAGTCCTAGAATTGCAGCTATCATTATTCTTGTCTTCAAATTAATTCTAGTGTTCTCTATCATTAGGTTTTCCAACTAATATTTCCAAGAGACTTCCTACTGATTACAGCCTAATTACCACAGGGGATGTTGCATAATTAATAGAATTAAAAAACATAAACTAAAACCATAACAAAACAATAAACACAAAGTAGAACAAAATCTGAAACACAGAACATAAACGAAATTGGGAATACACTAACAAATGCAATCAGCTATAGAGTCCTAGAATTGCAACTATCATTATTCTTATCTTTAAATTAATTCTAGTGTTCTCTATCATTAGGTTTTCTAACTAATATTTCCAAGAGACTTCCTAGAACTAGATTACATATAAGTTAAACCTAACCACATGCAATTTAATTAAGCCCAACCTAATCATGTTAGATAATTATCTACGTAAGCCATTTCTATTCTACTTGCTACACCAAATCGTAATAACAAGGAACATCT
Organism: Biancaea sappan; assembly: GCA_037074585.1. Classification (NCBI taxonomy): domain Eukaryota; kingdom Viridiplantae; phylum Streptophyta; class Magnoliopsida; order Fabales; family Fabaceae; genus Biancaea; species Biancaea sappan. Next base: position 67,452,506 of record CM073490.1, read on the forward strand.
CAGATTTGAGCAATAAAATCAGTAATTATGTTCACAAAGATCTGACCAAAACTTAAACAAACGTAAAAACATAGATGAAAGGCAAGAACAGAAATGAAACAGAGATAAACAGCAAGAAACTTATCTGATTAAGCTCCAAGAATTCATGTTACAGATTCTACTTCTCCATGGACTAATTACAAGAACTCTTTAGCCTTCCATAGTGGCCAAAACAGAAGATAATACAAAGGGGGGAATACGAAATACAGAAGAATGAAAGAAGATGGATCTCTTCAACAATGGAAATGGAGTTTTATAAGGTGTCTTATGGTGCTGCCAGGAGAAAGGGACAAATTTGCATCTAGTCAACCCCATGTGCTGTCCCTTTCCTTCTAATTTATGTTGCTGCCTTACTTTTTTGCTACTGCTACTTTTCTGTTGGCTTTTTCTGCTACCATTAGGGACTTTTCTACAAACCCAAAAAAGTGTGGAAAAGAAGCCTGCAACAGTGCAGAATGTGGGCCCCAGTACAGTCAGCCCTAGTAAACTCTAGTCAATAGAATTTGCCATGCCCAGTTAGCTACCATGTCAGCAGATTCATCCATGTCAGCAAAATAATTCTCTAATAATTAAATCTGGGAATTAAGCACTAGGATTAATTGGGACAAAATTATGAAATTAAATCATATCAATTCTATGATTAATATACACCTAATAAATCCAAAACATAATAAAATTGGAGAGTTTACAATATTAAAATGGCAATAGGACTAAGTAAGGACTAAATTGTATATAAAAAATGCTTGATATCAATGTGCCACAGGAGTAGTTATACAACAACGATAAGAGGGAACAATGTGTGGATCCAGGCAAAGGACCAAAGTGAAAGATTAAAGTGTTGAAATCCCTAAGCAATGGGGAAAGAAAGGATCCTTGAAGTGGATTAGGCTAGTGCGAGGTTAAGTAGTGTAATACATGTGATTTTTGGGAATTATTTAAAACTAATTTTATGGAATAATTCAGGTGGAGGAATTTTTTCGTTGTGTAGGAAGGAAAATATGAGTTTTAGAAGTGGCAAGGTTGTGCAATATTGAGGATGGAGAGTCAAGGAGTGTATTGATGATACCGAGGGCACCGAGGGAATTGGGAGGCTGGTTGAATCCAAGAAGGAACTAAAGTGAAATAAGGAAAACTATAGGGCACCTAGGATTTAAAAACATTCGAGGTGGGATATGATGGATTTGCTATTACTAGTCTTGACCAAGGATTAACTGGAGAGCAAAGTAGTAATTTCACCATGGGTGAGTATATATTGGTGGCCCTACCCTTTTTTCCTCATTTTCTCTTTTCCTCTATCTCTTCACCTTCTATCCTCTCTTTCTTTCTACCATCTCTCTACTCTCTCTCCACCCAAATCCATCAATCGAGCTATAGGGAGTGGTTCTCTGGTAACGGGGCCAGCCTCTAGCAATAAGTAATGTAGGGAAAGCATGGAATTGAGTTAGGAATTCTGATTTATCGAACTTTTTCCTATTTTTGAGTTTTAAGCTTTTGGGGTAGATTTGAAGATTGGGGCTTGGATTTTTTATGAAAATTAGGGGTTTTGGTGTCTAAATGCTCTTAGACACCAATGATTAAATCCCATGGAAGAAATCATAAAAAACACTGAAGATTTAGCCGGATTTAAGCCAAAATTAAGAGGAAATCACATGAGTTGCGATTGTGGCACCTTAGGTGCCAGGTGTGGTGCCTAGGTACCAAGCTTTAGGAATTTTGGGGAAGAAGAAGGTCGTGGCACCTCAGGCGCTAGGTCTGGTGCCTAGGCACCAAGCTAGGTGTGGCGCCCAAGCGCCAAGTGTACCTAATCCCTCTTCAGTAGCTGTTGGTTGTGATCCTTATCCTCTTTAGTGAATTTTTCAAGATCGTAAGTGGATTCCTCTTCTTTCTTTCTCTTATTCTTCTTCCTCGTCCAACAACCGAAAGCCCTAAGGGCAGGTTGGAGTGATTCTTGTGCTTGAAGCCCTAGAGGTGATTTATATGGTTCTTAAGTCATTGATCTCATCTTAGGATGTAGTTTGGTTAAGAATGGTGTAGAAAATTTTACAATTTGAGCTTAGACTCTTCTGCATTTGAAATAAATGAGAAATATATTGCATTTTAGGAGAAACTAGGGAAGCATACGGTTTAATATATATTGTGTATGATTTTGCTGTGTTGTATACTCTTTTTAGCTGACCTTGGGAGGGCTTAAACTTGGGTAAAAAAATGGTGTTGGGTCTGTGTATGTTTGAGGTGCTATAAAAAGAAGGAAACAAAGAATTTTCTACTATCATGATAGCTAGTGCGATGGACGCCTGCTGAAGCATGCATCTACCCGAGGATAACATCTTTATTGGTGGGCAACCATGTCCGCTACAACGCGTGACAGGTAGTGTGCTACAACCAAATAGTTGCCTAGCCCATCTAGGTAGGTTGTAGTCAGCTTAGGCGGGTGATGGCTAGTCTTTTCTATATTTTGGGATCTTTTCTCATGTGTGATGGTCTCTATTTGCTTAGGGCACTTCCATACAACATCTTTGTATCTTATATGGAGTCTTGAGGTAACTTTGAGCTACATTGAGGTAAGTTGGGATGATTCTTCTTCTCATTTCATGTAAATTTCATTACATCACAACAAGGGATTCTAAGAATTTCTTATTTAATACAAGAATGTTGAAGTGGTGTAAACCGGTAAGAACTTGAACTTAAACTAGGCATAATCTATGGAATTGTTTCACTTGGTCTATGATAGATGGAAGAAATTGGACATTGGTTAACTTTTTATTTCTTTACCCCATGATTGAATATCTTCATATAGTTTATTGTGTTATATTATGGTTAGCTATAATGGCATAGCTGTGGTGATTATCCAGAGGCTTTTTTGGAGGAATAAGGAAGGGGTTTAAGTATATATATGGGATATGTATATATCTTTGGCCTTAAGCCCAAAAGGGACATAAGGATGGGAATTTTATTTATTCTCAGAGATATAAGGGTGGGGTTTATTCATTGGAGACATAAGGATGTGGAAATATATATACATATGTTCCTTTACACTTTTTGGCTATTTGTGTAATTTTGGTGATTGAACTTTAAAGGTCATGGGATATAGTCTGACGATACATTCATATTTCCTTTTTACTTATTGTTTATGCTATTTGATCATTCTCAATGGGTAACTAACTTACTCGCTCTGTTTCTTTTCTTTTGGTGCCTTTCAGAGTCTGTAGCAGAAGCGGACGGTCCTGCAGACGGGTAGTGAACATCTAGTCTTCAATCCTTCCTCACCTGTAAGGTTGGTCTTTTGAAATTTTGATGTGTCGTCTTTTGTAATAATCTTTAGACGACGCTCTTTGATCGCGTGATGTACCTAGGGTTAATTCTTTTGGATGTACAAATTGATCCTGGTTACTTGGCGAAATTGGGAATTATATAACTTTATGCCAATATTCTTTTTTGTGTAACTTATGGTCATTATATAAAATGTTGATGGAATTTATTTTTCCGAGTTGATCTGAATTCAAGTAGAATTATTTTTTATTACACTTTTTTGCTATTGTTATAATGAAGTTGTGTCATGGCATTTAGGCTTACAGTATAAGGGTGACCTTATTATCGTGCCGATCACATGCCAGATTTAGGGATGTGATAGTAATGTTGATGCTTTTGTATGTGTTTTAGTGCTAAAAACATGTCTTTGGAGTCCCTTAACTTGAAATTTTGCAATGGGTCACTGTAGGATCAAAGAAGGGGAGATTGAAGTTGAATTGAAGTGTTTTTTTACAGCTTTTGGGGTGCCTTCTGTGGCTATCCCTACATCTCAAGGCTGTGAGCTGTCGCTGCAGCATCAGCTCACAAAATGTGATTTATTTTTACTTTTTGGTGCTGCAATAGTGGGATTCCTGCTGTAGTGGCTTGTGATTATTTCCTTATCATATTTTGACACATTTTTGCCCCTACTTTCATGGTGTAATGATTAGGGATTGCCCCCAAGACCTTTTGATCATCTTTTCCTCAAGCAAGCTTTCTGGAAACGGTAGAATTGAGCTCAAAGTTGAGGTAAGTAGCTAACCCTACTTAAAATAAGATCTAAATCATTTCATGTATGACACTATATGCATGACACATGAGAACATGTGAGACCTTGTGGAAGAGAGAGTAAACTCATTCGTAGTAATTCAAGTTAGCACTCCAAAAGAGTAACAAGTTAGCATGAAGCATATGCATATATCATGATTAGAATTGTATGTATGTATGTTACAAACCCATAGGAGAGGGGTTAGATATATATATATTGAGGATGACATGAGTTTAAGTTGTGATGGGTAGTCATGTATGCCTAGAGGTGTATGGCACTTAGAGCAAAGTGTCGCCAAGGAAATTACCGATGAGGATTAGTGAAGCTATAATATAACAATGTAATCAATATGTCACCTAGTGAGATGGAAAATGAAGTGAAATGCATACATATAACATGATGGTAGAAACACGGGGCATGTGTTGAGTAAAAGTGAAATGTTATGGTATATAGGCATTAGGGCAACCTAGAAGCGAGATTGCTCAAGACTTATGAACTAAAGAACTATTTCCTATGTCTAAAGATCACAACATGGAAGGTATATTGCTTTAGGTTAATGCCTAGATAAAGAATTTTTCCTAAGTTTGGTAATATGGAGACACATTGCCTAGGTGTAAAAACCCACTTAGTTATGACCTAAACAAGGAGAGGGTGTTACACTTTGTGCAAATAGTATGAAGTGTTACATGTATATGTAGGTTTATATATGTGCTATGTATGGGCCTTGAGGTTTGCATAGAAGGCTTGAGACTAAGTGACCCTAGAGTAAGGGTGTGGCCAAAAGCTCAAACTAGCAAGAGCATATGACCAAGAGACCCAAGGGTAAGGGTATGGTTAAATGCTAGAGCTAGTAGAAGCACGTGGCCAAGGGACCTGAGAGCAAAGGCATAGTCTAAAGTTTTTATTGTAGGAATTTAGGGTCACAAGACCCAAGAGCCTGGGTGCGGCTTGAGAACAACGAATAAATGAATTTGAGACCATATAATGAATATGGTCTAGTTTAGGGTAATTAGTTTACCAAGCATGTATGAATGTATGTGTTATGTATGGATGAATGCCTAGTATTGATGTTATGACTTGTATAATATGCGTGTATAGGGATATACCTCATGTCAATGATTATAAGTTTATGAGGGTCGATGGTCCCGATAGCCGAACACTTGGTGACCATAAAGACAACGATGCATAGTTATCCATAAAGACCCACGAGGTTCAATGGATTAGAAGGTTGATGTATCACCATACGTAGAGGCTAGGAGGCTCAGTGGCTATAATGATAAAGGTGGCTAATTGAGTCATAACAGCTAGGATGCTTAATGAGTCCTGGCCACTACAGAGACTCTTAGATTTATACAGGCCTATGAGGTTTGATGAATCCTAGAAGTCTAAAGATCTGATGAAGCATAGAGGCCATGAAGATCGATGTATCTCGGAGACCAAAATTTGAGGTTTGTTGAATCTAAGCTAACCCTTGAGGTAAGGATTCATAAAGACCTAGATATATGCATGAGTAGGCATTAAATTGGATCTATCTATGGTCTGCATAGATCAATGCTATAATTTACTGTTGTTATCGTAAAAGGATTTATTTATCCTAGTTCTCAAATTCATCTTCGACATGGATATGTATGTAGATATGTATGTTATATGATATGAGGCTAGATGATATCACCTAACTAAGCTAGTTCATGACCACTAGCACCCTAAATGGGATAGGATTAGATACTATAGCCTGAGTATGAGGAAGGGACCCACAGGCATGGTGGTTGACCCCATAATGCATTGGGCAGGAAGTTAGTGGAAATGTGTAGTTGAGAAACCCAGGTTAGAGTACTTGAGCCTATGTGAAATGAACATCAAGTGTATGTAGTACCTCGTAGCACTCATATGTGCATGTTATCGTTGGTATTAATCACTGGGAATAAGGATATATAGTTTGTGTTCGATTCTAGTGTTATCTGCTTGCTAAGTTTTTATACTCTCCCCGTATTTAATGTTTCTGATGCAACTTAGAAGAGTTGTAATCGCAAGAGGAGTGGCGAAGGTTTAATGACCCTTTTTCTCCTTGGTAAGTTCTTAGCCTTTTCAGGATATATGTTAGTATGCTCTTGTCATGACCCAAAACTCGGGCATGTGACTGGCACAACATAGGGTTCATCCCTAAACCATAAGCCTAAATCTCCTAACTCTCATCCCTATGAGACGTATGACATGCACAACATATTTAATTTAAATCAAATCCAATAAGAAAAGATTGATGGTATGATCAAATAAAGGATAATGGTTACACATGTGGAAAGTGTTGAAAACATGTCATGTCATACCAAAACTCCCTACATGCATTCCCTCTCTTCTAGGTGTCCTACTCGATTGTAGAGCTAACAACAACCAATGTGTTAGCTCTAATATATTATGCTATAAGTTTTGATGATGACAAATATGTGAGAATTATAGTATGATTTAACTTCTTGGCCCAATTGTATGATTTAATCTTTCTTAGCCTAAATAGTATGATTTAATCTTCTTGATCCAGATGAATGATCTTCTTGGCCCAAATAGTATGATTTAATCTTCTTGACCCAGATGAATGATCTTCTTAGCCCAAATGTATAATTTAATATTTCTTAGTCCAAATAGTATGATTTAATCTTCTTGGCCCAAATGCATAATTCAATCTTTCTTAGCCCAAATATATTTAATGCTTTATATATTTAAATATAGTAGTATAAATTAATTTTTAATAAAGTTTATTGGTTGTTGAAAAAGTATGATAAAGTTTATTGGGTGTTGTAATATAATTTGAAAAAGAATATCTTTTACTGTAGCACTTTTGAAAAAGAAATTTGATTTTTAAAAAAGTATGATAAAGTTTATTGGTTGTTGAAAAAGTATGATAAAGTTTATTGGGTGTTGTAATATAATTTGAAAAAGAATATCTTTTACTGTAGCACTTTTGAAAAAGAAATTTGATTGTTAAAAAAGTATGATAAAGTTTATTGGTTGTTGTAATAAACTTTGAAAAAGAATACTTTTTACTGTAGCAAATTTGAAAAAGAATATTGATTGTTGAAAAAAGTTGATAAAATTTTTTGGTTGTTGTAGAAAGGTTGAAAAATGATGATGAAGTTTACTGTAGCAATTCTGATTAAAGCAGTCACTGTAGCAGCAAGGTTTCACTATATAAAGGGGACTTCACAACACCATTTGCATCAAGCTTCAATTGTTCATTTCTCATATTATCTTGAGTTTCATTCTCTCTAAATTGCTAGAGAAATATTCTGAGCTTAATTTCTGCGTTATCTACACTTTGAGAGTGTCCACCATTATTTTCCTTAAGCCTTCAAATTTAGTTGCTCAAGGATTGGTTCCTTGAGTTAGTGTTTGAGAGAAAACACATTGTAAGGGGGAGAGACACCCTTGAGGAAGAAAAGATCTCTATGTTGTAGTGGCTTACAAGTGCCCAATTGCATAAACTTGTGGTTTATAGTGAAACACTCAAGAAGTTATCTTGAGGACTGAATGTAGGCTTGGTTTAAGCCGAACCAGTATAAATCTCGCTGTTTGATTTTCTCTTCCCTTGCTCTTTAATTATTTATATGTTCTTTACTTTCTTGGACTCTATATTCATTCATCTCTTTAATTATTTTTGATTAATTGTACTATATATCTATTCATCTTGATCATACTTATTTTACTTTCATAAAAAGCTTGGCATTGTTTTTAAAACTTCTTAAACTTCCATCAAGTGTTCGCAATTTTTTTTTAAACCCAATTCACTCCACCTCTTGGGTGCTAGCCATTTCTATCACAATGTACCTATTAAAACTGACAAATCCTGACCTTTAAAGAAAAAGCATTGGAGCCTTGACATCTACTACTCCTCGGGTGGTAATCCATCGACATAGGCAAGACGTACAAAAAATAAACAAGATGAGATAAAAATCTTAGTGAATAGGTATTACTCCATTACCATTTAATGCGAAGACTCCAAGCATTAGTCACCACAAGGTCATAAGTCAGCACCTTCACCATCCATGTAGTCCCACACTGTCACTCCCTAGCATATACTAGCCATACAAATGGTAACCCAATTACCATTTGTTACAGACATATATATATATATATATATATTACTCTAGGTTACCTAAGGCAATCCTGATCTCCCACATGGGCAAATCCCTTAGTATTCATCCATACATAATCATTAAATCAATGTCTCTAAGCCTAAAAGGACTTATCAACTCCTAGCCCATAGGTTTCCTATCCTAGTTTATACCAAGCAAACTCACATTCCACTCTAACCATGAACAAATATCTCCCAACATGCAATACAATAATAAGATAAATATGTATAAGCTCTAGTTATCACATGACAACCTAACTCTCATTACAATTATGTTCACTCGAATGCACAAGGCAAGACAAGCTCATAATTTTGCATCTCCGAATTGTAAGACTAGTCGATGTATCTTGGCTTGTGGCTGTAATATCTCCAAACCTCGTAGGTCATAATAACTCCAAACCTGTAGGTGGTAATATCTCCCGATCCATAGGTCATATTATCTTCTGACCCGTAGGTCCTATGTTACCACCAAGCACATAATACAAAGAGTGAAATTACATTACAACAACACTATATAAAATGAAAGTTACACCTATTCAACATTTATCACATCGACCTCCAATACTACATGCAAGGTAATGCACAAGGAAGGTAAGAAAGTATAATGCTCTTATAGCCTGAAGGCCATAATGATTCCATGACTCGAAGGCCATAATATTCTCCCAGTTAAGGGCCACGAAAAGTCTCTTGTGAGGGAAATTGCTTCACTCTACTTGACTTACAATACAAGCATACACATAAAGGACTCAAATGCCCAAAGGCCCTATGTGAGTATCTCACTACCCAATGATATCACACTCTTATAGCCAAGGCACAATAATGCCCTTGCTCGAAGACTCTACATCCTCCTCCCCCGATGGTAGAATATCTTTCACCACTGCATGAAATGTGTAACCAGCTTAAAACACATATCACCTCCCAAGCTAAAAGTACACTTAGAAGCCAACTAACACCATACAATAAGTATAAGAAGTACCAACTCCTAACAAGAAACCCCAATGTGCATAATTACTGCAAGAGGTTCTTTGCACTCCAACATTACATAATAGAATAAGTTTACATCTTACCTACTAGAATAAAACACCTAATTCAAGATACACACTACATATCAAGTCCTCTAAGCCCGAGGCCTAATCATATTTATTCCTCCTTAGCACTAAAGCCGAGTGGTTTCCAAGGTACAATACCGTATAACTCCCAAGGCATAAGGCCATATAATCTCCTTAGAACAAGGCCCATCAACTCTCCAATTCCTCACTCTATATTATGCAAAATACAATCTATTTCGCGTATAAGACAACCACATATACACATACATTAACATAAGGCAAGCAAAATAATCGTGTTTGTTACCCACAAGCTAATGGGTAATCCCCTAATGGCAAAACTCCCTTCTTCTTTCCTATGGTATTCCAATCACAATACCAAGCATTTATAGATATATATACTATTCACAACAATATTCATACTCACGAGTAAGAAATAGAATACAAGAATTAAATTCTTAGCTCCAACTAAGTGAGGTCATCTACTCATCTAGAATCCAAGCCAAACTCCACTATTTCCAAACTCTACCTAGCATCGCAGGAAAAAGGCTCATTGTCACATCCCAAAACTTACATGTGATATAAACATAAAATACCTAGGGTGTACTTCCGTGGTACCCCATAATCTCTGTGAACATTCTTAATATCCATAATTATGTGAATCATAAATATTCCAAGAAAGATATTTTGTATACATATTCAGAAAATGTTCAACCTTCAAACACTATACAACCTCCCAAGCCTAGGTGACCTACTAGATTACAGAGCGTTTCCTAATCCTTACCAATTGTTTACCAGATAAAAGAAGAGTATATCCTTAAAGGCTATAAATTCTTCTCCTCAACCACTGTATCTGAAAAGATAATCATAGAGAGTGTGAGTTTATCATAACTCAGTGAGTGAACAACTGTACATGAAAATATCATAAGCACAAACACCACATTTACTAATACAATCAATCTATTATTTATTGTAAATAATTATAGTAATACACTTGTCTAAATTTTGCGTATGATTTCTTGGGTGATCAATCCCTCAATCACTTTGCATTATATGTCATAGATACTTGCACTGAGTGACTTGGGAATTTAACCCTCAAACTCTTGGTGCATAAGTTTTCACAGTTATACACTGAGTGGTATGGGACTCTAACCCCTTTCAAACTCGTGCATAGGTCTTCACATTTATACACTGAGTAGTATGGGACTCTAACCCTTTCAAACTCGTGCATAGGTTTTCACATTTATACACTGAGTAGTATGGGACTCTAACCCTTTCAAACTCGTGCATAGGTTTTCACAGTTATACACCGAGTAGTATGGGACTCTAACCCTTTCAAACTCGTGCATAGGTTTTCACAGTTATACACCGAGTAGTATGGGACTCTAACCCTTTCAAACTCGTGCATAGGTTTTCACAGTTATACACCGAGTAGTATGGGACTCTAACCCTTTCAAACTCGTGTATTAGATCTCGTAGATCTTTTGCTCGTCAATAAAATAGTGACAATTTATCACAATATAATTACTATGAAATAAATGAATTTACACATACTTTTATTCCCTTGAATGTCTATCATCAACCATAACAATCATCATATATTATCAACAGCGAGATTGATTATTTCTCACTTCAATAATGTTATAAACAAGACTTGTATTGTACTTTATCTAATAAGATCACATTAGTTTAGTAAAGTTATTTACTTACAAAATGTTCCAATTTATTCAAGGAACAATCACATCTAGTTCTTTAGTCAACTAGAGAAATCAATTCTCAAAGGTAATAAAATACCTTCCAATGATATTGTACTTTTTCTCAACCTGAACACACACTGATAATCTTCTCAATTTCACAAATAACGCAAATGAGATTTATATTGTGCTTTGACTAATTTATTAAATTAATTTTGCAAGGTTGCCTACTCACCTGGATTCCACGCTCTCAGCGCTCCCACCTTGCGCCCCCAAAAATCCCTATTGTAACCAGGTAAAAACTATTAGGGTTACAAAATAGAGAAATTTCCTATCACTACTCTCGACCTTTACTCACATCTTAAGTCATAACTCCTAACCGGTAATGAATTTCTAAATGACATTTATACCATCGGAAACTAGACCCAAAGAGCTTTCCAATGATATAAAGTTTGCCCAAAACGGAGTCCGGATGAAGAAGTTATGACTGATTGAAAAATAAGCTAAGGCTTTTCAGCATACCTGGCGCCTGGGCGCCAACACAAGCCTGGCGCCTGGGCGCCACACCTGGCGCCTGGGCGCCAAGTCCCTTTCTTCCCAAAATTTTCTGAACCTTGGCGCCTGGGCGCCAGGATCGCGACCTTTCGCGATTCCTCTCGGTTTTGGCTCAGATCCGGCCAAATCTTCACTGTTTTCCATGATTTCTTCCATAGGATCTCACCCTTAATGTCTAAAGAGCATTTAGACACCAAAAACACCAATTTTAATCGAGAAACGAAGCCGGAATCTCGATTTTTACCCCAAACTTTCTGAAAACTATAAAATAGGAAAAAGCTTGAGAAATAGAAATTTCTACCTCAATTCCTTGCTTTCCCTACGTTGCTTGGCTCCTAGAGGCTCGCCCCGTAGCCCGAGATCCACCCTCCAAGCTCGGTTGTGGAGTTGGAGTGTAGAGAGAAAGAGAGGAGAGAAAGTGAAGAGAGAGAGAGGAAATGAGAAAATGAAGAAAATTTAGGTGAGGCCGCCTATTTACTCGCCCGGGGTGAAATTATCACTTGCTCTTCAGTTGACCCTCAGTCAAGATTAGTAAAAACAAATTCATAAAATCTCACCTCGGGTGATTCTAAATCCTAATTGCCCCACAATTTTCTTCTTTCACTTTAGTCCCTCTCAAAGTCTCAAACTCCACTTTAACCTCGAATCCGTCATCCTTTTGGTACCGGACTCATAATTCATTCCCATAAGCTCTATTCTTCTTCTCAGGTTCCTACTTGGTCATTTCTCAAAAGTACTCCATACTTTCTTTTCTTTTCGTTTTAGTCCTTGAGAATTTGTAAAATGTCCTAAATTAAAATTTTTGAAATTTCTATTTCCAAATTTCCTTCACTAATTCAAAAAGAACATTTCTCATGTAATTAAATTTTTCAATAAACTTCAAATAGACTTTAAATATTCATGAAAATTCTTGGGATATTACACTCATGAACTCCAAGAATCAACTCCTAATCATCCATCCATGAAAAGAGGGATTTAAAACTGTATTTTCATGAAAAACTCCTTGTTTAGTTGTTGCAGTGCCCCAAAACCAAAAATAGAGCATCCCTCTCTGTGGTCTATGACTATAGTGCCCAGACATAACATTTCCCATTACAGGGATGTTCGCTGCAGCACTAGCTCATAGCCCTAACTACTGGAATAGCTGTTGTAATGCATAATGGTGGCGCTGCAGTGCCAACCAGTAAAGGACAATTCAAGAGCTACGAAAATCCATCCAAACCAGCTTCAATCCTCTTCCTTTTGATTCCCAAACAAATCATTATTCAAACCAAGGTTAGGGAACATCAAATACATGTCCTTAACACCCAAAAACACCCAAAAGAATCAACAAAGAGCTTGGGTTCAAGATTATTCCCACTTTCCCTAAAATTTTCTAATTTAGTTCTCTACTCCTCTATCATGGATTTTTTTCTCCTCTTAAATAAATTCCTTTACACAAATCCAACTCCACAAACATTAAGGATTAAAGAAATATGATTTAGAAGCATTAAACATCAACAATCATCAAGATTTCTCCAACCCTCTAGCCTAAGCTTTGCAAGAACGGAAATGAGCAAGAAATAGGAAAAAGCTTGTTCTTACCTTAGCCCAAATACTTGCCAATTGTAGGGGTGGTCGCTGAAGTGAGTCCTTCCCAAAAACCATAGTAGCCGTGGGTGAGAGGAAGGAAAAGTGAATGAGAAATGGGAGAAGAGGGCGTAAGGTATGTGGCTGAACAACGAGGGGCTATGTGTGTGTGCATATATTCAAATCCACTTGCATAAAATTACAATTTTGCCACTCCTCCATAAAAGGTTGAAGTTTAAGGAAAAAAATTGGGTATTTGATTAAAATATTTACCACACACAATCCTAACTTGGTAAACTAATTCACTTTGTCCAATACTCCCATTGTTACTTTAAACTCCTTTTTCCATAATTAATACATAAAGAAGTTATCCTTTTCACTTTAGTCCCTCTCACAACCCACGAGTACAAAAGGTCTCCTCAGATAGGAAACCCTATCCTCCTAGTGTATGTCATGACCCACTACCTAGGCCCGTGACTAGTACAGCAACAACCAACCTTGCCATTGTAAGCCTTATCCTTAGTTTACTATCCCCTTTGATTTTATTTAAATTTTAGCATAAACATTCCACTTACATCATCAAGAAAGTCATGCGATGGCTAAAGCACTATTGAATATAAATCTTCACATATAGATTTAAGCATACACATGCATTAAGATGTAGGGAACTCGTACCTGGACTCTACACTATGTGCATAAAGCACACATTTCCAAGTATACATTTAATACATTCAGCCATAGATTATCAATTAACAAGTCTTTAAGTGCTACGCCTTCATATCATTCACACATAACTTATATCAAGGTACTATGTCATAACTAAAATATCTCAATTTATAATTAAGTGTTAAATTGTCTCATTCAAATCTTGATTACTACTATCATCTAAGTAACGTATAAAACATGAAATGATCTTTATCACAACATAGCACAACATATGTGTATTAAGTTTGGAAATAGCATATTTAAATAACAGAGTTCCCAAGATCACTCCTAGTGTCCTAAGTGAACACAATGCATCCTAAGACTTAAAGGTAAAACAAATAATTGAACCTACCTGACAATGGGAAGCTCCACCAAAAGTCCTACTTTCTTTATGTTTTTGGATTGAAAATCTTGTTTGGCTCTTGGTTTAGGCTCGATTGGGGTTCCGTAGGCTCTCGTTTGGGGTTTCAATAAATGGTAATCTTGATCCAGCCCCCAGGAGAGTCATTAACTTTGCTTGTTTAGGTTATAAGAGGAGATATTAAGAGGCACCCTACAATCATTTCACAAGTATGATGGTTTACTTAAATTCTTAAAAATTGAGGAATGATAGCATGGAGTTTGAAACTATGCTTGAGTTAAAGGGCTAGGTGAATGGAGAGGTAACGTCTAGATAAGCCTCTGTGTTTGAATTTTTTTCTTGGAAGAATGGTCATCAATTATATTATTAGCTTGAAGATTATTCCTTTGTGATTGTAATTGCTTGGGGAAATCTAGTAGACTCAGTGACACGTGGTCTATGATGCCTACAGGGGCTGATTGAGCTTCGCTTCCACCCATAAGGCCCGGTGGCATGTGGTCCATAAGGTCTATAGAGTCTGTTAGTGGAATTGTTATTTTATCTCTATATATATTGATGAGCTTGTATTATGAGATAGCATTTTATATTTGAGTCTTTTTTGCTTCAAGTAAGTTAGTAGCTCACTAAGATTATTATCTCACCTTTTCTCAATGTTACCATTTTTAGATACTAGTTTGAGGAGTAGCGGGGAGTCCGAGTCCTAACCCCACATCATTTCCTTGGGTTGGTGTTTTGGTTTTCATGTATTTTTTGGTACACTAAAGGCACTCTGTAGCAGTGGAAGACTCCTAGGGTGTGTTTTGGCTTATGATACTAGTTTCTTGTTGTAACCTATTCTTTTGGACCATGTTTCTTGGCATTCCTTAGTTAACTTTCTTGAAGGGAATGAGTAGAAACATGAAGTTCTTGTGTATCAATTGGATATATATATACATATATATATATATATATGGCATACATTTTCTCTCTATGCTTATCTTGTTGTTTGGGTTTCCTAGAAGGCTAACGGCCATGGTTGGTAGTTACACTTCATGCCGGTCACTTGTCAAATCAGGGCGTGATAGTCTTCGAGTCCACGACCCCTACTGGCTTTGGGTTGGTGGTTTAGTTTCATGTAAGAATGGGTTTGAGTCGCTCTGTAGTTAGATAGAACACCTTGGGAATGATGTGATTTATGTGATGGAAAATATTGGTGTATTATTTTTGAATTATCTTACTGAATGTAAAATTTGAAATATTCCTTTACTAGATTAACTTTTTAATGGAAAGGAAATTCTATTAAATCTTATATCAAACTATTTTTTTCATATTCTTTCTGTGTTAGATTGTTTGGTGTTAGGCTTACAGTGGTGGCATGAAATCCACCCCTATGCCGATCATGTTCCCCGAATTAAAGAGTGACAAAATCAGTATCAGAGCTTAGGAATTAGGTTTTATATTTACTACAAAGCAAGGTGACCTTGGTGGGCCCTCCCCCTATTGTTGTAAATGACAGCACAACCATAAGATAAGGATCCATTAAAGGCTCTTGAGGTAGTCAGGGATGGTTTTTTCTTTCAAGTCATACTCCTCAATATTGGTCCTATAGGCTTTTCTTATATTTTAAGTTGTGTACTCAGGGTATAGGATTTTGTCATCTCCCTTGGAACATGGAGGGCTGTTAAGCATGGGTGAGCATGTGGGCTTTGAGGAGAAAAATGCTGCTGCAACGACATCATCTAGAATTGCACAAGTCTTGACCAATTTTCAAGTCAACTTCAAACGGTTATAACTTTCTCATTTAAACTCTGTTTTTAGCAAATTATATATTTTTGGAAAGATCTTTGAGTCTATTTCAAATAAGATAAGTTTCATTTGACAATTATTTATCATTTAGAAGATATGGCCAATAGAGTAGCCAAAGGCTAGAAATAGTGGCAAGTATTTTCCTATTTTATGATTATGACATCTTTTGCTTTCTTTGCTTGATGGAATCAATAGGAATGCTTCCACAATCATCTAGGATCATTTAATCTTTGATTAAGATGAAAGAGAATGGAAACCTTAGCTTAGAGAAACGTAAGTAGCTAACCCTATTGAAGATAAATTCAAGTTATTTAATATATGCATTAAATGCATGGCACATGAGAAAATGTGAGTCCTTGTGAAAGATGAAGCAAACTCCTTCTTAGTAATTAAATTTAGCACTTTTAAAGAGTAGAAATTAACATTATGCATGTGCATATATCATTATTTGAGTTTTATAAAAGTATGTTGCAAATCCATAGGGAAGGGTTAGACATATGAGGTGAGAAAGGCATGAGTTTAAGTCATGATTGATAGTCTCGCATACCTAGAGGTATAAAGCACTAGGAACAAGTGTCACCTAGGAGAATTAATTGACAAGGTAAGAGAAAACACGAGTATAACAACATAGTTATTATGTTGTCTGGAAAGAAAGGAAAAGAGGTGAGATACATGCAAATAGCATGTCGTTCAGCAACACAAGGGGAGTGTTGAGTAGAAGTGAAATTGCTAGAGCACATAGATGAGTGGGGTGACCTTGGAACAAGGTTGATCAAGACTTGTGAACTAGAGAACTATACCCTATGGATATATGCCGTAACATGGAAAGTATATTGTTCCAAGTTAATGCATAGATAGGAAGTTTACTCCCAAGTTTGGCAATATGGGAAACGCATCGCTTAGGGGTGGAGACCCACTTAGTCATGACCTAAATAAGGAGAGAGTGTGACACTATGTGTGAATAGTATTAGTTGTTACATGTATGTGTAAGTCTTTGTATGTGTTACCTAGGGTAAATTACTTGCATAGAAGGCTCGAGACCAAGATACCCTAAAGTAAGGGCGTGGCTAAAAACTCAAGCTAGCAAGAACATATGACCAAAAGGCCCTAAAGCAAGGGTATGGTCAAGAGCTACAGCTAGTAAAAGCGTGAGGCCTAGAGACCCTGAAGTAAGGGTGTAGTCTAGAGTTAGTAATACAAGAACATAAAAACTATATGAGATGCATGTTGTTTAGTTATGCTAAGTTCCCATATATGTTTGTTGGATTATGTGTATGTTAAAAGTAATTGTATGATTAAGAGTCTGTGTATTGATTAATGCCCAAAAATATCTCATTGTGCACAAGTGATATGTTGTAATGAATTACAAGATAGCCATGATTTAGATAATGAATTGAGATTGGCATGAGATGGGTGAAGTTACTTATGATATCCTTGCATGTATGTACATGTTGTATACTGTGATGAGTTGTACATTGTGATGATGAAGATTGTTTTTGTATATAATGAGAATGGGCTTGGTAAACCTTGATGCATAGCGACCTGTGTAGCAAAAAGGCTTGGTGGATCAATCATTCACAAGGACTCAAGGATGAGAGAAGGCCTATGGGGAAATGATTCCAGCCACGGTTGAGGGCTTACAGGCAAATGATTCTTGCTACGGTCGAGGGCCTATAGACAAACGATTCCAGATACAGCTAAAGGCCTATGGGCAGATGATTCCAACTACAGCTGAAGGCCTATGGGCATATGATGCTGGCTTTGGCTGAGGGACATGATATGAAGAGTTTGTTGGTGTAACATCCTGGTATCCTGGGCTATTACTTATGATGAGTATGACATGTAACTTAAGGGCAAGGGAAAATTTTTGGAATCAAATTGAACTTTGGGATCAAATGAATTTTTTTTAGTTTCGGGAGCAAGAAATTTTGGAAATCATCTCAAGTACTTGCGGGATTACTAATATCTTAAATATTACATTTTAGGACTCATGTAAAATTTTATAAAGATGTACATTGATTTTTATTTTAGTGGAAAAAAGTAGATAAGTGGTAATAAAATTAATTTGGAGTTTTTGGAAAAAATTAGAAATTTTATAAAACTTGAGAAGGACCCAAATGAATTACGATTAAAAGAAACCATGGCCTTGTGAAATTTAAGCCAAAGGGTGAATGTGTGGAGGTGGTGACACGTGCATCATCTCCTATCATTGGATGAAGGGTTGGCTTTTTAGGAAAGCCACAACCAGCACATTTGATCCCCAAATTTTTTTGGTACACGAAAGAGCTAGAATTGAGGGGAGTGAGTTCTCTCCCTTATGACAGAGTCCCTGGCAACCCACAGTGGCTGCGGGTGCTAGGGAGAGGAAAAAATATGAGAGAGAACCCACTCCCATAATGGAGTAAGGAAGAGGGAAAACAGAGAGAGAGCTTCGTCATGTCCTCCCTCAACACCATCATTCTCTGGCTGAGATGTCACCGGTGAATGATCCAACAAATTATCTTCTTTTCTTCATCCCCTTCCCTTCTTCCTTTCCTTTGTTTTTCCCCTGCTGTTCGGCCGTGAAACAGATCTGTGAGTGCAAGAAAATGATGAGGCAGAGCAGACATGATCGCGAGAAGGAACGCGAGAAAGATGAATGCCTATTGGGCTATCGCCGACCACCAAGCCTTGTTCTCTGACTAGTCCCTCCTTTGTCGCATGAAATAGAGGTGAAGCATAGTACAAGGTAAGTGGCCGAGACACCTCTACTTTCATCATTTTCTCCTAAAATTGGAATATGTTATATAGTTGTTATGAATTTATTTAGAGAATAGAAATTTAGGAATTAATGGACCATTGAGGTTGTTTTATATCTATTGAGGATTTTCTTTTCAGTTTTGGGAGACAAGAATAGAGGAATCTTTTCTGCTATAGATGCCCAAGAATGGAGGAATAATAATTGGTTTTCTTCTGTGATTTATAGGCTGATTTTTGGTCCAAAATGATTATATATTTTTATTTTTCTTTGATCAATTATGCTATTGTTGCTAAGATTAGAGGACAAAATTAGGAATTAAGATGATGTTCTGAATTTATTATAGAAATGATACAAACGGAATTGTAAATTAAACTAAGGAAGTGAGTAAATTAAACTGAGCTTTGAGTGTAAAACATGATTATTTGAATCTGTTCAACTGAGGTTATTGTAATTATGTGATGAAAGGGTTGTTGTGTTGAAATTCTGAAAAGTTTCAGTATAGGCCATGGAAAGGAGAAGTAATAATTTGGAGAGAAACCTAGAGAAGGATAGTGGAGATTGAGTTATGTTTACTAGTTGCTAATGTTTAGGCTATTTGTAGTATGAAATAGGCTCCAATAGTCATGAAATTGGGCAGGCTACTTGTGTTGATGTTAAAGAAAGTGCCTACCAAAATTTATTAGAATCCAACTTTGTTAGATATCCTAATCTCACTTAATTAGCTTTGTTGACTAAAATAAGATAGCTTTACTGTTGGTATACTTTCTAAGATAAAAACATACCTAAATCAAGTTATTTTAGCTTGAAATTTTTATGAGGTATTCCTTGATATGTGTAGACATGAACTGGAAAGTTTTAGAATTATTAGAAGCATTTTTCCTAGTCAAATAAATTATGCAATCAGTACCTAGCATGATCAAGATTAAATCTGACCAGTTAACAATAAGGATCTATTATACTATTCTAATTATCTTATCTTGGCCTAAACATTTTTTGAAAACTAGCTAAGACATTATAAAAAGTATCTACCAAATTTCGTAGCATTTGGCTAAGGTTTGATAGTAGAAAAATAGAACCTATCAAAATTAGATAGTTCTGACCTATGGTCACTAATAAAGTCTTTAGAGTGGACAAATAATAGAATTTTAATCTGAAATTTTTACTCTAATATGTTAACACATAAAGAAGGTTCTGTGTCAAGTTTCGTAATTTTTAGAGTTGTATATCAATACCAGATTTTTTCTAAAGAATTGATAAGAAAACTAGCATTACAACAGAACAAGGTTAGGAAATTGGTAGCCTATGTTTTGGCTTGGTGATATTTCTTGCTTAACTTGATTTCTAAGCCTTCGATGAGATCATTGGCTTTCCTTATTTGGTTTAAAGTGTAGTTTTGGCATGGATTTGAGGTAAAGGGATCTCTATTTTGCCATGGTTTGTATTTTATATATATATATATATAGAGAGAGAGAGAGAGAGAGAGAGATTTATACCTTATCAATATGACTTTGAAAAGTATATAATTTTGAAATCCTTCATATGTGTTATGAAGAGAATCTTTGCATGAGTTTGAAAAGTAATGTGATTGATGATATGTGTGTAATTATATGAATTGAGTTTATGTGTGTCATTGTGAAGTTGCTTATGAATTGGAAATATGATGGATGTTGTTGTGAGAGTATGCGCATGTGATTGATTATGTAAATGATATGCTAAATAATGATTTTGTGGATGATTGAATGTTAATTGCATTGTTGTAACATATCTCATAGTAGATTAATGTGAAAATGTCATGAGTAGATAAAAGATGTGTTGGGTAATTAAATTTATGATTTTCTTCAGATGCAATTATTTTGATGTGGTATAATATGGATGATGATATTCTAGGAATTGTGGATGATTGAGATTTGCTCATGGTTGTGCTTGACCATAAAGGAAAGATATCATGGTGGTGCAACCCATAGGAAAAATCTACACGAAGCCATAAGGGCAATGATCTATATATGGAGCAATAGGGTGGATTCGGCGGGGGCCGCGAGAAACAATCCAAAGGTACCCTAGACTACACGGTTGGTACGGGAAGCTGTGTGATTGATTAGTTGTTTGTTGTTATGAGTTGATCTAAATTGTATTATATTGTGATGAATTGGTTGCATTTATGATCCATAGGTTCTTGTGATTATATTGTGCCGTGGTGTTGGTACTTGGTGGAACAAAAAATATAAGGACTGGAAATAACCACACACATATATATAAGCTCAATCTGGTTAGTTAAGTTTGAATTAGTTTCTTCTTTTATAATATGAATTTGTTGGATAGTTGTCGCTTGATAATATCTATCTATTATAAGATGTCTGGTCTTGTATGGCCAACCATGACCTTATGTTTTGCGGTGGATTGTGCTATTGCTTTGAGTTCTCTATGAATAGACCTACGGTGTGTTCAAGTGAGTATATCTCTAACTACATGTATGATAGTATGTATACTTCTTTATATATTTGTATTATGTTTATGTGTAGAGGTAGGATAAAGTTTTCCTCACTGGGACTCATATCCCAACATTTTTTCAAGTGCGAAAAGAGAGAAACTATCGAGTCAAGTATGGTGACAGACTCCCTTTGTTCGGGGATGTGGTACGATCTTGTCTCTCTCTTTTCTTTTGTTTTGCTCTAGACATGCTTTGTAATTGGGTAGGTTAACTAGGTTGTGTATGTTGATTAAGGTTTGAATGCTACTATGGTTTACATATTGACTGACTGTATGAATCATGATCGGACCGATATATTTGGAAATAAATTGTTCTATTGACTTTATTCGTATGTTAGAAGAAAAATTAACAAATTGGCTTATAAAATTAAATTAATAAGACTGTTGCATATTGTTGTGGGTTTTGAGTAGAAGTAAGGCTTATGGGAAAGGGGTTGAATCTTCTTATGTGCCAGTCACATGCCCAGTCTTGGGATGTGATAGTTGGTCCAGAGAGTCGAGAGGCTAGACGACTATAAAGACCCAGATAAGGGAGTTCATTGGTCCAAAGAGTCAAAAGGCTAAATGAGTACAAAGACCTAGATAAGGGGGTTCGGTGGTCCAAAAAGTCGAGAGACTACATGACCATAGAGACCCTAATACGCGAAGAGGTTCATTGAACCATGAACATGTTAAGGTGAGGGTTCATAGAGACCTAGATTAATTAAAGACCGAGAAAGGCTCAGTACGCAACATGTAGCATGATGATCACACAAGAGATTGTGTAGTTCATCCTGTGCACCCATGTATTGTGTAGGCAAATAGATAAATGTATTCACACACACACGAGTTCTGTAGATGAATTAGAGAACTATATGCACATACATTGGGTTGTGTAGATAAGTTCGATAATGTTATTTGTATGAATATATTAATTCCCATGTATACCATGGACAAATATATGGCTAGTCACTCATCCTAAGTGTTAGGATGAGACCTAGAGTTGTCAAAGCAAGCCAGCCCGTCGACCCTAAAGAAGTGGGTCGGATACTTTTAAAAACAGGCCAGCTCGCCAGCCCACTTTTTTTTTGTAGTGATTTATTTTTTTGACTTTTTTTCTTCTTGTTTTCACATGTTATCTTTTCTTTTTCTTCTTTTTTTTTCTTTTCCAATTTTCCATGTCTCCAACTCTAAGCTACACAAATCCTTTCCCATAAGTTTTGATTGCATACATGCATTACCTCTTGAATTCAAACTCAATTCCTTTGAGTGGCTTAGTTCATGGTACATATTGCAAGTATAATTTAAAATTCAGAAAATATGAAGGATAAGACAATCCAACAAATCATACCCAATCCAACAAATCATAGTTCATAACCATTGTGACCTTTTCCATTAATTTAGTCTACATCCTCCATTAAATAGGAATTACTTAAGCACTCCACAATTTCAAATTACAGAAAATATACCATGAGTTAAAATTCAGAAAAATATACCATGAGTTAAAATTCAGAAAAATATACCATGAGTTGAACAACACATATATTCAAGTTACACATAAAATTTTCTTTACTACAACATGCCTAAATTAAAGACTAACAAGCTTTACTGACAAATCAATTTAGTCTTAATTTTAAATCAATTAAGACTAACAAGCTTCTTCAGTTCCTCATTCTCTATTCTCCAAAATCATCCAAGCTGTAACATTAAAAAGAAGAAAGAAAAGAAGAAGAAATTAGTAAAACAAAAAATCAAGTTTCAAATCTCAAAGAACCAAAGTTATGCAATTTGGGAAATGGATCATAGTTCAAGGTGGAAAAGAAAACTAAAATGGACAAGAAGAGAAAAGCTTACCTGTGTTGTGCTGAGAAGAGAAAACAAAGACAGATAGTCGAAGAGGAGTAAAAATGGAGGAAAACATCAAACTTGGAGGGAGAAGTCTCCGGAGTGTGCGAATTTGAGGAATGGAGCTTGAGAAGTTGCCAGAGTGGAGCTCTTGGACTGAGGTTGAGGGCACGGGACTTGGGATGGGATACGAATGAAGGAAGGAAGTCAACAAGGAGCTTAACTGCTTGAGGACGGTTGATGCCAAGTGGCCGATGAATAGAGAACATTGCCAGAGTGGAGGAGAGGGTGCGGGAGTGGACAACATTGGCAACACATAGCCACTAAGTGAAGGTCAAAGTAACTGTGGCCTATGAGTGAAAGGGGGTGGGGGCTGAATCACTTGGGGAGAGTTAGGGTTCTGATTTTTGAATCACTTTTGGACACAACATACATGATTAGTAAAGTTGGAAACATATTAAAAAAAAATACATGGGTTAGTAGGCTAGCCAGCGGGTTAGCCGAGTCCATGACTCAACATACAAATTACAAATATTATGGTATACCTCAGTGGTAACCCATATATTTCCTGAACAGTCCTATTATCCATAACTATGCAAAACGTAAATTACATAATTTACAAAGTAAATTATAGTTAAATAAATAAATCCCTCTAGACACAACAGGACCTAGGTAGCCTATAGGATTACAGAGCATTTCTAATGGCTCACAACCCAAAAATTGGTTCATTTAGAACCCTCTAAACAAAAATGGAATATGTCTCTATAGGCCGCTAACTCCAACTTTTTCCTATCCTCCTTAGCTGTTAAATCTGAAAAAAAAAAAAAGATAACAACAGAGAGTATGAGTTTATCAAAAACTCAATGAGTAAATGAATGTGCAATAAAATAAGGTACAAGTACAAATACTAGAATCACAACAACAATTTAAATAAATACCTCTACCCCATACTGATACTCAAGTGTGCCTACTATTCTCTTGCGAGTCCACACTCTCGCAATCCAATCAACCACATCCAAAACACATATAAGTATAAATAACCATACATGGATTATAAATATATAGGCAACCACATGTTATGTTTTATCACACTTTCCCACGCATGCCTCGTTGAGACCCAGTCTGAAATTTTCCTTCAGACAATATTTACTCAACGAATTTATCTCAGAAGTCCACCTCTCTGTTCCCAATTTTCGACGTTCTTCCTAGGATATCTACAACCTTGGGTTACTAGCTGATTCCTTCTCATAATATGAATATATAAATGCAATATACAATATTTTTTCCACTCTTTCCCATGCTTATCACATTGAGGTCCACCCCTCAATGAGTTTATTTCAGAGGTCCATCCCTCTGTTCCCTCTCATGGATCCACATTCCCATGTAATTCCATTTCATATGCAATGCATTCACATGATGTAATAATTCAACAATTATTCCACTATCCCCATACACATTCTGCATAACAATCTCACAAATCACAATCAATATTCCATAAATTAGTTAATACAACTAATTTAGGGAATTTAATAAATATAAACCCAATTATGGTGTGAATAGGATTTATATTGTACTTGAGTAATTTTTTATAAAAATAAGCAGCAAGGTCACCCACCCACCTTGATGTCGACAAGGTTTACCGTATAAGAACTCTCAGGAGATGAAGCCAATGAAGCTCCTAAGTCATCTAGAACTAACCAAAATCAATAAATAAATAAATCATTGAAATTCTTCACCACTAACCTTGACCTTTGCTCACTCATTTGTTCATAACTCTTAACTGGGGAATAATTTCCAAATGAAACTTTACCATTGGAAACTAGACTCAAAGATCTTTTTAACGATATAAAGTTTGTTAAAAACAAAGTTCCGATGAAAGTGTTATGGCCATTTGAAAATGGACTAAGAAACACAGTGCAGCCTGACGTTAGCATGCGTAGCGCCTCGGCACCTGGGGCACCATCGCTTATTCTTTTTCTCTAAAGTGTGGCACCTAGGCGCCACGATTTTGACCTCGCAATTTAGATTCAGTTTTGGGTTAGATCTGGCCAGATCTTCACCATTTTTCATGATTTCTTCCATGGGTTCTCATCCTTGATATCTAAGGAGCATTTACACACCAAAACCCCCCCAATTTTAAACAAAAAGCGAAGCCACAATCTCAATTTTACCCCAAATAGCCTTAAAACTAGAAAATAGGGAAAAGTTCAGGAAATCGGAATTCTTACCTCGATTCCTTGCTTTCTTTACGTTGCTTGGCCACGGATAACTAGCCTCACCACCGAAGAACAACTCATTGAAGCTTGGTTGGAAGATTTGGGTGGAGAGGGTGAGGAAGAGAGAAGGAAGAGAGAAAGAGAGAAGGAAGAGTGAGGAGAGAGAGAAAAGTGAGAAATGAGGAAAAAGGAATAGGTCGCCCATATATACCCGCCTAGGATGAAATTATTACTTTGTCCCCCAGGTCAATCCCAGTTAACCTCAATAGCAACAAATCCCAGTTATTTATCTCCATTTCCATAAATAATATTCAAAAAGAATAAATTAAATATGAAAAATTAAAAATAACTAAATAATTCCATTAAAATAATGAAAATTTTTATTATAAAAGCTATAATACTGCCAATCACGTCATCCAAAATTGGCAGATATTACATAGGGGTAGTCTTAACCCTAGTTACTGTGCCGGTAACATACCCATATTGGGGCGTGACAATAAAGAGACTGCCAATCCCAACATCTAAATTTCATCTTGACGATAAGTTGCCTTTTATTTATTTATTTATTTTTTTTTTTGGTTTTTTGGGGGGGGGGGGTAAGGGGGAGGGGTGGGAAACGATAGAAACTAGCCTCATATTTAGCAATACAATAGAAGGCAAAAGCCTAGGAGAGAATTGGGGTTGAAAACCTATGAGAAGTAGGTAGTGGGAGATTGGCTTAGTTTATAACTAACTAACAAGTAATTGACTTTTGAGAGGTTTTTAAGGCTATATTAGTGTTTTCAGGGGCGTCATCAATTGGTGCTTGGGGAGAATCCTAAGCTCAGCCTAGGGTTATTTGAGAGTGTTCTAGCCACCGGAAAGTCTAGGGAAATCGCTTTTTTGTATCATCTTGGTTATGTGGAGTATTTTTTTCTCAATATTAGGAGGGTGTCTCATAATCTTCCTCTAATAGAATCAGTCTGTCAATAAAAATTCCTATCTTGTGTGTTATGTGTTTTCATTATACTATTCTGTGAGTTGGGTTCTCCGTCAGCTTTATACCAAGATTGGGAAGTATTCATTACGCACAAATGGAGACAAGCAATACTACTGCTAATTGGTTTGGGCAGTCCCCTCTTGGGAGAAGCCTAGTCTCTCTGAAGGAATGACGACAGCCATAAGCTTGGGTATTACTAAACTGGAAGTGGAAATTCAATCTAATGGCAACAGCAATTCCTTATCAAAACCCTCTATTTGTAATTATTTCAAATTGCAGGCTCTTAACTTCCACGCTTGAAGGGTTCCAACTCAGGAAGATTAACAGAAAACAAAACTCCAGTGCAGACTGCATTTCGAAATAAGCAAGGGAAGATGCTTGTCCAACTAGAACATATGCATCCCCCCCCCCCCCCCCCCCTAAAACAAAAAAACACAAAAAACAAAAACCCCTTTTGCCTGCAACAATATACAAGGGATCTTAACAACATTTTAAATTTTTTTTTTGCTTTTGGATTTGCTGTCAGGATTCTCTTCCGTTTTGGTGTTCTGGTGGTTCTTTTAAACTGTTGCCTGCTGCACCTGCCTGCTGGCCTTCTTTGGTTGCTTCCGAAACAATGCTGTAGCTGACATGTTCTTCTCTTTTTCTGTTTAACGATATTTCCCTTTAAACCCAAAAAAAAAAAAAAAACCGCAGCCGAGCGGTAGATTGGAGTTTTGGTTTTTGCTAACGTGTTTGGACTTGCTATGCCCAATTTGATTCCGTGCTAGTTACCTTTTCACTTTTTTGGGCTTTTGCTAATACACAATTCTGCCAGTTCATGTCATGTTATTTTATGTCATTTTCTTTTAACTTCTGAAAAGGGGTTGGCATTCAGAGATAGATCAACCAACACGTAACTTCTTATCCGATATCCATATAAAGCGCTTGAAATATTAACATGATAATAAAACAAATAGCAGAAACAAAATGCGTTTCGTGGGTAAATATGGGTGCATCTAAGATACATTATTTATAGATTAGGATTAGCGAAGCATAAAATAGCCATTTTTTCAGGTCATGCACCATGTTACAAAAAAAAAATCATGATCCAATTAGATCAGGTGTTTCTGCCTCGATGGATAACAACGCCTTGTGTACTTTACCCATCCAACTATCCAGTCGATCCCGCAAGGAATTAATCTGTGGGATTCCCAGAACTCTTGGCTGCACCCAGGAAACATGCACCATACCCTCAACTTGATCAATTATACCCTCAATCAGATGAACCTGCAAAAAATTCTCCTAGTATCATAACCATTGAATTGACAAGCTTTAAACAAGAAATAGACATATGCAGATGCCATTTTACTGACTTTAAAACAATAAAAATAAACCACAGTCAATTGCAGAAATAAAATCAACATTAGAAGATTTCCAATTGCTTTCTTTGAAGAAAGCATGGACCAAATAAATATTCCTTGAAACAAGGAAATAATACAGGAAATATAATCAAGTTTGCTAATTGCTTGTATGTGCCAAGTTACAAACTTTATACAGGAAATATAATCAAGTTTGCTAATTGCATGTATGTGCTAAGTTACAAACTTTCTTGGTAAAGAAGCAAAGATTTTTCTCCAAAACCACACAATCAATAAAAATTATAAAGATATCCTTAACCCAGCCACTAAACACAATTGAAGCTACAGTACAAACATATCAATACTTGTATAAAGAAGATCCACATATAACATGGAAGTAATCAAAGGACAAGCAAGGTTGTCAAAATTCGCCAATTTAAGGGAACTCGTGAAGGGGGTGTGGACTTGTAATGTAGATTTGCTTACCAACAATAAAATCGACCCCTTTAATATATAGTTAATATATATAATCATATCATAAATAATACTTAACATATAAATTCAAATGAAACTAGGATTACAAGCTATTACTTAACAAAATTACATGTTTCTAGGTAGTTTCTAAGTACTCAATTATCATCTTAGTATTACCAAAAAGAAACTACACAATTATCATCTTAGTATTAGCAAAAACCAAATAAAGGATCGGAAGGATGAAATGAATCCCAGGGTAAAGCCAAAGCATATTTCAAAACTTGCTACTCAAAAGGAAATTAGAGATTTGGTTGAAAAAATGGGTTTGAGTGAACCTCATTGGGCAACTTGGGTTGGGTGGAGTCATAAAGTATCTAAATTAAATGAGATGGATTAAAGAATGGGATAAAATGAGTCAATGAGTAGAATCAGTTATCTCACTCTTTATTCGCAAGTTTAACAGACTCTAACCATGTTAGCACGGATCTATCTGAGTCAAGCTTGATTCTGAGTTTGTGTGCACCCAAACTTGTTTTCTTCACATAAAAATGACTAGGAAGTTTCTACAAGTTGACCCAGGAGTTTAACAACAATGTAGATAAGCCCTTCAGATATGTTTAAAAGGGTATCCAGCATCGAAAAGCTCTTTAGAACAAAATCAAACTGCTGTATTGTAAAATACAAACACTCTGAAATATCATTTTGGCCTTGCGCGTTTCAATTTTAGAACAGTCATATGGAATATTTGGACAAGTTCAGTCATGCTCCTGTGGGATGGTATGTAGTTCTAAAGTAATTTCATTGTTTCATTGACAACAACAACAACAACAAAGCCTTATCCCACTAGATGGGTTCAACTACATGCATCACACGACGGCATTAAGCTCTGCCAATGATCAGCTCTTCAAGTATCTCATATACCAGAAGATCCCGTTCAATAACTTCTCTAAATATCCTTCTTGGTTTTCTTCGACCTTTTTTCACAGGGCTCCAAACCATCTGCTCAACTTTCCTTACTGGCGCTTCCAATGGTCTTCTTTGAACATGCCCAAACCACATTAAACGGTTTTCAGTCATTTTTTCCTCAATAGGTGCCACTCCAACTCTCACTCGTATAAGATCATTACGGATCATATCTCTTCTTGTATAGCCACACATCCAACGCAACATCCTCATCTCCGCTACTCCAATTTTATGCTCTTGTTGTCTTTTCATCGCCCAACATTCACTCTCATATAAAATCGCTGGTCTTATAACAGTACGATAAAACTTTCCTTTGAGCTTATCAGGTACTTTCCGATCACAAACAACTCCTGATGCCATTCTCCACTTTAACCACCCAGCTTATATCCTATGTGTCACATCTCCAATAACTTCGCCATCATCTTGTATACAGATCCCAGATACCTAAACTTTGACACTTGTGATACAACATTATCTCCAATTTTAACTTCCAACTCGTTTCTAGCTTGTCGCTTGTTAAACTTACAATGCATATACTCTGTCTTACTCCTGCTCAGACGAAAACCCTTTGATTCCAAAGTAATACTACCACCAGATGAGAGAGATCATTTACAGCATAAAACAAAACATGATCAAGTACTCCTATGCAACTCAAAAGTTACAGAATTTCAAGAAACACCACATAAAATATAGTTTCAGACATAAAATACTATGATCCACTGTAATTAAAGATTGAAACATTATGTGGATAAAAAAGAAAGGGGGGATTGCACTTTCACACCCTAATCTTTACCTCTAATTAAAATGGCACCCCTAATGTATTAATCCCATTAAAGAGACATACTGCCATTAAATAAACCTTTATCTCTTTTGCAAAATGTCAGTTTTACCCCTCCTTATCTAATACACCCCCTTATGCTCTGTGGTGAAGTTTACAGAATAAAGCTATCACTTGCTCCTTCCTAGCAAACTAAAATAGATATCCCACATGAAGAGAATATATCACAATGCCATGGTCCACTTCTAGAGCAACTTGTACAAGATTCACTTGAACAAAAACTCTTCGACAGCCAAAAAGGAAAGGAAAAATAACTAACAGAAAAAACATATAGGCAGATAGAAATCACTTATATAAGTGATTTATGGGCAAAGAGAAAGATCAACATGGGTAACAAATGAGTACCAATTAAAGATAGCAGGAAGACAGTTAAAGCAAAAAAGTGTCAGGGTTTGAAAACGTTTGGCTTCAGTTGTGTAGAAAGATTTGAAGACTAGGACGAGATATTTTGTCAAGTGTGCTTCAGATCAATGAGGTCAAAGATGAGCTCCTCTGAGAAAAATCAAATGGGCTTTGTGTTGCAGCCAATTTGTGCTTCTAAAGTAGACACTAGAGGGATAAACATTATGATCAAGGGGTTGATTGCAACTTTTTTTAGATTAAGGGGGACTTCACAGTTGGAGACAAATACCAGGATAGATAGATAAATGCAAACCCCCCCCCCCCCCAAAATAAAAAAAAAGAAAGAAAGAACTTCACTTGCAAGAAGCAGATAATCATGAAGAATAACCGTTAAAATTTTTTTTAAGTTATATGAAATTTTTAACATATATAAGTTGAAAGTGCAATACTAACAAACATGAATAGATGGATGACATGAACAAAAACAAATACGAACAAAAGCAAATATAATTCCACTTAAAATGCTTTCTACAAGAGTTCTAAACAAGACTTACAGAAAGGCTCTTCAAGAGGAGATGTTCCACATTTTCTATAGAAAGTTTTGTTCGCTCTGCAATAACACTCAATGGAATTGTTCGATCTTCAGAAGGTCGACTGAAATAACCATAATCAATTTCTGTCAGGAATAAAACATTTATAAATCAAATTCACCTAAAGTGATGACAAATACGACTATCTCGTTAATGCATATATACCTGAATATAATCTCCATCAAGCATAGAATGTTGATCTTTTCCAACAACCTCTGCTCATTCTGAACCAGTGCTGGTTGAGCCCTTAAAGCAGCATTATGAACCCGGCATAGTTCTTGATATCGAACAAAATCACCAGAATTGAATGCCTGAAGAATATAATAAAGCCATTCCACCTTTGTCCCCAGAAGACTCTTGATCTGTGAAAGACATATCAGATGTCATCAATCAATATAGAAACCCAAAAAAGATAGAGCAACAAAAAAAGAATCCCAAACTTCTAAAAGAATTTTTTAAAATACTTACTATAGGATGGGCAAGGAGCTCTCCAAAGTTGTAGATGTTATCTCCTAACAGAGCAGAAAGGGACAAATCAAAGGCCAAATCCTACCATATCACCCAAAAAAAAAAATGTATAATGAATAATGTCATCCATAAAAAGACAACAAACAATGGATAAGCAAAACTATAATGACCTCTCCATCCACCTTTACATAAAGATGAAAGAATAAATTCAGTTTAAATATTATCAAAAGCAAAAGTATCAACTTTTATTTAAAACCCTCCAAATTATTTTACCTGGAGGAACAGAAACATTTTTGTAGTTTACCCATGAAGTGAACACAAAGCAGTCTTAAAAAACTATATAACAATGTTTACTATATGGTATATAAAGACAAGTTAGAAACAGTAAAGTCACTATTATTAGAATGCCTAGTCACAATGTGAAGAGACTACTTCCACATCCTCTTCTAATCTCCTGTTGCATCCAACAGTATTGTACAAAACAAGTCAAGAACTGCGAGGTAAATGTACAAGAATTTAAAAAGGGGGGAAAAAAGAACTAGTCACTAAAACACTTGAGACAACTCAGATGACATACCAGCTTGAATGATTCTGAGAGAGACTCCACTGATGTGTATGCCGGATAGAGAAGAGCACTTTTGTAGAACTCAGCAAATTCCTGGCGGAATTTATGATACTGAGATGATACCCAGTAATAGCTAGCATAAATAGATGGATCAATATCTGTCATGCTTGCAAGTGTACTCTTTCCATCTTCTAGTAGTTTTTTGCATTCCTTTTGGTCACCTTGCTCAAGCTTGAATAAGGCTATTTGCATCTTAATGTAAACAATAGGTTCTTCTATTCGCTGATCTTTAGTAGCTAGAAGCTTCTGGATGACTCCTTCGAGATAACTAATGGCAGCTTCTTTCTCAGAATACTGCCGAGAAACTATCACAGCAAAATGAGCAAGCTTGAGAAGATTGATTTTAGTCTCAAAGTCTGTGATGAAATTGTGATATAACTGTATCAAGGCATCACCAGCCTGAAATTTAATAATAAGATTAATTTGTCAAATAAGAATGGGCACAACAAACTACATTTTATCACACTATGATAGGTATCAGGTACTAGGTTAGGGGGTATTTTGTTATTGTGATTCTGTTATATTTGTGAGACGAGTCAAGAAGGAATTTCAATTGACAAAGTTTGTTATATATAGGAAGGGGAGGGTGAGGTGAGAGAAAGTCAGACATGGAGAATATTTCAGATTTGGTTAGGAGAAGTTGGTTTCTCAGGAGGAGCAATATTGCTCCGCTAGGAGGCCCTGAGTCTCTGGTGCTTGTTTTTTTTTTTTTTTTCTGTTTTATTTCTTGTTTTTTGCTGTTTGTGAGTTATCTACTCATTTCCTTTTGAAAATGAATCTTGGTTTTCTATCAATTGTTCCGACCAACCAGATTGGAAGAGATGCCACCCAAACCAGCTAACCAAATGGATTTAGTTGAGTCTCGTTTGGCTATTGTAGAAGCTCGACTTGAAGCATCTTTAGAGGAGCTTCAGTCTTGGCTCAATGCCTCACTGTTGGAGTTACACAAGAAGCAACATCAGGAGAGGCAAGAGATGCAACAAACTTTGCCACACGAAATCAACAAAATCAGTGGAAAAAAAGTTTGTGAAGAACAAGAAGATGATTCACATCATAACGCTTTTTCTTCAGCATTTGAGAAACCTCCGAGTACCTCATTGCAACCGTCTTTGGACTTGGTTAACGAATGCATAGATGAATTCAAAGTTATCAATTAAGAAGGTGGAATTACTTGGATTTTCTGGAGTTGCCCTCGTGGGCTGGATATCAAAAGCACAAACTTGCTAAGGTGCATAACTCAGATGACACCATGAAAATCAAGCTCGCACGTCTATGTATGGAGGGTAGTACAATTCATTGGTTCAATCTTTGGCGCGAATCTGAGGAAAATCCAACATGGAAGACTCTAAAGCAAGCTTTGATGCTACATTATGGAGGTACTCGATTTGATAACCCTTTTAAAGCTTTGAAAGTGCTGCAACAGTCTGAAACTGTAGAAGAGTATATAGAGACCTTCGAATTCATCTCTTCTCAAGTGCCCAAGCTGTCTGAACAATAGTACATAGGATACTTTATGGGAGGATTGAAGCCAAAGGTGCAATTAAAGGTTCAAAGGCATCAACCCAATACCAGATTGCAAGTTATGCATCTGGCTAGTGATGTCGAAGCTGAAGCTAAGGGGAAAGATGTATTCGATGGCCAGGGAATGGGACGAGTCATAACAAGTAGGCTGAGTTTGGGGATTTCAGTCACGAATGGCTTAAACTTAAAAGCTGGGCCGACCCAATCCCAAGAGTCCTCGTTTAAGTCTTCAAGTAGGTCATTGTTCGCGTCAATATCACAAAATCCATCGCACGAAGGAACAAAGGGATTATCAACTCAGGGAGGCCAGTTTCGAGGGTCGACAATGTCAACTATGGTGTAGGAGCCGTCGGCAAGACAATCTGAGGAAGACCGAAGGGCGAATCAGGAAAAAAATAGAGGATTGAATCATCTTTCATATGGGGAGTTGATGGACCACAAGGCTCAAGGACTTTTTTTTTTTTTTCCGTTGCGGAGATAAATTTCATCCTCTACATTAGTGTGTTGAGCATCAACTGCAACTCCTTGTGTTGGGCGACGATGAAACAATAAATGAGCAAGGAGAGGTAGTGGAGTGTGAAGATCACGAAGTAGGCTGAAGACTGACTGTTTTTCCTTTTTCAGCCTTGAGGACAAGGCTGATTGTGTGGGGGAATAATGAAAGGTATCAGGTAGTGGGTTAGGCGGGGGGTGATTTTGTTATTGTGATTTTGTTATATTTGTTAGAGGGATAGAGACCAAAAAGGACACTTAGAGAAATTATTGAACGGGATCTTTTAGTAAATGAGATATCTAAAGAGTTGGTCATTGATAGAGCTCAATGGCGTCGTGCGATCCATGTAGCCGACCCCACTTAGTGGGATAAGGCTTTGTTGTTGTTGTTGTTGTTGTTGTTGTTAGAGGGATAGAGAAGGAATTTCAATGGACAGAGTTTGTTATACATAGGGAGGGTGAGAGAAAGACAGACGTCGAGAATATCTCAAATCTGGTTAGGAGGAGTTGTTTTCTCTGGAGGAGCAATATTGCTCTGGTAGGAGGCCCTGAGTCTCTGGTGCTTGTTCTTTTTTTTTTTTTTAATAGAATCTGGTGCTTGTTCTTTCTTTCCTGTTTTATTTCTTCTTTTTGCTGTCTATGAGCTCTTTGCTCATTTCCTTTTGAAAATAAAACTTTGTTTTCTATCACACTAACAGTCAATAAAAATGCAATTAGAATAGCAGAAAAAAAAATTTTCACAGATTATGCAAAATAATGGATGACATCAGGTATAGGAAGTATTTGTAAGTAACAGTACTAATAAAACACTTAGCGACATTGATTAAATTATAAAGTTAGTATTATGTTTCACAAAAGTTGGGCTCTTGGTAATGAAGTCAATCACCCATGTGAATTCAATGTTTCATTCTCATAATTCTTCTAGCAAGCAAATGTAGTCTAACTCAACGTGGCATAAGTTCAGCACACAATAAAGACTTTCCAACTGCAGTTTTCAATTTCTTTATATAAATAATCTTGGGCAGAACAATTTGGTCAATTCTTGTTGTTTCCAGTAAAGAGCCATTCAAGAATATAAAAAGGACAAACTTGGCAATTGCTTGCAACAAAAATCCACTGCTCATAACAAGGACGCCAAGCAATGGGGAAAAGCACACCTTTATCTCAAAAAGTGCATGTTATAAATTGAATTGTGTTAAAATTAAAGCTTTTACCAGTTCATTGATATAATGGATTTAGTTGGTCTTCCATTTCCATAAAAAGGCGGTCAGAAGAGCAAGGAGTCACAATCAAATTCATAATCATAGCTTGATCTTCTTAATTGCTTGGATTGCTTTGACATGAGCTACTGTTTCTTAACTGTATTATTACACACTGACATTAATAGTTTTTGGCTTATACAGAATAGACCAATGCCCATTCCACAGATAATTGAGAGGGCACAATTTTCACTGAACTATTCTACAACAGCACCACGATAAACAAACGGGTGAAAGGTTCATGCTTCCATTCAGACACTTAAATTTTGGAGTAGCGTTGTATTTAGAAGAAATAATGCTAAGACAAACATTTTGTTTACTTTTTCTGATACTAATGAAAACAAGACAGGCCTCTATATAAGGAATAATTAATCACAGGACACGGAGAAATAAAAAATTTGTATTGACCCCTATCCAACAAATACATAAAAATGAAGTTTAAATCAGAAAGTCGAACTTTAAGTTCTACGAAAACCTAATTTTCAATATTCTATGGCAAGCGGTTTCAAAATTTCCAAGTAAGTTGTAAACCCAAAAAATAAAAAATAAAAAAAATCCACGTAAGTTTATGATACACCTCATTCCTAAGATTTATGGATCCCAAATGCAAGTTTAACCTGAAAGAAATACATTCCTAGTTAACATTCCACTTTTCAAATGTTAGACTCATGCAAAGACTCAACTCAATTGTTCTAATCATTTTCTAGTCCGTTCTCAGTAATTGCAACAACTTGAAGAGGTAAAAACAGCAGTTTTTTTTTTTTACCATAATTGTTAGATTGCAAGTTTGCAACTAGGGAACCTCATATTCTCAATAGAGCAACGTAAAAGGGAGAAAGACAACAGTAGCAACTGCCTAGAATTTAAAAACCCTAATCCCCATGAACAAAAAAAAAAAAAAAGACCGTATACTTATGCAGCAATTGCCACCGAATATAGAAACAAGTAACAGTAGTAGAAAAAGACCTGGAAAACAGCAAGAGCCACGAACTGTTCAAGCTTCAGAGTGAGCTGATGCCAGAGCTTCTTCTGGTACAGATCTGAAAGCGAATTGTACCAATCAGAGAGCTCCGGGTGCGCGTTGCGCAAGGATTCCAGGTATTGCAGAGCAGCCATGGCGATTAAAAGATGGAGAGATGAATTTGATCAGAAAAACTTTCGTTCTGTGTGTTTATTTTTTCCGTACCCAAAAGAGTTATTTGAGAGTTCAGAGTTGAACTCTAATTATATCTCCTCCATGTTTAGGCCTTTGGATTGAGCATGGCCCTTGGGGTGGCCCAATCCCGCACGAAGCTTAGAAAAATCATTCTAATTACTATAGCGCAAATAGAGAGAGCCATGAGGAAAATGTTGTAGTTGTTCGCAAGAAATAAGGGGAAAATTTTGAATTTAAAAATTTATTATTGGTAAAATTAGCTGTTTCATCCCTTAAATTTGGGATCAATTATAATTTGGTCTTATATATCTTTTCTATTAGTATTATCTTATATATTTAAAAAAATTTAATGTTTTAAAAATTAGATCGATCTTTAAACTGAGTGAGTATCAATTTAAAAGTTAATAATAAGATCATAGTTGAATCATTATAAAATTAATAATACTTAAATATATACATATAAATTAAAAATATTAAAATACTTTGTATAATTATAAAGTTTGTGAGAAAATGTGAAATTAAATGAAAGAGAGAAAAATTGGGGAATTGAGGGTGCCATAACCATTTTGAAGGCAAGATAATAATGTGCTGCAAAGTAGAAATTGAATGAGGAAGCAACTTTTTGTGATATTACCATTGCTATTAATTAAAAAATACTTGCTCCCCCCCCCCCCCCACCCCCAAAACAACATTTTAGAACCCCTCTACCCCTCAATGTGTCACTTTCCTTCTCTTTCATTTCTCTCTCTCTCTCTCTCTCTCTCTCTCTCTCTCTCTCTCTCTCTCTCTCTCTCTCTCTCTCTCTCTCTCTCTCTCTCTCTCTTTCTTCCTTTTTTGGATGACTCTGCACATTCGCACTAGAAGTGAGGCTACAGGGTACAGACCGACAAGGGTAGATGGCAATGATGAATAATAATGGCTGAAGCTTATGCGTCCTCCTTCTTCTTCTTCTCGTCCTCCTTATTCTTCTTCTTCTTCTTTGACAATGTCACAACCTGCTATTTGGGCCTGTAACTGACACAATGACAATACTCCCATCATTGTAAGTTTATTTATTCTCGTTTATTTATGTTTAATATTCATTGAGTTTTATAACATTATACTAGCACGGCACATATGCAGCTATATAAAATCGAGTAAAAAAAACACACTCAGTCAATTTAAAAGGAAGATGTACCTGGTTTCCTCACGTCATCATCCATAACCATGCATCATACAGGTATTCATTTAAGCTTGTTTGGGAGCATG
Organism: Biancaea sappan; assembly: GCA_037074585.1. NCBI lineage: Eukaryota > Viridiplantae > Streptophyta > Magnoliopsida > Fabales > Fabaceae > Biancaea > Biancaea sappan. The sequence goes on from CM073490.1 coordinate 67,490,002, forward strand.
TTGCTGTGAAGAAATCGTCGTTCATTGTACCCTGAAAACGTGGTTCACTGTTGTTGGCATGTTTGGGAGCACGTTGCATGCAACTCACAGTTTTGGCAAACCTGGTTTGAAGGCCTATGAACTGCATTTGCTTCACTGTGAGATTTTCAAGCTTTTGTTGGAAAAATAATAATATTTCAAAAAATAATAAAAGATTTTTAATAGCGTTCAATATTTTGTAATCGTTTTTAATTGCTATTAAAAGTTTTTTATATCTTTGTTTTTTACTGTTATATTTTTGTACCTATAAAAGACTCATTCCTCCTCATTTTAGAGATAGACAATTAGAAGTTGTCTTACTCTTTTCTTTCAAACTTTCTGAGTTATATGTTTTCATTTTCTACTATTCTGGCACCTGAGTGTTCCAGTTCTTAAGAGAACACTCAGAAGGGTTTGTTTAATCCTAGAGGAAGTTCCGTGGATGCAGAATAATTTCTGTAGTTGCAGAATAATTTCCTTAAGGACAGTGTCTATTAAAGACGCAACTCAGATTGTGTTGATGACGGTAAATTTTACAACAATCTTAAAGAAATTAAAAACCTACGTTACCACAGTCGCGCCTTGATTATCTTTTTAACGAACGCCGGTAATATCTTTTTCAACCTTTATTGATTTTAGTTACATGGTGTTTTGTCTTGGAATTTGATTTTTCCAATTTGCTAGCTACATATATGAAGTTGGAGATCTGTTACCTAAAATATCAATTTTCAAGATAATTATAATTAGTAATTTATAATTATTCTTTGGAAACCGTGAGCCCCAATATTTGGATATAAGCGTTGGTCCATTAACTTGCTGCATATGGCATATAATTAAGTTGGATTCAATGTTATGCTATTATGGGTTATAATGTTATTTTATTGTTACTTTTAAGTAGCCAACATAAATATCCTATGGAACCAACGGATATATGTGTGTATCGTTAGTTATATATATATATATATATATATATATATATAATTGAAGTCATTATATATATGTGTATCCATTGTGATTTTAGTGATATATAATGGCGAATTTGGTGCAATATATGTGTATTTGTTTCAGCATGGGGTATATATAATACTGTGGGAGTCAGTGTATTATATATATATATATATATATATATATAAATTGTTGGCCCCTTGTTTTATATATATATATATATATATATATTTACGTAGCAATATAAAATATGATGACTTTGATTCATTCTATTAAAATTGAATGCGTTGCAATTTCCTTGGTGCTTGATGGTTGTGATTTCCGTTGACTCATTCCATGTATGTCTATATACAAATCGTTGGTCAATGTATTCATTCAATATGATTTATGTTCTTATACATATTCAATAGGGCATGTGTGTGTTGTTTTACACATATATATAATTGAAGTAATTATGTTTGTGTCCATTTTGATTTATATGAGATACAATGATGTGTTAATATGTTCATATATAATTGTGGACTAGTAAAGGGCATAGAATGTTGCAGTTGTGGATTATTTAATAATTAACTAATTTATTTTTATTCCCATATTAAAGTCGCATTATCAGTTATTGGCCTTCCTAATTTATGTTGCTTCATGCCCTTTAATTTCTGCTGGCTTTGATTCTTTTACGTTCTTAATGTTGGCGTAACAATGAAAGCAATATTTATTGACTTGACAATTGATACACAAAGCTCTTAATGCCTATATTTCTTTCTTAGAAGGCCAATGGGAAGAATACGTTTAGTACATAAAGCCTTTATATACAAGTTTTGTGAATATATATATATATATATATATATATATATATATATATATATATATATATATATGAGTTGCCTTTATTTCTTTCTTAAAAGGTCAAACATGTAGTAGTATATATATATATATATATATATATATATATAACAGTTTATAAACATTGACGACTATATAAACGCTGGGTTCCTTAATGTTGCCTATACCCTTTTATATAATGGCTTTTATTGTGTATTGATGTGTTTTTAAGCTTAAAACGTTGATGAGGTTGGTTCATGCCGTTAAAATTTAATCTACTGAGGAAATGAAATATATATTAAAGATGATATATATAAATAAGTGTGTGTATGTTATCATGAATATATATGTATATATATGTATGTGATAGAGATGATGAGACACACTTATGTAATATTTTGAAATAAAATATATATACATATGTATATATATATATATATATATGAGATATATATTTGTATGATAATTTTACACTTTATTTAAGGTGAAAAATAATTGTTTCCAATTATGAGCATTTTAATTTTGTGGGCTTATAAATATTATTCTTTTATTTGGTTGTTGCTCACAAAAGGAGATTTTATTTAAGAGAAAGAATTTTTAACTATATGAGATACTTATGATAATACAAGACTTTAGCTTTGGCTATATATTGTTTTGTGTATCTAAAATATTGCAAGTTCTTTTAACTTAGTTTGGAAAAATTCTTTTAAAGTAGATTGTGCATATATATATATATATATATATATATAGCATTTGCGTTATGTGGAGCAAACACATATTGATTTGATCCACTATCAAATATCATATACATGGAGTGAAATTATTATTTGCTATTATTTTTACGACCACAAATCATAATTTTTTTGAGTTTTAATTTTGAGTGATCATGAAGTGATCAATTTTGCTCATGAAGCAAATTTATGCAATGGTAATTTCTTCTCCCTACATCATGAGGTATGTTTCAATATTTTTAGTCTCCCTCTTTTTGAGAATTTATATTAATAGTGGGGGCAAGAGGAGAAATATTTTTTGGATAATATTTTTATAACAACAAGTGGGGGATGTGTGTTGTTATGTAAGTACGTTGTTATAAAAATATACAAATTTTGGCAAAAATGTTTTATTATCAATAGTCAATGATATAGTGGTTTTATGGGTAGAAATTTGATGGGTTTAATATATTTGAGTATCGAGTATATCTCATAAATTTCTATTGACATAATTATTGATAATATGAAAAAGCTTTCTTAAAGCTTATATGTGGAATTTTATTTATGTGGAATTCTTAAAATAAACATATATGTGAGGGTTTTAATTTAAGAATTCAAAATAGCTTAATCTTAAACTTTTGAGAGTTTTATTTTGGAACATAATTTTTGTGGATTTGTGACCAAATATTTGTGGATATTGGCATATAATTTTAGATCAATTTGGAAATTGAAGAAACCATCTCATTGAGATGATGATATGCCATATATATAAAAATTGGAGTTTGCATTTTCTAATGCCAATCCATGAAAACTTTTCAATTGTACAAAGAGGTACAATATTATTGAGTTATTGGTCACAAAAATGAGATTGAAAAGTTCCTAAACAATTCTATTATATGGTGGATGAATATAAATGCGCATATATGTTATGCATTTGGTGCTCATCTATAATAATTATAAGGTTTTGTATGAGGTTTTATATGAGTTATGTAGTTATACTCTTATAGATTTAAAAATATTTAAAAGTGTGAGGGTATTTTCCAAAATTTATATTTCTAAAACTTAATTATTATGTTGTTAATATTTTCTCTTTGTGATTAGTGAAAATATCTTTTAATTAAAGATAGATGTGTATATATGTAGAAGTAATAGATAGTAGGGATGAATATTTGTCTGTATATGTGTGATATAGATATCACATAAAGTCAAATATTTCTTTACATCTAATGTTGACATAAAAGACATGGGTGAAGTAATCATGAGTTTAGGATTAAAACCATAAGGAAAGGTGATAGTATTTTGCTGTCACAAGAACGTTATGTTCAAAATTGTCTTAAAAGTTTGATCATCAAGATGACAAACCAATGAACAACTCCTTATGATTTTAAGACTCAGTTAAGAAAAAACATAAGTGAGTCTCTGTTATATTTAATAAACTTTATCTAGCTTGACATATCATGTATTATGTGTCAGATGAATGTCTATATGTACATAATCCTAATAAAAGTGTTAAAAGGTATAATGATTTACGATATTATATAAAGTGAATTTTCCATTGTATTAAAAAAATACAATAATGCTAACTGAATCTTTAATTCAGATAAAACAAAGCGCACTAGTAGTTAAACCTTACCCTTAGTGGTAGGACGTTATTTTGGAAAGAGCAGTCATACAAATTTATAGGTTCACTATAAAATTACAGTTTAGTACTCTGGTGTTGGCTGAAAATAAGACTAAATGGTAGAAAAACTTCTTAGTAAATTTTTTAGTTGGGTAAGAGCCCAATTATGTCAGTGTTTGTTTTTTGTAATTGCCAAGCTACAATAGCCATTGTAAATAACAAGACTTTCAATGGTAAGAGAAGACATTTGTTATCAAGTAATTGCTAAAAAATGAAATTTGAAGTATAATGATAAGTTCTATAAAGTCAAACGTGAATTTGGCCAATTCACTGAATAAACATGTATGTAGGAAGGAAATTAGTCCTTCACACATTGAGGGGAATTGGACTTAAGCCAATATGAAATTAATAATGGCAAGAACCCAACCTTTGTGATTGAAGATCCCATGAAAAAGGTTCATATGGATAATAACAAGTTATCTGTTAATTCTGCTAGCACTATTTTCTCAGTCCATTACCTATGGTGCTAAGTGTGAAAGTGCTAGAATGCATTAATTTGTGGGTTGAGCGTAAGCTCTTTATGATCTTCATAGCCTTACATTAAGGGTGATGTATTCATTGCAGATACACTTGATGAAGTCACCTATATGGGTGTGGAATGGGGCCGCTCCTATGAGATCGTGGCGAAATCTTTAGAGCACTCATGAATACTAGGTATGCGCACGATCGAAATAACGCGCACAACAGTGTTAATAGCAAAAATTGTGGGGGTGAGATGCGATTCTTAAGGTCACTATCTCACGACTAAGAGTATGTTAGTTCATAGAAGCTATATGCTTCACTGACTACTCTGTGAATTAAATCTTATCGGTTTAGATCTAGTTCATAGTCTAAATAAAAGTGTAATACCCGCTATTTTATTTTCTACTTAAATAATGAATTTGATTTTACAAGTGTTGAAATTGCAAATTTTGTATGCAATATGTGTGTTTGATATTATTGTATAATGTGATGATGCTTAGATATGTGATTTCAGGCTGTATGCTAGCAATGTGTGATGTTAGGCCATACAGGGACTAAAAAACTCGCAGGGACTACAATGAAGATTTTGGAATCTTGTGGGGTGTAGCAAAAATGTGTACAAAGTATAGGAATAGATGGACAAAATTATAGGGAACCTTGTTGTGAAATAGAAAATGTAAATTAATTTCTAAAACTCTAGATATTATTTTTAGAATATATAGTTGTAATTAAGAAATCGTCTTATACAAAAAAATGTCTAAAAGGAAAAATTTAATAAATTACAAAACAAATAAAAAGAAAAATCTGAAATATACCTTCCAACATTTGAAGTAAGTGAAAGAAATGGTTGGATCCCAAGAGGGGGGTGAATTGGGTTTTATAAAAATTTCCACAAAACTTAATTGGAAGTTAAAATGATTTTCTGAAATTGGACAATGCTAAAGATAATAATTCAATTCAGAAAATCAAAGAGTTATCAAGATGAATAATCTTATAGTGTAAGGAATTAAAGAGCAAATATAAATCTACACAAATTAATTAATACTTAAGGTAGAAATCAAATATAAACGCAAAACATTAATTAATTAACTTCAAATGTAAATAGAGTAGGGATAAAGAAATCAAACTTGGAGATTTATACTGGTTCGGCTAATCCCAAGCCTACATCCAGTCCTCAAGAGACCACTTGAGTATTTCCACTATAATTACAAGTTTAATACAGGTACTTGCAAACCACTACAACATAGATCTTTTCCCCCTCAAGGGTGTCTCTCTCCCTTACAATGTGTTTTATCTCAAACACTAACTCCAGGAACCAATCCTTGAGCAACTAAATTTGAAGGCTTAAGGAAAATAATGGTGGACACTCCCAAAGTGTAGATAACGCAGAAATTAAGCTCAGAATTTTTCTATAGCAATTTAGAGAGAATGAAACTTAAGATAATATGACAAATAAACAATTGAAGCTTGATACAAATTGTGTTGTGAAGTCCCCTTTATATAGTGAAATATTGCTGCTACAATGACTGCTTTAGTCAGAATTGCTACAGTAAGCTTCATCATCATTTTTCAACTTTTCTACAACAACCAAAAAAACTTTATCAACTTTTTTCAACAATCAATATTCTTTTTCAAATTTGCTACAGTAAAAAGTATTCTTTTTTTCAAAGTTTATTATAACACTCAATAAACTTTATCATACTTTTTCAACAATCAAATTTCTTTTTCAAAAGTGATACAGTAAAAGATATTCTTTTTCAAATTATATTATAACACCCAATAAACTTTATTATACTTTTTTAACAATCAAATTTCTTTTTCAAAAGTGCTACAGTAAAAAGCATTCTTTTTCAAATTATATTAAAACAATCAATAAATTTTATCAAAAATCGATTTATATTACTATATATAAATATATAAAGCATTAAATATATTTGGACCAAGAAAAATTGAATCATGCATTTGAGCTAATAAGATTAAATTATTCATTTGGGTCAAGAAGATTAAATCATACTATTTAGGCGAAGAAAGATTAAATCATACATTGGACCAAGAAGATTAAATCATTCATTTGGGTCAAAAAGATTAAATCATACTATAATTTCCACATATTTGTCATCATCAAAACTTATAGCATAATACATTAGGGCTAACAATCTCCCCTTTTTGATGATGACAAATCACCAAAGAAAAATATGTTACAATGTAATAATCATTATACAATATATTTGGGCCAATAAGATTAAATTATTCATTTGGGTCAAGAAGATTAAATCATACTATTTGGGCTAAGAAAGATTAAATCATACATTGGGCCAAGAAGATTAAATCATTCATTTGGGCCAAGAAGATTAAATCATACTATAATTCCCACATATTTGTCATCATCAAAACTTATAGCATAATACATTAGGGCTAACAATCTCCCATTTTTTGATGATGACAAATCACCAAAGAAAAATATGTTACAATGTAATAATCATTATACAATATACACATATTTTTCTTTCCATACCCTTCTCCTCCTATTTGACATCAACAAAAAGGTATAAGGAAGGCAATATATAAAGGCTAAAGCGTATTCCTTCTTTAAGCAAGAATATCATATGACATCATGGGGTAAAATTTCATCAAAACTTATCATTGATATGCCAAAAGTATATAGTTAAGGAAAACATTGCATCTCAGATAAAGTGACCCTAAAAATATAAAGGATTTAAGTATAGATTTGGCTCCCCCTCAACCAATGCATATTAAACAAATGTAATTTTCAAGATGTATTCATATATGTATCTTGAGGATGAGCACCTACAAAAATTTTGACAACCACTCCGATGCTTAAATTAGTAATGTAAATCAAAGATTAAAGGTAAAATTAACTGCTTACGGTCGCATGCATCAAGCATTATCACAATGCAAGGAAATCATTGCCTTTCATTTGTCATAAAAGCATTATATGTAAGTATGTGTAACTATGAAGATATATCATCCTCTACACATTTCATTTTATTCAAGTCATTTAAAAAAATTTTTTTGACTTCTCATTTTCTATGAGTGCATGTGGAATCATGACATATTATTCTTAGCCATAGTCTTCGCTCATGATGCATGAATAGCTAACATACACAACATATGTTCTTAGATACATGTAATCATAGCATGATGCAATCAATCATGTATATTATACTGAAAGCTCTCAAGAACAACACAACAAAGCAGAGAAATACGGTTCTATTTATCACCAGTTTATTAATCCTTAAAATTTTTAATCAAAACAAATTAAATTAGCCGCAAATCTACCGAAAATTGACTTTCGTGGTTTTGCCATTAATGCGACGCGTTGTTGGTGTGCATGTGTATCCTAGACTTCTGGCTTCCAGCTTGCAAAAATCCATAGGATGAGTGTATAGGGGTGCGGCGAAGAGATATCTTCTTTGGCTCTAAGTCATAATTTTCTCTCTATAAAGACTACCCCAGAGTTCTCAATTACCATACCACAAAGAGTATTCATCTCTGAGCCTACACCTTTCTAACATTCCTCTCTCTTCATACTCCTACAAAAATTTCTAAATATTCCAAACCATGGCAGCAAGAAAGTTAATTGATCTCACAGTAGAGGCCAGGGAGGAAGAGCTCGACTTAAACTTGAGTCTAGGTAAGGACAAGGGCAAAAGACCTTTGGAGGGATCTCAAGAGAACCGAAAGAAGAAGATGAAGATCGAAGAAGCTGAGGAGATTAGTACAGGCCATACTTCAGAAGACAAAATTGCTTGTTTAGAGTAGGAGGTGAAGAAACTCAAGAAGATGATAGAGGACCTGGAGAAGTTAGCTAAATGCAACAATGCGGCAATGACTTCAAGAATAGATAGGTTCTTCTATTGGTCTACCCAATGCTTCTGCAATCAACAACAAAGAAGTATTGATTGTATGAATGAGATTTACACTATCCTCCGTGACATTGCTCAGTCTCTTGCTCCAAGGAATGGCCGAGGGGTGATGATACAATACAACCCTCCTAATCCGAGACCACCACGTCTGTAGATTGCTCATGCATAAGTAAACCCCCTTTTTTTTTGCAATGTAATCCTTCAGTTTGTTTTTTTTAATGCAAGTGGTTTCTTTCATTGGACGGTACTCAAAAAAATTATAATAATAAAGATAATAGAAATCAACCACACAAATTCAGCAGAGTAGAAAGATATATATATTTTGAAAAATATATATCCATTTTAAAGATAGAAAGAATTTTTTGACATGGACATATATATCATCATTTCAAAGCAAAAGCAAGTTACATACTTATCAAGATAAAACATATTATAACCTGAGTATGTAGTACAATAATTGAGGTAATATAGATTAATAAGATATAATCAGATATAAACTATAATCCATAAACAATCGTTCATAAGCTATATCTTATACAAAGGATATGACATGTATAATGCTCAAACCATGATGAATGGTATAAAGACAATATCTTTATATACAATGATATGATCAAATATGTAAGATATTAGAGAACAATATATCATTGCAATGAAAGTATGTCAGTAAAAAAAATTTGCCAACATAGCCAATTATGATCAGGGAGTATCACTCAATTAAATAGTAAAGTGGTAAAGAATAGAGATACTCATCAATTTTGGCAAACTCTTATTGCTTCTTGAAGTTCCTCCTCAAGATTTTGATATCCTTGTTTTGCTCATTGCTTTTCTTTTGATCTTCTCTTCTTGCAACTTTTAATAATTTCCTTTGATTGATTATTTGCAAGATCCTCCAAACAATCTCTTGTAAAATCATCCATGAACCTCTCATAAGTGACCTATCAGTCAACTATCAAGGGGCGATCAGTTGACTGATTGCTGTTGATTTGGGAAATTTTTGTTGTTGTTGCTGTCATCGATTAGTCGATTGTCGAGGGCGATTAGCCAACTAATGCCTCTCGAGTCCAACAAAAAGACTCAGCGTTCAGCGTTGGTCCCTCAACGTTCGACGTTGGCATATCAACGTCTAGCGTTCGTGTCAGCGTTCATTGATCTATGATTGATCAGTCGGTTGATGATCATCGGTTAGTCGACTGATGGCTTCTGCACTTAAGGTGCATTTTGGGCAAAGAGTTCCTGGTCGACTGATCATCTTCTATTAGTCGATTGATTACATCTGATACGCTTATAGAAGATCTGACAGAGCTGTCCTGGTTGACTGATAAGCCTGCAGCAGTCAACTAATTGACTTTTGATCTTCAAATAATTTGACAATTAATGCATTAGTCAACTGATTTCATCCTTTTAGTCTATTGATTCATTGTAGAAGACCATTTTCTGATATGCTCGAGATAAAATGAGGTGAGTGATTTGAGAGGATATAATTGAGGATACTATACCTGCAAAACAAGCTTGAGGAGCACTCTAATGCTCAAGTGAGTAATGTTCAAATAAATCTCAAGTAATGGGAAAAATAATATATTATGTTAAACATATGCCATGCTTCAATAAAATGTAATTTTGCAAGAAATTTTATTTCGTTTAAATACAATTACAATAACGATAAACACTATATGCAGTAGTAATCTTATTGTTGTGAAAAGCAAGAGAAATATGTATGTAATGGAAGCAAGTTTTTGTGATGCGGTGAATAAAGAAGTTTGAGTTGTATTTATAGAAAGATTTGAGCTCAAAACGAAACTTGAATCAATAGGCCGCACACCTAAGAATTGTTTTTAAACATAGCATACATGAATATCAAAGATAAATATAAGGCATACTAGAGAGTAGATATAAACATTAAATACAGTAAACATATCTATCAAATTTCTTACAATACATTCCAGCTTATATGTTTACTTGTCCATTGCCTCTTTTTTATGCAAGAAAGTGGAGTTTGAATGATGTAGCCATTAAAATGTTATTTCCGCTCCTTGCTTTGAGGCAAATCTGCAAATTAATCTTTTGTTTTTGATACCCAAATTTCTTTGGGTCCGCCTGGGTCATGAGTTCCTTTTTGAACCCATTTCATTTTTACTCCATGAACAAGATTTTTCTTATAAAAGCAGGAGTCAGATTTATGTCCTTTTAGTCCACAATAAAAACAAGTGCAAGATAGACCATTGGACATATTTGAACGAACAAATAAATTTTTGAAATACTTCTGGTTTGACTTCTTTTTAGAAGCAGGACTAGCTTTGTTAAACATTTTTCTTTGTTTCCAAACTGAGGTATTTAAATTTTCTCTACCTTGAGAAAATTTTGCAAGTGTGTTTTTAATATTAACATTTTCCTTTTTCAAATAATCACACTTGATGTAAGAACAGTTTTTGTTGGTAGAGATAGTTGCCTTTAAAGTCAAATTCTCTTGCAAAGTTCTGTTTTGATTTTCAAAAACAAAGTTCTCTTTCTTAGAAATAGAAAATTCAATTTTCAATTTTTTCAATTTATTTTTAAGAGAAGAGTTTTTCTATTTTGAAACAACTAATTTCTTTGCAAGTTTTAAAGATTCAGCATGCAAATCATCAAAATCTTCTTGTAATTCATAAAGCGAATAATCAAATGAATTTACCTTATCATTGCCTCTGGTCACAAGACAAAATTTGATTTCTTCATTTGAGTCTTTCATGCTCTGTTCCAAATATTGATCTTTCTTTACATTCACCTCTAGTTGTGGTTGTAGTTTTTCTTCTTCTCCATTTTCAGCCTTTGTCTCCTTGGTGATTTGAGATTTTTCTGTATAAACCTCACCAAGAACTTGCAATTGATTAAGCACAAGATGTATCTCATTAATGGTTTCACTATTTTTCATTTGAGCAATATCAAGATCATTAATGAGATCACAATATCTTAATTTCTCATCTCTTAGAGTTTCCTCATGTACAACTTCTAAAGTTTCCCACATTTCTTTTGCAGTTGCACAATTAGAAATTCTGAAAAATTCATCTTGACTCAATGCACAAGAAATAATTAATTTTGCCTTAGCATTGAGTTGCACTAAATATCTTTCAACATCATCCCATTCACTCTTGGGTTTTGGAATGATTTTTCCTTGTTCTTCCTTGGAAGGAATACAAGAACCATTTTCTATAACTTCCCAGAGTTTATAGTCTACTGAAATTAAAAACATTTTCATTTCATACTTCCAATATTGAAAATGATTAACATCAAAAATTGGAGGTTCTGTGAAAGAACAATTTTCAGACATAAACCAATCACTAAATCCAACCATGTTTACTCTTAGACGGTTAAGTCTCAAATCAAGAGCCCAAGCTTTGATACCAATTGAAAGAAATGGTTGGATCCCAAGAGGGGGGGTGAATTGGGTTTTATAAAAATTTCCACAAAACTTAATTGGAAGTTAAAATGATTTTCTGAAATTGGACAATGCTAAAGATAATAATTTAATTCAGAAAATCAAAGTGTTATCAAGATGAATAATCTTATAGTACAAGGAATTAAAGAGCAAATATAAATCTACACAAATTAATTAATACTTAAGGTAGAAATCAAATATAAACGCAAAGCATTAATTAATTAACTTCAAATGTAAATAGAGTAGGGATAGAGAAAGTAAACTTAGAGATTTATACTGGTTCGGCTAATCCCAAGCCTACATCCAGTCCTCAAGAGACCACTTGAGTATTTCCACTATAATTGCAAGTTTAATCCAGGTACTTGCAAACCACTACAACATAGATCTTTTCCCCCTCAAGGGTGTCTCTCCCCCTTACAATGTGTTTTCTCTCAAACACTAACTCAAGGAACCAATCATTGAGCAACTAAATTTGAAGGTTTAAGGAAAATAATGGTGGACACTCCCAAAGTGTAGATAACGCAGAAATTAAGCTAAGAATTTTTCTTTAGCAATTTAGAGAGAATGAAACTTAAGATAATATGAAAAAAGAACAATTGAAGCTTGATATAAATGGTGTTGTGAAGTCCCCTTTATATAGTGAAACATTGCTACTACAGTGACTGCTTTAGTCAGAATTACTACAGTAAGCTTCATCATTATTTTTCAACTTTTCTACAACAACCAAAAAACTTTATCAACTTTTTTCAACAATCAATATTCTTTTTCAAATTTGCTACAGTAAAAAGTATTCTTTTTTTCAAAGTTTATTACAACACTCAATAAACTTTATCATACTTTTTCAACAATCAAATTTCTTTTTCAAAAGTGCTACAGTAAAAGATATTCTTTTTCAAATTATATTATAACACCCAATAAACTTTATTATACTTTTTCAACAATCAAATTTCTTTTTCAAAAGTGCTACAGTAAAAAGTATTCTTTTTCAAATTATATTAAAATAATTAATAAATTTTATCAAAAATCAATTTATATTACTATATATAAATATATAAAGCATTAAATATATTTGGGCCAAGAAAAATTGAATCATGCATTTGGGCCAATAAGATTAAATCATTCATTTGGGTCAAGAAGATTAAATCATACTATTTAGGCTAAGAAAGATTAAATCATACATTGGGCCAAGAAGATTAAATCATTCATTTGGGCCAAGAAGATTAAATCATACTATAATTCCCACATATTTGTCATCATCAAAACTTATAACATAATACATTAGGGCTAACAGTAAGATCTTAGATTTACATAATCTAGGATTGGGCGTTTAAGGTTGAATTTTGAAATTTGAACAAAAAGAAATTAATAAAAATACAAGTTGATAAATTAATCAACTAGAATACTAATCCTATGAGCAACATGGGATTTCGAAAGACTATAAGGAATAATTAAATAGATATTAGTAATAGTAATTAAAACAAATCAAAATTAACCAAACAAAATAATATACATATAATATAAATAGTAGTAGCAATGGTTAAAGGATAATGCAAAAGATTAAACAAGGAAATTAGATAATTATCCAAACTAACCAATCTAATTAGACATTAAATTGAAGGATAAATTATCCCAATATGAAATCTGAAAAAGAAAAGTTTTTTTAGAAATATGAATTAAACATATTATTTTTAATTAGAATAATCTAAAATTTGAATAACAAAATCTATTTAAATTTAAACAATTAAATTGATCTATCTTAAACTAAGTTAGAAATCCTAGAACAAATACATACTCAACCAAACTAATCCCTCCCACAAGCACGCTCTCTCGGCTAATCTTTTTTTTTCTTCTAAACATCAACACTCAATTTTCAATATTGGGAAGCTCAAGTGGAGTTAACAACTAATAAGCAAGAAGAAATTAAGGTAAGTCATAATCTTCCCTTCCATTTTAGCGATGTTATTTCTTTTGAAATAAACATAAGAACAACCCCACATCATGTTCTACAGCCTTCACATAGTCCTAGGATCTGCACATTCCATAACTAAACAAGAACTCAAAGGGTTTCATCTATAGCAAGAATTAAAACAAGGTAAGAAAATTTATTTTCAGAAATTCTGGAACAATTTTTTTGAAAATTAAAACGACTATATCTCTCTCTAGAAAACTCCAAAATTTTCAAATTGCCTATGCTCGGAAAGATCTTTTCGTCTATTTTCCAGAAAATTAAAATCTTTCGAAAACTCCCTACCGTTTGAGAGATATGGCCGAAACAGTACACGGAGGTCAGAAAACTGAAATAAAATAACTTTCTGTTTTAATTTCAAAGTTTGTCTTTCAAACATGCGATAGGAAAATCTAGCACATTACCAAAGAATCTTGGAATGTCATGCTATGGTTTAGCAAGGAACCCAAGTGAGTGAACTAACCCTTCTTTTATATTATCTTAAGTGTTAAAGTAATAGGGTATAAAGATAGGTAATGACCATAGTGGGAATATGATTGGTGATGATAATTATTATTATTATTATTATTTTGTTTGGAAAAAGGATGCACATGTGATTTACGAGATGGTTGAAATTTGAGATAATTGAGATTATCTAGACTTTTATACTTGACGATTTATGATGTTGTATTTTACTATATTGGGTGAATATTGTTTGTGTTTGAGTGGGATAGTACCCTCTCTCATGTCAAGCGGGAAATTCGGGTAATAAGATGACTTGACCTCTGAGAGTAGAGACAATGATTCCTTTGGTAGGGAGATGAGCCTGGATTTAATCCGTGAGGTGCCCTGACCGTTGCTGATGAGGTTGTGTGTCATGGCGGGTTGATAAAGTTGAGGAAATTGGTTGAACGAGTCTACGGGCGCTCCCGGATATGATGAAATTGGTTGAACGAGCCTACGAGCACTCACGGATATTTTGCCATTGACGAGTACTAGTTCCATTGGTCTGAATTGTCTGATTGATTTGCAATTCTTTGATGTGTATCTTTCCTTGTGATTTTATAATTTTTACCTATGCTTTTTATTTTATTGCTTTTGCATAGCGAATTTTATTAGGGCGGGGATTGGCTCGCTCACGGAGATTATTATCTCACACTCGTTAATTTTTCCTTTTCAGATGAGTTAGTGAAGGAGAATCTCCCGCTAGAGGAGTAGTTGCCGTTGGACTGTCCCATTGTTGGGTGAGTCCCATATTGTTAGTATTTTATTTTTGTTAAGTTTAGGAAGCTCTGTGGTCAACTAGAACATCTAGGGGGTTCTCGGGTAGTTAAACTACTTTATTTATTGTATTTAATTTGATTCAAATTTGAAGATTTATTTTGATAATTTATGATACGAATCATGGTAGAAATCAAGATTTAAAACTACTGGGTTTATTTATGTTAATGTGACTTTGAGAATGAATGAAATATCATAATTTATTTTTTTAAACATTAAAATTGTATGAATTGATATTTTTTTATACATTTATTTTAAGTAGTATTCATTCATAAATTAAATTAAATTAAATTAATATTAACCTTAATTAATATTTATTCATATTTAAATGCTATTTCCTAAATATTAATCTATATTATATATATATATATATATATTTTTTTTTCAAACTCTGATTTTTCTCTATTTATGTACGCTAAATATTTTATATGAATAACATAAAAGGGGTAAAAATAGAGTTGTTAATTAAGTTTACGGTGACATAGGATTCGTGTCACCATGCCGGTCACGTGTCTGGAATTTGGGTCGTGACATAAAGACACCGGATTAATGCGTCTACACTTATACATAACCCAAAAGTTTTTTCAATATCTTTTGAAATATGTGGGAGATTGTTGGAAAATAATAATATTTTAAAAGATAATAAAAGATTTTTAATAGCGTTTAATATGTTGTAACCGTTTTTAATTACTATTAAAAGTCTTTTGTATCTTTATCTTTTACTGTTATACTTTTGTACCTATAAAAAGGTTCATTCCTCCTCATTTTAGAGATAGACAATTAGAAGTTGTCTTACTCTTTTCTTTCAAACTTCCTGGGTTACATGTTTTTATTTTATGCTATTCTGGCACCTGAGTGTTCCAGTTCTTGAGAGAACACTCAGAAGAGTCTGTTTAATCCTGGAGGAAGTTCTTTAGATGCAGAATAATTTCTGTAGTCGTGGAATAATTTCCTTAAGGACAATGTCTATTAAATATGCGATTCATACTGTGTTAGTGACAATAAATTTTATTACAGCTTTTCCGACAATTTCAACGTGGTTAGTTGAATCTTTAATAAAGAATTAAATTTTACCCCTGTGCCCATCTATAAAACATCTGACCACCTTCCCTTTTCCTTTGCAACCAAAGCCGAGAGAGAGAGAGAGAGAGAGAGAGAGAGAGAGAGAGAGAGAGAGAGAGAGAGAGAGAGAGAGAGAGAGAGAGAGAGAGAGAGAGAGAGAGAGAGAGAGAGAGAGAGAGAGAGAGAGAGAGAAGGAAAGAACTATGTTTTCATTCTTAAAAACAATGTTTTTTGTGCAATTTAAGAGAGAAAATAGTGAGAGAAACTAGTGCATAGGTGATCAAATTCTTGTGCATTAGAGGCAACTAATCCTATATGCCTTAATGTAAGTTAGAAATAAAAGCATGAAGCTAAGAAGATGAAAAACCAGTAAAGAACTAAGAACAGAGCAAGAACACGTGAATAGGAGTAAAAACTTGTAGAAATTCCAAAACTCAATTTTAATTCATGTTTTGCTTTGATTTGGGTTGGAAATGATCAAATATATGCTAGAAACAACTAAGAAGAAATTCTGGGCTGATTTGGAAATCAAAATCATGAGAAAAAGTATGACAGTAAACTATAGGGACTAAAATAAAAATTTTGGAAAGTTTACTGTGATTGATTTAATTTTTGAAAAAATATATTTACAATCTATGAATTTAGATGAATCGAAATATGATCTTAAAGCATACAAAAGACAAAAATAAAATTTAGATCAAAGACCTAAGTGAATAAATAGAAAAGTTTGAGGTAAATAGTGAAATTAAAGCTGAATCTGATTCAAATTAAAAGTATGGATTAAATAAGAAGGGACTGAACTGAAAATTAATTTCAAACTAATAAACCAAGTGAAAAATTAATTTATTAATTAAAAATGAGTCATTAGTGATTAATTTGGAAAATTAGACAAATAAACAAAAAAATTAAGTTTCCTTTTAATAAATGACAATAGATAATAATAGTACATCAAAAATTAAATAAAAAATTCATACATTTTCTTATAATTATATATTCTGAAATCACATTTGCAAACTAACATCTAATCATCTTGTTTTATTCCAAACCAAGTTTCATTGCTTTAAACTATGTTTGCCCATTTTTTTTTCTAAACATAAAATTAAATTTGTTCACTTAATCTTAAGTTTACTCTAATCACATTAACTTAAACTTAGTTTGCCAAACCATATTTCTTTCATCGGTTCCAAACACACACTTTATAAGTCTAGGTTGAAATTCTGTGTAGGAAACAACGTTTAAGATCGGGGGCTGATAAAATTGGGGTTTAATGCCATGGCTTACCCGAGACTCCGACTCATTTACTTACTGAGAAAATGCCTTTACCAAAATGATTTGTTTTAGCCAATTATTTGAATTTGTTTCAACGCCTTACCCTCTTTATTGTTCTTAATACTACTAGGTCTAGTAGTTTCATTGGTTTGAATAAAATAATCTTTATAATTATCCCTTAAAAAATATTGTAACACCATACCACGTCCCATCACCTAAACAAGTTTTAGTAAAAATGCATTTTATACCTTACTCTCAAAATGTTATAGCCCTTTAAATAAGTTTAGGTAAAATGATTTTTGTAATTAGTTATAAAAAAAGGAAAAAAAACGTTGTAGTACCCTAACAAATATTTATAAATTGGGCTTTGCAACTAGTCTTAGGAAATATGGTAATATCTTATTCTCCTTAATATTAGAAATACATTTAATAAAGAAATTAAAAAAAAGAGAATATTTTTCTTTTACAAACTTTTAGAAACCTGTTACCTCTTATCTTACCAAAATTCTATATGAAAATAATAATAACTTTAGTAAAGAAATACCCTTCAACTCATTGATAAGACCAGCCTATAGGATGCCTACTTGTAATTTAGGTGAAGAGAGAAAAGCGGTTTCCAAGAAATCATGTATGATACTAAAGAACATGTCCTATAAGTATTCCAGTATACTATGCCATCCAAATCACAATAGTGGAGGAAGATGATACCAATATAATCATATATTCATCAAGCATGCGCATCACGAAAATTTTCATTCTCATCGTTGCATAGAAATTAACGAATTCATGCCTTGCAAATATACAAATTTAAATTATAAAATTTTGAAAAGTAATTAGTTTATCCATTGTCCACTAAATCAGGAAATTAATAATACCATCAAGTGAACGTTTATCGTTTTGTTATTTGTAAAGTTTTCAACTACTAATTATCAAAGTCCCCTAAAAGTCTCAAAACCCTTAGTATCCTAACGACTAAATAGCGCCTACCAATATCGTAAACAAAAGAAGCAATGAACCTATCCGGCAGATGGAAGGTTCGCTAATGAACACACCGCTACTCCTCAAGAGGGAGTCTCTCATCTGTAACCAAATTTGAAAAAATAAAATACAGAGAGTGTGAATTTGAAAAATTCAGTGAGCAAATTGGCCCCATCCTAACAAAATCCAAATACATCATCAGTTATGCAAGTATGTCCAAAAGCTGAAATTTAACCAAGAATCGTAGTTAGAATATACATATAAAAAAACAGCAAGACATCCAATCAGACCAATGGAACTAATACTCATAAATGACAATTTATCTCTAAGAGCTCACATTACCCGAGCTCATCAAATTCTCTTCTTGCCACGACGCACAACCTCATCCCTTCGATCATAGTGCTTCACGGGTCTATCACTCGACCCGGACTATACATCCTACCGAAGGAATCATTGCATCCACATTCCTCGGCCAAGACGCCCTGTAACTCGGGCTTCCCGCCTTCTTGTGGGAGAGTGGGTACTATCCTGCCTAAGCACAATGAACAGGGCACAGTATCATACAATAATTCAAATGCACACAATAATAATATACATAATGTCGAAATTATGCCTCTCTTATACCACAAATTTGATTCATCATACAAGTAAATAAATAAAGTGAAATTCAAGAAAATTCATACTATATTCTTAACGCAAAAAACGTTAGTTAACACACCATCCCAAAACCACTGTTTCGATTTTAATATCCTGGATTTCCATAATCCCGAATTCAATTTCCTGAATTCGACAATCCCAAATTCAATTACCACCCTATGACTCTTGGAAATATCCCAAGTCATACCCTTTATCACTAAAGATGCTAAGATTTAGTTAAAAAGATGTCATTTCACTCACCTGGGATCCTGTGATATGACACCGTTGCCCCAAGCGAAATTTGGGAATGGAGGGACTATGGATGTGAACTTACAGATTTACTACAATTTATGTTTCAAGATAAAAGTTGTGTTAGGGTTTTCTTTTAATTAGAAGTTTGAGTGGTACCACTTTGAGTGTAAAAGAAAATAATTGAGAATAGTGTTGTTCTTACCTTGTTTGTGCAATTTCAGAAGAATGTTCTTGAAGCACATGATTATGACTATGGACATGTGGAGTGTATGCTAAACCAAGGGAATTTGAGAGCTAAGGTGGTAGGCTTGTGTGCTAGGTGTCTAGGGTTATGTGGCCTTGTGCAAAAAAGTGAGTGGCAGCGATGTGAATCTATGGGAACATAGATCTACATCGATGAAGTCTTGAGAACTGAAATATGGGGATGCATACCCATATAATAAAAATATCAGTGGAGATATTTAGTCTGTGGGAACGTAGACCCATGTGACAAGATTCTCAATTGATAATTTGTGGGAACGTAAACCTTCATTGTGGAAGCTCTTGAGATGTAGCCTCATGAGAATGTAGACCCATAAGAAGGGATGTGTGCATTTATTATGTGACAGTATGTGTGTATGATATGCACAATTAAGGGAGTATATGACGGGATGTGATGCATGATGGCATCTGAAGCACGCTCTACGATATCTAGGGTCGTGATACCATATGCATGCCTTCAAGCAGCTTGGTGTCATGCAGGATGGGTTTATCGAGTGTGTATATATATATTGCATGTTTATGTAAAGTAAGGCTAGTCTGGGTGAGTCCATGGTTTAGATTCACCCCCTCACAATTGCAAGTACGAAAGGAATTTCAGACCAAGGATTCACAAATCAAGGATGCCTCCCCAATATTCGAGGTAAGGTAATTTATATGTTATTTATTATAAGTTAATTATTCTAGTGTGCTCTATGATTAGCTTAGGATATAGTGCACGTGGCAAGGGTCGATGAGAAAAAAATTTAGGCTTGCGGCAGTGTGGATACCACATTCGTTTGCACTGACCACAATTTTGGTTCCTTAGCTTCGAATCCAGGTCGTGACAGTTAGCATTGGAATCCAAATGAAAGAACTTGGTCTTACCTTGTTTGTTTTCTTTCTGGGACTTCTCTTACAAAATTTGTGATATAGTGACAATATGATGAGTGTGTATAAAAATCCCACATGCTTACGAAGAACAAGCATACCCGTGTGTGAATGATGTATGCGAATAGTACAAGGGAATATATGCCGAATGTTGTGTATGTGTGAAGAATTGTATATGAGTATGGATAGTTATACATGAATATGGATAATTATACATGAATAGTTATGCAAGAATATAGATTATGGTATATGAATGTGAATAATCGTACATGAATATGAATGATGAAAGCATACAGTGATATTATGTGTGAATGATAAATGTGGGTGGATGGTCTTACTTTAACCTTACTTTAACATCATATATCATGTGATCTATGTGAATAGTAAAGTATCCTAAGAATTTAGGGTAAATGTAACTAGGATCGTTACATATGAACATAATTCCATTCGTATGATAATGGTAATGAGATGATCATGATGTTGTTATGTATGCATTCAAAAGGTATTTTATATATGTTATGTGAATGGCATAGAAACCATCTACGACCTCCCTGATTGCATGTATGTATGGAATACTTGTTTTTATGTTGATTATGTATTTTTATATACATCTGAAAATTGGTTGTGTGGTGCGTGTTATGGAAACAATTTTGTTGTGTGATGTGCACATTTGGCTTGTTTGTGTGTTGTGTTTGTGATGCAAGACCGTGATAAATATGGACTTTGGGCAGGTCGAACCGAACTAGCTAGTCGAACAGGAAAATTGGTGAATCGAAACCTAGTCTGGTCCAAACATAGCCAAAAACCAGTCAACTAAAAAATCGGTAAAACTTGGTCAAAAACCAGGTTTAACCAATCTAAACTGGCCGAATTTTACTTCAAATAGATCAAGAGAAAACCAGTTCAAACAAAAAAAAATACTGAAACTTTGAACTAGGTAGCCCAACTTGAATGGTATTTAATAATACAATGCTTGTAGGCCTAGGCATACCAACCCACTACTGTGAAGGAAAGGATAATGAATGAAGCATGTATATATAGGGAATTGTGGGAGCTTCACAATGTGTTGTAGCCGATGTAGGACTTCTTTGATGTGGAAATTTTGCTTTGCTTGGCTTCTTCCCAATTTCCTCTTATTTTTTCTTCTAATTTTTTTTATCTTACTTTAGTTAGATTTTTCTTTTATTTTTCTCTTCTCATCTAACTTGGTTTTTATCTTAGATTATAAATATGAATTATAAATATCAATTAAAATTATATAATGGTCCATGTCTATTAATGTACGTCTTAGATTAAGGGGTTCAAGTTTATATAAAATTCATAAAGTTACAAAACTAACCACATCACTAAGAATGGAGTGAAGCTGTCTTTAGTTTAAAAGTCCACTAACTGACAAATAAGTACAAATATTATATATTATATATTTTAATATTTGAAATATATACATTAATTATATATTTTAATATATTTTAAGTACCATTAGTTTGACTACGATTTGACCATAGACTGATTCAATGACCAGTTCGATTTTCCGAACCTTGTTCTTACCTTTAATTGCTATCCCTCTAAATAACGATGAAATTTGCATAGCAAGATGCACGAGATTTATGTATGAGACCACATGTTAGAGTAAGAATCCTATGAAATAAATGACGACAAACCATTTCCAAATCTGGTGTCCATACTCTAGCATATGTAGAGATTTGAATTATGAACATGAGGCTACGGCTGATGAAGGAAGCAATCATGAGAAAGAAAGTGGAGGATATGAAACGTGCCATTATAAAGATGTGTGTTGACCGACGCATTGTCAGGGTTGGCACGGGATATGAAATTTGTGGTACAACCACATAAGACGAAATAAGGGTGGATCTGAGATGGCAAGTTGAGCCATGTGATATAAATTTGTATCTCACATGTAGACATACATTGTGAGGGCATGAGACGAAATAAAGGTGTACGATGAGATGATGTGATGTGGTGAGAATGAAAGCACGGATGGTGCTTGATTTTATGATTGCTTAGTTTTGATACATGTTGAGCTTCTGTGGTCATATAATGACTTGTGTTTGGATTTGTGTATTGATGCGTGAACGTAATTGTGATATCTGTGTATGTTGTGTTGGCTATTTCGTTTTGATGATGCTATGTAGTCAATCATGCATTATACCTATATGCTTCTTTGTTACATGCATAGTCGTGTGTATGTGATAGGTATGGCTAATATGGTGAATCAGTGGATTAGACTCACCTCCTTACAATTTCAGGTACCAAAGATTGATTAGCCAACATTACGCACGCCGAGGATACTTCCCCTTTGTTCGAGATATGATAATTTGATTATTTTATTCTGTAGTGGAAATTATAGAAAGCTCTATAATCAAATATGCCATGTAGCATTGCGTAAGGGGGATAAGATGTATCTATTATGTGCAATGTTGAATGAAACCATTTAGTTATATTAGTTAATAATTTATTATTCGTATACTGATATATTTTCTGTAAGAGAAAATGATATTTGACATTCTATCATGTGTTTGAAATTAATTTATTCATATATATACAAGTTGTGGCAATAAAGAAAATGTGGAAAAACTGTGTAGGATTAAGGGAATCTTAGACTTATGGCGGTGTGGGCTTAGGCACCATCCGCGTCAGTCACGAGCCTGGAGGTAGGTCGTGACATGGGACACTGGGGCCTCTATTGTGTCCCCTTACCATCGGACTGAGGTCACAGCGCACCAGGTTAGAAGGTACACGTCCAGTGGATGCAACTAGTGTTAAGGTCCCACCATGGCCCAATGTTCTCCCATCATGCCCTTTCTTTCGCTTGCTGTTCATGTCTTACTAGTGTTTTGTTCTCGCCTCCGTCTTATGAGCGGTATCAATAGCCACAGCATAGGATGGGAAAACCTCCATTTGAGCTCCAACCTGTGAAAACAAGGAGTCCCTAAGACCCTCCACAAACCGTTTAATCCTCTGCTCCTTGTTTGGCATCATGTGAGGGGTGTAGTCCGATAGCTTCACGAACAAGGCGTTGTACTCATCCATAGTCTGAGAGCCCTGTCTCAGCTTCTCGAACTCCTACATCCGTGCATCCCGCACACTTTTCGGGATAAACTAGTCCTAGAAAGCTTTCTGGAATTCTGCCACTCAATAGGTTGGAATCACGAGCTTGGCCCTTCCAAGTTTTCCACTATTTGTCTACTCTACCCATTAGCTGATAGGATATGAGTGCTACTCGCTGGGAATCATAACATCCCAAGGCATCACACACCTTCTCCAAATCATCCAAGAGCCGTTATGGGTCGTCGTTGGCATCCTCCTAAAGAATTCAGCAATCTTGATGTCTGACACCATCCCCTCCCTGACAAGAGAAGGATGAGGTGTCTGTTGTGCCGCTTGCAGATTTGCCACAAGAGGTCGAACTACCTTCCTAGCATTGTCTCGATGCTATCCATTTGGTTTTGGAAGGCGGTGAACATTTCCATCACCACGGTGGGATCTATCTGAGGTGGTACCCCTCCGCTTCCTTCAGATTCTGCAACCAAGTGCCTTTCCTCTGGAGCTTGCTCTCCCCCACCATGTTCGTGAGTCCCCGTTCATGCATTATTGACGAGGCGAGTGGCAAGGCTGAAGCCCTACCAACTCTCATACGTCCACCTTGGGTAGAAGATTGCCCAAGTGCCATTGGAAATCTTAGATCTACACGTGTAATATACCAGTATTTAGGAAACAACAAAATTTGCAGAACTTTAAAGAGGAGTATGACACAAAAGAAAGAATATGGAACTCTATAGGGCCTTCTGCGAATCTCTTGACTCTAGTCAAGCCGCAGTCACAATCATAGGAGATGGCCTACTAAAAACGCCTCACTCTGTAGTCCCTAAGGGACTTAATTAACCAGGCTCTGATACTAACTTTGTCACAATCCACTATCCAAACATGTGACCGACACAGTAATAATACTTTTCGTTACTGTAAGCCTACCCGTTTGTAACTAGCCCTTTCAATTTATTCAACAGAGTGAAACTAGCCCTTTCAATTCATTCAACAGAGTGATAGCATACATATATGCATTTACAATTTTATTCAAAAAATCTTAATGAATACATCCAACGCACAAGCACACATATGTAGAATTCAATCCAGTGCATACCTGGCTTCTTCGTTGCTTACATAATGCATACACATGTTTACATAATGCATAATGCATACACGAGTTAATGGGAATCTCAAGAGCTTAAATGCTTTAAACATAAAAGATATTGCTAGTAGTAAGATATTACATTATATTTGTAATTTGTACCCAAAATAATAAAATAATCATAAAAAATTAAAATATAATCTCATTTTTTATATTATGCAGCACCTATATTTTATATATATATGTAATCTTTTTAAATTCTTGCTGACAATTCAAATTGAAAATATCCAGACAAGTTAAAATTACTTAGAATAAATTATACTAACATTTTAGGTTTCAAATATTATACTCAACTCTCTTAACATTTTAATATGTTTTAAGAACCTTTCCTCTAATTTACTTTTTGTCAAATTAATTAATTTTCTACAGTACCTACAATTTTATTCTTGACATGACAATAAAGGCAGTTAAATTGCTATTAAACATCTAGTATAAAACTATAGTTTCCTTTAGAATATAATAGTAAATGTTATTATATAATTACATTAAAAAAAAGACAAAATTTCAATAACAAAACAAATTAGAGTCTTAATATATATGAAACTAGAAAGGTGGCAAGTGTAATTTAACCAATTCTTGAGAGGTTAGTGTAATCTACCCAATAATTTAAAAGAGAATATAACAAACATTTAACAATAAAACCATTCATCATTTTAACATTCAAATAATTATTTTTAAAAACTTCAAATACACAGGATGCTTAAATGCCAATTAAACAAATTATTAAAGTATTGTACGATATACGTTATTTAGACCAAAAAGAAAATAATTTTAAAAGATAAAATGCAATTTACCGAGATCTTAAAACAAGAAATAAATTGATACAACCAAAATAAATTGTAAGAAATTAGTTTAGTTTAAATTTCCTGAAGCTTCAGTTTTATAAACAAAATATCGAGATTTAAGTGTACGGATTCGAAAAGTTCCAAGGATGCAAAACAACAATAGCTGTTACGGCAAAGGAATCCTACATTCCCTGCAAGATAAGTGATTGTATAGCACAGATTGAATGATACAACAAAAATAGATGATTAAAAACCTCAGTCTAAGAAATGAGGGAAAAAAATTAACAATATACAAGTCAATACAAAAACTATCATAGAGTATAATCCAACAAAAAAAATTATCCGATTACTGACCACTACATGTTTTCTTCTTTCCTTGTGAAAGAATATATCGAATTTACCTATCCCCACAACCAAAAAATATGTAAAAAAAGGTCACCTAGCATTTAATCTTCGTCAGAGTTGTCAAATGTGATTTTTTGTGACTTTGGAGCATCAGCAGAAATCTCCTTGAAGTGAGCCCCATAAAGCTTGGACTCCTATTATACAGCAAAAAGTGACATATGTACAATCAAGCCAACAGCCGAATGTCAAACAAAGAAAATAACTTTGATGCAGTTGCTTATATTATTGCCACGAGGTTCAATCAAAACGTAAGAGGTGTGTAATTCCCCCAACATAAACACAATAAGTTTAGTCTTAAAAAATATTAATATCTTTTATAACTCATCATTGCATTATTGGTCTTTTAAAGAACTTTTTATATGTTTTATTTTTAATGAAAAACATGATAGTAAAAATATAAAAAACTTTATATAAGTTTTGTCCGAGAAGAAACTACACCTTTTTCTTTACATGCGTGCCAAATTTCAACAGGTCGTCTGGCACAATTTGCCCTGCTTCTCTTAAAACATTTACTAGCTCTCCAGCAAGGCCCTGAAATATTACAATCATATCAAGAAAAGAGAGAGAAAGAGAGTGCGAATGCGTGGGAGGAACCGATAGAAAAGGAAAAAATAAAAAAAGTCAATTATATGATAGTATGACAGAAACAAGAGGACTAGCTATTAAGAACCTATAAATATCTAGAAGAAATCCAAATATTACCTTGTTCTGCTGTGTGAAGAATGTATGGGAAACACCCTTCCTACCAGCTCGTCCTGTCCGGCCAATTCTATGAACATAATCTTCTGTTGTTAGAGGAAAACTATAATTGATCACTACTTCAACATCTGGAATATCCAACCCCCGAGCAGCAACATCAGTAGCAATCTGCCCATTAAATTAAGACATCATTTAAAGCAATGGATAAGGTGGAAGATGTTTGAGGGACTATTTCTGAGCCATGAACCAAGTTCCCTTAGAAATATAGATTTCACAATTTATCCATTACAGACATATAATAGTCTCCATATGCACAGTGCTCATGAATTTGGTACTAAATCATATTGCTAACTATGCTATTCCATCCAGTTTGATTTTGAATGTGGCATTTTGGCATTCCTATATATATCCACAGTCTGCTGCGACTACATGCAAGTAAGTAGTAGTAATTAGAACCCTAATATACAACCTGAAATTGGCTCTAATCAAAATTTCAACTAGAGCTTTTCAATGGGAGAGAATTATTGGACAAATTGTCGAAAACATGCGAAAAATAATGATATGATAAGAAGAAAATATATTTTACCATTTAGGTCAATTCAAAGAAGAAAAATTACCAGAAAGATAAATATATAATGATGTTGGAATTCATAACACTAGGTCCGACTATATTAAACTTTCAAGGAACAAACTTGTAAGATTACAAATTATATCAAAACAGCTTACCATCAAAGGACAGCTTCCGTTCTTGAATAATGATAGTGCCTTTGTACGTTCATATTGTGCCTTGTCCCCATGTATTGAGACAACCTTCCAACGCCTAGGATGTTATTTAACAAATCATTAGTAGCTACTCTAGTTTCAATCTGCAACACCTTATCTCCAGTACAAGACTTTTAACCTAGTTAACTGGTATTAAAAAAAATAAGAAAAAAAGGGAGGAAAAGGCAGCAATAATAGATATTCACCCTTCATGAAGCATCTTTTCAACTCTTGTGGCTTCCAATTTGTATAGAACAAAAACAAGTACTCGATTCCTGATAAAAGGTACAAGCTATCAGAACATAAGGCAGAACCAATATTAAAAAGGATTAAAAATTTATAAAAAAAGTAACCATGAGAAAAATGATCGTATCATCTTTCATGCTACAGAAATACAATTTTAGTAAAAGCCTTGAAAACCAAATGGAAAGACTCATCTCTCATTTTCTTTTTACCCTTTAAAAAAAAAAAATGGGATTCATACACCCACCCCCAAACAACACATAAAAGTGGCTTTCTGAACCCATGACCTATTTTTCCTCATCATCAATTAAGGAATATGTAATCTATCCCAGCCAGTAACCTCATTCAAAGTTAACAGCCAGCACTTGATAACTTCATTAGGTATTCTTGATATTTAATTTGTTTGGAGATGCTTTACTATTAGCTTAAAAGATTGAAGCAGCTCTAACTGCCATAGTATCAAAAGTTCACATATTGTAC
Source organism: Biancaea sappan (assembly GCA_037074585.1). Lineage (NCBI taxonomy): Eukaryota > Viridiplantae > Streptophyta > Magnoliopsida > Fabales > Fabaceae > Biancaea > Biancaea sappan. Next base: position 67,518,071 of record CM073490.1, read on the forward strand.
TTCCAGATATAAATGAGCACGCAGACTGCAAAAAAGAACATCAGAAGAAATAAGCATGAAGCAGGCAGATAACTGACACATCAGCAGTTGACCAAAAACAGGGCTGTTGGAATGAGGATGAACAACTAGAATCGAGGGAGAAAAAATACAGCTCATCCAAGAGCATTTAGTATTCTTGTATACATGAGATTTTCTGCGAGTGAAAGACTAGAGTGCTTGGGAATCAAAACAATCAGAAATTAATTGCCTTGGGGTGCTGATTTTGGAGGTACATAAGCAAAGGAAGAATTTCCCTAAGTTCTTAAATTAAAAACTTACAAGGCTTTGTTGCATTAAAGCTTGGGAAGGCTTAGACACAGCCAGTAAGGCTGTATTATTCTATTATGAATTTCTCATAGTGGAAACATTCAAGGGCCTGCTTCGGCACAAAACATAGGATCAAGTGGTCAAATCCAAACCTCTATAATATCAGCCTGTCTCTTCTAAGATCTAGTCTGATCCTCTTCCAAAGTCCAGCACTTCACCCATGCTTAATGAGCTGATAACAGTTCTTACCCGCTTCAGTTTTCTTACAAGTTCTTGGCATTCTAGTTCCAAAATTCTTTAGTAAATAAAAATCCCCCATTTCTTCGTCAGTTCAGATCTAGTTTGCTTGTTTGTAATTGTTATCAGTCCTCTGCTTGCCCATTTGAACTTAATGATATTCAATTTAAGCGAAACTAACAAAAAATACAGATTTCTTTTATCATTAAAAAAAAAAAAACTAAAGGAGTTGCAGCAAATACCTTTGAGATTTGTGATACTTTTCTAGCAGAGCAACCAAGCGCCTATCGCGTGAACGATCATCCAAGACCTATTTAAGTAAAACATATATAAATAATTAATAAAAAACTAAAAGCACATATTGAAAATATACTAAGTTATAGAGATTTGGAGGAATTTCCACCTCAACTATCTGCATCACATCATGATTGGCAGCTAAATCTTCAGACCCTACAACAACCTGTCACAAATTTTATTAACTCCCCATTCAATAATTTTTATAAAAACTAAAGTTCAAAGGCCATCAAAATTGAAGATACAGACTTTCACAGGATTAGGATCCATAAACTCTTGAGCTAAGTGGTGGACTGGTAGAGGCCATGTAGCACTGAACATAACCATTTGACGAACTGCGCAGGATTATAATCTCGTCATCAGTGAAATTAAAGTATCATGGGAAAATTGTGAAAAGAGATAAAATCATGCAAAATTCATGGGAAAATCAGAACAAGAAAACTCAGGCAATTTTGTCAAAACAAATTTACGATGAACATTAAAAACAAAGTATATAGTAAGCTTATCATATTTAATTTTTTTTCTCTTTTCCACCAAAAAAAAAAAAAAGCCTCCATTTATGCATGCTCGTTTTCTGCAATAGCACATGATGCTAATCACCTAGCTGAGTACCCATCCTAGATGATACCAATTAAAAAAAAAAAATGCTAAATTTCAGGACCAACCCAAGAAAGGCACACATAAGAACCAGTCAGGCAATTCCACTATCAACACTGAATACAATAATATAAGCCATTTGGTGCATGCAAAGGATTGTAAAATCTTATACAGTTAGGAATTTTAATGCAGTTATCACCATATAGTGTAACTACATAACATTATACAGACAAGATGGGAGGGATAATAGATGACAAGAAATCTAACATTTTTAATAACATGATTTTTTATCCTCATTTGCTAATATATTGGCATATCATCATCACTGCCTTTCACCGCAACCCCCCAACTGTCATTGCTACCATTACCTCCCACGATCACCACTGCCACAGACACCACCATCAAATCACTGTAGTCAGCACCACCATAACCACCACCGACACCGCATCACCAACACCACCAACATTATCACATTTAGCATGTTACAACAAAAGTATGAAAATATTATGAACAGTTTATACAGTACAATCCAATGTCACTTATATCAGGGCTTACCTATAAGGACACCAATCACTACAGGGCCTCATAAACTATTAATCTCATTGCATAAAGCACAAATGTTATTTATTAACTATAACTCTTCCTGATCTAGTGAAAAACATCTGAATATATTAGATCACAATATTATTTACATTTTCAGCATCCATATTAAGTTTTTAAGATAAAATCAGTGCACATCAATTAAAAAAAAAAAAAATCTGTTTTGATATATCAGCCATCAAAAGACAGAGACATGCAAAAATAGTATGCTGCACAAGGATTTATCAAATATCCCAAAAAGATTATACTGCATTGACGCTTCTAAGGAAAGCTCAGCTGACTATTATGCTGTTACAAAAAATGATTGCAAACTCTTATCTCCTAGCATTTAGTGTAATGGAAAACAAATCATATAGAATGCTGGCAAAAAGATGTTAGAAACAGACGACATGCTCACAAACAACATAATAATTTTTTACTCTACCTACTGTAAGCAAAAAACATAAAGGAACACAAGGAAGATAATATAGGATATAGAAAGACAAACATAAAAGATGTACTAGAAAAAGTTATAATAAAGCTATGAGTGGGAAAAAAAATGGTCCATAAAATATCCCCTTACCAGAACATGTCTGACCCAGTATAGAGCGAACTGCTGGCTCAAATCCCATGTCAAGCATTCGATCTGCTTCATCAAGAACCTAGGAAAAATAAATTGTTATATTTGCAAAAGGCTTGATACATATTTCCAGAGCATCCAGTTCTCATTATAAAGACAAGATAATGGTACATATTTCCTATTATAGTATAGAATCTATTTAAAACAAAAATAGGAAGAGGCCACAATTGTAGTTGCACTGAACTTGCAATTAACAAAGATATTAAAGATCCTATTCACAAACCACATCTTCCTCCCACTCCCACTTCTCAAAAAATAAATAAATATAAATATAAATAAAATTAAAAAGAAAAGTGAAAAAGTGACACTAAAGTTAATTACACAAAGTGGACTCAGATATATATCTATTAAGCTCGATGTATTTTGTGACACCCACCATACTAATGTATCGATATTTATGTAGAAGCCATCATCGCACTAACAAGTTACTTAAAACAGATGGTCCAACCCCAAACGACAGAAATTATCCAGAGCCACTGAAACTTCCATGAGAGGTATATAATATATAAATCCAAAGTCCAGCATGTCCCAACACTTGCATTTAGCAAATAAGACGCAGAATAGAATAATAAATTTATTATAATTAAAGAAAACATTAAGAAAGAACTAATTGCCAGCATTTTTCAGAAGATTTACCACTTACCACAAATGAAACATCTTTCAGGCGACAAACAGCCATTTCAATCAGATCCTTTATGCGACCAGGAGTTCCAATGACAATGTCCTGTAAGGAGTATTAAGAAACTAATGTTGAAAAAGGAGTTCCAATGACTAGGTTAGTTTAGCCTTTAAGGAAAGGCACAATATTGGAGCCATTTGGTACACTATCATCATCATCTTGGTATCTCAGATATCTCTCATTATCCAAGAGGTCTACATTCCTACATTTGGTGTACTGGTATCCAAATACCTGGCACCGAAGGTGCCTGAAAGCATAAGATGCCATCATGTTGTATACCACCCAAGAATAGTGTTTATTTGCACCAAAAATGATGCATAGATTATCAAATGGAAAACAATATTTGAAATTGACCAGGAAATTATAATCAAGACTCTCTCCTCAGCTATAGACAATCTACTCGCACTTTACATAAAGAGAAAATGAAGCAAGCACCAAGCAGATCACTGTCTGTGCAATGACACATGATTGAACACTTGATTCATTAAGGTGTTGAAAAATTTGCAAATATATGGAAAGTGGATGTGTTAAATATCCCTATTTCCACTAGTATAGCTGCTAAGATGTCTCACAACTGGTAATTTCTTGTCATTCATCCCTTGAACCTGTAAAATCTTAAACCCACAATTACTCACAAAAAAATGATTAATTCATTTGATCAAAAAAAAATTTTTTTTTTTTGTATTTTTTGTATCCCTTTAAGGAACGGATATCTGAAAATTATGTTGGGCAATTATTTGAGTTCAAAGCTATGTCTGCACAAAAAGCAAACAAATAACAAAAGAAAAATATAGTCATAAACTCTCTAGAGGATGAAAATATGGTTGCTATCTATGGTATCATAACATTTAGATTAGCCAAAAAAACGTGACTAAAAGTGGCATCTGCATATAAACCATTCAAGAAAAAGAAAGACCTTAACAACTTACAATGCCAGATTTTAATGAAGATATTTGTGGCCCTTTGGAGGTTCCACCATACAGGCAAATAGATTCCACACCACAAGAACTCCCAGCATCACACAAAACTTCTGAAATCTGTATTAGTTGAAGAAAAAATGTTAGATAATACCTAGATATTTTTCTTTTTTAGCAAAAGTGTTATTGCTGCTAGCTAATACCTACATGGAAGTGAAATATGACGAGGCTAATTGGAAAGAGATATATTTTGCAGGGCAGCTCATCAGGTTGCCCCCAAAAAAAAAAAAAAAAAAAAAGCATTGGGCAGTTTGCCTAATCATCAAAAATTAACTCCAAAAATAAGATTAACCAATATAATACTACCCCTTAATTTAACTTCTAACAAAGTATATCTACCAGCAACATCCGCCCACACTTTTTTTTATCAGCAGGGATCAAAATTTCAGCATACGGCCACACTTTTCAAGGTTGTGGAAATAACTAAGGAATCCAAGCACATCAATATTGGACGGGTTGACTTCCCAAATAGATACCAGAAGGTCATTGGTAGGAGTGAAAATGGGAAAATAGCAAAAGATGGGAAATGAAGAAAAAGTGTGATGTACCTAAATTCATTGAATCCAAAAACCTTGTCAATATTCACTCCAACGAAGCACACCCGAAAATTATTAAAAAAATAAAATAAAAATAAAAATAAAAATAAGATAAAATATTCATGATGAGGTATCAAGAGAATCAACTAAAGTGTCTAAAATTGAATGTAAAATACATAGAATGCAAGCCAACTATAATTCGAGTATATGAAGTCTCAACCCAAACAAAGTAAAACATATAAATCATTTAAGCCATACAAGTATAGCAATTTCAATCTGCATCAGACATGCGCAAGTTCCGCATAAACAGATTGAAGAAGCTTCTCATGATACCCGTGAATTAACAGATACATACTTGTTGAGCCAGCTCTCTCGTGGGAGAGAGCACAAGGCAAAGAGGATTCCGACCCTTTGACACTTTACTCTTGCGCTTTCTCAACACATGCATAATAGCCGGTATTCCAAAAGCCAATGTCTTTCCTGATTGCAGAAATCAAAATTAGAAGCAAATTTAAGATGCACGTAACACAACAAACTCCCAACCCAGAAAGCTAAACACTAATACCTGACCCAGTTGCCGCAATGCCAATCAAATCACGACCGTTCAACAAGAAAGGCCACGCTCGGGACTGAATGGGGGATGGCCTTTCAAATCTCTTGCAGCACTCCAAGACATTCTCGGGAAGGCCAGATGCAGCAAAAGTTTTCGTGGGCGCATATTTTCCGTCTTTGATATTCTTCCCAGTAACCACCACATGCCCATCTCTCACAGGTTCATCATCGTCACCGTTCTCAGCGTCATTTCTTTTGACAGTTTCGGTTTCCTCCACGGTCTCTTTCGACTTCCTGTCTTTCTTACGCTTCTTACTTTTCGGTTCATTTCTATCCCGAGTATCAAATTCCTCAAGCTTTCTTTTGGGACTAGCTTCGTTTTGCTCATCTTTCTTCTTCATTTTCTTCTTCTTCTCTGATTTGACTCCAAAGTAGACGGGAGCTTCCTCGGCCACTGGCTTGCTGACTATGGCGGCATCGTCTTTTATCCTACCCATGTTTGAATCTGGAACTAAGCTTAAATTCCACCAACCGCGAAAGCAGCAAGTACCAGAGCCAAGAGTCCCAACGCTGAAGGCGGGAGGGGTTTTGTACCTTACTGGGAATAGGGTTTTAAGTTCTTCGATTTTTTTTTTTTTGGGTTTTTGAGCCAGAATCCGGGCTCTGCCCATAATTTGTTACTGACTAATTTACCTATATGGTACCATTTTAAAAAATATTTACTCGGGTAGCCTTAGAAGAAACAACAAAAATAAGCAGAGGAATAACCAATATGTATAATATAGAATTATGCTCTTTAGATCTAAAATATTTAAATTAATATATATGTGAATACATAAAGTATTATTATGAAGCAAGACTAGGAGATAATTATCAAAATCAAAAATATTATTTGAATCTATTTTATAGACAAATTTTGAAATTAATTAGTGAACCAATAATGGAAGAATATTATAAAGCTTTAGGAAATAAAAATATGGACACTTTAGCAGTAATAGATACAATGGGAAGAAGAGAAGATTATTTAAGAGAATATCTATTAGATAAATGTAAAAATACATGGAGAAGCTAGAAATATTATAAAATTAATAAATACTTATTAAAATGTGGAGAATTACAGACATCCCATAAATGGGGATGTGAGATGACTAAGCATAAAAGAAAGAAAAAATAATTTAGGAAGCAATATAAATTTAAAAAATACCCAAAAGAAAAATATAATACCTATTATAAAAAACGAAGATCAAAACCAGATAAAACTAAAAGATATTTTAAAAGAAAAACCAATTACAAAAAGAATCCAAAAATATGTAAATGTTATAATTGTGGAGAATTAGGACATATATCAACTAATTACAAGAAACCAAAAACTAAGAAAACCATGAATATCTTAGAATTAGCAAAAGAGTATGATTTAGAACCAATAGAAGAATATGGAAGTGAAATAGAAGAAAATATGGAAATATACAAAATATATGAGTTATATGAATCAGAAGAAGAACTTAGTGGTAATAGTGATATAGATTATTCCGACATAGAAGAAGAACCTAGTATTTATATGATGAACACAGACTTAGGAGAAACAAGTAGCGTACCAGAAGACTATGAATCATATAATCAACAAATAGAACCAAAAGAAAGAATAACTGAAACTAGGATAACATTTAATGAAAAACAATATGATAAAATATCTAAAATAAATCTAGATTTACAAGAGACAGATTTAAAACATGAAAATATATTTAACAAAGTTAGCAAGATAATAAAGAAAAATCAAAAAGAAAAATATCATTGTGTAATATTAGATAAAAAACAACCAATAGAATCTGAATTAGCAACAGGAGTATTAAGAATACCTTTGATAAATAAAACTTTGATAGAAAACGAAATATCTAAGATACCATTTAAAGATGAAGTATAAAAAATATATATCCAAGGAGTACAATTACTAGTAAAAGCTTATTTTAGAGAAGGAATAGATACCCCAGTAGAATTAGTATTAACAGATGGAAGAATAATAGATGATGTAAGAAATAGTATTTTAGGAATATTGAGTGGAAATCTAATATATCAAAAATTAAAATTTACAATAAATACTAATTTTGCAATCAGTAGAGCAGAAGGAAACATGGATAAAACATTAAATGTATACCATAAAATCAAAGGAATAAAAATGTCATCTCATAGTAAGATTATTAGTATACAAGTAAGAGTAGGATTAGTTTTTACTAATCAACATAAAATTTATAGAAAAAGGCAAGGAAGAATATCAATAGATAGGTATTTTGCACTAGTATTAAGAGAAGTACCATTAGACAATCAGAGAATAACTTTACCCTCAGAAATACAATTTAATATAGATAACACAATAACAAATCAAGAAGCATTAAGAAGACAACTAGAATTTGATAATAGAATAGGAAACAGATCAATAAATATAAATTTAGGACAACCAAGGTATAATATAGAATATGAAAGACCACAAAGTAGTTATAGTAATAGACCCATAACTAGAACACAAAGTCACAGAAATTATCCAGATATAGAAAGATTAAGACTAGCAGAAATATCAATAACTTCTAGATTACCAGAAATAATGACAACCCCTAAATTAGATTTAACTAATAATAAACACTTAATAACATTAGAAATTAAGAAAAATGACCAATGGCAACAAATATTAGCTATTATAGATCCAATGGAAAAAACCAGTAATATGCAGTTACAACTAGCAGATGATAATATAATAATTGAAGAAATAAGAACTACTACATATACTACAATAAGGTTTAACAATAGAGATATAATTGAATTAAAAATATGGGTAGATAATATGATTAATAATAATGCAGAACATAAAATGATATTAGGAAAAGACTTCTTAAACTCAGTAAAACCTTATAAAATTAGGAGTAAAGATATACTTATAACAATTAACCACTAGACAATAATAATCCCAAAAGTACAATTAATATGATGCTATATTACATCTTAGTAAAACTTAATTATAAAAAATATAGATCTCAAAAATATCATGCCTTAGTAGATACAAGAGCTAGTTTAACAACCTGTAAGTTTAATGTATTACCACTTGAATATTGGAAAAAGGAAAATACACCATTAAGAATGATTAGTGCAGGAAATAAAGTACATATACTAGAATTAGCAGTAAAAGAAGTATATATACAAATAGGGAATTATGAATTAAAGATACCAAAGATTTACCAGTATAATGAAATTACTTGTGATATACTATTAGGATTAGATTTCTTAGAACAATATTATCCATTAACATTTCATAATAAAGTGTTAATCTTAACAACACATTGTAAGCACCAAGCTTGGGGAATCAGAATAACCAGACCATATAGAAGAAAAGATGAAGTTTTTCAAAAGAAACATCAAGACAATGAAGTACAATTTATACCAAATAGCAAGCCCATAGAAGTTCAAGAAACATTACCAAAAATAGGAATTATGATCACCAAGACTATAGAACAAAGAATTAAAGAAAATTATAGTGAAAACTCATTAATTCATTGGGAAAAATCTTAACCATTAGCTTCTATAGAATTAAAAGATTATAGTAGACAAATAAATTGTAAACCTTATCCATGGACAGATAAAGAAAGACAAGAATTTATTATGCATATTAATGAACTCAAGAAATATGATTTAATTAGAGATATTAAATCCGAATACTCATCACCAGCAATGATAGTAATTAAACATAGTAAAGAAAAAAGAGGAAAATCTCGAATGGTATTAGATTATAGAAAACTAAACCAGATAGTTGTAAAAAATAGATACCCAATTCCTAAGATAGATCTATTATTTAACTTATTAAAAGGAAAAAATATATTTAGTAAATTTGATTGTAAATCAAGATTTTATCAAATTAAATTAACTGAAGAAAGTAAGAAGTATACAGGATTTAGTACATCAGAAAGATTATTTGAATGGAATGTATTGCCTATGGGCTTCAATAATAGTTCAAGTATATTTCAAGATTTTGTTACTAAATTATTAGAACCAATTAAAGATTTTGCAGTAATATATATTGATGATATACTTATATTTTCTGAAAATAAAGAGGAACATGAAGATCATTTAAATAAATTTGTGAATATTATAGAAGAAAAATGATTAAATATATCCCCACATAAAACTAAATTAACAAAGACCACTATAGGATTTTTAGGACAAACTATTACACCAGATGGGATAGAACTCCAAGAACACATTAGTAAAAAAGTCTTAGATTTCAAAAAAAATCACAACCAAAAAAGAATTACAATCATTCTTAGGATTAGTAAACCAAGCTAGGCACTATATTTCTAATTTATCAAAACTAACTTCAAAAATATCTCGATTAGCAGGAGAAAAAACTACATAGACTTGGGATAGTAAAACTGAAAAAATAGTAGAAGAAATAAAACATTTATGTAAAACTTTACAAAATTATATATCCCAAAATCTACAAATATCAAATGGATTATTTACACTGATGCAAGTGATAATTATTGGGGAGCAGCACTATATTTTGAATATAAAGGAGAAGAATATATTACTAGATATTCAAGTGGAAAATTAAATGATAACTAAGCTAAATATCATAATAATTGGAAAGAATTTTATGCACTAGTAAAAGCAGTAGAAAAATTTGAATTATTTATAATAAATACAACTTTTATTATTAAAACTGATAACACCCAAGTAAAACATTGGTTAGACAAATGAATTAATAATTGTAAGTTGAGTAATAAGATGTTAATTAAATGGCAAATGGACTTAGCCTATTATGATTATACTATTGAATATATTAAAGGAAAAAATAATCTGATAGCTGATTATTTGAGTAGGTATTATTATAGAAAGTAAGCAGCAATCAAGTCCAGTATCTGATCAAAGTAACCAGGAACTGATTCTTGTTGACAAGTAGTATTAAAAACTAATATTTTAGAATCACAAATATTATTTCTAAAAGGATTAATGGATACTGAATTTCATCATCTCGCCACCAATATTGATGAAATAAACAGTCAATTAAGATCTAGTCTCAATGAGCTAGAAAAAAGAATTGATAACATTGACAAAATAGGATCGAACCTACTGACCAAAGTCGAGCCCAATAAAGCAAAAACCCAAGAACCAAAATAAATTACACTAGCCATGATAATACAGCCACAAATAACACCTCTCTCAAAAATTATCCAAGAACAAGCCCAGTCCAGTAGTAAAACCAAAACCCAAGAAAAATACCTGACCCAAATAATTCCAATTTCCAAAGAAAAGAACAACATGACTTCCTTATTACATTAATTAAGAAAACCTGTACATTAGCCATACCATCCAAAACCATTAAATATGCTTCTCATTATGCCTTAAATAAAGCCATTGTTATGCTCGGTACAAATCCCAAATTAGTAAAAACATTATTTGACTATGGATTCATCCAAACCATTTATCCCAGTAAAGATTTAGCCAAATTACCTAAACACATTATTGAGTCAGCCAAACACTATTCGAAAATCGTAACCCAATATCAAGTATATATCCGATTTTTACTCAACTATTTGTCAAATAACCCCAGATAAATACTATCCTCCTATCAATCTCATTAAGCTCGGGACAACTAGAAAACCTTATGATTGTGACCAAATAGCAAAAGAAATTATTGAAGATCATGAAGACCTTGAGTATCACTTTCACAATATTCGAGCTCAAGAAGTAGTAACAATAATGGAAGAATTATCAAGAACGATCAACAAAGAAGATGAACAACAATGGACCTATTTCACTGGTTCTACTACATGTATTTACTCAGTAGGAAAAACTAGTAGACTTCCAAAAGAATTCAAGTTATGGGCTGAAAAAATAAGAAAAAATGAAATGAATTTATCCGAGCCCACAAAAAGAAGAATATGTCAATTATTATTAGAACATCTAGGCCATCAATGTAAGTTCTGTAAAGAGGAAAAAGCTCAAGATTATGATGAGCCAACTATCGATCTCTCAGTATTCTTAAAAAAAAAAAGAGATGTCAGAAAAAGAAATAATTGGCACACAGAAAAAAATATCTGAAGGCAGAAATTATAACAGCAACAGTAATCATCGGCACAACCAGATAGAAACAGGAAACAACGAAGATAAGAAAGAATCAGAGAACAGTAAAAGCAGAAACAGACTGAGAAGACTAAAGACTGACGAAGACAAAAGTAGCAGGCAAGAAAAAGATTAAAGCAAAGGACAAAGCTGATGAAGACTAAAAGCACCACAAAAAGACAACTAGAGTTAAGAACAGTAAAAGCAGAAACAGACTGAGAAGACTAAAGACTGACGAAGACAAAAGTAGCAGGCAAGAAAAAGATTAAAGCAAAGGACAAAGCTGATGAAGACTAAAAGCACCACGGAAAGACAACTAGAGTTAAGAAAAAGTAATCAGAGTCTGTAAACCTGGGTAAATTATAAACTCAGGAATTCCATTATAAATAGACTAGTCTACTCTCACTAAAACAACACAACCTAACCACTCTCTCTGCATCCGACCAACTGTAATTTTAGAAATCCTTGTTTTCTGAAACCACCCTCCATTATCTCTTGTAAAAATATTTCATTATCAATAAGAAGAAAGAAGTTTCAAAGTATTTTGAAGTGTGCAGATTCTCTCTCAAATATATAAATTCTCAGAAGCTGGAAAGTAAGGTAATGGCCTTCTAAATTCCTTTGGGGTTCAGGGGATAGTTAATTCCTAATTAAGGATCCAATGGTATTGTAAGGGCCGCTTGCGTTTACTAGTTAGTATGTTATTAGGAAGATGTTTATCGATGAACTATGATTTATCATAGTTTATAGATCAATAAAGTATATATATATGTAACTAATACATAGATATTAAATATAATAGGTTAAATTAAGTTTTAATAATTGTAATATTTAATTTAACTAATTATAATTATATTCATTTGTATAATAATTATTAATTGCAATATTTAATTTATTTCAATCATTTTTATACAATGAATAAAATTAATATATTTTTTATAATTACTTATATAAATAAATTATATAAAAAATTGTTCACCCCATTGCATTCAAAGCCTTTCTTAAATTTTGATAATTAACAAATAAATTCAAATAATGTTTTCTTGTGTTTTAATGTCTATATTTTTAGGAAAAATTCACAAGGCAAAAAGAACTTGAAAGAGCTCAAGTGAATATCTTTTTCTATTTGTCTCTTGTAAAAGCTTTTGAATGGCAAGAGAAATTATTTGTAAATTTTTTTTAAGTTAGAAATGGGTTATTGATCCTTAGAATTTGCAAAACTTTAGAAAAATATGATCAAAAGCCATCAGTCGACTAAAATACCTGCAATAATTGACTGATCACTCTCTGGGTAAATTTCAGTTATCAATAAGCATCAGTCGACTTATTGACTTCCAATAATCGACTGATTGGTCACTGTTTCAAATTTAAAAAGATCTCCAGTAGCCATTAGTTGACTGATCCTATTGTATTAGTCAACTGATTACCTCTGGAAGAATTTCAACCTTCGAGACAAAGACTCATCAGTCGACTAACATCTCATTGACTATCACCTCATTAAAGAGCATCAGTCAACTGTCATGGGTCAATCAGTCGACTACTAGCATGATGACATCAATTGTAACGACTATTTTCTGAAGATTTTAACTGATATCATCATGGATCCTCTTCCAATAGATCTCTAATCTTTTGGGTTATATATATTGACTTCAGAGGTTGTCAAATCAACAAGAATACATCCTATTTGTCTCTGAATCTTGAAAAGTCAATCTCTTGCCAATCATTTGCTTCTAGAATACTTATCATTTGTAAACCTACTCTATTTTAGAGAGTTACTTCTATTCATCTAAATCTTTCATTTGTATTGATCAAGAAAGGGTTCCTTGAGGCTGTGATTGAGAATAATCGTAGTGTGAGGGGGAGAGACATCCTTGGGAAACAAATTTCTTTGCTGTAGTAGCTCACAAGTGCCCATCTTTTACAAACTTGTGATTATTAGTTAAACACTCAAGAAATTGTCTTGCGAACTAAATGTAGGCTTGGTTTAAAACTAAACCAATATAAATACTTGTGTTAAATTCTCTTTCTCTCTTCTCTTCAATTATTTGCTAGTTTATCTTTGATTACTTGCACTCTATAATTATTCATCTTGTCTTTGCTCTATTTTTTATTATTTTAAACATTTGGCTTTGCTTTGAAAACTTCTTAAACTTCCAACAAGTTTTTAAAGAAATTTTTATAAACCCAATTCGCCCCCTCTTGGGAGCTGGCTATTTCTATTAATTGGTATAAGAGCTTGGGCATTTGATTAAAGACTTAACAATATAAGAGTTGAATCATGGCTGGCCTTAGTGATTGCATTTTGCCTGAAGGAAATTCCCTTATAAAACTTCTCGGTTTCAATGGCAATCATTATACTTATTGGAAGTCTAAGATGAGACTATTTTTTGATACAGTAGACCTAGACTTATGGGATATTGTAAAAAATGGTCCTTATATACCTATGAAGGTAGTTGATGGGACAAATGTTTCAATACCCAAAAGTGAATGAGATGAAGCTGAAAAGAAACTTGTGCTTTTAAATGCTAAAGCCAAAATGATTATTGTTAGTGATTTAAGTCAAGATGAATACTTTAGAGTTTCTAGCTATGCAAATACTAAAGAAATGTGGGATACCCTTGAAATTGCACATGAAGGAACTCTAGGAGTCAAAGAATCAAAAATAGGCACTCTCACCAATGAATATGAAAATTTCAAAATCAAAAATGGTGAGAGAATTAGTGAAATGCAATTGAGATTCTTATATTACTAACCATTTGAGAGCTCTTGGTGTGACCTATACAGAAAAATCTCAAACCACTAAGATTCTAAGGTATCTCACTTCAGTATGGGAAGCAAAGAGGATTGCCATCATGGAAGTTAGAGGAGAATCTATGAGCTCTTTCACAACTATGTTTGGAAATCTCCAAAATTATGAATCTCAGATTTTGGAAATGAGACAGGAGGAAGAAATCAAGAAAAAGAAAACAATCTCCTTAAAGTCAACCTCCTCCAAGAAAGTAGAAGCTGATAGTAATGAGGATGAAGGAGAACTTGACATTAATGGTGAAGATCTTAGTCTCTTTATCAAAAAGTTCAACAAATTTCTGAGAAGCAAGGACACTTGAAGATGGAGAAAAGATAGAGAAAATAACAAGGAAGGTTCTACTTGCTATGAACACGAAAAGAATGGACATATCAAGTGGGATTGTCCACAATATATCAAAAAGCAAGAAGAAAAGAAACGCTATGAGAAAAGCAAAAAGAAAGCTTATGTTTCTTCAATTTGGGGAGAAAATGAATCCGATGAAGAAGAGAATGAAGAAGCAAATCTTTGCCTTATGGCAAGAAACAACGAAGAGGTAACACTTCTTGAACCTCTACATTATTTTGATAAATTGCAAGAAGCTTTTGAAGAATTACACAATGAATCCTTAAGCTTGCGAAAAAGCTGAATATTTCAAAACAAAAGATTTCCTTGCTTGAGAGTGAAATTTTAAATTTGAAAAATGATCTTACCACACTCAAGGAAGAAAATCTGACTTTTGAAAAACAAAACTACCTTTTACAAGATGAAAATGCAAGCTTGAAATCATTGTTTACTTCTTCAAAAGAAGATTGCCCTTGCTGTAAATGCACTAACCTTGAAAAATAAATTGAGGATTTAAAATCTACACTTGAAAAATTTTCTCATGGAAGAGACAATTTGAACATATTGCTTGGTAATCAAGGATGTGTCTTTGACAAAGCGGAATTGGGATATAAACCCAAAGCTAGTAAAAAATACTACAAGAAATTCTTTGTTCATGCAACTATATCAAATAATCCCTTTTACTACTTGTGTCCATTGTAGATTGAAAGGACACAACTCTTACTCCTGTTGGTACGAAAAGAATAGTCCAAATGGTAACGAGAAGAAGTGGGTACCAAAAGGAACATATAACAAAGAAGGACTAAAATAAGTTTGGGTATCTAAAGTGAAGTCTTAAATTTGTGCTATAGTTGTGCCTCAAAGCTAGGAGTGAGAAATGGTATTTGGATAGTGGTTGCTCCAAGAGGAGGCCAAGTGACCTTTGGCGGTAATGACAATGGATTAATCAAGGGTATAGGTAAAGTTGGTAAAATTCCTCAACCTCTATTGAAAATATTTTGTTTGTTGAAGGCCTTAATCATACTTTACTTAGTATTAGTCAACTATGTGACAAAGGCAATATAGTTATTTTTTATTCAAATTGTTGCATAGTTGAAAACATTAATGATAAGCAAATTAAGCTTATTGGCTAAATGATCAATAATGTTTATGTTATAAATCTTGATGATGATCCTTTTAGACTTTACTTGTTTGATTAATGTTAGTGATGAAAGTTGGCTTTGGCATAGGAGATTAGCTCATGCTAGCATGAATCTTTTAGAAAAACTAGTCTCAAAAGAACTTGTAATTGGCTTGTCAAAAATCAAATTTGAAAAAGATAAGCTTTGTGATGCTTGTCAAATGGGAAAGCAAGTTAAAAGTTCCTTCAAGACTAAAAATATTGTCTCAATAACTAAACCTTTGTAACTACTCAACATAGACCTTATAAGACCATCTAGAACAAAAAGCCTTGGAGGTAACTCTTATGTGCTAGTGGTTGTAGATAATTACTCAAGGTATACATGGACTCTTTTCCTTACTAAAAAAGATCAAGCCTTTAAATCCTTCTAAAAACTTGCTAAATTTGATCAAAATAAACAAGGTTTGACTATTATGAGAATTAGAAGTGACCATGGTGGAGAATTAGAGAATTATGAATCCATGGAATTTTGTGATGAAAATGGAATTAAGCACAACTTTTCATCTCCTAGAACCACTCATCAAAATGGTGTTGTTGAGAGGAAAAATAGAACTCTAGAAGAGATGGCAAGAACTATGCACAATGAAGGGAAATTCCTTAATATTTTTGGGCGGATGCGATTAATACTGCTTGTTACATAATGAATAGAGCCTTAATTAAGACAATTCTAAACAAAACCCCATATGAGTTGTATAGAGGAAGAAAGCCCAATATCTCTTATCTCCATGTATTTGGTTGCAACTGTTTTGTCTTGAATAGTGGGAAAAAAATCTGGGAAAATTTGATGCCAAAGCCGATGAAGCTATTTTTATTGGTTACTCTAACACTAGTAAAGCATATAGAGTTTATAACAAAAGTACTCGTACTGTTGAAGAATCTATACATGTTACTTTCAAAGAAACTAACTCCTCTCTTAAGGATAATAATGATCAAAATGGAGTGATAGATTTTTTCATGGACCTATCTTTAAATGATAAAGTGGAGAAAGAACAAGAAGTTGTTCCAAAGGAAGACATTGACTGTGAAGAGAATGCCAACCTGCCATAAGAAGAAGAGAATCCTCAAGAGGAAGAGTCGCCAAGTAACAATGATGAACTTCCAAAAGATTGGAGGTATAAAGCTATTCTAAGGAACTCATCATTGGTGATACATCTCAAAGGGTAACAACTCGAAACTCTATTAGAAATATTTGTAACCACTTAGTTTTGTTTTTTTTTTCACAAGTTGAACCAAAAAATATAGATGATTCAATTATTGATGAAAATTAGATTTTGCCCATATAAGAAGAACTAAATCAATTTGAAAGAAGCCAAGTTTGGGATTTAGTCCCTAGACCCAATGATTATGCAATAATTGGCACAAAGTGGGCTTTTAGAAACAAACTTAATGAAAATGGAGTTGTGGTTAGAAATAAAGGTAGACTTGCTGCTAAAGGTTATAATCAAGAGGAAGACATTGATTATGATGAAACTTTTACACCCGTGGCTAGGCTTGAAGCCATTAGAATGATGTTGGCATTTGCAAGCATAAATGATTTCAAACTTTTTCAAATAAATGTTAAAAGTGCTTTCCTTAATGGCTATATCATGGAAGAAGTTTTGTTGAACAACCCCCTAGTTTTGAAAACCATGATAAGCCTAATCATGGTTTTAAAATGAGGTTTCAAACAACTTCCTAGAGCTTGGTATGAAAGATTAAGTTTTTTTCTTTTGGAAAATGGTTTCTCTAGAGGAAAGATTGATACATCTCACTTTTTCAAAAAGGAAAATCATGACTGAATCATTATTCAAATTTATGTTGATGGCTTAATCTTTGGTGTTACTAATGAAAGTTTATGTAAAGAGTTTGCTAAGACCATGCAAGGTGAATTTGAAATGTCAATGATGGGAAAACTCAACTTCTTCCTTGGGCTCCAAATCAAACAAATGGAACATGACACATTTGTGAGTCAAACCAAATATGTGAAAGAGTTGCTTAAGAAATTTGGAATGGAAAATGCTAAACTTATTTCCACACCCATAATCATCTTAATAAATTTGGACAAGGATGAAGAAGGTATACCCTATGACATAACAAAATATAGAGGTATGATCAGGCTCTGGTATACTGCTAGTAGACCAGATATTATGTTTAGTGTATGTATGTGTGCATGTTTTCAAACTTGCCCCAAGGAATCTCATTTTAAAGCTATGAAAATAATTTTTAGATACTTGGTTGGCACATCTAAAATGGGTTAATGGTATCTTAAAGAATCCTCAAATGTTTTAATCGACTACTCAAATGCTGCTTTTACAGGTACAAAACTGATAAAAAGAGCACAAGTGGAACTTGCCATTTCTTTGGTAATTCTTTTTTCTCTTAATTTAGAAAAAGCAAAATAGTGTTGCTTTATCTACAGTTGAAGCTGAATATATTGCAGCTAGAAGTTACTATGCTCAAGTGTTGTAGATAAAGCAACAACTAAAGGATCTTGGTGTTTTTCTTGAAAATATACCCAATAGATGTGATAATACAAGTACCATATGTCTATCCAAATATCCTGTACAATACTCTAGAACTAAGCATATTGAGATTAGACATCATTTTATAAGAGATCATATTCAAAAGAAAGATGTCTCTCTTGAATTTGTGCAAATAGATTTTCAATTAACTGACACTTTTATAAAGCCTCTTGCTGAGGATAGATTTAGCTTTATAATGAGAGAACTTGGGATCTTCCTTACTAACTTAGGCATCAGAGTGTCCACTAAAAGTGTTTTACATGTTTGTATCATCAAAATATCCTTTAAGGCATTCATCTCTCAAAGCTGCTACTAAGTCATCAATATTTGAGGTTTTGCAGTCCATTAGTTGACTATCCTCAGCCTATTAGTTGACTAAACACTCAACAGATACAATTTTTCAAACTTTGAAGGAATTAGTCGACTAATATCAATAAATCAGTTGACTAATGAACCTCTACCCTAATTTCTATTTAAAGTATAGAAGCCATCAGTCAACTAACATTTCACTGGATACTAAATGTTGGAATGGGTGTTAGGCTCCGGTACGGATCCCAGGCACTGGGCTCAATGTTGAACACTGAAGCATATTTATCTTAAGCACTCAAGAGGCTTTATTTGACTAATTAACCCTTGACAGTTGAATAATTCATGCCTACATCAAAAATCCCCAAATTCAGCTATTATCAATCGACTAATCCACCCCCGATAGTCGATTAATAGGTCATTAAATCACACAGATATAAGAGAAAGGTCAAACTTCAGGGCTTCATTTTCAAAATTTCTCACTGCCTCACTCTCATTCTCTCTCGATCATCGATGTCTCTCTCTACTCCAAGGACTCTCTCTTTCAGATTTCTCCATTCCAATCTCAGATTCGAAGACCTCAGGGATTCTTAGAGCTTTTCAATTGATTAGGGTTGCTTACTTTCTCTCTAACTATGTATTTATAGATTTTCTTTCTCCTCCATAATGGCTTCCTCCTCCATATGACCTTGAATAAAGGCTGTCTCAAGCTGACCCATGGGCAACCTCCTGAACCTAGATCAAGTGCAAAATTTTGAGGAAAGCTTTGAAAAATGAAAGGTAATCCCAGTAAATAGCTTGACTAGAATTATTTTTCCCTTAAGAACTTTGAATTTATTGGGTTGCTAAACAACTTTGCATTGAGAAACTTTGTTAGTCGTAGAAGTATTTAGAGTGAGGAAGTGATTAAAACCTTCTACACTAACCTGGAATATAGTGCTAGGCTTGGGAAAATTGTTTTAATTGTGAGAAATTTGAGAGTTGAAATCACTAAGAGCTCCCTAGCTAGAATTTAGGTATCCCTGCACCTAGTCCTAAGGATTTATGTTTTACTGAACTCCCTACATCACTTAATCCCATATTCTACAACAAGAAAGAAGTCTTCAATACTATTTTGAGGATAGAGGACTGGGAAGGTCAAGAAGTCAGGGTTAGTGAAATGGATGCCAATGACAGACTTTTTCTGAATGTTATAACTTATATTCTATTTAATAAGTCTGGGAGTTTTGCAAATCCTTCTGAGTCAGACTATTTTGTTATGGCATGTATAATGCAAGGAAGGGCATTTAATATCCCTCATTTCATCATGAAAAGAATGGAATCTTGCACTCGACAAAAGTTTCCTCTTCCCTATGCTAGTATTATTACACAAATACTTAAGGATGCAAATATAAATGCCCATTTTGGATAAATGATGAAATCCTCTGTCATTGATGAAAATTCTCTTAGAAGAATGGGATTTATTTATCTTAAATAGGAATGGCTAAGGGCAAAAGAAAACAAGACTATCAAAAGAGCAAGGGAGAGAAGAGAAAGAAAAGCTGAGGTTAAGGATGATAGTGAGGAGGATACAGAAATGGATGAAGAAGAAGAAGTTCCTCCTAAACCATTTGACCATGGCTTCCAAACCGGGGAGCAAACCAGACTACTGAATGAATTACTTGATAACTCAACCAAAATGATGGGTATGATACAGTCTATGCAAGATAGTATGACTGAGATGAGACACGGCATAGAGACTATTGAAGCTTGGATCTCTCACTTGGAAACCACTTCTACTTCTTAGACCAAGGAGATTCGTCACCTGTCAGAATTGGTTCGTGCCCTTTGTCATAGAAATTGAGTTGCCTTGAGGATCGAGGATGAAGACCCCCTTCTTTTTGTTGATGAGAAAGGGAAGAAGATTTATTGTTTTATGCCTTACTATCTTATGCCTTATGTTGTTTTATCTATTGAACTAATATTAAAACCTTTTATGATATTAAACTTTTATGATATTAATGCTTTTGATATATAATTCTGTTGTTGCTCATCTGATTATCATGCTTCTGATATATAACTCTGATATGTTGCACTTATTTCAAAGGATATAAAATTCAGGGGGAGTCTTTCCCTCTTTGAACTCAAACCACTATTTCAAGATATCTTAACCTATTTAAATTTGTTCGTCATCATCAAAAAGGGGGAGGTTCTTAACCCCATTGCATTCAAAGCCTTTCTTAAATTTTGATGATCAACAAGCAAATTTACAAAATATTTTCTTGTGCTTTATTGTCTATATTTTCAGGAAAATTTCACAAGACAAAAAGAACTTGTAAAGAGCTCAAGTGAATATCTTTTTCTATTTGTCTCTTTAAGAAACCTTGTAAAATCTTTTGAATGGCAAGAGAAATTATTTGTAAATCTTTTTTAAGCTGGAAATAGGTTATTAATCCTTAGAATTTGCAAAACTTTAGAAAAATATGATCAAAAGCCATCAGTCAACTAATGCACCTACAATAATCGACTAATCACTCTTTGGGTAAATTTCAGCTAAGGATCAATATGCATCAGTCAACTTATTGACTTCCAAAAGTCGACTGATTGGTCATTGTCTCAAATTTAAAAAGACCTCTAGTAGCCATAAGTCAACTGATCCTATTGTATTAATCGACTAATCACCTCTAGAAGAATTTCAACTTTCGATACAGAGATTCATCAGTTGACTAACATCTCACCATCAGTTGACTATCACCTCATTAAAGAGCATCAATCGACTGTCATGGGTCAATCAGTCGGCTGTAGGCATGATGACATTAGTTCCAACTGCTATTTTCTGAGGATTTTAGCTGATATCATCATGGATCTTCTTCCAATAGATCTCTAATCTTTTGGGCTATATATATTGACTTTACAGGTTATCAAATCAACAAGAATACATCCTATTTGTCTCTGAATTTTGAAAAGTCAATCTCTTCCTAATCATTTGCTTCTAGAATGCTTATTATTTGTAAACCTACTCTGTTTTATAGAGTTACTTCTATTCATCTAAATCTTTCATTTGTATTGATCAAGGAAGGGTTCCTTGAGGTTGTGATTGAGAGTAATCTTAGTGTGAGGGGTAGAGACACTCTTGGGAAATAAAGTTCTTTGCTGTAGTGGCACATAAGTGCCCATCTTTTACAAACCTGTGATTATTAGTTAAACACTCAAGAAATTATCTTGAGGACTGGATGTAGGCTTGGTTTAAAGCTGAATTAGTATAAATACTTGTGTTAAATTCTCTTTCTCTCTTCTCTTTAATTATTTGCTACTTTATCTTTGATTACTTAGACTCTACAATTATTCATCTTGTCTTTGCTATGTCTTTTACTATTTTAAACATTTGGCTTTCCTTTCAAAACTTCTTAAACTTCCAACAAGTTTTTAAAAAAACTTTCATAAACCCAATTCACCCCCTCTTTTAGGAGCTAGCCATTTCTATCAATAAAGTTAGTCAATCAATTTTGTATAATTATGCAATTAAATATTTTAATTCACATTAATTTATGAATATATTATAATTAATTAATTTATTATCCCAAAAACATAAATAGTTATTCATATGTTGATTTAATTTATAATTGACTAATTAAATAAAAATTTTTAAATTAAAAATTCGACAAATTACTAACAAAAATATTTTTAATTGATAGAAAGTCAACAAATGATAAAAAAAATCTAAAAGAAATGACTCCCAGTCCCATAATGCCTACATATAATTGGTCGTTTAGACCGTCGACGTTGCTCGGGTTCTTCTTCTTATTCATCGTCTCCTCCTTCTTCCTCTTTTTCACCTTGTTGTTGTCCTTCTGCCAAGGGTGTAAGTTAAACATTCAAATTTAATGTTGGCGACTATATCGATGGGATCACATGATCTGGTGTGATGAACTGCATTATGAAATCTGCATTCTGTGTCATAAGATCAATAAAAAAAGATGAATAATCAAAATGATATTGTGAAGGCATCAGAGTATGATAGCTAACACCAAATTGAGAATTGGTGCCTTTAGTTTGTATAAAAGAAAGACTGATGCCACTAGAACCTATGTCAGGTTGAGTCTGACAGTAGGCTGAAGTGGATGCACTATGATATGGCATGGATGCACCTAGATTATAGCATGCATCATAGGGAATAAGTTCCCTTGCTACGATAAGGCCCCGAGAATGCTTTCCTGGCACTTGCTCATGAATTATTGCAGTAAGCAAATGCTGAGCAGGTGGAGCTGGGTGAGAAAGCCTGAGTTCTTTCTGTTCACCCATGGTAGTAATGATGTTCATAGCGCCCTACTCAATTTTCTTTGCTAAATCATCAGGTTCGGGTCCTCACGAGCAAGTCTATATAAGTACCATGCCATGTCAACCCACAAAAAGCATAAAAATTAGAGCAAAGTAGATAAATTATAAATATAATTTATATTTGATACCAAATAGACGATTTACCCCTATAACCCTCAGATCCGCTCATAGGATCGATCCATCACCTCGTATGCCTCCAATACCAATGCATATACTCAAAGTTGTGCTCTAAGGGATTTGAAGGATACTATGGCTAGATCACTCATTGAGGCCACGCAGACTATTGGTTGATACAATCTTCACGTACCACCACCCAATTCTGATCATATTTTCTTGTCATCTGTAATGTGTAGTGGTGGCCAAGATTGACAGGTGGCTCAAGAATCGACTAATCTTTGCCAAATTGGCGAAGCACGCAATCTACATAGTGCCACTTGACAATATGAAAACAAATGAGTGGAACAATGGCAAGCTAGACATTGGGGCCATCTAGATAGTAATCTAGAAGCATCTGAATGACTTTCCCATCATATGGGCACCAGATAATTTGTGAAAAATAAATGTCAGGAATATCATCCATATTTGAAGAACATTGGTTTAAGTAAAAGACCTTTGAATCAGTCATTCTATCTAACAGAAGTCTATAATGCTTCAAGACTTCTTTAGCTGGCCCAATGGAGTCCTTAGCATCCCCGCAACTGCAACAGTCACAAATATAAGTTCACATAGTAATTAGTAATTGATAAATTCTATACTCAAGCAAGTAGTACATAAAGAAATCCTAAAGGCAGGAGTATAGGATAATGCTCTAAATCTACGTCTTGGGTAGGGCATGTCAATGGCACAAACTGGGGGAATCTAGGCCATGCCCAAACGTGTAAGAGAGTGAGGCAACCACCAATTTCCTTCTGTTTAGGCTCCTCCGTTGCCATAGAAAGTTTCCTATAAAGATGAGCCAGTACTGTCGATCCCCAACTTAGTGGCCCATAATTAAATTTGTGGCAACTTGCAGTATAGTGATTATCCTAGGTCGTATTCTCTCAAGGAGCCTTACTTCTAAATTGCCTAATTAATTGTTCTTACAATAATCTACTCTGTTTACCTACTGATTAACTACCTAATTACCACTGGGGGGTGTGACTACATAATCAAAGCTTAAAACAGAATTAGAATACAAACCTATAGCTAACAGAACACAGAACAAAATGAAATTACACACAAAACATGTAATCAGTCATCCAATCCTTAAAGCCTACATCTATCATCATCTCGTCCTTGGTTTACTCTGATTTAATCATACCATTCAGTTTCTAACTAAAATTCCTAGAAGACTTTCCAAGATTGAATCATATTAGAATCATAATCACAACCTAATATAATTCGTTTAAGCCCTAACCGAATCATGCTTGATAATCACCAAAGGCAAGCCAGTTCGTTCTACTAACTCCACCAACCGGTTAAAGCAGGATTACACCTCAAATAAGAATCATAAAATTGAACCTATGACTAACTCAATCATAACAAAATAGAGATAAACATAAGAACCAGAGGCCAATGTAGAACATAAATGAAATAGGATTAAAACTAGAAAATTTATCTGTTATTGAGCCAAAGATTCAAGATACACAGCTCCAGTTGATGTCTGACTAATTATAACACTTTTAGCCTTTTATGGAGGCCAAAATACACCAAAACATAGAAGAAAATTATTGGGGGGTAGACGTACAAATTATAGAGGAAATAGAAGAAGATGAAACTCTTCAACGGCAAAAATATTGGTCTGAAGTACTCTTTATCTTCAGTCAAGGAGAGAAGACAAGTTTGACTTTTGGTTAGGTCCCTTTCAGCTTTTGTTTTGACCAGAAGAGTGCAGGAAAAGTGCAGAACAATTCATGGAAATAGTGCTATAGAAACTCTCTTTTGCTGGTGCAGAAAAGTGGTTGCCATTTTTGGTTTCTGCTGCTTTTTTTTATGCATATTTCAATTGCTATTTGCTTTCTGGTTACTGTTGTAAAGTGCAGAAATAATGGGCCTCAGTCTAGTCAATGCCCAGTCAGCCCTAGAATGCCATGTCAGCGTCTACTTGGCCTCTAAGTTAGTAAATTATTCTCCAATAATTTATTTAAAAAATGCACAATTGAAGCATATTAATTCTATAATTAATTTACACCCAATAAATCCAAAACATAATAATCTTAGAGAGTTGGCAATATTAAAATGGCAATAGGACTAAATAAGGACTAAATTGCATATCAAAATGCCCGATATCAAATCCCCTACACTTAGCCTTTTGCACTCTTAGGCAAAATCAAATTCAGAACACCAAAAGACATCAAAGGAAAAGTGTGTAAAAATGCAAGCATGGAATGATTTAAATTCAAAAAGATTTAGCACTTAGAGAAAATCAATCTTAAATTTCTAAAATTCAAGCATCATGACAATTTAATTTGAAAAGAATGAATTAAAGTAATTAGCCTCCTTATAAGAGATGTGTTTACTCTCTATTCTCTCAAGTGTTTAACGGTAAATCACTCAAAATTTAGCTTATCTCAAAATCACTACCATAAGCTTGTCAAGTATCTAAATCTCCACTACTCATATTCACACGTATGCTTGAATCAAAAAGACTTTACAATGATGTAATATTGGGTGGAAAACAGTGGAAAGGAAGAAGGAAAACAAAATAAAGCTGGAAACCAACTCGAGAAAGGAAGAAAAATAAGAACAAAGTGTGGAAACAATTTTGGAAAACGAAAGGGAACAACTTAAGAACATGAAAGAGCATTAACCATAATAATGGAAGAGATTGAATAAAAACAAATTTTGGGAGTAAAAAGTTCTTTCTACTCTCCTCTTTTTTTTTCCATTTTCTTTTTTTGTTTTTCTTCTTTTTCTTTCTTTTCGGTGTCAATGCATTTTCTTTTTTAATCATAATATTTTTTTTATTTGAATGACCATTTTTCTTTTCTTTTTTTTGGGGAGTAGAGAGAAATATTCATTTCAAAACATCCCAAAATTCAAAAAAAATTTCAGCATATCAAATCTTTAAAAGAATTTAAATGCTCTTCACTTTTCAAATTGGAAGCAAAAATTTTGGTTTGGAAAGAAAAAGTGGTGAAAAATGCAAGAAGGAAAGTGGAAACAAGGCATAAACTAGCATACAATGGAAACAAGACATGGGATGGCTATTTGGTTGAAAGTGGCTCACAAAGAAATGCCTAAATCATCTCCAAGCATGCACATGTAAAATGTAGCTTCAACAAGATTCAAGACAAGTTCTAGAGTGAAAATCATGATAAGGAATGCACACAACAAGAAAGAATAGCTTATTTGCAATTAGGCTCAAAATCCTCACAGTTTAAAGACTATTACTAGAACTCATTGAAGCTAAATTTATTGCCATTTAAGCTTGAACTCTAGAAAAGCAAGATTAAATTCTAATCATGCTAAAATCAATCCAAATCTAAACTATTCTAGCAAGCATATTTCCACAACAAAATCTTCTTCCAAAAACAAAAAAGAATGCACTAAAAACTAATCTAAAAGCATACTAAAATTCTGCACCAAAACACAAACTAATTACTCCAAAAAGTGTAAAAAAGAGGCTAAAAACATAACGAAAAGCAAATAAAAACATAACAAAAAAATTTAAAATGCATGAAATTTAAAATCATGAATTTAAAAGAGCAAAGACCATTTCATTCTCTCCCATACTAAAAATTTGCATTATCCTTAATGCAAACAATTATCAGTACATATCATCAAAGAGACATATAGGACATGAAAATAAAAGAGAGAAAAGTGAAAAGGAGACAGCCTTATTAGTTTAGCATGCCTTTTTCACGTCTTCCAATTACGTGGCATTGGCTTCTTCTAGAAGTTTTTCTCAGTAGCAGGTTAGATGATGGAAAGAATTGAATTTATGTCACCAACCTGAAGAAAAACCGAAGAAGCTCTGCTTGCCACGAAGGGGTGAGAAAAACCAAGAGAAAAACAAAAAGAAAAGGAAGAAGAGGAAGAAATACTAACTAAAACACAATTTAAAACAAAAAGAGAACTACTTTTTAAAACATAATTGAAATTAAGCTTCTACTCCTACTCCTACTCCTAAGAGAACAAAAATTAAATATATCATCTAAGCTAGAATTACTATTTAAAACAAACCTATCATCTACAACACAATTATCAGGTAAAACATAATCTAATCTAAAACTATCACCTAAAACAACATCTAACTTAGAAACAAAATTTAAAACACAAGGGATAGAATTGGGATTTACAACAGAAACAGAGGTGAAATTGGAATCAGATTTAGATGCACATGCCTTGAATTCAGGTGTAGGTGAAGTCATATGCAAATGCAGAATCAAATGCAATTACAGATGTGGATACATTCAATTCAAATTCAAGTATAGATTTAGGTGCAAGTGCATACAACTCATGTTCAACAAAATATCACAATTGCCAAGTTTCAAAACTTTTTGTATTTCAATGCATGCATGACAAGTATGACAATTACAATTAAAATCTAAATCTCCCACAAATTCATTTTTATGCTCCGACTTTTTTATATCTACCTCTTCTTGTCCTAAGGTTTCTTTCTTTTTTTCTAGCTCAACTTCAATAACCTCAGATTGAGGAACCCTATTTGGAGAAGATGATGGTCTAATTTAGAGCGAGAACTCGACCTCACTAGCTTCCTTATTCTTATTTTTCTCACTTGTGCTACTTGAGGAAGGGGACTCCCTATTTTGCCCATCTAGTTCTTCTAATTCAGGTTGGGGGCTTAAACCATCTAATAGAGTGCCATTATTCAGAAAATGACATTGTCATTGGCTCCTAGGTTGGCCATAGTTGGAGAAGGTAGACTCTTATACCCCTGATTGGTCATCTCATTAAAAGTGCTAGCAAGTTGGCCTAATTGAGATTCTAAGCTTTGTAAGTTCACCTCAGTTCGTTCTTGGAACTGCAGGGTGTTTGTGGCCAACTGTTGAATCAAGTCTTCCAAACTTGACTTGGTCTCCCTAGGGGTGGCTGGAAGGGATAATTCACTAAGGTAATGAGCATCAATTTCATGCTCATATGGTGAATGGGATAAGCTCTCATACCTCAAATCTTGAAGCTCATAATTAGGATGGCATGTTGTGAGGTAGAGGTCATATGTTGAGGATCTTGTTGAAATTGCATTTGGCAAAGGAAGACTCCTGTATAAGACTCTGTACTTTCTTAGAATTGTGGAAATTGGTTAGTCCTATATGCAAATAAGGAATCTATGCCACTCACATATAGAGAAAGGGGAGGGGGTGATGGTGGCTTTTGTTGTTCTTGCCTAAGGGTTATATACCTCACTATGGATGCTAAAAGTTCATCTAAGCTATGCTCAACTCTATATGGATCCATGGGCAAAGTCCTAATCTAACTCACTAGAAACAACCTAAATAGAATTAAACTTTGATTCTATGCCAAAAACAATAATGCTACTGAAATGAAGAAAAACTACATCAACTATAACTACACTACTCCTAACACAACTACTCCAGCCTATAAATAGGACCTATCTAATTTTTGATCAAAATTAGCCAATTCTTCTTGACAAACCTTATTATAGGCTAGAAAGATGAAACACACAAGAAAAATACAAAGGAAACTACTCCGCATGCTATTTCTATGCCAAACCTATGAAAAACACCCAAAAATCGAGTATCTCAGAAAATTCAAATTTTTGTTTAGAAAAATCCTTCACGAGTTAGAGGCACAAATACAATAAACAGAGCCCAAAAATACTTTCTATAAAAATCAAACAAAAAATCAAAATATATTAGAAAAATCATAAAAAAAATTAAAAATAGAAAAAAGGATCTAAACGATTGAATTTGGCAAAAACAGGGCAGTACTCCCAATTAATGTAATTGCCTTGGAAGCCTTGCTCAAAACATTTAAATTTAGTGGACTACCAATTTTCAAGTCAATCGGAGTTACTTTTACAAAAATGAATAGTGTATGGATAGTAACCGGTAAAACCGAAAAATTGAAAAACTTGTAAACCACTTCAGCCAATACCAATCAACCTAAAATCGAACAAAGACTCAAATCAACAACTAATTAGGTGATTCAGAAACAAAATGGTTCCCTGGCAACCAAAATTCTGGTTCGCACCATTATGACCACCAAGTCGCC
Source organism: Biancaea sappan (assembly GCA_037074585.1). Classification (NCBI taxonomy): domain Eukaryota; kingdom Viridiplantae; phylum Streptophyta; class Magnoliopsida; order Fabales; family Fabaceae; genus Biancaea; species Biancaea sappan. The sequence continues at coordinate 67,547,184 of CM073490.1, forward strand.
TAGAATTGAATTCGTGGCTACTTGCAATATAGTGATCGTTCCGGGTCGTATTCTCTCAAGCAGCCTTACTTTTAAATTGCCTAATTAATTGTTCTTACATTAGTCTACTCTAATTACCTACTGATTAACTACCTAATTACCACAGGGGGTATGATTGCATAATTAAAGCTTAAAATAGAATTAGAATACAAACCTATAACTAACAGAACATAGAACAAAACGAAATTACACACAAAACATGTAATCAGTCATCCAATCTCTAAAGCCTACATCTATTATCATCTCGTCCTTGGTTTACTCTGATTTAATCGTACCATTCAGTTTCCAACTAAAATTCCTAGAAGATTTTCCAAGACTGAATCATATTAGAATCATAATCACAACCTAATATAATTTATTTAAGCCCTAACCGAATCATGCTTGATAATCACCAAAGGTAAGCCATTTCGTTCTACTTACTTCACCAATCGGTTAAAGCAAGATTACACCTCAAATAAGAATCATAAAATTGAACCTATGCCTAACTCAATCATAACAAAACAGAGATAAACATAAAAACCAGAGGCCAATGTAGAACATAAATGAAATAGGATTAAAAACCAGAAAACTTATCTGTTATTGAGGGAAAGATTCAAGATACACAGCTCCAGTTCATGTCTGACTAATTACAACACTTTTAGCCTTCCATGGAGTCCAAAATACTCCAAAACATAGAAGAAAATTTTGGGGAGGGGGGAAGGTAAACTTACGAATTACACAGGAAATAGAAGAAGATGAAACTCTTCAAAGGAAAAAATGGTAGTCTGAAGTGCTTTTTATCTTTAGCCAAGGAGGGAGGATGAATTTGACTTTTGGTTAGGTCCCTTTCAACTTCTATTTTGACCAGAAGAGTGCAGCAAAAGTGCAGAACAAATTCATAGAAATAATGCTATAGAAACTCTCTTTTGCTGGTGCAGAAAAGTAGTTGCCATTTTTGGTTTCTACTGCTTTTTTTGATACATGTTTCAGCTGCTATTTGCTTTCTCGTTACTGCTGTAAAGTACAGAAATAGTGGGCCCCAGTCCAGTCAATACCTTTTCAGCCCTAGAATGCTATGTCAGCATTCAGGTGGCCTCCAAGTTAGCAAATTACTCTCCAATAATTTATCTAATAAATGCATAATTGAAGCATATTATTTCTATAATTAATTTACACCCAATAAATCTAAAACATAATAATCTTAGAGAGTTGGTAATATTAAAATGGCAATAGGACTAAGATAAGGACTAAGTTGCATATCAAAATGCCCAATATCACCCACATTCATTAAAGTCCTTAAGGAATGGTAGGTACATGAGATACACCTTTGTGCCAGACTTATCTAGCATCAGGTACCCCCCGATCAAGCGTAAAATATAAGCATACAAAATATAGATAACTTGATTATTTGTGGGGTCTTCTAGCAAATGATTAAAGGTGTCTGTAAGCTAGTTCATACTCAACCTCTGGCCATCTAATTTACTTGATGGTGGAGCAACACCCAGAAGTCATTGACATGGGAGACTAATCATGTTACCTATCTGCCACCACATAGGAGACTGAGTTGAACTGCTACATTTTGCAATATGATTGTGCATTCTCCCTTAGTGGTGTGAAAAGTATGTGTCTCATGCCACCATTGCTCAACAAGTGCCGAGACTAGAGCTGGGCTGTGTTTAAATGTGCCTAATTGTTTGACACTGTAGAACCCAGCAACACGTAAGTGGGGGAGGATCACTAATGGCGGGTTGCCAACAAGTATACATTGATGTAGACGTAAAACGCAATCTCTCTGCACAAATACAATTTTTCATATTAATATACAATAACAAATATATAAAAATTATAATAATAATGCTTATATATATTTGATTTATGAACGAACCTTGTTTGCCCAAACATCTTGAGAGATGTGACAAGACTATAAATATAGAAGTGAGTCATCATTAGGACATGGGTTTATAGCTTGTCTAGGATCTGCCATATGATAAGATATTCTAATGTAGGTAAGAAAAATAATATAATTTAAAGAAAGAAACAATAAAACAATTTAATGTAGGAAACAAAAATTCATTAAAAAATATCAAAGATTAAATGAAGATGGTTCTCATTTAAGAATATCAAATATTACATAAACACAATCTAACTGGGATGCCAATATGGACAATTTGCTCTATTGTGGCCAGGTCACCTTCATAAACCATATCTAGATGGCTGGGCTCGTTGTCTATAGTCCATGTCCATTGCAACCATACTGAGTGCGGTTGCCCTTTATGTCTGATACAGGATGGATCCAAAATTAGCTTAGGACCTTCAGCCAATAGTTAATACTCCTGTCCATCGATAGGATGAAACGATGAGCTATAAGCCATTAAAATCATCTTAAACCAATAAATAAGGTGAACAAACCCATCATGACTAAACCTTACATATGAGTAAGCTGCCATCGCATGCAGACACAGAAAATGCCAGACTTGAAACTTGCCATAATTACACTGACCTTCCACAAGGCTAAGCTTGTAAATACGACCTTGGCGACGTCCCAACTGCGCCCGATCAAATGAGCATAGAATGCATGAAGTTGCTTTAGCTGCATGCTCTACAATCATCTTAAGCATAACCTCTAAATATGTCCCTTGGCATTTATTTGTGCTCTCGTGGTTGCCGATTGTTTTTCAAAGTAAGTACCTAGCTTATACAATGTAGCTTTCACTAATGGTAGCACAGGGAGATGTCAAACACCCTTGAAGACATTTTTCATACACTCAGCTAAGTTCATCGTCATATGACCCTATCGATGACCATCAGTATCATATGCCTGTGACAATTGCTCGTAAACCGCTTATTTGAATTTACATATGAGCTAAGCATTTCTTGAACAACCTCATCTACCTCATGACAGTCATATGAATATCCTAGTCAAAATAATACAATATTAGTGTACAAATCATTTATGCACCCAAATAATATTGAAATAGAAGATGGCACATACTGGTATGTTTGAGCCTTGACGCCATCCACTTAAAACATAACGTGGTGCGCACATTGCTAGCTAAGTGCCTCAGATAAAACATATGGGGTTACCAATCAAGAACTTGTACACCTGCTATAAAGCCCGTGGTGCCTATTAGAAATTAAAATGATATGACAATCACAAACAATGTCAGCACTTAGATGTTGAATAAATCATAACCAAGAAGCACCATTTTCTTGTTCAACAAGTGCAAATGCAATAGGCAATACTTTGGTGTTGCCGTCTTGAGATGATACTATTAATAAGGTTCCTTTGTACTTTCCGTATAAAAATGTACCGTCCACCTACAGAATGGGCTTTAAATATGGCAAGGCATTTATGCGGGGTTTGTAAGACCAGAATACCCATCAAAATAACTCCCATGGACCATTTTTGTCTGGGGGACAATGATCTGTATCCCAAACCACCACAGAACCTAGCATGAAATGTTCAACTACTTTCATCTACTGGGGTAATAAGGCATATAACAGTTCCCACGCTCCAAATGCCATGGAAATGGCCATCAATTTTCCAGCCCATGGTTTCTTATAGGAAATATTGTAACTGAATTGCACACGAATCAAGGCGATCACTTGACTAAATAAGAGATCTGGCTTCTTGATCACTAATGAGTAAATATGATTTGCTATATTGTCTCCATCCAATTTTGGGTGGTCTTGAGCCAGTGATGTACGGAAACAATTGTGTGGACCTGGATACTTCGTGATCACCTAGTAATGGCTATGCTTTTTTTATAATGGCCCTGACTCTCCACCCACAACCGTTTTCTTTTCTAGGGTATACATATATCTCAACACCTTTCCTTTGGTAGGCCACCCTAAAGTCCTGATGATTTTTTATAGAATATACTTTCACTGCAAGTCGCAAAGCCATTTTGTCATTGAACTGCTTTCCAACATAGAGATCGATGTCATTCCTTGCTGACCTTCCAGGTTCTCTGTCATCAATTAGCTCCTAATTTGGAAGGCTTGTTAAAACGTTGTATGCAAGGTCTTTGTAAACACTAGTGGGAGGGACCCAAATTCCCTCACCTTACCCATCGATATCATCATCACCGCCAACATCTACTTCATCACCACCAACATCTATAGCATCATTGCCATCATCATCATTGCTAGTATCTAAAGCATCATCACCACCAACATCGCAGCCAACATCTAAATCATCATCACCACCAACATCGCAGCCAGATCATCACCAAAACACTCCTTCTCATTAGTAAAATCATCCATGTATAACCGAGGAGATGAAGGAGCATCATCTAGTTGTAGCACCGGTTCATCATCATTTGCCATCAACAATTGACTGTATATGCCTTGGATGGGAGGCTGCGATGACATCTCACATGGAACGATGTTTTGAGATGTACCGGCTTTAGTGATAAGTTCTATTTGACAATTGGAGGTTTCAACTAAAAATTCAAGGTTCTCAGCTTCACTTCTCAAATGTTTTGTGATCATGGATCTAACTGTGTTGTCAATCTTCAAATTTATCTTGACATACTCCCCATTCAATCGGTACCTGTAGCTTATTTTTGACACTGATTCACTTAGAGGGAGATCTAAATAATCACGAATTATACTTTGTAATTCATCCAGAGTGATATTTAGATCATTCAGTGACATTATATCACAAATATCAGATTTAAATTTAACCCTCTCATTACCCTTAACAGTCATTCCATTGACATAAATATATACATTTATGAAAGAGCTCATCTTAACTGCATATAACACAATATAATTCATATTAATAAACTAAAAAGTCTATAATTAATTTGTAAATATCTTCAACTCTCTAAAGTAATTTCAATTATTTATACGTTAAATATCTCAATTTATTATTTAACATATTTAAAAATTTATAAAATTAAAATGCATAAGTTTACAATTAATTTTTAAAAAATGTGAAATTAATTTATAAAAAATAATTAAAATATATATTCTGAATAATTCATATTATGAAAAATAATAAAGTAAAAAATATATATAATTAATGTGTAAATATCATCAACTATTTTTTTATATTAGTCTTTTATCTTAAAGTCTCTTATCAAAGTCAATTAATTATTTTTAAAAATTAAAAAAATACCCAATCTTATTTTCTTAATATGTTCCAAAATTATTTTTTTAATTTATTCTTTTAACTTGAAGTTTAATAATAAAAAGATACAAAGATTTTTTTATTTTAAATATTTATAGATTAAATATCTCCATTTATTATTTTATAAATAATAGTATTCTGTAATTTTATTTTCAATTATAAATTTATAAAATTAAATTACATAAGTCTACAATTATTTTCTAAAATGTTAAATTAATTTATTAAAAATAATTAAAATATATAATCTAAATAATTCATATTATGCGAAATAATAAAAGGAAAAATATATAATTAATTTGTAAATATCATCAACTATTTTTTATATTAGTCTTTTATCTTAAAGTCTCTTATTAAAGTCAATTAATTAGTTTTAAAATTAAAAAAGTCACCCAATCTTATTTTCTTAAAATATTTCATTTTTTTAATTTATTCTTTTAATTTGAAGTTTAATAATAAAAAGATACAAATATTATTATTTTGTATTTTAAATATTTCTAGATTAAATATCTCCATTTATTATTTTACATGATAAGTAATAGTATTCTTTAATTTTATTTTCAATTAAAAATTTATAAAATAAAAATTCATAATTTTCCAATTAATATATAAAAATATGAAACTAATTCATAAAAAAATAATTAAAATATATAATCTGTAAAATTCATACTATACGAAATTATAAATTAATAAATATATAATTAATTTGTAAAATTTATTCTTTAACTTTAAGTTTAATAATTAATTTCTACAAAAGTTATTATTTTTTATTTTAATTATGTAAAAAATAAAATTTTTACTAGTATGAAAAAAAAAACGTAACATATGTAAAATCCAAATGACATTCAAGATTATATTAAAAAATAAGTACATCCTAACTGAGTAAAATATATATATATATATATATATATATATATATATATATGCAACAAAAAAATATAAAATAATACAATCAAATTTACAATTATAAAATTACACAAACTAAAATATATAACACGATCTAAAAAATAAATAAAGTATATAACAAGATCAAAATTATAAATATCATACAATTTCTAATAAAAAAAAATCTAACTAAACTAAATTTAACAAAATATACAAATTTAAATATACTAATATGAATATTAAAGTAAACTTAATAATCTAACCTTAAAATTTTATTTATGCTAAATCTACTCTTTTTTTCTTCAGCTAGTCTTTCCTCTCTTCTTCTTCAGCTCTAACACGTCTTTTCTCTCTTCGCTTCAACTCCTGCTCGCCAGCCTCTGTTTGTGAAGTGTGTGTGTGTTTGGAAGAAAGGTGCATCTCTTATATACACACACAATATTTACTTTTTCATCAACCATCCCCTTCTCTCTTCTTTAATTTTCTTGCCTTCCTCCCTCTCCCCCTTTAATTCAAACACTCTTTCCTGTATTCAACATGCATGCAGGGAATCTCTACAACATGTAGGGAATCTCTGCAACATGCAGAGATTCCCTACAGTGTTAGAAGCTCGGCTTTGACTGAGCCGAGCTTCTAACATTTTTTTTGTTTTTTTAATAGAAGCTTGGCTTAACTTCTGACAGGTTTTTTTTTTTAAAGCTTGGCTTGACACAGGTTGAGCTTTATCAATAAAAAAAAGACAAAACCCTGATTTGACGGAAAGAGTAGTACATGGGTACATAAATTTAAAATAGTAGTATACGGGTAAATATTTTTTAGAATAGTAGTATATCAGTAAATTAGTCATTTTTTCCTTTCCTTTTCAATTTGAGCCTAGCCATATACTCAAAATTTCAAATTAACCCCAAAAAAAGTTTACTTTTGGCACTACACATGGTAGAGTGTTCATCGAAATTAACATGCAAGATTGGGTTGGGATATATTGACGTGGTTCAGTTTTATTTGTTTCAACTCGCAAACAATTGGTTGAAGTAATGAGGTCAAAATTTGCAAATTTATTGAACTTAAACCAACCCATCATGTCCTACTTGGGCATGTGACTATCATAGTATATGAACTTAATGTCATTTTTGTAAACTTCACCTGGTAACTATATGATACACATACATCTACAAAACAACATCTAATCAAGCAATTAAACTCATAGCATTTTATTAACAACAATTCCAAAATGGGGATTTTCATTATCACAATATGATGTTCCATACAATTAATAATGATGTTTATAAACATTCCAATTATACATACCAATGGAGTAATTATCTAGAATGTTCATAGTTTCAAAAAGGGTTAAGAAGGACTTTGCCCATGAAATCCAAATACATAACAAACACAAACAAATCCTCTTCCCCTAGGCTCCCACTAACATGATTACAGAGCCTACTCTAGAAATCCAAATATGGAATGGTTACACCAAATGAGCCCTGAGATATGAAAGGGGCATTTGGCACAAGAAATTCGCTACTCAAAAGGAAATGACTCTTCCTTAACTATATTATGTGAAATGTTAAAAATAAACATGGTGAACATATAACTCAGTGAGAAGATAAACCAACTGTACTATCAACAAGACAAAATTATCATTAAAACACATTGTTCTATTCAAATAAGAGTAAGAGCATGCAAGAAGCAATCCAATGTGGTAAACCATTCATGATATGCTTCTAAACAAACAACTCTCATTACATAAAGGACGTACTTCAACCCTCCTAAGGTATCCTTGTGTCACATCCCTAAACACGGTATATGACCGGCACAGTAGAAAGGTTAACCTTATGCAGTAAGCCTAAACAACATAGCTTAATAGAGTGAAAATATCCATATCAAAAAATGCTCCACCAAAAATTATTAACTATTTATTGAAAAGAAATTTCCTTGTGCAATATTCAAGAGAAGAAAATACCCATTTCTCCTTTCATTCATTTAACCATAAAGTTTCATACAAAAGAATATTTGATATTCTAACCACAAGTTCCAAAGAAAAGAGCCATAACCCAAGACCAATTTACAAATATATACGAATGGTCCTAGGTAACCTACATGATCACAGAGCGACACCTAGAAGCTTAAAAGAATCACCAAGACCAAAACATCAAAGACTAACTATTTACGGTGATTTTTAGTCTAACTAGAATCCGACAACAAATTTCTTATGTGTCAATTTGTTAACGGAGATCATTAGTCAAAGGCCAAATCTAACACCAAATACTTGATTCTATTGAGAACGATTGTGTTTTCAAAGTTATGCAGTAATTTTATTTAAAAGAACAAGTACTAATGCTTTGACAAGTTTTGTATGAAAGAGCTTGAGGCTAGCTTTTTTTTTTTTGCAGAAGTTAAATAAAAACAATAAATTTACAGAAAAGTAATTTGTAGAATGTAAAGTGCGTTGGAAGAATAAACTGCAGAAAGTAAATGACAGAAAGGTAAAGTAAAGAATGTAACGGCAGAAAGTAAATTGCTAAAAATAGATTGCCAAAAGTTAAAGTGCATAAAGTTTAAAAGAAAGCGATTAAATTGCACAAAGTAAACAAAAGCATTTAAATTGCATGAAGTTAAATGAAAGCAACAAAGGATTGGAATGTTAAAAGACTTGAATTAAATTTCACTTGAATGTAAGGTGAAAAACATACTTTGATGTTGATCCTTTAATCTGCTCATGTCAGATGTTAGGATTTTTAATCAAGAGTTGCCAACCCCTTTTACAACAATTAACTAAGTATTTACAGGCAAATAACCAAAGTAACTACCTATCTATTTAATTGCCATATGTGACAATTTGCATTGCATTGACAATTACCCTAACCCACGTAAACCATTATCCTAAGCCACGTAAGTGACAGTTTACATGTTTTGACATAACTATCTTGAATTAGTGTAACCGTCTTTGACGACTTCCATCCGACATCTTCTCTTGCCTTCAACATCCAATAACCAAGTTACCTTGAAATGCCCTTTTCTTTGACAACCTCAGATTTGACTCGTTCATCGATCATGTCTGAATTTACCTGTCAAATGACGTGCTTTTTTGACAACACTTTAATAGATGAATGCCGAACTACTATAAGCCTGACGTCCATTCTTGTTGCTTCCTTCTGTCGAATTCATCTCTGTCAAACTACTACCTTTTGTCAAATTTTATGCCAGATCACTTTTTTTTACACTTAAATGATTGGCACTTTTGTTGTATTATTGAGGATGATTTCTTGTCAACCAAGCAGCTCACTTTTGCTATCAAATATTTGCATTTTTATTTTAAAAAATAATCGTCCAACAGATGCCCCACAAAATTTTGTTTTTGATGGACATGGAGAGAATTAAATTTTAAATGGCCTCGAAATTGACACCGAATTTCTAGATATTTAGCTCAGAATCATGATTATCCCTAGTATGACAACTATTTCCTCTGTACATGAACCATCAGTGCCTACGTAAAGTTTCATGTTCCTTAAGTCTTTTAAAACCCTGAACCCTAGTTGTCAAGCCACTTACTTTGTTATCTGCGCTATTTGCATTCTCTTCACGCCATTCCTCTTTTTAGCATTTTCAAAAAATCTTCATCCTCGAGCTATTCTCAACAATGGCCTCTTCTTCCAATGTCGGAGCTTCTTCTTTTGCTAAGTAATCTGCCATTACTAAGAGTAAGAATATAATCCATGACCCAATTGTAGATCCTTTAGAGATATGCCAAAAATCAAAGGTAATCATCCCTATCTCTGATTCTTCTTCTACTCCTCCATCTACTTTTCTAGGGCCTATGCTTTCCCCAGAGACTTTCTTAGTAAACCTTTATTTGGTATTTCCCTTCAAGACTCCTGACTAGGCTAATCTTGCCTCGGGCTTGACAATACCCATTCACTACTTCAAGAAGGCTCAAAGAATATTCTGAACTTTACTTTCCCAAGTTGATGGATACCATACCTAGCTTGATAGAGTGCAAGCAAAGGGTGAGTTTTGGAAAAAGATGGGCATCTATAACTTTATCTAACTCTCCCGACATACCATCAAGATAGATCTGGCTATGGTAGGGGCTTTGGTCTTTTTTGGGAACAAAACCACCAATAATTTTCATTTTTCATATGGCATGATGGGTCCGACGGTCTTTGATATATCGGTAATCACGGGCCTTTGACCAGATGTGAGGGTCATCCATCCGTAGCTTTGACCTCGTCAAGTTATAGAAGTCTATTCTTCCAAGCACATCTCTTTTTCTTCTTTCATTAGTCTCCACCACAAGGATTCTGACGACATGTCGGATGAAGAACATGTTGCCTTTTTCTTGCTCTGGCTGTCAGCTTATGTTTTTGCTCGAAGTTTGTGATGGTAGCCAAATCCTTACAACCCTTGGCTAACCTCATCCATAAAGGCGTCTGACTGGCCTTGAACAAATAGCTTCTCGCCAATCTCTTCCAAAGTATGAGTCATATGGTTGATAATATCAGGGCTCAGATGAAGAAAGAAAATGTTGGAGGCCCTATCTAGCTGTTACAGCTGTAGTTGAATGTAGTTTTGGAGAGGCGACTATTCGTCAAGCCTTCATTGGACAAGTTGGCTAGTTACATGTCAGGTTCATATGGATTGAGGCTCCGCTACCTAACATGTGACTCCCTTACTTGCTTCATGAACATTTGTTGACTTGGGAAACCAAAGATAGAAGAGAAAGAGTACAAAAGATGGATTTTTGGAGGATTTTTTTCCCAAAAACTGTGAAGAACAAATCTAGAATAGAGGAGCCTAAATTCTGGCGCCCAGGTGCCAGGGTTCCTAAAAGGAATTTGTGACTTGGTGCCTAAGCACCAAGAAACATTAGAGAATAAGTGAAGCCGACATCTAGGCGCCCTTCAGGTAGAAAGGGGAAGAGGTTTAGTATGTTGTGGTGCCCAAGCGCCCTCGAGGCAGAGAGGAATGTGAAGTGTATATTTTGAGGGGATTGTTGAGGGATTTTGATACCTAGTTGTTGGGACTTCTTTTATAATTGACTCCATTTCAGGACTTTGACTACAATTAAAACTTTGTTGAGGCAAAGGTGAGTGGTAGACCTTGCCAAAGTTATTTTATTTCAAGTACAATGTAAATCCATCCTCCTTCATTTGTGGAAGATAAGTTGGTTATACCTCTAATTGATTATATAAATTAGAATGTGGAATTTTGTGTGGAATATTTATCGTGGTATTGGTGTCGTTGCATCCATTCATGACACCTAACAAAAATAGAAATGTGTAAGAAAGCAGAGGGTTGGTCTTCTACATGATCTGGAATATTCAGAGGGGGTTAACCTCTGGAATACACTCATTAAGGGTTGGTCTTTAATGGGTAGAGTGGTAAAATATGGCAAGCATTACATTTGTTTGATTGCATATGGGTAATCTATTTATGGTTATTTAACGTTTTCTTTGCATTTGAATAATTTCCATTGGTGATGGTGAGTTACAGTATTTGTACTTGTGCACTGTAATTATTTTTCTGCACAGTTAATTACTCACTGAGTTTTGATGAGATCACACCCTCTATGGTTACTCTTTTCAGATATGGAGACTGGGGAAGAGGAGTTTCCACTAGAGAATTAGTGGCTCTTTTGGAGTTATACTTCTCTTTGTGTCGGTGGGATCATGGAACCAAATTTTGATAAGTGTAGGGTAACGCTCTGTAGTGTGTTAGGCCACCTAGGCATGGGGTGGGAAACTATACATTATAAATTTGGTTTTAATTTATCTTTGTATTGAATTTGTTGTGTTCTGATGTTGTAGGATTTTCTATACATATGTCTATAAATAATATTATACTTTTATGATAATAACTGGCTTGTGTATTACTAGTTATGGATAGCTAGGACTGTTTGTTGTGGTAATGGAATATTCACGCTTGTTAAATGGATTTAATTTTCGGGGCATGACATGTTCTCCTTCCTTTATGTGGAGGTTTAATAATGGGTTTATTGTGCAAAGTAGTAGAGAAAACTAGTATGGGCCAAATTTAATTATGAAATTTATCTTCACTTTTGTTTTGATTACATAACTTGTGGAATATACTATATTGTTCAAACTAGAAAACATGGTCTTGGCATGGTGATATTGTGTCGAATATAACTTGTTGCTTATGGTAAAGTGACAAGTGTTTCATTTATTGTAGAATTTATTTACCATAACTAGGTGAATTGAGAGATTATCACTTGTTTTCTTGAATTGAAGCCTACGTGTCATTGAATGTGTTATGTTACAATATTATTGTGAACTAAACATGAGTATAAATTGGGTATGTATGGTGAACCATAAGAGGAGCTTGTGTTGCTTTCTCAATAGCATATTTTGGGATGACCCTGATTGTTAGGAGTAGTACATTATGGGAAGAGTCCCAGTGTAATTGTGAAAATGGTGGCTTGGTACGTTAATTAGTGTACTTGATAGTTATTATATGTCTTAAGTTCGTCATTGGTATTATGCAATGGACTACATGATGTGATGGACATTTTACTATTGTATGCTCTTAGAGTATTTTATGTGGGATTTATGAGTTGTAATCCCATCTTGTTTTGATATCTCTCATTATTTGTGATTATTGTGGATGAATGCTATGCATCATATAAGATGTCTGTATGACACTTCGAATGAGATTGGATTGGTGGTAGTATAAGGAGCCATGTAGCTCTCTTGAATTATGACCAATAACAGTACGTGAGATACCTGTGTGGTACTTAGATAAAAGTGTACTAGTGGTGATATTAAGAGGAGCATGTGTGGCCCTCTTTGTGATGGAAATGAGAATAAAAAAAGGAGCCTATGTGGCCTCTCTATGATGGAAATGAGGACGAAAAGAGGAGCCTATATGGGCCTCTCTGTGATGGGAATGAAGAGTTAATGGAGCCCTCCTAATTTATAACCTATGCACATATGGTAATCATTGAGCACCTAGTGAAAAGCCTGTGTGGCCCTCTCCACTATAATATATGAGAATATTAAGGGACATCAATGTGGTTCTCCCTCTATTATGATCCATGAGAATATTAAATGAAGCCTATGTGACCCTCTAATCTATAATTTATGGTGATAAACTAATGCGAATGCCCATGAGGAAACGTTTAAAATAATATTATGATTTTTCTACATATACTATGTTTCTCGTGGTTGGTGACTCGATTTCATTGATATGTGGTTGGCATTATGTTGTGGACCCTAGCCATAAGTGTGTATTGGTATTGTTTTTGCTAATATGTATTTATGTGATGGAAATGTAATGAGTTTGGATTTTGGATTTATGAGATGAACCATATAAGATTATTCATAGGGAGATTTGGACACATTTTATTATCTTTCTCATATTGATATGATGAAAGTCCATTCACTCAAGATTATAATTTAGATACATATTTTTTTTACATTTATATATGTAGCATACATTATCGTATACTCTTGTTAGGCTAGGCCATTTATGATGAGTTATGTGGACAAGACTCACCCCATCACAATTTTAGGTAATGTATAGTTTTTTGTTTTTTTTGTAGGAATTCTAGAAAGCTCTGTAATCAGGTAGGTCATGGTTTTGATGTTGTATGGATGGTTGTAGTGTGTATGAATGATGCTGGAAATGAATCAAACATTTAAGCTTATGTAAATTAATTTGATGAGAAAGATACTTGTATTTTCACATGTATTTATGAGAAGAGGATTGAACCTCTTGAGTAATTCTTTTATTTGTGCATAAGAACATGATGTAGCTTTTTATAAAATGGTTTAATAAGTGAGTACAGATGTATGGGTTGAGGGAGTATTAGGCTTGCGGCAATGTGAGTTAGACACCGTCCGCGTAGGTCATGGGCCTGAATTTGGGTCGTGATAGTTGTATGTCTTATTATCTTGTTATCAACTTCTTAATTTATATGGGTGAAATTTTATATACATAACTTGCTAAAATTATTCTAACCTAAAAACCAAAATGTGCATGTGGCAAGATGGTAAAAACTAAAATGGAAAAGACATTTAATTTAACAAAAAATAAGTATATTATTACTAATGAATTAGGAGATATGAAAAAATATATATATATTTATATAATTATTTGATGTAAAAAAATTAAATCAAGAAAAATTGAAGAGTATAAACAAAAAATTTTATATAATCATCTAATTTAAAAAATAACAATAAAATCTTTTTAAAAAATTATTTCTAATTTTATGACAAAATAAATTATTTATGGATATTTATATTTTAATTATTTATGACTAATGAATATGGTTTTAAGACCTTAAAGTGTAAAATTTGCATATAAATTATTTATTTTACTTAATTTTAAATTTATTTGTAAACAAATATAAGTATATATATATATATATAATTTTTAATTTTTAATTTTTTAATTTATTTATCTGGTTCAGCAATTTATTCAGTAATTGAACTAGTGACTCAGAGCTCAGCCCGAGTCAATGACAGGGTCGGTTTTAAAAACATTACTTTAAAAACTTCTAATGGTGACATGGCACACTTTTCATTATCAGATAAGTTGAATTATTCATATTTTGGAGACGAGACTCTCTAGTCCTCATGTAAACCAAAAAGAACCCAAGTCTAAAAGGACGATCCTGTACCATGAAACAATCCCCTCTAGCATCTTTGTGATATCAAAAGGAATTTTACAAAATAAATTATACATTTAAACTATTAATAAAAAGATGGTTTAAATTAATTTTTTTGACACGGTCTATATCTCCGTCCTACCATTAACCAAAATTTTCTCACACACCAGTTGTCTAATGCTAGAAATTTTTTATCGCCATAGACTCATTTTTATTTAAATTCTTTAATTAACCCAGATTCAAATTAAATTGCGTATGTAACTCAGTTTTGTTGTAACAATTAAAACGCACTTAGGAAGTGCAAATTATTCACACATAAAACGCACCTCCCAAGTGCGTGTTCATCTAAATTCGAGTATTGTTAGAGTACACACTTGTGAAGTGCGTATTCATTAAAGTACGCACTTGGGAAGTACGTATTTAGTTAGAGTGCACACTTGTGAAGTGCGCATTGAGTGCATATTTTTTTGACCTTATCTTTTTACCATTAAAAAACATTGTATAAAACAAGCACCACTTCACAAAAAAAAAACGCTGACTTCTATTTTCCGATTGAATACATACTTCCCAAGTACGCATTTAGCCAGAGTGCACACTTGTGAAGTGTGCATTGAGTGCATATTTTTTTCGACCTTACCTTTTTACCATTAAAAAACATTGTATAAAACAAGCACCACTTCACAAAAAAAAAACGCCGACTTCTATTTTCCTTCAGTTTTTTTTTTCATTCATTTAGACAGTGAGATTGTTGTTTAGAGGAAGAAAAAAAAAGGTAAGTATTAATAATTTATAATTTTGTCTTAATTTGATGATTTAATTATCATTTGATTTTTTGGAATGTTTTTGTTGTTAGTTTTATGAATTTTATGTTTGATACTTGTATAATTAATTTATGAATTTTATTTTTAGTACATGTTTGATATGTCATGACTTTTTATAATTTCTTTAGTTTTATGAATTTTTAAATTAATATATGTCATGCATTTTTCTTATGACTCTTTGTTTTTGTTTTTTGGTTATTTCCATGAATTTCTTCATTAATTTTATAATTAATATATGAATTCTTTATCTTTTAAGTTTTATTTTTTTTATAACGTAATTTATGAATTTTTATTTTTCATTTACGTAATAATTAGTTGTAAATTGTATTATAGTCCTTAGTTTTATAATTATGATTATTTATTTTTCTTAGTTTTATATTTTTATAATGAATGTAATTTATGAATTTTTATTCTGGTTAATAGATTTAGTTAGTTGTAAATTATATTATATTGTCGTCTATTCTTAAGATTTTTTATGTTTTTTTTTCAATTTTTTATGGATTTTGTCCTAGTTTTATAATTAATTTATGATTTTTTATTTTTGTTTAGGTTTTAGGTTTTTATAATGATGTAATTTATGAATTTTTACTCTACTTAATAGATTTAGTTTGTTGTAAATTGTATTATATTGTTGTTTATTCTTAAGACTTTTTATTTTTTTATTTTTCAATTTTTTATGGATTTTGTCCTTAGTTTTATAATTAATTTATGATTTTTTATTTTTCTTAGTTTTATATTTTTATAACGATGTAATTTATAAATTTTTATTCTGCTTAACAGATTGAGTTAGTTATAAACTGTATTGTAAATTGTATTATATTGTCCTCTATTCTTAAGACTTTTTATTTTTTTATTTTTCAATTTTTTTTATGGATTTTGTCCTTAGTTTTATAAGTAATTTATGGTTTTTTATTTTTCTTATATTGTTTTTTCTTAATTTTTTTTTATTTTTGTTTCATATTTTCGTGAATTTTTTCCTTAGTTTTATAATTTATTTACGAATTTTTTTAATTTTTGTTAGTTATTTTTTTATAATAATAATTGTAATTTATTAATTTTTATTCTTTTTAGAATGAGTTGAAGTGGGGTACTTCTTGTTCGTATTTACTCTAATAGGACTATATTGAGTGTTGGTTCTAATGGTATCATTTGAAGCCAATAACACTGTGGTGGTGAACATTCAGTGCAATATTTCTTTACATGTTTTGAGACAAATAATCCACCGTAAGTTGAGGCTAAGAGAACATGAGAAGATATCCCGCTTACTATATAGATATCCTATACAAATGATGCCATTTATGTTCGGGCAGCTCCAACTAAACGATGATGATGATGTAGAAGTGATGATTGATTGTCACCTATAATTGGGGGGGGACGTTAACAAGTATAGAGGTCTATGCAGACATTGAGGTGACTGAAATTTAATTAAATCCCAACATTCTTAATTTGAATGAGCATGCCATGTGGGATGAGGAGAGCGGACTATCTACACAATTTCATGTGTCACCGAGTGTACAAATTCAGCTCATAGAGGATGATGATATAGACATTCTGCCACCTGAACCACCTTATGATATTCTGGATGACATAGACGTCAATGACAGAGAAGACATTGAGGAGGACGATGTTGCCGAACCAGATCTTGAAGAGTTTGGAGGAAGCATACAAGAATTAATGGGTGGAGATGGTGAGGTTGAGCTAGTTAAGCCCATCACATTCTATGTACCACCCGATTACATGACACAAGCAAATATAGCCTTAATAGATGAGCTAAAAATTCCAGACGTCCTTGACGCCTATAACTGGGATGATGATTTAGACCTTGCTGTTAGTTTATTATTTCTTGACAAAGATGCACTCACAAGAGCATTGAAATCATACTCAATCAAGAGGCACAATAGCTTCAAGGTAGAAAAGTCATGGAAGAAATATCTGTAGGTAAAATACGTGAAATTTAGGGATGGTTGTAACTGGCGAGTGAGGGCTTGTTTGAAGAAGAATTACGGCATGTGGATGATCACAAAGTACAGCAGAGATCACACATGTTTTATCATCCATTTCCCAAGACCATAGGAAGTTGGACTCTGATTTGATCGCCACTGCAATTATGGCACAAGTGGATCAATCTCCAGACATACCTATCTCTTAGGTGAAAGAGTGTATTAAAGAGTAGTTCGCATATATGGTATCCTGTAAGAAGGCATGGATGGCAAAATAGAAAGCTATAGCTAAGAGCTATGGTGATGGGGAGGCCTCATATTCACAATTGGGTAGTTGGTTTATAGCAGTTCGACAATTTCTCCCTGACACCGTGGTTGATTACAACTGGGACTACGATCGACAAAATGATAGGAGAATATTTCGTTGTATTTTTTGGGCGTACAAATCATGCATCGATGCATTCAATCACCTAAAACATATGAAACCTATGACTTAAGCTGACAAACTTTCCTTTATGGAAAATACAAAGGGACATTGTTGATTGCATGCAGCCAAGATGGGAATCGTCACGTTCTACTGCTTGCCTTTGCAATTATGGAAGGTGAAACTCTTGAGGCATGGTATTTCTTCCTGTATAGGTTACGTCAACATGTTCTGAAGAACAAGTATGTTTGTTTGATTACAGACAAACACGCATCAATTAGGGAGGCCATTGATAAAGCAGAGAACGGCTGGCAACCACTGCTAAGATACCACGTTCATTACATGCGACATTTGGCAAGCAATCTAAATGCAAAATTCAAAAACAAGCGCTTGAAGCAACTCTTTGTAAACATATATATTTTGTTGACCCTATCATTTTGTTATCTATGTTGTTACATTTGACATTAATATCTTTTACTTACAATGTTATTACCTGTACAAGATACTCATATAAATGACCCATAGTTGAGAGAAAGATGATCAAGCTTCGAACACTTGATGTCAGAGCTTATAACTGGGTATTGGAACATGCAGATGATAGATCTTTATGGTGTCGAGCGTATGACGATGGAAGACATTGGGGTCACATGACAATTAACGTGGTAGAATGTATGAATGACATGCTTAAGGGAGTGAGGAGTTTTCCTGTAGCGGCATTGGCTCAATCTACATACTATAAATTAACAAAATACTTCGCAGATAGGGCGGAAGAGGTATATTCCCAGATTCTAGCTGAATAAAAGTTTTGTACCTATGTGCGAGATCAATTGAAAGAACACGAGTAGAAAGCAACTGTTTGTGTCGTGACATCCTTCAACCTTGCCCAGTTTTGATTTGAGGTACAAGAACCTTATGATAGACGACGAAGGAAATTTGGACGTCGTTGTAGAGTTTTGCTAGAAAATAGATATTGCGACTGTAGAAAGTTTCAGGCACTTTGATTTCCTTGTGCACATGCCCTTGCAGCCTACTTAAGTGTCTACCTTGATTGCAAAAATTTCATCAACCAAATGTATAGCCTAAAGATGATATCAACTGCATATCGAAGTCCCTTTCACCCAGTTGGTGGAGAGCAATATTGGCCACAGATTTTAGGACCAACATTTGTACCTGACCCCAAAGATATCTGAAAAATAAGAAGACCAAAGTCTAAACATTTCAAGAATGAGATGGATTGGAAAGAATCAGGTGAGCCAACAAGGTGTGGAGTCTGTCGAGAAGTAGGGCATTATCACAGCATTTATCCAAACCGGCACCGTTTTGGAGGACCTAACAATCAGTGATATTTTGTGTATTACAAGTTAATTGTATCTTATAAATGAGTGAGTATTTTTGTTTCACCTTATTTACTTTATTAATTTAACTTATATTAAATAACTAGAATGAAATTAAATTCTAAATAATGGTAGTTATAATAATATTTAAATAATGTTATTTATAATAATGTTATAATAAGGTTAAATTATAAATAACGTTACAAATTCTTAAATCATATTTAAATTATTTATAATAACGTTATAATGAGGTTAAATTATAAATAACGTTATAAATTATTATATTATATTTAAATTATTTATAATAACGTTATAATAAGGTTAACTTATAAATAACGTTATAAATTATTAAATTATATTTAAATTATTTATAATGACATTATAATAAGGTTAAATTATAAATAAGGTTATAAATTATTTATAATATTTAAAGAGTATCTTATAAATAACGTTATAAATTAGAATTACATTTTGGATAAATTAAATAACAAGACTGAAAGAAAATAAAGTATTATACATATTTAATAACAAACTATAAGTAATAGCTCCCAGTACCACATCGAGTGGGCCTACTATCTCTTTGTGGTTGATCACGCTCAGGAGGAGGATCATCGCCCTAGTCCTCCTGTTGTTTTTCACCTTAGTTGCCCTCCTCATCCGATTCCTGACGATGAGTGAGGCCGACCTGAATCTGAGCTAAAGGAGGTAACTGGAACTATGAAAATCCAAATGATCCTAAACTCAACCATAGGCCAAACCCAAGATCCACAGATGGGGGCTTGTGTCTGTGGTGGCGTCATCACACTCTAGATGAACCAATTGTAATTGGATCCCTCAGGTAAAGGTGGCATGTTGTAAGTAGAGGATCCCTCATCGGTGGGGATAGTTGGCATCAGTGGCATGATGAAAGTAAAGGATCCCTCACTGATGGGGATAGTCGGCATCGGTGGCATAGTGAAAGTATAGGGTCCCTCATCAGTGGGGATAGTCGGCATAGGTGGCATGGTGAGCGTAGAGGGTCCCTTATTGGTGGGGATACAAGAGACTGAAGTAGCTGGAGGGGGTGCGCTGACCTCTTCTGTAGATGGTCATCGTCGCACAGATCTTCGGGTGCATGTATAGCCTCTAAGTTGCCAACGGTCTCGTCTAGTCTCTCCTCTAGGCACCTCTATGAAGGTTGTCTGAGGTGCTATGTGTACAGGAGGATCAGGCTACGACAAATGGTCATCACCCAATGCTCGCAACATATCCGCGCTGAAGCTCCCAATGTCTCCCAATAGGGGCGACTGAAAGGTCTGACTAAACTATAGCGTCGCAAGGTTGATAGACTAGTACCCAAGTGACTGTAGCATAATTGTAATTCATAATAATCAGAACACCACACCTTGTAGAAAAATAGAAAGTTTAATTCTGCTTAATAAATAAAAACTTACAGTCTCCAAACTTGCAGCTACAGTGCATGACATCTACCGCCGCGTGATGCGCCAATACCATGCCATGTATTCTGAATTCTTATGCAGCGGTACTTGGAGTGGTCGTGATATGACCACCCTCTATCTCTGTGCCTACCACCAGACGATGTATTCATGTTGTTCAGTCTGCCAGTTGATGTCCATTTTCCCTGTCAACTGTTGTGTGTGCTGCCAGTCATTGTTTGTAAGAACCGATGGGATTGGTTGATCTTGATTGAACTATCGTAGACATCTATCGGGCTGGTGCCACTCAATGATATGGAAGCATACCAAGGGAACGACGGCCTGCCAAATGTCAAAATCATTGTAGCAGTAATCTGGTATCAGATTCTCACACACCCTGTGCATATGGTTGCCACACAAACTGCAACATATAATTGTAGTTAAACAATGAAGCAACAATTAAAAAAAATAGAACGCACTGTTACAAGTTTATAACTCACATCGCTTTCCTTCAAGCAGTTAAATATCTCGTGATATTGTATCAGCAAATGCAGCGGGTGCTCACTCAGTACTTTGAAATTGCTCTACCTACATAAGCGTTGAAACGTAACATGTTAAATTAAATTAAACATTAGTTGACTAAATAAAAAATATTAGCACAAATATGCACCTGAAACTCAAAGGCGGATGACTAGGGTAATGAGCCTCTTCTTCGTCTGGGACTAATTATTGCACATGTCGATCTCAAATCTGAGGCTGGATTAATGGGAGTCGATCCCATACCTAAGCATGGAGAAGGTGCACATAACTTGCAAACTCCTTGTCAGCGTCAATGGCTCCACATAACTCCCGATAGAGGTGTGCTAGCACAGCAGAGTCCTAACTGTACTGGCCAGCAAACTGGAGGTCTCGAAGCAGAGGAAGGTACATCAGGTGCACAAACATACTGGACTTATCACTCATCAGCATTCCCCCAATTAATTTTAGAATATATGCCCGAGCATACTGCTGCTGTTGCTGCTTTATGGTGTTCGGGGGATCTCACTAAATTGGCTACCTAACCAAGGCAACGATATGCGCCCTCCTCTAATGGCTTCTACATAAGGATTGACGCCAAGCAGCTCCTGACAATAATCAATCCAAATGTAATTAGTTCGCCCAACCACGGGCAAACTGTCTATTAGAAGGCCTGTCTAGATGGCCACATCTTGCAAGATAATAGTACACTCACCAACAGGCAAGTAAAACATGTGTCTTGGGCCTTCATCGCTCCACTAGAGCGGAAATTATACCATAGTCAACTTCGAAATTACCCATCCGTGATGCTCCATAAAATCCTACTTGCTGAATATAAGGAGCAAGAGGCAACGGTGGGTAAAAAGAACTTCTGGTATACTTGTAGCAACGTCGATCTTTTGTGAATACACAGTTTTCCTATCACCACAATGTTAATCAACTTAGCATTATTATTGTAATAAAAAAACTAAATAAACAAATTAATTTCATACACACTTACCCCATCTCATATAACTTTAGATACATGTCTGTCTTACAGGTATAAAATGAAGGATCATTAGGACCAGGTTTTGGTGGCACCAAGTTTCTAGCGTTTTGGTTCATTTTACTTCTTTTATGAAAAAAAATGAATAATATTTAGGGTAAAGAAACCAATAACGTGGAACTAAAAATTATAAACACATAAAAAACATATACAACGTCTAAATTTAGATTAAAGAGACCAATAATTAAAAATAACAAATTATAAAATTTAACAGAAATATTTATTATATAACTAACTCACCAAAAAAAATAAAAATAAATAAATAAAATAAAAAGTTTAACCTTAAAAAATAAAAAGCCTATTTATTCTAAAAGTAATTATTTCAAAATAATAACATTTTAAAAAGTAATCTCAAAAAATCACTATTACAAATTATGCAGATGATAATATTTAGGTTAAAGATACCAATAATCTGGAACTAAAAATTATAAACACATAAAAAGCATATACATCTAAATTTAGATTAAAGAGACCAATAATTAAAAATAATAAATTATAAAATTTAATATAAATATTTATTATATATCTAACTCGACCAAAAAAAAGTAAAAAAATAAAATAAAATAAAAAGTTTAATCTTAAAAAATAAAAATAATTATTTCAACATACATTTTAAAAAATAATCTCACAAAATTACTCTTACAATTTATATAGATAATGTTAAGTAAAAAAAAAATAAGATTACTCTAATTCCACAAAATGAAAAATAATCAAAAAAAATTTTAACAAAAATAATTGAAAAAATTTAAACAAAATCCTAAATTTTTGACAAATCAAATAACTAAAAACATACTATCACAAAAAAAAAATAATTTCTAAAGTTTCGAGATATCAAACAAAATTTCTACTAGAACCCAAAAAGATATATTAAAAAAAAAATTACTGGGACACAAAGAGATATATCAGGAAAAAAAAGTTACTGGGACCCAAAGATATATATCAGGAAAAAAAAAAGGAAACTCAAACCATAAATAGAATCGAAACAAAGTTAAAGGGAGTCAAAAAATACCTTGAAACTGATCGAATGGCACAAAGGGAGATCGGAGACGCCGAGCAGCAACGCCGGAAGCAACACCGGTAAACTGTAAAAAATGGAGGGGACCACGCGAGGAAGAATAAGAAGTTTAACCGGGGGTGATTTTGAGATGATGAACACACTTGGTAAGTGCGTATTGAGTACAATGCGCACCTTTGAGATATGTACTTCTCTAGATATTCGCACATCTCAAGTGCGTACTGATATCGAGCATTTTTATATACTTTTTAGTCCCTATCTTAGTCCTATTACTATTTCAATGTTGCCAACTCTCCTATTTTATTATATTTTGAATTTATTGGGTGTAAATTAATTATAAAATTAATATGATTCAAATTCATAATTTTATCCCAATTAATTCATGTGCTTAATTTCAGATCAATTATTGGAGAGAAAAATGCTGACATGGACGTTTTGCTTACTTGGAGGCTACCTGGACATACTGACTGGGCATTGAATGGTTGACTAGGGCTGACTGGATTTTTGGTCCCCACTGTTCTACACTTTACAGCAAAGGGGAATGTAATTTCTGTTTTGACAGCATGGACCTCTTGCAGCAATCAATAGCAGACAGAAACAGCAAAGCAGTAGAGTAATTTGTCTGTTGCTGTTGCCACTTTTCTACTGTTGTCTTCCTGCCCACATCACGGAAGAAGCACCAAGGAGGCATCCAAGAGGCATCTAGGGTAGAATATTCTCTAAGGCATTGAAGGCATCAGTTTTTAAAAATCAGAGGACACTTTTATTTTCTAAACTTAGCAATTTTCGTAACTCTCTCTTCCACTCTGTTTTCCTTCTTCTGTTTTGCTGTCCTACTCTCATGGAGGGCTAAATCTCCATTGTAATCAGTCACTAGGACCTTGGGATGTTTTAGCTTGAACTGAAAGTGCAAGATAAGTGTTTTATTCTTCATTTCATCTCATTTCGTTTCTATTCTGCTTATATGTTTATGTTGCTGTCAGATTTTGGGTTGAATTTGAAAGAGCATAAACAGATTTATATATGAGATATAACCTTGCTTGACTGATTAGAAAAGTGAGTGAAACGAAAATGGCTAGTTAGATGATATTTAACTTGATTTGGTTGAGGCTTTCCTTTGAAATGCGTCTAGTTATAGTTAATGAAGATATTCTTGGCTATAGTTAGTAGTATTAAATTCTGGATGTTACTCTGGAATCATTCTTTTTTATAAAGAACCAAGTGATGAAATGAGAACAAAACTGATCAATGAGCTAAGTGATGATGGTTACACTCCCATAAATCCTAGTGGCTGGTTGCATGGTTTTCTGTCATTGTCAAACTAGTTTTGCTGATATTTTGCTGCTGTTGTTCATTGTTGCTGTTTTGTTGCCACTTCTATTATTACTGTCAACAAACCCCCCCCACGTTTATGTGCTTTTAATTAGTGTTTGGGTGTTCAGAATAACTAATTAGTAATTAGAAGTGAGGCTCCTTGAGTGAATACGACTTGGAGACCACTATACCGCAAGATTGTCACGAATTCAATTCTGGGCGATTCGGCATCGTAGTGGCATGAACCAGAATTTTAGCGCCGTTGTCGGGGAGACAATTCACTTCCAAGTTATCTAATTAGTTGTTTAAGTGTTTTCTTGTTTAGTTTTAAATTGTTTAATATTGTTGAAACGATTTACAAGTTTTGAGTTTTTATCGGTTACTATTCATAGGCAAAAAACTAACTATCTCCGATTGACCTCAAAATTGGTATACCACTAGCTTTTGGCATTTTAAGCAAGTTCTAACCTCTTGATTATCCAAAGGATCATCTTGGGCGGCCATTTTGCCAAATTCCATCGTTTAGGCCTCATTTTCTATTTTTTAATTTTTTTTATTTTTCTAATTAATTGTGATTTTTAGTGTTATTTTTGTAGTTTGAATTTTTGAATTCTGTTTTTTGTGTTTGTCTCTCCAATTTGTGAAGGATTTTTCCATGAAAAATCAGATTTTTCTATGAGAAATCAGATTTTTCTGAGATACTTCAATTTTTGGTGATTTTCATCAGTTGGAGTCTTTTGTAGTGATTTAGTTGTTTTTATTGTTTTTATTGTTTTCTTGTGAATTTTTGCCTTTCCTAGTATATGAGAAGGTCTGGTCACGTGGACTTTCCACCTTTTGATCTAGAAATTGATAGGACCTTCCATAGGCTAGTAAGAAGCAATAGCATTAGGACTAGTATAGTTTCTGAACTTGTTTCTGAAATTGTTGAGCTTGTTGTCAATAACATAGAAGTAGGATCAGATTTTGAATCTGATATTGTGTTTGAGTCAACTGATTTTGAGTTAGCTGGGACAACTAGGATGGATAATCAAAATGCACAAGTGCCTCAAAATAGGCAAGAACAATCCATTAAAGAGTTGATTGCACCTGATGTGCATTATCAACCATTGTGCATAAATTATCCTGAGTTAGATGCTAATTTTGAACTGAAATCTGGTCTAATCCATTTGTTGCCTAAGTTTCATGGTCTTGCAGGAGAAGATCCACATAAGCACTTGAAGGAGTTTCACGTTGTCTACTCTACTATGAGACCACATGGAGTTGGAGAAGAACAGATCAAATTGATAGCCTTTCCCTTCTCTTTGGATGGGGCAGCCAAGGATTAGCTTTACTACTTGCCCACTGCCTTAATTATAAGATGGGATGAACTGAAGAAGATGTTCCTAGAAAAATTCTTCCCAGCCTCAAGAACAACAGCAATTAAGAAAGACATCAGTGGGATTAGACAAGCAAGTGGTGAATCATTACATGAGTACTGGGAGAGATTTAAGAAGCTGTGTTCAAAATGTCCCAACCATAAAATTTCAGAGCAGCTTCTCATCCAGTATTTCTATGAGGGATTACTGCCTATGGACAGATACATAGTTGATGCAGCTGCTGGTGGGGCATTGGTGGATAAGACTCCTGCTGCAGCAAATGAATTGTTGGCCAAGATGGCCCAAAATGCACAATAGTTTGGCACTGGACTGAATGATCCAGTAGTAGTTACTGTCAATGAAGTGAGAACACCTCCCATGGAGCAACAAAGGATAGAAAATAAATTGGAAGAGTTAGCTTCAATGGTAAGGCAATTGGTATTAAATCAGAGAACACAACAACAAGCCCTTCCTCCTTCAGTCTGTGGTATTTGTTCCCTGAATACCCACCATACTGATCAGTGCCCTCAGCTGCAAGAGACCCCAACTGAGTCATGTGCTGGTATATTCCCTAGTAGACCCATGCAGCCACAACAACAGAGATATGACCCATATTCCTCCACCTACAACCCTGGGTGGCGTGATCATCCAGCTTTCAAGTATGGGAATACCTCTAACCCCCTTACCAGCCACCCTATGCAAGATACAATCAACATGAACCTAGCCATACACCTCCTCCAGCACCCAAGAAACCTGAGCCTAGTCTTGAGGATCTAATGAAGCAACTGACTGCCAATACTCTTCAGTTCCAGCAGAGAACAGAAACCAATATGCAGAATTTGGAGACTAAGATTGGTCAGTTAGCCACAACAGTCAATGAGCTGAAAAATCAAGGTTCAGGGAGTTTGCCATCCCAACCAGTGATCAACCCAAGAGGCAATGTGAGTGCCATCATCTTGAGGAGTGGTAAGTAAGTAGACAGTCCAGCTTCTAAATCTGAACCAGAAAAATCAAATGTCCAGCAAAGTGTTCCTTCATCTTCAACCAGTGAGCAAAATAAAAAGGATGAAGAAGTGGTTCAGAACATTCCTCTTCCTTTCCCCAATAGGCAGACTCAATCAAGGAAAGCTTCTGAATCTGACATGGATAAAGAGATCATGGAGACCTTCAGAAAAATAGAAGTAAATATCCCACTTTTGGAAGTCATTAAGCAAATCCCCAAGTATGCCAAGTTTCTCAAAGAGTTGTGCACTCATAAGAGGCGTTTAAGGGGTAATGAGAGAGTCAATTTGGGGAGAAATGTGTCTGTACTCATCCAACCACCTATGCCACCCAAGTGCAAAGACCCTGGAACTTTCACAATACCATGCACAATAGGCAACATGGAGTTCTCCAATGCTATGCTGGATTTGGGAGCCTCAATCAATGTTATGCTCAAATCAGTATACTCAAGCCTCAAGATTGGTGTTCTTTCACCAACTGGAGTGATTGTCTAACTTGCCAATAGGAGCACAGCACATCCAGCAGGAGTTCTAGAAGATGTCTTGGTAAGAGTTAAAGATCTCATTTTTCCTGCTGATTTTTATGTGCTTGATATGGAAAATGATAATACTCCTGGCCATGCACCATTAATACTTGGTAGACCTTTTTTGAAAACTGCAAAAACCATTATTAATGTGCATGAAGGGACTTTGTCAATGGAGTTTGCTGGCAACAAAATTGATTTTAACATTTTAGATACCATGAAACATCCTATGGAAAATCATTCCAATGTGCATGTGGTTAACTTTTTGGATTACTTAGTTGATGAGGCATGTGATAATTTCCAAACTGAATTAATTTCTGATTTTCCTGAATTTTTTGATTTGGTAGATGCCTTTGAATGCAATTGTGCTGGTTCTGAATTCTGTCATGCTTGCACTGAAATTGAAAATTCTCTAATTGCTGACAATTCTGAATTGCATTATAATTTACATAATGGTTTGGATTTTGATGTGTATTCTGATTCTGCAATTTTCTCTAGCTTAGATTTAGATTCTGTTTCTGTTTTAGGTAGTTGTAGGTGTAGTGATTTAAACTGTAATGTTGTACATTCTTCATCTCTTTCCTCTTGTGCTGCTAACCCTTCCTCCTCTTTAGCCAAAGATTCTGTCTTTGAGCAATCTGAATTTGTAGGTGCCTCCTTGGATGTGACTCCACCAAAACTGATTCCATCCTCCATCCAACCACCTGCATTGGAGTTGAAGGCTTTACCAGAAAACCTCAAGTATACCTTCCTAGAAGTATGAGACCAGCTTCCAGTGATTGTAGCCAACAATCTAGAGCCTGATCAAGAACAAAAATTGATAAGTTTGCTGAAAAAGAACAAGAAGGCAATTGGGTGGACTCTAGCAGATATTCCTGGGATTAGTCCTTCTGTGTGCATGCATCGCATTCTTCTTGAAGAAGAGACTAAACCAGTCAAGCAGCCCCAAAGACGACTTAACCCCATGATTCTTGATGTGGTCAAGAAGGAAGTAAGTAAGCTCCTCCAAGCTGGCATTATTTATCTTATCTCTGATAGTAAGTGGGTGAGTCCGGTACAAGTAGTGCCAAAGAAAATCGGGGTAACTGTTATAGAAAATGAAAATAATGAGCTAGTACCCACTAGAGTACAAAATAGTTGGCGTGTTTGCATTGATTACAGGAAGTTGAACCAAGCAACTAGAAAAGATCATTTTCCTCTTCCTTTTATTGATCAAATGCTTGAAAGACTTACTGGAAAGTCTCACTACTGTTTTCTTGATGGTTTTTCTGGATATTTTCAAATTCACATTGCACCCGAAGATCAGGAGAAGACTACTTTCACCTGTCCCTTTGGTACTTTTGCATATAGACGCATGCCTTTTGGTCTCTGCAATGCACCTGGCACTTTTCAGAGATGCATGATAAGTATATTTTCTGACTTGTTAGAAGATTGCATGGAAGTGTTCATGGATGATTTTTCTGTTTATGGAGACTCATTTGATGCATGCTTGAAAAATTTGGAGAGAGTACTTAATAGATGCATAGAAAAGAATTTGGTTTTGAATTATGAGAAATGCCGTTTCATGGTAGAGCAAGGGATAGTCCTAGGCCATATAGTGTCATCACATGGCATAGAAGTAGATAAAGCTAAAGTTGATGTTATATCCTCTTTGCCTTACCCCGCTTCTGTGCGAGAAGTTCGCTCTTTTCTTGGCCATGCAGGATTTTATAGAAGATTCATCAAGGACTTCAGTACGATCGCTCTACCCCTATCTAAACTCCTCCAAAAAGAAACTGATTTCATTTTTAATGATGCTTGCAGGTCAGCTTTTGATGAGTTGAAGAAGCAACTTACCTCCCCTCCTATCATCCAACCTCCACGGTGGGAGCTTCCCTTTGAGCTCATGTGTGATGCCTCAAATTTTGCTGTGGGAGCAGTACTTTCACAAAGAGTAGAGAGGAAGTTGCATGTCATAGCCTATGCGTCCCGCACCCTTGATTCAGCTCAATCAAATTACACAACCACGTAGAAAGAGTTTTTAGCAATTGTTTTTGCTTTAGAAAAATTTAGATCATATTTGCTTGCCTCAAAAGTAATTGTGTTTTCTGACCAAGCAGCATTGAAATATTTGTTGAAGAAACCAGATGCAAAGCCAAAATTGCTTAGATGGATGCTACTCCTCCAAGAATTTGATGTGGAAATCAAGGATAAGAGTGGAGCAGAGAATGTAGTAGCCGATCATTTAAGTAGGCTTTTGAAGCCTCCTTTGGAGCATTTTCCTATTAGAGATCACTTCCTAGATGAGTGTTTTTCCCTTTTGCATGGTATTAGTGAGCCTTGGTATGCTGATTTAGTGAATTATCTTGTTGCATTTGAATTGCCTGCGTACCAAAATAAACATCAGTTGAACAAATTAAGAAGCGAGGCTAGGTACTATGTGTGGGATGACCCTTATTTATAGAAGATTTGTAGTGATCAAATTGTTAGGAGATGTGTTCCAAATCATGAATTTGCATCTGTGCTGAATTTTTGTCATACTCTTGAATGTGGTGGACATTTTGGTCCCCAAAGAACAGCTAGAAAAGTGTTAGATTCTGGTTTATATTGGCCTACTTTGTTTAGGGATGCCTATGATTTTTGCAAGAACTGTTCTAGGTGTCAAAGAACTGGAAATGTGTCTAGAAGAAATGAAATGCCTCAACAACCTCTCCTCTTTTGTGATATCTTTGATGTTTGGGGTATAGATTTCATGGGTCCTTTTCCTGTTTCTTTTGACTTTATGTATATCTTGGTTGCTGTGGATTATGTGTCGAAGTGGGTGGAAGCAAAAGCCACTTGAACTGATGATTCTATTATTGTTGTAGACTTTCTTCGTTCACATATTTTCTGTAGATTTGGTATCCCCAAGGCCATAATCAGTGATCAAGGATCACACTTTTGCAATAGAAACATGCAAGGGCTATTAAAGAAATATGGAGTGGTGCATAAAACCTCTACACCTTATCACCTCCAAACCAATGGGCAAGCAGAAGTCTCCAACCGAGAGATAAAGCAAATATTAGAGAAAATTGTACAGCCCAATAGAAAAGATTGGAGCAAGAGGCTTGAAGATGCGCTTTGGGCCTATAGAACCTCTTTCAAGACTCCCATCGGCATGTCTCCATACCGTTTGGTATTTGGTAAAGCATGTCACTTGCCGGTGGAGATTGCACACAAGGCATATTGGGCGGTTAAGCAATGCAATATGGACATGACCCTAGCCGGTAAGGAAAGGAAGTTACAAATTCAAGAATTAGAAGAACTAAGGCTAGCGGCTTATGAGAATGCGCGCATCTATAAAGAGAGGACAAAAGCTGTACATGATCAGAAAAATTGAGAAAAAAGAATTCCAAGTGGGAGACAAAGTCCTTCTCTATAATTCTCGCCTCAAGCTAATGCCCGGTAAGCTTCACTTTAGATGGGTTGGCCCTTTTGTTATTACTAATGTCTTTCCTTTTGGTGCAGTAGAAATTCAAAATGAGGCCACCAATAAGCAGTTCATGGTAAATGGGCAAAGGTTGAAGAAGTTCTACGAGGGCTTCAAAGAAGAAATTGTAGAGGAAATCCAACTTTATAATGTTCCGGCTCCATGATAAGGTTGTACTCTTTCCTTCCTTTTTAATTTATGTCCTCTTCATTTTATTTGATGTTTGGTAATAATTTGCATTGAGGACAATGCAATGTTTAAGTGTGGGGGGAGAGAATTTAATTGAAGCTGATTTTCAAACAAAAAAAAAATTTCCTGCTGTCTCCTCTGTTTTCTCTGTTTTTGTCCAGAATTTTTGAGCTGTCTTGCATGAATTTTCTGTACTAATTGGCTATGAATTTTGCTAGTTTCTTTACATGTTTTTAAAGCTTTATATGTCTTCTAGCTGTAGAATTTTATTTGGTGTTTTTCGCATTTGTTTTGGTGTAGTTTTGTGTCAGTAAAGCTGAGTCGCCAGAATTTTTGCAGTGCAGAATTTTGCTACTCTGTTCTGTCTAAATTTGATGCTCTATTTTTGAAACATTGATGAAGTTTTTGTGTGAAAGCATGTATGGTGAAATAGCTTAAGTTGTGAATTGACTTAGCATGAAAAGAATTCAGTTTTCTTTTTCTAAGGAACTCAAGTAAAATGGCAATGAAGTTGTTTTTTTTTTTAATGAATTTTAGTAATAGTCTTTAAACCGTGAGAATTTGAGCCTTCACTGCAAAATAATATTCTTTCTTGTTGTGTGTATTCCCTATCATGATTTTTACTCTAGAATTTGTCTTGAATCTTTGTTAAGGCTACATTACATGTACATGCTTGGAAATGATTTAGGCATTTGTTTCTTGTAACCATTCTAGCCAAATATCCATCCTATGTGTTGTTTCCATTGTGTGCCACTTTGTACCTTACTTCCACCTTTCTTTCTTGTGTTTTCTAGCTCTCTCCCACTTTAAAACAATTCATTTCTTTTCCCCAAACTTAAGATTTGAAGAGCTTTTTGAAAATAGATTGAATTGAGCATGTGCAAAAAGAAGGATTTGTGGGCTGTTTTGAATTTCAGTCTTGCTACTCAAAAAAAAAAATTGGCAACTCTTCATAAAAAAAATATACCATATAGAGATCAAAAAAAAAAAAACAAAAGAGCAAGAAGGAGAAAAGAAAAGTAGCATTGTTGTGCCCAAATTTCAAAGTTCAATCTCTTGTAACCTTATTGATTGATTGATGCTCTTCATTTCTTTAAGTTCTTGTTAAACTTTGTTTTGTGTATTTCTTTCTACCTCCCAATCATTCCTTCACCCAACCTTATACCCTTCCAAAGTCCTAATAATTCAAGCATGTATATGATTCAAGTAGTGGAGATTTAGATTCTTGACAAGCTTATGGTAGTGAATTTTGTGATAAGTTGAATTTTGAGTGATTTACCCTAGACACTTGAGAGAATAGAAAGTAAACACATTCCTGATAAGGAGGCTAATTACTTGAATTCAATCGTATCAAATTAAATTGCCATGACGCTTGGAATCTTAGAAATTTAAGATTAATTTTCTTCAAGTGCTAAATCTTTTCAAAATTTTAATTATTCCATTCTAGCATGCTTTCCACGCTTTTCCTTTGGTGTCTTTTGGTGTTCTGAATATTATTTTGCCAGGAGTGCAAAAAGGCTAAGTGTGGGGGATTTGATATCGGGCATTTTTATATACTTTTTAGTCCCTATCTTAGTCCTATTGCTATTTCAATGTTACCAACTCTCCTATTTTATTATATTTTGAATTTATTGGGTGTAAATTAATTATAGAATTAATATGATTCAAATTCATAATTTTATCCCAATTAATTCATGTGCTTAATTTCAGATCTAATTATTGGAGAGAAAAATGTTGACATGGACGTTTTGCTTACTTGGAAACTACCTGGACATGCTAACTGGGCATTGAATGGTTGACTAGGGCTGACTGGATTTTTGGTCCCCACTATTCTACACTTTACAGCAAAGGGGAATGTAATTTCTGTTTTGACAGCGTGGACCTCTTGCAGCAATCAATAGTAGACAGAAACGCAAAGCAGTAGAGTAATTCGTCTGCTGCTGTTGCCACTTTTCTGCTGTTGTCTTGCTGCCCACATCACGGAAGAAGCACCAAGGAGGCATCCAAGAGGCATCTAGGGTAGAATATTCTCTAAGGCATTGAAGGCATCAGTTTTTAAAAATCAGAGGACACTTTTATTTTTTGAACTTAGCAATTTTCGTAACTCTCTCTTCCACTCTGTTTTCCTTCTTCTGTTTTGCTGTCCTGCTCTCATGGAGGGCTAAATCTCCATTGTAATCAGTCACTAGGACCTTGGGATGTTTTAGCTTGAACTAAAAGTGCAAGATAAGTGTTTTATTCTTCATTTCATCTCATTTCGTTTCTGTTCTGCTTATATGTTTATGTTGCTGTCAGATTTTGGGTTGAATTTGAAAGAGCATAAACAGATTT
This sequence comes from Biancaea sappan, assembly GCA_037074585.1. NCBI lineage: Eukaryota > Viridiplantae > Streptophyta > Magnoliopsida > Fabales > Fabaceae > Biancaea > Biancaea sappan. Next base: position 67,580,522 of record CM073490.1, read on the forward strand.
ATATATGAGATATAACCTTGCTTGACTGATTAGAAAAGTGAGTGAAACGAAATGGCTAGTTAGATGATATTTAACTTGATTTGGTTGAGGCTTTCCTTTGAAATGCGTCTAGTTATAGTTAATGAAGATATTCTTGGCTATAGTTAGTAGTATTAAATTCTGGATGTTACTCTGGAATCATTCTTTTTTATAAAGAACCAAGTGGTGAAATGAGAACAAAACTGATCAATGAGCTAAGTGATGATGGTTACACTCCCATAAATCCTAGTGGCTAGTTGCATGGTTTTCTGTCATTGTCAAACTTGTTTTGCTGATATTTTGCTGCTGTTGTTCATTGTTGCTGTTTTGTTACCACTTCTGTTATTACTGTCAACAAAACGCCCTCCCACGTTTATGTGCTTTTAATTAGTGTTTGGGTGTTTAGAATAACTAATTAGTAATTAAAAGTGAGGCTCCTTGAGTGAATACGACTTGGAGACCACTATACCGCAAGATTGCCACGAATTCAATTTTGGGCGATTCGGCATCGTAGTAGCATGAACCACGTACTTCTTGCTGTTTACACTTCCCAAGTGCATATTTATGAGTATGTTCGCACTTCTCAAGTGTATTTTAGAAATCATACTTCCTAAGTGCGAACTGTGTACCACATATTCGCACTCCTCAAGTGCGTTCTTTTATGCTACAGTAAAATTAGGATAAATCCAGAATTTAATTTCAGAAGAAGTTATTTACGAAATTTAAAATCAAAAGAAGTGTACAAAGGTCAAAAAGTCTCTAATGCTCTACGTGACTACGTCTATCTCTAAAATATTTAACCTTCAAAGACATGTCAAAATCATGTCAAAATAGATTGGAATACACTTTTTTTTTGGGTGTAAAATCAATAGTATAAATAACAATTTGGCCAAAAAAAGAATTAAAAAAAATATTGATAACGAAGAGCAATTGAGCCGAAAGACAGAATTTTATAATTGGGCCTACAATCTGACAATGGCTCCGAGTGATAGAAGACATCCTAAGCCCAATAAAATACCTGTAACTCTACCATTTCCAGCTGTTGCGAGCTCTCAGAAGGGGCCATGTCGCAATTCTCTCTGCTGAATCCTCCTCAAGCTCACAAAATTTTCTATCCTCTTCCCAGTTTCCCTTCTTCGGCCATTCCATGCAATCTCTATTTTTTCCCAACGGTAAAGTTTCAGAGGAAGCTTAAATCTCTGCCTCTAGCTTTACAGTCCTCCGACCAGGTACAGGGGGACAACTTGGAAGAAAATGTTATTGGCGATTGTATCGTCTTCGAAGATGGCATATTCGAAGACCCAGCTCTTCAGGATGACCTCAATACAGAAAGTTCCAGCATAAAAAATCCTAAAACGAAAACCAAATTGAAGAAAAATGTCGCAGAAATTGTCCCTGAGAATCTGGTCCCTGAGCGGTGGAGAGAAGCTCAGGCGCAGATCAACATCACCAAGAAGGAGAGGCGCAAGATTGCTCAGGAATTGGAATTCAATAGCAAGGTCGAGAAGAAGAAGAAAGGGTTGGTTCCCTTGAGGAATATGAACCTGGAAGAGTATACGGCATATAAGGAGGCCAAATTGGCACATCTGAAGCCATTGGTTCTCGATAACCCTTCGAGTTTCCCGGTGAAACAGGATGTTCCCGTCGGAAAAGAAGCTGAAATGAATAATGGGTCTGCTATTGAGCGCGTAAAGCCTAAAAATCCTCGCTGGGCAGTTTACGGAAGGGGTTTGGAGGACGTTACCGAGTTTTTCAGTAGTGGCAACTACAATCCTAGTAATAAGAGTACTGAAGGTATCTGTCTCTTTTGATTAATCCTTTTACCTTTCATGTGGAAGTAACATTTTCTTAGACTGTTTCATGTGTTGGGTGTGCATGTTGACGGTCAGTTTGCTTTCAAACACCAGTAGTTTGCCTTTTAAATCGAAATAGAACCATAATAATTGAGTATGGAGCTTTCCTTCTGCTGTAAGTTAAATATCGATCAGTTGCTGCATACTAATTAACTTCTGGTTTGTTATATTATGGAGTATGAACTAATTGAACGAAAGTTATCTACCTTGATGATTGAATTTTTTGTATTGTAAAGATATGTTAAGTCATAGTTAGCCCTACCATAAGCAGAGTATTGAAACTGTTTTCGTACAATTTTCCTGGGAGCATTTATCCTTTGATTTGTCGAATTGGGCTCATAATGTCCTTTTAAGCTTCTCCTCCTGTATCTGTCGTTTTTACATGTTGAGACTGTTGTCCTATTATTTTATGCTTTAATGAACAGGCCGTCCTAAGTTGTTTACAAAGGAGGAGAAGATTTTATTGAATAAACGGATACCAGACTTGGCAGCTGCTACTTCTGTAAGTTTTTCATCTCTAATGATCGCTGACTATTGTCTCTTCTTCTCTTTTCTATGTAATGATCATCAGTTTATTGTTATATTGAAAGAATATCCCCTTAATCCATCCTTCATTGTGATGTTGTTTTTGAATTATCTGAAAAGTTCCTGATGTCTTAAGTCTTACTGGACTGGATTCCTTGGGAGTGAGAACCTCCCTTGCATGTTTTTATGGTTGGAATCTTAATAAAGGTGTGGGGAAAAGAATGATGCTTCTTCACACATTTGTAGTTAGTTCCTTTGGTCAATGATCTTTATGGTTTTATTCTTTTTTGATTAATACCAAAATCATTTTCAGGATAAATGGCTTCCTCTGCATACTCTCGCTGCATCTGGAGAGTTTTACCTTTTAGATTCTTTGTTGAAACATAATGTTAATATCAATGCCATGGATAAGGTATATAATTGTCACTTTCCATATCAGTAGGTAAATGTGCGGAATGAATGCCTTTTTTAGTATTTAATATGTTGTGGGTTTTTTTTTTTTTTTTTGTGTCTTCAGGATGGTTTAACTGCTGTTCACAAAGCGATAATTGGTAAAAAGCAGGCCATAACCAACTACCTTCTGAGAAATTCAGCTAATCCATTGGTACGCGATAAAGTGAGTAATTTTAACTCTGTACTCACTCTCTCTACACATCTATTGACTAGATATGACCCACTTGCATAATTTACTCTGTGCTAAGCACCAATAATGTGCTAGTACTGGGGAGCAATTAAGAAAGATTACTTTAGAACTTACATTCAAACCTCTAACATCATTTTACTGAAAGAAAATGTTTTACTTTGTGGTCTGTGCAATGTGTAATCAAATTGCAACTTTGAGGTTATATGATGTTTATTCTGTGCAAGTTTCAGTTTCAATTTTGTCATGTTAGATGTGCAAACAGTAACTGGTCAAGGGATTGCTTTATAGTTAAAGTTCACTGTTGTAGTTGCATGGTACTTAGTTTTCTTTTCTGGAAAATTATTGTGAGGGATCTTTTCTCGAAGAAATCATTATTGCTGTCATGATTCATAACCATCATTTTAAGAAAGAAGAAATCTTAGTAATTGTGGTTTTGCATAACTTATAGTTATTTTGATTATATAAGAATTTACTAATTCATAATCATATTCTCAGCCTTAGTTACAGAATACTTATTTGGCTATCGCTAATATCTTCATGCACCTATGTTGTTTGTGAAAACAGGATGGGGCCACCTTGATGCACTATGCTGTACAAACAGCTTCGAGTCAAACGATTAAAATCCTCTTATTATATAATGTTGACATAAATCTTCAGGACAATGTATGGCTAATTACATTGCGATGTAGCTTCTGTGTCTCTTGCTCAGTTAAGTTGTTTGAGAACATAAATGTTTTTCCCTCTCGTAGGATGGGTGGACACCATTACACGTTGCTGTTCAAGCCCGAAGAACAGATTTAGTGAGGCTTCTGCTTATCAAAGGTGCTGATAAGACATTAAAAAACAAGGTAAATGCTTAATGATTTTCCGTGGTCATCTTTTGCAAGAAAATCCTTAGCTCTTGTATCATAAAATTGGCCTCAAGCAGTGGTTCACTTGTAAGGGGATATAAATGGTAGAATACTGTGATGCTCCTAGCACGGTTTACCCTTGAGATACATTTCACTAGATTCCACTTGAACCATGGATTCAGGGGAACCTATTTAAGAATCTTTTTGTTAGTCTTGTATCTTCAAAATATTTTAGAGTAAATTACTGGTTTGGTTTTCAAAAAGATTACATTTGTTTCAATTTAGTTCTTGAAAGAACAAGTGTTTCAATTTAGTTCTAAAAAATGTGTTTATTTGAATTTAGTCTTTCTATTTGTTAAAGTGATTTTTGACAACGAAATATTTGAGATTTAGCAACAGTAGTTTTTGTGATTTAACAACAAAAACAACTAAATTAAGACAATTACAATCTTTCAAACATTAAATTGAGACACTTAATCTTTTAGGGATCAAATTGAAAAATTATAATCTTTCAAGGACTAAATCAATAGTTTACTCAATTTTTTACCATTGCATATAAAACCTGGGTAAACTTTCAAATGTGACTACAAGTTTTCAGTTTTCTCTATGTAGCTTCTTAATGCTTGCTGTTTCATGGTGTTGATTCCGAAATGAAAGTTTTCTGTTGTTTGTCTCAGGATGGATTAACTCCATTAGACCTTTGTCTTTATTCTGGTCAAGACGTGAGGACATATGAGCTAGTGAAGCTCTTGAAGCAGCTTCCAAGGGGTTAAACGTGTATAACAAATGGGGCTTACCACCAATTCAAGTGCTCGTCAGATTTGGATGAACTAACTCAAGAATAACCATTATCAAGTTTTGCACGATGTGATAATGTGGTGTGCCAACTCCACAGGAATGAAAAGAGTTTGTACCGCCTTTGTAATTTTCTGTAATTATTAGAGTTGTACAGTAGAACATAGTTATTATACAAAGGCTTAAACATCTAATTATTGTAAGATGCGGTTTGAATGTACTTTGCCGGTTAAAATTATTTGTAACTAGATAATTTATTTTTTGTTCGCGCAATTATTTTTATACTTTATAGTTGTTTTTAAAATTTGATTAAGAGAATAATATCAATTTAAAAATAAATTATTTAATTGTCATTCTCTAATTTTATTTGTTTTCATTACATATTTTGTTAAATATTGTTACTATAAAAGAAATTAATCTAATGTATCTATTTTAAATTAAATTAAATTAATACCTTCTATTGATTAAAACAAATTCATAGATAACAAAATAAATTTTAGATCGCATATATATTAATATTATCATACATCTATCCAATGATATAGGACTAGGATCGGCTCGGGAATTGATGCCCGGGGCTTGGACCGGTTCGAGTCGTTCAAACAAATCGAGTTTCTCAAATAGATCGGGTTGCAAGACTCAACTAGTTCTTGATCGACTCGGTAAACCCATTCTTTTTTTTTGGTTTTTGTTTTTTTTTTTTACTTCAGTTGTTTAATCTTTATTGGTTTTCCCCTTTCCTCCTTCAATCTACTTTCCCAAAATCACTGAGCCTCACTAATTCAGACGCATGCACGCTTTAGCCACTACCGAAGTCGAAGATACTTGGCCAAGACCAACGGACACCCTTGCCACAGCTCCGACTATGCAGAAGCTGCTGACGACCACCAAGAGGTAACGTTGTATTGCTCTCTCTCTCTCTTTGATGCATTATCGGTGTGCTTTAGATTCACGGCTTGCCTTAGCCGGAGTGTCTTCCACGGACCCAAACGAAGCTTCTTCCACTACAGACCCAAATGAACTTCATCCACGGCAACATCCACGGCAGGCCCTGCTAAAGCTTCAATGGGTAAGTAATTTAAATGTGACGTTCTAGCCAAGAGAGAGCAATACAGACTATAGAGCAAATGTTGAAGAATGATGAATATAGTATTTTTTTTTTCAATTTCCAAATGCTTAATATATTGTTTTGATCTGAATGTCTGAGTGCTACTAAATAGATAAGGAATTTCTAAATGATTAATGAATATATTGGTGTTGAATATATTTGTCTGAGTGATGAATATAGTGGTTTCTAAATGCTGCATATATTGGTCTAAGTGTTGTGGAAATGCTGAATGGTATTGAATACTATATGATTTCAATTAGTGATATAAATTAAGACTTTTGATTTATCTATAACTTTGGGACCAATTTTGATTAAGAAAATTTCTTGTTAATCTTAGATTGTCATAAATGTCATATAGCAATCTCATACAAGAGTTAGTTGAGTCTGTGCAAAAAGGTGCTTCAAGAGGAAAAATAGACTTAGCATGGGGTCATTGTAGAATTGCTGAAGGCACTGGTTCTAGGCATCATTTAATATGTTGTTACTGTAACAACTTTCAAAAGGGGTGGAATTAATCGATTTAAGCTACATCTAGCTGGAATAAAGGGGAATGTTGAGCCATGTAAAAAGATTCCAGCGGATATTCATTTCCAAATACAAAATAGTGTTAAAGAGTTTACTCAAAAGAAAAGAAAGCTAGTAGAAGAATATGAAGAAAGCAATCCTTATCCTGATAGGAGCTTATATAGTGATGATGTTGTAGAATTAAATAGCTCTATTGCTCGGCCTTCTGAGGTTAGGGAAAAGAAAAGGGAAAGAAGCCAATAAGCTCTTATTTTATGCCTAGAATAACTCGCGGAGCCTAACCTACCATTAAAAGTGTGTTGCAAAGCAAAAAGGCTAGAGAAAGGTGTGACATTCCTATTGCTAAATGGATGTTTGACACTAACTTGCCATTTAATGCTACCAACTCGCCATAGTACCAACCAATGATTGATGCTATTGCTAGTATGGGTGCGGGATATATAGGTCTTGGATTTTGGAACCTTCGGGGTTATTTGTTGAGGAAAAATGTTGAAGAAGTAAATTCAAATGTTAATACTTGCCGCAAAACTAGGAAGGAAACATAGTGTACGATTATGGCGGATGGGTGGACTGATCAGTGTAGGAAAACCCTTATAAACTTTTTAGTTTATTATCCTAAAGGGACTGTGTTCTTAAAATCTATTGATGCATCTAATGCTTCTAAGATTGGTGACATGTTGTTTAATCTTTTTAAAGAAATTGTATTGTATGTTGGACCTCAAAATATGATTTAGATTATGACTGATAATGCTACAAATTATGTTGCTGCCGGTAGAATGTTGGAACAAGAATTTCCAACTCTTTATTGGTCTCTATGTGCTGCCCATTGTATTAATTTGATGTTGCAAGACATGGGCAAATTGGATGAGTTGACATTAGTTGTAAATCATGCTTCAAAAATTACTAAATTCTTCTACAATCATTGTTTTGTTTTGTATTTGATGAGAAAACATACTAATGGAAGAGAGATCCTTCATCCGGCTCCAACTCGGTTTGCAACTAATTTAATTGCTTTGCAAAGCATATTAGTTCAAAAGGTTGCTTTGCAAGCCATGGTGACATCTAAAGAATGGACAAGCTCAACATATGCTAGGGACAGCAAAACAAATAAATTTGTGGATCTTATCTTAGATTCATCTTTTTAGAAAGATTGTACATTCATTGTGAAGATTACTAAACCCTTGATATGTGTTTTGTATATTGTAGATAATGAAGATAAGCCTGCAATGAGTTATTTGTTTGCAGCCTTTCATGCAACTAGGGATGAAATGATTAAAAGGTTTCAAAGAAGGAAAAGAGTGGTTGAGCCTTTTCTAAGAATTCTTAATAGGTGTTGGGATTATCAATTACAAAAGAATTTCATGCTGCTGACTTTTGATTTAATCCAAGTTATCAATATGATGTAGAAGCAATGGAAAGGCACAAGAGCACTATCTCATGGGCTATTGATGTCATTGAAAAATATACTTATAATGATAAAGAGTTGGATGCCAAGTTATCAAGTGAGATGAATATTTTCAGGAATGCAGAAGGGGATTTTGGAAGAAGACTTATAGTAAATAGTCATCACACAATGATGTCAGGTATTAGTGATCTTTATTAACATTTTTTTTTCATTTGTCTTAGTATTATTTAATTAATTTGTTTTGTGTAAATATCATTAGATAAGTGGTGGCGATGCTATGGATCAAGTGCTCCAAATTTGTAGAAGCTTGCAATTTGAGTTTTAAACCAAACATGCAGTTCTTTAGATTGTGAGAGAAATTGGAGTGTGTTTGAAATTATTCATTCAAAGAAGAGAAATAGATTAGAGTATCAAAGGCATAATGATCTTGTTTATGTTCATTACAACTTGAAGCTACAAAAGAGGTATATTTCTCTTCATAACATTGTTTGCAATTTTTAAACATATAAAAATCATTTTTATTTTTATATGTTTAAATAAAAATATACATGAAAGAATTGAAGAAGAACTATGATCTGATTAGCTTTGAATCATTTGAAGAAAATAGTGATTGGATATTGGAAGTAGAACCATCAAGCTTGATTGATGAGGAGTTAGAAGTTCTTAATCGTGAATTTACAGCTTGTACCACTGAGAAGGATGATGCTAATTGTGGTTTGTGTTTGATAATTTTGATATTTTATTTTATGATTTCATTTCAAGATTTTTATTTATCTAAGTTATTTTCTACAGAATTGAATTTGGATGAGGTTATTCATGACGATAATGGTGGTGGTGGTGGTGGTGAAGATATATTGAGGGAGCTGCTAATATAGAGTGTAATAGATGACTATTTGACTCATAGGACATGCCTTGTACTGGAGAAACGGACAATCCAAATGCTTAAAATTTCTAAATTGATTGCTGATGTTATGAATATTTGTATTTTAATAACTTTATAAATTACTATGAATATTTAATGTATGAATTATTATGTTTGGATAATATTATTTGTCTTTATAAACTATTATGAATATTTATGACTTTATATTTGAATTATTATAAATGTTTATGAATTATTATAGATGTTTATGAAATTAAAAGGTGAAATTTATATATAAATTATTTATTTTACTTTTTTTTTTGAATTTATTTGTAAAGATATATAGTTATATATATATATATATATATATATATATATATATATATATATATATATATTATTTTTTTAATTTATCTACCAGGGTCAACAATAGATCCAATGACCCAATAGTTGAACAAATGACCCGATGACCAAAAGGTCTGTCTGGGTCAATGGCCGGTGCGAGTCCTATAACATTGCATTTATCATCTATTGAAGTTAATATTTTCATTACACATTCAAAATAACACCAATTCCACAAAAATTATTTACAAAAATTAAAAAGCATCAGTAATCCAAACTGTTAAAAACAAAATTAGCAATAATATAAAAAATGTTGACACTAAAAATATCTTGGGAGGGATGGATTTATGACAGCACCTTGAATGGTACAATTCACCAAAAATCTAATTAATTCAAAATAATAAGAAGCTAGAAAATTAGAAGAAAGCTATATTTAGACAGGACCATCACCTTTTCCCTTCTTCCTTTGAAACTTCTTCATGTAAAACTTCAGTGTCAAACTCCTTACCTTTCAATAGGTAACTTTGTTTGATAAGCTTAACTTTCTCTTTATTTTATAGTGGAAAAAATTGTAACATATATGAGACATTTTGTTTCTTAGCATTATTATTATGAAAATATCACATAAATAAATAAAAAACTACCTAATTAATTAAGATTTAAGTGACTTTCCAAATCCTTACCGTTTGTCATCATAACCATGTTTAAAGGCTAATTACATTTTATTATATATGCCAATAAAAGCAAATAATTAAGCACATTATGAAATAAAATCATATCATTTTAAAAATCATTTGAAATGTAAAAAAAAAGGAAAACAAAAATACGTATGTTGGATGGAGGAGGTGCTACATTACCTCTTTCATAGACCAATTATACATATATATATATATATATATATATTGATACATTGATTGATTGATTATTTGGTGTTGTATAAATTTTTAATGATTGGTTGATGGTTATTAGAATTCATTTCTTCTTTTTAAGAAAAAAAGGTTAGTGAATTCTTAATTAGCAAAAATTAATATTTTTAAAAGTTTGTTATATAGTTGCTTAATATAAATGTAAAGCAATTAAAACACTCATTGAAAATTAAATGTAAATTTTGTCCATTATTCAATGCCAAAACATTCATTCAATATTGTGCAGTATTTTGCTGCACAAAATGCTTATAATGAAGGAGGATTGACTTCTGCAAGACCTTACAAAGGCCATGACAATTATATCATTCATCAGCTATCTAGAATGGTGATAGAACTCCTTAAGTTTATAAGACCCATTTTTCAAGGAAACCTCAATGAGAGACTGTATCATAATATTGGCTATGAAGAGCTATCATCCCAACTAAGATAATCAAGATCGAGATTTTGTACATGATCGGAGAGGTATAGAAAAGATCGAATCAGAAGAGTGAATTGAGAATTGTAAGATCCTATCTTGGTTATAAGTATTGCATGAATCATGGGATTCATATCGCGATATGTCACGAAAATTTAGCAGAAAGATACAGATCTCATGGTGACTCCTTTTTGAATAAAAAACGCACCTAGAATCATGAATATGGTGCCTGAATTGTGCGAATTGTGATTGAGAATAAATCACACGATTCCCGTTCCTCCAATGGCTTGCGAATTGTCTTCAGGTCTTCTTCTGGGTCGCACGACCCGGTTGTGAAACTTCCTCAGATCATAGTGTTTAAGCAATTTTTCTCTCTCTTAAATTAGACAGAAATTGCCGAAAATGATTCCTCCCACTCATCCAAGGCAGAATCACAATATGTAACACCTAGGTCAGTGCCTTTTCAGTCCCACTGTGCGTGCGTTTTCCTTCTCCACCATGCATGTGTTTGCCTCCCACTGTGCGTGCGTGTGTTTACTTCCTCCATTTAGTGTATTTTCCTCATCCACTGTGCGTGCATCTGCTTTGCACACAAGCACACTCACAGATTGATATGTTTCTTATTTCTAATTCTATTCTTTTTTAATTTTTATATTCTGTTCCTCTACTGTATTTTCTTTTTTTTTTTTAACTTTTTAATTCCCTTCCATTCATTCCCTCATCACTTTTCTATTTTCTTTTATATTCTCTTCCCCTTTGGTGACCCTCCTTCATTTGCAGAATTTTATTTTTTTATTGGGGTAATGGGTCAAACAAAAAAATGAAGTTGATATTACATGGAACCATTGTGAGTGTGTTCCACCCAATAGGCTTTTAGTTAAGTACAAGTATTGTTCACATAGTAGTTGGGGTGGTGTTGCAAGGATGAAGCATCATCTTGTTGGGACTAAAGCGAATGTTAGGGCCTATCCATCTATCCCCGATGAAGTTAAAGAGATGTTTTTGAATCTCTTAGAAGAAAAAGATAAAGCTAAAGAGGCAAAGTCAAGAATGTTTTGAAGGAGTGGGCACCCAAGATAATACAAAAAAGAAACAAAATTATTAAAGCAGTAGACAATGAATGAAGTGCTTAAAGTTATAGAGTTGGTGATTCAAGACATTTGCAATTGCATCTATGGCAATGCTTTGCCATTTAATTTGTTAAGAAGTTCCTTGTTTGTCCAAATGCTGAAATCTATTGGTGATTATGGAAGGGTTTTAAAACCTCCTACTTTTCATGAGGAGAGAGCATCTTACTTGAAAAGGGCAATTGACAACATTCAAGCAAGTTTGGAGAAATACAAGATTGAATGGGAGAAATGGGGCTACTCTCTTATGTGTGATGGTTGGACAAATGGAAAAAGTTAGGTCATTTACCAATTTTTCGGTTAATATTTCAAGTGGGACTTTTTTTTAAAATCTATTGATACCAGTGATGTGATAAAGGATGCTAAGCAAATGTTTAATTTATTGGATTCCATGGTAGAAGAAATTGGGGAGGACAATGTAGTGCAAGTTGTGACAGATGGTGTTGCTAATCTTGTGGCTACTGGAAAGATGTTAGAGTAGAAGGGAACAAAATTATTTTGATCTCCTTGTGCAGCTCACTGCCTTGATTTGATTCTTGAAGACATCGGGCAGCTTCCGATATTTTTTAATACCATTACAAATGCTAAAAAAGTCACAACTTTCATTTATGGACACACATGAGTCCTAAACTTATATAGAAAGCATTCCAATGGAAGGGAATTATCTAGACCAGCAGTCACAAGGTTTGCAACTGCTTTTCTCACCCTACAAGGTATAATGCTACAAAAGAATGCTCTTTGGTCTATGTTTGCTTTGGAGGAATAGGATACTAGTAATTATGCTAGCAAAGATGAGGGTAAACAAGTGATGAATATTGTTTTATGTGATATTAGATTTTGGAAATCTATCCAATATTGCTTGAAGTGTGTGACTCAAGTTGTGAAGGTTCTAAGGCTTGTAGATGGAGATTCAAAACCTGCCATGCCATATATCTATGAAGCTATGGATAGAGCTAAAGAACAAATAGCTGCAAACTTCAAGAAGCAAGAGTCAAGATATAAAAAGGTGTGGAAGATAATTGATACTCGTTGAAATTTGCAATTACACAGGCCTCTCCATGCTGCTGCTTACTATCTTAATCCTAAGTAAGTCATTCTTTAAGTTTTGAGATCAAATTATGTTACTTTGGTAATTGAAAATTTACTAATTCCTTATTTTATATTTTTATTAGGTTCCACTATGACAAAAACTTCAATGCGGACAATGAAGTTTTATTTGGTTTATATGAGACTATTGAGAGAATGGTCCTGAATAGAAGGATTAGATTTACTATTGATCAACAACTTGATAGATTCAAGACTGTCAAGGGACTTTTTGGAAGAAGCATGGCAATAGATACCAGGGATAAGAATCAACCTGGTAAATTTTATATTAATTTTCATGATTTTGGGCAGCATAGATATAGATTTGATTTTTATGTTGGCCTTTGTTTATATAGCTCTTTGGTGGGAAAGTTATCAAGGAGAGGCCAAAGAGTTACAAAAACTAGCAATGAGAGTTTTAAATCTTACTTGTAGTGCTACTGGATGTGAAAGAAATTAGAGCATATTTGATCAAGTCTATACCAAGAGAAGAAATCGCTTAGAGCAATAGAGATTAAATGCTATTGTCTTCGTTAAGTATAATCTTCAACTTGAGATGAGACAAAAGTCCAAAGAGGAAAAAGGAGATACTTATGATCCTATATGCTTATCTGATATTGAATCAGATGATGAGTGGATTACAGAAAAAGAGAATCCTTGCTTACTAGTTGATGCTTCATGAAAGGATATACATGAGGCCTATACTCTTGAAGAAGGAGCTCCAAGCAAGAAAAGGAATAGAGGTATTTGTTTAAACTTTAAAACTTAGAAGTAACATTTAACAATAGTATTATGTTGTCAATGTCACTAATTAAGTTTCTTTTTCTTTTATAGGTCCAAGAAACTTAAATGCCAAGGTTGATAAGGGAAAATCCATCTTAATAAGGGATGAGAATGAAATTGAAGAGATAGTTAGAGATGTTGAGGAAGAGGAAGAACATTTGATGCCAGAAGATGAGGATGAATTAAGTGACATTGATCTTGGGGATGATGAATAAGATGAGACCATTTATCTTTGTTTTGTCATCTTTGTTTTGCCATCTTCTTGACCTTTTTTTTGATATATGACTTGAATTTTAGAATTTTGATTATTTTGAAGTTTATCTTATGTTATTTATTTACTTAAAATGTTATATTTTTATTGATATTGTATATTACAATTCATAATAAGATTCGATTTACGATTTGAATATCGATTTGATAACCATGGATCCTATGCAAATTTTAAAAAATGAATATAAAAAATATTTATATAATTTACTAATAATTAACATCAATCACAAATTTACAATCAAATAACAGGTTTAGCAATTCAGCATTAGTATGTATTAGGCTATAAGCAATCCCAAATTCCCAATTTGAGTTTGACAATAGTCAACAAAAAATAAAGAAAAGAGTGGATTGTGGAGTGTGGACCTAAGCACCTAACCTAAATGCTGGAGAATTTAGAGGTAGAAATAGAACTTATCGGTAGGACAACCATGTCGGAGCAATGAGGAGGAAATAGAAGCATAGCTGCACACAACCAGTCGACCATGATGAACGAATGAGGGAATTGAGGAGGCAGATGACGTCAAAGGATAGCCGAGGTGAGTTCAGTGATTGAATCAAACTCAAAATGAAGAACAGATGACCACGATGATGGTGGAGGCAGATGCAAGTATGACTGAGAAAGTGAGAATGGCTTCAAATGAAGAACAAAGAAGGCGAAGAGGGGGCTAGGGTTTAGTCTTTAGTGGCACGACGTCGTTTTTTAGGAGGTAGCAACTTAAAAAAAAAATTGAACACAGAACGACATCATTTAGAAGCCAACAACTTAAAAAAAATAATTTGAACATAGAACGATGTTGTTTTGGAGCCATTTAAAAAAAATTAGGTGTGAATGGGATCGCGTAGGATCATACGATTCTACGATCAGGATCGCGATTCCAGGCAATCCTGATACAAAAACAATCTTACTCATAATCTTGCGTGATCTTGTAAGTAAGATCTCGATCTAATACAATTTTATAAGCAAGATCTAGATCTTGATTACTTTAATCCAAACGACTGCACTCTATGATACTTCACTTGACGTTGCTTCACTCAACTGTGGTCAACCCCTTTGTTGGTCAGAACTCTCCACATCTAGCTCTCTCCATGATGTTGACAAACCATCTCCACAAGCCTTTGGAAGAAACCCCACCCAAAAGACTAGCTTGTTAAGGAATAGAACTCCTGAAGCTTATAAGATTCCTTTTCCAAAAAAACCTCCCTGTGTGGGACCTATCAAATGTCAATTGGATCATCATATTTGAGAAAGAGTGAAAACAATTTTGTAATGTTGTCGCGTACTTCTATCGTTGACAAATATCATAGGCCTGCACAAACTACTTAATTGATTCTTTCATTCCTTGCCAATAAAGACCCCATGCCATTCTCCTATACGTTCTTAAGAAACTCGAATGACCCCATTAGGAGTTTCATAGAACTCCTTCAACAACACCGAAATCAAATCAGATTTGGTCGACAGAACTAATTGACCCTTGTAAAATAATATTCCACCAACTAATTCAAAACCGCGTCTGAATTGAGGGTTGTGATGGAGGTCATCTACAACTTGTTTTAAAATAGGATCTTGCCTCTGAATGTCTCTTCCTTGCTGCCAAATGGGAAAAGAGGCAACGGTTGCTGGTTGAAGATCCTCTTGCTGCCTAGACAAGGCATCAACTACCTTATTTTCCACTCCCACCTTATACACCACATCAAACTAGAACCCCAACAACTTAGCCATCTACTCCTGCTGAGTTGATGTTGTAATTCTCTATTCCATAAGGTGTCATAGGCTTTTCTGATCAGTGAAAACCGCGAATCTTTTACCCATCAAGTAATGCCTCCATTGTTGGTTCGCCAAAACCACCGCTATAAGCTCTCTTTCATAAGTGGATTTTGACAAATTAGCACCCGAAAGAGCCTTACTAAAATATGCTACTGGCCTTCGTTGTTGCATCAATACCACTCCTGTGCCTTGCCCACTTGCATCACACTCAATCTCAAATGGAAGAGAGAAATTGGGTAAATCAACACTGGAGCAGACGTGACAGTGCGCTCTTTAATTCCTGAAAAGCTAAAGTAGCCTCCTCATTCCAATGAAACTCCACCATCTTTGTCAACTCTTGTCAATGGTTCAGCAATCTTCCCATAGTTAACAATAAAGTTGCGATAATACCCCCCGTTAAGAAAAGAAATCCTCTCGCCCCTTTGACATTCGTTGGTTGCTGCCATTGTACAATACTTCTAATTTTGTTTGGGTCTACCGTCACCCCTTCCCTTGAAAAGTCCTCAAGTGGCCAAACATGAAATAATCTATCTAAAAGTCACAGGAAGAGCATTGTGGGATAACTATGGTGTCTTTTGCTCTGTTATGAAGAGTTTGAGACTGAGTATCAATTATCAAATCTTGTACAAGTGGAATTCACAAATTGCAGTTGTCAAGGGCCTAGAGAGAAAGGGGAGTGCGTGAATAACATGAGCTTTTCGATGGTATCCCCTCTGATGGGAAACCCAAATTTCTTGTCGAATTCAAATTATACGTCCAGTGATCCCATCCTTCGGAAAAACCTCATTTCGATGCTTAAGAATGGCAAAGACATTAACCAAGCTCGATCAATGCACGCCAAAATGATAAGGAACGGAATCGAACAAGACTCTTTCGTCGTCTTCGAACTTCTCCGACTATGCTGTAAATTCAACTTCATTGAGTATGCTACCAAGGTCTTTCGCTACACTGAAAACACTAACGTGTATCTCTACACTGCTCTCATTGATGGGTTCATTTCCTTTGGTTCTCACAGTGATGCTCTAAACTTATACAGTCAAATGGTCAAAAAGTTGATTATGCCTGACAATTATGTAATATCTTCCGTCTTGAATTCTTGTGTGCTTCTGCTTGCTTTAGATAGTGGCAGAGGAGTTCATGGTCAGGTTGTGAAATTTGGGTTCAGTTCAAACCGATCAATAGCGTTGAAGCTTATGGAGCTATATGGGAAGTGTGGCAAATTGGAT
This sequence comes from Biancaea sappan, assembly GCA_037074585.1. Taxonomy (NCBI): domain Eukaryota; kingdom Viridiplantae; phylum Streptophyta; class Magnoliopsida; order Fabales; family Fabaceae; genus Biancaea; species Biancaea sappan. The sequence goes on from CM073490.1 coordinate 67,597,044, forward strand.
GACGCATGGAAGGTGTTTGATAAAATGTCTGAACGTGATGTTGTTGCATCCACTGTTATGATAACTTCCTATTTCGATCATGGGCTGGTTCAAGAGGCAATGGGTTTGTTCAGTTGACTTCAATCAAGTGACACTGTTTTTTGGACAGCAATGATAGATGGATTGGTAAAGAATGGAGAATTAAATTGGGGTTTGGAGATATTCAGAGAAATGCAAGCTAAGGATGTGAAGCCTAATGAAGTTACCATTGTTTGTATTTTATCTGCTAGTTCGCAGTTGGGCGCTTTGGAGCTTGGCCGATGGGTTCGCGTACATGGGCAAGTGCAATATCAAGATGAATCAATACGTAGGTGGTGCATTGATCAATATGTATTCAAAGTGTGGTGATATTGATGAGGCACAGGTATTGTTCAATGAACTGAAAGTGAAAGATGTGTCCACTTACAATTCCATGATTGGCGGGTTAGCCATGCATGGGAAGAGCTTTGAGGCAATTGATTTGTTTAGGGAAATGATTAAGCAACGTCTTAGGCCAAATAGCATAACCTTTGTTGGTGTCTTGAATGCTTGCAGTCATGGAGGTTTGGCGGAGCTGGGTTATGAGATATTTCAATCAATGGAAAGGATACATGGGATTGAACCACAAGTAGAACACTATGGCTGCATGGTTGACATTCTTGCTAGGGTAGGTAGGCTTGAAGAAGCTTATAATTTCATTGGCAAAATGGGAGTATATCCTGATAATATAATGCTTTGTGCTTTGTTAAGTGCTTGTAAAATCCATAGAAACACCGAGATTGGAGAACGAGTTGCAAAACTATTGAGTGAGTGTACTTGTATTGATTCTGGATCATACATAATGCTGTCAAATTTCTATGCTTCATCTGGAAGATGGAATTATGCTGCACAAGTGAGAAAAAAGATGGAGAAGGGAGGAATCCTGAAGGAACCAGGTTGTAGTTCCATTGAAGTCAATAATGTCATACATGAATTCCTTTCAGGAGACTCAAGACACCCTCAAAGAAAAGGAATCTACCAAAAGTTAGAGGAGTTAAATTATTTGACAAGGTTAGAGGGATATTTACCAGTAACAGAATTGGCTTTACATGATATTGGTGATAAGAAGAAAGAGTGGGCTTTGGCCGTACATAGTGAGAGACTTGCAGTATGCTATGGACTAATCGCAACTGAACCATGCACGACATTAAGAATTGTGAAGAATTTAAGGATTTGTAATGACTGTCATTCAATGATCAAGCTCATAGCGAAAGTTACCAGCAGGAAAATTGTGGTTAGGGATCGCAGTAGATTCCACCATTTTGAGAATGGGGTTTGCTCTTGTAAGGACTACTGGTGAGAGGGAATCAAAGTGAGAGATTATATCAAAGACACAATTCCTACAAACCCTATTATATATGTTAGTATTTCATTGGAAGAGAGAAAAATCATCAGAAAATCCACAAGAAGAAGACTATCAATCTATTCTTCCTATTACTATATATAGTTCTGGTCTCGTTGAGCTTCTCTAGCCATCCAACGGAATTATAGGTTAACTACGGCAATTTCCCTCAAGTATGGTTCAGAACTTAAAAGGCATAAATATTGATATAGGTACAGCACACAACACAATATGGCTATTGCAACCCAACAAAATACGTAATATCTAAGTATATATATTCCTAAATGCGCGTTGTATTTAATGCAAATATCAATTATGTGTCCACGCTGAACAATTCTATTTCAGGTATATAACAGTGTCAAAGTCCAGAACTAAGATGTTCAATTTTCATGATCATTTTGACAGAAAAAGGAATTACAATAAGATTGTTTACTTTGCTGTCGGGTTTCACGTCATTAACTTTAGAAATTGGAAACGGATATTCGGCCCTGTTTCTCTTACTTATATATGACCATGTCTTCCAAGTTATTGGAACTGTAGTTGAAATTAACGTATCTGGAAAGTAGACATCACTGCTAGAATTATACACTTCCTCTGGAAAGCTGCTGCGATTGAATAAACATCCCAATTATTGGGCAGATTTGTAGTTAACTACCTTTTATGTCTTTTTGGTAACAAGGAAGATGAAAATTGCCCCTAAGAGCGACATGTTGTATTGTTTGTGTCACACACACACACACACAGTGGGTGTGTTTCTAACATGTGGAAAAGGGTTTTTAGAATCAAGAAAAGAATAAAAGGGAGTTGTCTTACACATCTCTTCTATTTCTCCCTAATCTGATTCACGTACACATTTAGCAATCAGTACTCACATACTTGTTGAAGACAGAAGCTTATTGACATGGAAGGAAATATACATTGTTGCGTTTATTAATGATTATGCGTTGCTGTTTATGACACTTTCAGCTTAAATAAGTTCCGCATCGAAAGGGGACATTTTACTTGCAATTTTTATATAAGGAAAAAACTTAAGTATTGTTCGTTATATCTTTGGTATCAGATTCTACAATCAATACACAACAAGTGTGTAATTTTTTGATTGAAACACAATAAGTGTATGGTATTTAAAATATAATTATATATTTTTTACAATTGAACGTTGTATGATTGTTATTTTAAAGAACTTTCTACATGTTATATTTTTAGTGATGAACATTACAGACACTATTTTGTTCCAGACAATTTTTGGTTCTTAAAAAATTAAAGATTTTCAATTAAAAAAAAAGAAGCCATTATTGTGAAAAAAAAGAGGGAAAGATTTGCCTTTGTAAAAAGGGGACCTATTTGTAAAACCTTAAAAGCTTAGGGTCCAAGGATTCATTTGCAATATTTCAAAATGTTGGGTTATCTTTTTAGAAAAAAAAGGACTTATTTCAAAACCCAATGGTTTTAGGAAGGGATAAAATGAAATTTCTAAGAATTTTGGGGTAAATTGAAAAAATGGAATTATTTGGAAAACCCTAAAAAAATTGTGGTACATTTTAATTTTTAAAATGGGTTAATTTGAAAAAATCCCAAAGGTTTGTGGACTATTTTGGAAAATAGAATTTCATTGAAAGCAAATGCCTAAAATGGGTTCAAAAAGGAAAAACGAAAAATTTCGGTGGGAGGGAGATTTTTGAAAGAATTGTTTTTTGGGTTTGGAATTTGAACTCAGGATTTAGGAAGAACTCCATTGAAATAAAATTTTCAAAAGGATGGCCCAAACTACATAAAAACAAAGAGAGGTGTCTTCTCTAACTCTTGCAGGGACTCTCATACCGTAGTCATGATTGAGCATTCAATGGAGGCTTACTTTTAGGGCCATTTCTCAGCAACACATGCTCCAACTCTTCTCATCATTGGCGACAATCATATTTTTTTTCGTTTCACTGTCACCATACACACCTCGATCCTGCACTTTTTCTCCTCACCCAACACACATACACCCAGTCTTTAAGTCAAATGTTATGTTTCCAAAAAAAGAAAAGAAGAAGAAACTAAGGTCTTAAAAAAATTAGGGTAATGTAATGTTTTGGGTCAAATTATCTATTTTGATTTTTTCTTTGACAAATTTAACAAGTCGAGTTTTAGTCAATTTTTTTTATAAAAAAAATACTTAATTAGACTCAACCTTTGACATAAAAAATAATAATTGAGACTCGGCTTTTGACAAACCGAATCTCAATTAAATTTAAAAAAAATATATGAAAGATTATAATATGTAATACATGTAAATGATATATAATTAAATAAGATAGTTAATATATAATTAAATTTATGTAATTAAATAATTTAATTTATGTAATTAAATAATTTAATTTATATAAGTATATATATATATATATAATTATAAATATTTAATTTATATTAAAGACATAAATTAATTATTTATATATAGATTAGTTCATATATTTTATTAAATTTGTATTATTGTTTTAAATAATTGATTACATAATATTTTATTTAATAAATTGATCGTATGGTTAAAATCAATATTTTAAAAATTGTACCGGTTATTGAACCTGTGAAGGCACTAGTTCACGGTTTAATAGTCTAACCGTGGTTAAACTGTGATCGAACCGATAATTTTTAAAATATATAAATTAATATCTATAGTCATATAATAAAATTTTATATACTAGTATAAAAAATTTTCCAGATACAAAATTATCAACTTTTTTTAATCCTATTCTCACTTTTTGACCTTTTTTTCTCTTCCCAAATCGGCTCCCACCTTTCTTTTTTCTTTATATTACACCAATAGTCTAGTACACTGGTTACTAGAATAGGATTGAAGTCTAAAAGTACTCTAACATGCAACACCCCTCTCCCCAGATCACTTTTGCTTCTAACGTCTCTTCACGTCTCTTCCTTTGAGCAGTGCATACTTGAGTCATCCAAAAAGCCAAAACATTCTTCAACATGTTTCTCTCTCTCTCTCTGATTTTCGTTCACTTCTGTAGTTTTCCTCTTTAGGCTTCTCCTTCTTTCTTCACCTCAGTGTCTCCTCTTCTTTTTCTCCTATAGCTTTTCCTCCTCCTCCTTCTTTAACTGCAACAACTTATTTTTTTTTCTTCTCCTTCTTCTTCGACGACGACAAACCTTCTTTCTTTCTTTCTTTCTTTCTTTTTTTATTTAAATCTTGAACTGGTTCAACATGACCGGTTTGAAGGAAATAGAGACAATTAAGTTATTTATTATGTACAATAATAAAATGAGATATGAAATATTTAAATAATTAAAATAATTAAAGTATAATTTAAAATAATTACAAAAAATATAGAAATTAGGACAAAGCAGATAAACTGTAAATATAATTTAAATATGATAGTAAATAGGAGATTTACTGCATAACCCTCAGCACTACTCATAGGATCGATCAATTGCCCAGTATGTCTTCGATACCAATGCTTATATTTAGAGTTATGCTGTACGTTAAGTGAAGGAAGACCACTGGTTGATGCCACACATAACATTGATTGATAAATTCCCTATGTACCTCCGCCTAATTCTTATCATATTTCTCTGTCATATGCAAAGTGTGATGGCAGCCAATATAGTCTGGTGGATGAGGAATCGATTGATCTCGACTAAATTAGAGGAGCATACGATTTGGATGATGCCACTTGACGATATGAAAACAAATTATCGGTCATAGGCAAGTCAGACATTGCTGTCAACTAGGCAGTACTCCGAAAATCATCTAGAAGACTTCCCTATCGTATGGGCACAGATGATTTGTGAAAATTAAATGTTAGGAGAAATAAACATATAGAGTAATTTGGTATTTGAAGAACATTAGTTTATGAAAGATACCTTGTCATTAGTCATCCTATCTAATAGAAGACTGTAATGTTTCAAGGCTTCTTTGGTAAGCCCAATTGAGTCTTTGACACTCCTCTAACTGCAAGAATTCACAAATATATTAGTTCAAATAATAAATAATAATTGATAAATTCGATAATCAGACGAGTAATACATATCGACGCATTGACACAAGTGTGGGGACACAAATTCTTCGTAATCAACAAAGAATTATTGGGCTTCTTCAGAATCTCCCTAAGTCACCCACAACCCTATTCCTTTTTTGGTATATTTCAACCTCTTTACTCTAGTGGGCCACTCTAAAGGTCTGATGATTCTAGACAAAATACCCTTTTATTGCACATCGCAATGCCTATTTGTCACTGAACCACTTCCCAGTATAAAGGTCAGCATCATTCGTTGAATTGCCAAGTTCTTCGTCATTCATTGCCTCCTCATCTAGAAAACTTGTTAAAAATCTATGGGCAGGGTCTCGGTACTTATTGATGGGAGGGACCAAAATTCCCTCGCCCTGCCCGTCACCATCATCTGTAACATCATCGTCACCACCATCATCGCTCGTGGCTAAAAATAATTAAAACAATTAAAATAATTAAATTACATAATTTGTAAAATTAATATTATACAAAATTAAAAATTACAAAATCTATAATTAATTTGTAAAATTAGTTAATAAATTTTAAAAATATCATTAATTTTAAAATTGAAAAAGTGAATTATATAATTTTCAAGTAATTTATACTTCTTTATTAATTTTAGCTTATTTTAATTATTTAAAGACTTCATATCTCAATTTATTATTGTACACAATAAATAATAGAATTTTTTAATTGTCTCTATTTCTTCATATACTAATTAATCAAATATATGTAATTATATAAAAATAAACTCATTTTAACCATACAATCAATTTATTAAATAAAATATTATGTAATCAATTATTTAAAATAATACTACAAATTTAATAAAGTATATGAATTAATCGATATAAAAATAACTAATTTATGTCTTTAATATAAATTAAATATTTATAATTATATATATACTTGTATAAATTAAATTATTTAATTACATACATTTAATTATATATTAACTATCTTATTTAATTATATTGTATTATATATATAATTATATATTATAATCTTTCATATATATATATATATATATTAATTTTAATTGAGGTTCGGCTTGTCAGAGGCCGAGTTTCAGTCTGTCCAAAAAAAAAAAGGCAGATGATTTGACCCAAAACATAACATTGTCTTAATTTTTTTTAAGACTGTAGTATCTCCCTAATTTTGTTTTGAAAGCATGAAAGAATGATATACACCACACAGAGACTTAACATTTCTCTCAAGCACTCTCGTTCACAGTAAAACCCGTACATAATATGTATTTTGTTTATGGCCTTTACATGACTATTTGCTAGCACATAGTATGATGTCGATGATATTAACTTTATTTTCATAGTATTAGCATATTCTGTGACTTTTTGTCTAGTAAAAACTGTACCTTGATCGATTATCAAAGTTTGAGATATTCCAAACCTACATATGATGTGATTTTCAATAAAATTGATCACATCTTGCTGGGTAACATCTTTTAGAGCAATTGCTTCAACCCATTTAGTGAAATAATAAACTCCAACCAAAATATATTTATGTCCTATTGACGAAGGAGGATGTATTTGGCCTATCAAGTCCAAAGCCCATCCCCTGAGCAGCCATGGTTTAATGATCAAATGTAATTCACTAAGCTGGGATGTTTTGTATATGGCCATGCCTTTGATATTCTTCAAAAGACTTAGGAAACACTATGCAATCTTTAACTAGTGTCAGCCAATAATATCTTCATCGTCGAAGGACCAATTTCATTTTTTCTCCTACTTGGTGAGCTCCACAAATCCCTTCATGGACTTCCAACAAAGCAATGTATGCCTCTGACTTACTCAAGCATTCTTCTAACTGTTTGTCAATAGTTCTCTATACAATTGTCCTCCCGACATTACAAATTTTGACGCTCTATATTTAAGTTTTCGTTTTGCATCAGAACTTGGATTCTCCAAATAATCAATGATTATTTTTCTCCAACATTACTTGTTTGAATGGCATTTTGTAATACATCTCTTTCCTCCAAGGGATATAAAAGTTCTCTAATTTCTATTAAATCTGACAAAACCTTTTGAGATACTTTATACCTTGAAGCTATTTGGGCTAAGTTATTAGCTTCTTCATTTGACTCCCTAGGAATATGTTGGACTAAATTTGTCAAACTTTTTCATTAATTTACTAACTACAACACAATACTTAATCAATTTTCTTCTTGTGGTTTCGCAACTTCTTGTCAAACTACCCTTGTATTTTGAGCATTCTCAAGTGTTGGTTTGTTTTTCGACTACCAAACACCTTTTGCCTGACCCTGAAGGCTCTTCTTTAATTAGAAGTGCATTTGTCAAGGTTTTCCTCTTTTACGCTTGCTTGTACTTTGCAACCTATGTTTCTGGCTCTTTGATTGTGGCTGACGAAATGCCTCAGGTTTACTTTGACCAAATGGAAACGATATTCTTCATTCTAAAATGCCTGATTTTTTGGAATCTGATCCTCCTAGCATTATCCTTATCGCATGACCCAAGAAAAGTTGCCATTACGGAATTCTTCACCCACTGGCCAACCTTCACATATGTAGGTAGCACTCGAGTTTCGACGTGTCAGAAACAGTTTTGGGAAATCAAATTACTCCTAATAGACTCCTTTGAGTTCTCAACCAACCGGCCATTAGAATTTGGCCAAACTGGATGTTGTGGCTGAGATCTTGATGTGTAGAATGGTTTTGGCTGAAAATTCATCTTACAGAATCTTTCTTTCTTCTGAATCTCCAATAATTGAGAATTGGCCATTGCCTTTTGACGTGCTTCTATGGCTTCTGGATCATATAACTCAACACATCTTGGACACAGCTTGATTGCCACTAAGCCTTTCTTTCTTGAGAAATTTTTTTTAAAGTCTCCCAAGGTTTTTGATATGTGTCGTAAGGATCTGCCATAGGATCATTATCCATGTGAAACTCATTTGCCTTTACTTCAACATGTTTCTTCCCTTTTCCTTTTATATATATCATGCCAATATTCAAAGGAATTTGGCTGTCGAAGTTTGCAACACTAGTTGAAAGGGATCAATATCAACCTTCATGTCCACCTTTTCTTTATCTATGAATTTTAGTCTTCCCTTTGTCAATGCTTTTTGAATTAAATCTCTGAAATGTACACATTAGTAACATGATCGAATACATTGTGAAATTTACAATACTTTTGGTCTTTTATCTCATCAGGCTTTAAAAGCCTATGATTATTTGACAATTTTATTTGTTTTTCTTTCAATAAAACATCAAAAATTTGTTTGGCTTTTGTAATGTCGAATGTGTATACTTTCCTATTGATATAAGTCATTTTTTCCTTGACTGTTGTAGGTTTTATAGCTTGACAAGTATAGGGTGGTCCACTTTTTAATTCGACAAGATCAATATCATTTAAAAAATTATGTAGGATCAAATTGAAATTAATATAAATTTAGAATTTGACACAATTTTGTTACTTTTTTATATGCTCTATTCTTTGATATAATGGTAATTGAAAAGAAAGTAAAAAGGAATCAAACCATCATTGGAAATTGAGGTCTGATCACAAATTGAATATATTTTGAATAACATTATTAAAAGCTTTCTGGAAAGCTTAAATTTAGAGGTATAAGACTACCCTTCTTAGTTTTGAACAAAGGAAAAAGAAAAGGTTTCCAAAAGCATTGTGGATTTTCTTTTTCCCTTGAAATTAGTGAAAGAGTTTTTTGTTTACAAAACAATACATTTATTGTAGGGGGATGGATTACAATGCCACTGAAAGCAATTAGTTCTTTGGCCCATTCAAAATTATGTTAGTGCAATTTTGTTTGGTTTAAAGTCTAAACTATGGAATATAAAATTAGGCCAATTGTAATGCTAATTTTCATGTTATTAAATTCTCTTGAAATTTATGTACAATATTGTTTTCCCTCAAATTTCTGGTGACTGTTTTGGAGCATCTTATTGCATTGACTGGGGATTTGGCTTCATACTTGTTAGAGCAATAATAGTAATAATGATTATTATTATTCATTTTCCTTAGTTATTTATTGTACAAGTATTTTCTCTCCTACATTTTTTTTAATTTTATAATTTAGTATGTGCTTAATTTATTATTTTCTTTTTTTAATCTTAATCTTAACATGTGTGTTTTTTTTAATTATTTAAGCATATAAGAATGAAGAGATTATTAAAAACAAAAGAGCAAATCAGGCTCTAGTGTTAGAAATATAGCTTTTAGTAGAGGAAGTCAAATACCGAGTTCACCAGCTAGTGTTAGTGCAGAGCCACTAAGTTTGGAACCCATCATTCTACTTCACACTCTACAGTTCCAGGACAATAAATGAATATGATTTGTCCATTGTTCCAAGACAATAAATAAATATGATTTATCCGCCGTTCCAGGAAAATAAGTAAATATGATTTGTCCACCGCTCCAAGACAATAAATAAATATGATTAGTCTACTGTTCCAGGACAATAAATAAATGTGATTTGTCAAATTTACATAACAAGAATTTATCTCAACCATCCACTAAATTTAAATTTTTCTTACAATAGACACTCTCCATATCCCCTTCTCAGTCTTTAACATTGTAAATGATCTTTCCAAGCAAGTTGATAAACAAGATAGCTCCAGATAATTCATAAGTTTAGTCCCTTTCAAGGGAAAATTTACACTACACAAATCCTTAAGTATAAATATATACATGACTATTTCCCTTAGTATGTGAGTATAGTTAGCTCCTTCACCTAAGGTCGGATGAAGGAGGATGGAGTGCAAGCTTGAAGAGATGGTCGAAAGATAACAAAAACACCTAAGATCAAGAGATAAAGATTTAAGGTTTAGGAAGTTAAGAGAGAACTCAAGAGGTGGTGCCTAGGAACCACCCATGGCGCTTGAGGCGCCATAACTCAAACACATCACTAGGGTTGTTAGGCACCGGGCACTAGAGGCGCCCTTGGTGGCACCAGGCCCTAAATGCTCTGTCTTACGAGTCTTATTGGGTGCCTAAGGTGCCTTGGGTGGTGCCTCCAGGTGCCAAGCCCCTATCTCTCTATCTGACTAAAATGTTGGGCATCCAAGGTGCCCCGACATCAATTTAGCTTAACATAACAAAACATTTTCTCCAAAATGCATTCTTTAGGTCCAAGAGCTTCCATGGGGGTTTACAAACTTGTTTGGTGGCTATCTTGTTAAAATTATCCTTAACACTATCGAGAAACAAAAGGGCAAGGTTGTGCCGTTAGATTTCCCAATTCCTCTTTCGCTTTTTGTCAAAATTTCATATCAACAATAATAACCACAACAACCTTTTACCCTTTCATAAATACTTCCTTAACCATCCAAGGTACACCATGGAAGCCACTTAGAAGCCCATTTCCACTCATAACTCAAAAGAACACACACAACCTATACTAGGGCTTGGAGATTTCGAAAATAGGGGGAGCAAGGGAAAGAAGGGTTTAGCATTTACCTAAATTTTCTATCTAACCCAGCAATGGCAGATCTTCTCCTCCCAAATCCACACCTTTGGCAAGCACAGAGGAGGATACAATAGGGGGAAGATGAGGAAATGTGGAGAGAGTAGAAGCACACACCCACACACTTATGGGAAAAAGAAAAAGAAAAAGAAAAAGAAAGAACAACAGAAAAGAAAAAAAAGAAGAAGGGTACAAGGTTGGTAGGACCCACAACACTAGCTTTCACTAAGTCATTCTTCTATGTCAAAATTTTCCCTTTCCCAAACCATCCTCACGTAAATCTCCAATTAGGTATAAAATTTTAGAGTCAAACTCTAACATAAAATTCTCCACATATACATATTTATAGAAATAATCCAAGATTCACAAGACAATCACAACAATCATTGTGTACAAATATTAACAAGTTTTTACGCAATGGATAGTCCCCAAAAGTAAACAAATAAATAAAATAAGACGAGGAAATTTGGGAGCATTATGTATATTCTAACTAAGTTTTTTATTTTTGTGTTTCAAACCAGATTTGTTGTTGTGAGCATTGTGGAAAGAAAATTCATTGTAAAGAAATTGGCCTCAATTGGAAGAACATGCACCTAGATCTATATAAGGCTCAGAACAACGGGATCAGATCAAGAGAAGAAATAACAGCAGATGATTAGGCCAGAATTCTGAGGGATGATTAGGTTGCATTCGTTCGACATTGTCAGGACCTACGCTATCTGGTAATGACACTTCGAAACATTATTCTTTTTTTTTTCTATCTTTTTTGACAATATAATAACATATTTCATCCAACTATTAGGAGAGGGTTGAGAAAAACAAGGCCAGTAGACAATGTCAGGCCCTCAACAACATATGAGGCACGAAAAGTTTACTCAAAAAGGAGCCGAGATGGTAAACTTACTTTTTAATCCATAATATAATATTATTTCATAATTAACTAACTTTAATTCTGTAGGTTGCTGAGCATGGTAGACCCCTTAGCAAGGCAAAAGTTTGGACAACGAATTACAAGAAGAAGGATGACTCATTTGTCAGTGATGAAACAAGAGCCATAAGTGTATGTTGTTTTATATTTAAATTTCTAAAATATGAGCTGAAGTATAATGATTGTTAGTTTTTTAATAATGTTTTTATTTTATATGTGTGTGCAGGAAAAAATATCTAAGATTGAGTCACAGGAGTCTGCATCAGCTACAGATTGATTTCATGCATGTCTAGGTCCTCTTGGCCTTTTGAACACAATTCATAATTCTTTCCTATAATGCATAAATCATCAAAGTTAACAAATATTCATTTATTTATAAAGGTTATTATGTTATCTCAACAATCTCATGCAAATGACAAGCTCATAAGTTTATCGGTTAGACTGATTAATAAAGTAAATTGATATTCCATATTTATGGTGAATGGATTTAGGTTTCACAAAAAAGATCATGATTTAGGGAAGAAAACTCAAAACAGTGGAGTTCATGTGAAGGGAGATGATTCAGATCATGAGAAAGAGTATTGTGGAGTATTAGAGGACATTTATGAGTTGTCTTACATGGGCAATAGAAAAGTCTACCTCTTCAAATGTCATTGGTGGGACATGTAGGATTTTAGAGATCATAGAACATAGGAAAATTTAAAATTTTCTCTAAAACTCATTTATCGATGGATCAACCTATATTACCATTACATTAACCATGAAAAACAAGACAAAGAGAAATACCTCTTGTAGCGCAACAATCTCTCTAAGCCAAAGCAATTATCAAAAGTAGAATACCTCTAATGGTAATCCACACGAAATTGTACAAAAGAAAAACCTCTTAAGGTAACAGGGTTTTTTCTTGTTCTTGTTCTAGCAAGCACGAAGAAGCCATAAAGAAAACCTTCTTAGTTGAAGGAGAAGAGAACAAGAATTTTCTAAAACAAATATTCAACCATTGAGAGAGAGTGGTAGTTGGCATGTGGCTCTAACTATCATATTTAAAGCAATAGGTGCAACCACAAACCCTATAGAACTAATTCCCTTAATAGATGCCATTCCCTTATTGGGCTTCTTAAAGTGACATCTTAAGAAGCCCAATCTCTTTGAGAGAGTGACACCTAAGAGGTTATTGTTTTTAGGCTTTTCCTTGTTTGGGTAGGAATAGGAACATATTCCTAATCCTTTTATTCTCTTATCTTCTTTTAATTAATTATCCAATTTAAGATTAAATCTTCAAACCCATTTTAAATTCTTAGTGAATTTCTATGCATGTGACCTGAAGTTTCCAGCTATATCGGCCATTCACAGTCAACATTTGATTATAAATAGATCATGAGCAGTATCTAGCAACATATCGTGACCCCCAATTGACCAGAAAGTCAATTGTTTCACTTTAAATTTTTCTATAGCTAAAGCGTGCCTATGCAATGTGTCCTTTCACCATCTTATGCCTACTTGGTTCAGAGTATAGCTTATGTGTCAACTCCCACTAAACTTGATTACATCAGGTCCATCCCAAGTAGTCAGTTCCTTATCCTGTGGAATCAATCACTATAAACGATGTCACTGAAGACCATATTCATGACAAATTTACTTTGGCCAAAGACTTCTTAGCAATTATCTTGACAATTAGCCATTGGTATACTTCTTTCTGTTAGGAGAGGTGAATCCTCTATTGACTACTTAAATATCTTCAAATACTTCACGCTGTGCCTAATCACTAACCTAAGAGCAACCCATGGTAGGTAATAAGGAATTGAGTCAAAATACAAGATCCATATCCAAGATAACTTGAGTTTCACAAGTCCAAGGATACTTGCACTGTTAGCTGCTATGAGACCTATCACTGACATTTGAATAGGTATCCATGTGATATCTCATACAGATCATCCAATGTACTTGTTATTAATAACAAGCATTCGTATGTTCACTCAAAACATCTCATGCTTACAACTTATAAGGACAGTTGCTTAATCAAATCATGAAGTATAACATGTACTAGTCTATCTGGATCACTGATATCTAGTCTCAGGTGGTCTTATGACTAGGGATAGTTTGGATACATATATAATTACACATGATAGGAATCTCACATTATAATTATCATCATAATTTGCTTCATGCTATATTTTGTATCATGGACTTCATTATTTATTTTACGATGTAATCTTAAGTTTATGAATATGAATATAAATAATGAAGAAAACCTCTTTGGATTAATAATTAAGTTTGTACATCTGAAGCTAAAAATGATTACCTTTAGAGCACCTTTCTAATAATATCCCAATTGTACTAAAGCCAATCGCCTTTGTATCTAATACCATAGGCTCATGTGTGTCTCAAACTTAGACTGGGGTAGTGGCTTAGTTAGTAGATCAACTAGATTCCTATAAGTGGGAACTCTCTATTTTCACATCATATCTGCCGATGATCTCCCTAATCAAGTAGTAATGCTAGAGTACATGTTTGGATTTTTGATGAGACCGTGGCTCATTTACTTATGAAATGGCTCCATGTAATACCCCAGGTATTACTGTATTAATAAAGAGACTTGAAGTTAATAAGGACTAAGACTCGCCTTTGGCCAAATAAGAAAAAAAAATTTCACCAAAAAGTGAGATGCAAGTGACAAGTAGAGATAAATTGTTAATGGACTAAAGTGGATAGATGCAGAACCTTACAGATTTTTTTTAAAAGATTAATTTCATGTTGTGTAGTGGAGGAATGTAGTTGGGTGCTCAAAGTGTGATCTAAAAGCTTTCTTTTTCCCAAAGGGATTTAAATAAAATTTCTTCTCTTGAGGGACAAAACTGAAAATATGGTTATTGGGCCCTACTTTCACTATATATGTTCAACCTTCCCTTACTCTCTCATTTTGTTTCTCTCATCCATCCCTCATCCAGTGCGCAAGAGCTCTTTTCTCCCTCTCTCTTTCACGTAGTACACCAAGGAATAGGAGGAAGTCATAGCAAGCTTAGGAATATGGTAAGGGCTCTCTTTCCCCTTTCCTTCTTCCTTTTCTTCTTCCTTCTTTCCTTGTGCAAGAAGAAACCCTAAGCTAAAGCAATTGGGGGAAAAACTTGTATTGTGTTGTTATTGATCAATAGGAATGAAATTTTTCATGGTTTTCTTCTGAAAATTTGTTTTCCAAAAGCCCTAATGGAATGATGTTCTTGGTTGGAGGAAGATGGGTGTGGAAGGATGACATTCGTGAAAAAACAAATTGAAGGAATTCTTGTAATGGTGAAATTGATGATTCAAGCACCTTTTCTTGTTTTTAACTTGAGGTCTTTGTGCCAAAGTGATCATTTAACCTTAGGGATCAAAACCCATAAAGCGATTTGAGAGAAAACGAAGGTTTTTAGGTTAATTTCACTGGAATCAAAGCCGATGTGCCTGGGGCACCAAGTGGCAGAGAGTTGAAGGGTGCCAGCCTCCTATTGCATGTTGAAATGTGGGGTTTTGACCCGTTTCTCTTATATTCCTAATCCTTAGGTATTAGTTGATGCTTAGGTCTCCTTTGGGCTCTTTGGAGCTTGTGAGGTCACCTTTAAAGAAGTGGAACCACCTAAGAGTTCGAGTAAAGGTGAGGGAACTCTATCCTATCTCGTATATTTCCTTATAGCAAATATTGATAAATTAATTTGTATCTATGCCATCACCTAAATATCAAATAATTATGAATGAATACATTGTACTGATCGAAATAATAGGTTCGTAAAGGAAGTATTTAAGGAAGTGTACCATTATGTTAACTTTCAAGTATATGTTGAGATCACATCAATCTTGTTACTAAGGTAAAATATGTTGCCATGTATGTGTATATAGTTGTTGGTTAATTAGGATCCGATGGAGTAAAAGTAGCTTATCTTCGCATTGAGATGGTGATATATAAATGAAATGTAAAAATGTGAATTAACAAAAGTTTGTTGGTTAGTTAATATAAGAATTAGTGTAAAGGAACTGTATAAAATAAAAGTGTGATATGAAAATCCTACAGGTGATACTTTAGCCCCAGTTGGTCATGCATTGGGATTAGCATGGTTTTGTTAAGTGTATCTATGTATATTGTTTCTTGTGCTTTACATTGTGTAAGCAAGTATAAGGAAGTTCCTTTGGCTATTGTGGAAACATAAATGAGCCATGTAGAAAAGAGTAAGAAATGGGTCGTATAAATACTATTGGAAACAATTGTGGAACCCATTGGTATAATATCAATCTTGAGAAAATCCTTTGAATGACCGAGTATATGCTGTATCATGATTGAAGAAAATTTGTATATATCGAATGATGATGTAAGTAGACATATGGGACATCATAGATGTTGATATTGTAATTAATGTAGATAATTGTGATATGTAAGTGGTTAATAATGTTGCTAAATTGTAGCCAAGTTTCTTTGTTATATGAGCACTTGTGCTATGAGTCATGTGCTCTCTTTGGAATGTGATATAAAGAATTATATGGATGTTATGAACTGTGACGGTATAGTATGTCATGCAAAAATGTATGCTGTGCATTGTACATTATATGTATGTATATACGGTCGGGCTTCGATATCCTTGGTTTCACGTTGCTACGCACATAAGGCCAATGCATTGTGGTCATTGAGTTGCTGGGAATCGACTGACTTTTGACTTTTTTGTGGTTGTGATATTGGTTAGGCTTTGATATCCTTGGTCTCACATTGCTGCATACACAGAGCTGGTGCGTTGTAGTCATTGAGTTGTTGGGAAATCGATTGGCTTCCGACCCCTTTGTAAACATGGTTGTATGGGCTGTATGATTGTATATTCATATGTGTGTGAATTATTTCAAATCACTAAATAATGGAACATGATTATAAGTAAAATAGTATAAATAAATTCCTGACATTGAATATAATAGTTATGATGCATAATGCTTGTAGTCTATTGAAAGTTAATATGAATATATGTTAAATTTATTTGCATGAAATCATATGTTCTATTATTGTTTTCTCTAGTATTATAGTGTATCTATTTTGTGTTGTGTTTGCTAAGGCTTTTTGGTGAGTTTTGTGGTTTGGAATTACCTTCTCACAATTTCAGGTTTGGAGAATCCTGCTACCCTGAGGTGTGTGTGCTTGGAGACCTCCCCTTTGCTTGGGGTATGGTAGTATCTTAGTTAGATTTACCTATTCAAGTCTATAGTTAGGGAATTCTAGAAAGGCTCTGTAATCAGGTAGGTTTCGCTTCATCATGTAAACAAGTTTTCAAAATATTAATGTAATTTTATTTTAGAATAGTATAATGTATATATAATCAAGTGTTTATGAAAGGTATTACTTTGTTTTAAAAGATCTTGGATTTAATGAAATTAGGCTTGTGGCGGAGTGGTCAAGACACTGTCTGCGCTGGTCATGAACCTAGTTTACGGGTTGTGTCAAAGATGATATCAGAGACTGGTTATTAAGTCTCTTACCAATTATAGAGCAAGGTAACCTTAGTGGGTCCTTCTCAATCATTATGAATCCAGGTACAACTATAGAGAGACGGCTCCACCAAAGGCCTTATAGGATGTTTCCTTGTTTCCTTTAATGTCTCATCCCTTTTAAGGAACATGTTGAGTTTGTTGTGGCTCAAGGTCCGTCATTTCCTAAGTTAATTCATGATGTACTTTGTCTCAAGGTTACGAGATAAGGAAATTAGAAGAGGTCTTTCCAAAATAGCTATGTATAGGAGGTTAAGTTAACGCTTTTGTTAGAATGATAAAGGATAACATATTGGATTTTAGTTTTACGAAGTAATCAAGATGAAAGTGTTGTTAGTGAATGAACGATGAGCTACAGAGACATAAAGACTTCATAGTAATTATGATCTAAGGTCTGGATGTGTGGTCATGGTTTCCAAGCAAGGGATAAATGGAACTACAAGTATGTGCTATGAGATAAGGAAAGAAAGAATCAAGTTGAAAGTTCTAAAGAAGAAAGGGATGGAAATAGAAAATTTGAGGAAGACACATATACGCTATTTTAAGCACCAGGGATTAATGTTCGGTTTTGGTTTTCTGAAATGTTTTAGATGCCAAACTCCATGTTTAGGTACTAAATAAGTGAGGCTAAATATCATCAAGAGATAAGAGTCAAGGTCATGGATTTTAGAGGCATTTCAAAGGCATGATGGATTGCCCAGTCGTGGGTGCCTCATGTAGCTGGGAGTTTAGGCCTTGGCGCCTCATGCGCCAAGGTGGGCACCCAGAGGCCCCTGATCTGAGGAGAACACCTTTGTGGAGGGCATGTGGAACCAAGGTACCATAGTATGGTATATGAGTAATGAGTGGCCTATCTAATGCTTTTTACATGTTTGAGCCATGAGCTTCTAGTGAATCTTTCCGAATGTTTTCATATGATTGTGATGGATGCAAGTTTCTTGGGAGTAAGATGAGTAGGATGATTAGTGTCCTGCATGTTATTCTTCCTTAAATTACAACCCTTATTTAAAGAGTATGTAAAGTTAGAAAGGCCTATGGAAATTAATAGTGGCGATGAGGTAAGTGCTTATGATTGTATGAGAAGCTAAGGGAAGAAACTTACTCGTAATGTATGCATACTTAATCTCTTAGGAGTTAGAGACATCGAAGTTGGAGACTGATGGTGTGAAGATCAATACAAATGTGTAGGAAGCTAAGAGAAGCTTGAAGATTATAGCTGAGAAAGCTGACACTGCTAGAAAACTTTGTAAGAAGAGAGAAGCAAGCAAATTGCAGCCAAGACAGCCCTTGAGTCGGCCAAACTTGAACTAGGAAAAATAATGTTTTATAGCTTAGTATATTGCATGAAGAAGATGTTGGATAAGTCTAAACTTGAACTGGAGAGTAATAATTGTCCATTGTTTACCTTGTAAAGGATAACTAGGAAATAAGAATGTTGTATATTGTAATTCGGTTGCCTTTTTACGTCATTTGTAGTGTCATTTCTATGTCCTTAAAGTGGTTATTACCTGCAATAGTAACAGCTTACAACATGCTTATAGTTTTTAACCCATATCTATAGAAACTAAGCATAATATTGTGCCGACTATATGATTATGATATAATTTTGTATGTTATTTTGTTAGAAAAGTTATGGTGAATAGTCCAATTAAGTGAATGAATATCACATCTAAATTGTCAAGAGAATGGGGAGTTTCCCAAGTATGTTCACCGAGGCATTAAGTAATGTTAGTGATGAAGTAGTTTTTGTTTCGATAAGCAGTTACAGTTGTGACAAATAGAGTGGATGGCCATTATAGCCAACATTAAGATATGTTGTAGTATAAATCGAATACTTCCAACTATTGGTGCAGAGTTGAAGATAAACCCTATCATTCCAAAGTTACAAGTCGTTAATCACAAGGACAATGAGGTTCAAATTTAAGTACCAAGTGGCTTGTCCTGTTAGAAAGAGTATGATTTGTGTTGGTTTCCTTATTATACCTGTGAAACAATCCTGTCTTCAGAATTGATGTTAAGCTTAAGGGGAAAGTTCCAAAGAAACTTCACTTCCTTCTCTCAAGTACTAGAAGCTTATTAAACGGTCTGGTAAGACAAAGTGCACATTTGATCTTGTGTCACCACCAAATAGTTAAGTTAATAACCTAAGAGGCAAGTCATCAATGCAAAGGTTAATAGTGGGAGATGAGGGATTGGCCCTTAAGGGGGAAGCCCCAAGAGAGGATCATACCTACCATTATTCTATCTAAGCTAGATTGATTAACCTCAATTATTGGGTTTTTAGACCAATCAGAGTAAATCAGTTGATTGGATCTTGGATAACACCCCTAGAGTTTAGTGACTCATGTACTTTTGTAGAATGAGCTCTGAGGCATGGAGTGTAGGCATCAAGTCATTGAAGATGGTGTAAACTAGCACAAATAGTCAATCATGAGAATTTCTCGAGAGGTGTAATTGGGTGTCTTCAATGATAAAGGCATGGCACAAGGAGATCTTTGGTGAAATTCAGGGACCGAATTTTTATAAGGGGGAAGTATTATAATACCCTAGGTATTACTATATTAATAAAGAGACCTTAAGTTTATAAGGACTAAGGCTTGCCTTTGGCCAAATAAGAAAAATAAATTTCACCAAAAAGTGAGACGCAAGTGACAAGTATAGATAAATTGTTAATGGACTAAAGTGGATAAATGCAGAACTTTGTGAATTTTTTTTTCAAACATTAATTTCATTTGGTGGAGTGGAGGAATACAGTTGGGTACCCAAAGTGTGATCTCAAAGCTTTCTTTTTCCTAAAAGGGTTTGAATAAAATTTCTTTTCTTGGGGACCAAACTAAAAATATGGTTATTGGGCCCTACTTTCACTATATATGTTCAACCTTCCCTTACTCTCTCATTTTGTTTCTCTCGTCCATCCCTCATCCAGCACCTAGTAGCTCTCTTCTCCCTTTCTCTTTCACGTGGCAGACTAACGAGTAGGAGGAAGTCAGAGAAAGCTTAGGAATATGGTAAGGGCTCTTTTTTCCCCTCCTTATTCTTCTTTTTCTTCTTTCTTTCCTTGTGCAAGAACAAACCCTAAGCTAAAGCAATTAGAGGAAAAACTTGTATTGTATTGTTATTGATCAATAAGAATGGAATTTTTTATGTTTAATTCTGAAAATGTGTTTCCAAAAGCCCTAGTGGAATGATGTTCTTGGTTGGAGGAAGATCAATGTGGAAGGATGACATTCTTGAAGAAACAAATTGAAGGAATTCTAGTAATGGGGAAAATTGATGATTTAATCACCTTTTCTTGTTTTTAACTTAAGGTCTTTGTGCAAAAGTGATCATTTAAACTTAGGGATGAAAACCCATGAAGAAATTTGAGAGAAAATAGAGACTTTTGGACTAATTTCACTGGAATCACAACTGATGTGCAAAGCTCTACAACTTGGCAATTGGGGTGCCAGGGCAAGTGGGTGCTAGCCTCTTGATGCATGTTGAAATATGGGTTTTTGACCTGTTTCTTTTGTATTCCTAATCCTTAGGTATTGGTTGATGCTTGGGGTCTCTGTTGGGCTCTTTAGAGCTTGGGAGGCCACCTTTAAGGAAGTGGAACCACCTAAGAGCTCGAGCAAAGGTGAGGGAACCCTATCATATCTTGTATATTTCCTTATAGAAAATACTAGTAAATTAATTTGTATCTAAGCCATCACCTAAATATTAAATAATTACAAATGAATACATTGTATCGATTGAAATAAGAGGTTCATGAAGAAAGTATTTAAGGAAGTGTACCATTATGTTAACTTCCAAGTATATGTTGAGATCACATCAATCTTGTTACTAAGGTAAAATATGTAGCCATGTATGTGTATATATTTGTCAATTAATTGGGATCCTATAGAGTAAAAGTAGCCTCTCTTTACATTAAGATGGTGATATGTAAATGAAATGTATAAATGTATAATTAACAAAAGTTTGTTGGTTAGTTAATCTAAGAATTAGTGTAAAGGAACCTTATAAAAGAAAAGCATGATATGAAAATCCTATAGCTACTACTTTAGCCCTAGTTAGTCATGCATTGGGATTTGCATGGTTTTGTTAAGTGCAAATATGTATATTGTTTCTTCTGCTTTACATTGTGTAAGCAAGTATAAGGAAGTTCCTTTAGCTATTGTGGAAACGTAAATAAACCATATAGAAAAGAGCAAGAAATGGGTCGTATAAATACTATTAGAAATAATTATGGAACCGATTGGTATAATATTAATCTTGAGCAAATCCTTTGAATGACTGAGTATGTGCTATATCATGATTGAAGAAACTCTGTATATATCGAATGATGACATAAATAGACATATAGAACATCATGGATGTTGATATTGTAATTAGTGTGGATAATTGTGATATGTAGCCAAGTTTATTTGTTATATGAGCACTTGTGTTGTGAGTCATATACCCCCTTTAGAATGTGATATAAAGAATTATATGGATGTTATGAACTGTGATGGTATAGTATGTCATGCAAAAACATATGCTGTGCATTGTACATTATATAGTATATGGTCGAGCTTCGATATCCTTGGTCTCACATTGCTGAACGCATAAGGCCAATGCGTTGTGGTCATTAAGTTGTTACGGAATCGACTGATTTTTGACTTTTGTGTGGTTGTGACATTGGTTGGGCTTCAATATCCTTGGTCTCACATTGGTGCATACACAGGGCCAGTACGTTGTCGTCATTGAGTTACTAGGGAATTGATTGGCTTTCAACCCCTGTGTAAACATGGTTGTATGGGATGTATGATCGTATGTTCATATGTGTTTGAATTATTTCCAATCGCTAAATAATGGAATGTGATTATAAGTAAAATGGTATAAATAAATTCCTGACATCGAATAGAATAGTTATGATGCAAAATGCTTGTAGTCTATTGAAAGTTAATTTGAATATATGTTAAATTTATTTGCATGAAATCATATGTTCTATTATTGTTTTCTATAGTATTGTAGCCTACCTGTTTTGTGTTGTGTTTGGTAGGGTTTTTTAGTGAGTCTCAAGGTTTGGACTCACCCCTTCACAGTTTCAGGTTTGGAGATTCCTGCTACCATGAGGCACATAAGCTCAGAGAGCTCCCCTATGCTCGGGGTATGATATTATCTTAGTTAGATTTACCGCTTCAAGTCTATAGTTAAGGAATTCTTGAAAGTCTCTGTAATTGGGTAGGTTGCGCTTCGTCATGTAAACGAGTTTTTGAAATATTATTGTAATTTTATTTTAGAACAGTAAAATGTATAAATAATCATGTGTTTATGAATGGTATTACTATGTTTTAAAAGATCTTGGATTTAAGGAAGTTAGGCTTGTGATGGTGTGGTCAAGGCACCGTCTACGCTGGTCATGAACCCAATTTAGGGGTCGTGACACTCAATGTTATGATAATAGACTAGTACTGCATTAACGATGCTGGGAACCACTCTTAGTTTAGTGATGAACTTCTTAATCCAAATCACATCTTTTACTGCTTCAGAAGCCGTAATGTACTCTGCTTCAGTGGTAGAATATGCAATCATTTTTTGCTTAGAACTTTTCTAACCAACTGCACCTCCTTTTAATATGAATATGTAACTAGACTGGAATCTTGAATCATCCCTGTCTGTCTGGAAGCTGGCATCTGTATACTCACTTATTTTGAGATCTCATTCTCTTTATACTAAGAATAAATCCTTTGTCCTTCTTAAGTACTTAAGGATATTCTTAATAGCTACCCAATGACTCTCACCAGGGTTAGACTGATATCTGCTTGTGACACTCAGAGTGTATGACACATCGGGTCTAGTACATAACATAGCATATGTGATTGATTCCATGGCTGAGGTGTAAGGGATCAAACTCATGTGAGTTTTTTCATCCTGCGTCTTCGGCAACATAGACTTTGAGAGTTTAATCCCATGTGTCAGAGGAATAAATCCTCTCTTGGATTCTTCCATGCTAAATCTCTTTAGCATCTTATCTATGTATATAGCAACCTCTTAGATCTATCTCTATATATCCTTATCCCCAATATATAGGTTGCTTCACCAAGGTCTTTCATAGAGAACTTCTTGGAAAGCCAAATCTTCACGGACTTAAGGATAGAAATGTCGTTTCCTATGAGTAGTATGTCATTTACATACAACACAAGGAATACGACTACACTTCCACTAACCTTCTTGTACACACAAGGCCCATCCAGATTTTTTAAGAAATCAAACTTTTTGATTGTCTCATCAAATTAGATGTTCCAACTTCTGGATCCTTGCTTCAATCCATAAATGGATCTCTAAAGCTTGCATACTTTGTTGCAATCTTTGGATGTGAATCCTTCAGGTTGTTTCATATATACATCCTCGGTCAGGTTTCCATTGAGGAAAGCTGTCTTCACATCCATTTGCCATATCTCATAATCATATTGAGTTGCTATGGCCAGGAGTATTCTTATAGATTTAAGCATGGCTACCGATGAAAAGGTTTCATAATAATCAATTCCTTGTTTTTTATGATATCCCTTTGCAACCAATCTTGCTTTGTAGGTTGCAACATTACCTTCCATGTTGGTATTCTTCTTCAGACCCATTTGCACCTGTTGGGCTTAATCCCCTCAAGTGGATCAACCAAAGTTAATACTTGGTTATCATACATGGAATCCATTTCTGATTTCATGGTGTTGAACTATTTATCAAATTTTAAACTCTTCAGAACTTCTTCGTAGGTCATAGGTTCCTCATCTTCTACAAGTAGTATGTTCGGTTCACTTATGAGAAATCTATATCTCTCAGGAGCCCTATGTGCCCTATTAGACTTACGAAGCATTTGTGCTTGTACAGAAGGTTTGGCTGTTACTCTTCTAAAATGAGTAAATGGCTTTAGCTCTTGAGCTATCGGTTCTTGAGTAGGCAGTTGTGCTATGTCTGCTTGAGTATCTAGAACTTCCTCAAGTTCAATCATATTCCCACTATTTTCCATTAAGAGAAACTCTTTCTCTAGGAAGATAACGTGTCTTGAAACAAACAGCTTTTGTTCCAAAGTGTAGTAGAATTAATATCCCCTTGTTTCCTTAGGGTATCCCACAAATAGACATCTTTCAGATTTTGCCTTAGTTTTATATGATATTATCCACTTCATGTATACTAGACAACCTCGTATCTTTAAGTAAGATAAGATGGGTTTCTTGTTATACCATTTTTCAAATGGAGTAACATCAACTACCTTGGTTGGGACTCTGTTTCTATGTGAACAATAGTCTCGAGTGCATAGGCCCAAAAGGATCTAGAGAGCTCTACATGACTCATTATAGACCAAACCATGTCTAACAAGGTTTAGTTTCTCTTTTCAGCCAAACCATTATGTAGTGGCGTGTAAGGTGGAGTCCACTGGGACAATATTCTATTGTCCTTAAGATAATCCTAAAACTCTTGGTTTAAGTATTCACCACCTCGATAAGATCTTAGTGTCTTAGTACTTTTACCAAGTTGTTTCTTTACATCATTTCTAAATTCTTTAAACTTCTCAAAGGCCTCAGATTTGTATCTCATTAGATACATATACCCATATCTAGAATAGTCATTGATAAAGGTAATGAAGTAGACATAACCATTCCTGGCATGCATTGACATTGGTCTACATACATTGGTATGTATTAGATCCAATAAATTAGTTGCACATTCACCCTTTCCAATAAAAAGTGAGTTACTCATCTTGCCCTTTCAGTAAAAGATGCATGTGTCATTTGATTCATAATCAAATGATCCTAAGTTACCTTCTTTGTATAACTTACTCATATATTTCTCACTCTATGACCTAAACGACAATGCCATAAATATGAGGTTAATTGATTATCTTGTTTTAGGCCTTTACGATTTCCCTTTTTGATGTTAAGAATTGGGTGAGATTTATCTAATACATAAATCCCATTGTATAATGTTCCAATGCCATAAAGAATACCATCTAACATTATGTGACAATAGTTATTACTAAATGTTAAATGAAAACCCTTTTTATTTAAACTCGAAATTGAAACAATGTTTTTAATCAAGGATGGAATGAAATAACAGTTGTCTAATTCTAAAATCAAACCACTAGGTAGAGGTAATACATAAGTTCCTACAGCTAATGCAGCAACTCTTGCTCTATTTTCGACTCGTAGGTCCACCTATCCTCTGGCTAATTATCTACTATTCATTAAGCCCTGCATATCGATACATATGTATGAGCCATAACTGGTATATAATATCCAAGTTGTAATTGAAACAATATTTATATCAATAATGAAAATACCTGAAGTAGTTTCAGCATCAAATGCCTTTTTCTTCTTCAGGGACTCCAGATAGGTCTTGCAGTTCCTCTTCCAATGGCCCTATTTGCTACAATGGAAGCAAATCCTTTTGGGTATAACTTTCTCTGCCTTCTTGGCATGCTTTTTCTTGATACCTCCCTTGGCCTTAATGTGTTTCTTCTTCTTGGAGCCTTTCCATTTAATCTTAGAAGAATTCACTAGCATCACATCCTTTTTCTCTTTCTTGATAGAAGGTTTAGTTACCTTGAGTTGGTTGATTAACTCTAGTATAGTCGATGAGATCTGATTCATCTGATAGTTCTTTACGAACACTGCATAATTATCAAATAAACTCTAGAGAATTAAGTCAACACTTATTTCATGATCATCATGAATCCTAACGCTGCTAACCTCTTAATGTAGCCATTCATCTTAAGTGTGTGTTGCACCACAGATGCCCCTTCTTGCATCTTGGAAAGAAAAAGAGAACGTGAAATATCGAACTTTTCAATTCTCGCTTGCTCATCAAATAGTTCCTTTAGATGATAGATCATGGTGCTTGCATCCATGGCCTCGTGCTGCTTCTGAAGCTTAGGTGTCATAGAGGCTAACATGATAAATGTTGCTAGCTCATCATCACCTATGCGCTTCTTATAGGCCAACACTTGGTCTTCATCAGCGCCATCAGCAGGGGGTTTAGGGAGTGCATCATCAAGAACATAGGCTATGCGTTCATCCTTGAGAACAATTCTCAAGTTTCTTAGCCAGTCCAAGAAATTTGCTCCATTCAACTTATTTAACTCGAGAATAGATCTTAAATTCACGGTGGATGTCATGATTTTATTAACCTAGATGTAAAAAAAATGAGCATGTTAAAGTATATACATAAATGCATTCAATATATAATGCATTATTACTCCCACTATTTTATTAAAAATCCAAAAGCCCCTACTTTAGATCCGGGAGAACTTGTTTGAAGTTCAGCTAATGGGCTCGATGTCTAAAACTCACCTTGAACGACATTGGAGAGAGTCCAACAAGCCATCTTGGATCAAATGGAAGGTATCTTATACCAATTACATTGTGTATGCAACCATTGAGTAGTGCTATCAACTGTTGATGTATGCACTAATCATTGGACTTATCAACTCTTGACTCATACATCTGTATATAGCCCAACTTAGTCATTGGCCACACTGACCTTGGAGAGGGTCCAACAAATCAATACTTCTAGTTAAAGTCAGCCCATTAATCATAAGATCATATCTCAATGGTATGAACATGTTCAACTTAAAGTCAGGCTTAGAGAGTGTAATACCCGTTAATTTTGGAGTATAATTCGTTTGAGGGTATTTTAGAATTTTACAACGTTACTTTAGCTATTTACTTTTGTCATTTTTAATTTTCATATTTAATTATTCTATTTGAATATTATTTATGAAAATTAAGTTAAATGACTGGACTGGATATTTAAACCTTATGGGTATATTCTTAAGAATAGTGGAATTTGTGAGAAAATGATTGAATTTAATTAATTGAAGAATTAATTAAGGTATTTTGTATGTTGGGTCAAATGGGTTTGGACAATGGGTATGGATACCCATTGGGTTATCCAACTAACCCCCCCAAGTTTTTAGCTCTCTCTCTCCCTTCTAGTTTCACTTTCCCGCATCTTCTTCATTCACTCTCTCACAATTCTCTCAACCTTCAAACTTCCCCTCTCAACTCTCACATAGATTTGGCGTTGTTTTTGAGAATTGTTTGGTTCAAAAGCTTGGTAGAGATCAAAGGTAAGTTTTAATCTCCTTATTTTCCTTAAATTTCAGTTTATGTGGAAGATTGGAGAAGATTTTGGTTCTTGAAAATTTTGATGATAATTCATAGATTTGAGTTGTTTTGGAAGTTTTTTGAGTTAAGATTGAGTTAAGTAAGTTAGGAGAGATGAAATTTTGGTTTAGAAATAAGGAATTATAAGAAGAAATTTTTCGAAAGATTTTCTGCAAAATTTGAAGTACTGTAGCAACTGGAAAATCTGGAAATTTTCAAGTTTACTGTAGCAGTCAATGTAGTGTCGGCAGTCAACGGTAATGTAGCGGTCAACATACTGTAGCAAACCGTCACTGTAGTGAACCGTTACTGTAGCAAAACGTAACTGTTGTGAACCGTTACTGTGGTTACGTTGACCATTGACCGTTGACCGTTACTGTAGCTACGTTGACCGTTGACTGTTGACCGTTACTGTAGCAATCAGAAAATGTCGCATATTTTCATGATTTTGTTCCCTTTCTTATTTTTCCTTATGATATCTTTTACTAGGAAATTTTCCTACACAAATTCTAGTGTGGAACAAGGTAAATTTGGACAAATATTAAGGTAAGTGAATAACCTTGGTAGACTAATTTGATATTATTAGTCAAAGTACAATATAAGTCCCATTTACAATATTATTTGGATATTAAGCAATCAATCTTTAGATGACGGTATATGACGATTGGCATATTTTTTTTTACAGATATTCAAAGGAATAAAAGTATGTATAAATTAATTTATTTCATGGTTTTGTACAATGTGATAAATTCTCACTATTTTATTAATGAGCAAAGATCTACGGGATCTAATACATGAGTTTGAAAGGGTTAGAGTCCCATACTACTCAGTGTATAACTATGAAAACTTATGCACGGGTATGAAAGGGTTAGAGTCCCATACTACTCGATGTATAAGATAATTGATTATGTGAGTAAATGTGGTATTTGTACTTTTGATATTTTATACAGTACAGTTATTTACTTACTGAGTTTTAAATAAACTCACACTCCCTATGATCATCTTTTCAGATACAGAAAACAAGGAAGAAGAGTATCCGATTGAAGATTAGAAGCCCCTCGAAAATATTCTCCATTTCTGTCTGGTGGGATACCAGTACTTATTAATGTGAATACTAGGAACGCTCTGTACTTTCTATAGGTCTCCTAGGCTTGCGTAGAGATAAACACATCAGATTATGTATGCCTATATTTTTTTATCAAATGAATATAATTCTGTCGTGTGGAATGAATGATTAAGGTTGAATGTAAAACCTTACAGAATATATGTAAATAACTTATGTTTGAGAATTTTATCAAATGAGTAGTATCTTTTCACATGTTCAATTTTTGGGATGTGACAGAGAGATTCCAACAACCCAAGCTTTAAGAAGATCTCTGGTTCGTCCCATATTAATGGAAGACTTTAGCTTTAATATTACTTAAGGGTTTTCTTAATTAGTCTCATTAGATTTTAAATTAGATATTCATCCTATGTGTGATCACATTAAGCATATATAGATAGTAAATTATATGGCGTGGTTATGGACTTATCTATAGTCAACTCTTTGAGCCAAAAGAGATGACTTGGACAAACCTACGTATATGCATGATTTTACATTAAAGACATAGAAATTTTATTTCTACTTCTCATATTGCCACGACTCAGTCTCCACGGTTTCTTTCTTGCATTTCGTTCCTATATTAACCCTATGTAACATAATTACATTGTTAAATGAGAAACCTCAAGTTACATTTGAGGTGAGTTAGGTGATAAGAGAAGTACTACAGAGAAATAGAGAGAGGCAGGATACACAGACCCTATTTACCAAAACCATAATTTTAAAAAATATGCATGAACAATTCATATTTGGTAAAAGTCCATAACAAACCATCATGTCATACATATATCTTATCATGCATTGTCTATTAAAATAAATGTATAATAGAAGTTGGCATTTAAGGTCTACGTGGTGTTAGAATAATTTAATCACATAAATTATTTCAACTTTATTTTAATCTCAATTAAAATTGACTGTCTCCTTGTTTAGAATTAAATGCCCTTTAATTCTAGTTTCCTAATCTAATTAGGTAAAATAAATAAATCTCAATTTAATTCAAAATTGATTTCTTTCCTTATTTAAATTAGGAAAGTAATAAAGATTCTAGTTAATTTTTAAAAAAATGTTTCCTAATTTAAAATAAGAAAATAATTGAGATTTAAAATAATCAATTAATTAATTTATTTCCTAAATCATATTAGGAAATCAATCAAGATACAATCTAATCAATTAATTAAATTATTTTCTAAATCATATTAGGAAATCAATCAAGATATAATCTAATTAATTAATTAAATTATTTCCTAAATCATATTAGGAAACTAATCTTGATCAAACGAATCAATTTATTTGACTATCAAATGAATTGATCTTATATTAGTTAAGAATCATGTTTAATTTATTTCCTAATCAAATTAGGAAAATAATCATATCTTGAATCAATTAATCTAATTAACTTATTTCGTAAATCATATTAGGAAACTAATCTATATCTAAATCAATCAAAATTGATTTAACCTAAATTAAATTTTAAAAAATATTTATTTATTTATTATTATTTTCACGTCAAACATCTTCTTGAGAGAGAAAATTAGGGTTTATTGATCAAAACAAATTTTCTTTTAAGAAACCCTTTTGATGAATACAAAATATTTTCTTCTTTTTAAAATTCTTGTTTGGCGTCAAAATATGTTTTTTCAAAAATTCATAAGAATATCTCATGCTCTTTCATACAAAAATTTAAAGAAAAAGAAATAAGCATCACGCCATATTCATGTTTCAAAAACACAAAACCTAAACATGCTGATTTCTATTATACTCACACATGTTTCATTTTAATGTAATGGTAACTATAGGCAGGCTCTGATACCACAGTAGGAGTTTAGATATCATAGAATGCAGCAGAATTTAAAATTTTCTCTAAAATTTTTTCACCGATGGTTTAATCTATATTACCATTACATTAACTGTGAAAAACAAGACGAAGAGAAATACGTCTTGTAGCAAGCAACCTCTCCAAGCCAAAGCAAGTATCCAAAGTAGAATAATTGCAATGGTAATCCACATGAAATTGCACAAAAGAAAAACCTCTTAAGATAATGGTGTTTCTTCTCGTTCTTGTGCTAACAAGCTTGAAGAAGCTATGGAGAAAACCCTCTTGGTTGAAGGAGAAGAAAACAAGAATGTTTCTAAAAGAAATACTCAACCATTGAGAGAGAGTAGTGGTTGGCGTGTGGCTTTAACTATCATATTTCAAGTGATAGGTGCAACCACAAACCCTAAAGCCCTAATTCCCTAAGCGTCATTCCCTTATTAGGCTTCTTAAAGTGACATCTTTAAAAGCCCAATCTCTTTGAGAGAGTGACGTCTAAGAGGTTCTTATTTTTAAGCTTTTCCTTGTTTGGGTAGGAATAGGAACATATTCCTATTCCTTTTATTCTCTTATCTTGTTTTAATTAATTCTCTAATTTAGAATCAAATCCTCAAACCCGTTTTACATTCCTAGTGAATTTCTATGCATGTGACCCATTAGGTTTCTGGCTATATTGGTTATTCACAATCAACATTTGATTGTAAATAGATCACGAGCAGTATTTAGCAACACATCATGACCCCCAATCAAACGGAAAGTCAATTATTTGTTTTTAAACCTTTCTGCAGCTAAAGCATGTCTATGTAATGTATCCTTTCACCATCTTATGCGCATGGTTTAAAGTATGACCTATGTGTCAACTCCCACTAAAACTGATTACATCAGGTCCAACCCAAGTAGTCAGTTCCTTGTCCTGTGGGATTAATTACTATAAACTATGTCACTGAAGACCATCTTCATGACAAGTTTGCTTTGGCCAAAGACTTTTTAGCGATTATCCCGACAAGTCGCCATGGGTATACTTCCTTCTATTAGGAGTGGTAAATCCTTTATTGACTACTCAAATATCTTTGAATACATTACGCTGTGCCCAATCACCACCCTAAGAGCGACCCATAGTGGGTAACAAGGAATGGAGTCAAAACACTGGATCCATATCCAAGATAACTTGAGTTCCTTAAGTCCAAGGATACTTACACTGTTAGTTGCTATGAGACCTATCACTGACCTCATGTAGGTTATCCAATGCACTTGTGGGAGTTTGCATTTGAAGGGTATATAATACAAACTCTGTGAAAATTGTTTAAGAAGTTGAAGACTGAATTGTATGAGCACTACAACAAGTACAACACTGACGAGGAGAGACTTGCTCAGCCACTAGAGGGTGTGATGATTGAAGACTAGCAATGGCTAATCCAAGAGCACTTTTCATCTAATGCTTTCAAGGTATTATATATGTTGTTGACATATTTTGACAATACATTTTTTTTTCAAAGGGACATATATTGATGAATGTTAACTACAGGCCAAAAGTGAGAGAAATAAAGCAAACAGACAAATACAAATAACAAAACATTCTATTGGACCAAGGTCATTTGTAGAAGTAGAAGCATCTACAGTAAAAAATGCCCTCCTAAATTATTAAAGAGTTCTATTTTTATTGATATGTCTCTAATATCTTTCATTGTTGTTGTAATATTTTGTAGAGAGACCATGAGACTGGAGAAAAGGCACCTCCAATCAAGTGTGGGAATTGTAGTATACACGTAAGACAAAGGAAGGAGAAGAAATTTAGTTAGATGCCCGTTCATAAGAAATTCATGTGAGTTTACAAATAAATTGGCTTTATGTTTAAGTTGAACTTGTATTTTGATTGTATTATTCTAAAGTGATGATTTAATTACAGGAATGCATCCAATACCTCGTAGTTGAACAATAAACCCAAGAAAGTGGGTCTCAACTATCAAGAGATAAGATATTGGCAAATGTACTTGGTGAAAGGTTTGGATACATTTGAGGGAAGGGTTATGGAGCATAAACTTAAAGAAAAAGAGGAATATTGTAGGTCAAATTTGATGATACCTTTGCAATAGAGACCGTTCTACTGAAATGGAAAGAAAGAGGTAAAAAGATCATCTTGAGATGGAAAGAAAAAAGGAAGAAGATTATGTTGAGATGGAAAGAAAGAGGTAAGAAGGCCGCATTGAGATGGAAAGAAAGAGGGAAGAAGGCCGCATTGAGATGGAAACAGAGATGGATCGACGAATCTAAACCAATTTAGCAGCCTTAATGGAAAATATCCAATTGGTAAGTTTTCTAATATCAATTTAATTTACTTAAAAGCAAGGTTCAGGTCTTTTATTTGAGAATTGAGACTTTATGGAATTGATTTGGTTTATTCAATGTTAACAAGCGTGACTTGCATTTATGATATCCTATGTCTTTTGGGTAAGTGGAAAAGTGACCATTTTTATTTTCTAAAGTTTGGAGCTATTTTGCAAATGACCTAAACTTGAAGGGTGCAATTTTTGCATTTTTTCCAACACTGTATAAGCCTGATCACAATCGACTTTTGATTAAATAATAGTTGGATTATTTGCCTTCTCCAAGGTTACAAAAGTCTGAAGAGATGTTTTTTACTATATAAATCATTGTAATTCTAAAAATTATGTAGTTAGGAAAGATAAAAATTTCTTAAACTAGGAAAATGTGGAAAAAATTATGTAGGTTGTACTATCCACTCTATTGTATTTCATTGATCAATTCTCAAATTAGGAAGCAAGGGACTTGGAACTGTTTTTGATAAGAGTGCATTCATGAAATTCTTTGAAATTTCTTGGTGACTATAGTAGTGGTTGCTATGCTCTATCAATTCATACCTATTGAATTAGTTCTAATATTGGTAACTAGGTTCCTTTGCTATAGTTCTTATTAAAAAAAATGAAATTGTGATGACTCAATTTCAAAATTTTAAACTATAAAGACCTATTTATTTGAACTTTAATTTCAAAGGTTCTATACTCATAACAGTTGCAAGTTTTGTACTTTGTGGCTGATATGTGATTGATGAAGTCAATTTTGGGTGGCCAAGACAAAAAATGACTATCAATTGAAGGATAATCTTGCTTTAAGACTCTAGAGGACAATTAACTGGTATTTATGCCTTTGTGAAATTTGGTGTCGTCTTATACTCTTAATATCATTATTTTATTTTCACAATCATTTAAATCTTTATGATGCTCATTATTTATGGATGACTTTACTCTATTTTTTAAATATTTTGCAAATTTTGTTTGCTACTTTACATACTGGAACCTATATAATGCAATTACATTTTTGGAGTTTCACAATTAGATTGGTTGTATAATAATAGATATAGGTAAGTTATAGAATATATGTAATGGTCTCTATCTTAAAGTTGGAAAAGGGGAATGAAAGTTGATTGATAGATTGAACCCCTCTTTGGGAAATGAAGTTCATATTCTAATATATATATATATATATATAGGAGCCCACTTTATGTGGAAAATTATGTGGCTATATAATGGCCACTCTTTTCTTATTGGATAATGCCAAAGCACCATTTATGGACTTAAGATCATGTTTAAGTTTTGGTTTCTTTAAGATATTAAGTTAGTATTTTCAAATCAACTATTCTTTTTAACTCAAACTGTATTAGGGTGAAAAGTTTTCCCATTTAGTATTAAATATGAAAATTTTACTTGAAGTGAGATAGGGTATATGATCTATTTATAAAAGTTAAAGTAAAAGTTAATAAGAATTTTGAGATGAAAATGTTATCTTTGTTTTAGATATGGCCTTGGAATCTAACACAAGTTAATGTATAAGTTAGTAAATAATACATATGTTTTATGCTTTGAAAAAATAATGTATTGAAATTGATTTGTAATTACTTAAAAAAAGAAAAGGAGCAAAATTGAAAGTTGGGGTGCCAATATTTTTTTTGAGAAATATGAATATTGGTTTGTTAAATTATTGCAATTTTGTTGTCTTAATCACAATGATATATTTTCTTTTTCTGTGAAATATGTTAAGTGATATTTGTTGTATCATAACAGGGACAAAGTATTGTGCTAGATATAGATATCGGTGGCAACTCCAGAACCACCAAAGATGTACGAAAACACAAGAAATGAAAAATTTGTTGTACTAAGTACATTTTGTATTAGGTTCTTTTTGTATTAAGTACTTTTTTAAAATTAAACATTATATGTATTTCAAATTAGCTTAATATATGATGATTTATATAACAAATATATATGTTACGATTGCTTGTATCAATTTAACATTTGTTTTAATATTAAATTAGTAATTTGATGGTATATAAATATTAAAAAAAAACTTTCAGTGGCGACAAAGAAACTTTCGGTGGCAACATTTTGTCACAACTTAAGCTGGTGTAGCATTTTAGAGATCATAGAATGCAGCAGAATTTAAAATTTTCTCTAAAACCTATTCACCGATGGATTAACTTATATTACCATTACATTAACCATGAAAAACAAGATGAAGAAAAATACCTCTTGTATCGCAGCAACCTCTCCAAGCCAAAGCAAATATCCAAAGTAGGATACCTTGTAATACCCACCAATTTTGAGATTACGTAATTGGCCGTATTACGATTATTGTAATAAAAATTTTCATTATTTTAACGGAATTATTTGGTTAATTTTAATTTCCATATTTAACTTATTCTTTCTGAATATTATTTATAGAAATGGAGATAAATAATTGGATCAGGTATTTATGGCAGATGATATTTTTAAGATTTGAGGAAAGATAAGAAGAAGAGGAAATTTCATGAAAATAGAATTGAGAGACAAGGAATAGAAAGAGAGTAATCATGAGGTATAGAAGAGGTCAAGTACCTGTGAGGTCCAAAGAGGGACTAAAATGAAATGAGGAACTAGGTGGCACTTAGGATATAGAAAATACCCAAATTGGAGAAATTACGGATTTGCCGCTATCAAGGTTAACCAAGAGTTACCTAGGGGCAAAGTAGTATTTTCAACTTGGGCAGCTATATATAGGTAGCCCCACGCCTTTTTCCTTATTTCTCATTTTTTTCTCTTTCTCTCCTTACTTTCTCTTTCTCTTTCCTTTTTTCTTTCTCTCTACCTCACCCTCTCCACTCCAAATCCTCCAACAAGCTTCGGAGAGGCTTTCTCCGATGGTAAGCTAGTCAGCGGTGGCCTAACAATGTAGAAAAGCAAGACTTGAGGTAAAAACGCCAATTTCTTGAACATTTTCCCTATTTTTGAG
Source organism: Biancaea sappan (assembly GCA_037074585.1). Taxonomy (NCBI): domain Eukaryota; kingdom Viridiplantae; phylum Streptophyta; class Magnoliopsida; order Fabales; family Fabaceae; genus Biancaea; species Biancaea sappan. The sequence continues at coordinate 67,632,647 of CM073490.1, forward strand.
TTTTAAGAGTATTTGAGGTAAAATTGAGATTCCAGGGGCTTTTGGTGTCTAAACGCTCCTTAGACACCAAGGATGAAAGACCATGCAAGAAATCATGGAAAATGGTGAAGATTTGTCTAGATCTTAGCTAAACCCGAGGCCAAATCATGAAAAACGTGATCATGTCACCCAAGGCGCCACACTTCAAAAGAGGCAGAGGAAGAAAAGGGCTTGGTGCTTAGGTGCTAGCCACACCGAGGGTCCTTGATCCATTTTTCAAATGGCCATAACTCTTTTGTCTGGACTCCGTTTTTAACAAACTTTATATCGTTAGAAAGCTCTTTGAGTCTAGTTTTCAATGGTATGAGTTTCATTTGTAAATTATTTACTAGATAAGAGTTATGTCCAAAAGAATGAACAAGGGTCCAGATTAATGGTGAGGATTTTCTTCGTTTTATTTATCATTAGTCGTGGTTGATTCTAGGTGACTTAGGAGCTTCATTGGCTTTATCTCCTGGGACTTCTTGTGTGGTAAACCTTATCAACATCAAGGTGAGTAAGTGACTTTGCCTTTTTAAGTTTTTACTAAAAATTGGCCAAGTCAATATAAATCTCATTCACATCATAGTTAGAAATTTATCAATGAAATTCCCTAGTTACTGGTAATAATTAGACCAAGGAATTTCATTAAATGATTGTGGGAATTATTTTGTAGGATTAGGGGTTGTATGTTTAATTACATTTAAAGTGGAATAGTGTGAGGAATACTAATTGTTGTGTGGTGATGGTTGTGGTATTGTGATGGTGTGGATGCATTGCCTATCATTATTTTCATATCCATATATATTGGAATGCGTGGGAATAGAGTAGAAAGCTACCCATTGTCTAATACCACTGAGTGGTGTCAATGGGTATTCATACACATTGAGGCTCAATCTTCAATATGGTGTGGAAAAGAGTGGGATAAACATTACATAATGCATTTGTCCACATCATGAGAGGGAACAAAGGGATGGACCTTTGAATAAACCCATTGAGGAAACTGAGTTAATGAATTATGGAAACTGAGTTATTAGGAGAATGAGTGCAAGAATATATTTTCGGGGAATTTCTCCCTAAAATCTGTAAAGGACAAATAAAGAACAGAAAACCTAGGTTATCTGTTGAGGGTTTGGGCTTGGCACCCCAAGCGCTAGGTATGGTGCCTTAGGTGCCAAGGTGAGGGACGTAGGCATATAATATGGCACTTAGCGCCCTAAACGCCAAGAGGGAGTTTGTGGCTGAGACTTTGGGCTATGGCACCTGGCATCCCAAACACCTTTTGGGCTGAAAGGGAGACTAAAGTGTGTTTTTATGGAAAATTTTAGAATATTAGATGCATAGTTATTGGGGCTTATTTTTGGGTGCTTTTGTGGGATTACTTGGGATTTTATGAATCAACACCTATGTGGACGGACGTATAGTCCATCCTCTTAAGTGTTGATAGAGTTCTAGATAGGCCTTGTGTAAGCAAGCACTTCAACCAAGTTATTTTGAGTTGAAGTTGGATGGTAGAGGATGAAGAATTTAGGAGTCATTAGGAATAAAGAGAGCACAAGAAGGGAGTATGAGAAGGGAGAATGCTCATGTGAGATAAGCTAAAGGCTAAGATATCAGTTCCATCTAGAGGGTAGAGGTGGTTGCAATTCTTCTAGTTGGGGTGATTCCCAAGCTAAAAGATGGTGACCTCACTAATCAGAAGGCAGTAGGCTTTGTTAGAGTGAGTACTATCAGTAGGCAGTAGGCTAAGGCTATTTCTTCTATGGCCAGAAGGTATACCTTAAGAAGAATCGAGAGGAGAGGATGTGAGAAATCTAGTAGTGTCAAGTTTGATTGAGGGAACCAATGTAGGTTGTGTCTTTCTCCCAAGTGAGACACTTTAGTGAGGTGGAAGGTGACACAAGGGAGAGTATAGTGAGTTATAAGTCTTTAGGGGCAACTTGATTAAGTTGCACCCTTATGGTTAGAGGTTCATAGATGGTGATACTATACGGTGAATGTAAAGACTCATGACACAAATTCTTGGTAGTCATTGAATAGGGATATAATAGACGTGGGGTGTGAAGATACATGAGCTCCTTACACTAAGAAGGTCGAATGAGGTAAAGGATAGTTTATGATATTTTCTATCACAGTGAGAGTATGGAAACCTCATGACCTATAAATGGTTTGAGTGTGTCGTGGGTAGGTTTTCAGAAAGTATGCCAACTTAGCCGAGTAGCAGTGGTGATGTATACATGATGTCGGGGGATAATGGGAGGTTTGGCCACTTTTCTATGATAAGATGGCCTAGGAATCTATAGTGTGTACATGTCAGTAAATATATAAGATGCCTGGGTGTTTGTGTACAACCAGGTGAGGTGGAGAATATAAATTGGTAGAGTGAGCAATGAGAGTGTTCTATGTTGAGGGTAAAGAAGTGGTGCCATGAAAATGGCTTGAGATGAGTTTAGGGTAAGCATAAGCTCATTAGCGTCAGAGTGAGTACCTTAGAAGCATATGTGTTACTTTGAGAAGGAATACATTTAGGGGTGTGTGTGGAAATGCAATGACTCATATATAAATATACATGGAGTGTGCATATATGTATAGTTATATAAGGATCCCGAATAGGAGTTTATTTAGGCAGAATGACCTTCTTAGGACATGTAGTCCTAAAGGACTAAATCAAGGGATGGTGGTATATAGTGGGGAAATCCTGGAATTAGACGATCCCATGGGGTAGTTATAGGTACATCTTCTTTTGTGGAAAGAGTTGATGAACTTTAGAGGAAACTATACCTATCAGTGGGCTTGTGGGGCCTAGCTGATTGGGTAGTCTATGTGTTAGTTTAAGGACGAGTACGGGCAAGTGGTTGTTGAAGCATAATTACTTGTAAATGAACATGCATGAAATATATGTACACACGTAATTACGTAAAGACCCCAAATATGAATTTATTTAGAGAAGGATGATCTCTTTAAGGCTTCTAGTTTCGAGGGAAGGGTTCCTAATAAAATTAGTGATTAAGGCTTTGGCCTGTTGGTTAGTGTGTTGTAGTTGTGGGCATATTCCTGTTGACCTATTATTGGTTACGGGCATGACCTAACAGGATCGAGAGTTGGGACTGGCTTACTGTGCACAAGAGTCCGATAAGACTCATTGTGAAGACATGGGCTAGAAAGTTAGTGGAGAGATTCATCTCATAACCTAGTTTTCCAAATGGGCTTTCTAGTAAATATAGCCAACTGATGTCGTTGAAACTCAGAGGCTAATGTCTAGGAAAGAGTGGAAGTCTAGGACCAGCCTATAGTAAGACTTAAGCTGGTCGAGTGATTAGTAGATAGAGATGTGGAAATGGAATGGTGTCCTCTTGAGATTCGAAACCGGGAGTTGCCCAATATAGGGAACGTGGTTTGGGGTCAAGAAGGATGCACTTGAAAACTAAAAGGGGTTGAGGGATAGAAACATGAGGATGTATATCTTCACAAGGAAATCCTTGTGGTGATATCTAGTTCGTGAGAACGCAGGCTCATGTGACAAGATTCTTGAGTAAGAATCCCATGGGATCGTAGATCTATGAGAGAATTGGATATATGGTGTATATGGCTTTATCTATAACTTATTTTCTTTTTATTTATTTAAATAATTTATTTTTATTGTTGTGACTGTGGATAGTGGTGATGGTAATATGGAAGCCCGGGTTAAGCCTGATACCCAAAGGGGTGACCTACCAATCATGGGATGATGCCTTCGGGCGAGGTACATATATTTTATATTATTGTAAGGTATGCATGTGGTTTGTATTTGTGGTATATGTATTATAAAGTGTGGGATTGATTATGTTAATGAATGAGAGGTAGTACACAATGGTATCAAGATCTGTTCTATGTGAATCGTGACTCACGAGTGACTGGATACTGTCTAGGATAATTATCCTGAGGGCATTTTATTTTATTTTATTTTATTTATATATTTATGCTTTTGTATGTGGGTGTTTTGAGGTTGAGTGGTAGAGGAACTTATGTATGATCAGTACTTAAGCAACCTTAAATTCCTTAACTTTGTTTATGGTAATGACTACCAGAATGGCACGGATATGACTCCTTCTAAGGCTTCATATGAGAGACCTTATGCTTTAGGTTTTGATAATTGGAGTTGTATAACAACTAGGAATCCTAGTTCTCACTTTAATTTTAGAGAATCTGGGGTTCTGTGAGTGGCAGGGTATGTACTTTGATGAAAGGTCAGAAATGCCACTTCTCATCAATTGACGTGGTGCCTTTCGAGGCTTATGGTGTGTTTTGAATTCAGGGGACTGAATTCTTTTCAGGGGGTAGAATGTAATACCCGCCAATTTTGGGATCATGTAATTGGCAATATTACGGTTTTTGTAATAAAAAATTCCATTATTTTAATGAAATTATTTGATTAATTTTAATTTCCATATTTAATTTTTTATTTTTGAATATTATTTATGGAAATGGAGATAAATAATTGGACCGGGTATTTTATGGTGAATGATATTTTTAAGATTTGAGGAAAGATAAGAAGAAGATGCAATTTCATGAAAATAGAATTGAGAGACAAGGAATAGAAAGAGAGTAATCATAAGGTATAGAGGAGATTAAGTACCTATGAGGTCCAAAGAGGGACTAAAGTGAAATGAGGAACTAGGTGGCACTTAGGATATAGAAAATACTAAAATTGGAGAAATTACAAATTTGCCACTATCAAGGTTAACCGAGAGTTACCTAGGGGCAAAGTAATATTTTCACATTGGGTGGATATATATAGGCGGCCCCATGCCTTTTTCCTCTTTTCTCACTTTCTATCTCTCTTTTCTCTATTCCTACTCTCTACCTCACCTTCTCCACTCCAAATCCTCCAACAAGCTTCAAAGAGCCTTTCTCTGGTAGTGAGGCAAGTCATCAGTGGCCTAACAATGTAAGGAAAGCAAGGAATCGAGGTAAAAACTCCAATTTCCTGAACGTTTTCCATATTTTTGAGTTTTAAGGGTATTTGAGGTAAAATTGAGATTCTAGCTTCGCTTGCCAATGAAAATTGGGGCTTTTGCTGTCTAAATACTGTTTAGATACCAAGGATGAAAGACAATGGAAGAAATCATGGAAAACAGTGAAGATATGCCCAAATCTGGGCTAAACCCGAGGCTAAATCGTGAAGAATGTGATCGTAGCACCCACGCGCCACACTTCAGAAAAAGGAGAGGAAGAAAAGGGCTTGGTACCTAGGCGCAAGCCACACCAAAGGTCCTTGGTCCATTTTTCAAATGGCCATAACTCCTTTGTTCAGACTCCATTTTTAAGAAACTTTATATCATTGGAAAGCTTTTTGAGTCTAGTTCCCAATGGTTTAAGTTTCATTTGCTAATTATTTACCAGATAAGAGTATGTCCCAAAGAATGAAAAAGGGTTAAGATTAACGGTGAGGATTTTCTTCGTTTTATTTATCATTGGTCATGATTGATTCTAGGTGACTTAAGAGCTTCATTGGCTTTGTCTGCTGGGAATTCTTGTGTGCTAAAGCTTATCGGCATAGAGGTGAGTGGGTGACCTTGCCTTTTTAAGTTTTTACTAAAAATTGGCCAAGTCAATATAAATCCTATTCACACCATAGTTAGAAATTTATCAATAAAATTCCCTAGTTAATGGTAATAACTAGACCAAGGAATTTCATTGAATGATTGTGGAAATTATTTTGTGGGATTGGGGGGTGTATGTTTAATTACATTTAAAGTGGAATAGTGCGAGGAATACTGATTGTTGTGTGGTGATGGTTGAGGTATTGTGATGGTGTGGATGCATTGCCTATCATTATTTTCATATCCATATATATTGGAATGTGTGGGAACAGAGTGGGAGCTGAGTGGTGTCAATGGGTATGCATACACATTGAGGCTCAGTCTTCAATATGGTGTGGAAAAAGTGGAATAAACATTGCATAATTCATTTGTCCACATCGCGAGAGGGAACAGAGGGATGGACCTCTAAATAAACCCATTGAGGGTTGGTCTTCAATGTGGTAAGTGTGGAAAGGATGTGAAAAATGCATCTTACATCATACATTGCATAATGCATTTTGGAGTGGATGTTTATTGACGCTTTTTGTGCATTTGAGGATTATTTTATGAGTTGTTTTGTGAGATTATAGACTCGTATTGAATCGAGGGTTTTGGTTGCGTGGTAAGGTATGTTATATATATATATATATCATATTTTGTATTGTTATGTGTTAGTGGTGTTTAATTAGATTATGTTAGTAAGGCTAGTATTTGTACTTGTGCTTTATTTTATTGCACAGTCATTTTCTCACTGAGTTTTCATAAACTCACGCTCTTTATTGCTGTTTTCTGATTTAGCAGCTAAGGAGGATGGGAAAAACTGCTAGAGGTTAGCGGCTTGGAGATATACTCCATCTAGTTGGAGGGTTCTAAATGAACCAATTAGAAATGCTCTATAATCCTATAGGCCACCTAGGTCCTGCAATATTTTATGGATTTTACTTATTTGGCTGTAATTTACCTTACAAATTATGTAATTTACAATTTGCATAGTTGTAGATATTTGGGCTGTCAAGAAAATTATAGGCTACCACTGAGGTAAACCCTATAATATATGTATTTTCATATGCCCATTTTCCAGGGCGTTACATACCTTTAATGGTAATCCATGTGAAATTACACAAAAGAAAAACCTCTTTAAGGTAACGAGGTTTCTTCTCTTTCTTGTGCTAGAAAACATGAAGAAGCTATTGAGAAAAGGAGAAGAAAACAAGAATGTTTCTAAAGCAAACATTCAATAATTGAGAGAGAGTTGTAGGTGGCATATAGCTCTCACCATCATATTTAAAGTGATAGATGCAAGCAACAAACCTTAAAGCCCTAATTCTCTTAGTAGGTGTCATTCTTTTATTGGGTTTCTTAAAGTGACATCTTAAGAAGCCCAATCTCTTGAAGAGAGTGATGTCTAATAGGTTCTTGTTTTAGGCTTTTCCTTATTTGGGTAGGAATAGGAAGATATTCCTATTCCTTTTATTCTCTTATCTCATTTTTATTAATTCTCCAATTTAGGATCAAATTGTCAAACCCATTTTACATTCCTAGGGAATTTCTATGTAGGTGACCTATTAGGTTTCTGGCTATGTTGGCCATTCACAATCAACATTTGATTGTAAATAGATTATGAGAGGTATCTAGCAACACATTGTGACTCCCAATTGACCCGAAAGTTAGTTGTTTGACTTTAATCCTTTCTATAGCTAAAGCATTCTATGCAATGTATGTTTTCACCGACTTATGCCTACTTGATTTAGAGTATCGCCTATACGTCAACTCCCATTAGACTTGATTACATAAGGTCCAACCCAAGTAGTCAATTCCTTGTCCTCTATGAACAATCACTATAATCTATATCACTGAAGAATCCCCCACACTTCGCCTTTTGCACTCCTGGGTAAAATCATATTTAGAACACCAAAAGACACCAAGGAAAGTGTGGAAAGCATGCAAGAAAGGAATAATTAAAATTTGAAAAGATTTAGCATTTGAAGAAAATAGATCTTAAATTTCTAAAATTCCAAGCATCATGGCAATAATGAATTCAAGTAATTAGCCTCCTCACATGGTAAGTGTAGACGCTCTATTCTTTTAAGTGTTTAAGGGTTAATTCACTCAAAGTTCAACCTATCATAAAATCACTACCATAAGCTTTTCAAGTATCTAAAACCACTACTGAAATTCACATGCATGCTTGAATCAAAAGGACTTTACAAGGATGTAATGTTGGGTGAAAAACAATGGAAAGAGGGAAGAAAAACATAATGAAGGCAGAAAACAACTCAAGAAAGAAAGAGAAACAAGAATAAAGTGTGGAAACAATTTGGGAAAACGAAGGGGAATAACTTAAGAACATGAAGAGCATTAACTATATTGCAAGAGATTGAATAAAAACAATTTTGGGTGTAAAAAGCTCTTTCTACTCCTCTTTTTTCTTTTTCTTCTTCTTTCTTTCTAATCTTCTTTTCTTTTGTGTCAATCATTTTTATTTTTCTTTCTTTTTGATGTCGGCATCATCATCATTTTTCTCATAATATATATATATATATATATATATATATATATATATTTCTTGATATTTTTTTCTTTTTACATAGGAGTAGAGAGAAATATTTATTTCAAAATATCCCAAAATTCAGAAGAAATTTTCAGCACATCAAATCTCAAAAAGAATTTAAATGCTCTTTACTTCTCAAATTGGGAAGTAAAAATTCTGGTTTTGGAAAGAAAAAGTGGTGGAAAATGAAAGAAGGAAAGTGGAAACAAGGCACAAAATGGCATACAATGGAAACAAAACATGGGGTGGCTATTTGGTTAAAAATGGTTCACAAAGAAATGCCTAAAATCATCTCTATGCATGCATATATAAAATGTAGCCTCAACAAGATCTAAGACAAGTTATAGAGTAAAAATTCTTGATAAGTGCAACAATCAACAAGGAAGAATAGCATTTTGCATTTAAGGCTCAAATTGTCATGGTTTAAAGACCATCACTAAAACTCATTAAAACCAAATTTATTGCCATTTAAGCTTGAACTCTAGAAAAGCAAGATTACATTCTAGTCATGTAAAAATCAAATCAAACCTAAACTATTCCAATAAGCATATTTCCACAACAAAATCTTCTTCCAAAAACCTAAAAGAATGCACTAAAAGCTAATCTAAAAGCATAATAAAATTATGCACCAAAAACACAAATTAATGACTCCAAAAAGTGCAGAAAAGAGGCTAAAAACATAATGAAAAGCAAATAAAAACAGAATAGAAAAATTTTAAATGCATGAAATTTAAAAGCAAAGACCATCATTCTCCCCCCTCCCCAACTTAAATTTTGCATTGTCCTCAATGCAAATAGCATATATCATAAAAGCACAACAAATCAAACATGAAAATAAAAAGAGAGAAAAGGGAAAAGGAAACAGCCTTATCAGTGGTGTTGCACTTTTTTCTCGTCTTCCAATTGCATGGCACTGGCTTCTTCCAGAAGTTTTTCTCAACAGCATGTTGGATGGTAGAAAGAAATGAATTTGTGTCACTAACTTGAAGAAAAAATAAGAAGCTTTGCTTACCACAGAGGGGTGAGAAGAACTAAGAGAAAAACTAAAAGGAAGGGAAGAATGACTATTAACTAAGACACAAGTTAAAATAAAAAGAGAGCTACTTTCTAAGACATAATTAAAATTAAAATTTCTACTCGGAATCCTACTCCTACTCCTACTTAAAAAAGAACAAGAATTAAATCTATCATCTACACAAGAATTTCTTTCTAAAACAAAATTACTAGCTAGAACAGAACTATCATCTACAACACAATCTAATCTAAAACTAGCATCTAAAATAGAGTTATCTAAAAAAGAATCTAAACTAAGACTATCACCTAGAACAAAATCTAACTTAGAAACATAATTAAAAAGACAAGGGACAAAATTAGAATTTACAATAGAAACAGAGGGAGAAATGGAGTCATATTCAGATTCAAATACACATTCAAATTCAAAAGCCTTAAATTCATGTGCAGGTGCAAAATTAGATGCAAATGCAAAATCAGATACAATTTTAGATGTGGATGCATTCAATTCAGATTCAAGTACTGATTCAATTGTCCTCAATGCAAATAACATATATCATCAAAGCACAACAAATTAGAAATGAATAAAAAGAGAGAAAAGAGAAAAGGAAACATCCTTATCAGTGATGTCACGCCTTTTTTGTGTCTTCCAATTGCATGGCACTGGCTTCTTCCAAAAGTTTTTCTCAACGGCAAGTTGGATGGTAGAAAGAATTGAATTTTTGTCACCAACTTGAAGAAAAATATAAGAAGCTCCGCTTGCCACGGAAGGGTGAGAAGAACTAAGAGAAAAACTAAAATGGAAGGAAAAAGGATTACTAACTAAGACACAATTTAAAACAAAAAGAGAGCTAATTTCTAAGAGATAATTAAAATTAAAATTTCTACTCAGAATCCTACTCCTACTCCTACTTAAAACAAAACAAAAATTAAATCTATCATTAATACAAGAATTAGTATCTAAAACAAAATTACTAGCTAGAATAGAACTGTCATCTATAACACAATCTAATATAAAACTAGTATATAAAACAAAGTTATCTAAAAAAGAATCTAAACTAAGACTATCACCTAGAACAAAATCTAACTTAGAAATAGAATTAAAAAGACAAGGGACAAAATTAGAATTTACAATAGAAACAAAGGGAGAAATAGAGTCATATTTAGATTCAAAAGCCTTAAATTCATGTACAGGTACAAAATCAGATGCAAATGCAGAATCAAATACAATTTTAGATGTGGATGCATTCAATTCATATTCAAGTACAGATTCAGGTGCAAGTGCATACAGCTCATGTTCAACAACATCATCACAATTGCCAAGTTTCAAAGCATTTTCTATTTCAATGCATGCATGGCAAGTATGACACTCACAATTAAAATCAAAATCTCCCACAAACTCACTCTCATTCTCTAACACTTTTATCTCTACCTTTTCTTCTCTAAGGTTTCTTTCTCTTTTTCTAGCTCAAGTTCATCAACCTCAGATTGGGGAACCCTATTTGGAAAAGGTGATGGTTTAATTTGGAGAGGGAACTCAACCTCACTAGCTTCTTGATTCTCACTTTCACTTTGCTGACTTACATTGCTAGAGGGTGATGATATCTATTTGGTCCACTCAAATCTTCTAATTCATCTTAGAGGGCTAGACCATCTATCTATGTGTCATCATTTAGAAAAATGACACTGCCATTGTCTCTTATGTCGGCCATGGGTGGAGAAGGTAGACTACTATCAAACCCATAATCGATTAACTCACTAACTATGTTGGCTAGTTGGCCTAATTGAGATTCCAAGCTCTGTAAGTTCACCTCAGTTCGCCCTTGGAACAGTAAGGTATTTGTGTCCAACTGTTGAATCAAGTCTTCCAAAATTGACTCGGTCTCCTTAGGGTTGAAGGAGATAATTGACTAAGGTAAGGAGAATCAATTCCATGCTCATATGGTGGATGGGATAAGCTCTCATACCTCAAATATTGAAGCTCATAATCAGGATGGCATGTTGTAGGGTAAAGGTTACATTCCTGAGGATCTTGCTAAAATTACATTTAGGAAAGAAAGACTCCTATATAGGACTCTCTACTTTCTTGGAATTATGGGTATTGGTCTATCCTATATTTAGATAAGGAATCTATGCTGCTTACAAATAGAGAAAAGGAAGGGGGTAGTAGCTCTTGTTGTTCTTGCTTAAGGGTTAGGTACCTCATCAAAGCTATGTTCAACTCTGTATAGATCCATGGGCAAGATCCTAATCTGACTCACTATAAGCAACCTCAAAATAGAATTAAACACTTATTCTATCCTATACACAACTACACAACAAAAATAATAACAACAATAACTACACTGTAACAACTATGCTACTCCTAACAAAGCTATTCTTACTAGCCTATAAAAAGGGTCTATCCAATTTTGGATCAAAAATTCCTAACTTTACATGACAGACCTCAACATAGTCTAGAAAGATGAAAAACACAAGAAAAACAAGAAAAACAACACTTTTGCTATTGTTTCTATACTCCACCTATGAAAAACACCTAAAAATCAAGTATCTCAGAAAATTCTAATTTTTTTTTTGGAAAAATCCTTCACAAGTTGGAGGCACAAAAACAATAAACAAAGATAAAAAATATGATCTACAAAAATACACAAAAATCACAATATATTGGAAAAATCAAGAAAAACATTGAAAAATGGAAAAAAAAAGGGTTTAAACGATTAAATTTGGCGAAAACAGGGTGGGGTTCCTGAGCGATGTAATCGGCTAGGGAGCCTTGCTCAAAACATCAAAATTTAGTGGACTACCAATTTTCAAGCCATTCCGAGTTACTTTGCCAAAAATGAATAGTGCATGGATAGTACTTGATAACCCGAAAAAAATAAAACTTGCAAACCACTTCAGCCAAAAACAATAAACTATCTAAAATCAATGAAGACATAATTGAACAACTACTTTTGTGATTTAGAAATAACTTGGCTTCCTGGCAACGGCACCAAAATTTTGGTTGGAGCCACTACGATCGTCGAATCGCTCGGAATTGAATTTGTGGCAACTTGCAATATAATGGTCGTCCCAGGTCGTATTCTCTCAAGGAACCTTGCTTCTAAATTGCCTAATTAATTGTTCTAACACTAATTAAACTAATTACCTATTGATTACGTATCTAATTACCATCGGGGGTGATTGTATAATTACAGCATAAAATAGAATACAAATAATAGCTAACATAACACTAATCCTAAACAGAACAAAAAATGAAATTACGCTAAACACAGAAATACAATTAGCCATAAAGTTCCTAGAGTTGCAATTATCATCATTCTTGTCTTTGAATTAATTCTAGTGTCTTTTATCATTAGGTTTTCTAACTAATATTTCCAAGAGACTTCCTAGAACTAGATTACACATAAGTTAAACCTAACCCACATGTAATCTGATTAAGCCTAACCTAATCAAGGTAGATAATCATCTAAGCAAGTCATTTCTATTCTACTGCTATACTAACTCATATCAAAGCAAGTATTATCATAAAAACCATAGGAGAAACTAGAACAAGAAAAGAATAGAAGAACAATAAGAAAAAATTACTAATTGCTCCAAGAATTCAAGTTACATCTCTAGTTCATCATGGATTGATTACAAGAGATTTTCTAGCCTTACATAGAGGCCAAAATACACAAAAATGGGGTGAGGGGAAGAACCTAGAAAATGTAGAAGAAAAATGGAAGAAGAGAGATCTTCAACAAGGTGAAATGGGGTCTGAATATGTTCTTAATCTTCAACCAAAGAGGGAGGACGAATTTGACTTTTGGTTAGGTCCCTTCTAGCTTTTGTTTGACCAAAAAAGTGCACCAGTATGTGTAGAACAAGAGTATAAAAATAGTGCCATAGAATATTCTTTTGCTGGTGCAGAAAAGTGGTTACCATTTTTGGTTTCTGCTGCCTTTTTTGATGCATGCTGTATCTACTGTTTGCTTTCTGGTTGCTACTATAAAGTGCAGAAATAGTGGGCCCCAGTCAGCCCTAGAATGCCATGTCAGCATCCAGGTGGCCTCTAAGTCAGCAAATTACTCTCCAATAATTTATCTGAAAAATACACAATTGAATTAATTGGGACAAAATTATGAAATTGAAGCACATTAATTCTATAATTAATTTACACCCAATAAATCCAAAACATAATAATCTTAGAGAGTTGACAATATTAAAATGGCAACAGGACTAAGATAGGGACTAAATTGCATATAAAAATGCCCAATATCAAGACCATCTTCATGATAAGTCTGCTTTGGCCAAAGACTTCTTAGCAATTATCCTAACAAGTGGCCATGGGTATACTTCCTTCTATCAGAAGTGGTGAATCCTCTGTTGACTACTTAAATATCTTCAAATACTTCACGCTATCCCCAATCACTACCCTAAGAGTGACCTATGGTGGGTAACAAGGAATGGAGTCAAAACACAGGATCCATATCCAAGATAACTTGAGTTTCTCAAGTCCAAGGATACTTGCACTGTTAGTTGCTATGAGACCTATCACTGACATTTGAATAGGTATCCATGTGATGTCTCATGTAGGTCATCCAATGTACTTGTTACCATTAATAAACATTCACATGTTCACTCAAGACATCTCATGCTTACAGCTTATGAGGACAGCTGCTTGATCAAATCAAGAAGCATAACATATGCTAGTTTATTCATGTCACTAATGTCCAGTCTCAAGTAATCTTATGACTAGGAATAGTTTAGATACATACATAATTACATATGATAAGAATCTCACATTATGATCGTCATCATAATTTCCTTCATGCTATATTTTGTGTCATGGACTTCATTATTTATTTTATGATCTAATCTTGAGTTTATGAATATGAATATAAATAACAAAGAAAACCTCTTTGGATTAATAACAGAGTTTGTACATCTGACGCTAAAAGTAATTGCCTTTAGAGCACCTTTCTAATAGCTGGTACTTTCAGTGTGACAAAAAAGTTTTCACTGAAAGCTGGTACTTTTGGTGGTGACTTTTCTCTCATTTGAACTTATTTTAGCTTAATATATGATGATTTATACAACAAATATATATATTAGGGTTGCTTGTATCAATTTAACATTTTTTAATATTGAATTAGTAGTTTGATTGTATATCAATATTTAAAAAAAAAACTTTCAGTGGCAAAAAAGATACTTTCGGTGGCAACATTTTGTCATAACTAAAGCTGGTGTAGCATTTTAAAGATCATAGAACGTAGCAAAATTTAAGAATTTTCTCTAAAACCAATTCACTGGTGGATCAACCTATATTACCATTACATAACCATGAAAAACAAGACGAAGAAAAATACCTCTTATAACACAGCAATCTCTGCAAGCCAAAGCAAGCATCCAAAGTATGATACGTCTAATAGTAATCTACGTGAAATTACACAAAAGAAAAACCCCTTAAGGTAACGGGGTTTCTTCTCATTCTTGTGCTAGCAAGCATGAAGAAGTTATAGAGAAAACCCTCTTGGTTGAAGAAGAAGAGAACGAGTATTTCTAAAACAAATACTTAATAACTGAGAGAGAGTGGTTAGTGGCGAGTGGCTCTTACTATTATATCTCAAGTGATAGATGAAACCACAAACCATAAAGCCCTAATTGCCTTCGTAGGCACTATTCTCTTATTAGGCTTCTTAAAGTGACATCTTAAGAAGCCCAATCTCTTTAAGAGCGTGATGAGTAAGAGGTTCCTATTTTGGCTTTTCCATGTTTAGGTAGGAATAGGAAAATATTCTTATTCCTTATATATATTCTCTTATCCCTTTTTAATTAATTCTCTAATTTAGGATTAAATCCTCAAGCCTGTTTTACATTCCTAGTGAATTTCTTTGTTTGTGACCCATTAGGTTTCTGGCTATGTTGGCCATTCACAATTAATATTTGATTGTAAATAGATCATGAACGGTATCTAACAACACATCGTGACCTTCAATTGACCAAAAAGTCAGTTATTTGTTTTTAAACCTTTCTACACCTAAAGCATGTTTATTCAATGTGTCCTTTCACACTCTTATGCTCATTTAGTTTAGAGTATGGCCTATGTGTTAACTCCCATTACACTTGATTACATGATGTCTAATCCAAGTAGTAAGTTCCTTGTCCTTTGGGATCAATCACTATAAACTATGTCATTGAAGACCAACTTTATGACAAGTCTGCTTTGGCTAAAGACTTCTTATCGATTATGCTGACAAGTGGCCCTAGGTATACTTCTTTCTATCAGGAGTGGTAAATCCTCTATTGACTACTCAAATATCTTCAAATACTTCACGCTGTGCCTAATCACTACCCTAAGAGTGACCCATAGTGGATAATAAGGAATGGAGTCAAAACACAGGATCCATATCTAAGATAACTTGAGTTCCTCAAGTCTAAGGATACTTGCACTATTAGCTGCTATGAGACCTATCACTAACATTTGAATGGGTATCCATGTGATGTCTCATGCAGGTCTTCCAATGTACTTGTTACCATTAACAAGAATTCACATGTTCACTTAAAACATCTCATGCTTACAGCTTATAAGGACAGCTACTTTATCAAATCAAGAAGTATAATATATGATATTATATCTGGATCACTAATGTACAGTCTTAGGTGATCCTATGACTAGGCGTAGTTTAGATACAAACATAATTACACATGATAGAAATCTCACATTATGATCACCTTCATAATTTCCTTCATGTTATGTTTTGTGTCATGGACTTCATTATTTATTTTACGATCTAATCTTGAATTTATGAATATGAATATAAATAACGAAGAAAACCTCTTTGGATTAATGATAGAGTTTGTACATCTGATGCTAAAAATGATTGCCTTTAGAGCACCTTTCTAACATTGCCCAGGTTTCCTACCTTGACATGAGATGGGATACTATTCCGTTCAAACACAATCATGAATCTATCATCCACAACATAACCAATAATTAGAATAATCAAATTTAACAAGGATAAACATTATTATCTCAAACATAACATATAGTAATTACATATCACATGGTCATCTTTTTCCCTAATATTTCCAGTTAGAAATTTTTCATCAACACTCGAATCCATGCTCTCTCACATAACCTTTCTGAATTCCTAATTGAATTCCCTCTTTCCTAACCATGAGTTAGCCTATGTTTCTACTTTATTACTTTAACATTGAGATAATACGAAGGAATGGTTAATCCACTCACCTAATCCCTTGCTAGGACTCTAACATGTTATACCAAAGTTCTTCAATAATGTGTCGGAATTTCCTACCATTTGTTTGAAAAGAGTTAAAACTTAAAACTAGAAAATTATCTTATTTCGTGTTTTAACCTTCGCATATTGTTTCAGCCATATCTCTTAAACGATATGGAATTTTAAAACGAAGCTAGTTTTTTTATGAAAGTAGATGAAATGATCTTTGCATGGTAGCTTATAAAATTTTGAATTTCCTTTAGGGAGATATGGTTGATTCAAGTTACAAGAAAGATCAAGGCAGAAGTTTTGAGCCTAATTGTTCTTACTTTATTTTAATCATTGCTATTGAAGTGATTCCTTGAGTTCTTGATTATAGATAGACTGTGCAGGTCTAAGGGTGTGTGCTGGTTGTAGTTTATGGTGTGAAGCTAGGGTTTATTCAAGAGAAAGAGAGATGAGGTGTGTGTTCTTGTAAGATGGGATTGCGACTTCTTCCTGTTCTTTTTATTTTTCTTTGGTTTGATTCTTTTTAAAAGAGTGAAGGGAGGGAATTAGCGTTCTTCTTAGTGTGTGGCTGAATAGTGGTTGGAGAGAGTGAGAGAGAGTACTAAAGGGTAGGATTTAGGGTTTTTAGGTTATTTGTTTAATTAAATGATTTAATTTGAATAGGTTTGAAATTTAAATTAATTAGTTAGATAATTATTTATTTTAATTAGAGATATAAGATTATTTTAGAAATAGGATTATTTAATAGAAGCTCTCATAATATGTGATTTGTTATTTAAGAGGATTTTGGGTAAGTGTTAGTTTATTTGATTATTTTTATTCTAATATCATTATCTCATTTTGGTCACTATTATTTTATTGTATTTTTGCTATTATGTCATTTGTTATATATATATATATATATATATATTATATTTTAAGTTTTGGTTTCTCCTAGATTTTACTAACATAAGATCTTATTTGATTATTTCACTAATTATCTTATTCTTTCTTGTTTAATTTTTGAAAATCCTTATTGCAGTATTCAAATCATATATTGGTCTAATTTAAATCTGAGGCTTAATTTAAAGAATTATCCATTATGCTAATTTAATACTGACTCTAATATTATATAGGGTTTATTAGTTTGGCTAATTGTTAATTACTATTATCTTACTTGTTGAATTATCTTTAGATCTTAATATCTTAGATATTTTTTATATTACTTATCTTCTTATTATTTTAAATTCCTAACTCTTGCATAATCTTTGGCATATCCAAGCCTCCTTTGTCTTTTATTTTATTAATTATAATTTGCTAATTATCTCATTGTTTGAATTTCTTTTACTTACATTTAATTATTTCTTATTTATAATCATTTAGTCTAACAACCATATCTTAGGATCTAAACATCATTTTTCATTTATTCTTTCACATTAAGGTTCCCTAGAATATTCCTTTCGTATTCCTACCTTTTATTGACATTTCACCACACCCTAACTAAACTTTTAGTTTTTCACTTTAGTCCTTGTATAGCTTAGCACGACATATTGCCTAAAATTGCATACCATAGCATCAACACATCACAATATCATGTCACACACACATATTACACAAACAATTTGCAAAATCGATACTTGTGAAATAAAATTTAACAATTTATAAGATAATCAAACGACTAGTATTACAAAGATGATGTGGTACGAAGGGATATCATGTAAGTACTTTGGAATTAGCTTCTTGCTTAGATTGTAATTCCTTGCGAGAGTCCATCTCATGTTATAATTGAAAATGGATATTACTATTATGACACCACTAGACTTATAATCTTATGTCATGAGAGTTAACTCTATTGTGACACGAGGATGGACACCTGCATCTATGATTATGTTAGTGAGAAAGGTAGTGGAATGGCTATACCCCTTGCAAAAGGTGGCTACAGTAGTGCTCTTGGGAAAAGGTCATGAGTTTGGAAGTTGGTATGGTATAAGAGGTTATGGTGGGGTGAAGGTAGAAGAGGAAGTTATGTCTAATGAGATGATTAAGTATAGCAGAATAAGGGAGTTTAGGGAGTTGAGGTAGACATGATTAATATGTGGAAGAAAAATCGTCGCCACAAAAGTTGGCTTACAATTACAGTTATGTAATGATGCGATGTAAAGGTCACTATGAAAAAGAAGGATTGCTATTATGGTTCTGAGGAGAGTTTTGGAAGGATGTATAGTTGCAATATAGCAGATTAGATGGTGACATTCAGCTTAAACTATATAGATGGTTGCCCTCTGCCGAACAATCTTGCGGAAAATTGAGTTGAGTTTGAAAGTGGAAATTTGGGAACCAAATTTCTTTAAGAGTGAAGTATTGTAAACCCCAGATCCTCAGGTGTTATTGTATGTGGTATATCAGTGTAGATGTCAAAATATGGAGGAAAATTTTTTGGTTGGATGAAAGGAAAATGGAACAGAAGAGTTCAGTACCTTAGGAAGATTCGATGAGTAGGAGGGACAAGAAGGAAATTAAGGCGAGAAGAGAATGAAGGAGGTATTAGTAACTTGAATTTATTTATACAAAGAATGAGCTTAGGAAATTACAATTTTACCCTTGTTAATTGTTGACCGTGCAGGTAGACCAAGGGCATTTTTTATAATTTCCCACACCATTCAACCTTATTCTTCATCCTTCATGCTTCTTCTCCCTCTCTCATGTTGTCTCCCTCTTTCTCTCATCTCCCACCCTCAGTTCCATGGAACTCGAAGCCTCAGTGTCTCTGGCTAATGTCCTTTGACATAAGTGATCTTTCCAGTGGCCAACATTCCCGCAAAAGCTTAAAAAAGGTAAAAACGCCCAACATTTTCCATTTTCTTCCCATTTTTGGACTCAAGGGATTTTGGGTCTATTTGGGGCTCTAATGGATGAATTTGAGTGTGGGTGTTAGTTTAAAACATTTCTACATGTTTGATAATACATTGGAACAACAATTTGGAGAAAACTAGAAGGAATTCATGGTTAAATTGGGGAAAATGTTACGTTTTGGTTAGAAAAATGAAAGATTTGATGGTAAATCTTGGTTGTAATTGAGCATTCTTGTTTGGGAATGGTTACTAGTGATTAGGAGTATCGATTAGAAAAAAAATCATGGGAAATGATCAAGATTTGAAGTTTGAAAAGAGATTAAGAGGTTTTGACAATTTCTTTCAGTCAAGTAAAGAACAATCAACAACCAGTCTTTAGTTCTTTCTGCCCAGTCTTGGCTAAGACGCACTGGTCGACTAATAGGTTATCACCAGTTGACTAGCTGCTCTGGGCTTGGACTGGCAAGCTTGGTAAAGATGCACCAGTTGGCTAGTAGGTTATCACCAATCTATCGATTGCTCTCAGGTTGGGATTAGTAGTTCCTAGCCAATTGGCATCCAGTAGAGAGGGCAGTCGACTAGTTGCTACTAGACAACATTTTCCCCTATTATGAACTTGACATGTTTTTACATGGTTTTCTCATAGGATTGGATTCTTTAATGCATCTTCCACACGTTTTAGATGGAATGGCTAGCTTGGAGTAGAGATGAGGGATTTCTCTACTTTGCTTCTCTTACCTTTTCATACTAAGATAATTTTCTTAGTGCTATTGATGATGTGTATGGATTATGTTGCTATGGCATGTAAATGTATATGTACATGAATATGTCTTCGCAATATGAACTCCTCATGCATGTGGTGTACTGAGAGATACCATTTGTTGGATTTTAGAGATCATAGAACGCATCAAAATTTCAAACTTTTTCTCTAAAACTCATTCACCAAAAAGATCAAACTATATTACCATTACATTAACCAAGTAATCAAGACAAAGAAAAATACTACTTATAGCATAGCAACCTCTCCAAGTCAAAGCAAGTATCCAAAATGGGATACCTCTAATAGTAATTTACATGAAATTATGCTAAGAAAAAACCTCTTTGGGTAATAGGCTTCCTTTTTGCTCTTGTGCTAGCAAGCATGAAGAAGCTATGGAGAAAACCATCTTGGATGAATGACAAGAAAACAAGAGTGTTTCCTAAACAAGATTCTCAACAAACGAGAGAGAGACTATAGCGTATGGCTTTCACTATCACTCTTAAAGTGATAGGTGCTATCTCAAACCCTAAAGTCCTAATTCCCTTAATAGGCGTTATTCCGTTATTGGGCTTCTTAAGGTGGCATCTTAAGAAGCCCAATCTCTTTGAGAGAAGAAGACAGATAAAAGGTTCTCAGCTGGGCATTTTTCCTTGTCTAGGTAGGAATAGGAAGATATTTCTATTCCTTTTATTCTCTTATCTTCTTTTAATTAATTCTCTAATTTAGGATCAAATCCTCAAGCTTGTTTTACATTCTAATGAATTTTTATAC
Organism: Biancaea sappan; assembly: GCA_037074585.1. Taxonomy (NCBI): domain Eukaryota; kingdom Viridiplantae; phylum Streptophyta; class Magnoliopsida; order Fabales; family Fabaceae; genus Biancaea; species Biancaea sappan. The sequence goes on from CM073490.1 coordinate 67,653,382, forward strand.
GTGTGACCCATTAGGTTTCTGGGTATGTTTGCCATTCCCAATCAACATTTGATTGTAAATAGATCATGAGCAGTATCTAGTAACATATCGTGGCCCCCAATTGACCAAAAAGTTAGTTGTTTGATTTTAACCTTTTTGCAGCTAAAGCGTGTCTATGCAATATGTCGTTGCATCATCTTATACCCACTTGGTTTATAGTATGGCCTATGTGTCAACTCCTATTAGACTTGATTACCTCATGACCAGCCCAAGTAGTCAGTTCCTTATCTCGTGGGATCAATCATGGTAATCAAGATCTAGATCTTCTTCATAAGATCACACAAGATCTAGATCTTGATAATAAAACCGAACAAGATCTTATATAGGATTATTTCTACCATAGCATCACGTGGGATCGTGATCCAGATCATAGGATTGTATGATTGCACACTCTCACGCAATCCCGTCAACACCAAATTTTTTTAATCATCAAAATGACGTATTTTTTCCGTTTTTTTTGTCCTTTGAATCATTAACACCAGTAACCCTAGCCCTATTCTAACTTCTCATTTAGCTTGTGCCCATGGTCTCTTTTAGCTCTCAGCCTCTCACTCTCTTAGCCACAATCACTTATTTCACACACTCTCTATTATCCTCTACTCTGATCGTGCTAGTGGCCATCCGTTTATGCTGCTCGTGCTCGTTTGTGCTTGTGTGTAGTGTTCTCTACTCTGTAGTTCTCCTTCATCATGCTTGTGGTCTACTGTACTCATCCATCGTGGTTTGCTCTGGTCATCCATCATGGTTTGTTCGTGTTTTTTCATCGTGGTCTTGTTCTATGGCTCTGTTCTCTGCCGTTCTCCATCTAGTAAGTTGACTCTTCACTCTTTCAATTTCTTTTCTCTGATTAGTGGTTACTAGTTACCACTTACCATGTTGCTTGTGATTTTCTCTGCTCTGTCGTCCAATAAATGATGATACTGATGAATGATTTTTCTTTTATGAATCTGTAATAATGAATTACTGAATACTGATACCGATGACTAAGGAGTGATGATATTTTTTTTGTTAGGATTTGGCCATTTGGGAATTTGGGATTATTAGGAATTTGGAATTACATAATTGAAAACCTGAATATGTGGTGTTTAATGTGAATTGTAATTGCTGTAATGTTGTTAGTTAATTATATGATATGAGCTATTTTATGGAAATATTTTGATATTTTGATAAATTTATGCTTATTTATTAATTTTAGCCAATTATATAAATATTTTTAATTTATTTTTTAAATTTGCATAAGATCTTAATCTTCTGGATTCGATCCTACGATGCGATCATGTCAGCCTTTTCGATCTTGTACAAGATCTTAATCTTGGTTACCATAGGCATATGTATGTGTGTCTTAAACTTAGACTAGGATAATGGCTTAGTTAGCGGATAAGCTAGATTCCTATCAGTGGGAACTTTTTCTATTTTTACATCGTTACTACCAGAGATCTCCCTAATCAAGTGGTAATGCCAAAGTATATGTTTGGATTTTTGATGAGACGTGGCTCCTTTGCTTGTGAAATGGCTTCATTGTTGTCGTAATAAAATGGTACTACATCGACAATGATGGGAACCATTCCTAGTTCAGTGATGAACTTCTTAATCCAATCCACTTCTTTTGCTACCTCAAAAGCCACAACGTACTCTACTTTGGTGGTAGAATCTACAGTCATTTCTTGCTTTGAACTTTTCAAACTAAATGTACCTCCATTTAATATGAATATGTAACCTGACTAGGATCTTGAATCATTCCTATCGGTTTGGAAGTTGCCATTTGTATACCCACTTACCTTGAGATCTCATTCTCCATATTAAGAATAAATCCTTTGTCCTTTTTAAGTACTAAAGGATATTCTTAACAGCCACCCAATGATCCTTACTAGGGTTAGACTGATATCTTCTCATGACACTCAGAGCATATGATGGCCTAGTACATAACATAACATACATGATTGATCCCATAACTAAGGCATAAGGGATCAAATTTATGTGAGTTCTTTCATCCTATGTCTTTGGACACATAGACTTTGAGAGTGTAATCTCATGTGTCATGGGAATGAATCCTCTCTTGGACTTTTCCATGCTAAATCTCTTTAGCATCTTATCTATGTATGTAGACTGTGAAAGACCAAGCAACCTCTTATATCTATCTTTATTGATCCTTATCCCCAACATGTAGGTTGCTTTTCCAAGGTCTTTCATGGAGAAATTCTTGGAAAGTCAAATCTTCATGAACTAAAGGACAGAAACATCGTTTCATATGAGTAGTATGTCATCATCTACATATAATAGAAGGAATATGACTACACTCCCACTAACCTTCCTGTACACATAAGGTTTATCTAGATTTTGTAAGAAACCAAATTTTTTTTATTGTCTCATTAAATCGGATGTTCTAACTCCTAGATGCTTGCTTTAATCCATAAATGGTTCTCTGAAGCTTGCATACTTTGTTGCTGTCTTTCGATGTGAATCCTTTGAGTTGTATCATATATATATATATCCTCAGTCAAGTTTCCGTTGAGGAAAGCTATCTTCACATCCATTTGTTATATCTCATAATCATAATGAGTTGCTATAGCCAGGAGTATCCTAATGGATTTAAGCATAGCTACCTATGAAAAGGTTTTATCATAATCAACACCTTGTTTTTGACGATATCCCTTTACAACCAACCTTGCTTTATAGGTTGCAACGTTACCTTCCATGTCGATTTTCTTCTTAAGAACCCATTTGCACCCCATGGCCTTAATCCCCTTAGGCGGATCAACCAAAGTCCATATTTGTATGGAAGGTTTTGCCGTTACTCTTTTTGAATGAGTTAACGTCTCTGGCTCTTGAGCTAGAAGATGTTTTGTGTCTATCGGCTCTTGAGCAGGTAGATGCTCTATGTCTACTTAAGTAACTTGAACTTCCTCAAGTTCAATCATATTCCCACCATTTTCCGTTAAGAGAAATTCTTTCTTTAGGAAGACAGCATGCCTTGAAACAAACACCTTTTGTTCCAAAGTGTGATAAAATTGATATCCTCTTATTTCCTTAAGGTATCCCACAAATAGACATCTATCAAATTTTGCCTCAAGTTTATCTGACATTATCGGCTTCACATAAGCTGGACAACCTCATATCTTCAAGTAACATAAGATGGGTTTCTTTTTATACCATTTCTCGAATGGTGTAACATCAACTGCCTTGGTTGGAACTCTATTTAGGATGTGAATAGTGGTCCCGAGTGTATAGCCCCAAAAGGACTTAGGGAGCTCTGCATAACCTAACCATGTCTAACAAGGTTCAGTTTCTCCTTTCAGCCACACCATTATGTTGTGGCGTGTAAGGTGGAGTCCACTGGACAATATCTCATTGTCCCTAAGATAATCCTAAAGCTCTTAGTTTAAGTATTCACCTCCTCGATTAGATCCTAGTGTCTTGATACTTTTACAAGTTGTTTCTCTAATTCATTTCTATATTCTTTAAACTTCTCAAAGGCCTCAATTTGTATCTCATTAGATACACATACCCATATCTAGAATAATGATCGATAAAGGTAACGAAGTAGGAATAACCATTCCCGGTATGCGCTGACATTGGTCCATATACATCGGTGTGTATAAGATCCAATATGTCAGTTGCACATTCACCCTTTCCACTAAAAGGTGATTTAGTCATCTTGCCCTTTGAGCAAGAAATGCATGTGTCATATGATGCATAATCAAATAAGCCTAAGTCACCTTCTTTGTGTAACTTACTCATGCGTTTCTCACTTATATGATCTAGACGACAATGCCATAAATATGAGGTTAGTTTATTATCTTGTTTTAAGGGGTTTAGGGTTTCTATTTTTTATATTGAGAATCGGGTTAGATGTATCTAATACATAAATCCCATTTCATAACGTTTCAATGGCATAAATAATACTATCTAACATTATGTGACAACAATTGTTACTAAATGTTAAATGAAAACCCTTTTTATTCACACTGGAAATTGAAACAAAGTTTTTAATCAAGGATGAAATGAAAAAAGAAAAACAATTGTCTGATTCTAAAATTAAACCACTAGGTAAAGGTAATACATAAGTTCCTATAGCTAATGCAGCAACTCTTGCTCCATTTCCAACTTGTAGGTCCGCCTTTCTTCTGGTCAGTTGTCTATTGTTCTTTATGCCCTGCATATCACTGCATATATGTGAGCCAATACCGGTATCAAATACCTAAGTTTTACTAGAAACAATATTTATCTCAATAATGAAAATACCTGAAGTAGTTTCAGCATCAGAAGCCTTTTTCTTCTTCAACGAGTCCAGATAGATCTTGCAGTTCCTCTTCCAATGGCCATCTTTGCCACAATGGAAGCAAGTCCCTTTGGTTGCCTTCTTGGCCTGCTTTCTCTTGATACCTACCTGGACCTTAATAGGTTTCTTCTTCTTGGAACTTCTCCCTTTAATCTTAGAAGAATCCACCAGCATCACAGCCTTCTTCTCTTTCTTAATAGAAGGCTCAATTGCCTTGAGTAGGTTAATCAGCTCTGGTATTAGAGTCCGCCTATAATTACCATTACTTTAAAATGAAGGATGTATGAGTATAATAGAAATCAACATGCTTAGGTTTTGTGTTTTAGAAACATGAACATGGTGTGATGCTTGTTTCTTTTTCTTTAAAATTTTGTACGAAAGAGCATGAGATGTTCTTATGAATTTTGTTGAGAAATGTGTTTTGAATTTCGCTTTATTGAAGAATGTATTTTGACGCCAAACATAATCATTTTAAAAAATATATTTTGTTTTCATCAAAAGGGTTTTTAAAAGAAGAATCATTTTGATCCATAAACCCTATTTTTTTCTCTCTTAGTAGATACTTTTTTGCTGTGAAAATAAAAATATTTTTTTAAATTCAAGACTGAATTAGGTTAAATTAATTTGATTGATTTAGATCCTGATTAGCTTCTTAATATGATTTATGAAACAAAATAATTAGATTAATTGATTCAAGATATGATTATTTTCCTAATTTGATTAGGAAATAAATTAATTAAATTGATTGATTGATTTAAGAGAAATCAATGGAATAATGAATCTTAATCAATATAAGATCAATTAATTTGATAGTCAAATAAATTGATTAGGTTGGATCAAGATTAGTTTCCTAACGTGATTTAGGAAATAATTAATTAATTAATTAGATTGTATCTTGATTGATTTCCTAATATGATTTAGGAAATAAATAAATTAATTAATTAATTTAAATCTCGATTATTTTCTTATCTTAAATTAGGAAACAAACTTTTTAGAATTAACTAGATTTTTTTTTACTTTCCTAATTTAAATAAGGAAACAAATCAATTAGCAATAGAATTGAGATTTATTTATTTTACCTAACTAGATTAGGAAACTAGAATTAAAGGGGTTTTAATTCTAAACAAGGAAACAAGCAATTTTTTAATTGAGATTAAAATGAAAGTAAAAATAATTCATATGATGAAATTATTCTAATGCCACGTAGACCTTAAATGCCAATTTTTGTTATACATTTATTTTGATAGACAATGCATGATATGATGTATGTATGGCATGATGGCTGGTTATGGACTTTTACCAAGTATGAATTGTTTATGCATGTTTTTAAATTATGATTTTGGTAAATAGGGTCAGTGTACCTTGCCTCTCTCTATTTCTTTGTTGTACTTCTTTTCTCATCTAACTTCCCTCAAATGTAACTTGAGGTTTCTCACTAAACAATGTAATTAGATTACATAAGGTTAGTATAGGAACGAGATGTAAGAAAGAAACTATGGAGATGGAGCCGAGGAGCTGAGGCCATATGAAGAGTAGAAATATAATTTCTATATCTTCAATGTAAAATCATGCATATACCTAGATTTGAACTAGTCATCTCTTTTGGCTCAAAAAGTTGACTATAGATAAGTCCATAACCACGCTATATAGTTCATAATCTATATATGCGTAATGAGATCACACATATGATGCATGTCTAATTTAAAATCTGATGAGACTAACCACGCCATATAGTCTTCCATTAATATGGGGCAAACCAGAGATCTTCTTAAAGCTTGAGTCGTTGGACTCTCTCTAATCCTAGCTTTAAGTTGAATATGTTTAAACCATTGAGATATGATCTTACGATTAATGGATTGGCTTTAACTAGAAGCATTGATTTGTTGGACTCTCTCTAAGGTCAATGTAGACAGAGAGTCAATATAGACAGAGACTAAGTTGAGCTATATACATATGATGTGTATGAGTCAAGAGTTGACAAGCTTAATGATTAGTGCATACATTAACAATTGATAGCACTACTCAATGGTTGCATACACGGTGTAATTGGTATGAGATACCTACCATTTAGTCCAATATGGCTTGTTGGACTCTCTCCAAGGTCATTCAAGGTAAGTTTTGGACATCGAGCCCACTAGGAGAACATCCAACAGGTTCTCCCGGATCCAAAATGGGGTTTTTGGTTTTATTTTTGGTTCGTAATAAAATAGTGGAAGTAATAATTTGTTACATTAAAAATCGTATATCATGCATTCATGTACATACTTTAACATGCTCATGTTTTTACATCTAGGTTGATAGAATCATGACATCTACCATGAATTTGAGATCAATTCTCAAGGCAAATAAGTTAACTGATGCAAATTTCTTAGACTGGCTAAGAAACTTGAGAATCGTTCTGAAGACTAAAGGCATAGCCTTTGTTCTTGATGAGGCATTCCATGAACCCCTTACTGATGATGCTAATGAGGACTAAGTGTTGGCCTATAAAAAGTGCATGGGTGATGATGAGCTAGCAACATGTATCATGTTGGCCTTTATGGCACCTGAGCTTCAGAAGCAGATGAGGCCATGGACGCATACAACATAATCTTCCATTTGAGGGAACTATTTGATGAGCATGCGAGAACTGAAAGGTTCGATGTCTCACTTCGCTTTTTTCATTCCAAGATGCAAGAAAGAGGCATCTGTAGTGCAACACACACTTAAGATGAATGGCTACATTGAGAGGTTAGCAACACTAGGTTTCACAATGGATCATGAATTAAGTGTTGATTTAATTCTCTCGAGTTTACTTGATAATTACGCACTGTTTGTAATGAACTATCAGATGAATTAGATATTATAGACTAAACTAGGCTCTGATACCATTGATGGATTTTAGAGATCATAGAATGCTATCATGACCCAAAACCGGGCATGTGACCGGCATAGACGATGCTTAGCCCATACCTTTGTAAGCCTAACCTTTAAATAGAACCCTTTTACTCTTTATTGACCTTATTGCCTTTAAACTCAAAGAAAAATTGAAATTAAAGGAATTTTCTTTACATTCTTGAAATAACATTCAAGTCATTCAATTGAGTAATATCATTACACTTAGCTCACCATGCATTTTGTTACATTTCTTAGTTCTTATACTAAATCCTATTATCTTTTACATGAACACACTTCGTAATGTGGCCTACCTGATCACAGAGTATCACTAGAATACCTAACTTAACATAATTCTAAAGTACCTTATCTTACCCCAATCAATAGGGAAGTGTTCTTGACACGAACATCATTGAACTATGAGAACTCCAATACTTGTAACTGTGAGGGGGTAAGTGCAACCACTTGACTCACCAAAACTACTCTACCACAGTGCAAAGATATATATATATATATATATATATATAAATAGCTAAACATGCAGACCATAATTACCGAGATACTAATGTATAAACAAATATGGAAGGCTCTTCAATTACATATGCCCTAATAGGTATAGGGCAAACTTGGTACACACATTAATGTAGGATGTGATAAAGCTTAATATGCCTTTATATAATCACTTCTTTATTTGCTTATTGACTCATATTTATCAAAATATTTAGAGTAATGCTGAAAACATAGTGTTGTAAATGGACAATCAGCTATCAGCAATTATTCACATTGTTTCATCGTAAAAGAATTAAGCTTACAATTTATTAACATAGAGATCATATTCATAAACATATTGAATATAATAATTTAATTGCAAGCCACTACATTCATATTCATATATCAATCAAGCATACTCAGCTGATCGAGTCTCTATGGGCCATCACCGTAATGGGCTTTGAAACCTACCAAGCCTTCTCGAAAACTCACAGGTCACTAGGGAAGTCATCCTACCAAGCCTTTTCACTACTAGAGTCGCTATGAACCAATGGCTCACCAAGGTTTTTTGCTATCGGGGTCGCTACAGGCTGTTGTCAACCTAGCCCCTCACCATGGCCATGGGGTTGCGGGAAATGAATTGACTACATCATGAAAGCTTAGGCAGAACTTTCGTGCACAACATCAATTAATCATATACATAAACATACTATACATGAACACATATACTCAACATCATTACATAATTTAATGGTTCGACTTATATATTTTCAACACGCAAGTGCATTACATACCATGATGAACTCACAATATTCATTGTTATGCATCATGATGTCATTCATGTAGTAGAATTAGTCTTCACATTCTTTATTCACATGTATATGAGTCTATAAAAGACTCATGATAAGTTCATATATAGTAGGATGGCCTACATTGCTGGTCTACAAACTTGCATATTCATTTACACATAAATAATTATAACTTCACCATACACATGCATATGATTTAGCATACAAATTCTGGTAGAAACATGATGCACTTATAGCAAATTGTCATCAAGTTAATATTTGTTCTACATTTCCTTCTTATGTAAGTAGTCATCCCATCATATTACTTTTATTTTTAATCCATGTAGGAAATCGTAATTTCATCATCCTCACGTCATTACTTCTAGTTTCATATTATCTTAATTTAATTTAGACTACAACATACATGCCTTTACACAAATATAAATATATAAGAGCACCAAGGTAGGATAAGAAATTCCCTCACCTTTGCTCAAGTTTCCCGACCAAAGTTCTTTTCTTTGAGGATGATTGGCAAGCTTTAAGATGTCCCAAGAATTCCCAGATCATTTCCTAACATATAGGGATCAAGAAAATATGAGAAAAGGTTAAAAACTCCTCACCTTACCACATAATAGGAGGGTGGCTTGGTGCTTGAGGTGCCACCTCTGGTGCCCGTAGGCACCAACCCTCCTACTTTTGGATGGGTTGGAGACTGGATGCTAGGGTTGGCAACCTGGGCGCTAAGTCATAGATTTGCGAACCTAACCATGGCTTCATGTGATTCAATCTGAAAATCAACAAATTTCTCACCATTTTTTCATGATTTCTTTAATGGGGTTCCTGTCCTAATGTTCTAGGATCATTATAGCACTAAAACCCCAAAGAAATTTCATGGTTCTAGGCTTGAATCATAAAATACCTTAACAAAACCCTAACTTTCATCATTCATCTTTCATATTCTTTAATTCCATTTTTAATCTAGTTAAACCCTTAAATCTTGTTGTTAGCTTCATTGTCAGAGATCAAGGACCAATTAAAACCATTACCCAAACTAGCATTATCCATTTCTACCCTGAGGTCATCATTCTTATAGAAACATTTCCTAGGGTTTGATCTCTTGAGGAAAGGAAGAAGATGGAAGAAGAAGAAGAAGAGAGGATTTCCACTTACCAATCTTCTCTTGCAGCTAGCCTCTTCTTTCCTTAAACATGGCCGACTAAGGACCTTGGGGGGCTCATTAGTACTAGAGACAGGGAGGGAGTCGAGAGAGTGACAGTGAGAATGAGGAAAAGAAAGAAAAATTCTGAGGTGTGTTTTAAGTGGTGTATGTGGGGCCCACTTAAGTTTCTATCAATTTAGTCCCTCAAGGTCATTAAGTCTCTAATTAAAGCTTGCAAGAAATTTGAGAAAACTATTCTCTCTCAATTAGGGTACCCATTACACTTTCTTAAAATACACATTATTACATTTAACATTTCACTACAATACCAATAATTTTAATTCATTCTTTTTAGTCCCTCTCTGTGCCTCAGCATCCACTCTAGCTTTAAACCTAATAACTTTAGAGCACGACCTCATAATTATCCTTACAAGACTCAATATTTCTCATAGGTTCCTGTCCTATCTTTTATTAGGAGTACACTGTATTTTCTTCCCTTTTTCACTTTAGTCCTTAGATATACTTCTTATTCTCATATCTATGTTTTTTTTTCTGTTACAAATTTACTTAACCCAAGATATGACTAAGTTCTTATTAAATCTTAGAGCTCTTTGTTTCCCTAATTGGAACTCTTTAATTTTGTGAAAAAAAAATTACCACCTCATAATTTTGCCCTTTTTATTTGAACAATAATACCTGGGGTATTACAAATGCAGAGGAATTTAAAACTTTTTCTCTAAAACTCATTCACTAAAGGATCAACCTTATTACAATTACATTAAACAAGTAATCAAGACAAAGAGAAATACTTCTTGTAGCAAGCAACCTCTCCAAGCTAAAGCAAGTATCTGAAATAAGATACCTCTAATGGTAATCCACACGAAATTATGCTAAGGAAAAGCCTCTTCAGGTAACGGGGTTCCTTCTCATTCTTGTACTAGTAAGCATGAAGATGTTATGGAGAAAAATCCTCTTGGCTGAAGGAGAAGAAAACAAAAGTGTTTCCTAAATAAGATTCTCAATAAATGAGAAAGAGATTATGGCATGTGGCTTTCACTATCACTCTTAAAGTGATAGGTTCTGCCTCAAATTTTGAAGCCCTAATTCCCTTAGTGGACGTCATTGCCTTATTAGGCTTCTTAAGGTAGCACATTAAGAAGCCCAATCATTTAGTCTTTTTCCCTTGTTTAGGTAGGAATAGGAATATATTCCTATTCTTTTTATTCTCTTGTCTCCTTTTAATTAATTCTCTAATTTAGGATCAAATCCTCAAGCTTGTTTCACATTCCTAGTGAATTTCTATGCGTGTGACCTATTAGGTTTCTTGCTATGTTGGCTATTCACAATCAACACTTGATTGAAAATAGATCACGAGCGATATCTAGCAACACTTCGTGACCCCCAATTGATTAGAAAGTCAGTTGTTTGACTTTAAACCTTTTTGCAGCTAAAGCGTATTTATAAAATGTGTCCTTTCACTATCTTATACCCATTTGGTTCATATTATGGCCTATATGTCAACTCCCACTAGACTTGATTACCTTATGTCTAGCCCAAGTAGTCAGTTCCTTGTCTTGTGGGATCAATCACTTTAAACTATGTCACTGAAAACTACCTTTATAACAAGTTTACTTTGGCCAAAGACTTCTTAGCGATTATCCAAATAAGATACTTCATTCTATCAAGAGTGGTGAATCCTCTGTTGACTACTCAAATATTTTCAAATACTTCACGCTTTGCCTAATCACAACCCAAAGAGCGACCTATGGTGGGTAACAAGGAATAGAGTCAAAACACAGGATCCATATCCAAGATAACTTGAGTTCCTTAAATCTAAGGATACTTGCACTATTAGCTACTATGAGACCTATCACTAACATTTGAATAAGTATCCATGTGATATCTCATAAGGTCATCCAATATACTTGTTACCTTTAACGAGCATTCATATGTTTACTCAAAACATCTTATGCTTACAGCTTATAAGGACAGTCGCTTGATCAAATCAAGAAGCATAACATGTGCTAGTCTATCCAGATCATTGATGTCCAGTTTTATGTGATCCTACGACTAGGGATAATTTAGATACAAACATAATTACATATGATAGGAATCTCACATTATGATCACAATCATAATATCCTTCATGCTATGTTTTGTGTCATGGACTTCATTAATTATATTATGATCTAATCTTGAGTTTACAAATATGAACATAAATGATGAAGAAAACCTCTTTGAATTAATAAATGAGTTTGTATGTCTTATGCTAAAGGTGATTGCCTTTAGAGTATCTTTCTAACACCATTTATGAAAGAAAATTTGATAAATATGGAAATTCAATGTTAGGGAAATTTGGTAGGGTGTTTATAATGCATGAATAGGTGGGATGCCTAGATACATACATGCATGAATTATTGTGAGTATGTACTTGGAACCATAAATGTTTATAGATGATTATGTCTGTGGAATAAACATATGTAAATCGGTTATGTAGATGTAAGTCAAGGCTTCGACCAATAATTGAACTGTGTATGCTTTAAAGCAAGCTGAGAGGTATTGTTGAGAGTATGTATTATATGTATGAATCCGTACCTTCAAAGGTTGACCAAGTTTATTTCATTCAAAATTTGGGAATAGATTTGTACTTATACACACATATTCTCACAACACACTCATGATAGTTTCTATGTTTGGTATGTATCCTGAGGATGGTTAATCCATGGCAGATTAATGGTGTCTGGGTATAGGATGACCATGTAGTAGGTTAAATAGGTGTTTATGGAATGTATGGGGGATTGTAAGTGAGTGGCAAACCCTGATTATGCTAAGAAATGCCAATAAGTGCAAGTTGGGTACGTTTAAGGGTTGTCGGTGGGTGGCAATTCCCAAGTACTTGCTGGAAAGCCGCAAGGGGAGTAAGTTGATGGCTATAGGAGGTCTTCATTATGTGATGATTATATTGGTTAAGGCTTGTGATGTTATATGTTGCTGCATGAGCTGATGAAGCCCAACGAGGCGAAGAATGGCTCATAGGAATCTAACCATAGAGAAGTTGCTGACCCATGTGAGTTTTGGTTGATATGTATGGCACAGCATGATTACGGGATTGCGTGTTAGTGATGTTTGTATGTATGTAATTGCATTGTGTTTGTGTTTTGGTAAGACTTAATAGTGCACTCTGATGCCAAGACTGGTAGTTTCCAAATAAGGCATATGGGCCTGGGCTAAGAGGGATGCACTTAGGAGTCAGAGGATGAGGCTTAGTGATACACTCCTGTGGTCAGACTGGTAATTGTCGAGATAGAGCATATGGGCTAAGAATCAAAATGGGAGTTGTACGTGAGGGTCAGTGGATAGATGACCTAGTGGCACACTCTTGGGGTCAAATTGGTAGTTGCTGGGGTAGGGCATGTGGCTAGGACTTAGAATAGGAGTTATGCCTGAGGATTAATGAGTACGAGGCATATGACCTAGGATCCAAGTGAGTCTCCCTAGGATTGATAGTGTGAGTTGCCAAGTATGGGCATGAGCTAGAATCTGAGGCACAACTTTGGGATCGAGATTGGTAGTTGACAAGCTGATATGAGATGTGATTCATGGAGAAGGCCATGAATGCCTGATCATTATATGCCCTGATGTGTTGATTTAAGTGTAATCTTTGTAACTATTGTGCATGATATAGTTGTACTATGTGGTTTGTAATATATGAGGTTGTTATGGTTTGTGTGGTTATAGTTATATGCATGTAAGTGATGTGGATGCATTTTGTGGGGATTAATTTTGTTGGTATACAATGCCTATGATTATTTGTATTATGTATTTGAAAATGTGGGTTGAGAAAGGTGTTGGGGTTGATTATGGAGTGCTTGTGCGCACTATTAGATATATATATATATATATATATATATATATATGCATAGTAGAGTAATAGGAAAAAATTTTATTGAACATTGACTTGTTAGCTCATATCACTACTAGACTATAAATACAAATATGGGCCTTAACAACCCATAACAAACCAAGAACAGAAACAAGATCTGCTACAAGAATTAATAACATAAATAAAAGAATAAATAACATAAATACAACATTCTTAACACCTCCCTCATTTTGAGGCTTGATAACAATCAACCAAGCCCAACTTAGATATAAACTTATAGAAAGACGGACCACTAAGATTCTTAGTGAAGAAGTATGCTAACTGATCTGAGAGGAAATATGTTGAGGAGCAATGAAGCCTTATTTAAACCAATCTCTAACCAAGTGACAATCTAAGTCAAGATGTTTTATTCTTTCATGGAAGACAAGATTGGATGTAATGTGCAATGCTGCTTGGCTATCACAATATAGAGGAATAGGATCTTGTGACATTATTCCAAAGTCTCATAGGATATAAGAAATTTAAAACAATTCACACACAATAGCTGCCATGGCCTTATACTCTACTTTAGTTGAGGATTTAGAAACAGTATTTTGTTTTTTTCTATCACGACCCAAAACTAGGCACATGACCAATGAGGATGATGCCTAACCTATACCATTACTAGCCTAACTTTCCCTTAGAACCCTTATTCTTTTCATAAATTTAGTTATCTTTAGATTCAAAGCAAACTGAAATTAACAAAATTTCCTTTACATTCATAATCTAGCATTCAAAGCATTCAATTAAATAACATCTTTACACTTGGCTTAACATGATTACAATCACAAATCAAAGTCTTTGTACTAGTTCTTACTATCTTTTATAGGAATACTCACCATAGCATGGCCTACCCAATATTAGAGCTCAACTATGATTACTTAACTCAAAATGACTTAAGGTACTATACCTTACCCGAACGATGGGAAGGTACTCTGAGCTTGTACATCTTCGACTTTGTAGTTTTCTGTACCTAAAACTATAAGGGGTTGAGTCCATCTACTTGACTCACCGAAATAGCCCTACCACAGAATTCACATACAACAGTATATATATGTACCACCATCCACATAATAGAATACAAAGAAACAAAATAACATGAGAAATACACAAGTGAATGAGAAAAACTAAAGTTCTCCTGGATATATATATATATATATATATATGTATATACCTCTTAGGCATGGAACAACTTAACATACATAATATAAGAAACAATAGGGCTTGCTGCACATACATATATACAATTCTTGTAAATACATGTTCATAGGCATATCATATGACTGCTTTATCATTTCTTTAATCCTCACTTATTGAAATACTAATGAATTATGTTGAAAGCATAATATTGTATTCGGTAAACTAGTTATCAATATTATTCATTCATATTATCCCATCATAAGCTAGATGTCACGAGCTTAGAGATTCGACACCAAGTTCAGCCCGTGCGGCACCCCCACCTTGCTGCCATTCGATAGGAGTTCAGCCGTTTTGCCCATATAAATAGAGAGGTTCACCGGTTTCGTCCTGCCATGGACTTATCAGGGGAGTGGCTCCAACTCCCAACCAGTGAGGTGCCCAGGGGACAAACCCACAAGGCACGCACAACTATACATCTGTTGGAGCCACAACTAATAGATTGCAGTTAAAAACCAAGTGAACCTATACAATATCATACATGTTGCGCAAACCCAATCTTCAAAATATCTGGGCCGTGACATAGAGCTCTACTTGCAATTTACAAACGTAAAGATCATGCTTGTGAACATATCAAATACAAGAATTTAAGTGTTCACCATTACATTATAATCATAATCATAACAAGTCACATAACTGTCAAACATGCTTAGTCAATTGGGTCACTATAGGCCATCACCAGAACTGGGTCCAATAACCCATGAAGCATGTTGGAGAAACATCGGGTCACTAGGGAAACTTGACCCACCAAGCCATTTCACTAATGATGCCATTGTAGACTAAAGGCCTATCAAGCTACTTTTGCTATTGAAGTCACTGTGAGTCCTACTCAACCTAGCCTCTCACCATGGCCATGAGATTGAAAGAAATAAATCAACCACACCATGAAAGCTTAGGTAGCACTTTTGTAGACAAATCATTAGATAAACACATACATGCATAAAATGCAACATCATCATATCAGTTGAATGACATTTCATATGATCTTAATATCCAAATACATCTTATACCTTGAAGAAATCTATCATGTTCATCATTACGCCTCTTGAAGTTATTCATATGAAAACTATTATTTACATTACTAAATAATTTATATGCTTTAAGATGGACTATACATCAACTCATGGATTTACATGCTCAATACAATTATAGCACTTAAACTTTTTCCACATATATGCACATGAATGGGCTTACAATTTCAATGAAATTGTATTATTACATACTTTGGTGCATAATTGCATTATGTTTACTTAGAACTATATCTTGCACACACTAACATAGTGTGTCTCTTTATACATGTATATACTTTGAGCATGTCATCATGGGCCTATCCGCGTAATCATATATTTATTCTTTATTCCCTATGGTACACCAACTATATTCATCACAAAAATGATTTACCCACTTATGCAAGAATCCAAGATTTCCTATTCTTTCTTGCAATCATCATTTCTAAACAAACATATGTTGCTTTGCTTAAGACAAAGCATTAGAAAATTTCTATGATGTTAATTTTACTCTAGGTACAAAGCTCTAAGGAAATGAAACATATAAGGTCGGGCTCCCTAACCTTTGCTCAAAATCCTCCATCAAGTTCTTCTCTTTAAGGGTGAATTGCATGTTCCAAAATGCCCCAAAACTCTCGAAACATTAGCAAACATCTAAGGCCATGAAAACATGAGAAAATAGGCCATATTTTTTGACATATAGGACATGTACCTTCTTCTTCTTAGCCTTGGTTGCCCAGACTATGGCGCTTGGGTGACCACGGCTGGGCAGCCATTGTTGAAGTTGAAATTAGGCTCCAACCTTGGCTTAGCTTCATCATCTCACACCCAAAGCTTTGAGGATCTGTCTTGGGGTGATTTTGGGGTGATCAAAGCACATCTTAATCAATTAAAAACAAATAACTTCTAGTAGCATTAAAGAGAAAGAGATTTTAAGAAATTATTCCCATCTTCCAATCAAACAATAACCCAAGTTTCTTTCAAGGATTTAACTATATTTAGCTATAGTTTTCATCTATCAACACTTTAAAACTTTAATCTCACAAAAATTTATCCATGGAAGCATTTTACAACATTTTCCCCAAATTTTCTACCTTAGGGTTTCATTCTTGAAGGGAAGGAGGAAGAAGGAAAAGAAGAAAAAAAGGAAGAAAAAGGCTTACTCATTAATCTTCCTCTTAGCTTCTATGACTTCCATCTTCTCTCAACTCGCCATGGATAAGGTAAAAGGAGGGTTGGGCTTCGAGTAGAGGAAAGGCTACGGGAGGATGAGGAAGAGAATGAAAGAAAAATGATGATGGGTATACTTAAAAGTGTAATGTGGGGCCTACTTGACTTGTTTTAATTTGGTCTTTCCATCAAAACATTTGATTAATAAAAAGAAATGCAAGGTATTTACTAAAATTTGATCATAATTTGAGCACCCAACTATACTTCATAAAAGAATACACATCATCGCATTCCATTTTCACTTAAAACCAATATTCTTGTAACTGTTCACTTTGGTCCCTCCCGATGTCTAAAATCTATTTAAGCCTCATGTTCAACCTTTTTAAGATAACGGCTCAATACTTATCCTCATAAGATTTATTCTTCTTCATGGGTTCTTGTTTAGTCTTTTCTCATAAGTATTTCCATAATTTCTTTTCTCTTCACTTTAGTCCTTAGACGTACTTCTTATACCTATTACCTATGTTTTTCTTTTTCATTGCAAATTTACTTAACCCATGACATGTCTTAGTCCTTATTAAACCTTAGGATACTTTGTTTCCCTAGTTGGAACTCCTTAATTTGTGAAAAATTTTTATCTCCATAATTATGTTCTTTTTAATTACATAGTAATACCTGGGGTGTTACAATACTTCCCCCTTACAGAAATTCGGTCCCTCAATTTCAACACTTCCTAAGAACTTGCCTAAAATGAATATCTTTCCTTGCATATGAGTGGCTAACTTGTGGGCTAAGCCCACACTTTGTGTTTGCTACAAGAGCGACCGTCGATTTCACATGTTTCCTGTATCTTCCTTGATGCTTAGGTCCACTTGCACTTTTACTTCTAGACCCCATTGTCTATCAATAAACTCTTTCCTTTTTATCTCTCAAGTCTTCTGTAATTGACCCTCATGGGTCATTGGGTGAAAATGGCTCGAGTCATCATTAGCCCCGAATGCATTCATCACAAGGTTTACATACTTATCGGCTTCCCTTCCTTAGTTGTATAGCTGGTGTCACCATACTAGTAGTACTCCTTTGAGAAGCCTCTAGTCTTGGGAAAGGTGGGACATAGAATTCCATCTCTAATTCTGGTTTTCATTGTGTCATTATTGACCTTCCTACAAGAGTCACACAACATTCCTTTTGATGATTATTTTGCCTAACTAGACCACTTAACAATTTTTCTTTTTTTTTAAATAGAAAATGTGGTTTCTTTGAAACTTGCCCCTTAGGCTCGACGTCATTCCTCAAGACATGACTCTCTCACCATGTTCATATCAATTCTAGTCTCATTTCTAACTTCTGCATCAATAGATGAGGGCATTTGGTTCATACTACCTAACTTTCTTGATCTTGGTTACATTTTTATACTCTCTGCCAGTCATTACCAAAATTATTGATGGAACTTGACATGTCCTTTTACTAACATTGCTTGGTATATCAATCAACATCCTTGGGAAGCTGCCCATTGATATCTAGCATTTCTTATATACATATTATCCACTATCTTGGTCTAATTACACTTTCATCTTTAGAATTTCTCCAATTTTATTACACTTTGTGTTTCATTGGGTCCAAGTTAATTTTAGATGGAAATGAACTATTTTCATCTTTTAAGACTTAAATTATTAAAGATTCAATTTAATCCCTCTTGTGTAATTTTTAGAATTAATTTTGGAGATTTCTTGATGATGTGGAGTTGACATGGCAGTCCTGATGAGCTAGACGCTAATGTGGCATATTCTTGGATGACTTGGCAGCTTATTCCATTTGTCTGATGACATGGATGTGTGGGAACCATTCTGCAGCACTTCAGACCAACTCTCTGCTCCCATGCCTCTGACCTTGCTGAAAGAAGTAGCAGCCATGCCATTTTCTGAAAAAGCCAACCACCATTCTGTAGAAGTCATGTCTTCCATACCAGAAATCAGCAGAAAGAAAGGCAGTAGTTTAGTCTAGTTTCAGACTTTAGTTTTCAGTTTTTAGTTTTGCTGTAACTTAGATAAAATTTCGTAGACCACTTTCCCTCCTCCTTTCTCCCTTCTGTATTTCTGGTTTTTGCTCTCATGGAGGGCTGAAATCTGTTGTAATTAGCCTTGGTTCAGATTGGATGTTGTAATCTGAGTTTCCATGCTTTATAAGATAAGTTTTATTCACTTTATTCCAGCATTCATCTATTTCTTTAGCCTCTGTTCTGTTATGCTTATGAATGTTTCTGATTAGAGTTTCATAGACTTAACAGTTAGTTTTAATTGCTGGATATGAGGATTTATCTATCATGACTGATTGGAATGGTAGAAAGAGATGAAAATGGTATGTAATGAAAATCTTCTTACATGATTTGATTATGCTTACTGTGATTACAACAATATGTAGTCAGAGAAGGTTTTCTTTGAGTATGTTTAAGTGTAATCCATATCAGAAGATTTTCTGGACTTTTTAGTTAAGAATCAAATGATAAATGAATGAAACTTAGCATTTGAACAAGAACTAGGAAGGTTACATCTCCAGGAAAAATCAAGGCAGGTTGCATTCTCTGTTGTTTTTAATTTCGTTGTTTGTTGTCTTATTTGTTGTTCTGTTTCTATCCTTAACTGCAAATTTTACTTGTTCTGTCACAACCAACCAATCCCCCCGTCTTTTAATTAGGTTTTAATTAGTGTTTATGTGTTTAGAACAATTAGTTAGTAGTTAGAAGTGAGGCTCCAAGAGTGAAAATGACCTGGGACCATTGTGCTGCAAAATTGCCATGATTTCAATTCTGGGCGATTCGACATCGTAGTGGCATGATTCATAATTTTGGCGCCATTGCTGGGGAGCCAATTCATTTCTGAGTTTTTAATTAGTTGTTCTATTGTGTTTTTGTTTTATTTTAAGTGGCTTGGTATTGTTGGAAATGATTACAAATTCTTCAAGTCAATTTTTCAATTTTCCTAGTTATATTTCACATACTATTCATCAGTAAAAAAAACTAAATCGGATTGACTTGAAAATTGGTAGTCCACTAAACACGACAGTTTCGGACAAGTCGTGAGGAGCACCGCCCTATCTCCGCCAAATTCCAACGTTTAGACCATTTTTTCCATTTTACAATCTTTTTACCTATTTTTTCAATTAAATGTGATTTTTGGTTTGATTTTTGTAGACCTTATTTTTGAGTTTTGTTTGTTGATTTTGTGCCTCCAATTAGTGAAGGATTTTTTTTTGAGATACTTCATTTTCGATGATTTTCCTTAGTTGGAGCCTTGTGTGCTGATTTTGCTTATTTATGTGTTTATTATGTTTTCTTGTGATTTTCGCCCTTCCTAGTGTATGAGAAGGTCTCATAACATGGACTTACCACCTTTTGATCCTGAAATTGATAGGACCTTCTATAGACTAGTAAGAAGTAATAGCATTAGGACTAGTATAGTTTCTGAAATTCTTGCTGAAATTGTTGATCTTGCTTTCAATAGTGTAGAAGTAGAGTCTGAGTCTGAGTCTGATATTGTGTTAGAATCAATTCATCTTGAGTCAGCTGGGATAACTGGGATGGATAATCAAAATGCACAAGTGCCTCAAAATAGGCGTGAACAATCCATTAAGGAGTTGATTGCACCTGATGTGCATTATCAACCATTGTGCATAAATTATCCTGAGTTGGATGCTAATTTTGAACTGAAATCTGGTCTAATCCACTTGCTGCCTAAGTTTCATGGACTTCCAGGAGAAGATTCGCACAAATACTTGAAGGAATTCCATATTGTCTGCTCTACCATGAAACCACATGGAGTTGGAGAAGAACATATCAAATTGATAGCCTTTCCCTTCTCTTTGGATGGGGCAGCCAATGATTGGCTCTACTACTTACCAACTGCCTTGATCACAAGATGGGATGAATTAAAGAAGATGTTCCTAGAGAAATTCTTCCCAGCCTCCAGAACAACAGCAATCAGGAAGGATATCAATGGGATTAGACAAACAAGTGGTGAATCTTTGCATAAGTATTGGGAGAGATTCAAGAAGTTGTGTTCAAGTTATCCAAATCATCATATTTTAGAGTAGCTTCTCATCCAGTATTTCTATGAGGGATTATTGCCCATGGATATATACATAGTTGATGCAGCTGCTGATAAGGCATTGGTGGACAAGACCCCTGCTGCAGCCAACGAATTATTGGCCAAGATGGCCCAAAATGCCCAACAGTTTGGCACTAGACTGAATGAACCAGTGGCAATTACTGTCAATGAAGTGAGGATAGCTCCCATGGAGCAACAAAGGATAGAAAATAAATTGGAAGAGTTAGCTTCAATAATGAGGAAATTGGCATTAAACCAGAGAACACCATAGCCAGCCCTTCCTCCTCCTTCAGTCAGTGGTATTTGTGCCCTGAATACCCACTATACTGATCAAAGCCCTCAGCTGCAAGAGACCTCAATTGAGTCATGTGTTGGCATATTCCCTAGTAGACCCATGCAGCCACAACAACAGAGATATGACCTATATTCCTCCACCTACAATCTTGGGTGGCGTGATCATCCAGCCTTCAAGTATGGAAATACCTCAAATCCAAATCCCCTTCCTTACCAGCCACCCCATGTAAGATACAACCAACCTGGACCTAGCCATGTACCCCCTCCAGCAACCAAGAAGCCTGAGACCAGTCTGGAAGATTTAATGAAAGAGCTAACTGCCAATACCCTTCAGTTTTAGCAGAGAACAGAAACCAATATATAGAATTTGGAAACTAAGATTGGTCAGTTAGCCACAACAATTAATAAGATGAAAAGTCAAGGTTCAGGGAGTTTGTCATCTCAACCAGTGATCAATCTAAGAGGCAAAGTTAGTGCCATCATTTTGAGGAGTGGCAAGCAAATAGATGGTCCACCTCCAGAATCTGAACCAGCGAAGTCAGATGTGCAGCAAAGTGCTCCTTCATCCTCACCTAATGAGCAAAATAAAAAGGATGAAGAAGTGGTTCAGAGAATACCTCTTCCTTTCTCCAATAGACAAACTCAATCAAGGAAAGCTTCTGAATCTGACATGGATAGAGAGATCATGGAGGCCTTCAGAAAAAAAAGAGGTCAACATTCCACTTTTGGAAGCAATTAAGTAAATCTCCAAGTATGCCAAGTTCCTTAAAGAGCTGTGCACTCATAAGAGGCGTTTAAGGGGTAATAAGAGAGTGAATTTGGGGAGGAATGTTTCTGCACTCATCCAGCCACCCATGCCACCCAAGTGTAAAGATCCTGGAGCTTTCACAATCCTTTGCACAATAGGCAACATGGAGTTCTCCAATGCTATGCTGGATTTGGGAGCCTCAATCAATGTCATGCCCAAATCAGTGTATTCAAGCCTCAAGATTGGTGTCCTTTCACCAATTGGAGTGATTGTCTAACTTGCCAACAGAGCACAGCACACCCAGCAGGAGTTCTGGAAGATGTCTTGGTAAGAGTTAAAGATTTAATCTTTCTTATTGATTTTTATATGCTAGATATGGAAAATGATAACACTCATGGTCATAGACCATTGATACTTGGTAGGCCTTTTCTGAAAACTGCAAAGACCATTATCAATGTGCATGAAGGGACTTTTTCCATGGAGTTTGCTGGCAACAAGATTGACTTTAATATTTTAGATGCCATGAAACATCCTATGGAAAATCATTCAAATGTGCATGTGGTTAATTTTTTGGATTATTTAGTTGATGAGGCATGTGATGAATTCCAAGCTGATTTAATTTCTGATTTTCCTAAGTTCTCTAATTTAGTTCATGCCTTTGAGTGCAATTGTGCTGCTAGTTCTGAGTTTTGTCATGCTTGTGCTGAAATTGAGAATTCTATAAGTCCTGACAATTCTGAATTGCAATCTGATTCTGTCATTCCCTCTAGCTTAGACTTTGATTCTGTTTCTGTTTTAGGTAGTTGTAGTTTTAGTAGTAGTGATTTAAACTGTAATGTTGTACATTCTTCACCTCTTTCTTTTTGTGCTGTTGACCCTTCCTTCTCTTTAGCTAAGGATTTTGTCTTTGAACAAACTGAATTTGTAGGTGCCTCCTTGGATGTGATTCCACAAAGACTGATTCCATCATCCATCCAACAACCTGCATTGGAGTTGAAGGCTCTACCAGAAAACTTCAAGTATGCTTTCTTGGAAGTAGGAGAGCAACTTCCAATGATTGTAGCCAACAATCTTAAGCCTGATCAAGAAGAAAAATTGATAAGTCTATTGAAAAAGAACAAGAAGGCAATTGGGTGGACTCTAGCAGACATTCTTGGGATTAGTCCTTCGGTGTGCATGCATTGCATCCTTCTTAAAGAATAGACGAAACCAGTGAGACAACCCTAAAGAAGACTCAATCCCTTGATTCTTGATGTGGTCAAGAAGGAGGTAAGTAAGCTTCTTCAAGCTAGCATTATTTACCCTATTT
Source organism: Biancaea sappan (assembly GCA_037074585.1). Taxonomy (NCBI): domain Eukaryota; kingdom Viridiplantae; phylum Streptophyta; class Magnoliopsida; order Fabales; family Fabaceae; genus Biancaea; species Biancaea sappan. The sequence continues at coordinate 67,676,760 of CM073490.1, forward strand.
CTGATAGTAAGTGGGTGAGTCCGGTACAAGTAGTGCCAAAGAAAACCGAGGTAACTGTTATAGCAAATGAAAACAATGAGTTAGTACCCACTAGAGTCCAAAACAGTTGGCGTGTTTGCATTGATTATAGGAAGTTGAACCAAGCTACTAGAAAAGACCATTTTCCTCTTTCTTTTATTGATCAAATGCTTGAGAGACTTGCTGGAAAGTCTCACTACTGTTTTCTTGATGGTTTTTTTGGATATTTCCAAATTCATATTACCCCTAAAGATCAGGAGAAGACCACCTTCTCCTGTCCCTTTGGCACTTTTTCATATAGACACATGTCTTTTGGTCTCTGCAATGCACTTGGCACTTTTCAAAGATGCATGATAAGTATATTTTCTGAATTGTTAGAAGATTGCATAGAAGTGTTCATGGATGATTTTTCTGTTTATGGAGATTCATTTGATGCATGCTTGAACAATTTGGAAAGAGTGCTTGAGAGATGCATAGAAAAGAATCTGGTTTTAAATTATGAGAAATGCCATTTTATGGTAGAGTAAGGGATAGTTCTAGGCCACATAGTGTCATCCCGTGGCATAAAAGTAGATAAAGCTAAGGTTGATGTTATCTCCTCTTTGCCTTACCCCGCTTCTGTGCGGAAAGTTCATTTTTTCTTGGCCATGCAGGATTCTATAAGAGATTCATCAAGGATTTCAGTAAGATCGCTCTACCTCTTTCCAAACTCCTCCAAAAAGAGACTGATTTTATTTTTGACAATGCTTGCAGGTTAGCATTTGATGAGTTGAAGAAGCAACTCACTTCCCCTCCTATCATCCAACCTCCACTGTGGGAGCTCCCCTTTGAGCTCATGTGTGATGCCTCCAATTATGATGTGGGAGCGGTACTTTCGCAAAGAATAGAGAGGAAGTTACATGTCATAGCTTATGCTTCTCGCACCCTTGATTCAGCTCAATCAAATTACACAACCACAGAAAAAGAGTTTTTAGCAATTGTCTATGCTTTGGATAAATTTAGATCATATTTGCTTGGCTCTAAAGTGATTGTGTTTTCTGACCATGTAGCATTGAGATATTTGCTGAAGAAGCCGGATGAAAAGCCGAGATTGATTAGATGGATGCTACTCCTCCAAGAATTTGATGTGAAGATCAAAGATAAGAGTGGAGCGAAGAATTTAGTAGCGGATCATTTGAGTAGGATTTCAGAGCTTCCTTTGGAGCATCTCCCTATTAGAGACGACTTTCCAGATGAGTGATTTTCCCTTTTGCATGGTACTAGTGAGCCTTGGTATGCTGATTTAGTAAATTATCTTGTTGCATCTGAATTACCTTCATATCAAAATAAACATCAATTGAATAAATTAAAAAGTGAAGCTAGGTACTATGTATGGGATGACCCTTACTTGTGGAAGATTTGTAGTGATCAAATTATTAGGAGATGTGTTCCCAATCATGAAATTGCATTTGTGCTGAATTTTTGTCATACTCTTGCATGTGGTGGACACTTTGGTCCCCAAAGAATAGCCAGGAAAGTGTTAGATTCTGGTTTATATTGGCCTACTTTGTTTAGGGATGCCTATGATTTCTGTAAAAATTATTCTAAGAGTCAAATAACTGGAAATGTGTCTAGAAGAAATGAGATCCCTCAACAACCTCTTCTCTTTTGTGATATTTTTTATGTTTGGGGTGTAGACTTTATGGGTCCTTTTCCAGTTTCATTTGGCTTCATGTATATACTTATTGCTGTGGATTATGTGTCGAAGTGGGTGGAAGCTAAAGGCACCCGAACTGATGATTCTTCTGTTGTTGTAGATTTTCTTCGTTCACATGTCTTCTGCAGATTTCGTGTCCCCAAAGCCATAATCAGTTATCAAGGATCACACTTTTGCAACAGAAACATGCAAGGGTTGTTGAAGAAATATGGTGTGGTGTACAAAACTTCTACACCTTACCATCCCCAAACCAATGGGCAAGCGGAAGTCTCCAACCGAGAAATAAAGCACATATTAGAGAAAACCGTGTAGCCCAATAGAAAAAATTGGAGTAAGAGGCTTGATGATGCACTTTGTGCCTATAGAACCGCTTTCAAGACTCCCATCGACATGTCCCCATACCGCTTAGTATTTGGTAAAGCATGTCACTTGCCGGTAGAGATTGCACACAAGGCATATTGGGCGGTCAAGCAATGCAATATGGACATGACCCTAGCTGGTAAGGAAAGGAAGTTACAACTTCAAGAATTAGAAGAACTAAGGCTAGCTGCTTATGAGAATGCCTGCATCTACAAGGAGAGGACCAAAGCTCTACATGATAAGAAAATTGAGAAGAAAGAATTCCAAGTGGGAGACAAAGTCCTTCTCTACAATTCTCGCCTCAAGCTCATGCCCGGTAAGCTTCGCTCTAGATGGATTGACCCTTTTGTTGTTACTAATGTCTTTCCTTTTGGTGTAGTAGAAATTCAAAATGAGGCCATCAACAAACAATTCATGGTTAATGGGCAAAGATTGAAGAAGTTCTATGAGGGCTTCCAAGAAGAAACTGTAGAGGAAATCCAACTCTACAGTGTACCGGCTCCATGATAAGGCCGTTTTCTTTCCCTCCTTTTAATTCATGTCCTCTATATTTTATGTGATGTTTAGTGCTGATTTTCATTGAGGACAATGCAATATTTAAGTGTGGGGGGGAGAGAATTTAATTGGAGAAAACATTGGTTGCTGATTTAAAAAAATTGTTCTGCTATTTTCTATGTTTTTCCCTGTTCTGTCCAGTTTTTTTTAGCTATCTTGCACTAATTTTCTGTACTGTTTGGCTACGAATTTTGCCACTTTCTTTACATGCTTTTAAAGCTTTATATCTCTTCTCGCTGTATAATTTTATTTGGTGTCTTTTGGATCCGTTTTGTTGCATTTTTGTGAAGGTAAAGCAGAGCCGCCAGAAATTCTGCAGTGTAGAATTTTGCTGCACTGTTTTATCCGAATTTAATGCCCTCTTTTTGAATAAATTGATGGATTTTTGGTATGAGAGCATGCATGATGAAATAGCTTAAGTGTGTGAACTGATTTAGCATGAAAATAAATTGATCTTATTTTTCTAAGCAACTCAAGTCAAATGGCAATGACGTTGTTTTTAATGAATTTTTAGTAGTAGTCTTTAAACTATGAGAATTTGAGCCTTTATTCCAAAAGAATGCTCTTTCTTGTTGTGAGTATTCCATATCATGATTTTCACTCTAGAATTTGTCTTGAATCTTTGTTGAGGCTACATTACATATGCATGCTTGGAAATGAATTAGGCATTTGTTTCTTGTTACCCACTTTCAACCAAATAGCCATCCATTATCATTGTTTCCATTGTATACCCACTTTGTGCCTTACTTCCACCTTTCTTTCTTATGTTTCCAACCCCCTTTCCACCTTAAAACAAATTATTTCTTTTCCCCAAACTTAGGATTTGAAGAGCTTTAGAAAATTCTTTTGAAAAAAAGAGATTGATCATGTGCAAAAAAGAAGAATTTGTGGGTTGTTGTGAAACTTAGTTTTGCTACTCAAAAGAAAAGAAAATTTTGACAATTCTTCATGAAAATATACTGTATGAAGATCAAAAAAAAATTTTGAAAAGTAAAAACAAAAGAAGCATAAAAAAAAGAGCAAGAAAGAAAGAAGAAGGAAAAAGAAGTAGCATTTTTGTGCCCAAGTTTCATGGTTCAATTTCTTATGACTTGATTGATGCTCTTCAACTCTTTAAGTTTTTATAAACCTTGTTTCTTGCATTTCCCCCATCTTCCAATCATTCTTTTTCCCACCTTACATCCATAGTAAAGTCCTAATAATTCAAGCGTGTATGTGATTTAAGTAGTGGAGATTTAGATTCTTGACAAGCTTATGGTAGTGAATTTGTGATAGGTTGAAAGGTGAGTGCACTACCTTAAACACTTGAGTGAATAGAGCATATACACTTCCCTTGTGAGTGGATTATTACTTGGATTCATTCTTGTCAACGAAATTGCCATGACACTTGAACTTTTTAGAAATTTAAGATTAGTTTTCTTCGAGCGTTAAACCTTTTCAAGCTTGAACCATTTCATAATTGCATACTTTCTTCGCTTCTTGTTGTGTTCCTTTGGTGCCTTTGTGCTTTTAATCGATTTTGCCCAGGAGTGCAAGAGACTAAGTGTGGGGGATTTGATATCTAGCATTTCTTATATATATATTATCCACTATCTTGATCTAATTACACTTTCATCTTTAGAATTTCTCCAATTTTATTACACTTTGTGTTTCATTGGGTCTAAGTTAATTTTAGATGGAAAATGAACTATTCTCATCTTTTAAGACTTAAATTATTAAAGACTCAATTTAATCCCTCTTGTGTAATTTTCAGAATTAATTTTGGAGATTTCTTGATGATGTGGTGTTGACATGGCAGTCCTGATGAGCTGGACGCTGATGTGGCATATTCTTGGATGACTTGGCAGCTTATTCCATTTGTCTGATGACATGAACATGTGGGACCCATTCTGCAGCACTTCAGACCAACTCTCTGCTCCCATGCCTCTGACCTTGCTGAAAGAAGTAGCAGCCATGCCATTTTCTGAAAAAAGCCAACCACCATTCTGTAGAAGACATGTCTTCCATACCAAAAATTAGTAGAAAGAAAGGCAGCAGTCAAGTTTCCATCAGCAGCTTTTTGGGGGCAGTAATTTAATCTAGTTTCAGACTTTAGTTTTCAGTTTTTAGTTTTTCTGCAACTTAGACAAAATTTCGTAGACCACTTTCCCTCCTCCTTTCTCCCTTTTTTATTTCTGGTTTTTGCTCTCATGGAGGGCTGAAATCTGTTGTAATCAGCCTTGGTTCAGACTGGATGTTGTAATCTGAGTTCCCATGCTTTATAAGATAAGTTTTATTCACTTTATTCCAGCATTCATCTGTTTCTTTAGCCTCTGTTTTGTTATGCTTATGAATGTTTCTGATGAGAGTTTCATAGACTTAACAGTCAGTTTTAATTGCTAGATATGAGGATTTATCTATCATGACTTATTGGAATGGTAGAAAGAGATGAAAATGGCATGTAATGAAGATCTTCTTACATGATTTGATTATGCTTACTGTGATTACAACAATATGTAGTCAGAGAAGGTTTTCTTTGAGTATGTTTTAGTGTAATCCATATCAGAAGATTTTCTGGACTTTTTAGTTGAGAATCAAATGATAAATGAATGAAACTTAGCATCTGAACAAGAACTAGGAAGGTTACATCTCCAGGAAAAATCAAGGCTGGTTGCATTCTCTGTTGTTTTTAATTTCGTTGTTTGTTGTCTTGTTTGTTGTTCTGTTTCTATCCTTAATTGCAAATTTTACTTGTCTGTCACAACTAACCAATCCCCCTGTCTTTTAATTAGGTTTTAATTAGTGTTTATGTGTTTAGAACAATTAGTTAGTAGTTAGAAGTGAGGCTCCAAGAGTGAAAATGACCTGGGGACCATTGTGCTGCAAAATTGCCATGATTTCAATTCTGGGCGATTCGACATCATAGTGGCGTGAACCACCCGTTCTTTTTAAGTATCAGGCATGGGATTTATTCACATATATTTCTTCTCTTTCCCTGTATATCCTTGACTTCTCCATAAGGGTTACTTTGCCCTTCTCTTCATGTTTGTTTCAGCTTAAAGAGTTTGAATAGGACTGAGGATTCTCAAGAAACTTAGATAGGCTCAAGTACCTTTCAACTTTGCCTCAAGGAAATGAAAGGTTTAACAATCTAGCTAATTCTTATCTTGCGTAAATGTGGGCTCAGAACTCAAATTCTTGGCCCAAATGTCTAATCTTTACGTTAAGGAAATCCTTAGCACCAGACAATCCTATGTAATTGTGTTAAGGTAACTCTTCCTCTTTTGGCTTGCCCTCCAAGACATAGATACTCTCATTATTGCCTAACTAACTACCGTAGAAGTTTTCCAGCTTTGTGGAATCTCATAAGTGAGGACTCATAACCTGAGAAAAGAAAACTCATACATGATTAAGCATTCAATCATGAAACATCAATATTTTTATTATGGTTGGGTGTGTAATCAACCGCTTGTCTCTTTCCTTAGGTACCTCAAACAATCTCTTCTTACCATTAGAAGGCAATTGGTGAATCTTGCTTGAAGTCTATGGTCAAGGCGTATACGAAAACACCAAACAACTCGCTTAAAGCCATTCATCATATCGTGGCACCTTGGGTGCCACATCTCCTGCACTTAAGGGGGTCACTTCAGGTCAGGAGCTTGGGGCACCCACCTTGGTGCCTAGGGTGCCAGGACCTAAACTCTTGACTCCTTGGGTGCCTAAGGTGCTAGGCTTGGTGCCTTGGGCACCCATGGCTAGGCAACCAACCATGACCTTGAAAAATCTTCCATATTCCATGTATTTTGCCTCTTGCTTCCTTGTATAACTCATACATATCAAATGAAATCATCGGCACTTACCTTGTCACTTTTAAACATTTCGGAATCCAATTTTAATTGTTGACCTAAGATCATTACTATGTCACTCAAGGTTTACCCATTTACACATATGTATTTCTCTCTCCCTAGAGTAAACAAGCAAAGCTAAAAAATAATCAGATTTAGACAAAATAAAAAGAAAACTATCATGACAAGATTGTTTAAACCCATAACTTATTAATTGCTTTGTGAATTCTATGTTCCATTGTCTAGACGCATGCTTAAGCCCATAAAGGGACCTTCTTAACCTGCATACTTGCCATTTCTTGCATCTATCATATCCTTTAGGAGGCCTCATGTATACCTCCTCATCTAGATATCCATACAAAAAAGCATTGTTGATATCTAGTTGATGAAGAGGCCAAGAATCGGCAACATCTATAGAAAAACAAATCCTGATAGTCACAACTTCAACCACATGAGAAAAATTATTATGATAATCTACTCCCTCCATGTTGTAACCCTTTGCAACCAATCTAGCCTTAAACCTATTTATAAAACCATCAGGTTTTAACTTGCTCTTATAGACCCACTTGTACCCTATAGCCTTTTTTTCCCTCAGGTAAATTAGTAACATCCCAAATATGATTGACTTCTAAAGATTCTATCTCATCCCTCATAGCATTAACCTAGGCAGGCTTATTCCTAGCTTCTAAATAGGATGAAGGCTCATGCACCCCATTGATATTTCCAAAAAAAAATTTAAATAATCAATAGAAAGATGTTTAGGAACCACATAAGGATAATTAAAATGAGCAGAATTAGTAATAGAGTTCTTTGAAAGGCTATGAGATTGAGAAACCAAATTAACATCACAAATAAAATCACTCATCCATACAAGTTCTTTTTTCTAGATCTAGAACTTTGTTTAACAGGGATAGTAGGTATTAGGATGATCTGAAATAGAAATACTGTTATCAGTAGGCTCATCATGATGTAATTTTCTTCTGCTACTTGATTCAGAAATAGGATTAATGTCATCTTCTAGGGTAATCGGAACAATAGGTAAAGGTACTTGATCAACACCATAGTCTCTGTTATCAAGTTGGAAAGTTTTAAAAGTAAGGTGATTTTTTTAGAAATAAGATCATACACTTATAACCTTTAATACCTAGGGAAAATCCCACAAAAATACATTTATCTGCCCGATGAAAACTTGTCTTTGTGTGGCTTGGTATTGGTACAATAACATAAACATCCAAAACATCTCAATAAGTTGTAATCAATAGGCATATTAAACAATAATTTATACGGAGTTTTCCATGATAAGATAAAGCTAGGAGGTCTATTCAATAAATAAATAGTCTGCCCCCAAAAATCCTTAGGCATGTTAGACTGGAAAATCAAGGATCTAGCAAGTTGTAAAACACTTTATTCCTCCTTTCCACACTACCATTTTGATGGGGAGTGTACACATAAGTTCTTTGATGTAAAACTCCAAAGTCACTCAATATACCTTGACATTCATTACTAATAAAATTAGTACCTATCAGATCTAAGGGTCTTAACAGAAGTATGAAAATGATTTTTAACAAAATATGAAAAACTCTTTAAAATTTGTGGAGTTGAGATTTGGTTTTCATTATAAGTCAATGTGGATCTATTATAGTCATCAACTAATGTGAGAAAATAATAAGCCCTTAACAAACTTGGTTGTTTATAGGTAGCAAAACAGGCTTTGGCCCACTAGTATTTGGGCGGGCTTGGACATAAAAAAAATAGACTAGTTTAAAAATGGGCCTAAACGGGCCAACCGGCTTTTTTTAAAAATAATAATAAAATTTTTTTATATAATTATATTATATTATTTAGTATATAGATACCACTACTTTATCACATTTTTATATTTTATAACATTATATTCAATAATTATAATAAATTTGGATATGAAAACTTTTTGTAATTTTTTAAAATAAATATAAAATTTTTAAATTTAAATACATATAGTTAATTAAAAAATATATAAAAAATTAAATTTATTAAAAATATGAAAAATTAAATTACATTCTAATTGTCTCTAACCTGTCCGCCTATTTGGTTTTGTTGTTCCAGTGAGGGGATTCCATTATGTTTGTAGGTTGTTTTGTTGTTCTAGTAGCCACATGCATGAGTTTGTTATGAATATGATCTAAGATATGATATGATGCTCTTCTCTCTCTTTCTTTCGTATTCTCATATAGTAGGGACCCCATATACCAATATGTAAAACATCAAAGCTACTAGAGGCATAACTAATGCTACCAGGAAAAACAAGTATAGTTTGTTTGGCTAAAGGGCACACATCACAAGCATGAACATCACAATCTTTATCCTTCAAAATAGAAATATGTTTTAAAACCAAGTTTAAGGGATGACCTAAATGTTGATGCCAAAGAAACACATATGTATCCAAAACTTTACAATTGGTTTTCACAAAACTAGCCATATCAAAAAACCCATTTTTAAAATTCTCAATGTTAATACTACCACAAGAATTAGTTGAAAGAATATACATATTGTCTTTTAGCTTTCCCATAGTAATCAGATCATCAGTCTTCTGGTCCTGAAAAGTACAAAAACCAGAATATAAAAAAAATTTATGGCTTGATCTTGTACAACAGAAAGTAAGTTGTACTTAAACGTGGATATCACTATAAAAAAAATGACAATTGAGTCGCTACCAAAAATCTAAAAGTCACCACCAAAAGTCTTTGGTGGCGATTAAAGTTGTTGGTATAAGTCTATTACTGATTGCTTTCTGGTGGCGACTCTCAAAAGTCGCCACCAAAAATCATCTTTATTGCAAAAAAAAAATTTGTGAGAAAAAGTGACTTTTGGTGGCGATTTTAGTTGTCACTGAAGGTCATCTTTAGTGGCGACTTTCAAAGTCGCCACCAAAAACTACCTAAAGTCGCCACCAAAGACAACTTTTGGTGTCTACTTTAAAGTCACAACCAAAAGTCACTCGCTATCTTTTTAGATCTGAATTGGCCCGACGGTCGACCCGAGACCCATTCGACTCGTACGGGTCTTGGCCGATCCAATAACTTGCTGTCCCGGGGTGACTTGATTTTTTTTATACAATATTCAAGTTTATTTAAAATTAAACCAAACATATGTATACCTGAGATTCGAACCTACGTCCCTTTCTTGCAACCATGTGTGTCTTGCCATCTTGCTACCACTTTATTTGTGTTATGTAAGTGCAAAATATTATATATATATATATATATATATATATATATATATATATATATATATATAATCTGTTAAAATTATTTTAAGTAAAAAATATTACAAAACAGAAATAAAACAATATTTAACTTAACAAAAAGTAAATATATTATTACTATGAGAGTCACCACAAAAAGTCTGACTTCAGCTAATTTCATAAATAAAAAAATAACTTTCATTAAAAAAATCAGACTTTAGTCGCTACCAAAAATCTAATTTTTTTAAAAAAATAAAAAAATAAAAATAATTCGAATTTCTTTTGAATAAAATTAAGAAAATTAAAAAAATTAAAAATTCAAATTTTTTATAAATAAAATAAAAATGTCTTTTTTAATTTTTTTAATTTTATTTAAAAAATATGAGTATTTTATTTGTTTAAAAAAAATAGATTTTTGGTGGCGACTATGACAGTCACCACCAAAAATTTATTTTTTTAAATTTCATTTAAAAAATATAACCTTTTTTTAAAAAAAATTGACTTTTGGTGGTGACTGCCAAAAGTCTGATTTTTTTAATTTTATTTTTTAAAAATTTGAATTTTTCTTTTTTTTATAATTAAAATCAACTTTTGGTGACAACTATTGGAGTCGCCACCAAAAGTCCAACTTTTGGTGATGACTATGAAGTCGCTCCCAAAAGTCTAATTTTTTTAATTTTATTTTAAAAAAATTTCAATATTTTTTTATTTTTTATTTTTTAAAATTAACTTTTGGTAGCGACTATAGAGTCACTACCAAAAGTCTAATTTTTTCTAAAAAAATCTGATTTTCTTTAATTTTTTTTAATTTATTTTAAAAAAATCTGACTTTTGAAAGTCGCCACCAAAAGTGTGACTTTTAGTGGCGACTTTAACTCAACTTTTAGTAGCGACTTATTTAGCTACCACCAAAAGTCTACTTTTTGTGACTACTTTAAAAGTCACCACTGAAAGTAATTTTTCTTGTAATGTATGCATAAAACGTTCTACAAGCATAGAGATTTATTAAGACAAATATCACCAACCTATTGGGCAATCTTAACAGTTCCATGAGGTAAATGAATAGTAACACCTTTATTCAAAAATTTCAGGTGTTGAAACTTGGCTTTATTAATACAAATGTGACACGTTGCTCCGTTATTAACTATCCAATTGTTTGCAAAATCAACAGAAATAGTTGCATCAGTAAAGAAGTGACCTGCAAATTTAGCTATTTGTGCATAATTAACCTGCTTTATATCAACATTCTTGCTCTTCAAAATTTGTTGATTTCTTGTTGGACCAAGTCAGTGAGGGTAGGAGACAAACCATTAACTTCCTCGTTCCTTTAACTAACACTAATCTCATCAAAAGGGGTATTAATCAAGTTCACTTGAGCCTTACTAGCAACACTACTCTTTTCTTTAATAAGTTGTTTGTACCATTCAAGGTAACAATGTAACTTAAGGCAATTATCCTTAGTATGACCAATGACTTTGTAGTGGTCACATATTCTTTCTTATTTCTTTTGGTTATTTTTTTCTTATTAACTTGTCCTCTACCATAACTATCTCAAGTATTTTTAACCAACATAGCGCTATTATCAAGATTGTCAACTAAACTCAACTGGACACTCTTTTGTTTCTCAACTCCTAAAATCATAGAATAAGTTCTATTAACATTAGGAAGAGGATCTGAGACAAGAATTTGACTCCTAATATTATCGTAGCACTCATTTAGCCCCACAAGAAATTGGACCAATTTGTTCTTGGAGACTATATTGAAAAGATTACTTGTAACATTACACACGCAATCTTTCAGCACACCTCAAGTACATTGGGGAATGGGTTGCAGTATATTTAACTCTTCCCACAGTCTCTTCATTTTGCTATAATACATAGCCATAGACTAATTTCCTTGCACCACAGATGAAATTTCTCTTTGTATATGGTAGATTTGCAATCCATTGCTTTCGCCAAACTACTCCTCTGAGTCCATCCACAATTTCCTCGATGATGTGCAATAGATATAAGTTTTAGCTATTTCTCTGGACATGGAATTTATCATCCAAGAGGAAAACATATAATTTGCTCGCCTCCATTTACTACGATATGATTGATTAGAAGGTTTGCTCAAAGTTCCATTGACGAATCCCAATTTGTTCTTCGTCGCTAAGGCTCTCTGAATGGATTTGCTTCAAGTTAGGAAATTATTATCAGTTAATCGAATGGTTACAAGAGCCATAACAAGGTTGTCTTATGTTTGTATATGCAGAGGATCATCAGCGCCTTGTCTTTGACTTGTAACATTGGATTGCTCCATAGACACAACAGCCCTTCCCTAATTTGCCATGCATCACTAGTGAAGGAAAGAATGCAATAGCAACTAGGTATCATGCCAGAAATAATCGAACATAATTTCTACAGCTTCGATTAACTGGTGTATTGTCAGCCACACAACGGGGAAGGAGAAGAAAAGAAACACCAAAAATTTCTCCATTGTTGCTAGAAAAGAAATGCCAGAAAAGAAAAAAAATGACCAAACAATGGAAAAGAAATGGCTGAGTGACATTTGGTGCTCAGTTGTCACTGGAAAAGAAATACCAAGATCAGAGGTCTAGAAGATTAGAATGTCAGAAAAGAACTCACTCTGCTGTCAATGGAAAAGGAAGAGAAGACTGAGAATGATGAAGAAAAAAATGTAGGTACTGCATAGATCAGAAGAAAAGAATGGACAAAACCATAAAGAGAAAAAAAATCCCCTTAGAGCATAGTGGCTTTGATACCATTTAAAGTGTAAGCACAGTAGAATAATAGGAAAAAAAACTTTATTGAATATTGACCTGTTAGCCCATATCATAAACTGGACTAAAATACAAACATGGGCCTTAACAACCCATAGCAAACCATGAACAGAAACAAGATCTACTACAAGAATCAGTAATATAAATAGAAGAATAAATAACATAAATACAACATTCTTAACATAGTTCTCTAAGAAACACAGAGGACAAAATACTATTGATAGTTAGTTTTGAGTAAAGAGAATACAAAAAATAAACCAATTCCAAGACCATTACTCTTACAAAATCTCTACTCGAGGAATTGAGAAGAAGATAAAACATTCTGAGCTATGTCTGTGTTTGTACAGTTAGAAACCAAATTAACTCTTTGGGTTTGCTAAAATATTGCTAAGCTCCATTGCCTAGACAAGCAATGAATAGTCATTTGTAAGATTTCAGTCCCTTTCACTACAAAAAAAAAGACTTTTGGTGGCGACTAAAGTTGTTGGCGTAAGTTCGTAGTTGATTCTTTTGATGGCGACTTTCAAAAGTCGCCACCAAAAGTCACATTTAGTGGCGACTATAAAAGTCATTTTTATTGCAAAAAAAAAAGAAAATTCGTGAAAAAAGTGATTTTTGGTGGCACCAAAAGTCACTCGCCATCTTTTTAGATCTGGATTGGCCCGGCACCAAAAGTGATTCTATTGATACTCGTGCGGCTCTTGGCCAATCCAATAACTTGCTATCCCGAGCTGACTCGATTTTTTTGTGTGCAATATTCAAGTTTATTTGAAATTAAACTAAACATGCGCATACCTGATATTCGAACCTGGGTCCCTTGCTTACAGCCATGTGTATCTTGCCATTCTGCCACTGTTTCATTTGTGTTATGTAAGTGCAAAATATTATATATATCTATATATATAATCTGTTAAAAATATTTTAGGTCAAAAATATTATAAAATAGAAATAAAATAATATTAAACTTAACTAAAAGCAAATATATTATTACTATTGGAATCACCACAAAAGTCTAACTTCAGCTAATTTCATAAAAAAAAAATGATTTCAGTTAAAAAATAGACTTCAGTCGTCACCGATAATCTAATTTTTTAAAAAAATAAAAAAAAATTAAAAAAATAAAAAAATTAAATTTCTTTGAAACAAATAAAAAAAATTTGAATTTTTTAAGTAAAAAAATGACTTTTTTAATTTTTTATTTTATTCTAAAAAATTTGACTTTTTTTTTATTTTTTTTAAACAAGACTTAGTCTAATTTTTTATTTTTATTTTAAAAAATCTGACTTTTTTATTTTTTTTAAAAAGAAAAATTCTATTTTTTATTTTATTTAAAAAATCAGAATTTTTTAAAATAAAAAAGTAGTCGCCACCAAAAGTCTAATTGTTTTAAATTTTATTTTAAAAAAATTTGAATTTTTTAAATATTTTTTTATTTTTTTAAATTAACTTTTAGTGTCGACTAGGTCTAATTTTTCATTTTATTTTTTTAAAATATCCAAATTTCTTTATTTTTTTAAATTAGACTTTTTGTGGCAACTATGAGAGTCGCCACCAAAAGTCTAATTTTTTTAATTTTATTTAAAAAAAATTTGACTTTTGGTGGCGACTCTAAAAAGTCGCCACCAAAAGTATGACTTTTAGTGGCAACTATAAGAGTCGCCACCAAAACTCAACTTTTGGTGGCGACTTATTTAGTCGCCACAAAAAAGTCACCACTAAAAGTCAATTTTCTTATAGTGTTGCTTCTTGTTCATTCAATTAGGCTTCCACAGAACAAGACGAAGACAATGTAGAGAGATAAGAGAGAGAGGAAGAAAGAGAGAATTCATTCCCTTTGCTTTTTGTTGATTCAACTCTTTGTGAGGCTTCTAGAAAACAAGATGAGAACAACGTAGAGAGATGAGATATATATATATATATATATATAGAGAGAGAGAGAGAGAGAGAAAGAGTTCAAAAAGAAGAAGACAAGAGGAAGAAGATGATGACATAAAATTTGGCTTTTTTTTCATTTTTATTTTAGAAAAGGGAAACCAAATAATCTAGTTGGATATCGGGCACCCGAAAGCGGTGGGCATATATGGACATGTGTCACTTGGAAGGCACATGTGATATGGGTTGTTGGATCATGTGGATCCAACGGCCCACATCTTCTGCTGGCCATTTAATCTTAGCCATCCAACGTGCCCATCCGACTGTTGAGGAGTGTTAGACACAGTGCCATAACTTTAGGGAGAAGCAGAGGAGCGCATTCCTATAACCCCCCCCCCCCCCCCCCCAAAACACCACACAAAAAAAACTTTAATTCATGAACAAGAAAATATACAATATTATGCCTCTAATACATTGATCTAACAGATTTCCTAATTTCTCATGACAATAAAGGATTCTATAATCTTTTTTAAACGAGCCTTTTTTTCTTCCGTTGAAAAATTATCAAATATTAAAACAAAAGCACACATAAATCTCCTTTCTGGCCCCTTTAAATTACCGAAAAAACATATATACATTACTCTCAATATCCTAATTCTTGTTAAGTAGATTAATGAAAATAAGGAGAAGGAAATTAAAAAGCTAACAATACATTGCGAAGATAGCAATAACATGGGAAGAGAGGAGAAACAGTCCTAGCTAATTTGGACTCCCTATATAATTATTCTTTAGCTTCTTTTCTTTCGTGTTTTAATTTCAAACCCAAATCGATCGTAAGGAGAAACCAAATTAAGTTTTTTATCTTTCTTTCTAATCTCTGAAGTGTAAACCATATAGAGCTTTCATTCTGCAGTGCGAAACCAGGAGCAGTATTAAGTCTAAGAAGTAAACAACAAATGGAAGATAATGAAAGATGAACGACAAAACTAATGTTTTCGTTATCAACCACAAATTATTATCTATTGGTGTCGATAGGCAAAGATTCTGTCGGAGCTATATAGATAAATCGCACAGCGTGTTTTGGCTGCAGATCTAAACAGCTATAGCTTCCTAATTCCTATATCGATATAATATTGTAATATAACGCACGCACGGAAGCCAGATTGAAATTTTTTGAGTAAATTATTTTTTACCTCACAAAGATTATAGTTATTTTATTTGCTCTTTCAATTTTTAAAAAATTGTGTTTGTTTGAATTTTATCCCTCTATTTATCAAAATGACTCTTGTAAACAAAAAAATTGGGATTAGCAATAGCAATTTTTGAGATTTAGCAATAAAAAAAATTAAATTAAAACAATTGTCATATTTTATAAACCAAATTAAATCTTTTAAGGAACAACTGAAACAACTATAATTGAGATGGACTAAACTAGTAATATACTCTAGAAACTTCCGTTTACCTCAGAAGTTGAAACCATCGAACAGGAAAGAAAAAAAAAAAAACAGAAGGAAACCGGCTGTTCTTTATATCAATTCCGCAATCCACCAAATGGACTATATAGATAAATATATTTATATATATAAATATAATTAGCTTTTTAATTAAAAAAATAACTTACTATCATATATATTGATGATTGCAGACTGTAATTTAAAATTTTGTATGCATACTGTGTTTGAAGATAAAGTGTTTTTATATTTTGAAGATTTCTAAAGTTTTTTTCTCCATAGGATTATGAAAAGAATTTGTGCTTTGTTCATGCATTTTTGTCAGGTTCGATCTAGAAATTTAAAATTATTATGATCCACAGTAAATTGGACCAAAAAACATTATGTGTACATGTGTATGAAAGAAGAAATATATACAACAGAATCTTCTTTTTGTAATCATAAGTACTCAGATTCTTTTCTCGACTCTTGAATATCACTTTAGTAAACATTAATTATGATATATTGATGCTGCGCCTTTTACTGTTATTGTTTTTGTTATTATATAACTACTATGCTAGTTCTGAATTAATTAGAGTCCTATAATCAAAATTTTTTATGAACTTTATTTTTGTTTTTATGTATATATCCTTTTATTTAATATAATATTTCCCATATAGCTGTGTGATATGATTGCGCTCATGGGGTTGAATGTTTTACTTTTCCAGAAAAAAGTCAGTCAAAGTGATTATTTGTCAAAATAATCAACGTGTCCATAAAGATTATACATATATTCTTACTTTTAAAAAGCAGTTGCAGAATTCAAAATGGAAAGAATAGATAATTTGTAAAAGACATTATACTAAAGTTCCTCGTCTTCCAGTTTCTCTTTCCTCCTCTTAACCCTTTGTCTCTGATGAATCCTTCATTATTTAAAGTTCCATTGCAAAATGTTTTGCTTTGAAAACCGACTTTTTTTTTTCATTTTTTCTCGGAAAATTACTAATTACAAAGAATTCTAATTCCGGGTCAAACTTTAATTAGGTTAAAATGCATATTTAATGAGATTTATCTGGAAGCCTTTTTACCAAGGGAGTTTTTGTTATTATTATATGAAATGACCAGTGATGATCACGAATTTTCTCTAAATTTAGATTTTCTTTCTTTACTAATTTAAAGTTTCTATATTTATTATTTACACATACCTAAAATTAATATTTCTTAAATTATATGTGATCAACAGCATACCAAATCCTCAGTTGAAGAAAATCCAAAAGGGCTAAGTCAAGAGTTCAACTACTTTCTCAAGGGACAATATCTTGGCCTATCAACTTCCTGATGGATATACAATTGTAGCATGTTAGAACAGAAATGGAAAACGATTAAAGGAGATAGGATGCTGTAGGAGTTGGCGAGTTGCTATCTGAATGGACAGAAATAAAAAGAGTAAATTACTGGTTTAATCTTGAAAGATAATAGTTATCTTCATTTAATCCTTTAAATATTAAACGTCTCAATTTAATCCATAAAATATTATATTTTATCTCATTTTGTTGCTAAATTACAAATTCACCTTGTCAAATTTGAAGTTCTTCATTATCAAAAGTCGTTTAGACAATCAAACTTTTTAGGAATTGAATTGAAATGTCTAACCATTTGAAGACTAAATTGAAACATTTGTAGTTTTTTGACACCAAATCAGTAATTTACTCAAAATAAAAGTGGCAAATTATTTTACCCCAAAAAGAAAAGAGGTGAATTAGGTGACCAAGGTGGGGTAAGGATTTTTCTAAAATCTAAGCAAAAAAGGGTCAGTGTTCGAAGCTGTCCCCAAAACAAAGTTGTAAAATATTAATTAATCAATTGATAATAAAAAACTATTACACAAAAAAAATTAAGAAAAAAGAAAAGAAGAAAAGTAGATAGACATATATAATAAAAGAAGAGGTGATGGCGGAAAGAGAAAAAGAAGAAAACATTATGGTAATATTTTGCCTTTATCTTTCTTTAGCTTTATTTTAATTTAAAGAAAGTGGATGAGTGATGAGGAATCCATGTGTTCCAAGCGCTCCCAGACAAATTGAGCTTCAGAGAAATAGAAAAAGCATAGTTAGCTTTACGACCCAGAAAAGGAGATTTCAAACACCACAAGGTTAGCTTAGGAAATTGCGTGGTTAGTTTTATACCCTCTCTCTCTCTCTCTCTCTCTCTCTCTCTTCGCGCGTGTGTTTGTCTCTATATTTAGTGGAGAGCTTGCATTGAGGGTGCAACCACAACCCCACATCTTCCTCCTTTCCCTCTGGAAACCTCTCTATTATTAGCCACACCATAATATCCCCCCTAGGTTTAGCTAGCCCACTGGTTTTGCTTGTTTTATGCAAATTCAGCAGCAAAGCTTTGTGGGGTTTTGAAATTTGGAACCCATTTTTGATTATGACCTAGCCTCCCAGTTCCCATCCATCAATATATACCTCATTCTCTCCATCCCCAGCTTCAATCTTCCTCTCTCTCTCTTTCTCTATACTCTCTTTTTGTTCCCTTAATTTACCCACACTCCATATAGCTTAAAGCAAGTAATTCCATAACATTTACAAATACCTAGGTTTTGCAGTTATCATCATCATCATCATCATAATATTCATAGGTCCATGCATGATATATACATACAGTACTTCATGTTCTTGTTGCATTCATTCATAAGCAAATCTTCACCACTCAGACAAATTAAGCATATGTTCTATCATAGATAAACTTTGAGGGTTTTTTGTAATTGGAATTCAGGGGGAAAGCTGAATTTATGTGCATGTTTATGTATGTCTCGCAATGCATCCATCATGCATACATATGTGTATGTGCCTGGCTCCCTGTATGCCATTTGCAGAGCCCACCGGAGCTCCGGTGACCTTTGTGGATGGCGTATGAGGAGCCAAGCATATATATTCCATGTACATACATGGTGATGATGATGATGATGGTCATGTTTATGCCTAATCAACGACAAAAAAGTCATATTATTCTTTATTATTATTATTGAGATCATAAGTCTATATATAGGGCCCTTACTCCGCAACGCACGGCATTGTCATTTTCAAAGCCACGGCCACAGGGTCTCTTCTCTGCTTCCTCAGGACTGAACTAAAGAGGTACATGATTTTATCTTTTTCATTAATGAGAGTTTCAGGGTTTCTGTAGTAGGTGACGATGCATCATACGTCATTGGCAAAACAAAATTAATTGGGGCAAATTAAGTATTTCCACTTGAAAAGGAGTTAATCTTATGGAATAATTAACCGTAAATCCCAAATTTAATTTATGGTAAATTAATGAGAAATGTTGCAGCTGACGACCAACTAACATGAAAATTATCAACATCACTTGCTAGTTGCTTCTATCTTTTTTCCTTTGTTGCCATCTTTTGTTACATTACCTGAGCCATGTAATTTCTCTGACCCAGCCTTTCAAGCATGGAAAAAAAAACCATTGCGTTCAAAATTTATTTATAAATTTTAACACGAAAAATATAAAAGAATTAGGGTTTCTGCACATTGCAATGTCCTAAACATTATAAAGATATTTCTTTTTCTATTTTGTTGTATAGTTCATGATTTGGGTTTTTTTTTCTAAATATTCAAATAATTATATAATTAAGATGCTTGTGACTGTTTAAAAAAAAGTTCAAGATTTTTTTTCGTTACTTTTTTAATTCTTCTAACATTAGGATCACTTTAAAGTGCTCGTATCCCATATCATTCACTTACCACACTTCATTTCTTTATCTCCTCTATTTTATGAACACACGTATACAATCAGTTCTAGATTATACCCAATGGCCATTTCAATGATGCTAGCTCCTCGTATCTTTGTATTCATGGTAATCAAATTAAGGTGACACTAGCTGCATGATGCTTTGTGTTCTAAGATATCAAGACCCCTAATTATAACAATATAGTACTATCACTTTCAACATTATTTTCTTTTATAAAGTATCAATTATTTTTGTTTTTCAATTTTAAATTGTCATACCAAATACTAAAATTTTAAATATCACAATATCTACCTGCTGTTAGGCATTACATCTACATGCTTAGGCTTAAGTGGGTAGGATATATTGCTATGGATATTGGTCTAATAAGCACGTACTCTACATATATACCACCATTGCCACATACTCACATTGAGCTTGCTCCCTCCTCAGTCATGAGTTAATTTCACTGCTTCACGCTTTCTCTAGAAATTAGGTCTTTCTGATACAAGCCCCATTTTGCAATTAAGGGCCTATAACAAAGAGAAAGGGAAGGATTTCGTTTGTAACTAAAACTTCATTTTGATCCCCCACAGATGCTCTTTTTTCCAATTTGGTCTTTCACAAATTTTCATTCTCAATCTAATTTTTTCTCGGATGGATGTTATCAAATTAGTCCCTTATACAGATTTTTATTTTCACTTTGGTCCCTCAGAGACTATGTTATCGATTTAGTCCCTCGTGGACTTCCATTCTTAATTTGGTCCATCACTAATTGATATATTATCAATTTAGTCCCTCTAAGTGACTGACATTAAAATTTTATGAAAATGTTGATTTGGCAGTTAAAGCTAATGTGGACTATAACTTTTGACCGTCATAACTTTGTTGAAGAGAAGGGAAGGTTAGTGTGTTTAATAACAACTACACAAAGAGACTAAATTAATAACGTATTGATTAAGAACTGATTACGTGAGGGTCTAAATTGATAACATATATAATTAAATTAGAATAAATATTTATAAGGGACTAAATTGATAATATATCAATTTATAAATAATCAAATTAAATATAAAAATTTGTGACGGACCAAAATAGTTAGAAGTAGCAGCAGACAATCAGAGAGGATTATATGCTCGCCAAGAGAGGACTTTGATGCAGAAAATTTGAAGTTCTGTACTATTAAATTATTTCAGAACTCAGTTTAAAATAATATTTTATGATCATGCATAAATTTCGAAAATAATTAAACGTCTCAATCTCTTCCCAGCAAGGAATCTGATGAAGAAGGTGTGGACCATCCTCTCTCTCCCTCTCTGGTTTTAATTGGCTTGTAAGGAATATAGCATAGGGTCAAAGCAGGTCAAAAGTGAATACGAATAGGGTATCATTGGTCAGCCTCAAAATGGGACCACCACTAACAACATAATGATTTCCTGGAGTGTTCACTTCTCGATTTCGAGTTCCTTTACTGCACTGTCAATTTTGACATATTAATTGCATGAAATACAATTAATTCAATAAAATTCAATATTCTGCATTGTACTATATTCTAAGAGATTGAGTAAATTCAATTTTTAATAAATAATAATCAGGTTAAATTTCATTAAAAAAATGTATTTCTTTATAATTGATGTGATAAAATTATTTGTCTGTCCGCAAAATTTTAACATTGAAAGCATCTAAGATATCTGTGTTTTGGTTGACATAATTATTCATTTCGTGTTCTCCATTTCAATTCCGTCCCAACTTTTGACAACCTTGTAATCTCCACATTAAGAAAATTCTTAAGGCAGCCGGGCTAATTGTTCATGCCAAGTAGCTGACAAGCTGGCATTTAGAAGAAAAGAATAACGTAAGAGATTGAGAGAGAATGGAAATCAAATAGTGATGATCATATGATGTTTTCCATTCTGTTTGATGCCTCTGGCAGATTAATTGTGTACTCTTCCAAGTCTGAGAATGTAAAATTAGATTCTATGCTATTCCTATGTCAATTTTTTTTGTGGGAATTTTGTGATATGCTTTCTTGATAGCTAGCAAATAGCTTGCAATATTGAATAAAAAACTTTAAAATAATATCTTTCTCTTCTTCAGTGACTTTTTCCCTCCTCCTTCCCTCATTATGTGTGTGTCCGGCTTCATCAGTTCATCCACTATATGAGTAACCTAGAATCTTGATGTGAAAGTTTTCACTGAGTTTATAAGAATAACAATGATGGAAAACTTTAGTGGATTTTATATTCTTTTTATCTCAATTAATATCATCATTTTGTTATCTTTAATTTGCAAGCTGCTGCACTATTCCGTACATCGTTGTTCTCCTTCAAATGGGTTTTACCATGTGCCTGGTGTGAGTAAGATTTACGTTTTGAATTTCAAAGATCTGTATTTTCTAAATTGAAGGGCGTTAATGGGGGACATTCATATAAGTTCATATATATTCACTTTGCAATTATAATTAGCAAGAATAAATAAATATTTTTATCCAAGTGCTTGTTCACACTCTTATATAGTTGCTGAGAGGTTTCAGACTAAGGAAAATAGAAAAGGCTTTGAAAGAAATGAATGCTGCTTTGCATTTCAAACATTACAACTCAGGGATGTATATATATACAGTCAAGAGAAGTAACTAAATATATGTTCTCCGTTAGATAACTTAACATAATTGTAGTTTAACTGTACGAACAACCTAACTAACTCTTTAACCAAGGTTTTAAATTTTGGTTGCAATCATAGTTGCAGCTAATGTGATTGTGCGTATTGCAGACACTTCCTTGCGGTCATATTATTTTTGTTGCGAAAAATATACAAAATATGTATATAATTGTTGTAACTTTTAATCTTAAATATATATTACATATTATATCTAATATGTAATTTAATAAATATATACTCTATGCAAATTAAACATATTAATGTCACTTGAGAAATTTAAGAAAAAATAAATAATTAATGTGTTATAATAAGTCAAAAGTTATATAAAACTATACTTGCACAATTACTACACAAGATAATAATTATCTCCGCATGGTAGGATGGCACGAAGGATCATAACCTCAAATTTTCACTATTAACTCCTTGTCAAAAAATATTATAATAATAATAATAATAATAATAATAATAATAATAATAATAAATTCCTCCATTCTATTCTATTTGTTGATGGTAAGAAAAATCTTATACTCGGTGCTCGGTGATAATTAAGCTCTTGATAGTTCATTGAAGGATGATAATATACAGGATTTGAGTCATGGATATTGATCATATCATAGATAAGAAGATTGCTGATAAGATGGTGGCCATAGCGGCCTTAACTATGACACAATTCCCC
The DNA here is from genome assembly GCA_037074585.1 of Biancaea sappan. Lineage (NCBI taxonomy): Eukaryota > Viridiplantae > Streptophyta > Magnoliopsida > Fabales > Fabaceae > Biancaea > Biancaea sappan. The sequence goes on from CM073490.1 coordinate 67,699,596, forward strand.
AATACCAAAGTCATTAAAACTTTGTGAGGAGGAAGAGAATGAATCTTCTAGTTGTTACATTCCACCATTCTTAGATTGAAAACCACCTCTTATACTATCGGTAGCAAACCTATCAATAGGGCAAATATCATGAAAAATAGAATTGTGGCCAACTCCAGCAGTACGAGTTGGGATAGGTTGGTCCTTTAAAAAAAAAAAGGCCAGATAGTGATTGACTCAACTCACCATTTATTTTAAAAAATTTTGTAGACCTTAAAAAACCCATTTTTGTACAAAAAATTAAAGTAGATACTCATATATTGTTATAAATGGGACTAAATTGAAAATTTAGGGACTAAACTAAAATTTTGGAATTATAGTGGAAAATAAGGAAAATAATTAAAATTATGTGGTAGGGAGTTAGTGGGCTCAATTTGAAAATTTCAGAAATTAAAATTATACTCGGTTGAAATTTTATACTCAGTAAGGGAGATTCTACAAGTTCTTTATTATAATATTTTCTGCCACTTATTCTCTCTCCTATTTTCACACTTTGCCTATCTCTCATTAAGCTCTAGTGATACATGAAATTTATCATCATCATCACCGATCTTCTCCTTTTTCTCTGAGTTTTCCTATGCAACTCATCCTTCGACCTTGTCTCTTAATACTCGCGTCTCGTGTAGCTTGTGTGAGTGGCTTATTAGTTCATTTGTATGATGTATTTGATCATTGTGTATTTGGCCATGTCGGGTTTGTGCATGCATGGGTGATTGTATTCTTGATGAAAATTGTATGTTAGATGTTTTCTTGTGTACTAGATCTGGGTAAAGAACTAAGATGAATTATTATGTATGTGGTATTATAGTTGGAAATGCATGAATGAAATTTTCATGATGAATAATTCTTGTGTTGAGCATGTGCATGTTTATGATTGATTAATTCGAAATGCATGTAGAAGGTTGTTGTGTATGGGAAATTTAGAGAGGGACCAAATTAATGGAAATTAAATTTCCCAGGTTTAGTAGAAAATATGTGGTGGCATGAGGAAGACTGATATGGACTTATGTGGCACTACAAAAAAAACCAATCAGAGATGGATTGATTCACAAAAATTCCGTCTCTGATATATCAGAGGCGGAATCAAAGACAAATTCCAATCTGTCTCTAAATCGGGCGTCTCAGATTTCTGAGATGTACACACATTCTGTCTTAGAAAAAAAAATCTGTCTTAGATACTCTGAGATGGATTTTTGTCCATCTCAAATAGGGGACGAAATTTTCGTCCCAAAATCAGCCTGTAATTTGAAACAGATCATTTCGTGGCAAAAATATGTCTCCAATTTTGGGACAGAATATCCGTCTCCGAATCAACGACTGATTTTTTCGTCCTAAAATCCATCCTAAATTCTAAAACGGATTTTTCTGTCCCAAAATCCCTCCCAAATTCTTAGATGAATTAATCCGTCTCAGAATTCCAGCTCTAATAACAGTGCAGTTTTTGTTTAAAGATTCATTATTTTTACCATTATTTTTATCAAAGCTGAGCTGTGAGTTAATCTAGTAATCCAGTAATCCAGCAAATCTATATAAGTGAAACAAAATTATTTACTCATATATATAAATAATTTACTCATCTACAACCACAATACTAGCAAATAAAGTAAGCAAGTACATAATAAGTTTTCTCATTCCGTGAATCAATCACTCTAAGGGATGGGGAAGGGGGATGGGTCTCATCATCATTAGTCGGATGACCTAGATCTCTGTCCATAGACCCCACAAAGCGGTCCATCATGCGCATGTACCAATCCAGCATGGATGCCTGAGTCTGTATCAGTGTCGACTACTCCTCCAACTGCTGGGTTGTCATGGTCAGTTTGTCCTCAGTACTGCTCAGGCGATCTTGCTGTGTCTTAAGCTGCTCCAACATAGGCTCCATGCATCACTGCAACTCTTCCTCAAAGTCAGGATGGAGACTAGATGTGTCACCAGAGAAGTGACTCGATGATCTGATCTGACAGGTCTTAGACCCCGTGCCGAAGGTATGACCCTTGTTCTTTCCTCCCACTGCTTGCAGCCACAAAGCAGTGTCATTGGATTCATCATCCCTAGCTTGAGCACTCGCACTGATCGTAAATGCCTATGATGATCTCAACCACATGTACTCCTCCTGGCAAACATAAATACACAATGCAAGTTTAAACCAAAAAACACTAGTAAAAGATCTTTTAATGAATTGACAGCTCAGTATACTCATGAAAACTTCCCGTGACTGGTTGTCCATAAACTCGCCTGTAGTCCTCTTCTTATGAGTGCACATGAACAAGTCCAACAACCTGGGCCTCTTCTCAATTTTAGCCTCCTACATTTAACAAACAAGATCAAAAGAAAATATTACTATTTATCTGAACTTACCAAAAAGCAATAAAAAAGAAAAGACCAGAGTTAGTTTTGCTTAATTACCAGGCGACGCATGTGCTCGGATGACTTGCCTGGTTACACTTTTGCTTACTCTTCAGTGCTCCATATTTTAATCAATTATTGCATTAAAACCTCGTTGATCCACTTAGGCTTCTATTTCTTCGCAAAACATTTGTCTCAGACACAACCCATCATTCAGTGCAAGACCTGGCCGCACTTTACGTCCCAATTCCTTCAGATGTGAACTACATGTTCCGACAACCACTTGTTGTGTTTCTGCAACAATTCATCAGGTAAAGTGTAGATAAATAGTATAGTATAGACATAACCAAAATCTAAAAGAGTCACAGATTAGCTCATTACCCATTCTTCAAACCATAAATCCTATAAATTATTAGGAGTGGAGGAACGGTTAAATGCTGGAGCCTCGAACTTCCCTTTTATGACGGGGGAAATCTCTTGAATGGATTTTATGACCAGAAAGAAACTAAGTAGTTCGAATATTTGCAGTAGTAATTAGAAAGCATATAATTATACTTTTAAAGACTAACATATCAAAAAAATATAACTTACCTATCTCCAACTGGTCGTATCCAATGTCTGCCATCAACCAGATCGGTCCCGCTTTAGTGTAAGGTGGACTGTATGCTAACTGGTGTTTGCTCACCATCGGCTAACCTAGGAAAAGTTGAGGGGACTTCCGCGAACATTATTTACTCAGAGTTAGTGCTCGACGGCCCAGAGGGTATAAGAGGGCATGAGGCATGTGGTGCCAATGTGGATGGTAGGGAGGAGGGACAAGGCAGGCGAATCGTGAGACGACCTCCTATATGCCCTCCACCTTAACTTGAGTGACAACTCGACATATACATCAAATAGTACATCAAATAGTTATTGAAACAGTTAATTAAACACTTATAGGGAAACCTCATAAGTATGTTATTCAAATAGTTAATTAGACAACTTTATACTATTAGGTAATTATTTTATACCACGATATAAGTATCTGAATTAATTAAAAGTATTTTCTTCTTCTTCTACATTGACATCCTTTTCACTATCTTCTTCAGACACTGTGTCACATTCATCTTCTGCAGAGTCATCTTCCTCGTCTCCATACTCCTCCTCCTCTTCATCAGTAATGAACACTTGATCATTCACGTCCCCAATAACCTCCTCATATTGGCCATCATCACGTAAGACTGTAATGCTTGTTGGGCAAACACGAATGGGTCATAAGTGGTTAGCCTCCGAGACTTGTGAACTTCAACAATTCCCAGTTCTCAGTCAACCCTTATGCCACGTCCGATGGTTGGATCAAACCACTTGCACTTAAACAATACCAAACATTTTGGTGGTGACCCTGTGACACTAACTCAACCACCTCTTGGAGTACTCCATAATAGTCACACTTGACGTCTTCATAGTCGGACCCCTTGATGCACACACCACAGTTGTATATGTGTTTATGAAGGTTAAACTGTATAGTGTGAAACTTATATTTGTTGATAGAGTACATCGGCCATGTCCTAACCTTTCTAACCAGGCCCTATGCAATGCTTTTCATCACTAGATCTTGAACCGAGTTTGTCAGATCTAGCACCTATTAGGAAAAGACATAGATAACTCATATCATGAAAGGAACAAACATTGCATACTTCAAAAGTCACACACACAAGGTATCTTAAGAGTTAAATTGCATACTTACATATGCACGAAATCATGCTAGAAATTGTAAATGTATTAACTTGTGGATCTCGTCACTAGAAATATCAGGCATTGAGGCCTGGAGGTTCTCAAGGAATAAACTGCATTGATGTAAGAGACGACAATATGAGAATCCATCAAATAGATAGTTAACTTATAAAAACAAGTTTGATTATTCCACATACTCAAGATAAGGTTGCATATCATCATAGTTCATTAAAATGTACTTTGGGGCAATCTTGACCTCTTCATCAGTTAAGAAAAGTGTGATGCAGTCACCATCCGTACGACCAGGATAATTGAAGATAAAGCATTGGTCATTCGTCTCCCCCATCATCATTTCTAGGGACCCTATTTGTTCTAGTGATGACAGTCTGCTCAAAATAGTAGGAACAAAATGTGGTTATCTTTTTAGTGATGTATGCCTCACATATGGACCCTTCCACTCTAGCTTTATTCTTCACTTTTGATTTTAAAGTGTGGAGGAACCTACACCAAGTTTATGATCAAATTAAAGCACAATGCATAAAATGTTCTATGATGCAAGAAACATATTAGATTGGATCATTGTTTACCTCTCAAAAGGATACATTCAACGATATTGTACTAGGCTACCAACATTTGCTTTATATGCAAGGTGTACTAGAAGGTGCTCTATGGAGTTGAAGAATTTAGGAGGAAATATCTTCTCCAACTTGCATAATATCACTGGAATGTTTTCCTCCAGCTACGTTAACCTTTCCATCGTTAGTGTTGTGTAGTAAATGTCCCTAAAAAACTAATTGAGTTTTGATAGCGGTCTCTAAACAACCTCTGGAAGCTCAGTGAATGCAATAAGGAGTAATCACTCCAAAAATATATGGCAGTTGTGACTTTTCATGCCATGGAGCTTACCTTCCTTCAAGTGAACGCATTGTGATAAGTTAGAGGCATACCCATCAGGAAAGCTGAGCCGCTTAACCCACTGGTAGACATCACGTCTTTAATCTAAGCTAAGGGAGTAGCGTGCCTTCAGTTTGAGTTGCTTGTCACCCCAAACAACTAGCTCTAAGTCTTTACGATGACAATATTCTTTGAGGTCCATCCTAGCCTTTGCATTGTCTTTTGTTTTGCCCTTGACATCCATTATGGTATTAAAGACGTTATCAAATACATTCTTTTCAATGTACATTACATCCAAGTTGTGTCGTATAAGATTTGTTTTTCAGTACGGAAGTTCCCAAAAAATACTTTTCTTAGACCAATTGTGTGTCACTCTATACCTATGAAAGGTGACAGCTTCACTAGAATCATGGACCATAAGAACATTGCATATTCAGCTCCAGACCATTGTTCCATTTAGCCGAGGAGGTGGTGGAGATCTCTCATTCTGGTTTCTCAAGAAGGTAGTCTTGTTTCTCTAGTATGGATGGTCCATTGACAGAAATTGTCAGTGACAATCGAAGAATGTCGTTTTCTGCCCATGCTTCAACATAAACGCCTTTGAACCTTCCATGCAAACGGGACAAGATAACTTCCCAGCTATCATCTAGCATACAACATTCCATAAGTTGGGAAATTATTTATGGTCCACATCAGCGCTGTACGCATATTAAAATTATGCTTTAGTGATGCATCGTATGTCATAACACCTTCAAACCACAATTGCTTTAGCTTATTGACTAGGGGCTGTAGATAGACATCTATCTTAGCCTTCAAATTGCTTGGCCTAGGAATTATCAATGTCAAGAACATATATTCCTGTTGCATACACCTTCTAGGAGGCAAATTATAAGGCGTAACGATAATGGGCCAACATGAATAAACTTTTCCAGACTGACCAAATGGCGTGAACCTATCTGAACATAACCAAAGCTTTACATTAAGAGGCTATGCAGGAAAATCTGAGTGTGTTTGGTCAAATATTTTCCACGCAAGTTCTTCAGATGGGTGGGATAACACTCCAGCTTCATGACTATTTTCATGGTGCCACCATATTTTCTTTAGCACCACCTCAGAAGTGAACAACCTTTGAAGTCTTAGGACCAGAGGAAGGTACCATAGATGCTGATTTGCCACTCTTTTTTGAGTACCACGACAGTTTCTACTAGTGGTATACCTAGCACAACCACAAAACTTATACTCATGTGCATCTACATCGTCCTTGTAGTAAAGCATGCAATCATTTTCACAATAGTTGATTTTAATATACCCCGAGGCCTAGCCCAGCAACCATTTTCTTTGTTTTATAAAAGTTATTGGGTAATCGATGTCTGGGTGGCAGGACCTGACCCATAAGTTGGAAGAATGCATTGAAATTACCCTCGGCCATGTTGTAATCTAATTTGATGCTCAATAGTCGTACAACCGCTAACAATGCATAATGGGTACTATACCCTTCCCATAGAGGGTCTTGACCAAACTATAGCAAATTGTAAAATGCCTAGGCAACTAGGTTTGGTGGCTCGTCTAATATTTGGTCAAACTCGACACTAATTGTATGCCTAGCTGCATCACATACCATTTGTTCATATCGACCCTCTGGTAATTCACTGCCACCAGGGTTAGAAGTTTGGTCCACTATGGATGGATTTCCCAACGAAGATGATTCACCCATTCATGGCAACCGTTCCCCATAGGATGTCCAATAATAATAATCTGGTTGGAAACCCTCTGGTAAAGGTGCAATCTTACGTCATCGGGTTTTATGAGATTCTTACATTTGCACCATACACAAGGACACCTTATCGTCCCTTCCATCAAGTAGACTTGTAATTTCTTGGCATGAGCAATAAAATTCTCTACCCCCTCCAAAAACTCTTTTGTAAACCCAACCCTATTAGGTCCCACCCCGTTGTACATCCACTGACAATTTTCTGGGACATTCACATTATCCACCTAAGATTTTAGGGCATATTGAGATTAAATTTTCAATCTAACATTAAGTTTGGTGTATGCTTGTTTTGATTGGACTAATTAATTAGTATCAGGGTCTTTGAGATTAATGTCTTTAATTTAATCCTAGTCTACGTTTATATCCATATTACTATTATCAGTATAGTGGTTAGCACTTCAGCACATACATAAGTGCTGACCATTAAATGTAAAATAAACCATTATATTCAAAACAATGTGATAAAGATGGTAATATAAGAAAACAGCCCAATGATCAGCACTTCAGCACATATACAAGTGATGACCAAAAAACAAAAAAAAAGCTAATTAGGATAGATTAAAACATAATATAACAAGAACAAGTTCCTATAAACTTGAAAGTTTGGTGAAAACAAAAGTTACAAAGCAAAATAAATCTCTAAAGTTACAAGGCAATAGTTACTCACAAAATGGGTGAACCAATCAAGTCAAAACAAACAATACAATTCTCCAATAATTTTTTTCCTAAAATCTTGTATTATATATATATATATATATATATATATATATATATATTCTATTTTTTCATTTTTGTTTCCGATAGATTAAATAAATATAAGAATATAATTATTTAGACAAAAAAAAAGATTTGCTAATAATTGCTTATAACTATGTATTAGAGAGTGATAGAGCTGATGTAAATTTGTGTACTAATATATAATTCATATAAATCATAAATCAATACTTAGATACAGATACCACAAACAAGATAGCCAACCAAATAACATTATAGATGACACTGCAAGTTAATGGGGAAATTGTCTTTTTAAGGTATGAGATGATAGAGAAGCCATGCATTAATCATATGCCATACAACTTTGAAAATGCAGAATAGCCAACAGAAAAACAAAAATACAATTCTTCATCATATGTTCCTTAAACATTGAAAAATAATTCCTCCCCCTTTTTTAACAGAAACTATGAGAATGTGCAATCAATAGTTATGACCAAACAATGAAATTATAAATAAAATTATATCAGTGTACTTTATGCTTAGGATTAATGGTCAAAACAGCGGCTAAGAAGGAAAACAACAACATGAAGGAGGGGGAATGGCAGACCAGTTTTGAACCCAACAAGATTGAATCCAGTGCAGGCCCCAAATTGCAAAGATAACCACCATCCACCAATTTTGAACCTAGATTAGCCCATAATAGCACAAAGACTGCAAAAAACATACACACAAAAGCCATTTAGAACAAAAGAGAAAGAAGGACTAAACCTGGGGATTTTGAATAGAGAAGGGTGTTCTTGTTCATCTTTAAGCCGAATGGCATTCGTATATGTGTAGGTGAAGGCAGAGAATCAAATAAGTTCCTCAATTAGACAGAGGTTGAGTAGAAGGTTCACACTGATGGAGAGAGGAGCTCCGTTGAGAGTAAAGGCAGACTAAGGATGAATGGCAAGAGGTCGACGATGAGAATAGTAAGAGGTCGACAATGGCAACAATGGTGAGAGGTCGACGATGGCAATAATGACGAGAGTGTATCGTTGTTCAGTAGAAGGAAGAGAGACAGAATTGAAAGGAAGAGAGGAAGGTGCTTGAGCGAAATTTGGGATATAGGGTTAGAAATTAGGGACGGATTTTATAATGTCCCAGATTTTAAAATAGTATGGAGGGCCCTTAAATGTAAAAAAGAAAATTTTGAGGAATTAAAATTCTAAATCTTAGATATATTGAGAGTAAATTGTAACAGGAAATAAAATAATAATAGATTTTTTGAGGATTTGTTTTTTAAAAAAATTAGTAAGAGAGTTAATTTTAATGGGAAGGGTGAAATAAGAAATGGTAAAAGAAAAATAAAAATAAATTCTTGAAATTTGTGTAAAATTAGGAATTTTATTATAAGTTTTTAAGGGATTAAGAGAAATGAAATTATGAACAAATAAATAACTAGATGAATTAGGAGAAATGATTCACAAAATATTTTTGAGTAAGGATGAAAAGAATTTTTACTGTTAAGCTAAGGACTGAATTGAAAGGGTAAAAGAATGGAGTGCAATCTTGCAATATTTTAACCAAAAGAAATTTGCTGGTAGCTTCTATAACCACACACGTGTACTCTATCTCCTTCCTCTATCTTGACCGACTTTGATTCCTTAGATGGAAAGAGAAAAATTTATTCAGTTAGCCTCCACAATCCTTTCTTCTTCTGCATGAATAACCCAGGAGAGGGAGAGACTCTAAACTACATATTCTGAACAAGAAGATAGAGTATCCTTCTCCTTCACCACAGATGAATTCGAGAGAAAGAAAAGAGAGAATCAAGCTCTGTTTTCTTAAACAGAAATAGAGTATGCTTTCTTATTGAACTAAGCAAAACGATGGGAAGAGTTAACAACCAAAGCCTCAGGTTGTTGGAGTGGTTTGGGTAGAAAAGTTGAGTGACTGAATTAAGAATAGAAAATGTGATACTCTGCTCAAGAATTTAGGCTCAAACTAAGAGAGAGAACATGATCACTAAAATAGAGTACTTTCAACTTGAGGTAAGAATATTTGGCTTGCGATATTATTTTCTGCAATTTTTTAGCCGAGAACTTTTCTTCATGTTAATTATCTGTACTGGCTGTTGGTATATAGAAATTGATGAAGGCTTGGAATTGAGATTATAGCTAAAGAATAGAAAAGGAAAGCCAAAATTGAAATGATACAAATCAGTGCACAAAACAGGATGAAAATGGCATTGGGCAAGTAGAATTTCCTGATGTTTAAGTTTAAAACTGTCTTCTTTGACTTGTATGCTTATGAGCTGAAGTTTGGGAATTATAATTCCAAGATTTATATAATGCATGCCAGTAAAAGAATGGAATGGTAGTATGAATTTTCGAGCTGGAAGTTCCTTGGTTAGACATGAAAATTTTTCGAAAAATTTGTGTGGAACCCCTAGGATCTTGGGTGGTTAAGCTGATTCTTTTTTACATAATTGTTTTTACTGTTGGGTTGAAATTAATAACAAAAACCTACATAGTTCTTTGGCCAACTATGAATAAAATACTATTTTGGAAAATTGAGTGAAGAGGCCAATCTGATTTTGTGTAGAAACCAATTTAGGCAGACGTGCATTTTACTTCTTTTTCGGGGAATAAATGACCTTATTTAAATATGAAATTTTTATGCCATTAAGTTAAGACCTTACTCTAATAGCCTGCCAAATTTGGTTGTATTTGAAAGTAGTTTGGCTAGTGAAATAAAGAGGAAGAACCTAATCTATGATAAATTAAACAGTTTTGACCTATGGTTACTAAAAGGGTCTTTAGAAGGGCCAAAAGATGGAATTTAAATCTGAAATTTTTACCATAGAATATTAACATATAAATAAGGTTCTGTACCAAGTTTCATGATTTTTGAAGCTACGGATTAATACCAGAATGTTTCTAAAATTCAGACCTGAAGTGACCTCAAGACAGAACAAGGTTGAGTGTTTAGTAGTCTTTGTTCTGATTGAGTGTTGTTTCTTGTTTTACTTGTCCTCTAGGCCTTCAATAAAATCTTTGGCATCCTTCTCCAATTTGAAGAGTAGAAATTTAGTTTGGAGTTAAGGTGAGTGGGTTAATACTTCCTATGACTACGTACCTTGGTTTGATGACTCTTAGCATTATAGTGAAAATATGTAATATATCCAAATTAGAACAAACTGATGATTCAAATATATATTTGTAGATTTGAATTAATGTTGCTATTGTACTTGAATGGAATGATGAAATGTAAATAAATGTGAAACTTGTATGGTGATGTATATAATTATATTTTCTTTTTTTATGAAAGGAGATTATATTGAAATATGACATTCTCTGATTGTTGAATTCATTTAATTGTGGATAGCTGAAGTATATTATTGTTGATTACTTGCTCTACAATGAGTTATATTGTGATAGAATTTTTGAACGTACGTGTTTATTGTTGGATTGTTGATACATAATTGTGTATGAGTAATCATTTTATGACGTGAAATTTTTAGTTTGTGAATGTATTTGTATTTGAGAAAGAAAGGAAAGACATGGTGGTGCACCCCATGGGAAATTACATGGATCCATAAGGGTGGAGATTTATTTATAGAGTGATAAGGGTGGATGCAGCGGGAGCCACAGGTAATGATCCAAAGGTATCCTGGACACCCTGGTTGGTACAGGAAATTTGTGCAACTGATTGATTTGTTTACTGTTGTAAATTATGATGTGATTTGTTTTGTGAGTGATTAATACATGTTATCATTATGATACATAATAATTGTTTTTTCGTGATAGTGTAGTGTTGTCCCCTCACTGGGCACGTGTTTGCTCATATCCCTCTACTTAACATTTTTCAGAGTTAACAATTGAAGACAAGTAGTCGTACAGGAAGTCAAGGTTTTCTCTCAACTCAAGACCCCACTTGAATTTGGGGGATAATTTATATTTTTATTCTTGTCTTTTGATTTACTACTCTAGAGTCGCTCTGCAATCATATAGGTAGCCTAGGGATTGGACTTCTGTTATTGTAAGATGTGGAATAATGTATATGAATAACCTAATTATATAAAGATGTATTTCTAAGTATTTATTTAATTATTGTTCATTATGGAATGTTTGATTGGACAAAACACTTCTTTAGATTAAAAAAATTTAATAATAATAAATAAATAATATTTTAAAAGTTTATTTCAAAATGTTATATATGTTGGCTTGATAAAATAGATCAGTTTCCGAGGTGAGCTTGGGCTCACTCTCGTGCTGGTCACGTGCCCTAATTGGGACGTGACAGATTTCTAAAGGGAAATTCCTGTTCCTGAAACTAATACGATGACGTTTTACTTAACCTATTCTGAGACGGATTTGATGCACGGATTATTTCTGCCTCTAATATTTCAAATTATTTAAAAAAAACTTTAGAGATGGAAATTTGACACACTGAAGTCTGTCTCTCAAATTAGGGATGGACATTCAGTTAGAGACCGAAAAAATTCATCTTTGAATTCCAATTTTCTAGATCCCTTTTAGGGACGAAATTTGTAGCAGATTAGAGATGGATTTTGAGCCGAAATAATTCCCTCTCTAAAATTATTCCATCTCAAAATTGACCTCTGATTCTGGTTATTTTTGTAGTATGGATATGTGTTTATGATGTGGTATTTTCAGTGTAAGGTGATTATTGTGTCCATGTAAATTATTCTAGAAAGGTTTCCAAAATTGCCCTTTGTTTCTAAAAGCATTGCCTAAGTCCCACCCCCATATTCCTTATGCTCTCATGTTCTCACTATCCCTCACACCATTCTCATCTCTTCCTTCCCCAAATCCATACTCACATTAGTTCCTCAAGCTTCTGGCAGGATTTCTTTGAGGGCAAATCACTCCATAACCTTTCTCACTTTGGATATGAAAAGCGTAGAAATTCATGGGTTTTGAAGCAAGGAAGAGTGAGATTTTTCCATTGAAAAGAAGATGCAAAAATGCAAGAGTAGGAAGATAACCCTCTACATAGCCCTCTTAGTCCAACTCTGGATATTCCTAAAGCTACACAAGAACCTCCATGTACCCATACTCCAGAATGTTCTAAGAAAATAATTGAAGTTCTCCATAGGATGAGAACTTAGATGGAAGGGGAATTTAGAGACATAAGGCAACACTTGCAAAATATCGACTCTCATTTGGACACTCTTGGGAATAGGATAGGGAACATCGAGGCTTCACAAGCTCATGTTTCATAATCGATGGACATTCCCTTTAGGCAGGAACAACAGTATATATATTAGGAATGAGTCAAATCAAAAATCTTATGACTTTCTCTATGTATTACATTAAACTTTAATTTGGATTGTGTAAGGCAACTTACATTTCGTGTTTTGGATAATGAACTATTTTGATAATTCTAATTATGGATTTAATTATGCTATAAATGCTCTCTATTGATAAATTGTCTTCCAAAATACAAGTATGTGAATTGTGGATTTGTGATCATATGTTTGAACACGTTTTGATTTATTTAGGAATTCTTTGATGTTTTTAACTTACCTACAAAGCATTCTTAACTTAGAAATAAATATAGATATTTTGTATTGCATCGGGAACTATCAAAATTGGTTATATAAAGAAAGGAATAACTATGAAGATGAGTTCTAGGAAATAACAACAAAAAGTAAATAAACTTTAGAAAAAGAAAGACCAAAGAGTCATAAGAACACAAATGATTTATAAAATCCTTGAGCATAAATTTTTCAGTTTTGACATTATGAAAATTTGAATTTTGGGAACAAAATTCAAATTAAAGGGGGAGGGGGAGAGTGTAATAACCCAAAATCATAAGTTATGAACACAAAAAAAAGGGGAAACAACTTGACTCCCATGAAGGAAAGTCGACTGCTTAAAGCCAGAATAAGATAAAACACATAAAAGATGTAAGCAATCAAATGCTTGAAATAGCAGTCAACTGGTCTTGTTCTAAGGGGACAAAAAGGGAAAAACAAAGCAAGTAAGTTGACTACCTTAACCCAATAGTCAAATAGCTTTATAGAAAATGCAAATTGACTTACAAAATTAGAAGCTGTTAGAAGTAATAATGATAGGAAGTCAATATTCAGTGTATCTAAGATTAAAATAATAGAGTTAGGAATCCTCAAAAGCTGAGCAAACAATAAAATAAAGAAACTAAGATTAAATTAAAAATGACAGTAACCAGATCCAAATGCTCTGTTGGATACGAATTTGGTTAGGAAATTTAGTTAGAAATTAGATAGTGTCTAGTAAGTCGCTTGGGAAACGTCTATAAATAGGGAAACCACAAATGAAGAACTAGCATCATTAAAACATGGAGCATTTTGAGTTCTAAGGTTCTTGCAACAAAACGTGAAGATGTATCACTAGTATTACAGTCTTAAAAGGATGATTAAGAATCTTGATAATAAGGTAGTTTGGCATTCCTAAAAGCTATGTTTTACTGCTTGAATTCTATGATTATATGTTTATGATGTTTCTAAAGTGCAATATGTTTTGATGATGTCATTATCATGGTTATCAACTTAGAAGTTCTACTTCCATTGTTAGCTTGGTATCACTCTAGCATGGGTTGAAGGACTGCAGTACCCTTCTTCCCATGGCTAAGATTAGCTTAGAAAAGGAGTTTTGCATACTTTTTGTTCCATGGAGTTGTGTATGCCACCAGTTATTTTTGATTCCATGTTTTATTCTTTAGCTCGCTAATTCTCATCTAAGATAAGCTTACTGCACTAAATCTTAAATTGAAGTTTAGAAATGATGTTGAATGTTACATGGACTGATTAATATGAAATTAGTGCTTTTATGACTGGAATGGTAACCTTTTGAACTATTTTTGATAAACTATGCTGGCTACTGAGATATCCTATTTCCCTTTTGACATCGGGCATTTTTATATACTTTTTAGTCCCTATTTTAGTCCTTTTTGCCTCTTTAATTTTGTCAATTCTCTAATTTTATTATGTTTTGGAATTTATTGGGTATAAACTATTTATGGAATAAATGTGCTTCAATTTTATATTTTCAGAACTTGAATTGCAAAATGCTCAATCTAATTCCTACAAATCTCAATTTTGGAGAGAAAAGTGTTGACATGGACAAAGATGATGATTTGGATGCTAATGTGGCACTTTTTGGATGATGCAGATGCTGACTAGGATATGCTGGATGTGGGGCCCACTTGAACTCTTATTGAATGCCATGTAGTCAGAATTTGAGGGCAGAAACATTAAATTTCGTAGGTCAGAATATCATGGCTGAAATATTAATTTTGCCATGCTGTTCTGCTGCTGTTTGTCACTTTCTGCTGCAAAAATATTAATTCTGCTGCTGCCATACCTATCTGCTGCTGCAGAAACATTAATTATGCTGCTGTTTTGCTGTCAAAGTGCTGCCACATCATGGAAGAAGCATCCAAGAAAGCATCTAGGGTAGAATATTCTAAGGCATTGAAGGGGCATCAGTTTTTAGAGAGAGAACACTTTTATTTTGGAACCAGACTTAGAAAATTCGCAGCTCTCTCTTCCTCTCTGTTTTTGCTTTTGTTGTTTGCTGTTTTGCTCTCATGGAGGGCTAAGTTTTCATTGTAATTAGTCACTAGACCACTGGGATGTTGTAGCTTGAACTAAGAATGTAAGCTAAGTATTTTATTCTCCATTTTCATCTCATTTCGTTTCTGTTTTGCTGTCATGTTTATTTTGCTGTCAAATTCTGATTAGAGCTTGAGAATGTAACATAAACATGACTTATATATAAGACATAACCTTGCTTGACTGATTAGGAAAGTGAGGAGGGCGAAATGACTAGTTAGATGATATATTTAACTTGGTTTGGTTGAGATTTTCCACTGAATGCATCTAATTATAGTAGAGAGATGTTCTTGACTGTAATTAGTAGCATTAAATTCTAGATGTTATTCTAGAACCATTTTCATAAAGAACCAAACAATGGAATGAGAATAAAATTGAATTAATGAGTTAGGTAATGATAGTTACACTCCCATGAATCTTAGTGACTGATTACATAGTCTCTTTACTGTCAGTATCTTGTAATATCTGCTGCTGCTACTGTTACTGCTGTTGCTGCATATTTTACTGCTGTTGTAGTATTTAATTGCTGTTCTGTTTTGTTTATTTTGTTAATACTGCTACAAAACCCCCCCCCACGTTTATGTACTCTTAATTAGTGTTTAGAACTATTAATTAGTATCAAGAAGTGAGGCTCCTTGAGTGAATACGACCTGGGGATCACTATACTGCAAATTGCCACAAATTCAATTCTGGGCGATTTGGCATCGTAGTGGCGTGAACCACCTTCTGTTTTTTTAACTAACCATTCCAAGGAGTCTTAGCATAAAGGGTGACTATCCTAAGTTAGAAGGAAACCAGGGCATTTGCCAGGCGTTGGCAAGAAGTTGTAGCATATATCTTTTTCATATGAATTTTGTATTATAGCTTGAGCCATTGGATAGCATTTGTACTGAATATGCAATTCTAACACTTATTCACTAACTTATATGTGTAAGTGATTCTATATCTCACTCTTAAAGTAATTCAAGTTAAATTGATCAACTAACTGCAATGTCTTAGTTATTATAAGAGGTAATCCATCTCATATTGGCTTTCCAAAAATATAATTAAGTAGCAGAAGTATTTCTCAAAGAATATGACATTCCAGAAGTAGACCATTCGATTGGTTCAAAGTATTGATCGACCGGGGTCATGGTTGTCTGGATTGAGATCTTAACCAGGACTGGAAGGGACACATGATAAATTGAATTGTAGGATCAAATCAAGGATCATAAGATCCTATCAAAAATATAAAATAATATATATATATATATATATATATATATATATATAATGATATAAATTTTGTAAATAATACAAAACCATCAAAGTCTCATTATTATTTCAATAAAACAAGCTCAAATGTCATACAATTAGTAAAGAAAAATAGAGAGCAACCCCCATTTCCTATTGTATTTAAAAACATATTTTTTTTTCTCACCAAATAGACATTTTCTTCTTTAAAACTTGTAATATTATATCTCATTGTCAACCTTCATCAAACAGAGTTAAAAATTGAACAAATTATGAGTTGTAAGATGATAATTGTATAGTACTATTAAAGACTTAAGTTAGTTTAATTACTTTTTTCATCCTAATTGACCTAATAGATTAGAAACATATCAATAAATAAAAAAATGATAAAAATTTGAATTGTTATAGGATTGATAAAATCATAAGATTTTAATATTTAAATTGAGATCCTATTGAGGTCCTAATAGATTTAGGCCTTACATAGGATCGAGATCATTCAGGTTGTTTGGAATCATAAGATTATAATGGTATTAGAGCTTGGACTCTTGATTAAAAACTTAACCATCTAAGAGTTGATAATGGCTGGACTAGGTGATTGTATTATGCCCGAAGGAAGTTCTTTCACAAGACCTCCATGTTTTAATGAAAATCACTATACTTATTAGAAAAGTAAAATGAAAATATTTTTTGATGCTGTGGACATTGATCTTTAGGATGTTGTTGAGAATGGTCCTCATGTTCTTGTCAAGGAAGCGGATGGAAAAACCATTCCCAAACCCAAGGATGAATGGAATGACATTGAAAAGAAACCAATGCACCTCAATGCAAAAGCTAAAATGATTATTGTTAGTGCATTGAGTCAAGATGAATATTTTAGAGTTTCTAACTGTGTAAATGCCAAAGAAATGTGGGAAACTTTGGAAATTGAACATAAGGGAACATAAGGAGTCAAGGAGGCAAAGATTAGTACTCTCACAAATGAGTATGAAAATTTTAAAATGAAGGATGATGAAACCATTTTTGAGATGCAATTAAGGTTTACTTATATTACTAATCATTAGTAAGCTCTTGGTGTTGTGTATGTAGAAAAATCTTAGACTACCAAAATCTTAAGATGCCTAACTCCAAAATGGGAAGCTAAGAGAACAACTATAATAAAAGTAAGAGTGAATCCATGAATTAACTCATTGCTCTCTTTGGCAACCTCTAAAACTACAAATCAACAATTTTGGAGATGAGGCAACAAGGGGAAGAAGAAAAGAAAAAGAAAACTCTTTCTCTAAATTCATCTTCCTCCAAGATGTTGGAAGAAGAGAGTGATGAGGAGAAAGAACAACCAGAAATAATTGAGGCAGATCTTGATCTTCTTGTCAAAAAATTCAATAAATTTCAGAAAAAGAAAAATGCAAGAAGATGGAAGAAAAATCAAGATGACAATGGAGATGAACCAACTTGCTCTAAATGCAACAATGTGGGCCATGTCAAAAAGGACTGCCCTCAATATCTCAAAAAGCAAGATGAAAATAGACTAGCTGGAAAAGGCAAGAAGAAAGCCTTCATTTCCTCCATTTGGGGAAATAATGATTTTGATGAAGAAGAAGCTAATGAAGAAGCTATCATTTGTCTCATGGTTAAAGATAATGATGAGGAAAATTCTTTTGAATATTATGATAATTTGGAAGAAGCCTTTGATAGCTTATATATTGAATCTCTTGTAAAGAAGTTGATTACTTTAAAATAAAAAATTTCTAATCTTGAAAATGAACTTGAATATCTGAAAAATGAATTTTCTATTTTTAAAGAAGAAAGTTTCAATTTTAACAACTCCTTCCAAAAAGAAAATCTTTATCTGAAGGCTCTTATTTTTTACTAAAGAAAAGTGTTCTTGTTCTAATTGTAATTTCTTGAAAGAGGAAAATGAAGATTTAAGGGACACTCTTTCTAAACTCACCCAAGGTATCAACATTTTGAATATTGTGCTTGGGAAACAAAAACAAATTTCTAGCTGTACTGGTTTGCATGTCAAAGACAAAACAAACTAGAAACTTCATAAAAATGTTTTTATTCAAGCAAAGAAATTTCTTGATCCTCTATGTACATATTTTTATTGTGGAATGAAATTAATCCTGTAATTTAAAGAAAAATGATGCTTATAGAGTTAAAAAAAACCAGCTCAGAAAGAAGCTCTTGACCCAAATTGACCCAACCATTTTGGGTACCAAAAACTAGAATTTGATTTTGGCAGGATCGCCTCAAAGCAAGGAGCACAAGTGACATTTAACATATGGCTACGCCAAATATTGACCTTCAATCTTTTGCACTAAAAGGAGGCAACATACACATAAGCATATCTATCGAAAGCTTAGTAAAAATCTTTGATTAATATGCTTATTGTATTTATTTGTTCTGAAATGTTCTCAACCATGTCAGCATCTATTTGAAATATCACGCATGCTAATTATAATGAATCTTTCGGTGTGTGGCCTAGGGATTCATGTTTTGTCTTGAGCCAAACAATTTCCTTATAAATATAGCTTAAGACCCTTCAATACACCGCAACTTGAAAACTGGTTTTCATTGCATTTTTTATGGAAGCATAACATATATTGAACATAATCTATTGTTTCTCCCATTACTTGAGATTTATTTGAACATTACTAACTTGTGCATTAGAGTGCTCCTCAAGCTTATTTTGTAGGAAAAATATCCTCTTAAAGCACTTACCTCATTCTATCTCGAGCATATCAGAAAATGGACTTCCACAAAATATCAGTCGACTAACAAGATGATATCAGTCAACTAATGCATCAATTGTCAAAGTAATTAAAGATCAAAAGCTAATCAGTCAACTGCTGCAGGCTTATCAGTCGAGCAGGAGAGTTTTGTTAGATCTTTATCAACATATTAAATGAAATCAGTTGAATAATAGAAGATAATCAGTGTTAATTTCCCAATTAACATGATTTTTGTGCACTTTTTCTTGATATATGAACCTTGATTTTGCTTGAATTTTATTGATGTAATTCTTTTGGCCTCAAGATTTTCTAATTTGGAATTCCCTAAGCTCAATGTTACTTTCTTGATTTATCTTCATTTTTATGTTAGTATATTGGTATTTTATCTTATATTTCAGAATACAAAGAAGAACCACTAAATAGAGGAAAGGAAACCATATTGGGAATAAGGAATTAGAAGACTAATGGAAGAAATAGCTTAGCGCTCAGCGCTGGATTAGCAGAATTAGAGCAACTACTCTGCCTTCCACCACTACAATGGTGAGGAAGTGCTGCTGCAGCATCACCTTCCAGTAGCCCAGTGCCCGACACTAGAGTAGCAATTTCATCAGTACTATTACAGTGGTAGCGCTTCTCTGCTGCCTTGATTTTTTTGTGCTCCACCACTGTAGCAGTGAAGATGTGCCTCTGTAGCAGTGCAACAAAATTTTTGCCACATCAGGAATGTTTTAAATAGCTGTAGAGGTTATTTTCTAGCGTAATTCTGATCCAGAAGAAAGTGGAGAATGACGTTTTTGCTGAGAATAGAAAGAGGAATCCAATTTTCAAGGCTTGGGGGCTCAAATCCATCATCTAACATCATATTCATGGCTATTTCTATCCTTATTTTTTCTTTTTGTCATTTGAATTTCATGAGTAACTAGATTTTCCTTCTAGGGTTATTATGAACTCAACTCCAAATTAGAATTTATCTTCTCTCATCTATCTACAACTTTTATTCAATCAATATAAGTCTTTTTATTCATTTTACTATTACATTATATGGACTTGATCAATTTATATTTCTGCTTGTTGCTATTATCGATCTCAAGAGAGGGAGGTGAGAGTAGAACACTGAATTGAGAGGACAAGTGCATGAACCTTAACCTAAGTGTTTCTGCTTGTTCGCTAATAGGAATATTAGTTAATCTCGTTTAATCAAAGCTAGGTTGGTTAGTACAGACTTAACTCACTTAAGGAATTGAGTAGGCGTTAAGTATCTTAATTGAGATTTAGGAGAATTCTTTTAAGTTATTAGAATGATCTAGGATTAACTTATATGATTGATAGAGTTGTAAGTGTATGAGAGAAGTTTACAATTTCTAGAATAGAGGAGAGGGATTAGTAACTTTAAGCTTTTAAATAGATTAATTTCTTCGATCTGAGTGTTTGTTTGTTGTCATTTAAAAAACTTCATAAAAATTTATTGTCATTTGATTTTACTTTATCGGTTCTTGATTAGAGCTGTCTTCAATCCAACATTTTCATCTAACTAATTTAGTCAGATTTCTTAGGTAATTAGCTACTTAGTCCTCGAGGGAACGATATCTTACTCACTCTTTATCACTTGTGCGACTGGTACACTTGCCATTTCACTAACAAGTTTTTGGTGTCGTTACCAGGGACTCGATTGTGCTAATATTCAAAGAAATTTGAAAGTGCTAGCTTAGATGCTTCATTGCTTTGTGTTTTGTTTTGTTTTGTTTCTTTTCAGTCTTTTATGTTCGTTTTGATTTTTGTGTCATTTTTAGTTTTTATAGTGTTGATTTGTGCTAAGTCTATGTTTCATTGCTAATTGGTATCTCCCTATTGTGCATGCGAGGTACCATTAATCAACCTGATCTTCTTTTCAATCTTGAAATCGAGAGGCTTGCAAGGATAACTCGAAAAGAAGCTAGCACTAGAAGAACCCAAGAGGGGAAAGTTTCTCAAGAAGAAATGGCAAAAGATAATGTGAATCTTGGGGGTATGGACATCAAAGTACAGAAGTAAATTACAGCCAAATAAATATAATTCCCTAACACATCTGAGCCTGGGTGGCCTATAGGATTACATAATGTTTCCTAGGAATATAGCCCAAAAAATGGTTCCATGAACCCACTGATAAAAACTGGAGGATATCTCTAAAAGCCGTTACACCTCTAGCGGATGCCTATCCTCCTCAGCCTCTATATCTGAAATATGGTAACCATAGAGGGTGCGAGTTCATCAAAATTTAGTGAGCAAACGACTGTGTAATAAATTAATACATAGCATAAGTAAAAATATTATAATCATTCACAATCATAATAAATACATCTAGCATGTACAGGCACAAATAATACACATATACAAAGCATACCATAACCCGCAACAATGACATGCTATTTCCCTCGCGAGTCTACATCCTTGTAACATGTTGTTTCCCTGTGAGTCTACATTCTCATAAATACCACATTGAGTCACAACTCAATAAATATATGCTAAGGGTCTATGTTCACTTAGTCTTTAAATTCCTTCGTGGGTCATCTATAAGGATTTTATCAACCTGGGACTTACTACCGGTTTGTTCCGTGGGTCTACGCTTCCACCACAATTCCTTTTCCCTAGGCAAATCATACACAACCATAACACAACAGATAATCCAACAATCCACAACTCCTAAATACAATTCCCATCATAATTTTCCTAAATACAATGCTCCAAACATAATTCCTGCCTTAATTCTCCCAATTCACACAAGAAATTCCATCTTTTAATTAACATCACTAATTATGGAATTTAATTCAACTTATTCCAATTATGATGTGAGTGGGATTTATATTATACTTGAATTTAATAAAACCAAATTAGTAAGGTCATCCACTCACCTTGATGCCGATCAAGAATTATAGTGGAAGAAATCTAATAAATGTAACTGCGAAATTCCTCTCGAACACCTGGAAACCAAATCCAACAACTTAGCAACAAAATCCCACTTTCCCTATTCTATCTAACCTAGGGAGCCTAAGTGCTAGGGTGGGCACCCTAAAGCTTCACCAAGAGGCATATGCCTCTACCTAAGTGGAACCTAGGCACCACAAGCCCATAAGTACTTTGCCTTCTTGGTGCCTAGGTGCCAAGCACTTTAAAGAACAATGAACCGTAGGCACTTTGGTGCCTAGATTTGGAGCTTCACTGTACATGACGAAAATCAACCCAAAAATTCTCCAAAATTCATCATTTAATTCTTTGCTTTTCCCCTTGACCCTAAGTTTCAAATATGGTCTCTAGGACCTTTAGGGAGGTTTGAAATCAATTCTTAAAACAAGGTTTGGGTTTATTCATGATTTCTCCCAATTTTCCCAAAAATCCATATAAATGGTTTTTGCTCAAAATATGGGATCGTGGTGCCAACACTTTCCTTAGAACAATTCCCTTCAACAATAAGAAAACAACACAAAGAAGCAAAGAAAGCCAATTTTACAGCAAAAACTAAGAAAAACCCATTTCCTGTACTTAGAGCATCAATGGAGGAAATGGAAAAGAGTAGGAAGATGAAGTTTACCTCTTGCCTTAGAAATTCCTAATAAGTCGAAAAGTAACCAAAAAACCAAGGATTATAGGAAGAAATGGAAGGAATGAATGGAAAAGTTGAGAGAAAATTTCTCCTCTTGCTTCAAATGCTTTTCGGCATGAAAATAAGGAGAGAGAAAAGGAAGAATAACCTTCAAAGCTTTAAAGGCTTATGGGTCATTTGGTAACCCATAGGTACCCATACCCGATTGCCCTAACCCAAATGACACAACCATAATTATTTTTCAATAATTATATTAATTCTATAAATTCCTCTTTCTCCTCTTTCCCACAATACATAGAAAAATACCACACTGCTATAAAATATTCAATTAAGTCATTTCACACAAATTCCACAAATAACATTCAAATAGAATTAATTAAATATGAAAAAATAAAATGACCAAATTAAATCAACTAATTTAATGCTATGAAATACCGTAATACCCTCAAACACGAGACCCCAAAATTGGCAGATATTACATTAATCTTTAATTTATTATGCATAAACTTAGAGGTTACGTGACTTCTTATAACAAGAACATTAAGTGTTCACAAATACATTTAATTCTAGGAACATAATTATCTCTTCATCAACTCGTAGTTATACATAATCATCATATGTGTGTTACATATCATTATAGAAATTTAACATTTATGAAAACTAAGGTTCCGATAGGTATTTGTGGAATTGAGGCATGAGCTTGCTTGTATATTTATGTTTGACTCGTTAATGTGTGGGTTGTTACCTTGAAATAATTTGGGGAAGCTTGATGGGGTGAAAGAATCAAGTGAAGGACTAAGGTGAAAGGAAAGAAAATGCTAAAAAGGGATAAGTAAGAGTCCTTGTAAGAGTTGGGCTTAGTGAAGTAGGTTGTATGGTTGGTGCCATGAGATTGGTGAAAGGGGAACTATTTTTGCATATGGGTCCTAGAGAGGGACTAGAATGAATTATGTTATGAGACTATGTTTAAAAGTGTTAAAATGGAAAATGGAGGTTTTGAGGTAAATTTGGTATGATGGGCTATGTAGGTTTAAGATGACTCAAGTGTGTCGGGTTTGGGAGTCGGATAAATCAAGTGAGTAATTTAATTTCTTAGTGAAGGTCTAATCAAAGTGAAGGAAACAATTACAATGCATGTAATTGTGTATACATCAGTATATAAGTTGTCACACTACATCATCCAGAACTCAAAGACCAAAAATTGATCTTTCTACAATTACTGTAAAAAGAATGAATAAAAAAAATAAGTAAATAGGTAATCAAATAATCTTTTCTCTTCCTTATATCTTTTCTTGGCCTAAGGCCCAAGTTATACATATACATGTCTCATGTGCGTACCTGAACCTCAATCAATATTTCCCAAAGAAGTGACTCAAATTGGCTACCATAACTATGCTATTATAAACAACCATAAAAATAGGACAATGTATTATATTAAAGCATTAATTCAAGAAATAAAAATATAAGATAACCAATGATCCATATCTTTCTTCATCCATAGTCCAAACTAAATAAATCCATAAGTTATGCTAAGCATAAGTTCAAGTTCCTTACCAAATTAGTAGCAATTATAATCCCAAATGACTCTTTAACATTCACAACCTCTACTAAAGAATGTCAGGAAGCAAATATATATAAATATGAATGTGCGAGTATAGGCAATTCTACCATAACCAACCACCTCTATAAGGAAATATATAAGATGTTATACATACTAACATGGTAATTACAAATAGATAGTCCATCCTTATTATGCCTCTTAGCTTAAATGCCAAAGATATACATATGTCCTATATGCATACCGAACCCCATCCTTATACCTTCAATAAGCCTCCACACATGCTAGTACCCGGTACCATATCATTAAATATCACGCGCCAATACCCGACACTATATCATTAAATATCATGTGCGATTACCCGACACTATATCATTAAATATCACGTGCAAATACCTGGCACCATATCATTAAATATCACGTGCCAATACTTAGCACCTGGCACGATATCATTAAATATCACATGCCAATACCTTGCACCATATCATTAAATATCACATGCCAATACCCGACACTATATCATTAAAATTTATGTGCCAATACCCGAAACTATATCATTAAATATCACGTGAATATATAATTCACATATTGGTCCACAATCATTCATGAGCATGAGTGATTCATATAATATGGTATGAAAGCAAAATCAAAGACAAGATTAAACAAAACATAAATTCATATATAATAGCAATACTATAATATGTACACAATTAAATTTTTACAACATAGTAGCACAAAAATGCCAAACATCATAGTCCACATCTCCAATATAAATATATATAAAAGGCTAGGTACACATTCATAATTTATTCACACTTGTTAACCATGTAATAACCACATATATTACCCATTAAGAAGTTATTCTTAATAAAATATAAGAAGAACTATTTATTAACCCATACTTCCTTTTGTCATCATATTATCTATTTCATAAGTTACAGAACATACTACTTAGTTTCATAAACAACAAGTGTTAGATTCATAGTAAGCAAAATTACCAAATCCTTGAAAATGAGGTCCACCAAAATTTTTCCATAAAACAAGGATGATAGTAGATGTCATGAGCTCTTGTATCATATACTATCAATACTACAAAAGACTAGCACACACAACAATTCTCTTTTACCTTGGTTACTATCCATACTACAAAAGATTAGCACACACAACAATTCTCTTTTACCTTGGTCATACAAATAATTTGTCCAATTATAAACTCATTGAAAAACAATAATTTAACCATCCATAGGTAAGGTACAATTTATACCAGCAATAATTACCCAATTATAATTCCAAAGGTAGATCTCTTGTGGTGCTTCTCAAAACAATTTAGTATGATCATTCTTTCAATACCACTAACCAACCTATATCCTTACACTAGTGCAAGGAATGATTGTAGTTCAAAGCTTTACTATATGACATCAAATAAGCATTACTATCTTTATGGCTAGTAAATTTTTAAACCTTCTTATACTTAAAATAAAGTGAGCTAATTGTGAGAAGAAAAAAGGTCATATTTACTCACCTTGATGTAGACACACTACCTTAGAATCCATCCGAAAATTGAAGAAGCATTGAAGGGAAACTCCCTAGAGATAATGGATTACTCATAAGTAAAAAGGGGAGAAATTTGAAGTTTTTTTTTTTTAAAAAAATCCCTACTACTATAGTAAAAATGTTGCAGCTTCACAGCCTTAAAATACCAAAGCGAGCCACTTCTGAACGTCATAATGGGCATGGTAGCAACACAGTAGCAATGTTGTCATGCGCACACTATAATGGGTATGAGACGTCCTAGCTCCCCTGTCACGCCAAAAAACATTTCCAAATCCCCCTTAATGCAATCTACCCATTTCTTAGCTTAAATTGTTATCTTGTTTAGCCCTTATCCACTCAAAGGTAGCCAAAAGACCAATAAAGGAGGAAATAATGGCACAATATATGAACATTACATGGAAACCATTCCCATTTGTATATTTACTGATTGAAGAGAAATCAAGCCAAGAAAGATTCAAATTATCACCCAATATTTTGTCAAACTATAATATAGGATGAATTTAACAGCCCAAGAATCACTTAGGAACTCATTCAAACCCCTAATCATCACTAATCACTTCAACTCCTCCTAAGATCTCGGTCATGATAGAAAGAAAGAAGGGAGGGGAATGAAAAGAAAAGAAGAGGAAGTTCAATCTTACCTAAAAGGATGAGGTCACCGTCGATGATGGTGGCAGCAAGTGGAGGTCTTCCCGGCTTTCTCTCTCTTCTCTATTCTACTCCCAGCCTCAGTCTTCCTCCCTCTTTCATGAAGAAGCCAAAAAAAAAAAAAATGAAAGTGGGTTAGGCCTTGAATCTTCAGGAGATGAAATAGAAATGGATGGGACACTTGGCATGATCTCTAAATGCCACCTACTGCCATTTGCTAAAATAGCACATATTAAGCTTCCTCAATTTAAGCCTTCATCTAGGTCCTTAAATGTTTGTAAAATTTTAAATTCCACCTCCAACACCCAAATTCTTCAATTTCCACCATCCTTTAGCTTATTCTCCTTTCACATAAATTTCCCAAAATTTGAAAAATTTTCAAATAGGCCTTCATAGACTATTTAATTTTATAAGGAGTTTATTAATAAAAATTTTGAGATGACACAATCGCCCCCTTATTAAAATTTGGTCCCCGAATTTTGTAATTTAATAGCACGTTAGTTGAAAGTTGAAGCAAAATTTCCAAGTTATTTTCCTTTTCTGCCTAAATAGTTCCCTTCTAGTCCAAACTCACATCAATGATAAGGGAGTTTGATGTTAAACTCATACTCATCCCCAAATCCACAACAATGACATCATTCATTCCTTCTCAAAATAAAATATCTCATATCTACTTACCCTCGGGTTGTAACCTTGGCGTCATCTAAACATACATTAGTATCCAAGCATGCTACATGTTTAACTATTCTCTTGAATTCGCTTATCCTTGGTTTAAAAGCTCATATGTCATCACATTTTTCCTCATCCACTAAATTTTCACTCAATGTCTCCAAAGGGTTTGCTATACGACTCTTGCTTTCGTGGGCTAACTTCTCATTTCCAATATTGTCCACTATGTCATACGATCCTAATAATCTTGGCTAACAGAGCAACGTAGACAAGTTATTTCTAGAGAAATAATAGTCCAATTCCACGTCTTATATATCCGGCCTTATTGCACCATGGTGTCTCCTATAGGAGAACTATGTAACGTACATCAATTACCTCAACTTAATCTTGTGTTACTAGCTCCACTCATGACATAAGACTCAGTATGCACCCCAACTCTAACCAACATAACTATCTGTGCATCTAGTACATACAATAATATTTACATCCAAGCCCTCGCCTCATTTCACATGAACCATTTTCATACATCCGCTCATCAAATTTGCTCATTCTTGAACCTTTTAATAGTCTACAAGGACCGTGGACTATCCCTAACACTTCCTTGCACCATAGAACTCGTTAACCAATTAAAACATAGGAAGATCCATCCATCCTTCTTGTGAATTTGGACTCTCACAATCCCTCATCTTGGAATTTACATAAGTTACAATTTGTGGGTCCCTCAATGGTTTCTTCATAAGTCAACCATACAAAATTTCAGAATAGGGTAACACACCCTGCTTGCAAGTAATCATTCCATATTCACATGATTTCTAACCACAACTATGAGTTACTGTCCCACCATACACCTTGCTACTTACATTACTAGATTACGCTTTGAATCTCTTAGATTTCCTATACCACGGTTATACCTCGGTCCTCAGCATCTCCTCACATGGTCACAAAATTTTCACTCATCCCCTATTTAAAACCAAACCAATTTATTTACCTTTACAATTCTAGTACTACTTCAAGTTGAATCACTACCATTCACTCTACACTACCCAAACCACACCATTCCTTTCTATAGTTCGAAGGTAACCTCATCCTCAAGTTTTTCATACATAACTATGATCCTTTTACTTGCATACCTTTACTCATCTCGGTTTCAAATTTGCCATGTTACGCTATAAAGACCCCCAATATTCTTTTTACATTAACCTATCGCTAGAGATATCCTTTTTTCGTTAGAGTTTTATATTAAACCCCATTAATGTGAGCACATCTACCAAGGGCTCTCTATTCTTCACCACACATGTCAAAATTGTAAACCATTTAGAATTAGATATTTAGTTCCAAAGGCCCCTTACGACCAGCTAGCTATGAAACAAGACAAAAAGAAGGACTCACAATAATTCTATAGGACCTTTAGCTAACCCTCACTCTATGGTCATGCTACAGTTCACGACCATAGAGGGAGGCCTAGCCAAGGTTACCTTGCTCTATAACACTTAAGAGACCTAAAGCTCATCCTCTGATACCATTCTGTCACATCCCCCAAACTGGCATAACAGTGAAGTATACACACACCGTAAGCCTAAGTCATTTGCCTATATTTCATAGCCTTTAGAACACAATTATCATTTTTCATATAGAATCAATTTAAATAAAATATTACATTAAACATCAGATTCTTCCAATGAGTAGTCCACAAAAACAAATTTGAAGCACTTAAAAATCACACATTTTAGTTACTTGATCATCATTCAAATTTAACTACAACATAATCAATCCTCCTAGGTGTCTCACGAGGTCACAGAATGACTTCTAGAATACTTAAACAAATAGAATAAAACTATAACATCCTTGTCCTTGGGGGTGTTGTTAGTTTTGGTATGTGGAAATTTTATTATTTTACTTTATTTTTTGATGTTTGAATTTATGGTATGAAATATTATAGGTTGTATTACTTTGAATTAGTAATACGTTTGAATTATTTTATGTTGTCTTGTTATATTTTAAAAATGGAATTTAATTGAGATATTTTCTGTTGAATAATTTTTGTGTGTTGCTATTGTTTCATGGTGGGATTTTTTTGATTTAAACTGAAAACTTGATTATGTGAATGGTTCTTCTTTTTGTATTATTATTTATTTAGGACCTTATATTATGTACAATTGCATTTTTCATCCAATTAAAATTTAAGAAAAGAGAAGAATTGACTATTGAATAAAGGTCAAAGGACACACTTGGAAATTTTTTCTTTTAATCTAAAATATTAGCATTCTTCTTCCATTTTTTGAAGACATCTTCGACACACATTCTCTTTTTTTTTTCTTCCTTTTCTTCCCTCGCGGTTTCCATTATTCCTTCATGCCAAACAAGCTCCAACCAACACGTCCATTTTCTGCTGCTTCAAGAACACCCTCTTCGGTGGTTTCTTCAACCTTTAGTGAAGATCCAAGTAAGTGGGTTCTTTTCTTCTTCTTCTCTTTTTTCCCCTAGCCAAAAACCCTAGATAGCAATATAGGAAAACTCTAATTTAAGAGGGATTGGGGTGGCTCTAATGTCATTGGTTCTTGATTATTAAACACTTAGAAGCATTATTAGTAAGAGAGTTGATGGAAAAGAAAGAGAGAAAATACTGATAGATTTGGAACAAAAAATCGGAGAATAAAATTGTTTTGGCTTGGTTTTATTTCTAAATTTGTTTATGGGTGTTTTTGGTGATTAATACTTATTTTAAGGACCCAATATTGGACATAAAATTGGCTGGAAACTACTGGTATTTGGTTGACAGAACTAGAGTGAAAAAAAGAGCACAAAATTCTACTAAACTTTCCTGCTGTCATGTTTACTGTTTGCATCAAAATTCTGCAGAATTTTTCAGCATGAATTCTACAGAATTTTATAGATTAGTCCCCATTCTTTTGCTATCTATTGGTTGAGTTTAAATTATAAAAAAATTTTAGATTGGTCCCTGGATTTTACTGTTGTCACAGCAGTGTATCTTTTATAAAAATTTTAGTTTAACTTGTAAGAAAATTCAGTTTTTAATTTACTCTTTTATCTCCATGTTAATGTTATTTTAGGGACTTCTTTTGGAATCATCTCCTAGCACTTTCCATATTATTATCTTGCAAAAACAAAGGTAGTTAGTGCCATATTTAAGGTGAGTGTGATGATATTTTCTTATTCACTCTTTAAAACATTATCATCAAGCATCATGGAGGTAAGTCTAGATGGAATGTTGATCAATTTATTTTCAAGAGCTTACATTTTATATGTTTGAATGACTTTATTTTGCTAAGTATTATTGATCTTGAAATTTTTAGATTATGAAAGATATCCATAGACCAATTATGTGTAGATGATAATGCTTGCTGGAAACAAATAATAATTGATACTATTGTTATTTTGTTATATTGAGAATGTGATTGCATGTTGGAATTCTTGTATGATATTGAATATGGTTGTGCTTGGTTTCATGGTGGTGCACCCCATGGGAGGAATTAAAGGAGCTATAAGGGTGGAGATTTTCTTCTCTTATAGTGATAAGGGTGGATGCGGCTGAGGGGCCACGGGTAACGATCCACTAGTACCATGGACGACCCGGTTGGTATGGGAATTATGTTTGCATTATGTGTGGATATTGAATGAAATTCTCCTTAAATATGAATTTGATGTAACTTTGCAAATCATTTATGACTCTATGATGCTAAATGATGTAATCTTTAAACTATTTGATATTGTTATCCACTCACTGAGTACTTCATTACTTATCTTGTTATTTTACAACATTTCAGAGTCAGTAGTTGAGGGGGTGATTGTCCATGAGAGTAGCGGGCTTACTTCATACTAACCCTATTGTATCTTGGGTTGGTCCTTTTGTGTCTCATGTAATTTTGAATGTTTTGTTAGACTCTAGATGTCGCTCTATGATCACATCAGCTTCCTTGGATTTTGTGAATGGGCTATATGGAAGTTTGATATTTAACACTTATATTTTTGTGGACATGATATATGATAGCCGATACTTGATGTTGTTCATTTTGAAACATTGTAAATTTTTCTTGTCTCTTTTTGTTTTGTTGTAAATAATATTGGAATATTACATATAGAATATGTAGGTTTTATGGAATGTTTTGAATGATGTGCTCATGAGTTAGTTTTAAATTTTCAATTATAATATATATATATATATTTGTGATTATGATGCTTTGTGATGAAAATTCTTATAGTTTATTGCTTTCTTTAGGTTTGCAAAGTGAAGGGTATTTCACTATCGTGCCAGTCACATGGTTGTTTTTTTTTTAGGATGTGACAAAGTGGTATCAAAGCATGATCTTAGGTCTCTTATGGGTCACAGAACAAGGTAACCTTGATCGGATTGCGGCATGACCATAGGGTGAGGGTCAGTTAAAGGTCCTATAGGTTTCGTTGTGTCATTTCCTTCATAATCCTTTTTCCTACAAAATAGTTATGTATTCTTTAAATTAAAGTGTTGTGCTATTATGGATTTTAAGGAGTATGCTGAGAGCAAGCATGCGTGAGACATACAGATCTCATCCCAAGGACCTCCACCAAGATGTGAGGTATCACCAAAGTTTGATCCAGCTACTTTATTGGCTAGTATGACCATCTTGCTAGAGGGTTAGGTAGTATTGCAAGGCAACTTGGCCAATTTGACTACATTATTGGAGAGATAGGATACAGCTACAAGTGTCCCTATTGCTCTTATTCCTACTATAGTTCTACCGGTACATCCAGTACCTCTTCTTCCTCCCCCTATTAGGGAAGAGGTGATGCAGGATGTATCATTGTCACAATTTGTAAAATTTAAACCCTTCATTTTCACTGAGAAAGACCCAAATGAGGACCCTCAACAATTTCTTGAAGTAATTGAGAAGGCTTGTAAGGCTATGAAGTCTGATCTTTATTTATGGGTAGATTTTGGTACTTATAAGTTCCAAGGAAAATATAATGAGTGATGGGTTACTTGGCAGAGTAGTCGAGCTCCAGATGCTCCTCCGATTGCTTATGGAGAGTTTCATAAGGTATTTATTGATGGATTTATGCTGAGGAGCTTGAGGATTATAAAGACCAGAGAATTTGAGTATATAAAACAGGGTTTGATGACGGTTGATGAGTATGATACACAATTTACATGGCTTTCTAAATGTACACCTTACAATGATCCCAGATGAATAAGAGAAGATTCTTTGATTTATTTTTGGTCTGTCTTTAGTTACGTCAATTTGTAAGTATGCAGATGGAACTATATCCCTCTTATATGGCCGCGATAGATGCAGTCAGAACAGTTGAAATGAATAAAAATGATAAGGATGATGATTTCTTCTCTGTCTTTAGTTACGTCAATTTGTAAGTATGCAGATGGAACTATATCCCTCTTATATGGCCGCGGTAGATGCAGCCAGAACAGTTGAAATGAATAAAAATGATAAGGATGATGATTTCTAGAGGAAGAGAAAATGTGAAAATGAGGGGAGATCTTCTGGATATAGTGGATTATCGGGCATTTCTAGGCCTTAAAGTAGGGGCAATCTACTTTTATAGTACCTTTTACTTTAGCAGTATCTTCTGGAAATATTTCTAGACCCAAATTAGATTCCAATGGAGTTTCTTCATCTATTGGCCAGGTAGTATCTCAGTAGGGGCGAGATAAGCCCAAGTGTTCTAAGTGCAAATGATTTCACATTGATGTGTATAATGGAACAGGCCCAATTTGTTTTCGTTGTGGCCAGTTGGGCCACATAAAGAGAGATTGTCCTTGATAGGTAGATATTTCAAGGTAGGGATCTATACATCTATCTCAGACTCAATATATGACAGCTTCAACTAGCAGGGCTCCTTCTATTTTAGCTAAATAGAGTAGCATGGGTAGAGGTGGAGGAGCAAGGAGGAAGAGGTTAGCCTACCAATGGCTATAGACAAGCTTGAGTATATGCTCTTACACGTTAAGACGCTCAAGCTTTAAACACAGTCGTGACAGATATCCTCATAGTATGTTCATTTGATGTTTATGTATTATTTGATCTAGGATTTACTCATTCGTATGCGCCTTCGATGTTTGCAAAGTTGTTTATTTAGGATCCTATTAGAATTGATAGATCTTTTCTTGTTACAATTCCTATGGGTGAGGCCTTAGTTGTAGACCTGAGATACTATGGTTGTCATGCCTTAGTTGGTCGGAAGTACATTGAGGTGAATCTAATGTTGCTAAATATGGTAGATTTTGATGTTATTTTTAGAATAGACTGGCTAGCTTCTTATCATGTAACTCTCGATTGCTATATCAAGTTTATGAAGTTTAGCATACCTAGTGAACTTAACTTATTCTTTCAAAGAGACAGAAGTGATGTACCCAATAACATCATTTCTATAATCCGAGCAAGACGTATGTTGAGAAAAAGGGTGTCAGGGTTTCTTAGCTTTTGTTAAAAACATTAAGGAAGGCATGGTAAGTCTTGATCATGTACTAGTTGTAAGAGAGTATCTAGATGTTTTTCCTAAGGAATTACATAGATTACCTCTTCATCGTGAGATAGAGTTTAATATTAAGGTGATCTCGAGTACTCAAACTATTCTATACCTCCCTACTACATAGCTCTTACAGAGCTTAGGAAACTTAAGGAGCAATAGCAGGATCTCTTAGATAAGGGTCTTATTCGGTCCATTTTTTAAACTTAGGGGCACACTAGTTTTATTTGTGAGGAAGGATAGAACTTAGAGATTATGTATTGACTATCGGTAACTAAATAAGGCGATAGTGTAGAATAAATACCCACTCCCCAGAATTGATGATTTATTTAATTAGTTGCAAGAGGCTCAGTGCTTTTCTAAGATTGACTTGAGATCTAGTTATCATCAATTAAAAATTAAAGTAGAAGATATGCCCAAGACTACTTTTCGTACACGTTATGAGCATTATGAATTTTTGGTAATGTCGTTTGGATTGACCAATACTCCAGCGGCCTTTATAGATCTTATAAACCGAGTTTTTAAACCATTTCTAAATACATTCGTTATTGTTTTTATTGATGATATTCTTGTGTATTCAAAAAGTTCAGAATATCATGAACAACATTTATGAATAGTATTACAAACCTTGAGGGAGCACCAGCTTTATACTAAGTTCTTAAAGTGTGAATTCTGGTGGGAGCAAATATCTTTCTTGGGACTTAAGGGAATTCAGGTCAATCCTAGTAAGGTGAAAGCAGTACAAAAAATGGACTCGACCCATTATGATGATAGAGATTCAAAGTTTCTTGGGGCTAGCCAGTTATTACCGTCACTTTATGAAGCATTTCTCAAAGATAGCCGCTTCGCTCACAAGGTTGACTCATAAGAATGTCTGCTATGATTAGATTGAGGCTTGTGAAGAGTTTCACGAGGCTCAAGGAATGTTTGACATCAGCCCCAGTGCTTGCTTTACCTTCATGTTCTAAGGGTTTTTCTATGTATTGTGATGCATCTCGAGTAGGGGTTAGGGTGCGTTTTGATGCAATACAACAAGGTAATAGCTTATGCATCCTGGCAGCTTAAAAAGCACAAACGAATTATCCTACTCATGACTTAAAAATGGCGATTGTGGAATTTGCTTTAAAAATTTAGTGCCACTGCCTATATTGTGAAACTTGTGAGGTGTATATGGATCATAAGAGCCTCAAGTATATCTTTCAACAGAGGGACTTGAATTTGAGGTAGAGGAGGTGGATGGAACTTCTCAAAGACATAATTATACAATTCTCTATCATCCTAGAAAGGCTAATGTTGTTGAGGATGTTGAGTAGTAAATCTATAGGAAGTTTGGCACATATTGCCATATATAGGAGGCCATTGATTTGTGAGTTGCACAAATTAAAAGCTAGTGGAGTATAGTTTGAAATTTTAGAGTTGGGTGTATTCTTAGCACATATTCCAGTCCAATCATCTTTGGTTAAAGATATGAAGTTGGCCCAGAAGAAGGATCCAATTCTTTCTAAGTTAAAAGATGGAGTGAATTGGTGGTAAAGATAGTTGGTTTTCTCTTGATCAACATGGAGTACTTTGATTTAAAGGTCGACTATGTGTGCCTAATGTAGGATCCTTGTGAAGACAAATCATGGAAGAAGCACACCGATTGGCTTACAAAGTACATCATGGTATTAATAAGATGTATCAAGACTTGAGATCGTTGTACTGGTAGGACAGAATGAATAGCAACATTGCTGATTATGTTTCTCATCGCTTGACTTGTCAATAAGTTAAGACAAGACACCGTAGAACTCCTAGTTTACTTCAGCAAATGGATATTCCATAGTAGAAATAGGAGAGTATTACAATGGACTTCGTTGTTGGACTACCCCATTCCCATAAAGGAAATGATTCTGTATAGGTGATTGTGGACTGTTTAACAAAAGTTGCATAATTTCTACCAGTAAAGACAACTTACGGTACCGCTAAGTATGCTCAATTGTATATTCATGAGATAGTTAGACTACATGGAGTACCTGCCTCTATTATTTCTAACCGAGGTATGCAATTTACATATAACTTTTGGAGAACCTTTCAAGAAGCTTTGGGTACACGAGTGAATTTGAGTACGGCCTTTCATCCTCAAACGGATGGCCAATCGGAACACCCTATTCAAATCTTGGAAGACATGCTGAGGTCTTGTATTATGGATTTTAGATGTAGTTAGGATGTACATTTGTCTTTGATTGGATTTGCATATAATAACAGTTATCAAGCCAGTATTAGAATAGTACCTTTTGAAGCACTATATAGGAGACGGTGTGGATCCCTCACATATTGGTTTGAAGCATAGGAAACCAAATTAATTAGACCTGATTTGGTACAAGATGCTTTGGAAAAGGTAAAACTCATATAGGATAGACTTTTTGCAGCTAAAGCAAGCGAAAAGCCTACGTTGACCATCGGAGATGGGATCTTCAATTTTTAGTAGATGATATGGTCTTTTTAAAGGTATCTCCCAAGAAGGGCAATCTGAGATTTGAGTTGAAGGGGAAGCTTAGCCCAAGGTATGTTGGACCTTTTAAAATTTTAGAGAAGATCGGCAATGTAGCATATAAGTTAGCATTACCACTGGATTTGGAATGAGTCCACCCTGTTTTTCATGTGTAAATGCTGAGAAAATAGCTCTATGATCCTTCTCATGTTTCAGGAGATTCATTTAGGGGAAGACCTATCTTATGAAGATGTTCTAGTGGCAATTCTAGATAGGCAAGTGAAGAAGTTGAGCTCTAAAGAAATACCTTCAATAAAAGGTTCTTTGGCGAAACCATTCTTAAGAGGAGGCAACATGGGAACTTGAGGAAGTCATGAAATCCACATACCCCTACCTCTTTGACATGTAAGGCAATGAAATCTGAGGGACCGAATTTCTTAAGGGGGAGTTTTGTAACATTCTTGTCCTTAGGGGTGTTGTTAGTTTTGGGTGTGTGGAAATTTTATTATTTTACTTTATTTTTGATGTTTGAATTTATGGTATGAAATATTGTAGGCTGTATTACTTTGAGCTAGGAATATGTTTGAATTATTTTATGTTGTCTTGTTATATTTTAAAATGGAATTTAATTGATATATTTTTTTTGTTGAAGAATTTGTGTGTGTTGTTATTAGAGAGTTGATGGAAAAGAAAAAGAAAAAATGCTGACAGATTTGGAACGAAAAATGGGTGAATAAAATTGTTTTGGCTTGGTTTCGTTTCTAAATTTGTTTAAGGGTGTTTTAGGTGATTAATACTGATTTTAAGGACCCAATATTGGACATAAAATTGGCTGGAAACTACTAGTATTTGGCGGACAAAACTGGAGTGAAAAACAGAGCACAAAATTCTGCTGAACTTTTTTGCTGTCATGTTTACTGTTTGCATGAACATTCTATAGAATTTTGCAGAATTTTTGCTGGATAATACAACAGCAAAGTATAGCATGAATTCTACAGAATTTCACAGATTAGTCCCTACTCTTTTGTTAGTTACTAGTTAAGTTTAAATTTTGCAAAAAAATCATATTGGACCCTTGCATTTTACTGTTGTTACAGCAGTGTATCTTTTATAAAAATTTTAGTTTAACTTGTAAGAAAATTCAGTTTTTAATTTACTCTTTTATCTCCATGTTAATTTTATTTTAGGGAATTCTTTGAGAATCTTCTCCTAGCACTTTCCATATTATTATCTTGCAAAAACAAAGATAGTTAGTGCCATATTTAAGGTGAGTGTGATGACATTATCTTATTCACTCTTTAAAACATTATCATCAAGCATCATGTAGGAAATTCATGGAGGTAAGTCTAGATGGAATGTTGTTCAATTTATTTTCAAGGGCTTGCATTTTATATGTTTAAATGACCTTATTTTGCTGAGCATTATTGATCTTGAAATTTTTCGATGATGAAAGATATCTATGGACCAATTATATGTTGATGATGATGCTAGTTGGAAACAAATAAAAATTGATGCTATTATTATTTTGTTATATTGAGAATGTGAGTGCATGTTGGAATTCTTGTATGATGTTGAATATTGTTGTGCTTGGTTTCATGGTGGTGTACCCCATGGGAGGAATTAAAGGAGCTATAAGGGTGGAGGTTTACTTCTCTTAGAGCGATAAGGGTGGATGTGGCCAGGGGACTGCGGGTAATGATCCACTGGTATCGCAGACGACCTGGTTGGTATGGGAATTGTGTTTGTATTTTGTGTGGATTGTGAATGAAATTATCCTTAAATGTGAATTTGATGTAACTTTGCAAATCATTTATGACTCTATGATGCTAGATGATGTAACCTTTAAATTATTTGATATTGTTATCCACTCACTAAGTATTTCATTTCTCATCTTGTTATTTTACAACATTTCAGAGTCAGTAGTTGAGGCGGCTGAATGTCCATGAGAGTAGCAGGCTTACTTCATACCAACCCTCTTGTATCTTGGGTTGGTCCTTTTGTGTCTCATGTAATTTTGAATGTCTTGTTGGACTCTAGATGTCACTCTATCATCACATAAGCCTCCTAGGATTTTGTGAATGGGCTATGTGGAAGTTTGATATTTAACGCTTATCTTTTTATGGACATGATATGTGAGAGCCGATACTTGATGTTGTTCATTTTGAAACATTGTAAATTTTTCTTGTCCCTTTTTGTTTTGTTGTAAAGAATATTAGAATATCACATATGGAATATGTAGGTTTTATGGAATGTTTTGAATGATGTGATCATGAGTAAGTTTTAAATTTTTAATTATAATATATATATATATATATATTTATATGTATATATATGTATTTATTTGTGATTAGGATGCTTTGTGATGAAAATTCTCATAGTTTATTGCTTTCTTTGGGTTCGTGAAGTGAAGGGTATTTCACTATCGTGCCGGTCACATGTTTTTTTTAGGATGTGACAAAAATAGTTCACGAAGAGAGATCAACCCCAAGAACAAAGGGAAATTAGCGATTTGGAGAACAGCTACTTCTCAACGATCCCTTCCGTTGCGACATTCGACTCTGAAGGTCTAATCAAAGTAAAGGAAACAATTACAATGCTTGTAATTGTGTATACATCAGTATATAAATTGTCACACCACATCATCTAGAACTCAAAGACCAAAAATCGATCTTTCCACAATTACCGTATAAAGAATATATAAAAATAAATAAATAAATAGGTAATCAAATAATCCGTTCTCTTCCTTGTGTCTTTTCTTGGCCTAAGGCCCAAGTTATACAAATACATGTCTCATGTGCATACCTAAACCTCAATCTGTATTTCCCAAAGAAGTGCCTCCAATTGGCTACCATAACTATGCTATTATAAACAACCATAAAAATAGGACGATGTATTATATTAAAGCATTAATTCATGAAATAAAAAATAAAAGATAACCATTGACCTATATCTTTCTTCATCCATAGTCCAAACTAAATAAATCCACAAGTTATGCTAAGCATAAGTTCAAGTTCCTTACTGAATTAGTAGCAATTATAATCCCAAATGAATCTCTAACATTCACATACTTTATGAAAGAATACCAGCAAGCAAATATATTTATATGAATGTGTGAGTACATGCTATTCTACCACAACTAACCACCACCATAAGGAAATATGTAAGATGTTATACATACAAATAAGGTAATTACAAATAGATAGCCCATCCTTATTACACCTCTTAGCTTAAATGCCAAATATATACATATGTCCTATATGTATACCTAACCCCATCCTTATACCTTTGATAAGCCTCCACATGTGCCAGTACCCGGCACCATATCATTAAATATCACGTGCTAATACCCGATACTATATCATTAGATATCACGTGAATATATAATTCACATATTGGTTTACAATCATTTATGAGCATGAGTGATTCATATAAGATGGTATGTGAGCAAAATCAAAAATAGGAATAAAAAAAAAACATAAAGACATATATAATAGCAATACTATAATATGTACACAATTAAATTTTTACAACATAGTAGCACAAAAATGCCAAACATCATAGTCCATATCTCTAATATAAGTATATATAATAGGCTAGGTACACATTCAAAATCTATTCACACTTGTTAACCATGTGATAACCATATATATTACCCACTAAGAAGTTATTCTTAAGAAAATATAAGAAGAATTGTTTATTTACCCACACTTCCTTTTGTCATCATATTATCACTTTCATAAGTTAAAGAACATGCTACTTAGTTTCATAAACAATGAGTCTTCGGTTCATAGTAGGTAAAATTACCAAATCCTTGAAAATGAGGTCCATAGGAATTGTACCATGAAACAAGGATGATAGTAGATGTCATGAGTTCTTGTATGATATACTATCCATACTACAAAAGACAAGCACACACAACAATTCTCTTTTACCGTAGTCATACAAATAATTTGTCCAATTATAAACTCATTGAAAACCATAATTAATCATCCATAGGTAAAGTACAATTTATATCATCAATAATTACCCAATTAAAATTCCAAAGGTAGATCTCTTGTGGTACTTCTCAAAACAATTCAGCATTATCATTCTTTCCATCCCACTAAGCAACCTATATCCTTACACTAGTGCAAGGAATGATTGTTGTTCAAAGCTTTAACATATAACATCAAATAAGCATTCCTATCTTTATGGCTAGTATATTTTTAAACCTTCTTGTACTGAAAATAAAGTGAGTCAATTACGAGAAGAGAAGAGGTCATATTTACTCACCTTGATATAGCCACACTACCTTTAAATCCATTCAAAAATTGAAGAAGCATTGGAGAGATACTCCTTAGAGATAATAGATTGCTCATAACAAAAAAGGGAGAAATTTGGAGTTTTTTTTAAAAATTCTTTATGCTATAGTAAAAATGTTGTAGCTTCACTACCTTAGCCCGCCATAGTGGGCTACTTCTACCAGCCACAATAGCGTGACAATAGCACGGCAACAATGCTGCCATTCGCGCACTACAGTAGGCTTCCAGGGCTGCTACAAAGGGTGTGAGATGTCCCAGCTTCCTTGTCATGTTGATAAACATTTCCAAATCCCCCATAATGCAATCTAATCTTTTCTTAGCTAAAATTGTTACCTTGTTTAGCCCTTAACCACTCAAGGATAGCCAAAAGACCAACAAAGGAGGAAAAAATGGCACAACATAAGAACATTACATCAAAACCATTCCCATTTGTATATTTACTGATTGAATAGAAATCAAGCCAAGAAAGATTCAAATTCTCTCCCAATATTTAGTCAAACTATAATCTAGGATGAATTTAACAGCCCAAGAATCACTTAGGAACTCATTCAAACCCTTAATCACCACTAATCACTTCAACTTCCCCTTAAGATCTTGGTAATGAGAGAAAGAAAGAAAGGAGGAGAAACGAAAAGAGGAAAAGAGGAAGTTCAATCTTACCATAAGGGATAAGGTCACCATCGGTGATGGTGGTAGTGAGTGACGGTCTTCTTAGCTCTCTCTCTCTTCTTTGTTCTTCTCCCAGCCTCGGTGTCCCTCCCTCTTTTGTGGAAAAGCAAAAAAAAAAAAATTAGTGGGTGAGCCCTAGAATCTTCAAGAGATGAAATAGAAATGGATGTGACATTTGGCATGATCTTGTTAAAGAGGTAGACACTTGGCATGATCTCCAAATGCCACCTACTCCCATTTGCTAAAATAGCACATATCAAGCTTGCTTAATTTAAGCCTTCATCTAGGTCCTTAAATGTTTGTAAAATTTTAAATTCCACCCCTAACATCCAAATTCTTCAATTTCCACCATCCCTTAACTTATTCTCCTTTCATATAAATTTCCCAAAATCTGAAAAATTTTCAAGTAGGCCCTTATAGACTATTTTATTTTAGAAGGAATTTATTAATAAAAATTTTGAGATGTTACAATCTCCCCCTTATTAAAATTCAGTCCCTAAATTTTCTAATTTATAGCACGTCAGTTGATAGTTGAAGAAAAATTTCCAAGTTATCCTCCTTTTCTTCTTGAATAGTTCCCTTCTAGTACAGACTCACATCAATGATAGGGGAGTTTGATGTTAAACCCATACTCATCCCTAAATCCACAACAATTCAATCATTCCTTCCTTTTCAAATAAAATATCTCATATCACCTCTCCCTCGGGTTATACCCTTGGCGTCATCTAATCATACATCAGTATCCAAGCATGCTACATGTTCAGCTATTCTGAAATTCTTGAATTTACTCATTCTCCTGTATAATAGGAATTTCTTTAAGTTACTCTTCCTTTCATCAAGCATCCTTGGTTTAAAAGCGCATATGTCATCATATTTCTCTCATCCACTAAATTTTCACTCAATTGCTCCTAAGGATTTGCCATAGGACTCCTGCTTTCGTGGGCTAACTTCTCATTTCCAATAATATTCACTACGTCGTACGATCTTAATAATCTTGGCCAATGGTGCAACGTAGACAAGTTATTTCTAGAGAAGTAATAGTCCAATGCCACATCTAATATAGCCAGCCTTATTTCACCATGGTGTCCCCTATAGGAAAACTGTGTAACGTACATCAATTACCTTGACTTAATCCCATGTCACTAGCTCCACTCATGACATAAGACCTAGTACGTACCCCAACTTTAACCAATATAACTATATATACATCTAGTACATACAATAATATTTACATCTAAGCCCTCACCTCATTTCACATGGACCATTTTCATACATCCGCTCATCAAAAATTTTCTTGAACCCTCAAATAGTCTACAAGGATCGTGGACTATCCCCGACGTTTCCTTCCACTATAGAACTCGTCAACCAATTAAAACATAGAAAGATCCATCCATCCTTTTAATGAATTTGGACTCTCACAATCCTCATCTTGGAATTTAGATAAGTTACAATTCATGGGTCCCTCAGTGGCTTCTTCATGAGGTAACCATACAAAATTCTAGAATAAGGTAAGACAACCTACTTTTAAGCAATCATTCCATATTCACACAGTTTCTAATCACAACTATGAGTTACTGTCCCACCACACACCTTGCTACTCACACTGCTAGATTACGCTTCGAATCTCTTAGATTTCCTATACCATGGTTATACCTCGGTCCTCAGCATTTCCTCACATAGCCACAAAATTTTCACTCGTCCCCTGTTTAACACCAAACCAATTTATTTCCCTTTATAATTCTAGTGCTACTTCAGGCTTAATCACTACCATTCACTCTATACTACCCAAACCATATCATTCCTTTCCATAGTTCTGAGGTAACCTTATCCTCAAGTTTTTCATACATACCTATGATCCTTTCACTTGCATACCTTTACTCATCTTGGTTTCAAAATTCACCATGTTACGCCATAAGGACCCCCAATATTCTCCTTACAACAGACTATCCTTAGAGTTGTCCCTTTTTCATCAAAGTCTTATTTTAAACCCATTAACATGAGCATATCTACCCCCTTCAAGGACTCTTTATTCTCCACCACATATGTCAAAATCGTAAACCATTTAGAATTAGATATTCAATTAGGTGCCTTATGGATAACTGGCTATGGAACAAGACAAAAAGAATGACTCATAACAATCCTATAGGACCTTTAGCTGACCCTCACTCTGTGGTCATGCCGCAGTTCATGACTATAGAAGGAGGCCCGGCCAAGGTTACCTTGCTCTGTGACCCTTGAGAGACCTAAAACTCATCTTCTGATATCATTCTGTCACATCCCCCAAACTGGCAAGGTAACCTTATCCTCAAGTTTTTCATATATAACTATGATCCTTTCACTTGTATACCTTTACTCATCCCGGTTTCAAATTCACCATGTTACGCCATAAAGACCCCCAATATTCTCCTTACACCAACCTGTCCCTAGAGATATCTCTTTTTCGTCAGAGTCTTATATTAAACCCATTAATGTGAGCACATCTACCAGAAACTCTCTATTCTTCACCACACATGTCAAAACTATAAACCATTTACAATTAGATATTCAGTTTCAAAGGCCCCTTACGACCAACTAGCTATGGAACAAGACAAAAAGAAGGACTCACAACAATCCTATAGGACCTTTAGCTAACCCTTATTCTATAGTCATGTAGGGGTTCACGACTATAGAGGGAGGCTCGACCAAGGTTACCCTACTATGTGACTCGTGAGAGACCTAAAACTCATCCTTTGATACCATACGGTCACATCCCCTAAACTGGGTGTGTGATTGGCACGGTAATGAAGTATACACACATCGTAAGCCTGACTCATTCACTACATTTCATAGCCTCTAGAACACAATTATCATTTTTCATACATAATTAATTTAAATAAAATATTACATTAAACATCATATTCTTCCAGTGAGCAATCCATAAAAATAAATTTAAAGCATTAAAAATCCACACATTTTAGTTACTTCATCATTATTCAAATTTAACTACAACACAATCAATCCTCCTAGGAGTCTCACGTGGTAACAGAGCGACTTCTAGAATTCTTAAACGAATAGAACAAAATGGTTCACGAAGAGAGATCAACCCCAAGAACAAAGGGAAATTAGAGAGTTGAAGAATCGCTACTTCTCAACGATCCCTTCCGTTGCGACATTCGACCCTAAAAGGTGATCAAAAGGAACAAAGTGAGTAATTTAATTTCTCGATGAAGGTCTAATCAAAGTAAAGGAAATAATTAAAATGCTTGTAATTGTGTATACATCAGTATATAAGCTGTCACACCACATCATCCGGAACTCAAAGACCAAAAATCGATCTTTCACAATTACCGTGTAAAGAATGTATAAAAAAAATAAATAAATAGGTAACCAAATAATCTTTTGTCTTCCTTTTATCTTTTTCTTGGCATAAGGCCTAAGTTATACATATACATGTCTCATGTACATACCTAAACCTCAATTCGTATTTCCCAAAGAAGTGACTCCAATTGGCTACCAAACTATTCTATTATAAACAACCATAAAAAATAGGACAATGTATTATATTAAA
Organism: Biancaea sappan; assembly: GCA_037074585.1. Lineage (NCBI taxonomy): Eukaryota > Viridiplantae > Streptophyta > Magnoliopsida > Fabales > Fabaceae > Biancaea > Biancaea sappan. The sequence goes on from CM073490.1 coordinate 67,744,117, forward strand.
ACATTAATTCATGAAATAAAAAATAAAATATAGCCAATGACCTCTATCCTTCTTCATCCATAGTCCAAACTAAATAAATCGACAAGTTATGCTAAGCATAAATTTAAGTTCCTTACCGAATTAGTAGCAATTATAATCCTAAATGACTCTCTAACATTTGCATAATTTACCAAAAAATACCAATAAGCAAATATATTTATATGAGTGTGTGAGTACAAGGAATTCTACCACAACCAACCACCTCCATTAGGAAATATAAAAGATGTTATACATACTAACAAGGTAATTACAAATAGATAGCCCATCCTTATTACGCCTCTTAGCTTAAATGCCAAAAATATACATATGTCCCATATGTATACCTAACCCATCCTTATACCTTTGATAAGCCTCCACACGTGCCAGTACCCGACATCATATCATTAAATATCACGTGCCAATACCTGGCACTATATCATTAAATATCACGTGCCAATACCCCACACTATATCATTAAATATCACGTGCCAATACCCGGTACTATATCATTAAATATCATGTGCTAATACCTGACACTATATCATTAAATATCATGTGCCAATACCTGGCACCATATCATTAAATATCATGTGCCAATTCTCGGCACTATATCATTAAATATCACGTAACAATACCTGGCGCCATATCATTAAATATTACATGCCAATTCTTGGCACTATATCATTAAATATCACATGAATATATAATTCATAGATTGGTCCACAATCATTCATGAGCATGAGGGATTCATATAAGATGGTATGTGAGAAAAATCAAAATAGGAATAAACAAAACATAAAAATACATATATAATAGCAATACTATAACATGTACACAATCAAATTTTTACAACATAGTAGCACAAAAATGCTAAACATCATAGTCCACATCTCCAATATAAATATATATAAAAGGCTAGGTACACATTCATAATCTATTCATACTTGTTAACCATGTAATAACCACATATATTACCCATTAAGAAGTTATTCTTAATAAAATATAAGAAGAACTATTTATTAACCCATACTTCCTTTTTTCATCATATTATCTATTTCATAAGTTACAGAACATACTACTTAGTTTCATAAACAACAAGTGTTAGATTCATAGTAAGCAAAATTACCAAATCCTTGAAAATGAGGTCCACAAGAATTATAGCACGAAACAAGGATGATAGTGGATGTCATGAGCTCTTGTATCATATATTATCCATACTACAAAAGACTAGCACACACAACAATTCTCTTTTACCTTGGTCATACAAATAATTTGTCCAATTATAAACTCATTGAAAACCATAATTTAACCATCTATAGGTAAGGTACAATTTATACCATCAATAATTACCCAATTATAATTCCAAAGGTAGATCTCTTGTGATACTTCTCAAAATAATTCAATATTATCATTATTTCCATACCACTAAGCAACCTATATCCTTACACTAGTGCAAAGAATGATTATAGTTCAAAGCTTTCCCATATGACATAAAATAAGCATTCCTATCTTTATGGCTAGTAAATTTTTAAACCTTCGTCTGCTTAAAATAAAGTGATTCAATTGTGAGAAGGGAAGAGGTCATATTTACTCACCTTGGTATAGCCACACTACCTTAAAATCCATCTCAAAGTTGAAGAAGCATTGCCTAAAGATAATGGAATACTCATAAGCAAAATGGGGAGAAATTTAAAGTTTTTTTTAAAAGAATCCTTACTACTACAGTAAAAATGCTGCAACTTCCTTGTCTTCAACCCGCCACAATAGGCGTGACAACAGCACATCAGTTGTGTAGCCATTCGAGCACTGCAGAGGACATGAGACATCCCAGCTCCCCTGTCACACTGAAAAACATTTCCAAATCCCCCATAATGCAATCTAATCATTTATTAGCTTAAATTGTTACCTTGCTCAGCCCTTATCCACTCAAGGATAGCCAAAAGACCAACAAAGGAGGAAAGAATGGCACAACATAAGAACATTACATCAAAACCATTCCTATTTGTATATTTATCGATTAAAGAGAAATCAAGCCAAGAAAGATTCAAATTCTCTCCCAATATTTAGTCAAACTATACTCTAGGATGAATTTAACAACCAAGAATCACTTAGGAACTCATTCAAACCCTTAATCACCATTAATTACTTCAACCTCCCCCTAAGATCTTGGTCATGATAGAAAGAAAGAAGGGAAGAAAAACCAAAAGAGTAGAAATAAAACACCTAGTATTGTAATGGATGGATGTGTATAATTTGGTGTTGATTTGTTTTTTGCTTTTAAAGCTTTGTTTCAAAATGGATAAAGGGAAAAGATTATTCATATATATATATATATTTTATTATTATTCTGGCAATTGGTACTCTGATGGTCATTTAGTATTGTTCTGGTTTATCATTTTTGCATGTTTTGGTAAGGCATACAGGGGCGGTGTGGGATCCACATCGTGCCAGTCACTACCACATTTTGGGGGACAAGATAGATGTCATACAAGATGCATAGCTAAAGGCTAGGAAACGAGCAAAGTTTTCATAAAACCAAATAGTCCTTGTAAGATGAAAGGTTTTGGTTTTTGAAATTCGATGACTGAATTTCTTTAAGGGGAAAGTTATGTAATACCCGTGGTATTACCTAGAAGGTAAAGAGTGTATTTTTGTACATGTGGAAAATTTTCATGATTGTGTAATACTCATCATTTTCTTTTTCTATTATTGCATATGAATTGGAGGATTGTTTTTCCATGAGATTGAATGTGTTTATGCACACGAGCTTTGTTTGAATCAATGAAAATGTGCATGATGGGTATTTATGGAATTGAAGCATGAGCTTGCTTGCATATTTATGTTTGACTTGTTAATATGTGGGTTGTTGCCTTGAAATAATTTGGGGAAGCTTGATGGGATGACATAATCAAGTAAAGGACTAAAGTGAAAGGAAAGAAAGTGCCATGTAATCTCGTGAAAAAGGATAAATAAGAATCCTTGTGAGAGTTAGGCTTAGTGAGGGTAGGTTGTATGGTTGGTGCCATAAGATTGGTGGAAGGGGAACTATTTTTGCATATGGGTCCTATAGAGGGATTAGAATGAATTAGTTTTTAAGACTATGTTTAAGAGTGTTGAAATGGAAAATGAAGGTTTTGAGGTAAATTTAATGTGATAAGCTATGTGAGAGTAGGATGACTAAAGTCTGTTGGGTTTTAGAGTCAGATGCAATATTTTAGTGAATTGCTATTATTGTCCTTGAACTAGAGAGGCTTATGCTTATAGTTGAAGGGCAAGGTGGTGAATGAAGAAATTAAAAGCCCTGCCCCCACACTTAGTTGACACTCGCTTCATGCCTCATGCTGTCCTCTCAGTCTCTCTCATTTCCTATTTTTGCCTCTCCCTTTCTCACGGCCAAGTGAAGCTTCAAGTTCTCTCAACCACCAACTTCCAGTGATATTCCAACCATGACAACCTCAAACATTGAGAGGTTCTAGAGTTGAGGTGAATCAAGATTCCCCTTTTCCTTCTTCATTTTTGCATGAGAGAAACCCTTAGGGCTAGTTGTTCAAGAAATCTTTGGTTATGTGAATGTTTGATGCTTCCAAATCATATTTCAAGCTCCTAAACTTCTTTCCCCTCCATTCTGTAATTTAGGATGATATATTAAGCATAAAACATAAATTTCTTGAAGGAATCTACACTAGTTGGCTTTATAAGAAATTATAAAAAAGATTGAGGAAAATGATTTTAATCTTGAATCCAACTTGCATATGATGATTTGAAGTGTTATTAGTTGATGAAAATCTTGCATTTGATGATATAAATTATTGAGAATGAAGGTTGAATGGTTTAGGGTGGAAAGGATAACACTTGGAAGCTAAAACAGGGCAATTTTTATATTCTGCCTAGATGCTAGCACTGAGTGTTGGGATGATAGAAAGGGTTTGGAGTTATAGAACCCTGCTAATGGGCTCTTAGCATTAGGGTTGTCAAGCCCCAATCTCAAGAACATGATCAGCAAAGTTGTAGGATCCTTACCACCACTACAAGCTTGAATTCACGAACACTTAGTCTACACAACCAAAAGTAATAATTAAAGAAAACCTTCACACGTCCATATACATAGAAAACCTAGGAGTTCTATCTACTATAGAGCAACTCATGGAACCCAAACATATCTGACTTAATGCAACCCAAACTTGAAATGGGAGTTGATGACAAAGAAGCTCCGCCACTCCTCGTATGAAGTCCGACCAACTAACCGGATCCTGTAAGGGTATAAGAAAAGGATAAGTATGAAAATACTCAGTGAGGAAACAATTAAACTGAATAGATTACCACCACATGCAGATTGCAAGAATGGGACATGAAATTGATATCCCATTCACCAATACTAGGTCCAAGCCTCATTCTACACAACCTGTATACGCAGGTAAAGAAGTCCTATCCTATGAACGCGATCATCATTAAATCACGCATCATAAGGGAAATACAAAGACCTTATCGTCACATTTAAATAAGTAAATTCAACACCTTCAGATAAAGCACACATAAGATGAATGCTCATTTAACTCAGCATAATTCCAATATATGCAATATGTCCACTGTTCTAGGACATTTGAAGTTTATAATATATCCACCGTTATAGGACATTTAAATTTATGATATGTCCACCATTCAAGGACATTTGAATTTATGATGTATCCACTGTCCTTGGACATTTAAAGTTAAAAATATTTCTACCATTCTAGGACATTTGAATTTATGATATGTCCACCATTCCAGAACATTTGAATTTATGATGTGTCCACTGTTCCAGGACATTTGAAGTTTATATGTCCACTGTTCCAAGAAAATTGAATTTATGATATGTCTATCATTCTAGGACATTTGAATTTATGATGTATCCACCATTCTAGGACATTCGAATTTATGATATGTCTACTGTTCTCGGACATTTGAATTTATAATATTTAATATAATTCCCTCTTGGCAAAGCTGCAAGATTATTATTCCAGCCTTGGCGAAGCTACAAGATTATAATTATATATGCATCCACTATATCCATCACATATAATCAATTATAATTAAATATTACCTTAGAATAAAAAATGTTCAACCAAAGAAAGCATGCATACATAAGTCCATTACGCAGGCACATCATAGTACAATAAGTCAATTAACAGCTACTACCCCATAACATGATCTCCCACGCATAAATTGCTAGCATCTAGAGGGAGGTCATTCACTCAAGTAAGAATAAAATAGTAGATTTAATTGTTTACAAGAACAATTTACCATAACACATCACATAGCACTTACAACCATAATATTCCTCTAAAATTCCCCAATCTTAAGTACCCCATAATCCAAGGAGACAATTTGTTTACGAAACATCAATCCAACACATAGATTCATTGAAATACTCTTGCTCCTCGGAAAGAGAATGTGGTCACTTTTCACAATAATTGCACTAACACATCCAACACTCGAGAATTTAGCAATATATATATATACTCAACAAACAACATCATTAAAATTCATCAACCTACATGGCAACAACAAGGCCCGATTATATCACCATACTTGTTCAAATTCTAAAATAGGCCACACTATTCCCATCACTACCCAAGAATTTCCTATAGTGGTACCACCTCTGACAACTGAGGTCACCCAAGGCATTACTAAGGAGGTTAGTTGGGCATTTTCCTTATTTCCTCAACTTTACACAGGTTATGCCTAAGTAAGAAGGATATGAGTATAAGCATATATGTTTATATCTATTTGAGATATATGCCACAAGGCAGTGAAGGAATCACTCTCACATGTAAAAATATAGCACAACTAAATGTATTATTTAGACTTATGAGTAATTTAACATGGTCCATCACTAGAGTGTTAAGAGTTCTCATTTCATGATATAGCCACTTGAACTTATTTCCTTAGGTCATAGGAGAAGAGGAAATATATCTTGATACTTATGCCATCCATGCATACCCAGTCATGCTACAACCTCCCAGGGATAACCCAATCTAGAAATCACCTATAAATGAATTTACCTATCTTGTGTGCTCATTAAATAGGGTTATACTTTACTCACGAAATGTCTAGATTTCCTACTCTCCCTTATGTTCATTCTTTGCAAACAACTATGATATTTTGCTTGGGTGAGAATGAATAGAAATTTTAACATACCACACATGTCACCAAAAATTAGATAAAGTGGAATCACTCCTTCACATGACCAAAGCTTCTATTCCAACACAAAAATATCATCATTCAAAAAGTATATTTCAAGGAGTAACCTAAGCCTTGATGACACATAATTAAATTGTACAATTATGAAAAAGATAAGAGAGGTCCCTCATATGAGTATGAAGCACTTTCGACCTCGAAAGAATGTCCTAGCCAAATCTTGAACCAAAAAATCATCTCCCAACATCTACAGACCAAGTCAACAAAAGGAAAGGGGATTAAAATTACACTTAGGTTGGCGCTTGGGGCGCTAGCCCTTCAACTCTCGGCCACTTGCCTGGGAGCCAAATAGTAGAAATTCAAACATTAGTTCGGTTTAAACATTCCTACCCCAAAATCAGCCATTTTTTCACCATTTTTCATGATTCCTTTTAAGGGTTTTCTTCCTTAATGTTCTAAGGTCAATATGGCATAAAAACCCTAAAATTCTATGATTATAAGCTTAAATCATCAATTTCTCAAGATAAACCCTAACTTTCACATATGTTCCTTTTTCCATGAAATCTATTTCCAAGCATGATACATTCTTAAATGTCTTATTCTAGACTTATCAGAAGTCAGCCAAGAGTGGTTTAGAAGATTACCCAAACCTTGGAACTTATAAACAAAGCATTTCTCTTCCAAAAACCACCATGATTCAAAAATGAAGGAAAAGGAAAGGAAAGATATGTTCACCTTGTCCTCCTTGCTCTTGTTGGCATGGTGGCTCGTCAAAGCTCCGTCCTCTCGCAGGTGATACATGGCCAGAAGATTGGAGATGATGGTTGGAGAGGCATATTTGAAGAGAAGGTGAGAGCTTCATGAGAAATAGGGGAAAGCAACATGAATATAATGAAAATGAGTGTGTGTGTGTGTATGTGCTCATATTAAGGTGTAAGTGGGGCCTACTACTTCTTCCTTCATCTTAGTCCCTCTTATAGCCAACATTTAAATGAGACTTATATAGAGTGTTGGAACAAACTTTAATTTTAAAAAAAAAGGGCACTTGACTATACTCTCATTAAAAGATACATCATCACACCCTATTTTTTTCTAAGTTGACAAAAATTTTGCACTCATTTACTTTAGTCCTTAAATCATTTTCCTTCCACAAGAACGAATTTCTTTTTGCACCCAAAGTACTCCTTAGGAAGTTCCAACTAATATCTGAAAATGACAGATATTACAATATTACCCCCTTAAATAAATTTGGTCCTCGAATTTCATATCGTACTAACGCACTGATAAACAAGGTATTTTCTGTACTTTTCCTTTCTCCTCTCCCACGTTGCTTTTTCAGCAAGTGGTTCCATTATGTCTTTGAGCTATGGTACCCTTTCCCTGTTCTTCCAAAATGATTATTGATAACTCTCTCTTTGTGTGTTCCTAAATTATTAAGCACTTATCTTCCACATCCTCATGCGGCTACATATGCCTACACAGTCCACCATTTCTTATTGGTGTTGAGGTATATCAATCTTGAATCCTTCAAGATCTCTTCTCGTTCTCATCAGATAGTTATAACTTAAAAGTGGCTAGACATACATTTCATCGAACATATGTCCATTCCATCCAGTTATACAGTGAGATAAATAGTATACCAGCTGATATCTGTGATCCAGTGTGGCTTTTCACTCGAGGCACAGCTCCCTCTTATTTCCTTATCTAATTCCATTCTTTAAACCATTATTTCCTATCTGTCACATCCTTGACATGTTGATTTGTCCTCCCTCACAACCACTTGTTCATCCATTAATATGACTGAATCCTTAGGTATACCTAAACTTTGAGGGTATATTAGGTCCTTTGACACACTAATGTCCACTAGTAATTCTCTTCTAAGCGATACTGCACATTATCACTCATGATTTAGAATATTTCCCTTTTGTATGTCACTCTCTAATCTTCTCACCACCCATTGTAGTCTACCATACACACCATCATATCTGTCTCTCAACATTCCTAATCCATGTTTCAAGTAGCTGTGATTAGCACTTTTGATATTAGACATTGATGCTTGCTGTTGTACCTTCAGATGGTGTAAGTGAACAAGAGACACCACTCTGAGGTACATAAACTAAGTTCCATAATTCATATTTACTAAGGTTCCTATCTTAACTGCTATGGGGTTTGCTTACCTCAAAGGCAGATATAAGGGTCTACCTAATGTGTTCATCCATGCAAAGGTTAATTTCCCAAAATGTAGGATAGTCTACCTGACGAGTTCCATTCACTGGAATTTGGTTCTGACCCATATAAAACAAGACAGTAATTTATTAAGCACCTCAAAGTAAATAGGGGTACAGTCATCACATCATACATAAAGAAGTGCACTTAGTGCTCAAAGATATTCTAACCTAATTCAAGCGCCCAGGCACATATCGGACATTCAACATAGTTTAATTATGCAGTATTGCTGTTAATTTCATTCTGACCTGGTTTACTACCCAGTTGCCCCCTAAAGGTAAAAGTTAATATCAATAAGGTAATTATCACTATGCACTGAGAATGAAATTACAGCTTTGTACATATTTGTGATCCCTTTTAGAAGGTATAAAGTCAAATAACATTAAATTGACATATATGAATCAAGAATGATGCTTATAGTTCCCTTATCTATTGCTTGGGTTGGTACTCGCCCTTCTCTGTTGGCTAGAGTTCATTTGATCCCTAACTACACCTATTTAAGAAGCTTTATATAAAAGCACTTAACACACTAGTTTTATGCCAACTCAAAATGATGCTATAGGCACATATATAATCACATTCAAGGATCTATAGGCAAAAGCAATATAGATTACATATCTCACCTTAAGTCACACAATCATATATATTCATTAATTAACATGCATACGGGTCAATCGATATAGGTATACTTTCATTAACATTTAGTCTACGATAAACATTTCGGGTAGAACAATTCATGTAAGGAACCCAATTCAATCATTTCCCAATGTATACAAGAAATTTTGAAATTACTGATCTTCTTTGGGTCAATACCCTTAATCATGAACATGTTTCATTTACTAGGCTGTACCCTCATCCAAATGGTACACTTAACCTCTTGGGTTGTGCCACAATCACACTCATACGTTAGAGGCCCACTAGGGGTGTGCCCTCAACCGATCCAGTCCTCTTATTTCACTCCCCTAATTATGTATGCCACCATGTATATGCCACAATTTATTCAACAACACTCAATTTGATTTAAGTCTATATTACACATGCAAAAGTTTCACTATTCATATACTATGGCCTCAGTTTTGTGCATATTTAACAAAATCAACCAATCATTTCAACAATATTTATATACTTTATACACGTCACTTAACTCATAATAGTTTAATTTTCATGCACATGATTGATAAATAGATTAGACATCAAGTATATAAATCATGAAAGAATGATCTTCCAACACCCTCTATGGTGCTCTTACACATATACAATGAGTGGCAGTATAGATGCTTCCTCAAGCCTATGCGCTTATCCAAGATAAACAACTCTCTGTGTTATACCTGATATGACATATTCTATACTACAAACACACATCTCAAGGTAGAGAGAAGGTCTATATGACCACAAGGAAGAAGTATGACATGAACAAAAATACCATCCTTGACCACCACAGGGCCTTTAATGGAACCTTAACCTATGGTTGTGCCGTAGCTCATAACAATAGGGGAGGGCCCATCAAGGTTACCTTACTCTATAGTAAGTAGAAGACCTATAGCCTACTCTCGGATACCAACTTTGTCACGCCCAATCATGGGAACATGACCGGCACGGTAGTAGGATCTTGACCACCACCGTAAGCTTGAATTCACGAACACTTAGTCCAAATAAAAAAAGTAATAATTAAAGAAAACCTTCATACATCCACATATATAGAAAACCTAGGAGTTTTATCTACTAAAGAGCAACTCAAGGAACCCAGACATACTCGTCTTAACACCTAAATTTGAAGAGGGAGTTGATGACATAGAAACTCTGCCATTCCTCGTACGTAGTCCGACTAACTAATCAGATCTTGCAAGGGCACAAGAAAAGGGTGAGTATGAAAATACTCAATAAGGAAACAATCAAACTAAATAGATTACCATCACGTGTCGATCACAGGAATGAGACATGAAATTGATATCCTATTCACCAATACTAGGCCCAAGCCTCATTCTACATAACCTACATAGTCAGGTGAAGAAGTTCTATCCTATGCATGCGATCATCATTAAATCACGCATCATAAAGAAAATACAAAGACCATATCATCATATTTAAATAAGTAAATTCAATGTCTTCACATAAAGTACACATGAGATGAATGGCCATTAACTCAGCATAATTCCAATATATGCAATATGTTCACTGTTCCAGACATTTGAAGTTTATAATATGTCCATCATTCCAAGACATTTAAATTTATGACATGTCCATCATTCCAAGAAATTTGAATTTATGATGTGTCCACCATTCTTGGACATTTGAAATTAATAATATGTCTACCGTTCTAAGACATTTGAATTTATGATATGTCCATCATTTCAGGACATTTGAATTTATGATGTGTCTACAATTTTAGGACATCTGAAGTTTATAATATGTTCACCATTCTAGGATATTGGAATTTATGATATGTCCACCATTCCAAGACATTTGAATTTATGATGTGTCCACCATTCCAGGACATTTGAATTTATGATATGTCCACTATTCCAGGACATTTAAAGTTTATAATATGTCCAGCATTCCAGGACATTGAAATTTATAATATGTCTACCATTCCAGGATATTTGAATTTATGATGTGTCCACTATTCTAGGACATTTGAATTTATGATATGTCCACCTTTCCAGGACATTTGAAGTTATAATATGTCCACTTTTACAGGACATTTGAATTTATAATATTTAATATAACTCCTTCTTGGCAAAGCCGTAGGATTATAATTCCTTCTTGGCAAAGCCACAGAATTATAATTATATATGAATCCACTATATCCATCATATGTAATCAATTATAATTAAATATTACCTCAGCATCAACAATGTTCAAGCAAAGAAAGCAAGCATACATAAGTCTATTACATAGGCACCTTATAGTACAATAAGTCAATTAACGACTACCACCCCATAACATGATCTCCAATGCATAAATTGCTTTCATCTAGAGGGGGTCACTCACTCAAGTAAGAATAAAATAGTAGATTTCATTGTTTAGAAGAATATCACAACACATCTCATAGCACTTATAATCATAATATTCCTCTAAAAGTCCCCAATCTTAAATACCCCATAATCCAGGGACACAGTTTGTCTACAAAGCATAAATCCAACACAGATTCATTGAAATATTCTTGCCCCTCAGAAAGGGAATGTGGTGACATTTCACAATAATTGCATTAACATTTCCAACACTTAAGAATTTAGCAATATATATGTACTTAACAAATAACATCATTAAAATTCATCAACTTACATGGCAACAACAAGCACGGTTATATCACCATACCCGTTCAAATTATAAAATAGACCACAGTATTCCCATTACTACCTAGGACTCTCTCACAGTGGTACCACCTCTGACAACTGAGGTCACCCAAGGTGTTACTAAGGAGTTTAGTTGGGCATTTTCCTCATTTATTTCCTCAACTATACATTGGTTATGCTTAAACAAGAGGGAAATGAGTGTTAGCATATATATATATTTATATCCATTTCAAATATACGGCATAAGGCAGTTGATAATTCTTTGAACTAGAATTATTATGGCTTTAAATTCAATCATTTTAGCTAGTTCTTTATTTAATCTTGTATGATTGTATGTTAATTTTATCATTATTTTAAGCTTTCATAGTAGTTTTTAATTGTTTAATTTATCTTTAGTTTATTTCAATTTTTCTTTCATTTTTCTTGTAGGTTAAAGTTGTTTTCCTAAAGCCATAGCTCTGCGCCAGGAACTATAGCTCAGTAATGCTATGGGTTTTTGAAGAGTGACGCATCATTAAGCGATGGCAAAGTATCGCTCAATGATGACGTCCTCTAGTTTTCGTGTTCCTCCCGGGGGTTCATCGCTGAGCAATGATCTCGCATCACTTAGCAATGATGTCCTCTAATTTTCGTGTTCCTCCCAGTGGGTTCATCATTGAGCGATGGTCTCGCGTTGCTAGTGATGATGTTAGTGATGCTACACTTTTGGAAGCTTTTGAAAGACTTATTTTGCTATTGACCTAATTACTTTTGGAGAAATCTCAAATCTACAGGTAAGGATGGGCAAGGAGAACTTGATTGGGGATAATCAGGACCTCTGATTCTCTTAATTTTTCTTCTGAACTTTCACTATGATCTTTGTTCTTTGTTTGTGCTGTTTTCTCCATTAGAATCATGAATCACTAAACTCTTAGAGTTAAAGATTGATATAGCTTGTTTCAAATGAGGTTTTACTGATTGTATGGATTCTTTTTAATGCAATTTTGATTGTTGGAGTAGTTTTCATTGTTTAAATTGCCTCTTGAATGATTGATCACTATTTTATGAAATTTGGGATTTATATTGATACTATGGATAGTTCAATATAAAGTCACCATTATAATTACTACTATAAATTAGGTTAATCTAGAGATAGATAACTTTGTTTATGTGGTTTTTGTGAATTTCTTGAGCTTAATCACCTAATCAAATAATTGTACTAAGGAATTGGACAATTATTTAAATTATGTCGAATTGAATCCCAAGGAATTAGGTTTAATTAATTTTGAGAAATTAGCCAACAACAAAAGAATTTGACATTAAGAGGAATCATCTTTTGGTAATTCAAAGGTTAATTTGTCTATGAATTAACTGGACTAAGAAACAAGAAATCAATCCCTTGCTCCCTTTCATCCATTGTTAATTTTCTAATCTTTTTTTTTGTTCTTTGTTTTCCAAATTTCTACTTAAAATTTATTTAGAGTTTACTTTAACTCAATCTATATTTTGTTCAGATAGAATCTAAATTAGCAAAATTGGTAATTGTCAATAGTCAATCTCTATGTAAACAATATTCTTTTCTCACTACTTTACTACTTGTGTGTGTCCCAATACATTTGCTGGAAAATTCACATCAGTAGCAAGCCAACCTAGTGGCCACCAACAAGTAACTTGATTCCCTACCTTTAGTATGTTATAACAAGGGAATCACTCTCACATGCAAAAATATAGCACAAGTAAATGTATTATTTAGACTTACGAGTAATTTAACATGGTCTATCACTAGAGAGTTAAGAGTTCTCATTTCATGATATAGCCTTTTGAACTTGTTACCTTGGGTCATAGGAGAAGAGGAAATATATCCCAATACTTATCCCTTCCATGCATACTAGCATCCTGGATTTTTGGGTGTTACTGTAGCTGGTATAGTAGTGTGTGCCTGGAAAATAGGAGGAAAAATCTTCTGTTTTGGTGGGAGGAAAAATAGCATAAAGGGGTGTAATATCCTAGATTTTTAATTAGTGTGATGGGCCTTTAAAGTTAAAAAAAATTTGGAATTAAAATTTTAAATTTGAAATATATAATGAGGATTAATTCGTAATAATGGATTATTGAGAACTTACTTTAAAATTTAAAAATTGTATGGATTTTTTTTAATTAGTGAAAATATGTGATATAAGGTGATGGGAAAAATATTGGATGAAATATAAAATTTTAGGAATTTCTTTCACAAGATCCGTAAGGACTTGAGTGAATTGCTAATTTAAGGAAAGGTGACTTATGTAATTTACACCAAAAACAAAAAGTGGCAAAATGGAAGCTAGGCACGTGTCTTTCTTTCTCCATCAACTTAATATGGAAGCTGCTATGGATTTTAAGCTTTTAAGTCTTCATAGAGTCCAAAATCGGTCTCTTTCTCTCCCTCTTTCTTTTTGTTCCTATCATCGCACCCTTCTTCCTCTTCTTCTTCATCAATTGGGTTGTCAAGGTGGAGCTCACGGTGATGAGGCATGGCAACAGAAGTTTCTTCATGCAAATCATAACAATTTTTCCTCAATGAAGCTAGTTTAGAACGAAGAGAGTTTAGACAGTAAATTCTTTTGGTTTCTGGTTTATCTCCTAATTGTCCATCTCTATTAAGGCTAGATTAGGACTACTTGTTTAAGAGTCTCAATTAGAAAAGAATCCCTCTAGTTTGTGCAGTAGAAACAGTAACACATTAAAGGATTAAGCAAAAACAGCGTGCCGAGAGGTAAGCGAAATCGAACCTTTTCTGGATTAAGTGAATAATAATTGTGAAATTAAGACTGATTATTAAACTTTACAGTTACATGACTCTGCTGCATAAGGGTGTGTTCTGTGACTACTTATTCTGGGAATTTAAGAAGATTTAGAACTATATTAAGAACCTAAGTGTTGAAATTAAAGATAAGAAATTATGCAAGGTTTTGAATTGTGAATTTAATTTTGCCTAATGTAATTGTTGTCATTTGTTGCTACTGAGGTTTTTGGACAATTTGAGCCATTAAATGAGCTCCAATGGTCAGGAAATTTAGAATGCAACTAGAAATAATGTTCAAGAATATACATAAATTATTTCAAAATTTTTAGGGTTGGTCTGGTACCCCTAATGCACCAAAAACAGTAGTTGAAATTTGAGATAGGCAGTATAAGATTGATTTGTCATGCTTCTAGTTTTGTGTTTTTGGATGACCAAATGAATTCCTAAAACCATCAAATTATAGTGAGAGGTTCTTGATATAGTGGTAATCTAATTTGGATAGTTTCAATCTCATTAAAATTGGTTTGCTTGGTCAAGTAAACATGAGAACAACACTTTGTTCAGTGCAGAGCAAGTCTGAGCAATTTAGGATACTGATTCAGTTTTGGCAGCTAAAGGCCTTATTTTGATCTAAATTTTTTATGGCACTTTGCTAAGACATGAAATAATGATCTGTAAAATTTAATTGCATTGGATATGGTTAAGATGGTCTTTCAAACAAAAAATAGAACCTATGCAGAAATCAAATAGTTCTGGCCTATGGTCACTAAAAGAGTGTTTAGAGGAGTCAAACAATAGAATTTTGGTCTAAAAGTTTTATTCTAGTATGCCAACACATAAGGATAGTTGTGTGTCAAATTTCACAATTTTTGGAGTTCTAGATCAATACCAGAAATTCTCTAAAGAATGGACTCAAATTTACTTCAAAATAGAACAAGGATAAATGTTTGGTAGCTTATGCTCTAAATTGATGTTATTTCTGGTTTAACTTGTTCTCTAGGCCTTCAGTGAGATTTTTGATATCCTTTCTTTGGAATTAAAGAGTATATTTGGCTCGAATCCAAGGTGAGGGACTTCTACTCTGTCTTGCTAAATTTCCCTCTTATACTTTATTATAGACATATTTATATACATATTTGTATAGTTTCAAGTTACGAATTAAGCATTAAATTCCATAGATGTATTATGTGTGGTGGCTTGAACAGAATGATCTTTTGTATATTTAGACTTATGTATATATGGAATGTAACGTATGTGATTGACTTGGAAATTTATACGAATTGAGTTATGCCGAATTATATTAACTGGTTGTGGAAGTGTATGAAGAGTAATGAATAAAGCATGGATTATTACAAGTTTCTAATATGATATTATTGTGGAAGTTATGGATTATTTATAAGTACTGAAATAGTTGAGGAATGTGCGTCTATGCGAGTTGTTTCTATGGATAATCGCATGTAATTAAAATGATGTATATAATATATATATATATATATTTAACTGTATGTACATATAATCATATTAATGGCTATGAGAACGACTTGAGGGGTGTATATGCATATACTTACCTATTTACTTTTAAATTGAGTATAGGGGAAATGTATACATATATACACATACACATACACATATATATAGACATAGGAATTTTTACACATGCAAATTCATGAGGTCTCATAAGATGTACCTTAAGGTAAGTATGTTTATGAGTGTGCCAACCCGTATTTTCCTTTTAGGCGAGCATGTATACACCTATACCCCTTCGTACACAACTCAATTCATTTACTTGAAAATGTGGTATGGTTATATGTGTGTACACATGCAAACTTACATATGTATAAATAATGACCATTAAGTGAATGATTGTGACATAAATAACCCAATGGTGATATATAAATAATTATGGGAATTATTGATGAAATATTATATCAGTGTGATATACCTCCTTAAAAATAAATATAGAACAAGTCATAAGCACATGTGTTTTGGTACATGATGAGTACTGATGTTTTATGAATTGTGGATGAATGAGAATGCTTTTGAATGTGATTGTGATTTTGTTTGCTTGGAAAGGAAGGCATAGTGGTGCACCCCATGGGATGAGTTATAGATGGAGTGATAACGGTGGTCTCTTACCATTATGGAGTAATACGGGTGGATGCCGTGGGGACAGTAGGCAACTATCTAGTGGTACCCTAGATAACCCGGTTGGTATGGGAAACTCTGTGATTGATTGACCTATTTTTTGTTATGAGTTATTCTGAATTATGCTATATTGTGATGTTTTGTTGCATTTATGATTCCTTGGCTTGAAGTGATTACATTGTGTTAGAATTAATGTTGCTTGCATTATTTATATTATGCCATGGCGTGGCGCTTAGCATAACCGAAAATATTAAGTAAGGGATTAACCACCTATATATATATATATATTCAATATGATTATTCAGGTTTAATTAGTTTCTTCTTTTATTTTATGAGTTAGTTGGATAGTTGTGGCTTGATGATGTCTATCTATTATAAAATGTCTAGCCTTGTGTGGTTAAGTATGACTCTATGTTTTATGGCGGATTATGTCCTTGCCTTGAGTTCTTGTGAATAGATCCACGGGGAATTCAAATGAATATATCTTTAATTATAGGTACGATCATATACGTACTTCTTTAAGAGGCAAGCGCTAGCCTTTCAACTCTTGGCCACTTGCAAGAGGCTCGGCACCTGGGGCTCCACCTATGGCACCTTGGGTGCCAAGTAGCAAAATTTTGAACATCAGTTTAGTTTCAACATTCCAGCCCTGAAATCAGCCATTTTTTCACCATTTTCCATGATTCCTTTTAGGGGTTTTCTTCCTTAATGTTCTCACGTCAATATGGCACAAAACCCCTAAGCTAATTCTATGATTCTAAGCTTAAATTGTCAATTTCTCAAGATAAACCCTAACTTTCACCTATCTTCCCTTTTCCATGAAATCTATTTCCAAGCATGATACATTGTTAAATATCTAATTCTAGACTCATCATAAGTTAGCCAAAAGTGTTTTAGAAGGTTACCCAAACCTCAAAACTTACAAACAAAGCATTTCTCTTCCAAAAACCACCAAGATCTGAAAATGTAAGAAAGGAAAGGAAATAGATGTTCACCTTGTCCTCCTTGCTCTTTCTGGCTTGGTGGCTTGCCAGAGCTCTATCCTCTCACCGGTGATACATGATTGGAGGCTTGGAGATGATGGTTGGATAAGCATATTTGAAGAGAAGGTGAGAGCTCCGTGAGAAATAGGGGAAAGCAACATGAGTATAATGAAAATAAGTTTGTGTGCTCATATTAAGGTGTAAGTGGGGCCCCACTACTTCCTCCTTCATCTTGGTCCCTCTTGTGACCAACATTTAATTGAGACTTACATAGAGTGTTGGATCAACTTTAATTTTAAAAAAGGGCACCCAACTACACTCTCATTAAAAGATACATCATCACATCCTATTGTTTCTAAGTTGACAAAAATTCTGCACTCATTCACTTTAGTCCTTAAATCATTTTCCTTCTAGAAGAACAACAATTTTTTTTTTGCACCCCAAGGTACTCCTTAGGAAGTTCCAATAACTAATAGCTAAAAGTGGTGGATATTATAGTGGCACCATCATGTAATTTTAAGAATTTCAAATGGTTATAACTATCTCGTTGGAACTTCATTTTTAGAAAATAAGATATCGTTGGAAAGCTCTTTGAGTCTAGTTTCAAATGAGATAAGTTTCATTCTAAAATTCTTTATCCTTTAAGAGATATAGCCAAACGAGTAACCAAAGGTCAGAAATTATGGCAAGCAGTTCCTTATCTTACGATTCTGACATCTTTTACATGGTTTTGTTATAGGGATGAACTCTTTATCATATCTTACATATCAATTGGAACTAGCCAAGGTAGGTAAACATATCTTGGCTCAAAGGTGAGGGACGAATATCATTCTAATATTTGTTTGCATAACATTATCAATCTTAATGTTATTGGGATTCATATGATATGTGTTAGAAACACAATTGGGTACACACACATGCACACACATACATACACACAAGCATACATTCACATACACTTATATATAGATACATAGAACTTATAGTGATGGAATCATTATGAATGATATTTATATGTGAAGGATAAACATCATCCCTATATTATCTTGAGTGGCTTTGCATAGTCTTAACATGGTGATATTGTGTTGGGAGTAATTCCTATACATTGTTAAATAATGATAGTGTCCCAATCCTTGTAACATTTGTTACTATGACTTGATGAGTGGGATAAGTAATATGTGCTCTCTTAAATTGAATTTGCCTCTCATGACTAATTTGTGTTAGAGTAATGTTATTAAATGAACTTAGTTCCCCATTTATGTATGAAATGTATGTGTTGTGAAATGCAAACGAATCTTGTGTGGCCTTCCTGGGAATATGACATGGGTGACTCCAATTGCTGGAAATGGTACACTGTGGGAAAAGCCTAGAAAAATTATTGAAATGATTATGAGACATTAATTATTTTGCATGAAAGTTGTGATATTATTTTGCTTGTTATTATGTAATGTATAGTGAGTTACATGATTTGATGAATGTATTTTGTTTGTAAAGCCTATGGATGTTCTCTGTATATATTTATGACTTATAAGTTGAAATTCTCCTTGTACCAAAAATTAAATTAATGGTTGTGATCATCAATAGTAAATATTGTGTATTACATAAGATGCTTATGTGGCTCTCCAAATAAGGACGTTTTAGTGGTAGTATAAAGAGAGGTATAATTCTCTCACACTTTGACTAATAATATTATATGAGAAGCTTATATGGCTCTCCTGATGATAATGGATTAGTGGTAGTACCAAGAACTGTGTGGCCAACTAACGATATTATAGTGAGGAGCCTGTGTAGCCCTCTCTACTATGAGAATGAGAATATAATGCGAAGCCTATGTGGCCCTCTCCACTATTATAGATGAGAATATAATGAGAAGCCTGTGTGGCCCTCTCAACGTATAATTGATGTGTAGATGATAATGAGCCATTATGGCTCTCGCAAGTATAAAGATGAGGACATAGTGAGAAACATGTGGCTTTCTTAACTTTGCAAGATGAACACATAGTGAAAAGCTCATGTGGCCCTCTCAACTATAGAGAATATGAATAAAATGAAGAGCTGGTGAGGATAGTTAATTTATTGATAACACACTTTGATGTATGCTATTTACATGTTCATATATTCATTTAACTAGAGATATAATCATTTTTGAATTATGGTAGTTATATCACGTTGGTATCCTAATACCGTGGAGATTATGTGGTGTTTCACATATGTGAAGGATGGGACTTTTTCTAAGATTTCATCCCTGTGAGCGCTACACAGGTTACATTTTCATTCTATGGTTGATTTATTTCTCACTGAGTACTATTACTCACCTTTTTTGTGTACTCCTTACAGGTCTCTTATGTAGCTAACGAGCCTCTGTATGAGGAGTAGTAGAGCCTTTGAGTCTTCAACCCTCCCAGCTTAGGGTTAATAGTTCTATATTATAATGTTAGTGAGTTGAGTTGCTCTGTAGTAGAATAGAATACCTAGCTAGGGTTGTTGTGAACAATATGATGGGATTGTTGGTGAATCATTTCATATTTTACTTCTGTTATTTGAGAATATTGGTTATATTTTGGTTTAGTTAATATGGTAATGAAAAGGAATTTCATTCTATATCCTATCAAATTCATCTTATTATACTCCTTCTGTGTATTGAATATGAGTGGTGTTAGGCTTACAGTGGTGGATGGAGTCCACGTCTGTGCCGATCATGTTCCCAAATTCACATTTGACAAAGTGTCACTGCATATATACGAGCCCTTCATATGCTTCTTTTGTACATATTGTCCCACATGGCCCTTTTAGACACAAAGCCTTCCCTATGTTCCATTTTCCCATAGGCTATGTCTGTCATCAACACAAACATAATCACATATAATTTGGCACTTAAAATCAACATTAACCACAACTAGGGACAATAATAGAGGCTTGAATTTGAGGATCCCCTCATTCAGGGCCTCATTAGTAGGAAATTTTCCCCCACTGGGATCGAGACAAGTGGAAATTCCCCTATCAGGATTTCGAGGGCAGGGACAAGGATCACACTCCCTGACCCCCAGGTCCTCGTTATTTTAGTAATTTCACATGAAATTACTAAAACATCCTTAATATAATATATATATATATATATATATATATATATCAATGATTTCACAACTAGACTGAATCGGACGATTGGAATGGTTAGACTGGCGACCAGCGGGGGTCCAATTTAGTCATTTGAAAAAATTGTTTTGTCTTTGAATTAGTACAGAAACTGGTTCCAAACTGGTAAAACTAGGGGAACTAGTCAGGTGATCAGTTCCACCATATCCTTTTTTTTTTCTCCACTGGCAAACATTGACTTTGACAAAGAAGAAGATGGAAAATGATATATATAGACAGGGAGAAAAAGATCAGTTGATTAGCTACTAGCTAACTCATGATCTTCGTGCTCCTTGCTTTTCAATCGTCTTCTCGCTGAAGGCCTTTCCAGAGGAAGCTTTGAACAAAGAGAGAAAGAATGCATCAAAGCTCTAAAGAAAAACAAAAGATAGAGAAAGTTGCATAAAGGTGAAGTTGTCTACAACTCTACATTTCGTGTAGCTGAATGAAAGTCTTGGCTCATGATGTATATCATGAAGACATCTAAACCATGCATTGGGAAAATATAAAATATAAAAAGAAAGGCTCGTAGGGGATAGAAAAAGTATGAAACCATGAAAAAAACAAAAGAGTACTGAGGCAACTTCAAATTCTTTGTTTTTTTTTTAATTAGGCATGGAGATTTGTACTTTATAGAATATAAAAAAGTAATAATATATTTTTCTCAAATTTTGTATTTATGTAAAGTATTTTAATATTTTTAAGTATATATTTTATTTTTAATATTTTTTAAATACCACTAGTTCGATCGCGTTCCGACTATTGAACCTTGAATTGGTTCTCCCACTGATTCAATGACCTGTTTGATTTTTAAAACATTTGTATATATATATATATATTTTACTTTCAAATATTTTAGTCATTTTGTAATTAGAATAATCAAAATAAATTTAAATATTTAATAAAAAGACTAAATAAACCTTAATACGGTAATACCCCCAATTTCACTTGCATGCATTCTGAGTCTGAGTTCAATACTTCACCATCGTTGTCATCTCTAGTGGTTCATCATTTGGATGAGCATTTCATATTTGAATTTAGCTTATTATGTATAATTATATATATATATACATATATATATATATATATATTATGTATTTTTCTTTTTTTCTTTTTTTTACATTTTTTGAATTTTTTTAATAACCTCTCTGGGAGCGGGGAATCGGGATGGGGAGGATTTTTCCTCCCTAGCGGGGATCAGGGGAAACGGCGGGGGTGGGGACGAGGACGAGGACCTATTGCCATCCCTAACCACAACCAAGTGTCATATCAAACATTAAGCATATCTTGGTTACAATTCCATATAGAGTGCCAACACCCAAAACTAACAATAATAAATCACATTTATTTATAATTTACAATCTTTTCCAATTGAGATTAGCAAACAATTGGAATGATGTTATCAAATTTCACATAATAACAATCCTATAACATTCATCAACATCACCAATAATACAATTCATAAGGCGGGGTAAATTATTGTCTTTTCATCATTATTATAGACATGCACATATATATGAGTATAACATTAAGGCAAGTTTACAATAAATACCATTATAAATTTATAACTACAGTCACCATCCAACACTAGGATTTCAACAATCATAATCATCATAATCAATGTACTAAGCCACGACACCATTTCTCAAGGATTAGCCATCAGAGTCCCTTTTATACTCTCTTAGATTACATAAGTGATGACGATTTCGTATGCATTCACATACTTTAAATTTACACGTTTCATTAGCATTTCATAATGGCCAAGAAACAAGGCACTTATGGGAATATAACATCATGTTCTTAATTTACCCATAATTATTCTAAGCACGGTCATTCCTTTGGTTTACCCATCGTTCAAATTACGAAATGCTAATCATGGCATTCATAATCATACATCAATAATTAATTTTCATAGGGGTGGTGATTTATATATACATATATAATTATCATACTTTAACATATGCATAAGAAAAATCAAAGTGGGATAGAAATTTCTTCACCATTGCTTGAGCAATCCTTACCAATTTCCATTTAATTAAAGCTGGAGAATAGGCCTCAAAGTTATGGAAAAAGACTCTAAGACTTCATCCAATACCTAAAGGATCAAAGAGGCAAGGAAAGGGACATTATTTTCATCACAATGAAGGGGATTTAGGTGGCCTCCACCCAATTTTGCTCACAAATTGTGCCCAGCTTGGGGTGCTAAGGCATGGATCCTTCCGGAAATCAACATAAACCCACACCAAACTCATCCTTTTTTATCCCTAAACTTTAAAGGCCCTTAATTTGTTGTAAGGGTGTGTTTAAAATGCCATGAACTTAGTCACAAACCACTCAAGCAATAATTACAATCATCAAACACATTTTTAATCATGATTTAGCTAGTTTCTTCAAGCATTCTTTTACCATTTCAAAATTTTGCAGCAATCCAACATTGGAGCCTCTCTAAATCAGTTCATAATTTAGAGAAAGAAAAGAATAGTGGTTGCAATACCACCCCATTCAACCATGAAAACCTTACCTAAAAATCTTTAATGACAACCTAGGGTTTCTACTTCACAAGAGATGGAAAGAAGAGGGGAGGAGAAGAGGAGAAGAAATTCCACTCACCAATCTCTCTTGAAGCTAGCATGAATCCTCCTAAAGCAAGTATTGGTCGTGGGGGTTAAAGCAAGGGACATGGGCATGGAGATGAGAGCTTGCCGTGGAAGAGAAAATTTTTTTTAAGAGTATGAAATGTGTGGGTGCATGTGAGAAAGGGACCTTAAGTTATTAAAAAGAACATTAAGCCAAATGGACAAAAATGCCCTTCCCAAAAGACTTAGGCATAGTCAAGGTATGTTAGCATCAATCATTAAAGTGTTGACTTACACTTAAACTCTCTCTCCAAGCACAACATTAATTTATTGTTACATCCCAATTCCAACACGTGACAGGCAAGGTGGCACGAATCTCATGCCACCGTAAGCTTAACCAACGTTACTAAAGCTAAACCCATTTTTCCATTTTCATTATCCTTTGTCATAAAATGTGCATTTATATTTGATATTTTAGAAGCATATATGCTTAAATCCTCTATTATGACATGAATGACATACATGCTAAGTTCCATTTAAAGTGTACTTGACTTCCTATGTCAATAATACATCATGCAAATATTCAAAGCAAATAAACAAGCACACTCAATTAGATTTCATGAGGAAGCGTACCTGGTCTCCTTGCAACCCCATACATAGGTATATGATATACCACACCTAACGTTTATAAACTTCTTATTTCTATGTGTAAACCTTTGATTTTGAGAACAGACGAATATTTTCAAAACTAGGAATTAAAGATTCATGATTTGCTTAAATAAGTATTATTAAAATAGAAAATTAATTATGGTACTAAAATTATTCTCTATAATTATTATTCTTTTCATATTAAATTATAAATCTTATGTATCCTAATATTTTTATTTTTATGTTATTCTTATATTAATTATGAGAAATTTAAATAAACAAATAATTCGGGTGGTAATATCAAGCTCTTGGTAGAATATTCCCATGGGAAGTCCTAATTCAACCCAAACCAACAACATACATCTTTTTTTTTACCCACTTTTATTTATCATTTATTTATCAATTCTCATCACTATTCCCAAAGGCCAAATTACATAGCAATATACATTCATCATACACATAAGCAATTAACACAACAGATATCACATATTTAACGTTAACATAGAAAACGTACCCAGTGATAGGAATAAATTTCTAATTTTAACAACTAGAAATCTTAAGAAAATTCATAAAAAAATAAAGAAAATAAAATGCAATTATTCAAGAAAGCAAAATTGTGTTTCAATGATAAATATATTGTTGGAATAATTAAAATGTCCAATTAACTGTCTTCTCGAAATCTCCTAGATGTCCTAGTTAATCCCAAAGCTTCTTAAGTTTTAATAAAATGCAAATCAATGACATAGGACCGACCCAACAATGGATGGTCTAACGGCAAACCTAGCCCTCTTACGGAAACTCTCCTTTTGCTACTTGATCTGAAAAAAAAAGTAAATCAACGAGTGTGAAATAAATTTCTCAGTGAGCGAGTCAATCTCCACCCAAATAAAATCCTTTATGTAAAGAAATAAAATAAAAGCATAAGTATAAATTACATATCATAAGGAAACAACTGCCAGAGAGTTTACAATTCAATCACACAATTCAAACCAACGGAACTAGTACTCGTCAATGGCAAAATACCCAGCAGCGCCCATAGGCCCGTTCAACCAATCTCATCAAATAATCAACCTTATCAATTAATCAATCTCATCAAACTGCCATGACGCACAACCTCATCCTCTACGGTCGGGATGCCTCATGGACTAAATTTGAGCTTAACTTTCTACTGAGGGAATCATTGTCTCTACTCGCAAAAGTCAAGCCATCCTATCACCTAGATTTCCCACTTGGCATGAGAGAGGATACTATCCCGCCCTGTCACACCTTGAAAATCCAGGCATATGATTGGAATGGTAACTAGGGCTATGTTATCCCTAAACCGTTAGCCCATTAAAGACTATTCATTTACCTCAATGAAAACACTGGACCAGAACGATGATAAACAAAATTACGTGGGACCTAGGTGTTCCATGTAACTACAGAGCATACTAAATACTTACTAGGGGAAAGAGACTAACCCTGAAGTTTACCATGAACCTATGATGCACACTAGACATACTCCTCGAGTGGGTCAATGCCAAAACCTACATAGGAACATAGAAGAAAAAGGGTGAGTATATATAATACTCAGTAAGAATCAACTTGCTTACCTATAGTTTGTTCATGAGATAGTTTTCTGCTGTGAAATTGCGAGGAGATTTTGTGTTCAAGTCACTCAGATCTATTGGTCTCATCATACCAATGATGTCTTAGGGGAATAATGCTCCCAACTTGGTCACTACCTAACTAAAAGCCCCCCTTTTTTCTGTAGTCAAGTGATCTCTTCACAGAACTCATATACTCAACATAAGTAAACGTCTCAAATCATACAAATCATCATGCTATGTTGACATTAAATTTATATGGGTAGACACTTATCCTTGTAAAATATCATCTAGAGATCACATATCACATGATTATGAGAACTTTTGCTTTATGATCGAACCATGTATATATATATATACACATTATGTGTTTATTCCACATAGCATTCATTTAATAACAATCACACTCTATGAAATAGCTAAGATTATAATTCATGACATCACCATCAAGTTCAAGCCTACCACAAATCACCATAAACTTCATGGACCACGTGTTACTAGGCCTCATAGGCAGGAATCCTGTTCCGCCAACCCTCATAGGTTTCATGGACCATGTGCCACCGGGTCTCATGGTTCTTCTGAGGCTAATATCAAGAGAAGTCCATAGGTCTCATGGACCACATGCCATCGAGCCTCATGGTGATAATATCATTCCACCGACCTATAGGCTTCATGGACCATGTGCCTCTAGGCCTACTGGATTTCCCCAACAAACACAAGACAGGTATATTACAACACTAAAGATAACGATAATATATAATAAAAGTATAATCTCATATAAACAAGTTTAACATATCTTACGGTTACCATAGACATAGTTTACCCTTATAGACATCATAAAGTCACGTAAAGTTCCTACCACTACTTTAAGTGTTCTACTTCTATAAAGTTATCTTACTGTTACTCAAGGGCCACCTTCCCTTTCCTTTGACTAAGGTTTCTTACCTATGGCGACACTTCTAAGGATGCCATGTTTCCGCTCTACATCCAATCATGGCCTTGATCAGATTAACAAATATTGATGCCCCGTAAAGCTTCTCATCCTTCCAATTCACAATAAACCTATTAGGTCATACTCAATTATTTTAAGTTTGAAGCGAACACATTGCCACTATCAACTAGTTTGTTGTAATCTAGGTTGAGTCTTACTCCTAGAGAAAATGGGATGTACCAATTACAAAATTCTCATAAGATCTTCTACCATTTCCTTTCAAGGTCCTTAATCGTAGAATAAGTCGGTCATTTCCAAATGTTCAAGCTACTAGTGTAATCTACTTCCAAGGATTATGGTGCTATAGTCTAACTCCTCAAGATCCTCCTATAGTCTTGTTATCTCTTTCATGAGTAAATGTCCTCTTGCCTACCCCCCACGCATGGCTGCTAACTAGTGTACTGTTTATATCTTGACTCAAAAATCCAACCCAAATAATTCAAGGCATTCTACACTAGGAATTTGGAAAAACTACTATGATTCATTTGACATGTATATATGTGGTTTCCTATTATGGTCCTGTCGGGTCATACTCTCAACCATACCAAGTAATCAGTCCTATTGGGTTACACCCTCAACCACAATCCATAATAACCAACATGTAACACAAATCAACCCAAAAGAAATGTAGATATTATTCCATCATAAAATCTAATTTTCTATCACTCAAAGAAATCATAATCAAATTATGTTCATAAGTCACAAATTTTAATAGGGAAATCCCATTGCAGTAGTTTGTACCCTATTTAGGTTATCTATATTCAATGATGATTAATGTTGGAATAATCATGCTACCAAGTTAGTGGTAGTTATATCATTCATCTAAGGCATCACTAATAACACCGTTCACTTGATCCATTACATTGCTACTTAACTTGCACCATGCCCATATAGGCGTTCTATATCTTATCCTTTCTCTCAACATATGGAATTCATCGTTGTAGTCGGGCATTTCCGACACACATAACCTTAACTGTTAGACTAAGAGTTACTAGGAAGACGGTAAAATAAGGGCTTCCCCTTATTTAACTTTCAGGGTCAAAACTTAATCTCACGCTAGGCCTAAACTTGTGACTTTTTGTTGTGATCTCCTTAACTAAATGTAAACCACTCATTTCTCAAAATAATTTTCATACTAAAGGGACCTTTCCAGCTCATAAAGGTTATTTAACACTTTCCATAACCTAAAAGGTATGTTTCGCAATCTTAACATGATTTAATCATGAAATCATTATTCTTGAATTTATCTTGGCTAGGTTAACCTTCTAGATACTCTTGGGGTGCCAATTAGCAACAAATAACGTAGTTATCACAATCTCGTCAAGTGAGAAGTAAAGCTGGACCTTCACATACTCGCTTGTAGTTTGTAGATGCAAGGAAACTTAAATGGCAACAAACCATGACACATAATCCAATGAAATATGGACTAGACTCTTTCACTAGTCATTAATTTAGTGCTTACTCTTTTCGAACTGTAAAAGCCTTTTCCAACCTCTAATCATGCTTGAACTAATGAACCTTTACATAGGTACTATGCCTCATACCTCACATATGAGCCTTTGTCCTTATCCACTTCATAGGTGTCACATCCCAAAACTTACATGTGATATAAACATAAAATACCTAGGGTGTACCTCCGTGGTACCCCATAATCTCTGTGAACATTCTTAATATCCATAATTATGTGAATCATAAATATTCCAAGAAAGATAATTTGTATACATATTCAGAAAATGTTCAACCTTCAAACACTATACAGTACTATACAACCTCCCAAGCCTAGGTGGCCTACTAGATTACAGAGCGTTTCCTAATCTTTACCAATTGTTTACCAGACAAAAGTGGAGTATATCCTTAAAGGCTATAAATTCTTCTCATCAACCACTGTATCTGAAAAGATAATCATAGAGAGTGTGAGTTTATCATAACTCAGTGAGTAAACAACTGTATATGAAAATATCATAAGCACAAACACCACATTTACTAATACAATCAATCTATCATTTATTGTAAATAATTATAGTATTACACTTTTCTGAATTTGCGTATGATTTCTTGGGTGATCAATCCCTCAATCACTTTGCATTATATGCCATAGATACTTGCACTGAGTGACTTGGGAATTTAACCCTCAAACTCTTGGTGCATAAGTTTTCACAGTTATACACTGAGTGGTATGGGACTCTAACCCTTTCAAACTCGTGCATAGGTCTTCACATTTATACACCGAGTAGTATGGGACTCTAACCCTTTCAAACTCGTGCCTAGGTTTTCACAGTTATACACCGAGTAGTATGGGACTCTAACCCTTTCAAACTCGTGCATAGGTTTTCACATTTATACACCGAGTAGTATGGGACTCTAACCCTTTCAAACTCGTGTATTAGATCTCGTAGATCTTTTGCTCATCAATAAAATAGTGACAATTTATCACAATATAATTACTATGAAATAAATGAATTTACACATACTTTTATTCCCTTGAATGTCTATCATCAACCATAACAATCATCATATATTATCAACAGCGAGATTGATTATTTCTCACTTCAATAATGTTATAAACAAGACTTGTATTGTACCTTATCTAATAAGATCACATTAGTTTAGTAAGGTTATTCACTTACAAAATGTTCTAATTTATTCAAGGAACAATCACATCTAGTTCTTTAGTCAACTAGAGAAATCAATTCTCAAAGGTAATAAAATACCTTCCAATGATATTGTACTTTTTCTCAACCTGAACACACACTGATAATCTTCTCAATTTCACAAATAACGTAAATAGGATTTATATTGTGCTTTGACTAATTTATTAAATTAATTTTGCAAGGTTGCCTACTCACCTGGATTCCATGCTCTCAGCGCTCCCACCTTGCGCCCCAAACATCCCTATTGTAACCAGGTAAAAACCATTAGGGTTACAAAATAGAGAAATTTCCTATCACTACTCTCGACCTTTACTCATATCTTAAGTCATAACTCCTAACCGGTAATGAATTTCTAAATGACATTTATACCATTGGAAACTAGACTCAAAGAGCTTTCCAACAATATAAAGTTTGCCCAAAACAGAGTCCGGATGAAGAAGTTATGACTGATTGAAAATAAGCTAAGGCTTTTCAGCATACCTGGCGCTTGGGCGCCACACATGGCGCCTGGGCGCCAACACAAGCCTGGCGCCTGGGCGCCAAGCCCCTTTTCTTCCCAAAATCTTCTGAACCTTGGCGCTTGGGCGCCAGAGCTGGCGCCTGGGCGCCAGAGCTGGCGCCTGGGTGCCAGGATCGCGACCGTTCGCGATTCCTCTCGGTTTTGGCTCAGATCCGGTCAAATCATCACCGTTTTCCATGATTTCTTCCATAGGATCTCACCCTTAATGTCTAAGGAGCATTTAGACACCAAAAACACCAATTTTAATCGAGAAACGAAGCTGGAATCTTGATTTTTACCCCAAACTTTCTGAAAACTATAAAATAGGGAAAAGCTTGAGAAATAGAAATTTCTACCTCAATTCTTTACTTTCCCTACGTTGCTTGGCTCCTAGAGGCTCGCCTCGTAGCCCGAGATCCACCCTCCAAGCCTGGTTGTGGAGTTGGAGTATAGAGAGAGAAAGAGAGGAGAGAAAGTGAAGAGAGAGAGAGGAAAGGAGAAAATGAAGAAAAATTAAGTGAGGCCGCCTATTTACTCCCCCGGAGTGAAATTATCACTTGCTCTTTAGTTGACCCTGAGTCAAGACTAGTAAAAGCAAATTCATAAAATCTCACCTCGGGTGATTCTAAATCCTAATTGCCCCACAATTTTCTTATTTCACTTTAGTCCCTCTCAGAGTCTCAAACTCCACTTTAACCTCGAATCCATCATCCTTTTGGTACCGGACTCATAATTCATTCCTATAAGCTCTATTCTTCTTCTCGGGTTCCTACTTGGTCATTTCTCAAAAGTACTCCATACTTTCTTTTCTTTTCATTTTAGTCCTTGAGAATTTGTAAAATGTCTCAAATTAAAATTTTTGAAATTTCTATTTCCAAATTTCCTTCACTAATTCAAAAAGAACATTTCTCATGTAATTAAATTTTTCAATAAACTTCAAATAGACTTTAAATATTCATGAGAATTCTTGGGATATTACATTCTTTCCCCCTTAATAGAATTCGGTCCTCTGAATTCAAAACTTAACTCAAGATTGAAATAAATGCAGATATTTTGTCCAAATCTCGTTCTCTCTTTTAGAATTTTCACAATCAAGTACAAAATATAACAAGTTCAACATATTTTTATCTCTCGAGCTTCTTCAGTGCAAGAATTGCCTTATTTCTAGTACATAAGTTACAGGCAACAAACTGAACTTGATTTACAAAACAGATAATCTTAATACGCGAATCTCAGATCAAATATTAGCTTAAGGTACAAATAAAAGAAAGAATAAATTAAGAACGAGGAGACTTTTGAAATGCAGAAAGTGCTCCAAGTTTAGAAGAGGAAGGTGCTTCAGATCTTAAGGAGGAGGCTAATCGTTGCAGCCTAGAAAGAGTTTCTGGAGGAAACGTTTGGGAAATTTGGCGAAGTGCAGAGGTCACTCCATTCATACAGTCAATACACCTCGCTTGTTGGTCACGAAAATTTTGAGTTGCAAACATCGAATGTCTATCAACTCTATTCGCCAATTCCCTAAAATGACGATTCAAGAGCTTCTCTTGTTCTACAAAGAGACAATTTATCGATCTTCCCTGGTCCTCAAAGTGGCGGTTTATCAACCTTTCCAAGTCCTCCATCTTTTTTCTCATAAGTGCAAGCTCATCATTTGAAGAGGTTGCTGTGCTAACATCCTCTAGCTCTACTACATCCCTTTTTCTTTTCTTAGCTTCTGATGACTCTTCCATGGATCTCTTATTCTTATAGTTCTCCAGACTAAGATTTAGATCCAGCTCTACCTTGCCAGCCTCAAAGTTTAAATTGAAAGATTTATTGCTGGCCATATTTTTCTGAGCTATAAAGGTTGTATAGAATGAGAGGTTTGATGCTAGAAAGCTTATAAGTAATGAACTCTTAGTGTAGTGAGCGGCGTAATGGGGCATCCATTATTTATAGACGAAATTTAGGGCTACCAAAACCCTTACATCACACTCTAAAGATGGCCTCCAGACCTTATCCGTCGCAATGCCAACGGTCTATAATAAGTATGCTAGAAAATAATAAATATAATCTCATGCAAAAGATTTTCTCAAAAAAATTCGGCTAACTTTTGACTCTTGCTCAAATCATTCAACTAATCGCCGCTTCAATCTATGACTTCCTAACTCTGTATTTGTCTTATCAAATAATCCTAGATCGAGATATTACTCGATGAACGGGTAACTTCATACTAGCCTTATCTAGGTTTCCAATCCGTGGCTTTGCTCTAGGCTTACACATTTTCAAAAAAAATACATATTAAAATAAAAACTTCTCACATTTACACATATCAAGTGTTACTATAAAGTGAGAAAAATTTTTACCTTTCTCTTGCCTCTACGAGCATATATGTATGTATGTATCAACATGGAGATACATCATTATCTATATATTTTCATCTATTCAAGTCCTTTTTAAATTTCAGACTTCTCATTCTCTGAATGTATGTAGAATCATTACATATTATTCCTGGCCATAACAAATAGCCTTCACTCTCAATGCATGGATAACACACATACATGTCATATGTATTTAAATACATATAATCACAATATAATTCAATCAATCATGTATATTATACTCAACTGAAGGCTTTCAAGAACAATACAAGAAAGCAGAGAAATACATTTTAGTTCATCATAAAAGCATCCAAGGCAATCTTTAATGGCTACGCTGTCGGCTTCTTAGAATTTCAGAAAATGCCAACAAGAGAAATAAAAAAAATAAACAAGTATAAATCGCCCGCAAATCCACCGAATATTGACTTACGTGGTTTTGCCATTAATGTGAGACACTGTTGACACGCATGCCTAGCCTAGACTTCTGGCTTCCAGCTTGCAGAAATCCATAGGTTGAGCGTGTAGGAGTGCGGCGAAGAGATATCTTCTTTGGCTCTAAGTCTAAATTTTTCTCTATAAAAACTGCTCCGGAGTTCTCAGTTACTACACCACAAGGAGTAATCATCTCTGAGCCTACAATTTCCCAGCATTTCTCTCTCATCATACTCCTGCAAAAACTTCTAAATTTTCTAAACCATGGCCACCAGGAAGTACATTGATCTCACAGTGGAGGCCAAGGAAGAAGAGCTCGACTTAAACTTAAGTCTGGGCAAAGACAAGGGCAAGAGACCTTTTGAGGGGTCTCAAGAGGATCAAAAGGAGAAGAAGATAAAAATTAAGGAAACTGAGGAGATTAGCACTGGCCACACGTCAGAAAACAAAATCGCTTGTCTAGAGAAGGAGGTGAAAAATCTGAAAAAGATGATAGAAGACCTGGAGAAGTTAACTAAACGCAATAATGCGGCAATGACTTCAAGAATAGATAGGTTCTTCTATTGGTCTACCCAATGATTCTGCAATCAACAACAAAGAAGTGTTGATTGTATGAATGGGATTTACACTACCCTTCGTGACATTGCTCAGTCTCTTGTTCCAAGAAATGGTCGAGGGGTGATGATACAATACAACCCTCCTAATCCAAGACCACTTCGCTTTTAGATTACTCATGCATGAGTAATTTCCCTTTTTTTTTTTGCAATGTAATCCTTCCGCTTTTAATGCCAATAGTTTCTTTTACTAGATGGTACTCTAAATAATAATAATAATAATAAAATGAAGAAAGATAAAAGAAATTAGCCACACAAAATCAATAACAAATTCAGCTTATAAAGCCAATCACATAAAAATTTAATGACCCTATAAGCTGTCATAGAGACAAACAGAAGTTCTGTACAAGTCTCGTTGTCTTTCCTCTTATCATACAGGAGTAGATGAAGGCATCACGTGTAGATCAATTAAACTCAATATTATGCCCTTGAATTGTCATGAATTCTTGCTTAAGAGCCTCGACTCGCAAGCTTTCCTTAAACTAACACTCTGAGGCACGAACTACTATAAGAACGTCTTTTTAGACCATTCCAATCATACATCACGTTTAACAATTATAAATGTTCATACGCCAACAACCTACCTATAACATGCTCTAATTGTTCCAATGTTACAAAACTTCTACATTGTATATATGTATATATTTTTTTTTTGAAACACTTCTATCACATAGTACCATCATGCCAATCCCTAACTAAACAAATGCAACTTTGGCGAGTCACCCCTAGAGAAGACTTATAACTTACCTCAATATCTCTTATGCTAGGTTTCATTTTACCGTAGTATCTCCCTTAGGGAAAAACTACCTAGCCCACATCTATTTTCTCAACCAAGCTTTTATCAAGGAACATATTATTTAGGACTTACATCTTCTTCCATAAATTACATCTGTATGGCATCTATCAAAATCAAATCTTGATCTGCCTCACAAGGGTTCTTTCCCATTCTTGCATTAGTAATCTGCGGTATATTCTTTACAAAAATCTTTCTTGAACTCTAGCCCATGCCTCATAATCAACTTTACCCCATCTAATACATCACTCTTGGCCCAGCCCTCAAGCCATATTCTAGTAATTACTAATCCTCAGCTTTCAGAGTACACTACAGAGTTATGTTCCCAATTTCTCAAAAAGAAAAAAAAATTTCATACAGAGATCACATTTTCCATCGGTATAAAGATCATACCTCCAATAAGTTCCAAAGTTCCACATATGAAATCAATTACCTCATATTGTAACAAAATTATCTCTAACTAACTCCATCGAAGGGTAAGTTATGACAAGAACACTCAACTTTACAAGGTCTTTTATGGAACCTAATCCCATGGTCATGCCGCGGTTCATGACAATGAAAAAGGGCCCACAAAGAACACTTTGCTCTGTAATTTATAGGGGACCTAAAAACCACCTCTGATACCAATTTGTCAGATCCCAAAACTTACATGTGATATAAACATAAAATACCTAGGGTGTACCTCCGTGGTACCCCATAATCTCTGTGAACATTCTTAATATCCATAATTATGTGAATCATAAATATTCCAAGAAAGATATTTTGTATACATATTCAGAAAATGTTCAACCTTCAAACACTATACAGTACTATACAACCTCCCAAGCCTAGGTGGCCTACTAGATTACAGAGCGTTTCCTAATCCTTACCAATTGTTTACCAGACAAAAGTGGAGTATATCCTTAAAGGCTATAAATTCTTCTCCTCAACCACTGTATCTGAAAAGATAATCATGGAGAGTGTGAGTTTATCATAACTCAGTGAGTAAACAACTGTATATGAAAATATCATAAGCACAAACACCACATTTACTAATACAATCAATCTATCATTTATTGTAAATAATTATAGTATTACACTTGTCTGAATTTGCGTATGATTTCTTGGGTGATCAATCCCTCAATCACTTTGCA
The DNA here is from genome assembly GCA_037074585.1 of Biancaea sappan. Taxonomy (NCBI): domain Eukaryota; kingdom Viridiplantae; phylum Streptophyta; class Magnoliopsida; order Fabales; family Fabaceae; genus Biancaea; species Biancaea sappan. The sequence goes on from CM073490.1 coordinate 67,779,138, forward strand.
TTATATGCCATAGATACTTGCACTGAGTGACTTAGGAATTTAACCCTCAAACTCTTGGTGCATAAGTTTTCACAGTTATACACTGAGTGGTATGAGACTCTAACCCTTTCAAACTCGTGCATAGGTCTTCACATTTATACACCGAGTAGTATGGGACTCTAACCCTTTCAAACTCGTGCCTAGGTTTTCACAGTTATACACCGAGTAGTATGGGACTCTAACCCTTTCAAACTCGTGCATAGGTTTTCACATTTATACACCGAGTAGTATGGGACTCTAACCCTTTCAAACTCGTGTATTAGATCTCGTAGATCTTTTGCTCATTAATAAAATAGTGACAATTTATCACAATATAATTACTATGAAATAAATGAATTTACACATACTTTTATTCCCTTGAATGTCTATCATCAACCATAACAATCATCATATATTATCAACAGCGAGATTGATTATTTCTCACTTCAATAATGTTATAAACAAGACTTGTATTGTACCTTATCTAATAAGATCACATTAATTTAGTAAGGTTATTCACTTACAAAATGTTCCAATTTATTCAAGGAACAATCACATCTAGTTCTTTAGTCAACTAGAGAAATCAATTCTCAAAGGTAATAAAATACCTTCCAATGATATTGTACTTTTTCTCAACCTGAACACACACTGATAATCTTCTCAACTTCACAAATAACGTAAATGGGATTTATATTGTGCTTTGACTAATTTATTAAATTAATTTTGCAAGGTTGCCTACTCACCTGGATTCCATGCTCTCAGCGCTCCCACCTTGCGCCCCAAACATCCCTATTGTAACCAGGTAAAAACCATTAGGGTTACAAAATAGAGAAATTTCCTATCACTACTCTCGACCTTTACTCACATCTTAAGTCATAACTCCTAACCAGTAATGAATTTCTAAAAGACATTTATATCATTGGAAACTAGACTCAAAGAGCTTTCTAACGATATAAAGTTTGCCCAAAACGGAGTCCGGATGAAAAAGTTATGACTGATTGAAAATAAGCTAAGGCTTTTCAGCATACCTGGCACCTGGGCGCCACACATGGCGCCTGGGCGCCACACCTGGCGCCTGGGCGCCCAGCCCCTTTTCTTCCCAAAATCTTCTGAACCTTGGCGCCTGGACGCCAGGATCACGACCTTTCGCGATTCCTCTCGGTTTTGGCTCAGATCCGGCCAAATCTTCACCGTTTTCCATGATTTCTTCCATAGGATCTCACCCTTAATGTCTAAGGAGCATTTAGACACCAAAAACACCAATTTTAATCGAGAAACGAAGCCGGAATCTCGTTTTTTATCCCAAACTTTCTGAAAACTATAAAATACGGAAAAGCTTGATAAATAGAAATTTCTACCTCAATTCCTTGCTTTCCCTACGTTGCTTGGCTCCTAGACGCTCGCCTCGTAGCCCGAGATCCACCCTCCAAGCCTGGTTGTGGAGTTGGAGTGTAGAGAGAGAAAGAGAGGAGAGAAAGTGAAGAGAGAGAGAGGAAAGGAGAAAATGAAGAAAAATTAAGTGAGGCCGCCTATTTACTCGCCCGGGGTGAAATTATCACTTGCTCTTCAGTTGACCCTCAGTCAAGACTAGTAAAAGAAAATTCATAAAATCTCACCTCGGGTGATTCTAAATCCTAATTGCCCCACAATTTTCTTATTTCACTTTAGTCCCTCTCAGAGTCTCAAACTCCACTTTAACATCGAATCCATCATCCTTTTGGTACCGGACTCATAATTCATTCCCATAAGCTCTATTCTTCTTCTCGGGTTCCTACTTGGTCATTTCTCAAAAGTACTCCATACTTTCTTTTCTTTTCATTTTAGTCCTTGAGAATTTGTAAAATGTCCCAAATTAAAATTTTTGAAATTTCTATTTCCAAATTTCCTTCAATAATTCAAAAAGAACATTTCTCATGTAATTAAATTTTTCAATAAACTTCAAATAGACTTTAAATATTCATGAGAATTCTTGGGATATTCGCTTGCTATCATGCTACTTCTATAATTAAATCGATAGAGTTTTACTTCCATCTAGGTCATATCGTCTGTGTTGAAAGGAAAACTCTACATCCTCGTGAGATCACTGCAATTCCAATAGGGTGTCTAACTAGCATCCTTTATCTCATTCTAAGGTTACAATCACTAAATCCTTAATTAGTGTAACGCCTAATTAACCATAACACTTTTCATTAAAGTCATGTATATTATAAGTGTCTCTTACCTCACAACGTTCCATAAACCCAATTGCGATGTAAACAACAAGCAATGTTCTAAGCAAGTCTAAGATGGAGTGGGATGTCCAACCCACCCCAAAGTTACAACGGGCAACCACGTGTAGGATTTTAGAGATCATAGAACATAGCAAAATTTAAAACTTTTTCTCTAAAACCCATTCACCAAAAGGGTCAACCCAGATTGCCATTACATTAACCAAGTAATCAAGACGAAGAGAAATACCTCTTGTAGTATAGCAACCTCTCTAAGCCAAAGAAAGTATCCAAAATGGGATACCTCTAATGGTAATCAACGTGAAATATGCTAAGGAAAAACCTCTTCAGGTAATGGGGTTCCTTCTCGTTCTTGTACTAGTAAGCACGAAGAAGCTATAGAGAAAACCCTCTTGGATGAAGGAGAAGAAAACAAAAGTGTTTCCTAAACAAGATTCTCAACAATTGTGTAACATCCTGATACCTTAAGCTATTACTTTTATCATACCTAATATATGTTCAAGGGAGGAGCAAAAATTTTCCTTTATATTGAGGAATTTTCCAACCAATGGTGTGGTTTTTCTTTTAGCTTAAAGAAATTTAGGCATTTCAGTGAGACATAAGTGTTGTTAGGAAGTCTACTTATGTGTCATAACCATGGGGGAACTAAAATGAAAGAGGAAGGACTAATATGGTTCTACGTTAAAATAAGTAAACTAAGAAGGGCTATCTATGGAAATAATCTTGAAAGGTCTAATATGTGAGAATTTGGTTAATTATAAATTTTTATTGTGAGTAGGGGTGAGAAATGAGAATATGCAAATTTTAATTATATATATATATATATGTTATGTGAAGTCTCCATACACATTTAGCTTCCTCTCCCTCACCATGCGTCATTCTTACCCAAATCCTCTCCTCTCCATGTTAAGTTCTGAAATTAACACTAATTTGGTTCATTTTAATTAATGATTTTACTTTAACTTGCCTAACTGTGCTTAATCTAAATTTTATTTATCCTTTTTATCAATTCTTTAGCTCTAATAACTTATTATGGATTTTAGTATTGAATTCCAATTTTTGCTAGTGATTTGTGCTATTTTTGTGAGTTAATTGCAGGCCTTAAATATTGGAATCCATCAGAAGAGAAGAAGCTATGGTTCTACTGGGCAAAAAGGCCAAAAATAGGAAGTGGAAGTCTGAAACTCAACACTTAAGTGGAAAGATTGGAACTACAGTAAAGAAATTAGATGAGAATGTCATGTTTCTGCCTTCTACCGCTGCAACAGTGAGTTCTTACCGCTACAGCAGTAGCCCTCCGCTACTCCCCTAAGAACCACACTAAAGATTTCCTTTATTTATGCTTTTCTGTGATCTACCACTGTAGCGGTGAAGATATACCACGACAGCAGTAGAGTGAGTTTTTAACCACATTAGAGGAACTTTAAATAGCTGCAGAGGAAATTATCTTAGGGCACTATGATATAGAGGAGAGTGGAGAATGTTGTTTTTGCTGAGGATAGCAAGGGGCACCTAATTTTCAAGGCTTGAAGGCTCAATCCATAATCAAACTTCAGATTCATGGCTTTCTTTACCCCTATCTCTATTTGCTATTATTTATTTTCCATGAATAGCTAAATCTTCTTTCTGGGGTTACTATGAACTCAATTCCAGAATAAATTTGTCTTCTCTCATGTATCTAGATGAATGAGAAGGATTAGTAACTCTAGGCTTTTAAATAGATTAATTTCTTTAATCTGAGTGTTTGTTTGCTGTCATTTGAGAAAACTTATATAAATTTATTGTTGCGTGCTTTTTACCTTGTCAGTTCTTGATTAGAGTTGTCTTCAATCCAAATATTTATGTTTAAATAATTCTGTTAAATTTCTTAGGTAGTTAGCCACTTAGTCATCGAGGGAACGATATCTTACTCACTCTTCATTACTTGTGCGACTGGTTCACTTGCCATATCGCTAACAAGTTTTTGGCTCCATTGCCGAGGAATAACGGTTGAGCTAATGTTCAAAGAAATTTGAAAGTGCTAGATTAGACACTTCTTTGCTTTGTGTTTTGTTTTGACTATTTTTCTTTTCTTTCTTTTCTATTCTTTTTTATTATTGAGTCATTTTTAGTTTTTATAGTGTTGATTTGTATTGATTCTATTTTTCATTGCTAATTGGTGTCTCCTTACTATGTATGCGAGGTACCATCAATCAAGAGGCTTGCAAGGAGAACTTAAAAAGAAGCTAAGGCTAGAAAAGTCCAAGAGGGGCAAAGTTCTCAAGAAGAAATAGCAGAGGATAATGTGAATCTTGGAGGTATAAAAACAATGGAGGAAATGGAGCTGCACATTTGCAACAAGATGACAATAGGGCTGTGTAGGACTATGCCTCAACTAATAATGATAGACATGCTTCATGCATAGTGAAATCCCCACTCTATACAAATAAACTTGAGATTAAGGCGACCTTGCTAAATTTGGTTCAACAGAATCAATATGGGGGAAGTCCCATGGAAGACCTGAATAACCACATCATAAATTTTCTTGATTTTTGTGATATGGTTAAAGTTAATGGAGCTAATGACAAAGCCATATGTCTCCGTCTGTTTCCCTTTTCCTTAAAGGATATGGCTAAAAGCTAGTTGAACGCTCAACCAAGAGGGAATATCATGACTTGGGTTGAGCTACATAAAATATTTCTAGGTAAATTCTTTCCTCCATCAAGGTCAATCAAATTAAGGAATGAAGTCACCGCCTTTAATCAGCATAAAGGTGAAAGCCTATATGAGGCTTGGGAATGATTCAAGGACTTACTGATGAAGTATCCTAATCATGGTCTTCAAGAGTGGTGGCAGCTGACTATCTTTCACAATGGTCTCACACATGAAACTCGAGATAAACTGGACACCACAGCTGGCGGTGTTTTAATGGCGAGATCGATCATACAAGTTAAAGAGATAATAAAGACCATGGGGGAAAGCCAAAATGCTTCCAGCCAAGCAAAAAATATTTCAAGGAGGGAAGACTAGGAATTAGATACTCTTAACGCTTTATTGGCTTAAAATGAAGCGTTAACAAAAAAGTTGACATGCTATGTTCAAGGCAATAAGAACCAGCAAGAATAAATGTCTGGAAGCAAGATGTGATTTTTATGTAGAGCTCATATTGATAGGTGTTATGAAGAATTTGCTTCAGTAGAGCAATTGAACTATATGGGTAATCAACAGAGGAATCAAAATAACCTATATTCCAACACCTATAATTTGAGGGCAAGAAACCATCCTAATTTCTCTTTGAGCAATAATCACTGCCTTAATCCCTCAGCTTCATCTTCTAGTAAGCCATCTCACCCTCTTGGCTTTAACAATCAAAGTAATTATCTTCCCCATAATAGAGCTCTACCACCTCAGGTGGAAAAGAAGTCATCGATGAAAGAGATGTTCATAAAATTCATGGAAAAGACTGAGGTGATAAGTTAATCTCAGAGTGCTGCCATTAAGAATTTAGAGACTCAAATGGCCTAATTAGCAAGTGCTTTAAACAATAGGCCTCAAGGGTCATTGCCTAGTGACACGGTTGTCAATCCAAGAGAGCATGTAAATACTATAACCTCTAGAAGTGGGAAGGTGATAGAACCTATGTCTAGGAAGGAAGTGGTAGCTAAAGAGGATAGTAAGTAGTTGACTAAAGATGACAATTCTACAACTCATAGCACTTCCTCCACATGATTCGGGAAGTAAGGATAACAATGAGAAAGTTGACAAACATTGTATTGCTACACCATATATCAAGGTGCCCTTTCCTCAAAGGCTTCGTAAATAGAACAATGAGAAGTAGTTCAGTAGATTTTTGGAGGTATTTAGAAAGTTACAAATAAACATACCTTATGTTGAAGCTTTGGAACAAATGTCTGTTTATGCAAAGTTCATGGAGATGCTATTAAAGAAAAGGATGATAGGGAATGATGAGAGAGTTACATTGAACGAAGAGTGTAGCACGATTATACATAAGAAGTTGCCTCCAAAACTCAAGGATCCAGGGAATTTCTCCATCCCCTATACCATTGGAAGTGCCACATTCAAGAGGACTTTATGTGATCTCGAGACTAGCATCAATCAACTGCCTTTATCAGTTTTTAAGAGACTTGGGATTGGTCAAGTGAAACCAACTATGATAACCCTTTTGCTTGCCAACCAATCATTGAGACATCTATATGGGGTGGTCGAAGATATGCTAGTCAAAGTAGGAAAATTTTTCTTTCCTGTGAATTTTATGGTCTTAGATATAGTGAAGGACAAGGTAATCCCTCTCATTCTGGGTAGGTCATTCTTGGCTACTTCAAGAGCAGTAATTGATATGGCTCAAGGATATTAACTCTGACAGTCCAGAAGGAGAGAGAGACTTTTAATGTTTTTGATATTGTTGAATCGTCAGTGGAAAAGGGGGCTTGTGGTCATAAAGAAGAAACAATGTTTGTTGAGCAATTTGCATTTCCTCCGTGCAAAGCCAAAGAACCAATCAATGAAAAAAACAAAATAGTGGCGAGTTATGGGGAAGGCAATTCAGGTTCAAGACTTTTCCATGAGCTATTTTGATCTAGAATATACTGGTAAAGTCTGGCTAAAGACTATAAACTTAGTACTTTTGAGAGGCAACCCAAGTTTCTTTTCTTTCTTAGTTTAATTGTTTTGTTTTGTGCTTGTTTGTATATTGCTTTGCTATGAATGTGATGTTGTTTTGGTGTGAACTTTGTTTCCTTGGGACATTGTGTTGCTATGGCGGATTATGATATGGTATTGTGTTTATGACTATGCTTGGTTGTTGGATGGCAATTTCACTTTTTGAACTATTTTGTTGTGATGATGATATTGTGTTGTCAATATTGAATATTTCTGTTGTGTACAACCTTTTTCTGTTGTTTATGTGTTTTATAGGAAAATTGATGCTTGCATTCTTCATATTTTAAACCCTCCTTAGCTCATTGAGGACAATATGTGATTTAGGTTTGGAGGAAAGGTTTATTGTGAGATATGTGTGCTTATTTTTCTGAGAGATGAACAGAAAGGTTTGGCTTTGTTAACTAGTAATGCTCAGCAAAACAGGAAAAATTTTGATATTGTTAATTTCTTCTATGCAAGTGAAGTTAAATCATATTTGAAATCTAAAAGAGAATCTTTGAATCTGATGCTAGTGGATTTTCAACAAGAGTTACCTTAATTTTGTCCAAAGAGCATTAGGTAATTTTTACAATTAGTTTTTGAAAATTTAAGAACTTCTTAATTCTGGAAATGGTTTATAATTTCTTGAGTTAGGAATAAAGGAAAATTTTCAAAAAGTTCAATAAGGGGATAGCTAAACAAGTTCAATAAGGGGATAAGCTTTATTCAAAAAAAATTTTAAATAAATAAATATTTTTAAAGCTAAACCCTTGAGAACAAAAATAAAGTAAAGCCCTTGTGAAAAAAAATAAAGTGAAGCTCTTGAGAACAAAGAGTAAGTTAATCACTAAAATCTAATTCAAGTTTTTATAAACTATCTAAGGAGGAAAAGGACTGATTTTGTGTGAAACTCAAATTGTTTAAATTTCCATGCTGGTTTGGTTGAAAGGGTACCTCTTAAGAAAATCATGCTAACTGTAGATTCAAAGATTGTTTCTATTTCAACTGATGTGATGAAGCTAAACTTGCTAAATAAATTGTATTTTGAAAAAAAAAATAGTTCTATTTGCTGATGCACAGCTTAGAGGCCTTTTCTTAAGGATAAGCAAAAGTTCAAGTTTGGGTGAGTGTTAAGTTCTCAAATTAACACTAATTTGGTGCTTTTTGTTTAATTTTTTACTTCCAACTTGCCTGAATGTGCTTAATCTGAATTTTATTTGTCCTTTTTATCAATTCTTTATCTCTAATAGCTTCTTGTGGATTTAGTATTGAATTCCAATTTTTGCTAGTGATTTGTGCTACTTTTGTGAGTTAATTGCAAGCCTTAAATATTGGAATCCATTAAAAAAGAAGAAGCTATGGTTCTACTGAATAGAGGCCAAAAAAAAGAAGTGGAAGTCTACAACTCAACGCTTAAGCAGAAAGATTGGAATTACAGCGAAGAAATCATATGAGAATGATTCACGCCACTACGATGCCGAATCACCCAAAATTGAATTCGTGGCAATTTTGCTGTATAGTGGTCCTTAGGTCGTATTCACTCAAAGAGCCTCACTTCTAAACACTAATTAATCGTTCTAAACACCCAAACACTAATTAAAAGCATATAAATGGGGGGTTTGTTGGCAGTAACAGCAAAAACAAAAATAAACAGCAACAATGAACAACAACAGCAATAAGTCAGTAGTAGAACAAGTTTGACAATGACAGAAAACCAAGCAACTAGCCACTAGGATTTATGGGAGTGCAACTATCATTACCTAACTCATTTGTTCAGTTTTGTTCTTAATTCACCATTTGGTTCTTTATGAAAATGGTTCTAGAATAACTTTTAGAATTTAATGCTACTCACTATAGCCAATAATATCTTCCCTAACTATAACTAGATGCATTCAATAGAAAACCTCAACCAAACCAAGTTAAATATATCATCTAACTAGCCATTTTGTTTCACTCACTTTCCTAATCAGTCAAGCAAGGTTATATCTCATATATAAGTCAGTTCATGTTCCTTTAAGCTCAAATCAGAATCTAACAGCAACATAAACATAAAAGCATCACAGAAATGAAATGAGATGAAATAGAGAATAAAACATTTATCTTGCATTTTCAATTTAAGCTACAACATCCCAAGGACCTAGTCACTGATTACAATGGAGATTTAGCCCTCCATGAGAGCACAACAGCAAAACAGCAAGAGGAAAATAGAGAGGAAAGAAGAGTTGTGAAAATGCTAAGTTATAGAGAAAATGAAAAGTTTCTTCTGTTACAAAACTAATGCCCTAAAATGCCTTAGAATATTCTACCCTAGATGCTTAGTTGACTTTCAAAAGGAGGGCTGAAATGTGGCTGAATTCTTTCCATAGAAAGGGAACAATAGGCAGCAGCAGTATATCATCAAAATGGTGCAACAGAAGGCATCTTTTGTTATGCAGAAAGCTGATATGCCATTTTCAGCAAAGTTTGGGGAGGACGTAAGCAAAGGCTGGCTGCATACAGAAGATAATCTGAATTAAGGGCCCCACATATCTCCACATCATTAAAAATGTAAAGGCAAGTCCCAGTCAGCATCCTACTCATCAAAAAAAAGCCACATAAGCGCCATGTCAACCAGACTGTCCACTTCAGCACCACATCAGCAGAAATCTCCAAATTTAATTTCTACAAAGCACATAAATAGATTAAATTGAGTCTTAAATAATTTGAGTCCTAAGATATGAAAATAATTCATTTTCTATCCAAAATTAATTTAGACCCAATAAATCACAAAGTGCAATAAGATTGGAGAATTCCCATAGATGAAAATGCAAGTAGACCAAATTAGGGGTTGAAATGTATATAAAAATGCTAGATATCAGAGAATGTCATGTTTCTACCTCCCACTGCTACTGCAGTAGCCTTCTGATGCTCCCCTAAGTGCTACATTGAAGATTTCCTTTTTTTCTGCTTTTCTGTGCTCCACCGCTGTAGTGGTGAAGATGTACCGTTGCAGCAGCAGAGTGAGTTTTTAGCCAAATTAGAAGAGCTTTAAATAGCTACAGAGGAAATTATCTTAGGGTATTCTTATATAGAGGAAAGTAGAGAACGTCGTTTTTGCTAAGGATAGCAAGGGGAACTTGATTTTCAAGGCTTGAGGGCTCAATCCATAATCCAACTTCATATTCATGCTTTCTTTACCCCTATCTCTGTTTGCTATTATTTATTTTCCATGAGTAGCTAAATCTTCTCCCTAAGGTTACTATGAACTCAATTCCAGAATAAATTTTGTCTTCTTTCATGTATCTATAACTTTTAGTCAATCAATATAAATCTTTTTTATTCATTTTACTGCTGCATTATTTGAATGTGACTAATCTTTATAATTGCTTGTTGCTGTCATCAAATTAGGGAAAAGGAGGTGATAGTAGAACTCTGAATAGGAAGGACAAGTACGTGTACCTTAACTTAAGCATTTTCACTTGATAGCTAATAGGAATATTAGTTAATCTCGTTTAATCAATGCTAGGTTGGTTAGAACAAACTTAACTCACTTAAGGGATTAAATAGGTGTTAAGTATCTTTATTGAGATTCAGGAGAATACTTTTAAGTTAATAGATTAACCTAGGATTAACTTATGCAGTTGATAAAGTTGTAAGTACGTAAGAGAGATTTTACAATTTCTAGGATGGAGGAGAGGGATTAGTAACTTTAGGCTTTTAAAGAGATTAATTTCTTCAATCTAGGTGTTTGTTTACTATGATTTGGGAAAACTTATAAAAATTTTCTATCACGTGCTTTTTACCTTATTAGTTCTTGATTAGAGTTGTCTTCAATAAAAACATTTACGCTTAACTAATTATGTTAAATTTCTTAGATAGTTAGCCATTTAGTTTTCAAGGGAACTATGTCTTACTCATTCTTTATTACTTGTACGACTGGTACACTTGTCATATCAATAACAACACTCTCCCATGGAGCTCACTCAATCCATCCCCCTTGGAACTCTGGTGTGGGACCTATCTCTGGTGACCTTTCCTCACCAGAAAACTCAAGATGAAGGTAAGAATCACACCATCCCCAATTTTTCTTTGTTTTTCCTTAGAATTTCACATATTCAGAAGCCTAAGCTAAAATCTTGATGAATCCATATGGTGGATTTATAGGTTAAGTTCATTTATTTTCCTACATGTGTTTTGAACTATTTGAAGTGTGATTTCAGAAAGAATTAAGAGAAAAAAGTAGGTTTGGGTTGAAAACAACTTAGTGCAGAAACTTGGGGTTTTATTGGGTTCTTATACTTATGAAAGGAAACTTGGAATGTCTTTTATAGATTATGATGAGTTTCTAAGGTGGATGGGATGCATTCTAAGTGATAAAGTTGATTTAGGAGAGTTTTGTGAGGCTAAGGATCATTTGGAGGGTCCTTGGAGGTCAAAATAGTAAAAACAGAGTATGTTCTTGATCATCTACCCGCCAAATTTCCTCGCTTAGGAGCGCTGGTAACATACAGTTCCCTTATTTTCTAGTCTATTTTTAAATGGACATATCTCTCTCATCCAAACTCCGTTTTAAGTGAATTTTATATCATTGGAAAGGTCTTTCAGTCTAGTTTTGAATGGATAGGATTTAAAAATTCTTTACCATTGGATAGATATGGTCAAAATAGTGAACAAAGGTCAAGGTAGGAGACAAGATTTTTCCCCATCTTTTGATTTTGACATGTTTTGGTATGGTTTCCTCTTAGGGATGGATTGTCCAATACTTTTTCCACATCATTCAAGGCAAGCCAAGATAGATAAGCATGGAATCAAGGTGAGAGACAATCTTTACTCTTATCTTGGTTGTGTGTGTGATTCCATTGTAAATTCTTGTGAAATTATAATGAATTATGGTGATTTATTTTCGTGGTTTGAAATAGGAAAAAAAAGAAAAAAAACGGAAATTATGCAAATTGGAAACCTTGGTGGTGAGTTAATATAATTGAATTATGTCTAGTTGGTAGTCCCAACTCTATGAACTTTAACTTCTTACGCTATTGTACTAGTGGGCACATTTGTGCAAGTTAGAAATTGGCATTTAATTTGGAATTAGGACATGAGGTAAGTTTTGTTGCGGGACGTTCTTGACAGTTAATGTGGTGGATATGTTGATTGATGTGTATAGCTTAACTAGAATATATGGATAAAATTGGGTATTGGGATAATTTTCTTGGGCTTGTTGTGGTAGTTCATTACTCTTCTTGGTTTGGATTGTCCTTGATGTAGGACTTCATATAAATGTGATAAAATTAATTGTGCTTATGAGAAACACTGGCCAGCATATATGTATATATGTATATATATGACTTATATATATAAATGTGATGTGAGTGGAAGTAGATTTCTTCTCTTATCCTTAAACTTTCTTTGCATTCGAAAAAAAGGGAAGGGCCTTGCAAGTTTCTTAAATAACAGCAAAATGTTAAATTGGTGTAAGTCAGGTATGGCCTTCCACTTTAACCTTATGTAAATTATGAAATTGTTTGGTTTGGACTTATGGTTGGTGAGTGATTTGGATATTACATTCTCTTATTTCCTTATTATATCCTGGAAGACTTGTTGTTGATCTATTGTGTACTCATTTGGATTTAGATATTATGATATGGTTATGTTGATTAAATGATGCCAGGTATTGGCACACATGGAACGATTAATATGATGCCGGGTATTGGCATATGTGCAACAATTAATATGATGTTGGGTATTGGCACATATTGAACGATCAATATGATGTCGGGTATTGGCACATATGGAACAATCAATATGATGTAGGGTATTGGCACATATGGAATGATTAATATGATGCTGGGTATTGGCACATATGGAATGATTGATATGATGCTGCGTACTGGCAAGTGAGGAGGCTTAATGGATGGTTGATATGGTGCCAGGTATTGGCACGTGTGGAGGTTTATCGAAAAGTTAAGGATAGGATTATATATATATATATATTATATCTCTTGTTAACATGTTAGATTTTCATATATATATATATATAGTGTACATGGGAATGTTGGTTCATGAATTATTGATGCATTGTTAAATATGGTGATTTGGTTGCATTCATGGCTCCTTGGCATATTATGATTATATTGGACTGAGTTGTAGTACTTGCTTAAACCATATTGTGCTTAAACCATATTATTTAATTGGTAATGCTTGTGTCTGATGATATTTATTCATTATGAGATGTTTGGTTGTGTTAGAAAGATATGACCTTATACATTGTTGCGGGCTACGATATTGCCTTTGGATTTAGTGAATAAACTTACAATGCATCCATGTGAGTATATCTTAAACCTCCTGAATAATTATTTATTCATTTTATATATATATATATTGTTATGTGAAATAGAATAGAGTTTTTTCTCACTGGATTAGTATGACTCATACCTCAACATTTTCAAGTGGGAAGGAAGCTTAGCAGTGTTATCGAGTATCGTGATAAGTTCCCCTTCATTCAAGGATGTGGTATGAATTTGTCTCTCTCTTTCCTTTTATTTCGCTCTAGGCATACTCTATAAACAGATAGGTTAATTAGGTGGTGTATGTTGTTTAAGATTTGAATACTACTGCTGTTTATGTATTGAATGACTGTGTGTATGAATTGTGATCATAACGATATATTGGGAAATAAATTATTCTATGGACTACATTTCCATGTTAAAAGAAAAAAATTAAATTAATAGATTGGCTTATGAGATTAAATTAATAAGATTGTTGAATATTGTTGCGGGTTCTGGGTAGAAATAAGGCTTACGGGGGAGAGGTTGAGTACTCCTCCGTACTGGTTACATGTCCAGTCTTGGGATGTGATAAATTAATAAAGAGAGTTATGTGTGGCTTTCACTATCACTCTTGAAGTGATAGATGCTACCTCAAACCCTAAAGCCCTAATTCCCTTAATGGGTGCGGGTCCCTTATTAGGCTTCTTAAGGTGACACCTTAAGAAGCCTAACCTTTTTGAGAGAGGGGCATCCAATAGGTTGTCATTTAGGCTTTTCCTTGTTTGGCTAGGAATAGGAACATATTCATATTCCTTTTATCTTATCTCCTTTTAATTAATCTCTAATTTTGGATCAAATCCTCAAGTCCGTTTCACATTACTAGTGAATTTCTATATGTGTGACCCATTAGGTTTCCGGCTATGTTGACCATTCACAATCAACACTTAATTATAAATAAATCACAAGTGGTATCTAGCAACACATCGTGATCCCCAATTGACTAGAAAATCAGTTGTTTGACTTTAAACCTTTCTATAGCTAAAGCATGTCTATACAACGTGTCCTCTCACCATCTTATACCCACTTGGTTCAAAGTATGGCCTATGTGTCAACTCCCACTGTACTTGATTACATCGAGTCCAGCTCAAGTAGTCAGTTCCTTGTCCTGTGGGATCAATCACTTTAAAATATGTCATTGAAGACCATCTTCATGACAAGTCTGCTTTGGCCAAAGACTTCTTAGCGATTATCCTGACAAGTAGCCATGAGTATTCTTCCTTCTATTAGGAATGGTGAATCCTCTGTTGGCTACTCAAATATCTTTGAATACTTCATGCTATGGCAAATCACCACCTTAAGAGTGACCCATAGTGGGCAACAAGGAATGGAGTCAAAACACAAGATCTATATCCAAGATAACTTGAGTTTCTCAAGTCTAAAGATACTTGCAATGTTAATTGCTATGAGACCTATCACTGACATTTGAATAGGTATCTATGTGATTTCTCATACAAGTCATCCAATGTACTTGTTACCTTTAACAAGCATTCACATGTTTACTCAAAACATCTCATGCTTATAGCTTTTAAGGACAACTGCGTGATCAAATCAAGAAGCATAACATGTGTAGTCTATCTGGATCACTGATGTCCAGTCTCAGGTGGTCCTATGACTAAGGATAGTTTAGACATATATATAATTACACATGATAGAAATCTCACATTCTGATTGCTATCATAATTTCCTTCATGTTATGTTTTGTGTCATGGACTTCATTACTTATATTATGATCTAATCTTGATTTTATGAATCTAAACATAAATAATGAAGAAAACCTCTTTGAATTAATAATTGAGTTTGTACATCTGATGCTAAAAATAATTGCCTTTAGAGCACCTTTCTAACAATAGATATTTTCCTCCACGACTAAAGGCTTCTTGTCTTGAGCATGCTTTCACTTGTTATAAAGTCCACTTGATGTCTTACCTGTTCTTCCATCTTATGAGTAGTGTCAATGGCCATCGTGTAAGATTTGAAAAATCTTATCTAGGCTACTACCTCTGAGAATAAATAGTTTCGAAGTCCTTTCACAGAGCATTAGATCATTTCGTGCTCGTTCGAGACCATGTGAGGAGATATTCTGACAACCTCACAAATAGGGCATCATACTTATCAACAGTTTGAGTTCCCTAATGAAACATCTCAAACTCTCGTGTTCGTGCCTCTCATATGCTCCTCGAATGAAACTCATATTGCAAGGTCACCTAAAACTCCTTCTATCCGATGGGTAGGACATTATTAGCCATGCCCTTTTTCCAGGTTTGCCACCAACAATCTACCTTACCCTCAGTTAAAAGCCCACTAGGGCTACCCTCCGAGATTCAGGGCAATCCTAAGTATCTAAGATTTTCTTATCCTCATTGAGAAAATGTTATGGATCCTCACTAGCTAGCATCCTCTCCCATGAAAATTGGTGGCTTGAGTTTCAGAAACTCCGTAGTCTTTATCTCTACCACAACCCTTTCCTATACTTGTGGAGGGGGAGGAGGTGGCATCTGTAGCTATTCTTATGTCCTCACAGCAGGTGTCGATGCCTATGAGTCGTCCTCCAATAGTTATCTTACCAGTAAATTCATTAGTCCTTTCATTTGGTCTTTCATAGTAGCCAGTGCTTCCATCACAACTACCGGATCAAACTATGGTAGTGCTCTACCACTCCTTTTTGAGCCCATAGCAGATGGCTCCAAGCTCTGTGCCTAATTGTTGCTTGCAAAATCACTCGTCTCAGATATCCCGTCTACTGATAGAGTAGTTACAAGTGCCAAAGCCCTACCAGACCTTGTACGGTCTCTACAAGTGTGTAACTGTCCATGTTCCATCTAAGTTAATTCTAAACAGATGTACTGTAAAACGTAAGCTATCACTAAGCTATCAAGGTTGTGACATGAAAAGAAATGGATAAGAGCTCTAACAAGGCCTTTGGTGGATTCCCGGCCTATAGCTATGATGCGGATCCAAAATATTTCATTCATTAAAATTCAAAAGACAAAATATTTAGGAACACAGGATGCTAGTAACATACATAAGAATATATATATATAGGTGTATACAAATATCTTGTTACATCCCAAAAACCCTAGAACTCCTATGTGACTCTAGAGCGATACTAGGACCACCAAAAATACAAAAGAACTCAACCCATTCACAATGTGGGCTAGGTTCACTTGAGTACTGCTACTACTCTAGCAAATACTCCTCCTCAGTGACAATATCTGAAAATGTTAAACCCGAAGACAGCGTGAGTTTATCATAACTTAGTGAGTAGGAGACTGTACATAAAATAATGAAGTTATCACATACTATACATACACAACCACAATATGTCATGTTCAGTAAACACAAACATAACACACAACACTATCCATATTCATCATATCATTCCCCAAGCAACCGTTAGCTTCCTATCCCAGATCTATCACTCAAGGGTCCTAGCTCATGCCCACACTAGTAACTCATGTTATCAACCTTGAGGATGCTCACTTGGATCCTAGCCCATGCTTGTGCCAGGCCCGGCTATCCACTGACATTCACCAATTTCTGGCCCCCGGAGGCATACTGGCCACACTAGCCATAAACACATCCAAGTCATCCACAATCATGGAAAAGAGAAGTCACAGAAAGAAGAATAAGATATTCCAATCGTGAGACAATTTATACTATTCAAATTTATCATCATATCATTAATAGCCTCAAATCAAAACATGCCTCATGAATATGATTTAACTTCCTTAGGGCTCTAAGTATCCATGCATGTATGTAACATGATGTTAGAATTAAGAGAATACACTTTGCAAGATCACCTACTCACCTTGAATCCAAGTTTGTGAATTTACCGTGTGTCGTGTGATGACTCAAAAGGGAAAGGCATCCTAAGATTTAGAGTTGGTTCCTAGAAATTAAGTGCATGAGTAAAGAAATAATTAAAATCTTAATATCTTGATTGAAAGGAAACTGATTGATTGCCTTCTTTCTAGCAGTCAACTGGCTAGAAATTGCCAGCCCAAAATTGAGAGTAATCGATCGACCAAGAGTAGGCAGTCGACCGATATCACCCTACCAGTCGACCGATGCGTCTCTATCCAAATTCCTATCCTCACCCAAGAACAAACGATCAATCAATAGTGCCTAACTAGTTGACCGATGTGCCTCTGCCAAGATTGCCATTCCTACCTAGGACCAACTGGTCGACTAATAATATCTCACCAATCGACCAGTGCATTAATATCTCAAGTTTTAAAATAATGTAGTGGACATTTAAAGTTAAATAGAAAAATTTTTGAGGAGTTAAAATTCTAAATTTTAGATATATTGAGGATAAATTTGTAATAGAAAAAAATAATAATAGATTTTTAAGGATTTGTTGGAAACAAAATTAAGTAAGTTGTGTAAGGACTCTTGAGATATTGCACAATTAAATAAAGGGAATAAATTTAATGAAATTATAGCTTGAAAAGGTGAATTTCAATTTTACAAAATATTAAGAATGACTCTAATGAATAATAAATGATGGAGGATGCAGCATAGAGAAATTAAGTCAAGACATTTCATAGTCATAATGGTAAAGTAGAGTACACATGTTGAACTTATCCTCTGCCAACACATCAAGGAAAGTTCTAGAGTGTTTTAGTCTGATGTGATATCCTCTTTGATTAGCTTGCTCTATCTCTCTCTCTCTCTCAATGTTGTCCATCACGTGGTTGAGGATTCTCCGGCCAAGTCCATCACTACAAGTGGTAATTTCTGGTGTAGTAGGGCTTCCTTGGGTAGTTTCTCGATGGCAGAACATGGTGGAGGTGTGGGAAAGTTCAGAACAGTCTTTGTTGAAAGCTCTTCTCTCTCTTTTTGTGCATACGTAAGCTTAATCAGAGAAAATGAATGTTTCTTCTTCCATACTAAAATTTTGGGCAAAAATCTATAATTCATGGGTGGGGTTGTAGATGGAAAGAGAAGAAAAATGAAGTAAATAATGGAGAAAACAGAGGATAAAGTTGAAGAGTAGAAACAAAGTTAAACTTAGTTTGGTAAGCAAGAAATTTTTGAATCCTAAGTTAAATATGCTGCTTCATCTTGAATGTGTATGTGTGTTGGGAATGGACAATAAGGGCTGAGAACTGAATTTAATAGTTATAAATTCCAGTTTTGGAGTAAAGGATAGAAGAAAACTCTGCACCAACCAAGTATAGGAGCCTGGAGTTTTGGATCTTTTTCACAAATTAAGTGTAGTGTTTTTGTCTATGATGGATGAGTAGCTCTTTTTTAGCAAAATATATACTAGTTAATTTGTTTTTCTCACCCAATGTGGATAATGTTGGACTGCTGTGCATTGGTTTGGGTGTTTTGGGGGGGTGGGTTGGTGACAGATTAGAAAATATATATACTTTAAAGGGTGGCTAAATCTAGGAATGGAGAAATCAGGATAGTTCTGATGTATTTCTATTTATTATGGGCTTTGGTTAACCAAATGAAAACCTTAAATAATGAAATTTTTATGAGGAACTCTTGATTTAGTAGTAATATAATCTAGAAAGTTTTAAAGTTATTGAAAATGATTTTCTTAGTCAAAGAATTATAGAAACAGCCCTTTAATCAGTTCAACAAGAAATATGAATAGTTCAAAAATATGCCTCTGTTTTAGTAGCTAAAGGCCTTATTTTACTCTAAAATTTTTATGTTAATAAGCTAAGATATGAAACTTATTATCTGCAAACTTTCATTGCTTTTGGTTATGGTTAGGCTGGTCTGTCAAGCATAAAATAGTACCTATAGTAGAATTAGACAATTCTGGCATGGGGTCACTAATGAGGTCTGTAGAGGAGTCAAATGAGGGAGTTTTAATCTAAAATTTTTACCATAGCATTTTAACATATATAGAAGGCCTTGTACCAAGTTTCATGATTTTTGGAGCTACAAATTAATAACATAAAGTTTCTAAAATTTGGACCCAAAAATGGCCTCAAAACATAACAAGGTTGAGTGTTTGGTAATCTTGTTTTGATTTAGCGTTGTTTCTTGCTTTATTTGTCCTCTAGGCCTTCAATAAGATCTTTGGCATCCTTCTCCAATTTGAACAGTAGAAACTTAGCTTGGAGTTAAGGTGAGTGGTCTGATACTTCCTATGGCTAGTTTTTTTCTATAAAAATTCCTTTGCATCATAGTGAAAGCATTTTATACATATAAATTTTAAAAAGAATGATGAGGTATAAGTAGGTGTGAAAGAAATTTTTGTCACTGTGTATATAATTATGTTCTCTCATGAAAGGAAGTGTGAGAGGGGTATCTCTAAATGTGTGTATATGTGTGTATATATATATTCATATATTAACTTGAGTTGCAAAGAAATTTAGAAGGTGTGTAAGTACATACACATTCTATTTTGGAAATGTGAAAACTAAATATACATACATAGATATATATATATATATATGTATATATATGCATACACATGAAAACATGAAACTTTATGTCTTAATTTAAAAAGACAGGTGTGTATATATCTATATATATGCATATATAAGACATGTATATATATATATATAATTGTTTAGTCATAATTGTTTGTTCACAAATATACATACACATATACATATAGCTACTTGTAAGACACTTGTTGGGAAGGCTTGGCTTTGGAAAATATATACATAAACGGGTATACACACATGTACCGTAACCTTGTGATCGGAGTAGGAAGTTGTGGCTTCTCTGTGTGTTAGGTTTGTTAGAATGTAATGAAATTTTCGAATTTCCAAGTATGTGATGAAATCGTGTTATGGATGTTGACCCTAAGGCTATATGCCATAAGTTTTGATGATGACAAATGTATTTGAATAGTAGCATTAATATATATAAAGATTAATTATCATATATATGCTACAAGTACTTAAGCATGATTATGTTATTTAATATGTATGTTGCATATATTGAATCATGCTATTAAACTAACCATTGGGTTTGCAAGTAAGATATATTTTATAGGTTGGTTCAAAAGAAGAAGAGTGAGCATTGTATTGAAGAACAAGGAAAAACAATATCATGCTTCACTCAAGGAAAACAACATGCAAGGATGAAGCTCCAAGAAATGAAGAATTAGAAGATTTGAAGTCTTGGAAGCTTGGATGCATCAATATAGCCTATGTGTTTACATTAGGTATATTTTATATAGGCTAGTATACTTGTGCAACTCAATGATTTAGATTTGCATACATTGGCTCAATTATTTTGAACAAAAAGATAGTGAGATATGAAATTTTACAAAAGTTAGTTTTTGACCTTTGGTCACTCTTTATATCATATCTCATAAACAAAAAATCATTTTTTCAAGTATCTTAATCTCATTTGATAGTAGACTCAAAGATCTTTCCAAAGGTATATTATTTATTGAAAACGGAGTCCAAATGAGAAATATATGACTATTTAAAATATAGTTTGAAAAATTGAAAGTTGATTATTCTGTTCTGACCTATAGTCAGTATTTTGATTATATCTTTTAAAAGAAAAATAATTTGAGTAAAACTTGGCGCATTTGAAACTAGACTCCAAGAGCTTTCCAACGGTATATTATTTGTTTAAAACGGAGTTCAAATGAGGGAGTTATGAATTTTTAAAGAAAGCTCAAAATCTAGACTGCACTATAAGTGCTGTAACGGCTATATAACGGCTATATAACAGCTAGTTTTGTAAAATCTTATATATATGACCTTAGATACACGATTTTGAGTAAGAACAAAGTCCTACAATGTGATATTAACTTCTTCTATCATCTTTGAGAGAAAGGAAAGCATTCTTGAGCCAAATCTTGCATATTCTCTATCATTAGAGTTATTAGAGCTTCATTTGTTTTCATCTACTCTTTAGAGAGAGTTTCTTTGTATTGTTGATTTTGATCAACACATATATTATTCTGAGTTGAGGTTCGCAAGTACCGGTGTTGGAAGAACTTGCTTTGGGTTGAGGAGGAGCCCGGATTCATAAATTCTTCATTGTGGTTTCGCAAATACCCGGATCGAATTTGCGTGGTTGTAGTGGTTTGCAAGTACCCGGATTAAACTTGCAATTATAGTGGAAATACTCAAGTGGTCTCTTGAGGACTGGATGTAGGCTTGGATTAGCCGAACCAGTATAAATCTCTGAGTTTGCTTTCTCTATCCCTTACTCTTTAATTTGTGCATATTGATATCTATTCTTTAATTCCTTGATCTTTATAATTATTTATCTTAACAGCACATTGATTTTCTGTATTGTATTTATTATCCTAAGCATTGTACTTTTACAGAAAATCATTTTAACTTCCAATTAATTCTTGTGAAAAATTTATAAAACCCAATTCACCCCCCCTCTTGGGTTCCAACCATTACTTTTAATTGGTATCAGAGCTTGGGCTCTTGTTTAAAGACTTAACCGTCTAAGAGTTAGCATGGTTGGATATAGTGATTGGTTTATTTCTAAAAATTGTTCTTTCACAGAACCTCCAATTTTTGATGCTAATCATTTTCAATATTGGAAGTATGAAATGAAAATGTTTTTAATTTCAGTAGACCATAAACTCTGGGATGTTATAGAAAATGGTTCTTGTATGCCTGTCAAGGAAGAACAAGAAAAATGCATTCCAAAACTTAAGAGTGAATAGAATGATACTGAAAGAAGTTTAATGCAACTCAATGCTAAGGTAAAATTGATTATTTCTTGTGCATTGAGTCAAGATGAATTTTTCAAAATCTCCAACTGTGCAACTGCAAAAGAAATGTGGAAAATTCTTGAAGTTGCACATGAGGAAGATCTTATTGCTGAGGAATTAAGGTATAGAAGTTTCATTAATGAACTTGAAATTGCTCAAATGAACAATTGCAAAACCATTAATGAGATACAACTTGTGCTTAATCAATTGAAAGCTCTTGGTGTTGAACTTACAGGAAAATCTCAAATCACCAAGGTGGCAAACGAAGAAGAAAAAGGAGAAAAAGAGAAATCACAACCAAAAGGTGAATCATCAAAGAAAGCTTACCTATCTTCCAATTGGGGAAATAGCAATTCTGATAAGCAGAACACAAATGAAGAAGCCAACACTTGTCTTGTGGCTAGAGATAAAGATAAGGTAAATTCATTTGACTACTCTTTTGAAGAATTACAAGATGCCTTTGATGATTTACATGAAGAATCTCTTATACTTGCAAAGAAACTAAATGTTTCAAAACAGAAAAACTCTTCTCTTGAAAATGAGTTGGAAATATTGAAAAATGAATTTTCTATTTCCAAGGAAGAGAATTTTGTTTTTGAAAATCAAAACAAAACTTTGCAAGAAGAGAATTTGATTTTAAAAACAAATATCTCTACCAACAAAAATTGCTTTTGTACCAAGTGTGATTTTTTGAAAAAAGAAAATGATAATCTTAAAAACACACTTGCAAAACTCTCTCAAGGTAGAGAAATTTTAAATACCTCAGTTTTGAAACAAAGAAGAATTAACAAAGTTGGTATTGTTTCTAAAAAGAAATTAAACCAAAAGCAGTTTAAAAACTTCTTTGTTTCTGCAAAGATGTCCAATAGTCCAACTTGCACTTGTTTCTATTGTGGACTGAAAGGACACAAATCTTACTCCTGTTTTTATAAGAAAAATCTTGTTCATGGAGTAAAAATGAAATGGATTCAAAAAAGAACTCATGCCCCAGGCAAACCCAAAGAAATTTGGGTACCAAAGATAAATGAATAATTTGTAGATTTGCTTCGAAGCAAGGAGTGGAAATGACTTTTTAATGGCTACATCATTCAAACTCCACTCTCTTGCATCAAAAGGAGGCAATGGATAAGTAAACATATAAGCTGGAATGCATTGTAAGAATTTTGACTGATATGTTTACTGCTATCTAATGCTTTTGTCTGTTATCTAATATGCCTTACATCTATCCTTGATATTCATGCATGCTATATCTGAAAACAATTGTTAGGTATGCAGATTATAGATTCAAATTTTGTTTTGATCTAAAATCTTTCTCCCAAATTTTGCTCAAACTATCCTTTTTACTGCATCATGAAAACTTGCTTCC
Organism: Biancaea sappan; assembly: GCA_037074585.1. Classification (NCBI taxonomy): domain Eukaryota; kingdom Viridiplantae; phylum Streptophyta; class Magnoliopsida; order Fabales; family Fabaceae; genus Biancaea; species Biancaea sappan. Next base: position 67,802,364 of record CM073490.1, read on the forward strand.
ATTACACGTACATTTTTCTTGTCTTCACAACAATAAGATTCCTCCTACCTATAGTATTTATCCTTGCTGTAATCTTATTTAAATATTTTCAATGAAATCAAATATTTTGCAAAATTGCATTTCATGAAAGCATAGCACTTTTATTAATATGGTATATCTTGAACATAATGTTGCTCCTAGTACTGGAGATTTATTTGAACATTACTGATTTAAACATCAAAGTGCTCCACCAAAAGTGTTTTGCAGGAGTTAGTCCTCAAATCTATCCTCTAAGCTCATTCGTAATGATCGACCAATGCTTGACAGTGATCTTATGAGAGATTGTTTTCAAGAGGATCTTGCAAATAATCAATCAATTAAGTTCATTAAAATTGCAAGAAGATAGAATCAAAAGAAGAGCAATGAGCAAAACAAGAATATCAAAATCTTGAGGAGGAACTTCAAGAAGCAATAAGAGTTTGCCAAAATTGATGAGTATCTCTATTCTTTACCACTTTAATATTTAATTGAGTGATACTCCCTGATCATAATTGGCTATGTTGGCAATTTTTTTTACTAACATACTTTCATTACAATGATATATTGTTCTCTAATATCTTACATATTTGATCATATCATTGTATATAAAGATATTATCTTTATACCATTCATCATGGTTTGAGCATTATACATGTCATATCCTTTGTATAAGATATAGCTTATGAACGATTGTTTACGGATTCTAGTTTATATCTGATTATATCTTATTAATTCATATTACCTCAATTATTGTACTACATACTCAAGTTATAATATGTTTTATCTTGATAAGTATGTAACTTGCTTTTGCTTTGAAATGATGATATATATGTCCATGTCAGAAAATTCTTTCCATCTTTAAAATGGATATATATTTTTCAATATATATATACTGTGCTGAATTTGTGTAGCTGATTTATTTTATCTTTCTTTATTATTATTTTTTTGTACCATCAAATAAAAGAAACCACTTGCATTAAAAAAAAAACCGAAGGATTACATTGCATAATTAAAAAAAAAAGAAGGGAAAGTTTGATCATGCATGAGCAATCTACAGGCGAGGTGGTCTCGGATTAGGAGGGTTGTATTGTATCATCACCCCTCGGCCATTCCTTGGAGCAAGAGACTGAGCAATGTCACGGAGGGTAGTGTAAATCCCATTCATACAATCAACACTTCTTTGTTGTTGATTGCAGAAGCATTGGGTAGACCAATAGAAGAACCTATCTATTCTTGAAGTCAGTGCCGCATTGTTGCGTTTAGCTAACTTCTCCAGGTCCTCTATCATCTTCTTAAGTTTCTTCACCTCCTGCTCCAGACAAGCAATTTTGTCTTCTGACGTATGGCCTGTACTAATCTCCTCAGCTTCTTCGATCTTCATTTTCTTCTTTTGATTTTCTTGAGATCCCTGCAAAGGTCTTTTGCCCTTGTCCTTGCCTAGACTCAAGTTTAAGTCGAGCTCTTCCTCCCTGGCCTCTACTGTGAGATCAATGAACTTTCTTGCTGCCATGGTTTGAAATTTTTTTTGGAGTATGAAGAGAGAGGAATGTCAGAAAGTTGTAGGCTCAGAGATGAATACTCTTTGTGGTGTGATAATTGAGAACTCTGGGGCAGTCTTTATAGAGAGAAAATTGTGACTTAGAGCCAACGAAGATATCTCTTCGCCGCACCCCTACACGCTCATCCTATGGATTTTGCAAGCTGGAAGCCAGAAGTCTAGAGTACGCATGCACACCAACAACGCGTCGCATTAATGGCAAAACCACGAAAGTCAATTTTTGGTGGATTTGCGGCTGATTTAATTTGTTTTGATTAGAAATTTTAAGGATTAATAAAATGGTGATATTCAGAACCGTATCACTCTGCTTTGTTGTGTTGTTCTTGAGAGCATACATGATTACATCATGCTGTGATTATATGTATCTAAGAACATATGTTGTGTATGCTATTCATGCATCATGAGCGAAGGCTATGGCTAAGAATAATATTTCATGATTCCACATGCACTCATACAAAATGAGCTGTCAAAATTTTTACATGTACTCATCCTCAAGATACATATATAAATTCATTTTGAATGGGTATATAAATTGATTCCTTTGTGCTGAAATTTATCTTATCCTTTATAAAGCAAATTTGTTTTGAAAAAGGACTTTAAAAATGCTTCTGTTATGTTAATATGTTTTATCATATGAAGCAACATTCTTTTTGAAAAAGAAAAGATTTTAAAGATCTCTTTTGTTGTAGATAACAAAAGGGATGAAAAATATTGATGTTTCATATATGGATTATGAACTATATGCTTGAATATACCTTATTACGCTAATCCATATATATTCCTTCCTTAGATGAAATGTTTCTAAATTCCTTCGAAGCAAAATGTTTTAGAAAAATATCGTGAATCTCTTGAATTGCTGCCACAATGCTGAAATTGCTTTGCCATATTGAAGTATTATCTGTTTTGAAAAGAAAAGGATTTGAGTATCCTTATTTTAAATCACTTTTGCTATATGTTGAAATAATTTTATGCATATATGCAGAAATTGTTTTTCAGAAATCTTGAAAAATATTATTATTCGATTTATGGATTATGATTAATATTCTTGTTTATATCATGCTTTGCTAATCCATATATCATACTTCTGCTGTGTGCTGTAAATATTTCTATCATATGACAGCAAATGATGTTTTTTTTTATTTCAAAGAGTTTAATTTTTCTGCTATTTACTAAAAATGCCTCTTCATAAACAAGCAGAAATCATTTTCAATGAAAATATTGCAGAAATTTCTTCAAAAATCTTACTTCAAAATACTGCAATCAAAAACTGAATTTCCTTTATAATGATTTAGACTATCTTTTTCAAAGGAAAAATGTTATGAAATTCAGGGGGAGCTTTGTCTCACTTGAATGTATTTTTTTTGAAAAAGAATATATCTTGAAAAATTGGATATTCATTATTCATTATTCTTTTTCAAATTATGCAAGGTTTAAGGGGGAGCCTAAAACTCTTTCAAGTTTTATCTTTTGGCTCATTTCATTTGACATGAGAAAAATTTTTCTAAAATTTTCTTTTTACATGTCAAAGAAATCAATGATAAGTTTTGATGTATCCTTACCCCATACTATATTGACATCTTCTGACATCCTGACTTAAAGAAGGTATGTGCTTTAACTTCTATATATTGTGTTCCTTACACCTTTTTGTTGATGTCAAATAGGGGGAGAAGAAACAATAGAAAAATATGTATACGTGCTTATAACATTGCATTCATTATCTTGTGATACATATTTTTCTGTGGTGATTTGTCATCATCAAAAAGGGGGAGATTGTTGACCCTAAGGCTATATGCCATAAGTTTTGATGATGACAAATGTATTTGAATAGTAGCATTAATATATATAAAGATTAATTATCATATATATGCTACAAGTACTTAAGCATGATTATGTTATTTAATATGTATGTTGCATATATTGAATCATGCTATTAAACTAACCATTGGGTTTGCAAGTAAGATATATTTTATAGGTTGGTTCAAAAGAAGAAGAGTGAGCATTGTATTGAAGAACAAGGAAAAACAATATCATGCTTCACTCAAGGAAAACAACATGCAAGGATGAAGCTCCAAGAAATGAAGAACTAGAAGATTTGAAGTCTTGGAAGCTTGGATGCATCAATATAGCCTATGTGTTTACATTAGGTATATTTTATATAGGCTAGTATACTTGTGCAACTCAATGATTTAGATTTGCATACATTGGCTCAATTATTTTGAACAAAAAGATAGTGAGATATGAAATTTTCCAAAAGTTAGTTTTTGACCTTTGGTCACTCTTTATATCATATCTCATAAACGAAAAATCATTTTTTCAAGTATCTTAATCTCATTTGATAGTAGACTCAAAGATCTTTCCAAAGGTATATTATTTATTGAAAACGGAGTCCAAATGAGAAATATATGACTATTTAAAATATAGTTTGAAAAATTGAAAGTTGATTATTCTGTTCTGACCTATAGTCAGTATTTTGATTATATCTTTTAAAAGAAAAATAATTTTTGAGTAAAACTTGGCGCATTTGAAACTAGACTCCAAGAGCTTTCCAACGGTATATTATTTGTTTAAAACGGAGTTCAAATGAGGGAGTTATGAATTTTTAAAGAAAGCTCAAAATCTGGACTGCACTAGAGAGTTTCTTTGTATTGTTGATTTTGATCAACACATATATTATTCTGAGTTGAGGTTCGCAAGTACCGGTGTTGGAAGAACTTGCTTTGGGTTGAGGAGGAGCCCCGATTCATAAATTCTTCATTGTGGTTTCGCAAATACCCGGATCGAATTTGCGTGGTTGTAGTGGTTTGCAAGTACCCAGATTAAACTTGCAATTATAGTGGAAATACTCAAGTGGTCTCTTGAGTACTGGATGTAGGCTTGGATTAGCCGAATCAGTATAAATCTCCGAGTTTGCTTTCTCTATCCCTTACTCTTTAATTTGTGTATATTGATATCTATTCTTTAATTCCTTGATCTTTATAATTATTTATCTTAACAGCACATTGATTTTCTGTATTGTATTTATTATCCTAAGCATTGTACTTTTACAGAAAATCATTTTAACTTCCAATTAATTCTTGTGAAAAATTTATAAAACCCAATTCACCCCCCCTCTTGGGTTCCAACCATTACTTTCAATGGATTATGAATAATATGTGACTTGAGTTGAGATATGGCATATCTTGATTGTTAAATTGATTTATTTATGGATGGTTGAGGTATTTTATGGATGAGATTTTATTTTACAATATGAGATTGATTTGTGATTGTGCTTGTGTTTGAGAAAGAAAAGAAAGTCATAGTGGTGCATCCCATAGGAAAATCTACACAGACCTATAAGGGTGGAGATTATATATATAGAGTGATAAAGGCGAATGCGGCGGAGGCCACGAGCAACAATCCAATGGTATCCTAGACGACCTGGTTAGTATGGGAATCTATGTAATTGATTGATTTGCTTGTTGTTATAAATTATTCTGAATTGTTTTATATTGTGCCATGATTGGTTTATGAATATTTCGTACATGTTATCATTATGATGTATTATAATTGTTTTTTCATCATAACATAGTGTTGTCCCCTCATTGAGCATGTGGTTCGCTTATACCCCTTTTATTAACATTTTTTAGAGTTGGCAATTAAGACAAGTATTCACATAGGGAGTAATGGATTCTCAGCTCACGACCTCATTTGAATCCGGGGATGATTTAATTCTCATTCTTATATCTTTATTTGCTACTCTAGAGTCGCTCTGTGGTCATATAAGTAGCCTAGGATTTGTTTTATGGTCATTATGAGTTGACAAATGATGTATATAAATGATACAACCATATTGAAGAATGTGTTTCTAAACTTTCATTTAATTTACTTGTTGTGATGGATATGAATATATGAAAGAAAGGTTTCCACAATTAATTATCTGTTTTTATATATCTATATTATAATCTTATATATGTTGGCTTGATAAAATGGATTAGGTTTCGAGGTGAGGTTAAGCTCACTCTTATGCTAGTCAGACGTGACAGTTCATCTTGGCTAGATCTAGGCAGAGAGTACCAGGGGCAGCTGGTTGAACGCTCGTCACTCGATAGTCAACCAGTAACCCGGTAGACACAAAAAGAAGGATGTTAAAACCTCTCCATCCCTTTCAATCTCAATCTCAAACCAAATCAAACATTTCCTTAATGTTTTGGCCTTCAAAAGCAAACACTTTACTCATGAGAACACATCCAAAAACTTTTTTTACCATGGGTTTCAAGAATCAACTCAAAGTTCCCAAAAACGTTCTCATTTTTTATTTTTCTGTCATGGCCATGAAATCCACCATAAAGCTCATATTTTATGCTCATTTGGATTGCCAAAACAACAAGGATTGAAGGATGGAAGGTTGAGAAATCAAAAGCACCATTTTAACACCAATAAAACACCCAACTCACACAAAACACTCCATTTCATCACTTAGGGCACATAACTTTGAAAACACGAGAGAAATTTGAAATCCTAGATCTTACCTTGGTTCTTGATGCTCCTCATTGTGATGGTGGATCGCTGTGACTAAAGATTCACCAACAACCAGTGAGAAGGTCAGGCTTTGAAGGATTTGGTGATTGGGAGTTTGAAGCCACAAGAAAAGAGAAGAGAGAAAAGAGAGAGATTGACATGGGGAGGTGAGAATGAGAGTGAATGTTCTTGATGCTCCTCATTGTTTGGTTGGAGGGAAATAGAGGGGAGGGGAGGGGAGGGGAAGGATTTTTTTAATTTGACTTTGTTTGTTTTGATTAGTTAGAGGGGAGGGGAGGGAAAATGTAAGTGAAAAATCACTCCTCTCCTCTTATTTTCTTTCCCTCCGAAAGTGAGGGGATTTGGAGGGAAGAAAAATTGTAATAATATAAAAGACATAAGTTCCCTTAATAATTTTTTTTAATACTAAGATTACCTTCTAACTTCTTTTATTTTGTTTCTTAAATAATATATTACTAACATATTTTGACTATATAAAATTATTATTATTATTATTATTATTATTATTATTATTATTATTATTATTATTATTATTATTATATGTAAATAATACATTATATGTATAACTAAATAATAAAGGATAACAAAAAAAATCCTAATAATAATAAACTAAGTAAATTAATAAGGACCGAAATATCATTTTGGTCCCTCACAGATGTCTTTTTTCTCAAGTTAGTCACTTACAAATTTTTATTATCAATTTGGTTCCTTATAGGTTAATATATTATCAATTTAGTCCCTCGTAGATTTTCATTCTCAATGTGTTGAATGTTATTAATTTAGTTCCTCACATATTTTTATTTTCAATTTGGTCCCTCACAAATTTATATGTTATCAATTTAGTCCCTTCATCAAAAGTTGTTACCATCAAAAGTTATGGCCAGCAAAATAAGAACTAAATTGATAATATATCAATTTATTAGGGATAAAACTGAGAATGAAAATAAGTGAAGGACTAAACTAATAACATATTAATTTATGATGGACCAAATTGAGAATATAATTTTTTTTGAGAGACTGAATTGATAACATATCAATCTGTAAGGGACCAAATTGAGAATAAAAATCTATTAAAAAAAAGGACATATGTGAGAGACCAAAATAGAATTTTAATCAGTTAGTTAAATTATACTTAATTATTTTTTTGTTTCTTCTAACAATAAAATTATTTAGCTTTTTTTCTTATTGCGGTAATAATAAAATTAAAATTTTATATGATTTTTAAAACACATTATATATTTGAGATGCTTTTTAGATGAATTAAATTAAAATTATTAAAATGTTATATTATTTCACCATAACAAATGAACTAACTTATTTGAATATAAGTGATAACAAATTTATCATATTCTGTTGGTCATACAATCAAAGGGCTATAATAGTCATTTTATTTTATTTTCCCTTCCTTCCCCTTACAAACCAAACAAAAAAAAGTTTATTTTCCCTCCCCTCCCCTCCATTCCCCTCCATTAAAATCCCTCCCCTCCCCCCTCCCTCCGTTGAACCAAACAGTCAGGACTGTTTAGTTCAATTAAGGGGAGGGGAGGGGAGGGGAGGGATTTTAATAGAGGGGAATGGAAGGGAGGGGAAAGAAATAAAAATTTCTTTGTTTGGTTTAATATGAGGAGAAATGAGGGGAGGAGAGAGAAAATAAACTTTCTTTTGTTTGCTTTGTAAGGGGAAGGGAGGGAAAATAAAACAAAATGATTATTATAGCCCTTTGATTGTATAACTAATAGAACTTGATAAATTTGCTATCACTTATATTCTAATAAGTCAGCTAATTTGTTATGGTGAAATAATATAACTTTTCAGCAGCTTCATTTTGATTCATCTAAAAAGCATCTTAAATATATAATGTGTTTTAAAACTCATATAAAATTTTAATTTTATTCTTACCACAATAAGAAAAGAAGTTAAATAATTTTATTGTTAGAAAAAACAAAAAAGAAAGATAATTAAATAAAATTTAACTAACTTATTAATTTACTCAGTTTATTTTTAATATGATTATTTTTTTTGGTTGTCCTTTATTATTTTGTTATACATATAACATATTATTTACGTATAATAATAATAATAATAATAATAACAACAACAATAATAATAATACTAATAAAAGTTTGGTTAAAATATACCTCACGTCCCTATATTTTTACTCAATGGAGGATTTAGTCCCTACACTTTAAAAACGGAGGATTTGGTCCCTGTAGTTTTCAAAATCCCAAAAAATGGTCCCTGGTCATCCATCAGTCAATGATTAGTTTGAAACATATGGCACTGACTAGGATGCTTACATCAGCATTAAATGCCACATCAATGATAACATGCATTTTTTCATTCATTTTAGTCCTTTTTGCCTCTTTAATTTAGCCAATTTTCTAATTTTATTATATTTTGGAATTTATTGGGTATAAAGTAATTATGGAGCTAATATGTTTTAATTTTATAATTTTAAGAGCTTAATTGAGAAAGACCCAATTTAATTCTTATTCTTATCTTGCTGAAAAATAAATATTAGAGAATTCATATGCTAACTAGGATGCCACCTAAGCGATGACTTGGAATAATTTGATGATGTAGCATAACTTAGTGACTGAGCAGTTGACTAGATTTGTGGGGCCCACATTCTTGCACTGTTGAACAAATTTAAAGCACCGAATATAGCAAGTAAAGGTCAACATATTTCAACAATCATTAATCAAGCAAATTGACAAGTTGAATTGAATCTTGTAGCCAAGTTTTAAGCCAAAGTACAAGTTGAAAGCATCAAGAGCAGGTCAAATTTTGTAGCGCTGAATGCCACCAACCAGCAACGAACGAAGGAAGCAATTCTGAAAACAACAAGTAGAAGGAAGCAAAAATAGCAAGTGGAGACTCCTTCCATGTGCACAAATTAGCAATCAAGAATAGTAGAAGAAAGGAGCCAAAATACAAGTCATATGCAGCTGGCAATCAGAACAACAAATGTGGAAAATAGACAGCACACAAATTGGACTAACAATTCAGCTTCATCCCTTCCTTCCTGCTGGTTTTAAAAAGGGCACTCCAGATCCATTTGAAGTGTGTTGGAGATCACCTTCTTCCACCAATTTTGTAACTTAATTTTTACATGTTTTCCTTCTTTGTATTTTCTTTTTTCTATCACCATGGAGTTTTAGAGTCTGTGTAATCAGTCTATGGATGAACTGGAGTTTGTAGTTTGAATCTTCATGTTCAAATAAGTATTTTGGTTCTTAAATCTATTCCATTTTCTATTTTGCACTCTTACCTTTGTTCTTGAGTTTATACTTGTGTTGGTTAGGCTAATATGAACAAAAGCTCTAATTTACTGGTTTTATATGAGGATTAAACTTGTTGTATGTACATGAATGCAATTGCTATGTATGTGTAGTGAGTAGGACAAAAATTGGCATGTCAGTATACGATTGCAAAGCATGATTTGGATGAGGGCTTAATCAGATTGCATGTTGGTTAGATATTAATAAAGGTTTTCATAATTCTACTTTATATGTAATCTAGTTCTTGGAGATCTCTAGGAATTTTCAGTTTGATAATCTAATGGTAGAATTCAATTAGAAATTAATTGAGGGTAAGATTGTGATAGCTATAATTCCAGTAAAGCCATAGACTGATTGCGTTAGTGTTCTGTATTATTATTCTATTTTTATTAGCATTAGTGTTCACTGTTTTAATTCTACATTTTTATCCTATCATCAACCCCCATGGTAATTAGTAGCATAATTAGTGTAATTAGTGTTTGAATAATTAATTAAACAATTAGAAGCAAGGCTCCATGAGTGAGAATGACCTGGGAAAACCATTATATTGCAAATTGCCACAGAATCTAATTCTAGGTAGTTTGGCAAATTTAAATATATAATATAGAAATATATAAAATAGATAAATATAAATCTATATAATTCTTCGCATGATAATTTAATTAACTAATTTAAACAAAATTTTTTATTTGATATATTCATATGAAATTAAATTATTTGATATATTCATATATTCAGTTAAAACCAGATTTTGTCTAAAATTTCTTTTTTTGTTAAAAGCTTTTTTGTTTATTCACTTAGGTCCCTAACTAATATTTTCCCCCTTTTTTGCATGATTTAAGACATATTTAGCTTCATCTAGATCTCTAGTGCTAGAATATAATTTTTCTAAAATTAAATCAATCTCTATAAACTTTTAATTTCTTTCACTTTAGTCCCTATCATGCATTTTACATACTTTTCTCATGAGTTTGATTTTCAAACTTGCCCAGAATTTCTTCTTAGGTGTTTTTAGAACCTAAACACCCCAAACGCCACTATTGTAAAGGACTCATGGTTTGGACTACTCAACTCACTTTCTTTCTTGCTTTTGTACAGCTAAAAAGGGGATGCTCACAGGTTACCACAGAAAAATATGACAATATAGTAGTGGCTTTTGGGGTGTAGGAGTCCTTTATAGCAGCAACAAAGAGAACACGAAGTGCAGAAAAATAAGCTAGGAATTCGAGTAAGTGTTGAAACTGAACTTTTGATTCTTAAAAGTCTCTCTTTGGCTTAGTTTATAGATGGAAATGATCAAATAGGTTCTAAAAATACCTAAGAAGAAATTCTGGGCAAGTTTGGAAATCAAACTCATGAGAAAAGTATGTAAAATGCATGATAGGGACTCAAGTGAAAGAAATGAAAAGTTTACATAGGTTGATTTAATTTCATAAAAAATATATTCTAGGATTCGGGACCTAGATGAAGCTAAATATGATCTTAAATCATGAAAAGGACAAACAAAAATTATTAGTTAGGGATCTAAGTGAATAAATAGAAAAGTTTTTAACAAAAAAAAAGAAATTTTAGATAAAATTCGGTTTTAATTGAAATTATGAGCTGTATAAAAAGGGTCCAAACTAGAATTTAATTTCATATGAATATATTATATCGGGCATTTTTATATATATTGTAAGCCCTATCTTAGTCCTTTTTGCATCTTAAATATTGTAAACTCTCTAATTTTATTATATTTTGGTAATTATTGGGTCTAAAATAATTATAGAACTAATATGTCTTAATTCCATATTTTTATGAACTTAATTAATTAGAGACTCATTAATCCTTGTGCTTAATTTTCAGATTTAATTATTGGAGAGTAATTTGCTGACTTGGATGCCACTTGGACGCTGACATGGCATTCTAAGGTTGACTGGGCATTGACTGGACTGGGGTCCACATTCTGCACTATTATAGTTTCTATTTCTGCACTTTCCAGTAGCAAAACAACGGACCAGGAAAAAAGGTTCTGCAGAACAGCATGCATGACAGCAGAAGCAAACAGAAAACAACAAGGCAGCAGCAGAAGAAAGGGACAGCACCTAAGTCGATTTTGAGATGCAAATTTGTCCCTCTCTTTCCTTGCTAGTTAAACACACCTTCAGACCACCATTTTCAGCCGTTGAAGTGATGCTTCTTCTTCCTTTTTTGTAAATTCGTTTCCCCCTTGTATTTTCTTCTGTTTTGGCCTCCATGGAAGGCTGAAATTTGTGTTGTAATCAGTCCATAAAGAAGTAAAATCTATAACATGAATTCTTGGAGCTTAATCATATAAGTTTCTTGCTGTTTATCTCTGTTTCATTTATGTTCTTACTTTTTATCTCTTTTTTATGTTTGTTTAAGTTCTGGTCAAACCTTTATAGACATAATTACTGGTTTGAATGCTTAAATCTGAGATGTTTTCTTGTTGTTACTGTTTGGTGTAGCAAGTAGAATAGAAATGGCTTGCTTAGGTGATTATCAAGCATGATTTAGGTTAGGACTTAATTAGATTACATGTGGTTAGGTTTAACTTATGTGTAATCTAGTTCTAAGATGTCTCTTAGAAATATTAGTTAAAAAACCTAATGATAGAGAATATTAGAATTAATTTGAAGACAAGAATAATGATAGTTACAATTCTAGGACTCTGGCTGATTACATTCTGTATCTGTTAGTGTATTTCCATTTTTGTTTATGTTCTATTTAGTATTCTATTCTGCTTTGTTGTAGTTAGTTTATGCTTTATGCCTTAATTATGCAATCACTCGCCCGGTGGTAATTAGTGTGTAATCAGTAGATAATTAGGTTGGAATTAGGGTAGATTAGTGTAAGACCAATTAATTATGTAATTTAGAAGTAAGGCTCATTGAGAGAATACAACCTGGGACAATCATTATACTACAAGTTGCCACAAATCTAATTCTGGGTGACTCGGTAGTTGTAGTAGCTCGAACCAATATATCAAATAAAAACTAATTTATTTTGTTTAAATTAGTTATTTAAATTATCATGTGAATTTTTATATAGATTTATATTTATCTGTTTTATATATTTCAATATTATATATATAAATTTGCTATGTGTGGTGCTGAAGTGGAACTTAATGGTGATGTAAGTGTCTCAGTCAGTGCCACGTGTTCTATACTAACTATTAACTGACGGTTGACTAACATTGTGGACCTTTTTTGGGGTTTTTGGAAACTACAATGGCCAAATCCTCTGTTTTTAAAGTGTAGGGACTAAATCCTCCATTTAGTGAAACTATAAGGACCTAAGTTATATTTTAACTTAAAACATTTATATAGTCCAAATATGTTATACAAATATATTAACAATATATTATTTAAGAAGCAAAATAAAGTAATTTAGAGGGCAATCTTGCTATCAAGAAAAATTATTGAAAATACTTATATCTTTTACATTGTTACAATTTTTCTTCCCTCCAAATCCTCCCACATTCGGAGGGAAAGAAAATAAAAGGGATTGAGGGATTTTTCACCTCCATTTTCCCTCCCCTTTCTTCCAACTAATTGAAACAAACAAGGTCAATTAAAAAAATCCCTCCCCTCCCCTCCCTTCCTCTCCATTCTCCTCCAACCAAACAATACCTAAGTATGGGAAGAGTTAAACTTCAAAAATTACACTTTGGCCCCTCATTTAATCTTTTCTTAAATCTCAAGTGTGGGTCAAGGTGCAAAAAAGGTATTTTTCCATCCAAGATCAATTAAATCATTTTCTTTTTCAATTACTCCCCATACTTAGCAATTAGCACTCCAACCACCCCAATCACATACCTAAACACGCATTTTAAAAAATTACAAATTAGCCCTAAGTTTCAACATTTTTCAAATAGATCCCTCATCCCACCTATCCATATTACACTATTCCTCTCCGACTCATCACACAAAATTGTGGGTAACTTTTAATTAGTTCTAACATCACATTCACACATACACATATCCAAACATCTGAATCAGACATCATCAATGCAACTATAGCAACAATCATAACACATTCATATCATACCAGCATACAATGAACCACACACATATGAAATTCACAAATTTTTCTGGGGCGTTATAGCTGCACTTCTATTCAAGTATTAAATATGTTTTGTTACAAATTTTGCTACCTGGCCAATCTAGAAATTTAAATATGAGAGCTTATAATATTAGAAAAGAAAAAAAGGTTTTACTAAAGAAAGAAGAAGAGTTTCTGGAAAAACAAAGTTTATAAGATTTCCTAATACTATTTGAATTTTTAAATGAATATTTTCTCCAAAAATAATGAAAATCAATCTACATAAAATTTTAAGAAATTAGAGATGTTACACAAATGAGAGGTTGTGAGGAGAGATTATAGTGCTAGCCTCCTTCCCTCACATGTCCTTATATAGAGGTGCCTCACCCTTCTAATGGGCTTGGTGGCGCCTAGGCCCACCTACCATTGGGCCTCCATATACTTCTAATGGCCTCCTTATAGTATGTGACCCCTTAAGTCCAACTTATGCTAGTAGTAGGTTGTAACTATTACATAATAAAATCTTCCTTTTGATTTTAATTTAATTAGAACTTCTTCTAATTCCCAAATCAGATGATTCATAAGCCTCAAATCATCAGTGGCATCTAGCAATATACCATGACCTCTAGCATAAGGAGGATTTGTCCACAAACCCTTTTAACCTAGTTGGATGTATGTATAGCTCATAACACAATGCTACTACATGGACCTAGCCAAGCATTGATACATGTCAAACCCTTAGCTCCATGACATGCATGTTTTCTAGGATCAAGACTATCTAATGAGGAAACCAAAAAACCTTTTTTCTGGGCTCTTCCTCATGTTGTGGCCACAAACTTGTCTAATCTTGTCTTCACCATCTAGAGTCCTTCACTAAGAGTAATGGATCCCTGACAAAGCACTTACATGTTTTCATGCATTCAACATCGTACCCAACGTCTAGCTTTTGCTTGGGTCTTGGTGGACCCAAAACCTACTAGAATCAAAGCATGATGCCAACATATATAAGACATTAATGGTTATTTCAGGTCAAAGGAGATTATACAACATCCAACCAAGATTGGTTGTTGACATGTCAGTGAAGAACTCTATTAGTTAATCTTGTATAGGTCGATTCAATCAACTTATAGTTGCTATAAGCACCCACATGCTACCCTTAGTGTCACCTATGCTAATGTCATAGGGATATATCATTCTCATCTATATGAAGGGCACATCCATGTGCTAACCTCAAATATATCAAAGTTGTCCCAGTCCCAATTGATTCATTGGTTAGTAATAATTCTAGATTCAGGGATTATAAGGAAGGTGAGGTCCCTTGAGATAATCATATCACCCCTCATCTTCCCTTACTCCTAAGTCTAAGGACAATACCTCATTTATAATATAAATGTAGGTAGAATGCCATGAATTTTATTGATAACAAACAACAGTACAGTGATTGCCTTTAGGGCACACATTCCTATATTGTAATGTTAGTCCCATATGAATATTTGATCTGTGATTAATGTGTGGCAACGTAATGGTAATGGAAATTTGGATGTTAGAAATCTTGAACCATGATGCATTGTGTTGTGATATGATTGTATGAATGTTGGAATGTATATTGATGATCATGAATGTAGGAGATCTTGTTATGGGATCCCATGAGGGTGAAATACAGAAGGCAAGTGCATACAAAACTACCTAATTATTCCAATATCGAATGTATTGAGAACGGGGGTGGAATAAGGATGGCATCTTGATTGTCCCAATACTAAATGTATTGAGGTGGGGTTGAAATAAGGAAGGCTTTTGGAAGATCACAGGGTTTCATTTAAGATTTGAAATGTGTTGCATGTTTTGAACTCATCATTTACATTGAAGTATTCTATAATTTGTGTTGTTGCTTGATATTGTTATGGTAGAGTAAATGTTTTCTCATTTGAGTATTATTGTACTCACCCACTTTCCTTCACCTCACAAATACACCAGAATAAGAAGAGATTGTCCTCGCAGAGTAGATTCTTAATTGGCACCCTATTGTTTGGGATACATATTCTTTTGTACATCCCACTCTTTTGGAAGTCTTAGAGTAAGCTCTATATTTAGGTAGGTAGGAGCCTAGATGGTCGATGCCTAATAGTTGATTATTATTTTGGTATATGGAACATTGTATGAAATTTACCTCTATTTGTAACATTATTGTTTTTTTCATATAATGAGAATGAAGTCAAATAGGGACAGAATTATGTAATGGCTTTATGGATAATGAAGGCACAACCTTATTAAATTTACAAATGGATTGCATGTGTTTTTTTTTTTGTCTTGAATGTTTTGTTACATGAGAATGCATGTGTTTGAGATTTGGTTTTGGTTATTGGTAGTGAGGTGGGTTTCGCTCATCGTGCAGGTCATGTCCCCGGTTGCGGGGTGTGACAAGAAGAATATGATTTGAGAGCCTGAACCCTTGAAATGAAGGGAGTGGGGGAAGAAAGGATCTTAAAAACGCTAATGTGCACAATCATTCCATTCCATGTAGGCGTCTAGTGTGTTCAATGTTGGCCCATCATGTACAATTTAAGGGACACACCAACAGCGGTTTTTTTTTTGGTCTTGAATGTTTTGTTACATGAGAATGCATGTTTTTGAGATTTGGTTTGATTATTGGTAGTGAGGTGGGTTTCACTCACTGTGCAGGTCACATTCCTGGTTGTGGGTGTGACAGGAGGAATATGATTAAAATGAGTGCCCGAACCCTTAAAATTTGGGGAGAGGGGAAGAAGGATCTTAAAAACGCTAATGTGCACAATCGTATTCCATATAGGCGTCCAGTGTGTTCAATATTGCTCCATCATGTACAATTTGAAGGACGCATCAACAAGAGACGACCACGTCATCATTTTACGAATGGCTATAGACAACACCCTAACAAAGGAGCTAACGGCAAACGATTCTGACAAATTCGAAACTACCACGTGCAAAGTTAATTTTCTAGGGAGTAAATCATTACAATGATGATAATGTGAGAACTAAATTTTTAATTTACTCGAAAACTTTTGTATACAAGCACCAAATTAATGATTAACTTATTATTTTTTTAAATTAAGAGTTGTGTGTAACTCAGTATAAAAAAATGAAAAAGATTATAAATTCAGAACAATTGCAAGAGGTTGAAGTGTTTGTTTTAGAATAAAATTATTTTTATAATTTTAAAGCAAAAAATCAAAGAGCCGTCTTAGTTACGGGTTGTATAATTTACTCTAATGCAAATAAACCAAAGTCAAGAAAATTAAATATCTACTCTGTCATCATTTATCAGAGGGTAAGACAAAAATCCTCAGAGTTGGCAGTTAGTTAAGAGCTATATACATACCAATCGTTTGCATTAGGCATACTAGCACACAGCATTCTCTACTATTTACAGGATTTCCCTCTCCTGAAAATTCGGTTTTAATCAATACCAGAGGTTTTTAAGACAAGAAAAAAAAAAAAAAAAGAAGAGTCCTTCATAGCAAACGAGATTTTGTAACCACCCGATATTTAAATCCAGCCTTCACTTAAGTTACCAATACTCGACATCAAAAAGATTCAGTAAAGCACCCCTCCAGGCGTCCTATCAGCCAAAGACAACGAACTGATGCAAACAGGACACAAATATAGATAGTACTTAAGAAGACAAGTCAGCAGTGTACAAATAATCCAGAAATCCACTGCAGCTTTACAAAAATGTGATCAAAAAATGAAGCGTAAATATATAGAAAATACCGAAAATTGACACCAAAAACACATAAAGCCTTGCCACCGACGATCAAGAACCCAGTTCTGAGAACAAAAGTTGCAAGATGAAGGCGGAAACATAAATCTAGAAACAATAAACCAAACGGGTAGAGTACTCTGGACAAAGGTACTACGAACAAGAGACCAACATTTATCGTATTCATCAAAGCATACTTCCTTTGGTAAACCAGCCCGCACAATTCATTTGCCCTTCTTCTGTGCAGCCTTGGTGATCTTGGCTCCAGTAGCCTCTTTCTTCTCCACACTCTTGATGACTCCCACAGCCACGGTTTGACGCATGTCCCTCACAGCAAAGCGACCAAGTGGAGGATACTCGGAGAAGGTTTCAACCACCATAGGCTTGGTAGGAATCATCTTCACGAAACCAGCATCACCATTCTTCAAAAATTTAGGCTCTTTCTCGAGCTCCTTACCAGATCGTCTGTCAATCTTGGTCAAAATTTCAGAAAACTTGACCGCAATGTGGGAAGTGTGGCAGTCAAGCACAGGGGCATAACCATTTCCGATCTGGCCAGGGTGGTTCATAATGATAACTTGAGATGTGAAGCTAGCAGCCTCCTTGGCAGGGTCATCCTTAGAATTTGATGCAACAAAACCACGCTTGAGATCCTTGACCGCAACATTCTTAACATTGAATCCCACATTGTCACCAGGAAGGGCCTCTTGGAGGGCCTCATGGTGCATCTCCACAGACTTTACTTCAGTTGTCAGTCCAGTAGGACCAAAACTCACAACCATACCAGGCTTCAAGATTCCAGTCTCAACACGCCCCACTGGGACAGTGCCTATGCCTCCAATTTTGTAGACGTCCTGGAGAGGCAATCGGAGAGGCTTATCTGTTGGTCTTTTTGGCTCCTGGATTTGATCAAGGGCCTCAAGCAGTGTTGGACCCTTGTACCAGTCAAGGTTGGTTGACCTCTCAATCATGTTGTCTCCCTCAAAACCAGATATGGGAACAAATGGAATTTTGTCTGGGTTGTACCCAACCTTCTTCAAGTAGGAAGAGACTTCCTTGACAATTTCATCGTACCTGGCCTTGGAGTACTTCGGAGTAGTGGCATCCATCTGTTACAATGATAAAAAGACAAGGGGATAATTATTACTTCGAGAAATGATATATTGCATTTCTCTAGAGCAAAGTGTATGAGCCTAAAAGGCTAAAACACAGACCTTGTTGCAGCAACAAATCATCTGCTTGACACCAAGAGTGAAAGCAAGGAGAGCGTGCTCACGTGTCTGTCCATCCTTGGAAATACCAGCTTCAAAACCACCAGTAGTGGAATCAATGATAAGAACAGCACAGTCAGCTTGGGATGTCCCAGTAATCATATTCTTGATGAAATCCCTGTGTCCAGGAGCATCAATGACTGTGCAGTAGTACTTGGTGGTCTCAAACTTCCACAGAGCAATATCAATTGTAATTCCTCTTTCACGCTCAGCTTTAAGCTTATCAAGAACCCAGGCGTACTTGAATGACCTCTTGTTCATCTCAGCAGCTTCTTTCTCAAATCTCTCAATAACACGCTTGTCAATACCCCCCAATTTGTAGATCAAGTGGCCAGTGGTTGTTGACTTCCCAGAGTCCACATGGCCAATGACCACAATATTAATGTGAACCTTTTCCTTACCCATTAGGCCTTAAGCTAGGATGAACTGCCTAAAGAAATATCAGATAACAAATTAAAAGCAATATACTTCAACAACACGGAACAAAAAAAAATAAAGAACAACCCAGTCAAATATAATTCCAACAAAAACCACAGGAAGAAGCGCTGTGCATTAGATGACACAACCAAAATATATACTAAATTCGCGCAAATCAAAGGAAGAAACAAAAACAAGTGGCCCAAGTGATAAACATACATCAGTGGGATGATACGTCTTCAATAAATTACCACAAGCATCGACCCTAAATCGATAACCAGATCTAATCATCACCAAGCAACAAAAATTTAGAAAACTTCATACCCTCCAATGCAGATGACGTTTTAAGCATTTGGGTCCAATATTTGAATTCAAACAACAGAAAACCTCCCAGAAAAAAATAAAACAAGAATGAAAGCATCAATCCAGATCAAATTCCGTTAATCAAATACTAACATCCATCAAAATCATGTACTTCAATTTAGAAGAAACAAAACTGCAAGAAAAAAAATCACTTAATGAAGAAAACATCTAAATTAATGAAAAACATAGCAAAAGGGCAAGAAAGAGAAAATAATGAGAAAGATACCGAACCTCTAAAGAAAAGCTCTGAAAGCTGCGCTGAAACCCTAGCCGCAAAGGAGAAGACTGAGCGAGAAGAGTGAAGTAGTGAGTAGCATTATGGTTAGGTTATAGGGAATTTTAATGCGGTACATGTTTTGTTTTTACGGAAGTACCCTTTCTTCCTTCATATTTACAGCTATATCCTTTTCTGCTTGATTGACCCTTGTTCAGTTACCACTCATGCATATCGCGTTAATAGTTCCCTGCCTCTGGAATATAAATGTACTTCTATTTCTCGTTAATAAATATAAAATTTATCGCGGATTTAAGGAGAAAAATAAAAAAAAAACGCCATTAATTTTTGAGCCATGGTCTTTGTTTTTTCCCCCAAAAGTAAACCCTTTTTCTTTTAATTTTTGGGAATGTTTTATTTTTTATTTAGAATTCTATACCTGGTTTGGCCATTGATTTTTATTTTTATTTTTAATGTACAAGTATATCGCTATTTATATGGTGACATGTGACAAGACCATTGCATATAAATTCTAAATGTTCACTCGATGGAATACTCACTTGTTACCATTAGAACCACTCTCTAAATGTGTTTACCGGCTACATTTTTGCCAGATTTTGGTTCTCACATCCTCCAACTCAATATTTCGTTCATACAAATGTCACGGTCTATTCTATTATTGCTGATACTCTCTTTTATTACATTCAGCTCAAGGAAAAAAATTAAAGAGGTAGAAAATTTTTTTTTGATAAGGTGTTTAATTGTGTTTATTGAAATTATTTTAATCTAATATTTTGTTGCTTTTGTGGTGTATTGATTGATTAATTTTATTTGTGACAATCAATATGAGTAGAAGTGGGACACTCTTATTTGCTGTATTTGAATGGTACCATATCAAACAATGGTTACCACAGCCTCTCATTATTTCAAGCCACTACTCCAGTAATTATATAAATTAAGTGAGACAGCTCTTGAGTTGCATTGAGGAAATTGATCCATTGGAAGTTAATATTACAACAACATCAAGAGGTCTTCCAACTAATATACAGATTTCCAAGTCAAGTGACTCTTCTTCAATTTAATTCACTTGAGCTAACAATGAGCAAGGCATCGAAGTGATAATCGATTGTCACTTACAATTTAGGGAAATGTTGTCCTTTGTGGACTTGTATGAAGAGATAAAAAATAATTAAAATTTGACTTAGATGGGGAAATTGGAAAGACCATGAGACATGCATGTATTTTAGTTCTAATCTAGCGAACATTGGAGTACTCTCACTAGCACAGCAGGCCCTACCCAATTTAAATGTGCAAGTTGTAATGGTTGATGATTGTGGACCATCTACACACATTTCAATACAAATCCAATTGATGCATTGTAATACATGTGGGATTCTATGTTGAGGCCTATACATGTTGTGAGAACCATGTGTGTGTATTTTATGCAGGGATCAAATTGAAATAATAAGGAATTTTTTTTGTTGGAGTATGGAATTTTTATGCAATTTGGAGTATGTAATGATTTTTATATTATTAGTAGCTATTCAGTTTTAGGAAGCATGTAACGTGGTGTGTTCATACAATTGTGGCTGTTGGAGGGCTAAGTGAATAAGGATAAGAAATTTAATATAATTGTGAAAAATGGAAATTAGGCATGCTTTTGTATATGATGATCTGGGACAATGTTTGTCATGCCCCAAAAATTGGGCACGTGATCGGCACAGAGGTGAACTCGAGCTCACCACTGTAAGCCTACCCATAACCCCACCTTTCACACAATATGATACGCATACAAAGAAAATCATACTAGATAGTAAGCTCATGATTCTTTTCAAGAAATAACTTTGTTTTTCATATAGATGAAACAAATAATTCCCATAAAGATTCACATCCATTTACAATACTTTAGCAATTTCCACAACATCTGATTAAACATCGCATCATGCGAATAACTTCATATACCAAACTATCACAAGAACATCAAGTAAAACATTCAAGCCAAAAATATATGATCGACATACATACACCCAATCTTACTAGGAGTCCTATCTGACTACAGATTGATGCTAGAATGTCCAAAGATAAAGAGAAAGTAATCCGAAGGGACCAACCCTAAGAATAAGTGGGGTCTTGATGCCAAGATTCAGGTACTCCTCAAATGAGGACTCTACGCCATGAACCGACTTTGAAAATGTTAAACACAGAAAGGGGTGAGTCTAATCATACTGAGTAAGTAGATAATTCTATCCATGAATAAATAAAAAGAAATGTAATACCTGAGATTTGTGTAGTCGCCGATAGAGCTTACTTTGTGGGCATATGTCCTTAGAATTCAGTGTGCA
Organism: Biancaea sappan; assembly: GCA_037074585.1. Classification (NCBI taxonomy): domain Eukaryota; kingdom Viridiplantae; phylum Streptophyta; class Magnoliopsida; order Fabales; family Fabaceae; genus Biancaea; species Biancaea sappan. The sequence continues at coordinate 67,824,126 of CM073490.1, forward strand.
AATGTTTCTTGTGTCCATGACCAAGTATGAGCATGTGCGAATGTTCAAATGATCGTGAGGAATGTATGTGAAAGACAATTTGTGTGTAAGGGTCTGGGTAAGTGACCAAAATGAATGAAGTGGATACATGGTATGCTCTTGACAATTGTTTATGATGAGGTGAATAGTGGTGAAGTGTATTGAGTCCCACAGGCAATGAAAATAATTGCCATGAGAAGTTTGAGGAAGTTCGTTTGTGTTTGTGAACCCTTGAGAGGTTCAAAAGTGAATAAATTCATGATTTTGTGTTTCAATAGAAATACAATAGAAATATGTGATGAAATGTGAAATCTTAGTGAGTTCCCGTTGAGGACTTGTCTATGGTATAGAAGTTTTATTGAGGTGTGGCTTGGGTGTCCATGTAAATTATTTTTAAAGGGATTTCCAAGATTGCCCTAGGACCCATAAGTCTTTTGCTTTATGTAGAAGGGCAAAAGAGTAAATTGGACACATACTCATTAAAACTCACACACACTAGCCCAAGTCCCCTTTCACGCTCAATACTTTATCTCTCTCTCAGTTCCTTACCCTTGCATGCCACTATCATTGTCACATCCCAACCCGGGTACGTGACTGGCACAACAAACGAGAAACCACCCAAATATCCATAAGCCTATTCTAATCTCAAGCAACACTAAAGCACATAACATCTAAGCCAAGACATGCCAATATAGAGAGATAAGCTCTTTATCCAAAGAACATTTTTGCATACCTGGTAGTAACTTCCAAGAAGCATCCAACAATCTTCCATGCAACGGACATAAGAAAACATCATCTTATACTTGACATTCACATACAAGATTTTCTAGGTGACCTACGTGACTAAAGAGCGATTCTAGATGAAAATTTAACTTACGAAAACTTTATAAACACTTACCCCTGAATAAAAAGGGGTCTTGCCATAGGATGACACTATCCCTCAAGCTAGCATTCTACAACAGCCACCTGTTCTAAAAAAAGTAAACAGTACAAATGAATCATAGACTCAGTGAGCATGACGCTAAACTCAAAATAAGTTTGTTACCAATCTTTTTTTATCATAAGCATGTAATTAATAGGTAATAAAAGAGACTTTTGTTAAGTACATAATATACCTGCACGTCCCATTATTTCTTTCAGTATGCAACAATACCCACCCATATTATCATATAAAACATCACTGGATAGATGACAATAACAAATATACAGAGATATTTACACATACATATATCAAATCATGCTCCACCATAATCAAGGCAATTGCAACCTCGAAGGTATCACATTTTATCTAATCTCACACAAATCATAGAAGCCAAATTGGATGATTGCCACAATCAAAATCAATGACACACAACCAATCAAATAAATATTTCAAACACAATTTCTTGTACCAATCGGGTCGTCCAAGTACCACTAGATCATTGCACACAGATGTAATACCTGCCAAATTTGGATCACGTGATTGGCGGCATTACGGTTTTATTAATGAAAATTTCCATTATTTTAATGGAATTATTTGGTTATTTTTAATTTTCATATTTAATTTTTTCTTTTTGAATATTATTTATGAAAATGGAGAAAATTAACTAGACTGGGTATTTTATTGCAAATAATATTTTGAGAATTGAGGAAAGATAAGAGGAAGAGGAAATTTCGTGGAGATAGAGTTGAGAGACAAGGAACATAGAGGAAGCAATCATGAGACATAGAGGGAGTTGGGTACCTATGAGATCCAAAAGGGACTAAAGTGAAAAAAGGAACTAGGTGGCACTTAGAATATAGAAAATACCCAAATTGGAGAAATTCTGGGTTTGTCACCACTAAGGTTAACCAAGAGTTACCTAGGGGCAAAGTAATAATTTCACCTTGAGCGAGTATATATAGGCGACCCCACGCCTTTTCCTTATTTCTCACCTTTTTCTCTTTCTCCTCACTCTCTCTTTTCTCTTTTTCTCTTCCTTCTCTCTACCTTTCTACCCAAATCCTCAAGGAGCTTCCTAGAACCTTTCTTAGTGGTAGGGCGAGTCATCGGTGGCCAAATAATCTAGGGAAAGCAAGGAATCGAGGTAGGGATTCTGATTTCTTAAACTTTTCCCTATTTTCTAGTTTTAGGGGTATTTGGGGTAAAACTGATATTTTGGCTTCATTTCTCAGTTAAAATTAGGGATTTTGGTGTTTGAATACTCCTTAGACATCAAGGATGAGATCCCATGGAAGAAATCATGGAAAACGATGAAGATTTGGCCAGATATAAGCTAAATTCAAGGAGAAATCATGAAGAATGTGATCGTGGTGCCCAAGTACCAAGTCTAGCGCCTAGGCACCATGTTATAGAAGATTTGAGGAAGAAGAAGGTGTGGCGCCTAGGCGCCAATCATCCAAGTTTCTTTGGTCTATTTTCAAATGGCCATAACTCCTTCACCCGTACTTCAATTTTGGACAAACTTTTTATCGTTAGAAAACTCTTTGAGTCTAGTTTCCAATGGTATAAGTTTCATTTGTAAATTATTTACCATATAAGAGTTATGACCAAATGAGTGGCCAAAGGTCAGGGTTAGCAGTGAGGATTTTCCTCATTTTATTCATCATTGGTTGTGGTTGGTTTTAGATGACTTGAGAGCTTCATTGACTTTATTTCCTAAGACTCATATAGTAAACATTGACAGCATCAAGATGAGTGGATGACCTTGCCATTTGAGTTTTATTAAATTATTTGGCTAAGTCAATATAAATCCCATTCACACCATAGTTAGAAATTCATCAATGAAATTCTCTAGTTAATGGTAATAACTAGACTAAGGAATTTCATTGAATGATTGTGGGAATTATTTTGTGGGATTGGGGGTTTTATGTTTAATTGTATTTAAAGTGGTGAATTGATGCGTGTGTGCTATGAGATATTTGTGTGGAAAATGTACTGCATATCATCATTTACATATTTATATTATGAGAAGTGGAAAGTGTGGAAATAAAGTGAGAAGCTACCTATTGTATAATGCCACTGAATAGTGTGGGTATGCATACACATTAAGGGTTAGTCTTCAATGTGGTAAGTGTAGAAAGATGTGGAAAATGCATCATTCATCATGCATTGCATAATGCACTTTGGTATGGATGGTTATTTATGCTTTTGTTTGTTTGAGGATTATTTTATGAATTATTTTGTGAGATTGTAGACTCGCATTGAATAGTGAGTTTTGGTTGTGTGGTAAAGTATGTTATATATATTTTATATCGTACTGATATATGCTAGCGGTATTTACTCTTATTATGGTAGTGAGACTAGTATTTGTACTTGTGCTATGTTTTATTGTACAGTCATTTACTCACTGAGTTTTCGTTGATTATGGTAGTGAGACTAGTATTTATACTTGTGCTATATTTTATCACACAATCATTTACTCACTAAGTTTTCATAAACTTACACTTTCTATTGCTATTTTCATATTTATCAGCTGAAGAGGATGGGGAGACCACTGGAGGTTAGCGGCTTGGAGATATACTTCATCTAGTCGAAGGGTTCTAAATGAACCAATTAGAAATGCTTTGTAATCCTATAGGCTACCTAGGTCCTGTGATGTTGTAGGGATTTTATTTATTTGGCTGTATTTGCTTCGCAAATTATATAATTTACAATTTACATAGTTGTGGATATTAGGGCTGTTCAAGGAAATTATGGGCTACTACTGAAGTACACCCTATAATATATTTATATTCATATGCTTATTTTTCAAGGCGTTATAGCGGCCCCCACCGCATTCACCCTTATTGCTCCATTTATAAATCTTCACCCTTATGGCTCATTGTAGAATTTTCCATGGGGTGCACCACCATGCCTTTTTTTCTTTCCAATCACATGCACAATCACATACAAGCAACAAATACATTCAAAATATACCAAGAGCATGCCACAAAGTCCACACATGCCACACAAGCATCAAATATAAATAACCATAACCAGGATTGCACAACAACCAACTAATGTAATCTAAACCTTCCATATCATTCTATATCCATATTCATACCATAATGTATAGCAAACATCCAACAATTATAAGTCTCCTAGTGAATCAATAAGAACATATATATGTACGTATACACACACACACACACACACACACACACACACATATATATATATATATATATATTCTTCTCATCTCCAACCAAGAAATAAAACAAACATGATATATATATATATATATATATATATATATCCACACACAAGACTTAAAATAAATTATTTCTCAGCTGTTGTTTCTCAAAGACTCAAACATATTCACTTGAAGCATCATTGGGCGAATTTGCTTAGGATTAAAAGGTTAAAAGAATAGTTCTTCATTGTATTATCTCTTTTTCCATTTAACTTAGAGGTGAATCCCTCTTAAAACCATTTAAATTTCTCAAAAAGATCACACATATTTTGTTTCAACTGAATTTTTGACTTCGAACTTCCTAAATTTTCTAGGCAATAAATACAACTCCAAAATTTATGAATTTTGGTAGAACATATCCTTAAAATGTCTAGAATCTCAGAAAAAAATTTCAGAGAAAAATAATAAAATTTGCCCCTTCAAAACCTTACTTTTGTAACTACTATCCAGCCTATCTCTGCAGCATTAAGGTCTCAGTTTTGCAAGCCTTTGATCTATTATTTAACTCCAAAATGGGGGGTTTTGTTTTGGGGGTTTTGTTTTTGTTTTGGGTTTGTAATAAAATAATGTGAATAATAATCTGATGTATTAAAAAACATATATCATGCATTCACGTACATACTTTAACATGTAGGTTTATAGAATCATGACATCCACAATGAATTTGAGATCAATTCTCGAGTCAAATAAGTTGATTGGGGCAAATTTCTTGGACTGGCTAAGAAACTTGAGAATCATTCCCAAGGTTAAATGCATAGCCTATATTCTTGATGAGGCACTCCCTGAACTCCCTGCTGATGACGCTGATAAGGACCAAGTGTTGGACTATAAAAAGTGCCTAGGTGATGATGAGCTAGCAACATGTATCATGTTGGCCTCTATGATAGCTGAGCTTTAGAAGCAGCACGAGGCCGCGGACGAATGCACCATGATCTTTGTAACATCCCAAATTATTATGGAATAAATATTTAATATTTTTTTTTATTTTGAGACTGTAGAAATCTCTTGAATATCCTTAATGAATCTAGATTGTTCTAGAGGAATCTTGTATGTTCTATAGATATCTTGTATATTCTTGAATTTACTAGATAAGTGTAGAATATTGTAGAATAGTATAGATAATTCTAGAGAATTCTAGGTTAGTCTAGGTTTATCTTGAGTTATCTTGAGTTTTCTAAACATTTCTAGTATAGATAATTCTAGAGAATTCTAGGTTAGTCTAGGTTTATCTTGAGTTATCTTGAGTTTTCTAAACATTTCTAGGCTTTAGAGAAATATTTGAATATTAAAAAGGAATTTTCCACTTGCCTCCCATTCTTAGCTATAAATAGCAATATCTTCCTCCCCTTTTCTTACACCATTCACAGCCAAGAGAGTGAGAAAAAGAGAATCCAGCAGCTTGGACAGAAGCAAAAAAAAAATTTCTCTTTTTTTTCAACCATAAAATAGAGGTTTTTGGAAGAAGCAAATAGCAACGTTAAACTCGATTTTTCTGAGCTACTTTAAGGAGATTCTTCTATTACTAACCCACACAAGTGTTAAGGGAGAAGTGGCAGTGAATAGGAAGCAAAAATCAGAACCAAAACCAGTGCAGACAACCCCATGGTCAACGGTCAAAAATCGTGAAACGAATTTCAAGACAGATTGAATAGCTATTTGAGCTAAAAAGTCAAACTACAAATTACAGGTAGCTTAGCAATTCATAAAAGCTTGTTTTTACTGCTGTAGCTTAGCAATTCATAAAAGCTTGTTTTACTACTTGAATATTTTATGTGCATGAAGTTTTATTTAAAGTGAAATATGTTTTTCATGATGAAATTAGCATGATATCAGCTTAGAAGTTTACTTCCATGTTCAGCTTGGGAGTTCTGCTTCCATGTCAGCTTGGAAATTCTATTTCCATGTCAGCTTGGAAATTATATTTCCATGTTTTAGTTTGGAATCTTTCTAGCTTGAGTTAAAGGACTGCAGTAGCCTTTTTCTCATGTTTAGCTTGGAAAAATAGTTCTGCAGACTATCTTTTCCATGACGTTGAGTGTGCCATCAACTATTCTCGATTCCATGATTTATTCATATATCAGCTTGCTAATTTTTCATCAACCTATTACACTGAACTGAGAATTTATATTACATGGACTGATTTTTATGATATAAGTGCTTTTATGACTGAAATGATATATTTATAAATGTTTATAAAATTTATGCTAGCTACTGAGATACCCTTATCTCACCTTTTTGTGCTTTTCCAACTGACCATTTCAGGGGCTGACTATAAGGGGAAAGGTGTAAAGATTGATTGAACACTTTTAGAGCACTCAAGTTTATTAAGTATTAGAATTATAGATTATTTTTTTAAGTTTAGATATCAAATTACTATACGACAGATTTGTAAATGAATGTAAAATTATCTTATGTTTAGAATTTCAATTATTATGTATAACCAATTATGATTTGTACTGAGAACAATTGTAAAATGTTCTTTTTGAAGGTACGAGTATTAAGCATTAGAATTTAAAAAAAAATTTCAGATTTTAGTATAATAAAATAAGGACGTTACAATCTTCTATTTAGGGAACTATTTGATAAGCAAGAGAGAATTGAAAGGTTCATGTCTCATGTTTGCTTTTTCATTCCAAGATACAGAAGAGGCATCTCTAGTGCAACATGCGCATAAGATGAACGGCTACATTAAGAGGTTAATAGTGCTAGGTTTCACGATGGATCATGAATTAAATGTTGACTTAATTCTCCAAAGTTTACCTGATAATTATGCATCGTTCATAATGAACTATCATATGAATCAGATCTCATTGACTATACCAGAGATGATCAACCAAATCAAGGAATTGAGCCTCCTATCAAGAAAGAGACGAAGGCTATGATGCTAGTGGATTCTTCTAAGATTAAAGGGAAAATTTCCAAGGAGAAGAAACCCACTAAGTCTAAGGGAGTATCAAGAAAAAGTAGGCTGAAAAGATAGAGAAAGCTACAACCAAAGGGACTTGTTTCCATTGTGGCAAACATGGTCAATGGAAGAGGAACTACAAGACCTATCTGGAGTCCCTGAAGAAGAAAAAAGCATATGATGTAGAAAATACTTTAGGCATTTTTGTTTTCAAGATAAATTATGTTTCTAATAAAACTTGGGTATTAGATACCAGTTGCCACTCACACTTATGTACCGATATGTAGGGCCTAAAGAACAATAGACAGTTGACCAAAGGAGAGGTAGACCTACGAGTCAAAAATGAAGCAATAGTTGTTGCATTAGTTGTAGAAACTTATGTATTACCTTTATCTAGTGGTTTAATTTTAGAATTAGACAACTGTTATTTCATTTCATCCTTGATTAAAAACATTATTTCAATTTTAAGTTTAAATGAAAAGGATTTTCATTTAAAATTTAGTAACAACTATTGTCACATAATGTTAGAAGGTATTCTTTATGGCATTGGAACGTTATGCAATGAGATTTATGTATTAGATACATTTAACACAATTCTCAATATCAAAAATTGTAACCCTAAACACCTAAAACAAGATAAACAACTAACCTCATATTTATGGTATTGTCGTCTAAGTCATAAAAGTGAGAAACACATGAGTAAGTTACATAAAGGAGGTGATTTAGGGTCATTTGATTATTCATCATATGACACATGCATCTCTTGCTTAAAGGGCAAGATGACTAAATCACCTTTTAGTGGAAAGCGTGAACGTAACACTGACTTATTGGGTTTGATATATACCGATGTATGTGGACTAATGTCAATGCACGCCAAGAGTGGTTATGCCTACTTCATTACCTTTATCGATGACTATTCTAGATATGAGTATATATATCTAATGAGAAACAAATCTGAAGCCTTTGAGAAGTTTAAGAATTCAAAAATGAAGTAAAGAAACAACTTGGTAAAAGAATCATGACACTAAGATTTGATCGAGGTGGTGAATACTTAAACCAAGAGTTTTAGGATTATCTTAGGGACAATGTGATATTGTCCCAGTAGACTCCACTTACACGCCACAATATAATGGTGCGCCTGAAAGGAGAACTCAAACCTTGTCAAACATGGTTAGGTCCATGATGAGTCATGTAGAGCTCCCTAAGTCCTTTTGGGGCTATACACTCTAGACCGTTGTTCACATCCTGAATAGCGTCCCAACCAAAACATTTGATATTACTTTATTCGAGAAATAGTATAACAAGAAACCCATCTTATCTTACTTGAATATATGGGGTTGTCCAGCTTATGTGAAGCGAATAATTTTAGATAAACTTGAGGCAAAATTTGATAGATGCCTATTTGTGGGATACCTTAAGGAAACAAGAGGAAATCAATTTTACCATACTTTGGAACAAAAGGTGTTTGTTTCAATGCATGCTTTCTTCCTAGAGAAAGAGTTTCTCTTAATGGAAAATAGTATGATTGAACTTTAGGAAGTTCAAGATACTTAAGCAGACATAGAACAACTGCCTATTCAAGAGCCGATAGACACAGAACATCTACCAGCTCAAGAGCCAGAGCCCTTAACTCATTCAAGAAGAGTAGCAACCAAATCTTCCGTATAAGCATAAATGCTTCATAGATCTAGTAGGGTACATAAGGCTCTTGAGAGATATGAATTTCTCATAAGTAAACCCAATGGTGTACTACTTATAGAAGATGAGGAACCTGCGACATACGAAAAAATTCTGAAGAGTTTAGAATCGGATAAATGGATTAACGCCTTGAAGTCAGAAATGGATTCCATGTACGACAACTAAGTATAGACTTTGGTTGATTTGCCTAAGGGGATTAAGCCCATTAGGTGCAAATGGGTTTTTAAGAAGAAACAGACATGGAAGGTAATGTTGCAACCTATAAAGTAAGGTTGATTGCAAAGGGATGTCATAAAAAATAAGGTATTGATTATGACAAAACCTTTTCATTGGTAGCCATGCTTAAATCTGTTATGATACTCATGGCCGTAGCAGCTTATTATGATTGTGAGATATGGCAAATAGATGTGAAGATAGTTTTCTCAACAGAAACTTGACCAAGGATGTACATATGATACAACCTAAAGGATTCACATCTAAAGATAGCAACAAAGTATGTAAGCTTCAGAGATCCATCTATGGATTGAGTAAGCATCCAAGAGTTAGATCATCTAATTTGATAAGAAAATTACAAAGTTTGGTTTCTTAATATATAGAGAAGGAGATCTTAAGGTAAATGGGTATATAGATGCTAGCTCCAAAACCGACAGGGATGATTCAAGATCCCAGTCAGGTTACATATTCATATTAAATAGAGGTACAGTCAGTTAGAAAAGTTTCAAGTAAGAAACGACTACATATTCTACCACCAAAGCAGAGTATATTGTAGCTTCTGAGGCTGCAAAAGATGCAGTTTAGATTAAGAAGTTCATCACTAAACTCAATGAAGGACCGGTCTATTGTGACAACAATAGAGCCATTTAACAAGCAAAGGAACCATGGACTCATAAAAAATCCAAACACTTACTCTGGCGTTATCACTTGATTAGGGAGATCATTGGTAGAAAATGATGTGAAAATAGAGAGAGTTCCCACTTATAGGAATCTAGTTGATCTGCTAACTAAGCCACTACTCTAGTCTAAGTTCGAGACACATACACATATGCCTATGGTATCATATACAAAGGTGATTGGCTTTAGCGCAAGTGGGAGATTGATAATAGCACAGTAAATCCGGGCCCTAGTCTGTGGGCTCACGAGACAGCTTGCAGGCCAGTTTTTTTTAAAAATGATTTAATTTAAAAAAATTTATTGAAGACTGAAGAGACATCATGTCCAGACAACTATAAGCTTTTTACTAGACTTCGATTATTGGACTTGTTGTTCTAGACTATGAGGTACAAACCAAAGACGTGAGTGCAAGCTGAAATAGCGCAATAAACACGAAAAGGAAAGGCAGAGACACGGGGAACCTCAAAATAGCACAGCAGACCAGAAAGTATAGAAGGCAGATGTTTGACGATTGCTCCTTTGCTTTGCTCAGTTACTCTTCCCAAGTTCAGACGATGATGTGCTCAGTGTTAGTGAGCTGAGGCATAGGCTGAGAGCCTGTGACCGTGAGACACTGAGTAGTGAGCGGTTATGGCTTATGATCTGTGATCTGTGGAGTGTCAAGTATGGTGTAGGGTTAAGGATTTGGGATTTCGACAAAATAGGGGAAATAGGAAATTGAAATTGGGCTGATATGATACTAAATAGTGGGAGTGGCTAAGGTACATACAATGTAGATACTTCAAAAAAAAGGGCTGGACCACGAGCCATCTGCTACCCAACCCGTTTGGCCCTTTTAAAAATGGGTCGGGCACAGGCCAACCCGTTTTAAAACGAGCCCATTCTTGGTGTTCAGGCCAGCCCAAATGTGGGCGAGCTAGGCTTGGCCCATAGGCCAAGCTTGTTTTGATAGTCCTAATTGATAGAAATGTGATCTAAAGGCAATCACCTTTAGCATCAGATGTACAAACTCATTTATTAATTCAAAGAGTTTTTCTTCATTTTTTTTTCATATTCATAAACTCAAGATTAGATCGTAATACAAGTAATGAAGTCCATAACACAAAACATAGCACGAAGGGAATTATGATGGCAATCATAATGTGAGATTCTTATCATGTGTAATTATGTATGTATCTAAACCATCTCTAGTCGTAGGATCACCTAAGACTAGACATCAATGATCCGGATAGATTAGCACATGTTATGCTTTTTGATTTGATCGAGTAACTATCCTTATAAGCTGTAAGCATGAGATGTTTTGAGTAAATATGTAAATGCTTGTTAAAGATAACAAGTACATTGGATGACCTACATAAGACATTATATGGATACCTATTCAAATGTCAGTGAAAGGTCTTAGACAGCTAAAAGTGCAAGTATCCTTAGATTTAAGGAACTTAAGTTATCTTGGATAAGGATCTTGTATTTTGACTCCATTCTTTATTGCCCACTATGGGTCGCTCTTAGGGTAGTGATTGGGAACAGCATGAAGAATTCAAAGATATTTGAGTAGTCAACAGACAATTCACACTCCTGATAGAAGGAAGTATACCTAAGGCCACTTGTCAAGATAATCACTAAGAAGTCTTTGGCCAAAGCAGACTTGTTATGAAGATGGTCTTTAGTGACATAGTTTAAAGTGATTGATCTCACAGGATAAGAAACTGATTATTTAGGCTGGACTTGATGTAATCAAGTATAGTGGGAGTTGACACATAGGCCATATTTTGAACCAAGTAGGTATAAGATGGTGAAAGGACACACTACATAGACATGCTTTAGTTGTAGAAAGGTTTAAAGTTAGACAGCTAACTTTCGGTCAATTGGGGGTCACGATGTGTTGCTAGATACTGCTCGTGATCTATTCACAATCAAGTGTTGATTGTGAATGGCCAACAAAGCCAAAAACCTAATAGATCACAGGCATAGAAATTCACTAAGAATATGAAATGAGCTTGAGGATTTGATCATAAATTGGAAAATTAATTAAAAGAAGATAAAAGAATAAAAGGAATAGGAATGTGTTCCTATTCCTACCCAAATAAGGAAAAAGCCCAAATGAGAACCTCTTGGCCACCCTCCTCTCTTAAAAAGATTGGGCTTCTTAAGGTGCCACTTTAAAAAGCCCAATAAGGGAATGATGCCCACTAAGGGAATTAGGGCTTTAGGGTTTGAGGTAGCACCTATTACTTTAAGAGTCATAGCAAAAGCCACATGCAATACTCTCTCTCTCTCTCAATTATTGAGAATCTTGTTTAGAAAATACTCTTGTTTTCTTCTCCTTCATCCAAGATGGTTTTCTCTATAGCTTCTTAATGCTTGCTAGCACAAGAATGAGAAGGAAACCCGTTACTTGAAAAAGTTTTTCTTTAGCGTATTTTGCATGGATTACCATTAGAGGTATCCCATTTTGGATACTTATTTTGGCTTAGAGAGGTTGTTGCGCTACAAGAGGTATTTCTTTTTGTCTTGATTACTTGGTTAATGTAATGGTAACATAGGTTGATCCTTTGGTGAATGAGTTTTAGAGAAAAAGATTTAAATTCCACTGTGTTCTATGATATCTAAAATCCTACAGAGGAATTAATAAATGAAAGAAGATAACTATACATAGATAAAATAATATAAATAAGAAATTATAGTTCTACACATAATCTAAAACACAAATCCTAATCCTACTTAATCTAAACAAGTGGGCAGCTACCACACATATAAATACCACATAAAAGACAAACCCTACACACCTTTCACCCTCAACCATTACTCAGAGCCTAAAAAACCCTACGTGCCACATCTCCTCACATAAGCCATATAGAATATATCATGCCCTCTAATCCAAGAACATGACCGGTACAGAGGTGGACTTCATCTACCATCGTAAGCCTAACAATACATATATACACATCGTATTTCCAATCCATTCCAAAACCAAATAAGATCCTTAGAAGTCCTATTTAACTATAGAGCAACTTAACCCACTGACTTTATTATGGCGAAGCCAACATCCCAATCAATGAATAGAGACCTGGAGACTCCGTTACTCCTCATACGGAGACTCACCAACTGCTCAAGGATTCTACAAGGGGTACAAAAGAAAGGATGAGTATAAAACTCATGAGGGAAGCAAACGACCGAAAGAAATACAAATCGAGTACCCCACATAGGGGTAGAATCAATAGAAGACTCCACTTGGGCTTAATATGATCGACACATTCCAACCAAACCAAATAAAACTCACAACACATACTTAAATTATCATAATTAAGACAAAGCACAAAATTATGTTAGAAGTTCATATTCCCACAAGATAAATAATCAGTTGCCACAAATGCATCCACATTGCACGTCAAAGAGAAAATACTTACTACATACTTCCCATGAGGGAGAAACCAACCCAGTATTTCTGACATCTTAGTAGGCATAAAAGGATATCAACCAACAAATTCATCCAACAGTAAATATAAATTCAAGTCACCAATTGTCACCAATTATCCAATAGACATATAATAAACCACATAATATAAGTTTTTGATAAGATTCCTTTGAAAGGGGCCAAGTGGTACCATCCAACTACTTGCTCATTTAGATATAAATATTCCACATGTTTTCCCATAAAAGGGTCAAGTGGCACCATCCAATCACTTGCCATATAAGTATAGATATTTGACAATTTTCTCATTAAAGGTCAAGTGGCACCATCCAACCACTTGCCATGTAATTATAAATGCCACAAAAGTTTCTAGCAAATGAGTTAAATCAAACCACAAATGATTCTAGAAAATGCTTCATTAATAAATTTAATGTATAGTTGATTTGTCAAATGATATACAAAGAGTCATAATCCTAAGTCTCATCTTCATCTTCTTCATTGTCCTCATCATCGTCCTCAGCTTCATTCTCTTGATTACAAGACAATGGAGAGTTAGTTGCTTGTGTGGAACTACCTCCAATCTCTTGATCAAAAAGCTACAGTTGCAATAAAAGTATTGTAATAAGTTTATCATTTTGTATGGAAAAAAATTAATAAAATTTAGTCTAACTTAACCTTCGTGCAAGATGTTGTTAAGGAGGTAGTTGATTCTGTTGGAAGCTTTGCAAGAGCTACATCATTTCATCGTGCTTTCTAGTCAGCTCCTCAACTGAGACTTGAGGCTTGACATCTCCTCCACTTGAGACCTCATATTTGCAACCTCTGTTTGTAACTCATGACCAGATTAACTTGATGATGACATGCGAGCAAAACGCAAAGTGTGCCCAAACACCTAAGAAGGATAGGGCCCAAATCCTAAGCCACACACTTGTTTGGGACACTCTTGCCTTCTTAAAGCTAGGGCCAATGCATCATGAGGTGAGACTGCAGTTGATGCAGACCCCTGCAACTCAATCTTAGATATTTTTTCTTACACACCCCTATATATAAAGTAAAACCATTATTAACAAACAAACAATTGTCATAATTCAGCTCATGTTTGAAAAATTTAAATATAAAACTTACACTGATGGCTCTCACCTCTTTATTGACGTATGAGCTATCCTTTTTCTTGTGAGTCACTATTCAAACTTCTGCCTTGCTGACGAGTCTACCATGCTCAATAGCCTATAGAATTAAAGTTAGTTAATTATGAAATAATATTATATTATCAATTAAAAAAATAAGTTTATCATCTCGGCTCCTATTCAATGTTGAGGGTCTGATGTTGTCTACTGGCCTTATTTTTCTCAACCCTCTCTTAGTAGTTAAATGAAATATGATCTTATATTCTCAAAAAATGAAAAAAAAAAAGAATAACATTTCAAAGTTTCATTACCAGATAGCGTGGGTCTTAATAGTGCCAAACATAAATAGCCCAATCATTCCTTTGAACTCTTTTCGGGACATCTTCTATTATTTCCTCTCTCGATCTGATCCCATTGTCCCAAGCCTTGTAAAGATCCTAATGCCTTCTCTTCCAACCTAAGCCAATTTTTTTTTATAATGAACTTTCTTTCTGCATCGCTCTCAACAACAATTCTGGTCTGAAACAGAAAAATAAAAAACTTAATTAGAATATATATAAGTTAAGAAAAAATAGTAGGTGAGTAATCGATAACTACTACTGCAATATCCCTTAAAAATACAGCATCCTTGTAGTCACATGGAATGGCCTTCCAATTCAGACAAGTGATAGGTGGGGTTGTGTAGTTAAGCCCCATAGGACTTGTGAATGACGATAATAGCCCTCCAACATTTCCAATGGGCTGAACAAGATCATTCTACTCTAGTCTGACCCTCCAATCCAAGGGAAGAGCCCATAAAGAATCCACCGATAGTCACTCAGTCCGTATAACTCTATTGTCATCTATAATAAGAAAGAAAGATTTCTTTAACTTATATACATAAATAACATTAAAATTAATTAGTGGTATAAAAATCAAACAAATTACCAATCTTTTCCACAATCCAAAAACCTGGTGTATGAGAAAGTTGCGCAGAAGAAGTCTCAAGCTGTGGCATTGTCACCTCAAAATATAGAGATAGAGCCTCGAGCGGTGAAGCCTTAAGCTTTGGTGATTGAATTTGAAGTTATGCTGATAATGATGATGTGTGAGGAGTCGTCGGAGTGTGAAGTGGAATGACTAGCTCCAAGTTTATAGGATCTGTACCACAACTAGCTGGTGGACTCGGTAGTGGACTTCCACTACTAGAAGCTCCATTTCTAGTAGTAGAGCCTGATCTGCTCTTTTTATTAAATAATCTCTTCATAATATGCTTAAATAATTAAAAAAACACATTTTAAAAGTTTGGGAAAAAAATAATAAATTAAGCACATTTAAGCACATCCCAATTTATTAAAAAAAAAAGGCAATTTTCATTTTGCATTGTCAATGATCTCCCTGGCTAGTGGTAGATTTGTTTCACCATCAGGGAATAATGACTCTAATTTTTGGAGATGATATGGTTCATTTTCATATATCAAGTCCTCTTTGGTGCGTATAATTTATAGCACATAAAATATTCCAGCAAGTATACTGGGTCGTAACAAGTAATAAAGTGATGAGTAGAGTATCGTCCCACAGAGATTGAGGTATCAAATAAAATTCAATTAGGCTAAGTGAAATGCTATTAAGACTTATAAGGGAAATTTCAGAAATTACACAAAAAAGGGTGTTGACCCTAAGGCTATATGCCATAAGTTTTGATGATGACAAATATATTTGAATAGTAGCATTGATATATATAAAGATTAATTATCATATATATGCTACAAGTACTTAAGCATGATTATGTTATTTAATATGTATGTTGCATATATTGAATCATGCTATTAAACTAACCATTGGGTTTGCAAGTAAGATATATTTTATAGGTTGGTTCAAAACAAGAAGAGTGAGGATTGTATTGAAGAACAAGGAAAAGCAATATCATGCTTAACTCAAGGAAAACAACATGCAAGGATGAAGCTCCAAGAAATGAAGAATTAGAAGATTTGAAGTCTTGGAAGCTTGGATGCATCAAGATAGCCTATGTGTTTAAATTAGGTATATTTTATATAGGCTAGTATATTTGTGCAACTCAATGATTTAGATTTGCATACATTGGCTCAAGCATTTTTGAACAAAAAGTTAGTGAGATATGAAGTTTTACAAAAGTTATTTTTTGACCTTTGGTCACTCCTTATATCATATCTCATAAATGAAAAATCGGTTTTTCAAGTATCTTAATCTCATTTGATAGTAGACTCAAAGATCTTTTCAACGGTATATTATTTATTCAAAACGGAGTCCAAATGAGAAATATATGACTATTCAAAATACAGTTTGAAAAACTGAAAGTTGATTTTACTGTAATAAAAAATTATTCTGTTCTGACCTATAGTCAGTATTTTGATTATATCTTTTAAAAGAAAAATATTTTTTGAGTAAAACTTGGCTCATTTGAAACTAGACTCCAAGAGCTTTCCAACGGTATATTATTTGTTTAAAACGGAGTTCAAATGAGGGAGTTATGAATTTTTAAAGAAAGCTCAAAATCTGGACTGCACTATAACGGCTATATAACGGCTATATAACGGCTAGTTTTGTAAAATCTTATATATATGACCTTAGATACACGATTTTGAGCAAGAACAAAGTCCTACAATGTGATATTAACTTCTTCTATCATCTTTGAGAGAAAGGAAAGCATTCTTGAGCCAAATCTTGCATATTCTCTATCATTAGAGTTATTAGAGCTTCATTTGTTTTCATCTACTCTTTAGAGAGAGTTTCTTTGTATTGTTGATTTTGATCAACACATATATTATTTTGAGTTGAGGTTCGCAAGTACCGGTGTTGGAAGAACTTGCTTTGGGTTGAGGAGGAGCCCGGATTCATAAATTCTCTATTGTGGTTTCGCAAATACCCGGATCGAATTTGCGTGGTTGTAGTGGTTTGCAAGTACCCGGATTAAACTTGCAATTATAGTGGAAATACTCAAGTGGTCTCTTGAGGACTGGATGTAGGCTTGGATTAGCCGAACCAGTATAAATCTCCGAGTTTGCTTTCTCTATCCCTTACTCTTTAATTTGTGCATATTGATATATATTCTTTAATTCCTTGATCTTTATAATTATTTATCTTAACAGCACATTGATTTTCTGTATTGTATTTATTATCCTAAGCATTGTACTTTTACAGAAAATCATTTTAACTTCCAATTAATTCTTGTGAAAAATTTATAAAACCCAATTCACCCCCCCTCTTGGGTTCCAACCATTACTTTCAATTGGTATCAGAGCTTGGGCTCTTGTTTAAAGACTTAACCGTCTAAGAGTTAGCATGGTTGGATATAGTGATTGGTTTATTTCTAAAAATTGTTCTTTCACAGAACCTCCAATTTTTGATGCTAATCATTTTCAATATTGGAAGTATGAAATGAAAATGTTTTTAATTTCAGTAGACCATAAACTCTGGGATGTTATAGAAAATGGTTCTTGTATGCCTATCAAGGAAGAACAAGGAAAATGCATTCCAAAACTTAAGAGTGAATGGAATGATACTGAAAGAAGTTTAATGCAACTCAATGCTAAGGTAAAATTGATTATTTCTTGTGCATTGAGTCAAGATGAATTTTTCAAAATCTCCAACTGTGCAACTGCAAAAGAAATGTGGGAAATTCTTGAAGTTGCACATGAGGAAGATCTTATTGTTGAGGAATTAAGGTATAGAAGTTTCATTAATGAACTTGAAATTGCTCAAATGAACAATTGCAAAACCATTAATGAGATACAACTTGTGCTTAATCAATTGCAAGCTCTTGGTATTGAACTTACAGAAAAATCTCAAATCACCAAGGTGACAGACGAAGAAGAAAAAGGAGAAAAAGAGAAACCACAACCAAAAGGTGAATCATCAAAGAAAACTTACCTATCTTCCAATTGGGGAAATAGCAATTCTGATAAGCAGAATACAAATGAAGAAGCCAACACTTGTCTTGTGGCCAGAGATAAAGATGAGGTAAATTCATTTGACTACTCTTTTGAAGAATTACAAGATGCCTTTGATGATTTACATGAAGAATCTCTTATACTTGCAAAGAAACTAAATGTTTCAAAACAGAAAAACTCTTCTCTTGAAAATGAGTTGGAAATATTGAAAAATGAATTTTCTATTTCCAAGGAAGAGAATTTTGTTTTTGAAAATCAAAACAAAACTTTGCAAGAAGAGAATTTGATTTTAAAAACAAATATCTCTACCAACAAAAATTGCTTTTGTACCAAGTGTGATTTTTTGAAAAAAGAAAATGATAATCTTAAAAACACACTTGCAAAACTCTCTCAAGGTAGAGAAATTTTAAATACCTCAGTTTTGAAACAAAGAAGAATTAACAAAGTTGGTATTGTTTCTAAAAAGAAATCAAACCAAAAGCAGTTTAAAAACTTCTTTGTTTCTGAAAAGATGTCCAATAGTCCAACTTGCACTTGTTTCTATTGTGGACTGAAAGGACACAAATCTTACTCCTGTTTTTATAAGAAAAATCTTGTTCATGGAGTAAAAATGAAATGGGTTCAAAAAGGAACTCATGACCCAGGCAAACCCAAAGAAATTTGGGTACCAAAGATAAATGAATAATTTGTAGATTTGCCTCGAAGCAAGGAGCGGAAATGACTTTTCAATGGCTACATCATTCAAACTCCACTCTCTTGCATCAAAAGGAGGCAATGGATTAGTAAACATATAAGCTGGAATGCATTGTAAGAATTTTGACTGATATGTTTACTGCTCTCTAATGCTTTTGTCTGTTATCTAATATGCCTTACATCTATCCTTGATATTCATGCATGCTATATCTGAAAACAATTGTTAGGTGTGCAGATTATAGATTCAAATTTTGTTTTGATCTAAAATCTTTCTTCCAAATTTTGCTCAAACTATCCTTTTTACTGCATCATGAAAACTTGCTTCTATTACACGCACATTTTTCTTGTCTTCACAACAATAAGATTCCTCCTACCTATAGTATTTATCCTTGCTGTAATCTTATTTAAATATTTTCAATGAAATCAAATATTTTGCAAAATTGCATTTCATGAAAGCATAGCACTTTTATTAATATGGTATATCTTGAACATAATGTTGCTCCTAGTACTCGAGATTTATTTGAACATTACTGATTTGAACATCAAAGTGCTCCACCAAAAGTGTTTTGCAGGAGTTAGTCCTCAAATCTATCCTCTAAGCTCATTCGTAATGATCGACCAATGCTTGACAGTGATCTTATTAGAGATTGTTTTCAAGAGGATCTTGCAAATAATCAATCAATTAAGTTCATTAAAATTGCAAGAAGATAGAATCAAAAGAAGAGCAATGAGCAAAACAAGAATATCAAAATCTTGAGGAGGAACTTCAAGAAGCAATAAGAGTTTGCCAAAATTGATGAGTATCTCTATTCTTTACCACTTTAATATTTAATTGAGTGATACTCCCTGATCATAATTGGCTATGTTGGCAATTTTTTTTTACTGACATACTTTCATTACAATGATATATTGTTCTCTAATATCTTACATATTTGATCATATCATTGTATATAAAGATATTGTCTTTATACCATTCATCATGGTTTGAGCATTATACATGTCATATCCTTTGTATAAAATATAGCTTATGAACGATTGTTTATGGATTATAGTTTATATATGATTATATCTTACTAATCCATATTACCTCAATTATTGTACTACATACTCAAGTTATAATATGTTTTATCTTGATAAGTATGTAACTTGCTTTTGCTTTGAAATGATGATATATATGTCCATGTCAGAAAATTCTTTCCATCTTTAAAATGGATATATATTTTTCAATATATATATATATACTGTGCTGAATTTGTGTAGCTGATTTATTTTATCTTTCTTTATTATTATTTTTTTGTACCGTCAAATAAAAGAAACCACTTGCATTAAAAAAAAACCGAAGGATTACATTGCATAATTAAAAAAAAAGAAGGGAAAGTTTGCTCATGCATGAGCAATCTACAAGCGAGGTGGTCTTGGATTAGGAGGCCCGTATTGTATCATCACCCCTCGGCCATTCCTTGGAGCAAGAGACTGAGCAATGTCACGGAGGGTAGTGTAAATCCCATTCATACAATCAACACTTCTTTGTTGTTGATTGCAGAAGCATTGGGTAGACCAATAGAAGAACCTATCTATTCTTGAAGTCAGTGCCGCATTGTTGCGTTTAGCTAACTTCTCCTGGTCCTCTATCATCTTCTTGAGTTTCTTCACCTCCTGCTCCAGACAAGCAATTTTGTCTTCTGACGTATGGCCTGTACTAATCTCTTCAGCTTCTTCGATCTTCATCTTCTTCTTTCGATTCTCCTGAGATCCCTCCAAAGGCCTTTTACCCTTGTCCCTGCCTAGACTCAAGTTTAAGTCGAGCTCTTCCTCCCTGGCCTCTACTGTGAGATCAATGAACTTTCTTGCTGCCATGGTTTGAAATTTTTTTTGGAGTATGAAGAGAGAGGAATGTCAGAAAGTTGTAGGCTCAGAGATGAATACTCTTTGTGGTGTGATAATTGAGAATTCTGGGCAGTTTTTATAGAGAGAAAATTGTGACTTAGAGCCAACGAAGATATCTCTTCGCCGCACCCCTACACGCTCATCCTATGGATTTTGCAAGCTGGAAGCCAGAAGTCTAGAGTACGCATGCACACCAACAACGCGTCGCATTAATGGCAAAACCACGAAAGTCAATTTTCGGTGGATTTGCGGCTGATTTAATTTGTTTTGATTAGAAATTTTAAGGATTAATAAAATGGTGATATTCAGAACCGTATCATTCTGCTTTGTTGTGTTGTTCTTGAGAGCATACATGATTACATCATGCTGTGATTATATGTATCGAAGAACATATGTTGTGTATGCTATTCATGCATCATGAGCGAAGGCTATGGCTAAGAATAATATTTCATGATTCCACATGCACTCATACAAAATGAGCTGTCAAAATTTTTACATGTACTCATCCTCAAGATACATATATAAATTCATTTTGAATGGGTATATAAATTGCTTCCTTTGTGCTGAAATTTATCTTATCCTTTATGAAGCAAATTTGTTTTGAAAAAGGACTTTAAAAATGCTTCTGTTATGTTAATATGTTTTACCATATTGAAGCATTATCTGTTTTGAAAAGAAAAGGATTTGAGTATCGTTATTTTAAATCACTTTTGCTATATGTTGAAATAATTTTATGCATATATGCAGAAATTATTTTTCAGAAATCTTGAAAAATATTATTATTCGATTTATGGATTATGATTAATATTCTTGTTTATATCATGCTTTGCTAATCCATATATCATACTTCTGCTGTGTGCTGTAAATATTTCTATCATATGACAGCAAATGATGTTTTTTTTTTTTTCAAAGAGTTTAATTTTTCTGCTATTTACTAAAAATGCCTCTTCATAAACAAGCAGAAATCATTTTCAATGAAAATATTGCAGAAATTTTTTCAAAAATCTTACTTCAAAATTCTACAATCAAAAACTGAATTTCCTTTATAATGATTTGGACAATCTTTTTCAAAGGAAAAATGTTATGAAATTCAGGGGGAGCTTTGTCTCACTTGAATGTATTTTTTTTTGAAAAAGAATATATCTTGAAAAATTGGATATTCATTATTCATTATTCTTTTTCAAATTATGCAAGGTTTAAGGGGGAGCCTAAAACTCTTTCAAGTTTTATCTTTTGGCTCATTTCATTTGACATGAGAAAAATTTTTCTAAAATTTTCTTTTTACATGTCAATAAAATCAATGATAAGTTTTGATGTATCCTTACCCCATACTATATTGACATCTTCTGACATCCTGACTTAATGAAGGTATGTGCTTTAACTTCTATATATTGTGTTCCTTACACCTTTTTGTTGATGTCAAATAGGGGGAGAAGAAACAATAGAAAAATATGTATACGTGCTTATAACATTGCATTCATTATCTTGTGATACATATTTTTATGTGGTGATTTGTCATCATCAAAAAGGGGGAGATTGTTGACCCTAAGGCTATATGCCATAAGTTTTGATGATGACAAATATATTTGAATAGTAGCATTGATATATATAAAGATTAATTATCATATATATGCTACAAGTACTTAAGCATGATTATGTTATTTAATATGTATGTTGCATATATTGAATCATGCTATTAAACTAACCATTGGGTTTGCAAGTAAGATATATTTTATAGGTTGGTTCAAAACAAGAAGAGTGAGGATTGTATTGAAGAACAAGGAAAAGCAATATCATGCTTAACTCAAGGAAAACAACATGCAAGGATGAAGCTCCAAGAAATGAAGAATTAGAAGATTTGAAGTCTTGGAAGCTTGGATGCATCAAGATAGCCTATGTGTTTAAATTAGGTATATTTTATATAGGCTAGTATATTTGTGCAACTCAATGATTTAGATTTGCATACATTGGCTCAAGCATTTTTGAACAAAAAGTTAGTGAGATATGAAGTTTTACAAAAGTTATTTTTTGACCTTTGGTCACTCCTTATATCATATCTCATAAATGAAAAATCGGTTTTTCAAGTATCTTAATCTCATTTGATAGTAGACTCAAAGATCTTTTCAACGGTATATTATTTATTCAAAACGGAGTCCAAATGAGAAATATATGACTATTCAAAATACAGTTTGAAAAACTGAAAGTTGATTTTACTGTAATAAAAAATTATTCTGTTCTGACCTATAGTCAGTATTTTGATTATATCTTTTAAAAGAAAAATATTTTTTGAGTAAAACTTGGCTCATTTGAAACTAGACTCCAAGAGCTTTCCAACGGTATATTATTTGTTTAAAACGGAGTTCAAATGAGGGAGTTATGAATTTTTAAAGAAAGCTCAAAATCTGGACTGCACTATAACGGCTATATAACGGCTATATAACGGCTAGTTTTGTAAAATCTTATATATATGACCTTAGATACACGATTTTGAGCAAGAACAAAGTCCTACAATGTGATATTAACTTCTTCTATCATCTTTGAGAGAAAGGAAAGCATTCTTGAGCCAAATCTTGCATATTCTCTATCATTAGAGTTATTAGAGCTTCATTTGTTTTCATCTACTCTTTAGAGAGAGTTTCTTTGTATTGTTGATTTTGATCAACACATATATTATTTTGAGTTGAGGTTCGCAAGTACCGGTGTTGGAAGAACTTGCTTTGGGTTGAGGAGGAGCCCGGATTCATAAATTCTCTATTGTGGTTTCGCAAATACCCGGATCGAATTTGCGTGGTTGTAGTGGTTTGCAAGTACCCGGATTAAACTTGCAATTATAGTGGAAATACTCAAGTGGTCTCTTGAGGACTGGATGTAGGCTTGGATTAGCCGAACCAGTATAAATCTCCGAGTTTGCTTTCTCTATCCCTTACTCTTTAATTTGTGCATATTGATATATATTCTTTAATTCCTTGATCTTTATAATTATTTATCTTAACAGCACATTGATTTTCTGTATTGTATTTATTATCCTAAGCATTGTACTTTTACAGAAAATCATTTTAACTTCCAATTAATTCTTGTGAAAAATTTATAAAACCCAATTCACCCCCCCTCTTGGGTTCCAACCATTACTTTCAAAGGGGGGGTGATGATTGAAATAACACAATATAAATAACTGAAATTTAAATAACTAGATAGAAAACAAAACAGAGAAAAGATGTGGATTGGTCACAAATTTCATGGAATTGTACATCATCATCATTTCCTTTGAATATTCTTGGCTAATTCTATTATGTAATCTTCAATCTAAAATTCTCAGAAAGTCTTCTAAGACTGAATTATATTAAAATTATAGTTAGGAATATCTTCACTAATCTACAACTCAAATATAATCCGATGAAGTCCTAATCACATCAATGCCCCGCAATCGCATATGACATGTTATCTCTTGTCCTACTCGTTACAAATACATAGCAAACGCATGCATGTATAAATAACAAACTTCATAGAACAATAAATAAAATAGAACTTTGGCCAAGAAAATACTCATTGGTCCAAATGAATTAAAGTACAATTTCCATTTCATCAAATGACCGACTACACAAGAAAATGAGATTGATTTCGTTGGTCTAATCCGATTAATTCATAGACAAATTAATCTTTGAATCATTGAAGAACAATTCAATTAAATTACAATCCATTCAATGTTGGCCAATTTTCTAAAATATGATTGAATCCAAAAGCTTTGAAATTACAATCTAACTTATCCAAAATAATTGACTAAAATCTTAGATCAACCATTCAATTAAGTCATGAAGCTCAAGAAAATTATTCAAGCCACATAAATAAAACTATCTATATCTAGATAATCTAATTTATGGTAGAAATTACAAGGTCAAGCTCAATATCTAGCTAACTCTAGCATAGACATAAAAATCCCAAACTCATTGAAGGTTCATCAAACATTCAAGAGGAAGAATAATCAGTAAAATCCATTCCATTAAACGAAAATGCATTAAAATCGAAATTGTTCAGCAATAAAACATCATAGAACCAAACTACATCAATCCTTAAACTTAGAAAATTACATGGAAGAGAAGGAAAAACATGACAGAAAACAGAAAATACAACAGAAATCTAAGAAACTATGAAGGAAAATGCAAGAAAAGGAAGGAAAATGGGAGAAGGAGAGCCATTCCCAAGTGGGAAGGCTTCCTTTCCCTCTAACCAAGCTAGAGAGTTGCCTCTATGTTGCTCCCAGCCACTGCTGCCCAAGGAAGGCAGAAAAATGGTGCTAGGACTTCACATCAGAAAAATGACTTAGCCTCCTTAATAAATTTCGATTTTTACAAATATAAAACTGATCTAACACATGCCTAAAGGGATATTCTGCCCTAGATGCCTCCTTGGATGCCTCTTCCATGATATGGCAGCACTTTGACAGCAAAACAGCAGCAAAATTAATATTTCTGCAGCAGCAGAAAAGTATGGCAGCAGCAGCAGAATTAATATTTCTGCAGCAGAAAGTGACAAACAGCAGCAGAACAGCAGCAGAATATCATGGCAAAATTAATATTTCAGCCATGCTTTTCTTGACCTACGAAAATTAATATTTCTGCCCAAAAATTCTGACTACATGGCATTGAATAAGAGTTCAAGTGGGCCCCACATCCAGCATATCCTAGTAAGCATCTACATCACCCAAAAAGTGCCACATTAGCATCCAAATCATCATCTTTGTCCATGTCAACACTTTTCTCTCCAAAATTAAAATTTGTAGGAATTAAATTGAGCATTTTACAATTCAAGTTCTAAAAATATAAAAATTGAGACACTTCAATCCATAAATAGTTTATACCCAATAAATTCCAAAACATAATAAAATTAGAGAATTGACAAAATTAAAGAGGCAAAAAGGACTAAAATAGGGACTAAAATAAATGGAAAAAGTATGTTATCAAATCCCCCACACTAGGCCTTTTGCACTCCTGGGCAAAATCAATTAAATACAACAGAGAATCCCAATAAGCACAACAAGAAAAAGTGTAGAAAATATACAACAATGAAATAATTAAAATTTAGAAAGATTTACATTAGGAGAAATAAATCTTAATTTTCTAAAAAGTTCAAGCTCCATGGCAATTATTTCGAAAAGAATGAATTCAAGTAACAATCTCCTCACAAGGTAAGGTGTTTATCCTCTACTCTCTCAAGTGTTTAAGAGGGAATCACTCAAAGTCGTCCTATCACAAATTTCACTACCATAAGCTTGTTAAGAATCTAAATCTCCACTACTTGAATCTAATACATACTTGAATCAAAAGGACTTTACAAGGTTGTAACGTGGGTAAGAAAAATAGTGGGAAACAAAGGGAAAGATTGAACAATGAAACAAAATATGGTAACAACTCAAGAAAATGAAGAACATTTACAAGTGAAATATAAGAGACTGAGTATAAATAAATTTGGGTCTCAATGTTCTATCTACTCCTCTTTTTCATTATCTTTTTCTCTTCTTTTTTTTTATTCTTTCTTTCTTTCTCCCCCTTTTTTTTTTTCTTCTTGACTGGCCAGTCTTTTTCTTTTGCTTGAGAGGAAGTAGAAGAAATATAGTTCAAAACACCCCAAAATTCACAAAATTTTTCAGCATATCAATCCCTTAAAAGAATTTAAAATACTTCTCACATCTTTAGTTGAAAGAGAAAAATATTGTTGTAGGCAGAAAAAGTGGTGGAAGAACACAAGAAAGAAAATGGATAAGGCACAAAATGGCATACAATGGAAACAATGATAATGGATGGCTATTTGGCTAAAAGTGGCTATTTGGCTATAAGTTAAGAAAAAATAGTAGGTGAGTAATCGATAACTACTACTGCAATATCCCTTAAAAATACAGCATCCTTGTAGTCACATGGAATGGCCTTCCAATTCAGACAAGTGATAGGTGGGGTTGTGTAGTTAAGCCCCACAGGACTTGTGAATGACGATAATAGCCCTCCAACATTTCCAATGGGCTGAACAAGATCATTCTACTCTAGTCTGACCCTCCAATCCAAGGGAAGAGCCCATAAAGAATCCACCGATAGTCACTTAGTCCGTATAACTCTATTGTCATCTATAATAAGAAAGAAAGATTTCTTTAACTTATATACATAAATAACATTAAAATTAATTAGTGGTATAAAAATAAAACAAATTACCAATCTTTTCCACAATCCAAAAACCTGGTGTATGAGAAAGTTGCGCAGAAGAAGTCTCAAGCTGTGGCATTGTCACCTCAAAATATAGCGATAGAGCCTCGAGCGGTGAAGCCTTAAGCTGTGGTGATTGAATTTGAAGTTATGCTGATAATGATGATGTGTGAGGAGTCGTCTGAGTGTGAAGTGGAATGACTGGCTCCAAGCTTATGGGATCTGTACCACAACTAGCTGGTGGACTCGGTAGTGGACTTCCACTACTAGAAGCTCCATTTCTAGTAGTAGAGCCTGATCTGCTCTTTTTCTTAAATAATCTCTTCATAATATGCTTAAATAATTAAAAACACACATGTTAAAAGTTTGGGAAAAAAATAATAAATTAAGCACATTTAAGCACATCCCAATTTATTAAAAAAAAAAGGCAATTTTCATTTTGCATTGTCAATGATCTCCCTGGCTAGTGGTAGATTTGTTTCACCATCAGGGAATAATGACTCTAATTTTTGGAGATGATATGGTTCATTTTCATATATCAAGTCCTCTTCATCATCTCCTATATCATATAAATCTCTTAGTTTTAGATGAACAACTATCTTCTAATTTGTGTCATGCTCATCATCCACATAATAAACTAATTGAACTTCTGAAGCTTGTATATATGGCTCATCATCTTCGTAATCATCGATATAGATCAATCATGAAAAATTTACGGATGTAAAGCCAAAGTCATCAACAATGATCCCCCTAGTATTAGTTGTATTTGCTCATTTGCATTTAAATAAAATTACCATTAAAATAGTAAAAACAAATTCTAATCTAATTTTATTAACTGTCATAAGGAAGATTTAAGAAACAAGCACAACATAAAAAAAATAAAGTTAAAGCACAATTAAACCAGGCCAATTAAAAGGCCAAACAAAATTGCCTTTAACGTTTCAACTATCTATTTACAAAATGAAATTGCATTTCATTTATATTTAAAACAACAGTTGAACTCACTAAAACTTACATTAAGCAACTTTTGGGAAGACCCATCATTTGATAATTATGTTTTACACATTTAATTATCATAGTTATGTCACATGTTTCTTATTTTTACATGTTCCTTGTGTATAATATTACAAGGAACACTTGATGCACTTCATACTGAAGAAATAAGTAAAGAGGGAGAATTGTGAATATTGTATTTTGTCCAGGTAGTTTAAGTAACTCAAATATACAACATAAAAAAAAGTCACTTTATTTTTACTCTAAACAATTAAGGGAAAAAATGCAAAATAACACAACACCTACAACGTAGAGCTAAATCTTACCTCAAGAAGTAATTCACCAAATTCCTAGCTCCTAACTCCTTAAGAACACCACCCAAAAATAACAAATCCTCGTGCAACCCCAATTTTATTGGTTTGAGAAGTAAAAAAAAAACCATTTAGAAAAATGCAGAATGTTTACATTGACTGTATGATGGCTCGAATTGCTTCACCATAAAAGTCATTAAAAAACATAACACCACTATATAATACGAAACTCAAAAGTATTTTAGGAGTGTAAATTCACTATTCTAAGACATATATAATAGTTAATCTTACAAGATACAACTATTTAATTATATGAGCTTTCTTTCATAATGCCTTTATTACTATTTCTTAGGTTGTGTTATGCTTTACTAACTACTATAAAAGCCTTTCTTCCTTGTTTTGCTACACGGAGATAATTACTCTAGAGGAAAATATTGTTTGGCTAAATTATGTATTTTACAGTCTAAATTATAGTTATCAACTACAGTTGTAAAATCCAGAGTGTTTCATCCAATAGTAATATCTTAATTACATTAAAGTGGAATAACTGAGAAAATAATCATTTACATTTGAATGTTGCCTAACAAGACTGAGAAAAGAATGTTGCCTAGCTAGATCTGAATCTTACCTCAAGAAGTAATTCACCAAATTTCCAGCTCCTGACTCCTTAAGAATGCCACCTAAAAATAACAAATCCTCATGCAACCCCAATTTTACTGGTTTAAGAAGAAAAAAAAAAAAGAAAAAAAACCATTTAGAAAAATGCAGAATTTCTACATTGATTGTATGGTGTCTCAAATTCTAATCAAATTCATGTTCGTAGAGAATGCTTGAAAATTTGAGAAGACTAAAAGAGATGACCAATAAACTTATCAAGAAAAAAACAAAAAAAAATAGTTTTCAATTTACATACACTTCTCATTATGGCCTTGATCAAAGCTAACATAGGTGAAATATATATATATCTATATATATATATATATATATATATATATGGTTTTGACAGGAATAGGCTAGGTGCAGATTTGGATTCTATGAATACTTTGGATTCTACTTAGTGGTCTTTCTAGCTTGATTGTGATTGACATAATGTGCTATTAATTTAATTATCATTTATTAAAATAAGTGATTGCCTATTTCTATTTAATTTCTCTTATTGTGTGAGTCATGATTTACAATGAATACTTTATATAGATATATTTATTTTTTTGATGATGGTACTTAAAATATGTTGCTTTTACATACTTAATAACTATGTTATATTATGATGTTTTCTTGAAGTTATGGTGTTGTTATTAGATAGGTAGAAATTGAAAAATATGGGAAAAAGAAAATGTCATGTGGGCTGGCCATTTAAGCCCAACTCCACTATACATATCGTTTGATAATAATAATAATAATAATTGAAATTTATGAATGTGCAGTTAATTACACTTTGCTTCAAGGTCTTCATGATCACACACATTGAGCACATTCTATGAAGTCATTTCAACTATCAAGCGGATTAGGGCTCTATATTGCACATTCTACACCATGGAGCTTTCTCAGGTCATTCCCTATATTGCACATTTGCAAGGAAAATTTTCTCATGATTCCTCCTCAAATCTCATGCTATATTCCCTCATTTTTATCTAGCTAATTTATAATTTCCTTTATTTGCCCCTCCTTCCTCTTTTTCCCATCTCCCTTTTTTCTTTTGAATTCTAATAAACCTTAAGTTAAAAGACTCAATTATTTGAAAGGAATAATCAAATATTTTATTTATAAATATAAAAATATGTCTCTTTGATGCAACTCCATACCAATTACACAAATAAAAATGACACCAAGATAGCAAAATGATGCACTTTATTGATAACTTATTTGTGGCAACCCTTACACAAAAGTTCTAGACCTTTGAGTGGCGAGGCCACTCCCCCAAGACTCCAAACTAATTCCACACCCCCTCCCCACAAAACCTCAATCCCATATTTAAACCCCACTAAACAAGACAACATTAGTTAGTTAGGTAAGTAAAACTAACTCCCCTCCCTTAACTAACTTGATTATTTCTTCTGTTGTACACCTCTGTCTATTATTTCTTTGCCTTTCTTCTACTATACTTTTGTATTTAAGGTTTGTCATTAGACCCTATCCCCAAAAAAAAAATTTAGAGGCACCTTGTAAACCAAAGCATTTTGTGAATGGTTGATTGTATACTAGTCCAATTAAAGTCATTCAAATCAAATTAGTGTTTAGGTCACCAATTTAGAAGTTGACTGTCCAATTTAGATCAAGTCTCAAAACATTGGGTCACCAATTTATCAGTCCAATCAAGTCTCAAAACATTGCATTTAGTCCATAATTGAAAGCAAACAAGAATAGTTAGAGCAACATAAGAAAGAATAGCATCCAAATGCAATAATATTATTCCAATCAATAAAGGCAACTAATAACATAGAATAAACACAGAACTAATAATAATTTGAAGGATTGATGAAAAACTAAATTACCTTTCAACGTTGCATTGCAAACCGAGGAGGAAGAAGGGTGGCTTCTCTTTTCTAGGTCTTCAAATTTGCAAAAAGATATGCAGGCTATTCAACACCAAATCGAGTCAAACCAAGCTTTGATTTGTTCAATGAGACGCAAGGGAGAGAGGGACAGAGGGAAGATGGAGGAAGATAGAGGCGTTACCTTTGTTTGGGAACACGAATGATGGTGAGAGAATGACAAACCATGAATGACGGCCACGCGAACAGAGGGTCACATGAAGGACAAGGAGAGGGTCACACGAATAGAAGGATTGCATGCAGCTCCATTGTCTGAAAGGGCTCACTGTTGAATTAGGGATTTAAGTGAGCAAACTTAGTGGCGTTTAAGTAATAAATGTCACTATATAGTGGCATCTATTACTTAAACTCTACTACATTATGGCATTTAAAAATTAAACACCACTATAAAGTGGTGTTTACTCTGTAAATGTCACTATGTAGTAGCGTTTTAATACGTAAACGCCACTATGATTCAAATTAATATAATCTTGAATTAATTTTTTTAAAATATCTTGACTTAATTTTTAATCTTGACTAACCCCACTTTATTTCATGTCACATTTGGTTGTTTAGGTATATCAGGTTACCAGTTCATCCCTTTTTTTTGGGTCATTTTTGCCATACCTATAATTTTTTATTTATTTAAATTAAAACATAATTAAAATAAGTTAAATTAAACTGACTTGAAATTAAAAAAAAACCATTCAATAATAAAAATAAAAAAGACGCATATAATGATTTGAAATTTTGAATTAGATTTTGAACCTTTACCAACAATTAATCATTTATTAAACATTTTGTATGAACAACAAAAATGGATCTTGGTATACCTAGGGAAAATGCTGGAGATCAGAGACCAGAGTGAGGCACGACAGAAGGAGATGGAGAAAAGCACATTAATACTCGGAAGAAGGGATGGTCCAGAGGATGCATAAGTAAGGTAGAAATGGAGGAAGCAATACCGGAGGAGAAACAGACAAAGCACAAGTCACCTGCAGAGGAATGGAGGAACCATGACAGAGACTTCGTGGAATAGGTAGGGCAGGTAGCGTGACTAGTGAGACTAAGAAATTAAGATGGCGGGCAAGATACTAGAAGTGGGGAAATTAGGAATTTGGGTTTATTTTATTAATAACATAGTGGCATTTGTACTCTTAAACACGATTATATAGTGGCATTTAAGAGTGCAAACGCCACTAAGAGTGCGTTTAAATTTTAAATGCCACTATACAGTAGCGTTTTGCTTTTAAATGCCACTATATTGTGGCGTTTTCACTAAATGCCACAATATTTTGATTTAGTGGCACTTTGTTTTAAATGCCACTAAATCACAATTTTTTTTTGTAATGAGATACTCCACATAACACACATGCCTTCCTTGTAATTCGAGTGGACAAATAATTTCCATTTCCACAATTATAAGGATCACAAAGATATATATATATATATATATATATATATATATATACATATGTTTATTCTACAAAGAATCACATCAACCAATTCCATCATGTCATTGAAATGAAGCATTAAAACATGTGCAATTTTAATGTAAAGTTCACATATATTGAATAAATGAAATTAGTCCCTCACTATAATGGATGCCACAATGCATACCATAAACATAATATACCTAACCAAGATGCGAGTATTCCCATCCTTTGAATTCACATGCCAAACCACAATAACACACCTTATTTAATTAGTGAGTCAATTTATAATGATCTCATAACATAGTCATATAGGAAATATTCAAGCATAACACATATATTCAACCTCTTGCAACATCAATTGCATAAAGCTAGAACTACCACAAGCATATAATAGAGTTGTATTAATCTGTTACCATGATATCCATTTCTCCATTCATACCATGCCAAATAACTCTCTATAGTCCAACACAATTTTTACCAATGAGTTACAATGGAAACAACACACAGCCAAGATGAAGATGGAGATTAATATCCTTTAGAATTAAATAAAAGATGCAATAATTTAGTTAGAAATGGTGTTTGATTCCTCACCTTATTTCCAATCTAGATAGTCCTCCTCAAAAGATGTAGAAGACACCTCAAATAATCCATCGCTTATCTTTGGTTCCTTCTTGCCAACATGAAATCCATCTTACCTCATCTCTTCGTGGATGGAGAAGTAAAAGAGGAACACAAGAGAAGAAGAGGAGGAAGAAGAGGGGTGGTTTTTCGTGAATAAGAAAAGAGAGAAATGTGAGAGTGGCTTGGGGTTCTTAAAATGTCCAATTCCAAAATTACAAGTGTATCATTTCCCCATCCTCTTATATGAGTTAATAATCTTTAAGTATAAGGGAAAAATGCCACTTCTCAACAAAACAAATTTCTCAACTATATTCCTTCCTCATCTTAAGCCACCTTGATAGAAAATTCCATAGAGACATAAGCAATACATTTACCATCATATATAACCAATATAATAGTTTTTCCTCATTTGAATTCACATGGGTCCCCAGTCAAGGACCCTTGCCATTACTTCCCAAATCAAACATGATATCAAGCACTTTGTCACAAATTGTAATACATTATTAATATTTTAAATTTCGACTAGAAGCACTAGCATTACTCAAATTTCACTGTTCCAAAATTTATTTATTAAAGAAAAAGTCTTAATCTTGTCATAGGAATTCCTTTCATACTAATATCAGCTTCAATTTTTATTATCTATGGCGCCACAAAAACCACATGTATTATAATATTACCCCTTTAAAGAAATTCAGTCCCCGAATTTCCACAACACCACCACAACCACCAAGCACCCTACCATATTTCCTTTTTCTCTTTTCCTTATATTACTTCATCAAGAAGATAGTCTCATCACAATATCCCTTCCCTAGGGTTTTCTTTTGAACAAAGGTTCTTTGTGTTGTCCACTCAAAATAGCTTTCAACATTTTGTCTTAGCGAAAGTACCACCCAACTGAATGATCTAGAGTTATATAATGTGGTACAAAACAAGCGGATATTCTTCTTGCATAGTACAGAGAATACCAGATCTTCACTCTCCAAACTTGCCAATTAAAATTTTATAAAAAAAAAGCCTTCCTATAGTTCCTTCCAGTAGTCATGCATCTTTTAATGTGCGCATCAAGTCCCATTTTCTTTATCTCCATTTTTCATCCTTCTCTATGGTGACATCTTTAAGGATGCTATACCTCTAGTTTTCATTCCAAGGCCGCCAATATATCACAGACCATTTAGGTCCATCCACAAGTGCTGAAATGTCCCACTAACTGTGGAGCACTACAATCCTCTATAGTCATCCTCACATAGGTAAAGGTTTAGTAGATGACCTGTTAAGCCTAAATTGTGGATACCATCACTACTCAATTGTTTTGCTATCCCCCACTAGCCAAATGAACTATGCCAACCTATAACGTCCAACTAGCCATGTAGACCTTCACCAAAGTATACATACTCATGTATAATTATAACTCATAGCCCTAGATGTACCATACCAAGATATCCAAGAGTGCCTCATCATTTTAATCACAGTCAACCATTAACCAATTAAACCATACTAACTAAAATATGTTCTTCTGGCCATGTAGGCCTTCTGTTGAGGTACATCTATTAGCACATAATTTCCCATTCATATGCCATGCCATGACATATATACATAGGTTATATAAGCCATATGTCACCCAATAATAATCCTGTCGACATACACACCATCTTAAAACATCATCATTATCTCTCCGCTTGATCCTTTTTCCATTCCACACCACCAATTATCTATGGTGTAAGCCAAAGCATGCATCGTGATATTATGTTCTTCTAAATGACAAAATAAGCTTGTTCATTATGCACCCAAAACCATGTACATAGATCTACCAAATAGACTATTGATTATTGCATATGGGCTAAAATTCTAGCAACCCAATGATATGGAATGAAAGCTTATTCACATGAATATTCCTCGCTCACTATGTACTAATATGTTCGTAACATCATTCCTTCTTATAGAATATCACCATTACACATACATTCATACATCATGCCATCACTCATTCCACACACAGGGTACTTCTATGCATTACATCACTCAGGGATTTAAATTCAACACATATATAAGTTCATCCAATATATCTCCACCCGCTAGAGATATACTTAGCTCATTGTAAAAGGATAGAAATGCTATAAGCATTCTCATAACACAATAAAAACATATCCAACACATCATGCATAAAATGAATATATCTAGCACATAAAAATAAATCCAGCATATACCACACAATAAAGGCATGACTAGTGTAATCCAATATCAATTAATCATGTAGTTCCATCATCAATTAGTTTCCATTATGATTTACCATTCAGTTGTCCTCAAGTTATTGTTTAATAGTGACTAGGTATTCATCACCACCCCACAAAATGAGAAGTATAATCACATTAAGTTTCACATACACTTGTAACTTGGGAAGCAAAGAGACTAAATTCCAACTTATATAGGAGTTTACCTAGTATGTCGCCGCCCACCAGAGACATACTCCCACTCTTAAGGAACCATGTGAATGCAACATCCTACTTTGCAAATAGAAATATGACCAATACATCTACATGATGAAAATGCACCCAACGTACAAAGATAAATCAACCTGTGCCAGGAGACAAAGAACATTTCATGCATTCAACATAATTCAATTATGCAATCGTGTCACAGTTTATTTCTTTTATGGTTTATCAATTCAATTCAAAATTACTAGCATAAGTTAATTTATGCTCCCTTAGGGCACAAGTTAATAATAAGAATATAACAATGCATAATTACTACTAAAGCACTAATTACCATCCAATTCAAAATTACTGGCATACGAGCTAAGATATTTTTATACAAGGTACTGAATCCATTGATACTAATGCACATGTATCATAAATGTGTATGTACTCATATATAGAATTTCAGTTTCAATCCTCTTGGGTCAATGCCCTCAACCATTTGCATTCTCAATCACTTAAGTTGTACCTTTCCCTAAATTTGACATTTGGTCTCTTGGTAAGGAATAGGGGCTTATTGGGTCATGCCCTCAATTGATTTAGCCTTGTTGGGTCACTCTTCCAACCACGTGCACATTCTTAGATGTACTGTAAGTGTCAAATATTTGTAACATCCACCACAGTCATACACAATGAGAATAAGCCAAAATTAAACCACACATGCAAGGAAAATTTTCAATGTCTCAAGAAATTACTACTATAATAAGAGAGGGTGCTCATGACACTATGTCACCTTTCGGTGCCATCTCAATTGCTATGATCTCAACCCACACACATTGTTTTATTGACCAATAGATAAATTTCAAATTGGGTCTATACACCCTATAAGTGCCACTTATCGTTTAACGCCTCTATCTACATATATAATATAGTAAGTTTGCCAATCAGCATATCATATAAGCCACAAAAGAAATAGGGAATCCAGTCCCACTCCAAGGTGCCCATGCATTGACACAACAGGTAGTTGTGTAGATGCTCCTTTAGGATCTATGTGCTCACCCAAGATTGATGGCCCTCCTGTTTCACTGGAGGTGACAACATCCTACTGTAAGAGTATATTGCTCAGGATAAAGGGAAGTTAGTAAGACCATCATTGAGGAGTATGACACAAAAGAAAAGACCATCCCAAACTACCCTAGGGCCTTAAGTGGAACCTCAACCTATGGTTGTGCTGCGGTTCACTATAATAGGGGAGGGCCCACCAAGGTTACCTTACTCTGTAATATATAAAAAACCTAATAACCAGGCTCATGGAGGTGGACTTCGTCCATCATCGTAAGCCTAACAAATACACAATCAAGACACTTTAAAGATATAACTCAAGGGTTCCATTCTCACATAAATAATAATTTTATTTTGATAGCCATGTAGATTTATGGGATATTCTTTCCACCACAATATCATCAATTCCAAAATATAATTAAAGCGTAAATAATAATCAATATATATATACACATTGCATTTCCAATCCATTCCAAAACCAAACAACATCCCTAGGAGTCATAGTTAACTACAAAGCGACTTAACCTATCGAATCTACTATGGCAAAGCTAACATCCCAATCAATGAATAGGGATTCGGAGACTCTGCTACTCCTTATATGAAGACTCACCAACTACTCGAGGAATCTGCAAAGGGCACAAAAAAAGAGTATAAAACTCAATGAGGGAAGCAAACAACTGAAAGAAATACAAACCAAGTACCCCACATAGGGGCAGAATGAGCGAAAGACTCTATCTATAACTATCAGTCCATATTGTAGATGTAGTCTACAAAACCTGTGCTCAATATGACCGACACTTTCCAACCAAACCAAATAAAACTCACCACATATACTTAAATTACTATAATTAAGACAAAGCACAAAATTATGTTAGAAGTCCATATTTCCACAAGATAAATAATCAATTACCACAAGGGCATATACATTGCACATCAAAGAGAAAATACTTATTGCATACTTCCCATGAGGGAGAAACCAGCCCAGTCTTTCTGACATCTTAGTAGGCATAAAAGAATATCAACCAACAAATGCATCCAACAGTAAATATAAATGCAAGTCATCAATTGTCAGTAGGTATCCAATAAACATATAATCAACCACATAATATAAGTTTTTCATAAGATTCCTTTGAAAGGGACCAAGTAGCACCATCTAACCACTTGCTCATTTAGATATAAATATTCCATATGTTTTCCCAAAAAAGGGTAAAGTGGCACCATCCAACCACTTGCCATATAAGTATAGATATTTACAATTTTCACATAAAAGGTCAAGTGGCACCATCCAACTATTTGCCATGTAAGTATAGATACCCCACATCACACACATACCTTTCTTGTAATTTGAGTAGACAAATAATTCCCATTTCCACAATTATAAAGATTACAAAGATATATATATATATATATATATATATATACATATATTTATTCTACAGAGAATCACATCAACCAATTCCATCATGTCATTGAAATAGAGCATTAAAACATGTATAATTTAATGTAAAGTTCACATATATTGAATAAATGAAATTAGTCCCTTACTATAATGGATGCCACAATGCATACTATAAACATAATATACCTAACCATGATGCCAGTATTCCTATCCTTTGAATTCACATGCCAAACCACAATAACACACCTCATTTAATTAGTGAGTCAATTTATAATGATTTCATAACATAGTCATATAGGAAATATTCAAGCATAACCCACATATTCAACTTCTTGTAACATCAATTGCATAAAGCTAGAACTACCACAAGCATATAATATAGTTCTACTAATCCATTACCAAGATTTCTATTTCCCCATTCATACCATGCCAAATAACTCTCTATAGTCCAACACAGTTTTTACCAATGAGTTATAATGGAAACAACACACAACCAAGATAAAGATGGAGCTTAATATCCTTTAAAATTAAATAAAAGATGTCACAATTTAGTTGGAAATAGTGTTTGATCCCTCACCTCATTTCCAAGCTAAATAATCCTCCTCAAAAGAT
This sequence comes from Biancaea sappan, assembly GCA_037074585.1. NCBI lineage: Eukaryota > Viridiplantae > Streptophyta > Magnoliopsida > Fabales > Fabaceae > Biancaea > Biancaea sappan. Next base: position 67,862,383 of record CM073490.1, read on the forward strand.
GTAGAAGACTCTTAAAATAATTCATCCCTTGTCTTTAGTTCCTCCTTGCTAAGAAGAGCATGAAATCCATCTTGCCTCAGTTCTTCATGGGTGGAGAAGTAAAAGAGGAACACAAGAGAAGAAGAGGAAGGAGAGGGTTGGTACTTCGTGAATGAGAGAAGAGAGAAATGTGAAAGTGGCTTGGGGTTCTTATAATGTCTAATTCCAAAATTACAAGTGTGCCATTTCCCCACTCTTTTATATGAGTTAATAATTTTTAAGCATAATGGAAAAATGCCACCTCTCAACAAAACTAATTTCTAAACTATATTCCTTCCTCACCTTAAGCCACCTTGATAGAAAATTCCATAAAGACATAAGCAACACACTTACCGTCATATATAACAATATAATAGGTTTTCCTCATTTGAATTCACTTGCCATTACTTCCTAAATCAAACATGATATCAAGCACTTTCTCACAAATTGTCATACATTATTAATATTTTAAATTTTGATTGGAAGTACAACATTACTCAAATTTCACTGTTCCAAAATTTATTTATTAAAGAAAAAGTTTTAATCATGTCATAAGAATTCCTTCTTTATTGATATTAGCTTCAGTTTTTATTATTCAAGATGGCACAAAAACCACGGGTATTACAAAATAAATCTCTAATGGTCTTTTCTGATGTCGAAATATTTCAAAGAAACAAATGTAAGAACTAGAAAACCCGATTTATTATACTTTTATTTTTATGAAAATGAAATCGGTCATAACTCCCTTAATCGAGCTCCTTTTTTAACAAATTTGATGTCACTAGAAAGCCCTTTGAGTCTAGTTTCAAACAAAACAAATTTTGTTTGAAAATTCTTTACCATTTGACAAATATGTTCAAAATAGTGAGAAAATGTTGAAAGAAAAAACAAACAGTTTTCTGATTTCATTGTTTTAAATCTTTTTTACAACAATCTTTGTTGTATTTGCTAGGAATTTATCTCAAAACCTTGCACACATATTTTAACATGTGAAACTTGGTAAACATGGCATTGGAATCTATATGGGTGGTCCTTAATATGGTTTTAGCATTGTATGTCAAATTTAAGGCCATAGGTTGCCGCATGTAGGAACACTTAAGCACCTAAGAGGCTTCACTTTTTAATATAATATACAAGTATACTGTCCACATTACCACCCCAAATAGCCACATCATCACAAATCCATATCCTAGTCTCACTTTCCATTCCACCTTCCACTTAAAGTCTTAAATAATAGAAAGAAAATTTTCTTTCACCCTAGTCCTTCTCCAGAATCCTATATCCATCACGTTCCCTCAAGGATTTCCAGACAACAACTAAACAAACTTTCATACAAGCACCTACCAAATTCCATAAATATATAACAAGGTGTCTATTTGTTTGAAAAATGTTTCATACGTGCGAAATTAGATTCTCACAGTAACTTCTTAATACCTGAGGTATTACACCACCCCACCTTTCTCCACCAAAACCGACAATTTTCATCTCCTTTCCAATTTTAGTTTAGTCCCTACCCCTTACTTACTTGCACCAACTCCACATTTTAACTTTCAAAGACTCCCAATTTTTGTCATTTAAGCATGTATACATAAAACAAAAAATTTTCACTTGCACCAAAATCAACTCCCTTAGGCAACCATGTAATACCTGGGGTGTTACATACCTCCCACCTGTAAATACCATTCAAGCCCTTATACCCTAAATAACACTCAAGCTATCACATACAAATGCCAACTAGAGACTTCAAACCCTAGACGCCACTTCAAAAAGAGAAACCCTTGTCATTACCTCAAACCCTAGCCACCTTGAGTAACCAAAATACTCCTAATGCCACCCTAGAGAATTTCAAGACCCTTACTCCTTTGTGTTCTCCAGTGAGATTTTGGTCATCGGCAACTTTCCCCGATGTCAAGAACTCAAAGGTTCGAGGTAAATGCTAGCATCTTAAATTAGTCATAACTTTCTCAATTGAACTCTGTTTTTAACAAATTATATATTAGTGGAAAGATCTTTGAGTCTAGTTTCAAATGAGATAAGTTTCATTTGAAAATTTCCTTATCGATTAGGAGATATAATAAAAATAATGACCAAAGGTCATAAATGATAGCAAGTATTGTTTTGTTTTATGGTTTTGATTTCTTCTCGCAACTTGTGTTATAGTTGTTGGGATTGATCCCAAATCATTTTACATACCTTATTCCTCCAAGTAATGCATGAAACACAGTAAAGATTAACGTTGGAATCCATGTGAGGGAACTTAGCCTTACCTTGTTTATTTTCTTTCTAGAACTTTTCCTAGAAAATACATGATATGGTGACATTATGATGCGTGTACATGAAATCTCACATGCTTACAACTTGAACAAGTATGCCTATGTGTGGTTGTTGACTATGAAGTTCATTGTTAATGTGTGTCATGAATGAAAGTAATAACACTTGCATTGTGGCTTACATACGACTTGAACAAAGGCAAATGGTATATAAACGAAAAAAATTATATATATGCCATTGGAACCAATACATGCACATATATATGGTTATATATGTGTGTGTGTGTGTGTGTGTGTGTGTGTGTGTGTGTGTGTGTAAATGTATATACATCTGGCATGTAGATTCTAAATTTTTATACCTATGAGAGCATAAATATTGAATTATAAAATTGATCTCATGGTTGTATGATGGATATGTGTTATGGAAACAATTTGGTTATGTGATGTGCACGTTTGGCTTGTTTGTGTATTGTGATTGTGAAGCAAGATTGTGATGAATGTGGCATTCAGTCGAGATGAGAAAATGATACAAAAAATCCATTTTCTTACCTCTAATTGCTATCCTTATGAACAAATGATGTGTGGATGTGCATGGATAGTTTCACAGTTACACATGCTAAAGTATGAGCTATATGTAAATAAAGATTTACAATAAAAACCATTTATGAATTTAGGATGCTTGACTCAAGCATTTGTAGTAACTAAAATTATGAAAATGAGGCTATGACTGAGGAAAGAAGCAATCATGAGGAAGAATGTTGAGGATATGAGATGTTCCGTGATAGGATGTGTGTTGATGGACACATTGTCAAGGTTAACACCATGATATGAAAATTGTGGCATAACCACGTGTGGTGAAATAAGGGGGATACTGCGATGGATAGTGAGATCCATGTGATATAAATTTTTCCTTACGTGTAGACGTACATGGTGAGAGCGTGTGACAAAATGAGGGTGTACGATGAGATTATGTGATATGGGTGAAGCGATGCGGTGCTTGATTTTGTGATCGCTTAGTAATAATATATGTTGAGCTTGTATGACTATCTGATGATTTGTGTTTGGGTTTGTGTTGTGGATGTGGAAACGTAAATGTGATGTTCGTGTAAGTTATGTTGGCTATTCCGTTTCGAAGATATCATATGATCGATTAACATATTTGTTTACATAATTGTGTATGACTAGTGTTGATCTATGTGATAACTGTTCCTATTGTTGATTATGTTGTATATTTACTTCTACTTGCACTTGTGCACAGTTGACCAGTTGTTCTCACATGATCATGCAATATATCTATATAGTTTTGGCATGCATAATCATGTGTATGTGATAGGTAGGGCTATTTTGGTGAGTTAGTAGATTAGACTCATCTCCTCATAGTTTCAAGTATCGAAGGTTGATTAGCCGACATTACGTGTGTTGACGATAACTCCCCTTTGTTTAAGGTATATTAATTATCTATTTTATTTTGTAGTGGAAATCTTAGAAAGCTTTGTAATCGAGTAGGTCATATAGCATTGCATAAGGGGATTAGGTGTACTCTATATGTTGCATGTTAATGAGTATGAATGAATGATTGAAACCATTTAATTATAGTGATTAACAATGTATTATTCATACATTTATGTATTTTCTAGAAGGGAAAATGACATTTCACATTCTTTCATGCATTTGAAATCAATTTATTCATGTATATATAAATTATGGAAAAAAGAAAATGTGGAATAACTGTATTGGGAATAAAGGTATCTTACGTTTGCAGTAGGAATGTGAATGGCGAGTTGCACAAGATTTATGTATGAAAACACATGCTAGAGTAGGGACCCTATGAAATAAATGATGATAAACGGTTTTTGGATTTGGGTCTCCATACTAAATCATGTGAAGAGATTTGAATTATGAAAATGAGGCTACGGTTGAGGAAGGAAGCAATCATGAGGAAGAATATGTAGGATATGAGATGTGCCATTATAGGATGTGTATTGATGGACACATTGTCGGGGATGGCACCGAGGTATGAAATTCATGATATAATCACGTGAGACAAAATAAGGGAGGAATGTGTATCGGCTAGAGAAAGCCACGAGATATGATAATTTGCACTTACATATAGAAGTACATGTTGAGGGCGTGAGACGAAATAAGGGGTGTGTGACGAGATGATGTGATATGGATGAGGTAATAGTGTGAGGATGAAAGCACGATGCGGTGCTTGATTTTGTGAATAATTAGTAATGATATGTGTTCAACTTGTGTGGCCATGTAATGACTTGTGTATTAGTTTGTGTTGTGGATGTGGAAACATAAATGTGATATCCGTGTAAGTTGTGTTCACTATTCTGTTTCGACAATGCCGTATGATTTATTAGCATACTTGTTTACATAATTGTGCATGATTGGTGTTATGCTATATGATAATTATGCCTATTGTTGATTATGTTGTATAATTACTTCTACTTGCACTTGTACATATGGTGGGAAATTATGGGGTTTGACTTACAGGGTGCTTGTGCATAGTTGACTGGTTATGGCAATCATGCATTACATCTATGTATTTTTGGCATGCATAGTTGTGTATATATGATAGGTAGGGCTATTTTGGCAAGTCAATAGACCAGACTCACCCCCTCACAGTTTCAGGTATAGAAGACTCTTTAGACTAACGACACAAGTGCTGAGGATACCTCCTTACTTGTCTGGGGTATGGTAATCATTATATTTATGAATATTTGGTTTTAGTAATCTAGAAAGCTCTATAATCAAGTAGGTCTCATATTGTTGTGTAGTATAGATACATGTATTATGTATGGGAAAAAAAACTAGTAACTGTAGTTGAAACTTGAGAACATGTAATTTAAATTGTATGAATGCTTATAATTTATACTTTTATGTATGATTATAAAAATCAAGATGACTTTGCATTCATCTATAATTGCAAAACTTGATTTGCTTTTATTTAAAGAATAAGTGAGATAAAGAAAGTAAGGGAATTAAGGGAATCTTAGGCTTGCAACAGTCTAGGTTTAGGCACCGTTTACACCGGTCACTTGCCCAGATTTGGGACGCGACACTTATACTTTCTCTCAACCTCATAATACTTGGGGTATTACGAAACTATGGATTTCCAAAAATAAATTTGTTTTTGAATCCCTTGTTTCCTTGAATTTTATGATTAAAAACCAAATTTTGTGCAGAGTTGCAAAATTTTTTTCTGCCATATCACAAAAAAAAACCTTTTGTAATCCCCTCAAACTTAGTCTCAGGCTCCCAAATTAACAATTCTTCTTGGATTTAACCACAGTCTGGATGACAAAAATTAAAAGTTGATGGTTTGGCAAAAAATAACCTTCTAGAGCCACTGGAGTCATTAGAAATGAAAGAGATGAATGGACTTTTAGGTTCTCAAAATTCCTTGGATCTGGTACTATAACCTTGGTTGAGGCTTGGTCTTTATTTTTAGAACTGAAAATCACCATCACTCTAGCAATTAAATACATTGACATTGAAATTTATAGTCAGGAAATTTTCAACCTTGTTTAGAGTTCATCATATGAATTTCATCCTTTAGCTATTTTAATATCAAATTGCAGGCATCTTCTCCATTGGTTTGACAACTACAAGTTTCTCAAAATCCTAAGGGCAAAGAACACTTGTGCAAATCTCCTAGCACAGAAAGCCATAAAAAGGAGAACGCCTTTGAGATCTTCACTATGCCCTCCCTCTTTTTATTCTAAATGCTTATGTTCAAGAACTTTGATACCCTCTTGCTATCAAAGACTGATGCAACCTCTTCCTCTTTATCTATTTTGTTGCTTTTATTGTTATTACTATTTTGTATATCCTGTATGCCACTGTAAAACTATAATGCTCCTAGTCCTAGGAAAGCAAACTGCTTGTCTTTGCTTTTATGTTATAAAATTTTCGTTTCACCAAAAAAAAAACAAATAATTTGATACTAATATGTACAAGATGGGACGTCATGTCAACTTTTGCTGTTAATATTTGGACGGCGTTAGTTTTCAAAGGTACAATTTAAACTAATTGGAAATGTATGAATATAATTAACACAAAATAAAGTTTAGAGATATAATTGAAACATAGGTCAAAGTTCAGGGGCATGAAAAGGTACTTTTTCCTAATTGTTTTTTCAAAAATAAAAAATAAATTTTGTTTCCTGATTGTTTTAGGGTGGTGTTTTGAAAATATGTAAATACAAATAGCTACGTGAAAAACAGGAAATAGGTATATGCATTATAATAGGTTGGTTATACCTACGAGGTTGGTGATCAATCTTAATTTTGATGTAAAACAAGGCTTGACCTTGTAGCTTAAGCAATAGTGGGTACATGTTGGCCATCACAGGACACAGCAGATATAGAAAGGGTGCAAGGGAAGGGCAGTGTTAATGGTTTAATGTCTCTATCAAGCTGTTATGATAAGGCATTTCGTAGAATATGAGGGATGCATTTGAAAAAAACATAGACACAAAATGGGTTTGGAGAAAGCGATGTGTTAATTCTTTTAAAGTCTATCAAAGCTGTTAGATAAGGCATTACTTAAAACAGGAGGGATGTATTTGTAAGAAAACATCATATCAGCCGTTAATGATTGCTGCAATCAATTAGGTTTGGTAACAAAATTATTATTTTTTTGATTGTTGGCAATAAAGTAAGGCAGGAAGGATCATAAGATGTTGCCAAATCCTTGGGAAAAGAGTCTCAAAGTCATAATTAGTTTCATATGACATTGTTCTTACATAAATATTTGAAATGAAGCAATCTATTATACATACACACACTCATTTCTAATAATGTTTTAAAAATATTTACAAATTCATTTATATTTGACTTGATCAATTTATTTATTTATAATCCAAACCTATCAATTTTTTTAAATGATTTCATCGGTAAAATACTTTAATATTTACTTGTTTTTGACTGAAATAATCAACAAATAACTATATATCAAATTCACTCATAAAAGTTAATTAGGGTTGAGTTTGGTGAAAGAGATTCATCTCTTACAAAGTAGTGAACCAAAATTTAAATTTTTCTTGAAAGGAGTCTCTACATTTAGAGCATAACAATGCCCCGAACAAAATTACTTGTAAAAGAAGATACTTATGAGAAATTAAAAAAAAAAAAAAAACCACTCAAAAATCTCCCTTCTTCCTGAATTTGGAAGGCGTTAAGATAAATTGTGGCATGTACAAAAATTTGCTAGACTGTGGTTTGAGGTAGATTTTGCTTGATAAAGCAATAATCAAATGCTGCCTCATGAAAAACTCATCAAGATGCTTTACTATTACAAGTCAAATTTATCTTCAAATTCTGCATTAGAAATGTTGGAACATGAGTATATGCGCAGAACATAGTGAATAAGGCTCATAAATTTTAAAGTTCCTCGTACTGAGAAGTTTTGCTAAAAATGAACAGCAAAAAGAAACCCCACCAAGACGGATTTTCAAAAATCAAAATTATAATTTGAAAAGAAAAAAAATTAAAAGAATGCAAAAGAAAAAGAGACAACCGGAAAGCCAATGCCTAAAAAGCTTAAAGACCAACAATTACTAGCTCACTAGACCTAAAACTCTACTCTTGTGGTATTACCACCTTGACTTTTTCTAACAATCCTTCTCTGGTAGATAAAATATCATCATCATCATCATCATCATCATCATCTATTTCTCCTATACCACCGTTAATTCCAGGCCTGTACAGAACACCCATGAACAATTTAATGAAACATAAATAACAAATGACTATTAAGTTATAGAACGAGAAATCCCCAACCAGGATGACTGAAATCTCCCTCACATGTATTCCAGTGTAATGCTGCTAATGGTGTTTGGAATGAGTTCTGATGAGGCAGTAATTTCGCCTGCCTTGCTTCGCATTTGGAGCACCTTCTGATGGGAATTGGAGTGCAAGGAAGGGCAAAAAGTTGGACTTGCAGCAGGGCGGTATTCGGGGAAGAGCCGGCCGGACTTGTAGCGAACACCACACGCATTGCAGAGGGTTTTCGGCCCCAATGGCCCTGCCCTCCATTGTGGTGTCTTAGTTATCTCACAATGCATGCATTTCCTAATTGCTTGAGATGGCGCATTCTGGTTCAGATCAGCTGAACCTAATGGAATTGATAGTCTGATTCTCTTTTTCTTCTTCTTGTGTTCTGCAGAAGCTTGCTTTGGTGTCTTTATTACAGGACGGGACTCAGCGAAATTCTCTGAATCCGAAGCGGCCTTGGACGCAGCATTGATCGTGGTGTTCTCGCCAACAGAGGAAGAAGCAGGGGAGATTAGTTGCATTACAGGACGAGGGTTGAAGTTTACAGGGCGGGGACGCTTGCTGCGTGGTCGTCCACAAGGTACGGGAATATAGATTTCCGGGCTGCGAGGTGCGGTTTTCTCGCAGGAGCTGCTACTTTCAAGGACGGAGACCGGGCTAGACGTCTGAAATTGGTTCTGCGCCGACTCCACGGTGGTGCAGGGTGGCTCGACCTTCTTCAGGGTGAGGCTCCCACAGGAGAAGTCCTCCACAAAGTTTGGTTGCCATTCAAACTGGATACTGTCTTCACACTGATATAAGAACATAGGAAAACAAATCACAAATTGGTTGTAGGAACACAGATTTTATGAATTGAAAATGATGATATAGCACAACACAAAGTGAAAATGCTGAGGCATTCAAATTGGATTTGCAATATGAATTTGTGCCCTCATGGAAAAGCATCATCAACATGGAATTCCATTATTATTATGTGACAGCTTTCAGAGAAAGTTGGAAATTTTGATACGGTTGTTATCTCTACAATCAAATTGTCCAACGAAAAATGTATGGTCACTAGGAATAACCACACATCAATTATAACACAACATTAAATAATTGGTTCTTTTAAGAAATATTTTAGGTATGTTTTATTTTTAATAAAAAACTTGATAATAAAAATACAAGGACTTACATATGTTCTCTCAATTTTTGGCGAGAAAGAAAATCTATTTTTCTCATCTAAATTATCTATTTCATAATAGACCATCTAAATTGAAGGAAGAAAACTTTTTTTAAAAAAAAAATACGCTAATAAAAAGAAGATAAGGCAACTTCAATCTGAATCATTTGTTATAAAATGAATGGTCTAGAAGGAAAAAAATAAACTCTTAAAGTCCTACCTAAAATTGAGAAAATTCATTTCCATATAGGTCTAGTCCTTCAAGAAATAAGGGCCCGCTGATATTTCTTGATAAACAAATAACATTGTAAATTGATATTTATTGTAAAAATCCTCAACCTTTTTTGAGTGGTTGCCCAAACGCTGATCACATGGCAGCAGACCTTCAATAGTAATCTAAATCACTGGCAATCAACTGCTCAATGACACAAATGCCCTTCTGTAGGGAGAATTAATTTAGAACCTAATATTCTGAAATTCCAATTTCACTTTGAAATGGAAAATTATCGGACTAAAACAACGAAAAAGTTAGGAACATCACAAGGTGATAAAAGGGAGCACAGCTTCACACAACTCGGCCAGCGAGTGACAGGCTGGCACCGGTTAAGATCGAAACAAAAGAGGGTCCTCTTTCCAACTCATGATGTCATCTGGTGGCAATCCAACGGCCATAATAAAAGCCAATTAAGACTATCAAATACGAACAAACTGTTCCTTAGGGCGTTGATATAATTAATACATACAGTTTCATGGACTTCATGTGACCCGCCAAAAGGCCACGTGTGCACGTGGGATAAGCGTGACGCTCCTAAAAATTAGAGACTAACCGGAAGGGAGAGCTCCGCCGAGTCAGCCTCGGCAGGCCAAATGCTCGGGAACGAGTGGCAGCTCACGGAGGCGGCCGGCAAGGTGGAAGCTCCGGCGACAACGTCATCGGCGGGGAAATCAAGGAGGTCGTCGATGTGGTCGAAGAAGCTACCGTCTATATCGTCCATGAAGTTGGGTTCCACCGTTTTTTCTTCCACTTAAATTTTCCTGGGAAAATCCATAGGAGAAAAGAAAAACCGTGTGAGAAAATTCTAAAGGCAATGTAATGCGAAGTTGTGAAGCCAGCGCATGGGACGTGTGCCGCATTTCAGCATTGATCACTAATGAAGGTTGGAAATTTTGCAAAATCAATGGTTCTTCTGCAATCATTGGGAATTATTTTAAAAAGAAAGAAAGATTTCTTTTTTTTTTTTCATAATTCAAAATCAGAAATTGGCGATTTTAGATGAAAAAAAATGAAGAAATTCATTTTTGGAACCAGCAAAGTTTCTCCTTTCAATGAGTTTTCTCACAAAGGAAACAGGAAAGACATGTCACAATTCAAAACTGAGCCTCTGCCGACACTTAAATTCTCATACAATTGAACTAAATGAAAACATTTAAATGATACATAGGCAGACCTGAAGCTGAAAGTCCTTCGCTTTTTCACGTTGAAACTCAAGGAAAAATGAATTCTTTCAATAACCACAAGAAGAAATGACCCAAAACCACAGCTTCATCACAAAGCAACCATTGTCTTTGGGAGCGAGAGAGAGGTTTTGAGAGAGAGAGAGAGAGAGAGAGAGAGAGAGAGAGAGAAATGAGTAAAAAGTAAAAATGGCTTAAGAGGGTAGTGAGTTATCTTATGAAGCGAGAGAGAGAGAGAGAAGAATGTGATGGGCACAGGTAGGTGAGGTTCAAGCTTCATTGCTAGCTGTCTTTTACGATCTCTTTAGTAAGGCGACGCGGAAGTCTTCCGTTTCCATCTTCCCCCATTTTACTTTTCTGCCTTTCTCGATCATCCACGAGCCCCACACCCTCACACCGTTTTTCACTTTTCTGGAATTTTTTTAATGCGATTTGTAAGAAAGTTACAAAAATAAATAAATTACAAATAATTATATATATATATATATATGTATTGATATATTTATCAGGTATGAAGTGAACGAACCAAGATTGGCTACGCGCACGAGTCTCCTCGTTGGATTAATTTAATTCGACAGTTTTTATGTGTCTAATTTTTTTAAAATATTTTTTAAAAAATTATAATTATTATTTTATATTTATTATTATGTTTATAATTATCATTGAATCAATTTGTATTTATAAATTTTTTTAAATATATTTGAGATCCCTATAATTTTTTGAATAATAATTTTAGTTCTTATAATTTAAAAATAATGAATTTAGACCTTATAATTTTCAAAAACACGAAATAGGTCCTTAGGGTTAATTTTTGATTAGTCAACCGTTAGTTAATACTAACGGAGATACTGATATCAGTATTAAAATTCATATTAGTACTAACTGTGTACCATTTATGTTGACGTGGACCATTATGTGAACTCTCTAAAAAAAATGTTTCAGTTTATTCAATTAGGTCATTGGTCAAAATTTTTCTTTTATGCAATTTTTGATGTAAACTCGTCTTTTACTTCACCTAGGTCCCTAGTTTAAGAATATACTTTTTCTGTCAAAATATCCCCTACAAACTTTTTAATTTGTTCACTTTAATTCATATTCTTCACTTTCATGTTTTTTTTCTCATAGTTTGATCCTCCAAATTAGTCTATAATTTCATTTTTAGTGATAATATGATTTAATTTATCATTTTTACCTAAAAATAATACAAAAAATAAATTAAAGTTCAAGTTTCAAAACTTATCTTTTATTCACTTAGGTACGCAATCTTTGAAACTTTGAAAGTAAAATTTGAAACTAAAATTTTAATTCATTTCTTGTATTGTTCTTGGATATAAATGATAGATTTAATTATATTGTAACTAAAATAAATTATGGATTAATTTGGAGGACCAAATCATGAGAAAAAAATAAAAGTGAATAATAGAGACTAAAGTAAACAAATTGAAAAGTTTATAGAGGATGATTTTGACAAAGAAAAAAATAGATTCTTAAACTAGAGACGTAGATGAAGTAGAATATGAGTTTATATAAAAAATTAGATAAAAGGAAAATTTTGACCAAGTGTCGAGTGAATAAACTAAAACTTTTTTAAAAAATAAATAAATTTTAAAAAAAGTTATTTAAAAAAAAAATTTTAAAAATTGTCCACGTGGTGGATAGCCATTTTTTTTTAATATTTTACGTGGCTACTACCTGACCGGTCAATTAGCAGTCCAATTAACATTCTGTTAAGTTGACAAACAGTATTACAAAAAAAATATGTGTGATACAATCTAAAACATATGGAATATAAGTAGATTAAAAAAAAATATTTGGAGCATAAATGAAACTAAGTACAAATCTTAGGGAAATAAATACCTTTATATCTTTTTTAAAAAAATATTAAATGAATAATAACTATTAGATCAAAATTCAAGACAAACTCTCTGCGCACACGAGCGAATCTATTCTCATAAATGTACTATTATATTATTTCGTGTGGTTCATAGCATAATAAATCAAATTTTAATAAACGTATAAATATATCATAAATGAGTCTCAGAAACATATTTATATATTTATTATTAATTAATTTGATTTATATTCTTAAAATCTAATTTACTTAAATTATTTGTGCTTCCGTTCCTTCATTCTTTGCATTTATCCCTATTCACGGATCTTAATTACAATAAATTAAGAAATCATTAGACCAAACATATCACCAATGAATTAATTTTTCATAATATAGTCTTGTTAATTGGTATAGTTTTATTTATTTTTAATTTAATTCATATGGTTTAAAAATTTTTAATTTAATCCTTAAATTTTATAGAATTTTAATTTAGTTCTGATATATAGATTCTTATCAATATTCTATTAAACTTTGTTAACGTGATTAGTCATATATATATATATATATATATATATATATATATATATCTATGCACATAATTTATGATAATGAAGAGAATAAAAACAAATAATTAAATAAAATTAACTCTATATATATATGATATCTAACACAACTTATATTAAATAATTTAGACATGTCAACTTGAATTAATTATATTTAGAGTATCAAAATAATATATGATTGACCATGTAATAAAATTTAGCAAAATATTGACAAAAATTTATCAATAAGGACTAAAACAAAAAATTTCTGAAACTATAAAGATTTAATCAAAATTTTTAAAATTATAAAGACTTTATTAACAAATTGAATAAAATTATAAAGATAGAAGGAATAAAATATAGTCGATATTTTACAATATATAATAAATTGAGAATATCAGTATAACAAATAACCAAAAAAAAATTACTACTTGATATTTCTAGTTAATGGATGGTGCTTGTTTCATGTGAATTGTTGGATTTCAAATCTAACGACTTAGATGTCAAGTGATAATTTTTTATATTTTTTAAAAAATATTAAAATATAAACTATTAGATTTAAAATTCACCTTGTCCTTATTTTCATGATATTATAATGAATACCCATCCTTAATAATTTGTGCTGCCTTTCCTTCTGTGACTTTGTTCCCACCCTCTCTTTGCTTCATTCACAGATTTCATTGCAATAAAATGGGAAATCATTGATGGGTTTTGATTTTTTGGTGCGGATGGAGATTGATGGGCATTAATTGGAGTGGCGGAATTAGAGAAAATGTAAGCGAGAAAAATAGGTTGGAAAATTTCAATCAAAATTGATGACCTGACATTTCTGTTTGTTTGTTTTTGCAATTGCGCTACCTGATTTGTGAGAACTGCGCCACTGATTGAGATGAGAGAAACTCAGAAAAGAAAAGACGTAGAAAGTGGGAATTCACAGAATTTGCATGTTTTGAAGATCAGAGCAGCCAAAAGAAGCCTGTGGAATTGGATTGTCACGTTCTTAACCGCCTTTGTTTTGCATAACGTTTAGAGAAACGCTTGGTTTAGTAGGTAAGGCAAATATCAACATGGAGTAACTAATTCTTTTTCTATTAAAATGAGAGTAAATTATACTATCTTTTTCAAAATTATACAATCATTACATTTTCATCTAACTATATTATTATTTTTTGTACAAAAAGATGTGCTACAGCATGTTCTTTAACGATTGATAATTAATGCCATATATTTTTTTTTACTAAAGTATCTTATAATAACTTAAACATATCAATTTACATATTATGATATCATCATGATTTTAAAAGCCAAACCAGTTACTGAAACGAAAAAGCAAGTGGTTCACAGTTTAACAAATATTATATATATAATCTAATTTTAATAATAATTAAATTAATACATTACAAGATTAAAATTATAAATAATTTATTTTTGAATATTTGATTATTATTTTTAATATTACATGTATGGTATTATAATTTTTATTTTAACATCCATCAATTTTAATGATTTAAAATCCTTTAATAAAAAATGTATCACATCCCAAAGATGTGACTGACATGCAGTGGCTGAGCCACATACAACTCTGCACCCTCTAAAATTTAGAAATTTTATTGTAAAATTTTTTTTTTCATTTTTCTCCCTCTTTGTTTTTTTTTTGAACCCCCTTAATATTTTTTTGAACCCTTTCAACTCAGTTCCTCTCTGTTGCTCACAGTCACAAGACCTCCACTCCTCAGAGTCACATTTTTTTTCTTGATAATGGTTAATTTCTCATTCCATTGTTAGGGACCTCTTTGTAAAAGCTTGAAATTTAGAGTTTTTGTACATAGGTCTAATTATATTAAATTGGTTAATTGATTATATAATTAGGATCATGAGTAACATATTTGTGAAGTCAAATTCATTAAATTTTTCTTGATAATAGTTAATTTCTCATTTCATTATTAGGGACCTCTTTGGAAAAGCTTGAAATTTGGGGTTTTCGTATATAAGTTTAATTCTATCAAATTAGTTGAATGATTATACAATTAGGATCATGAGTAACATATTTGTGAAGTAAATTACATGAAATTTTTTCTTGATGATGGTTAATTTATCTTTCCATTATTAGGGACCTCTTTGTAAAAGCTTGAAATTTTGGGTTTTTATATATAGGTCTAATTCTATCAAATTGGTTGATTGATTATACAATTATGGTCATGAGTAACATATTTGTGAGGTCAATTTCATGAATTTTTTTCTTGATAATGGTTAATTTCTCATTTCATTGTTAGGGACCTCTTTGTAAAAGCTTGAAATTTGGGGTTTTTGTACATAAGCCTAATTCTATCAAATTGGTTGATTGATTATACAATTAGGATCATGAATATCATATTTGTGAAGTCAATTTCATGAAATTTTTTTCTTTATAATGGTTAATTATCATTCCATTATTAGGGACCTCTTTGTGAAAGCTTGAAATTTGGGGTTTTTGTACATAAGCCTAATTCTATCAAATTGGTTGATTGATTATACAATTAGGATCATGAATATCATATTTGTGAAGTCAATTTCATGAAAATTTTTTCTTTATAATGGTTAATTTATCATTCCATTATTAGGGACATCTTTGTGAAAGCTTGAAATTTGGGGTTTTTGTACATATGTCTAATTCTATCAAATTGGTTGAATGATTATACAATTAGGATCATGAGTAACATATTTGTGAAGTAAATTACATGAAATTTTTTCTTGATAATGGTTAATTTATCTTTCCATTATTAGGGACCTCTTTGTAAAAGCTTGAAATTTTGGGTTTTTATATATAGGTCTAATTCTATCAAATTGGTTGATTGATTATACAATTATGGTCACGAGTAACATATTTGTGAGGTCAATTTCATGAATTTTTTTCTTGATAATGGTTAATTTCTCATTTCATTGTTAGGGACCTCTTTGTAAAAGCTTGAAATTTGGGGTTTTTGTGCATAAGCCTAATTCTATCAAATTGGTTGATTGATTATACAATTAGGATCATGAATATCATATTTGTGAAGTCAATTTCATGAAATTTTTTTCTTTATGATGGTTAATTTATCATTCCATTATTAGGGACCTCTTTGTGAAAGCTTGAAATTTGGGGTTTTTGTACATAAGCCTAATTCTATCAAATTGGTTGATTGATTATACAATTAGGATCATGAATATCATATTTGTGAAGTCAATTTCATGAAATTTTTTTCTTTATGATGGTTAATTTATCATTCCATTATTAGGGACCTCTAGCTTGAAATTTGGGGTTTTTGTACATAAGCCTAATTCTATCAAATTGGTTAATTGATTATACAATTAGGATCATGAATATCATATTTGTGAAGTCAATTTCATGAAAATTTTTCTTTATGATGGTTAATTTATCATTCCATTATTAGGGACATCTTTGTGAAAGCTTGAAATTTGGGGTTTTTGTACATATGTCTAATTCTATCAAATTGGTTGAATGCTTATACAATTAGGATCATGAGTAACATATTTGTGAAGTAAATTACATGAAATTTTTTCTTGATGATGGTTAATTTATCTTTCCATTATTAGGGACCTCTTTGTAAAAGCTTCAAATTTTGGGTTTTTATATATAGGTCTAATTCTATCAAATTGGTTAATTGATTATACAATTATGGTCATGAGTAACATATTTGTGAGGTCAATTTCATGAATTTTTTCTTGATAATGGTTAATTTCTCATTTCATTGTTAGGGACCTCTTTGTAAAAGCTTGAAATTTGGGGTTTTTGTACATAAGCCTAATTCTATCAAATTGGTTGATTGATTATACAATTAAGATCATGAATATCATATTTGTGAAGTAAATTACATGAAATTTTTTCTTGATGATGGTTAATTTATCTTTCCATTATTAGGGACCTCTTTGTAAAAGCTTCAAATTTTGGGTTTTTATATATAGGTCTAATTCTATCAAATTGGTTAATTGATTATACAATTATGGTCATGAGTAACATATTTGTGAGGTCAATTTCATGAATTTTTTCTTGATAATGGTTAATTTCTCATTTCATTGTTAGGGACCTCTTTGTAAAAGCTTGAAATTTGGGGTTTTTGTACATAAGCCTAATTCTATCAAATTGGTTGATTGATTATACAATTAAGATCATGAATATCATATTTGTGAAGTCAATTTCATGAAATTTTTTTTCTTTATTATGGTTAATTTATCATTCCATTGTTAGGGACCTCTTTGTGAAAGCTTGAAATTTGGGGTTTTTGAACATAAGCCTAATTCTATCAAATTGGTTGATTGATTATACAATTATGGTCATGAGTAACATATTTGTGAGGTCAATTTCATGAATTTTTTTCTTGATAATGGTTAATTTCTCATTTCATTGTTAGGGACCTTTTTGTAAAAGCTTGAAATTAAGGGTTTTTGTACATAAGCCTAATTATATCAAATTGGTTGATTGATTATACAATTAGGATCATGAATATCATATTTGTGAAGTCAATTTCATGAAATTTTTTTCTTTATGATGGTTAATTTATCATTCCATTATTAGGGACATGTTTGTGAAAGCTTGAAATTTGGGGTTTTTGTACATATGTCTAATTCTATCAAATTGGTTGAATGATTATACAATTAGGATCATGAGTAACATATTTGTGAAGTAAATTACATGAAATTTTTTCTTGATGATGGTTAATTTATCTTTCCATTATTAGGGACCTCTTTGTAAAAGCTTCAAATTTTGGGTTTTTATATATAGGTCTAATTCTATCAAATTGGTTGATTGATTATACAATTAGGATCATGAATATCATATTTGTGAAGTCAACTTCATGAAAATTTTTTCTTTATGATGGTTAATTTATCATTCCATTATTAGGGACATCTTTGTGAAAGCTTGAAATTTGGGGTTTTTGTACATATGTCTAATTCTATCAAATTGGTTGAATGATTATACAATTAGGATCATGAGTAACATATTTGTGAAGTAAATTACATGAAATTTTTTCTTGATGATGGTTAATTTATCTTTCCATTATTAGGGACCTCTTTGTAAAAGCTTGAAATTTTGGGTTTTTATATATAGGTCTAATTCTATCAAATTGGTTGATTGATTATACAATTATGGTCACGAGTAACATATTTGTGAGGTCAATTTCATGAATTTTTTTCTTGATAATGGTTAATTTCTCATTTTATTGTTAGGGACCTCTTTGTAAAAGCTTGAAATTTGGGGTTTTTGTACATAAGCCTAATTCTATCAAATTGGTTGATTGATTATACAATTAGGATCATGAATATCATATTTGTGAAGTCAATTTCATGAAATTTTTTTCTTTATGATGGTTAATTTATCATTCCATTATTAGGGACCTCTTTGTGAAAGCTTGAAATTTGGGGTTTTGTACATAAGCCTAATTCTATCAAATTGGTTGATTGATTATACAATTAGGATCATGAATATCATATTTGTGAAGTCAATTTCATGAAATTTTTTTCTTTATAATGGTTAATTTATCATTCAATTATTAGGGACCTCTAGCTTGAAATTTGGGGTTTTTGTACATAAGCCTAATTCTATCAAATTGGTTGATTGATTATACAATTAGGATCATGAATATCATATTTGTGAAGTCAATTTCATGAAAATTTTTCTTTATGATAGTTAATTTATCATTCCATTATTAGGGACATCTTTGTGAAAGCTTGAAATTTGGGGTTTTTGTACATATGTCTAATTCTATCAAATTGGTTGATTGATTATACAATTATGGTCATGAGTAACATATTTGTGAGGTCAATTTCATGAATTTTTTTCTTGATAATGGTTAATTTCTCATTTCATTGTTAGGGACCTCTTTGTAAAAACTTGAAATTTGGGGTTTTTGTACATAAGCCTAATTCTATCAAATTGGTTGATTGATTATACAATTAGGATCATGAATATCATATTTGTGAAGTCAATTTCATGAAATTTTTTTCTTTATGATGGTTAATTTATCATTCCATTATTAAGGACCTCTTTGTGAAAGCTTGAAATTTGGGGTTTTTGTACATATGTCTAATTCTATCAAATTGGTTGATTGATTATACAATTATGATCATGAGTAACATATTTGTGAAGTCAATTTCATGAAATTTTTTCTTTATGATGGTTAATTTATCATTACATTATTAGGGACCTCTTTGTAAAAGCTTGAAATTTGTAATTTTTATACATAGGTATAATTCAAACAACTTAGTTGATTGATTATGCGATTAGGATTTAGAAGAAGAACAATTTTTTTTTGTAATAGAAATATTTTTTAAGAAGAAATTACCATCAAATGAGCAACAAATTGAAATTAATTTAGAAGAATGGTCATCAGATCCAAAAAAGCGAGTGAAATTTTTGCCCCCTCTGACCGAAGGTCTTGGATATGCCACTACTGACACGGGATGAAGGGGGTTCACCACTGTAAGTCTAACATCAAGCTTGCTTATGTTACAATTCTTATGATCATGCATCATGAGTAAAAGCCACATGTTTCAGAAGAAAATATAACTTGTTTGATAAATGTCATGCCCCAAAATTGTGACATCCCAACCTGGCATGTGACCAATACAATGAAAGGGTGTAAACTTACACTGAAAGCCCTACTACCAAGACTTCTCACTCAACTTCATTACACCATAAAGAGAGGTAATACCAATTATAATTTTTAATCATCATACCAAAAAGAGCAATCGTAACTACATCTCATACAACTCAAGTATCGTCAACTTTACACAAAGAATATTGACGTATAAACATTCATTTCAAGAAAATTCGCCACCCAGGATCAATTACAATACACACAGATCACCTAGATATCTTATGAGATCACAGAACAACTTCTAGAGGTTCAAAGGAAATACATCGACAAAAAATCAAGAAACAAGAGAAATCAACTTTGGAAACAATGAAGGGGGTGGTGGGTCAGGGAACCATTACTCTTCCATAAGACCGATAGCCATAGCTACAAACTCTGTAAAATGCCAGGGAAGACTAGAGTGAGTAAGTTAATTACTCACTGAATAACCACTGTTCAATAGATAAGCCATAGAACTTAAACAATAACAAATCATAAACTTCAATATATATCTTAGCCAAGTAATTAATCTCCATAATTCTAAATGACTAATTACAAGCATATATATATATACCATTATGATTAATCAACCACAATTACATATTCAACTCCAAGGATGGCGCCTAAGCGCCACATCCTGGACCTCTCTCTTTTCTTTTCCTTTCATAGATTCATGTGTTGAGAAAGTGTCTTGTTGTCCCAAAGTTGGGGCATCGGCTTGAGACTCGATTGGAGTGTTTTCCCGAAAGTTGGATGTGTCTCAAATCAAGGTGAGGGAATTCCTATCCTACTTTGGGTGTGCCTTTTTATATAAATACACATTTTGTGGTATGATAGTTATACATTTACTCTAACCATCTTTTCAAGTAAGAGTCTCATGAAGTAAATGCTAGTTATAATTATGGATGCTAAGGATTGCTAATATATTATAAACCTTGTGGTGACTATATAAGGGAAGGAAGTAATTTATGAAGACTTGAAATTAACTTCCATATAAATGTTTATGTATTTGTGTTTTATAAGTACGTGGCTAGGAGTAGTTGATTAATGGTAAATGCGCCTAAAGTGTTTGCAAATTTAGGAAAATTTCCCACTTGGCCCTTGTAATTACTTGATAGTTTAACAACAAATGTAAGTGTGCTCCATACATCAAATTCACTAACATCTCTAGACCTAGTTGAATTAGTTTTGAGCGGATCATGGCAGTCACATGTTATTTTACAACATGATCCCTTCCATGTATCACAAAACATCCCTAACCCAATATCAACTTTAATTGAGGAAAACTGTAAGCCTCAACATAACATGTTATCTAACACAATCACATGTACATAGATACCAAAATGATAACAAGTATAATATGCAGAAACATAACCATAGTTGAATTTGTAGTATCACAAAACATAACAAGCATAATAAATACAGGACTATAATCAACACAGCAAGGCTTTATCTATTATGCCCATACGTTCTACATGACCAAAAAATGATTTGGGCAGTAATCCTTTAGTCAACGGATCCGCTATCATCAGATCAGTACTGATATGTTCAATAGACACTCTTCGCTTCTGCACTTTTTCCTTAACTGACAAATACTTCAATTCCATGTGTTTGGTACTCTTAGAGTACTTGTCGTTCTTTGAGAAAAATACGGCCACAAAATTATCTCAATAAATTCTCAGCATCCTCGATATACTGTCGATAATCCCAAGTCCCGAGACAAAGTTCCGTAATCACAATCCTTGAACAGTGGCCCCAAAGTATGCCACGAATTCAGCTTCCATAGTAGAAGCAGCAATGACAGACTGCTTTCCACTCTTCCATGAAATTGCTCCTTCAGCTAATAGGAACAAGTAACCAAACGTAGACTTCCTGGTGTCTACGCATCCGGCATAATCTGAATCTATATATTGATCACTTCCAAATGATCAGACCTCTTGTATGTGAGCATGTGTTCTTTGGTGCCTTGCAAATACCAAAGAACTTTCTTTGCAGCTTTCCAGTGGTCCATACCGGGATTGCTTTGGTATCTACCAAGCATATCAATAGCAAAACTAATGTCTGGCCTAGTACAGGTCATAGAATACATCAAGCTCCCAACCACTAATGCATAAGGAATTATTTCCATTTCTTTACGTTCCAATTCATTTTTAGGACTTCGCATTTGACTGAACTTATCTCCCTTTTGAATTAGAACTATTCCTATAGAGCATTTATCCATTCTAAATCTCTCTAAGACCTTATTGATATATTCCTTCTGGCATAAACCCAAGAGTCTTGTAACCTATCTTGGAATATTTCTATCCCAATCGTATAGGACGCCTCACCCATATCTTTCATTTCAAAGTTCTTAGAGAGAAACTTTTCACATCATGTAACACACCCAAGTCATTTGCAGCAAGTAATATATCATCAACATACAAGACTAAAATAACAAATTTACTCCCACTGACCTTCATATAGATACAATGATCAATGATGTTCTCTATAAATCCATAAGATGTGATGGTATCATTAAACTTGAGATACCATTGACGGGAGGCTTGTTTTAGTTCATATATTGATTTGTTCAGTTTACACACTAGATTTTTGTTGAGTTCTCAATTTAGTGCCATTTTGATGCTAAATACCCTCTCTCTTGATCTCTTTCTTGTTGTCTTGTAATTCTTAACTCATGTTTTGAGTAGTTTAGATTAGTTTTAGTTTGCTTTGATCTTTTAATAAATGGAGTGATTTCATAATTCTTTTATGCGATTTAATGGGTTTATTTGCTATTTTTGGTGTAGGTTGAGTTGGTAAAAAGTTCATGTTAGAAGATGGAATGCTAGAGCTGAAATTCTGAAAATACTGATGTGATTGTTGTCTCTCACAGCTATAGCGGTGGATTGCTGAAAAAAGGATTTTGGAGCCTTCTTCTCTGCCAGTCATCGCTATAGCGGTGGATCTTCACCACTATAGTGGTAGAACTTGGAAAAACACATTTTTAAGCTTTCTTCTTTGCCTAGCGGTGGGAATTCACCGCTATAGCGGTGGGAATTCACCGCTATAGCGGTGGTTCGCGATCCTGCACTGATTTAAATGCGTCAAAACAGATTTTCTAAGGTATTTTGAGTGGGAGACAGAGGGGAGGTGCCGACTTTTGCTAGAGGAGGAGGAGGAATCCATTCCCGAAGCCGATCAAGCCCGAATTTCGTCAACCCAACCTCAGATTCATGGAGTTTGCTCATTCTTTTACTATTTTCTATAGTTTTAGAGCCATGAGTGGCTGATTTTCTGTTCTAGGGTTACTATGAACCCAATTTCAGATTAGAATTTGTATTTCTCTTGAAACTTGTAATTCTTTTCATGTTTACTGTACTTGTTATAAAATTGGCCACTTTATGATTTGTTTGTTACTTTCGTCGAACTTGGGAGAGAGAGATGTTGGTAGAACACTGAATGATTAAGGCGAGTGATAGAACTTAGAGGTTTTACTTGTTAATTAATAGGAATATTAATTAACCTCGTTTAATCAAATTAGGTTAACATTAATTCGACTTAAACTCACATAAGGGATTGTGCAGAGTTGAGTAGCTTAATTTAGGTTCGGGAGAATCACTTTAAGCCGTTAGAAAACCTAAGATTAATGTGTATAATTGATTTGAATCACAAATGTTAGGGAGAATTAGCAATTCCTAGAACTAAAGAGGGGGATTAGTAACTCTAAGCCTTTATTTGAATTATTTCCATTCGATTCTATTGCAATTTGATTTTACTTTTAATTAGAGCTTTCTAAAATCAAAAATTAGTTTGCCTAAATAATGCGTTTGAATTTTTGGAGTACTTAGCACGTTAGTCCCTGTGAGACGATAACTCTTTACTCATTTTTACACTATATTACTTGTGCGACTGGTGCACTTGCCAGAACGCCCCAACAAGTTTTTGGCACCGTTGCCGGGGACTAACAGTTTTTAGCTAATATTCTAAAAAAATTTGAAGGTGCTAGCTTAGGCATTTTTCTGTTTTGTTTTAGTTTTTATTTTATTTTATTTGTTTTTGCGTAGTTAGTCATTTTTGCTTTTGGCATTATTTTTGTAATTTCCTTTTTTGTTAATTCTGACTAGAGTTTTCTATTGTGTATGCGAGGTACAACTCATACTTCTGATCTTCTTTTTGAGCTTGAGATCGAAAGACTAGTAAGGAGAACTAGAAGGGAAGCGAGAGCTAGGAGAACTCAAGTGAGCCAAGCTACACAAGAAGAAATGGCTGAGGATAACCAAAACCATCAGGGTTTGGAGTTAATGCTAGTTATGGGGCTGGCAATGAGCCTCATGAGGATGACAATAGAGTTGTGTGGGATTATGCATCACCCACTGAGGCTGGACACGCGTCCAGCATAGTAAAACCTCAACTTGGTGCAAACAACTTTGAAATAAAGGCAGTCTTGATGAATTTGGTCCAGCAGAACCAGTTTGGGGGGAGCCCGATAGAAGACCCAAACAATCACATCACCAACTTCTTAGATATCTGTGACATGGTTAAGATGAATGGGGTGAGTGATGATTCTCTTCGTCTCAAGTTATTCACTTTTTCATTGAGGGACGCTGCTAAGAGCTGGTTGACTTCTCAACCAAAAGGGAGCATCACTATATGGGATTAACTCCAAAGGAAATTCTTGGACAAGTTCTTCCCTCCTTCGAGGTCAGTTAAGTTGAGAAATGAAATTACTGCATTTTATCAACATGAAGGAGAGAGCTTGTCTGAAGCTTGGGAGCGATTTAGAGAATTATTGAATAAGTGTCCCAGTCATGGAATCTAAGAGTGGCAACAGCTCACTATCTTTCACAGTGGGCTAACTTATGAGACACGGGATAAATTAAACATTGCAGCTGGTGGTGCTCTGATGGCTAAACCGATCAGACAAGCCCAAGAAATTATAGAGACTATGGGGGCAAGCCAAAATGCATCTAGCCGATCCAAGAATGCTTCAAGAAAGGGAGTCATGGAATTAGACACCTTAAATGCTTTGATAGCTCATAATGAAGCATTAACCAGGAAAGTGGACTTGCTATGCTCAAGACAAAATGAATCGGCAAAGGTGAATGCAATAATTATGCTGGGTGCAAAATGTGATTTCTGTGGAGGGGCTCATGTTAATGGGTGTTGTGAGGAATTTCCTTCAGTGGAACAGTTAAATTACATGGGTAATTTGCAAAAGGACCAGAACAACTAGTACTCCCACACATATCATTCGAGTTCGAGGAATCATCCTAATTTCTCATGGAGCAATAATCACTGCTTGAACCCTTCAGCTGCATCCTCTGGTAAGCCATGTCACCCTCCTGGTTTTAATAATCAGAGTAATTATCCTCCTCAAAATAGAGCTCCATTACCTCAAGTGGAAAAGAAACCTTCAATGGAGGATATGTTCATGAAGTTCATAGAAAGGAGCGAGTCAATGTTCCAAACTCAAAATTTGGCAATAAAAAATTTAGAGACACAAATGGGACAGATGGCACTTGCTTTGAAAAATAGGCCACAAGGTAACCTCCCCAGTGACACTGAAAATAACCCAAGAAGGGAAGGGAAAGAGCATTGTAATGCTATTACCTTAAGGAGTGGCAAGAAGCTTCCAGATACTATTACATCACATTATCCACCTAAAGATGTGATTGTTGAAGAGGGAAAAGATGAGGTTGCTGAACCTCTAACTGAGGAAGCTGATGTTTCAGAGAAAAAAGGTAAATATGGAAGGAAGGTAAAAGATAGAAGGGCTGAAAGTTTTGTTCCACCACTACCGTATCCTCAGGCTCAGAGGCCCAAAAAGCACAATGAGAAGCAGTTCAGCAGATTCTTGGAGGTATTGTGTAAATTGCAAATAAGCATACCTTTTACTGAAGCTTTGGAACAAATGCCTATGTATGTAGAATTCATGAAGGAAATATTGCTGAAAAAGAAGAAGATGGGAAATAATGAAAAAGTCACATTGAATGAAGAGTGTAGTGCAATCATACATAAGAAGTTACCTCTAAAACTCAAGGATCCAGGGAGTTTCTCCATCCTCTGTACTATTGGGAATGTCACATTCAAGAAGACTTTATGTGATCTTGGGGCTAGCATCAATCTTATGCCACTATCAATTTTCAAGAAACTCAGGATTAGTTAGGTGAAACCAACTATGATGACTCTTCAGCTCGCCGACCGATCCTTGAGACATCCATATGGGGTAGTAGAAGATGTGCTAGTCATAGTGGGAAAATTCTTCTTTCCTGTGGATTTTGTAGTATTAGACATTGCAGAAGATGAGGAAATTCCTCTCATTCAGGGTAGGCCATTCTTGGCTACTTCAGGAGTGGTAATTAATGTGGCTCATGGGATATTAACTCTAACAGTTCAGAAGGAGATAGAGACTTTCAATGTGTTCAATATTGCAAAATCATCGATGGAAAAGGAAGCCGGCAATAATAGGGAAGAAACAATGTCGATTCAGCTTCAAAACTCTTCCAAGGGTGATTGTGATCCAGGATAAAACTGGTAAAGTCTAGTTGAAGACTATAAACTTAGCGCTCTTGGGAGGCAACCCAAGTTTATTGCTTTCGTAGTTTTTTTTTCTATTTTTTTTGGTTTGATGTGCTGTTATTGGTAATATTTTAACTGCTATTTATTATTTATTAGGAGTTGAACTGATAAATGCTGAATATGGTCATGTTTATTATCTTGGTGAATGGCAGTTATGATGTTTGTAATAGCATTTTGTTTTGTTTGTTATGTTGTTTCTTCTTTTCCCTTATTGTGCTGATCTGGGACAGTGAGGACACTGTCAAATTTTAGTTTGGGAGAGAGGTTTGTTGATGGGTTTCTTCTTTGAGAAAATTTTGGTTAATTTTGTGTTGTCCATATGCATGTGTAGTAGGAGGAAATTTTTGAAAGTTTTGAAATCATAAAGTTTGAAATTATTTGGCAAGTTAAATCATGTCAAATGAAATTCTTTTTAAGAGTCACCTCTTGAGTTTGCTAATCTTAAGTTTTCATATTTTGTAAGTGTTAGTCCTATCACTTCAAAATAACAGGAGTCTTGTTTTTGTCTCTTTGAATGGTTTTTAGATCATTTTCATATTTATGTATTTTAAAAAAAAGTTCAATAAGAGGCTAGTGAAAAAAGGATTCAATAAGGGGATAGCTGAAAGTTTCAATAAGGGATAGGCTCCTGTAATTAAAATAAAATGAGAAAATTGGCAAAAAAAAATTTCGAAAGGAAATAAGGAAAGTTAGGAAGCTATATCCTTGAGAACAAAATAGTGAAGCCCTTGAGAATTGAAATAAAACGATGCCTTTGAGAACAAAGAAGTAATTTAGTTTTGGAATTTTTGTGAATTTGGTTTTATAAACTATTCCAAGAGGTGAATCTTTGATTTCAAATTTTTCTGTGGTTTGGTTAACACTTATTGAATCTTTAAGATTGCAAACTCTTGAGTTAAATCTTTTGAGTAATTGTTTGATGAAGCTTGGTTTGTTTTAATTCACATTTTCAGATCTTTACTCCTCCTAGTTGCACATATTCATGGTCGCACATATTTTTCTCAAAATATTTCTCATTGAAAGTTTTTGCTTGAGGGCAAGCAAAGGTTCAAGTTTGGAGGAGTGTTGAGTTCTCAATTTAGTGCCATTTTGATGCTAAATACCCTCTCTTTTGATCTTTTTCTTGTTTCCTGTAATTCTTAACTCATGTTTTGAGTAGTTTAGATTAGTTTTAGTTTTCTTTGATCTTTTAATAAATGCAGTGATTTCATGATTCTTTTATGCGATTTAATGGGTTTATTTGCTATTTTTGGTGTAGGTTGAGTTGGTAAAAAGTTCGTGTTAGAAGATGGAATACTAGAGCTGAAATTCTGAAAATGCTGATGTGATTGCTGTCTCCTACAGCTAAAGCGGTAGAATCTAGTGCTATAGCGGTGGATTGGTGAAAAAAGGATTTTGGAGCCTTCTTCTCTGCCAGCCACCGCTATAGTGGTAGAACTTGGAAAAACACATTTTTAAGCTTTCTTCTTTGCCTCCCACCGCTATAGCGGTGGGAATTCACCGCTATAGCGGTGGTTCGCGATCCTGCACTGATTTAAATGCGTCAAAACAGATTTTCTAGGGTATTCTGAGTGGGAGACAGAGGGGAGGTGCCGACTTTTGCTAGAGGAGGAGGAGGAATCCATTCCCGAAGCCGATCAAGCCCGAATTCCGTCAACCCAACCTCGGATTCATGGAGTTTGCTCTTTCTTTTACTATTTTCTGTAGTTTTAGAGCCATGAGTGGCTGATTTTCTGTTCTAGGGTTACTATGAACCCAATTTCAGATTATAATTTGTATTTCTCTTGAAACTTGTGATTCTTTTCAATTTAATACATACCTATCATTCATGTTTACTATACTTGTTATAAAATTGGCCACTTTATGACTTGTTTGTTGCTTTCGTCGAACTTGGGAGAGGGAGATGTTGGTAGAACACTGAATGATTAGGGCGAGTGATAGAACTTAGAGGTTTTACTTGTTAATTAATAGGAATATTAATTAACCTCGTTTAATCAAATTAGGTTAACATTAATTCGACTTAAACTCATATAAGGGATTGTGTAAAGTTAAGTAGCTTAATTTAGGTTCGGGAGAATCACTTTAAGCCATTAGAAAACCTAAGATTAATGTATATAATTGATTTGAATCACAAGTGTTAGGGAGAATTAGCAATTCCTAGAATGAAAGAGGGGGATTAGTAACTCTAGGCCTTTATGTGAATTATTTCCATTCAATTCTATTGCAATTTGATTTTACTTTCAATTAGAGCTTTCTAAAATCAAAAATTGGTTTGCTTAAATAATGCATTTGAATTTTTGGAGTACTTAGCACGTTAGTCCCTATGGAGACGATAACTCTTTACTCATTTTTACACTATATTACTTGTGCGACTGGTGCACTTGCCAGAACGCCCCAACAATTTTCTTTTCTTGTGGTCAGAAAACCTTCAGGTTGGTCCATATAGACTTCCTTTTCTAAGTCCCCACTTAGAAAGGCAGTCTTAATATCCATCTGGTGAAGCTCCAAGTCATAATGAGCCACCAAAGCCATAATAATCCTCAAGGAGTCTTTCTTTGAAACTAGAGAGAAAATCTCCTTGTAGTCAATGTCATCCTTCTGAGTGTAACCTTTAGCAACAAGTCTAGCCTTGAATCTTTCAACATTGCCACTTAAGTCACGTTTGGTCTTAAAGACCCATTTACAACCGACTTTCTTAGAACCTTCAGGCAATTCAACCAAGTCCCAGACTTTGTTGTCATCCATTAATTTAAGTTCTTCCTTCATGGCATTAAACCACTTTTCAACATTGTTACAATCCATGGCTTGTTTAAATGAGATCGGATCCTCATCAATGCTCAAGTTACACTCATTCTCAAGATTGTATACCACAAAATTACTAGGAATAACATATCTCTTTTGCCTTACAGATCGTCTTAATGCTACTTCCTGTTGAAGTTCCTCTTCAGGCTCCTCTCTAGGTACCCCTTGAGGTACCTCTTCAGGTTCCCCTTGAAGTACCTGTTATGGTACAATAATTTCTTGATCAATAATGACTGGTTCATTCTCTATAATCTGAACAGGTGGATTTGAGACATTAATTGATTTTTTTAGTACGTTGTGAGACCATGATATAACGATAGGAATAACAACGTGAGAAGAAACCTTGGGTGTAGGTACTACAACCCGAATTTCTTGAATGTCCACCTTTCATGGTTCCCCACTCCCACTAGTTTGACTATTCTCAATGAACCAAGCATTGCCAGAAGCTACAATCCTTGTAGTATGGCTAGGACAATAAAACTTATACCCCTTTGACTTTTCAGGATAGCCAATGAAAAAGCCACTGACCGTCCTAGGATCTAACTTCTTTTCATGTGGATTATACATCCTTACTTTTGCTTGACAACCCCAAATATGGAGATGTCTCAAACTGGGTTTCCTTCCTATCTACAGTTCATAAGGTGTCTTAGGAACTACCTTACTAAGAACCCGGTTAAGCATACATGCAGCAGTCTTTAATGCGTGCATCTACAATGAAAGGGGTAGAGAGCAATTACTTAACATGTTCCTAACCATATCCATCAAGGTGTGGTTCTGTCTTTTAGCTACACCATTCTATTGAGGTGTGCCAGGCATTATGTACTTGGTTCACGCCACTACGATGCCGAATCGCCCAAAATTGAATTTGTGGCAATATGCAGTATAGTGATCCCTAAGTCGTATTCACTCAAAGAGCCTCACTTCTAAACACTAATTAATCGTTCTAAACACCCAAACACTAATGAAAAGTACATAAACGGGGGGGTTTGTTGGCAGCACCAATAAAAACTGAACAGAACAGCAACCAAATAACTACAACAGCAGCCGCAGCGAAATTTGCAAAGTGTTGACAGTAAAGAAACTATGTAATCAGCCACTAGGATTCATGGGAGTGCAACTATCATTACCTAACTCATTGATTCAGTTTTGTTCTCATTCCATTGTTTGGTTCTTTATGAAAATGGTTCTAGAATAACATCTAGAATTTAATACTACTAATTACAGTCAAGAACATCTCTCTACTATAACCATATGCATTCAGTGGAAAAACTCAACCAAACCAAGTTAAATATATCATCTAACTAGTCATTTCGCCTCCCTCACTTTCCTAATCAGTCAAGCAAGGTTATATCTTATATATATAAGTCAGTTTATGTTACTTCTCAAGCTCTAATCAGAATCTGACAGCAACATAAACATAACAGCAAAACAGAAACGAAATGAGATGAAAATGGAGAATAAAACACTTAGCTTTCATTCTTAGTTCAAACTACAACATCCCAGTGGTCCAGTGACTGATTACAATGAAGACTTAGCCCTCCATGAAAGCAAAACAGCAAATGACAGAAGAGAAAACAAAGAGGGAAGGAGAGCTACGAAATTCCTCAGTTGCAGAAAATAAAAGTGTCCTCTCATTTTAAAAACTGATGCCCTCAATGCCTTGGAATATTCTACCCTAAATGCCTCCTTGGATGCCTCCTTGGTGCTTCTTCCATGATGTGGGCAGCAAGACAACAGCAAGAAAGTGGCAACAGCAGCAGACAAGTTACTCCACTCCTTTGCTATTTCTGTTTGCCATTGATTGCTGCAGAAGGCCCATTCTGTCAAAGCAGAAACCATATTCCCCTTTGCTGTAAAGTGTAGAACAGTGGGGACCAGAAATCCAGTCAGCCTTAGTCAACCAGTCAATGCCCAGTCAGCATGTCTAGGTGGCCTCCAAGTAAGCAAAACGTCCATGTCAGCAATTTTCTCTCCAATAATTAGATCTGAAATTAAGCACATGAATTAATTGGGATAAAATTATGAATTTGAATCATATTAATTCTATAATTAATTTACACCCAATAAATTCAAAATATAATAAGATAAGAGAGTTGGCAACATTGAAATAGCAATAGGACTAAGATAGGGACTAAAAAGTATATAAAAATGCTTGATATCAAATCCCCCACACTTAGCCTTTTGCACTCCTGGACAAAATAATATTCAGAACACCAAATGAAAAGCGTGGAAAGCATGCTAGAATGGAATAGTTAAAAATTTGAAAAGATTTAGCACTTGAAGAAAATTATTCTTAAATTTCTAAGATTCCAAGCATCATGGCAATTTAATTTGATACGAATGAATTCAAGTAATTAGTCTCCTCACCAGGAATGTGTTTACTCTCTATTCTCTCAAGTGTCTAGGGTAAATCACTCGAAATTCAACTTATCACAGAATTCACTACCATAAGCTTGTCAAGAATCTAAATCTCCACTACTTGAATCACATACATGCTTGAATTATTAGGACTTTGGAAGGGTGTAAGGTTGGGTGAAGGAATGATTGGGAGGTAGAAGGAAATACACAAAACAAAGTTTAACAAGAACTTAAAGAAACGAAGAGCATCAATCAAAAAGGTTACAAGAGATTGAACTTTGAAATTTGGGCACAACAATGCTACTTTTCTTTTCTCCTTCTTGCTCTTTTGTTTTTTTTTTTGATCTCTTCTCTCTCTCTTTTTTTTGATCTCCATATGGTATATATATATATATTTTATGAAGAGTTGCCAATTTTTTTTTTAGTAGCAAGACTGAAATTCAAAACAGCCCACAAATCCTTCTTTTTGCACATGCTCAATTCAATCTATTTTCAAAAGAAGGAAGTTTCTAAAGCTCTTCAAATCTTAAGTTTGGGGAAAAGAGATGATTTGTTTTAAAGTGGGAGAGAGCTAGAAAACACAAGAAAGAAAGGTGGAAGTAAGGTACAAAGTGGCACACAATGGAAACAACACATAGGATGGCTATTTGGCTAGCATGGTTACAAGAAACAAATGCCTAAATCATTTCTAAGCATGTACATGTAATGTAGCCTTAACAAAGATTCAAGACAAATTCTGGAGTAAAAATCATGATAGGGAATACAGACAGCAAGAAAGAATATTATTTTGCAGTGAAGGCTCAAATTCTCACGGTTTAAAGACTATTACTAATAATTCATTAAAAACAACGTCATTGCCATTTTACTTAAGTTCCTTAGAAAAAAAAGACTGAATTCTTTTCATGCTAAGTCAATTCACAACTTAAGCTATTTCACCATGCATGCTTTAACACAAAAACTTAATCAATTTTTTTCAAAAATAGAGTATCAAATTTGGACAGAGCAGAGCAGCAAAATTCTGCAATGCAGAAATTCTGACGACTCAGCTTTACTGACACAAAACTACACCAAAACAAATGCGAAAGACATCAAATAAAATTCTACAACTAGAAGACATATAAAGCTTTAAAAACATGTAAAGAAACTAGAAAAATTCATAGCCAATCAGTATAGAAAATTCATGCAAGACAGCTCAAAAATTCTGGACAGAAACAGAGAAAACAGAGGAGACAGCAGAAATTTTTTTTTTTTTGAAAATCAGCTCCAATTAAATTCTCTCCCCCTACACTTAAACATTGCATTGTCCTCAATGCAAATTATTACCAAACATCAAATAAAATGAAGAGGACATAAATTAAAAAATGAGGGAAAGAGTACAGCCTTATCATGGAGTCGGAACATTGTAAAGTTGGATTTCCTCTACAGTTTCTTCTTTGAAGCCCTTGTAGAACTTCTTCAACCTTTGCCCATTTACCATGAACTGCTTGTTGGTGGCCTCATTTTGAATTTCTACTGCACCAAAAGGAAAGACATTAGTAATAACAAAAGGGCCAACCCATCTAGAGCGAAGCTTACCGGGCATTGGCTTGAGGCAAGAATTATAGATAAGGACTTTGTCTCCCACTTGGAATTCTTTTTTCTCAATTTTCTGATCATGTACAGCTTTTGTCCTCTCTTTATAGATGCGCACATTCTCATAAGCCGCTAGCCTTAGTTCTTCTAATTCCTGAATTTGTAACTTCCTTTCCTTACTAGCTAGGGTCATGTCCATATTGCATTGCTTAACCACCCAATATGCCTTGTGTGCAATCTCCACCGGCAAGTGACATGCTTTACCAAATACCAAACGGTATGGAGACATGCCGATAGGAGTCTTGAAAGCGGTTCTATAGGCCCAAAGCGCATCGTCAAGCCTCTTACTCCAATCTTTTCTGTTGGGTTGCACAGTTTTCTCTAATATTTGCTTGATCTCTCGGTTGGAGACTTATGCTTGCCCATTGGTTTGGGGGTGGTAAGGTGTAGAGGTTTTGTGCACCACTCCATATTTCTTTAATAGCCCTTGCATGTTTCTATTGCAAAAGTGTGATCCTTGATCACTGATTATGGCCTTTGGGATACCAAATCTGCAGAAAATATGTGAACGAAGAAAGTCTACAACAATAATAGAATCATCAGTTCGAGTGGCTTTTGCCTCCACCCACTTTGACACATAATCCACAGCAACCAAGATATACATAAAGCCAAAAGAAACAGGAAAAGGACCCATGAAATCTATACCCCAAACATCAAAGATATCACAAAAGAGGAGAGATTGTTGAGGCATTTCATTTCTTCTAGACACATTTCCAGTTCTTTGACACCTAGAACAGTTCTTGCAAAAATCATAGGCATCCCTAAACAAAGTAGGCCAATATAAACCACAATCTAACACTTTTCTAGCTGTTCTTTGGGGACCAAAATGTCCACCACATGCAAGAGTATGACAAAAATTCAGCACAGATGCAAATTCATGATTTGGAACACATCTCCTAACAATTTGGTCACTACAAATCTTCCATAAATAAGGGTCATCCCATACATAGTACCTAGCCTCGCTTCTTAATTTGTTCAACTGATGTTTATTTTAGTATGCAGGCAATTCAAATGCAACAAGATAATTCACTAAATCAGCATACCAAGGCTCACTAATACCATGTAAAATGGAAAAACACTCATCTGGGAAGTGATCTCTAATAGGAAGATGCTCCAAAGGAGGCTCCAAAAGCCTACTTAAATGATCGGCTACTACATTCTCTGCTCCACTCTTATCCTTGATTTCCACATCAAATTCTTGGAGGAGTAGCATCCATCTAAGCAATCTTGGCTTTGCATCCGGTTTCTTCAACAAATATTTCAGTGTTGCATGGTCAGAAAACACAATTACTTTGGAGGCAAGCAAGTATGATCTAAATTTTTCTAAAGCAAAAACAATTGTTAAAAACTCCTTCTCCGTGGTTATGTAATTTGATTGAGCTAAATCAAGGGTGCGGGACGCATAGGCTATGACATGCAACTTTCTCTCTACTCTTTGTGAAAGTACTGCTCCCACAGCAAAATTTGAGGCATCACACATGAGCTCAAAGGGGAGCTCCTACCGTGGAGGTTGGATGATAGGAGGGGAGGTAAGTTACTTCTTCAACTCATCAAAAGCTGACCTGCAAGCATCATTAAAAATGAAATCAATTTCTTTTTGGAGGAGTTTAGATAGGGGTAGAGCGATCTTACTGAAGTCCTTGATGAATCTTCTATAAAATCTTGCATGGCCAAGAAAAGAGCGAACTTCCCGCACAGAAGCGGGGTAAGGCAAAGAGGATATAACATCAACTTTAGCTTTATCTACTTCTATGCCATGTGATGACACTATATGGCCTAGGACTATCCCTTGCTCTACCATGAAATGACATTTTTCATAATTCAAAACCAAATTCTTTTCTATGCATCTATCAAGTACTCTCTCCAAATTTTTCAAACATGCATCAAATGAGTCTCCATAAACAGAAAAATCATCCATGAACACTTCCATGCAATCTTCTAACAAGTCAGAAAATATACTTATCATGCATCTCTGAAAAGTGCCAGGTGCATTGCAGAGACCAAAAGGCATGCGTCTATATGCAAAAGTACCAAAGGGACAGGTGAAGGTAGTCTTCTCCTGATCTTCGGGTGCAATGTGAATTTGAAAATATCCAGAAAAACCATCAAGAAAACAGTAGTGAGACTTTCCAGCAAGTCTTTCAAGCATTTGATCAATAAAAGGAAGAGGAAAATGATCTTTTCTAGTTGCCTGGTTCAGCTTCCTGTAATCAATGCAAACACGCCAACTATTTTGCACTCTAGTGGGTACTAGCTCATTATTTTCATTTTCTATAACAGTTACCCCGGTTTTCTTTGGCACTACTTGTACCGGACTCACCCACTTACTGTCAGAGATAGGATAAATAATGCTAGCTTGGAGGAGCTTACTTACCTCCTTCTTGACCACATCAAGAATCGTGGGGTTAAGTCGTCTTTGGGGCTGCCTGACTGGTTTAGTCTCTTCTTCAAGAAGAATGGGATGCATGCACACAGAAGCACTAATCCCAGGAATGTCTGCTAAAGTCCACCCAATTGCCTTCTTGTTCTTTTTCAGCAAACTTATCAATTTTTGTTCTTGATCAGGCTCTAGATTGTTGGCTACAATCACTGGAAGCTGGTCTCCTACTTCTAGGAAGGCATACTTGAGGTTTTCTGGTAAAGCCTTCAACTCCAATGCAGGTGGTTGGATGGAGAATGGAATCAATTTTTGTGGAGTCACATCCAATGAGGCACCTATAAATTCAGATTGCTCAAAGACAGAATCCTTGGCTAAAGAGGAGGAAGGGTTAGTAGCACAAGAGGAAAAAGATGAAAGATGTACAACATTACAGTTTAAATCACTACACCTACAACTACCTAAAACAGAAACAGAATCTAAGTCTAAGCTAGAGAAAATTGCAGAATCAGAATGCACATCAGAATCCAAACCATTATGTAAATTAGAATGCAATTCAGAATTGTCAGCAATTAGAGAATTTTCAATTTCAGTGCAAGCATGACAGAATTCAGAACCAACAGAATTGCATTCAAAGGCATCTACCAAATCAGAAAATTCAGGAAAATCAGAAATTAATTCAGTTTGGAAATCATCACATGCCTCATCAACTAAGTAATCCAAAAAGTTAACCACATGCACATTGGAATGATTTTCCATCGGATGTTTCATGGCATCTAAAATGTTAAAATCAATTTTGTTGCCAGCAAACTCCATTGACAAAGTCCCTTCATGCACATTAATAATGGTTTTTGCAGTTTTCAAAAAAGGTATACCAAGTATTAATGGTGCATGGCCAGGAGTATTATCATTTTCCATATCAAGCACATAAAAATTAGCAGGAAAAATGAGATCTTTGACTCTTACCAGGACATCTTCTAGAACTCATGCTGGATGTGCTGTACTCCTGTTGGCAAGTTGGACAATTACTCCAGTTGGTGAAAGAACACCAATCTTGAGGCTTGAGTATACTGATTTGGGCATAACATTGATTGAGGCTCCCAAATCCAGCATAGCATTGGAGAACTCCATGTTGCCTATTGTGCATGGTATTGTGAAAGTTCCAAGGTCTTTGCACTTGGGTGGCATAGGTGGTTGGATGAGTGCAGACACATTTCTCCCCAAATTGACTCTCTCATTACCCCTTAAACGCCTCTTATGAGTGCACAGCTCTTTGAGGAACTTGGCATACTTGGGGATTTGCTTAATGGCTTCCAAAAGTGGGATATTAACCTCTATTTTTCTGAAGGTCTCCATGATCTCTTTATCCATGTTAGATTCAGAAGCTTTCCTTGATTGAGTCTGCCTATTGGGGAAAGGAAGAGTAATTTTCTGAACCACTTCTTCATCCTTTTTATTCTGCTGGACATTTGATTTTTCTGGTTCAGATTCAGAAGCTGGACTGCCTACTTGCTTGCCACTCCTCAAGATGATGGCACTCACATTGCCTCTTGGGTTGATCACCGGTTGGGATGGTAAACTCCCTGAACCTTGACTTTTCAGCTCATTGACTGTTGTGGCTAACTGACCAATCATAGTCTCCAAATTCTGCATATTGGTCTCTGTTCTCTGCTGGAACTAAAGAGTATTGGCAGTCAGTTGCTTCATTAAATCCTCAAGACTAGGCTCAGGTTTCTTGGGTGCTGGAGGAGGTGTATGGCTAGGTTTAGGTTGATTGTATCTTGCATGGGGTGGCTGGTAAGGGGGGTTAGAGGTATTCCCATACTTGAAAGCTGGATGATCACGCTACCCAGAATTGTAGGTAGAGGAATATGGG
Source organism: Biancaea sappan (assembly GCA_037074585.1). Taxonomy (NCBI): domain Eukaryota; kingdom Viridiplantae; phylum Streptophyta; class Magnoliopsida; order Fabales; family Fabaceae; genus Biancaea; species Biancaea sappan. Next base: position 67,899,661 of record CM073490.1, read on the forward strand.
TCATATCTCTATTGTTGTGGCTGCATGGGTCTACTAGGGAATATACCAGTACATGACTCAGTTGGGGTCTCTTGCAGCTGAGGGCACTGATCATTATGGTGGGTATTCAGGGAACAAATACCACAGACTGAAGGAGGAAGGGCTTGTTGTTGTGTTCTCTGATTTAATGCCAATTGCCTAACCATTGAAGCTAACTCTTCCAACTTATTTTCTATCCTTTGTTGCTCCATGGGAGGTGTCCTCACTTCATTGACAGTAACTGTTGGATCACTCAATCTGGTGCCAAATTGCTAAGCATTTTGGGCTATCTTGGCCAACAATTCGTTTGCTGCAGCAGGAGTCTTATCCACCAATGCCCCACCAGCAGCTGCATCAACTATGTATCTGTCCATAGGCAGTAATCCCTGATAGAAATACTGGATGAGAAGCTGCTCTGAAATTTGATGGTTGGCACATTTTGAACACAACTTCTTAAATCTCTCCCAGTACTCATGTAATGATTCACTACTTGCTTGTCTAATCCCACTGATGTCTTTCCTGATTGCTGCTGTTCTTGAGGCTGGGAAGAATTTTTCTAGGAACATCTTCTTCAGTTCATCCCATCTTGTAATTAAGGCAGTGGGCAAGTAGTAAAGCCAATCCTTGGCTGCCCCATCCAGAGAGAAAGGAAATGCTATTAATTTGATCTGTTCTTCTCCAACTCCATGTGGTCTCATGGTAGAGCAGACAACATGAAACTCCTTCAAGTGCTTGTGCGGATCTTCTCCTACAAGACCATGAAACTTAGATAACAAATGGATTAGACCAGATTTTAGTTCAAAATTAGCATCCAACTCAGGATAATTTATGCACAATGGTTGATAATGCACATCAGGTGCAATCAACTCTTTAATTGATTGTTCTTGCCTATTTTGAGGCACTTGTGCATTTTGGATATCCATCCCAGTTGTCCTAGCTGACTCAGAATCAGTAGACCCCAACACAATATCAGATGTGGAATCTGATTCAACTTCTACACTATTGACAACAAACTCAACAACTTCAGCAAGAATTTCAGAAACTATACTAGTCCTAATGCTATTACTTCTCACTAGCTTATGGAAGGTCCTATCTATTTCTGGATCAAAAGGTGGTAAGTCCACGTTATGAGACCTTCTCATACACTAGGAAGGGCAAAAATCACAAGAAAACAACAAAAGAACAAAAACAACAAAAGAACAAAAACAACAAAATAAGAACACAAGGCTCCAACCAAGGAAAATGACCAAAAATGAAGTATCTCAGAAAAATCTAATTTTTCTTGGAAAAATCCTTCACCAATTGGAGGCACAAAATCAACAAACAGAACTCAAAAATAAGATCTACAAAAATCAAACCAAAAATCACAATTAATTGGAAAAATGGTTAAAATCATTGTAAAATGGAAAAAAGTGGTCTAAACGTTGGCATTTTTATATACTTTTTAGTACCTATCTTAGTCAACCAGTCAATGCCCAGTCAGCATGTCTAGGTGGCCTCCAAGTAAGCAAAACGTCCATGTCAGCATTTTTCTCTCCAATAATTAGATCTGAAATTAAGCACATGAATTAATTGGGATAAAATTATGAATTTGAATCATATTAAATCTATAATTAATTTACACCCAATAAATTCAAAATATAATAAAATAGGAGAGTTGGCAACATTGAAATAGCAATAGGATTAAGATAGGGACTAAAAAATATATAAAAATGCTTGATATCAGTATTGCGCACAAATGCCCCTACTCTCAAGGAACCTTGCAAATGGACCTGGACATTGTCTACTTTCATTTGACTAGCCATAAAACTCACCACCTCTATTTGACTTCACTACTTTCACTTTCTTATCTAATTGCCTTTCCACCTCATCAATGAACACTTTAAGGAAGTGCACAGATTGAGATTTATCATGCAGCAAATAGATATAGCCATAACGTGAGAAATCATCTATAAAGGTGATAAAATATTTTTCACCGCCTCAAAAAGGGATGTAAAAAAGACCACAGATATCAGTATGCATAAGCTCAAGAAGTTGAGTGCTTCTTGTGGCTGCTTTCTTTAATGTATGTTTAGTTTGCTTTCCCTTAATGCAATCCACACATATATCCATGTCACTAAAATCCAACTAAGTTAAGATATCATTTTTCACCAACCTCGTTATCCTTTCTTTGGATATGTGACCTAATCTTTGATGCTACAAGTAGACAGAACTTTCATTTGGTGCACTACGTTTTATGCCTACACTACTTTCAACATAAAACAAAGATTCAACAAATTCATTATTCAAATTAAAACAGTAAAGCAAATCACATAAAGTACCAGATCCATAAAAGTACTTGTTTTTATATAATGCAGATGTAGCGTTACCAAATTTGAAATAAAAACCTAAAATATCCAGTTTCCCTATTGAAACAAGATTCCTAGCACAATCAGGTACAAAGAGACACTTTTCAAGATCTAAATGACATCCAGTGTCTAAGATCAATCTATAAGTCCCAATGCCTTCTATCCATGCTTTTATCCTGTTTTCCATGAACAAGTACTGTTCAGTCCCTTTTATGGGATGGATTGAACTGAATCCCTGTAAAACATGAGATACATGAGTAGTAGCACTAGAATCTAACCACTAGGTATTATTAGGAACCTCTATAAGGTTTGATTCATAGCATATAGAAACATAATGCATACCTTTCTTTTCGAACCAAGCCTTTTTTTTAGGACAATCTTTATTTAAGTGTCCTATTTTGTTGCATAAGAAATACTTAATTTGTTTCTTGATTTGGCCTTTAGCAACTTTCATTGGGGCCTTGCCCTTTCTTTTGTCCTTCTTGTCCTTTTTCCCCGGGTTGAACTTGCCGCTGCTAGCACCATCATGGGTAGTGAGGTGGATGGAGTGATCCTTCATCTTCTTTAATCTCTCTTCCTCCTGAACCAATATAGCCTTCAATTCCTTTGAGTTCCACTTATCCTTGAGAGCATTGTAGTTGATCTCAAATTGGCTAAATTCAGTAGGCAGGGAATTAATGATAAATTGTACCAGAAACTGATCACTTACTTCCATCCCCAAAGTCTTCAACTTTGCTGCTAGATTGGACATGTGAGTCACATGATCATGAATGGTCTGTGACCAGTCAAACTTGTTTGTAGTAAGCTCACTCATCAGGCTTCCTACAACTGACTTATTTGCCAAGTCTGACTCAGAATACTCCTTCACCTTTTCCATGAATTCCTTTGCATCATCCATCTTCGGCATTGATGGCTTTACATTTTCAGCTATGGTCATCCTCATGAGGTATAAGCTCAGTCTGTTCGAATGCTCCCACAGTTCATAGAGCGCAACATCATCATCTAAGCTTTCCTCAGTAATGGTTGCAGGCTTATCCTTATTAACTATGGCTACATCAATGTTCCATTGACCGAGATGGAACTTGATCTGTTTAGACCATTCACCATAGTTCAGCTCGTTGAACTTCACAATGTTGTTCACTGATCCCGAAAGGCTTATTGCATAACAAACATACATGCTCACCCATTAATGCTTTGAGATAAACTTTAAAAGATTCAGAAAACTTTGCATACAAACTTTAAGCATGCATTTAAAATTTCCTTTGGGCTATACTCAAATGCATAAACACCAAATTGATGTCAAATAAATTAGTCTTTAATAGAAAAATCACAACATGCATCAGTTAACTAAGTATGTTATCTTTGGATATACTCACTAATTAACTTAAGTATCATGAATTATCTCCTTAATGTTATAAATTACATGCAATGGTCCACCTTTAGGTGACTTCATAGTCATAAAATTTATAACTTCAATTGTTCAAATAAGACAAACATGTCATTCCATTCATGGCATCTATAAAATATGAACAACTGAAACACACTTATAAATGTTTAAACTTCAATCCAACTAGACCACTTTGGTCATAAACTAGTTTTCATCATATAGATAAATTACAAAGTGTAAAATAGCTTTCATAGTGAACATATAGCTTTCATAGTGAACATACATCCACATTCATATAATCCGGCATTTTATATGCAATAGAATAGTTATATCACATTCGCTTTAATGCCTCTTACGTAGATTAGATTGGCGGTCACCACTATAGCAGTAATATGACTCCGTTATAGTGGTATGTGACAGAAACATCCAGAATTTTTTAAAGACCCACCGCTATAGCGGTACAGGGCAGAGTCCATTATTCTATTTTCACAGAAAATAGTTATTACACCCATAACCCAAAAAAGCGAACAGTTCAATAATTAAAATAAATTCATGTACTGGGCATTCATTGGAAGGAAACCATGCCTTTGTCCAGAAATATGAAACTTGATATTGATGGATTCAAGAATCACATGAAACAAAAGAACTGTACGGGCCTCTTCCAGAAAACCGTGATTTCACAAGATTCATGAAGTATGTGTTGATAAAATTGAAACACATACACATATAAATGAAACTTGGGATTTATCCGATGTATGTGTAATGTAAAACACATATAATGTAATCAAGGAAAGCACAGTAACCACAAATGCGTAAAATGAAAAAATTGTGGAAATCGTAAAGATGCAATACGCAGAAATAATAATTTGCAGAAAACATTAACGCAAAAACAGTAACACGTATATTCATGAATTTCTGCATTTTCTAGGAAACAAATTTTATGGTGAATCATGAAAATCACAACCAGCTCTGATACCACATGTAAGTCAAACTTTTCATAATTTGGATCTTGATTTTCATGATTCACACAAACTAAATTATAAAAATACCTGGATCCATGTCTACGAATTCGAATATGTTTCTTTCCTCTGAATTTCTGCCTTTAAATCTCCTTGATAATTAGAAGGGAAAATAGTAACCATTATCACTTTTCTGAACAACGTTCTTTTTTTTGTTATTACTATTACTTTAAATTTGAAATTAGAGTAAAAAGGGTAAATTACCTTTTGACCCCTATAAAGTTTTTAATTACGTAATAGCCTCTCAATCATCACAAGAAGGCCCCAATATATTAAAAATTTATCATTTAGGTCCTTCAATGTTATATTATGTGAATTTAATAATTAATACCATTAAACTAAATTACATGGGTCACATATTAGAAAATAATCTAACATGCGGATATATATGAGATCTTGACAATTCATGTGTTTGTTAAGAGTATAAGTGCCACCCATGCAATAAATCATGGTGCCTTGTTATCACCATGTGGATTGATGAATTCTAATAATGTTGTTTGTTGAGTATATGAATATTGCTAGTTTCTCCAAGCGTTAAACATGTTAATAATTGTGAAAAGTCACTACATTATTTTTCGAGGGGCAAGAGTATTTCCAATAAAGCTGTGCATTAGATTTGTACATCGTAAATCAATTGTGTCCCTAGATTATGGGATACCTAGGGTTAGAGAACTCTAGAGGAACCTTATGGTTGTAAGTGATATGTGATGTGCTAAAATAATTATTCTTCTAAACAATTAAGTCTATTATTTTATTTTCACTTAGGAGAGTAATCCTCTGATGATAGTAATTTGTATGTGTGAGCTCATGTTATGGAGTAATAATCATTAGTTGGCTTGTTGCAGTATGATATATCTGCGTGATGAGTACACGTATATGTATACCTTCTTTGATTGAATGCTATTGATGTTGGGATAATGTTTAATTATTTATAGTCTTTATCTTGGAACGGTGGATGAGACATTATTTAATTATTTATAGTCTTTGTCCTAGAATGGTGGATGAGACCCCATTTAATTATTTGTGGTCTTTGTCCTATAACGGTGGATGAGACTCCATTTAATTATTTATAGTCTTTGTCCTGGAATAGTGGACATATTATAAATTTGAACTTATGCCGAATTAAATGGTTATTTATTTCATGTGTGCCTTATGTTAAGACTTTGGTTCAATTTATTTAAATATGGTGATTATGGCAAAACTCTTAATGTTAAAATGGTTGATGTTATGTGTTAAAATTATGTGATTGGGTCGTGTAATAATATGGATTCTGTATTTCCCTTTATGAGGCATGACTTAGTGATAATCATGTGCATAGGGTAGGGTTTCTCAACTTGACTATGTAGATTGTGTAGGATGAGGCTTGGGCCTAGTGTTGGTGGATGGGATATCAATTTCGTGTCCCATCCCTGTGAGCGGCATGCGGTGGTATTCCATTTAGTATAATTATTCCCTCATTGAGTATCTTTATACTCACCCTTTCTTTGTGCCTTTGTAAGTTCTGGTTAATTGGTGGGACTCTGTACAAGGAGTGGTAGAGCTTCCATGTCATCAACCCCCTCTTCGAATTTGGGTTGGCGTTAAAGTTAAGTATATCTGGGTTCCTTAAATTGTTCTATAGTGAATAGAATTCCTAGGTTTTTAGCGAGTATTATGATTGATTGGTTTCATGTCATTTCTTCATATACATTTGTTATGTGTGCTAGTGTGTGAAGATAGGCTTACGATGGTGGTATGGACCTCATTACTGTACTGGTCATGTCCCCGGATTTAGGGTGTGACACCTCGACACGTGTAACATTGACTAATCAGTTTTCGATACTTGAAACTGTGAGGGGTGAGTCTAATTCAACTGACTCACTAAAATAGCCCTACCTATCACATATACACGACTATGCATGCCAAAAAACAAAGATATAATGCATGATTATATGAACACAACCAGTGAACTATGCATAGGCACCCCGTCAGTCAAACCTTATAATTTCACACTATATGTACAAGTGTAGGTAAGGGTAATTAGGCAACATAATCAACAATAAGTACAATTATCATATAGCTCAACACTAGTCATGCACAGTTATGTAAACAAATATGCTAATCGATCACACGGCACCATCGAAATAGAATAGCTAACACAACTTACACGATATCACATTTACATTTGATATCCATAACATAAATCCAATCACAAGTCATTACATGGCCATACAAATTCAACACATATCATTACAAGCAATCACAAAATCAAGTACCTCACGTGCTTTCATCCTTACTATTCCCTGTCACTAGCACTGTCACGGTCTTGATGTAAACAGGCTATCATGGCAACCCATTTACAAATAATCCTACATGTTAAAGTCCAAGACCGCCTGTGGCTAGACCATGGGTAAATGGTCCAGCCTACGGTCCTGACTTTTTTTAAAGCTGAATCATATAAAGATAAAGGATTTCAGGTGAAGAGGAGGAAAAATCAATCGAAGTTAGATTCCAAATGAAGACAAGTAAGGATTGTAGCCGAAGAAGATTTCAGGCGAAGATGAAAGGAGTGCCAGAGAACTGAGCACAGCCATAGGCGAGGTGGACCAAAACGAAGAGGGATTTTAGATGAAGAAGGAGCCAGAGCAATGAGCATAGCCACAAGCGAGGCAGACCAAGATGAAGAGGAAGAAAGAGTCGAGAGTATTGAGCACAACTATAGGCAAGGAAAATGAAGATGAAGAGGGATTTTAGATTAGGAGGATTTCAAATGAAGACAAAGAAGGAGCTGAGAGCACTGAGCATAATCACAGGCGAAGTGAGGTCACGAGGCAAGGAAGCGAAAGGCCAAGAACTTAGTGACAAAGCTCAGATGAAGTGAAGTAGTGATTAGTGATTCGGTGAACCCTAATAGAGATGTAGTAGACGAAGACGAACCAAGATGGAGAACTCGAGAGATTAAGAGTGTGGTGTGAGAGTACGAGTGCAAAATTGGGAAACACTGGTAGAATTGAAATGGAAGCTTTCAAAGAACTAAGGAAATGTAGAATTGGGAACGCTAATTAGAAAGGAGAAGACAAGAATAAGAAAGAAGACAACACTATGGATGAACAAAAAAAATTAATAATTTTTTTAAAAAGGGTCAACCCACAGTCCTAAATAGGTTAGACCGTTTAGGCTCATTTTTAAGTAGGCCTAAATTGCTCAACCTAGGACCGCCCATTTACAAGCAATCTCGATCTAACTCGAGGGCTAGGGCTATTTCCTCGGTACTAGCCATCACTAGCATCCTTCCATGTCACCTCATCTACATCACACCATCTCATCGTACATCCTTATTTCATCACACGCCCTCACGATGTATGTCTACATATGAGGTGCGATTTACAAAATCATATCACATGGCTCTCCCTAGCCATCTCAATATCTCTCCTTATTCCACCACACGTGGTTATACCACAATTTTGGCATCATGGTGCCAACCTCAACAATATGTCTGTCAACACGCGTCCTATCATGACACATCTCATATCCTCCACATTCTTCCTCATTTCCTTCAATTGTAGCCACATTTTCATAATTCAAATCTTTACACATGCTTGAGTATAGACTCATGAATCCAAAAACAATTTATCATCATTTATTTCATAGGGCCCCTACTCTAGCATATGTTTTATACATGAATCTCGTGCAACTCACCATGCACATGTCATCGTTATTCAAATAGATAGCAATAAGAGGTCATAATTGGGAATTTCCAAAATTAGTTTACCTGAGGGCCACATATATCGGAAAGCATCATTCTACATTAGTCTTACAATCATATTTCATATAGATGACCCACACATATCATAAGGCAATAAATCTATACAGTCACAACTATACACAACAGTAACATCTCCCTGTAACATCCTGATATCTTAGGCTATTACTTTAGTTAAACATGATATGTGTTCACGAGATTTAAATTAAAATTTTGAAAATGTCAATGATTCAGTTGTAATTAGAAATATGACAACAACATAATTTTTGGGACATATTTGCAGATTTGGTATGATTGTGTGAAGGATATGATAGTTAGAAAATGAGATAAGGTGTGGTAAATAATTTTAAATTTCTTTTTGAAGAAAAAGGAAAATTTTATTAAATGCAAGAAAGACCCAAGTGAATTAATATTGAAAGTAATAGCTATTTGAGCAATTTAATTAAAGAGTGATCATGTGGAGCATGAGGGGACACATTTACACCTAGGGACCCATTGGATTTAACTTAAGCTTTTGAAGAAGCTTCTTCCTTGTGCATGATAGAAGAAGGTGGAGAGAGAAAAGCCAAAGGGCAGTAGTAGAAAAGAAAGAGAGGAGAAACTGGGCTGTGGTGGTCATTGTCGGCCACCACCTTATCGTTGGCTGATGAGGTTCCCTTCCTTGGCCTTTTTTCCCTCCTTTGACTTGGTCTATACAAGCAGAAGTGACCGAGAGATAGAGAACAAGAGACGGTTAGAGGAGCTTCGACAGGGAGACACGAAAGCGTGCAGTAGCAATGAGAGACACCCCACGGTGGCAAGATGGTTTGAGCATAGGAATAAGAGTGGAAGTGACTCAATTGCTAGTGAAGCATTGCATCGAGAGGAAACCATCCCTTTTATGCATATCTCCTCCAGGTGGAGGTGTGGATGGATTTTAGCATGGAAACAAGGTGAGGGACTCTAATCTACCTAGGTTGCTTTTCTCATGCATAGTTCATTAATGAAGTATATATATATATAGACCACCATTGTGATCATGTTAGAAGTACACAAAGGTTAGATATGATATATGATAGAGTAAATCATAATTTCATTTTATGAATTATATGAAAAGTAAACCATTTGGGATACTTCACAAGAAAGCATAAAGAGTTCAAAATTTTGTTATTTGATTGCTAAGAGTGATAACTTGTTATTAGGGTCAATTATGTACTAAATATTTACAATTATGTGATTGTAGTTATGTGCACTTATGTTTTAACATTGAAATGTGCAAGTGTATATGACTATTCTTAGTGGCCTTCTTTATGCATAGATAAATTTAGCCATGCAAGGGGAAATTCGATGACTACATACAAGGAAGCATAGGTATGTGGGTGCAAAGTAGTATATACATATCTTACAATGTGTACATTTTATAATGTTTCACTGTGTAAATATATGTATATATGTATACTTGTCAATGAACCAATCAAGCTAAAGTGATAGGGATCTCTAACCTTTCTTGATTGTATTTTCATATATACACATATATATATATTATTAATATGAGTTCAAGATTTCGGAACCCTTATGTGTGCTAATAAAGAAGAGCTATGAAAGTGCATGAAGTGTACATAACTTTTGATGTATGTATAAATGAATGGATAATTGATTAAAAGCTTCAGTCAATAATACTTGTGTGTTTATATGTGGGCTTTTATTTTGATTGTTGATTGAGGCTCCAATCAGAGAATAGGTTGTGTTGTGAAGATATACGTACATGTATATACGTTGTCTCCTTGGATCCTTTGTTATGCATGGTAGCGAGCATCTATGTGCATGAATGCATGCTTGTAATCATGTACCCTTGTAGATATGTATATATTTATACCAATGGTTATAGTGGAAACTTAAAAAGGTGTGCGTAGATGTGTGCATATCCGTCTACTTCCTGAAATGTGTATAAAGGAGTTTTGTACATGGACATGTATATATATATATTTATATGTATGTATTCCTATCTCTCCTCATGCATTAAACTTAAGGATACACACACACACACACACACATATATATATATATAATTTATAAATTATTTATAGAAGGAAGCATACACTCACTCACCTAAGATTTACGAACTAAATGGTAAGGATATGAGTATAAATATATGTGTGTGTGTGTAGAATGAGTTATGATTGGATGATATGTGATGATGGTTGTCTAATGTGTAATGTGGAATTGTGATGTATAATTTGTGAATTGGAATTAATAAGAAATGAACTGAATGGTTGAATGAGAATGTGATTTAGTGCTATGCTCTGGTGGATAATGCTGTGTACATATTATTATGTTGAAAATGTGCTGATTATGTTATGCTTTGAATTGTGAATTATTAAGATTTGTTATGGCTTGAAATTTGGATGTGTATATGTTTGGAAAAAAAGGAAAGTATGGTGGTGCACCCCATGGAATCGACACACTCGGAGCTATAAGGGTGGAGATGCTTTATTATTAGAGAGATAAGGGCAGATGTGGTTGGGGCTGTGGGCAATGATCTAGAGGTACCCTAGACAACCCGGTTGGTACATGAATCTGTGTAATTGATTGATTGTTTATTGTTATAAGTTGATCTGAATTGTGTTATATTGTGATGATTTGGTTGCATTTATGATCCCTTGGTTTGTTGTGATTTGGTGCGTATAATTTTATAGCACATAAAATATTCCAGCAAGTATACTGGGTCACAACAAGTAATAAAGTGATGAGTAGAGTATCGTCCCACAGAGATTGAGGTATCAAATAAAATTCAATTAGGCTAAGTGAAATGCTATTAAGACTTATGAGGGAAATTTCAGAAATTACATAAAAAAAGGGGGGGGGGGAGGGGTGATGATCGAAACAACACAATATAAATAACTGAAATTTAAATAACTAGATAGAAAACAAAACAGAGAAAAGATGTGGATTGGTCACAAATTTCATGGAATTGTACATCATCATCATTTCCTTTGAATATTCTTGGCTAATTCTATTATGTAATCTTCAATCTAAAATTCTCAGAAAGTCTTCTAAGACTGAATTATATTAAAATTATAGTTAGGAAGATCTTCACTAATCTATAACTCAAATATAATCCGATGAAGTCCTAATTACATCAATGCCCCGCAATCGCATATGACATGTTATCTCTTGTCCTACTCGTTACAAATACATAGCAAACGCATTCATGTATAAATAACAAGCTTCATAGAACAATAAATAAAATAGAACTTTGGCCAAGAAAATACTCATTGGTCCAAATGAATTAAAGTACAATTTCCATTTCATCAAATGACCGACTACACAAGAAAATGAGATTGATTTCGTTGGTCTAATCCGATTAATTCATAGACAAATTAATCTTTGAATCATTGAAAAATAATTCAATTAAATTACAATCCATTCAATGTTGGCCAATTTTCTAAAATATGATTGAATCCAAAAGCTTTGAAATTACAATCTAACTTATCCAAAATAATTGACTAAAATCTTAGATCAACCATTCAATTAAGTCATGAAGCTCAAGAAAATTATTCAAGCCACATAAATAAAACTATCAATATCTAGATAATCTAATTTATGGTGGAAATTACAAGGTCAAGCTCAATATCTAGCTAACTTTAGCATAGACATAAAAATCCCAAACTCATTGAAGGTTCATCAAACATTCAAGAGGAAGAATAATCAGTAAAATCCATTCCATTAAACGAAAATGCATTAAAATCGAAATTGTTCAGCAATAAAACATCATAGAACCAAACTACATCAATCCTTAAACTTAGAAAATTACATGGAAGAGAAGGAAAAACATGACAGAAAACAGAAAATACAACAGAAATCTAAGAAACTATGAAGGAAAATGCAAGAAAATGAAGGAAAATGGGAGAAGGAGAGCCATTCCCAAGTGGGAAGGCTTCCTTTCCCTCTAACCAAGCTAGAGAGTTGCCTCTATGTTACTCCCAACCACTGCTGCCCAAGGAAGGCAGAAAAATGGTGCTAGGACTTCTTTTCTGAAAAATGACTTAGCCTCCTTAATAAATTTCGATTTTTTGCAAATATAAAACTGATCTAACACATGCCTAAAGGGATATTCTGCCCTAGATGCCTCCTTGGATGCCTCTTCCATGATATGGCAGTACTTTGACAGCAAAACAACAGCAAAATTAATATTTCTGCAGCAGCAGAAAAGTATGGCAGCAGCAGAATGGTATGGCAGCAGCAGAATTAATATTTCTGCAGCAGAAAGTGACAAACAGCAGCAGAATATCATGGCAAAATTAATATTTCAGCCATGCTTTTCTTGACCTACGAAAATTAATATTTCTGCCCAAAAATTCTGACTACATGGCATTGAATAAGAGTTCAAGTGGGCCCCACATCCAGCATATCCTAGTAAGCATCTACATCACCCAAAAAGTGCCACATTAGCATCCAAATCATCATCTTTGTCCATGTCAACACTTTTCTCTCCAAAATTAAAATTTGTAGGAATTAAATTGAGCATTTTACAATTCAAGTTCTAAAAATATAAAAATTGAGACACATTCAATCCATAAATAGTTTATACCCAATAAATTCCAAAACATAATAAAATTAGAGAATTGACAAAATTAAAGAGGCAAAAATGACTAAAATAGGGACTAAAATAAATGGAAAAAGTATGTTATCATGATTATATTATGCTGTGGTGTTGGTACTTGATGGACCCAAAAATATAAGGTCAGGAATAACCACACACACACACACACACACACATATATATATATAAGCTCAACATTGTTAGTTAATTCTAAATTAGTTTCTTCTTTTATATTATGGGTTGGTTGGATACTTGTTATTTGATAATGTCTATTATAAGATGTCTAATATTGGATGATCAACTATGACCTTATGTTTGCGGTGAACTGTGTTAATGCTTTGAGTTCTCTGTGAATAGACCTACAGTGTGAACAAATGAGTATATCTCTAGCTACAGGTATGATTGTATGTATACTCCTTCACATATTTGTATTATGTTTATGTGTAGAGGTAGGGTAAAGTTTTCCTCACTAGGTTAATATGACTTATACTCGACATTTTTAGGTGTGAAGGGAGCTTAGCGATGGTATCAAGTATGGTGACAAACTTCCCTTTATTAGGGGATGTGGTACAATCTCATCTCTCTCTTTTCTTTTGTTTCGCTCTAAACATGCTCAGGTAGGTTAATTAAGCTGTGTATGCTAATTAAGGGTTTGAATGTTACTGCGGTTTAAGTATTGATTGATTATGTGTAGGGATCGTGATCGAGCTGATATATTTGGAAATAAATTTTGTTAACTTCAATCACGTGTTAAAGGAAAAAAAAACATACTGGCTTATGAGATTAAATTAGTCGGACTGTTGAATGGATTTTGGATAGAAGTAAGGCTTATGGAAAAGGGGTTGAGTCCTCTTCCATGCTTGTCACATACTTGGTCCTGGGATGTGACACTCCCTGATCCCATAAGTCTTATGCATGTAATCATATACATTTACAAATATATATATATATATATATATATATATATATATATATGCATTGGTTCCATTACCTACCATGTTATACTACCCATAATTACCGCAATTCATTTACATGTTTCATACATAACATACACTCCCTTATACTATTTACATTCATCACCCACACACAGGTATGCTTGTTCAAATTGTAAGCATGTGAGGTTTTATATACATTCATCATAATGTCACCATATCATGTGTTTACATAATTTACTACACTCAGAAAAGACCTAGAAAGAAAACAAACAAGGCAAAGCTAACTTCCATCATTTGCATTCCAACGCTAAACTCTATCGTGTTTTGTGCATTATTCAGAGGGAGAATATGCATAACCAGATTTGGAATCAATCTCTAACAACTACAACACAAGAGTATGCGACACGAAATCAAAATTGCAAGTTTAACCCGACTTTAAACCGTCCAATTCTTTGAACAAACGAATTAGGGTTCATGACAATGAAAGTATGATAGATTGGGATTTCTAGCCCTTACCTCAATTCCTTAAAGTTTTATGATGTCAGGGAAGGTTGTCAGTGATCGGAATCTTGTCGAAGAACACAAAGAAGGAAGGGTCTTGAAATTCTCTTGGGTGGTGTTAGGATTGATTTGGTGGCTAAGGTTTTAAATCTTCTTGAGGTAGCGTGTATATGTGATCTAGGGTTTAAAGTCTTCTTGAGGTGGGATGCATTTACTCAAGGTGGCTAGGGTTTGAGGTAGTATCTAGTGTTTCTCTTTCTGAAGTGGCATCTAGGGTTTCTCCTCTTAAAGTGACGTATAGGATTTAAAGTCTCTAGATGGCATCTAGGGTTTGAAGGCATGAGTGGCATTTATATCTGAGAGGCGTCTAGGGTTTGGAATGGTATCTAGGGTTTATTGGCCACCAACTTATTTAGGTTAAGTCAGACTCCAATATGTTTTTTTGTAATTTAGGTTAAGTGTAGAACTAGGACTCCTTTTCTTTTTAGGTTAAGTATGGAACTAGGACTCTCTTTTTTCTTTTGTATTTTATTTATTGTGTGCTTATCTACTTACTTATTTTATTATGTTTTTATACTCTTTCTTTTATTTATATTGTTATATTTCTATGTGATTAGCCATTTTTTATTTATATTATTATATTCCAACATAGTTATCCATTCCTTTAATTTAAAACCACACGCCTCTTTTAGTACTGTTACTATTGTTATTATTATTATTATTTTCTTGCTCTTATCTAACTTACCCCAATGCCACATGCCTCCATTTTGTCATTATTATTATTTTCTTTTTCTTATCTAACTCACCCTAATCCCATAAGCCTTCACTTTATCCATTATTTATTTTATTTAACTTACACAATTTTATTTACTTATACTCTTTATTCACATGCCACATTATGGAATAACAATATTATTTTATCCATTAATTTATCTATCTTACTCTCATAAAAGTTCCACACTACACCAAACTATCCCCCAGCAAAGTTTTCACTAGCATCCATCACGCCACACAATAGAATATTAACAATAGGGTGACCTATGAACATATTTCTTTTTATGCCATTTAAAACAAAAGAAAAATTTCCCCCGTACTAGAATACACACCTCGAAGTCCTACAATACTAATACTCAAGGGCCTCAGGTATTACACTACACATATAAGGTGTTAGAAAGGTGCTCTAAAGGCAATCACTTTTAGCATTAGATGTACAAACTCAGTTATTAATTCAAATCTGTTTTCTTCATTATTTATGTTCATATTCATAAACTCAAGATTAAATTGTTATATAAGTAGTGAAGTCCATGACACAAAACATAGCATGAAGGAAATTATGATGGCAATCATAATGTGAGGTTCTTATCATGTGTAATTATATATGTATCTAAAATATCCCTAGTCATAGGATCACCTAAGACTAGACATCAGTGATCTAGATAGACTAGCACATGTTATGCTTCTTGATTTGATCAAGCAGCTGTCTTCATAAGCTGTAAGCATAAGATGTTTTAAGTGAACATGTGAAAGCTTGTTAAGGGTAACAAATACATTAGATGACTTGTATAAGACATCACATGAGTACCTATTCAAATATCAGTGATAGGTCTCATAATGGCTAACATTGTAAGTATCCTTAGACTTGAAGAACTCAAGTTATCTTGGATATAGATCTTGTGTTTTGACTCTATTCCTTGTTACTTACTATGGGTCACTCTTAGAGTGGTGATTGGGCACAGCGTGAAGTATTTGAAGATATTTGAGTAATCAACAGAGGATTCACCACTCTTGATAGAAGGAAGTATACCCATGGCTACTTGTTGGGATAATCGCTAAAAAGTCTTTGGCTAAAGCAGACTTGTCATGAAGATGGTCTTCAATGACATAGTTTAAAGTGATTGGTCCCATAGGACAAGGAACTGACTAATTAGGCTGGACGTGATGTAATAAAGTCTAGTGGGATTTGACACATAAGCCATACTCTGAACCAAGTGGGTATAAGACGGTGAAAGGACACATTGCATAAACAAGCTTTATATCATGACCCCCAATCGAGTTTATGATCGGCGTGGATGGTGCCTTGACCACATTGCCGCAAGCCTAATTTCCTTAAATCCAAGACCTTCTTAAACATAGAAATACCTTTTATAAACATATGATTACATATACATTATACTATTCAAAAATAAAATTACAATAATGTTTCGAAAACTCATTTACATGATGTAGCGAAACCTACCCGATTACAGAGCCTTTCTAGAATTCCTTAATTACAGACTTGAATAGATAAATCTAACTAAGACAATATTGTACCTTGAGTGATGGGGAGGTCCTTGAGTGTAATACCCGTTAATTTCAGAATATAATTCGCTTAAGAGTATTTTAGAATTCTACAACGTTACTTTAGTTATTGATTTTGGTCATTTTTAATTTTCATATTTAATTGTTCTCTTTGAATATTATTTATGAAAATTGAGTTAAATGACTGGACTAAATATTTGCACAATGAGGGATATATTCTAAGAATGGTGAAATTCATGGAAAAAGTGGTTTCAGAATGGTCAATTAATCCATTTATTGTAAATTGACTGGATGGGTTTGGATGTTGGGTTATGGATACCCATGGGTTATTGAATAACCCATTAGAAATATTTAATATAAAGTTTCAATAGTAACCCTCACTTTTTCACTCAGCCGAAGGAAGCAGAAAAGATTTCTCTCTCAGTTCTTCATTTTCTTCTCAAATCATTTCCTTGATCTTCAGAATTTCTGATTATTTGTTCGGTTCAAAAGCTTTGTAAGGATCAAAGGTAAGCTTTAATCCGATTATTTTCCTTAAATTTCAGTTTATATACAAGATCAAGGAGGTTTTGTTCTTGAAGATTTTGATGATAATTCATGAATCTCAGTTGTTTTAGAAGTTATATTTGAGTTATAATCGGTTAAAAGAGTTGAGATTCTGGTTTTGAATCAAAAGAAAGGAAAGGATGAATTTTTTTGAAAGATTTTCTGCAAAATTCGAAGTACTGTAGCAACTGAAAATCTGAAATTTTTCTTCGAGTTACTGTAGCGACCAGAAATTTCGGGAAAAAAATCTGAAAAATTTTCTTCGGGTACTGTAGCAGTACTGTAGTGTCGGCAGTCAACGGTACTGTAGCAGTCAACGTTACTGTAGCGAACCGGCACTGTAGCGAAACGTTACTGTAGCAACCCGTTACTGTAGCAGTCAGAAAATTTTACGTATTTTCGTGATTTTGTTTCCTTTCTTATGATTCCTTGTAATATATTTTACTAGGAAATTTTCCTACACAAATTCTAGTGTGGAACAAGGTAAACTTGGACAAAAATCAAGGTGAGTGAATAACCTTGCTCAGCTAATTTGATATTACTAGTCAAAGTACAATATAAGTCCCATTTACAATATTATTTGGATAATAAGCAATTAATTTTTCATATGGGAGTATATGATGATCAGTAGAAATAAGAGTATGAGGAAATTATTTATCTCATGACAATTGTACTATGTGATGAATTCTCACTATTTTATTAATGAGTAAAGATCTACAGGATCTAATACACGAGTGTGAAAGGGTTAAAGTCCCATACTACTCGGTGTATATCTAAGAAATCTTATACACGAGTTTGAAAGGGTTAAAGTCCCATACTACTCAGTGCATATCTATGAAACCTATACACGAGTTGAAAGGGTTAAAGTCCCATACTACTCGGCGTATACCTATGAGATCTTATTCACGAGTTTGAAAGGGTTAGAGTCCCATACTACTCGGTGTATATCTATGAAATCTTATTCATGAGTTTGAAAGGGTTAGAGTCCCATACTACTCGATGTATAAGATAATTAATTATATGAGTAAATGTGGTATTTGTACTTTTGATATTTTATATAGTACAGTTATTTACTTACTGAGTTTTTAAATAAACTCACACTCCCTATGATTATTTTTTTTCAGATACAGAAAATAAAGAACAAGAGTATCCGTTTGAAGATTAGAAGCCCCTTGGGTTTATTCTCTATTTCTGTCTGGTGGGACACCAGTACTTATTAATGTGGATATTAGAAAAGCTCTGTATTTTCTATAGGTCTCCTAGGCTTGCGATGAGATAGAAATATCAGACTATGTATGTCTATATTTGCTTATCAGATGAATATAATTCTGTAGTGTGGAATGAATGATTAAGGTTGAATGTAAAACCTTACAGAATATATGTATATAACGTATGTTTGAGAATTATATCAAATGAGTAGTATCTTTTCACATGCTCAATTTTTAGGATGTGACAAATTTGGTATCAGAGGAAAGGTTTTATAGGTCCCCTATAGAGTACAGAGCAAAGTGATCTTTGTGGGCCCTTCCCTATTGTCGTGAGCCGCGGCATGACCATAGGATTAGGTTCCATAAAAGACCTTGTAGAGTATAATGTCATTTTATAGATAACTTCTCAGTGGGGCTAGTAAGTGATATTTTGTTTATGTCTGAAAATTGTCTGTTATGTGTGTAGATCTGTGACAGATCAATGTCAGAAGGATCTTCTAATAATAATGAGCATATGGGTCTAAGGAGGGCCATAAATCCACCAGTACATGTGCAAGATGATCCTAACCGTGGTGATAGTTTACATGCTCAAAGTAATGAGGGCGCAACTAGTGAGCAAGCAAGAAGAGTCGAACCTGATGCTCACGTCGGTAATGTAACTATTGCACATGTGATTCATTTGATGAATGAACGATTTGACCGATTTGAGGCTGAAATGAGAGGTCGAGCTGCACAAGCTAACCTGCCAGTGGATCCTCCTATTGTTGAAGCTGAAAATGTACCACCAGTTCCGTTAGCGGGAGGAGTTAATGTAAGAGAGGTAAGAATGTCTGAATTCAAGAAAATGAGGCCTCCTACTTTTTCAGGGGAAGATCCCAAAGAGGACCCACAATGTTTCCTTGAAGATTGTGAAGCAATCTGTGATGCTATAGGGTGTTCTCCTACTCAAAAGGTAGAATTCACTTCCTTTCAGTTAAAAGGTAGGGCTGGTAAATGGTGGAGGAACTGGAAGAAAGCTAGAATTCAAGGCGCACCGCCAGTTATGTGGATAGAATTTTACAGATTGGTTATGGATGAATTTCTTCCGGCGAGTGAACGATCATCCAGGGCCAAAGATTTTCTGTATCTACGGCAGGGAACCATGACTGTTGATGAATATTCAGCTCAGTTTGTTAAATTATCTGAATATGCCCCTGAAATCATTCCTTCTGAAAGGAAGAAAATAGAAAAGTTTGTGGAAGGGCTTCGTGATGCCTTATATGATCAAGTGGGTTCTAATATGAACGATTACTCTTCGTACTCAGAGGCTGTTGATGTGGCCCGAAGAATGGAAAAGAGGTCAAAGAATAAAGAAGAATATCGTCAAAAGAAGAAAGCTAGATATAGAAGATCTTTTGATCAAGGGGAAGACTCAGGGACTTTGAAACCCTTTACTGCATCACAACATGCTCCAGCCACTCCTACTAAGTCAACTTATTCTACAGCCAGTGTGGCTAAGCCTCGTTCAGAGAGCAGGGGTGGTTTTAGCTCTTCTAGTAGAAGAGGTACTCAAGGTAGAAGGGAAAAACCTCAATGTCCTGAATGTGGAAAGTTTCACTTCGGAGAATGCAGGTTAAACACTGTTGGTACAGGCTGTTTTCACTGTGGACAAAAAGGACATTTTATAAGGGAGTGCCCTCAGCTCATGACAAGACCAGGTCAAGGGTCTACTTTGCCACCTCGACTACAATCTATTACTCAAACACCAACCCCTTCAATAGGGGGTAGTATGGGAAGAGGTTCTGGAAGAGGCCAAGGTGACCGTGGAAAACAAGCTGCTGGCAGAGGAAATGCAAGAGTATATGCTCTAACCCGACAAGATGCTCAAACATCCAATGCTGTAGTTACAGGTATATTATCTGTTAATACTTTTGCTGCACGTATTTTGTTTGACCCCGGTTCTACTCACTCATATGTGTCGCCCCTATTTGCCAAGAGATTTGCATTTGATTCGATTATTCTTAAAGAACCATTCTTGGTTTCCACACCGATGAGAGAGACTTTGATGGTTAAAACATGTTATCGTTCTTGTAAAATAATCGTTGGAGGCATGGAAACTGAGATAGATCTTATGGTTCTCAATATGTTAGATTTTGATGTGATTTTAGGGATGGATTGGTTATCTTCTTGTCATGCTACTATAAATTGTCATGACAAAGTTATTTCCTTTAATATGCCGGGGAGGAGTAATTTTGTGTTTCAAGGAGATCGAGGTGATGTACCTTGCAACATGATATCTATGTTAAGTGCCCAGCGTATGTTGCGAAAGGGATGTCAGGGATTTCTAGCTTTTATCAAAGATTTAGAAAAGAAAGAACAGAAGTTAGAAGACATTCATGTGGTTAATGAATTCCCAGATGTGTTCTCAGAAGATTTACCTGGATTACCGCCAGAAAGAGATATTGAGTTCAGTATTGATTTGGTCCCAGACACAAGACCAATTTCTATTCCACCTTATCGTATGGCTCCTGTTGAGCTAAAAGAACTCAAAGAACAATTGGAAGATTTGTTAAACAAAGGGTTCATTCGCCCAAGTTTTTCACCTTGGGGTGCTCCTGTTCTTTTTGTGAAAAAGAAAGATGGTTCTATGAGATTATGTATAGATTATCGTCAGCTGAATAAAGTCACAGTGAAGAATAAGTATCCTTTACCAAGGATAGATGATTTGTTTGATCAGCTTCAAGGAGCAAAATACTTCTCAAAGATTGATCTAAGGTCTGGATATCATCAGTTACGAATTAAGAGTGATGATATACCTAAGACTGCTTTTCGTACACGGTATGGACATTATGAGTTTCTTGTGATGTCTTTTTGATTGACAAATGCACCAGCAGCATTTATGGATTTAATGAACAGAGTGTTCAAATCATTCCTTGATAAGTTTGTAATTGTATTTATTGATGATATCTTGGTGTATTCAAAGAGTCATGAAGAACATACTGAGCATTTGAGAATAGTGCTTCAGACCTTGAGAGAGCATCAGTTGTACGCAAAGCTCTCAAAATGTGAATTCTGGATGAGTCATGTAACGTTTTTGGGACATGTTATTTCCCAAGAAGGTATTCATGTAGATCCAAGTAAAATTGAAGCAGTAAAACAATGGCCTCGACCAACAACTGTGTCTGAAGTACATAGTTTTCTTGGCTTAGCAGGATATTACCGTCGCTTTGTCAAGGATTTCTCTAAGACAGCTCTCCCATTAAATAAGTTAACCCGAAAGAATGTTAAATACATTTGGGATGATTCATGTGAGCAAAGTTTCACCCAATTGAAAGAGTGTTTAACTTCTGCACCAGTCTTAATCCTACCATCAGGACCAGGGGGTTACTCTGTATTCTGTGATGCCTCAAAGATAGGCTTAGGATGTGTGTTGATGCAACATGGTAAAGTCATAGCTTATGGCTCACGTCAGCTTAAAAAGCATGAATTGAATTACCCCACTCATGATTTGGAAATGACAGCTGTAGTGTTTGCCCTAAAGATTTGGAGACATTACTTGTATGGGGAGACTTGTCAAATTTTTACAGATCACAAAAGCCTTAAGTACATTTTTGAGCAGAGAGATCTCAATCTAAGGCAACGAAGGTGGATGGAACTTCTGAAAGATTATGATTGTACCATCCTCTACCATCCAGGTAAAGCAAATGTAGTGGCTGATGCTCTAAGTCGAAAGTCTATGGGAAGTTTAGCTCACATTGCCACTATTAGGAGGTCTCTAATACATGAACTACAAGAATTGGAAGCTGATGGAGTATTCTTCGAGATCACTGAGTCAGGTACATTTCTGGCTCATTTAACAGTTAGATCATCCCTTGTAGAAAAAGTAAAAGCAACTTTAGAAAATGACATTGATATGGTCAAAATCAGAGATAAAGCAAGGCAAGGTCTAGCACCAAGTTTCTTGGTAGATGAAGAAGGAGTCTTATGGTTTAATGGGAGACTCTGTGTCCCCAACATTGAATCTTTGAAACATGAAATCTTAATGGAAGCTCATGGTTCGCCCTACGTTGTACATCCTGGTGCTGTGAAAATGTATCAGGACTTGAAACAAGTTTACTGGTGGGAGGGCATGAAGCGAGACGTGACTGACTTTGTAGCTCGATGTTTGACTTGTCAGCAAGTTAAAGCTGAACATCGACGACCATCTGGATTGATGCAAAAACTAGATATTCCCGAATGGAAGTGGGAAATGATCACTATGGATTTTGTAGTAGGTTTACCTCGGTCAACAAAAGGAAATGACTCAATATGGGTCATAGTGGATCGACTTACTAAGTCAGCACATTTTCTTCCTGTTCATACCACTTTCAGTGTAGCAAAACTTGCTCGAATTTATGTTAAAGAAATAGTGAAACTTCATGGTGTACCAATATCCATTATATCATACCGAGGACCTCAGTTTACTTCTCGGTTCTGGAAAGTCTTTCAAGAGGCTTTGGGTACCAAAGTGAATCTTAGCACAGCATTCCATCCTCAGACTGATGGACAGTCCGAAAGGACAATTCAGACTTTAGAGGATATGCTAAGAGCTTGTGTGATGGATTTCAGTGGAAGTTGGGAAGATCATTTGTCTCTTATTGAATTTGCTTATAATAACAGTTACCAAGCCAGTATTCAGATGGCACCTTTTGAGGCTTTGTATGGGAGACGGTGTCGATCTCCTATAGGTTGGTTTGAACTTGGTGAAACCAAAATATTTGGACCTGAGATGATACAAGAAGATATAAATAAAGTTAAACTGATCAGAGAGAAGTTGTTAACTGCTCAGAGTAGACAGAAGTCTTATGCGGACAACCGACGACGTGACCTTGAATTTGCAATAGGTGATATGGTTTTCTTACGAATCTCACCTATGAAAGGAGTAATGAGATTCGGGAAGAAAGGCAAGCTTAGTCCGAGGTATGTTGGCCCATATGAGGTTGTAGACAGAGTGGGTAATGTGGCATATCGCCTAGACCTACCTTCCAACCTAGAGGGAGTTCATCCAATATTTCATGTGTCCATGCTACGGAAGTATCTTCCTGATCCTTCTCATGTCATTCAACCCCAAGAAGTTCATTTTGATGAAACTCTCACCTACGAAGAGGTACCAGTAGCTATCCTTGATAGAAAAGTCAAGAAATTGCGTACCAAAGAAATTCCTACTGTCAAGGTTCTTTGGAGAAATCATTCTCGCGAGGAAGCTACGTGGGAGGCAGAAGATGAGATGTGGAAAAACTATCCACATTTATTTGAAACTTGAGGTACGATTTTAATTCGGAGGACCGAATTCTTTTAAGGGGGGTAGAATGTAATACCCGTTAATTTCAGAATATAATTCGCTTAAGAGTATTTTAGAATTCTACAACGTTACTTTAGTTATTGATTTTGGTCATTTTTAATTTTCATATTTAATTGTTCTCTTTGAATATTATTTATGAAAATTGAGTTAAATGACTGGACTAAATATTTGCACAATGAGGGATATATTCTAAGAATGGTGAAATTCATGGAAAAAGTGGTTTCAGAATGGTCAATTAATCCATTTATTGTAAATTGACTGGATGGGTTTGGATGTTGGGTTATGGATACCCATGGGTTATTGAATAACCCATTAGAAATATTTAATATAAAGTTTCAATAGTAACCCTCACTTTTTCACTCAGCCGAAGGAAGCAGAAAAGATTTCTCTCTCAGTTCTTCATTTTCTTCTCAAATCATTTCCTTGATCTTCAGAATTTCTGATTATTTGTTCAGTTCAAAAGCTTTGTAAGGATCAAAGGTAAGCTTTAATCCGATTATTTTCCTTAAATTTCAGTTTATATACAAGATCAGAGGAGGTTTTGTTCTTGAAGATTTTGATGATAATTCATGAATCTCAGTTGTTTTAGAAGTTATATTTGAGTTATAATCGGTTAAAAGAGTTGAGATTCTGGTTTTGAATCAAAAGAAAGGAAAGGATGAATTTTTTTGAAAGATTTTCTGCAAAATTCGAAGTACTGTAGCAACTGAAAATCTGAAATTTTTCTTCGAGTTACTGTAGCGACCAGAAATTTCGGGAAAAAAATCTGAAAAATTTTCTTCGGGTACTGTAGCAGTACTGTAGTGTTGGCAGTCAACGGTAATGTAGCAGTCAACGTAACTGTAGCGAACCGGCACTGTAGCGAACTGTTACTGTAGCGAACCGTTACTGTAGCAACCCGTTACTGTAGCAGTCAGAAAATTTTACGTATTTTCGTGATTTTGTTTCCTTTCTTATGATTCCTTGTAATATATTTTACTAGGAAATTTTCCTACACAAATTCTAGTGTGGAACAAGGTAAACTTGGACAAAAATCAAGGTGAGTGAATAACCTTGCTCAGCTAATTTGATATTACTAGTCAAAGTACAATATAAGTCCCATTTACAATATTATTTGGATAATAAGCAATTAATTTTTCATATGGGAGTATATGATGATCAGTAGAAATAAGAGTATGAGGAAATTATTTATCTCATGACAATTGTACTATGTGATGAATTCTCACTATTTTATTAATGAGTAAAGATCTACAGGATCTAATACACGAGTGTGAAAGGGTTAAAGTCCCATACTACTCGGTGTATATCTAAGAAATCTTATACACGAGTTTGAAAGGGTTAAAGTCCCATACTACTCAGTGCATATCTATGAAACCTATACACGAGTTGAAAGGGTTAAAGTCCCATACTACTCGGCGTATACCTATGAGATCTTATTCACGAGTTTGAAAGGGTTAGAGTCCCATACTACTCGGTGTATATCTATGAAATCTTATTCATGAGTTTGAAAGGGTTAGAGTCCCATACTACTCGATGTATAAGATAATTAATTATATGAGTAAATGTGGTATTTGTACTTTTGATATTTTATATAGTACAGTTATTTACTTACTGAGTTTTTAAATAAACTCACACTCCCTATGATTATTTTTTTTCAGATACAGAAAATAAAGAACAAGAGTATCCGTTTGAAGATTAGAAGCCCCTTGGGTTTATTCTCTATTTCTGTCTGGTGGGACACCAGTACTTATTAATGTGGATATTAGAAAAGCTCTGTATTTTCTATAGGTCTCCTAGGCTTGCGATGAGATAGAAATATCAGACTATGTATGTCTATATTTGCTTATCAGATGAATATAATTCTGTAGTGTGGAATGAATGATTAAGGTTGAATGTAAAACCTTACAGAATATATGTATATAACGTATGTTTGAGAATTATATCAAATGAGTAGTATCTTTTCACATGCTCAATTTTTGGGATGTGACATTGAGAATGCACGCTTCTGAAAATTGGGAGTTGCCGTACCTAAAACTGTGAAGGAGTGAGTCCAAACCACGAGATTCACCATAAGCATACCTATCTACAAACACAAAACATATATACTATAATATTAAAGAAAAATGATAATTTTGAAATATCATTTCTGCCAAACAAGTTCAGCATATACTCAAATTGATTCTTACTAGGATACAAGCATCTACTCTATATTATTATATCCGATGTAAGGAATTTATTTATATCATTAACTTTAGTCATGTAACATTATTTAAAAATTGAAAATAATCCTCATACATAAGGGTATGGTCACACATGGTCGGTAACCAATTAACACCTTAGCAACTCAACAATCATAACGAACCGGCCATGTGCGTGAAACAACGTGAGACCAAGAATATCAAAGCCCAACCATATCACATTCACACAGGAGTCAGAAGCTAATCGATACCTCAGCAACTCAATGACCACAATGTACAGGCCCATTCTGTGCGTGTAGCAACATGAGACCAAAGATACCAAAGCCTGATCACATATAGTATACACATAACATACAATGCACATCAAAGGCTTTCACATGATATAGAATGTAAATCATGGTTCATAACATCCATATAATTGTTTTCATAACATTCCAAAGGGGGCACATAACTCACAGCACAAGTGCTCATATAACACAGAAACTTAGCCACAATTTAACAACATTATTAACCACATACATATTGCAATCATCCACGACTAATTACAACAATATTAAATGTGGATCTCAGTCATAGAGAATATATTTTATATTCTACACTTCTCCTATACATAGATTAGACATTTCATATTTTTATATTTTCATGAAAATATCCCAGTAGTTTACTTCGCAAGAATAAATTTGTTATCCCTTTTAATAGTCAACTTGCTATCTCTGCCTAACCTTACACCTTTTAGCTATTTCTTGAAGGTATATGTTCATATTCATTCATAATAAATCAACAATTGCCATCTATATGAAATTTAAAATACATAAATGAGGTTATTGGTTCATGCCACTATGATGCCGAATCGCCCAGAATTGAATTCGTGGCAATCTTGTGGTATAGTGGTCTCCAAGTCGTATTCACTTAAGGAGCCTCACTTCTAATTACTAATTAGTTATTCTAAACACCCAAACACTAATTAAAAGTACATAAATGGGGGGGGGTTTGTTGACAGTAATAACAGAAGTGGCAACAAAACAGCAACAATGAACAACAACAGCAAAATATCAGCAGAACAAGTTTGACAATAACAGAAAACCATGCAACCAGCCACTAGGATTTATGGGAGTGTAGCCATCATCACTTAGCTCATTGATTCAGTTTTGTTCTCATTTCACCACTTGGTTCTTTATAAAAAAAATGATTCCAGAGTAACATCCAGAATTTAATGCTACTAACTATAGCCAAGAATATCTTCATTAACTATAACTAGACGCATTTTAAAGGAAAGCTTCAACCAAATCAAGTTAAATATCATCTAACTAGCCATTTCGTTTCACTCACTTTTCTAATCAATCAAGAAGGTTATATCTCATGTATAAATTTGTTTATGCTCTTTCAAGGTTCAAATCAAAATCTGACAGCAACATAAACATAAAAGTAGAACAGAAACAAAATGAGAAGAAATAAAGAATAAAACACTTATCTTGCACTTTCAGTTCAAGCTAAAACATCCCAAGGTCCTAGTGACTGATTACAATGGAGATTTAGCCTTCCATGAGAGCAAGACAACAAAACAAAAGAAGGAAAACAGAGAGGAAGAGAGAGTTACGAAAATTGCTGGGTTCAGAAAATAAAAGTGTCCTCTAATTTTTAAAAACTGATGACTTCAATGCCTTAGAGAATATTCTACCCTAGATGCCTCTTGGATGCCTCCTTGGTGCTTCTTCCATGATGTGGGCAGCAAGACAACAGCAGAAAAGTGGCAACAGCAGCAGACAAATTACTCTACTGCTTTGCTATTTCTGTCTGCTATTGATTGCTGCAAGAGGTCCATGCTGTCAAAATAGAAATTACATTCCCTTTTGCTGTAAAGTATAGAACAGTGGGGACCAGAAATCCAGTCAGCCCTAGTCAACCATTCAATGCCCAGTCAGCATGTCCAGGTAACCTCCAAGTAAGCAAAACGTCCATGTCAGCATTTTTCTCTCTAATAATTAGATATGAAATTAAGCACATGAATTAATTGGGATAAAATTATGAATTTGAATCATATTAATTCTATAATTAATTTACACCCAATAAATTCAAAATATAATAAAATAGGAGAGTTGGCAACATTGAAATAGCAATAGGACTAAGATAGGGACTAAAAAGTATATAAAAATGCCCGATATCAGTTATACAAGTCTTTGCAAAATCCTCCATCAACATAATTATACAACTAATACAATAAAGATTCACTTACCCTAATCATCTCTACAAAGAACAACATTAAATGTTACCATATATATATATAGATACATATATAAGTCTAGTCCAATATACATACCTTGAGGATTCTTAATACTTGCAAGAGATATAATCAAGCAAACATAATAACACCTATGCAATAACTTACGAGATAGGAGAGGTTATCTTATGGCCTATCCATGTGAGCTTACATATATACTTTTATACAACATGGCTTATCACCTGTTTCTATCACATATGAACATTTACTTTACTTGTGCAATATTCATGGTTTCAATTCTTTCTTATACTCATCATTTGAAACCCAAGTGATACTTACTTAAATGAATGCAAGTAAACTTCTGTCATGTCATACATCATTTGTATTCTTTCTCAGACATAATAATTTAACTTTACGAATAAAACCAAAGAAGACAAGTCACAAGAGGTAAGGTTCCCTCACCTTTGCCGATATTCCTTTACTAATTTCCTTTTCCTTAAAGAGAACTTGAAAGTTTGAGGTGTCCTAAGAACCATCATATCATCTCCCCAACACCTAAGGACTAAGGAACATGAGAAAAAAGATCAAAATCATAACTTTTCCACATATCAGGAGGCTGGCACTTGGGGCACCACCCATGTGCCTAGGGCACCAACCCATTATCTTTTGGCCACCTATCAGAGGCTTGGCGCCTGGGGCTCCTTGGGCTCTACAGAACCTTGAGTGTCAGCTGCGATTCCATGCGATTTCAGTCTAAAAGTTATCATTTTCTCCTAAATTTCTTCATGGGTTTTCATTCCTAGTACTCTAGCATCAATTTGGCACAAAAACCTAAAACCAAGAGTAGATGTTTAAATCTTGAATTCTTAGTTTAGAACCCTAACTTTGATCTCAACCCATCATTTCCTTGAAATCTCTTCTTAACAGTACCACAATCATAATTTTGTGGCCTCTAATTCACTGTTAATCATTCTAGGGTCTTTCAAAACATTACCCAAGCTTAATCTTTAGAAACAAACCTAAATTCTTCCTCATTACTCCAAAATCTGAAAAATGGCATGAAGGAAAGAAGAAGAGAAGAACTCAATTGAACCTCTATGCATTTTCGGTGTAGTGGTTCGTCGAGCGTCCGTCTTTTCGCTGGCAAGGAGCTTGATAGAGCAGGAAGGTTCATCGTACTGGGACAAAGAGAGGGATCGTGAGGGAAAAGGGGAAAGAAAAAAATAGAAGGAAAGAGGTGGGTGGTGGATATAAAAGAGTAAGTGGGCCCTCTTTGCCTTTCTTTTATTCCAGTCCTTTCTTGAAAACAATTTGATTAGCATTCCATAAGGTAACTAAATAAATTGATCAACTTTAGGGCACCCAATTATACTCCATAAATGCTCATCATCCCACTCCCTTGTTAAAATAAATATCAAAATTTCTTATTGTCCTACTTGGGTCCCTCTCGGTGCCCTAAATTCCACTTTAGCCTTAAACCAAAAATTTTAAGGTACCAAGCTAGCAACTTCATCTTCATAAAGTCTATACTTCTACACAGGTTCTTACTCAGAAATTCCCTATGAATATTTTATATTTCTTTTATTTGCATTTTAGTCCTTATGCATTCTCCTTACACTCACCACTTTTCTTTTGGTGAAAAATTTACTTGACCAAGGGCAAGTCTTAGTCTTTATTGACCTTCGAGACTCCTTAACCCACGAAAAAAAAATTTTAACCCCATAATTATGCCCTTTTTTTTTTACTCAGTAATACATGGGGTATTACACTTTAGCTGCAGAATGGTTTAAAGTTAAACAACTGACTTTCTAGTCAATTGACGGTTATGATGCTTTGCTAGATACCACTTGTGATCTATTTACAATCAAGTGTTGATTGTGAATGGCCAACATAGCCAGAAACCTAATAGATCACACGCATAGAAATTCACTAGGAATGTGAAACGGGCTTAAGGATTTGATCCTCAATTGGAGAGTTAATTAAAAAAGAGATAAGAGAATAAAAGGAATAGGAATATGTTCCTATTCCTACCCAAATAAGGAAAAGCCCAAATGAGGACCTTTTGGCCACCCCTGTCTCAAAGAGAATAACTTTTTAAGGTGTTATCTTAAGAAGCCCAATAAAGGAATGATGCCCCCTAAGGGAATTAGGGCTTTAGGGTTTAAGGTAGCACTTATGACTTTAAGAGTGATGGTGAAAGCCATACGCCATACTCACTCTCTCTCAATTGTTGAGTGTCTTGGTTTTAGAAACACTCTTATTTTCTTCTCCTTATCTAAGAAGGTTTTTTCTCCAAAGCTTCTTCATGTTTGCTAGAATAAGAATGAGAATGGAACCCCGTTAATTAAAGAGGCTTTTCTTTAGCATAATTTCATATGGATAACCATTGGAGGTATCCTACTTTGGATACTTGCTTTGGCTTGAAGAGGTTGCTGTGCTACAAGAGGTATTTCTCTTCATCTTGGTTCTCATGGTTAATGTAATGGTAATATAGATTGATCCATTGGTGAATGGGTTTTAGAAAAAAAAGTTTTAAATTCCACTACGTTCTTTACTCTCTAAAATCCTATAGTGGTATCAGAGCCACCAATAGTTACCATTAATGTATGAGTATAATAGAAATTGGCATGTTTAGGTTGTGTTTTTAAAAATGAACATGGCATGATGCTTGTTTCTTTTTCTTTAAATTTTTGCATGAAAGAGCATGAGATGTTCTTATGAATTTTGTTGAGAAATATTTTTTGTTCTGATGCTAAACATGAACATTTTAACAGATTTTTTTTTTGTTTTCATCAAAAGGGTTTTAAAAGAAAAATTGTCTTGATCCATAAACCCCTTTTTTTTTCTCTTGGAGGATGTTTGGCATGAGAATTTTAAAAAAAAAATTTTGAATTCAAGATTGAATCATGTTTTGAATTTTGATAAGATCAAATCAATTAGTTGGCTTGTCTTAATTTTGATTTTAGATCTTGATTGTTTTCCTAATATTATTTAGGAAACAAGGTAATTAGATTAATTGATTCAAGATATGATTATTTTCCTTATTTGATTAGGAAATAAATTAATTAAATTGATTAATTGATTTAAGAGAAATTAATGGAATAATGAATCTTAATCAATATAATATCATTTAATTTGATAGTCAAATGAATTGATTAGTGGTTCATGCCACTACAATGCCGAATCGCCCATAATTGAAATCGTGGCAATTTTGCAGTATAGTGATCTCCCTAGGTCGTTTCACTCTTGGAGTCTTGTGTTTAATTCACTAATTAATTGTTCAAACACTAAAACACTAATTACAAAACACACAATTTGGGGGGGGGGGTGGTTGTTTGACAGAAATGAAATTAACTCAAAAATAAATATTGGACTATAAAACAATAACAAAATAGATCCTCAACAAAATAGAATATGTAACCAATCTTAATCTTTTCTGAAGATGTAATCTTCCTAGTTTTATTCAGATGCTAAGTTTTATTTCATTTACCATTTGATTTTTAACCAAAAAAAGCTTAGAAAATCTTCTAGTCTAGATTACAATAAAATATAATTAAAGAAAACCTTCTCTGACTATATATTATTGTAACCACAGTAAAGATAATCAAACCATGTAAAAAGACCTTTGTTACATGCCATTTTCATCTCTTTCTACCATTCCAACCAGTCATGATAGATAAATCCTCATATGAAGCAATAAAAACTAGTTGTCAAGTTCATGAAACTCTAATCAGAAACATTCATAAACATAACAGAATAGAGGCTTAAAGAATAAGTGAATACTAGAATAAAGTGAATAAAACTTATCTTATAAAGCTTAGGAACTCAGAGTACAACTCCAATCTAGACCAAGACTGATTACAAAAGGTATTTAGCCCTCCATGATAGGCAAAACCATGAAGAACAAAGGAAAAACACTGTTGAAAAACTTCAGATCTGAAAATGACTTAGCTCCCTTAATAAATTTCGGTTTTGCAAATATAAAACTGATCTAACACATGCCTAAAGGAATATTCTATCCTAGATGTCTCCTTGGATGCTTCTTCCATGATGTGGTAGCACTTTGATAGCAAAACAACAATAGAAAGGTAGCAAACAATAGTAGAAAAGTATGGCAGAAAACATGGAAAAGGGAGGTGCAGAATTAATATTTCATCCATGCTTTTTTGACTTATGAAAAGTAATAATTCTGCCACTAAATTGTAACTACATGGCATTGAAAAGGAGTTGAAGTGAGCCCTATGTCCTAATCAGCATATTCGTCATCTAAAAGTGCCACATCAGCATCCAACTAAGCATTTTTCTCTCCAATGATTTAATTCCTATTGTCATCATAAAATTGTGATCAGAGATTCTTTTATCGTTGGATCGTGCTCAAATTTGGACAGCAGGTTCAACATATGTGATTCTTGGTTTTCAACGGTCGGATTGGTGATTAGACGTCAGGAGTTTGAGATATATTCCTCGCAGCAGCAGCAGCTCTATTCTTGTAGTTTTTGCATCTTCTTGTTTTTTTTTTTCATTTGCAAGCATAGTTTTGTGCACTTGTTGGAGTTCTTCTCAGCATATGAATTCTCTAATATTTATTTTTCTGTAAGATAAAAATATGAATTAAATTGGGTCTTTCTCAATTAAGCTCTTAAAATTATAAATTAAAACATATTAGCTCCATAATTAATTTATACCCAATAAATTTCAAAATATATTAAAATTAGAGAATTAGAAAAATTAAAGAGGTAAAAAGGAATAAAATGGGGGCTAAAAGAAATAAAAAATGCATGTTATCAATTAGGTTGGATCAAGATTATTTTCCTAATATGATTTAGGAAATAATTTAATTAATTGATTAGATTGTATCTTGATTGATTTCCTAATATGATTTAGGAAATAATTTAATCAATTGATTAGATTTATCTTGTTTGATTTCCTAATATGATTTAGGAAATAAATAAATTAATTGATTATTTTAAATCTCGATTATTTTCTTATCTTTAATTGGGAAACAATTTTTTAAGAATTAACTAGAATCTTTATTACTTTCCTAATTTAAATAAGGAAACAAATCAATTTGGAATTGAAATGAGATTTATTTATTTTGCCTAATTAGATTAGGAAACTAGAATTAAAGGGAATTCAATTCTAAACAAGGAAACAAGCAATTTTGAATTGAGATTAAAATGAAAGTAGAAATAATTCATGTGATGAAATTATTCTAACACTATATAGACCTTAAATGCTGACTTTCGTTATACATTTATTTTGATAGACAATGCATGATAGGATGTACGTATGGCATGATGGCTAGTTATGGACTTTTACCAAGTATGAATTGTTCATGCATGTTTTTTAAAAATTATGGCTTTGGTAAATATGGTCTGTGTACCCTGCCTCTCTCTATTTCTCTATTGTACTTCCCTTTTGACCTAACTCCCCTTAAATGTAACTTGAGGTTTCTCATTAAACAATGTAATTAGATTACATAGGGTTAGGATAGGAACGAAACCCAAGAAAGAACCCCTAGAGATGGAGTCGAGGCTATATGAAGACTAGAAATAGAATTTCTATGTCTTTAATGTAAAATTATGCATATACTTATGTTTGACCTAGTCATCTCTTTTGACTCAAAGAGTTGACCATAGATAAGTCCATAACCATGCCATATAGTTTACTATATATATATGTGGAATGAGATCATACATATGATGCATGTCTAATTTAAAATTTGATGAGACTAATTAACAAAAGCCTCGAATAATATTAAAGCTAGAGTCTTCCATTAATATGTGGCAAACCAGAGATCTTCTTCAAGCTTGGGTTGTTCGACTATCTCCAAGTCTAGCTTTAAGTTAAACATGTTCAAACCATTGAGATACGATTTTATGATTAATAGGCTGACTTTAACTAGAAGCATTGATTTGTTGGACTCTCTCCAGGGTCAATGTAGACAGAGACTAAGTTGGGCTATATATATATGATGTGTATGAGTCAAGAATTGACAAGCCAATGATTGGAGCATACATCAACAATTGATAACTACTCAATAGTTGCATACACCATGCAATTGGTATGAGATACCTACCATTTGATCTAAGATAGCTTGTTAGACTCTCTCCAAGGTCATTCAAAGGGAGTTTTAGACATCGAGCCCACTAGGAGAACTTTCAACGGGTTCTTTCAGATCCAAAATGGGGTTTTTTGTTTTGGTTTCATAATAAAATAGTGGGAGTAATAATGTGTTATATATTAAAAAAATCGTATATCATGCATTCATGTACATAATTTAACATGCTCATATTTTATATCCAGGTTCATAGAATCTTGACATCTACAGTGAATTTGAGAATTCTAGAGTCAAATAAGTTTAACTGGGACAAATTTCTCGGATTGGCTAAGAAACTTGAGAATCGTTCTCAAGGCTGAAAACATAGCCTATGTTCTTGATGAGGTACTCCCTGAACCCATTGTTGATGATGCTAATGAGGACCAAGTGTTGGCCTATAAAAAGTGCATGGGTGATGATGAGCTAGCAACATATATCATGTTGGCCTCTATGACAAGAGAACCAAAAGGTTCGATGTCTCACGTTCGCTTTTTTCTTCCAATATGCAAGAAGGGGCATATGTAGTGCAATATGCACTTAAGATGAATGGCTATATTGAGAGGTTAGCAGTGCTAGGTTTCATGATGGATCATGAATTAAGTGTTGACTTAATTCTCCAGAGTTTACCTGATAATTACACACCATTTGTAATGAACTATTAGATGAATCAGATCTCATCGACTATACCAAAGCTAATCAACCTACTCAAGGCAACTAATCCTTCTATCAAGAAAGAGAAAAAGGCTATGATGCTGGTGAATTCTTCTAAGATTAAAGGGAAAAGTTCTAAGAAGAAGAAACACATTCAAGCTAAGGGAGGTATAAAAAGAAAAGCAGCCCAAGAAGGCAGAGAAGGCTGTACCCAAAGGGACTTGCTTCCATTGTGGCAAAGATGACCATTGGAAGAGGAATTACAAGACCTATCTAGAGTCCCTAAAGAAGAAAAAGGCATCTGATGCCAAAACTACTTCAGGTATTTTCGTTATTGATATAAATATTATTTCTAGTAAAACTTGGGTATTAGATACAAGTTGTGGCTCACACATATGTACTGATATGCAAGGTATAAAGAACAGTAGACAGTTGACTAGAGGAGAGGAGGACTTGCGAGTCAG
Organism: Biancaea sappan; assembly: GCA_037074585.1. Taxonomy (NCBI): domain Eukaryota; kingdom Viridiplantae; phylum Streptophyta; class Magnoliopsida; order Fabales; family Fabaceae; genus Biancaea; species Biancaea sappan. Next base: position 67,935,196 of record CM073490.1, read on the forward strand.
AAATGGAGCAAGAGTTACTGCATTAGTTGTAGGAATTTATTTATTGCCTTTACCTAGTGGTTTAACTTTAGAATTAGACAACTGTTATTTCATTCCATTCTTCATTAAAAACATTGTTTCAATTTTCAAGTTTGAATAAAAAAGGGTTTTCATTTAACATTTAGTAACAATTGTTATCACATAATGTTAGATGGTATTCTTTATGGCATTGGAACATTATGCAATGGGATTTATGTATTAGATACATCTAACCCAATTCTCAATATCGAAAATGACAACCCTAAATGTCTAAAATAAGATAATCAGCTAACCTCATATTTATGGCATTGTCATCTAGGTCAGTAAGTTACATAAAGGAGGTGACTTAGGGTCATTTGATTATGCATTATATGACACATGCATCTCTTGCTTAAAAGGCAAGATGACTAAATCACCTTTTAGTGGAAAGGGTGAATGTGCAACTGATTATTGGGTCTAATACATATTGATGTATGTGGACCAATATCAATGCACGCCAAGAGTTGTTATGCCTACTTCATTACTTTTATCAATGACTATTCTAGATATGGGTATATGTATCTAATAAGATACAAATCCGATGCCTTTGAGAAGTTTAAAGAATTCAAAAATGAAGTAAAGAAACAACTTAGTAAAAGTATCAAGACGCTAAGATTTGATCGAGGTGGTGAATACTTAAACCAAGAGTTTTAGGATTATCTTAGGGAAAATGGGATATTGTCCCAGTGAAATCCACCTTACACGCCACAACATAATGGTGTGCCTGAAAAAAGAAACTGAACCTTTTTAAACATCGTTAGGTCCATGATGAGTCATGTAGAGCTCCCTAAGTCCTTTGGGGGCTATGCACTCAAGACTGTTGTTAACATCCTGAACATTGTCCTAACCAAGGCATTTGATGTTACTCTATTCGAGAAATGGTATAACAAGAAACCCATCTTATCTTACTTAAAGATATAGGGTTGTCCAGCTTTCGTGAAGCGGATAATGTCAGATAAACTTGAGGCAAAATTTGACAGATGTATGTTTGTGGAATACCCTAAGGAAACAAAAGGATATCAATTCTACCATACTTTAGAACAATAAGTGTTTGTTTTAAGCCACACTGTCTTCCTAGAGAAAGAGTTTCTCTTAATGGAAAACAATGGGAGTATGATTAAACTTGAGGAAGTTCAAGATACTCAAGCAGACATAGAACAACTACCAGCTCAAGAGCTAATAGATACAAAACATTTACCAGCTCAAGAGCCAGAGCCGTTCACTCATTCAAGAAGAGTAATGGCCAAACATTCCATACAAACATAAATGCTTTGTAGATCTAGTAGGGTACACAGACCTCTTGAGAGATATAGATTTCTCATAAGTAAACCCAATAATGTACTACTTATATATGATGAGGAACCTACGACCTATGAAGAAGTTCTGAAAAGTTCAGAATCTGATAAATGGCTTAACGCCATGAAATCAGAATAGGATTCCATTCACAATAACCAAGTATGGAGTTCGGTTGATTCGCTTGAGGGGATTAAGCCCATCAAGTGTAAACGATTTTTCAAGAAGAAAATCGACATAGAAGGTAACATTGCAACCTATAAAGCAAGGTTGGTTGCAAAGGGATTTCATCAAAAACAAGGTGTTGATTATGGCAAAACCTTTTCTTTGGTAGCCATGCTTAAATCCATTAGGATACTCATGGCCATATCAGCTCATTATGATTATGAGATATGGCAAATAGATGTGAGGACAACTTTCCTTAATGGAAACCTGACCGATTATGTATATATGATACAACCTAAAGGATTCACATCCAAAGATAGCAACAAACTGCAGAGATCCATCTATGGATTGAAGCAAGTATCTAGGAGTTAGAACATCCAATTTGAAGAGACAATGAAACAGTTTGGTTTTTCACAAAATTTAGATAAACCTTCTGTGTATAAGAAGGTTAGTGGAAGTGCAGTCGTATTCCTTGTGTTGTATGTAGATGACATATTACTCATAAGAAATGATGTTTTTATCCTTCAGTTAGTGAACATTTAGCTTTCTAACAATTTCTCCATGAAAGACATTAGAGAAGCAACCTATATATTGGGGATAAGGATCTATAGAGATAGATCTAAGGTTGCTTGGTCTTTTGCAGAGTACATACATACATAAGGTGCTAAAGAGATTTAGCATGGAAGTATCCAAGAGAGGATTCATCTCCATTACACATGGGATTACACTCTCAAAGTTTGTGTTTGAAGACATAGGATGAAAGAACTAGCATGAGTTTGATCCCTTATGCCTCAGCCATGGGATTAATCATGTATGCTATGTTATGTACTAGGGCCGACTCATCATACGCTTTAAGTGTCACGAGCAAATATCATTCTGACCCTAGTGAGGGTCATTGGGTGGCTATTAAGAATATCCCTAAGGACTTAAGAAGGACAAAGGTGTAATATCTGCCAATTTTATTTTTATAATAATTGACGGTATTATGGTAATTCTTTGCTTTTGTGAAATTGGCGTTATTTTTATTACAGTGTTTTGTAGTGTTGCCTTTATTTTATGTTTCCAATCATTTAATTTCCATAAATTGGTGGAATACTTTTGATAATTTATTTATAGATTCAATATTATGTGATTGGATTGGGTGATATGTGGTGTTGTTGAAATTTTATGTTATATACAGGAAATTACGAGTAGGAGATTTATTGGAATTTATGTCATTTAATTATGATTCTGTAGCAGTGGACTAGGTGTAGGGTCTGTGGGTCAACCCATGACCCACCACTTATATAGTCTCATTTTACCTTTTTCTCCTTCATTTTCACACATTGCAAATTTGGGCAAATGGGACCCTCCTTTTCTCTCTTCTCTTTCTTCATCTAACTTGCTTTTTCACTGATTAATCTTTGATTTCGGGTTGTTTTCTTCATCTTGGGATGATTCTAGGACTACGGGTAAGATTACATCTTGTTAATCTCTCTTAGATTCTTGAATTTTCTGTTGCCTTAGGTTTATATGGATTTTGGGAGTTTTTCATGAAAACTTTACCTCTTTGTCTCCTTTCTTAAGTTTTTTCGGTTCATTATGTTTTAATCTAGTTCATGAAGGTAAAACAAACAAGTTTCATGGATCAAAAATCAAGAACACATTCTTGAGAAATTTCAAGAGAATTTGAGGAAATTCGTGAGGAAGAAGAGAAAGGGGTGAAAATCTAGATTTTTGGGAGTTTTCTTCCCAAAATCCGTGATGAACAGCGAAGAACCAAAATTCTGGGTTCTGGCGCCTCAAGCGCCAAGGACTTTCGTTTGGGCAGAGAGTATAAGGCATAGCGCCCTAGGCGCCAAGTCCACAAACTCTGGCAGAGAGTTTAAGTGCTGGCGCCTAGGCACCCTTGGAGGTGAAAAATGGATTTTTAAGCGTCTTGCTATGGGTTTTCAACAGGTTCTTGAGGCCTGTGTTTTGGCATTTCTTTTAGGTGCATTGGTAGGATTAACCAGTTTTGTTTCGAGGCTTTGTGTATGGTAATACTTGTAAGGCAAAGGTGAGTGGTGGACCTTGCCATTTTCATTTTATTTCAAGTACAATGTAAATCCCTCTTGGTGTCGGTGGGTTCTTAGAACCAAATTTTGCTAAGCTTAGGATATCGCTCTGTAGTCAGTTAGGCCACTTAGGCTTTGGTCAGGAGCTGTACATTATAAAATTCAGCTGTAATTTACTATTGTACTGTATCTGCTACGTTCTGATATTGTAGGATTTCCTATACATATGTGTATGTATAATATTCTACTTATATAAAATGACTGGCTTATGTACTGCTAGTTGTGGATAACTAGGACTGTTTGATGTGATTTGATATATTCACGCTTATTATGTGGGTTTACTTTTGGGACGTGACAAAAGGATTGATTCTTAATATATGTAGAAAGAGATCTCAAGATAAGCAGGTACACAGATGCCAGTTTCCAAACCAATAGGGATGATTTCCCAGTCAGGTTATATATTCATAATAAATAGAGCTGTAATCAGTTGGAAAAGTTCCAACCAAGAAAGGACTGAAGATTTTACTACTGAAGTAGAGTACATTGCAGTTTCTGAGGCAACAAAAGAAGCGGTTTGGATTAAGAAGTTTATCAATGAACTAGGAGTGGTTCCCAGTATTGTTGATGCAGTACCGATCTATTGCAACAACAATGGAGTCATTTCACAAGTAAAGGAGCCACGGTCTCATCAGAAATTCAAACGCGTACTCTGGCATTACCACTTGATTAGGAAAATCATTGGTAGAAACGATGTGACAATAGAAAGAGTTCCCACTGATAGGAATCTAGCTAATCCACTAACTAGGCCACTAACCCAGTCTAAGTTTGAGACACACACTGTAACATCCCGATTTATTGCTTATTAAATATTTATTATTTTAAGAAGTAAGAAAGATTATTACTAAATATTGAGTATTCAATATTTAGGAGAAAGAATTTTTAGAACAAAAATATTTGATTAAATAGGAAAAATAAAATATTATTAAATATTGAGTATTTAATATTACCTCATTTTCAATCTAGTCCCTACTCCAAGACTTATTTATGGAAATTTAAAATAACTATAATATAATAATTATACTAATCTATATAAATATGTATAAGCGGTCTTGTGCATAAAATAGTTATGGTGCTAATAATAATATGTATATATAATAATGATACGTATATATAAATATATATTAATAGGATTTAAATAGCTATATTAACCACGATAATATATATATAAGCAAGTGGAGATGGTGTAGCCCATCATTCTCAGTCAAGAGGGAATGTATTAGTAGAAAAAATTTATTAGGAGCTTGAACCAGAGAAAAATGACAACAAATAATTGAATACACAACCTATGCTCATGTTCTCAGCCAAAAAGAAAGAAAATTTGATTGCAAATAATAAAGAAAAGGTACAGTACAACTTAGATGTGGTGGAAGGTGAAGTCAGTATGGAGTATGGAGGTACAGTCATATTAGACTTAACTGAGAATATGACAGCACATGTTCTCAGGAAAGAATATATATCCGCAATTTTTCAATAAAGGCATGCAACCAATTCTCAATTAGCTTTCATGTGAGTTCAGCCAACACTCTTGCCTCCCTATCTTTAGCTATATATAGTAGCACCCTCTCCCCTTTCCTTGCACCATTCATAGTCGAGAGAGAGTGAGGAAAATAGGGTACAACAGTTTGGACACTAGCAGAAAAAATTTCCCTTGTTTTTCAACATAAAAACAATTTTTCCTAAGAGAGAGAAAAAGAGAGTAGTTGTTTTAGCCTCAATTTTTTGGGTGTTCTTAGGAGTTTGTTTAGTGACTAGCTTACCCAAGAATAGAGGAAGGAGTGACAGTAATCTAGTGCAAACTCCCTCCACATTTATGTGAAGTCACGATAAGCTTGTAAGAAAATTTAAGCAGTTTAATTACCTCTTAAGCTTATTTTATGGGTAGAAATGATTACTTAGGTCCTAAAAACACCTAAGAAGGAATTCTAGGCAAGTTTTCAATTTTAACTCTTAAGCAAGTACGTGAAATGCATGGCAGGGACTAAACTAAAAGGAATGAAAAGTTTGCAGAGGGTATTTTAATTTTAGAAAAAAATTATATTTTAGGGCTAGGAACCTAGATGGAGCTATAGGGGGTCTTAAAGTATGAAAAAGACAATGGAAAAATATTACCTAAGGGACCTAAGTGAATAAAAGGAAAGTTTTTAAGAGAAAAATGAAAATTAAGAAAAATTTGTTTTTAACTGAAATTTAATTTTATGTAATAAAAAATAATTTATTTTGATTAAATTAGCTATTTACATTATTATGTGGGTATTTATAAATTTATACTCATATATGTAACTATATCTTATATATACATGAATAAATATATTTGTGAAATATTTTTGTATTTCATATATATTCATAATTATGTCATCTATGGTACACATATATTTTTCATATGCTTATGCAACTTTGGTATATTTATATACGAATATATATGCACCAAATTAGTATACATAAGTGTATGTATTAAATTTATAAGTTTACATGTACATAAATTATTTACAAATAAACAAGTATTTGATTATTTGATTAAGCTATATATATATTTATACAAAGATAATCAAAATTAGTTATGTATAAGTATGTATAAATATATTCATTTAGATTAAGTAGTTATATACACCATCTCAAAAAATTTATGAAAAACATTAGCTTAAGATGAGATTAGACTAAACCCTATGAGCAGAAATTTGAGATAGAATTAGGAATTTAAGAAGATTGGGGAAAGATGATATTTTAAAATCTTTTTATTTAAGATTTTAAATAAGGTTATATAACTGTTTGAATAGACAAGAATTTGTGAAATGAATTTCCAGAAGGATTGAATAGTTCTTTGAACTAAGAGTCAGACTACAAAGTCCAGGCAGTTTAGCAATTCATAAACGCTTGTTTCTACTACTTGAATATTATATATGTCCTTGAAATTTTATTTAAATTGAAATATGTTTTTCGCGATGAAATTAGTATGGTATCAGCTTGGAAGTTTACTTCTATGTTCAGCTTGGGACCTCTACTTCCATGTCAGCTTGGAAATTCTATTTCCACGTTTCAGCTTGGAATCTTTCTCACTTGGGTTAAAGGACTGCAGTAGATGTTCAGCTTGGAAAAAGTGGTTCTGCAGACTGTCTTTTCCATGTCGTTGAGTTTGCTACCAACTATTATTGGTTGGAGCCACTAAGACCACCGAGTCGCCTAGAATTGAATTTGTGGTAACTTGTAGTATAGTGATCGTCCTACGTCATATTCTCTCAAGGAATCTTGCTTCTAAATTGCCTAATTAATTGTTCTTACACTAATCTACCTTAATTACAGCCTAATTACCTATTGATTACCACCAGGGGGAAGGGGATTGCATAATTAAAACATAAATCATAAACTAACTATAACAGAAAAAATTGGAAATAGAACAGAACACTGACAAAAAAAAATGAAATTAAACAGAACACAAATGCAATCAGCCATGGAATCCTACAAGTGCAACTATCATCATTCTTGTCTTCAAATTAATTCTAGTGTTCTCTATCATTAGGTTTCTAGCTAATATTTCCAAGAGACTTCCTAAAACTAGATTACACATAGGTTAAACCTAACCACATACAATCTGATTAAGTCTAGCCTAAGCAAGTTAGATAATCATCTAAGCAAGCCATTTCCATTCCACGTGCTACACCAACCAGTGATAACAAAAACATTCTCAAATTCAAGAAATAAAACCAATAGTCAGAATAAAAATGAATAGAAGAATAACAAGAAACTTATTTGATTAAGCTCCAAAAACTCTGGTTACAACTTCAGTTCATCCATGGACTAATTACAAAAAAGAGGGGGAAGAAGACCTATAAAACTGCAGAGAAAATAGAAGAAGAATATCTCTCCAACAAGGTGAAATGGGGTCTAAATGTGTTCTTAATCTTCAACCAAGGAGGGAGGATGAATTTGACTTCTGATTAGGTCCCTTTCAGCTTCTGTTTGACCAAAAAAGTGCAGCAGTATATGCAGAACAAGAGCATAAAAATAGTGCTGCAAAATACTCTTTTACTGGTGCAGAAAAGTGGTTGCAATTTTTGGTTTCTGCTACTTTTTCTGATGCATGTTGCAACTGTTGTTTGCTTTCTAGTTACTACTGTAAAGTGCAGAATAAGTGGGCCCCAGTCCAATCAATGCCAAGTTAGCCCTAGAATGCCATGTCAGCATCCAGTGGTCTCCAAGTCAGCAAATTACTCTCTAATAATTTATTTGAAAAATACACAATTGAATTAATTGGGACAAAATTATGAAATTAAAGCATATTAATTCTATAATTAATTTACACCCAATAAATCCAAAATATAATAATCTTATAGAGTTAGCAATATTAAAATAGCAATAGAACTAAGATAAAGACTAAATTACATATAAAAATGCCCGATATCAATTATTCCATGGCTTATTTATATATATCAACTTGCTAATTTTCATCAACTTATTGAGCTTGTTGAATTTCACATGTTTTATGAGATAGCTCACTAATGAGATTATCATGGACTGATTCATTATGAAGTTATGCTTTTATGAGTAAAATGGTATATTTTAAATGTTTAAGAAAAAATCATGCTAGCTATTGAGATATTCTTATCTCACTTTTTACGTTTTCAAATTGACCATTTCAGGGGCTGAGTATAAAAGAAAAGGTGTAAGGAATGATTGAACCCTAGGTGCATCAAGTTGGAACACTTTAAGAGCCCTTGAGTTTATTAAAGTTGAAATTATAGGCTTTTTAAAGTTTAGAAGTCAAATTATTATGTATGGCAAATTTATGATTTGTATTATGAATGATTGTAGAATGTTCTTTACTATTTAAGGAATGCATACTTTTTCAAGTACGAGTAACTAAGCAATAGAATTTGATTTAAATAAAGAAAAAATTATCTCTAATTTTAGAACAGTAAAATTAAGGATGTTACACACACACATGCCTATGGTATCAGATACAAAGGCGATTGGCTTAAGTGCAAGTGGGAGATTATTAGAAAGGTGCTCTAAAGGCATGCACCTTTAGCATCAGATGTATAAACTTATTATTAATTCAAAGAAGTTTTCTTCATTATTTATATTCATATCCATAAACTCGTAATATAACTAATTGTAATGTCCCGAAAAATGGGTATATGACTTAACATACAAATTACAAAGGAAATAAATTTACAAATTACATTTTCTTATTTCCTATAACATTGGGAAATATTTATAATGAAAATGCAAAGTAAATTGCAGCCAATTAATTAAACTCCGAAAACACAGTAGGACCTAGGTGGCCTATATGTTTACAAAGCATTCCTAATGGATTATAGCCTAAAAATTGGTTCATTAAGAACCATCCAACAAAAATGGAGTATATCTCCAAAGTTGCCAAACTCGTAGCGATTTTCCCAACCTCCTCAGCTGTTAAATCTGAAAAAGATAACAATAGAGAGTGTGAGTTTATCAAAAACTCAATGAGTAAATGATTGTGCAATAAAATAAGGCACAAGTACAAATACCATAATCACAACAACAATTTAAATAAATACTACTAGCTCATATTGGTACTTAAATGTACTTGCTATTCCCTTGCGAGTCCACACTCTGGCAATCCATATTGATCACATCCAAAACAAATATAAGCATCAATATGTAGGTAACCACATGTAATGTTTTTCCACACTTACCCAGGCATACCTCATTGAGACCCAGTCTGGAATTTTTCCAAAGACAATATTTACTGAATGGGTTTATCTCAGAGGTCCACTCCTTTGTTTCCAATTTCTGACGTTCTTCCCACGAATATCCACTTCTTTGAGTTACTAGCCAGTTCCCTATCATAATATAGATATGCAAATGTAATATGTAACATTTTTCCTGCTCTTTCCCATGCTTACCACATTGAAGTCCACCCCTCAATGGACCACATACACTTGACTCATGTAACATTTGGCCTATGTTTTTGGTCAGATCTAGCCAAATCTTCACTATTTTTCATGATTTCTTTTGTGGGTCCTCATCCTTGGTGTCTAAGGAGTATTTAGACACCAAAACCCCCAATTTTAACCAATAAAGGAAGCCACAATCTCAATTTTACCCTAAATAGCCTTAAAATTATAAAATAGGGAAAAGTTCAGGAAATTGAAATTTCTACCTCGATTCCTTGCTTTCCCGAGGTTGCTTGGTCATTGATGACTCACCCCACTACTTGAGAAAGGCTTACCCAAGCTAGGTTTATGGGATTGGGTAGAGAGGTAGAGAGAAGGAAGAGAGAAAGAGAAAGAGAGAGTAAGGAGAGAGAAAGAAGAGTGAGAAATGAGAAAAAAGAGGTGGGGCCACCTATATATACTAGTCGATGGTAGAATTACTACTTTACCCCCAAGTAACTCTCAGTTAACCTTGATAGTGGCAAATATGTAATTTCTCTAATTTGGATATTTCTCATACTCTAGGTGCCACCCTAGTTTCTCATTTTAATTTAGTCCCTCTCTGGACACCGTAGGTACCCTTCTCCCTCTATGCCTCATGATTGCTTTCTCTCAATTCCCCATCCTCTACCATGAAATTTCTTCTTCCTCTAGTCTTTCCTCAAATCTCAAAAATATCATCCATAATAAAATACCTGGTCCAATTATTAATTTCCATTTCCATAATTAATATTCAAAAAAAAATAAATTAAATATGAAAAATTAAAAATGACCAAATAATTCCATTAAAATAATGAAAATTTTCATTACAAAAATCGTAATACCACCAATCACATGATCCCAAAATTGGCAGGTATTACAGTAATGAAGTCTATGACATAAGACACAGCATGAAGGAAATATGATGGCAATCATAACGTGAGATTCCTATTATGTGTAATTATGTATGTATCTAAACTATCCCTAGTCATAGGATCACCCGAGGCTAGACATTAGTGATCTGAATAAACTACCATATGTTATACTTCTTGATTTGATCAAGCATCTATCCTCATAAGCTATAAGCATGAGATGTTTTGAGTAAACATGTGAATGCTTGTTAAGGGTAACAAGTACATTGGATGACCTACATGAGACATCACATGGATACCTATTCAAATGTCTATGATAGGTCTCATAGTAGCTAATAGTGCAAGTATCCTTTGACTCAAGGAACTCAAGTTATCTTAGATATAGATATGTGTTTTGACTCTATTCCTTGTTACCCACTATGGGTCACTCTTAGGGTGGTGATTGGGCATAATCACTAAAAAGTTTTCAGCCAAAGCATACTTGTCATGAAGATAGTCTGTAGTGACATAGTTTAAAGTGATTGATCCCATAAGACAAGGAACTGACTACTTGGGCTGGATGTGATATAATCAAGTCTAGTAAGAGTTGACACATAGGCCATACTTTGAACTAAGTGGGTATAAGACGATGAAAGGATACATTGCACAGACATGCTTCAGCTGTAAAAAGGTTTAATTTCAAACAACTGACTTTTTGGTCAATTGGGGGTCACGATGTATTGCTAGATACAGCTCATGATCTATTTACAATAAAGTGTTGATTGTGAATAGCCAACATAGCAAGAAACCTAATGGGTCACATGCATATAAATTTACTTAGAATGTGAAAGAGACTTAAGGATTTGATCCTCAATTAGAGAATTGATTAAAAAGGAGATAAGAGAATAAAAGAAATAGAAATATGTTCCTATTCCTACCCAAACAAGGAAAAGGCCAAATGAGGACCTTTTGGTCTCCCCTCTCTCAAAGAGATTGGCTTCTTAAGGTGCCACCTTAAGAAGCCTAATAAGACTATAGCACCCATTAAGGGAATTACGGCTTTAAGGTTTGAGGTAGCACCTATCACTTTAAGAGTGATAATGAAAGCCATACGTCATACTCATACTCTCTCAATTGTTGAGTATCTTGGTTTTAGAAACACTTGTTTTCTTCTCCTTCATCCAAGAAGGTTTTTTCTCTATAGCTTCTTTATGCTTACCAGCACAAGAATGTGAAGGAACCCCATTATCTAAAGAGGTTTTTTCTTTAGCTTAATTAGAGGTATCCCACTTTGGATATTTGCTTTGGCTTGGAGAGGTTGCTGTGCTACAAGAAGTATTTCTCTTTGTCTTAGTTCTTATGGTTAATGTAATGGTAATATAGTTTGATCCATCGGTGAATAGGTTTTAGAGAAAAAGTTTTAAATTTCATTGCGTTCTTTGATCTCTAAAATCCTATATATTCAATGGCGACTTTTCTTCCCTTCACCTCATTTTAGGTGACATAATTTATACTTTCAGTGGCTACGAAAGTCACCACAGAATGTGGGATTTGGTGGCAACTTTTTAGTGACAACCCAAGTCGCCGCTGAAAACCTTCAATGACGGGACTTTAGGTATCGATGCTTTAAAGCACTGAAATACTTTTGGTGACGACTTTTTGACTTTTAGTGACAACTTTTGTTGCCATAGAAAGTCAAGTTTTTTATAGTGAGGGGAGACCAGGTTAAGCATTGACTCCCGAGGGTAGCCTATCTTTAAGGTGGGATCATGTGTGATTGGCAAAAAGGGATAAAGGGGGCTTAGGGCGCTTTGTCTATTGATAAGTACGATTGTATTTTGGTTGTTGACTCTGTATATTTCATTATTGTGTGAAATTCTTGGTATTGAGACTGTGGCCTACAGGCATATTTTATATAATACTTGGAGTAGTGGAGTTTAGTTATGGTGATGCCATACTACTCACTGAGTTATGATAACTTATACCCTCTGTGGACCATTTTTCTCTTCTAGATTTAGCTACTATAGAGGAGCACCCGTTTGAGGAGTAGTGGTGCATGTTGTTAACCTTCCCATTGTCGGGTAGGGTCTTATTTTATTTTATGATGTCCGTATATTGATCTGTAGTTGCATAGGAAACTTAGGAGGATTTTGGGATGATGTTTAATTTGTTTAAATTCTATTTATCTGGATTTGTGAGATTTTGTTTTCTTGAACAATTTGGAATAATTGAATTTAAAGCATACTTGTAACACTCATTCATTTTAAAAAAGAATTTATGTTGAACATTTATTTATTTTGAAGAAGGACTTTACGTTTTATATATATAAGGATGTTGAACTCTTGCAATTAATTTGTTATTATTAATTTATTTTGTTTTAAGTTATAGGAACCTCCATGTTGATATATGAAATCCATGGGGTATTTTGGGGATAAGTTAGACTTTCAGTAACAAGGAAGTATCGTTATTGTGCCTGTCACAAGTACCCGGGAAGCATGTCGTGATAAAGTAAGAGCCAAGTTAATTAGGTCTCCTATGGACTATAGAGCTGTCACATCCCCTAATTTGGTTGACTAACTGGCACGGGATGGACCCCACGCCACCTCTGTAAGCCTTATTGTAACGTCCTCAAATTTACTAATTTTTTTTAAAAAAATTCATTTATAAACACTTAGGATAATATGGAAAAATTCTCTTAATTAAGATATTATATAGATACCAAATAAATTACATCTTAAATTACATAACCTCAATCTTAATACAAAGGTTGTAATCACATATTCTCCTAGAGTGAACTTTTTCTTGATTACTTAGCAAATACCCTAGTTTCTCTCTAATTTAGTGTAGCCCTTTCCTTATGTTGGAAACCTTGGAATGGTAAGTTAAAAAAAACATGGAAAAGTGAGATGGATACCTCAGTAGCTAGCATTTTAATTTAGTAAAACATTTCCAAAAGAAACCATCCTAGTCATAAAGGTATAATAAGTTCATAAATTCATCCATGAATATATAGGCATTTAATAATCATCGTCATCATCACACATCAAGCAGTTCACTTCAATTCTCTATTGTGGAATTTGAAGCTATGATCAGAATTTCAGAATCTCTAGTACTTGCGCTTTGTTCACTATTTTGGGAACACGTGTGTAATCAGTTCACTTTTTTGGGAACCACTTAACCTTCTATTCTTTATTTTTGGAATAGAGTCTCATTGCCTATAATTTATACTTGTTCATGGAAGTTCATAATGTTCATAGGAAAATCTTTCAATAAAGAAACTTGGGAAAAAAGTGCTTTTATGAGTGCTTGAACTACTTGAAATTTGCAATCATACTCTTAGCTCAATCAACTGCTCAATCCTTCTGGAAATTCGTTTCATGAATTTTGGCCTATTCAAACAATATATATAACCTTATTTAAAATCTTAAATAAAAAGACTCTAAAATATCATATCTTTCTAATCTACTAAAATTCCTAATTCTATCCCATATTTCTGTTTATTGGGTTTGGTCTAATTTCACCTCAAGCCAGTATTTATGATGTGTATATATATGTGTGTGTGTGTATGTGTGTACCATAAATTTAAATAACATATATATAATTTAATTAATTAAACTTATACTGGTATAATATGTGTGTGTATATATATATATATATATATGAAACTTAATGAGCATATTTATACATAATTAACTTTCTAAAATACATATAAATATATATATACAATAGATAACATAATACTAAAATATATCACATATATTTTTATACATGTATAAATAAGATATATTTATCATAGGTATATATGTATATTAATAGGTAATATAATATGTATATATAATATAGAAATATAAATAATATATCATATAAGTAAAAATCTATATAAATATTTACATAATAATTTAAATAACTAATTTAAACAAAATAAATTAGTTTTTATTTCATATATTCATATGACATTAAATTTTAGTTTGGTCCCTTCTATACGTCTATAATTTTAGTTAAAACCGGAATTTATCTTAAATTTCATTTTTAAGAAATTTTCTATTTATTCACGTAGGTCCTTAGTCCAAATTTTCCTTTTGTCTTTTGCATGATTTAAGATCATATTTAGTTTCTTCTAGGTCCATGGATTGTGAATACATTTTGTTCTATAGTTAAATCAACCCCTGTAAACTTTTCATTTCTTTCACTAGAGTCCCTATTATGCATGTTACATACTTTTCTCATGATTTGATTTCCAAACCAATCCAGAACTGCACTTTTAGTCTTATTATGACATAGTTCATCATCTCTACCCATAAAATAAGAAAAAGAGAAACTTTTTAAGAATGAAAAATCTAGTTCTAAAACTTACTAGAAGATCATGTTGTTCTTGAGTGTTTTCTACTGGTTTTTCCTCTAGTTCTTGCTTCCTAATTACTTCCACTACTTCCTCAATAGTTATGTATGTTAGTCACACAAGTAGCTCCTCAAAACACCTAGAAAAACTCGAGTTTGAAACTACTCTCTCTCTCTCTTGTCAAGACTCTATTTTTGCATGGAAAATAGAGTAAGGATTTCTGCTACTGTATTATCTTTTTTCTCACTTTCTCTCAGCTAGTGGTGCAAGGAAAAGGGAAGGAGAGCTGCTACTTAGCTGGAGATAGGAGAGAAAAGGTGTCTCCTAAAAATCATGCCTAAGAGAATGCCATGAATGACTGGATGTTTCAAAGGTAGAAAATGGTTGTGTCTACAAAGGCTGCATCTTTGAAAATTGTAGTTGTACATATTTAACAACTTTCCAATTTCCTAATACAAAGGGTCATGATACAGCCTGGAAAGCTTCATGAATATTTTGCTGTCTTTTTTCTTTCCTGACTGAGAATATGGACACTTTGCTGCTATATATTCTTCTTTCCTAGGCGAGCATGTTGAATCTTAAGGATTTTGCTAACGTGATCTCTTCTTTTCTATTGCTTTTATATATATATATATATATATATATATATTATCATCATTCGTCAATTATCATTTTAGTTAATTTTATACACACTACCTCTTAATTGCTAAATTACCTAATAGGCAATTAGTAGAAATATTTTATTTATTATTTAATCATTTTTCTTTTATAATTTATAATTCTCTAGGAATTCCCTAATGAAATTTTCTTAAATTTAATTTATTTAAATATTAATGAAATATTAAATTTTTTGCATGTTACACTTATGACTCAAAATCACGCAGGCATTTTAAACACAGAAGTAAGGTATTCTTTAAAACATAACCATTTCATTCCCATCACTTGAGCACGTAATGCCATATATATATATATAAACATTTCATCCGTAAACATCCATATCTTCCAACATTCCCTTTTTACAAGATAAAACAAACCAAAGAGGAATATAATAAAACGTGGTCGATAGAGTACAAAGGAATACATTGGAATTCTCACAAAATAGTCTATCATCCAACCTATAAGTTCTATTCAGTTGCAGAGCTTGACTCCCCTCCTTAAAATGTACAAAAGGACAAACAACACCAACCCTTGAACGAAAGGATTAGAACTAAGAGACCTCGCTACTCCTCAGGCAGAGACTCAACAATTAACTCAGGATCTACAAGGAAACATACCGAATAAAAAGGATTAGTATGGTTACTCATTGAGGAAAATATAGACTAAAAAGAAAGTATGTTACTTACAACACAAATAATCTAGCTAAAAACAAACCTCCTGGAAATCTAGTAATAACATTGCTTTCTCAACCACTAACTTAGAATCATGTGAAAAGTATATTTAGCAATATGGATATCTTTTAAAATCTTTTCAATTTTGCATAGTGGATGGGCTACACAGGTTTCCCATTACATCCTATCACATGCCATCGAGAGGGCCACACAGCTTCCCGTTATCTCAAATTAGTCATGGTGTGGAGGGCCACACAGGCTTCTTTACCATGCCATTATTTCATATCCATTATAGAGAGCTCATATTTCCCTTTTTGGAATGTGCATTCATCACCTTTGAGAGGGACACACAGGCTTCTCATTCTATTCTCTTTTACAAGGCTAGAAGAGCCACATAGGCTTTCTAGTCATTCTCTAGTCATAGTGCGGATAAGAAGTTTCAAATCTTTTGAACTACTACTAGGAATCCTCTATTAGAGGGACGAGGAGGAAGAGCCACACAGGCTTCCTCTCATGTCATTAGTCATGGTGTGATAAAGGCCTACGGCCCCTTGTACCATCATTACTCTTTATTTCTCATAACGAGTCCCATCATATAATTCATGAAATTTCCATTGATAAATGAAAGCATAATTTAATAATGAAAGTTCTTACCACCATAATAGGCATACAATGGTAGTCACATTAATAACTTGCAATTTATTTAAATGAGTACATCAAATATAGAGGCATATGGAATTTAAAGGCACCACACAAAGAAAAGGGCAAGGATTTCCTTACCTAGAAGCTTTAGGTGTCTTAAAGTGATTTAGGAGACTTGTAGTTGATTATAAAAGGTTTAGGATTGATTTCTTATTGATTTGCAATGAAAAGAACACATAAGAATTGAGGGAAAAGAAAGGGCCACCACTGCAGTGCCCAGTCTTGGCGCTACAATGTTGATGGACAGAACAGAAAAATGAAATTGCAAGGCTGGTTGCTGCAGTGCCAGATGATAAAGAGGAAATATTTGAGTTACACCATCTACAATTACAACACTAGATTTTGGCATTGCAGCACCAAATGATAGATGCCAGCTCTTCTTTAAAAACTCTGCTCACTGCTACAGTGCATAGCGAGGCACTACAACAGTGAACTCTATTATGCAACTTTGAAATCCACTTTTCTCAAGCCGGAGCACATGTCTTGCACCTCCAATCCTTTAATGAATTTTAGGAAAACATTTTGGGAGTTTCATAAGCCTTAAAATCGACTCCAAATTAATTCTTTACTTGAAAATAAGTTGGGCTTCCCTTAAATCCTCCCTTTTTGGCCTTTGACAGTAAAAAGGAATATTTATGGCAATGTTACCCATTTTCTCACCATTCCATCTCAATAAATGCATTTTAGAAAACTCTCAACAACCACAACAATTACAAAGTAGAATTTATGACCAATGAGAAGCATTGAAAGTGCAAAACAACTCTAGGGCAAGGAGAACTTCTTGGTTCACTCTAGGGCTTTTGCTCAAAATGAAAATGGAAGAGGTAAGTAATAGTCAAAACACATACCTTAAATTTTAAGATACCTAGCCTAAAGAAAGATCACCACAAGCATTAATTCAACCAAGGAGAGCAACAACATGGAAGGAATGTAATACCCTAGGTATTACAGTGCAATTAAAAAGGGAAAAATTATGAGGATGGAAATTTTTTTGCAAAATTAAGGAGTTTTAATTAGGGAAACAAAGAGCTTTAAGGTTTAATACAAACTAAGACATGTCATGGGTTAAGTAAATTTGTAACAGAAAAGAAAACATAAGTAATAAGAGTAAGAAGCACGTCAAAGGACTAAAGTGAAAAGAGAAAGGAAATACAGAATATCTAGAAAAAGAATTGAATGGAAAACCCATGTGGAAAATAGACCTTATAATGATGATATTGTGAATCTGGTACTTTGAATTGTCTAACCAAGGCTAGAAAGGATGTGAGACACTGAGAGGGACTAAAATGAAGGAATATGGAATTTTGGTACATTAATGAAAATCTGCTGTATGATGTGTATATTGAGAGCATGTTGTTGGGTGCCTTATGTGTGAATTAAAAGATTTCTCAAAATTTCCTTACAAGTATTAACTTGAAAATTTCCATTAAAGGGACCAAATTACAAAAAGAGATAGTGGGCCCCACACATACTTTTATTTTTACACACACATATACTCATTCTTTTTGAAACATTTCTCCACCTCCCCCTCATGCGTCTCTTTCTCTTTAGCCAGCAGCAATACCCATACTCAAGCTTTGGGAGATTTCTTCCTCCTTCTATCATCTTCTTCATCCTCTCTTGAGGTAAGTTCCTCCTCTCAATAGCTTCTTCTCTTCTTCTTCTTTTCTTTCATGAACATTAAACCTTAGAAGAGGAAATAGAGGGGAAGTGTAGAAAAATACTTTTATGGGCTAATTAATGTAAGAATTATTGATATGAAATTATGAATGATAAGGAAAAGACAAGAAATTAAAGGAATGACCATGTATGAATGAATTGAAGAGTATGGAGATGGAAATGAGAAAGTTAGGGTTCTAAGTTGGAAAATTGATGTTTTAAACTTGGAATCATGAAATTTTCTTGAGGTTTCATTGTTACAATGATCCTAGAACATTAGGATAGGAACTCTATTGAAGGAATCATGAAAAATGGTGAAGGATTATTGATTCTTTAGACTAAATCGCGTGAAGCCACAACCATGTTCGTAAGCTTGTGATGTGATACGCTACCCCTAGCACCCTGGAACCAAGCCATTCGAGAGTAGGAGGGCTAGCATCCACGGGTGCTAGAGGTTGTGGTAAATTGAAGGGTTTTTTTTACCTTTTCTCATATTTTCTTGATCCCTACGTGTAGGGAGATGATCTAGAGCCTCTTGGGCTAACTTGGAACTTGCAATCCATCCTCAAAGAGAAGAATCTTGGTAGGAAAACTAGAGCAAAGGTGAGGGAACTCTCATCCTACGTTAGTGCTTATATGTATATATGTACAAGTAATTATATTGTTATCTAATTAAATTGGGATTATAGATGACAATGATGAATTATGATTCCTCTATGTAGATTAGTATAAAAGTGAATCAATGGAATGGTCATACATGCAAGTTAAGTGTACTTCAAATATAAATTAATTGGGAATTGTTGTCAATGCAATACAATTCTATAGAAATGTGTATGTTTGACCATATGCACATGTGTGAACAAGTTATGAATCATTATATGTAAAATAAACATGCAAGTACATGAATTATGTCTGTAAGCAATTCTAATGCATGAGAAATCATCATGAGTCATCTTGAAATTTATGCATATGATATAAGGGTGTAAAGGTTAATCTTTATAAGCATAAGGCCATGATGCATGGGTATGAATAATTTTTAACTTGTCGTGTTATGTAATGCTCATGGTTATAGAGAGCTAAGTAAGTACACACATGTATATAATATATATATATATATATATATTTATATGTTAATAATGCATTTCATGTATTCTTATGTCTGATTGATGTTGCCCAAGAAAGTGCTACCTAAGCTTTCATGATGCGGTCGATTCATTTCCTACAACCCTATGGCTATGGTGAGATAAGGGGCTAGGTTGATAAGGGTCGGCAGTGACCCTAATAGTGAAAGGGCTTGGTAAGCCACTGGTTCATAGCGACCCCAGTAGCGAAAGGGCTTGGTAGGATGACTTCCCTAGTGACTCGTGTGTTTTTTAGGGGGCTTAATGGGTTTCCAGAGCCGATTACGTTGATGACCCATAGCGACCCGATCGACGCAGTATGTTTGATTGATATATGAATATGTTATGGGTAAGACTAAAAAGTTGTGGCTTGCAATTAAATTATTGTATTTGATATGTTGATGAATATGATCTCTATGTTAATAAATTGTAAGCTTAACTCTTATTATGGTGAAACGATGTGAATAAATGCTAATAGTTAGTTGTCTGTTGCAACATTATGTTCTCAACATAGTCTTTTAATATTTCGGCAAATATAAGTCAATGAAGAAATAAAGAAGTTTTTATATGAAGGCACATTAAGCTTTATCACATTCTACGCTAATGTATACCAAGATTGCCCTATGTCTATTAGGGTGTATGTAATTGATGAACCTTCCATATTTGTTTATATATTAGTATCCCTATAATTATTGTTTACACTTTATCTACCTCATGCTTAGTTATATGTTTATATATCTCTGCACTGTGGTAGAGAATAGCTTTGGTGAGTCAAGTAGATGGACTCACTTCCTCATAGTTGCAAGAATTGGAATTCTTATAGCTTGGTGATGTTTGTGTCAAGAACACCTCCCTATTGATCAGGGTAAGGAAAGGTACATTAGAATTATGTTAGGTTAGGTATTCCAGTAATACTCTGTAATCGGGTAGGTTACATTATGAACTATACTCTTATAAGAGGGAGTAA
Organism: Biancaea sappan; assembly: GCA_037074585.1. Lineage (NCBI taxonomy): Eukaryota > Viridiplantae > Streptophyta > Magnoliopsida > Fabales > Fabaceae > Biancaea > Biancaea sappan. The sequence continues at coordinate 67,955,665 of CM073490.1, forward strand.
GAACTAGCACAGAAACTATGAAATGTAATAGAAGCATGTTGAGCTAAGTGTAACGATATTACTTAACTGAATGTTTTGAATGCAATTTTATGAATGTAAAAGAAATTCCCTTAATTTCAATTTTTTTTTAGTCTAAAGGCAGTTAAGTCAACAAAAATTATAAAGGTTCTATATAAAGGTTAGGCTTGTGGTGGTGCGAGGTAGGCACTGTTCGCATCTATCATGTGCCCGGTCTTAGGTCATGACAAGAAAACTCCAAAAGAGAAAAGGAAAGAGTGAATGAGAGAGACTATCTGGTGTACAAGGGAGAGGAAATGTGTTATGAGTTTTATTTTTCTAAGTAAGTCTCACTCCTTTTTTCTATATTGGCTACTTAAAAAAATTTTAAATCTCTTCCTTATGCATTCTTCTTTAGAAGACCTTCATGAAAACAAATAAAATGCATTCCCACACATCTTTAAGGTAAAATAATATTCTACCAAAAATTTCTTTACTCAGAATAATTCCCTCAGTAACTTTTATTCCACTTTTCACAAAGTGCTTCCATAACAACTATCCCCTTTCATTTAGGTCCCCCATACATGGGTCCTTATCATGAAAGTGGTCCAAATCCTCATTTAAGAACTCAACCATCAATATTTAAGAGTACACACACATTGATTCCAATAAACACATAATCAAAGTCACATATGCATATTAACACTATAACATCTGTTAGTTTTGGTAAGTCTAATATATAACGTACGGGCAAAGTAAAAACTTTCACTTACAGGAAGAATTTTTCTATGTGATGGTAAGGTCTTGCATTGGATATGAGGAAAACTTAAGGTATGGTGAGCCACATAAGCTAGTAAAGAGATAAGTCTGTGCCTTGTTCTTGGAGGGACTAATCAAAATAAGAAGGATTGGTAGGGCTGTATGTTAATATGAATAAATCTAAGAAGGACTATGAAAATAATCTTGAAAGGAACTAAAATGTAAGAATTTGGTCCAACCTTTTTTTAGTGAGAATAAATGAGAAATAGGAATATGGGATTTTAATGGGTATATGTATATTTATATATATGGTTCATGCCACACACACACCCATTAGGCTTTCATCTTCTCACAAGCTCTCTATCTCCTTATGCCCTAGCCTTCCATCTTCATCTTTCCTTTCCCTACCTACTAAATTCCTTCCTCAAATGTCTAGCCCATTATTTCTCCAATGTCAATTTATCTCTCTAGCAATCAAGCTTCACTAGAGCACCATGAGTGCAACATCCCAGTACCTTGAGTTGTTACTTACATCATACCCAACATGTGTTCACGGGAGGAGTAAAATTTTTCTTTTATGGCAAGGAATTTTCCATGCAATGTGTGGCTTTACTATTGCCTTGAAGAAATTTAGGCATGCAGTAGATTACAAGTGCTATTAGGAAGTCTGCTTATGTGTCCTAACCATGGAGGGACTCATATGAAAGAGGAAGGATTGGTATAGTGTTATGTTAAAATGAGTAAACTAAGGAGGGTTAACTTTGGAAATAATCTTGAGAGGACTCAAATTTGAGAACTTTGTTAAATATAAATTATATCGTGAGTATGGGTGAGAAATGGGAATATGGAAATTTTATTTGGATATATGTATAATTATATATATATTTTCAGCACATGCCTCACATATATACACACTATAATATCAGCATCCCACGGGCTTTTAATTGTTGTGTGGATGTGCTCTTGCATGTTGTTGTGATGCCTAAGTTTGTGGAATTTTGAAAATTATCTTTAAGTGTATATAGATGTGGTTGTTTGGAATGTTAATAATTATGATGCATTGTTTATGCTAGTGAATAAATTATGGCTTTGGCAACTCTTGGTGGTGATGGTAGGAGGAAATGTGGAATGCTCTATGTATCAAAAAATTTTACTAAGTTTAAAATTGTTGACTTTGGGGATGTTTGGTCAAGGGACATGGGGGAATATTTTAGTTTCTTATATCCATTATATTTTTTCCTTCTACCCACTATACCTCACACATCTCCACATTTGGTCTTCATCTCCTCTCTATGGTGAAATGCACCATCACCAATGTCTCCATTCTTCCTCCCCTTCAAGAGTCTTTGGGTGGTCCTCTTCCTTCTTGGATGGTTCTAAATTAGGTAAGTAATTCAATTTTTCCCAACTTCCTTGAAATTTTGCATAACCCTAACACTAGGTGAAATTCTTGGCAAATTCTTGTAGAAATTAGTTAGGTTGAGCTTCTCTAATTTCTCTCTTGTGGTTGGAATCTTGGGAAGCTTAAAATTCATTGGTAATGGTTACAAATGTTTTTGATTTATGCTGATATGAAATTAAATTAGAAAATTGGGGCTATAGGGTTCTCATGTGTAGAAATCAATTTTTGGATGCTTTAAAATTAGTAGAGATGAGTCTTTTATGTGTATAGGATGCATTCTTAAAGATAAAAAAAATTTTGGGAGAGATTTGGAAGGTTAGGGTTGAATTGGAATGCATTTGGGTATCAAAATTGGAAAAACAACGCATGAAATCTATTGTCTGCTCTCTTAGGCGCGCGGGTGATAGAAAAATTCCATAGTTTCTGGTCTATTTTCAAATGGACATATCTCTCTCATCCAGACTCCATTTTAAGTGAATTTTATATTGTTGGAAAGCTCTTTGAGTCTAGTTTTAAGTGGGATAAGATTCATTTGAAATTTTTTTATCTTTGAGTAGATATGATCAAAAGAGTGACCAAAATTCAGGATAACAGGCAAGATTTTCCCCATCTTTTGATTTTGACATGTTTTGGTATAGTTTCCTCTTAGAGATTGATTCTTTAATGCTTCTTCCACATTATTCAAGGCTAGCCAAGGTAAATAAGCATGGAATAGAGGTAAGGGGGATCTCTAAACCACCTTGGATGTATTATATATATATACATAATCTTGTTATATTGGTATAAAATTGAAATTTGGAAGAATATGTGTGCTATTGGATAAGAACAATGCATATAAGTGAAGTATATAATGGTGATTGATATAATTGTGTGATTATATGGATGATTGACAGAGAGTGAGTTTTGGTCAATGGTATATGTGTATGGTAGAGTAAATTCAATTCTTTAAATTGATTTTTATGTGTGGTTATGGAATAAATAGAACTTCATATGTATACATGTATATCCGTATATATATGTCCATACCAAAATGAGGTTGGAACAATTTAAAGTAGTGGGTATGTGTGTTTACAAAAGTTCTTACCCACCAAATTGAGTGCATAGAAAATGTGACACATATATATACAAGTATACACATATAAGTACACGCTATAGAGAATGCAAGGGTTGTACTTAAAGGTATGTTGTATATGGACGTGTCGATCCTAAATTCCTTTTATAAAAGTGTGTGTACACATGCACCTACCCATGTTATTCAATTTTTTTGAATTATGAAATTGAGTGTGGCACATAAGTATATGGATATATACATAAAGAAAGATATGTATAAAGTAGGGATAACACATAACTCTTACTCTTGTCATTGAGGAAGACTTTGGTGCATGGAAACCATCAAGAATGGCATTCTTTTTTTTCAACTCCTCATGATTGATGAAACCATATGAATGGTGCATGAATATATTAGAATGATGGTAATTGGAGTTGTAAAATTTAATGCTTGATATTTCGTATGGAACTGTGTATGATGCTATGTTGTCATGGATTAGGTTGCATGCATGTTTTGGTGTTGGAAATATGGTTCCCAATAGGAATGTTGGTTATTGATTATTGACTCATTGTTAAAAATGATGGTTTGGCTATATTTATGATTCCTTCGCTTATAGTGATTTTATTATACCATTTTTTGGCAAATGTGTTGAAATATATTGTGCCGAATGATTGGGCACATGTGGAGGCTATTTGGAGGCATAAGGATGGGGTTAGGTATACATATGGGATATATGTATATCTTTCATATTTAAGCCAAGAGGTATTATAATGATGAGGTTTATATTATTTATCTCTCGGTGTTATAAGGATGAGGTTTATATTATTTTATCTCATGATGTTTGATAAGTCCGCAGCATTCATATAAATTCTATAGAGGTTTAGATACTTTTTGTATACTTTTGGCTACTATTTTGATTATAACACAACTTTTTGATAGCTACATAGACATTTTACTCTTAGGTTAGAAATGCAATTTTGTCATCTAATCACATTCTTTTTAGTTATAAATGTTAGTCTGATGGAGATTGTGTTTTGCATATCTCTTTATTGGGAAAATGGTGCTAAAGCTTGAGAAAACCAAAGCCAAGAGCAAAAAGGGAAAGAAAAGACCTTGGATATAAAGAAAAGACCTTAAAATGAAGAGATATTGTTGGCTACTGCCCACTTAGGTGGCTAAAACTCCATAAGATAGTCTATTATGACACTATCTAACCTAGGCGTGAAAAAGGCCTGCCTAGGCAGGTGACATATCTCAGCCAGTACAGCCAAGTGCTTTGGCAGGTGGCCCATTTTCTGTCATGTGTTGTTAACTTTAAAATGTGATTTGGACAAAATGTTTAGGGCATTTTGAGTTAGAGACATAGGGAGATGTTGGTTTAAGCTCTACAAGGAAGAGGAACCAGCTTTTGGTGAAGATTGGAGTGTCTCTTCTTCCACCCAACTTGGATTTATGGAGTTTTCTCTTTTCTTCTCTCATTTTCTCTATTTTATGAACATGAGTAGCTAAGTTTCTATACTAGGATTATTATAAACCCTAGTTTAGATTAGGTTTTGTAAATATCTTGACTTTTTGTAATCATTTGACCATTAATACATGTTTATTCATTCTTATCTTATTGCTTTCATTAAACTTGATCAATTTAATGGATTGTTTGGTGTTTTTGCTGCACTTGGGAAAGGAATGTGAAGACCTAGACCATAGAATGAGTAGTTTGTGTCTTGAATCTTAAATGTTTAAGGTGAAGGATTTGTTAATGTTATAGGAATATAGATATTGACCTCACATAATCAAATTAGAGTTTGTGCACTCATGAAACCTAAGACTATATAAGGAATTGTGAACTTTTGGGTTTAGTCTTAGTTGATTATTTGGAAGAATTCATCTAAGCATTTCACCATCCTAGATTACCATGTATGGCCGGTGAGGACAAGAGGAAGAGAGATCAAATCTATGATGAATAAAAATGGAATAACAATCCTAGGTTTTAAATTGTGTTATTTCTATTGTGTGTTTAGAGTCTATACAATCATACAACTCACCAATAACTTGAACTTACTTTATGTTCTGTTACAAGATTCGATCTCACTTTAAAGAATCATCTAAATAGTATTTACGATAGTCTCTTAAATACTTGATACCCCAATCCTCGTGGAAATGATACTTTTACTCATTTTTTACTATATTACTTGTATAATTGGTATACTTGCCAAATCACCAACAAGTTTTTGGTGTTGTTGCCGGGGATTGACGATGTGTCAAAATTTATAAAGACCGAGTGTTGATACATTAGACACTTTTTCTTTTTCATTTTTATTTATTTAAATTTTTTATAACATTTCTTTTTACCTTGCCTTCTTATTTCTTGTAACTTGATTCTTATAGTATTCTTTCTTGTGTATGTGAGGTACTATTAACCATCCGAAAAACTCAAAAGGAAAACAAGAAGAGAGGCTCCATTATGGAAAAAGGAATAGTTGCCACAATCCTCACAAGAAACCATTATGGAGAATTAAGAAGAAAATAATGGAGGAAATAAAGGTCTATTTAGGACTTTGTATCACCCAACAATGATGGATGCACTTCGAGTATTGTGAAGCCACCCCTTTAAGCCAATAATTTCGAGATCAAAGCTTCACTGTTAAATGTGGTCCAGCAAAATCAATAATTTCGAGATCAAAGCCACCCAAATGCACACATCATAAATTTCATTGATGTGTGTGACACTATTAAACTTAACGGAGTCCCTAATGAAGCTATTCGACTCTATCTGTTTCCCTTCTCCTTGAGGGACAAAGCAAAGAGTTGGTTGATCACACAACCACAAGGAAGTATTACCACTTGGGTTGATTTCCAAAAAAAATCTTGGATAAATTCTTTCCTCCAACTAGATCAGCTAAATTGAGAAGCGAGATCAATACTTTTTGTTAGAAAGACGAAGAAAGCTTACTTGAGCCATGGGAGAGGTATAAAGATCTATCTACATAACCAAATTCCAGAGTGGTAACAAGTGCATAATTTTCATGAAGGGCTGTGTAACATCCCGGTACCTCAAGTTGTTACTTATGGTGAGTCTGACATGTAACTTAAGGGTGAGGGAAAATTTTTGGAAACCAAATTGAACTTTTGGGATCAAAGTCAAATCTTTAGTTTTGAGGGCAAGAAACTTTGGAAATCACCCCAAGTACTTGCAGGATTACTAATATCTTAAATATTAGATTTAAGGACTAATTATTTGAGGATTATAATGAAATAAATAAATTGAGACCTCATTGGTAATTCTAACTAAAGATTTAGGGATGGAAATTCTTATGTAGTGTTGTGGATGTATGTGTAAAATATTTAAATTAAGGAAAATTCTAATCTTGCCTTCATGTATGGCTTGCTTATAATACCAACATATGGTATTTTGGTAATTTGGCACTCTTCTTACATATATGTATATGGCTTACACACACATCAGACTTTTTTTTCCTCTCTCTCATGTGTTTCTTCTGCATTCTTGTGCCCTAACTCCCCTCACCATCTACCATCTTCATCCTATCCAAGAACCATCCTCAGCCTTCTAACCACTACCCTCTAGTGGCAGTTTAACTTTTTGGTGACTATTCTTCACCAGAGCATTGTGATCTAAGGTAAGAATCTCTATCCTTCTCTTTTTCTATCACATTTTCAAATATGAGGGAATTGAGGATGAGGATGAGTGTTCTTGGGAGTTTAGAGTTAGATTGATGATTTAAAACTCTTCTAGGATATTTGTTGAACATTTTGGAACAAGAAATTGGTAAAATCCATAGATTAAAAGCTTCAAATCATTGCTTAAAAAGCATGACAAAAAAATTAAGGAAGTTGGGTTCTTGAAGGGAATTTTCATGGTTTGAGTTTGATTCTTGAATATAACCTAGGATTTGAGTGTATAAAGGTTTTCTAATCATTCCCAGAGGAAAACCATGGAAAGAATCTTTAATTTTGGTGGAAAATTGGCCTTGGATGAAGGAAAAACCATGCAGGAGTCAAAAATTATGTAAATAGAGCATCTTGGCCTGCCTAGGCATGCGGATGGTAGCATGGCCCACTTAGGTGCGCCTGTGACAGTGAATTTCGATAATTTTTAGTCAATTTTCAAATGGTTATAACTCATTCATCCGAACTTGGTGTTTAGCAAATTTTATATTGTTAGAAAGCTCTTTAAGTCTAGTTTCTAATGAGGAAGATACAATAAAAAATTTATTCCCTTTTAGGAGTTATGACCAAAAGAGTGATCAAAGATAAGAACTAGTGATAAAAAGTTCCCTATTTTGTGACCTTAACTTGTTTTTTATATGGTTACATTAAAGGAATGGATTCTTTGAGGCATCTTCCACATCAATTAGGTCTAGCTAAAGTAGATAAGTAAGGAATTGAGGTTAGGGGATCTCTATCTTACCTGGTTGTACTTTTTCTAAATATATCAATACACTTTATTAATACCAATTCAATGTTTTGGAACTCTCCACTATTAAAGATAGACTATGCACGTGTGTGAAATGTATGATAAATTTTGTTATATGAATGATTATGTAAATGAACTCCGCCTATGTTTTACAGCTGGTCCTAAGCCCAGGTAAATGAGGAGGGTTGTGTTAGGCCCTCAACAGCCAATATAAAATTTTGTCAAATCTCTCATGAACATGGATCAACGACAATATTATGCTAATGCTAGGATGTTGCCCGGAAGCAATGCACTATATAGCTCAAGTACAGTGACAAGTGAGCTAGAGTTGCTGCATCGGCACCCGGATGTAGTGTTAAATAAGCAATGGTCCACTAATACTAGGTCGTTGATTGGAAGCAACGCGCTGTATGGCTCGAGTATAATGTCAAATGAGCTAGAGCCACTGCATCGTCGACCGAATGTAGTGTCACAAGAGCATGTTCCTAGAAGGTTGAGGGTAAAGAAGCTAGTTTAGGAGAGCAAAATTAGGATTAGTACGTGGAATATTGGGACCATGATAGGGAAATCCATGGAGGTTGTGGACACTATGAAAAGGAGGAAAATTAACATCTTATGCCTTCAAAAGACTAAATGCATTGGAGAAAAGGCTAAAAAGTTTGACTGTTCAGGCTTCAAGTTCTAGTACACAGGAAAAGTAAGGACAAAGAATGGTGTAGGTATTATGGTTGACAAGGAATAGACGCCGAGTGTGATGGAGGTAAAAAGGATTGGGGATAGGATTCTGTGCTTAAGAATGATTGTTGTAAGAGATACGATTCATATCATAAGTGTCTATGCACCACAAGTAGGGATGGATGCATATCTTAAGGAAAAGTTTTGGGAAGATTTGGAGGGATTGGTCAAAAGCATACCTTTAGAAGAAAAGATTTTCATCGGGGGGACCTTAATGGCCACATTGGGAAAGAAGTAGGACAATATGAAAGGGTTCATGGTGGCTTTGGTTTTGGGGAGTTTAACGAGGAAGGACAATCTATTCTTGATTTTTTAACGGCTTATAATTTCAAGATTGTCAACACCTGCTTCAAAAAGTGAGAGGTGCATTTAATCACATACAAGAGTGGAGCTTTAAGGTCACAGATTGACTTCTTTTTAGTAAGGAATCCAGATAGAAAAATCTGTCAAAATTGTAAAGTTATTCCTGGGAAACCCGTGGCAACTCAACATAGGGTTTTGGTCCTTGACATGATTATTAAGGGTTGAAAACAAAAGCATCAATAGGTGATGAACCCTAGAATCAAGTGGTGGCAGCTAAAGGGGGAGAATCAACAAACTTTCAAGAGAAGACTGTTGGAGGAAGGTTCTTGGGAGTTTCAAGAAAATGCTAACATAATGTAGGAGGAAATGGCCAAGAGGGTTAAAAAGGTAGCTAAAGCACTTTTAGGAGAATCAAAAGGTTTTGGAAAAAGAGATAAGGAATCTTAGTGGTAGAATGAGACCGTCTAAGAGAAGATCAAATTTAAAAGAGAATGTTTTAAAGCTATCCATCTGTGCAATAACTCTGAAAATTGGGAGAGGTATTATGAGGCTAATAAGGAGACTAAAAAAGTAGTAAGTGAAGCACGATCTAAAGCATTTGAAGAGTTTTACAAGGACTTAGGAACAAAAAAGGAGGAACAAAAGATTTACATGATTGTGAAGACTAGAGAGAGGAAATCTAGAGATTTGGATCAAGTAAGATGTGTTAAGGATGCAGAAGAAAAGTTTTGGTTATAGATGGAGATATTAAAAATAGATGGCAAGGTTACTTTCACAAGCTCTTTAATGATGGAGCAGGGTCGACTTGTGATATGAAAGACTTAACAACCTTGGAGAGAGAACAAAATTTGGCATATTATCACTTATTAAGGTTGATAAGGTTAAGAAAGCTCTTAGAAGAATGGATAATAGTAAAGCTGTTGGTCCTGATAGTATTCCTATTGAAGTTTGGAAGTGTTTAGGGGATGAGGGTACTATCTGGGTAACTAAGCTCTTTAACGAGATTTTAAGGTCCAAAAAAATGCCCGAGGAATAGAGAAGAAGCACTTTAGTGCCTATATACAAAAACAAATGAGACATCCAGAACTGCGCAAACTACAGAGGGATTAAGCTTATGAGTCATACTTTAAAATTATGGGAAAAAGTGATTGAAAGTAGTTTAAGAATGGAGACAAGTATTTCTGAAAATCAATTTGGATTCATGCCAGGGTGGTCTACTATGGAAGCTATTTATCTTCTAAGAGGGTTGATGGAAAGGTATCAGAGTAAACAAAAAGACTTACATATAACATTTATTGATTTGGAAAAGCTTATGATTGAGTATCAAGAGAGGTACTATGAAAAGCTTGGAACAAAAAAGTGTACAAGTTGCGAATATTAGAGCTATAAAAGATGCATATAAGGGGACTACAACTAGTATGAGAACATCTGGAGGGGAGACTAGAGACTTCCCTATTAAGATTGGACTACATCAGGGATCATCTTTGAGCCCTTATTTGTTTAACTTAGTTTCAGATGTTCTAACGAAACACATCCAAGAAGAAATCCCTAAATGCATGCTTTTTACAGATGATATTGTTCTTATAGCAGAGTCAAGGGAAGAGATTAATTTTAAACTTGAGTTATAGAGAGCTACTTTGGAATCAAAGGGTTTTCATCTAAGCAGGAGTAAGACAGAATATATGCATTGTAAGTTTAACAAGCGACAAGCTAGAAATGAGTTAGAGGTTAAAAGTGGTGATCAAGTTATATTACAAGTGTCAAAGTTTAGGTATTTGGGATCAGTTATACAAGATGACGGTGAAATTATTGGAGATGTAGCAAATAGGATACAAGCTGGGTAGTTAAAGTGGAGAATGGCATCATGAGTTGTTTATGATCAAAAAGTACCTGATAAGCTCAAAAAAAAGTTTTATTGTACTGCTATAAGACCAGCGATTTTATATGGGAGTGAACATTGGGTGATGAAAGGACAACAAGAACATAAAATTGGAGTAGCGAAGATGAGGATGTTGTGTTGGATGTGTAGTCATACAAGAAGAGATATAATCTGTAATGATCGTATACAAGGTAGAGTTAGAGTGGCATAGGAAAAATGGTTGAAAACCATTTAAGGTGGTTTGGGCATGTTCCAAGAAGATCGTTGGAAGCGCCAGTAAGGAGAGTTGACCAGATGGTTTGGAGCCCTGTGAAAAAAATTGAGGAAGACTAAGAAGGACACTTAGAGAAGTTGTTGAACGAGATCTTCTGGTAAATAAAATACCTAAAGAGTTGGTCATTGATAGAGCTCAATGGCATCGTGCGATCCATGTAGCTGACCCCACCTAGTGGGATAAGGCTTTGTTGTTGTTGTTGTTGAGTGATTATGTAAATGACTAATGGGGGCTTCGGCTAATAATATGCATGTGCAGTAATGAACATGTGATTCTTTAGATTGGAATGTAGATATGGTTGTGGAATTAAATAATATTCATATATATATGTACATTCATGTGAACTAAGTTAAGAATGACCTAATGGGGTGAGTATATACATGTACCCATTTGTTTACCTCCCAAATTGTATACATGGGAATAAGGCACAAATGATACAAACATACCTACATAAGCTCACATCTCAGTGGTTCATAGGTTAGGCCTAAGGATATGCTTGTATATGAATGTGTCAATCCTAGACTCTTCATAGAAAAGCATGTATATGTATACACCCACTCATACTTATTAAAACTCCTTTGTTTATGGGTTCGGGTGTGGTGTATACTTATATGTATATATAAAGTATGGATAAGTACATAACTCTGCCCTTGTCAAGGTGTAAGGATCTGGTACATGGATGCTATAATGAATGGTATGCTATATGACTAAATATGTGACTTGTGTGGTTATAGTCTGTATCAAATAACATCTATATTGTGGGAATTATACAACATATGAATGGTGATATAATTGTTATGTTATGTACGTGGTTATGATGGATTGTTGTTGGTAATTATGAAGGCTTCAATTTACACTTTTATGATATGGTATGTACTTTTCCTAATGTGTTGAATGAGATACTATACTGTCATTGTGGATTTGGTTGTGAATGGAAACCATCATGAATGACATTCATCTTGAACCCCCCATGGTTGATGAAACCATATGAATTGTGCTTGAAGAGGTTAGATTGATGGTATCCTGAGTTGCAAAATTTAGTGCTTGATATTTTGTATAGAACTATGAATATTGGTTATTGATTATTGATTCATTGTTAAAAATGATAGTTTGACTGTAATTATGATTCCTTGGCTTATGGTGATCTTATTGCACCATGGTTTGGCAAATGTGGCAAAATATATTGTGCTGGATGATTTGGCATATGTGGATGCTATTTGGAGGCATAAGGATATGGTTAGGCATATATATGGGATATATATATATGTATATCTTTGGCATTTTAGCTAAGTGGGGTTATAAGGATGGGGTTTATATTATTTATCTCTTAGTGTTATAAGGATGGAGTTTAGGTATATACACATATATTTATATATCTCATTGGTATTGCCTTCTATGTGCTTTTGTATGGTATTGGATATGTAGCAATGTTGAAAGTAAGGAATCATTTGGTAGTACTTGTACTTGATGATATTTGCTTTAAAAATATATTATGCTTGGTCATGTCGGATTGCTATGACTTAATGCCTTACAGCGGTATGTGAAATCGACTTGGGATTTTGTGTATAGACCTACAGTGCGCCCTATGTGAGTATATCTCCAACTGTATATATAATTACATATTCATTCTTCAATATTTATTGTTTATGTGTTGTAATAGGATAGAGCTTTTCCCTTACTGGGTCAGTATGACTCACATCCTAATAGTTTTCAGGTACGAAGGAAGCACAGTAGTGGTATCAAGTATTGTGTCTGGCTCCCCTTGTTTAGAGTAAGGGTACTGTTCTGTTTCTCTCTCTTTCTTTTGTATTCTAAATGATTCTGTAATCGAGTAGGTCAATTAGGTTGTGCATGTTGGTTAAGACTTAGTGGTTATTTCAGCTTGTATATTGTTTGACTATGGTTATGAATCACTGTTAAAATGAAAAAATTTGGAAATAATTGTTCGGTTGAATTGATTTGCAAAAAAAATTAATAAAAAATAATAATAATAATTAAATTAACAGAATGACTTGTAAAATTAAATAAATAAGATTGTATATTATTGTTGTGCATTTCGGGAGGAAGTAAGGCTTATGGAGGAGAGGTTGAGTCGTGCCGGTCACATGCTCGGTCTTTAGACGTGACAAAGTTGGTATCAGAGCTTCGAGATTAGTTCCTTGTCATACCCCAAGTATTACTATGTGGTTTAAAGTATGCAAATTTGGGTAAAATAAATTTTTTTTTGCAAGTTGAGGAATCCCAATTAGAAGAATGAGGGATTTTTTTTTAATTTAGTAAGGACTAAGACTTACCCTTGATTAAGGAAAATTACTATAGGAAGGAAAAACATGAGTGGTGAGTGAAGGGAGAATGCTAAAGGACTAAAGTGAAAGGAAAATAAATTATAGAGTATTCATGGTAAAGGACCAAAGAGGGACACGTGAGGGAGAGTGGACCTAAGCGAATAAATTGTGAAACCAAAATCTTAAGGATGTTGGATTTGGGGCTAAAATGGATCTTGAGGCACCGAAAGGGACTAAAATGAACAAAAGAGGGTTTATTGTATTTTAGTGAAAATGGGACGAAGTGATGTGTATTTGCATTTATAGAGGTATAATTGGGTGCCCTAATGATAATCAAGTTATTCCAATTAATTACAAGACCCAATCAAGATAGTTACCAAAGGGACTAAATTGAAAGGAACTAAGTGAGCCCCACATTACACACTTGATATGTCATCATCCACTTCCCTCATTCATCTTTTTCCTTCTCTTTCCCGTGGCATTTCCTTCTATCTTTGGTGACCACCTCCTAGCCCATCTCCAAGATCCGGCCATGGTTTTAGCTTGAGAATAGAAGTTGTTGAAGCTAAGGAGAGGTGGTGAGTGTTCTTCATTCCTTCCTTCGTTCTTCTTCTTCTTCTTCTTCCTTTTCTCCAAGAATGAAACCCTAGGTTTAGAAGACTTGATTTATGAAATCCCTAGGGTTGGAATTGGATGGTATAACCTCGTTATTGTGTAAATGTTGTTTCTAATTAATGATTGAGAAACCCCTAGTTAAATGTAGTTGATCATTGGGAGGAAATTCAGATTTCTTGGAAGAATGAAATTGGAGAAAAAACTCTTAAATCTTTACTTCTTGATTGTTGCTTGAAATTTTGAGTTTTAAGGGCTGAATTAAGTGTCTTTAACATCCCTAAAAGCACTCAAGAGGAACCTATGGAAATTTGGGATGAAAGGAGAAAGTTTGGGCAAGGATAGAGCCATTTTCGAGCTCTATCCATGGTTGCCTAGACCTAGGGCACCCAGGTGCCATGGTTTGATAGGCAAAGGGGTTTCATGGCGCAGAGGTGACAGCCAAGCACTAGTCTTGGTACCCAGGCCCCATCTTGGTAGAAGCAAGGTGTGGTGCCATGTGCAGAGGTTCAAACACAGTTTTCAAATGGTCATAACTCTTTCATCCAGACTCTGTTTTTGACAAATCTTATATTGTTGGAAAGATCATTAAGCCTACTTTCCAATGGTATAATTTTTATTTGAAAGTTATTTTCTATTTGAGATTTATGACCATAGGAGTGATCAAATGTCAGAATTAATGGTGAGAATTTCTCTATTTTGTGACCTTGAAATTTTTCTTACATGATTATCTTATAGGGATGAATTATTTGATGTGCCATCCACATATTTTGGAATGGAATATCTAGCTTGGAGTAAAGGTGAGGGACATCTCCTACCTCCTTTTTGATTGTGCAAAATTTGATTATGTATTCATTAAGACTTGATTTGTCCCTTGAAATACTTTAGTGTGAATACGTATACATGGATAATATAAACATTGGGATGTTCTAAATGATTACTAATATTCTTTTTAGTTAAAGATAAAGACTATGGTCTTGTGAAGGAACTATCTTATTCTATATAAATTGCATCTTGCGAAAGACTTGTTTGTTAATAAACTTATATACTTCCAGTATTATAGAAAGGAAATAATTCAAAGAGTCTAGGGGATGTATTATCTCCCTTTTTTTAAAAAAACTCATATGGTGATAAGAATAATATTGGGGAATGTATTGGATGAAATCTTAAATTATCTAGACTAGATGCTAACATTTATTTTTATAGATGGTAGTCATATTTCTCTTCCTTAAGGTAGGAAGACCTCATTATTTTCTTATGTATTAAATTTCTATTCCATGAGTTGTTGGTGTTTTTGGATTGTGAATCATCTAGAGCTGGAAAACTCTTGAAGGAACCTTAAGGTTGTAAGTGGGTCTGATGAGTACGATGAACCACTCTTATCTCTAAACATATATATATATATATATACATACACACACACATACACACACACACACATACACACACACACACACACACACACACACATATATATATATATCCTTGATTAAACACAATTTAGGTACAATTGAGAAAAAGGGAAAAAGTGAACGTATAAACTTCCTAGAAACACCTTGATGACCACAATTGCTATAAGTGGTGCAATGTAGAAAAGTCCTAGAATGATTGTGGGAATGATATTAACTATTTTTCAGGTTTGAGTTGATGAGGTGCTATACCTCTACATTGTTATTAAATATAATATAGATGAATAGTTCTTTGTCACTTGCGCTGTATATTCTATTCCTATTGTATGAGGTAAAATAACTTGAAGATATGTTATGAAATGTATAGGTAGATATACTTACCTTGGTTTGTGAATGCTATGGATGAATTACTTGAAAGGAGATGTTCTTGATGCTTGATGTGATTATTGTACATGGTAATTTTTCCTTATGGATTGTGTATATGACTTATGAGAGGTCCCATGCTACATGAATTGATCTTAATGTGTTTTATAAAACATATGTTTGCATACTACACATTATTAATATTGTAAATGGTAGAGACTTTCAATTGAAGTCTTGTGTTATCAGTGAAAAAATGGGTGACCTCAACTGCTAAGGTTGATACATTGAGGGAAGAGCCTTAAGATACTAAATACTAATAGAAGCCTATAGAGGCTAGATTGGTCTAGAAGACCTAAATGCTAGAACAGTACATTATTGGATTATCAGAGGAACGGTCTAACAATGAGTCGCAACGTGGCTAAGCAACCATATTCCTCAAGAATGCCATACTTGGGATGCTGCCTTGGGAAGAGAAGGCAATGAAAATTTCATATTGCCTATATGAAGGAAAGACGAGGGAATTATTAAATAACTATTATTGTGAATTGGCCTCGGTGGCCTTATTATTGCGAATTGGCCTAGGTGGCCTTATTATTGTGAATTGGCCTTAGAGGCCTTATTATTGTAAATTGGCCTCAGTGGCCTCATTGTTTGAGTTGACATCAATGGTCTCTTTTTTGTTGAATTAATTTCGATGGCTTCTCTTTTACAAGTGAATTGATTGTGGAATGCATTAGATGTTGCATGTGTATATATATATATGTGTGTGTGTGTGTGTATGTGTGTTTGTGTGTGTGCACTAATTGTAAGCTTGGTCTTACCCCTTGTATACCCTCAGTTGTGGCTCAATCTAATATATGGTCTGAGTTGGATTTAGGATAGAGTGTGCCTGTAGACGTTCTCCTCCCTTGTTTGAGGCACATAGTAAGTTTCTCTACAATATTTTCTCACTGAGTAAACATACTCACCCTCCTTATATGTACCTCTTGTAGAATCTGTTGTAGTAGGTGAGTCTCCGGAAGAGGACTAATAGAGTCTGCGAGTCCATGACCCATCTCAACTTCGAGTTGATGGTGGCTTTCCAGGTGTGTAGGTTGTAAGTCACTCTGTAGTAAATAGGACTCCTAGATTTTTTGTGAATACAGTAGTGTAAAGATTTCATTTTTATTATTATATTTGGTTGCGTATGCTAGGCGTGTGTGAAATTAGGCTTATGGTGGTGGTATGGACCCCACTGTCGTGCCGGTCATATCCCCCGAATTGGGGTGTGACATTCTTCCTACCGATTACAGAGCAAGGTGTCCTTAGTGAGTCTTCCTCTATCACTGTGAACCCAGGCATAGCTATAGTGGTAATCTCCACCAAAGGCCCTATAGGATGTTATCTCTTCTTCTCCATCAAGTTATGTTCTTCTTAGCAGCTAAGTATTTTGGTACATCAGTATGTGTATGTCGATATGTTTAAATATTGGGTATCTTGTGATGACTTGGAAAAATTATGAAAATACGAAAAAGAGTGGCTTGGGGAAACAATCATTTGCTTGGCTTCTTTTGCTCAAGCACACAACTATAAGGAAGACCGTACTCAAGAAAGAATATTAGAATTTGACTAAAGCTATAAGTGAGATGCATGTTCTAAAGCGGGATGTACCTTGAATGGGGAATGGTATCTTCCTGGATTTCTAGTCATGATTGTGGACCCCTATGATGGTTAAGACCCAGTAAAGATCTCAACAACCAAATGATGAGGCAATACAGTGGTGGTTTAAGTGAAATTGATATAGAAATTTATTTTCCCTTCTCTTTTTCGTGATAAGTTATGAAAGATGTGCAATATTCCTAGTTTATTGATGCCCTGGGTTGGATGGAAGATTATCATAGTAAGTGGTAAGCAACTATCAAGTGTTGAGAAGGTGAATGAGCTAAATTGTAATGTGTTTATGCCTTCATACAACTTGGCTAATTGATCAAATAATGGTATAAATTGATGAGGAAGAGATGGAAAGGTGAGAACTATAAGAAGCTTCCTTGGGAACTTGTTGTTACTAAGGTTCAACCATGATGGTGTGATCTGGTGAGACTTAGGAAAGAGGGTGTTCCCAGTTAACAGCAACATTTGGGCTAAACTTAGTTTATTTGGGGGTGGTGAACCGATGCAGCTTCTACCTTAAGAATTCTTCTACATTATTTGGGAAAGAGTATGTCGATGAAGGGTCAGAAAGTTGAAAGGCGGAGTTGAGTGTACGTTCTCATTTGAGAAAGTTTTAACCATCAATATGGTGAATACTAGTGACATTTCTATTAAATATACTCTAAAAAATTATATTTCTTGAAGTTGACTAATTTGCTCTGAATGTCATTGATTAGGTAATGTTTAATACCAATCAAAGATAATCAGGAATTTCCTTCATGGTGACCTCACTGGGGAGAAAACCATATTCATGGTGTGTGGAGCATTGTGCGTGTTAAGAGTTACGTGGGTGAGAAGAGGATCAAATTGAAATGGTCAAATGGTGTATGTGTTACATTGAACAATGACTTGTGTCTCGTTTGAACACAACTAGAAAACAATACAGAATTAAGTGGATTAGACTCATGGTTGGCCATTGAAGATCCCTTGAGATGTTTGCTAATTCAAATCACATATATGTTAGCACATGGTGTCTTGGGAGATGAGGATACCGGTAACTAGATCCCCAAAGCTAAAGGGAATGCGATCATGTAAGAGAATTAAGAGAATTAAGTCTTGAGTCTCGTCGCTAAAGATTGAAGTTAGTGGTGAATTTTACTATGAAATGGAATGCATCTAGGGGTGAAGAGTTATGAATGGTGATGATGAGACCTTTGTAATGAGCATCATCTTATCGCGAGGATAAGCAATTGAGCTTGGCAACTTAAGTAGAGAATTAAAGATCAAAGAGCTTACAAAAGGGAATCTTACCCTAAAGAGTAGTGTTGAGGAGAAGAATCGTGTTAGGGTGATACAGGAAGTTGAGGTAAATGAATAGGAATATGCGGGGCTAATTTCGAGTACTAATGACAGTATTTGTTAGGATTTGTAGAGACTAATGCCAGCATACCTGAGATCCAATAAATTAATGGCATTGGTATGATAGTTAGAAATTGAGATATATCTTGGTGCCTTGGGCTAAAGTTAAGACCTCAGTTAGTTACATTAAAGCTTGGTGGCACCAAGTCCTTGTTCATGGTATGGTCCTTTGTTTTAGAATATTCACAAAGGTAGGGGTGGAGTAATCATTATGGTATGAGATTAGCCTAAACCTAGAGGGTGTGGAATGATTCTACCGTAAGAGCATGTTGGGATCCAAAAGTCTTATTCGGTCTACCCTGATTGAGTGACCTACAAGTTTTTGTTGTATTCCTTAAAGAAGGGCCAGTAGAATGCAAAGGAAGGGTTTGCTGGTAAGTAGCGAGACTGCGATAGTGAAGTTTCAAGTGCATGCAAGCACACTGTTTGACATTTTCTTTTTTTTTCAATCAAATTATGTTGGTAGGTAAGTATAAGGGTAAGTTTAAGGTCTTGTGGGGTAATGTGTTAGGAAGCTTTGAGGGGGAACCATTTAGCTAATGCAGGTGACGTGTATGGTTTGAGCAAGAAGTTCGGTAGGAAATGTTAGACCACAGTATTTTGGGAAGCTCAAATATAGGCACAAAGTTGGTATTCGTTACAACGATGTGGGCGACGTTGTGGATTTGGAAATTCGGGGATCAACTTTCTTAAAGATGAATGTTATGTAACATCCCAATACCTCAGGTTATTACTTATGGTGAGTCTGACATGTAACTTAAGGGTAAGGGAAAGATTTTTGAAACCAAATTGACCTTTCGGGATCAAAGTGAAATCTTTGGTTTTGAGGGTGTAACGTCCTTATTTTACTGTACTAAAATCTGAATTTTTTTTTCAAATTCTAATGCTTAATACTCGTACTTTCAAAAAGAACATTCTACAATTGTTCTCAGTACAAAACATAATTTGTTATACATAATAATTAAAATTCTAAACATAAGATATTTTTACATTCATTCGACATAAATTACAAATCTGCCGTACATAGTAATTTGATATCTAAACTTTAAAAAAAATCTATAATTCTAATACTTAATAAACTTGAGTGCTCTTAAAGTGTTCAATCAATCTTTACACCTTTCCCCTTATACTCAGCCCCTGAAATGGTCAGTTGGAAAAGCACAAAAAGGTGAGATAAGGGTATCTCAGTAGGTAGCATAAATTTATAAATATTTATAAATATACCATTTCAATCATAAAAGCACCTATATCATAAAAATCAGTCCATGTAATATAAATTCTCAATTCAATGCAATAAGTTGATGAAAAATTAGCAAGCTAATATATGAATAAATCATGGAATCAAGAATAGTTGGTGGCACACTCAAAGGCATGGAAAAGATAGTCTGCAGAACTATTTTTCCAAGCTGAACATCAGAGAAAGGTTACTGCAGTCCTTTAACTCAAGCTAGAAAGATTCCAAGCTAAAACATGGAAATATAATTTTTCAAGCAGACATGGAAGTAAACTTCCAAGCTAATACCATGCTAATTTCATCATGAAAAACATTTTTTACTTTAAATAAAACTTCATGGACATAAAATATTCAAGTAGTAAAACAAGCTTTTATGAATTGCTAAGCTATCCGGACTTTGTAGTCTGACTTTTTAGCTCAAATAGCTATTCAATCTATCTTAAAATTTGTTTCACGATTTCTGACCTATTCAAACAGTATATAACCTTATTAAAATCTTAAATAAAAAGATTCTAGAATATCATATTTCCCTAATCTTCCTAAATTCCTAATTCTATCCCAATATCTGTTCGTTAGGTTTCATCGTAGTCTCATATTAGACCAATATTTTTCAGATGATATGTATAAATAAATATCATTAATTTAAATAACATATATATATATATAAATCTAAAAGATCATATTTATAAATAGTTAACTTTCTAAAAATAAACATATATATATATATATATTTACATGTTTATATAAAACTAATTTTGATTATCCATATATAAAATATACAACTTAATCAATTAATCAAATACTTATTTATTTGTAAATAACTTGTATACATGTAAACTTATAAAGTTAATACATACACTTATGTATCTAATTATATATATATTAGTATATAAATATACTAAAGTAGCATAAGGATATATAGAAATATATGTGTATCATGTAGCTAAATTTAATTGTCCATATCTAAAAATATATGGCTTAGTCAATCAAATGCTTATAAATTTGTAAATAATATATATATATATATACGAACTCTTAAAAAGAATCAATATATATATATATATATATATATAATTATGTATGTAATTTTCGGTGAACATATACTTATATATGGCTATACTTAGATATATATATATATATATATATATATATATATATAAGCGGTGTAATAACATTACTTAGCAAATATAAAATATGCTATATATGTATTTATTCATGTATAATATATAGATACAAGAATAAATATAATTTTTTATAAATTTTTACATAATGATATAAATAACTAATTTAATTAAAATAACTTAGTTTTTAGTCAACATATTACATAAAATTAGATTCTAGTTAAAACTAGATTTTTCTTAAATTTCTTTAATTAGTAATTACAAACTTTTCTATTATTCAGCTAGGTCCCTCTTGCAATATTTTTCCTTTTTCCTTTGCAAGATCTAAGTTCACAATTAGTTTCCTCTAGGTCCCTAATCCCAGAATATATATTTTTCTAAAATTGAAACAGCTTATATAAACTTTTCATTTCTTTTAATTTAGTCCCTATTCTGTGTTTCACGTCTTTGCTTGAGAGTCAGAAGCTAAAACCTGCCCAGATTTCTTTCTTAGGTGTTTTTAGGACCTATGTGACCATATTTACCCAAAAACTAAGCTAAAGAAGTAATTACATCAAAAACTAAAATTTTCTAAAAAAGTTACCGTTGAACGTGGGGTATTTTGTACTGGTTTTGGTTCTGATTTTTGCTTCCTATTGACTGCCACTTCTCCTTTAACACTTGTGTGGGTTAGTAATAGAAGAATCTCCCCAAAGTAGCCCAGAAAAATCGAGTTTAATGTTGCTATTTGCTTCTTCCAAAAACCTCTATTTTATGGTTGAAAAACAGAGGAATATTTTTCTGCTACTGTCCAAGCTGCTGTATTCTCTTTTTCTCACTCTCTCTCGGCTGTGAATGGTGCAAGGAAAGGGGAGGAAGGTGCTGCTATTTATAGCTAAAAATGGGAGGCAAGTGGTGATTAACCAAGAGTCAAAAATTTCTGCTGTTAAGTTGGAAAGTCTAGTTGTCATGGATACACTTGGTTTGTCTTGCATGGGTTGCATATTTAAGTTCCATTTTGCTGCCTGTGCTTAGCCAAAAAGTTTGAAGCTGGAGGTTTGTGGATTTGCTGTCAAACTTTTCTTTTTCTTAGCCAAGAGCATGGAGGCTTCTTCATTTTGGTTGTGCATGTGCTGTCTTTCTTTTTTTTTTTTTCGTGTTTTCCTTCCACTTTGCTGTCAAGTGCTCCTAAAAACCGTGAGCTGTCTTGTGTGTGAGCTATCATATGCTTTGTTCATGTATCTTTTTCGTGTTGCCTTCTCCAAGTACCTATATATGTATATTCTATTATATTTGCTTCATGTGCCTATCAAAATTTCCGTGTTGCCACTTAATATATATATATTAT
This sequence comes from Biancaea sappan, assembly GCA_037074585.1. Taxonomy (NCBI): domain Eukaryota; kingdom Viridiplantae; phylum Streptophyta; class Magnoliopsida; order Fabales; family Fabaceae; genus Biancaea; species Biancaea sappan. Next base: position 67,977,893 of record CM073490.1, read on the forward strand.
GCTATCTTCTTGTTTTCTCCTTTCCACCGAGAATGCATGTTACCATCCCTTCATACATGTATATATATATATATATATCATGATCAATGTAGATAATTTAAATCCTACTAATATATATATATATATATATTATATACATATTATTATTAACACCAAAATTATTTTATGCACAAGACCAATTATCTAGATTAGTATAATTCTTTTTTTTATATTATAGTTATTTTAAATAATTATTTGAGTAAGGATTAAATTGAAAATAAGGTAATATTAATTACTGGATATTTAATAATATTTCATTTTTCTTTTAGTTAAATATTTTTGTCTTAGAAATTTCTTTTGTATAAAAATTCCTTTTGAATATTCAATACCTAATATTTAGTAGTAATCTCTCATAATTATTAAAAAAATATTAAATATTTAATTAATAATAAATTGGGATGCCACGACTCACCCCCCTAAAATTTGAATTTTGTCCTCAAAATTCGGTAAGCATATAATTAAAAGGATTATACATTAGAAATTATAATTACCTAGTGAAATAACTCAGGATAATGTCTTCTCATGTGTTCTTTAGTTTCCCATGTTGCTTCCTCTTAGGATAATCCTTTCCAGACTACTTTAACTAGAGGGATTTGCTTATTTCGCAATGATTTGAGTCGTGTATCAATGATTCTATATGGTCTCATCTTTACTGTCATGTTCTTTTGTAAATGTATATTCTCATGTTCAATGACATGTGAAGGATCTGGGATGTACTTTTTAAGTTGAGACACGTGAAAAACATTATGAATATTTGCCAAGTTCGGGGGTAAGGCCAATTTGTAAGCAATGTTGCCAAAATTTTCAAGGATTTGGAATGGGCCTAAGTATCTTGGACTAAGTTTCTTTGACTTCATAGATCTTCCAACTGCTGTAATTAGTGATATTTTAAGAAAAACATGATCACCTTCTTCAAAACTTAAGGGCCTTCATCTCTTATCTACATAGCTCTTTTGTCTACTTTGAGCTGTAAGTAATCTATCCCTTATAATTTCAATTTGCCCTGAAGTTTGGTCTACTATTTCTGGGCCTATCAATGCTCTTTCTCCTAGTTCAACCCAACAGATAGGTGATCTACACTTCCTTCCATATAGAAATTCATGTGGGGCCATCTTGATACTAGATTGGAAACTGTTATTGTAGGCAAACTCTACTAATGGCAAGAATCTATCCCAATTCCCCTTGAACTCAATCACGCAAGCCCGTAACATATCCTCTAAGGATTGGTTTGTCCTTTCTGTTTGACCATCTGTTTGAGGATGATAAGCAGTGCTAAACTTTAGTTTTGTACCCATGGCATCTTGTAAAGATCTCCAAAATCTAGAGGTGAACCTTGAGTCTCTATCTGATATGATGTCACATGGAACACCATGCAATCTAACTATCTCCTTTATGTATAACTCAGCATACTTATCTAGGGTATAGGTAGTATTGACAGCTAAAAAATGTGCTGATTTTGTCAATCTATCTACTATTACCCAAATGGAATCATGACCAGAAGAAGTTCTAGGTAGTCCTACAATGAAATCCATTGAGATGCTATCCCATTTCCCTTTTGGGATTTGTAGAGGTTGCAATGAACCACCTGGTCTTTGGTGTTCAGCTTTTACTTTTTGACAGGTTAGGCATTTACTAACAAATTCTGTTACCACTTTCTTCATTCCGGGCCACCAAAACTTTCTTTTTAGGTCATGGTCATCTTTGTTGTTCCTGGATGAATAGTATAGTTACTTTGGTGTGCTTCTCTCAGAATATCTTGCCTAAGGTTTCCTTGATTGGGAACATACACTCTATCTCTGAATTTGAGTAATCCTTTGTCGGTGAATTTAAGATTCTCTACTTTACCTAAGGTCATTAACTCTTCTACTTCTTTGATGTAAGGGTCTTTAGGTAAAGCTTCCAGGATTAAATCCTGTAGTTCATTTCTAATCACTAGGGCACTTATTTTTAGACTCTTAGGGTTAAAAGATACTTTAAGACTCATATCTCTGAATTCCTCTAAGAGTTGTTCCTCCCTAAGCATCATAATAGCTAGATGAACAGATTTTCTACTTAAAGCATTAGCTACTATGTTGGCTTTACCTGGGTGGTACTTAAGAGTGAAATCATAGTCCTTTAGGAACTCAATCCATCTCCTCTGCCTCATGTTAAGCTCTTTTTGGTCAAAAAGGTATCTAAGGCTCTTGTGATCAGAAAATATTTCAAAACTTGCACCGTATAGATAATGTCTCCAAATTTTAAGGGCAAAGATTACGACTGCTAATTCTAGATCATGAGTAGGGTAATTTTGTCCATGTAGTCTTAGTTGTCAAGATGCATAGGCCACTACTTTTCCTTGTTGCATTAGTACAAAACCTAAACCTTTAAGTGATGCATCTGTATAAATTATGAAAGGTTTCTGAGGGTCAGGTATAATTAATACTGGAGTTGATGTTAATCTAACTTTTAATTCCTGAAAACTTTCTTCACACCTACTGTCCCAAATGAAAGGCAGATTTTTCCTTGTTAGCCTGGTTAAAGGTAGAGCTATTTGTGAGAAACTCCTAATCTCTGTTACGGTTTTTGGTATTTCCCTTGATGAACTTTCTATAATAACCAGCTAATCCTAGGAAACTCCTAATCTCTGTTACGGTTTTTGGTATTTCCCAGTGTAAGACAGCTTCCACTTTACTAGGATCAACTGATACTCCTTCTCCAGAGACGACATGTCCTAAGAATTTTATTTCTTTCAACCAAAACTCACATTTACTAAGTTTGGCGTACAATTTCTTTTCTTTTAAAACTTGAAGCACAATTCTTAGATGTTGTTCATGTTCTTCTGCAGTTTTTGAATAGATTAAGATATCATCAATAAAAACAACTACAAATTGATCTAATTAAGGCCTAAAAATCCTATTCATGTAATCAATGAAAATAGCTGGCGCGTTTGTTAGACCAAATGACATAACTAGGAATTCATAATGCCCATACCTAGTTCTAAAGGCTGTTTTAGGAATATCTTCTTCCTTAACTCTCAATTGATGGTATCCTGATCTTAGGTCAATTTTTGAAAATACCGAAGCTCCTGCAAGTTGATCTAACAAATCATCTATTCTGGGAAAAGGGTATTTATTCTTGATGGTGATTTTATTTAGTTGCCTATAGTCGATACATAGTCTAAGTGTTCCATTTTTCTTTTTAATGAACAGAACTGGGGCTCCCTATGGTGAAACACTAGGTCTAATGAAACTTTTTTCTAAAAGTTCTTCTAATTGTTTCTTAAGTTTGGCTAACTCAGTCGGGCCCATCCTATAGGGGCTAATTGATATTGGACTAGAACTAGGTACCAAATCAATAGAAAATTCTACTTTTCTTTTAGAAGGTAAACCACTTACATCTTCAAGGAAAACTTTTAGAAATTCATCTACTATGGGAATGTTCTCTATTCCATCTTTTACTCTAACTTCTGTAGAGAAAAGAATTAAGTACCCTTGGCAGCCTTTTCTTAGGTATTTTATAGCTTTAATAGCAGATAGATAAGTCTACTCTATCTTTGATTCTAGGGTTATTGTATGGACAGGTAAGGATACTACTTTACGGGAACAATCAAGTATTGAATTATTTATAGATAACCAGTCCATACCAATGAGGACATCAAAGTCATGCATTGTAATGCAAATCAAGTCTAAGGTGGTCATTTGATTTTCGAGTTGGATAATGCAATTTAGGCAAACTTGAGAAGTATAAGCTTGGCTACTGGTGGGTGTTGAAACAAATAGATCATATGGCAAAGTATTTGTTTTCAATCCAAAATTCTTAACACATGCATATGATATGAAAAAATGTGTTGCTCCAGAGTCAAATAGTGCATTTACAAGAGTATTACAGATAGAAATGTTACCTTGAATCAAATCAGGTGATTTCTCGACTTCCTGCTGAGTCAAAGCAAATACTCGTCCTTGAGTTTGTGGTTTGGACTGAGAGACTGTTTCCTTTGAGGCTTGGCAATCCCGAGACATATGTCCTAGCTTGCCACATCTGTAGCACATGCCTAAACCAGCTAGGCACCGAGTGTTGCCATAGTTCTTTCCACATCTAATGCATGGTGTCTTAGGCGGGTTGGAGTTGTTTGTTGGTTTACTCCTATTATGCTCATGGGTAAACTTTTTCTTTTTCTTCCATGAACTTCCACCCTTATTATTTGATCCGAACTCCCGCTTTTTCTCATACATCCTTTCCCTCTCCATATTGGTCTCACAAATACTTTTTTCAGCCAACTTACATTTGTTTACAAGTTGGGTAAAATTCTTTATTTCGTGAGTGGTTACTCAATCTCTTATGTTTGCCCTAAGCCCTCTTTCAAAGTGATTCGCCTTCCAGGCTTTGTCATGGGTATTCTTTAAGTAGGAAGAGAATTTGGCCAATTCCTCAAACTTTGCCTCATATTCAGCCACAGATTTCTCCCCTTGTCTAATCTGGATAAAAGCTGTTTCTTTTTCTATCTTTATACATTCTGGAAAGTATTTGTCAAAGAAAGTATTTTGAAATACTTTCCAAGAAATTTCTATTTCTTTAGATTCCAAAAGCTTCTTGGCTCCTGGCCACCAGTGCTCAGCCTCACCTTCTAATTTGAACATAGCTAAGGTTACTTTCTGGTGAGAGCTACACTCCATTACTCCAAATATTTTCTCGATTTGATCCATCCATTCTTGGGCTATGTTTGGGTTATGAGATCCCTTAAATGAAGGAGGGTTATTCTTTCGAAATTCCCCTAGAATATGATTAATTGAGTTGCTAGTTTCACCTTCCTTTCTTTTTCCTTTGCCCTTTAACTCATCAGTCAAGAGTTTTAGAACTTCAGTGGTGGCAGCCTGATTGTCTTCTCGTCGATCTGCCCTAGCCACCAAGTGTTCTATGTTCTGAGTAAGGGTTTTCAAGATCTCAGCTTGGGTTCTCTTGGATGAGGCCATTTCTATAAGATACTGAAAAGGTTATATTTCTAAATCATAGAAACAAGCTAATCAAACATATAGCAAACATCATCAAAATATCCTAATTCTACCCATAAGATGCCCAAATCTTGGCTCTTATACCAAATTTTGTAACGTCCTTATTTTACTATACTAAAATCTGAATCTTTTTTTTTTCAAATTCTAATGTTTAATACTCATACTTTCAAAAAGAACATTCTACAATTATTCTCAGTACAAATCATAATTTGTTATACATAATAATTCATATTCTAAACATAAGATAATTTTACATTCGTTTGAAATAAATTACAAATCTGCCGTACATAGTAATTTGATATCTAAACTTTAAAAAAAAATCTATAATTCTAATACTTAATAAACTTGAGTGCTCTTAAAGTGTTCAACCAATCTTTACACCTTTCCCCTTATACTCAGCCCCTGAAATGGTTAGTTGGAAAAGCACAAAAAGGTGAAATAAGGGTATCTCAGTAGCTAGCATAATTTTATAAACATTTATAAATATACCATTTCAGTCATAAAAGCACCTATATCGTAAAAATTAGTCCATGTAATATAAATTCTCAGTTCAGTGCAATAAGTTGATGAAAAATTAGCAAGCTAATATATGAATAAATCATGGAATCAAGAATAGTTGGTGGCACACTCAACGACATGGAAAAGATAGTCTGCAGAACTATTTTTCCAAGCTGAACATAAGAGAAAAGCTACTGCAGTCCTTTAACTCAAGCTAGAAAGATTCCGAGCTAAAACATAGAAATATAATTTTCCAAGCTGACATGGAAATAGAATTTCCAAGCTGACATGAAAGCAGAGCTCCCAAGCTGAACATGGAAGTAAACTTCCAAGCTAATACCATGCTAATTTCATCATGAAAAACATATTTTACTTTAAATAAAACTTCATGGACATAAAATATTCAAGTAGTAAAACAAGCTTTTATGAATTGTTAAGCTACCTGAACTTTGTAGTTTGACTTTTTAGCTCAAATAGCTATTCAATCCGTCTTGAAATTCGTTTCACGATTTCTGACCTATTCAAATAGTATATATAACCTTATTTAAAATCTTAAATATAAAGATTCTAGAATATCATATTTCCCTGATCTTCCTAAATTCCTAATTCTATCCCAATATCTATTCATTGGATTTCATTGTAATCTCATATTAGACCAATATTTTTCATAATATTTTTCAGATGATATGTATAAATAAATATCATTAATTTAAATAACATATATATATAAATCTGAAAGATCATATTTATACATAATTAACTTTCTAAAAATAAACATATATGTATATATATATATATATTTACATGTTTATATAAAACTAATTTTGATTATCCATATATAAAATATACAACTTAATCAATTAATCAAATACTTATTTATTTGTAAATAATTTGTATACATGTAAACTTATAAAGTTAATACATACACTTATGTATCTAATTATATATATATATTAGTATAGAAATATACTAAAGTAGCATAAGGATATATAGAAATATATGTGTATCATGTAGCTAAATTTAATTGTCCATATCTAAAAATATATGGCTGAACATATACTTATATATGGCTATACTTAGATATATATATATATATATATAAGAGGTGTAATAACATTACTTAGCAAAATAAAATATACTATATATGTATTTATTCATGTATAATATATAGATACAAGAATAAATATAATTTTTTTATAAATTTTGACATAATGATATAAATAACTAATTTAATTAAAATAACTTAGTTTTTAGTTAGCATATTACATAAAATTAGATTCTAGTTAAAACTAGATTTTTCTTAAATTTCTTTAATTAGTAATTACAAACTTTTCTATTATTGAGCTAGGTCCCTCTTGCAATATTTTCCCTTTTTCCTTTGCAAGATCTAAGTTCACAATCAATTTCCTCTAGGTCCCTAATCCCAAAATATATATTTTTCTAAAATTAAAATAGCTTATATAAACTTTTCATTTCTTTCAGTTTAGTTCCTATTCTGTGTTTCACGTTTTTGCTTAAGAGTCATAAGCTAAAACCTGCCCAGATTTCTTTCTTAGGTGTTTTTAGGACCTATGTGACCATTTTTACCCAAAAACTAAGCTAAAGAAGTAATTATATCAAAAACTAAAATTTTCTAAAAAGTTACCGTTGAACGTGGGGTATTTTGCACTGGTTTTGGTTCTGATTTTTGCTTCCTATTCACTGCCACTTCTCCTTTAACACTTGTGTAGGTTAATGATAGAAGAATCTCGCAAAGTAGCCCAGAAAAATCGAGTTTAATAGCTATTTGCTTCTTCCAAAAACCTCTATTTTTTTTTGGTTGAAAAACAGAGGAATATTTTTCTGCTACTATCCAAGCTGCTGTATTCTCTTTTTCTCACTCTCTCTCGCTGTGAATGGTGCAAGGTGATATCTAGCATTTTTATGCACATATTAACCACTATCTTGGTCTAATTACACTTTCATCTTTGTTACACTTTATGTTTCATTGGGTCTAAATTAATTTTAGATGGAAAATGAACTATTTTCATCTTTTAGGACTTAAATTATTTAAGACTCAATTTAATCCTTTTTGTGTAATTTTCAGAATTAATTTTTGGAGATTTCTTGATGATGTGGTGCTGACATGGCAGTCCTGATGAGCTGGAAGCTGATGTGGCACATTTTTGGATGACTTGGCAGCTTATTCCATTTGTCTGATGACATGGACGTGTGGGACCCAAGGTTGCAACACTTCAGACCAATTCTCTGCTCCCATGCCTCTGACCTTGCTGAAAGAAGCAGCAGCCATGCCATTTTCTAAAAAAGCCAACCACCATTCTGCAGCAACATGTCTTCCATGACAGAAATCAGAAGAAAGAGAGCGGTAGAGTCAGTTTCCATCATCAGCTTTTTGGGGCATTTGTTTAGCAATTTTCAGACTTTAGTTTTTAGTTTTTGTTTTGTTCTGTAACTTAGACAGATTTCGTAAACCACTTTCACTCCTCCTTTTTCCCTTCTATTTTTCTGGTTTTTGCTCTCATTGAGGGCTGAAATCTATTGTAATTAGCCTTGGTTCAGACTGGATGTTGTAATCTGAGTTCCCATGCTTTATAAGATAAGTTTTATTCACTTTATTGCAGCATTCATCTATTTCTTTAAGCCTTTGTCTTGTTGTGTTTATGAATGTTTCTGATTAGAGTTTCATAGACTTAACAGCTAGTTTTTATTGCTTCATATGAGGATTTATCTATCATGACTGATTGGAATGGTAGAAAGAGATGAAAATGGCATGTAATAAAGATCTTCTTACATGATTTGATATGTTTACTGTGGTTACAACAATATGTAGTCAAAGAAGGTTTTCTTTGAGTATGTTTTAGTGTAATCCATATCAGAAGATTTTCTGGACTTTGTAGTTAAGAATCAAATAATAAATGAATGAAACTTAGCATCTGAACAAGAACTAGGAAGGTTACATTTCCAAGAAAAATCAAGGCTGGTTGCATTCTTCTGTTGTGTTCAAATCCGTTATCTGCTGTCTTGTCTGTTGTTCTGTTACTGTCCTTAATTTCAATTTTTATTGTTCTGTCACAACCAACCCCTCCCCCCGGTGTCTTAATTAGAGTTTAATTAGTGTTTATGTGTTTATAGCAATTAGTTGGTAGTTAAAAGTGAGGCTCCAAGAGTGAAAACGACCTGGGGACCATTATGCTGCAAAATTGCTATGATTTCAATTCTGGGCGATTCGGCATCGTAGTGGCGTGAACCACAAGGAAAGGGGAAGAAGGTGCTACTATTTATAACTGAAAATGGGAGGCAAGTGGTGATTAACCAAGAGTCAAAAATTTCTTCTATTATGTTGGAAAGTCTAGTTGTCATGGATACACTTGGTTTGTCTTGCATGGGTTGCGTATTTGAGTTTCATTTTGCTGCCTATGCTTAGCCGAAAAGTTTGAAGCTAGAGGTTTGTGGATTTACTATCAAACTTTTCTTTTTCTTAGCCGAGAGCATGAAGACTTCTTCATTTTGGTTGTGCATGTGTTGTCTTTCTTTTTTTTTTTCGTGTTTTCCTTCAACTTTGCTGTCAAGTGCTCCTAAAAACCGTAAGCTGTCTTGTATGTGAGCTGTCATGTGCTTTGTTCATGTGTCTTTTTCGTGTTGCCTTCTCCAAGTACATATATATGTGTATTCTATTATATTTGCTTCATGTGCCTATCAAAATTTCCGTGCTGCCACTTAATATATATATATATATATTATGCTATCTTTTTGTTTTCTCCTTTCCACCTAGAATGCATGTTACCATCCCTTCATACATGTATATATATATATATATATATCATGATCAATGTAGATAATTTAAATCCTACTAATATATATATATTTATATATTATATACATATTATTTACACCAAAACTATTTTATGCACAAGACCAATTATCTTGATTAGTATAATTCTTTTTTTTATATTATAGTTATTTTAAATAATTATTTGAGTAAGGATTAAATTGAAAATAAGGTAATATTAATTACTGGATATTTAATAATATTTCATTTTTCTTTTAGTTAAATATTTTTGTCTTAAAAATTTCTTTTGTATAAAAATTCCTTTTGAATATTCAATACCTAATATTTAATAGTAATCTCTCATAATTATTAAAAAAATATTTAATTAATAATAAATTGGGATGCTACAGAGGGCAAGAAACTTTGGAAATCATCCCAAGTACTTGTGGGATTACTAATATCTTAAATATTAGATTTAAGGACTTACTTAAATCTTTCAAAAGAATTATTTGAGGATTATAATGAAATAAATAAATTGAGACTTCATTGGTAATTCTAAGTGAGATTTAGGGATGGAAATGCTTATGTAGTGTTGTGGATGTGTGCGTAAAATATTTGAATTAAGGAAAATTCTAACCTTACCTTCATGTATGGCTTGCTTATAAGACCAACCCATGGCATTTGGGTAATTTGGCACTCTTCTTACATATATGTATATGGTTCACACGCATATCAGACTTTTTTTCCCTCTCCCTCTCATATGTTCCTTCTGCATTCTTGTGCCCTAACTCCCCTCAGCATCTACCATCATCCTCTCCAAGAACCATCCTCAGCCCTCTAACTACCATCCTCCAGTGTAAGTTTGACTCTATGGCAACCATTCCACATTAGAGCTTTGTGATTTAAGGTAAGAATCTCCATCCTTCTCTTTTTCTATCACATTTTCGAATATAAGGGAATTGGGGGTGAGGATGAATGTTCTTGGGAGTTTAGAGTTAGATTGATGATCTAGAACACTTCTTAGATGTTTGTTGAACATTTTGGAACAAGAAATTGGTAGAATCCTTTGATTAAAACCTTCAAATCATGGCTTAAAAAGCATGATAAAAAATTAGGGAAGTTAGGGTTCTTGAAGGGAATTTTCATGGTTTGAGTTTGATTCTTGAATATAACCTAGGATTTGAGTGTGTGAAGGTTTTCTAATCATTACTAGAGAAAAACCATGGAAACAATCTTTGATTTTTGCGGAAAATTAGCCTAGGATGAAGGAAAAATCTTGTAGGAGTCAAAAATCATGTATATAGAACATCTCGGCCTACCTAGGTAGGAAAATGGTCGCCTAGGTGCTCATGCGACAATGAATTTCGATAGTTTTAGTCAATTTTCAAATAGTCATAACTCACTCGTCCAGACTCAGTTTTTAGCAAATTTTATATCATTGAAAAGGATTTTGAATCTAGTTTCTAATGAAAGAAGATCATTTAAAAATTTCTTCCCATTTAGGATTTATAACCAAAAGAGTGATCAAAGGTCAGAACTAGTGATAAGAAGTTCCCTATTTTGTGACCTTAACATGTTTTTACATGGTTACTTTATAGGAATGGATTCTTTGAGGCATCTTCCACATCAATTGGGTCTAGACAAGATAGATAAGCAAGGAATTAAGGTAATGGGATCTCTATCTTACCTTGGTTGTACTTTTCTAAATATATCAATACACTTTATTAATATGAATTAAAGGTTTTGGAACCCTCCATGTATACTATTAGAAAGGTTAACTATGGAAATAATATTGAGAGGTCTAATATGTGAGAACTTGGTTAATTATAAGTAATTATTGTGGGTAGGGGTGAGAAATGGAAATATGAAAACTTTAGTTGGATATTTACATATATATATATATTTTATGTGTAGTCTCTAGACACATTTAGCTTGCTCTCCCTCACCATGCGTCATTCTCACCTAAATCCTCTCCTTTCCCCTATAGAGCTCACTTGATTCATCCCCCTTGGAACTCTGGTATGGGACCCAATCTCCCTTTGTTTTTCCTCCGAAATTCGCATATTCAAAACCCTAAGCTAAAATCTTGGTGAATCCATATAGTGGAATGATGAATTGAGTTCTTTTAACTCCCTACATTTGTTTTGAACTATTTGGAGTGTGATTTCAAAAAGAATTGTGAGAAAAAGGTAGGTTTGTGTTGAAAACAACTTAGTGAAGAAAATTAGGGTTTTCTTGGGTTCTTATACTTGTGAAAGGAAATTTGGGATGTCTTTTATGGATTGTGATGAGTTCCTAGGGTGGACGGGACGTATTCCAAGTGATAAATATGATTTGGGAGAGTTTTGGAAGGCTATAGATGATTTAAGGGTCCTTGGGGGTCAAAAATCACAAGAACAAAGTAAGATCTTGGTCGTATGCTCGCTTAGGCAAGAAAATTCCCCGCTGTTGGGCGTTCTGGCAAGTGCACCAGTCACACAAGTAATATAGTGTTAAAATGAGTAAATAGTTATCGTCTCCACAGGGACTAACGTGCTAAGTACTCCAGAAATTCAAACGCATTATTTAGGCAAACCAATTTTTGATTTAAGAAGCTCTAGTTGAAGGTAAAAGCAAATTGCAATAAAATCGAATGGAAATAATTCAAATAAAAGGCCTTGAGTTACTAATCCCCCTCTTTCATTTTAGGAATTGCTAATTCTCCCTAACACTTGTGATTTAGTTCAATTATACACAATAATCTTAGGTTTTCTAATGGCTTAAAGTGATTCTCCCGAACCTAAATTAAGCTACTCAACTCTAACATAATCCCTTATGTGAGTTTAAGTCGAATTAATGTTAACCTAATTTGATCAAATGAGGTTAATTAATATTCCTATTAATTAACAAGTAAAACCCCTAAGTTCTAACACCCGCCCTAATCGTTCAATGTTCTACCAATATCTCCCTCTCCCGAGTTCGACGAAAGCAACAAACAAGTCATAAAGTGGCCAATTTCATAACAAATATAGTAAATATTAATGATAGGTATGTATTAAATTGAAAAGAATCACAAGTTTCAAGATAAATACAAATCCTAATCTAAAATTGGGTTCATAGTAACCCTAGAATAAAAAATTAGCCACTCATGGCTCTAACACTACAGAAAGCAGTAAAGGAATGAGCAAACTCCATGAATCCGAGGTTGGCTTGACGGAATTCGGGCTTGATCGGCTTCGGGAATGGATTCTTCCTTCTCTTCTAGCAGAAATCGGCGCCTCCCCTCTGTCTCTAACCCAGAATTGCCCTAAAAATGTTCTGACGCGTTTTAAAATAGTGCAGGATCACGAACCGCCGCTATAGCTGTGAATTCCCACCGCTATAGCGGTAGGAGGCAGAGAAGAAAGCTTAAAAATATGTCTTTTTAGGTTTTACCGCTATAGCGGTGAAGATCCACCGCTATAGCGGTGGCTGGCAGAGAAGAAGGCTCCAAAATCTTTTTTTCAGCACTCCACCGCTATAGCTGTAGATTCTACCGCTATAGCTGTGGGAGACAGCAATCACATCAGCATTTTCAGAATTTCAGCTCTAGCATTCCATCTTCTAACACGAACTTTTTACCAACTCAACCTACACCAAAAATAGCAAATAAACCCATTAAATCGCATAAACGAATCATGAAATCACTCCATTTATTAAAAGATCAAAGGAAACTAAAACTAAACTAAACTACTCAAAAAATGAGTTAAGAATTACAAGACAACAAGAAAGAGATCAAAAGAGAGGGTATTTAGCATCAAAATAGCACTAAATTGAGAACTCAACACCCGCTTAGGCGCATAAGTGGCCAAAGGTTTCCTTTACTTCTAGTCTATTTTCAAATGGACATATCTCTCTCATCTGGATTTCATTTTTGACAAATTATATATCGTTGAAAAGTTCTTTAAGTCTAGTTTTGTATGAAACTAGGAGATATTACCAAAAGAGTGACTAAAGGTCAGAGTAGGTGGCAAGAATTTTCCTATATTTTAATTTTGACATGTTTTTACATGATTATCTTTTAGGGTCAGATTCTTTTATGCATCATCTTCCACATCATTCAAGACTAGCCAATGTAGATAAGCATGGAATCAAGGTAAGGGATAATCTCTACTCTCATCTTGGTTATGTGTGGGTTTCCACTATAAATTCTTATTAAATTATAATGAACTAAGGTGATTTATCTTCTTGGTTTGAAATGGGAAAAAGGAAATCATGCAAATTGTAAACCTTGTTGGTGAGTTACTATAGTTATATTATGTTTAGGTGGTAGTCCCAACTCTAGGGACTTTGACTTCTTACACTATCGTACTAATGGGCATATTTGTGCACATGAAGTTAGAAATTGCATTTAACATGAAATTAAGACATGAGGTAGATTTTGTTTGTGGGACATCCTTGAGAGTTAATATGGTGGATATGTTGGTTAATGTGTAAATGCTTAATTGGAATACATGGATAAAATCGGGTATTGGGATAATTTTACTTAGGCTTGTTATGGTAGTTCATTGTTCTTCTTGGTTTGGAATGCCATTGATTTAGGACCCCATATAAATGATATGAAATTTGTTGTGTTTATGAGAAGCACTGGCCTATATATATATATATATACACATACATTTATATAAGGTGCTATGAGCTAGCTCGACATTAAGTATAAAGGCAAGTAGTACTACCTCCTAACCAACTAAAGAATAGTATGTGCGTATTTACATGTACACTTCCAAGGATTTACAGATTCATTATCAATTAATTTGGTATGAATATATATATATACACATACCCTTATGAATGATGATTTTGAGAATAGTTATCCATGCGACTTATATATATATATATGATGTGTCAGAACTATCTATTCCTCCTAAATTCTTTTGGATCCTATATTCAAGAAGTCGTAAACTCTCTCTTAATTAGATTCATGACTTAATGGTTAATCAATTAAATGCTACATTCTTTGACTTATGATGGTGGCTCTATGGTTTTTAATTGGAAATGTAAGGTAAGGCACCTTCTTACATTGTTATTGAGTAATTAGTGGTAATATTGACTTCCTTGCTACATTGTGGATGAGCTATCGGGATTCAAGAGTTATAAATTTATTAGTGAGCCAGTATATCCACTAACTTGAAATTTATATAGTTATGAATACCTATATGATGATGGATACATGCATAATTTATGTGTGGTTAAATATTGTAGCTCTATTTTATAACTATATTCTTTATCTTGTGGTGAATGTATTGTATTACTTATATTATGCTAGATTTATCGGCACTTGGATTACTTATATTGTGTCGAAGTTATTAGCACTTGGATTATTTATATTGTGCCAGATATGATTGGCACTTGGGCGGATCTAGAGGCATAAGGTTAGGGTTAGGTATACATATGGGATATATGTATATCTTTAACATTTAATCCAAGAGGGAACATAAGGTTGGGTTAATTAATGGCTTAAAACACTTGGTTACAATAGGCTGGGGATTAAACACACCTCTGTATATACACAAATATGGTTATATAAATTTTGGTTTGGTTCCCCACTTTACTCATGTATGTTTTGGTTACATGACAAGGTTTTGTGTAATTAGTTAATTGGTAATGCTTGTATTTTGATGATAGTTATTCATTATGAGATGTTTGGTTGTGCTGGAAAGCTATGTCGTTATGCATTGTTGCAGGTTATGGTATCGCCTTTGGATTCAATAAATAAACTTACAGTGTGCCTATGTGAGTATATCTCTGATGGTATGTATGTTTATTTATTTATAGTTCCTCCATAAACATGTAAATTGTTTACATGCTGAGGTAGAATAGAATTTTCCTCACTGGATCAGTGTGACTCATACCTTAACTTTTTCAGGTACAAAGGAAGCTTAGCGATGGTACTGAGTATAGGGTCAGACTCCCCTTTTGTTTGGGATATGGTAAGGTTTTGTCTCTATCTCTTTTCCCTGTTTGCTCTAGACAAGCTCTATAATCGGGTAGGTTAACTAGGGTGTGTGTGATGATTAAGGTTTGATTGATATTCAGCTTATGCATTGATTGACTAAGGATATGAATTGCTATAGATTGTTATATTTGGAAATAAGTTGTTCTGTTGTCTTGACTCGCATGTTAAAAGAAAAATAAAATGTTTGGCTTATGATATTAATATATAAGACTATCGTATATTGTTGTGGGTTTGGGTAGAAGTAAGCCTTATGGGGGAGAGGTTGAGTACAACCTTACGAGGGAGAAGTTGAGTACTCCCCCGTGCTGGTCACATACCCCATCTTTGATATGACATATAGGTTTGGGTATGGTGTATATTTATATGTATATATAAAGTATGGACAAGTACATAACTCTAATCCTTGTCAAGGTGTAAGGATCTGGTAAATGGATGTTGTTGTGAATTGTATGCTATATGACTGAATATGTGACTTGTGTGGTTATAGTCTGTCATTCTTGAGAGACATGCAAATCTATAAAGATTGAGTATGACAACAAATTTTTATGATGCTGTATCCCTTCATCTTGTGAGACATGAAAAATATGATGATGAAAAGTCAAGTTTGAAGGAGTTGAGAAAAAGAAAAAAGTTAAGGAATCAAGGAAGAGAGTGTAAGAAAAGAAAAAACAAGTATCCATATTTGTAACTTTCTTGATTTTTGTATTTTCCTTTATCCTTTCATTGGTAGCCATAACCCAAGGCCAAATCATAAGCTTAAAATTCCTTTTGATCAAAGAATGGTGCAAGGTTTAACCTAGTAGAGAGAGAGGAAAAGGATGGGCCTATGGAGTTTATAAAAAAAAAATGATGTTTTCTTTACCCTTTGGACTAATTGAAATTTCTATGAACAAATACACTTAGATAAATTCTGGCAAATTTGCTTAAAAATTTTCAAAAACTACAAGGAAGTGAAGTTTACTAAATAAACTTGAACACTAGTATAGACTTAGCAAAAATTTTCATGCTAAGCAAGTTGCAAACAACAAGTTCATCATAAGACTTTTACAAGAGACAAAACTAGCTAGCCAATCTCAACAAAAATTAAACCTGAACATGGCTAGATAAAAATTTCAATGCATTCATACAATTCCTTGGAACACCAAAAACCATCTCTAAACTTGAGGAAAACATTGTCCTCAATGGTTGAATAAACAAAGGAAAAAACTATCAACAAAACGGGATTTGGGGGAAAAGAGAAAGCTAACAAGATTAAAATAAAAGTTAAACTAGAACATCATTCACATAATTAGTCAAAATACAACGTCTTAACCAAAGCGAGACATTGATCCACTTAGTTCAGGATGACAAGCTAAAACAATAAGCTAATTAAAATAAACATTAACTAAAGCTCCGATACATTAATCACAAAAATAGAAAAATAACATAAATATATAATCTAATTATCCTCTTCATTATCTCCTTCTTCTTCTTTAGCGTCTCCTCCTTCTTCAGCTGCTTCATTCTGAGCTCCCCTATTTAGTGATAAATCCCACCCCTTTGTGCTAATCCATGATGATTGGCCCATGCACTTCCCATAGTTTGCTGACAATGGAATATGTGCTCAACAGTGAGAGTTAATCGAGCTACCTGCTCTGCAAGGGATGCACGTGAAGACAAAGGGGCTCTAGGAGGCCTAGGGGTTCTGCTAGAAGAGGCTTCCTCAATAGTAAACTTGTCTAGGAATCCAACTGTGATAGGCTTAAGTAGAAGGGTCAAGGTCTCACCCTCCATGGGTACTTTCTGTGCAATATAAAGTGTTGTAATGAGTGCAGGGTACCCCAAATTTTCTTGCTTTGCTTGTGCAAGGTTTTCAATATTATCCTCAAACAACCTACCTACCTTAGCAATCATTCCCTTCATGATGCAATAAATCAATGTGGCTCGCTTCACATTAACATTTGACATGTTTGTGCAGGGAGGAAGTTGGTTTGCACTAGAGTGCACCAAGGTTTGGCTAAAGGAAGAAGGTCAGCACAACTATGCTTCAAAGACTGATTCTTCATATCCAAAACCCACTGAGTACATGACTTACATAAAGTTTATAGCACATCATCATAATCAAGCCCCCTCCCTCTCTATATTCAAAATATTGGAAATAATCACCATAATTCATTGTCAGCCTAACATATTTGTTAATTTCATCAGAAGAAATAATTACATCCACTCCCCTAACCCTCAAAGCATATTTACCCAACTCATCATTTTTCACCCTATGTGCATTAGCATAAAACTCTTGCACTATGGGTATGCAACTATCACATAGGTTTACCAACGATGCCTGATTCCTCCTAACAATTTCCTCAGCAATTAGGGTGTAGTCACTCTTTCCTAAGACAAGTTATCTTTCCTTTACTACATTCTTAAAGAACACCATAGACTTAAACCATTTTTCATGCTCAGAGGAACAAAATTTAAATGCATCAAAATGGTCTTGAACATTAGCACTCAAGGTTACCTATTCCTTACCTCTATTTCATTTTCTAGATGCCATTTGCAGCACGAAGATGACTCTACCACCCAAGGATGCAGAGAAGGATGATGAATCAGACAAAACCCTCCCCACTTGTCACTGTCGTTCGTGAAAATGGAGAGAATACCCTAACCAGTGAATGAACGGTGAAAAGGGCCGGAACCAAGGAGAAAAAGGGATGGGTGGCTATTTTTATAAAGGGGAATGACTGAAGATGGGCCGAAGATGATAGAGGAGGCTAGCTCACAATCGACAAAGAGAGGAATGATGGAAAACTAGGGCTGAAAACCCTAAATGGGGCTTAAATATGGGGGCAGTAAATTTTGCCGCTTCAATGCAAAGCCTCTGTAGAGATTCAAAATGATATATATATATATATATATATATATATATATATATATATTTGTTTTTAAATCACCTACCATGGAAGGCAACAGACACTGCCTAAGCACAATGGGAGCCGAGAGGTCACTAAAAATTCATCTAGCCCACCAAAGCAGGATTTTGTCCCACCTAAACAGGATACTACTTGAGAGTGCCCCAAAATTTACTCATACTTGCCTAAGTGGGCATTTAAACCGCTGCAGCATGCGGGTACATTTGGTTCATGCCACTACGATGCCGAATCGCCCAGAATTGAATTCGTGGCAATCTTGCGGTATAGTGGTCTCCAAGTCGTATTCACTCAAGGAGCCTCACTTTTAATTACTAATTAGTTATTCTAAACACCCAAACACTAATTAAAAGCACATAAACGTGCGGGGGTTTGTTGACAGTAATAACAGAAATGGTAACAAAACAGCAACAACGAACAACAACAGCAAAATATCAGTAGAACAAGTTTAACAATGACAAAAAACCATGCAACCAACCACTAGGATTTATGGGAGTGTAACCATCATCACTTAGCTCATTGATTCAGTTTTGTTCTCATTTCACCACTTGGTTCTTTATAAAAAAGAATGATTCCAGAGTAACATCCAGAATTTAATACTACTAACTATAGCCAAGAATATCTTCATTAACTATAACTAGACGTATTTCAAAGGAAAGCCTCAACCAAATCAAGTTAAATATCATCTAACTAGCCATTTCGTTTCACTCACTTTTCTAATCAGTCAAGCAAGGTTATATCTCATATATAAATCTGTTTATGCTCTTTCAAATTCAAACCAAAATCTGACAGCAACATAAACATATAAGCAGAATAGAAACGAAATGAGATGAAATGAAGAATAAAACACTTATCTTGCACTTTCAGTTCAAGCTAAAGCATCCCAAGTCCTAGTGACTGATTACAATGGAGATTTAGCCCTCCATGAGAGCAAGACAGCAAAACAAAAGAAGGATAACAGAGAGGAAGAGAGAGTTACGAAAATTGCTGAGTTCAAAAAATAAAAGTGTCCTCTGATTTTTAAAAACTGATGTCTTCAATGTCTTAGAGAATATTCTACCCTAGATACCTCTTGGATGCCTCCTTGGTGCTTCTTCCATGATGTGGGCAGCAAAACAACAGCAGAAAAGTGGCAACAGCAGCAGACAAATTACTCTACTGCTTTACTGTTTCTATCTGCTATTGATTGCTGCAAGAGGTCCATGCTGTCAAAACAGAAATTACATTCCCCTTTGTTGTAAAGTGTAGAACAATAGGGACCAGAAATCCAGTCAGCCCTAGTCAACCATTCAATGCCCAGTCAGCATGTCCAGGTAGCCTCCAAGTAAGCAAAACGTCCATGTCAGCATTTTTCTCTCTAATAATTAGATCTAAAATTAAGCACATGAATTAATTGGGATAAAATTATGAATTTGAATCATATTAATTCTATAATTAATTTACACCCAATAAATTCAAAATAAAATAAAATAGGAGAGTTGGCAACATTGAAATGCAATAGGACTAAGATAGGGACTAAAAAGTATATAAAAATGCCCGATATCAAATCCCCCACACTTAGCCTTTTTGCACTCCTAGGCAAAATAATATTCAGAACACCAAAAGACACCAAAGGAAAAGCGTGGAAAGTATGCTAGAATGGAATAATTAAAATTTTGAAAAGATTTAACACTTGAAGAAAATTAATCTTAAATTTCTAAGATTCCAAGCGTCATGGCAATTTAATTTGATACGAATGAATTCAAGTAATTAGCCTCCTCACCAGGAATGTGTTTACTCTCTATTCTCTCAAGTGTCTAGGGTAAATCACTCAAAATTCAACTTATCACAGAATTCACTACCATAAGCTTGTCAAGAATCTAAATCTCCACTACTTGAATCACATACACGCTTGAATTATTAGGACTTTGGAAGGGTATAAGGTTGGGTGAAGGAATAATTGGGAGGTAGAAAGAAATACACAAAACAAAGTTTAACAAGAACTTAAAGAAATGAAGAGCATCAATCAATAAGGTTACAAGAGATTGAACTTTGAAATTTGGGCACAATAATGCTACTTTTCTTTTCTCCTTCTTGCTCTTTTGTTTTTTTTTTTGATCTCTATATGGTATTTTTTTTTATGAAGAGTTGCCAAATTTTTTTTTTGAGTAGCAAGACTAAAATTCAAAACAGCCCACAAATCCTTCTTTTTGCACATGCTCAATTCAATCTATTTTCAAAAGAAAGAGGTTTCTAAAGCTCTTCAAATCTTAAGTTTGGGGAAAAGAAATGAATTGTTTTAAAGTGGGAGAGAGATAGAAAACACAAGAAAGAAAGGTGGAAGTAAGGTACAAAGTGGCACACAATGGAAACAACACATAGGATGGCTATTTGGCTAGAATGGTTACAAGAAACAAATGCCTAAATCATTTCCAAGCATGTACATGTAATGTAGCCTTAACAAAGATTCAAGACAAATTCTAGAGTAAAAATCATGATAGGGAATACACACACAAGAAAGAATATTATTTTGCAGTGAAGGCTCAAATTCTCACTGTTTAAAGACTATTACTAAAAATTCATTAAAAACAACGTCATTGCCATTTTACTTGAGTTCCTTAGAAAAAGAAGACTGAATTCTTTTCATGCTAAGTCAATTCACAACTTAAGCTATTTCACCATGCATGCTTTCACAAAAAAACTTCATCAATTTTTTAAAAATAGAGTATCAAATTTGGACAGAACAGAGCAGCAAAATTCTGCACTGCAGAAATTCTGACGACTCAGCTTTACTAACACAAAACTACACCAAAACAAATGCGAAAGACACCAAATAAAATTCTACAGCTAGAAGACATATAAGCTTTAAAAACATGTAAAGAAACTAGCAAAATTCGTAGCCAATCAGTATAGAAAATTCATGCAAGACAGCTCAAAAATTCTAGACATAAACAGAGAAAACAGAGGAGACAGTAGGAAAATTTTTTTTTTTTAAAATCAGCTCCAATTAAATTCTCTCCCCTTACACTTAAACATTGCATTGTCCTCAATGCAAATTATTACCAAACATCAAATAAAATGAAGAGGACATAAATTTAAAAGGAGGGAAAGAGTACAACCTTATTATGGAGCCGGAACATTGTAGAGTTGGATTTCCTCTACAGTTTCTTCTTTGAAGCC
Organism: Biancaea sappan; assembly: GCA_037074585.1. Lineage (NCBI taxonomy): Eukaryota > Viridiplantae > Streptophyta > Magnoliopsida > Fabales > Fabaceae > Biancaea > Biancaea sappan. Next base: position 67,999,226 of record CM073490.1, read on the forward strand.
CTCGTAGAACTTCTTCAACCTTTGCCCATTTTCCATGAACTGCTTGTTGGTGGCCTCATTTTGAATTTCTACTACACCAAAAGGAAAGACATTAGTAATAACAAAAAGGCCAACCCATCTAGAACGAAGCTTACCGGGCATTAGCTTGAGGCGAGAATTATAGAGAAGGACTTTGTCTCCTACTTGAAATTCTTTTTTCTCAATTTTCTGATCATGTAAAGCTTTTTGTCCTCTCTTTATAGATGCGTGCATTCTCATAAGCCACTAGCCTTAGTTCTTCCAGTTCTTGAAGTTACAACTTTCTTTCTTTACCAGCTAGGGTCATGTCCATATTGCATTGTTTAACGGCCCAATATGCCTTGTGTGCAATCTCCACCGGCAAGTGGCATGCTTTACCAAATACCAAGCGGTATGGAGACATGCCGATGGGAGTCTTGAAAGCGGTTCTATAGGCCCAAAGTGCATCGTCAAGCCTCTTACTCCAATCTTTTCTGTTGGGTTGCACGGTTGTCTCTAATATTTGCTTTATCTCTCGGTTGGAGACTTCTGCTTGCCCATTGGTTTGGGGGTGGTAAGGTGTAGAGGTTTTGTGCACTACCCCATATTTCTTCAATAGCCCTTGCATGTTTCTATTGCAAAAGTGTGATCCTTGATCACTGATTATGGCCTTGGGGACACCGAATCTGCAGAAAATATGTGAACGAAGAAAGTCTACAACAATAATAGAATCATCAGTTCGAGTGGCTTTTGCTTCCACCCACTTCGACACATAATCCACAGCAAAAGGACCCATGAAATCTATACCCCAAACATCAAAGATATCACAAAAGAGGAGAGGTTGTTGAGGCATTTCATTTCTTTTAGACACATTTCCAGTTCTTTGACACCTAGAACAGTTCTTGCAAAAATCATAGGAAACCCTAAACAAAGTAGGCCAATATAAACCAGAATCTAACACTTTTCTAGCTGTTCTTTGGGGACCAAAATGTCCACCACATGCAAGAGTATGACAAAAATCCAGCACAGATGCAAATTCATGATTTGGAACACATCTCCTAACAATTTGGTCACTACAAATCTTCCATAAATAAGGGTCATCCCACACATAGTACCTAGCCTCGCTTCTTAATTTATTCAATTGATGTCTATTTTGGTATGCAGGCAATTCAGATGCAACAAGATAATTCACTAAATCAGCATACCAAGGCTCACTAATACCATACAAAAGGAGGAAACACTCATCTGGAAAATTGTCTCTTATAGGGAGATGTTCCAATGGAAGATCAGAAAGCTTACTCAAGTGATCTGCTACTACATTCTCTGCCCCACTCTTATCCTTGATTTCCACATCAAATTCTTGGAGGAGTAGCATCCATCTAAGCAATCTTGGTTTTGTATCTGGTTTCTTCAACAAATATTTCAGTGCTGCATGGTCAGAAAATACAATTACTTTGGAGGCAAGCAAATATGATCTAAATTTTTCTAAAGCAAAAACAATTGCTAAAAACTCCTTCTCCGTGGTTGTGTAATTTAATTGAGCTAAATCAAGGGTGCGGGATGCATAGGCTATGACATGCAACTTCCTCTCTACTCTTTGTGAAAGTACTGCTCCCACAACAAAATTTGAGGCATCACACATGAGCTCAAAGGGAAGCTCCCACCGTGGAGGTTGGATGATAGAAGGGGAGGTAAGTTACTTCTTCAACTCATCAAAAGCTGACCTGCAAGCATCATTAAAAATGAAATCAGTTTCTTTTTGGAGGAATTTAGATAGGGGTAGAGCGATCTTACTGAAGTCCTTGATGAATCTTCTATAAAATCCTGCATGGCCAAGAAAAGAGCAAACTTCCCGCACAGAAGCGGGGTAAGGCAAAGAAGAGATAACAATAACTTTGGCTTTATCTACTTCTATACCACGTGATGACACTATGTGGCCTAGGACTATTCCTTGCTCTACCATGAAATGACATTTTTCATAATTCAAGACCAAATTTTTCTCTATGCATCTCTCAAGTACCCTCTCTAAATTTTTCAAACATGCATCAAATGAATCTCCATAAATAGAAAAATCATCCATGAACACTTCCATGCAATCCTCTAACAAATCAGAAAATATGCTTAACATGCATCTTTGAAAAGTGTCAGGTGCATTACAGAGACCAAAAGGCATGCGTCTATATGTAAAAGTACCGAAGGGACAGGTGAAGGTAGTCTTCTCCTGATCTTCAAGTGCAATGAGAATTTGAAAATACCCAGAAAAACCATCAAGAAAACAGTAATGAGACTTGCCAGCAAGTCTCTCAAGCATTTGATCAATAAAAGGAAGAGGAAAATGATCTTTTCTAGCTGCTTGGTTCAACTTCCTATAATCAATGCAAACACGCTAACTGTTTTGTACTCTAGTGGATACTAGCTCATTATTTTCATTTTCTATAACAGTTACCTCAGTTTTCTTTGGCACTACTTGTATTGGACTCACCCACTTACTATTAGAGATAGGATAAATAATACCAGCTTGGAGGAGCTTACTTACCTCCTTCTTGACCACATCAAGAATCATGGGGTTGAGTCTTCTTTGGGGTTGCCTTACTGGTTTTGTCTCTTCTTCAAGGAGAATTCGGTGCATACATACTGAAGGACTAATCCCAGGAATGTCTGCTAGAGTCCACCCAATCGCCTTCTTATTCTTTTTCAGCAAATTAATCAATTTTTCTTCTTGATTGGGATTCAAGTTATTGGCCACAATGACTGGAAGTTTGTCTCCTACTCCCAAGAAGGCATACTTGAGGTTTTCTGGTAAAGCTTTCAACTCCAATGCAGGTGGTTGGATGGATGATGGAATCAGTTTTTGTGGAGTCACATCCAAGGAGGCACCTACAAATTTAGATTACTCAAAGACAGAATCTTTGGCTAAAGAGGAGGAAGGGTTAGCAGCACAAGAGGAAAGAGATGAAGAATGTATACCATTACAGTTTAAATCACTACACCTACAACTATCTAAAACAGAAATAGAATCTAAGTCTAAGCTAGAGAAAATTACAGAATCAGAATGCACATCAGAATCCAAACCATTATGTTAATTAGAATGCAATTCAAAATTGTCAGTAATTAGAGAATTTTCAATTTCAGTGCAAGTATGACAGAATTCAGAACCAGTACAATTGCATTCAAAGGCATCTACCAAATCAGAAAATTCAAGAAAATCAGAAATTAATTCAGTTTGGAAATCATCACATGCCTCATCAACTAAGTAATCCAAAAAGTTAACCACATGCACATTGGAATGATTTTCCATAGGATGTTTCATGGTATCTAAAATGTTAAAATCAATTTTGTTGCCAGCAAACTCCATTGACAAAGTCCCTTCATGCACATTAATAATAGTTTTTGCAGTTTTCAAAAAAGGTCTACCAAGTATTAATGGTGCATGGCCAGGAGTATTATCATTTTCCATATCAAGCATATAAAAATCAGCAGGAAAAATTAGATCTTTGACTCTTACCAGGTCATCTTCTAGAACTCCTGCTGGATGTGCTGTGCTCCTATTGGCAAGTTGGACAATCACTCCAGTTGGTGAAAGAACACCAATCTTAAGGCTTGAGTATACTGATTTGGTCATAACATTGATTGAGGCTCCCAAATCTAGCATAGCATTGGAGAACTCCATATTGCCTATTGTGCATGGTATTGTGAAAGTTTCAGGGTCTTTGGACTTGGGTGGCATAGGTGGTTGGATGAGTGCAGACACATTTCTCCCCAAATTGACTCTCTCATTACCCCTTAGACGCCTCTTATGAGTGCACAAATCTTTGAGGAACTTGGCATACTTGGGGATTTGCTTAATGTCTTCCAAAAGTGGGATATTAACCTCTATTTTTTGAAGGTCTCCATGATCTCTTTATCCATGTCAGATTCAGAAGCTTTCCTTGATTGAGTCTGCCTATTGGGGAAAGGAAGAGGAATTTTCTGAACCACTTCTTCATCCTTTTTATTTTGCTCACTGGTTGAAGATGAAGGAACACTTTACTGGACATTTGATTTTTCTGGTTCAGATTTAGAAGCTGGACTGTCTACTTGCTTGCCACTCCTCAAGATGATGGCACTTACATTGCCTCTTGGGTTGATCACTGGTTGGGATGGCAAACTCTCTGAACCTTGACTTTTCAGCTCATTGACTGTTGTAGCTAACTGACCAATCTTAGTCTCCAAATTCTGCATATTGGTTTCTGTTCTCTGTTGGAACTGAAGAGTATTGGTAGTCAGTTACTTCATTAGATCCTCAAGACTAGGCTCAGGTTTCTTGGGTGCTGGAGGAGGTGTATGGCTAGGTTCAGGTTGATTGTATCTTGAATGGGGTGGCTGGTATGGGGGGTTAGAGGTATTCCCATACTTGAAAGCTGGATGATCACGCCACCCAGGGTTGTAAGTGGAGGAATATGGGTCATATCTCTGTTGTTGTGGCTGTATGGGTCTACTAGGGAATATACCAGCACATGACTCAGTTGGGGTCTCTTGCAGCTGAGGGCACTGATCAGTATGGTGCGTATTCAGGGAACAAATACCACAGACTGAAGGAGGAAGGGCTTGTTGTTGTGTTCTCTGATTTAATGCCAATTGCCTCACCATTGAAGCTAACTCTTCCAATTTATTTTCTATCCTTTGTTGCTCCATGGGAGGTGTTCTCACTTTATTGACAGTAACTACTACTGGATCACTCAGTCTAGTGCCAAACTGTTGTGCATTTTGGGCCATCTTGGCCAACAATTCATTTGCTGCAGCAGGAGTCTTATACACCAATGCCCTACCAGCAGCTGCATCAACTATGTATCTGTCCATAGGCAGTAATCCCTCATAGAAATACTGGATGAGAAGCTACTCTGAAATTTGATGGTTGGGACATTTTGAACATAGCTTCTTAAATCTCTCCCAGTGCTCATGTAATGATTCACCACTTGCTTATCTAATCCCACTGATGTCTTTCCTGATTGTTGCTGTTCTTAAGGCTGGGAAGAATTTTTCTAAGAACATCTTCTTCAGTTCATCCCATCTTGTAATTAAGGCAGTGGGCAAATAGTAAAGCCAATCCTTGGCTGTCCCATCCAAAGAGAAGGGAAAGGCTATCAATTTGATCTGTTCTTCTCCAACTCCATGTGGTCTCATAGTAGAGCAGACAACGTGAAACTCCTTCAAGTGCTTGTGGGGATCTTCTCCTGCAAGACCATGAAACTTAGGCAACAAATGGATTAGACCAGATTTCAGTTTAAAATTAGCATCCAACTCAAGATAATTTATGCACAATGGTTGATAATACACATCAGGTGCAATCAACTCTTTAATGGATTGTTCTTGCCTATTTTGAGGTATTTGTGCATTTTGATTATTCATCCTAATTGTCCCAGCTGACTCAAAATCAGTTGACTCAAACACAATATCAGATTCAAAATCTGATCCTACTTCTATGCTATTGACAGCAAGCTCAACAATTTCAGAAACAAGTTCAGAAACTATACTAGTCCTAATGCTATTGCTTCTTACTAGCCTATGGAAGGTCCTATCAATTTCAGGATCAAAACGTGGTAAGTCCACGTGACCAGACCTTCTCATATACTAGGAAGGGAAAAAATTCACAAGAAAACAATAAAAACAATAAAAACAACTAAATCACTACAAAAGACTCCAACTGATGAAAATCACCAAAAATTGAAGTATCTCAGAAAAATCTGATTTTTCATGGACAAATTCTTCACAAATTGGAGAGACAAACACAAAAAACAAAATTCAAAAATTCAAACTACAAAAATCACACTAAAAATCACAATTAATTGGAAAAATCAAAAAAAATATTAAAAAATAGAAAAGGAGGCCTAAACGATGGAATTTGGCAAAATGGCCGCCCAAGATGATCCTTTGGATAATCAAGTGGTTGGAATTTGCTTAAAATGTCGAAAACTAGTGGTATACCAAGTTTGAGGTCAATTGGAGGTAGTTAGTTTTTTGTCTATAAATAGTAACCGATAAAAACTCAAAACTTGTAAACCGTTTCAACAATATTAAATAACTTAAAATTAAACAAAGAAACACTTAAACAACTAATTAGATAACTTTGAAGTGAATTGGCTCCCTGGCAACGGCGCCAAAATTCTGGTTTATGCTACTACGATGCCGAATCGCCCAGAATTGGATTCGTGGCAATCTTGCGGTATAGTGGTCTCCAAGTCATATTCACTCAAGGAGCCTCACTTATAATTACTAATTAGTTATTTTGAACACCCAAACACTAATTAAAAGCACATAAACGTGGGGGGTTTGTTGACAGTAATAACAGAAATGGTAACAAAACAGCAACAATGAACAACAGCAGCAAAATATCAGCAGAACAAGTTTGACAATGACAGAAAACCATGCAACCAGCCACTAGGATTTATGGGAATGTAACCATCATCACTTAGCTCATTGATTCAGTTTTGTTCTCATTTCACCACTTGGTTCTTTATAAAAAAGAATGATTCTAGAGTAACATCCAGAATTTACTACTACTAACTATAGCCAAGAATATCTTCATTAACTATAACTAGACGTATTTCAAAGGAAAGCCTCAACCAAATCAAGTTAAATATCATCTAACTAGCCATTTCATTTCACTCACTTTTCTAATCAGTCAAGCAAGGTTATATCTCATATATAAATCTATTTATGCTCTTTCAAATTCAAACCAAAATCTGACAGCAACATAAACATATAAGCAGAACAGAAATGAAATGAGATGAAATGAAGAATAAAACACTTATCTTGCACTTTCAGTTCAAGCTAAAACATCCCAAGGTCCTAGTGACTAATTACAATGGAGATTTAGCCCTCCATGAGAGCAAGACAGCAAAACAGAAGAAGGATAATAGAGAGGAAGAGAGAGTTACGAAAATTGTTGAGTTCAGAAAATAAAAGTGTCCTCTGATTTTTAAAAACTAATGTCTTCAATGCCTTAGAGAATATTCTACCCTAGATGCCTCTTGGATGCCTCCTTGGTGCTTCTTCCATGATGTGGGCAGCAAGACAACAGCAGAAAAGTAGCAACAGCAGCAGACAAATTACTCTACTGCTTTGCTGTTTCTATCTGCTATTGATTGCTGCAAGAGGTCCATGCTGTCAAAACAGAAATTACATTCCCCTTTGCTGTAAAGTGTAGAACAATGGGGACCAGAAATCCAGTCAGCCCTAGTCAACCATTCAATGCCCAGTTAGCATGTCCAGGTAGCCTCCAAGTAAGTAAAACGTCCATGTCAGCATTTTTCTCTCCAATAATTAGATCTGAAATTAAGCACATGAATTAATTGGGATAAAATTATGAATTTGAATCATATTAATTCTATAATTAATTTACACCCAATAAATTCAAAATATAATAAAATAGGAGAGTTGGCAACATTGAAATAGCAATAGGACTAAGATAGGGACTAAAAAGTATATAAAAATGCCCGATATCAACCTTAGAGTGCTCCAAATTTTTAGCTAAGCTTGCCTAAGTGGGATCATTTACCTGCCCAGGCAAGATCCTACCAGAAGTGCCGAGAACTGCCAATATCAGCAAACATCATAATTGCACTCCAATATCTGTAAACAAAAATTCTTCCATCTCTAAAACACTAATGCTACGCATAGCGCAACAAAGCTACAAAGCTACTGAGATCAATAAAACTACACAAAATCATCCTACCACCTAAACTAACTATTCTGTTGACTTTGGAATTGACAAGAGTTCTACAGTACGTTCTTGTGAGTATACTTTCAACTGTAGGTACAATTGTACATATAATTTCCTATATATATATATATATATATATATATATATTTGTATTATGTTTATACACCAAGGTAGGGTAGAATTTTCTTTACTGGGTCAGTATGACTCATACCCTAACAATTTTCAGGTAGGAAGAAAATAAAGCAGTGGCATGAAGTATTGTGTCTGGCTCCTCTTGTTTGGAGTAATGTTACAATCCTATCCTTTTCTTTTCTTATGTTTTATAATCGGCTTTATAATCAAGTAAGTTAACTAGGTCATGTGTTTTGGTTAAGATTTTGAGGTATACCTCACTTTGGGAAATAATTATTCTATTGACTTGATTCACATGTTAAAAAGCAAATTAATAGAAAGATTTATGAAATTAAATATATAAAACTGTAGTATATTCTTGTGGGTTTGGGTAAAAGTAAGGATTACGAGAGAGAGGTTGAGTATTCCTCCTTACCAGTCATATGTCCAGTCTTGGGATGTAATAAAGATGGTATCAAAGCTTTGGGATTAGGTCCTCCTATCGATTATAGAGCAAGGTGTCCTTAGTAGGTCCTTCTCTATCGTTGTGAACCCGAGTATAGCTATAGAGATAGGCTTCACCAAAGGCCCAGTAGGATGTCATCTTCTTCATTCTTTTGAGTCTTGTTCCTTCTCAGTGATTACACCTTTCTAGTACATGAGTAAGGGTATATGTTCATGTGTTCAACCCTTGATGACTTTTGATGGTTACGAATATACAAAAGGGAGTGGCTTGGGGAAGCCATTATTTGCTTAGCGTCATTTGTTCAAGCACATAGCTACAAGGAAAAAAAAAGAAAGTTATTAAGAAAGAATGTTAGGATTTGATGAAAGCTATCAACAGGACATATGTTCTAAAGGGGGATATACCTTGAACAAGGAATGATATCTTTCTGACCTTCTGAGTCCTAGCTGTGGACCCTTATGGTGTTTAAGACTCAGCAAAGATTTCACCAACCATGTTGAGAGATAATATAGCAATGGTTCAAGTATGAAATCAGAATAGGAACTTATTTTCTTCCCCTCTTTCTTAATAAACTATATGAGATGGGTAATATTTCTATTTAGAATTAACATAGCAAATGGTGAAAAAACTTGTAGGAGTTGTGAGGGTAAGGTGCTGAATCATAATATGTTTGAGCGTAAATGCAATTAGGTTAACAAATTTAAATTGTGGTGTAACTTGTAGTGGAGAATTGGAAAAAGAAAAACTATAAGAAGCTCCTTAGGGGATTTTCTGATACTAAGGTTCAATTACAATGCTATGATTGAGTGGGAGATAAGAAAAAGGGGTATACCCAACTAACGACAATATTTGGGCTTAACTTAGTTCATTTTGGGAATAATGAACTGATATAGCTTCTACCTTAAGAATTTTTCTACATCATTTAAGAAGGAGTATGTCGATTAAGAGTCAGGGAGAAAGAGGCAATTAATGAAAGATTGAAATGGTCAATAGGTGTATGAGTTACATTAAACAATGACTAGTGATTCATTTGAACATAGCTAGAAAAGCAATAAGAAGTTAAGTGGATTAGACTCGTGGATGGCCATTAAAGGTCTCTTGGGACGATTGCTCATTTGGGACACATATATGGGGACATAAGGAGTTTTGGGAGATGAGAACACCAGTAACAGGATCCCCATAGCTCAGGGGAATGCGATCCTTGTCACTAAAGATCAAAGTTAGTGGTGAATTATACTATGGAATGGAATGCATCTAGTGGTGAAAAGCTATGAATGGAGATGTTGAGACTTGCAATGAGCATCATCTTATCACAAGGATAGGCAATTAAGCTTGCCAACCCAAGCAAAGAACTAAAGATCAAAGAGCTTACAGAAGGGAATCTTACCCTAAAGAGTACTGCTAAAGAGGAAAATCATGTTAAGGCAATACATGAAGTTAGGGTAGAGGAATACGAATTTGCGGGGGTGTAATCCTGAGTACCTATGAAGTTATTAGTTTGGAATTGTAGGGATCAATACCAACATGATTGGCATCCAGTAATTTGATGGTATGGTACAATAGCTAGAAGTTAAGAAGCATCTGGGTAATTTAGTTTGGAGTATGGCCTTTTGTGGAATGATTTTCAAGTGTTATGATGAAGTAGCTGAAGTGGTACAAGACTGGTCTAAATCTACAATATACGTGATGATTCTACCATTAGGGTTGTTGAAATCCAGAGTGAGTCATAAATTCTTGTTGTTTTTCCCTAAGGAATGAGCATTAAAGTATAAGGTAAAGGTTCGCTAATGGGTAATGAGATTGCGATGGTGAAGCTGTAAGTGCATGCAAGCACACTATTTGTCATTTTACTAAATTTTATTAAAGGGCAAGAATAAGGTCTCGTGGCGTAACAAGTTCAAAAACCTTGAGGTGGTTAACTTTAGTAAATGCATATAGCATGTATTGATATGGTAAGGAGTTTGGTCAGAAATGTTGGATCACGATATTCTGAAAGAAATTCAAAGGTAGGAACGAAGCTAGAATTCATTACAATGATGGTGGCAATATTATGGATTTGGAAATTCAGGGACCAAATTTCTTAAAGAGGGATGACACCATATCAGACGTGTATTCATGGGAGGAGCAAAATTTTTCTTTCATGGCAAGGAATTTTCCACACATTGGTGTGGCTTTGCTATTAGCCTGAAGAAATTTAGGCATGCAGTAGGTTACAAGTGTTGTTAGGAAGTCTGCTATGTGTCTTAACCATGGGAGGACTGAAATGAAAGGGGAAGGATTAGTTTGGTGTTATGTTAAAATGAGTAAACTAAGGAGGGTTAACTATGGAAATAATCTTGAAAGGACTAAAATTTGAGAACTTGGTTAAATATAAATTATTATCGTGAATATAGGTTAGAAATGGGAATATGGAAATTTTATTTGGATATGACACATAGGATACAAGCTGGGTGGTTAAAGTAGAGAACGGCAACAGGAGTTGTTTATGATCAGAAAGTATCGGATAAGCTCAAAGGAAAGTTTTATCGTACTGCTATAAGACCTGCAATTTTATATGGGAGCGAATGTTGGGCTATGAAAGGACAATAAGAGCATAAAATTGGAGTAGTAGAGATGAGGATGTTGCATTGGATGTGTGGTCATACAAGAAGAGATATGATCCGTAATAATCGTATACGAGGGAGAATTGGAGTGGCACCTATTGAGGAAAAAATGACTGAAAACCGTTTAAGGTGGTTTGGACATATTCAAAGAAGACCATTAGAAGCGCCAGTAAGGAGAGTTGAACAGATGGTTTGGAGCCCTGTGAAAAAAGGTTGAGGAAGACCAAGAAGGATACTTAAAGAGGTTATTGAGAGGGATCTTCTGGTAAATGAGATCCCTAAAGAGTTAGTCATTGATAAAGCTCAATGGCGTCGGGCGATCATGTAGCCGACCCCACCTAGTGGGATAAGGCTGTTGTTGTTGTTGTTGTTGTTGTATATGTATAATTATATTTTTTTTAGCACATGCCTCACATATATACACACTATAACATCTACATCCTAAGGGCTTTTAATTATTGTGTAGATGTGCTCTTGCATGTTGTTGTGATGCCTAAGTTTGTGGACTTTTGAAAATTTATCTTTCAGTGTATATGGGCGTGGTTGTTTGAAATGTTAATAATTATGATGCTTTGTTTGTGCTAGTGAATAATTTATGGTTTTGGCAACTCTTCGTGGTAATGGTAGGAGGAAATGTGGAATGCTATGTGTATCATGAAATTTTGCTATGCTATGTATATCATGAAATTTTGCTAAGTTTAAAATTGTTGACTTTGGGGATGTTTGGTCAAGGGACATGGGGGAATATTTTAGTTTCTTATATCCATTATATTTTTTCCTCCTGAACATACCTCACACATCTCTACATTTGGTCTTCATCTCTTTTTCATCTCCTCTCCACAACAAAACCCACCATCACCACTGTCTCCATTCTTTTTCCCCTTCAAACTCTTTGGGTGGTCCTCTTCCTTCTTGGATGGTTCTAAATTAGGTAAGTAATCCAATTTTTCCTAACTTCCTTGAAATTTCGCACAACCCTATCCCTAGGTGAAATTCTTGGCAAATTCTTGTAGAAATTGGTTGGGTTGAGTTTCTCTATCCCTTTTCTATTTGAAACCTTGGGATGCTTAAAATTCATTGCTAATGGTGGCAAAAGTTTTGATTTGGGCTGACATGAAATTAAATTAGAAAATTTGGGCTATAGGGTTCTCATGTGTAGAAATCAAATCTTGGATGCTTTTAAATGAATAGAGATGAGTCTTTTGTGTGTATGGGATGCATTCTTAATGATAAAGTTTTGGGAGAGATTTAGGAGGCTAGGGACGAAATGGAGTGCATTTGGGTATCAAAATCACAAAAACAAAGCATGAAATTTGTCATCTGCCTGCTTAGGTGTGCAGGTGATAGAAAAGTCCCGTAGTTTCTGATCTACTTTCTAATGGACATATCTCTCTCATCCGTACTTCGTTTTAAGTGATTTTTATATCGTTGGAAACTCTTTGAGTTTAGTTTTGAGTAGGATAGGATTCATTTGAAAATTTTTTATCTTTGAGTAGATATGATCAAAAAAATTACCAAAGGTTAGGGTAGGAGGCAAGATTTTTCCCTTCTATTGATTTTGACATGTTTTGGTATGGTTTCTTCTTAGGGATGGATTCTTTAATGCTTCTTCCATGTCATTCAAGGTTAGCCAATGTAAATAAGCATTGAATAGAGGTGAGGGGGATCTCTAAACTACCTTGGATGTATTATATATATATATAGACATGTAATCTTATTATATTGGTATGAAATCAAAATTTGGAAGACTCTTATGTACGCTATTAGATAAGAACAATGCATGTGAGTGAAGTATATGATAGTGATTGATATAATTATGTGATTGTATGGACGATTGATAAAGAGTTTTTGCCAATGGTATATGTGTATGGTAGACTAAATTCAATCTTTAAATTGATTTTTATGTGTGGTTGTGGAATAAATAGAACTTCATATGTATGCACATATATCCCTATATATATGTCCATACCAAATTGAGGCCGAAACAATTTAAAGTAGTGGGTGTATATATAAACTCTTTATGCTCCAAATTGAGTACATAGAAAATGTGACACATACATATAGAAGTGTACACAAATAAGTACACATTATAGAGAATACAAGGGTTGTACTTAAAGGTATGTTGCATATAAATGTGTCGATCCTAAATTCTTTTTATAAAAGTGTGTGTACGCATACACCTACCCTTGTTATTCAATTTTTTTGAATTATGAGATTGAGTGTAGAACATAAGTATATGGATATATACATAAAGATAGATACGTATAAAGTAGGGATAACACCTAACTCTTACTATTGTCAATGTAGAAGACTTTGGTGCATGGAAACCATCATGAATGGCATTCATTTTTTTTCAACTCCCCATGATTGATGACACCATATGAATGATTCATGAAGAGATTAGAATGATGGTAACTGGAGTTGTGAAATTTAATGCTTGATATTTCATATGGAATTGTGTATAATGCTATATTGTCATAGATTAGGTTGTATACATGTTTTGGTCCTAGAAATATGGTTCCCAACGGGAATGTTGGTTTTTGATTATTGATTCATTGTTAAAATGATGGCTTGGCAATATTTATGATTCCTTAGCTTATGGTGATTTTATTGTACCGTGGTTTGGCAAATGAGGTGAAATATATTATGCTGGATGATTGGCCATATGTGGAGGCTATTTAGAGGCATAAGGATGGGGTTAGGTATACATATGAGATATATGTATATCTTTGGCATTTAAGCCAAGAAGGGTTATAAGGATAGGGTTGATATTATTTATCTCTAGGTGTTATAAGGATGGGGTTTATATTATTTTATCTCTCAGTGTTTGTTAGTTGATTTGGCAAGTGCACCAATCGTACAAGTAATATAGTGATTTGAGAGTAAAAGTATCATTCCCACGAGGACTAAGCGACTAAGTACCCAAGAAATTTAATTGAATTAGTTGGACGAAACAATTTGATTGAAGATAGCTTTAGCCAATGAAGCATAAAATAAAATCATTAACGGTAAATATTTATGAGTTTTCTTTTAATAACAATAAACAATGCAAAAACTGATGAAATAGTTTAACTAAAGCCTAGGGTCACTAATCCCTCTCCTTTATCTTAGAAATTACAAAACCCCTCTCACGTACTCGCAACTTATTCAACTCTAAAAGTTAATCCTAGGTTATTCTAATAACTTAAAAGAATCCTCCCGAATCTCAATTAAGTTACTCAACTCCTACGCAATTCCTTGTGTGGGCTAAGCCGAATACAACCAACCTAGGTTTGATTAAACGAGATTAACTAACATTCCTATTAGCTAACAAGCGAAAACACTTAGTAAGGTTCACGCACTCGTCCTTCCTATTCAGTGTTCTACTCTCACCTCCCTCTCCCGAGTTCGAAGACAGCAACAAGCATACATATAGATTGATCAAGTCCATATAACGCAACAATAAAATGGATAGAAAGACTTATATTAATTGAAATAAGGTTGTAAATACATGAGAGAATGTAAAATCTATTCAAGAGTCAAGTTCATAGTAACCCTAGATAGAAAATCTAGCTACTCATAGAAAATAAACAGCAGAAAACAGAAAAAAAGATGAAGTTGGCCATAAATCTGAGGTGGAATGATGGATTGAGCTCCCCAAGCCTTGAGAATCGGGTTCCCCTTGCTCCTCTCAGCCAAAACGGCGCCCCCCTTCAGTCTCCAACTCCAGAATACCCTAAAAATTTCATCGCTATAGCTGTGGGAGACAGCAATTAATTCAGCATTTTCAGAATTTCAGCTCTAGCATTCCATCTTCTAACACGAACTTTTTACCAACTCAACCTACACCAAAAATAGCAAATAAACCCATTAAATTGCATAAAAGAATCATGAAATCACTCAATTTATTAAAAGATCAAAGAAAACTAAAACTAATCTAAACTACTCAAAATATGAGCTAAGAATTACAAGACAACAAGAAAGAGATCAAAAGAGAGGGTATTTAACATCAAAATGACACTAAATTGAGAACTCAACAGTGTTATAAGTATGGGGTTTAGATATATACACATATATGTATATATCTCATTGGTATTGGCTTCTATGTGCTTTTGTATGGTATTGGTTATGTGGCACTTACTGTAACCTAATTGAACCCATCTTTGGCTAAAGTCGAATGGTTATTTAAATTTTAGAGGAATTGGAATTCATTATTCTTATTTACTCATTTGATTATGTTGTTCACTCAAGTATGGTTTTGGTTGGTAATAAGGTTAGTAGTAGAATTTATATGGTAACTTTCATTAGTTGATGATACTAGCTATTGTGTTGGGATACTTAGGCTTGTGTATTGCAATGGTTTATGTTGTCATCCTTGGAAATGGCAATAGTTCTATGGTATGTTCTTGTGAGTATACTTTCAACTGTAGGTACTGTTATACGTAAACTTTCATATATATATATATATATATATAAATATATATCTGTATTATGTTTATGCTCCAAGGTAGTGTAGAGTTTTCTTTACCTAGTTAGTATAACTCACACACCAACAGTTTTCAGGTACAAAGAAAATAAAGCAGTGGCATGAAGTATTGTGTCTGGCCCCCTTGTTCGGAGTAAAGCTATGGTCCTGTCCCTTTCTTTTCTTATGTTTTATAGATGGCTTAGTAATCGGGTAGGTTAACTAGGTCATGTGTGTTGGTTAAGATTCTCAGGTCTATCTCAGTTTGGGAGATAATTGTTCTGTTCACTTGATTCACAAGTTAAAATGGAAATTAACAAAATGATTTATGAAATTAAATATATAAGACTTTAGTATATTATTGTGGGTTTGGGTAAAAGTAAGGCTTACGAGGGAGAGGTTGAGTACTCCTCCATACCAATCATATGTCCGATCTTGGGATGTGATAGTGAGCGGTGGTAAATTTCCAATCCTCTCTTCCTTCTTGTAAAATTTGAAACCCTATAAAGGTCATAATGAAAATGGATTTAATGGGAAGAAGTGGATTCAAATCTTATTCTTTAACTCTATAAACTTTGATTCTGGAACCAAGGATTTGGGTGAACTCTTGTCAAGAATAGATCCTTATGAGTGGGAGTGCATGTAAATTTTGGGTGGGAAAATGGAAAGGGAAAAGATGACTTTTTGAGTTTAATCCATAAGCTTCTTGCTTTAAATGGTTTATGCATGTTGTTTGGGTTTTAAAAATCATGGATTTGGAGGTCTAAATTATGGGAACAAGCTGGGAAAGGGTTAAGAATCAAGTTGGGATATTTTTTTAGTAACCTAGAATAGCTCTTGGTTTGGGTTCTAGTGTAGACTAGTTAATTATTGAAGGACAGCATTCAACCGGTAGCCTGCTAGGCAATCTACTAGTGCAGGAAGTGTGGGGCTGATCGACTGTCAAGGGACACTAACGGACCTGTGGTTTGTTAGGTGAACTATCATTTCGAACAGTATAATACAGGTCAACTACTCTATTAGAGCCAGTCGACTGCCCAATGTTCTACAGTAGCAAGTGAACTTTTCCTATCTTGGTTTAATTTCTAATTGCTAGGCCTCTGCCCCATATGATCTCTTGGACCCCCTTATTTCAAGATCCAAGATTATTGTAGATTTTGGCAAGGATCCAAGGTGAGGGGACTTTATCTCATTATTCTTGTGCCTTATAATTGTGAAAGCAAATTTGCATAAGTTGACAATTACCAATTCTCCTTATATGTTGGTTTCTAAAGTTATGGACAGAGCATAGGTTTGGAAAAAATAAATGTAAGTGATCTTTCACCATAATCACTTACCTCGTAGTAGGAATATATGCTATATCCCAATTCAAGGGAAAGTGAATAATTCTTAGGTGGGTGCTCGCTATATCTTACATCCCTTGTGGATACCATAATTGTGTCATGGTATGTAATACAGTAAATATATGATTGACTATGGTACATAACTATGTTTGATTGTGATGAGGAAACGAAAAGGACACATGAAGCATCCTTAGGAAGGAAGACCCATTTAAATTGAATTTGCTTGTAAGTATGTGATATGTGCGACAATCCACATATGGAAAAGTGTATATATGTCTATACCTGTAATGTTTCTTAATTTATTTATGAGGTATACAAATACGTAGGTATACCTTCCCACCTCTTTGGTTTGATAGAATAAAAGGAAGCACTTACTTACACATATACATACATATACATGAGCCATTATAGGATATTATTTGTTAGTTAGACCTTATGTATAAATGTAAGTGGTGTCACCTCCAGAACAATTAAAGAATAGCATTTACCAACTTATATGTACACATTCAAGGATATATGGATTTCATTTCCCAATTGACTTTTGCTATGAACATATATACACACACACATACATATATGTATATACATACCCCTATGGATGAAGTGTAAACATCTTGAGTTATGGTCAGGGCATAATATGAAAAATAATTTAGGGAGTTGTAAATCTTGTTGGATACACGTTATGGTCTTAGGTTTACAATACTTGTTGTGAATGAAAACGTGGTTAATGAGTTTAAGAATAACTATCTAAGGCCATTTACATTAACAGGAAGTGTGTGGAACAATCTTGCCATTGTGATTAGTTTAAATCGTATTGGTAAGCTTGATAAGTACTATTTCTAGCAAGATTTTGTTAAATATACCTCAGTATAACTGTTAGTTGAAAGTACGGAAGTGTTGGGTTATGAAATATTGTTTCATTGTTATGTATAGTATTCATTGTATGCATTATTCCTTGGTGTACTGTGGTACATCACTTTGTGTCATGGTGTGGCACAGGTGATTATATCGTGCTAAGGTGTGACACTTGTGTGATGATATTGTGCCGAGGTGTTGGCACTTAGGCAGATTATAAGTATAAGGTCAGGGTTAAGTTAGGGCTAACAACATTTGATGATACCAATTGTCCTTGAATGCACATGTTTGCTAAAATGGCTAGCTCATTGAGCATATGGATTGTTCATTGTAAAGTCTTTGTCGTGCATTAAGGATATAAGCAGGACTGTTATGGTAAGCCTCTTGGTTGATGATGCTAGTGGTTGTGCATGAATGCTTGACTAGTACATGGCAATGGTGTGTGGTAGTGCCATTGGGGTTGGCAAAGGTATTGCAGTATAAATTATGAGTTATATCAATTGTATATTCAATTTGACATTTACTCCTTTCGATATAACTGTATATTTTTTTTATGTTTATGTGTTGAGGTAGAGTAGAGTTCATCACTAGATCAGTATGACTCATGCCTCAATGTTTTCAAGTACAAAGAAAGTTAGTGGTGATGACGAATGATGGGGTCAGACTTCCTTTGTTTAGGCTTATGGTATGGTTATGTCCCCTTCTTTCTATTGTTTTATAGATGGCTCTATAATCTAGTAGGATAAATAGGTTGTGAGTGTTGGTTAAGATTCTAAAGTTTATTTCAGTTTGGGGAAGTGTTGTCCTGTTGCCTTAGCTCATATGATTAGAGGAAGTCTTGGCAACTAGTTTTAAAATTTTTTTTACGAGTTTGTTGGCTATATTCATGGGGTTTCGAGTTGAGATAAGGCTTTTGGAGGTGGTGGTCAATCCTCCTTCGTGCTTATTACAAGGCCCGATTCTTTGGATGTGACAAACACAAAGTAAGAAATTTAAAGTACTCAAAGCTCATAAAAATAAATCATATATGTTATAAGGGTAAGGCATCTTTAGCAGTACCTCTCCTATTGTCGTGAACTGTAGCAAGACCATAGGATGGGGATCCGCAGAAGGCCTTATGGAGTCATCAGTGTTTTTCTTTTGTGTCATACTCCTCAATAGTGGTTGAGTAGGTTTTTCTCTATCTCGAGCTATTTGCTCTTAGTATAAGATATTGTTGCCTCCGACGAAACATGGAGCACCATTGAATGAGGGTTGAGGACCTATGATGGGTAACAGGGGTTAACCCTTTAAGGGGGAAGTCCCCATGGGGACTTGTGTGAACCATTTTAATGTTGAAGAATAAGTTAGAGCCTTAGTGGCAAATCGCTAGCAGACAAGTTAGTGGTTGTCAAAATTCGAGGACTGAATTTCTTTAAAGGAGAAGTAATGTGATACCCCAGGTATTAAGATGTCGTATGAAAGTGTAAGTGTAAGGGTGAGGAAAAAGTTTTTGTGAATAGATTATGATACTTGTAGGAATTATAGTTGTGTGTGTTTGTTTACATGAATTGTTGCTTGTAATAGGAATTATTTATTTTGCCTTGTGTGAAGCTACTTCTATATGCATTAGGTTGTTAATACTAGTGTGATGTGTTTTTGGGAAATGAGGGACTAAAATGAAAAAATAAATGTGCTTAGGTTACCTCATCAATGACTTTCATTATGTTTAATGTTTGAAATATCTTATGGTACATATGGCATTTGAATGAGAATGAGCTAGGGGAATAAATGAATTAAATAATAAGGCTATTACATAATATAGGCATGTGAATAAAAAAGAGCGTAAATAAGTAAAATAGTGTAAGTTGAAATAAGAGTTAATAATAGTTAAATAAAATAATTAAATGGCATGTGGATATAGAAAATAAATAAATGAAATAATATTAGCTAAACAAATTAAATAAACTACAAAAGTGGAGTGAAAAATAATTATTTAAAGAGACGTGGAGTATAAATCAAAAAATAAGAGTAGATAAACAAAATACTATAAATTAAATGAAATAAATAAATAAATAAAAGAAGGTGTGTGGCATTAGGATAAGTTATATAAGTAATAATAATAACAAAAATAACCTAGGAAGCGTGTGTCATTATTAGAGTAGGATTAGGAAAGCAAATAAAAAATTAAGTAAGGTGTTACTATAGGATTAGGAAAAGGAAAGTAATAAAATAGGTAAGATACTAATATAGGATTAGGAAAAGAAAAATAATAAAGTAAGTAGGGTAGGATTAGGAAAAGGGACATAATATAAATGAGGATTTGTAGTAATTAGGCGTGGAAATATTTTAAACAATATAAATAATATAAAATAATATAAATAATAATAAAGAGGAATAAATAATATAATAATAAAAAAGGTGATAACTACGCAATAAACAAAATAATATAAATAAGAAATTCAAGTTTGCACTTATACTAGAATAATATAAATAATAATAAAATAATAATGGGGGATAGATAAAACACAAAAAAAAGATAGGAGTCCTAGTGTTACACTTAACCTAAAAAGGGAGGAGTCCTAGTACTACACTTAACCTAGAAACCCTAGTCGCCTCACATCATTAAATACCACCTAAGAGGTTCCAAACCCTACACACTTCTCACACATAAACATCAGTCAAAGCCTAGGAACCCTAGATGCCTCACCTACAACTCCACCTATGTGATCAAACCCTAGACGTCTCTCATGAAACACAAACCTTAAATTTCTCAAACACTTGAAACCCTAAACGGTGTACTCACACTCAAACCATAGACACCACACTTGATCAAAACCCTAGCCACTCTAAGACCTCTAAACCCACATCTTCGGTGGTCTTTTTGGATCTCAGAAAATTTCAAGAAACAAAGGTAAGTAGTAGAAATCATGATCTATCGTACTTTTGTTTTCATGAATCTTAAATCGGCTATAACTCTCTTAATCGAACTCCGTTTTTAGAAAATTATATATCACTGGAAAGCCATTTAAGTCTAGTTTCAAACGAGTCAAATTTTGTTCAAAAACTCTCCACTGATTGAGAGATATGACTAAAACACTGATAGATTAGAAGTAATAACAAGTAGTTTTCTTGTTTTAGGGTTTTAACTTTCTCTCGCAATATTTTTGTGGTAGTTGTTAGGAGTTAATCTTGGAAGTTTTCACATACCTTTTCCTTCTCCAAATAATGAATGGGGTATGGTAGAAGTAGCATTGGAATCGAGGTGAGTGGATGATCTTGCCTTATCACACCCTAATCTGGGAACATGACCGGTACAAAGGTGGATTTTATACCACCATTGTAAGCCTAATTCCAAGCAATCCAACACATAGAGAAAATATGATAACAATGTTTTGGTGCAAGATATAAAAGAATTTCCTTTCTAGTAAAAGTAATTCAAAGCAATATATATGTTCCACATTTCAATAACAAGGAAATTTCTAAACATTAGATCCAATTTTCATATCATCCAAACACCCCTAGGAGTTATATTCAGTATAGAGTGATTCATCTCAACCCACATAATTGAGTACCTTGCCATCAACCTAAAGCCACTAGGGGTTGTGGATTCGGAGACTCTGCTACTCCTTATGTGGAGACTCACCAACTACAAAGAACCTGCACAGGGTACACAAAAAAAAAAGTGAGTATGAAACTCAATGAGAGATAATTAAACCACAAGTATATACCAAACTATGTACTGTCATCGGGATAGGACCTTATTGAGGTCCCCAAATCACTCAGACGATCATGGCACAACCTACATAAATTACTCAAAATCCCACACAAAGGTAATCACCCCAATAATACATAATCAACGCTCAATCACACTACCACGGGTAATCCAACACACACACAAGGGACAATTATACTTTGAATCATCACATAACACATGGTTTCATGTTACTAACATTTACGCTTCACAACCTAATCATGTTCATCACAAGGTCATGACCATCACAAAGATATATAAAATAGAGTATATGATAGACTCATAGGCCTAACCATCACATAGGCTACATTTACAAGTATATTACATTTCAAGTATTCCTCACCTCTCCTTCACATAGGTAATACTGTAATATCTAGGAATTTTATTGGGAAATTCCTTGGGAAATAAAATAATCTTTGAGGACTTAATTGAAAATTTCTCAAATTTTGGGTGGATTATGAGAAAGGAGAATGAGTTATGGGATGGTGGAAAATATAAAAATTGAATGTTGGGTGGAATTTAAATTATGGCAAGATCTTAAGGACCTAAATAAAAGCTTAAATGTAAGGAAGCTTGCCTTGTACTATTTTAGCAAAATGAAGAGTAGATGGCTAAAGGAGATGGTGTCATGTGTCTAACCCTTTTATAAGATTTTGCCAAGTGTCCCTTTTCTTTTTTATTTCCTGAAGACTTTAAACTTCAGCTACTCATTCATTTCAGCTACTCATTCATTTCAGCTTCTATATGGAAGAGTGAGAGAGAGACCAAGGCTTGAAGGAGAAGGGATAAGAGGGAGCAAATGAGACGCCGCCTGCTTCCGCCACCACCGCTGGTGACTCTATCTTCTCAGGTATGACTGATTCTTCCCTTCTCTTCACTTTTCGTTTCCCCTCTTTTCTTTTCTTTTTTATCAAGCAGAGAGCTTTAAGGGTGAAGGAGATGGAAGTAAGATTTGGAGGTGAACTATAGGAATGAATCCATTTTCCTTAACCCTAAGCAAATTAAAGTGTTTATAGAGATAGGAAATTGGTTGAATCCAATTTTGGATTGATTTTCACTTAAATCAACAAAGGGTGAAGTTTTTGTATTTTGGGGAGAAAAACGATTCGATTTAGGTTTATAAATCATTTTACTATAGGTTATGGTTTCTTTTGCTATCTATGAAGCGATTTAAGTTGGGTAACTCAATAATGGATGAGGGCGAAGGTTTGAGAGTCAACCATTTTAAAAAAAAGGTTCAAAAATATTGGTTAAAGGCTGCTGGTGCAGGGGATGCCAGCTGTAGTAGGCTATATGCCCACTGCAACACGCATACCTTAGTGGCAGCAACTTTGGCTGCCTAGGCAGGCTAAAACCATTTGCCACAGTAGGTGAAGGTTAGAAAGCTTTTGCTCTCTGCTGCATCAGCCATTTGTGTTTCCTTAATTTTTCCCCTTGCTCATGTGTGATCTTCTTGTTCTTAGGGAGCTCACTTTTAATACCTTTCGAAGAACTAAGGTAATCTTGACTACTCTAAGGTAAGTTAGAATAAATTTCCCTCTTCTCTAAATTATATACTCTTCTTCTAGAATAAATGAAACATATGAGTTAACTCAATAAAGTGGATAATTAATTAACTATGAGACGAAGTTTGGGTTTCTCAAAATTTATGTAATAAGGTATATGGTAAATTAGATGCAGGGTAATTGGCATTGTTTGGGTTGTTGATCTCATGCCTTGGTACATGTCAAAATAGTTGATATGGTAATAGGGAGATTAGAGGTATTAAATTCCCTAAAACCCTTCCTGAATTTATTTTTACCTTTTGAGAAAGTGATGAGTAGATTCATCCTAGGTCCAAAAGTTACCAGGTAGTTACTCAAATAATATAACTTTCAACTCATAGTAAGATGTAATCATAAATTCCTCAAATGTATATTTCACTTATTTATTTAATCGTAAGACGGATAGGCATATGGTAACTTTCAAGGGAGAAGAGTTAAGAGTTTAGTCAAGGAACCGATATGTCTTCTAAACTTTAACTACTATAATTATGATTGTGTTCTAAGGTTAACATATTGGATAAGCTATATGGCGCTTACTCTGTGGAACCAGAGTTAATTTCAATTGGTAAGATTGTTTGATCTGGTTATTAATACAAAAGGTTAGTAGAATATTGGAATAGTCATAAAAATCTTACCTTGGGTGATTTCTTTGTGGGCATGGTTATCAAGTTCTAGAACCTGGCTCGTAAGCTCTTATAGGTTTAGGACCTGATAACAAAATATTGCAGGCTCGCATGTAGGTTTGTTTTTGATCGAGATTAGAGTAGGATCTAAAGTTGGCTCATAGGATCGTAGGTGCATACGAGTAGGATCTAGAACCTAATAACAAAATATTGCAGGTTACGTTTCTCACATAATTTATGAATGATTATATACTTTTGTTTATGTTATGTATATTTCATTCATTCTTAATCTTTTTGTATCTTTCTCACATAGGTGTACACAAAGAGGAGGAATCAATTGCTTCAAAAGAAGATGAATGATTTAGTTTTTGTAATGTACAATCTAAAACTAAAAGATAGAAAAAACTAGAATTCAATATGACATGGAGAACATTTCTTCTGATGATGAGTGTATTATTTTTGTAATATATGTCATATATGATATGTTTTTATGTAAAAAATTTTGATATTTTTGCAATGTTAGCAGTTATATATATTTTATTAATTTATTTATAAAATTTTACAAGATCTTACAATCCTCGATTTGATCTTACGATCTCGATCCTGCTATCGCTCTTCTGAGCTTACCTTGTTTGTAAGTAACATGTATGACTGCATGGATAAAGAACGTAAGTGAATTATAGTGGTATATCAAACTTATGGCACTTATTGGTAATGTGGATTGTAATGCTTGGCAATTGTATGTTATTATGTTATCAAAGTTGTCTAGGTGCACTTACTGATGCTATAATTATAGTTTCAAAAAGAAATGTTGGTAATTATTTACTATTTATGGTTAATACCAATAGTGTGGTTATGTATGACCCCTTGGTTTATGGTAAATTATTTTATTCTAATTTAGATATTAAGCTGGGTACTAGCATGCATGACAGATATTGTGCCAGGTACTAGCACGTGTGATAGATATTATGTCGGGTACTGGCATGCGTGATAGATATTGTGTCGGGTACTGGCATGCGTGACAGATATTGTGCCGGGTACTTGCATGCGTGATAGATGTTGTGCTGGGTACTAGCACGTGTAGAGTCTTCTAGAGTCATAAGGATAGGGTTAGGTATGAGTACGGGATATATGCATATCTTTGGTAATTAAGCCAAAAGGGGATATAAGGATAGGGTTTCTACCATACAAGTTCTAGAGACATAAGGAAGGAGTTACCTATGTCATTTATCCTTGTTATTATTTTTATTTCTATGATGATGATTTATTCATATATTACTTGGTATAAATTATGTTTGCTAAGATTGTGAAAAAACAAAATCGTTAGAATGGTATATGCAATTATGGTTATTGGAGAAGAAATATTTTTATGTACAAATGGTAAGTAAGAGTTTGAACTACATATATAAGGTGGGTAAAAAGGATTCCCTTTTACTGTTCATGAAATTTATGTTTTATTATAACAATGGACTTTATAGATTCTTTACTTGGATTAAAAGTAGGGAAATGGTGGAGATTGGAAAGTGCTCAAGCTTATAGTTGTCATGACTTACGGATTTATATGGTTGGACTATGGTTGATGAAGGATGGTGATTATTGGTAAAATTTTATATTTTTACTTCCTGATTTAATGATTTGATATGTTTATTATAATTAATTTAGGGTTGTATATAATGGCATGATTGTGATGATTATCTAGAGGCATCACTTGGAGATATAAAGACGGGGGTAGATTTACCTGTATATTTTATTACCATTGGATAATTGGTTATATTCTCCTAATTATGTAATCCATGGAAAATAATGGTGAGTTCTGGAGCACCATATACTAAAGTTGATAACTTGTACATGTGTGTAAAGACTTCTATCATGATTTGTCATTATGACTATTTGCATAGACCTTCTTGAATAATTAGATTACCCATTTTTTTATGGTCACAGGCGTAAGAACATGTGGAAGAGTAGTTGTTCTTCAACACATTAACCCTTCTTCATTATTGGGGTTGATCTCTCATCATAAATCGGCTTTGTACTATTTTGTTTAGATACTATAAGGGTCGTTGTGTGATCACGTGAGTCACCTAGGTTGATTTGTAGTAATTGTAATTAAATTTGAAAATAGATTTACTATATTGTAATGTTTGATATTTAAGCAATTGAAATTTGTTGTGAATTACTCAATAAGAGAATTTGGTATCTATCTTGATGTTTTTCCTAGATTGGCTTTATGTGTTAAATGGTATTTTTAGTGTAAAGGTAAAATGTTAAGTGGATGGTTGAGTCAGGCTTACAGTATAATGGTGTCTCTTTACCGTGGTAGTCACACGCCCATTTTGGGGATGTGACAAGTACCCTCAACTATGGCATCATCAAGCATTAAGGTCGCATTGCCACATAATGACAAGTTATCAAGCAATTCCATAGGCATTCTGAGTAATGCACCATCCTAGCATCACCCAACATGTTAACAATTTAGACGTAAAAGCTTTACACTTATAACAAATCCATTGCCAAATCATATATCTCAATATGAGAAAATTATGTGTAACCCACCAAGGAGTTCCAACACAATGTAACACATATAAACAATTAATCTTCTAAATACATGTTACTGCCCCTATAGATATATGTATATACACATAGATATATATAATTCTAGCACACCATGACTTATTCCTACATTTCAGCATAAAAAGAGATATCACATTAGGCATACAATAGCATATTCGGCACAACCACAATATATTTACTTTTGATACAAGTCAGTAATTTAAAGATGTATTTTGCACATTTCATCACAAGAAAGGATATTGTTATCATAATATTATGTTTAGGAATTGGTTTTGGCCAACTAATGCCAACACAAGAACATACTATTCCAAGGGGAATTACACTTTAAGACCCAACACAGGCAAGCAATATGATATTCCAATTGTAATTCACCTATGTTATAGTATTACCACACAATATAGGGCCATCAAGGCTCTATATGCACACTTTAAGTGTTTTATAATTTCCCATGCCCATCCTTCACTTAGGTATACTCAAGTGTATATGTATAAGATAAGAATTCCAACCATTTATGGAAATTCCTCAATAAGCTTTCCCTCCCAAAGTGTTATATTACACACATTAAAACATGTTATCCACTTACAGGGAAAGCTCTCAACACAGTCCACCACAATTAAAGAACATGAGTAAGATATACGCATGAGAATGCATTCAACATGAGTAAAAAATAGTAAGGCTAACCACCTACACTTGTAGTTGCAAGATCAAGTTCCATCACACAATTAATGTCACAAGCATAGTGTTTAACTGTCCTTAAAGTTTGTTATTACACATGCATAGTTATGAGAGTGAATTCCCAAAGCCACCTTAGGCCTATTCCATTTGCACAACATAAATTATAAAGAATTAATCCCACTCAAGATTTTCATCAAAACTCTACCATCATAAGTTAAATACTTCCCATTTAAGATTTCATCACAATTTAAGGTTTTCAACTCAAAGTAAAGAAAGACTAACTACATAATAAATTTAAGAGTGGGTGTCATCCCTCACCTTGAGTCTGAGCTACATCCATCTACCTTAGTTAATCCAAATTGATGTGGAAGATTAAAGAATCTATCCCTATGAGAAAACCATGTAAAAAGATGTCAATATCATGAAAAGGGGAATACTTGCCACCGTTTCTAACCTTTAGTCACTATTTTGGTCATATCTTCTAAATGATAGAGAATATTTAAATGAAACTAATCTCATTTGAATCTAGACTCAAAGAACTTTCGAACGATATATGGTTTGCTGAAAACAGAGTTCAAATGAGAAAGTTATAACCATCTAAAACATACCAGAAAATTGGTGCTGGGCAACCCTTCTGGCCTGCTGGTGCTCAGTGCCCACTGGCTAGCATTGAGCACTGGCTTCCCTACAGAACCCCATGCTTCTATATAGCTGGCACTCAACACCTAACCCATGGCATTGAGTGTTGCCTCACAGTAGTAGCATGAACATAATGCATTTTTCACCCCTTTTATGATTCCCAACTCAATTCCCAACCATTTTCCATGATTCTTGACTTGGAAATTCACATTATATCATTAGAAAACATCCCTAAACATCAAAACCAAGTTATTTTTATGATTCACCCCCAAATCATCCCTCTTTCATACCCAAAACCTAACATTTTTCCCCTTTTGACAGCAAGTTCACTTTTAAGACCATAACCAAGACTTTCTTCACAAATCCCACTCCTTAGTCTGTGTTCATGCTTCATAAATCATAAATCATGAATTTAGGATTCCCAACACTTTATTATATCAATAACAAAAGGTTTAAGACATCAATCATCCCAAATTCTCATATTTACCCAAATCCAACTCTACGGTTCACGAGATACAAAACTGGAAGAAGAAACAAAAATTTCTCATGGACTCACCTTAAAACCACACCTCCTAGGTCAGAAATCATCCACCCAAAGCAAGGATGCAAGCAATCATCAATAGAGAAAGAGATGGGGCCGAGAAGTAGGGAGAGACATGTGTGAGAGATAACAAAGAGGGGAGTGGACGTGAGATAATGGCTAAAACCCTTTTTATGTTTTTATGCTTTTACTAAAATTCTCATTTTGCCCTCCCACTCATACATTTTCACACTTGTTCCAAAATCACTAGGAAAATCTCCCTTGGATTAATAAATCCACTTATTCAACATAACATCATAAAATTTGTACAAAGCACAAATATATCTCAATATTCCTCACACCTGCACTTTTCACTTTCCTTTCACTTAAGTCCCTACACAAGGGCTCTTAAGCTATAATTTCCATCTCATCCATCATAAGTTAACCCATCACAATCTGTAGAAGTTTTTCATGCAAAAAACCATCTACGCACATGATCTAACCCAAGAACAAGGATTGCACACAAGGATTTGCATTGATTCACAATCACCCACTTGCATATTTCAATCCAACCTAATAGCCACACTAGCACATAAATGAAATAAGTGCATCAACTAAACTCAACAAAAATTTAGGGTATCACATAGTTGATAAAGAAAAAGTTTTAATCCAAATCCTTGAAATTTTTACCCACACAAACAGTAGGGTATTATATTAACCAAAACACCTCAAAATTGTAGGTATTACACGCCCTAACCTTACTTTAACATCATATATAATGTAGTATATATGAATAGGAAAGTTCCCCAAGAATTTTAGGGTGAATGCAATTACGGTTGCTATGTATAAACATAGTTCAACTCAAATGATGATGGTAATAAGATGAACATGATATCTTTATATATGGATAAAAAGTGGAATGTTATATATATGTCATGTGAATGGTGTGGAAACCAGGTAAAATCTCCCTAATTGTACGTATGTATGGAATATTGGTTTGCATATTGATTATGTATTTATATTTATATCTACAAATTGGTTGTGTTGATTGGTACCCCATAACACAACAAGGAGGGTTGGGACTAGGTTGAGTTGTGACTCATAAGGGTCGCTCGGTAAAGGGGTGGAGAACTGTAATACCGGCCATTTAATTTTCCATCTTTAATTTTTAAAATTTATTTCACAAATATTGATTTGCAAATTATGTGCAATATGTGGTTGTGATGTTATATTGTGATGTGGTAATGCTTTAGTATGTCATTTTGGGCTGTAGACTAGCAATGTAAGATGCTAGGTCATGCAGGGACTAAAGCAAAAATCACAAGGACTTAAGTGAAAGATTATTGGAATTTTGTGGGGTGTAGCGAAATATGTATAAAGTCTAATATCCCAAATTTTAAATAAGGATGTGGACCTTAAAATTTGGAAAGAAAAATTTTGAGGAATTAAAAAATTTTTAATTTTGAACATACAATAAGGATTAATTTGCAATAATAGATTCTCAATGACTTATTTGAAATTTTCCAAATTTTGGTACGATAATTAATTTTTAGTGAGAAGAGTGAGAGAAGGAATGGCCAAGAATAATTTTGAATATTGAGTAAGGTTAGATTTTTTTTTAAGACTTTAAGGACTCAAATAAAAATTTAATTTGAAGGAGGTTGTCTTGAGTAGTTCTAGCAAGAAGAGAGTAAGGTAGCACATGGAGATGGTGCCATGTGAGCCAACCCCCTTGAGATGAAGCCACATGTCCCAATCCTTCATTTGACCTCTTGAAATTCCTGGATGCTCTTCGAAGACACACAAATTTTTGGTTTTGGCTTGGGGAGAGAGAGAGAGAGAGAGAGATCGAGAGCTAGGGAGAAGGAAGGAGAAGCCTTACTATGGAGATCACCTCTTCTCTTTTCTGTCATGAGGTAAGGTTCATCTTCTTCTCCTTTTCTTTATTTCGTTCTCCTGTCCCCTTCTCTTCTTCTGTCATGAGCAAAGAACCCTAGAGACTAAATTGATGGAAACATGGTCATGGGTGTTTCTTACCATAAAACAAAGCAAGGCAATGATAAGCTTGAATTCTTTGAATCTATGAGTTTAATTCATTTCTTTTTGATTAGTTTTCGGGTATAGGAGATTATAGACGATATTACAGATTAAAAAGCAAGAAATAATGAACATAAGGAGTGAATTAACAAGCAAAAATCGAAGGAAATGTTAAGGAGACAAAGAACAGAGCTGGTTATGTTTCTGCAGAACTTGTCTTCACTGTTATGAACGGTTTGGATTATTTGAGGTATGAAATGAACTCCAATGGTCATTAAATTTGGTATGTAGCTAAATATAGTGTCCAAAAGTATGCCTAAATTATTTCAAAATTTTCTAGGCTGGTTTGGTACCCCCAATGCACCTAAAACATTAGCTGAAAATTTGAGAGTATGGAAATAAGACTGATCTGTCATGCTTCTGGTTTTATGTGTTTTTGGATGAAACAATCAACTCATAAATTTATGAAACTTTGTGGAGAGTTTCTTTATACTGTGATAATCAGATCTGGAAAGTTTCATAACATTTTGAGAAGGTTAACATGGTAAACTATCTATAAACACAATCTGAACTCTCTGCAGAAACAAATCTGGGCAGTTTAGGCAATTGATTCTGTTTGGGTAGTTAAAAATCTCATTTTGATCTGAAATTTTTATGGCACTTAGCTAAGACATGAAAATAAGGTTATGAAAAATTTCATTGCATTTGGACATCGTTAGGTGGGTCTATCAAGCATAAAACAATATCTATAACAGAATTGGGCAGTTCTGGCATAGGGTCAATAATGTGACCATTAGAGGGGCTAATGGGTGGAGTTTTAACCTGAGATTTTTATCCTAGTATACCAACACATGATTTAGTATATATGTCAAGTTTTGTGAATTTTTGAGCTATAAATCAATACCAGCAATTTTATAGAATTTAGCTCTGAAACTAGCAGAAAAACAGAACAATATTGGAAACTTGGTAACCTAAGTTCTAAATAAAAATTGGTGTTATTTCCTTCTTGGCTTATTTTCTAGGCGTCCTATGAGTTCTTTGGTACCTTCCTTTGGTTTAGAGTGTGGGAGCCTTGTTTGGATCCGGGGTGAGTGGGTTAATGCTTTATATGGCTAAGTATTTTTCTTTAATGATTCTTACATCATATTGAAAACATATAGCATATCCAATTTAAGGGGTGATGATGATTGATACATAAGAGTATGTTTGAATTCATGTTGATAATATCTCTTGAATGGAATGGTGAGATATTTAAACAAATGTGAAACTTGTGTGGCCTTATGCATGTAACTACTTTCTTTTATGGGTGGAAATGTGAAGGATGAAATTCTAAATGTGTGTATGAATATATATATATATATATATATATATATTAAAAACTTAGAAAAATGTGTATGTACATTACATTCTATTATTCTTGAGAAAGGTAATAAATAAATATATATATATATATACATATATATAATAAACAAATTGTGAATAATGAGATTGTATTATGAGTCATGGATAAAGTGTGAATTGAATTGAGATATGAGTTATTTTGATTGTTGAGTTATTTATCTATAGATGGTTGAAAGATGTTATGGATGAACATTTGTTTTTGGTATGAGATATTGGTTGTGATTTTGCTTGTTTGAGAAAGAATGGAAAGACATGGTGGTGCACCCCATGGGATAATCTATACGAAGCAATGATTTAGTGGTACCCCAAACGACCCAGTTGGTATGGGAAAATTTGTGCAATTAATTGGATTTATTTATTGTTATGAATTGTTTTGAATTATACTATATTGAAATGTGATTGATTTATTTGAATGTTGTTGAGAACTATTATGGGTTGTATTGCATCGTGTTACAGTTGATTTATGAATGATTGATACATGTTATCATCATGATGCATGATAACCGTTTTTCATCATAGTGTAGTACTGTCCCCTCACTAGGCACGTGGTTTGTTCATACCCCTCTTATTAACATTTTTAGAGTTGTCAGTTGAAGATGAGCTTCCTGCATGAGGTAAAGGATTCATAGCTCAAGAACTCACTTGAAACCGAGGAAGGCTAAACTCCCATTCCTGTCTTTTGTTTTGCTACTCTAGAGTCACTCCGTGATCATGTAGGTAGCCTAGGACTTGAATTGTTGTATTTATGAATTAAGAAATTATGTATATAAATGAAGTAACTATATTGTTGATGTGTTTCTAAATATTTTAAGTAATTTACTTGCTATGATAGAATGCAATAAAGGCAAAGAATAATACATTTTTTTTACGTAGTTGGATATATATCTATAAATATGTGAAAGGAAGATTTTTTTTAAATAATTACTTACATTCATTTATTTATTATTAGAATAATTTATATGCTGGCTTGATAAAATGGATTAGGATCTGAAGTGAGGTTAGGCTCATTCTTGTGCCGATCACGTGTTCTAGGTGGGAAGCAACAAAAGGATAGGAATAGATAGAGAAAATTATAGGGAACCTTGACATGAAATAGGAAATGAAAAAATAATTTCTAAATCTCAAGATATTAATTTTTTTAAAAATAAGAGGTATGATTAATTTATTAAGTGATTTATAGGAATAAAAGAAAATTAAAATAAAGCTAAGGTGAACAGTAGATTCTGTACAATAGTGGGAAATAAATAATTATATTTAATATAAAATAAGGTTGTAGAAAACAACTAAAGGATAATGCAAAAATCAAATAAAAGAAATAGTTAATTATCTAACTAACCAAGTCTAATTTGATACTAAATTAAGGATAGTGGTTTCCCATGTTTAAATCTAAGAGTATCTTAAGAAATGTGATTTAAACATATTATATTTACTTAAGATAATCTAAGATTTGAATAACAAATATTTTGAGCTTAAACAATTAATTTAATAGGATAATGCATTCTTGTGGGATAACTAATAAAAGAAAATAGGAAAGTAAATCTGAATATGTATACTTATATTTTTAAATCTAGTTTAAACTCATATTTTATTTACTAGATTATCATAATGATATTTTCAAAATTTATAAGAAAGAATTTTATAGTAAGATTAAGTCATAGTAAATTATGGTTTATACATTAAAATAATGAAATCATAAATCCAAAGGCTATATTTTTTCGAAATTAGTTTTATAACAATATAATAAAGGATGCTACACTAAAACAATCATCTAATTAAGTTATCCTCTACACTTTCAAATTTAATTTAGTTACAATTAAACTAGCTAACTTAGCAAAATTAGAAACCCTAGATCTTCCATCTCTCCCTTCTGTTGTTACTCTCTCTCTATCTCTCTCTCATCCAACACACTCTCTAAAGCCCTAGGCCAACCACACCATACACATATACCTCTCTCGGTCAATCATTCATCCAAACAAAGGATCACCACATTTTACAACTTTAAGGAGCAAGAAGAAAACTAAAAACTCAGGTAAATCATGATTCTCCTTTCCTTTTGGGTTAAACAAACATAAGAACACATTCTAATATCTTCCTCCCTTCTTTCTCCTTTCGAAAATACCAAACAACATAGAGCACAAATTCCTTTTCACATCAAGGAGTTTTAATCGAGTTTGATCAGCAGGATTCGTTGGAATCCAGGTGAGTGAACTAACGCTTCTTTAATATTATCTTAAGTGTTAAAGTGATAGGATATAAAGGTAAACAATGGTCAGGTAGGAAAGAGAGAATTCATATAAGGAATTTGGGATAATAAATTTGAGAGTTATATACAATTCAATTAATGATGAAATTGCTAATGAAAAACATTAGGGAAAAAAGATGAATATATGATATATGATATATATATATATATAAGATGAGTTGTATTTTGATACAATTGTGTTATTATGTGAAATTGTGATTAATGATCAATGTTGATATTATTGTGCATTGGATGAACTTTGTTTGTGTTTCAGCGAGATAGTACCCCTTCTCATGTTAAGCAAAAAATTCAGGTGATAGGATGGCTTGACCTTTAAGAATAGAGACAACAACTCCCTCGGTAAGAAAGTAAGCCCGGGTTTAATCTATGAGGCACCTTGATTGTTGAGGATAAATTGTGCATTATGGTGGTTTTTGATGAGATTAGTTGAGCAGGCCTACGGGCACTCCCAGGTATTTTGTCATTGACGAGTATTAGTTCCATTGGTCTGAATTGTTTGATTGAATTTTCAGACTCTTTGATAGGTATCTTTTCTTGTGATTTGTGATTTTGTCTATTCTTCTATTTTATTGCTTTTGCATAGTGGATTTTATTAGGACGAGGATTGGCTTGCTTATTGAGATATCTATCTCACACTCATTGGCTTTTCTTTTCCTTTCTTTTTTAGATCAAGTAGCGGAAGAGGAATTTTCACGAGAAGGCTAGGTTCGTTGTTGGACTATCCATTGTTGGGTGGGTCTTGAGTCATTGATATTTATTTTATTAAGTTTAATAAGCTCTGTGGTCAACTAGGACATCTAGAGAATCTTGGGCATATTAATTACTTTATTCATTTGTATTTATTTCGATTTTAAATTTGAAGAATCATTTTTTTTAAGATTTATGATATGGAATATGGTAGAAATTGCAATGGCAATTATGGATTGAATTACATGATTTGATTTTATGAATAAATGAGATTTTGATATTTTATTTTAAACATTAAAATTGTAAATTTGGGAGGTTGCAAGGAATCCAAGTCTTCCTTTCTCCGTGAGTGTGCAAATTAAATTATAAATTGTGATGAGCATGGAGTCTAGGTATGTCTCTCAATACCCTCCCTCATGTGTGTGGTAGTTACATGGTGTCAAATTTTATAAAGAAAGTCAGAATTTTACAAAGAAAAAAAAACAGTGTTGTCTATCAGGCCAGTACTGAGTACTAGTATCAGACACTCAACACCAGCCTTACAGAGATAGAAGTGTTGGCCCTAAGGTGGTCAGTGCTGGGCACCACTCGTGGATACTCAGCATTCACCAGTTAGGAAGACCACATGTTGACCACATCAGGCGCTAAGGTAGAGCATCCAACGACTCACGCCAGCGCTGAGCGCCATGTTTGGACACTCAATGCTGGCAAAGGCCAGTGTCAATCAAGGTCAACCATTTCGTACACCAGTGCTAGTCACCACTCATGGATGCTCAGTGCTAATGAAACAATGCCACAACTTTTCTTCTATACCAGCACTCGGCGTCAGGAACCTAGCGCCCAACGTTGAGTTATTGTTTTTGAAACTTAAACTCTCTTTGCTTTGTGACTTTTAATTAAGTGAGTTTCTTATTATTTTACATATGTTTAAGGATGAATAATAACAAAAATGGAAAAAGGGGATTAGATTTAATGTGTTAGGTAGGCTTACAGTGGCACAGAGTTCATGCCATCATGCCGGTCACGTGCCCGGATTTAAGGCATGACAAGGACGACCCTTACAGTAAGAGGAAAGACCAGGTTGAGCATTGACCCTCGAGGGTTGCCTTATCATTGAGGTGGGATTGTGAGTTATTGGCAAGAGGGGATAAGGGGGCCCATGTTGAGCTTTGACTCCTAAGGGGCACTTTGCCAATTCATGTGATATGATTGTATTTTTGGTTGTTGATTCTATATGTTTTGTTATTGTGTGAAATTCTTGGTATTGAGACAGTAGCCTAGGGGCATATTTTATATGATACTTAATGTTGTGGAGTTCGGTTATGGTGATGTCATACCGCTCACAGAGTTATGATAACTTATATCCTTCGTGGACCATCTTTCTCTTACAGATCTAGCTACCATAGAGGAGCACATGTCTGACGAGTAGCAATACGTGTTGCTAACTGTCCCATTGTTGGGTAGGGTCCTATTTTATTTTATGATGTCTGTAGATTGCTCTATAGTTGCATAGGACATTTGGTGGGGGGATTTGGGACGTTGTTTAATTTGTTTAAATTATGTTTACTTGGATTTGTGAAATTTCATTTTCTTGAACAATTTGGAATAATTGAATTTAAAGCATACTTGTGACAGTCATTCATTTTGAAAGAGGAATTTACATTGAACACTTATTTATTTTGAAAAAGGATTTACGTTTTATATGTATAAGGACGTTGAACTCCTGCAATTAATTGGTTATTATTAATTTATTTTCATTTTAAGTTATGGGAACCTCCACGTTGATATATGAAATCTATGGGGTATTTTGGGGATGGATTAGACTTACACTAACTGGGAAGTGTTGTTACCATGCCGATCACATGTTCAGGAAGCATATCGTGACACCTTTTGTTACTAATGTATTCTATATGTGACATGTAATTCAAAGTCAGAAATATATGATATAACCTTTCAAATGACTGAATAAGGTACCACTAGTAAAGAAGGAAAATAATTTTGAGGTGGCACTCAAATAAAAGCCCTTGGCAGAAACCAACTAGTTGACCAGTTCCTAGGAAACAGTCGGCCAATCAGTCTCAAGTTCAACTTATTTTTAAATAGAGATTGAGCAATAGACCAACAACTACCTATCAGTCGACCATCTTCTCTCTAGTTAAAGTTTCCAAAATTAGTTTTTAATGGCTATTTCTCTACAATTGGCTTTATTATGACCCTAACCATCATCATCTTGGAATAATAGTGTGAGACCAATATGGTATGATGAGAAATTAGCACAAGGGTCAGATTAATTTACCTTATAATAAAAAAGGGTTAAGTCTAAGTGGAATTTCCTTAATATTCACCTAGAAGAAGGGTACATATTAAATCATGGTAACAAATCAGCCAATAGTAAGGCATTACATCCAAAATGCTCCATATATGAAAATATACGAAACAAGTTTGGCCCAATAGATATTGGATATTCTAAATTGGTCATTGGATACTCAAATATTT
Organism: Biancaea sappan; assembly: GCA_037074585.1. NCBI lineage: Eukaryota > Viridiplantae > Streptophyta > Magnoliopsida > Fabales > Fabaceae > Biancaea > Biancaea sappan. Next base: position 68,035,936 of record CM073490.1, read on the forward strand.
GATATCCACTATCTATCCAACAAAAATCTTAAATTTGTCAAATTTATATCATTTAAATATGCATTATATAGAATATAAATATATTATATAAATAATTATTGGAGGGATATTAAATTCTTTATCCACCCATTCATATTGGACGAATATAGGGTACCTAATAATGCCGAAATCTATATTTGTCCAACATCCAGTGGATATTTATTCTTTTACTATCTGTATCATATATATATTTATATTCCGAATGGATACCATTGGATATATGAAATACCCATGGTCATTGTCATTCCTACTACCATAGATATTAAGTCTCATTTGGTTTGATGGAAAAAATTCTATGAGAACGAGAATGTAAATGGCTTTTGATGGAATGAAACCCTATAGTTCATAATCTTGTTTAGTAAGATATGGAAAGGAATTAAAACCATTACATTCTATTATTTAGTTGAAATAATTCCTGTAAAAATGGAATGAATATAAGCAAATGACCACAATACCAATAAATGAAAAAGAAATTACCCAAGCATTATATATAATTATTCATCAAAAAAATTAATCAAAGTAATCTTTATTTCTCATTGTTACCTTTAAGGAAAAAGTAATCTTATCATTCTTAATTTTTTTGTTTGGTCTTAGATTAATTATGAAAGTACAATTTTTCTTTTTTCTTTTAAAGAAAATGCAGGGCTAACTGATATATTAAATTATTTATAAATTTTAGTTTTATTTCTACTCATGTGAATTAATTAATAAGTAGTTTAAAAATAAAGTTCAATTCTCTTATTTTCTATATTCTCCATCAAACATAAATATATTAACCAACAAAAACAAATGTCTCAAGAGGTCCCTATTTATTCTTATTTTTATTTAAAAGTTTTGAACTCTTATTATTTTTTCTTTAAAAATATAATATATAACAATCACTCTATTTTTTTAAAGGTAAAAGTATGTTATAGTTAAAACATATTTTTTAAAAAAATATAAAAACAAAATTAAAAAAATTAGAAATGCTGAAGTTTGATACACAAGTCAAATGATAAATGAGATGTAATGATAAAAAGATTTCTCATTTAAAAAATATAGGAAACCATTCAATCGAATAAACTAATAGCATGCTTGGTTTAAATACTTGGTATGACGTAGTGGATGAAATAATAGAAAAGATAATAAAAATTTGTCTAAATTATTCTCTTAAAAAATACTAAACTTTCTTCTTCTTCCTTTTTAAGATGAGATATTTCAGTAAAACACACTATTTTATTCCCATTCCCTTTCATTTTCGCTTCCTTTATATTAAACATACCCTAAGAAATTCACTTTATCTCATTTAAAGAAATATAATCCCAGGAAATGGGAATTCCATGGACCCCTTTATTTCATAAATCCAAACAATATATCATATGTTTGACAATATCTAAATCATAAAAAAGATCCCAAATAAATATTAGAGTTACATATCTTCATTATTATTTTTAAGTAAAAATTTATATAATTATTATGCCATTGCTTAATTCTTTTTTTCCTATAAATATTCACCCGTAAAATTTATAAAGATTATTCCAGACTTAGACACACCAAAAAAGTTGTTTTTGTCACCAGTCCAAAAAGTACCTTTGACTGTAATACATAAGAAAATGAAATAAAAAAAATTAAGTGAAAGTGTTCAAAACCGAACCAAACCGATTAACCCTAAATCAAAATAAAAAAATAAGTTTAAATTAATTTTTGAAATATAAATTTTAATTAGTTTAATTTGGTTGTCGATTTGATTTAGTTTGGTTTGGTTTCAATTAAAACAGAATCAAACCAAACTAATTATATATATATATATATATATATTTTATATATATAATATTATATTTATATATTTTTATGTCGATAAAATTATTTTTATATATTTTATAACTAACTTATTTTTTTTGATTAATTTGGTTACTTTTTAAATATTTATATATTTTTTTATTAAAATTAAAATTTACAAATTATTGTAAACAAAACCATCTAACTAAAATCAAATCAAACTTTCTAAAGATTAAAATCAAATAGATTCATAATTTTATAAAATTAATTAGCTCAGTTCAGTTTAATTAAAGTTCTAAATTAAATCAAATCGAACTTATAAATACCTTATTAGTAATAAATGAGAATATCCTTCAACTACTAAAATCTTAGAGGGATTCTCACCCAGTGAATTTACAGAGTCAATGGATAAAAATTGTTTTTCAGAACCAGTCCGTGAATACGTTGGCAGGACGGGAGACCTCTGCTGGAGTAAATCCAGTTCCACTAGTAAGCGCCAAACTAATAGTGCTGAATACGTACACAAATAAATTAATCTTGGTCCTTCCTTTGCCTAGTTCTTATCTATGAATTTTGGCTTTAGCTTCTGCTACGGAGTCTCCCAAGTTGACGTGGAATTTATCGCAAAAGCTGCCATTCATTACATCACATTGCACACTTACACTCCCGAGTTCGAAAGTAACGAAATGAAAAATAAAAATAAAATAATTATAACTGAGATTTATTCCAAGCCCCGCCGATAATATAAGCGTAACAGCTGGAGCCTATTCTTCTTCCTGGATTTTCCCTTTAGACTCGGGATAATATTCATTTTCTCATTCTTCATTCAGAAAACTGATAAGATTACCCTAGAGTCAACGAAATAAAAACTCCGAATCACACCAATCAAAACAACTCAAACTAAATTAAATTGGCCAAAATTATAAAACTCAAGTTCAAATTATTTTTTAAGCGTAACAATTAAATTTCATTCTCGATTTTAAATAGTTAAATTCAGTAAAAACAAACCAATATATATTCAAATTAATATAATAATCCCTTAACACCCTACTCCCCCCCCAGACCCAAAATAAAGAGAAGAAGAGCTGTCCTCTCCTCACCGACATTTTCTCTGATCATAGACTCACCTCTGATTTTGCTTTGAGTCATTGTGAAAAGGATCATTTGGATGGTGAGTGAGTAACCACACATGGCGTGCCTGAAGCTAGGATCCAAGTCTGAAGCTTTTCACCGCGATGAAAAAACCTGGTCAGCCGATTCTTAATTCTTTTTCCTACTTTTGTAATCTATGAAGTTTTACGATTGAAATGCCTTAATGTATGAAGTGCCGATACCTTATAGCTTTAACTCTTCGGTACTATACATTTTGTTGCATTGCAGATTGTAATGTCCATATTATGTCTCTATACGTGCCTTTTAAGTTCTACTTGCAACATTTCATTGGCGTAATGTGTAATAGTGAAATTTATTGTGGTGCTAGCTCTCGTGGTACTAGCCTCAATCTTCAAAATTAAGGTTAACTGGATGCCAAGGCTATTTACTACTTCCCCTCACTTAAGGGATATAGGGTAAAAGTCTGGGTAAATAGTGGAATTTAGAGATATGCTTCTAGTGACCTTAATAGTAAAGCAGTATTCTGTCATTCTACTTTATTAATGGAATTCCACAATTCTTATTGAGGATACAGCCTTATTTTGTGCACAAATGTTGTTGTTGTTGTTTCCTTGCAAAATTACAGTGAAATAAATTTAGCAACAATCAACATTGTTATTTCAGTAGGAAAGAAGAATGAAATTTATGGCTCGTAGACATAGACCGAGATCATTTTAAAGCAGTGAATTACAATGTGAAAAGTAAGAGTTTTCCAAGTCATTGGTTGATTATTTACATTAACAAAACTGAAAATTATCATCTATATGCTATTCAATTGAATGAACTTTTTTATTCCAATCTGATACTCGAGTCTATAGCGATGAATGGAAGCTAATCTTAAAAGCATCAACATTATCAATTTATTCTGATGCAGTTGACATCATATTATAATTTATAATCAGTCTTTTTGACCATCAAATGCTCATTTCTAGGCTCTGCTCAACCGGACTTCCAAGTGATGTTGTTATTGAAATTGGGGATACATCCTTCCATCTCCACAAGGTGTGACTTCTTTGGCCAAGACATTGCTTTCATTCTTTGAATTATCATTCTTAGACAAATGAGTATAGATTTCATGGGAGTAAACGGATGTGAAAATGAAGTGAGGCTTTGATAATATTCAGGTTTAACACAGATTTCTCTTTTTTTTTTTGGGGGGGGGGGGGGAAAGGGTGGAATAAACTTTAGCTTTTAATAAGGGGAATGTCCTTTTAATAGGAAATATAATGATATTTCAAGGATTAAATAATTCAGGTATATTCTTTTTTGTTTAATCTGGCCAATTTTTCAACTCTATTATATGACAGGTCCTATGGTAGATGTACGATTATTTTAACATGCTATGGGAAAAAATATTCTTCTTCTCATATAATTTAAGTCCCTTATTGAAGAAGAAGGAGCTTATCATGATTCCAAAATTACATAAGAAATCGATGAGAGTGGCTCAATTATAACATTTTGGCATTACTATAATCATATGTCATTACTCCCTGTACCGCATGGTCTTAATCCGTTAGTTCTGGTGCATCTGGCAGTTTCCACTAATATCGAGAAGTGAAGTATTAGAAAGCTTGATGAGAGAAATATCCAGTGATGAGAATTCTGTTCTCCAACTTCATGACATACCAGGAGGGGCCAAGGCCTTTCTTCTTGTAGCTAAATTCTGCTACGATGTTAAAATGGAGTTGACCGCATCCAATGTAGTTACTCTCAGATGCGCAGCTGAGTATCTTCACATGACTGAGGACTATGGAGAGGGAAATCTAATCATACAAACAGAAAATTTCCTTAATCACATATTTGGTTACTGGACAGACTCTATTAAGGCCCTTAAAATATGTGAGGAGGTTTTACCACATGCTGAAGAGCTTCATATTGTTTCAAGATGCCTACACTCTTTGGTGTCAAAAGCATGTGCAGATCCAAGTTTATTTAATTGGTCTGTCTCTGGTCAAAGTACTTTTCAGAGCCCAGAGGGCAAAGAAATGTGGAATGGAATATGTGTAACATCAGATTCAGTTATTTTGGGTGAAGATTGGTGGTTTGAGGATGTATCATTCCTTAGTTTGCCATTATATAAGAGATTTATACTGGGTGTTAGTGCAAGACACATAAAACCCAAGAGAATTGCAGGATCCCTTGTTTACTATGCAAAGAAGCATCTTCCCTTATTGGGTAGTCAATCAAGTTTCCAGAATGGAAATGGTTTGGCTTTCAAGTCAACACTTTCAATCCCTTCTGAAGCGTATCAAAGAAACCTGCTTGAAGAAATAGTGGAGTTACTTCCGTATGAAAAGGGCATCATACCAACCAAGTTCTTGCTTAGGCTTCTTCGAACATCGATGGCTTTACATGCTAGTTCATCCTGCTGTGCTGATTTAGAGAAAAGAATCGGTGCCCAACTAGATGATGCAGCTCTGGAAGATATTCTGATTCCAAATATGGGTTACTCTGTTGAGACTCTTTATGATCTTGACTGTATCCACAGGATTGTTGAGCACTTCATGATTGTGGAAAATGATGTTATCAATCCTACATCCAATTATATAGTAGAGGAGAGGCCGTTAGTTGGAGGCTCTCAATGTCTAAGCCCAATGGCAAAAGTGGCTAATCTGGTGGATGATTATCTAGCTGAAGTGGCGCCTGATGTTAACATGAAACCATCTAAATTTCTGGCACTTGCTGCTTTAGTTCCTGATTATGCCAGGCCACTGGATGATGGAATATACCGTGCAATCGACATATATCTTAAGGTAAGGAAAAACAATTTCTAGTTTGTTTTATTGTGTGTGCTTGATGTTTAATCTTGCAAAAAATACCAAAATCTTGGATCATGTTTCTCCCAATAGTTAGTGATAACATGCTTGGAAGTAAAAACTGTTTTATGATTACTTAATTCGTAAATTTCGATAGTTAGAAAGCTATATTTCAAATGCTTATGTTAATTATTTGCTACAACAATTTTGTTATTGAATATGAAAATAACTACTGCCGAGGTTGTAGCTCAAGTGGTATGGACTAGGATTTGTGGGTTAGGGACTACGGTTAAGGCCCCCTTATTGTAAAAAATAATAATAATAATATTGGCAGATAACTGCAACAAAATTTTTTTATTTGTTATTAACTCAAACTGAGCTCCTTAAACTAAATTTATAATTTCAATTCTTGATTGCAATTTGCATAGACCATGTTGATACATTAATCAGGAATTTGTGAGGAAAAAAAAAATCCAAGAAATTTATGTTTTGATTGCCACATATATATAGCAGTATTCTGAGTAATGATAGTTGCGCATAAGTTTTGAATTACACCGTTCACACTTGGCAATATGATTCTTCTACCAAAATCCTCCATTGTTCTTGCATATTCTCTTTTCAGTGGAAATTAGTAAAAGCATCAACAAAATGGATGTTTTCTTGCAGTTCCTGTATAAGTTGTTCCGACGGTTATTTTTTATTCAAGAAGGTAAACTAGAGGCTCTAGAAGTTTATGTTCATGTTCCCTTTTTTCTTACTTTATTCTCAATGTCAGGCTCATACTTGGCTAACAGACTCTGAGAAAGAACAAATCTGCGGGATCATGAATTGCCAGAAGCTTTCGTTGGAAGCCAGCACCCATGCCACCCAGAATGAGAGGTTGCCTCTTCGTACAATAGTCCAAGTGTTATTCTTTGAACAACTAAAGCTCCGCACATCAGTTGCCGGATGGCTCTTCACATCTGATAATCTGGAAAACTTGCAAGACAGTGGTGAAAATCTTGATTTGGTAAGAAGCTTTACCAACCCACCTCATGTTTTAACTTTTGAAGAAATGAAAGGTCGAGTATCTGAGCTCGAGAAGGAATGCTTGAGCATGAAGCAAGAGTTGGAGAAAATGGTGAAAACAAAGCTAAGTTGGAACGTGATTCTCAAGAAACTTGGTGGCAAACTAATTTCCAAGTCCTGTGATCTCAAGGTCTCTAAGCCTTGCAGTAAGTCCAAGGTATCACCAGCAATATCAGCAACCCAGATGGAAGATAAAGCCATGGCAGTGATGAGCAGAAAGATTGATATTTAGAAGGAAAAATAACAACTTAAAGAGCTTTACTGTTAGATTTATGCTCTTAGTTATCTATTTTTTAGGTTATGTAACTAAATAAAGATTGCTTCGATGACATGTAGACATAAAAATTTTGATAGTTTCACTTGGAGGGGCCATTTCCTCAACATGACTATTTCCATAGCCTCTTTTATCTTATTATTTTTAATTGGCAAAGTTCTCTCTCTCTCTCTTTCTCTGGTAACATATTGTCTCTTTCATTAATAACCTTTTTTCCCTTTTTATCATTTCACATAAACATCTTTGTCAACAAGATTTTTTTAGTGTATTTATTTTGTTAGTTTGAACAATGTATTTTAATTAGATTATTTTACTCGTCATTTAAATTTTTCAAAATAAAAGAGCATAAAAACTTTCATTTTTAATATAACCAATCGACTAGTTAAGGGTAACCGGTTAACTGTTAGTCTCTAGTTAAGGGTAACCAATTTTACCCTAACTATTTTATTTATTTCCTCTAGGATTTCTTTAGAAATCAAGGGCAAAAAGAAATATGCGTCTTTCCCCTTCTATGTCAATCTCTTACGCATGCTTTCCCTCCTCTTCCCCTTTGTCTCTGCACCGACATCCAACTACAAAGAAGAGGGTTGTGGTGGCTCTCACAAAAAATTCTTCCTTCACGATAACCTTTTCTCGATAAACACTCACCAGTAAGGTTCTTATTCTAGAGTGAATTGAATTATCCTTCTTTCTTCCGTCCTTCCTTCTTCTTCCCTCACCTCATTTTCTGTAGGGTGAACCCTTCATCACCTTAGTAAGCCTAAGACTATCACATTCCGTCACACAAGAAGAAGATGACATGAAGATTTCAGTAACAAGATGATATGAAGATTTTTTGAAATAATCATTGTGTATTAATAAAATTTCCTTTCCATGGTTCACAAAACAACCGAGTTTCGAAAATTTCCTTTCCATTACAATATGACTAATTTAATGAAATATTCAAAAAAAACATGATTAATAAGAGTGAATTAAGAATAACACATCGATTTCCATCACAATAATCACAAGTGCCCTAGGTGTTCTACTCAACTACAGGGCGCAAATCCCACCATTACCATAAGACTATAACGATCAACCCTAAGCCAGAAGGGTTGTGGACTTGGAGACTCAACTACTCCTCACACGAAGACTCATCCACTAACAAAGGATTTGTAAGGGGTACACAAGGAAAGGTAAGTATATAATACCCAGTGAGAAAATAATTCTACCACAATAAAATACAAATCCTGTACTGCTCACAAGGATAAAACTACGGAGAGCTCCCATCCACAACCACATAACCAGACCACATGGATAACCATCACACAACTTACACAATGTCATGATGCCCAACACACAACACAATCACCATAATCCAAACACATCCAACACTTACTCACAACAATAACAAGATACTATGCACAGACAAGGAGTTCACAAATTAAATCCATCACCATACACGCAAATTTCCATGTTGCCACACAAGCATCCTCCTCTTCGCCACACAAGTATGGCCACTAAGGCACCACACACACTCGAGTGTTTTATGATTCCATAGGCCTAACCATCCCATAGGTATACACTCACAAGTGTGCTATAATATAAGTTTCTTCACCTTTCCATCACATAAGCAACATCCTCGAGGGTTTTAGGGTCGCATCACCATACAAAAACTCATTGCCATACCATCCTATTGGAATTTCAAGTAATGCACATCCCAAGCAATTATTGATCACATAGAACAAATTAGCCACACAGGTTTTCCACATATTCCATATCTGTCACAAATCATAAATTCCAATAAAAGAAAGTTATATCCAACACACAAAGGAATTCCCAATACATTTCAACACACAAACAAATACATATTCAACACATATCATCTAAAAATAATTTCAACACATTCCAACACTAAAGGGGTTACATGGAGTGTGCAAGGGTATATTCAACACAGTCCAACATATAAGGTTATATCCAAAATAGTCCAGTACACAAAGATATATTTTTCACATTTCAACACGTAGAAGAGTTATATTTAGCATAATATCTTATATCACTATTGGTCCCAACCACATAATACCAATTATGTGATATATGGGGTCGACGAAGGTGGGGAGTGATTACTAGTGTAGCAAAGATGCACGGACAAGGAGCGACTCTTGGCAGGCTTCTAGGCAAATGGACACATGATGAACCAACTCCATATAGGAATGAAAGAAGGTATCTTGAGATTGTATAGATATGGAAATGTACAGTTAAGGAGAGTTTAAAAGATTTGATAGGTACTACTTATATCAACAAGGTACACCTTTCTTTTTGGGAGTTTATTTCATAAGTATTCCATATTTAAGCATGCTTAGCCTGAGGTAATTCTAGGATAGGTAACCCCATCAGAAGTTTTCCCAAATAGCATGCAAGTGAGGACAAAGCATGTTGTAAAGACTCGTGTTAGCTTGTGGGGGTAGTCGTTGATCTGGAAAGCAACTTGGTCATTACAAGTGCCAGATGAGCAAGAACTCTCCTAATAAGGTATAGTTCGAGGACAAACCAAGTGGAAGCTGATGGGTATGTGACGCCCGGGTTCGACGAGGGCAGAGAGTGATTGCTAGTGCAAAGAATAAGTATGAACAAGAAGCGACTCTTGGCAGACTTCTAGGCGAAGGGACACATGAACAAACTAACTCCATATCGAAATGAAAGGAGGTATCCTGAGACTGTATAATTAAGGAGAACTTAAAAGATTTGATAGGTACTACCTGTACCAACAAGGTGCACCTTCCTTTTTGAGAGTCCATATCATAAGTACTCCACAGTTAAGCATGCTTAGCCTGGGTTAATTCTGGGATGGGTGACCTCCTGGAATTTCTCCCAAGGAGCATATAGTGAGGACAAAGCATGCTTTAAGGATCTGTGTTGGCTTATGGGTGCAATCCTCGATCTAGAAAGCAACCTAGTCATTACAAATTCTTTGCTAACACTATCATTAAACAAAATTATTAAAGAACAATAAAAATGGATGCTACCATGCAATCAAAATAGAGGTAGAGTTAAACTTCCCACTACATTGTATCACAAGATTTCATCTCAGGTTTAATATTATTCCAATTATGATCCTATCATATGTCATAGCAATTCAAGGATATTGGAAAATAAGTTAATCTTACTCATATAGTTAAGATGAAAATAGCGATTATTCCCTCACACCAATAACTTGGATAAGTAAACACCCTTCCCTTTGCTAGGGTGTGTTTATTATTGCCATTTCACCTTCTGGTGTAAATGTTTTCCTAAGCATCCACCAAAATTGTTTTCATAAGAGCTAAGATTGCAAGAAGGTTAGCTACTAGAACTCAAGCATATAAATCAAGGCAAAAGTGGAGTTAGTCCTTCACATCAATAATTTGGACAAGAGAATACCCTTTCTTCACTAGGGTGTGGGTAGCCACACATGTACCTTTTGCTTGTGGGGAAACATTTTATGGATTCATCAACCACACATAAGTTCACAAATTTAAGAGACAAGGATAATTTAAATATTTCTCAGGTACATGCATACATCTCAAGACAATCTAAAGTTAATCTCTCACCTCAAATGATGACCTAATCTCTATTCAAATTCTTTCTTGGAAGCATGCAAACCAAAATCGGGGCTAGGAGTTTTACCATTCCTAGATCTAAATTTGTGATTAGCACAGACAGTGTGTTAGCAACACTATCGCAAGCCTAAATTTCTCCTATTAATCCTAGGTGGCCTATATGATTTTAGAGCATACTATAGAAATAATTTAAAATAAATTACCTTGTCCCGAACAATGGGGAGGCATCCTCGATCTTCAAGCCCTCGATCTAACCATCCTTTTGAACCTGCAACTGTGAGGGGGTGAGTCAAAATCACAGACTCACCAATGTTAGCCCTAATCAACATAGATATACAATATATATAGATATAATCCACTCAAGAATTTATCCTGCATGACACCAAGCTACCCGAACGCATGCATATGGAATCAAGTCCCATCATATTTACCCTAAACACACACATACACAACATACATTAAATGCACGCCCCTCTACATAAGGGGCCACACTACCACAACACATCTCAAGAGCTTAAAATTCTCACAGATTATCACTTAAGAAATCCCTTCCCAAAGGCGATATCCTGGCTCGTAGGCATTATATCCTTAACCATAACATGTGTCCCACACACAAAACATTATGCAATAATCATATGCAATGTTTTTCTTACTCTTTCCATGCTTACCGCATTGAGACCCAGTCTAGATTCTCCCCCTTAGACTATAATTACTCACTGGGTTTATTCTAGAGATCTACCCCTTTTTTCCTACTCTCCGATGTTCTTCCCAGGAATAACCACATCCTTGGGTTACTAGCCAATTCCCTTTTATAGTATGAATATGCAAATGATAATTTGCAATGTTTATCCCACACTTACCACATTGAAGTCCACCCCTCAATGTGTTTATTTCAAAGGTCTACCTCTCTTCTTCCACTCTTTGACATTCTTCCTAGGAATAACCACATGCTTGGGTTACTAGCTGATTCCATCTCGTAATATGTATATGCAGTGTATTCACAGAAGCACAATAAAACAACTACCAACCAATCCACTATTCCCATACACATTCCACACAAGAGCCTCAAATATATTTCCAAAATAACCCCTACTGTATACCTCACACACAATACATTTAACAATTAAATGTATATTAAAATGATTTAGGAAAATAAGTCCTAAAACATAAATATACATACATATATGTATATATCCATACAAAGGAGAGCTAGATCCCTCACTTGGATTCCATGCTCTTTCAGCTCCCACTTTGCGCCTCGACCATCCCTATCTAGTAACCAAACAAAAACTTATCAAGGTTACAAAATAGAGAAATTCCCTATTACTAATATCGATCTTTACTTGTTTCTCTAGTCATAACTCTTAACTCATAAAGAACTTCTACATGAAACCTAAACCATTAGAAACTAGACTCAAAGAGTTTTCCAATGATATAAAGTTTACTAAAAACAGAGTCTAGATGAAAGAGTTATAGCCATTTGAAAATAGGCTAAAAACCTCAGTATGGCTGGCGGTTGGGTGCCACGCCTAGCGCCTTGGCTCTACACACACTTGGCACCTGGGCACCACACCTGGCTTGGTTCCTGAGGTGCCTCGACCTTCTTCTTCCCTAAAATCCCTGAAGCTTGGCACCTAGGTGCCATACCTAGTGCCTAAGACGCCATGATTGTAACTCATGCAATTTCCTCTCAATTTTGGCTTAGATCTGGCCAAATTTCCACCATTTTCCATGATTTTTTTCATAGGCTTTAATGCTTGGTGTCTAAGGAGTATTTAGACACCAAAACCCCCAATTTTCATCAACAACCCAATCCCCAACTTCAAATCTACCCCAAAAGCTTTAAAAACCAAAAATAGGAAAAAGTTCGGGAAATCAAAATTCCTACCTTGATTCCTTACTTTCCCTATGTTGCTTGGTTGTTGAAGACTTGCCCCATCGCTAGAAAACCACTTCTAAGAGCTTGGTTGCTAGATTTGGGTGGAGAAAAAATAGAAAGAAGAAAGAGAGAAAGAGAGAGAGGAGAGAGTGTGAGAAGAGAGAGAAAAAGAGAAAATAAGGCAAAAGGGGTAGGGCCACCTGTATGTATTGCCCATGGTAAAATTACTACTTTGCCTTCCAATCGACCCCTAGTCAAGACTGGTGAAAACAAATCTATAATATCCCACCTCGGGTATTTCCAAATCCTTGATGCCCTATAATTTTCCTTATTTCACTTTAGTCCCTCCTTGGATTCAACTAGTCTTCTAACACCCTCGATGCCACAAATACACTCCTCGATTCTCCGCCACTCGTTATTCCATACACTCTACCACTTCTAAAACTCATATTTTTCTTTTTATGCAATGAAAAAAAATTTCCCCCTGAATTATTCCATAATAATTAAATTTTAAATAATACCCAAAAATTTTGATGACCTGTATGAGACATCACATGGATACCTATTCAAATCTCAGTGATAGGTCTCATAGCAGCTAACAGTGCAAGTATCCTTGGACTTAAGAAACTCAAGTTATCTTGGATATGGATCCATAGGTCACTCTTAGGGTGGTGATTGGGCACAACATGAAGTATTCGAAGATACTTGAGTAGTCAACAGAGGATTCACCACTCCTGATGTAATACCCGTTAATTTCATAATATAATTCGCTTAAGAGTATTTTAGAATTTTACAACGTTAGTTTAGTTATTTATTTTGGTCATATTTAATTTTCATATTTAATTGTTCTCTTTGAATATTATTTATGAAAATTGAGTTAAATGACTGGACTAAATATTTGCACAATGTGGGATATATTCTAAGAATGATGAAATTCATGGAAAAGTGATTTCAGAATGGTCAATTAGTACATTTATTGTAAATTGACTGGATGGGTTTGGATGTTGGGTTATGAATACCCATGGGTTATTGAATAACCCATTAGAAATATTTAATATAAAGTTTCAATAGTACCCCCCTTATTTTTTTTCTCACGATCGAAGCAGCTGAAGTGAATAGTAAATTCACTTTCTCTCTTTTCTTCACCCTCTTCTCAAATCCTTTCCTTGATCTTCAGAATTTCGATTATTTGTTCGGTTCAAAAGCTTTGTAAGGATTAAAGGTAAGCTTTAATCTCATTATTTTCCTTAAATTTCAGTTTATGTAGAAGATCAGAGGAGGTTTTGTTCTTGAAGATTTTGATGATAATTCATGAATCTTAGTAGTTTTAGAAGTTATATTTGAGTTATAATCGGTTAAAAGAGTTGAAATTCTGGTTTTGAAACAAGAAAGGAAAGGATGAATTTTTGAAAGATTTTTCTGCAAAAATTCGAGTTACTGTGAAAATTTTCTTCAAGTACTGTAGCAGTACTGTAGTGTCGGCAGTCAACGGTACTGTAGCAGTCAACATACTGTAGCGAACCGTTACTGTAGCAACCGTTACTGTACTGTAGCAAACCATCACTGTAGCAATCAGAAAATTTTGCGTATTTTCGTGATTTTGTTTCCTTTCTTATGTTTCCTTGTAATATATTTTACTAGGAAATTTTCCTACACAAATTCTAGTGTGGAACAAGGTAAACTTGGACAAATATCAAGGTGAGTGAATAACCTTACTAAGCTAATTTGATATTACTAGTCAAAGTACAATATAAGTCCCATTTACAATATTATTGGGATAATAAGCAATCAATTTTTCATATGGGAGTATAAGATGATCGGTAGAAATAAGAGTATGTAGAAATTATTTTATTTCATGGCAATTGTACTATGTGATAAATTCTCTCTATCTTATCAATGAGTAAAGATCTACGGGATCTAATACATGAGTTTGAAAGGGTTAAAATCCCATACTACTCAGTGTATATCTATGAAACCTATACCCGAGTTGAAGGGGTTAGAGTCCCATACTACTTGGCGTATATCTAAGAAATCTTATTCACGAGTTTGAAAGGGTTAGAGTCCCATACTACTCGGTGTATATCTATGAAATCTTATTCATGAGTTTGAAAGGGTTAAAGTCCCATACTACTCAGTGTATATCTATGAAACCTATACCCGAGTTGAAGGGGTTAGAGTCCCATACTACTCGGCGTATATCTAAGAAATCTTATTCACGAGTTTGAAAGGGTTAGAGTCCCATACTACTCGGTGTATATCTATGAAATCTTATTCATGAGTTTGAAAGGGTTAGAGTCACATACTACTCGATGTATAAGACAATTAATTATATGAGTAAATGTGGTATTTGTACTTTTGATATTTTATATAGTACAGTTATTTACTTAATGAGTTTTTAAATAAACTCACACTCCCTATGATTATTTTTTTCAGATACAGAAAACAAAGAAGAAGAGAATCCGTTTGAAGATTAGAAGCCCCTTGGGATTATTCTCTATTTCTGTCTGGTGGGATACCAGTACTTATTAATGTGAATACTAGAAACGCTCTGTACTTTCTATAGGTCTCCTAGGCTTGCGATGAGATAGAAATATCAGACTATGTATGTTTATATTTGCTTATCAGATGAATATAATTCTGTAGTGTGGAATGAATGATTAAGGTTGAATGTAAAACCTTACAGAATATATGTAAATGACGTATGTTTGAGAATTTTATTTAATGAGTAGTATCTTTTCACATGTTCAATTTTTGGGATGTGACAAATTTGGTATCAGAGGATAGGTTTTATAGGTCCCCTATAGAGTACAGAGCAAAGTGATCTTTGTGGGCCCTTCCCTATTGTCATGAGCCGCGGCATGACCATAGGATTAGGTTCCATAAAAGACCTTGTAGAGTATAACGTCATTTTATAGATAACTTCTCAGTGGGGCTAGTAAGTGATATTTTGTTTATGTCTGAAAATTGTTTGTTATGTGTGTAGATCTGTGATAGATTAATGTCAGAAGGATCTTCTAATAATAATGAGCATATGGGTCCAAGGAGGGCCATAAATCCACCAGTACATGTGCAAGATGATCCTAACCGTGGTGATAGTTTACATGCTCAAAGTACTGAGGGCGCAACTAGTGAGCAAGCAAGAAGAGTCGAACCTGATGCTCACATTGGTAATGCAACTATTGCACATGTGATTAATTTGATGAATGAACGATTTGACCAATTTGAGGCTGAAATGAGAGGTCGAGCTGCACAAGCTAACCTGCCAGTGGATCCTCCTATTGTTGAAGCTGAAATTGTACCACCAGCTCCGTTAGTGGGAGGAGTTAATGTAAGAGAGGTAAGAATGTCTGAATTCCAGAAAATGAGGCCTCCTACTTTTTCAGGGGAAGATCCCAAAGAGGACCCACAATGTTTCCTTGAAGATTGTGAAGCAATATGTGATGCTATAGGGTGTTCTCCTACTCAAAAGGTAGAATTCACTTCCTTTCAGTTAAAGGGTAGGGCTGGTAAATGGTGGAGGAACTGGAAGAAAGCTAGAATTCAAGGCGCACCGCCAGTTATGTGGACAGAATTTTGCAGATTGGTTATGGATGAATTTCTTCCGGCAAGTGAACGATCATCTAGGGCCAGGGATTTTCTGTATCTACGACAGGGAACCATGACTGTTGATGAATATTCAGCTCAGTTTGTTAAATTATCTGAATATGCCCCTGAAATCATTCCTTCTGAAAGGAAGAAAATAGAAAAGTTTGTGGAAGGGCTTCGTGATGCCTTATATGATCAAGTGGGTTCTAATATGAATGATTACTCTTCGTACTCAGAAACTGTTGATGTGGCCCGAAGAATGGAAAGGAGGTCAAAGAATAAAGAAGAATATCGTCAAAAGAAGAAGGCCAGATATAGGAGATCTTTTGATCAAGGGGAAGACTCAGGGACTTTTACTGCATCACAACATGCTCCAGCCACTCCTACTAAGTCATCTTATTCTACAGCCAGTGTGGCTAAGCCTCGTTCAGAGAACAGGGGTGGTTTTAGCTCTTCTAGTAGAGGAGGTACTCAAGGTAGAAGGGAAAAACCTCAATGTCCTGAATGTGGAAAGTTTCACTTCGGAGAATGCAGGTTAAACACTGTTGGTACAGGCTGTTTTCACTGTGGACAAAAAGGACATTTTATAAGGGAGTGCCCTCAGCTCATGACAAGACCAGGTCAAGGGTCTACTTTGCCACCTCGGCCACAGTCTATTTCTGCTTCTATTACTCGAACACCAACCCCTTCAATAGGGGGTAGTATGGGAAGAGGTTTTGGAAGAGGCCAAGGTGACCGTGGAAAACAAGCTGCTAGCAGAGGAAATGCAAGAGTATATGCTCTAACCCGACAGGATGCTCAAACATCCAATGCTGTAGTTACAGGTATATTATCTGTTAATACTTTTGCTGCACGTATTTTGTTTGACCCCGGTTCTACTCACTCATATGTGTCACCCCTATTTGCCAAGAGATTTGCAATTGATTCGATTATTCTTAAAGAACCATTCTTGGTTTCCACACCGATGAGAGAGACTTTGATGGTTAAAACATGTTATCGTTCTTGTAAAATAATCGTTGGAGGCATGGAAACTGAGATAGATCTTATGATTCTCAATATGTTAGATTTTGATGTGATTTTAGGAATGGACTGGCTATCTTCTTGTCATGCTACTATAAATTGTCGTGATAAAGTTATTTCCTTTAATATGCCGGGGAGGAGTAATTTTGTGTTTCAAGGAGATCGAAGTGATGTACCTTGCAACATGATATCTATGTTAAGTGCCCGGCGTATGTTGCGAAAGGGATGTCAGGGATTTCTAGCTTTTATCAAAGATTTAGAAAAGAAAGAACAAAAGTTAGAAGACATACATGTGGTTAATGAATTTCCAGATGTGTTCCCAGAAGATTTACCTGGATTACCGCCAGAAAGAGATATTGAGTTCAGTATTGATTTGGTCCCAGACACACGACCAATTTCTATTCCACCTTATCATATGGCTCCTGTTGAGCTAAAAGAACTCAAAGAACAATTGGAAGATTTGTTAAACAAAGGGTTCATTCGCCCAAGTTTTTCACCTTGGGGTGCTCCTGTTCTTTTTGTGAAAAAGAAAGATAGTTCTATGAGATTATGTATAGATTATCGTCAGCTGAATAAAGTCACAGTGAAGAATAAGTATCCTTTACCAAGGATAGATGATTTGTTTGATCAGCTTCAAGGAGCAAAATACTTCTCAAAGATTGATCTAAGGTCTGGATATCATCAGTTACGAATTAAGAGTGATGATATACCTAAGACTGCTTTTCGTACACGGTATGGACATTATGAGTTTCTTGTGATGTCTTTTGGGTTGACAAATGCACCAGCAGTATTTATGGATTTAATGAACAGAGTGTTCAAATCATTCCTTGATAAGTTTATAATTGTATTTATTGATGATATTTTGGTGTATTCAAAGAGTCATGAAGAACATACTGAACATTTGAGAATAGTGCTTCAGACCTTGAGAGAGCATCAGTTGTACGTAAAGCTCTCAAAATGTGAATTCTGGATGAGTCATGTAACATTTTTGGGACATTTATTTCCCAAGAAGGTATTCATGTAGATCCAAGTAAAATTGAAGCAGTAAAACAATGGCCTAGACCAACAATTGTGTCTGAAATACGTAGTTTTCTTGGCTTAGCAGGGTATTACCGTCGCTTTGTCAAAGATTTCTCTAAGACAGCTCTCTCATTAAATAAGTTAACCCGAAAGAATGTTAAATACATTTGGGATGATTCATATGAGTAAAGTTTCACCCAATTGAAAGAGTGTTTAACTTCTGCACCAGTCTTAATCCTACCATCAGGACCAGGGGGTTACTCTGTATTCTGTGATGCCTCAAAGATAGGCTTAGGATGTGTGTTGATGCAACATGGTAAAGTCATAGCTTATGGCTCACGTCAGCTTAAAAAGCATGAATTGAATTACCCCACTCATGATTTGGAAATGGCAGCTGTAGTGTTTGCCCTAAAGATTTGGAGACATTACTTGTATGGGGAGACTTGTCAAATTTTTACAGATCACAAAAGCCTTAAGTACATTTTTGAGCAGAGAGATCTCAATCTAAGGCAACGAAGGTGGATGGAACTTCTGAAAGATTATGATTGTACCATCCTTTACCATCCAGGTAAAGCAAATGTAGTGGCTGATGCTCTAAGTCGAAAGTCTATGGGAAGTTTAGCTCACATTGCCATTATAAGGAGGTCTCTAATACATGAACTACAAGAATTGGAAGCTGATGGAGTATTCTTCGAGATCACTGAGTCAGGTACATTTCTGGCTCATTTAACAGTAAGATCATCCCTTGTTGAAAAAGTAAAAACAACTTTAGAAAATGACATTGATATGGTCAAAATCAGAGATAAGGCAAGGCAAGGTCTAGCACCAAGTTTCTTGGTAGATGAAGAAGGAGTCTTATGGTTTAATGGGAGACTTTGTGTCCCCAACATTGAATCTTTGAAACATGAAATCTTAATGGAAGCTCATGGTTCGCCCTACGTTGTACATCCTGGTGCTGTGAAAATGTATCAGGACTTGAAACAAGTTTACTGGTGGGAGGGCATGAAGCGAGATGTGACTGACTTTGTAGCTCGATGTTTGACTTGTCAGCAAGTTAAAGCTAAACATCGACGACCACCAGGTTTGATGCAAAAATTAGATATTCCCGAGTGGAAGTGGGAAAGGATCACTATGGATTTTGTAGTAGGTTTACCTCGGTCAACAAAAGGAAATGACTCAATATGGGTCATAGTGGATCGACTTACTAAGTCAGCACATTTTCTTCCTGTTCATACCACTTTCAGTGTAGCAAAACTTGCTCGACTTTATGTTAAAGAAATAGTGAAACTTCATGGTGTACCAATATCCATTATATCAGACCGAGGACCTCAGTTTACTTCTCGGTTCTGGAAAGTCTTTCAAGAGGCTTTGGGTACCAAAGTGAATCTTAGCACAGCATTCCATCCTCAGACTTATGGACAGTCCGAAAGGACAATTCAGACTTTAGAGGATATGCTAAGAGCTTGTGTGATGGATTTCAGTGGAAGTTGGGAAGATCATTTGTCTCTTATTGAATTTGCTTATAACAACAGTTACCAAGCCAATATTCAAATGGCACCTTTTGAGGCTTTATATGGGAGACGGTGTCGATCTCCTATAGGTTGGTTTGAACTTGGTGAAACCAAAATATTTGGACCTGAGATGATGCAGGAAGATATAAATAAAGTTAAACTAATTAGAGAGAAGTTGTTAACTGCTCAGAGTAGACAGAAGTCTTATGTGGACAACCGACGACGTGACCTTGAATTTGCAATAGGTGATATGGTTTTCTTACGAATCTCACCTATGAAGGGAGTAATGAGATTCGGGAAGAAAGGCAAGCTTAGTCCGAGGTATGTTGGCCCATATGAGGTTGTAGACAGAGTGGGTAATGTGGCATATCGCCTAGACCTACCTTCCAACCTAGAGGGAGTTCATCCAATATTTCATGTGTCCATGCTACGAAAGTATCTTCCTGATCCTTCTCATGTCATTCAACCCCAAGAAGTTCATTTTGATGAAACTCTCACCTACGAAGAGGTACCAGTAGCTATCCTTGATAGAAAAGTCAAGAAATTGCATACCAAAGAAATTCCTACTGTCAAGGTTCTTTGGAGAAATCATTCTCGCGAGGAAGCTATGTGGGAGGCAGAAGATGAGATGTGGAAAAACTATCCATATTTATTTGAAACTTGAGGTAAGATTTTAATTCGAAGGACCGAATTCTTTTAAGGGGGGTAGAATGTAATACCCGTTAATTTCAGAATATAATTCGCTTAACAGTATTTTAGAATTTTACAACGTTACTTTAGTTATTTATTTTGGTTATATTTAATTTTCATATTTAATTGTTCTCTTTGAATATTATTTATGAAAATTGAGTTAAATGACTGGACTAAATATTTGCACAATGTGGGATATATTCTAAGAATGATGAAATTCATGAAAAAGTGGTTTCAGAATGGTCAATTAGTCCATTTATTGTAAATTGACTGGATGGGTTTGGATGTTGGGTTATGGATACCCATGGGTTATTGAATAACCCATTAGAAATATTTAATATAAAGTTTCAATAGTACCCCCCTTATTTTTTTTCTCACGATCGAAGCAGCTGAAGTGAATAGTAAATTCACTTTCTCTCTTTTCTTCACCCTCTTCTCAAATCCTTTCCTTGATCTTCAGAATTTCGATTATCTGTTCGGTTCAAAAGCTTTGTAAGGATTAAAGGTAAGCTTTAATCTCATTATTTTCCTTAAATTTCAGTTTATGTAGAAGATCAGAGGAGGTTTTGTTCTTGAAGATTTTGATGATAATTCATGAATCTTAGTAGTTTTAGAAGTTATATTTGAGTTATAATCGGTTAAAAGAGTTGAAATTCTGGTTTTGAAACAAGAAAGGAAAGGATGAATTTTTGAAAGATTTTTCTGCAAAAATTCGAGTTACTGTAGCGACCAGAGATTTCGGAAAAATTCTGGAAAATTTTCTTCGAGTACTGTAGTAGTACTGTAGTGTCGGCAGTCAACGGTACTGTAGCAGTCAACATACTGTAGCGAATCGTACTGTAGCGAACCGGTACTGTAGCAACCGTTACTGTACTGTAGCAAACCGTCACTGTAGCAATCAGAAAATTTTGCGTATTTTCGTGATTTTGTTTCCTTTCTTATGTTTCCTTGTAATATATTTTACTAGAAAATTTTCCTACACAAATTCTAGTGTGGAACAAGGTAAACTTGGACAAACATCAAGGTGAGTGAATAACCTTACTAAGCTAATTTGATATTACTAGTCAAAGTACAATATAAGTCTCATTTACAATATTATTGGGATAATAAGCAATCAATTTTTCATATGGGAGTATAAGATGATCGGTAGAAATAAGAGTATGTAGAAATTATTTTATTTCATGGCAATTGTACTATGTGATAAATTCTCTCTATCTTATCAATGAGTAAAGATCTACGGGATCTAATACATGAGTTTGAAAGGGTTAAAGTCTCATACTACTCAGTGTATATCTATGAAACCTATACCCGAGTTGAAGGGGTTAGAGTCCCATACTACTCGGCGTATATCTAAGAAATCTTATTCACGAGTTTGAAAGGGTTAGAGTCCCATACTACTCGGTGTATATCTATGAAATCTTATTCATGAGTTTGAAAGGGTTAAAGTCCCATACTACTCAGTGTATATCTATGAAACCTATACCCGAGTTGAAGGGGTTAGAGTCCCATACTACTCGGCGTATATCTAAGAAATCTTATTCACGAGTTTGAAAGGGTTAGAGTCCCATACTACTCGGTGTATATCTATGAAATCTTATTCATGAGTTTGAAAGGGTTAGAGTCCCATACTACTCGATGTATAAGACAATTAATTATATGAGTAAATGTGGTATTTGTACTTTTGATATTTTATATAGTA
Source organism: Biancaea sappan (assembly GCA_037074585.1). Classification (NCBI taxonomy): domain Eukaryota; kingdom Viridiplantae; phylum Streptophyta; class Magnoliopsida; order Fabales; family Fabaceae; genus Biancaea; species Biancaea sappan. The sequence goes on from CM073490.1 coordinate 68,057,965, forward strand.
CAGTTATTTACTTACTGAGTTTTTAAATAAACTCACACTCCCTATGATTATTTTTTTTAGATACAGAAAACAAAGAAGAAGAGAATCCGTTTGAAGATTAGAAGCCCCTTGGGATTATTCTCTATTTCTGTCTGGTGGGATACCAGTACTTATTAATGTGAATACTAGAAACGCTCTGTACTTTCTATAGGTCTCCTAGGCTTGCGATGAGATAGAAATATCAGACTATGTATGTCTATATTTGCTTATCAGATGAATATAATTCTGTAGTGTGGAATGAATGATTAAGGTTGAATGTAAAACCTTACAGAATATATGTAAATGACGTATGTTTGAGAATTTTATTTAATGAGTAGTATCTTTTCACATGTTCAATTTTTGGGATGTGACACCTGATAGAAGGAAGTATACCCATAGCCACTTGTCGGGATAATCGCAAAGAAGTCTTTGGCCAAAGCAGACTTGTCATGAAGATGGTCTTCAATGACATATTTTATAGTGATTAATCCTACAGGACAAGGAACTGACTACTTAGGCTAGACGTGATGTAATCAAGTCTAGTAGGAGTTGACACATAGGCCATACTCTGAACCAAGTGGGCATAAGACGATGAAAGGAGACATTGCATAGACATGTTTTAGCTGTAAAAAGGTTTAAAGCCAAACAACTGACTTTTTGGTCAATTGGGGGTCACAATATGTCACTAGACACAACTCGTGATCTATTTACAATCAATGTTGATTGTGAATGGCCAACATAGCCTGAAACCTAATGAGTCATATGCATAGAATTTACTAGGAATGTAAAATGGGTTTGAGGATTTAATCCAAAATTGGAGAATTAATTAAAAAGAGATAAGAGAATAAAAGGAATAGGAATATGTTCTTATTCCTACCCAAACAAGGAAAAGCCTAAAACAAAAACCTCTTAGGCATCACTCTCTCAAAGAGATTGGGCTTCTTAAGATGTCACTTTAAGAAGCCCAATAAAGGAATGGCGCCTACTAAGGGAATTAGGGCTTTAGGGTTTGTGGTTGCACCTATCACTTTAAATATGATAGTGAGAGCCACACACCACCTACCACTCTCTCTCAATTGTTGAGTATTTGTTTTAGAAACACTCGTGTTTTCTTCTCCTTCAATCAAGAGGGTTTTCTCTATAGCTTCTTCGTGTTTACTAGCACAAGAATGAGAAGAAACCCAGTTACCTTAAGAGATTTTTCTTTTATGTAATTTCGCGTGGATTACCATTAGAGGTATTATATTTTGGATACTTGCTTTGGCTTGGAGAAGTTGTTGTGCTACAAGAGGTATTTCTCTTCGTCTTGTTTTTCATGGTTAATGTAATGGTAATATAGATTGATCTATCGATGAATGGGTTTTAGAGAAAATTGTAAATTCCACAGCATTTTATGATCTCTAAAATCCTACAGTGCCTATAGTTACCATTATATTAAAACGAAGAATGTATGAGCATAATAGAAATTGGCATGTTTAGGTTTTGTGTTTTTGAAACATGAATATGACGTGATGCTTGTTTCTTTTTCTTTAAATTTTTATGTGAAAGAGCATGAGATGTTCTTATAATTTAAAAAAAAACATATTTTGATGCCAAACAAGAATTTTAAAAAGAAAATATTTTGTATTCATCAAAAGAGTTTCTTAAAAGAAAATTTGTTTTGGTCTATAAACCCTAATTTTCTCTCTCGAGAAGATGTTTAGCGTGAAAATTATAATAAATAATAAAAAATTTCAAATTTAATTTAGGTTAAATCAATTTTGATTGATTTAGATGTAGACTAGCTTCCTAATATGATTTAGGAAATAAGATAATTAGATTAATTAATTCAAGATATGATTATTTTCCTAATTTGATCAGGAAATAAAGTAAACATGATTCTTAATCAATATAAGATCAGTTAATTTGATAATCAAATAAACTGATTGGTTTGATTATGATTTAGGAAATAATTTAATTAATTGATTAGATTATATCTTGATTGATTTCCTAATATGATTTAGAAGATAATTTAAGAATTGACTAGACTTTATCTTGATTGATTTCCTAATATGATTTAAAAAATAATTTAATTAATTGATTAGATTGTATCTTGATTGATTTCCTAATATGATTTAGGAAATAAATCAATTAATTGATAATTTTAAATCTCGACTATTTTTATTTTAAATTAGGGAACATTTTTTAAAAATTAACTAGAATCTTTATTACTTTTCTAATTTAAATAAGGAAAGAAATTAATTTTGAATTGAATTGAGATTTATTTATTTTGCCTAATTAGATTAGGAAACTAGAATTAAAGGGCATTTAATTCTAAACAAGGAAACAAGCAATTTTAATTGAGCTTAAAATAAAAATAGAATAATTCATGTAATGAAATTATTCTAACGCCACGTAGACTTTAAATGCCGACTTTCGTTATACATTTATTTTAATAGACAATGCATGATAGGATGTATGTATGGAATGATGGCTGGTTATGGACTTTTACCAAATATGAATTGTTCATGCATGATTTTAAAATTATGGTTTTGGTAAAGGTGTTTGTTTCAAGACATGCTGTCTTATTAGAGAAAGAGTTTCTCTTACTAGAAAACAGTGGGAGTATGATTGAACTTAAGGAAGTTCAAGATACTCAAGCAGGCATAGAACAATTGCCTCCTTAAGAGCCAATAGATACAGAACATCTACTAGCTCAAGAGCCAGAGTCGTTCACTAATTCTAGAAGAGTACGACCAAACCTTCTGTACAAGCACAAATGCTTTATAAGTCTAGTTGAACACATAGGGCTCCTAAGAGATATGGATTTCTCATAAGTGAGCCCAACGATATACTGCTTATAGAAGATAAAGAACCTACACCTATGAAGAAATTCTGAAAAGTTCAAAATCTGATAAATAGCTCAACGCCATGAAATTAGAAATGGATTCCATGTACAACAACCAAGTATGGACTTTAGTTGATCCACCTGAGGAGATTAAGCCCATCGGGTGCAAATGGGTTTTCCAGAAGAAAACCGACATGGAAGGTAATATTGCAACCTATAAAGCAAGGTTGGTTGCAAAGGATATCGTCAAAAACAATGTGTTGATTATGAGGAAACCTTTTCACCGGTAGCCATGCTTAAATCTATAAGGATACTCCTAGCCATAGTAGCTCATTATGATTATGAGATATGGCAAATGGATGTGAAGACAGCATTCCTCAACAGAAACCTAACCGAGGATGTATATATGATACAACCCAAAGGATTCACATCCAAAGATATTAACAAAGTATGCAAGCTTCAAAGACTCATTTATGGATTGAAGCAAGCATCCAAGAGTTGGAACATCTGATTTGATGAGACAATCAAAAAGTTTGATTTCTTACAAAATCCAGATGAGCCTTGTGTGTACAAGAAGGTTACTAGGAGTGCAATCGTACTCCATGTGTTGTACATAGATGACCTACTACTCATAGGAAATGACATTTCTGTCCTTCAGTCCAAGAAGATTTAGTTTTCCAAGAATTTCTCCATGAAAGACCTTGGAGAATCAACCTACATATTGAGGATAAGGATCTATAGAGATAAATCTAAGAGGTTACTTGGTCTTTCATAGTCTATATACATAGATAAGATCCCAAAGAGATTTAGCATGGAAGAGTCCAAGAGAGGATTTATTCCCATGACACATGGGATTACACTCTCAAAGTCTATGTGTCCAAAGACATAGGATGAAAGAACTTGCATGAGTTTGATCCCTTACTCCTCCATAATGGGATCAATCATGTATGCTATGTTATGTACTAGACCTGATGTATCATAGGCTTTGAGTGTCACAAGCAGATATCAGTCTATCCTTGGTGAGGGTCATTGGGTGGCTGTTAAGAATATCCTTAGATACTTAAGAAGGACAAAGGATTTATTCTTAATATATGGAAAAGGAGATCTCAAGATAAGCGTGTATACAGATGCCAGCTTCTAAACTGACAAGGATGATTCAAGATCCCAGTCAAGTTATATATTCATATTAAATGAAGGTGTAGTCAGTTGGAAAAGTTCCAAGCAAGAAACGACTGCAGATTCTACCATCAAAGTAGAGTACATTGCGGCTTCTAAAAGAAGCAGTTTGGATTTAGAAGTTCATCACTAAACTAGGAGTGGTTCCCAACACTGTTGATGCAATACTAGTCTATTGCAACAATAATAGAGCCATTTCACAAGCAAGGGAGCCACGATCTCATCATAAATACAAAAACATACTATGGCATTACCACTTGATTAAGGAGATCATTGGTATAAACGATGTGAAAATAGAGAGAAAGTTCCCACTGATAGAAATCTAGCTGATCCACTAACTAAACCACTACCCCGGTCTAAGTTTGAGACACACACATGCCTATGGTATTACATACAAAGGCAATTGGCTTTAGCGCAAATAGGAGAATGCTAGAAAGGTGCTCTAAAGGTAATCACTTTTAGCATAAGATGTACAAACTCAGTTATTAATCTAAAGAGGTTTTCTTTGTTATTTATATTCATATTCATAAACTCAAAATTATATCATAAAATAAATAATGAAGTCCATGACACAAAACATAGCATGAAGGAAATTATAATGATGATCATAATGTGAGATTCCTATAATGTATAATTATGTATGTATCTAAACTATTCCTAGTCATAGGATCACATGAGACTAGACATCAGTGATCCTAATAGACTAGCACATGTTATGCTTCTTGATTTGATCAAGCAATTGTCCCTATAAGCGGTAAGCATAAGATGTTTTCAGTGAACATGTGAATGCTTGTTGATGGGACAAGTATATTCTATGACCTGCATGAGACAACACATGGATACCTATTCAAATGTCAGTGATAAGTCTCATAGCAGCTAATAGTGCAAGTATCCTTGGATATGGATCCTGTGTTTTGACTCCATTCCTTGTTACCCACCATGGGTTGCTCTTAAGGTGGTGATTAGGAATAGCGTGAAGTATAAAAAGATATTTAAGTAGTCAACAGAGGATTCACCACTCCTGATAGAAGGAAGTATATCCATGGCCATTTGTCGAAGTCTTTGGGTAAAGCTGACTTGTCATGAAGGTGGTCTTTAGTAACATAGTTTATAGTGATTAATTCTACAAGACAAGGAACTGACTACTTGGGCTGGACATGATGTAATCAAGTCTAGTAGGAGTTGACACATAGGTCATACTCTGAACTAAGTGGGTATAAGATGGTAAAAGGACACATTACATGGACATGCTTTAGCTGGAGAAAGGTTTAAAGTCAAACAACTGACTTTTCGGTCAATTAGGAGTCACGATGTATTGCTAGATACCGCTTATGATCTATTTACAATCCAATGTTGATTGTGAATGGCCAACATAGCCGGAAACCTAATGGGTTACATGCATAGAAATTCACTAGGAATGTAAAATGGGTTTGAGGATTTGATCATAAATTGGAGAATTAATTAAAAGGAGATAATATAATAAAAGGAATAGGATGTTCTTATTCCTACCCAAGGAAAAGCCTAAAACAAGAACCTCTTAGGCGTCACTCTCTCAAAGAGATTGGGTTTCTTAAGGTGTCACTTTAAGAAGCCCAATAAGGGAATAGCCCCTACTAAGGGAATTAGGGCTTTAGGGTTTGTGGTTGCACCTATCACTTTAAATATGATAGTGAGAGCTACATGCCACCTACCACTCTCTCTCAATTGTTGAGTGTTTTTTTTAGGAAACTCTTATTCTATTTTCCTTCAACCATGAGGGTTTTCTCTATAGCTTCTTCGTGCTTGATAGCACAAAAACGAGAAAAAACCTTGTTACCTTAAGAGGTTTTTCTTTTGTGTAATTTCGCATGGATTACTATTAGAGGTATTCTATTTTGGATATTTGCTTTGGCTTGGAGACGTTGCTTTGTCACAAGAGATATTTCTCTTCATTTTATTTTTCATGGTTAATGTAATGGTAGGTTGATCCATCGGTGAATGGGTTTTAGAGAAAATTTTAAATTTCGCTGCATTCTATGATCTCTAAAATCCTACAAATATCTCTATGGCCCGAAGGTCCCATGTAGGTATCTCCTTGCCCGATGGTATTATGCCTCTTATTGCCCAAGGCATAATAGATTCCTTGCTTGAAGGCACCACATCCCCTCTAGGCCAAAGGAAAAAATGTTCCTCACCATCATATGGAATATGAAAATAGTCTAGACATGGATAACCCCTCCTAAGTATGCATAGTTTGAAAGTCAACGGTCATTCACGCAATCAAACACATGAAGTAAGCAACTCCAATCCCAGATAAGGAAATTCCCTTTCATACCTATGCACTATACAGGATACATTACATTTCAATTATCGCATACTAACACAACTCTACTCTTCACCTAAGTCAAAGCTCTGCATGACGCACAACATATATTACACAATGGATCCTCTATGCCTGTAGGCTATTTTTTTCATTTCATCATGACACGAGGCCATTTAGTTCCCATGGCATCAAGCCTAATGATCCCTATGGCATATAGCCATAAGGTCTCCTTAGCATAAGGCCATATACAACCTCCATTGTATGAAATAAATATTCATGAGTGATAATTCAATAGGTAGACACTAACATGAACTAATAAACAACCATGTTGCCAACCATTACTTAACAAGAAATTCCCCCATGGATAATTCTCAATCTCCTAATAACAATATTGTTTCCCCACACATGGCACTCCAACAATTCTTACATACATTCAATTAATATTATTCATACATTACACATGCACATAAGTAAACATCATCTTGCAAGGAATGGCTTTTAGACTTAACTAAGAAAAACCTTCTACTTACCTGGAATTCTACTAAATCCATTCTTTTAAGACGGAATTCCAACCTCCAACTACTTGTGACTCACCTATGATCACAAGTCATGATGAATTTCAGTACACAATTGAAGCCAAAAGGGCTACCCAGTTGGTGGTGCCTTGGGCACTTACCTTAGTGCCTGAAGCGCTACAAGCCACAACATAAGCCCTTCAAGTGTTTAGGTCATGGCACCCAAGATGCCATGGCCTAAACCTCTCAATTTCAAGAAGAATGTGTGACGCCAATCTTAGCGCCTAGGGCTCCTATAGTTGGTGCATGTGGGCAGCAACAAAATCCCCACCTAAAACCTTTGCCAAGGCCCTTCTTTCACTCTAAATCTCCTCCCAATCATTTTAGATCATGGATCCACTTAATTAGGCATTCTAAAACTCTCCAATCATGCTCCCAATGAGCACCAATTAAGGCTAAAACAAAACTACACAACCATGTTCCTTATTTTTCAAATTTTTTGGTTTAATCCTTCCTCCTTCCACATGAATTGTCCCATTCAAATCAATCCCTCTTTTTAAATCCAACTCTCCAAACAACAAGAATCAAAGAATGGATGATTTGGAAGCATTAAACACCAACAAACATCAAGATTTCCCCCACTTACTAGCCTAGGGTTTATATGAATGAAAATAAGCAAGAAGAGGGAAAACTTTTTCCTTTACCTCAGCCCAAGCTTTTTTCAATGGTAGAGGAGGTTGCCGGAGAATAAACTCCAGCTAGAGATGATGGTGGACATGGGTGGTGGGGCTGCCGTGGTTGTGAGTGAAGAAGGGAGGGGGAAAATGGAGTTAGGCATGAGAGAGGGTGGAGGTGTGAGGGAGTTCTCTTCTCTTGTTGAGTGAGTGTATGTGTGTGTGTGTGTGTGTGCGTGTATGTTTGTGTGTATTCAATTGATTGAAATTATCATTTTGCTCTTCCTTTATAAAAAGTGGTCAAGGCAAGATCAGACATCCAACAAAATATATGCTACGCACATCCCGACTCGATATGCCAAAATTACCTCACCCATACTCCTACTATTATTTAAACTCCAATTTCCATAAATAACACAGAGATAAGTTTTCTCTTATTTCTATTCATTTTAGTTCTTCTTGTTAGAAAGGTGCTCTAAAGGCAATCACCTTTAGCATTAGATGTATAAACTCAACTTTCTTCATTATTTATATTCATATTTATAAACTCAAGATTAGATCATAATATAAGTAATGAAGTCCATGACACAAAATATATGATGAAGGAAATTATGATGGCCATCATAATGTGAGATTCCTATTATGTGTAATGATGTATGTATCTAAACTATCCCTAGACTAGACATCAGTGATTCGGATAAACTAGCACATGTTATGCTTCTTAATTTGATCAAGCAGCTATCCCCATAAGCGGTAAGCATGAGATGTTTTAAGTAAACATGTGAATGCTTGTTAAAGATAACAAGTGCATTGGATGACCTGCATGATACATCACATGGATACCTATTCAAATGTCAGTGATTGGTCTCATAGCAGCTACCAATGCAAGTATCCTTGGACTTGAGGAACTCAAGTTATCTTGAATATAGATCTGTGTTGACTCTATTCCTTGTTACTTACCATGGATTGCTCTTAGGGTGGTGATTGGGCACAGCGTGAAGTATTCAAATATATTTGACTAGTCAATAGAGGATTCACCACTCCTGATAGAATGAAGTACACTCATGGCCACTTATTGGGATAATCGCTAAGAAGTCTTTGGCTAAAGCAGACTTGTCATGAAGATTGTCTTCAGTGACATAGTTAAAAGTGATTGATCCTACAGGACAAGGAACTGACTACTTGGGCTAGACGAGACGTAATCAAGCATAGTGGGAGTTGACACATAAGTCATACTTTGAACCAAGTGGGTATAAGACTGTGAAAGGACATATTGCATAGACACGCCTTAGATGCAGAAAGGTTTAGAGTCAAAAAACTTGCTTTCTGGTTAATTAGGGGTCACGATGTGTTGCTAGATACTACTCATGATCTATTTACAATCAAGTATTGATTTTATCAATGGCGAGCATAGCCGAAAACCTAATGGGGCACATGCACAGAAATTCACTAAGAATGTGAAATGGGCTTGAGGATTTGATCCTCAATTGAAGAATTAATTAAAAAAGAGAAAAGAGAATAAAAGAAATAGGAATATGTTCCTATTCCTACCCAAATAAGGAAAAGCCCAAATGAGAACCTTTTGGTCGCCCTTCTCTCAAAGAGATTGGGCTTCTTAAGGTGCCACCTTAAGAAGCCCAATAAGAGAATAGTGCTACTAAGGGAATTAGGGCTTTAGGGTTTGAGATAAGAGTGATAATTAATGCCACACGCCATACTCTCTCTCTCTCAATGGTTGAGTATCTTGGTTTTAGAAACACTCTTATTTTTTCTTCTCCTTCATCCAAGAGGGTTTTTCTCCATAGCTTCTTCATACTTGCTAGCACAAGAACGAGAAGGAACCCTATTACTTGAAGAGGTTTTAGCGTATTTTCCATGGATTACCATTAGAGGTATCCCATTTGGATACTTGCTTTGGCTCCGAGAGGTTTCTATGCTATAAAAGATATTTCTCTTCTGCTTGATTACTTGGTTAATGTAATGGTAATATAGGTTGATCCTTTGGTGTACGGGTTTTAGAAAAAAAGATTTAAATTCTGCTTCGTTCTGTGATCTCTAAAATCCAACACCTTTCACAACTCACAAGCAGATACAGTCTCCCTGGATGGAAAGCCTCGTCCTCTCTTCGTATTCCACACTAAACCATACCACCACCATCTTCTTCACTCCTCTCCAATCCCATATTCCGAAAACTTTTCCCATGACTATTGATTTCCTTTATTGTTACAAATAGGTCCCTTATCAAGGATTACCTAAAATATAACTAACAAGGAAATACAAACTTTAACCCCATGCTCATATCATTGTACACTATGGGTTTTAAATTACCTCCCATGTTCATACATTTGCATGCTCCTCGAAATTTTTGAATACATCAAAGAAAACTCCTTACACAAGTCTCTACCGACTTAAGTATTACATCCAATCTCAACCTCCAATTTGGGTTTTAGGTTAGAATGGTGTTTGGGATGTAATCTTTTGGAAGAATTAGGACAATTAGGATAGTTAGCTAGGAGATTTAAGAAATATGATTTAATTTTAAGTATATGTTTGATGTGACTCGAGTTCTTTTGGTATAGGGTAATTAAGAAGTGCGTTGATAAAGAAGCTTGGTCTTATAAGTATTTCAAGGACATCTTAGTCAAGTGATAACCTCAGTGAGAAATGACGTGTGTATGGCATGGATAACTTCCATAACTATTTTGTTCACATCAATACACATATATGGTATGAGTGTTTTCAAATTCATCAAAATCAATTTCTTTTAGTCCTTCATGTAACGCCTCAAAAAATAGGCACGTGAATATACATACATTCTAGGGTGTACCTCAGTGGTAGCCCATAATTTCCCTAACTACCGCAGGACCTAGGTGTCACATCCCCAAAAATGTGACCGGCACAATAGTGAATTTCCTTCACTCGTGAACCTAATAGATACAACAATTTATGAAAATCTTTAACACTATGAATTTCAACCACCTGTACACATTATTCCAAGTCTTAGAACTAAATTCACATCATTCAAGCTTTCACAAATATTCCATATTCCATATATAGTATTCCAACTATTTTCATAACAAAATGAGGAAATAAATAAGTCTGTAATATTTCCAAGTCAAAACATTGTCAAGGTTTTAGTCTTCATACAACGAAACCAGAAGAAAGTAAAATAAAGTGTCACATTTCCACATAGCCCATCCATGAAATCCTAGGAGGCTTATGTGATCACAGAACGACGTCTAGAGTTCAACAAAACAGATAAAGTACAAAAAGGCCAATCCAAAATACAAGGAGGACGGTATAAAGTAAGCTCGCTACTCTCCTGGACAATCTCTTGCGTCAGCTACGGACTTTGAAATGTTGTAAAATAATAAGATGAGTAATGGAGTACTCAGTGAATGGATAACATCATCTAGCAACAATAAATTTCACATCTAGTATCATAGAGATATCAACAATTCACAAACTCATATCAGTTACGAATAATAAAAGAAGTATAAATCATTCAATACATAACACAAATCAAGTACCAATCAGGTCGTCCACGGTACTAGTGGATCGTTGCCCACGGCCCTGTGGTCGCATCCACCCTTATCTCTCCATGAAAGAGGTATCTCCACCCTTATAGCTCCTTTAATTCCTCCCATGGGGTGCACCACCACGAAAACAAGCGCAATAATATTCAATCATCATGCAAGTGATCACACATTCTCAATATAACAACAATAGTATTAACATCAACCTTTAATTGTTCCATGGGAATTTCCATTTGATCAATTAAAAGATTTTAAGATCAATAATACTTTAACAAAATATAGTTATTTAAATACAAGGAATATAAATCCTTTAAAATGAATAAACAACGTATCACCTAAATTTACCTTCACAAATTCTCTCTATGATACTTGATGATAATACTTTTGAAGAAGTGTAAATAGGATAATGTCATCACACTAACCTCAAATGTGGCACTAACTACCTTTGTTTTTGTAAGCTAAAAGTATAGAAAGTGCTAGGAATGACTTCCAAGGATTCCCTAAAATGCAAATAACAATGGAGACAAAAGAACACATTAAAAATTGAATATTTATACAAGACAAAACAAAGTTCAAAAAGGGAAAATAATGCTGTGATGGCAAAAAAATTCTGCTGTCATAATAGCAAAAAATGTGTTGTCATAATAGCAAATTTTTTGCAAAAATCTGCAGAATTTCCAAGCTATCCAATCACAAATCAACAGCAAAAATCTGGAAATTACTGTTGTAATATATAGCAAAAATTTTCCAGAATTTTTATGCAACCAGAAAACTGGACAGCAAGTCATTTCTACATAATTTTGTGCTCTGTTTTCTGTTCATTTCTGTCTGCCACCTCACAGAACCTTCCAGCCAGCATTATGTCCAGTAATTTAGTTCTAAAATGCAGAAAATATTAGCCCAAACAACCCTTAATCAAGTCAGAAACAACTTCAAAAAAAATCCCAACCTATGGTTCTTTCTTCCACGATTTTCATCTACTTTCTCTTCATCTCTTTATTTCAATTAACAAGCTCACTCCCTATACTTCAACTAATCAACAATAATAAAGGTTTAAATCATGTCCAAAACCTCCTAAATCAGAATTTCGTTGCACTCTTATCATTCTAGGGCTCACGGCTAAAGGAAAAAAGCAATAGAGGAAGAGGGAAAATGAAATACAAGGGACCTAAAGCTTATTTACCTTGCTTTTCTACTAAAGTTGGAAGGAACCACAGCAAAACCTTCAGCCAGCAGTAGAACAGTGGAGTTCGACGGTGAAGAAAGAGTGAAAACTGAAATTGGAAAAAGAAGTGTCTAGAGTAATATGTGTATATGTGTAGCTTCCATAAGGTGTTGGGTCTAAGTATTAAAGAAAGAAAAAAAATTCCAATCTTGTCCTAAGACTCATCCAAAATCAATTCCTCTTTTTCTTGAAATTAAAATTTTATCTTGATACACACAAAATTTACCCTTGTACAAATTATGGTATTTAAATCAATCACATAATTAATTCTTTTAAATTTTGAATAGATACAATTCATCATCAAAATATTGAAACATATATCAAAATAAAATAGCACTAGAAAAGAATAAAAATAAAATTAAACTTCTCCAACTAAAATCAATTAAGTTTTATCTTAAAATATGACAATCCAACACATCATCATTATATTTTAATTCTACTTAAGCACCACAACCTAAATATTTTTATACCATAATTTCAACAGCAATAGTAATATAAAATGATAAAATAAATTAACAAATCAAAATAATAAAATTTTCACACTCTATATTAATAACCCTGAAAGACTAGGACATTACGCTATGTGGCCTATAGGATTACAAAGGGATTCTATTGGTATACAGCCCAAAATTTGGTTCATCAAGAACCCTCTAGACAAAAATGGAGTATGTCTCCATAGGCAGCTAACTCCAGCGGCTTCCCATCCTTCTCAGCTGTTAAATCTGAAAAAGATAACAACAGAGAGTGTGAGTTTATAAAAAGACTCAATGAGTAAATGACTGTGCAATAAAAAAGTACAAGTACAAATACTAGCATCACTACCATAAGTAGAGTGAATACCATGAGCACGTATCAGTACAAAAGAATATATATATATATATAAAACATACCGTACTGCGCAACCATAACCCGCAGCCCTTATGCAAGTCTACATTCTTACAAAATAATTCTCAAGCACAATAAAGCATAAGTAAACATCCACATCGAAATACATTATGCAACAATCATATGCAATGTATTTCCACATCCTCTTACACGTACCACATTGAAGTCCATCCCTCAATGGGTTTATTTCAGAGGTCCACCCCTCTGTTCCCACTTTCTGACGTTCTTCCTAGAAATAACCACATCCTTAGGTTACTAGCCAATTCCCTCTCATGGTATGAATATGAAAATAATGATATGTAATGTTTTTCCTACTCTTTCCCACGCTTACGACATTGAGACTCAGTCCAGATTTTTCCCTTAGGACTGTTATTGCTCAATGGGTTTATCTCAAAGGTCCACCCCTCAATTCCCTCTCATACTCACATAATTCTTTTTTATATGCAATACATTAATATGATAAAATGTAATGCACATAACAACCAACAATCCACTCATCATTCACAAATACATTCACAAAACATTTCCCAAATTCAAACACAATTTAACCAATACACATTCCACATAACAACCTCACAAATCACCACCAATATTCCATAAATTAGTTAATACAACTAATTTAGGGAATTTAATAAATATAAGTCTAATTATGGTGTGAATGAGATTTATATTGTACTTGAGCAAATTTTTAATAAAAATAAGTAGCAAGGTCACTCGCTCACCTAAATGCCATCAAGGATTTATCGTGGAAGAAGTCTCGGAAACATAGCCACGAACTCCCTCGAAAACCATAATCAATAAATAAATAAAACAAGGAAAATTCGCACCACTAACTCTGACCTTTGGTCACTCATTTGGTCATAACTCTTATCTAGTAAGTACCAAATGAAACTTATACTATTGGAAACTAGACTCAAAGAACTTTCCCATGATATAAAGTTTGTTAAAAACGTAACGTAGCCTGGCCTGGTATGGCTGGCACCCGGCTGCCAGGCACACACACACTTGGCGCCTGGGCGCCATGGTTTACTTCTTCCCTTTGAAGTGTGGCGCCAGGGAGCCACGATCCTAACCTCATGATTTGGCCTTATTTTGGGTCAGATATGACTAGATCTTCATCATTTTCCATGATTTCTTCCATGGGTTCTCATCCTTGATGTCTAAAGAGTATTTAGAAACCAAAACCCTCAATTTTAACTAACAAACGAGGCCAAAACCTCAATTTTACCCTAAATACCCTTAAAACTAGGAAATAGGGAAAAGTTCAAGAAATCAAAATTTCTGCTTCGATTCCTTGCTTTCCCTATATTACTTGGTAACTGATGACTCGCCCTACCACTAAAAAAAGGCTCATCGAAGCTTAATGGAGGATTTGGAGTGGAGAGGGTGAGGTAGAGAGAAGGAAGAGTGAAAGAGTGAAGGAAGAGTGAAGAAAGAAAGAGAAAAATGAGAAATGAGGAAAAAGGAGTGGGGCTGCCTATATATACCCACCCAAGATGAAATTACTACTTTGCCTTCAGATCAATCCCAATTAACCTCAATAGCAACAAAGCCATAATTTCTCCAAATTGGGTATTTCTCACACTCTAGGCATCACCCTAGTTTTTATTTTCACTTTAGTCCTTCTCTGGACCTCATAAGTACTCAGCTTCCTCTAAGCCTTATGATTACTCTCTCTCCTTCCCCTACCCCCCAACACTATTTCCATGAAATTCCTCTTCCTCTTGTCTTTTCTCAAATCTCAAAAGTATCATCCACAATAAAATACCGGGTTTGGTTATTAATCACCATTTCCATAAATAATATTAAAAAATAATAAATTTAATATGGAAAGATTAAAATGACCAAATATTTCCATTAAATCAATGGAAATTTTTGTTATAAAAATTGTAATACTGCCAATCACGCGATTTCAAAATTAGTGGGTATTACATTCTCTCCCCTAACAGAATTTAGTCCCCCGAATTCAAAAACTCACCATAAGACTTGAAAGGTGCCACCTCAATCAACGAGAAGTGGCATTTCTTAGCTTCCATCAAAAAATGAAACATAAACACCACCACTCACATAGCCTTGCGTTTCTCAAAATCAAAATGGGAACTGAGATCCCTGGTTGTTATACAGCTCCTGTATATCGTGGAGCTCCATAACTTCCCTCACAAGTTTTACCAATCATACACTTGACACTATGAATACCACAAACACAAGCCCACACATAAACACAAACCCACACATATAGTTCACAAAATTATAAAATACATATTCCCCGCCCGAAGGCGTTATCCCGCTCGTACGTGATATCTTGGCCACAGGAGTACTATCCCTCTAGTAAGACTCTCATACTAAGCTCTGGCTTATGTCAAACCATAGTAACTACCATCTCAACCCTAAGAATGTACCATGAGACCTCATCCTATTCCTTATAGGTCTACATTACCATGAGGAATCCAACCATGTGTCCGGCTTCTTCGGTCGTACCGTCATCCATAACATGTATCCCACATACAGAACAATGCAAACAATCACAATCAACAACCATATAATGAACCCTCTCCATATTCCCATTTCCCAAGCCTTCTGGCTTTCAAGTGCATCCTTCTTAGTCTCGGTCCACATGCCCTACATTAACAACTATCAATTTTGGACCTCAGGAGTACACCACCCAGTTTTCACACTTCTATCCATTAATCATTCAATACATTTAAGTTCTATTAGAGGCCAATCCCAGACTCCCATCCTTTCCCAGATGTTAGCCTTTGAGTCTCGACGACGTCAGTTGGCTACAGTTACTAAGAGGCCTATTTTAGGGACCCAGTTCATAAGATGAACGTCCTGATTGGCTTTCCTAATGCAACCCCTCACTCTGAGTCTTACCAGACTCATGGGTACATTAAGCCTGTCCTTATTCTCAGTCCCTTAGGCCATGTCGATTCCTAATAACAGGTCAACAGGAACATGCCCGTAATCGTAAACACAATAACTTATTGGTCAAGGCTTTAACCCCAAACCATAAAACAAATACTAAGCCTACTAAAGCTTACCCCATATTTCTCCAAATAAATTCATATTTGGGATCTTACATATTTATGCATATACACATACCCCATGCTTTTTCATACGCAAGTAATTACACTTCTACACTCATCTACACACTCTCCTCCTCAAACTAACACTTGTACCACCCAATCAACTAGGCCCACATGCCTTCTCGTAGGTACAGTCTCCTCTAAAATTCATCGACTCTTTCCAAAAGAGAAGATGTACCTATAAGTATGCCATGGAAACAGTTTGATTCTAAGATTTCCTACCATATGCCACCATCCCTTGATTCAATCCTTCAGGACTATAGGTCCCAAGAAGGTCATTATGCCAAATAAACTCCCGAAAATCACCCTTTACCTCATCTAACCTTCTCAGTGTAATGACTTCACGAATCCTCGCACCTCACATCTACTGTATCCTCACTCATTGGTTATCTAGAACTTGTCTCGTGAGTCTTTTCTTCTTTCTAAGACTAATCCTACCTACCTAAGCACTCTCACCACACATTATCACTACCTACGAACCCTAAATCAATGGGTACAACTTAATCAAGTTTCCCCAAAAGATTTACAACTCACTCCAATCTCCCTTATGTCACTTTCTTCCTCTATGGTGTCTCCTCTAGGAGAACTTTACAAACTAGGTGGTTCTTCTTCCCCAACCAAGTCTTACTTCGCTAGTTTTCTCTAGGACACATGCTCATACATGCATCCCCACCCTAACTAACGTAACTACCTCAGCGTCCAACCCCCACGATGCATCTTACATCCTAGCCCTAAGCCCATCTCACGTGAGCTTTCTTCCCTCTCATGTCCCTTTTTCTTCCTAGGTTCTTCTGTTCTTTTTGTCCCCTCTATCTAATTTCAACTCAAGATAATTTGGTTGAAATACATACCTATACACAACCAACTAAGATGCCATCGACACTTATGGAAGTGAACCATACCCAAATCCATAGAAGTGTAGATTCCCGAACACCCACACTCATCACTCCATGTAATCAACAACAGCCAAAGCCATAATATGTTAATCACACACCCTGTGAAAACATTCCTACTCTATGACAAGACGTACTACATACACGTATTCATGTAAAGTATTTAGGTTATAAATATGTGTTATAACCATTCCTCAACTTTTCCTAACAGTCCCATTTCCACTATTCATTAAAAGATATTAATGAAAATTTGTTCAAAATATATACACAGGTACCCACCACAAGAAATCCCAACAAGTTTTCTCTGACTTGCTAATATATATATATTCATAAAACCCCTCATACATTGACAAGACAAGTCTTATCATACCCTTCTGAATTAGTGACTGATACCTCAGTTCCCCACTTACCATTTACAACCTCATTACAAATACATATATAAATGCATATGTATATATATTCCATCAAACACATAAATTTTCATATCACAACATACCAAATCTAAAATAAAGTATTACAGATAGTTACACATCACATGGAAATCTCGTATTTCCACAATACATAACCACACACACACCCACATCCCATTCCAAATAATTTACAACCACCTCGGTAGTAATGTAGCAAAGTTACATCTGACCGAGCTCGTGAGCTCCTAATGCTTCAAGGATTTCTCCTCCATCTAGAGCCAAAAACTTGCACACACTTCTTATGTTAATAAAATTATTTCTGACTCACTCCACTAAGGAGTAAGTCACAAAAGAGAAACTCAACATCCTATAATGCCTTTTATGGAGCCTAAACCTATGGTCATGCTGCACAGTTCACAACAATAAGAAAGGGCCCTTAAAGAACACCAAGCTCTATAATCTATAAGAGACCTAAAAATAAACTTTCCTTCTGATACCGTTCTGTAACACCCTGAAAAATAGGCACGTGAATATACATACATTCTAGGGTATACCTCAGTGGTATCCCATAATTTCCCTAACTATTACAGGACCTAGGTGGCCTATAGGATTACAGAATGATTCTACTGACGTATAGCCAAAAAATTGGTTCATGAAGGACCCTCCAGACAAAAATGAAGTATGTCTCCATAAGCCACTAACTCTAGCGCTTTTCTATCCTCCTCAGTTGTTAAATCTAAAAAAGATAACAACAGAGAGTGTGAGTTTATCAAAAACTCAGTGAGCAAATGACTGTACAATAAAACAAAGCACAAGTACAAATACCAGCATCACTACCATAATCAAATTGAATACCATAAGCACGTACCAGTACAAAAGAATACATATAAAATGTATTGTACCATACAACAATAACCCGTGGCCCCTATGCGAGTCTACATTCTCATAAAATAATTCATAAAACAATTCTCAAGCACAATAAAGCATAAGTAAACATCCACACTGAAATACATTATGTAATAATCATATGCAATGTATTTCCACATCCTCTCGCACTTACCACATTGAAGTCCACCCCTCAATGGGTTTCTTTCATAGGTCCACCCCTCTATTCCCACTTTCTAATGTTCTTCCCAAGAATAACCACATCCTTGGGTTACTAGCCAGTCCCTTCTCATGGTATGAATATGCAAATAATGATATGTAATGTTTTTCCCACTCTTTCCCATGCTGACCATATTGGGACTCAGTCCAGATTTTTCTCCTCAAACTATTATTGCTCAATGGGTTTATCTTAGAGGTCCCCCACTCTGTTCCCTCTCATTCCCATAAAATTCCTTTTTATATACAATACATTAATATGATAAAATGTAATGCACATAACAACCAACAATCTACTCATCATTTACAAACACATTCACAAAAACATTTCTGGTTCACGCCACTACGATGTTGAATCACCCAGAAATGAATTCGTGGCAATTTTGCAGTATAATGGTCCCCAGGTCATATTCACTAAAGGAGCCTCACTTCTAATTACTAATTAATTGTTCTAAACACCCAAATACTAATTAAAAGCACATAAAGGGGGGTTTATTGGCAGTAACAGCAAAAACATAAATAAACAACAACAATGAACAACAACAGCAATAAGTCAGTAGCATAACAAGTTTGACAATAACAGAAGACCATGCAACCAGCCACTAGGATTTATAGGAGTGCAACTATCATCACTTAACTCATTGAGTCAATTTTGTTCTCATTTCACCATTTGGTTCTTTGTGAAAATGATTCTAGAATAACTTTCAGAATTTAATGCTACTAACTATAGTCAAGATTATCTTCATTAACTATAACTAGATGCATTTCAGAAGAAAACCTCAACCAAACCAAGTTAAATATAATCTTACTAGTCATTTCGTTCCACTCACTTTTTTAATCAGTCGACCAAGTTTATATCTCATATATATATATATATATATATATATATATAAATTAGTTTATGTTCCTTCTCAAGTTCAAATTAGAATCTGACAGCAACATAAACATAAAAGCAGAATAGAAATGAAATGAGTTGAAATGGAAAATAAAACACTTATCTTGCACTTTCAGTTCAAGCTACAACATCCCAAGGTCCTAGTGACTGATTACAATGGAGATTTAGCCTTCCATAAGAGCAAAACAGCAAAAGGAAAACAGAGAGGAAAGGAGAGCTGCAAAAATGTTAAGTTACATAAATGAAAAAGTGTCTTCTGTTACAAAACTGATGACCTAAAATGCCTTGGAATATTCTACCCTAGATGCTCAGTTGACTTTCAAAAGGAGAGGAGACATGTGGCTGATTTCCTTCTACAAAAAGGGAACAACATACAGCAACAGGAATTCATCAAAATGGTGCAGCATAAGGCTTCTTTTGCTATGCAGAAAGCTGATATGCCATTTTCAGCAAAGTTTGGGGAAGAGGTAAGCAAAGGCTGGCTGCATGCAGAAGATAATCTGGATTGAGGGCCCCACATGTCTCCACATCAGCAAAAACGTAGAAGCAAGTCCCAGTCAGCATCTTACTTATCAAAAAAATGCCACATAAGTGCCATGTCAGCCAGACTATCCACCTCAATGCCACATCAGCAGAAAATCTCCAAATTTAAATTCTACAAAGCACACAAATGGATTAAATTGAGTCTTTAAAAATTTAAGTCCTAAAATATGAAAATGATTCATTTTTCACCCAAGATTAATTTAGACCCAATAAATCACAAAGTGCAATAAGATTGGAGAATTACAATAGATGAAAATGCAAATAGACTAAATTAGGGGTTGAAATGTATATAAAAATGCTAGATATCAATTTCTCAAATCCAAACACAATTTAACCTATACGCATTCCACATAACAACCTCACAAATCACCACCAATATTCCATAAATTAATTAATACAACTAATTTAGGGAATTTAATAAATATAAATCCAATTATGGTGTGAATAGGATTTATATTGTACTTGAGAAAATTTTTAATAAAAGCAAGTCGCAAAGTCACCCACTCACCTTGATGCTATTAAGAATTTACCATAGAAGAAGTCCTGGAAACGTAGCCAAGAATTCCTCGAAAGCACCTAAAGCCAAACCATAATCAATAAATAAATAAAACAAGGAAAATCCTCACCACTAACTCTAACCTTTGGTCACTCATTTGGTCATAACTCTTATCTGGTAAGTAAATTCTAAATGAAACTTAACCATTGGAAACTAGACTCAAAGAGATTTCCAACAATATAAAGTTTGTTAAAATTGGAGTCCGGGCAAAAGAGTTATGGCCATTTAAAAATGGACCAAGAAACCTGTTGTAGCCCAACCTCGATATTGCTGGCGCCTAGGTGCCATACACACAGTTGGTGCCTGGGTGCCATGATCCTGACCTCGTGATTTGGCCTCAGTTTTAGGTTAGATCTAGGTAATTCTTCATTGTTTTCATGATTTCTTCCATATGTTCTCATCCTTGATGTCTAGGGAGTATTTAGACACCAAAACCCCTAATTTTAACTGACAAAAGAAGCCATAATATCAATTTTACCCCAAATACCCTTAAAACTAGAACATAGAGAAAAGTTCAGAAAATTAGAATTCCTACCTTAATTCCTTATTTTCCCTACGTTGCTTGGCCACTGATGACTCGCCCCACCATTGAAGAAAGGCTTACCAAAGCTGGTTGGAGGATTTGGAGTGGAGAAGGTGAGGTAGAGAGAAGGAAGAGAGAAAGAGAGAAGGAAGAATGAAGAGAGAGAGAAAAGTAAGAAATGAAGAAAAAGGAGTGGGACTACCTATATATACCCGCCTAGGGTGAAATTACTACTTTGCCCCCAGATCAATCCCAGTAACCCCAATAGCGGCGAATCTATAATTTTCCCAAATGGGGTATTTCTCACACTCTAGGTATTACCATAGTTCCTCATTTCACTTTAGTCCCTCTCTACACCCTGTAGGTACTCAGCTTCCTCTAAGCCTCAGGATTATTCTCTCTCCGTCCCTTGTCCCCCAACACTATTTCCATGAAATTCCTTTTCCTTTTGTCTTTGCTCAAATCTCAAAATTATCATTCGTAATAAAATACCCAGTCTGGTCATTAATCTCCATTTCCATAAATAATATTCAAAAGAAATAAATTAAATTTGGAAAGATTAAAAATGACCAAATATTTCGTTAAAATAATGGAAATTATCGTTATAAAAATCATAATACCACCAATCACGTAATTCCAAAATTGGCGGATATTACATTTCATTCCTTTTTATTTACTTTTCATTTCAAATTAATTCAATTGGGACATGCATGGGTACAAAATTTGTGGTCCTTGATTGGTTATGGTTTATGAAACAGTTAGGTAATGGAACAAGATATTTCCTAGACACGTGATTAGTGATATAATTTACATAGATATGTGCATTTGAATGAGAAAATTTTGTCATAGTAATGATATATATATATGACTAGTATATAGATTGTTGATTGAGATTAGTTAATAGGTTAAGTTGTTTACAAAGGGACCACATATTTTACTTACTTTCGTTTTCAATTTTGCTATTATTCCCATTCACTATTCTTTTTACTCTTCACCATATGTAGGGGTAGGTCTAGTGTTAAACCCAGTTGCTAACAACGGGTTTGTTAGCCTTGGTGCACCTCAACCCCAGCTAGTAGGAGGTGTTGTTAGCCTCATATGCCAACTAACACACATGGAATAGATTATTATAGATATGGAAACCATAAGTATGAGACTCATGCATATATGGGATGGTTAGCTCACGCCTTATTGGCTGTGTACCCATGTATATATGGTGATTTGCCCTCTGCAAACTATGTGCTCGTGATGATTATAGTTTGGTTGGGTTTGTCCCCGTATGTAGTTATATTTATTTTATTTTCTTTTTTAAAATGTTTCCTTTTTCTTCATATCCTTAAGTATGGTTTACATTATTTATTTATTTTTACAAACTTCTTACAACTCACTTTCTTAATTTATTGCTTATGTTCTTTCAAATTTATTTCCTTCCTCATGTTTTTCCCCCATGGCATGGTTATGTTATTTACTCAATAAGCTTGTGTATGCTCATTCCATTTTCTTTGTATTTCATATAGAAGTATTGATCCTGGTCCAACTGCAAAGGTATAGTTGTTGACTAGCAATGAAGAGTCCTTGGTGAGTTTTGCAGTTTTTGTGTTGTCGATGGGTTTTAGAGGTCTACTCCACCACATTGCGGGAAAGGTCTTGTGGCCATGGGTTGGGTTTGATGTTGATTGTTTTGTTGTAAACGTTGTATAATTTCTACAGTTATGTAGTTGTTTATCGAATTTTATATTAAGATGAGATGCATGTATAGATTTTTATATGTATAAAAGTGGCTTTGTTATATTTTCTCCGAAGTCTCTGATGGGTTTTATATTCATGCTTGAGATATATATATGTTTTGAGTTGTTTGTAGTCTAGTCAAGTTTTAGGCTTATGAGGGTGGAATATATTCACCTTCATGCAAGTCAAATTTTTGAGGTGTGACAATAAGACAGTAGCCTTTTTTTAGGTAAATTAAACTAATATTAGAAAATTGTTGGATATTTTCCATTAAGGTTGCCAATTGAGTTTGTATCCTTTGATCAATTTTTGTCTACATCCTACTTTCCATTTTAGCACTCATGTTCCATCTTTCTTTCCCACTCAATTTGTTGTATTTACAACTTTTGCTCTATTTTGCATTTATTCACAACACACCATTGCAAAAGGGACCCATGCATCATTATCGGCTTGATTGATCATTCTTTTTCTTTGAGGTTTTTCCCCATAGCCCTCCCCTTAAGTATTGCTTTATAATAATAAAATTATAATACAAATTCAACTTAACAACAAAAGATAATTAATTTGCAAATACACATGAATTTCTTGTGAACCACACCACTTCTCCTTCTTTTGTCTTACAAGTATGTTGCAACTCCCACATTCAATTAGGTGGTGGCTCTTTCCCCTATTTCAACGTCCTTCAATAATTTCTAGAACTTTTTAGCTTAGACATTTGGCTCTTCATTGTTTATAGAGCCATTATTTGCTTCCTATATATTTGCAAATCCATATGCATCATGTATCATCCCAATCATATCATCCTCTTCATCTTCTTTATCATTGTTTACTTCAACTTCATCATGGCACTCATGATGTGGTCTTTCGGAATGATATAGTGGTTGTTGTTTAGTGGCATTTTAAAACAAATGCCACTAACTGCAATTATCATAGCGATTTCCACGAATGCCACTATATAGTGGCGTTTGTTTTTAAAACGCCACTATATAGTGGAATTTGTAAGAAAAATGCCATTACGTAGTGGTGTTTTATGGTACAAATGCCACTATACTCTTAAACCAAAACATGATTATTTTAATGTTTAATTTGTCCATTTCGGCTTATGGCTCTGAGTCAATAGTTTTTGGATTCCCAACTGTACTTCTGTGACTACTTCCCTTATGGGAAGGCCCGTAAGGTCAAGTCCAATAAGTAAGGAAAAAAAAGTACTAGGCATCTTCTTCTAGGTTGACTCTTCTCTAAACTCTTCTTTTATAACCAGAACAAGGGCTTGCTTGCCTAGTTAATCTTTCATAAACAAGCACTAAGTGCTCCCTAAGCCTAAAGCTCCGTACTCCTGACCACTCTCGTTTATCATTATCTAGAGCTTACCGATCCAAGGTTGCTTTGCTCTCCTCTGTAACGTTCTTATTTTACTATACTAAAATTTGAATTTTTTTTTTCAAATTCTAATGCTTAATACTTGTACTTTCAAAAAGAACATTCTACAATTATTCTCAGTACAAATCATAATTTTTTCATACATAATAATTCAAATTCTAAACATAAGATAATTTTACATTCGTTCAAAATTAATTACAAATCTGCCATACATAGTAATTTGACTTCTAAGACTTTAAAAGATCTATAATTCCAATACTTAATTAACTTGAGTGCTCTTAAAATGTTCAATCAATCTTTACACATTTTCCCTTATACTCAGCCCCTGAAATGGTCAATTGGAAAAGCACAAAAAGGTGAGATAAAGGTATCTCAGTAGCTAGCATAATTCTATAAAGATTTATAAATATACCATTTCAGTCATAAAAGTACTTATATCATAAAAATCAGTCCATGTAATATACATTCTCGGTTCAGTGCAATAAGTTGATGAAAAATTAGCAAGCTGATATATGAATAAATCATGGAATCAAGAATAGTTGGTGGCACACTCAACAACATGGAAAAGATAGTCTGCAGAACTATTTTTCCAAGCTGAACATGAGAGAAAGGCTACTGCAATCCTTTAACTCAAGCTAGAAAGATTCCAAGCTAAAACATGGAAATATAATTTCCAAGCTGACATGGAAATAGAATTTCCAAGCTGACATGGAAATAGAATTTCCAAGCTGACATGGAAATAGAATTTCCAAGCTGACATGGAAGCGCAGCTCCCAAGCTAAACATAGAAGTAAACTTTCAAGCTGATACCATGTTAATTTCATCATGAAAAACATATTTTACTTTAAATAAAACTTCATGTACATAAAATATTCAAGTAGTAAAACAAGCTTTTATAAATTGCTAAGCTACCTGTACTTTATAGTCTGACTTTTTAGCTCAAATAGCTATTCAATCCGTCTTGAAATTCGTTTAACAATTTCTGACCTATTCAAACAGTATATATAACCTTATTTAAAATCTTAAATAAAAAGATTCTAGAATATCATCTTTCCTCATCTTCTTAAATTCCTAATTCTATCCCAATTTCTATTCATTGGGTTTCATCGTAATCTCATATTAGACTAATATTTTTCAGATGATATGTATAAATAAATATCATTAATTTAAATAACATATATATATATATAAATCTAAAAGATCATATTTATATATAGTTAACTTTCTAAAAATAAACATATATGTATATATATATATATACATTTACATGTTTATATAAAACTAATTTTGATTATCCATATATAAAATATACAACTTAATCAATTAATCAAATACTTATTTATTTGTAAATAATTTGTATATATGTAAACTTATAAAGTTAATACATACACTTATGTATCTAATTATATATATATATATATTAGTATATAAATATACTAAAATAGCATAAGGATATATAGAAATATGTGTATCATGTAGCTAAATTTAATTGTCCATATCTAAAAATATATGGCTTAGTTAATCAAATGCTTATAAATTTGTAAATAATAGAAATATATATATATATATATATATATATGTAATCTTAAAAAGAATCAATATATATATATATATAAACAGAGGTGTAATAAGATTACTTAGCAAATATACTATATATGTATTTATTCATGTATAATATATAGATACAAGAATAAATAAAATTTTTTTATAAATTTTTACGTAACGATATAAATAACCAATTTAATTAAAATAACTTATTTTTTAGTTAACATATTACATAAAATTAGGTTCTAGTTAAAACTAGATTTTTCTTAAATTTCTTTAATTAGTAATTACAAACTTTTCTATTATTCAGCTAGGTCCCTTTTGCAATATTTTTCCTTTTTCCTTTGCAAGATCTAAGTTCACAATTAGTTTCCTCTAGGTCCCTAATCCCAGAATATATTTTTTTCTAAAATTAAAACAACTTATATAAACTTTTCATTTCTTCCAGTTTAGTCCCTATTCAGTGTTTCACGTTTTTGCTTGAGAGTCAGAAGCTAAAACCTGCCCAGATTTCTTTCTTAGGTGTTTCTAGGACCTATGTGACCATTTTTACCCAAAAGCTAAGCTGAAGAAGTAATTACATCAAAAACTAAAATTTCCTAAGAAGTTACCGTTGAACGTGAGGCATTTTGCACTGGTTTTAGTTCTGATTTTTGCTTCCTATTTACTGCCACTTCTCCTTTAACACTTGTGTGGGTTAGTAATAGAAGAATCTGCCCAAAGTAGCCCAGAAAAATTGAGTTTAGTGTTGCTATTTGCTTCTTCCAAAAACCTCTATTTTATGGTTGAAAAACATAGGGATATTTTTCTGCTACTGTCCAAGCTGTTGTATTCTCTTTTTCTCACTCTCTCTCGGCTGTGAATGGTGCAAGGAAATGGGAGGAAGGTGCTACTATTTATAGCTGAAAATGGGAGGCAAGTGGTGATTAACCAAGAGTCAAAATTTTCTACTGTTAAGTTGGAAAATCTAGTTGTCATGGATACACTTGGTTTGTCTTGCATGGATTGCGTATTTGAGTTCCAGTTTGCTGCCTGTGCTTAGCCGAAAAGTTTGAAGCTGGAGGTTTGTGGATTTGCTGTCAAACTTTTCTTTTTCTTAGCCGAGAGCATGGAGGCTTCTTCATTTTGGTTGTGCATGTGCTGTCTTTCTTTTTTTCGTGTTTTCCTTCCACTTTGCTGTCAAGTGCTCCTAAAAACTGAGCTGTCTTGTGTATGAGCTGTCATGTGCTTTGTTCATGTGTCTTTTATGTGTTGCCTTCTCCAAGTACATATATATATATGTATATTCTATTATATTTGCTTTATGTGCCTATCAAAATTTCCGTGCTGCCACTTAATATATATATATATATATATATTATGCTATCTTCTTGTTTTCTTCTTTCCACTGAGAATGCATGTTACCATCCCTTCATACATGTATGTATATATATATATATATCATGATCAATGTAGATAATTTAAAATCCTACTAATATATATATATATAAATCATAGAAACAAGCTAATCAAACATATAGAAAACATCATCAAAATATCCTAATTCTACCCATAAGGTGCCCAAATCTTGGCTCTGATACCAAATTTTTGTAACGTTCTTATTTTACTATACTAAAATTTGAAATTTTTTTTTCAAATTCTAATGCTTAATACTTGTACTTTCAAAAAGAACATTCTACAATTGTTCTCAGTACAAATCATAATTTTGTCATACATAATAATTCAAATTCTAAACATAAGATAATTTTACATTCGTTCGAAATTAATTACAAATATGCCGTACATAGTAATTTGACTTCTAAGACTTTAAAAGTTCTATAATTCCAATACTTAATAAACTTGAGTGCTCTTAAAGTGTTCAATCAATCTTTACACCTTTTCCCTTATACTCAGCCCCTGAAATGGTCAGTTATAAAAGCACAAAAAGGTGAGATAAGGGTATCTCAGTAGCTAGCATAATTTTATAAATATTTATAAATATACCATTTCAGTCATAAAAGCACTTATATCATAAAAATCAGTCCATGTAATATACATTCTTGGTTCAGTGCAATAAGTTGATGAAAAATTAGCAAGCTGATATATGAATAAATCATGGAATCAAGAATAGTTGGTGGCACACTCAACGACATGGAAAAGATAGTTTGCAGAACTATTTTTCCAAGCTAAACATGAGAGAAAGGCTACTGCAGTCCTTTAACTCAAGCTAGAAAGATTCCAAGCTAAAACATTGAAATATAATTTCCAAGTTGACATGGAAATAGAATTTCCAAGCTGACATGGAAATAGAATTTCCAAGCTGACATGGAAGCACAACTCCCAAGCTAAATATGAAAGTAAACTTCCAAGCTGATACCATGCTAATTTCATCATGAAAAACATATTTTACTTTAAATAAAATTTCATGGACATAAAATATTCAAGTAATAAAACAAGTTTTTATGAATTGCTAAGCTACCTGTACTTTGTAATCTGACTTTTTAGCTCAAATAGCTATTCAATCCGTCTTGAAATTCGTTTCACGATTTTTGACCTATTCAAACAGTATATATAACCTTATTTAAAATCTTAAAAAAAAAAGATTCTAGAATATCATCTTTCCTCATCTTTTTAAATTCCTAATTCTATCCCAATTTCTATTTATTGGATTTCATCGTAATCTCATATTAGACCAATATTTTTCAGATGATATGTATAAATAAATATCGTTAATTTAAATAACATATATATAAATCTAAAAGATCATATTTATATATAGTTAACTTTCTAAAAATAAACATATATGTATATATATATATATATATATATATATATATATATATATATATATATATATATACATTTACATGTTTATATAAAACTAATTTTGATTATCCATATATAAAATATACAACTTAATCAATTAATCAAATACTTATTTATTTGTAAATAATTTGTATATATGTAAACTTATAAAGTTAATACATACACTTATGTATCTAATTATATATATATATATATATTAGTATATAAATATACTAAAGTAGCATAAGGATATATAAAAATATATGTGTATCATGTAACTAAATTTAATTGTCCATATCTAAAAATATATGGCTTAGTCAATCAATTATAAGTTTGTAAATAATAGAAATATATATATATATATATATATATATATGTAATCTTAAAAAGAATCAATATATATATATATATATATAATTATGTATGTAATTTTCGGTGAACATATACTTATATATGGCTATACTTAGATATATATATATATATATATATATATAAATAGAGGTGTAATAACATTACTTAGCAAATATACTATATATGTATTTATTCATGTATAATATATAGATACAAGAATAAATATAATTTTTTTATAAATTTTTACATAATGATATAAATAACTAATTTAATTAAAATAACTTAGTTTTTAGTTAACATATTACATAAAATTAGATTCTAGTTAAAACTAGATTTTTCTTAAATTTCTTTAATTAGTAATTACAAACTTTTCTATTATTCAGCTAGGTCTCTTTTGCAATATTTTCCCTTTTTCCTTTTTTCTAAAATTAAAACAGCTTATATAAACTTTTCATTTCTTTCAGTTTAGTCCCTATTTATTGTTTCACATTTTTGCTTGAGAGTTAGAAGCTAAAACCTGCCCAGATTTCTTTCGTAGGTGTTTTTAGGACCTATGTGACCATTTTTACCCAAAAGCTAAGCTAAAGAAGTAATTACATCAAAAACTAAAATTTTCTGAAAAGTTACCGTTGAACATGGCGCATTTTGCACTAGTTTTGGTTTTGATTTTTGCTTCCTATTTACTGCCACTTCTCCTTTAACACTTGTGTGGTTAGTAATAGAAGAATCTCCCCAAAGTAGCCCAGAAAAATTGAGTTTAATGTTGCTATTTGCTTCTTCCAAAAACCTCTATTTCATGGTTGAAAAATAGAGGAATATTTTTCTACTACTGTCCAAGCTGCTATATTCTCTTTTTCTCACTCTCTCGGCTGTGAATGGTTGATAACATACTTTTTCCATTTATTTTAGTCCCTATTTTAGTCCTTTTTGCCTCTTTAATTTTGTCAATTCTCTAATTTTATTATGTTTTGGAATTTATTGGGTATAAACTATTTATGGATTGAATGTGTCTCAATTTTTATATTTTTAGAACTTGAATTGTAAAATGCTCAATTTAATTCCTACAAATTTTAATTTTGGAGAGAAAAGTGTTGACATGGACAAAGATGATGATTTGGATGCTAATGTGGCACTTTTTGGGTGATGTAGATGCTTACTAGGATATGCTGGATGTGGGGCCCACTTGAACTCTTATTCAATGCCATGTAGTCAGAATTTTTGGGCAGAAATATTAATTTTCGTAGGTCAAGAAAAGCATGGCTGAAATATTAATTTTGCCATGATATTCTGCTGCTGTTCTGCTGCTGTTTGTCACTTTCTGCTGCAGAAATATTAATTCTGCTGCTGCTGCCATACCATTCTGCTGCTGCCATACTTTTCTGCTGCTGCAGAAATATTAATTTTACTGCTGTTTTGCTGTCAAAGTGCTGCCATATCATGGAAGAGGCATCCAAGGAGGCATCTAGGGCAGAATATCCCTTTAGGCATGTGTTAGATCAGTTTTATATTTGCAAAAATCGAAATTTATTAAGGAGGCTAAGTCATTTTTCTGATGGGAGGTCCTAGCACCATTTTTCTGCCTTCCTTGGGCAGCAGTGGCTGGGAGCAACATAGAGGCAACTCTCTAGCTTGGTTAGAGGGAAAGGAAGCCTTCCCACTTGGGAATGGCTCTCCTTCTCCCATTTTCTTTCCTTTTCTTCCATTTTCCTTCATAGTTTGTTAGTTTTCTGTTGTATTTTGCATATTTCTGTCATGTTCTTATTCTCTTCCATGTAATTTTCTGATGTTTAAGGAGTGATGTAGTTTGGTTCTATGATGTTTTATTGCTGAACAATTTCGATTTTAATGCACTTTCGTTTAATGGAATGGATTTTATCCTTGTAATTTCCACCGTAAATTAGATTATCTAGATATAGATAGTTTTATTTATGTGGCTTGAATAATTTTCTTGAGCTTCATAACTTAATTGAATGGTTGATCTAAGATTTTAGTCAATTATTTTGGTTAAGTTAGATTGTGATTTCAAAGCTTTTGGATTCAATCATATTTTAGAAAATTGGCCAACATTGAATGGATTGTAATTTAATTGAATTGTTCTTCAATGATTCAAAGATTAATTTGTCTATGAATTAATCGGATTAGACCAACGAAATCAATCTCATTTTCTTGTGTAGTCGGTCATTTGATGAAATGGAAATTGTACTTTAATTCATTTGGACCAATGAGTATTTTCTCGGCCAAAGTTCTATTTTATTTATTGTCCTATGAAGCTTGTTATTTATACATGCATGCGATTGCTACGTATTTGTAATGAGTAGGACAAGAGATAACATGTCATATGCGATTGCGGGGCATTGATGTGATTAGGACTTCATCGGATTATATTTGAGTTGTAGATTAGTGAAGATATTCCTAACTATAATTTTAATATAATTCAGTCTTAGAAGACTTTCTGAGAATTTTAGATTGAAGATTACATAATAGAATTAGCCAAGAATATTCAAAGGAAATGATGATGATGTACAATTCCATGAAATTTGTGACCAATCCACATCTTTTCTCTGTTTTGTTTTCTATCTAGTTATTTAAATTTCAGTTATTTATATTGTGTTGTTTCAATCATCACCCCCCCTTTTTTGTGTAATTTCTGAAATTTCCCTCATAAGTCTTAATAGCATTTCACTTAGCCTAATTGAATTTTATTTGATACCTCAATCTCTGTGGGACGATACTCTACTCATCACTTTATTACTTGTTGCGACCCAGTATACTTGCTGGAATATTTTATGTGTTATAAAATTATACGCACCAAGTTTTTGGCGCCGTTGCCGGGGATTGATGGTTGTCAAATTGATTTTTCTTTAAAGCCAAAGTGATGTTATTTTAGACATTGTCTTTTCTTGTTTTAGTTTTTACAATTTCAAGCGTTTTTAGCTTTTCAAGTGTCTTTATTAGTTTCATTTCTTCTTGTTACCTTGCTTATTTGATATATCTCTCATGTTATTTCTCTTTGTTGCATGTGAGGTACTTGATCATTTTCCTTGACGAAGGAAATAAAAAAAAATCAAAGAGAAAGTAAGGAAAACAAAGAAGAAGCGACGCTAAGCATAGACACCAAATAAAGTCTAGCTAAGGACTTTAAACCAAGCGCTTTTGGGAGGCAACCCATGTTTTTCTAATCTTTCTCTTTTTAATTTTGTTGTTGTATTTCTTTCGTAATTTTAATTTTTTTTAGTCTTTTTCTGTTGCCCATTTTTTTTTTCTCTGTTTTCTCTGTTTTGGCAGAACTTTGAGTCATCTTGCATGAATATTCTGTACTGTTTGGCTATGGTTTTTGCCACTTTCTTTACATGTTTTTAAACCTTTATATGTCTTCTAGTTGTAGAATTTTATTTGGAGTGATTCGCATCCGTTTTGGGGTCGTTCTATGTCGGTAAAGCCGTGTCGCCAGAAATTCTGCACTGCAGAATTTTGCTACTCTGTTTTGTCCGAATTTAATGCTCACTTTTTAAATTTTTGATGGAGTTTTGGTGTGGAATTATGCATGATGAAATAGCTAAAGTGTAGATTGACTTAGCATGAAGAGAATTTAGTCTTATTTCTCTAAGGAATTCAAGTTAAATGGCAATGACGTTGACTTTAATGAATTTGTAGTAATAGTCTTTTAGCTGTGAGGATTTGAGCCTAAGTGAAAAATGCTATTCTTCTTGTTGTGTGTTCTCTATCATGGATTGTCACTCTAGAACTTGTCTTGAATCTTTGATTGAGGCTACATATCTTGTACATACTTGGAAATGATTTAGGCATTTGTTTCTTGTAACCACTTTTAGCCAAATAGCCATCCATTATCATTGTTTCCATTGTATGCCATTTTGTGCCTTATCCATTTTCTTTCTTGTGTTCTTCCACCACTTTTTCTGCCTACAACAATATTTTTCTCTTTCAACTTAAGATGTGAGAAGTATTTTAAATTCTTTTAAGGGATTGATATGCTGAAAAATTTTGTGAATTTTGGGGTGTTTTGAACTATATTTCTTCTACTTCCTCTCAAGCAAAAGAAAAAAAGACTGGCCAGTCAAGAAGAAGAAAAAAAAAGGAGAAAGAAAGAAAGAATAAAAAAAAAGAAGAGAAAAAGATAATGAAAAAGAGGAGCAGATAGAACATTGAGACCCAAATTTATTTATACTCAGTCTCTTATATTTCACTTGTAAATGCTCTTCATTTTCTTGAGTTGTTACCATATTTTGTTTCATTGTTCAATCTTTCCCTTTGTTTCCCACTATTTTTCTTACCCACGTTACAACCTTGTAAAGTCCTTTTGATTCAAGTATGTATTAGATTCAAGTAGTGGAGATTTAGATTCTTGACAAGCTTATGGTAGTGAAATTTGTGATAGGACGACTTTGAGTGATTCCCTCTTAAACACTTGAGAGAGTAGAGGATAAACACCTTACCTTGTGAGGAGATTGTTACTTGAATTCATTCTTTTCGAAATAATTGCCATGGAGCTTGAACTTTTTAGAAATTTAAGATTTATTTCTCCTAATGTAAATCTTTCAAAATTTTAATTATTTCATTGTTGTATATTTTCTACACTTTTTCTTGCTGTGCTTATTGGGATTCTCTGTTGTATTTAATTTATTTTGCCCAGGAGTGCAAAAGGCCTAGTGTGGGGGATTTGATAACATACTTTTTCCATTTATTTTAGTCCCTATTTTAGTCCTTTTTGCCTCTTTAATTTTGTCAATTCTCTAATTTTATTATGTTTTGGAATTTATTGGGTATAAACTATTTATGGATTGAATGTGTCTCAATTTTTATATTTTTAGAACTTGAATTGTAAAATGCTCAATTTAATTCCTACAAATTTTAATTTTGGAGAGAAAAGTGTTGACATGGACAAAGATGATGATTTGGATGCTAATGTGGCACTTTTTGGGTGATGTAGATGCTTACTAGGATATGCTGGATGTGGGGCCCACTTGAACTCTTATTCAATGCCATGTAGTCAGAATTTTTGGGCAGAAATATTAATTTTCGTAGGTCAAGAAAAGCATGGCTGAAATATTAATTTTGCCATGATATTCTGCTGCTGTTCTGCTGCTGTTTGTCACTTTCTGCTGCAGAAATATTAATTCTGCTGCTGCTGCCATACCATTCTGCTGCTGCCATACTTTTCTGCTGCTGCAGAAATATTAATTTTACTGCTGTTTTGCTGTCAAAGTGCTGCCATATCATGGAAGAGGCATCCAAGGAGGCATCTAGGGCAGAATATCCCTTTAGGCATGTGTTAGATCAGTTTTATATTTGCAAAAATCGAAATTTATTAAGGAGGCTAAGTCATTTTTCTGATGGGAGGTCCTAGCACCATTTTTCTGCCTTCCTTGGGCAGCAGTGGCTGGGAGCAACATAGAGGCAACTCTCTAGCTTGGTTAGAGGGAAAGGAAGCCTTCCCACTTGGGAATGGCTCTCCTTCTCCCATTTTCTTTCCTTTTCTTCCATTTTCCTTCATAGTTTGTTAGTTTTCTGTTGTATTTTGCATATTTCTGTCATGTTCTTATTCTCTTCCATGTAATTTTCTGATGTTTAAGGATTGATGTAGTTTGGTTCTATGATGTTTTATTGCTGAACAATTTCGATTTTAATGCACTTTCGTTTAATGGAATGGATTTTATCCTTGTAATTTCCACCGTAAATTAGATTATCTAGATATAGATAGTTTTATTTATGTGGCTTGAATAATTTTCTTGAGCTTCATAACTTAATTGAATGGTTGATCTAAGATTTTAGTCAATTATTTTGGTTAAGTTAGATTGTGATTTCAAAGCTTTTGGATTCAATCATATTTTAGAAAATTGGCCAACATTGAATGGATTGTAATTTAATTGAATTGTTCTTCAATGATTCAAAGATTAATTTGTCTATGAATTAATCGGATTAGACCAACGAAATCAATCTCATTTTCTTGTGTAGTCGGTCATTTGATGAAATGGAAATTGTACTTTAATTCATTTGGACCAATGAGTATTTTCTCGGCCAAAGTTCTATTTTATTTATTGTCCTATGAAGCTTGTTATTTATACATGCATGCGATTGCTACGTATTTGTAATGAGTAGGACAAGAGATAACATGTCATATGCGATTGCGGGGCATTGATGTGATTAGGACTTCATCGGATTATATTTGAGTTGTAGATTAGTGAAGATATTCCTAACTATAATTTTAATATAATTCAGTCTTAGAAGACTTTCTGAGAATTTTAGATTGAAGATTACATAATAGAATTAGCCAAGAATATTCAAAGGAAATGATGATGATGTACAATTCCATGAAATTTGTGACCAATCCACATCTTTTCTCTGTTTTGTTTTCTATCTAGTTATTTAAATTTCAGTTATTTATATTGTGTTGTTTCAATCATCACCCCCCCTTTTTTGTGTAATTTCTGAAATTTCCCTCATAAGTCTTAATAGCATTTCACTTAGCCTAATTGAATTTTATTTGATACCTCAATCTCTGTGGGACGATACTCTACTCATCACTTTATTACTTGTTGCGACCCAGTATACTTGCTGGAATATTTTATGTGTTATAAAATTATACGCACCAATGGTGCAAGGAAAGGGGAGGAAGGTGCCAAGGTTTTAAATTGCGGTTACGGTTGCGTTGCGGGTCGCTGCGATTGCAGGTGTTGCGGACGCTGCGATGCGGTTGCGGTCATTGCGGTCGTGAATTTTTCTTTATTTGCACAAAATATATAAAATATGTATATAATTGTTTTAACCTTTAATTTCAAAAATATATGACATATTATATATAATATTTATATTAATTCCATAAATATATACTCTTATTCTATGCAATCATGTTAATTTTACTTGAAAAAATTAAAAAAAAAAGATAATTAATGTGTTAATAAGTGAAAAATCATATACAAATGTAATTACATAATTATCAAACAAGATTACAAGATATTAATCATCATTCATCACCACATAGTTGAATGGTGTGGAGGATCATAACATGTAGTTTCACTTTCAGCATCACCATGGCTTGCTCCTTGTTGATGAAAAGCTTGATAAGATGGTTGATAGTAATTAGGCTCTTGATGGTTCATTGAAGGTTGATAATATGGTGGAGCTTGATAAGAAGGTAGCTGATAGGATGGTGGATAATGACCTTGGCTACTTTGAGAAGATTCACCAATGCCAAAGTCACTAAAACTTTGTGAAAAAGAGATTGAATCTTCAAAATGTTGTCTTCCATCCCTTTCAGTAGGGCAGTATTCAGGAAAAGATGATATATCAATACAAAAACCTTGATCACGCATAGTATATGGAGTGTCCTGATATGGGTCTTGTTCTCTATATTCATCTCTCCCATGAATATTTTCTGCACTACCACCACCTCTACCACCACTATTGCTGCTTGGCGGACTCAAACCACCATTAGTATCATTACTATCACTTTCATCATCATCATCATCATCATCTGCTTCTTCTTCTATTATGTCCTCATCTTCAGAATCCATTCTAGGAAGCCATTCTGCATTTTGAAGTCCATCTAGTACTGGGTCTTCCCTATCTTCAATCCATGGAGACAAAGGATCATCTTCATGGAATATGTAATCAAGATTAATTGGGTTGAAACTATTTTCTATTTCTTCTGAACTTCTTCTTTTCATATGTCTCATCTTCAGCTTCATGTTGTAAAAGGTAAAGACAATTTTTTGTAATTTGTTATACTTAAGTCTAATTCTTGTCTTTGTATGAATATAACTAAATGTACTCTAATTCCTTTCACAGTTTGATGCTGAAGTTGTTTGGCTAAGGACTTTAATTGCAGTATTTTGGAGCTCAAGAGCACATGAACCGTAGAGCAACCACCATTCAGCTATTTGGACAAAATAAATAAATAAATTATTTAGAATATATAAAAATAATAAAACTACAAATGGTTAAACAACAAAAAAAATATTATTATATCTAGAAAGATTGGTAAGAAGAAAATAAAAATAATATTTTTATCTAAGTGGTCAACATTTTTTATAGAATAAAAATAATATTTTTATCTAAGTGGTCAACGTTTTTTATAGCAAAAATATATAAAAAGACCATAAAAAATCTTATCATACCTGGATTCATACGAGACCATGCTCGTTGAGCTATATCTGTACCAAAAGTCTCAGCTTTATCCCGAAAAATGAATAACTACACAACAACATATAATATAAAATGTAAATACTAAATACACAATATTATATTTTGAATATTTATTATAACAAATCTTTTAAAGTTATATACGCTAACCTGTTGCATTGCTTTGACTTGATCATCTAATTTTCTTTCTAACTTAGAAATTGCATTCTTTGTTCCCTCAAATGTTTCTTTATAAACATCTTGTCCATGTGAAACTCCATATTGAAATTGAGGGTTGAGAAAATAACCTGAAACAAAAAGTAAAAGAAATTTTCAATTAATATCCAAATATGTAAATTGGTCTAATAACTTGCAATAAAATAAAACTTATATATAGAATTTACCCGCTGAATGTAGATCAAAATGTAGAAATTTCCACCGCTTATCTATTATAGCGTTATAATGCAAGGGATAGCGACAATTTTTCTCTATAAATTGTTTCGCTCTATCAATAGCCTCGTAAATGAAACCCAAAGTTGGCTTTTCATCACCGTCAACAAGTCTTAACACTTTAACCAGAGGCTCAAATACTTTCAATATGTCATTAGCTTTGGACCAAAAGTGTTCATCCAAAACTATTTTTTTTGCATCATGCGCTGGTCCAGATTTTTGCCTTCCCAAATTTGGACTTTTTGAATTTGTCAGAGGTGAACATATTTTTCAACACTTCTTTTTGCTTCACAATAGATTGCAGTTGTACAAATAATCTTCCAACACATAAGACTAACAGTCTGGTTATGCCTGGACGAATAATCTTTCTGCCTTTAGTGTATTCTTTCATAAGACTAACAGTCCAAATGTGGTTATATATAAAAGTTGTGATCACCTTTGCATCTTCCAACACTTTTTGTACATTGGACTTTTTCCCAATATCCTCTAAGCATAAATCCAAACAATGAGCTGCACAAGGTGACCAATAAATATGTGGCCTTTTTTCCATCAATTTTTTTTCCAGCTGCCTTCAAGGCCCCTTCATTATCTGTAACCACTTGGACTACATATTCTTCTCCTACTTCTTCCACAACTTTATCAAGTAACTGGAAGTAGTAATCAGTATTTCTACTAGCAACACTGGAGGTATCAATAGATTTTAAAAAAATAGTACCTTTACTGCAATAGACAAGAAAATTCATGATATGCATATGATTGATACTGTTCGTCCAACCATCGTACATTATTGCCACACCTCTTTCCTTCCATGCACCTTTGAGCCCTTCGATCCATTGTTTCATTTCTTTGTACTCGTCTTCCAAGTAAACATCATAAATCTCATAAGGTGTCGGAAATCTAACACCTAGGCTACCAAGACTGGTGACGGTAGTAATTAAACTATGCAACCATGGAGAATTAGATAGGTTCATAGGAAGACGCTCTTATATTATAAATTTTGAGACCGCTTGCCCTAACTTTTTTCTCAACGTCTTCATTAAATTAGTTGTAACTTTTGGTTGCTTCATACTTTGACTTCTAACAAGATCAATATCTGTGGACCTCAAATTAAATGCAGTATCTTCTACACTAGACAGACGTTGTCTACTAGCACCCACTGCATGACCACGAGAGCTTCCACCCTCATCATACACATTTTGTGCCCCACCTATTTGATGTCTAAATCTTTGTCTATCTTCCCATTCATGTTGAGCTCTCCTACTTTCTTGAGTTGCATATCTCATTTGCATATCATCATCAATAAACCCTTCTATTTCATCATCATCGTCACCTCGCAATCTTGCTTCAAATTCTTCTTTTCTTTTTCTTGAATCAATTTTTTTTGATTTAGTATCTGTCAGAAGTTTCATCATACCCTCTCTGACAATTTTAGTAACTCTAGGACAAGGAGAAACGTTCCCTTGAAAGTGTGCAATATGTTCCTTTATTCAAGTAATTCCTCCTTTCACTATCTTCCCACAAAGTTTACAGTGTATATTGTTTTGATTTCCAGGTACAGGAGTTCCAAAATGCCAACCAGGATCTGTGCTAGGAGCACCTTCAGCTCTTCCAGATGGAAATTCTTCTCTTGGTGGCATTATTTATATTTTGTAGTACCTATTAATAAAACATAACAAACTTCAAGAAAAATATAATATATAAAATAATAATGATCAATCTCAAATTCTCGAATCTAGTGACGTAGCCATTTTCTAAGTCACATAACATATTGAAAGAATAGGCTATTTATTCCTTTAATTAGCATGTTTTAAATGCAATAGGGTTATAAAAAAAATAAAGTTAAAAATTATTTTTAAATTTCTTTTTAATTATTTTGTTTAATTTTTTTATTATGTTATTATACATAATGCTTATTTAATTTATTTTCATCAATTCTTATCATAATCATGTTCTCATAATTATTTTTCATATTTACGTTGATATTCCAACTAAACAATAGAATGCCCATGCCTAATTGAATAAAATTTTAGACAACATTATTTTATTCCAGCAAAAATTATTTTTATTCCCCAACAGCATTATATATAATAACATAATAAAAAGAATAAACAAAATAATAAAAAAGAAGTTTAAAAATAATTTCTAATTTTATTATTTTTTATAGCCCTATTGCATATAATAACATAATAAAAAGAATAAATAAAATAATAAAAAAGAAGTTTAAAAATAATTTTCAATTTTATTATTTTTTATAACCATATTGCAATTAAAACATCTTAATTAAGGGAATAAATAGCCTATTCTTTCAGTATGTTATGTAACTTAGAAAATGGCTAAGTCACTGAATCTGGATTCCAAATTCTCAATTCTCAAATTAAAAAACCAAATAAACTTAATTTGAATATCATGAACCATGAATCATCACATATCATATCCATAATTTTATCACACAGTTAATCTAAAATTTAATCATAGATAAGATTACTAAATTATTAAATCATAATATCTACAATTTTATCACATATTAGATAGATCAAATAACAAATACACATAATCTAAAATTCTAAATAAATAAATCAGTGATTCAATATCAGTATCACATTCACACATCACATTATCACATTCCCACATCTTAGTATCACACAGTCACATACAAATCACAAATCACATATATTATTCATAATTATCATTGCATCTTCATCATATCATTTTTTAAATGTCACAAAAGATTAAAAAAATTTCACACTTCCCACTCAAAGGACCCACATAGGACACGGCCACACTCACCTATTTTTTCACTTCCCACTCAAATTTTCAATTCCCACTCTCTTTCTTTTTTTTTTATAATAACTTCCCACTCACTCCCATCACGCCGAAACCTCTAGAATCTAGATCTACTCTCTTTCTTTTTTGATAATAATACTCTCTTTCTTTTTTTGATAATAACTTCCCACTCACTCCCATCACGTCGAAACTTTATAGCCTTCTCCCTCAATCATTTCAGATCCATTCATCCAAGCACCCAAGGTCACAAAAAAGTCAATTTCACTTCAGTCAAGAATCACAATTCACAACTCACAAAAATTAAACTTACATGAGGGGAGACACTGAGAAAGGCCGTGAAGATGAGAAAGAGAGACTCACAGCAGTCTCGGTGAGGCACAGTCGAACGCGATGGTGAGGGACTGAGGGTTTGAGAAGGAGATCAAGCAAGAGCAGTGCGATGTGCGAGTTGGTGTGCGTGAGTGGTCTGCGAAGACAGATCAAGACTCTAGATCGAATATGGGAAGAGGGATTTGAGGCCACGATCGCAGAAGAAAGACAAAACGGAAAACAGAGGAGGAGAAGGACTAAGTTCTTCTAACTTATGTACTAACGGAAAACAGAGGAGAGGAGATAGAAAATAAATAGACACTACAAGAAAATTAACTTTTAGTGGCGACTTTTTGGTGGTGACCAAAAGTCGACTTTTGGTGGCGACTAAATAAGTCGCCACTAAAAGTTGAGTTTCGGTGGCGACTCTTATAGTCGCCACTAAAAGTCGACTTTTGGTGGCGACTATAGTCGCCACCAAAAGTTTTTTAAAAAACTAAATAAAAAAACTCAGATTTTTTAAAATAAAATAAAAAATTAGACTTTTGGTGGCGACTATAGTCGCCACCAAAAGTCTTTTTTAAAAAAAAATAAAAAAAATCAGATTTTTTAAAATAAAATAAAAAATTAAGACTTTTGGTGGCGACAAAGTATTTTTAAAATAAAATAAAATAAAGTCAAATTTTTTAAAATAAAATAAAAAATTAGACTTTTGGTGGCGACTATAGTCGCCACCAAAAGTATTTTTTAAAAAAAAATAAAAAAAAGTCAGATTTTTTAAAATAAAATAAAAAATTAGACTTTTGGTGGCGACTAAAAGTATTTTTTAAAATAAAATAAAAAAAAATCAGATTTTTTAAAATAAAATAAAAAATTACACTTTTGGTGGCGACTATAGTCGCCACCAAAAGTCTTTTTTTAAAAAAAAATAAAAAAAACGTCAGATTTTTTAAAATAAAATAAAAATTTAGACTTTTGGTGGCGACTATAGTCGCCACCAAAAGTCGAATTTTTTTAAAAAAATAAAAAAAGTCATTTTTTTACTTAAAAAATTCAATTTTTTTTATTTTTCTTAATTTTATTTAAAATAAATTTAATTTTTTTAAAAAAATTAGATTATCAGTGACGACTGAAGTCTATTTTTTTAAGTGAAATCGTTTTTTTTTTTATAAAATTAGTTGAAGTTGGACTTTTGTGGTGACTCCAATAGTAATAATATATTTGCTTTTTGTTAAGTTTAATATTATTTTATTTTTGTTTTATAATATTTTTGACCTAAAATATTTTTAACAGATTATATATATAGATATATATAATATTTTGCACTTACATAACACAAATGAAGCAGTGGCAGAATGGCAAGACACACATGGCTGCAAGCAAGGGATCTAGGTTCGAATCTCAGGTATGCACATGTTTGGTTTAATTTCAAATAAACTTGAATATTGCACACAAAAAAATCGAGTCAGCTCGGGATAGCGAGTTATTGGATCGGCCAAGACCCGCACGAGTCGAATGGATCTCGGGTCGACCTTCCGGGCCAATCCGTATCTAAAAAGATGACGAGTGACTTTTGGTGGCGACTTTAGGTAGTTTTTGCTGACACCAAAAATCATTTTTTTCACGAATTTTTTTTTTTTTGCAATAAAAATAACTTTTGGTGGCGACTAAAGTCGCCACTAAAGGTAACTTTTGGTGGCGACTTTGAAAGTCGCCACCAAAAGAATCAGCCACGGACTTACGCCAACAACTTTAGTCGCCACTAAAAGTCGCCACCAAAGACTTTTAGTGGCGACTTTTAGACTTTTGGTGGCGACTTTAGTCGCCACCAAAAGTCTTTTTTTTTTGTAGTGAGACAAATGAATGAAATCAACGAACAGTGGCCAGCGAGTTTCAGTGGACGACGGAGACGGCAGTCTTCAACGGG
The DNA here is from genome assembly GCA_037074585.1 of Biancaea sappan. NCBI lineage: Eukaryota > Viridiplantae > Streptophyta > Magnoliopsida > Fabales > Fabaceae > Biancaea > Biancaea sappan. Next base: position 68,100,527 of record CM073490.1, read on the forward strand.
TAAGTAGTCTCTCTCCCTTTTGAATAGATCTAGGGTTGAAAATGGGATGCTTTGATGTTGTGTTCACTTTTTCTGTCGATTTTATATCAAAACCACAATAGAACTGTATTGCGCCGCAACAGAACGGAGTTGCGGCCACAACTCCGTTTCGTTGCAGCACAACGCAGCGTTTTACAGTCACCCCGCAATTGCGGGCTGATGCGGATGCGGCCATCACCGCATCCCCAATATTGTGGCCGCATCGCAATGGTGCGGTCGCAATTTGAAACGCAGAAAGGTGCTGCTATTTATAGCTGAAAATGGGAGGCAAGTGATGATTAACCAAGAGTCAAAAATTTCTGCTGTTAAGTTGGAAAGTCTAGTTTTCATGGATACACTTGGTTTGTCTTGCATGGGTTGTGTATTTGAGTTCCATTTTGCTGCCTGTGCTTAGTTGAAAAGTTTGAAGCTGGAGGTTTGTGGATTTGCTATCAAACTTTTCTTTTTCTTAGCCGAGAGCATGGAGGCTTCTTCATTTTGGTCGTGCATGTGTTGTCTTTCTTTTTTTCGTGTTTCCCTTCCACTTTGTTGTCAAGTGCTCCTAAAAACCGTGAGCTGTCTTGTGTGTGAGCTGTCATGTGCTTTATTCATGTGTCTTTTACGTGTTGCCTTCTCCAAGTACATATATATGTATATTCTATTATATTTGCTTTATGTGCCTATCAAAATTTCCGTGCTGCCACTTAATATATATATATATATATATATATATATATATTATATACATATTATTATTAACACCAAAACTATTTTATGCACAAGACCAATTATCTAGATTAGTATAATTCTTTTTTTATATTATAGTTATTTTAAATAATTATTTGAGTAAGGACTAAATTGAAAATAAGGTAATATTAATTACTAGATATTTAATAATATTTCATTTTTCTTTTAGTTAAATATTTTTGTCCAAAAAATTTCTTTTGTATAAAAATTCCTTTTGAATATGCAATACCTAATATTTAGTAGTAATCTCTCATAATTATTAAAAAAATATTAAAGATTTAATCAATAACAAATTGGGGTGTTACATCCTCTATCGATTCATTAGGGGTTTACAATGACATGGGAAGAGCAGTTACTCTGCTCTATTGTCCATTTTTGAGATCAATCGATGACTTTAACAAGTGAGGCTCATATAGGCCATATCCATTGGACAATTCTAGAAAGTCCAACATGTGCATTACAACAAAGGATTCTAACTTTATAACTATTGCCTTCTTATTGCCATTGATGACTAAACCATCTTTGAGATTTTTCTTCATTAATCATTATTGGAGGATAGGTGAAATTGGTTAAAATATATAGATTTCTCTCCCTTGGATCACAAAATTATAAAATTCTAGTTGGTGAAATTGGTTAAAATATATATAAATCAAGATATATATCCATTTTTGTTGAAGATATTAAAAAAATGCAGTTAAAGATTAAATTAACTTCATTTAGGTTCATTTTATAGTGGCATTTATGTTCACTATATAATTGCGTTTGACTCTAAAACACCACTATGTGATGGCTATTAGTACTGAAATGCCACTATATAATGGCATTTGATCCTAAAACGCCATTATATAGTCTTGAAATGGCACCAAATACTTTTATACTTCAAACGTGTCTAGGGTTCCTTCATCACTTCCACAAATTCCCAATTCCAATCCCTCCCTCCTCCTTCCTTGCAGTACAATTCCTATAATCTTTAGTCAATGGTGAGCATGAGTTTGGCATCTCACCCACCCACACAAGAAGGCTTCCTTCCTCAAGTCCGGCTTGTCTTCGAAGTCTAGTAGAATTTCCCAGCGCAAGTAAGCCTCACGCACCACCTTTTTCTCGGGTAGCTTTACTTTTCCTCTTCGTCCTCGGCTCCTCAGGCTTCCTCAGAGTTAGTCCTCTCTTAGGTAAATTCTCCCTGTGATTATGGCTCACTAGCTCTCAGCTCTAGCCATCCCTAGATTCTCCCTGGTTCTGGTTCGTGTGGACCATCTGTGGTTCATACAAAACGGTTTTGGTTCAAATGAACCATCTGGCAATTTGTGGTTCATATGAACTAGTTCTAGTTTGTATGAACTATATGTGTTTTATATGAACTAGAACCAGTTCGTCTGAACCACAAATTGCCAATTTGGAAGGAAATTGTGTTGTATTGGTAGTGAGTTTTGGATTGGTTATGTGTATGCACTTGGTCTATTTAGGAAATTATCTTCCCTTCTTATGTTCTTGACTTGATTGAATTGTAAGCGTTGTGGTCTGAAGAGAAGTATAGAGTCAGTTTTTCAAGTATTCACCATTACATCATATAATAAATATATCGGTAGAGCCACAGGCACTGAGTTGAGTTTCGTTTGCTTATCGGCAAAGAAGATGAAATTAAGAAATAAGCAACAACATGGAAACAAATGCCAAAACTAGGAGGGCTATGAAAAAAAAAAAGAGTTGATAATTATTAAATTTTATAATAATTTATAATATGTAAGTGAAAATTCACATATAGGTAAGCAAAAGGGGTAAGTTAGGTGAAAAATTCAAATGTTTGTTTCTTTAAAAATCTCATTTGGTGGTGTTTTAGTTGGATATCCAATATGAGTTCTTATATAACATAACCTCATTTATTAAATGTCTTTTACTTATGGTTTAGGTATATCTTGCTCCACATAAAGGAAACAGTATAAGAACATAATAATTGTGAATTTCAATGTAAAGTAGAAAGAAATATGTTTGAGGAGCCATACATGTAAAGTAGAAAGAAATATGAACTAAAGCTATCAGGAAATTAAAAACAAAAAAAACAGAATAACTTTAGACCTCCGGCAACTTTCCTCCAAGGCGTGTAAATTTAGCTTGATCTTTTAGGTAGTCTACAACTTCCTCAAGTTCTTGCTTTGCATCATCAAAACTTTCACATCCTTAAAAGTTTTTACAACCTACAAGGAGAAGGAAAGAGAGATGGAGATTAAAAATATGATTATATAAGGAGGTGTGGCTAAATTTCTGATTTGCTGATATATTGTATATGCAAGACCTTCCATATGACAAATAAGGAAACTCTAATAACTCATTTGATAGTATTAGATGTATACTTCAAGAACTAATGGTGGTGGTAAAATTTTCCAACTTATTGTTGACTGGTCCACGAAATAGTAAGTAATGGCATAATTAGCCAAGATTATCTTATTGGGATAATAAAAGGATTTGTACATGTATTATATACATCATGTCACTGTTCATTAACCTATTGCATTTACAATCTTTTAATATTAGCGAGCAATCTATCTTGACAATGAGTTTTTATGGTTTGGGTATATCTTGCTCAATATATAGGAATGGAGAGCTAGGTTACTGGAACAATCTTCTTCTATCAAATGCGCTTCAATATTTTATATGTTCCAATAAATCAATGATCTTTAATAATTCAAAAATTAAATTGATCCTTTAAACATAAGGTCTTTCAATTTAGTTATTGGATGAACACTATTCTCTCAAATTCATCTTTTAAAAATAAAATCTTACTTTGTCTTCTCAAAATTTTCTCTCAATCCAAATATTCCATTTATGTAAGGCAAAAAGAGAATCTCACATGGTCGTTAACTAATAATATAGACTTCCAAGTGTCAACAACTCCCAAAATGATTTTTTTCTATTTTGGCATTGGAATCTTATAAATACTTTTAGAAAAGATTATTTTGATTCAAAAAGTTAATAAATTGAGATACTTTATCTCTGAAAAACCAAATTGGGAGTAAAATAATGTTTTGGAGATCAAATTAAGTAATTTTATCTTTAAATAATAAAATTTTAAAAAATGATCTTTAAAGAACTAAATCATTAATTCACTTAATTTTCTTAAATCCTTTTCTTTTCTTAAATAGAGTATGATTCTTAACTCTGCTTTAGCTTTGTTCTATTAATTCTTACATTAATTAATGTTTTTTGTTGATGATTGTTCCCACTTGGACATCAAGTTATAGCTTATTACTCTGGCCACAAATAAGTTTAAATTTACAGCTTATAGAATTGTTTGGTTGTTTAGGAAGTTGGAAAGTGAGAGTTGTGGATGAAATCATCGAGGTAAAGCAAGAACAATATTATTGTTCGGAAATAGTCATCACTCTGAGGAAGATAGTTAATTATGAAGGGTAAGGTCTTTTATAATTATGTATGTATCTCTAGTTTCATGTTATTAGATTCTCTTAACAAATGTTTTATAATTATGTATGTCTCACTCTGAGGAACAATATTATTTTTTTTCCTTCAATCTTAACATGTGTTTTTTTTTTATTTAAGCATATAAGAATGAAGAGATTATTTAAGAAAAAGAGTAGATTAGGCTCCATTGCGAGAAATAGAGCGTCTAGTCGTGGAAGTACACTATCGAGTCCATCAGCTAGTTGTGGTGTAAAGCCACTAAGCTTAGAGCTAGTCATTCCACTTCACACGCAGACAACTCCTCAGGCATCATCTTCATCAACACAAACTCTGGACTTAATCACCACAACTCGAGGCTCTATTGCCACATTCCGAGATTGCATCGCCACAGCTCAAGACCTCTTCCACACAGCATTCTCACATCGGTTGTTATTGGATGGTGGAAACGATTGGTAATTTATTTCATTTTTATGTCACTAATTAATTTTAATGTTATTTATATATAAGTTAAAGAAATCTTTATTTCTTATAGATAATAATGGAGTTGTGCAGATTGAGCGACTATCGGTGGATGATTTATAGGCTCTTCCCTTAGGTCAAAGGGTCTAATTGGAGTAGAATAATCATGTGTAGCCCATTGGACCAGCTGCAGGGTTGCTGTCATCATTAGCAAGTCCTGTGGGGTGTAACTACACAGCCCTACCTATCTCTTATTTGGATTGGAAGACGGTTCCACTCGACTAGAAGGAATCTGTATTTTTAAATAATATAGCGGTAGTAGTTATCGATTACTAATTTATTATTTTCTTAATTATAAATATTCTAATTAAGCTTTTTATTTTTATGTTTTAGACCATATTTGTTGTTGATAGTGCTGCAAAAAAGAAAATTCATTGTAAAGAAATTGGCTTGGGTTGGAAGAATAAGCTTCTGTATCTGTACAAGACTCAAAATAACGGGATTAGATCGAGAGAAGAAATAACAGCAGATGTTCTGGCCAAAATTCTAAGGGATGATTAGGTTGCTTTCGTTTGGCACTATTAGAACCCATGCTATCTGGTAATGACACTTTGAAATGTTATTCCTTTTTTTTATCATTTTTTGACAATATAATAACATATTTCATCCAAATATTAGGAGAGAGCTGAGAAAAATAAGGCTAGCAAACAACGTCAAACCCTCAACCACATATGAGGCATAAAGAGTTTGGTTCGAAAAGGAGCTGAGATGTTAAACTTACTTTTTAATCCATAATATAATATTATTTCATAATTAACTAACTAACTTTAATTCTGTAGGCAGCTGAGCATGGCAAACCCGTTAGCAGGGCGGAACTTTGGAATATGACTCACAAGAAGAAGGATGGCTCATTTTTCAGCGATGAAGTGAGAGCCATTAATGTAAGTTATTTTATATTTAAATTTAAAATCGGAGCTGAATTATGACAATTGTTAGTTTGTTAATAATATTTTTATTTTATATTTGCATGTGTAGGAAAAAATATCTGACATTGAATCGCAGGATGCATTAACCCTGGCTTTAGGAAGTCAAGAGCATCCTAGATGAGTGCATGTCTTAGGATTCAAACCATGTCCTTCTCAAGTGTTTGGGCGCACTTCGCGCTTTGCTGGCAAGCCATCTTTTGGTCAATCTATTCGTGAGTTACATATAGAGGTTGCAAATTTGAGGTCACAAGTGGAGGAGATGTCAAGCCTTAGGTCTCAAGTAGAGATGTCAAGCTTCAGGTCTCAAATGGAGGAGATGACTAGAAAGAATAATGAAATGATGCAGCTCTTTCAAAGCCTCTAATAAAATCAGCTTCCTCCTCAATAGCATCTTGCACGAAGGGTAAGTTAGACTAAATTATATTAGTTTTTTTCCATTCAACTAATAAATTTATTACAATTTTTTATTATAACTGCAGTTTTTTTATCAAGGGAGTGGAGGTGGTTCCATACCAGCAACCAACTCTCCATTGTCTTGTAATCAAAAGAATGAAGATAGAGAGGACGATGATGAGGATGATGAAGACGATGAAGATTATTCAATTTGACTAAGGAATTAGGAATGAGACTCTATGTAGCTAGGAGGACTCTTTGATTTATGTATTTATTAGGACTTAGTTTTACTTTAGAAACTTATTATTAATGAAAAATCATTTGCTAAATTTATTTGTCTAACTATACATTGAACTTAGTATATTAATGAAGAATTCACTTGCATTGTTTATGAATTAATTGCATTAAGGTTGTTATTGGATTGGGCTGTCATCTGTATACATTTGGCAGAAAATGGAGAAATAAATTACAATGGGTTCATTCTGTTAATACAGTGACCTTTATTTTTCATTTTAGTGGCGTTTAGAAACGCCATAAAATAATATTGTAGTGGCATTTGGTGTATGAAACACGACTATATATGCATATGTAGCAGTGCTTGTTTACTCAAAAGCCACTATATAGTGGCGTTTGAGATTAGCAAATGCCAAGTTAGAAAAATATCACTATATAGTGACATTTGGGTGGGAAAACGCCAATATTTAGTGGCGTTTGTACCCACATTTGTTAGTAAACGCTACTAAATAGCTTATGTCACTTGATTTAGTGGCATTTCCAAATGCCATTAAATTGGCTAGTAGCGTTTTCAAACGCCACTATATGACTATAATAAACGCCACCATTATATCTTTGTTTTTTTGTAGTGCGATCTTATAAAAATTTCTCCACGTAAGTCTCACACTTTATAACTATCCTAGAATCCTTTCTTCAATAAATCATCCCTAATCCTATTTCACAACTTAAATATGATGTTTATACAACCCTTGCAAGGGCATCTAATCATACTATTCACCCTTGTTTTACTATAAGCCTACTTGAAGAAACCATCAATTCCTCTTATTATGTGCTAAATTAGCACTATTCTTAATGTGTATCTAGCTTTTGTCCATCTCCTACCGCCTGCATTTTCCATTTAAACAATAATGCACCAAGTAGAAGATGACAATTAGCATAATAGAAACTTTCCATTTCCATTTTTCTTTTCAAATGTTTTACTAGAATATCGCAAGCATATTTTAATGTTTTTTTTCTCGCATTGAGGTATGAATATGATCATTTGTTTCAAGTAAGGCACTATCTATGCATTATCTTATCATATTTCAGAGGTATGAATAAAAGCTTACAGCAAGTATAATCATTTTAAAATAATCAGCGCAAAACAATAGCCGATAAAGAGAAACTAATTAAGTCTTGAAACTAATCAATGCGCTTCCTTTCTATGTTTTTCCATTTTAGTTTTTTTATTCCTGCAACAAATAAAATGAATAATGAAGTAAAAGCAGACTTACCAACATGTATATCCAGATTTGGGCAGTTGAATGTGATATTGATGATCTTGGATGACTTTAGTAATAATGCTATCAATTTTGCAAGCTGTCTTGGGGTCCAGAAGCAAATTGTGTAGTCTAATCTATATAAATTTTTTGCGTTAATAATGCCTTCAACAAGTATGCTATCTATTTTTGCACAATTTGTATTTCTATCCCTTTATTACTTTTACTTTTAAAAAGATATATATATTCAATTAATTAAATTTTCATAGAAAAAAGTATGATAAATCTACTTCCAAGTAGAATTGTCAATTTGGGCTGTCAATACTCATTTATCTATGGGCAAGTCTGGGTTTAGCGTTTTAGACCCATTTTGGGTCATCCAATTAACCCGTGGGCTAAATAAATAAATAAGACTTGGCAGGCCAACCTTTTTTTTTTTCAATTTTTTTGCAAAATTTGATTTATTTTATATACAAAATTCTAAGCCTGCCACAGTAAGATAGACATATAGATAATCAAAATTACACCTACCACGATAAGATAAGAAGGAAGAAATCATAATCTGTATAAAACAATTGAGCATGTCGGTTTGCTTCCATATAACCAACTTTTGTAAGGTATAAATAAGCATCACGGTGTAATATTTGGTAAATAAATATGAAGAAATGATAAATAGGAAGCATGCCATAAGTTTTAAACTTCTACGGAGTGATATACTCTGCCATATTTTTGTTTGTTTGTTTGTGTTTACTCATAAAATATCAACCTTTTTTTCTTTTGAGATAATGCTTTTCACTTCTTCAGTATAATCTTAGTGAAAATGCCCCACCATTCCTGCAAACAGACATCAAACTCAGGCATCCGATAAGACATGATATACTATTATTTCCCAATTTCCCCTCCTTGCCAAAATGAACTTTCTTCCCTTTAACACATCTTTTTTCTTTAAAGAACGAAAAGCAACGAAAAGAAAAAGAAATGGAGAAGACATGACTTCTCTTACATGGGGCCTTGCTCTTGTATTAATTTAAATTCCTTTTCTCAGCTGCAACTTCATCTTCAGCCTTCATATCATATCATCTCTCTTTCTCTCTCACTCTTATATCCTCTATATCACAGTCCATTCCACAACTTTGGTTTAGTGCCAAAGCTGCAAACTCTCTTCTGAGGCATTTAACTTTCAAAATCCCAGATCCCTTCTAAAAATTCCGAATCTATGGAAGCATTTCACTTTCATTTGCTTTGTTTACTTTTTCTAACCTATGGAAGCCTTTAATTTTTCAAATCCCACTTTTCTTTTTTTAAGAAAGTCCAAATAAGTTGAATCAAGAGAACAAGAAGGTACCTTAATTTTATTTGCTCTATTGTGAAACAAATCCTTCTCGCAAGCTTCGTGAAAGCTGCTGGCCGGTGAGGGTGGAGAGGGACGTGGATTCTTTGTCGTAAGCACACCAACTGCTAGCGCAATTTAATTTTATATATTTTTTTATTATATATATATATATATATATATAAAGTGCTAATAATTTTTTTTTGGTAGACTTACATATTAATTATTGTATATGTGTACATATATTTGGATACATATGTTGCAATCTATAATTAGGTTCAAATTATTGATCTTTATAAAGTATATAATGGGTTGGACCAATTTGATATATTAAAGTTAGTTTGGGGATGTTTATGTATTAATATTATGATATGTGTAGATACCTGATCAAAATTAATGATTGTGATTAGGCGTTATTAATAAATGAGGTCAACCCGTTGAGCTTGATAAGTGGGTTATGGTTCCTAAGGTTATATAAATTTGGTTTTTAAGTTTTGAGAAAATCTATAATTATGTGTGAGTATCTGACTTAATATCCATCACACAAAATCTACTTTGTAAAAAACAACTGATACTAACCTTAAAGAGCCTAACTTATCCAAAGAACTATTGCTATTGATCAAGGTATGCTCTTTGATTGTTTAGGTTGTTATTGTCATTATTATCAATTCGTCTATCAAGATTCTATAAATAATCAAATCATAATCATTAAAAAAATGTATTTTTTACTAAATTTTGCATTTGAGTAAGATCATGAATATTTGATTGTTTGTTGTTTTAGTTGTGTTAAACATTTCACCAACGTCAAAGTATTATTGCTTCATCTTAGCTGTCCAATTTGCTCCATTTGATCCAATGTTCCTCCATGTGCCATGTTGCAGATCTTTCTCAAGCCGAGCTTCCTCCCTCACCCTCCTTTGTTCTTCCTTCTCTCTCCATCTCTATTTCATCGTCGTCCTCTCACTCTCCAAAGTCTACATTGTTTTCATCGACTCTATCTCCTTAATCCTCCTTTCACTCTTACCTTAAATGCTTCCATCCATCGTGCCTCCATCTACAACTATTGCCTCATGAACTCCTTGGTTCACACCACTATGACTGTCGAACAAGACAGATTTGGATTCTATGGCTTGTTTTGTAGTATAGTGACTCCCCAATTCGTATCTCTCATGGAACCTTGGCTTTTATCACCTAATTAGATGTTCAAACTTGTATTTACGCTAATTACAAGATGGGGGTAATTACATAAACTAAACAACATACAAGACAGAAATGCAATGAAATAGTAAAACAACAATAATAGAAGGTGTAGAACTAGTCACTTAAATCCCTGGAAGTATAACTATCATCATTCTATTCTTAGGTTAATTTTTTGGTCAAGTTCTATCATTTAGTCGTCAAACTAATATTTTCAAAAAAACCTTCCAGAACTAGACTTCACCAAATTGATGGTCAGAAAGACCTTCACTAACCCATAACCTAATAAAATATGATGAAGTCCTAACCAAAATCATTCACAATAACTGTATTCATACATGTCATTTTTGTCCTACTCACCATACCAACCAGTCATAGAAAGTTTCATCCTCAAATGGAATATTTAAAGTAGAAACTATGTTCATACATATGTTGTAACATCCTGGGACCTCGAGATGTTAAGGCTGTTGGGTCTTCAAGTGTGAGTGTACTTTATGGGAGATATTTTCCTCTAACATTAAGGGATTTTCCACGTGGTGGTATGCTCTTGTGTTTAGTTAGATGGATCATAAGTGGACGATGAGATATGAGTGTCGTGAGAAGGTGCTTATATGTAGGGACTTTGGAGGGACTAATATGAAATAAAAGTAAATTGATATGGGTTGTGTTTAAATAGGTGAAAGTAAATAAGTTGTGAAATTAAACATGTCTTTAAGTGAAGGTCGAGAAACAAAAGTTGTGTGCTACGAGGTCTATAACGTCCTCATTTTTACTTAGTTTTACCTATGCTCGTGAGCAAGGGTACACTTGTGTGGAATGTACCATTGTGTGGCAATAGTGGTCACTGAGGTTAAGGATAGTTTAGTAGGGCACGAGATGCCCAAGTTGTATGGATGAGTCTATGCAGTACATGATGTTCAAGTTGGCCATTACAGGATGGAATTGCATGGGGTGGCCTAAAAGGTCGAGGCCGTTGTGAGGTAAGGATGCACAATGTGTGTTAGGCGTAAAGCTAACAAGTGATGGTGAATGTTGGATTTAAGCACCAAAACTGTGTTGGTATTACACCTAGTGTGTGAGTGTGGATTGAATGTATTTGGTATGGATTATATTCATGATCATGGAAATCATCTACTCATTAAGTCTTTTGTACTCACGTTTCCATTGTGTGGTTTTCCATAGCAGGTGGCGGTCAAGGAGCCTTCGCTCGAGGCACTATTGTGCACTCCTATCAAGAACCCGCCTTGTGACGGGTTAATTTCTGTTGTTAGTTTCATTGTGATTTGTGTTTCTTTTGTGTTGCCCAATAGTCATATAAGACACCTAGCACCGTAGAGTGTGTGTGCCATAAGGTAATTGTGTATATGGTATGATTTGATTTCAAATGATTTATTTAATCATGCGAAACGTTGGCATATGTATATTGCTTTATGTATGTATTGTCTGAACTTATGTGTAAAATTTATAGTTGGGATTAAAGTTAGGTTTGCGGTGATAATATCATATTTACCTTCGTGCAGGTCACGGGCTCAGATTAGAGCGTGACAAAAGGAGGGACAAGTTTGCAAACTTAAACAGTCCTTTTATGGTCTTAAACAAGCTTCAAGGCAATGGAATTCTAAATTTACCTCTCACTTGCAATCATTTGGTTTTAAACAATCACAATCTGATAGTTGCAAATGTTCTAATTCAACAAGTTCAAGATTCGTTGCATCAAGCATTCACTCTCAAAGACGGGTGCAACAAAATATTTTCTTGGATTGAAAATCAGTTGTTCTTCTCAAGGGATTTGTGAGACTCAACGAAAGTACATCTTGAATCTCCTTAGTGATGCAAGTCTTTTAGAAGCTAAACCTACATCTACACCTCCACCAAAGGGGTTATCCTTAACTCATGACTCAGGGATGTGCTAAATGATCCTTTGCAGTATAGGCGTTTGATTGGAACTTTGTTATACTTGAATTTCACCAGGCCTGACATCACTTATTCAATTAACCTACTTAGTCAATTTGTGCATAAGCCACAAACAACTCATTGGTCAGCTGCTCTCCATGTTCTCAAATATCTAAAAAATACCATTATTACTGCATTGTTTTTTTTAGCTCATAATTCTCTTTGCCTTGAAGCATTTTCTGATGATGATTGAACAACTTGTAAAGACACTAGACGTTCAATGATAGGTTTTTGCATATTCCTAGGCACAACTTTAATTTCTTGGAAGTCTAAGAAGCAATCAATCGTATCTCAATCATTCAATAAAGGTTGAAAATCGAAGTATGACAGCTACAATGTGTGAATTACAGTGGATTATGTATTTGTTGAATTTGTTTGTTTCAATCCTCTTACCTATCAATTTCAGATGTGATAATAAAGCAGCTACGTACATTTCACATAATCTAATGTTTCATGAGTGTATAAAATGTTTAAAGTTTGACTGTCATATTGTCCGAGAAAAACTTGAATCTCACTTGATTATTCCTCAGCACGTGGGTTCACAAAAACAAGTTGCAAATTGCAAATATTCTCAGTAAGTCTCTAAATGCACCTAGTTTACGAAGATTGGTTGGCAAGTTGGGCTTAATTTAGTTCAGTCAAACTCCAACTTGAGGGGGCATGTAGATGTTATCATATTTTTCTGAAGGCAAACTCGTGTAAACAAGTTTTGTGTTGGAGGCATGTTTTGTAAATAGTAGAGGTGTTAGTTATATCTCGGTTTCAAGTCAGTCAGAAGCTTCAGTTAAGTTAGTTAGTACTTAGTAGACTAGTTTTGTATCTGTGTTCTATATCTGTATACATAAAGTAACTTGTGTAAAGAGGAAATTGATTAATGAAATTTTACCAGATTCAGATTACGTCATTTTACTTCATTTCCTCAAGTAAATTATCCGCCTACTTAAAATTTATACATATAAGACAAACTTGCTTACAATCATTAATATTATTCAAATACACAATCTCATCTATATATATATATATATATATATATATACATATATTTTATTTTTAATTAAAAATTTAAGAATAAAAATATAAAAAACTACATATAAATTTAATCCCATATATGATTGGCCCTGTAAAATACCCCAACCCAAACTTGGTCCATTTTTTTCTATTTTCATCTCAAACTAAAACAACGAAATTTTACAGATAAACATTAAGTATGATTATTCTAATCATTCTGATCCCATCTTCTAACGGTGAATAAGATTGACAATATCAGCAAACATAAAAACGTTGCACTGCAGCTTCATTCCTTACTCTATCTGGAGAAACATTTTAATCTATTCTTTCGTCATTCATGACAGTAGTTTATTATGAGATATTTACAGTATTCTTTCATTTTCTTAATGATAAATTTTCATTCCATCCCTTCATATGAGATGGAGCAGCGACCTCTATATTCTAAGATGCAAAGGCACTTCTTGATTCTGTAAATGCATAGGTGCACTATCTACCCTGATCAGTATGACTAAGGCAGGAAAGTCCTTAAGATTCACAAGCTTATATTTATAGAAAACTTAGGTAATTATTTAAAAAAAAAAATCACAAGTGAATATTTTGTTACAACTCAGTTCGATGATAGGATCTTTAAATAAATTTCCTCAATATATTATGTGTTCATCGAAAAAATTGATAACAAATATCAGCGTCTAAACAATTTCATGCCTAGAGAAAGAGGCCTGCAAAATCCAGATTACTCAGATAACTAACTTGTGGAAAGAATCAAAAACATATTATATATATTAACTCATGAGTTCTTCCCAGCCATTTGCACAATTACAAACTTTGTACCCCAGGGTCTCACAGAGAACCCATTTCTCTTTATGTACACCACCACCCCCAAAAACCAGATAATAAGAGGAGAAAAAAGACAAAAAAACCTTGACCCCCCAAAATTAAAACTACAATGTAGTGAATTCTCCTATATACTATCCATCTTTCTCCATTTATCCTCTTATATATAACTTCCACCCTTTCCTCAACTTTTATTCATTTATACATAAACAGCAAAATCACTAGTCAGAGAAATCTTCTCTTCTCTCCCCTTTACCACCCCACCACCCACCCCCTCCCCCCCCCCCCCCCCCCCCAAAAAAAAAAATCTTCAGCATAAAAGGCATAAGCACCAGAAAACTTCATACGATTTCACAGAATCCCTATTCGACAATTACCTTGGCTTTGGTTGTGACCCTATTGACAACAATGGCTGGAGAAGCCTCTGGCCTGATGGACTACCTAGTAACATGGCCTGAGATCGAGTAAGCATCTCCACCATTGATGGGGTCTGATATGCCTGAACGAGACTTGAGCTATCAGTGGAATCACCTCGAGCTGTTGCTCTTTGCCATGAGTGTGAGCTCAGTCCAGAAAGTATATATGCTCTCCCAGAGGCTTCATATATGTGCCTGCTTGCCATTCTCTCTTGCATTTCCTTGAGTTCAGCATCCAATGCAATGCATAGGCGGTCATGGGATTTGGCGGAAACAGTCTCAGAAAGCACCTTTCGACAATTTTCAAGGATTGATACTGCACCAGTTAAGTCTCCATGTTCGGCAGAAGTTCGCGCCTGGGCAATTGCCTCTGCTGCTTGGAGCCTATTGCGCTGTCTGTCCACTTCAAGTGACATAACCACTTGCCCAGCTACTTCAGGCCTCTCAATCTTTACTTCTTCACTTTCCAATGTTGTGGTTTCCTGAGTCAAAGGATCCTTGTAAACACATTTGACCTTTATTAATGATGTTTCATTGCCTGATGAAATCGGGATGTTAACTGAAACAAGAAAATCCCTTTCTTCATCAGCATACAAGTCTCCAACATCAATAAATCCTTTGCAACCATCAGCCATCAACCGGCTCGGATAACTTCCTGCCTTAAGTGAGACAAGACTGAGGCTCGGGTGTATACACTCGATTCCCACTTGCAGCTCCTGAACAACAACACTGAGGAGTCCTCCAATGCATTGTGCAAATGCATCCTGTATCACAGCTTCGGTCTCAATGAAAGAAAAAGTCCCCCCTGAAATCTCTGACATCGAGTGCATTGATGAAGCATCGTGATCTGCACCAAATCCAAAAGCATGCACTGGAATTTGGAATCCTGAATTATCACAACTGCTAATAGAAGTCGGCAGAAGTAACTGGTAATTTTTTTGAGGTCGGCTAGTACCAGAGCTGTTGACAGTGTATGTATCTTGCCCATCTGACAAAAGAATAATGCTGGCAACTGGATTCTTCCCCTTGCGGTCTTCCATTACCTTGGCACCTTTTCTCAGGCCATCGGCAATATTAGTACCCCCACTTGCAACCAAAGAGTTAACAGCTTGCAGTGCTTGTTGTCGTCCAGTGTTGGACATTCTACGCAGAGGAAAGAGGCGGCGAGCTGTGGAAGAGAAAGCTATAACAGAGAGACGGTCATTGGAACCTAGATTCTGAATAACAAATCCCATAGCTCTTTTTAGTAGTGCAAGCTTAGTCCCAGCCATGCTACCACTGATATCAAGTACCGTGACTAGGTCAACAGGAGCACGAGGTGTTTGAGGAACCTGTGTCAAGCTAGCTTGGAATCGACTGGGGTTTTGTCTTTTGGATTCTGCTGCCGCTGCTGATGCAGCAGCAGCTTTGAGATGAACCAAAACAGTGAAATTACTATATGTATTAGACCTCAGAGCAGCTGACACTTCTGGATGTGTCTTAATCTCTATTGTTTTAACAGTACCTGTATCCAAAGCACTCTTACTGCAAGGGCTTCTCTCAGAAAATACAGGTTGGTGATTTAAAGATTCATCATCATCAAATAGACCTGGCTCAGGAACCTGATGAAGTGGCATGATATGTCTCCGATTCAAATCCCGTCGCAGAGGAGGTAGAGGTAGGGGGTGGACAACAGCCATCAAAGTATCATTTTGTGGCCAACTAATTGGACGCGATGAAACCCTGCCAGGGAGAGGATCTAAAGTGGGACCCAATAAGGGTATTTCTTTCCACTTTGCTCTGCACACTGGACAGATTTGGTTTCCATGTTTCACATTTGAAGCAACGCAGTGGAAATGAAAGGAATGCGAACATTCAGCAGTGAAAATAGCATGGCCACATCCATGTTTCATTTTGGTCAAGCATATTGAGCAGGTTTGCTGAGTGGTCAAAAAGAAACATGTAAGAATGAGGCATACTAGATACTACTGTATAAATAATTGCACACACCCTTCAAGTAATATGAAAACACTTAAATGGACTCCATACATACAATAGGCACATCGTGTACTAAATAAACAGTATTTCTAAGTACAATTGGATTCAAACATCTGGGAAATTATGCACAATGTCCAGAAATATTTTAAATACTACTACAACAAAAGAATGCAGAAATGTTGAGTTCTTGCACCCATACTTGCTGCAAATAATTTATATAAATACCTAATCTTTCACGTCTGTCACATTATATACGTGTTAATCATTTCAAACTCTGGGATCAGTTATATGCTCAAGATTCTTAGATGAAACAAGTTTTAGCAACATCAACCAAATGCATCTACAAACCTTAATATATTAAAGATTCTACGTTTTAAACATTATCAAGAAACTATTCTTTAATGCTGTTAAACTGATCCACTGTGATGTGAAGTGAAATTATGCAAAAGTCTTGCATCAAAGTTTAAAAAAGGGGGCAATAATAAGTTTCTCCATAACATTTTTTCATCTTTCTCAACTTTGATTCTCAATTGTTATTTTTTAAACAAAAAAGGCTTACAAAAGTATCAATCAAGAGATAACCAGCAAATTAGCAGCCTTCTCATAGACTCTGGATAGGATGGAAGGTAAAACATCTAATCCCTCTGGTTCTAGTCAGGAGAAAGTGAATACTCCTGAAAGCGACTGAAGCACCATTTACACTAGCATAAAGATATTCAGATCAGCCACTCAATTTGACTATTTAGCAAATAACGTCTACCTTGGTCCACAAAAATGCTAAAAAAATTTTCAGACCAAAGTAACAAGCTGATTAATCATGTGTTTTTTTTTCCATAAATTAAAAATAAAAAGGGAACTCGGTCAGAAAGAAAGTAAATATCTTATCAACAAGAATTCTAATGACATACATAAATGTGGTATGGAAGCAACCAGGAAAAAATAGTTTCACGATAAGGCCTTGCAATTACATCAAAAGCATTACTGTGAAACAAAACTTCAAATCACTTGATATATATATAATATTGAAAATTGGACTACCTGCATATTTCATAACATAATTGAAAAAAGGAAGGAAACCAAAAACCACAGAAGATACCCAAATTCCTATTCCGTCGTAAATGAAGAAAATTACAAGAAAGGCTAGGTTTTATCATACTATGGGGAAATCGTCAGATTTCAGCAGGCACAAATCCACCCCTCAGCCCCCTCTCTTATTGTTGCTTTAAACAACAATCAAACAATTAGTGTACTAGTATAACAAAACACCCTTTCCCAAGAAAATATAATGGTTGGCATGGATGTGTATTTATTTCAATTTCTCCTACAAAAAGTTTAGCCCGGAACCATTTGAGATCAGTAATTTTTTATTTTTTCTATTTTTCTAAGAATAATTTGCCTACTCCTGCTACTCCATATTCCTAGCAACCAAACAGAGAACATATCAGAATAGAATGAAGTTTCGAGAAACTACCATCATAATAGTAAGGACTTTGACACAACAAGACACCAACCTTGGACGATTTGCTTCCACTTTTACAGAGCTTTAAACCATAGAAAGAAGGGATCGTTGTGGTCGGCTGTGACGAAGCCATGTCCCAATTCACCGGCGAAAGCAAAGCAGCATCAGATAACCTCTCAGAAACCTCCGTAGCAGGAGGCGAAACGTCGTCGTCTAAAGTTCTGGGAACGAACAAGCACAGATTGAGACCCAGCGCCAGCTTCGCTTTTTTCCATTTGCTTCCCATTTTTTCACCTTCGAATCTTGAAACCAAAATGCTGCCTCCACAGGAAAATCTATAAACCGATAGACCCAAAAACTTAAACTCAACGAAAAAGTAAAATCCTTGAAATCCAAGCTCAACCCAGCAAAACCCAGATCTCGAAGAAGGGCTTAAATCAAGCTCTGCTTTCCTTTCCTTTCCTTTGTTCTTTTATTTTTTATTTCCCCCTTTCCTTCGCTAGAGCGAAAGAAAGAGAGAGAGGATGAAGGTCTTTATAAAAAGTTGAAATGGAGCACGAAAACCGAGACAGAAAGAAATGAATGCCATCTATGGTTAAGCTGAAGCCGCAGAGCGTAGAGTGGAAATGGGTAGAAACATTAGCATTTGAAAGAAAGGGATTTGGTGGGAGAAAAATCAGAGCGATTTAGTTTTGAGTGTGAAACTATTTGAGGGTCGCCATCAATGAGGGTATGTAAGCTAAGGTAAGAGTAAGTGGAAAGAGGTGCAGACTGCCGGGGGGGGGGGGGGGGGGGGGGGGAGAGAGAGAGAGAGAGAGAGAGAGAGAGATAGAATTTTGACCTGTGTTGATTTTGGGTTTACCTTTGGGTTGAGTTTCCAGGTAAAAAAGTGGGGGAAAGGCAAAAAATAGAGAGAGAGAGAGAGAGAGAGAGAGGGAGGGAGAGAAAAAAAAAAGGAAAAAAAAAAAGTACATTTTGGTTGAATCTGAATGGGAGAAAGTTGCTTACTTTATTCTTTTTTTCATTATGTCTTGTTTTTTTATTTTAATGTTGGTTGCGTTTGACATGTAAAATAAAAAATTAATTTATAATTTATTTGATTAATTTATAAATTTATTAAAAATACTTAGTAAATAAATTTATTTGAATAGTTTATTTTAAAATATTACTTTTAATATCTTATAGTTTATAATTTTTATATTTTTTTCATATTTTACCTTTAGTATATTATTAAAATTTTCATTATACCATTATTTGTCATTAACAGCTCTCTGCATTTTCTCATCTGTCATCGTCTGTCATTGTTTGTCATCATCTGTTGTCTTCTTCGCATATTATATATATAATATATTTTATATATACATATAATATCTTTTATATAGGCCGTGTTTGGATAAACGACTTATTTTAGCGCTTATCATATAAGCGGTTATATATAAGTTATTTTTAAAATTGAAGAATTTATAAGAACAAATTTCACATAATCTGTTTTTAGGTTATTTTCATAAATTATTCTGAAAAGCTTATGGGCAATATTATAAGTTATTTCTATAAGTGCTTATGTCATAAGATAAATTAGATAAATTCAAAATAAACTTTTCTAAATGCACCCATATAACAAAATATAAGCTAATATATATATATATATATATATATATATATATATATATATATATATAAAATAAATAAAATGTATATTTTAATTAATTTTATATATATAATAATTTAAATTAATTCAATTAAAAAACAAAAAATGATATGTTTATTTATATTATTTTGGAATTATAAAATATATGTTATTTTATGTCATTTTACATCTATCAACTAATTCAGTAACTACTTTTACCAAATACTTATAATTCGATAAGCTAGCTTAACAACTTTTAGTTTTCAACTAAATATTAATTTTTAAGTTTTCAGTTAGTTTATCAATTATTTTTGTTAAACATAGTCATTATCCCTTCTTTCATAAAATATCATCTACTTATTGCGCTTTTTTATTTTTTTTATTTTCTTTGTAATTAAATTACTGATTTAGTAGCAATAGGGATTGAGCCTAATGAAATGAATTAATTTACTACAAATGATTAATTAGATTTGAATCTCTGTTAAAAGAAATACCCACATTTAGTACCTTAAAGTGTGTCAAATAGAATTATCTTGGTAAAAATGTACTTTACCCCCATGAAGTTTTCTCATTGTGCAGATAACCCTCATGAACTATAAAATTAACACAAAACCCCTCTAAACTCTTCAGTTTGTGCGATAAGACCCTTTCATCAAATAATATATTAGTTTGACTAATGATCAACGTTGACTAAGATTCAAGACTACCACATCAACTCTTTTTGTACACATAGACAGTTGAGATGGCTTAAATAATGTCATGTCATCATTTACATCACACACTGTCTTCCTCCTCTAATTTTGCTCCGTTTTTTGTTGTCGTTAATTTCTCCATTCTCCTTCTCTTTTGCATTAATACTTTTCCTTTCTTTTTGTCCTATCCTTTCTTTAATTCTGCCTTTCCTTCTCCTTCTCATATTAATTACCAAGCTTTTAATACTCTTTGATTTGTAATATTTCTTAGTTCGTTCCCTGGCTTCCTCCTCTGCTTTTGCCCTTGTCTTCTGCTTCCATAAATTTCTACCTTCTCCTTCTCTTTCTCTTTTGCCTTTATACTCTTCCTTTCCTTTCGTTCTTTCCTCTCTTTAGTTATGCTTTTCCTTCTACTTTTTGTGTTTATTTCCAAGCTTTTCAGTACTCTTTGATTTGTAATACCTCTCAGTTTGTTCCCTATCTTACGCTTTCATTTTTGCTTCGTTATCCACAACCATTAATTAGTGATTTCCTTCGAGCTCATTCTCTCTTGCCTTAATTTCCTTCTTTTCCTTTTGTTTTGTCTTATGTTTAATTTGGGTGTTGATGTTGGCAAGATTTTCAGTACTCTTTAATTGGGGTTCTGGTGTTTAAAAAAAAAATTAGGACCACGAAGGACGATGGAGAAAAATTTTGTAAGAATCTTTAAGCAAATTGGGTTTATCTCCAGATTCCCAAATATATGGTTTGAATTGGAGTCAATAATAAATATTTTCTACGACATTATGCTCCCTTCACTTATAATGTTCGTTTGTCCATCATAATGTTCATCACTCAATTTCGTGTGTGATGTGGCTTGCCTTCCACTCCATGTGTGATTTGGATGATGACATGACATTATTTAAAGTCACATCAATTGCTTATGTGTACAAAAGGAGCTGATGTAGTAGTCTTGAATCTTAGTCAGTATTGATCATAAATCAAATTAATAGATTAATTGATGAAAGGGCCTTACCGCATCAACTAGAGAGTTTAAAGAAATCTTGTGTTGAGTTATATAGTTCATGAGGATTATCTGCACAATAATAAAACTTCATGTGAGTAAAGTGTATTTTTCTAATTATCTTTAATAGAAAATACTTGTGAGAAATTAATAAAATTATTAGTTTAGTTTTTCTAAAAAGTATAATTATTTTAATTTAATCTTTTAAAAAAAGAATTTCAATTTACTATATAAAATATTACAATTATTTAAATTTAATCATTTTATTGTTAAATCATAAAAATTACTATAGCTAACTTTTATATATTTCATTGCTAAAATTCAATTTTAACATATAAATGGAGTAAATATAACTTTTTTAGAACTAAATTGAAACAATTAATTGAAATTTTACTGTTCAAAAATAAAAATTTACTTAATTTTTTACCACTAATAGTTACCACAAAAAAGGCGGTGCTTCTAAGAAGGTTCTTAGAGGAAGATCATCTCATATGCCCGATTTAGTTAGAAGATCAACACATTTGTTCTGCCTTATTGAAGAACATTTTGTTACAATGAGATGAGGTTAGCAGCTATATATGAGTTTGTCTCTTTCAACTATACAAAGGATGCATTGCAGAAAAATCATTCCTCTCTTTGTAACAATGAAAGGAGGTTAGCAACTATACAAGTGCATTTATCAAAGAGAAGAATGATTTTTCTTAAGCTTTTGACTAGGGCTAATTAGTGGGTTAGGTTGACCCGCCCAACCCATTCAATTAGGTTGGATTGACGAGTTAGGTTGGGTCAAAATTTATCAACTTGATAAATAGCAGGTTGAAAATTTTTCAACCCAACCCATCTCGCCAACCCAATGCACACATTATATATGTGTGTGTGTGTGTGTGTGTGTGTGTGTGTGTGTGTGTGTGTGTGTGTGTGTGTGTGTGTGTGTGTGTATGTGTATTTTTTTTTTTACTTTTTCTATAGCCTCTTGTCATTTCATTACTTCACCTTCTCCTTCCTCATTTTCTCAGTCTCTCATACCTCATTGCCTTTGCCTTTTCCTCTCTCCTGTTCAGTCTCCATCTCAGTCTCACTCAAAAGGCAGAGCATAGGGCTTTAACTTCCTGGGGAGGCTCGTGTTCTTCAACTTCTAGAGAACACGGCAAAAGTAGCACGAATGAAGGATATAAATCAAAAAAAGGGAGCGTCAAGGTGAGACACATTGAGAGAGTGAGATGAAGGATTTAAATGATCTAATTTACAAGCCTAGATCGGATGTAAATATAAATTACAGCATATTAAATAGTAAATTTAAAAGAGAGATGAATTGAGAATGTGTACCTGGCATTATTACAGAATCCATCTCGAATATCAAAGTAGAGAAATTTAATTTTGTGAGAGAAGTATTACTCTCTATCTGATAAGTTTTCTGTGCTGTGTAAACTAATTAATGAGGAGTCAGTTTATTTATTATCAGATGAGAGCAGAAACCTTTCAACAGGCTATCTAATGAATAGCCTAACCCATCACGGGCTATTCACAACAGAAAAGCCTAATTATAATATTCATTAAATTTATTAAAGGCTATATTATAAATACAAATAATATAGTTGATATATCAATGATATTAAATCATATTTTAATAATTGATTAATGCTAATCCAAATATGATATATATATATATATATATATATATATAAATTAAAATTCAACAATTCTCTCACTTGGATAACAATAGTCAATTATTAAAATACAACAATCATTAAGACTAAAATACCAACTATAGTTATAGCACATGTCAAGAAACATAAGCTTTAACGATGCAGAAATAGTATCCAATAGGAAATTAAATCATACATGTCAAAAGCTTATATTTGATATAAAGAATAATGAATATGGAAAGGCATAATTAATTAATAGAAACATGCAATCCAAGAATAGTCCAAGCATCTGAAAATGCTATAAGAGATATGATAAGACGTCATATCAAACATATCTCATAAGAATAACAATTAAATAAATGTAAAATTTCAGATTCCCACTAACCCAAAACTTCAAAAGACTTAATTAAACCCATATGAGCTATATGATTCTGAAAAGCTCTAACAGTTAAGCTTTTAGTTAGTGGATCTGCTAACATGTTCTCTGTAACAAGATGCTCAATACGAGTTTGAAACTCCAAAATTTTCTCTCTAACAAATAGATATTTAATATCAAAGTGTTTTGATCTAGAAGAGCTTCTGTTATTTTGAGAGATATGAACAGCAGCAGTGTTGTCGCAATATATCACAAGTGGCCTAGAAATGCTTTCAACAATGTGAAAGCTAGAGATTAAATTTTTCAGCCACATGGCTTGACAAGTAGCCTCATAGCAAGCAACATACTCTACCTCCATGGTAGAAGTAACTGTAAAAGTCTGTTTAACACTCTTCCAAGAAATAGCTCCTTCTGCCATCATAAAAATAGAGCCGGAAGTAAACTTTCGGTCAGCAAGGTAACCTGCAAAATTAGAATCAAAATAACCAATGACGTAAAGTTGATCAGACTTCTTATAGATTAACAAATAATCCTTGGTTCTCTGCAAATATCTCATGACCTTCTTCACAGCTTTCGAATGACCCAAACCTGGGTTGCTCAAGTATCTCCCTAAAGCATTAACAGCAAAAGCAATATCGGGACGAGTACAAACTTAAGCATACGTTAAACTGCCAACAGTGGAAGCATATGAGACCTTTCTCATTTCAGCTATCTCTGAATCATTTTGAGGACAAAGAGATTTAGATAGTTTATCACCTTTTTGAACAGGTGCATCACATGGGGAACAAGAATACATGTTAAACTACTTGAGGATCTTTTCAATATATCTTCTTTGAGACAATCCAAGAATGCCACGTGACTTGTCACGGTAAATCTAGATGCCTAGAACAATTGAAGCATCACCAAGGTCCTTCATATCAAAATGGCTATTTAACATCAATTTTGTCTCAGTCAAAAGGTTAACACAACTACTAGCAAGAAGAATATCATCGACATATAAGATAAGAATTATAAAATTGCTCCCACTAGTCTTCAAGTAATTACAATGATCTGAAGCATTTTCCTTGAAGCCAAAAGAAGTGACAACCTAATCAAATTTCAAATACCATTGCTTGGATGCTTGCTTTATCCATAAATGGACTTTTTAAGTTTGCAAACCAAATGCTTCTTACCTATTTCAATGAAACTATCAACCTAAACCATGTAGACATCCTCAGCTAGATCTTCATTCAGAAAGGTTGTCTTCACGTCCATTTGGTGAAGTTCTAAATCAAAGTGAGCTACCAAAGCCATAACAACCTGAAATGCATCTTTCGTAGAAAACCGGTGAGAAGGTCTCCTTATAATCGATACCTTCCTTTTGACTATAGCCTTTCACTACTAGTCTAGCTTTATACCCCTCAACTTTACCATCTGGACTATGCTTGGTCTTAAAGAACCATTTGCACTTAATTGGTTTACAACCAACTGGCAATTCTACAAGATCCCAAACACCATTGTGAGACATAGAAGCTAATTTATCATGCATGACATTTAGCCAATCAGAAGCATGAGAGCTAGAGATAGCCTTCTGGAAAGTGACAGGATCATCATCATTATGGAGATCAAACTCATGCTCCTGAAGAAAGCTTACGTACTCTCTGAGATTGTCTCAATAAAGGTGCTTCAACAATGTCATTTGGTGGTGCCACTACATTAAGTGGTACCATTACATCTGTTTCAGCAGTGTCATCAGTTTCATGTTCATTAACTGGTGGTGCCACTATATCATCTCCTCCTTGAAGAGTCTGATCATCATTATGAGTAACTAGAACCACAATATCCATAGGAAGTAAAACAGGCAATACAGGAATTGCGGTCTGACTCACATATAATGAGAAGAACAATAGAATCTGCAACCTCTAGAGTCCACATAGTAGCCGATGAAGAAACCACTGACAGTTTTAAGATCAAGTTTCTTCAGTTGAGGATTATAGGGTCTAACCTCTGCTTTACAACCCCACACATGGAAGTGTTTCAAACTCGGCTTCCTTTCACTCATTAGTTCATAGGGAGTTTTCGATACAGACTTACTAGGCAATTGATTAAGAATGTATACAGCAGCCTTTAAAGCATCTTCCCAAAGAAAAACTGGCAATGATGAATAACTCATCATACATCTTACCATATCCATGAGTGTGCAATTATGTCTTTTTGCAACTCCATTCTGTTAAGGAGTACCAAGCATAGTATATTGAGCTTTAATTCCACATTCATCGAGAAATTTCGCGAACGGTCCTGGATTTCTCCTAGTCTCATTGTATCTACCATAATACTCACATCCTCTGTCAGACCTTACACTTTTAATCTTCTTTCATGTCTTTAATTCAATAGCAGCCTTGAAGGATCTGAAGGCATCCAAGGAACCGAATTTTTCCTAGAGGAGATCTATCCAACCAAATCTTGAGAAGTCATCTATGAAGGTAATAAAATACCTATATCCACCCATAGCAGTGGGTGTAATAGGTCCACACATGTCCGTGTGGATAAACTGTAACACATTATCACACCTGTTTGCTCATTTCTTCCTAGTTTTGGTAGTGAGCTTGCCTTTAATACAATCAACGTAGGTGTCGAAATCAGAGAAGTTAAGATCATGAAGAATACCTTCCTTAATCAGTCTTTCAATCTGGGGCCTAGAAATGTGCCCCAAGCGTCTATGCCATAGCATAGAAGAACTTTCATCAGTCCTATTACGCTTATTTCTAATAACAGAATTAATAGATATATCATTCAAATTCAACATATAAAACCCATCACATAAAACTCCTGAACAATCAGTAACAGAATTAAAATGAATAATAACTTTTCCATTACTGAATTTAAAAGTGTAGCCATATCTATCCACAACTGAAATTGAAATCAAAGTCCTTCTCATAGAAGGTACATAAACAGTATCTTTTAACAATAAAGTATATCCAAAAGGTAAAAGCAATGTAACTACTCCTATTTCTTCCACGGATACTCTAGCTCCATCTCCCACAATGATATTGGATTCAGCGTCACTTGGCTTCCTTAGGCTTGTGAATCCCTGTAAAGAATTTACAACATGAATGGTTGCACCTGAGTCAAATCACCAAGTATTGGGACCAACATCAATCATATTTGATTTATAACAAGCTAAAGCTAGGAGTGTACCTTGCTTCTCAAGTTTCCTCTTGAGAGTGTAACAATCATCCACTTTATGGCCATACTTCTTGCAATACTTGCAGTTTCCCTTGAAAAAATTCTTCTTAGGCTCTAAGTGTTGAGAAACTTCCCTCTTTCTTCTTATCATGTTAAAACTTGCCTTTATGACCTTTCCTTTTCTCAGATTTAGTACCAAAAGAAGAAGCAGCAAACTAAATATTGTATGCTTTCCCTTTCTTTATAGAATCCTTTTCTTGAGAGACAATAGCAATCATTTCATCAATTGTCCATTCAGTTTTCTAAGTGTTATAAGAGGTCTTCAGAACATCAAATTGAGAAGGGAGTGACTCCAGAACTTGCCAAATTAGATAATTCTCACCAAGATTAACCTTGAGAGACTTCAACTTATTAAAATAGTGGACTAATTTCATGATGTGCTCACGAACTCCACTAACACCATCATATTTAGTCTTCTCAATCAAAGAGAGATACTGGCCCTTCTGAGCTTTATCAAAAATAGTGAATTTCTCACCAACGGACTTCAGAAAATCCTTAGCATTTTTGCTCTCTGGAATACTCTATCTAATAGACTTCTCCATAGTGTATTTCATCACCATAAGACACACCCTGTTTGAGTGCTCCTATTTTTTCTACGAGAAGCCTTTTCCGCAACAGTGGACTCGGCAGTAAGAGCTGGAGGCTCTTCTTCTCTCAGAGCCAAGTCCATATTAATAATAGCCAAATAGAGATCTAGAGATTCTTTCTAGTCCGCAAAATTAGTCCCATTTAAAGTTTTAACAGAAGTCAATTGCATAGATAAAGAGGCTGGCATTAAAACAACAAAAGAAAACATTTAATATGCATAATGTCATTATGCTATAAGAGAATTAAATGTTTCCATATGCACAGCCAACTAAGCCTTTTAAAGAAAATTTATTACTTACCTAGTCCCACCTAAGGGTCTCGAACCATAATAAATAAGAAATATAATAATACAATGCTTAAATCTCATATCATCAAAATTTTTAATACCAATAGGGTATTCAAAATAATTGATATAAGTATAAATTAACATGGCATTGTATAACAAATTACATTAATAACAATGCACCAATATGGTATAATTATTATTAATGTAATAAATTAGAATAATAATAATGATTAAAATAAAATAAAATAAATAAAATTTTAATCATTTAACTCAGAGATTTTGCATAAATGTACCCATGATAGGTGAGTTCACAGTTATATAAAAAACAAAAAAAACAATTATATTCAACAGAATATAATAAATTATATAATGACTAATTAAACATACATTAATTTACATATAAACTGAAATTAATTCCATCACTAGGATATATCAATAGGGAGAGTATAATATACCTAGATGTCGCTAGTAGAGTAAGGAACAATCACAAAAAATTTTAGTCCCAAAATCCGAGAGTGCGATAATTGAAACAACAAAACAATCTCAGATTAAATAAAATAAAATATTTAGGGGTCTCCAAAATTTTCCAAAAAATTACTAAAATAACATAAATATCAAATATTTATATTGGAGAAAAATAAAAAAAATTAGGCCCTAGAAATGGGCCCACGCACCCACACGCACTGGGCCTGAGAATGGGCTTCGCCAGGAAGCCCTTTCTTCCTTACCCGATTTCTGTAAACTAGGTTGCCCTCACCCGCGATGCGACCCGAATTTTTCTCTCTATTCCAGCAGCGAAAATTCATGATTTTGCAGGGGATGAAATCGTGATGTTAAGAAAAAGAGAAGCCCTAAGTAAATTTCGTGAATCGTGGTTTGAGAATGATGAAATCCGATTCAAAAATAGGGAGGAAAACCGAATCTGAAAAAAGTTTAGATCTTTCGAAATATTTGATGAAAAAACATGATTTTTGGATATGTTATTCGTGGAATGGCATCGACGAAAACCCCTAGATCTATTTTGGAAAACATCTACTAATTTGGGAGAAATCATGTTTCGAATTTTGACGGAAAAGAAAGTTTTTTTAAAAAAAAAATTAGATCTTACAAAATGCCCAATGAAACTCTATGATTTTCATATATATGATTCGTGTTATAGTGTTGAATCAAAACTCTAAAACAATTTCAAGATTAATCTAACAAAATAGGGCAAAATGAAATTTGTTTTGAAATTAGGGTTTATGGGTTGCGAAAATCAAATTGAATTATACAATAATCTGATTTAATTATGGAAAAACAAAAGGAATTAATAGCCATAATATGTATCTAACCAGGCTCTGATACCAATTGAAGGATTTAAATGATCTAATTTACAAGCCTAGATTGGATGTAGATACAAATTATAGCATATTAAATAGTAAATTTAAAAGAGAGATGAATTGAGAATGTGTACCTGGCATTATTACATAATCCATCTCGAACATCAAAGTAGAGAAATTTAATTTTGTGAGAGAAGTACTACTCTTTATCTGATAAGTTTTCTATGCTGTGTAAATTGATTAATAGAGAGTCAGTTTATTTATTATCAGATGAGAGCAGGGACCTCTCAACAGGCTATCTAATGAATGGCCCAACCCATCACGGGCCACTTACAACAAAAAAATCCAATTATAATATTCATTAAATTTATTAAAGGCTATAGTATAAAATACAAATAATATAGTTGATATATCAATGATATTAAATAATATTTTAATAATTGATTAATGCTAATCCAAATAGGATATATATATATATATATATATATATATATGTATATTTAAATTAAAATTCAACATGAGATCGATAGAAATTGTGGAAAGATGAACTAGATCGCGAAGAGAGAGAGAGAGAGAGGGAGGGAGAAATTGCGAAAAGATGAGGAGATTGAAGAACACAAACCTCCCCAAAACAAGTCTTTCACAGTGACAACGATAATGATGAACTAGGGATCCAAAAATTGAAGAGAAAAGCAGAGTGTTGAAGATCAACGACTTTGAGAGATTTTCGCAAGGTTTGAAATCTCATATTCCCAGCCTTTTTCCTCCAACTCCAACCTCCCTCTCCTATTTTCTCTTCCTTTCTTTATGTTTTTGTCCTTGTACAATCTCTAATATATCAACAAATACTTTTGTTTTCTTTTTCAATATATTGTATTGTTTGAGACAGATCTGAAGGTTTTCTAGATTGTTATTTTGTTTCTACATCAAATTTGTTGTTTGTTCTTGTTTTTAACTCTTTGTTCAAAGGTTTCTTTGTGTGAACCTGCTCAAAAAGGGAGATATATTAAAAAAAAAAAAGCAACATGCCCAACCTAACCCAAACTAACTTGTTAGAGGTCAATTTGGGTTTGTTCAGATCCAGCTCTCAAAATTGATGAACACAACCCGACCCGCCTATATTTGGTCAGTTCGAGTTAAGATTTTCTCTCACCCCGAATTGATCTGACTCATGCTCACCCTTACTTTTGACTGTGATGGACGTTGCATTTTTTGTTTTTTTTGGAAGGATGTTTTCATATTTGCTCTTGGGCAATTGTCCACAATTTGGTGCTATTTGTTTTAAATTCCCACGTGGCTTTTGCTAGCTAGGATAGAAGGTTTATGATTTTTGCCTGTTTAATTCCAATTCCCCCTAATTTCTTGGGTCTAGCTATCTTATTCCAATTGAGAGTGTGTAATAACTATTTGGAAATCACCCAAATATGTAAGAATTTGTATTTTCCTTTCATTAATTCATTAAAGTTAAAAACTCTAATATTGATTATTTAAACATTTCAACCACTAATAATTTATCCCACACGTTTATAATAAAATAGATTTTTCACTTATTTTAAAAAGTTGTCAATGTCTTCAAAAGTTTAACTTCATTATTTTATTTTAGAATATATTTTTAAACACCGACAATTGTTTATCAAAAATATTTATTCATCAAAAACTAATTTATGGAAACATTATGATATTTTCATTATATGTTATTTTATATATTTCACGATACTCTTTTTTTAAACTATTATCTATAAAATAATATTTTTTTTCTAAACACCACTCTAAATAAAATGTCACTTTCCCACAACATTTTTAAGACTACCCATGGTCAAACCTAATTGATGCATTGCTTTTGTCAATTATTGCACTCTTTGGCTTGATGCAATTTTACCCTTCAACCCCTTTCGTTGTCAAATCTGGAATCTCTCTCTCTCTCTCTTAAATAATAATAATAATAATAATAATAATAATAATAATAATAATATATTGATCACCAAGTTATTAAGTGGAACCATGACATGATCCCTTCTAGAGGCACTCATTATACTAAATGTCTAAATTACAAAATGACTCATTATACTAAATGTCTAAATTACAAAATGAGCACAGGAAATGTTCCAGTAGTAATTAGTAGTTCAATTTCAACATTTACATAACATTAATGATTTTTTTAAGGAAATAGCAGAAAAAAAATTACAAAGAAAGAGTATATCTATTTGGGAAAAATAAATGGGAAGTGACTTAGTATTATAATTACTTAATTTTTCTTATATAATTTAAGCTACTTTTAAAAAGAATTATGTAATTCAGTTTCAAATTATGAATAATTAAATCTTAATTTTTAAATAAAAATGAACCTTTTATTAAAATACAAATAACATAATATGATAATATCAATCTTCTTAAATAAATATTTGACTAAAACTTCATTTTAGTCCCTCATAGATATCCCTTTTTTAATTTGGTCTCTTATAAATTTTTATTCTCAATGAGTCCTTCACAGTTCCAAATATTTTCAAGTTGGTCCCTCACATATTTTTTATTCTCAATTTGGTACCTCAAAGATTTTTATTCTCATTTTAGTCATTCATAAATCTAAATATTCTCAATTTAGTTCTTTCATGACCCATGCAACTCTCAATTTCATTCTCAATTTTGTTAAATTCTTTGACATTGCACATTATATTAGGAAAAAGAAAGAAAAAGCTATATGAGGTTCATATCAAAAAATTATTTAATAGTAGCCACATGGAGGGGCCTAATTGAGAAAGATTAGATCTCAAATTGAGACCAAATTGAGTATACAAATTTTTAAGAAACCAAATTGAGAACATTTGATTTGTGAGAGAGCAAATTAAAAATAAAAATCTATATAGAACCAAGTTAAAAAAATGAAGAATCAAAATAAAATTTTAGTCATAAATATTTCGGTATTAGTAACGGGCATCTCTCGATTCCAATTGATGCTGTTCCATGAATGGTCTTCAATTCATCATGACGAATAATTGTGGGTACGAGTCAAAATGGTGGGATTTTCTTAATGATGAA
This sequence comes from Biancaea sappan, assembly GCA_037074585.1. Taxonomy (NCBI): domain Eukaryota; kingdom Viridiplantae; phylum Streptophyta; class Magnoliopsida; order Fabales; family Fabaceae; genus Biancaea; species Biancaea sappan. The sequence continues at coordinate 68,132,009 of CM073490.1, forward strand.
AATTGAGAGGCATTTTTTGCACTAAAACAAATATTTTATTTGCCCCAACACCCCCAAAACAAAAAAATGCGATGATGATAAGTATCCACACGTGCACATCATGACAACGGTCGTTTCCTGGTTCCATGTCAACCCCCTTGAAATTAGCATCATCGTATTATTTACATTAAACTATTTTCTTTCTAAAACTTGTTTGTTTTATTGAATTAGTTTTTGAAAAGTAATTGTCATTAACCATTTTCTCCAATGCAAAATGTTAATGCAAGTATGACTATGGATTTAAAAATGGGACAAAATTGACCGGTTGGACTGGCTGAAAACTAGTCATTGGTCTTTTTCAGTCAGCCTTTAAGGTTTGGAGTCAAAAATTGAAATGAAACTGATTAAATTGATCAAAATTAATAAAACTAGTGAATCAGTAAACTGATTGAATTGATTTTTGTAAAAAAAAGAATAAAGAAAAAATTTATTATTTATAAAATATAATTATTTCTCACAGAGATTTAGCAAGTTTTTACTTTTTTAATTCTTTTTTATTCTTTTCTATAATATTATATTTTTTTTCTTCTTAATTATGTTTTCATAATAATATTATTTTTTCCACAAAAACAAATAAGAGAACAAGAAGAAATAATAGAAAAGCAATTACATACATGGATATAAATAAGTTTACTAAGATTAAGTGTAAAAATGTTTATTAATTTATTATATTATATATTTTTAATATATAAAATTAAATATATATATATATATATATATATAATTATTACCGGTTCAACCAATGAACTCAGAACCACTACCTCTACTAGTTCAAAGACCAGTCTGATTTTTAAAATGTTGAGCATAATTCTCAATAAAGCATAATTAAAACATGAGGAAAATTATTTTTTTTTAATTGTGAAAGATACTTAAATTAACTACTTAGTTCTTACACTATTTAATTCTTAAAAAAAAATCTTGAACGTGAAGTCATTAATTCTTTTGCTAATGAGTTTTGTCACCCCTTATAAGGAGCCCGGTTCGTATAATGTTTTGAAAATTCCTAAGAATATTATATGAGAATGATTTATTTTCATGTATGAGTTGTCTAAAAGAATGATTTTGAGAATGCAACAATCACAAAAAATCTCTAATTTTCTAATATGTTCACATGAGGGAGGTGACATTATGAGATCTCAATATGTCTATAACGATTTTAACAAAATCAAAAAACAGTTTTACAGTATGTCAATATGGGCACCACACATTGAGTTAACCTATCCTAAACCTAATTATGGGCCAAAAGTCAGCCTAACCTGATAAGCCCAATTTGACAAAAACTATATTAATAAATAATTAACCATCAACAATATCCCAAAATAAAAACATCCCATATTCAATTTTCATTCTCATACTTTGATTTAATTAGATAATTTGCAAGTTTTATATAATATCAAGCTAGTTTTGTCCATTCCCACGAATTAGCACTATTTATCTGAATGCTTGCTGACATCTCTTGCAAACACTCATATTTGTTAACTTTGTGCAGAGACAAAACCAGTGGTTACCGAACATGAAGAAAAGATAAGGAACAATTGGAACAGGAAAGGATGAGAGGTTTTAAGACGCATGATGTGGCAGGTTCGCGCTGAGTATCGAATCTATCCTAGGCCTAGTTGGATTAGTGAGAAAAATATGTAACAACTAATCCAAGAATAGGAGTGAGCTGAATACAAGGAAAAGTGTGAGAAGGCACAAAGAAACAGAGCCTCCACTACTAGGCGGACACTACACATTGGAGGCAGGGCATTGGCTAGTAAGATCTATCTAATATTTTTCTTGTACTTTTAATTTTTCAACATAAATAATACTATAATATACAGTAGCATCAATCTAGGAGACCACCTCTCCTGTTGGATTTTTTTATATGCACCCACAGGAAGAATGGCACTGCCGACTTCATCGACCAGCAGTCAGCTGATGTCTACATGAGTACAATGTAAACCTCTTCTTTTTCTTCTACTAATTTTCTCAATTATCTATTTCATTAAGCTCAATTATGTGGTTGTATTTATTTGACAGGCGAAGTACACTAGACTCAAGTCATCTTGAGTATCTGCGTCGGCTGGGAATGAAGAAGAAGAGGTCGACGATATGCAGTTGTGGCTAGCAATAGAAGGGAGGAATAGGAAATGTCACATATTGGGGCCGGGATCGAAGACATGTGAGATTGCTTCATCTAGTCAGGGATCTGTCCCACCATCTACAGGCTTACATCTCGACTTTGAGTAAGAGCTGGAGGTCCGCACAAAACCTTTGAAGAAGGAGCTTAGGTGTAACAGCCGAGGCTTTCAGGTATTACTATGGTTGAATTGGTAGTGTCTGTGTATAGATACAGGGAAATTTTTTTCATTTTGATAGGAGGAAAAATGGCATGAAAAGGTGTGGTGTCATGTGAAATCCGATGAGTGGTAAGGGACGAGGGAATAATTGTGGCACAACGGACATGAGATAAGCTCTAAGTAAGCAGAGGGACTAAATTGAAATATAAATATTTTATGGTACCCTTCAATGGAGAAGGGAGATAATTGGAAATTGGGAAAAACTTTATGTACTAAAAATAGGATTTGAGTGGTGAGTATGTGTAGCGTTATGAAAATGCAAAAAATATTTGAGTTAGGAAAAATTCCAATTTTGCCCTCACTTAAGGTTGGGTCTTGCGATTGATTGAGGGGTAATTTAGTAATTTCCCTCTATGTATATATATATGTATGTATGTGTATGTATGCATCACACCTCATATGCCTCAGACCATTCTCTCAGTCATGCTCTCTCATCTCTCATGCCATGGCCTTTCCTTCTCTCGTCACTCCCTAACCCACCAAGCCATACCTCCCCAAGCTTCCGAGTAATCATTCTTCGGCTTAGGCATGATTTTTCGGCAACCAATCACCACCAGAGAGGATAAAAGTTAAGGTAAACTCCAAATTTCTTTTTCTTTCTACATATTTTTGGACATTGGGAATATGGGCTGAAAATGGATTGGAGAGTGATTGTTTGAACTTGGTTCTTATTTCCAAATGTTCTTCTATAACTGTGGATGGTTTTAGAACAAGAAATTTGTGGGTATTATGAGGAAAAAGATGGGAATTAGTGGGTGAGAAAACCACGACAAATTAAGGGAGGAAAAACTAGGTTTTGGGTAAGGAAAATGATGATTAAGGAGTTATTCTTTCAACAAAATGGGTTTTCTTGTTTGGAGATGTTTCCTAATACTTGGGTATAAGATTCAGAAGCAATAACCATGAAAAATGAAGAAAACTGGATTAGGTATCAAGAAAAACAGAGAGAGGGACAATTTTCACGAAGGTTGAGTGGTGGCTACTGCAAGTCACCGTTGCAGTTATGGGTTGCAATAAGCAACCCAGTGACCAACATTGTAGCAGTGTTTTTGGTTGTTGCAGTGGCAGAAATCAGTAAACTACGCCTTGATTCAACATTTTGGGCACTGCAATGGGCTGCTACATGCTGCAGTGGCTGTGGAGACTTTAAAACAATATTTTTCATGATTTTTCTTAAATGTTTCCAATTCTAATTGTTTAGGATACCTCTCCAAAGAATCCAACCAAGATTGGCTCAATAAAACGTCAAGGTTTAAGGTAGCTTTAGTAGCTTGAAATCGAGGTGAGTGGACTTCTACTTTCTTTGCTTATTTTCCTTTCTAATTTACCTTTCTAATAGATGATGGAAATAAATCTCATTGCTATGGGCATATGTATGAATACAATTGAAATTCCTCAAGCATGTGAAATATTCAAAACATATTATGTGTGGATGTTGAACTTGAATAGCATAAGAATCATATATTGTGAAAAGTTGCGAAAATGAATATAATGAAATGATCACATGAGTGCCTCTTTACATATGCATTTGCATGTGGCGTGTAAATTTTCGTGATACGTAACCATATGTATCTTACTGTTGGTTGTTTAAAGATGGAGTTGTTCTTGTGTTATAATTATTTAAATGAATGTTGAGATGAGGCTACGACCAACAAATATTGGATGTGCTCTTGAACAAGTGTTGTTGTCACGTGTATATGTGTAGATGTATATGTCTATACAATGTTTGATACCAACAACAAAAACCATTTGTGGAGTATGTGTATACTATACTTGCACGGGCCCTGTATCCTTTGAATATGAGTGGGGTAAGGTAACACATACATATACACACCACCCTCACTAAAGGGGAATGTGAAGGATATAGCCTATGTATGCATTTGAGATTTACATGGGATGTCGTGGGTTGATACAATATGCGATATGGTAATAGTTACTCTTATGATAGAAGGGTAATGATGCTGCCTATGTTATGTAGGAATTGTGTAAGTGGCTGAGTTTGTGATTAAGTACATTGTGTGGATGTTTAGTGACGTAATTGTGGTAATGTGGCATAAGTGTTATGTGTAATATAATAAGTGTGGACTTTGTATGTGATGGATGGCTGTGTGTGGTTGCGATGTGCTTGGATGAGACCAAGGGATATGTTGCAAGAATAGGGCATAGGCCAAAGCTTAGGTGGAGGAGTACTCGAGGTCATATATGGTTGTTGCTGAGATAGTGATGTGATTTATGTAGAAGGCTATGAGCGCTATGTAGATTGTATGCTTGAATGTGTTAACTTGAGTGTAACCTTTTTTCTTATGTTGTGACCTGATTGGATGCATTGTGTGGTATATGTTGTCCTCATATAAGCTGTGTGTAATACTCGTGGAAACTTTATTTCCACTCGATCAACCTCATCATTCTTTGTTTGCCTGTGTGTGAATTTTGGGGTTAGTTTGAAAATCATTTATATTTTAAAATGTTGGAATTTGCTAAGCCTCATTAGTGTGCATACTTTGTGCTTACATATGTGTATGTGTCAGTGATGGTAATGGAAATAACTATCTAATGGTTAATTGATCTTGGGTACATGTGGTTTGTGAATTTTAACAAATATGTGCTTATGTAGGGACCTAACTGAAAGGAAATAATTGGTCTCAAATTATTTTGGAACTTGTGGAAAATATTATGGTGTCTATGTTTTGGTGAGCCAAGGGAAATATTTCTAAATGAGTGAGTGGTGTGGCGTGTGATTGTAAATGATAAGGAAGGAGAAGAGGAAAAATGATACATGTAAGTAGACCTCCGACGACGACCGAAACTTCATCAGAGGTACTTTATTTTCTTGGTATATGCCTAACTTTTCCCTTCATTCTTCTTTTTACTTGGAATTTTGGAAACCTTATATTGGAATATAGAAAGTGAGATAGGTTAAAGGCTAATTAATCTGAAATCTTACCTTCTATTGATCATACTTGTGTTATTCTGAGATGGATTTGAGTGGTGGTTGGCAAGGTGTATGTTGGTGGTGGGAATGGGTATGTATAGGCATGTTATTGTTGGAATAGTTGGTTGGTCCTTCAATCCTTTTGTTTGGGGTGATTTGGAGTGTTTTTTGGAGGGAAGCAAACATTTAGGTGCCCTTTAGAATGATGAAACCGTGGGTGAGTTTTGGCTTGATTTTCGAAGAGAGGCGTGTGGTTTCAATGGTGGGCGCCCAAGGTGCCAACATCTTAGAAGGATTCGTGAGGAAGAAGGGTTGGGCACGAGTTACTCTGGCACCTAAGGCGCCACAAGCTGGAGCTTCCCTAAACGTTGCTTAAAAACTAAAATGCAATTCACTTTGGTTTATAGGAGGCTTAGAAATCGTGCAGATGGTTGTTTGTGGCCTTGCTGAGTTGTATCGCGCTCAGAAACAAGGTGAGGGATGGTTCTTACATTCTTCAAGTTGTGTGAATTTATATGTGCATTGAAATTTTGTTCTTACAACTCTTGAAATTCTCCAATATACAGATGTTGTATCCTTTGGGATACCTTAAACTGGGTAAGAGCATCCCTACAAGTGAATTTATAAATTAAGGGTGAATGTCATCTCAATTATGACCATGTGAAGGATTAATTCATTAATTTATGAATGTGGTTATGAGGGATAAACACCATTTTCTCCTAAGGGATGTATGTGTAAATTTCAATATTTCAAGTACTTAAGCTCCTATGTTATGTGATGGATTATACTTAATTGTTTTGTACTAATTAAATTGTTATTCCCCTCATCCCATGTTATAATTATTCTAGTGATGTTCGTATGGAGTGAGCCCTTAGAGGCTCAGGAATGGACCCATATATGTGTACACTTACATTGGTAAATGTTGTTTGAGCCTATTGCCAGCCCTAAACCCCTTGTATATACATAAATGTAGAAAATCAAAATAAGCCTTATGTTAGGTTAGTGTTGGTAAGCCTTGTGCATCGAAAGGTAGGGGATAGTAGTTGTTTCGGTTATGGAACCACTATATAGAAAGAAAAAGGGAATACTCCCTTGCTTATACTAATAGCGGTTAAGGATAACCATTACCTCAACTTGGATACATAATTTGAGTTACTCTTCCCTATAAAATGAGAACTCTCTTGCATAGTGAAATAAGGAATAGGATGAGTAAAAAATAAAGCTACTAGCTTGAAAGTGGTGAGAGGCCTAACCCAACCCTTATCATAATTGTGATAAGATTATTATTTTTCCTTTGGCCCATTGATCCAAATCCAAAGCCTAAGAAGTAAAGTAGCAGCCCAAGTTAAGAAGTTCAAGTTTCAAACCCAAATGATCTATTATTCATCAAGGGAGGCCCAATCATAAAGGCTAGAGCCAAGAGAATGAAGAAAGCACTAAATGGACTTATTCAAAACATTTGGGCCATGCCTACTACAGCCCACTAGGAATTAGAGTTAATCAAACATACTAGTGTTATTAACCTAATTCAGCATGTTGGACCATGATTCCATCCTATTTACGTTGAAAATGCATTAAGGAAGTAAGGAGGCGCTAGGTCAAAGAAACATTAAAAGAGGAACCTAATTGGAGTCAAGAATCAGATCAAGATTGATTTTTAGTAATTAAGTAGGGTGCTTGATTGATTTAGTCAATTAAGAGAATTTAATTACTTGATTTAGTCACATTTTCAAATCAGATTGCCAATCTTGTTTTTAGGAAACATTTATTGATTGATTAGTCATATCTCCTATAATTAGATTCGTAAATCAATCAAGTTTCTTGTTAGGAAAACTTTTCAAATAGTTTGTATTTTGCTTATTTTTTTAATCTAAATTGATTCCCTATGTATATGGGAATTAGAGTTTTTATTTTGCCTATAAATACTATGTATGGCGCATAGTGAAGGACACATATGAATTCTGAATTTTATTTGTGAGCAATTCACTTCTTAGTTCTTCTGAGAATTTGTGAACTTATCAAAACTTGTCTTATGACATTCAATTGAGACTTATGACTCACTTTCTTTCCTTTTCTTGAGTGTGTCCAAATTCCTTTCTTATACCAAGGTTCATACGTCTAGTAAAGTATTGGGTCGAGGTCTTTTGAATATGAATCTAGACTTTCTAGGTTGTTTATTTATTTATTTATTTATTTTTTGCAATTTGGGTCTTGTTGCATTGCATCAAGGTTCATATCATTTGGTATTAGTGCCAATCCTAAATCAGGTTCTATTATCTCTTTTAAATTTTCCTTGTAGTTATTTTCCTCTGTTGCTAGTTTAACTCAGCTGCCATCCCCTTTTTCCCTTCCTTCCCCAAATTTTTTTTCGAAAATTTCAGCCTTACAAGTTTTAATTTTACTTCTTTGTTTGATTTACTTTTATCAATTCTGTAATTGATCCAAAAAAAAAAGAGTTCAAAAAAAAAAGATAAGAAAATAGAAAAAGAAAAGAACTAAAAAAGAAGAGCAAAAATTTTAGTTCAACAAAAGAAAACAAAGAATTCATAGCTACTGAAATTGCAAGTTAAATGCGATTATCTTTGTTGCTTGTTTGTTTGCAATATTCAAGTTTATTAAGGCTGAATTGATTCAGTTGTTATTTATGTTATTCTATTATTGTTTGAATTCATCTAATCCTTTTGTTTCTAAAAGCCTAGTTAGTCCTATTTGATCCTTTTGAAAAAACAAACTTCTCTCAAGTACGTTGCATTCAATCTTTCAAAAAGAAATTTGTGTGTGATTAGTGTTAATTGTGCTCTAATAAGGCTGTTTGGTTTAAGAAACCATAGTTCTTACAGTAACTAAAGAAAAGAATTTAGAATGGTAAAAAGGCAAGGGTGTGTAAGTGCAAAAGAGGGTAAAAGCCGAAAATTATGTGAAACACGAGAGTTTGACATTCCTTGAGTGCAAAGATGTGAGAGAGCAAGTGAGATTTTATTCTAACCTTTGTTTTGTAGAATTAAAAAACATGTTGATGGATGAGGAACCAAGAGGGAAGGACATAAAACTTTACATGAAGGCTTTCAAGGGACCTTAGAATGACTTAATCTAAGGTTTGATAGCATGGATGAAAGGCTAGAGTGAGTAGAGTCCAATTCCCAAATAGGGCAACCTAAGCATTTCAATCAAAACCATGGGAGACTGAGGCATACACGTGATGTGGACAATGAAGAATACTTTGAAGAAGATTATGAAGAGGATGAATGTGGTTCCAAAACAATCAGGGGCATATTTGAGTAAGCAGATCGAGGAGCAAGAAGAACAGATGGTTATTTGGGAAGCGTCAAGATGACGATCCCAACTTTCCAAGGAAAGAACGATCCCAAAGTGTACCATGAGTGGGAGAAGAAAGTGGAGCTTGTGTTTGATTGCCATAACTATTATGAAGAGAAAATATAAAACTTGCTGCCGTTGAATTTATTGACTATTCTATTATTTGGTGGGATCAATTTGTGATGAGTAGGAGGAGGAATCGCGAAAGGCCAATTTCAACTTAGGAGGAGATGAAGGTCATCATGAGGAAACAATTTACTCCTTATATATAGAATTGCATAATAGATTACAAAGTCTCATGCAAGGCTCTAAGAGTGTGAAGGAATACCATAAGGAGATGGAGATAGCAATGATTAGAGCAAATGTGGAAGAAGATCGTGAAGCAACAATGACAAGGTTTTTGCTATAGGTAATGTAGTGGAGCTTCAACATTATGTGGAGATTGAAGACACGGTGCACATGGCCATGAAAGTTGAAAAACAATTGAAGACTAGAGAAGCCAAACCTAATTCGGCTTCAACTTCCTCATGGAAGTCAACTTTGAAGAGGAATGACAAGGCTACTTCTAAGTGAGACTTTCAAAGATCAAAGGGTGGAGAGTAGCAATAGAACTCAAGGAAAAGCCAATCTTCAAGCATTTAAAATAAGAGACACCAGGTATTTTAAGTGTTCAGAAATAGGGCAAATTATGTCTCAATGTCCAAGCAAGAGAACAATGATTTTGAAGGATAACTATGAGATTGAATTCAACAGTGAAGATGATGAAGAAATGCTGCCATTAAAAGTGCAAGTGACCAAGAATATGCCGAGCATGGCGACATGTTGGTCACAAGGCATGCATTGAGTTTGCAAGTAAAAGAGGAAGAGGTCTAGTGAGACAACATATTTCATAGTAGATGCCAAGCTAACAACAAGTTATGTAGCATGATAATTGATAGAGGTAGTTGTACCAATGCCGCTAGTACTGAACTTGTTGAAAAATTAAGTTTACCCACTTTTAAGCATCCCAGGCCTTATAAGCTCCAATGGCTAAATGATTGTGGAGAAATTAATGTTGCTAAACAAGTGCTAGTGCCTTTTACACTTGTACCAATAACACCTAGAGAGGAGTATAAAGATCAAATGCACATGAAGAAGGAGACCAATGAAAATAACTTAGTGATAGTGCACAAAAAGAAACAAATAAAAACGGTATGTGCATGAGAGAAAAGAAAAAATGTGAGGAAGTGCAAAGTGAGAAAAAAGAGAACAAAGAGAGCTTCTATGCAAAAAAAGGTGGAGTAAAGAGAGCATTCCTTTTCAACCGGCCTATGTTTGTACTTATGTACAAAGAGGCTTATTTCAGTGCTAATAAACTTACCTCTTCTTTGCCTAGTGTTTTTGTGTCCTTGTTACATGAGTTTGATAAGCTATTCCTCGAGGAGATTCCACATGGTTTACCACCAATAAGGGGAATTGAACATCAAATTGACTTTATTTTAGGATCTTCATTTCCAAATCAGCCTGTTTATAGAAGTAATCCTGAGGAGACTTAGGAGCTTCAAAGGCAAGTGGTGAAGAATAGGACAAGGCTTTTAATGTGCTTAAAGAAAAGTTAATTTCAGCACCTATACTTGTTTTACCTAACTTTGCTAAAACTTTCGAAGTTGAGTGTGATGCTTTAGGTATTGGCATTGGAGCTGTATTGATGCAAGAAGGTCGCCCAATTGCTTATTTTAGCGAGAAATTGAATGGCGTAGCCTTAAAATACCCAACATATGATAAGGAAATGTATGCATTGGTTCATGCATTGAAGACTTGGCAACACTATCTTTGGCTTAATGAATTTATGATCCACGTCGATCATGAATCTTTGAAGTATTTGAAAGGACAAAACAAATTGAATTAGTGACATGCAAGGTGGAGCGAGTTCATTGAGTCCTTCCCTTATGTCATCAAATATAAGCAAGGTAAAGATAATGTTGTTGCAGATGTATTATCTCGGAAGTATGCACTTCTTTCTACTTTAGATGCAAAGCTGTTAAGATTTAAGCATATTAAGGATTTGTATGCAAATGATTCTGATTATTGCAATGTGTTTAAAGCTTGTGAGGAGGTTGCATTTAGTAAGTTTTATAGGCATGATGGATACTTGTTTAAGGAAAAATGTTTATGTGTGCCTATGTGTTCTTTGCGTGAGCTACTTGTAAGAGAAGTACATAGGGGCAGGTTAATGGGGCATTTTGGCATTGCTAAGACTTTGGATATTTTACAGATAGTTTAGAAAATCAGACCGGTCATTGAATCGATGAAGACATTAATTCACGGTTCAGTGGTCCGACCATGTTGGACTGTGATTAAATCGGTAATACTTAAAATATATAAATTAATATATATATATATATATAAACACATAATAAAACTCATAAACTAATTATTAATTTTTTTTTATCTTTACATTCTCATATTTTCTCTCTCTCCAATCACTCATTCCTACTTCTCTTTTTTCCATCTATTGCCTCTTTTTTTCATGTGACTAAGTGAGTTAGACCCCCCACCTCACTCTTCTTGACACAAGCCTAAAACACGCCTTCCCTCTCTAATAGTAGATGTAATCAATGTATATCAGTATATGTTACTTTTTTCCATCTTTCTAAAAACTAAAACATGCCTTCCCTCTCCCTTAACCTCACTTTTTTCTCTCTAAAACATGCCTCCATAACTTTGGAGCTTCATCTTTCTCTCTCATGTTTTACTACAAAGCTTCGTGAAGACTCAAGCTCCCTTCATGGTAACTTGGAATGAAGTCCCTTTTTCGGCCATAAATCAAAGTTTTCCCCTCAACATCATATTCTTTCTCTTTGTCTTCATCGGCATCTTTCTTCTTCTTTTTCTCTGAGGTCACTCTTTTTTTTTCAAATACCAAACTAGTCAACCCATAAAATCAATCGATTTTCTCAATTTTTTTGGTTTTTGACAAATCTGACCGGTTTGATCTATATTCGATTTTTAAGTATATTTCAGACTGGACGAGTGGCTAGTTCACCAGTTTTTTGTCCAACCGGTCGATCCTATTTTCTTAACCATGTTTTTACATGAACACTTCTTTTGGCCTAATATGAAACATGATGTTATACATATATGTGATAGATGTGTTACGTGAAAACAGGCCAAATCTAAGGTTAAGCCTCCTCGATTGTACATGCCATTACCTATTCCTAATGTGCCTTGGATCAATATTTCCATGGACTTTATGCTTGGATTACCTAGGTCTAGGAGTGGTAAGGATTCTATATATGTGGTTGTTGATAGGTTTTCAAAGATGGCTCATTTTATTCCATGTCATAAAACCAATGATGAATCATATTGCTGATTTTTTTTTTCAAGGAAATTGTGCGTTTACATGGCATGCCTCATTCTATTATTAGTAATAGAAATACTAAGTTCTTGAGTTACTGTAAATTAGGTAATAAACTTTTGTTCTCTACTACTTGTCATCCACAAATCGATGGTCAAATAGAAGTAGTAAATAGAACTTTGTCTACTTTATTGCATGCTATCATTAAGAAAAACTTGAAAAGATGGGAAGAATATTTGCCACATGTTGAGTTTCCTTATAATAAGAGGTGCATTTTGCTACAAGTATTCACCTTTTGAGATTGTTCATGGTTTTATTCCTTTAACTCCATTAGATCTATCTTCTTTGCCTATACATGAGCATATTAATTTAGATTGTGCAAAGAAGGCCAAATATGTGAAGCAATTGCATAACAAGGTGCAGTTGAACATTGAGGAAAGGATGGAGAAATATGTTACTTAAGCTAACAAAGGGTGAAAGAAAGTGATTTTTGAGCCTGGCAATTGGGTTTGGGTTCATATGCATAAAGAGAGGTTTCTGGCTCAAAGGCGTTCTAAGTTACTCCCAAGGAAAGATGGTCCTTTTCAAGTAACTGAAATGATCAATGACAACGCCTACAAAACTGACCTACTCAGTGAATACAATGAATGTACTACTTTTAATGTTGCTGACTTAACTCTTTTTTTATGCAGATTAAGATTTCAGGACAAATCCTTTTGAGGAGAAGAGGAATGATGCAAATCCAAAGCCTAAGGAGCAAAGTAATAGCCCAAGTTAAGAAGTTCAAGTTTCAAATCCAAATGATCTATTATTCATCAAGGGAAGCTCAATCACAAGGGCTAGAGCGAAGAGAATGAAGGAGGCACTAAACGGATTTATTCAAAATATTTGGGCCATGCCAACTACAGCCTATAAGGAATTAGAGCTAATTAAACATACTAGTGTAATTAACCTAATTCAGCATGTTGGGCCGTGATTCCATCTTATTTGGGCCGAAAATGCATTAAGGAAGCAAGAATGTGCCTGGTTCAAAGAAGTATTAAAAGAGGCACCTAATTGGACTCAAGAATCAGATCAAGACTTTTTTTAGTAATTACGTGGGGCGCTTGATTGATTTAGTCAATTAAGAGCATTTAATTATTTGATTTAGTCACATTTTCAAATCAGATTTCCTATCTTGTTATTAGGAAACATTTATTGATTGATTTAGTCATATCTCCTATAATCAGATTGCCTAAATCAATCAGTTGCTTGTTAAGAAAACTTTTCAATTAGTTTATATTTTACTTATTTTTTTTATCTAGATTGATTCCCTATGCATATGGGAATTAGGTTTTTATTTTGCCTATAAATACTATGTATGGCGCATGGTGAAGGACACACATGAATTCTAAATTTTATTTGTAAGCAATTTACTTCTTGGTTCTTATGAGAACTTGTGTGAACTTATTAAGACTTATCTTGTGGCATTCAATTGAGACTTATCACTTACTTTCTTCCATTTTCTTGAGTGTGGCATCTAAATTCCTTTCTTATACCAAGGTTCATACTTCTAGTAAAACATTGGGTTGAGGTCTTTTGAATTAGAATTTCGATTTTCTGGGTTGTTTATTCTTTTCAACTATTTGGGTCTTGTTGCATTGCATCAAGGTTCATATTACCACATATCTTTTTTAGGTATAGTTGTTATGGTTGATATAGCGTGTTGGTTGAATTATTTGATGTATGTAGGGACCTTTTTTTAGTGTTGAATTCTTTTGACAGTATGCATGCCATATATTATGTGGTGTCTAAAGAATTCTATATGTGGAAAATGTGAGGTCATCCCCTCATGTGTTGATTGCTCTTATGTCCTAAAGATGGCTCTACCTTGTGTGCCATTGTGCCTTCTTGTTTCCATGTGATGATGGATCTTTGTTGTACTTAACTTATTTTTTTAGTGATAGTTTGGTATAGAAGCTATTCTTTCATGTATGGACTTGATATGTGTTGGGTTGTGCTGGAGGTGGTCTATATACGGGTGAATGTATGGGAACAATTTCTTGTGATGAATGTCCCTATGAATCTATATATGGGATGTGTTGGATTGGACTCATAAGGGGAGGTTTGGTATGGCTAAACCGGTCTATATGACCAACATTGCTTGGATGGTGCAATGTTTAGGAAACCATAGGCCTATCGTTATCACTAATCACTTATGGCGAGTGACACCAACCTTCGAGAATTGCCACACTTGAGGATGCCACCTTGTAAAGGAAAGGCGATGAAAATATTATATATAAATATAGTGATGTAAAGGAAAATCTTCGAGTTGAATAATCCCATGGAAACTTAGACTACCCCGAATGCACAAAATATATATTGATTATACTCTTGAGTTGGATGTACAAATATTAATTCTTGTGTTGGTGGTTTGTGTGTGGTGAATAAACTATGTCAGCTCTTGTAAGTTGTAACTTTGTATGACATTGTATTGTGATTGGATATCTGTATCTAATCGTGTTGGTTGTGCAATGATAGGTTATGTTGGCCTAGTTATGGTTGCAGGTAGGTTCTTATCTATGGTTCCACCCATATGAGCAGTACACAAGTTCCATATTTATTTTATGGTTGTTTTTCCCTCGCTAAGTATTTTTTGTACCCACCCTTTGTTTGTGTACGCCTTACAGGTTCTTGCTTAGTGGGTGAGACTCCCTGTGAAGAGTAGCGGAGCCTCTGAGTCCTTAACCTATTCCAGCTTTGGGTTGATGGTAGTTTTTGGGTATGTTCAGTATTTGAGTGGCTCTATGGTGAATAGAACTCCTAAGATCTTTGTAAATAATGCGATGAAATTATTAGTGGTTTAAATTATACTTCTCTTTTACTAATTCAAACACCAAATGTACTTTGATTTGATTGACATTGAAATGGAAAAGAAATTAGCATTAAGTATGCCTTATTTTATGCCTTATTTTATGCCTTATATGTGATAAGTAGCCGAGCCCCTTTAACCTACTTTCAAGGTGGGCTAGGTTGGTTGAAAGCCAGCTCGCAAAGGATTGGGCCTAACTAGCCCAACCTGGGATAACTCTGGTTCTATCGGAATAACCCACGAGTAACCCGTTTAACCCATCTATTATATATATATATATATATATTGTTAACTTCATCTATTATATATATATATATATATATAGATATTAATATTTTTATATGTTGTGCCTAAACGACGTCGTCCCTCTATCTTCCCTAAAGCCAAGTCCCTAAATCAGTGTCGCATACTCACATTCACACAGGCACAACTTCTTCACTCATATAAATCTCACAGCTTCTTCACTCTTCAAGTAGACGACGCTAGACGTAGTAGCAGTAGATCAACCAACAAGGGAGGAGACTTGCAGATAGCAGACGCAGTCGCACGCTCTTTCCTCTCTGACTTTCAATCTCTTACTCAGTTCGAACTGCCTTCTCTAAATCAATTTCAAACTACTTCTTTAGTTTTTCTTCCTTCTTATCTTTGGTGTCCTATGTTCGTCCCATATTTATCTCAACTTCTTCACTCTTTGGCAGTGGCAATAGGTGAAAGATGATGACGTGTGTTTTGTGGTCTTTGCGTTGTCTTCATCTTTGTTAGTGGTCTTTGTGTTGTCTTCATCTTTGCCAGTGGTCTACTGGTATTTGTTAGGAGTCTCTTCCTTCATTCAATCATTTTGTTGCTTAGGTCCCTCACGAGTCACGAAGTAAAGCTATAAAGGTTTTGCAATTTTGGTGTGTGCTTGAGTTTCTCCTATCATTCCATCATTTCCAATTGTCCAATTTGCTTTTTTTCTTTTTTCTTTTTGGTCAAACCACTTTGCTTTTTTATTTGTCTAATATTGCTAATTCTAACTAGGCCTTGTAGCCCACTCTTGTATTACTAGTTATCTAGTTGTCCAAAAAAAAAATAGTAAGTAAAAAAATACTGTGCGCAAGGTAGTCAAACTTTAGAGTTTACCTCAACTCAGAGAGGGGGGTGTAAACTCAGATCTTGAACTTGTAAAAGTTTACATATACCATCTTCTTCAATACATACATATATATATATATGTACTTCTAACACTAGAACAAAATATATAAACTAACATAAGAACAACTATAAGCTAGTTACAATATGCTATATCCATTAGGTATCAAAATGCTTCTTCTCTTTAAAAATGAAACAATTAGGAACAATCACTGATTTCGTATATACACAGATAAGAAAGCCCATAGAACTAGAAGTTATGAGTCATCAATGATCAATTAGTATTTCAATCTTTGTACATGTAAAGTTAAATTTGTTTAAAAAAGAGTTTAAATGATAATTATGAATATTGAAATTAAACTCGAAAATTGCAAGTTGATTGGTAGCACCCAAAAGTCTATTACTTCTGACATTTGGTCATTGTTTTGATCATATTTCCTAAACGTAAATAATTTTTGAATGAAACTTATCCCAACTGAAACTAGATTCAAAGATCATTACAACGATATATCATTTGCTTAAAATAGAGTTCAAATGAGAAAGTTATGATTATTTAAAGTAAAATTGAAAACTGCAAAAAGTTAACTATTTTTTACCTTTGGTCACTCTTTTGATTATATCTCCTAAATCACAAAGAGTATTTTAACAAAACTTATTTCATTTGAAACTAGACAACTCAGAGATCTTTGTAACGATATGTCATTTTTTAAATTGAGTCCAAATGAAAAAGTTATGAGTGTTTAAATTGGGTTATCAGTCAAACTCGACGATTTTGATCGAGTTTGACTGATTTCTGAGTCTATGATTGAGTTGACTAGATTTGGGTACCTGAGATCATAACCTCATAAGATTTTAAGAGTTCACTCAAGAGTTTGACTACCTTGACTGTGCAGGCTGGCCCGTTTGACCTGCTAACTCGCACAACTTTTCCCATTTCCAAAGGCGGGCTGGCCCGTTTTGATAGGTCTAGAGATAAGCGTGTATGTTATCAGGCTTATAGTGATGATGTAGAATTCATCGCCGCCATAGTCATGTTCCTAGATTAGGCCGTGATAGTGTGTGTTTATCTTGCTTGTGTTGTGAATAAGGTTATGGTTTAACCTATCAAGTGAAGGAGCGAAAACGTCACGAGTCCAATAGGGGGAAGTTACCAAGAAAAGCTTGATATGGTATGATGTGGCATGAGCCCGTGGGGGAGTTGCCAAGGAAAGGCTGCTACGTCATGTGAAGGACCAATATGACATAAGCCCATTAGGGGAGTTACTAGGAGAAGCTTGATGTGGGCCGATAGATTACTTTACACCCTTGTATGCTAATGTGAGACATAAATAAGTTTTATGTGAATGTTTATATGTATGCTTATGAATGCATAGATTCATGATTGAGAAATAAGGATGTGTGCATATGGGATACATGGGGAATACAAT
The DNA here is from genome assembly GCA_037074585.1 of Biancaea sappan. Lineage (NCBI taxonomy): Eukaryota > Viridiplantae > Streptophyta > Magnoliopsida > Fabales > Fabaceae > Biancaea > Biancaea sappan. The sequence continues at coordinate 68,149,383 of CM073490.1, forward strand.
TTCGTAGGTGACATGACTAGCATTGAGCTATTTTATACTGTGCCTGATATTAATTTATATTGTACTATATTTGATGCTTGTACTTATACATGTTGTGGGAAAAGTTATCAGGGTTGATTAATGGGGTACATGTGCACAGTTATCATCATATGCTCACATGAACATGCATTATTTAAATGTTCTTAACATGCACAGTCTTGTGTGTTTGTGGTAGGGTAGAGTTTCTCTTATTGAGTTAGTGAATTAGACTCACACCCCATAGTTTCAGGTACAAAGGATTGGTTAGCAAATTGATTCGTGTGCTGAGGACGCCTCTCTATTATTCGGGGTAAGGTAACTTCTATTTAGTGCTAAGTTAATCTTTTTAGAATACTCTATAATCAAGTAGGCCACCTAGGATGTTTGTAAACTATTTGGGTTAGTTAAGAAAAGTTAGGCTTGCGGCGGTGTGGGTGATAAACTGTCCGCATTAGTCATGGGCTCGGATTTGGGTCCTGACATCAGGAGTCACGAGATGATTTAGACTCAGGCAGAGATGATCCAGAGTCAAGGGGCCCTATTTTAGAATATGCAAGACATTATCGACCACTTCCTTATCTAGCAGACCCTCCATGATACTGGTGTTGCGAAGGATGATTATGATGACACCCAACCCCCAGATTTCCCCCTAGAGTAGCTTTATTTATGTAAATATTTATGTTTTTTAATGGCAATTACATAGTACTTTCTTCTTAGAACTTGTAATTGTTATTGCATTTATATAATGAATGTTTGTGATATTTGGTTTGCAGGCTATTGCTTCAATTTGCCTCCAATTTCATGTTAACAAGTTTGAAATTTGGTCTAGATTAATTTTATAATATATATAGAAAAGTGTCTTAGCAAATTAAAGACAGAAAAATCCGTCCCTGATTTGAGACGGATTCAGGAACAAAAAAATTCGTCCTTGATTTAATATGTAATCAGGGATGGATTATCTAAGACGGAATCAAGGACGGAATGTCAAAGATGGAATCAAGGACAAATTATTGCAAACTATCTTTGAGACGAAAAATCTTTTTTGAGACGGAAATTTTTCGTCCTAATATTTGACACGGAATTTATTTCCATTTGAAATTATTTGCAATGGACATATCAGTCTCTGATTCTGTCTCAAATCAATCAGAGATTGATTTTTTTTCTGTCTCTAATTCATGATATTCTTGTTGTGTTACTTTAAAGTCAAAACAAATGGCAACTCCTTTGGTAACTCTGGTCATGTAGGCTTTGACTGTCACAGTCCTCGACTTGGCATGTGATCGGCACAATATAGAGGATTACGGTATTGTAAGCCTAAACCATCCATCAAACGCAAAAACCAAGAGGAACATAAAGATTTCTTGAAAATATACTTTCATTTTCGACATCAATAATATTCAATACAAAAACTTGTTCCAAAACATTCCATTTAGCACAATCCAAAGATGGAATATTTGGGAACACATCATCATAAATAAGAGTAAATATTTGTGAGCATACATAACTATCCATTAACACCCCAAAAATGTCCTAGTACTCCTGTGTGACACCAGAGCATTACTAAGACATCAAAATATCAAGAGACTTCAACCCATCCACGATGCGAGCTAGGTTTACTCAAAGTACTGCTACTCCTCTGGCAACTACTCATCTTCGACAACAGTATCTGAAATGCAAAACCCAAAAAGGTGTGAGTTTTCCCACGACTCAGTAAGCAAATGACAAGCAAAGAAATAAACATAGAAATGTAACATCACATTCACATAACTAAGAAATAATTCATGCACATAAGCAATCTCAGAGAACAATCCTAGATTTCCTTCCCTTCCTGGACATTAGCTCATGCCTCTCCTGGACATCTATAAGCTATTGTCACTAGAAGCCTATCCTAGGGATTATGGTCATGCTTAAGTTTATGTAGAGATACAAGTATTTTGGCTTTTTTCGGTGTACACTTTCTTCCATGGCCTTGGTTCGTGCTCTCACTAGCATCCCCAATTCCTAGCCCTTGGGAGTGGATCACTAAAGCCCCAGATATAGTCAACTCAACCATTAACATGAACATGTAATGACTTTCATATAAAAGATTACAATTATCATAACATGATCTCACACATGTTTCCATATCCAATCATTATCATTCCAGTCATATTCATTTCACATTGAATCCTAAATTACTCATACTAACATGGAACATGATGTTAAGTTTAAGGGATGAAGTGTGCGAAGTCGCCTACTTACCTTGGTTTCCAAGCTAATCTTTTACAGTGGTTTCGTGTGATAATTCGGAAGGAAAGGCATCCAAGGTTTAGAGTTGGTTCCTAATAATTAGATGCATGAGAAAATGAAATGATTAAAATCTTAAAAATGCAGACAGGGTGCCAATCGGTCGATTGACCTCCTCATGGCAGTCAACTAGTTAGATTTTGGCCAACTCAAACACATGAGTAGTCAATCAACCGGTTATACCCTACCAATCGACTAGTGCTTCTTTGTCCAAAATGCCATTTCTTCTTAAAAACAACCAATCGAATGATAGGGACCTACCAATGCACCTTTGCCAAGATTGCCATTCATGCCCAGAAGTAACTGATAGACCAATAAGGACCTGCCAGTTGTAATACCTGTGATTTTTTAGTATTATTTAAAACTTAATTATTATAAAATAATCTGGGTGGGGAGAATTTTTTCGTTGTATAGTAAGGAAAGTATGAGTTTTAGAAGTGGCAAGGTATGTGGAATATTGGGTGGTGGAGAATCAAGGAATGTATTAATGGCACCGATTGAGGTAGGAGAATGGTTGAATCCAATAGAGGACTAAAGTGAAATAAGGAAAATTATGGGACACTTAGGATTTAGAAATACTAAGGTGCGATATTACAGATTTGCTCTTACCAGTCTTGATCAAGAGTTAATCGGGGGCAAAGTAGTAATTTCACCATAGGTAAGTATATATAGAAGGCTCCACCCTTTTTCCTCATTTTCTCTTTTCCTTTCTCTCTTCACCTTCTCTTCTCTCTTTCTCTCTTCCTTCTCTCTATTCCCTCTCCACCCAAATCCATCAATTGAGCTCTGGGGAGCAGTTCTCTAATGATGGGGCGAGTCTCTGGCAACCAAGCAACGTAGGAAAAAGTAAGGAATCGAGATAAGAATTTTGATTTCCTGAACTTTTCTTTATTTTTTAATTTTAGAGCTTTCGGGGTAGATTTGAAGATTGGGGGTTGGATTGTTGATGAAAATTAGGGGTTTTTGTGTCTAAATGCTCCTTAGACACTAAGGATGAAAGCCCATGAAAGAAATCATGAAAAATGATGGAAATTTGGTCAGATCTGAGTCAAAACTGAGAAGAAATCGTGTGGGTCGAGATCGTTGTGCCCAGCGCCAAGCATGTGTGTGGCGCCTGGGTGCTGACATCATCTAACGTCGGGCAGTGGTGTTTAAATGGACATTTTTTCAAACGACCATAACTCTTTCATCCGGACTTCATTTTTAGCAAACTTTATATCGTTGAAAAGAGTCTAATTTCTAATAGTATAAGTTATTCAGAAATTCATTAACAATTAAGAGTTATGACTAAAAAAGTGAGTAAAGGTCGAGATTAGTAATAGAGAATTTCTCTATTTTGTGACCTTGATAAATTTTTGCATGGTTACTTGATATGGATGGTCGAGGCAAAAAGTGAGAGCCAAGAAAGCGTGAGATCCAGGTGAGAGATCTAGCTCTCCTCTGTATGGATATGTACACATATATTTATATTTTAGGATTTATTTTTCTAAATTATTTTATATACATTTAATTGTTAAATGTATTATGTGTGAGGTTGTTGTTTGAAATGTGTATGAGAATAGTGGATTGGTTGTTGTATCGTGTTTATGTGAATACATTGCATATACATGTTATGAGAGAGAACCAACTAGTAACCTAATGATATGATTATTCTTGAAAAGAACGTCAGAAAAGTGGGAACAGAGGGGTGAACCTCTGAAATAAACCCATTGATGAGTGCACTTCAATGTGGTAAGTGCGGGATAAACATTGCATATTTTATTTTGCATATTCATACTATGAGAGGGAATAGAGGGTTGGACCTCTGGAATAAACCCATTGAGCAATTATAGTCAAAAGGAGAAAATCTAGACTGAGTTTCAATGTGGTAAGCGAAGGAAAAAATGGGAAAAACATTGCATATGATTGTTGCATAATGCATTGAGTGTGGTTGCTTGTATTGTTTTGTGTGTGGGATATATGTTATGGTTGAGAGTATAACCCAAGAGGTTGGACACATGTTATGGTTAGAGATATAATACCTATGGGCTGAGATATTGCCTACGGGAAGGAATTTCTTAAGTGATAATCTATGAAAATGTAGACCCACATTGATTAAGCTCTTGAGATGTATTACGGGAGTGCGAACCCTTGTGTAGGATTGCGTACGTTTAATGTGTAATGTGTATGTGTGTGATTGGGAGAAAATACAACGGGACGTAATACTATATGTATGCTTTTGGGAAGCTTGGTGTCATATGGGATAAATTTCTGAGTGAACTATATATATATATATATATTGCATATCTGTGTAGAATAAGGCTAACATTGGTAAGTCTATGGTTTAGATTCACCCCCTCACAGTTACAGGTACGGAGGGACGGTCAGATCAAGGGCTTGCAGATTGAGGTTGCCTCCTCATTGTTCTGGGTAAGGTAATTTATTTTAAATTATTTCTATAGTATGCTCTGAGATTAGATAGGCAACTTAGGATTAATAAAAGAAATTTAGGCTTGCAATAGTGTTGGCAACACACTGTCCGCGCCAGTCACGAATTTATATCTAGGAATGGTAAAACTCCTAGCCTTGATTTCGGGTTATGACACTAGTCGACCGGTGTGCCTTTGTCAAACTTGGGCAGAGAACACCTGGGTAGCCAGTCGACCGCTATACACTCGACTATCGATAGGTTGCCTAGATAACACAAGAATAAGCCAAGTTTTAACCTCTGCATCCCTTCCCACTTCATCTAATCTCAAAATCCAACATTCCTTCCATGTTTTGGCCATCATATCAATTATTTAACCCATAAGAACACATCTAAAACTTATTCCTTTCTTGGATTTCAAGAATCAGTCTCAAAGTTTCACAAAACCCTAGCATTTTTGTTTTTTCTGATATGGGTATGGATTTCACCATGAAAATGAAACATCCAATCCATTTTAGATAGCCAAAACATCAAGGATTAAGGGAGGAAAGGTTGAGGAACCATTATCTTTCAAAAACACTCCAAGGAAATACCCAAACCACTTCAAGAACGAAGTTTCAGCACCTAGGGTTCTAAGGTGAGAAAATGAGAAGAGAAATCCAAAAATTTAGATCTTACCTAGGTTCTTGAAGCTTTCCATTGTGATGGTGAATCGTTGTTGACTGGAGATGCACTACCTATCGGAGAGAAGACCAAGATTTGGGAGGTCTTAAATGCACCAAGACAGGAAGAAAAGAGAGCATGGCGTGTGAATGAGGTGAAAGAAGTAATGGGCTGATATTTGACTAAGTGTGGGAAGGGGCTACCCTCCTAAATTGTCATTTGGTCCTTTCTCAATTCCTTCATGAAATCAAGAGGGAGGCCTAAGTGCAAATTTAGGTACTTTGCCCAATCAAGCCAATTAAATTATTTTTTTTGTCTTTAGAATACTCCCTACACTTATTAGTTATCAACTTGACACTCCAATTATTCAGAAATTATAGTTTTACCCCAAATAGTTACATTAGTTCAATTAGGTCTCTCACCTAAATTATCCATTTTGAATTAAGTTTTCCCTTGACTCATCATGCATAACTACGGGAAATTTTTCATTGTTTTTAAACATCATATTCATGCACATATATAAGTATTAATTCCAATCACATATATACCACGTAATCTCATCATTTAAACACACAAACAAACCATGCCACAAGAATTACGAAATCCCGAGGTGTTACATTGACGATTTGATTAGTAATGAATAGGGAAGCTAAGCTAGTTTGTTGTGTATAAACATAATCAAATTGTATATTTATTTTTTACTTATTAATTAATATAATGATAACTATTCTGGGGCCACCATCTAGATATGCGAGCATATATTTGAAATTTGGTTCATTATGCCTACACAGCACTTTGTGGGAATATTACAAAGTAACATATAGTGTTCATTAATTCATGCCTAGTTGTGGCCTTGTTGGGAGTAATACGATAGTTGTATTGCTTTTAGGTGTATATATATATATAGAACAACTGTGATTCCCATTTCAATAGCTGCAATTGGTCTGTTGGGGAATCAAAGAGGACTTTCATTTCCACGTTGTTAATTTATTGGTCTTCCAAAGAAGAATCTTTGATCCATCATTATAACTTCATCTATATCTTAACTGTAAATTAAAAAAAAAAAGCTCAGAATCACACTGAAAGGAATTATTTTTAGTACATAAAATTTATTTAGTTATAATTACACTACATTTATGCACCAGCGAAGGTTGATAAAAAAAATTATAATTTTAATTAACCAAGCATTCTCAAATTGTATTTTAATTTGCAGCATTCGAAGGGTTAGTTTAATTTAGATTTTTTAATTGCTAATTTGGTCATTGAAAAATTACAATCGTCTTAAATTAATTCTAAAAAATTAATTGTCGCAATTTAGTCCTTAAAAAAATAATTTTTCCTTTACTTGGTTCTTTACAATATTCATTAACAAATCGCTAAAGTTTTTAAATACATAAAAGAATTAAATTCAAACAAAGATAATTTTTTGGTAACTAAATTAAGACTATTTATATTTTAAGAATTAAATTGGGATAATTATAATCTTTTGAAAATTAAATTAATAATTTTATTCTAATTTAAAACATTATATTTATTTAAAAGACATATCAAGATTAAAATATTAAATAAATGTAAAGAGATTTTAAAAAAAACTAATTGCATGTGATGTTCACTGATTAATGAAAGGTCTTCAGGAAAAAAATACTATTGAGTGGTATTCCCTATTCCCACTTACTTTACTCCCTAAAAAGACAAGCTTTTAAAAGAAAAAAGAGATAAAAAAAAAGTCATGTTGAGGATGAGGAACAAAGGCTGTCATTACTTTTCAAATTCTCGGGGAGAGAGAGAGAGAGAGAGAGAGAGAGAGAGAGAGAGAGAGAGAGAGAGAGAGAGAGAGAGAGAGATTAGGGCTTTATGGTGGAAATGAGATTAATTATAATTAGAAGAGTGAATTATTAATTTTGTCTTTAAAAAATTATTATTATCTCAATTTTATTTTTTTAAAAATTAATTTTTTTAGTTTAGTCTCTAAAAAATTTTATTTGTTTTAATTTAGTTCTTTTTTTTGTCAAAGTGACTTTTAGCAATGATGGATTTTGTGATTTAACAATAAAAATGATTAAATTGAGACATATACAATCTTTTAAGAATTAAATTAAGATATTTGATCCTTCAAAGACTAAATTAAAAAATTGTAATCTTTCAGGGACTAAAGTAGATTATTGATTTGGTCTCTAAAAGATTTAATAAAAATCTCAATTTAGTTTAAAATTGTGTCTGTTTTAATTTTCCCTTTTATTTGTCAAAGTGATTTTTACTATTAAAAAAGTTGAATTTTACCAATATATGTTGAGTCTAGCAGAAAAAGTTAGTCTTCCACAAAACGATAAATTAACACTCGAATTCTTATTGAAAGAGATGTTCACATCTATTACTTGACAATACCTCAAGTAAAATTGTCTCGAATAAAAAAAATTTGTGAAAAACCAAGAAAAAGCTTTTAGTAATTTAACAATGACAATGAGATAAATATAATTTTTTAAACACATAATTAATCCACATAATCTTTTAAAAAGTAAAATGAGTACGTGTGAGTTTTCATAGACCAAACGAGTAATCTAGTCTCAGAATGAAGAGAGAGGAGAGAGAGGGAAGGGATAGGATTCCGTTTGGCTTTGGTTAAAATACTTTCCTCTAAAAATGGGAGACTTTTGATGGGTTAATGTAATGAAAGTCAACGAAAAAAGCTGAGTCCTTTTTATAAGGGAATCTCAACCTCTCCCTCTCATACTGCCCCCCACTTGCCCTTCATTATAATTTATTTTTCAATTATTATTCGCTTTTTTAGTTCGACACAAGAATTTCAATTCGAGATAATTTTATTGGAGAGTGAATATTTTTTTAATGAAAATTTAAACTTGTGTTTATATCTTCACTTTCAAGAATTAATAGAGTTTTTAAGTTGGATTTTTTATTGTGACATGGTATAATCGTGTTGGCTTAAAAATAATACCTAAATAAATAAATTTTTAAAAGAAATTCTATATTTCTCCATTTGAATCACAACTTCAATTTAGATCATGTTGTTTCTTAACCAATAAAATTGTATTAGGTTGTATGCAGAGTTCGACGTGAAAATTCTATAAGTGAGCAAATGTATTTAAATGCAAATGTGTAATATAATATACGGAATATTTACGAATGAGTCATAACTAAAAAGGGTATTTACATTTTTTTTAATTTATTAGAAAGGGTATTTACATTTGCAGTATACTTTTCTTTTTTAAAAAAATTCAATTTATTATATTATTTATGAATTTTATTTATAAACATGAGGGTTAATAATATACAATTATAACTTAAGTACGATGGTTTTTTTCCTATTTATTTTTGTGTTACAGATATTGGTTGACAAGCTTTCGTAAGTTGAACTAAGACAATAATTATGCTTTATAATGAGTATAAAGATTTCAACTTGCCTTTAGTAATGTGAAAAGAATTAGAACGGATGGAGTTATTTTATGTTGCTTGACTCAACGAAAAAGAAAAAAAAAACTAATAAGAACTTATTTAAGTAATAAAGGAATGACAGCATTACATATAATTCCGAGTCTTAATTTTATTAATTAAACTATTTTGAGTCTGAAATTCAATAAAATTGTACATAACTGAAACATAAACTCAACCTATAATTAAATGTAATTAAAATTTATTTTAAAAATAATTTTAGTTTATGCTATTCTACAAAGAATAAAAACTTTCTTCATAACCTAGAATGGTAATAATATACAATTGTGGGAGACAGTAGTCTTCACACAAAGACAAATTATTATTATTATTATTATTGTTATTTTGTCCATAGAGTTTAGATATTAGTAGGGGTAACATTATTAGTAAGGCCTGCTAAGATATTATTAATAAATATTGAGAGAAATTATAACCATGCATATGCAGCCAATAGTTTTGGTTTAATTATGATGTCACATGTATTGATCATCAAGTCAAACTTAATCCATACATTCCTGTGGGTCCAAATGTTCAATATCACCGTCCTACATTGTTCAAATGCAGGTCACTTGGACTTGTCATCTTACCTTTTCCTTTATTTAATTTTCCCATGATTTAGTGTGGGCTAGCTAAGCTACCCCTTTTTTTAAATATATTTAAATAAATCAAGTAAGTTAATTAATTTATAATATATAAATACTAATTTATATAAATCAATGTCATATTATTAAAATTTTAGGTAAATTATTGATTTAGTCCATGATTACGATTATCTCAATTCATATTAAAAAATTTTTATGTAACTTTTAAAATATTGTGTTTGTTTAACAAGTTAGGTTAATTTTTTTCAACGAGACAGGCTTCTAAGGAATCGGGTTAGAGTTTTTCATTGGGCCCATATTTTTACATGTTATCATTATAAAAAATCTTACCTTTTTAATAATAAGGGACCTCAATATTAATTGAAGCCTAATAAGATTTACTATATATGTTTCAAACCCACCAAAAAAAAAAAACAGAATTTCCTTTTACTGTTTTTTTGCCTGCATGAGTACGTGAAACACATGAATACCTGACAAACATGCGAAGGAAAAGAAGGTTCATTTAAGTGTCCGGCAGACATGGGCCAATGGGTTCCTTTTGATTCTCATACAGGCTTTATTGATTCTATATAATAATTCTTCTCTCTTGTACCATGCATATCAATGTTTTTTAAATCAGTTCGGTCATTGTGGTCTGTGAATCACCAAATATATTATTGGGTTAATTATTAATTTGAATAAATAAATTAAAAAAATAATATATATATATATATATATTTATTAATAAATTCAAAAAATAAGTAAAATAAATAATTTATATACAAATTTTACATTTTAAAATCATAAAGATCTACAATAATTCAAATATAAAATTATAAATATTCATAATAATTCATAAAGTCATAAATAATATCATCCAAACATAATAATATGATTAAAATGCAGAATATTAGTCCACAGTGACTTAGATCATAAAATTTTTGTTGTAAAAATTGTGTTATAAAAAATTGTTTTATTTGCCAACTGGGTCTTGTTTTACTTTTTTTTAAAAATAATTTTAATTTAATTTTTGTTTACATATTTAAACATATGAGAATATGTAATTATAAAAATAATTGGGTCAGTTTCAAAAGTTAAGGAACTGTTTAAAAAAAAGATAATAAAGTAATAATAAGTTAAATTTAAAAGAATAATTGAAAAGAAACTTGGGTTGTCAACTAAAAAATTCACTCAAATCAGAGGAGTCGTAGATCAAAAGATGACCCGGGACGAATTGACTCACCAGGTTGATCGGGTCCAAAACACTGATGCATACACATGTTTTGCTCCCTACTGTCATATGGTTAGTGTTGAAGAGCCTTTTAATTGATTGACATCATTGAAGGCAGTCCCACACTTCCCCCTAAAAAAAAAAAAATAGGGTTGGTATAATTAGACAATTGAAAAGCCTCTTTTCAATCATAGCCTTTGGCAAACAAAAAGTGCAAATAGTAGGGTTTTATTGCAAGGTAAATGTTAACCAATTTAAATTTAATTTAATAGAAGGAGCTAATTCTTTACATTTGACAAATTACATTTTAAAATTTTGTAAAAAAAAAATTTATATTTTGTGTTCGATAGTATTTTAAATAAAATTATTTTTTTATAAAAAATACTCATAAAAAATCAAATAAAATATCCATAAAAGTCGATAATATGATCAATTTATAACATTGATCTTCCTTCATCTATTCCATAGCTATAAGAAACTCTAGGACACCATACCACATAAATCATAATGACCAAGTATTGTATCTCCTATTTGCTACAGTTTGTAAAATATTTCACAGTTAATACTTGTAAGCATGCAAACACTTTCGGCTTTAATCATCTGGAAATTGAAGTCCATTCAAGTGGAATAATAGATAAAAAATCAAAGAAAAACAGAGTTAGATTTTTTGAAGTGGGCTTACAAGCGGATTTACTGCATTCAAGCCCATCTCATTAAGGTTAGTAGACAACTAGGCATGGCATCCTATTTATATTCACAGATGGTATATGCAAAAGAAGGAATTAAGCTTAATCATACACTTTCATTTCAGATCAATATACCAAATAACGGGTTTAGTCCGTTTACATGATTCAAACACCCACTATGTGGCCCAATCCAAACGGGATTTAATTAATTCCCCGAATATTTCAATTCAAACGCCATGTTTGAACTAATGCATCAACGACTACCTCATTTAGTTTCAGTGAATTCACAAATATAGCTATCCTAGAGTGTAACTATAAAGTTTAAATTTTTACTGAAAGAAGTGTCTATATTTAAGACCTAATAGTGTCTCAAGTAAAATTGTCTTTACTTGTGAAAAATCAAAAGAAAGTATAACTATGTTACATTCTTTGCCAACTCCCTTTATCTTTTGATTTTGGATCCCTTAAAGGTAAGCAGAGTGCTTGATTCAAAATGGATCAAGCAGAGTGCGTTTTTAAAGCCAAGTAATGGATCCTCTATCTAATATTCCCATGTCTCATTGGTATATTTACTCTCAGTATTCATTTAGGGTATGTTTGGTATGCATTAATTGTGATGGAAAATGATTTCTATTCCCTTGTTTTTTCTTATTTGTATGTTTGGTATTCATTAATTATGATGGAAAAGGATTCCATTTAGGCCAAATTTTGAGAAAATGTGATTCTATTGGGTATGTGATGGAATGAGATGCTATTGCTTTGATTTCTATCAAATTATACCAAATAAGCCCTTAGCTTAGGTATTAGAGGTAAAAACAGAAAGATCTTTCCTCTTTGCATTGCTTGTTTGACCATGTTGAGTCCTCTGCTCAACTAACCAATCATCTAACCAAATAACGCATTCCAATTTTTATTCATCAGTACATATTCCATTTGTGCTCCCTTTTGATTATAAAATATTTAATTTTATTTGCAAAAATACATGTCCACAGTGATCACAGTGCACTTGTACGAGAGGTTCTGCATGTAACAGTTGTACGATGACTTCAGGAAGCAAATTTTGCGTAGGCATGAAGGGTTTGGTATGGAATGAAGCAAAGCCACCTACTCAGGCTTGGAGATACAGAAAGTCAATAACATGATGTACAAATACAATTACAGTAAATCAATTTTGGAATTACAGTAATCAATTTTGGGCTTTGAAGTGATGGTGATCAGGTTTTCAACAAATGACGAAGAAATTTAATAATGCGATTGTGATGCAGGACTGAAGTCTGGGATCTTCTCCTTAGTTTATAAGTCAATAAGAGTTCTTAGTTATACATAATTATTAAATGCTTGTAAATTTTATTTGTCTGTATGGAGTCTATAGTTATCCAACGATTATGAATAGTTAAAGAAAAATAATTTAAGGAGATCTTAATTCGTAGCCTATACAATGATCACTCCAGAAAGAATTTGAAGTCTGTGTATGTGGTTAACTACTCCACAAGAGAATGTTGCTACATCAACTGCACGGGCGAGAATCTACAAGACTGTGAGTGAGCCTATTTGCTAATGCTCTTTAAAAACAGTTTTCTATTTACAAAAAATTTTTTTGATCAACATGAAGATATTCTCAACTGCTATTTTCATTAATGCTAATTTTGTAATTTGTGACTCTCTCTCTCTCTCTCTGTCTCTCTCTCTCTCAAACATATATATATATATATATATATATATATATATATATATATTTGAAAACATTTCAAACAACTTTATTATTTTTTTGTTTTTAACATTTTAAAAATAAACTATTCAAACAAAATTTTCTGTTCTTTTATTCTCAATTCTTGTTTTTAAAAACAATTGTACAAAACTATTTGAAAACATAAAAACAAAAAATACCCTCTGTATCCACCTTTTACATAAAATAGGCTTAGGTAGCTGGCTGGCAAAAATGACCCATATTCAATTGACTAATTTAACCCAACTATCTTACTTTGATTGCGATAGGCAATAACTATAGGTGCGTTTAGAAAAATTTATTTTGAATTTATTTAATTTATCTTATAACATAAGCGCTTATGTACATATTTAAAAAATTTTATACAATTAACTTTAGGTATGCTCATAAGTTATTTTTAAATTATCTCTCATAAACTCTTCAATTATAAAAATAATAATTGCTTAAATAAACTATTTGCCAAAACATACCTATGTCTTTCTTTGACTGTGAGATGGATCAGTCACTATTAGTGGGCAGAATTTTAGAAGAACAAATTGAGAGAAGAGTGATATTTCAGAGATTAAATACTTATTTACTCTTCTAAAATCATAAGGACTAAAATGTTGAAAGAATATACTCGTTTTAAGATAGCAAATTTCGGCAGAGCTTACGACATTTACATTATCAATCTCTGGTTTCTCAGACCACCTTCCATCTTATCTGAACATGTATTTTCCCATTCTGTGAATTGATTAGATGGAATTTATCGTTGATATGACCATTGTACACTACATCATCGAGATTAATTTCCACGTGCCCCAGAGACTCCTGCATATACCAGAAGAGAATCTTGTATGAACATCAAATTGAAAATTTAAAGACAATAGAGTAGTGGATTAACTGAAGAAACTGTGGTGGCTTTTGTTTGCAATTAATAGGGGGTCTGAATCTGATTGGTTTGGATTTTAGTCCAAGTATGTTTTTTATATATTATTTAATCAGATCTCATGAAAAGTCTAAAAAGTTTTCAAATATTAATTGTTCTGGATACATCTTTTAATGACATGTATTTAATGCGTATAAATATTGAAAAAATAAATAGTCTTAATTATTTAATATTTAAATTTAGAGATAATATCTCAATAAATAAATATCTATTTAGATTTAGACCTCTTAATCTAAAAAAAAAAAAAAAAGCCACCTAAAAGACTTCTCACATAAGAGAAAAGTTCATCATACCTTTGATCGAAAGCTAAGCCCTGTACTCTTGCTTATTATCTCAATTTGTATCTTGTCACGTAGAGGAGGATCCTCAAGCATGAATTGAAATTCTTCATTCCACATTGGGTGGCGACTTTTCTTGATCGTCTGCAGAAATTCCAAGCTTAAAGTAATTTCTTTTGGGTACCCGTAAGGATTTGAACGTAAGACCTCTTGTTAACTAACCACACCCCTCAATACTAAAACTGCTTAAGTGATTTACATTCAACTTGAAGTCTATAAATCTTGTCCTAAGTGCGCAAATTTTCTTCTTTTATGAAAATTCTCTTCTCTAAAAATCACGTTTTTAGATAATATTCTTATTATTTTTTTGATAGTTTTATAACTTTTAACCATATAAGGGTATTATTGTTGGTCAATTGTTAATGTTGTTGGTCAAATGTTAATTTCTGCTTCTGCTTCTATTTCTTTATTACAGAAACTCCAAACCCTTGCTTCTCTTTCACAACAGAAAAATAGATTCTACTACAATTTTAAAGATTTTTTCTTTTTATATTAGATAAACTGATAAAAAGAAAAACGTGTTTTGTGTCCCCAAAAAATTACAATAGTCTCAATTTAACTTTTGAAATATCAAGTATTTTAATTTGATCCTTGAAAGATTGTATTCGTTTTAATTTAGTCCCTCTTTTTGTCAAAGAGGCGTTTAGTAACGAAAATTTTAAGATTTAATAATGGTATATTTTGTAATTTAACAATGAAAAGGACCGTATTGAGATAAATACAACATTCTAGGGATCAAAATGAAATATTTTATTTTTCAAATACCAAATTGAGAAAAATTACAATCTTTCAAAGACTAAATTAGTAATTTACTCTTTTTTTTCTTTTTTCTTACTATTATGCAGTGCGGCTAAATAGGCAATATTTATCCGTTTATTAAATAAGCACATCTTGGTCCATATGTAATAATTTGATAAAATCATGCCTAAGAGTCACATCCATGTACCACACAAGTCATGTACTGCCCAGATCGCGCAAGAAGGATTTTGTATTGGAGAGTCTTAATAAATTATTTATTCATCTAAGTCCTTATCTAAGATTTTTTTTTTATTTTTTACTTGATTTAAGATCATATTTAACTTCATCTAAGTCCTTCATTTCAGAATATATTTTGTTTTGAATTTAAATCAACTCCTGTAAACTTTTGAGTTTATTTAGTTTAGTCCCTACTCCAATATAAAAATCTTCTTGTGCGATCTAAGTCGTTTGTGGCTTCAATCGAACGGCTCAAGTGAAAATATAAGACTTTTCAATACTTTTGAGATATTGAAAATGATCCCAATTAAAATGTGGTGTACAAATATACTAAAATTAAAGTTTACCTTAGTCCTTTTCTTTTCACCTCTGAAGAGGAGAACTGCATATGGATTGCTGTGATGTTCCCCCTCTACCTCCTCAGCTCCCTGTATCACAACTGAAAGTAAACCAGCTCCTTCTTCAACCTCACCGTCTGATAACCTATCTTTTCCACTTTCTTTTCTGCTATACCCTTCCAGATGCTGACGGAACTTAAAACTGTCTTCTTTAAAAGGAACAAAGTTAAGCTCCAGCATAATTTTCCCTCTTTGCTTCCTATTTGGAGGTTCACTGATATTTGTGTCCTTGAGCAAATCAAGTGTAAATTCTTTCCCCTCATGTGGTTTAAGCAGCTTAAGGGGTACCAATTGCATCCCAAGCCTGTCGTGTCCACCAACCTGTGAAAAGTACAAGAAAAAAGTAAGAGTGAATTATTGACTTGATCCTTAAAAGATTATAATCTTCTCAGTTTAGTCCCTATAAAATCAAGTATCTCAATTTAGTCCCTAAAAGACTATATCCCAAATTGGTCCCTTTGTTTTTCAAAATGACTGTTGACAATGAAAATTTAAGATTTAGTAATGATAGATTTTGTGATACAAAAAGGACCAAAATAAGACAAATGTAATTCTTTTAGAGACTAAATTCGACATTTGATCTTTCAAAAACTAAATTGAGAAAACTAAAATCTTTCAAGAACTAAATCAGGAATTTACTCAAAAGGTAACAAACAGAAGTTAAAGAATGAACCCCCCCCCCCCCCCCCCCAAAAATAATAATAATAATAAAATCATTCTTATAACCAAATTACGTGAAAAACACACATAATCAATGAATTGAATGGACCTCAATGAAGAACTAAATTGGGATAAATCTTAGGTAGACCTCATCTAAGTAGACAAACCCAATCATGCAGAAACATGTGAGCAGGAGATAGACCCACCTATGACAAGCTTACATGTCCATTCATGATTGACTACTTCAGAAAGATGGAGTTGTAATTGTATCAAGTGCATCCGAGTTTTACAAAAGATTTATCAGTATGTCCAAAAATCTCTGCAAATATTTTTTTTGTACACAATAGCTGCAAGCATGAAGGAAATGCAGTGTTTGGTGACTTGTTTAGTAGTTTTAAAGAATAACAGTTCAAAAACAATGTCTCTGAGGTAAACTCTTTATGAATATCATACAACCGGGTTACACAACACAAGCAGATTAACTAAAATTCTTGTGATAGAGTGACACCCCTTGATTTTGGTTCCTTAACTTTTTCTTTGAGAATGTTCTAATGAATCATTCTCATAGAAAAGATTACCTCCCATTAGTATTATACTTTTCTGTATTTATGAACAAAATTATAACCTAAAATCTAAGATTATGTTTGTATTGTGTAATGTTTTTTCCGCCAATATTTTGAACAAGTAATGATATAAAATATCAGGAAAACCTTATCCCAGTCATAGACTTCTAATTGAAGAACTTGAGATTGAGGGTCCTTCACGACAAGCTTGAACATCTCATTCCACTCAGGATTCAAATTCCTCCTCTTGACTGTAGTTTTCTTCGCTGGAAGTTTGTCTCCAGTCAAGCTGAGTTTGACGTAAGGATCAGAAGTACCCAACAAATCCTTCTTCAAGAGCTTAGTTGCCCGAATTACTTTCACATGTAATATCCCCACAGGCTTCTTTATAGCCACCCTGAAGGAATGTGGAGAAAGAGTCAGTAACCATTTCTAAAAGATACTGTTCTTCAAAGAGAGAACAGAAAGTCCTCGTGAAATGATTAAAGCTTGCTACTTTGCTGTATACTTAAACATCAGATGTCATAATATTCAAAATCATGGGTAACATTACTCTAGTAAGACATTTAGTAACTTGATGAATTTTCTGCAATTATTGACCACTGATATAAACTAGCAAATACAGAGTAAATGTTCAGAGCCGCAGACTCCGTCTATCTATTTCATTGGCTTTAAATGAAGACCAGGGACATATATTTCTTGTATGTATTTGTCAAGAATGCAGAACATATTTTTGTAGGTCCTACATGCTACGGAAAATGATTGTTGCGAATGCACAGAACTCTTCCATTTAATATAAGCTTACATTGTTTCATCAAGAATAGGAATTTCAAATGTCTGAGGCCAGAGGTAGAGACTTGCAACTTGCTTTTTGACTGATTCCTGTGGGAAACTATGATGCTAAGTCATTCAATTCTAATCAAATAATGAATTATTGTGGCAACTGAAAGGGTGTAGATTGATAAGAACTGCAGCAATATGGAGTAATAACAAATACAGAACAAGAACACAAACCAAGATGATCAAACAATCCATTATGGAAGTGCAGAATACACGTGCTAGGATTATACATGACCTAATGCCACCAAATTCCCAGAGCTCAACTCTATTTGTTGTGATTAACCGAATTCCTTGTACAAGGCATAAGGCATAATTCAGAGAAGTCCCAACACACAGGATCCATCCCTATTTAGTATTTACTACTACGCAAATTCTGACCATAGAATTCAAGATAAACATGACACAATACACTGTAAATCTACCATCATTAATTCAAAGTAATCAACAACATAACAAAGAAATAAGCACTATCATAGAAAAGGATTACTAGAGAAGCACCTGAACGAATCTATAAAGACCAGGTATTGACATTATGTCTCCTCCTGAAATTTTCATCCCGAAATCTACATAAGGCTGGATATTAGACACAAATAATTATCATATAAGATAACTTTTCTCCCCAACTATTTACATTTGAAAAAAAGAAACTGAACTTCAGTATAATGTTTCCTTTACCTTTTCCATCAAATTTACCAGAATATTAGCAAAACATGGAAATGTTGCAACTAAAGGCCTTAAAGATATCCGTGGCGCTGCAAATATTTGTAAATCTACCAACTGATAAGAATTATAAAAGAAATATTAATTCCTTGAAGAAAAAGCATCAATTTTAGGATTCTGCTTCAAGGATCACCTGACCTGAACTGTTATCCGTAGAGTCAACAGTTTCAAAACCAACACTACGTTAGGATTGCCAGCCCATTTGATCACTGGTTCCATGACTAATTCCTTTTCATTTGTCTTAATGACTTTAATACCTGCAGTAATACAAGGTAGCGGTAAAAAATAATAAAATAAAAAAGATAAAATGCTATACTCTAATATCTAACAACCTGCAAATGATAAAGGTTGACATGCCTCTCTGAGTACAAATTAGAGAGTAAAGTGCCCTTTGATGAGCTTTTGTGAAAAACAGCAACGGTTATTGGTTAATATTTCAATGACCCATTCAATTAAATAGATAACAAATCGTAAATTTGCTAATTTTCTCATGGTCAGTTATTCAGCTTTTCCTTACTTTCTAAAGTGCTTTTTTGATTTGGTGGTCAAATCTGAGGTCAGTCATCCATTTTGTTAAAAACTTGGTGATTATTGGTTTGGTCAGTATCCATTGGTTTCACCCACTTATCGGTTGTTTCACTCAAATCATGCTGTTTGTTAACACCAAACCGCATCACTTCGGTTACATAAAAAATTGTGCAGACGCCCAACACAAGCCTATCTCGTTCAAATTTCCTTTACAATCTATAGAGTTAGAGACACAGTAAAAAAACATGTATACCTATCTGCATTTGTGGTATACAACTATACATGACAATTGACATTTGTATGACATCTTAATAGAATTTTCCTGAGTAAACGATAAACTATTTTTGTAACCATATTCTAATCTGAAAGCTCTTCTCGGACGGTGGAATTTCTGATGACATGATAAAACATTGCTTGGCAATAATTTAGATACAATACTTGCACTCCTAAACCAAATTCTGTGAAATGTGAACAGAGTAGATAATCGGGAATAAACTTACTGCATACAGTAGGAGGAAGAGTACCAAGGCTTAACTTCTCAAATTCAATTGCCTGAATCTGATACTTTCCAGTGTACTCTGCAAATATTGGTTTTGCCATGCTTCTTATCGTACCACAAATCGCCTATTCAACAAATTGTAATATCAGCCAAGAATCAATTGCTAAAAGAGGATCAATTACCCATATGGATTACTGAAGTACCTTGTCAAGGAAAGGCCACATTTCAAATAGGAATTTGTTCAACCAGTCCACCTGTAGAATTATGCATATCAATAACACAGTATAATAAGATAAAGCCGATAACAAATGAAAATCTTCATAAATTGCATAACTATACTAACTCGTTCATAATCAGGGCTCTTGACCCACAAGGGAATTTCGGGAAGAAGTTCAAACAAAGCATTAGGTCCTAATTCACAGATTGGTCTGGCATCTGGTTCCTGCAATATCAAGCATTTCAGAATTAGATTCCCAAGCGTGTCCACTATTCAAAAAAGAAACTGTCGACTTGAACTAAACTTCAGCTTTCGTTAACTGATCAACAAGACGTGAATCCGCATTGCGTCAAACTCAATTCAACTGGACGCACAAAGCCTACCTTCACTTCTTCGGCTTCTGAGTAGACGAAGAGAAAGAAACCAACCAAGAGACCGAGAGGGATTCCAATAGCGAAACCAAAAAGTCCCAAGAAACTGCTGATGAGACCCATTTGATACTATAAAATTAGAAAAGGAATGCTGATCAAAGAGGAGTCGAAGGGGCGAATAAAAGATTTTCCATCCCAAGAAAATGATTCTGGCGGATTTTCACGGAAAAAAAGAGGGCACGAATGCAACTAGAGGATAAGATTATTTATGCTTGGGAACGGTCAGTGAAACCGCCAAAACGGAGAAAACCTCCCCCAGTCGCCTTCGCTTCAGTTCGAAAGGCCTAAATGAACTGACTATTGAGCCGTTGTCGTACATATTTATGTTATTATTATATATGTCCTTGGAATTAACGATATTGCAAGAAATTATATGTTAATAAATTAATAAAATAAAATATTAAAAAAATTAAAATATGCACAAAAAAGAAATAAAAAGATAAATACTTCTTTATATTTTAAAATATAACAAAAACTACTTCAATTTATTTTTGTTTTAAAGAATAAATTTTTTATTTAATCCCTAAAAAGTTTTATTTTTTTTAATTTAATCAATCAAATATCTTAATTTTATTAATGAAAGAATGTATTTGTTTCAATTTAATTTTTATATTGGTAAATCACAAAATCTATCGTCGCTAAATCTTAAAATTTTTTTGTTGCTAAAACTCATTTTAACAAAAAAAAAGAAACAAAATTAAAATAAATAGAATTTTCAAAAATAAAATTGAAATGTTTGATTCTTTAAGGACTAAATTAAAATATTTATAACTTTTTTAGGACAAAATTAGTAATTTACTCTATTTTAAAATAATTAGAAATGATTTAAAGAAAAAAATTGATATCTACTTTAATGCATGCTAAGCTACTAGTTTCAATATATAAATTTTAAATTCTCAAGAAGCATTTGTGAAGTTTATAATTACGAGATAGGTTAAAATTCTTCATAAAATTTTTCATAAAAAGAGATATATAAAAGTTAAATTAGAAAATATAAAATTATATACATTTAAATTGAAATATTTTATATAGAAAGTTTTATATAAAAAGGTCAAATTAATTATCAAGCTCCACTTGTTGCACATACCAATTAAGAATTAATATAACTTTTTTGGCTTTCTAATTAGCATGTCATTTTTCTCCTTTTAAGTTCGATTCTCATTTACGCTACGGCTCTGCTATAAAAAGAAGTTTGAAAAAAAAAAAGAAAGAGAACGTAAAGAAAGTAAAGAATGACGTGTATATCTATTATTTATCCATAACAATATATATGACTTTGAATTTTTTGTCATTAGTCCTAAGTTTATATATTAGTCATAGTACATAAATAAAATAAAATATGTTATAATAAAAAAGAGAAACTAAATACAAGTAAGAGAATAAAAATTATATATTTTTTATTTTTTATTCTTTTAAAAATATAAAAATATTACAATTTAATTTTATATTAAAACTCACTTTAAAATAAATTAAAAGATTTAATATACTAACTTATTAGATAGTCATATATAATTAATTATTACGTGGCATACAATATGTTTTCCATGTTCTGCTGTCATACCATATATACCTAAATGGAAATTGGTTCATTGGTCATAAGTTTGATGCTCTTATCAAAGACTTTGATTCAAAATCTATTTATCAATATTTTATTAATATTATAAAAAATATTAATATTTTCGTAGAAATATTTAGCTGGATACAGTCGACATCTTGGATTTTTCTATTTGGACCATTATTTCGAATACCATCTTGTGAAAGTCAAATATTTCGTGCTTTCTTATTTTTTACGAAAATTATAGAGAGGTCGACTTTCTCTATTTTTTATATGTATTATTTTACATATTGATCATTTTTTGATCTAGAACACGTCTCTAGAAAAATTTTGAATTAATCAACCTCTCTATAGAACTTTTCAATTCTTTATAAGGAAAAAAGAAGCAAAACTTTCTATATAAAATATTTTTAAAAGGAACAAAACGTGGTTCAATGATAATCTTTACGTGTTATCAAACATCTCCATTTTTTTTCAATCGTAAATTAAAACTCTGCTAACGTGATTTTACCAATCTAAATGTATTACCAAACACATACTTTATTGTTTCTGTCTTCCTCTCTCAGAATTTCAGTTTATTCAAATTCCGTTTATTTTTATATAATTTCATAAATTTTACCATTTTAAGTAAATATTTGAACTATAGAAGCGTTATTGTATTTTTTCTAAAATAGTTCCTACAGTAGCGCTAGAACTCACGAAATAGTTGGAGTGAATTTTGACATAAACCTGAGAGAGATTGATGGTCCTTGACATAAGCACATTGATGGTAAAGTTCCTACGAAGCTCAAGTAATGGAGAAATTTAAAGAATATAAGGCCTGTTTTGCTCTTGTTTACAAAAACATTTTTGTTTTTGAAATTTAAAAATAAAAATTTTGGTTGATATAATATTTTTAAAAAAATTATTTTAAAAATTGTTTTTGAAAATATATTTTTAAAATAGAAAAATATACATTTGATATGTATTTTAAAACTATGTTTTGAAAGACAATTTAAAGAAGTGGTGGCATTTGGTAATTATGTAGGTTCATTAATGGCATTCATGTAAATATGATACTTGTATTTGTATTAATATATTTTTAACCACAGTTAAAACGGTCATAAAATAAACAAAAAAATAAATTATAATTGATTGTCTATTTGTATTTTGCATTTTTTAATTTCTATAAAAAAATATTTGTATTTTCCCCATAAAAAAAGACTTGTTTTTCTATCTAGTTTTTGTGAAGTTATTTCTTTTAGAAGTTATCTTTATACACACACACACACACACACACACACACACATATATATATATATATAGAGATCTTTTTTGAGCTAATTTGTGTCAATTATTTTACCTTATTAAAAGTATAATTATTTTAAGTAATTTTGTAAAGACATTTCTAATAATTTATCTAGTTGTATTTGACTTTTAACATAGTTTACTTGTAAAGCATAACATCCTAGTTAAAACACTCATCTAAGACTAAAACAAGACAGGAATCTAGGGAGTTAATGTGTAAAGGAACCTTAAGAAGTAAGGAAATGTGATTGAAGAAGGAAAACAGAATTTAGAACTGAACAGTCATTTACTAGGTGCAACTAGTTGACTGCTAGAGGTAAACAATCAACCGGCCAGCAACTACAAGTTGACTAGTAGGTCCAGAACTCAAAAAAATTCTCAGGCTATGTAACATCCTGACTTTTGAGGCAACCTACCGTGGTCCCTCAAAAAAAATGAAAAATTTATGGGATTAAGTTGTAATTTTGGAAACGTCGAGGACTAAGTTAAACTTTAAAATAAGATAATATTAAATTGTTATTAACTTAATTTTATAAGGATGTGTAGAGATTTTATTAGTGGATAAAGATATGTCAATAGGGTGATGGAATACATTTTGGTGTTTGGAATTTTTACAAAATTCATGGCGACCTAAGTGAACTACTATTTTCAATGGGAGAGGCCCTATTTAATTTTAGCTAAGGAAGTACATAGATGGCGCAAGGAGAATGGAACATGTGTACACTTCTACCTCCATTAGATATGATCCAAAGCTTCTAGGGCACTCATTTTGCAGACTTGCTCGTAAAACTGTCAAACCGGGCTAGCCCGTCCCATTCGGGCTGGCCCGTTGGTGGGCAAGAAAAAAGTGGGTCAGGCCAGCCCGACCTACTTTTTAAATGAATCAACATTTTGAAAACCCAGCCCTCTTTTAGACGGGCTGACGGGCCCACCTTTTTTCTTTTTTTAAAAATTTTTTTTACATCTGTAAAAATCAAAAGAAAAAAAATTTTGATTCCACTTATCCAAATCCTCCTCCTCCTTCTTCATATCTTCTTATTCTTCTTCTTCATCTTCAAACTTCAAATCCTTCTACACCAGTCTGGACGGTTGCGGGCTTGCAGCTGCTGAGGGGGATTCCGATCTAAGACTCGAAGGACTACAAGGAACCGAGGACGCCGGACGACGAATACTGCTGTTCGAGTGCGTGATTGCGAGTTACAACTGCTATGAGAGTCACTGGAGTGGAGCTTCGCTGCGTCGTGCGTGGCTGTGTCCTGCTTGCTGGATTGCTGGTTGAGGACAGTGAGGAACTGAAGGTGAGGGTGATGGGTGCGTCTCGTGCGAGAGGACTGAGGAGTACTGAATACTAGTACTGAGTTGAGGGAGAACTGAAGGCGAGGAGGCGAGGAGGATAGTGACGTGACAGGTGATGGAATGAGCTTTGAGGACTGAGGGTGCGCATTTGTTTGCGACTTAGCTTCTCTTACAGTAATCAAAATTATAAAAAAAAAATTAGCGGGTAACCCGCGGGTTAGGTGAGCCGGGCCTAAAAACCCGCGGGTTACACGAGCTGGGTCTAAAAAGCCAAGTGAAAAATGAGTTTTTTTTTTTACAAAGCCTAGCTCGCTCTAAAAGTTGGTTAAACGGGCCAAACCCAGCAAGTTGAGCTTTGACAGCCCTAGTCAAAATAGGCTAAGTCCATTGGGCTAGTTCGGCCTGGCACAACCCAATAAATGAGGTAGGATAGGCTAAGAATTTAGTAGCCTATATTTAACAAGGACTTTTAGCGCAACCCATTTAGACCTATAGGGTAAAGAAAGGTTGGGCCACGCCGAGACGGCCCCGACAGATTTTTTTATATATATATTGAAAATTAGTCTTTTCAAGAACTATTTTTCCTTAAAGAATGATTAAAAATTAGTTTCTTCAAGAACTCTTTGATTCTAAGTTGATAGATTATAGAAATTTTATTTTTCTTTTTCCTTTCTTTTTGAAAATTGTGGATGTGTTGTATACAATACAAGAGATTATGTGGGATTCAAATAAGCAACAATATCTATGGACCTAACAATTAGAGTTGGAGGCATGTTAATTTTTCCCATAAAAGTGATAATTTTTTTTTTGAATCTTTAACACTATCCTATATTTCTTTCTCATTATTTGAGCAAGTCTGCATTAAACAAAAATGTCATATATAATATGTTTTTTATTTTGCCACACATTATATTTAAATTTATAATATATATTTAAATTATGGATAAAAAATTTAATAAAAAAATGTGGACTGGACCATGATTTTCAGCCCATTTACCTATCTAAGTATGGTCCCAACCTACTCTTGTTTATTATAGGCCTAGCAGGGCTTAGGCTAGCCCAGTCCAGCCCAGCCTAGCCCATTTGACACCTCTCTTTGTCAGTGAGTGGGGAGTTGAGAGAAAGAGAAAGAGAGAGAGAATCGAGTAAGGGTGTCACACCCCTAAACGACTGACATAGGGTGATTCCCTTATTACTACCGTAAGCCTAACACTAATCACAATCTAGCACACAATACAAAGATAGTACGAGGGTTCCATCTCAAGATGATATAATGATATTTTGAAATAATTGTTATATAATAATGAATGAAATATTTAACACATGAATGGTAAAATAAACCAAAGTGTAATATACAAAATCCCTTCAAAACCAGTTAGCCTAAAAGCATTATGCTATAAGTTTTAATGATGATAAATATGTAAGAATTATAGTATTGATGATGACAAATGAATGAGAAATGTATTTCATATATGTCTCTCATGTGTTATAAGTTAAACATGATTATATTATTTGATATGTAATACTTTGTACTTGAATCATGTTTTTTACTATAAATTGAACTACCTATTTGGTTTGCAAGTTAAATTTTCTTTTATGAAGATTGTGATAGGAATGGTTGGATCCTAAGAGGGGGTGAATTGAGTTTTATAAATTTTTCTTAAAACTTTATTGGAAGTTAAAATGATTTTATAAAATATGCCAAGCTAATACAATAAATCCATTTCAAAAAATCAAAGTGGTATCAAGATAAATAATTATAAAGAGTAAGGAATAAAAGATATGACAGTAAATAAAAGAGTAAAGGAAGAGATATCAAACTCAGATATTTATACAGGTTCGGCTAAACTCAAGCTTACATCCAATTCTCAAGCAAACCACTTGACTATTTCGCTAATAAGCTTGCTTGTAAATATTTATGGTGGCATGTGGTAATTATGTAGGTTCATTAATGGAATTCATGTAAATATTATACTTGTATTTGTATTAACATACTTGTAGCAGTAGTTAAAACCACCTTAAAATAAACAAAAAACAGTTGTAATTGATTGTCTATTTGTATTTTGCATTTTTTTAATTTCTATTAAAAAAAGACTTGTATTTTCTATCTAATTTTTGTGAAGTTATTTCTTTTAGAAGTTATCTTTTATATATATATATATATATATAGATTTTTTTTGAGCTAATTGGTGTCAATTATTTTACCTTATTAAAAGAATAATTATTTTAAGTAATTTTGTAAAGACATTTCTAATAATTTATCTAGTTGTATTTGACTTTTAATATATTTTACTTGTAAAGCGTAACATCCTAGTTAAAACACTCATCTAAGACTAAAAAAGATAGGAGTCTAGGGAGTTAATGTGTAAAGGAACCTTAAGAAGTAAGGAAACATGATTAAAGAAGGAAAAGACTATGAAAAACATAATTTAGAACTGAATAGTCATTTGTTGGCTGCAATTAGTTGACTGCCAGAGGTAAACAATCAACCGGCCAGCAGCAGCCAGTTGACTGGTAGGTCCAGAACTCAGAAAAATTCTCATGCTATGTAACATCCCAACTTTTGAGGCAGCCTACTGTTGTCCCTCATAAATAAAAAATGGGAAATTTATGGGATAGAGTTGTAATTTTGGAAACGTCAAGGACTAAGTTAAAATTTGAAATAAGATAATATTAAATTGTTATTGACTTAATTGAAAATTTTATAAGGATGTGTAGAGATTTTATTAGTGGATAAAGATATGTCAATAGGGTGATGGGATAAATTTTGGCGTAATTTGGAATTTTTACAAAATTCATGTAATACCCGTGAAAAATAAAATATAAATGTATGTTTGTGAACTACGGTTACTATTCCAGTATATGGTACCATTTACCTGTATAATACTATTCATATATACGATACGGTACACATATTCAATCAAAATGTCAAATACTATATGTGGTTTGGTCATAAGAGAAAACTAAAAAGAAACTGGGAGAAAATGACATTTTATATGAGAAAATCCCTTGAGGGACTAAATTGAAAGGAAACTTAAATAGTAAATTGATTATGCTAGTAGATGAGACTTGTAAGTGAAACTGGTAGATGAGACTAGTAAGTGAAACTGGTAAGTGAGACAGGTAAGTGAAACAGTAGATAGAATAGTATAGGAGAACGGTAAATTAAATAGTATTAAATAGTACCTTTAACTTTTCCTATAAAAAGGCCCTTATATTTCACTTCTAAACTTACACCTTCAACTTCTCTTCTTCTCTCTTCTCAAGTTTCTCTTGCTTCAACGCTAGGCCTTTGAGATTTTGGGCCTTTCCTTTTTAACTTAGATCCGAGGTGAGGATACTACGCTCTTTTATGTCTTTCAAATTTTAGAAGTTATTTTCTTATATATGCTCTGTGGTTGCGCCTTTAGCTAATCTTCCAAATTAGAAAGATTGTTCTTAGCTGCTTGTATGTTATTTTGATTCTCGGATTACCAAAATAGAATGTAAACTATGAAGAATACATGTCTAGGAAAGTTCTGGCTAAGGAAAGACCTAGTATTTAAGTATGTCCATTGCGACCTTCCACTGTTTTCTGGGAACTTACCTGGTGTACTCTTCTACATATTGTATTCACTATTTCTGGTATAAACGGAAATCGTATGTATAAACAGTATCCGTACGAAAATAATCCTAACTTGTTTTCTCTAATCTTTCATGAAAATCTCCGTAGTGGAACACTGAAATTCACTTGCATACTCTTGTCCATAACAACTTAGAGAAGTGACATTTGTACAGCATTCAGGTGAGTAAAACAACCCCGTTTTAATAGAGTTTTAGCATCATTGTGATAAAAAGTATGTCGTAGGACACTCCCAAAATTTATAGGAGTAAACTAGATTCATAGTGACGAATCTAGGGAGATAATTCAAAATTAATCCAGAAATATGGATAAGATGAAACAAGAATTTTATGGTGATGTGAAGTTTGAGTCTTTCCAAAAATAAATTATTATCTTGATTTGTAGTTGATAAACTTATAATATAGTTGCATACGATACCTGTTATATGAATGAATATTACATTGTATTTTTGATTATGATATGAAATACTGTACTATTGATTGTAGTTGAGTGGGACAGTATCCCCTCTCACGGCAAGGTGGAAAGTCTGGTATAAAAGGGTGTCTTGACTAATGATAGAGACAATGATTCTCTCAGTAGAGATATAGCCCGGGTCGGTAACAGATTCGTGAGGTGCCCTAGCTGAGAGGATGAGATTGTGCGTCATAGCGGAAATAAACAAATTTGGTGAGTCAGCTTATATGTACTCTTCGGGATATATTGTCATTGATGAGTACTAGTGTCATTGGTTGAATTGGATGAATTTATATCTTCTAGTATGTAATTTCTAGCTATGTTTATTGATTGAGTTTGAACCTTCGGGTATACTTGCATGACTGGTGATGTATTTGAATTTTATTAACGCGAGACCGATTTGCTCACTGAGTTTTAAAGTTCACATTCTCTGTGAAATCTTTTTGTTCAGATCAAGTTGCCAGTGAAGAATATCCACTAGAATAGTAGATCACTTCGGACCTTCTCGCTATGGGGTAGGCCCCTCTTTTGTTGTAGATTATATTGCTCTATAATCGTCTAGAACATCTAAGTCAGGGGTTTGGTATTTGGCTTGTATTTTAGTATAATAATGTAATTCATATTAAGGATCTATCATTATATGAAAATCATCTCTCTGTACTTCAAATAAGAAAATTTGATATATTTTCTTCAGGAATAGTTATTTTGATAACATAGAGATAATAACTAAAAATTTAACTCATTGGTAGAATTCATTGAAAGGCTTATAGTGATGGGAAATTCATCATTGTGCCAATTATGAGCCCAGAAAACGGGTCATAACAATTCATGGGGACCCAAGTGAACTATTATTTTAAGAGGGAGTGGCCCTATTTAATTTTAGCTAAGGAAGTAAATAAGTGGAGCAAGGAGAATGGAACATGTGTACACCTCTCCCTCCACTAGATAGGATCCAAAGCTTAATTGGGCTAGCTCGACCCCGGCCCGACCTGTAAATGTGGTGGGATAGGTTAAGAATTTAATGGCCCATATTTAATAAGGGCTTTTAGCCCCAATACATTTAGACCTATAAGGCCAAGCTGAACTGGGATGGCCCTGATGTTTCTCTTTTAGATATTGAAAATTAGTTTTTTCAAGAAGTATTTTCCGTCAAGAATGATTGAAATTAATTTCTTCGAGAACTTTTTGATTCTAAGTTGACAGATTAAGAAATCTTATTTTCCCTTTCTCCTTTCTTTTTATTGATTATGGATGTGGTGTATACAATACAAGTGATTATGTGGGATCTAAATAAGCAACAATCTCTCTGGACCTATCAGCTAGAGTTGGAGGTATTTTAATTTTTACCATAAAGCAATAATTATTAATTTTTTTATTTTGAATTATTAACACTAGCCTTTGTTTCTTTCTCATTATTTGAGCTTCATTGAACAAAGATATCATGTAAATATGTTTTTTATTTTTTTCATGTTATTATATTTAAATTTATAATATATATTTAAATTATGGATAAAAGGAAAAAAAATTAATAAAAAAATATAGGATGGTCCATGATTATAGGCCCTGCTAAGCTTACGATGGCATGGCCCAACCCAACCTATTTGACACCTTTCTTCGTGAATGAGTAGGGAGGGGAGAGAGAGAAAGAACCGAGTGAGGGTGTCACGCCCCTAAATAGAACCATGACCGACATGGGGTGATTCCCTTATCACCACCGTAAGCCTAACACTAATCACAATCCAGCACACAACACAAAGATAGTACAAGGGTTCCATCTCAAGATGATATGATGATATTGTGAAATAATTCTTATATAATCATGCAGAATCCTTTCCGCCACAATACTACTTGTTAATGAAATATTTAACACATTAATGACAAAATAAACCAAAGTGTAATATACAAATTCCCTTCAAAACTTGTTAGCCCAAAAGCATTATTCTATAAGTTTTGATAATGATAAATGTCTGAGAATTGCAATATTGATGATGATAAATGAATGAGAACTATATTTCATATATGTCTCCCATGTTTTATAAGTTAAAATATTATTATATTATTTGATATGTAATGCTTTATACTTGAATCATACTTTTTACTATGAATTGGACTAACTATTTGGTTTGTAAGTTAAATGTTCTTTTATGAAGGTTGGATCAAAACAAGAGGAGTGGGCATTGGATTGAAGAAAATAGAAGGGTTGTGGACTCAAAGGATATGTTACTCCTCACACGAAGACTTGCCATGTCACAACCCAGACCGATGTGGTTAGTGCATCACACATACCGCCGTAAGTCTGATGTTTCACTATCAAACCCAACAAGATACATAGAAGTCCTACATGGCCTACTTGTTTACAGATCATACTAGGATTAACTTCGAAAACAAAATTCAAATACCTTACCCAGAACGAAGGGGGATGCATCCTTACTACCACGCTACTCAAACCATTAACCCGAACCGTCTTCAGAACTTGAAACTGTGATGGGGTGAGTCTAATCCACTTGACTCACTAAAACATCTCTACCATGTGCACACAAAAGTAATGATATTGATCCATACAAAAGATAAGGTAGATATAATATAATTCAGCTAGAAAATGTGCATAGATACCTCACAACGTACTTCAGCAATTCTTCCCAACCCGCAAATATATGCCTATATATATATCCATCATGCATTAGTAATTCAAAACCAATAATACCTCTCTTGGCTAAATTCTGATACCTCAGTTCGATACTTATCATACGATCCAAATTCCAGAGTACCACATGCCCTTATGTCTTGGCACGACGATGCACATAACCATCCACAAAACTCCTAAGGGTGTGTATATGTGTGCCTCATATTTCCCTAACATTTGTATAATAATCCTACACATCTCCAAATATACACGTGTATATGTGTATGGACTCCCTTTAGCAATTACATTTTAAATGGTTTGGTAGAGATACACATCTACACCTAACTTACTAGGGACGCCAACAATATCTAAGGAGGTGGATTGTACACCAATCCACACAGGTATCGAATCCAAACACTCATACACGTCACTGCATGTGACAAACATCAGTCGAAGCCACAAATTAATTAACCATACACCTTATGTGTATACATGATTTACTCAACCATAAAATCCATCACTATACACACACACACACACACACACACACACACACACACACACACACATATATATATAACATATAGGGAAACCATGCTATAACCAAGTTTTCCCAAATTTTTCGATCATACAATTTCCCATACATGAGGGTTTCTATGCATATTACTAAAGCACAAGGAAACATTCTTTGAAAGAAAAACAAGGGAGTAAGGTAGAAAAATCTGTCACCTCATTTCCAAGCTATTCATTCCATCCCAATTTGGTTTTTGGATGAGCAAACATGGCTTGAATCCTTTGGAGAGGCATCCTAGCTAGAAGGAACGGGAAGCACATAAGAAAAGAAAGCAAATGAAATTCCAAATATTGTTTGATAGCAACTGATCAACTGCCCTACCAATGGTGGTCGATTGGTTCAATCCATTAGTCTCAACCTAAGAACAACCGGTAGACCGATGACACCCTACCAGTCAATTGGTGTGTCACTGCTAATCTGCTATTTCAACC
Source organism: Biancaea sappan (assembly GCA_037074585.1). NCBI lineage: Eukaryota > Viridiplantae > Streptophyta > Magnoliopsida > Fabales > Fabaceae > Biancaea > Biancaea sappan. The sequence goes on from CM073490.1 coordinate 68,181,366, forward strand.
TAAGAGCTACCAATTAACTGATGATACCCTACTAGTCAACTGGTGTGTCACTGCCAAATTTAGACAAAGAGCCGCATCAGAGGTAGCTGGTCGAGCACTGGGCACTCAACAATTGATTGGTCGCCTAATAGAAATGAAAAATCACAATAAAAACTCTCAATCCTTTCCAATCCTTAACCTAGCCCAAAACTTGATCATTCCATATGATTTCTAGTTCCAATCCACATTCCTAGCCATTATTAATCATCCCAAATAATAAAATCTGATAACACTCAAGATTTTTCAACCAATCTTCCATTTTCCCAACCAAAACCTAGCTTTTTCTGAAATTTCAAATTTTACACTCTTTAGCCCCAAATCCATGAATTCTTCCTAGTTTTTCTCCAAATTTATTGTTCCATTATCATCATCAATCATGTAGGAATGTTTTGAACCAAAACCCACACCGAAATTCAACCATTTGAACGTTAAATCCCCTAAAAACCCTTGAGTCTGAAAATGAGAGGAGAAATGGAGAAGTTGGGAATTCTTACCTCATTTAAGCTTTTCCGGTGAGTCTTGGTTGCTATAGGATCACTCTTACACTGAAGGTCATTGGCCGGAGACATCGCGTGCTTGATTCCATGGAGAAGGTTAGAGAGAGAAGGATGGTGAGAGAGAGAAGGAGAGAATTTGAGAGAGTAAGAGGAGGAAATGAGCTGAAGGTGGGAATGGTGTATATATGTAATCATTGAGGGTTTAAGTGAAATTTCAAAGAACTGGAGTGGGTCATAATTTAAATTTTGAAGAATTGATGCGGTCAATTATAAATATTCAAAAAGGAGAATTAAGGAAAATGGAAATAGAAATTTCTAACTTTATTAGGGCATTGAGGAATTTTTGTTGGATGTTATGGACCAAGATGAAATAAGAATTTTCAAAGGATTCCTTATTATTATTATTGCTAAAATGAAACTTGGTGGCAGCTAAAATCCATTACATGTGTTCCCTAATTACAATTTGAGTCTTATTACAATTTGAGTCTTAGTGTGTGTTTGGAAACTTGTTGAATAAACTTAGGTTTGAGCAGAATTGATTTTCAGAATTGATTTTGAGTAGAATTGATTTTGCATGAATATGATTTATGTTTGAAAATTGTTATCAGAAAATTAATTAGTAGAAGCATGTTTGAATGTGTAATTACCAGAAAGGGTATGAATATTATATTGTTTTATTCTATTTATCCTTATTTAACTTTTCATATCAAGCTAAACATAGAAAAAAGTAATTAAAAAATATATGTCAGAAAAAAAAAAATATATAATATATATATATATATATTAATTTAAACTATATAATTACATCAATGATTAATAATTAAATTTTAAACAAAATGAACTAAGTATTTATTGTAATTAATATGAACTAAGTATTCATTATAATTCAATTTTAAATAAAATGAATTAATAATTTAAACAATATTAACTATCCATTATTTAAAACAAAATGAATTAATAATTTAAGCCAGATTTTATTTTAATTTCACCATTTATCCAAAACTTTTCTATTTATTCACTTAGGTCCCTAATTAAAATTTTAAGAGAAAAGGAAAGTTCTTTTACCAATTCTAACGCTAAATCGGTGTGCTCATAGTCATAGATTCCCTTTGCATTTCTTGCAAAGTTTAAGGATGAATACTAACAGAGATATGAAGCATCGATTAGCCAACGTTGAGTATGGACACTAATCTTTTATGAAGTGTCCTACTTCATTTTCCCTAGTTAACCAACATTGAGATATAATTGAGAAGCACTTGATTTCCAATTCATTTTCCCATTTCTCCAACTGAGCCTTATTCTACCTCTACGAGAGAACACAATTATGTCCAATAATAAAATATTATAAGGGAGTGAAGAATGTGTCAACTTGACCAATAGGGCCACAACATTTGGTCCGCAGCTGATTCATCTGCATAATGTTTGGTTTGTGATTTGTCATATTCATGTAATCATAGTTGCATGGTTGTATTTAAAATGTAGTGTTATTAAGGAAAAGTGGACAAGTGCATCATCACTTGTAAGCCAATATATAATATTTGAGGGCCATGTGCTAAGACCTAACTGGCAAGCTTGTATATCTGGATTTTCTATGTTATTGAATTTTCTGACCAAGTATAAAACATTGTGTCCCTAGTTTTGAATTTATGTTTGTGTTCCAACTTCATCTTTTAGGTTTTAAGTAGGCTCGTACATACTGTTCCATAACTCAATAAAATCATTGGTACTATCTTTACTTATCAAGTTATAAAATATCTGGTGCAGGACCGCTTCAGCGTTAACAAGAAGTTTTTCACTATAGTAAAACCAAAATAATCATCAGACGATGAAATTTCTTCTCTTCAGAATTAAAAGTAGAATAATACATCTGAAAGAAAACTCAGAAAAATAAATATAAGTACTCGGTTATGGCATATAGGCAAAGAATTAGTAGAGATATTGATAGATTCCAACTACTAACGAAGACACCAAACAATAATGAAAGTTTCTGAATGTATTATTTATAATCCTAGCAAGAAAAGAATAACACGGTAGCAGCAGAAAACCACCAAGGTGACTATTCTCCCTAGAGAACAAGCTCCTCAGAACCCTATGGAGTCTGCCAAAACACACAACTAACATCCTCCCACTATCAGTCCCACCAGGCAGTGTATGTGTGTGTATGCTCTGTTTTCATGAATGAAAATAGGGGTCTATTTTCATGCTCTGTCTCATTCAATATACTAGTAATTCCATCATTTCTTTCAATCTTGGACCTCTCTTTCTTCATTTTGACACTGTCATTTCTCTCTTCCTCCAATATATAGTCCTCATCCTTACTCTCCTTTTCTCCCACCTTTTCTGCCACTACTATTTCTAGTTAGTGTTTTGACTGCGTTGTTCGACAACAGAAGATGAATGCATCAGAATGTAGAAAAAAAAGCTTCGACTTCAAATATACAGAAAAAACAAAAGTGAAAGAGAATTGAAGGGTATACAAGGAAATGAAGCTTCTGCCTGGAGTAATGCCTTAATAACCACAATCGATTATAGGCAAAATCTACTCTGGGAAGCTTTGCTTCAAACGTGGGTTAGGGAGTAGAATTGATTATGGCTAAACCTAGGAAACACAGAATCAAACATACTCATTTTCATGCAAACATGCTACTAAGCCACTCACCACGCGTTGTATATTGCTGGACACCTATCCAAACATACTTAGTTGAGAAGCTCCTTCTCTTATCAGGAAACTTCTGGAAATTTCTCTTTAAGCATCATTCGATGTCGAGCTCTCTCTCTTTTCCTATAGCCACCTATTCATCTTGTCTTCTCTGCCAAAGTTTGTGTTGCATATGGGTAATCTGGTCTCAACTCAACCTCTAATGGTGGTTCATGATGAAGGATGGCAGTTGAAAGCGGGTTAGTGGAAAATAGAGTCTGTGGAAGCTTTAGGCTAAGAAAGTACCTAGAAAATAGAAGAAAAGGATTAAAAGTAAGAAAGATATATGGAAGAAGAAGTTGAGTACAAAAAAGAGATGAAATGATGTCGGGTAAGCAAAATTTCCGAATCTCAAGTTATACCTGCTCCTTCGTCCTGAATGCATGTTTGTTCTTGGGTGGTTCTTGAAATTTAAAAGAATGCAGAAACATACTTTAAAAATGACTTATAGTTAGATTGAGAATTGAATGCTTCTCGGTTTAGCAGGGAAAACATTGAAAAATTTTGCATCATTAGCTTTCTCTGTTTAGGTGTGATAATGGAGAATTTCTGTTTTTGTTTTGTCCTTCTCGGTTTAGCAGAGAAATGAAGTTTTTCATGTTAATTTTGAGTAATTAGAAATAGAATTTACAAGCTTGGTAACCTGACTTTCCTTTTGCTTGAAAGGATTATGGATTAGAAACATTTTTTTAAGGAAAATTTCTACAAAATATTTGTGAAAAAATGAGAACTAATTTGATTAATTATGAGAAAATTGAGGTTGGAGATAGGTAAACCGAAAGAAAATCAAAGAAATAACAAGAGAACCAGGAGGAAAAGAATGTGCAGAATTTTCTGGTTTAAGAGTACAAAATGAGTTCAAAGCAAATCTAATTCAGTGGAAATAGGCCCAAACTAGTGGTGCAAGAAGTTAGAGAACTTCAAAAGTTAAATTATAGGGTTAAAGGTGCTATAAGGTTTTAAGTGGTTAAAGGTGCTGTCAGGTTTTAAGTTAAGTTGTTATTAATTTATTTTGGAAATAAAGATAAGAAGAATTTAAGAATGAATTGATGTTATAACTCAAAGTTTTACAAAAAAATTAAAGGGATTTCACAATCAAAATTAAAGAATAAAAATAGGTTGGAGATAAGGTGAGGAAGAACACAGTAGAATTAACACGGGTAACTAAAGAGCAAAGTAAAAGGTGAAACTATAGGCTCTTCATATTAAGACATAAGAGAAGTAAACTAGATCCACTTTGGAGCTTAGGTGAGAAAGCTACGAGATTGTGGGCTATGAGAGAGAAATAATTGAGTTGATAAGTGAATTGGAGCCTAGATTACTCTGGATAGTAAGGAAATCAAAAGAAAAGGCAAAATCTTAAACTTTATAAGCTAGTTATGGGAAATGGGCTATGAAGGTGATTTTGGTGGACTAATAAGAAACTATTGTTTGAATGTCATTGGTAAAGGTTTATTAATGTTACTCAATTCTATATTGTTAATGCATATGGGAATGATGGACTAACAAGTAGAATTAAGGATTAAAATTTAGTAATATAACTCATATATGATGTCAACATCTTTACAAGTTTTGGGCTGTTTTCGAACTATTGTTTGGTTGGGTAGCCTTATTGCACCTAAAACAATAGTTGAAATATGAAAATAGGAAAAACATGACTGATTTGGTCTGCTACATTTTCTATATATTTTGGATGGCCAAATGAGGCCCTAAAATCTTTAGAATTTTATGAAAACCTCTCAATATGTAAAAGGGTTAAACTGGAAAGTTTCATGGCAATTGGAAGGCAAAAACAAATTTGAACAGAATTGGACTTTAGTCCTTGTTCAGTGGCTAAATCACATTAGTTTAACTTGAAATTTTTATGGTATCTAGCTAAGACATCATACTAAGTATCTACCAAATTTTATAGCATTTGGTTAAGATTTTATAGGCTTATTAAACAGAAAACAAAATCTATACAGAAATTAGACAGTTCTGACCTCTAGTAACTAAAGAGTATATAGAGGGGACAAACGATAGAATTTTGATCTAAAATTTGTATCCTAGTATTTCATCACAGAAGGATGATTGTGTATCAAATTTCACAATTTTTTGAGTTGTAGATCAATACCAAAATTTTTCTAAAGAATGGAATCAAAATTTGCTTCAAAACAAAACAAGGATAAACGTTTGGTAGTTTGTATTCTGATTTGATGTTATTCTTGTTTGACTTGTTCTCTAGGCCTTCGATGAGATTTTTGGTGTCCTTTCTTTGCGATTATATTGTATATTTAGCTTGGATCCAAGGTAAGGGAATCTCTACTTTGCCTTGGTTGTATTTTCTATATATACTTAACCTTATTAATATGGATATAACGATTTGAAATACCTTTCATGTGCTTATAAATATAAAGTTTATGCATGTGCATGAGAAATGATTGTAAGGATTGATGCATGTATTTATATGTGAGTTGTTTTGATATGATGACAATCATTCTTGTGGTAAGGTGTTGGATTGATGATAGCATGTGCTGATGAATATAATACTTGATACTTTTGTGATACTGTGAATGATGTTATATTGTTTTGGATTGTGTTGTATATATGTGTTGTGATGCTGAGATTATATTGATTATACTGTGATTGAACTGTGCTCATGATTCCTGGTTGTGATTATGTTTGACTGGAAAGGAAAGACATGACGGTACACCCCATGGTATGAGATAAATAAAGCTATAAGTGTGGCTTTTTATCATTGGAGCAAAAATGGTGGATGCGGTGGGGTCTGCAGGCAATGATTTAGAGGTACTCTGGATGACCTAGTTGGTACAAGAATCTGTGATGTTGTGTACCTTATGATTGTTTGGAATGTATTGTTGGTGTGATACATGTGACATGGAATAAATATATTGTTAGTGTTGTTGTCACGCCTCCAACTTACGCACGTGACCGGCACGATAGATGAGCTTTTACCTCACCACCGTAAGCCTAATTCCGTACCAATTGGATATATATAAAAATGCTATCTCATGAAAGAGAGTACAATAAATATTTCAAATATATCAATTTATTCATTAATAAATAATATTCTCAACGAGCATTGTTCGTCCAAGATTTACCTACCCAAATTACAGAGCTACTACTATAATACTTTTGATAAAGTTTTACATAATAACAAATATTTACCCCGATCAATGGGGTTGAGGACTCGAACGATTAGCTGGTTGTGCCTCTACTTCTTCTTGAAAATCTGTGAGGAGAGGAATGGCATTAGTATATTTTACTCAGTGAGGAAATATATTATTCTATCACAACATAAGAAACAATCATATAAAATCACAAAACAATCATATAGTTCCAAATTAAATTCCCAGACATTTTTCGGGTCCAATCCACATAAGGTGGTCGTTGTCCCGCGGCCCCTGCCGCATCCTCCCTTATTACTGCTTTCATAAATGCCTCCCTTATTTCACCCCTATATTTTCAATACTCTTTGTATTGGAACAAATTTTTGTTTAACATGATTTGCCACCCTTATTATCTCCTGCTCCTCCCTTTTTCCTCCCACACAGGGACCCGTCCCCGTAACATTCTCCATCAATCACAAACATAACAATAATTCAACCTTACACACAATACTACCCATGTATGTGATGTTGTTCACATATATAGTAATGTATATGATACTATTTATTGTTTACATATACCATACAACTAAACGTGTGAACATGATTTATATACGGTCTATTTATGTGCATATGTAGTACTGTTCATAACTATAGTACTATTCATATGTACAGTATGATACTATTCATAAATACGACACTGTTCATATGTACATATGATATTGTTTATATGTACGGTATAATACTATTCATAAATACAACAATGTTCATATGTACGATATGATACTATTCATAAATACGACACTGTTTATATGTACGGTTAATACTATTCATATATATAGTATAATACTATTCATAAATACAGTACGGTTCATTTATATGATATGATACTATTCATAAATATAGCACCGTTCATATGTATATACGATACTGTTCATATGTACGGTATAATACTATTCATAAATACAATATTGTTCATATATACGATATGATACTATTCATAAATATAGCACTGTTCATATGTATATATGATACTGTTCATATGTACGGTATAATACTATTCATAAATACAGCACTGTTCATATGTACTATATAATACTATTTACGACATGGTATTATTTATATATGCGATAATCAGAAATAATTTTCAAGTAGCTGAGAATAATTCCTTTCTGATGTGGAGGATCGGCTAAGGCCGCAACCACATAGCATACTAAGAACTTATCACACAAGTATGTAAAAATATAGTACCCTCACAGTATCTTAGTAATCAATAAATAATTCTTAAACAATCGAGGTTAGTTCCTTTCTGATATGGAAGATTGGCTAAGGCCGCAACCACAAAGCATACTAAGAATTTAACCTCTAAATTATTATAAGAATTTAAAAGAGCATAGTAGAATATTCCCTCACCTCGAATCCAAGCTATAAAGGAGGACTTTTATGATAACTCAGAATCTTAACACCAGAATCAGAAGAATTAGAGGAGAGGAGAGAATAGAATCTGAAGGTGTGTGTTTAGAAGTGAAATGGAAGGACATATTTATAGGAGAAGTTATGGTACTATTTGCTACTATTCCATCTACCATTCTCCTATACTATTTCATCTACCAGTTTCACTTACCAGTTTTCATCTACCATTCTCTTATACTATTTCATCTACCAGTTTCACTTACCAGTTTTCATCTACCATTCTCTTATACTATTTCATCTACCAGTTTCACTTACCAATTTTCATCTACCGTTCTCATATACTATTACATTTACCAGTCTCACTTTCAGCTATACATTCTAAATTCCACTTTTGAATTGTATTTTATTTAATGGGATAAATTCCATAATGTACCATTCATTATATCTCACAATTTATTCAATTTATAAGTGAAAATTCATATTTTCAACATCATACACAGCCAAGATAAAATTTACGTAAAAATTTAAGTAGGCAGAATTTTTTTTTACGGGTATTACATTCTACCCCCCTTAAAAGAATTCGGTCCTCCGAATTCAAAAACTTACTTTACGATTCCAAGAGGTATGGATATTTTGTCCACATTTCATCTTCTGTTTCCCATGTGGCTTCCTCTTGAGAATGATTTCTCCACAGAACTTTGACAATGGGAATTTCCTTGGTGCGAAGTTTCTTGACCTGTCTATCGAGAATGGTTACTGGAACCCCTTCATAAACAAGAGTTTTATCAAACTGCACGTCTTGTGGCTGGATGACGTGAGAGGGGTCAGAAAGATACTTACGTAACATCGATACATGAAATACTGGGTGTATTCCCTCTAGGTCCGAAGGTAAAGCTAGGCGATATGCCATGTTACACACTCTAGTGCCCAGAGCTTTGTGAAAAGTTCTCCAGAATCGAGAGGTGAACTGGGGTCCTCGATCTGATATGATGGATACTAGTACGCCATGATGCTTCACTATCTCCTTTATATATAGTCGACTAAGTTTTGCTACACTGTAGGTGGTATGAAAAGGAAGAAAATGTGCCGACTTAGTAAGTCGATCCACAATGACCTATATAGAGTCGTACCCATTCGAAGATCGGGGCAAACCCACCACAAAGTCCATAGTAATCTGTTCCCATTTCCACTCAGGAATCTCAAGCCTCTGCATCAACCCAGGTGGTCTCTGATGTTCAGATTTGACTTGCTGATATGTCAAGCATCGAGCGACAAAGTCAGTCACATCTCGCTTCATGCCCTCCCACCAATAAACTTGTTTCAAGTCCTGATACATTTTGTTGGCACCAGGATGAACAATATATGGCGTACCGTGAGCCTCTTGTAAAATCTCCCGCTTCAAGGGTGCAATGTTCGGAATATACAATCTTCCGTTAAACCATAGTACACCTTCTGCGTCTACTGAAAAACCCGGTATTAAACCTCCCTTCGCCTTGTCTCTAGTTTTAACCATTTCAGCATCATTCTCCAATGTTGTCTTCACCCTTTCTACAAGGGAGGATTTAGTTGTCAAGTGAGCCAAGAAAGCACCTGACTTAGTAATCTCAAAGAATACCCCACTAGCCTCTAACTCTTGTAATTCCTGAATCAAGGACCTCTTTACTGTGGTAATGTGAGCTAGACTCCCCATTGACTTCCGACTGAGGGCATCCGCTACCATATTTGTTTTTCCTGGATGGTAGAGAATGGTACAGTCATAGTCCTTCAGGAGTTCCATCCATCTCCGTTGCCTTAAGTTGAGATCTTTTTGATCAAATATATATTTAAGACTCTTATGATCCGTGAAGATCTCACATGTCTCCCCATACAAGTAATGCCTCCAAATCTTTAGAGCAAATACTACAGCTGCCATTTCTAGATCATGAGTGGGGTAGTTGAGTTCATACTTCTTAAGCTGTCGAGAACCATAAGCAATGACCCTACCGTGTTGCATTAATACACATCCTAATCCTACCTTCGAAACGTCAAAATATACAGTTGTTAGTCTAGGCCACTGCTTTACTACCTCGATTTTACTTGGATCTACATGAATACCTTCTTGAGAGATTACATGCCCCAAAAATGTTACTTGACTCATCCAAAATTCACATTTTGAGAACTTAGCATATAATTGATGTACCCTCAAAGTCTGCAGTACTATTCTCAAATGTTCTGTATGATCCTCAATACTTTTAGAATAAACTAGAATATCATCAATTCTTGGTAAAGGATATTTATTCTTTACCGTGACTTTGTTTAACTGTCGGTAATCTATGCACAGTCTTAAAGAGCCATCTTTCTTTCTTACAAAGAGTACTGGGGCACCCCAAGGTGAAAAACTTGGGCGAGTAAACCCCTTATCCAGTAGGTCTTGTAATTGCTCTTTAAGCTCTTTCAACTCTGTGGGTGCCATACGGTAAGGAGGAATTGAAATTGGTCGAGTGCCCGGAACCAATTCAATATTAAATTCAATATCCCTTTCTGGTGGTAAACCAGGTAGATTTTCCAGAAATATATCTGGGAATTCACTAACCACTGGTATTTGTTCAAGACTTTGTTCCTCCTTGTCTGTATCTTTGACAAAGGCCAGAAATTCATGACAACCTTTTCGTAACATACGTCGAGCGGTTATCATAGATATTATGTTACAGGGAACCTTGCTTTGGTCTCCCTGAAATATGAAATTATTTCCACCCAGTATACTAAATGAAATAGTTTTGTCATGACAATTCAATGTAGCATGGCATGAGGATAACCAGTCCATGTCTAAAATTATATCGAAGTCTGTCATACTAAGAAGCATGAGATCTACCTCCGTTTCCATGTCCTTAACAGTTACCTTACAAAAACGATATCCAGATCTGACTACTAGGGTTTCCCCTATTGGTGTAGCTACCAAAAATGGTTCGTCCAGTATAACTGGTTCAGACTTGAACCTCTTGGCAAATAGAGGTGACACATACGAGTGTGTAGAACCAGGGTCAAACAACACACATGCCTTATGAGAACACATAAGAAGAGTACCTGTGACTACTGCATTGGAGGCCTGTGTATCTTGTCGAGTAAGAGCATAGACACGTGCCTGCCCTCTTTTCTTAAAATTGTTACTTTTTGTTTTATGCCCATATTCGACCATCCGTACAGCTTCAACCACCGCTTCATATGACGGGTAAACATTGATTTGTGGGGATATCAAACTATAAATCGCCTAATTCGACGCTTCTCATTCGGTACCATATGGGGTGCATAGCGAGCAAGGCGAACAAACTTAGTATTGTATTCTTCAATGGACATCTCCGGCCCTTGAGTTAGTCACTCAAATTCTTGCTCTCGAGCCATCTGAAGGGTTTCTGGAAGAAACCGTTCTGTAAAAGCCTCCCTAAATTCTCCCTAGGTGACTGTCGAGGCTCCTATGGGTCGGCCTGCCAGCCATGTTTCCCACCAATCACTAGCATCATTTCGAAACTGGAAAGCGGTCATTTCAACCATACTATCAGCAGACCATCCCAAAATGGATTGAATTCTTTCAATATGATAAGAATTCTTGAGGGTCCTCATCCTCTAACCTTGAAAAACTAGGCGGTTGTAATTTGAGAAACTCTGAAACCTTATTAGTTGTAGGTTGAATAGTCGTAGGGACCGATATTATCGGAGGACTCGTTTCATCATTCTGCTTAGCTACCACAACCGTTATAGCCTGTATGGCATCTTGGAAACCAGTCGCCATCGTTTCTATGGTGACTTGCATACTTGAGATGAAAGCCATAAGTTGTACATTATCTGGTTGGAGAGATGCTCCTTCCCTTACATGGGGTATTTTTACTGGTTTCTGCATATCGTAAGTGCCTTTGTCATGCTCAGAATTTCCTTCCTTTTCTCGACCCTTCCCTTGGTCCCGAGTAGTTAACATTTGAGGAAGAGATGAGGCTTCCTCCGAGGTCTCACGTTCTCTTTCTTGTATCTCGTGTTGCAAAAAAAGCATTTCGAATCTACAATTTTTTGACTTTTAACGACGTTCTAAAGAACAACAATTTAGGAAAGAAAATGTGACATGACATCCCTATAGGTCCTTTGGTGGAGTCTTTTACTATTACTATACCCGGGCTCATAGTAATAAAAAAGATTCCACTAAGGATACCTTGCTCTGTAATTAGTAGGAGACCTAATCCCAAAGCTCTGATACCAACTTTGTCACGCCTCCAACTTACGCACGTGACCGGCATGATAGATGAGCTTTTACCTCACCACCGTAAGCCTAATTCCGTACCAATTTGATATATATAAAAATGCTATCTCATGAAAGAGAGTACAATAAATATTTCAAATATATCAATTTATTCATTAATAAATAATATTCTCAACGAGCATTGTTCGTCCAAGATTTACCTACCCAAATTACAGAGCTACTACTATAATACTTTTGATAAAGTTTTACATAATAACAAATATTTACCCCGATCAATGGGGTTGAGGACTCGAACGATTAGCTGGTTGTGCCTCTACTTCTTCTTGAAAATCTGTGAGGGGAGGAATGGCATGAGTATATTTTACTCAGTGAGGAAATATATTATTCTATCACAAACATAAGAAACAATCATATAAAATCACAAAACAATCATATATTTCCAAATTAAATTCCCAGACATTTTTCGGGTCCAATCCACATAAGGTGGTCGTTGTCCCGCGGCCCCTGCCGCATCCTCCCTTATTACTGCTTTCATAAATGCCTCCCTTATTTCACCCCTATATTTTCAATACTCTTTGTATTGGAACAAATTTTTGTTTAACATGATTTTCCACCCTTATTATCTCCTGCTCCTCCCTTTTTCCTCCCACACAGGGACCCGTCCCCGTAACATTCTCCATCAATCACAAACATAACAATAATTCAACCTTACACACAATACTACCCATGTATGTGATGTTGTTCACATATATAGTAATGTATATGATACTATTCATTGTTTACATATACCATACAACTAAACGTGTGAATATGATTTATATACGGTCTATTTATGTGCATATGTAGTACTGTTCATAACTATAGTACTATTCATATGTACAGTATGATACTATTTATAAATACGACACTGTTCATATGTACATATGATATTGTTTATATGTACGGTATAATACTATTCATAAATACAACAATGTTCATATGTACGATATGATACTATTCATAAATACGACACTGTTTATATGTACGGTTAATACTATTCATATGTACATTACTGTTCATATATGGTATAATACTATTCATAAATACGACACTGTTCATATGTATGGTATGATACTATTCATATGTACAGTATAATACTATTCATAAATACAGTACTGTTCATATATACGATATGATACTATTCATAAATATAGCACTGTTCATATGTACATACGATACTGTTCATATGTATGGTATAATACTATTCATAAATATAGTACTGTTCATATATACGATATGATACTATTCATAAATATAGCACTGTTCATATATACATACGATACTGTTCATATGTACAGTATAATACTATTCATAAATACAATACTGTTTATATGTACTATATAATACTATTTACGGCATGGTATTATTTATATATGCGATAATCAGAAATAATTTTCAAGTAGCTGAGGATAATTCCTTTCTGATGTGGAGGATCGGCTAAGGCCGCAACCACAGAGCATACTAAGAACTTATCACACAAGTATTTGTAAAAATATAGTACCCTCACAGTATCTTAGTAATCAATAAATAATTCTTAAACAATCGAGGTTAGTTCCTTTCTGATATGGAAGATTGGCTAAGGCCGCAACCACAGAGCATACTAAGAATTTAACCTCTAAATTATTATAAGAATTTAAAAGAGCATAGTAGAATATTCCCTCACCTCGAATCCAAGCTATAAAGGAGGACTTTTATGATAACTCAGAATCTTAACACCAGAATCAGAAGAATTAGAGGAGAGGAGAGAATAGAATCTGAAGGTGTGTGTTTAGAAGTGAAATGGAAGGACATATTTATAGGAGAAGTTATGGTACTATTTGCTACTATTCCATCTACCATTCTCCTATACTATTTCATCTACCAGTTTCACTTACCAGTTTTCATCTACCATTCTCTTATACTATTTCATCTACCAGTTTCACTTACCAGTTTTCATCTACCATTCTCTTATACTATTTCATCTACCAGTTTCACTTACTAATTTTCATCTACCGTTCTCATATACTATTACATCTACCAGTCTCACTTTCAGCTATACATTCTAAATTCCACTTTTGAATTGTATTTTACTTAATGGGATAAATTCCATAACGTACCATTCATTATATCTCACAATTTATTCAATTTATAAGTGAAAATTCATATTTTCAACATCATACACAACCAAGATAAAATTTACGTAAAAATTTAAGTAGACAGAATTTTTTTTTTACGGGTATTACAGTTGTGCTATGAATCGTACTTAATCTTGTGGTTATACTGAGATGAGTCTTGGCATGAAATTGATTGCATGTATGTATATATATATATATATATATATATATGAATGGATATATTGTTTGTGGTTGTGGTAGAGTAGTGGTTTCTTCACTAGGTTAGTCTGACTCACACCCCAACATTTTTAGATACGAAAAAAGAGAAACTATCGAGTTATGTATAGTGGTCGAATTTCCATCTATTCGGGGTAAAGTGTGCTTGCCTTACTTTTATTTTGTAAGAATTTATTTGAGACTTTGTAATCGGGTAAGGCTTTCTAAGATGGAAAATCTATGGATGGAATAAGATTGAATATGTATGAACATGTTGATATATTTTATGTAGTGAGACTGTGTTGATGAATCATGGATCTTGTATTATTAGTTTTGTCAATGAAATAAAAAATTGATAGTTAATTGTGAGTATATTAATATATTGATTTTTGCAAATAAACAAAAATAAGGAATAAGGTTATGTTAGTCAGGCTAGGTGAGGTAAAGCTCACCATCCGTGCCGGTCACATATCCAAGTAAGGGATGTGACAATATATATAGCCATATGAGTGAAAAATTACATAAATGCCCTTGGTCCTCCTGTGTGGTTAAAATTATAATAATGGGCAAAATTGTAATTTCTCATATTCAGATATTTTGCTACATTTTGAAAAATACCACATGACCTTAACATTCACTTGTCATTCTCTGTATAAAAGTTTTTAAATTATCTGGATCTCCCTTATTTTCCCTATGCCTTAACCCCTTTCTTGTCCCTTCCACTCGTCGGATTTCCTAAGGTTCCAAACTCCTGTACATTATTTTCCTTTTATACAAATGAAAAATTTTCCTACATTTTTTTCACATCCACTCAAATATATCACTAACAATAACACCAAGGAACTTGGGGCATTACACGTTAGCTACCAAAGAATCTGCAAGGGGGTACACAAAGAAGGGTGAATATATAATACTCATTGAGAACTAAATTCTACCATAAAGAAAATACAAACCATGTACACACAACAACCACCACACAACCTACACAGTTAATTTGAAATCCCAAACACAACACAACCACCATAATCATGCACAACCCACACTTATTTACACCCACCACAAAGTCTCTCTCATACACACAATAGGATTTCACAATTCAATCCATCACATAAACACAAGGTTTCCATATTACCTCACAAATTTCCACTACACTGCCACACATGCATTTTAGAGCTATTAAGGCACCATTTACACAAGTGTGTCATAATATAAGTTTCTTCACCTCTCCATCACATAGGCATTCTTGAGGGTGGCATCCTTGAGGGTTGGGGTTGCATTGCCACACAATGATTAAATATCCTGCCATTATGTTACGACCTCACTTATTTTGATTTTTATTCCCTTAGGTTGATTATGTAAAGTAATTAGATTACCATTTTTTTATACTAGAGTTATTGATAAACATTGGCTTTAATAGGTGTTTGTACATGATCATGCCTAACTCTACTTTAAACATTGCTTGAACAAGTTAAAGGAATGAGCTAGACCTATAGCAAGCTTGCAAAATTCATTATGTGTGACAGAGTCTAACTGGTCGACTAGCTACTACTGGTCTCTTTCTCTCTCCCTCCCTCCCTCGCTCTCTCCCTCCCTCTCTCTCTCTCTCTCTCTCTCTCTCTCTCTCTCTCTCTCTCTCTCTCTCTCTCTCTCCTTCTTTGTTCACCATTGCTTTTATCTCATTGACATAGAATTGAAAGATTAAAGCTTATGATAACTAAGTTCCTTGAGAAATCTTTATTCCTCTAAATTTTTCCTAGGATTCTATCCAAAGCTCTGTCCCAAAACCTATGGTTCTCACTCTAGAAATCTCTCTATGTTTTTCAGATTAAAAGGTGTTGCTAGTTTTTTCCTCTCTCTGTAATACATGTGGTTTAAGGATGGATGGTTAATAATTTAAGTTGCTAATTTTGTGAGTAAACATTCTGAGGATCAGATTAAAAAGCTTTCCTTGTACTGTCTAATTATAAACTTGGTAAACTAGTGTGGATACTTGCACCTTGAGTTTATGTGTGAGTATGTTTGGTTGGTTAAAATCAAGAAGTAATCTTTGGCGTATGGATGGTCACCATGTGGAAATCACAGTGGTGAGATATGGCAACAGGACTTTGTGTAAGGACCAAAGTGAAGGAATGAGGAAATTCTTGGTATAGAGTAAAATGCTAAAAATTCATGATTCGAGTTGGAAGTGATGGTCGGGAAGCATGGTTAAGGGAAAAATATGTGATAGATATTAAATTTTTGTGTTTTGGGAAAATGCCATTTGTACCCCTTTTGCCCTAAATTACCTCTTATGGGAACTAGGGGACAAATTGGTAAAAATGGGTTTTATTCATTAATATATATATATATATATATAATCCACACACTTTAGCCCAAAAGATTAGTCTCACGCCTCCCTCTCCATGGCTCACGACCCTTCTCCTTCATTTCCTTCCTTTCTCCCCATGGAGATTTCTAGCGAAGGCTCGACTCTAGTAACCTTCCTCTGGCGAGGAATCAAGGAACAGATGAGTTATATGAAATAACTCTTCTTCCTCTTACTGTTCTTATTTTTGGAGATATTCAAACCCTAGGGTAAAAAGGGTAGAAGTTGAGTGGTTGGGTTGTGTTTATGCATCAAAACTCCTTTTAAGAGTGTAATAATATGTTGGGAAACTTAAATCCATGTCTTACAATGCTTGAAACTGGTTTAATGAGGGAAATATGAAGGAAAAGCTCCTTTTTTGCTGTCATGAGTTAAATGTCTTAGATTGGGAGTGGTGCATCTTGTTTTGAAGTTATAGGATGTTGCAAAAAACTGATTTTCAACTTGTTTTTTAAAGCATAATTGTTGGAAACAGTCCTTGAGGGGTAAAAAGTGTGTTTGGGGACCCTTAAGGTCAAGAATTTGCATTTTTCTTGTGTGCTACTATGCTATGGTCAACTGTCGTAGGCCATTAGTCGACCGGTAGCCCTCTGTGCCTGATTCTCTGAGCTAGCTGAAGAGAACCAGTCAACTAGTTAGGTCTACTAGTTGACCAGTAACTCCATGGTATAGAGAGCAACTAGTTCGCTGCTCTAGGGGAGCCAATTGATTGGCCATTACTAGACTAATTTTGGGCAGTGTATGATGTTGTTTTGAATCCTTTCTTCTAGGACTTGGTGTCTCTATCACATCCCAAACCCGACATATGACCAACACGGTGAAAAAGGGTTGCTCTCTCACCGTAAGCCTAGATTCTCAAAAAGATTCAATGCAAGAATAAAGGACAATTAAATGAAATTTCCAAATTTAACCAATATCGCTAATTATACAAAAAAGTTCTTACAAATTAACACTTATATCAATGATAATACACCATCCATGATCATTTACAACATATACAACTATCTTAGGAATCCTACGAGATCATAGAGCAACATCTAGAAGTTTAAAAGAAACAAGTCAAAAGTAGACCAAGAAAATAACCCCAAAAACAAGAAGGGGTAGTGAATCAAGGAAGCCACCACGTTTCCATAAGATCGACCGCCACAAATTCAAACTCTATAAAATACCCATGGAAAAGTAGAATGAGTAATTACTCAGTCAATAAATCTCAAACCAAAAGACATGTTATAGGATTTAAAGACACTCTTTGCCAAATAAATATTAGTAAGAAATAATAGAAATGGTTAAAAATTAATTGCACGCACTAGACGCATAGCTTAACCAATTAAATGGCATGTTGTAGAAACTGATAGTAATACTTCAACAATTAAATAATAAATGTCGTTCCAACCATCAAGCACCACAATCCATAGGGAAATCATTCCAAACCATTTAACCACGACCATATCTCTATATATAGTCCTAACCACTAACCGCAAACATTATTGAACATAAAGAAATCTCACAAATAATATGTGAAAAATTCATCAACATAAAAAAAAAAAGTAAGAATAAATATGTATATAAGTCGCCCCATCCTTATATTACCATAATATAGATAATATATAAATCACATCCTTATAACCCCTTTTGGCTTAAATGCCAAAGATATGTATATATCCCATATGTATACCTAACCTCATCTTTATGCCTCCAAATGGCCTCCGCACGTGCTAATACCCAGCACCATATCAACTATTATCCAACCAGTACCCACACCATATCAACCATTATAACCAACATGCTAGTACTTGGTACTATATTAACCATTATAGCCAATGTGCCAGTACCCAGTATCATATCAACCATTATAACCAATGTGCCAATACTCAGCACAAATAATTCATTCATAGCTAATTCTATTATGACCACACAATAACATGCCAACAAAGAACTATGCAAGGCAATGTACAAGAACAATAAATCAATGCTGGGTACCCTTCCCACATCAACAATCACAGCAGGAATTACGTGCCAGAAAATATGTATCTATGCCTAAGCAAGATAAAGATGGTCCAACATAAACAATTTCCTATGACCTTAATTTAACCATAAACATAATGGAATGATACGCCATAATAGAAACATCCATTTCCAAATGTAAGGCAAGTTAGTGTGTAATAATTTCTGGCATCAGTGGTCAAACCAAAGGGATTTATAATTATGTACCAATATAAGGTTTGAAGTTTTACCAACTAGAGACAACTAAGCATTCTTTTTCCCATTTTAGAAAACATATCACATAATAAGAAGATTGAGAGAGAAAAATAAAATGTTGGTATGTAAGACGAATATTCTACACTATTCCAGCACAATCTTTTTAGCAAAATACTATTCATACTCAGATTTGTAAATTCAAGGGTATCTGTAACCACATTAACTCAAATTGAAAGACATACCAACTCATAGAATTTAAATCTATAAAAATCTTGAATTAATTTAACCAATCCATAATTTAACAAAGAACCACAATTATCTTAATTTGCTCAATTAACTAGACAACAAGAAGCCTTACCTTAGCATTTTGGATTTACCCATATAGTTTTAATCATAAATTGGAATACATACCCTTCAAATTGCTTGACCAGGACCTTTGAGTTTAAGAGAGAAAAGTTACCCAACTTCATAGGAGGTAAAGTCCAATAAAATTTGGAAAAAGCAAGTTGATCTACTCACCTTGATTCCATGCTTGACTACCTTGGCTAGTCCCCAAGTATGTAGAATATGCATCAAATAATTTATCCCTAGGAGATGACCATGTAAAAACATGTCAAGGTCACAAAATACAGAAAAGCTTGGTACTAAATCTGACCTTTAATCACTCTTTTGGTCATAAATCATTAACAATAAGGAATTTTCAAATAAAACTTAACCATTAGAAATTAGATTCAAAGATCTTTCTATCAATATAATGTTTTCCAAAAACAAAGTTCGGATGAGAGAGTTATGGCTATTAGACCAGAATTTCTATAGCCTCTCGGCCATATGCGAGCCTAAGCAGGCATTTAGCACGATTAAGCAGGAACAGGGCAGAACAACACCCATGTTCTTCGCTAAAATAACTCCAAACCTCCCACATCCATTCCCAAGCTGCCTAAACCCCCCTCCATGATTATTAACCACATTAAGGTGCCAAAACTCAATTGAAACAAGAACCAAAGCATTACAAAACACAAAGATTAGATTAGGCTCTTAAAATCTTGGATTTTCACACACATATAACAACAATAGGGAATTTATAATAGCAACCACTACATTAAACACTCTTCTTATAAATATAATGAGATTCCAACCACTCAAACTTTCCATTTACCATTTCCCACACTAGAATAGATTCAATGAAAGAGTTTAGATACCACATTCAGCCTATATTCCTCAAAGTTAACCAAAAGACCCAATTTTCCACAATTTTTCTAGTTCAAAGAGATGCCACTTAAAAACTTACATAACCCATCCCAAAGCGTAGCAAATCCTCTTCAGAAGGTGCCAAAACCAACTGAATAACAATTTAAACCCATTCCCAAGCCCCAAAAATTGAAAATCAACCCAACATAATCCTAGGGTTTGCTTAGATGCAAAGAAGAGTAGTAATGAAGGAAAATGATACACATACCAGTTTTGTGATCTACCTAGAAGGAGAGTAGCCATCCAAGAAGAGAAAGACTAGTCACAAAATCTTAGAGAAGAGAAGGAAGAGGAAATGAGGTGCCTTATGGTTCACGCCACTACGATGTCGAATCGCCCAGAATTGAATTCGTGGCAATTTGCAGTATAGTGATCCCCAAGTCGTATTCACTCAAGGAGCCTCACTTCTAAACACTAATTAATCGTTCTAAACATCCAAACACTAATGAAAAGTACATAAACGGGGGGGTTTGTTGGCAGTACTAATAAAAACATAACAAAACAGCAACCAAATAACTACAACAGCAGCAGCAGCGAAATTTGCAAGGTGTTGACAGTAAAGAGACTATGTAATCAGCCACTAGAATTCATGGGAGTGCAACTATCATTACCTAACTCATTGATTCAGTTTTGTTCTCATTCCAGTGTTTGGTTCTTTATGAAAATGGTTCTAGAATAACATCTAGAATTTAATGCTACTAATTACAGTCAAGAACATCTATTTACTATAACCAGATGCATTCAGTGGAAAATCTCAACCAAACCAAGTTAAATGTATCATCTAACTAGTCATTTCGCTTCCCTCACTTTCCTAATCAGTCAAGCAAGGTTATATCTTATATATATAAGTCAGTTTATGTTACTTCTCAAGATCTAATCAGAATCTGACAGCAACATAAACATAACAGCAAAACATAAACGAAATGAGATGAAATTAGAGAATAAAACACTTAGCTTGCATTCTTAGTTCAAGCTACAACATCCCAGTGGTCCAGTGATTGATTACAATGAAGACTTAGCCCTCTATTCGAGCAAAACAGCAAATGACAGAAGAGAAAACAGAGAGGAAAAAGAGCTACGAAAATTGCTAAGTTGCTGAAAATAAAAGTGTCCTCTCATTTTTAAAACTGATGCCCTCAATGCCTTAGAATATTCTACCCTAGATGCCTCCTTGGATGCCTTCTTGGTGCTTCTTCCATGATGTGGGCAGCAAGACAACAGCAGAAAAGTGGCAACAGCAGCAGACAAGTTACTCCACTCCTTTGCTGTTTCTGTCTGCCGTTGATTGCTGCAGAAGGCCCATGCTGTCAAAGCAGAAATTACATTCCCCTTTGCTGTAAAGTGTAGAACAATGGGGAACTGAAATCCAGTCAGCCCTAGTCAACCATTCCATGCCCAGTCAGCATGTCTAGGTAGCTTCCAAGTAAGCAAAATATCCATGTCAGTATTTTTCTCTCCAATAATTAGATCTGAAATTAAGCACATGAATTAATTGGGATAAAATTATGAATTTGAATCATATTAATTCTATAATTAATTTACACCCAATAAATTCAAAATATAATAAAATAGGAGAGTTGGCAACATTGAAATAGTAATACGACTAAGATAGGGACTAACAAGTATATAAAAAATGCCCGATATCAAATCCCCCACACTTGGCCTTTTTGCACTCCTGAGCAAAATAATATTCAGAACACCAAAAGACACCAAAGGAAAGGCGTGGAAAGCATGCTAGAATGGAATAATTAAAATTTTGAAAAGATTTAGCACTTGAAGAAAATTAATCTTAAATTTCTAATATTCCAAGCATCATGGCAATTTAATTTGATACGAATGAATTCAAGTAATTAGCCTCCTCACCAGGAACGTGTTTACTCTCTATTCTCTCAAGTGTCTAGGGTAAATCACTCGAAATTCAACTTATCACATAATTCACTACCATAAGCTTGTCAAGAATCTAAATCTCTACTACTTGAATCACATACATGCTTGAATTATTAGGACTTTGGAAGGGTGTAAGGTTGGGTGAAGGAATGATTGGGAGGTAGAAAGAAATACACAAAACAAAGTTTAACAAGAACTTAAAGAAATGAAGAGCATCAATCAATAAGGTTACAAGAGATTGAACTTTGAAATTTGGGCTCAACAATGCTACTTTTCTTTTCTCCTTCTTACTCTTTTGTTTTTTTTTTTTGATCTCTATATGGTATATATATATATATATTTTTATGAAAAGTTGCCAATTTTTTTTTTTGAGTAGCAAGACTGAAATTCAAAACAGCCCACAAATCCTTCTCTTTGCACATGTTCAATTCAATCTATTTTCAAAAGAAATAAGTTTCTAAAGCTCTTCAAATCTTAAGTTTGAGGAAAAGAAATGATTTGTTTTAAAATGGGAGAGAGCTAGAAAACACAAGAAAGAAAGGTGGAAGTAAGGTACAAAGTGGCACACAATGGAAACAACACATAGGATGACTATTTGGCTAGAATGGTTATAAGAAACAAATGCCTAAATCATTTCCAGGCATGTACATGTAATGTAGCCTTAACAAAGATTCAAGACAAATTCTGGAGTAAAAATCATGATAGGGAATACACACAGCAAGAAAGAATATTATTTTACAGTGAAGGCTCAAATTCTCACGGTTTAAAGACTATTACTAAAAATTCATTAAAAACAACATCATTGCCATTTTACTTGAGTTCCTTAGAAAAAAAAAGACTGAATTCTTTTCATGCTAAGTCAATTCACAACTTAAGCTATTTCACCATGCATGCTTTCACACAAAAACTTAATCAATTTTTCAAAAATAGAGTATCAAATTCGGACAGAGCAGAGCAACAAAATTCTGCACTGCAGAAATTCTGACGACTCAGCTTTACTGACACAAAACTACACCAAAACAAATGCAAAAGACACCAAATAAAATTCTACAACTAGAAGACATATAAAGCTTTAAAAACATGTAAAGAAACTAGCAAAATTCGTAGCCAATCAGTACAAAAAATTCATGCAAGACAGCTCAAAAATTCTGGACAGAAACAGAGAAAACAGAGGAGACAGTAGGAAATTTTTTTTTTTTTGAAAATCAGGTCCAATTAAATTCTCTCCCCCCACACTTAAACATTGCATTGTCCTTAATGAAAATTATTACCAAACATCAAATAAAATGAAGAGGACATAAATTAAAAAGGAGGGAAAGAGTACAGCCTTATCATGGAGCCGGAACATTGTAGAGTTGGATTTCCTCTACAGTTTCTTCTTTGAAGCCCTCGTAGAACTTCTTCAACCTTTGCCCATTTACCATGAACTGCTTGTTGGTGGCCTCATTTTGAATTTCTACTGCACCAAAAGGAAAGACATTAGTAATAACAAAAGGGCCAACCCATCTAGAGCGAAGCTTACCGGACATTAGCTTGAGGCGAGAATTATAGAGAATGACTTTGTCTCCTACTTGGAATTCTTTTTTCTCAATTTTCTGATCATGTAAAGCTTTTGTCCTCTCTTTATAGATGCGCGCATTCTCATAAGCCGCTAGCCTTAGTTCTTATAGTTCTTGAAGTTGTAACTTTCTTTCTTTACCGGCTAGGGTCATGTCCATATTGCATTGTTTAACGGCCCAATATGCTTTGTGTGCAATCTCCACCGGCAAGTGACATGCTTTACCAAATACCAAGCGGTATGGAGACATGCCGATGGGAGTCTTGAAAGCGGTTCTATAGGCCCAAAGCGCATCGTCAAGCCTCTTACTCCAATCTTTTCTGTTGGGTTGCACAGTTTTCTCTAATATTTGCTTTATCTCTCGGTTGGAGACTTCTGCTTGCCCATTGGTTTGGGGGTGGTAAGGTGTAGAGGTTTTGTGCACCACTCCATATTTCTTTAATAGCCCTTGCATGTTTCTATTGCAAAAGTGTGATCCTTTATCACTGATTATGGCCTTGGGGATACCGAATTTGCAGAAAATATGTGAACGAAGAAAGTCTAAAACAATAATAGAATCATCAGTTCGAGTGGCTTTTGCCTCCACCCACTTTGACACATAATCCACAGCAACCAAGATATACATAAAGCCAAAAGAAACAGGAAAAGGACCCATGAAATCTATACCCCAAACATCAAAGATATCACAAAAGAGGAGAGGTTGTTGAGGCATTTCATTTCTTCTAGACATATTTCCAGTTCTTTGACACCTAGAACAGTTCTTGCAAAAATCATAGGCATCCCTAAACAAAGTAGGCCAATATAAACCAGAATCTAACACTTTTCTAGCTGTTCTTTGGGGACCAAAATGTCCACCAATGCAAGAGTATGACAAAAATTCAGCACAGATGTAAATTCATGATTTAGCACACATCTCCTAACAATTTGGTCACTACAAATCTTCCATAAATAAGGGTCATCCCACACATAGTACCTAGCCTCGCTTCTTAATTTATTCAACTAATGTTTATTTTGGTATGCAGGCAATTCAAATACAACAAGATAATTCACTAAATCAGCATACCAAGGCTCACTAATACCATGCAAAATGGAAAAACACTCATCTGGGAAGTGATCTCTAAAGCCTACTTAAATGATCGGCTACTACATTCTCTGCTCCACTCTTATCCTTGATTTCCACATCAAATTCTTGGAGGAGTAGCATCCATCTAAGTAATCTTGGCTTTACATCTGGTTTCTTCAACAAATATTTCAGTGCTGCATGGTCAGAAAACACAATTACTTTGGAGGCAAGCAAATATGATCTAAATTTTTCTAAAGCAAAAACAATTGCTAAAAACTCCTTCTCCGTGGTTGTGTAATTTGATTGAGCTGAATCAAGGGTGCGGGACGCATAGGCTATGACATGCAACTTTCTCTCTACTCTTTGTGAAAGTACTGCTCCCACAGCAAAATTTGAGGTATCACACATGAGCTCAAAGGGAAGCTCCCACCGTGGAGGTTAGATGATAGGAGGGGAGGTAAGTTGCTTCTTCAACTCATCAAAAGCTGACCTGCAAGCATCATTAAAAATGAAATTAGTTTCTTTTTGGAGGAGTTTAGATAGGGGTAGAGTGATCTTACTGAAGTCCTTGATGAATCTTCTATAAAATCCTGCATGGCCAAGAAAAGAGCGAACTTCCCGCACAGAAGCGAAGTAAGGTAAAGAGGATATAACATCAACTTTAGCTTTACTACTTCTATGCCATGTGATGACACTATATGGCCTAGGACTATCCCTTGCTCTACCATGAAATGGCATTTCTCATAATTCAAAACCAAATTCTTTTCTATGCATCTATCAAGTACTCTCTCTAAATTTTTCAAACATGCATCAAATGAGTCTCCATAAACAGAAAAATCATCCATGAACACTTCCATGCAATCTTCTAACAAGTCAGAAAATATACTTATCATGCATCTCTGAAAAGTGCCAGGTGCATTGCAGAGACCAAAAGGCATGCGTCTATATGCAAAAGTACCAAAGGGACAGGTGAAGGTAGTCTTCTCCTGATCTTCGGGTGCAATGTGAATTTGAAAATATCCAGAAAAACCATCAAGAAAATAGTAGTGAGACTTTCCAGCAAGTCTTTCAAGCATTTGATCAATAAAAGGAAGAGGAAAATGATCTTTTCTAGTTGTTTGGTTCAACTTCCTGTAATCAATGCAAACACGCCAACTATTTTGCACTCTAGTGGGTACTAGCTCATTATTTTCATTTTCTATAACAGTTACCCCGATTTTCTTTGGCACTACTTGTACCAGACTCACCCACTTACTATCAGAGATAGGATAAATAATGCCAGCTTGGAGGAGCTTACTTACCTCCTTCTTGACCACATCAAGAATCATGGGGTTAAGTCATCTTTGGGGCTGCCTGACTGGTTTAGTCTCTTCTTCAAGAAGAATGCGATGCATGCACACAGAAGGACTAATCCCAGGAATGTCTGCTAGAGTCCACCCAATTGCCTTCTTGTTCTTTTTCAGCAAACTTATCAATTTTTGTTCTTGATCAGGCTCTAGATTGTTGGCTACAATCACTGGAAGCTGGTCTCCTACTTCTAGGAAGGCATACTTGAGGTTTTCTGGTAAAGCCTTCAACTCCAATGCAGGTGGTTGGATGGAGGATGGAATCAGTTTTTGTGGAGTCACATCCAAGGAGGAACCTACAAATTCAGATTGCTCAAAGACAGAATCATTGGCTAAAGAGGAGGAAGGGTTAGCAGCATAAGAGGAAAGAGATGAAGAATGTACAACATTACAGTTTAAATCACTACACCTACAACTACCTAAAATAGAAACAGAATCTAAGTCTAAGCTAGAGAAAATTGTAGAATCAGAATGCACATCAGAATCCAAACCATTATGTAAATTATAATGCAATTCAGAATTGTCAGCAATTAGAGAATTTTCAATTTCAGTGCAAGCATGACAGAATTCAAAACCAGCACAATTGCATTCAAAGGCATCTACCAAATCAGAAAATTCAGGAAAATTAGAAATTAATTCAGTTTGGAAATCATCACATGCCTCATCAACTAAGTAATCCAAAAAGTCAACCACATGCTTATTGGAATGATTTTCCATAGGATGTTTCATGGCATCTAAAATGTTAAAATCAATTTTGTTGCCAGCAAACTCCATTGACAAAGTCCCTTCATGCACATTAATAATGGTTTTTGCAGTTTTCAAAAAAGGTCTACCAAGTATGAATGGTGCATGGCCAGGAGTATTATCATTTTCCATATCAATCATATAAAAATCAGCAGGAAAAATGAGATCTTTGGCTCTTACCAGGACATCTTCTAGAACTCCTGCTGGATGTGCTGTGCTCCTATTGGCAAGTTGGACAATCACTCCAGTTGGTGAAAGAACACCAATCTTGAGGCTTGAGTATACTGATTTGGGCATAACATTGATTGAGGCTCCCAAATCCAGCATAGCATTGGAGAACTCCATGTTGCCTATTGTGCATGGTATTGTGAAAGTTCCAAGGTCTTTGCACTTGGGTGGCATAGGTGGTTGGATGAGTGCAGACACATTTCTCCCCAAATTGACTCTCTCATTACCCCTTAAACGCCTCTTATGAGTGCACAACTCTTTGAGGAACTTGGCATACTTGGGGATTTGCTTAATGGCTTCCAAAAGTGGGATATTAACCTCTATTTTTCTGAAGGTCTCCATGATCTCTTTATCCATGTCAGATTCAAAAGCTTTCCTTGATTGAGTCTGCCTATTGGGGAAAGGAAGAGGAATTTTTTTAACCACTTCTTCATCCTTTTCATTTTGCTCACTGGTTGAGGATGAAGTAACACTTTGCTGGACATTTGATTTTTCTGGTTCAGATTCAGAAGCTGGACTGTCTACTTGCTTGCCACTCCTCAAGATGATGGCACTTACATTGGCTCTTGGGTTGATCATTAGTTGGGATGGCAAACTCCCTGAACCTTGACTTTTCAGCTCATTGACTGTTGTGGCTAACTGACCAATCTTAGTCTCCAAATTCTGCATATTGGTCTCTGTTCTCTGCTGGAACTGAAGAGTATTGGCAGTCAGTTGCTTCATTAAATCCTCAAGACTAGGCTCAGGTTTCTTGGGTGCTGGAGGAGGTGTATGGCTAGGTTCAGGTTGATTGTATCTTGCATGGGGTGGCTGGTAAGGGGGGTTGGAGGTATTCCCATACTTGAAAGCTGGATGATCACGCCACCCAGGATTGTAGGTTGAGGAATATGGGTCATATCTCTGTTGTTGTGGTTGCATAGGTCTACTAGGGAATATACCAGCACATGACTCAGTTGGGGTCTCTTGCAGCTGAGGGCACTGATCAGTATGGTGGGTATTCAAGGAACAAATACCACAGACTGAAGGAGGAAGGGCTTGTTGTTGTGTTCTCTGATTTAATGCCAATTGCCTCACCATTGAAGCTAACTCTTCCAATTTATTTTCTATCCTTTGTTGCTCCATGGGAGGTGTCCTCACTTCATTGACAGTAATTGTTGGATCACTCAATCTGGTGCCAAATTGCTGAGCATTTTGGGCCATCTTGGCCAACAATTCGTTTGCTGCAGCAGGAGTCTTATCTACCAATGCCCCACCAGCAGCTGCATCAACTATGTATCTGTCCATAGGTAGTAATCCTTCATAGAAATATTGGATGAGAAGCTGCTCTGAAATCTGGTGGTTTAGATAGCATGAGCAAAGCTTCTTAAACCTCTCCCAATACTCATGCAGAGACTCACCATTCAACTGTCTAATCCCACTGATATCCTTCCTGATTGCTGTTGTTCTTGAGGCTGGAAAGAATTTTTCTAAGAACAACTTCTTCAGCTCATCCCATCTTGTTATCAAGGCAGTGGGTAGATAGTAAAGCTAATCCTTGGCTGCCCCATCCAGAGAGAAAGGAAATGCTATTAATTTGATCTATTCTTCTCCAACTCCATGTGGTCTCATGGTAGAGCAGACAACATGGAACTCCTTTAAGTGTTTGTGTGGATCTTCTCCTGCAAGGCCATGAAACTTGGGCAACAAATGGATTAGACCAGATTTTAGTTCAAAATTAGCATCCAACTCAGGATAATTTATGCACAATGGTTGATAATGCACATCAGGTGCAATCAACTCTTTAATTGATTGTTCTTGCCTATTTTGAGGCACTTGTGCATTTTGGATATCCATCCCAGTTGTCCCAGCTGACTCAGAATCAGTAGACCCCAACACAATATCAGATTCAGAATCTGATTCAACTTCTACACTATTGACAGCAAACTCAACAATTTCAGCAAGAATTTCAGAAACTATACTAATCCTAATGCTATTACTTCTCACTAGCCTATGGAAGGTCCTATCTATTTCTGGATCAAAAGGTGGTAAGTCCATGTTATGAGACCTTCTCATACACTAGGAAGGGTAAAAATCACAAGAAAACAACAAAGAGAACAAAAACAGCAAAATAAGAACACAAGGCTCCAACCAAGGAAAATGACCAAAAAATGAAGTATCTCAGAAAAATCTAATTTTTGTTGGAAAAATCCTTCACCAATTGGAGGCACAAAATCAACAAACAGATAGGGTGGAATTAATTGAAAAATAAGATCTACAAAAATCAAACCAAAAATACAATTAATTGAAAAAATGGTTAAAATCATTGTAAAATGGAAAAAGTAGTCTAAACGTTGGAATTTTGCCGAGATAGGGTGGTGCTCCTCACGACAGAGTCGTAGGAGTTATGCCCGAAACAGTCTTGTTTAGTGGACTACCAATTTTTCAAGTCAATCTGATTTAGTTTTTTTAGCTGATGAATAGTGGCTGAAATATAACTAGGAAACTTGAAAAATTGATTTGAAGAATTTGTAATCACTTCCAACAATACCAAGCCACTTAAAATCAAACAAGAACACAATAGAACAACTAATTAACACTTAGAAATGAATTGGCTCCCCGACAACGGCGCCAAAATTCTGGTTCACGCAACTACGATGCCGAATCGCCCAGAATTGAATTCGTGGCAATTTACAGTATAGTGATCCCCAAGTCGTATTCACTCAAGGAGACTCACTTCTAAACACTAATTAATCGTTCTAAACATCCAAACACTAATGAAAAGTATATAAACGAGGGGGGTTTGTTGGCAGTACTAATAAAAACAGAACAGAACAGCAACCAAATAACTACAACAGCAGCAGCAGCGAAATTTGCAAGGTGTTGACAGTAAAGAGACTATGTAATCAGCCACTAGAATTCATGGGAGTGCAACTATCATTACCTAACTCATTGATTCAGTTTTGTTCTCATTCCAGTGTTTGGTTCTTTATGAAAATGGTTCTAGAATAACATCTAGAATTTAATGCTACTAATTACAGTCAAGAACATCTCTTTACTATAACCAGATGCATTCAGTGGAAAATCTCAACCAAACCAAGTTAAATGTATCATCTAACTAGTCATTTCACTTCCCTCACTTTCCTAATCAGCCAAGCAAGGTTATATCTTATATATATAAGTCAGTTTATGTTACATCTCAAGCTCTAATCAGAATCTGACAGCAACATAAACATAACAGCAAAACATAAACGAAATGAGATGAAATTAGAGAATAAAACACTTAGCTTGCATTCTTAGTTCAAGCTACAACATCCCAGTGGTCCAGTGGCTGATTACAATGAAGACTTAGCCCTCTATTCGAGCAAAACAGCAAATGACAGAAGAGAAAACAGAGAGGAAAAAGAGCTACAAAAATTGCTAAGTTGCTGAAAATAAAAGTGTCCTCTCATTTTTAAAACTGATGCCCTCAATGCCTTAGAATATTCTACCCCAAATGCCTCCTTGGATGCCTTCTTGGTGCTTCTTCCATGATGTGGGCAGCAAGACAACAGCAGAAAAGTGGCAACAGCAGCAGACAAGTTACTCCACTCCTTTGCTGTTTCTGTCTGCCATTGATTGCTGCAGAAGGCCCATGCTGTCAAAGCAGAAATTACATTCCCCTTTGCTGTAAAGTGTAGAACAATGGGGACCAAAAATCCAGTCAGCCCTAGTCAACCATTCCATGCCCAGTCAGCATGTCTAGGTAGCTTCCAAGTAAGCAAAACATCCATGTCAGCATTTTTCTCTCCAATAATTAGATCTGAAATTAAGCACATGAATTAATTGGGATAAAATTATGAATTTGAATCATATTAATTCTATAATTAATTTACACCCAATAAATTCAAAATATAATAAAATAGGAGAGTTGGCAACATTGAAATAGCAATACGACTAAGATAGGGACTAACAAGTATATAAAAAATGCCCGATATCACCTTACCATAAGGAGGAGAGGAAAAAGGCTTGAGAATTGGACTGAAAAAAAAAAGTGTGTATGTGTGTATATGTGAGTGTGAATGATCTGATGACAAATTTTAAATGAGAAGAAATATTGAAATTCCTCCATGTCCTAAGTTCAATTAAACCCATAGTAAACTATTATTACACTAAACAAATAAATAAAATAGAAAGACTTAATATTCCACCATATCATCAATCATTAAAATCAAGGGTTCAACCCATCTCAATTACATATTAGCACACAACCAAGGATTTTAATTGTCAATCTACTAAGACCACACTTAAAAATAAAACAGCTCAAATATCATAATTTCCCAAATCAAACCATATATCCTCTAGGATAGTTGAAGACACCTTGTATCATACCACAATCTTCTTACAATTAATGCCAATAATCACCAATACCCAAAATTATTCCTTAGCATGACTAAAGCATTCATAAATAATAGCACTTCATTTCCCTACATACACATCTGTTTATAAACGATAAATTTAAAAAAAAAATTCTTTACTTAGCATCACCACATTGCACAAGAACACCTACATAAGAATGAAGGGCCACCCCAAGACACGGATGTTATAGTCTCCATCCTAGTTTAGCTTTTCCTCTCCACTTTCAGTGGGATTAAAATAGATGCTTAACTCAAAAATGAGGTGAGGGATAATCTCTATTCTCATCTTGGTTGTGTATTGATTTCCACTATAAATTCTTTATGAAATTATGTTCAACTATAGTAAATTATTTGGCCTAGTATGAATGAAAAAAAAAAAAAAAGGAATCATGTAAATGAAAATTTTGGTGATGAATCAATATAATTATATTATGTTCATATGGTAATTGTAGTTCTATGGACCTAGCTTGCCTACAGTGTAAGGTTGGTTGGTATGATTGTGCACATTGATTTAGATACGGCATTATAGGTGAGATTAAAATGTAAGACTTATCCCCATATGAGAAATACCATTGGGATTGAACATGGTAGATATGTTGATTGAGTTATAAATGTTTGAATTGGATTTATGAATATAAATAAGTATGGATTAACCTTACATTGGTCATAATAGTAGTACATTACTTTTAATGGATTGGAATGTCCTTGAGGTAAAACTTCATATAAATGAAATAGTCTAATTGTGCTTGTGAGGGATCAAATCTCGTCTACAATTCTGTGGTTGTTTTAGAAATTGTTTATCGCCCTTAATAATTTAATTTCATATTCTAATCATGTAAATAGATGTTTGGATGGACTCTATGTATGTATAAATGGATAATGAATATGTTGTGGAAAATAAAATGATGTGAGAGGGTTGGCCTCTCTTGAGAAATAAAATAGTGTAAGAAGATTGGCCTCTCTTGAAAACATAAATACACTGAATGGAAAAATTGTTATATTTGCTCTTATGTTTATTGGGTTGGTAGATAGGTTGTGTATAGACATTGTATGGTTATGAAGTTTTGTGACAGTTATTGTGCTTGTGATATTGCTTTATGGTACCAAGAGTTCTTATTATTTTCTCTCAGTGGACATTGTTGTGTATGTATTTTCTTTATGTGTTTGTATCCAATTATTATTTTGTGACATGAATGGTAAATTGTGGAAATTATTCAATGGAGACCTATGTGGTCAATTTAGATACGGATGACCCCGATTGCTAGAGATAATGCATTGTGGGAGGAGTCCTGAAACAATTATTAGAGGTCTATGTGACCAATCTGAGTATGGGTGACATAGGGACAGTGCATCGTGGGAACACCCCTAATATTTACATATACATGTACATATATTTATTAGATGTTGATGTGAGATGTAATGATTTAGTTTTATAATGTAAGGATGGTGTAAGTGATGTGTTCAATGATATTATAATGTGGTGACGATGCATGAAATGCATTCATTTACACTATAATGTATTGGTCATATGTTAATTGATTGGTCTATGTGAACAGCGATGGCCCCTAATTTGATACGTGTGTTGGGTTGGAGTTGAAGATGAGCACTATAGTTGAGAATTTTTATGGCTTGTTTTATACCTCACTAAGTATTATTTACTTACTACCTTTTTGTGTGCCATTGCAAGAATCTGGTGTTGTTGGCAAGACTTCATGTAAGGAGTAGTGGAGCCTCTGAGTTCATGAACCTTTCCGGCATTGGGTGGGTGGGGTGGTCTTAGTCTATGGTAATGGCCGGGGTTGAGTCACTCTATAGTTAGATAGAACACTTAGGAATCTTGTACTGGTTATGAAATGGATCAAAATATTGCGTGCATGTTTCATATTAATTATCTTTGGAATGAATGAGGTATTGTGGAAAGGGTACTTCCCAATGGATGTCTTAATAAACTTCATGTGGAAATGGGAATTGTGTGCTATATCGTTCTGTACATTGGTTGTTTGATGGTTAAGCTTATGGCAATGGATGTAGTCTACCTTCATGTTGGTCATGTTCCCCAGATTGGGGCGTGACACTCTCCTTCATCCCATTTATACTACAACTTGCCACCTAAAATTACTTGCCATACCCTTGAAGGAATCTAGACATTGTTTAAGGAGTTATAAGGGTAAAATGGTCTTTTCATTATGTTTTAAACTGAGCTTGTAATACATGTGCCTTGTGAAGCCCATGTGAGTGGCTCATTGATATGTGTGTTACGTACCAGATGTTGCATTTGTATCTGTGCCTTGCGTGTGCATAATGGGGCTAATTTGAGATGTAAAATGCACATCGAGAACACTCTTGTGAATTAAGTTCGAATTTGGGACCAAAAAGAATGAAATGCATATGTTGTGAAATGCATGAGACCAATTGATAGAATTTGGGGAAGGAGAAGGAGGATGGTTTTATGAGCATGGTTTTCTCTCTTCCTCTCGACCAATTGACAGAATTTGGAGAAGGTGAAGGAGGAAGCTCATAGAATGGGGATTCACTCTGTTTTCTTACTCAAAAAACATAGTTTGGGAATTCTTTCTCTCTCGAGCTTACTGACAAAGAATGGGATTGAGAAGGAGGAGGCTACATGAGGCAAAATGAAGGGGAACTCACCATTATTTATACATGGAGGCTGAGGCCAGAAATCTCCATGGCTGAGGTAAGGTGACGCACAGGATGACGATGCACTAGACAAGCTAGAATTCTCCATGAAATTTTTCGAGGTTTGATCTACAATGAAGAGAGTGGGAGAAATATCGAGAGAGAGAGAGAGAGAGAGAGAGAGATAGAGATGAGTCACAAAGGGAGTAGAGACGATTGAGACGCGAGAGAGAGAGAGAGAGAGAAATTTTTTATTCATTATAAGAGGTATTTTTGTCATTTTAGGTTATGAGTACAATGACAAGTGACGTGGTAGATATTTTTTGCCACGTGGTAGCCAATTAACGTTTTCTGTTAACTAATTTAACGATATTAAAAAAAAGGCATATCTGACGAAAACTAAAATATGTATGCTATATTTGACCCCAAAAAAACTTCAGGGGCATAAATACAAATTCGTGTAAATGTTAGGGATAGGAAGTATACTTTTGCCGGTAAACCTATTATATTAGTCATAATTACATAAATAAAATCATGTTAAGAATATTATATTTTAAAACAAATGTTCCATATATATATATATATATATGAATTGATTCAATGAGTTTTTTTTTTAAAGTTTTTAAGGTGATATTATGGATAGCTTTATCTCATTAAGAGAATTTCTCAGAGGTGCTTACTAAGAATTTTGAAACATATATAATAAAACTGTTTAATGGCTCATGATTTTTGTATTTATATTTTTTTTCTATACTTCATTCAATATTATTATATTTCTTTTTCCGAACTTTTAGTACTTACCCAGTTTTAGTAATGATTTTTCTCTCTCTCTATTCATTCAGGAAATGGGGCGTTGTGTTCAGGAACGGAACTATTCTATCAGATAATATATTGTTAAGTATATTTTCTCATGTCAAGTGTGAAGACTGTCTTCCTCTGTACGTTGATCAAAAAATTGGTGCTCCAATTTCAACACAAATGATTTCCTTGATCGCTATATGAATGAAGATGATGTGAAACCAACAAAAGTTATATTATCTTACCTTGAACCAGATAGTAATTGAATCATATACAATATCAATGTACTTAATTTGAAGACTGGTAAGTGTTGTCCATTGGATCGCGACCTAAGCTTTAAAAATGATTGTTCTGTCAACTTTATTTGCACGTCTGGAGGTATAGTTTTGATTAGGCGCGCAACTCTTGAAGCAAAATTTATGTTGTATGCTTTCAGTCCAGTTACAAAAGCCGCTATATACATTCTTGACTACGTAAACAACATAGTAGCTGATATATACTTCATATTTGTCTACATTTGTGTTATTATAACATGTCTATTATTCATGCTTCGTAAACATATCACTAACTACAACCTTTGCTTCTTGCATTCAACTTGAGAAGAATTAATTGATGGGCGAACTTCCCAAACTAAGGAAACTGTGTGCTATCTGGAACATATCTATTGTTTGTTTGATCAAATTGAAAACTGAATTACTTATCACACTTCTAATTATCAGTTTAGTGTGTGTGTGTGTGTGTGTGTGTGTGTGTGTGTGTATTTATATATCTTTTGAACTCAGAAGATGAGAATTCCTATCAGCTTTACATCTTCTTATAATTAATAATAGTCAAGTGCAATCATTTTTGTTTATTGGATAGTATCTGGCAAGCTCAGTGTTTAGCTATCATGATTGAATGTTACAATTTCTCATTAAAAAAAAAGAGAGCTTAAAGATTATTATAGTTGACAAAGAAGGAAATGTTACAGAGAGCTAAAAACACTTTAAATATAATTTACAAGAAAAGTGTTTAATGAATTGGTTTAACATTTAAACATATAAGTTATTTTGAATTTTCAATACACAATGTACAGTTATCCACAATTTATTTTTTACTGTTCTTATTTGTAAATACAATTTGAATCATTACTATAATCCTTGATTAAATTATAATCTCATATCAATTATAAGTTAGTTATGTAGTTCTATGAAACTTAAATTAAAAAGGAATAATATAAATTAAAATTAATTAGATTATTTTGATTTTAAATAACTGTAAATAATTTGCTCATGATAATTGGTGAGACTAATG
Source organism: Biancaea sappan (assembly GCA_037074585.1). NCBI lineage: Eukaryota > Viridiplantae > Streptophyta > Magnoliopsida > Fabales > Fabaceae > Biancaea > Biancaea sappan. Next base: position 68,217,432 of record CM073490.1, read on the forward strand.
ATGAAGATAGATGGTGAATTCCATCACAAAGACACAAGTGGAAGATAATGTTTCTCGAGTACTAGATTGCCTTACTTCGCAGCAACAAGGTTGGATTTGAATACACCATAGTTAAAGACGAATCTAATAAAGACAGATTTAATAATCTAGGATGAAGCCCCTATAATGAGCAAGTACTATTTTGAAGCACTAGACAGAATTTTAAGAGATTTGATGAGAACATGCAAAGAAGCATTTTCAACTTTTTCTTCTAGGAAAAAAATCGTTGTCTTTGGAGGTGACTTTCGTCAAATTCTTCCAGTTATTTCAAGATCTACAAGAAAACAAGTTGTGTACTCCATTATTAATTCATCATACATTTGAAACTTTTGCGATGTTCTCACAATAACAAAAAATATGCGTCTCAAAAGTTATTTATTTACTATTGAATCTACAGAAGTTGAATCATTTGTAAGATGATTATCAATATTGGAAAGGATAACACTGATCATGAAAACTTTGGCGATTCTGTTATCACCATTCTCGATGATATTCTTATAAAGGTTGTTGATAATCTAATATCATCAATTGTTAGCGCAACTTATCCAAATTTGTTGAAAAATATGCAAAATTTAATCTATTTCCATGAAAGAGTTATAATTGCCCCTAGATTAAACAATATCGATGATATCCATGACCACATCTTGTCTTTATTTTCTAGTGACAAGAGAACCTATTTTAGCCCTAATAATATATGCAGAGATGATGCTACTGGTAACGTTATTGATGATTTATATATATCAGAGTTCCTTAATGTGAAGATATCTGGTGTGCCTAATGATGAATTAAAGTTAAAAGTTAGAGCACCTATTATGCTACATAAAAATATTGATAAAAACATGAGTTTGTACAATAAAAGCAAATTAATCGTCATAAAATTAGAAAAACATGCTATTGCAACAATTGTTATTATTGGGAAGGCTACCGGAAAGAAAGTTACGATATTTAAGATAGTTCTTATTTTATCAAATATTAAACTTCTTTTCAAGCTTCAAATGAGACAATTTTCAATTTTTTGATCTTTTGCCATGACAACCAGTAAAAATCAAGGATAATCTCTTTACTATGTTACATTATATCTACCAAATCCAATCTTTAGCCATGATTAGCTTCATCTTGCCAAGTAAAAAGTAATATCCATATTCTTGACAAAAATGAAACTCCAATGACTACCACTACCAATGTAGCGTATAAAGTATTCAAAAATATCAGTCGAAGGCTAAAAAATAACATTGCATTCATTTCATAATATTAATACAGTGATTCAAGTCTGCTTATGTCATGCATTAACTTTTATTTTTGTTTTTCACTTCAAGTCATTCACATTGAATCTCAAGCATTTCTATCTAATGTAAAATCCAAAAGGTGTATTGAGATTAATTGAAATTATTCAAATTTTTATATCACTAAATTTTCTTATGAATCAATTATTATTATTCTCGCAATCTATGGAAGTTTTTCAAGCTTTGGGTCACCACACTAGTTTTACCAAGACTAGTATAACCAAAAGTAAACTGCACGCTGTGAACATACTGAATATAAAAATGGATAAATTATATACAGAATAAATAAATGTCCTGTACAAGAAAAGAATATTGCTATACAAATTTTAAAAAAAAAAAGAAAAAGAAAAAGGGGCAGAATTAGCATTGGAAAAACTGACGCCGCAAGGGACTACTAACGCTGGTAGCATCACCAAGGTATAAAATTGCAGCTGCAATGGAAGATCCAATCATCACAAAGCTAATCGTATTGATGATTCAAACCTTTACGAGCCAAAATAAACTGGGATACAGATTCCTCTGCAATTTAAAATGAGCTGATCTCAGCCATAGCTGGATCTAGTTTAGAACTGATCCCAGCCACCAAAATTCCACCATTTCTTCTTTTTCTTCGTGCAGGATGTAAGCAATTCTGAACATGAAACCACAAGAAAGATTATAATGTCAATATGAACAAATAAATATACATTAGCAAAGTTTTACCTATATACATTAGCAAAGTTTTACCTAGTGCAATATCGTGATTAAAGAGAAAAATCAGAAAGGGCAAAAACCAAACTTGGATTAAGGTTTATTTTAAAACAGGCCAACATAAAAGCATAGGCACATGAATCCTCTTCATATTGCCTTCACTTTACTGCTAAAAAAATTGAAAAAATCATTCGAGGGACGTAACACGTAATGATAAAATATCAAGGCAATACAACGTAAAGATGTTACCTCCTTCAGGATAGATTGAGTTGTAATGAACCTCAGCCCAAAAGCTGAGAAATATCACTGCATGGGTCACAAACGGGAAGTCCAGACTGAGTATATGAAAGTCAGAGAGTTCTTTAAAACATGACACAGATCATGCCCACGAGGGCTTCCAACAATAAATCAAAAAAGAAACAACAGCCCACAGAGAATTAAACATGCAACAAAAATATCAAGTCCCGTTGTATGCCAGTAACGAAAGCTCCCTAACCATAAGCAGAGAACCAAAGAGACACCACGAAGACAATCTTATCTCCAAACAATTGTAAGGTTAGAGGAACATCCTTGAGAGGACATGCATTTCTCTCCAGCCAAATCACACCAAAAAACCACACAATATGGGGCAATGCCACAAAATCTTGACATCCTTATTATTCCTTAAATTACTTGAAGGTGTAAGGACACATCCAGCATTAATACAAAATTACAAATCCTCCCCCGAAGAAATTATTTCTTACAGTGCAAAAATAAATGGCAACACGTCAATTTTTTTTTCTTTCATAAAAATTATTAGATAGACAAGAAAGTACAACTTATTACAGGATCAGTGAAACCACAGATAACATGTATAGCCTGGGAACAATACAAAGGAAAAACTAACATTGTAATCGTGACTCCCTCAATTTATCTCTGGAAGAGCACCAAGAGAAGCCATATCAACGCTTGGTAGGAAGGCTTATTCATCCATCTCACACTCGGCCAAACATAGCATATGCAGTGAGTGTGATCAGCCAATTCATGCATGACCCAAAGGAAGCTCATCTGCAAAGTGCTCATAGACTACCTCATTATCTTAAAGGAATGCCTAGAAAAGGTATATTGTTTAGAAGAAATGAAGGGTTTTACTACTTGAAGCATACATTGATGTTGACTATGCTGAATCAATTGTTGATAGAAGATCAACATCAGGGTATTGTACCTTCCTTGGTGGGAACCTTGTGACATGGAGAAGTGAAAAAACAAAATGTGATGGCTCGTTCAAGTGCAGAAGCTGAATTCAAGGCAATGGCTTAAGGTATATGTGAACTACTCTAGTTGAAGATCATTCTTGAAGACCTAAAGATAAAGTGGCATGGCCCTATGATACTCTACTGTGACAACAAATCTGCCATCAATATAGCCCATAATCCAGTAAAAAATGACTGTACAAAGCATCTTGAAGTGGATAGACATTTCATCAAAGAAAAATTGGAAAGTGGACTGATTTGTACACCCTGTGTCTCTACACATGACCGACTTGCCGATATTCTAACTAAAGGAAACCATTCATTCACCAACTTGAGGAGGTGAGTGAGAAATCTATGTACATAGTGTACATAGCTTCCATTTTTGGAAACAATTTGAAAAGATTTGAAATGTATTTTAGGAAATATTTTGCCTTTAAGTGTAAATATTCTGCCTTTATTGTATCCCTAAAATAGAGCTAGATCTTACCTCTTTTATTTTAAGAATCAATCCCATAAATCATGGGATCTTCCCAAGAATCAAGGGATTAAGTTTTTATTTTGTTTTCTTTTTAGGAGCTAAGACTTTTGTATATATTTACTCTACTGTTTTGAATGGAAATATACAACAGTTTTCCCTTCTCTTCTTTTGCAACAGTTACCAAGCTAAGAAATTGCCATTCATTAGAAGTGTCTCATGCTCTTCTGCGGATATCAAATGTTCCTACAAATTTCTGGGGGGAAGCTATTCTAACTGCATCCTACTTAAACAGGTTGCATCTAAGGTCAAAATCTTTCAAACACCCTTGAATATTCTTCTCAAGTCTTATTCCCATAACTGTATGTTCACTTCCCTTCCACCAAAAACTTTTGGCTGCACCTCTTCTGTCCATGATACCAATCCTAACCATTAAAGACTTGACCCTAGGGCCATAGAATGTGTGTGTTACTCCCCTGATTAAAAAGGGTACCACTGCCCAACCAAAAAAAAAAAAAAAGAATGTTTGTCTCCCTAGATGTCACTTTCCCTTAGGACTAGAATGTTTGCCGTGGAGTCCTTAGGTGAAGAGAGGCCTTGGGTACAGTCCTTTCCCCATTGACCCTATAACTGAACTAGTCACCAATAAAGAAAAACCCTCCCCTATTATGCCTCCATAGAGGGGGAGATTCAAGAGAAATTGATCAACCTGCACCTGAACTTTGCATCTCCTCATGAAGAAACAACAACAACAAAGCCTTATCCCACTAGGTGGAGTCATCTACATGGATCGCACGATACCATTGAGTTCTATCTATGGCCAACTCTTTAGGAATCTCAATTACCACAAGATCTCGTTCAATAACTTCTCTAAGTGTCCTTCTTGATCTTCCTCGACCTTTTTTTACATACTTCAAACCATCTGCTTAACTCTGTTTACTGGCGCTTCCAATAGTCTTCTTTGAACATGCCAAACCACCTTAAACAATTTTCAACCATTTTTTCCTCAGTAGGTGCCACTCCAACTCTACCTCGTATATGATCATTACGGACCATATCTTTTCTCGTATGACCACACATTCAACGCAACATCCTCATCTCCGCTACTCCAATTTTTTGTTCTTGTTGTCCTTTTAGTGCCCAACATTCACTCCCATATAAAATTGCTGGTCTTATAGCAGCAGCAACAACAACAACAACAACAAAGCCTTATCCCGCTAGGTGGGGTCAGCTACACGGATCGCACGACGTCATTGAGCTCTATCAATGACCAACTCTTCAGATATCTCATTTACCAGCAGATCCCGTTCAATAACTTCTCTAAGTGTCCTTCTTGGTCTTCCTCGACCTTTTTTCAAATGGCTTCAAACCATCTGCTCAACTCTCCTTACTGGAGCTTCCAATGATCATTACGGATCATATCTCTTCTTGTATGACCACACATCCAACGCAACATCCTTATCTCCGCTACTCCAATTTTATGCTCTTGTCGTCCTTTCATCGCCCAACATTCACTCCTATATAAAATCGCTGGTCTTATAGCAGTACGATAAAACTTTCCTTTGAACTTATCGGGTACTTTCTGATCACAAACAACACCTAATTCCATTCTCCACTTCAACCACCCAGCTTATATCCTATGTGCCACATCTCCAATAATTTCGCCGTCATCTTGTATAACTGATCCCAGATACCTAAACTTTGACACTTGTGATACAACCTACTCTATAATTTTAACCTCCAACTCGTTTCTAGCTCATGATACAACTTCTGAAGAAACAAAAGACCTCAAAAAATACAAGCTTCCACTCAACAACACTGCCAACCGTCCAACCCAGGGGTAAATTCCAAAACTAACTACATTGGTGGATTACAAAGATACCTCAAAATTGGAGATTCAATCTACTGATTTGGATATTCCTATAGCTCTCAGGAGTGGATGGGTTGGTTTGCGTTAGTGGTTTTGGGTACAACCCTAATCTGAATGGAGGTGCCTCCAAGATTTGGGGGAAAAAAACCCAAAAAAAAAAAGAATAAAGGTATGCAAATTAAAAAAATTCATTGTATGGTTTAAAATAGTGGGAGCATGGTTTGATCGTCTCATAAAGGTTATCAAAGGACACACCAACATTCTAGGTCACACTAATCACACTTTATTCTTCAAGCATTCAGAGTGGAAAAAGGGCTACTCTAAATTGCATATGTGGATGATATCACAGTCATGGAAGATGATGAGGAAGAGAAAGAATAGGTCAAGAAAATTTTGAACAATGAATTTGAAATTGAAGATCTTGGGAAGCTGAGATACTTAGGATGGAAGTTGCAAGGAGCAAATAAGATATACTTAATTCCCAACGAAAGTATACCATAAACTGATAGAAACCAGAAAACAACACTGTAATATTAAAGGAAAATGAAGGATTACAAAGAACCCTCTCCCAGGGCTTAGCTCCTACAGAATACTGAGGTGTTCTGCCAACCCCAAAAGCGGAGCAAATATCCCACTACTCTGACAGAATATTCTCCTTGCTGCCCACTCACACTCCCTCTCCCCTATTTATAATAACTCATCCCTCTACAATTTACCTAATTACCTCTTAACAAAAACCCACTACAGCACTTTAACAAAATTCCACTACAGCAATTCCTATCATTACCCCACCCTTAAAACAGCCATGTCCTTAACGCTAAACAAACAGAGACACATCAGTCGTCAGCCCACTCCTCTCTTTCCTCCATCTTAACATTCCACCTCAAGTGCCAAAACCTCTGCTTGTCCTTCTTCATCTTCATCCCCCATCACAATTAGATTCACAGACTTCTAAGAACATTTATGTAGAGGATGAAACCTCTCTACTCAGCGGAAACAAAGGCCCTTAGCCCTACGGTCTAACAGCTCCTGATACGAGAGATGCTTCGTTCCCCCTGCCTTCTTTGTCAACGGCTGCCAGTTGTGCTCCCCTGTCCTAGTCGATGCAGACTAGTTCGACGCTTTAGGGTTCTTCGCCACTGAGAATGATGAAGACAAACTACCATTAATCACAGAGCCCTACAACGTCGTTCTGTTTAAGCTATTGGTATTTGGGCTTTGTTGGGCCAATCGGGTTCGAGTCATCAGTGGCATTTCGAGTCAAGCCTGACCCATATTGACTCGCTCCAAGTAGATTCTGCCGCCATTACCTTTGAAATCTACACTATACAATCAATCTCTCTCTCTCCATATCTCAAGCCACTTGCATAGCTCACCGGCGACTCTCAGGGTGGTGCGACCTCACCCTTTGCCTGATATCCGGCCGTAGACCTCCCATAAAATACCCAACATGCTGAGCCTCAGTCAAACGTGGAACTAGCGTAGAGATGAACTCAAAATCAATATATTCCTCCACTATTCCGACTTGATGCAGCACAAATGAAAAGGATTATCATAAATGGTTCCTCCAAATCGCAGCAATAATGACTGCTTGAGTTTTGGCCATGGAGCTGTTCATCACTTTCACGCAGCGAAGTAAACCAATGGATGGTGTTATCCTCCATACAAAGATGCAATAGCTTCACTTTTAGTTCGTTCGGCATATTATGAGCTTCAAAGTAAGCTTCAACCCTCTGAATCCAAACCATAGGGTCCATCCCCTGAAAGCCTGGAAGCTCGACCTTCTTCATGAACATCCTATATTCATCCCAACCTTCTTGCTTCACCCCACGTACAATAGGTCTCACATTATCTCTTGCTAGCCATTCAAATGAAGATGACAACCCATCAATAGGAACTGTACTCCCATGCTCCCCATCTATCCTTTTCCTCCTTGTTTGTTAATTTCTCTCAATAAAGCTTGTTGTTCCATCATCAACTTCTGCATCTCCTGGTGACTTCTGCATCTCCACCAAGGTTGTTTGAAAATCACTCGTAGACCCTTCCAAACCTTCTATCCGAGGACCACCACCTCCAGATTAGTCAAAAGTGCCTCCATAGCTTCACCTTTGTCTGATAGTTTCAGCAGCATCGTATCCGACAGGTCAGACCAATTGATAGAAACAAGAAAACAACATTATAATACCTCTATAATATTAAAGGAAAATGAAAAATTACAAAGAACCCTCCCCCAGAACTCACTCCTACAGAATACTTAAGGTATTCTACCCACCCCAAAAGCAGAGTACATGCCCCATTACTCTGAAGCACCAATAAAGCTACATGTGAGATGTAATTGAACTAGCTACGTCTCTGGTATAGGTATGCCTTGGGTATTTTCTTTCAGAGTAGTGATAATATATTTTTCCGTTGTTCTATTATTTTTTATTTTACCTTTAATTTTTTATATGTTGTGTTTAAACGTAAAATTGTCAAAGCTTTAAATTCTCTTCGTTTAGATTCTTTTCCTTCTTCATAATTTTCTTTTCCATTTTCTTCCTTCTTTAGGTTTCATCCAGCATTAGAAAATCACACCAGCTTGGTGAGTGATGAGTACTCATTTACCATCATCCACAATCATTCTTTAAATGGCAGGACTCAACAGTAGTCCCAACAATCATTTGCCTTCACCTTTAAAATTCCAATTACTATATATATACACACAGATATTTGTTTACACTTGTTTTATACATGATTACATTGTTTTTAAAAACCAACACTTAAAACATTGTTCCCAGCCATTCACATGCAAAAAAATATGTAGCAATTTAACAAATATCAGTAGTCTTACCTCTTCCAGACTTTTGTATCTGTGGAAGAATCTCAATGTAGCAAGTGTCCTTAAAAGAGGTAATAACAAAAATTTTGACGCCATACTGAAACAATATGTGACTATATCAGTAAAACAGTAAATAATGATTTCACATCAACAGAAATACTCCTTCCATATAACAGAATTCATACATAAACGGAGAGAAAAACATAGTGCTGATGCAGCAGAAAAATAAGTATATAACTTGAATTTGGAATCAGGATTGTATATTTATAATCTCAATTAGGAGACAATGTTTATTATTCCGCCATAAAAAAAAGTGAGAATTCGTGGATCCAAGTCTATTAAAAGAAATTTCACTTCTTTTTAGTACAAACGTCACAGGGACCACTTCTATTAGTCATAAAAATAATAACATATATTCTAAAATTTTGGGAATAATATCACAGTGACAATTGAGCTTTCCTCCATGTTTGCTGGGCTTAGAACAACTCGGTGATTCTATTCTTCAATATATTCGATTATTTCAGGAAATTTGTGATCTTTCTCAATTCTCCTTTATTTAAATATTTTGATGTCTACAGATACTACCATTGACCATCCAGTGGCTTAAGAATCCCTTCAAAATGTGTTATCTGTTTTATTTTGTGAGACTTATGGTTAAGTTTTATGTCAATTCAAAGCTTAAATTTATGAAATTGAGCATTTTGTTTTCTTCAAGTCATCTTGAATTGGCTTCAATAGTGTGGAAAAAGTAGAAACAGAGAGGGTCAAGAATAAAGCAAATAGTCAAAGATGAAGTTAATAGTTGTAGAAATCATGTGACTCCTGATACAGGAGGCATGATTCGAGTCTATTTAGCAGGCCACCAATACAGATCCTGGGGTGAACCAAAACTGAACCAGAATCATGCTCTGAATCACCATCACTGTGCAAATAGAACCAAAAAGGCCAATTCATACCATCTTGGCAATTCAAAAGCTTCCTGGTCCTCTGTGACTAAGACAACCTGACAAAGATCCCCCAAATTCCAATTATTTTTAAAAAACTAAAAATAAAAATAAATTCAACGGCCTTGTGTGCCTGGCTATTTTGAGGTATAATGGAGTCTTTTCAACTATACAGGCTCTCTGATTTCATCTCTCCTATTCAACATATTTTCTTACAAACTTTGGCCATAAGAATCTCTTCTTTGGGCTAAAGAGTCCCTTCAAGGGTTTTCTGTTTTGTTTTGTGAGACTAACGGTTAAAGTTTTATGTCAACTCTTAGTTTAAATTTATGAAATTGAAAAAATTTGTTTATGCTAAAAGCACATACATCATTTATATAACATATATCAAACTACACTTCATTGTATTTTTGAATAGGACAATTCGATACAACTTAAAATTTGCAATTCAAAAATCAACCTCCCAATTCACAAACTGAATCACAATTTGCTAACCATGACTGCAGACTAATGGAACTTGGCAACAAAGGTGAAAAACAGAGAAATTTGAAACCAAATTGAAATCAAAGATGGAGATCAAAGTTGAAGATCTAAATCAAAATAAAAATAGAAATCGAATGCACAATCAAAGATGGAAATCTGAATTGATTTGCAGTTGAGAAGTAGAAATTTTGACCAAAATCCTAAATGCCCAAAGAATGGGTTTTCAATCCAAGGAAATCATTCCGATCATTTATCTCTTTGACTGCTTTCATCACCCAACATCGTTTTTTTAAAATACATTATACTAAAGAAAGGTAAAAATTTGCAATTTGGATACCTACTCTTCTAGAAAAGAGATGAAGTGAACTAACTAGTTTTTTGGACCAAAAAGGCAAGGAAAAAACAAAACAAAAAAGAAACAAATAGTTTACCATATTTAAGCTATAGAAGAAAATTTTCCCCAAAATCCACAACAATTATCTATAGTCATCAAATTTACAATTACCATAGAAATAAAGTGACTTCAATAGTCTCTAAAAGGCCAAAATCATGTACTCAGATGCATATCAAGGGAATAAGCCGCCAAAGGGTCAAAAATCAAATAAATTCAACTTTAAATTCCTTAATATAAATGCATAATCAACCAAAGCAATAAGTTAAAGAATAAGAGGCAAGGGGAAAAAAAAGCTTCCACATACCCAATCTGCAGCAGCCTGCAATGTGACATGATCACCCCATTCACCACTCCTATTTCATCCATATAAAAAAGGTTATTAGCAAACAAAACTTCATTAGACTCCATATTATATGAAATATTATAGCAAAATGACAGATAAATACATACTTGCCCATCTTCTTCAAATAATCACTATAAGCCATAGGAACATAACCCGCATATAGTTCTGGGTAAGACTTGAGCTGATAAAGCACAGAGAGAAACAACTATATCACTATCAACAGCCCATAAGGGAGTATCAATTAGTAGTATAATTTTATAAAGATCATGCAACCTGTCCAATGATTTGCTCCCTTACAAATTTGTGGTGCTCTGAAGAGCGATAGAGCTGATCCGACAAAGCACGAAACTGGAAAGATATAAAGTATAAACTAATAAGGCACTCAAGTTTGACTTAACTATATGGAATATCCTTTGTAACTTGCACTTTGCAGCAATGATAATCATGAATAATGATGCAAAATGATCACTGTTAGAACTTCATAATGCTTTTGCAAAATATAAATTTTATAGGACGGTTTTGGTCATATAACTTAAATCGTCAAGATTGCCATAAAATCATAGTATGCTTCCAAAATTCAGCAGCTATTCAATCAAACTTAAGTATTTAAATTGCAATACTCACAGAATATATCAACAATTTGTAAGAGAAGATAACCAATGTCATGATTTATTTTTTAAAAATATAATTAAATGTGCAACTTACAAGCAGTTGAAAAGCTGTAGCATAGGAAGTACGAAGCTACACCCTTCACCCCAACTCTGAATGAATTTTAAATGATAAATTATTTCTTATAATAATGGAAATAAGCCCTAAAGCAGAGCAACCGGTTTACATCTCACAAAAGTAATGCACACTCACAAAGAGAAGAACCAACCTGGCAGTTACCATCTCCTTCAACCTTATTCTCAATCAGATCATATAACTGCAATCTGAGACAGATCAAAAATATTAAAATTAGATAATATCATAAACCGCCAAAAATAAGAACAAACTATTGCTTTAATTTACATGCAAAGTCAGAGGAAGGGGGAAAACTCAAAAGAAGTATCAGAAGCCTAATGCTGAAGTAGCACCCCTTTTGATTATACTAGAATGGTTTTAATTGGAAGGGGAAAAGGCCCACTGGTATGGTTAAGAATGAATTACAATTACATTCCATTCCCACATTTTGTAGGACTGGTTAAAGTGAATGTGGAGCCTAGGACTTGTGAGAGGAAAAAAGAACATAGCTTTGACGGAGATGAAAAGGTTATCATCTTTGATTAATTATGGTAACTTCAAGGAGAGGAAGGGCAAGGCCACCAAACAAAGAGTTCCTTTGGTGGCTTGTTTTTTGGGTGTCTAAGTTAGGGGAGGTGTAGAGATTTTCGTTATCTTTTACCTCTTTTGCTGTGGGTTAGTTTTCTTTGGGTGATTTTGGGGTTCCCTTTGGTAGGTGTTCTTTGGGTTTGGAGTGTTTTCTTGTATTAGCCTCCTATTTGGCTAATTGGAATGTTCTGTTTTTTCTTTAGGAGGACTCCTAGTCCTCTATCTTTTGTATTCTCTTTCCCTCTCAATAATATTTCTTTTCTTATCGAAAAAAACATTTTGTAGGACTGGAATCATAAGTTGACATTGGAAACTTTTTCTAACAAACTTTAGCATTCCTTCTAACCAAAGACACTGCAAGACTGCTGATACAGCACTGTGCCAAAGGACTTTATGCTTCACATTCCCCCCCCCCCCCAAAAAAAAAAAAACAGAACCTAATAGCTAAAGAAGATCTAAATCAACACGACATATCCACCTGATGCAGAACACTAGAGGGAGAGAGGTAGAAAGAGTGGGAAAATTGAGTGATAAGGGAGGAGGAAAGAGGAGAGAAGAGAGGAACAAGGGATCTGATAAAAATAGGTCAAAATATCATTATTACTGCCAACATACAACTATTGAGGGCTATTTATGATGGGAGACCATGGAAGACTTATTTTAGGCATAATAGAGGAAATAATAAATCTTAGGGAATTAAGTTTTATTTATTTCAGACTTACTTACTACTTGATTTATCTATATATCTTCATTTTATTTCTTTAAGAGCTTCCTATATAAATAGCCCTCAATAGTTTTATGACATCACTACCAATGCTGGATCCCTGACAGATGGGAAGTCTACCTCAAGATATTGTACTTAAGTGTAGGGGAATCCCATCACTTAGAGGACTAAGAAGCAGTCTGTGGTGTCCAGGAATAGTGCTCAGGTAGAATTTCGTGCTATGGCACATGGGATCTGTGAAGGGATATAGCTAAAAAGAGTGTTGGAAGAACTTCGGCTTCTAATCACCACCTCTATGAAACTCCTTTGTTTTAAGCAGCGATTCATATTATAAAATATCTAGTCTATCATGATAGAACCAAGCATGTAGAGATTGATCACCATTTCATCAAAGAGAAGTTGGAGCAAGGGGTCATTGTCATAGTTCATACACCTACACTCCAACAAATGGTTGATATCCTTACAAAAACTATTCCTAGAACTTAATTTGACAATCTCTTATCCAAGCTAAAAATGATTGACATCTACTCCCCCGCTTGAAGGAGAGTTTGGGATTCCATTTTTATTTGGTTATTATTGTTGATTTGTTTCTTTTTATGTGAATATTTGATTTTTTTTAATTTGTTTCCATAGAGATAGGTCTAATTGATTATGATTGATTTATATTTAATAGGGTTGATTTTTTTTTCCTAGGATAGAGGATTCTCCTCCTCAATTTCCTTTAGCAAGGTGTATATGAACCCTAGGCTACCCCTTGTATTCTCCAAATTTTGAGTAAATAGCAATTCTTCAGGACTCAAGAAAGTTTAGCTTTAGCTCCCTTCGAATATACTATTAGAGCCCATTAACAATCTAGTGATTGTCATCTATTACTCTTCTTGTATGTCACATCTAAGAACAAGCTCATCAAAATGAGTCATGTAGTCAATACCTTAGGGATATATTTGAGGTTGACCTAGACGCTCTAGACCATGAAAATGCAAAACCTCGCGAAAAAATAATAGATACCTAAATGGGAAGCATCTGCAATTTTATTAGAGCCTACAGATTCACTTCCCCTAGTGATACTACTTCTAGGACCCAAAACTTGATTAGAAGGGAACTTACATCAAGCTCTAGGTTGTGACTTGTGACACTCCTGTATAATGATCAACTGAGATGGGACTGCGAGTCTATCGAGACTTTATACCCTGGGGTGTAAAGCACTAACAATGAGTATCTAGATAAAGATTCTACCTCAAGAACCTTGTTATCTATCACTCTTCCAATGGGTCAGATCTAAGAACAAGCTCATCAAAACGAGTCATGTAGTCAATATATTTCAGATTTAGATGTTCTAGTTAATGTATTTATTTCATTTTCATTTCAGCCCATTTGAGGTTGACCTAGACGCTCATCAACACTTTGCCAATATCTTTCGGCAAATCCCACAATCTTCATTTTAGCAAAACATACATGTTGAATATCGTTCAATTCTTACAAATCAAAATAACCCTCAAATCTAAAATGGCATTGGGATCTAACTTACCATCATATTCAAGGGCTTCAATCTTTACCTCCCTAATGATGTCACCTAGGTCATTATGATTTTGCCTATTCACAAGTGCCATTTCATGATGTCCCTCAAAATACTGCTCATCCCAGTGGTCTTCCACAGACTCAAGTTGTCGTGGAAGAGATCAATGAGAAGTTCTCCTAACATTTCCAGTAGTAGGACCTACTGGAAAATGACGACTTCCATAGGAACCTACTGATAAAGTATTAGGTTGGTTACAGATTGACAAGTCTTCTTACCTAGAGATTTCTTCTATTCTATCTTGACCTGGTCCTCTAAATACAAACTAAGCCCCCAACATTTTTACCATCAATTTGCGTTCCACATAAGCTAATAGCACTCACGATTTCCTCAAAATGCCAGTCCACAGAATTTTTACTAGTCCTATGTTGATGGTACTAGTCTGCAAGTTTATCCAAGCCGTTTTGAAAATTTTGAATGTCTTGTTCCATGGCTAATCTTAATTCAAGAAGTTATTTAGCAAAATGGCTTTGATTGTCATATAAGTCACCAATTGGTCATACAAGATGAAACCAGTATGTAATGCCAAGTTAAGTGTAAATAAACAAATTGAATTGACTTCTATTGAACACCGTAGCAATCAAAATTCAGCAGAAAGTTTTTTTTTATATGCAACTTTAAGAGGTAGGAAGAATGAGGATTCAAGAAATCAAGGGTGGGGGTGGCCAGCAAACTTACAAAAATCACCACCAATATAGATTAGTCATAAATTTTCAAAAAGAACTTGATTACCTTACCATGGCAACTTATAAGCCAAAATAAACAGAAATTTTACCCTAATTACTCCCTAATGGTGGGGGTTGCAACCCAAACTGACAAATGGTGAAATCTGGAAAAAGAAGAAAGAAAGAAAAAAAAAATGCTCACCGATGATAGGCATCAGGAGACAGGGTGGTCAAAGCACGGCAAATGTAATGGCGTGGTTGGCTTCTCGGTTTGGTGATTGGATGTGAGTGTTTTGGCCTCAACAGTGACGAATAAAGGGTTTTTGTGAGTTTCTGGCAAGATTCTTATGGTTTTCAAGCAACGCCAAGAGTGGTTGGAACAAGTAAACCTTGCTCTAATACCAATTGATGCAGAACAAAGGATGAAAAAGGGGAAAGGAGGGAGAAATAGAGAGAGAAGAAAGGAGGGAAAGAAAAAGGAGAAGGAAGAAGACAGAAATTCTTATTTATGTGTAATCACCAATCTCAAGTTGCTTATAACCATAGAGAGGACCCCCTTTACATAGGAAGCGAAATTACAAAAAGAGAGAAAAGAAAGGAGGGAGAGAAAAAGGAGAAGGAAGAAGAGAGAAATTCTTATTTATGTGTAATCACTAATCTCAAGTTGCTTACAACCATAGAGAGGACCCCCTTTACATAGGAAGCGAAATTACAAAAATACAAAAAGAAATAAATAAATAAACAAGTTCCCAAGATGCATTAAGTGCATAATAGTTCCTGAGAGTAAAGTAGCCCTAAAATGCAATAAGTGCCCTAATGCTTCCCATGAGCAATAAGTAAGATAGTATTTCCAAAAACAAACAAAATAATCTAGTATTCCCAAACTGTTTATCATTTCCCAGAATATTTAATAAGCCTAAAGTAAGTCTTCAAGGGTGTTCCATCAATTGTTCTGCACCACCACTGCTCAGTTAAGATTGTGAAATAGTCTACTTTAGATTTTCCATAGCCATACCTTTACACTCCAGAAAAAGATAACATACTCTAAACTTCTGTAACACAAGACACAAACATCTGGTGGAGAACAACCTCATTGAAGCCACAAGCCTAAAACATATCACTTGTTAGGAGTTAAGTGTCACTATCCAAACAAAATCCTTCACCTCAGCAGGAAGCTAGATCTTTGAGAAAAAATTAGACTATGAAAAATGCTAGGCAGCTGGATTTCAAATTAAAAAAAAAAATGAAGGAATTACAAGCCCTCTGACAAGAGATATAGTTAATGACTATTGAAGTAGATTGTATTTTTCTAAGGACAAGCATTGATAGAAGTAAAATACCCCAAATAACTGAAACTCTGATTCAAAATTGCTCTAACGATTTGGAGCCTTCAAGAATGCAGATTAGCATACATTTCTGAAAGCACCAAATCAAAACACAGGTGTCTTCAAGTAATTAAGTAATCTACAATATAACAAAAGCAGCGATAAACGGCTCAATTAAAGAAAAATATTAAGTCAGAACTTTTTTCATGCAACAACTTTAAAGAAGAAAAACAGAATCTATATTTTCTCATTTTACAGAAAAACACATACAAGATTCATGAGCACCAAAACATAAAAGCAGATCAAGACCAGTTAAGGAGCTTCACAACTAAGTTAGAAATCAAAAAGAAAACAAGAGATAGAGATTAAACAGAGGAAGAGCAGAGGTACAGGGAAGAAGAGCACAGGTTCTACTTGAAGAAAGGGGGGGGTGAGGGGGGAATACACAACTTGGCTCAGTGGCTAGAGGTCCAACAATGACTCCTCTGCCGGTGATGGTAGATGGTACACAATTTGAAAGGAATACTAAGCTTGAGATGTGGGGACAAACTGCAGTGATAGCAAGATTTTGACTTTTTTTTTTTTGGCCAACAAGATTTTGACTAGTTTGAAACTTTGAATAAACGGGAAGGGTGACCAGGTCTACTAAACGATATAGCCCTTCACTCATTTCATAGTGTGGGCATCCTCAAAGGAATGTGCAATCCCCTTCCAAAGCTGCTTTCAAACATTTAATAAGCCAATACATTTTCATTCTCATTAAACGGGAAGGGTGACCAGGTCTACTAAAGGATATAGCCCTTCACTCATTTCATAGTGTGGGCATCCTCAAAGGAATGTGCAATCCCCTTCCAAAGCTGCTTTCAAACATTTAATAAGCCAATACATTTTCATTCTCATTCCCTAGTCCATGTAGCCCAATTTAGAAAACCAAACAGGTCCCTTGTCAATGTCTTTAGGGGACTCAACATCCTTTATGTAGTTGCAATGTATAGAGATATAATTCCTAAACTTACTATTGAAATTCAATACGAAGCTCATAACTCTATCTAATCAAACACCAAAGCCTAACTACTAACATTATGATAGAGACCGAAGATGGATTTAACGATACTCAGATTGTATTAGCAAACAGCAAATTGCAGTACAGAAGAAAATGGAAATCAGCAATAGCACTACCAGAGGCCCTAAGGTCTCCTACCAGAGCACAGAGTGCTCCTCTACCAGAGCAAGAATTCTCCTATACACACACACAATAAAAAGATTCTTTGTGCCTCACACTGCCAGCCCCTAGTCTATATATACTAAACTCCCTTGACACCTCAGCCCTTTTATTTATCTTTTTCTCTAACCACCAAACCCTCTAAAATTCCCATTTTAACCCCAACCCCATAGTACCGATCATTACCCCCTCCTTAAGTTTAGCCTTGTCCCACAAGATTGGAGTAAGAAAAAAGAAAAATAGCAGTCAGCCTACTCCATCCCTTCCGTCCCCTTCAATCTCCAAAGCAATTACTTCCCCCTGTTCATTTATAGCTTTGTGATCCCTCAAGATCATCAATCGTAGTTGCCTTTCAGCACACCGATGCAAAGGATGGAATTTGTCACCGCAATGAAAACAAAGTCCTTTTGACTTTTGATCCATCAACTCCGCATAAGTAAGGTGCCGCATGCCTCGGTTTTTCTCCTGGTTTCCCCTCCGATCATTCTCAGAATTCCTTGTCGTCAACTCCTACTCAGTGACCGGCATAGTCTAACCACTAACGTTGCTTCCATGAACCAAAACGCTGCCTATAACAGCAACTCCATTCACAGGTGTATTTGCAATGGAACTTGTCGAATACCCATTTAAAGCTAAACCCATTGAAGCATGTGATTAGGCTTGCCCCTTATCCATTAGACTATTGCTCACGGTCCATGATCCTGAATCGACCCAGCTTTAATGACCCGACCTGTTCCCTTACCATTTCTACCCGCGACATCTCCTTCCTCCTATTGAAACCACGTTTTCATCTCTACTTTGACATCTTGCGCCAACTGCAACGCTAGGTAATGATTTTGCAGCTTGAGGGTGCACATGTTGCTTCAAATCTCCAACTTTAATCCTCCGATAAAATATCCTAGAAATTGAACCTTAGGCAAGCGATCACACTGCAACGAGTAGAGTTCGAACACAGCTATAGATTCATCCATTGTTCCCATCTGCTCAAGTTCCCTGAGCTCTTCAAATGGATTATCAAACCTACCACTGCCAAAACGCACCAACATGGCTTCCCTCAACTTTTCCCAGGTTGGGTCGTACATAGTCTCACACCACAAGTTGGACCAGTGAATAGTCACACCCTCCATACTCAGCTTCGCCAGTTGGATTTGTACTTCCTCAGACGTGCGTTGGACTTTGAAATACGTTTTCGCTCTCGCAATCCATGCTACAGGGTCCCTTCCATCGAAATCGGGTAGCTCTACCTTCTTCGCTAAAACTCAAAACTCCTCTAGCTTGTCCACTATTTCCAACCCATGGTTGGTCATTGCTTCGCCCCCTTCTCCTTCAATACCAAGGGTATCATTCATAGGTTTCTTCCCCAACAACTGATTTAACTTATCCATAATGGATTGTTTCAAATCATTTAATCCTTCTTCCAAACTATCCATCCTCACCTCCAATGCGTCCATGCGGTCTGACATTTTCGATGGCATATGCTTCTGTTTTCAAATCCTCCCCCACGTATCTGACAGGTCGAACCAAGATGTAGAGACCAAAGATGGATTTAATGATAAACTCATTGTATTAGCAAACAACAAGTTGTAGTACAGATAAAAATGGAAATCAGCAATAGCACTACCAGAGGGCCTAAGGTCTCTTACCAAAGCACAGAGTGCTCCTCTACACACTCACAATAAAAAAATTCTTCGTGCCTCACACTGCCAGCACCTCAGCCCTTTTATTTGTCTTTTTCTCTAACCACCTGACCCTCTAAAATTTCCATTTTAACCCCAACCCCTTAGTACCTATCACATTAGTTCCTAATGATGAGGACAAGGGACTCAACACCAAAAGTCAACACCCAACTTTGTATTTAGGTTTTAACTAGGAAATTATATATTATGGGCTAGGACAAGGAATCAAGATATGATGTGACACAAAGGAAAGAGTTTACAATTAGGTTCTCAATCGCAAAACAACAACCTCCCTCCCCCAAATTGATGTAAATAACTTACTCATAATATTTTCTCTTCTACATACGAACATTCTTTCTCCATGATCTTTTAAGAGACAACAACAACAACAACAAAGCCTTATCCCACTAAGTGGGGTCGGATACATGAATCGCACGACGTCATTGAGCTCTATCAATGACCAACTCTTTAGGTATCTCATTTATTAGAAGATTCCGTTCAATAATTTCTCTAAGTGTCCTTTTTGGTCTTCCTCGACCTTTTTTCATAGGGCTCCAAACCTTCTGCTCAACTCTCCTAACAAGCGCTTCTAACGGTCTTGTTTGAACATGTCCAAACCATCTTTTAAGAGACATGCCCACAAAAGACTTTCCATCCAAAACGATTAGTACATTTTACATAAACTAAAGCCCTATTATGCTCTTTCGTGGGTGTTTGGTATAAGGAATCTTATATTCTCAGGAATACATTTCTGGGAATGTGACATTCCCATGTCTGGTAATAACAAACATTCTTGGGAATTTTTTTCTATACTCCTGAAAATCTAACATTCCCATGTTTGGTTCATGTCAATATTCCTTAGAATATTTGGCAATTTTTCGAAATCATCCCTATCAATTTTTAACATATGCATTGTTGTTAAGTTGGACCGACTTGATAACATAATGACAAAAGAGCATTATTGATAAATATTTAATTGTGAAGGACTAATTTGAAAAATATCCATATGTGAAGGACCAAATGGAAAAGATAATTTTATGAGTTACTGACCTGAGAAATATTTCAAGTGAGGGACCAAATTGAAAAGGTAATTTTATGAGTGACTAAATTGAGATATATTTCATATGTGAGGGACCAAATTGAAAAATATCCATATATGAAAGACCAAATTGAAATCATAATTTTACAAGTTACCAAATTGAAAAATATTTCATGTGGGGCCAAATTAAAAAAATTAATATGTAAAGAACCAAGTTGGAAAGATAATTTTATGAGTAACTAAATTGATAAATATTTCATATGTGAGGGACCAAATTGAAAAATATAAACATGTGAAGGACCCAATTGAAAATATAATTTTTTGAGTTACTAAATTGAGAAATATTCATGTGAGGGACCAAATTAAAAAATATCTATATGTGAAGGACCAAATTGAAAAGATAATTTTATAAGTTACTAAATTGAGAAATATTTCATTGAGGGACCAAATTGAAAATATCCATATGTAAACGACCGAATAAAAAATTTAATTTTATGAGTTACTAAATTGAGAAATATTTCATGTGTGGGATGACCAACAACAACAACAACAACAAAGCCTTATCCCACTAAGTGGGGTCGGCTACATGGATCGCACGACGCCATTGAGCTCTATCAATGACCAACTCTTTAGATATCTCATTTACTAAAAGATCCCGTTCAATAATTTCTCTAAGTGTCCTTTTTGGTCTTCCTCGACCTTTTTTCATAGGGCTCCAAACTATCTGCTCAACTCTCCTAACTGGCGCTTCCAACGGTCTCCTTTGCACATGCCCAAACCATCTTAAACGATTTTCAACCATTTTTTCCTCAATAGGTGCCACCCCAACTCTACCTCGTATATGATCATTACGGATCTTATCTCTTCGTGTATGACCACACATCCAACGCAACATCCTCATCTCCGCCACTCCAATTTTATGTTCTTGTTGTCCTTTCATTGCCCAACATTCACTCCCATATAAAATCGCTGGTCTTATAGCAGTACGATAAAACTTTCCTTTGAGTTTATCAGGTACTTTCCGATCACAAACAACCCCTGATGCCATTCTCCACTTCAACCACCCAGCTTGTATCCTATGTTCCACATCTCTAATAACTTCGCCATCATCTTGTATAATTGATCCCAAATACCTAAACGTTGACACTTGTGATACGACCTGATCACCAAGTTTAACTTCCAGCTCGTTCCTAGCTTGTCGCTTGTTAAACTTACAATGCATATATTCGGTCTTACTCCTGCTCAGACGAAAACCCTTCGATTCCAAAGTAGCTCTCCATAACATGTGTGGGATGACCAAATTGAAAAGAAAATTTTATGAGTGACTAAATTGGAAAATATTTCATATGAGGGGCTAAATTGAAAAATATCCATATGTGAAGGCCCAAATTGAATAGATAATTTTATGAGTGACTAAATTGATAAATATTTCAAATGTGAGGGACCAAATTGAAAAGAATTTTATAAGGGCCCAAATTGAGAGTTATTCGATTTGTTGGGAACCAAAATAGAGTTCTACTTTTTGATAATTAGAAGTAGGGAATATAGACAAAGTAATAATTTTATGTCATGAAAATGTTCCCATCACATGAGAATTTAAGGTTTAGGGTTTTGCGATTTGCAAGAATGTTTAATTCATCAAGGAATGAGTTTTTAAAACCATGTACCAAACAGAGAAATGTAACATTCCCACGTACCAATCGCCCCCTAGGATACAATTAGTTTTTGCTTTGTTGTAAATTGTAATGCAAACCATTAAAGCAGTTACTCTTACATCCAGCTATAATATCTTAAATCAAATTCAAGTCTTCCAATAACTAATAAACAGGTGGATGCTGCTAATACCATTTACAGCTTGAAAATTTAACAAGAAAAGGCTATCTTAATTTACTTGTAAAATTAACTTCTATATTCTACATAGAAGACGACTCAAACCAAGAGATAAACAGAATAGAACTTATTACCTGTCTAGCAGCCTTTGATGATCTGATATTTGTTCATCAGCAGATGGTAGTTTTTCATTGATTTTGGGAACATGCTGCAAATAGAAACAACGCATACAAGTGTGGTGATTATTGTCCAGGTTAAAATTCCATAGAAACACATTTAAGATAATCAACATGTCCACTTGAGATGATGCACATATTGCATGTCTCTTACACAAACATGTCTCTTACACACCTAATGACACAATTTTCTAGGAAAGTAAGTGTATACTGAAGCCCAAAAGAAAGGTACATAAGACAAGACAAATTATCCTGTAAACAGAAATAAGTGAACTAGAAGAATGAAGACACAAAGGCACAAAGTTCATATAACAAACCCTCTAAATACAGTGTATGTAGGCAAAAACCCCAGAAAGAAAAAGAACCTGATTAGAGCAAATATATCCTATAGTGTGAACATTTTAGATAGAGAGAAGCACAAGATTCATCCAACAAAGCCTCAAAAAAGGAATAGTTTATGTGAGAAAACCTCAGAAAGACAAAGAACCCCTGGCAGAGCAGTTATATCCTATAGTAAGAACACTTTATAGAGAGAAGCACAAAGTTTATACGACAAAGCCTCCAAATAAGAATGGTATAAACAGGAGAAAAACCAGAAAAAATAAACCGTAAGTAAGGAACGTTAATCCTATTCTTGTCCCAAATTGTCAACCACTTAAAAAGGTTAAATTACTGCATGCTCTGTTTAATCAACAGTTTTCCTATATTAAGCTAAAACCAAAAACAAGCACGCTCCTTCTGAATGACAGAAAACTACACCCCAAGCTACATGCCAGTGATTAAGCAGTGAAGCATTTCTACTAGCCATATAGCTAGAAAATGAAGTGAATTAGCTAGAGAAGCAAAAGAGACTGCAATATGATTGATGACTATTTTGCATCTTCCCCTTCACCATTCCCATAGTTCACTTCAGTGTCATGAATTTTCCACTTAAGCTTCAGCATAAGTGTTGAGTTGAGGCAAACTCAACCACAATTTAAATCTTACTAAGAATCTTGATTATCTGCCACATTTCCTAATCTTTCAGAAAATACATTTTCTTGTGGCGCCTTATCAACAAAGGTGATAAATATTGGGTATCGCACTGATAAAATTAGTAAGAATAGGATTAGTTTATCTTTCTTCTTTATTTATTTAGAAGTCCCATATCATTTGCATCTCAAGATAAACCATCTTCACTCTTTAAAATATATGCAACACAACAGAGGCCTCCTTTTATCAAAGTTTTCCAAGGCGTTTTCTCATTTTGTTTACAAAATTCATGTAGAACAGATATTTAATGAAATTGAGGACCAGCCAATGTTGGCTGCATAAGACTAGCTCAGGTGGTTAAGTGAGAGGGAGTTTGAGTATTAGGTCACAACTTCAATCCTCCTTTTGTACCAAAGAAAAATATTAGCCACCTTCTGTTTAAGAAAACATTGAATCACAGAACAAACAATAATATCTGTAGCCTAGGAAAAGGTAAAGGATAGCTATATTAAAAATAAGGATACCTTCAACATCATTTACCAATTTTTTGCGTGACGTGTTATCAGATTTTAGAGACAAAACCATCTTTTTTCTGCATTGTGAAGTGGCATGACAGATTTTGATATAATATCTTGTATATTTACTGAGCATTGGGTTTGTCCAGTTCATCTACAACGTTTTTCGGCCATTAAGTTCATTGGTTTTGCGCTGAATCAGGATCATAAAGTCATTTGGTAGAATGATGTATTTGCAGGCTAATGAATCTTTAATCTTAAATACATGGTTTTGAGAGGACTACCTGTCCTCTATTATTGTATAGTTTTCTCTTCTAATCAATAAATTATTTTCCCGTAAATAAAAAATTTAAAAAAAAAAACAACAATTTCTACATTAAATTTTGTTTCCCATGCTTTAAGTAAATAATGTGACTATCAATTTATTCTTGCCAGTCTCATGCGTTGATAACATATTCATTTTTAAGATATACATTTTGCATACGAGATTCACAAGAATGAGATCAGATGATATCACCAAAAGAAGAGACTAGAAGGAAACCAATATGATTGGAAAGTATAGTAGAAGAAAATAAAAATGTTGAATTTAAAACAGAAAAGGTTAGCAGCAACGAAGCCAAACTTACAGGTACGGGAACCATCTGATTCAATCTTTTGCCAACTTCACCATCAAGAGCAGACTCGTCTGATATTTCCAAAGAATGCCACAATTCATCACTATATACAGGTACTTCTCCTGACCCAGAAGATGAACCAGAGATTTCAATTTCATGCATATCATTTTCCTTTTCAGTTTGACCATAAGTCTCCACTTCTTTCATACTGTTTGGCTCATTAACAGCTTTCTGACAAGTCTCACTGCCTACATGTGGTTGACATTCTATCATAATTCATCACTACTACAAAATCTGTCATGGGAAAATGAAAATAGTAGAGAGCTACAACTGCGAAATTTGTATTACCGAAGTCATAGTTTTTATTTGATGTAGAAAGCCAATCTTGCGCAAGAACAGATGCCCGGACATGCTGATTATCAGAATTTGATAGTCCAGAAGCTTCCACGGAATCAAGTAGAGATAATTCTTCTTGATAAGCGCGTGCAACAGCCTCATCATTCTCCACATTTGTATGCTGACAGAAACCTTCTCTAACGTATTCAACTTGACTTACATTGGGATCATATCGAGCTATGATACTAGGTGAACCACTATTTGAAAGTGTGCAACCATCTAGGAGATGAAGACCCCAGCGAACAACATCAGGATCCATCTCATATGTTGCCATACACTTGTAGAATAACCAGAGACTCTATCCAATGAAGAAACTGACTTTTGTACGCATGCCTCCCAAAAGAGTTCAACTACTAGAACAAAAGATGTTAGGGATATATATCATATAATAGTAGAGCAGAATGCATTTAAACATGATCCCTCAGAAATATATGCATAGATTCTATAGAATAACATGTAATTCGCTGACTTGCTGGTAGCCTGAGTCCCTACCAGAAGTGACGAACACCGATCCAATTCCCCTCCATCTAGCTCTTTAAGGCGAAATAAATAAATAAAACGAAATTCACGCTGGCAATCTTTGGGGGAAAAACTGCCGGATCCATATATCAAATTTATCCCATAAACCATCCCAGGTCAGAAGCTTCACATCGAGCTAGTAGTCCGTATACTCCCGAAAACTAAACATCCTATACAGTCTCTAATTCGTCAATATGAACAACCCACGAAGGAAACAATTCAACAGCGGAAACCAATAAAGAAAATGTGAAAAATCAGCCACCCGAGGTGGAATGTCCATGAACAATTAAATATCAAATTGTTAGCATGCAACCCAAACAGGAAACCCCTACAGTACATTCAGAATATAATCAAGCATTTCAGTCCCCAAAAAAATCTATTGAGGAAAGAATCAAAAACAAAATGGGGAACACAAAGCAATACGAACCCTAATTAGAAATGATGATTATGAAAATTCCGAAAATGGATCCAAACGAAGGAAGAGAACCTGAAGAAATGCTGGAAAAAAAAAATAAGCTGATGATAAATGCGGGTGCGAAGCCAAAGCAAAGAATACAGGGAAGATTGCAAGTTAAGTTAGAGTTGTCGTATTTCTTTTAAATTCTCTGGCAGAATCGTTCATTTTTTACCGAGCAGTCAAGAAACCGACGCCGTATTGTGTGATACGTGGCCCCTCTTTGTCTGCCAACATGAGATGAGATGCGTCATCTTCGGAGAACTTTTCTTGCCCTTTTTTATTTTATTTTTTTGGGGTCAGATAGACAGGCCGAAGAGGCCCGCCCGCAAGGCGAAACGACAACAAACAGAATTAGGACAGGCTCCAAACGACAAAACCAAAGAAACATCTGAAACAAGCAGATTCTCAAGAGAAAGCAGGGAAAAAGATAGAACTCGGATTTTCTGATCAGATTTGGATCGTTCATTTCACGTTATTAGAAAGTCTACATTTGTCAAAGACGTTGACCGTTTGATTATGCCAAATAGAAGGTTTAGATTTCACATTACGATAACGTGAAAAATTCTCACCTCACAGAATCCGCGCTGAAGAAGATAGAGCTGAACTAGCATCCTTCTCGAGTCTTGACCATTGTTTCCAGATTACGAGCAGGGGAAAATGACTTAATTTGGAGGCAAACCCAGAATTTTGTTGGACTGTAATTAATTTAGTTCGAACGAAGATAGACCATAATATTATAAAAATTCATGATTTTTTTAATTTACTAGATTAATTCAACACTACACCATTTAAATCCAGCAATGTTAGTGTTTGCCAGTGTATTTGCTTCTTCGTAAATCCATTTGTATCTGACCCGTTTCATCTCTCCTATAATTGCTCATGGAGAAAATCAGATCAATTTGCCAGACGGGGACTATTTGAATTATATATACTGATTTTTAATAAAAATGTTATTCGTGCATCGAATTATAAATTTTGGACACCAATAATATGAAGGATAGATAAACTTTAGCATGATATTTTATTTATTATCGTTGGTAATATATATCTTTATAGGAATTCGCTTGTATTAGAATTTGCTATTAGTTGTGTGAGCACCTAGCAATAGAGAGAAAAAGTGCTTAAAATGTTCTATATGCAATGTCGTAATTAGTTATTGTGCTGAATTCTGTAACTATGGTATTTTCATTTAAATATAGTAATTTCAAAACATAAAAACAAAATTACTTTAAAATGATTGATTAGTATTATTGACCAAAAAATTAAATATTTATGAATTATTAATCATAATTATTTGTGTGAGTACTAGAAAAATAAATAAATAAATAAAATTTTTATTGTTGTGTATTATTTGAAAGCTATTTGTACGTTGTGCTTATAAAGAAAAATTATTTGTGATAGGATCATGCCATATTGGTAACCTTTTCTTTCTCTTAAGTATACCTTTACGTGTGAAAATTATTACGTGACGGTCTAATAGTTTAGCAATTGGTCATATTGCACCATTATGTACCAAAAAAATATATCTTCATACGTTGAGCTTTCTGGTGACTTAACTACAAGATGCCACGCTTGGTAATAATGTAATCAAGCCATAATGGATAGCATTTAATATGTACAATTAATTAGCAATAAAGAGAGCAGTATAAAAGGGACCAATTTGCATCTAAACAGGATCTCATATTGTGAAATTCCTTTTGCAAATAAAAGAAATCCTTGTGCTACATTTGGCATATTTTTAAGGTATGTAAACATAGAGAAGTGAAAATCATGGTCTAGTTTGATTGCTAGATTTGAGGCATGAGAATTAAAATAAACATTGAAATGAAAATTTTGTTCACATTATCATGTTTAGTTAAACATGAAAATAAATAAAAAAAACTCATTCATTTCTCATGTTTGGTCGTAAAAATTTACGTTGAAATGTAAAGAAATTGTGAGAAAATTATTATAATAATCATGAATGCAAAAATTTATATAAAAGAACATTGGCAAATAAATTTAACAAAAAAATTGAATAATTTTTTTAATATATTGCACAACATTAAAAATTACATAATAACATATCAAATATATTAAATTAAAACATATTAAATATATTAAATATTGTATATAAAACATATTGAAAGCCAAATTTGTGAATCTAGTTCCCAGTTATAATTAATAATTAACAAGTTACTAACATTTGAATAACTTTTTAATATATTACTATCACAACTCACGATTCACGACTCTCGACTCTGGGCCTTGATTAGCATAGTGACACTACTCTTTGTCACTGTAAGCATCTTATTCTTACTAACTATTTCATTTTATTCAATTGTACAAAAATATTTAAATTAATATTATAACGATTCTATTTATTTCTTTCATGATATTCTTGTAATTATTGTCAATGTATAATTTCAGTCAGGCGTACCAAACATCTTTGTCACTACATTAATATTTAAGAAAGCGAATAAACACCCACACACATTTAGATTTGGGGAAAAACATACTTTGCGTCCTTGTCATTTTGTTTCACAAACGTTATGAATAATTATATATTCATACAACGTATTCTAAGAGATCATTTACTTTCTTATTTAGCAAGATCCTTCTCATCTTACATTTTAAAACTTAAAGAAATAAAAAAATGGTATTTTCAAAAATTTAATAATCATACTAAAATAGCTTTTCAAAAACTAAATAATACTAACAAAATAGCTTTTCGTAAATTTAAATAATAATCTATAAAGTTTACCATTTTCTTTCCCTTTCAAAAAGAATTTCAGTTTCTAAACTCATTCGAAGGAATTACTTTTTCTAATAATTACTCATACCAACATATTAATAATAACTGAAATAATTCTTCATACATCTCCAACTCGACATCCCAAGGTATTTTATAACATAAAGCTAATTACCAATTATAATTGGCAAATCAAAATTTATCAAGCATCAATTCAGATATTTTAAAAAATTTAATTAAAATAATTCAATCACCATATCATTCAATCAACCAAGTAATGTCATAATAAGAATTTTTCAACTAATTAATAAAATTAAATTAGAATAATATAATTGTCTTGTTGTTCAATCGATCCCAATAATGTCATGACAATAATAATTGATAATTTATAAAAATCCCAGCAGTTATAATTATTCACCAAATTCCAAAAATAATTCCCAATTCGATCCTAAGTATCCTAACGACCACAGAGCATCTAGAGATTTTAATCTGAAACAAAAACACCAAACCTACCCAGCAACGGGAAATGTTTTCAAGCAAACCCCTACCACTCCTCAAGTGAGGTTTCCTCTTCCGTAGCCAGATTTGAAAAAAAAATACATGAAGAAAAGGATGAGTTACAAGAACTCAATGAATGTAATAGCCAGAAAATAATAAAGTCCAAATACGGCATCAATTACATCAAATATGTCTGAAGGCCATGAATTCAACCGAAACATGTGGTTAGAAAACATACCAAAAAATCTATACCCTATGCATCACACATATAAATTACATATCAAGGTATGATATTCATCACATGACGGAGCCACCCGGAGAACATTTGCTCAACCTCTGGTCCTACTCAATGTCTATGTGATGCAATGCCTATCTGTCTCAATAGTGGGGTGCCACACGAATTCGACCTCGCCACCTAGGCTCCCATTTTTGACTGTGAGGAAAGCATTACCCCAATGGCTTACTGAGTTTATCTTTGATTGGTCATAGCTCGCCATACAAAGGAGGATACCAACTCACTACCACAATCAACCCAAAGGCATATATAATCACACACACAAAATAATCATATTGCATAATTACATAAGTTATGCAATTTCCTTTTTAAACGTTCATAATACGAATTATTGTGGTAGTGAGTTAATCCATCATCACAATAATAATTAATCTCGTATCAACATGACAATAATAATTATCATATATTTTTCATAAATTGAGAATCATCCGTGTAACGATAATGATTATATCAACATAAAATTAATCCCTATTTCCTTTATTATTATTAATGACAATAATAATTTTTATTTCATCTAACTTTATTATGTACTCACGAAATCTCAGTATTCTACCTCGGTATATTCAACGTTATATGACTCTCTAAGACAGAATTATCAACCGGTTGCCCACTCACCTAGAACCTTTAATATTGTCTTACTAAACCTTTAGGAACCAGAGAAGATTTATGAGCGGGGTTCAGACCTTCCACTATCAATACTATAAAATGTTCAATAAATTTAGTTAGAGTTCGTTCTTCTTTTGATAAAATCTTAATTTAGGGTTTTATAATCAATTGAAAAGACTGATACAATTTAAAGGAACTATTTACCTCTTGATTTTCGGGGACTCAAATTGATGCACGAACTCAGTTTGTGTTCAGTGGCATGTAGGTGTGTGTGGCATCTATGTCTCTAGGTGTTTCACACCTCACTTTATTTCTTTAGGGCTATCTCTTGTGTGTGTGCATATATAGTGAGAAAGGTGCATGTATGTATTGTTGTGGGTGTGTGTATGTGGGACGGTGTGAATGATGAAGAACAAAGAGGCGGGAGATTAGGGGATTTATGTTTGAAGAGGTGGGATGTTGGTGGTGTTGCCAGCGGGTACGTGTGAGCTTGGAGGAAGAGTGTAATACCCCAAGTATTATGAGGTAAGTAAGAGGGTTGTTACTGTATACGTGAAAATTTTCACAATTAAATGAGTCTTTAATTGAGCAGTTCGGGCAGTGAGAAAAAAAGGGACTTAAGTGAAAAGAAAAGAAAATAATGAGAAATATCGTGTTCTTGGCATAAGTAAGGATCCTTGAGGAGGTAAGAGCTGGGTAAGGATAAGTTATGAAGCCAACACCACAAGGACAATGGGAGCGGAGCCATAACAGTATGTGGGATTGTGAGAGGGACCAAAATGAATGAAATATAAAATTTCAATGTTTAAACAAATTTTGGTGAAAATGTGTTGTATTTTACTGATGAGTGGTTTCGATGCCCTACTAGTTATTTTAAAAGGAATTTCTAAAATTCCATCAAGGTCCCTATTTAAGTTGCCACATTAGAGGAACTAACTTATTAAAAAAAAAAAAAAGAGGAGTAGGACCCACCCCTAATTTAACACACCCATAAGCCCACATATGCACCACCGTCCCATTTGCTCTCTCACGCCCTCTTTGTCTTTCACGTTTTCTTTCTTTCTCATGCTCCTCCTTATTCCTCACGGCTTAGGAGCTTGAAGATGGCCTCCACCCCCTTCCGGCAAGACTCCGGCCACCGGGAACTCTCCGTCATGGTTGAAGTCTTCCCCTTTTCTTCTTCTCCTCAAAGTAAACCCTAAAAAAATATGTAAAGAGGGAACCATGAAATTAGTGTTAGATTTTGATTGGGATTGTTGTTTTATGATTTTAACTAAAAGTAGAACTTAGAAATTGGAGGAAGTATGGTTGAAGGCAATTGTGGAGGAAGAACAAGATTTGGAAATTTCATGAGAAGCCATAGATGAATTTTGAGTGACATGGCTTCAAGCTTGAATTTAATTCTCGTTTTATGTTAAAATTGTCTTTAGAGGTTGTTTTTAAGTGTTTTGGAACCCAACTTAAGTTTTCAAAGCAAGGGAATTGAGCTAAACCCAACTTAAGTTTTCAAAGCAAGGGAATTGAGCTAAGGTTTGATATCGATGATTTTTTGGGCTTTTAGGGTGGCTTTCGGCAATGGGTGCCCTGGCCTAGGCTGGCCGGCGGCCAAGAGGCTGCCAAGGGTACCCTAGGAGTCCAGTTTAGCACCCTGGCCAAGTCTGGATAGCAACATTTTTTCCCCTTCTGTCATGTTTTTCAATTCTAAGATTGCATCTTCTATTGCTCCTTTGTCCCCTAAGTTTGAGCAACAATTTTAAGAATCTTTTTCTCTATCCTAACAACATCTAAACCTCCACAAATTCAATGATAAATTTTGGGAATTTATTTTTTTAATTAACACTAGATTATGTGTAGGCCTCCATGAGCATGAAAGGAGAAATTCTTAGGCTTGCAAACTTCCCAACTAAAGCTTGGATGTAAGGTAGGTAGTTAATTCTACTCTTGACTAAGATGAAATTGTGTATACTACTTGAATTGATACTTGTAATGTTGTAAGTCTTTTTTTTAAAAAAAAAAAAACTAAAATTCTTACTTTGAGAATTTCTTAAAGCTAGGGGAAACATGAAAGTAGAATACTTAAATTTGACATTTAAAATGTTTCTTCTTCTATTGTTTATACGAAATGATATTTTCCATCTTATTATTTTATTGAAAACATTTGAGAAGTTATTTCATATTTGATGTGATGGTATGACCTTGTTTACCAAAATCTAAAATGATGATGACTAAATTATATTATGCAGCCTTTATAATAATTCAAGGTTAAATTGCAATCCTTTTGGAAATGAGTTTGTATAGTTTTGCTCTAAAAAATGTAATGTTAGGAATGATTTTGATTTGAGAAGGTTTCTTTTCTAACTCCATACATGATGTAGAATTTGTCCATCTCCTTCCACTTTTTTAAGGTAATGAGACGTTGATCATTTGAGTTATTTGTATTAAGATACAATGATTTTCTTTAATAGTTGATGACTAACTACTGTTGCAAATACATGTATGAAGTTATACTTAAAAGCTATTCTGACAAAGGGATTGGTCACGCTAGAACCTCGTAATATAAAATAAATAAATAAAATTATGAACTTCTATCCCTGTAATCACTACATGTATTGTTGCCTTGATAAGTAGGGTGTTTATAATAAGATGAATTGTGGGGATTGTAACCTTAGATAATTAATGAAATGCTTGAGTATGGTTCAACATGTGTGTCATGGTTTTGAATATCAATGTAATTGTGATCGATGGAATGACTGAGATGGTCCTATCTTGATTCAATTATATGATGCATGTGGTCTGACATTGAAATTGTGTCTAGTATTGCAAGGTTGCCATGATATGTAGTTTAGTGGTTGCCATGTTCGTATTTGTATCCCATGTGAGTATGCTTATGAAATGGAGGATAATGAAGGATCGACAATCATTGCTCTTATTCTCATGTTGTCGTAAGCACAAAAGGAGACATGTAAAGTCTCGTGCTATCATGATCATGAGTTGCTTGGGGTTAATTGGTCAGAAAGGATTAATAATCGTTGCTCTTGGTTTCATGTTGCTGTAAGCACAAAAAGGGACACAAAAAGTCCCGTGCCATCACCGTCATGAGTTACTTGGGGTTAATTAATCTAGAAATGATTGACAACTGTTGCTCCTAGTCTCGTGCTACTGTAAATACAAATAGGGACATCAAAAGTCCTATGCTTTTGCAGTCATGAGTTGCTTGAGGTCGATTGGTTTTTCATATGAGTATTGGGCCCTCGAGTATGTGATATTTATGAAACCCATGATAGAAACTTATGTGCATGATTGCTTGTGGTTTTTCTTTCTGTTATTATGTGCTACATGATAGAGAAAATGATTCTTATGCAGTGTGAGAGTTTCCTGATATTTTGAGGAAATGAATAATTGATGTTGAATTGTGTTGAGTTGGATTGTGTGATACCTTCTTACTATATGTTTGTGAAAGTAATGGTTGGAACCCAAGAGGGGGGGTGAATTGAGTTTTATAAATTTTTCACAAGAATTAATTGGAAGTTAAAATGATTTTCTGTAAAAGTACAATGCTTAGGATAATAAATACAATACAGAAAATCAATGTGCTGTCAAGATAAATAATTATAAAGATCAAGGAATTAAAGAATAGATATCAATATGCACAAATTAAAGAGTAAGGGATAGAGAAAGCAAACTCGGAGATTTATACTGGTTCGGCTAATCAAAGCCTACATCCAGTCCTCAAGAGACCACTTGAGTATTTCCACTATAATTGCAAGTTTAATCCGGGTACTTGCAAACCACTACAACTACGCAAATTCGATCCGGGTATTTGCGAAACCACAATGGAGAATTTATGAATCCGAGCTCCTCATCAACCCAAAGCAAGTTCTTCCAACACCGGTACTTGCGAACCTCAACTCAGAATAATATATGTGTTGATCAAAATCAACAATACAAAGAAACTCTCTCTAAAGAGTAGATGAAAACAAATGAAGCTTTAATAACTCTAATGATAGAGAATATGCAAGATTTGGCTCAAGAATACTTTCCTTTCTCTCAAAGATGATAGAAGAAGTTAATATCACATTGTAGGACTTTGTTCTTACTCAAAATCGTGTATCTAAGGTCATATATATAAGATTTTACAAAACTAGCCGTTATATAGCCGTTATATAGCCGTTACAGCACTTATAGTGCAGTCCAGATTTTGAGCTTTCTTTAAAAATTCATAACTCCCTCATTTGAACTCCGTTTTAAACAAATAATATACCGTTGGAAAGCTCTTGGAGTCTAGTTTCAAATGAGACAAGTTTTACTCAAATGTTATTTTTCTTTTAAAAGATATAATCAAAATACTGACTATAGGTCAGAACAGAATAATCAACTTTCAGTTTTTCAAACTATATTTTAAATAGTCATATATTTCTCATTTGGACTCTGTTTTCAATAAATAATATACCTTTGGAAAGATCTTTGAGTCTACTATCAAATGAGATTAAGATACTTGAAAAAATGATTTTTCGTTTATGAGATATGATATAAATAGTGACCAAAGGTCAAAAACTAACTTTTGTAAAATTTCATATCTCACTATCTTTTTGTTCAAAATAATTGAGCCAATGTATGCAAATCTAAATCATTGAGTTGCACAAGTATACTAGCCTATATAAAATATACCTAATGTAAACACATATGCTATCTTGATGCATCCAAGCTTCCAAGACTTCAAATCTTCTAATTCTTCATTTCTTGGAGCTTCATCCTTGCATGTTGTTTTCCTTGAGTGAAGCATGATATTGCTTTTCCTTGTTCTTCAATACAATGCTCACTCTTCTTGTTTTGAACCAACCTATAAAATATATCTTACTTACAAACCCAATGATTAGTTTAATAGCATGATTCAATATATGCAACATACATATTAAATAACATAATCATGCTTAAGTACTTGTAGCATATATATGATAATTAATCTTTATATATATCAATGCTACTATTCAAATACATTTGTCATCATCAAAACTTATGGCATATAGCCTTAGGGTCAACAGTTTGTTTGCGTGTATAACTAGGCATGTTTATGTTGTGAATGGATGTATTTATATGTAATGAAGGCTTCCGTTGAGTGAGTATCCTGAGTGATCCGATGGATTATGCAGGTATGCTTTCTTACGTTAGATATAGGCTATGTATACTCTTGGTTGGTAGAGTAATTTTATTTATTACCATAAGTTAAAGATAGTTCATCACATAAGATATGTAGAGTAATAATATGCCACTGTCTAAGTGTATGTAACAGCGTTTTTATACGTTTACAGAAACTGCAGCTATCTTCATTTCCCTGGAATCTGAGTTTCTTTAGTTTTGTTGTTTATTAAATATTTTTTATTTGGATTGTTATCCAAATCTTTAAGATTAGGTTTGTTTGTTTAAATTTGTTTCTAGAAAGGCTTTAAACAAAATCTTAGTTAGTTAAAATCTAAAGTTATATCCTAATAAATTATGATTCTTCTAATAATTAATAATATTATTTTTATACATATGTGTTAAAATTATTATTTTTATATTTTATTGTTACTATTTAGTTTTGTTTAAAGGTGCATATCCATCTCCCATATATATTTAATTTGCTTTATTCTAATGTAATTACTATGGCTTAATTTAAATTATATTTTATTAAACTTTTCTCTTATCCTCTTATGATCATATATCTTCTATCCTTTTCCCTTGGATCTACATGTCTGTCATGTGTTGGGTTTATCTAATGCTTCTGTAAAAGTTGATTAAACTTGTGCATATCTTGTAGTTTATAGATTATTTATTTATTCACATTATTATATTATGATTCATGCCATCTATACTCTATTTATTTATGTTTTGTTCTTAACATATACATTTTACCTTCTTATCTTTATCCCTTATCCACCTACTTGTACGGCACCTCATGTCATCTAGAAGTCTTATCTTCCTTTAATTTAATTAATTAATATCTAGGACTTATTTCTTATCCTATCTCCAATAAGCAACTATTTTATTATATCATGAACACATTATCCTAATTAATTAGTCGTGTTCTCCTTTTTTTTTTTGCTAGGGTTAAATAATGGGCCTCACGTTTTCCTACTTGCGTTGGGCCCATTAAAACACTAGTTCAGTAATTAAACTAGACTAGACTAAACTTTGAGCTTTTTTAATTAATTTTAATCCACTTGCACCTGGGCTTTTCTTTAATTGCTTATACTACACTTAAACCCACATGCTTCTGGGCCAAAATAGAAAAAAAAAAGCACATTAACCCAAAACGCACACCTCAAAAGAAATGCAACAAAAATCTAACTCAATTCCTAAATAATACAACATTAACTATTTTTCAAACAACTATGCACACAAACAAGCCCCCAAGAGGAATTTCAAAACACTAATCATGTAAGAATAAGGAAATTTTGGAAAAATTTTGTCAAGGGTATTATATTATATTATCTTACCCTTTAAAAAATTCGGTCCTCCAAATTTTCGTTATCTTATGGTTCGAACAAATGTGGATACATAGAGCACATATCCGTCTCAGCTTACTACGTAGCTTTCTCATGGGAATTTTTTTTCGTACAACTAAACTTTTATTTTCTTACGACTCGTAATACCAGGGGTATTACAATTAGAATATATATGAAACAATTTTTAATAAATTTAGACTATACCATTGATAGTGATTTGTAGTTGTGGTCCCAATATTCTCAAGTGTGTCAATGTAAATGCAATAGATATTCTAGGGAAACTTAATGAGGTTAATTATAAATTAGGATAAGAGCGGGAAAGTCCATTTCATCACTTGATCTTGGCAATTCACATTAGATTCCTAAGAGAATAGGAATTCCAACAACCCAACATGAGAACATTAAAAATTCTTCTTCTCATTCCAATTCCTTAGCTCAATTCTAGTAACCAAACGTAACCTTCGTTTTGTATTTGGATTCCTACCTTAATTCCTTTGTAAATTCTAGACTCACTTTTTGAGAGTGAGGAAGTGTAGGAAATGTAATAAATCATTTTTTAAAGAGTAAGAAAAACTATAGGGTTATTTCTTATGAGCAAGTTAAAGCTATAAAGGAAAAAAAACTTAGATAAAGTTTCTTATATCTTTGCTATCAGGTTTTTTAATCAAAACATAACAAGTATATAGTTCTCTAATTAAAATATGACAAGTATATGGTTTGTAAAAAATAACTTTATATTTTTTAAGTAAAAGTATACTTCATGTCCCTAACGTTTACTTTTATTTTCATTTATGCCCCTAATTTTTTTTTTGTGTCAAATACATCTCTTATGCTTCAAAACTTATCAAATATAACTTTTTTTTTACTCTGTTTACATGAGTTCTGTTAAATGCTGGCTGGGCACCTGACGTGGCCAAAATTGGTCGCCATGTCATGTGCCCAGTTAGCTTCCTCATTGTGAAAATCCCATAATGCCCTCAGTCAAATTAGGTTTCACAGAAGTTTGGTTTTGAGAGTGGTTGACGACGTTGTGTGAAGTTTCTGGTGGACATGGTTGAGGGTCAAAATCATCACCGGTGGCTTTGACAAGGTGATTTTTTTCTTTTCTCTTCCTTTTCTCTGCCCTAACTACGCTAGTAGCCCCAAATTTGTTGGAATCAAATTAGCCCCAAATCTGCTGTATTGGCCTCAATTTCTTTGGTGATTTCCTTCAGGTGTATTGTTAAGTTCTCAAATTAACACTAATTTGGTGTTTTTTATTTAATGATTTTACCTCCAACTTGCCTGAATGTGCTTAATTAAAATTTTATTTGTCCTTTTAATGAATTCTTTAGTTCTAATAGCTTCTTGTGGATTTTAGTACTGAATTCTAATTTTTGCTAGTTATTTGTGCTACTTTTGTGAGTTAATTGCAGGCCTTAAATATTGGAATCCATTAGAAGAGAAAAAGCTATGGTTCTACTGAGCAAAGAAGCCAAAAAAAGGAAATGGAAGTCTGCAACTTAGCGCTTAAGTGGAAAAATTGAAACTATAGTGAAGCAATCAGATGAGACTGTCATGTTTCTATCTTCCACAGCTGTAACGATGAGTTCTTACGGCTGCAGCGGTAGCCCTCTGCTGCTTATCTTAGCGGCCCATTGAAGATTTCACAAACTTTAACTCAACTTATTTTTCTATGCTCCACCACTATAGCAATGAAATCGTACTGCTGTAGCGGTGGAACACAAATCAGCTTTTTAGGAAGGTTTTAGATAATTGTAGAAGAATATTTTTTAGGTCATTCTAATACAAAGGAGAGTGAAGAATGCTATTTTTGTTGAGAATAGCAAGAGGAACTTTATTTTCAAGGCTTGGAGGCTTAAATCCATCATCCAACTTTAGATTCATGGCTTTCTTGACCCTTATTTCTATTTGCTGTTATTTATTTTCCATGAGTAGCTAAATTTTTTCTCTAAAGTTACTATGAACTCAAATCCAAAATAGATTTTGTCTTATCTCATGTATTTACAACTGTTATTTAATCAAAAACTTGTTATCAATATGGCAAGTGTACCAGTCGCACAAGTAATATAGTAATTAAAGAGTAAAAATATCGTTTCCTCGAGAACTAAGTAGCTAACTACCTAATAAATTTAACAGAATTAGTTAGATAAAATGTTTGGATTGAAGATAGCTTTGATCAAGATTTGACAAAATAAAAAGCAAGTGACAGTAAATTTTTATAAGTTTTCTTAAATGACAACAAATAAACACTCAAATTGATGAAATTAGTTTATCATAAAACCTAGAGTTACTAATCTCTCTCCTCCATCCTAGAAATGTAACACCTCTCTCGTGCACTTACAACCCTATCAACCACATAAAGTTAATCCTAGGTTAATCTATTAACTTAAAATAATTCTCTCAATTCTCAATTAAGATACTTAATGCCTACTTAATTCCTTTAAGTCTATATTAACTAACCTAACTTTGATTAAATGAGATTAACTAATATTCCTATTTGCTAACAAGCGAAAAATCTCAAGTTAAAGTTCACGCACTCATCCTTCCTATTCAAAGTTCTACTCTTACCTCCCTCTCCCAAGTTCGATGACAGTAATAAATAATTATATAGATTGATCAGATCCATATACAGCAACAGTAAAAATGAATAAGAATACTTATATTGATTGAATAACAGTTGTAAATACATGAGAGAATACAAAATCTATTTCGGAGTTGAGTTCATAGTAACCTTAAAGAGAAAATTTAGCTACTCATAGAAAATAAATAACAGCAAACAGAAATAGGGGAAAGAAATCCATGAATCTGAAGTTGGATGATGGATTTGAGCCCTCAAGCCTTCAAAATCAGGTTCTCTTTGTTATTCTTAGCAAAAATTGTATTCTCCACTCTCTTCCATATCAGAATGACCTAAAAAAATTCTTCTGCAGCTATTTAAAACCTTATTAAAAAGCTGATTTTTTTTGTTCCGCTGTTGCAGCTAAACAATTTCATCGTTACAGCGGTGGAGCACAAAAAGATAAGCTAAGTTAAAGTTCATGAAATCTTCAGCGGGCCGCTAAGAAAGGCAGTGGAGGGCTACCGCTACAGCAATAAAAACTCATCGTTGCAGCGGTGGAAGGCAAAAACATGATAGTCTCATTTGATTTCTTCGTTGTAGTTTCAATCTTTCCGCTTAAGCATTGAGTTGTAGACTTCCACTTCTTTTTTTTTTTTTGGCTTCTTTGCTTAGTAGAACCATATCTTCTTCTCTTCTAATGGAT
The DNA here is from genome assembly GCA_037074585.1 of Biancaea sappan. Lineage (NCBI taxonomy): Eukaryota > Viridiplantae > Streptophyta > Magnoliopsida > Fabales > Fabaceae > Biancaea > Biancaea sappan. The sequence goes on from CM073490.1 coordinate 68,256,901, forward strand.
TCTAATATTTAAGGCCTACAATTAACTCACAAAAGTAGCACAAATCACTAGCAAAATTTGGAATTCAATATTAAAATCCACAAGAAGCTATTAGAACTAAAGAATTCATTAAAAGGACAAATAAAATTCAGATTAAGCACATTCAGGCTAGTTGGAGGTAAAATCATTAAATAAAAAACACCAAATTGGTATTAATTTGAGAACTTAACACTTCCGCAAATCTGAACTTTTGCTTGTCCTCAAGCAAAGGCCTCTAAGCAACTCACAAAACAAAATATCAAGGTTTCCAAGATGTGCATCAGCAAACAGAACTAATATTTTTCAAAATACAATATATTTAGCAAGTTTAGCTTCACCACATCAGTTGAAATAGAAACAATCTTTGAATCTACAATTAGCATGATTTTCTTAAGAGGTACCTATTCAACCTAACCAGAATGGAAATTTAAACAATTTGAGTTTCACACAAAATTAGTCTTTTTCATTCCCAAATATTTTATAAAAACCTAAATTAGAGCTTAGTGATTAATTTACTCTTTGTTGTTAATGGCTTCACTTTATTTTTGATCTCAAGGGCTTAGCTATACTAAAAACTAACTCTAATTAATTAATTTATTTATATTTTAATAGAAAAGTATGTCCTTATTGAACTTTTTTAGCTATCTCCTTATTGAACTTTTGAAAATTTTCACTATTCTCCATTCAAGAAATTATAAACTATTTTCAAAATTAAGAAGTTCTTAAATTTTCAAAAACTAATTGTAAAAAATGTCTAATGCTATTTGGATAAAATTAAGGTAACTCTTTTTGAAAATCCACTAGCATCAGATTCAAAGATTCTCTTTCAGATTTGAAACATAATTTAACTTCACTTGCATAGAAAAAATTAACAATATCAAAATTTTTCTCGTTTTGCTGAGCATTACTAGGTAACAAAGGTAAACCTTACTACTCTTCTCTCACAGAAAAATATCCACACATATCTTACAATAAATCTCTCTCCTTTCCATTCAAATTAGCCCCAATTTTGTTGGTTGCATATGAATTGTAACATGTAATTTCTTCATGTTATTCAACTTTTTACTTAGAAACAGATGCACATGTTGGTAGTTATACATGAAATGCTGTGATTTCATGTTTTTTGACTTTTGACTATACATGAAATGTTCTTAACTCATACAATTACATGGCAATGGAAGGCTGTGATATAGCTCGTTTGTATACAGTGGCAGTAAGAGTAAGAAAATATTCATCTATGATTGCGGCGAGTATGCTTGGTTGGTGACTTCACACACATACCAGAAAATCCAGGTGGAAGGTTTTGGGGTTGCAAAAATTATGTCGTATGGTATGAATACCAATTAATGAGTGAACTTTATTTTTTTTGATTGATGTTAAATATACAAGTTAAATAATATTGATCTTGAATGTGTAGGACAAAGGAGGATGTGATTTTTTCAATTGGTTTGATTCTGAAGATGATAAGCTAGCAACGTATCATCTTAAGAGGAAGATTAGGACTCTTACAGATAAATTGAAGGAAGAAAAGAGGAAGAAGAAGTTTATAACCTTACTTCTAATCTTGTCTTTAATTGTGAATCTGTGGTTTGTACTCTGACTAAGTTAGTAGGAGGGATTGTGTATTGTAGAAATGTAGGACAACTTAGTATTTATGTTTTATTATTCATTGTTCTATGATAATTTATGTAATATGTTAGGAAGATGGATTCTGAATTATGTATTTCAAAGTCTCAATGATGAGTTATGAATGGATAGAAACCATTTCCTATTTACACTGACTAGTTATGTATTCTTTGCATTGAAAGTTGTTTGTATGTAGATGAATTTTATTTACCAAATTATGAAGAAGATGAATAGAATTAAATTTTAACCTTTTGATTTCCTTCCCTTCCTTTATAGTATTGTTCACATACTTGAAAAATAAGAAATATGTGAGTCTAGTGAAAATTTGCCTTTCTTTTCCTCCTGAATGATTAATCTAAACAATGAAAGAATAAATCACTTTGCATTAAACACTAAATAATGACATGTGCCAAAAAAATATCCATCTAGTAGTAGCACTGTGCCAAAATAGTAGCATTGAACACTGAATAATCACATTACATATATCAAAAAATATCCATCAAGTAGTAATATTGTGCCAAAGCATCCTAACATATTACATGTAGTTCAAAGGGATACCATAGTATCCTAACATATTTGCTGTAAAAGTACCAACATACATACAAGATCATGCTATTATAAGTCACAAAAAATGGTTCCTTATTCTAAACATCATGGAGCACTTTGTTGTGATAGTCGACTTAGTCTCTTTGGTGCCCTTCTTGCCCATGTCTTGTACCTTGTACTAGTGCTTAGTGAATCACAATGCTAAAAAATTAAAGTGAATTAACCAAATATTTAGTTGAGAAGGTAGGGTTATATAATAGAACAACATAGGCAAATAAATCAGAGATATGCCTGCTATTGAGTATGAGGTTGAGTGGGTGGAAGAGTGGGTGTGATCGTTGGCTGTGAGCTATGCCTTCGAAGTTGCCTTGGTTCACCTTCTTGCTATACTGCGAAAAATTCCAACCATATGACATCAGTTAAGTTAAGCATTTAAAATCAATTATGTTAGAGTTCAATAGGTAAATGTATTAATTACCATAGAATTAGGTCCAGCTGGATGTGCTCGTGTGCTAAGACGTCTTACTGGCATTTTCTCGTGGGCACTGCAAGTTGACAATAATAAATGTTTACATGTAATATGGGTATGAAATATAGCCAAAAAGTTTATTACAATGTTTATAGTAAAGCATACAATTGTCTGAGGTTGTCCTAACTGCACAGAAGACAATGATGGCTAAGGTTGTCCTAGCAATTTGCACGACCTCTTATTATGCCCAAAGCTGCCACAATTCCTACATCTTTGTGTATTACCACTATAAGATAATCTTTGTGTTTTGTGACTCCTCATCGACATCCTTTTTTCATCTTTTCTTTGGACGCCCAATAGGTTTCCTATATGGAGGAGGAGGACATCATCGTATGGGGTTGACGGCTACATGTTTAGGCCATTCGCTGGGTATACCATGAATTGGAAGCACGTAGCGTATTGTTCCTTTCTAAAGTATGATGGGATGAAGTCTTTAGGTCTCTCTCCCATATGATTAATGTAATTGATTGCATGAGTACATGGAATGCTTGTTAGTGACCAGTGCCTGCACGTACAAGTTCGAGTATCAAGGTCCACTGCATACTTTTCTTAGGACCCATCACCTCATATTTTTTTCCCCAGCCCATGTTGGCAACCACTTGTTGCTTTCTCTGAAATTTATATCAAGCACTGCCTTGATTCTTGGGAGAACTACTCCATTAAGAAGTTTCTCAATATCCTTCATATTTTTTGCCCACCTTTCCATCATCCATAATCTGAGGTCATCTAGCATAGACACATTGGGCATTTCCCTAGTACTAAGAATGACCAAATTGAAGGTCTCACACATATTTTTTAATAGCACGTCACACTTAGGGTATGTCCTAAAAAACACCTTGCTCTAGTGCCTTGGAGATATCTTGATTATATGCAAATATGCTTTCTCATTATACTTCTTAATTTCAAGCATTGTTTTCTCCCAGTCCTAGGGATAAGTGGCCATTACAGCTTTCCAAACTAACTTCTTCAAATGTGCTCCGGGTATATTTTTCTAAAGTTGTTGTATAGGTGACACACACAAAAACGAAGATCAATTCTAGGTATCATTGTGTTTAGGGCGCTTTCCAATCCCTATCCGCAACAAATTCAAATAGATGTTAAGTTAGATATAACATCATTAAACCAAAAAAATCAGATAGTAGAGAAGCTTACTTTTAGTGCCAAATATATATTATATATTAAACTAGATGTGCACTTTCTAATCCCTGTCACTGCAGTAATGAATGATGCAGTGGCATGACATTTACTTGCATGTAAATGATCAAACTTTCATGCAAATTATTACATAAATAGAAGTTATAAATAACAAGATGACCACAACCCAAAAGACTCAGATAAAGTTTTCTATTTTACAAAGTCCTCCCTACATGAATAAAATATATGACCACCAGAATCAAATAGCCTAGATAGTAAGGCAATCAATCTACTCACAGAACACACGAAGGACATAGAAGTGACTTTTCAAGATACATAAAGGACATATAAGAGAATTTTCATAAACCTAAAGAACATATATGAGAATTTTCATAAACTTACAGGATATAACTGTAACTTCAAAAATCATAAATGACATAAAGAATGCGACCTTCTGTTGATCCGACATAAAGGTGACGAACTTGCTGTATTGAATCCCGATGTCTTCCACGAAGAGTTGTAGGAACCATATGCACGACTCAATTGTCTCAATCTCAACCACAACAAATGCAATTGGTAGAAGTTGATCGTTGAGATCCCTGTTAATTGCAATCAATAGCTGCCCACTAAATGGTGTCTTTATAAAGCACCCTTCAAGTGAAATAATGGGCCGACACATGAGAAAACTCCTTCGACATGCATCTAAACAAAAATATAGCCTCCCAAATTTTAGGAGCATTGAAGTGGAATTGCCTTGAGGTCGTGGCATGTTGTCCTCAAATCTTGGAGGTCTGTTTACTTGCATCTTAATGGTCGACTCGGGGTTTGACCTCCTAAGTTCTTCACAATAGTCATATAGCCTTTAAAATTACTCTGTAAAAGAGTTGGACACCACTGCCCTTGCATCACATTGAGCCCTACTTGCTTTAGCCATAGAACATCCCATGTTCCACTTCTCTCGGGCTTTTCTAACTATGTCATGTATCCTCATTTTGGATTATCCTTCACTTTCTTCTACATTCTTTTCCCAAGCCATTTCGAGCTCATTAGGCACACTTTAAAACATGTCGCACAACTATGCTCATTTTTAATAGTCTTTAGCTGCCACGTATCCTCAGTGCTTAATTTAGCAATGTATACTTCCTAATCACAATCACCTCTACACCTCACCTGCTCGATGATCTTATCAAGTTTTGCATAGTACAGATTTCTCCCCGCATGTACAACATATGTCACAACAACGTCTTAGACTCCTCCCGAGTCTCATAAATCATGTCAACCTCCCACTTATATTTTGACATATCTCTCAAAAGCTTATGAACTGGGAAATTGGACCCTCGAGTTTCACATTCATCGTCATCACTACCACCACTGATGCTATCTAAGGTCTCAGTCTCATATGCCTCGTCATTACTAAGGCCCATTATAGTTGAGTCTTTTGTTGGTATAACTGGATTATTGCTCAAGCGTTGTGGCGTACATGTATGGCCCTTTTTACCACTAGATGCACCTAAGTCAGCGTTTTCTCCAATAAACAACCCACTGACACAATCTGAGTGTCCACTATAAGTGAATCTCATGTTTAATGCACTGTCCTCAGACACATCACCCTCTATATCCTCCTCCTCATCGTCGTCATCATCATCTGTATCATCTTTTAAATCATCATCATCGAGATTTATGGATCCCTTGCCTTTTCTTCTCATCTGCCTTTCATTAACAACGGGTTGCTTACCTTACAAATTAAGAAACACAAATATATACTATCAATGAGCATGTTCAATGGCTATGTTCAAGAAAGATTGTACAAAAACAATAAACAACGTTGTTTCAACATTTGATTTAAACTTTTGTTTTCAAACATCAATTTGAATACATATACAAAATGTTTACTTGTATTTTCAACATTTTATTTAATTTATTTCCTCTCCTTTCCACATTTAGTCTTTTGCAATCTAGGCTGGTATAGTAACTAAAAATCAAAAGGGTTTATTAAAGTCAAAGTTGCAAAAGTTTACATTTTGAACTAATTAAAGTTTAAATACTTATACAATTTTTTACGGTCAAAGTTTAAACACATAGTTGAAATGTACTAATTAATCATAAAAGAATAGCATAGATAGTTGAAAGTCAAAGTTAAAGTCAAAGCAGTCTATTAAAGTCAATGTTACAAAAGTTTTCAATTCAAACTAATCAAAGTTTATATACATATACAATTTCTATACATAAGGCTACACATTTCAAACTAGTTAGAGATTAAATGCATATATACAAATATTTGTAAATAGAGCTGTACAATTCAAACTAGTTAAAGTTTAAAAAAATACATTCAAATGTTTTACACGATCAAAATTTAAGTGCTGCAAATAATAGAGTTACACATTTACATATGTTATACCTTTGCTTTCCTTCCACTTTCCTCGTTAGGACTTGGGGAAGCATGTGCACAAGACAAAGGCTCTGTGTCCATTTCAGGGTCCTGAGATAGGTGAACATCATGGTCAGAAGTTGCTTCTTGAATGGGCCCATCCAACTTCTGAATAACATAGAGATGTACTATATCCTCAGAATTTGCAGCCTCTATCATTTTCATTGCTCTTTCATCATTAGTCAACATCTATAATCCTTGCTCCAATGAATCTCTTGGACCCTTGTACCACATTGTCTCAGTTTCGAAATAGCTGAAGTCTTCTTTATGTAGGTCTAATATCTCAAAGTAGCTCCATGTATCCAAGTCACAGTGGTCCCATATGTCAACATCACATCCAATATATTCTCCTTTTGTGAATTGGCCATCATGGTGCACTTCCACCGTGAATATATCCATCAACAGTTCAATTAAAATCACCTAATGAAAGGACAAAAATTAAAGAGTTATATTTAAATTAAAATGACCTAATCAAAATTCAAAGAATAGTGCAACTTATCATGTGCCACAAATCATATTATATTGGTGAAGATTTGAAAATTTCAAGGGATACAGTAATGCCACTACTCATGTGCTACCATAAATCATATTATATACTGGTTGACAATGGAAGTTTTAAAGGGACACATTCATACAACTTATAAGACTACAAAATTTTCAATAGGTACAGTCATAGTTGGAAATTTGAAAGGGACACATTCATATAACTCATATACGTTGGTGAAGACTACAAAATTTTCAATGGGTATAGTCAACAGAGAAAACTCATGTATACAATCATGCCACAACTCACATATAACTACCATCAATCCGACGAGATGAGTTAGGGCACAAATCAAACCATTTAGCATGAATAATCAATTAGCACATGAAATTAGAGCAGTAATAATCACAAATCAAAGCCACACCAATCAGAATTATTGTTATCAGGGGGTTTAATCGAAGTTAGAGCACAAATCAAAGCCACAGATTTCAATTTAGGGCAAGAATCAAAATGCAAATCAAAGAAGAAATCACCTTATTGTCGCTAATGACGTCCTCTGACGTCTACTTGTCCTCGTCGCTGGTATCGATGTCAATCATCAAGCAAAATCAGGGAGACCACTACACGATGTCTAATAGAAGTTAGGGCACAAATTTGGATTTAGGGGATGAATGAAACAGCAAATCAGAGAAGAAAGAACTCACCTTGCCACCGCTGATAACTTTCTCCGCTGTCCACATCACCCTCACTGCTAGTATCGACATTAGCCGTTAAGCAAATTTAGGTAGACCTCTACACGATGTCGTCTCACACTCAAGGAAGGAAAGTAATTCTTTGTGTAATGTAACTTTGTCTGCTTCTGAAGGTTAAAAAGCATGATGGAATTGTGAGAATTTCAAAGTGAGGAAGCTAATTGGGCACATGATATAGTGGCTGATTTTGGCCACATCAAGTGGCCAATCAGCGTTTAACAACACTCATGTTAACGGAGTCAAAAAAAAGGTATATTTGATAAGTTTTGAAACATAATGGATATATTTGATACAAAAAATGTTAGGGGCATGAATGAAAATGGAAGTAAACATTAGAGACATGAAGTATACTTTTGCCTATTTTTTATAACTCAACATTGTATAATTGGTCTTTTAAAGAACTTTTTACACATGTTCCACTTTTAGTAGAGAACTTAATAGCAAAGATATAAAAAATTGCAAATAAATCTTCTCCAAGTTGCAATAAAAGCGTTTATGATGAGTGCGCAAAAACTATGCATTATGAAGACACACCTAAAAGGAGTGAATAGGTGTAGAAATAAATTTTAAAACATTTATTCAAATATTACTCTGTCAAACTTTTTTGTCAATCAAAAGTTATTTCTATAATAACTGAGAAAAATTCCTTTTGGGAGGAACTGAAATTTTGAACTATAGGAAAAGTATTAAGTATGATGGAGGGACTTGTTCGTAAAATGAGGAAAATTCATGGCTTTATATGAGAATGAAAGTTTTCTAGGTTTGCATATTGTATCGAAGATCTGTGTAATAATTGTAAATTCTAATCTTGGAAACGTGTAAATGCCATGACTATAATGTTTATAGATTACTTTTGTTGGACTAAAGTGAATAAATGAGAAATTTGTGGTTGTTTATAAAAAATGGATTTTTAATTTGTTCTTGAGTTGTGTACAATGATGTTGGAATTTGGGATGTTCTATGGTAAATTTGATGCTAAGTGTTGTGATTATGATGGTGCATAGTGGTAGATTTATCATTTTGCCCCTAGCCAACTCCGTCTTTTGTAAAGTAAACCAAGAACAAAAGAGTAGTTGTAACACCTCTACTTATATAATACTTTAGCCTGATCCTTTTCCTTCCTATTCCTCATCCCACCCTATCTCATACTCTCCTCTCAATCTCCTGCTTCCATAAGCACACCTTCCCTACTCCAAATCTAGCTCTTCTTGTAAGTTTTCAAACAACTTCAAAGCTCTAGTGAGCCTCAACCACGTTGAAGGAGACTAAAGTTGAGATAGTGTGGTGTTTTCCCCCTTTCTCTTCTCATTTTTAGAATTTCAAACCCTAGGATAGAAAGTTGGGTAGATCTTTCAGTTTATGATGTAGGTTATGTTTTTGAGTTTTGCCCTTCAAATTCATAATTGTTTAAAGCTTGTTTATGGAAAAATTTGCTGATATGAACTGATCTGGAACAAACCTTAACTTTTAGAAGAAATTGGAATTTTTGGGAATAAGATGGAATTGTTGAATTGTGGGTTGTTTTCATGGTGTTTGATACTTGCTCTAGCTTACAAATCATGCCTTGAGTGTTTTAAAACAACCAAAAGGAGTTGGGAAGGGTTTAAGATCGAGTTTGGAAGAAAAAACCAAAAAGAAAAGAAAATTCCAATGCAAATCATGCAATAGCCTTATAGGAATTTGTGGCCTACCACTACAATGATGAGGTTGACTAATGCAGATCGTGGTTAAAGAGGTTGACCAATGTAGTGGTCGTGTAATACCCGTGATTTTGTGATACTCAGCATGATATTGTGCATCCTATTAAATCGATGCAATGGTTGTGTAATACCAGTGGTTATAGAGAGAGAGAGAGAGAGAGAGAGAGAGAGAGAGAGAAATACAATAGCTGTGATTGGACTGGACATAACAATAATGAAAATTTAAAAAAAAAAAACTACGCATAACAAGTTGAGCAAGTAAAATTGATGTAACAATTGTCGTGATCATAAATATTGAGTTACACTTTACATGACATGTGCATACATAAGAGTTAATTAATTGTTAACTAAGAATTATTTTTAATAAAGTTTAAAACTACAAAGACTAAATTAGATGTTTTTAAATTATAAGAGCAAAATTTAAGATTAGATAAAATTAATGGAATTTCAAAATATATTTTATCCTTTAAATAAATCCAAAAGACACAAATCATTAGATTTTTTCTTTCGTTAAATATGATGTGTCACTTTGTACCGTCCTTAACACCAAGAAAAAGTAAACACGTGGAACCAGACAGAAGGCAGCCATCCTTGCCGTGTGTCTTATTCTGTTTGTCCAATGTCCATTTATTCCGTTTGTGGTCACTGAATTCAAATACAACTAGTATTGTGACCCGTGTGATGTACGAATTAATATAAATGTCACTATTTTTGCTTATCAAATAAATAAATAAAAACAATTAAAATACATATAAAGAAATATGTGCATTAAAAAAATGAGACATTCAAACTATGTTAAAACACATATATTTCTAATTTATTAGATATAATTACCTTAAAGATTGAATGTGAATAACATTAAATGAAAAGAAGAACAAAAATAATGTATTATATGAATTAATTTAGATAAATATACTAATGATAAAAAGAGTTAAAATAAAAGTTATTGACCTTTAATATATAGATTTGAAATACTTTTTTATATCTACGCTAGTAATGCTTGTCACTGAATTCTCTACGTGTCAAATATAAAATCTTTAATCCCTTTATACATTTCATTTTTTAGATGATAACGTAAAGTTGACCATAACTAAAAATAAGATTCACAAGATATAATCCAACTGAGGAAAGCAATTGCTTATGTTTATAGCAAAAACTCGAAAAAAGAATACACGTGCGAAAACAATAATAACGAATAAAATATATAAAAAGAAATAGATGCAAAAATAATGAGTTATTGTAAAAAAAAATATAAAACAACTTTGATATGAAATATTAAAAAGAATTTGATGCCCAAGACTGCCCATTTACGGACAATCACAGGCTAGCCCGTAAGTCAAATCCTGTTTTGACACTACTATAAGGAGTAATATAAATTGAGATCAATGTATTAATAATAAGAAAAAAAATGAAATGAAATTCACTTGCCTCTAACAAAACTTTTAAATATTTTTGCAGGAACTAATTAGTAATAGATATAGATGATTGCGTAGAAAGTTGTCATGATATTTGAGTTAAGACATCACAATCCAATTTAAACCTACAATTATAAATGAAAAAAAAAACCTTTCAAATACATATATAATAATTAATATAGATAAGTAATAATAACTTATTAAGGATAAAAATAACCATATTACTTTAAAACATAATCAAAACATTCTACCATATCAGGGTTGATAAATAGCCTTAAAGCATTTAAAGAATTTGATCTCTGTCATGACCCTAACATTTTAGAATCTCATATTATGTTATAACAAAAATTTATACCAATTTAAACTACAGAAAATAAAATTTATGAATTTAACCTGAAAAATCATTTTACTACATTGAACAACCACAATAATTGATCCATTAGCATTAGAGCCCATATTCGATGCAATCTAATTAGAAAAATTTCCCCATAGAGTACAAATCACTTTATTGTACTAGAAGGATATAATGTAGTTAATGAACATAAACAATCAAAATAAATTACAAATTAAAAACAGAGCTAATTTACTCTAGATCTTACAGTTCAATATCTATCATTTTGTTTTTCATGCTATTCTTGCATATATCTTCAACAGTTCTGACAACAGTTAGCTTGCCAATGACATCTGTAAAATACATGAAAGGTGTACTAAACAATTGCGAGTTCATATTGTAGGAATAATTAATTGTATATGATAAAAATAATGAGTTTACAAAGAGGACACAAATCAATCAAATAATTTTGATCAACATGTTAAGATGAAATATCTGCAAATGGATAAAACTTAAAGTCATGCCCATAATAGCAATGTCATCTTCAACTCGACAGGCTTTAGTGAAAAATTGAAAATTTATCTTAAATGCATGGTGATACAATAATTATTACTGTCCTTACCAATAATGTTGAATTGTATAATAAGGTAAACACCATCTTCAAAAATAATGTGCTTGAACTTGTTAATAAAAGTCCACTTGACAGATGTATGAATGCCATATTCTTAAAAAAAAAGAATTGACAAAGAAAAAACTATATGAACCAAAAACTATGCCCAAATAACAAAAACAATACAAATAAAAGACAGCGAAAACACTTGTGAATTTTGTAGAATCATCTCTGTGCTATTAACTTTTTAAGGTGAGTTATATCTAAGCATAAAATACATGCGCACAATTTTGGTTTTGATCTTCCAGTTTTCTCTTAGTGGACAAATCTCTTTGATGGTATCAAACCTATAGAGGATGACAGAAATACAAAAGAACGTAACCTTGAGTAATGAAAAATAGAATAGCACCAGGCAATATAAATTGATCTTACCATTTTCATGAAGCAACCATTATGAGTATGAGAGCAGTGATAAAAATAGAGAGGGAGAGACTGGCTACTTCATCCATGTATGAGGTGAGAGAGAGAGCAAAAAAGAAAATAAAGAGGCAGAGAGGGTGGGAGAGTGGAACGGTACCAAAATAGTATTGGGGGCAAATAAATATGCATGGATTGGGCAATGAAATGGTGCTATAATTACTGTGTCAACTCTTAATGCATATTTGGATGATTGAGCAGTCAATATGTGTAATTAATACGGCTGTTCAAACATAAAATGATATTAATTTATTTGTTTGAAATTTGTACAAACATTACGTAATAATTATAGCAATTATATATATAGTAATTTATTTTAATTTTTTTAAAATTCATTTAACGTAATGTGATTAATTTATTAAATTTATTAATTTACCTAATTTATTTATTTAAATTTATTCTATTATATCTAATTTGATGACATATTGGCAATTCAAGTCCTATAGTAAAATTTACCCTAATTTATTTATTTAATTTATTTACATGAATATATTAAATGCTATATAATGTAGTAATTTATTATTAAATTATTATAGTCACCGAAAAACTCATTTATATATATATATATATTAATTTAATCATGACTAATTTAATTTATAATTAGTAATTTACATAATCTATCATTTAATATTTTATTTTAATTTATTAATTTTAATATATGTAATTTAATGTTGTGTGATTAAATAATTAAATAATAAGAAGAATAAATTTAGTAATTTACATAATCAATTTCTAATTTGCATGATAGTTACAATTTTTATAGAATTTTCATTCATGAATTTTAGGAATATGCATTGATAGTGAAGTTCTAATTGCATTTCAGAAGGATTGCTTTACTATTTGAATTTGAATTTACCTTAATTTTACTTAATACATCTAATGTAGTGATTAATAAGAATGAATTCAATAATTTACACAATCTATTCATTTAATATTTTATTTTAATTTATTAATTTTAATATATGTAATTTAATATGGTGTGATTAATAAGAATAATTTTTTTAAATTCATTTTAATGTAATTTTTTCAAATTTATTTGAATACAATTATATAATTAATAATTAAATTTTAATTTGCCTGATAGTTGCAATCTTTATATAATTTAAATTCAAAGATGCTAGGAATATGCATTGATAGTAGAGCCATAATCACATTTCAAAAGGGTTACATTACCATTTGAATTTGAATTTACCCTAATTTTATTTAATACATTTAATGTGGTGATTAATAAGAATGAATTTAGTAATTTACATCATGTACTCATTTAATATTTTATTTTTAATTAATTTATTTTAATATATGTAATTTAATGTGATATGATTAATAAGAACAATTTTTTAAAATTAATTTCAATGTAATTTTTCCAAATTCACATAATTAATGTTTCGTTTTAATTTATTAATTTTATTATATAGTATTTAATGACATTCATGTAATTAATGCCGTAGAGTGAAATTATTTTAATGTATTATATAGATGTATATGTACATATAATTAAAAAATATATTTGTATAATGTAATTATTTACAAACAATAAAAATTAAATTGAATTGGTTGAATCAATAAATCACGTCACTTATAATAGAGTAAATTATTAATGTAATATTTAAAATTTACAGTTATCTTGATTACAATTTTAAATGGTTAAATTTTTTAATTTAAATTTTTTAAAAATATTATTTTAAATTTAATTATTTACTTTCTAAATCTTGAAATTTATTTTCATCAAAGTTCAAAATTTGTATTGCTAAAAAATATTTTAAAAAGTAAAAAGATAATATTAAAATAAACATAATCTTTTAGAACTAAATTAAAATATTTATTTTTTTAAAATTTAAAACAATAATAATTTTTTGAGAATCAAAATAATAATCTGTTATTTATAATACTTAGAGAATCACTTTTACATTTATTGTAAAAGATGTAAAGCATTGGAAGTTGATGATGAAAGAATAAAAATTAAATGTAAATATATCATATTCTTTTATATGGAAGGCACTCTAAGAAATGATGATTATTTATAACAAAAATATTTAACAGCTGTTGCCTGGTTGTGACATGAAGAATTTTGTGCAATTTAGCCTAGAATAAATTATTGATTTAATCACAAAAAATGAAATTATTTCAATTTAATAAGATCAAGAATTTTGATTTTTAATTAATAACATATTAATTTATTTTTATTATTAAATTATAAAACTTATTATTATTAAATTTTAAATTTTTTATTACTAAAAACATTCTAATAAATAGAAAAATAAAATTAAGACAGACAAATTTTTTAATAAATAAATTGAAGTATTTTCTGTTAAATGTCACTTTAACAAATTAAAAAAATTAAAAAAAATTAATTTTAAGAATTAAGTTAAAACAATTAATTTATATTTTAAAAATAAAACAACTATAATATTTTAGAATCAGGTTAAATATTTATAATTATATTAACATGTAGTTTATAATAATTTTAATTATATTAACACTTGTCTGGCCACTGAAAATTTAAATTATTTAATCATTAAATATTATGAATATATTAATAAATAAATAAATATATAATTTAATCCTAAAAAATTAATTTGGTTAAGTTTTATAACTTAAAAGAATTAACTATTGACTAAGCGACAAAAATATATCTTTTTGACTAAGTTACGAAACCACTGGTCCCACCAATCCACCACTGCTGCTTCACTTCCTTCTGTCTCTGCGTGCAACGCGCTGAGCTGAGCTTCCTTCCCACGCCTTCCAAATGGCTAAAAACTCCTTCAAGTTGACTCTGCCGCCCTTCTCTGTTTTCCCCCGCTTTCAAAACCCCACTTCTCTCCCCAAACTCAAAACGCCATTCCTCATTACTTCACAAGATCTCCTTATAATGCCATTCCCTGATTCTGAATCTCATTCTTGAGATTCAGTTTCTTCTCCATTGGGTCTGTTTCCGTTTTCTGTTACTCCAGCATGTCTGTGTCTAAGACGAGCTCAGAGAAGTCGTGGGCGGCCCTTTGGCTAATCATTGTGGTTTCGAGCTTGTGCTTCCGTAGGATGGAGTGCCAAGGAGTGAATGACTACGACCAAATCGACAACCCAGCCGTTCTTCCCCTTATTACGCAGCTTGTGTATAGTCAGATTTCCAATCAGACATCGGTTTTCAGTCAGGATATCAGCAGCCAGTCCAGTTTCTGCGTCAAAGATCCGTGAGTTATTTGTTTCTGTTCGCCTATCTGTGGTAAATGGCAATGCCCTGAGTGGGCAGAGCTATACTGTATTATTTTAGGCGGGATGCAAAATCAAACCAGATTAGATAAGTAGTTCAAGGATTGGGATCCTATGAAGTTGTAGGGAAATTTATCGGAGAGAATAGAGGATATTGAAACGTAACCCATGTTCAAGTTAAAGAAATAAAGTGGGGTCATTGATTGAGTGGTGCATCTAACATCGCAAGTTTATGGTGTCTTCTCTCTCTTGAGAGGATCCCAATCTGTAGTTCGTAGACTTTAGTCAGATTGAGTTTTGGGTCTTTGAAAAAGTTGAATTTTTCACCATTACATTCACCTCGAGATTTGGCTAAATAATTTATCTGATAAATTAAAAAATTAATATGCAAATCTGGTTGAACTGTCAGTTTTCAACCACTTGAAGGGTCAAACTCTCTCACGCCACACTTGAATTTTAGGCATTTGGATGCTCATTGTCATTGGAATTAAAACGAATGCTTTTGTAGCGCCCCCGGGCCTTTACTTTTAAATGCATGGATTAAATTAGTTTACAGAAGCTCAAATATTATTTCACTAAAGTTTAAATTCCAAATTTAATGTAAAACGAAGTTAATGTTAAAATGAATCCATTGAAGTTCTCCTTTTGGTAGATATTATGCTTCAAAATGTTTTATTATCTTATTTGCATAGAGAGCTTCAAGAAAGGAATTTCATGACAAGGAGCTCAGAGGAATGTAATAATGTAAAGCTGTATATGAAAGAAAGGAGATTTTTTGGCTTTGAAAAACATTAAGAACACTTTTTTAATCATGCAACAGAAGCAAATCAACCAAAAACCAAATTTAATTAGACAAATCGTCTTTATTTCTCATGAATGTTCGATAGAAATGAAGGAAATCACTTACTTGTTATGAGAAACCCTTGAATCCTTCAAAACATCCTCCAAACATGTCCAAGGAGCAGGGAGGGCTACCAAGAAACACACTGGATCTGGAAGAAAGGTCACCACCTTTGTCATCGGCCACCAAGATGCAAAATCAATCGGTGGAAAAGGGTTGGAATGCCCTTTCAAACCGTGGAATCCTCCAAAAAAGTGCTGCACCACCTTCCAAAGGGGAGGAGATGAGGAGGAACACGCCTTTGAGGGAAGGAAGAGAACGCTCAAAAGAAACACCTTCCTTGTAGGCCTCAAATCTTGATAGATGGAAGGTTTAAAAAAATTGCGTAAGAGCCAATACAAGTGTCTTGCTTCTGAGTGTATCTACACCAAGGCAAAGTCAATAGGAGAGAGGAGAGATTTTTTAGGACACCTTAAAGCACACACAAGGAGAGAATGAGAGAGAGCCTAGTGTGAATATGAGGGAGAGAGGTTGTGAGGAGAAATTATGGTGCTAGTCGCCCCTCCTCACATTTCCTTTTATAGAATGCCTCACCCATCTCATAGATGGGTATGAATACATGTCAAACCCTTAGGTCTATGACATGCATGTTTTCTTAGACCAAGATTATCTTTGAGGAAACTAGAAAACTCTTTTTTTATGCTTTTCCTCATGCTATGGCTATAGACTTATCTTTACCATCTGGAGCATTTCACTCTTTTATTGAGAGTAACGAATTCTTGACAATGTATGCATATGTCTTCATGTATGCAAACATCATACCCAATCTCTAGCTTTAGCCTGAGTCTCGGTGGACTCACAACCTACTAGAATCAAAGCATGATGCCAACACACATAATTCATCAATGGTTGTTTCAGGTTAAAGGAGTTTGTACAACATTTAACCAAGATTTACTTTTGACATGTTAGTAAAAAACTTCATCAGTCAATTTTAATTGGATTGGTTCAGTCAACTCATACTTGTTATGAGTACCCACATTTTACTCTTAGTGTCACCTACACCAATGTCATAGGGATATCATTCTCATCATCATGAAGGCGCGTAGCTATGTGCTAAACTCAAATTGATCAAAGTTATCCTAGTTCCTATTAATCCTTTGGTTAGGAACATTCAAGACTTAAGGATAATGTTTTAAAAAACTGAAATGGACATTGAATAGGTGGAGGTACTGGTTTACGGTTCATTAGTCTGATCGTGGTCAAATCAGTAACAATTAAATATATATTTTTGATTTTATATCTTAAAAATATATAATATAATAAATTAATAAAAATTTTCATACTTAATCTCATTAAACTTATATTATTATTATATATATATGTATGTAATTCCTCTTCTATTTTTTTTTCTTGTTCTCTTATTTATTTTTGTGGCAAAAATAATATTATTATAAAAAATAATTGAGAAGAAAAAAGAAAATATAATATTATAGAAAAGAATGAAAAAGATTAAATAGTGATTTTTTTTAAAAACAAAAACTGGTTCAGTCGGTTTTTTTGTTAGACGGTCTTTTGGGGTCAACTGGACTTGACCAATGGCTGATTCCCAGTCGAACCGGTCAATTCGGTCCTGTCCGGTTTTGTAATCGGTGTTTAAGGATAATGAGGAATGTAAGGTTCCTTGAGATAATCATGTCACCCCTCATCTTCCCTTAATAACAAAAAAATAAAAATAAAAAGACAATTTTAATTCTATTACGTATTGTACAAATTAAATTGAATGCTTTGATAACACTAACTTTGTAGTTCGGTGATGCACCCTTACCTCTTGAATACAGAAATTACATTTTGTTAAATTTCATCTTGTATGACTGAGAGAGTGAAGCTCATATTTCTTTTATTAGGGAAGCTGATTGGAACCAGGCCTTTAATTTTTCATCTGACTTGGACTTCTTGGCCTCTTGCATTCGGAAGACTAAAGGTATGAGCTCTGACAATTATAAAAAAATTGATACTGTTGTTCTATTTTGTTTCTGATAAAATACATAAAAAAATTCTAAGCCTTTTTCATTTTCTATCAATTGTTATCTTGCACATAATCTACTATTCCATCTAGCCGTCAGTGTTCTCGTATTGACACCAATATCGTCCTCTTTGTCTTTCATTTCATTATGCCAAAGTATGAATAAGGACTGAGGAAATATCATTTCTTGATAAACCTGGGATGAGACAAATGAGCTGGATATTTTTGTTCTGGATTTCTGATATCTACCTGTAAATTTGTTCTGCTAATGCTTTGAATTCTTGTGATTTTGATGCTTTAACAGGAGATGTTACACGACGCTTGTGTACAGCAGCAGAAACGAAGTTTTACTTAAATAGTCTCTTTGATAGATCTACAAGCGCTGATTATTTAAAGCCTAACAAGAATTGCAATTTAACCTCATGGGTCTCTGGTTGTGAGCCAGGATGGGCCTGTAGTGTTGGTCAAAGCCAGCAGGTTGACCTTAAAAATTCCAAGGAGGTACCTGCAAGAACTACAAATTGTCAGCCTTGTTGTGAGGGCTTCTTCTGTCCTCATGGTATCACATGCATGATACGTAAGTATATGAGAATGCTTTCTTTGTTACTGATGAATGAAATAACTTTTATATGAAAATATACCTTCTCTTGTTTTAAATTTTTGGCATACCCTAGCTCCATAATATAACTAGTTGTAAATGTCCAACTATAAGTTTCTAAATAGGTTGTCAGTATCCTTAAGATCTTCACTGGTTATGGGTGTTTTTCTTCTTCTACCTATATTGCAAGTTACTTTGAGAGAACTTGCTAATCTCTTGAGAACACTTTTGAAACAACTTTCTGATCATAATTCATTAGAATTTTGAGAAGTTTAAATAGAACCTATGGAATCATAACTTAACCATGCATAACTTCCTCAAAACATAGAAGTGGTAGAAAACTACTTCTAATAACTACCCACTTAAAGCTAAAATACATTAAAATATAATAAAACATAAACAATAAGTCTGAAAATATAATAAAACAGCTACGCCAGTCCCCTACTCTCCTTTGCACGTCCCTCCCACTATTACCTATGCTTCCCATGTTGCTGCCAGCAGTTACTAACATTACTTCCCCCCTCCAATGCACACTTGTCCTCAAGTGTGTGGTGCTGCAAGTTCCCCATGTGATCTTTGCTCTTCATGTCCTTTTTTAACCTCATCTTCAACCCATTCTAGCCAAAATAGTTTTTTGAAATGGTGGCCTCTAGTAAATGGTTCATCATAGTTGAAACAAAGGCCCTTGAGACATCTCTCCTCCATTTCAGATCTAGTCAATTGTTTGACATGTTTGGATCCTTGCAAGGGTGGAGGATCTGGAGGCTTGCTTCTACAATTATCCAAAACTTGTGAATGGAGGGGTTGTAACTTACGCTCATAAAGGCAAGGGATACTCATGGCAGTGGCTAAGTCTGGAGGATAATGCAACTCTACCTCTATGCCTATATTATCAACAAGGCCTCTAATGTATAATTCAATTTTTTGAGATTGTGTGACGGAGCCAGCCCTGGAGGCCAATTGTTCAGACTTCCCTTGATATTCTGTTACCGTGCCCGTTTGAATTGGAGGACCAAAATGCAGGTGACAGTGGCGCTTGAATTCCTCGCAAGAACGATGAGGATTATCGGTCTCCAATTGTAGAAACCAGAGTTGTGTGTTTCCTTCTAGATGACATGACACCAAACCCACTTTCTGGACTTTCGGCATTTGTTGTTGATGGAAGAAATGCTCACATATGTTCAACCATCCCTTGAAGCGAGGAAAATCTAGTTTGGTGACCATTAGTACCATGGACTCACCAATGGAACCAAAACCAGATGCAACTGACTTGTCTTTTCCCCCATGGTTGTGATTGCCATGGTCTCTTGAGTCTGTTGCTTCTTTGGATGCTGGTAATTCACAAGTCAATAAGCCTAATCTTGCATTAATCGCCTTGTCTTGCAAAATTCGTAGCCCTTTCCTCTTGGAATAAATTCAACAAATGTGCTAACTGTTGTTGGAGATCTTCCATAACCTGGCTTAGATCCCAAAACTCCCACAACTGACACATAATAATAAACCCCCAATAATTGTAATCACACATGCCTAATAACTCCTTAAGCACGTAGGACATAATACACACAATAGTGGACACATAATAACACGACATACGATGAACAACATAACAACACAATAACTATAATATTAAACTACTGTGACATCACTCTCCCCCTCGACTTGACCCTTGTCCTCAAGCGTAAAGTTCTAGTTGTTCCTCCTTAGTTGTTGGCTTTGATTGTTCTATTTCATTTTCCCCATCTATTAGTTCTAACAAGAACAACTTTTTGCACCTATGCCCTTGAGCAAAGGGTTCGTCACAATTAAGCATATCCCTTTCAATCTTCTTTCTTCCATTTCCGATCTAGACAATTGCTTAATAAATTGAGTTCTTGAAGGTTGTTGTGGTAAGGGATCTGGTGGTTTGGGTTCTTTGGGTTCGAATGAATCAAGAGAGTAACTCTTTCATTCATACAACCTAGAAAGGCTCATTGCCATGGCTAAATCAATGCGATGGTGAAGTTCAACCTCCATTGAAATATAGTTCTTTAACCCACTGATATGTAACTCCACTTTCTGATCTTGGGTTAATTGTCTAGCTCGAAACGCAAGTTGTTCAAATTTCTCTTGATATTTTGGTACCATGCCTGTTTGACATAACTTAGCCAACTCACCCAGCTTTTGACTTTGCATTGGAGGACCAAAACGAAGATGACACTGCCTCTTGAATTCTTCCAAAGAAGATAAGGATGATCAATCTCTAATTGAAGGAACCAAATTTGAGCATTTCCTTCTAAGTGGTAAGAGGCAAGACCTACTTTATCTTCCTCTGTTGTGTTTTGGTGTCTAAAAAAGTGCTCACATCTATTTAACTAGCCTAATGGATCTTCCAACCCTTTAAATTTTGGAAAATCTAGTTTTGCTACTTTGGGCGCTATTAAATCCACTGCTAGATGCAGCCATCGCTCGTGAGACACCACCATTGGACCTTCCACCACTAGTCGCACCTTGCTCGCCCTCTGCCTTGGTCTAAGACGAGACAAATCTTTGCGGGTTGGTGTGCGAAGAGTCACCACGCTGTTGTCTGTCTTTGTCACGTGCGTGTTTGTGAGAAGACCCATCACGCTGTGTCTGTGTTTCTTGTCTTTGTCTCCATCAGTGCATCTCTGTCTCTCTCCTGTTGTGTGCGTCTTTTTTGTCATCGCAGCCGACTTCCTTCCCTCGCTTTCCTCCATGCCATTCCCTGTTTTCGTCGCATGCGCCGCTGTCTTCATCGCGGCGACGTCCTTCCCACCATCTCCCTACGTCGCCACTTCCTTTGCCAAAGACTCGAATGGCATGTTCAACTCATCCGTGCTCTGCCCAGTCCTCTGCCTCTCTGCTACATTTGTTTCTCCTGGAGCATCTAAAGCAGTTGAGATAATTGTTGTTGAATCTGGTCACCTATAACGGTAGGCTCTTATACCATGTCCCTACGTCGCCACTTCCTTTGCCAAAGACTCGAATGGCATGTTCAACTCATCCGTGCTCTGCCCAGTCCTCTGCCTCATTTGTTTCTCCTGGAGCATCTAAAGCAGTTGAGATAATTGTTGTTTGAATCTGGTCACCTATAACGGTAGGCTCTTACACCAATCTGTTATGGTCCATCGGGATGGATCTAGTTATGAGTCTTAACACTGAAGTCGTCCAGGGAAGGAGAAGAGAATTTCTGCTTGTTTCTTTTCCTACCTATGGTGTTGGTTGAATTTCTAAGAGAGAACCAATCAATCTCTCAGTGTAACTCACCAGGTTGAAGATAAAAACTCACATAACATCCATTACTCAGAAAACAGTCCAATATACATCACAATAGAAATAGGTAACTACCCAAAACTCCCACAATTGGCACATAATAATAAACCCCCAATAACTGTAATCACACATGCTTAATAACTCCTTCAGCACATAGGCCACATAATACACACAATAATGGACGCATAATAACTCAACATACAATGAACCACATAACAACACAATGATTATAATATTACACTACTGTAACATTCCCCTAGCATAACTTCCTTAAAACATAGAAGTGGCAGAAAACCACTCCTAATAACTACCCACTTAAAGCTAATACATTAAAATATAATAAAACATAAACAATGAGTCTGAAAATATAATAAAATAACTACTGCTGTCCCCTACTCTCCTCTGGACGTCCCTCCCATGTTGCTACAGCAGTTACTAACATAGATCTGAGGGATATAGCAATGTTTTGGGTGATTTATACGTCTTTGAGCTATATAATATAGTAAGCTAGTTTGTAAAATATGAAATTTCAATCATTTGCATGTTCTACAGTGAAAATTCTGCAGTAATTTGAAGCAGAATAACATAATAGATGTGATAACAATAATAAATGTAAATCATGTGTGATACCTGTGCTAAAAGCTGTCTCTAATGCTTATCTTATTTTCTGGCATGTGAAATATCATTTGGAAGCATGCCCACTAGGTTCATATTGCCCTCTTGCTACGCTAAATAAAACAACTGGTTTATGTGAACCGTGAGTTCTGATTCTGACCCAAAGTTGTATTTTCTTCTAGAGTTATTGATTGCATTCTCTGTAGATAATAAACTATGCCTATATTTCTACAGGTATTTTTACCAGCTGCCTCCAATGCAGCCAAATCATACATGTGGAGGAGCAAACATTTGGGCTGATGTTAGTAGCAGTAGTGAGATATTTTGTCCTGCTGGATCATATTGCCCAACAACCACCAAACGAATCCCTTGCAGTAGTGGGTATTATTTTGTCCCCAACAATTGCTTACTGTTTATAATCTGCTAAAACAGGACCCTGGAATAAGTAATCTAGACTGGAGTCTTCTTAGATATTATATGAAGTGGCCCTTTATTGTTTCACTTGGCCACCTGACACTAACCATGTCCATATGAGATGTTGACTTCAGTTAATTTGTGAGAATATTATTTGTTTGTATGCCTTTGATAATATAAAACCCCTTATAATTACTCTGTATTCATTTTATTGATTTTTTCTTTTTCCTCAAATTTCAGACAATACTGCAGGATGGGTTCTACATCTGAGAAAAGTAAGATTTCATGAGAAGTGTAAATTATTGCAGCAACAGTGAAATATTTTAATCTCAGATTAATTTAACTGTATTCTAATTACGTTGTAGGGTGCTTCAAGTTGAGTTCATGTAATTCAAACACAGCGACCCAAAATATGCACGCGTATGGAATTATGCTCATTGTAAGTTGCTAGTCCTGAAACCGAATAATTTAAAATTCATCTGGTTTATTTTTGGCCAAAATCATATCTCAGAGAGAAGTGCGAATTTTTGTGACTAGAGCAGCAATTGTTACTCAATGAATTTATGATCAGAAAAAGATTTCCAAGATTTTCTGGTTCCCGTTTGTAGGAAATCTCAGATAAGTGTTAAGAGATATTTTAGGAGCGTTAATCTGTTCCTAAAATTAAGGGAATTTGTTATAGACTTTCCTCGTTTATTTAAGTTTCTAATTGGATTGGGATAAGGATTGATTTATCTTTTTATTCTTTTCCTAGTTGTTTAAGGATTGAGTGGCTGGATTGTGGCCTTCTCTCCTCTTATTTATATTTGACCATTCATGGAATAGAAACATAGTACGGATTCAATAAAATTTCAGAAACTTTCTTTCTTCACCAGTTATATTCTTATTATGTCCGAAGCAATGATCTGATAACACGGAAATATAATATTGGAACCACGGTAAAAAACATAAGTAGACACACAGAGATTGTGTTGATGGAAGTTGACACTTAAATTTCTTATGCAGGCTGCTTTGAGTACTTTGCTACTCATTATTTACAACTGTTCTGACCAAGTTCTCACTACTAGGGAAAGGAGAATGGCCAAGTCTAGAGAAGCAGCAGCTAGAAATGCAAAGAAGACTGCTAATGCACGCCAAAGATGGAAAGCTGCAAAAGATGCTGCCAAGAAGCATGCAAGTGGGCTGCAAGCTCAATTATCTCGCAAATTTTCCCGTAAGAAGGATGTAGAAAATCCGGAAAAAGCTAAAATTCTGAACCAAGCAGCTTCTGAAACAGACATCGAATTGCTAACACCAACATCTATTACTTCAAGCATGGCTATAACTTCATCTGCAGTGCCAAAGGCAACGAGAAAGGAACCCAGTGATTTGATGCACATGATGTATGAAATTGAAAATGACCCAGACATCAATGACAACTCATATGTTGAAGATACTAGTAGTAAAAGCGTTACAGGAAATATGCCCAAGGGAAAGCGACTTAATACGCATAGCCAAATATTTAAGTATGCATATGCTCAACTTGAAAAAGAGAAGGCTCAACAAGAAGAAAACAAGGACCTTACCTTCTCACGAGTAATTAGAATGGCTACTGACAGTGAACAAATAAAAAGGCCTTTAATTGTGATTTCTTTCAAAGATTTGACTCTTACATTGAAAGCACAAAACAAGCATATATTGAGATGTGTTACAGGGAAAATTAAGCCTGGACGCATTACTGCAGTCATGGGTCCATCAGGGGCTGGCAAGACCACATTTCTTTCAGCTCTGGCTGGAAAGGTATTTGGATGCACTATGACTGGCTCAATACTTGTGAATGGAAAAAATGAATCAATTCACTGCTATAAGAAAATTATTGGTTTTGTGCCACAAGATGATATAGTTCATGGAAACTTGACTGTGGAAGAAAACCTCTGGTTCAGTGCAAAGTGCAGGTATGGCACATTGTTGGGAATTCTGACTAAATTGTTTCCCAAACTGCATCCATAATCAAGCTTATGCATTTAATTGGAACTGGACTAATATTCAATCATAGTTTATCCTTTTTTCCTACTTAATCCCGTTTTAAATGCTTAACTTGATTAATTTGATTTAGACTCTATGGTGACATCCTCTCTGACCAATGGAAAGAACAAAGATTAAGATGAACTGAAGTATTTTCTAAATTTCATTCATAAAATCTTTCTCATTGTTTTATTTGAAGCAGGCACTACAGAACTATAACTCTTCATAGATATGTTTGTAATTATATATCAATATGAATATTTAGATTATAATATTTAATGTTGTAATTTATGTAATTCTCTTTTACTTTTAAGTTCTTGTTGGTACATTTATATACATATATCCATATGTGTGTGTGTCAAAGGTAATAATGACAATTTACTAACAGAATTAAATAATATACTACAAATAAACTCTGATGTTGCAAAATGAGAGTATTGAATACGAATGCAGAATACACACACCTTTTTGAACTCAAACTTAATTCTCTCAAACATTAAAGATGGGAGAACAAAACAAAAAGCGGCTTATGCACTCACAGTTTGAACTCTCTAGTCTCGTGAAATTATGGTTGCTGATACATCTAAATGCATATATTATTGTTTGTGGTAGCTTTTGTATTTGTGCATGTTTTATTAAATGAATTCTTGTTACCGTTAAAGGCTAATGAATTCTTGTTACCGTTAAAGGCTATGTGCTGACTTGTCAAAACCAGAGAAAGTGCTGGTTGTTGAAAGAGTTATTGAGTTCCTGGGGCTTCAATCAGTCCGAAATTCCATAGTTGGAACAGTAGAAAAGCGAGGAATTTCTGGAGGCCAAAGGAAGCGTGTAAATGTTGGATTAGAGATGGTTATGGAACCTTCACTTTTGATTTTGGATGAACCAACGTCTGGTTTGGATAGTGCATCATCTCAGCTCCTTCTTAGAGCGCTAAGACGTGAAGCTCTTGAGGGGGTGAACATTTGCATGGTGGTTCACCAACCGAGGTAACTTTTATTTCCACATGTTCATAATTGGGAGCAGGCTTCAGACAGTTGGTTTTACATTTTAATTAAAAGTGAGGTGATAGATAACTAGGTAGCGTTAAAAATGAGGGGATAACTAGTTAGCAGATTTCTAGCTGCTAATGTTACAGTGTTAGACAAGATTTTTCATTCTCAAGGCATGCTCCTAGAAGGTTATATTTCATTACATTAATTTATTGCCAATGCCAGTTCATCAAGTTTGTAGGCCTAGGATAACCTAAAGCAACTAAGAGTTCAAGGGCCAAATAGGATTTTTAAATAGATTACAACCTTTGGCTGGTAACTATCAAAATTATTGATTAAGAAAACTTCCTGATCTTGGAAGAAACACTGAAAAAGAAAAAGAAAAAGAAAGAAATTGAATTAGCCAGTAGCTTCTTAACACCAGTAACTTATTCACAGGACCACCTAAACACCATTGTAGCTTATGAGAAAGTTTCTCAAGATGTATGAAAATAGATCTTATTACACTGTTTATTTCAAGTTTTAAATGTTAGATTCTTAATTTATGCTTTCCTAGTTTTCTTGATCCTCTTGTCATGACATTATATTATATTTTAATTTTTTTAAATTTTTTTAAAATGTTGTAAACCCATTTGCACCATTTTGAGGTAGCCATGATTCCTGTAAATACTCCTTTTTGGATCCCTGCATGGGTATTATGAATAAAATCCATCTGGAAGACTGATTTTGGACTCTATGCTTCAATTTGGTTTAGTTGATACTTGATAGTAAGATTACTTTCCATTTCATTTACTTACTGTTGAACTTTCTACTTCAGCTATGCCTTATTCAATATGTTTGATGACTTGGTACTTCTGGCAAAAGGTGGTCTGACTGTCTATCATGGTTCAGTAAAGAAAGTTGAAGAATACTTTGCAGGCCTTGGGATAAAAATTCCAGAGAAGATCAGTCCTCCAGACTACTTCATTGACATTTTGGAGGGTATAGCAGTACTTAGTGGTAGCTCAGTGGTGAGTTGCGAAGAGCTTCCAGTTAGATGGATGCTTCACAATGGATACCCAGTACCTCTTGATATGCGGCAGTATGTGGAAAAGACTGTTGTGTCTTCTCCAAGTGTAAATCCAGTTAATGAAATAGATCCTGACGGTTCTGGTTATGAGGAAAAATCCTTTGCTGGAGAATTATGGCAAGACATGAAACACAATGTTGTGCTGCAGCAGGATAAGATACGGTTCAATTTCTTAAAGTCCAAGGATTTGTCTAACCGGAAAACTCCTGGTCTTTTTAAGCAATATAAGTACTTCCTTGCAAGGTAAACCTTTTTTTATGAGTTAACATTTTTTCAAGAAATGAATTCATATCATGGAAATTATATTTTCAGCTAACTAGTTGAAGTGATAAAATCTTTTTTGGTATGAGTTAACTTTTCTCTTGAGCATCACACTTGTCAAAATAATTATTCTTTTGAAGAGTGGCATGATTAGTGTCAGTAGATTTTAGTATTACTGGACATTCAATAATTACATTTTTTTTTTTGACTTTCTAATGGTCTAACTCTCTAAGGTTTTGTCTTGTTGAAATAAGTATAAAGTAACTTGAAAAAAAAAATGAATAAAGATATTTCTTCTGAGCAAAGGATGGCCATTTTCTTTCTCTACTGCTCCTTTCTCCTTCTTATTTTTACTGAAACCAAAATGGAATTTATATTATGCAGTGACATGATTGAATTTATCTCATTCTGCAGATTGTGCCAGAGAATATCTTCCTACATGTCATGATTTCTCTTCTCTATTGCTGAATAAATTACTCTGTAGAGTACTGTGCCCTGTTATAAAGAGAAAAAGTAGCTTTTGGCCTACTACTGTTGAATTTGAACAATTCTTTCTGGTTGTTGTCTGCATTTTATCCAAAAAATTTATTTCCTTGAAATAAAATTATTCATGTTGCCCAAATTTTGTTGTATGCATTTTCTCATGTTAGCTTCATGCTAATAACTTTCAGGATTGGTAAGCAGCAACTGCGGGAAGCCAGGATCCATGCAATAGATTATCTGATTTTATTACTTGCTGGAGCCTGCTTAGGAACACTTACTAAATCCAGTGATCAAACATTTGGTGCAGCTGGGTACACCTATACAGTGATTGCTGTCTGTAAGATGAAGTTTTTGATAATTAGTCTTGAGGGCTTTCTACCTTATATATATATATATATTTTTTGATAAAAATATTATTAGAGAGAGAAGATTACATAGGGAAGAAGAAGCAAAAGAAAAGAGGAGGACTAGATATCCTCCTAAACAAAAGATCAAACAAAACCAACCCAAGAAGCCCAAAAAACAGGACTAATACAACAAAGCCCTCCAATCCTTATGGACATCTACAAAAGGCACCTCCTTAAAAAACCCATTAGCCGAAGCCCCAAGAAAAGCATCGCAACAAATCCTATCCCAAAGCAGGGGAGGAGGAAGAAGCTGTTGCTTAAACACTAGCATTTCTTTTCATCTAAAAACACCACACACCTGCAAACATAGCCACCTTCCACAAAACTTCATTCTCCTTTCTCGTTCCAAAACCTATAAAATTAGTGGCAAAGAAATCACTAAAGTCAACCGGGAAAACCAAACACTCCTTGAAGAGTCCAAATAATTTGTTCCAAATATCCTAGATCACCTCACAATGTAAGAAAAGATGACTATTTGTCTCTGAGTTTTTAGAGCACATCAAACAAACAACAACAACAACAACAACAACATAGCCTTATCCCACTAATTGGGGTCGGCTACATGGATCGCACGACGCCATTGAGTTTTATCAATGACCAACTCTTTAGATATCTCATTTACTAAAAAATCCCGTTCAATAATTTCTCTAAGTGTCCTTTTTGGTCTTCCTCGACCTTTTTTCATAGGGCTCCAAACCATCTGCTCAACTCTCCTAACTGGCGCTTCCAACGGTCTTCTTTGCACATGCCCAAACCATCTTAAACGGTTTTCAACTATTTTTTCCTCAATAGGAGAGCACATCAAACAAACATTAGAGGATAAAGCCTTATAAGGCTGCCTGATCTAAGGCTGCCTAATCTAAAGCAGATCATCTGTATTAATTCTAATTGAGTACCATTGTCCAAACAAAGGCCTTCACCTTCCAAAACGACTTTTTCAAAGGCAATGAAACATGTGGGCTATGGATCAAAAAATTGTAAAAGGAAGCATAAATATGAGTCCGAAGAATCCAATTTCCACATCCTCTTATCAGGAAAAGAGAAGATACATAACGAAGCCAAAATGTTTAGCATCAAAATAAGATCGCCTGCAAGTCTATCATTTATATTTTAGGAAAAATAAAAGTTCCAAGAAAATTGGTCCCTTTGAAAACATAAAAAAATCAATAATGGGGGCATTATGCAAAGAAGACAAGGAATAGAGATGAGGGAACCTTTCTATAACAGGGGTATGACCAATCCAACAATTTCCCAAAAGCAAAAACAGGACCCATCTCCAACGCGTAAAGACAATATTGGAGAAGAAGAATGATATACTTGGGAAATAACCTTCTAGGTAATTGCATGCATAAGGACACCCCCCAGTTTTGCATCCCAAGTCCCAACCATTCCAACAAATTTGGCTTTAATCACTTTATGCTAAAGGAAATCACGCTCTAGAGGGAAACGCCATAACCACTTAGTAAAAAGAGAGATGTTTGTAGACACCAAATTATCAAGACCCAACTCCCAATCTTCCTTAGATCTACAACACATCTTCCAACTGACCAAATAATCCATTTTACTCTTCCCTCCATCAAACCATAGAAGATCCCTCATAATCACTCTCTACCTTATATTATTCTCCTACATAATTGTTTGAAATTAATTAATGCTGAAAACTGATTTGTGACCCATGCAATGCATGCATTTTTTTGGACATAATTTATATTCTCATAATAATTAAAAAAAAAAATGTTAAGGTGACAATTTTGGCTACCAAGTTATATAATAAATACCCAAATTGAGTGGGTTTAGTGTTTTTCTGTTTTTAGTTGTTTAGTATTCTGAATATGTTGCTGACTGCTGTGGTTTTGGTGTGTGGTTTGGAACCTTGGTTGAAGATAAAAGATAGCGATTTGAAGACTTGGGATTACCCCATAGAGGGATGCCTAGTGAGAGGCCCATTA
This sequence comes from Biancaea sappan, assembly GCA_037074585.1. NCBI lineage: Eukaryota > Viridiplantae > Streptophyta > Magnoliopsida > Fabales > Fabaceae > Biancaea > Biancaea sappan. The sequence goes on from CM073490.1 coordinate 68,287,081, forward strand.
AGAACTACAACCTGGAATTTTTTTTTTTTAAATAATAACTACAATCTTCAACCCCGTCAAACCACTTTATGGAAAATTATCTTGGACCCAGAAATTCTACATATAAAAAAAAAAGGAAAACTTAAATCCAAAAATCTCAAAATGATGGATACGAAAAGAACATTCTCAAAACTAACCGTGTCCAACTCCAGAAATAGAACATTATCATACACAAAATATTAGTATTTTTGCACATAATCTTCCCAGCATTAATGTGAGCAATGATTTGTTCTCATTTATTCATGTTTTTAATTTCAGCTCTTCTATGCAAAATAGCAGCCTTGAGATCATTTTCTCTGGATAAATTACATTACTGGAGGGAAAGTGCTTCTGGCATGAGCAGCCTGGCTTATTTTCTCTCTAAAGACACAATTGATCATTTCAACACATTGATCAAGCCTGTGGTTTACCTGTCCATGTTCTATTTCTTCACGAATCCGAGATCCACTTTTTCCGACAATTACATTGTGCTGCTCTGTCTTGTATACTGTGTCACTGGCATAGCATATGCACTGGCCATATTCTTTGAACCTGGTGCGGCCCAGCTGGTCAGTATTAGAAACAGACTAAAAAAAGAGAGAGAAAACAAAGCAAAACAAACTACAAATCTTGAAATTTAAATTCCATGCAGCAGTATGACAGTATGGATTTATTTCCCATCTAACATGTTACTATTATTGCAGTGGTCAGTACTTCTCCCAGTTGTTTTGACACTCATTGCAACACAACCAAAAGATAGTAAATTTTTGAAGGATATAGCTAATATATGCTACTCCAAGTGGGCTTTACAAGCATTTGTAATTGCAAATGCTGAAAGGTAAATTTATGTGAATAATGATTTTTTAATTATATCTCTACATGTATAATGTTTGAAGAAAAATTGGCCTGACATGTTTGATGAGATCTGTCTAAATTTTGAAGAGAAAATAAATATTGCTGGAATTGATGCACTGATTTACTTGAGGTGCATATAGCTTCCGTAGCAAGAAAATAATGTCTTGTAAATATTTAATTGAAAAGCAATACGCAGCATTTAGTGTCCCCGAGTATTTACAATATAGCATAGCTAACGATCAGGCTATTTTATTGAGGTCCTTCTGCAATTATGAACTTGTTTGAGCTATTTTCTTGTTTTAGTTGAGATCTAATTTGGTTGTGTTCAAATCTGGCCATCTGAACTTTGGTACTCACATGGAGACAATATTAGAGTTATAAAAGGATTCTTGACAATATTTTCAACCTTTCAAGCCCTTAGTAAATTATTTAGATCGAACTCCTTGAGATCCAACTATGCTGCTTGCTGAACTTAAACTATGTAAAAAATTTATTCTTGAATTGCATATAATTGATAAAGTAATCCTATTCACTTTTCTGTAGTCTTGTACACCTGCTTCCAACAGAAAAATACTAGACAGGAATAGTTTAGCACAAATTCCAGGTAAATCATAAATTTTCCTACCAAACCAAGAATTTCAGTTTGCACAAGTACGGGAAAAAAGTTGAGAATGAGAAGCCCAGAAGAGTTATTTTCATATGTACTTTCCAGAAGAATACTACACAGAGCTGAACTAGCTTTACTATTTATTTTATTTTAAAAAAAAAAGAAAAAAGGAAAGAGAAAAAGAAATCATGAATGGTAGAATATTTAAAATACTGATAAATTGTTTACACATTTATTCTGGATATTCTGATGATAATAATTACTTCTATATTGCCAGGTATCACGGAGTGTGGCTCATAACTCGATGTGGTTCCCTTCTGAAAAGTGGCTATAATCTTCATGACTGGACTTTGTGCATATTAATCCTCATCATCATTGGTGTGGCTGGTCGGGCAATAGCATTTTTTGGTATGATCACCTTCCAAAAGAAGTAAAGCCAAGGTTCAAGTTTTTGCCATTCACAACATAGTTACCCCTTTAGTATGACAAGATGATATTATATAGGGTTTAGAGTTACCCGTTTAGTTTTTGATCAGATAGTATCAGGGGTCTTTGTGTGTCATAATTGCCTATTTGTTCCTAGTGTTAGCGAACCTGTCCCTCATGTTCTGGTAGGAAATAAGGGTTATATTCCTGAAATTTAGACTATCTATTTCAGATCAAATGGTCCAGATCAAAGAAAAATATTTTAAAAAAATACCTTTTTTTTTTTAAAAAAAAAAAAATTTATCTGGACTTTGCTTTGAGATGAATGACCTAGATTAAGAAAATGGTTCTCATGTTTGCAAACATGAGAGGACCTGGGTTCATTTTAATGTGTCTGTATAATAGTAACGACCAGTTGTTTATGCCTGTGTAAGGTCGTATTCTTTTTCATTCTTTATAAATGGGGTAATAATATTCTTTGATAGGTGAAATTCCAGGATGGAAGCATAAAATGTTTTTGCCTGAGACTTAATTTGTATTATAATATTTCTGTTAATATAGTTTCGTGCCTTAAATTGTTTGAAAGAACTTATATGTGTGTAAGGGTCGCAAGTAACTTCTGTTGCAACTCAATTTCTAAAAGGGGCTTTTGGCAAAGCTGGTAAGGGGGAAGCAGCTGCTTATTTTAAGATATGTACTTATTTTGGTATATTACATTATTACTATTTTGTAATGTTTGGCCAAGTTGTTAAGAGAAAAAAAAATCTGCCTTTAAATGATCGAAAAGCGATTTTTTTACTATGGGAAGAAAATAGAAAATTAAAAATTTCTTAGAAGCAAAAAGGAAATAGCTTCACTGAAATTATTAATTATCATAATTATCTCTAAACCTATTTACTTATTTTCTTAAATACATGATTTTAAATAAATTGATGGTAAGAAATAATTGATTTACTAAACGCAAATTATTTTTTAAATATTGATTAAAGCATTTAGCAAATGATATATTTCAAACATAGATTACTTCTCTGATTCTCTCAAAACTTTATGAAACTCCATTAAAAAAAATTCAAAATGAACAAAAATTCATTAAGAATTCCGAACGAATTCTAATGCTTTGAAACTTAATAATGGCCGAAAGAATGCTGGATTGTATCACAACCAGAGCAACAGCTAAATCGCAAACACGAACACCCATATATAGTCACGGACCGCATCGTGAAAATTTAAACACCAGTGGAAATTTGGAATAAATTTTAGTAACGTCTTTAACATCCCTCCTCATTCAAATATTCTTTAGACTAGGGTAAATGAACTCCCTGTACTATACCTTATGTTAAAATTTAATTAAGAGAATAATAAAATTTAAAATCAAAATTTTGACAACTTTTTAAAGAAGCTGGAATACTATATTAATTAAGTTATTAACTTTGTGTCAGGTGAAGATCCAATATTAGTTTTATTATATTTCTAACATACTTGAGAATAAGGAAAGTTACATATAATTCCCTTGAACTATAACTCAATTACAATTTTAGTCCTCGAACTTTGAAATACAAACACTTCATCCCTTCTAATTTATCACAAGAAGTGAAAACATTACATATTTGTTATAATTAAAATCTAAGATCTACGTAATTTTAGGAGAAACTCAATTAAGAGATCAAGGAGAAAATTGAAAAATGATGGTAAGAATATATAGTACCGTGCAACAAATCATATAATTTTTAGATGTTAAATTTAGGGCTGATTACAAAAAGGCCATGTTAATACTTTGGGGCCTTGTGGTTTACTTCCATTAAGATTTTAGTGGTAGGTCGCACTTGAGATGCACGTGACATCATTGAGCTACAATTTTTCACTAATTTGGCAAATTAGATGAACTTGTTGCCTTAATTTCAGATCTGAAGATCTTGGTTTGTGTTGCAAAATTGGGGATTCTTCACGAATTCAGCTTCATCTTTGAAATTTTACAGAGAATTAGACACAGAAGGAGAGTACATGTCTTATTGCACCGTCAATGTACTCAAATTTCATCCCAGATGTTGTTCTCCAAGGTTGAAATGTTGTGCATGATTTTTACGCTTAATTTACTGATTAAGTTGTGTTTATTCTCCTCCAAATGACAACTGTGGTGGGGTTTGACTGAATATTTAAGGCCTTGTATTTTTTCGTTGTCTTCTCTTTGATGCTTTAGACAATTCAACCTTGCCATGTGCAATTGACACCCCCTTTTATCAATTTCCGTGTAATTTGTGGCACTGGTTGCCTTTTAATGGCCATGTAATTTGTTAATATCTGTAATACCCATGAAAAATAAAATATAAATGCGTGTTTTCAAACTACTGTTACTATTTACGTATATGGTACTGTTCATTTATACAATCAAAATGTCAAATACTAGATGTGGTTTGGTCATAAGAGAAAACTAGAAAGAAGTTTGTAGGAGAAAATGACGTTTTATGTGTAAAAATACCCTCAGGGACTAAATTGAAAGGACTGAATTGAAAAGAAACTTAAAGGTTTAAGGTGAAAGGATATTTTTCCCTTTAAAGTTTCTAATAGTAAATAAACGAAAATTTTTCATCGTAATGTACAGTATTATTAAAAATGTCGTTTTCATGAATAGTAAATTGAATATTTTATTAGCGCATAGTGTCAAATAGTACCCTTGACTTTTGCTATAAATAGGCCCTTCTATTTCACTTCTAAACTCACACCTTCAACTTCTCTTCTTCTCTCCTTAAATTTCTCTTGCTCCGACGCTAGGCTTCTGAGATTTTGGGCCTTTCCGTTTTTGCTTAGGTAAGGATACTATGCCCTTTCTATGTCTTTCAAATTTTAGAAGTTATTTTCTTAAGTATGCTCTGTGGTTGCGGCTTTGGCCGATCTTCCACATCAGAAAAACTGTCGTTAGCTGTTATTTTGATTCTCTGATTACCGAAATAGAATATAATCTGTGGAGAATACATGTCTAGGAAAGTTCTGGCTAAGGAAAGACCTGGTTTTTAAGTGTGTCCAGTGTGACCCTCCACTCTTTCATGGGAACTTACCTGGTGTACTCTTTTACAGATTGTATTCTGTATTTCCGGTATGAATAGTACCCGTACGTATGAATAGTGACCGTATGAATAGTACCGTACATATGAATAGTGACAGTATGAATAGTACCCGTACGTATGAACAGTATCTGTACGAAAATGATCTTAACGTATTTTCTGTAATCTTTCATGAAAATCTCTGTAGCGGAACACTGAAATTCACCTGCGTACTCTTGTCCGTAACGATTTAGAGAAGTGATACTCGTACGGAATCCAGGTGAGTGAAACGACCCTGTTTTAATAGAGTTTTAGCATTACTGGTGATAAAAAGTATGTCGTAGGACACTCCCAAGATTCATAGGGAGAAATTGGATTCAGAATGACGAATATAATGAGATAATTAATCCAGAAGTATGGATAAGACAAAGCAAGTATCTCATGATGATATGAAATTTGAATCATATAGTTATATACTATACCTGTTATATGGATGAGTATTATATTGTGCTTCTGATTATGATATGAACTGTTGTACTATTGATTGTGATTGAGCGGTACAGTACCCCCTCTCACGGCAAGGCGGAAAACCCGGGTTAAAGGGTGTCTTGACCAATGAGTGTGGAGACAATGATTCCCTCAGTAGGGATATAGCCCGGATTGGTGATAAATCCGTGAGGCGCCCTAGCTAAGAGGATGAGGTTGTGCGTCATGGCGGAAAAATACAAAATTGGTGAGCCGGCATGTGTGCGCTCTCCGGGATATATTTCCATTGACGAGTACTAGTATCGTTTGTTGAATTGGATGAATTTTATCTTCTTGTATGTAATTTCTAACTATGTCTATTGGTTGAGCTTGAGCCTTCGGATATGCTTGCATGACTGGTGATGTATTTGAATTTTATTAACGCGAGGCCGATTTGCTCACTGAGTTTAAAAGCTCACACTGTTTGTACAAACTTTTTGTTCAGATCAGGTTGCCGCCGAAGTACATCCGCTAGAGCAGTAGATCACGTTGGACCTTCCCGCTGTCGGGTAGGCCCTTCTTTTGTTATACAGTATGTTGCTCTGTAACCGTCTAGGACATCTAGGTCAGGGGTTTGGTATTTGGCTTGTATTTCAGTATGATAATGTATTTTGTACTGAGGATATATTATTTTTTAATTAAGAAAATCTGATGTATTTTCTTTGTATTTATTAAGGAATGGTATTTTGAGAATATAGAGATAATGACTAACAATTTTACTTGTGGGAAGAATTTATCGAAAGGCTTACAGTGATGGGATATTCATCATTGTGCCGGTCATGTGCCTAGAAAATGGGTCGTGACAAAGTTGGTATCAGAGCATAGGTTGTTAGGTCTCCTAGTGATTACAGAGCAAGGTGTCTTTAGTGGGCCTTCCCCTATTGTCGTGACTGCAGCACGACCATAGGATGAAGATCCATCAAAAGCCCTGTAGAGATTAAAATCCCTTTCTTTCGTGTCTTTACTTGAAGTATAATAGTGACGATATATATTATTCTTAATTGTAGAATAAGTTTAGATGGCAGCAAGAAAATCAAACGCTTCTGGAATCCGCACAAGATCTGGCAGGGCCTTGGTCCCTCCAGCTGCTCAGTCAGCAAATGCAAGACTGGAGATGCCTAACCGTGCAGAAGATAACCATGCACAAAACAGAGAAATATCTACTGAAAACCCTGGAAGAAATGCTGGAGAACCATCATAAATCGACGCGACTGTAGTGATGGAAGCATTAGCTGCAATGCAGAACGAGGTGAATGGGCTAAAGGAACTTCTGATGGGACAATTATCTGAAGATGGCTCACAGGCATCAGTACATGCTGCAAAAGTACAAGAGACAGACCAGATGCCACCTCCACTCCCTCCTCAGGATTGGGTAGGGACAGAGGTCAAGATTTCAGAATTTATGAAGCTGAATCCGCCAACCTTTGCAGGAGATGTTAATGAAGACCCACAACGTTTTCTAGATGACTGTGAGAAAATCCTTGACACGTTAGAATGTCCTGAACCTCAAAAAGTAACCCTTGTTACCTTTCAGTTAAGAGGTAAGGCCGACCGCTGGTGGCGAACATGGAAGAAGGGCATGGCCAGAAATGCCCCACCCGTTAAATGGAATGACTTTAAAAGAATTTTTCGAGAACAATTTATTCCGGAGAGTATACGAGAAGCAAAGATGAATGAGTTTGAGGCACTCAGGCAAGGATCACGAACCGTCGATGAATACGACAATCTGTTTATAGAGTTGTCTGAATATGCTACTCACATGGTCCTAACTGAGAAAGAAAAGATCCGACGGTTTATTAAAGGCCTTCGAGAATCTTTATTTGACAGGGTGGGATCGAAAATACGAGATTTTTCATTTTACACAGAAGCCGTCGACATCGCCCGTATGATGGAAGAAAGAGATATGCAAAAAGAAAAATGGAATAACAAAAGAAAGAGGAAACAAGATGAGAAATCACGCTACCACGGAGAGAGTTTTGGACGTACAGCCTCTACGGCTAGTGCACCACAGCGTCAACAAAGTAGTACAGGGGGTCAACAAAGGCCCTGGTGCTCTAAATGTGAAAGAAATCACTTCGGAGCTTGTTTTGTCAACAACAACACTAGGGTCTGTTACCAATGTGGTCAACAGGGCCACATCAAAAGAGATTGCCCCCAACTCTACACGAGATCTGGCCAAGGGTCAGTACGCCCTAATCAATCAGAGGCTACTTGTCACATCCCAAAAATTGAGCATGTGAAAAGATACTACTCATTTGATATAATTCTCAAACATACGTTATATACATATATTCTGTAAGGTTTTACATTCAACCTTAATCATTCATTCCACACTACAGAATTATATTCATCTGATAAGCAAATATAGACATACATAGTCTGATATTTCTATCTCATCGCAAGCCTAGGAGACCTATAGAAAGTACAGAGCGTTTCTAATATCCACGTTAATAAGTACTGGTGTCCCACCAGACAGAAATACAGAATAGTCCCAAGGGGCTTCTAATCTTCAAACGGATACTCTTGTTCTTTATTTTTTGTATCTGAAAAAAAAAATCATAGGGAGTGTGAGTTTATTTAAAAACTCAGTAAGTAAATAACTGTACTATATAAAATATCAAAAGTACAAATACCACATTTACTCATATAATTAATTGTCTTATACATCGAGTAGTATGGGACTCTAACCCTTTCAAACTCATGAATAAGATTTCATAGATATACACCGAGTAGTATGGGACTCTAACCCTTTCAAACTCGTGAATAAGATCTCATAGGTATACGCCGAGTAGTATGGGACTTTAACCCTTTCAACTCGTGTATAGGTTTCATAGATATGCACTGAGTAGTATGGGACTTTAACCCTTTCAAACTCGTGTATAAGATTGGTTAGATATACACCGAGTAGTATGGGACTTTAACCCTTTCACACTCGTGTATTAGATCCCGTAGATCTTTACTCATTAATAAGATAGTGAGAATTCATCACATAGTACAATTGTCATGAAATAAATAATTTCTACATACTCTTATTTCTATTGATCATCATATACTCCCATATGAAAAATTAATTGCTTATTATCCAAATAATATTGTAAATGAGACTTATATTGTACTTTGACTAGTAATATCAAATTAGCTGAGCAAGGTTATTCACTCACCTTGATGTTTGTCCAAGTTTACCTTGTTCCACACTAGAATTTGTGTAGGAAAATTTCCTAGTAAAATATATTACAAGGAATCATAAGAAAGGAAACAAAATCACGAAAATACGTAAAATTTTCTGACTGCTACAGTAACGGGTTGCTACAGTACGGTTTGCTACAGTACGGTTTGCTACAGTGTCGGTTCGCTACAGTAACGTTGACTGCTACAGTACCGTTGACTGCCGACACTACAGTACTGCTACAGTAATCCGAAGAAAATTTTTCAGATTTTGTTTCGAAATCCCTGGTCGCTACAGTAACTCGGTTTTTGCAGAAATTTCTAACAATTTCATCCTTTCCCTTTCTTGTTTCAAAACCAGAATTTCAACTCTTTTAACCGATTATAACTCAAATATAACTTCTAAAACAACTGAGATTCATGAATTATCATCAAAATCTTCAAGAACAAAACCTCCTCTGATCTTCTACATAAACTGAAATTTAAGGAAAATAATCGGATTAAAGCTTACCTTTGATCCTTACAAAGCTTTTGAACCGAACAAATAATCGAACTTCTGAAGATCAAGGAAAGGATTTGAGAAGAAAATGAAGAACTGAGAGAGAAATCTTTTCTGCTTCCTTCGGCTGAGTGAAAAAAATGAGGGTTACTATTGAAACTTTATATTAAATATTTCTAATGGGTTATTCAATAACCCATGGGTATCCATAACCCAACATCCAAACCCATCAAGTCAATTTACAATAAATTGATTAATTGACCATTCTGAAACCACTTTTCCATGAATTTCACCATTCTTAGAATATATCCCTCATTGTGCAAATATTTAGTCCAGTCATTTAACTCAATTTTCATAAATAATATTAAAAAAGAACAATTAAATATGAAAATTAAAAATGACCAAAATAAATAACTAAAGTAACGTTGTAGAATTCTAAAATACTCTTAAGCGAATTATATTCTGAAATTAACGGGTATTACACTACTGTTGCCAACAGAGCCCCTGTAACTGTAGGAGGCAATGGAATCGGAAGAGGTGCTGGCAGAGGACAAGGTGGTCGAGGGCAGGCTTCAGCAGGCCGAGGGAACGCTCGAGTATTCGCTTTAACCCGTCAAGATGCTCAGGCGTCTAATACGGTGGTAGCAGGTACTCTTCTGATTGAATCAAATTTTGCACATGTTTTGTTTGACTCTGGCTCTACGCATTCCTATGTGTCACCATTCTTTGCTAAGAACTTTAAGCAAAAAGTTGTTAGATTAGAATGTCCGTTTTTAGTAACTACGCCTACTGGAGGCACCTTACTAATAGAACGAGGCTATCGAGCTTGCAAGGTAAGAGTCGGAGAAATAAATACAACAGTAGACCTAATGCTATTAGATATGACAGACTTTGATGTCATCTTGGGCATGGATTGGCTGGCATCATGTCATGCCACCCTGGATTGCTATAATAAGATAGTTAAGTTCAATATTCCGGGGGAGCCTTCCTTCGTATTTCATGGTGAAAGGAGTGAAATTTCTGGAAATCTTATATCTTTAATGTGTGCCCAACGTTTATTGCGAAAGGGCTGTAAAGGATACTTGGCATTCGTTAAAGATATTAAGAAAGAAGAACTAAAAGTAGAAGACGTTCCAGTAGTCCAGGAGTTTGTAGATGTCTTCCCAGATGATCTACCAGGTATACCCCCAGATCGAGAGATTGAGTTCCAGATAGAGTTAGCACCAGATACTCGCCCAATCTCCATACCCCCTTATAGAATGGCACCAACAGAATTAAAAGAGTTAAAAACTTAGTTACAGGACTTGCTAGACAAAGGCTTTATAAGGCCAAGTTATTCACCTTGGGGAGCTCCTGTTCTGTTCGTGAAAAAGAAGGACGGATCGATGAGACTATGCATAGATTACAGGAAAATGAATAAGGTAACTATCAAAAATAAATACCCGTTGCCTCGCATCGACGACCTTTTCGATCAACTTCAAGGAGCCAAGTGTTTTTCAAAGATTGACTTGAGGTCTGGTTATCACCAACTCAAGATCAAGGAGGAGGATGTGTCTAAAACAGCCTTCCGTACCAGATATGGGTACTACGAGTTCTTGGTGATGTCATTTGGATTAACGAATGCACCAGCTGCTTTCATGGATTTAATGAATAGGATTTTTAAATCCTTTTTAGACAAATTTGTCATTGTCTTCATAGACGACATTCTGGTGTACTCAAAGACTTCAGAAGAGCACGAACAACACCTTCGTGTTGTATTGCAGACATTGAGGGATCATCAATTGTACGCCAAATTCTCTAAATACGAGTTTTGGATTGATCGTGTAACTTTCTTGGGACATGTGATCTCCAAAGATGGCATCCAAGCAGACCCAAGCAAAGTAGAAGCGGTCAAAATGTGGCCTAGACCTACCTCCGTCACGGAGATTCGCAGGTTCTTAGGATTGGCAGGATATTATCGTCGTTTCATCCAAAATTTTTCCCAGTTAGCCGCCCCTCTCACACGACTGACTAGGAAAGGGGTAAAGTACCAATGGGATGACGCTTGTAAAGAAAGCTTCCAAGAACTCAAGAAAAGGTTAATCTCCGCACCTGTATTGGTCTTACCCTCAGGATCAGGAGGTTTTACAGTATACTGCGATGCATCAAGAGTAGGGTTGGGATGTGTTCTCATGCAGCATGGCCAGGTAGTGGCATATGCATCGAGACAACTTAAGAAACATGAACAAAACTACCCTACCCACGATCTGGAAATGGCAGCAGTAGTTTTCGCTTTAAAGATATGGCGACATTATCTATACGGAGAAACTTGCGAAATCTACACTGACCATAAAAGTCTAAAATATATTTTCGACCAAAAGGACTTAAACTTGAGGCAGAGGAGATGGGTAGAATTACTAAAAGATTATGATTGCAATATTCTTTACCACCCAGGCAAAGCGAACGTGGTAGCAGATGCCTTGAGTCGAAAATCTATGGGTAGTCTGGCCCATATAGCAGTAACAAAAAGACCCTTGATCCAAGAACTACAAGAGCTGAGAGCAAAAGGTGCTACTCTTGAGGTTACAAGGACAGGATCATTCTTAGCCCATATCAGGGCTAGATCTTCCCTTGTTGACCAGATACGGATATCTCAAATGGAGGATCCTGAGCTTGTCCAAATTATGGAAAAGGTGAAGATTGGTGAAGTGAATAGTTTCACACTCGACGATACAGGAGTCTTACATTTTGAACAACGGTTGTGTGTACCACATGTTGGAACTCTTAGACGAGACATCATGGAAGAAGGCCATCGTGCTGCATATGCTATACATCCAGGAGCCACCAAGATGTATCAGGATCTGAAACAGATCTACTGGTGGAAAGGAATGAAACAAGACATAGCAGAATTTGTGTCTCGTTGTTTAACCTGTCAACAGGTTAAGGCTGAGCATCTAAAGCCAGGAGGCTCGTTACAACAATTAGAGATTCCTGAATGGAAATGGGAACGAGTGACGATGGACTTTGTTGTTGGTCTACCTCGCTCCACAGGAGGTTATGACTCAGTTTGGGTCATTGTTGACCGACTAACCAAATCAGCACACTTCATTCCAGTCAAAACCACTTATGGTGTAGTAACGTTGGCACAATTGTATATTAAAGAAATAGTAAAGTTGCATGGAGTACCTATATCTATCATTTCTGATAGAGGTCCTCAATTTACCTCTCGTTTCTGGAGAAGTTTTCAAGAGGCATTAGGTACTCGAGTGGACCTTAGTACCGCTTTTCACCCACAGACAGACGGACAGTCAGAGCGGACGATTCAGACGTTAGAGGATATGTTACGAGCTTGTATTTTAGATTTCAGTGGTAGCTGGGAAAAACATTTGTATCTTGTAGAATTCGCATATAACAACAGCTACCAGGCCACTATTGGGATGGCACCCTTTGAGGCCTTGTATGAGAGACGTTGCAGATCTCCGATCGGTTGGTTCGAGGTAGGTGAAGCGAAAGCATTAGGACCTGACTTGGCCCAGGATGCCCTAACCAAGGTTAAGACAATACAAGATAGGATGCGAGCAGCTCAAAGTAGACAAAAGGCATACGCTGACCACAGACAACGTGATTTGGAGTTCTCAGTCGGCGATATGGTATTCCTTAAGGTCTCTCCAATGAAAGGTGTGTTGAGATTTGGAAGGAAAGGAAAGTTGAGTCCTAGATACATCGGGCCTTATGAGATTCTAGAACGAGTGGGAAAAGTGGCTTATCGGCTTGCCCTACCTATGGATCTGGAAGGGATTCACCCTGTTTTTCACGTATCCATGTTAAGGAAGTACCTTCATGACCCTTCTCACATACTTCACCCTTCTCAGAATGATTCTATCCTAGTAGATGAAAACTTGTCATACGAGGAGATACCGGTAGCTATCCTCGATAGTCAAGTAAAGAAACTCCGATCTAAGGAGATTCCATCCGTCAAGGTTTTGTGGAGGAATCAAACTCACGAAGAAGCCACATGGGAAGCCGAGGACGACATGCGTTCTAGATATCCGCATCTTTTTACGACTTGAGGTAATTTAAATTCGGAGGACCGAATTTCTTAAAGGGGATGATAATGTAATACCCATGAAAAATAAAATATAAATGCGTGTTTTCAAACTACTGTTACTATTTACGTATATGGTACTGTTCATTTATACAATCAAAATGTCAAATACTAGATGTGGTTTGGTTATAAGAGAAAACTAGAACGAAGTTTGTAGGAGAAAATGACGTTTTATGTGTAAAAATACCCTCAGGGACTAAATTGAAAGGACTGAATTGAAAAGAAACTTAAAGGTTTAAGGTGAAAGGATAGTTTTCCCTTTAAAGTTTCTAATAGTAAATAAACGAAAATTTTCCATCGTACGCGTAAGGTGCACAGTAACTGCATTATTAGAAATGTCATTTTCATAAATAGTAAATTGAATATTTTATTAGTGCATAGTGTCAAATAGTACCCTTGACTTTTGCTATAAATAGGCCCTTCCATTTCACTTCTAAACTCACACCTTCAACTTCTCTTCTTCTCTCCTTAAGTTTCTCTTGCTCCGACGCTAGGCTTCTGAGATTTTGGGCCTTTCCGTTTTTGCTTAGGTAAGGATACTATGCCCTTTCTATGTCTTTCAAATTTTAGAAGTTATTTTCTTAAGTATGCTCTGTGGTTGCGGCTTTGGCCGATCTTCTACATCAGAAAAACTGTCGTTAGCTGTTATTTTGATTCTCTGATTACCGAAATAGAATATAATCTGTGGAGAATACATGTCTAGGAAAGTTCTGGCTAAGGAAAGACCTGGTTTTTAAGTGTGTCCAGTGTGACCCTCCACTCTTTCCTGGGAACTTACCTGGTGTACTCTTTTACAGATTGTATTCTGTATTTCCGGTATGAATAGTACCGTACGTATGAATAGTGACCGTATGAATAGTACCCGTACGTATGAACAGTATCTGTACGAAAATGATCTTAACGTATTTTCTGTAATCTTTCATGAAAATCTCTGTAGCGGAACACTGAAATTCACCTGCGTACTCTTGTCCGTAACGATTTAGAGAAGTGATACTCGTACGGAATCCAGGTGAGTGAAACGACCATGTTTTAATAGAGTTTTAGCATTACTGGTGATAAAAAGTATGTCGTAGGACACTCCCAAGATTCATAGGGAGAAATTGGATTCAGAATGACGAATATAATGAGATAATTAATCCAGAAGTATGGATAAGACAAAGCAAGTATCTCATGATGATATGAAATTTGAATCATATAGTTATATACTATACCTGTTATATGGATGAGTATTATATTGTGCTTCTGATTATGATATGAACTGTTGTACTATTGATTGTGATTGAGCGGTACAGTACCCCCTCTCACGGCAAGGCGGAAAACCCGGGTTAAAGGGTGTCTTGACCAATGAGTGTGGAGACAATGATTCCCTCAGTAGGGATATAGCCCGGATTGGTGATAAATCCGTGAGGCGCCCTAGCTAAGAGGATGAGGTTGTGCGTCATGGCGGAAAAATACAAAATTGGTGAGCCGGCCTGTGTGCGCTCTCCGGGATATATTTCCATTGACGAGTACTAGTATCGTTTGTTGAATTGGATGAATTTTATCTTCTTGTATGTAATTTCTAACTATGTCTATTGGTTGAGCTTGAGCCTTCGGATATGCTTGCATGACTGGTGATGTATTTGAATTTTATTAACGCGAGGCCGATTTGCTCACTGAGTTTAAAAGCTCACACTGTTTGTACAAACTTTTTGTTCAGATCAGGTTGCCGCCGAAGTACATCCGCTAGAGCAGTAGATCACGTTGGACCTTCCCGCTGTCGGGTAGGCCCTTCTTTTGTTATACAGTATGTTGCTCTGTAACCGTCTAGGACATCTAGGTCAGGGGTTTGGTATTTGGCTTGTATTTCAGTATGATAATGTATTTTGTACTGAGGATATATTATTTTTTAATTAAGAAAATCTGATGTATTTTCTTTGTATTTATTAAGGAATGATATTTTGAGAATATAGAGATAATGACTAACAATTTTACTTGTGGGAAGAATTTATCGAAAGGCTTACAGTGATGGGATATTCATCATTGTGCCGGTCATGTGCCTAGAAAATGGGTCGTGACAATATCTATGGTCCCATATAGCATGTATGGTATCAAGGGTGGTCTCTTTATGTTTGGCTAGTGTTACACCTATACAAATGTTTGTTGGAATGTATGCCCTAAAGGCAATCATCTGTAACTTTATTTGTTATCAATAAAATTTATGCATTCTACCTACATTTATATTACAAATGAGATATTGTTCTTAGACTTGTAAGTAAGGAAGATGAGGGGTATATCTCAAGGGACCTCAACTTCCTTATGATCCCTAAGTCTAGGATGATTTCTAACCATAGGATCAATTGGAACTGAGATAGCCTTGATCCATTTGAGGATAGCACACGGCTACACCTCTCATATAAATGAAAATGACATATCCTTAAGACATTATTGTAGGTGAACTAAGGGTAGCATGTGGATGCTCATTGCAATTATGAGTTGACTGAATTGACTTATACAAGATTGACTGATGGAGTTCTTTACTAACATGTAACAATCAATCTTGGTTGGATGCTATATAACCTCCTTTAACCTAAAATGACCATTGATGCCTTATGTATGTTAGCATCATGCTTTGACTCTAGTAGGCGTGGGTCCACCAAGACCTAGGCTAAAGCTAGACGTTGGGTATCGTGTTGCATGCATGAAGACATGTGAGTGCATTGTTAAGGATCCAATACTCTTAGTGAAGGAGATGCTCTAGATGGTGAGGACAAGACTAGACAAGTAAGTGGCCATAACATGAGGAAGAGCCCAAAAAAAGGGTTTTATAGTTTCCTCATTGGATAGTCTTGATCCTAAAAAACATGCATGTCATGGACCTAAGGATTTGACATGTATCCATGCCTGGCTAGGTCCATGTAATAGCATCGCGTAATGGAAGGATGAGCTATATTTACATTTGACTAGGTTCAAAGGATTTGCAGACAAATCCACCTTATGCCATAGGTCATGGTATATTGCTATATGTCATTTATGATCTATAGGCTTATGAATCGGGAATTAGAAGTAGTTCTAATTAATTTAAAATCAAAAGGAGTTTTGATTATGTAATAGTTACAATCTACTACTAGCATAAGTTGGACCAAAGGGATCACACACTACAAGGAGGCTGTTAGGAGTATATGGAGACCCAATGGTAGGTGGGCCTAGGTGCCACCAACTACCAAGCGCATTAGATGGGTGAGGCACCTCTATACAAGGACATGTGAAGGCTAACACTATAATCTCCCTTCACAACCTCTCATTCATGCTTGCTTTCTCTCTCTCTCTCTCTAGTGTGTTTTGTAGGGTGTCCTTGAGGATCTCTCTCATATCTCCTTTTGGTCTTGCCTTGGTGTGGATACACTTAGAGCCAAGACATTTGTGTTGCTTTTGCAAGTCTCTTGAACATTTTTCATCTCAAAGGTTTGAGGCTTACAAGGAAGGGTCCTTTTTTGGGAGATTCTCCACCTCTCTTCTTCGCCGTCGTCCTCCACTCAAGCTTATCTTAAACATGAGAATAAGGTCTGCAGTCCCTAATCCCAAGATCATCTTTACTTAACATGAGTTGACTCCCATGCTTAACTTTAAAACATGCCATATCTCACTTGTTTTTCATGAAAAATCATGTTTTAACTTAAAAACTTTTGTTCATGAAGTTCGCCTTCATGAAGCTAGAAACTTTCTTCAAAATCCGTCATGAAGGCTAGATTTATGAAGATGAAAACTTGCTTTATCTTTCCTTCATGAGCTTGCTTTCATGAAGCTTGAATCTTGCTTGAAAATCCATCATGAAAGCTAGTCTCATGGAGCCAGAACTTTCTTTAACTTGTAAAATCTTTCCTTCATGGGTTTGCTTTCATGAGGCTTAAAGCTTCCTTAAAATCCCACCATGAAAGCTAATCCCCTGAAACTGGTCTCGTCATAAATAAATAAAAATCACAAAAATAAGCAAAATTACAAAAGAACAATAATTATATAAATGAACAGTAATTATAATAAAATACTTAAAGATGAATTTCAAGAAAGTAACTCAAGAAGGTGCATGGAAGAGATGAAGATTTTAGGAGAAAATGCTTTTATGAACTAACTACCTCTTTTTGCAGAATTCAAGCTTTCAGGATAACTATCTTAAGTCTGCTTTAATCCTTCACTGGCTTTGCCCTGTTCTTCTTTCTCTGTTGGCAAGGAAAGTAAATGTCATGACCCGTTACTTAGGCATATAACTGGCACAATGATGAATCTCTCATCACTATAAGTCTTTCCATAATTTCTACTCATGAGTTAAATTATTAGTTATTTTATCTCCAAGTTAAAAATAACAATTTCTTTATCAAATAAATACGAAGAAAACATATAAAATTTTTTTATTTGTAATATACAGAGATGACTTGAATATAATAATAGATACTTATTATGAAATACATTATTAAAATAAAATACAAGTCAAATATGCCAAACCCCTGGCCTAGATGTCCTAAATGATTACAGAGCAATATAATCTACAATAACAAAAGGCCTACCCGATAACGGGAGGGTCCAAAGTGATCTATTCTTCTGGCGGATATTCTTTGCCGGCAACCTGATTTGAATAAAAAGATTTCACAGAGAGTATGAGCTTTAAAACTCAATAAGCAAATCGGCCTCACGTTAATAAAATTCAAATACATATCCAATCATATAAGTATACCCAAAGGCTCAAATTCAACCAATAAACATAGTTAGAAATTATATATTAGAAGATATAAAGTCATCCAATTCATCCAACGAAATTTGTACTCATCAATGGTAATATATCCCAGAGAGTGCACATAGACTGACTCACCAAATTTGTTTATATTCGTCATGATGTACAATCTCATCCTCTCAGCTAGGGCGCCTCACAGATCTATTACTGACCTGAGCTGTATCCCTACCGAAGAAATCATTGTCTTCACACTTATTGGTCAGGACACCCTTTAAACCGAGTTTTTCACCTTACTTTAAGAGGGGGTACTATCCCGCTCAACCATAATTAATAGTATAGTATTTCATATGATAATTAGAAGTATAATGTAATATTTATTCATATGATAAGTATCGTATATAACTATTTTACAGGTTTATAAACCACAAATCAAGATAACAATTAAGTTGTCTTTGGAAAGATTCAAACTTTATATCATCCTAAAATACTTGTTTGTCTTATCCATACTTCTGGATTAATTTGAATTACCTCATTAGATTCACCACTCCAAATCCAATCTACTCCTATGAGTTTTAGGAGTGTCTTACGACATACTTTTTATCACCAATAATGCTAAAACCCTATTAAAATGGGGTCGTTTCACTCACTTGGATTCTATTTGAGTATTACTTCTCTAAGTTGTTATGGACAAGAGCACGCAGACGAATTTCAGTGTTCCGCTACGGAAATTTTCATGAAAAGTTAGAAAAAATAGGTTAGAGTTATTTTTGTATAGATACAGTTCATACATACGGTTACTATTTATATGTATGGTTACTATTCATACGTACAGTTACTGTTCATACTAGAAATAGTGAATACAATATGTAAAAGAGTACACTAGGTAAGTTCCTAGGAAAGAATGGAGGGTCGCAATGGACACACTTATGTACCAGGTCTTTCCTTAGCCAGAATTTTCCTAGACATGTACTCTTGACAATTTATATTCTATTTTAGTAATCAGAGAATCAAAATACATATAAGTAACTAAGGTTAGTTCTTTTCTGATGTGGAGGATCAGCTAAAGCCGCAACCACAGAGAATACTTAAGAATATAACTTCTAAAATTTAAAAGATATAAAAAGGCATAGTATCCTCACCTCGGATCTAAGCTGAAAAGGAAATGCCTAAAATCTCAAAGACCTAGTGTCGTCACAAGAGAAGTTTAAAGAGAGAAAAAAAGAGAAGTTAAAGGTGTGAGTTTATATGTGAAATGGAAGTGCCTATTTATCAGAAAAGTCAAGGGTACTATTTGATACTATGTACTAATAAAATGTTCAATTTATTATTTATGAAAATGATATTTCTACTAAAATAATTCAATTTAGCTTTAATCATTTAGTTTACTATGTGATCATGGGAAGTCAAAGGCAGGCTTTATTATTGGGAACTGAAGGGAAAAATATTCTTTCTCCTTAAACCTTTAAGTTTCTTTTCAATTCAATCCTTTCATTTTAGTCCCTGAGGGTATTTTCTCATATAAAATGTGATTTTTGCCTATAAATTTCTTTCTAGTTTCCTCTTATGACCAACCACATCTATTACTCGACATTTTGATTGTATATGTAAATAGTATCATATATGTGAATAGTATTATATAGGTGAATAGTATCATATACTAGAATAGTAACTGTAGTCAGTGAATACACATTACATTATCATCTCCTTTAGGAAATTCAATCCTCCGAATTTAAATTACCTTAAGTAGTGAAAAGATATAGATATCTAGAATGCATATCAGCCTCGGCTTCCTATGTGGCTTCTTCGTGAGCCTAATTATGCCATAGCACCTTGACTTATGGAATCTTCTTAGATTGGAGTTTCTTTACTTAACTATCCAAGATAGCTACCGGTATCTCCTTGTATGACAAGTTCTCATCTACTAGGATGGAATCATTATAAGAAGGGTGAGGTAGGTGAGAAGGATCAGGAAGGTACTTCCTCAACATTGATACATGAAAAACAAGGTGAATCCCTTCCAGTTCCATGGGTAGGGCAAGTCAATATGCTACATTTCCTATTCGCTCTAAGACTTCATAAGGCCTGATATACCTAGGACTCAACTTTCCTTTCTTTCCAAATCTCAACACACCTTTCATTAGAGAGACTTTTAGGAACACCATATCACTGACTGAGAACTCTAAATCATGTCGTCTGTGGTCAGCGTATGCTTTTTGTCTACTTTGAACTGCTCGCATCCTATCCTAGATTGTCTTAACCTTGGCTAGGGTATCCGATTAGAGATCTGCAATGTCTCTCGTATAGGGCCTCATAGGGTGCCATCCTAATAGTGGCTTAGTAATTGTTGTTATATGCGAACTCTACGAGATACAAGTGCTTCTCCCAGCTACCACTGAAATCTAGGATATAAGTTCGCAACATGTCCTCTTGCATATGAATTGTTCGCTCTAACTGTTCGTCTATTTGTTAGTAAAAATCGGTACTAAGGTCTACTTGTGTACCTAACACCTCTTGAAAACTGCTCCAAAAATGGGAGTTAAATTGGGGACCTCTATCAGAAATGATAGATATGGGTGTTCCATGCAGTTTCACTATTTCCTTAATGTATAATTGTGCCAACGTCGCCACGTCGTAAGTGGTTTTGACTGGAATGAAGTGTGTTGATTTGGTTAGTCAGTTAATAATAACCCATACTGAGTCGTAACCTCTTGTGAAGCGAGGTAGACTAACAACAAAGTCCATCATCACCTGTTCTCATTTCTACTCAGGAATTTCCAATTGCTGTAATGACCCTCCTAGCTTTAGATGCTCGACTTTAAGCTGTTGGCATGTTAAACAACAAAATACAAACTCTGATATGTCTCATTTAATTCCTTTCTACTAGTAGATTTGTTTCAGATCCTGATACATCTTGGTGACACCTGGATGTACAGGATATGTGGCACAATGGCCTTCTTCCATGATGTCTTGTCTAAGAGTTCCAACATTTGGTACACACAACCATTGTTCAAAATGCAAGGCTCCTTCATCATCAAGTGTGAAACTATTCACTTCACCATCCTTCACATTGTCCATAATTTGGACAAGCTCAGGATCTTTCATTTGGGATACCCGTATATGGTCTACAAGGGAAGATCTAGCCTTGATATGGGCTAAGAATGATCATGCCTTTGTAATCTCGAGAGTAACACCTTTTGTTCTCAGCTCCTGTAGTTCTTTGATCAATAATCTTCTTGTCACTACTATATGGGTTAGACTACCTATAGATTTTCAACTCAGCGCATGCCACTACGTTTGCTTTGCTTGGATGGTAAAGAATGCTGCAATCGTAATCTTTTAGTAATTCTACCCATCTCATCTGCCTCAGGTTTAGGTCCTTATGGTTGAAAATATATTTTAGACTTTTATGGTTAGTGTAGATTTTGAAGGTTTCTTCGTATAGATAGTGTCACATATCTTTAGGTTAAAACTATTTTTGCCATCTCCAGATCCTGGGTAGGGTAGTTTTATTCATGTTTCTTGAGTTGTCTTGATGCATATGCCATTACCTAGCTATGTTGCATGAGAACACATCCAAACTCCACTTTCGATGCATCACAGTACACTGTAAAACCTCCAGAGCTTGAGGGTAAAACCAATATAGGTGCAAAGATTAGCCTCTTCTTGAGTTCTTGGAAGCTTTCTTCACAAGCATCATCCCAATGGTACTTTACTCATTTCCTAGTTAATCGTGTGAGAAAGGCGGCTAACTAAGAAAAATCTTGGATGAAATGACGGTAATATCCTGATAATCCCAAGAAGCTGTGAATCTCCATGATAGAGGCGGGTCTAGGCCACATTTTGACTGCTTCTACTTTGCTTGGGTTTTCTTGGATGCCATCCTTGGTGATCACATGTCCTAAGAAAGTCACGCGATCAATATAAAACTGGCATTTAGAGAATTTGATGTACAATTGATGATCCCTCAATGTCTGCAACACAACACGAAGGTGTTGTTCATGCTCTTCTAGATTCTGAGTACACCAGGATGTTGTCTATGAAGACAATAACGAATTTATCCAAGAAGGGTTTAAAGATCCTATTCATTAAATCTATGAAAGCAGCTGGTGCATTCGTTAGTCAAAACGACATTACCAAGAACTCATAGTGCCCATATCTAATACGGAAGGCTGTTTTAGTGACATCCTTCTCCTTGATCTTGAGTGGGTGATAACCATACCTCAAGTCAATCTTTGAAAAACACTTGGCTCCTTGAAGTTGATCGAAGAGGTCGTCGATACGAGGCAATATGTATTTGTTTTTGATAGTTACTTTATTCAATTGCCTATAATCGATGCATGGTCTTATAGATCCGTCCTTCTTTTTCACGAATAGAATTGGAGCTCTCCAAGGTGAATAGCTTAGCCTTATAAAGCCTTTGTTTAACAAGTCCTGTAACCAAGCCTTAAGCTCTTTTAACTCTGTTGACACCATCCGATAAGGGGGTATGGAGATTGGGTGGGTCTCTGGAACTCAATCTCTCGATCTGGGGGTACACCTGGTAGATCATCTAGGAAGATGTCCATAAACTCGTGGACCACTATAACATCCTCCACTTTCAGTTCTTCCTTTTTTATATCCTTAACAAATGCCAAATATCCTTGACAGCCCTTTCGCAATAAATGTTGGGCATACATTAAGGATATGAGGTTTCCAAGAATCTCACTTTGTTCACCTAAAAATATGAAGGAGGGTTCCTTCGAAATATTGAAATTAACTGTCTTATTATAGCAATCCAAGGTGGCATGACAATATGCCAACCAATCCATATCTAAGATGACGTCAAAGCCTGTTATATCCAACAACATTAGGTTTGTCGTCATATTTGCTTCTCTGATTCTCACTTTGCATACGTGGTAGCCTCATTCAATTAGGAGGGTGCCTCTTACAGGCATAGTTACTAAGAATAGACATTCTAATCTAATAACTTTTTGCGTAAAGTTCTTAGCAAAGAATGGTGACATATAGGAATGCGTAGAGCCAGAGTCAAACAAAACATATGCAAAGTTTGATTAAATCAAAAGGGCACTTGCTACCATCATATTGGACACATGAGCATCCTGATGAGTTAAGGTGAATACTCGAGCTGTCCCTCAGCCTGCTAAAGCTTGACCTCGACCACCTTGTCCTCTGCCAGCTCCTCTTCCAGTTCCATTGCCTCTTATAGTTATTGGGGCTCTATTGGCTGATTGATTAAGATGTACAGATCCTTGGCTAGATCTCATGTGGAGTTGAAGGAAATCTCTCTTGAAGTGGCCTTGTTAACCATATTGGAAATAGACCCCAGTGTTGTTGTTGCCAAAACGAGCTCCGAAGTAGTTTCTTTCACACTTAGGGCATCAGGGCTTTTGCTGACCCCCTGTACTACCCTGCTGATGTTGTGGTGCACTAGCGGTAGAGGGTATATGTCCAACGGTTTTAGTGGATGTAGAACTTCCTCCGCAGCCATGTGACTTCTTATCTTGTTTCCTTTTTCTCTTGTTATTCTAATTCTCCTTGCGCATATCTCTTTCTTCCATTATATGAGCAATGTCGACGGCTTCTATGTAAGATGAAAAATCTCATATTCATGATCTCACCCTCGAAAATAGGGAATCTAGAAGGCCTCAACTAAACTTCGGATCCTTTGTTTCTCATCTAGAACCACGTGAGTAGCATATTCGAACAACTCTATAAACAAATTGTCGTATTTATCGACGGTCCGTGCTCCTTATCGGAGTGTCTCAAACTCACTCATCTTTGCTTCTCGTATGCTCTTTGGGATAAATTTATCATAAAAAATCCTCTTAAAGTCCTTCTATTTGAGGGGTAGGGTATTACTGGCCATGCCCTTCTTCCATGTTCGCCACTAGCGGTCCGCCTTTCCTCTTAATTGAAAGATAACAAAGGTCACTCTTCAGGGTTCAGGGCACTTTAATGTATCAAGGATTTGCTCACAGTCATCTAGAAAATATTGTGGGTTTTCTTTTGCTTCTCCTACGAATGTTGGCAATTTAGCTTCATGACTTCTTAGGTCTTGACCTTAGCCCTAACCCATTCTTGAGGAGGAGGTGGGTGTGGCATCTGTTGTGTCTCTTGCACTCTCACAGCATGTATTGATACCTGTGAGCCATCCTTAGATGACTGCCCCACTAGAAGTTCCTTCAACCTATCTACCTCATTCTGCATCGCCGCTAGTGCTTCCATTACAACAGCTGCATTGATTTGTGGTGTTACTCCACCAATTCTCCCAGGGTTTACAATGGGTATTTCCCTATTTTGTGCATGGTTCCTTCCTACACGGTTAGGCATTTCCAACCTTGTACCTGCTGATGAAGTGGCTTGAGGGACCAAGGCCCTGCCAGACCTTGTGCTGATTCCATAAGTGTTTGATTGCCCTCATGCCATCTAAACTTATTCTACACATAAAAATAACTTATATTGTCACCATTATGCTTTCAAGGATAAGACACGAAAGAAAAAGGATTTAAACTCTATAGAGCTTTTAGTGGATCTTCGTTCTACGGTTGCGTTGCAGTCACGACAATAGGGGAGGGCCCACTAAAGACACCTTACTCTATAGTCACTAGGAGACCTAACAAGCTTCACTCTTATACCAACTTTGTAATGACCCATTACTTGGGCACATGACTAGCACAATGATGAATCTCCCATCACTGTAAGCCTTTTTATAATTTCTACCCGCGAGTTAAATTACTAGTTATTTTATCTCTATGTTAAAAATAACAATTTCCTTATCAAATAAATATGAAGAAAACATATCAAATTTCCTTATTTGTAATATATAGAGATGACTTGTATATAATAATAGATACTTATTATGAAATACATTGTTAAACTGAAATACAAGCCAAAATATGCCAAACCCCTAACCTAGATGTCCTAGACAATTATAGAATAACATAATCTACAACAAAAGAAGGGCCTATCCAATAGCGAGAAGGTCTAAAGTGATATACTCTTTTAGTAGATATTCTTCGCCAGTAACCTGATCTGAACAAAAAGATTTTACAGAGAGTGTGAGATTTAAAACTCAATGAGTGAATCGACCTCGCGTTAATAAAATTCAAATACATCACTAGTAATGCAATTATACCTGAAAGCTCAAACTCAACTAATAAACAGTTAGAAATTCTATATTAGAAGATATAAAGTCATCTAATTCATCCAACGGAATTTGTACCATCAATGACAATATATTCTGGAGAGTGGACATAGGTTGACTCACCAAATTTATTTATATCTGCCATGACGCACAACCTCATTCTCTCCGCTAGGGCACCTCATGGATCTATTATTGACCCGGGTTATATCCCTATCGAGGGAATCATTGTCTCCTCACTCGTTGGTCAAGACACCCTTTAAACTGGGTTTTTCGCCTTGCCATGAGAGGGGGTACTATTCCGCTCAACAACAATCAATAATACAATATTTCATATCATAATTAGAAATACAATGTAATATTCATTCATATAATAGGTATCGTATATAACTATATTACAGGTTTATAAACTATAAATCAAGATAATAATTAAGTTGTCTTTGAAAAGATTCAAACTTTATATCATTATGAAATACTTGTTTATTTTATCCATACTTCTGGATTAATTTGAATTACCTCCCTAGATTCTTCACTCCGAATCCAATCTACCCCTATGAGTCTTGGGAGTGTCCTACGACATACTTTTTATCATCAATGATGCTAAAATCCTATTAAAATAAGGTTGTTTTACTCACTTGGATTCCGTTCGAGTATTACTTCTCTAAGTCATTACGGATAAGAGCACACAAGTGAATTTCAGTGTTCGCTATGAAAAATTTCATGAAAAGTTAGAGAAAACATGTTAGAGTTGTTTTTGTATAGATACAGTTCATACATATGGTTACTATTTATATGTATGGTTACTATTCATATGTACAGTTACTGTTCATACTAGAAATAGTAAATACAATCTATAAAAGAGTACACCAGGTAAGTTCCCAAGAAAAAATGGAGGGTCGCAATAGATATACTTAAGTACCAGGTCTTTCCTTAGACAAAACTTTCCTGGACATATATTCTTCATAGTTTACATTCTATTTTGGTAATTAGAGAATCAAAATACATATAAGTGACTAAGGATAGTTCTTTTCTGATGTGGAGGATCAGCTAAAGACGGAACCACAGAACATACTTAAGAATATAACTTTTAAAATTTGAAAGACATAAAAAAGGCATAGTATCCTCACTTCAGATCTAAATTGAAAAGGAAATGCCTAAAATCTCATAGACCTAGCGCTGGAGCAAGAGAAGTTTAAGGAGAGAGAAGAAGAAAAGTTAAAGGTGTGAGTTTAGAAGTGAAATAGAAGGACCTATTTATAGGAAAAATCAAGGGTACTGTTGACATTATGCGCTAATAAAATATTCAATTTAATATTTATGAAAATTACATTTTTATTAAAATAATTCAATTTATATGCGTTTTAATCATTTAGTTTACTGTGTGATTCGAAGGCGGCTTTACTATTAGGAAATTAAAAGGAAAACTATTCTTTCTCCTTAAACCTTTAAGATTCTTTTCAATTCAGTCCTTTCATTTTAGTCCCTAAGGGTATCTTCTCATATAAAATGTCATTTTCGCCTACGAATTTCTTTCTAGTTTCCTCTTTTGATCAAACACATCTAGTACTTGACATTTTGATTGTATATGTGAACAGTACCTTATACGTGAATAGTGTTATACAAGTGAATAATATCATATATTGAAATAGTAATTGTAGTCTGTGAACACACATTTATACTTTATTTTTCATAGGTATTACAATAAATACTTAGACTAAGATTCTTCCTAAGTTAAACTTATAGAATTCAACTTCCTCTAACTTACCTCAATGTTTCTTGTGGCCTTCCCTTCAATTCTTCCTTAGAATTATGCCTAGATTGCTATTCTGAATTTCTAAAAATTTCTCTTTTTCTCTCTCTCACACACAAACACACACACACACACACACACACACATACACGCACGCACGCACACACATTTCTACTTTGTTTTTTTTCTCTATGATGGTGTATATGAATTTCTTACTTCTAAACTCCTATTTATACTATTTTCTAGTGTGAAAAGACCTTCTACTCCTATGATGTCATTTGTTATCTAAGCATGAATTTTATTAATATTTTTCTTGTTAAAATCCAGAATATTTCATGCCCACATTAGACTGCAGTTCGACGGTTGACTGTTGTATGTATAGCAATCACCTGCTCTTTCTCTAGACTTCGATTTATTGTGTTTTGGCTATAGCCAGTTGACTTTTATTCTTACCAGTTGACTTGCTTAAAAAATTAGTCTTATTAAGCTAACAGTCAACTAGGATCTTTCTGACAGTTGACTTCTTCATCTTTCATTGCTTATTTTGTGACTTTTGTTTAGCTTTTTAATCATTTTATTGTTTCCCTAGAATTTCCTTTTTTTCTAAATTGCTTAAAAAAAGTTCTCATTATCAAAGTCCAAGAATAAATTTTAGGATGTTATAGTAGTGATGGGCAAGTAGAGACTTTCAAAGGAATGCTAGTTGGGAATGGTTATACTAAAAGGCATGGGATTAACTATGAGGAAACCTTCTCACCAGTAGCCATGCTCAAGTCTATCCAAATTTTTCTTGCAATAGTTGCATACCATGATTATGAAATCTGGATAATGGATGTTAAAACTGCCTTTTTGAATGGAAACCACTAAGAAAAGATCAATATGTGACAATCAAAGGTTTTGGATCTAGAGATCAATATGTCTCTTCACTCACAAGTTAGCCCTCTCTATCCTTTCCATCACAAATTTGGTCATAGCTTGATCTATGGATGGTGATTGTTGGTTTTAATCAAGCAAAATCTTAGGAAATTTCTTGTGGAATCCTCTTCTTTTTCTGCTTTTTGGCATAACTCAAGCCCTAGGTTGAGAACTTGTAATTTTTTGAACTGTGGGCTGATCTATGCTCTCAAATCACTTCCATGGTACAACTAATGTGTTTGGTAGTTTAAATTGGTTAGAAGGCATTTAATGGGAGCATTTGAGAGATAGGTTGATTGTGGTTGTCATAAACTTCATATTTGCTGTCATAGGAAATGAAAATTTGAATTTTGGTGAACCCAATCTTGATTTTTAAGTTTGAAAAGGGTTTGAATATGTTTTAAAATTAGTTTCCATGGATTAAAATGTTGGTAAATGACCAATGGAGGCTTAGGAATGAAAGGGCCTATTTGGGATTGACTTAGCGTGAAATTTTGCACTTTCGTATTGGTATTCTGACTTGCACTGCTACAACGGTGCGCTAACCATTGTAGAGGTGGCAAGGTGCAGGTTCTAGCACTGCAATGCCAGATTTGGGTGCTACAATGCTAGCCTCCAATTTTTTTGTTTTCTGGTCCATTTCAAATTGTCATAACTTTCTCATTTAAAATTCATTTTTAATAAATTATATAGCATTGAAAATCTTTTTGAGTCTAATTCACATGAAAGTTCTTTACCATCTAGAAGATATGACTAAAAAAGTGACAAAAGGTTAGAAACTATGGCAAGCATTTCCTTCTCTTATGATTTTGACATCTTTTTACATGGTTTTGTCATAGGGATAGATTCTTTAACATACCTTCCACATCAATTGGGACTAGTCAAGGTAGATAAGCATAGCTCAGATCAAAGGTGAGGGATAACACCATTTCTATGATATTTTGAGTGGCCTTTTTATTCCTAATAATAATATTAAAAACCCTCATTATATATGATGGTAAATAATTAGTTGAATATACAACTTAGTGGAAGAAATTGTGATAGAAAAACCTCTAATGTGGAGGGTTAACTCCACTATTACTTCATTGCATATATAGTGGCTTTATATAATCTTGTTTCAAATTAGGAAACTAATCTTGGCAAGGTGAAATTTTGTTGGGAATTACATGCATTACAAAAGTATGACAAGTGTTCCTTTGCTTGTAGAATTCATTTACCATGTCTGGGTGAGTTGGTTAATTATTATGTGTTCTTCGTAATTGAAACTTGCTCTTCATGACTGGATTATGTTGGGATAATTTTATATGCTGGACTTATTTGTTATTTGAGCATGAATTATGTGTATTGTGAAACACAAAGGATGTTTGTGTGGCTCTCCTACGTATATTATACGGGTGACCCCAATTGTAGGAAGTGGTGCATTGTGGGAAAAGCCCTAGAATAACTGTTGGAAGTAGATATATGATTTACTTTACATTTGGCAATATGTGATGTGTAGTGGATTACATGGTGTGGTGACTATCCTACTATCTGTAAAGCATATAGGTATTCTATATATTGTTCATTAATTGTAATCCTTTCTGGTATCGATATTACCTATTATTGTAAATGTCATTGATGAATGTTGTGTATTATATGAGAAGCCAAAGTGGCTCTCTTGATAAAGGTAGATTAATGGTAGTGCAAAGAGCTGTGTAGCCCTCTCACACTATGACTAATAATAATATATGAGAAGCCTAAGTGGCTCTCTGCATCACAACCCAACTCCAGGCACGTGATGATTCCCTATGTCACTGTAAGCCTAAACTATTCTCCTATATTTCCTTATTAAAAAGTGGTTTCATTAGCTTAATTCATTATGCTCTTTTAGTTTAAAACTTATCGAAAAATTCAAATTATCCTTTATGGCTTAAATGTTATCCCTGAAAATTTAGTTACTGGAAAGAGGGGTGGTCACAATGGATATACTTAAATACCAAGTCTTTCCTATCCAGAACATTTTCTAGATATGCACTCTTACATTATTACACATTTTAATTTAAATACCAAGTTTGTGTTTATCTTAATTTAAATAAACTCATCTATTTATATTTTAATTTCAAAATCAGTTCATGTACAGAAATTTACTTCAGATATAAACAAGTTCCAAATCTTTAAAGAAAAAATTAACATCCATAAATTGTAACATCCGGGTTCCAGGGATTTGTTATTTTTGTGAGTAATTTTTTTTGCAATGATAGTGGTACCAAATTTTTCATGCTAGAATTATTATATTGTTTGCATTGATATGTTGGTATGTGTGGAATTCCACTATTGGTGGTTATATGAGTTGGGTGGTTGTTTAATAATTAAATTCGAAATATTGAATTAGTGTGTGGTACTATGTTTTAAATAAAAATATGGCTAAGTGTTAGATATGTTGACTTGTGTTGATTAGTCAAGGGACATGGAGGGGATTTTGAGTTTCCTTACTATCTTATATTTTCCATCCCTCCTGATGCACTTATACAAAACATACACATATACACACATATTCTCATTCCTCATCTCCTCTCTCTCACTGGATCACTCTCTCCTAGCCCTCACCATTTTCTCCTCTTCAAGCTGGCAAGTGGTAGCATTTCTCCCTTCCTTTGGTAGCTCTTCAAGAAGCAAGTAATAGTTTTCTCCATCTTTTCTCTCATTTTCACACTATAGAAACCCTAGGAGTGGGTTGGGATAATTATGAATTTAAGGGCTTGAATTGGCTTGGTATTGTTCTATTGTTGTTACTTGAGCATTGGGAAGTTTTGTCGTAGAGAATTTTGTTGATTAAACTTGGGTTTTGGGTGAGATTTATGATTAAGTCAGTAATTTGGGGGAATTGGGATGTTTTTAGCTATTAACCCTTGAGTAGTAATTTTCTTAGCTTTGTGTATACAGTTTTAGTTGTTTTGGGTTGGGCATACAACATGTTTGGGTAGGAATGGGGTTAGAATAGTTTTGAGAGTAATGGAGAGGAGATAAAGTATTTTGGTTGTGAATATATTATCTACTAGTTGACCGTCATGTGGGTAGCGGTCATCTAGTTGCCCTCAATATCGTGTCTAGTTTTGAAAGAAGCACATCGGTTAACTGGCAAGTCTCTAACGATCGACTTGTTGTTCTTGAGCAAAAATGGCAATCTTAACAGAAGCGTATCGGTCGACTGGTAGACCTTCAATGATCGACCTGTAGTTTCTGAGAAGAAATGGTATTTTGAAAGTAGTGAATTGATCGACTAGTATGGTGTTAATAGTCGACCGATAGCTCTCTGTTACCCTACCCAAATTTTTGGGAAAAATTGGTAGGTTGCCTCAGGATGTTGTTTTAGAATGCTAATTAAATTCTCCTCTTTTATGCACTTAATTATTAGGGTATAAACTCTAGAGTATTGGGACTTCCTTGCCTTCCGAACTATCACACATGGTGAAGTATAACTGGTAGTAAGGTGAGTGGAACAACTTGTTTTCTCCCAAACTTCATTTGGACCCTATCTATTAGAAACTTATAAATTTCCTTAACAAGATTCAAGAGTTAATGGTTAACCAATTGAGTGGTATGTCCTTTAAATTGTGGTAGTGGCATGGTAAATTAAATTAGTATGGATACAAGAATCCTTGATGTATTGGCATTGTGTAGATTTAATGGCATCATGCAATGATTTCAAAATTAGATCGGACTGGCAGGTTGGATCAGTGATCGGGAGGTCCAATCCGATCTTATGAAAAAAAAACCATTTTGCTTTCAAATAGGTACAGAACTGGTTGAACCAGTTTCAGACCAACAAAACTAGGGGAACTGGCCAGGTGACCGGTTCCCTCCGTTCTAACCTTTGCCCTTTTATTTTAGCTTACAATGTTGTTTCATAATGAAGAAAAGGGTGGAGAAAAAAGCTGAGGGGAGAGGGGGAGAGGGGGGAGAGAGAGAGAGGAGCTGTTCCAGTGCCCCACCATTAAAGCCCATGTGATCTTCTTGCCAAAGAAAGAACACATCGACGAAGCTCCACTAGGATAGCTGAACTGCAAAATGGAAAAAAGGAGAGAGAATGTCTTGTTGACGGTGCTGTATAATGGAAGGTTTGGACTTTGGAGAGAGAGAATTTGTATCAAATGAAAAAGTAGCTGTTGACTGACAATATAGGATATGATGACCTATGAAGCCTATGCTATGCATTGGGAAAAAAAAAGGCATCGTGAGACTAAAGAGAGAAAGAATGAGAGTATGATTTTAAAATATCATAAAAATTAAAAAGTAGTACTTATTCAAAGCATGATGTGTTCTTTTTTTTTTTTAAACAATGTCATAGAAAAAATAGGTGAATAAATTAACAGAAAGAAGTAGAAAACACTTTTTTTAACAAATTTTATAATTATGTAAAATGTTTTATTATTTTTAAATATATTTTATTATTTTTTAATATTTTTTAAATACTATCTGTTCGACCATGGTCCAACCATTGACCCTTGAATCAGTGTCTTTACCAGTTCAATGACCAATCCAATTTTTAAAACATTGGTATCATGAATTGTTCGTCAATACATTTGTGACGTGCTGGAGTTTTTGGCACTTATGCTTACCCTTATGTCAGAGTTATTGGCATTGGTGATCACCATACCTAATATGTGATGGAGTTATTGGCACTTATATTATTTACATTGTGTCAGAGTTATTGACACTTGAAGTTATTTAAATTTCGATATGATTCTTGGGGTCCCTAGATATGGTGAGGCTTGGTCATGGTGATGTAGGAGGAACTTTGTGAATGGTGATTTTATTGTTGCATTTAATGTTGGTTAGTTGTTTGCTCATTGAGTATCTATTACACATGCTCTTTGCTCTTAAATCTTTTCAGAGTCCGTATTCGAGGAGGGTGACGAGTTTGAAGAGTCGTCAGATCCAGAGTCCACCAATCCACCTTGAATCCTTGTGTTAGTCATCGCTTCCTTTTGATTTTGGTAAATGATTAATCTAGGCATCGCTCTGTGATTACGCAGGATTGCCTAAGACTTTTGTGTGTATTTTGAAACTCGATTCAGGGATATGGTAATTCTTTTGGGAATGTTTGATGGAAGACCATCTATTCTTTTGTATAAAATTATCAAGCTTAATAGAAGGAATGAAATTTCCATTTTATATCTTTTGTGTTGTACAATGAAATTTCAATCTATTTGTATATGTTAAGAAGGAATTGTGGCTATAATGCGCTTGTTGGGTTGTGTCAGAAGGCTTACAGTGTGAGAGTGGCCTCACTACTGTACTGGTTACATGTTGTGTTTTGGGGATATGACATAAATATAGACAAAAAATTGTCCAAATGGATAAATCCAACATATTCATCAAAAAGAAAGTTTAAACCGAATCTCCTAGGTGACCTATGACATTATAGAGCATCCTAGACAATGAACTGAAATAAAAAGACATAAAAGCAATAAAAGCCCGACCCCATAATAAGATAGGCGACGATGATCTCCGTTACTCCTCAGATGAGAGCTCCTCAGTAACTGAATGATCTATACAAGAAAGTATATATGGAGGGTATAAGTTTTAAACTCAGTGAGCAGCATGGTGATACCATAGCCAAACCCAAATACTACGCAAGTTAAACAATAAGTCTGAAGGCAACAGTTAAACATGATACAACATAGAACAACAATCATTACAAAGTCAACATTTCAATCTCAAATATTAGCATAAACATATGTGATACTTATCTAGTATCGAGGTGCCTATAGAGAGTACTCTGAACCTGGTCCTCCTCTTCCTCCTGCCTACTAACGTACAATACATCATGATGCTAAGGCAACCTTCAGGAGTACTCTCAATTCGGTCTGCTATCCTACAGTGAGATGTGTCAGTCACTCGTTCTTTGGCAAGGTGACCATTGGGAGTCCTGCTCAACCCAGTCCGATCCCTACACCCTTGTCATTCCGAGAAGGGAACCGATTCCACAATCTAATCATACATTCAATAATCAAAATGCAATCATGATGCATGCAAGTTCCCTTCTTAGGAAGCTCGTACTTGGAATCCTTGCTAACCCAACAATTTAAAACATGATGCTATACAATATTATCTCATGGTTGGGCCTAGACATCACAAAGTCGGCCCATTTAAAAATGAGCCTACACAAGCCGACCCGTTTAGCCTGCGGGCAAAACAAACGGGGCTTGTTGGCTGGCCAGTTTTTAAAAAAAATAATAAATTTTTTATATAAATATATTATATTATTTAGTATATAAATAACACTACTTTATCACATTTTTAAATTTTATAACATTATATTCAATAATTATAATGACTTTAGATATGAAATTTTTTTGTAATTTTTTAAAAATAAATATAAAATTTTTAAATTTAAATATAATATAGTTAATTTAAAAAAATGAAAACTTAAAGTGAGTGTTAATGAGTATTCACAATAAAGTGAGTAACTGAGTATTCACAATATGAAGAAAACTTGTGCAGTTTTACTATTGCCTAATGAGTATTCACAATTAATTGAGTGATTTGCTGGGAATGAGATATAACACTAGGACCATTGAAAACTCTGTCCATGAGGGGATTTGGAATTTCAGTACATTTTGTTGTTCTACACTTCCAGTGATAGTGAATGGATTTCATTTCATATGTTCAAAAAAATTAAAAAAATAAAATAAAAAACCTAGCCTGTGGGCCAGCCTGCACCCAACCTATTTTTTGCCAAGTGCTAATGTCATCATTCTCATTCATATGCATACAACCATCACATCAATGTCCGTTCCTACGTTTGTCACTATGTTCTCAATCAACTTAACCTAAGCGCATATTATCTAACTTATGGAGCTAAGATAATTCTAGGGAATCATCAAATCCACTCACCCGGATTCCTTGCTAATTTTTAAAGTGTTCTACTGCAATCCTTCAAGTAAAGGATGTCATGATGGATCTTTCCTACTGATTATTAAAAATTAAAAGGGTTAAAACTTAGAACAAAAAATTGAGTTAAATTCGATTCTGACTTTTATGCGCTATTTCAGTCATATCTTCCAAATGATATGGAATTTTTTAAAGAATAGTTCTGACTGAAACTAGACAAAAAGAGCTTTCTGTTGATAGGTGGCTCGTTAAAATTGGAATTTTATTGAGGGAGATATGGCCGATTCAATGTGCAGGAAGATTTATGAAATTGAATTCGAAATTAACTTATCTTACCTTGTTTGTGACTTTCATCTTGAAGTATTTCCTTGAAGCTCTTGATTAGGGTTTCAAATTTGCAGAACCTAATATATGTTTGGGTGTTGTTTGATGGTCTGGGGGATAGGGTTTAGTGTGGCTAGGGTGTTCTTGTTTTGGTAGAGGGAGAGAGAAAGAGAGAGAAAGATGATGGCTTCTATGAAGAGAGGGGGAGGAGAATGAGTGAGTAAGGAATTTGTGAAGGCTTAGGGGTCTATTTATAGGTGGGGGTTTATGCTTAATTAGGAGGAAAAATTTTAAATTTAATTAGGATTATATAGATTTGTGTTTATCCTAGGTTTATTCATTTATTAATATTTTATCTTAGTTATTTTATTTTATTTATCTTGTTTCTAGAAGGTTTAATCCTATTAGGTGTATTATATATTATTTCCTTTGTTTAATTTTAAAATAGGACATCTTAGATCTTGGCTTATCCTTATTAATATTTATCTTATGTTATTTTATTTTTTAGTATTTCTTTGTTGCTTCTAGAAGATCTAATCCTATATAGGTTTATTTCTTATGTATTTGGTTTTATTTTTTTTTTTAAAACTAGGTAGATTCACACCTAGCTAGATTAGGTTTTCTATTAATTTTTATTTCTATTGTGTGATCTTAATCCCATTAGATTGTGTCATGATATTTTAACTTAGTTAATATTATTTACTTTATACTTCTAGAAATTAGGTTAAAATATTATCTTTCAATATAGGTTTATCTAATATCTAACCACTTAGTTATTTTATATTAGATTTAGGTTATCGTTACCCTATCTTATTTAAAGCCGCCTTCTAGAACTCTAGGTTAATTATTAATTAAATACTTTCTCTCTTATTTATCCCATTGCTTAATTATTTTATCCTTATTATCATAATCATCATATTATATATATATATATATATATATATATAATCAATTACCATTATTAATACCCATTATTATATATCCATTTTTTGTTTAATCGAAAATGCATAAATGTATCTTACCTTAATCTTCCCTATTTATTATTTTTGTATTAATTTTAGCGCCATTATTTATTTATTTGATATTAATATTTATCATATTTATTTTATTTACTTTACTCATTTTCCTAATTATTATTATTATGTAATATTATTCTGTATATTCTTTTGATCCTATTTCCTAATTGGGCTTCCTTTCTAACATTACTATTTTTTTTATAACTATAGGTCCATTATGCTTTCCTTTCCCCTTCTAATTCCTACTGGCCTCATTCCCTAAAGCCCAAGAACATGAGATTGCATAAAATACATTACACAAAAAGAAGATAACAAGAAAATTTGGAATTTTCACTTATGGGTATTACACTTTGGATGATGATGGACTAGTGGTAGTATAAAGAGCCGTGTGGCCCTCTCACACTATGACTAATAATATTATATAAGAAGCCTATGTGGCTCTCTAGATGATGATTGACTAGTGGTAGTACGAAGAGCTGTGTGGCCCTCTTGCACTATGACTAATAATTTTATATGAGAAACCTGTGTGGCCCTCTCAACGTATGATTGATGTGCACATAATTATAGGCCCTTGTGGCTCTTGCGAGTACAAAGATGAGGACATAGTGAAAAGCATGTGTGACCCTCTCAACTATGAAAAGTGAATAAAATGAGAAGTCGATGAAGTTAGTTAATTTTCTGGTGATGCACTTTGAATTATGCTATTTACATATTCATATATCTATTTGACTAATAGTATAATTGTGATTGAGTTGCGATAGTTATAGTGTTGGTATTCTAATACCACATAGATTATGTGGTGACCATATTTATACTGAAGGATGGGACCTTTCTAAGGTTCTATCCCTACGAGTGGTACACATTACATTTTCATTCTATGGTTAATTGATTTCTCATTGAGTACTATTACTCACCCTCTTTTGTATAGCCAACGAGTCTCCGTAAGATGAATAACAGAGCCTTCGAGTCATCAACCTTGCTGTCTTGGGTTGGTGATCATGTTATTGCAATATTGGTGGGTTAAGTCTCTCTACAGTAGAATAGAATACCTAGGGCTGTTTTAAGCAATGTGATGGAATTGTTGGTGAATTATTTCATATTTTACTTCTGCAAATTGAGAATATTGGTTACATTTGGATTTAGTTAATATTGTAATAAAAGGAATTCCATTATGTATCATCAAATTCATCTTATTATACTCTATGTGTGTGGATTATGAGTGATATTAGGCTTACGATGATGGACAGAGTCTACCTCCATGCCAGTCACGTCACTGAACTGGGGCGTGACATGAGTAAAGTATCAACTGTACAAATATATGTATATAAATATGTTTCTATTCAGTCACAATTAGGACTACTATAGAATCAAAGTTTAGCATATTCACAATCTAGTTCATATACAAGCAATAGAGATCAAAT
Organism: Biancaea sappan; assembly: GCA_037074585.1. Classification (NCBI taxonomy): domain Eukaryota; kingdom Viridiplantae; phylum Streptophyta; class Magnoliopsida; order Fabales; family Fabaceae; genus Biancaea; species Biancaea sappan. Next base: position 68,324,446 of record CM073490.1, read on the forward strand.
TTGGACTATGCATGGTGCACAATTTCGAATCATTTCACAAGTAGTTGCAATACACAGTTAGCAAGAGCAATCAATTTCACTCTTCACAGCATAAAATTTCATTTAATTTCCCAATCTTTTTATCTGCCACCCCTATTTCACCCCTTGTTCTCATTATACATTTATATTATTCATGAGCCAACCTTATCACACCCCCGTCCATGAGACATTTGTGTTGGCCAATATCAATATGGCCATAATGAGTTATTTCCACCTTGATTTCACCCCTATAAGATCCCATGATTCACCCTATACCCTAAACCCATACTTTTCATTCACAAACACAAACAATGTGAAGCATCAAGCATCAACTGTCATTTGAAATTTAGTGGTCACATATCAATTATCAAGAAGTTCAATCAAGCCATAACAATTCCCATCACCAAATATATGTTTGATTGCATGCCATTAACATCCATGAGTTACATACTTGCATCACATTCCAAGTGATAATTGACATCATTATCATACACACTCTTATGTTTCATTGTAATAGCATGGATACATAGCAAATTAACATATTCAATCATATATATGTGGATATATATTCATCTATGTTTGTTTATTTCATTTGTAGCAGTTTATCACAAAATTTCCCATATGTATGCATCACATTTAAGTATTTGCTTAGACATAGTCCACATTAAGCATTCATAGATTTCTTAAACATCTAATCATTTTTGAACTCATATAATCACAGCTTGATCAAAACAATTATACATATCGAATTCTACTAAGAATTCTAAGAGAAAACAAGCAAGGTAAAGTAGAAGTTCCCTCACAATGACATCTATATATCACACCTTATTTGCAAGTAATTTCTAACATTATTATAATGTTATTCTTTACCCATGAGGCTAACAATCTCTCATTGATAGTTCCATGTCTCGATCCACTAATGACGTACTCTGACTTGAATTGAACATATGAACCATCATTAACAAATCCATTTTATGCATATTCATTATTTTACAATTATGAACCAAGGTCCATATGATACCACAACCCTCTCGTATAATTGTACACAAGTTACTTTGCATTAACTTACATTCAACATATATGCCATTACTATATAATCATCTTTGTTGCATATTCATTGCTCTACAATTCATCTAAGGTGCATCTTAATCATTCATTCATATGGCATGCTTTTTAGATAGTAGTGAAAAGAATCAAGGTAAACACTTTTGAGAGTAGGGCTAGCTTCTCACTTGATAATCGTAAAGAGTTCTACATCCCCCTACTGGATTGTCTCCGACTAGGAAGAACAACACCATAACCAAATTACTTGCACAACTTACCCTTCAACACCACAAAGAAAGAAGGAATAAGATCAAAATCTCTTTATTGTAAGCCAAAGAAAACTACAGCAGCAACATAGCTCACTAGAACAGCAAGAAAAACTCAAAACAAACTAACCTTTTACTGTGTTACACTACTGCAATAGTAACTAGTAGAGCAGAAAACATTGTTGCTCTATTTTTCTACCAACTTAGTCAACCTTTGCATTGGCCACTTAACCAAACCAAAACTTAATCATCTAGTATCCACAGTAAAGATAGAGCTACTTGACATGATAAGCAAAAAATAAAACCCAATATGGTAGAAAAATTTTCAATTTAACGTCCCCAACTCTCAATTTCACAGTTTTGTCTTACTCTTCTTTTCAAACTCAAAATTGAAACTTGATCTTAGAAGATAAGAATCCAGACCTCAAATTCTCAAGTATTTCCTATTTTCCAACATATAACAAGGGAACAACACAAAGAAAAGTGCACAACTATAATATGCAGAAGAAAATTGTAATTTAGCTCTTTACCTCTCAGTTCAATGCTTTTTGTTCTCAATTCTTTTTCTACTCTCGGTCACGGTGAAAGGAACTAGGGTTTTTGGCATTAAAAACATCAAGAACAATTTATACCAAATGAATTTTAAAGAAAAACCCTAAAACAAAAGTTTTAACTAGTAGAATCAACTTTGTTTTCCATGAAAATTCCATAGAAGGGTTAGGAAGGTACTTACTTCGATGTAGACACCTTCAAGCTTTCAAGAACAACCACTATCCATGTTCAAACCAAGAGACGGCTGAACCTTCTATGAATTGCACCTATCTTCCAAGAATTGGTCTAAACGGTCACCAGTCACCACTACAAAGCAAACAATTGGTTGAACAACCCCAAAACCTCCAAATCATATCCAAGATAATGGAAGAATGATAGTGGATGTTGATCAAGAAGGTGGTGAAGAATTTTAGATGAAAAACTCTTCCTTGTAAGCCTTGAACCAAAAACGACTCAAATGACTTGCAGAAGCAACACAAGTGTCTTTAAAGTACAAGTCAAACCAGTAGCAATGCAACTAGGAAGATAGCTATGGTGCCTTGGTAATATAGATTGTTACAAGAGGGTTTTCTAGCTACAGCTCACCTACACTAAGAGGTTGAGGGAGAGGAAGGGTTACTATGCAGTTGAGAAGGAGAAGTCAGATTACAAGAGTCATTGAATTCTAAACAATTTTGTCACAGGTGGCCACAAGGAGTTCAAAATTAACATAAGGTCTAGCAGTAAGGAGCAAGAGCTCACTAAAGAAGAAGAGTCAAAAATTTGATATTTCAGCCTTAGCAATGAACACTGATGTATTGGATGATTGTTATGTTTTGACTTTTGTGATTTTTAGTTCAGTAGCATGTATGTTTTGAATTGACAATGGAACAACATTAATTGGAAGATCAATGTGCAATTTTCCCATTTTAGTTTTTCACTTTGTTTTATGTGAAGGGATATTACCAACATGACAATTTAGCATAGTTTAAGCTAACAATTTTATGAAATTACCAAGTGCACAATTTAAGGGTAACACATGTCATTTCAATCCAAAAGCCAAAGTCACAAATCCTAGGATCACAGTTACATTCATGGAAAAACTTGACATACCTAGGATTATTCATAGTACAAGGACACCAACATAAAACAAGAGAAGAAAAGAAAACCCAAGACCCAAACAACATATACATTACCGTCTTCCTTCAATGGAATCTTTTGAGTTCCTCTACTACCTCTATTTTTTTGTTCTTTTCAAACTCCTTCTCTAACATTTGTCTACAATCTTAAACATCATCTCCATGATGCATGGTGGTCTACTCTTTCATATTCATTTCCATAATCACTTCCTCTAGTTTGTTTATCTTATCCTGCCCCTCGTGGGTAACTTCCTAGCCATGTATGTAGTAAGGGCCATCAAGCCATTGAAAAAAAAAAACAGAATTTTTCTTGCTCCAAATAGCATATTGTCATCACTTAAGCATAGATGGGGGATTTACACATGGTGGTGAAAAAAAATTAAGACATTGGTCAAATTGGAACCTTGGGCACTGAATTGCCTCCCAAAACTCTGAGGTCAGAACAACAATTTCCTTCTCCTCTCATTGAATTTTCTAGTTACAGTGCACAAGATAGTTGTAACACTCATATATATATATATATATGTATGTATGTATATGTATATGTATATATATAGATGTATATATATTATCTGAATGGCACTTGTAAAATTTTTATGTGTTACATGTAATATATGTTGTATGAGGGACTAAATCAAAAAGAATGAAAAGTTTGTGAATAAAGGTGACAATAAAAATTTGGCTTGTGCTATGATGTGCATAATAATTTCAGGAAATTTTGTGATTTATATGGTGCATGAGTATGAACCACAATAAAATTACCAAAATACCCCTTATTAGTATATAAAACCTCCTACTCCACATAGCCATTTTTCTACAACTCTCCCTACCTTTCCTCCTCCATTTCCTCCTACATCCTTTCTAAACAAACCACCATCTCCCGCCACTCAAGCCTTTCTCTAGTGAGTCCCCATACTCTAGTAACATTCCTCTACTCCAAAAAAAAAAAAAAACAAAGACTTGAGGTAGTGTAGTAACCTTCTCCTTTCCCCTCTTGAATTTTTGCACTTTCATACCCTAGATTTGGGGGAAAATGATTGACAAAAATCATGTGGGATGAGTAAGAAATAATTCCTATATGATCAAATATGGTTTATCTAAGTTGTTTATGCATGATTCTTGGTTATTTATGACTGAAAACAAGAGAGTTTATGAACCCTAACTATGTGATAGTTTGGGGATTTTGAGTCAAAAGATCAAATTGATGTCATATAGTTTGATTTTGACATTGAGAAGTGTGTAAGAATGATTTTAAGGTTGTGGAAGTGTTTAAAAGTCCCAATTTGAGCAATTAATGTGCAGGGCGTTTGGGCAAGGGAAAGAAGAGAAAAAATCATGAAAATTGCACATATGATGCTTCTCTAAGCCATGGCACCTTAGGTGCCACATTTAGCGCCCAAGGTGCTAGGCCTATTGAGAGTTTTAGGTGTTGAGCGCCCTAGGTGCCAACAATGGCGCCCAAGGCACTTTGACTATTATACTCCCTAAACTTTCACCTTCCTCACCCTTTTTCATGCCATATGTTCATAGGGACCTTGAACAACATCAAGCGCTTAACTTAAAAATGGTAGAGAATTTCCATAGCTTAGGGCTGAGGTGAGTGGATAAACCTACCCTACCTTGAATTTGTTTTGGCATATTCCTTATAACTTGCAAATGAGTAGTACTTCTCTTGCCATTAAACCCTACCAAGAACATGGGAAACAAATCATACTTCGGCAAGGTATTTATTTCTTAAATTGGCAAGGAAGCTCATGATGAGAAATGAATTTAAAATGCTAGTTGATAGGAATACGTATGCTTTGTGTTTACTTTCACAACTATCACATGTGAAGCACTTAGTTACTTCTCATTGATAATTTTGATTGAGCATGCTATGGCAAGAGGCATCTTGGTGTGTCTTCTCTCTATGTTGTCGTTGAGCACATTACCAAATATTCATAATGAATTGTGAATGTGCTAAACCATTTTGAATAATTGTGGGCATATCGCATATGTGATTATGATTGATTGAAGTTGGAATGTTCACTTGATTGATTTATTGCCTTGGCATATATAGCATGATGGTGATTGTGTTTGTGATTGTAAAAAGAGGATGACATGGTGGTGCACCCCATGGTGGAGTCAATAAGGGTAGAGGGGGAATAAGGGCGGATATCCTTATTGGAGAGATAAATGAGGGGGGGATGCAGTTGAGGCCACCAGCGACGAACACAATAACGTGGACGGTCCCAAAAAATTGTTAGGGAATGATAGTGAAGACCTTGCTATGTGATTGCTATAAAATTTTGATTTGAGCCTTGGCTCGGAAAAATCTTAATAGCTATTGACTTGAAAGTGTAAATTAATTTTACCTGTATAACTTCACTCATACTAATTTTAATTGTAATTCTTTCAATGCTTTTACCTTTTATTTCTATTAGTAGAGTAATTTTATTCCTCACTGAGTTTAATGCTCACCCCTATTTTCTTTCCAAACATTTTAGATCTACCTATAAGCGAGGAGCCTCCATATAATGAATAACACGGTTAGTGGAGTTAAGTGCCCCATGTATCCAAGGTAACCTTTTTATGTAACCGCCCAGTATCTTGGAAACTGAGTATACTCTATAATCGAGTAGGTGAGATCCTAGGGAGAATTTGCTTGTGAATGGAACGTGTGTTGGATTCGACTTATCAAGTTATTGTTATTCTTTTGAGAACTCCATTGTATGCATTATAGTATCCCGTCACATGCTTGTTTCTTGAGAAAATAGATAGACCGTATGAACTAATGTACAAAATATTATGGCTTGATTAATGGAATCTTCCTTTTCCTTTAAAACAAACGTGTTAGGTTATAACTTTATAGATGTATTTGTTTTATGGATTGCTATCTTAGCGTATAGTCAAGACTTACAATAGTGAGCATGATCTTACGCACCATGTTGGTCTTGTGCTCGTAGTTTGATGGCGTGACACTACTCTTTGACGCACAAGCCATTGCACATTGCAGAAGGTACCTAATTCATCCAATTCCAGAATTAGGGCAGCAAATTCGTTAGGTTGTAGAAGGGACCTCATCCAAGTCTAAAATTAGGGCACTTAGTTCAATAGATTAGCCAAATTAGGGGGAAATTGGCGGAAAACTAGGTCTAAAGGATGCCATGGCTTGCTTTTAAATTCCAAACGGAAGTTAACCAAGAGACTCCAAAGTATTAACAGTGCAAACCATAGGCCGCTCAATTGACAATTTTAAAACCACAAAGTACGAAAGCGAAAACAAACCGAGTCACAAGATTTTTTATGTAATTAATAATTTTCAATGGCATGTGAACTTTTCACTTTTTGTGAGAATATATGGGAATAAATTGGTATATATTATAATTTGTAGATTAAAATTATAATAGATCTATAATTTAGAAAGGTTATGTGTAATTTCCCCTTGAAGATATGATTAAAGGATGGAACCAGTAAATCAATGTTGATTTTGCCCTTGCACAAAGAGGATAAATACATCCAGACGGAAACAGCACTTGGTGCAATTGACTTGACATCTGAAAATTAATTATACATTTCTGCAGCGTAGTACCACGTAAAAAATTTTAAGATAAAACCCAAAGCAAGATGGTGTCTGTGTGTGTATTCAGCTTCAAATAAATAAACGTTGAGATCCTTTCTATTTCTTCGTTTGGCGTTTGTACAGTGGTTACACTTACGAGAACTCCCGAAGAGGACAAAACTAAAACAAAGAAGAAAAACAAGAAAAAGTAACAGGTAAATATCCAAGTCTCCTTGAGTTGCGCAAGGAATTTATATCTACATGTGCTTCACTGTGAAGAAAGCCATAAAGTTCTCTACTTTCTGAAACTCTGGATTGTTAGGTTTGGAAGCTTGTGCCAGCACAGGTCTCAAACAACTCAGCTGTATTTTCACCAGAAGATCACGCTAAACCTTGTCATGTTCTTTGTTTATAATTCTCCCCTGCATTGCCCAAATGAAAACACCAACGTTGCTTACGTAACAAGACCTGCTGATAGTAAACGAAAGTTAAAACTATGGTTATAAGATCCAGATCGGCCTTTTCGGTTCAACTAGTGAATTGGCCATTACAGTTTTAAGTAAACATATAAATTGGTCCCTAAAAGATCTAATTTTTTCATTTAGTTCTTGAAATTTAAGTGTTGAACAACTTGGTCTCTATAAATCATAAATTCAATAAAAATTAGTTCTTTTGAAAGACTGACTCAACAACTATGTTTAACAAGTTCATAACATAAAACTAAGTTGTGTAAACTTTTAAGGACTACGCAATCGACTTGTAGTTTTATGGACTATATTGTTAAGATAGCCTGAAGTTTTTACACTATGATAGTTTTGCAATTGCAGTAGGCCTAGTGAGTGAACCGTTGACATACTAGACCCTTTTTTTTTTGGGGTAATAATTGATTTTATATATACAACAACAACAACAACAACAACAACATAGCCTTATTCCACTAAGTGGGGTCGGCTACATGGATCGCACGACGCCATTGAGCTCTATCAATGACCAACTCTTTAGATATCTCATTTATTAAAAGATCCCGTTCAATAATTTCTCTAAGTGTCCTTTTTGGTCTTGCTCGACCTTTTTTCATAGGGCTCCAAACCATCTGCTCAACTCTCCTAACTGGCGCTTCCAACGGTCTTCTTTGCACATGCCCAAACCATCTTAAACGGTTTTCAACCATTTTTTCCTCAATAGGTGCCACCCCAACTCTACCTCGTATATGATCATTACAGATCCTATCTCTTCTTGTATGACCACACATCCAACGCAACATCCTCATCTCCGCCACTCCAATTTTATGTTCTTGTTGTCCTTTCATTGCCCAACATTCACTCCCATATAAAATCGCTAGTCTTATAGCAGTACGATAAAACTTTCCTTTGAGTTTATCAGGTACTTTCCGATCACAAACAACCCCTGATGCCATTCTCCACTTCAACCACCCAGCTTGTATCCTATGTTCCACATCTCTAATAACTTCGCCGTCATCTTGTATAATTGATCCCAAATACCTAAACGTTGACACTTGTAATACGACCTGATCACCAAATTTAACCTCCAGCTCGTTCCTAGCTTGTCGCTTGTTAAACTTACAATGCATATATTCGGTCTTACTCCTGCTCAGACGAAAACCCTTCGATTCCAAAGTAGCTCTCCATAACTCAAGTTTAGAATTAATCTCTTCCCTTGTCTCTGCTATGAGAACAACGTCATCTGCAAAAAGCATGCACTTAGGGATTTTTTCTTGGATGTGTTTCGTCAGAACATCTAAAACCAAGTCAAACAAATAAGGACTTAAGGATGATCCCTGATGTAGGCCAATTTTAATAGGAAAGTCTCTAGTCTCCCCTCCAGACGTATATGCATTAACAGCACTTTTTTTTTCCAAATATATTATACTAAAGTTAATTTTATAAATTATTCATTATTAATTTCTAATAAAAAATTTCTGGTTTAATGAATGACCAGAAACTAAACCTGTAACCTGGTTGCTTGGTTGCTTGGTTCTTTCACTTATTCAACGTCTGATTTGATTTCAATAACTAAAAGTGAAATACTGACCTCCACTTCAGTAAAAACACATTTTCCAGTTTAAGCATATTTTGGGTTTTAACTAACTATCCAATATCTTAAATATTACTACTGGAAGTTTAAAAGGACACATTAGAAAGTGCATAAAGGAACACATTACCAAATCATTGCTTGAATAATTGTTGCATTCATTTCCAAATAATGTCTCCCATAAATGTAAGAGCTGGAACACCTCTTATCTCTACATCAACTAGTGGTGCCTGGATCATCACCAAACTGGAAAGTTCTGGATCATTCTGGATCATATCAAGAGCACGCATCTGATCCTAAAAAGTTCAAGTACAATAAATTGTCACCCTTAAAAATAACAAAGAATTTTGCAGATAGGAAACTCGTTTAAATTTTGTTGAATGTACTTATTAGCCCCAAGGTTTCCTAAAAAGATTTCTAAGTATTAATTTTAATGGAAACAAATCACTGTTTAAGAATAAAAAGATCCATTAGAAGTAATGAATTAATCTGATCTGTGGTTGATTTTTCTCTTCAATCAGATTGAAATAGTTCCTTTTTGGCCAAGTCAACAATCAATAACTAGGAAATTCTAGAGGATTTCCAAAGAAGCTAGAGTGAATGATCACACGGTTGAAATTTCTGTTGAAGCAGATATGGAGATAAAAATTAAAAGAAGCAACAATTAAGGATGTGCAATTATATCAATGGTCAACAGCAACCAATAAAGGGAAAATATTTACCATACTTCTATATTTTCAAAGAATTTAATACTACTTCCATTTATATTTAGTGATTCTCACCTAAAATTTAGGACCCAACTCAATGATAATTTAAAATTAGATTTAATGGTTTTATCAAATATCATAATAAAATATGTATGGAAGTACTACTGAATTCTTTAGTACTACATAATAGCAAAAAGAACTCCTAGAAAGGAAACAATTCAACTAACATAGAAGGAAAGGAGCAGGGATTAGTGTTTGTTGGGAATTCCATATCAAAGAACCAAAGTGCATTCATTGCTGATTGACAAATTCTCGATGCTAATCTAATTGCTAACGAGTTAGTTGACGATGTCAGATGTAGAAAGCAACAGGGATTAGTGTTTAAACTAGACTTTGAGAAGGCCTACGACACAGTCAATTAGGATTTCTTGGATCTGATTTTCCGTCGCAACGGTTTCGGCGAAAGATGGAGGTGTTGGATGAATGGTTGTCTTTCTTCAGTGGCTTTTTCGGTTATTATTAATGGGCAGCCCAAAGCTTGGTTCAAGGGGCAACGTAGGATTAGACAAGGTGACCCACTATCCCCTTTTCTCTTTACCCTGGTGGCCGATGTTCTTAGTCGTATGCTGAGGCAGGGTTCTGATAGAGGGATTATTAGAGGCCTTTCAGTAAAAGGAAATGGTTGCAAAGTAACATACTTGCAGTTTGCTGATGATACAATTCTTTTCTTGCCTAAGGATAAGGAAAATTTTATTAGAGTGCTATCGCTGATTCAGATCTTTGAACTGATTTCGGGTCTTCGCGTTAACTTGAGCAAGTGTGGCTTAGCTGGCATTAATATTCAAGATGATTCTCTTGGGCAGTTGGCCGATATAGCAGGTTGCGAGGTTCTCAATTGGCCTCTTACCTATCTAGGTGTTCCTCTAGGAGGTAACCCACGCGCAGCTTCTTTTTGGGAACCTGTCATCCAAAGAATTTCCCGTAAGCTTGATAGTTGGAAAGGATCCTACTTTTTCTCAGGGGGAAGATTGATATTAATTCAGGCATCCTTATCTAGTATGCCCTTATATTTTTTGTCCTTGTCAAAATTTCGATTGGAGTGGTTAGAAGGATTGAGATATTTTCTTTGGTTTGTTGGAGGGGACAAGAAGAAGGACTACTTGGTTAGCTGGGAAGTGTGTTGCAAATCTAAGGAAGACAGGGGCTTGGATCTTGATAATCTGGTGTCTAAAAACATATCTCTTTTGGTTAAGTGGTTATGGAGATTCCCTTTAGAGCCTAACTCCTTATGGCATAAGGTGATTAAAGCAAAGTATGGGTTTCATCGAAATGGTTGGGATGCTGATTTGGGAGGTGTCGTTATGCATGCAAGTCCTTGGAAAGCGATTTCCCAGGTATACTACCTTTTCTTTCCTTCATTGTCTTTCATCGTTGGTGATGGTTCCCATTTTCGATTTTGGGAGGACTGCTGGATTGGTCCTATCCCCTTTAAAGAAAGATTCCCGCATCTCTTTTCTTTGTCTTCTTTGCATGATGCCCCTATTGCTTATTTCTTTTGCTTGCAAGGGGACCAACCTGGTTGGAATCTCTATTTTGCCAGAAATGTAAATGATAGACTATTGCCTGACCTTTCCATGATGCTGAACATTCTGGATCCAATACGCCTTTCTTCTAATCCTGATAAGAGAATGTGGAAGCTGGATTTCTCAGGGTCATACACTTGTGCCTCCTTTCTCAATGATCTCGTCCGTAACCCCGTTGTTTCTTTGCATTTTCAAAGGTCTTATTGGAAAGTTAAGGCGCCTTTAGAGGTTAAGGTTTTTTTTTTTGTGGTCTGCAGTGCTCAATAGAATTAATATAAACAATCTATGTCAAATCAGACGGCCTCTTATAACTTTATCTCCTGATGTTTGCGTGATGTGCTTAAAACATTCAGAGACAAACAATCATTTGTTCCTACACTGTGATGTAGTTTGGAGCATTTGGAACACGCTTTTTGGTCTCTTTGATGAGAATTTGAGTTTGCCCAATAGACCTTAGCGCACTCCTTGTGACCAATTTTACTGATTTTGGTTTTAAGAAGGAGAATAAAATTCTTTGGAAAACAACTATGTTCATAACTGTGTGGTGCATTTGGATGGAAAGAAACGCCAAAGTCTTTAATGACCGGGGTCTACCTCCTCACTTGTTATGGGATCGCATTCGTTATGTGGCTTTCTTATAGGTTTCGGCCAATGGGTTTTTCAAGGGGGTGCCTCTTTCTGATGTTTATAGGGATTGGAGGGCGTTGTTGTACTAATTTTTTTTTTTAGGGGCCTTATGGGGCGTCTCTTGGTTTTAGATTTCACTCTTTTTAGTTCTATCTTAAGAGGATCTCTTGTCCTCCTTTTGATGTATTTTTTTCTTTTTCCTTTTGTTTCTCTCTCTTCTCATTAATAACATTTCTTTTTTCTATCAAAAAAAAACATAGAAGGAAAGGAAGGAAGCTGCAAAGTAAATTCAAATTTGACCAAAACTAGAATTGCTGCATGTTTGAATTAACAAAAGGAAAGATCACAGTTTCTCGAGTAATAAAGTTTCGCTAACTAGAAATTATGGCCGTCAACTGAGTAAGCATTTCTTAATCAGACAATAGAATCAGGGAGCAAAATTCAGTGGTCCTCATCCTCATCCTCTCCAATGGTCCTCTAGTGTCAAAGAACATATAAAAGGAGCAAAATTCAGAACAGGGAACACATCAAGCTTCAAGTGGTCATATTCTTACCTGTTCCCTATGGCTCTAACTTGTTATTTTTTCCAAGAGTTTTTTGAGCTTAGTTTCTTGGTTTATATACACTGTAAGAGTGTATTTTGTGGGCTTTATTCTAATCCCTTAGTTGATAAAAGGTTTTTTTTTTCCTCTTTTAACCTTGTCCTCTCTTCGAACACTGGCCTAGCTTTCCATGTTGATAGGAAGTTAGAAATGGGTCATTGTGGGTGAGAAAGTCAAAACCTTCTTGTAATCAGTTTTAGGTGATTGAGAGAAAACCTATCATTGTTGGTGAGCAAGACAAAACTTCCTTGTAAATGTTGCTTGTGAGTGGGTTGAAAACAAGTTTTGTTGTTGAGTGAAAAATCCCTTGAGCGGCAAAGGGACTAGACGTAGGTCATTAGTTGCTCCAATCAAGGATAAACTTTATGTTTGATCTCTCTTCCACTAACTTTTACCCTCAGTATTGCAATTTACTTGTTTGATTTGCTGCACTGCATACTGAAGTTAAGGACTTGAGGTTCAATTTGTGACCGTTCATCGATTCAAGTTGTTACATTGAGCATGCATCTAAGTTGTCTTTGTATTTAGGTCACTGCATTACTACTAGTTTCTGCCATAGAAGTTTTGTAAAGCTAAACATCTAGAAAAATTTGTCAAACACCAATTCACCCCTCACCGGCCTCAGTGTATTTATCAGTACTCTGTCAACCACCAGTTGCCAGACATTAAACAACAGTTAATTAATGAGATTAAAGGCATGTTTGAGAGCAAGGAAGTAGATCTACTCATGGGCCAGACTCATCCAAAGAAAAAGGAGACAGAGAAAAGGGAGGGAGAAAAGATGGTTAAATGCTAATTTTTCTGTCTTGTCTTGATGTTCAAAATTAACAAGGCAACAAACTATAAAGATTGAAAAATGAATATATATATATATATATGCACACACACACACACACACAGATAGTTTAAAATAATTGATTGTAATATTTTTTGATATGAGACCTCTTCGTACATATGCAAGGAGGAAGCCTCATGGGGTTAATATGTATATGATATGTCTGTTATTATTATGTATTAAGTGTTTGTCTATGTATGTATGTTTATCTAATTATGTTTTAGACAGTGGTTATGTGTAGTTACATGTGGTTATTTGTGTAAGAAGGGTAGTTTGTTATGTATTTCTGTGTATGTATCTTTGTGTATGGGTTGGTTATGTGTGATCATGATTAGGGTCTTGTATATATAACTATCAGTAACTGCTAGGGGGTTCAGACTTGGAACTCATTAACTGTATTCATGTAAGGAGTATGCCCACTCCATATGGGCACTTACTGGATGAATATATTATTTGAAGATCCTTCAGTAAATTTTTCTGGTGTTTCCTCTTCTCTATTTCTGTCTTTCTGCTATCCTATTTTACAGCACTAATCATTTCGGTATCAGAGCCTAGTTCCAAAATGGTAACAACCCCTTCACCGATTAACCATCCACAAATCCAATTACTCAGCAATTGACTGCCACAGCATCTTGGTTAGAGGCCATTGTAGAGCTGTCAAAACAAGTCAGGCCCATCCGCTGTCCCGCAAAAAATAATTGGGGTTGGGCTAGAGAATTCTTGTCCTGTTCTAAAAACAGGCTGCCTCAGCCCTAAATATTCTGAATGACACTGATATTTAGTCACAAAGAGACGTAATAATGGTAATCATAAGCTATAAACACCTAACACAATGGCAGAAAACATCTAGGCAACACTACACACACAATAACAGAATGCTAAATGCAGAAAACACAGAAAAACACTGACAAAGCTAGACATTCAAGAGGCTAGCACTATCCCTGACCATTCTCCATATTTTCCATAGCTATACCACTCTCAATCCTCCTATTTATACCTACAGCCACTAACCAAATTCTACTAGCTTTCCCTCTCTACCCTCCACGTGTCCTATGCTAGCTGTCCTTGACGGTTACACAGCATGAAGCATGAACATCCTCACAGCATATCATTCCCTTAGTCCTCTTGAAGATACCAAGATCCATCACTATTCTACAGCACTTATCATTTATTTTATTAATAAGAAATATAACATAATATTTAATGGAACCATATAATTATAATGAAGAAAAGAGGATTTTGGAAAGTTAGTTGAAAATCTTTCATACTCTTCCATTCCTTATAACAGATTCCCAATCGAGAGAGGTTTCAATGAAACCTTTCCTTCTCTTCCACTATCAAAACACCCTTTAGTTCATGATGGTTCTAATTTAGCCAATGTAAACATCATAGAGCAAGCAGTTAAGTACCTTTCTTTTGATAGCACAGAACTTGCAATCAGATGCAGATGGTGGTAGAATCTGATTGACAATAAGCCTCTTCACAGGAACGCTTTCCTTCTTCAAGGAGGCACTCAACCTAGATGACTCACTAACTGCCATCACCTTTAGAAGAAAAGACAAAACACAAAAATGTAAAAGTGGTTATTGAGAAGCGATTAACATAACTGCTATTACAGTTCTCCCAGGAATATGCAGTTAAAGAACTATACCACATTAATTTGTCCAACATCCAACGGCTAAACTTAGGTCCAAATTTGATTTGGTATACTCCTATGGTGAAATGTAAATCTTGACAATGAAATTACTTAGCAACCTCGTGGTATTTTTCTTCTTAATTTTAACTAAAATAATCATATGAAAGTTAAAATGATAAATAATCTCATCATTGTAATATGTTTGATGGAACTGAGATATTCTAGAGAACTAAGGGAATGATATGCTGTGAAGATGTTCATGCTTCATGTTGTGTAATCATTAAGGACAGCTAGCATAGGACACGTGGAGGCTAGAGAGGAAAAGCTAATGGAATTTGAATAGTGGCTGTGGAATAGAAAGGCCTAAGAGTGGTTTTTTTTTTTTTGGGGGGGGGGGGAGGGGGAATATGGAATGGTCTCAGAAGAGTGTTAGCCTCTCGAATGCCCAGCAATAATGTTTCTGTTTCTGTATTTTGCTTACTCTGTCACTGTCTAATTGCTTTGTGAGTACTGTGAGTGAGTGGTTCTGTTATTGTGAGCGCTGTTTTCCTTTTGTGTTATTATTGTGAGTCTGAGTTGGCGTGTTTACTGCTGTAGTGTGTTGTTCTATGAGTGTAATCCTCTCTACCCCACTGTAGAGGCTTATTAGTAATATATCAGAGTATTTCAGTTTCCTATACTGTGCGTCTATTCATTTTCCATTAGTTTTTGCATTGGGTTCTATCAATGTTTTACTTATATCTGAAACAATTTCATAGTGTTTTAAGACTACTATTGGGATCATGCTGAATTTCAAAGTTGAACTATCCACTGACGGAACATTATGATAATGTTCAAAATATTAGTGAAACATATGATATAAGAATGAAGCTATTCAGTGTTTTAACACGTGATTATTTTGTCACAATTTGGATATAAAATACCACATGGAGGTTAAAACGTAGTTGAACAAATCAAATGGGAGCAAATTGATTTTGGACCAAACCACAAGGAGTAAATTTATTATCTAATTTTTCTTTCCATTTTGTAGTTCTTAAACACTGTATATTTATGCCTCCGTGCTGAGATGCTTCAATTATTCTCAGTAAAATCGGTGACACTAAATGGTAAGGTCACTGACCATTATATGCATCAATAGTCAAGGATTTGTCAATTGCAAAACACATTTAGTTTCATACCGTGGGAATTGTTACAATGACAAACTCTGTTGAATCAGTGTCGCGAAAGAGCTCACGCACTTTTATCATCCTCTCTCTAAGTTTCTCCAATTTGTCAGCCTGTACCATCAAGATATAACAGATTGTCTGCATGTTAAGATGAAATAATATGCAACACCAGCCCCATGGGGTTTTATACACTTACAGCATCTGGTTGAGGTCCTTCTTGCCCAAACACAGATTTGATTGCTGAGGTGGCAGAAGCTATCTTTTGTCTAAGCTGCAGCAGATATAAGAATAATTTATCTGAATGACTGCAAAATCAGTCAAAGATTGCAAGTAGAATATGTGGCTAGGGACAGAAATAACTTATGATGTACTCTAGAGTAGTCCATGATCCACAGTGTTCACTTACAAGGGAGAAGAACATCTGATTCAATATGGTGTGAAGTGGTGCAAGAAAAAATTTAAATCTAGGTTACTCATCATCAGCAAACATTTGATGAAAACTAACCATGCATCATAAAAAACATAAGTCTTGGAAACTTATTCTTTCTGCCTCTTGATATTTGTCAAGCATAGTACAAAGACATAAAAAGTAATGCATTGATCCAAAGAAGCGTATATAGAGATTTGCATTTAATAATGTAAAGCTATCAATAAAATCATTTTAGGTGCTTCTCCTACCAGCTTTAGCTTTAGGGACTATGACCAAGTGGTCAAGACTAGAGATTGATCTTTGCTGCTCCTATTTTTCATGATTAAATTATATTTCCATACAAGGTTTAATATGTTCATGCTTTGTCCACACTTCAAGCCCAAAAGGCTTTCATCTGTGAGGAGCATTTGGCCTGCTCCTAACACCTTAAGCTTTACAGATGACTGGGTTCTTGACAAATAATAATGGGATATGTGGTCAAGAGAATGCAGGCAAGCAGAGGACAAACAACTGACAATTGCAAGAAAAATAAAAATGGAGCAACTGGTTAACATAATTTCCTGAAGACATCTAGACACGTAGATTAGCAATGCAAGATTGTATGTCAAATTTACATCCGGTTTTTTGGATTGCTTTTATTATAACAAGACCTCAGACATCACATCTAGTAAAGTAGTCTACAAATTGATTTCTTACTGAGGTCATCAATTCAATTACTGGTCAGCAATATATCTGCAGGTTTCCTTTATTACAATATGCATTCTTACCTTCAATATCTTCCCTATGGAGGCATCCAAGAAGTCAGGCAAGGACAGCAGCCGTAATGTATGACCCTGTTGAGGAAAACACATTATTCTATCAGATAATCTTTAAAAAAGAATAATTTTAAAAAGTTGCATAACACTTAGCTTTTTGCTTACCGTAGGTGCAGTATCAAATACTATTCGAGTGAACATACTATATTCCTGTGATTCAAGAAACTGCATCACCTGGAAAGAGGCTCTTAATTTTTAGATGTGCATCAAGAGAGGACATATTACATGAATTACAAATTACTCGAATGAAATAATTTTAGCACATAAGAAACACATACCTTGGAAATAGCAATAGCTTCATCCAATCCAGGTGGAGGTGTATCCAATAACTCTCCCAGCTTAAGCTCTCCCAACTTTTGCAATCACATGATATTACAATTGTCAGCTATTATTTTAGATCATTCATGAGATTTCACTTAATAGCATACATGGTGTTCAGGTCTTTATAAACAAGTAGTCAAGAGTTCAATTCTTGTCATCCCCATTCTGCCTAATTAAATAGATTTCGGCACAAGTTACCTGGGCCTATGCTTTATCCACACTTCAAGCCTAGAGTGCTTTCAAGTGAAAGAGCATTTTAGAGATTATAGTAAGACTATTTATGTGCCTTCACCTAATAGCTTATGCTTTTGAGTTGAAGTGGCTCCAGACAACAACCACTCTTAAAGAAGCAGAACCAATTATTTTCCAGTATTTTCTTATCTGTTTGCTTCATTTTCTTTTTTTAATTTTTTAATTTTAATTTTATTTTTTTTACCTATGCCTTTTGTGGTGGATAAACAGAGCAAAGTTAAACATAATTTAAGATACTTTTCTGAAAGATTCTATGGCCTTAAAGCTGTGTATGACAGAGTAACTAAAACAAGTAGCCATATGCAGTATGCTCAAATACATGATATGCCTACTACCAAATAATGATAACTAAAACCATGGAATAATTGAAAACTTCTGGTCTAAATATGAGAGCTGTCATCATTTTTTGAATTACTTAAAAGCGTATTGAAATAAATTACCTGTTCCACAAGCATTCCAAGACCCATACCATCCATGAAGTCTTTAACACCACTTCCACCATTTTTTTGAGTTGCATTTCGAAATTCTTCCCTAGCCTTCTCAGGATTTATCTGTTATGAAACTACAAGTCTAAGTAAGCACAAAACAGAGGAGGGGTGTGAAATGAAATGGTATCTACACATTCTTATGAAAATACCAATCATGTCATCAAGAAAATAAGTGATGCAATAAAGCTTATTGAAAAGAAAAATCAGAAAATTTATCCAACATCCTAGTCAGCTTACTTCAAGAGCAAAAAGTGGATACTCAGGTCCTTCCACTGGAACCAATGTTCCCCCTGTCAAATCCTAGAGTAAATTGGAAAAACAAAAGTTACACAGAGAAACACACACTAAACTGATTCAAGCTATAACCAGAACTAGGAGAAGTGTAATCAACCTGTGCAAAAGAATCACTCAAAGAATGTGCTGGATCAGTAGAGACTACAAGAGTAGGGTGCCCATTATTGGCAAATTTAACAGCAAGCGAAGCAGCACAACTCGTCTTCCCTACACCTCCTTTCCCACCTAGCATGTAATACTTCCTCTGAGTTCCGGAAACCATGTCATCAAACCCTGATACAGCTTCTGCAGGAGCAGCCACTGATCTCACTGACAAAAAGATTATACATTTTAATGGTTTTTAATAGGTATCTTAGTAGAATCACCAGTAATGGATAGAGCATGAGTTGCTTGAGAATAGTTATGTCCTGTCTAACACATAATGTCACTTTTAAATGAAAAGCAAATAGTCTAGACTTCCAAAGAAATGATAAGACAACATAATTGGCTTCACTAATTGAGATAGAAACTACCAGGCTTGTTATATAAAAAGATTACTGAACTACCCATTACTTTATTTTTATTAAATTAAAAAAAAAACTCCTAGCAACCCCAAAAATTTTACTTATTAGATAACGTCCTACTAAATCAATTTAAATTGAATCTTTCTATTATACAAATATAATAAGAAAATCAATACCTTATTTTTCTTTCTATCTCCTTGTTTATTCTCATTTCTTATTACCTGTCACCTCTTTTCCTTTCGCCCTTCAAACATCTATCCAATAATAAATATCTTGAAACAGATGAATTTAAATGAGAAAACCCATTAACATGTGGGAAAAATTATAGACGGAAGGAAGGAAAACACTGAATTCGGTTCCTTCAATTGAAAAACCAATAGCTAGGTACATTTCCACATGAAGAAGAAAAGATAACAGAATGATGAAAACCATAATACGCTCACCGACGAAATTATATCTTTCAACAAAAATTTACTTTAAAACCACAAAAAAAAAAAACCTTGGAACGATTTTCTGAGGGGTTTGCTCGAGGCAGAAAATGCTATAGAGCATGAGCTTTTAGCGAGACGGAAAGCGGACGGCCTGAAGATTGTGGGTACGTTGGAGAAGACAGCCTTCGCCAAAGAATTTGGGGGAAGTGAAGAGGAAGAGAAAGTGGAGATAACAGAGTGAGCAGCCATAGCTTTCTTCTGATAGCTGAAGTTGCTGCAAGCAATTGGCGAATATGATTTTGGAAGTGATTCTTATATTGGCAGCTACGTATAGCAGGAAGCATAGACGAGTTTTCTTGAGCAGAGAAATCCCTGAAGGAAAATGCAATTGCCGTGACCTTTGTTTCTTTAATCACGGTTGTATTTTGTTTTTTGAAAAAAAAAAAAGTGAAATAGGAAAATGTAATTACATTTGATGTCAACAAAAACTAATGCAGATCTACAATTTACATTGCGTTTGAACTTTGAAGTTTTTCCAAACAATATTGAATAGTTATTTAAAATAGGTTTAAACTTAATCGTTGATAATTTAAATTATGACATGCTTATTCATTTTAAGTTTTTATTATAATTGTGCTGAAATTAATATAAATAAATGAAGTTATTATACAAATATAAATTCATAATATGATGCATCCTAGTACTACAAACTCTGTCCTAAACCTAAATGCGTTCGAGGAGGATAAGATACGAAAAAACGTTTTAACTATTAAACATATATTTGAGACCAAAGTCGTTTCCAAAAAAAAAAAAAGACCAAAGTCTCTTTAGACTCTTAAATTAATATAAAAACAAAAAACTATTTTGTAAAAGTATAAATGTAAATTGTGATTCAAGAGGACGAGGTTAAAATGTATAGAAGAAATATATAACTTTTTGCTAATTTTCGTCACTTTTTTAGTTTTAAATTTTAAATTTGAAAAAAAAAATCAAAAATTGATATACAATTTGATGCATGTTAAGCAGTAAGTAGAAAATATGTTTGTTTTTGTAAAGTTCAACATGTTTTGTTTTATTTTCAAATTAAATTTACATAATTGAACATAAATATTATCTACTTTTTACCTTCTTTAATTTTTTTACGAAATTACAAAAACATTACCAATCATTTCATAAAAATTTTGAAACATTTTTTTTTAAATTCATAGGAAGATGGGAGGATTTATACAAAATTTAATTGTTTGAGCAATTCTTCCACGGGCACAAATTTAACACTCTAGTCTTAACCATAATCAATCAAATATTTACATATAATAAAACAAAAATAGAAAAAACCACCTGTAAAATAAGAAAAAAAGACTCCCCCTTACTTAATGTATTTAGTTGTTTCTTTCTTCTTGTCTCTCTCTTCTTTATATCCTAATTGTGATTGGTCTTCTAATCAAAGTGTCACGACTCTTGATACCCAAATAAGTTGACCGCATGAGACATTTGGAGTTATTTTTTTTTCTTTTTTTTTGGGTCAATAGAGAATGGAAATAATCCCTACTACTTCATACTTAGGGAACTAGATGTTGAGTTGAAAGAATACATGTGATGGTTTTGTCCTCAAACTAAGTGAATTTTCTTATGCTTGGTATAGGAAGGGAAAAGACTAGTCAATCTTCTTCATCAAATTATGATTAACCCAGATATTTTGAGTTTGAGGATGGTGGTTTTGCATTTACCAGGAGAAGACTCAAATAGGGGGACTTAGTGGAGAAAGGTCTTGAAATATGGGAAGAATATGTGGATAAGTTGGATAGTAGACAACCATTTCAACACACCAAAATATAGGAAAATTCTACCTTTAGAGTGGGGGAATCAAGCAATAGAAATGTAGATTCCACATAGTTAAGGGGTAGTCAAAGGAGCAAATTAAAAGGAAGCAATGCTAGTATAATACTATAGTTAACATGTAATCAATTGTAGCTGTTAATAACAATATGTCAGAGATTGGAATGGAGATGTAATACCTACAATTGTGTTGTGCCTTGGATAATGTGTTTATCCTATTAATCGTGCGGGTGAAATTTCGAGGACTGGATTAAAACTTTCTTTTTTCTGTCAAATAATTATGGATTTGTTAAATCTTGCGTGGGTATTTCTGTCTTGTGTACGTGTGAGTGTGTGAGTGGTAAAGGACCTGAATTAAACCACTGGCTTGTGGTTGGATATTCTGTGATGGTCACAGTGTTGTGTTATGGCATTAGGGCCCTTGTGTAGGAACCAAGGTGAAAGAAAGTGAAAACTCTTTTGATAGATGTGAATTATGGCAGATTTATGGTCTGTGTTAGTTGTGATGGTCGTGAAGTTGTGGATAAGGAAAGTGTGTGATGGGTACTTTAATTTTGTGATTTAAAGAATTACCATTTGTATCCTTGAACCTAGACTTAGGTGGGACAAAATAGTAATGTGAACCATTCATATATATATATATACACATACAACTCACATACACTTAAGCCCTTATCACAAGCACACACATGTCCTTCTTGCTCTAGGTCTCACCTCTCCATCTCCTCTTCTATCTCATTCACTTCCAAACCCTCCAACCATGGTTACCACAAGGATTTCTAGAAAGACCTTGCTCCAGTAGCTTTTATTCGGCTTTGGAAACATGGATTTGAGGTAAGTTCCGTGGAGAATTCCTCTTCTTCTCTTTTCATAGGTCCTAAACGCTAGGTTTGGATTAATGGGAAATTGATGGATTTGGGTAAAGTAATGCATCCAATCTCTTCTCATTAGTATAATAATGTGTTGGGAAACATAAATTTATGGTTTAAGATGCTTAAACACAAATTAAATGTGAGGAATATATGGAAAGGGAAATGGTTGCTGTCATAAAGTGAAGGAATCATAAATTTTGGGTAACCAATCTTGATTTTGAGTTTTGAAAGGGTTTTGGGAATGGATTTAACTAAGTTTAGTAAGTTGAAATGTTTTGGCAATTGACCCATGGGAGATTGGAAGCAAGGGGTGTACATTTGGGTAGTGAATGGAGCATGCTTGGTAGAATTTAAGGTTGTAAGGGTGCAACTAGTTGACTACTGGGAAGCAACTAGTCAACTGGTTGCCATTTAGATGGTGATTCATGGCTTGACCGAAGCAAGCCAGTTGATTGATTACTTGTTGGTTGGTGTCCAACAATTAAGCAGAGGCAAGCCAATTGACTACCTAGAAATCGACTGGTTGGTCTTGAACTATGGAAATTTACAAGAATTTAACATGTTTTCTTATCCTTTTCATGATGGATGATTAGGGATTGCCTTCCAAGTGTAATACCCGTAAAAAAAAAAATCTGTCTGCTTATATTTTTACGTAAATTTTATTATCTTGGTTGTGTATGATATTGAAAATATGAATTTTCACTTATAAATTGAATAAATTGTGAGATATAATGAATGGTACGATATGGAATTTATCCCATTAAGTAAAATACAATTCAAAAGTGGAATCTAGAATGTATAGTTGAAAGTGAGACTGGTAGATGAAACTAGTAGATGAAATAGTATAGGAGAATGGTAGATGAAAACTAGTAAGTGAAACTGGTAGATGAAATAGTATAGGAGAATGGTAGATGAAAACTGGTAAGTGAAACTGGTAGATGAAATAGTATAGGAGAATGGTAGATGAAAACTGGTAAGTGAAACTGGTAGATGAAATAATATAGGAGAATGGTAGATGGAATAGTAACAAATAGTACTATAACTTCTCCTATAAATAGGCCCTTCCATTTCACTTATAAACTCACACCTTCAGATTCTATTCTCTCCTCTCCTCTAATTCTTCTGATCTGGTGTTAAGATTCTGAGTTATTATAAAAGTCCTCCTTTATAGCTTGGATTCGAGGTGAGGGAATATTCTACTATACTCTTTTAAATTCTTGCAATAATTTAGAGGTTAAATTCTTAGTATGCTCTGTGGTTGCGGCCTTAGTCGATCCTCCACATCAGAAAGGAATTATCCTCAGTTACTTGAAATTATTTCTAATTGTCGCATATATAAATAGTATTATACCGTACATATGAACAGTGTTGTATTTATGAATAGTATCATACATACATATGAACAGTGACATATTCATGAATAGTATTATACCGTATTTGTGAATAGTATTATACTGTACTTATGAACAGTAACATATTCATAAATAGTATCATATTGTATTTGTGAATAGTATTATACCGTACTTATGAATAGTGTTATAATTTATGAATAGTATCATACCGTATATATGAACAATATCATACGTACATATGAACAGTGACATATTCATGAATAGTATCGTACCATATTTGTGAATAGTATTATACCATACATATGAACAGTGCCGTATTTATGAATAGTATCATACCGTATATATGAACAATATTGTACGTACATGTGAACAGTGCCATATTTATGAAGAGTATCATATACTATATATGTGAACAACATCACATACATGGGTGGTATTGTGTGTAAAGTTGAATTATTGTTATGCTTGTGATTGACGGAGAATGTTACGAGGACGGGTCCCTGTGTGGGAGTAAAAAGGGAGGAGTAGGAGATAATAAGGGTGGCAAATCATGTTAAACAAAAATTTGTTTCCCAAACCTCTGATACCAACTTTGTCACGCCTCCAACTTACGCACGTGACCGGCACGATAGATGAGCTTTTACCTCACCACCGTAAGCCAAATTCCATACCAATTTGATATATATAAGAATGCTATCTCATGAAAGAGAGTACAATAAATATTTCAAATATATCCATTTATTCATTAAATAATATTCTCAACAAACATTATTCGTCCAAGATTTACCTACCCAAATTACAGAGCTACTACTAGAATATTTTTGATAAAGTTTTACATAATAACAAATATTTACACCGATCAATAGGGTTGAGGACTCGAACGATTAGCTGGTTGTGCCTCTACTTCTTCTTGAAAATCTGTGAGGGGAGGAATGGCATGAGTATATTTTACTCAGTGAGGAAATATATTATTCTATCACATTAGCATAAGAAACAATCATATAAAATCACAAAACATATCATATAGTTCCAAATTAAATTCCCAGACATTTTTCGGGTCCAATCCACATAAGGTGGTCATTGTCCCGCGGTCCCTGCCCCACCCTCCCTTATTTTTGCTTTCATAATTGCCTCCCTTATTTCACCCCTATACTTTCAATACTCTTTGTATTGGAACAAATTTTTGTTTAACATGATTTGCCACCCTTATTATCTCCTGCTCCTCCCTTTTTACTCCCACACAGGGACCCGTCCCCGTAACATTCTCCGTCAATCACAAGCATAACAATAATTCAACTTTACACACAATACTACCCAAGTATGTGATGTTGTTCACATATATAGTATATGATACTTTTCATAAATATGGCACTGTTCACATGTACGTACAATACTGTTTATATGTACGGTATGATACTATTCATAAATACGACACTGTTCATATGTATGGTATAATACTATTCACAAATATGGTATGATACTATTTATAAATATGTCACTGTTTATATGTATGTATGATATTGTTCATATATACGGTATGATACTATTCATAAATACAACACTATTTATAAGTACGATATAATACTATTCACAAATACGATACGATACTATTTATGAATATGTTACTGTTCATAAGTACAGTATAATACTATTCACAAATATAGTACGATACTATTCATGAATATGTCACTGTTCATATATATGTATGATACTATTCATAAATACAACACTGTTCATATGTACGGTATAATACTATTTATATATGCGACAATTAGAAATAATTTCAAGTAACTGAGGATAATTCCTTTCTGATGTGGAGGATCGACTAAGGCCGCAACCACAGAGCATACTAAGAATTTAACCTCTAAATTATTGCAAGAATTTAAAAGAGTATAGTAGAATATTCCCTCATCTCGAATCCAAGCTATAAAGGAGGACTTTTATAATAACTCAGAATCTTAACACCAGATCAGAAGAATTAGAGGAGAGGAGAGAATAGAATCTGAAGGTGTGAGTTTATAAGTGAAATGGAAGGGCCTATTTATAGGAGAAGTTATGGTATTATTTGTTACTATTCGATCTACCATTCTCCTATACTATTTTATCTACCAGTTTCACTTACCAGTTTTCATCTACCATTCTCCTATACTATTTCATCTACCAGTTTCACTTACCAGTTTTCATCTACCATTCTCCTATACTATTTCATCTACCAGTTTCACTTACCAGTTTTCATCTACCATTCTCCTATATTATTTCATCTACTAGTTTCATCTACCAGTCTCACTTTCAACTATACATTCTAGATTCCACTTTTGAATTGTATTTTACTTAATGGGATAAATTCCATATCGTACCATTCATTATATCTCACAATTTATTCAATTTATAAGTGAAAATTCATATTTTCAATATCATACACAACCAAGATAATAAAATTTACGTAAAAATATAAGCAGACAGATTTTTTTTTTACGGGTATTACATTCTACCCTCCTTAAAAAGAATTCGATCCCCCGAATTCGAAAACTTACTTTATGATTCGAAGAGGTATGGATATTTTGTCCATATTTCATCTTCTGTTTCCCATGTGGCTTCCTCGTGAGTATGATTCCTCCACAGAACTTTAACAATGGGAATTTCCTTGGTGCGAAGTTTCTTGACCTGCCTATCGAGGATAGCTACTGGCACCTCTTCATAAGCAAGAGTCTCATCAAACTGTACGTCTTGTGGCTGAATGACATGAGAGGGGTCAGGAAGATACTTACGTAGCATCGATATATGAAATACTGGGTGTACTCCCTCTAGGTTCGAGGGTAAGGCTAGGCGGTAAGCCACGTTACCCACTTTTTCCATAATCTCATAAGGACCAATATATCTTGGGCTGAGCTTCCCTTTCTTTCCGAATCTCATTACTCCTTTTATCGGTGAGATTCGTAAGAAAACCATATCACCAACAGAAAACTCTAAGTCACGTCGTCGGTTGTCTGCATAGGACTTTTGCCTACTCTGAGCGGCTAATAACCTCTCCCTGATCAGTTTAATTTTATCCACAGCCTCTTGTATCATCTTGGGTCCCACCATTTTAGGTTCACTTAGTTCAAACCAACCAATAGGAGATCGACATCACCTCCCATATAATGCCTCAAAAGGAGCAATTTTAATGCTAGCTTGATAACTATTGTTATAAGCAAATTCAATAAGTGACAAGTGGTCTTCCCATCTTCCACCAAAATCCATCACGCATGCTCTTAGCATGTCTTCTAAGGTCTGAATAGTCCTCTCAGACTGACCATCAGTTTGAGGATGAAAAGCTGTGCTCAAATCCACTCTAGTGCCCAAAGCTTTATGAAAAGTTCTCCAGAATCGAGAGGTGAACTGGGGTCCTCGATCTGATATAATGGATACTGGTACGCCATAAAGCTTCACTATCTCCTTTATATATAGTCGACTAAGTTTTGCTACACTGTAGGTGGTATGAACAGGAAGGAAATGTGCCGACTTAGTAAGTCGATCCACAATGACCCATATAGAGTCGTACCCATTCGAAGATCGGGGCAAACTCACCACAAAGTCCATAGTAATCTGTTCCCATTTCCACTCAGGAATCTCAAGTCTCTGCATCAACCCAGGTGGTCTCTGATGTTCAGATTTGACTTGCTGACATGTCAAGCATCGAGCGACAAAGTCAGTCACATCTCGCTTCATGCCCTCCCACCAATAAACTTGTTTCAAGTCTTGATACATTTTGTTGGCACCAGGATGAACAACATATGGTGCACCGTGAGCTTCTTGTAAAATCTCCCGCTTCAAGGGTGCAATGTTCGGAATACACAATCTTCCGTTAAACCATAATACACCTTCCGCGTCTACTTGAAAACCCGATATTAAACCTCCCTTCGCTTTGTCTCTAGTTTTAACCATTTCAGCATCATTCTCTAATGTTGTCTTCACCCTTTCTACAAGGGAGGATTTAGTTGTCAAGTGAGCCAAGAAAGCATCTGACTTAGTAATCTCAAAGAATACCCCACTAGCCTCCAACTCTTGTAATTCCTGAATCAAAGACCTTCTTACTGTGGTAATGTGAGCTAGACTTCCCATTGACTTCCGACTGAGGGCATCCGCTACCACATTTGCCTTTCCTGGATGGTAGAGAATGGTACAGTCATAGTCCTTCAGGAGTTCCATCCATCTCCGTTGCCTTAAGTTGAGATCTTTTTGATCAAATATATATTTAAGACTCTTATGATCCGTGAAGATCTCACATGTCTCCCCATACAAGTAATGCCTCCAAATCTTCAGAGCAAATACTACAGCTGCCATTTCTAGATCATGAGTAGGGTAGTTGAGTTCATGCTTCTTAAGCTGTCGAGAACCATAAGCAATGACCCTATCATGTTGCATTAATACACATCCTAATCCTACCTTTGAAGCGTCACAATATACAATATAACCCCCTGATCCTGATGGAAGAACAAGTACCGGTGCTGAAGTTAGGCACTTCTTCAATTCAGAGAAACTCTGCTCACAAGCGTCATCCCAAACATACTTAGTATTCTTCCTAGTCAACTTAGTCAGTGGAAGAGCCAATTTGGAGAAATTCTTGACAAAGCGACGGTAATACCCCGCTAAGCTAAGGAAACTCCAAACTTCAGATACAGTTGTTGGTCTAGGCCACTACTTTACTGCCTCGATTTTACTTGGATCTACATGAATACCTTCTTGGGAGATTACATGCCCTAAAAATGTTACTTGGCTCATCCAAAATTCACATTTTGAGAACTTAGCATATAATTGACGTACCTTCAAAGTCTGAAGTACTATTCTCAAATGTTCTGCATGATCCTCAATACTTTTAGAATAAACTAGAATGTCATCAATGAAGACAATCACAAATCTATCAAGGAAAGGTTTGAACACGCGGTTCATAAGATCCATAAATGCTGCTGGCGCATTAGTCAACCCAAATGACATTACGAGAAATTCATAATGCCCGTATCGTGTTCGGAAGGCAGTCTTGGGTATGTCTTCCTCTTTAATCCTTAGTTGATGGTATCCAGATCTCAAATCTATCTTTGAGAAGTATTGTGCCCCCTGAAGTTGGTCAAACAAGTCATCAATTCTTGGTAAAGGATATTTATTCTTTACCGTGACTTTGTTTAACTGTCGATAATCTATGCACAGTCTTAAAGAGCCATCTTTCTTTCTTACAAAGAGTACTGGGGCACCCCAAGGTGAAAAACTTGGGCGAATAAACCCCTTATCCAGCAGGTCTTGTAATTGCTCTTTAAGCTCTTTCAACTCTACGGGTGCCATACGGTAAGGAGGAATTGAAATCGGTCGAGTGCCCAGAACCAATTCAATATTAAATTCAATATCCCTCTCTGGTGGTAAACCAGGTAGATTTTTCGGAAATACATCCGAGAATTCACTAACCACTGGTATTTGTTCAAGACTTCGTTCCTCCTTGTCGGTATCTTTGACAAAGGCCAGAAATCCATGACAACATTTTCGTAACATACGTCGGGCGGTTATCATAGATATTATATTACAGGGAACCTTGCTGTGGTCTCCCTGAAATATGAAATTATTTCCACCCAGTATACTAAATGAAATAGTTTTGTCATGACAATTCAATGTAGCATGGCATGAGGATAACCAGTCCATGCCTAAAATTATATCGAAGTCTGTCATACTAAGAAGCATGAGATCTACCTCCGTTTCCATGTCCTTAACAGTTACCTTACAAGAACGATATCCAGATCTGACTACTAGAGTTTCCCCTATTGGTGTAGCTACCAGAAATGGTTCGTCCAGTATAACTGGTTCAGACTTGAACCTCTTGGCAAATAGAGGTGACACATAAGAGGGTGTAGAACCAGGGTCAAACAACACACATGCCTTATGAGAACATATAAAAAGAGTACCTGTGACTACTGCATTGGAGGCTTGTGCATCTTGTCGAGTAAGAGCATAGACACGTGCCTGCCCTCTACCGACTATTGGTTGGCCTCTTCCTCCAGATCCACGACCCTGTCCTCTACCTGCACCGCCTTTTCCTGATGACGAAGAAGGAGCTCTAGGGCCAAAAGCTGGCTCGGATTGTCGTGCTGAAGGGTGTAAAGATTCTTTCCCTGACCCTTCTAGTAAGTAAGGGCAGTCTCTCATGAAATGACCTACTTGGCCACATTGATAGCATGCAGGGCCTGTTAATCTACATACTCCAAAGTGATGCTTTCCACAATTTGTACATTTGGGCTTATTTTGCCAAGGCTGGGAAGAACCTTGTTGAACTGTAGATTGTTCCACCTTACTTTCTGATCTATTTTTCGGGGCACTTGCTGAAGTTTGTACTGATGCTAAAGGTGTTCCTGAAGAGAAATTACCTCGACCAGAGGACTTAAATCTTCTTGACCCACCATTATTGGTTATGCTCCCTTGATCTCGCCCTTTTTTCTTAAAATTGTTACTTTTTGTTTTATGCCCATATTCGACCATCCGTGCAGTTTCAACCACCGCTTCATATGACGGGTAAACATTGATTTGTGGGGATATCAAACTATAAAATGGTTGGCGAAGCCCCTGGATAAATTGCCTAATTCGACGCTTTTCATTCGGTACTATATGGGGTGCATAGCGAGCAAGGCGAACAAACTTAGTATTGTATTCTTCAATGGACATCTCCGGGCCTTGAGTTAGTCGCTCAAATTCTTGCTCTCGAGCCATCTGAAGGGTTTCTGGAAGAAACCGTTCTGTAAAAGCTTCCCTAAATTCTCCCCAGGTGATTGCCGAGGCTCCTATGGGTCGGCCTGCCAGCCATGTTTCCCACCAATCACTAGCATCATTTCGAAACCGGAAAACGGCCATTTCAACCATACTATCAGCAGACCATCCCAAAATAGATTGAATTCTTTCAATATGATATAATAATTCTTGAGGGTCCTCATCCTCTGACCCTGAAAAAGTAGGCGGTTGTAATTTGAGAAACTCTGAAACCTTATTAGTTGTGGGTTGAACAGTCGTAGGAACCGATATTATCGGAGGACTCGTTTCAACATTCTGCTTAGCTACCATAGCCGTTATAGCCTGTATGGCATCTTGGAAACCAGTCGCCATAGTTTCTATGGTGCCTTGCATACTTGAGATGAAAGCCATAAGTTGTACATTATTTGGTTGGGAAGATGCTCCTTCCCTTACATGGGGTATTTTTATTGGTTTCTGCATATCGTGAGTGCCTTTGTCATGCTCATATGAACAATATCATACGTACATATGAACAGTGATATATTCATGAATAGTATCGTACCATATTTGTGAATAGTATTATACCATACATATAAACAGTGCCATATTTATGAATAGTATCATACCGTACATATGAACAGTATTGTACGTACATGTGAATAGTGCCATATTTATGAAGAGTATCATATACTATATATGTGAACAACATCACATACATGGGTAGTATTGTGTGTAAAGTTGAATTATTGTTATGCTTGTGATTGACGGAGAATGTTACGGGGACGGGTCCCTGTGTGGGAGTAAAAAGGGAGGAGCAGGAGATAATAAGGGTGGCAAATCATGTTAAACAAAAATTTGTTCCAATACAAAGAGTATTGAAAGTATAGGGGTGAAATAAGGGAGGCAATTATGAAAGCAGAAATAAGGGAGGGTGGGGCAGGGGCCGCGTGACAATGACCACCTTATGTGGATTGGACCCGAAAAATGTCTGGGAATTTAATTTGGAACTATATGATATGTTTTGTGATTTTATATGATTGTTTCTTATGCTAATGTGATAGAATAATATATTTCCTCACTGAGTAAAATATACTCATGCCATTCCTCCCCTCACAGATTTTCAAGAAGAAGTAGAGGCACAACCAGCTAATCGTTCGAGTCCTCAACCCCATTGATCGGGGTAAATATTTGTTATTATGTAAAACTTTATCAAAAGTATTCTAGTAGTAGCTCTGTAATTTGGGTAGGTAAATCTTGGACGAATAATGTTTGTTGAGAATATTATTTAATGAATAAATGGATATATTTGAAATATTATTGTACTCTCTTTCATGAGATAGCATTCTTATATATATCAAATTGGTATGGAATTTGGCTTACGGTGGTGAGGTAAAAGCTCATCTATCGTGCCGGTCACGTGCGTAAGTTGGAGGCGTGACACCAAGGTTCTTAAACTATCTTGTATGCATTCAAGTGAAGGATTTGGGCAAAGGTTTGATGTGGAATCAAGGTGAGGGATTAACTCTACTTAAAACTTGATTGTGATATGCTATTTAGTACAAATGTTGTTATTTTCATGCTATGTGGCATCCAAAATGGAGTGAGACTAAAATAGCTTAAGAACTGACTCACATGAATACATTTGAGATGTATATAAGTGTTAGAAATGGGAAACTAAACCTTATGTGCTGGATGAGTTAGTGTGATCTTGTGTGCTACCCTGTACAAGTTATATTTATGTTTATGTGAACAAAATTGTGATGGATGCTTGGAAAAACTTTTTATACCAAATGATGAAACATTAATATTAATAATTGTGAACACACCCTACTGAAGGAAAGAGTGCTTACCTACCCAAACTAATTGTGAGTGGGAATGACCACTATATCTATATTGGTTATGTGATTAAACTACTCTCTAAAAGCTTGAACACTACGATACGTGATGGAAACATAATTGAGATAATATTAAAACCGAGATGGACTTTTGGGAGGTTTAACTCTAATTCTATTTTGGTTGCGTGTTGTATCTATTTTTATTGTCCTTGAATAATCCTTGTTTAATGATAATGTTGGCATAAAATTGGGATTATTTGAAAAGGACCAATTGCGAAACATGACATTGTGTTGGATATAACTCTTTTGCATAATGAAATGTGAAAGATACATCTTTATTTGCTAGTTTGTATTGAATATAACTTTGTGTGCTGGATTTGCGAGATATTCTCTTGCATGCTCAATGTAACCTCCCCTTTGTGTTGGAATGTGTTAAATAATTCCTGGTGTGTGGGAATTATATATGGGTGCCAACATGTGTTGGAAATGTATTTGTTTAATGTGTTACATTAAATTAGAACTTCTCAATGTGCTAGATATAATTTCTTTGTATTGAAATCTATAATTTGAGATGAATATGATAAACGTGGGAATTATATATGACTTATTTGTTCTTTGTGGTTAGTAATGCTTGGATGGTGCATTACTTGAAATACCAATGGAAGGGCATATAATCGAGTTGCTAGATGGTAATGCGACCCCAAACTCTTGAGGATGTCACCTATGTGATGGAGAGGCAAAGAAACTTATATTGTGACACATTTATGGATGTAAGCCTAAGAGATAGATGGGCTTATGGAATCTTTTATATTTGTGTGTTGGATTTTATCTGTGGAACTCCTTGTGTGTACATGATATCTTGTGTTGGCCGTGAGTAAGTGTTGGCTATGATTGAATTTGGGTGCTTGTGTTATATGTTGGAATTGTAATAATGTGTAGGTTGACCAGTGGATATCTATGTGATTATGGATGGAAGCCATTCAAGGTCCTCTTATATATTATTGCAAGTTCTTGTTTAGTTGGTGAGTCTCCGTATAAGGAGTATCTGAGTCTCCGAGTCCTTGACCCCCTTTCGGCTATGGGTTAGTGGCTTGGGTTTTGTGGTAATGGTGGGATTTGAGTCACTCTATAATTAGATAAAATACTTATCACGACCACCAAGAAAGGCATGTGACCGACACGATAATTGGGGAAGGGTTGTTTCCAAACCATAAGCCTACTACACAAGTTACGACAACTTATAGAAACTTTCCAACACAGATATATAACTATCACCTACCAATAAAGCAAGACCTAGGATGCTTACGAAGCTATAGAGCATACCTAAACATAATGACAAGGAAGAGGACTAACTTGTCTTAAAGACATAGGAAAGTCACATTCCAAAGTATCTTTAACTAAAACACCCTTAAACCTGCAAAGGTAAAGTATAAGAAAAATGAGTATAGGGATACTCAGTAAGAACTAGGGATGGCAATAGGGACCCGAACTCGGGGAAACCCGCAGGGATCCCCGCATTCGGGGCCCCGTTGGCGGGGAAATTTCCCCCGCGGGGACGAGGGCGGAGGAAAAAATTTCTTTGAAAATTAAACGGGGACGGGGACAGGGATCACACTCCCCGCCCCGCGGGGTCCCCGTCCCCGAAGGGTATTTTAGTAAATTTACAAAATACCCTAAATATCTATATATATAATATATATTAGGGATCTTTTGGTCATTTTATATTCAAAATAATTAAAATAAATTAATAAAAAATAAAACCCTAATCTCATTCCCCCAAAACTGATTCCCAATTCACCATTTGACTGAAATTGAATGTGTGCTCTCCGTCTTTGCCTCTCAGGTATGGCCTCTTCTTGTCGTTGCACTCGCTCTCCCCATCCTTCAATTCATTGTTGTAGTCTCCTCTGTCTGTTATGGTCACTCTTCCCATCCTTTAATTCCCGTCCTCTCCTACACAGTCTCTCTATCGAAATCTACGGTCTCCTCTGTCTAAATTTTTCTAATTATCCCCCCACCTAGAAGAGAAAAGAGAAGATTTTTGATTAAAATATGTATTATTGATTTTTTTTACATTTTTAATTTTTTTAAAAACCCCGCGGGGTCCCCACTCCCCGCAGGGAATGGGGATGGAGAAGATTTTTTCTCCCCCGCGGGGATCGGGGGTAGATTTTGGGGGCGGGGATGGGGATGGGGGAGGCACTCCCCGCCCCCGCCCCGCCCTGTTGCCATCCCTAGTAAGAACCATTAATCTTACACACACTTTAATAATAAGTTCCCTACTATGCTTGCTGGAAAATATCCCACAAAGGGACAATTGTACCTTTAAGCAGCATTGTCTTGTAAGTGTAGAAACTAGTCTTTTATCCTCTAAGCATTTGCCCGTAGCCCTCTAATTTTAGTCAACATCATCCATCAATCTAAAAGGCATCAATATACATTACACAATATGTGCTTGGGACTCACATTATGTGTAAGTCTAAACCATACCATAACTTATTACAATAGTTTGTTGGTAACCAACGAGATATTTATATAACTTAGGGAGTGTAATGCGTCTCACATTAGTCCTACTTTGCATTATTATTGTTCAAAAGATAGTTTGTCTCATTTGATTCGTTAAAGCATCTAGGTTTGTAGTTATAACCATGATCTCATGAAACACATTTACCTATGCAAGTCATTCCATTCAAATATAAAAGATGCTACTTGAAAAGACATGTAATTCTATTACATTAACATAACTCACATGCCTACACTGCAAAATGGCTTCCCAAATTCATTGAGGATCATGTACTTAACATATGCGACATAATTATGGACCATTTTATACTAAGGCACACTAATGTGTGAGATTTTATGCTAAGATATAGCCTTACATCATCTTATGCATCATTTGTACATTAAATCAATGATCATCATATATGTATTCATGATACCTAAAATTTCTCATGCTAAAGGCACATTCATAAGGTAAAAGAAATCATAATTTAGCTTATGTCAAATGTAAGCCTTTAAATGGAAATTTTCTAAAACTCAACGCATTATATATACCTAGCAAACGAACTCACTCAATTGGGTTGCTATGGGCCATTGCCAAAACCGACTCTAGAATCCCACCAAGCCTTCTCGAGAACTAATGGGTCACTAGAGAAGTTGTCCCACCAAGCCCTTTTGCTACCGAAGTCACTATGAACTACTGGCTCACGAAGCCCTTTCGCTATCGGGGTCACTATGAGCCCTTATAAACCTTGACCGTCATCTCACTATGGCCATAGACTTACAAGAAATTAATCAACCGCAACATAAAAGCTCATGTAGCACAATTGTGCACAAACCAATCATAGGCAATACTCAAATCACCAAGCATAATGCATTTGTCATCACTCAACAAGTATGCCTTAAATCATTTACAATTCCATATAGGTACATGTATCTATGTATCACTACATGTAATTATCGCAAATATATATAATGACAACTAGTATAAATGGTAAAATTTCATAGCTTCACATATAGAATAATTTACAAAAGGAAAAGGAACCTTTCTAAAGACTAAACATATAACACATAGTATCAACAATACCTCATGGAAATGAGCTATTCATCCACATTATGTATCTTATTACATCACACTTAGTCAAGACTCAGTGTAACCACACACCATTTCGATGATCACTTATCTACTTTCATCATACACATAATCCAATAAGCATAAACGAGGATTTAGTGTAACTAAACACTATGCATTTCAGTTCTACGTTCTTACACTACTATATTTGGGTCACACCTTTACTTTAGGGTCTTTGGGCCTTACGCTTTCAATAACTCTAGCTCTTGACCACATCCTTGCTCTAGGATCTTTTGGTCATAAGTTCTTACTAGTTTAAGCCTTAGCTATGCCCTCTCTCTAAGGTCTCTTGGTCTCGGGCTTTCTATGCAAGCTATGTGCTCTATGAAACACATACAAGGACTTACACCTATGTGTAATAATTCATACTATCCTCACATAGAGTTACACTTTCTTTTCTTCCTTTCTAGACAACATAATGGCGATATTGTCATACTCATAATCTTGCTTACCCTTCCATTTAATCCTTCTAGGTGACACTTGGTCCTAGTGTCATATACCTCTAGGTATTTAAAACTTATTAATCATAAGCTACACTGATGCCTTTTTCATCTTTGCATCTAATTCCTCTCTCTTATGGGCTTGCAACAAAGTTCCATGAAACCCAAATGTGATATATATATATATATATATATATATATATGTATGTATGTATGTATTACCTCTTATAGTGCTAACAGAAAATACTATGAAGGAGAGTACTCCATCTTTCACAAAGCCTTGCATTTTCTCATGTACCATACATTTAATGGTATGTATTTAATGACATACATCAAATAACTTGAATTTATCTTTCATGGGATTATCTACTTTCCTTACTCCGAGCTAAGACTACCATTCTTTTCCATCTTGATCAAAGGTTGAATGATCCTTGATGATTATGGAAGCATTCCTCAACTTGTTGTCTTGTGTTGAAAGAAGAAACTTGCTGCCAAGGAACATTCAAAGGAAGCTTGTGGATACCGAAATAATAGAGGTCTTGGTGACAAAATGGTGGGGAGCCGTCGAAACATTATACACGAGGGGTTGGGGAAGAAGGATGATTGAAAATGATGATATATGGAAATTAGTCTGACTCTCTCCTTTTCTCTTTCTCTTTTATTATATTTATTTTTCTTTTCTTTTCTTTCTTCTTCCTTTTCTTTTTCTTTTTCTTTTTGATAAGAAAAAGTGACTTGGGCTCTCTAATTTTCCTTCTTGGCCCATCTTGTATACTCTTAAGTATACCTATGGGCTTGGGTGCTTAGAGGCCTTTAAAATAAATGTTTTTCTTGACTCCCATTCTAGCAATACCTCATAGTCATAATCCAAGATAAAAAACTTCTCCATTTTTTACTCATTTCCCCATCATTAGCACCATTACCAGAAATGCCACAAATAATTTTCATTTTGGTCCTTCTAAGAGTTCCTTTACTCCACAAGAATTCCTTGAAATTCTAAGGCAACACACCTTCACACACATATATATATATATACCCATACGAGCACATGATAGGCAACACTTAGATTTATTACTCTTATAAGAAGATAATTAATCTCAGTAAATTCAATACAAGCACGCAATTACATATGCAAATAATACCTTAAGTGTTACAATACCTAAGGGTCTTGTGTTGGCTGTGAAGGAAATTTGTGTATTACACCTTGATTTATCTTTGTCATTTATGTGTTAAATATTTCTTTAAACGAATAGTTTGTGACGAAAAGAATATTTCATGAAAATAAAATGATCATATAAGAAATTTATCATATCATTTCAAGATGGAACCTTTGTGTTATCTTTATGTTGTATGTTGGTTTGTGATTAGTGTTAGGCTTATGGTGCTAATAAGGGAATCATTCCGTACCATCACGGTCCCATCTTGGGGTGTGACATGAGACTTGAGTAAAGGAGTTTTTGTTATTGCATTCATTGCTAGAGGAACAAGATATGATTAATTTTGTTCCTTGTCTAAGTGCAAGAAAGCTGATGATATAAAACATATCCTCTTCAGCATTTCTTCTAACTTTCCTTCCCCAAAGCAGATTCTAGCCATAACAAGCCAAAATCATAGTAAAAACCAACCAATAATCTAGTTCTTAGGAACAAAAGAAAACCTAAAACACAAAGGATTCACCACAAAATCTTCTCCACACCCCTCATACATCCTCTCAAATGCACAAGCTACAATTATTCCAAATTTCCTTTTCACAAGACATCAATTCAACACAACCTTCCAAAACCAATTCCACGTTATAATCAGCTTCTAAGCAAATTCACAGAAACAACATGGATTACAACTATAACTCATCAATTAGGGAAAGAGCTCTCCCAAAATCAGGCCCACCGTCAACTCATAGGGAAAAAGGAGAAGAATTAAAGAGAAACTCATTCTTACCTCATGGTATCTTCAGCTCAACAATGGCACCTCCCAAGGATTGAATTCCACCAAAGAATCTAATAGAAGAGCTCAAGATGGTGAAGAAGAAAAGTTGCAATGGAGATGAAGAATGAAGATGCATGTTGTTAAAGTGCACAACTGGTTGATTAAAATAGAAACGAAATTGATCAAAAAATGGGAGTGAGTGAAAGAAAAAGAAAAGAAAATATATTATTATTATTATTATTACTATATATCTTTTTATGTCTAGTACCTTGTTTGTCTATAAAATTTCAATCGGGTACTGTTTGTCTAAAAAAATTTCCAAAATTGCACTACAGACTCCGTAATCTTTTAGATATTTTTCCTAATTTTTTTATCAAAAATTCCAAAATTTCAATTTAACCCAAAATTTTCATTTTAGTCCTTGTTATAACATTAAAATAAAAATATTTTGGTTAGTAATAAAGAAATACTAAAAAAGAAAAAAAATGTTACGAGCAATCAACGGTTATGCAGGCTCTATAAGAACATTCATTGACGAGGCAGTTAAATAATGGTGTTAATTGTGTATTACTGCAGTATATTCTTTTGTTGTATTTTTAATGTTGTTGTGTCTTTGTTCTTTTTACTTACAATGTCTTTTATTAATTAGTTAGTTTGTTGTTCTCTGGTCCGTTATGACCATTGTATGAGATGTGTATATATGTTGAGGCATATACTCATTAATAACACAAGTTTTATTCTCCTGAGTTTCATTCTCTCTCTCTCTCTTCTCGTTTCTACGTTCATTCTTTCTCTTGGTATTAGAACAGGAAGACTCTGGGTCCTTTATGACTAAACACTCTAGCACGTTTGTGACAAACACGACCATGGATGACGCTGTAGAGACCAATTTGACCACAGTGAACTCAAACAAAATGAACCAGTACGCACCTATGTTGAGCCAGGTGTGTTCGATCAAGCTTGATCGAATCAATTACTTGATCTAGAGTTCACTCGTCCTTCCCATGATTAGAGGCTACAAATTAGATGGTTTCATTCTAGAAATGAACCCGTGTCCAGAACCTTTACTTTTCAAAGGCAACGAGAAGTAGATAAATCCCAAGTTTAAAGAATGGTTCACCTAAGATCAAATGCTTCTTGGGTGGCTTTATAATAATATTACGCCTGAGGTCTTCTCATAAGTTCTTGGATGCAAGAGTGCACAAGAACTTTGGAACGCCGTTAAGAATTACTCAGCAACCCAATCACGGTCTCGAATCACTCTGTGCAAAGTGAGTTTTAACAGCTTCGCAAAAGGGGGATGAAATGGATGAATACCTGCGTAAGTTGAAAGAGCTCACTGATAACCTTCAAATGGCAGGTTACCTGCTCACCAATGATGACCCTTTGATTCAAACACTCACCAGATTAGACACTGATTATCGGCCGATAGTGGTCCAGCTAGCCTAGAAATCAACCCTTTCTTAGGTTGAGCTCCAAACATCTCTCTTTACCTATGAAAGTCAACTGGAACAATGGTCTTCTCTGTCCCAATTCATGTCTCCAAGTGCCAACATCATTTCTAGTAAGACAAAGAATAATGGTAATGCAAACTTTAATTCGAACTGGCGAGGGCATGGCAGAGAAAGGTCGAATAGAGGTGGTAGAAGTGGAGGAAGACAACAAGGCTCAAAACCAACGTGTCAGTTGTATGGTAAGGTGGGACACATGGTGGTCAATTGTTTTTACAGATATGACCAAAATTACTCTAGTGTTTCAGGTACCACAAACTTAGAAAATAAAGACTCAAATGCTTCACACTCTGCATACCTCATTACCCAAGACAATCTTGACCATCAAGATTAGTATCTTGATAGTGGAGCTTCTAATCATGTGACTAATGATGCCAGTGTTCTTGAACAAGGTAAAGTTTCTCTTTTTAACACTCACCTTATTGTTGACAATGGAGAAAAAGTCTCCATAGAGAATGTTGGGAGAACTGGAATTCAAGATTCTTGCCTTAAATTGAATAAACTACTACTGGTGCCCAAGATTAGTAAAAACTTGATAAGCATATCTCAATTATATGCTGATAATGATGTGGATGTTGTTTTTGATGCCTCTGGTTGTATGGTGAAGACCAAAGCAATGGGATGCAAGGAATTCAAGTTGATGGATTATACAAAATCAAAAAGTCACCAAGTCCTAGATGTTTCTTAACCAAAGATGATGCTGGAGAGCTGGAAAAGGAACTGTGGCACAGAAGACTAGGCCACCCATCAGAGAAAATTTTAAATGTTGTAATGAAGAGTTGTAATAAAGAAAGTTTGATCAATAAAAGAAATAATTTTTGTGATGCTTTGTCATGTTAGTAAAATGAAAGCTCTTCCCTTCAAAAGATCTTTGTCTAGAGCTGAACATCCCTTTGACCTTGTCCATTCTGACTTATGGGGCCCAGCACTAGTACAATACAAATCTGGATTTAATACTACATCTCTTTCTCATATGATTTTAGTAGGTTTTTATGGATATACCCATTAAAAACCAAAGGTGAGGCTATTCAAGCCTTTATTTAGTTTAAGAAGATGGTTGAGAACCAATTGGAAAGGAGAATTAAAACTATTCAATGTGATGGGGGGACATAATTCAAGCCTTTTTCTGAAATTATTAAAAATTCTAGTGCTATCATGAGATTTTCTTGCCCTTATACATACATTACTAGGCATGTTGTGTTTCATTAGTCTGAGTTCCCTTGTAAGCAAGGTTTTCTTAATACAAAGAGGCCTTAAGAAATTAGTGAAGTGGTTCATATTGTTCCTTTGTCTTGTAGTGATAATAAAAATATTGATATGGTTTCTAGTGATGTGCAGGAGATTTCAAAGGAATTAACAAGGCAGAATGTTGTTTCTGAAGGCAAAGAAAGTGATAGTCTTGGTGATCAAAGACCTGAAGGTAACAGTGAACCTATTATGCAGAATATTCCTACTGTTGTCACTAGTAGAGGTAGATCTGAGCCAATTCATCCTCTGGTGACTAGGTTGAAAAATAGAACAATTCAATATAAGTCGCCATATGCTGCTCTAACAGAATTAGAAGCAAAGGAACTTAGCAGTGCCT
The DNA here is from genome assembly GCA_037074585.1 of Biancaea sappan. Taxonomy (NCBI): domain Eukaryota; kingdom Viridiplantae; phylum Streptophyta; class Magnoliopsida; order Fabales; family Fabaceae; genus Biancaea; species Biancaea sappan. Next base: position 68,365,459 of record CM073490.1, read on the forward strand.
CTGAAGCATATAAAATTCCTCATTGGAGGAAAGCCATGAAGGTTGAAATTGAGGCTTTGAAAAAGAATGGTGCATGGGACCTTGTACCTTATAGAGGACAGAAGATTGTAGACAATAAATGGGTGTTTAAAACTAAGATCGCTGCTAATGGAAGTATCTTGAAGTATAAAGCTAAGTTGGTTGCCAAGGGCTTCCAACAGGATCCTAGTCTTTGTGTAGGGGAGACATTCAGCCTAGTTGCAAAATTAGAAATAGTAAGAGTTATATTGACTATTGTAGCATCTTTTAATTGGGTTATCAAACAAATAGATGTAGATAATGCATTTTTGAATGGTAATCTCAGGGAACCTATTTACATGAAGCAAGCATAGTGCTTTGTGAATGAGAAGTGTCCTGATTATGTGTGCATTATGTGTGCAGCCTAAATAAAGCTCTTTATGGGCTAAAACAAGCCCTAAGGGCTTGGTATGATAGTTTGAGGGAGGTATTATTACAGTGGGGTTTTCAATACACCCATTGTGACCATTTTCTTTTTGTTTTGCACACTAAGGTTCATGTTTTAATTGTTCTTGTTTATGTAGATGACATGCTTGTTACTAGGGACAATAGTGTGTTGATTGATGATTTTATTAAAAGACTAAATAATGTGTTTTCTCTCAAGGAGCTTGGTGACGTGCATTATTTTTTGGGTATTGAAGTAATAAGAAACAGTAGTGGGATTTTTCTAAGTAAAAAAAAATATGTGGAGAATTTACTGGAAAAATTTAATATGAAGGAGGCATCTTCATGTCCTACTCCCTTAACTTTGGGAAAACATGTTTCTAAGGTGAAAGAAGAAGATTTGAAGAATCCTTCCATGTCCAGGAGCCTTGTAGGTCCAGCACAAGGCCAGATATTTGCTTCGCTGTTAATTAACTTAGTCAGAAGCTAAGCTCTCCTACAATAGTAGAGTGGCTGAAGACTAAAAGAACCCTTAGATACTTGAAGGGGTTAGCATCTCTTTGTTTACATATCAAACCTTCTATTGATCTTTGCTTGACTGGTTTTACAGATGCGGAATGGGTTGGTGATATTAAAGATAGGAGGTTAGTGGGAGGTTACTGTGTGTTTTTGGCAGATTCTTTGGTTTCATTGTCCAGCAAGAAGAAAGTGTGGTGTCAAGATCTAGTGTTGAAGTAGAGTATAAAGCTCTAGCTTCTTTGACTAGTGAAGTTGCTTGGTTGAAATGTCTTCTCAATGAATTGAAGTGTGGTGTTTTAAGGGTGCCTATGCTTTGGTGTGATAATCTAAGTACCAAAGCCATTGCTACTAATCCTATTTTACATGCTAGGACAAAGCATGTTGACATTGATCTTCACTTTGTGAAGGACAAGATTTTGGCTAAGGAGATTGAGATTGGTTATGTGCCTAGTTTTGAACAGCCAGCATATGTGCTCACCAAACCTTTGGCTAGTTCCAAATTTGGTTTCTTTTGTGGCAAACTCGAATTGGTTGACACGCCTCCTCATTTGAAAGGGACAGTTAAATAATGGTGTTAATGTTGTATTACTGCAATATATTCTTTTGTTGTGTTTTTACTGCTGTTGTATCTTTGTGTTTTTTACTTACTGTGTCTTTTATTAATTAGTTAGTTGTTCATTGGTCTGTTATGACCATTGTATGAGATGTGTATTTATGCTAAGACACATACTCATTAACAACACAAGTTTCTCCTGAGTTTCGTTCTCTCTCTCTTTTCTTGTTTCTACGTTCATTCTTTCTCCTTCTCTCTCTCTTTTCTTGTTTCTACGTTCATTCTTTCTCTGAGGCACAAAGCATAACTGATTAGCCGGGGTCTTACACCACTTTTTAGTACAGGGAAATGTCTTCAGAATCAGAAATTAAAGTTTGCAAACATTTTGCCCATTGTTACACTCTTCTCTTTCCCTCCCAAGATATCAGTACTACGCAAATGTTGGTTATAAATTAGTGGGAAAAAGGATTAGGTGAAGTATTTACTATCAAGTTTGATACAGAACTTTTTTCAAACAGTAACGAAGTGATGTACAAATGTTCAAGTTGCACATTTTCAAGATTTTCTTCCTGCTATATCTTCCAGTGTAAGATTCAGAGTATCAATTGAACCTTTCTTCACTTCTTCTCCACGTGCAGCCAAGAAGTCCTCGATGCTTCCTGGTTCACCAAACCACCCAAGACGATCTGCAATCAGGTGTAGATTATTACATCCCCCACACCTTGCAACCACCACACCTTTCTCATATGATTCGCGACAAACCGTCTTGATGGATCTTGTTTCACAGACCTTGCAGGTGAAGATCATAGCAAGATCATGCCTTGATGATGTTTTAAAACTGGACTTGGCAGAGAACTTTACAGCAGGATTCTCATTACTAGAATCTGGGTCGAAACTAGGGTTTAAGCTGCCAGCTTCGCTATTTTCTGAATCGTCACTAGCATGGTTAATTGGATTTGTGTGTGTCTGGATGCCCCTTTCATGGAATCCATATCTCTTTAATATTGCAGTAACAGAAGAATGCCAAGAGGATACTGCCAATAAACAATTACATATCAATAACAACAATAACGCTTAGTATACATACAAGAGAGAACTCAAAGCCTAATCATTCTTCAATGCATATAATAAAAATATTTACGCATAGAACATGTAGAAATTTGTAAATGGAACCACTCAACCTAAATGTAAGTCAAAGAAAATGGCTTCAACAAGGAAAAAACTGCAATAAAGCCCCTTCAACTTCAGATCACTTTGTAGTTGGCCCCTGAACTTTCAATTTCAGAAATTAAATCCCTGAACTTTCAACCGTTATAAAATAGGTGTCTTTCCATGTAATTTTTAGCAATATCTTTCTTGCCACCTCAGACCACTCATGTCAAATCTGATGGCAGGGGAATCTGAGAAGGCAAGAAATGTAGCCATACAGAAAAACTAACATGGCATGAGAGCTACTACAATTAGAAAGAAATTGAATGAAAGGACCTATTTCTTGAAAGTTCAAGGCCCTGAATTCCTAAATTAAAAGCTTAGGTGTCTACTCCAGGTAATCAAAGTTCAAGAGGCCTTTTTAAATTTTTTCCTAAAAATAAATAAATGAAAAAGAACAGAAATCATATTATTCCACAGAAATGCCAGAGACAAGCATCAGATTGCTTAGAGCAGGATCCAACTACATCAATATTGACCTCTTTTCCGTTTTGTTCCAAACATTGTTTACTTCACATTGCAGGAGATGCAGAAATGCAGGAGTTATAATCTGCGTAACTTCTAACAGTCAACTAACACAAATTTTCCTTCCTTTTGACAATTTATTTTCTCTTTTAATTGTCGTTTTGACTTTTGACTCCATAGTGACTTCGTCATTTGAAGCATAAAATAGTAGTCATACTCTTTTGCATATCTTTTAAGCTTTGTTATTAAGAAATTTCCTCATCATTTCTTTTGAAAACAAGATGTTTCCTGACCATCCTGAGGTTTCAAGGTTTAAATTTCCAATCATGCTATTACCAAACAAGAAAACATCTTTGATAAGACAACAGAATAAAAGTTAATGCAGCCAAAATAAAAACATGCTATCAAATATGTTAATTAATTGAGCTCAAGCTGTCATAAAATCAGCTCAGCAATTATAATTTCAAAACCAGTTAACAGATGCTCTAATAAAATGTAAAGACCTAAGAGAAATTAACAAGAAAGAACCACATGTCCTAAAAAACTTCTTAAGCCACACACTGCCATAAATCCTAGCCTCCTTATCCCCGCGAAAACCTTTAAAACAACATTAAGAACTGCTCCAAGGTGAAAGAATATACCCAATAGTCAGCGAAGATCCCCAAACAAGTTATTCCATAAAATATTAGCATCCTTACAATGAAAAATTAAATGGGAAATTACTTTTGAAATAGTGCTGCATATTGTTCAAATATTAGGAGAAAGAACTACATGAGGTCCAGGATCTACAATATTATCCAAACAAAAGACTTGAACAATTTAAACTTCCAAAAAGTCCATGATAAACTTAACCAGTATTTTTATGAGTTTGGAGACTTCAGTTAAAGACAGTTCAAAAATCAAATGAACAATTTGTAACTTAATCCATTTTAGTTCAGTGTAAATAGTTCTTTTAATTTCAAAAGCTAGGACTTTAGATGTCTAATTATATTGATACTAAATTTGACATAACCAGCTAAGAATAGAGGGGCAGGCATGATGCAGTAGGTAGCTGAATAGTCTGGGAGCTCAGAGATAGCATTCTGAAATAGCTTATCATAATTAACTAGCAGATAGAAATATTTTATTTCACAGATTCCACGGGTTGCAATCAAATCATTCATGCCAAACAAGTCAAAAATATGCTTTCTCACAAATTGTATCTCAAATATTCCATGCTGACCCAGCATCACATAATTACACTTAAGAACCTGTAGAGAAGAGAAATACAAATATCTTCTCAAGTAACCAGCATTCAAGTAGAAATCCACACCCAAGCCAACCAAGAATTTGACTATGAATAGAGGAGTCCCACTTTACATATCTGAAGAGCATCTGATAAATATTTACAAAACCTTCCGCAATAAACCAGAAACATGCAAAGCAAGACGAATTCCAAATGTTAACTTTTTAGTTATCAATACAGATTTAGGATTACAACCAATTCAAGAAAGTTTCAACTTACAATTGATATGGGAATCACGCTTTGACTTGTACTTTTCTTAAATTCAAATCAACCCCCCCCCCCCAAAAAAAAAGGTAATTGTCGAAAAGGGACTACGCCTCTGCTGACCGCAGCAGGGGAAAATTAAGAATGACAGACATTTTGTAGAGCCTTCCATCTCTTTCCTGTACTAGTTTTAGAGTATGACAAGAATTGAACAATATTTATAGCCAACCATTATCACGGTACTCAATAACGGATATATCACCAACTTCATAAACGGCCAAATATGCATCGCTATGAAACTTAACTAAGATTATCAATTAACAAAAACATACTATCAAATCCCTTCAACTTTGGCATTACAACCATCAATTGGCTAGATAACTTAGATTTTTGTGGTATTTAAATAATAATAGTCAGTAATCAAGTACATAACCAAGAATCATTAGCTAATAGATATTCATAATCGATCCAATTAAATGCATTAGCCATGGTTACTAGCTACTGAGACCACGAAAGTAGAAAGCTTTTAAAAATAGAAATGGAAATTTTAGCAAGTTTAGTTCTCAATTTCATGATGCGAAAGCCGAAAGCTCCATCCGTGGGGCATACAGGAACTAAAATAAACACAAAAATCAAAGTAATAGGCTAGTAGATTTAGAATCTATAATCCTGCATTTAGAAAATAATTGGTTTCAAGGGTTCGCAAAGGCAGATAAAAAAATTTTTTTTTAAAAGAAGGAAGGACAAACCTTCGGTGCCAGAGCTGCGAGGGATATGTCGCGAAAAGAATGGCATCAACCGCCGCGGCAACATCTTTGCGGCCATTCGAAGATTACTGCACAGGATGGACGCTATTTGGGGTTATATATATATATATATATATATATCAACACTTAATATATGGTAAATTTAGAATAATTTGTTTGATAATTTTCATTTATTATGTTAAATAAAAATATTTTAAAAATTTATCTTATGATATTTAAGACATCAATTTAAATAAAATTATTAATGTAGCTAAAAATGCGTGAATCAGCTTAGCATGTATGACGATTTTGTTTTAAATTTTTTAATATTTTTACAGCTAAAGATAAATAATATATTTCTAATATATGTTAAAATAATAAAAGTAGGTAGAACGTAAATAACTTTTATTTACTTTTACATATATTTTAATTTAAATAATAGTAATTTTTATTGTATTTTTTAAAAAATAAAATATGTTGTCTTACTACTAATTCGAAAATTGTCTCCTTTGAATTAAATGGTCCAAATTAGAAGAACGTATATTCTAAATTTGGAGATTCAACTTTGCAATTCTTGTCAAAATTGTAGAGCATCCAAATTGGTGTTTTTTATGCCACTTATTACATCTACCTCATAAGAAGTTATTGAAAATAATATTTAATTTAAAAACTTGAGAATAGTTCTTTATATTTATTATCATGTTCTTTAATTAAAACATGATAAATAAATAATTAACTAATTATAATACAACAAGTATATTATTTTTAAAAAATAATTGTATAATTTTTACAACTCAATCTTATATAGTTGTATGAATGATTTTTTAATAAACTTTTTACATATGTTTTATTTTTAATGAAAAATTAACAGCAAAGATATAAAGCCTGCTTACAAGTCTTATCCTATCCTTTTATTTTATTTTTTTTAATATCAATACTTCATTGTAAAACGTACTATGCAAAAATAAGTTTTTTTTCTCATTCTTTTTAATGAAAAATCTATTATGGGAAAGTTAATAAATTTTTTTAATTTACTATTTGTAACATATTTCCTACTTTTAAAAATTTTAAATTAGAAAAATTATAAAAATCAGAGTCCTTGAACTTTTCATAAGAATTTATTGTGATATTATAATTATTTAATTTTAACTATTGAAATACAATTTTTAATTATTACAATAGATAAACAAAAAAAAATAAAGAAGTTGGAGATTATCTAACTAAATGAAAAATCTGCAAGTTTATAATTTATTTATAAAATAAAGGTTAAATTTTAGTGTTGATTCTTATAGTTTTGCTCATTTTTTAATTTAGTTCTTTTACTTTTATTTGTTGTGATTTGGTCTTTGTAATTTTAAGACAAGCTGGCGTAGACTACCTAATCAGCATTTCATGCCAAAGCAGCAGCCAACTCAACATCCTAGTCAGCATCAATTCTTAAAAAAAGAAAAAAAAAAAAGTCGAATGTGCGAGGCCCAACAATGAAGACGACGGTGAGACCAGAAAACATCTTCGACCAGTATTAATTCATCCCCACCTAGCAAGCCTCCATCTCAATTCCTGCCAATTAATGCTCTCTCGCTTTGCTCCTTCCTCTTCTTATTCCTTCCTTTACCGAGAATTGAGACACCAATAGAGAAAAATGATTAGGAAGGGAGGGAGGGAAAATTAAGGCATGAAGAACACCATGAATTGTTGCATCTCTTGCATTCTCCCATGTGGAGCACTGGGTGTAATCTGCATCGTCCACTGCAACAACCGCGTTGAAGAATCAGCGGCTCATCAGAGTTAGTGCTGTCATGGAGGCACACCAAAAGCACGTGCTCAAGAAGCCATCTTCCCCCTCCTCCGCCGAAGACGGGAGCCCGAGGGTCGTCGTCGTCCTCGCAAACGCAGATCTGTAGTGCGTCAAGATTTACTTCCTCGTGACGGGGAAGGAAAGTTGGCCTTAGTCGTCGGCACCGACGAATAAGAAGAGGAAGGAGTAGAGTGAGAGATCATTAATCAACAAAAGTAGCAAGAATTGAATGGAATTGAGATGGAGGGCTTGCTGGGTGGGGATGAGTTAATGGTCGAAGATGTTTTCTGGTCTCACCGTGATCTTCAGTCGCCTGGGCCTGCCACATTCAGGACTGGTTCCCTCCAAAGTCCCTTCAGCTGGCCCAATAAACCTTCCATACAAAAAAAAAATAACTAATATTTTTTTCAATTTATTGGATCATTGGATCTAACAAGGAAAATCCTCTAATCCTTCTAGGATGTGGAGGAATCTTCATTCGCCACATTTGACTTTCCTTTTTCTTAAAAAATTGATGTTGGCTGGAATACATGTTGTTGTTGATTTGGCATAAAACCTTGATTAGACAGTTTTATTAAGCGCCACGTGTAGCTTTTAATGGCTGGGACTTTTAAGTGTTTCGAACAACAAATAAAAGTATAAGGATGAAATTCAAAAATAAATTAAAAAAATTGTAGGAATTAAAAGTATAATTTAATCTTAAGAATTTAAAATAAAATAGATAAAAAGAAAAAAGTTTCAAGAAAAAAAATATAAAAGGAAAAATTAAGGAAGAAAAAAAAAAAGAAAAGATTTTCTTGTTGACTAAATGCAACAAACCTCTTGTCTCGAATTGGGATCAACTCCAACACTTGATAAACGCTGGAGCCTCCCTTCCTTTCTTTTTGTTTTTGGCCATTGGATGTAATAATTCAATGATCTTGATTCATCCTTCTTTTTTTTCTAAAAAAATTATATAAATAATTTTTACTTATTCAATCTCAGATAACAGTCAATACATCTAAGCAATTTGAAATATTAAGCAATTTGAAATACTTTAGTTTCTTATATTATTGTAATTTTATATTTTATAAATTAAATTTTATACTTATTGTAATTTTATTGTAATATAAGAAACTAAAGTATTTCAAAATGCTATACGTGTTTGTCGTTGTCTAACATTGGATAAGTAAAGATTATTTATATAATTTTTAAAATAAAAAACAAAAAAAGAGAAGGATGAATCATGGCCATTGAATTATTACATCCAATGGCCAAGAAAAAAAAAAAGAAAAAGCAAGGGAGGTTCCAGAGCTTACCAAGTGTTGGAACTAATCTCAATCCTCGTGTTTTTGTTACTGTTCGGTCTCTTTCAGCTTACCTCCTTTGTACGAATGGGATCAGAGAGTCTGTGCTTTTTAAGTTATGATTATAATCATAATTATTTTTTTTAATACTTTTAGTCACGGTTATAACTATAACTAAATATAAATTTATAATTAAAAAATAAAAAATTTTCTCTCTGTCGTCACATGACTTTTTAGCCATACTTTTTATCGTAAAAAAAATTTAATTTTTAAAACACTTGTAGCAACTACTGGATAAATGGGGCATGTTAGTATTTGCATGTAAGTACATATAATTTTCATTTTTTAAAACGTGTTTTAAAACGTGTTCTAAACCCAGTTAGCTACGATAAAGCTAAGATCCTTCCCTTGATGTCACCATCATTGTGCCATTTGTCCCCTTTTGTCCATTGTAGGCTTCACCTAATTAGAATTTTGGCTGTGAGAAAAGGATTCGGGGTGGCTGCTCTTCGCGTAGGAAGAGCAGCCACCTCTTCCCTGTTGGCCACGGTAACCGTGGCCAACACTTGTAGCAACAGTTTTTACTGTTGCCATAAGTTTCAACAACGGTTTCAAAACCGTTGCTATAGGTGTTAATTGTGATTTTTTTTTACAAAATTTATAGCAACGGTTTTGAAACCGTTGCTGAAACTTGTGGCAACAGTAAAAACTGTTGCCACAAGTGTTGGCCACGGTTAAAACCGTGGCCAACAGAGAAGAGCGAAGAGCAGCCACCCCGTGAGAAAAGGCTACCCACACACTCGTCCACGTCTTGTTCTTTTTGACTCTCAGCCTCCAGTCCCTTTGGACCCTCTTCATACACATCACACTCATATTCTCACCCACCAAGCTACCACACTCATATTCTCACCCACGCAAGCTCATGGTCTTCTGCCTTCATTTTCATCACAAAACTACTCATCAACTTTGATCTTATCCGGCTTGTGTATGGAGTGATAAACTTTGAAAGCACTTTACTTCGATTAAGGAGATTAGTCAAGTGGTTATACAGAAAAAAAAAAAAAACACTATGATCTCATCCACACCAAGTTCAAGCAACGCACTTCTATCCTCAATCAAAAACTTGGACATAGTTTCACTCACTGGGCTATCCATTTCACTCATAGTTCGACCTCCCCTCTCTTACACAGCACCATCTCAAACACCCTTCCATCTCATCACTCATTGACGACCATTTCTCTCATTCTCTCTTCCTCTCGGCACACTGTCCTGCACTTGAACACACAGTCTGTAACGCACAACACACACACACAGCCTCTCAATCCACCATCACACGCACGCACCCCTGTTTTTGTAGCACCAAAACAAAGTTCCGAGAGTGTGAGAGAGAGAAATAAAGAGATTGAGACAGAGAGCAGGACCTCGAGAGAAAAGAAGAGAACCGAGAGAGACGAGGAGAAGGAAACATAGTTGCAAGAAAAGGCAGAACCGAGGGAAGAGAGAAGTGAGAAGCCGAGCACCAAAGTGTTGAAAACGGAGGTTTATGTTTAAGGAAAATTTTATTTTAACCCCAATTTTTGTGTTTTGTTTTTCATTTAGTCCCTTTGTAATTGCATGTTGACCCCACGTTTTTAAACTTTTTTTCTCAGTTTAGTCCTAACAGTTTTGGGTTGGCTTAAATTACAATTTGACTCATTTTTGTTTATCCTTTTTCACTTTGATCGTTGTTTATATACTTTCCTTCCTTGTTATATATATATATTTCAGTCTTTCTTCTTATTTATTTTGATTTTGATTTTGATTTTCATAATTTCATTTTGTACTTTGGACAGTTGCATTCATTTATTTATATGCTCATTTGTTTTCGGAGGCTTCTTAATTCGTTGTGTTAAAAATGTAATAATTAGATTTGCTGCCTTATTAAGATTCAATTTCTGCGGTTCAAAACTGTCTGATGAACTAGCACATATCATGGGATATGAAGGGTAACTAATTTTTTGAAGTAGCTTGCCATTGTATCCCTAGGAGTGTGCAATTGTCTCACAATGTAACGGCTCGACTTAGCTTGAGAGAAATGGGTTTAGAACACGTTAGCATTTGCATATAAGCACATATAATTTTGTAATGTTGTGCGAGATTGTGTAGGTGCTATACTACGCATTTTTGGCTTTAATGGCATATTAACTTATTTTGAAAATTAAAAATTATTTTTCTTTATTTTTAGAAATTATTGAAAAATTCAAAAATATTTACTTTTAATATCATCCTAAAACACAAATTAAAGAACATTTCTTTTAACTTCATTTTCAAAAAGAAAAAAAATCGAAAAAGACATTTTAATTTCATTTATAAAATTATTTCAAAAATTAAAAAATGTTTCCTTTTTTCAAAACCTCAAAAGTCCATAAATATTTCTTTAATTTCATTTTGAAAGTAATTTAAAAAATTTCAAAATGTTTTTCAAATTATTTCAAAAATTCAAAAAATATTTCTTGCAATTTTTATTTTCAAAATAATTTGAAAAACCCAAAAAATATCTTTCTTATAACTTTGTTTTCAAAATAACTTGAAAAATCCTAAAATATTTTTTTTAATTTCATTTCAAAATTATCCAAAAAAATTCAAAATATTTTCTTTTAATTTTATATCCAAAATCATTTAAAAATTCGAAAATGTTTTTCTTAATAAAATCAATGTTAGAATCAAAAAATCAAAATGATGAAAAATTAAAGAAGGAAAGAAGATGACATAATCAAATTTTTAAGGTAAAAACTCAGTCCTTTTTTTTTTCTTTTAGGGCCCGTTTAGGAAAGGAAAGATAGAAAGGAAAAGAGAAAATAAAATAAAAAAAAGATGAAAAAAATGTGTTTGGTATAGGATTAAAAAAATAAAAGAAAAAGAAAAAGATGCATTTGGTACAACATTTTTTAAGGAAAAAAGTAAGAAATGTATTGAAAAATTACCAAAATACCCATATTATAAATTTATTATTTATAACAAATAAAATTATCTTTAATAATAAGATGTTGGCTTAACTAATTTTTTTGTCTCTTGACTTTTATTTATTTCAATATAATCCCTATTTCCATTTAATTATCCTAATTAAAAATTATTTTTTATGATAAAAAAATATCATCTCTTATCTCTCATCTTTCGTCTCCTTTCTCTCTCTTAATCTCTCTCTCTCACATCTTCATTCTTTATCTCTCTCCCTGTCACCCTCATCCTCCACCATACAGAGGGCCTGTTTGTAAGAACTTATTTTAAGCTTATCTAGCTTATCTTATGATATAAGCGCTTATATACTTGTTTGGGAGAGCTTATAGAAATAACTTATGATATATCAATAAGTTGTTTTCAGCTTATTTTCATAAGCTCTTTATAATAGCTTATGAAAATAAACTAAAAATATCTTATATGAAGTTTGCACTCATAAATTCTTTAATTATAGAAATAACTTATATATAAGTGTTTATATAATAAGTGCTTATTTTATAAGTACTTAAATAAATTGTTTACCCAATAGGGCCAGAATCTAATTCTTTTAGTAACCATCAAACTCCAATCAAGGCAAGCCAAAAATCATCACAGACTCAAAGACATTGCGAATCTTCCTTACAGAACCATATAGATTTGTAGTTGTTGACAATGGTTTTTTAATGAAAATTTAATTTTTTTTTCTACCTCTTGTGTCTCTAGTTCACAGTCTATCTCCTGTTGCCTTCCTCTTCTTCTTTTCTTCCTCTGAAAATTTTCCCAACCTTTCTATCTCTTTCTTGGCTGGTGGAAAATCTATGTATGGGCGAGAAAGCGAGAACGTGAGCTAATGAGAGACAAAGGGACAGGGTAATTTTGGAAAACCATTGAATAAATTTTTGTTTTCCATAGGAAAAATAAACTTTCCTTCCAAATTTGAAAGGAAAAAATTTGTATAGTGGCGACGAAGACTCTCACTCACGTGCTTCCATTTTTTATCTCCTTAACTATAGCCAGCAACAACCAAACATGCTTTAATGGAAAAAAAGGGGACATAATCCATCTTCCAGGGCACTACAATGAAGTCTACCAAATATGCCCTTAGGCTCTCTCTTGAACCTCATGTTGCATCTGTTCTCTTTTCTTATATGGACCTGTTGACCTAGCCATGATCCAAAGTCTTTGTTGTACCAAAAGCACTCATGAATATCAAGTGCAAGCATGGTAAGATTTCTAATTTACATGATAAATTTTGGTTTGTAGTTATAAACTTCACCATTACTCTATCTAAACCTAATTCATAGTCTAAATATGATTTATAGCCTAAGAAACATTGGACTCGAAGCATAATGAAATATGTGTACTATATTTGCATAAAATGACTCCTCAACAACTTATAATTTTTTAGCATATTCTTTTAGATGTTCATCATACCTTATATCGATGTTGGGATTAAAAATTTAGCGCTCTCTTTTCTAAAGTTCTCTTCCTCTCGAACTTTTCAGTGTTTTCTCTCCTTTCTAACACTTTTTCAGTTTGTTTTTTTTGTGTCTTTATTTTAGTTTTTTTATTTTATTTTTTTTAAGGTTGGAGTGAGGGTGGAGAGAGAGGAGAGAGAGAGAAAGAGGGAGGGGATAGAAAAGGAAGAGAAGAGAAAGAATGATGTGTTGGAACAGCACTTGAAAAATAAGAATAAACACAAAAAGAGAAATTTGAAGGTTAGAGTGAAAATAAAAATTGCGTGGTACTAGAATGAGGTTCGAGTAACTCGTCTTTCTTTAAGGTAATTTTTACGTCTCCCACGGGTTAATTTTGTTATATTACCCGGTACAGAAGTACACAGACGTGTTACCTCCAAGATACAACAGCCCAAGACTCACCTGTTTGTTTACTACCTTTACACGTAGCAAGTAAACTGGACTTGCTTTCTCTAACACCTTCCCTACCCAAAAGTATCACACAAATACATATACTTATTTGTTTTTCCCCCATTCGTATATATTATCTCATCCACCAACTTGCTTTCAGAAACACACACACACACACACACACATATATATAGTTGTTGATGGCTTTTTTATATTCTGTTGGGAGAAAATCATTGGCCACAAAATTGAGAATAAAAGCTACTAATTTCAATTCAATATACCAATCAAAGCTTTTAAAAGTAATATAAAGCATGCCAACGTATAAAGCAATTATGCACCATTCAATATACATAAAGCCACATAAATATAGGGGGAAGGCTAATGTTTTCTATTGGAAATTAATATAAATCAATATTTTATAATAATAATATTTTATAATAATAAACTCTAACAATCCCCCACTTATTATTATATATACTCTTTGGGTAGAGGTGGATTATTATGCATAATATAGGTAGCTAAATTTGTCTTGAACCTATACATAGCAAAAATATATTTCTTGATCCAGAGTCATAATGGTATTCGCCTTGAACTATAGACTGCTTAAGGGAAACAAGATCTATATCTTGCACATAACAACTCAGGTGCAAATCATGAACCCTAACTGGCACGATTATGCGGCCTTGTGCTGTATTCTGTTTCTTGAACATATTCTGAGAATACGCCCTGTATATTCTCATGGAGGAGTGGCCCTACTCCGCCATGTTCAAATAAGTGAATTCTGTCAAGAGTGTTCCTACAGTTTAGACACCCCACTCTTATAGAGCTACAAATTTCATTAAGAGTTCTTTTTTTAAAAACTCAACCTCACATATTCATTGCAGGAAAATGCACTGACACCATAGGGATGAATTTAAGAGTTTGAACTGTTATAAAAATATGCAATTATCAAGTAACCATATGATTCGTTTTTCCCTTTGAACCAAGTTCTTATGATCTCTAGTCATAAGGTAGGGTATCCTCATAGGCTACTTTTAATCCAATGGACTAGATATATATCTCCCTTGATGTCTCTAAATTCTTTGACTATAGCTATAGTTTTAGAAAATCTCATAATTCAAAGAATCTAGGTAAGACGATATTCATCACAATAAGTGATCTCATAATTATTATAGGTGGGTATACAATCACATAATATATATTCAAATATTTATTCTTCCACTAAATAATAATTTAATCCTTGAGCACATAATCATTTAAGAAACTTTCTCAAATTTAATTTTGTGACCAAAATTTCCAACACCATTGTACCTCATTATACAATAGGAGTGTTCTCATATAATAGCAGATATATATGCTTCCTTAAAAATTATATATGGCATATATCATCATCTCAAATTTTAATGAGATGGTATCCATAATTAAAAATATATATGCCAAAAATCTCAAAATATATGGTCACAAATTCACAATAAAATTAGCTCCAAAATGATATATTCAATTCACAATATTGCATATAATATATGGCAATAAAAATTACCGTCTAAGTCCACAAAATTATATACCCCCACTATTGATGGGTATTGTGCCTTTTCACAAGAATTTCACACTTTTTGTTGTTCACTAAAAATATAATATTCTTGTGGCACTATAAAAATCACATATATGAAATCACAATAGATATATATAGTGATTTTTTTTTTCAAAATTTACAATCACAATTTATATAAAAGTGAATTTTCTCAAAAAATTCACAATCACAACTTTCTTTTTGTGTGCACACAAGCCATTAGATATCTTATTGTGATACTCCAATAATTTTTATGAATATTTAAAATCTATTTTGAAGTTTATTGAAAAATTTAATTACATGAAAATGTGCTTTTTGAATTAGTGAAGAAAATTTGGTAATAGAAATTTCAATTTTTAATTTAGGAAATTTTTACAAATTCTCAAGGACCTAAGTGAACAAATTTTAAAGTTAGAGTGGCTATGAACAATTTTATCCAAGAAAATTAGTGGGGCCCACACGTATACACTTAAACACATTTTTTTCTCTCTTATTCTTTTCTCTCTCATTCTCCCGTAGCTCCCTCACTCTCTTTTGGCTATGCATCCCAAGGGAACTTCTTCATCAACCATTCATGTCATTTTTACTTGGGGAAGGAAGCCATGGAAGTTAAGAAGATTGGTAAGTTAATGTTCTTCTTCTTCTTCCTCTTCTTACAAGACCAAATCCTTGGTTATCAATTTGAGAAATTTTTGTAGAATATTTCTATGGGTGAATTTGAGTATGGATGTTAATCTAAAACATTCTTTGGTGGTTTATGATGTTGTTGGAACAAGAAATTTGGAGAAAATTAGGAGAAATCCATAGAATTTAGAAATTAAAAAAAAGTTAAGGTTATTGATGAAAGTTTGAGATTAGAGCTTGGATTGTTAGTAAAAATTGGGGATTTTGGTGTCAAAACACTCCTTAGACATTAATGATGAAAACCCATGGAAGAAATCAAAAGAAATGTTGTTTTAGATGTAATTTTAGGATTTTTGGATGAAGAACACGAAGAACGTCACTGTTCATTCTGGAAATTTTCTAGAAAATTTCTAGAAAATACTGTTCATCAAGAATTTTTTCTAAATTTTCTCGGTTACTGTAGCATTGACTCGGTCAACGTTACTGTAGCACTAACTTAGTCAACGACACTGTAGCTGCGTTGACCGTTGACTGTTACTGTAGCATTAGTTTTAAAATGTTCATAACTCTTTAATCCGGACTCCGTTTTGGGTGAAATTTATATCGTTGAAAAGCTTTTTGAGTCTAGTTTCTAATGGTATAAGATTCATTTAGATATTTATTACCAGTTAGGAGTTATGATTTGAGAAGTGGGTAAAGGTCGGGAGCAGTGGTAGGAAATTTATCTATTTCGTAACCCTGATGGTTTTTATCTGGTTACAATAGGAATGGTTGAGGCGCAAGGTGGGAGTGTCGAGAGCGTGAAATCCAGGTGAGTGGGATTTATACTTCGTATGACTAAATCTTTTCTTTAAAGTTTTTGGCATCATAATGAGAGCATGCAGTGTATCTTAATGTGAAGGTAGTGATGGTTAACTTATATATTGATATTTACTATGATTTAAGATTCATTTGCGTAAGTTACATTCATGCATACTTTCTATCATTGAAGAATTGTGTTCTCGAATAGATTGGTATGGATATATCTATACATAAACACCATTATATGAATGTTGCATGAATGAGATACGAATATCATTGTGATGACTTATAAATACAAATGAGCTTCTATGTTTGAGACAGGATTTGAAAGATGAATTATGTGAATAGTGAATGATTGTATACATGCTGATGAATTTGTGATTAAGTATGGAAAGTGATATGAGTTATGTTGTGATGAGACTTGTAAATGATTATGAGTTGTTTATGATTGTGATTGTGTATGTAATCGGAATGAATGGAAAGGCATGGTGGTGCACCCCATGGAGAAATCTATGTGAAACCATAAGGGTGGAGATGTGGCGGGGGCCACGGGCAACGATCCAAAGATACCCTGGACAACCTAGTTGGTACGAGAAATGTGTGAAATTGATTTCACTATTTACTATTGTGAATTATTATGAATTATATTATATTATGTTATAATTGATTACGTATGATTGCTGCATGTTATCATTATGATGCATGATATTTTTTTGTCATAGTGTTGTGTTATCCGCTCACTGAGCATGTGGTTTGCTCATATCCCTCTTATTAACATTTTTTTTCAGAGTTGACAGTTGAAGGTAAATATCTGTACAAGCAGTTATGGATTCTTAGCCCATGATTACCTTTTCATTTGTTCATGGTAAACGTATAATGTTTAGGTTTTATTCTAAATTGTATAAATCTAGAAAATCATTGAAATCGGGTAGGTTCATTCAATGATGTAATGTGAATGACTGTAGTGTGTATGGAGAACTTGGTTTAGCCGTATTTTCTTATCTTTTATGAAAAGAGGAATAATTCTCTTATTTTAATTTTTAAATTATGCAATTTAAATTAATTACATTTAAAAGAATAGTATGGTGCTTAAGAGAAGGATATGCTTACGGAGGTGAAGTGAAATTCACCTTGCGTGCTGATCACGCGCTCAGGTTTTGAGTCGTGACAAAGTTGGTATCAGAGCATTGGAATTAGGTCTCCTACCGATTACAGAGTAAGGTAACTTTAGTGAGATCTCCTCTCTCGTGGTGAACCTGGGCACAATTATAGAGAAATGACTCCATTGAAGATCCTGTAGGATGTTTGCATGTCTTTTCCATCTAAGACTTGTCTTTTCTTAAGAATTATGTTTTTAGTTTTAGTTTTAGATAGATGTGGCTACACTTTTGAACTTGGTAACCAAAAGGTTGTTATTTGTTTTGATTCCATTGCTGTCGGATCAAATTTTATGTATAGGGCTTTATAAGCTGAATTTATGATTGATTTTGTGTGACTGATTTCCTTTATCTTTCTTAATTTTATTATTACTATTTTGTTTTTGAGTATCATCCCATAAAAGAAACCACTAGCATTAAAAGTGGAAGGATCACATTGTAAAAAAAAAAATACTCATGCATGAGTAATCTAAAGGGGAGGTGGTCTCAGATTAGGAAGGTTGTATTGTATCATCACCCCTCGACCATTCCTTGGAGTGAGAGATAGAGCAATGTCGCTGAGGGTAGTGTAAATCCCATTCATACAATCAACACTTCTTTGTTGTTGATTGCAGAAGCATTGGGTGGACCAATAGAAGAACCTATCTATTCTCGAAGTCATTGTCGCATTATTACATTTAGTTAACTTCTCCAGATCCTCTATCATCTTTTTTAGATCCTTCACCTGCTGTTTTAGACAGGAAATTTTGTCCTCCGAGGTATGGCCCGTGCTAATCTCCTTAGCTTCCTCGTTCTTCTTCATTTTCTTCTCCTTTTGATTCTCTTGAGATCCCTCGAAAGGTCTTTTACCCTTGTTCTTGCCTAAACTTAAGTTTAAGTCGAGTCCTTCTTCCTTGGCCTCCACTGTGAAATCAATGTACTTCCTTATGGCCATGATTTGAAAAATTTAAAAATTTTTGTAGGAGTATGAGAAGAGAGGAATGCTGGGAAGTTGTAGGCTCAGAAATGATTACTCTTTGTGGTGTAGTAACTGAGAATGCTGGGATAGTTTTTATAGAGAAAAATTAGAACTTAGAGACAAAGAAGATATCTCTTCACCACACCCCTACACCCTCAACCTATGGATTTCTGCAAGCTGGAAGCCAGAAGTCTAGGGTAGGCATGCGCACCAACAGTGCGTCGCATTAATGCCAAAACCACGAAAGTCAATTTCGGTGGATTTGCAGCTGATTTAATTTGTTTTGATTGAAAATTTTAAGGATTAATAAAATGGCGATAAACAGAACCGTATTTCTCTGCTTTGTTGTATTGTTCTTGAGAGCCTTCAGTTGAGTATAATATACATGATTGATTGAATCATGCTGTGATTACATGTATCTAAGAACATATGTTGTATATGCTATTCATGCATCATGAGCAAAGGCTACGGCCAAAGATAATATGTCATGATTCCATATGTACTCATAGAAAATGAGAAGTCAAAAATTTAAAATGACTTGAATAAAATGAAATGTGTAGAAGATGATACATCTTCTCTCGTGGGCAAATGAAAGGCAATGATTTCCTTGCATCATGATAATGCTTAATGCATGCGACCATAAGCAGTTAACTTTGTTTTAAAATATATATTTATATTATATTATGTGTAAGTCTAGAGTAAAGACACCGATTAGAGTATAAGATAAGGCTAATATGAAACTACCTAATCATGGAGTGACGTCGTGATATGGGATTTCAGGATAAGATAAGTTTAGAGTGAGAAAATCTCAGACTAAAAGGGGTAGTTAGTCGAAACTTTGAGAAAGGTCAAGATTAGCCGAAATTTTTGAGCAAATATTTGACTTGTATTGATTATATTAAATTATATTTACTTACATGTCCGACATCAATAGCTGGCATTGCAATGTATGAGATCTATAAACCTCTCAGGGAGAGGCGTATAGGTTGTGGTGACTCTAGTTCGAGGGTCTTTTTATTGCCTATAAATCTTGTATGTCGTTATCTCATTCACCACACCAAGAAAACCTATTTCGTTCATTACATACATATTCCTTAATCTTCATTTCTTTCTTATTTGAACTTATTTCTGAGGTCCCTAAAGTAATGACCGAGAATAAATCTTTCAACTTGAATTTTGAGACTAGCAATGTAGAGCTTGATTTAAATCTAAGTCTCGGAAACAACAAAGGAAAGAGACCTGTAAATAGGTCACCAGAAATTAAGAAGGGAAAGAGGGATGTAATAGAGTTGGAGGAGGACAGCACTGCAACATCCTCAGAAAATAAGCTTGCGTTCCTAGAGCGTAAGATAGAAAACCTAGAGCGTAAGATAGAGAGCCTGGAATACAAAGCAGAGGACCAGAAGCAACTAATAAATTGTCTCTTTGAAGACCAAGAGAAACTGATAAAACGTCGTTTCGGGGAACTAGCTAATCGAGTTGATAGACATTCGATGTTTGCAACTCAAAATTTTCATGACCAAAAAACAAGGTGTATTGACTGTATGAATGGAGTGACTTCTGCTTTTCGCCAAATTTTCCAGGTGCTTCCTCCAGAAACCCTTTCTAGGTTGCAACGATTAGCTTCCTCCTTAAGGTCTGAAGCACCTTCCTCTTTTAGACCTAGAGCACCTTCTACATTTCAAAAGTCTCCTCGTCCTTAATTTATTCTTTCTTTTGTTTGTACCTAAAGCTGATATTTGATTTAAGCTTCACGTATTAAAATTATCTATTTTGTAAATCAAGTTAAACTTGTTGTTTATAACTTATGTACTAGAAATAAAATTTAAGTCAATTTTTAGATCTTTTTCAATTGAGATAATTCCTTTTACTGAAAGAACTTGAGGAATGAGAATATGTTGGACTTGCTATATTTCATACTTGATTATAGAAATTCTAAAGAAGAGTATGGTAATATCCTTTTGACTGAGCAGAGTAACTAAAATAATATTTCATTGCATTTCTGAACTATGGAGGAGTGCTAAATAAGTATTTTATGAACCTATATATAGAGAACTATGGGTTTGCCTCAATCATTGAAGGGGTACGACTCTATATGAGTCATTGAGGTGAGAGGAATTTTCATATATATATATATATATATATTTTATAATTATGCGTGAGGAGTGTGTTATTTACTTATCATATTCTTTAGGATTATTCTTCCTAGAGATTTATGTAATAATTTTATGTAATTTTGCCTTTTATATGACACCTTCAAGTAAGAGTATCGCCTTAAGACAAGAGTATCGCCTTTGGGCAAGAGTGTTGCCTATGGCCAAAATGACGCCTTCGGGTGGAGTACTTGTATTCATAAATATTATGAGTTATATTCAGTGTAAACTGGAAAGACCACATGCCACTTTTGAGACGACACCTATGTGAGGTTTTACATGGAGACAGAGTTCGTCTCTGATTAAATGGTTTGAGTTTAGTAAGGTTAGGGGCATGAGACACTTTATGGTACAAGAGGTCGTGTAGAAGATCAAACTGATAAGGAAGAGATTGCTTGCTATTTAAAAAAGGCAAAAGTCCTATACAACCCATCGATAATACGGTCTAGAGTTCATAGTCGATGGTATAGTGTTCTTATAAATCTCACCAATGATGTGACCAGGTTTGGGAAGAAAGAGATGCAAAGGATGAGATATGGACGAAGTAACCACACTTATTTCAGTCTTAAGATGAGTTTTGAATTCGAGGGACCAAATTCTGTTAGGGAGAAGAATGTAATACCCTAATAATTTTTATGAATATTTAAAATCTATTTTGAAGTTTATTGAAAAATTTAATTACGTGAAAAATATGCTTTTTGAATTAGTGAAGAAAATTTGAGAATAGAAATTTCAATTTTTAATTTAGGAAATTTTTACAAATTCTTAAGGACCTAAGTGAACAAATTTTAAAGTTAGAGTGGCTATGAGCAATTTTATCCAAGAAAATTATTGGGGCCTACATGTATACACTTAAACACATTTTCTTTTCTCTCTTATTCTTTTCTTTCTCTCATTCTCCCGTAGCTCTCTCACTCTCTTTCGGCTATGCATTCCAAGGGAACTTCTTCATCAACCATTCATGTCTTTTTTGCTTGGGGAAGGAAGCCATGGAAGTTAAGAAGATTAGTAAGTTAATGTTCTTCTTCTTCTTCTTCCTCTTCTTACAAGACCAAATCCTTGGTTATCAATTTGAGAAATTTTTGTAGAATATTCTAAAACATTCTTGGGTGGTTTATGATGTTATTGGAACAAGAAATTTAGAGAAAATTAGGAGAAATCCATGGAATTTAGAAAATTAAAAAAAGTTAAGGTTCTTGATGAAAATTTGATATTAGAGCTTGGATTATTAGTAAAAATTGGGGATTTTGGTGTCAAAACACTCCTTAGACATTAATGATGAAAACCCATGGAAGAAATCAAAAGAAATGTTGTTTTAGATGTAATTTTAGGATTTTTGGATGAAAAACACGAAGAACGTCACTGTTCATTCTGGAAATTTTCCAGAAAATTTCTAGAAAATACTGTTCATCGAGAAAATTTTTCCAGATTTTCTCTATTACTGTAGCATTGACTCGGTCAACGTTACTGTAGCACTGACTTAGTCAATGACACTGTAACTGCGTTGACCGTTGACCGTTATTGTAGCATCAGTTTTAAAATGTTCATAACTCTTTTATCCGGACTCTATTTTAGGTGAAATTTATATCGTTTCCAATGGTATAAGAATCATTTGGATATTCATTACCAGTTAGGAGTTATGATTTGAGTAGTGGGTAAAGGTCGGGAGTAGTGGTAGGAAATTTTTCTATTTCGTAATCCTGATGGTTTTTATCTGGTTACAATAGGAATGGTCGAGGCGCAAGGTGGGAGTGGCGAGAGTGTAAAATCCAAGTGAATGGGATTTATACTTCGTATGACTAAATCTTTTCTTTAAAGTTCTTGGCATCATAGTGAGAGCATGTAGTGTATCTTAATGTGAAGACAGTGATGGTTAACTTATATATTGATATTCATTATAATTTGAGATTCACTTGCGTAAGTTACATTCATGCATACTTTCTAGGATTGAAGAATTGTGTTGTCGAATAGATTGGTATGCATATATCTATACATAAACACCATTATATGAATGTTGCGTGAATGAGACACAAATATCATTGTGATGACTTACAAATACAAATGAGCTTCTATGTTTGAGACGAGATTTAAAAGATGAATTCTGTGAATAGTGAATGATTGTATACATGCTGATGAATTTGTGATTAAGTATGGAAAGTGATATGAGTTATGTTGTGATGAGACTTGTAAATGATTATGAGTTATTTATGATTGTGATTGTGTATGTAATCGGAATGAATGGAAAGGCATGGTGGTGCACCCCATGGAGAAATCTACGTGAAGCCATAAGGGTGGAGAATATAAATGGAGTAACAAAGGTAGATGCGGCGGGCCGCGGGCAACGATCCAGAGGTACCCTGGATGACCCAGTTGGTACAGAAAATGTGTGAAATTGATTTTACTGTTTTCTGTTGTGAATTATTATGAATTATATTATATTATGTTATAATTGATTACGTATGATTGCTGCATGTTATCATTATGATGCATGATATTTTTTTGTCATAGTGTTGTGTTGTCCGCTCACTGGACACGTGGTTTGCTTATACCCCTCTTATTAATATTTTTTTTCAGAGTTGACAGTTGAAGGTAAATATCTGTACAATGAGTTATGGATCCTTAGCACATGATTACATTTTTATTTGTTCAGAGTAAAGGTATAATGTTTAGGTTTTATTCTAAGTTGTATAAATCTAAAAAATCTCTGAAATCGGGTAGGTTTATTCAGTGATGTAATGTGAATGACTGTAGTGTGTATGGAGAACTCAGTTTAACCGTATTTTATTATCTTTTGTGAAAAGAGGAATAATTCTCTTATTTTAATTCTTAAATTATACAATTTAAATTAATTATATTTAAAAGAATGATATAGTGCTTAAGAGAAGGATAGGCTTACGAACATGAAATGAAATTTACCTTCTGTGCCGGTCACGCGCTCAGGTTTTGGGTCGTGACACTTATGAAATAAATATATGCATTTTCTCAAAAAATAAATTATAATTTGTCACATAGCTTTATCAAACCCACAATAGTAGAATTAAAAGACAAAATTCTACTAACACATTTTGCTTTTAATTCTCTTGACCATTGACCAAAAAATTGAAATATAGAATTAAAAACAAATTTTCAAAGTAAAAATTCATATTTCACTTAGCTTTAAAAAGTTCACAATAATATGGTCATAAAAATATATATTCCACATATGTAGTTTTAAAAAGCTCACAATAATATAACTATAAAACTTTATTATAGAATAAAAAATTTCACAAACACAATTTTTTTCAACAATATTAAAATGTTGAATACTTTTTCACATATAAACTTTAAGAAAGCATTTTCATATTATCAATAGTTAAGTTAATAGAAATTTATGGGATATACTCAACTTAAATATTAAACCCATAAAATTAATTTCTATTAAGTCACAACAATATTAATTATTGACAATAAAATATTTTTGCCAAAATTTGTATATTTTTATAACAACACATTTATATCTCCCACTTGTTGTTATTAAAAAAAATACTTAAAAAATATTTTTCTTCTTGCCCCCACTATTAATAAACATTCTCAAAAAAAGAAAGATTAAAATAATGACACATATCTCATGATATAGGGAGAAGAAACCACCACTGCATAAGTTTGTTTCATGAGCAAAAATCGATCACTAAAAAAAAATAATAATAGATAAGAATTTCACCCACGTACATGATATTTTATTATTGGATCAAATTAATATGTATTTGCTCCACATATGTATATATATTTTATATATACAATCTTCTTTAAAAGAATTTTTTCAACCAAGCAAAAAAACTTGCAAAAATAATATATATATATATATATACACAAGACAATATATAGTCAAACTATAGTCTTGTAGCAACCTACCTCATCATGGGTATTTCATATCAAGAAAAATTCTTTTTTATAAATAAAATATCTTTTTGTGAGCAACAACTAAAATTTTTTTTATAAGTCCTCAAATAAAAAAAAATACACGTAATTAAAAATTAAATATTTATCACCTTAAATAAAATGTCAAAAATACCATATACTTAAATTACAAAATATCATAAAAATATATATTTCATATATATTTTATTTCATCTCCTGTATATATATAGTACACTCTATACTCCCACGACACACATATTGAAAGGGCATTCTCCATGTTATCGTTGGCCACAAAATGAGGATATAACTACATAGTGGCATTACCTCCGTAAGAGAAATGATCAGATTTCTTGTACACACACAGTACTAGTATACCAATCATTGCCATTTCATCATCATTTTGGGGACACACCACCAACATGCATTAAAGTTTAAATCCACTAGTTACGCTTGGGGATTACACTTGTTGTACAGATAATGCTTGAAAAGTGTACTATGATCAACAACTAGTAAAAACAAGCCATCACACCAATTTATATATATAGATATATATATTAATGAAGATCCGTTGCTACTATCCTTTAAAACACATTATGAGTATTGATTCCAATTAATTAGAAAACATACACACTGATAATTTATAAATGGTTATATATATACACACATAAATACAGTACTTTAACCTCTGACCGTTGGCCACATAACACACATTAATCAGGCACCAAAAATACACATAAAGGCACATTTCATCCTTAAAATATTTAGTACGTTGCTAGCAATATGAGACATAATGCAATATAATTGCATTGAATATAATTGATTAGTGTATAAAAACATTCCAAACGTCTGCCAACACTAAGCCAATTAAATATGTATATACATATATTTTTATTCTCATATTATAAATTCCAACATAAAATGATTCAAAACAAAATGAAGGCCAACGTTGAAAAACTTAATGAGCATCGTGAAGCAAAGGAAATTCATCGTCCATATTAAACAAAATTTGGAATTTATCTACTCTGTGTTTGCACATCCAGAAATATTTTATACTTGAATTCCAAAACTCATAAAAAAATAATGAATTATTGTAAAAAGATAAATATTTCACCAAAAATACTTATGCAATTTCTTGTGAAATAAATTCACAACTGCATATGAAAAAACCAAAAATATTTTCATTGATTTACTCAAATTGTGAATCACAAGATTTCTTTTTAAAGAAATTTCGCAATTGAGAAAATCACATCAAAAAATGATTTTTCAAAACTTTCTTTCACCGCTTTTATTTTCCATTTGCTGCTTTTGTAGGATTCAACATGAAAATTACTTTAAAATTGTTGGAACAACACTTAAAAAATAAGAATAAACACAAAAAGAGAAATTTGAAAGTTAGAGTGAAAATAAAAATTGCATGGTACTGAGTTGATATTCGAGTAACTCGTTTTTCTTTAAGGTAATTTTCACATCTCCCATGAGTTAATTTTGCTATATTACCCAGTGTAGGAGTATACAGACGTGTAACCTCCATGATACAATAGCTCATGACTTATCTGTTTATTTACTACCTCTGTACATATGAAGTAAACTGTACTCGCTTTCTCTAACACATTCCCAACCCAAAGTATCACACAAATACATATACTTGTTTGTTTTTCCCCCATTCGTGTATATTATCTCATTCACCAACTTGCTTTAAGAAACACACATATATAGTTGTTGATGGCTTCTTTATATTTCCGTTGGGAGAAAATCACTGGCCACCAAATTGAGAATAAAAGCTATTAACTTCAATTCAATATACCAATCAAAGCTTTTAAAAGTAATATAAAAGCATGCCAATGTATAAAGCAATTATGCACCATTCAATATACATGAAGCCACATGAATATAGGGGGAAGGCTAATGTTTTCTATTGGAAATTCATATAACTCAATATTTTATAATAATAAATTCTAACACGATGAAAATGATGAAAAAATTTAGAGGCAAATTAATCATTTTAGCATATATATAGTGTATTTGCCACGTGTATAACATGTTAGCCATATATGTTATGTTGAAGAGTCCATGATAATATTTTCTTTTTTATTGTGCTAACATGATTAGTTAAAAGAATAAAATTAAAATAAAAAAATGAGACTAAATCAAGAAAAAAAATTTTGGAAAAAATTAAAACATTGTGTAAATATCGACGAAAAATATATTTTTGCTTTTTTTTTCAATTAGAGATTCGAAATTATTTTTATACAAATTATTAATGAGCTTTTTTTTATATTTTTAATTTTATATATTATGTGAAAATAAAAAAGTATTATACTTATTGCATTCTACAATTATATCAAATATAAATTTACTAAAATATGCATAAAATAATTTCAAACTTTAATTATTATTAATAAAATATAATAAGTATATAAAAAAATACTGATACCATTTATTTTAAAATATATTATATTTGATGTAGAATATATAATATTTTTTTATTAAAAATAGCTAATTCAATAAGTTAAACTATTAATTTAATAATTAAACCAGTTATCTGTCTAGTTTGATTTCAATTTTCAAATATCCATCGAGTGTAAGATTATTCAAACTTAGTCTGAACGAGGTCAATTTACTACGGAACTAATATTTTTAAAAATGTTTCCCAGTATACTAACTATTCAAAATTATTTCCTGATATATTAACTTTTTACTTAATTCCACCAACACTTAATCGAATTCATATATATATATATATATATATATTATATTTAATATATATTATATTATTATATATATATATATAATTTTTTAATATATATTAAATTTAAAATAAAATGTATTAAATTTTAAACTATTATATATATATATATTATTTTTTATTTTAATTAAATTATAATAAATAAAATCTACATGATAAGTAATAATAGGGTAAGTAAAACCTATTAAATAAATAAAATTTAATATATAAATAAACAAGAAATAATAAATTAATATAAATAGTAAGATAAGAGATAAGCCACAACAAATAAACAATAGCATAAGTAAAATATATTAAATAAATAAAATAATAGTAAATTAAAAACAAGAAGAATAATTAAATTATATTAAACTTCTTTAAATAAATAATTTAATCATTACAGCGATGACTAAAAAAAAGAGATTAGAGCAAATTTAACTAAAATACAATTAAATAATATAAATTCACACATGTGACGTACACTTAGTATAAGGATGATAAAATATATAATATTAAGAATAATATTAAATAATATTATCTTAAATAATAGTTACAAACAATATAAGTAGTAAGATAAAGAAAATGGTTTTAAAATTAATATATTACTTAGATAATACATCTTAAACAATAAGGGAATTGACGGCATCAAGGACTGGCTAACCATCTTGGATGATAAGAGTACCATCAGGTTCAGTTCTGATAGATTGAATAATCTGGGTCCTATCAGAGCTAGTGAGATAATTATCTCACCAACCTTTTAGTTATCCAGTTAAACCGGAAACTAAAATATGGATGACTACCTCTTCAGTACAGTCATTGGCGGTTTGAAAGATGGTACTAACCATTGTCATCTGTTAAAAAATATTTAAAATATTCATTTCAGATTGACCATTTATGTTCCACACATAGATGCTATCTTTTCTAAAGCCTTTATTAAGCGTCTGAGGAGTTTCTTTTATCACTAGGTCCGTAACAGTGGCTCTAAGATAGAAGAGTTTGGTTAGAGTTTTCTAATCGGTCTAAATCGGGTTGATACAAGCCTCAGATTGAACACTACTACTATCTACAGTAACTTTTTCTAAGTTGTTAAAGGTCAACTTAGAAGCTAAAGAAGAGGATTTTTCAGGGAGCTTAATATTTTTGAGTCTGTTAATCTCATTTTATAGACTCTTATTAAGCTCAGTTTTGACTAAGTCAGGAAGCCTAATAGGCTTAAAAAGAAGTTTCTCTTCAGGAGCCTTGATTGAAGGATCAGACTTAGGAGAGATAATCCTAAATGGTTTTTAGACATTTAGAGATACTAGGCATTTAAATTGGTCTGGCGTGAAGATCGACTTCTACAGTTTCTAAAATAAAATCTATAAAATTTAAATGCCTAGTATCTCTAAGACTTAATAGACAGGAAATATTAAGACATTTTCTTATGAGGAGTTATCCTCATCCTCCAAAAATATTTTTAATGAAAAAATTCATTTTGAAAATAAATCAATCTTTAGATGATTGGAAGATTCCTTCTATCTCTAAGAATGATTTATATTTCTTGTCTTAATATTTCATGTCTATTATGTCTTAGAGATACTAGGCATTTAAATTTTACATTCTATTTTAGGAACTGTAGAAGCCGGCCTTCATGTCAGACCAATTTAAATTTGTTGACCCTAAGGCTATATGCCATAAGTTTTGATGATGACAAATGTATTTGAATAGTAGCATTGATATATATAAAGATTAATTATCATATATATGCTACAAGTACTTAAGCATGATTATGTTATTTAATATGTATGTTGCATATATTGAATCATGCTATTAAACTAACCATTGAGTTTGCAAGTAAGATATATTTTATAGGTTGGTTCAAAACAAGAAGAGTGAGCATTGTATTGAAGAACAAAGAAAAGCAATATCATGCTTCACTCAAGGAAAACAACATGCAAGGATGAAGCTCCAAGAAATGAAGAATTAGAAGATTTGAAGTCTTGGAAGCTTGGATGCATCAAGATAGCCTATGTGTTTACATTAGGTATATTTTATATAGGCTAGTATACTTGTGCAACTCAATGATTGAGATTTGCATACATTGGCTCAATTATTTTGAACAAAAAGATAGTGAGATATGAAATTTTACAAAAGCTAGTTTTTGACCTTTGGTCACTCTTTATATCATATCTCATAAACGAAAAATCATTTTTTCAAGTATCTTAATCTCATTTTATAGTAGACTCAAAGATCTTTCCAAAGGTATATTGTTTATTGAAAACGGAGTCCAAATGAGAAATATATGACTATTTAAAATATAGTTTGAAAAACTGAAAGTTGATTATTCTGTTCTGACCTATAGTCAGTATTTTGATTATATCTTTTAAAAGAAAAATAATTTTTGAATAAAACTTGACTCATTTGAAACTAGACTCCAAGAGCTTTCCAACGGTATATTATTTGTTTAAAACAGAGTTCAAATGAGGGAGTTATGAATTTTTAAAGAAAACTCAAAATCTGGACTGCACTATAAGTGCTGTAACGGCTATATAACGGCTAGTTTTGTAAAATCTTATATATATAACCTTAGATACACGATTTTGAGTAAGAACAAAGTCCTACAATGTGATATTAACTTCTTCTATCATCTTTGAGAGAAAGGAAAGCATTCTTGAGCCAAATCTTGTATATTCTCTATCATTAGAGTTATTAGAGCTTCATTTATTTTCATCTACTCTTTAGAGAGAGTTTCTTTGTATTGTTGATTTTGATCAACACATATATTATTCTGAGTTGAGGTTCGCAAGTACCGGTATTGGAAGAACTTGCTTTGGGTTGAGGAGGAGCCCAGATTCATAAATTCTCCATTGTGGTTTCGCAAATACCCGGATCGAATTTGCGTGGTTGTAGTGGTTTGCAAGTACCCGGATTAAACTTGCAATTATAGTGGAAATACTCAAGTGGTCTCTTGAGGACTGGATGTAGGCTTGGATTAGCTGAACCAGTATAAATCTCCGAGTTTGCTTTCTCTATCCCTTACTCTTTAATTTGTGCATATTGATATCTATTCTTTAATTCCTTGATCTTTATAATTATTTATCTTGACAGCACATTGATTTTCTGTATTGTATTTATTATCTTAAGCATTGTACTTTTACAGAAAATCATTTTAACTTCCAATTAATTCTTGTGAAAAATTTATAAAACCCAATTCACCCCCTCTCTTGGGTTCCAACCATTACTTTCAATTGGTATCAAAGCTTGGGCTCTTGATTTAAGACTTAACCGTCTAAGAGTAAATATGGTTGGATCTAGTGAGTGGTTTATGTCTGAAAATTGTTCTTTCACAGAACCTCCAATTTTTTATGCTAATCATTTTCAATATTGGAAGTATGAAATGAAAATTTTTTTAATTTCAGTAGACCATTAACTCTGAGAAATTATAGAAAATGGTTTTTATATGCCTGTCAAGGAAGAACAAGGAAAATACATTCCAAAACCCAAGAGTGAATGGAATGATACTGAAAGAAGTTTAGTGCAACTCAATGCTAAGGCAAAATTGATTATTTCTTGTGCATTGAGTCAAGATGAATTTTTTAGAATTTCCAATTGTGCAACTGCTAAGGAAATGTGGGAAACTTTAGAAGTTGCATATGAGGAAGATCTTGTTGCAATGGAATTAAAGTCTAGAAATCTCATTAATGAACTTGATATTGCTCAAATGAAAAATTGTGAAACCATTAATGAGATACGACTTGTGCTTAATCAATTGCAAGCTCTTGGTGTTGAACTTACAGGAAAATCTCAAATCACCAAGGGGATAGAAGAAAAAGAAAAAGGAGAAAAAGAGAAACTACAACCAAAAACTGAATCATCAAAGAAAGCTTACCTATCTTCCATTTGGGGAAATAGCAATTCCGATGAGGAGAATACAAATGAAGAAGCCAACACTTGTCTTGTGGCCAGAGATAAAGATGAGGTAAATTCATTTGACTACTCTTTTGAAGAATTACAAGATGCCTTTGATGATTTACATGAAGAATCTCTTATGCTTGCAAAGAAACTAAATATTTCAAAACAGAAAAACTCTTCTCTTGAAAATGAGTTGGAAACATTGAAAAATGAATTTTCTATTTCCAAGGAAGAGAATTTTGTTTTTGAAAATCAAAACAGAACTTTGCAAGAAGAGAATTTGATTTTAAAGGCAAATATCTCTACCAACAAAAATTGCTTTTGTACCAAGTGTGATTCCTTGAAAAAGGAGAATGAGGATCTTAAAAACACACTTAAAAAACTTTCTCAAGGTAGAGAAATTCAAAACTCTTCTGTTGAGAAACAAAGTAGTAGCTTTAACAAAATTGGTTTTGTTCTTAACAAGTCAAATCAGAAATATTTCGAAAACTACTTTGTTCCTACAAAAATGTCCAAAAGTCCACCTTGCACTTGTTTTTATTGTGGACTGAAAGGACACAAGTCTTACTCCTGTTTTTATAAGAAAAATCTTGTTCATGGAGTAAAAATGAAATGGGTTCAAAAAGGACCTCATGACCCAGGCAAACCCAAAAAAAATTTGGGTATCAAAGACAAAGGATTAATTTGCAGATTTGCCTTTAAGCAAGGAGCGGAAATAACTTTTCAATGGCTACATCATTCAAACTCCACTCTCTTGCATCAAAAGGAGGCAATGGATAAGTAAACATATAAGCTGGAATGCATTGTAAGAAATTTGACTGATATGTTTACTGCTCTCTAATGCTTTTGTCTGTTCTCTAATATGCATTACATCTATCCTTGATACTCATGCATGCTATATCTGAAAACAATTGTTAGGTGTGCAGCTTATAGATTCGAATTTTGTTTTGAGCTAAAATCTTTCTTCCAAATTTTGCTCAAATTATCCTTTTTACCGCATCATGAAAACTTGCTTCCATTACACGCACATTTTTCTTGTCTTCACAACAATAAGATTACTCCTACCCATAGTATTTATCCTTGCTGTAATCTTATTTAAATATTTTCAATGAAATCAAATTTATTACAAAATTGCATTTCATGGAAGCATAGCACTTTTATTAATATGGCATATCTTGAACATAATGTTGCTCCTAGTGCTCGAGATTTATTTGAACATCAAAGTGCTCCACCAAAAGTGTTTTGCAGGAGTTAATCCTCAAAATTATCCTCTAAAGCACATTCTTTCCTCTGCTCTCCGAAATCAGTAAGATTTATAGTTTTGAAGTTGGTTGGTCGACCAACGCTCCTATCAGTAGTCGACCAACGAAGCCTACATTGAACCAATGCTTGATAGATCTTGCAAATAATCAATCAATTAAGATTATTAAAATTGTAAGAAGATAGGATCGATCAAAAGAAGAGCAATGAGCAAAACAAGGATATCAAAATCTTGAAGAGGAACTTCAAGAAGCAACAAAAGTTTGCCAAAATTGATGAGTATCTCTATCCTTTACTTCTTCATTATTTAATTGAATGATACT
Organism: Biancaea sappan; assembly: GCA_037074585.1. Taxonomy (NCBI): domain Eukaryota; kingdom Viridiplantae; phylum Streptophyta; class Magnoliopsida; order Fabales; family Fabaceae; genus Biancaea; species Biancaea sappan. The sequence continues at coordinate 68,398,168 of CM073490.1, forward strand.
CCTTGATCTCAATTGTACATTCTGGCAAATTTTTTTTTTGTCATACTTTCATTGCAATGACATATTGTTTTCTGACATCTTACATACTTGATCACAACATGACATATAAAAATATGTTAAATACTTAAATTATTTTTTTTAATACATCATGGTTTGAGCATTATACATATCATCTCTTTTACATAAGCTGTAACTTATGAACCATTGTTTATGGATTATAGTTTATATCTGATTATATCTTATTAATCCATATTACCTCAATTATGTTACTACATACTCTGATTATAATATGTTTTATCTTGAGTAAGTATGTAACTTGCTTTTGCTTTGAAATGATGATATATATATCCATGTCAGAAAATTCTTTCTATCTTTAAAATGGATATATATTTTTCAAAATATATATATCCTTCTATTGTACAAAATTTGTGCGGCTGATTTTCTTTATCTTTCTTTATTATTATAATTTTTTTTAAGTACCGTCATCTGAAAGAAACCACTTGCATTAAAATAAAAAAAAACAAACCGAAGGATTACATTGCATTAAAAAAAAAAAAGGGAAGGTTTGCTCATAAATGAGCAATCTACAGGCGAGGTGGTCTCGGATTAGGTGGGTTGTATTGAATCATCACCCCTCGGCCATTCCTTGGAGCAAGAGATTGAGCAATGTCACGGAGGGTAGTATAAATCCCATTCATACAATCAACACTTCTTTGTTGTTGATTGCAGAAGCATTGGGTAGACCAATAGAAGAACCTATCTATTCTTGAAGTCAGTGCCGCATTGTTGCGTTTAGCTAACTTCTCCTGGTCCTCTATCATCTTCTTGAGTTTCTTCACCTCCTGCTCCAGACAAGCAATTTTGTCTTCTGACGTATGGCCTGTACTAATCTCCTCAGCTTCTTCGATCTTCATCTTCTTCTTTTGGTTCTCTTGAGATTCCTCCAAAGGTCTTTTGCCTTTGTCCTTGCCTAGACTCAAGTTTAAGTCGAGCTCTTCCTCCCTTGCCTCTACTGTGAGATCAATGAACTTTCTTGCTGCCATGGTTTGGAAAATTCAGAAATTTTTGTAGGAGTATGAAGAGAGAGGAATGTCAGAAAGTTATAGGCTCAGAGATGAATACTCTTTGTGGTGTGGTAATTGAGAACTCTGGGGCAGTCTTTATAAAGAGAAAATTATGACTAAGAGCCAAAGAAGATATCTCTTCGCCGCACCCCTACACGCTCATCCTATGGATTTCTGCAAGCTGGAAGCCAGAAGTCTAGAGTACGCATGCACACCGATAACGCGTCACATTAATGGCAAAACCACGAAAGTCAATTTTCGGTGGATTTGCGGCTGATTTAATTTGTTTTGATTAGAAATTTTAAGGATTAATAAAATGGTGATATTCAGAACCGTATCACTCTGCTTTGTTGTGTTGTTCTTGAGAGCATACATGATTACATCATGCTCTGATCACATGTATCTAAGAACATATGTTGTGTATGCAATTCATGCATCATGAGCGAAGGCTATGGCTAAGAATAATATTTCATGATTCCACATGCACTCATACAAAATGAGCTGTCAAAATTTTTACATGTACTCATCCTCAAGATACATATATAAATTCATTTTGAATGGGTATATAAATTGCTTCCTTTGTGATGAAATTTATCTTATCCTTTATGAAGCAAATTTGTTTTGAAAAAGGACTTTAAAAATGCTTCTGTTATGTTAATATGTTTTATCATATGAAGCAACATTCTTTTTGAAAAAGAAAAGATTTTAAAGATCTCTTTTGTTGTAGATAACAAAAGGGATGAAAAATATTGATGTTTCATATATGGATTATGAACTATATGCTTGAATATATCTTATTACACTAATCCATATATATTGCTTCCTTAGATGAAACGTTTCTAAATTCCTTCGAAGCAAAATGTTTTAGAAAAATATCGTGAATCTCTTGAATTGCTTCCACAATGCTGAAATTGCTTTGCCATATTGAAGCATTATCTGTTTTGAAAAGAAAAGGATTTGAGTATCCTTATTTTAAATCACTTTTGCTATATGTTGAAATAATTTTATGCATATATGCAAAAATTGTTTTTCAGAAATCTTGAAAAATATTATTATTCGATTTATGGAATATGATTAATATTCTTGTTTATATCATGCTTTGCTAATCCATATATCATACTTCTGCTGTGTGCTGTAAATATTTCTATCATATGACAACAAATGTTTTTTTTTCAAAGAGTTTAATTTTTTTGCTATTTACTAAAAATGCCTCTTCATAAACAAGCAGAAATCATTTTCAATGAAAATATTGCAGAAATTTCTTCAAAAATCTTACTTCAAAATTCTGAAATCAAAAACTGAATTTCCTTTATAATGATTTGGACAATCTTTTTCAAAGGAAAAATGTTATGAAATTCAGGGGGAGCTTTGTCTCACTTGAATGTATTTTTTTTGAAAAAGAATATATCTTGAAAAATTGGATATTCATTATTCATTATTCTTTTTCAAATTATGCAAGGTTTAAGAGGGAGCCTAAAACTCTTTCAAGTTTTATCTTTTGGCTCATTTCATTTGACATGAGAAAAATTTTTCTAAAATTTTCTTTTTACATGTCAATGAAATCAATGATAAGTTTTGATGTATCCTTACCCCATACTATATTGACATCTTCTGACATCCTGACTTAAAGAAGGTATGTGCTTTAACTTCTATATATTGTGTTCCTTACACCTTTTTGTTGATGTCAAATAGGGGGAGAAGAAACAATAGAAAAATATGTATACGTGCTTATAACATTGCATTCATTATCTTGTGATACATATTTTTCTGTGGTTATTTGTCATCATCAAAAAGGGGGAGATTGTTGACCCTAAGGCTATATGCCATAAGTTTTGATGATGACAAATGTATTTGAATAGTAGCATTGATATATATAAAGATTAATTATCATATATATGCTACAAGTACTTAAGCATGATTATGTTATTTAATATGTATGTTGCATATATTGAATCATGCTATTAAACTAACCATTGAGTTTGCAAGTAAGATATATTTTATAGGTTGGTTCAAAACAAGAAGAGTGAGCATTGTATTGAAGAACAAAGAAAAGTAATATCATGCTTCACTCAAGGAAAACAACATGCAAGGATGAAGCTCCAAGAAATGAAGAATTAGAAGATTTGAAGTCTTGGAAGCTTGGATGCATCAAGATAGCCTATGTGTTTACATTAGATATATTTTATATAGGCTAGTATACTTGTGCAACTCAATGATTTAGTTTGCATACATTGGCTCAATTATTTTGAACAAAAAGATAGTGAGATATGAAATTTTACAAAAGTTAGTTTTTGACCTTTGGTCACTCTTTATATCATATCTCATAAACGAAAAATCATTTTTTCAAGTATCTTAATCTCATTTTATAGTAGACTCAAAGATCTTTCCAAAGGTATATTATTTATTGAAAACGGAGTCCAAATGAGAAATATATGACTATTTAAAATATAGTTTGAAAAACTGAAAGTTGATTATTCTGTTCTGACCTATAGTCAGTATTTTGATTATATCTTTTAAAAGAAAAATAATTTTTGAGTAAACTTGCTCATTTGAAACTAGACTCCAAGAGATTTCCAACGGTATATTATTTGTTTAAAACGGAGTTCAAATGAGGGAGTTATGAATTTTTAAAGAAAGCTCAAAATCTGGACTGCACTACAAGTGCTGTAACGGCTATATAACGGCTAGTTTTGTAAAATCTTATATATATGACCTTAGATACACGATTTTGAGCAAGAACAAAGTCCTACAATGTGATATTAACTTCTTCTATCATCTTTGAGAGAAAGGAAAGCATTCTTGAGCCAAATCTTGCATATTCTCTATCATTAGAGTTATTAGAGCTTCATTTGTTTTCATCTACTCTTTAGAGAGAGTTTCTTTGTATTGTTGATTTTGATCAACACATATATTATTCTGAGTTGAGGTTCATAAGTACCGGTGTTGGAAGAACTTGCTTTGGGTTGAGGAGGAGCCCGGATTCATAAATTCTTCATTGTGGTTTCGCAAATACCCGGATCCAATTTGCGTGGTTGTAGTGGTTTGCAAGTACCCGGATTAAACTTGCAATTATAGTGAAAATACTCAAGTGGTCTCTTGAGGACTGGATGTAGGCTTGGATTAGCCGAACCAGTATAAATCTCCGAGTTTGCTTTCTCTATCCCTTACTCTTTAATTTGTGCATATTGATATCTATTCTTTAATTCCTTGATCTTTATAATTATTTATCTTGACAGCACATTGATTTTCTGTATTGTATTTATTATCCTAAGCATTGTACTTTTACAGAAAATCATTTTAACTTCCAATTAATTCTTGTGAAAAATTTATAAAACCCAATTCACCCCCCCTCTTGGGTTCCAACCATTACTTTCAAAATTCCTAGTATCTTTAAATGCCTAAAAACCTTGTTAACACATTGATTTTCTGTATTGTATTTATTATCCTAAGCATTGTACTTTTACAGAAAATCATTTTAACTTCCAATTAATTCTTGTGAAAAATTTATAAAACCCAATTCACCCCCCCTCTTGGGTTCCAACCATTACTTTCAAAATTCCTAGTATCTTTAAATGCCTAAAAACCTTGTAAAATTATCCCTCTTAAGCCTGATCCTTCAATCAAGGCTCCTAAAGAGAAACTTCTCTTTAAGCATGCTAGACTTCTTGGTGTAGTCAAAACTGAGCTTAATAAGAATTTGCAAAATGAGATTAATAGACTAAAAAATATTAAGCTCCATAAAGAATCCTCTTCTTTAGCTTCTAAGTTAACCTTTAACAACTTATAAAGAATTACTGTAGATAGTAGTAGTGTTCAATCTGAGGCCTGCATCAACTCAATTTAGACCGATTAGAAAACTCCAACCAAACTCTTCTATCTAAGAGCCACTGTTGCGAACCTAGTGATAGAAGAAACTCCTCAGACGCTTAACAAAGGCTTTAGAAAAGATAGCATCTATGTGTGGAACATAGATGATCAATCTGAAATGAATATTTTAAATATTTTTCAACAAATGACAATGGTTAGTACCATCTTTCAAACCGCTAATGACTGTATTGAATAGGCAATCATCCATATTTTAGTTTCCGGTTTCACTGGATAACTAAAATGTTGGTGAAATAATTATCTCACTAGCTCTGATAGGACCAAGATTATTCAATCTGTCAGAACTGAACCTGACGATACTCCTATCATCCAATATGGTTAGCTAGTCCTTGATGCCGTCAATTCCGTTATTATTTAAGATGTATTATCTAAGTAATATATTAATTTTAAAACTATTTTCTTTATCTTACTACTTATATTGTTTGTAACTGTTATTTAAGATAATATTATTTAATATTATTCTTAATATTATATATTTTATCATCCTTATACTAAGTGTACGTCACATGTGTGAATTTATATTATTTAATTGTATTTTAGTTAAATTTGCTCTAATCTCTTCTTTTTTAGTCATCCCTGTAATGATTAAATTATTTATTCAAAGAAGTTTAATATAATTTAATTATTCTTCTTGTTTTTAATTTATTATTATTTTATTTATTTAATATATTTTACTTATACTATTATTTATTTGTTGTGACTTATCTCTTATCTTACTATTTATATTAATTTATTATTTCTTGTTTACTTATATATAAAATTTCATTTATTTAATAAGTTTTACTTACCTTATTATTCCTTATAATGTAGATTTTATTTATTATAATTTAATTAAAATAAAAAATAATATATATATATAATAGTTTAAAATTTAATACATTTTATTTTAAATTTAATATATATTAAAAAATTATATATATAATAATATAATATATTATATATATATATATATATATATATATATATGAAGGAATTCGATCAAATTTTTGTACGAAAGTTATATGATTGGTCGAATTTCATGCTTTTACATGAAATTTGATTAATACTTGGTTAAATTTGCTTTACATATTTATTAAATTTGATTAAATATTGGTCGAATTAAGTAAAAAATTTGTATATCAAATAATAATTTTAAATAGTTAATATACTGAAAAATATTTTTGAAAATGTTAGTACCGAATTAAATTTGCCGATGAATGATCTCTCACCAAACATTGCCAATTAGGTGTCAAAGCTCAAAAGGATCATGCTTAAGGTGAGGTTTGGTAGGAAGATTGGATTAGCATATAGTTCAACAAAAACCTGTTCATGAGTTCCCTCTCTATTGTTTCTAAAATATCCCATCACTTCTCATCAATCACCAGGCAACCATAGTTAGATACCATAAAATCATCCGAAACATCCAAGTCAACTTCAAAATTGAAATTTGAAGTATCATTTTAACAGCAAAAACGACTTAAATTCACAAATTGAAACTCCATCAGTGACATGGGGCAGAGATAAACGAGAAATACAGTAAACTACTACAAGTAACCCAACTTTTTCTTCCTTTATCAGAAAACTAAACTCAAGAACAAGGAAAAAGGAAAACAGTTAATCAGTAGCTCCATAAGCTTCCAGCGCCTCACCAGTTAACCTGCAAATCCTCCATTCCTGCAAGATTTTCGCACCGATTTCCTCATAGAACTTGATGGCATTTACGTTCCAATCGAGCACGACCCACTCCACTCTCCCATACCCCATCTTCACCGCTTGCTTCGCCACCGCCGAAAGCAGCATTTTGCCGAACCCTTTCCTTCTGTAACACTCTCTCACAAATAGATCCTCTACATAGAACCCGGGCTTGGCCAGAAACGTTGAATAATTCGGAAAGAAAAGTACAAATCCGGCAACTACAACATCATCGCCCTCCGATTTGAACGTCTCTTTCTCTGGATCATCAATCGGAAGGTCCAGATTCGAAACACGAACGGTGGGCTTGTAAAATGGAGTGAATGTCGATTCCGGGAAAGGTTTGGGAGATACTTCGAGGATGAAGACGGTAAAGGAATGGAATGGCTGGGAATTGAAGAGAGTGGAGGCGAGAGAGGATTCGGTGGCGGAGAAGAGGTGCGTGAGGCGCTCGAAAACCGCCATCTGATGGATGAGTTTGTGGATGTGAGGGACGTCTAAGGGAGTGGCCAGACGGACGCGGGAGAAGAGAGGGTGGCCAACCGGAGTCGACTCCGGCAATGCGATGGCAAGAGTCGGCGCCGGAGCTGGTGGCGGTGGCGGTGCGGCGGCGGCCATTGATGCGGTGGATTGAGAATCAATGTATAATGAAAGGATGAAACCAACCGATCGAAGCGGCGAAAGGGGGCTTTACTGAAAGAGTGAAGTTGGATACGGCAAAGGATTAGGGTATTATATTTATATATAGAGAGCTCGCACTCGCGCGACAACAAAACTTTTTAAGATATTTCGTCATAAACAAAAGATTTAAATAATTTTCAAATAAAAATCGTGTAGGTAATAATATATTTTTCAAGGAAGAGAAAGAAAAGCAAAGATGTAAGTAGTGCTAGGGGAAAAAATAGAATAATAATTATTCTGTCAAACCCTTTTAATGTATACAAATAAAATTGTATCTAATAACTTTTATGATGTGCAAACCTGTTTATTATAAATTTATTTTTATAAAATTAAAATTTGAATAATTATTTAAAACAGTTAAATTGAATCAATAGGTTGCTCACCAAGAGGAAAAAGCTATCGAATAAGTTCAGAGCAAGTTTCAACCCAGAGAGAAATCAATTGTTCTTTTAAAATAATTATTTCAGTTTTCAATTCTGTATGGCTCATAATTAAAGCTATTTTTAGGTGATAGTAGAATTTTTTTCTATGAAAAAGCAAGTTAGAAAATCTGAGTTTTTAATTATAATAATAATAATAATAATAATAATAATAATAATTATTATTATTATTATTATTATTTACAAAAGAGCACAATGCCTAGGAAAAGTGGAGTGAAAAACAACCATCAAGATCCCTTAAAACTTATGCCCAGATAAAATGTCACTCAAGTTGAAGTTCTTGGACAATTGCACTTGAATCTCGACCTTTTTTAAAAAAAATAAAAAACCTAGTTTCCAATAAGTGTAGTTCAAATTTTGAGAGTTGTCATTAAAAATTTTAAAAGAGAGTTTAAAAAAATTCTTTTTTAAAAGATAGGGTATAATTATTATCAATGTTAAGAAAATCAGACTGGATCGGATGGTCTGATAAAAAATCGATGAACTGGCCAGTCGTCCAATTTGGAACATGCCTAAAAACCATAGATGAGTAAAACTAGTCAAAAATCGAGAAAATTGTTAAAACTTACCGGTTGTCACGGTTGCTCGATTTTTTCATTTTGCCAAAATTTTACAAAAAGAAGAAGAAGAAGAAGAAGAAGAAGAAGACGAAGAAGAGGAAGAGGAAGAAGACAGCACATCAAGCCAACAGAAAAAAAAAATAGAAGAAGAAGAAGAAGAAGAAGAAGAAGAAGGCCCAAATCTAGATGGCAATGACAATGAAGACTCCTGGAAATGGAGATGGTAGCGACAATGAAAACTTTGTTGCATTAGGCTATGAAATCAAAATCAAAAACAAGAAAACCATGAAGAAGAAGAAGAAGGTGTCATTGTCTCGGATAAAGTTTCTAGACGTCTATGGTAGGAAGGGCTCAAAGCTGAGCAATAGACGGATTGCTTTCAAAATACGCACGGGCCGGGGTATTGATTACTTTGATGCTTTTTTAGACTTGTTGAGTGAAGATAGACTGATTGAAATGCTCAAAGGAAGTAAAAACATTTTACTAAAAAGTGGCATCCTTCCCAAGACAACGCTTATATAATAGGAAAAGTAAAATAATAAATTGTAAATAAAAAATTATTTTTATATTTAAAAATTTTTATTTTAAATTTTTAATGTTATTATATATAATATTTATAGTCTTTAATTATTAATATTATTTTTAATATTTTAAAATAAACCGGTTCAACCTTGGTTCGATCACAGTCTGATTATTAACATTTGAACCGGTGCTTTCACTGGATCAATGACCAATCTGATTTTTTGAACCTTTGGTTATTATAATTAAAATAGATTTGGGAGTTAGTCAATTAAATATGAGGGAAGGTGTGCCACAACTTCTGTCCCAATGATCCATTACTCTTAAATAATTACACAAAATTTGTGATATAGCCTTCAAATTATATAAATCACCCCTTTAAATACACTCAAGAAAAAAAAATAAAATGAAAAGAAATGATTATTTAAAATGGGTGAACTTGACCTAGGCAGTGCATAAGACCAATGTATTTAGCAATGGGGACCAAAATCCAATATTTGAATGAATGAGTTTTAAATTGTGTTTTGATTTTGATTCTTTAATAGGAAGAATAACAAATTTGAGAATCAATTTGATTCTATAAATTATACAATTTTGGAAAAATTGAGATTGTGTTTGAATTTATGGAAAAGAAGTTGTTCTAATTCATTTCTTTTCCCTTTTCTGGAATTTTTTTTTTGGGTTATGTTAGATTTTTGTAAAACTAGTGTGGGATCAGTGGAAACCCATACGCTTTATTATATTTCAAAAAAAAATTGGTGTTTGTGAAGACTCAAGGTCTCTCATAATTCATCAATATTAAAGGGTGGTTTATAAAAATGCTTGAAATGACTAGACTTTGAAAAACATGTTGGATTGTTAGAATTTGAGAAACTTTGTTTATTTTGAAACGTGTTTTTATTATGGTTAGAGTCTTCAAAGACTCTAGGTCTCTCAAAAACTGTTGGCAGACATCCTAAATATTTCCAGAAATTCAATATTCCTCATTGCTAACTTTAAATCAAATATGAAACGTGTGTGCATTTGGCTTTTGTAGAAAAAAAAGACATTTTTTTTCACATAAAGCACATTTAGGAAGCCCAATTTTGCCTTTCAAGTATGCTAGTAAATTGGTAAGCCCAACAAGTAGACCAGTTGGTTCGTCTTCATGAAGTTCCCAGCCCCCCTCAAAAAAAAAAAAAAAAGAAGCCAATCAATTGGTTGGATTAGCTAGTCTACTATTAGTGCCCATTGCCTTTCATGATTACCCTTGCTAAATCTCTTTGAGATTATTGTATTAAAGGTTGTTGCTAGGATTGCAGTTGTCTGCAAGTGACTTATACCTTTTCCAATGATCTTTTCCTCTCTAAGGTAAGCCTTCATGCCCTAGTTATGTATTTTGAGTTGTTAAGGAACCTAGAGCTAGAGATTGAGTTCTAGGAAGGAGTATACTTAGATTTGGAACCCTACTTGGTTGGGGAGTGTTAAGTTAGGATTATGGCTAAAAGGATTCTAAGGCAACTTTGCCTGTAATATGACAATTATAATTCATTGCTTATTTGGGCTAATTCCGCCTGGAACATCATAAAAAATCGATCTCAAAATTGATGATGTTAAAATGCAAATTTTTCTCACTTCATGTCGAACTTGAAAGAAACTAGGGTTTTTGGCATTAAAAATCATCAAGAACAATTTATATAAAATGGAAGTTTTAAATGGTAGAATCAACTTTGTTTTGCATGAACATTCCATAAAAGGGTTAGAAAGGTACTTACATGGTTATAGACACCTTCAAGCCTTCAAGAACATCCACTATCCATGTTCAAACCATGAGATGGCTGCACCTTCCTAGAATTAGTCCAAATGGTCATTGATCATCGCAAACGAAGTAAATGATCAATGACACTTGATTGGATGTGAATTTCAATTGGTGGAATAGCCCCAAAAACCTCCAAAACATGTCTAATATGATGGAGAAGGTGATAGTGGATGTTGATCAAGAAGGTGATGAATACTTTCACAAGAAAAACTCTAATTTGTAAGCCTTGAACCCAAAAGGACTCAAATGACTTGTTGAAGCAACACAATTGTCTTGCCTCTAAGTGTATCCACACCATGGCAATCCAAGTTACTTTGCCAAAAATGAATAGTGCATGAATAGTTACCAGTAACTTGAAAAAAAAAATGAAAACTTGTAAACCACTTCAACCAATACCAATCAGCCTAAAAATCAAACAAAGACTCAAAGGAACAACTAATTATGTGATTCAGAAACAAATTGGCTTCCTCGGCAGCGGTGCCAAAATTTTGGTGCAAGCCACTACTACTATCGAGTTGCTCAGAATTAGATTCGTGGCAACTTGCAGTATTATGATCATCTCAGGTCACATTCTCTCAAGGAGCCTTATTTCTAACGACCTAATTAATTGTTCTAACACTAATTAACCCTAATTATCTACTGATTAACACCAGGGGTGATTGCATAAAACATAATTAAAACATAAACCTAACAACAACAGAACAATGGCTAAATTAAACTAACACAGAAATTTAATAAGCCATAAAATCCCTAGATTTGTCTTCATCATTATCCTTCTCTAATTTATGCTGGTTTAATTCTACTAATTGGTTGTCAACTAATATTTCCAAGAAACTTCTCATAACTAGATTACAACTAAATCAAAGTTAGAAAGACCTTCACTAACATTTAATCTAGAAGCAACCTGACTAAGCCCTAACCAATTCCATGCCTCAAAACCGCATACTGACATGCCATTTCTATTCTAACTCACTACACATACACAACAATCGGATTCATGCATCTATAGCAAGTTCATTCCTCAAATAACACATAAGAAGATATTTATGCTCAAAGTAACTCATACCAGAATAGAAATAAACATAAAATAGAGAGGCTAACTGTAGAATAGAAATGAAATAGATATTGGAACCATAAAACTTATTTGTATTAAGCAAGGGATTCAAATACAAGCTCCAGTTTCCATGGACTAATTACAGAACACTTTTAGCCTTCCATGAAGGCCAAAATACACTAAAGCAAAGAAGAAAATGAGGGGAGGGGGTAACCTATGAATTTCTACAAAAAATGGAAGAAGAATGGTTCTTTAACAAGTGAAAAATAGAGTCTGAAGGCATCTTAACTCAACCAAAGAGAGAGGGATGAATTTCCTTCTTGTTTGACTTCATTGTGATATCCCTTTCCACTACATTTTGCTACTGCCATTTCTGTTCTACAATTTTTCTTTTTCTGCTACATTTTTGCTATTGTTTCTGCTACTTTCGCTACTGTTAAAGAATTCAAAACAGTGTAGAGGTAGGCCCCAGTCAGTCTAGTCAGTAGGAATTGCTAAGTTAGCATCCAGGTGGAGTCTATGTCATAAAATAACTCTCCAATAATTAAATTTGTAAAATATACAATTGAATTAATTGGGATAAAATTATGAAATTGAAACATATTAATTCTATAATTAATTTACACCAAATAAATCCAAAACATAATAAAATTGGAGAGTTTGCAATGTTGGAATATGTAAATAAACTAAAATAGAGACTAAATTGCATATAAAAATGCTTGAGATCATTGAGGCCATACTAGGTATTCGAATAAATATTCACCACATACATCTCAGTTTGGCACACTAAATCACTTTGCCTGGTACTCTCATTATTAATTTAAAACTATAGTTTCCATGATTAACATATAAGGAAAATTTCTTTTCACTTTAGTCACTATGCAAGGGTCCCCAATGCCATAACTCAACACCTTGGCCTCCATATGACACCCAATCACACTTAATTAGCAAGGAAAAAGCCTTAATTAAGATTGGAAAAATTTTTACTCACTGAAATAGCACAATATAGTATTAACCCAACTTCCTCAAAACCATGGGTATGACACCAATGAAGTTAAAGGTTTAAAGCCATAAATAATCTCAAAAGGTGAAAAATTTTGTAGAAGAATGCATAGTCCTATTATATGCAAATTCAACAAATAGAATGCAATTTTTTCCCAGCTTTTCAAATTCTTTTGAATGATAGCATGCAACAAATTTCCCAAGTTTGATTGACAGCCTTAGTTTACCTATCAGTTTGTGGGTAACAAGTAGTCAAGAATAACAATTTTGTCCCCAACTTGCCCCAAAAAACCACCAAAAATGGCTTAGGAACTTTACATCTCGATCACTCACTATGGTTCTTAGAATTCCATGTAAGCGGATAACTTCTCTAAGGAACAAATCACCCACATGTGTAGCATCATCAGTTTTATTGCAAGGAATAAAGTGTGCCATTTTCAAAAATCGATCTACTACCACAAAGATAGCATCTCGTCCTTTTCTAGTTCTAAGTAATCCCAAAACAAAGTCCATAGACATATTAGTCCAAGGATGATAAGGAACAAGTGAATGCATGTAAAGTCCATGAAGTTTAACCTTAGATTTGGCCTTTCTATTAGTTAATGTTAGTGAGTATGCCCTAAAGGCAATCATGTAACATTGTATGTTGTTTATTATCAATAAAATGAAAGGCATTCTATCTCCATTTATGTTACAAGTGGGATATTGTCCTTAGACTTAAGCGTAAGGGAAGATGAAAGGTGATGTGGTCTACAAGTGGGATATTATTAATAAAATGAAAGGCATTCTATCTCTAGGGACCTTACCTTTCTCATGATTCTTAAGTCTACAATGTTCCTAACCAAGGGATCAATTGGAACTGAGACAACTTTGATTCATTTGAGGTTAACAAATGGCTATGCCTCTTCATTATGATGAGAATGACATATCCCTGTAGGTGACACTAAGGGGAGCATGTGGGAACTTATATCAAGTGTGAGTTGACTAAACATACCCAAATAAGATTGACTGATAGAGTTTTTCACTAACATATCAAAAGTCAATCTTGGTTAGATATTTATAACCTCTTTTAACTTGGAATGATTTAGGGTGCAAGTCCACCAAGACCCGGCTAAGGCTAGAGATTGGTTATGGTGTTTCATACATGAAGACATGTGTGTGATATCCCAAATTTAATTACCTTAGAAAATGAGACTAAATAAATAAATGAGCAAGTAAATAAGGATAAAATAATTATTAAGAAAATTTTGAGAAACATAAATAGAATTTTATCATTGATTAGGGACCTAATTGAATAGAATAAAAAGATTTGAGGTCTTTTATTAGTTTTAGCCAAAGAAAAAGTGAGAAAGTGATATGTGTGTATATGTGGACGGAGGAGAGCAAAAGAGGAAAAATTAATGATAAAATATTTATATATATGTTTGTAGGAATGTGTGAAGTGAGTGCACGGTAGAGAAGAGAGAAAGAAAGAGAAGAGAGAGAGAGAAAGAGAAAAGAAGAGAGAAGAGAGAGAGAAAGACAAAAGAGAGAGGAACAGATGAAATACAAAAGAAGAAGACGAGAGAAGACTATGGGAAATATCAGAGGAAGGAGAGATTTAGATCCATATTTAAGGCTCGTTCTTCATAAGGTAGTTAGTCTTCCATAAAAGTATGATTATTTATGATTTATGATATCTATGTACATAATCAGTTTTTACAGAATTTTATTTATAAATCTTGTTCTACATAGTGAACAAGAGAAATTTAATTATTATCAGTGTAATGTTGTGCTTTTATAGCTGAAATGATCTGTTCATGTATTTACATGTTTTTAATAAAGTGACTAGCTACTGAGATATTTTATATCTCACTTTTAGAAAATTGATCATTTCAGGAAAAAAGGCATAATGGAAGGCTTGATGATATTAATGATGAGATTGAAATGTATAAATATATTTTGTGGTAGTTCATGATTCAAAGATGTAAAGATAATAACAAATATTATGTAAAGTATTTTTGTATATATTCAAGCTCAGATATAATTTATGAGAATCCTGTCAATTTTTTTGAGAGGTTACTATTCACATGAATAGTAAAATTCGTGAATAGTGTCATTCATAATTATTTAAAAGAAAATTATTTAGAAAATTATCTAGTAAACCGATTTAAAGAAGAACTATTTTTTTTTAAAGGAAATAAAAGGTGGAATGTTACAAAATGGTATCAGAGGAAAAAGGTCTTGCCATTTTATGGAAAGGAAAATATTTACATGTGATTATTTGATTTGTTAAAAGTATTATTTTTATGATGTTTGTGTTTGAATTGCTGTGAATGTTTATTATGATTAAGTGAGATTTAGAAGAATATATGAGTAAAAGTAAGTTATATAGAGAATTGATTAAAGATGAATAAAGGCATATCAGGTATCTTTTGATAAATAAAGAAAATAATGGACTCTTATTTGTAAAGTATGCCTGGCCAGTATATTTTACATATAAGAAATCATTATAGCCTAAATTTATAAAAAAGAAAGGTATGCCGAAGTTGAATTAGAATTCACTTTAAGTGTGATAATCTAGATAAACATATTAGAGATATTTATCTCTATAAAAATTAAGTACCTAGTGAAGTGTACATTGAATTATAAATAAAGCTTATATTTCCTATGATCATATGAATTATCCATGTGTTTGTTCTCTCTCTAAAAATATTCTTGAAGATGAAATTTTACAAAAATCATATGGAATTCTATGTCATATTTATGATTATATATGTTATTAGTATAAACATATCTATGTTTATGTAATAACTCTTAATTCTGCAGAGAAAATTTGAGTTAGAAAAAAATATGTATGGTTATGATGTATTATGAAACAAGTGAAGATATGTTTCATACTAGAAATTAAATTCTATAAGAAAATAAAATTAGAACTAAAAAAAAAAGATTGCCTTGGATGCTTTTGTGATGCATTTTCCATTATCTTACATATTTTTTAGGATGGTTCAAGGTAAAATTAGGCAAAAGTCAAGGTAAGTGAATAACTTTACTAAGCTAGTTTGATGTTATTAGTCAAAGTACAATATAAGTCCCATTTACAATATTATTTGAATATTAAGTAATCAATCTTTCAGATGACAGTATATAATGATTGGTATATTTTTATAGAAATTCAAAGGAATAAAAGTATGTATAAATTAATTTATTTCATGATAATTATACTATGATAAATTCTCACTATTTTATTGATGAACAAAGATCTACGGGATCAAATACATGAGTTTGAAAGGGTTAGAATCTCATACTACTCAGTATATAACTATGAAAACCTGCAAAGATCTACAAGATCTAATACATGAGTTTGAAAGGGTTAGAGTCGCATATTACTCAATGTATAACAATGAAAATTTATGTACAAAGAGTTTGAGGGTTAAATTCCTAGGTCACTCGATGCAAGTATCTACAGCACATATTGTAAGTGATTGAGGGATTAATCACCCAAAAAATCATATGCAAATTCAAACAAATATAATACTACAGTTGTGTCAAATGAATGATAGATTGACTATGTTAGTAAGTGTGGTGTTTATACTTGTGATATTTTTGTGCAAGTCATGATTGCAATTTTCATGTGTGTATATATGTATTAACATGAATTTTGGGGACAAAATTCATTTTAAGGGGGGAAGAATGTGATATCCCAAATTTAATTATCTTAGAAAATGAGGCTAAATAAATAAATGAGCTAGTAAATAAGGATAAAATAGTTATTAAGAAAATTTTGAGAGACATAAATAAAATTTTATCATTGATTAGGGACCTAATTGAATAGAATAAAAAGATTTGAGGTCTTTTATTAGTTTTAGCCAAAGAAAAAGTAAGAAAGTGATGTGTGTGTGTATGTGGACGGAGGAGAGCAAAAGAGGAAAAGTTAATGATAAAATATTTATATATATGTTTGTAGGAATATGTGAAGTGAGTGCACAGTAGAGAAGAGAGAGAGAAAGAGAAGAGAGAGAGAAACAGAAAAGAAGAGAGAAAGAAAGAGAAGAGAGAGAAAGAGAAAAGAGAGAGGAAGAGACGAAATACAAAAGAAAAAGAAGAGAGAAGATTATGGGAAATATCAGAGAAAGAAGAGATTTAGATCCATATTTAAGGCTCGTTCTTCATAAGGTAGTTAGTCTTCTATAAAAGTATGATCATTTATGATTTATGATATCTATGTACATAATCAGTTTTTACAGAATTTTGTTTATAAATCTTGTTCTACATAGTGAACAAGAGAAATTTAATTATTATCAGTGTAATGTTATGCTTTTATAGCTAAAATGATCCGTTCATGTATTTACATATTTTTAATAAAGTGACTAGCTACTGAGATATTTTATATCTCATTTTTAGAAAATTGATCATTTCAGGAAAAAGGCAAAATGGAAGGCTTGATGATATTAATGATGAGATTGAAATGCATAAATATATTTTGTGGTAGTTCATGATTCAAAGATGTAAAGATAATAGCAAATATTATGTAAAGTATTTTTGTATATATTCAAGCTCAGATATAATTTATAAGAATCCTGTCAATTTTTCTGAGAGATTACTATTTATATAAATAGCAAAATTCATGAATAGTGACATTCATAATTATTTAAAAGGAAATTATTCAGAAAATTATCTAGTAAACCGATTTAGAGAAGAAATATTTTTTTAAAGGAAATAAAAAGGCAAAATGTTACAATGTGAGTTCATTGTTAGGGATCTATTACTCTCAATGAAAGAGAGAGATGCTCTAGATAGTATGGACAAGACTAGATAAAGTCTATGGCCATAGCATGAGAAAAGGCATAGAAAAGAGTCTTTTAAGTTTCTTTAAAGATAGTCTTGGTCTAAAAAAAAATGCATGTCATAGACCTAAGGATTTGACATGTATCCATACCTAACTAGGTCAATGTAGTAGTATTACTGTCATGACCTTAAAATGGCACTTGACTGGCACAGCTTATAAGTTACCTTTATGGCTGTAAGCCTAATCCCTGGCGTCTATCCCAAAATCAGACATATAACATGCATGGCAACAAAAATGCATAATTCAAAATTTATAATGAAATATAGCCAATCATATATCATTACTTCCCATTCATAACAGAGTACATCAAGGTTATAGTTACAATCATTTCCTTGTGTTTCTAATGATTCCTAGTCAACACATAGTGTATAAGGAATAATAAGAAACACGTACAAAAGAATAGTTTAGATACAAATCTTATTCACGACATCATTTCCCTAAAATACTCCCACCCCTTACATATCATATTTGACCACAGAGCTTTTAGATTAATACCAAAAGGAAAAGTTCTCTCAAAATACACCAACCCTTAGAAGCAAAGAGGGTTTTGGTGAAAGAAGGCTCTACAAAATGGTAACTACATATTGAGAAGGACATCTCAGTGAGTAGATAACTTCCTTAAGATAGACAGTTATGAGAAGTATCACAAACATCAATGTATTATAAACTATCTGTTGGTACTCTGAAAACATGAAATCATCCCCTTACTCTCATTCCATAACATTTTGCAAACAACTGAAAATATCTACTTATAGTGGGGCTATTCCACACAGAAGCCAAGGGCCCCTAATCACACACTAACACGAATAGACCAAGTAAAGCATAGCTACAATGATAACACTTCCAAATACTAACACAAATTTTTGTAAATCCCTTGATCCGGAGGTCAAGACCCAAAATCCAATTAGTTCTGATATTGTGACTCGAAGGTCAAGGCCAAGAGCTAGTTCAATTTCTTCCCATGACCTGAAGGCCACACATCCCATCCCTTAAATCCGGAAAAGCAAGGCTATAGGCCATAAGCACATCCAAATATACACACAATCAAAGGAATTCACATTTCAATCAAGAAAACATTTCATTCCTTAAAAAGCTCAAGTTGTTTTTGTCACGCTCCTAAATCTCGGCAAGTGACTAGCATGGTACTAGGGATATACCCTCCCTAGGCCGTAAGCTTACTATGCTATATTTACTGGCATTTCTAATCTTTCACAACAAACCAAAAACATCAGGACTTAGGTGACCTATGCGACTATAGAGCATACTATCATACTATTCAAAAAAGGCTAGGAACTTACCAAGAGAAAGGGCACCACATAATCTCCTTTGCTTCTCACATGATTACTCTTAATTTGTAACTAAAAAGTTAACTAAGGAGTGAGTATAAAACACAGTAAGTAGATAGCTTTAATATCAAATATTTATATGCATACATGGCAATTAACACCACTAAAAACAAGCTCATGTGGGTGTTGAACATCACTGCCTACTTTGGGAATCATGATTTCCTGACTCAGGGACATTAGCTTGGTTCCCCCGAATATTTCTTGTTAACTTTGAATGCATGAAAAGAACATTCACTCTGTCAGTTGGTCTCATCCTAATACTTAGGATGCATAGCTAACCATATATTGGTCCACGATCACTTGGACACTACCTACATATTCAACAAAGAAATCTGACTTTCTACACATCTCATGTGGTGGGTGTGTAATTATCTATGCTATCTATACAACTCATGCATGCTTACAATAGGCTACACAATCTCTTGTGTCTTTAATTGACTGCATGATTGCAAAATTAGACTTTCTTATTCTAGTATTCATCTAATTATCTATGAACCATTGTGCATAGGCAACTATGGTTCAACAAATCTTTATCTCTAAGTTTCTATAGTCGACTAGTCTCTTAACTCTCTTAACTAGTAAACCTCTCAACCATGGCCTTGAGTCGAAGTTAAATCATTTTCCTGTAGGCCCTCAGCCGAAGTTGGAATCATCTACCCGTAGGCCCTTAGTTGAAGTTGGAATAATCTACTCGAAGGCCCTTAACTAAAGTTAAAATTTCTCCCCAAAGCCCTCAACCTAAGTTGGAATAACCTGCTCGAAGGCCCTCAACTGAAGCTAGAATAATTTGCTCGAAGGCCCTCAGCCAAAGCTAGAATAATCTTGTTTCAAAACTAGGACTAACATATCCTTACAAAACATTAAAAGTAAATCATTCAATTCAACATGACATACGTAGAACTATACTATCATATATATATATATATATCCCTGTGAACCCTTATCGCATTCGGTTTTCATGGTAAAACAGACCATTCAAGCACTTAGTTCATCTATACAAACATACACACATTAAACCTTAAAATCTACTCATGTATACATTTAGGTCTCTATGAATCTTCACCCCCAAGGGCGGCTTAGATTCATTAAACCTTGAAAATTGGGTCTTAGAGATAAACTAAGCCTTATGGCCTCTATGCATCATCAAACCTCTAGATTTATATGATTTATTGAACCTCATAGATCTCTATGAATCGAAGAGTCTTAGTGATAGCTAGGATTTATCAAGCCTCCTGGCCTCTATGACTCAACTAGCCACTTTAATAATTGTAACCATTGAGCCTCATGGCTTCTATGGATGACTATGCATCGTTCGTTTCTATCGTCATCGGGTGTTAAGCTCCCATGACCATTGAACCTCATAAGCTTACCATACTAAACATGGGGTATGTCCCCATACAAGCATAAGCAGTCACCTATACATAACACATACATTCCTATATACTTGGTAAATCAATTACCCTAAACTAGACCATGTTCACCCTAGCTCATGTTTTTATTGCCTCTAGGCAGCACCTTGACTCTTGGGTCTTTCGGCCTTATGTTCTTACAATAGGGGCTCTAGATCGTGCCCTTACTCTCAGATCTATTGGCCTTACACCCCTACTAGCTCTAGCTCTCAAGGTCTTGTGCTCTTGTTAGTTTGAGATTCTGGCCACACCAACTCTGGGGTCACTTGGTCCTAAGCCTCCTATGCAAGCCGCATAGCCCATGTGTAATACATACATCAAACTATACAAGTGTAACACCCCATATGTTCAAGCAATGATATGCTCTTTCCTTATTAAGGGCATGCCTAAGTAGATTCCTAACTCTAGGCGTTGTGTTTCTCACATTTTCAAACTAGGGTATAACAATAATGTTTCCTATCTATGCATTAACTCGAACCATCATGCTTTCCATAATGCGATCCCTATGGATGGATATAGTTCTTTATTTTTTCAAGCCTTGAATATCTTCGATCCTAGGTTACCCCACTGGCCTATGCACTCTAGCATACATTCATGCCTAACACGCTACTTGTGTTGCTAAACAACATGATACTTGCCCACATCTCACCTTCTTCTCTTTATTTCTAGGCCATATAACAACTATGTTGTTACTCATGATTTTCTTACCTCTTCAGTAAATTCATCATGGTGGCACTTACTTATAGTGCCCAACACTTTTAGGCACACATGACTACCCTTCATGACTTACACTCATGCCATTCTCATAAATTGCATCTAACCCTTCTCCTATGGGTTTGCAAACATGTGTACCTATAATTCCAGTCAAGATATATGTGCATACATCATACTAAATTACTCCTCTTGTACGGTGCTAGCTTGAATTGCTAAGAAGGGATTTACTCCCTCTTTCACAAGACTTCACGTATTCTCATGTCTAATCTTACTCCCCAAACATTCTTTTAATGGATTCATTGCATAGTTACACGAGTTCTTTTATGTGATATGTTTGCGCACATCAAAAGTGGCATTAGCTAATCTCTTTTGAGGGGTTTCTTTCCTAGCATGATATAAGTTCAATCATACATAACATATTCCAATGAACAATGATTAAATAACATTTCGTGCTTTCTAAAGTAGAGTTAACTACTTACCTAGAATCTAAGCAGAATTCCATATTTCCTTATGTCATTGAAGGGGACTTACTAGCTTGTGAATCATGGGAGCCAATCCTTAACAACCAAGCATGAAATGAGGAGTTTAAAAACCAATTTAGGAAGGAAGATGCTATGTTCTGCAGCTGCAGCTGCAGCACCATAACATTGCAACCTATCTATAGCAGCCTTAGTCACTACTACAGTGGTCAATGCTTCACCATCACTAGACTCCACTGCTACAGCAGTGACCTACAATAAGGAATTTTGCTATCACGCGAAAATGGCCTCTTTTTGACTCCAAACTCACTTCCAAGCTTCCCAACATCCTTCCAAGCTTATGGGTCATTCCAAGACATGTTATTCGAAAAAAAACACATAAAAAAATCACTTGGGAACATTCATGATTCATCTTATACACCTCATGAACTCAAAATCCCAAATTTTCTAACTAAAACTTGAATGAGCTCAAAATCATGCATTACTCAATGTTTTAACCATAAATCAAGTTCAAAAAGACCCAAGGCACATAGAAAGAGGTTAGAAAACACAACCCATTCAACAATTTCATGATTTTAACCATTTTCTACCTTAGGGTCTGTAAAACCCAAAAATTAGCAAGAATGGGAAGAAATTCCAACTTACTTTGAATCATGGGTTTTTTTTTTGGTGAGGGAAGCGATTTTCGATGGTCCTCCTACACCGAAGATAGTGGTGGCACACCCATGGAAGCTCCTCTTGGCCATGGAGATGAGAGGGACGTGAATGAGAGTGAAAGAAATGGGAGAGGATGAGGTGAGGTATGAATGGTGGAGAAGGGCTAAAGTGACGAGGTGTTGAGGGAGTTTAATGAAATTGCTTAGACCACTTTGCCCTTCTAATTCAAGAAAGTATGTTTGAAGCAATGTTATTAGACCTGGACCAGCTCGGCAGATCGACTCGAGACTAGGCGACCTAGAGCTAGGTCTGGCCCGGGTCGAGCTATTAGACCGGGTTACAATTGACTCGGTCAATCCGACTTTCATCTTTTTTTTTAAAAAAATTTTCATTACTTTAGATAAATCAAACTAGACTTCAGTATATACTTTCCTAAATTGCCTTCCTTGTCAGACGCATGCCCTAGCCAAGACTGAAAACCCACATCCAAGATGCACACTCAAGAACTTGTTTTTGGGAACAGGTTGGGGTGAAGGCATCAGCGACAACGAGCAATATGGCCTTCTTTCCCTTCGTCAGGTCAAAGACAATGGTGGTTTGACCTTGTCGGTAGGGTCAAGGTAGGAGAAGGTGGCTTCTGGGGGCTTGTTGTTGACGACGATGGTGGTGAAAATGGTGGATTTGGTAGTGAAGGGAGTAGAGAGTTTGAGGGAATTAGAAGGAAAATAGTTGAATTTGAGGGAATTAGAAGGAAAATAGTTGAATTTGAGGGATTGAGGCGTAAGAGAGAACTTAGAAGAGAGAGACAAGGAGAAGGCTTTGGGAGGGATGTGAGATGTGATGAGATAGCATGCATGATTATGTTTTCATTTTGTCTCTAATTTTTTTTTGTTTATGGAGTGAGAAGATTTTATAAAATATTTGATACTTCAAAATAATTTAATAAAAGAGTTCTTCTTGTGAATTTTATATGTGGCGTGCATAGTAAGTTGACTTAAATCACTAAATAAACTAGCCAATGAGTGATTAGTGCATCTATCATTCTTAAAATTGATATACTTCTTATCTCAAGCATTCAGATATATCAATTTTATGAATATTTGCATTTTAATGACTTTATAAATTGTTATGGATGTTTAAGACTTTAATGTATGAATTATTATGTTTGGATGATATTATTTATAACTTTATGAATTATTATGAATATTTATAACTTTATATTTGAATTATTATAGATGTTTATAAATTAATATGGATGTTTATGACTTTAAAGTGTGAAATTTGCATATAAATTATTTATTTTACTTGTTTTTGAATTTATTTGTAAAGATATATAGGTATATATATAATTTTTAATTTTTTAATTTATTTACCCAGGTCAACAATTGACCTGGTGACCTGACAGTTGAACTAGTGACCAGGTGACTTGAAGGCCTGCCCGGGAATAACTATGGTTTTAAGTCCTTGGGCAAAGGTAGGACTTCATTAAAACATTTTATTTGCACCCCCAACACCACTCACTTGACTCTCTTCACCCACATGGTTCAACTCTTCATTTAATCATCAATACCTCGGTTTTCAAAGTCTGTTCCTTTAAAACATAATTTCACAAACTTGTTTATTCTAGTCCCTCTCAAGGACCCTTATGTAACCATAGACCTCTTCCACTAATCTTGTGGCTTCACCCACCTTACTTAATCCTCACAAGATGTAATCACTTAGGGATTTTCACCTTCATCCTTCTTATATGGGAATACCCAAAGCATTCTCTCCTTTCACTTTGGTCCCTTACTTAAACCCATACATAGCTTCTTCTTAGTACTTGTTAGATAACAACTCATATAGCATCACATGCCAATACCTGGCACGAACTCACTTGGCCAAGAACATGCTTTGGACATATACTTAGCTTTTAAAACTCTCGAATTTCCCTCGAGTGCTTATTCCAACGCGAAAAATTTTCACATGCATAAAAACACTTTATCTAACCTACTGCATAATACATGGGGTATTACAGTTTTCTTCACCCAACGATGATGTCACGCCCCCAATTCCGGTTAGTGACCAGCATAGAGTGGCACCACTACCACTACCACTACCACTACCATAAGTCTAAATCAAACCATACTCTCAAAGTTCAAACCAAGAAGTTAAACATAGACAAAGTAATGCGACAAGGAATTTTCATCATTATGGAATAGGTTCATACATACACAAATCCATAATAGCCTACAACTCATGTTTTCAAGCCTTCCCTCCAGATCATCTATAT
The DNA here is from genome assembly GCA_037074585.1 of Biancaea sappan. Taxonomy (NCBI): domain Eukaryota; kingdom Viridiplantae; phylum Streptophyta; class Magnoliopsida; order Fabales; family Fabaceae; genus Biancaea; species Biancaea sappan. The sequence goes on from CM073490.1 coordinate 68,422,547, forward strand.
AGTATAACTCGAAGGGAGTGTTCTAAAACATAGAGTTTCAAAATACACCAAAGTTTGATCCACAAAAAAATATTACAGCACAATCTATACATTCATCACCCTAGGAGTTCTAGCAAACTACAGAGCTTGATATACCCCAAAATATCCCAAGAGACGAGAAAACCAACCCTTCAACAAGGGGATTGGTGATGAGACTCGTTACTCCTCATGCGGAGGCCAATGTTTTTGGAACTAGCCTAGACATTGACCTGGGCTGGCCTCCAGTCATCGGGTTAATTGCTGAATGAGATAAATAAATTTTAAAAAAATTATATTTACAAATAAATTTAAAAACAAGTAAAATAAATAACTTATATGCAAATTTCATACTTTAAAGTCTTAAAACCATGGTTTAGTCATAAATAATTAAAATGTAAATATTTATAAAGTCATAAATGTCCATAATAATTTAAACATAAAGTCAAACTTTAAAGTACACTTATCATTACATTAAAATTATAAAGTCATAAATATCCATAATAATTCAAACAAACATCATAAAATTAATTAACTTATAAATCTCAAACTTATGAATTTTCTATGTCTCTAATATATGACATACCCCACGAGTCAACTAGTCATCTATTGCATACGTGAATTGAAATTAATTAAATAAAAAAAAGAAAGAAGAACAAGAAAGACTAACGTGTAGGATTTGAGTGTCACGTCCCAAAATCTGAGCACGTGACCGGCACGGAAAGTGAATTTCATTTAACCTCCGTAAGCCTATCTTTCTCTTAAAAATCATACAATTCTTTTTCATGCAACCAAACCGAGTTCTCTATACATACTACAATTATTCACATTACATCACTGAATGAACCTACCCGATTACAGAGATTTCTAGATTTATACAACTTAGAATAAGACTTAACTATTATACCTTTATCCTGAACAAATGAAAAGGTAATCATAGACTAAGGATCCATAATTCCTTGTTTCGATATTCACCTTAAGCTGTCAACTCTGAAAAAAAATATCAATAAGAGAGGTATGAGCAAACCACGTGCCCAGTGAGTAGATAACACAACACTATGACAAAAAAAATATCATGCATCATAATGATAACATTCAGCAATCATACGTAAATCGATCATCATATGATATAATATTATTCATAATACTTCACAACAATATCCAAGTAAATCAAATACATTTCAACATAATTCAAAATTCACAACAGCAATCGGTGAAATCAATTTCACACACATTTCCCGTACCAACCGGGTCGTCCAGGATACCTCTGGATCGTTGCCCGTGGCCCCCGCCGCATCCACCCTTATCGCTCCGTTTATAATCTCCACCCTTATAACTTCACATAAATTTCTCCATGGGGTGCACCACCATGCCTTTTCTTTCCAGTCAAACACAATCACAATCACATATAAAAACATCCTCAATCAAAATCTTGAGCCACATACACAACTCAGTCATTTACAATTCAAACCACAACATAATCAATGTGGTTCTAGCAACATAGCATGTATACAACATAACCCATAATATAGAACAATTATTCAACTCAGTTCACATGACATTCACAATCCATCATATAACCTTCATTCATGGGAAAATAAGAAAATATAATTATATACATTACCAGACACGTTCTACAATTGTTTATGGCTCATCGTTCCACATCATCCTCTTCAAACTTGGATAAACAACATATTTCCACTATGATGCAAAAAGTCAATAACAGATATTTAATCATAGCAAGTATTAACCCACTCACCTGGATTTCATGCTCTCGGCACTCCCACTTTGCACTTTGACCATTCCTATTGTATCCAGACAAAAACCATCAGGGTTACGAAATAGAGAAATTTCCTACCACTACTCTCGACCTTTACTCACATCTTAAGTCATAACTCCTAACCAGTAATGAATATCTAAATGAAACTTATACCATTGGAAACTAGACTCAAAGAGCTTTCCAATGATATAAAGTTTGCCAAAACGGAGTTCGGATGAAGAAGTTATGACAGATTTAAAATAAGCTAAGGTTTCCCGGCACACCTGGCGCCTAGGCGCCACTCATGGCGCCTGGGCGCCAACCCAAGCATGGCGCCTGGGCGCCAACCCAAGCATGGCGCCTGGGTGCCAATCCTTTCTTTTTCCCCACATAACCTTGGCGCCTAGGTGCCACACATGGCGCCTGGGCACCACGATCGTGACCTTTCGCGATTTTCTCTCGGATTTGACCCAAATCTGGCCAAATCTCCACCGTTTTTCATGATTTCTTCCATGGGATCTCACCCTTAATGTCTAAGGAGCATTTAGACACCAAAATCACCAATTTTAATCGAGAAACGAAGCCGGAATCTCGATTTTTACCTCAAACACTCTTAAAACTAGAAAATAGGGAAAAACTTAAGAAATAGAAATTTCTACCTCGATTCCTTGCTTTCTCTACGTTGCTTGGCTCCTAGAGGCTCGCCCCGTAGCCCGAGATCCGCCCTTCAAAGTTTGGTTGTGGAGTTGGAGTGTAGAGAGAGAAAGTAGAGAGAAGAAAGAGAGAAAGAGAGGAGAGAAAGTGAAGAGAGAGAGAGGAAAGGAGAAAAATGAAGAAAAAATAGGTGAGGCCACCTATTTACTCGCCCGGGGTGAAATTATCACTTGCTATTCAATTGACCCTCAGTCAAGACTAGCAAAAGCAAATTCATAAAATCTCACCTCAGGTGTTTCTAAATCCTAGGTGCTCCACAAATTTCCTTATTTCACTTTAGTCCCTCTCAATATCTCAAACTATACTTTAATCCCAAATCCATCATCCTTTCGGTACCAGACTCATAATTCATTCCCATAAGCTCTATTCTCCTTCTCGGGTTCCTACTTGGTCATTTCTCAAAAGTCCTCTATACTTTCTTTTCTTTTCACTTTAGTCCTTGAGAATTTGTAAAAATTTCCTAAATTAAAAATTAAAATTTCTATTCCCACATTTTCTTCACTAATTCAAAAAGCAAATTTTTCATGTAATTAAATTTTTCACTAAACTTCAAATTAGACTTTAAATATTCATATAAATTCTTGGGATATTACATTGAGGGAACAAAGTGTTATATAAACTCAAGCTTTTTTTTTAGCTCAAAAAGAGTTTTCTCTTCCCTCTCAATATAAAATAGAAAATTACATAGCTTCACTCTTTGAACTGTACTGTTTACATGTAAAACACTCATGTATTCAATGAGACAAGACCACAACTTCAGTCTTTGTCTCTTTTCATTTTTCAAACTCTCTAATTTTTTTAGTTCTACAACCTTCTCTTCTCTATCTCTTCATATCATCAATCTATTTTCTCTCATCGTCAGTCACCCCATCCGTCATCCGTCGAGCTCCCTCTTCCACTAGCTTGGTCTCTCTCTCATCGCTGAGCTATTTTCTCTCTCTTGCCATATAGAGCTCGTCTGTCAGTTTGTGTGATCAGAGATGAAGCTCCTCTGTCGGTCTGCATGGTCGAAGATGAAGCTCTTCTACTGCTCTGTGTGGTCGAAGTTGAAGGTTCTCTATGTGGGCTAGTCGGAAATGGGAAACAATTGAAAAAGAAAAAGGAAGTTAGGCCACCCAGACCGGCAGGTCAGTGGATTGACTGAGACCCACTTGGGTTGATTGGATCCCAGTTGGTCTGCTTGTGCACTGGTCTGAACCAGTGACTCGAATCAGTCCTAGCCTTGGGTTGTCAGGTTCCAGGTCGACCTGTCGATCCGGTCCAAGTCCCAATACATTGGCAAAGGCTCACTGGCTATCGAAGAATCTGTAAGAGAAATACAAAAAGGATGATTAAAGAATACTTAGTAAGGAACAAAGTCACATTAAAAAGATATACTTACAATATACCTCTCACAAGGATAGGACCATAATTAATCCTCCTCGAAACCACAATACATATCTTAACAAGTACAGGCACAAATGCAAATCAAACTTCCCATCCCACATCCATGAATGAACATTTCTATCACTTAAGTCCCTATACAAGGGTCCTTGAGATCACTCATTCTTCCCATAAAGGGAATTTTGTTCGCCCAAAATTGAGTATAAGTCTCACCAAATCAATATACATACATTTTAACACTAATGTAATTGTCATACACAAGGATTTATCCACCCATAGATTTTAAATTTAGCAACACACTCACAATCCATTCATGCTAAAACATCACATGAAAGAAATATTTAAAATTAAATGTGCAAAGATCTAGGGTATCACAGGGGACATGACTGGCATGGGGTATTCCTTTATCACCATGTAAGCCTAACACCAAACACACTTTACGCATAAGATAAAGAAAATATGAAGAATTTATTCCTAAATAATATTAAAGTTATTGAAACATTCATTGTACAGTCATGAAACATCCCTTCCATTTTAGATTCATCATATACATAAATACTCTGCATTTCAAATAACAAGATAAAACATCTATAATCTACAAAATTTAAATAAATTAAATTAGGAAGATTATATTAGGAAGTCCCTAGAAAATTAGAATTTAGAAAAGAAAACGGTTGAGTAGTAAACATAATATCTCGACTAAATTCCTATTAGGTAATTTAGTATTTTAGGAAAATTATTATAGAAGGAGAAATTTTAAGGGGATAAAATAGTAATTATATTAATAAAAGAAATAATAAATAATAATAAAATAATAAATAAATAGGATAATAAATAATAAAATGCATGCGAGAGAATAAATAAATAGAAATAAAAATAAGAATAATTTTTGGGGTATAAATAGATTAAGGGTGAGTTTGATACAAAAAGAAGGGGTTAAGCACTTAAGCCCAATTTACTTGTTCGATGAAGGTTCTACCATTTCCTGGATTCCATGTGGAAGGAAGCTTACCGGCTCTTATCCTGGAATTAAATTCTCCTATGGACGAGAAACTTACTATGGTCATGAGGTACCAACTAGTCCATATCCTCTATTTTTTTAGGTTAGTAATTTCTTTAAGACAGAAAGTGCCAAAACTAAAATGTTAAGTAGCTGTATTTTGTTCATATGCAATTTAAAATGTTGAGTCATATATATATATTGGCATGCATAGAATGCGGCATGGCTTTGTTTCCGAAGTATTTTCTTTGCACGTAACTAATTGAAATGCTAGAAGGCTTATTGAGTAAAATCCTATTTTGGCCCTTTACAGGTTTTCTTCTTTTTAAGTTGGTCCTTTACAGATTTTTATTCTCAATTTGGTCCCTTAAAAATTTTTTATTCTCAATTTGGTCACTTACAAATTTAAATATTCTCAGTTTGGACCCTCATAAATTTTTATTCTCAATTTAATCCCTTAAAGATCCAAGCATTCTAAAAATTTAGTCCTTGCATTTGGTTGCTTTTAAATAATTATACAAAGATGCTAATTTCACAATTAATTTGCTAATGTGGACACCATGTAATTTTTTTTTCTTTGTATTAATCTAATGTGGTAGCTATCAGGCAACCTCACAAAATTGAGAATGTTTGGATCTATAATTATGAGTGACCAAAGTGAGAATAAAAACTTGGGAGGAACTAGATTGAAAATGTTTGGATATGTGAGAAACCAAATTGAGGATAAAAAAAATGTAAGGGACCAAATTGAGAATAAAAATATGTAAGGGACCAAATTGAGAATAAAGACATTTGTGAGAGACTAAAATAAGAACATATATGAGAGACCAAAATAGGGTGTTAGCCACTAGTTCAAAGCAAAAAAGGATGAATAGTTCTGAAGAGAATATAGGGGTATCCAGTTGCAAGATTATCAACATAGATAAAATTGTGATATTCATGGCCGAGTTATTTATATAAGATCTTCATTCACTTAACTCCAATCATTTAACTCATCAATTTTTTCTTTGCTTTTATTCCTTTTGAGTCAGGCATTAGTCGTGGAGATGGATGGGCAATTTGACAGGCTAGATGATCTGATTTACGTTGAGAGCCATCTAAGCAACCTCTCTCCCAAGTTCAATGGAGAGGTTACACAAATGTACACACAGCCTAGAAAATATTTTCTTCTTTTGTGTTTACCACTTCCTGCCTTTTCTGTTGATTTGTCTAGTTTCGGGCCGTTCATTCATCTTGAAATTGAGAACACTCTTGTTGTACTTATCTGATACGTTGCAAGTCATTATATAACATAGAGAAGCAAAAGCAGAGATGAAGTTCATACAAGATTGAAAACATTTTGGCCTTAAATTTTCTTTGGATATCCTTATTCCATACCGTATTATATTAGTACCACAACCAACAAAAAGGAATGATCTTTACAATGTTGATGTTTGGGGATAAATAACAGAGCTGCTCTTGCCTATACACCATGAAAAGCAATCTTGTTCTCTTCTTGCAGCTGAAAAAACTGATGAAACTAATTCTTAAGTCCCCATAATTCAAAGCTCTTAAACAGTCTCTTCACAAAGAATTACAGTCCAATCAAATTATGAATCATACATACAATTTTACCTCATTGTGAGGAAAAGCTTCATAAAAAATGGCATTCTGTCAAGATTTGGGTGTACTGGTTTCAGTTGAAGGATTACTTTCACATGCTGCAAAGGGTCTTTCTTTTGGCAAAGAACCTTACAAGCCGTCGAAAGAAGTGCTTCTTCTTCCTGCTCTTTGTTTCTATGGCCTTTGTTTCTGGTGCCTTCGTTTCTGGGGCTGATTGAGTTACAATTTTTTTTGACGGCATGTCAGTCTGGTCTGAGCAATTAGATTCGTTCTTCCCGTTGAAACTAGCATTCCTTTGCTTGTGCTCAGCTTTCAATTTTCTTAACTCATGTTCTACGCCTAATTTTCCTTCCTGTGCCTTCTCAGCTTTCTCAGTTGCCATTTTCAGAGATTCTCTCCTTGCAGCCAACTCTTGATTCACTTCCTCCATCTTATTTAAGCTATGTAACTCAGAGTCTTTAGCCATCTCAATTTGAGAATTAGCAGCTGCAATCCCCAGATTGGCTTGCTTCACGGCCTCATAGGCTTGCTTTCTAAGCTCATAATACTCTCTCAGTCCAAGTGTCACCCCAGAGGGAGAATCCATGTCATTGTCATTTCCAGCTGATTCACTCTCTTTCAATGATTTAATTGCTTCTACCACCAACTTTTCAGAAGACTTTGCATCCTCTAATTCTGTCTGTGCTGCTAGTAACCTACTTTCCACTGCACTTGCTCTTGCCTTGGCTTGTTCAGCCTCCTCCTTTGCCTCGCACAGCTCCAACTGAGCTGCCTGAGCAAGTAATTTGGCCTGGTTAGCCTCTTGTTCAGCTTGCTCTAGTTTCTTTGGTAGCTCAATCATCTTCTCTCTGGCTCCTTTCCCTTTCATCTGAATTGAAGCTATTTGAGACCTAGTCTTATCCAGTTTAGCTTTGAGAGATGCAGATGCAATGGAGGCTGTTTCCTCACTTTGCCTAATAACTGTATGAACTGAGTTAAGCTCAGCTGTCGCTTTCTCTATGTTGGCTTTCACTTCCTCGAGTACCATTTTCCGTTCTTTGTCATCTTCCTCTTTCAATTTGGATTCCATGTATGCTGCTAACTCAGATTTCAAATCAAGCAATAAAGAAGAGGCTGCATCCAGTTTAGATTTGAAATCCTTCACTGCTAAAACATGGTGGTTGAGTCTCTCAAGCTTCTCTTCTGCATGTTGAAGTTCCAGCTTCCACTTGCAGAAATCCTTATCTACTAGTCCTGGGTGTGCAATTCGTGCTAACTCCAATGACTCCAACTCAATACTCAAACATGTCAATGACTCGTCAACTTTTTTGGATGCAGCAACAGCCTCTTCAGCCATTTTAACAGCTATGTTCTTTTCAATCTCCATAGAAGCATACTCCTTACATAATGTCTCCAGTTCCTTGATCGTGGAATTTAAATCCGAAACAGCAGCTGCATGCCTGGCTTCATCTGCAAATTCCTGCTGCAGCTCTTCAACTTTCATCCTTGCAATTTCTGAAGCTTGTGTTGCTTCATCCTCTTCTCTTCTTGCCCTCTCTAAGGTTTCTTTCAGTTCTTCTATAAGTTTCTGAGTGCTGTACAAATCCTCAGGTAATTGGAATTTGTCTCCATTGGACTCTGCTTGTCTTTTCAGCTCCGCAATCTCCTCCGATATTTCAAGTTCTATTCCCAGACTCTTGCATCTCTGTATTACCAAAAAGAAATAAAATAAAATTAACAGTAGCTTTTAACAGTCTGAATCCTTGAATATAGTTATGTAATTTTGATTTGTCCAATGAATCTTATTTGGTTCCATGAATGGCCTAAGAACAATTGCTTGATTTATTTTAATCCTTGGTTTTTGTCCAAATAAAACCATTCAAAATTTGAAATAAAGTACACAGTTATGCTCGATAGTTAAAACAAGACAGTTTTTACTTTCAGAACTACATAGTTCATATTTTCCTTGTATCATTATCATTACCATGAGCAGGGTAATACCACCATGACAGAAAATAACTTCAGCTTTTTTTTTTTTCAATTGACAATGGCATTCATACCTAAAAATCACCATTTCGAGCAAATATACCCATGACCAAAAGTGGTAACTCTAATACAAACATAATTGTGTTCAAATAGGAGTTTTCCACTATAATGACACACAGAATATACCATGTTCACTGGCCAAAGATTTTCTAAGGAACACTTGGTTACAATTACAGCACATGAAACTGCAAACAGTTGATGTCATTGACCACCATAACCATCAAATTGATAAATATCTAACAATGCGATTGATATATTGATTTTCTAAATTACTTCCCATAGGTTTTAATTTGCTTTATCTTTATGATGAAGCCAAAAAAGTCAAAGGTCCCTTCCCCACTGTGTGTAGAGATTCTTGGGGCGCTATGCAAATGGTGTAATTTGCTAATCCTAAAATGAGATTCAAAAGAAAAAATAAGAGTAAACCCACTTTTTGGTCCATGAAAGTGTACCTCGTTGATGGTTTAGTTCCTGAAAGATGGCCACTGATCATTTTAGTCTCTGAATTATGAAATGATTACACTAAATGATCCATTCATCTATCACCTCTATCACGGCAATGTTACCAATTAAATAACAAATTTAAATTTTAGGGACTAAAGTAGTTAATTACATTAGCATGTAAAGATGCCACGTCATTCAACATCATTGTCACATTAGCAAATAATAGTACACATCAATAGATAACTGTGATAGCATAGTGGACATATGGACCATTTAGTGTTAACAATTTTAAGATTCAAGGACTAAAACAGTTAGTGTTCATCTTTCAGGTACTAAAATGTAACCAAGGTACGTTTTTAAAGACCAAAAAGTGAGTTTACTCAAACTAAAATAAGCATAAATACAATGCTAAGTTCAACCTAGATATACCTGCTGAAAATACTGGGCTCGATGGGCTTTCAAAGCTTTCCAATCCACGCATTCTCCAAACCTGGAAACAGCCTCTTTGACGGATTCAATAGGTGATGCTGTATCAATATCGGCTTTTCTCATATTCAGACGACTAAAAGATTTAGAATAAGTAACTTTTCCTTCAATAGGTGATGCTGTATCAATATCGGCTTTTCTCATACTCAGACGACTAAAAGATTTACAATAAGTAACTTTGCCCCTGCGGTTTTCTCTATGAGCAGTGACTGGTTTTTCTAAATGAGCAGGGACTGGTTTTTCTAAATGAGCAGGGACTGGTTTTTCTAAATGAGCAGGGACTGGTTTTTCCAATGGAGCAGTGACCTCCTCTGCTACATGAGCTGTGATTGGGTCTTCTTCATTGGCAGAGACATCAGATTCCACTTGTCTATTTTTAAGGACCATTGATGAAGCTTTAATGAAAGTATGAATTTCTGGTAGGTCTATTGCTTCTGCAATTCCTTTAGGGGATCCTAACAGCGGCATCTTTTCACCAGTTTCCATTGAGGATTCTGATCTGAAACTGGAATCTTTTTCATAAGAACGATTCCAAAACAGCAACAGAGTGTCAGTAGGATCTCCGAAATTAAATCCAAGTGAGTAGAAACTAAATAAACGAAGTAAAGTGTTAATTATCAGTTAAAATAGAATTAAGACATAAAGGAGAGTGTCGAGCTGTGTTATCACAAAAAAAAAAAAATATTGTACTCATATTATATTTTTATTGGAGGACTTGAGCTTGATAGCAATCACCTTAGAAAAATGACCTCAATCTTGCCATAAGTAAAAGATGTATTAAGAAATTTCACAGAAAACACAGCATAGCATTTGAAAGTATCATCACAACTTTCTTAATATCAAATCATAAACGGAAAAAAAAAAAAGGTTTTGTTGAACACCCGAACAGAAAACGGGTGATCACGATGTCTTGTTTAACCTTTTTATGTATTTTTCCCAGATTATAGATTAAATAATCAAATAAACATTATACGAAAATGTTAAATCGTATCATTGAAATGGAGTGGACAAAACCAAATATAAGAAATTAAGCTTGATATGAAATGTAAGAATCGCAAACGCAGATTCACATAAAATCAATTTGGTTTAGCTTCGCTATTAAACACATGGGACGAGAAATATTAAAGAAAGAAGAAGAAGAATCAAATTAAACAAACCTGGATTCCGAGGAAGACAGAACCCAGATTCCGATGCCGCAGGGGGTGACTTGGAGAAGACGAAAGAAGAAGATGCTTAAAAGGACACGGGAAGGGGAAGAAGTTGGAGGCGACGAAGGAGGAAGGAGCAGCTCAGTACTGTTGCAATCCCTCCTTCCTTCGTTCCTTCCTTCCTTCTGGGCTACATTCTCAGACGAACGTCCCCATTAATTGGAAGATGAAGGACGCGAAAATGTCATTCGAACACGTGTGGGATTACTATGTCTCCTCCTCTCCCACCAACTGTTTTTTCCGTGACTAGTTTTCTGCCCACCTCATCATTTAATCACGTAATCTATGTTTAGATTTTTTTTGGAGAAATATATTTAGTTTAAAGTATACTATTCTTTATACTACACATGTTCAATTTATAATATGAAATTTTTATAATCGTGAAACTTCTAAATTTATATAGAAAAAGATATATTAAGAATGATTACAAAATTAAATTGTACCAACCACTTAATGATCAAGTCCGATTAATCCTTTAAAATTAATTTATGTAAAATCTTAAATTGGTAAAAAATATATAAAATTGGTGAAACAAGTCAACATGTGTTATAGTTAAGGATTTAAACAATCCCAAGATAAGTCTTTTAGGACGAAAGTGAAATGAAAAAGAAAGGGACAATATGAAAACATGCAATAAGGATATTTTGGGCAAGAAAAGTTTTTATCTTTGGGTTAAATTTATTTTTTCCTAAAGAGGGTTATGGAATTTTAGTGAAATTTCAAGGAATTAAGTGGGTGATATTTAATATTTTTAAAGAATGATGTGGTCAAATTTGAGGTAATTAAAAAGGAAGAATGATGGAAAGATGAAATAAAGAATTTCTAACATTTATTTGAGTCAAACATTAAATTTTCCCAACATGGCTATGGACTTAACAACTGAATGCATAGTCTCTCTCTTCTTCATTCCTGTACGCGAGCTCGAAGAACATCCTCTTGGAATTTCTGATTTTTGCTGGACAAAGGTGGCTCACGGCGGATTTCTCCTCGGAAAAGTTGGGTTCAGCAAGAGAGAGAGAGAGAAAGAGAGAGTTTAATCAGTAAATTTTTCTGGTTTTCTAATGTTCTGCGACAGGCCATCTCGGTCAAAGATAAAATCAGGTAAGTGGTGCTGAGAATTTGCATCTTAGACCGAATATTAATTGTATGTGTGTTTTAAGTAATCATTTTCTTGGATCAGTTCTTTTTCTGATTTTTGGTGTGAATCACGACGGGAAAACAGAGTATGGCTAGAGTGACACAGAGATGAAATCAGACCAGAATGAGGTACCCAATGTGATATTTCCTTTTTCTGCATATTCGTGGCTGGTTTCTGTAGAGGACTATAAGGAAGAGGTCTAGATGATATTGAATGAATGATGTGGGGTTATTTGTTTTTTACCCCTACCCGGAAGATTAATGTGAAAAATCTAAAGTACCAAATGGCCTTAGTAGTAAATGGTGAGTTTGGGAAGCATCAGGTATATTGTGAGTGGTAAAAGTTGGTCTGAGGAATTTTAGCATGTATGAGAATTTTAAACAAAGCTTATTATTACCATTATTGATGGAAGGAAATGTGAACTCAATGTCTCAATTAATTTTAAGATCATTTGATGAACAGATCTTTTTATTGAACGGAATGTGAGTATGTGACAATGTGGTGTATTCAAGACTATCATAAAGGACTGTAGAATATTTGGAGTGCGATTTCACCAGGTTGTAAGTGAGGATTTTACAAAATTATTGGTATAATTAGTTTAAGATTTACGTTGAGCGAATAAAGCAAGATAGTTCTGGTATGCCCTTGTTTTTTAGTATTTTGGCTGACCAAACGAGGTCTTTCATTGTTGTAATTTCTATGCGGAGCTCTTGACATACAACTTATTCAAACTGGAAAGTTATAGAATTATTAGAAATGTTTTGCCTAGTCAAATACCATATAAACAACACCTAGTTTAGTTCAGGGACAGATTTGACCTCTTGATAAAGAAATTCAATTTCACTGCTATAATAATCTTACTTTGCCCCAAAATTTTTATGTAACCCAGTTAAGACATTAAGGTAACTCTCTAGAAAATTTCATGGAATTTGGATTGGTTTTGATGGGCCTATGAAGTGAATATAAGAACCACTATGAATTTGAGAATGCACAAGCCAATTGTTACTAATATGGCTTCTTTTCGGGTCAAATGTTGGAATAACCCTTGAAATTTTTATTGTAGCTATTTAATACTTTAATAAGAAAACTTATCCAATTTGGCGATGTTGTGAAGATTGAGATACTACGCAAGATCGTAAGGGACAAAGGAAATATCAAATCAAAGATCATAAAATCCTATTAAAAATATAAAAAAGTATATATTAATATATATATATATATATAAATTTTGTATATAATATAAAACGATCAAAATCTAATTATATTTCAATAAAAATAAATTCAAAAGTCAATATTTCATAGTCATTCATAGATAATCAAAGTATCAAACACCTTTCATAGGTTCACAATCACAACAACATACAAGAATTTCATAGCCTCACAGTCACATAATCACATTTCATAGGTTTACAATCACAAATGACAAATCACAACTCAAATATTTCAGCTCATGGTTAGTACTTTAGTACAAACACAAGTGCTAACCAAATTCTAAAGTAATATCATAAATTCACAATTCTAATATTTCTAGATCAGTTCACAAATCCTAAATCATTAAATACTAGATTCCTAATATTAGTATATTATAATTCCAGATTACAAATTATAAATCCTAATATTATTATTGACAAGTTAGCACACTAGAATCAATGAATCCAATAGATCAAGTGCAAAAAAAAAAAATTCAGTCTTAGATTTTTCGCGGTCTCGTTGTCTCAGACTCTTGATTTCTAAGAATCCTTGTGAAAATCAAGGAAACCAAGATCCTTATCTTATTATCCTAGTATTGTTATCCATGAATGTTGTCGCCAACAAGAAGGACCTAGGATAATAGGAAGAACTTACAGAAATTGAAAACGAAGAGAAGAACACCTCGAGCCACAACGGACCACCATATGGACGAAGCCAAGCCAGTCAAGCCACAAGGATGACGAAGAAGGAGACGGACGAAGCTAGCCATAGCCCATGATGGAGGTTCAGCCGTCACTCACTTAGATTTTAGAGAGATTGAGGAAAGAGAGGAGAAGGGTCTCGGGCTTGGGCAGACAACACAAAATGGGATTAGGAATTTGGGATCTGATTTAGGGATTTAGGGACCAAACGACATCATCTCAATTCCTTTGAAAAAAAAGACAAAATGACATCGTTTTTAGGGTGAAATTTTTTCCAAAAAAAAAATGTTAGGATCGTGCAAGATCACGATCCTTTACGATCCCATTGCAAAAACAATCCCGAGTGGGATTGAGATTGATTTTGGTCTATAGATCCTACGATCCAACAATAGATTTTGACAACATTGCAATTTGGTTATTTTTAGAGCTACCAGTCATTCCAATAAATTTTGGGAAGCTTGGAACCTAAATCTATCCAGAAAACAGAGTTATGTTAACAAGTTTAAGTAATATGATCTTAATACAAGTATGTTACGTCCTGAAACATCCTGTTTTATTTTCTTTTAAAATGATCATTTTTTTTAAATTGATTTACTAAATAATTTTTAAATAAATTCCTTTCAAATAATTATGAATTCACTATTCACAAAGAATTTTACTATTTATATGAATAGTAACCTCACAGAAAAATTGACAGGATTCTCACTAATTATGTCTGAGCTTGAATATATACAAATAATAATTTACATAATTTTTGATATTCTCTTTACATCTTTAAATCATGAACTACCAAAAAATATATTTTTACACTTTAATCTCATCATTAACATAATCAAAGCCTTCATTTTTGCCATTTTTCTTGAAATGATCAATTTTCTAAAAGTGATATAAAATATTTCAGTAGCTAGTCGCTTTGTTAAAAACATGTAAATACATGAAAAGATCATTTCAGCCATAAAAGCATAACATTAAACTGATAATAATTAAATTTCTCTTATTCACTATGTAGAACAAGATTTATAAATAAAATTCTATAAAAACTGATTATGCACATAGATATCATAAATCATAAATAATCACGCTTTTATGAAAGACTAACTACCTGATCTGATTCTCAACTTCTCAACTTCTTAAACTTCTTTGCTTTTTTTTTGCTCCTACCTGATCTGATTCTTAACTTCTCAACTTCTTAAACTTCTTTGCTTTTTTTTTTTGCTCTATGTTTCTAGTCCTCTCTCTCTCTCTCTCTCTCTCTCTCTAATTCTCTTCCTCTTGTACACAACACACATATATATATAATTGAAAGGAAAAGCAATCACTCATATAGATATATATTTTTTAATATATTTTTTTTACACTACTCACCTCTCCAATCAAACATCATTTTCGTCTCTTTCTCTCACTTTGTTTCCTTTTCTTCTTCTACTAACTGAACACACACACCCACCATGTATATATTCTTTCTTTTCCCTTTTACCATCACCCCACTTACTCCATTTTTTATCATTATCCTTCCTTTATTATTATCCTAACCCTCCCTCTTTACCGTCTATCTCTCTTATATGTCATATTTTGTTTCTTTTGGTTAAAAATAATAAAAAAACCTCAAATCTTTTTATTCTATTTAATCAGGTCCCTGAGCAATGATAAAATTCTATTTTATGTCTCTCAAAAATTTCTTAATAACTATTTTATCCTTATTTACTTGCTCATGTATTTATTTAGCCTCATTTTCTAAGAAAAAAAATTTGGGATATTACACCTTCCAAAGTTGATTGGTTGTTTATAAACTTTCACCAAGATAGTTACGTAAATTCATGTGTTGGTTAGGAAGTGCTAGAAAGGAGTTGCTATATGCATGATATCTAAATTGTTGCTTTTATGTCTAAAATCCTAGGTTACTTGAGACCTTTGTAAAGTGGTTTGGATCCTAGAGTTAAGTTGATTTCACAAAGTTTAGAAAGCTTAAGTCATCTTTCAGGTGAATACTCTACTCATGTAGACCTAAGTCTCATGGAAATGACTTAGCTGGCAATATTTTTCTTCCATTAAAAACCTTTTACTTGTTGTAAATGTATTTCAGAAATAATTCTCAACAATTTTTGCCATGATATTATAGAAAAAGAAAGAAAAGGATTCATTCTTAGTATGATAAATGTTGTAAAATATATCTATGTTTGAAAGATATTCATGAGGATTATAACCTCATGCTAGATTTTAGTTTTGAAATACCTTGATTTATTATTTAAAATGCAATGGTTCATCTTTGTTTTGTATAATGATTTCATTTGATATTTCTAATATGATGTTTCATTGGGTATGATTTATAACATTATGAAAGAAGAATGTGTTATTTGAGACTCTAAAAAATGACTTTGAAATATGAGATATCTGTATGATGTTATTGTACACGCTTAGAGAGGAACTCATTCTAAAACAATGGAACTACATTGGTACTGTAATCCTTGGCGTGTCTTGGTATTCGGAACCCCAACTAGCAGGGGATTAAGGAGTGTGCTAGCCTCGTGACCAGAGGTCCCTCACAGGAGGGAGGCTATATGATATGCAGGGACTGTATGTGAAGGTCACATCGGGTGACTAGATGGTGGATATGGAGAAATACGATGTTGTGGCAAGCTGATATAGAGGGTACTTAGATTGATGTTCTGACTGTGGTTCCTCAAACGTATTATATTTATACCATTACACGGTTCAATTACTTTATAAATTTGATTCTACTTCATATTTTCTAAAATCTCTTGATTTTGAGTTTGCTTGATTGAATTTATATATGAGCCATTACTACTTATTTTATCTCTGAGTTATTTCCTTTGTACTTATGTCATCATGAGTTTAGTATTCACTGGGTTATTTAGTTCACCTTGTTATTTAATATATATATATATATATATATATATATATATATATATATATATATATATATTTAAGATAATGGAGTTGAACTTGAGGTTCTTCTCACGGAGTAGATAGAGGTGCCCCTGACAATCAAGGTCCAAATCGTTTCTTGGGCTAACAGTTTGATTTGTTGTTTTGTATTTGTATACTTTTGACTCTAGAATGGTCTCTGTAAATCTATGGGTAGGATCCTTGACTTGTGTACAGGTATGTGTATGTGTATGGACGCAAGAAAATGTAAATGGTTTAGGTATTCAACGTGTAATTGTTGATATGCCTTATCAGGAGTATCTAATAAGAATAGTTGTGAAAAGTTAACCACATGGTTTTTTTTTTAATATAATTTTAGAGTTATGTTTTTCTTGGTATCTTGAGTTAGTTGTTAAACAATTTGTGATTTTTTAGTAGAAAAATTTAGGATTATATCTTAATTACAAAAAATACAAGTGTTGGGTAGTTGTTCTTTAGATAAAGCTTACGGGTAGAAGTAGACTCTATTCGTGCCGGTCATGCCCTCGAATGGGGTGTGACAACATATTTGACCAATTTTTGTTTTAAAAAAAAGGAAAAAATGTAGATAACCCTCATGAATTGAACTTTCATCAATGTATAGAAAACCCCAATTAACTTTAAAACTGTACCAAAAAAACCTCTCATAAAATTTTTATTTTGTGCAAAAAATAGTTTTCATCCATTTAACCGTTAGTTAAACTAAAGGTCAATGTTGACTGAGCTTTGTTGATTGCCACATCAGCACTGCCATGTCATCATTGGAACATACTTGTTAACAAACTTGACCCGCTAACCCATTCTTCTCTAATTTCTCGTTGTGCGACCAATAACCATTGTCATTGAACACCAAACACAACGAGGAAGAGGAAAAGGACTTGTTCGTCATTGTTCATAGAATCAATTCTCTTTGAAACATCATTTCCCAAATTCAAATCCCACTTTATCAATCTTCAAATTGCCTTGTAGATCCACCACCACCAACAATGGCTTCCTCAACCCATCTAGTCCTCCTTCTCGTATGTATCCCTACAATGATGGCGCCGACACCTAGGTAGAACCTCAACCTACCTTGCGTATCTTCATCTCCAAAACCTCTAAATACCTCCACCACCACCTCTGTTAGCATCGCTTGTGGTCACAACTTATCAACCATACCGCATTCTCCAAACCACAAACCTTCACATTATTTTATACAGATTCTTAAATAATTTAATCTTCAAATCTTGAATAGATTCAGATCAAGCTACAAGAATTAGGAACATGGGTACAGATACAAGACGTCATGTCCATGGTTTCAAAGTATTTTCAGGGGGTTTGTATACATAGCACACACATATATGTAGCATATATATATATATATACACTTATGCGTGTGTGCGCGCGCACACACATACACACATATATAAAAACATATCTCTATGCCCATAAGAATTACCTAACGTCATTCTATCTGGTGTCTCTCTCTCCCTCTATTTTCTGATGTGCCCTATGATTTTACCTCTCTATTTCTCCATTGTGCTCTTTGTTTCCATCAACAGTGATGCCCTCTGTTGTGTTTTTATCTCTGTTGCCCTCTCTGCTTTTCAATCCCAAAATCGTGCCTCATCTTCCATCTGCGGTGGCAGCCTCTCTCTCTGTTTTTTTCTCTGAGGGTCTCACTTTGTGCTTTCCATCTGTCTTTATTTTTCATCTTCTCTGTTTTTTGAATGAGTTATAGATGAAGGAAGAGCATGTCAGGTTTGTTAACAAGTATGATCCAAGGATGACATGGTAGTGCTGATGTGTGATTTTTTTGCTGACATGGCAGTCAACAAAGCCCAAACTAACTGTCACAAAATGAAAAGTTCATAGGGGTTCTTTGTTCAGTTTCAAAGTTGATGGAGTTTTTTTTGCACATTAATGAAAGTTTATGGGCGTTATCTACATTACGAAACGTAAGTGTTTGAGGGAACTTGCTTTTTGATCTTTAAAAGTATAACTCGATAACGATTTTGAAGGAAAAAGGGTTTTTGGGGCATAGAAATCATCAAGAACACTTTTTAAAATGATGTAAATGAAGAAAAACCCAAAATAGAAAATTTAATCGATAGATTTTGTTTTCCTTGAATATTTCATAGAAGGAATAGGAAATCACTTGCTTGGTTGGAGACACCCTTGAACCTTCAAAACAACAACCTATCATGTCTAAGGCAAGGAGAGGGTTGCACCTTCCAAGAAACACACTGTATCTTCAAAAACTCATTCCAAAAACTCGATGATCACCAAAATGCAACTTCTAATCAGTGAAAAGTGATGAGAATAAGAAAGGGAAAACCAAGAGACTATTCGGGAGGCGCACGATCAGACAAAAATGAATGATTGAGATTTGACTATATGGTACAGTTCCCAACATAGATGGCAAACAAGACACTTTTGCTTACCGTGTGTGTTTGAAAAATAGTTGGGCAAATGTGATTTGAGTAAATGTAGTTTGGATAAACAATAGTTTGCATAACATGGTTTGGATAAAATTAGGTTTGGATGAACGTGATTTAAGTTTGTAAGATAGTTGGGCAAACATAAGTTTAGACAAACTATGAACGTAATTTATATTTAGATATTGGTTTGCAAACGTGGCTTTAAATGTGTAATTACTAGAGAGGGCATGAATTTTATATTTCATTTTTTTGATATATCCTTATTATTTATTGTTACCCATTTAAGTTTAACATAATGAATTATATCAATGTTTTAATAAATTAGGTTTTTAATTAAATAATGTTATATAATTATATAATTAATATAATTAATTATCTTTTTTATTATATAATTATATAATTAATTAGTTATTTGATTAATTAGGTTTTTAATTTTTAAAGTATAAATTAAATAAATTAGTTCTTTAATTAAATATTGATACACAATTATATAATTAAGATAATTATATAATTGTATTAACCATATTAATGAGGTTATAATTAATATAATTATTTAATTATACTGATTAAATTTTTATTATATCATTATGTATGGACTATTACATAATTCAACCTAGTTTCAGCCCATGAGTGTTTGATGGTAGCCTTTGCCGAGAAATGGAGTCTGTGTATGAGATGCTCTATTTTTCGTTCAACTACCTCTCCTCTCGGTTCTCTCAACTCTCTCTCATGACCAACACACAGACAAATGGGAAGGTCAGCACGGGAAAAACAAAAAAGTGAGCGAGTGAGAGGTGGTTGAATAACGTTTATGACATTCAAAAGCTACAAGGGGTTGCGGTGGTTAAAACCACAGTTGGAGGAGGAAACTCATCTACAACCAACGCAGTCTACCAACGCTCAGCCAAACATGCACTAAACTTTCTGTTACTAAATATGATATGGTTGATGTAATACCCACCATTTAATTTCTCATTTTTAATTGTTAAATTTTATTTCATAAATATTAGCTTGCAAATTATGTGCAATGTGTTTGTCATGTCGTGTTGTGATGTTGTAAAGGTTTAGTATGTGACTTTGGGGCTATAGACTAGCAATGTGATATGCTAGGTCACATAAGGACTAAAGTGAAAATTTTAGGGACCAAAATGAAAGATTTTGAAATCTTGTGGGGCGTAGTAAAATGTGTATAAAGTATAGGAATAGATGGAGAAAATTATAGGGAACCTTGATGTGAAATAGGAAATGGAAAATAATTTCTAAATCTCAAGATATTAATTTTTGAAATAAAGAGTATGATTAATTTATTAAATAACTTTTAGGAATAAAAGAAAATTTTAAATAAAAATAAGTGAACAGTTCATGAACAATTTTTTGGAAATTAAATAAATTATAGAATTAAATAAAAATAGTGGCATTAGATGATTGGATATGACAAATGATTAAATAAAGTAATTAGTTATTTATCTAACTAACCAAATTCCTTTTAGTATTAAAATTAAGAATAAATGGTTTCCTTTATTAAATCTGAAGAGTATCTTAAGAAATATAATTTAATCATATTATATTTACTTAAGATAATCTAAGATTTGTTATAATTAAATTATTATAATTAAATTATTTAATCATATTATAATTAAATTATTTAGGTTCATGCTTTCTAGTAAAATAATTAGTAAGCAAATCTGAATTTTTGTTTTCAAAATCTAGTTTTAAATTCATGTTTCACTTACTGGACTATCACAATAGTATTTTCGAATTTTTTTTAGAGAAAGAATTTTATGGTGTGAATGAGTTTTTGTAATTAATATATTACTTTATTAAATTAAAGGAATCCTAATCTAAGAGTTATGGTATTTTCGTAATATTTAGATAAATATCTAATAAACCAATTTGTCTTCAGCACCTTCAAATTTAGTTTAAACCTAATTAAACAAACACTCAATCAAATTTAATTTTCAAATTCAAACTAGTTTTTGTCAAATTCGAAAAGGAAACAAGCATCTAAATTAAATCAATTAACCAAAAACCCTAAAACCTAAATTAATTCATTGTCGTCTATCTCTCCTTCTTTCTCTCTTTCTCCCACTTGCCACCTCTTCATTCAACTCCAATCTGAATTAACGAATTTAACATATTCATTCATCCACCTCTTCATTCATATTCATTCATCGCCACCTGTTCAACATATTCAACATATTAACCTTTTCAATAGATTGATTTCTCTCATTCACGGCATCAATCTCTCACATTCACACCAAAAGCTTCAAGCCATCTCCATCCGCATACAATCATTCCATCCCTCATCATTCGTACACACAAACATCAAGACCGCCACTCTTTCTATGATTAAGGTAAGTTACAAAACTTTAACCTTTTATATATATATATATATATATATATATATATATATATATTTCTTTGTACGTAAATCCTAAAACTCTAAATTCTAAAAATTTAATTAACAAGAAGAATGATTAATAGTATTTTAAATTTCTTAAATAATATGGTAGCATCTTCCAAACTAATCTCCACGATAACATTCGGGTGACAATAACGATGTCGTTGAAATCCAGGTAAGTGAACCAACTTTTCTTTAATATTATCTTAAATGTTTAAATAATAGGATATAAAAATAGGTAATGATCATGGTAGAAAAGGTAGAATTCGGTTAAGAAATTTGAAATATTGAAATTAAAACTTTTATGTATAATTTAATTATTGGTGAAATTACCAAAAGAAAACATTAGGGGAAAAGAGATGGTTCATAAGACAAATGTGATTTATTGTGATTTGGGACACTTTAGAGTTATCCAATAGAAATTGATATAATGATTATACTGACGATTATATTGATGAATATATCGTCGAATATATCGATGAATTGTTTTTGGTGATTTATATGAAATTGTTTAAACTTTGGTTGTGTTTGGGTAGGATAGTACCCTCTCTCATGTCAAATGAGAAATTCGGGTGACAAGATGACTTGACCTCTGAGAGTAGAGGCAACGATTCCCTCGTTAGGACCTTAAGTCTAGATTTAATCCGTGGGGCACCATTGTAATACCCCAATAATTTTTATAAATATTCAAAATCTATTTTGAAGTTTATTGAAAAATTTAATTACGTGGAAAATATTCTTTTGAATTAGTGAAGGAAATTTAGTAATAAAAATTTTAAATTTTAAATTTAGGAAATTTTTACAAATTCTCAAGGATCTAAGCGAACAAATCTTATAAGTTAGAGTGGCAATGAGTAAATTTATCCAAGAAAATTAGTAAGGCTGGTTACTATTCCAGTATATGGTACTATTTACCTGTATAATACTATTTACGTATATGGTACTGTTCACATATACTATCGAAATGTCAAATACCAAATGTGGTTTGATCATAAGAGAAAACTAGAAAGAAACTGGGAGAAAAATGACATTTTATATGAGAGAATTCCCTAAGGGACTAAATTGAAAGGAAACTAAATTAGCAAATTGATTATACTAGTAGATGAGATTTGTAAGTGAAATTGGTAGGTGAGACTAGTAAGTAAAATTAGTAGGTGAGACGGGGTAGATGGAATAGTACCCTTAAATTTTCTTATAAATAGGCTCTTCCATTTCACTTTCAAAATAACACCTTCAACTTCTCTTCTTCTCTCTTTAAGATTTCTTGGTCTAACGCTAGACCTCTGAGATTTTGGACCTTTCCTTTTCAGCTTAGGTAAGGATACTATACCCTTTCTATGTCTTACAAATTTTAGAAGTTATTTTCTTAAGTATGCTCTGTGGTTGCAGCTTTGGCTGATCTTCCACATCAGAAAAACTGTCCTTAGCTGCCTATATATTATTTTGAATCCCTGATTACCAAAATAGAATATAAACTATGAACAATACATGTCTAGGAAAGTTCTGGCTAAGGAAAGACCTGGTTTTTAAGTGTGTCCATTGCGACCCTCCACTCTTTCTTGAGAACTTACCTGGTGTACTCTTTTACAAATTGTATTCTCTATTTTTGGTATGAATAGTATCCATACGTATGAATAGTAACTGTACATATGAATAGTGACTGTACATATAAATAGTAACCGTACGTATAAACAGTGTCTGTATGAAAACAATCCTAACTTGTTTTCTCTAATCTTTCATGAAAATCTTCATAGCGGAACATTGAAATTCACTTGAGTACTCTTATCTGTAACGACTTAGAGAAGTGATACTCATATAGAATCTAGGTAAGTGAAACGACCCCGTTTTAATAGAGTTTTAGCATTACTGGTGATAAAAAGTATGTCGTATGACACTCCCAAGATTCATAGGGGGAAATTGGATTCAGAATGACGAATCTAATGAGATAATTAATCCAGAAGTATGGATAAGACGAAGCAAGTATCTCATGATGATGTGGAGTTTGAATCTTTTAAAAAATCGTTTAATTGTTATCGTGATTTGTGGTTTATAAATTTATAATATAGTTATATATTATACCTGTTATATAAATTAATATTACATTGTACTTCTGATTATGATATGAAATGCTGTACTATTGATTGTGATTGAGCGGGACAGTACCTCCTCTCACGGCAAGGCGAAAAACCCGGTTGAAAGGGTGTCTTGACCAATGAGTGTGGAGACAAAGATTCCCTCAGTAGGGATATAGCCCGGATTGGTGATAAATCCATGAGGCGCCCTAGCTATGAGGATGAGGTTGTGCGTCATGGCGGAAATATACAAAATTGGTGAGCCGGCCTGTGTGCGTTTTTCGGGATATATTGCCATTGATGAGTACTAGTAACGTTTGTTGAATTGGATGAATTTTTATCTTCTTGTATGTAGTTTCTAACTATGTCTATTGGTTGAGTATGAGCCTTCGGATATACTTGCATGACTGGTAATGTATTTGAATTTTATTAACGTGAGGCCGATTCGCTCACAGAGTTTTAAAGCTCACTCTATGTGAAACCTTTTTGTTCAGATCAGGTTGCCGATGAAGAATATTCCCTAGAAGAGTAAATCACTTTGGACCTTTCCGCTGTCGGGTAGGCCCCTCTTTTGTTGTAGACTATGTTGCTCTGTAATCGTCTAGGACATCTAGGTCAGGGGTTTGGCATTTGGCTTGTATGTCAGTATAATAATGTATTTTAAATTGATAATCTATTATTACATGCAAATCATCTCTATGATTTTTAGATAAGAAAATTTGATATATTTTCTTCATATTTATTAAGGAATTGTTATTTTGATAACATAGATAATTTAAACTCACGGGTAGAATTTATCGAAGGGCTTACAGTGATGAGAGATTCATCATTGTGCCGGTCATGTGCCCAGAAAATGGGTCGTGACAACCATGACCATTAAGGATGAGGATGTGCATCATGATGGGTTTTTTGATGAGATTGATGAAATTGGTTAAGCGGGCCTACGGGCACTTCTAGGCATGATGAGACTGGTTGAGCGGGCCGTTCCCAGATATTTTGTAATTGACAAGTACTAGTTCTGTTGGTTTGAATTGTTTGATTGAATTGCAAACTCTTTGATGTGTATCTTTCCTTATGATTTATGATTTATGCCTATGCTTTTATTTTATTACTTTTGCATAGTAGATTTTATTAGGGAGGAGAGTGGCTTGCTCACTAAGATATTTATTTCACACTCGTTGATTTAATTTTGTTTAGATCAAGTAGTGGAGGAGGAGAATCTACAAAAGAGCTAAAGTCACTGTTGGACTATCTCATTGTTAGGTAGGTCTCAAGATATTGGTATTTATTTTATTAAACATTAGGAAGCTCTGTGGTCAACTAGGATATTTAGGAGGTTTGAGGCAAATCGATTAATTTAGTAGACAATGTGTTTTATTTAAATTGGTTATGTTGTTATGAATTGAATTCAATTGAAGTGAGATAATATGTTATTTGAATATTGGTGTGTTTTTATTTTCCTTTTAAATTCATAAATAAAAAAGGGTAGAAATTGAGATATCGTTTAGGCTTACGGTGACACAGGCTTTTTGTTAGCTTACCGGTCACGTGCTTGGAATTTGGGTCGTGACAATTAAACTAATTTGAATTATTAATAGCTTGATGAGAGACAATTTTTTTTCGTCTTTTATCTTTGAAAAATATTTTTCTAACATTTTATTTGAATATTATTTATATTGAAGATTTCAAATTTAATTTGTTATTAATGTTAAAAAATTATTGTTTTTATATAAATCAAATATATATGTAATAATTATTATATTATATAATATATATATATATATATATATATATTTATATATATAAGTAGTTCCATCAAAATAGGTTTAATTGTAATTTATTTTTTATTGCATAAACAATTCATATACTACATATTTTGATTTTAAAAGAAAAATGTAGCTTTTTTTTTAGTACATCCAAACAGGGGTTTAGGGTAAGAGATACAAACCAAGTTCCTAAGTGAAAACAGACTAAAAGGAAGAGAATGGAGAATATCTTCCCCCATTCCTTCAAAAAAAAAAAATTGCAAAACATGAAGAGTTTTCACTAAGTCGAGATCTTATATCAGTGTTTTGATTTCTTTCCTTGAGACAAGCCTTGATTCGTTCTTGGAGAAGCATTCCCTTTTTGTTGTCCGGGACAAAATGGATCAAGATTTCATGATCCATTCTGTAATAGTGCATTAGCATCCTTCGAATAAATAGGAGAACCTATTTAGACTTTGGTCTTTTTTTTCCTTCTCTCCATTATTCTACTAGCCATCTAGCCTTGATTGTCATGAGGGCCAAATAGCTGTTGGGGGACTGTTGAAAAAATTAGATATTTAAAAAAAAAATTAAACATGTTATGAAGATTTTTTTGAAATATTTTAAATTAAGCTTGTCAATTATGATCTACTCATTCATAACTTTTAATTATAAATTATTGCAATAAAATGTTTTGATTATTGTCTAATGTAACTCTCCTGCCATAATAATGTTCTAACTTTCCCATCATTATTTTCTATTGTAACTCCCCAATTTTCATAACATCTCATTATTTTTATTAATTGCCTTCTTCATATATATATATATATATATATATATATACACATATTTTTGAGCAAGTAGAGGGAGATGGAAATGAGGTAAAGAGTCTATGATGAGATAGATTACGACAATTTTTTAGGTTGTAATGTCAGTTTTAGATTTTGTTGTTATAGTACTTGGGTGTCACTCAGAATGACCTGTTTTATTATGAGAAGAAATTTTTCTTTGTAAATTTTATTTGGTGTCGCAAAATATTCTTTAAAGATAATGCCCTCCATAGCACAACTCAAGCTATTTTTCTAACAGATATGAGTATTCGTATGCTTGGCCACCTTCCTGGATTGCCAAATTGCAATCTAGAGTAATCATAAGAAGAATGATAGCATCGAGTGTAGCTTCCTTCTGTTGAACCCAGAGAAAACCAAGAATCCAACCAATGATGAATAGATATCTGTTCAGTTAGGTCCCATTTTATTGAGAGATCAGAACCAAACTAGAAGCTTCTAGCAAAAGGGCAGAGTAAAACAATGTGATCCAATGTTTCTGCGTCAGTATTGCTGAGGGAGGCAAACATCTTCCACATTGAGGTGGTGATTATGAATCTCACCACATGGTATTGCCCCCATTCTTAGTCTCCAAGTGAACATTACAAGTTGCATTGGAGCTGAAATTTTCCAAAACTTTGCCCAATGAAAGTGTGAGACATCAACCCTCGGAGTCCTAAGATTGACATGTTAGCCGTGTTAGTCATGTTTCCAATTAGCTAACTAATTGTGGCCCACTAATAAAGATAAGGCTTATTAGATAATAAGTATATGAGATAATTACGGAAGAATATTTCTATCCCATTTTGAAATTTAAATAAGTTGATTACAAATTTTATAGTTATTTTGATAGTCAAAATTATTACAATTCATTATAAATAAGACAGGGTCTCTAGTCTAACCTATACATATACATAAGGTAAAATTCTGAACACCATTATTTAGAACATAAAAGAAAGGCAAAGATTAAAAACACTTCATTCTTGAAGAATCTAAGAGACTAAAGAAATTCAACAAAAAAATAATAACGAGAAGTATTTATATCCTTTCCGTTGCTCCATGTATGCATACCTATGATTTAGAATTTGTATAAGCATGTCTGGATAGCTTTCTAAAATAAAAAAGAAGTTATATAATTTAAATATTTTTAAAAGATGTAATATAATATAATGCTCACAAAAGCACCTAGCATAGTTGATGACAAAACGTTATTCCTATCATGTTTAAGTAATATTAGTCGTTGGTTTGGTTGATAAGAGGGTAGTGCCAATCTATGGAGTGATGTCTAATTTCAGTGCCCACGCTTTGAAGGGACAAGCACTAGCTCGGTGGTCTGATGCAATATATTGCCTCTAACATGTGTTCCCCAAATTCATGGGATCTTGGGTGGTTTCTTGGCCAATCGCATTGTCCATATTGAAAAGGTCGGCCAAAAAGTCGGAGTTATAAATGCTTTATTGACTAAAATTCTATTTTGATCCCTCACAGATACTTTCTTTTTAATTTTGTCCTTCATAAATTTTGATTCTCAATTTGGTCATTTATAGATTGATATGTTACTAATTCAGTCTCTAAAAAATTTTTAATCTCAATTTGGTTTCTCGTAAATTGATATATTATCAATTTAGTCCCTCACTTATTTTTATTCTCGGTTTGATCCCTCACAAATTGATATATTATCAATTTAGTCATTTTTTGTTAGTTATAACTTTTGATAGTCACAACTTTTGATGAAGGGACTAAATTGATAACATATAAATCTATTAGGGTTCAAATTGAAAATATAAATTTGTGAGGGACTAAATTACATATCAATTTGTGAAGAAACATACTGAGAATGAAAATTCATGAGGGACTAAATTGATAATATATTAATTTATAAAAGATTAAATTAAGAATAAAAATTTGTGGGAGACTAATTTGAGAAAAAAACATATGTGGACAACTAAAATGATGTTTTGGTCTAATCTCATTCGTGTAAGTTATTCGCTACACTCGTTTTTGTCTTTTTTTTTCTTTGAAAATTTTAAGTCTCGTTGGAAATGATTTTGGTGGAAATGGAAATGAAAAAGCAAAATTCATTTCATTTTATTATTTGGTTCGAATAATTTGTGTAGGAATGAAAACGAATTAAAATTAAATACCTATGATGCAAAAAAAATTATCCAAATATTATATATAATAACACTGTTAAAGAAATTAAATAAAATCATTTTTTGTCTCTTCGTTGACAAAACGAAGTAATCCTACCATTCACATTTATATTATATTCCACTTTCTTCCTATAAATTTCGTAAATAAAATTTATTTTAGAGTTAATTATTAGAAGAAGATAAGAAAAATTCGCTAACACAAACAAATTGTAAACTACTCAACTTTTTTATTTGACATAACAAAATATTTTGGTTGTTATCAAATTTTTTTTTATACATTACATTATTAAATATTACACAATAACATATTAAATATTGATCTTCATTATTAATATTAATATATATTATGTATATAAACTAACAAAATTATAAGAAAAGAATGGTTTACCTAATATTTTTTTATGTTGGGTTTGGTTGTCGGAATAGAGGTTAGGGAATGAGAATTAGAATGTGAATGACCAATTTCTCCATGTTTAGTTGTTAAAATCCCATTTCCTTGCGGTATATGAAAAGTATGAATTAATAGGATAAAATTTTAATTTTCTAATTAAATATTAAATTTGAAAAATAATATTTAATATGTTATTGTTAATATATTTTAAAAAACTATTGTATATTTACCATATTATTATGGCCCAAAAAATTTATTGTATATCAAGTATTAATATTGCATGTTTTCTTATAAAAATATTATATTCATTGTTACTTTTATTTAATCTTATTCCCAGCCCATTCTCATTTCCATTCACACCAAGCAACTAGACGGGAATTTAATGTTTTCAAGAATATATAAATTTACTTCTAATTTCCAGGTTCAACGAATTAATGAGCCCCAGTTCTGCTATCCGCCGGTGTTAAAAAACTTCTCAGCAAAATGTCATTGTTAGGTTAAATTATAATTTTAGTCCCTATGATTTTACCAAAATTATAAATTGATCATTATACTTTATGTTCATATAAAATGATCCATACAGTTTTCCCATCCATATAAGTTAGCCTCTGTTATCAGTATGATTCTTTGCTGTTAAAATAATCTTATATAATAGCTAATGTGTAAATTTATGAATACGTCAGCATGCTCAATTATTTATTTTTGTTCAATTCAACCTCTATGTTAACAAAATTCTCATTTTACCCTTAATTTCTAATTTCCTTCACTAAATGCTTGCATAAGGAATTACGGACAAAATGAAAATTCTATTGACATGCGATTGAGTTGTACAAAAATTAATGGTTAGACATGTTGACATGTTCACAAATGTACACGTCATCTGTCATGTAAGATCATTTTAACAACAAAATTAACTATATTTACAGTAAGGACTAATTTAAATAGATAAAAAACTATAGTAATTATTTTATATAAAAATAAAGTGTAAAAACTAATTTATAATTTTAGTAAAATTATAGAGATTAAAATTATAATTTAACCTTTATTTTTTATAACATGATTTGCCAATTGTATCATAAATTGACAATATAAGACTCACTGTTACCATGACGCTCGTGTATGCGCTAAATCAACGTACCGCATGATAGTATATGCATCATAAAGCTGCGCAAGGGAGAAAATTAGGATTCCACAATTATGTTGCCTGCCAAACTCAACGATAGATTGATTTTTCTCATATGATATGATTGACACTATTAAGCAATAATTGGCGGATGGACACAAAGCAACGTGCCAACAACGCGTCTCGTGAGATCTCATCATTAGATCATGAAAGGTTCATCACCGGGTTCGAATCAAATTATCTGAATGAAAACTATCGATTGAACCAAAAAACTTCAGTCTAATGTTCACAATGTACTTGTCACACAGTATATAAGCATATGCTAGGTTCAAATGCATCGTAAACATTTTAAACAAAGCATCAAGAATACCATCCCTCTGAAAAATGCAGGACATTCTTGACGACTTCGAGGCCTCACAGAATGAGAAATTGACAGTGAAGTTTAGTAGGAAAAGTGTTGTAAAAGCTATAAATCCTTTGCCAGAGCCATTGTGTATCCCACTCTCAAATCTTGACCTTCTTTCGGGTCGTTTTCCTGTGACATACTTGTATTTCTTTCACAGATCAAAACCATTGGTTGATGACTTTGGAGCTCTCGTTGAGTCTCTCAAGAGCTCTCTAGCTCAAACACTTGATTATTACTATCCCTTCGCTGGCCAACTTGTTCAGAACCCCAAAACCAGGGAGCCTGAAATCTTCTGTGACAACAATGGAGCCCTAGTCGTCGAAGCTCATGCCAATATCCCAATGAAGAAACTAGATTTCTATAATCTCAACCAAACCTTTCAGGAAAAGCTAGTCTCTATTCAACCAGACCTCCCTCTGCAAATTCAGGTAACAGATTACACCTGCGGAAGCATTTCCATAGCATTCACTTTTGACCATGCATTAGGTGATGCCAGTTCCTTTGGTAAATTCATAACCTCATGGTCTGAAATAGCTCAAAATAAGCCAATTTCATGCCTACCAGACCATTCCAGACACCTTCGAGCTCGTTTTCCTCCCAAATATCATCCGTCATTGGACAAAACTTTCATTAAGTGCACTATAGAAGAGATACAGAACATGCGGGCGAACTACATCTTGCTTAAGCGCCTTTATCATGTAGATACATCAAGCATTAATATGCTTCAGAGTCTTGCATCTGTCAAAGGCGTCAAGAGAACTAAGATTGAAGCTTTCTCGGCCTATGTATGGAAGAAAATGATTGGAACCATTGATCAAAGCTATGAAAAATGCAAGATGGGTTGGTTAGTGGATGGAAGAGAGAGAATGGGAAGAGGTAGAAGGAATTGCTTGTCAAATTACATAGGCAATGTCTTGTCATTGGCTCTTGGGGAGGCAAGGATTCATAAGTTGAAAGAAGCTTCAATACCAGAGATTGCTAAGATAGTGCATGAGGCTATTTCCGAGGTGAACAATGAGGATCATTTCTTGGATTTGATTGACTGGGTAGAGTGCCATAGGCCTGGCTTGATGCTAGCAAAGGCAGTATTGGGTCAGGAAGGACCAGTCCTGGTTGTGTCCTCAGGAAGAAGGTTTCCAGTCAGTGAAGTGGATTTCGGGTTTGGAAGTCCCTTGCTAGGGACAGTGTACACCTCTGTTGAAAGGATTGGGGTTGGTTACATGAACCAAAGGCAAAGTGGTAGCGGTGATGGCTCATGGACTGTGTCTGCTATTTTATGGCCAGAACTGGCAGCTGCACTTGAGGCTGACCCCATTTTTCAGCCCATGTCTGCTTCTCATCTTCTACTTTAGCGCAGTGCATTGTCTGGCCTTCTATATCCTAACATAAAATATATATATATATATATATTGAGCCATGCCCATCAAAATCAATGTAAATATTTGTAGTGCATGTGAAGCTTGAAATAATTGGATACGAGTTCCCTGTTTGCTTTCCTTTCAATACCATGTGATAAGTTAAGCAGAATTCTAATCAAGACCAACACATCACAATCAAGATTCAAGGAAATGAATTGTTCATATTCTTTGCTCAGTGAAAAAAAAAAGAGAAAAAAACAACAAAAACTAACTGCAGAACAACTGTTATTTACCGTTATGAATAAGGCTTCAGCTACTTCAACTCTGGACTTAGATTTTATGCTTAAAAATGAATTTTAGATTATCATTAGAAAAATGCCAATATGTTCATTTTTGCTTCAAAATCCTAATCCAGTGTAAACAACTAAAACTAACACTGACAATGGAAGAAATTAAGATTCCATCTCATAGAAGAGAAGCAAGAAGCAGAACAAATTATCAAGTTTTTGCTTTAAACTGGTTGGACATATAAAAGGCGAGAGCATTTGTTTAAACCCTTTTTGTTTACAAGGGTAATTCTTATAATGGCTTGTACCTAATTGCCACTGTCATTCAATTGCTAAATAAATCTGAATATCTTCACATTCTACCTCCGGTAATATTCTTGGATTTTTTTTGCATATCTACCATCAAGATGAAGGTATCACCTTTTAGCATCTCTCCTCTTTAATTTTGTATTTTCGGCACTGTTATTATGCAAAAGGGAAAAGACGTCGAGGATGAAGATTGGGAAACCAAAAGTCATTGGCCAGCATGCATGCTCAATCAGAAGACTTTGACGCCCAACAGATTCTTTGGTGTCACTAGCAACACCAATGCCACAACCAAAAGGAACAATCTCAATCACCAGTTGGTTCTGGCATTGGTGCCAAAACAGATGATTCTTAGATGTGAGGAATCATAGAAACTTGGAAATCTACCAGATCCTTACCACCAGTAGGTACCTAAAGAAAATAACGTGAATATAAACTACATAGGGTTCAACAGGGAAAAAAAATAACGTAAATTAGCGTAAAACATCATGAGAGATTCGACAAAGTTTTACGTTGGTTATCGAGAGCCTAACACAACCCTCCTCCTTTACCCGGGTGGTTAAAGTGAAGAATGGCATCAGGAGTTGTTTGTGATCGGAAAGTACCGGATAAGCTCAAAGGAAAGTTTTATCGTACTGCTATAAGACCTGCGATTTTATATGCGAGCGAATATTGGGCGACGAAAGGACAACAAGAGCATAAAATTGGAGTAGCAGAGATGAGGATGTTGCATTGGATGTGTGGTCATACAAGAAGAGATATGATCCGTAATAATCGTATACGAGGGAGAATTGGAGTGGCACCTATTGAGGAAAAAATGACTGAAAACCGTTTAAGGTGGTTTGGACATGTTCAAAGAAGACCATTAAAAGCGCCAGTAAGGAGAGTTGAGCAGATAGTTTGGAGCCCTGTGAAAAAAGGTCGAGGAAGACCAAAAAGGACACTTAAAGAGGTTATTGAGAGGGATCTTCTGGTAAATGAGATCCCTAAAGAGTTAGTCATTGATAGAGCTCAATGACGTCGGGCGATCCATGTAGCCGACCCCACCTAGTGGGATAAGGCTGTTGTTGTAGTGTAAAACAGCACAAAAGTCCAAGAGAGGAAAAAAGGTTGCTCCACATTTCACTGAATCAAGCCAGAAAGCAGGTCCACTTCTGGCTTCTTCAAGTCT
Source organism: Biancaea sappan (assembly GCA_037074585.1). Taxonomy (NCBI): domain Eukaryota; kingdom Viridiplantae; phylum Streptophyta; class Magnoliopsida; order Fabales; family Fabaceae; genus Biancaea; species Biancaea sappan. The sequence goes on from CM073490.1 coordinate 68,455,798, forward strand.
CTAATGCTATATCAAGAGCTACATTATGTTTATCCATCATTTTGAAATCTTCCATGCAACAAGTGATCATATGATAGAGGCTCTTGTAAGCCAAGAAAAAATACACTCTGGAACACCAGGGGCACATAAATGTGGTAAATAGTTCCATTAAGAGACTCTAAGCAGACAAGAGACATCCCTTGTATGAGAGTAGGTTAGGATTTGCGAACTAGAATTATGTCCCTCATAAATCACAGCAATAAATCTACATACAATAGACACAGGAATAAAGTCCATTTAACTGGATAGTGTGAATGACCAACAGAAGACCACAACCTGGCAAATAATTAAGGAGCAACTAAATTATTGTTGTACTGGCAGTACTTGTATGCTCTGCAACTCAATTTCCCAGTTTAAAAACACAAGCAATAGATCACTTAAAAATAGAGAACATTATAATACAATGGCAAACTTTTAATGTGTTAGAAAAACTGAGCATCATGCAATGAGCAGTATTTTGTTAATTATTTCAAATTTAATACTTATCATATACAACAACAACAACAACAACAGCCTTAATACTTATCATATACTTTCAGAAAAATTAGAGTATGAACATAGCACATAAAAATATGCCTTCCTGATGGGTAGTAATAGACATAGCTGGGTTAATTAAAAAAAAATAACCACTTAGAAGCAAAATTAGACATTATCTTAACAGTGTGTAAACAGTCTCAGCTCCAAAGAAGATAAATAAACTAAATACTAATGGAAACTAAAACAACTATAACCATATTTAATGGCCTATCCTAAAGTTAATTAATTTTGACTCAAGGTCTAAGAAATCCACCTTCATTTTTTATCTGTTTACAATTTCTTTTCCGAAAAAAAAAAGAACAATTAAACGGATTTTCCCAAGGTTTTTAAAAAGAGACCAGTTATTGAATTGGTAGAGGCACTAATTTAAGATTAATTGGCTTGCTCACAACTAAACCCGTCACGCCCCAAAACCGGGTATGTGACCGGTACAATGGGTGAGTTCAATCTCACCACTGTAAGCCTAGACCGATAAAACAAGATCAACTATCATCAAGCATTACATCATGAAAGCAATAAATTCAAACAAATGCATGATCATCAATCTTCACATGTTGGGAGTAATACATGTCTTTCATTGATCAAAATATAGATCTATTTGTTTTCATTTTCATTCATCCATTTCACAAAGTATGAATGCGACAAATAGAAATGTAAGACAAGTCTATACATCTTATCTTATACAATGATAGGATACTGGTATTAGGGGTTTGTTATAGTTTGTTATTCAGTTAAAGGGTAATTAGGGAGTTATTAGAGGAGTGAGTTAGTTATAAATAGGAGAGTAGGGAGTGTAAGAAAGCGGGAATAATAATAGTTTTGTTGTGTTTAGGAGCTTTGCTATTGAAGAGTCTTGTGACTCTAAGAGACTTAGTCTCTGTCTAGCCTTTTCTTGCTGTTCTTGTTAATCTTGTTCTGTTCTTCCATTATCTTCATAATAAAATCTTCAATTCTTTTCTTTAATCAAGTCATGGGTTCTCATCAATTGGTCCGACCTATCGGATTATTCGAGAGGAGCCAGTATCTTTACCTTGTCACCCAAAATGTCAGACGAAAGATGGGAAGAAAGAGTAAGAGAGTTGAAGCAAATCATTACAAATGTGTTCGACCAAATGTGGAGAAAGATTGATACTATTGTGACTAAAGGAAAAGGAGGGAAACCAGATCAAAACCCAACCATGATGGAATCTATTAGCAAGGATGGGGTGAAAGATCTGTTCACAGGGAAGAAAGGATTCAGAGAAGCAAAGCCGAAGGGAGGAGGCGATGTTGTTTCGTCTTAGCTGCGGATTCAATCGCAGAAGGAAGCGATTAGTTTAAATGGAGACGCGAAGAAGAAGCCTATGGGTGAAGCTTGTGTGTTTTTAGCTCTCAAATGCAAAGATGTCACGAACGCCATTTGGGGAAGAGAGGCGGGTTGGAGAACGTGTAACCTAATGTTGCAATGTAAAGATGGTGAACCTGACGTGAAAGGAATGGGACAATGGAGGAATGGGCTGAGTTTGGGGGTGTGAACCATGGGTGATAATCTTGGAGTTATTGGGCCGGTCCAAACCCAATTACATAGTATGGGCCAAGCCCACACTCCGTTGGGTACGAAGAGGAATCAAAGTCAGAACACTCAGACATCTATTTTGCAACATCAGAACACTCAATCATCATAATCTTCAATGCCATCGAAGCTGAGGAAGAATAACGGAGAGCGACAAACTGGGATTGAGAAAAATAGAGGTGTGAAACATTTTTCATGTTCGGAAGGTGTTGGAACGTAAGGCGTGTGGGCAGTGTTTTAGGCCACGCAACACTGGTAGATCGCCACCAGCGACGACGACATAGACAACGCTGACCACAGTGCAGGAATCGCCGTCAAAGACTTTTGAGGTAGACTGAGGAGGAGACAACGAGAAGAATAGAGACATAACGCTGAACGAGAAGAGCAGAGACGAAATTGGCTGAAATAGGGGAAAAAGAAAAGAGAAAGAAAGATTAAGTAGGCTGGAAAAAAAAATAATAAATAATATAACAATCAACCTTGGGGACAATGCTAAACTTAAGGAGGGAGTAATGATAGGGTACTAGCATTGGGGGTTTGTTACAGTTTGTCATTCAGTTAAAGGGTAATTAGGGTGTTATTAGACGAGTGAATTCATTATAAATAGAAGAGTAGGGGGTGTGAGAAAGGGGGACGAATAATATTTTTGTTGTGTTTAGGAGCTTTGCTCTACTCTCTGTTTAGTCTTATGACTCTTCCATTATCTTCATAATAAAATCTTTAGTTCTTTTCTTTAATCAAGTCCTAGGTTCCCATCATACAAAATATACCAAAATCAATTCATGAACACATTACTCGATTAATAAGCACACTTCTAGAGTTCTTGAACAAAAAAGATAAGATCTATAACAAAATGTATATACCCTGAGGCAATGGAGTAATGACCCAACTACGTCAACTTTGCAGGGGGAACGTCCTCTTCTTGTTGCGAAGCTGAAAGGGTGAGAAACGGGATGAGCACAAGACTCAATGAGGAGATATACTACTAAACTACTATGATAAGAAAACAATATAATTAAAGGCATAGATCATTTGCAAGCAACAAGTTGCAGAGGGGCAACACAATCACAATTTCAAATAAAATCTCTGACATTTTTCGAGTCCCATCCACATCAAGTGTCTATTGCTCCGCGGCCCTCAGCATACCCTCTCTTATTTCTCCACTTTTCATTGCCACCCTTATGTCTTCTCAATGTATGTGATATATATATATATATATATATATATATATGTATGTTTGCACTTAACTATGCCTTCCCCCTCATTCACAAGCACAATTGCATACAAAGTACAAACACAAAACATTTATGAATTCATACAAAGCATGCTTCCATTCTATTTATTCATATTACTGGGGATTCAAGTCTGTGGGATTCCATCTTTATTCTGTTATTATGACTGATTTGTTTCCTTTCTATTTGGTCTTTGATTTATTTCCTTTTTCATTATTATGATTGATTAGAATTGATTTGTATTAATTAGGATTGATTTGTATTCATTAGGGGTATTTTTTTTTCCTTTCTTATTTCCCTAGCTTGTTGTATATAAACCCTAGACTCCTCTGTTGTAAAAATCAGATTTTGAATAAATAATATTTTATATTACTCTACATGGTATCAGAGTGGGTGTTTTGAATTTTTCTCCCACTCAAAATCTCTCTCTCTCTCTTCCTTTTCCCGTTGTGCTGTAATGGAACACTCATAGGGCATTCTCCACCCTCACACAGCCTCAGTCTTGGCAGGACCACCCTTGGGTCGTCTTAGATCATCATCGTCAACGAATCCCCGCTAATCGGAGCCTCACCGGGCTTCATATGTGCTGTCGCGTTCCACTCGTCTTTTCTGCTACGTCTTCCATGCGCTAATGCGTGAGAGCACGTGACGCCATTCCTCCGCCATGTGCCTTCCCAGAAACAATCGTCGGCCATTGTAGAGCTCATCTTGGACCTTCTCTTCATCATTTGGAGACTTGTTCATGGTGTTTGTATTCTCATCAACCTTTCAAAGGCTTCAAAACTGTCTGGTGACTGCATCATGTTACTGCATCACAATGGATGTGACCATCTTTGAGAACTCAGCTCAGAAAGGTATTTTCCTTAATGTATTTCATCTAAAGACCGAAGAGGTTTCTACCTGGATCGTTGATTTGGAGGCATCAAATCACATGACTGGGAATGCATTTTTATTGGTCGATTGCAAACCATGTCATGAGAATTTCAAAGTCAGAATTGCAGATGGTTCGTTATCTACAGTCATCGATGTTGGGAAAGTGGTTATCTCCAATATCCTAACTTTAGACTCTGAACCTATCCTGCAACTTCTTGTCAATTAGCAAACTTAAATATGATTTGAAGTGTATTGCTAAATTCTCTTTGGTTGAATGCTTGTTTCAGGATTTGGATTCGAGGAAGACAATTGGCAATGCTACGGAGAGTGGTGGACTATACCTGATCAAGGCCAACAACAACACCACTCAGACCTACCATGCTACTAGTAATTCCAGAAGTTCAAGTAATGACACTATTATGTTGTGGCATTATCGCCTTGGTCATCCAAACTTTACTTATCTATCAAAAATGTTTCCATCCCTATTTTTAAATAAAGATCTGAAATTGTTTCATAGTGAAGTATGTGAACTATCTAAACATTGTCGTAGTCCTTATCCTGCACATACTCATAAACCATCTCACCCTTTTTCTATAGTCCACAATGACATATGGGGCCCTTCCCGTGTTCAAAACATTTCTGGGGCGCGATATTTTTATTCTTTATTGATGACCACACTCATATTACTTGGGTTTTTCTTATGAAAAACAAATTTGAGACAGCACAAATTTTCAAAAACTTTCATTCCATGAGTCAAAACCAAATTCATACCAGCATTCAAATTCTTTAAACCAACAATGCCAAGGATTATTTTAATTCTGTCCTTGACAATTTCCTTTTTGAAAATGGTATTATTCATCAAAGCTCTTGTATTTACACCCATCAACAAAACAGGGTTGCTGAGCATAAAAATAGGCACATTCTTGAAATTGCTCGATCCTTGTTACTCACTCACAATGTGCCTAGACATTTTTGGGGAAACGTTGTCTTAACTGCAACCTATCTTGCCAACAGAGTGCCCTCTAGAAGTTTGAAATTTGACACCCCATGTCAAGTTCTTTTGAAAAACTTTCCTCAAAGCAAATTGATTAATGACATTCCTTTAATGGTGTTTGGGTGTTCATCTTTTGTTCATATCCCCTCTCATCTCCAAAGCAAACTCGATGCCAAATCTGAAAAATGTATTTTTGTTGAATATGCTCCTCACCCAAAGGGCTACAAGTGTTACTCTCCCACTACTCAGAAGTTTTACACTACTATGGATGTTACCTTCCTTGAAAATGTACCCTTCTACTCCAAAACTAATATTCAGGGGTTGAAATCTATGGATTAAAAGGAATATTAGTTTTGGGTTAAGCCCTTAGCTGTGCCTGAAATTGAACATGTTAAGCCTTTATCTTCACATGAAGGTGAACCAGAGGCCCTTGCTACTCAAGTGGAAGGAGGTAACAGAGATCTAAGGGTGTATTCCAGGCGTCCTAAGCATGTTGAACAGCAGAATGCAACTCCTGCAATTTGACTCAAATCCAACTCCAAATGAAAGCCCTCGATGTAATACTAATACTCAATCCTCTACTGAAAATGTGGATTCTTATAATGACATTCTACTACCTATCACTTGGAGGAAAGGGATTAGATCATGTACTCAACATCCTATTGCTCACTATATATCATATGAGAAGTTGTCTCCACAATATAGGACTTTTATAGCAAATCTTGACAACATTGAGCCAAAGAACATAGACGAAGCTCTACAACACCCTAAATGAAGGGAAGCCGTAAACAAGGAGTTAAATGCGCTGAAGAAGAACAGCATGTGGATTCTTACCGAAAGACGTCCAAGAAAGCAACCTATAGGATGTAAGTGGGTGTTCACTATCAAGTACAAAATTGATGGGAGCATTGACAGAGACAAGGCGAGATTCGTGGCAAAATGATTCACTCAAACCTATGGGATAGACTACCAAGAGGCATTTGCTCCTGTAGCACATTAAACACTATTCATGTTCTCCTGTCTATTACTGCAAACCTTGACTGGAAACTTCATCAACTTGATGTCAAGAATGCGTTTCTTAATGGAGACCTTGAAGAGGAGGTCTACATGGAGATTACCTCCTGGTCTGAGAAATCCGAATAACTCTCATATGGCGTGTAAACTTCAAAAATCTCTATATGGTCTCAAACAGTCTCCAAGGGCCTAGTTTGAAAGGTTTTCAGACAATTAAAAGGCTGAGATATGTTCAAGGGCAGACAGATCATACTCTATTTATTAAACATTCTCCTGGGGGGAAAATCACCATCCTCATTGTTGTTACTGGAAATAACAAAGAAGTGATGCACTTAAAGAAGTTCCTAAGTAAGGAGTTTGAAATCAAGGATCTTGGTCCTTTGAAATACTTCCTTGGAATGGAAATAGCTCATTCTGGCAGAGCAATCTTTATTTCACAAAGGAAGTACACCCTAGATCTTTTGAAAGAAATTGGGATGCTAGGGTGCAAACTTGCTGACACTCCCATGGATCCGTTCAACAAAATAGGCTCAAAGGAGTCCTCTAGTCCTGTTGATAAAGGGGTATCAACGTCTTGTGGAAAATTCATATATCTCTCTTATACTAGACCGGACATCAGTTTTGTAGTAAGTGTAGCAAGCCAGTACATGAATAATCCTACTGAAAAACATCTTGAGGCTGTCAATCGGATAATCAGATACTTGAAAATGACACCAGAAAGGGTATATTCTTTAAAAAGGGGCCAGCAGAAGTATTTAAGTATTCTTGGATGCTGATTGGGCTGGTTGCCTAACAGATAGGGAGTCTACTTCAAGATATTGTACCTATGTGTGAGAAATCTAGTTACTTGGAGAAGTAAAAAGAAGTCTATGGTGTCTAGAAGTAGTGCAAAAGCAAAATTTCGTGCTATAGCACATGGAATTTGTGAAGTAATATAGTTGAGAAGAGCACCAGCCTAACAGATAGGAGGTCTACTTCAAGATATTGTACTTATGTGTGGGAAATCTAGTTACTTGGAGAAGTAAAAAGAAGTCTATGGTGTCTAGAAGTAGTGCAAAAGAAAAATTTCGTGCTATAGCACATAGAATTTGTGAAGTAATATAGTTGAGAAGAGTGGTGGAAGAGCTTCACCTTCCAATCACCACATCCATTAAACTTCATTGTGACAATCAAGCAGCAATTTAAATTGCAAAGAATCCAATTCATCATGACGGGACCCAACATGTGGAGATCGATCATCATTTCATCAAATAGAAGTTGGAGCAAGGGGTCATTGAGATAATTTATATCCCTTCACTCCAATAGACGGCCAATACCCTTACCAAGGCTCTTCCCAGAATTCAGTTTGATAATCTTTTATCCCAATTGGGAATGATTGACATTTACTCCCCAACTTAAACGGGAGTGTGGGATTCCATCTTTATTATATTATTATGACTAATTTGTTTCCTTTCTATTTGGTCTTTGATTTATTTCCTTTTTCATTATTACGATTGATTAGAATTGATTTATATTCATTAGGATTGATTTGTATGCATTAGGGGTGATTATTTTTTCCTTTCTTATTTCCCTAGCTAGGTGTATATAAACCCTAGACTTCTCTCCTGTAAAAATCAGATTTTGAGGAAATAATATTTCACATTACTTTACAAAGTCCAATTCATCATAGCTCTATGTATGTTCACTTTCCATTGCAATTGATAGTTAAAATGACCACATCAAACTCTTATGCAATGACACTTTATTTCCAAGAGAAATTCAAATATACAAATACTATAAACTCAACTATTCTTTGTAATTTGATCAATTCAAGAATCTACATGTTTGTATAAACATTTAAGAGAGGTACTAAAGAGAAGGAAATAGTAGTGAAGTAGGATATCTACTCACCTCAAGTCCAAGCTACAAGTAACTACCTTAAGAAGCTCTAATGGCTGTGAGAGATGTGAGATAGGAGATGTCATACGAGAAAATGGCATAAAAAGGTAAGAAAAACAGAAAACAACATGCCTAGGGGGTGCAAACCTACATGCTTTGCATGCCTTAGCATGCAAAAAGGGGCATTACATTGCGATCTGCATGCCTTAGCACCCATATGCATGATTTGGCGTGCAAAAGTAGCTCTTTTCTGCCACATGCACGCCTTCGGGTGCATATGCACGCTTTGGCACATGAGTGGCAGAGCCCTAGTGCTCTGCACTTGCGTGAAGGGTTCTCAAAATACCCCAAACAGTGCCCAACCTCCAAGAGGACCTCTCCCAAGGATCTTCGCCTCAAGAGAAACATTTTCCATCATCAAAAGCTTCCCAAAACCTCAGAAAGCACAACTTGATTCAAGATTTTCATCACACTTCACAAAATTCCCAAAATTTGGTTTCAAGGTTCAGTTTCAACAAAACTAACATTTCTTCAACAATTACCCCAAGAATCAAGTCACAAATACATCAAAACACATGGAAAAAGTTTGGAAACATGACCCAATCACTAACAACGCAGTTTTAACCGAAATCTTGCCTAGGGCTTGTCATGTCCAAAAAACAGAGGAATGAAGGATGCATTCAAAATTTACCTTGAACCAAAGGATTTTTCGATGAGGAGGAGGTATGATGGAGGGAGGAACTTGCTAGAGGCTTGGGTGGATGGAGATTTTAGGGAGAATAGCATGGGGGAGAAGAAGGGCACAAGGAAAGAAGTGTGTGTATGCTATTCATTGGAGTGTGTGTTCATGTGGAAAGAAGGTGGCTAATGGTTAAGGGAAGGGAATAAGCCACAAAGATCATTTTGCCCTCATCACTAAAGAAGTAGAAGAGTCGGGCTAGGGACAAACTTGGAAACTTCTAAACACATAATTCACTTTCAGCACTCATCATCATATATTCACTATTTCAGAACAATCATCACCATTACAATTAACCCATAATTAGCAAATTTTCCAATTCCTCAAGCATGAAACAAGTTCTCATTTTTTTTATTCAGTTTGGTCCTTCATAGGACTGATATATACACATACATGCCACATCAGAAAGTGCTTCCAACCCATATTTCACAGTTATCATAAAAATCATCATATACATGTATTTTCATGCAAAAGATTTCACTTTTCTCATAACTTGCAAATATTTAAGCAATACAAATTAGTCTTTTCATGCTATACAATTGCAAGAGTCATACAACATACTCAGTCTTAACATAAATTTCACAGACATCACATAATCATGGTTGAACCAATTGTAATCAAATATATATCTTTTGAATTTTATAAATTAAAAATATAACTTAATAAATTAATAAATCTTTTCACGCTTAAGTTTGACAAACTTAATAAGGGTCTAGATAAGCTATTAAATATTTTTGAACACATTTAATAATAATACCTAATCTAAATAATATATGAATGTGAAACAAAATTTAAAATTAGTTACAAAATAATATATCAATAATATCCACATCTAGAATAACACATTAGTACTCATAAAATGTACAAAAAGTAAAAAATAAAAATGTATGAAAAATTAGATAAACTAAAACTAAAACTGGTTTAACCATTTAACTGTTCAATTATACCGATTTTTTTTGTTTTTGATCGTTTTTTTTTTCATTTCATTGGGTTAAACCAAACCAATCATGTGACATGTTCACCAGTTTTTTGGTCTAACTAGCCATTTCAATCCGACTTTTAAAGTAGTAAAATTTTTCTTTAACAAATATTAGAGAAAATTTTTCTAACTTTCAAATAAAATTGACAGTGTTGACGATAAAACTAATCAAATTACTGTCACAACTACCAACACAGAAAAATTTAGCAAGGATGGTTGTGACTTGTGATTTATGAACACGTTTGATCTCTGAAGGGAGGATCACACCAATTGATAATATATGAGGAAAAAATGCGTAGGATGATGGCTGGTGGCCAATGGCCCAGAAGTACCCTCATCAATTTGTTCAAAACATAATGAAAAGACATCATTCAATACAAACCAAAGTAAACAACACCACATTTTTATCTTAAATGACTGACCTCTGAAGTTCAAAGCCCATGTAGGAAGCTGAGATAAGTGTATGCTGCTTTAGTTTTAGCCTCTAATCCAGATGTCCAGAGATCAAGCATATGAAACCTTCAACTGGATGATAAGCTGAGGTTGAACACAATTATGGCAGTATCAACCCTGGGAATCATGGTACCAACCGACTTTGACAAGTTTTTTAATTACTCTTGATTGCTAGTGTTGTAGGAGAATGCAATCCATGAACCAGTGTGGTTAATGTAATTTCATCTAATGATACTCCTCCACTAGACATATGATCACACAGTTGAAAAGCTTCTTGTAGTTTCCTTTCCTTGCAATGTCCATTTACCAATGCATTATAAGTGATGGTATCCGGTGTTATTCCACTTGCTATCATCAAACCTAAAATTTTATTTGCTTCTTTCATATTGCCCAATTTGCAGTACCCGTCAATCATAATAGTGTAGGTAATTTTATTAGGTTGTATATTGTTTGAAGACATTTCCAACAAGACACTCCCCACTCTGTCCATCTGGCCAAGCTTACAATAACCACCAATTAGTGCAGTATAACATACAACATCTGGCAACAAGCCTTCTTTTTCCATTTCCTCAAAAATATCTTTGGCCTCATCAACACAGCCAATTTTGCACATTCCATGTATTAGGGAAGAATATGTAGCACATGTTGGTGGAATACCCCTACTTTTCATGGCATCATGAAGTCTGAAGGCTTCTATCACATTCCCAATTCTGCAATAGGCAGCTATAAGTATGTTATAAACAACAGAACTAAGCTCTACTTTATTATTAACTAATTCATTGAATAAATTTACACCATCTTCAATTCTTTCACACTTACAATATCCACTTATGATCAATGCATATGTATATACATTTGGAACCAGGCCATTCTGTTTGCCTTCGTGCAAAAGCTTATTGGCGTCATCCATCTTACCCATATCAACCAACCTCCTCATTATGCAATTGTAGATTTGTATATCTGGTTGGATTCCTTGCTTGGCCATCTCTTCCTTGAGCCTGAAACCTTTGATTTTACCTCCTCTGCAACACCCAAAAATTAGCGTGTTGTATGAGATCCTATCCAATACCATACCTCTCTCGAGCATCTTATTGAGTACTAAAACAACCTCCTGCACGTCCCCTTGTTCACAAAGTCCGTGGAGAAGAGCATTTGAGGTAACTGTGTTGGCTGCAAAACCATTATCTGCAAGGCTAAACCAAAGTTCAATTGCCTCTGAATGTTTTTCACACTTACAAAGTCCGCGGATTAATGTGGCTAGCATACTATCGCTAGGCTTGATGCTCCTTAATAACAACTTTCTAACAAATCCGAGGGCAGGATCAAACCTTGATTTCTTACATAACCAGTGAATAACAAAAACACATGCATCCTGGCTAATTGATAATCCACTCAATGGTATCTTCTCCAATATTTGCTCAGCTTGCTCCATTTGATTACTCCTGCAAAAATATTGTAAAAGAGCATTCAAAGTAACTGAATTGGGTTTCATGCCCTTAGATAACATGACATCATAGATCTTCACTGCTTCACTCATATTTCCCTTCCTGCAGTATCCATCAATCAGTGTATTATAAATAAACTCATTTGCATTAAACCCCACGTTGGACATTTCTACCAAAATGCTATTTGCTTCATCAAATTTCTCCACCTTCACCAGAGAACTGATAAGCATACTATATGTGATAAGACTTGGCTTCACTTTGCTTTTAACCATACTTTCTTTAAATTGAAATGCTTCTTCTAATCTTCCACTCCTGCAGAGCCCGGCAATCATGTTATTGTAAGTTACAACATTAGGTGAAATACCAATCTCCTCCATTTTCAAGAACAAACTAATTGCATCCTCAGCCCTGCCTCCCTTAAAGAATGCATTGATTGCAGTTGAACATGTGTAAACATCTGGTAAAACACCTTGACAAAAATCTTCAAACACTTCATAACACTTCTGAAGTTCTTTAGCCTTCAATAAAGAGCTCAATAACAAATTGCACGTTTTCTGAGATGGAAATGTACCCTTTCGTGCAAATAAGTAAAAGATATCAATAGCAGATTGAAGACCCAAATTCTTAAATTGGGTACAGAAAACATGAATCAACAAATCCAATCCATCATGTTTCCTTTCTGTAACTGTATTCAGCTCCAACATTGAAACAGCTATTTCAATGTGCCTATTATCATGGTTAACAAACAAAGCGGGCAAGTTTCCGTCAATCAAACGGATCAAAAGCAATCTGGCGGACGAAAAAAAATTCGAGGCCAGAAGCAAATGAATCAAAAGGCAGTAAGACCGAACAGTGAATCGAAACTGAGAAAAACCAGCAGCAAAATAAAAGAAGTCAAGAGTAGTTTTGGGGTTCACATTGGGTTTACTAGACAGAAATAAGTGATCAAATTCATGAGGAGATAAGTAGGGTATTAGTGCTTTGCATTTAGAAGAATCGAGAACCTCGCTAGAGAGAATAGTAGGTATCAAATTAAGCAGACCCTGATCAGAAGGTAGTAGTTGATTCTGGGGCTGTGAAGGCGGCGGTTGAGTAAAGCCGTGGCCTTGAAGGTGATGGTGACTATGGTGGCGTTGGACGGTGGATGCCGCCATGGTCAAGGGGCGCGTGACGAGTGACAAGAAAGGAGAAGGTCTAGCTTTTTTTGAAAGCCTTCTCAAATCCATTGAAAAATACATTCGCTTGGGATTTTTAGACTTTTTGTATTATGTTGAGGTTTTACAATGAAGGAGGAGTAGAAGCCGTGATCAGGGTTGCTCCGCCCTTAGGAAGAGGTGTGAACTGTGAAGGCGCCACGGCCGTCCGGATCCCCGACAGTTCTTGATGTGAACAGATTAATTTTGCATTTTTTTAAAATTGTGCTATTAATTTTTATAAGTTTACTCTTGTATTTTTTAAAAAATTAATCATGTAATTTTTAAAAAAAAACCACAAGACCAAGAGCTGAAGGTTTCCTGCTCTTGTAAAAAATCGAAATTCAAGCTATAGAAACCCATGCTACAAAGAGAGAGGAGGAAATGCGAAAAAGCAAACTGCGGATTGGCTCAACTTGAGCCTCCAACTCCATCTGCATCTAACCGCCCACATTTGTCTTGCGTTTCTCATTTTTTAAAAAAAATTGCACAAGTAATTTTCATCCATCTGATTTCAATCAACAGTCATCAAATCTAACAACAGGTAGCATGCCTGTGTTTTGACACTCTAGATCCATTTGCAATAGTCTGATCTCAATCAACAATCATCACATCCAATGGCTTAGATTATGTTTGTGTGTCCACTTAAGTGAAACACAACATTTCACTTCGTTGAGTTTTTTTGTTGTTGAGTGGTCTGTGACTTATGTCGCAACACATGTCCCTAGTTGACCCAACCCAACTTCTTCATCAAACACTTGAATCAAGAGCTTCCATCCTTATGATGCGTCATCCACAAGCCACTCGAGGTCAACTTCCCACCAAAACCCTTCCTTCATCGTCCATCATGACCTTATCGAGATTATTTTCCTGTCACAGCCCCTATAGGGCATGGGACTGGCGTGGACAATGAACCTCACCAAATCACCATAAGCCTAAGATAAACCCTTATCCCAACACTTTCATTACACGCGATTATTAATATGTTGGCGAACTTACATATATCCACAAACACTTTGATGGTGGTAAGAGAATAACAATGCATTACTTTCGAAAAAAAACACATAAGTATGTTCTTTCGTTACACCATACCATCAAGTGTTTAAACATAAACCAAAGTTCAAATTACATTTAATAAGATCTCATACATACATATCCACACATTCCCTCTAACAACACCTATCCAATTATAGAGCTTTTTAGATTACAAAATCATACATATATATATATATATATATACCATACCTGAACAATAAGGAGGTGACCTCATCATGCGAATTGTTGACTGTCTTCTGTACCTATGAGGTAATTTTATGATGAGTCTAGTCCATTGACTTAGTGAGAGAACCCTACCTTATCACACACACATACGACTTTGCATGCCAAAGTACATACCAATGATGCATGAACATGTGAGTTGTGATACCAGAGGAAGGAAATTCATGGTAGAGGATGTGGCGTGTGAGGCGTTAAGTGGCTGAGGATGGGGGTATGTGTGTAATATAGGAAAGGCGGATGGATAACAAGACTGTGGAGAGGTAGAAAAGCAAGGGAGAACCAATTTTCATGAAAATATGGGTCTGGTTCTACGATCCACCACTATAGTGATGGGAGGTAGAACCTTTGCTACTTTCTGATATGATTTTCAATTAGTTATAACTCTCTTGTTCGAACTTTGTTTTTAGTAAATTTTATATCGTTGGAAAGGTATTTGAGTCTAGTTTCTAATGAAACAAGATTCAGTTGAAAATTTTTTATCCTTTGGGAGTTATGATCAAAAGAGTGATTAAAGGTTAGAACTAGTGATAAAAAATTTCCTATTTTGTGACCTTAATATGTTTTTACATGGTTACCTTAGAGGAATGAATTCTTTGAGGCATAAGGTGAGAGATCTAGCCTTGCCTTGATTGTGTTCTTTTTTTTTCTAAAGAAATTACTTTCTAAGTATGTTTAAATTAAGATAACATGTTATTGGCTGATGAGATATTTGGCATATTTAAATCTTTATATGGTTGGAGAAGGAATGGATACTTGGATGTGATTATTGTCTAAGATTTATATAGTTGACATGAATCATAATTAAATAGTAAAAACTTGTATAGTGGTTTGCTTATAGCTTGCACAAATATATCTAAGTGCATATTTTGTTGATGCATAAACACACTAATGGAAGTGTACATGGCATTATGAGATTTGTGATAAACACATTATAGGAGTCATGAGGATCTATAGTGAGTGTCCCATGATGAGTAACAATATGAATATTTATGGGATGCTAAAGGTATCTACTTACATGCACTTACGCATACACTTGATATAAATTATATTATGGATGTGTGTGTATGTTTGAATTGGATTGGAGTTGGATTACCATTATGTTGGATTCTTCATATATTGTTGTATATGGCTTATAATTATAATGAATTCACCTCGATTGCTTATGAAGTGTACATGGCATTATGAGATTTGTGATAAACACATTATAGGACTCATCAGGATCTATAGTGAGTGTCCCATGATGTTTAACAATATGAATGTTTGTGGGATGCTAAAGGTATCTACTTACATGCACTTATGCATACACTTAATATAAATTATATTATGGATGTGTGTGTATATTTGAATTGGATTGGAGTTGGATTACCCTTATATTGAATTCCTCATATATTGTTGCATGTTGCTTATAATTATAATGAATTCACCCCGATTGCTTGTGATGTGCATCGTGGAAAATCCTTAATCAATCTATAACGGGTGTTGTAGATGGGTCTCAATATGAAGAAATTAAATGTGCATGAAAATTAAATAGAAAAGAGTAGGATACAGGAATTTAACATGATTCGGCAATATGCCTACGTCCATGATCAGGAAGCAACAAGAAATTTTAACTATGACAAAATGAGTATAATGACTTTTTCACTCACACAAAGGCCTTACAAGTTAATCCAAGCTATACCTCTCTTTAAGAGCCTAAGCTTGGCTTTAATAATCCGAAGCTCACAAAGATCACACCTTTGCTTACATCCACTCTTGTTTTTGTCACACACCGCCCTATTTATAGAGTTTGTGAAGGAGGATAAAACCAATTTTGCTTCTTCTTCCTTTTTGTCTTTTTGAAAGAAGTCAAGACTAAATTTGCTTCCTCCTTCTAGAAGTCAAAACCAATTTTGCTTCTTCTTATGAGGAGTCCAAATCCAACTTTCATTCTTCTTCAATTTTTAGCCACACATTCATATTGTTGCAAATGAAGCAACTTTGAGAGCTTTTCTACCACTCATTTTATATGGTACAAAATGAGGCCACCTTGAGAGCTTTTCAACTAGTCATTTTACATGGCTTTAGACCAAGTCACATGGCATCAAAATAATATGCCACATCTCATATTTTTATGCCATGTAATCTAAGCCATTGTTTCACAAATATCCACCTTGGCTTAGATTACCCATAGCTTTTTTTTGCTACTCTCCTCCATGCCCCTTTTCACCTGCATCGCAAATATTCACTACTTGCCAATGAGCTTTTCCAGGTTTTACCATATACCTGTTAGCAATACTGATAGCTTGTGAAATGTCTAGCCTCATACAAATCATGAGGTACATGATACGGTCGACTATACTAGCCTAAGGGTCATGTGTCATATACTCTACTTCTTCCTGGGTCTAAGGTGCCAAGCTGCTGAGAGTTTGAAGTGAGCTGCTAATAGAGTACTAACAGGCTTTGCATTCTGCATGCCAAAGCGGTTTAACACTTTTTCTGTGTACTTCTTCTATGACAAGAATAAGGCACCCGCTTTCCAAGATCCTTCATCTTAAACTCCTGTCTCAAATGCTCCTTGAGACAGTCTATTTCTGACATGTTCTTACAAGCAATTAATATGTCATCAACATATAAGAGTAGAGAATAATTTGATCCATCATCAAGCTTCTTATAGTACACCCAGCTATCTTACTTCTAAGGAGGTCTAATTTCCCTTCTCTGGCTGTCTCTAGTCAGTGATAATGCTGCAATTGTGTACTTGTTTCCTCAACTGGATGCTACTCTTCCTCTGTATCTTCTTGGTTATCTTGAGGATGTTCTGTCTCAGGCTTCACCTCAAGCTCCACCTTCTTCGTAACATTATTGTCTTCTTTTTCACTTGATGACTCATTTTGGGAATTCAACATTTCTGCTTCATTGAAGGTCACATCCTTGCTGATAATGCATTTTGAAGTTTTGGGACACCATAACTTGTGGCCTTTCACTCCTTCAGGATATCCAAGGAAAATACATTTCCTTGCCCTAGGTTCAAGTTTGCCTTCATTCACACGAGTATAAGCAGGACAACCAAATATTCTTAAATTATCGCATTTGGCTGGCGTACCTGACCAAACTTCCACTGGAGTCTTAAAACCAATAGCTGAAGAAAGACATCTATTAACCAAGTAGCAAGCTGTGTTAACAGCTTCAGCCCAGAACTGTCTTGGTAGACCGGCATTCGAGAGCATACAACTTGCTCTTTCCAAGAAAGTTTTATTCATCAGTTCTACAAATCTATTTTGTTGTGGAGTTTCTTTCACGGTACGATATCTGACAATATCGTGATCCTTATAGAACCTATTAAATTATCCTCCATAAAACTCCAAGCTATTGTCAATTCTCAGTCACTTGATCTGTTTCCCGATCTATTTCTCTATCAAGGTTTTCCACTGCTTGAAATTGACTAAGACTTTATCTACACCTTCCTTGAATAGTCATCAATGAAGGTCAACATATATCTATCGCCACTATGAGAGGGAACTCGAGAGGGACACCACAAGTTTAAGTGGATGTAATCAACAATGCCCTTTGTATGGTGAACAGCAGTGCCAAACTTCACCTGACACAGTTTCCTAAATACACAATGCTCACAGAAATCCAACTTCCCTGTCTTGTGACCATAAAAAAGCCCTTGCTTGCTGAGCTCGATTAAACCCTTCTCACTGATATGCCCTAACTGTATATGCCATAACTTGGTGACGTCTGATTCAGACATTGATGATATTGCAGTCATGCCTGTAACCGTGCTTCCCTGCAATATGTAAAGGCCATTGACTTTCCTTCCTTTCATCACAACTAAGGCTCCCCTTAAGACTTGCACAACTCTACCTTCAGCCTTAAAGTTACACCTACTAGAGTTGAGTGCACCCAAGGAAATCATGTTCTTTTTTAGTTCTAGAACATGCCTGACATCAGTCAATGTTCTTTCAACTTTGTCATGCATCTTAATCCATACCGTGCCAATACCAACCACCTTATAGGCAATATTGTTACCCATAAGGACCTTATCCCTATCTATAGACTGGTAAGTTGTGAACCAATCCATATTAGGAGTCCTATGATATGAATACCCAGAATCAAGGACCCACTCATTTCCTGAGTCACTGATAGAGACAGAGAGAACATTTGCATCATCATAGCCATCTACTACAGTAGCATCTCTAGTACTAGAAGCCTTCTTATTCTCCTTGCCTTTACGCTTTAGATAGTCTCTTTTGAAGTGCCCTTCTTTGTGACAGTGGAAGCAATTCATTTTTCTAGGTTTTGATTGACCTAGATCTTCCTCTACCACCACTAGATCCTCTTCTTTTAGTTCTTCCTCTTACCACCAAACTCTCTCTAAAGCCTTCATTCCTACTTTCTACTACCCTTCTCTTCCATTCTCATGAGTTTAAGGCCGCCTTGGCTCTTCTATGGTAAGAGAATCTCAACTATACAACATTGTATCAATGAAGTGTTCATAAGAATTTGGTAAAGGACATAACAAGATAATGGCCTGGTCCTCATAATCAATTTTAACATCTATATTCTTCAAATTGAGAATAACTTTATTAAATTCATCAAGATATTCTTTAATGAGCTTACCCTTATGCATTTGAAGCGTGTATAACTTCTTCAAATACTGCCAATTGGTGAGTGACTTTGTCATGTACAAGCTTTCCAGCTTCAACCATAGTTTGGCAGATGTATCTTCCTCAGAAACTTCTCACAATACCTCATCACCCAAGCACAACAGGATGACACTGTGTGCTTTATCCATAATGTCATCCTTCTCCTTCTCCATCAATGTCTCTGGCAATGCCTCTTTGCCTTGCAAGGCTTTGGCTAACCCTTGATGAACCAATAGAGAACGCATTTTGATCTGCCATAGATTGAAATAATTTTCTCCATTGAATTTCTCTACGTCAAATTTTGTTGTAGCCATGGCTTTGATACCAGTTTGTTGTAGATGGGCCTTGATATGAAGAAATTAAATGTGCAAGAAAAATAAATAGAAAAGAGTAGGATACAAGAATTTAACGTGGTTCAGCAATAAGCCTACACCCACAATCAGGGAGCAGCAAGAAATTTCAACTATGACAAAATGAGTACAATGACTTTTTTACTCACACAAAGGCTTTACAGGTTAACTCAAGCTATACCTCTCTCTAAGAGCCTAAGCTTGGCTTTAATAACCCAAAGCTCACAAAGATCACACCTTTTCTCACATTCACTTTTGTTTCTGTCACACACCTTGTGTTAAAAGGGGGAAGCACTATTTATAGAGTTTGTGAAGGAGTAAAAAACCAATTTTGCTTCCTCTTCCTCTTTGCCTTTTTGAAAGAAGTCAAGACCAAATTTGCTTTCTCTTCCTAGAAGTCAAAACCAATTTTGCTTCTTCCTCTGAGGTGTCCAAATCTGACTTTGATTCTTCTTCAATTTTTAGCCACACATTTGTATGGTTGCAAATCAAGTCACTTTAAGAGCTTTTCTACCACTCATTTTATATAGTATAAAATGAGGCCACCTTGAGAGCTTTTCAACAAGTCATTTTACATGGCTTTAGACCAAGTTACATGGCATCAAAATAATATGCCACATCTCATATTTTTACACCATGTAATCTAAGCCATTATTTCACAAGGGGCAAGTAGTTGGATGGTGCTACTTGACCCTTAGAACATCCTTAATCAATTTATAACGGGCAAGTAGTTGGATAGTGCTACTTGACCCTTAGAACATCCTTAATCAATTTATAACGGGCAAGTAGTTGGATGGTACTATTTGACTCTTAGAATATCCTTGATCAATTTATAATGGGTAGTAGTTGGATGGTGCTACTTAACCTCTTAAATAAATTTAAAATTTTCATTTAATATGGTTATTGCTGAGTTGAATGCATAGCATGTCTTGTAAGATATGGGAAGTGCTATTCACATGGTGTGTATGAATTATATATAATGTGATGGAATGCACTAGCATATGGCTTTGGATGGTGTGTTGATTAGGCATGTGAATTAACTATGATGTGTATGCATTTATAATGTTATGTGTTGGTTAATATTTCTATTTTTATTATGGGTGTGAATACATTATATTGTCATTAAATAGATTCTTGGTATCCTTCTTGTAATGGACATTATTTTGCTTATCCTTGCTGACTGTGTGGCCTAGTCTGTAGAGCACCGTAAATGCTAATTATATAATGTGATAATATGTGATGCCATAAATAAAAAATGAGATGGTTGACAGGTATGAAATTTCATGCGATTAATGCTTGTATGATTTCATATATTCATAATTATGGATTAGAATTATAAAAATGAGTTGGAACTCTGTTGGGATTATATCAGTATCGTGATGGTAAGGTGGCAAGTAGATCTTTGGCTTGCAAAATTAATGTTGTTCATCCATTATTTGGATTGATGACATCTATAATATAAATACATTTATATAGAGATTGATTTGTATTTTTTATATCTCTTACTTGAATATATTGGAATTTCACTCATCCAAGTTCATCATTCTTTTATATACATACTCATACATATATATATATATATATATATATATATTATCTGTTGGTCAACATGCTTGTATATTCTTCATAAGCTAGGCTAGTTTAGGGTAAGTCACGTGGATTATACTCACTTTCTTGCAGTTTCAGGTGAAGAGAAGCCTACCATTCGAGGATACGCATGCCAAGGAATACTTCCCCTTTTGTTCGGGGTATGGTAATGTTTTAGTTTTGTGTACTTGAGTAGGAATTTTAGAGAGCTCTGTATTCGGATAGGTCACATTCTACTATACGGTTTGCTGGATGTAACATGTATAGGTGACATTAAGAAGGATACAAACATTTGAGTTATGTAAATAAAATTTATGTGGAAAAATGTTTATATTTACACATATGTTATGTGAAGAGAATGGAACCTCTTGTGAAATTCTATTATTTGTGTATAAGAATATTATGTTACTTGAAATGAAATGGTTTTATAAGAGAGTGTGGTTGTACAAGTTGAGGGAAAAGATAGGCTTGCGGTGGTGTGGGTTAGGCATCGTCCATGCCGGTCATGGGCTTGGATTAGGGTTGTGACATGAGCACAATCATACAATCGCATACAGGCACCCCATCATATAAATCTTATGATTCCCCCAAGACACGAACAAGTGCAAGAATTATAAACAATATACATATAATTCTATAGTAAAGAATGACTATCGCAAGCTCAACATAAACCATGCATATGCCATATCTTATCCTGCATTCGTATTACTATGCCTATCGTGCACCCCATGCATATTCAATGGCATTCCTTATCCATGCCCATAAGTCACTCATGTTGCACATCTGTAACCAAGGGCTTACCACCAGCCATATTTACATAATATGTATCTATATGTATATATATAAGCAATTTAATTACCATAATCTACACCAGTACCACATTCACATTTCCACAATCACAATACAGTGTTCAGCACAAGCCAACACAAGCCAATGCAAAACTTAACACAAGCCATCACTTGGCAACCACACAATAAAGTACTACATCGTGCTTCAATATTCACAATCCCCTATCAATCGTTATCTCCCATTATCTCACCGTACACCCTTATTTCATACGTGTCCTCACCTTGTACATCTACACATGAGAGCAAATTACAAAATCATATAGCATGACTCCCTCTAGCTAGCTCAATATCTCCTCTTATTTCGCCACACATGGATGAACCACGAATTCCACATCACGGTGCCAACCTCGACAATGTGTTTGTCAACACATTTCTTCATGGGATAATCCACATTGTCAACATTCTTCCTCATGATTGCTTTCATTTCTGATCATAGCCTTCTTTTCATAAATTCATTTATCTACACATGCTTGAGTTGAGTATCCCAAATTTGCGAACAATTTACATCATGTTTCTATGCATAAGACTCAACTCTAGCACGTGTTTTTGATACAAGAAAATCGTGAAACTATTTATGCACCTATGTTTACGTATCATTATTTCACAAGGATAGCAATCATGGGTAAGAAGTGGGATTTCCATATCATTTAGCTTGAAGGAAACATTTCACCCGAAGGCCATATACACAATACACAAGTAAGGTACACAACACAACATGTGTTCAAGCCAAATCCACATCGTGCATTCACCACATGCTTAATCATTCCCACAATGAGTACTACAGCACACAACCAATGCATAATAATACCATATCCCAATTCTACTTGTCACATGCAATGGATATATATATATTGTGTGTGTGTGAACATACATGTATGCATTTGTTCCACCATTCAATATGGTACACTAACCATAATCACAACAAGATTGCTTCATATTACATAGCATACAATTTCTATGGTACCCATATTTGTCATCCACATACGATATGTGCATTCATTTCACATGCACGTGCGGTCCCATTCCATGTATGTCAAACATATCATAATCACATCACATGCTTGAGATGTGCCACGTGGACCAACTAGTCAGCATTTTCCTTCAGTATCTTTAACTATGTTAGTCAAAATAGCATATTTGAAAAAAAACATTTGGGATATATTTGACAGAAAAAAATGTTAAGGGCATAAATGAAATTTTATGTAAATGTTAGGGACATGAAGTATACTTTTGTCATAAAATTAAGCTAACTAAATGCTTTTTAGAAGACGTAATATCTGCTATTTTTGAATATTAGCTTATTGGAATTTTTCCTAAGGAGTATTCTGAAAGCACGAAAATTTTTTTGCTTTACTAGAAAGGAAAGACTTATGTAGGGAGTATAAGGAGTGTGTTCAAGGACTAAAGTGAAAAGAAAAGAAAATATAGAATACTCTAGAGAAGTGATCGAATAGGAAAACCATGGAGAGTGAACTTCTTGAGGATGAAATTGTAAATTAGATACTTTGAAGTTATTTGATTGAGACTAGAGTGGATGTTGAGACACAGAGAGGGACTAAAATGAATGAATGTGAAATCTTAGTATTTTAAGGAGAAAGGTGTAGTGATGATGTGTATCTATGTGGAAGTGTGGTTGGGTGACTTACTTGTGAATTAAAGGTTTTCCCAAATTCCCTCATAAGTCTTAATTTAAAATTTACCACTTAGAGGGACCAAATTAAAAGAGGAGGTAGCGGGCCGTACATACACACTTCTTCTCCTAATGTATTCCCTTCCTCTCTCATGGTTTTCTCTCCATGATTGGCCCCCATGAACCTTCTTCCTCTCCATCCTCTGCCAAGCCTTCATCCAAGCATCTGGTAACTACTCTTCGACAAAAGAATGAGCTCTAGTGAGCCACCACACCAGAAAAGCGAGGAAGACAAAGTGAGAATCTCTCTCTTTTCCCTTGTCTCCCATTTTTGGATTTGTGAGGGATGTGATGGAAATTAAGAGTGTTTGTAAATTCTGAGGCTTGGGTAGTATCTTAAAACTCTCTTGGGTGATATGTGATGGGATTAGAACCAAAGATTAGTGGGATAGTCATGTTTAGAGGTGGATCTCATGGAAATGGAAGAATAAGTTGAATATTAGGGTTTCAAATGGAAATTTAAAGATTCAAGCTGGGATACCTGATTTTAATCTAAGTTTTAGTGTCAAAATACTCCTTCAACATCAAGGATGAAAACTCATGGAATATATCATGAGAAACAGTAGAGATTTGGCTGATTTTAGGCAAGAATCGAAGCCAAATCATGAGTCCAGATGGTGGCACCTTAGGCGCCGTACTATAAAAGGTAACAAGAAAAAGAAGGCCATGGCGCCTAGGCACTAGGCGTGTGTGGTGCTTAGGCGGCATCTATGCTGAGGCTAGATTGCAGTGCTTTTCTTGGACCTTTTTCAAATGGTCATAATTCTTTTGTTCAGACTCTATCCTTAGCAAATTGAGTCTAGTTTCTAATTGTATAAGATTATTTTGAAAATTCTTTACCATTCAAGAGTTATGATCAAAGGAGTGAGTAAAGGTTGGGATTAGCGGTAAGGAATTCCTTTATTTTGTAACCCTAACATGTTTTTGCATGGTTTCTTCATAGGGATGGCTTCTTTGATGCATCTCCCATATCTTTGGGATGTAATGGTGATATATTATCGTCTCTTGAATTGTTGTGGTGATAAAACTCACAATGGTGATACCATGGAATGGAATTCTAAGTTCTCTAGTGTTGGATATATTAATATTAATTATTGTGAATGATAATTACATCCCTTTTCCTTGAGGCAGGAATACTTCAACTAATTTTATGTGTTGGACTTTTATCTCGTGAAGTAATTGTGTTCTTGAATTGTGGGGTACCTAGAGATGGGAAAACTTTTAAGGGAATATTGTTGTTGTTGTAAGTTGATGTGATAAGTTATGACAAATTACTGTTGTTTCTAAATATCTATATCCATGAATTTTATCCTTGCTTGTATAAGTGATCCCCTTACGATAGTAAACTATGTGTGTGAGTCTATATTGTTGGATGGTAACCATTAAGCTGGTTTATTGCACTATGATATACAAGCGTAAATGAGTGTGGGCATCACCTACGTATTGGTTAATCTTATGTTGTAGTAATTAAATTGCATTGTGTGCTACCAAACTTTCTTGTTTTTAGTAAGATGGTTATTTTCTGTTATGCTTATTCTATTTTTAAGTTGAGATGGCACAAAGTGAATTTATATATACTTGACATAACTGTATGTGGGATATTGACTTTCAATTGGAGACTTGTGTGGTCATTATGAATACAGGTGACCCAATTGCTAGGAAAGATGCATTGAGGGAAGAGCCCTAAAATATTATTGGAAGCTTATGAGGCTAAATTGGTCTAGGTAACCTAAGATGCTGGGACAATGTATCATTGAGTTGTTAGTAGAATGGTTCGACAATGAGTCATAATATGGCCAAGTGATCTCATCCCTTGTGGATGCCACACTCGATGATGTTGCCTATATGAAGGAAAGGCGAGGGAATTATTAAATAATTTTTATTGTAAATTGCCCTCAGTGGCCTTCTTATTATGAATTGGCCTCAGTGGCTTTCTTATTGTGAATTGGCCTTGGTGGCCTTCTTGTTGTGAATTGGCCTCAGTGGCCTGCTTAATGTGAAATGGCCTTAGTGGCCTCCCTATCATGAATAAAATTTTTTGTTGGAATATTTGAAAACTTTATGTTTATATAGGTTAGGCGTAAATATATAATCATCCATTATTTGAGTGATGATTATACATATTGTCAATTCTGTGGTCGAGATACCTTTGTCTAACGGAGTTGGCTATGTAGTAAAGAATGAGGTTGGTATAATTGCCGTTATGAGTAGGATATTGTCCAAGGTCCCACTCTTGTAAGCAGTACACATGTTATAGCTTTGGTTGGTATTGTTTTTCCCTTATTGAGTATCTTTTGTACTCACCCCTTTTTAATTGTGTACCTTTGCAGGATTCTCATTTGGTTGGTGAGTCTTTGTAAGAAGAGTAGCAGAGTCTCCAAGTCTATGACCCGCCTCGACTTCGGGTTAATGGTGATGTTTCCAGGTATGTATGGGTTGTTGAGTTGCTTTATAGTAAATAGGATTCCTAGGTCTATTGTGAATGTTGTGATGGGGTTATAAAGGATTAAATTTACATCTACTTCCACTAATAATGCAATGGAAATGTTTTATTTTATTAATCTATTAAAGTTGTGTATGCTAAGCGTGTGTAATGTCGAGCTTATAGTGGTAGTGTGGATCCCATTGTCGTGCCAGTCATGTTCCCAAATTTAGGGGCATGATAGAAGAATTTACATTCGTTATGAAAAACAAAGCAGAGGGTCTAAATCTAATAATAACTTATTGGAAAACAATGGAAACTAAATGAAAAATTAGTTAGAACCTGATTGGACTGGTTAGAATTAACTTAAGAGGAAGGAAATGTCTTAGGTGACAGTCTATAAATAGCGATTTTGTTTTTAAAAAGAAAAAAAGAATGAATCAATAAAACTGAGTGAGATAAACAAAGGGTGAGAGTGTGCACGAGAGAAAATCCAGAAGTCTTGAGAAGTCTAAGTATAGTAGAGGAACTAAGGGAAATTAGCAAAAAATGAGACAAAACTAAAGGTAGCTTAGCAATTCATAACTGATTTTTCTATATTGATCTTTTTATGAAATGTCCATGAAATTGTTTTCTATAATACTTGTGCATAATATTTTATATGTGAACTTAGCATGATAAATGATTGGAATTTATTTCCAAGAAATGACTGAATAAATAAATTTAGGCTTGGATTGAGGGATTACAGTAACCCTCATTCCATGAAAGGACTGGGCTGGGAGTACTATAATATTTCCTTTCAAGGAGTTATGTGTGCCACCAACTAAGTAATAACCCCAGCTGGTATGGGCTCGTGTGAAAGGTTCTCGTTTGGTGAGCCCAAAAATTTTGATGGTGTATATAAGTCTGTGAGCTTTAGAGGCCATTTTAAAGGTGGAGTGTATGCTTGTAGTGAACATGTGAGCAAATATAAAGACTGGTTTTAGCTACCTCCTTAGGAAATTCCCGAGGAAGGAACTATTTGAAAGAATGGGAATGACGAGTACTTAGAGGAAGAACTGGTGAATTATGGATTCTAAGAATGGCTGAGGTGGTGGAAGAGATATGGTCTTGGGTGGGGTATGCTAGAAGGATGGAATTTTCCATCCGAGAATGCTTTTAGTGCCCATGGATGATGAGAGGGACTAAAGTGAAAAGAAAATCTATCTCTACGTTAATTGAGGGAATTGGAGTTTGAAAATAATATTAGGAGTGTCAGGCAAAGTGGCATAGTGTACCAAGTTGGGATATGTATGGCAAATAATTTAATCGGATACCTGATTCTCACCCAAACACCAACTTTAGTGAAGGAGTGGCAAACTTGTAATTTTGCAAACAATGAGTTAAGAAATATATACACACATATACCCCTCTTGGTTAGGAAGCACATGCCCCTCTCCCCTATTTCACCTTCTTCCTTCCTCTCACCCATGGCACACCACCAATGCCCATAGCCAAGACGATCTCCAGTGTTCTCTTGGGTTTCGGCGACTATCACTACCACTGGAAAAGGGGATTAGACCAATGTAAGGGAGAATCTTCCCCTTTCTTTCTCATTTTTGTCCTTTCCAAATCCTAGGATGAGAAAGTGGAGAAATCTTGATGATTTTTGGTGATTGATGCTTTTAAATCACCCTTTCTTTGATTTTTCTAGATTTGGGTATGTATTTCCAGTTTTTTGGATTGTGTTTACATCATTTTTGAGTTGGGTTTGAGTTAGAATTATTTTGGGATGGATTTGTAGAGCTTGGAGATCCTTCTATCGACCATCATAGAGAGACCAGTTGATTAGCTGCATCTTGTGCTCTCTGTCCAAACCTGACTGAGACACACTGGTTGACTGGTAGGGTAACACCGATTGACTAGTAGCTTATGGGTTGGAATAACAGATTTGGCAGTGATGCATTGATTGATCGGTAGGGTGACACCACTGGACCAGTTGCTCTGGAGTTACAGCTAGACGAGATGAACCAGTCAACTGCCAGTAGAGAGAGCAATCGGCCAATTGCTATCAGATAGTATTTGGTATTTTATTTGTCTTTTTTCCTTATGTGTTTTCCATTCCTACTGGCTAGGATGCCTTTCCAAAGGGTTCAAGCAAGGTACATCTAAACACCAAGGGGTCATTTGGTATGCCTTCTAGCTCTGGAATGGAAGGCTCCCTTCCACTACTATACTATTTATAATGCCTTTGGTATGCACTTACTATAGTACAATTGATGGAAGTCGGAAATCCATTTTCCAAGTTTTTAGTATGGATTTTTTTCCATTCGTTTTGTGATGGAAAAACCCTCAAAGAAAGGAAAGGAAAGGAGAGTGCCTAGAATAGATTATGCCATTTTGCCCTCTTATTTTTTCTGCTTAAAAAATGATTCACAGAGACGTCATTGTGCTTCCCATCAGTCTTTGCTCATGTTAGAAATCTCTGGTACAATGGTCGTGGCTACACCCCTACCAGTTCACCACTGTCGCCTCTGGGCAAGCAAAGTGACTAAGACGTCGACGAGGTAAGAGAAGACTGCATATCGAGGGGCGACAGCAGCACGCGATATCTATAGCCTTTGTAATAGGCGAGTTAGCTGTGCAAGAAGTGGAGGATGCAGGGGCAGCCTAGAACCAATGATTTTCCAGATCTGATGGGAGAAAGAGAGAGAGAGAGAATGAAGGAGACGAAGATGGGAGATGAAAGGAAGAAGGAGATACTCTGGAGAAGAGATGATAAAGATGAGAGGAAGACAGATGAGTTATTTAAAATTTTTATTATAAAAAATAAATTTAAATAAGGGGTAATTTAGTAAATTAACCTTGCATACTCTATTTTCTTTCCATTAAAAAATATATACCAAACACATTTTTTCCATTTTCCATTATTTTTTTCATCCCATACCACATGTTTTTTTTCGTTTTTCCTTTCCTTTTCTTTTCCATTTTCCTACTTCCTTTCTATTCCTACTCTTTCCTGGATACTAAACGGCCCCCAAGTGTTAGGATATAGTCGATAGCTTGGAGTTGAGGTGAGTAGATAACCTCACTTAGTTGGAGCTAAACGTTTAATTCTTATGCATTATTTCTTACTTGTGTGTATAAATATTGTTGTGAACAATATGTATATCTTTAAATGCTTAGTATCATAATCAAGATACCATAAGAAAGGGAAAGAGAGTTTTGGCATTAGGGGATTACCCCTTGGCTTGTAAGAAACAAGCATGATTGCTTAGCTTGCATTATGGTTAAGGTCCTCACATATATGATTGCTTTGTATGCGAGATTTATATAATGTATAATAAATAGTGAGGAGATTGGGGAGTTGTTTGGCCTTGTGCCAAAGAGACTATGTGGCCTTACATCATGGGAGTTGTACGGTCTCGTACCATGGAGACTACTTGGCTTCATGCCAAGGAGAAATAGATGTAATTAGCCCCCCGATCTTGGGAAAATTTGACGTGTGGTGCTTACTTTGTATAGGTGTTGTACCTTCATAGGTAACATACATATTAATTGGTTATGTGACGATGGAGTCTAAAGAACCTCTTGTAGTGATTATGAACACTAGGGTTTCTTGTTTGGAGTTGGAATGGTGCATTTCATATATTTATTGAATGATTACATTATCATTGTAGAATACTTATGTATTCTAGGAGTATGATTAGGGATTGATAGGTTGTGTCAAGTTGATGGAGTTATGCTTAGGTAATATGTTCATTAGTTATGAAGTGAATTATTCACATTCATAATTGTCTTGCACAAGAGATGAGTGAGTTTCAGTCATGAGAGTTATAAATATGCCATCGAGCATAGAGATTAAATTGCCTTTGAGAAAATTGGTATTAAATTGCCTTTGGGCAAATGGGTATTAAATTGCCTTTGGGCAAATGAGTACTAAATTGCCTTTGGGAAAATGGAGATTAAATGGAGGAGATTAAATGGAGATTAATTTGCCTACGTGCAAGCAGATTAAATTGCCTTTGAGCAAATGGAGATTTTAATTGCCTTTGGGCAATGGAGATTAACTTCTTACATGTAAGGGGATTGATTTTCCTTTGGGCATGGAGACTTATTTACCTGTAAGCATGGAGATTAACTTCCCTTTGGGCATAGAGATAATATCAGCCAAGAGACAAATGAAGATTAACTTCCCCTTGGGCATGGATATAATATAAGTTGGGATAAGATATCAGCCGATGAGCTGAGAGATAATGTTAGCTTATGGGATACAATATCGACCTATGAGTTGGGAGGTAATGTCGGCTTATGAGTAGGGCGATGATATTAGCCTACGAGTTGAGATATAAATATATATATAGGTAAATATGTATATCAAGGTCCTTGACTGGGAGATTATTATGGCCCTTTTTGGTCGAAGCCTTTTTTGACCTATGTGGTTATAATAGAGTTCTATTAGTATGTGTTGCTTAGAGTGGTTAGTGGCCTTTGGGTTCAAGTTGTCATTAACCTATGGGCTAGAAGATATTGATTGATCTTCGAATTAGGAGTCGACATGTTAGCTTAGGCTTGGAGATGTAGACTCAATGTCGGTATGTATAGGTGAATATTAAGAAGTCACCATACTAGCGATCAAGATTGCCTTGAGTAATCTAGAGTACTTAGGATGACTGCATAAAACTACTACCAAGTTGTTTTTACACACTCGGTTAGTTTTTTTTCCAGAGTAAGATTTATTTAAATTAACTTTATCATGGAGCTAACAGGCTAAGTGGAGGTAAGAAAAAAAATTTGTCTACTCACTGAGATATTTATCTCATTCAATTGTTACTTTTTCTTACAGGTTGTATTAGTCGTGACACAGCTTTCAGTCCCTTCTTACTTGAAGGTCGAAACTTTTTGTGGGTATGTCGTTATAAGCTTTGTAGTCAATTAGGACACCTATGAGGGAAGGGTTACATGTAGGGAGTTTTGTCATGACATGCTTATTATTATTTCTGCATATTTTAATTATCTACTGTTGAGTTCTCAATTTAGTGCCATTTTGATGTTAAATACCCTTTCTTTTGATCTCTTTCTTGTTGTCTTGTAATTCTTAGCTCATATTTTGAGTAGTTTAGATTAGTTTTAGTTTTCTTTGATCTTTTAATAAATGGAGTGATTTCATGATTGTTTAATGCAATTTTTGGACTTTTAATCACTTTCTTTTTGAGTTACTTTTGTAACTATGTTGGTGATTTTACTTTTGCAGGTATTTCAGCTAGGAAAGTGTTGTTGAAAGATGAGAAATCCATTAGCCAAGAGTTAATTGAGGTTAAGAGGAACCTTGGAGAAGAAAAAGAGGCTCAAAATGAAGACTTTGCTGTCACATTCACGCTTAAGCGGGATATATTCACGCTTAAGCGTGAAGCTTGCTGCATTGGAGGCTCAATTCTGTCCAAAACAGGCTTAAGCGGGAATTCTATGCGCTTAAGCGTGTGACACCTTGCTGATGGAGAATCGTTTCTGCCTAAATCGCGCTTAAGCGGGAAATCCATGCGCTTAAGCGCAAAAGCCAATTTACTGTCACGTGCAGAAGGCTTTAAAAGGTAATTTGGACTGAAATTTTAGGGTATTCTGGGCTGGAACCGAAGGAGGAGCGCCGAATTCACCTCCAGAAGCTAGGGCAACCAACTTTTGGAGAAGATTGAAGCCATTTTTCTTCCACCCAACTTGGAATCATGGAGTTTTCTCTTCTCTTCTCTCATTTTCTGTATTTTGTGATGATGTGTAGCTAAATTTCTGTACTAGGATTGCTATGAACCTTAGTTTGGATTAAGTTTTGTTAATCTCTTGACTCTTGTGATTGTTTGGCCATTAATACATGTTTATTCATTCTCATTTTCTTGCTTTCATTAAACTTGATCAATTTAATGGAATGTTTGGTGGTTTTGCTATACTTGGGAGAGGAATGTAAAACCTAGACCATAGAATGGATAGTATGAGTTCTTGAACCACAAAGAAGAGGGGATAGATTCGTTAATATCATAGGAATATAGATATTAGCCTCATATAGTCAGATTAGGGTTTGTGCATTTTCGGAACTTAAGAATACATAAGGAATTATGATATTTCGGGTTGAGTTTTAGTTGGCATTCGGGAGAATCCTTCTAAACATATTCGTATCCTAGATTAGCATGTATGGCCGGTGATAACAAGAGGGAGGGATCAAAACTTATAAAGAACGACGGGGGATTGGCAATCCTAGGCTGTGTTTATCTTGTGAAATTAATTGCATTTGTCTTGTGATTTTTATTGTGCTTGTTTAAAATTCATACAACCTACAATTCACTACTAACTCAACTTTACATTTTCACTTTCCTTCTGTCAAGAACCATTGAAATTTGCATTGTCTAACTAATATAACTTAATTTCTCGAGTAATTAGCAAGTTAATCCTCGTGGGAACGATTCTCTTACTTAATTTTCACTATATTACTTGTACGATTGGTACGCTTGCCAAGCCGTCAACATCTACATAGTCATATATGTCACATATTGCATGGGAACTGGGAGTTAGGAGAATTAGGTGTAATATCCCAGGTTCCCGGGTGTTATTGTTAGTGGTATATTAGTATAGATGTAAAAATATGAAGGAAAATTTTTTGTTTGAGTGGAAGAAGAATGACTCAAAGGAGTCTGGTACTCGAGGAGAATCCGATGAGTGGTAGGGATGAGAAGGTAATTAAGGCTTAGGGATGATGAGGGAGGTACTAATAAATTGAAAACTTTTATTACAAAGAATGAGAAGTGAATGATGTGGTCGTGTGTCATTTTGAGAATATAGGAAAATATGAGTTTGGGAAATCACAATCTTACCCTTGTTATAGTTTTGACCACACGGGTGGACCAAGGGCATTTTTATATTTTCCTATCCATATGAATATATATATATATATACACACACACTCTCTTTTCCCTACGCTCAACTCATTCTCCCCTCTCTCAAATCCTCTCCCACTCTCCCTCACACCATCTTTCTCTCGCCCCTCCCCACGACTTCAAGGACTCAGTGCCTCTGATGCCTCTGGTGCGTATAATTTATAGCACATAAAATATTCCAGCAAGTATACTGGGTCGCAACAAGTAATAAAGTGATAAGTAGAGTATCGTCCCACAGAGATTGAGGTATCAAATAAAATTCAATTAGGCTAAGTGAAATGCTATTAAGACTTATGAAGGAAATTTCAGAAATTACACAAAAAGGGGGGGTGATGATTGAAACAACAAAATATAAATAACTGAAATTTTCATAACTAAACAGAAAACAAAACAGACAAAAGATGTGCAACTGGTCACAAATTCCATGGAATTGTACATCATCATCCTTTCCTTTGAATATTCTTGGCTAATTCTATTATGTAATCTTCAATCTAAAATTCTTAGAAAGTCTTCTAAGACTGAATTATATTAAAATTATAGTTAGGAAGATCTTCACTAATCTATAACTCAAATATAATCCGATCAAGTCCTAATCACATCAATGCCCCGCAATCGCATATGACATGTTATCTCTTGTCCTACTCGTTACAAATACATAGCAATCGCATGCATGTATAAATAACAAGCTTGATAGAACAATAAATAAAATAGAACTTTGGCCAAGAAAATACTCATTGGTCCAAATGAATTAAAGTACAATTTCCATTTCATCAAATGACCGACTACACAAGAAAATGAGATTGATTTCGTTGGTCTAATCCGATTAATTCATAGACAAATTAATCTTTGAATCATTGAAGAACAATTCAATTAAATTACAATCCATTCAATGTTGGCCAATTTTCTAAAATATGATTGAATCCAAACTTTGAAATTACAATCTAACTTAACCAAAATAATTGACTAAAATCTTAGATCAACCATTCAATTAAGTTATGAAGCTCAAGAAAATTATTCAAGCCACGTAAATAAAACTATCTATATCTAGATAATCTAATTTATGGTGGAAATCACAAGGATAAAATCCATTCCATTAAACGAAAGTGCATTAAAATCGAAATTGTTCAGCAATAAAACATCATAGAACCAAACTACATCAATCCTTAAACTCAAAAATTATATGGAAGAGAAGAAGAACATGACAGAAAACAGAAAATACAGCAGAAATCTAAGAAACTATGAAGGAAAATGCAAGAAAAGGAAAGAAAATGGGAGAAGGAGAGCCATTCCCAAGTGGGAAGGCTTCCTTTCCCTCAAACTAAGCTAGAGAGTTGCCTCTATGTTGCTCCCAACCACTGCTGCCCAAGGAAGGCAGAAAAATGGTGCTAGGACTTCCCATCAGAAAAATGACTTAGCTTCCTCAATAAATTTCGGTTTTGCAAATATAAAACTGATCTAACACATGCCTAAAGGGATATTCTGCCCTAGATGCCTCCTTGGATGCTTCTTCCATGATGTGGCAGCACTTTGACAGCAAAACAGCAGCAAAATTAATATTTCTGCAGCAGCAGAAAGGTATGGCAGCAGCAGAATGGTATGGCAGCAGCAGAATTAATATTTCTGCAGCAGAAAGTGACAAACAGCAGTAGAACAGCAGCAGAATATCATGGCAAAATTAATATTTCAGCCATGCTTTTTTTTGACCTACGAAAATTAATATTTCTGTCCAAAAATTCTGACTACATGGCATTGAATAAGAGTTCAAGTGGGCCCCACATCCAGCATATCCTAGTCAGCATCTGCATCACCCAAAAAGTGCCACATTAGCATCCAAATCAACATCTTTGTCCATGTCAACACTTTTCTCTTCAAAATTAAAATTTGTAGGAATTAAATTGAGCATTTTACAATTCAAGTTCTAAAAATATATAATTGAGACACATTCAATCCATAAATAGTTTATACTCAATAAATTACAAAACATAATAAAATTAGAGAATTGACAAAATTAAAGAGGCAAAAAGGACTAAAATAGGGACTAAAATAAATGGAAAAAGCATGTTATCAAATCCCTCACACTAGGCCTTTTGCACTCCTGGGCAAAATCAATTAAATACAATAGAGACAACCAAAGAACACAACAAGCAAAGTGTAGAAAATATACAATAATGAAATAATTAAAATTTGGAAAGATTTAACGCTAGGAAAAATTAATCTTTATTTTCTTAAAAAAATTGCAAGCTTCATGGCAATTATTTTGATAAGAATGAATTTAAGTAACAATCTCCTCACAGGGCAAGGTGTTTATCCTCTACTCTCTCAAGTGTTTAAGATGGAATCACTCAAAATCATCCTATCACAAATTTACTACCATAAGCTTGTCAAGAATCTAAATCTCCACTATTTGAATCCAATACATACTTGAATCAAAAGGACTTTACAAGGTTGTAACGTGGGTAGGAAAAATAGTGGGAAACAAAAGGGAAAGATTGAACAATGAAACAAAATATGGCAACAACTCAAGAAAATGAAGATTATTTACAAGTGAAATATAAGAGATTGAGTATAAATAAATTTTGGGTCTCAATGTTCTACCTGCTCCTCTTTTTCATCATTTTCTTTTTTTTCAATTTTTTTTATTCTTTCTTCCCCTTTTTTTTTCTTTCTTTTTGATGACGTCAGTCGAAATTTTTCTTTCTTTTTCTTCTTGATTGGCCAATCTTTTTCTTTTGCTTGAGAGGAAGTAGAAGAAATATAGTTCAAAATACCCCAAAATTCACAAGATTTTCCAGCACATCAATCCCTTAAAAGAATTTAAAACACTCCTCACATCTTAAGTTGAAAGAGAAAAATATTGTTGTAAGCAGAAAAAGTGGTGGAAGAACACAAGAAAGAAAATGGATAAGGCACAAAATGGCATACAATGGAAACAATGATAATGGATGGCTATTTGGCTAAAAGTGGTTACAAGAAACAAATGCCTAAATCATTTCCAAGTATGTACAAGATATGTAGCCTCAATCAAAGATTTAAGACAAGTTCTAGAGTGATAATCCATGATAGAGAACACACAACAAGAAGAATAGCATTTTTCACTTAGGCTCAAATCCTCACAGCTAAAAGACTATTACTACAAATTCATTAAAGTCAACGTCATTGCCATTTAACTTGAATTCCTTAGAGAAATAAGACTAAATTCTCTTCATGCTAAGTCAATCTACACTTTAGCTATTTCATCATGCATAATTCCACACCAAAACTCCATCAAAAATTTAAAAAGTGAGCATCAAATTCGGACAAAACAGAGTAGCAAAATTCTGCA
This sequence comes from Biancaea sappan, assembly GCA_037074585.1. Taxonomy (NCBI): domain Eukaryota; kingdom Viridiplantae; phylum Streptophyta; class Magnoliopsida; order Fabales; family Fabaceae; genus Biancaea; species Biancaea sappan. The sequence goes on from CM073490.1 coordinate 68,491,753, forward strand.
GTGCAGAATTTCTGGCGACACAGCTTTACCGACATAGAACGACCCCAAAATGGATGCGAATAAATCCAAATAAAATTCTACAACTAGAAGACATATAAAGGTTTAAAAACATGTAAAGAAAGTGGCAAAAACCATAGCCAAACAGTACAGAATATTCATGCAAGATGACTCAAAGTTCTGCCAAAACAGAGAAAACAGAGAAAAAAAAATGGGCAACAGAAAAAGACTAAAACAAAATTAAAATTACGAAAGAAATACAACAACAAAATTAAAAAGAGAAAGATTAGAAAAACTTGGGTTGCCTCCCAAGAGCACTTGGTTTAAAGTCCTTATCTAGACTTTATTTGCTGTCTATGCTTAGCGTCGCTTCTTCTGTGTTTTCCTTACTTTCTCTTTGATTTTTTTTTATTTCCTTCGTCAAGGAAAATGATCAAGTACCTCACATGCAACAAAGAGAAATAACATGAGAGATATATCAAATAACCAAGGTAACAAGAAGAAATGAAACTAATAAAGACACTTGAAAAGCTAAAAACACTTGAAATTGTAAAAACTAAAACAAGAAAAGACAATGTCTAAAATAACATCACTTTGGCTTTAAAGAAAAATCAATTTGACAACCATCAATCCCCGGCAACGGCGCCAAAAACTTGGTGCGTATAATTTATAGCACATAAAATATTCCAGCAAGTATACTGGGTCGCAACAAGTAATAAAGTGATAAGTAGAGTATCATCCCACAGAGATTGAGGTATCAAATAAAATTCAATTAGGCTAAGTGAAATGCTATTAAGACTTATGAAGAAAATTTCAGAAATTACACAAAAAGGGGGGGTGATGATTGAAACAACAAAATATAAACAACTGAAATTTTAATAACTAAACAGAAAACAAAACAGACAAAAGATGTGCAACTGGTCACAAATTCCATGGAATTGTACATCAGCATCCTTTCCTTTGAATATTCTTGGCTAATTCTATTATGTAATCTTCAATCTAAAATTCTTAGAAAGTCTTCTAAGACTGAATTATATTAAAATTATATTTAGGAAGATCTTCACTAATCTATAACTCAAATATAATCCGATCAAGTCCTAATCACATCAATGCCGCGCAATTGCATATGACATGTTATCTCTTGTCCTACTCGTTACAAATACATAGCAATCGCATGCATGTATAAATAACAAGCTTGATAGAACAATAAATAAAATAGAACTTTGGCCAAGAAAATACTCATTGGTCCAAATGAATTAAAGTACAATTTCCATTTCTTCAAATGACCGACTACACAAGAAAATGAGATTGATTTCGTTGGTCTAATCCGATTAATTCATAGACAAATTAATCTTTGAATCATTGAAGAACAATTCAATTAAATTACAATCCATTCATTGTTGGCCAATTTTCTAAAATATGATTGAATCCAAACTTTGAAATTACAATCTAACTTAACCAAAATAATTGACTAAAATCTTAGATCAACCATTCAATTAAGTTATGAAGCTCAAGAAAATTATTCAAGCCACATAAATAAAACTATCTATATCTAGATAATCTAATTTATGGTGGAAATCACAAGGATAAAATCCATTCCATTAAACGAAAGTGCATTAAAATCGAAATTGTTCAGCAATAAAACATCATAGAACCAAACTACGTCAATCCTTAAACTCAGAAATTATATAGAAGAGAAGAAGAACATGACAGAAAACAGAAAATACAGCAGAAATCTAAGAAACTATGACGGAAAATGCAAGAAAAGGAAAGAAAATGGGAGAAGGAGAGCCATTCCCAAGTGGGAAGGCTTCCTTTCCCTCAAACCAAGCTAGAGAGTTGCCTCTATGTTGCTCCCAACCACTGCTGCCCAAGGAAGGCAGAAAAATGGTGCTAGGACTTCCCATCAGAAAAATGACTTAGCTTCCTCAATAAATTTCGGTTTTGCAAATATAAAACTGATCTAACACATGCCTAAAGGGATATTCTGCCCTAGATGCCTCCTTGGATGCTTCTTCCATGATGTGGCAGCACTTTGACAGCAAAACAGCAGCAAAATTAATATTTCTGCAGTAGCAGAAAGGTATGGCAGCAGCAGAATGGTATGGCAGCAGCAGAATTAATATTTCTGCAGCAGAAAGTGACAAACAGCAGTAGAACAGCAGCAGAATATCATGGCAAAATTAATATTTCAGCCATGCTTTTTTTTTGACCTACGAAAATTAATATTTCTGCCCAAAAATTCTGACTACATGGCATTGAATAAGAGTTCAAGTGGGCCCCACATCCAGCATATCCTAGTCAGCATCTGCATCACCCAAAAAGTGCCACATTAGCATCCAAATCAGCATCTTTGTCCATGTCAACACTTTTCTCTCCAAAATTAAAATTTGTAGGAATTAAATTGAGCATTTTACAATTCAAGTTCTAAAAATATATAATTGAGACACATTCAATCCATAAATAGTTTATACTCAATAAATTCCAAAACATAATAAAATTAGAGAATTGACAAAATTAAAGAGGCAAAAAGGACTAAAATAGGGACTAAAATAAATGGAAAAAGCATGTTATCAGCCTCCAGTATGGGAGTGACCCTCGGTGGTCGACCATCACTGGAGCAGTTTTGATAAGGTAAAAACCCCCAACTTTTCCATTTCTCCTCCCATTTTCAGATTCAAGGGTTTTTGGAGAGATTTAAGGTTCAAATTGAAGGATTTGAGTGTGGGTATGAGTTTAAAACATTCCTACATGTTTTTATAATAACAATGGAGCAAGAAATCTAGAGAAATCTAGCAAAGATTCATGGTTTTGGTGTTGAAGAACAAAATTTTGAAATTAGGAAAAAGTTAGGTTTTTGGTTGGAAAGTCCTAATTGTTATTGGATTCTATTGTTTGGGAATGATTCCTAGTGGTTAAGGGTATGGATTAGAGCCAAAAATCATGTGGAATGATCAAGATTTGAGTTGAGTTAAGGATTAGAAGAGGATGGGAAGTTTTTCTACAAAATTTTTTGAATTTAGCGGATTACTAGTCGACTATCGTGTGCCTAGCGATCGACCGGTTATCTTTAGTGCTCCCTAGCCAGGTCTAACAGTAACACTTTGATCGACTAGTATGTCATTACCAGTCGATCGGTAGTTTCTAGGTTAGAAGGACAGATCTAGCAGTGACGCACTGGTCGACTGGTAAGGTGTCACCGGTCGACTGGTTACTCTTCGGTTGGAGTTGAATGAACTAAACCAATCAACCATTGGTAGGGACGACAATTGATTAGTTGCTATCAGACAGCTTTTAGATATTATTTACCTTTCTTTCTCATGTATTTTCTATTCCATTTGGCTAGGATATCTTTCCAAAGAGTTCAAGCAATAGGGATGAAATGGATAGCCGAGAGTTGAGGTGAAGGAATTTCTATCTTACCTTGTTTGGTTATTTTCTTTGTAAATAATTGTGGTGCATTATTTGATGATGAGCATGAATTACCTTGCCATGAAAGTTTGTATGTATGCATAAATACTATACAATCTCTCAGTCAAGAGGTATTATTGAATAAATTTAATTGTGAAATGTGGAATTAAGTTTCATGGAAAATTGCATGTATAAGGAGAATTCCATTATGAGGTGAAATTTAATTAAGGTGGCATGAAAGGAATTGTATGCTAAAGAGATTTTTGTGAAATTGATCCTTGCATGAGAATATCTTGAATGCCTTATTCAAGTGTGATGGTGGATATCATGGTTGTGTGAAGAATGTATGCCCATTAGTTGCATGGATTTCAAACTAAAGCCACAACCACAAATTAATATGTGTGAATTGCATTATGGTATGATATTGTCAACTGTATGTGGGAACATGTACAAATCCCTACCTCATTGATGCGAAGGTGCCCAATAGATGTGTGTACTCATGTAGACCCATTCTCACCCGTAAAGTAGAGATGAGGCAACACCTACATATATGCCTACACATATAAATGTTATCACACTTTTTTACGATGCTATAAATCAGTGAAGGACATCTGTAAGTATATATGAGTTCTAGCTGACCTATAAAATAACATAGTGGACACATGTATACGCACAACTACTCACTTTCAAATTTTGTAAAGACTTCCTAGTATCAAAGTTTCTGAAGCGTATTTGTACATTCACCTACATACATCGCCATACCACCTTCATGGAGGGTTAAGAGGAATATGACCATATATAGACTAGAGATTGATAAAGTGTTTGTGGATTGGGGCAATATGTGATATTGATATAGGTATCCCTATAACATAAGAGTATCACTAGCTCCTATGTTTTACATGAATCAGGTAGATGATTATGCTATGGTTGAATGAACTATATAGTTAATATGAGATTTTTATTCGGTCTTGAGGTGTGGCACTTGAGATATTTATAGTTAGAAAGGTACTCTAAATGAAATCACCTTTAGCATCAGATGTACAAACTCAGTTATTAATTCAAAGAGGTTTTTTTCATTATTTATGTTCATATTTATGTTAATATAGGCAATGAAGTCTATGACACAAAATATAGTATGAAGGAAATTATGATGGCGATCATAATGTGAGATTCCTATCATATGTCATTATGTATGTATCTAAACTATCTCTAGTCATAGGATCACTTGAGACTGGATATCAGTGATCTATATAGACTAGCACATGTTATACTTCTTGACTTGATCAAGCAACTGTCCTCATAAGCTGTAAGCATGAGATATTTTGAGTAACCATGTGAATGCTTGTTAAAGGTAATAAGTACATTGGATGACTTGCATGAGATACCACATAGACACCTATTCAAATGTCAGCGATATGTCTCATAGCAGCTAACAGTGCAAGTATCCTTAAACTTGAGGAACTAAGTTATCTTGGATATGGATCTTGTGTTTTGACTTTATTCCTTGTTACTCTCCATGGATCGCTCTTAAGGTGATGATTGGGCACAGCGTGAAGTATTCAAAGATATTTGAGTAATCAACAAAGGATTCACTACTCTAGATAGAAAGAAGTATAATCACTAAGAATTTTTAGCCAAAGCAGACTTGTCATGAAGATGGCCTTCAGTGATATAGTTTAAAGTGTTGATCCCACAAGACAAGGAACTAACTACTTGGGCTGGATCTGACGTAATCAAGTATAGTAGAGTTGACACATAAGCTATACTTTGAACCAAGTAGATATAAGATGGTGAAAGGACATATTGCATAGACACACTTTAGCTACAGAAAGGTTTAGAGTCAAACAATGACTTTTAGGTCAATTAGGGGTCACGATGTATTGTTAGATATTGTTCGTGATCTATTTACAATCAAATTTTGATTATGAATGGCCAACATAGCTAGAAACCTAATGGGTCATATGCATAGAAGTTTACTAGGAATATGAAATGGGCTTGAGGATTTGATCCTAAATTAGAGAATGAATTAAAAGGAGATAAGAGAATAAAAGGAATAGGAATATGTTCCTATTCCTATCTAAACAAGGAAAATCCCAAATGATAACCTCTTGACCTCCCCATCTTTCAAAGGGATTGGGGTTCTTAAGGTGCTACCTTAAGAAGCCCAATAAGGGAATGACATCCATAAGAGAATTCAGGATTTAGGGTTTGGGGTAGCACCTATCACTTTAAGAGTGATTGTGAAAGCAACATGCAATACTCTCTCTCAATGGCTGAGAACCTTGTTTAAGATAGACTCTTGTTTTCTTCTTCTTTATCTAAGAGGGTTTTCTTTATAGCTTCTTTGCACTTGCTAGCACAAGAATGAGAAGGAACCCCTTTACCTAAGAGGCTTTTACTTAGCATATTTTACGTGAATTACCATTAAAGGTATCCCATTTTGGATACTTGCTTTGGCTTGGAAAGATCGCTATGCTCCACGAGATATTTCTTTGTCTTCAATGTAATGGTAATATAGGTTGATCCTTTGGTGAATGGGTTTTAGAGAAAAAAAGTTTTAAATTCTTCTGCATTCTATGATCTCTAAAATCTAGATTTACTCAGTGCTGAGGTATGGCACTTGAGACATTTACTCTATGCATGAGGTGTGGCACTTGAGATGTTTATTCTGTGTTAAGGTGTGACACTCAAGATATTTACTTTATGCCATGGTGTTGCACTTATGGTTATACTGTGCTGTAGTATGGTACTTGTGCTTATCTATATTGTGTCAGAATCATTTTTACGTGAGGATTATTTAGATTTTGTTATGGTCCTTCTTTTATATTGTGGATTGGTTGGCTACATATATTTATTAATTATGAGGTTGCTTGGAAGATGATGAATTGTGTATGAATATGTATTGTGGGATTTATGGTTTTCCATATGGTGTGGCATAGTTACCTGTATTATATAATCGTTGACATTTTATTTAGGATCTGGTAATGTAGAATTATTTATGTGTTAGAATATATATATATATATATATATATATTGAAATGTGTAAGAATGAGATATGTGGAAATAATGGTAACAAAAAGCCAAGGGCACGTGGTACTATATATATAGGTTGTGTTTGGTAAGTACAAAGTCAAGGCACACACTTTCTGATTGTATTTATTTGATTACGATGTCTTTAATTATTTTTGGTTCATATGAATGTATGATCATGTTAGGTAGAGTATTATCAGTGAGTCGCACGGATTAGACTCACCCTTTCACAGTTTCATGTTATATAGATGGTTCGGGTCATCAGTTTGTTTAGCATGATGGCGTGGGAGCCTACCCCTTTGTCCAAGGTAAGGTATTTTTTGTTAAGTTAATCTTTAGTGTGCTTTGTAATCGAGTAGGCTACCTAGGTTTTATATGTATCTTGTTGGGTCTGTTAGTGAAATATCAAGCTTATGGTGGTGTGAGTGATACACTGACCATGTTGATCATAGTCCTAGGTCTGAGATATGACAAATATGGTATCAGAGGTTTGTGAATAAGGTCTCCTACTAATTACTGAGCAAGGTAACCTTAGTGGGTCCTCCTTTATCATAGTGAATCAGGCATAACTATAGAGAGACGGCTCCACCAAGGTCCTATAGGATGTGTTATCTATTCCTTTCGAGTCTCTTCCTTCTTAGGAATATATGTAGTGTTAATGGATGACGTGAGGTGTTGGTCATTAGGTGTAGGTTCGACATGCCTCCAAGATGATAAGAGGTATCAATGTGGTGAGGCCACAGGAGAGAACATGGTAAGCTAGCAGAGTAGGTTTGGGGTGAGCATACTCAAGAAGGGCAAGAACCCGTGGGTATACTCCATGGTAGAGGAGAGCGAATTGTCGAAGTAATGGTAGAGTATTATTGAAGAAAGGAAAGGAAAGCAAGGGTAAGGCTCTGTGAAGAAACCTTTGATGTCAGAGTGCAATGTTATCAAGATCGGGATCTTATGTAGGATTATGAGAGGGCACAGGAAATATTGATTAAAGGATCGAATCTAGAATCGTAAGATCCTATCAAAAAACTATTCAAATATATATATATATAATAACATAAATTTTGTATATATATATATATATATATAATAACATAAATTTTGTATATAATACAAAATTGTCATATTATGACTAAAAAAGAAATTATGGACTGATTCGGAGGATCAAATTGTGAGAAAAAAGCATAAAAGTGAAGAATAAGGACTAAAGTGAATAAATAAAAAAGTTTGTAAGGGATGATTTTGACAAATAAAAAAATACATTCTTAAACCAGGGACCTAAAAGAAGTAGAATACTAGTTTATATCAAAAATTGAACAAAACTCAAAAGAAAAATTTTGACCAAGGACCTAAGGGAAAAAAAGGTAAGCTTTGAAACTTGAATTTTAATTTATTTCTTTTATTGTTTTTGGATAGAAATGACAGATTTAATCATATCATTACTAATAATGAAATTATGTACTAATTTGGAGGACCAAACCATAAAGAAAAAGCATGAAAATGAAGAGCAGGGATTAAAGTAAACAAACTGAATAAGTTTGTAAGAGATGATCTTGAAAAATAAAAAAAATATATTCTTAAACTAGGGACCTAGACAAAGTAGAAGATGAGTTTATATAAAAAATTGGGTAGAAAAAAATTTTGACCAAGAACCTAAGTGAAAAAAAAAATGTCATGATCGATCCTACTATTACAAAATAGATCTTGAGTGGGATTGAGATCGATTTTTATCCACAGGATCGTAGAATCTTAAGATCTTGGGATCCAACAATAGATCTTGACAACAATGTCAGAGTGGCTATAGGTATACATGCCAGTTGGAAATCGTAACTCAATGAGGGTCGAGGCTCGTCGGTAAAGTAAGAAGACTACATAAATAATGGCTTAGGAATGTATGGGGAGAGTAGTTTTGGATTCTGTTTGTGGTGTTGGTAATGAAACAACAAAAGATGTTTTCCACAACTTATAATCTTTGTCTTTCTATCCCAAAGAAATGATGAAGTGGCTTAGCTAAGGTAGAAGATTTCCCCATCACTAATCTAAGGAAAAAGTTCTTAATTAATTTTAAAGATTATGGATTAAATCAAGAATAAGCAAAACTTTAAGATTTAGTCTTTAATATCTAAGCTTCAAGAAGTCTAACCATTTGTTAAATAATATATATATATATATATATATATATATATATATTATAATTTAGAAAAATTAAAATAAAGAATTTAGGGACATTACAATTAGATAATAATAGAGCAATTGAATTAAGGGTTGAAAAGAACAAGAAAAAAAATACTAGAATTAGAAAGGATGTTGCCAAAAACACTCAAAAACACCTTCCAATCATCATTAAACTTCCCCAAACATCATAACCAAGTTATTTTTAAAATTTAACCCCAAATCACCTCTTTTTCTTACCTAAACCTAACTTTTCTCCCCCAAATCTATCATGGTTTTATTCTGAACGAAAATCCAAATTTCACCACTAGTTTGCTCAAATCTTTTTTTCGAAATACAACAATATACATAGAGGAAGATTAAAGAACAAGACTCAAACTTGATCTTTCCCATTCAAACCCAATTCAAAAATGTGTAGAAAAAGAGGAGAAGGTTGAAACTTACCACAACTCAAGGTTCTCTGGTGAAGATTGGTGGCTGGAAAATGAACCCACATTGGAGAAAGATCACTGGAGAACTTGAGATGACACATCCCAATTTGGGAACATGATTGACATGACGGTGGATTCCATCCATTATCATAAGCCTAAAAACACATAGCCAACACACTCAGAAAATCATAAAGCAAGGACTTTGTTCCAACATAAAAGAGTCATTTATTCCTTCCTTTAAATAATAATGTTATCCATTGCATAAATAATTAAACGTGAGTAATAATTAAAACATGAAGATGATGTCCTGGTCCAGTTCACAACCAGCAAAAATATTCTTAGATGTTCTATCTAACTACAGAGTGACTCAACCCACCGACTTTGTTATGATTAAGCCAACATTCCAAATCAAAGGAATAAGGACCCGTAGACTCTACTACTCCTTATACGAAGACTCACCAACTACTCAAGAAACCTGCCAAGGGTACAAAAGAAATGATGAGTATAAAACTCAATGAGGGAAAACAATTAACTAAAAGGAAATAAAAACCAAGTACCCCACACAAAGATGGAATCAATGGAAGACCACCCATACCATCAGTCTATGCCACACACATGGTCCACATAACCTATGGTGCGTATAATTTATAGCACATAAAATAATCCAGCAAGTATACTGGGTCGCAACAAGTAATAAAATGATGAGTAGAGTATCGTCTCACAGAGATTGAGGTATCAAATAAAATTCAATTAGGCTAAGTGAAATGCTATTAAGACTTATGAAAGAAATTGTAGAAATTACACAAAAAGGGGGGGGGGAGATGATTGAAACAACGTAAAATAAATAACTGAAATTTAAATGACTAAACAGAAAATAAAACAGACAAAAGATGTGGACTGGTCACAGATTCCATGGAATTGTACATCATCATCCTTTCCTTTGAATATTCTTGGCTAATTCTATTATGTAATTTTCAATCTAAAATTCTCAGAAAATCTTCTAAGACTGAATTATATTAAAATTATAGTTAGGAAGATCTTCACTAATCTATAACTCAAATATAATCCGATCAAGTCCTAATCACATCAATGCCGCGCAATTGCATATGACATGTTATCTTTTGTCCTACTCATTACAAATACATAGCAATCGCATACATGTATAAATAACAAGCTTCATAGGACAATAAATAAAATAGAACTTTGACCAAGAAAATACTCATTGGTCCAAATGAATTAAAGTACAATTTCCATTTCATCAAATGACTGATTACACAAGAAAATGGGATTGATTTCGTTTGGTCTAATCCGATTAATTCATAGACAAATTAATCTTTGAATCATTGAAGAACAATTCAATTAAAATACAATCCATTCAATGTTGGCTAATTTTCTAAAAAAGGTGATTGAACCCAACATCTTGAAGAACAATCTGACTTAAGGAAATAATTGACTAAAATCTTAGATCAACCATTCAATTAAGTAATGAAGCTCAAGAAAATTATTTAAGCCACATAAATAAAATTATCTATATCTAGATAATCTGATTTATGGTGGAAATTACAAGGTCAAGCTTAATATCCAGCTACATCTAGCATAGACATCAAAATCCCAAACTCATTGAAGGTTAATCAAGCATTCAAGAGAAAGAATAATCGGTAAAATCCATTCCATTAAACGAAAATGCATTAAAACTGAATATGTTCAACAATAAAGCTTCATAAAACTGAACTACATCAATCCTTAAACTCAGAAATTTACATGGAAGAGAAGACGAACATGACAGAAATCTGCAAAATACAACAGAAAACTAACAAACTATGAAGGAAAATGGAAGAAAAGGGGAGAAAATCGGAGAAGGAGAGCCATTCCCAAGTGGGAAGGCTTCCTTTCCCTCAAACCAAGCTATGGAAGTCTCCTCTGTCTGCAGCAGCCGCGGGTCTGAAGTTTGGAGCGAAGCCCCCTTTTGTTCTGACCTAAAAATCACATTTATAGTGGCTCTCTGCGGCGCCAGTGCCGGGCGCTGCGATCCCAGCACCGGGCGCTGGCTTAACCTAATCTTTCCTCTGTATTCCAAGTCATGCTGGTAACTCACTGTTCCTGGCACCGGGCATTGGCTTCCTGGCGCCGGGCGCCAGGCCATTTTTTTCAGCATTTCTGATTTACTCTCTGTTGCTTTGTTTCTTGTCCGGTTCGAGCCCAGACGCCTTTAAACTCTGTAAAACACATAAATGAACCATTTTGGAGTAAAATTATGGAGTTAAAGCACATAAATCTATAATTAACTTTCACGCAAAAATAATTCAAAACATTATAAAAATAGAGTTTTGGGAAAAATCAAGATGCAAAAAGGGCTAGAATATAGGCTAAAATATATGGAAAATTGCATGTTATCAACCTACACTCAACATACACATAAGAATGCCAATCCAGTACCATCACTATAGTTCACTAAAACTAACACTTTCCAAACCAATCCAGAAATTCACAACACATGCTTAAATTACCATAATCAAGATATAAAATAAATTATACTAGAAATCCCTATTTCCACACAATAAATAATTAATCTGCCATATGGGCGTCCACATTGCCCCACACAGGAGTCTATGTTGTCACATCGACCCTCAATTGGATTCTAGGACTCTTCCCACAATGTACCGTCTTAGTAACTAGGGTAACTATATCCGAATTGGGCATACATAAGCTATTAAGATTCTGGGACTCTTCCTACAATGCATCGTCTCAGCAATTAGGGTCACCTATATCTGAATTGGCCACATGACTATTAATAAGATTTTAGGACTATTTCACAATGTACCATCTCGGCAATTGGGGTCACCTATATTAAAATTGACTATATAGGTCTCCAATTAAAAACTTCAACAATTCATGAATTCAATTCTAATTATGATAATTGTAACCAAGATACAATAACGTTACACTATAATACAATTGGAAGTATCATTCCTTTATTACAATATATTAAATTCACCAATCAATCATGTAAGTAATGTTGTTATGTCATACTCATCATGCATATCCTAACAAGAAAATGATTACTTGCATGATTATACATACATACAAAATCATTTATACGTCACCAGATTGAATTCCAATTTAGAATTAAACTCACAAGTTACTATTTGAACATTAAGGCATAAGAATTGGATTAGCCCCCTCCACTTTCCTTTTATACAATACAACACTCAAACCAACTCGTGCGAGGAATACTTATACATATAAAGAGGAAACCATCCAACACACCATGTCCCTAACAATACCATTATAGCAAGGTTAATCTAGATTAGTACAGTAAATTTATCCTTCCAATTCAGATAAGGGTAGAGATAAACCCTCCACTATATTTAATTCAAAGAGTGTACTTCACCAATTTTTAATTATTATGGTTCGACCTTTTAGTACAATATATCCTCCTAAATGACTCCCATAATTTCATTTGCATGGCCCTATTTCACACAACCAAAAGAAACATACAAGACTATTTTGATTCAGTAATCATATAAGCTTAATTTCAATATTTTTAGTCTCTAAGTGCATATATGTAATTTATGATCCACCAACTCATCTAACATTCCAATGTAATAAGTAAGTTAGTATAAGCCTATCAGGAGGCTATTCAGACTCACACCATACTTGAGTTCCACTTCCAGTACTAAGATAATACACAATTAGATATCCCACCCTAATGAAGAGGCAATATATTGAATTTTTTACATACTAACAAAAATACAAGGATTCACCTTAGGATAACTATACTCTAATTATATCACCATCATACATATAAAGAATTTCAAAGAAACAAGAATATAAACCATTCAAGTTTAAAGTAAGGGTGGTGTTTATCCCTTACCTTGATTCTATACTTATTTGCCTTAGCTGCTTCCCAAGTATGTGGAATATGAATCAAAGAATCCATTCCTAGGAGATAACCATGTAAAAAAATGTCACGATCACAAAATAGGGAAAAACCTGGTGCCAACTCTGACCTTTAGTCACTCTTTTAGTCATAACTCCTAAACGTTAAATCATTTTCAAATAAGACTTATACGATTAGAAACTAGACTTAAATAGCTTTCCAATTATAAAATTTGCTAAAAATAGAGTTTGGATGAGATAACCATGTAAAAACATGTCAAGGTCACAAAATAGGAAAAAACTTGGTACCAACTCTAACCTTTAGTCATTCTTTTGGTCATAACTCCTAAACATTAAATCATTTTCAAATGAGACTTGTATCATTAGAAACTAGACATAAATGGCTTTCCAACAATATAAAATTTACTAAAAATGGAGTTTGGATGAGATAACCATGTAAAAATATGTCAAGGTCACAAAATAGAGAAAAGCTTGGTACCAACTTTGACCTTTAATCACTCTTTTGGTCATAACCATGTTGTCAAGATCTATTGCTGGATCCTAACATCTTACGATCCTACGATCTTGTAGATAAAAATTGATCCCGATCTTACTCAGGATCTATTTTGTAATGACATTGTGCAAGATCTAGATCTTGCATGTAGGATCATGTAGGATCTAGATCTTGCATGTAGGATCGATCTTAATATTTATTTTTTTCACTTAGGTCCTTGGTCAAAATTTTTTTTGTCCAATTTTTGATATAAACCCATCTTGTAATTCGTCTAGGTCCCTAGTTTAAGAATATATTTTTATTTGTCAAAATCATCTCCTACAAATTTTTTAGTTTGTTCACTTTAATCCCTGCTCTTCACTTTCATGCTTTTTTCTCACGGTTTGGTCATCCAAATCAGTATATAATTTCATTATTAGTCATGATATGATTAAATGTATCATTTATATCTAAAAACAATAGAAAAAATGAATTAAAATTCAAGTTTCAAAGCATACCATTTATTCACTTAGGTCATTGGTCAAAATTTTCCTTTTGAGTTTTGTCCAATTTTTGATATAAACTAGTATTCTACTTCTTCTAGGTCCCTAGTTTAAGAATATGTTTTTTTATTTGTCAAACCATCCCTTACAAACTTTTCTATTTATTCACTTTAGTCCTTATTCTTCACTTTTATGCCTTTTTCTCACGATTTGATCCTCCAAATCAGTCCATAATTTTTTTTAGTCATAGTATGATAGTTTTGTATTATATACAAAATTTATGTTATTATATATATTTTTATATTTTTTATATATTTTTGAATAGTATTTCAATAGAATCTTATGATCCTCGATTCGATCCTACGATTAATATTTCCTATGCCTTCTTATGATCTTACATAAGATCCCGATCTTGATAACATTGGTCATAACTTCTAAATATTAAATCATTTTCAAATGAGAATTGTACTATTAGAAACTATACTTAAAGGGATTTCTAATGATATAAAATTTTCTAAAAGTGGAGTTCGGATGAGGGAGTTATGACCATTTGAAAATGGGCAAAAAACTGCTTGTGGCTCTCTGCCACATATGCCCCTAGACAAGCAAATTGCCCACCTAAGCAGGCACCTACCAAAAAATGGCACCAAATTTCACCCCCAAACATCCTTAAACTCTATTTAACCCACCTACAAGCTTTCCAAACCATTTTCCATGATTTTTAACCTTACTCATACATTAAACTTAATCGAAATCGATCCCAATACTACCCAAAACACAAAGATAAGTTTGGGTCCCTTAATTCATCAAATTTTTGCACAATGACAACAAAATAGAAACCCATGACAACAAGTTGCATTAATCTATACTTCCCACTCTTTTAAGGTAATTATAGCCACCAAAATCTTTCAATTAAAGATCCCAACACTTAAATATATCAATAAGAAGAGGTTTAATACATCAATCTGCCCAAATTTCACAAATCTACCTAATTCCAACTCTAGAGTTCAAGGAATGCGAAAATGAGAGGAATAAGGGAGTAAATCCATGAACTCACCTAGTCTTCTACCTTTCCTAAGTCAAAAAATGTCCACCCAACCAAGATCTAAAGCCAATATTTCAAGGAGAAAAGAAATGGGACATGAAGGAAGTGAGGAGGAAGAGAAAGATGCTCTAACATTCCCCTTCAGCAGGGAAAAAAAAGTGACCAGGCTGAGGGGGTCTTGCCCTTTTAAATTATACTTTGCTTATTTCCATTTTGACCCTTCTACTTTATACTTTACACACTTAGCCCCAAAATAACCATGATTCCTCTTTTTGTAATTATAAAGCCACACAATTAACATAACATGGTAAATTTATATACACCACATGTAAATTACAATTATCCTCGTAAACCATATATTATTTTACATTTCAAGTAAGTCCTTATGAGTGCATTTATGAAATAAATCAACACAACTCTCACTACAATTCATTTTGTCCCAAGGCCAAGGCATTATTCATGCATAGAACCACATACACACATAATTTGGTACAAGAGTAAGGGCTCTACACCAATTTCTCATTGACTCATACCCATTCATGTAAAAAGATTTCAGACCATCTAAAAATAAGTACCGTCACATAAGTAAAATGGATTCAACAACAAAGCACAAAAGAGGTCTAGGTATATATACACCAAAAAAATTTTTTCGTGCTAAAAGATGAGGTATACATCCCACCTAAAGTATTTCAAAACCGCAGATATTAAATGAGAAGTGAGGCTTGGTACTAATGGAGATGAAAGACGTGAGCTAGGGCATGGGAGAGTAGAGAGTGAGAAATAGAGAGAAATTTGATGGGTGTGGTGTGTGTTACACATATAAATATATAGAAGAGGGAAATTACTAAAATGTCCCTAAGTCAACTCTTGGTCAAAATTTCCAAGCGAGGGCAAGTTAGTAATTTCCCTTAATCCGAATAAACTACACATACCCTGTCATGCCACAATCTGGGAACATAATTGGCATGGTGATGGAATCCACACCACCACTATAAGCCTAACATAACACACATTCAACACACAAATTACTTAGAATAAGATACATTAAAGGAAGTAGTGTTTGTCCCTCCCCACCACGTTCATAAATTAGCACAATGACCCTTCACATGATCATAATTTATAAATTCAAATATGGAGAGGTTGTTAACTAAATTAAGGCATCCTAAAGAATGTACCATCCATTTATATAAGCACTTTCAAGTATAGGAGGAACAAGTTCAATATGCATATATAAGTTTACATACTCTTAGAGAAAGTATGAATAATCCCTCACTTTGTTTCCTAACGAGATTTGACTACTTTAAAATCCTCAGAAAGTGCCAAAGGGAGTTCATCCAAGTCCTATGAGTCAAACAACAACATATGCATAAAAGTCAACATTGTCCAAGACTCCCAGGTAGTGGCACCCTACATCCTCCTTGTTAGAAAGGTGCTATAAAGGAAATCACCTTTAGCATTAGATGTACAAACTCAGTTATTAATTCAAAGTGGTTTTCTTCATTATTTATGTTCATATCCATAAACTCAAGATTAGATCATAACACCTGGCGTGAAGGAAATTATGAAGGCGATCATAATGTGAGATTCTTATCGTGTGTAATTATGTATGTATCTAAACTATCCCTAGTTGTAGGATCACCTAAGACTGGACATCAGTGATTCTGATAGACTAGCATATGTTATGCTTCTTGACTTGATCAAGTAGCTGTCCTCATAAGTTGTAAGCATGAGATGTTTTGAGTAAACATGCGAATGCTTGTTAAAGGTAACAAGTACAATGGATGACCTGCATGAGACATCACATGGATACCTATTCAAATATCAGTGATAGGTCTCATAATGGCTAACATTGTAAGTATCCTTGGACTTGAAGAACTTAAGTTATCTTGGATATAGATCTTGTGTTTTGACTCCATTCCTTGTTACTTACTATGGCTCACTCTTAGAGTGGTGATTGGGCACAACGTGAAGTATTTGAAGATATTTGAGTAATCAACAGAGGATTCACCACTCTTGATAGAAGGAAGTATACCCATGACAACTTGTTGGGATAATCGCTAAGAAGTCTTTGGCCAAAGTAGACTTCTCATGAAGATGGTCTTCAGTGACATAGTTTAAAGTGATTGATCCTACAGAACAAGGAACTGACTACTTGGGCTTGACATGATGTAGTCAAGTATAGTGGGAGATGACACATAGGCCATACTCTAAACCAAGTGGGTATAAGATGGTGAAAGGACACATTGTATAGACACGCTTTAGCTCTAGAAAGATTTAGAGTCAAACAACTGACCGGTCAATTAGGGGTCATAATGTGTTGCTAGATACCTCTCTGATCTATTTACAATCAAGTGTTAATTGTGAATGGCTAACATAGCCAAAAACCTAAAGGGTCACATGCATAGAAATTCACTAGGAATGTGAAACAGGCTTGAGGATTTGATCCTCAATTAAAGGATTAACTAAAAGGAGATAAGAGATTAAAAGGAATAGGAATATGTTCCTATTCCAACCCAAACAAGGAAAAGCCCAAATGAGAACTTTTTGGCCCCCTCTTTCAAAGAGATTGGGCTTATTAAGGTGCCATCTTAAGAAGCCTAATAAGGGAACAACGCCCACTAAGGGAATTAAAGCTTTAGAGTTTGAGGTAGAACCTATCATTTTAAGAGTGATAGTGAAAGCCACACGTGATAGTCTCTTTCTCAATTGTTGAGAATCTTGTTTAGGAAACACTCTTGTCTCCTTCTGCTTCATCCAATAGGGTTTTCTCTATAGCTTCTTCATACTTGATAGCACATAAACGAGAAGGAACCCTGTTACCTGAAGAGGCTTTTCCTTAGCATATTTCGTGTGGATTATCATTAGAAGTATCCCATTTTGGATGGAGAGGTTGTTGCGCTATAAGAGGTATTTCTATTCATCTTGATTACTTGGTTAATGTAATGATAATATAGGTTGATACTTTGGTGAATGAGTTTTCAAGAAAAAGTTTTAAATTCCGCTGCGTCACCATTACTTTAAAACAAAGAATGTATGAATATAATAGAAATTGGTATGTTTAGGTTTTGTGTTTTGAAACATGAACATGGCATGATGCTTGTTTCTTTTTATTTAAAATTCTGTATGAAAGAGCATGAGATGTTCTTATGAATTTTGTTGAGAAATATGATTTGAATTTCGCTTTGTTGAAAAACATATTTTGACGCTAAACATGAACATTTTCAAAAGAAAATATTTTGTTTTCATCAAAAGGGTTTTTTAAAAGAAAAAAATTATTTTGATACATCAACCCTATTTTTTTTCTTTTTTAGTAGATGTTTGTTTTGGCATGAAAATAAAAATAAAAAATTTTTGAATTCAAGACTGAATTAGGTTAAATTAATTTGATTGATTTAGGTCCTGATTAGTTTCCTAATATGATTTAGGAAACAAAATAATTAGATTAATTGATTGAAGATATGATTATTTTCCTAATTTGATTAGGAAATAAATTAATTAAATTGATTGATTTTAGAGAAATCAATGGAACAATGAATCTTAATCGGTATATGATCAATTAATTTGATAGTCAAATTAATTGATTAGATTAGATCAAGAATATTTTCCTCATATGATTTATGAAATAAATAAATAAATAAATTATTTTAAATCTTGATTATTTTCTTATCTTAAATTAGGAAATAAACTTTTTAGAATTAACTAGAATCTTTATTACTTTCCTAATTTAAATAAGAAAACAAATCAAATTGGAATTAAATTGAGATTTATTTATTTTGCCTAATTAAATTAGGAAACTAGTATTAAAGGGTTTTTAATTCTACACAAGGAAACAAACAATTTTTAATTGAGATTAAAATGAAAGTAGAAATAATTCATGTGATGAAATTATTCTAACACCACGTAGACCTTAAATGCCGACTTCTGTTATACATTTATTTTAATAGACAATGCATGATATGATGTATGTATGGCATGACTACTGGTTATGGACTTTTACCAAGTATGAATTGTTCATGCATGTTTTTTAAATTATGGTTTTGGTAAATAGGATCTGTGTATCCTGCCTCTCTTTATTTCTCTATTGTACTTCTCTTCTCACCTAACTCTCAAATGTAACTTAGGGTTTCTCATTAAACAATGTAATTAGATTACACAAGTTTAGTATAGGAATGCGATGCAAGAAAGAAATAGTAGAGACGGAGCTGATGAGCCGAGGCCATATGAAGAGTATAAATAGAATTTCTATGTCTTCAATGTAAAATCATGCATATACCTAGGTCTGACCTAGTCATCTCTTTTGGCTCAAAGAGTTGACTATAGATAAGTCCATAACCACGCCATATAGTTTACAATCTATATATGCGTAATAAGATCACACATATGATGTATGTCTAATTTAAAATTTGATGAGACTAATTAAGAAAATTCCCACAGCCCAAAATCGGGCACATGACCTACGCGGACAGTGCCTAGCCTGCACCGCCGCAAGTCTAACCTTTACATAGAACCCTTAAATTTTTCATTGCCTTAACGAGCTTTAAATTCATAGAAAACTGAAATTAAGAGAATTTCCTTTACATTCATGAACTAGCATTCAAAACATTCAATTAAGTAATATCATTACACTTAGCTCAACATGCATTTTGTTACATTTCACAGTATTTTCATTAGAGATAAATATTGTTTCTAGTAAAACTTCGGTATTAGATACCAATTGTGGCTCATACATATGTACCAATATGCAGAGTTTAAAGAACAATAGACAGTTGACCAGAGGAGAGGCAAACCTACGGGTCAAAAATGGAGTAAGAGTTGTTGCACTAGCTGTAGGAACTTATGTATTGCCTTTACCTAGTAGTTTAATTTTAGAATTAGACAACTTTACTTTGTTCCATCCTTGATTAAAAACATTGTTTCAATTTCGAGTTTAAATAAAAATGGTTTTCATTTAACATTTAGTAACAACTGTTGTCACATAATGTTAGATGATATTCTTTATGGCATTGAACGTTATGCAATGGGATTTATGTATTAGATACATCTAACCCGATTCTCAATATCAAAAACAGCAACCTTAAAAGCCTAAAACAAGATAATTAACTAACCTCATATTTATGGCATTGTCATCTAGATCATATAAGTGAGAAACGCATGAGTAAGTTACACAAAAGAGGTGACTTAGGGTCATTTAATTATGCATCATATGACACATGCATCTCTTGCTTAAAGGGCAAGATGACTAAATCACCTTTTAGTGGAAAGGGTGAACGTGCAACTAAATTATTGGGTTTAATACATACCGATGTATGTGGACCAATGTCAATCACGCCAGGAGTGATTATGCCTACTTTATTACCTTTATTGATGACTATTCTAGATATGGGTATGTGTATATAATGAGATACAAATCTAAGGCCTTTGAGAAGTTTTAAGAATTCAAAAATGAAGTAGAGAAACAACTTGGTAAAAGTATCAAGACACTAAGATCTAATCGAGGTGGTGAATATTTAAACCAAGAGTCTTAGGATTATCTTAAGGATAATGAGATATTGTCCCAGTGGACTCTAAGTTACACGCCACAACATAATGGTGTGACTGAAAGGAGAAACTGAACCTTGTTAGACATGGTTAGGTCCATGATGAGTCATGCAGAGCTCCTTAAGTCCTTTTAGGGCTATGCACTCAAGATCACTATTCACATCCTAAACAGAGTCCCAACCAAGGCAGTTGATATTACTCTATTCGAGAAATGGTATAACAAGAAAACTATCTTATCTTACTTAAAGATATGGGGTTGTCTAGCTTACATGAAGTGGATAGTGTCAGATAAACTTGAGGCAAAATTTGACAGATGTCTATTTATGCGATACCATAAGGAAACAAGAGGATATCAATTCTACCACACTTTAGAACAAAACGTGTTTGTTTCAAGACATGTTGTCTTCCTAGAGAAAGAGTTTTTCTTAATGGAAAACAATGGGAGTATGATTGAACTTGAGGAAGTTCAACTTACTCAAGCAAACATAGAACAACTGCTTGCTCAGGAGTTGATAGACATAAAACATATACTAGCTTAAAAGCTAAAGCCATTAACTCATTCAAGAAGAGTAACGACCAAACCTTTCGCACAAGCACAAATGCTTCGTAGGGTACATAGGGCTCCTAAGAGATATGGATTTCTTATAAGTGAACCCAATGATGTACTACTTATAGAAGATAAGGAACCTATGACCTATGAAGAATTTTTGAAGAGTTTAGAATATGATAAATGGCTCAATTCCATGAAATCAGAAATGAATTCCATGTATGACAATCGAGTATAGATTTTGGTTGATCTGCCTGAGTAGATTAAGCCCATTGGGTGCAAATGGGTTTTCAAGAAGAAAACTGCCATGGAAGGTAATGTTGCAACCTATAAAGCAAGGTTAGTTGCAAAGGGATATCATAAAAAACAAGGTGTTGATTATGACAAAAACTTTTCACTGGTAGCTATGCTTAAATTCATTAGGATAATCCTGGCTATAGTCGCTCATTATGATTACGAGATATGGCAAATAGATGTGAAGACAACTTCCTCAATGAAAACCTGACTGAGGATGTATATATAACACAACTTGAAGGATTCACATCTAAAGATAGTAACAAAGTATGCAAGCTCCAGAGATCTATCTATGGATTGAAGTAAGCATCCATGAGTTGCAATATCCGATTTAATGAGACAATGAAAACAATCAAAAAGTTTAGTTTCTTACAAAATTTGGATGAACCTTATGTGTACAAGAAGGTTAGTAGGAGTGTAGTCATATTCCTTGTGTTGTATATAGAAGACATACTACTCATAGGAAATGATGTTTCTATCCTTCAATCCGTGAAGATTTGGATTTTGAAGAATTTCTCCATGAAAGACCTTGGAGAAGCAACCTACATATTGGGGATAGAGATCTGTAGAGATACATCTAAGAGGTTGCTTAGTCTTTCATAGTCTACATATATAGATAAGATGCTAAAAAGATTTAGCATGGAAGAGTCCAAGAAAGGATTCATTCCTATGACACATGGGATTACACTCTCAAATTTTATGTGTCTAAAGACATAAGATGAAAGAACTCATATGATTTTGATCCCTTACGCCTCAGCCATGTGATCAATCATGTATGCTATGTTATTTACAAGGTTTGATGTATCATATGCTCTGAGTGTCACTAGCAGATATCATTCTGACCCTGGTGAGGGTCATTGGGTGGCTATTAAGAATATCCTTAAGTACTTAAGAAGGACAATTGATTTATTCTTAATATATAGAGAAGGAGATCTCAAGGTAAGTGGGTATACAGATTCCAACTTCCAAATTGACAGGGATGATTCAAGATCCCCATTAGGTTACATATTTATACTAAATAAAGGTGCAGTCAGATGGAAAAGTTCCAAGCAAGAAACAACTACAGATTCTACCACTAAAGTAGAGTACATTACAGCTTCTAATGCAGCAAAAGAAGTAGTTTGGACTAAGAAGTTCATTACTGAATTAGGAGTGGTTCCTAAGATTATTAATGCAGTATCAGTCTATTAAGACAATAATAGAGCTATTTCACAAGCAAAGGAGCTACGGTCTCATAAAAAATCCATACACGTACTTCGACATTACCACTTGATTAAGGAGATCATTGGTAGAAATGATGTGAAAATAGAGAGAATTCCCACTGATAGAAATCTAGCTGATCCTCTAACTAAGCAACTACCCTAGTCTAAGTTTGATATACAAAAAATGCCTATGGTATTAGATATAAAGACGATTAGCTTTAGCGTAAGTGGGAGATTGTTAGAAATGTACTTTAAAGGCAATCACCTTTAGCATTAGATGTACAAACTCAGTTATTAATTCAAAGAGGTTTTCTTTATTATTTATGTTTATATTCATAAACTCAAGATTAGATCATAGTATAAGTAATGAAGCGCATGACACAAAATATAGCATGAAGGAAATTATGATGGCGATCATAATGTGAGATTCTAATCACGCAGCTGTCCTCATAAGCTATAAGCATAAGATGTTTTGAGTAAACATGTGAATACTTGTTAAAGGTAACAAGTACATTGGATGACCTACATGAGACATCACATGGATACCTATTCAAATGTCAGTGATAAGTCTCATAGCAGCTAATAGTACATGTATCCTTGGACTTGAGGAACTCAAGTTATCTTGGATATAGATCCTGTGTTTTGGCTCCATTCGTTGTTACCCATCATAGGTCTCTCTTAGGAAGGTGATTGGGCATAGCATGAAATATTCGAAGATATTTAAGTAGTCAATAAATGATTCACCACTCTTGATAGAAGGAAATATACCTATGGCCACTTGTCAGGATAAACGCTAAGAAGTCTTTGGCTAAAGCAAACTTGTCATTAAGATGGTCTTCAGTGACATAATTTAAAGTGATTGATCCTATAGGACAAGGAACTGACTACTTGGGTTGGATGACATAATCAAGTCTAGTGGAAGTTGACACATAGGCCATACTTTGAACTAAGTTGGTATAAGATAGTGAAGGACACATTGCATAGAAAGGTTTAAAGTCAAACAACTGACTTTTCGATTAATTGGGGGTCATGATGTGTTGCTAAATACTGCTCGTGATCTATTTACAATCAAGTGTTGATTGTGAATGGCCAATATAGCTGAAAACTTAATGGGTCACTGGTTCACGCCACTACGATGCCAAATAGCCCAGAATTGAATTTGTGGCAATTTGCAGTATAGTGATCCCCAGGTCGTATTCACTCAAGGAGCGTCACTTCTTAGTACTAATTAATCGTTCTAAACACCCAAACACTAATGAAGAGTATATAAACATGGGGGGGTTTTGCGGCAGTGCTAATAAAACAAACAAAACAGCAACCAAATAAATACAATAGCAGCAACAGCAACATCAGTAGAATTTGCAAGGTATTGACAGTAAAAAGACTATGTAATCAGCCACTAGGATTCATGGGAGTGTAACTATCATTACCTATCTCATTGATTCAGTTTTGTTCTCATTCCATTGTTTGGTTCTTTATGAAAATGGTTCTAGAATAACATCTAGAATTTAATGCTACTAATTACAGTCAAGAACATCTCTCTACTATAACTAGATGCATTCAGTGGAAAATCTCAACCAAACCAAGTTAAATATATCATCTAACTAGTCATTTCGCCTCCCTCACTTTCCTAATCAGTCAAGCAAGGTTATATCTTATATATATAAGTTAGTTTATGTTACATTCTCAAGCTCTAATCAGAATATGACAGCAACATAAACATAACATCAAAACAGAAACGAAATGAGATAAAAATGGAGAATAAAACACTTAGCTTGCATTCTTAGTTCAAGCTACAACATCCCAGTGGTCTAGTGACTAATTACAATGAAGACTTAGCCCTCCATGAGAGCAAAACAGCAAAAACAGAAGAGAAAAACAGAGAGGGAAAGAAAGCTGCGAATTTCCTAAGTTCCTCTAAATAAAAGTCTCTTCTCCTTTTTAAAAATGATGCCCTCAATGCCTTGGGATATTCTACCCTAGATGCCTCCTTGGATGCCTCCTTGGTTGCCTCCTTGGTGCTTCTTCCATGATTTGGGCAGCAAAACAGCAAACAACAGCAGAAAAGATAGCAGACAGTAGCAGAAAAACATGGCAGAAAAGCAACAGAAAAACATGGCAGAAAACATGCAAAAGGGAGGTGCATAATTAATATTTCAACCATACTTTCTGACCTACAAAGAGTAATATTTCTGCCCAAAAATTCTGATTACATGGCATTGAATAAGAGTTCAAATGGGCCCCATATCCAGCACAATCTAGTCAGCATCTGCATCACTTAAAAAGTGCCACATTAGCATCCAAATCAGCATCTTTGTCCATGTCAGCACTTTTCTCTCCAAAATTAAAATTTGTAGGAATTAAATTGAGCATTTTACAATTCAAGTTCTAAAAATATAAAATTGAAACACATTCAATCCATAAATAGTTTATACCCAATAAATTCCAAATCATAGTAAAATCAGAGAATTGACAAAATTAAAGAGGCAAAAAGGACTAAAATAGGGACTAAAAAGTATATAAAAAATGCCCGATATCAGTCACATGCATAAAAATTCACTAGGAATGTGAAACGAGCTTGAGAATTTGATCCTCAATTAGAGAATTAATTAAAAAGAGATAAGAGAATAAAATGAATAAGAATATGTTCCTATTCTTACCCAAACAAGGAAAAGCCTAAATAAGAACCTATTAGCCTCTTATTTTTTAAAGAGATTGGGCTTATTAAGGTTCCACCTTAAGAAGCCCAATAAGGGAATCGCGCCCACTAAGGGAATTAGGGCTTTATGGTTTGTTGTAGCACCTATCACTTTAAGAGTGATAATGAAAGCCACAGTCAATAGTCTTTCTCTTAATTATTGGGAATATTGTTTAGGAAACACTCTTGTTTTCTTCTCTTTCATCCAAGAGGGTTTTCTCTATAGCTTCTTCTTGCTTGTGCACAAGATGAGAGGGAACCCCATTACCTGAAGAAGTTTTTCCTTCACATATTTTGTGTAGATTACTATTAGAGGTACCCCATTTTGGATACTTACTTTACTTAGAGAGATTGCTGGGCTACAAGAGATATTTCTATTTGTCTTGATTACTTGGTTAAAGTAATAGTAATATAGGTTGATCCTTTGGTGAATGGATTTCTGAGAAAAAGTTTTAAAATTTTGTTGCATTCTATGATCTCTAAAATCCTACACTTCTCAAGGCCATAACTACAGAACATGGCACCCACCTTAGCACTTGGGATGCCACAAGGCCTGCACTCAAAATGGCCTACCTTGGTGCCTTGTACTCCAACCCTTAACCTTCACTGACTAATGGCACCTAGGGTGGTAGGCTTGGCCCGCCCACATTTGAAGCAACATGCACCCACTCGGTTTTGCTCCAAAACCACAACACTTGGACTCTAATCTACCTCTCTAAAGTTCCACCACCTCAAAGGCCATCCCTAACACCTTCCTAAGCATTAAAACAAGCCTTGATTCCTTAGGTTGAGATTTCCTCTTCTTGACAGCAAAAATCTCCCCATGACAGTAAATGCAGTGCTTGAGAATTTTGAGTAATTTAGTTTCTTTAATTATTGCATTTGTGCATGATGATTGATGATGCTGTGTCTATACTATGACTTACTTATGGTGAACTTTAATTTATTATGAAATGGATTCTTTTTATGGAAGAGATGTATATATATGCACGTGGTTATGGTCTTACGACAATGTAAAACTTAATGTTGTTAAATAGTTGACTTTAATTGGTTAGAATATTGTGGAATGTTATGCTTAGCTTTGAAAATAATTCTAAGTGTCCATAGTGTTGACCTTGGGAGAGTTGGACCAAAGGGGATAGGGAAGGAATTCATGAATTTCTTTTAATCTAACTAAATACTCCCCCATGCTTCATTCATCCACATGCTTCACACATCCTTTCACTCTCAAGCACTTTCTCCCTCTCTCAGTGACCATCTCTCTTCTCTCCATCATTCTTGCTTATTCCTCCTCACTAAGGCTTCCTTCGGGCATCAATAATCTTCCTTGGTGGTCTCTCTATCAATTTGTGAGTGTCTTCTTCCATTTCTTCTTTGATTTTATATAGATAGAAACCCTAGGTTGGGTTGAGTAATTTTCAAAGTTTAAAGGCCTGGGTGAGGTCTTAAATTGTTCTTGATGATTATTTTAGGGATTGAGAAGTGTTCTGTTAGGAAGATTTGTGGAAAACCAGCAATCATGGGTGGTTTCTTCTCAAATAAGAATTTTGGGAAAATTTGGTTGTTAGAAAACCCTTATTGTATGATGATTTCCTTGTATTTTTGGTTTCTTGTTGTCATTTATGAGGTTTGGGGCTGGTTATTCAATTCTTAGAACTTGGTAATGGTTGGAATAGAGTAAAGAAGACAATGGAGGTTGTTGGGTAATTTATTTTTGTGTTTGTTAGGCAACCAGTAAATCATCGAGTGGAGACCAGTGGACCCTGTGCTCTCTACCCAGATTTGATAGAGGAGCACCAATTGGCCAGTACTTAAATATTGGTCGACTGGTTGTCCCTAGGCGAGAATGATAATATTGGCAGAGAAGCACCAATCGACCGATTATTTCTAGGTAAGAATGTCAATTTTGGACAAAAATACATTGGTCGAATAGAAGGATACTATCGGTCAACCGACTGCTCTCAGGTTAAGGCTAGCAATATTTAGCCAGTAGACTACCAGAAAGAGGGCAGTTGACTGTAGCTTTCAGGCCATATTTTGGACTTATAATTAATTTCTCCTTTCTTGTGCGCTTAATTAATAGGGTGCAACTCTAACACTTTGGGATTTCTTTTCCTTCCAAGTGATCACCACTTACGGTAAATAATTGTGTTACCTCAAGGTGAGGGACTAAACTTATCTCCAACTCTATAATTATTTTAGAAGCTTGTTCATTATGTCTTTGTTTTAATATATGATTTAAATATGTGTAAGGAGATGTTTTGATGAACTCTATGCTTGTATAAATGAATAATATGTATCTTTTCCTTCCAAGTTATCACCACGAATGGTAAATAATCATGTTACCTTAAGGTGAGAGACTAAACTTATGTCCAACTCTATAATTGTTTTAGAAGCTCATTCATTATGTCTTTGTTTTAATATACGATCTTAAATATGTATAAGGAGATGTTTTGATGAACTCTATGCTTGTATAAATGAATAATGTGTATATTGCAAAAGCATGGTGCAAGGGGGTTAGCATCTCTTGAAAATTGTTTAAAGGTACAACGAGGTTGGCCTCTCTTGAAAAATGTATAAAGGTGTGAGGGAATTAGCTTCTCTTGAAAAATAAAATAGTGTGAGAGTGTTGTCCTTTCTTGAAAATATGAAATTTTTAAATAAAGAAAGTTGTTTTTTTATTCTTGTACTCATTAGATTAATAGATAGGTTGTATTTAGATAGTAAATGGTTAAAAAGTTTTGCCTCACAAGTCATTTATGATTTACTTTCTGCAAGAGGCATACAGTAAGTACTCCTTCTTGAATGATTATGTGTTCCTCATTGAGTATGATTTACTCATGCTCTTGGTATTCCTTTTGTAGATTCTTCGATAGCTAGTGAGTCTCCACATGAGGAGTAGCGAGAGACATCTCTGATCCCTTCTTATTAGGGTTGGTCTTTTGTTCATGGAAAGTATTTTGGGAAGTGCCAAGCTCTATAGTTAGTTAGAACTCCTTGGGTAACGGTAGTCTGGATTAATTTGTAAACTTTATTCTTTTGCGAATTCAAATAGGTATCCAGATACATAGTGTTTTAGAACAATTCTTTTGAACCATAAGAATCAATGTACGAAAGGAATGCTTAGAAACATGATTTTGTAATCTTGTAGATTTCATATATATATATATATATATATATATGCATGAATGAGATTAATGGTAAATGGCAAGATTATGAAATTTCTATTACTCTATTTATTTTTGCAATTCTCTTATGTGCTTGTGAGCATATCGTCTAGGTCAAGCTTAGAGTGGTAGTAGTGGTGCCAGGCTATGTTCATCACTGTCCCAAATATGGGGCGTGATAGTAAAATAAATGCTTCCCTTTCGAAATTTCATTCATTTAGCCCATTTCCAAGCATTATAACCATGGATTTAAGTTCTTTAATGTATTAACAGACCAAAGGTAAGAGATTGAAACACTAATTGGCCCAAAAACACACTATTTCCACATATACCTACCAAGGGTTTCCATAAACCAGAAAATGAAAGAGAAAGGAAAAGTTTCAAGAGGCTCACCTTCGATCTTATGCCATTCCCAGCTGGAGGATGGTCACCGGAGCAAGCCTTCATCTAGGGATGGC
The DNA here is from genome assembly GCA_037074585.1 of Biancaea sappan. Taxonomy (NCBI): domain Eukaryota; kingdom Viridiplantae; phylum Streptophyta; class Magnoliopsida; order Fabales; family Fabaceae; genus Biancaea; species Biancaea sappan. The sequence continues at coordinate 68,520,612 of CM073490.1, forward strand.
AATGGGGCATATCAGGGCGAGTTTTTCAATACCTATCCCTGCCCCGTTACCTCACAGTTTTTTTATTTTTGCCTTATCCCCGAAATCATATTATTTAGTGCCTTTTTCTCATGCCCAAACCCGACCCTCATTAGTTAACAATATGAATTTTTTTTTGGGTGAAAAAGGGAAATTCATTTAAAGAAAAACAAAAATTCATACAAGCTTTTAAACATTTAAAACAAGGGGGCAACATGTAAAACAATATAATTTTTAAACATGACATTCATAAACTTATCATAACACAATAGTCAACAATTTGTTAAGATACACATCAACATTAAAAAAGTCCCATTCATGATTCATAAATCTCCAAAAAGTTGTCATGCTTAACTTCATCAATCCCATTCATACATTCTAAGCACTGCACTGAGTCTGAGCATGCATTCCAAAGAGGTAGAGACCACTACATTTGAGATGGCAATATGTTAATGCACCAAGATTGCCAATAGTGTACTCTTTGTCAATTGAAAAAATTGGTAATTGTAATATTACTAATTGCAAATATTCGTAATTTCAAAAAAAAAATCATACACTTCACTTGATTGAATGATTGTCAATTAAATATGTATTCAGATATTAGAAAGGCAGAAAGTGACGAAGATAATTGGTAATGAACTAATAATATGCCATTGAATATCAACAAGAAACTTGAACAAGAAATATATATTTACATAGACATACACACACCCATCCACAAATAATATATTATATACAAACTACATGTATTTTAGTTATTTTGTCATAGAACATTAGATTCGATGTCTTTGAGAGAAGAAAGGTTGACAGTCTTTATATAAAGCCATTTCGTTCCTCATTGCTCTCAACATTGTCATAACACATTAACCCTCAAAGTATTTCTTAGATATAAAAGGGAGATGCTTCCAAGTCTCATAATAATGAAATACAATTTAGCCATCTAAAATTTCAAATAAGAAAACAAGATTTCAAAAATAAATTACCCACACGAAGAGAGTGGCTGCCATTTGCTTAAACCAATCATCTGAATCATACATCAGTAACTTCTGCATTAATTGATTAAAAAATATTATTAACGCTTAATTTCTATATGAAATTTAAAAAAGACAAAATATTAAACATTTAAATTATACTGGACATTTATCATTTGTCTCCATGTCATCATTAATAGTAGCATAACATTGAGAAGAAGATGTGCCATCATCTATGAAAAAGTTTAAAGTTTAAAAAACCAAATACTAAATTGATGTAAATTAAATCAATATTATTTCAAAAAAAAATGCGTAACCTTTTATTTCCATAGCCAACAACCAATTTTGAGCACACATTAAAGCTTCCAATGTCTTTGGGTGCAACCTATTATGATGAGGGCTCACCAATCTACCACTTGTACTAAAAGCAAATTCTAAAGCAACTGTAGATACTGGAATGGCTAGCAAGTCTCTTGCAATTGCCTGAAGAGTTGGATATTTAACACCATTAAGTTTCCACCAAAGCAAAATATCAAAGTCAGCTAATCGTGGCAAAACTTCTTCTTCTAAGTAATGATCCAACTCTGTTCTAATATAAGAAATCCTAGATCTCTTCTTATTTCTCACAAACTGGTCATAATCAGTCAATCTATCATCCATAGACAGTGTGCTATCTGATTGTCCAGAAGATTCATCTTCCCCAAGTGAATTTAGCCTTAGTTGATATTCACTCACCAAATCATAACATAAATGACGAATCACATCAACTTGATTTGATGAATCACTGCTATAAATTTGGGGAAAATAATACTCAAGTAAAGTCATCATATATCTAGGATCCAAAACCGCAGCAACTCCTATAATGCCATGAATTACATCCCAATATTTTTCAAATTTACTTAGCATAAATGATGCCATATTCCTTATAACATCTCTTTGAGATTTTAGCCAATCATTCAATGATAGTTTTATCTCACAAATTTGAGGAAAAAACATATTGGCTGTAGGATATTTTGTTCCTAAAAATAATTAGTAACATTATAAAAAACCTCTAACTATTTGCATACATCTTTTGCTAATTCCCATTCATCTTCACTAGGCAATATCTTGTACTTAGAGTCTCGTTGTTTCAAGCGAGCAAAACATCCTTATACTTTATAGCAACTTCAAGCATTAAGAATGTTGAATTCCATCTTGTTGGACAATCAAAAATTAACTTCTTAGTAAAAGGAATGCGCAATTGTTTAGTAGCTTCTTCAAACTTTTCCTCTCTTTTAGGTGTTACACCCCAATATATCACACTTTCACGAATCTTTTCAATCCCCCCCTTAATCACCTCTAGTCCATCTTTCACAATAAGATTCAGAATATGTGCACAACAACACATGTGAAACAAACGGCCATGACATATTAATTTTTCAAGTTGCAACTTGTCCAACAATGATAGCACTAAAGTATCATTAGTGGAACAATTATCTAAAGTTATTGTGGACAACTTCGTGTTGATGTTCTAATCTATCAAAGTATCAATCAATGCTTCACATAACACATCACTTGTGTGTGGGCAAGGGACATAAACAAACCTAAATAACAATAAAGTTTGAAGTAAATTAATTGATATTTTCATATAATTTCTAAAATGTAATTAATTAAATTTTAGAATGTGAAACTAAGAAGTGTACCTTAATATTCGACTTTGTAGTGTCCACAAGCTATCAATAAAGTGAGCTGTGATAGCCATGTATCCCCTCTTCTGGTTAGAAGTCCACATATAAGTTGTGATTGCAACTCTACCTTCATTTTTCTCCAACATCTTCATTGTTCTTGATTTTTCAATGTCATAAATATTCAAAACATCACCTTTCACAGTATTGCGAGAAGGCATTTTCAATAAAGGTTGAAGAGAATTGGAATATTTTTTAAATCCCATGTGCTCAACCATGTTAAGAGGATACTTATGCATAATGATCATCCTAGCTAATTCTTTCCTTGAAACTCCTTGTTCAAATATGCCAGCTTTCAACTCTTGCCCGCTCCCTTTGGAAAAATTATTAGTTAGAATTGTTTGACGCAAATCCTTCACTCCCTTCCTCTTACATCTATCAAGATGACTATGCAAATGTTTTGTCCTATTCCTTGTGTTTCCTCCTAACAATTTGGAGCAATAATTACATTTGGCCTTCCATTCTCCATGAACTTGAAGCCTAATAAAATGCTGCCACACTACACTTCGAAGCTTTGAATCTCCTACATCATCTTGCACTTGTGTCTCCTCTCTTGATTCAATTGCTTGTGTTGTTGGTGTAGAACTATCACCTACTTTACTTACTTCATTACTACTATCCATTGAACATTTGTTTGAAGCATCTTCCATTTTAAAAACCTATTAAAACTATTAAAAAAAGTCCTATTAGTATAATAAGCCAAACCAAAAAAGGTAAATATATAGAACCAAATCCTTAATGATGTTTAAATACTAAACCAAATCCTAAATGAACTAAGAGAATTTGGTTTATAAACACTTTCAGTAACTGCATAGAAAAACTTGACCACTAAGCTCTAAAGAGAACTAAAACACACAGAATGATAAAGTTTATTGCCACTGCCACATTGCATTCCCTTCTTTATTAAATTTATTGCCTTTACTCTGCCGAAAATATAAATTCTAATATAAAAAAAACTGCATTTAACATTAATACCACAAATGAAATAATCGAATAAAAATGATTAAGAGAATAAAATAACATGTAAAATTACATTTAATGTATAGATGTATTGTAGAGAAAAAAAATTTGGAATCAGATAGCAAAATCCAAATTATTTTATACCAATTGTATATTTATAACAGAATGCTCTGTTCAACAACTCAAACCAAAAGTTATCATTCTTACCTTTGAAATCATAATAAAAAAGGTTAAGTAGCCATCATGCCATCTATATTACTATTATTTTAAGGAAGGAGAAAATCTAGAAAGTCTGACTCTAAATTCATAATGTTAGGATAACTCTTTCTCTGATCCTCGGTCTTTTTCATTTTCACTTGATCCTCGGTTCGAACTTAACTTAGTTTGCCTCTTGTATTGTGCTTTAATACTACATAACAACTCTATGGTATTTCAAAAATAGTCATGTGAATGATAAAATGAATTGTATTGTTGAAAACATGTTTGACTTATACTTGGAATAATTTCATAGTCTTTTAAAGTTTACTATTGAGGTTAAGCTACATTTGGAAATTGTAGCTGTCCACTTGATCCCATAATAGTCTCAACAATATGAAATTCTTCAAGATAAAAGCCAAACTAGCTTTTCACAGTAAAAAAATTCAATGTTTTAACATTCACATGATTATTTTTTGGTTATAACTTGGATTTAAAATACCAGAGGGTAAATGGTAACAAAAAAACTAAAGAGATGTTGAATGAACTATTACAAAGATTTATCAACCAGTCTATGAATTAGCTATTGTATAAAAACCATCCATTTTCGCTTGCCAAACATCATGGGTGTTTTTATTTATGAACTTATATCTTTGCTCTCTACCTATTCATTCTTCTTTGCTTCATCATTATTTCATTTATGAACTTATATCACTCCTTTTTGCTATTGCCCACTCTACGTTACTTTCCTGGACTATTCTCATAGATTCTTAGATATACACATAATAGAGTCAAACTACTTTTTCAAAAGCCCCCATCTTTTTCAAAAGACAACACACAGAGTTTTGCTAGCACTAACAAAAGTTAAAGAAAATAAAAAAGAAGAAGAAGAAGAAGAAGAGGACATTACCAGATTATAGATTGAAAGGCAACGTTGGTGACTGGGTCAGCAAGGAGAAGAAGAAGGCCAAAGATGTCAAGATGCCGAGCTCAAGAGGCAACAACCGATGAGATCATGAGAGAAAAAAGGAATGGCCGATGGCAAAATGGCGAAATGGAGTCCTGAGTCTAGATTCTGTCTTCTTGCCTCTGGAGAGTGGAGACTGGAAGTGGAAAGAATGAAAAAGGAATGAGGAAAGATCAAAGATTGAAAGCTGTCGGCTGAACTTCTGAAGCAATCAAGCAAAACCCTAAATGTCTGATATATTTATTTATATGTTATTTATATACTAAATGTAAAATGGCTGATATATATTATAAATATATATAAACAATTAAATTAATATATACACATAATATATAAATATAAATATATATATATAATACATTCGGGGCGGGGAGGACACTGCCTTGTCCCCACCCCGAACCCACCCTGTTCCCTAGTCAATCGTTGAATTGCCCGACCCGAATAGGTCGCTCTAGGCTGGGTTAGTCGGGTTCGGGTGGAAATTGCCATCCCTACCTTCATTAGAACGTCTAAGAAGAGAGCTTGGTTGGTGGTTGAGAGGGAAGGAGGGCATGGCCAAGGTGAAGACAAGCATATAGGTGTATGGGCAAGAGGAAGGGAAAATGAGGGCTAAAGAGTGGGTTTGGCTATTTATACTACAAGCCCAAATTACCACTTTGCCCTTTAGTCCAACCATAACTCACTTTTAGGTCCAAGAACCTAAGGGTAATTTTAAAAACATAATTTGAGCATCCAATACACCCTTCTTCCATAATTGCCCTTTCACGACCAGCTCTACCATCCTAATAAAAACTACCACAATTTTACTTTCATCACAAGGATTTTCACATCTCACACTAGTCCCTACATAGGGGCCTTAGTGTCATAACCCAACACTGTGACCTCCATAGAATATTTAACTCTTCACACAAACACAAATATGAATGCAAGATGAAATAATATACAAGATATTAAAATTTTACAATTAATTAATAAATAAAAGTTTTTAATCGGGTCCCCAAAATCTTATTTTGCAAAATTTATAGAATATTGTATTGGCCAAATCACTTCAAAACCAGAGGTATTACATACTCCAAACACCACACATCCTCATCACTTGTTCTCAATCTTTAGCACAAATGCTTCCCAAATTCTCAATTATCCCCTTTATCACTAAAGGGTTCCACATAGCAATTCTTATTTCAATTTAGTCTCTCCATCGACTTAATATTCATCTAATCCTCCTCGTGCCAGACGTACTCTCTCACCCCTTACCTTTTAACTTAACCACACATGTTGCCACATCAGAACATAAATTTCTGTCCTATTAAAATGGGAAAATTTCCCCCGTCCATCAACATTAATCTCTGAGAGCCTCGAGTATTACATGAACATACAAAATATAATCATTTGTATTACCAAAAGAATGCAATCATCCATATATTCATCAAAGAAGTTACCATGTTCTAAACTATTCCTTCAACAATAAAAAAGGGATGCAATATCTGGGAACATGGGTTTTAAAAAAGATCATGTGAAAGTAGTGATTATACATCTTTACAAAACCAACATCCATTTTTAGGTGACCTACAAGACTACAGAGCACTCTAAATATACCTATTAACCAAAATACAAATAAAGACCTACTTAAGCAAACGGGGAGGTCAACAACGAAGTTTCGCTACTCTTCTGGCAGACACTCTTCTTTAGTAGTAAAATTTGAAAATGTTAAACTACAGAGAGGGTAAGTTCCTTAAAACTTAGTGAGCATATAATTGTAATCATAAAAATAAATAACACTCTATCAAAATAATGGTTACATGCCCTTAGGGCCACAAGATCCCTGTGTTTCATACATGAAGCATCCAAGCCACATGATACAACATCATCATACCAAACCCAATCAATATACAAGAAACAATCTAAGCCATATGAGGTAATGCCATCATACCATGCTCACTCAACTTACAAGGATTATCCTGAACCATATGACGCAAATGCATTATAGCATTCTCACTCAACTTGCAAAGAGTATCCTAAGCCATATGAAGTAATGCCATCATACCATGCTCACTCAAGCCAATCACACCACAGCACAACGTATAATCTCAGCTTAGAAGATATAAGTCCCTACAATTCAGATGTCACACATACAACTTATTCAAGACTCATCAAATCATAAATTCTTATTCCACATGAGCATGCATTCATGATGTTAGTTCTATAAAATAAATTTGAACAAGGTTACCTACTCACCTTAACTCCAAGTTATGATTTATCGTGTTTCTATGTGATGCTTAAAGGGAAAAGTGTATTCAAGATATATTTGAGACAATCCTTATTGATTCCATCAAGAAAAGGAGGCAAGGAAACAAGAAGTTAAAGATTGAGGGGAAGAGGCTCATTGACTGCTGTAGCACCAAAACACAGAGACAGAGGGTCACTCTTTGCCTTTCATCGCTGGAGCACCCATCATTGGTGCTACACTACCCAAACACAGAGAAAATGGGTTGTTTTCTATGTGCCACTACTGCAGCGACCATCTTAGTGTTGCAACGCAAGCTCACAGAACAAGGTTATGAAAAGTTGCAAAATTTCATCATTCTTGCGTCCAAGCCTTTTCCTTTCAACTCCAAATCATTCCAAACCTTATTCCTAGCAATTTGGGTCATCAAATAGAAGTATGTATTAATTAAAAGCACTCTAAAACTTCAATCACAAGTTGGGCTCAAGATTTAAATCATTTTCCCTAAATATTTTTCTGATTTCGTGTTTGCTTACTTAAGTGCAAATCCCACTCTTAAATCCATAATTTTCACCCCAATCAACCCTCCAAATTGTTGAGGATCAAGGAAAGGAAAGTTTGGAAGCAAAGAAAACAAGTTTTAAAGTATAAAACAAGTTTGAAAATGATAGAAATATTAGAAAACTTGTCCTTACCCTAAATCTTGGAGCCTTTCGACGTGGAGGAGAGCCACTAGAGGCTAGAGGGATGTCAAAGAACAAGGAGGAAGAAAAGATTTGAGAGATTTTGGTAAATAGAAATTGGGAGCCAAAAGAGAGATGTGAGAACAGGGAAGTGAGCGTGTGTGTTGATGTGGTTGGAGGAGACTCACAAATTGGCAATGTGTAGGGGTTATAATACCATTTTACCATTCTCCCTTTAATGAATAAGCATGGGATCATGGGCAAAACAGGATATCCTTTGAGAACAAAGTTTTATTTACCCAACACATGCCACACTTAATCAATTTCACCATAAGTACATTAATAACATATCAAATAACCCCTACCATATTTCCACTAAACACCCTACTTTTCATATCTTTTTCAGTTAGGTCCTTCATGCAACTTGTTCATGTTATTTTAATTCCTTTGATGCATTACACATAACTAAAAATCATTTTTTTTTTCAGAAATGAACATCATGCACCACCATGCAACCACAAGTCACACATTCACAAACATTACAAAATTGATGCAAATCAAAGCTTGGAACAGTTGAATTCAAGTACTTCAAGGGATCCATTGCATTTTTTGAGTGGACTAATAATGAGAGCATGAGCTAAAACAATCAAAGAAGCATTAAATGGGCTTGTTCAAGAGTGGGTTGAGCAAATTCCACTTGAATTTAAGTTAAACAATGATCAAAATGTGCTTAACATCATTTGGGCTAAAAATGGAGCTGTTGATGGAATTTTGGGCCAAAATACTACACCACACAAGCACAGTACACACTAATACATCACACAAGCATAGTACATACCATCCATTAACCATTCACTAACTAATAACCAACCTGTCCACAAGCATAACAATTGCAAGATTGCTTACCTCTTGTAGGCAAATCAATCTTATTATGTGTGGAGCTTCACATCACAAGTATTCCAATCCATAAAAGGTAATGTACTAGTATTACAAGCAATTGCAATATTATTCTATATTCATTCCCCTCACATGTATTATAATTCAAGTACTACACTTCTACCAACATAATCAGCACACTCAAAACTCAAAGGTCCTTCTCATACAAGAACCCTTTATCATATATAATCCCACATAATGCCATTTCTAAATCAATAATATATTTATATCAATAAACCATACATTACAAGAAATTCAAGGGTCCATAAAGATGAGATCGCTAACTATAGAAAAGTAGACTCAAGGAGTTTTCAAATAAAACTTATATCATTAGAAACTAGAATCAAATAACTTTCCAACAATATAAGATTTGCTAACAATGGAGTTCAGATAAGAGAGTTATGACCATTTGAAAATTGACTAGAAAGTATTCTATGAACCAATGTTGTAGTGCCTAATTCTGGAGTTGTAGTGGTAGATCCTCCATTTTTTCACCATTGCAGGGGCCAGCGATACCTCTGCAGCAATGAGAGGCAGACTTGTATCTCTAGATTCTCAAAAAAGGTCCTTTCTCAATTTTCTCTCATTCCTAAATCATTCCTTGACCATTATACATGATTCTTTCCATCAAACTTCAATTTTAGATGTTAGAAATCATCCCCAAACTTGAAGTTATGGAAAGTCATCCCCAAACTTAAAATCTAAGTTGTTTTCAAAGATTCCACCCCAAATCACCATTTTCTCCATCAATACCTAGCTTTTTCTCTCAAAATCTGACATAGAGTTCAATCCACTCAAAGTCCCTCTTTTGCAATGATTCTCTATGAATTTCTTGTTCCAAATTCATCAACATAGCAATGGGAAGGGTTAAGAGCAACGCCCAAACCAAAAGACTCCTATTCAAGACCAATCTTAGCCTAAATATCCTCAAACTCAAAAATTGTAGAATAAGGGAAAATAATGCAAACTCACATCATATTCATGTCCTTTAAGCCGAAAGGAAGTCACCACAGCCGAACTTTCACTAGAATTGTCATGACCTAAAAATGGGGCATGTGACTGGCATAGGGCTTAGGGGTAGTACCTTTGGCACCTGTATGCCTCAACATATACCAACAACAACTATATCCTTAGAACCAGAATTCCACTTAATTTACATCATTCGACAATGCTTATTAGTTTAGTATGGTTACATAATGTTGTACAACATTACCGAATTTAGCAGATAGAGAGATTTAAATTTTGAAGGGAATAAATTAATTACTTAAGATTTACATTATACAACTCTTGCAAGAACCTAGATGACCTATATGACTATAAAGCTTTTCTAGATAGAACATAAACATACTCATATGCAAGAATACTAACTCAAATCAAGAGGGTTGAGCAAAGAGTACCACTACTCCTCCGACAGTTACCCTTCTCATGTGTAAATGACATCTTAGACACAAAGACATAGCGAAGTTGGATCAACTACACGACTTCCGGGTAGTATCTGAAACTGTAGGGGTATGAGTCAAAACTCAGTGAGAGAGAATAACCGTATAACAATATAAGGACAACACAAGGATCATGAAAATGACAATTACAATAATGATATATACATGAAAAGATATATACATATATATACTCACAACCTTTCAACCAATGGGTCCCAATCACATATAAGATATCCACCATATTGGGAAATGAGACACCATTTCCTAGAAGGTACTTACTCATATTGTTGAATAACATTATAACGATACAGAAATTGAAGTCATCACAATATAATACAAGACACACATCATCTTGGCATTCAATGATAACACATTTCTTAATTCCTACTATAATATGATCATTTAATTTCATCACACATGTATGTCGAGCAACATGCATAAAGTACATACACATGATCAATATCAACAGGTCCACAATCTCACAAAGGCCAGAGGCCAATCGATTCTTAAACAACTCAACGACCACACCACATAGGCCCTTACTGTGCGCGAAGCAACGTGAGACCAAGAACATCGAATCCTAACTGTGCCTTTTATAATAACCATAATTACATAGAAGTTGGAAGCCAATTGATTCCTAAACAACTCAACGACCATAATGCGTGGGCCCTTACTGTGCATGCAGCAACGCGAGACCAAGGATATTGAAGCACGACCATATACTCATGTACACAACACCAATGCACAATATAGGCTCTCACATGACATAATACATACAAGTCGTATCATTCAAGCCAATCTCAGTTGCACATTTACTACATGATAACTAAGTATATATCAAAAACTTGAATGTCGTCAGTCAACTTGATATTTGTATACAAAGGTACTAGTCCACAACTAATTAAACATAGACACAATGTACTGTGGGTGAATTGGAAAGGTATTCCCATATTTATTTTAACCGGTAAGTTATGCAATATCATTTGCAGGCTTTACATGCACACAAGCATCCTTAAACACGAATAAATTAATTATGCTCTTAAATCATACCTTTGAGGAATTTCAAAACTTAATGTCTTTACATGAAGGATAAAATATAATCATAGCAAATAATTCCAATTTCAACTCATCATAGCCTCAATTACCATATAACATTTCAGTTAAATCATATAACTCAACCTATTTGCCTAGAGAGTGAAGATGGAAGTCATACCTTAAGTCTTTACTTGCTTTCCATACATGGGTATACTAATCATGCCTCTTTTCACATACACATTGAAATCTATTACAATAATACACTTTCTTGGAGTGGTAATGATGCTTATACATAGGTATATATATATATAATACCAATTACATCTCTACACATATACTTTCAGAAAATATACTACTATATTCTTATAAGAACAATTAAGGTTTAAGATTTTAACACTCCCTCACCTTGGCTTTGATTTACTCTTACAATATTTCCCAAGTAGTAAGAAGGTCCCAAGGCTTTATGCAACACCTAGGGAATCCAAAGAAAAAGAGAGGGGATCAAAATCTTGAATTTTGGTAGCATTCTCGGTCAGGTTGGCACCCCTTTATAGCATAGGGCACCCGAAGTCTGAGCAAAATGTGACCCTCACGGATTCTCACCCAAATTCACCCTATATCCACCTTTTTGATCCAAAATACTTCATGGATCTTTAAATGGTTGAGATTGGGTGTTTAAGAGGCCAAAATCTCGGTCATTAATCATGCAAGCATGAATACCATAACCAAAAACAACATTGAACTATAATCTAACAAATTCTTTTAAGCATTCTTCCAACATACAAAAATTTAAGCAATCTAACCATTTGGGTTTTCCTAAGATATTTACCAATCACAATCTTGGAGAAGTGGGAAGAGGAAAAGATTTTAGAATGCCATTCTATCCAACATTAGAGTTTCCCAAAAAAATTCCCTAAATTAACTTAGGGTTTCTACTATCTATGCTTGGAGCAAAAGAGGAGGAAGAGAGAGTAAAACCACATACTAATCTTTTCCCTTGAAGCTTGGATGGCTCCTTCACACGCAATGGCTAGTTGAAGGTGGAAGAGAAAGGTCCCATGGCTCTGAAGTTGGGAGGCATCGTGAGGGAAGAGTGAATGAGGGGAAAGAATGGTCATGTGTGTATTTAAGAGGGGTATGGGGCTTACTATATTTTTCCATTCAGTTTGGTCCTGATAACTTCAATAAGGACTTTGAATCATTAATAGGACACCCAAAACTTTATGCACAAATATACCAACCTTTCCACCACTTTAGTTTATTTTATTTTTTTTATTCTTCCACTTTGGTCCGTCACAGTACCTTAAATCCCACTAAGGCATTACTTCTGTCGTATTCATACACTGACTCCATAACACAACCTCATAGGTCCAATCTTCCTTAGGGATTCCTTTTGACTCTTTCTCAAGAAAGGTAGACGATTTCTTTTTCTATTCATTTTGGTCCCAGAATAGCATTCTACAACTGTAGCCTTGCGTTCCTTCTCCTAATAGGATTTCACTTGATTTAGAGCATGTTTAAAATCCCTCATTATACTGTTGGGACCCTTTGTTCGCTGTCTAATACTTACCAAAATGTGAAAAATTTTCATCTATTCAAAAATTCACATTTTTTTGTTACATAGAAATACCTAGGGTATTACATTACTTCCCCCTTAACAAAATTTAGTCCCTGAATTTCATCAACAATAATTTCTCATTTCAAAGGTGCTATCTTGGTTCTCGAAATACATTTGCAACTTTACTCACTAGAACTTGTTCCTTGTCTCAATATGTTAATTCCTTTTTCAGAGGTATAGAGTATTTTAGAGTCACACTTTTATCATTAGAGACACCTAATTGTATCTCCCAAGGGGTACCCAAGAATGACTATGAAGTACTCATTTGGTGCTCGTCCATAGTCGAGGAATGCAATACGAAATTAGATAAAGTTTTCCTGAATTTGTGCTAGTTCCTTATCACTTATCACTTTTATAGAGTAATTCCTTATCGTTTATGATACTTAACATATATATACTTACTTTTGCACTTACGGGACCACTCCTAAGGGACTTGTTCAATGGAGGTTACTCAAACATGGCCAATCCTATCTAGCTATGTTCATACCACAATTTAATGCCATAGGGCTTAGATACATACAGATATAAGAGTCATAAGGATGACCACACCTCGAGCTTCATCTTACCCTTGTATAAGGATGCACATGTTATGACTGTATAATCAATCATTGTAAATGATTCCATCAAATTCTTATCTTGGGAGGTGGATAAATTACATTCACATATGCACATTCACAAAACATGCCACAACATTTTAATAAGATCAATTAAATACATTTTCTTTGCTCGCATATGAGCTTTATTTCATGCATGAATCATCCAAATGTTAGGCCTCAAGAACCATCATTTGCTTTGATGGCCTTACCTATTCACAATAACACTAAAGCCTGGGTTGCTGGGACTAGTGATCCATCAAGCCTTTCATCGTTCGAGTCACTTATGAACTAGTACTCCACCAAGCCCTGACACTGTATAGGTTACTTATGAATCATAGTCACCACTCATCCCTATTGCCTAAATTCATCATTACCGGCTCGTGTATGATCAGTTACACCTTCTAGCTAGCATAGTGCATGCTGAGACCTTACACCTCAAACTAAGCTCATATCACTAACTATGCCATGACTGTCATGTCTCTCACTGTAATATATGTTATCATCTTAAGACATTTGTCATCGTTCGGTTATACCCATATGATCATCTTCCGATCATCTATATAATCCAATAAGTATATATAGGGCTTAACACAGAGTAGTATGATGCATCATTTACCATTTTCAAAATTGTTTAGCCATTTTTCGAACACCTAATTTTGTACTTGTCTTACCAAGATGTTTCATGGTCCTAACCACTCTTATGACCTTGTCATGACATACTCATCTTAACACGTGTCTCATCTAGTCTTTCATTCAGCTAGGTGACAAGTACACCAAGGCATCTTCTCACATTTCACAATGTATATTTGAATCTTTACTTAGTCTGTGCTTGGAGGCTAGAACAACATTGCAAAGTGCTAGGCCACATTTACCCTAAGGTTTCTGTGCCCTTCACAACTCATCACACTTGTTGGCGATCCTTATTCCCTTTCGAAATCTCGCAGGTACCCCAAGTCTTAAAACTTGGTCGTCCTATCAAGGTACGTTCTCTTATCATACACTTACAGTCTTCTGTTAGTTCTTCTATCTCCGTTAGAGATGCCAGCCAATTACACTTGACAGAATGTACCTCGACTACCTGAGACATTCTGATACAACATTGTGAGGAGGTATAAACACCAAAGACAATAGCTTTGACATTCCTACAAGGCCTTTAGAGGAACCTCTTCCTATGGTTGTGTCGCGGTTCATAACAATATAAGAGGGCCTACCAAAGACACCTTGCTATGTTGTCTATAGGGGACCTAACAAACCTGCTTTGATACTATCTTTGTCACGACCCAAAAACTAGGCATATGACTGGCACGAGACCTAGGGGCAGTACCCTTGGCACCCGTAAGCCTCGACATATACCAATGACAACTATCTCCTTAGAACCAGAATTCCACTTAATTGACATTATTCGATAATGCTTATTAGTTTAGTACAATCACATAATATTGTACAACACTACCTTTAGCAAACATGAAGATTTAAATTATGAAAGGAATACATTAATTACTTAAGATTTACATTATACAAGTATTGCTAGAACCTAGATGACCCATAGACTATAGAGCTTTTCTAGACGGAACATAAACATACTTATATACAATAATGCTAACTCGAATCAAGAGGGTTGAGTAGAGAGTACCACTACTTCTCTAATGATTACCCTTCTTATGTGTAAATGACATCTCAGACACAAAGAGATAATAAAGATGGATCAATTGCACAACTTCTGAGCAGTACCTGAAACTGTAGGGTTATGAGTCGAAACTCAATGAGAGAGAATATCCCTACAACTATATAAGGATAACAACAAGGATCATGAAAACAACAATTACAATAATGATATATATATATATATGAAAAGATATGTATAAATATATATATATATATATATATACTCACAACCTTTTAACTAATGGGTCCCAATCACTTATAAGATATCTAAAGGCAAAGAGAGAGAATTAAAATATTGAATTTTGAGTGATGGTATCGATCCTTGGGCTCCAACCATCATTTCTTCTGCAACAGAGGGCGCTTAAAGTCTAGACAAAATGTGACCTTCATGGATTCTCCCCCAAATTCACTATAAGTCCACCTTTTTGATCCCAAATACTTCATAGATCTTTAAATGGTTAAGGTTAAGTGTTTAAGAGGCCAAAATCTTTGTCATTAATCATGCAAGCATGAATACCATAACCAAAAACAACATTGAACCATAATCTAACAAGTTCTTTCAAGCATTCTTCCATCATACAAAAATTTAACCAATCTAACTATTTGGGTTTTCCTAAGATGTTTACCAATCACAATCTTAGAGATGAGGGAAGAGGAAAAGAGTTTAGAATGCTATTCTATACAACATTAGAGTTTCCCCTAAAAGAAATCCCCAAATTAACTTAAGGTGTCTTCTATTCAAGCTTGGGGTAAAAGAGGAGGAAGAAAAAGCAAAACCACTTACTAATCTTTTCCCTTGAAGCTTGGATGGCCCCTCCATATGCAATGGCTGGCCAATGGTGGAGGAAGAAGGTCCCGTGGCTCTAAAGTTGGGAGGCATCATGATGGAAGAGTGAATGAGAGGAAAGAATAATCATATGTGTATTTAAGAGGGATGTAGAATCTACTACATTTTTCCATTCAGTTTTTGTCCTTAAAAAGATAACTTCAATAAGGACTTTGAATCATTAATAGCACACCCAAAACTATACTTTTGTAAAATATGCACAAACATGCCAACCTTTCTATCCTACTTTTTTTTTATTATTTTTTATTCTTCCACTTTGGTCCCTCATGGTACCTCAAATCCCACTAAGGCCTCACTTTTGTCGTATTCATACATTGACTTCATAATACAACTTCATAGGGTCCAATCCTCCTTAGGGATTCCTATTGACTGTTTCTCAAGAAAGATAGACATTTTCTTTTTCTATTCATTTTGGTTCCTAAATGGTATTCTACAACTGTAGCCTTGCATTCCTTCTCCTAACAAGATTGCACTTGATTAAAGCATGTTTGAAATCCCTCATTAAGTTGTTGGGACCCTTTGCTCATCGTCTAATACTTACCAAAATGTAAAAAATTTTCATTTATTCAAAAATGCACATTTTTTTGTTATGCAGAAGTACTTGGGGTATTACAGGAATTCTAGGTGGAAGTGGGAGTGAAGGAGTTGGATGAGTTTTTATTATATAAAACATAAATTGCTATCTTGCCCTTCCTTATTTCTATTATCCATATTTTGACCTAAAGTAAAAAATATCTGACCATCACACACTTCGTAGAATCACAACCTTACTGTCATCCCAAAATATTATTTTCAAAAACACAAATTTTACTACACTTTACCATCCGACTTGTCAATTCCATATTCCTTTCACTTCGGTCTATACACAAGGACCCCTATCAAATTTGCCTCGTTACACCCATCCCATAATAGTTGACTATTAACCATTGGCATACTTATGCCTATAACTACCCCCAAACACAAACAAAATATTGTAACACTCACACCTAGTCTCATATTTCCACTATTATTTGATGAAGGTAAAGTTTTTAATCCGACCATCGATTTTATTTTATTTTTTTGTCGTACAAATCATAAAGAAATGCATCATTTTAGGTACCTTAAAACCATAATATTATAGTATTATCCCCTTAAAGAAATTCGGTCCCTGAATTTCCATAACACAAAACAAAAAGTAGTAATGTATCTTACCATGTTTCTATTTTTCTTCTTCCAGTATGTTGTTTCACCATAGAGATGGTCCCGTCCTAATATTCCTTCCAAAGTGTTCCCTTTAAACTAAGATTCTTTCCTCTATCCATTCAAGATAACTTTCAATGTTTATGAATCACCTAAAGTTAGGTGACTGAGCACAAAACGAGTGGATATCCTCCCCGCACCACTCAAGGAATACCCAATGTTTGCCTGCCAAGCCCACTGATAGGACCACATAATAGGTCACTCTATAATTCATTATATTAGCCCTTCATATTTCAACATGCTTATCGAGTCTCGTCTTCCTCTGTCTCAATTCTCTATTCCCCCTCTAAGGTGATGTCTCTAAGGATGCTATATCCCTAATCCTAATTTCTAGGCTGGTAGCATATTGTGTACCACTTAGGTCCATTCATATGCACAAAAAGCAACTTAATGTCTGTGGAGCACTATTTTTCTCCATAGCCATCCCCACATAGGTTATGGATTTAGAAGATAATCCATTACACCCAAATTGTGCATGCCATCACTGCTCAATTACTTTAGAATCCATCACTGGCTAAATGAACCATGCTAACATATATATATATGTCCAACTGGCTCGTAGGCCTTTATCGAGGTATTCATGTTCACATATACATATACCATGCCATGATGTTTACGCATAGGTTATATAAGCCACGCATTATCTAATAATAATGTCGTCAACGTGCACATTATCACATAACATCATCATTATCTCCGTACTCAACCTTTTTTCCATTCCATATTGCCAACTATCTATAGTGCAAGCCAAAGCATAAATCCACGATATCATATTCCTCTTATGCCAAAACAACTTGTTCATAATGCACCCAAACATCATGTATATAGCTCTACCAAAGAGACTTGTGGTTGTTATATATGGATTAAGAATTTCAACAACCAAGTAACAAGATAGAATAAAAGCCCCTTCACATGAATATCCTTCACTAACTATGTACTCCACGTTCACAACATCATTCCTTCTCCTAGAATATCACAGCTACTCATGCATTCACACATCCTGTTGTCTCTCCTTCCATACTTAGAGTCTATCTAAGCATTACATTATTCAAGTATCTAGATTCAACACATAGGGGAGTTCACTCGGTGTGTCCTCTGATATCGGGCATTTTTATATACTTTTTAGTCCCTATCTTAGTTCTATTGCTATTTCAATGTTGCCAACTCTCCTATTTTATTATATTTTGAATTTATTGGGTGTAAATTATTTATAGAATTAATATGATTCAAATTCATAATTTTATCCCAATTAATTCATGTGCTTAATTTCAGATCTAATTATTGGAGAGAAAAATGCTGACATGGACGTTTTGCTTACTTGGAGGCTACCTAGACATGGTAACTGGGCATTGAATGGTTAACTAAGGTTGACTGGATTTCTGGTCCCCACTATTCTACACTTTACAGCAAAGGGGAATGTAATTTTTGTTTTGACAGTATGGACCTCTTGTAGCAATCAATAGCTGACAGAAACAACAAAGTAGTAGAGTAATTTGTCTGCTGCTGTTGCCACTTTTTTGTTATTGTCTTGCTGCACACTTCATGTAAGAAGCACCAAGGAGGCATCCAAGAGGCATCTAGGGTAGAATATTCTCTAAGGCATTAAAGGCATCAGTTTTTAAAAATCAGAGGACACTTTTATTTTCTAAACTTCGCAATTTTTGTAACTCTCTCTTACACTATGTTTTCCTTCTTCTGTTTTGCTGTCCTGCTCTCATGGAGGGCTAAATCTCCATTGTAATAAGTCACTAGGACCTTGGGATGTTTTAGCTTGAACTAAAAGTGCAAGATAAGTGTTTTATTCTTCATTTCATCTCATTTCGTTTCCGTTTTGCTTATATGTTTATGTTGCTGTCAGATTTTGGTTTGAATTTGAAAGAGCATAAACAAATTTATATATGAGATATAACCTTGCTTGACTGATTAGAAAAGTAAGTGAAACGAAATGGCTAGTTAGATGATATTTAACTTGATTTGGTTGAGGCTTTCCTTTGAAATGTGTCTAGTTATAGTTAATGAAGATATTCTTGGCTATAGTTAGTAGTATTAAATTCTGGATGTTACTCTGGAATCATTCTTTTTTATAAAGAACCAAGTGGCAAAATGAGAACAAAACTGAATCAATGAGCTAAGTGATGATGGTGCACTCCCATAAATCCTAGTGGCTGGTTGCATGGTTTTCTATTATTGTCAAACTTGTTCTGCTGATATTTTGCTGCTGTTGTTCATTGTTGCTGTTTTGTTACCACTTATGTTATTACTGTCAACAAAATCCCCCCCATGTTTATGTGCTTTTAATTTGTGTTAAGGTGTTCAGAATAACTAATTAGTAATTAGAAGTGAGGCTCCTTGAGTGAATACGACTTGGAGACCACTATACCGCAAGATTGCCACGAATTCAATTCTGGGCGATTCGGCATCGTAGTGGCATGAACCAGAATTTTGGCGCTGTTGCCGGGGAGCCAATTCATTTCCTAGTTATCTAATTAGTTGTTTAAGTGTTTGCTTGCTTAATTTTAAATTATTTAATATTGTTGAAACGGTTTACAAGTTTTGAGTTTTATCAGTTACTATTCATAGGCAAAAAACTAACTATCTCCGATTGACCTCAAAATTGGTATACCACTAGTTTTTGGCATTTTAACCAAGTTCTGACCCCTTGATCATCCAAAGGATCATCTCGGGCAGCCATTTTGCCAAATTCCATCGTTTAGGCCTCATTTTCTATTTTTTTAATATTTTTTTGATTTTTCTAATTAATTGTGATTTTTAGTGTGATTTTTGTAGTTTGAATTTTTGAATTCTGTTTTTTGTGTTTGTCTCTCCAATTTGTGAAGGATTTTTCCATGAAAAATCAGATATTTCTGAGATACTTCAATTTTTAGTGATTTTCATCGGTTGGAGTCTTGTGTAGTGATTTAGTTGTTTTTATTGTTTTTATTGTTTTCTTGTGAATTTTTGCCTTTCCTAGTATATGAGAAGGTCTGGTCACGTGGACTTACTACCTTTTGATCCAGAAATTGATAGAACCTTCCATAGGGTAGTAAGAAGCAATAGCATTAGGACTAGTATAGTTTCTGAACTTATTTCTGAAATTGTTGAGCTTGCTGTCAATAGCATAGAAGTAGGATCAGATTTTGAATTTGATATTGTGTTTGAGTCAACTGATTTTGAGTTAGCTGGGACAACTAGGATGGATAATCAAAATGCACAAGTGCCTTAAAATAGGCAAGAACAATCCATTAAAGAGTTGATTGCACCTGATATACATTATCAACCATTGTGCATAAATTATCCTAAGTTGGATGCTAATTTTGAACTGAAATCTGGTCTAATCCATTTGTTGCCTAAGTTTCATGGTCTTGCAGGAGAAGATCCGCACAAGCACTTGAAGGAGTTTCACGTTGTCTGCTCTACTATGAGACCACATGGAGTTGGAGAAGAACAGATCAAATTGATAGTCTTTCCCTTCTCTTTAGATGGGGCAGCCAAGGATTGGCTTTACTACTTGCCCACTGCCTTAATTACAAGATGGGATGAACTGAAGAAGATGTTCCTAGAAAAATTCTTCCCAGCCTCAAAAACAGCAGCAAACAGGAAAGACATCAGTGGGATTAGACAAGCAAGTGGTGAATCATTACATGAGTACTGGGAGAGATTTAAGAAGCTGTGTTCAAAATGTCCCAACCATCAAATTTCAGAGCAGCTTCTCATCCAGTATTTCTATGAGGGATTACTGCCTATGGACAGATACATAGTTGATGCAGCTGTTGGTGGGGCATTGGTGGATAAGACTCCTGCTGCAGCAAATGAATTTTGGCCAAGATGGCCCAAAATGCACAACAGTTTGGCACTAGACTGAATGATCCAGTAGTAATTACTGTCAATGAAGTGAGAATACCTCCCATGGAGCAACAAAAGATAGAAAATAAATTGGAAGAGTTAGCTTCAATGGTGAGGCAATTGGCATTAAATCAGAGAACACAACAACAAGTCATTCCTCATTCAGTCTGTGGTATTTGTTCCCTGAATACCCATCATATTGATCAGTGCCCTCAGCTGCAAGAGACCCCAACTGAGTCATGTGCTGGTATATTCCCTAGTAGATCCATGCAGCCACAACAACAGAGATATGACCCCTATTCCTCCACCTACAACCCTGGGTGGTATGATAATCCAGCTTTCAAGTATGGGAATACCTCTAACCCCCTTTACCAGCCACTCCATGCAAGATACAATCAACCTGAACCTAGCCATACACCTCCTCCAGCACCCAAGAAACCTGAGCCTAGTCTTGAGGATCTAATAAAGCAACTGACTGCCAATACTCTTTAGTTCCAACAGAGAACAGAAACCAATATGCAGAATTTGGAGACTAAGATTGGTCAATTAGCCACAACAGTCAATGAGCTGAAAAGTCAAGGTTCAGGGAGTTTGTCATCCCAACTAGTGATCAACCCAAGAGGCAATGTGAGTGCCATCATCTTGAAGAGTGACAAGCAAGTAGACAGTCTAGCTTCTGAATCTAAACTAGAAAAATCAAATGTCCAGCAAAGTGTTCCTTCATCTTCAACTAGTGAGCAAAATAAAAAGGATGAAGAAGTGGTTTAGAAAATTCCTCTTCCTTTCCCTAATAGGCAGACTCAATCAAGGAAAGCTTCTAAATCTGACATGGATAAAGAGATCATGGAGACCTTCAGAAAAATAGAGGTTAATATCTTACTTTTGGAAGCCATTAAGTAAATCCCCAAGTATGCCAAGTTCCTCAAAGTGTTATGTACTTATAAGAGGCGTTTAAGGGGTAATGAGAGAGTCAATTTGGGGAGAAATGTGTCTGAACTCATCCAACCACCTATGCCACCCAAGTGCAAAGACCCTGGAACTTTCACAATACCATGCACAATAGGCAACATGGAGTTCTCCAATGCTATGCTGGATTTGGGAGCCTCAATCAATGTTATGCCCAAATCAGTATACTCAAGCCTCAAGATTAGTGTTCTTTAATCAACTGGAGTGATTGTCCAACTTGCCAATAGGAGCACAGCACATCCAGCAGGAGTTCTAGAAGATGTCTTGGTAAGAGTTAAAGATCTCATTTTTCCTACTGATTTTTATGTGCTTGATATGGAAAATGATAATACTCCTGGCCATGCACCATTAATTCTTGGTAGACCTTTTTTGAAAACTGCAAAAACCATTATTAATGTGCATGAAGGGACTTTGTCAATGGAGTTTTCTGGCAACAAAATTGATTTTAACATTTTAGATGCCATAAAACATCTTATGGAAAAACATTCCAATGTGCATGTGGTTAACTTTTTGGATTACTTAGTTGATGAGGCATGTGATGATTTCCAAACTGAATTATTTCTGATTTTCCTGAATTTTCTGATTTGGTATATGCCTTTGAATGCAATTGTGCTGGTTCTGAATTCTGTCATGCTTGCACTGAAATTGAAAATTCTCTAATTGCTGACAATTCTGAATTGCATTATAATTTACATAATGGTTTGGATTCTGATATGCATTCTGATTCTGTAATTTTCTCTAGCTTAGACTTAGATTCTGTTTCTGTTTTAGGTAGTTGTAGGTGTAGTGATTTAAACTGTAATGTTGTACATTCTTCATCTCTTTCCTCTTGTGCTGCTAACCCTTCCTCCTCTTTAGCCAAGGATTCTGTCTTTGAGCAATCTGAATTTGTAGGTGCCTCCTTGGATGTAACTCCATAAAAACTGATTCCATCCTCCATCTAACCACCTGCATTGGAGTTGAAGGCTTTACCAGAAAACCTCAAGTATGCCTTCCTAGAAGTAGGAGACCAGCTTCCAGTGATTATAGCCAACAATCTAGAGCCTGATCAAGAACAAAAATTGATAAGTTTACTGAAAATGAACAAGAAGGCAATTAGGTGGACTCTAGCAGACATTCCTGGGATTAGTCCTTCTG
The DNA here is from genome assembly GCA_037074585.1 of Biancaea sappan. NCBI lineage: Eukaryota > Viridiplantae > Streptophyta > Magnoliopsida > Fabales > Fabaceae > Biancaea > Biancaea sappan. The sequence goes on from CM073490.1 coordinate 68,543,675, forward strand.
TGTGCATGCATTGCATTCTTCTTGAAGAAGAGACTAAACCAGTTAGGCAGCCCCAAAGACAACTTAACCCCATGATTCTTGATGTGGTCAAGAAGGAGGTAAGTAAGCTCCTCCAAGCTGGCATTATTTATCCTATCTCTGATAGTAAGTAGGTGAGTCCGGTACAAGTAGTGCCAAAGAAAATCGGGGTAACTGTTATAGAAAATGAAAATAATGAGCTAGTACCCACTAGATTGCAAAATAGTTGGCGTGTTTGTATTGATTATAGGAAGTTGAACCAAGCAACTAGAAAAGATCATTTTTCTCTTCCTTTTATTGATCAAATGCTTGAAAGACTTGCTGGAAAGTCTCACTACTACTTTCTTGATGGTTTTTCTGGATATTTTCAAATTCACATTGCACCCGAAGATCAGGAGAAGACTACCTTCACCTGTCCCTTTGGTACTTTTGCATATAAACGCATGCCATTTTGTCTCTGCAATGCACCTGGCACTTTTCAGAGATGCATGATAAGTATATTTTCTGACTTATTAGAAGATTGCATGGAAGTGTTCATGGATGATTTTTCTGTTTATGGAGACTCATTTGATGCATGCTTGAAAAATTTGGAAAGAGTACTTGATAGATGCATAGAAAAGAATTTGGTTTTGAATTATGAGAAATGCCATTTCATGGTAGAGCAAGGGATAGTCCTAGGCCATATAGTGTCATCACATGGCATAGAAGTAGATAAAGCTAAAGTTGATGTTATATCCTCTTTACCTTACCCCGCTTCTATGTGGGAAGTTCGCTCTTTTCTTGGCCATGCAGGATTTTATAGAAGATTCATCAAGGACTTCAGTAAGATCGCTCTACCCCTATCTAAACTCCTCTAAAAAGAAACTGATTTCATTTTTAATGATGCTTGCAGGTCAGCTTTTGATGAGTTGAAGAAGCAACTTACCTCCCCTCCTATCATCCAACCTCCACGTGGGGGCTTCCCTTTTAGCTCATGTGTGATGCCTCAAATTTTGCTGTGGGAGCAGTACTTTCACAAAGAGTAGAGAGGAAGTTGCATGTCATAGCTTATGCATCCCGCACTCTTGATTTAGCTCAATCAAATTACACAACCACGGAGAAGGAGTTTTTAGCAATTGTTTTTTCTTTAGAAAAATTTATATCATATTTGCTTGCCTCCAAAGTAATTGTATTTTCTGACCATGCAGCACTGAAATATTTGTTGAAGAAACCGGATACAATGCCAAGATTGCTTAGATGGATGCTACTCCTCCAAGAATTTGATGTGGAAATCAAGGATAAGAGTGGAGCAGAGAATGTAGTAGCCGATCATTTAAGTAGGCTTTTGGAGCCTCCTTTGGAGCATCTTCCTATTAGAGATCACTTCCCAGATGAGTGTTTTTCCCTTTTGCATGGTATTAGTGAGCCTTGGTATACTGATTTAGTGAATTATCTTGTTGCATTTGAATTGCCTGCATACCAAAATAAACATCAGTTGAACAAATTAAGAAGCAAGGCTAGGTACTATGTGTGGGATGACCCTTATTTATGGAAGATTTGTAGTGACCAAATTGTTAGGAGATGTGTTCCAAATCATGAATTTGCATCTGTGCTGAATTTTTGTCATACTCTTGCATGTGGTGGACATTTTGGTCCCCAAAGAACAGCTAGAAAAATGTTAGATTCTGGTTTATATTAGCCTACTTTGTTTAGGGATGCCTATGATTTTTGCAAGAACTGTTCTAGGTGTCAAAGAACTGGAAATGTGTATAGAAGAAATGAAATGCCTCAACAACCTCTCCTCTTTTGTGATATCTTTGATGTTTGGGGTATAGATTTCATGGATCCTTTTCCTATTTCTTTTGGCTTTATGTATATCTTGGTTGCTGTGGATTATGTGTCGAAGTGGGTGGAGGAAAAAGCCACTCGAACTAATGATTCTATTATTATTGTAGACTTTCTTCGTTCACATATTTTCTGCATGTTTGGTATCCCCAAGGCTATAATCAGTGATCAAGGATCACACTTTTTCAATAGAAACATGCAAGGGCTATTAAAGAAATATGGAGTGGTGCATAAAACCTCTACACCTTATCACCCCCAAACCAATGGGCAAGCCGAAGTCTCCAACCGAGAGATAAAGCAAATATTAGAGAAAATTGTACAGCCCAATAGAAAAGATTAGAGCAAGAGGCTTGAAGATGTGCTTTGGGCCAATAGAACCTCTTTCAAGACTCCCATCGGCATGTCTCCATACCGTTTAGTATTTGGTAAAGCATGTCACTTGCCGGTGGAGATTGCACACAAGGCATATTGGGCGGTTAAGCAATGCAATATGGATATGACCCTAGCCGGTAAGGAAAGGAAGTTACAAATTCAAGAATTAGAAGAACTAAGGCTAGCGGCTTATGATAATGCGTGCATCTATAAAGAGAGGACAAAAGCTGTACATGATCAAAAAATTGAGAAAAAAGAATTCCAAGTGGAAGACAAAGTCCTTCTCTATAATTCTTGCCTCAAGCTAATGCCCGGTAAGCTTCACTCTAGATGGGTTGGCCTTTTGTTATTACTAATGTCTTTCCTTTTGGTGCAGTAGAAATTCAAAATGAGGCCACCAACAAGCAGTTCATGGTAAATGGGCAAAGGTTGAAGAAGTTCTACGAAGGCTTCAAAGAAGAAACTGTAGAGGAAATCCAACTCTATAATGTTCTAGCTCCATGATAAGGCTGTACTCTTTCCTTCCTTTTTAATTTATGTCCTCTTCATTTTATTTGATGTTTGGTAATAATTTGCATTAAGGACAATGCAATGTTTAAGTGTGGGGGGAGAGAATTTAATTGAAGCTGATTTTCAAAAAAAAAAATTTTCCTGCTGTCTCCTCTGTTTTCTCTATTTCTGTCCAGAATTTTTGAGCTGTCTTGAATGAATTTTCTGTACTAATTGGCTACGAATTTTGCTAGTTTCTTTACATGTTTTTAAAGCTTTATATGTCTTCTAGCTGTAGAATTTTATTTGGTGTCTTTCGCATTTGTTTTGGTGTAGTTTTGTGTCAGTAAAGCTGAGTCGCCAGAATTTCTGCAGAATTTGGTGTCTGTCCGAATTTGATGCTCTATTTTTGAAAAATTGATGAAGTTTTTGCGTGAAAGCATGTATGGTGAAATAGCTTAAGTTGTGAATTGACTTAGCATGAAAAGAATTCAGTCTTCTTTTCTAAGGAACTCAAGTAAAATGGCAATGACGTTGTTTTTTTTAATGAATTTTTAGTAATAGTCTTTAAACAGTGAGAATTTGAGCCTTCACTGCAAAATAATATTCTTTCTTGTTGTGTGTATTCCCTATCATGATTTTTACTCTAGAATTTGTCTTGAATCTTTGTTAAGGCTACATTACATGTACATGCTTGGAAAATGATTTAGGCATTTGTTTCTTATAACCATTCTAGCCAAATAGCCATCCTATGTGTTGTTTCCCTTGTGTGCCACTTTGTACCTTACTTCCACCTTTCTTTCTTGTGTTTTCTAGCTCTCTCCCACTTTAAAACAATTCATTTCTTTTCCCCAAACTTAAGATTTGAAGAGCTTTTGAAACCTCTTTCTTTTGAAAATAGATTGAATTGAGCATGTGCAAAAAGAAGGATTTGTGGGCTGTTTTGAATTTCAGGCTTGCTACTCAAAAAAAACATTTGGCAACTCTTCATGAAAAAAAATATATATACCATATAGAGATCCAAAAAAAAAAAAATAAAAGAGCAAGAAGGAGAAAAGAAAAGTAGCATTGTTGTGCCCAAATTTCAAAGTTCAAGTGATTCAAGTAGTGGAGATTTAGATTCTTGACAAGCTTATGGTAGTGAATTCTGTGATAAGTTGAATTTCGAGTGATTTACCCTGGACACTTGAGAGAATAGAGAGTAAACACATTCCTGGTGAGGAGGCTAATTACTTGAATTCATTCGTATCAAATTAAATTGCCATAATGCTTAGAATAGTAGAAATTTTAGATTAATTTTCTTCAAGTGCCAAATCTTTTAAAATTTTAATTATTCCATTCTAGCATGCTTTCCACGCTTTTCCTTTGGTGTCTTTTGGTGTTCTGAATATTATTTTGCCCAGGAGTGCAAAAAGGCCAAGTGTGGGGGATTTGATATCGGGCATTTTTATATACTTTTTAGTCCCTATCTTAGTCCTATTGCTATTTCAATGTTGCCAACTCTCCTATTTTATTATATTTTGAATTTATTGGGTGTAAATTAATTATAGAATTAATATGATTCAAATTCATAATTTTATCCCAATTAATTCATGTGCTTAATTTCAGATCTAATTATTGCAAAAAAAATGCTGACATGGACGTTTTGCTTACTTGGAGGCTACCTGGACATGTTGACTGGGCATTGAATGGTTGACTAGGGCTGACTGGATTTCTGGTCCCCACTGTTCTACACTTTACAGCAAAGGAGAATGTAATTTCTGTTTTGACAGCATGGACCTCTTGCAGCAATCAATAGCAGACAGAAATAGCAAAGCAGTAGAGTAATTTTTCTGCTGCTGTTGCCACTTTTCTGTTGTTGTCTTGCTGCCTACATCATGGAAGAAGCACCAAGGAGGCATCCAAGAGGCATCTAGGGTAGAATATTCTCTAAGGCATTGAAGGCATCAGTTTTTAAAAATCAGAGGACACTTTTATTTTCTGAACTTAGCAATTTTTGTAACTCTCTCTTGCACTATGTTTTCCTTCTTCTGTTTTGCTATCCTGCTCTCATGGAGGGCTAAATCTCTATTGTAATAAGTCACTAGGACCTTGGGATGTTTTAGCTTAAACTGAAATTGCAAGATAAGTGTTTTATTCTTCATTTCATCTCATTTCGTTTCTGTTCTGCTTATATGTTTATGTTGCTGTCAGATTTTGGTTTGAATTTGAAAGAGCATAAACAAATTTATATATGAGATATAACCTTGCTTGACTGATTAGAAAAGTGAGTGAAACGAAATGGCTAGTTAGATGATATTTAACTTGATTTGGTTGAGGCTTTCCTTTGAAATGTGTTTAGTTATAGTTAATGAAGATATTCTTGGCTATAGTTAGTAGTATTAAATTCTGGATGTTACTCTGGAATCATTCTTTTTTATAAAGAACCAAGTGGTGAAATGAGAACAAAACTGAATCAATGAGCGAAGTGATGATGGTGCACTCCCATAAATCCTAGTGGCTGGTTGCATGGTTTTCTATTATTGTCAAACTTGTTTTGCTGATATTTTGCTGCTGTTGTTCATTGTTGCTGTTTTGTTACCACTTCTGTTATTACTGTCAACAAAACCCCCCCACGTTTATGTGCTTTTAATTAGTGTTAGGGTGTTCAGAATAACTAATTAGTAATTAGAAGTGAGGCTCCTTGAGTGAATATGACTTGGAGACCACTATATCGCAAGATAGCCACGAATTCAATTCTGGGCGATTCGGCATCGTAGTGGCATGAACCACCTTCACCCGCTAGGGGCATGCTCGGCCAATCACAAAATGATAGAGACGCAATAAGTATTCCTATAACACTACAGAAACATATCCAACACATCTTGCATAAAGTAAATAAATCTAGCATATAAAATAAATCCAGCACATCCTACACAATAAAAATATATTTAGGGTGATTCCAACACAACTCAATTATGCAATGCTATTATTTATTGATTTTCCTTTATTTTTTTATCTAATTGTCTTTATGGTATTATTTAACAATAACAAAATATCTATCACCCTCCTATTAAGCAAGAAGTATAATTGCATCAAGTTCCATATACATTTGGATATCCAATCACCTTTTCTTCCTTGAATTTAAATTTTTACTTAATTACTTAACTATACCTAAGTTAACAAACCAGGGATGCTCGACAAATTATGTTGTATGCCATCACAATGTATTATATCACACACAATTTTAGTAATGATAAATAATTCATATTAACCAAGTATCCAATTTTGAAATAGCCTTACCCTCACACAAGTGTGGCCCTTACATTCTTTTTAAGTTCCTTTCCTAGCAATTCCCGCATGACACACTTTCATTCATACTCAACGTGCATATTTCTGATTGAATGCATTAATTATCACCCAATTCATAATTCAAGCATACCAGATCAAACAATTTACATAAAGTATTCAACTTAACCACTTCCATTTATGTATATATAATTTCCTACTTAGGTCCTCTTGGGTCAACACCCTTAACTGTTTGAACATTTAATTACTTGAGCCATACCATCATCCAAATCCCACATTTGGTCTCTTGGGTCATGCTATATTAATACTAAACATTTGGATCCTATTAGGTCGTACCCTTAACCAAATTGGTCTTTTTGGGTCACCCCCTCAACTATATGCACATTCTTAAATGCACCGCAAATTTCAATTATTTGTAGCATCCACCATATGTATATATAATTAAAGCAACCAAGATTAAACCACTCATCCAAAGAAAAGTTTTAATTTTTCAAGATATAACTATCATAATAATAGAGAGTGTATATGATAGTGCCTAAATTTCTCAATCCACATGTTACTCAATTAACCAATAAGTAAATTTCAATTTAGGTTCACACACCTCATAAGTGCCACTAACCGCATTGTGTCTCCATCTACATGCACAAATAAGGTGAGTATGCCATGATTCATCTTATATAAATCACAAAAGGAACTATTCAACCCATTTCAAGGTACCTATGGATCATCTGGCATGACGAGTGGTTGCGTAGACACTTTTTCAAGGTTTACATCGTCACCCAAGATCAATAACCTTCCATATTCCACCAAAGGTGACAACATCCTATTCCACGAGCATATAACTCAAGAAAGACATAAAGTCTATAAGACCACTGATATCAGACATTTTCCTATTCATTATAGTCCCTATCTTAGTCCTATTGCATACTTTTTAATGAGAACTCTCTAATTTTACTATGTTTTGGATTTATTGGGTGTAAATTAATTATAGAATTAATATGTTTTAATTTCATAATTTTTTCCAATTAATTAAATTGTGTATTTTACATAATTAATTTAATTACTAAGCATCTGCTGACTTAGAGGTCACTTGGACGCTGACATGGTATTTTGTGTTGACTGGGTATTGACTAGGGCTGATTGGACATATGGGCCCCTTAATTATGCAATTCTATCCAACCTTTTCTGCCTTTTCTGGTTTCCAACAATAACCAAACAACAGCAATAGCAGCAGAAAAAGTAACTAGCAGCTGCAACAACAACAAAAAAAATGGATAACTCATGGAAGTCAAATTAATTACATTTTCGTCCCTCTCTCTCCTTGGTTGTTTAAGACCCATTTCAAACTCCATTTTTGCTATAGAAGAGATTTCTTCTTCTATTTTCTCTATAAAATTTGTAGGTTTACCCCCCATTTTCTTCTATATTTTGGTGTATTTTGGTCTAAATGGAAGGCTAAAGTGTGTTGTAATAAGTCCATGGATGAATTGGAGTTGTAATTTGAATTCTTGGAGCTTAATCAGAAAAGTTTCTTGTTTCTTATATTTCATTTCTATTCTAGCTTTCCTCTATATTTTCATATTCATATTTATGTTGATTAGTGATATCTATTATTTTTACATACATTTTTACCCACATCTTGGTCTATTTGCATTCTCATCTATGGGAATTCTCCAATTATATTACACTTTGTGATTTATTGGGTCTAAATCAATTTTGGATAGAAAATGAATTATTTTCATATTTTAGGACTTAAATTATTAAAGACTCAATTTAATCCATTTGTGTACTTTGTAGAAATTAAATTTGGAGATTTTCTAATAATGTGGTGCTGAGGAGGACATTCTTGGTGCTTATGTGGCATTTTTTTGATGAGTAAGATGTTGACTGGGACTTGTTTCGCATTTTTGCTAATATGGAGACATGTAGGGCCCTTAATACAGATTACCTTTTGCATGCAGTCAAGCCTTTGCTTGCCTCTTTTCCAGACTTTGCTGGAAATCAAAATACAAACACTGCATGGCAAAAGAACTATTCTACTGTGCCTTTTTCATGTTTGTTGCTATCTGTTGGTTTCCCCCTTCTGCAAAAAGGATACGGCCACACCTCAGCCCTTCTTTTGAAAGTCAACTGAGCATCTAGGGTAGAATATTCTTAGATTTTAGAGAGGCATAAGTTTTGTATCACAAAATACACTTTTCATTTTCTGTAACCTAGAATTTTGCAGACCTCTATTCCCCTCTGTTTTCCCTCTTCTGTTTTGCTGTTTTGCTCTCATGGAGGGCTAAATCTCCATTGTAATCAGTTACTAGGACCTTGGAATGTTGTAACTTGAACTGAAAGTGCAAGATAAGTGTTTTTATTCTCTATTTCATCTCATTTCATTTCTGTTATGTTTTTATGGTTATGTTGTTGTCAGATTCTGATTGAACTTGAAGGAACATAAACTGATTTATATTTGAGATATAACCTTGCTTGACTGATTAGAAAAGTGAGTGAAACGAAATGACTAGCTAGATGATGTTTAACTTGATTTGGTTAAGGTTTTCTTTTGAAATGCATCTAGTTATAGTTAGTGAAGTTATTCTTGACTATCGTTGGAAGCATTAAATTCTGGAAGTTACTCTAGAATCATTTTCATAAAAAAAAACTAAATGGTTAAATGAGAACAAAACTGAATCAATGAGTTAAGTAATGATAGTTGCACTCCCATAAATCCTAGTGGCTAGTTACATAGTCTCCTTACTGTCAATACTCTGTCATTTTTGTTCTACTGCTTATTGGCAGCTAGTTTGCTGTTGTTTTAAGTTTCTGTTGTTGTTTCTGCTGTTACTGCGAACAAAACCCCCTGTTTATGTGCTTTTAATTAGTGTTTGGGTGTTTAGAACAACTAATTAGTGATTAAAAGTGAGGCTCCTTAAGTGAATACAACCTGGGGACCACTATACCACAAAATTGCCACGAATTCAAATCTGGTCGATTCAACATCGTAGTGCCGTGAACCAATTAGACTACATGGATGTGATTATTGGTTTGAATGTTTTAATATGAGATGTTATCTTGCTTTAACCAGTTCATAGGTAAAGATGAACGAAATGGCTTGCTTTGGTAATTATCAAGGATGATTAGGTTAGGACTTAATCAGGTTTCATTAGGTTATGAATTAGTGAAGATCTTTCTAACCATAATTTTAATGAAATCTAGTTCTAGGAGATCTCTTAGAAATATTAGTTAGAAAATCTAATGATAGAAAACACTAGAATTATTTTAAAGACAAGAATGATGATAGTTTCAATTCTAGGGATTTTGTGACTAACTGCATATCTGTTGTGTTGTAATTTCATTTCTGTTTGTGCTCTATTTCAATTATTTTAGTATTTATGTTCTGTTTCTGTTAGTTTAGTTTATGTTTAATACCTTTAATTATGCAATCACCCCTTGTGGTAATAGGCTGTAATTAGTGTATATTAGTGTTAGAATAATTAATTAGGCAATTAGAAACAAGACTCCTTGAGAGAATACTACTTGAAACGATCACTATATTGCAAGTTACCACGAATCTAATTCTGGGTGATTTGGTAATTGTAGTGGCTTGGACCAACCACTATTAAGGAGTATTACACAAAAGAAAGGACCATCCCTGACTACCCTAGGACTTTTTATGGAAGCTCATCTATAGTTGTGCCACAGTTTACAATAATAGAGGAGGGCCCACCAAGGTCACCTTGCTCTGTAGTTAATAGAAGACCTAATTCCTAATGTCTGATACCAACTTTGTCATGTCCCATTTCAGGAGCATGACTGGTATGGTGGTTGATTCCATCCACCTCTGTATGCCTAACAACACATAACCAACACACCTAATAATTATAATGTAATGATTTTATTCCATCATAAAAGAGTCATTTATTTATATCTTCACATTATTTTCAAGAAGTATCCTTTATATAAAAATATTATCTATTCCAAGAAACGATTAAAAACATAAATAGTAGTCGGGCACATGCATCGTTTTCCAATTCATTCCAATAACATTACAAGATCCATAGGTGTTCTATCTAACTACAGATCAACTTATCCTTATCATTACCATAAACCAAGGCCACCAACCTAATGCCGAAAAGGGGCATAGACTCAGAGGCTCTGCTAACCCTTGCACAAAGTCTCACTAGCTAAACAAAAACTTGCAATGGCACACAAGAAGAGTGTGAGTAAATAACACTCAGTGAGGAATAAATAAAATACAAAAGATATAAACCATGAACCCTTGCAGGGATAAGACCTTAGGTCGTCCCACCCTTAACCACAAAGCTTGACTCCAATACGATATACATTTCAAATTAAAGGCCAATGTTTATCACGTTAATCAATCATATAATATATCATCAATACATCACAACAAAAAGAATACGCTCACATGTCATCACCATGGTTTTCAAAACCAGACTGGTCATTGAACTAGTGGAAGCACTGATTCAAAGTTCAATGGTCAGATTGTGATCGAACTAGTGATAATTTAAAAATATTAAAATATATATATAATTAAAAAATTAAATACTTAATATAATGATAATTTATAACAATAAGTGAAGGAAATAAAAAAAAATTAATCCATAATTAATAATTCATCACAATTCATACCATCCACAATTTCAAACTAAGTCTAAATTAGAAATCTTCAAATTTTCATAGTTCATATAACCAAAAACAAAAACTAAGTCTAACAAAATTAAAATCATAAACAAAAATCAAAAACCAGAAATCAAAATTCTCAAATCTCAATATTTCATTTTATACAATCAGAAACAAAAATAAAAAACAAAAAAAAGGAATTAGTTCAACCAGCAACCCACTTGGTTTACCCGATTTTTCTGATTTGAAACAAGTTCAACTGGTTCCGTATCGATTCTATGGCATAACAGTTATTTCGCTTGACCAAAGCAGAACTCCCATCAGTCACTGATCTAACCGATCTGGTTTTGTAATCCTTAGTCATCACCATATTATAAGATCATTGAATACATCATATACATCATCCTTACCTTTGCAATGATTGTATCTCATATCCACACCTTATATATATATATATATATATATATATATATATATTAGAGATATTCCCACAATGCATTGTCTCTAGTAATCAGAGTCACCCTTACTCAAACTGGCCACATGGACCTCTAGTAATTATTTTAGGACTCTTCCCACAATGCATTGCCTCTAGCAATTGGGGTCATCCATATCCAAATTGACCACATGAGTCTCAATTAATTAATTCCAACAATTCACAATTTATAGTTTGAAACAATAGACGAATCTAATGTGTAAAGGAAATCCATGCACAACAATATCCATCAAGAGAAAACTACAGGAATTCTCGGTACCATAAAACAAATTCACACATGCCATGACTCTCACAAGAACATCACAAGAATCCCAATATTATGTAGGAAAATCACATAAAATATGTCTACACCAATACCATACACTAATCACATGCCATAATCTACGAACCATATTTAGCCAATGGTTTTAGGATGTTCTTCTCATAGGCATCATACTCCTTTTGTGCTTGATGAGCCTCAACACTTATGGGGACCTTTCATAGACCATATGCCTCTTATAGGCTCATACATAATCCACAAGGTATAATTGTAATGCACATCAAAATCCATTTACACCTAAAGCATACTAATATGTCACACAAATATAGTACATACCATCCATTAACTGTTCATTAACTAATAACCAACCAATTCACAAGCATAACAATTACAAGATTGCTCACCTCTTGTAGAAAAATCAATCTTATTACATGTGGAACTTCGCATCACAATTATTCCAATCCATACAAGGTAATGGGCTAGTATTGCAAGCAATTGAAATATTATTCTATATTCATTCCCCTCTATAATTCAAGTACTACACTTCCACTAACATAAACAGCACACTCAAAAATCGAAGGTCCTTCTCATATAAGAACCATTTTTCATATATAATCCCACATATAATGCCATTTCGAAATCAATAATATATTTATATCAACAAACCATACATAACAAGAAATTCAAGGGTCCATAAAGATGGGATCATTAACTATAGTAAAGTATTATCAAGATTGTTTTTCCCATTTATACCATTATGTTAAATCACCATCAGTTATCATGATATTAACAAGAAAATTTCAAAGGAATTAATATATGATCAATATAAGAGTGGAGGTTAGCCCTCACCTTTGGTCCAAGTTATGCTTATCTACATTGGATAGCCCCAAAAGATGTGAAAGATGCATCAAAGAATCCATCCTTATGAGATAACCATGTAAAAGCATGTCAAGGTCAAAGAGACGAAAATGCTTGACACCAACTCTGACCTTTGATCACTCTTTTGGTCATAAGTTCTAGACGGTAAAGAGTTGTCAAATAAAACTTATATCATTAGAAACTAGACTCAACCAACGATATAAGATTTTCTATCAACAGAGTTCGGATAAAAGAGTTATGACCATTTGAAAATTAACCAGAAAGCATTTTATGAACCAGTGCTACAGTGTCCAATTCTAGCGTTATAGTGGCAGATCCCCTACTTTTCCACTGTTGTAAAGGTAGGCCTACAACTCTAGATTCATGAAAAAATGGTCCCTTCTCAGTTTTCTCTTATTCCTAAATCAATCCTTGACCATTTTACATGATTCTTTCCATCAAACTTCAATGTTAAGAGAAGAGAAACTTTTAGCATAATTCAGAGATCTAAACCTTAAGGCATCTTTTGAACCTAAAAGTATAAAAGTGAACTCTTTAGTAATTGAGAATGAGTTACAAAAACAAATCCTTGAAGTAATTCCTAATGACCCCTATGTAGAGAAAGTGAAACAACTCAAGGAGAAAGGAGAAGTTCATAATCTAGAATTTGCAGGAAATAGGTTGTTGAGGTTTATAGGTCAAGCTTATATTCCAAGGATAAGGAATCTTAGGGAAACCATCCTAAGGAAAGCTCACCAAACTATGTATACTATGCACCTGGGAGTGATAAAAATGTATCAATATTTGAAGAAGTTTTTGGTGGCCAGGACTAAAAACAAGTATAGTAGAACATGTAAATAAATGTCTAGTGTGCAAAAGAACTAAGATTGAACATTAGAAACCTCCTGGAACCTTGCAACCTTTAGATGTATCAGTTTGGAAATGGGTTAATATGTATATGAATTTTGTAGTAGGTCTACCTAGAACCTCTTCAGGTAATAATGCCATATGGGTAATCATGGATTGATTAATTAAGTCTACACATTTCTTACCAATCAAATGAACAATTACACTAGAAAATTAGCTCCACTATATATTAAAGAAATAGTAAGACTACATGGAGCGCTAAATAGCATCATATCTGATAGAGATCCTAGGTTCACCTTAAGATTCTAGAGATCCTTACAAAAAGCCATGAGAACTAGATTAAGGTTTAGCATAGCTTATCACCCTTAAACAGATGGACAAACATAAAGAATTAACCAAATTCTAGAAGATATGTTGAGGGCTTGTGTGCTGGATCTTAAAGGTAACTGGGATACGTATATACAATTAGCTGAATTTGATTATAATAATAGTTACCAATCAAGTATTCAAATGGCTCCTTATGAAGTTTTATATGGTAGAAAATGTAGATCACCTCTATGTTGGGTTGAGTTAGGACAAAGAGCTATGATAAGACTAGAAATAGTAGATCAGACATTTAGGCAAATAGAATTAATTAGGAAACACCTCCTTACAACATAGAATAGACAAAAAAGTTATGCAAATAAAAGGAGAAGACCTCTAGAATTTAATATTGATGATCATGACTTTATTATATAGCTACTGGCAAAGCAATTAGAATAAGAAAACTTAGTCCTAGGTATTTAGGACCATTCGAAATTCTTGAAAAGTTTGGCACCACAGCTTATAAATTGGCTTTACCACCAAATTTAGCCAATATACATAATGTTTTCCATGCATCTCAGTTAAGAAAGTACCTCCCAAATTCCATACATATTTTTGAAAATGAAAATGTGCATTTACAAGATGACATAACATATGAAATGAAACTAGATAAACTAATTGATACCCACATCAAGTCATTGTATAATAAGCAAATCCCTCTAGTTAAAGTTATCTGGAAAGGTCTAAAACAAGAAGAAGCCACATAGGAAGTAAAAGACTGTATAAAGCAGCAATATCCTAAATTAGGGGTGTACAAAAGGTCGGTTCGGTGCTAGTGTATTTATCTAGATTTGAGACCTATTCGGTTGTAATTTTGGGCGGTTTGGTTCATTTGTCATTGGGCGGTTTGATTCAGTTTTTGGGTATTTTATTAGATGGTTTTTAATTTTTTATATAAACAATTTATTTTAAAAAATTAGAGATTTATGTGGGGAAAAAAAAGCTCTCACTCTTACCTATTTCTAAGACAAGTAGTTGTTATTAAGTAAACTAATAAGAATTTCAAACTTATAATAGTTAACATTAAAAAAATTTCAAACTTGCTAAATATGAGTAACTAATTTTATCTAACAATTCTTATTAAGTGAACTAACTGATTTCATTTAATTATTTTTTAGTGCTAAATTCATAGATATTAATATAAGTATTGTCTAATTTTTTAATATATATATATATATATATATATATGTGTGTGTGTGTGTGTGTGTGTGTGTGTGTGCAAATATAATATAATATATAAAATTTATTTTTAATTACATACAAATCGACTAACCAAACCAAATCGAGAATTTCTTATTTTTAAAAACCGATTTGGACCTCTTTTTTCATTTTTTTTGGGTTTTCGCTTGGTTTGGTTCAGTCCGATCGGTTTTGATCGGTTTTGTACACCCCTCTCCTGAATTATTAGAATAAGGTAAGACAAACTAAATTTTAAGGACAAAATTCTTTATAAGGGAGGTAGAAATGTAACATCCCAAAATTTCTCCTCTAAGATATAAATTCAAATATGGAACCAAGCCATGAGGAAAGGGTCCAAAAGTGGAAGAAAATCTAATTTGGAAGGTACCAGTCGACTTCCAATAGCCAGCAGTTAACTGATTGCAGAAAACTGAGAAAAACATTATCTGATATCTGTAAGCAGTCGGTTGATGGCAAGGTATTAATCGACTAGCAACCCTTTGTAAGCCAGAAGTTTGAGGCCCTGAAGCAACCAATCGATTGTCAAATCCCAAGCAGCCAATTAGTAGTTCTTTAAGGTGCAAGATAACCATGATTAAGGTAGTAAAAACTGAGATTTCTAAGATAGGAATTGACCAAAACACACCTATTAGATCTAAGAGAGCTCAAAAATAAATAATAAAGGGTAACA
The DNA here is from genome assembly GCA_037074585.1 of Biancaea sappan. Classification (NCBI taxonomy): domain Eukaryota; kingdom Viridiplantae; phylum Streptophyta; class Magnoliopsida; order Fabales; family Fabaceae; genus Biancaea; species Biancaea sappan. Next base: position 68,559,008 of record CM073490.1, read on the forward strand.
AAGTTCTTTGACCCAAAAGCTTGTAGAATACTCTTTACAGCAAGCTAAAAGAAAAAGAAATAAAATCATCTACAAAAATTGAGTAGACAGAAATACGTGAGAGAAAGGAAAGAAGGAAAATGAATGGTTTCCTAGCTGAAAGTAGCAAGAGACTACCAAGGGTATCCTTCTAACTTGTTTCCTCTAGTTTAGATTAACTATAGAATCAAACAATTGATGGAATAGCAAATTTCAGACTAAGAAAAGAGAGAGAAAGAAGAGGAAGTCTAAAACTTGAGGAACAAGAGGAAACTATAGGAGAATTCACAACCTTCAACTCTTAAAGAAGTAAAGGTAGCTAGTTTTTCATAAAAGTAATTATTTATGAAAATATATGCTTTATGATTATTCTGTGATGAATCTATGTTTGAGTTTTGGCTCATCTTGAACTATGAAGATAAGATGATATTTCATGATGAGCTATGATAAGTTCCCCATGAAAATACAGAAAGGTGTATTATGAATGTATTACATGGCAAACCCATATATTGGGTAGACTTATGGTGCAACACAAACCCTTATGAAGGGTAGACCTATATTGCATCATAAACCCTTATGAAATGGGTAGACTTTCTATGTACTAAAAGAAGAATAAGAATGCATAATATGTTCTATAATAATGTTTTCACTCAAAGAAAGAGTGTTAGTGTTTTATAATGCTTTATAATTTAGATGATTTTACATATGTTTAAACAACCCACTAGCTACTGAGATTTTTGTATTTCATATTATTATGTTATGACTAACCATTTCAGGTGATGAAAGTGATAAGAAAGGAGAGGAGAAAGTTTGAATATGCTCTTTAGATCTAGGAAGTTTAATGTAAATTTTCCTTACATGGTTAAAACCCTTATGTACATCCTTAGTGTAACGTATCTTTTGAGAAACATATGTTGTATATGCAGTTATAAGATGAACAAGTATGTGTAGAATTGATGTATTATGCTTGACCAAGGAAAGTTATCAATAAAATTACAAGACTAGTTTCTTATTCTTTAAAGGAAGTTTGCAAGCTGTCAGTCGACCGCTACATTACCAGCAATCGATTGGCTCCCACCGAGTAGTAGAAATTAGGACAACAGTCTAATAGTCGACTGGCATAAGTACACCAGTTGACTACAAGGCTTTGCCCACCATGAGATTTTTATGTTTTTATTGCTCTACAATTTTTCTAAATACTTGTTAAATGGTGTTTTAAAAGAATTTTGTAAAACTCATTACAAAACACTCCTAATTTTTCATTCAATTTAAATTATAAGTTGTTTTTAACTTATGATTAGAATAGATGTTACACAACACCTAAACCAAAACACTCTTATTCAAGACCAATCTTAGCGTAAGTTTCCTCAAACTCAAAAATGTGTAGAAAAGAGAAAAAGAATGCAAACTCACCTCATATTCGTGTCTTTTAAGCCGAAAGGAAGTCATCAGAGCCAAACTCTCATTGGAATTCCAAGTGAAAATGGAAGTGGAGGAGTTGGAAAGTGGAGAGGAGATGGAAGAGATAGGAGCCGTGAGATGTGGAAAAAGAGGGGCATGAAGTCCAAATGGGGTGCTAAAGTGTGGATTTGCCATCTTGCCCTTCCTCATTCTTATTATTCATATTTTGACCCAAGGGCAGATTGAAAAACTCTTTTAAGGTAAAAAAATACTCGATTACCCATCACACATTTCATAGAACCACAACCTCACTGTCATCCCAAAATATTATTTACAAAAACACAATTTTTACCATACTTTACCATCTAAACCATCAATTCCACATTTCTTATACTTTGGTCCCTACATGAGGAACCCTATCAAATATGCCCCATTGCAAGCTACTAACCATTGGCGTACTTATGCCCATAACTATCCCACCTACATACACAAAATATTGTAACACTCACACCTACACTTACATTTCCACTATTATTTGATGAAGGTAAAGTTTTTAATCTGACCATCGAAATTGTTTTTTGTCATACAAATAAAAAAGAAATGCATCATTCCAAGTGTAATGCCCTAGGTTTTTTAGGTAACGAGTGGTGAGCCCTCAGAAATTTAAAGAGAAAATTTGGAAATTTAAAGTTTTATTGTCAAAAATTAAAAGAGAACTAAATTGCAAATGGAAATGTTATGACAATAGTTTAAGGGCTTATTTGAAAATTTTGATAAGTTGAGTAGAGATCTCTAATTAGTGAAAAATTAATATAAAGTGATGGAAATATTTGGGATGAAATATTAAATTTCAAGAATTTGTATAAGTCCATGAGGACCATCATAATAGCTTTACATAAATTACTCTAAGGATTGAGCAAGTGGTATTGGGGGAGCATGACACATGGATCAATTATCACCCTTGGATGTGGCTTTTAGAGGAAGCCCTAACATAAACCTCCTAAACCACTATTTTCACGCACACAGGAAGAGAGACAGCAGGAATGAGGACTAGAGAGAGATAGGATGGGCGAGAGAGAAAGTTGTCTGACATGTTGACAGCCATCGACAACCACCACAACAACCACCATTCATTCATTCCCTTCCTCTCTTTGACCTCTTCTCTATTGTTCGACGTGAGAAAAAGCCACAGGAAGAGGGAAACGACGAGAAAAGCTCAAAACATGTGAGACAGAGAAGGCCGAGAGAGAAAATGACAGTTTGAGAGTATAGTTGTGACAAGGAAGCATGACATAGTTGATTTGTCAGGGAAAGGGCAGAGTCCGAGCATAGCAACAAGATTGAGAGGTAGGTATTGAGCTATTTTCTTATCATCCTCTGTAATATGAAGTTTATGTACGTGTGGCTATTTTACTCATATATGTAATTGGGATTCTTATTCTATTTGAGAAAGTAAGGACTAGAAGATATTGGAAAATTTCAATCTATGTAGGCCATTTGGGCTTAGGCATTTATGTGGATCTTTATATTTTTTTTAATTCATTATTATATGGTTGTGTGAATGGATTATGGTTGTTGGGTAATAGGGCTAAGTAAAAATTTGTTTTTATGTATTTTGGGTTGCAAATTCTATGTTGGCCAAGGAAAGAACAAATTAAGGACTGAGTTTTTGCAAAGTATCTAAAGTTAAAAAAAAAAGGAAATTGTTTTAAGGGTTGAGGTGTGCTAAAGTGTTGTTTTTGCTGTAAATTCATGAGGTAATTTATAGACATAAGTTGAAAATCTAAGACTTACTTAGAAAAGCTTTGAATTTTAGGCTAATACTAGAAATGTGAATTTTAGTAGAGTTAATTGGGGATTTTAGTAATTTGGTGTCTAATTATTAGATGAAGGTCTCGAATGCAATTTTAAATCAAATTATTGATTTTACCAAAGGATTATATGTTATAGCCTATTGGGAACCATTATAACTAATTAAGGAATCATTAAGGTGAGAAGGGTTACAGATCAAGGATTAAAAAAAAAAGTAAAGTAACAAGTTAATCAAAGACAATTTTGGGCAATTTGAAAACTAGATTGTTCAAATATATGTTTGATCTTTTTTTGTATTTTGGGTGATCTAATAGGGTCTTTAATTCTTGAAATTTTTACAAGGAGCTCTTGACATCCTACTTATTCAAACTCGAAAGTTTTAGAATTATTAGAAATGTTTTGTCTAGTTAAATATATTATAATAACATCACCTAGCTCAATCAAGATAAAATCTTCCTAGTTAACAATGAGGATTTGTTACACTACCTTAATGATCTTATTTTGCCCTAAAATTTTTATGGCACCTAGTAAGATATTACACTAAATATCTACCAAATTTCATAGCTTTTGGCTAGGATTTGATAGGCTTATTAAATAGAAACACATAACCTATCAGGAATTAGACAGTTCTATTATTACCAAAAGGGTCTTTAGAGGGGACAAAAGATGGAATTTAAATCTTATATTTTTATCATAGCATATTAATATATAAAGAAGGTTCTGTGTCAAGTTTCATAATTTTTTGATTTGTGTGTCAATACTAGAAGTTTTCTAAAGATTGACCTAAATTTAACCTTAAAATAGAACAAATATAGGCTTATGATGAGGTTCTTGGCATCTCTCTTTAGGTTTAAAGTGCAGAAATCTAGCTTGGACTGAGCTGAGAGGATCTCTACCTTGTTTGTATTTTCTAAACAAAAACCTATCATTATGAATTCATGGATATCAAAACACTTGTTGTATGCTTGTTGAAGAGTAAATTATGTATGTGTATGCAAGTAATATGATTGATTGATGTTTGTAGTATATGTGAGCTACCTATATAATTGAGGAATGGAGCTTCACCTAAGAAAAAAATGTGTGTGAAATCAAGTGTATGTGTGACCTTTCTTAAGTTAATTCTTGTAAGTCCTTATGAGCCTCTTTTTGAATGTAATTAGGTAGGCCACTATATGAAATGTATTTATGTAAGAATATAGTAGAAACTAGCACAAAAGATTGTAATTTATGATTTGAGATTATGAAAAGCTAAGTGTAAAAGCAGTCATTTATTTAAATGCTTATAAATGCAAGTTTATAAAGGACAAGAAATTTTCATTCTTTTAGTTGTAAGTTAAATTGTGATACCCAGGGCCCTCAAGTGTTAGTGTGTTTTGTTTTTTGGATGAATATTTGGACGTGGAAAATTTTTTTGTTTGTTAAAAAGGAAACTCATAGTTGAGGGTATAGCATGTGAAGTGATAAGTGGCCGAGGATGGGGGTGTGTGCGTAATACAGGAAACATATGTGGATAATTGAAACCGTAAAGGGACTAGGGTGAAATAAAAATATTTAAGTGATATTCTTTTATGAAAATGGGAAGTGGTGCATTAAGAGTGTAAAGGAAAAAGTGTGTGGTGTTCTGTGTGTATTGCAAAATACTCGAATCAGGAAATTTCAAGATTTACCACTGCTTATTTAACCAAAGCTTAAGCAAATGGCAACTTGGTAGTTTCCTTCGGAGAAAATAATTTATAAATATGTATATATGGCATACACACACATTTAGCCTTTATTTCCCCTCTCTCTCACAAAGCCCTTCTTCCTTCCAACTCTAGCTCCCACATCTCTTCATCTCTTTCCCTAAGGATCACTACCCAAGCCTTCGACCACTAATCTCCAATGGAAGTTCAAGTCTCCGGTGATGAACCATTACCGGAAGGAGGAGAAAATGAGGTAAACTCCCCACTTTTTTCTTCTTTCTGTCACATTTTCGAATTTGATGGATTTGGGGGTGAGGATTGGTGTTCTTGAGAGTTTAAGCTAGATTGATGACTCAAAAACTCTTCTTAGATGCTTGCTGAACAATTTCAAACAAGAAATTTGTGGGAATCTATGGATTAAAACACTTAAATCATGGTTTAGAAAGCTTGACAAAAAAATGTGGAAGTTAGGGTTCTTAAGAAGGGATTTCATGATTTTTGGCCTTGATTCTTGGTTATAATCCATGATTTGAGTGTATATATGTTTCCTAAACATTCCTAAAGGAAAACCATGGAAAGAATCTTGAGTTTTGGCTAAAAATGAGCTTAAATCAAAGGAAAATTGGGTTTGGGACATTTTTTTACGTTTTCTGCATTTTGGCTTCTACAAGCCACCACTACGGCGGTGGAAACCATTACTAAATTAGTGGAATTGCAATGGACATCACTGCAGTGGTAGGTGGTTGGCAGAAAGCTAAGCTCTATCTTGCCCTTTTTAGAGCTGCAGCGGCAGAGTAACTTCCAAAACTTGCTTTTTCATGTCTTTTATCTTATGTATGTTATTCTAAATGTTTAGGATGCCTCTTTGAAGGATCCAAACAAGGTTTATGCTCCAAACATTAAGATTTGAAATGGATTAGCAATCTTGAATTTAAGGTGAGGGACCTAGCCTTGTCAAAATGTTTTTATTTTCGCTGAAACTACTTTTTTAGCATGGTTACATTATGTTAATATGAATTTGGATATTGAGGTGATTAGTGTGTGTAATTCTCTATATGTTTAGAGAAGAATTATAAAGGATTATAAGTGATTGGTGTCTATGAGGCCATACTATTGTCATAAATCATAAGTAAACATTAAGAATATGAATAATGGCTTGCACATAGCTTGCCTATGTACAGTTGGTATCAGCTTATAAGTGTACAAATGCTCATATGGAAATGTGTATAACACCACAAAGGTGTGATCTATGCATTAGGAAAGTCATGAAGGGCCTATGGCAAGTATCCCATGACAAAGTATCACTCAAATCTCTTATGAAACACAAAGATAACCATTTGTATGATTATATACGTATGTGTAGATGAAATTACATTATGATCTTATAATTTCTTGATAAAGCAATATTAGCATGGATGTGTCTGCGAATTGAATTATTTGTGTCAGTTGTTTGGTTCATGTAGCCTTCGGGCCAATAGTTGGAAACATCAGTCTCCCATCATGATTGCCAATTTGAAATAAGTACATATTTGTACATGGATGATTATATAGAGTGGTTTGAGCCACTATACACATGAAAGGGTAAACATATGCCAAGGGCTTGGGGACTTATTAAATAAGTTATGATGAAATCCTCAATTTAATTCAGAGAGCCTTAAGTCTTAAAATGTGTTGTTATGGGATGAGGGAAGAGAACCCTGAATCCATATTGTATCAATCATAAAGGGAGATGCTTGGATGTTTGTGCTATAAGGTCATGTATTGACGGATACATTACCAATAAAAGCACGCAGAATGAGGGAAAATTTATGGTAGATCCACGTGTGGTGAAATAAGGGAGGGAAACTATTATATAGCTTGGAAAAGCCATGATATGTATCATATAATTCACACCCCATATGTAGATGTACATAGTAAGGGCGTGTGATAAAATAAGGGTGTATAATCCAAGGTTATGGATAGAGGAGTGGTAATGGATGGAGAACACAGGAGGTGTTATTGCGTAATAGTTCTATTTTTCATTATGGTGTATGAGTACCTTATATTATTGTTAAATGGACTTTTGTATCCTTCTTGTGATGGATATTATTTTGCATATCCTTGTGCTGATTATGTGGCTTGGTCTGTAGAGTACCATGGGTGCTAAGTGTATGATCTGATAATGTGTAATGCCATGAGTCAATAACGAGATGATGGGTAGGTATGTATTTTCATGTGATGAATGCTTGTATAGCTTCCTATATTTATAATTATGGATTGGAAATGTAGCTATAAGTTGGAACTCCGTTGCCGATGGACTGGCTTTGTGATGGTATTGTGATGAATGGATCTTTGGACTCACATATTTAATGTTGATCATTCATTATTTTTGGATTTATAAAACATGTAATGTAAGATTAGTCCTATGGAGATTTGGATGTGTTTTATTATCTTTTCCATATAGATATAATGAAAGTTTATTCACTTAGGATCATGATTTTAAATAAACACTTATACATATATATATATATATATATATATATATATATTCTGTGGGCATGCTTTATTGTATATTCTTGTTAGGCTAGGCTATTTATGGTGTGTCAAGTAGACCAAACTCACCCCCTCACAATTTTAGGTGAAGAAGAGCTGACTGCCCAAGAACGTGCTTACCATGGATACATCCCCTTTTGTTTGAGGTCTGGTAATATGTAATTTATATTTTTGAGTAGGAATTCTAGAAAGCTTTGTAATCGGTAGGTCATGTTCTGCCATATAATATAGAGGGTTATAATGTGTATGGGAATACTAGAAATGTATCAAATAACTGAGATTATGAATTCTGAATTTATATGAGGATGATTCATATTTATATATGTATATGTGAGAAGTAGTTCTCTTGTGATATTTAATTAATTGTGCATAAAGATTAAATTTGTCTTAATGAACTGATGTGAGTATATGGGTTAGGAAAAAGATAAGCTTGCAGTAGTGTGGCTTAGACACCATCTGGGCCGGTCATATACTCAAGTTTGGGATGTGACAAATTGTTTTTAAGCCAAAAAAGATAGCTAAGCTAATGAATAGAACAAGGGTTCTTAGTGAAAGTTAGGCCTATAGCAGTGTGGGCTAGGTACTGTTCGTGCTGGTCACGTGCCCTATTTAGGGCTGACAAAGTTGGTATTGGAGCCACATTTAGGTCTCCTACTGATTACAGAGCAAGGTGTCCTTAATTCGTAGCATCTTTTAGAAGGTGTAAGCTTAGAATGCCTCTAGGGTGACGAGAGGCACTTGAGATGGTAAGTGAAAGTATTGGCTTAGAGAAAGCCATAGTTTAGTGAAAGCCATTCTAGAAGTAGGATAGCCAAGGTATATATTTCAAGTAAGGAAAGAGGACCTTTCTAAATGATGAAGTTGTAAATGAAGACCTTCTTACGGGCACTTAGAGCCATAAGAAATCACGATGGCCATGGTCATAATGCAGAATGCCAGGATGAACTTTCCAATGAATTCGGCCCCTGTGTGATCCTAATTTTAATTAGAGTATGGTATATACCTTCCCTTCAGTCAAGAGGTAAGAAGCTCGATTATAATTTTTTTCTGCTTCTACATTTTGTAATTGAATTCTGTTTAGAACTAAATTCTGATAGTAAGAGGCTTGAAAGATTGATTTGTTTATTTTTAAATGAATGATTTAATTAATAGGTTAGTTCAACTGAGAATTTTTTAGAAGAACAGAATAAGTGTAAGCTATGTAGAAGAATTGGTGATAAACTGAGTTGTATTTCTCTGCTTTTAAGGATAATTTTTGAGTAATTAAGAGATTGAAGTCAATTCAAGAACAAGGGTTGTGAATGATAGAGAAGAGAATAGGTAGATCTTTCGATACAAAAGAAAATTGAAAGAAATGACTTTGCAATTGGATTCTTTGATAAATCTAGTTTTTGATATGTTATGTTTTCCATGGCTGGCAGTTATGAAAGTGCAGTAAGAGAAACAAAATGCATAATAGAAAGTTAGAAATTATTAAGAAATGCTAGGAATCTATGGATGTGAGTATGATATTGCTCAAATCATATTTCTTTTAATTCTAAGTGGAAATCAGTAGATATGTCAATCTTGTTGGTCTGAGTCGTAAAATTGGAATAATTCTTTGTTCTCTGATGATAGAACTTGGATTAAAGGATAATAATGTGGATGGTTATATAAAATGGGATTTAGTCTACATATGGAGTTTGAGTGCAATAGTGATTAGAACAAAGGATTGAACAAGAGAATCGATTACAAAAACCTCTGAGAAGTTAAAGAGATAGCTTGGAGGATACTCCCCTAAATATGTGACCTTTGAAAATATTTGAGTATCAAAATTTAGGGACTAAATTTTCTATAACAGAGGAGAATGTAATTCCCTAGGTTTTTTAGGCAACGCTGGTGAGCGCTTGGAAATTTAAAGAGAAAATTTTGAGATTGAAAGTTTTATTGTTTAAAATTAAAAAAGAATTTAGTTGCAAATGGAAATGTTATGACAATAGTTTTAAGGGCTTATTTGAAAATTTTAATAAGTTGTGTAGAGATCTCTAATTAGTGAAAAGTAGGATATAAAGTGATGAATATATATGGGATGAAATATTAAATTTCAAGAATTTTTATAAGTCCATGAGGACCCAAGTGAAAATCATTTTCAAGAAGTCATAGCTTACATAAATTACTCTTAGGATTCAGCAAGTAGCATTGGGAGAGCATGACACATGGATCAATTATCACCCTTGGATGTGGCTTCTATTGGAAGCTACAACATAAACCTCCTAAACCTCCATTTCCATGTACACGGGAAGAGAAACAGTAGGAATGAGGACGCTAGAGACAGAGAGATCGAACAAATGAGAGAGAAATCCATTAGATGTGTTGACAACTATCGGCAACCACTACAACAGCCACCATTCATCCTTTCCCCTCATCTCTTCAACTTCTTCTCTACTGTCCAGTTAGGGGTCGTGACACCAGGTACCTTTAAACCGTAGGTATTACAGTATTATCCCCTCAAAGAAATTCAGTCCCTGATCCTTCCCTGCCCTCGTTAGTCTCGAGCTTTACATGCTCACCAACTTTTGCTTAGTTCGTCCTCTATCTACATCATATTAGGAGAGGTCCAGCTCTGATACCATTATAATGACCAAGTTTCTTTTCCAACATAGGTCCTTACAACATGCTTTGTCCTCACTCACATGCTCCCTGGAAAAACTTTCTAGGAGGTCACCCATCCCAGAATTACCCCAGGCTAAGCACGCTTAACTTGGGAGTACTTATGAAATGGACTCCCCAAAAGGAAGGTGCACCTTATTGGTATAGGCAATACCTATCAAATCTTTTAAGCTCTCCTTAACTAAATAGTCTCATACCATACATTCCGATGTAGAGTTGGTTAATTCATATGTCCCTTTGCCTAAAAGCCTACTAGGATCCACTTTATGTCAGTGCTTCTTCTCTGTACCGATGATCACTCCCCAACCTCGTCATCCCTGGGCATCACAAAAAGAGGCATAGGTTAGAAAATAGTGTAAGCTAAATAAATTAAATAATATACACAAAAGGAGGCCTAAAGGTTGGAAAATAATTATTTAAAAGAGGCATGAAGTATAAATAAATAACTAAGTGTAGATCATATAGTATAAGTTAAATCAAATAAATAATAGGTTAAAGGGAGGTGTGACATTAGGATAAGTTAGATAAGCACAATAAATAAATAATAAAAGAAGGTGTATGGTATTAGGATAAGTTAGATAAGTAATAAAATAATAATAATATAGGAGGAGTGTGGCATTATTAGAGTAGGATTAGGAAAACAAACAATAAAATAGGCATGTAGCATCAGTTTAGGATTAGGTGAATAAACAATAAAATAAGTAAATGGATAAACCACATAAAAAAATAATATAAATAAAGGAATGAATGACTATATGAAGATATAATAACATAAATAAACAAATGAATTACCACATAAATATAAATAATATTAATAAGTAGGTAACTACACAATAAAATAATACAAAAAAAAGGAGAGAAGTCATAGTTCTACACTTAACCTAAAATATAAAAATAAAAGAGTCCTAAAAACTTAAAACAAGGAATCCTAGTAAATTAAGGCAAGTGGGTGGCCACTATACCTCACGCCTCCTACCTTATGAATACCACTCATGCCCTCACACCCTAGACACCACTCAAGCTTTCATATATAGATGTCATCTAGAGACTTCAAACCCTAGACGCCACTTTGTGTTCTCCAGCAAGATTTCGGTCATTGGCAACTTTCATTGACATCAAGAACTCGAGGTTCAAGGTAAGTACTAGCATCTAAAATCAGTTGTAACATTCTCAATGGAACTTAGTTTTTAGCAAATTATATATCATTGAAAATCCCTTTGAGTCTAGTTTCAATTGAGATAAGTTTTATTTGAAAAGTCCTTACTGTAACATCCCAAATTATTATGGATTAAATATTTAATATTTTTTTTTTGAGACTCTAGAAATATCTTGAATGTCCTTGATGAATCTAGATTGTTCTAGAGGAATCTTGTATGTTCTACAGATATCTTGTATATTCTTGAATTTCCTAGATAAGTGCAGAATGTTAAAGAATGGTATAGATAATTCTAGAGAATTTTAGGTTAGTCTAGGTTGAATGTCCTTGATGAATCTAGATTGTTCTAGAGGAATCTTGTATGTTCAACAGATATCTTGTATATTCTTGAATTTCCTAGATAAGTGTAGAATGTTGTAGAATGGTATAAATAATTCTAGAGAATTCCAAGTTAGTTATGTTCTAGAGATATCTTGTATATTCTTGAATTTCCTAGATAAGTGTAGAATGTTGAAGAATGGTATAGATAATTCTAGAGAATTCTAGGTTAGTCTAGGTTGAATGTCCTTGGTGAATCTAGATTATTCTAGAGGAATCTTGTATGTTCTACAGATATCTTGTATATTCTTGAATTTCCTAGATAAGTGTAGAATGTTGAAGAATGGTATAGATAATTCTAGAGAATTCTAGGTTAGTCTAGGTTTATCTTGAGTTATCTTGAGTTTTCTAAACATTTCTAGGCTTTAGAAAGATATTTGAATATTCAAAAGGAATTTTCCATTTGCCTCCCATTCTTAGCTATAAATAGCAACATCTTCCTCCCCTTTCCTTGCACCATTCACAACCGAGAGAGAGTGAGAAAAAGAGAATCCAGCAGCTTGGACAGAAGCAGAAAAAATTCCTCTTTTTTTTTAACCATAAAATAGAGGTTTTTGGAAGAAGCAAATAGCAACGTTAAACTCGATTTTTCTGAGCTACTTTGGGGAGATTCTTCTATTACTAACCCACACAAGTGTTAAGGGAGAAGTGGCAGTGAATAGGAAGCAAAGATCAGAACCAAAACCAGTGCAAACTACCCTACAGTCAACGGTCAAAAATCGTGAAACGAATTTCAAGACAGATTGAATAGCTATTTGAGCTAAAAAGTCAGAGTACAAAGTACAGGTAGCTTAGCAATTCATAAAAGCTTGTTTTACTACTTGAATATTTTATGTCCATGAAGTTTTATTTAAAGTGAAATATGTTTTTCATGATGAAATTAGCATGATATCAGCTTGGAAGTTTACTTCCATGTTCAGCTTGGGAGTTCAGCTTCCATGTCAGCTTGGAAATTCTATTTCCATGTCAGCTTGGAAATTATATTTCCATATTTTAGTTTGGAATCTTTCTACCTTGAGTTAAAGGACTACAGTAGCCTTTCTCTCATGTTTAGCTTGGAAAAATAGTTCTGCAGACTATCTTTTCCATATCGTTGAGTGTGCCACCAACTATTCTTGATTCCATGATTTATTCATATATCAGCTTGCTAATTTTTCATCAACCTATTACACTGAACTGAGAATTTATATTACATGGACTGATTTTTATGATATAAGTGCTTTTATGACTGAAATGGTATATTTATAAATGTTTATAAAATTATGCTAGCTATTGAGATACCCTTATCTCACCTTTTTGTGCTTTTCCAACTGACCATTTCAGGGGCTGAGTATAAGGGGAAAGGTGTAAAGATTTATTGAACACTTTTAGAGCACTCAAGTTTATTAAGTATTAGAATTATAAATTATGTACGACAGATTTGTAATTTATTTCAAACGAATGTAAAATTATCTTATGTTTAGAATTTCAATTATTATGTATAACCAATTATGATTTGTACTGAGAACAATTGTAGAATGTTCTTTTTGAAGATATGAGTATTAAGCATTAGAATTTAAAAAAAAAATTCAGATTTTAGTATAGTAAAATAAGGACGTTACAAAATTTGGTATCAGAGCAAAGATTTGGGCACCTTATGGGTAGAATTATGATATTTTGATGATGTTTGCTATATGTTTAATTAGCTTGTTTCTATGATTTAGAAATACAACCTTTTCAGTGTTGTAGAAATGGCCTCATCTAAGAGAACCCAAGCCGAGATCTTGGAAACCCTTACTCAGAACATAGAATACTTGGTAGCTAGGGCAGATCGACAAGAAGACAATCAGGCTGCCACCACTGAAGTTCTAAAACTCTTGACTGATGAGTTAAAGGGTAGAGGAAAGAGAAAGGAAGGTTAAACTAGCAACTCAATTAACCGATTCTAGGGGAATTTTGAAAAAATAACCCTCCTTCATTAAAGGGATCTTATGACCTAGACGTAGCCCAAGAGTGGATGGATCAAATTGAGAAAATTTTTGGAGCAATGGTTGTTAGGTCTCCTAGTGATTACAGAGCAAGGTAACCTTAGTAGGACCTCCTCTATCGTTGTGAACCCGGGCACAACTATAGAGAGACGGCTCTACTGAAGGTCCTGTAGGATATTTTCATTTCCTCTTCCTCCGAGACTTATCTTTTCTTAGGAATTATGTTCTCAGTTTTAGTTTTAGATAGATGTAGCTACACTTTTGAACTTAGTCAAGGAAAAGTTGTTATTTGTTTTGATTCCGTTACTGTCGGATCAAATTTTTATATGGTGGGTTTTATAAGCTGAATTCATGATTGATTTTGTGTAGCTATATTATTTTAGGGTACCAGCCAATAAAAGAAACCATTTGCATTAAAAAAAACTGAAGGATTACATTGCAAAAAAAAAAAAGAAGTTTACTCATGCATAAGTAATCTAAAGGCGAGGTGGTCTTGGATTAGGAGGGTTGTATTGTATCATCACCCCTCGACCATTCCTTGGAGCAAGAGACAGAGCAATGTCGCAGAGGGTAGTGTAAATTCCATTCATACAATCAACACTTCTTTGCTGTTGATTGCAGAAGCACTGGGTGGACCAATAGAAGAATCTATCTATTCTTGAAGTCATTGTCGCGTTATTGCGTTTGGTTAACTTCTCCAGATCCTCTATCATCTTTTTCAGATTTTTCACCTCCTGCTCTAGACAGGCGATTTTGTCCTCCGAGGTATGGCCCGTGCTAGTCTCCTCAGCTTCCTCATTCTTCTTCATTTTTTTCTCTTTCTGCTTCTCTTGAGATCCCTCAAAAGGTCTTTTGCCCTTGTCTTTCCCCAGACTTAAGTTTAAGTCGAGCTCTTCTTCCTTGGCCTCCACTGTGAGATCAATGTACTTCCTTATGGCCATGATTTGGAGAATTTAGAAATTTATGTAGGAGTATGAGAAGAGAGAAATGCTGGGAAGTTGTTGGTTCAGAGATGATTACTCTTTGTGGTGTGGTAACTGAGAACACTGAGAAGGTTTTTATAGAGAAAAATTAGGACTTAGAGACAAAGAAGATATCTCTTCGCTGCACCCTACACGATCAACCTATGGATTTCTGCAAGCTGGAAGCCAGAAGTCTAGGGTAGGCGTGTACACCAATAGCGCGTTGCATTAATGCCCAAACCATGAAAGTCAATATTCGGTGGATTTGCGGCTGATTTTACTTGGTTTTCCCATTTTTCCCGTTGGCATTTTCTGAAATTCAAAGAAGTTGAAGATATAGCCATTAAAGATTGCCTTGGATGCTTTTATGATGAACTGAAATGCATTTCTCTATTTTATTGTGTTGTTCTTAAGAGCCTTCAGTTGAGTATAATATACATAATTGATTGAATCATGTTGATGTTGTAATTACATGTATGTATGTTATTCATGCATAATGAGTGAAGGCTATGATCAAGGAGAATATGTGATATGTGTAAGTCCAGAGTAAAGACACCAATTAGAATCTAAGATAAGGCTAATATGAGACTACCCGATCATAGAGGGACATCGTGATATGGGATTATAAGACGATAAAACAAGTTTAGAGGGAGAAAATCTTAGACTGAAGAGCGTAGTTAGTCAAAATTTTGAGAAAGGACAAGATTAGCCGAAAATTTTTCAGAAAATCTTTGACTTATGTTAATTACTATTTATCTGCATGTCCGACATTAATTGTTGGCATTACAATTAATGTGATCTGTAAACCTCCTAGCGAGCGGCGTATAGGTTGTGGTGGCTTTAGCTCCAGGGGCTTCAGGCTGTCTATAAATCTTGTACGCCCGTTACCCCACTCATCACACCAAGCGAACTTCTTTCATTACATACCTATTCCTCAATCTTCATTCCTTTCTTGTTTCAACTTCTTTCTGAAATCCCTAGAGCAATGGCCGATAATAAGTCTTTCAACTTGAATTTTGAGACTGGCAACGTAGAGCTTGATTTAAATCTAAGTCTCGGAGACAACAAAGGGAAGAGACCTGTAGACAGGTCACCAGAAATTAAGAAAAGAAAGAGGGATGTAATAGAGTTGGAGGAGGACAGTACTGCAGCATCCTCAGAAAATAAGCTTGTATGCCTAGAGCGTAAGATAGAAAACCTGGAGCGTAAGATAGAGAGCCTGGAATACAAGACAGAGGACCAGAAGCGACTAATAAATCGTCTCTTTGAAAACCAAGAGAAACTGATAAACTGTCATTTCGGGGAACTAGCTAATCGAGTTGATAGACATTCAATGTTTGCAACTCAAAATTTTCGTGACCAACAAGCAAGGTGTATTGACTGTATGAACGGAGTGACTTATGCTCTTCGCCAAATTTCTCAGGCACTTCCTCCAGAAACCCTTTCTAGGCTACAACGATTAGCTTCCTACTTAAGGTCTGAAGCACCTTCCTCTTCTAGACCCGGAGCATCTTTTACATTTCAAAAGCCTCCTCGTCCTTAATTTATTCTTTCTTTTGTTTGTACCTAAAGCTATATTTGGTCTAAGCTTCACGTATTAAAATTATCTATGTACTAGAAATAAAATTTAAGTTTATATTTAGATCTTCTTTGTTGAAATTATTCTTTTTACTGAAAGAACTTGAGGAATGAGAAAATGTTGGACTTGTTATATTTCATACTTGATTATGGAAATTCTAAAGCAAAGTATGGTAATATCTTTTTGACTGAGCAGAGTTACTAAAATGATATTTCATTGCACTTCTGAGCTATGGAGGAAAGCTAAATAAGTATTTTATGAACCTATACATGGAAAACTATGGGTTTGTCCTAATCATTAAAGGGGTACGACTCTATATGAGTCATTAAGGTGAGAGGAATTTCATGTGATTTTTCCTTTTATATGACGCCTTCAGCTGAGAGTATCGTCTTAAGGAAAAAGGATCGCCTTCGGGCAAGAGTATTGCCTATGGCCAAAAATCTACCTTTCATTTGGGACTATAGGTGTGAAGAAAGTTTTCAGGAATTAAAGGCTAGATTAACATCTAATTACCCTCAAAAACCTTTCATAATTTATACAGATGCATCACTTAAAGGTTTAGGTTGTGTACTACTGCAACTAGGAAGAGTAGTGGCCTATGCATCTAGACAACTAAGACCACATGAGCAAAATTACCCTACTCATGATCTAGAATTAGCAGCTGCATTCTTTGCCCTTAAAATTTGGAGACATTATCTATATGGTGCAAGTTTTGAAGTATTTTCTGATCACAAGAGCCTTAAATACCTTTTTGACCAAAACGAGCTTAACATGAGGCAGAGGAGATGGATTGAATTTCTAAAGGACTATGATTTCACTCTTAAGTACCACCCAGGTAAAGCCAACATAGTAGCTGATGCTTTAAGCAGAAAATCGGTTCATCTAGCTATTATGATGCTTAGAGAGGAACAACTCTTAGAGGAATTTAGAGATATGAGTCTTAAAGTATCTTTTAACCGTAAGAGTCTAAAAATAAGTGCCCTAGTGATTAGAAATGAACTAGAGGATTTAATTTTGGAAGCTTTACCTAAAGACCCTTACAACAAAGAAGTAGAAGAGTTAATGGCCTTAGGTAAAATAGAGAATCTTAAATTCACCAACAAAGGATTACTCAAATTTGGAGAAAGAGTGTATATTCCCAATCAAGGAAACCTTAGGCAAGATATTTTGAGAGAAGCACACCAAAGTAAGTATACTATTCATCCAGGAACAACAAAGATGTATCATAACCTAAAAAGAAATTTTTGGTGGCCTGGAATGAAGCAAGAGGTAACAAAATTTGTTAGTAAATGTCTAACCTATCAAAAAGTAAAAGCTGAACACCAAAGACCAGGCGGTTCATTGCAACCTTTAGAAATCCCAAAAGGGAAATGGGATAGCATCTCAATGGATTTCATTGTAGGGAAACTGAAGAACACATGAGAAGACATTATCCTGAGTTATTTCACTAGGTAATTAAAATTTCTAATGTATAATCCTTTTAATTATATGCTTACCGAATTTTGAGGACAAAATTCAAATTTTAGGGGGGGTGAGTTGTAACATCCCAAATTATTATGGATTAAATATTTAATTTTTTTTTGAGACTCTAGAAATCTCTTGAATGTCCTTGATGAATCTAGATTGTTCTAGAGGAATCTTGTATGTTCTACAGATATCTTGTATATTCTTGAATTTCCTAGATAAGTGCAGAATGTTGAAGAATGGTATAGATAATTCTAGAGAATTCTAGGTTAGTCTAGGTTGAATGTCCTTGATGAATCTTGTATGTTCAACAGATATCTTGTATATTCTTGAATTTCCTAGATAAGTGTAGAATGTTGTAGAATGGTATAGATAATTCTAGAGAATTCCAGGTTAGTTATGTTCTAGAGATATCTTGTATATTCTTGAATTTCCTAGATAAGTGTAGAATGTTGAAGAATGGTATAGATAATTCTAGAGAATTCTAGGTTAGTCTAGGTTGAATGTCCTTGATGAATCTAGATTATTCTAGAGGAATCTTGTATGTTCTACAGATATCTTGTATATTCTTGAATTTCCTAGATAAGTGTAGAATGTTGAAGAATGGTATAGATAATTCTAGAGAATTCTAGGTTAGTCTAGGTTTATCTTGAGTTATCTTGAGTTTTCTAAACATTTCTAAGCTTTAGAAAGATATTTGAATATTCAAAAGGAATTTTCCACTTGCCTCCCATTCTTAGCTATAAATAGCAACATCATTCTCCCCTTTCCTTGCACCATTCACAACCGAGAGAGAGTGAGAAAAAGAGAATCCAGCAGCTTGGACAGAAGCAGAAAAAAATTCCTCTTTTTTTTAACCATAAAATAGAGGTTTTTGGAAGAAGCAAATAGCAACGTTAAACTCGATTTTTCTGAGCTACTTTGGGGAGATTCTTTTATTACTAACCCACACAAGTGTTAAGGGAGAAGTGGCAGTGAATAGGAAGCAAAGATCAGAACCAAAACCAGTGCAAACTACCCTACGGTCAACGGTCAAAAATTGTGAAACGAATTTCAAGATAGATTGAATAGCTATTTGAGCTAAAAAGTCAGAGTACAAAGTACAGGTAGCTTAGCAATTCATAAAAGCTTGTTTTACTACTTGAATATTTTATATCCATGAAGTTTTATTTAAAGTGAAATATGTTTTTCATGATGAAATTAGCATGATATCAGCTTGGAAGTTTACTTCCATGTTCAGCTTGGGAGTTCAGCTTCCATGTCAGCTTGGAAATTCTATTTCCATGTCAGCTTGGAAATTATATTTCCATGTTTTAGTTTGGAATCTTTCTACCTTGAGTTAAAGGACTGCAGTAGCCTTTCTCTCATGTTTAGCTTGGAAAAATAGTTCTGCAGACTATCTTTTCCATGTCGTTGAGTGTACCACCAACTATTCTTGATTCCATGATTTATTCATATATCAGCTTGCTAATTTTTCATCAACATATTACACTGAACTGAGAATTTATATTACATGGACTGATTTTTATGATATAAGTGCTTTTATGACTGAAATGGTATATTTATAAATGTTTATAAAATTATGCTAGCTACTGAGATACCCTTATCTCACCTTTTTTTGCTTTTCCAACTGACCATTTCAGGGGCTGAGTATAAGGGGAAAGGTGTAAAGATTGATTGAACACTTTTAGAGCACTCAAGTTTATTAAGTATTAGAATTATAAATTATGTACGATAGATTTGTAATTTATTTCAAACGAATGTAAAATTATCTTATATTTAGAATTTCAATTATTATGTATAACCAATTATGATTTGTACTGAGAACAATTGTAGAATGTTCTTTTTGAAGATATGAGTATTAAGCATTAGAATTTAAAAAAAAATTTCAGATTTTAGTATAGTAAAATAAGGACGTTACACTTACCGATTAGGAAATATGACCAAAAGAGTGACAAATGTTTAGAAAAAATAGCAAGTATTTTTCTGTTTTATAGTTTTGACTTCTTCTCACAACCTTTTTGTGTTGTAGTTATTAGGATTGATCCCAAATCATTTTACACACCTTTTTCCTCCAAGTGAGGGAACTTAGCCTCACCTTGTTTGTTTTCTTTTCAAGACTTTTCCCAGTGTGGTAAATTATGTAAATACCTGATGTAGTGATATTATGATGAATGTACATGAAATCTTACATGCTTACAATTTGAACAAACATACCCACATTTGAATGATGAATGCAAATTGTATAGGGGAATGTATGTTGAATGTTGTGTATACAAGGATAATTATACATGAATATGGATAATTGTACATGAATATGGATGATTTTACATGAATGTGGATTTTTGTATATGAATGTGGATGATTTTACATGAATGAGGATAATTGTATATGAATGTGTACAGTGACATTATGCATGAATGACAAATGATGAACATTGTGTACGTATGAATGAATGTGATACATGTGGATCTTGTATGTGAAATATGATTGTGAACAAAAGATCGATGTTAAATGATGCCTCCAGGCAGTTGGGCTTCTGGCAAACTAATTTGGAAATTCCCAATTCTTACCTCTGATTGCTATCACTCTAAATAACAATGAAATGTGCATGATGAGTTACACAGGATTTGTGTATTAGAACACATGCTAGGGTAGGGACCCTATAAAATAAATAATGATACTCATTTTTGAATTTAGGTGTCCATATTCAACCATGTGTAAAGATTTGAATTATCAAAATGAGGCTATGACCGAGGGAGGAAGCAATCACAAGGAAGAATATAGAGGATATGAAATGTGCAATTATAGGACGTGTGTTGACAGATACATTTTCAGGGTTGGCATGAGATATGAAATTTGTGGTACAACCACGTAAGATGAAATAAGGGGAGGACTGTGTAACAGGTAGAGAAAGCATGAGATACGATAATTTGTACCTCACTGATATCGGGCATTTTTATATACTTTTTAGTCCCTATTTTAGTCCTTTTTGCCTCTCTAATTTTGTCAATTCTCTAATTTTATTATGTTTTGGAATTTATTGGGTATAAACTATTTATGGATTGAATGTGTTTCAATTTTATATTTTTAGAACTTGAATTGTAAAATGCTCAATTTAATTCCTACAAATTTTAATTTTGGAGAGAAAAGTGCTGACATGGACAAAGATACTGATTTGGATGCTAATGTGGCACTTTTTGGGTGATGCAGATGCTGACTAGGTTATGCTGGATGTGGGGCCCACTTGAACTCTTATTCAATGTCATGTAGTCAGAATTTTTGGGCAGAAATATTAATTTTCGTAGGTCAGAAAAGCATGGCTGAAATATTAATTTTGTCATGATATTCTGCTGCTACTGCCATACTTTTCTGCTGCAGAAATATTAATTCTGCTACTGCCATACCTATCTGCTGCTATTTTGCTGTCAAAGTGCTGCCACATCATGGAAGAAGCATCCAAGGAAGCATCTAGGGTAGAATATTCTAAGGCATTGAAGGGGCATCAGTTTTAAAAATGAGAATACTTTTATTTTGGAGGACTGAACTTAGGAAATTGGTAGCTTTCTCTTCCTCTCTGTTTTTGCTTCTGTTGTTTACTGTTTTGCTCTCATGGAGGGCTAAGTTTTCATTGTAATCAGTCACTAGACCACTGGGATGTTGTAGCTTGAACTAAGAATGCAAGCTAAGTGTTTTATTCTCCATTTTCATCTCATTTTGTTTCTGTTTTGCTGTTATGTTTATGTTGCTGTCAGATTCTGATTAGAGCTTGAGAATGTAACATAAACTAACTTATATATATAAGATATAGCCTTGCTTGACTGATTAGGAAAGTGAGGGAGGCGAAATGACTAGTTAGATGATATATTTAACTTGGTTTGGTTGAGATTTTCCACTGAATGCATCTAGTTATAGTAGAGAGATGTTCTTGACTATAATTAGTAGCATTAAATTATAGATGTTATTCTAGAACCATTTTCATAAAGAACCAAACAATGGAATGAGAACAAAACTGAATCAATGAGTTAGGTAATGATAGTTACACTCCCATGAATCTTAGTGGCTGGTTACATAGTCTCTTTACTGTTAATACCTTGCAAATTCTGCTGCTGCTGTTGCTGTTGTTATAGTTATTTGGTTGCTGTTTTGTTTGTTTTATTAGTACTACCATAAAACCCCCCACGTTTATGTACTCTTCATTAGTGTTTAGGTGTTTAGAACGATTAATTAGTATTAAGAAGTGAGGCTCCTTGAGTGAATACGACCTGGGTATCACTATACTGCAAATTGCCACGAATTCAATTCTGGGCGATTTGGCATCGTAGTGGCATGAACCAGAATTTTGGCGCCGTTGCTGGGGAGCCAATTCACTTCCAAGTTATCTAATTAGTTGTTTAAGTGTTTCTTTGTTTAATTTTAAGTTATCTAGTATTGTTGAAACGGTTTACAAGTTTTTGAGTTTTTATCGGTTACTATTCATAGGCAAAAAACTAACTACCTCCGATTGACCTCAAACTTGGTATACCACTAGTTTTTGACATTTTAAGCAAATTCCAACCACTTGATTATCCCAAGGATTATCTCAGGCGGCCATTTTGCCAAATTCCATCGTTTAGGCCTCCTTTTCTATTTTTTAATATTTTTTTGATTTTTCTAATTAATTGTGATTTTTAGTGTGATTTTTGTAGTTTGAATTTTTGAATTCTGTTTTTTGTGTTTGTCTCTCCAATTTGTCAAGAATTGTTCCATGAAAAATCAAATTTTTCTGAGATACTTAAATTTTTGGTGATTTTCATCAGTTGGAGTCTTTTGTAGTGATTTAGTTGTTTTTGTTGTTTTCTTGTTGTTTTCTTGTGAATTTGTGCCCTTTCTAGTATATGAGAAGGTCTGGTCACGTGGACTTACCACCTTTTGATCCAGAAATTGATAGGACCTTCCATAGGCTAGTGAGAAGTAATAGCATTAGGACTAGTATAGTTTCTGAAATTCTTGCTGAAATTGTTGAGTTTGCTGTCAACAGTGTAGAAGTTGAATCAGATTCTAAATCTGATATTGTGTTGGAGTCTACAGATTCTGAGTCAGCTGGGATAACTGGGATGGATAACCAAAATGCATAAGTGCCTCAAAATAGGCAAGAACAATCAATTAAAGAGTTGATTGCACCTGATGTGCATTATCAACCATTGTGCATAAATTATCCTGAGTTGGATGCTAATTTTGAACTAAAATCTGGTCTAATCCATTTGTTGCCTAAGTTTCATGGTCTTGCAGGAGAAGATCCGCACAAGCACTTAAAGGAGTTCCACGTTGTCTGCTCTACCATGAGACCACATGGAGTTGGAGAAGAACAGATCAAATTAATAGCATTTCCTTTCTCTCTGGATGGGGCAGCCAAGGATTGGCTTTACTATCTACCCACTGCCTTGATAACAAGATGGGATGAGCTGATGAAGTTGTTCTTAGAAAAATTCTTTCCAGCCTCTAGAACAGCAGCAATCAGGAAGGATATCAGTGGGATTAGACAGTTGAATGGTGAGTCTCTGCATGAATATTGGGAGAGGTTTAAGAAGCTTTGCTCATGCTGTCCAAACCACCAGATTTCAGAGCAGCTTCTCATCCAATATTTCTATGAAGGATTACTACCTATGGACAGATACATAGTTGATGCAGCTGCTGGTGGGGCATTGGTGGATAAGACTCCTACTGCAGCAAATGAATTATTGGCCAAGATGGCCCAAAATGCTCAACAATTTGGCACCAGATTGAGTGATCCAACAGTTACTGTCAATGAGGTAAGGACACCTCCCATGGAGCAACAAAGGATAGAAAATAAATTGGAAGAGTTAGCTTCAATGGTGAGGCAATTGGCATTAAATCAGAGAACACAACAACAAGCCCTTCCTCCTTCAGTCTGTGGTATTTGTTCCCTGAATACCCACCATATTGATCAGTGCCCTCAGCTGCAAGAAACCCCAACTGAGTCATGTGCTGGTATATTCCCTGGTAGACCCATGCAGCCACAACAACAGAGATATGACCTATATTCCTCCACCTACAATCCTAGGTGACGTGATCATCCAGCTTTCAAGTATGGGAATACATCCAACCCCCCTTACCAGCCACCTCATGCAAGATACAATCAACCTGAACCTAGCCATACACCTCCTCCAGCACCCAAGAAACCTGAGCCTAGTCTTGAGGATCTAATGAAGCAACTGACTGCCAATACTCTTCAGTTCCAGCAAAGGACATAAACAAATATGCAGAATTTGAAAACTAAGATTGGCCAGTTAGCCACAACAGTCAATGAGCTGAAAAGTCAAGGTTCAGGGAGTTTGCCATCCCAACCAGTGATCAACCCAAGAGGCAATGTGAGTGCCATCATCTTGAGGAGTGGCAAACAAGTAGACATCCAGCTTCTGAATCTGAACCAGAAAAATCAAATGTCCAGCAAAGTGTTCCTTCATCTTCAACCAGTGAACAAAATAAAAAGGATGAAGAAGTGGTTCAGAAAATTCCTCTTCCTTTCCCCAATAGGCAGACTCAATCAAGGAAAGCTTCTGAATCTGACATGGATAAAGAGATTATGGAGACCTTCAGGAAAATAGAGGTCAATATCCCACTTTTGGAAGCAATTAAGCAAATCCCCAAGTATGCCAAGTTCCTCAAAGAGTTGTGCACTCATAAGAGGCGTTTAAGGGGTAATGAGAGAGTCAATTTGGGGAGAAATGTGTCTGCACTCATCCAACCACCCATGCCACCCAAGTGCAAAGATCCTGGAACTTTCACAATACTATGCACAATAGGCAACATGGAGTTCTCCAATGCTATGTTGGATTTGGGAGCCTCAATCAATGTTATGCCCAAATCAGTGTACTCGAGCCTCAAGATTGGTGTTCTTTCACCAACTGGAGTGATTGTCCAACTTGCCAATAGGAGCACAGCACATCCAGCAGGAGTTTTAGAAGATGTCCTGGTAAGAGTTAAAGATCTCATTTTTCCTGCTGATTTTTATGTGCTTGATATGGAAAATGATAATACTCCTGGCCATGCACCATTAATACTTGGTAGACCTTTTCTGAAAACTGTAAAAACCATCATTAATGTGCATGAAGGGACTTTGTCAATGGAGTTTGCTGGTAACAAAATTGATTTTAACATTTTGGATGCCATGAAACATCCTATAGAAAATCATTCCAATGTGCATGTGGTTAACTTTTTGGATTACTTAGTTGATGAGGCATGTGATGATTTCCAAACTGAATTAATTTCTAATTTTCCTGAATTTTCTGATTTAGTAGATGCCTTTGAATGCAATTGTGCTGGTTCTGAATTCTGTCATGCTTGCACTGAAATTGAAAACTCTCTAAATGCTGACAATTCTGAGTTGCATTCTGATTTGCATAGTGATTTGGATTCTGATGTACATTCTGATTCTGTAAATTTCCCTAGCTTATACTTAGATTCTATTTCTATTTTAGGTAGTTGTAGGTGTAGTGATTTAAATTGTAATGTTGCACATTCTTCATCTCTTTCCTCTTGTGCTGCTAACCCTTCCTCCTCTTTAGCCAAGGATTCTGTCTTTGAACAAACTGAATTTGTAGGTGCCTCCTTGGATGTGATTCCACAAAAACTAATTCCATCCTCCATCCAACCACCTGCATTGGAGTTGAAGGCTTTACCAGAAAACCTCAAGTATGCCTTCTTGGAGGTAGGAGACAAACTTCCAATCATTGTGGCCAACAACTTGAACCCCAATCAAGAAGAAAAATTGATCAGTTTACTGAAAAAGAATAAGAAGGCGATTGGGTGGACTCTAGCAGACATTCTTGGAATTAGTCCTTCAGTGTGCATGCACCGAATTCTCCTTGAAGAAGAGACGAAACCAGTGAGGCAACCCCAAAGAAGACTCAACCCCATGATTCTTGATGTGGTCAAGAAGGAGGTAAGTAAGCTCCTCCAAGCTGGTATTATTTATCCTATCTCTGATAGTAAGTGGGTGAGTTCGGTACAAGTAGTGCCAAAGAAAACCGGGGTAACTGTTATAGCAAATGAAAATAATGAGTTAGTGCCTACTAGAGTTCAAAACAGTTGGCGTGTTTGCATTGATTATAGGAAGTTGAACCAAGCAACTAGAAAAGATCATTTTCCTCTTCCTTTTATTGATCAAATGCTTGAGAGACTTGCTGGCAAGTCTCATTACTATTTTCTTGATGGTTTTTCTGGATATTTTCAAATTCACATTGCACCTGAAGATCAGGAGAAGACTACCTTCACCTGTTCCTTTGGTACTTTTGCATATAGACGCATGCCTTTTGGTCTCTGTAATGCACCTGGCACTTTTCAAAGATACATGTTAAGCATATTTTCTGATTTGTTAGAGGATTGCATGGAAGTGTTCATGGATGATTTTTCTGTTTATGGAGACTCATTTGATGCATGTTTGAAAAATTTAGATAGAGTACTTGAGAGATGCATAGAGAAAAATTTGGTCTTGAATTATGAAAAATGTCATTTCATGGTAGAGCAAGGAATAGTCCTAGGCCACATAGTGTCATCACGTGGCATAGAAGTAGATAAAGCCAAAGTTGATGTTATCTCTTCTTTGCCTTACCCCACTTCTGTGCGGGAAGTTTGTTCTTTTCTTGGCCATGCAGGATTTTATAGAAGATTCATCAAGAACTTCAGTAAGATCGCTCTACCCCTATCTAAACTCCTCCAAAAAGAAACTGATTTCATTTTTAATGATGCTTGCAGGTCAGCTTTTGATGAGTTGAAGAAGCAACTTACCTCCCCTCCTATCATCCAACCTCCATGGTGGGAGCTTCCCTTTGAGCTCATGTGTGATGCCTCAAATTTTGCTGTAGGAGCAGTACTTTCACAAAGAGTAGAGAGGAAGTTGCATGTCATAGCCTATGCGTCCCGTACCCTTGATTCAGGTCAATCAAATTACACAACCACGGAGAAGGAATTTTTAGCAATTGTTTTTACTTTAGAAAAATTTAGATCATATTTGCTTGCCTCCAAAGTAATTATGTTTTCTGACCATGCAGCACTGAAATATTTTTTGAAGAAACTGGATGCAAAGCCAAGATGGCTTAGATGGATGCTGCTCCTCCAAGAATTTGATGTGGAAATCAAGGATAAGAGTGGGGCAGAGAATGTAGTAGCAGATCACTTGAGTAAGCTTTCTGATCTTCCATTGGAACATCTCCCTATAAGAGACAATTTTCCAGATGAGTGTTTCCTCCTTTTGTATGGTATTAGTGAGCCTTGGTATGCTGATTTAGTGAATTATCTTGTTGCATCTGAATTGCCTGCATACCAAAATAGACATCAATTGAATAAATTAAGAAGCGAGGCTAGGTACTATGTGTGGGATGACCCTTATTTGTGGAAAATTTGTAGTGACCAAATTATTAGGAGATGTGTTCCAAATCATGAATTTGCATCTGTGCTGAATTTTTGTCATACTCTTGCATGTGGTGGACACTTTGGTCCCCAAAGAACAGCTAGAAAAGTGTTAGATTCTGGTTTATATTGGCCTACTTTGTTTAGGGATGCCTTTGATTTTTGCAAAAACTGTTCTAGGTGTCAAAGAACTGGAAATGTGTCTAAAAGAAGTGAAATGCCTCAACAACCTCTTCTTTTTTGTGATGTTTTTGATGTTTGGGGTATTGACTTTATGGGTCCTTTTCCTGTTTCTTTTGGCTTCATGTATATCTTAGTTGCTGTGGATTATGTGTCGAAGTAGGTGGAAGCTAAAGCCACCCGAACTGATGATTCTATTGTTGTTGTAGATTTCCTTCGTTCACATATTTTCTACAGATTCGGTGTCCCCAAGGCCATAATCAGTGATCAAGGATCACAATTTTGCAATAGAAACATGCAAGGGCTATTGAAGAAATATGGGGTGGTGCACAAAACCTCTACACCTTACCACCCCCAAACCAATGGGCAAGCAGAAGTCTCCAACCGAGAGATAAAGCAAATATTAGAGAAAACTGTGCAACCCAACAGAAAAGATTGGAGTAAGAGGCTTGACGATGTGCTTTGGGCCTATAGAACCGCTTTCAAGACTCTCATCGGTATGTCTCCATACTGCTTGGTATTTGGTAAAGCATGTCACTTGCCGGTGGAGATTGCACATAAGGCATATTGGGCCGTTAAACAATGCAATATGGACATGACCCTAGCCGGTAAAGAAAGAAAGTTGCAACTTCAAGAACTGGAAGAACTAAGGCTAGCGGCTTATGAGAATGCGCGCATCTATAAAGAGAGGATAAAAGCTTTACATGATCAGAAAATTGAGAAAAAAGAATTCCAAGTGGGAGATAAAGTCCTTCTCTATAATTCTCGTCTCAAGCTAATGCCCGGTAAGCTTCGCTCTAGATGGGTTGGCCCTTTTGTTATTACTAATGTCTTTCCTTTTGGTGCAGTAGAAATTCAAAATGAGGCCACCAACAAGCAGTTCATGGTAAATGGGCAAAGGTTGAAGAAGTTCTACGAGGGCTTCAAAGAAGAAACTGTAGAGGAAATCCAACTCTACAATGTTCCGGCTCCATGATAAGGTCGTACTCTTTCCCTCCTTTTAATTTATGTCCTCCTCATTTTATTTGATGTTTGGTAATAATTTGCATCGAGGACAATGCAATGTTTAAGTGTGGGGGGAGAGAATTTAATTGGAGCTGATTTTCAAATAAAAAATAAAAAATTTCCTGCTGTCTCCTCTGTTTTCTCTGTTTCTGTCCAAAATTTTTGAGCTATCTTGCATGAATTTTCTGTACTGATTGGCTACGAATTTTGCTAGTTTCTTTACATGTTTTTAAAGCTTTATATGTCTTCTAGCTGTAGAATTTTATTTGGTGTCTTTCACATTTGTTTTGGTGTAGTTTTGTGTCAGTAAAGCTGAGTCGCCAGAATTTCTGCAGTGCAGAATTTTGCTACTCTGTTTTGCCCGAATTTGATGTTTTATTTTTGAAAAAATTGATGGAGTTTTGGTGTGGAATTATGCATGATGAAATAGTTAAAGTGTAGATTGACTTAGCATGAAGAGAATTTAGCCTTATTTCTCTAAGGAATTCAAGTTAAATGGCAATGATGTTGATTTTAATGAATTTGTAGTAATAGTCTTTTAGCTGTGAGGATTTGAGCCTAAATGAAAAATGCTATTCTTTCTTTGTGTACTGCCCTATCATGGATTTTCACTCTAGAACTTGTCTTGAATCTTTGGTTAAGGCTACATATCTTGTACATGCTTGGAAATGATTTAGGCATTTGTTTCTTGTTACCCACTTTTAGCCAGATAGCCTTCCATATGTTGTTTCCATTGTATGCCATTTTGTGCCTTGTCCATTTTCTTTCTTGCGTTTTTTTTTCCACCACTTTTTCTGCCTACAACAATGTTTTTCTCTTCCAACTTAAGATGTGAGGAGTATTTTAAATTCTTTTAAGGGATTGATGTGCTGAAAAATCTTGTGAATTTTGGGGTGTTTTGAACTATATTTCTTCTACTTCCTCTCAAGCAAAAGAAAAAGATTGGCCAATCAAGAAGAAAAAGAAAAAAAAAGAAAGAAAGAAAGAATAAAAAAAAATTTTGAAAAAAAAAGAGAAAATGATGAAAAAGAGGAGCAGGTAGAACATTGAGACCCAAATTTATTTATACTCAGTCTCTTATATTTCACTTGTAAATACTCTTCATTTTCTTGAGTTGTTACCATATTTTGTTTCATTGTTCAATCTTTCCCTTTTGTTTCCCACTATTTTTCCTACCCACGTTACAACCTTGTAAAGTCCTTTTGATTCACTTATGGTAGTGAATTCTGTGATAAGTTGAATTTCGAGTGATTTACCCTAGACACTTGAGAGAATAGAGAGTAAACACATTCCTAGTGAGGAGGCTAATTACTTGAATTCATTCGTATCAAATTAAATTGCCATGATGCTTGGAATCTGAGAAATTTAAGATTAATTTTCTTCAAGTGCTAAATCTTTTCAAAATTTTAATTATTCTATCCTAGCATTCTTTTCACGCTTTTCATTTGGTGTCTTTTGGTGTTCTGAATATTATTTTGCCCAGGAGTGCAAAAGGCCAAGTATGGGGGATTTGATATCGGGCATTTTTATATACTTTTTAGTCCCTATTTTAGTCCTTTTTGCCTCTCTAATTTTGTCAATTCTCTAATTTTATTATGTTTTGGAATTTATTGGGTATAAACTATTTATGGATTGAATGTGTTTCAATTTTATATTTTTAGAACTTGAATTGTAAAATGCTCAATTTAATTCCTACAAATTTTAATTTTGGAGAGAAAAGTGCTGACATGGACAAAGATGCTGATTTGGATGCTAATGTGGCACTTTTTGGGTGATGCAGATGCTGACTAGATTATGCTGGATGTGGGGCCCACTTGAACTCTTATTCAATGCCATGTAGTCAGAATTTTTGGGCAGAAATATTAATTTTCGTAGGTCAGAAAAGCATGGCTGAAATATTAATTTTGCCATGATATTCTGCTGCTGGTACCATACTTTTCTGCTGCAGAAATATTAATTCTGCTGCTACCATACCTATCTGCTGCTGTTTTGCTGTCAAAGTGCTGCCACATCATGGAAGAAGCATCCAAGGAAGCATCTAGGGTAGAATATTCTAAGGCATTGAAGGGGCATCAGTTTTAAAAATCAGAATACTTTTATTTTGGAGGACTGAACTTAGGAAATTCGTAGCTCTCTCTTCCTCTCTGTTTTTGCTTCTGTTATTTGCTGTTTTGGTCTCATGGAGGGCTAAGTTTTCAATGTAATCAGTCACTAGACCACTGGGATGTTGTAGCTTGAACTAAGAATGCAAGCTAAGTGTTTTATTCTCCATTTTCATCTCATTTTGTTTCTGTTTTGCTGTTATGTTTATGTTGCTGTCAGATTCTGATTAGAGCTTGAGAATGTAACATAAACTAACTTATATATATAAGATATAACCTTGCTTGACTGATTAGGAAAGTGAGGGAGGCGAAATGACTAGTTAGATGATATATTTAACTTGGTTTGGTTGAGATTTTCCACTGAATGCATCTAGTTATAGTAGAGAGATGTTCTTGACTGTAATTAGTAGCATTAAATTCTAGATGTTATTCTAGAACCATTTTCATAAAGAACCAAACAATGGAATGAGAACAAAACTGAATCAATGAGTTAGGTAATGATAGTTACACTCCCATGAATCATAGTGGTTGGTTACATAGTCTCTTTACTATCAATACCTTGCAAATTCTGCTGCTGCTGCTGCTGTTGCTGCTGTTATAGTTATTTGGTTGCTGTTTTGTTTGTTTTATTAGTACTACCATAAACCCCCCCCCCACGTTTATGTACTCTTCATTAGTGTTTAGGTGTTTAGAACGATTAATTAGTATTAAGAAGTGAGGCTCCTTGAGTGAATACGACCTGGGGATCACTATACTGCAAATTGCCTCGAATTCAATTTTGGGCGATTTGGCATCGTAGTGGCGTGAACCACTCACATATAGAAGTACATGGTGAAGGCGTGAGATGAAATAAGGGTATACAATGAGATGATGTGATGTGGATGAGATGGTGTGGTGAGGATGAAAGCACAAGCGGTGCTTGATTTTGTGATTGCTTAGTAATGATTTGTGTTTGTGTTTATATTGTGGATGTGGAAATGTAAATATGATTCCATGTAAGTTATATTGGCTATTCTATTTCGTCGATGTTGTGTAATCAATTTGCATTCTTGTTTACATAATTGTGCATGACTAATGTTAAGCCATATGATAAATGTGCCTATTGTTGATTATGTTCTATAATTGCTTCTACTTGCACTTGTACATATTGTGTGAAATTATAGGGTTTGACTAACGAGGTGCCTATGCATAGTTGACTGGTTATGTTCACATGATCATGCACTATAACCATGTGTTTTTAGCATGCATAGTTGTGTGTATGTGATAGGTAAGTCTATTTCGGTGAGTTAGTGGATTAGACTCATCCCCTCACAATTTTAGGTACTGAAGACTGATTAGCTAACATTATGCGTGCCAAGGACACCTCCCCTTTGTTTGGGGTCTGGTACTTGCCTATTTTATTATGTAGTAGTAATCTTAGCAAGCTTTATAATCGGGTAGGTCATGTAGCATTGTGTAAAGGGATTAGGTGTAGTCTATGGAATGTAATGAATACAGAGATTAATTGAAATCATTTGATTATAGTGATTAACGATGTATTATTCATACATTTATGAATTTTTTGAAAGGGAAAATGATCTTTCACTTTTTTTCATGCATTGAAATCAATATAATCACATATATATAAATTGTGTAGTAAGGAAAATGTGGAATAAAGATGTTGGGATTAAGGAAATCTTAAGCTTGTGGCGATGTAGTTTTAGACACTGTCCGCGCCAGTGACGAGCCCAGAAGTGGGGCGTGATAGACAGAATTTAAGAAGGATAGGGACAGAAGCTAATTTTAGAGATGGACTTGAGGAGGAAATTGAATTCATAAGTGGAAGAGAGCAAAATGAATATTCTGAATTTTCAAGAGGAAGATTTAAACCTAGAAGAGAAAAGGGAGAAAGAGTCTATAGGAGGACTATTGCAAGAGGAAGAAATAATGTTGATTATAATCTTGGAAGCATCAAGATGAATATTCTTTTCTTTCAAGGGAAAAATGATCCATAAGTATTTCTAGAACGGGAAAAAAAGTTGAATTAATCTTTGATTGCCACAATTATTCCTAGAAGAAGAAATTGGAACTTGCAGTCATTGAGTTCACTGATTATGCCATAGTTTGGTAGGATTAATCGGTGACTCGTATGAGGAGAAGTCATGAGAGACCATTAGAGACTTGGGGAGAGTTGAAGACTCTTATGAGGAAAAGATTCATCCCTAATCATTACTATAGGGATCTTTTCAAAAGCTGCAAAATCTCAAGCAAGGTTCCAAAAGTGTGGAAGAATACCACAGAGATGGAGATAGCGATTATACAAGCCAATGTCGAAGAAGATAGAGAAGCTACCATGGCCAGATTCTTGAGTAGTTTGACTAGGGAAATCACTAATGTGGTTGAACTACAACATTATGTGGGGCTAGAAGATATGGTTCACATGGCTATAAAGGTGGAGAGGCAATTGAAGTATTAAACACTACAAATGCTTCATCAAGTTCTAACACTAATTGGAAATCTTATGGGAGGAAAGAAAAGAAGGCAAACTTCAAGATAAAGCTTGACTCATCCAATGCTAAGGAGGAAACAAAAGGTAACAATAATTCTAAGCCTTTTAAAAATAAAGAAATTAAATGTCTCCAGTGTTTGGGTACATGTCATATTGCTTCTCAATGTCCAAACAAGAAAGCTATGATTTTGAAAGATAATGGAGAAATCATCACTGAAAGTAAAGGAGAAAGTGAAGAGATGCCCAAGCTTGAAGATGCTAGTGATGCTGAATATCCCATTGATAATGAATTGCTTGTGATAATGAGGAGTTTAAATGTCAAAGTTAAAGAGGAAGTTGACCAATAAAGGAAGAACTTTTTTCATACAAGGTGCAATGTTAGTAACAAGGTATGTAGTTTGATTATTGATTGAGGAAGTTGTGTTAATGTAGCTAGTGCTAACATGATTGAAAATTTGAAGTTACCTATAATGAAGCATCCAAGACCGTATAAGCCTCAATGGCTTAATGAATGTGGAGAAGTCAAAGTGACCAAAAAAGTCATGGTGTCTTTTTCAATTGAGAAGTATCAAATAATGTAATGCCCCTAGTATTACGACATCGTAAGAAAGCGTGAGTTTGAGCATGTGGAAATTTTTGTGAATAGACATATACCCACATGGATTTTTATTGTGTCTATCATTTTTATATGTGATTAGGGCACGTGTGTGACATTGTCTATAGGTGAGAAGGCTTGAATAAGTGTGTTATGGATTCAATTATTTGTGAAATATGTAGTATGATAAGTGTTGCATGATTATGGTTGATTTATTCAAAAATTGTAATATGGGCTAGTAGGGCACTAAAATGAAAAATAAAACTTAGCTAGCGGGTTGCATGAAATTGCTCAAAGATGTGACCACTAGATAGAGATTAAATTAATAAAAATAATGTGAGAATTTAAAAGTTATTTAGAGGTCTACAATTTAAGAAAATTTAATGTAGGGAAAAATATAGAAAGAATTCCCTTAGGTAAATATAAAATAAGTAGAATTAAATAATAAAAATATATATAAAGAAATTATATAGCTTAAGCGTGAACTATTAAGTAAATAATTAATAATACTAATAATATACATGACAAGTGTTAGGATAGGATAAAAAAAACTTAAAGAAGCTTAACTCAAGTAAAATTTAATAAAATAATACAAAATAAATAAGAAGTTTAAACCCTAGTATTACGACATCGTAAGAAAGCGTGAGTTTGAGCATGTGGAAATTTTTGTGAATAGACATATACCCACATGGATTTTTATTGTGTCTATCATTTTTATATGTGATTAGGGCACGTGTGTGACATTGTCTATAGGTGAGAAGGCTTGAATAAGTGTGTTATGGATTCAATTATTTGTGAAATATGTAGTATGATAAGTGTTGCATGATTATGGTTGATTTATTCAAAAATTGTAATATGGGCTAGTAGGGCACTAAAATGAAAAATAAAACTTAGCTAGCGGGTTGCATGAAATTGCTCAAAGATGTGACCACTAGATAGAGATTAAATTAATAAAAATAATGTGAAACTTTAAAAGTTATTTAGAGGTCTACAATTTAAGAAAATTTAATGTAGGGAAAAATATAGAAAGAATTCCCTTAGGTAAATATAAAATAAGTAGAATTAAATAATAAAAATATATATAAAGAAATTATATAGCTTAAGCGTGAACTATTAAGTAAATAATTAATAATACTAATAATATACATGACAAGTGTTAGGATAGGATAAAAAAAACTTAAAGAAGCTTAACTCAAGTAAAATTTAATAAAATAATACAAAATAAATAAGAAGTTTAAACCCTAGTATTACGACATCGTAAGAAAGCGTGAGTTTGAGCATGTGGAAATTTTTGTGAATAGACATATACCCACATGGATTTTTATTGTGTCTATCATTTTTATATGTGATTAGGGCACGTGTGTGACATTGTCTATAGGTTAGAAGGCTTGAATAAGTGTGTTATGGATTCAATTATTTGTGAAATATGTAGTATGATAAGTGTTGCATGATTATGGTTGATTTATTCAAAAATTGTAATATGGGCTAGTAGGGCACTAAAATGAAAAATAAAACTTAGCTAGCGGGTTGCATGAAATTGCTCAAAGATGTGACCACTAGATAGAGATTAAATTAATAAAAATAATGTGAGACTTTAAAAGTTATTTAGAGGTCTACAATTTAAGAAAATTTAATGTAGGGAAAAATATAGAAAGAATTCCCTTAGGTAAATATAAAATAAGTAGAATTAAATAATAAAAATATATATAAAGAAATTATATAGCTTAAGCGTGAACTATTAAGTAAATAATTAATAATACTAATAATATACATGACAAGTGTTAGGATAGGATAAAAAAAACTTAAAGAAGCTTAACTCAAGTAAAATTTAATAAAATAATACAAAATAAATAAGAAGTTTAAACCTAGTGGGACTAGGAAAGCAATTTAAATAAATGAATTTAATTAAAATCTAAAAGGGGGCGTGTGAGTAAAAGGAAATAGGATACGTATGGGAGACTTGATTCTAAATAAATAAAAAGGTAAATAAAATATATAAAATAATACAGGAGTTACAATTATAGTAGGAAAAGAACAAGATAAAATGATAAGAGACAAAGTGAACTAGTTAATAAAATTAATTAATTTAATTAACATTCCTTAAGGTAAACGTGTGGTAGGCTTCTAGAAAATGAGGGTTGTAGTTGGATTAGGAAACATACAATAAGTGATAAAAGGAAGTCTAACAATTTTGAATTTAAATAAAATTTGGATGGGATAAATGGTAAGACTAGGATAAGTTAATTTAAAATTTAAATGAGTTCATTTAATACAAATTAAGTGAAAAAGAAAGGATAGGCATGTAAGATAAAAAGGGTAGTTTAATTAAGGCTAAGGTATTATAAATCATCTAGGATTAGGATATTATGATATTAGTTTAGATAGGGTTAGGCGTATAAGACTAAAGTGAATATATCAATTAATAGAAATAATATAAATAATATAAATAGTAATATAATAATAATAATAATAATAATAATAATAATAATAATAAAAAGAAGATGGAGAATCTAATAATAATAATATAATAAATGAAGAGATAATCTATACAAATGATACAATATAATAAATAAGTGGATAAGTAACTAAGAATATAATAATATAATTATTAGGTGGATAACTAAAAATAAAATACAAATTCTAGTTCTACTTTACTTAGGCTAATGGATAGCCACTATACCTCCTTTATAAATACCACTCAAGCCCTCAACACCTAGCAACCAAAGATGCCTCCCATATCTCTCCCACAAGGAAACCTTAGCCATCTCTTATCCCTTCTCTCTCTCAAATACCAAGAACCCTAGACACCACATCTCCTCACATAAGCCTCACAGAATACATCTTCGATGATTTTTCCTAATGTCAAAAATTTTCAAAGAAATAAAGGTAAGAACTAGAAAATTCGATTTATCACACTTTTATTTTTACAAAAATTAAATCAATCATAACTCGCTCAATCAGACTCTATTTTCAACAAATTAGATATCACTAGAAAGACATTTGAATCTAGTTTCTAATGCAATAAATTTCTTTTGAATTCCTTATTGTTTGGGAGATATGACAAGAATAGTGACCAAAGGTTAGATACAAAAATGAACAATTTTCTTGATGCATGGTTTTGATTTCTTTTTGCAACCCTTTTGTTGTTGTTGCTAGAAACTAATTTTAGAACCTTGCACACACTTTTTTCCCTCCATATAACATACGAAACCCTGTAAAAAGAGCGATAGAATCCAAGTGAGTGAACGACAACTCTATAATTTAGTTTTATCATAATTGATCATGTTAGTATATTGGGGTGGATTCTCGAGTATCATAGGCTAAGAGACAACGTATGAGATAGAAATTTTATCATTAATCATAATAATAATTAAACCTCTATCATGATAATTTAATTTAGTGTCTTTATTTGATTGCATGCGTTAGATAACCTTGTTATGTGTGTGATTTTCTACAATTTTGTATGAATATATTTATGTGCCTTCGAGGCTAGATAGTGGTAGTTGGTTGGTACCCCCTTTCATGACTAGCTACAACCAATCAATAGATAGACTCAATAAATGATTGGGGCAACACTTTCCTCATAGTAGGATGAGATTATTGGAAGCCTCGGTGGCTATGCCAGACCTGTGGGGTGCCTTACTATTGAAACAGATAAGTAGTGTGTCACTAAGGCTCCTATATCACCTAGTTATTATTGCGTAATTAAAAAGGACATAACTATAAGGGTGAAAATTTTTTTCAAATTAAAAAGTGTCAACCAAAGAAAATAGAGGACCCTAAAGTCTAATGAAGATTACGACATGCCTTGAACTAAGTAAAAATTACTCTGGAAAGGGAAACACCAATTATGAGTATAGGAAGAATGCTTAAGGACTAAAGTGAAAGGAAAGAATTTATGGAATATTTTGAGAAAAGATTGAATAGAAACCCACTAGGAAGAATGAATCTTATCAGGGTAAAATATTGAACCTGATATCTTAAAGATGTTAGGCTTGAGGCTAGACTGGATTTTAGTCACTGGGAGGAACCAAAGTGAACATATACAGGATTATTTGTTTTTAGTGAAAATGAGAAGTGGCGATGTGCATTTTTATGGTGCTATGATTGGGTGTCCAAAATATGATCAAAGCATTCCCAAATTCTTACCAAGCCTTAAATTTTGTTTTAAAAAGGGATCAATTTGAAATAAATTGAATAGGCCCCATGTTATCTCTTAAAAATGCCCACCATCTCCTTTTTCTCTCAGTCTTTCATCACTCTCTCATGGCTCCCCCTGTCCAATGTCTAGCCTTTCTTCTTCATCATTCATAGCAAGTTGAAGGAGAAGGAAGATCATGAAAGTTTAAGAGGGAAATTGGTGAGTGAGTCTTCTTTTTCCCCTCTTCTTCCCTTCCTTTAAGAATGAAACCCTAAGTCATTGATTTGGGAAAAATGTTGTATTATGTGCTTATTGACTGATTGGAGTGGGATTATTGCTCTATATTATTGCTAGATGAAAACCCATGGTTTGGGTGCCTTTAATATGTCTAAGTAAACCCTAAAGGAACCTTTGACGTTTTGAAGCAAGAGGTGGGAGGATTGGCCTTAGAGGGAGCTTTTTCAAGCTCCATCCATGGCTGCTCAGACTTGGGTGCCCAAGCGCCAAGGTCTAGGCAGCCTAGATGATAAACTTGTGAGGTTGGCACCCAAATGCCATACCCCTAAAGCTACTCTAAGTGTTATGTGTTGACCCTTTTTTCTCGTGATGTCTTGTCCCTAGATGTTAGAAGATGATTTGGGAACTTCAAGGCCATCTTTGAGCTTGCAAATCCACCTTGAAGGGGTAAAGTTGCTAGGAAAACTTGAGCAAAAGTGAGGGAATTCTCAACCTACCTTGGTACTTCTTATATATATATATATATGTGTGTGTGTGTGTGTGTATGTGTGTGTGTGTATAGGCATATATGTTTTTGTATAAATTAAACTAAGATCATATGAGACTAGGACATAATGAAGATGAGGATGATGAATTATGACTCCGTTACATAAGTTAAAAATGGAAGTGACTTAATGGAACGAGGATCCCGTGAGATTATAGTAATGATTCATTAGTACACAATCATGATTCCTTTTTAAAGGTTAAAATAAATCAACCAAATGGGATGGTCACACATGCAAGTTAAGTGTAATTCAAAATATGAATTGATGATAAATTGTCATAAATGTAATATGTATCTATAGAAATTTGTATGTTTAACCACACATATATGTGTGAATAAGTTGTAAATCATTATATGGAAATGAACATGTAAGTCCATGATTTAAGTATGTCAGTTGTCCTAATGCATGAGAAACTATGAGTTATTTAGAAATTATTGTGCATGTGAAATAAGAGTATAATGGCTAATCTTTACAAGTATAAGGTCATGATGCATGACTATGAATGATGTAGACTTGCCATGTTATGTAATGCTCATGGTTATGGAAAATTCATACACTGAACCATTGAATTACAAAACAACATCAAGTAAATATGTTAAAGTGCATCATGTGCATGTATATATGTAGATTATGGGAAGATAATAAGCATACATATATGTTTATATATTGATGATGCATTATATATATTTATGTGTTTGATTGACTATGAGCACATCAGTGTTGCCTAAGCTTTTATGATGTGATTGATTCATTTCCAGTAACCCCATGGCCATAGTAAGGGGCTAGGTTGAGTAAGTGTTACGCCCTACATCCAGGCCCGTGACCAGCGCGGAGATGTCTAAACCCACACCACCGCAAGCCTAACTTTCCATTTAACTTATTACTCTTTCCTTAATCCAA
Organism: Biancaea sappan; assembly: GCA_037074585.1. Taxonomy (NCBI): domain Eukaryota; kingdom Viridiplantae; phylum Streptophyta; class Magnoliopsida; order Fabales; family Fabaceae; genus Biancaea; species Biancaea sappan. The sequence continues at coordinate 68,598,212 of CM073490.1, forward strand.
TTATTACTTTAAATATAATTGTTTTAAATTACACAATGAAGAAGTAAAATAAGAGAATGTCTTCACATTTAACCATCCTATACAACAATACATGACCTACCCGATTACAGAGCTTTCTAAAATTACTAAAACAACATAATTAAGTCTGTTACCGTACCCCGAACAAAGGGGAGGCATCATCGACACGTTCATCCTCGAAGTTAAAGGGCCTTCTTGACTTGAAACTATGAGGGGGTGAGTCTTATCCACTTGACTCACCATAAAATAGCCTTACCGCACATATAATCAATTATGCATGCCAAAAGTACATATAATCATGTATGAACATGTGAAAAACTCACAACATTAATAATTCATGACATAAATGTAAGTCAAGAGGAATTCATCATAAGAAAGTTCGTAAATAATCACATGCACCTCGCCCGAAAGCATTATCCCACTTGTGGATGTCATTCCGCCCGAAGGCGTGTTCTGCCCATAGGTAATATTTCTGCTTAAAGATATATTCATGTCTACAACTATTACATGCATTGGTATCTTGGGAAATCAAACCCTCAACCATTCCATGTGTATAATTCCATGCATTGGTATCTTGGGTCAAGCCCTCAACCATTCCATGTGTATAATTCCATGCATTGGTATCTTGGGTCAAGCCCTCAACCATTCCATGTGTATAATTCCATGCATTGGTATCCTGGGTCAAGCCCTCAACCATTCCATGTGTATAATTCCATGCATTGGTATCTTGGGTCAAGCCCTCAACCATTCCATGTGTATAATTTCATACATTGAATATCTTGTGTCAAGTCCTTAAAAGGACGTCAAACAATTCAACCTTATTTCACCCCTGTCCTCAAAGGACGCAAAAGTGTTCGAAATCTCTGTTTCTTTCAAATACAATCAATTGCACAATCAAGAGCATTCATATGCACATCATGAACTTTAATAAATCCATGTCATTCATAATCATCAACCATTCACATGATTTCCTTTGTAAGCTCTATCCCAATATATAGAAAATATATTCATTCCTTAATTTATTATATCTTCTAACAAACTAATTTTTAAAAATAAATCAAACAAGACAAAGATAGATCAATCCTTCAACTGAGCTCAAATTTTCAAAATTCAGGTATAGTATAAAGTTCTATATTCCTTCATCCACATACAGTTTGCAAGCTCAAATTATATGCATGTGGTACCTTATATCATGTATGTTAAACACATAATCACCTTATCACATGATATCATTTTACGAAACTTTAGAAAGTACAATCCTAGAAAATATAATCATACAAGGTATAGCTAGATCCCTCACCTCGAGTCCGAGCTAGATTTCTACATCTTATATCAATCAAAGGATGTCCAAAATCTCATTGAAGGCTCAAAGCTAAACATGCATATCCATTGGGATGCTTTGTTCTCTCCTTTTCCTTCTACTCTTGTAATAATCAAAAAAATACGTATGATTAATATTTACATATACAGTTACTATTCATATGTACGGTCACTATTTATACATATAATCACTATTCATACGTATAGATACTATTCATATGTATGGTTACTATTCATACATATAAATATTATTCATAAATACGGTATAAATACATATGATCACTATTCATACTAGGAAAAGTTCTTTTCTGGTGTGGAGGATCAGCTAAAGCTGCAACCACAAAATATACTAAAGAATTTAACTTGTATAATTATAAGAAAAGGTATAGTATTCTCACCTTGGATCTAAGCTGATAGAAAAATGCCTAAAATCTCAGAGACCTAGTGCCGGGGTAAGAGAAGTTTGAGGAGAGGAAAGAAAAGAAACTGGAGGTGTGTGTTTACAAGTGAAATAGAAGGGCCTATTTATAGGAGAAGTTATGGTACTATTTGCTACTATTCCATCTACCGTTCTCCTATACTATTTCATCTACCAGTTTCACTTACCAGTTTTCATCTACCAGTTTCACTTACCAGTTTTCATCTACCAGTTTCACTTACCAGTTTTCATCTACCAGTTTCACTTACCAGTTTTCATCTACCAGCTTCACTTACCAGTTTTCATCTACCAGTTTCACTTACCAGTTTTCATCTACTAGTTTCACTTACTAGTTTTCATCTACCAGTTTCATCTACTAGTCTCACTTACTATTTCACTTATTAGTCTCACCTACCAATTTTACTTATAGGTCTCATCTACCAGTATAATCAATTTACTATTTAAGTTTCCTTTCCATTTAGTCCCTAAGGGAGATTTTCTTATATAAAACGTCATTTTTCTCCCAATTTCTTTCTAGTTTCCTCTTATGCCCAATCCACATCTTACCCGTGGGATTATTGCCACATCCCACAATTTATACAATATTATGAAAATCTGTATTTTCATCAACATACACATACAAGATAACAAGATTCACATAAGCATATGTGAAATTAAATAGACAGAGAGATCATTTTCTCCATTGAATTACTCCAAATCAAAATTAGCACTCATTCATGATGACCATATACGTGAACAGTTCTGTATACGTGTGATGTATAGGTGAATAGTACCATATACTGGAATTTTTTTTTTAAGGGTATTACAGTAAGACTCACAGCGACCCCAATAGCAAAAGTAGCTTGGCGGACCTTTGGTCCAAAATGCCTTTATTAGTGAAAGAGTGGGTCAAGTTTCCCTAGTGATCTGATGTTTCTTTTGAGCTGGCTTAGTGGGTTACCTAAGACGATTATAGCAATGGCCCATTGGTTCACGCCACTACGATGCCGAATCGCCCAGAATTGAATTCGTGGCAATTTGCAATATAGTGATCCCCAAGTCGTATTCACTCAAGGAGCCTCACCTCTAAATACTAATTAATCGTTCTAAACACCCAAACACTAATGAAAAGTAAATAAACGGGGGGGGTTTGTTGGCAGTACTAATAAAAACAGACAGAACAGCAACCAAATAACTACAACAGCAGCAGCAGCGAAATTTACAAGGTGTTGACAGTAAAGAGACTATGTAATCAGCCACTAGGATTCATGGGAGTGCAACTATCATTACCTAACTCATTGATTCAATTTTGTTCTCATTCCATTGTTTGATTCTTTATGAAAATGGTTCTAGAATAACATCTAGAATTTAATGCTACTAATTACAGTCAAGAACATCTCTCTACTATAACCAGATGCATTCAGTGGAAAATCTCAACCAAACCAAGTTAAATATATCATCTAACTAGTCATTTCGCCTCCCTCACTTTCCGAATCAGTCAAGTAAGGTTATATCTTATATATATATATAAGTCAGTTTATGTTACTTCTCAAGCTCTAATCAAAATCTGACAGCAACATAAACATAACAGCAAAACAGAAATGAAATGAGATGAAAATGGAGAACAAAACACTTAGCTTGCATTCTTAGTTCAAGCTACAACATCCCAGTGGTCCAGTGACTGATTACAATGAAGACTTAGCCCTCCATGAGAGCAAAACAGCAAATGACAGAAGAGAAAACAGAGAGGGAAAGAGAGCTACGAAATTCCTAAGTTCCAGAAAATAAAAGTGTCCTCTAATTTTTAAAACTGATGCCCTCAATGCCTTGGAATATTCTACCCTAGATGCCTCCTTGGATGCCTCTTTGGTGCTTCTTCCATGATGTGGGCAGCAAGACAACAGCAAAAAAGTGGCAACAGTAGCAGACAAGTTACTCCACTCCTTTGCTGTTTCTGTCTGCCATTGATTGCTACAGAAGGCCCATTCTGTCAAAGAAGAAACCACATTCCCCTTTGCTGTAAAGTGTAGAATAGTGGGGACCAGAAATCCAGTCAGCCTTAGTCAACCAGTCAATGTCCAGTCAGCATGTCTAGGTAGCCTCCAAGTAAGCAAAACGTCCATGTCAGCATTTTTCTCTCCAATAATTAGATCTGAAATTAAACACATGAATTAATTGGGATAAAATTATGAATTTGAATCATATTAATTCTATAATTAATTTACACCCAATAAATTCAAAATATAATAAAATAGGAGAGTTGGCAACATTGAAATAGCAATAGGACTAAGATAGGGACTAAAAAGTATATAAAAATGCCCGATATCAAATCCCCCACACTTAGCCTTTTTGCACTCCTGGGCAAAATAATATTCAGAACACCAAAAGACACCAAAGGAAAAGCGTGGAAAGTATGCTAGAATGGAATAATTAAAATTTTGAAAAGATTTAGCACTTGAAGAAAATTAATCTTAAATTTCTAAGATTTCAAGCGTCATGGCAATTTAATTTGATACGAATGAATTCAAGTAATTAGCCTCCTCACCAGGAATGTGTTTACTCTCTATTCTCTCAAGTGTCTAGGGTAAATCACTCAAAATTCAACTTATCACAGAATTCACTACCATAAGCTTGTCAAGAATCTAAATCTCCACTACTTGAATCACATACATGCTTGAATTATTAGGACTTTGGAAGGGTATAAGGTTGGGTGAAGGAATGATTGGGAGGTAGAAAGAAATACACAAAACAAAGTTTAACAAGAACTTAAAGAAATGAAGAGCATCAATCAATAAGATTACAAGAGATTGAACTATGAAATTTGGGCACAACAATGCTACTTTTCTTTTCTCCTTCTTGCTCTATTGTTTTTTTTTTCGATCTCTTCTCTCCTTTTTTTTCTCCATATGGTATATATATATATATTTTTTTTTTTCATGAAGAGTTGTCAATTTTTTTTTTTGAGTAGCAAAACTGAAATTCAAAACAGCCCACAAATCCTTCTTTTTGCAATGCTCAATTCAATCTATTTTTAAAAGAAAGAGGTTTCTGTAGCTCTTCAAATCTTAAGTTTGGGGAAAAGAAATGATTTGTTTTAAAGTGGCAGAGAGCTAGAAAACACAAGAAAGAAAGGTGGAAGTAAGGTACAAGGTGGCACACAATGGAAACAACACATAGGATGGCTATTTGGCTAGAATGGTTACAAGAAACAAATGCCTAAATCATTTCCAAGCATGTACATGTAATGTAGCCTTAACAAATATTCAAGATAAATTCTGGAGTAAAAATCAGGATAGGGAATACACACAGCAAGAAAGAATATTATTTTGCAGTGAAGGCTCAAATTCTCAGGGTTTAAAGACTATTACTAAAAATTCATTAAAAACAACGTCATTGCCATTTTACTTGAGTTCCTTAGAAAAAGAAGACTGAATTCTTTTCATGCTAAGTCAATTCACAACTTAAGCTATTTCACCATGCATGCTTTCACAAAAAAACTTCATGAATTTTTCAAAAATAGAGTATCAAATTCGGACAGAACAGAGCAGCAAAATTCTGCACTACAGAAATTCTGACAACTCAGCTTTACTGACACAAAACTACACCAAAACAAATGCGAAAGACACCAAATAAAATTCTACAGCTAGAAGACATATAAAGATTTAAAAACATGTAAAGAAACTAGCAAAATTCGTAGCCAATCAGTACAGAAAATTCATGCAAGACAGCTCAAAAATTCTGGACAGAAACAGAGAAAATAGAGGAGACAGCAGGAAAAAAAATTTTTTTTTTTGAAAATCAGCTCCAATTAAATTCTCTCCCCCTACACTTAAACATTCCATTGTCCTCAATGCAAATTATTACCAAACATCAATTAAAATGAAGAGGACATAAATTAAAAAGGAGGGAAAGAGTACAGCCTTATCATGGAGCCAGAACATTGTAGAGTTGGATTTCCTTTACAGTTTCTTCTTTGAAGCTCTTGTAGAACTTCTTCAACCTTTGTCCATTTACCATGAACTGCTTGTTGGTGGGCTCATTTTGAATTTCTACTGCACCAAAAGGAAAGACATTAGTAATAACAAAAGGGCCAACCCATCTAGAGCGAAGCTTACCGGGCATTAGCTTGAGGCGAGAATTATAGAGAAGGACTTTGTCTCCTACTTGGAATTCTTTTTTCTCAATTTTCTGATCATGTAAAGCTTTTATCCTCTCTTTATAGATGCGCGCATTCTCATAAGCCGCTAGCCTTAGTTCTTCCAGTTCTTGAAGTTGCAACTTTCTTTCTTTACCGGCAAGGATCATGTCCATATTGCATTGTTTAACGGCCCAATATGCCTTGTGTGCAATCTCCACTGGCAAGTGACATGCTTTACCAAATACCAAGCGGTATGGAGACATGCTGATGGGAGTCTTGAAAGCGGTTCTATAGGCCCAAAGCGCATCGTCAAGCCTCTTACTCCAATCTTTTCTGTTGGGTTGCACGGTTTTCTCTAATATTTGCTTTATCTATCGGTTAGACTTCTGCTTGCCCATTGGTTTGGGGGTGGTAAGGTGTAGAGGTTTTGTACACCACCCCGTATTTCTTCAATAGCCCTTGCATGTTTCTATTGCAAAAGTGTGATCCTTGATCACTGATTATGGCCTTGGGGACACCGAATCTGCAGAAAATATGTGAACAAAGAAAGTCTACAACAATAATAGAATCATCAGTTCGAGTGGCTTTTGATTCCACCCACTTCAACACATAATCCACAGCAACCAAGACATACATAAAGCCAAAAGAAACAGGAAAAGGACCCATGAAATCTATACCCCAAACATCAAAGATATCACAAAAGAGAAGAGGTTGTTGAGGCATTTCATTTCTTTTAGACACATTTCCAGTTCTTTGACACCTAGAACAGTTTTTGCAAAAATCATAGGCATCCCTAAACAAAGTAGGCCAATATAAACCAGAATCTAACACTTTTCTAGCTGTCCTTTGGGGACCAAAGTGTCCACCACATGCAAGAGTATGACAAAAATTCAGCACAGATGCAAATTCATGATTTGGGACACATCTCCTAATAATTTGGTCACTACAAATTTTCCACAAATAAGGGTCATCCCACGCATAGTACCTAGTTTCGCTTCTTAATTTATTCAATTGATGTCTATTTTGGTATGCAGACAATTCAAATGCAATAAGATAATTCACTAAATCAGCATACCAAGGCTCACTAATACCATGCAAAAGGAGGAAACACTCATCTGGAAAATTGTCTTTTACAGGGAGATATTCCAATGGAAGATCAGAAAGCCTACTCAAGTGATCTGCTACTACAGTCTCTGCTCCAGTCTTATCCTTGATTTCCACATCAAATTCTTGGAGGAGTAGCATCCATCTAAGCAATCTTGGCTTTGCATCCGGTTTCTTCAACAAATATTTCAGTGCTGCATGGTCAAAAAATACAATTACTTTGGAGGCAAGCAAATATGATCTAAATTTTTCTAAAGCAAAAATAATTGCTAAAAACTCCTTCTCTGTGGTTGTGTAATTTGATTGAGCTGAATCAAGGGTGCGGGACGCATAGGCTATGACATGCAACTTCCTCTCTACTCTTTGTGAAAGTACTGCTCCCACAGCAAAATTTGAGGCATCACACATGAGCTCAACGGGAAGCTCCCACCGTGGAGGTTGGATGATAGGAGGGGAGGTAAGTTGCTTCTTCAACTCATCAAAAGCTGACCTGCAAGCATCATTAAAAATGAAATCAGTTTCTTTTTGGAGGAGTTTAGATAGGGGTAAAGCGATCTTACTGAAGTCCTTAATGAATCTTCTATAAAATCCTGCATGGCCAAGAAAAGAGCGAACTTCCCGCACAGAAGCGGGGTAAGGCAAAGAAGAGATAACATTAACTTTGGCTTTATCTACTTCTATGCCACGTGATGACACAATGTGGCCTAGGACTATTCCTTGCTCTACCATGAAATGACATTTTTCATAATTCAAGACCAAATTTTTCTCTATGCATCTCTCAAGTACCCTCTCCAAATTTTTCAAACATGCATCAAATGAGTCTCCATAAACAGAAAAATCATCCATGAACACTTCCATGCAATCCTATAACAAATCAGAAAATATGCTTAACATGCATCTTTGAAAAGTGCCAGGTGCATTACAGAGACCAAAAGGCATGCGTCTATATGCAAAAGTACCGAAGGGATAGGTAAAGGTAGTCTTCTCCTGATCTTCAGGTGCAATGTGAATTTGAAAATACCCAGAAAAACCATCAAGAAAACAGTAATGAGACTTGCCAGCAAGTCTCTCAAGCATTTGATCAATAAAAGAAAGAGGAAAATGATCTTTTCTAGCTGCTTGGTTCAACTTCCTATAATCAATGCAAACACGCCAACTGTTTTGCACTCTAGTGGGTACTAGCTCATTATTTTCATTTTCTATAACAGTTACCCCGGTTTTCTTTGGCACTACTTGTACTGGGCTCACCCACTTACTATTAGAGATAGGATAAATAATACCAGCTTGGAGGAGCTTACTTACCTCCTTCTTGACCACATCAAGAATCATGGGGTTGAGTCTTCTTTGGGGTTGGCTTACTAGTTTTGTCTCTCCTTCAAGGAGAATTCAGTGCATACACACTGAAGGACTAATCCCAGGAATGTCTGCTAGAGTCCACCCAATCGCCTTCTTATTCTTTTTCAGCAAATTGATCAATTTTTCTTCTTGATTGGGATTCAAGTTATTGGCCACAATGATTGGATGTTTGTCTCCTACTTCCAAGAAGGCATACTTGAGGTTTTCTGGTAAAGCCTTCAACTCCAATGCAGGTGGTTGGATGGATGATGGAATTAGTTTTTGTGGAGTCACATCCAAGGAGGCACCTACAAATTCAGATTGCTCAAAGACAGAATCCTTGGCTAAAGAGGAGGAAGGGTTAGCAGCACAAGAGGAAAAAGATGAAGAATGTACACCATTACAGTTTAAATCACTATACCTACAACTACCTAAAATAGAAACAGAATCTAAGTCTAAGCTAGAGAAAATTACAGAATCAGAATGCACATCAGAATCCAAACCATTATGTAAATTAGAATACAATTTAGAATTGTCAGCAATTAGAGAATTTTCAATTTCAGTGCAAGCATGACATAATTCAGAACCAGCACAATTGCATTCAAAGGCATCTACCAAATTAGAAAAGTCAGGAAAATCAGAAATTAATTCAGTTTGGAAATCATCACATGCCTCATTTTATTGTACTTTAATTCATTTGGACCAATGAGTATTTTCTTGGCCAAAGTTCTATTTTATTTATTGTTCTATGAAGCTTGTCATAGGACAAGAGATAACATGTCATATGCGATTGTATAAATGACAAGCTTCATAGAACAATAAATAAAATAGAACTTTGGCCAAGAAAATACTCATTGGTCCAAATGAATTAAAGTACAATTTTCATTTCATCAAATCACCGACTACACAAGAAAATGAGATTGATTTCGTTGGTCTAATCCGATTAATTCATAGACAAATTAATCTTTGAATCATTGAAGAACAATTCAATTAAATTACAATCCATTCAATGTTGGCCAATTTTCTAAAATATGATTGAATCCAAAAGCTTTAAAATTACAATCTAACTTATCCAAAATAATTGACTAAAATCTTAGATCAACCATTCAATTAAGTCATGAAGCTCAAGAAAATTATTCAAGCCACATAAATAAAACTATCTATATCTAGATAATCTAATTTATGGTGGAAATCACAAGGTCAAGCTCAATATCTAGCTAACTCTAGCATAGACATAAAAATCCCAAACTCTTTGAAGGTTCATCAAACATTCAAGAGGAAGAATAATCGGTAAAATCCATTCCATTAAACGAAAATGCATTAAAACTGAATATGTTCAACAATAAAGCTTCATAAAACCGAACTACATCAATCCTTAAACTCAGAAATTACATGGAAGAGAAGAAGAACATGACAGAAAACAGAAAATACAGCAGAAATCTAAGAAACTATGAAGGAAAATGGAAGAAAAGGAAAGAAAATGGGAGAAGGAGAGCCATTCCCAAGTGGGAAGGCTTCCTTTCCCTCTAACCAAGCTAGAGAGTTGCCTCTATGTTGCTCCCAACCACTGCTGCCCAAGGAAGGCAGAAAAATGGTGCTAGGACTCCTTTTCTGAAAAATGACTTAGCCTCCTTAATAAATTTCGATTTTTGCAAATATAAAACTAATCTAACACATGCCTAAAGGGATATTCTGCCCTAGATGCCTCCTTGGATGCCTCTTCCATGATATGGCAGCACTTTGACAGCAAAACAGCAGCAAAATTAATATTTCTGCAGCAACAGAAAAGTATAGCAGCAGCAGCAGAATTAATATTTCTGCAGCAGAAAGTGACAAACAGCAGCAGAACAGCAGCAGAATATCATGGCAAAATTAATATTTCAGCCATGCTTTTCTTGACCTACGAAAATTAATATTTCTGCCCAAAAATTCTGACTATATGGCATTGAATAATAGTTCAAGTGGGCCCCACATCCAGCATATCCTAGTAAGCATCTACATCACCCAAAAAGTGCCACATTAGCATCCAAATCATCATCTTTGTCTATGTCAACACTTTTCTCTCCAAAATTAAAATTTGTAGGAATTAAATTGAGCATTTTACAATTCAAGTTCTAAAAATATAAAAATTGAGACACATTCAATCCATAAATAGTTTATACCCAATAAATTCCAAAACATAATAAAATTAGAGAATTGACAAAATTAAAGAGGCAAAAAGGACTAAAATAGGGACTAAAATAAATGGAAAAAGTATGTTATCAAATCCCCCACACTAGGCCTTTTACACTCCTGGGCAAAATCAATTAAATACAACAGAGAATCCCAATAAGCACAGCAAGAAAAAGTGTAGAAAATATACAACAATGAAATAATTAAAATTTAGAAAGATTTACATTAGGAGAAATAAATCTTAAATTTCTAAAAAGTTCAAGCTCCATGGCAATTATTTCGAAAAGAATGAATTCAAGTAACAATCTCCTCACAAGGTAAGGTGTTTATCCTCTACTCTCTCAAGTGTTTAAGAGGGAATCACTCAAAGTCGTCCTATCACAAATTTCACTACCATAAGCTTGTCAAGAATCTAAATCTCCACTACTTGAATCTAATACATACTTGAATCAAAAGGACTTTACAAGGTTGTAACGTGGGTAAGAAAAATAGTGGGAAACAAAGGGAAAGATTGAACAATGAAACAAAATATGGTAACAACTCAAGAAAATGAAGAGCATTTACAAGTGAAATATAAGAGACTGAGTATAAATAAATTTGGGTCTCAATGTTCTATCTGCTCCTCTTTTTCATTATCTTTTTCTCTTCTTTTTTTTTATTCTTTCTTTCTTTCTCCCTTTTTTTTTCTTCTTCTTGACTGGCCAGTCTTTTTCTTTTGCTTGAGAGGAAGTAGAAGAAATATAGTTCAAAACACCCCAAAATTCACAAAATTTTTCAGCATATCAATCCCTTAAAAGAATTTAAAATACTTCTCACATTTTAAGTTGAAAGAGAAAAATATTGTTGTAGGCAGAAAAAGTGGTGGAAGAACACAAGAAAGAAAATGGATAAGGCACAAAATGGCATACAATGGAAACAATGATAATGGATGGCTATTTGGCTAAAAGTGGTTACAAGAAACAAATGCCTAAATCATTTTCAAGTATGTACAAGATATGTAGCCTCAATCAAAGATTCAAGACAAGTTCTAGAGTGACAATCCATGATAGAGAACACACAACAAGAAGAATAGCATTTTTCACTTAGGCTCAAATCCTCACAGCTAAAAGACTATTACTACAAATTCATTAAAGTCAACGTCATTGCCATTTAACTTGAATTCCTTAGAGAAATAAGACTAAATTCTCTTCATGCTAAGTCAATCTACACTTTAGCTATTTCATCATGCATAATTCCACACCAAAACTCCATCAAAAATTTAAAAAGTGAGCATCAAATTCGGACAAAATAGAGTAGCAAAATTTTGCAGTGCAGAATTTCTGGCGACACGGCTTTACCGACATAGAACGACCCCAAAACGGATGCGAATCACTCCAAATAAAATTCTACAACTAGAAGACATATAAAGGTTTAAAAACATGTAAAGAAAGTGGCAAAAACCATAGCCAAGCAGTACAGAATATTCATGCAAGATGACAAAATTTCTGCCAAAACAGAGAAAACAGAGAAAAAAAATGGGCAACAGAAAAAGACTAAAACAAAATTAAAATTACGAAAGAAATACAACAACAAAATTAAAAAGAGAAAGATTAGAAAAACTTGGGTTGCCTCCCAAAAGCGCTTGGTTTAAAGTCCTTAGCTAGACTTTATTTGGTGTCTATGCTTAGCGTAGCTTCTTTTCTTTGTTTTCCTTACTTTCTCTTTGATTTTTTTTTATTTCCTTCATCAAGGAAAATGATCAAGTACCTCACATGCAACAAAGAGAAATAACATGAGAGATATATCAAATAAGCAAGGTAACAAGAAGAAATGAAACTAATAAAGACACTTGAAAAGCTAAAAACACTTGAAATTGTAAAAACTAAAACAAGAAAAGACAATGTCTAAAATAACATCACTTTGGCTTAAAAGAAAAATCAATTTGACAACCATCAATCCCCGGCAACGGCGCCATGTCACAACCAAAACCCCCTCGTGTGTTAATTAGTATTTAGGTGTTTAGAAAAATTAGTTAGTGGTTAGAAGTGAGGCTCCAAGAGTGAAAATGACTTGGGGACCATTATTCTACAAAATTGCCATGATTTCAATTCTGGGTGATTCAGCATCATAGTGACATGAACCAATCATCCTACCTTCAAGTATGGAAATACCTCCAACCCTCCTTACCAGCCACTCCATGCAAGATATACTCAAGCTAGACCTAGCCATACACCTCCTCTAGCACCCAAGAAACCTAAGCCTAGTCTTGAGGATTTAATGAAGCAACTGACTGCCAATACTCTTTAATTCTAGCAAAGAATATAAACAAATATACAGAACTTGGAGACTCAAATTAGTCAGTTGGCTACAACAGTTATAAGCTAAAAAGTCAAGAGGCAATGTTAGTGCCATCATTTTGAGGAGTAGCAAGCAAGTGGATAGTCCACCTTCTGAATCTAAACTAGAAAAATTAGAGGTGTAGAAAAGTGTTGCTTCATCCTCAACCAGTGAGCAAAAGAAAAAGGATGAAGAAGTGGTTCAGAAAATAGCTCTCCTTTTCCCACATAGGTAGACCCAATCAAATAAAGCTTCTGAATTTGATATAGACAAAGAGATTATAGAGACCTTCAGAAAAATATAGGTCAACATTCCACTTTTGGAAGCAATTAAGTAAATTCCCAAATATACCAAGTTTCTTAAAGAGTTGTACACTCATAAGAGGTGTTTAAGGGGCAATGAGAGAGTAAATTTGGGGAGGAATGTGTCTGCACTCATCCAGCCACCCATTCCACCCAAGTGCAAAGATCCTGGAACTTTCACCATACCATGCACAATAGGCAATATGGAATTCTCCAATGCTATGCTGCATTTGAGAGCCTCAATCAATGTCATGCCCAAATCAATATACTCCAACCTCAAGATTGGTGTCCCTTCACCAACCGGAGTGATAGTCCTAATTGCCAATCAACGCACAGCACACCCAGTAGGAGTCCTTGAAGATGTCTTGGTAAGAGTTAAAGATTTAATTTTTCCTGCTGATTTTTATGTGTTCGATATGGAAAATGATAACACTCCTGGTCATGTACCATTGATACTTGGTAGGCCTTTTCTAAAAACTGTCAAAACCATTATCAATGTGCATGAAGGGACTTTATCCATGGAGTTTGCTGGCAACAAAATTGATTTCAATATTTTAGATGCCATGAAACATCCTATGGAAAATCATTCCAATGTGCATGTGGTCAACTTTCTGGATTATTTGGTTGATGAGGCATGTGAGGATTTCCATACTGAGTTAATTTATGACTTTCCTAAATTTTCTGATTTGGTGGATGCCTTTGAGTGCAATTGTGCTAGTTTTGAATTTTGTCCATCTTGTACTGAAACTGAAAATTCTTTAAGTATTAACAATTTTGATTTGCATTCTGACTTTGATTCTGTCACTTTCTTTAGTTTAGATTTTGATTCTGTTTCTGTTTTAGGTAGTTGTAAATATAATGATTTAAATTGTAATGTTGTACATTCTTCATCTCTTTCTTCTTGTGCTGCTAACTCTTCCTCCTTTTTAGCCAAGGATTATGTCTTTAAGCAATTTGAATATGTAGGTGCCTCCTTGGATTTGACTCCATAAAAATTAATTCCATCCATTATCCAACCACCTACATTAGAGTTGAAGGCATTACTAGAAAACCTCAAGTATGCTTTCTTAGAAGTAGGAGACCAACTTCCAATCATTGTAACCAACAATTTGAAGCCTAATCAAGAAGAAAAATTGATAAATTTGCTAAAGAAGAATAAGAAGGTGATTGGGTAGACTCTAGTAGACATTCTTGGAATTAGTCCTTCCATGTGCATGCATCAAATTCTCCTTGAAGAAGAGGCTAAACCAGAGAGGCAACCCCAGAGGTGACTCAACCCCATGATTCTTAACGTGGTCAAGAAGGAGGTAAGTAAGCTCCTTCAAGCTGGAATTATTTATCCTATCTCTGATAGTAAATGGGTGAGTCTGGTGCAAGTGGTACTAAAGAAAACTGGGGTAACTGTTATAACAAATGAAAACAATGAGTTAGTGCCCACTACAGTCCAAAATAGTTGGCGTGTTTGCATTGATTATAGGAAGTTGAACTAAGAAACTAGAAAAGATCATTTTCCTCTTCCTTTCATTGATCAAATGCTTGAGATACTTGCTGGAAAGTCTCACTACTGTTTTCTTGATGGTTTTCCTAGTTATTTCCAAATTCACATAGCACCTAAAGATCAGGAGAAGACCACCTTCACCTGTCACTTCAGCACTTTTGCATATAGACGCATGCCTTTTGGTCTTTGCAATGCACTTGGCACTTTTCAAAGATGCATGATAAGTATATTTTCTGATTTGTTAGAAGATTGCATGGAAGTGTTCATGGATGATTTTTCTGTTTATAGAGACTCATTTGATGATGCTTGAAAATTTTGGAGGGAGTTCTTGAGAGTTAATAATAGAAGAGTTAATAAATTGATTAGAAGCACAAAAATCAAGAATAACTAATACAAGTAAATGACGAACTTACACTAATGACTGTCACTTCATCACCTACAAATGAGTCATCCTTCTTTCTGTGAGTATCAGTAGCCAAAGTGCTGACTTACCGAAGAGTCCACTGTGCTCAACAACCTATAAAATTAAAGTTAGTTAACTTAATTCTCAAATAATATCAAGGTCAAATTCTCTTGTCTTTCTTTCTTTTTCATGGAAAAGAAGAGATAAAAGAAATCTTATAAGCATCTACATGTTTAGTGATTCTGTCATATTAATTTAAAAAATAGATTCATTTTAAGAATCAATAACTGTCCTCCAAATCAATAGCTATACATTTTAAGAATCAATACTTTTCTATTAATATCTTCTTTTTTTGAATCACACTTTAATACTGTCACTGTTAAAGAGAAGTGAACAATGAACATAAATGCACAATATTACTAGATCTTATCTACTGCAACAACAACAGTAGTGTCATGGATTAATATATTGTCAACAAGGAACCCCAAGAAAGAAAAAATAAATCAAATTTCAATGGGATTTATCTACTAACACTAATGTGAGGAGAACAACAAATGTTTTGTTAAATAATTAATCTATAAAAATCTAAATTATTAAAAATAATCTTATAAAAATTTAAATTATTAAGTTAATCTAGAATGTACTAGGTGAATAGAATGAAGCTGAAAAATCTAGAGGCTATGAAAGATTGTAAAATTTTCTAGAATATCAACAATTTGAAGAAGAGTCCAAATATAGTGTTAGCCGACCTATGATTTCTATATATAGGAGGATGGAGTATGTAATTGAAGTATGGAATGAAAGAAGCAACCATTCAATAACTGTCAAATCTTCCTATTAAGTAGCCTCTGTTATCTATGCCATCATCACTCTCTCTCCCTTCTTTTCATCATTATTTCTTTCATATCATATCATTTCTCATTAATAATCAATCTTTAGGCAATTATGAAATTGCCAATTTTTACACCAAATTCAATTTACTATAAATCCATTCTTAGCACCTCTGTCATCACATAATTATATATATCTATATATATATACACATATACTTAACAACAACAAACAAGGTAGGATAGGAATTACCTCACCTTAGCCTTAAGACTTTGAGTGGAGGAAAAGCCTCAAGAATTCAACCAATAGCCTATGGAAACAAGTCAATCAAAAAGTAATATTAAATCAAAATATAGACTATCAATCATTTAACTTTGTTCTGTTTTGAGACTAAATTTGAATCCATTTAGAAAAATTCTAGTATTAATCCATAGCTCCAAAAATTATGAAATTTGGTATAAAGCCTTATTAGTATGTTGACATACTAGGATAAAAATTTTAGACTTAAATTCCATTGTTTGACCCCTCTATGAACCCTATTAGTCACCATAGGTCAAAGCTGTCTAAACTCTAAATAGGTCCTATATTATGCGTTTTAGACATAGTTACCCATGTCCAAATGCCATGAAATTATGCAAAGAGGTAGAGCAATGTCTTAGCTAGGTGTCATAAGTTTTTGAAGATTTTAAGGCCTTATTTGGTCTTCCAAAATACATGGAATTAGTAGCAATAAGACCTTTGAATATTATTCCCAAGAATTCCAATCTAATTCAAATTTTCATAAGGGATCAAATTAAGTTTGATTTGATCTCCACATAAAAAATACAACAGACTAAACATGTATGCTTTCATGATACCATCATTACAACTTATTCAAACTACATTCTATCAAAGTAGTCTTACTCCTAGGTCCTCCAAACAAAAATGCACAACTTGGCAAGTCTTTCATTATATTCATAACTTGCTCAATTAGCGTAAAATAAAACAATTCTAATCAAAGTTAATACCTTAAACTTGCAATTGGACTTACACACCTATCATCCCTTTTCCCAATCTAATTTTACAGTCTTACAACCTTGAATAGAGAGGTTCCACAAAGAAAAGAAGAAATCGAAGTTACATTATAACCCTTGACAACACCACATATGATTTTCGTTTCAAAATGTCGACTTAACTCTTAACTCTAGTGCGGTAAAAATTAATTTTGATAGCCCACATCTACAGACACTTAGATGTAGAATTTTCTAGCATAAATTTTTTCTAAACTCATCTAATTCCTTCATTGGTTCTAATCAAACAACAAGCCATAGAAGTAGAAATTACATCTAGATCATCATCAGAAATTCTCAGCTTAAATAATTGCAAGTCAGGAGAATAAAAATTTAGTCTGAGCATCAAGTAGTTCAAAGCTTATTGTTACTGGACGAAATCACTGTTGTGAGCCTCCCTTTGCTGTTGCAACGCTGTCAAACCTCTATGGAGCTCCTTTTCTCGTCTTTGTTCTCTCTCTCTCTCTCTCTTTCTCTCTCTCTCTCTCTCTCTCAACTGCCTTTGTTTTACACCATCGAAAATGGATAAGGGGAAGGAAGTGGGGGAAGGGGATTCGGCCGATGGTGGTGTAGCGACTGATGGTGGTCACCACGTAACGTTGGTTAGCTTTTATCTCTCTCCCGTGACTTGTTCTCGCACCGAACTATGAAAAAGAGGTCGAAGAGAAGAGGGGAAGGGACAAGTGATTGTGGTGGTGGCTGCCGGTGGCATTCACTATCTTCTCTTTTGCATGATCAGTCTCTCTCTCTCTCTCCTGATCTACTTTTCCTTGATCCCTTTCTCGATTATGCCCTTCTCTCTTGAAAATGGCTCTGTGTTTTTGTGTGTATGCGTGTGTGGTGTTAGGGTTTCAATTAGAGGCCTTAATTAGTCTGATGCAAAGGTGTGGTACACATGTACCACTAGTTATGTGCCACCTCAGTATCTTAGATTAAATCATACAAGTCCACTCTTCTTAAAATTTTAATTCAATTCGGTCCTCTTGAATTATAAAAATTTTCCTGAAATTTAATATTTCACCCCAATTATTTTCATCACCTTATATCATCTCTTTTTACTAATTAGAAATCTCTTCACAAATTAATAAAATTTTCAGATGCACCTTAAAACTTATCATCATTATTTTATTTTTTCAAATTTCAATTTAGTCATCAATATTTCCAATAGATTCGGGCTAGATGTCCTAGGTATCGAATAACTCCTCGAAAATGAGGAAGACTTAGAATGAGAAGAGCGATTAGTGTGAAGGATGCGATGAGGGAATTATTGTACAAGGAAGCTCAAATGAAATAGCATATATAACTAGTTAGGCAATAATAATACCAAAACCCTCATTCTTCAAATTATAATCCCAAGCTAATTAAAGGTTTTTAAGTGAATATATACATAAAATACACAATGTATACCACTAAATTAATCATTCTAACTAATTATAAATTAACCCTTCTAACTTATACCAAAATTTCAATTTGATTTCTATATTGTCCATATTTTCAATTGTGACTATACAAAATGAAGATATGGAAAAATATTAATTTAGAATTATATAGTCAATTTATATTCAATATATAAAAAATAATTGAAAATATAGTGGAATCAAATTTAAATTTATTCTATATATAGTGGTGTTTTGTAGTTAAACTACCACTATATAGTGGCGATTAAGTGTAAACCGCCACTATATAGTGGCAGTGCTAATTTAACCACCACAAAATAATGATTTAAATTTTCATTTCGTTATTTTTTAATTAATTTTTTCATATATTTAACATAAATTGACTATATACTTCTTAATTAATTGTTTGTTCATATCCTTCACAAAATTGGGTTACATATATATAACTTGATGTTATTTATGCTCTATTATATTTGTAATTGAGGACTTAAATGAAATAGCATATATAACTGAGTAGGGAGTACTAATACCAAAACCCTCATTCTTCAAATTATAATCCCAAGCTAACTAAAGTTTTTTAAATGAATATATACATAAGACACACAATGTATACCACTAAATTAATCATTCTAACTAATTATAAATTAATCCTTCTAACTTATATCAAATTTTCAATTTGATTTCTATGTTGTCCATATTTTCAATTTTGACTCTACCAAATGAAGATATGGAAAAAAATATTAATTTAAAATTATATAGTCAATTTATATTAAATATATAAAATATAATAATTAAAAACATAATGGAATGAAATTTAAATTTATTCTATATATAGTGGTGGTTTGTGGTCAAACCGCCACTATATAATAATTTTAATTTTGTTTCCATTATTTTTTAATTAATTTATTTTTCATATATTTAACATAAATTGACTATATACTTCTTAATTAATTTTTTCATATTTTTTAACAAAATTGGATTACATAAATATAATTTGATGTTATTTATGCAAGAATATTAATTTTGTAATTGAGGACTCAAATGAAATAGCACATATAACTAGCTAGGGAGTACCAATACCAAAACCCTCATTCTTCAAATTATAATCTCAAGCTAACTAAAGTTTTTTAAATGAATATATACATAAGATACACAATGTATACCACTAAATTAATCCTTCTAACTAATTATAAATTAATCCTCCTAACTTGTATTAAATTTTCAATTTGATTTCTATGTTGTCCATATTTTCAATTGTGACCCTACGAAATGAAGATATGGAAAAAAAATATTAATTTAGAATTATATAGTCAATTTATATTAAATATATTAAAAAATAATTGAAAATATAATGGAATGAAATTTAAATTTATTCTACATATAGTGGCGGTTTGAGGTTAACCATTAACCACCACTATATTAAACGCCACTATTTAGTTGCAAATTTACGAGAACTGCCACTAAATAGTGGCTTTAATGGCTGTTTTACTAGAACCGCCACTATATAGTGGCAGGTCTAGTTTAACTGCCACTAAATATTGATTTTTTTTTTGTAGTGGTTCATTTATAAATGTCACCTCTCCAAACAAGTGAGATCATATTTCAATGAAAAGAATTTTCATTGTGAGAATTGTTTCTCTCTAGTTCTTCTAAGAACTTCTGAACTTATCAAGGACTTCCAAATCCTTGTGGCATTCAAAACTTATCTCTTAGGTTCTTGTCTCCTTATAGGCAATTGGTTCAAGGGTTATACCTCAAGTTCTTGACTCTCTATAGCCAACGGATCTGAGTTTGAATCTATGCAATTAACAAATCTATTTTTTTTTTCAAAATTTCCAAGTCTACATTTGGGAGATCCAAACTTTGGCATTCAATTAATGTTTTTGCATCAACAATATATGCATTTAATTCATTTTGGTCCTTAACCCAGACCTAGCTCACATGAGAATATCCAACAAGCATATTACATCAAAGATCATCATTACTGTAATACTTGCATTTTACAGTGCTTTGGATGATGCGTTGTCCTAAGATCTGTTCGAGTGAAAAATTTAAAAAGGGGCGTTTTGAAAACTTTTTCTTTCAATTAACTTTAAAACTTCGAATTTTGTGCAAGTACGTATATCTTGAATTCATATCTGATGTGTGACAACAAGAGATGGAATATGTGTGTCACAAGGGAAGATAAAAGAACACTTAATTCATGGAGGGATTAAATTGAAGTAAGAATGGTTATGTGGTATCCCTAGTAAAAAGGGAGAAAAAATTGAGTTTAGAAAATATTATGAACTAAAGATGAAAAATTGAGTAATGGAAAGTCTAGTGCTTTAAGTATGTGGGTTATGCCTAAATTTGGAGAAAATTACAATATTCCCTTATGTAAAATCTGACTATGAAGCAACTAAGGGACAATTTGGTAATTTTTCAATGTTTGTATATATACATACATGACTCACGCATACCACATCAGTTTTTCCCTTCCTTTTCCTGTGTCTATCTCCTCTCCTCTATGCCCTAAGCTCTTCTCTTCATCTCTCATCTCCATTTTCCCAATACCATCCATCAAGCCTCCAGCCGCCATTCTCTGGTGAAGGGTTAACCCTCCGGCAACCTACCCATAATGGAAAAAGAGAGGAGTTGAGGTAGATTCCTCTTTTTTCTCATTTTCTATCCTTTTTCGAAGTTTTGAGAGAGGGAGGTTTAGAATGGGTTAAAAGTAGAGATTTCAGTTTTACTTTTGATTTATAACCTTCTCCTATGAGTAATAATGATTTTTGAAGCAAAGAATTTGGCACACTAATGAGGAAATTAGGAAGTTCACAGGTTGGAAGGAACATGTCAGATTGGGAAATGAAAGCCAGGTTTTTGGCAGAAATAGGAGGTGATTTTGTGTTGAATCTTGAAATCTAATTAGTTTTGATGATTGGGGTTGTTTAATAATGCTTGGGTGTGAAAATGAGTGCCAAAAATTTCAGTAAATGGTTAAGGAATGCCTTAGAACCGAGATAGAGATGAAGGGAATGTTTTCTCACATGAACAAAGTGGTAGACACTACTGCAGCGGTGGGATGCAGTAGAAAACCCAGTGTTCACCATTGCAGTGGTAGATATGGCCATCACAGTAGTAGTTAACAGAGACTAACTCTCTGTTTTTTCTTTTTTGGGCTCTACAACAGGAAGTACAGTGCTACAGTGGCCAGAAAACCTTGGTAACATGAAATTTTCCACTTTTCTCATGAGTTTTTCAATTCTAATGGTTTAGGATGCCTCCATAAAGGGTCCAAACAAGAATTTCACAACAAATCATCAAGGTTTGAGGTGGATTATATAGCTTGGAGTAGATGTGAGGAACAAACAACATTTCTATATTATTTCATGTGACTTTACCATCTCTAAATTATAAATACTATCTTCTCATGATATGATGGTAGTATAATTGAATTAATATACACAATTTAGTGATGGAAATCATTACAGCCAAAACCAAAATTAAAGGGGTGAATACTTTCCTATGTTGGATTTTATGTATAAGTTTTCTTTAGTGTATTATAACTTATATAAAATATAATGATGGCATATTCAGCGACATATATATATATATATATATATATAATCCTTGAGGACACAAATGGGAAAATTAGTCTTAGTCATTAGTTAATTGTGACAATGTAGTTTTTCATGAGATGGCATGTTCACACTACTTGATTCTGTGGGATGTAATGGTTGTAAGACATGTAGAGCTGATTCCTACAAATGAAATAAGCCATATAAAAGGCTTCTTGTTGGCTACAAATTTATACATGTGTCCATGTATATATGTTAGTAAATGGATATTGAACCTTGGTGTGTCTAGGGAATGGTTGTACCTAATGTGTTATCTTTGGGATGATTTATGTTTTCTTTTGGTAAATGCAAAAAAGATTATGCCTTATGAAGGGAGGAAGATCTTATGGTACTAACATATTTTGAGACGGAAAACTAGAAATTTTAACTTGACTATAGGGCTAAGTTATCATATATATCCTTGAGTAAACTATGTGTGCCAGAAACATGCAAATGAATGAGGTTTGGATTGAAGTGTGTTTGAGAACTAAGCCTAGTGTATGGCTTCAGTCCATGATTGTGTGAACCTTGTGATGACATGCTATTTCTATTGAATATAGTAAACCTATGTTTGTTATGAAATCGTGATGGATTGAATTTCATATATGTGGGACATTTGCGTGGCTAACTTAATTTGCTAAAACAATGCTTACTATTATATTGTGCCAATATGGACTTACACCTTGTGGGACGCCAGTGTGGCTATCTCGAGTGCCTGTGTGGCTATCTCGAGGCATCAACCAACCAACATTTACTTGTGATGATGCAATGTTGGAAAGACACCCAAAACAACCAACATTTGCTTGTGATGGTGCAATGTTGGAAGGATGCTTGTGTGGCTTTTACTGATCTTTTAAAGACCAACATTTGCTTGTGGCAGTGTCATGTTAGGAGAGAAGCTGATATAGCAGTTGATGAATATAAATATGTGCTTGATTCTAAACTTTATTTGGAAATATTTGTATTGTGCTTTTGTGACGAGTCAAGTTGAGAAGTCCTTGTGTGTTTATAACATGAGATGGTTAATACATATGTATTTGTATACTTAGTTATTGTGTACTACATGTGAATTGCGGTGGTGGTATTATACAGGACTATTGTATAATTGTGTAGATTGTGCTTGGGATAACTATGTGGGTTGGCTGTGGTTGAGGGTGGGACTTTCCAAGAGTCTTATCCCTGTGAGTGGTGCAAGGTTTGTCCATTTCTTATGGTTGAATTGTTTCTCACTGAGTTATATACTCACTCTCTCTATTTGTACTCTTGCAGGTCCGTGTGTAGATAATGAGTCTCTATATGAGGAGTAGCAGAGCCTTTAAATCTTGGTTGAACGTTCTGGCAAGTACACCAGTCACACAAGTAATATAGTGAAAATGAGTAAAAAATGTCGTGCCCACGAGGACTAATGTGCTAAGTACCCCAGAAATTTAATTGCATTAGTTAGGCAAACCAAATCGGATTAAAGGTAGCTCTAATTGAAAACTAAGAAATAAATTCAAATGAAAATTAATTCAATTGAAAGACCTAGGGCTACTAATCCCTTTTTCTCGTCTTAAGAATTGTGAACTCTCCCTAACACTAACCAATTATACACTTTAATCTTAGGTTTTCTAATATATTAAAGTGATTCTCCTGAACCTAAATTAAGCAACTCAACTCTAATATAATCCCTTATGTGAGTTTAAGCCGAGTGAACACCAACCTAATTAGATTAAACGAGGTTAATTAATATACCTATTAATTAACAAGTAAAACCCCTAAGTTCTATCACCCGCCCTAATCACTCAGTGTTCCCCATCTTCTTCTTTTTCAGCAACATCTCCTTTGTGAATTTTGCATACATAGGGATTTGTTCCAAGGCTTCAGTGAAAGGTATGCTTATTTGCAATTTACTCAATACCTCCAAAAATCTATTGAACTACTTCTCATTGTGCTTTTTGGGCCTCTAAGCCTGAGGATACGGTAGTGGTAGAACAAAACTTTTAGCCCTTACATCTTTTGCTACCATTCTAGATTTACTTTTTCCTATGAAACATCAGCTTCCTCAGTTACAGTTTCTTGAGTTTTAGCAACCTCATCTCTTCCCTCTTCAACAATCACTTCTTTAGGATGATCATGTGATTTAAAAGTATTTAGGAGCTCTTTGCCACTTCTTAAGGTAATGGCATTACAATGCTCTCTCCCCTCCCTCCTTAGGTTGTTCTCAGTATTATTGGGGAGACTACCTTGTGGCCTATTATTCAAAACAATTGCCATCTGCCCCAACTGAGTTTCTAAGTTCTTGATGGCCACATTTTGAGTTTGAAACATTGATTCACTTCTCTCCATGAATTTCATAAACATCTCCTCCATCGAAGGTTTCTTCTCCACTTGAGACGATGGAGCTGTATTTTAAGGAGAGTAATTATTCTGACTACAAAAACCAGGAGGATGATAAGGCCTATCAGAAGATGATGGAGCTGTAGGATTTAGACAATGATTGTTGCTCCAAGAGAAATTTGGGTGATTCCTATCCCTCGGATGATATGAGTTGGAATAGGAATTTTTTTGATTCCTTTGAGCATCACTCGTGTAGTTCAATTGCTCAATTACAGTTGGCTCATCACAACACCCATTAGCATAGGCACCACCACAAAGATCACAAATGGGTCCGGAGAAATTATAGCATTTATCTTGTAGATTCTTGTTGCCTCGAGCACAACATATCAACCTTTTTGGTAAGTGCTTCATTCTGAGCCAGAAGAGCATTAAGGGTATCCAGTTCCATAACTCCTATCCTTGAAGCATTTATAGTCCGGTTTGAAGCATTTTGGCTTGCTCCCATAGTCTCTATAATTTCTTTCACTTTAGCAATTGATCTAGCCATCAAAACACCGCCAGTTGTAGTATCTAATTTATCTTTAGTCTCATATGTGAGACCACTATGAAAGATAGTCAACTGCTACCACTCTGGAAGACCATGATTAGGACACTTCATCAAAAGATCCTTAAACCGTTCCCAAGCCTCATAAAGACTCTCACCTTCATGCTGATAAAAGGCTGAGATCTCATTTCTCAATTTAACCGACCTTGATGGAGGGAAGAATTTATCTCAAAACCTTTTCTGGAGTTCCTTCCAAGTTGTGATACTCCCTCTCGGTTGAGCGTTCAACTAACTCTTAGCTGCATCTCTCAAGGAAAAAGGAAACAAACAGAGACGGATAGCATTGTTGCTTACTCCATTAAGTTTCATCATGTCACAAATATCCAAAAAATTTGTGATATTATTGTTTGGGTCTTCTATCGGGCTCTCCCCAAACTAGTTCTGCTGGACTAAATTCATCAAGACTGCATTTATTTCAAAGTTGTTTGCACCAAGTAGAGGTTTCACTATGCTGGACGCGTGTCCAGCCTCAATGGGTGATGCATAATCCCACACAGCTCTATTGTCATCCTCCTTAGGTTTATTGCCAGCCCCATTACTAGCATTAACTCCAACACCCCGATGGTTCTGGTTATCCTCAGCCATTTCTTCTTGTGTAGCTTGGCTCACTTGAGTTCTCCTAGTTCTCATTTCCCTTCTAGTTCTCCTTGCTAGTCTTTCAATCTCAGGCTCAAAGAGAATATCAGAAGTATGATTGTTGCCTCGCATACACAATAGAAAACTCAAGTTAGAATTAACAAAAAGGAAATCACAAAATTAATGCTAAAAGCAAAAATGACTAACTACACAAAAATAAATAAAATAAAACTAAAACTAAAACAAAATAAAACAAAACAGAAAAATGCCTAAGCTAGCACCTTTAAATTTCTTAGAATATTAGCTAAAAACCGTTAGTCCCCGGCAACGGCGCCAAAAACTTGTTGAACGTTCTGGCAAGTGCACCAGTAGCACAAGTAATATAGTGAAAATGAATAAAGAGTGTCGTGCCCACGAGGACTAACATGCTATGTACCCTAGAAATTTAATTGCATTAATTAGGCAAACCAAATCGGATTAAATGTAGCTCTAATTGAAAAGTAAGAAATAAATTCGAATGAAAATTAATTCAATTAAAAGACTTAGGGCTACCAATCCCATTTTCTCGTCCTAAAAATTGCGAACTCTCCCTAACACTTGTGATTCTAACCAATTATACACTTTAATCTTAGGTTTTCTAATGGCTTAAAGTGATTCTTCCGAACCTAAATTAAGCTACTCAACTCTAATATAATCCCTTAAGTGAGTTTAAACCAAGTGAACGCCAACCTAATTGGATTAAACGAGGTTAATTAATATCCCTATTAATTAACAAGTAAAACCCCTAAGTTCTATCACCTGCCCTAATCACTCAGTGTTCTACCAACATCTCCCTCTCCTGAGTTCGATGAAAGCAATAGACAAATCATAAAATGGCCAATTTTACAACAAGTATTCAAAATATATGAATGATAGTAATGTATTTATTATAGAGAAGTCACAATGTTAGAGAGAAAACAATTCCTAATCAGAGATTAGGTTCATAGCGACCCTAATACAGAAAATCAGCCACTCATGGCTCTAAAACTACGGAAAACAGTAAAAGAATGAGCAAATCCATGAATCCGAGGTTAGGTTGATAAAAATCGAGCTTGATCGGCTTCGGGAATGGATTCCTCCCTCTCCTTTAGCAGAAATCTACGCCTTCCCTCTGTCTCCAACTTAGAATACCATAGAAAATATGTTCTAACACATTTATATCAGTGCAAAATTGTGAACTAATGCTATAGCGGTGAATTCCCACCGCAATAGTGGTGGAAGGCAGAGAGGAAAGCTTAAAAACATGTTCTTTTCAGGTTCCATCGCTATACGGTGAGGATTTACCACTATAGCGGTGGTTGGCAGAGAAGATAGCTCCAAAATATTTTTTTCGGCATTCCACCGCTATAGTGGTGGGAGATAGCAAACACTGCAGCATCTTCAGAACTTCAGCTCTAACATTCCATCTTCTAATACAAACTTCTCACCAACTCAACCTACGTCAAAAATAACAAATAACACCATTAAATCGCAGATCTAAAACATGAAATCACTCTATTTATTAAAAGATAAAAAAAAAACTAAAAATAATCTAAACTACTCAAAACATGGGTTAAGAATTACAAGCCAACAAGAAAGAGATCAAAAGATATGGGATTTAGTACCAAAATAGTGCTAAATTGAGAACTCAACAGTCTTCAACCCCTTTTAGCCTCGGGTTGTTAGTCATATTGCATTAGCATTGATGGGTTGAGTCACTCTGTAGTTAGATAAAATGCCTGAGATATTTGATGATTGGATTGTAATAGAAATACTAAAATTATTCACCTTGTATGTTTCAAATCACCACGTTTGGGGCATTTCCTTTGTTTGAATTATATTTGGAAAGACAAAGGAAGGCTCAGAAACATGGACTATGTTTGAACTGTGAATTGGTACATGAATAATTGTATAGTATAATTATATTTTCCCAAATATTTCTTACAAGATAGTATTTTAAATCTTGTTGTAGATGTTGAACACTATTATGGTTTAGGCTTACACAGTGGCAGGAGCACCATTCTATGCCAGTCATGTTCCCAAAATCGGGGCGTGACAATTACCATGCACACATACAACACGAACACAACTGCAAGTATAATATAAATCATAATTGGGCAAATAAGCCACACACATAGGCTACACAACCACGGGCATCATAAAATGTGTTCATTGTAATTGTTAATGTAAATGGATTTCTATTATAAAGAGAATTGTCCTTGAATCTTCCATATGCTGTGAATTATGTTTCTAGTTGCATATAAACATTTATATGTATAGGTGTATGAACATGCATATTGTGTATAGTTGTGTTAGAGTAGAGTTTTCTCATTGAGCTGGTGAACTCAAACCCCATTTCCCCCTTCCAACTATAGAAGAAAATTAGCCTATTGAGTAGCATATTGAAAGTCAACACCCCATCATTCGGAGTAAAGTATAATTGTCGAACTCTATTTTTTTTTTTTAAAGAATCTAGGCGTGGCTCTGTAATCGGGTAGATGGTTCTAGGATGGGAAAGAGTTGTTAAATGTTGTTATATATGTATGAAACAAGCCTTTGGTAATTATCTGTAAGGATGAAACGACTAATTATTGATAGTGTAAATAATTGATTTAGATAATGAGATGTTTAATTTCTATCTCAGACGTGTGATATATTTATATATGTTTTAGGTGGATGGATGTGCATTATGGAAATAGACAGACAAGTTAGGCCTATGGAGGAGAGATAAGGCTCACCATCCATGCCTATGACGTGCCCAAATTTAGGGTGTAACACTTTTCTTCTTTTACTAGACTTTTCTCTCTCGTGTATCCCTATTTCTTTTCCTTACTCACGCACTCGCCCACCTTTGGGCCATTAATTTCTTTCTTTTCACTTTTGGCCTTTTTTCTCTCATTTTGTCATGCCTCAAAACTCGAGCATGTGATTGGCGTAGTATATTGGGGATTGCCCTCCCGAATACTATAATTCTAACTTGACATCAATCACACAACCAAAGTAGTAACATTTTCTGAACATGAAAGATGTAACAACATGAATTCAAAAGAATGTAACTATCCATACATTCATTATAAAAGTTGCCATGTTCCAATCTATTCATGGATGGAATATCTGGGAACATGAGTTTACAAAAGAGAGATCTTGTACATCAACATTCATGTGTCTTAACAAAATCAGTCATACATCTCTTAAGTGACCTACGTGACTACAGAGCATTCTAGGTAAATTTACCAAAATATAATCAAAAGACCCACCAAAGCAAAGAGGGTGGTCAAAACTGAAGCTCCGTTATTCCTTAAGCAAATACTCCTCTTCCACTGCAAGATTTGAAAATGTTAAACCACAGAATAGGTAAGTTCTAAAACTCAGTGAGCAGATAATTATACTACAAAAAGTAAAATAAAAGTCCAACCAACATCATGATCACATGCCCATAAGGCCACTAACACAAGGGTAATTTGGATGCCCATCAAACCTCAAGTGCTAAATATCAAACATGCAAGAAGCTCACAAGGGGTATAAAGCTAATCCATCAAACCATACTCAATCAAGAGAGGTTTTAACACTTACAAGTAGCCTCCTTGCCACTCACTGGCATTCCTTGAACAGGGACCTTGCCTTACGTAGGAAGTCTATAATAAAGGATAGTTCTGCCACTCACAAGAATCTTTATACAAGTTTCATGCCTCTACATCGGCAAATATTAATTCATACCCGTTGGTGCACACCACTAAGTCTAATTCTTTCACAATAACAATTACAGCACAACACAAGGCATAATCACAAGATAGATTATACGAGTCCCAACATTTCATAAATCATGCATAAGTTTTATTCAACTAGACATTTCAGATGTTAGCCTAGAACTACTTTTCAATCATGCTTTTCTCGCATGCAAAGTACATCCATCACTCATCAAATCATAAACTTTCATTCGACGTGGTTCTATATCCACCATAATATATTTCTAGCTATACTAACCCATGACTACAAATCTCCTTAATCATGATCTCAAATTTCAAGTGTATGAGTTTCAAGAACTCTCACGAGCATGCATACATGATGTTTTCTCAAGAAAAATAAGTTTGAGCATGGTTACTCACTCACCTTGGTCACAAGCTACAATTCCTACCATTGCCTTATGTATACGATGTGAATATGATGATTCAAGGTGGTTAAAAAACACCTATTGATTAAACACAAGAAAAGAGGAGAAAAGAGGTTAATTTTATGAAGGTATGTAGTCTGGTAGCTAACTAGTTGACTTGCTTCTTTTGGTAGTCGACTTGCTTGTCTCTTCCAAGCTAGGGCAAAAACCCAAAAGGCAACCAGTTGACTGCTCTTCCTAACTATCGGCTGGTGGGCCTCATTCCACCTGAAAATTGATCTCAAAACACCCTTTCTTCACTTCTAAACCACCCTAACCTTGCTATTCCCAAGTTAGGTCACCAAAATACAAGTTTTAGCATCCAAATCCTTATAAAAATTGCAGGAACATGCTTGGGTTGAGAGTACATAAACATTTCTCAGAATTCTTCTCTAATATTCTTTTCCTCACAAAAAACTCTTAACAAAACATCATTTCCAGCCCATCTTCAACCCAAACAAGTTTTTCAAGCATCATTCCACTAAAGTAAAGGTTGAAATTGTGATCCAAACCTAGATGACCAGGTTTTAGCCAAAAGATTTCCTAGGGTTTGCAAAATCTCAATAATACCCAAAAATCCCTAGGGTAAGTTCAAGACTCACTTGAATCTATTAATCTTAGGTCAAGGAGTGAATTGTTGTTGAGAAAAGCTCATTGGAATCTTGTGGGACTGATGTGTGTATAGATTAGAAGGAGAGAGCAGTGGAAATGGTGGGGGAGGAAAGAAAAACTGAGAGAGACTATGAGATAGGCGAGAAACTTAGGAATTTTCTAATGTGAGTGTTTTAGTGTATGTGTCGATGCTTTCTTACCATTTTTCCCTCCTATGTAAAGGAAGGGGCTTATGGGACCAAGGGCATTTTTTGTAATCTTCTCAAAGCAATTTATATAAGCACTCTAATCACACAACACTAAAACTTCCCCATCCCAAACAAATTCCCAACACAAGTTCACAACAATTCCTCTTTTCCCTACATAATTCCCATTGAGCCCGAAAATGAAGATTTTATTCACTTTAGTCTCTCTCTAAAGTCCCCACACATATACAAGCTCCCACATGGATTCCATGGCAACAATTACAAATATGCACATGCTCACACAATAATTAACTATCATGGAAACTTTATTCACACACTTCTAGATATTATACAATACACACATTTCACTTTGGTCCCCTACCCAAACCTATGACACAAGAAAACATCTAACAAGCATTTACATCAAGGATTCCAATAACCCATGCACACACCCAACATGGACACATACACATGTATCAATAGAATATGCATACAAAAGATAAGCCACACATAAAGGCTACACAACCACAAGTATCACACATTCTTTTTACTTGTTTCCTCGCTACCCAAAATCCCCTCTGAAGCTTTCATCATTTTTAATTGATCTTCATACACTTCTTTAGGTGACAAGGGAGCCAAAGTGAATTTTTGTCCATTTAATTCAAAAGAGTGTCTATTTCTATACCCATCATGGTTCAACCGTCTATCAAATTACTAAGGTCTACCAAGCAATAAATGACTCACATGCATGGGTACCCCATCACAAATAACCTCATCTTTATACTTCCAAATTGAGAATGACACTAGGACTTACTTCCCCACTTTCATTTAACCATTGCAATCTGTATGGCCTAGGATGCTTACTGCATTTAAGATCCAACTCATCCACAAGAGTAGTACTAACCACATTAGTGCAACTACCCCATCAATGAATAAATTATAGACTTCAATATTAACCAAGCATCTAGAGTGAAATATATTTTCCTTTTGTTCTATACTTTCTTCTTTCACTTGAACATTCAAAGCACACCTAACTACTAAGGACTCTCCACTAACAACATATTCCACACTCTCATTATCAGAAAAATCCTCTAATTCAGGCATGGAATCATTATCACTATTTATAGACTCAATTTTCCCACTTTCCCTAACATACATTACTTTCTTATTAGGACATTGAGATGCAATATGCCCATGCCCTGAACACTTAAAACACTTAATTACCCTATGTTTGCTAGCAATTTTAGGAGTAGAATTACCTTTAAAAGCTGATGCAACCTCTTTTTCTTTGAATGTGCTCTTCACTTTCTTACTAGAACCAATACTGCTCAAAGAATTATTAGGCACTAAATGTGGGCACCTCTCACAGCGAGCATTCGAACTTAAGTTCATCATGTTATGAGAAATTGATTTTTTTTTTCACTAAACTCTACCTTTGTTGGTTTTGACTATGATATTTTGATGTAGCTTAAAATTGATAAAAATGTAATGTTGATAAGATTACTTAATGTGCTATGAAACGTCATACCATTATTGTAATTGTAAGCTAAACTCACATTTATTTGTAAAACAAAGGATCCTCATAATTAGACCTTTCTATAAATATTTTCAAAGTAAGAATTAATTTAAAAGTTATATGTAATTTGTTATATTTATATTCTTTGATTTTTTATTAAAAATAAAGTATGTATAAAAAGTTCTTTAAATAACTAATTATGCAAATTTGAGTTGTAAAAACAATTACAATTTCTTTTTAGAAAATGTTAGTAAAAATAATTAGATAAAATTAAAGGGAAAAATATATTTAATCTTTTTTATTTAAGGAGAAAAACAATAATATAAAATTCATAATCATAAATTACATAATCAAACTGACCAGCTGGTTCGATCAGAAACCGATAACTGGTACAGTTTGATTGATCCAAAAAATTGGCTAGCCAAAAAATAGATAAGAATATCATTGTCAATACAGGCTTTAGCCACCCAGGCCGCTCATATTTGGGTGGACCTAAACCCTCAAAAGTAAGCTCGTTTAAAAATTAGTAGTTAGCCTGCATTATTTTATTTTTATTTTTGGTTTTTTTCTTAAAACCATTCAGAGTAGCCCAAAGATTATTTTTATTTTTATTTTTGAATTTTTTTCTTAAAACCATTCAGAGCAGCCAAAACCCCAAATTTTCAGCTCAGTATGAGAGTGTTTGGAAGCCCAGTGAATTAAACGTGGGTAGGAAAAACTAGGTTTGATTGAATGTGGTTAGAGAAAACTAGGTTTAGATGAACGTGATTTATGTTTGGGAGACATTTAGGCAAACATGGTTTGAAGCAGACAAACGTGGTTTGGTTGGAACATGATGTTTGGATGTTGGTGTGCAAACGTAATTTGAGATGTGTAATTACAAGAAAGGGTATGAATTTTTATTTAAATTTTTTATGTAACATTATTATTTATTTAAAAGGAAACTTAATTTTTTGTTTATTTGTCTAATATTACAAATTAATCACTAATAAATCATTTTTTATCAATAAATGAATTTTTTATTTTGCAATTACTAATTAAAAATTTAATTAATTACTGATTATTCACAATAATTTAAGGATCTCTAATTAAATTTCAAAAAATTTTTATTCTCTATTAAATTAATTTTATCTCTAACTAAATTTCAATACAATTTTTTCTCTATTAAATTAATTTTATCTCAATTAAAATTAATGAAAACAAGCTTATAATAATTTAATGAAAACAAGCTTCTTATTAATTTAGCAAATTAAATTAATTAAATTAAATTATGATTTTCAATACTATTTAAAAAATTAGGAAAATCAAACAAAAAAAAAACTTAATTGCATAATAATAAATGAAGAGATTCATTCTTATAATAAAAGAAATGGTTAATTCTATAAATGATTATTAATTATTCTACGTATGTTCTACCATTTGATCTCTGATAGTGTCTCAAATACGGTTCATTTTTCTTAATTTAATATCATATTTAACTTCATTTAGGTTCTTAGTTCCAAAATATATTTTGTTTTTGTAATATCCCAAGAATTTTTATGAATATTTAAAGTCTATTTGAAGTTTATTGAAAAATTTAATTACATGAGAAATGTTCTTTTTGAATTAGTGAAGGAAATTTGGAAATAGAAATTTCAAAAATTTTAATTTAGGACATTTTACAAATTCTCAAGGACTAAAATGAAAAGAAAAGAAAGTATGGAGTACTTTTGAGAAATGACCAAGTAGGAACCTGAGAAGAAGAATAGAGCTTATGGGAATGAATTATGAGTCTGGTACCAAAAGGATGACGGATTCGAGGTTAAAGTGTAGTTTGAGACTTTGAGAGGGACTAAAGTGAAAGAAGAAAATTGTGGGGCAATTAGGATTTAGAATCACCCGAGGTGAGATTTTATGAATGTGTTTTTACTAATCTTGACTGAGGGTCAACTGAAGAGCAAGTGATAATTTCACCCCGGGCGAATAAATAGGCGGCCTCACCTAAATTTTCTTCATTTTCTCATTTCCTCTCTCTCTCTTCACTTTCTCTCCTCTCTTTCTCTCTACACTCCAACTCCACAACCGAGCTTGGAGGGTGGATCTCGGACTACGGGGCGAGCCTCTAGGAGCCAAGCATCGTAGGGAAAGCAAGGAATTGAGGTAGAAATTTCTATTTCTCAAGCTTTTTCCTATTTTATAGTTTTCAAAAAGTTTGGGGTAAAAATCGAGATTCCGGCTTCGTTTCTCGATTAAAATTGGTGTTTTTGGTGTCTAAATGCTCCTTAGACATTAAGGGTGAGATCCTATGGAAGAAATCATGGAACACGGTGAAGATTTGGCCGGATCTGAGCCAAAACCGAGAGGAATCGCGAAAGGTCGCGATCCTGGCGCCCAGGCGCCAAGGTTCAGAAAATTTTGGGAAGAAAAGGGACTTGGCGCCCAGGCGCCAGGCTTATGTTGGCGCCCAGGCGCCATGTGTGGCGCCCAGGCGCCAGGTATGCTGAAAAGCCTTAGCTTATTTTTCAATCAGTCATAACTTCTTCATCCGGACTCCGTTTTGGGCAAACTTTATATCGTTGGAAAGCTCTTTGAGTCTAGTTTCCAATGGTATAAATGTCATTTAGAAATTCATTACCGGTTAGGAGTTATGACTTAAGATGTGAGTAAAGGTCGAGAGTAGTGATAGGAAATTTCTCTATTTTGTAACCCTAATGGTTTTTACCTGGTTACAATAGGGATTTTTGGGGGCGCAAGGTGGGAGCGCTGAGAGCGTGGAATCCAGGTGAGTAGGCAACCTTGCAAAATTAATTTAATAAATTAGTCAAAGCACAATATAAATCCCATTTGCGTTATTTGTGAAATTGAGAAGATTATCAGTGTGTGTTCAGGTTGAGAAAAAGTACAATATCATTGGAAGGTATTTTATTACCTTTGAGAATTGATTTCTCTAGTTGACTAAAGAACTAGATGTGATTGTTCTTTGAATAAATTGGAACATTTTGTAAGTAAATAACTTTACTAAACTAATGTGATCTTATTAGATAAAGTACAATACAAGTCTTGTTTATAACATTATTGAAGTGAGAAATAATCAATGTCGCTGTTGATAATATATGATGATTGTTATGGTTGATGATAGACATTCAAGGGAATAAAAGTATGTGTAAATTCATTTATTTCATAGTAATTATATTGTGATAAATTGTCACTATTTTATTGACGAGCAAAAGATCTACGAGATCTAATACACGAGTTTGAAAGGGTTAGAGTCCCATACTACTCGGTGTATAACTGTGAAAACCTATGCACGAGTTTGAAAGGGTTAGAGTCTCATACTACTCAGTGTATAAATGTGAAAACCTATGCACGAGTTTGAAAGGGTTAGAGTCTCATACTACTCAGTGTATAAATGTGAAGACCTATGCACGAGTTTGAAAGGGTTAGAGTCCCATACCACTCAGTGTATAACTGTGAAAACTTATGCACCAAGAGTTTGAGGGTTAAATTCCCAAGTCACTCAGTGCAAGTATCTATGACATATAATGCAAAGTGATTGAAGGATTGATCACCCAAGAAATCATACGCAAAATTTAGACAAGTGTATTAGTATAATTATTTACAATAAATGATAGATTGATTGTATTAGTAAATGTGGTGTTTGTGCTTATGATATTTCCATGTACAGTTGTTTACTCACTGAGTTATGATAAACTCACACTCTCTATGATTATCTTTTCAGATACAGTGGTTGAGGAGAAGAATTTATAGCCTTTAAGGATATACTCTACTTTTGTCTGGTAAACAATTGGTAAGGATTAGGAAACGCTTTGTAATCTAGTAGGTCACCTAGGCTTGGGAGGTTGTATAGTGTTTGAAGGTTGAACATTTTCTTAATATGTATACAAAATATCTTTCTTGGAATATTTATGATTCACATAATTATGGATATTAAGAATGTTCACAGAGATTATGGGGTACCACGGAGGTACACCCTAGGTATTTTATGTTTATATCACATGTAAGTTTTGAGATGTGACAGTTTTGAATTTAAATCGACTCCTGTAAACTTTTTAGTTTATTCAGTTAGGTCTTAGATCAAATTTTTTTCTTTTGTCTTTTACTTAATTGAAAATCATATTTAACTTCATCTAGGTCCCTAGTTTTGGAATATATTTTGTTTTGAATTTAAATCGACATGTGTAAACTTTTTAATTTATTCAATTAGGTCCTAGATCAAAATTTTTATTTTGTTTTTTACTTAATTTAAGATCATATTTAACTTCATCTAAATCCCTAGTTTCATAATATATTTTTTTCATTTAAATCAACTCCTATAAACTTTTTATTTTATGTTTCCTTTTGTTATTTACTTGATTTGATCTCATATTACACTTCATCTAGGTCCTAGATTAATAATATATATTTTTTTGAAATTAAATCAACCCTAGTAAACTTTTCAATGTTTACAGTTTAGTCCCTATAGTTTACTGTCAGATTTTTTTACTGGTTTTTCTCTTCTTTTCTCCTTGGTTTGGCATCCAAATCAACCCAGAATTTGTTTTAACTATACTGAAGATTCATTATATCATTTTAGACCAAAATCATGAAAGAAAATGAATCAAAAATCAAGTTTTAAAATTGAAAAACTCATTTTCACGTGAAGTGCTTTATTTTTGAGTTTCCTCTTTCTCCTCTCGATTTTGGCTGGAAAAGCAGTTGAAGCTTCAACCTTTCAGCTGCACCAAAGTGGTCCAATGTTGCTTGTTCTTTGGAGCTAGAAAGAACCTTGAAAATTCCCTCAAAAAGTCTCCTCAGTTGGCTCTATTTTAGAGCAGTAAAACAGAATATATGTTTCTGGTTTGGACACTCTTTTCTTGTAGCTCAGACACGCGCAAGGGCAACAAATAGGTTTGCATGTACACAAGATGGGTTGGGGTAAAATTGAGAGCATGTTTTGAATACACACTGAATATTCTGCCAACCACGTTGAAGTTGTCGGAGAAGCAACAAATGGCCATGGTGAAGATATCGTGGTTTACAGGGTCTGAAACTAGGTTTCACCGAACCCACGGTTGAGTGTGGAATCTCCCAAATAACACCAAATCCTGCAAACGTGGTTGGGAGCAACAGTTGGAAGCGGGTGAGGAAAAACGGACGTGCTCCCAAACAAGCACTATGTGTGTCTGTTGCCCTAAGCCCCTAACCCTCCACAATCGAATTCACTGATTGATTTGATTCACAATTCAGAAATTCACTTTCGCCGCTTCTCCTTGCTTCAGCCGTTTGCATATGCCTTTCTCTTTTGACCTTCCCTTCCTTGAGCCCTCGGCTGCCGGCCGATCGTTGACTCGCTGTTATTGTTTTTGATTTCACTTTATCTGAGTCTGTTGTTCTTTCAGTCTGGATTTGGCGCGTAGTAGCTGCCATTGCTCTTCATGAAGTCCCTCGAACTGAACCACGTTATGTAGTGTGGCCTGAACAGTGTACCCTCCCCTCTTCATAGTTTGGGCATGCCCCTTGAAGTTCCTGACGAAGTTCATCTGTTCGTCATAGTGAGATCCGCATTCGTCGTTGTTATTGGTCTAGAATTTGTACTCAACTCTACAGCTCACCCGTGCTCATGCACATCCCTCTCCCCTCTATCTGTTGTCTGCCGTGCTCCCTCATGCCTGTGCCCGTGTCCCTCTCCCTTTGACCTTTACATTAATTTTTTTTAACAAAAACAGCCTGGTTCGCGGGCTTGGATTTAGAAATTCAGGCCAGCTTCGCTGTTCTAGGCTGATCCAGATAGGTTTGGGCCAGTCTGTAGTTATAGTTCTAGTCAAGAATTGATTAAATCGGTCAAAAATTGATAATTCTAATAAACCAATAAAATAGTTGAACTGATTTTTATTTAAAAAATATATTTTATTTATAAAATATAGTTATTTTTCACACTATATGTGAGATTTAGTAAATTTTTATTTTTCATTTTTTTGTTCTTTTTTATCATGATATAATTCTTTATTACTTCTTAATTATTTTTTATAATAATATTATTTTTTCACAAAAATAAATAAAAGAACAAAAAATAAAAAATAGTTACATATATATAAATTTACTAAGTATGAAAATATTTTTTAATTTATTATATTATGTATTTTTAATATGTAACATTAAAAATATATATTTAATTATTATTAATCTAATCTCGACCAACTATGGACATAACAATAAACTGTGAACCATTTAAATGATAATCTGATTTTTTAAAATATTGTTAGATTATGGCATTAAGGGTATGTTTGGTTACACGTCGACGTTGCCGTTCCGTCGTTTACTGTGGGGCCAAACGTGGTTAGTGGCTATGGAGGATGTTTGGGAGGAATGGAAGACAAACGACGTTAATTTGCAACCGAGGTTAGGAGGTCTGAAACGTGGGTGGTCTGGTAGCGTGAATTCATGGCTTTTCCGGCATGGTCAACGTGGTTGGCGTGGGTACTTAAGCTGAAGTTTTGGGAGAAAGGAGGAATAATGGAAGAGAAGGAGAGAGATGGCGAAACGAGGAAGAAGAAAAAAAGGAGAGAAGGAACAGAGGAGGAAGAAGAAGAAAGAAATAGAGGAAGACGAAGGTGGCCCTTGGAAGAAGGAAAAAAAAAAGGAAAAAC
The DNA here is from genome assembly GCA_037074585.1 of Biancaea sappan. Classification (NCBI taxonomy): domain Eukaryota; kingdom Viridiplantae; phylum Streptophyta; class Magnoliopsida; order Fabales; family Fabaceae; genus Biancaea; species Biancaea sappan. The sequence continues at coordinate 68,636,721 of CM073490.1, forward strand.
AGAGGAAGAAGAAGAAGAAAAAGAAAAGAAAAGAAAAAAAGTAAAATAAATTTGTTTTAAATATAAAAATGGTTGTGCATTGCGCATTTATAATATGCGCGCGGGGGAGGGGGGAAATCATCTGATTTGCACTTCATTGGCTTTAATTTGTATTGGCTCATGTGCGGTAGAGCCTACCATTCTTCTAGCCTTTTATGAGCTCAATATCATATCCCCACTTATAAAGTCTCATTCCTCTTTTGATTTAAGCAATGTGAGACTTTTTAAGTATAAAAGAGAAGCCTGTTTTCATTAAATTATTCTAAGCTTGTTTTTATTAATTTTAATTGAGATAACATTAATTTAATAGAGAAGACATAAATTATATTGAAATTTAGTTAGAGATAAATTAATTTAATAGAGAAAAAAATATTTTTAAATTTAATTATAGATCTTTAATTTATTATGAGTAATTAGTTAATTAAAAAATTAAAAAATTAAAAAATTAAAAATGATTCATTAGTGATTATTTTGTAATATTAGACTAATAAACAAAAAAATTAAGTTTCATTTTGAATAAATGACAATAAATAATAATGTTATATCAAAAAATTAAATAAAAAGTTTATGACATTTCTAGTAATTACACATCTTAAACCACATTTGTACACCAACATCTAAACATCATGTTCCTGCACCAAATCACGTTTGTTTACTCCAAATCACGTTTGCTCAAATGTCTCCTAAACATAAATAATATTCATTCAAACCCAATTTTCTCTAACTATGTTTAATCAAACTTAATTTTCTCCAATTACGTTTAAATTACCGTACTCCCAAACACTAAATAATAAAGAAAACCGCGAAGGAGTCGTGTCTATACCTAGAGAGAGAGAGAGAGAGAGAGAGAGGGGGGGGGGGAGTATGAATGAATTTGCAGCGGGTAGAGTAGAGATGTAGAATAACAGAATAATTGAAGCGTAAGATAGTGATGAAGGAGGATCAGGAAGATGAATAGCACCAACGATGACAATTCCAGACAAGATCTGGACCCTCAAAGTGACCACAGTTCCGTCTATTTGGCTCATCCCCATCCTCACCCTAACTCTCAGTCTTTTCCTCTCCAAACCCAGCCTCAGCCCCAGCCTCGTCGCCCTCGCGGCTTCGCTGCCACGGCGTCCGCGTCGGCCCCCAATGCTGCCGGAAAGGGAAAGAAAGAGAGAGAAAAAGAGAAGGAGCGCACCAAGCTCCGAGAGCGCCACCGCCGAGCAATCACCAGCCGTATGCTCGCCGGCCTCCGTCAGTATGGTAATTTCCCTCTCCCGGCGCGTGCGGACATGAATGATGTGCTCGCTGCACTCGCACGCGAGGCTGGTTGGGTTGTGGAGGCAGATGGCACCACTTACCGGCAGTGTCCACCTCCATCTCAAATGGTTTGTTTGACACGCTTTGGAATTCTGTGCTAATGTTCTCGAACAGTCCAACATTTTCTGCTTGAACTTGCTAAAATTTAATCTGTAATTTGTCTCTTTTATATATCGGTTTTTATCGTAATTTAAAAGGTTAGAACTGGAGGAAAGGACGTCTAGCAATATACTTAAAAGTTGGCATAGGTCAGCTAATACAGTCACCGTGGAGGAGATTTTTGCTGAAGTGTTTTATAAAATCTAGGGACTGGCAGTGCGGGATTTAGGAAAAGATAAAGTCCCGTGCTCTGATACAGAGATCAATTCAGCATGATTTTGCCTTTTAGTTTTTTGATAAATAGGGTTTGAGTGAGGTTTTCAAATTAATTCAACGACTTGCATGGTTATTCAGTAAGTTTCTCCTATTATAGTTTAAAGCATGATTGCCGAAATTTATGAGGATGCCAAAATAGACGAGCCCTTTGTTTTCCAATAACTGAAATTGACAGTATAAAGGAACTGCTATTTTAGTAGGTCTAACAGAAGAAAAGACTACCAGGAAATTGTTGTCCTAATCCTTGTTTACTGGTAGTTCTCTTCAGCAATCAGGAGAAGAAAATGAGATTGAATTGTAATAGATGATTGGTTGAGCTATAAAATCATTTGGAAGTTCTTTACATTATAACCTTACAAACTTATAATACCATGCAGGCATCATTTGCTGCTAGGTCAGTTGAAAGCCCACTCTCTGCAGGTTCTTTAAGAGCTTGCTCTGTTAAAGAAACACTAGAGAATCAGCCACCAGTACTTAGAATTGATGAAAGCTTGTCACCTGCATCCATTGATTCTGTTGTAATTGCTGAAAGGGACCCAAAGAATGAGAAATATGCAAGTACAAGCCCCATCCATCCAGTTGACTGTTTGGATGCTGATCAGGTATTTTTTTCTTCTTTGAAAAATTCAAGTTTTTTTTGAATTATGTTTGATGCGTTTTTTTTATGATAAATCCTGTTTTCTTCATTCTTCTTCATCAGTGTTTGGTAAAATATGGTTTATACATTATTTTCATGATACTTTTCTGGTTTATTTCTTCTTCCCATTACTTGTTTATTGTTCAATTTATGAACCGTATGCTTGAGAAATGAGACATATGATGACTTGAATGGCTCGCCTATTCTTTTTTATCCCAGTGCTTTGTGTGGGTGTATGTGTTATGTTTGAAGTCCCTTTTTATATTTTGTCCTGAATTCTTCCTTTGTCAAATATATAAGACTAAGAGAGAAAGAAAGATGACTTGAATGAATTTATATTTGAAATTTCTCCTTTAATCTATGATCTAATTAAGTTTTAATAATTGGCTACTTACTATATGAGTGTATCTCTTGATAACCAATGTTTGATAATCCATATAAATGTTTATAAGTTATACTATATTTTTTTGGATGGATCACAAGCTTGTCTTAATAGCAAAATTTTATTTTATTTTTAAATTAAATTTTAGACAGAATGGTATGGATTAAAATGTGTAATGTGGTTTGGGAATGGTATTCTCATGTATAACATGGATCTAGTTGTTGAAACCGTCTGGTTAATTTTCTTGGTAAAGCATTGTAGCATTAATTCATCTTCTATTGGGAAAAGTCATTGGTGGTCATGCTTGCGCTTGGCAGTTCCTTTTGTCAACAAGAACCTATGAAAGTTACATCTTGCATAATGAAAGAAAGCTTGTAGCGTGTAAACCAAGACACTTAGTATCCAGAATCAGTATGATACTCTCATTTTTGAAGTCAAACAATTGACATTTTTGTACCAAAAGCACATGGCTATCAGGGATAATTTAAGTGTTATGAACATGATTGTCCATTACAGTGCTGACATACAGTAGAGAAGATGTAGACTGCAGCAGCATTCATATAGGGTTTTATGTTGGTTCTTGTAAGATATATACTTTAAAGTGCATTTTGTAGTTCTGGGCTAAAAACTGGTGCATGTTTGTAACTTTGCTTTATTCCTGAAGTTCCTTTTCTTGTGATATTTGGTAGCCAGTTACTAGAATGTGGGGACTTTGTATGAACAGATGTCATCCAGAATAAGTGATAGGTAATTTATTTTTGCAGCTTATGCAAGACATTCATTCTGGGGTGCATGAGAATGATTTTACGAGCTCACCTTATGTTCCTGTTTATGTAAAACTTCCAGTAAGTTTCTTCTATGCACTGCTGTAATATTGAATTTTAGAGAAAAATGCACTTTATCCCTAAACTTTGTCTCATGTGCGTTGTACCCAATAATCTTCAAACTCAACAAATAACCCCACAATCTTCTCAATCTGCACATAAAGGTCTCTTTGTTAAACTTCTGTCAAGTTGCTTAACAGTCAACCTGAACTTAACATTATGTTTCACATCAGCAAAAAATAAAAATAAAAAGGACATGGTGGCAGCCGAGTCAGATTCTAAACCTCACCGAAACTCAACCCAAATTTCGACCCAAGATCCATTCCCAAACAAAGACCCAACCTCTCATCTCCAACCAAGCAGCCCCTACAGTGAACAGTAATTGGAGACACTCAAATGGAGGTTGGGGCTTGTTCACAATGCTTACTGATCAGTGGGGCTCGTTTGAAATATCAGTGTCAGCTACTCGAATGGGGTTTGTTAGCAATTTTTATGTTCAAAATTTCTGAGTTCTATGCATTTCCTAATTTCTGGGTTCTGTGCATTTTGAAATTTCTGATTCTATGCATTTCTGGTTCCTCTGCATTTCTATTAAATAGAAGGCTATATATTCATTTTCTTTCTTCTTGGGGAGGATAGTTTGTGACAATAAAGAAAAAAGGTATCCTTTTTCTGGTCCAAATAGATGGAAGTTCTTGTAAAGAAGGCTATATATTCATTTTCTTTTTATATATATTCTGTAATCATCTATTTGGCTAGGATAGCTTAGAAATTCTGGGTCTTCTCCATCTAGTACTGGCTGTCACTATTGCAACCACCACCTGTCAGAACCTTATGGAAATAGAATGGCCCAATGCTGTCATTAATTTTAATTTCTTCCTCACTAAAGTATGACGGAACCTGGTATGAATCTCAATAGTGCAATATTTCTTTATTGAATTTTCTGTACAAGAACACTCACAACCTTCTCCTACCTCTCCCTAACCTCAGAGCAGTAAAAGAACACAAAGAACGCAAGTGCTAGCTTTCGAGAGGCTAGCTCTCTCCTCCAAAACAATTCAACAATTGCCTAACCTTTGCTTCTACTTACTTCTACCTATTTATGCTACCTAACCAACTGCCAGCTCATCATCTGTTAGTTAAGCAAGTCAGATGTCATCTTAAGCAAGTTAGTTGTCACCAACTTTCTCTCTTACAGCAGTTACAGCTTTCTTCTCTCTTGAATATACTTTAAGAGCATTCTCAGACTTCTTCCTGCCACTTTCTCCTCATTTTTATTATCTTTACTCTTATCATTCCTCCTTTTGTAATGCTTTGAGGGCTCATCGTTACCCCCTCCCGTCCCCCCCCCCCCCCCAAACAAAAAAAAAAGAAAAAAAAGCTTCACCTTGTCCTTGTCCTCAAGGTGAAAATGGGGAAATTGTTGATCAAGTACTAAATATTGCTCCCACGTGCTGTCATGCTCTAGGAGCCCTTTCCACTTTACCAAAACCTCCTGCACTCCATTAGTAAGACTTCTTACTTGGGTCACCTCTTTAGGGGCTGTAATCAACTCCATCTCATCGGTTAACATAGTGGGTAACAGCTGTACTTGTTTTGAAGGCTTTACACCTTTCTTGAGTTGAGAAATATGAAACTTAGGATCTTCTTGTGGACTGCAGTGTTTAATAGAATTAATATAAATGATTTGTGTCAAATCAAACGGCCTTTTAAGGTTTTATCTCATAATGTTTGCGTGATGTGTATGAGGCAATTAGAGACAAACAATCATCTGTTCTTGCATTGTGACATGGCTTGGGGCATATGGAACAGGTTATTTAGTCTCTTTGATGAGAATTGTTTTTCCCTTTAGACCTTGGCTCACTCCTTGCGACCAACTTTACCAGCTTTAGGTATAGGGAGGAGAACAAAACTCTATGGAAAACAGCTATGTTCGCAACCACATGATGCATCTGGATGGAAAGAAATGCCAGAGCCTTTCATGATCGGTGTCTAGCTCCTTCACTTGTTATGGGATCACATTCGTTATGTGGCTTCCTTGTGGGTTTGGGCCAATGAGTTGTTCAAGGGGATGCCTCTATAGGGATCTTTGCTACATTAATCTTTTTTAGGGGCCTTGTGGGCTGTCTTTTGATTTTAACTTCTCTTATTTTTTTTTTTTAGCTTTTTCTTTGGAGGATCTCTTGTCCTCCCCCTCTGTTGTATTGCTGTTCTCTCTTCTCATTTAATAAAATTCTTCTTTTTCTATCAAAAAAGAAATATGAAACTTAGAATGAATCTTAGCAACCTTTCCCGCCTTTTCCAACACCTTAAATGGTCCATAAAATTGAGGACTTTGCTTTTCATTCAACTTCTTAGCCAACGATTTAAGTCTGTAAGGTTTCAACTTCAAATAGACCATATCCCCATTAGAAAAACTGATATCTCTCCTTGACTTATCAGCATATCCCTTCATAGATGCCTGAGCCATCTCCAAGTGTTCCTTCAACTCGTCTATAACAGCAACAACAACAACAACAATAACAACAAAGCCTTATCCCACTAGGTGGGGTCGACTACATGGATCACACGACGCTATTAAGCTCTATCAATGACCAACTCTTTAGGTAACTTATTTTTCAGAAAATTCCAATCAATAATTTTTCTAAGTGTCATTTTTGGTCTTCCTCGATCTTTTTTCACAGAGTTCCAAACCATCTGCTCAACTCTTCTAACTGGTGCTTTCAATAGTCTTCTTTGAACATGCTCAAACTACCTTAAACGGTTTTCAATCATTTTTTCCTCAATAGGTGCCACTCCAGCTCTACCTCGTATATGATCATTACGGATCACATCTCTTCTTGTATGACCACACATCCAACGCAACATCCTCATCTCTGCTACTCCAATTTTATGTTCTTGTTGTCCTTTCATCGCCTAACATTCACTCCCATATAAAATTGCTGGTCTTATAGCAGTACGATAAAACTTTCTTTTGAGCTTATCAGGTACTTTTCGATCACAAATAACCTCTGATGCCATTCTCTACTTCAACCACCCAGCTTGTATCCTCTGTTCCACATCTCCAATAATTTCGCCGTCATTTTGTATAACTGATCTCAGATACTTAAATTTTGACACTTGTGATACGATCTGATCACCAATTTTAACCTCCAACTCGTTTCTAGCTTGTTGCTTGTTAAACTTCTTTTTTTTTTTTTTTAATTTTCTGATTTACCTCTTCGATAGGGGACTGCACATCCTCCAACTTGAAGAGAGTTGAAGGTTCACTACCATACAATGCCTTGAAAGGAGATATACCAATGGCTTTGTTAAAAGTGGTGTTAAACCAAAATTCAGCCCTTGAGACCACTCCACCCATTTCTTTGGTTGATCACTAGTGAAACACCTCAAATACGTCTCAAGACTTTGATTCACCACCTCCGTTTGTCCATCTGTTTTTGGATTCAATTTGGTCCTCGGTAGCTTGAAAAGCTCTTGTCAAAATGTGCTCATGAAAACCTTATCCCTATCGGACACAACGGATTTTGGACATCGATGTAATCTAACCATTTCCTTGGTGAAGACAGTAGCCACATCCTTTGCTGTATAAGGATGTGAAAGTGGTATAAAATGTGCATATTTAGTCAAACGGTCCACTACCACAAATATAGTGTCGCACCAATTAGATTTTGGCAATCCGGTGATAAAATCCATGCTAAGATCTTCCCAAACTTGCTGCGGAATTGGCAAGGGCTGCAAAAAACCTGCCGGATGCATAGCTTCGTATTTATTGTTTTGACAAACTCCACACTTTTCCACAAACTCTTGTACATCTCTTGTCATCCCTTCCCAATTGAGGAAGATAGATAACCTTTTGTAGGTTCTCAAATAGCTTGAATGGCCGCCACTAGGCATTAAGTGAAACTCTGCCAACAGTAATGGAATTCTAGAGGTTGTCTTAGGCATTATTAACCTCTCCTGGAACAGCAAACACCCTCTTCTGATTGAATACCCTGCTGGTGCATTCTGAGTGGTGATAATTTGCTGCTTAATAAGGGACAATTTCTCATCTTTATCAATCTCTTCCTCTCATTTTGTAATATCTTCCAACTGTAGCATTGATAGTTTTAAACTCCATTACATTTTCCTTTCTTGATAGTGTGTCAGCTGCCCTATTTTCCCAGGTTTATATGTATTTCAAAGTCATACCCCGTAAGTTTCGAAACTCACTTCTGTTGGTTTGCATCTGTTTGCCATTGTTCCAAGGTAATTATGCCACAAAAGCGCCAATTTCCATCTTTCTTATTAACCAGTAGAATCAGACTCGTAGGGTTGCAGCTTGGTCTAATTAGCCCAGCCATGAGCATTTCATTTCCCAATTTCTCTATTTCCTCCTTTTACGAATGCGGGTATCTCTAAGGCGTTTGGTGGTTGCTCCTTGGGTTTGATGGTGATGGCATGGTCCTTGGTTTGGTAAGGTGGTAAACTAGTGGCAACTTCACAAACCTTAGGAAAAGCATTCAGCACTTGCCGCACCTCATCCACTTTGTCCCTCTTCACTATCCTTAATGTCATCTCTCCAAATTCTATCAGAAACCTTGCTCTCCTTCCTTTAAAGTCCTCATCCTCAATTTTAAAGAAACCAATGTCTTAGATAACGTTGGATCTCCTTTTATATACCATTCCTTTTCACCTTCCTTGATATTCAGCGTTAGTTGGCCCCAATTTATCTTCACTTCTCCCAAATTCTTCAGCCACTCTATGCCTAAAACCATATCAGCTCCTCCCAAATCAATTAAGTAGAAGGGCAGTGTGACTTTCATTCCTTGAATTTCTAACTTCACCCGAGGGCAATATCTTCCCCCCTTGACCTTATATCTGTCCGCTAGCTATACTTTGAAAGTTGTCATTTTTTTTGGTTTCTAACTTCAATTCCTCCACAACTTCTACAGAGATGAAATTTTGAGAAGCCCCACTATCAATTAGAATTATCATTTATTTTCCTTTTAGCTTTCCAACCACCTTCTTGTGCTGTTGTAAAGTCCAACAACCGAAGCCATGGATAATTCCATCTCCACTTTTGGTTCACCATTGTTCTCTTCCCCTACAAATTCTTCGTACCAGCTCTCATCTCCCTTTGCTGGCTGTATAATCATGACTTGGAGCTACTTAGTTTTACATTCGTGGTTTGGACTAAATTTCTCATCGCATTTGAAATATAGTCCCTTCTCTTTCTTCCTTGTCATTTTTGCATCAGACATCTTCAAAGAGAATCCACTCGTGTTGGACATATTCTCCTTACTTTCAGTTGTAGTGGAGTTATGTCCCATTCAGATTTCTCAACAAGCATGAAAACGATACAAATATGAAAATGAAAGAGAAATTTAAGGAGTAACGTCAAATGAAACAAGTATTCCACAAACTGAAATATTGAAAGAGCAAGCATCTGGGTGCTTTGTGGTTCAGGCTAGTCAGTCTCAGCTGCTAAGTGTTGTTTCAGAGGAAGCATGCCTTGACCTCCATTTGTGTGTCTCAGGATACTGTTCACTGTATGGTTTGGGTTAGAGATGATGGGTTGGGTCTTTGTTTGGGTTTGGGTTGAGTTTGAAATATGACTTAACTGCCACCAAGTCATTTTTTGGCTGATGGGGGAAGTAATGTTGCTTAATCTGCATGAATTGTTAATCAACAAAAAGTTTAATGGAGGGACCTTTTTGCACAGATTTAGAAGTTTGGGGTTTATTTATTGTATTTTGCAGTTCGGGGGTAAAATGCACATGATGCTAAGTTTAAGGGGGGTTAAAGTGCATTTTCCCTTAATTTTATATTTAACCAGCATTTTGATACCTGTCCAAGTTGTTACACGTTGAGGCTCCATTTTTAGAACCTCTTGACTGTTTCCAGATCTTGTATCAAATTATAGGTTTTCCATTTCTAAGCTATGGATTTGACTGCAGGCAGGTATTATTAACAAATTTTGCCAGTTGATTGATCCTGAAGGAATTAGGCAGGAGCTAATACATATGAAGTCGTTAAATATTGATGGTGTTATTGTGGATTGTTGGTGGGGCATTGTTGAAGGCTGGAGCCCCCAGAAATATGTGTGGTCTGGCTATAGGGAACTTTTTAATGTTATTAGAGAAATCAAATTGAAGTTGCAGGTATATATTTTAATTGCTCTTACACATTCATTCTTATCCTCCAAAAGACATGCGTTTGTTTTTATGTTAATACTCACTCATGTTTTTGTGCATGTGTGTCTCTTCATTATTGTCTGTGGTTATGGTCAAAGGACCAATCCATTTCTTTGGAACAACAAATGTGCATTTTCTGATCTTGACTTCTGCTGCAAATCCTGCTTATTAAATGCTTAGAACTATGGTAAAAAATAATGGACAGAAACAACAAGGAACATAAACTTGTTATGAGGAGATTTCATTATTTATGATAATTGTTATAATTTATGATGTTTCTATAATTTGGGATTTAGAGTCTGTAACTATAGGGATTATTTGGATTCAGACTTCATTGGTCTTGGATATCTTATCCCTAGTAGAATTAGTATTTAATTTCCTATATGGAATAGGATTTATTAAGTTTGGGTTGCTTGTCCTAGTTGAAGTAAGCTTGTTTGAGTCACCTATATAAGGCATATTATCTGTCTTGGATTTCAGTTTTGCTATTCATTTTGAAGAATAAGAACTTACTCTAGAGCCACCTCCGCATGATGTTGGAACTGCGGCTCTAAACTGTCTGGAAGCTTGGCTGAGAGGGCAGAAAGCATGGAGCCTAGGTGCCAGATAGTTGAATGCTAACTTGAGTTATACCATATTATTTTATTTTGTTCTTACTTTTGATGGACTGAGTGGCCAACTCTCTGGCAATATATATTTGGTACACCTCTTTTTTGGTTAATATTTGTACTCAGGAAAATTATCCCTTGGAATTTTACGTCTATCAACTCTGGCTAAGAACAATTTATTAGAAACCATAACAGTCATTGAACTTGGAGAGTGTGGTCTTGATTCATTGGACCAACCATGTTCAAACTGGTGTAATAAAATATATAATTACTTTAATTATATCTTATATAATTAATATATAAAATGTGTATGTAAATTAAATAATTAATTTAATATGAAAATGATGAAATAATGCATACTAATATATTTGAAATGTTATCTCTATAAGATATAAAATAATTTCATAGTTTTATGTTATATGATATTAAATATTAAATAATAATCAACAACAGCAACAACAACAAAGCCTTATCCCACTAGGTGAGTTTGGTTGCATGGATTACACGACGTCATTGAGTTCTATCAATGACTAACTTTTTAGGTATCTCATTCATCAGAAAATCTTGTTCAATGACTTCTCTTAGTGTCCTTCTTGCTCTTTCTCGGTCTTTTTTCACTAAATTCCATACCATCTACTCAACCCTCCTTATTGACGCATTCAGCTGTCCTCTTTGAACATGTCCAAACTACGTTAAACGATTTTCTACCATTTCCTCCTCTATAGGTGATACTCCAACTCTACTTTGTATACAATCATTACGGATTATATCTTATCTTGTATGACTATATATCCATCTCAACATTCTCATCTCTGCTATCTCAACTTTTTTTCTTGTTTTTTCAATGCCCAACATTCACTCCCATATAATATTATAAGACCGCAAGATTAAACTTCCCTTTGAGCTTATCAGGTATTTTCTGGTCACAGACAACTCCTGATACCTTTCTCCATTTCAACCACTCTGCTTGTATCTTATGTGCAACGTCTCTATTTATTTTGCCATCATCTTGTATTACTGATCCTAGATACCTGAGTTTTGACACTTGTGATATAACCTGGTCTCCAATTTTGACCTCCAACTCATTGCTAGCTTGTATCTTGTTAAACTTGTAATGAATATATTCTGTCTTACTCCTGTTCAGGCGGAAACCCTTCAATTTCAAAGTACATCTCCATAATTTGAGTTTGGAGTTAATCTCTTTCCTTGATTCTGCTATGAGAACTATATCATCTGCAAAAAGCATACATTTGGGGATTTCTTCTTGGATGTGCTTTGTTAAAATGTCTAAAACCATATCAAACAAATAAGAGCTCAAAGATGATTCCTGATGCAGGCCAATTTTAATAAGAAAGTCTTTTGTTTTCCCTTTAGACATTCTCACACTAGTTGTTGCCTCCTTATTATAGCTCTAATATACGCAACACGGACACCTTTCTTTTCCATGGCTTTCCATAGCACTTCTCTTGGTATTCGATTATGAGTTTTTTCAAGATCAATAAAAGCTATATGCAAGTATTTTTGTTTATTATGATACTTTTCCATCAACTCTCTTGGTAGATAAATAGCTTCTATAATAGACCGCCCTGGAATAAATCCAAATTGATTATCAGAAATACTTGTCTCAATTCTTAACCTACGTTTGATTACTTTTTCCTATAATTTCATAGTGTTACTCATAATTTTAATCCCTGGGTAATTCGCACAATTTCGAATATCCCCTTTATTTTTGTATTTAGGCACCAAAGTGCTTTTTTTCCATCCCTCAGGCATTTTTTTGGACCTTAAAATCTCATTAAATAGTTTAGTTAGCTAGATTGTACCCTCATCCCCTAAACACTTGCAAACTTCGATAGGAATACCATCAGGACTAATTGTTTTACCGTTATCCATTCTCCTAAGAGATTTATTGACCTTGCCAACCCTAATCTTGTGATAATAAGCTAAATTTTGTTCACTCTCTTGGGTTGTTAAATCTTCTATATCATTAGTTAACCTTGCTTCGTCATTAAAAAGCTTGTGAAAGTAATCCTCCTATCTATTTTTAATATCTCTATCCGTAACCAAAATTTTTTCTCCATCCTTAATACATCTTACTTGATTCAAATCTCTAGATTTTCTTTCTCTATTATTCACAATTTTGTAAATCTTTCGTTTCCCATTTTTCGTTCCTAAGTTGTTGTAAAACTCTTCAAATGTTTTAGATCATGCTTCGCTTATTGCTTTTTAGTCTCTTTATTAGCCTTCCGATGTCTTTCCTAATTTTTCGTGTTATTGCATAAATGTATAGCTTTAAAGCATTCTCTTTTATATTTGACCTTCTTTTAAACTCTCTTATTCCATCACTAAAATTCCTTATCTCTTTGTCCAAAGCCTTTTGATTCCCCTAAAAGTGCTTTAGCAATCTTCCTAACCCTCTTGTCCATTTCATTCCACATGATGTTAACACTTTCTTGTGACTCCTGGGCTCCTTTTTCCAGTAGTTTCCTCTTGAAAGCCTGTTGTTTCTCCCCTTTTAGGTACCATCACTTGATCCTAAGATTCATCACCTGTCAGTACTTTTGTTTTCGATCCTTAATAAGCACGTCAATGACCAAAACCTATGTTGAGTTGCCACGGGTTTCCCAAGGATCACTTTACAATTTTTACAGATTTTTCTGTCGGTATTCCTTACCAAAAAAAAAAAAGTCAATCTGTGGCCTTGAGGCTCCACTCTATGTGATTAAATGCTCCTCTCGCTTCTTAAAACAAGTGTTGATAATCTTGAAATTATAAACCATTGAAAAATCAAGTATAGATTATCCTTCCTCATTAAGCTCCCCAAAACCAAAACCACTATGAGCTCTCATATATTGTCCTGCTTCTTTCCCTACGTGGCCATTAAGATTCCCCCCCTCTCGGATGAAAATTTTCTCATTTAGGGGTATGCCTCTGACCAACCCTTTCAAATCTTCTCAAAACTTTTCCTTAATATGTGCTTTCGTCCCTACTGGGGGTGCATAGACACTTATGATATGGATAGTATCCTGTCTCCAATCCTTTTTACCTTCACCACATTCGGTGTCCATTCCTTGTCAACCATAATACCTACTCCATTCTTTGTCCTTATTTTTCCCTTATACCAAAACTTAAATCTTGAACCATCAAATTTCTTAGCCTTTTATCCAACCCATTTAGTCTCTTGAAGGTAGAAGATGTTAATTATTCTCCGCTTCATGAAGTCCACTATCTCCATGGATTTCCTGTTATGGTCTCAATATTTCACGTACCAATCCTGATCTTGCTCCTCTAGACTAGTTTCTTTACCCTCATTCGTCTAGGAGCATGCTCATGTAACACTACTTTCGAGCATCGATGCAATGGCCTTAGTTCATTTGACATTGTATTCAAGTCATACAACGCGTTACTTCTGGGCAATGACCTAATATTAGTGGACCCTTGCTCTTTTAACACTATATCCGGGCGCTAATGCAGCGGCTCTCGTTCACTTGATACTGTATTTGGGCCATACAATGCGTTGCTTTCGGGCAACGGCCTAACATTAGCATAATATTGTCGTTGATCCATTACAATTAAATTTTCTATAATAGAAATACAGTGAATTATACTCTTCTCCTTTGAGTAATGTCCAAATCACATGGCCTACCCTTATGTTCTAAAAATATACACTCCTCTCCTAAAATCAAAATATGCCTTATACTTATCTCTCCTCCAATTAAAAAAATAGAGTAAATTAAACTCCCTTCCTTTGTAGGTTTTTAAAATTAGATGACCCTACCTTCTATTTTCAAAATACACATTCCCTTTCCTTGTAACTATGTAACTAGAAAATGTGCTTCACTTCAGTCCAAATTTATATTTTCCATCCACAAGGTCTATTATAATTTGATTTTTTTAATGTTATGTAACTTAATGCCACATTTAAAAAAAAAAAAATGCTCTCCATACAAAAACAGAGACAGAACGTGCTGGTAGAGGATTTAGAGTAGGAAGAATTGCAGAAGTTTGTCTATTGAATTCTAACCTGAGGACTTATACACGAGTGCCGATAACGGCTTCTCGAGAACATAACTAACTAATAACTGACTCTCAACTTATTCAACTAACTTGATGCAAACCAACATATAATATGAACAACACAAACATAGAAATTACAGCCACAATAAAGAATGGGAATAACCACGCCAAGTTTGCTACACAATTCATCAAACTTAGTACTAGATAGGGGTTTATTGAATATGTCTACTGGCTACCTAAAGGCACATATCCGATGACAACTTCTCTATTTGGGACCTTATCTCTGATAAAATGTAGATATATTTCTACATGCTTTGTTCTGGCATGAAGTATTGGGTTTGTTGCAATTGCCTTAGCACTAAGGTTATCACAAAGAGTAGGAGCTCTAATGACAGTAAACTTAATCTCCCTCAAAAGGGACTTCAACCATGGAATCTCACTGACTAGTGAAGCCAATGCCCTGTATTTTGATTCTGCGCTAGACCTGGCCACAACTCCTTGTTTTTTACTTGACCAAGGGACAAGAGACTCCCTACGAAAGACACAATATCCACTTATAGATTTTCTGTCCATAGCATTATTTGCCCTATTTACATATGAAAACCCATTTAAGACCAAATCCACTGCTGGTTTAATGTGTAGACCATATTTTGTTGGTCCTTTTGAGAATTTCAAAACTCTCTTTGCCTTTTGCCAATTAACCGTAGTTGGACAGCTTAAATGCTGACTGAGTTGATTAACAGTAAAAGAGATGTTTGGTCTTGTATTTGTCAAATACTGTAACCCTCCAACTAAACTCCTGTACACAGTAGGATTCTCAGGAGGCTGTTCTTTGACACTAGTTCTATTCTTCTCAAGATGCATTTCTAGTCATGTGATCTGATGCCCCAATCACGATCTAGGTAGCACCTCTTTGGTCTTTAGATAAAGTGCATTAAGGAAAATACCTCTTTGAGCTGTGTTTCTAGAGATGGTCACAACCACTGCAACACAATCACACAAAGAAAGTTGAAAAAACTAAATAGTGTTGAAAAAGGATGCTTGATTAGATGAAACACTACGAACAAGAGCCCAAATGAGGAAGATAAGGACCGGGCTGGACTCTACGGTGGTCGGCGACCAGGTCTGGGCAGCAGGTGTTAGAGATACGACGACACGTGCCTTCACGCATTGACGCGTGATGAGACGTGACAGATTTTGATGAGGTGCATGGGGGCGCGTGTGGTGGTCGAAGACGCTATGATTGACGAGGAAATGCCGGTGACGAGGAACTAAGGTGAACCCTGGGGAGATTGGGTCACGACTGAAGTTGTGTAGAAGTGGAAACCCACTAAAGGTGATTCCAGAGACACTTAGTTGCGAGAAAGAGTAGCTAACCAGAAGGCACAACAATAAAAGAGAGTTTTGAAGAAAAGAATGTTTGGGTTGGAGACGTGGCTCTGATATCATGTGAAATTTGAACCTAGAAAATATTATTCACAAAACTTTGAGATTTACAAGAGGAGCTTAAGGTATAATCATACCTAGCTAGAGAAATTAAGGGAGAAGAATCCTCTGTAATTCTAGCGATACAAAATCAATTCTACTTAATATAAATCAATCAATCCTACTTGATTTTAGGATACAGATCAAAGTCCAATGTTACATATAATAAAGAGGCTATAATGATGAGATCTGTCATAATGACAGAATAAGAACGTAATCCCACATTGAGTGACAGGTAGGGAAGTTTTATCTACTCAAGCTACATAGGATGGCTTAGGATGAAGTTTTGGATTAAAGCCAAGTTTGGCCGCGCCCAAGCTAGAGACTACGTTACTTGTGTTACCCCATCAATAATTAGTCCTCTTTCAGGAGCCCTTAGGCAGTGGATGGACATAATGCTGCTTGTCACATTAACATGCTTGAACTCTTTATTTGAATCCCCTACTTTAATTCCTCATCAATATCAAAAGGGCACTCAAAAGGTTCAACTACTATGTTGGTTTCCCCTAGCTCATCAAAAACACTATCAGTGTTCTAGAGTTGAAATGTGATTTGGACACCTATTAACAATATGATCCTTACCACTAGGGAATGCATTAGAGCCTATTCATTTGCTTCCCCTTGTGACATTATTCCTAGGCCTTGGGACTTGATTGTCTTAGAATTGGCTCTTGGTTGTGATAATATATTAGAATGATCAACTGATTGTGAGTTTGTTGAGACTCTGCCGTGGGGTGTAAAACACCTAATATATGGGTACCTTTGAACAAATTGCCAATCTTGGCGCCTGCAACTTTCATTTTAGCATAATGGACGCACTAAATATCACTTGTGTCATACCATTCAATGTAATCCTCAAATATAAGCTAACCATCTAAAAGGGTCTTGGAGTCTCTTGGAGTCTTAGGTTTACCATCATATTCAGGGGTTTCAATTTTAACTTTTCTAGTGATGTCACTAGGATCAAAATTATCTTGCCTAAACCCTTCTTAGAATCCTTGGAGGCTACTTCATGTTGCCTAGTTTGACGTCCTGCAAAATTCTATTTATCCAAAGGTCTCTCGCAACTCAAGTTGTTATTGAAGAGGTCCTCGACCATTTAGTATTAGGACCTATAGAAGATTGTTGATTTCCATTGGAACCTACTATTGGGGTCTTAGGGTGGTTCTGGATTTTTCTTTCCTAGGAATTTCCTCTATTCTACCCTAACCATGATTCCCAATTAAACCTTCCGCATTTTTATCTTTAATTTGCCTAGCCAACAAGTTAATAGCATTCATGATCTACTTAGGGTGATGCTCCACATACTCTCTATTAGCCTTACATCCTTCCTCTAGATTGTCTGGGCTATTTTTTTGATTTTTTCAATATTTTGTTCCATGGCTATTTTTAAGTCAAGTAGTTCCTGGGTAAAAAGGCTATGCTATAAGTTATGAATGGTCATGTAAGGTGTGGGGTTCTATTCCGTATTATGACTTATTTGTTTCCTTTTCTGTTAGTATGACTGATTATGAATAATTTGTATTCAATAGGATAGATTATATTCTTAGGTTTGTGGATGATTCTCCTCTAATTGCTCTAGCTAGGTGTATATAAACCCTAGTCTTTTGTAAACATCATATTTGAATGAATAATATTCTACATGGTATCAGAGCGAGTTTTTTGAATACCTAGCTTCTCTCCACTCAAAATCTAGCGAGTTTTTTGAATACCTAGCTTCTCTCCACTCACAATCTCTCTCTCTCTCTCTACTGTTGTGCCTTATTGGAACACACACAGTGCTTCTTCCACCCTTGCACAACCTCAGTCTTGGTTGAACCACCCTAGGGTTCGCCTCAGAAGGTTATCACCGACCTATCCCCGTCGACCGAAGCTTCTTCAATTGTCACATGCGCTACCATGGGCGTCTTCGTTCTTCTATAGTGTCTTCTCACGCGCTGGCACGTGAAGGTGCATGGAGCTGCCATTTCAGTATCCACTTGGATAGATTTGATTGCCAGCTACCGTAGGACATTACCCAGTCATGGTTCAGTCCGTTTGGGCCCTTGATTGTGTTGTGCTTCATCAACCATGGTATTCTCCATCCCTTTTTTGGCACTTTTTTGTTTTTCTAACCATGGCTGCCATTGGTTCAGTCACTGTTTTGCTCAAGAACCCTAAACATGGGGGTTCGGAAGGGTCTACTCAGATTATCACAGACAAGTTGAATGGCCAAAATTGCCTACAATAGGCCAAGTCGGTTATGATTTTTGTCTTTGGAATAGGGAAAGATGATTATTTGATTGGTGCTATTATTGCTCCAAAAAAGAAGGAAGCTAAATAAATTAGACCCTGGCGTGCAACGGCTAAGAACCCCTTTAATTGGCCCATTACTTTCTTTGACGAAAAAGCACTCAGTGAGTTTTCCCATTTAGGCGTGACTACCATTCGTGTCACCCACATGACACTCTCGAAAGACCCCCACTCTCACCGCAAAGACTTAGCCAATGCTTTACCCCCATGCAAATTGTATGCATGCAACTTACTCTGATACCACTTGTCATGAGGTTAGAGATTTGACATTGAGATCAACCCGTGTGGCACCCCCACCTTATTGCCACGCAGCAAGGGTTTAGCCTTCCAACCCTTCTAAATGGAAGTTCACTGATTTCGTCCTGCCATGAACTCATCAAGGCAGTGGCTCCAACTCTCGGCCAATGAGGTGCCAGAGGACGAACCCCCAAGGCAGACCACCTTATCACATCTGTTGGAGCTACAACCAAAAGATTACAAAAGTAGAACCAAGCGAACCTATGTGTTGTTGCCCATGCTATGCCGACCATTTCTTCAAAATTCTCAAGCCATGACATTTAGCTTCCAATAACCACCTCCATGAAACTCCATTGTGACAATCAAGCAACAATTCAAATTACAAAGAATCCAGTCCATCATGACAGAGCCAAGCATTTGGAGATCGATTGTCATTTCATTAGAGAGAAGCTGGAGCAAGGGGTCATTTTGATAATAATACTCCTACACTCTAAAAGATAGTTGATATCCTCACCAAGGCTATTCCTAGAACTCAGTTTGATAACCTTTTATCTAAGCTGGGAATGATTGATACTTACTCCCCAGCTTGCTAGGGCGTGTGGGATTCTATTATGTTATTATGTGGTCTTTGATGTGGTTCCTTTTCTGTTATTATGATCTATTATGATTAATTTGTATTCAATAGGATTGATTATATTCCTAGTTTTGTGGAGGATTCTCCTCCTCTAATTGCTCTAGCAAGGGATATATAAATCCTAGACTCTTGTAAACATCAGATTTGAGTGAATAATATTCTACATAAGGATAACGCAAAGAAAGTCATGTAATGATAATTCAAATGCATTGCTGAGTTGGTTATAAGCAATAAACTAATTTAATTGACTGCTATTGACATTGTAACATTCAAAGATTGCCATTGGTCAAAGCTATATTTGTATGAGGTAGGAATAACAAATAATCAAAGGGTAATTGTGAGGTAAGGAATTGCAAGTAATCATAGGGCAATTGTACTAAAATTGATAACTAGTCTACTTGTTAGTCAAAGGGAGAGTTAAATACATAACAGTAGCAATTAGAGAGCTGAAATTAGTAAAATTACCCTAAATACTTTTTTGATTGAAGCGGTTGCAACCCAAATTGACAAAGGGGTGGAAACAAGAATGAAAACGACTAAAAAAGAACAAGTTTTGCATGCTGGCATGTGTAGGTGTGTGAAATCACACGCTAGGGATGTTGCCTGTGCGCGATCGTCACATGATTACATCTTTGGTGATGTGCTTCTAAGGACAGCCCAGTTAGGACCCAACGTTGCTGGTGGTGGGGGCCCCACACCCACATGGAGGGTGTGGTTAGAATGAGGAATCTTGCTTTGATTCCACTTGATTCAAAACAATGAGGAAGGGAGAAGAGGGAAGGCTGAGAGAAACAGAGAAAAGAGAGGGTCCCAAGGGGAGAGGAGAGAAAAGGGGTCTGATAAACTAGGTTAACATATTATTCACAAGTAGTGGTGCTGTCATACAACTATTGAGGGCTATTTATATGGAAAGTCGTAAAGGAAATAAAAGAAAATAAATATCCAAAAATAAAATAAATCAAAAGTAAATTAGTCTAAAATAAATAAAGCCTTATTCCCTCAAAATTATTTTCCTATATTTCTCTTAAAGTAAGTCTTCTATGGTTACCCATCAATTTACTTCCCTAAATCATACGTGTGTGCAAAACATTTTATTGTTTTCAAATGTGTAAGAGGTTTATTTAAATGTGTGCTTTTGCTAGATCTTTGCCTTTTTGTACATCCTATCTGATTCTTGTTTCATATTATGGAGGTTGTTATGGCTTTTCATGAATGTGAAGGGAATGATTCTAGTGACCCATTGATTGCCCTCCCACAATGGGTTTTGGAGATTGGAAAAGACAACCAGGATATATTTTTCACAGATCGTGAAGGACGGAGAAATACTGAGTGTCTTTCTTGGGGCATTGACAAAGAGCGAGTTCTGAAAGGAAGAACTGGAATTGAGGTATGAAATATCTAATACATTTATTTTTTTATATCCCATTGTTTTGAAAATCAATCTTTTTCTCTGCATTGTTGATTGACTGTTGTAATGGATGTGTGGTCATATAAGATGAAATATAAATTGTAACGATTGTATATGAAGTAGAGTTGGAGTGGCACCTATTGATGAAAAAATGGTAGAAAATCGTTTAAGGTGGATTGGACATGTTCAAAGAAAACCGTTGGAGGCACTAGTAAGGAGGGTTGAGCAGATGGTATAGAATCCTATGAAAAAAGGTCGAAGAAGACCAAGAAAGACACTTAGAGAAGTTATTGAACAGGATCTTCAGGTGAGTAGGATATCTAAAGAGTTGGTCATTGATAGAGCTCAATAGCGTCATGCGATCCAGGTAGACGACCCACCTAGTGGGATAAGGCTTTGTTGTTGTTGTTGCATTGTTGATTGACTGTTAGTTGCATTTACATACCAATTGCTAATGTGGTTGTGCATTTTATTTATTTTTATTCTCTTCGAGTTTGCCAGTTTCCTGTTTATCTTTGGCTGTTATAAGTGGCATAGTTTATACATTATATTCTTGGAAGAGTGTCTTCTGGATAAAAACATGCATTTTTATTTCATAAGAAGCTTTCGGACTTTGTTACTGATTAATCTTCTGTGTACAGGTCTATTTTGATTTCATGAGAAGCTTTCGGACAGAGTTTGATGATTTGTTTGTACAAGGCCTCATTTCTGCTGTAGAAATTGGACTTGGAGCATCTGGAGAGCTGAAATATCCTTCATTTTCAGCAAGGATGGGTTGGAGGTATCCTGGTATCGGTGAGTTTCAGGTACCTATTTTTGTGCCCTTGTTTGATGTTAGTTCCATATTATGGACTACATAAGTTGCAGTGCATTTATGTGCTATTTTATAGAATACGTTGATAGTGAAGTCCATATTTTGCCTTTTTCTCAATAAATACTTTATGGGCAGTGCTATGATAAATATCTGCTACAAAGTCTGCGCAGAGCTGCGAAATTACGTGGTCACTCTTTTTGGGCTAGAGGACCTGATAATGCTGGTCAATACAATTCTATGCCCCATGAGACGGGATTCTTTTGTGAACGAGGAGATTACGACAACTATTATGGGCGCTTCTTCTTGCATTGGTATGCCCAGTCATTAATAGACCACGCGGATAATGTTTTGTCCCTTGCAAGCCTCGCTTTTGAGGAGACCAAAACAATTGTCAAAGTATGTTTCTGCTACATCATTGGCTTGTCTATAGTTTTATGTTCAGGCTGTGTGACTAAATTTGGTTGCTGTTGGTCACTGCTAGTGTTGATTACATTCATAATTCTTGGATGACACAAATCAATTATGCTGGATGGTATTACCTGATAAAAAAAAAAAGAAAAAAAGAAAAAACTTGGTTGTCGAGTATGTTTTTGGGATGATACATATAAATAAATTATGCTGGATAATATTGCCTGAAAAAAAAAAAAAGAATAAACTTGGCTACAAATTTTAGGTGTTTACTGTGAGGTGCCCTAATAGAATTATGACATGAGTAGATATCTTTTTTGAAGCAACCAATGATATGATGGGTGGTGGGAAAAAAAAATGTTTTCAAATAAGATTGCTATGCCATTAGTTGAAGATTTAAAGTAATTTCTGTCAATAGCTTTTTTATTTGATCATGGACCAAAATGAGACATTAATAGGATGGCCTCTTACTGGAACGACTCTTAGTCAAAATTTATTATTATTCTTTTAATATCTGGTTTATTCAATGAATCAATGTCAATGTTTCATTTAGAAGTTGAGCAGGTAAGAGGTCAGGTTTTAATATCCGCAGCAAAAATAAACAAAATATTCTTGAGTTCATAATTAGATGTTATTAATTGCCAAGAGCTTTTAACATTTGAAAGCTCAGTTGTCTCATTTCTTAAACATTTGTCGATGCCTTTGTGACTATAAACATTGGAGACTGAAACTTTGTGCTACCATTGAAATCAATGACCAAATGCCTGAAAAGATGCTGGTGTGCAGGTTCCTGCAGTATACTGGTGGTACAAGACTGCTAGTCATGCAGCAGAGTTGACAGCAGGATATCACAACCCTACAAACCAGGATGGTTATTCTCCTGTTTTTGAGGTTCTAAGAAAACATGGCGTGACCATGAAGTTTGTCTGCTTAGGATTTCCTCTTTCTAGTCAGGAAGCTGATGTATCATTGGCTGACCCTGAGGGTTTGAGTTGGCAGGTAATTGCTGTTTCCTACATCTTGGAAATACCCTAAAACTTTTAGGGATATTTCTGCTTGGATATTGAGAGCAGAATTCAGCTTTTGAAGTGGCCTAAGCATCATTTACAATGTTTTAAAAATCAAACTAGTCATCAAACAAATGGAGGAATTAGTTTATGGTTCACTGATTTCTTTGTGGTCTAACCGGTTGTATTTATATTTATATATATATATATATATTTATATGTATAAAATCTAATAATCCAATATAGCTAACATTTTGCATGCTTAGGTTTGACAAAGTTACAAAAGTCTGTATATTTTAAGCTTTTTTTGTTCACAGAGAATTTCAGCACCTAATCTAAATAATTTGAGTATGCAAAACGAAATTAAAAATCTTTACAAAATAATAGATAAATAGCCCCTACACATAAAATAGCACATTAGCATCTGTGAAATGTGTTTAAATAAAAAATAAAAAATAAAAAAGTATGAGAAAATCAGGAATATATATATATATAAGAATCTTTGAACTTGTCCAACCCATGATCCAGCCATTTTTACCAGTTTTTGTTCAGACTGGTTCTTTGAGCTAAATTGGGCTGGACAGGTTAGCGGTTTTCAGGTCAAACCAGCTGGTCCAGAGCATTTACACATGTTTTTATAATTTGCATAACTGATTTTGGTCATCCTTGAACATTCCCTATGTACAAATTCATGCAACTAGAAAGACCAATGGTTATATGTTCCTTAGGTATTGAACTCAGCGTGGGATCGAGGGTTGATAGTGGCTGGAGAGAATGCAGTGCCATGTTTCGATAGAGAAGGGTTCAAGAGACTAATTGAGATAGCAAAACCAAGAAATGATCCTGATCGCCGCCACTTCTCATTCTTTGCATATCAGCAGCCATCTCTAATTCAAGGGAATATTTGCTTGTCAGAGTTGGATTCCTTCATCAAATGTATGCATGGTAAGGATTATGAGAATGCACTATGATCTAGTAGGAACTGTTTTTTAAGGTGGTCGTATACATAAGCATATTATATGTCTCAGTTCTTTGTTTCCACTAACGCCAAAAGAATATTGGTTTAGTTGCTTCAGGGGAATCATGCTCATTTTGTGGTTTGAGCTGTTATGACAATATTGCTTGACACGGTTATATAAAATGAACTGATTTCCCTATCACCAATGTATGTTGGGTGGGAGAATGGCAACTAGAATACGTTCGTTTGTTGCTAAGAAATAATGTCATTGATCAAGCAAAGTAATTTTAAACCTACATTTTCTATTAAAAAATTTTTTTTTTAAACCTACATTGTTGGAACGTGATATTTTGGATAGTTGTTCCAGAGTGAAGTGGTTTGCTTTGTTATGACGTCTTATAATTGAAGACGGTGTGTGCGGGAGTTTTTAGCTGTAAAGTGGATAGACTACACTTTACCTCAAATGTGATTTCACTTGCCTGTTTTATGCTTCGAAGCAGCCTCGTTTCTAAAATTGCATGTTCTGCTCGAGTGTTTAATCAGCATTTTCTTCCACCACATTTTATATGGGAAAGGATTATACATGTCCTCTTTGTGGGTTTCTGTTTAATCGGTTTTTAGGGAGGTGTTTCTTTTAGATCTTCATAAGGCTCTCTTAAGTTAGAGCTAAGAAGTGTGTTTTAGGTTTGATCTTTTGATCGAGAGACTTGTTCTCGTTCTTGTGATGCCCTGATTTTTTTTTCTCCCTTCTTTTTAGTAAATTCCTTTTCCATAAAAAAAAAAATAATGCATGATTGTAGTTTGTTTGTGTATTTTTAATTATAATTTTTTTTTATTTTTTGTTCTGTTTTCAGAAACAGTTCTCTCTTCCTTTTTTAACTGCACACCGAGGTTGTTGCTTTATGTCGAGGTCACGATGATGAATCTTTATCTAAAATACCTACTCGAAATACCAGTCTCTAAGTTCTCCGCCTCCAAAATAATTCCTCCAAACCTTGATTTTAATTTTTACGTGAAATGATTCTTTATAAGGCATGACACAGTTATCGAAATTGTGTGATTCACGATTCAAATTGCACGATACAAGTTGGTGAAGTGATTTGTTATAACGCGTGACGAACATAGTTAGTGAAATCGTGTGATTCACAATTCAAATTGTACGATACAAGTTGATTCAGTGGCAAAACGATATGAACCTATGGGTGAATTGCACGTGGCTGGAATTGTTGGCTGAATCGCCGAAACCGTGCAATTTGAATTGGAATTAGTGAATCACACGTTCTGACGATTCAGAAGTCAGACTGAGTGTTGAGGAAGATGAAGTAGGAAGAAGATGAAGGTGGCTTTTTTTTTTTTTTTTTCTGATTTCTCTCGTGACATTAAGTTAAACATAGCGTTTATACCATGTGAATTTCTGATACATTTGACTGGGCTTAGGAAAAGGCTACTGGGCTTAAGAGTTAGGAATAAAATTCGTGGGATATCACATAGGTGGGATAAAATCAGCCTTCTGCCCTTCTTCTCTACGTTAACACTGCTGCCCCGTACACCTCACCTTCAATCTTCATTCTTCAACCCTTTCTAAATTCTTCATATTTTCTTCCACTCAAATTTATCTATTGTTCTACACTTCTACTCCATTTTCTATATAATATAGAAAAACATGACTTATATTATGTATGACTTATGATAAGGCTTTTAATTTATTGACTTGTTATGAATTGACATTTATTTTATGATTTATTTATAATTTAAACTTATAGAATCAAGTATTTTATTTATGTTATAAAATATATTTATGATATTTTTTAATAATCGTGAATCTTATAATTTGATATAATTCACGATTCATAATTTAACTTAACGATTCATGACGTAAATCGTGATTTGATAACTATGATGAGAAATAATACATGAAATTAAAACAGTAATATATATGCGTTCAGAAAGTAAAACGTGCCACATCGCTGCTGTATATGTTTAACGCGGCATATAATATAAGGCATCCCGTGAAAAACTTGTTTTATTTTTATTTTTTATTTTTTTGAGAGAGATTCCAAGTCTGGCATTATTGTTCCACATCACAGTTCCATCATTGCTTTACTACTGATTTGTCGTTAAACGGGACAAATCCAGTGACTTCAATTAAAAAAAAAAACAGGGAACGGGGGGTTTGAAAAAATTTTGGCAACGAAGTGTTTAGAGATGATATTTTGATTAGTGTTGTTAGCTGAAAAGGACTTGCGATGATTCTCATGATATTCGTTTGATGCTTGTTATTGTTAACTGCCCTTTCAGGTCAGATGGCGGGGGATCCGTAATGACAGCAAGTTCTACTTTTCAGTTGTCAACCGCTGTATGGGGTCATAATTGCCCTCGTATAATATGAAATGACTAGTGGCATCATCTGTATTATGTTCCTGTTATATTTATAGGCTTCAAGATATGGCTTGCTACTCACCCCGCACCACTATACCATTATATAATTAGAGCTTCTACATGTTTGGTAAAGATGGTGGAATCATAGAAAGAAAAGAATAATAATAGAGAACATCCGAACACCTAAAACAGTGCTAATTCTAACCTATAGCATTTGTCGCTGAAATAGGTTAAATTCGTGAGGTATATTCTGCCGCGAAATATTTAAATCGAAAGTTCTGGGCCATAAAAAATTGTGTCGGTTATCCGCTATTTTCTCTACCCCTTTTCTTTGAAATATTCATTTTTCGCTGTTTTCTTCACTCTTTTTCCATCAAGCCAGCTATGCTATCTCAAGCTCATTTTCATACAAATTGTGGCTGGTTTTCCCATCGAAAAAAAGCCACGACAACTGAAGGTTGGGTAGTTTCTTGTCGCGTTTTAGGGATTATAGAGAGAGCATGGGGAGATAGATAGAAAGTAAAGGAGCTATATTTTTCTTTGACCATTTAATTGAGACAATTACACAATAGGAGTATTACCTTCTTGGGCGTTGCAAAAATAAGAAAAAAAAAAAGATCAGTCAACATTAGATCTAATTTGCACTAAATCTAATATGTCAAGTCGATCAAAAAGAGTATTTATATATGCTTAGAGGGCCATTTCCTTTTGGAACCCAATCATTTGTTGGGTGCACATTGTCTAGCAGAGTGCTGGGCAAATTTGGGCCGAGCTCTAAGATTAATGGTCTAGATTTGCTCAACAGAGGGTTCATTCCTCTCCTACCTTTACCTTCTTTCGAATAAGCTTCTCATACAATCCTTTCCCTTTTATTTTAAGTCTAATTTTTCTCACCTTGTGTGTCCATAATAGTTTGACTCCCTTCAGGCTTATGATGAATATTTTCCTACTTGTTTTGTCATTGCCATCACGAATGGTATCCAATGTTCGCCCACTTTGATAAGTGCTGCAAAGGTCTCCTTGTCTATTCTCTTATTCTGTTCCTCACAATGCAAATTGGGTCTATTCCTTTGTTCTTTCTTTCCTCCTATGTCCTTATTTGCTTATCTTCATTTTTCTATATTGGGACCTCTTTTCTTTTTTTTTTCTTTTGAAATTTTGAATCCAAGCTAGCGAGTGCTAGATAAAGAGCTTAACCTACAGCTGAGAAGACTTTGTTAAAAAGAAATACATTGTTATTGTTTTATAAATACACTAGCAACAACAACAACAACAACAAAGTCTTATCCCACTAAGTGTGATCGGCTATATAGATCGCATGATGCCATTGAGTTCTATCAATTATCAACTCTTTAGGTATCTCATTTACCAAAAGATCCTGTTCAATAACTTCTTTAAGTGTGTTTTATAAATACACTAGCAAATTATAAAAATAATTACTAAATGTTTGGAGTCTTCATATGTTTCTTATTCTTTTCTAAATGCTTTAATAACTTTTGCCCAGAGAAACTATTAAATGAGTTAGTCCTGATTTGAGAGATAAGATCCAAACCATGTTGCTCTCGATATGGGACATCAACATGAGAGGTGCTCATAATCCTTTTCCTCCTCACAGCCCAAACATCATTTTCCATTTGTATTTATTACTTTTCTTTTGAGGGTACATCATATTTGTAACACCCCAGTAAAACCTTCAACTAAGTGAAATTAATAAAAGAAATGATAAGGAGCTAAGGGATTGGACAAAAGACAATTAGGGGAAAGAATTCACAAAATTATAGCAAAATGATCAAACTGCCATAGGAGTAGCGGTCGACTGGTAACACATAAGAAACCTGAAATGTAAAACATGAGTGAAACAGTCTATTGCTTAAGGTCGACAGTCACTAGTCTAGTTGCAGAACTGAGTTGGCCACAAGTTGGTCAGTTTTAAATAAGGAGCTGCTAGAGAAATTAATTGGATATCAAGAGCATTAATTGTAAGGTAAGCGCTGGAAGCATATCATGATATTCCTTTAGGGCTAAGCAAAAATAAAATAGACAAACCTATGATAAGAGGAATTTATAACTGTCGGACTACGAAATAGAGCAAGTAACTAAATCTGTTCTGGAGTTGGGGATGCTAGAATCTAGTTGGAAACAAGGTTAGGAATGTTTAATAAGGAAGAAATCTCCTTGGGAGGTGGTAAAAAGGAAGTCTATAAATAGGGAGTAATGTGAGGAAGAATCATATGAGAAAAACTAAGAAAAAAAGAGAGAGAGTCGGACGAAGAAATGAAAGAGTTGGAGATCGGGTTTCTAGGCTGAATTCTATGAAGGAGCCAAGGGAATTATTGTTGGAAGCATTGAGGTATAGTGAAGAAACAAAGGAGGAAGAACAAAAACATTAAGTAGCAGACAGATTTAGGAACCCGATTGAGAGGTAGCTAGCAAATTCATAAAAGCATGCATTTTTAATGATTTACATGATGTTTATGATATGTCCATGATGTTCATGATACCTTTTGAAAAGGTGTGCAGTATGTTTTCAATTGTGAAATTAGCATGTATCAAATTAGCTTGGAATTTACTTCCATGTATCCTCTATCGAGCTTGGGATGAAGGATTGCAGCAACCATGTTCCCATGTATCAAATTAGCTTGGCTTAGGAAGACTACATGATTCATTTTCCATGAGTTGTGTGATCACCAGCTACCATGATTCTTAATTGAGCTTGCTAATATTTCACATAATACATCAAATTAGCTTACGGCACAATTAAGGACTGGTTTATAAAACATGTGCTTTTATGACTGAAATAACACTTATCATGTTTTCTCAAACCATGCTAGTTCCCGCGATACAATGTAACTTTTTTTTTTTTCGTATTCAAACTCACCATTTCAGGTGAATCCTCAAGGGAAAGGCTATGCAGGAGAATTAATATTAAATAGCATGTTAGATTGACTTTTGGTTAGTTATATGTAAAAGATGTATGAGTAGCTTGTGATAGTATTGGTGTGTATTTTGGTAGACTTATGAAATGTTTTGTAATGGAGGATGTTTTGGCAAGAATATTTTGTATGGTAAAAGTAAACTAATCATGTAAATTTAATGCACTTTGTGACTAATGATGATACGTGTAGAAGAATGAATTATGTAGCATGTCCATATGTGTAAACCATATAAATTTAGCCTACAAATCTTATTAACTTCTGGAAGAAAAATGGACTATTAAACAAAGGTCAGATTATGGAAGCAAAAGATGAACAGATAGCGGAAGTTTTTTGCAAAAGAACAAGACCAGGTTTCTCAGTACCAGTTGACCGGTTTGCTTTTGGGTAGCCAATAGAGTCACAGATAGTAGGTGATTAGTCAACCGGTACTACCCATTGATCGACTGCCTTACCTCTGTACAACATAAAGAAATTTCCAATGTTTCTATGTATTGATCCTTGCTTCCCAACTCTAAAATTAATAATAGCAAGTGAATAATTTAGCAAAAGAAATAAGGGTCTATAAAATATAGCAGAATACAATTAAATAATCTTAGAAACTTTATTTAATTTTAGCAGGAATTATCTTTCTCCAAGGTTAAATATATAAATAACCATAGAATAAGCAAGGTCGTTATAATATTGGCAGGGCATTGTGCATTAGTCCATACTTGAACATGGCGATCTTTTTTGGCATCTTTAAATTCCAAATCATCTCCCAGTAGTCATCCTTTAGTTCTCTATGAATGCCCCTATTCATATGATATTTGTTAGCTTTGTTTAGCTTTGTAAATTTTGCTTCCACTATAATTCTAGGTTAAAGTATCAATTGCACCATGTCTAGATGTGGTAGTATTCTAGATGTCCTTTGCTATATGCATCTCATACATTATGCTAACCTTATCAGTATCCCAATTCTTTCTCTCGTCTAACAAATCCTTGACCTTTTTAAGATTTTGGTCTTGCTACCTTGTTAGATACCAAAAGCTACTGTCCAATCAAATTTGTTCCCCTGAATCCACTTGCCATTTTAGCAATGGTGTGATCATATGATTTGCTTTAAAATCATCTTTCCACATGGTTGAAGTTGTTCTTCCACATCTAAACAGAGGTTGATTGGATCTCTTACCATATTTTGCCAAAATGACTTTGCTCAATATTGAATCATCATCATTATAAATTCTCTAGACTTGTCTATCAATCATTGCATTGTTGACTTGAAAGGTTTTCCTCAATTTCCAAACTCTTTGGGTTGACAGACTTTGTACCAACATACCATATGCATCCTTCTCTCACTATAATTTCCCCATAAGAATTTTGCCATGATTTCATCACATTTTGTTGCCTCTTTTTATGAGCCTGAAATAAGATAGGTGATAAATCCCCATAAGATAGGTCATAACTTATGAAAGCAATTTGGATTTCCAACTAGCAAGCCACTTTCTAAATTTGTCTTCATTTCTTTAAATGTCAATCAGTCTCTCCCAAGACAGCCTATATTACCTCCTAAATATTTACCTTTGTGACTAGGTTACACCCAAAAAAAAAAATTCAATCTTAGTTTGCTTCTCTCTTTGCATGTTTAAGCTGAATTTAATTTTTGACTTAGCATTGTTTTTAAAAAGACTTTAGGCTTAACCAAAGTTTGTCAGCACATTGTTCAATTCAACATAAGCAGAATTGGTTACTTTGAAGAAAACCATAAGATCATCAACATACAACAAATAATTAGTAGTAGGTGTAGATTTAGCAATTTTAATACTTGTGATCTTTTTCGCCTTACAGGCTTTTTCCAGAATGGTCGAGAGAACATTTATACAAAGTTTGAACAAATATGGAGATATTGGGTCTCCTTGTGTTAAGCAACTTTCAAGACAAGACAAAGGGGGAGGTTAGATATCCATTAATAAGAAGGCTTGCAGAAGTACCAGAGACACATTTCATGATTAAATTTATCCAATGGTTTGGAAATTCCATTACCTTTAGAACCTAATGGATAAAGCTCTAAGACACTTTGTCAAAAGCTTTTTGAATGTCTATCTTAAAGGTTGCCATTCTCTTTTCCTTCTCTTACACTGCCTCATATAATATAGCATCTCACTTGCTATCAAAATGTTGTTTGTTGTCATGCCCCAAAATCGAGCATGTGACCGGCATAACAAGTGAGCTCAATCTCACCACTATAAGCCTAAACCTTAACCATTCTATCCTATATCACATGCATTTATCCACAAAACACCACAATCATAACAATGTATATATATATATATATATATGCATAAGATATTTCAAAACTAGGGAGTGTAACCTTTTCATTTTTCAAAATGTACTTTTACAGTATTGCTTGTATTTGATTCATTCTCAGTGTCAAATTCATGTTAGAATGTTACAAATAGATAATTGCAATATATAAATTAATCCATGTACAAAACAATTCTCACCTACCCGATTACAAAGCTACATGTAAACAATTTCAAAAGTGTGGTATGACAAAAGATGATATTGCACCCCGAATAGTGGGGAAAAAACTCTGGCTATCTACTCTTTGGGGAGAGCTTCTACATCTTCTGGTGAGTCTGAAATGGGGGAAAGGGTTGAGTACTGTAAAATCCTAGGTATTATGATGTTTTAAGAAAGTGAGTTTGGGCGTGTGGAAAAATAATTTTTTTTGGGGATAAATGGGTACTTAAAGGGAATTCAAGATTTTCAAAGGCTAAACATGTGTTCAAAAAGGGATTTATCAAGGACTTTGGGGACTTATCTGAAAAGAAATGTAATTATATGAGAATTCTTGTGAAAAACTAAGGAGAGGCTTGTGATACCCATAGGAATTACAGCTTGTATTCGCTTGTTTATGTGAATTGTTGTTTGTTATATGCATTGCTTATTTTTGTCCTAAGGTGTGTGAAGTTATTTCTGTATGTGTTTGGTTGTTAATACTCGTGTGATGTGTTGTGGGTAAATGAGGGACTAAAACGAAAAGGAAAGTGTGCTTGGGTTGTCTCTTCAAGGACATTTTAGTTATGCTTGATGTTTGAAAATTTCTATGGTACGTATGTCACTTTTAAGAGAAGACTAAATAAATAAATGAATATAAAATAATACTATAATTACATAAAATAGTGTGTGAATAAGTATTGATAAATAAATAAAATATGGTAAGTTAGATAAATAAATAAACTAAATAAGGGAGGCGATGGCATTCTTTTTAAATAATTAAAAGAGGAGTGAGAAATGGTTTTAAATAAGGGAATGGATAATTATATAAAGATATAATAATAATAATAATAATAATAATAATAACAACAACAACAACATCAACATAGGAGGTTGCAGTAGTGTAGGAATAGGTAAATAAAATAATAAAATAGGTATGTGGCATTAGTGTAGGATTAGGTGAATAAAACAATAAAATAGGTGTGTAGTGTTTTAAGTTAAATAAATGGATAAATATGTGAAAATATAATAAAATAATACAAAAGAGTCCTAGTTCTACACTTAACTTAAAATACAAAAAAAAAAAAAGAATTCTAGTGCTATGCTTAACCTAAAATACAAAAAAGATGAGAAGTCTTAGTAGTACACTTAAACCTAAAATACCAAAAAAAAAAATCCTAGTGCTACACTTAATCTAGAATACAAAAAAAAAAAAGAGATCCTACTTAACCTAAACTAGTGGGCGACCACCAAACCCTAGACACCTACAACTTAAGAGATTCAAAACCCTAGATGCCTCTCACATGTAGTATGTGTTTGGGAGGACGTTGCGACAAAGATGAACCACCTTTGCAAGAAAAGTGCATTTGTTTGGCTCCACGTCGAAGGTTGCTGTTGAACCACATTTATTGGTTTGAACCATATTTGCTCTCCCACCACAAATTCATGCCTCAGCATTGCGTTTATCTATCCTGTCCTTCCACATTCCTCTTGTGCCCTTCTAGTGCGCTCTCGTTCTCTCTTGGCTTACATCTGATGCTCTGTTTTGTCTTCTCAAAACAGAGGCGCCATCCCATAAATAAAACAGGCAAGCTTTTACTCATCCACATTTGCACGTTGCTCATCCGGAACCTGAATGACTCTTCGCTAGTGCCGAAAGCTCCCATCTATCGCATCTACTTCAGCGAGCCATAGATTTCATTGATCGCATCACCCAATTTGTGAAGCAATCATGGAGAGCAGAAGCGGTGCATGAGTTCGTCTCATAGTGTGAGGTTGAAGATGTAGGATGCCATACGGTGAGCATTGGAGAGGTTCACGGTGATGTTGATGCGAGTGAGATGGTTGGGATTTTGTTGGACGACATTAGCGTAATGCCGCTGCTTGTGCTAATGAAATCGGTGCTGCCTGCACCATTGGTGCCGGGCACGGTGGCGTTTGTGTCTCCCACGTTAGTGGTTGGATGGAGGAAGAAGAATATGGCTGAGTAGAGAAGGAAGAGAAGCTCTTACTCTTCGTCTGATTCCTTTATTTTTTATTTTTTTGATAAAATTCCTTTAACAATAAAATAGATAAATATTTAAATAAATAAACTAATTGCCATGCCATGAGAGGGATGAGTATTTAATGATATATTAAAATGGATGTCAATTTTTTTAATTTATTTCTTGAAACTTTGTATGAATGTTGAAATTAATTTAAATACTTTTGATTGCACCATTAAAATAGTGAAAAATCATTAAATTTATTACTCTCTACATACAATTTAAAGAGTAAATTAATTAATAATTAATAATTAATTAATAATTCATTTTGTAATTAACAATTTATTAGTATTTTAATTATAATTATACTTATTATGTTAGTTTTAAATAAATGACAATAAGTAACAATGATACATCAAAAAAATAAAATATAAAATTCATGTCTTTTTTGGTAATTACACATCTAAAATCACGTTTGTAAACTAAAATGCAAACATTATGTTTTGCTCCAAACCACGTTTGCCCAAATGTCTCCCAAATATAAATCACGTTCATTTAAATCTAGTTTTTTTTCTAACCATGTTCAATTTAACCTCGTTTACTTAACCCACGTTTGTCTACCGGGTTCCCAAACACACCCATAAACTTCACTCAAACCCTAGAAACCCTAGACACCACTTGAACCCTAGATCACCTATACACGCCACTCTAAACATCTCAAAACCTTAGCCACCTCAAGAAGAAACCTTAGCCTCCACACCTACACAACACGCCACCCCAGAGTATTTCAAGACCCTTAACCCTTCATGTTCTTTGGAGAAACCCCGATCACCGACAACCTTTCCCTGATGATAGAAAACTTCAAGGAATCAAGGTAAGGGCTAGAAATCCAAATCTATAATACTTTTGTTGTCTTGAACCTTAATTCGTTTGTTCAAGAGAATTGGGTGAGTTAAAGTCGGGCAAAACTTTTAATTTTGACTTCATTTCACATACTCTTGTGTTGTAGTTGTTAGAAATTGATCCCAAGTCTTGTTACGCATCTTTTTCCTCCACTTAACGCATGAATAGTAAACCTTAGCATTGGAATCTAGGTGAGTAGATAACTTTGCCCTAACTTGGCTTTAACATTACACACCATGTATATATGTTTATGGGGAAACTCCCGAGAATTGTAAGGTACTTTACTAGGTTATAAAATAAAAATATAATTCTATTTGATGCATAGGGAATGTAATGTATGTATAGTTTCATTTTTTGCATGTATAACGTGAGATTCGAATTCTGTTTTCTGCATGGCAAGTGAAAGTAGGTACAATTTTCTTAATTGTTATATGGGTGAATTCTTGTTATAGACTGTATGTGTATATATATATATATATGAATATGTGTGAATGGATTGGTTGTGTTGATTGGTACCCTCCCATCAAGGCAGAATGGGTTAGCTGGGTTAAACCTAGCTCCCAAATAGGCATTTGCTGTCGAGTAGGTGGAGGTTGGTCCTTCCCTCATGGTAAGATGGAGAAGCTGGGTTGAGCATAACTCTTAAGGGGCGCCTTACTGACAAGCGGGTGAAGGACGAGCCTCACGGTAGGATAGGGGAGCATGAGTCGAGTTTTGCTCTCGAGGAGCGCACTACTGATGAGATGAGATCGTGCATCATGGTGAGATGGAGAAACCCAGGGGAGCATTGCTCTTAGGGGGTACCTAGCCATTGACGAGTACTACATGTGTTGTGATTGTGTTGTATTTTGTATGCTTACTATGTACAATTCTTGGTATTGAGGTTGTGGCCCTAAGGGCATATTTATATGATGATTGACGCATTTGAGTTTTGTTATGGCATTGCCATTTGCTCATTGAGTTGTGATAACTCATACCCTCCGTAGTTCATTTTTTCAGATCCAGCTATCATAGAGGAGAACCAACCTGAGGAGTTTTTTTTTTTATGATGTCCGTCTTAGGTCGCTCTATAGTTGTGTAGGACACTTAGGATGGACTTTGGGGTAGCTTTTTGTATTATTTAATTCTACCTATTTGGATAATTTGATTTATTTGAATTAAGGCATGTTATGACGTATACATATTTTTGGAAAAGGTTACACATTTTACATTTGAATTTGACATCCATTTACTATTTTATTATTTTACCATTTAATTTATTACCTTAGTTATGGATATTTCAACGCAAATGCTTGTATTTTGTGGGATAAATTGATTGTAGGTTAGGCTTACAGAAACGGGGAAGTATCGTTTCTGTGCCCCAAGGTGCGAGTCGTGACAAGTACAATAATATTTAGTGAGGAAAAACACTCTACTCTACTCAACAATACAAGTATCATTAGGGTGCATATGGAAATACATATAACATGCGCAATAAGAGCAATTAAGATAATATATTTATATCACATATCATAGAACAATTAAATCATGTATCCCATTCTTTCTACATCGTGATCATTTCATACCCAAAGGTTATCAGTAGCCATTGTCAATCATATATTACATCCTCCCTTTTCGTCTCTATGCCTCCCTTATTATTTCCATACTTCCCTTATTGTCTCTATCCCATGGATCCCAAACCATGCCCTCCCTATTTTCATAGCAACTTAATCACAATTTATTTCATTCTTCAAAAGTCAATCATAGAGATAAGGAAATAACATCATCATGTCATACTCCATGTGCCTTTAAGGCTAACGAGTCCTATTCACATTTTTCAATCCAACATATTCCCATCTTAAATAAATATTGTCATATTCAAGCTTTACCACAAGGAATTTGAAATTAAGTCAACCATCATAGGCAAGCAGTTCACATATACCAACAACTAATCCCATATTGTTCCACTTCCAAAGAGCTATCACATACATTCTCACTAGACAAAGTAATTTTTGCTATCTATTTAATCAAATGACATAGCTAATGATTTATAGTCTCAATAATTACTAATTCAACCTAGGCAACCACATGTTCCATTCCCATTGCGTAAAAATTAAGAAGGGAAAACAAGAGCAAGTGAACGTTTTCCTTCACCTCGGGTTTGAGCTATGAATCTACCTTAGTTCCTTATATTTGTAGAGGAAGTAGTTGCTTGAATGTTTTAGGAAGGAGGCCTAGTTATTTAGGAATGAAAACAAGTGAGAAATAGGGTGAAAAACATGTTAGACAAAGGATCTCTGTGATATCTAGTATTTTTACATTCATTATAGTCCCTAACTTAGTCCTATCACAACTTTAATCTTGCAAACTCTCTAATCTAATTTTATGATGTTTTGATATTTATTGGGTTTAAATTAATTATAGGATTAATATGCCTTAATTTCATATTTTTATGACCTAAATGATTAGGGACCCAACTAATCCATGTTTTAATCTTTTAGATTTAATTATTAGACAGTGAAATTGCTGATTAGGACTAATTCAAACTGACATGAACGCTAACTAGATTCTGATATGGACGTTGTGTTGACTGGTGTAGCCCCCATTAGTCTACAAATTTGCAGCTTGACTCAATGACATATACTTAGTTCTATCCAACTTTTCCACTGCCCAAAACATGCACATAAATAGCAAATTAGCAGGTCAAGGTGTATGGGTAGAAAAATCAGCATTTTAGTCTCCCATTCCATGCAAAACTATTCTATTTGCTATTGCATTGTTAAAACATCAGAACTGCAATTTCATAAGGAGAAAGAGACTCGAGATGAAATCAAATTCTTCCTCCAAGGCTGGCTAAAGATAAAAACACATCATATCTCATTTTGTTGTGTTGAAGACCCTTCTTCTTCCACTTTTCTGTAGAATTTCGTAGGCCTAGTTTGTTCTCTACTTTTCACTTTTGTAATGTTCATTTTGGCCTCCATGGAAGGCTGAATTCATAGTGTAATAAAGCACATATGAACTAGAGTTGTACTTAAATCTTTTGAAATTAATCAAATAAGTTTCTAGTTGATTTTATCCCATTTTATGTTATGTTTTCTTGCCTCTCTATTCCTATGTTTATGCTTGTGCTGATTAGATTGGTATGGACATAATTTTTTTAATGGTTTCAATTGAGGATAAAATTTGTTGTGCATGTATGAATATGGCTGTTGTGCATGTATAGTAAGTAAGACAAAGATGGTATATATGAATGTGAATATTGTACATAATGCTGGTTAGGGCTTATTAGATTGCATTAGGTTATAAGTTAGTGAAGATCTCCCAGATCATAGCTTAGTGTGGTCTAGTTCCAACAGATTTTCTAGAAATTTTAGTTTGATAAAAATTAACCAGAAATTAAATTAAGGAACAGATGATGATAGATACAACTCCATGGATTTGTGACTGGTTGCACGCTTTCTATTTGTTGTTACTATTCTATTGTTTTTGTTTCTTAAATGTTGTTTTAATTCTGTTAACACCCCTCAGATGTCACGCCCCAAAATAGGATCATGATCGACAGGGGATAAATCCTTTATCACCTCTGTAAGCCTAGCACTAACACATTCCATTACACAACATGAAGATAACACAGAGATTTATACAAGAAGATGATATGAAGATTTTCTTAAATAAATAGAGTGTATTGATTTCCATCATAATGCTACTCAAATAATGAAATATTCTGAGACATGGTTGGTAAAAATAAATCAAGATTGACACACCAATTTCTATCGTAGCAATCACAAGATCCCTAGGTATTCTATTCAACTATAGAGCAGCTCAAATCCCAGCAATACCAAAGACCGTAGCCATCAACCTGAAGCTAGAATGGGTCATGGACTTGGAAACTCTGCTACTCCTTACACGAAGGCTTGCCAGGTACCAAAGAATTTAAAAGGGGAACACAAACAATAGTGAGTATGTAATACTCAATGAGAAATAACTCCATTTCAATAATATACAAACTGTGTACCACTCACAGGGTAGAACCTTAGAGGAGTCTCATCCATAACCACATAGCCACATTACATAGATAACCATCATATAACCTACACAAATTCATGATGCCCAACATAATACAACCACCACAATTCAACATATCCAATACTTACTCATAATCAATACTAGATACTATACACACAAGGAGTTTGACAGATAAAGTCCATCACACATGTATAAAAGATTCTATAATTCCATGCAGGCATCCTCTACTTCGCCACATAGGCGTATTAAGGCCATTAAGTCACACACTCGGGTGTTTTAAAAATTCCATAGGCTTAACCATCTCTTAAGAATACACTCACATGTGTGCTACAATGTAGTTTTCTTCACATTATGCCCCCAATTTAGGTTAGTGACTGGCACGAGGTATTCATAAGCCTAAACCAACACAATTATACAACCACAATTCAAGAAAATGAAAGCATAATCATGTGAGAGGTGCTATTAATAACAATCAGATAAACATGTAATTGATCATTTGTATAAACATATACCATTCACAAGTAAACCATGTTTCCAATTCTTCCCCTTTCCATCACCAAATATAATCTAGTAAGAGGGGAGTGTTCCAAAACATGGTCAATCAAAATATACAAAGGAATGATCTACGGTGCCTTTCACATAAACATCTAGATATAACAACTGTAACGTCCCTTATAATTCCAATATTTCCTACCCATTTTCTTTTAATTCTCCTTTCATTACTCTAATACCAATCTATGTAACAACCTGACTCTTCCCATTAATCATAGCTCTTCTTATCTTTTATTCTCAAATTTGATTCGATTAAATTATTCTTAGGAGTAACCCTTTTAGATTTCTTCTCTAATCCTTTAAATCTTGTTATTCTCATTAAAGGTTTCACGGTCATTAGCCTTTACCTTTTAGCTAAGGAAAACAAGCTAGAATAGATTGCAGAACTTATTTTTGCTGGTTAGCAGGTAACTGATCGACTACTGGGTGGCTCCCAGTCGACTACTTCTTGTAAACTTGTGTATTTTTGGAAAATTTTTTTTTTGACCAATTGACTGGTGCAAGCATCTGGTCAACTGGTTGGACTTGCCAACCTTTCTAAAGTTATGATTTATCTGGAAACTGATGTTTCTTGCCTTGAATATGCCTAATTCTTACTCCAGGTTAATTCTACGACATTTAAAATTTATTTAAGCTAGGTTATATTAAAGCATCATCATTAATAGAGTATGCTATGAAAAACACCAAGAATTCCTTCATAAACTTTCCATACATATCAAAAACAATATTCCCACTGTAGCTTCATAGTTAATGTGTTCTTCTTAATAGTTACAAGACATCTAATTTAATATATATTCATGACAAAACAATATTACAATCATCCTTATGATTCAAAAGTAACTACAAGATAACTACACTGAAAATTAGAATGTTTCATTCAACCATCACTGCTCCTCCCTTTTGAGAAGTCCCTTGGCATAGTAGTTTAAAACATAGGAAATGGTGAGATAAAAATATCTCAATAACCAGGATAGTTTTAGTAAAAACATTTCAAAAGGGCCATTCCAGTCATAAAAGCAACATTTGTTCATGAAAGGTAAAAATCAGTGTAATAAGCTTAAGGACATGTGCTATCACATCCCTCACCCTGTGATCGGCATAGATGGTAAGCTTCACCTCACCTTTGTAAGCCTGTCGAACATAATTCTATGTCCTCTTTTCGTTAACTCACCGTATCAAAATATAAATATGTTTATAATTAACTATTAATTTTACATTTCATTAACAAAACTAATTATACAAAATACATGATTTATCAACACACTTCTACTACATAATATATATCAACATATTTACACAAATTCAATCTTATTCTACCCGTACATTTCCATCCTAGAACAACCTACCCGATTAAAGAGCCTCAACTAGATTCTTACAAAATAAAGGTAAAGATTGGCAAGTACACTTTACCCCAAACAAATGGGGATTCAATCACCATATGCAACTCAATAGTTTCTCTTCTTTTACATCAAAAAATGTTGGGGTGTGAGTCATATTGACTCAGTGAGGAAACCACTACTCTACTATAACCACTCACAATATATCCATTTATATATATATACACACATGCAATCAATTTCATTCCAAGACCCATCTCAGTATAACCACAACATTAAGTAAGGTTCATAATATAGCACTAATAACACGTTTTTGCCATGTCACATATATCATATCATATACACATTCTAAACAATCATAAGAAACACAATTTCACAAATTCTCGTACCAACCAGGTCATTTAGGATACCTCTGGATCATTTCCTGTGGCCTCTGCCGCATACACCCTTATCGCTCCAATAATAAGAGGCCACCCTTATCGTCCGTTTATCTCATCCCATGGGGTGCACTGCCATGCCTTTCCTTTTCGGTCAAATACAATCACAACCAAGAATGATGAGCATAATTCAGTCACAGTATAATCAACACAATCTCAGCATCACAACACATATATACAACATAATCCAAGACAATATAACATCATTCATAGTATCACAAAAATATCAAGTATTATATTCATCAGCACATGTTATCATCAATCCAACACAGTACCACGAGAATGATTGTCATCATATCAAAGCAACTTACATATAATACATGTATCAATAATCATTTCTCACACACATGCTTAAATTTTATTTTCATAAGCACACGAAAGGATTTCAAATAGTTATATCCATATTAATAAGTATATACAGAAAATACGAACAAGGAAAAAGAGAGAACCCCTCACCTTGGATCTATGCCAAATATACTCTATAGTCACAAAGAAATGATACAAAAAATCTCACCAAAAGCCTAGAAAACAATTCAAACAAGAATAGCATCAAATCAGAACATAAACTACCAAACATTTATCCTTATTCTGTTTTGAAGCAAATTTCGAGTCCATTTTTTAGAAAAATTTTGGTGTTGATCCAAAACTCAAAAAATTGTGAAATTTGACATACAACCATCCTTATGTGATGAAAAGTTAGGATAAAAATTTCAAATTAAAATTATATCGTTTGACACCTTTAAATACTCTTTTAGTTACCATAGGTTAGAACTGTTTGATTTCTGCATATCTTTTTGTTTTTCTGTTTAATAAGCCTATCAAATCTTAGCTAAATGCTATGAAATTTGGTAGATACTTAGTATGATCTCTTAGCTAGGTACATAAAAATTTCAAATCAAACTAATGTAGTTTAGCCACTGAACAAGAACTAAAATCCAATTCTGTTCACATTTGTTTCTGCACAGAATATGAGTCTATTCCTGAGCATTTCACCAAGCTAAACTCTTCCAATTGCCATGAAACTTTCCATTTTAACCCTTTTACATATTGAGACGTTGTCATAAAATTATAAAGATTTTAAGGCCTCATTTGGTCATCCAAAATACACAGAAAATGTAGCAGACCAAATCAGTCATGCTTTTCCTATTTTTCAGATTTCAACTACTATTTTAGGTGTGATAAGGCTACCCAACCAATCCAGAAAATTCTAAAATAATTTTAGTCATATTCTTGGATACATTAATTAATTGCATACTAAATTTCATGACCATTGGAGTTCATTTGTATTGAACACAGCCCAAAACTTGTAAAGATGTTGACAGCATGTATGAGTTAGATTACCAAATTTTTAATCCTTAATTCTACTTGTTAGTTCATCATTCCCATATGCATTGACAATATAGAATTGAGTAACATTAATAAACCTTTACCAATGAAATTCAAACAATAGTTTCTTATTAGTCCATCAAAATCACCTTCATAGCCCATTTCCCATAACTAGATTGAAAGTTTAAGATTTTGCCTTTCTTTTGATTTCCTTACTGCCCAGAGTAATCTAGTCATCATTTTGACCCATACACTCACTAATTCCTCTTTATGGTCCTCATATCAACAACTCTACATCATACCAATTCAAGTGCAAAAGTCTTAAAATTTACCATATTGCAGGCCCAAAAACTTAAAAGCAAGAACATTCTCAGCTAACACATACTTAATTAGAAATCTTAATCTTTCACCTACTAACTTCAAAGAGTTTATGATGCCAAAATTTCAAGGCTTTTTCTAAGTAAGCCTTAAATTTTCAATTTAAAGTTCATATAAGTTCATTACAAAAGCTCTTTACTATACAAAATTAAAGAAACTAGCTACTATTTTGTAATTCCCATTTCACTCTCACAATTATCAGCTTTTGAATTTAATTGTTTTCTCTCTCTTTTACTCATTCCATATTAATTTAGAATTCTCCCTTACAGTTCTCTATGGAAACCAACCACAAGTATGAAATAGATATATCCATGCCCACCTAAACATTACTCTGTTCTCACTTTCCTTCCCAAGCTCACTGTTCACCACTCAATTCCCATCCCTTCCACCAATAACCAAAATTACATTTAGCCTTTGAATCCATCAATTAGTTTCTTCCTAATTTCTGATTAAAGCACAACTCCTCACCTTCTCGGTCATGAACATCCCAAAATCGTGAGTGAAGAATGAGAAACAGCAAAATAGAGAGGGATATCAGTTTACCTTAGATGGAGGCGTTTTCCAACAAGGCCGACGTT
Source organism: Biancaea sappan (assembly GCA_037074585.1). Taxonomy (NCBI): domain Eukaryota; kingdom Viridiplantae; phylum Streptophyta; class Magnoliopsida; order Fabales; family Fabaceae; genus Biancaea; species Biancaea sappan. Next base: position 68,679,621 of record CM073490.1, read on the forward strand.
GCCTGAAGTGAGGATGTCGCCAGAGATTAAGGGGGTTCCATGGTCGATAAGGATGATGAGTTACAGCAGCTGGTTCCTTCTCGCCATTTTCTCTTCCTTCGTGGCTTTGCTTCAGCATCAGCAGGGGAATCAAAGAGAAGAGGGGAAGGGACAAATGGTGGCTATTGTGGTGGTCGCCAGCGACTGTCAACACGTTGGACGGCTTTCTCTCTCTCTCATCCAGTCTCTTTCTCTCTTGTCCTCCTTTTTGCTATCTCGCTTCCCGTGTGCGCGGAAGTGGGGTTCAAGAGGCTTATGTTCTAGCTTCTTCTAGAAGCCACGTCCAAGGGTGATAATTGATCCATGTGTCTTGCTCTCTCAATGCCACTTGATCAATCCTTTGAGTAATTTATGAAAGCTATTCCTTCTTGAAAAATGATTTTCACTTGGGCCCTCATGAACTTAAAAAAATTCCTAAAATTTAATATTTCATCCCAAATATTTTCATCACCTTAAATCCTTTATTATTATTATTATTATTATTATTATATTTTTTTCACTAATAAGAGATCTCTACACAACTTATTAAAACTTTCAAATAAGCCCTTAAAAACTATTGTCATAACATTTCTATTTGCAACTTAGTTCTCTTCTAATTTTCGACAATAAAACTTTAAATCTCAAAATTTTTCTCTTTAAATTTTGGAGGGCTCACCACGTGTTACCTCAAAATCCTACATTGTTACATGTGAAATCTTAACAAATTCATACAATCATCCATTTATTCATTTAGTCATTCATCCCTTCTTTCAGTCATTCATTTAGACATAACTTGGGAATGTATTCCAAACTATAACATGCAAAGATCACATGCAAAAGACATGTTGCACATTGAGTTCAAAGCAATTTCATGGACATATCATGCAAATCAGTAAAAACTATGCTTTTATGAATTTTCTAAACTACCTCAATTGATGTTCTGATCTTGTTGCTAAATTCCCTTAGTCTCTCTATTGCAATTTAGCCTAGGAAGTTATATTCTCATAACTTCTGCACCTTTCACTCTTCTTTTCTCGCACACTCTACATTCTTTATGCATTTCTTCTACATTCCTCTCCCTATTTATAGACCTCATTGAGTTGCCTACTTGGCATTTCCTTCTCTGTTAAGCATATCCTAACTAGATTCTCTATCAAAAACTAACCAAGACTGACTAGGAACTAATATATTTAGACTTCCCTTTATCACATTGTATGCTTTGTACTGACATCCATATGTTGTTTCTAATCTGATTTCCACTTATTTTATTATTTACTTAGCCTTTAAGGATTCTCATATTCATTTCCTGTTGCCAAACAAGCATTAATTTCATTTGTCATTCATTAAATATCTACTAACAACTTGCTGAGCCTTACTAATCAACTTGCCTAGTTAAATCTTGGTGTTTTGAGTGTAGGAAGTGGCCAGTCAACTTGTTGGCCTTTACTAGTCAAGTTGCTTGTTATGACATGACATTTTGAGTTATGTTATAAGACCATTTGACTACTAAACCTTAAGTATTCAAATTTCTTCATTTAATTCCATGTTTTCTTGTTTCTTAATTACTCAGAAGTCCTTTTTTTTTTTCCTAAATCCTTATTTCTTAAGGACCTCTTAACATAATCTTCCTAATTTTATTTCATTTAAATCTTAAGGAGGTGTTAAATTTCGGGATGTTACAACCACTCCTAGATGTTTTACCTAACTATAGAGCTTGACACCTAATTCCCAAAATATACCCAAAAGACCAACCCTGCAGCAAATAAAATTGGAGAGAATATGCTCCACAACTCCTCATGCAGAGACTCACTCGCTAACACAGAATCTACAAGAGGAACACAAGAAAATGGCGAGTAAATAATTCTCAAAGAGGGATAGCACTACAACAAAGTAAATATATACGATGTACCTCTCATAGAGATAGAACTGTAAATTGGTCTAATCCTCTACCACAATTCTCACACATCCAACATAATCATGCATTTAAATATATATATATATATATATATATACATACCATGAAGCACCTTCCATTACAATTAAAATAGTGGCCACACAAGCCTTCCATGATATTTTCATCAATCACAACAGGGGTAGCCACACAGACTTCCCATGATATTTGTTAACCAAAATTAAGATAGCCATATAGGCTTCCCATGATGTATTCATCAACCAAAACTGTGATAGCCACACAAACTTCCCATAATATTCGTTAACCATCATTGGGATGGCCACACAAGCTTTCCATGATATACTTATCAATCACAATTGGGATAACCACACAGGCTTCCCGTAATATATTCATCATTCACAATTGGCATAGCTGCACAGGCTTCCTATAATTTTCAGCAGTCCAAATCACAGTCAAAACAATCAATAAACTTAGCACAAAAAATATATCAGTGCCAATTCAATTAATCGGCTTAAAGAAAATTTAGAAATCATCACCATCCATGTAACGGTGCAAGAGTAGAGTTAGTTCCTCACCTTGGGGTTTAATATACTGTATTAGGAAAGTCTATATAGGAAAATGCAAGATCGATTGCCCAATTTGTTATAAGATGCAAATCCTACCATCATTGCACAAAAAAAAAGGGAAAAAGAATCAGTAAAACTCACAAATTACTATAAGACCTGCGGCTACAACGCTAAAACCTAGTGCTACAATTCTAGAAGTCAGAAGCAAATTATGCACTATAAGGGTCTACCCCTGCAGCACCCAAATTTAGCTCTGCAGTGCCAAAAAACAGAGAGGAAATCTGCAATACCACAGTATGCCACTATAATGCCAAACAACAATAGGCATATCAGACTTTACTGGAAGGCACTGCTACAGCCTGCATCGGGGGTGCTTCCCCTGCACTTCGAAAACATGAAAATGGAAGCTCTAAGCTTTCCTTTATGTTACCAAACCTCCATGGGTTGATTTGAAACAAGTTTAGGCATCAAATCTTTGTTAAAATCAGTCCCAAAATCCTTCCCAACTTCAAAACAAAATTAGACCCTACAAATTTCACATCCAAATTCCTTATGACAGTAAAAATTCTTTCTATGATAGCAAACCTCCTTTCTTTCATTACCTCCACTTAATAAATGCTCTTCAACCAACCCAAATAATGTATTTTAGATGCCAAACACATTAATGTCACTATAGAAGAGGTTTGGAAACATAAATCAGCTCAACATGTCCAGGATTTAAAGATTCCCAACTTAGGGTTTTCAAGAATGCAAAAATAAAAAGGAAAGAGTTTTTCCCAAATACTCACCTTAAATTCTACACTTCCTAGGCCAGAGAAATGTTATTGGAGCACAACCTTCACTAGATTTCCAATGAAGAGTAGAATGGGGCGAATTTGAGAATGGGGAAAAGGATAAGGGAGGGTCATGACAACAACACACAAACACAAAAGACTTTGGGCATGAGACACTAAGTTAGGCATGTGGGTATTTGTTCAATTTGCAAATTACCACTTTTGCCCTTTCCACCCTAATTGCACTAAGTTGGGTCCAAAAGCACAAATGGAAAATATCATTAGATACATTATTGACTACCTAATACACGTTTCTTAGTGCCATAATCTCAAAATCATATCAAGTATAAATATTTTTACTCAACCACATTTTTGCCACATCTTTCCACAACATACTTAAAAATTTTCATCTTTTCACTTAAGTCCTTACACAAGGGTTCTTAAGCCATAATTTACCATCACATCCATCACAAATTATTCCCTCAAAATTCTTAAGTGGTTTTCATGCACCAAACTATTTGCACAAATGATTCAAAACATGAATAAGGATTACACACAAAATTCAATTGATTCATAACCATCCACATTAGGTTTCAATTTAATTCAATAGTCATACCAACACATAAATGGAATAAAATATCAACTAAGGTACAACAAAAGTATAGGTATTACAATATTACCCCCTTAAAGAAATTGGGTCCCAGAATTTCCATAAGACAAGGCTATGTAAATAGAGAAGGGCATCTAGATCGCATGTCCTTATCCACTTCCTATGTGGCCTCCTCATGAAAATGATTCTACCACAAGACTTTCACCAAAGGGATTTCTTTAAACCAGAGCTTATTTATTTGCCTATCCAAGATTGCTACCAGTACCTCCTCGTACGCAAGAGTCTCATCCAACTGAACCTTTTGAGGTTTGATGACATGAGATGGGTCATGAAGATATTTCCTGAGCATGGATACATGAAACACCGGGTGCACCCCTTCTAAGTCTGATGGTAGAGCCAAACAGTAGGCCACATTGCTTACCATCTCGGTAACTTCATAAGGCCCAATGTACCTTGGACTTAATTGCTCTCTCCTACCAAACTGTATGTGCCCCTTCATGGGTGAGACTTTAAGGAATACCATGTCCCTAACTGATAACTCCAAGTATCATTGCTGATTATCCGTGTAGGTCTTTTGCCTACTTTGTGTGGCCATCAACCTTTTCCGAATGACCTTGACCTTCTCTAATGTGTCTTGCATTGGGTCAGGCCCAATGATTCTTTCTTCCCTAACCTCAAACCAACCTACCGATGATATACATTTCCTCCTATATAATGCCTCAAGGGGTTCCATTTAGATGCTCACTTGATAGCTATTGTTGTAAGCAAATTCTATCATGGCAAGTGTGATTTTACACTCCCACTTAAATCCATAACACATCATTGCAACATGTCCTCTAATGTCTGGATCGTCCTCTCAAACTGTCCATCCATTTGAGGGTGGAAGGAAATACTCAAATCCACTCGAATACCAATGGCTTCTTGGAATGCCTTTCAAAATTGTGAAGTAAATTGAGGACCTCAATCTAATATTATTCTGACCGGCACTCCAGGTAGCCTCACAATTTCATTAATACATAATTGTGCATATTTAGCCACACTATAAGTGGTCTTTACCAGAATAAAATGTGTCATCTTTGTCAAACAATCTATGATTACCCAAATGGAATTGTACCCCTAAGGAGATTGGGGTATCCATATTACAAAATCCATTGAGATCTTTTCCTACTTCCATTCTAGAATTTCTAATCATTGGAGCAATCTGGCAAGCTTTTGATGCTCGGCCTTGACTTGCTGACAAGTCAAGCACCTGGATACATAATCCACCATGTTGCGTTTCATACCATCCCACCAATATATTGATTTCAAATCGTGATACATTTTGGTGGTACCAATGTGCACTGAATAGGTGAATTTATGGACATCTTCCAAAATTTTCTTCCTCATGGTTCCCACATTGGGCACGCACAACCTCTCTTTATACCGTAGCACATCCCCTTTATCAAGCTAGAAGCCACATTTCTTCCTTTCTTTCACTTCATCTTAGATTTTACACAATCTTGAATCCCCTATTGGTTATTCTTGACATCATCAACTAGAGAAGACCGAGCTTACAATGTGCCAGAAGTGGCCTTGATTTCGATATTTCAAATTATATGCCGCTTAAATCCAACTCATAGAGCTTATAGATCAAGGGCCTCCTTACTTCCGCAATGTTTGCAAGAATACCCATAGATTTTCGACTCAAAGCATTGGCCACTACGTTGCCCTTCCTGGGATGATATAAAATAATGCACTCATAATCCTTCAGCAACTTCATCCACTGGTGTTGCCTCAAGTTAAGATCCTTTTGTTGAAAGATGTACTTGAGACTCTTGTGATCTGTGTACACCTTACACATCTCCCTTTAAAGATAGTGATGCCAAATCTTTAGCGTAAATACCATAACGGCCATCTCTAAATCTTGCATAGGATAATTTTGTTCAAGCCGAGATGTGTAGGCCACTACCCTGCCATGTTTTAAGAGGACACATCCAAGTCCAACTCTAGATGCATCATAATAAATTGTGAAGCCTCCTGACCTAGAAGGAAGAATAAGCACGGAAGCCGTGGTCAAGCACTCCTTCAATTTCACAAAACTTCCCTCACATGAATCTGACAATTCGTATTTCACTCCCTATCAGGTTAATTTGGTAAGTAGGGCTATAATTTTTGAGAAATCATTTACAAAATGGTGATAATAACATACCAATCCATGAAAACTCCTAAACTCGATCACTGTGGTTGGCTAAGGCCACTTCCTCACTACTTCGACCTTGCCAAATCTACTTGAATTCCGTCCTTAGAGATAATATATCCAGAAATGTCATTTGTGTTAACCAAAACTCGCAATTAGAAAATTTTGCAAACAACTAAAGTTCCCTTAAAGTTTGTAACACAATCCATAGGTGTTGTTCATGTTCTTCTGGGCTCCTTGAATATAGCAATATTTGGTCAATAAAAATAATCACAAACTTATTTAGAAAGGGTTTGAAAACTCTGTTCATGTGGTCCATGAATACAGTGGGGTCATTCGTCAAGCCAAATGATATATCACAAGGAACTTATAATGACCATAACGAGTCTTAAAGGTTGTTTTGGGCACATCCTCGACCTAATTTTTAGTTTGTAATAACCTGATCTTAAATTGATCGTTAAGCACCCTATAGTTGGTCAAATAAACGATCAATCCAAGTAAACATGGTATTTGCTCCTCACCGTCATTTATTGAGCTGCTAGTAACCAATACATAACCTTAATGACGTATCCTTCTTCCTGACAAACAAGACCGGTGCACCCCATGGTGATGAGCTAGGTTAAATAAATCCTTTATCCAGCTTTAAGCTCTTTAAACTCAATCGAGGCCATCCAATATGGTGAAATGAAATTGGTTGAGTCCTCGGTAATACATTGATACCAAATTCAATTTCTCTATGTGGAGGTATACTTGGTAGTTCTTTAGGGAAGACATCGGGAAACTCCTTACCACGAACAACTGTCTACACTAACCATATCCTTTTCTATGTCTTTCACAAAAGCCATAAATCCTTAGCACCCTTTCCTCAATAGTCATCGTGCACTAAGCATAGAGATAAAATTATGTGGCACTTCATTATGGTTGCCTTGAAATATGAAATCCATATCCCCTGACCCATTAAACATCAATGCCTTCTGATGATAGTTGACCACACCATAATCACGATAACCGAACTATACCAATAAAGTTTGCTCTACTGAGGTAGCCACAAGAAAAGACTTGTCAAGCCTAAGCAACTCTTTAGAAAAACACCTTCAAAAAATAGGGGATATATAAGAATAGTTAGAAGACATATCAAATAAGACATGTGCATTATGAGAGCAAACCAGGAGGATACCTGAGATTACTACGTTGGACGCCTGAGCATCTTATCTCATGAGAGCATAAACATAGGCCGAATCATGTCTTCCCTGGAATTAGCATCATGGGAAAATCCCCATAAGAAATTATGAAGGGGGAAAATCATTGGTGATGGTGCTGCTCGACCCTTAGGAACACCATTTTTGTGATGGCTTGGTGAAGTTTCTTTATCTTACCATGTTAAAAGGGTTAACTTTGTACTATGTCCGTGATCTATATATATGTTTGATTTATATTGGTTGGAATATACCTATGTGTTGTAAATGATATGGTGGTTGCGGATAGGATCAACTCAAGGTCCTATCCCTGTGAAAGGTACACTGTAATTATTCATTTTCTTTCATGGTGTTATACCTCGCTAGGGATTATTTACACCGTCTTCATGTATACCTCTTGTAGATTACATGTTAGCCAGTAAGCCTCTGTACGAGGAATAGTATGGCCTCTATCTCTAATCCTTTTTTGGCTGTAGGGTTGGTGCTTCAGTCTTTTGGGTACATGTTTGGGGAAAACGTCAAGCTCTGTAGTTAGATAGAACACTTAGGATGATTTGTGTATGTGTTTATATGAAAGAGATGCTATAGATGATTTTTTTGTATATTTTGAATTACCATGTTTTGGAACACTCCCTTTTGTACTGAATCATACTAGTGATAAGAAGGGGAGGCTTGGAAACATGGGTTGCATATGGATTATGGAAATGGTATATGAATGATTATATAGTGTGACTATGTATTTCCATATTATTTCATTTATGAAAGTATTTAAAATTCTAGATTGAATGTTGAATGCTTGGTTTAGTTTACCCTTACGGTGGTGGTAAAGGTACCACTCCCTACTGGTCATTAACCTAATTTGGGGGCATCACAACTGATATATCCTATCTTACTTTTCTATGGTTTCAACTTACCATTCTAGAGGAATCATCTGAAAAGTTATATGAAAGGCTAAATTTACACACTTATGCCTTTAGTAGAATTCTTGAAGTACTATAAATATGTGGTCTAGAAATCTTCATAAGGAATGTAATTAATTATGTACTCTAATGACATTGTATGACTTTGATAGTATTTGCATACGAAATGATGTATTTTGTTGATTATCTTTCTTTAGAGTTTTTAGTTAGATCTTGTGGATGTAATAGAAGTAAATAAATCCAAGATATAACATGACTCACGATAGGCAATCAACTAAGAAAGTTAAAGGTCATAATAAAGATTTTCAAATCTAGTAGTATTTGTCACTAAGAAAGTTTTGAGATTTAAACCATTAGGCTATTTATTCAACAATTCATTAGATCTGAAAATAATAGCATAAGCGAAGTCGTCACAATTAGTGAAATAATGACAATGAATTTATAATTAACTAGAAATCAATAGAACGAACTATGAAGGTCATTACAGAACTTAGTATCAAAGCAAATGATTTTAGAATTAAAAGAAAATGACTAAGAAATATTAGAATTAGCAAGGTTGTTACATCCTTGCTACCTTCCATCATCTTCTCATAATCATCCACAGCACTACACTAGAGTTCCGAAGCAGCAGGCATAGAAAGAGATTGTAACATCCCAAGTTTAACACCTTCTTAAGATTTAAATAAATTAAAATAAGGAAGATTATGTTAAAAGGTCCCTAAGAAATTAGTATTTAGAAAAGAGAACGTTTTGGTTAGTAAATGTAATATCCTGACTAAATGCCTATTAGATAATTTAGCATTTAGGACGATCATTTTGAAAGAAGAATTTTTAAGGGAATAAAATAAGCAATTTAAATAATAATAAGAAATACTAATGATAATAAATAATAAAATGTATATGAGTGAATAAATAAATAGAAATATGAAATAAAGAATTTTCTTGATTTGTACTGGCTACTATTCTTGAAGAAATGATTGACGAGGAAGTCTTAGCTAGTAAATAGTTTCAAAAGAATTAGATATAACTAATTAGAAAGGACATTACACGAAAATATCAAGCAACAAGAATAAGAGAAATTTAAATTTGCTACATAGTTTATATAAATGATGAATAATTAGCATTAATAAGACTCAGGAATAAGAGACAATATAGAGATCTTCCAACAATCAATAATGAGTCCAGTTCACCTAACTCATCATAGATCCTCAACAACACAATGGTAGGATATTGGTCGTTGACCCTTTGTGGACACGTACACTATCTAACTTTTCCAATGTCCATGGAGTTCTTCTCCTCTTGTAAATCTTATGCATCATGCTCTCATCGCTTAGGCCAAAGATGAAGAAGGGACTAAAAAGCCCCAAGAAAGTCAAATTATGTCTCTTGGAACATCCTTCCCACTCTCTCCCATATCAATCTCTCTAAGCTCATTTTGTGTGGTTGGGGCAAGGCCTTTAATGGCTAACCCGCCATGCCAGTCCTTCCCAAACCATTGGCTTCACTTGCTTCACCACATCTTCTCTGTGGCTGAGTGTAGGTACAACTAGGAAAGGTAGATGTTCCTTCTAAGTTCACATTTCTTACATATTCACAAGTGCTTCTCTACTTTGACAAGCATTTCAGGTGCACAAATAATAACTCGTATCCCAAGTAATACACCGACTTAAACATGTCCCTAAGAAGGGTAAGACTCAATGAAAGAAGGGATGACATCCTGCAAGGCCTTTGGCGAAGTCTCTCTCTATAAATAAGATAGGGCTCATAGCGATAGGGATGATAGCACTAAGGACACCCTGCTCTGTAATCAGTAGAAGACCTAACCCATATCTCTTATACCAACTTTGTCACGCCCCAAAACTAGGCACATGACTGGTATAGAAAGTGAGCCTAGACCCACCTCCGTAAGCTTGCTTTAACTACCCAAACCCTCAATGCATACAACTCACAATAAATGCATATATATATTAGTAATACATAAATGGGGAAATAAATGTGCATTTCATTATTACAAATAGCCAAATTCATTATCCATAAGACATCAGTTTATTCTTACCATCTCATACATGCAAATATACTTCCACATTCATAACTATCATGTTTCTTACAAACATAAATGATTTAATACATATAATTCATCCTAGGACCACCTACCTGATTACAGAGCCAACTAGATCACAAGGAAAAAGAGACAAGAGTTACCATATCCCAAACAATAGGGAGCCAACCTCGATACTCAACTTGGCTAGCTACACATTTTTTCTGTACTAGGAAGGTAATATTAGAGTGAGTCCACCAACTCATTGAGAAAACCTCTGCCCTACCACAACCATATACAAGATGATAATGCCTAAGCATATTATAGGTATACTCATGCATATGAATGTATGTGTGTATATTTATACAAGTTGTAACTGTTACATCGCCCACTTAGAGATATGACCAGCACGATTGTGGAACCCCCACATTGTAAGCCTAACTTAAATTTAAACTCTATACCAGCTTAACACGTATATTCATATGCATTCATTAGTCCAAGATACAATTCATCAAGAAGATTTACATTAACATCATCAATCTTTCAACTAGAATGCTTTAACTATAAAGTTGAATCTATTTAAAGATCTTTCACCACATCACTACGGCATAAATAATCATAGCATAAGAATTAACTCAAGACTTATATTATTGAAATCAAATGTGGATCCCCCCATAAGCTTTCATTAGTCATGAATATATAATCTTATTTAAGTTTCAAGATGACATTTGTTTAATTTATTCATATACACAATAGTCATCTATTACACAACTCTAATTACCACAACACATAACTAGGTTGGGACCTGCTTGTGGATACAAAAGTATAGAAGACAAGGAACACATATAGCCCAAGGACCAAAATGGCCTTTTGACTGCTACACTACTAATCAACCGTATGATCTTCTGGCTTTGGTCTAGTATTTGGAAAAAAAATAGAAAAAAGGGTGAGTGACCTAGCACTCAGTGAGTTTCCTAGCCTGCCAAAACATAACTAACACAAACTAATGAATTTGTGAGCATTTAAAAAAATCAATAAAATATCACAAGTAAGCTAAAAATCATGAAAGGACTCAAAACCATAATCTTTCGAAACTAGAATAACAATACATGTAAAACTGCATCGAAGGCATCATTCTATAGAAAGAAACATAGCACAAGTTCATCAAATCAAATCAAACATAATAATAAAAATGATCATGATAAAAATATACCGTCAGGAGGAAAATCTAGAGAGAACAACATTGAATCCCACTTGAAACATCCTTCAACCAAATATCTTTTCTTTTTTTATTATTTTTCTTTTTCATTTGATCTGGTTACCTGATGTGACCCTCTAATATCTAATAATGCCTCCTTCACGTGAGTGGCCCAAGTCACTGGGCTAGCACACTCTTAAATCCCTTGCTAGCTGGGGTATATGCCATGGCATGCCAAGGGCTACAGATAGCCTTCCTTCCGACTAAAATCATAAATCAAATCTTTTAGAGTTTCTACCATAATCCATGTGGAAATATACAATAATATCAATTTCCAATACTTCCTAAAAATCTTAACCATTCTCATAAACCATGAGAAAGTAAACAGTAATCATAAATTTTCTTAAAACCATAGTGTGAACAATTTTATATAAGATAGTATTTTTCTTAAACAACAGAGTGCTTCGAATCATAAGTGTATAAAAACATTTCCAGGATTTCTCTAAATTCTGTATATGAGAAATAAAAGATGGTTTGCATCATGCAATAATGAAATCACCAATAGTCAGTAAATCTTTCTAGTAGACATGTCAAAGCTCACAAGTTCAAAGAAAAGTTTAATAATAGTAATCACAATTGCTAAGAAACTGTTGGGCCCATGGTCCTTAAACATTATAAGAGAAGAAATGGACCTAGAGATAAGCACAAACTAGCAATAGGAAAAGTTGATAACTAACTGCCAAGCTGGACAGTAATGCAGGGATCAAAAAGATGGGAGGAAGAGAGAGAAGGCATGGAAAGTACTAGAGTTAGTTTAGGAGAGAGCTAAACATCTCGAATGTCTAGTATTATCTTTACTCTGTGTGTGTTTTGAGTATTTATTGTGTTTGCTTTCTTTATTGTGTTCTGTTTCATTGTTGAGTGAGTGTTGCTTGTGTGAACTTGTTGTATTACCTATCTTTACCTACTGGTAGAAGTGTTTCTTCCTGAATTCAGTACTATTCAGTCTTCTTTATTTATTTGTGTGAATTTTGTATTGTGGGCTCTATCAAATTGGTATCAGAGTGGTTCGTTCAGGGAATGGAAACAACAAAAATAGATAAAATAAATGCAAGATTCAAAAGGGAAGCTTAGGAGATGACAACAGCTAAAAAGAAGGCAGTAGATGCATGATTCAAAGAAATGGCTGCTGAGTGTAAAAGGGAAAAGTTTAGAAGGGACATGGAAGAGATGAAGATGATATTGAAAGAAATTCTGATGTGTAAAGAGAATAGTAGCTGAATCAAGGGGTGAAGAGTGAAAGAAGGTAGAGAAGAAAACCAACAGTGCTCAAGTTGTTCCTATTTTGGAAACTCCAGTTGAATTAAAAGAGGAGGAAGAAAATTTTCAGGTGAGATTGATTGAAAGGAAGAAGAAGAATATCAATTAGAGAATTTGCCCCTTGAAGGAGCTACTGATGACTCATCAAGCTATGCTAATGGGGAAGGATTCAATGAAGAGGAAGGAGAAGAGGTCTTCAATTCTCTAATGCCCTTATTGGCTCATGAAGACATTAAGGAGAAGGTGGTCTCCATGGTAATTACTAATTCGAGCCAATCAAAAAGTTTTTATTACTTACCCAATACTGAAAAGGTTGGGATGAAAGGGTGAGGGGCATGCTTCCAAGGTGGTGAAAAATTTTAGGCATCCAAAAGCCTTGATCAGAAGAAAAAAAGGGTTGACGCCAATAAAAGATATAGACAAGGGTAAAGGGAAAAAAGGAAATTAGATCTTGGATTGGGTTAGGTTAATCCAAGTTAGTAGCAGCCCAAAAATAAATAGAAGAAAAAGGGAAGTCGGGCCTTTTTACTTCTGTATCAAGGCCCAGAATATAGATTGTATTGGGTTTTTTAATTCCTACGCTACAACCCAAAATATTGAGATTATTTATCTTATAAACAAAACTTATATACCATTAGTGACTTGGACCCATACAGAGGGTGAAAGAGATCTGCAAGAAGAAAAGACCAAGAAGATTAGGCTAAGAGAAAGCCCAAAAGAATTAGGGTTTACTATAACCCAAGTTGTTGGCCTAAACAATAATATCCAAGTTTGGCTTACTTTTTCTCCTGAAACTAAAAACACTGCACAAACGCTGGTCTGGACAATCAACTTTGGAGTACAGAGTGCAAGTAATGAGAAACTGAGTCTGTTCATGGCAGCACCAGAATCGTCAACAAAAATCAATTTTCCCACCTGCAAGAAGCCGACATAGGTAATAGAAGGACGTTGAGCTGCATACTGAGAAGTGTGGAAGCAAGAAAATTCAATTGCAATTATTAATAGTGGTGGAAGAGGAAAGTAAATGGGTTTGGGATCGAGGTAGAAGCTTAAAGATGAACAACCCAAAGGTAAAAAATGCTAGAACCCATATAATCAAGGGTAGACAACATCTGTTAATGATTTTTGCAAAAAAGGTCGAATATGACAGAGATGAAGCACATGCAACATGGTTGTAGCCGTGGGTTCTAAAAGAAACAATAGTCAAAGGTAGATTATATTTGGAATATGAAGCTAAGACATTAGTTATCCCTGCACTTGCCAAATTTATTTGCGACTAAACAAAGAAATATTTCTACAAACTGAAATATTTTATTGATGAACTTTCGAGGGAAGATTTTGCTTATGATTTTGATCAAGTTATACCAACAAGGATTTCTACAAACAAGGTAGAGCCATTATTAGTTACAGTACCCCTGAGCAGTAAACTTCAAGTTGTAGATGCTAAAAAATTAAGGGTTTAAAGGTCAAACTGGGTTGTTCCATTTCTGATAGCCCCTTTTTCTTTTGATGAGCTACTTGCTATGTTTAAAGGCTCTAAGGAAGACCCTACCTTTAAGTTTCTAAGCACATTGATAATAGTTCAAATCCTATTATATTTTGAATTATATGCATCACACTTGCATAATCAAAATATGTCTCCAGGGAGAATTTGATTCTTTAATAACAAACTGAAGAATATGGAGGAAATTCAACAAGAAGGAATTTATAAAGCAGATGTGGGATATGTTTCGTTGAATTCTTTGGAGAAGCAAGAACACGGTCCTATTGGAAAACAGTCACCATTTCCAACTTCAAATTCTCACCTTGAGGACAAAGAGAACCTTTGAAGGCAGGTAATGTTGGGCCTGTGGTCCTTAAGCATTATAGGAGAAGACATGGGCCTAGAGATAAAGACAAATTAGCAATAGGAAAAGGTGGTAACTAACTATTGAGTTGGACAATAATGGAGGGATTAAAAAGATAGGAAGAAAAGAGAGAAGACATGGAAAGTATTGGAGTTGGTTTAGGAGAGAGCTAGATCTCTCGAATGTTTAGTATTATCCTTTTTGTTTGTGTGTTCTTGTGTTTGCTTTCTTTATTGTGTTCTGTTTCATTGTTGAGTGAGTGTTGCTTGTGTGAACTTGATGTATTACCTATCTACCTACTGGTGGAAGTGTTTCTTCCTGAATTCAGTACTATTTATCTTTTTTTATCTATTTGTGTGAATTCTATACTATGGGCTCTATCAGAAACCCATGGTATAAACATCCAAGTTTGATATACAATGTCATAATATAGCATATAAACCATTCATAAGGAGATTTCAAAATTATATCAAACAAAGAGATTTAAAAACATTCTTCCAGTAAGTGAAGCTAGGTGGTAGCTGGACTAGGTACTCACCTGATCAGATGACCCTAAAATTTAAAAGCCTAAAAAATTTTTTGATGCCAACATAACACTCTAGGATCTAACCCTCCTTTAAAAAAAAAGGCCTCGGATAACCTAGGATTTTATACATAGAAACAACAATTCAAATATCATGCACATAGTAGCCCATATCCAGCACTTAGACAACCTAATTTGTTCTAACCAGTACATGAATCTATATAATTATCTTGGTGAAAGTCTTCCATAAACAACTAATCAACTTTGGGAGGTGAACTAATTGAATTAGGGTCAATAAACTCAAATTTGTTAGCATAACTCTGTTTTCTAGACAGATTTTATTACCTATCTTCCTAAAATTTTTTAGGATGATTGAAACCTTTAAAAATCACCAAAAATGGTAAGAGTCCTTATTAACATTTTAGGAAACTACAGCAAAACTTTCAAAAGCTAACTCCATCATTTAATCCATATAAGACCCATATAAATAACTAATTATTAGAGTAGTTTCAAATTTGATGAGGTTATATTAATCACACTATAGATCCACTAAATCAG
Source organism: Biancaea sappan (assembly GCA_037074585.1). NCBI lineage: Eukaryota > Viridiplantae > Streptophyta > Magnoliopsida > Fabales > Fabaceae > Biancaea > Biancaea sappan. The sequence continues at coordinate 68,695,276 of CM073490.1, forward strand.
TTCCAAACGTTATGAAATTTGATAGCAAGTTACCTTGATGCCTTCTCTAGGTGACATAAAAATTTTGGGGCAAAATAAGGTCATTGAGCAATGAAACAGAACCCCGTTAACATCTCTTGTCAGATTTAATCCTGAACTGAGCTAGGTACTATTTAAGTGATTTATTTGACCAGGAAAAACATTTCAAAAAGTCTTGAAACTTTCTAATTTAGATTGGTAACTTGTGGAAAATGTCTAAAAAAAATTTCAAGATTAAAAGACTTCATTTGGTCTCCAAACATGCAAAAACACATCTTGTTATTATGTTTTCACTGTTTCAAAAATTTAATGAGTGATACATTCTTTTCTTTTCTGCCATACCAGCTTAAACTAGATAAATTTCATTGCTCAACACCCATACAGCTACTTTATGTCCACTTAGCAACATAACCATAATAATTTACAAGAGACCAGATTTTACAATCGTGACACCACAATTTAGCAGCTTTAATTTCCTTTGTTATATGTCTTACCCACTAATAGAAATCTTAGTCTCAGTGTTGAGAGAAAGTGACAAACAACAGCAGAACAGCAGCAGAATATCATGGCAAAATTAATATTTCAGCCATGATATTCTGACCTCCGAATTTTAATGTTTCTGCCCTCAAATTCTGACTAAATGGCATTCAATAAGAGTTCAAGTGGGCCCCACATCCAGCATATCCTAGTCAGCATCTACATCACCCAAAAAGTGCCACATTAGCATCCAAATCATCATCTTTGTCCATGTCAACACTTTTCTCTCCAAAATTGAGATTTGTAGGAATTAGATTGAGCATTTTGCAATTCAAGTTCTGAAAATATAAAATTGAAGCACATTTAATCCATTAATTGTTTATACCCAATAAATTCCAAAACATAATAAAATTAGAGAATTGGCAACATTGAAATAGCCATAGGACTAAGATAGGGACTAAAAAGTATATAAAAATGTCCGATATCAAATCCCCCACACTTGGCCTTTTGCACTCCTGGGCAAAATAATATTCAGAACACCAAAAGACACCAAAGGAAAAATGTGGAAAGCATGCTAGAATAGAATAATTAAAATTTTGAAAAGATTTAGCACTCGAAGAAAATTAATCTTAAATTTCTAAGATTCCAAGCATCATGGCAATTTAATTTGATACGAATGAATTCAAGTAATTAGCCTCCTCACCAGTAATGTGTTTACTCTCTATTCTCTCAAGTGTCTAGGGTAAATCACTCGAAATTCAACTTATCACAGAATTCACTACCATGAGCTTGTCAAGAATCTAAATCTCCACTACTTGAATCCAATACATACTTGAATCAAAAGGATTTTACAAGGTTGTAACGTGGGTAAGAAAAATAGTGGGAAACAAAGGGAAAGATTGAACAATGAAACAAAATATGGTAACAACTCAAGAAAATGAAGAGTATTTACAAGTGAAATATAAGAGACTGAGTATAAATAAATTTGGGTCTCAATGTTCTATCTGCTCCTCTTTTTCATTATTTTCTCTCTTTTTTTTTTCAAAATTTTTTTTATTCTTTCTTTCTTTCTCTTTTTTTTTCTTTTTTTCTTCTTGACTAGCCAGTCTTTTCTTTTGCTTGAGAGGAAGTAGAAGAAATATAGTTCAAAACACCCCAAAATTCACAAGATTTTTCAGCATATCAATCCCTTAAAAGAATTTAAAATACTCCTCACATCTTAAGTTGGAAGAAAGAAAAAAAAAATATTGTTGTAGGCAGAAAAAGTGGTGGAAGAGAAAAAAAAACGCAAGAAAGAAAATGGATAAGGCACAAAATGGTATACAATGGAAACAACACATGGAAGGCTATCTGACTAAAAGTGGGTAACAAGAAACAAATGCCTAAATAATTTCCAAGCATGAACAAGATATGTAGCCTTGACCAAAGATTCAAGACAAGTTCTAGAGTGAAAATCCATGATAGGGCAGCACACAAAGAAAGAATAGCATTTTTCATTTAGGCTCAAATCCTCACAGCTAAAAGACTATTACTACAAATTCATTAAAATCAACATCATTGCCATTTAACTTGAATTCCTTAGAGAAATAAGGCTAAATTCTCTTCATGCTAAGTCAATCTACACTTTAACTATTTCATCATGCATAATTCCACACCAAAACTCCATCAATTTTTTTTCAAAAATAAAACATCAAATTCGGGCAAAACAGAGTAGCAAAATTCTGCACTGCAGAAATTCTGGCGACTCAGCTTTACTGACACAAAACTACTGCGAAAGACACCAAATAAAATTCTACAGCTAGAAGACATATAAAGCTTTAAAAACATGTAAAGAAACTAGCAAAATTCGTAGCCAATCAGTACAGAAAATTCATGCAAGACAGCTCAAAAATTCTGGACAGAAACAGAGAAAACAGAGGAGACAGCAGAAATTTTTTTTTTTTTGAAAATCAGCTCCAATTAAATTCTCTCCCCCCACACTTAAACATTGCATTGTCCTCGATGCAAATTATTACCAAACATCAAATAAAATGAGGAGGACATAAATTAAAAGGAGGGAAAGAGTACGGCCTTATCATGGAGCCGGAACGTTGTAGAGTTTGATTTCCTCTACAGTTTCTTCTTTGAAGCCCTCGTAGAACTTCTTCAACCTTTGCCCATTTACCATGAACTGCTTGTTGGTGGCCTCATTTTGAATTTCTACTGCACCAAAAGGAAAGACATTAGTAATAACAAAAGGGCCAACCCATCTAGAGCGAAGTTTACTGGGCATTAGCTTGAGGCGAGAATTATAGAGAAGGACTTTGTCTCCCACTTGGAATTCTTTTTTCTCAATTTTCTGATCATGTAAAGCTTTTGTCCTCTCTTTATATATGAGCGCATTCTCATAAGCCCCTAGCCTTAGTTCTTCCAGTTCTTGAAGTTGCAACTTTCTTTCTTTACCGGCTAGGGTCATGTCCATATTGCATTGTTTAACGGCCCAATATGCCTTATGTGCAATCTCCACCGGCAAGTGACATGCTTTACCAAATACCAAGCGGTACGGAGACATGCCGATGGGAGTCTTGAAAGAGGTTCTATAGGCCCAAAGTGCATCGTCAAGCCTCTTACTCCAATCTTTTCTGTTGGGTTGCACAGTTTTCTCTAATATTTGCTTTATCTCTTGGTTGGAGACTTCTGCTTGCCCATTGGTTTGGGGGTGGTAAGGTGTAGAGGTTTTGTGCACCACCCCATATTTCTTCAATAGCCCTTGCATGTTTCTATTGCAAAAGTGTGATCCTTGATCACTGATTATGGCCTTGGGGACACCGAATCTGCAGAAAATATGTGAACGAAGGAAATCTACAACAACAATAGAATCATCAGTTCGGGTGGCTTTAGCTTCCACCCATTTCGACACATAATCCACAGCAACTAAGATATACATGAAGCCAAAAGAAACAGGAAAAGGACCCATAAAGTCTATACCCCAAACATAAAAAACATCACAAAAAAGAAGAGGTTGTTGAGGCATTTCATTTCTTTTAAACACATTTCCAGTTCTTTGACACCTAGAACAGTTTTTGCAAAAATCAAAGGCATCCCTAAACAAAGTAGGCCAATATAAACCAGAATCTAACACTTTTCTAGCTGTTCTTTGGGGACCAAAGTGTCCACCACATGCAAGAGTATGACAAAAATTTAGCACAGATGCAAATTCATGATTTGGAACACATCTAATAATTTGGTCAGTACAAATTTTCCATAAATAAGGGTCATCCCACACATAGTACCTAGCCTCGCTTCTTAATTTATTCAATTGATGTCTATTTTGGTATGCAGGCAATTCAGATACAACAAGATAATTCACTAAATCAGCATACCAAGGCTCACTAATACCATGCAAAAGGAGGAAACACTCATCTGGAAAATTATCTCTTACAGGGAGATGTTCCAATGGAAGATCAGAAAGCCTACTCAAGTGATCTGCTACTACATCTGGTTTCTTCAACAAATATTTCAGTGCTGCATGGTCAGAAAACACAATTACTTTGGAGGCAAGCAAATATGATCTAAATTTTTCTAAAGCAAAAACAATTGCTAAAAACTCCTTCTCCGTGGTTGTGTAATTTGATTGAGCTGAATCAAGGGTACGGGACGCATAGGCTATGACATGCAACTTCCTCTCTACTCTTTGTGAAAGTACTGCTCCTACAGCAAAATTTGAGGCATCACACATGAGCTCAAAGGGAAGCTCCCACTGTGGAGGTTGGATGATAGGAGGGGAGGTAAGTTGCTTCTTCAACTCATCAAAAGCTGACCTGCAAGCATCATTAAAAATGAAATCAGTTTCTTTTTGGAGGAGTTTAGATAGGGGTAGAGCGATCTTACTGAAGTCCTTGATGAATCTCCTATAAAATCCTGCATGGCCAAGAAAAGAGCGAACTTCCCGCACAGAAGCAGGGTAAGGCAAAGAAGAGATAACATCAACTTTGGCTTTATCTACTTCTATGCCACGTGATGACACTATGTGGCCTAGGACTATTCCTTGCTCTACCATGAAATGACATTTTTCATAATTCAAGACCAAATTTTTCTCTATGCATATCTCAAGTACTCTCTCCAAATTTTTCAAACATGCATCAAATGAGTCTCCATAAACAGAAAAATCATCCATGAACACTTCCATGCAATCCTCTAACAAATCAGAAAATATGCTCAACATGCATCTTTGAAAAGTGCCAGGTGCATTACAGAGACCAAAAGGCATGCGTCTATATGCAAAAGCACCAAAAGGACAGGTGAAGGTAGTCTTCTCCTGATCTTCAGGTGCAATGTGAATTTGAAAATATCCAGAAAAACCATCAAGAAAACAGTAATGAGACTTGCCAGCAAGTCTCTCAAGCATTTGATCAATAAAAGGAAGAGGAAAATGATCTTTTCTAGTTGCTTGGTTCAACTTCCTATAATCAATGCAAAACGCCAACTGTTTTGAACTCTAGTGGGCACTAACTCATTGTTTTCATTTTCTATAACAGTTACCCCAGTTTTCTTTGGCACAACTTGCACTGGGCTCACCCACTTACTATCAAAGATAGGATAAATAATACCAGCTTGGAGGAGCTTACTTACCTCCTTCTTGACCACATCAAGAATCATGGGGTTGAGTCTTCTTTGGGGTTGCCTCACTAGTTTCGTCTCTTCTTCAAGGAGAATTCGGTGTATGCACACTGAAGGACTAATTCCAGGAATGTCTGCTAGAGTCCACCCAATCACCTTCTTATTCTTTTTCAGTAAACTGATCAATTTTTCTTCTTGATTGGGGTTCAAGTTGTTGGCCACAATGATTGGAAGTTTGTCTCCTACGTCCAAGAAGGCATACTTGAGGTTTTCTGTTAAAGCCTTCAACTCCAATGCAGGTGGTTGGATGGATGATGGAATTAGTTTTTGTGGAGTCACATCCAACGAGGCACCTACAAATTCAGTTTGCTCAAAGACAGAATCCTTGGCTAAAGAGGAGGAAGGGTTAGCAGCACAAGAGGAAAGAGATGAAGAATGTGCAACATTACAATTTAAATCACTACACCTACAACTACCTAAAACAGAAATAGAATCTAAGTGTAAGCTAGAGAAATTTACAGAATCAGAATGCACATCAGAATCCAAATCACTATGTAAATCAGAATGCAACTCAGAATTGTCAGCATTTAGAGAGTTTTCAATTTCAGTGCAAGCATGACAAAATTCAGAACCAGCACAATTGCATTCAAAGACATCTACCAAATCAGAGAATTCAGGAAAATCATAAATTAATTCAGTTTGGAATTCATCACATGCCTCATCAACTAAGTAATCCAAATAGTTAACTACATGCACATTGGAATGATTTTCTATAGGATGTTTCATGGCATCCAAAATGTTAAAATCAATTTTGTTACCAGCAAACTCCATTGACAAAGTCCCTTCATGCACATTAATGATGGTTTTTGCAGTTTTCAGAAAAGGTCTACCAAGTATTAATGGTGCATGGCCAGGAGTATTATCATTTTCCATATCAAGCACATAAAAATCAGCAGGAAAAATGAGATCTTTAACTCTTACCAGGACATCTTCTAAAACTCCTGCTGGATGTGCTGTGCTCCTATTGGCAAGTTGGACAATCACTCCAGTTGGTGAAAGAACACCAATCTTGAGGCTCGAGTACACTGATTTGGGCATAACATTGATTGAGGCTCCCAAATCCAGCATAGCATTGGAAAACTCCATGTTGCCTATTGTGCATGGTATTGTGAAAGTTCCAGGATCTTTGCACTTGGGTGGCATGGGTGGTTGGATAAGTGCAGACACATTTCTCCCCAAATTGACTCTCTCATTACCCCTTAAACGCCTCTTATGAGTGTACAACTCTTTGAGGAACTTGGCATACTTGGGGATTTGCTTAATTGCTTCCAAAAGTGGGATATTGACCTCTATTTTCCTGAAGGTCTCCATGATCTCTTTATCCATGTCAGATTCAGAAGCCTTCCTTGATTGAGTCTGCCTATTGGGGAAAGGAAGAGGAATTTTCTGAACCACTTCTTCATCCTTTTTATTTTGCTCACTGGTTGAGGATGAAGGAACACTTTGCTGGACATTTGATTTTTCTGGTTCAGATTCAGAAGCTGGACTGTCTACTTGTTTGCCACTCCTCAAGATGATGGCACTCATATTGCCTCTTGGGTTGATCACTGGTTGGGATGGCAAACTCCCTGAACCTTGGCTTTTCAGCTCATTGACTATTGTGGCTAACTGGCCAATCTTAGTTTCCAAATTCTGCATATTTGTTTCTGTCCTTTGCTGGAACTGAAGAGTATTGGCAGTCAGTTGCTTCATTAGATCCTCAAGACTAGGCTCAGGTTTCTTGGGTGCTGGAGGAGGTGTATGGCTAGCTTCAGGTTGGTTGTATCTTGCATGGGGTGGCTGGTAAGGGGGGTTGGATGTATTCCCATACTTGAAAGCTGGATGATCACGCCACCCAGGATTATAGGTGGAGGAATATGGGTCATATCTCTATTGTTGTGGCTGCATGGGTCTACCAGGGAATATACCAGCACATGACTCAGTTGGGGTCTCTTGCAGCTGAGGGCATTGATCAGTATGGTGGGTATTCAGGGAACAAATACCACAGGCTGAAGGAGGAGGGGCTTGTTGTTGTGTTCTCTGATTTAATGCCAATTGCCTCACCATTGAAGCTAATTCTTCCAATTTATTTTCTATCCTTTGTTACTCTATGGGAGGTGTCCTCACCTCATTGACAGTAACTGTTGGATCACTCAATCTGGTGCCAAATTGCTGAGCATTTTGGGCCATCATGGCTAACAATTCGTTTGCTGCAGAAGGAGTCTTATCCACCAATGCCCCACCAGCAGCTGCATCAACTATATATCTGTCCATAGGCAGTAATCCTTCATAGAAATATTGGATGAGAAGCTGCTCTGAAATCTGGTGGTTTGGACAGCATGAGCAAAGCTTCTTAAACCTCTCCCAATATTCATGCAGAGACTCACCATTCAACTGTCTAATCCCACTGATATCCTTCCTGATTGCTGCTGTTCTGGAGGCTAGAAGGAATTTTTCTAAGAACAACTTCTTCAGCTCATCCCATCTTGTTATCAAGGCAGTGGGTAGATAGTAAAGCCAATCTTTGGCTGCCCCATCCAAAGAGAAAGGAAATGCTATTAATTTGATCTGTTCTTCTCCAACTCCATGTGGTCTTATGGTAGAGCAGACAACATGGAACTCCTTTAAGTGCTTGTGCGGATCTTCTCCTGCAAGACCATGAAACTTAGGCAACAAATGGATTAGACCAGATTTTAGTTCAAAGTTAGCATCCAACTCAGGATAATTTATGCACAATGGTTGATAATGCACATCAGGTGCAATCAACTCTTTAATTGATTGTTCTTGCCTATTTTGAGGCACTTGTGCATTTTGGTTATCCATCCCAGTTATCCCAGCTGACTCAGAATCTGTAGACTCCAACACAATATCAGATTCAGAATCTGATTCAACTTCTACACTATTGACAGCAAACTCAACAATTTCAGCAAGAATTTCAGAAACTATACTAGTCCTAATGATATTACTTCTCACTAGCCTATGGAAGGTCCTATCAATTTCTGGATCAAAAGGTGGTAAGTCCACGTGACCAAACCTTCTCATATACTAGAAAGGGCACAAATTCACAAGGAAACAACAAGAAAACAACAAAAACAACTAAATCACTACAAAAGACTCCAACCGATGAAAATCACCAAAAATTTAAGTATCTCAGAATTGGAAAGACAAACACAAAAAACATATTAAAAAATAGAAAAATCAAACAGAATTCAAAAATTCAAACTACAAAAATCACACTAAAAATCACAATTAATTAGAAAAATCAAAAAATATTAAAAAATAGAAAATGAGGCCTAAACGATGGAATTTGGCAAAATGGCCGCCCAAGATGATCCTTTGGATAATCAAGTGGTTGGAAATTGCTTAAAATGTCGAAAACTAGTGGTATACCAAGTTTGAGGTCAATCGGAGGTAGTTAGTTTTTTTGCCTATGAATAGTAACCGATAAAAACTCAAAAACTTGTAAACCGTTTCAACAATACTAGATAACTTAAAATTAAACAAAGAAACACTTAAACAACTAATTAGATAACTTGGAAGTGAATTGGCTCCCCGGCAACGGCGCCAAAATTCTGGTTCACGCCACTACGATGTCAAATCGCCCAGAATTGAATTGTGGCAATTTGCAGTATAGTGATTCCCAGGTCGTATTCACTCAAGGAGCCTCACTTCTTGATATTAATTAATCGTTCTAAACACCTAAACACTAATTAAGAGTACATAAATGTGGGGGGGTTTGTGGCAGTATTAATAAAACAAACAAAACAGCAACTAAATACTACAACAGCAGCAGTAGCAACAGTAGTAACAGCAGCAGCAGCAGAAATTGCAAGATATTGACAGTAAAGAGACTATGTAATCAGCCACTAGGATTCATGGGAGTGTAACTATCATTACCTAACTCATTGATTCAATTTTATTCTCATTCCAATGTTTGGTTCTTTATGAAAATGGTTCTAGAATAACATCTAGAATTTAATGCTACTAATTACAGTCAAGAACATCTCTCTACTATAATTAGATGCATTCAGTGGAAAATCTCAACCAAACCAAGTTAAATATATCATCTAACTAGTCATTTCGCCTTCCTCACTTTCCTAATCAGTCAAGCAAGGTTATGTCTTATATAAGTCAGTTTATGTTACTTTCTCAAGCTCTAATCAGAATTTGACAGCAAAATAAACATGACAGCAAAACAAAAATGAAATGAGATGAAAATGGATTATAAAACACTTAGCTTGCATTCTTAGTTCAAGCTACAACATCCCAGTGGTCTAGTGACTAATTACAATAAAAACTTAGCCCTCCATGAGAGCAAAACAGCAACCAACAGAAGCAAAAACAGAGAGGAAGAGAGAGCTGCGAATTTTCTAAGTCTAGTTTCAAAATAAAAGTGTTCTCTTCTCTAAAAACTGATGCCCCTTCAATGCCTTAGAATATTCTACCCTAGATGCTTTCTTGGATGCTTCTTCTATGATGTGGCAGCACTTTGACAGCAAAACAGTAGCAAAATTAATATTTCTGCAGCAGCAGAAAGGTATGGCAGCAGCAGAAAGGCATGGCAGCAGCAGAATTAATATTTCTACAGCAGAAAGTGACAAACAGTAGCAGAACAACAGCAGAATATCATGGCAAAATTAATATTTCAGCCATGATATTCTGACCTCCGAATTTTAATGTTTCTGCCCTCAAATTCTGACTAAATGGCATTCAATAAGAGTTCAAGTGGGCCCCACATCCAGCATATCCTAGTCAGCATCTACATCACCCAAAAAGTGCCACATTAGCATCCAAATCATCATCTTTGTCCATGTCAACACTTTTCTCTCCAAAATTGAGATTTGTAGGAATTAGATTGAGCATTTTGCAATTCAAGTTCTGAAAATATAAAATTGAAGCACATTTAATCCATTAATTGTTTATACCCAATAAATTCCAAAACATAATAAAATTAGAGAATTGGCAACATTGAAATAGCCATAGGACTAAGATAGGGACTAAAAAGTATATAAAAATGCCCGATATCATTGAGTTCTCAATTTAGTACTATTTTGATGCCCTCTCTTTTGATCTCTTTCTTATTGTCTTGTAATTCTTAACTCATGTTTTGAGTAGTTTAGATTAATTTTAGTTTTCTTTGATCTTTTAATAAATGAAGTGATTTCATGATTCTTTTATGCGATTTAATGGGTTTATTTGTTATTTTTGGTGTAGGTTAAGTTGGTAAAAAGTTCATGTTAGAAGATGGAATGCTAGAGCTGAAATTCTAAAAATGCTAATATGATTACTGTCTCCCACAACTATAGCTGTAGAATCTACGTTATAGCGGTGGATTACTGAAAAAAGGATTTTGGAGCCTTCTTCTCTGCTAGACACCTCTATAGCGGTAGAACCTAGAAAAATATATTTTTAAGCTTTCTTCTTTGCCTCCCACTGCTATAGCGGTGGTTCGCAATCCTACACTGATTTAAATGCGTCAGAACAGATTTTCTAGGGTATTCTGAGTTGGAGACAGAGGGGAGGCATCGATTTTTGCTAGAGGAGAAAGAGGAATCCATTCCCAAAGCCGATCAAACCCAAATTCTGTCAACCCAACCTCAGATTCATGGAGTTTGCTCATTCTTTTACTATTTTCTGTAGTTTTAGAGCCATGAGTGGCTAATTTTCTTTTCTAGGGTTACTATAAAACCCAATTTCAGATTAGGATTTGTATTTCTCTTGAAACTTGTGATTCTTTTCAATTTAATACATACCTATCATTCATATTTATTGTACTTGTTATGAAATTGGCCACTTTATGACTTGTTTGTTGCTTTCGTCGAACTCGGGAGAGGGAGATGTTGGTAGAATACTAAATGATTAGGGCGGGTGTTAGAACTTAAGGGTTCTACTTGTTAATTAGTAGGAATATTAATCAACCTCATTTAATCAAATTAGGTTAACATTAATTTGACTTAAACTCATATAAGGGATTGTGTAGAGTTGAGTAGCTTAATTTAGGTTCGGGAGAATCACTTTAAGCCATTAGAAAACCTAAGATTGTTGTGTATAATTGAACTGAGTCATAAGTGTTATGGAGAATTAGCAATTCCTAAAACGAAAGATGGGGATTAGTAACTCTAGGCTTTTTATTTGAATTATTTCTATTCGATTCTATTGCAATTTGATTTTACTTTCAATTAGAGCTTTCTAAAATCAAAAATTGGTTTGCTTAAATAATGCGTTTGAATTTCTGGAGTACTTAGCACGTTAGTCCCTGTGGAGACGATAACTCTTTACTCATTTTTACACTATATTACTTGTGCGACTTGTGCACTTGCCAGAATTGCCCAATAAGTTTTTGGCGCCATTGCCGGGGATTAGCGGTTTTTAGCTAATATTCTAAGAAATTTAGAGGTACTAGCTTAGGCATTTTTTTTGTTTTGTTTTATTTTGTTTTTGTTTTTTTTATTTTATTTGTTTTGTGTAATTAGTCATTTTTGCTTTTAGCATTATTTTTTGAATTTCCTTTTTGTTAATTCTGACCGGAGTTTTCTATTGTGTATGCGAGGCACCACTCATACTTCTGATCTTCTTTTTTAGCCTGAGATTGAAAGACTAGCAAGGAGAACTAGAAGGGAAGCGAGAGCTAGGAGAACTCAAGTGAGCCAAACTACACAAGAAGAAATGGTTGAGGATAATTAAAACCACCGAGGTTTTGGAGTTAATGCTAGTAATGGGGCTGGCAATGAGCCTTAGGAGGATGACAATAGAGCTGTGTGGGATTATGCATCACCCACTAGGGTTGGACACACATCCAGCATAGTGAAACCTCCGCTTGGTGCAAACAACTTTGAAATAAAGGCAGTCTTGATGAATTTGGTCTAGCAGAACCAGTTTGGGGGGAGCCCGATAGAAGACCCAAATAACCACATCACAAACTTCTTAGAGATCTGTGACATGGTTAAGATGAATGGGGTAAGCGATGATGCCATACGTCTTAATCTGTTTCCTTTTTCCTTAAGGGATATGGCTAAGAGTTGGTTGAACGCTCAACCGAGAGGGAGTATCACAACTTGGGATGAACTCCAAAAGAGGTTTTTGGATAAGTTCTTTCCTCCCTCAAGATCAATCAAATTAAGGAATGAGATCACAGCCTTTTATCAGCATGAACGCGAAAGTTTATATGAGGCCTAGGAACGGTTTAAGAATTTACTGATGAAGTGTCCAAACCATGGTCTCCAAGAGTGGCAGCAGCTCACTATTTTTCACAGTGGTCTCACATATGAGACTGAAGATAAGTTGGACACTACAGCTGGTGGTGCTTTGATGGCAAGATCTATAGTGCAAGTAAGAGAGATAATAGAGACTATGGGGGCGAGCCAAAATGCATCTAGCCAATCCAAGAATGCTTCAAGAAGGGGAGTCATGGAATTAGACACCCTAAATGCTTTGTTAGCTCAGAATGAAGCATTAACCAGGAAAGTAGACTTGCTATGCTCAAGACAGAATGAATCGGCGAAGGTAAATGCGATAATTATGCCGGGTTCAAAATGTGATTTCTGTAGAGGGGCTCATGTCAATGGGTGTTGTGAGGAATTTCCTTCAGTGGAATAGTTAAATTATATGGGTAATTTGCAAAAGGACCAGAACAACCAGTACTCCAACACATATCATCCGAGTTCGAGGAATCATCCTAATTTCTCATGGAGCAATAATCACTACTTGAACCCCTCAGCTGCATCCTCTGGTAAGCCATCTCACCCTCCTGGCTTTAATAATTAGAGTAATTATCCTCCTCAAAATAGAGTTCCACTGATAACATACTTTTTCCATTTATTTTAGTCCCTATTTTAGTCCTTTTTGCCTCTTTAATTTTTTCAATTCTCTAATTTTATTATGTTTTGGAATTTATTGGGTATAAACTATTTATGGATTGAATGTGTCTCAATTATATATTTTTAGAACTTGAATGGTAAAATGCTCAATTTAATTCCTACAAATTTTAATTTTGGAGAGAAAAGTGCTGACATGGACAAAGATGCTGATTTGGATGCTAATGTGGCACTTTTTGGGTGATGCAGATGCTGACTAGGATATGCTGGATGTGGGGCCCATTTGAACTCTTATTCAATTCCATGTAGTCAGAATTTATGGGCAGAAATATTAATTTTTGTAGGTCAGAAAAGCATGGCTGAAATATTAATTATGCACCTCCATTTTCCATGTTTTCTGCCATACTTTTCTGCTGCTGTTCTGCTGCTGTTTGTTGTCTTTCTGCTGCTGTTTTGCTGTCAAAGTGCTGCCACATCATGGAAGAAGCACCCAAGGAGGCATCTAGGGCAGAATATCCCTTTAGGCATGTGTTAGATCAGTTTTATATCTGTAAAAATTGAAATTTATTAAGGAGGCTAAGTCATTTTTCAGAAAAGAAGTCCTAGCACCATTTTTTTGCCTTCCTAGGGCAGCAGTGGTTGGGAGCAACATAGAGGTAACTCTCTAGCTTGGTTTGAGGGAAAGAAAGCCTTCCCACTTGGGAATGGCTCTCCTTCTCCCATTTTCTTTCCTTTTCTTCCATTTTCCTTCATAGTTTGTTAGTTTTCTGTTGTATTTTCTGTTTTCTGTCATGTTTTTCCTTCTCTTCCATGTAATTTTCTAAGTTTAAGGATTGATGTAGCTTGGTTCTATGATGTTTTATTGCTGAACAATTTCGATTTTAATGCACTTTCGTTTAATGGAATGGATTTTACCAATTATTCTTCCTCTTGAATGTTTGATGAACCTTCAATGAGTTTGGGATTTTGATGTCTATGCTAGAGTTAGCTAGATATTGAGCTTGACCTTGTAATTTCCACCATAAATTAGATTATCTAGATATAGATAGTTTTATTTATGTGGCTTGAATAATTTTCTTGAGTTTCATAATTTAATTGAATGGTTGATCTAAGATTTTAGTCAATTATTTTGGTTAAGTTAGATTGTAATTTCAAAGTTTTTGGATTCAATCATATTTTAGAAAATTGGCCAACATTGAATGGATTGTAATTTAATTGAATTGTTCTTCAATGATTCAAAGATTAATTTGTCTATGAATTAATCGGATTGGACCAACGAAATCAATCTCATTTTCTTGTGTAGTCGGTCATTTGATGAAATGGAAATTGTACTTTAATTCATTTGGACCAATGAGTATTTTCTCGGCCAAAGTTCTATTTTATTTATTGTCCTATGAAGCTTGTTATTTATACATGCATGCGATTGCTACGTATTTGTAATGAGTAGGATAAGAGATAACATGTCATATGCGATTGCGGGGCATTGATGTAATTAGGATTTGATCGGATTATATTTGAGTTATAGATTAGTGAAGATCTTCCTAACTATAATTTTAATATAATTCAGTCTTAGAAAACTTTCTAAGAATTTTAGATTGAAGATTACATAATAGAATTAGCCAAGAATATTCAAAGGAAAGGATGATGATGTACAATTCCATGGAATTTGTGACCAATTACGCATCTTTTGTCTGTTTTATTTTCTGTTTAGTTATTTAAATTTCAGTTATTTATATTGCATTGTTTCAATCATCACCCCCCTTTTTTGTGTAATTTCTGAAATTTCATTCATAAGTCTTAATAGCATTTCACTTAGCCTAATTGAATTTTATTTGATACCTCAATCTCTGTGGGACGATACTCTACTTATCACTTTATTACTTGTTGCGACCCAGTATACTTGCTGGAATATTTTATGTGCTATAAAATATACGCACCATCCACCTCCTCAAGTGGAAAAGAAACCTTCAATGGAGGATATGTTCATGAAGTTCATGGAAAGGAGTGAGTCAATGTTCCAGACTCAGAATTTGGCAATCAAAAATTTAGAGACATAAATGGGACAGATGGCACTTGCTTTGAAAAATAGGCCACAAGGTAATCTCCTCAATGACATTGAAAATAACCCAAGAAGGGAGGGGAAAGAGCGTTGTAATGCTATTATCTTAAGGAGTGGCAAGGAGCTTCCAGATACTATTATATCACATGATCCACCTAAAGATGTGATTGTTGAAGAGGGAAAAGATGAGGTTGCTGAACCTCTAACTGAGGAAGCTGATGTTTCAGAGAAAAAAGGTAAATATGGAAGGGTGGTAAAAGATAGAAGAGCTGAAAGTTTTGTTCCATTACTACCATATCCTTAGGCTCAGAGGCCCAAAAAGCACAATGAGAAGCAGTTCAGCAAATTCTTAGAGGTATTGAGTAAATTGTAAATAAGCATACCTTTTGCTGAAGCTTTGGAACAAATGCCTATGTATGCAAAATTTATGAAGGAAATGTTGCTGAAAAAGAAGAAGATGGGAAATAATGAAAAAGTCACATTGAATGAAGAGTGCAGTGTAATCATACATAAGAAGTTACCTCCGAAACTCAAGGATCCAGGGAGTTTCTCCATCCTCTGTACTATTGGGGATGTCACATTCAAGAAGACTTTATGTGATCTTGGGGCTAGCATCAATCTTATGCTACTATCAATTTTCAAGAAACTCGGGATTGGTCAGGTGAAACCAACTATGATGACTCTTCAGCTCGCCGACCGATCCTTGAGACATCCATATGGGGTAGTAGAAGATGTGCTAGTGAAAGTGGGAAAATTCTTCTTTCCTGTGGATTTTGTAGTATTAGACATGGCGGAAGATGAGGAAATCCCTCTCATTCTAGGTAGGCCATTCTTGGCTACTTCGGGAGCGATAATTAATGTGGCTCATGGGACATTAACTCTAACAGTTCAGAAGGAGATAGAGACTTTCAATGTGTTCGATATTACAAATTCATCGATGGAAAAGGAAGCAGGCAATAATAGGGAAGAAACTTAGCGCTCTTGGGAGGCAACCCAAGTTTATTGCTTTCGTAGTTTTTTTTTTCTTTTTTTTTTTTGGTTTGATGTGCTGTTATTGGTAATATTTTAACTGTTATTTATTATTTATTTGGAGTTGAACTGATAAATGGTGGATATGGTCATGTTTATTATCTTGGTGAATGGCAGTTAGGATGTTTGTAATAGCATTTTGTTTTGTTTTGTTTTATTTGTTATGTTGTTTCTTCTTTTCCTCTTTTGTGCTGATCTGGGACAATGAGGACACTGTCAAATTTAAGTTTGGGGGAGAGGTTTGTTGATGGGTTTCTTCTTTGAGAAAATTTTGGTTAATTTTGTGTTGTCCATATGCATGTGTATTAGGAGGAAATTTTTGAAAATTTTGAAATCTGAAAGTTTGAAATTATTTGGCAAGTCAAATCATGTCAAATAAAATTCTTTTTAAGAGTTACCTCTTGAGTTTGCTAATCTTAAGTTTTCATATTTTGTAAGTGTTCGCCCTATCACTTCAAAATAATAGGAGTCTTGTTTTTGTCTCTTTGAATGGTTTTTAGATCATTTTCATATTTATACATTTAAAAAAAGTTAAATAAGAGGCTAGTGAAAAAAGGATTCAATAAGGGGATAGCTGAAAGTTTCAATAAGGGATAGGCTCCTGTAATTAAAATAAAATGAGAAAATTGGCAAAAAAATTTCCAAAGGAAATAAGGAAAGTTAGAAAGCTATATCCTTGAGAACAAAACAATGAAGCCCTTGAGAATCGAAATAAAACGATGCCTTTGAGAAAAAAGAAGTAATTTAGTTTTGAAATTTTTGTGAATTTGGTTTTATAAACTGTTCCAAAAGGTGAAGCTTTGATTTCAAATTTTCTTGTGGTTTGGTTAACACTTCTTATTGAATCCTTAAGATTACAAACTCTTGAGTTAAATCTTTTGAGTAATGGTTTGATGAGGCTTGGTTTGTTTTAATTCATATTTTCATATCTTTACTCCTCCTAGTTGCACATATTCATGGTCGCACATATTTTTCTCAAAATTTTTCTCATTGAAAGTTTTTACTTGAGGACAAGCGAAGGTTCAAGTTTGAGGGAGTGTTGAGTTCTCAATTTAGTGCTATTTTGATGCTAAATACCCTCTCTTTTGATCTCTTTCTTGTTGTCTTGTAATTCTTAACTCATGTTTTAAGTAGTTTAGATTAATTTTAGTTTTCTTTGATCTTTTAATAAATGGAGTGATTTCATGATTCTTTTATGCAATTTAATGGGTTTATTTGTTATTTTTGGTGTAGGTTGAGTTGGTAAAAAGTTCATGTTAGAAGATGGAATGCTAGAGTTGAAATTCTGAAAATGGTGATGTGATTGTTGTCTCCCACAGCTATAGCGGTAGAATCTACGCTATAGCGGTGGATTGCTAAAAAAAGGATTTTGGAGCCTTCTTCTCTGCCAGACACCGCTATAGCGGCAAAACCTGCAAAAACATATTTTTAAGCTTTCTTCTCTGCCCCCCACCGCTATAGCGGTGGGAATTCACCTCTATAGCGGTGGTTCGCGATCCTACACTGATTTAAATGGATTTTCTAGGGTATTCTGAGTTGGAGACAGAGGGGAGGCACCGATTTTTGCTAGAAGAGAAGGAGGAATCCATTCCCAAAACTGATCAAGCCAGAATTCTGATATCGGGCATTTTTATATACTTTTCAGTCCCTATCTTAGTCCTATGGCTATTTCAATGTTGCCAATTCTCTAATTTTATTATGCTTTGGAATTTATTGGGTATAAACTATTTATGGATTGAATGTGTTTCAATTTTATATTTTTAGAACTTGAATTGTAAAATGCTCAATTTAATTCCTACAAATTTTAATTTTGGAGAGAAAAGTGCTAACATAGACAAAGATGCTGATTTGGATGCTAATGTGGCACTTTTTGGGTGATGCAGATGCTGACTAGGTTATGCTGGATGTGGGGCCCACTTGAACTCTTATTCAATGTCATGTAGTCAGAATTTTTGGGCAGAAATATTAATTTTCGTAGGTCAGAAAAGCATGGCTGAAATATTAATTTTGCCATGATATTCTGCTGCTGCTGCCATACTTTTCTGCTGCAGAAATATTAATTCTGCTACTGCCATACCTATCTGCTGCTGTTTTGCTATCAAAGTGCTGCCACATCATGGAAGAAGCATCCAAGGAAGCATCTAGGGTAGAATATTCTAAGGCATTGAAGGGGCATCAGTTTTAAAAATCAGAATACTTTTATTTTGGAAGACTGAACTTAGGAAATTCGTAGCTCTCTCTTCCTCTCTGTTTTTGTTTCTGTTGTTTGCTGTTTTGCTCTCATGTAGGGCTAAGTTTTCATTGTAATTAGTCACTAGACCACTGGGATGTTGTAGCTTGAACTAAGAATGCAAGCTAAGTGTTTTATTCTCTATTTTCATCTCATTTCGTTTCTGTTTTGCTGTTATGTTTATGTTGCTGTCAGATTCTGATTAGAGCTTGAGAATGTAACATAAACTAACTTATATATATAAGATATAACCTTGCTTGACTGATTAGGAAAGTGAGGGAGGCGAAATGACTAGTTAGATGATATATTTAACTTGGTTTGGTTGAGATTTTCCACTGAATGCATCTAGTTATAGTAGAGAGATGTTCTTGACTGTAATTAGTAGCATTAAATTCTAGATGTTATTCTAGAACCATTTTCATAAAGAACCAAACAATGGAATGAGAACAAAACTGAATCAATGAGTTAGGTAATGATAGTTACACTCCCATGAATCCTAGTGGCTGATTACATAGTCTCTTTACTGTCAATACCTTGCAAATTCTGCTGCTGCTGCTGCTGCTGTTGCTGCTGTTATAGTTATTTGGTTGCTGTTTTGTTTGTTTTATTAATACTACCATAAAACCTCCCCCATGTTTATGTACTCTTCATTAGTGTTTGGGTGTTTAGAACGATTAATTAGTATTAAGAAGTGAGGCTCCTTGAGTGAATACGACCTGGGGATCACTATACAGCAAATTGCCACGAATTCAATTCTGAGCGATTTGGCATCGTAGTGGCGTGAACCAGAATTTTGGCGCCATTTCCGGGGAGCCAATTCACTTCCAAGTTATCTAATTAGTTGTTTAAGTGTTTCTTTGTTTAATTTTAAGTTATCTAGTATTGTTGAAACAGTTTACAAGTTTTTGAGTTTTTATCAGTTACTATTCATAGGCAAAAAACTAACTACCTCCGATTGACCTTAAACTTGGTATACCACTAGTTTTCGACATTTTAAGCAAATTCCAACCACTTGATTATCCAAAGGATCATCTTGGGCGGCCATTTTGCCAAATTCCATCGTTTAGGCCTCATTTTCTATTTTTTAATATTTTTTAATTTTTCTAATTAATTGTGATTTTTAGTGTGATTTTTGTAGTTTGAATTTTTGAATTCTGTTTTTTGTGTTTGTCTCTCCAATTTGTCAAGAATTGTTCCATGAAAAATCAGATTTTTCTGAGATACTTAAATTTTTGGTGATTTTCATCGGTTGGAGTCTTTTGTAGTGATTTAGTTGTTTTTGTTGTTTTCTTGTTGTTTTCTTGTGAATTTGTGCCCTTTCTAGTATATGAGAAGGTCTGGTCACGTGGACTTACCACCTTTTGATCCAGAAATTGATAGGACCTTCCATAGGCTAGTGAGAAGTAATAACATTAGGACTAGTATAGTTTCTGAAATTCTTGCTGAAATTGTTGAGTTTGCTGTCAACAGTGTAGAAGTTGAATCAGATTCTGAATCTGATATTGTGTTGGAGTCTACAGATTCTGAGTCAGCTGGGATAACTGGGATGGATAACCAAAATGCACAAGTGCCTCAAAATAGGCAAGAACAATCAATTAAAGAGTTGATTGCACCTGATGTGCATTATCAACCATTGTGCATAAATTATCCTGAGTTGGATGCTAATTTTGAACTGAAATCTAGTCTAATCCATTTGTTGCCTAAGTTTCATGGTCTTGTAGGAGAAGATCCGCACAAGCACTTAAAGGAGTTCCATGTTGTCTGCTCTACCATGAGACCACATAGAGTTGGAGAAGAACAGATCAAATTAATAGCATTTCCTTTCTCTCTGGATGGGGCAGCCAAGGATTGGCTTTACTATCTACCCACTGCCTTGATAACAAGATGGGATGAGCTGAAGAAGTTGTTCTTAGAAAAATTCTTTCCAGCCTCCAGAACAGCAGCAATCAGGAAGGATATCAGTGGGATTAGACAGTTGAATGGTGAGTCTCTGCATGAATATTGGGAGAGGTTTAAGAAGCTTTGCTCATGCTGTCCAAACCACCAGATTTCAGAGCAGCTTCTCATCCAATATTTCTATGAAGGATTACTACCTATGGACAGATACATAGTTGATGCAGCTGCTGGTGGGGCATTGGTGGATAAGACTCCTACTGCAGCAAATGAATTGTTGGCCAAGATGGCCCAAAATGCTCAGTAATTTGGCACCAGATTGAGTGATCCAACAGTTACTGTCAATGAGGTGAGGACACCTCCCATGGAGCAACAAAGGATAGAAAATAAATTGGAAGAGTTAGCTTCAATGGTGAGGCAATTGGCATTAAATCAGAGAACACAACAACAAGCCCTTCCTCCTTTAGTCTGTGGTATTTGTTCCCTGAATACCCACTATACTGATCAGTGCCCTCAGCTGCAAGAGACCCCAACTGAGTCATATGCTGGTATATTCCCTGGTAGACCCATGCAGCCACAACAATAGAGATATGACCCATATTCCTCCACCTACAATCCTAGGTGGCGTGATCATCCAGCTTTCAAGTATGGGAATACATCCAACCCCCCTTACCAGCCACCCCATGCAAGATACAATCAACCTGAACCTAGCCATACACCTCCTCCAGTACCCAAGAAACCTGAGCCTAGTCTTGAGGATCTAATGAAGCAACTGACTGCCAATACTCTTCAGTTCCAGCAAAGGACAGAAACAAATATGCAGAATTTGGAAACTAAGATTGGCCAGTTAGCCACAACAGTCAATGAGCTGAAAAGTCAAGGTTCAGGGAGTTTGCCATCCCAACCAGTGATCAACCCAAGAGGCAATGTGAGTGCCATCATCTTGAGGAGTGGCAAACAAGTAGACAGTCCAGCTTCTGAATCTGAACCAGAAAAATCAAATGTCCAGCAAAGTGTTCTTTCATCTTCAACCAGTGAGCAAACTAAAAAGGATGAAGAAGTGGTTCAGAAAATTCCTCTTCCTTTCCCCAATAGGCAGACTCAATCAAGGAAGGCTTCTGAATCTGACATGGATAAAGAGATCATGGAGACCTTCAGGAAAATAGAGGTCAATATCTCACTTTTGGAAGCAATTAAGCAAATCCCCAAGTATGCCAAGTTCCTCAAAGAGTTGTGCACTCATAAGAGGCGTTTAAGGGGTAATGAGAGAGTCAATTTGGGAAGAAATGTGTCTGCACTCATCCAACCACCCATGCCACCCAAGTGCAAAGATCCTGGAACTTTCACAATACTATGCACAATAGGCAACATGGAGTTCTCCAATGCTATGCTGGATTTGGGAGCCTTAATCAATGTTATGCCCAAATCATTGTACTCGAGCCTCAAGATTGGTGTTCTTTCACCAACTGGAGTGATTGTCCAACTTGCCAATAGGAGCACAGCACATCCAGCAGGAGTTTTAGAAGATGTCCTGGTAAGAGTTAAAGATCTCATTTTTCCTGCTGATTTTTATGTGCTTGATATGGAAAATGATAATACTCCTGGCCATGCACCATTAATACTTGGTAGACCTTTTCTAAAAACTGCAAAAACCATCATTAATGTGCATGAAGGGACTTTGTCAATGGAGTTTGCTGGTAACAAAATTGATTTTAACATTTTGGATGCCATGAAACATCCTATAGAAAATCATTCCAATGTGCATGTGGTTAACTTTTTGGATTACTTAGTTGATGAGGCATGTGATGATTTCCAAACTGAATTAATTTCTGATTTTCCTGAATTTTCTGATTTGGTAGATGCCTTTGAATGCAATTGTGCTGGTTCTGAATTCTGTCATGCTTGCACTGAAATTGAAAACTCTCTAAATGCTGACAATTCTGAGTTGCATTCTGATTTGCATAATGATTTGGATTCTGATGTGCATTATGATTCTGCAAATTTCTCTAGCTTATACTTAGATTCTATTTCTATTTTAGGTAATTGTATGTGTAGTGATTTAAATTGTAATGTTGCACATTCTTCATCTCTTTCCTCTTGTGCTGCTAACCCTTCCTCCTCTTTAGCCAAGGATTCTGTCTTTGAGCAAACTGAATTTGTAGGTGCCTCCTTGGATGTAATTTCACAAAAACTAATTCCATCCTCCATCCAACCACCTGCATTGGAGTTGAAGGCTTTACCAGAAAACCTCAAGTATGCCTTCTTGGAGGTAGGAGACAAACTTCCAATCATTGTGGCCAATAACTTGAACCCCAATCAAGAAGAAAAATTGATCAGTTTGCTGAAAAAGAATAAGAAAGTGATTGGGTGGACTCTAGCAGACATTCCTGGAATTAGTCCTTCAGTGTGCCTGCACCGAATTCTCCTTGAAGAAGAGACGAAACCAGTAAGGCAACCCCAAAGAAGACTCAACCCCATGATTCTTGATGTGGTCAAGAATGAGGTAAGTAAGCTCCTCCAAGCTGGTATTATTTATCCTATTACTGATAGTAAGTGGGTGAGTCCGGTACAAGTAGTGCCAAAGAAAATCGGGGTAACTGTTATAGCAAATGAAAATAATGAGTTAGTGCCTACTAGAGTTCAAAACAGTTGGCGTGTTTGCATTGATTATAGGAAGTTGAACCAAGCAACTAGAAAAGATCATTTTCCTCTTCCTTTTATTGATCAAATGCTTGAGAGACTTGCTGGCAAGTCTCATTACTGTTTTCTTGATGGTTTTTCTGGATATTTTCAAATTCACATTGCACCTGAAGATCAGGAGAATACTACCTTCACCTGTCCTTTTGGTACTTTTGCATATAGACGCATGCCTTTTGGTCTCTGTAATACACCTGGCACTTTTCAAAGATGCATGTTAAGCATATTTTCTGATTTGTTAGAGGATTGCATGGAAGTGTTCATAGATGATTTTTCTGTTTATGGAGACTCATTTGATGCATGTTTGAAAAATTTGGAGAGAGTACTTGAGAGATGCATAGAGAAAAATTTGGTCTTGAATTATGAAAAATGTCATTTCATGGTAGAGCAAGGAATAGTCCTAGGCCACATAGTGTCACCACGTGGCATAGAAGTAGATAAAGCCAAAGTTGATATTATCTCTTCTTTGCCTTACCCCACTTCTGTGCGGGAAGTTCGCTCTTTTCTTGGCCATGCAGGATTTTATAGAAGATTCATCAAGGACTTCAGTAAGATCGCTCTACCCCTATCTAAACTCCTCCAAAAAGAAACTGATTTCATTTTTAACGATGCTTGCAGGTTAGCTTTTGATGAGTTGAAGAAGCAACTTACCTCCCCTCCTATCATCCAACCTCCACGGTGGGAGCTTCCTTTTGAGCTCATGTGTGATGCCTCAAATTTTGCTGTAGGAGCAGTACTTTCACAAAGAGTAGAGAGGAAGTTGCATGTCATAGCCTATGCGTCTCGTACCCTTGATTCAGCTCAATCAAATTACACAACCACGGAGAAGGAGTTTTTAGCAATTGTTTTTGCTTTAGAAAAATTTAGATCATATTTGCTTGCCTCCAAAGTAATTGTGTTTTCTGACCATGCAGCACTGAAATATTTGTTGAAGAAACTAGATGCAAAGCCAAGATTGCTTAGATGGATGCTGCTCCTCCAAGAATTTGATGTGTTCCAAATTATTAGGAGATGTGTTCCAAATCATGAATTTGCATCTGTGCTGAATTTTTGTCATACTCTTGCATGTGGTGGACACTTTGGTCCCCAAAGAACAGCTAGAAAAGTGTTAGATTCTGGTTTATATTGGCCTACTTTGTTTAGGGATGCCTTTGATTTTTGCAAAAATTGTTCTAGGTGTCAAAGAACTGGAAATGTGTCTAAAAGAAATGAAATGCCTCAACAACCTCTTCTTTTTTGTGATGTTTTTGATGTTTGGGGTATTGACTTTATGGGTCCTTTTCCTGTTTCTTTTGGCTTCATGTATATCTTAGTTGCTGTGGATTATGTGTCGAAGTGGGTGGAAGCTAAAGCCACCCGAACTGATGATTCTATTGTTGTTGTAGATTTCCTTCGTTCATATATTTTCTGCATATTCGGTGTCCCCAAGGCCATAATCAGTGATCAAGGATCACACTTTTGCAATAGAAACATGCAAGGGCTATTGAAGAAATATGGGGTGGTGCACAAAACCTCTACACCTTACCACCCCCAAACCAATGGGCAAGCAGAAGTCTCCAACCGAGAGATAAAGCAAATATTAGAGAAAACTGTGCAACCCAACAGAAAAGATTAGAGTAAGAGGCTTGACGATGCGCTTTGGGCCTATAGAACCGCTTTCAAGACTCCCATCGGCATGTCTCCATACCGGTTGGTATTTGGTAAAGCATGTCACTTGCCGGTGGAGATTGCACATAAGGCATATTGGGCCGTTAAACAATGCAATATGGACATGACCCTAGCCGGTAAAGAAAGAAAGTTGCAACTTCAAGAACTGGAAGAACTAAGGCTAGCGGCTTATGAGAATGCGCGCATCTATAAAGAGAGGACAAAAGCTTTACATGATCAGAAAATTGAGAAAAAAGAATTCCAAGTGGGAGATAAAGTCCTTCTCTATAATTCTCGCCTCAAGCTAATGCCCGGTAAGCTTCGCTCTAGATGGGTTGGCCCTTTTGTTATTACTAATGTCTTTCCTTTTGGTGCAGTAGAAATTCAAAATGAGGCCACCAACAAGCAGTTCATGGTAAATGGGCAAAGGTTGAAGAAGTTCTACGAGGGCTTCAAAGAAGAAACTGTAGAGGAAATCCAACTCTACAATGTTCCGGCTCCATGATAAGGCCGTACTCTTTCCCTCCTTTTAATTTATGTCCTCCTCATTTTATTTGATGTTTGGTAATAATTTGCATCGAGGACAATGCAATGTTTAAGTGTGGGGGGAGAGAATTTAATTGGAGCTGATTTTCAAAAAAAAAAAAAATTTCCTGCTGTCTCCTCTGTTTTCTCTGTTTCTGTCCAGAATTTTTGAGCTGTCTTGCATGAATTTTCTGTACTGATTGGCTACGAATTTTGCTAGTTTCTTTACATGTTTTTAAAGCTTTATATGTCTTCTAGCTGTAGAATTTTATTTGGTGTCTTTCGCATTTGTTTTGGTGTAGTTTTGTGTCAGTAAAGCTGAGTCGCCAGAATTTCTGCAGTGCAGAATTTTGCTACTCTGTTTTGTCCGAATTTGATGTTTTATTTTTGAAAAAATTGATGGAGTTTTGGTGTGGAATTATGCATGATGAAATAGTTAAAGTGTAGATTGACTTAGCATGAAGAGAATTTAGCCTTATTTCTCTAAGGAATTCAAGTTAAATGGTAATGATGTTGATCTTAATGAATTTGTAGTAATAGTCTTTTAGCTGTGAGGATTTGAGCCTAAATGAAAAATGCTATTCTTTCTTTGTGTGCTGCCCTATCATGGATTTTTACTCTAGAATTTGTCTTGAATCTTTGTTAAGGCTACATTACATGTACATGCTTGGAAATGATTTAGGCATTTGTTTCTTATAACCATTCTAGCCAAATAGCCATCCTATGTGTTGTTTCCATTGTGTGCCACTTTGTACCTTACTTCCACCTTTCTTTCTTGTGTTTTCTAGCTCTCTCCCACTTTAAAACAAATCATTTCTTTTCCCCAAACTTAAGATTTGAAGAGCTTTATAAACCTCTTTCTTTTGAAAATAGATTGAATTAGGCATGTGTAAAAAGAAGGATTTGTGGGCTGTTTCGAATTTTAGTTTTGCTACTCAAAAAAAACAAAAAAACAAAAAAACAAAAACAAAAAAACAAAAAAACAAAAGAGCAAGAAGGAGAAAAGAAAAGTAGCATTGTTGTGCCCAAATTTCAAAGTTCAATCTCTTATAACCTTATTGATTGATGCTCTTATTTCTTTAAGTTATTGTTAAACTTTGTTTTGTGTATTTCTTTCTACCTCCCAATCATTCCTTCACCCAACCTTACACCCTTGCAAAGTCCTAATAATTCAAGCATGTATGTGATTCAAGTAGTGGGGATTTAGATTCTTGACAAGCTTATGGTAGTGAATTCTGTGATAAGTTGAATTTCGAGTGATTTACCCTAGACACTTGAGAGAATAGAGAGTAAACACATTCCTGGTGAGCAGGCTAATTACTTGAATTCATTCGTATCAAATTAAATTGCCATGATGCTTGGAATCTTAGAAATTTAAGATTAATTTTCTTCGAGTGCTAAATCTTTTCAAAATTTTAATTATTCTATTCTAGCATGCTTTCCACACTTTTCCTTTGGTGTCTTTTGGTGTTCTGAATATTATTTTGCCCAGGAGTGCAAAAGGCCAAGTGTGGGGGATTTGATATCGAGTATTTTTATATACTTTTTAGTCCCTATCTTAGTCCTATGGCTATTTCAATGTTGCCAATTCTCTAATTTTATTATACTTTGGAATTTATTGGGTATAAACTATTTATGGATTGAATGTGTTTCAATTTTATATTTTTAGAACTTGAATTGTAAAATGCTTAATTTAATTCCTACAAATTTTAATTTTGGAGAGAAAAGTTCTGACATGGACAAAGATGCTGATTTGGATGCTAATGTGGCACTTTTTGGGTGATGCAGATGCTGACTAGGTTATGCTGGATGTGGGGCTCACTTGAACTCTTATTCAAAGTCATGTAGTCAGAATTTTTGGGCAGAAATATTAATTTTCGTAGGTCAGAAAAGCATGGCTGAAATATTAATTTTGCCATGATATTCTGCTGCTGCTGCCATACTTTTCTGCTGCAGAAATATTAATTCTGCTGCTGCCATACCTATCTGCTGCTGTTTTGCTGTCAAAGTGCTGCCACATCATGGAAGAAGCATCCAAGGAAGAATCTAGGGTAGAATATTCTAAGGCATTGAAGGGGCATCAGTTTTAAAAATCAGAGTACTTTTATTTTGGAAGACTGAACTTAGGAAATTCGAAGCTCTCTCTTCCTCTCTGTTTTTGTTTATGTTGTTTGCTGTTTTGCTCTCATGTAGGGCTAAGTTTTCATTGTAATTAGTCACTAGACCACTGGGATGTTGTAGCTTGAACTAAGAATGCAAGCTAAGTGTTTTATTCTCCATTTTCATCTCATTTCGTTTCTGTTTTGCTGTTATGTTTATGTTGCTGTCAGATTCTGATTAGAGCTTGAGAATGTAACATAAACTAACTTATATATATAAGATATAACCTTGCTTGACTGATTAGGAAAGTGAGGGAGGCGAAATGACTAGTTAGATGATATATTTAACTTGGTTTGGTTGAGATTTTCCACTGAATGCATCTAGTTATAGTAGAGAGATGTTCTTGACTGTAATTAGTAGCATTAAATTCTAGATGTTATTCTAGAACCATTTTCATAAAGAACCAAACAATGGAATGAGAACAAAACTGAATCAATGAGTTAGGTAATGATAGTTACACTCCCATGAATCCTAGTGGCTGATTACATAGTCTCTTTACTGTCAATACCTTGCAAATTCTGCTGCTGCTGCTGCTGCTGTTGCTGCTGTTATAGTTATTTGATTGCTGTTTTGTTTGTTTTATTAGTACTGCCATAAAACCCCCCCCACGTTTATATACTCTTCATTAGTGTTTGGGTGTTTAGAACGATTAATTAGTATTAAGAAGTGAGTCTCCTTGAGTCACTACAAGAAAATTGACTTTAAGTGACGACTTTTTGGTGGCGACTTTAAAAGTCGCCACCAAAAGTCGACTTTTGGTGGCGACTAAATAAGTCGCCACTAAAAGTTGACTTTTGGTGGCGACTCTTATAGTCGCCACTAAAAGTCGACTTTTTGTGGCGACTATAGTCGCCACCAAAAGTATTTTTTAAAAAAATAAAAAAAAGTCAAATTTTTTAAAATAAAATAAACAATTAGGCTTTTGGTGGCGACTATAGTCGCCACCAAAAGTCTTTTTTAAAAAAAAAAATAAAAAAAAATCAGATTTTTTAAAATAAAATAAAAAATAGACTTTTGGTGGCGACTATAGTCGCCACCAAAAGTATTTTTTAAAAAAAATAAAAAACAGTCAAATTTTTTAAAATAAAATAAAAAATTAGACTTTTGGTAGCGACTATAGTCGCCACCAAAAGTCTTTTTAAAAAAAATAAAAAAAGTCAGATTTTTTAAAATAAAATAAAAAATTAGACTTTTGGTGGCGACTATAAAAGTCTAATTTTAAAAAAAAAATTAAAAAAGTCATTTTTTTACTTAAAAAATTCAATTTTTTTTATTTTTCTTAATTTTATTTAAAAGAAATTTAATTTTTTAAATTTTTTAATTTTTTAATTTTTTTAAAAAATTAGATTATCAGTGACGACTGAAGTCTATTTTTTTAAGTGAAATCATTTTTTTTTTATGAAATTAGTTGAAGTTGGAATTTTGTGGTGACTCCAATAGTAATAATATATTTGCTTTTTGTTAAGTTTAATATTATTTTATTTTTGTTTTATAATATTTTTGACCTAAAATATTTTTAACAGATTATATATATAGATATATATAATATTTTGCACTTACATAACACAAATGAAGCAGTGGCAGAATGACAAGACACACATGGCTGCAAGCAAGGGACCCAGGTTCGAATCTCAGGTATGCACATGTTTGGTTTAATTTCAAATAAACTTGAATATTGCACACAAAAAAATCGAGTCAGCTCGGGATAGCGAGTTATTGGATCCGCCAAGACCCGCACGAGTCGAATGGATCTCGGGTCGACCTTCCGGGCCAATCCGGATCTAAAAAGATTACGAGTGACTTTTGGTGGCGACTAAAGTCGCCACCAAAGGTAGTTTTTGCTGACACCAAAAATCATTTTTTTCACGAATTTTCTTTTTTTTTTGCAATAAAAATGACTTTTGGTGGCGACTAAAGTCGCCACTAAAGGTAACTTTTGGTGGCGACTTTGAAAGTCGCCACCAAAAGAATCAGCCACGGACTTACGCCAACAACTTTAGTCGCCACTAAAAGTCGCCACCAAAGACTTTTAGTGGCGACTTTTAGACTTTTGGTGGCGACTTTAGTCACCACCAAAAGTCTTTTTTTTTGTAGTGAGTGAATACGACCTAGGGATCACTATACTGCAAATTGCCACGAATTCAATTCTGGGCGATTTGGCATCGTAGTGGCGTGAACCAAATTCCGTCAATCCAACCTCATATTCATGGAGTTTGCTCATTCTTTTACTGTTTTCTGTAGTTTTAGAGCCATGAGTGGTTAATTTTCTTTTCTAGGGTTACTATAAACCCAATTTCAGATTAGGATTTGTATTTCTCTTGAAACTTGTGATTCTTTTCAATTTAATACATACCTATCATTCATATTTATTGTACTTGTTATGAAATTAGCCACTTTATAACTTGTTTGTTGCTTTCGTCGAACTCGGGAGAGGGAGATGTTGGTAGAATACTGAATGATTAGGGCGGGTGTTAGAACTTAAGGGTTCTACTTGTTAATTAGTAGGAATATTAATTAACCTCGTTTAATCAAATTAGGTTAACATTAATTTGACTTAAACTCACATAAGGGATTGTGTAGAGTTGAGTAGCTTAATTTAGGTTCGGGAGAATCACTTTAAGCCATTAGAAAACCTAAGATTATTGTGTATAATTGAACTGAATCATAAGTGTTATAGAGAATTAGCAATTCCTAAAACGAAAGAGGGGGATTAGTAACTCTAGGCCTTTTATTTGAATTATTTCTATTCGATTCTATTGCAATTTGATTTTACTTTCAATTAGAGCTTTCTAAAATAAAAAATTGATTTGCCTAAATAATGCGTTTGAATTTCTGGAGTACTTAGCACGTTAGTCCCTGTAGAGATGATAACTCTTTACTCATTTTTACACTATATTACTTGTGCGACTGGTACACTTGCCAGAATTGCCCAACACTCAGCCACAAGCTAAAAGAACCACAAATTTTACCTTTCGTTTACCACTCAACTCTGTCCTGCCTCACCATTCTTCCTCCACATTTATGCTATACTCCCCACCATGAACTATCGTCCGGACCTCTTTCGTCCACTACTAATCTAAGTTACAACTAAGATGAATTATCTTCATGACATTCCCTGGTGTACTCTCATCATAGCCCAGAAAACTAGTTCAAGAAAGGATTCTTTCAACCCAATGCACATGCAAGTAAAGATCTAGTCTCAAATCCAAATTAAAACTACTAACCTATTTTGAGCTTCTTCTTCTTTTTTTCCTAAAGATGAATATCTGTGAAACACATAAAAACTAAAAAAAAATTTCTACAGTTCTCTTCGAACTAAAACCAACTTCACCGAGGAGAAATTACTATGAGTTGCATTGAAGAAACTCAGAGATTTATATGGAAATTCTCAATTTAAGACCTACTTGAATTTGGGGAATGATTTAAAGTCTTGACTTGTGTACTCCTATTGTTTTGCTACTCTAGTGTTGCTCCGTGATTGCATAGCTAACCTAGGATCTGGATGTCTGTCGTTGTAAGTTGAGGAATTGTGTATATAAATGACTCAATTGTATTAAAGATTTTGCTCTAAATATTTTGTTAATTGATTTGTTATGATGTAATGTATAAAATATATTCACAGTAATATGATTTTTTACTTTTATTTATCTATTTTAAAATGTTGTATATGTTGGGTCGATAAGATGACTTAAGTTCCGAGGTGAAGTTAGGCTCACTCTCGTGCCAATCACGTTTTCTTGGTGGGACGTGACAAACACATATATCTCTCTTTCGCATTTCCAAGGGATAGTAGAGTGCATATGTACATACACACCTCCTAGCTCTTCCTTGTGTACCAATGTAACTCATGAATATATACAAACATATATATACATTGGAATTATTCTCTTCACTCATCCATTCATAAGGAAATATAGTTATGTGTACATACCATACAAATTTTACAACTATTTATATTTCATCATTCTACACAAGCACAATAGCAGCATGAATCCAAATGTAATCTTACATATATTACTCATCATTTTCTAAATATCTAGATACACTACTTGTTCTCATTTATGATGCAAAGGGTCACTAAATAAAAATATTTAACCATAGGAAGCATCACCCACTCACCTTGATTTGGTATTAAAGTTACCATTTCTATTTCATTAATTTATGGAATAATTGTCACCGTATGGTTCCCATGTGCCTTCCTTTATTTTGATCAAAAGGAAATGAAAAGAACAAGTCAAAAATGGCAATTAAGAGGAATTTCTGTTTATTCACACAGGTCATTAGTTTAAATTTTTCTTTTATCATTTGCATGATTTAAGATCATATTTAGCTTCATCTAGGTCCCTAGTTCTAGAATTATTTTGTTGTAAAATTAAATTAACCCCTGTAAACTTTTTATTTTTGCACTTTAGTCCTTGTCATGCATGTTACATACTTTTCTCATGATTTTGATCTCCAAACCAACCAAAACTTCATCTTATATGTTCTTAGGACATATTTAGTCATTACCAACCCAAAGCAAGGCCATTAGTGAATTAAAACTGGATTTTGGAAAATTTTGGGATGTCACGATATTCATCACGTCCTCTTCCCCTGTTTCTTTTTTTCTTTTGGTTTTTCATCTCAGTTTTTAGCTTAGACTTTACTTTTAGTCTAGATTATCACATATTGGATCAACCCCTACCCAAAACTAGACAAAAGAACCATTAACTTAGAAAGAAAAGATCAGTTTATACCTTACTTTAAATACTGCCTTGTTTTGTGTTCTTATTTTCCTTCTCGGTTTCCAGCCCATAACAAACCCAAACCTCATGTTTTCTGATCTAAACTCAGTGGCTCAGTCTACTACTCAAATGCCTAAGAATTTCAAGCACTCTACTGCTAAATCTTTCCTCTCGGCTGTGCTCCAAAGAATGAAAAATCTCTCTGTTTTTACACGTGAAAATAGAGCAGAATTTCCTCTCTCTTTCTCCCTCTCTCTCTGTCAGCCTCGAAGCTCACACACTATACTTCTTTTTCTCTCCCTCCGACAACCCAATCAAGAAGAAGGAGAAGAACACGGTGACAGGAACTATCACGTATAACAAGGGCGAAGGAAGAAGGGCTTTGGTTTGATTTACGGAAATGGGAGACGAGAGAATTCCGTAGAAGTTGTTGATTATGTGTCTAGAGTAGAAGCTTCTCGGCTAAGCGGAAAAAGAACTGGGAAGGAGGAGGCATGTGTAATCTTCTTATAATGCCATTTCTGGCTAAAATAATGGAGAACACCCTCGAAGTGCATTGCTTTTCACTTAAGTCCATTGAAATTTTTCAAAATTTTCCTCTTTGCCCCAAATAAAGTTAGAAATTTTATTTTTTATTTACTAGATTCTCCTTTTTAAATGTTTTCATAATTAACCACATCTTTTCTTCAAAAAATTCATTGCAGTCCTTGGGTGTTACAATTTAATAAGTCCTCAAAAATCTATTTTTACAATTTAATCCTCATGATACATTGGGAATTTAGAATTTTAGTTCCTCAAAAGTTTTTCTTTTGTATTTTAAAGGTCCATCGCACTTTTTAAAAGTTAGGATATTACAGACTTATAGTATTTGAAAAGGGTATTCCTTTGTATTGGTTGGTCACGTGACCCGATTTTGGGCATGACAACTTAGTTCAAATTATTTAAATTAAAAAAATTCTAATAAGTAGTTAGTAAATAATTAGTAGTATTGACAAATAAACAAAAAAAAGATAATTTAGGTATATCAAAAAAATGAAATATAAAATTCATAATTTTTTTTAGTAATTATACATTTAAAACTATATTTGTAAACTAATATTCAAACATAAAATCAAGTTTATGGTTTATCTAAACTATATTTATCTAACTGTCTTTCAAACATAAATCACATTTACCTAGACTTAAATTTACCCAAATAACGTTTTACAAATCATGATTTATCCAAAGCACATTTATCTAACTATTTTTCAAACGCACACTTACACTTTTTTGTGAAAGTAACTTTTAACAATAAAAATTTTGAGATTTAAAATAAAAATAATTTAATTAAAATAAATATAATATTTTAAAGATTAAATTACTTAATTTTTAAAAAAATAAAAAAATTGTAAATTTTTAAAGATTAAATTAATAATTTATTCTTCGAAATTTTTCCTCAACGTCAAAATGGTCTCACTCACCGTCTCGTCGGCAGCCTATTAACCTCAAGCGCGTGAACTAGCGGGGTGTCTTCATGTGTTCTCAAATCTCAATTGTTGGAACTCTCACTCACCACACTCATTTCAAATCTCTTCCATTTCACTCTCCTCTTTCCTCTTTCCTCTTTCTTCCAGTCCTCAACCATCTGCTGACAATAATCCAACTGACCTCACTTTTTCAACTTTTTCAACGTTTCTCTCTCTTCGTCTTTCTGTCCATTTTCTTTCTGGCTTGACCTTCCCAGTTTATCTACAATCATTCCTTTTATGTAGCATGAGTCCGGCCAAAGATTTCATAATTACCTCAATTTTTTTCGGGGTCCTTTCGATATGCACAGTTTGTTGATTCTCTTCTGCATCTACTTGCAGTACAAATCACTTTTTTAAAATTGAGATGTTTTCGGTGATGGATTCAGCGGGGAGGAGATCAGAAAGGTGCTTAGATTCTCAATTATGGCACGCCTGTGCTGGTGCTATGGTTCAAATTCCTCCATTAAACGCGAGAATCTTCTACTTTCCTCAGGGCCACGTAGAGCACGCTCTTGGGAAAGCCGATTTTGGACGAGCCCTAATTCCCACGTTCATTCCCTGCAAAATCTCTGCGATAAAATACATGGCAGATCCTGATACAGACGAAGTGTTTGTGAAAATGGGGTTGATCCCTCTGAGAGAGATGGAATTGGGTTTTGAAGATCATTGGGAAAACAATAATGTTCTTGAGGGACAAGAAAAGAACTCCTCGTTCGCCAAGACATTGACACAATCTGACGCCAATAATGGTGGAGGCTTCTCTGTGCCTCGTTATTGTGCAGAAACCATCTTTCCAAGGTTGGATTACTCTGCTGAACCGCCGGTTCAGACCATCATTGCCAAGGATGTGCATGGACAGAGCTGGAAGTTTAGGCATATCTATAGAGGGACGCCTCGCCGGCATCTTTTAACGACAGGATGGAGCAATTTTGTGAGCCAAAAGAAGCTTGTTGCAGGGGATTCTATTGTGTTTCTTAGGGCAGAGAACGGGGATCTTTGTGTTGGAATAAGAAGGGCTAAGAAGGGGATTGAAGGTGGCACTGTGTTCTCATCTAATTGGAACCAAGCAGCGCTTTCATTCAGGAGGCAATCTTCAGGGTTTTTGTGTGAGGACGAGAGCAGTTTGATGAGGAGGAGGAGACAAGGTGATGAGGATTTAAAGGGGAAAGTGCCACCTGAATCTGTTGCTGAGGCTGTGACTTCTGCTATGAACAACAAGCCCTTTGAGGTTGTCTACTACCCTCGTGCCAGCACACCCGAGTTTTGTGTCCGGGCCTCCGCTGTGAAGACTGCAATGCAAATTAAATGGTGTTCTGGGATGAGATTCAAAATGCCTTTTGAGACTGAAGATTCATCTAGGATAAGCTGGTTCATCGGAACAATATCTTCTGTTCAGGTCACAGATCCAATTCACTGGCCCAATTCTCCCTGGCGACTTTTGCAGGTACA
Source organism: Biancaea sappan (assembly GCA_037074585.1). Taxonomy (NCBI): domain Eukaryota; kingdom Viridiplantae; phylum Streptophyta; class Magnoliopsida; order Fabales; family Fabaceae; genus Biancaea; species Biancaea sappan. The sequence goes on from CM073490.1 coordinate 68,730,144, forward strand.
TATATCAAATCTCAATTTTTGTCCCCAAGATCCACTGGCTTAGGTTTTTTAGGTTTTGTTATTAAGAAACGCTTAAATTTGTTGGATATCTCTTGGCTTACTTTAAAACTAGAACTCTTGGTATTGCTAAACAACACAAAAGTAATGGAATTGCAAGTGACAACCTTAACTGACAATGATCAACATTAAGCTGTCTATTGTTGTACTTGGAACCTTTATGGCTTGAAATTTGCTTGAATTATTTAAATTGCTCTGAAATTTTTAATCGGCATATCGCCTTTCAGGTGGCATGGGATGAACCAGATTTACTTCAAAATGTTACGTGTGTAAACCCTTGGTTGGTTGAACTAGTCTCCAATGTTCCAACCTTCCATCTATCGCCATTCTTGCCACCGAGAAAAAAATTGCGGTTTCTACAGCATCCAGATTTTCCCCTTATCAACCAACTTCCGATGCCATCATTCTCCGGCAATTTTGATAATCACACTAGCGCCTTGTCTAATACTCAGGCCAACAGTTCTGCAGGCATACAGGGAGCCAGGCATGCTCAATTTGGACTATCTCAATCTGATTTCCCTTTCAACAAGGTGCAATGTGACATGCTTCGGGGTGGATTTCTGCGGCTTGACCATGCAGTGCAGCCTGTTGGAACTCCTTGTAGCACTGTCATGGAGAACGATGTCAATATTTCTAGCTTGTTGACTGCTGGATATCCTGGCCGGAGTTTGAAGCAACCCAATGAAGCAAAAGCCCCACACATTTTGTTGTTTGGCCAACTCATACATACCAAGCAGCAGACTTCGACCAGTTGCTCGGCTAACACAAATGGGAACAGTTTTTCGGAAGGGAATTCAGTGAAAACATCAAATGCTTCTGATGGCTAGGGTTCTTCTTTGCTTCAAAATAGTCCAATAGAGAATTCCTCTGATGGAGGGTCCCCCTGGTACAAAGATCAGCTCAAATCCAATATCGGAACCGACAATGTTAACCTCCTATGTTTGGCATTATAATGAACCGATTTGTTTCAGATGCTGTGCCAGGATTCCTCGAAGACAGAAAGGAGCCTCGACATTCGTCGCAGTAGACTTCATTGTTGTATAGTTGGTGATTCTTCTTAGGCATAATACTACTTAGGTGCAAGTTAACAAAAATATTTCAAATTTGGCTCATAAACCATATTTTGTAGTAATAAAATAACTCTAATGCATTGAAGCTGAACAACCTATAAACTGGAGTGGTAATATTTTTGTTAACTTGCACCTCATTTCCTTTCTCTTTCTGCTAGATTCCTTTGAGGAGATGAGAGAGAATCCCTCTTTTTCCTATTAGGGGATGATGTAACCCATCAATTTCTCAATGGGGGATTGGGGACCCTTACTCTTAAAGCATGTTCTTCTAAATGTAAACCGTTGGATAAGCTGTTTTGCAGTCCGGATTTTTCAAAGAATATTTATTAATAAATTTTAAAATATTAATATCTTTTTAAAGTTATAAAAAAATATATTTTTTAGAATTTATTTAAAAAATAATTTTTTTGTTTTTTATAATTTTAAAATATATAAATATTATTTAAAAAAATTTAGACTGTCAAAACAGTTTATACGACAGTTCAAATTTGGAAGAGCAGTGTGCTCTTTCTTTAAAAGGAGCAGGGACCTCGATCTGTCAAGGGGTATTCTCCAAGGAGATTGTTTTTGTTTCTTAATTCAATATTCAAATTTCTGTTTCCTTTTCAGATTGTGCTTTGAAGCCAGGAATCATACATTTTTGCAAATCGTGGTCATCTATTTTAAACAGGAAAAAAGTAAAAGATATATTCTTACTCCTGAACTTTGACTTATATTTGTTGACATTTGTTTTGAATTGTATGGTCACGGTTGAAGGAAGAAAATAATTTTTTTTTAAAAGTACTATTCATATCACTGAATAATCTAAAATTTTATTGTATTAATTATAATTCATATGTTTTTAATTAATTTTAATTATGTGTTTGAGTCCAATGTTGTCCAAATGTGATATCGCCTATGTTTGCACTAAATCATTTACATTACATGTGTCACAATAGATGTTAACTTAAAAATGACCAAAACATTGAGTTTCTTTGAAGTTAAAATATGCTTTTGAAAATTAAACTATGATTTGATATTGATATTTGCAAGATGGGACATTACTTTAATGTATCTGTTAAATATTTGGACAGCGATGAGCTAAAAGATATAATTAAAACTAATTATAAAGTACATATAGATTATAATTAGTACATATAGATTATAATTAATACAAAAAAATTGAGTTATAATGGAAACATAGATTAAAGTTTAGGGTATGAATAATAATACTTTTGCCCAAAAAAAAATTATAAACCCCTTAAATTTCTTTTCTTCAACTATGGCCATTCTATCCAAAACAAATGGTCACAATCAAAATGGATAAAGTTTGAACTCATTCCTGCTAATGAGTCTAGATTCTCTCCATTTGGAACAGTAAATTTAGGGTTCAATTTGTGAATCTTGGTCATCTTTCTTGAATCATACGACTACTGTTGCAGGTAAAAAATAAAAAATAAAATAGACAATCAACCCTTTCAATTTTTTTCTTTTAATTCTAGTTGTCCTATCTAAAATATACGGTCACAAATCACAAAGTAGACTTTTTAATCAGTGTTTAAAATGGAGTGAATCTAGACTTGCACAAGCAGATAAACAAAAAGAGTATGAAGAGATGAGGATAATTTTCTTCCTTTGAATAGTTCTGAGCATATTACCGTGCGAGAAATGGTAAATGACTCTTATTTTTTTTTGTAGTCACTGTAGGAGACACTCAACTAATCACCAACTGCCGACCGAAATAAAGCAAAAAGCTTGTTCTTGTTTTGGTGTCTTCTTATTCGGACTTCACTTAGGCTTGGGCCCACATTTTGTTTGCTTCTACCCGTCCATTTTTTTTGGACTTAGGAGCTTTAACTAAGACAGTTGTCAACAGTTGGAAGTTTATACACACACACACACACATATATATATATATATATATATACATACACACACATATATGTCAAAATCTCATACTTTAAAAGAAACTATTACGTATTCAAAAAAAAAACTTCCCTCCTCGAGTATTTTCAGGACGGATGGTATAAGTAGCAAAACCAGTTGAACTAGTTCTATTGGTTGCAAACATTTTACAGTGAAACAAAAAATTCAGTTGCCATCGCCGGTCGTTGGAGAAAGAAGAAGGAGATATGTCATTTTCCCATGAATGGCCCTAGTACTCTGTGAAAAAAATGGAGCTAGATGGAGAAGATACAAGATAAAGACTCACGGCGAGATGGGGAAGAGGAAGATGGAGACTGAGATGGGGAAGAGAGAGAGAGAGAGATGGGGAAGAGAGAGGGGGTTGGAAGAGCGGTCCTTTCTTGGAGTGGTTATGCTTTGAGTTTTAGCAACGGTTTTAATTGTTGCTAAAACTTTCAGTAACAGTTAAAATCGTTGCTAAAATTTTAAACATGTATTTATTTATTTTTTTTTCCAAGCAGAGGATATGCAAGAAAGCATGTGATTGTGTGTGATATTGACCAAAATTAAATCAGAATACTGGTAACGTTTAATGCTCATATTTCATTTTCTCATGGCTGCTTACTTTCCAATAAAAAGCTTCTCCCATATTCTTTCTCTCTTTCACTTCACCCACTCTCTCTTCCACTTGTAATTATAAAAAAAATTATATATTTTAAAATAAAAAATAAGAGCATAATTTTAAAATATTATAAAAATAAAAAATATTACTCAATTAAAAAATATAAACAGATAAAAAAATGAGTGAGTAAATTTAATAAAGAGAATAAGGGAGTACTTTTTTCTCATAAATTTTGTAATTATATAAAATATTTTAATATTTTTAATTATATATTTTATGTTTTTAATATTTTTTAATTACGACCAATTTGACTGCAGTTCTACTATAGTGTAACTATTGACCCTTAAACTGATGTCTCGATCGATACAATGAACAGTCTCGTTTTTAAAATATTGGTGTATATATATATATATATATATATATATATATCTTGCAGTTGGCGATCAAAGTATCGTAGAATAAATCTTCGACAGGGTTCAACATCGTATCATTTAACTGAATATATCTTATTTGTAGGTAGTGTGAGAACTGGCATTCTATGCCAACATTTGATGCTCGTGGCTGAGTAATTTATTCAAAAAAAAAAAACTTCTTTAACGCATTTAGAAATTATTTTAAAGAAAAAGAAAAGGAGAGGGAGGAAGGAGGGAGGAAAACTCTGCAAGCCTGAATATAATCTTTTGAGAGGTGAACTTTTTTTTTCTATAAAATTTTTAAAAAAATTATGTATAATAATTTACTCGATATTATTTGTAGGAGTATTTATCAGTCATCAGTTTCAATTGGATTGGTTTGGTCACTTTGACCAACTAATCTAATCTAATTAGATTTAAAAAAAAATTTCATTCAATCAATGCAACCATTTTTCATAAATTCAAGTCAATTCAATCTATTCATAATCGATTTGGATTGAATCGGAGTGTTCAAAAAATTTTAAAATTGAACATTAAATTTTTTATTTAACTTTTTAGTGTTTCGTTAAAAACAAAAAAATATTATTTATAAAATTTATAACATATTTAAAGAAGAAAACTTATATGTAATTACTTATATCTTTGTTATTAAGTTCTCAAATCAAAATAAGATAAGTGTAAAGTTCTCCAATCAACATGTTAAATTTTTAATGTAAAATTTAATAGCAAAGATATAAAGAAATATAGTCTATTCCTATATTTAATATAGTAATATATTATTTAATGAGTTGGTAGATTTGGATTAAATAATTACTATGGTCATTGTGCAATTCAATCAAATTGGTTTTGCATAAATTTTATCAAAACAATTTGATTACTTGATCAATTTTAATTAGTTTTTGGTCGAATTGGATTTGATTAGTTGGATTAGAATTGGTTCTAATTAGATTTAAGCTGCCATGATTAGGAGATTTATCCATATAACATATTCAAAAAAAGAAGAAAAAGAAGAGGAACTGTTGGAAGATGCAATGCAATAGTTGCGGCTAGGAAAAGGATAGCAGACAAGGGGATAAGATGGCAATCCGCATTTCAATTCCTAAGGATCCGTTTAGTTTATGAAAACATTTATTATTTTTAGTCTTTATTTTTTGAAACACTGGAGGCCTCTTTTTAGTATTTTTAGATTTATGCCTATTTTAAGAAATATCTTTAAGAAAATATTCTCATTAAATTCAACCAAACACATTTCAAGCCCATTTTTTATTTTTAGAGAAAATAAAAAAAGAAAATATCTAAACCAAACAGACCCCAAGTATGCCACAGTAACAGGAAAGAGTTATGATTCCTTGGGATCTTAGTTATACATCTTTACATTTATTTCAGATTCTCATTACTTAACCAAGGCTCATATTTCACATAATGATAATATGAGCCTTGATTAATAGTGATTAAAATATTCATTCACATAATTTACCCTCCAAATAAATGAACATGAATTTAGATATGGCAATTTTATTAGAATATCTTACAAGTTTGAGGTCAGACATTAAATGAGAAATGTGTATGTTTTTATTTTTTGGCCAAAACATATTTTCATTAAAGGGAACAAAGTCTGACAAACATTACACCAATAGTAAAACCAAGACAAAACAACAATAAGCAAACAAATTAAAAAAAAGCAAACTAAAATACGAACATAGAACCACTACAAAAAAAAAATTTAATGGCATTTTAAATATCCAAGTTTTAGTGACGTTTTTAGAAAATGCCACTAAATCTAGCGTAATAAGCAATTTAGTGGCGTTTCCTATCAAACGTTCCCACAAACGCCACTAAATAACACAATGATATTTTTTGTGGCGTTTATAAGTGCCACAAAGTTGAAAACAAGTTGACAAAACAACAAATTTATTGGCGTTGCACTCAAACGCCACTGTACAGTGACATTTTGACCTAAAACACCACTGTGTAGTGGTGTTTGAGAAATTTAGTGGCATTTTGAGCACCAAAATGCCATTGAATATATCAATTTAGTGGCATCTCTTTTGTAAATGTCACTATATATTACCAATGTTTCCAAATTTGTAAATTCTCTTCAATTTGTCCCCAAAATGCATTTATTACATTCAACAAAATACAACAAACAACCCAATCTAGTAATAATTTGACAAATTTAAAGAAAATTAAACTAAAAACATGGTATTACATAAATTCATTTAGTCAATATAATAATCATTCAGTCAATAAAATTAACAGTTTATTGTTAATCATAAAGATACAAATTAATAAAAACCTAAGGCAAATCGTTTTCATCATCATCATCATCATCATCATCATCTTCTTCTTCTTCTTCTTCTTCTTCTTCTTCTTCTTCTTCTTCTTCTTCTTCTTCTTTTTCAGCATCTTCATTCGCTTGATTACAAGACAATGGGAAGCTGTTTACTGGTGTGGAACTATCTCTACTCCGTTGATCAAAAAGTTGCATTTATAATAAGAATTTGTAAATAAATTGTCAGTTTGAAACAAATAGATAATATAATTTTGGTAGCGTACTTACCTTTCACGCAAGATGCTGAGGAAGAAGTTGATTGTGAAAACTCTGAAAGAGCTGCATCATCTCATTATTTGCCTAGTCATATCCTCCATCTATGACCTGAGACTCAACATCTCCTCGACCTGAGACCAGAAATTCACAACCTTGGTCTATAATTCTCGAATATATTGATTGGAAGACTCGCCTACAAAGTGTGGAGTGCACCCAAGAGTAGGGCAAGGTCGAAACCCAGTCCACGCACTCGACCAGGATGCTCCTGGCTTCCTAAAGCCATAGCAAACGAGTCTTGTGTCGATATCCCAATATTCCAGTAAATGTAATAACCTGCAACTCAATTTCAAAAATTTTATCCTGCACAATTGTAATATCTTAGATTTTAAAATAGTACAGTGAACCTTCAAAGTTAAAAGATATTTTTTTGAGGAATTAAAATTTTAATTTTTGGATATATTAAGGATAAATTTGTATTTGGAAATAAAATTATAATATATTTCTTAGGATTTATTTGAAATTTTTATTTTTGATAAGAGAGTTAATTCTAATGGGAAGGGTGAGATAAGAAATGGTAAAAAAAATTGTTAAAATTTGTGTAAAAATAGGAATTTCATTACAAGTTTTTAAGGACCTAGTTGAATAGAACAAAGGAATAAAAGGACTTTCAAATATTTCAACCAAGAGTGTATGTGTGGCAACCTAGGAATAAGCCACATGGAATCCACTTACTCTCACTTTATCATTGGCGGTGGAAGACTCGCTAGAAAAAAGACAACCAAAGCTATAATTACTCTTATTTGTTTCTGTAGCTTTTCCTTCTCCTCCATTTTGTGTGCGACAGCTTGGAGAGAGCAAGAGAGTAAGCCAGAGAGAGAAAACAAAAATACTTTGATTTGCTGTCATCAAATAGAGCAACCCGAGGGAGAGAGAGTTGAACTATAGAGCTTCAGATTTTGAGTGTTAGTTCCTTCAACCAAAACTTGAACAGCACTAGTGGTGGGGGCTTGACCGAAATCAAAATTTGAAATAAGGAGAAGAGAGAGGCTGAACTTGAAGCTTGAAAATAGAAACATGCAACAGATAATGAAAACAAAGCATAAACCTCCAGTAAGTTTAAATCTTTGTTTTTAATTCATCTTTCACCTAATCTGAGGTAGCCATGAATAAATGAGTCTTAAGATTAAAACAGAATCATAGGATTGAATTGATGAGTTGGATAGAGAAACCACAGCAGATAGGGCCTAATGAAACTACTGAAAATAGGACTGATCTATCATGCTACTGATTTTATGTATTTCGGGTAATCAAATGAAGCTTTTAAAGCTTGAAATTTTTTGAGGATCTCTTGAAATCTTAATTAATCAAACTGCAAAGTTCCAAAATTGTTAGAAGATTTTAGCTTGGTGGAATAGCACAAAAATTGAACCATATTCTGTGTAGAAGCAAATTTGGGTAGTTTGGAAGTCAGCTTTGTTTAGGGGCCAAAGGACCTTATTTTGACTTGAAATTTTTATGACATCTAGCTAAGGTATTTCCATATCGTCCTACAAAATTTCATTGCATTTGGATATGGTTAGGATGGTCTGTCCAACATAAAACAATACTTACAGTAGAATTGGGTAGCTCTGGCATAAGATCACTAATGAGGTCTGTAGAGGGGACAAATGAGGGAGTTCTAATCTGAAATTTTTACCATATCATATTAACATATAAAGAAGGCTATGTACCAAGTTTCTTGAATTTTGGAGCTACATAACAATACCAGAAATTTTGCAAAATTTTGGGGCTTTGAAATTAATAGAAAAATAGAACAATGTTGGGTGCTTGGTGACCTAAGTTCTAAAATGGTGTTGCTTCCTTCTTGGATTATTTTCTAGGCCTTCTATGAGTTCTTTGGTACCTTCCTTCGGTTTAAAGTGTGGGATCCTTGCTCAGATTCGAGTTGATTGGGTGATGCTTCCTATGGCTAAATATTTTTATTTAGTGACCCTTTGCATCATAAATGAGAAAATGTAGTGTATCTAGATGTTTAGAAAATGATGAGTAATGTATGTAAGATTACATTTGGATTCATGTTGCTATTGTGCTTGTGTGGAATGATGAAATATAAATAGTTTTAAAATTTGTGTGGTTGTGTACACATAACTATATTTCCTCATAAATGGAGTGAAGAGAATAATTCCAATGTGTGCATATATGTTTGTATATATTCATAAGTTACATTGGTAAACAAGGAAGAGCTAGGAAGTGTGTATGTACATATGCACTCTATTATCCCTTGGAAATGTGAAAGAGAGATATATGTGTTGTGTGTGTATATATATATATATACATATACATGAAAACACATAAAGCTTTATGTCTTAAAGATAGAAAGATACATGTATATATATATATACCTATAACCAATGAATGTATATAATTCTCTAATCATGAGATATATGTATATACACATACATTATACCATTTTGCAAACTCCTTCTTTAGAAGTTTGACCTTGGCAAAGATATATATAAACATACACACACATAGTTATCTTAAACTTGTATTTAAAGTTGCAAAGTTGAAGGTCTTTTGTGAATTAACTTCATTAAGATGTGATGCAATTGTATGAAGAATATCAATAGGTTTTGTAATGCAATATGGATGATGAGATTGTGATAAGGATTGTGAGTTATTTGTGAATTGAGTTGAGATGTGGTATATCCTGATTGTTGAACTTATTCATCTATGGAAGATTGATTTAAGTTGTGGATGGATATTGTTTAATGATATGAGATCTTGAATTATGATTGTATTTGCGTTTGAGAAAGAAAGAAAAGTCATGGCGATGCACCCCATGGAAAAAAAATCTATATGGAGCCATAAGTGTGGAGAGCTATAAATGGAGCAATAAGGGTAGATGTGGGGGACTGCGAGTAACATTCCAAAGGTTCCCTGGACGATCTGGTTGATATGGGAAATGTATGCAATTGATTGCATTATTTCATGTTATGGATTACTTATGTTATGTTGAAATGTAATTAATATATTTGCGTTATTGAGAATTATTGTTGATTATATTGTATCGTGTTATAATTGGGTTATGAATGATTGCTACATGTTATCAATATGATGCATGATATCCATTTTTCATCATAGTGTTTTGTTGTCCCTTCACTGGGCAAGTGGATTTTTCATACCCTCCTATTAACATTTTTTAAATTTGATAGATAAAGGCAAGTATTCATTTAGGGAATAATGGATTCTCAGTTCAAGACCCCACTTGATTTCAGGGATGATTTAAATCATGTCCTTGTGTCTTTTATTTTAATACTCTAGAGTTGCTTTGTGATCACCTAGGTAACCTAGGATTTGAATTTTTGACCTTATTGATTGATGAGATGATGTAAATAAATGATGCAACTATATTGAAGGTTATGTTTTTAATTTCTTATTTAATTTACTATTGTGATGAAATGAATAAAAGACATTGAATGATATAATTCTTTGTAACTGACTAAATGAAATAAAGATTTCTTTCATTGAATATTTAATTCTATCTATTTATTTTTTAGTAAGACATATTCTGGTATGATAAAATAGAATAGGTTCTGAGGTGAGATTAGGCTCACTCTCGTGCCGATCATGTGCCTTGAGTGGGACATGACAAAATGGTATTAGAGCATCAATTTTAGTCTCCTATGGATCATGGAGCAAGGTGATCTTGGTGGGGCCTCTCCCTATCGTCATGAACCACGGCATGATTGTGGAGTAGGGTTCCACTAAAGGCCCTATAGGTGTTGTTGGTGTTTATTCTTTAATGTCATATTCCTTTAAATTGTTTATGAGGTATTCTATGAATTAAAGGTGTGTAATTGTTCATTTGTAGATTCTTGAGGCCTCTAAATGCATTTTAGAGAAGCTCTTTAGTACTTACTCGAGTTGAAATTTTATGAGTAAGTTGTTATATGAGGTCACTATCCATGATCAAATATCCAGGGATGTCTCGAGATTGGAAGGAAGGTGAGATGAGACTTAAGGGGTTGTTTTACTTAGGTAAAGGGGGAAATTACCAAAAGATAGAAAGCTAAATTCTTATAATGAGGGTAAAGAAAATTGTAAAATATTCAATTGAAAAGAATCCTTAAGTGATACAAGGTGCAAGGTTGAGAAGGAAATTTCTAGGAGGAACGGATCTTTCTATTTAAGAGCTATCTTAGGGAATTGTAGATGTACTGAAACCTAGATAACAATAATTAAATAACGAGAAGAAGAAGTGGGGTAGGTGTGAAATTAGTGTCTTGAGTGTGAATAAACATTGAAGGAGCCATGAAATCTTGAAGGAATATTTAAGACACGGTATGTTCCATGAAACACCTATGGTTTTAAAGATAAGAATTTTTGTGGAATGGTATGAACATTGGGGTAGAAAGAATCTAAATCATGATTCTCAAGCCTTAGTGAGAAATTATCCAAGATGAACTTCAGTTAAGTTTGAATAGACATAAAAATTTGAGTGTAGCATGATTGTGTAAGGATTAGTCTAATTTATCTTCAAAATGGTCATTTAGGTCTCAAAGATACTCGTATATGTTATAGTTAGGAAAATATAGGATGTTTGGATTATTGAAGAAATATAATGAGTTCTTTATAAGTGAGGTGATATTCTTTTCCTACATTCATTCATTAGAAAATTGTTGTATTTTTTAATATAGTTGGTTAGCATATTCTTGGGAAGGGCTAGTTAAGAATTTGATGGATAATATAAACTGATAAGTTAAGAAGCTAGATATGAAAAAGTTTCCAATTGTGAGAGTAGTCAAGTGCTGTCATTTCCAAAATAAGTTTACTTGCTAGAATGAGAGGGAGATGCAAGAAATAGCCATACTTATTTAGCAATTGAAGTTGCTGAGTATTGAAGCTTGGAGAGAGAATCTAATACCTAAGGACTTAGATGAATTTCTTAGTAAATCTTTTAGAAAAGTCTTGAATAAGGATGAATTTGGAAGGATGAATTTAAGTCATGGATGATGTGTGCCTATTTTTGAATTAGTGGGAGAGATGAAACAAGTGAGTAAAAAAAATGTAAAATGTTGGGTTTTGAAGATAGGAACTGCAAATATTAAGTAATGGTAAGACCTAGAGGATTAATATTTATAAATGGGATTTTACACAACTTAATTAGATGAGAAGTTAATTTGTAGATGTTAGAAGTGGCCTTGTGTTACACTTGCCCTCTTTTAAATTTGTTTACCTAGACCAAGATTGGGAATTTTGATGTTGGTTTATGATGTCTCTTTACTTTTATGAGTTGATTATTAAGTAGAGTTATGTGGGTGAAATTTGTGAACTCAAAGAGAGAAGATACTTGAAGAGATCTAAATCCTTTGAAGCAAAGCATCTATTCAATGGAGATAATAGGAACTAGTACAAGTTCTGGAAGAACTCTTTATCAAAGGTAACTGATTACATTTCTTAGTTAAAAGGAAAACACTAAATGAGTATTTCATGGTTATAATTGGAAAATCCTTGGGAGATGCAAAGGGTGCTTTCACTAACAAGTGTGTGGCATTGAAATATTCCTTAAATTATGGAGAGATGGACTCGTATATTGAATAAGGAATAATGGTTAATAAAGTTTGCAATTTGGGTTGTGTCAGATTACTATCTTATATAGTGAGAAGTATTAGATCTATTAATTAATCAATAGAGATTTTATAAATTTGTTTACTTAGATTAAAGTTGAGTCTTTAAATTTATTTTGGAGTTAAGGGCAAAAGAATTTCCTTGTAGAATTTTGGTTTCATCTCAGGTGTTGGGTAAGTTTATTTGATTTAGGAATACGAATGTAAATCAAGTTGGTGGTAACATAATAGTTAAGAGAAAATAGAGAAAAGATTTACTAGTAACTTGAGAACTACATGGCCTAGTAGTACAGGTGATTCTTTTGTATGATGTCAAGTGATGCCATAGGAAGATGGTTGCGAGATAATGATTTTATAATGTCGGGAGCATAGTTAGACCTAGACATATAATTCTAGTCTTCCGCTTAGTTAAAGTCTAGTTTGTTACTGATTTTAATAGAAAATTCTAGAGACATAGAGGGCAATGTTGTGATTCATAAATCAGTTAAGAGTGGCTAGGATGAGCTTTAACATCAAGATAGGAGTTGTTACGTCAGAAGGAGTGCAGGAAGTTGCTTTAAAAGTTATAATAGGGATGCTGGATGGTAATGTTCGATTGTTTTGAACATTTCGGACTAGTATGGTAAAAGAAGTGGACATTAAGATATGTTTATGTTCTTATTACATTACGGTTGAGTGATTGAAGTCTCTAAACATTGAGATTCTTGAAGGAACTTCAAAAATGTAATAAACTTGTCCAAAGGAAACAATTTTCTAGTTGCTACTTCAATAGTTTCATATTGTCCAGGGTAAATAGTTTAAAAACCTTCAAGATAATAACTACCAAGGAGTAAGAGGGAGAGTTTGAAGATATTGCTTCAAATGTTGATCTTTGAATATGGTCGAGTATCAAAATTCGAGGATCGAACTTTTTTAAGGAGGGGAAGTAGTAATATCGCATATTTTAAAATAGTACAGTGAATCTTCAAAGTTAAAAGATATTTTTTTGAGGAATTAAAATTTTAAATTTGGATATATTAAGGATAAATTTGTATTAGGAAATAAAATTATAATAGATTTCTCAGGATTTATTTGAAATTTTTATTTTTGGTAGGAGAGTTAATTCTAATGGGAAGGGTGAGATAAGAAATGGTAAAAAATAAATTGTTAAAATTTGTGTAAAATTAGGAATTTCATTACAAGTTTTTAAGGACCTAATTGAATAGAACAAAAGGAATAGGAGGACTTTCAAATATTTCAACCAAGAGTGTATGTGTGGCAGCCAAGGAATAAGCCACATGGAATCCACTAACTCTCACTTTATCATTGGCAGTGGAAGACTTGCTAGGAAAAAGAAGATCAAAGCTATAATCATTCTTAATTTTTTTTGTAGCTTTTCTTTCTCCTCCATTTTGTGTGTGACAGCTTGAGAGAGCAAGAGAGTAAGCCATAGAGAGAAAACAAAAACAACTTAATTTGCTGTCATCAAATAGAGCAACCTGAGGGAGAAAGAGTCGAACTATAGAGCTTCAGATTTTGAGTGATAGTTCCTTCAACCAAAACTTGAACCAGCACTGGTGGTGGGGCTTGACCAAAATTAGAATTTAAAATAAGGAGAAGAGAGAGGCTAAACTAGAAGCTTGAAAATAAAAACACGCAGTAGAGAATGAAAACAAAGAATAAATCTCTGGTAAGTTTAAATCTCTTGTTTTAAATTCATCTTTCACCTAATCTCGGGTAGCCATGAATAAATAAGTCTTAGTTAGATTAAAATTGGATCACAGGATTGAATTGATGAGTTTAACAGAGAAAACACAATAGATAGGTGTCGAACTGAGAAGAAAACATGAAACTACAGAAAATAGGACTGATCTGTCATGTTACTAATTTTGTGTATTTTGGGTAATCAAATGAAGCTTTTAAACATTGAAATTTTTATGAGGGACTCTTGAAATTTTAATTAATCAAATTGAAAAGTTTCAAAATTGCTAGAAGAGTTTAGCTTGGTGGAATAGCACAAAAATTGAACCATATTTTGTGCATAAGCAAATTTGGGCAGTTTGGAAGTCAGCTCTGTTTTAGTGGCCAAAGGACCTTATTTTGACTTGAAATTTTCTAGCTAAGACATTTCCCTATCGCTCTGCAAAATTTCATTGCATTTGGATATGGTTAGGATGGTTTGTCTAGCATAAAACAATACTTATAGTAGAATTGGGTAGTTCTGGCATAGGATCACTAATAAGGTCAGTAGAGGGGCCAAATGAGGGAATTGTAATCTAGAATTTTTACCATATTATATTAACATATAAAGAAGGCTTTGTACCAAGTTTCATTAATTTTGGAGCTACAAAACAATACTAAAAATTTTGTAAACTTTGGGCTTCGAAACTAACAGAAAAATAGAACAATGTTGGGTGCTTGGTGACCTAAGTTCTTAAACAGTATTGTTTCCTTCTTGGATTATTTTCTAGGCCTCCTATGAGTACTTTGATACCTTCCTTTGATTTAAAGTGTTGGAGCCTTGCTCAGATTAGAGGTGAGTGGGCGATGCTTTCTATGACTAAATATTTTTATTTAGTGACTCTTTGCATCATAAATGAGAACATGTAGTGTATCTAGATGATTAGAAAATGATGAGTAATGTATACAAGATTACATTTGGATTCATGTTACTATTGTGCTTGTGTGGAATGATGAAATATAAATAGTTTTAAAATTTGTGTGGTTATGTACACATAACTATATTTCCTCATGAATGGAGTAAAAAGAATAATTCCAATGTGTGCATATATGTTTGTATATATTCATAAGTTACATTGGTAAACAAGGAAGAGCTAGGAAGTGCGTATGTACATATGCACTCTATTATCCCTTGGAAATGTGAAAGAGAGATATATGTGTTGTAAATATATATACATATACATGAAAACACATGAAGCTTTATGTCTTGAAGATAAAAAGATACATCAGTATATATATATACCTATTACCAATGAATATATATAATTTTGTAATCATGAGATATATGTACATACACATACATTATGCCATTTTGCAAACTCCTTTTTTAGAAGTTTTACCTTGGCAAAGATATATATATATAAACATATACACACAAATAATTATCTTAAACTTGTATTTAAAGTTGCAAAGTTGGAGGTCTTTTGTGAATTAACTTTATTAAGATGTGATGCAATTGTAAGAATAATATCCATGGGTTCTGTGATGCAATTGGATGATGAGATTGTGATCAGGATTATGAGTTATTTGTGAATTGAGTTGAGATGTGGTAGTATATCCTGATTGTTGAACTTATTCATATATGGAAGATTGATTTAAGTTATGGATGGATATTTGTTTGATGATATGAGATCTTGAATTGTGATTCTGTTTGCGTTTGAGAAAGAAAGGAAAGTCATGGTGGTGCACCCTTTGGAAAAAGAAAATCTATATAGAGCTATAAGGGTAGAGACCTATAAATGGAGCGATAACGGTGGATGTAAGGGGCCGCAGGCAACATTCTAGAGGTTCCCTGGACAACTCAGTTGGTATGAGAAATGTATGCAATTGATTATATTATTTGCTTTTATGAATTACTTATGTTATGTTGATATGTGATTAATATATTTAGGCATTGTTGAGAATTACTCTTGATTATATTGTGTTGTGTTATAATTGGGTTATGAATGATTACTACATGTTATCATTATGATGCATGATATCCATTTTTCATCATAGTGTTGTGTTGTCCCCTCACTAGGCAAGTAGTTTGCTCATACCTTCCTATTAACATTTTTCAGGGAATAATGGATTCTCAGTTCAAGATTCCACTTTATTCTAGGGATGATTAAAACCATGTCCTTGTATATTTTATTTTGATACTGTAGAGTTGCTCCGTGATCACGTAGATAACCTAGGATTTGAATTTTTGTCCTTATAAATTGATGAGATGATGTAAATAAATGATGCAACTATATTGAATGATATGTTTTTAATTTCTTATTTAAAAGACATAGAATGGTATAATTCTTTGTAACTGACTGTTTATGACTAAATGGAATAAGGATTTCTTTGATTGAATTTTTAATTCTATCTATTTATTTTTTAGTATTTCATATTATGGTATGATAAAATGGAATAGGTTTCGAGGTGAGATTAGACTCACTCTAGTGCCGGTCATGTGCCATGATTGGGACATGACAACAATAAAAACAATATCAACAAAATGATAATTCAATAAAATCAACTATTAATTTAGAAATTTAGATAGAAAACAACTTACACTAATCGCTCTGCCTTCATCACTGATGAATGAGCTATCTTTCCTCTTATGTGTCACAATCCATAGTTCTGCTCTATTGGTGGGCCTTCCACACTCAACAGCCTACAGAGTTGACGTCAGTTAATTATGAAATAAAATGATATATTTTTATTTGAAAATATGTTTGCCATCTCGGCTCCTTTTCAAGCCAAACTCTTAGTGCCTCAAGTATGATTTAGCGTTTAACACTGTCTGCTTGCCTTATTTTTTGCAGCCTTCTCCTAACAATTTGATAAAATGTTTTATTATTATATTGACAAAAAGTAATGTAAACAATAGTGTTTCAAGGTACTTTTACCAAATAATATGGGTCATTTCAGTGCCTAACGTATGATGGCCAATCTTCCCATGAAACTCCTTCCGAAACATCTGCTGCTATTTCATCTCTTGTTTTTGTCCTGTTGTCATGAGCCTTATAGAGATCCGAGCGCCCGTTCTTCCAATGGACACCAACTTTTTTGATGATAAATTTTTTCTCTTTGGCACTATTAATAACGAATCTGGTCAAAAAAACAAAAAAAATTAGTTAGGATATATATATATATATAATTAAAATAATAAATCAATATTTATAAATTATTACCGCTATATCGTTTGTAAATACTAATTTCTTATACTTGCGTGGAACTTTCTTCCACTCCGGGTAAGATAAAGGTAGCAAAATAAAATTACGTCCTACATTGCCCAAAAAAATAATAGGACCTTTGCATCTTCTCTAATTGACTGTACAATATCATTCCATTGTATTTTAACTTTTCTTTGAATCGCCTATAAATCATTTACTGTTATTCACTCAGTAAGCTCAACCTCATTTTCATCTGTAAGAATTGAAAATTTATTAGCTTACAGAAATAATATTTTATCTTGGAGCTTGTTCAAATCATCAACATTTAGAACTTTACTGCACAGTTGTTCTATCTTGGTAATGTCTTTCTTATAGCTAATGGCATAAATTGCTCCATGAGAATATGAACATCGTGACTCTTCAATTTGAAAAGTTTTGGCTGCCTCAAATCCACACATCTAGAGATATTTTGGAATAATCTTCATAAACAATAATATTTTTTAATATCTTCAAGAACAAATATTTTTTTGTTTGCATTATTCATGGTGAACACCGTCGGAGGATATCTACAAGTTTTATTAGGCCAAAGATCTTATGTAATACTCATTTCTTGTAAATCTTTTCTTGCATTTAAGTGATCTTTGGACTTTTCAAACTAATTAAGCAGTGTGAAAACAACATTATCACAAACATTTTTCTCTATATGCATCACATCCAAGTTGTGACATAACAAGTTGTTCACCCAATATGGAAGTTCAAAGAATATGCTCTTCTTACGCCATTGTTAATGCTCGCATTTGCATCACTAACCCCTCTTACCCTTTTCCTCTGTCCCTCACTATCCACATCTTTTTGAAACATCACATTAATATTAGAAAGTTGACTAACAATGTCAGAACCAATCAATTTTGTAGGTGAACCTTTCTTCTCTATTGTACCATCAAATCTGCTTCATAAAACCGGGAAAATACTTATGTCCATATAATAGCTGCATGCATTTTAAACATCTCCTTCTTATAAGCATCATATGTTTCAACATTAATCGTCCACAACACTTTCAACTCCTCTATCTATAAATAGACATCAATATCATTACCCGAAGCTCCCTTCCCTGGAATAATCATTGATAGAATAAGAGAGCTATGTTTCATACATATCCATGGAGGGAGATTGTAAGGTATTGGAACCATAGGCCAAATGTTGTAACTTGTGCTGAAATTCCCGAATGGATTGAAACCATCAATTGCTAACCTAAGACGAACATTACGAGTATCCGAAGCAAATTAGTAATTTGTCATATTAAATATTCTCCAAGTTTCTGAGTCCCTTGGATGTCTGAGTAACCCATCAGCATAATGATGAACTCTTCATTTCTAAAAGTGAAAAGCCATATTATTACATAAGTTTAGAAATATAAATTTCCATATATTATGAAGTAATGAACATTCCAAAGAAATAAGAATCGACCAACTCTCAACTATCTTCTTATTCTATTCTATCAAACCAATAGGGCATAAGATTTAGCTACCACGAAGAAAAGTATTAAACCCAAAAGATCAATCTTTTTCCTTATATCGAATTCTTGAGAGCATTAAGCCAAGCTTTGAGCAACTTTAATGTTCAAAAGAACTCTATTTATTAGTTTACATCAGAAAGAGAGGGATAAGATACACTAAGCCAATGGGCAGGAAAATTGAGTCAATCAAATCAGTCCTCAAAACCCAGAAAGATAATGCCTAAAAATCCCAAGGTTACCAAGAATTAATCAAGAAACCAAATTAATGCAACAATAGAATCCCAGAACAACTCCATTTAATTTAAAATTTAATTAGTCATCTGACAAAGGAGAGGAAAGGAGTACCCTTATTTCAAAGAAAGATAATGGCATTAAAGAGAATGCCAATCTATCTCAAGAAGAAGAAAAGTCTCAAGAAGAAAAGTTGCATCATGAGAATGAGCCATCAAGCAACAATGTTAATCTTCCAAAGGATTTGAGGTATGCCAAAAGTCATCCTAAGAAACTCATCATTGAAGATGCATCTCAATGGGTACTCACTCGAAATCTTCTTCTGCCTATGGATTATGCCTTACATTGGTTATATCTTTTGCTAATCTAAGAAAATTGTCGTGCTATCATATACTCTAATTTCAAAATGGTATATCTTATATGAGTATATAATTTCCATTTGTTGTGATATATATCCTGTTATAATATCTTTTGTTATTATCTTTAAAAGGATATATATGTTGCTTCTACTATACTGCATCTTTTTCTACATCTTATGCTTTTTGACGCAAAATTTGTTTTTCAAAATAAAAGGATTTAGAAATTCTTTTTGCTAAAGGTTTCTGATAATCTTTTCATAGAATCATTTTTTTAAGAGTTTATTTCAAAAATTGTTTTATCATGTTGAAGCAAAATTCGTTTTCAAAAGAAAAGCATTTAGAAATCCTCATTTCAAAAGATTTTCATCTCATATGCTTCTTATGGTATTAATCATTAAAGAAGAATGATTTCTCTACAAATCTTTGGATTTCATGAAGGCATAGCATTCTTATTGAACATCTCCATTGTTTGAGAATTATGAACTAACCCGTCAAGGACCCAAATTATTTTGGTACCTAAGAATAAGAGTCACATTGTTTTGTGAGGAAAAGAATTCTCAATCTTGAGGATGAAGGACTCAACAATGAAGATGGTGATTCTAATCAAGCATGCACACTCAAAACATTGTTGATGAAGAAGCCTAAAGATAAGAATGACTTGTTCAAAAGGATAGTCAAACAATACAAGCTTGAAACCTTCATCAAGGATCAAATAGTCAAGGGTTGCAAAATAAATTGTCTATACGCCAAGACAATTCTTGGATAAACAAGCTCTTGCAAAAGAAAGGTAAGAACGATCAGTCGATTGGATAAAAGAGTTTTGAGATATATGATTACACATCTCAAAATGGATATTTTATTGAATATGCTTGACTGATCTTCTTTAAATATATGTCCTTTGTACTTTGGCCTTAATGATTTATATTTCTTCTATTGTGATGATATATATTATATATATCCTGCTTATAATATTTTACATCTTGAATAGGTATATAAATTGCTTCCGTTGTGCTGAAATCTATCTTATCCTTTATGAAGCAAATTTGTTTTGAAAAAGGACTTTAAAAATGCTTCCGCTATGTTAATATGTTTTATCATAGGAAGCAACATTCTTTTTGACAAAGAAAAGATTTTAAAGATCTCTTTTGTTGTTGATGACAAAGGGGATAAAAAATATTGATGTTTGATGTATGGATTATGAAATATATCCTTGAATATATCTTATTATACTAATCCATATCTATTGCTTCCTTGGATGAAACGTTTCCAAATTCCTTTTTAGGCAAAATGTTTTAGAAAAATATCATGAAACTCTTGAATTGCTTCCACTATGCTGAAATTGCTTTGCCATATTGAAGCATTATCTGTTTTGAAAAGAAAAGGATTTGAATATCCTTATTTCAAATTACTTCTGCTATATGCTGAAATGTTTTTATACATATAAGCAGAAATTGTTTTCAAAAGTTTTGAAAAAGATTGAATATCACTTCTTTCAAAATATTATAATGCAGAAATTTCCAAAAGGTTTCATATCAAACTTCTGCAGTTATAATGTTGAAAAATTGAATTTCCCGTATCCTCATTCAAAACCAATTTCAAAGGAAAAGGGATGTGAAATTCAGGGGGAGCTTTGTCTCTGTTGAATATATATAAATATTCTTGAAAAAGAATACATTTTGAAAATTGGATATTCATTATTCTTTTTCAAATTACGCAAAGTTTAAAGGGGAGTCTAAAACTCTTTCAAGCTTTATCTTTTGGCTCATTTTATTTGACATGAGAAATTTTTCTAAAAATTATTTTTACATGTCAATGAAAACAATGATAAGTTTTGATGTATCCTAACCCCATACTATATTGACATCTTTTGACATCTTGGCTTCAAGAAGGTATATTCCTTAACCTCTATATATTAAGTTCTTTATACCTTTTTGTTGATGTCAAATAGGGGGAGAAGAAACGTAAGAGAAATATGTATATGTACTTATTACATAGTTTTCATTATCTTGTGATATATATTTTTCTTTGGTGATTTGTCATCATCAAAAAGGGGGAGATTGTTGACTCTAAGGCTTTATGCCATAAGTTTTGATGATGACAAATGTATTTGAAATGTAGCATTGATATATATATAAAAGTTAATTATCATATATATGCTACAAGTATTTAAGCATGACTGTGTTATTTAATGTGCAATGTCTTATACATTAATCATGTTATTTATCATGAATTGAACTGATCATTTGGTTTGCAAGTAAGATATATTTTATAGGTTGGTTCAAAACAAGAAGAGTGAGAATTGGATTGAAGAACAAGGAAAAGCAACATCATGTCTCACTCAAGGAAAGCAACATGCAAGGATAAAGCTCCAAGAAATGAAGAACTAGAAGAATTGACGTCTTGGAAGCTTGGATGCATCAAGTTAGTCTATGTGTTTACATTAGGTATATTCTAAATAGGCTAGTATACTTGTGCAACTCAATTATTTAGATTTGCATACATTGGCTCAAGCATTTTGAACAAAAAGATAGTGAGATATGAAGTTTTACAAAAGTTAGTTTTTGACCTTTGGTCACTCTTTATATCATATCTCCTAAATAGAAAGTCATTTTTTCAAGTATCTTAATCTCATTTGATAGTGGACTCAAAGAGCTTTCCAACAGTATATTATTTATTTAAAATGGAGTCCAAATGAGAAAGATATGACCTTTTAATCTAAACTCTGAAAAACTGAAAGTTGACTTGGCTGTACTCAAGAATTATTTTATCCTGACCTTCAGTCAGTATTTTGATCATATCTTTTAAACAAAAAATAATTTTTGAGTGAAACTTATCTCATTTGAAACTAAACTCCAAGAGCTTTCCAATGATATATTATTTGTTTAAAAAAGAGTTCAAATGAGAGAGTTATGAATTTTTAAAGTGAGCTTAAAAGTTCCAAGTTAACAGGATTTTTGACAGAGAGCAATCAGTCGACTGATTGACCAAGATCAGCCGACTGATAGCCCAGAAATACTCTCTAACGATCATATTTTTGTGTCTAACAGATATATTGAGTTATCAGTCGATTGATGGCCTTACAATAGTTGACTGATTACACCTGGACTGCATTTTTAAGTATAGTAACGGCTATAAATGGCTATATTCTAATGGAGCCTATATATATGACCTTAGATACACATTTTTATGTTAGAACTCAGTACTACAATGATATATTAACATGTTCTATCATCTTTGAGAGAAATCCAAACATTCGTGAGTCAATCTAGCATATTCTCTATCATTAGAGTTATTAGAGCTTCATTCGTATTCATTTACTCTTTAGAGAGAGTTTCTCTGCATTGTTGATTTTGATCAACACATATATTATTCTGAGTTAAGGTTCACAAGTACCGGTGTTGAAAGAACTTGCTTTGGGTTAAGGAGGAGCCCGGATTCATAAATTCTCCGTTGTGGTTTCGCAAATACCCGAATTGAATTTGCGTGGTTGTAGTGATTTGCAAATACCCGGATTAAACTTGCAATTATAGTGAAAATACTCAAGTAGTCTCTTGAGGACTGGATGTAGGCTTGGGATTAGCCGAACTAGTATAAATCTCTGAGTTTGCTTTCTCTATCCCTACTCTATTTACATTTGAAGTTAATTAATCAATGCTTTGTATTTATTTTTGATTTATACCTCAAGCATTAATTAATTTGTATAGATTTATATTTGCTCCTTAATTCCTTGCACTATAAACTTATTCATCTTGATAACACTTTGATTTTCTGAATTAAATTATTATCTTTAGCATTGTCCAATTTCAGAAAATCATTTTAACTTCCAATTAAGTTTTGTGAAAATTTTTGTAAATCCCAATTCACCCCCCTCTTGGGATCCAACCATTACTTTCAAGATAGACTAAACCTAAAATTGCTAACAATAAAAAGAGCACTTTCAAGACAGAAAATGCTTATGATATTATTCCATGGCTACTGACAAAGTTGATGAAGTGTTTTAATCAAGGAAACTAAAGCGAGGGAAGTCTCCTTCAGGAATTATGGAGCAATAAGGAGAGGCACAACGAAAGGGGGTTGCTGTCATGGTCGACAATGAGAGTCACACTAGACGGCTACCAGTAGAGTGACAAGAAGAGGCACGACAAAGAGAGGCTACTGTCGAAATGAAAAGTTATGCCGATTTAGGGATTTGAAGTTAGGTTGTGGCATAAAAAATGCCACAACATTATGGTTTTAAAAGATAAATGCCACAACATTTTGTGGCATTTTACAGTAAAACGCCACAACTTTGTGGCGTTTAACTCACTAAAACACCAAAAATTTATGGTGTTTCTTACGTAAACGCCACTAAATTTAAATATAATGGCATGTTTTTGTAAATGCCACTAAGGAACAACCACTATATGACTATTTTTCTATAGTGAATGATATCGGGCATTTTTATATACTTTTTAGTCCCTATTTTAGTCCTTTTTGCCTCTTTAATTTTGTCAATTCTCTAATTTTATTATGTTTTGAAATTTGTTGGGTATAAACTATTTATGGATTAAATGTGCTTCAATTTTATATTTTCAGAACTTGAATTGCATAATGCTCAATCTAATTCCTACAAATCTCAATTTTGGAGAGAAAAGTGTTGACATGGACAAAGATGATGATTTGGATGCTAATGTGGCACTTTTTGGATAATGCAGATGCTGACTAGGATATGCTGGATGTGGGGCCCACTTGAACTCTTATTGAATGCCATGTAGTCAGAATTTGAGGGCAGAAACATTAAATTTCGTAGGTCAGAATATCATGGCTGAAATATTAATTTTGCCATGATATTCTACTGCTGTTCTGCTGCTATTTGTCACTTTCTGCTGCAGAAATATTAATTCTGCTGCTGCCATACCTATCTGCTGCTGCAGGAACATTAATTATGCTGCTGTTTTGCTGTCAAAGTGCTGCCACATCATGGAAGAAGCATCCAAGAAAGCATCTAGGGTAGAATATTCTAAGGCATTGAAGGGGCATCAGTTTTTAGAGAAAGAGAACACTTTTATTTTTGTAACCAGACTTAGAAAATTCGCAGCTCTCTCTTCCTCTCTGTTTTTGATTCTGTTGTTTGCTGTTTTGCTCTCATGGAGGGCTAAGTTTTCATTGTAATTAGTCACTAGACCACTGGGATGTTGTAGCTTGAACTAAGAATGTAAGCTAAGTATTTTATTCTCCATTTTCATCTCATTTCGTTTCTGTTTTGCTGTCATGTTTATTTTGCTGTCAAATTCTGATTAGAGCTTGAGAATGTAACATAAACATGACTTATATATAAGACATAACCTTGCTTGACTGATTAGGAAAGTGAGGAGGGCGAAATGACTAGTTAGATGATATATTTAACTTGGTTTGGTTGAGATTTTCCACTAAATGCATCTAATTATAGTAGAGAGATGTTCTTGACTGTAATTAGTAGCATTAAATTCTAGATGTTATTTTAGAACCATTTTCATAAAGAACCAAACAATGGAATGAGAATAAAATTGAATTAATGAGTTAGGTAATGATAGTTACACTCCCATGAATCCTAGTGGCTGATTACATAGTCTCTTTACTGTCAATATCTTGCAATTTCTGCTACTGCTGCTGTTACTGCTGTTGCTGCATATTTTGCTGCTGTTGTAGTATTTAATTGCTGTTCTGTTTTGTTTATTTTGTTAGTACTGCTACAAAACCCCCCCACGTTTATGTACTCTTAATTAGTGTTTAGGTGTTTAGAACGATTAATTAGTATCAAGAAGTGAGGCTCCTTAAGTGAATACGACCTGGGGATCACTATACTGCAAATTGCCACAAATTCAATTCTGGGCGATTTGGCATCGTAGTGGCGTGAACCAGTGAACCATTATGGTAGATTTGGCTAGTCAATTTGCTGCCAAATCCTCAACACGACTTAACCAGCAAAACTCCATATTAGGGAATCCAGAGGCCAACAATGGAATATCCTCCACAACCACTGAGCTGCACTAGTCCCTGATAGAAGGCTTTCCATTAATAGTGCCAATCAAATCTTCATAGTCATGATCGAGGTAAGATTGTTCAAACCTAGAGATTTAGCAAGACTAAGAGCTTTCAATAGTGCCACAACCTCCACCATGTAGCTTGAATTCACATATACCTTTTCATAGTAACCATGTAACATAGCCCCATGACAATCTCTAAAATAATCCCAATCCCTATATCGTATACCTAAATGTGATGTCTGTGAAAAATAAATGGGAGTGTCTACCTAGGTTTTAGGTTCTAAGGGTAAAATTAGGAAAACCTTTAATTGACAAGGATAAGGCCAAACATAGAGACCAAAGGGCTCATGAGTCTATTTGTGCATAGGGAAGGTGTTAGGCACCCCGTGACATCTGTTCAAAGAATGGTTACCTTGATGTGACTTTTTAAAAGGTTTCATGTAGCTTTTAATGATTGAAAAGTTAAACCAATGGTGGTTAAATTAATGAGACTTGACTTAGGGCAAAACCTAGGGTCCTACGTATCCCATTGAAGGAGATCATAGTCAACATTGAGACGCCCTGATTTAGGTTCGTGACCTACACAGAGGTGATTTCCACTTTACCTCCATAAACCTAGAACAATCGACCAAACCAATTAAAGGAAATCCACTTATTAAACAACAAAATATACCTGTTAATTATAAAGAAACAATTGATTCATTCATTCATCCAAATTCCATAGTTCACAATATTACCAAGTTCATAACTTTCCCATTTCGAAATACATTACCATCCATGAAAGGAGATATTGTAGAACAAGGCTACCAACTAAACAAAGAATGATTCATCCTAAACATTTGCAATTATGAATACAATCAACACAACCTAGATGCTTTATTCAACTACAGAGCAATGAAACCTTAACCTAAGACGATAATACCTTATTCGCTAACCCCGAAAGCCAACAAGGAGGAAGACTCGTAGACCCTTCTACTCCTCATGCAGAGGCTTGCCCACTAACACAAGATTTGCAAATGGTGTATAAAAGAGGAGTGAGTATAAAATACGTAGTGAGAAATATTTCTACAAAAGGAAAGGACACATTACAGTGTACCATTTGCAGGAATGAGACTCTAGTATGGTCCCATCATTAACCACAACCCATACCATCCATCCATTATGCAAACCACATCTATAGAACACACATAATCCATGACTCACATAATCCACATCCAAGCTTTTCCACCACAGATAAATAATCATTCAAAAATTAAACCATCACAAATTCACATAATATGAAAAAAAGAGAAATTTCACATTATTCCACATCCATAACAAGTACATACAATTTCCACATTGCCTCACAGGCTTCCTTATTGCCACTTTAGGCATATCATATCCATAAAGTTCTCGTATCTTCACAGTGGTATCCACAAGAGATTTAATCCAGCACAATAAGTTAACATTAAGTCCCCATGAGCCTTCCTCGACAGATTTAGTGTTGTCCCATCACAATAATTCATTCCATGCCCCTATAAGTTTTCCAAATAGTGCACTACTACAGCATCATCAATCACACATACCATATTTCATCCACAAACACAATCACAAGTTTCACATCACACACTCAAGTAAAAGTGATGATACATCTATAATGCAAACATACCATTATAATTCACAAGAACCGAGCTCAGCATTACACAACTTACTACTCTATATATTGTGACATCAAAATGAATTGATTTCATATATATGTTATTCCTTCCCAATAATTCAATACCATATATATGTTGTATCATCTCAACATTTAATACCATATATTAATTGCAACCACATTCACAAGATTCACACGGCACATTTAAGTAAAAATGATCACAAATTCATATAGTAAACACACCATATGAAATCATAAGTACCATTCTAATTTCTTATACCCATTTTCCGTTTGAGTTACATTTACGTTACCAACTCCAATCCAACAACATCCCAAACATACAACCAACACATATCATAAGGATTCCAAAAATATGGAAGGAATAGATTTTATCATAAAAATTACATTAAGGTAGTGGTTATTCCCTCACCATCCATAATCACATAATTTACACTTATGTGTATTCACGTGAGCATTTACACATCCAATAATAATACTATTACATTAAATTTTCAAGTTTACATTGTCACGACCCAATTTGGGTAAGTGACCGGTAATAAATTACAGGTGCACAACTGCACATAAGTACATTTCATTAAATAGCAATCATCTCAAGTGGTTCAATTGTCATTACAAACTTATGTTCCAAACTTTCCTCCCAATCACAAACAAGATGAGGAAAGAATCAAAACATAGTCTAACCATGAGTCTCGGTTACAAAAGAATACATAATCCTAGAGAATACTCATGCAAGACCTAGGAGTCCTAATGATTACAGAGCGATCTACTATTCCCAAAACAATCAAAAGAAATAATCACCAACGCTCAGCAAGACGTGGTAATTTGGGACTTCGCTACTCCTCTCACGGAGCCTTACTGGCAACTACAGAATCAGCAAGGGACACACACATGGGGTGAGTAATTTACTTAGTGAGATAAACACAAAAGAAACTTACCACATATTTCCCACCAAGGAAGGATCACCATGACAAAGTAGAAATTCATCTTCAACCCCAATTATTTAAGCATAAGGGAGTAGTATACACATCAACATATCTAATCAAAATTTCAGAATAAAATATTTATGAATACTAATTATTCTTATATGGTCCTCATTATACAGAAATAAACACTTGAATGCATATCCATAATATTAATTTACATATATAGATTGTATCCACCATTCCAGGACAATGTGATTAAATAAGTTTTATCCACCGTTCCAGGACAATATAATTTATGAATGTTTTGTCCACTGTTCCAAGACAATATAATTTATGAGGTTTTGTCCACCATTCCAGGATAATATAATTTATGAAGGTTTTGTCTACCGTTCCAAGACAATGTAATTTATGAAGGTTTTGTCCACCATTCCAGGATAATATAATTTATGAAAGTTTGTCCACTGTTCCAGGACAATATAATTTATGAGGTTTTGTCCATCATTCTAGGACAATATAATTTATAAAGTTTTGTCTACTGTTCTAGGACAATATAATTTATGAATGTTTGTCCACTGTTCCAGGACAATATAATTTATACCATAAGTTTATAAATTTTCATAAAAAGGAATTTATCTCAAACCATCTACAATGATTCAATTTATTAAACAGAGGGTCCCAATGTCTCTCTCCTAATGCTAACATAATATAAGATTATTCCAGAACAAATTAATTAATGGAAGTAACCTCTGATAATTCGTGAGTTCAATCTTTTCAAAAGAGTAGAATTGCAATACATAGATCCTTATGTATGATTGCATACATGTATACTATTCTTGACATATGATAATAGTTAGCTCCCTCCCCTGAGGTCAAACGATAGAGGCTAGGATGTAAGTGTGAAGAAATGATCAGATGATAACAAAAATACCTAGATCAAAAGGCAAGAAATTTTGAGATTTAAGAATTAGGAAGGGATTCAAGGGGTAGCGCCCATGGCACCAGAAGCACCACGGTCAAGCAAAAGTCCCTCTCAGTTTCAGGTACAGGGTGCCCGTAGGTGCCAGGCCGTAAACTCTCAGCCTTAGCTATTTGCTGGGCACCTCTGGGTGGCACTCTTAGACGCCATGCCCCTAACTCTCGGCCAGTTGAGGTTTGCTAGGCACCCGAGGCACAGGCACTAAACTCGGTGCCTAGGTGCCCCGATATTAGCACAACAGAACCCTTCGACTATGCCCCCAAAATGAACCAAATTTCCTCCTTTATTGTTTTCAAGGTTCTCATAGTTGAAAATCTAATATATTTGGGTGATTAGCCACAAGGGAACAAGTCCTAAGCCAACTTAATTCATAGGTAGGGTTGTGAATCATAAAAATCCCAATTTCTATCTCTAAAGCATTTAATAGGACTTTTATGACCACACCCTTTTTTTCTTTCAAACCATTAATGCTAACTAACCATCTAAATGTTCAGTAAATCCATTTGATTATGACAACACCTTAAGAAATACCAGAACAAAAAGAAGCTCAGCACCCAAATCTCAAAGGGAAAGATTCTAAGCTAGGGTTTGCTTAGAAATGCAACAGAAGAAGAAATGGAAGCTAGTGTACTTACTTGACTCCCCTATGAACCAGATTAGCAAGAAGTCCCCTCTTCCTCCCAACCACACTTTAGCTAGTCACATAAGGAGTAATGAGAGAGAGAGAGAGAGAGAGAGAGAGAGAGAGAGAGAGAAAGCCAAAGGAGATGTACACACACACCTTTCGCAAGGGAAGAAGGAAAAGAAAAAAGAGAAGGGGTTTAAAGAGTGTAGGCCCCACCACTCTTATAATATGGGCCAGCACCTTATCAAAATTTTCCATGAGCCTCATATTCCTCATTTATTCCAAATTAGATTTTTCCATGAACATACATATAGAAATAATTCAAGATTCACATAGTTATCACAATAACCATTATATATATAAATACTAGCAAATTTATGCACAATTAGTTCCAAGAAATAAAAGAAAAAGGAAAGGGAAAATTTGTGGGTATTACATACATCCACCATACCTCATCCACATCAAGGTATTTAACCATGCCACACTACCTCTAAGTCATCATATAATTACATAAGCTTTTCATGCATAGCAACCATTACATAGAACATTAGAGATAAGACCACCACAAACACATAATAGATTAATATTAATCCATCACCATTATATCCAACCATTAGATTCCATTTTCAATTTAATGCCATTCCAAATAGGACACCATCATATAATTTAAGAGCCACAAGAAAATTAAAGTTAAATTGATTCACAATCAAATAAAAAGTGGATGTGATACTCGTAGGGGTTTTTATCGTGTCTGATTTTTTAAATGCTTGTGTTTGCATTAAACATTTCTTGTTTGTCTTTAAGATGTGAATGTTGTGTGGTGTGTTTGTTATTTCTCTTGAGACATGATGTAAATAAGTTAGGCACTAAAATGATAAAGTAGGGATGAGTGGGTTGCCACATCAAAGGCACCTTGGTTGGTGGTAGAAGATGTGTGGCATATGTGGCATTCTAAGGAGATTAATTAAATGGGTTTAGGCATGTAAGTAGGAAGATAAATAAATGAAATAAATAAAAAGTAATAAATAAAATAAGGTAAGATTGATTAAATTAAATACCTAACTAGAGATGTGTAGATTAGAGGAAACTGAGTAAAAAAAGAAAAAAAAGATGGTGTGAGGGTTATGGAGGAATTAGGAAACAAAATTAAAATAGGATTTAGTGAATTAAGGAAAGAAGTGGCATGAAGAGGTAGAGTAAAATAAGGAAAAAGGAAACTAATAAAATAGAAAAGTGTTAGTGTATTATTAGGAAGGAAAAAATTAAAAAGAATTAACATAGTGAGATTAGGAAAGAAAAATAATATAAATTAATCAAGATCCTTACTAAATAGGTGTGTAACATTATAAATTATACAAGTAGCATAAATAATAATATAAGAGAAGTAATAAAAGGAAATAAACAAAATACAAGAGTCCTAATACAACACTAAACCAAGAATGCAAAATAAAATAAATAAAAGAGCCTTACCTTGCCTTTTCAACCTAGAAAGAGGCGGCCAAAACCCTAACCACATTCTAGGCGTCTCCTTCTCACTAAAACCCTAGATAACACATACACTTAAGAAAAGAAGAAAAACCTAGATGTATACAAACCTCTCGCTAACCTCAGAAACCCTATATATCTCTCTCTATCTCTCTCTCTCTCTCTCTCTCAGTTACACAAAACCTAAAATGACCTTCCACCACTCCAAGACATAGAGAACCCTAGATGCCATCACTCATACACTCTACCCAAGTGTCTCAAAGCCAAAAACATCACTCACATCATGCACTCTAGAGGAACGCTAGCATCTAAACCTACACACATGTTACATCTATGTATGTGAACTTCAAGGAACACCTCTGGAGAAAGTCATAGAATAAGGTAAGAACTAGAGCCCTAAACCCTAATCTTGACCTTAGATCGTAAGTTTGGGGATTAAATTGTTTTAATTGAGTAAAAATCTTAACTCTATTTTTGCATTACAAAATACCATGTTGTAGTTGATCCCGAACCCATATACACATCTCTCTTTCTTTGAATAACGAATGGGGTATGGTAGAAGTGGCGTTGGAATCCAAGTGAGTGGATGACCTCATTCTAACCTTACCTTATCATTATATATCATGTAACTTATGTTAATAGGAAAGTCTCTTGAGGACTTTAGGGTGAATGTGATTAAAATTGTTACATATGAATATAATTCAACTTGTATGATGATGGTTGTGAGAAGAGTATGATATTGTTATCTTTATATGAAAATAGAATGTTATATATATTATGGGGATGGAGTGGGAACTAGGTACGAGTTTTCCTTATTCTAACTATGTGTGTGCATATGTGCTTTAAACTAGTTACATATAAAAATAAATATGAATTGGATGTACTGTTTGGTACCCCACCTGTCACAGCAAGGAAAAGGGACCAAGGTTGAGCATGCTCCCGATGGGCACCTTATTAGGGAATGGGTGTGATACAACCCTCACAGTAGGATAGAGGGGCCCAGGTTGAGCGTTGACTCCTAAGGGGCGCCCAACCGATGAAATGAGATCGAGTGTCATTGGCAAGAAGAGATATAGGGACCAGAGGATCATTGTCCTTAGGGTAAAGTTCGGGGGAGCATTGCTCATAGGGGGCGTCTTGCTAATTGATGGGTACCGCATGTGTTAGCGTGTTATTATGCTTATTGATTTGCATGGTTTGTTATTACATGAAATTCTTGGTTTTGAGACAGTGGCCCACGAGAATATTTTATATGATACTTGATGCCTTAAGGTTCGATTATGGTGCAGCCATATTGCTCACTGAGTTTTGATAACACATGCCTTCCATGTTTTATTTTTTTCTTCTACAAATTTGTTTATCGCTGAAGAGCACCCATTTGAGGAGTAGCGACGTGTATTGTTGCCCATCCCATTGCCAAGTAGGGTCTTATTTTGTTTATGAGGTTGTAAGATTGCTCTGTAGTTTCATAGGTTACTTAGGAGGGATTTCAGGATGCTTTGCTATTTAATTTTAAATTTTATTTATTTTGGTTATGTTGGAACTTCATTTTATGATATGTTGTGTCAGGATTATTTGAACACCTATGGTTTTGGTTGAACTTTAGTTATTCAGATAATTTCAGAATATTTGAAAGGGTTTTAGGTTATTTCAAATATTATTAAATGCATTACGTTGGTATTCATCTATTTTGAAAAGAACATTTCGTTGGAAACTTATTTATTTTTTAAAGAAGGAATAGATGATGAGTTTATTTTGAAAAATGGGATCTTACTCTGAAAACATTTTCACTTGAAAAAGGCTTTTCAGTACACAGTTAATTATTTCAAAAAGGAAATTTTATGTTTTATGCATATAAGGTGACACTAACCACCTTCAATTATTTAAATATTCTTGATTTATTTTGTTTTAATGTTTGGAAATCTCCACACTATTATCTAATAATTGTAGGGTACTTTGGGAATAAGTTAGGCTTATAGTAACCAAAAGTGTCATATTGTGCCGGTCATGTGCCTAGGTAGAAGATTGTGACAATGGAAGTCAATCTTGTAATACCCGCGATTTTTTTATTTTATTTTATATATATATATATTGAAAGGTTCAATTGATATAGATGAATACGATCTTGGTGGATGAATTTTTTTTTTGGTTCATGGTATGGTGCCATAATGGATTTATGTGTTTGGGTTTAAACCATATGTATATGGGAGTTGTGATGTAATAAACATTGGAAAATAATCCATAAGATATGTGTGATGAGTCGGAGAATTTGATTTTTGTTGAGGAATCAAAGGAAGGACCTATGTGAAAGAATCTAAAGTTTCAAGGAAAAGCTGGAATTTTTCAAAAATGGGATGTTGGGTGAGCGATTGGGGTGTTGGAGTGACAACTGCTAAGTTTGGGGAGTAATTGGAAAGGAGGATGATTTAATTGGTATTAGAAGGGAAAATACCTAAAATCTCACTTAAACTCACACTTAATATTTGATAAAGGAATAAGTGAAGGGCAAAAATGAAATTTTTGAAAATTTACTCTCCACACACTTAAGCAAATTTGAACCCTCACCCTCATTCTCTCATTTCGCACAACATCTCTCTCTTTCTCTTCTCTTTCTTCTTTTTCCATTGTGCCTTAGAGCTC
Organism: Biancaea sappan; assembly: GCA_037074585.1. NCBI lineage: Eukaryota > Viridiplantae > Streptophyta > Magnoliopsida > Fabales > Fabaceae > Biancaea > Biancaea sappan. The sequence continues at coordinate 68,763,650 of CM073490.1, forward strand.
CAAACACCAAAGCCTCCTAAATCCTGGCTTCATCTCTGGTGAGTAGTGTTTTTCCGATCACCAGTGGGCCACCATCACTATGGGAAGCATCAAATCCAAGGTAAGCACCACAATCCCAATAATCCTTTGCCTTTTTAGATTTATGCCCTGAGTGCTGAAAATTTGGAGTTTTGGAGAGATTTGGGTGCAATCTTGGAATATTTTGTTAGATTATAGTTTCTTAACCTTCTTCTCTCAATCCTAATTGTTTTGGCTAACCAAAAGGGTGGAAAGTTTGAGATTCATCATAGGTTTTGAAGCCATGATAGAAAATTTTCAAATGGAAAAAGTTTTGGGGAAACTTTGTTTGATTCTTGAAATTTGTTGTAAAAACAAGTTGATAAATGTGATTTTGTGGATTGAATGCTCATTTGGGTGACCAAAACATTGTAGAAATATTTGATTTTTTTTAGGGTGAAGGAGGAAGGTTATAGGTTGAGGATGACCTAAAAATCATGAAAACATGGGTCTGGTTCTACGATCCACCGTTATAGCGATAAAAAACCGTCGCTATAGCGGTGGGAGGTAGAACCTTTGCTACTTTCTGGCCTGATTTTCAAATGGTCATAACTCTCTCATTTCAACTTCATTTTAAGAAAATTTTTTATTATTGGAAAGTTCTTTGAGTCTAGTTTCTAACGAAATAAGATTAAATTGAAAATTCATTACCGATTATGAGTTATAACCAAAAGAGTGACCAAAGGTCAGAGTTGGTTCCAAGTATTTTCATCCCTTGTGTCCTTGAGTGTTTTGGGCATGGTTTTCTCATAGAATTGGACTCTTTAATGTATCTTCCATCCATTTTGGGATGGAATGGATAGCATAGAGTTGAGGTGAGGGATTTCTCTACCTTGATCATTTGTTCTTTCTTTCAAAGGATTTACTTTTATACTTGTAATAATATGTATGAACTTAATTACTATGGAAAATTTGAATGTGTGTGTATACATATGAAATACCTCATGCATGAGATTTGTTGTGTAAATTAATTACCATGTGGATATGTATACATGTGTGGACATATGTGGAACCCCTCATGCATGAGATAGGTTGGATGAGTCCAAATTTTAATTGTGGAATTAGAGTCAGAATGAAAGAGTTATATATCAAGGGAATTTGGAGAAATTGGCTATAATGAATAATAATATTTCTTCCCCACTTGGTCATATTTTGACTTTCCACTTTAGTTCTCATCAAAATGTTAAGAAAATTGGCAAGTGCACCATCGTACAAGTAATATAGCGTAAAATGAGTAAGAGTGTCGATCCCATGAGGACTAATCCGCTAAGTACCCCCAGGAATTTAAACGCATTAGTTAGACAACTCAATTTGGATTAAAAGTATCTCTACCTTTTAAATTAAAAGGTAAAATTCACAAAATAAAATATTTTTGTAATTTTCGCAATTAAACAGAATACAATCACACATTTGGATGAAATTAACTTAATTAAAAGACCTAGGGCTACTAATCCCCTTCTCTCGTCCTAAGAATTGCTAACTCTCCCTAAAATATGTGATTCAATTCAATTCATACACTTTAATCTTAGGCTTTCTAAAGGCTTAAAGTGCTTTTACTGAACCTAAATTAAGCTACTTAACTCTAACATAATCCCTATATGAGTTTAAACCGGATAAATGATAACCTAAATTAATTAAGTAATTAATTAATATCCCTATTAATTAACAAGCAAAACCTCCAAGGTTCAACCACTCGCCCTATTCACTTAATGTTTTACCAAAATCTCCCTAGCCAAAGTTCAAAGAAAGCAATAAAGAAATCATAAAGTGGCCAATTTTCCAACAAGTATAGTAAATATGAATGAAAGGAATATAATTATTGAATTGAAATCACAAAGTCATAGAGAAAACAACTCCTCATCAGAGATTAGGTTCATAGCAACCCTAGAATGAGGAAATCAGCTACTCATAGCCCTAAAACTATAGAAAACAGTAAAAGATTGATCAAACTCCATGAATTCGAGGTTGGGTTGATGGAAATCAAGCCCAGAGAGCTTCGAAATGGGATTCCTCCTCTTCCCTCTGTAAAATCGGCATCCTCTGGCCTTCCCTAACTCAGAATAACCTAAAAATTCAATTCTGACGCTATTAAAACAACTGATGAATTGTGACCTACTACTATAGTGGTGGAAGATAGAATGTCTGGCTTAAATGAATTTTCATCTAAAAGCCATCGCTAGCAGAGAGTAAGGTTCTTGGGGCTGTTCCCTAGGGCTATTGGTTCTAGTAGTCACCGTTGTAGAGGCATCCACTACTATAGAGGTGGATGATAGAAAATTAGGCTTCAAAGCTCCAGAATCGCAGCACTTGCATGTGTAACCTCCTCCGCAATTCAACCTATACCATGAGACAAATAACAACATCAAATCACAGGCTAGCGATAAGAAATTACTCATACTAACCTAAAATCTAAGAAAACATAAACTAATCTAAAACACTCAAAACATGGGTAAAGATTCACAAGCCAAGGCAGGAATGAGACTAAAAGAAAAGGTATTTAGAACCAAAAAGGCACTAAATCTAGCACTCAACAAAAAATAATGATGAATTGTGATAAACTATTGGTATAAATAGAAGATGGAAATATTGGTTATGAGATGAAATAACATTGGTACTGAATTAAAGAAATTATATCGTGGTTCATGTGGTATTCCTTGTTCATTGGATTGTGATTATTATGTTGTGGGGTTAGTGTGACTTTATTCTTGTTGGCTTAATAATTCCTATTGGTAATATTCTTATCATTGTACTTTGCTGGCCTTATGTAATGGAAACCCTAGTGGTTATGGAATGAAAATGGATGATTTTTGCTTTGGTTGTATGTGAAATATTACATCTAATTGGGCAAGTGGTTGGATGGTGCCACTTAACCCTTTTTTGGGAATTCTTATAAATGTCATGGAATGGTATAACATTAAAATTATAAATGTCTTGGAACGGTGGACAGTATTAAATTTATGTCCTGGAATGGTAGACAACATTAAAATTATAAATGTCCTGGAACGGTGGACAACATTATCATTATAAATGTCTTGGAACGGTGGACAGTATTAAAATTAAATATCTTGGAACGGTGGACAACATTATCATTATAAATGTCTTGGAACAGTAGACAATATTAAAATTATAAATGTCCTGAAATGGTGGACAACATTATTATTATAAACGTCCTGGAATAGTGGACAATATCAAAATTATAAATGTCTTGGAATTGTGGACAGTATGAAAATCATAAATGTGTGTGCTTATCTATGGGTGTTCTTCTTGCGGTGACTCTAGCCTTGATTGTGTTTGTATGTGTGTGTGTGTACACGTTCATCCTAATAGTCTATTCCAAAAACGGATCGAGTAAGTTGTGGGTTACGGTATAACTTGGTGGTACTTATATGTATACGGTAGGACTCCTCTACTTGACTATGCAAGTTGTGTTGGATGAAACTTCAATCTAATGTTGGTGGATGAGATTTCATTTTGTGTCCCGTCATTACAAATGATAGGTGATAATAAATGCCATGATTAAATTACTTTGTAACTTGTGTTTGCAATGCTATCTAAGTTCCGATTAAAGGTTTCATGTTGGTTGTAATGTGATTTAATAAGGGCGTGTAGGATCTTCCCACGATCCTACTTCTACAAGGGTGCCTAGTTTGTGAATCCTTTTATGCATTTTATGTCCCCTTACTGAGTTTTATGCTCATTCCCTCTCTTTTGCATCCCTTGCAGGTTTCTCGTATAGTTGACGAGTCTCCGAATAAGGAATAGTGAAGTTTTCAAGTTCGCATTCCTCTATCTCGGAATACTAGTATATCTATTAGTTAGGTGTCCAAGTCGCTCTGTAGTTAGATAGAACACCTAGGAATTTTATGTTGGTTGTGAAAAGGGATCATAACAATCATATTCATTATTAAACTTCTGTTCGTGTATTAAATTATTGCATTATGATTAAATAGGGAACCTTATATTTTATATTTATTCCACTTGTTAATGACTTGAGGTTAGGCTTACGGTGGTGGACAGAGTCCACCTCTGTGCTAGTTATGTACCCAATTTAGGGCATGACAAAGTTGGTATCAGAGGCAGGCTATTAGGTCTTCTATTTACTATAGAGCAAGGTAACATTGATGGGCCCTCCCCTATTGTTGTGAACATTGGCATAACCATAGGTTGAGGTTCCATTGAAGGCCTTGGGGTGATTGGGGATGGTTTTCCTTTCATGCCATACTCCTTAATAGAGAATGTAAAAGATTTTCTTACTTAAAGCTATGAGCTTAAAGCTTCGATAATGTCACCGCCGATGGAACTCGGAGAGTTGTCAAGCTTGGGCCAGTATGTAGACCTTAAGGAAGTGTTTGCATGATCACCCATTGTGTCAGTGCATGGGCACCTTGAAGTGGGTTAGATAACCATTCTTTCTATAACTTATATACATGATGTTTATGCTACTTACCAATTTTGTATATGTAGATAGAGACATTATAAGGTAAGTGACACTTCATGACTATTGTTGAAATGGCTTGATTGACTATTCTCATAATGCATAGGTTGAGATTATGGCATGCTTGTAATAAATACTATGAAAGTAGAGCCCCTTCATATGAACCTTTGTAAATGTGACTAAGGTGGAGACCCAAGAGGAGGGATTGGTTGAGGGCATACCCCAATTGATCTTAAACATGCAATGTGGTTGTGGCACTAGCCGAGAGGCCAAATGTAGGATTTGGATGAGAGCACAACCTTGAGTTTGAGCATGTAAGTATAATATACTACGATATAAGTGTGTTGGCATTAGTATAATGAATCTTTTTTGTGATTTGCCTGAAACGATGTACCTAGACTGCGAGATGGGTGGTAATTAATAAGTGAATGTTAATTATGCATATTAAATGGAAAAGGGACCACCTCACTCATTTTCTTTATTTATGAATCCCTTATTATGAATAAATTTATCTTTATCGCATTTGTTTGTGGCAGTATGAAGCACATGTTGATATTAATATTCTTAGATTCTTGCATTTCCTTAAATTGCAAGTATGTAAGGATGTAATATTGTTCCTTGCTTAGTGAATAGTGATAATTTCCATGCATACCCTGAGAGGGTAATTGGGTGATGAATCACAACAACAAAAATAGTAGTAAAGCTAACTGATTGAATTACGCTAGACTATATGAAGTTACCTTGTTAAATTATGTTGAAGTTATCCTATGCACTGGATGCATGTACATCTTGAGGAAGGTCTAGAATATATATATATATATATATATATCTCAAATAGATAGAGACGTTCTAGGACAACTCCTTCGTGCATTGGGATCAAACCTCTAAATGTTGTAAAGTAACGTGTAGAAGTGTGTCATAGGTGTTGTGTTGATAAGTGAACTTGAGGGTAACTAAACGGTGAGTTGTGACGCAAAATAATTAGGTGCTGGAATTACATGAATACTTTGAGTTGGTATATGCTAGGTATGCCTCCACTATATGAGGTGATTAAAATCAACCTTTATGTTTGGAGTGCACTTTTGTGACAAAGTGAAAGGTGCTAGCAACATCTATTCAATTTCTTTTCTTGGTTGAAGCTCTGCAATTTGAGTTATTTTCTTTCCTCCTCTCATGTTAAGCGTCCGAATCCTCTGTTCCTTTGTCTTCTTCACTTTTAAGCCCTAAAACTGTGCCCTAGCTTTAATCTCTGTCAAATCCCCCACTGAACATTCAAACTTACATTAAAAAACACCCTCTTCTCCTTAGTCGCACGCTACAAAATCTTTTTGCCAAGGATTCTCATTCCTCTTTTGCATTTTTGGATATATTTGAGTGGGTGTTGTGTGTTCATTTCTTTGGCTATTCAAGGTATATTTGTTCTCTAATCTCTCTCTTTTCATGAATATGTGGTTTTACTAAATGATTTGTGAGGCATTGACTTTTCTTTTTAGCTTAGGGATTTTTTCTTTTAGTTGTGCACACAAGCTATTTGATGAAATGCCTCAATAAGATTTTTTTTACTTGGATTTGTGCATCTGTTATGAATTTACTGCAATTTCTATGTGTTTTTATGGATTCACTACTACAATTGTTGGTCTTTTGAGTGAAAATTCCTTGAGGAAAAATCTGTGCACTTAAAGTGTTTGACAAAATGCCTAAGTGAAAATTTGAATTTGGAATAATTCTTTTTACATTAGGGGAATGATGAAATTGCTGTATTTATGTGGAATCATCTTTTGGCCACTAATCTCATCAATGAAAAGCATACTTGCTGTGCTAAAAGTGTGATGCACTCAATGTGTTCGATAAAATGCCTTGGTGAAATTCTTATGTGGTTTTGTGCATATTTGTGATAAAATTTACTGCCATTGTGTGTTTCCATGCTTTTAATGCTAATTCTGTTGGTGATCGATGTGCAAAATTCTTGAGAAAAATTCGTGCACATAAAGTGTTTGCCAAAATGCCTAGGTGAAAGTTTTGGTTTTAGAGTAGTTTCTTTTTACACATGGGAATGTTGAAATTGTGTATGTGTTTGGACTGGTCTTTTGGTACTAATTTCATTAGTGAATGGCTTTCTTACTATGCTAAAAGAATAATAAAATGTTTGAATTAGGTTGTGCTTAGGTGTGTGCATTTTGTAGTGAATTTACTACGCTTCTATATTTTTATGTGCAACCCCTTTATTGACTTATTTGTTGGTCACTCTATCTTATTCAAGAAAAGCTTTTGTAGGGAAAGTACTCTATAATCTTCATCACTCTTTTGTGTTATTTGTTGCTTACACATAATATGTTTTAAGTCTTATGCAACAATTATAAACTTGTGCGATTTTGGGTAGGAATTCATTCTCATCTCTGTAGTTCATTTCTATTTTTGAATTCCTTTTTAAATAAATGATTTGTTATTATAAGAGAGTGATTTAGGATTAAAGTTTGGGGGTGTCTTTTATGGAGCTATTTTGATTGACTCTTGCATTCATGGACCTCCTTATGGACCACCATATGAATGGCTAAATGCAAGATATGAGGCATCAATTGAATGATATAGGAGGCCAAATACATACTTTAGAACAGAGAATGGACTGCCAATTTCAATATTCTGTCAAGGCCATGTACTCCCAGCAGTTAGCATCCGAAGGCATGATTCACTCATTTCACCAGGATCCCACTGCATGGGCACCGATGTTCCTACCACCTCCTCCAAACTTAATGCCACACTTCCCTCCTAATGTTGCATGGGACAAAGGGCATCCAACACCATGACCGTCGCTACCTGGACTTTTTCCAGAAGATGATGATGAAGATTAAGACGGAGAAGACCAGCCACTTTGAGGGAGTTTTTCTTTCCTTTAGTTCTTTTTCTTTCCATTTATTTTGTTTTGTTTATTTTGTATATTTTTGTTATGTAATATGCCTGACCCACGATGAGGACATTGTGGATTCTAAGTTTGGGGGTGGGGTATTTCTTTTGTTAGTAGTTAGCTTGCATGTGTTTTTACCTGTTCCTTTGTGTTTTCTTTTTTTATTAACTTCCAATTACTGATGATAGTTTGAGTGGAAAGATGTGTAGCTCTTAGTAACAATTTGTTTTCAGTATTCTAGTTACGCTTTCTTGTTACCAAAGGAAAAGTTAACTCATGATAAAATTTCCTTTATTCATAAATCTTTTATCTAAAAAGCTATATATGTTTTTTTTAATTCCCCTCTTTGAACTTTAATGATTTCTCTTGATCATGAAAAGATCTAAGCTTTGTTGTTTAAATATTATGTTGTAGATGATTGCAAGTATGGTTAATGTTGATTAATCTGTACTCTTTATTCTAGACTTGGATTTCTATTCTTGTCTATTAGCACTTCTTTTAAACTAAAAAAAATTAAATAAAAAGAGGAACATGGTGGCTTAAGGGTGTGATGTGTGGATTAGGCGCACGGTCACAACTTTAAAGTTTAGCTATGTTTCTGGTAATAAATTATGGAGCATGGTAGCTTAAGGGTATAATGTGTGGATTAGGTGTACGGTCACAATCTTAGTGTTTCAATATGTCTTTTGCAAATAAAACTGAGTACGATTATATCAGTGGCTTATGTGTGGATTGGGCGCACTGTAACATCCCAAATTATTATGGAATAAATATTTAATATATATTATTTTTAGACTCTAGAAATCTCTTGAATGTCCTTGATGAATCTAGATTGTTCTAGAGGAATCTTGTATGTTCTAAAGATATCTTGTATATTCTTGAGTTTCCTAGATAAGTGTAGAATGTTGTAGAATGATATAGATAATTCTAGAAAATTCCAGGTTAGTTATGTTCTAGAGATATCTTGTATATTCTTGAATTTCCTAGATAAGTGTAGAATGTTGTAGAATGGTATAGATAATTCTAGAGAATTCCAAGTTAGTCTAGGTTTATCTTGAGTTATCTTGAGTTCTCTAAACATTTCTAGGCTTTAGAGAGATGTTGCCTCCCCTTTTTAGCTATAAATAGCAACATCTTCCTCCCCTTTCCTTGCATCATTCACAACCGAGAGAGAGTGAGAAAAAGAGAATCCAGCAGCTTGGACAGAAGCAGAAAAAAAATATTCTCTGTTTTTCAACCATAAAATAGAGATTTTGGAAGAAGCAAATAGCAACGTTAAACTCGATTTTTCTGAGCTACTTTGGGGAGATTCTTCTATTACTAACCCACACAAGTGTTAAGGGAGAAGTGGCAGTGAATAGTAAGCAAAAATCAGAACCAAAACCAATGCAAACTACCCCACGGTCAACGGTCAAAAATCGTGAAACGAATTTCAAGACAGATTGAATAGCTATTTGAGCTAAAAAGTCAGACTACAAAGTACAGGTAGCGTAGCAATTCATAAAAGCTTGTTTTACTACTTGAATATTTTATGTCCATGAAGTTTTATCTAAAGTGAAATATGTTTTTCATGATGAAATTAGCATGATATTACCTTGGAAGTTTTCTTCCATGTTCAGCTTGGGAGTTCTGCTTCCATGTCAGCTTGGAAATTCTATTTCCATGTCAGCTTGGAAATTCTATTTCCATGTTTTAGTTTGGAATCTTTCTGCTTGAGTTAAAGGACTGCAGTAGCCTTTTTCTCATGTTTAGCTTGGAAAAATAGTTCTGCAGACTATCTTTTCCATGACGTTGAGTGTGCCACCAACTATTCTTGATTCCATGGTTTATTTATATATCAGCTTGCTAATTTTTCATCAACTTATTGCACTGAATTGAGAATTTAGTAGTTTATCATTTCATAAAAGCTTATTTTAACTACTTGTAGCGTAGCGTAGCAATTCATAAAAGCTTGTTTTACTACTTGAATATTTTATGTCCATGAAGTTTTATTTAAAGTGAAATATGTTTTTCATGATGAAATTAGCATGATATCAGCTTGGAAGTTTACTTCCATGTTCAGCTTGGGAGTTCAGCTTCCATGTCAGCTTGGAAATTCTATTTCCATGTCAGCTTGGAAATTATATTTCCATGTTTTAGTTTGGAATCTTTCTAGCTTGAGTTAAAGGACTGCAGTAGCCTTTCTCTCATGTTTAGTTTGGAAAAATAGTTTTGCAGACTATCTTTTCCATGACGTTGAGTGTGCCACCAACTATTCTTGATTCCATGATTTATTCATATATCAGCTTGCTAATTTTTCATCAACTTATTGTACTGAATTGAGAATTTAGTAGTTTATTATTTCATAAAAGCTTATTTTAACTACTTGTAGCTTAGCAATTCATAAAAGCTTGTTTTTACTACTGTAGCGTAGCTTAGCAATTCATAAAAGCTTGTTTTTACTGCTGTAGCTTAGCAATTCATAAAAGCTTGTTTTTACTACTGTAGCTTAGCAATTCATAAAAGCTTGTTTTTACTGCTGTAGCTTAGCAATTCATAAAAGCTTGTTTTACTACTTGAATATTTTATGTCCATAAAGTTTTATTTAAAGTGAAATATGTTTTTCATGATGAAATTAGCATGATATCAGCTTGGAAGTTTACTTCCATGTTCAGCTTGGGAGTTCTGCTTCCATATTAGCTTGGAAATTCTATTTCCATGTCAGCTTGGAAATTATATTTTCATGTTTTAGTTTGGAATCTTTCTAGCTTGAGTTAAAGGACTGTAGTAGCCTTTTTCTCATGTTTAGCTTGGAAAAATAATTCTGCAGACTATCTTTTCCATGTTGTTGAGTGTGCCACCAACTATTCTTGATTCCATGATTTATTCATATATCAGCTTGCTAATTTTTCATCAACCTATTACACTGAATTGAGAATTTATATTACATGGACTGATTTTTATGATATAAGTGCTTTTATGACTGAAATGGTATATTTATAAATGTTTATAAAATTATGCTAGCTACTGAGATACCCTTATCTCACCCTTTTGTGTTTTTCCAACTGACCATTTCAGGGGCTGAGTATAAGGGGAAAGGTGTAAAGATTGATTGAACACTTTTAGAGCACTCAAGTTTATTAAGTATTAGAATTATAGATTATTTTTTTTAAGTTTAGATATCAAATTACTATGTATGACAGATTTGTAATTTATTTCAAACGAATGTAAAATTATCTTATGTTTAGAATTTCAATTATTATGTATAACCAATTATGATTTGTACTGAGAACAATTGTAAAATGTTCTTTTTGAAGGTACGAGTATTAAGCATTAGAATTTAAAAAATTTTTTTTTTCAGATTTTAGTATAGTAAAATAAGGACATTACACGCACAGTCAGTTATTCACTTCTTAACCTCATTAACAAAAAAAAGATGTGGTGTTGGATCTCTAATCCATCATCTCCTGCTCCCTCAGCTTCTTTATCCTCTGTTGCCTCTTCATCTTCCCCTGCATGAGCGTTGGAAGCCTTATCTCTTCTGTACATTGAAAACATTGAGGTGTCAAGGCTGAACTTTTCAACCATCATTAACCCTAAATAGTCAATAATCCATGCTATATCGCATGTCCATTTACAACTCAGTGACAGATTGCTTCACTACTCCCAACTATGTACTAACATTCGCGAGAGTCACATTGATAGCATAGGGGATGGTACGACGAAGGTAGCCTACGGGGTGACGAGGTGCTGGTCTACCCTCAGTATGTGAACTATCAATGTAATCCTTCTTAATGCTAGGAGATCTCTTCTACTTCTTGTCATCATCATTAACAGGGACTATTTTCTTCATCAAAAAAGTGGTCAAGATACAGGGATACCTAATTATTCCCTTTTTAGTCTAAACAAGTTCTTTAATTATTTCTGAAATTATTTTCCCTAAATTAATGGGGATGCCTGTCATCAAACAATATAGCACGATAGCCCTCTTGGCAAAGACATTTGAGAAATTGGCCATCGGCATAATTGTGCTCTATATAAAGCTAAACCATATCTTTGCTATTAGCTTCAAATATGTTCTCTTCACCTTGTAAATCTCTCCTTTAGAATCTAGCTCACATTCCACTTCCTGCTTACAAATCGTTGTTCTCACTTCTTCAAGGTCCCAATTGTTCAGAATGGTCAAGCTATGATAATCTTGACTTCTTGGAGTCCACATCCTAAAAGCTTCATCTATCACACCTTCTGTGAAACTGATTGCTTTCCCCCTGACTTCCATTGAATATTTCCCAAAGGGATCATTTTTGACTCTGAACATGTTTGCATAGAATTCCTTTACCAGACTTATGTTTGCAAACTCCGACAGATTACAAATTTCAGTCCTTCCCCTGTCAAGTATCTATTCCTGAATCTCAGGGTATTCATCTAGTGCTAACTTAAATATCTTCTCCATCTTCACTGTTCTATCAATCAAGGCCTCAGAATATTACTTACCATGGTCAGGAGTCCTGAAGGTAAGATATTCTGTAGAGTTGGGAGAGGTGAAGTAATCTATCACTGAGCTGCAGATGGACATGCAATATAGCATAAATTATATTATGGCTTTGGGGTCAAAGATGGTTGAAAAGTTTAACCTTGACACCTCGAGATTTCCAGTGTATATCGCTCATGCAAGAGAAGATGAAGAGGCAGCAGAGGATGAAGAAGCTGAGGGAGCGGAAGATGATTAAGTGATGATGGATTAGAGATCCAACACCATATCTCTATCTTTATTTCTTTGTTTTTGTTTTGTGAACTGCTGATCATATTGTATAACTGCTAAATGATTATGATTTGAAATATGTGAACAAGATGTGTGACTGAATCTATGTGAATGACAGTTGTTATATTTGTGATGGTAGTTAATTTTTGTGGTTTGTGTTTGTGATTTTGTGCTTCTTTTCCTCTATTATGCTAATATGGTACAGTGAGCACATTGTCAATTTCAAGTTTGGGGAAGAGGAATCTTTGTTTTTGCTTGGTATGTTAACATAGGCAGTCGTGTAAAGCAGATGGTTATGGTTGTTAGTTAGAGCAGATTTTCAAACTTTTATTTTCTCTTTTAATTTGGTCTTTGTAAGGGAAAGTGATGGTTTGTTGATTTAAAAACTTGAAAAATTTTGTTAAAATTTAAATTCTCGAAAATTGCTTTTAATAAAGAATTAGTCTTATTTTCAGTAATATTAGGAGATTGTCTTCAAAATTCTTGTTAGGCTAATTGAAGTTTAGGAACTCTGAAAGTAAATGGTGTAGCTTAAGTTAACCTTTCCTAAAATCAAAAGTAAGCTCAATAAGGGGTGCAGATTCCAGATTCCATTTAAAAAAAGGAGGTTTATACAAATAAGATTAATTAGCTGGCTTGGAGGTATGGTTTATAATGAGGCGATGTTGTGTGGATCAGGCGTACGGACACTTTTTCAAACAATAAACTTTGTTTTTGGTTGGTTTGAGAGAATGAAGGGGTAGGGAAGTGTTATATGGATTAGGCGCACGAACACTTTTTCAAACAATGGACTTTACTTTTGGTTGGTTTGAAAGAATGAAGGGGTAGGGAAGTGTTGTGTGGATTAGTTACACGAGCACTTTTCTCACTCTGTAGTTTTTGCCTTAGGTGTGAAGGGGAAGGAAGAGTTATGTGGATTGGGCACACGGACTCTGCTTCTTATTGGTTACATCTCCTGTTATTTAGTTTGTTGAATGGATCACTGGAATTTGGAATGAATACCCTTGAGAGTGTAAAATTATAAAAAAGGAAAGAGTAATTTAAGTGATGACATTTTTGCTTCTTAAAGTTTCTGAGATATCAAGGTGTTTATTTGAGTTTTGAATTAAGTCCCCTTGTTATTATTGTGAATATGGTTTTTCCTTTGGTAAAAGCATTTCTTGAATTCAATTTTAAGGGATGGTTCAATTTTTACTTGTACAAATTACACTTTTCCCTTACTTAGTTTGAATCTTTTCAGATCTTATTTACAAATATGTTTTTTGACTTCTGTTTTGCACTTTTGTCTGTTGTGAGGGTTGATTTGCTTAAGGGCAAGCAAAAGTTCAAGTTTAGGAGAGTGTTAAGCTCTGGATTTAGTACCATTTTGGTGCTAAATTCCCTCTCTTTTGATCTATTTTTTGTTTAACTTGTGATTCTTAATCCATGTTTTGAGTGTTTTAGATTAGATTAGGTTTTCTTAGAGTTTAGGGTATTTTTAGTAATTTTATGATTCAAACCTGCTGATTGGTGATTATTATTTGTCTTCTGATGTAGGTTAAGTTGGTGAAGAGGTTATACAAGAAGTTTCTGCATTTCTAAAGTTCTAAAGCATGATTTTCTGCCATCTACCACTATAACAGTGGACCTATGCCGCTATAGTGGTGGCTACTAGAGCTACGAATTGCAACATGTTTTGTTTCACTCTTCCATTCACTGCTATAGCAGTGGCTTTGTGCCACTATAGTGGTGGCCATTGGAACTAGAACAAAGGAAGTTTCTCACTTTGCCTTCCACTGCTATAGCAGTGGGCACGTGCCGCTATAGTAGTGGATCCTGATTCTTCAGCCTAATTTAGTGTGTTCTACTGCTATAGCAGTAGATTTCACCGCTATAGCAGTGGACGCAATTTTGCAGCTTTCTATCCTGGTTTAAATAGCAAAAATGAGGAGTTTTTAGGTCACTCCAAGCACGAGATAGACTGGGAGGCGCCGATTTTACTAAGGGGGGAGGAGGAATCCATTGTCAGAACCTTTCTGAGCCCGATTTCCGTCAACCCAACCTCAGATTCATAGAGCTTTCTTTATCTTTTGCTATTATTTGTAGTTCTATAACCATGAATAGCTAAACTTTCTATTCTAGTGTTACTATAAAACTAATTTCAGATTAGGAGTTGTGTTTCTCTCTGTACTTATGATTTCTATTGAATTAATACATTCCTATCATTCATCTATCCTATGCTTGCTTTAAATCTGATCAACTTATAGCTTGCATATTGCTTTCACCGAACTTTGGCAAGGGAGGTGTTTGTAGAATATTGAATGAATAAGGAAAGTGCTTGAACCTTAGGGGTTTTTGCTTGTTAACTCATAGGAATATTAGTTAACCTTATTTGGGAATATTAATTAACCTCATTTAATTGAATTAGGTTGTTGTTTACTAGGCTTAACTTGCATAAGGGATTGTGTTAGAGTTGAATAGCTTAATTTAGATTTGGGAGAATTATTTTAAGTCATTAGGAAACCTAAGATTAAGGTGTGTAATTGATTAGGATTGCATGTGCTAGAGAGAGTTAGCAATTCCTAGGACGAAAGAGGGGGATTAATAGCTGTAAGTCTCTTATTAAATTAATTTCATTAGAATTTGTGAGTGAGTTCATTGTTATTTGCAAAAAGTATAAAAATATTTTGTTACTTGAATTTTACCTTTCATTTTTTAACTTAGAGCTGTCTTCGATCCAAATTGGCTTATCTAACTAATACGCTTAAATTTCTTGAGTACTTAGTGAGTTAGTCATAGTGGGAACGATAATCTTACTCTATTCACTATATTACTTGTGCGACTGGTGTGCTTGCCAATTCATCAACAAGTTTTTTACCCTTTACCCTCAAGGAGGGGTTGTGTTGATATGTATGGGTCCATGAGCTGATGAAGCCCTACAGGGCCAAAGAGGGCTCGTAGAAACCTCATCCATAGGGAGATTACTATAACGTATGGTTTGGATTGACATATGTGGTATTGTATGAATAACGGTGAGTAATTTGAGTCATTCATGATTACGTGTATTGTAATGTGCTTGTGTTTATGGTTGAGGCCGTGTGGCTGGTTTGTCTTTGGGGCCTAGAAATTGGTGAATGTCAGTGTGGGTATAAACCAAGGCCAAGGAGGTGTACAAGTGGGGGTCAAATAAGATCTAAGCATGGGCCAGGATCCAAGCTAGCATCCTTGGGGTTAATAGCATGAGTTGCCAATGTGAGCATGAACTAGGGCCTTTGAGTGACAGATCCAGGATTGGGAGCTGGCGGTTCCTTGGGGATTATGTGATTGCTTGGAATATGATGTGATGTTTGGATGTTTAGACTTCTGTGAAATTTTACTAATGTATTGTAATTGCTTGATTAATTGTGCTATATGAATAGTACAATCTTATTTTGGATTTGGCATATTGTGGTATGTTGGAATGATTATGTATCTAGTATGGAGTTAATTATGCGTTGGAATGGATGTGTATATGTTGTTGTGCTTGCATTGTACTTGGATGAGCTTTGATGGAAGTAATCATACCGAGAAATAAGGGCATGTGGCCCTCTAGCAATCAACCATGTATGGTGAGTTTGAGATCAAATTTACCAATTAGTGTATTGTAATGGCATGGTTGGTATTGATTATTGAAGCTTTGCCTTTTGCATACAGGTTGGGAGTAATTGTTGGGGTACTTTGTGGGGTGCTTGTGCACACTATCTAATTATATTCATTTACTCTTAATATGTTTAACTATTTTTGGTTCATATGAATGTATGGTCATGCAAGGTGGAGTTTTATCGGTAAGTTTCATGGACTAGACTCACCCCTCATAGTTTTAGGTACCGAGGACAGTTATGCTCAGTGAATCGAGTGGTGAGGATTCCTCCTCATCGTCTAGTGTAAGGTATTGTCATTTATGTTTAAGTTAAATCTTTTAGTATGCTCTGTAATCGGGTATGCCACCTAAGTTTTATTTATCTAGTTTAGGATAGTTGGTAAAATATAAAGCTTGCAGAGTATGGGTGGCATGCCGTTTGTGCCGGTCACGAGCTCAGATTGGGTCGTGACTATAACATTGTGTAATAATATTAAGTGTATAATGTATGGGAAACACTATTGAGTGTAGATGAAACTTGAGAATATGTAATTGTAAGTGTAATAATTCATTGTTCATCTAATTATGTTTAATTATGAAAAGAAGATGACTTTTATATTCATTTATGTTTGCAAATTTGATTTGGTCTTATTTAAATGAATATTAAAATAATAAAAGTAATGGGATTAGGGGAATCTTAAGCTTGTAGTGGTGTGAGGTAAGGCACCCAGATTTGGGGGCATGATAAAGTTGGTACAGATCAATGAGATTAGGTGTCCTACCAATTATAAAGCAAGATAACCTTAGTGGGTCATCCTCTATCGTTGTGAACCCAGGCACAGCTATAGAGAGACGACTCCACTAAATGCCCTGTAGGATGTGTTTTCTTTCCTTTTGTGTCTTATTCCTTTCTAAGGATGCATTTGTGTCTATGAGTGACTCAAAATCTAAATTATCTTATGTAGATTTGAAATGCCTCTCGGGCAGCATGAGACAAATGTATCGCGAAGCCATAAGGAAGAACGTGGCTAAGTAAGAAAACCGAATCAATGTGATAATGCTTCGAAGTATGCGCCTTTCTAAGGTATGTGAGTTTGAGACTCTTAGACAAGAGTCCATGATCATGCAGGAGTATGATGCCCAATTCAATCGGTTGACACAGTTTGCACCTTATGTACTCCTGAATGAAAGGGAGAAGATAAAAAGGTTTATTTGGAGCCTCCATTCGTCATTGTGCCAACTTGTGGGGCTACAAATGGAGATGTACCCAACATATGAAGCAATGGTGAATACCACTATATTTGCAGAAATGGTAGAAGTAGATAAGAATAAGCAAAAGAAAAAGGGTAAATAAAGGCAACGTTATGCAAGGAAATCTTTAGTGTCAGTGTAGTCTATGGCTAGTGACAAGGGGCAGTTTAGATAGTGAGGAGGAACAAACTACAGATCACCAGACCTTATATGGAATCGAATGTGGTAAGCCCAAGTGCTTGGTATGTGGAAAGTTCCAGCATGTGGCGTGTCGTCATGCAAGATCTGCTTACAACCAATGTGATTAAGTAGTCCACATTAAAAGAGAATGCCCTTAGTCGACATCAAGATCAGGACGAGAGTCTTCATTTTCCTTCTTTATTCCCAGGACTTCCTCCACACCTTTTGAGAGAGAAGGAACTGGCAGAGGGATTGGCCGTGGACCAAGGAGAAAGGCAGGATGATGGTAGGTCGAGGACAGACTTGATATGCACTCGTACCTCGAAAGCTTTAGATACCGTACTCAGAGAACACATGTACCTTTATCTTGTATGCATTCTTATGACCGGTGTGTTGTGTGATCTTGACTATATAGTTACATGTACCTTGTCTATGTATGCATGATGCATGCATGTTGATGTGGTTTGGGTTGATTCATCCATAAGGGTAGCTAGTAGGTTAAGGGTTGATGTGGGCTTAGCCCAGCTTGTCATTGTCTGTGACAACTCCGTTTAGGAGAGAAGTTCTATTGATAGTAAACCTAGCTTGGGTGATAGCTAAAGAAAGTTAAGATCATGCTCTTGGGGCATGGGTGCCATTCTTAAGGTAGTTCAGTATGCAAGGCAGACCCCTGGTTGAGGTGACCCCCTAGACGTGTCAAGTTATATTTTCGTTGTAGGTGAGGTTTAGGTGGCGCTACACCATGACATGGTAGAAAACCATAATGAGTAGCGGAAACTCAGATTACCCATCGAGGCAAAGAGAGTAAGCGGTGAATCTTACCATTGGTACCCCTTTTCAAGGTGAGTGAAGGGAACCATGTTAGAGTAAAGTGAGACAAATACCCGAACAGAGCTAGTCCAAGCTCTTTGAGAACTCTTTAGTCCTTTTCTGGACTCCTTCTTGACAAGTAAAGCTATAGAGATATGAGGCCTTTCAGGAGGTGGAGGATGCTAATAGGTTTAAGGCAGCGGGTAACATATTGGCTCTATATTAATTATACGACTAATATGCTTTAATTCCATATTTTTATGAGCTTAATTGATTAGAAACCTGTCACATCCCAAAAATTGAGCATGTGAAAAGATACTACTCATTTGATATAATTCTCAAACATACGTTATATACATATATTCTGTAAGGTTTTACATTCAACCTTAATCATTCATTCCACACTACAGAATTATATTCATCTGATAAGCAAATATAGACATACATAGTCTGATATTTCTATCTCATCGCAAGCCTAGGAGACCTATAGAAAATACAGAGCTTTTCTAATATCCACATTAATAAGTACTGGTGTCCCACCAGACAGAAATAGAGAATAAACCCAAGGGGCTTCTAATCTTCAAACGGATACTCTTGTTCTTTATTTTCTGTATCTGAAAAAAAATAATCATAGGGAGTGTGAGTTTATTTAAAAACTCAGTAAGTAAATAACTGTACTATATAAAATATCAAAAGTACAAATACCACATTTACTCATATAATTAATTGTCTTATACATCGAGTAGTATGGGACTCTAACCCTTTCAAACTCATGAATAAGATTTCATAGATATACACCGAGTAGTATGGGACTCTAACCCTTTCAAACTCGTGAATAAGATCTCATCGGTATACATCGAGTAGTATGGGACTTTAACCCTTTCAACTCGTGTATAGATTTCATAGATATGCACTGAGTAGTATGGGACTTTAACCCTTTCCAACTCGTGTATAAGATTTCTTAGATATACACCGAGTAGTATGGGACTTTAACCCTTTCACACTCGTGTATTAGATCCCGTAGATCTTTACTCATTAATAAAATAGTGAGAATTCATCACATAGTACAATTGTCATGAAATAAATAATTTCTTCATACTCTTATTTCTACTGATCATCATATACTCCCATATGAAAAATTAATTGCTTATTATCCAAATAATATTGTAAATGGGACTTATATTGTACTTTGACTAGTAATATCAAATTAGCTGAGCAAGGTTATTCACTCACCTTGATGTTTGTCCAAGTTTACCTTGTTCCACACTAGAATTTGTGTAGGAAAATTTCCTAGTAAAATATATTACAAGGAATCATAAGAAAGGGAACAAAATCACGAAAATACGTAAAATTTTCTGACTGCTACAGTAACGGGTTGCTACAGTACGGTTTGCTACAGTAACGGTTCGCTACAGTAACGTTGACTGCTACAGTACCGTTGACTGCCGACACTACAGTACTGCTACAGTAACCGAAGAAAATTTTCCAGATTTTGTTTCGAAATCCCTGGTCGCTACAGTAACTCGGTTTTTGCAGAAATTTCTAACAAATTCATCCTCTCCCTTCTTGTTTCAAAACCAGAATTTCAACTCTTTTAACCGATTATAACTCAAATATAACTTCTAAAACAACTGAGATTCATGAATTATCATCAAAATCTTCAAAACAAAACCTCCTCTGATCTTCTACATAAACTGAAATTTAAGGAAAATAATCGGATTAAAGCTTACCTTTGATCCTTACAAAGCTTTTGAACCGAACAAATAATCGAAACTCTGAAGATCAAGGAAAGGATTTGAGAAGAAAATGAAGAATTGAGAGAGAAATCTTTTCTGCTTCCTTCGGCTGAGTGAAAAAAAATGAGGGTTACTATTAAAACTTTATATTAAATATTTCTAATGGGTTATTCAATAACCCATGGGTATCCATAACCCAACATCCAAACCCATCCAGTCAATTTACAATAAATGGATTAATTGACCATTCTGAAACCACTTTTCCATGAATTTCACCATTCTTAGAATATATCCCTCATTGTGCAAATATTTAGTCCAGTCATTTAACTCAATTTTCATAAATAATATTCAAAGAGAACAATTAAATATGAAAATTAAAAATGACCAAATAAATAACTAAAGTAACGTTGTAGAATTCTAAAATACTCTTAAGCGAATTATATTCTGAAATTAACGGGTATTACATTCTACCCCCCTTAAAAGAATTCGGTCCTCCGAATTAAAATCTTACCTCAAGTTTCAAATAAATGTGGATAGTTTTTCCACATCTCATCTTCTGCCTCCCACGTAGCTTCCTCGCGAGAATGATTTCTCCAAAGAACCTTGACAGTAGGAATTTCTTTGGTACTCAATTTCTTGACTTTTCTATCAAGGATAGCTACTGGTACCTCTTCGTAGGTGAGAGTTTCATCAAAATGAACTTCTTGGGGTTGAATGACATGAGAAGGATCAGGAAGATACTTTCGTAGCATGGACACATGAAATATTGGATGAACTCCCTCTAGGTTGGAAGGTAGGTCTAGGCGATATGCCACATTACCCACTCTGTCTACAACCTCATATGGGCCAACATACCTTGGACTAAGCTTGCCTTTCTTCCCGAATCTCATTACTCCTTTCATAGGTGAGATTCGTAAGAAAACCATATCACCTATTGCAAATTCAAGGTCACGTCGTCGGTTGTCCGCATAAGACTTCTGTCTACTCTGAGCAGTTAACAACTTCTCTCTGATCAGTTTAACTTTATTTATATCTTCCTGTATCATCTCAGGTCCAAATATTTTGGTTTCACCAAGTTCAAATCAACCTATAGGAGATCGACACCGTCTCCCATACAAAGCCTCAAAAGGTGCCATCTGAATACTGGCTTGGTAACTGTTATTATAAACAAATTCAATAAGAGACAAATGATCTTCCCAACTTCCACTGAAATCCATCACACAAGCTCTTAGCATATCCTCTAAAGTCTGAATTGTCCTTTCGGACTGTCCATCAGTCTGAGGATGGAATGCTGTGCTAAGATTCACTTTGGTACCCAAAGCCTCTTGAAAGACTTTCCAGAACCGAGAAGTAAACTGAGGTCCTCGGTCTGATATAATGGATATTGGTACACCATGAAGTTTCACTATCTCTTTAACATAAATTCGAGCAAGTTTTGCTACACTGAAAGTGGTATGAACAGGAAGAAAATGTGCTGACTTAGTAAGTCGATCCACTATGACCCATATTGAGTCATTTCCTTTTGTTGACCGAGGTAAACCTACTACAAAATCCATAGTGATCCTTTCCCACTTCCATTCGGGAATATCTAGTTTTTGCATCAATCCAGATGGTCGTCGATGTTCAGCTTTAACTTGCTGACAAGTCAAACATCGAGCTACAAAGTCAGTCACGTCTCGCTTCATGCCCTCCCACCAGTAAACTTGTTTCAAGTCCTGATACATTTTCACAGCACCAGGATGTACAACGTAGGGCGAACCACGAGCTTCCATTAAAATTTCATGTTTCAAAGATTCAATGTTGGGGACACAGAGTCTCCCATTAAACCATAAGACTCCTTCTTCATCTACCAAGAAACTTGGTGCTAGACCTTGCCTTGCCTTATCTCTGATTTTGACCATATCAATGTCATTTTCTAAAGTTGCTTTTACTTTTTCAACAAGGGATGATCTAACTGTTAAATGAGCCAGAAATGTACCTGACTCAGTGATCTCGAAGAATACTCCATCAGCTTCCAATTCTTGTAGTTCATGTATTAGAGACCTCCTTATAGTGGCAATGTGAGCTAAACTTCCCATAGACTTTCGACTTAGAGCATCAGCCACTACATTTGCTTTACCTGGATGGTAAAGGATGGTACAATCATAATCTTTCAGAAGTTCCATCCACCTTCGTTGCCTTAGATTGAGATCTCTCTGCTCAAAAATGTACTTAAGGCTTTTGTGATCTGTAAAAATTTTACAAGTTTCCCCATACAAGTAATGTCTCCATATCTTTAGGGCAAACACTACAGCTGCCATTTCCAAATCATGAGTGGGGTAATTCAATTCATGCTTTTTAAGCTGACGTGAGCCATAAGCTATGACTTTACCATGTTGCATCAACACACATCCTAAGCCTATCTTTGAGGCATCACAGAATACAGAGTAACCCCCTAGTCCTGATGGTAGGATTAAGACTGGTGCAGAAGTTAAACACTCTTTCAATTGGGTGAAACTTTGCTCACATGAATCATCCCAAATGTATTTAACATTCTTTCGGGTTAACTTATTTAATGGGAGAGCCGTCTTAGAGAAATCTTTGACAAAGCGACGGTAATACCCTGCTAAGCCAAGAAAACTACGTACTTCAGACACAGTTGTTGGTCTAGGCCACTGTTTAACTGCTTCAATTTTACTTGGATCTACATGAATACCTTCTTGGGAAATAACATGTCCCAAAAATGTTACATGACTCATCCAGAATTCACATTTTGAGAGCTTTGCGTACAACTGATGCTCTCTCAAAGTCTGAAGCACTATTCTCAAATGTTCAGTATGTTCTTCATGACTCTTTGAATATACCAAAATATCATCAATAAACACAATTACAAACTTATCAAGGAATGATTTGAACACTCTGTTCATTAAATCCATAAATGCTGCTGGTGCATTTGTCAACCCAAAAGACATCACAAGAAACTCATAATGTCCATACCGTGTACGAAAAGCAGTCTTAGGTATATCATCACTCTTAATTCGTAACTGATGATATCCAGACCTTAGATCAATCTTTGAGAAGTATTTTGCTCCTTGAAGCTGATCAAACAAATCATCTATCCTTGGTAAAGGATACTTATTCTTCACTGTGACTTTATTCAGCTGACGATAATCTATACATAATCTCATAGAACCATCTTTCTTTTTCACAAAAAGAACAGGAGCACCCCAAGGTGAAAAACTTGGGCGAATGAACCCTTTGTTTAACAAATCTTCCAATTGTTCTTTGAGTTCTTTTAGCTCAACAGGAGCCATACGATAAGGTGGAATAGAAATTGGTCTTGTGTCTGGGACCAAATCAATACTGAACTCAATATCTCTTTCTGGCGGTAATCCAGGTAAATCTTCTGGGAACACATCTGGGAATTCATTAACCACATGAATGTCTTCTAACTTCTGTTCTTTCTTTTCTAAATCTTTGATAAAAGCTAGAAATCCCTGACATCCCTTTCGCAACATACGCTGGGCACTTAACATAGATATCATGTTGCAAGGTACATCACCTCGATCTCCTTGAAACACAAAATTACTCCTCCCCGGCATATTAAAGGAAATAACTTTGTCACGACAATTTATAGTAGCATGACAAGAAGATAACCAATCCATCCCTAAAATCACATCAAAATCTAACATATTGAGAACCATAAGATCTATCTCAGTTTCCATGCCTCCAACGATTATTTTACAAGAACGATAACATGTTTTAACCATCAAAGTCTCTCTCATCGGTGTGGAAACCAAGAATGGTTCTTTAAGAATAATCGAATCAAATGCAAATCTCTTGGCAAATAGGGGCGACACATATGAGTGAGTAGAACCGGGGTCAAACAAAATACGTGCAGCAAAAGTATTAACAGATAATATACCTGTAACTACAGCATTGGATGTTTGAGCATCCTGTCGGGTTAGAGCATATACTCTTGCATTTCCTCTGCCAGCAGCTTGTTTTCCACGGTCACCTTGGCCTCTTCCAGAACCTCTTCCCATACTACCCCCTATTGAAGGGGTTGGTGTTTGAGTAATAGATTGTGGTCGAGGTGGCAAAGTAGACCCTTGACCTGGTCTTGTCATGAGCTGAGGGCACTCCCTTATAAAATGTCCTTTTTGTCCACAGTGAAAACAGCCTGTACCAACAGTGTTTAACCTGCATTCTCCGAAGTGAAACTTTCCACATTCAGGACATTGAGGTTTTTCCCTTCTACCATGAGTACCTCCTCTACTAGAAGAGCTAAAACCACCCCTGTTCTCTAAACGAGGCTTAGCCACACTGGCTGTAGAATAAGATGACTTAGTAGGAGTGGCTGGAGCATGTTGTGATGCAGTAAAGGGTTTCAAAGTCCCTGAGTCTTCCCCTTGATCAAAAGATCTTCTATACCTAGCTTTCTTCTTTTGACGATACTCTTCTTTATTCTTTGACCTCTTTTCCATTCTTCGGGCCACATCAACAGCCTCTGAGTACGAAGAGTAATCGTTCATATTAGAACCCACTTGATCATATAAGGCATCACAAAGCCCTTCCACAAACTTTTCTATTTTCTTCCTTTCAGAAGGAATGATTTCAGGGGCATATTCAGATAATTTAACAAACTGAGCTGAATACTCGTCAACAGTCATGGTTCCCTGCCGTAGATACAGAAAATCTCTGGCCCTGGATGATCGTTCACTTGCCGGAAGAAATTCATCCATAACCAATCTGTAAAATTCTGACCACATAACTGGCGGTGCGCCTTGAATTCTAGCTTTCTTCCAGTTTCTCCACCATTTACCAGCCCTACCTTTTAACTGAAAGGAAGTGAATTCTACCTTTTGAGTAGGAGAACACCCTATAGCATCACAGATTGCTTCACAATCTTCAAGGAAACATTGTGGGTCCTCTTTGGGATCTTCCCCTGAAAAAGTAGGAGGCCTCATTTTCTGGAATTCAGACATTCTTACCTCTCTTACATTAACTCCTCCCGCTAACGGAACTGGTGGTACATTTTCAGCTTCAACAATAGGAGGATCCACTGGCAGGTTAGCTTGTGCAGCTCGACCTCTCATTTCAGCCTCAAATCGGTCAAATCGTTCATTCATCAAATGAATCACATGTGCAATAGTTGCATTACCGACGTGAGCATCAGGTTCGACTCTTCTTGCTTGCTCACTAGTTGCGCCCTCAGTACTTTGAGCATGTAAACTATCACCACGGTTAGGATCATCTTTCACATGTACTGGTGGATTTATGGCCCTCCTCGGACCCATATGCTCATTATTATTAGAAGATCCTTCTGACATTGATCTGTCACAGATCTACACACATAACAAACAATTTTCAGACATAAACAAAATATCACTTACTAGCCCCACTGAGAAGTTATCTATAAAATGACGTTATACTCTACAAGGTCTTTTATGGAACCTAATCCTATGGTCATGCCGCGGCTCATGACAATAGGGAAGGGCCCACAAAGATCACTTTGCTCTGTACTCTATAGGGGACCTATAAAACCTTTCCTCTGATACCAAATTTGTCACATCCCAAAAATTGAGCATGTGAAAAGATACTACTCATTTGATATAATTCTCAAACATACGTTATATACATATATTCTGTAAGGTTTTACATTCAACCTTAATCATTCATTCCACACTACAGAATTATATTCATCTGATAAGCAAATATAGACATACATAGTCTGATATTTCTATCTCATCGCAAGCCTAGGAGACCTATAGAAAATACAGAGCTTTTCTAATATCCACATTAATAAGTACTGGTGTCCCACCAGACAGAAATAGAGAATAAACCCAAGGGGCTTCTAATCTTCAAACGGATACTCTTGTTCTTTATTTTCTGTATCTGAAAAAAAATAATCATAGGGAGTGTGAGTTTATTTAAAAACTCAGTAAGTAAATAACTGTACTATATAAAATATCAAAAGTACAAATACCACATTTACTCATATAATTAATTGTCTTATACATCGAGTAGTATGGGACTCTAACCCTTTCAAACTCATGAATAAGATTTCATAGATATACACCGAGTAGTATGGGACTCTAACCCTTTCAAACTCGTGAATAAGATCTCATCGGTATACACCGAGTAGTATGGGACTTTAACCTTTTCAACTCGTGTATAGATTTCATAGATATGCACTGAGTAGTATGGGACTTTAACCCTTTCCAACTCGTGTATAAGATTTCTTAGATATACACCGAGTAGTATGGGACTTTAACCCTTTCACACTCGTGTATTAGATCCCGTAGATCTTTACTCATTAATAAAATAGTGAGAATTCATCACATAGTACAATTGTCATGAAATAAATAATTTCTTCATACTCTTATTTCTACTGATCATCATATACTCCCATATGAAAAATTAATTGCTTATTATCCAAATAATATTGTAAATGGGACTTATATTGTACTTTGACTAGTAATATCAAATTAGCTGAGCAAGGTTATTCACTCACCTTGATGTTTGTCCAAGTTTACCTTGTTCCACACTAGAATTTGTGTAGGAAAATTTCCTAGTAAAATATATTACAAGGAATCATAAGAAAGGGAACAAAATCACGAAAATACGTAAAATTTTCTGACTGCAACAGTAACGGGTTGCTACAGTACGGTTTGCTACAATAACGGTTTGCTACAGTATCGGTTCGCTACAATGCCGGTTCGCTACAGTAACGTTGACTGCTACAGTACCGTTGACTGCCGACACTACAGTACTGCTACAGTAACCGAAGAAAATTTTCCAGATTTTGTTTCGAAATCCCTGGTCGCTACAGTAACTCGGTTTTTGCAGAAATTTCTAACAAATTCATCCTCTCCCTTCTTGTTTCAAAACCAGAATTTCAACTCTTTTAACCGATTATAACTCAAATATAACTTCTAAAACAACTGAGATTCATGAATTATCATCAAAATCTTCAAAACAAAACCTCCTCTGATCTTCTACATAAACTGAAATTTAAGGAAAATAATCGGATTAAAGCTTACCTTTGATCCTTACAAAGCTTTTGAACCGAACAAATAATCGAAACTCTGAAGATCAAGGAAAGGATTTGAGAAGAAAATGAAGAATTGAGAGAGAAATCTTTTCTGCTTCCTTCGGCTGAGTGAAAAAAAATGAGGGTTACTATTAAAACTTTATATTAAATATTTCTAATGGGTTATTCAATAACCCATGGGTATCCATAACCCAACATCCAAACCCATCCAGTCAATTTACAATAAATGGATTAATTGACCATTCTGAAACCACTTTTCCATGAATTTCACCATTCTTAGAATATATCCCTCATTGTGCAAATATTTAGTCCAGTCATTTAACTCAATTTTCATAAATAATATTCAAAGAGAACAATTAAATATGAAAATTAAAAATGACCAAATAAATAACTAAAGTAACGTTGTAGAATTCTAAAATACTCTTAAGCGAATTATATTCTGAAATTAACGGGTATTACAAAACCCATTAATCTTTATATTGATCTTGTCGGTAAATTAATTGGAGAGTTTTTGTAATACCCGTCATTTGATTTTTTCCTTATAAACTGTTAATTTCTATTTTGTCCGTGATAATTTTGAGAATTCATGTGTTTGAAATGTGCAAAATGTGTGTTTAGCATGATGTTGTGGTTTGATGATGTCAAAGTATGTGATTTTGACTGTAGGCTTGAGATATGTGGTGCTAAGCTAGACTGGATTAAAGTGAAAATCACAGGGACTAAAGTGAAAAATGAAAAGTTTGTAGGGGTGTAATGAAATGTTAATAAAAGGTAGGAATAAGAAGAGAATATTCTACGGAACCATAATGTAAAATAAGAAATAAAAAATAATGTTTATATGTTAAGATATAGAATATTTTTTATAATTAAGATTAATTAAATAAAGGTGAAAAGAAGTTAAGTAAGAGGATAATTAACAAATTAAAATAATTAAAGAGATGAGGATGGCGTGAGATTTGATTTTTGGTATAGGAATTAAATTTATTATTTTATTATAAGGTATACATTTATTTAATAAGTACACTGACGACTAACTCTTAAGTGTCTTGAAAATTCATTATATTTAATTTTTAAACCTCTTAAAGCCTCTTAGATAAATGAACTAATACAATAGATAAAATACATTAAGAAAAAAAAATGGGTTAGGCGTGAAGCCTAATTTAATTTAAGCCAAATAATATAGTAACATAAAAGTAATAATAATAAATAAAGGAAGTAGAGTTGACTAAAACCAAAGATATTTTGGCTTGTGATTAAATATTACATGATGAGATTAATTTAAGGAAATAAATTAAATTAATTAAGACAGATTAGATTTTAAAAGTGCATAAATAATATTAATAAAAAAATGATTTAAGATATAAATAAAATAAAAGAAAGATAATACACACTTCCTAAATTTTTGGCGTGTGCTATTTAAATAAGTAGGATTATTAATAGAATAACAAAGATTAAATAAAGATTAATAGATACAAGATATCATATTTAAATCAAGTAGACTCAAGATTCAAAATAATTTAAAAGTTCCTAAAGATAAGTGAGTTAATAAACAAATTAAATTAATTTAGGAATGAGTAGATTTTAAGGATATTTTAAATAAAACAAAGTAGGAATTGATTAAATTAAATATAAGTCATTGAACGTGTGAGTGCTAGTTATATACGGTTACTAGCAGAGATTTAAAAAAAATCAAAGATTAAATAATATATTAGTAGTTTGGCCGAATTAACAAATTCCAAATATAGGTATTGGTCATCCTTTATCTTTTGGCCAAATACATTAGCAAGGACTACAGAGATATGGTTATTGTTAATTCAGCATATTTTAAATTAAATTTGAAATATATTAAAAAAAATTAAGTAGGGCAAAATTAATTCGGCAAAAATAAATTAAACAAGTATATTAACAAAGGAAATAGGCATGCCACATAAAGGTTAATTAATTAACAAAACAAATAAAAAGAAAGACCTAGCCTAAATCACCAGAAAGCCACTTCATGCAAGCTAGCTCCCACGGTACTTAAATATCAGTACATACACCATTCAATTCTCCACCTTTCCACCTCTTCACACACATTGCCGCCACCTACACACACCATTCAATCACACACCTACTTCACCTCATCTTCAATCACACACCAAACTCCACCTCTTCATCATCATCGTACATACACACACAAAATCTCCCAAACCAATCAACCTATTCTCTTTCCCTCTTTCACATAGTCGCCACATCTTTCCTCTTCATCACCCACGCCATATACTCACCTTAAACCCAAATTCCTGTACAAGCATCATCCATACAACTTACATCAAGCATAAAGGAGACTCCTTCGAAAAAGGTAAAAAAAATTCCAAAACCCAAATCTACATTATTTTAATTTAGTTAAATCTTAAATATTTAATTAAAGATAGATGACCCCTAAGAGGTATGTTGAATTTTTAAAAACACGGCAACACCAAAGATCTCTACCCTACTTACACAGATTCGGGAAAACACATTTGAAACAAAGACTCCTAAGGCAAAGTTATTTCGAAGTCACATTCGTGGTTAAATAGTGGGATTTTTGTAAAGGATTGTTGATGTAAAATTGCTAACAGGAAATGTTAGGGGAAAAGATGATCATGTGATATATGATGAATATCTTTTACGTTTGAGATAATAGTGTTTATCCTTGTATGGATTTAATTAATGTGATTATTAGTTATGTTGTGGATGATTGATTCATTATTATGTTTGAGCGAGATAGTACCCTCTCTCATGTCAAGGCAAAAAACCCGAGTAATAATGTGTCTGGATCTCTAAGAGTAAAGACAACAACTCCCTCAATACGGAGATGAGCTTGGGTCTAGGATTGGGACTCATGAGGCATCCTGACCATAGAGGATGATGTTGTGCTTCATGGAGGGGTTTGATAATTGGTGAGCTAGCCTATGTGCGCTCCTAGTATTTTGACCTTTGACAAGAGTCCATGATCATACAGGAGTATGACGCCCAATTCAATCTGTTGGCACATTTTGCCCCTTATGCACTCCTGAATGAAAGGGAAAAGATAAGAAGGTTTATTTGGAGCCTCCGTTCGTCATTGTGCCAACTTGTGGGGCTGCAAATGGAGATGTACACAACGTATGAAGTAATGGT
Source organism: Biancaea sappan (assembly GCA_037074585.1). Taxonomy (NCBI): domain Eukaryota; kingdom Viridiplantae; phylum Streptophyta; class Magnoliopsida; order Fabales; family Fabaceae; genus Biancaea; species Biancaea sappan. Next base: position 68,793,537 of record CM073490.1, read on the forward strand.
GAATACCACTATATTTGCAGAAATGGTAGAAGTAGAGAAGAATAAGCAAAAGAAAAAGGGTAAATGAAGGCAAAGTTATGCAAGGAAATCTTTAGTGTCAGTGTAGTCTATAGCTAGTGACAAGGGGCAGTTTAGATAATGAGGAGGAACAAACTACAGATCACCAGACCTTATATGGAACTGAGCGTGGTAAGCCCAAGCGCTTGGTATGTGGGAAGTTCTAGGATGAGGCATGTAGTCACGCAAGATCTACTTACAACCGATGTGGTCAAGTAGCCCACATTAAAAGAGAATGCCCTTAGTCGACATCAAGATTAGGACGAGAGTCTTTGTTTTCCTTCTTTATTCCCAGGACTTCCTCCACACCTTTTGAGAGAGAAGAAACTAACAGAGGGATTGGTTGTGGACCACAGAGAAAGGCAGGACAATGGTAGGTTGGGGACAGACTTGATATGCACTCATACCTCGAAAGGTTTAGATACCGTACTCAGAGAACACATGTACCTTTATCTTGTATGCATTCTTATGACTGGTGTGTTGTGTGATCTTGACTATATAGTTACATGTACCTTGTCTATGTATGCATGATGCATGCATGTTGATGTAGTTTAGATTGATTCACCCATAGGGGTAGCTAGTGGGTTAAGGGTTGATATGGGCTTAACCTAGCTTGTCATTGTCTGTGACAACTCCGTTTAGGAGAGAAGTTCTATTGGTAGTAAACCTAGCTTGGGTGATAGCAAAAGAAAGTTAAGATCATGCTCTTGGGGCATGGGTGCCATTCTTAAGGTTGTTCAGTATGCAAGGTAGAACCCCTGGTTGAAGTGACCCCCTAGACGTGTCAAGTTATATTTTATTTGTAGGTGAGGTTTAGGTGGCGCCACACGACGACATGGTAGATAACCATAATGAGTAGTGGGAACTTGGATTGCCCATCGAGGCAAAGAGAGTAAGCAGTGAATCTTACCATTGGTACCCCCTTTCAAGGTGAGTGAAGGGAACCATGTCAGAGCAAAGTGAGACAGGTACCCGAAGAGAGCTAGTCCAAGCTCTTTGAGAACTCTTTAGTCCTTTTCTGGACTCCCTCTTGACAAGTGAAACTATGGAGATGTGAGGCCTTTCAAGAGGCGGAGGATGCTAAAGGTTTAAGGCAGTGGGTAACATATTGGCTCTATATTAATTATAGGACTAATATGCTTTAATTCCATATTTTTATGAGCTTGATTGATTAGAAACCCATTAATCTTTATACTGATCTTGTCGATAAATTAATTGGAGAGTTTTTGTAATACCCGCCATTTGATTTTTTCCTTATAAACTGTTAATTTCTATTTTGTCCGTGATAATTTTGAGAATTCATGTGTTTGAAATGTGCAAAATGTGTGTTTAGCATGATGTTGTGGTTTGATGATGTCAAAGTATATGATTTCAACGGTAGGCTTGCAATATGTGGTGCTAACCTAGACATGGATTAAAGTGAAAATCACAGGGACTAAAGTGAAAAATGAAAAGTTTGTAGGGGTGTATTGAAATGTCAATAAAAGGTAGGAATAAGAAGAAAATATTCTACGGAACCATAATGTAAAATAAGAAATGAAAAATAATGTTTATATCTTCAGATATAGAATATAGTTTTATAATTAAGCTTAATTAAATAAAGGTGAAAAGAAGTTAAGTAAGAGGATAATTAACAAATTAAAATAATTAAAGAGATGAGGATGGCGTGAGATTTGATTTTTGGTATAGGAATTAAATTTATTATTTTATTATAAGGTATACATTTATTTAATAAGTACACTGACGACCAACTCTTAAGTATCCTGAAAATTCATTATATTTAATTTTTAAACCTCTTAAAGCCTCTTAGATAAATGAACTAATACAATAGATAAGATACATTAAGAAAAAAACATGGCTTAGGCGTGAAGCCTAATTTAATTTAAGCCAAATAATGTAGTAACATAAAAGTAATAATAATAAAGAAAGGAAGTAAAGTTGACTAAAACCAAAGATATTTTGGCTTGTGATTAAATATTACATGATGAGATTAATTTAAGAAAATAAATTAAATTAATTAAGACATATTAGATTTTAAAAGTGCATAAATAATATTAATAAAACAATGATTTAAGATATAAATAAAATAAAAAAAAAGATAATACACACTTCATAAATTTTTGGCGTGTGCTATTTAAATAAGTAGGATTATTAATAGAATAACAAAGATTAAATAAAGATTAATAGATACAAGATATCATATTTAAATCAAGTAGACTCAAGATTCAAAATAATTTAAAAGTTCCTAAAGATAAGTGAGTTAAAAAACAAATTAAATTAATTTAGGAATGAGTAGATTTTAAGGATATTTTAAATAAAACAAAGTAGGAATTGATTAAATTAAATATAAGTCATTGAACGTGTGAGTGCTAGTTAGGTACGGTTACTAGCAAAGATTTAAAAAAAAAAATCAAAGATTAAATAATATATTAGTAGTTTGGCCGAATTAACAAATTTCAAATATAGGTATTAGTTATCCTTTATCTTTTGGCCAAATACATTAGCACGGACTACAGAGATATGGTTATTGTTAATTCAGCATATTTTAAATTAAATTTGAAATATATTAAAAAAAATTAAGTAGGGCAAAATTAATTCGGCAAAAATAAATTAAACAAGTATATTAACAAAGGAAATAGGCATGCCACATAAAGGTTAATTAATTAACAAAACAAATAAAAAGAAAGACCTAGCCTAAATCACCAGAAAGCCACTTCATGCAAGCTAGCTCCCACGGTACTTAAATATCAGTACATACACCATTCAATTCTCCACCTTTCCACCTCTTCACACACATTGCCGCCACCTACACACACCATTCAATCACACACCTACTTCACCTCATCTTCAATCACACACCAAACTCCACCTCTTCATCATCATCGTACATACACACACAAAATCTCCCAAACCAATCAACCTATTCTCTTTCCCTCTTTCACATGGTCGCCACATCTTTCCTCTTCATCACCCACGCCATATACTCACCTTAAACCCTAATTCCTGTACAAGCATCATCCATACAACTTACATCAAGCATAAAGGAGACTCCTTCGAAAAAGGTAAAAAAAATTCCAAAACCCAAATCTACATTATTTTAATTTAGTTAAATCTTAAATATTTAATTAAAGATAGATGATCCCTAAGAGGTATGTTGAATTTTTAAAAACACATGTGACATCACCTAGATATCCATGGCAACACCAAAGATCTCTACCCTACTTACACGGATTCAGGAAAACACATTTGAAACAAAGACTCCTAAGGCAAAGTTATTTCAAAGTCACATTTGTGGTTAAATAGTGGGATTTTTGTAAAGGATTGTCAAAATCTACGCAAGTGAATTAACATTTCTTTAATATTATCTTAGTGTTAAAGTAATAAAGTAAAAAGGTAGGTAAACTCAGGGTTAGAAAAGAAGGAATTCAATTAGAAATTCAAATAAGTTATTTGAGAAGCATGAATTCAAATGTTGATGTAAAATTGCTAACAGGAAATGTTAGGGGAAAAGATGATCATGTGATATATGATGAATATCTTTTATTTATGAGATAATAATGTTTATCCTTGTATGGATTTAATTAATGTGATTATTAGTTATGTTGTGGATGACTGATTCATGATTATGTTTGAGCGAGATAGTATCCCCTCTCATGTCAAGACGAAAAACCCTAGTAATAATGTGTCTTGATCTCTGAGAGTGGAGACAACAACTTCCTCAGTACGAAGATGAGCTTGGGTCTAGGATTGGGACTCGTGAGGCATCCTGACCATAGAGGATGATGTTGTGCATCATAGCGGGATTTGATGATTGGTAAGCTAGCCTATGTGAGCTCCTAGGATTTTGACCTTTGACAAGTACTAATTCTGTTGGTTTGGTTTGCTTGACTTAAATTGCATTCACTCTTGTCTGTTTCTTTCTTTGTGATTTCATGATAAATGCCTTCGGATTGATTTATTATTCTTTAACATATTTGGATTTTATTAGGGTGGAGATTAACTAGCTCAGTGAGATTTTTGTCTCACACTCTATGTTTCCTTTTTTTTTTTATATAGTGGAAGAAGGGGAACCCCCACTTGAGGAGTAGCGGGAGTTTCTACTGTGAATCTTTCATTTGCTAGAAGGTTCATTGATTTCTTTGAGTTTAATAGTTGCTTTGTAGTTGTAATACTCCATGTATTACTGTGTAATTTAAAAAAAAGTACCTAATTATAGGAGTGAAATTTTTTCATGGATTTAGGAGTCCCGACTAATGTATGCAGTGGGAGAAATTATTGGGATTGATTTATAGGGTGATTGTGAACAGTTGTTTGGTTGTGCTCATATGATCATGCATTATTTATATGTTCTTGGCATGCATAATTGTGCATGTTTGTGTTAGGGTAGAGTTTCTATCATTGAGTTAGTGGACCAAACTCACACCCACCACAATTTCAGGTACAAAAGATCAATTAGCTTGACAATTTGCATGTTAATGACACCTCTCCTTTTGTTCGGGGTATGACATTTTTATTTTGTTATGATTAATCATTCTAGAACGCTCTGTAATCGAGTAAACGATGTTAGGAAATTAGTATGGATATGTATGTGCGGTAATGTAAGAAATGTAACTAAATATCTAATTACATTTGAGCACTTGATGATATGATGCAAATTAAAGTTTTATTTCTACATTTTTCCTATTATCATCAAAGTGCAATTCATCTACCTACGTTTCATGAACAAAATTAATAATGATGAGAAATGTATGTGTTGGGTTTAAGGGTTAACATAGGCTTACGGCAGTGTAGTGTGATACACCGCCTACGCTGGTCATGTGCCTAAATTTTGAAGTGTGATAGATCTGAAAATAGAGCATGTGCTATTGCAAAGCATTATAAAGGTACTGTTGCTACCCTTCCGCTTTGGTTCTGTTTATGTGCATCATGTTCCTTTTCTTTTGACGGTTGAACATGGAACGATATCTCACAATTATTTTTGGATAGCTTATAATTTTACTGAAGACTTCAGATAGCTTATAATGTTTCTGAAGGCTTTAACAGCACGAACTGGTTCATGATTTTTAGATAGCTTATAATGTTTTTGAAGACTTTATTGTTTGTTGGAATACTCTCCCGGTCTTAATAGTGCTCTTGTTCTCAAATCATAAAATTGGATCATTGTCAAATTAACTTTAAATGTTCGTGATTGTACTGGTTCAATGAGGTAATCCAAACATGGCAACGGTTTTAAGATTCTATTTTAAAAGAAAATATGTTGTTGGGCTTTGAATAACGTGTTGGGATAATATAAATCAGATAAGCGAGGGTGATGAGTTGACTATTAAGGAGCCTTTTAGAAAAAATTTAAGAAGTTTCAAAATGCCTTGAATTTGATTGTTTATTTATTTATCTAATAAGGCTTCAACCCAAACGAAGGCTAATGAAGGGCAGCATAATGCAAAGATAATTGACTAATTTCAAAATAATCTAAAGCAAATTTGATTGTTTTTAATTTACATGTTTATGTGACATTTCTTTTTAAGATCCTACTTTGGGAGTTAATTATATGATTCTAACATTTTCTTCCTATTTATCGCCTTTGCATGTCTGGGTCCTGCAACCATTTGGGTTGAGTTCAAGTCACCATACAGCCGGTGTGAAGAGAAATCCCAAGCGTAGTTAAAACACCATTGTGAATTTTGTTTCTTTCTTTTTTTTATTTATGTATTTATTTATTTACATTTTTTGCATATTTATCCTATTTTCCAGTGATGAGTTGAAAGTATCTGACTCCTTTGGAGTAGCACAGTCTCTATCTCTAGACACCTATTTAATTTTTACTACGTGATTGTATAATAATGTCGATGTAGAATTTTTTTAAAATAAATTTATTGAATTTCAAATTCTTCAAAAATTAGATAAATTATTTACTACGCGATTGTATAATAATATCAATGTAAAAAGTTTTTCTTTAAAAATAAATTCATTGAATTTTCAATTCTTTGAAAATTACAATAAGTACCCACTACGCGATTGTATAACAATGTTGATGGAAAAAAGTTCTTGTCAAAAATAAATTCCTTGAATTCAAAAACCTTTTTCGAAAATTAGGCGAAGTACTCAACATGCGATTGTATAACAATGTCGATAGAGAAAAGCCTCTCAAAATTATTTCCTCCTTTCGAACTAATTTCCAAAATTCAAAAAAAAAAATCTTTTAAAGCAGTTTTCAAAAAAATGAAGGACTTTTTTAATTTTAAAACATTAACACATCACCGATTTTTTAACAAACTACGTGGACTTTGATCTTTATTGTTGGGTACGTAGGCTCTAGACTCTACCTAGTCAAATCTACCTTTGTACATATCTTTGTTTGTTCTTTTTTATTTTTATTCTCTTTCTTTTGTGTGATTAATAAGAGTAATTTTAAAGTAAATATAAAATAATTATATATTTTTTAAATTAAACATATATAGTACTTAACAACTTTCTTATTTGATTCAACTTTCGAACTTAGTTTTTTAAATTTTTTCCATCAAATTAAATTTTGATAGCAGTTCTTAATAAAATTGATTTCTAATTATGAAAATTGATTTTATAAACTTTCCTTTTTCAAAAAATGTTGACCGGTCATATTTCTTGTCTAAATTTGCTTCTCTTCACCTCAAATAATTTATTCTTCAATTCAGATTAATATAGACCAATTTATGAGTCAATTGTATGAAAGTAAGATTATAATTTAAGTGGTATGTTTTCGTAAAATTACTAGCAAATTTATGTAGGAGAGTTTCTACAAGGCAAACTTAGTGCCATATGCTGATCTGCCTCAGCATTTCCGGGCAAGACTACTAGGAATGGAGGGAAGGAAGGCAGGGCGGTTGGTGGAAGGGCGGTTGGTGGAAGTCTAAAAATATATATTTTTTATTATTTATAAATATGTGTAAACTATTTTTTTACTATTATATATACATATCTAAAAGTGATTTAGATATATAAAAATTTAAAAGGTCTAGCTCTCTATATATTCTTTCTAAAAAATAAATGCATAAATTAATCTTTACAAAAGCAATTCTTAATTTCTTATTATTCAATTTTTAAAATTTTAGTATTAGATAAGTTATTTTTATATATTGTAGATTTAATATAAATAACTTATTTTTATAAAATTAAATTATATACTTATTTATTTTTAAGATACTCAATAAATAATAATATTTAAAGAATTTATTCAGAGATCAAATCTTGTAAAATTAAATTTTCAGAAAAGACTCAATTGTTAAATAATTTATTTTTAAAACGAAGCATACCATGACCGCCAGGCGATTTCTCGATATAACCGCTCACACCCACTTCTTCGACCATCTGCTCTTCTCAGTTTCTCCGTCTGGCCAATCGTCCCAACTTTGGTCATCACATGGCAGGTAACATAGGAACCCCCTTCGTCTCGCTTCTCATATCGTTTCTTTCTTCGATTCTTTGTTTCTTTCTAACTTCCTTTCTTCCTTCCCTTCTTTATATTTTTAACATTTTTTTATTTGGATTTTCATCGAATTTGAACGGTTTAAATTGGGTTTTTTGTAGTTGTAGCTTGGATGATACTCTATGATTGTAATGAAGATGGTCGTGCATTTGTTTTTGTGCCCATTTGACGTGATTTTTGTATCGAACTGTCTTCGGCTGCAATAGCCAACCTTTGACGCACTAGCCTTTTATGTTTTCATTGCTGATGACATATTCATACCATAAGGACTTCAGTTGAGGTATTCGTCATGAAATAAAAATTAACGGATATTGAATAAAGCTTAAAGACATATAATTTTATGGAAATGGAATAGTCAGGTTGACTTAGTGGAGTTAGCTGAATTAGCGGTGCTTATTTCAACACTGAAGTAAATTTGAATGAGGGAATTGGTGAAAACTATGGAAGAATAGTTGAAATACGGCCGTGGGTGTTGGTAAAAAGTTTATGAAAAATTGTTATTCTGGGGTGTACAAATGTCTAACAAGCTTGTAGCTAAATTCCATTACTAACTTGACATTGCTGTCTCATCTAACCTACATTGTCCAAAAAAACATTTAATTAAAAATTATGAGATAGAGGTGAGAAAAAAAAAAAACATTGATGAAGCGTTTATGAATCTGGAACTGGAATCTGATAAAATGGTAAATGTTTATGCAGCAATTTCAGCGGAGATTGTCCAAAATGTTTTTGTGTCACAGTGCTACCAACAGAATAGACAGTTCAGCACCCACAGTCGAGGGGACTATTTTGCCCCTTATAAGCACATTTTGCTTCCCTCTCCACAAGGGAAGTTGGCATGGAGTGGCATCTCTTCCATGCAATTGCGCACTTTGACAAAACACCAGAATGATTTTATTATCCAGAGAAATATTCACTGCAATGGTCTGTTCTAGATTCTCATTATACAGGTTGATGTCAAGTGCAAAAATATATATTTTAAACACATTCAAGATACTTCTCTCTCTGCCCCCCTCACCCCCGCCTTTTTATATGATTATTATGCATTTATGCGTCTGTAATATGAGTGGGCATACATCGTCCCTTGTGTATTAACAGAGTTGGTTGTATCTTGGTATCATCTGGCATTTGTTATCTGCTGATGGATATTTGTATCTTCCATTTGGACCTTTCTTGCAGCTTCTGCCTCTGCTACTGCAGTGCCATTTCTAGACAAAGTTGATTTTCCAAAGCTTCAAAATGGCAGGTCAGGAAAAGTCCAAGGGTTTTCTTGTTGTTAAGAACTCCATTATTATTATGGTTTCTGGTTTGTTGCAATTTTCTTTCCTATATACATTTTTCACTCTCTTTATTGTATTTTACCCCAACAAGTTTTTTTCTATCTTTTCTCTATCTTCAAAGGGAAGTGCGTCTCTTATATCTTTAAAGAGTATAAGACAGAGAGAAAAGGAGAGACAAATTAGTGGAGAGGGAGGCATGATTAATTCCTTATAGTCAGTAGGAGTTCTAACAAGCAGGAAACAAACGAACTAAAATGCTTTCTGCTGCCTTCCCTTTTCTTCCTTCTTACCCTCTGTATATAATTTGTATGGTCTATGAAGGCACTGTGACAACTAAGAAAAACAGAATGTATTGTGATTTATAATTCCATAAAACCTTTGAGAATGTATTTCACCACTATTACCAAACAACAAAAATTTTAATCAGCAATTCACTGATAATAGCAATGTAGTAGAGAGAAATTACAGTTTTACTGGCCAGGTGATGCAACATGAGATGATGGGGTTATTATATACTTTCATACAAAATGCATGTAATTATCTTTTGGGGTTGTAATTTAATGGAACATAGGATACAAGCTGGGTGGTTGAAGTGGAGAATGGCATCAGGGGTTATTTGTGATCGGAAAGTAGCTGATAAACTCAAAGGAAAGTTTTATCGTACTGCTATAAGACCAGCGATTTTATATGGGAGTGAATGTTGGGCAATGAAAGGACAACAAGAACATAAAATTGGAGTGGTGGAGATGAGGATGTTGCGTTGGATGTGTGGTCATACAAGAAAAGATAGGATCCGTAATGATCATTTACGAGGTAGAGTTGGGGTGGCACCTATTGAGGAAAAAATGGTTGAAAACCGTTTAAGATGGTTTGGGCATGTGCAAAGAAGATCGTTGGAAGCGCCAGTTAGGAGAGTTGAGCAGATGGTTTGGAGCCCTATGAAAAAAGGTCGAGGAAGACCAAAAAAGACACTTAGAGAAATTATTGAACGGGACCTTGTAGTAAATGAGATATCTAAAGAGTTGGTCATTGATAGAGCTCAATGGCGTCGTGCGATCCATGTAGCCGACCCCACTTAGTGGGATAAGGCTTTGTTGTTGTTGTTGTTGTTGTTGTTGTTGTTGTAATTTAATGAGGATGTACAGTAACTGACGGAAAATAATGTTGTTTATTGATACTAGAAGACAATTATACAAGAACAGTTGGATACACAATAATACCCTTAGACTATCCCAACTAGCTTTCAAGAGGCTAGTTCTTTCCCCAACACTCAATATCTATTTTCTTACACACTTACAAACGTCCTCTGACTCTCTTTATAAATCCGTCCCAACATAAGCAACAGAACTAGATTAGTTACAATAGGTTAGTTATAACAACAAATTAATTTTATTCCCCTTGTGCTTTCTGGTATAAACTCTAACTTCCCTGCTTTCTGTCCCTTATTTCTTCTGCTGTTATATCTCAAATTAACATCAGATCCAACATTACCCCCCTAATTAAAAGACACCTAGTCCTCAAGGTGAAAATGGGAAATTGCTCCTTAATGGTGTCATACAATTCCCAAGTATTTTCATAACCCAACCTTTTAATTGCCTTGGAGAATCTTTCAAACCAGGCCCTTGGAGACTATTTGAGGCCATAGAGAGACTTTTGAAGTTTACACACCAGTTGAGAGTTACTCGGGCTTTTCAGACCAAGAGGTATCTTCATGTAGACTTCTTCAAGATCCCCCTTTAGAAAAGCATTCTTGACGTCAAGCTGATGAAGTTTCCTGTCAAGATTTGCAGCAACAGATAAGAGAACACATATGGTGTTTAACTTTGCTACAGGGGCAAACGTCTCCTAATAATCTATCCCATAAGTTTGAGTGAATCCTTTCGCCATTAATCTCGCCTTGTACTTGTCAATGCTCCCATCAGCTTTGTATTTGACAGTAAACACCCACTTACATCCCACAAGTTGTTTTCCTGGAGGTCTTTTAGTAAGAATCCATGTGCCATTCTTTTTCAGCGCATTTAACTCCTCATTTACGACCTCTCTCCATTTTGGGTGTTTTAGAGCTTACTCTATGTTGTTTGGCAACTCATTGTTGTCAAGATTTGTTATGAAAGACTTGAATTCTGGAGACAACTTCTCATATGAAATATAGTGAGCAATAGGATGTTGAGTACATGATGTAACCCCTTTCCTCCAAGCAATAGGTAGTAGAAGGTCAGTATAAGAATCCACATTTTCAGTAGAGGATTTAGTATCAGTATTACCAGCTTTCATTTGGAGTTGGATTTGCTTCAGCTTGACAATGCTTGGGAGTTGTATTCTGCTGTCCCACATGCTTAGGACGCTTGGAATATATCCCTAAATCTCTGTGCCTCCTTCCTCTTGGTTCATCTTCATGTGAAGATAAAGGCTCGAATTAGGTGTAGATAAGGGCTTAATCCAAAACTGAGATTCTTTTTTATTTAGAGATTTCTCCCCCTGAATACAAGTTTTAGGGTGGAAAGGTACATGTTCAATTAAGGTAACATCCATAGTAGTGTAAAACTTCCGTGTAGTGGGAGAGTAACACTTGTAGCCCTTTTGGTGAGGAGCATATCCAACAAAATACATTTTTCAAATTTAGCATCAAGTTTGCTTCTATGATGAGTTGGGATATGATGGGATATGAACAAAGGTTGAACATCCAAACACCTTTAAAGGAATGCCATTAATCAATCTGGTTTAAGGATAGTTTTTCAAAAGAATCTGATGCAGAGTGTCGAATTTTAAAATTCTAGAGGGCATTCTGTTGGCAAGATAAGTTGCGGTTAAGACAGTATCTCTCCAATAATGTTTAGGCACATTGTGAGTGAGTAACAAAGATCAGGAAATTTCAAGAAGGTGCCTATTTTTACACTCAACAATCCCGTTTTGTTGAGGGGTGTAAACACAAGAGCTTTGATGAATAATATCATGTTCAAGAAGGAAGTTGCCAAGGATAGAATTAAAATAATCCTTGGCATTGTGAGTTCGGCGAATTTGAATGTTGGCATGAAATTGTGTGAAAATTTGTGTTGGCTCAGACTTGTCTTTCGTAAGAAAAACCCATGTGATACGTTTATGGTCATCAATAAAAGATATAGAATATCGTGCCCCAGAAATATTTTGAACATGGGAAGGACCTTATGGATAATAGAAAAAGGGTGAGATGGTTTATGAGTATGTGCAGGATGAGGACTACGAGAACGTTTAGGTAGTTCACATACTTCACAATGAAACAATTTTGGATCTTTATTAAAAAAGAGGGATGGGAACATTTTTGATAGATAAGTAAAGTTTGGATGACCAAGACGATAATGCCACAACAAAATAGTGTCATTACTTGAATTTCAAGAATTAACAGTAACATGGTATGTCTAAGTGGTCTTGTTGCTCGCCTTTAATAGGTACAGTCCACCACTTTCCTCAACATTGCCAATCGTCTTCCCTAAATTCAAATCTTGAAACAAGCATTTAACCGGAGAGAATTTAACAACACACTTTAAATCATTTGTCAGTTTGCTGATTGACAGCAAGTTGCAGGATAGGTTGGGAACCAATAAGACTGAGTCTAGAGTCAGGATATTGGAGATAACCAGTTTTCCAACATCGATGACTGTAGACAACGAAGCATATGCAATTCTTACTTTGAAATTCTCATGACATGGTTTGCAATTGACCAAACAAAATGCATTTCCAGTCATGTGATTTGATGCCCAGAATCAACGATCTAGGTAGTATTCTCTTCTATCTTTTGATGAAGTGCATTAAGGAAAATAACCTTCTGAGCTAAGTTTTCAGAGATGGTCACAGCCATTGCAACTCAATCACACTTAAATCAAGTTGAAAACAAAGCATACCACTACGGATAGGAATAGTGTTTGAAAAAAAGAAAGAGCTTGATTAGATGAAATACCACAAACAAGACCTCAACTAAGGAAGATAAGGCCTGGGCTAGATTCTACGGTGGCTGGCGACAAAGTCTGTCCAAGCGGGTGCCGGAATGGCAGCGTCACGCGCCTTCACACGTTGGCATGTGGGAAGATGCAACAAAAGAACAGGGCTACTTGTGGTGGTGCGTGCGGTGGTCGGAGAAGCTCTGGCTGACGTGGATAGGTCGGCAATGACCTCTTGACGCAAACCCGAGGGCGGTTCAGTCAAAAAAGGTGGTTGTGCAAAGGTGGAAGAAGCTATACGCGTTCCAGTGAGGCACAACAATAAAGAGAGAGAGAGAGAGAGAGAGAGAGAGAGAGATTTTGTGTGCGGAGATGCTGGGTATTCAAAAAAATTGCTCTGATACTATGTAGGAAATTGAAGTATTTTATTTACTCAAAATTTGATTATTACAAGAGGAGAATGGGGTATGTATACTCCACAATCCTAGGAATCTAATTAATCCTATTGAATATAAATAAATCCCAATTAATCATGATAACGGAAAAGGAAGCAAATCAAAGACCAAATATTTACAAGAAAGGAAATAAATCAGCAATAATATCTCAATAAAGATAGAATTCCACAGTATTCCATCATATAAAAATTGGATATGAAGAAAGTAGGCATTATAAAAAGTGGCTTTCAAATTGTAAACATTTTCATAGAGAAAATACTTTCAAAAATAGAGAACTTTGTAAAGACTTAATCCAAACAAGTTAATCCAAGTATATTATTTATTTAGTTCAAGCCATGCCATCACAGACTAGTTACTCACTTGACAAGAGGTTTACAACTTGACTCTACCTATCTGAATCGGTTCCGTACTTCAAGAGGAAGGACCACAACCAAAATCCTTGATTACGCTAACCTTGAACAAGATAAAAAAGGAAGAGAAGATCAAGAATTGTTCCAAAATCTCCAAGGTTGGCCTCTGCCGTGGTTTGTCTCACCGCTGTAGGGTGGAGGCTAGAAAGTGGGTTCCTTCTCCAGTAAGTATCGCTGCAATGATAGAGACCACACTTCTTGGCCAAAGGTCACGGCAAGTCGTGCCACTGCAGCAGTGAACCTCGCTTTATCACTGCACATGGCTGCTGCAGCGGTCAAGATAGCGAACCTCCTAATTTCCTACCTCAAACCAGATTTAAGCCAAAGCTAACTTAAATCATAGCAAGAATCCAGCCAAGAGTCCAGTTCTTGGGGACAAAAAACAGGCCTAAAACACAATTTCATCACCAAAGCATCACCACTCACCTCATGCAACCACCCAAACAAGCTCCAATCCAAACCATATGTTCTTTCTTACAGGACCTCAATTCAATACAAATTACCAAGCCAAAAACCAAGCTTTAACAGCTACTAAGCAACCCAAAATCAATTAAAGCAACAAAATAATCTTCTTCACAGACCCGGCTTTACAATAATGACCAAATTCACTCAATCTTCCAACGCTAGAAATACAAAAGGAAAAGAGAGATCAAATGCTTGAAATAGGCACTTGAAATAGGCACTTGCATATGTTATAACATCCAGGATATTAAAAGAAAGTTAACCAAATGCTATGTTCTCAGCAAACTTCCAAATAGCTCCCTTAACCCCTCAGCTCTCAGTTAACCATATTTTCCTTGTTTTGGCCCCCCCAAGGACACCCAAGTTTTCAATTTAGTCACAGTTGTAACAAGGATAATTGTACTTGATGGAATTAAAACAAATGATATGCTTTAGACTCGAAGGCCCAATAAGATTTTATCACCTAATGACTGTGTGATGTGTTTTAGAAGTTCAAAGACAAAACCTTCTTCTTCCCTTTTTTTTTGTTTTTTTTTTTTTAAGCATTTTGAACTGGCTTAGCATATTTAGAATGGGCTATGTTGTTTTTCTTTTCCCTTTTATGAGAGTTGAGTTTGTTTGGCTGATCTTGGAGATTTCCTAGCTATCAAGTTTATGGGCTTCAAGAGGCAAAAGGAGCATAAAGTTCTCTAGCAGTTTGTAGTCTTTGCTGGTTTTTGGTGTCTTTGGTTAGAATGGGATGCTAGAGTGTTTTTGGGAGAGCATTTTTTTAATGTTTTCTTTTATGGATTTCTTCACTTTCTTTAAGGGGGTGTCATTTGTGGATATTCAAAAGGATTGGAAGGCTCTGAAGTTGGAGCCATGGTTATTTCTTTTGAGCCTTGGTTATTTCTTTTGTCTGGGGAGGATCTCTTGCCCTCTGTTTTTGTGACTTTCTGAATTTTTCTCTTTTCTCATCAATAACTTCTTTCATATCTGAATAAATAAAGAAATAAATAAGCCACCCTCTAGTTTTGTTGGAATTTTACCCTGATTATTATTGATAAATTAATATATCGGTTTTGAGTTTTTTTGTTATTTTTTTATCCTGTTCCTGTCCCATATCAAAAGGTTTCTATACGCAGAAACCCATCTTTTGTGCCTTTTTATATAGCCAACTAGGATCTTCCTGCAGGCTGATGTTGTTATGTATGATATAAATTTAAACAGTGATATTCGTGGTGTGTCTATTGATGGTGTTGAAGGAGAGCCAGTTAATCTCACTGAACCTGTTGCTGAAGCAATAGGAGCGGCCTTTGCTGGATGGTTAGTGGAGAAAAAGAAAGATGCTTCTAAGCAATTGAGAGTTTCTATTGGCCATGATTCCCGGATATCTGCAAAATTCTTACAGGTCTAGATCATTCCTTGTATCCTATGGTGATTTGACTTCTTGTGCAGTTGTTCCTTCTTGGTCGTTGGTGATTATATTAAATTTGAAATCGTCTAAGAATTAAATATGATCATGTATAACTCTATTGTCTAAACAAATATGTCTGTGCGCACGCATGCATGTTTGTGTGTGTATCATTTCAGTTGGCATGAACAATATTAAAATGAATTTCTGTTTCTTGATATGTTACTGTCAATTTAGGGCCATAATATGTTAGATTTTAATTTGAATTCTTAGAACCTTAAACCGTCTTTGAATAATCTGCATAATTCATAAACTCTCTTTCTAACTTGATTTTTGCAAGGCTTTTGTAAATTGTAGGGAATCTATAGTAGTATTTTTGGAGAGATCTTTCTTTACAACCATCTAGTGGAAGGGCCTGTATATATATATTAGCACATCATATTATACTTCATATGCTTACTGACTATTAGTTACCAACTTATCATATTTCAGGATGCGATTTCTCGAGGTCTTTCTGGTGCTGGATTGGAAGTTCTCCAGTATGGGTGTGTGACATATATTTTCTCAAGTATTGATATATTTTTTATTTGTACAGAAGGACAGGACAAGTGAAATCAACTGTTTTGGGGGATGTTCCTTATGGATGGATTTACGAAGAGATTGGAAAGCTCTTCTGAGCTAACAAGTCTTTAGTCTTAAATTAATGGTTTTGGAACCCCATGGCCCATATGCACACACAATGACACAATGGCAGACTTCTCCTTTTCTTTTATGTATAATACTTGAAAACAGATATTAACTACAATACAAACTCCTAAGATAATGATATGAGATAACTATAAGACTCTTTGACAATAATAAACTCCAAGACTCCTACTTAATTTGTAAGAATTATTTATAAATAATTGATAGGTTTCTCAACTTTATAATTTCCTGTAGCAGGGTACTTCTGCTAATACTGGTTAATTTTGAAGTAACTTCTACACTGCTAATACTGGTTAATTTTGAAATAACTTCTGTACTAGTTGATGAAACTGGTTATAAACTAAGTGTTTGGTTTACTAGCTTGTCTAATCTCCCCTAAGTGGAAGCTGGCTTGAGATACTTTCACATTTTAAGATTATAAAAAGTGCTGGAGTTTAGTAATTTCTTGTTTGATCTTTCATGGAAAGCCATCTGGATTGAAGTCATCTTTATGCTTGAGCTTCTGATTAATACAGTGCTTCTAGGTCAGACGCATTGGTAGCTTTTATTTCTATTTGGATGAATTATCATTGAATTTCTGACCTTGGATTCTTCTCATTATCTTCCTCTGACTTTGTTGACGGCTGAATGAATTGATATTTTTTGATTTTTGTACTCTATGTAGATTAGCATCTACACCAGCCATGTTCAATAGCACTCTCACAAAGGATGATGCATTTTTCTGTCCTGTAGATGGGTCCATTATGATAACAGGTATATTTTGCATTTGACAGATTCAAAGTTTTTATTTCAAACTACAAAGCTATTGTTGGAAATCTTGTCCTATTGTCTATGAATCATTACATCCCAAATATTTGAAAGCTCTTTCAGCTTGAAGTGTTGAGATAGAACACACCACAGCAGCTACTGTTAGGAATCCAAAAACTTAACCAGAACAGAACCAAGTTTCTATTATGAAGGATAGGGAAAATACAACAGAATTAAAAAGGACTAAACTGCAAAAGAGAAAAACACCAGAGACAATGTCTCCTAGAGCCCAGCCTCCTCCAGAGCAAATGCTCCTATCACTACCCCACACACTGACAAAAACTTTCTGCACACCCCTCTCACACTCCCACTACCCTTTTTATAACCAACTCACCCCTCTAAAATACCCTAATTACCCCTGTAACAAAAACCAATTACCCAGTACCCATCAGTTACCTTTCTGCTGAAATTTAATAATTATGAGCATGGGTCAAACTCAAAAGAGGAAAAAAAAAAAAAAAAGAAGCCTTAGGCTAAGAAGTAAGAAGGCTCAGATTCAAGAAACTTTTTAATTCATAACGAAAGCTGAAGCTGTCGGGTACTCGGGTTGAATGGTTTCCTTCTCTAGCCATTTTATTGTAAATATTGCAAGTAGGATTGACCATCTCCTGTTCAGAACTGCATATGCTGTGCAAATGACATTCATTCTTGAGTAGATTTCTATCTGATTGCAGTAACTAAAAAAAGTTTTATGTATATATCACTTTTAAATATTATTTCATCTACTAATCATTGAATGTGCTTATCTATGAACAGCGAGTCATCTTCCTTTCAACAGGAATGGATTCAAATTTTTCACAAGTGCTGGTGGGCTTGGCAAGGCTGACATTGAAGACATCTTAGAGCGAGCTGCAGACATATACAATCAATTTACAGAAGATAGTTTAATGAATTCAGAGGGAAAAGCTTCAAAATCCATAAAGAAAGTTGATTACATGACTGTGTATACATCTGATTTGGTGAAGGCAGTTCGCAAGGCAGCTGGAAATATAGGTATGGCTTCCCTGAGTATTGTATGAATGAAAGTTAATATATCTTGGAGATATAACTATCCAGTTTCTCATTAAATGAAGTGTAGATGCCAGTATGAACTCTTTCTGTTGTATTTTGGCACTCCCTTTACTGGTTTGTTGATTTGCTGATATAGTGTTTTTAATCTTGTTCACAAACTTTTGTATGATATTATCAATCCACAGAGAAGCCACTGGAGGGATTTCATATAGTTGTTGATGCAGGCAATGGAGCAGGAGGATTTTTTGCAGTAAGCAGTCTGCATAGTTTTCATAATTATTTGTCTTTTCCAAATGATTTTTTGAGTCTTAAGGCATTTTCATTGGTTAATAAAATACCTAAAGAGTTAGTTATTGATTGAACTCAATGGTGTTGTGCGATCCATGTAGCCGACCCCACCTAGTAGAATAAAGCTTATTATTGTTGTTGTGTAAGGCATTTTCATTGGAAGGATCTACAATGAAATATTCTATCAATAACAAATTTGGTTTTCTGCACTCAAATTGACGGTGTTTAAAAGTGCATTTAACATTGATACAATTTCTGTTAGAAAATGGAAGAAGGTAGAGGGTGGATGTGTTGGAATAGAGCAAACATTTGCTAAGGCAGAGTGTCACCTTTTAGGCCTCAGGTTGTCAAAGTGAAAACTGACAAAGAAGTAGGGGGTAAAAGCAAAATGAAATCTTTTATTCTTTAACTAACATAAGAAGTAATAGAAAATATTTTGTTTCTCTGCATTTATAGACACATCATATAATACAACTTCATATACAATATCTGTGTATGTATGATGTCGCAGCACCTTGTATAATGCAACATACTTTTCAATGGTCTAAAACAGCTAGACTGGATGCATGAATAGCATAATTTGATTTCCCTTGGTCTCTGAATCTTCTCACTTGGAAATCTTGAAAATAGAATCTGCACTTGGAGTTGAATTTTGTTGTCCTATAATATTACAAGAAAGTTTTACTTTGTTGTTTATGTGTCTGATTTACTTGCCTTCAACAGATAGTTAAATGCTCTAAGAGAAACCGATTTTAACATAGTATGATATAATGCATCAATTAATGGGTTAGGATTTTCCTACACCTATGATTATCTAGGTACAGTCAAATCCATGCATAACATGTCACAGTGAAATTGCATGCAGGTCCATGCATTAGAATCTCAAACATCCATTACACCCTCATAAACAGCAATCTGACACCCTATCTCATGCATTATTTTGCCTTCAGTGACGATATTGAAATCATATTGAACTTTGTAATATGTTTTTTGTGGTTAAGAGATTATTGGTGCTTTGCATACAATTTGATGATAGATGTTTCTTTTTCATGATTAATCAGGAAAAAGTACTTGAACCACTGGGTGCAATTACTACTGGAAGTCAATATTTGGAGCCAGATGGTAATATCTATATTTGGAGGAATGATTTGAGCTGGGTATAGTAGTTGGAATTTAAGTAATAATATATTTTGGGTTCAGGCTTGTTTCCGAACCATATCCCCAACCCAGAGGACAAGACAGCAATGAAAGCTATAACCCAGGCGGTCCTTGCTAACAAAGCTGATCTTGGAATTATCTTTGATACTGATGTTGACAGGTAAATATTTTTCTTACTAATGGATTTCACTAATGTGCCTACCTTTTTCTCTTTAAAAAAAAAAAAGTAAGATAAAATCAATCACTTTCATTTAGGTCTGCTGCTGTGGACTTCACTGGCCATGAATTCAACAGAAATCGTTTGATTGCCTTAATGTCAGCTATTGTTCTTGAGGAAGTAAGACCTTTTTCTTTTGCTATCTCTGACATTGTATTTTTAACCTGAGGCATCTGTAAATATTTTGTCTGACATAATTCTTTCCCTGCTATTATTGTCCCCAGCATCCCGGAACAACTATTGTCACGGACAGTGTTACTTCTGATGGCCTCACCACTTTTATTGAGAAGAAGCTTGGTATGAAGGAGTTTAATGTGGCATAATCTTTAGCCTCCTCTTCACACTTTAGGCGTTAAAATAATTTAAACCTGTTTTTTGTTTCAATTCTAATTTCAAAGTACATTACTTTAAGACGTGTTCATAAACAAGTAATCTAAACCTGTTCCTCGGCTCAATTCAAATTTCATAGTACTTTAACATTAAAAGACGTGTTAGTAACTTGCTACTCCTATTTCTTTAAAGGTGGCAAACATCATCGGTTCAAGAGGGGCTACAAAAATGTGATTGACGAAGCTATAAGATTGGTAAGATAAGAAGTTTTCTGTTATAGTGATTCTATAAATAATCCATAATTTTAGTGACGTGCGGAAGGCCTTTCATCTGAGTGCTTTACTGCACCATTGTTTGGAATTTGAACCCTGTAAATTTTTAATAAGTTTCCTCTATAATGAGTCTTAGCGTCCATCCCATCTAGTTCTTGCAGCTCATTGACTAGATAAAATGGTAACAGAAGTTATGCACAACAAAGACAGCTTTCCCTGTGCATTCCTCATTCTATTTTTTTCTCTTTTGATTTAACTTGGGATTTATAATTTTCACGTTATAAGTTTGACATGTGGCTAATAAAGCCATACTGCTGACAGAATGCAATTGGCGAGGAGTCACATTTGGCAATTGAAACCAGTGGACATGGAGCTCTCAAGGAGAATCACTGGCTTGATGATGGTGCATACCTAATGGTAGGCTTTTGTAAAAATTACATCACCTAGTCAATCACTAATTATTGAGAAAATTGTCTCAATTTGGTCTCTTGCTTCTTTTATTTTATTGATTGAAACCTCAAATCTTTAGTTTCCTCGATACGGTCATTCTGTACATCTTTATATTGCATTTGAAGCATTTGGGGTTTAAGGAAGGATCAAATTGAAATTCATACAACATTTGAGCTCTCTAATAATAATGGCAGTTGAGGTACCAAGTTGAGAAAGCTCAAGATATTTATGCAAGAGCTCAAAGAACCACACAACCTAAAAGTTTAAGTTGTTAGGCCAGATGCTAAGAACAATTTTGTTACTCTTAACACCCGTATATGTAAAAGCCTGCAAAGTTGGAACATGGACCGAGCAAGCACACACTTACCAGTTACCACTAACTTATACTAAAACTTAAATACAACTATGTACAAAATATAGAATTAGCCCTATGGTTGGAAATTCTTAGACCATGCGATCTGGAATTAAATTAAAGAATCTGTAGATAATGTCGAAATATTATTTTAATTATTTAGGAGTTATCTTGTAAATATTTTGTTTCCTTATTTTTATGGATTTAGATGTAATTAGTTTCCTAATTGTTTAAGTCTATACATATTGTTTAAGGATTAGGACAGTTAGAGAAATCTTTTCCAGATTTGCAGCCTAGAAAATATTCCTATAAATTTGAACCTTATCTAGAGAGTTGAACCTTATCTACAAGGTCAAAATATTCCTATAAATTTGTAATCTTATTCATCATGAATTACAAAAAATCTTATACTACTTACATGGTATCAGAGTGTTCAACTCTAGAGCGATTCATTTAGTTTCATGATTCATTCTTGTTCTTTCTTTCTTTTCTTAATCATCAAGAAAAGTCAAGAAAACCTAGTGTTCAACTCTCAGCCATTTCTTTAGCATATTGCTCATTCTTGTTCATTTTTCCTTTCCTCTTTAATCATCAAGAAAATTGCATCAAAATCCAGCAGTGTCTCAGGGATCTCCTCAAGCCAGGAACCCATGAACTATGGTGGAATAGAGGGTTCGGTGTTGCTGATCACAAGGCATAAGCTCACCGGCCACAACCATATCAAATGGGCCACATTAGTGATGATGTTCGTGTTGGGGAAAGGAAAAGAGGATTATCTCATAGGCTCAACTGCTTCTCCACAAAATGTTGTTTTGAAACTCAAGGTGTGGAAGGCAGAAGATAATACTCTAATGTCGTGGTTGATTAACTCCATACAATGAGATAGGGCAGAACCTTTTTTTTGGTGATACAACAACAACAACAATAACAAGCCTTATCCCAATAGGTGGGGTCAGCTACATGGATTGCATGACGTCATTGAGCTCTATCGATAAACAGTTTTTTTAGGTATCACATTCACCAAAGGATCTCGTTCAATGACTTCTTAAAGTGTCATTCTTGCTCTTCCTCGACCTTTTTTTACAGGACTCAATACTATCTGCTCAACCAGCCTTACTAGTTCCTTCAACTGTTTTCTTTGAATATGTCCAAACCACCTTAAACGATTTTCTGCCATTTTCTCCTTGATAGGTGCCACGTCAACTCTTCTCTTATACAATCATTACGAATCCTATACCTTTTTGTATGACCACACATCTTTCTCAACATCCTCATGTCTGTTACCCCAATTTTTTGTTCTTATTTTCCTTTCAATGCCTAATATTCACTCTCATATAGTATTGTCACTCTTGTAGTAATTCGGTAAATCTTCCCTTTAAGCTTATTATGTACTTTCTGATCACAAACAACTCTTGATACTTTCTCCATTTCAACCACCCAGCTTGTATCCTATGTGTAACATCCTTATTAATTTTACCGTCATCTTATATTATTGATCTTAGATACCTGAACTTTGATGCTTGTGGTATAACCTGATCTCTAATTTTAACCTCTAATTCATTTCTAGCTTGCCGTTTGTTAAACTTGCAGTGCATATATTTTGTTTTACTCCTACTCAGACGAAAACCTTTCAATTCCAAAGTACATCTCCATAACTCGAGTTTAAAGTTAATTTCTTTCCTTGACTCTGCCATAAGAACTATATCATCTGTAAAAAGCATGCATTTGGGGATTTCTTCTTGGATGTGCTCCGTCAGAGCATCTAAAACTAAGTCAAACAAATAAGGGCTCAAAGATTATCTCTGATACTGTCCAATTTTTATAGAAAAGTCTTTTGTTACCCCTCTAGACGTTCTCACACTAGATGTGGAAAATTTCATATT
Organism: Biancaea sappan; assembly: GCA_037074585.1. Classification (NCBI taxonomy): domain Eukaryota; kingdom Viridiplantae; phylum Streptophyta; class Magnoliopsida; order Fabales; family Fabaceae; genus Biancaea; species Biancaea sappan. Next base: position 68,816,443 of record CM073490.1, read on the forward strand.
GCAACAGTGCAAACCTTCCACTAGCTCATGGACCTACTGTTTTGCTTACGTCTTTGTTTTTGTTTTTGTTTTTGTTTTTGTTTTTTGTTACTTTACATAAATTGATTTTGTTTGTTAAATTTTTTTTATTAAAATATATCTTATTTACTTAGATCCAATAATTAGTATTTTTATCTGACAAACCAGAGAAAATAAATTATTGAGCCTGTGTTAGTATACCTCCAAAAGTATACCAGCGGTTTACACATGGGAAGCATAAAACTTAGAAGCCTAATCCTTAATGGTTGTTGTCGGGCAGTTACTGCAGTTGTTGTCTCTATTTTTTATAATTTATAATTTTGTGTATTTGTGAGTCAGATTTATAATTAGTTATGTACGTGTATGTGTTGTGGGTTACCATGTGTGGTGGTTTAGAACATTTATCTTACTTATGTTTCTGTGATGTTATGTAGTTTCTGGTTAATCAATGAAAATTATGTTGAGTATTGTTATTAACTTGGTGAGTTTACACTAAGGGATTGGCTGGTTCTTTCTCTGATTCTAAGCCGGCATCATAGGTAGAAAGAAGAACAAACAAGGACTCTCTTCTCACTTTCTAGCAGATTGGTCATTAAAGAGACCCATAACTAGATCTCAGTTTAGGAGACCTAACACTTTGCTTAAAACTATCATTGTGAAACTTTATCAAAATGCCCAGTCCATGTATTGTTAGATGTTCTTTAAAATTCATAAAGAGTAACAGATTCATAAAAATGAAATGGCATTTATTAATTGAATAAATTTATTTTTTTAAATAAAATAATTAGTTCAATCAGTTTAACTAGTGACCTAGTATCAGTTTCCCTCACTTGGGTTGACGTCTTCTGCTCTGGTCCAATTTCACACTCAGTCCAAAAGCTTAAGTTGTAAAGCAGCGTTCAAGGTTTTTAGTTCTGTTTAAACAAAATTACCCATGTGCAGGTCAAGATCTTAAACAAGCTTGCCGTGGCAAGAGCTTCAGGAAGTGATAGTGGAAGCAAGATATTGACTGATTTAATAGATGGACTCCAGGAAGCAGCTTTTGCTGTAGAACTGAGACTAAAGATCAACCAGAACCATCCAGATCTTAGAGGAGGGTAAGTCGTTGTATAAAGACTGTTAGCATGCATCTATATGATTATGTTGTGAACTCATTGAGAAGCTAGAGCTTTCAGATCATTTCGGGAATATGGAGAAGCTGTGCTGAAGCACTTGGAGAACTCAATTAGCTCAGATCCAAAGCTACAAAAGGCCCCTGTAAACTATGAAGGGGTATGCTTAACCTTGTTGGTTGCTAGTTTTGAAATTGTTATCATTAATTATGATGAATTTTTGTTAAGAGTAGGAACATGAATATGAATTAGGCATGTTGGTCTTGAAACTCTAATTGGTTTGCTGGGTTTCTATTGTGCTTCCATTGCAATTTTCATCTATTGTTTTTCCAATCTGATTGTAAATCAGGTCCGAGTTTCTGGCTATGGTGGATGGTTCCTTCTTAGACTCTCACTCCATGATCCTGTCCTTCCCCTTAACATTGAGGTAAGAGGTCTTCATGGCCTTGCCTGAGCTGTTATTTTCAATTGAACTCACAAAAAATGGCGTTTTCATGTCCAATATGCTATTGTATCCCTGCAATTTTTTTTAACCGTACCGTCACTAGTAAACCTATTGTGATTCCTGATAATATTGGAACTTATTTAGAGTGAACATTCTTCATATCATAGGCACCAAGTAATGAAGACGCTGTAAAGCTTGGACTTGCTGTGGTTGCAGCTGTAAAGGAGTTTGCAGGTTTGGATACATCGGCTTTGAACAAATTTGTAGGAGCATCATAATATTGATTCATATGAGAATGCGAGTTTGGTGATGGAAATGCTGTTGCTTGTTGTATACATGCATAGGCTGCGTTATACCCAAAATAAAAAATAAAAAAAAATGAAAAAAAAAAAAAGGGAAGGGGTGGGGGTGGGGGGTTTGGCCCTCGTCTGCAGCTTGAACTGTCAGTGAATAAAAAGCAGAGAATTTCGAGGATCTTAGGGATCAGTGATTTAATTTCGAGGATGTCAAGAATATTATTAGTAGTCCAAAACTAGTGATCTTAGAAGTTGATGAAATTTTAATTTCACGTTTTCAATTTTATTTTGTTGGCTATGGTGTAATAAATTATAGTTTTGTTCTTGTTAAGACGTTTTTGAGTATGTCATATTTAATAAATTACGTACTGAATTATTTTTTTGTTCTTTTTTTTTTTTGGATCAAAATGGCATTTGAGTTTCACAATTATTAGTTGATAATGCACATTGATCAACTGGTTCTACTTAATTGTGCAAGCGTTCATCTAAACTTGAGATGCCTGTCATGTAGGGGTGTTTAAATCCAATCTAATTCAATCTCCAATCCAATTCAATCTAACTAAATTGATTCAGTTTGATTCAACCAAAATCGATTAAATAATTAGATTAATTGGATTTTTTTTTTTCAAAATTGTTTTAATTGAGTTGGTTGTTAGATAGTTATATTGGTTATTTAATCTAAATTGATTATTCAATTACATACTAATATATTATATATTATATAAATATTATATATTTTATATATATACATATATATTTAATGTAAAATACAAAATTTTGTTTTTTATTTTTTACTTTTTGTTTTTTTATACTAAGTTTGTGGATGATGAGTGATTTTAAATAGATGGATTTATGGTAAATATATATATATATATATATATATATATATATATATACTATTGTTACTATTGTTACAATTCAATAAAACAGAAAATGTTCGTTTACTTTGAACAAATCCGTCAAAGAAAAAGAAAATATGTGACAATTATTTGGTTCTTGATGCTTGTTCAGTTTCAGAAAATTTTTTATTCACTACTTGTTGGTATGTGCATTTATTGTGCTTCCATTATAATTTGAATAATTGAGGTATGCATTTTTAGTGGCCAAAAAGTGTAGTTCTTCTTAATAGAGGAAAGGTAAATTGTATTTTCTTCTCTTAAAGTAATGTCTAATTACAAAATAATAATACAAATTTTAAAACACAATAGAATAAGATTTTTTTTTCAATTGATACTAAATTAAAAACGTTAAAGCTCAGTCAAAACAAACTCCGAGATGTCGCTTCTTTGCTTTAATAATTTTCATGGACTCGCGTTGAGTTGGAAAGAAAATGCAGATATAAGAATTCATGTGGTTACTTGTGGTTGATTTTATTTTGGAATTAATATTTTTATTTTATCCTAAAGTTTGAAAAAATATTTTTGCTATAATTTAAAATTTGTATACCGTTATTGTAATTAATCCTGAAGTCAGAAAAATAAAATGTAATTTTAAAAAAAATTAAGAAAAAAAATAACAAAGTTGATCACAATACATATATATTATCCCAAATTCATATTAAGACTTCATATTAAGAGTCATATGGGATTAAGCTTGCAGCTTTATATAAATATATATATTGGAAAAAATTTACAATTACTTCAATATTCAAAATTGCATCATTCAAAAGCACTTCCAACTATACAAATGAGTATGTCCAGCTCAGCCTTAAACAACAATAAAGATCATCTTAATCATGAGTGTGACTATACATTAAGAAATTGCATCTTATATAAAATTAAATTTACAAAATAATAAAATACTGCACAAACAGAAATAGACATTCAAAGATTGTTTTTGAACTTGGATTGGTCATCTAGTCCAAACCGAGTCAATTTGACCGAATTTTGACTGGATCGTTAGTTTGATCACTCACAACTTATTTTTAATATATAATGTCGGAGTAAAACAGGTCTTGAAAAGAGAAAAATCCATGACATTGTAGATGAGAAATAGTGGCTTTAATCATCATGGTTGAAGTTAATCATGATTCAAAATCACTATTCACCAATGTTTGAAGTTAACCAACCATGGAAGCTGGACTAAGGTGACTTCAAAAAAAAAATTGAAATTTTAAAGACTTTTTTGTGTTTGAAGCTAAAATATTTTGTATTTTGTTCTATTGGATAACCTATAGGCACTCTAATACGTAAAAAGGAAAAAGAAAAAGAATCGAAATGAGAGCAAAAAATAAAATATTTTATTAAAATATCCTAACTTAAAAAAGAAGTTTAATGATTTTTAAGAGAATAATTAAGATAATTTTTTACTATCTTTCTTCTTCCTTCAATTATTACATCACTCACACGTCAAACCAAACATGTAGTAAGTGCATTTTTATATTCTTGTATTTCAATAATTTAATTATTGTATCCTTTTTGTAATACCCGAGGTATTACGTAGTAAGTAAAAATATATATTTTGCATATGTGTGAAAAATTTTTGATTGTATATGAAAATCTGCAGAGCAATTTGAGGGCTTAAGCACTTGTGTGTTGGACTAGAGACCCTTACAACTGTAGTTGAGTTTTGATGTGGGTTATAAAAATGTTATGTGTCGGGTGAATGCCGAGAATTTCATGTATATTTGCTTAAGTGTCCCCGTTAAGCATGTTGGTAAATGGATGTGCTGCCTTGAAATTTCTGTGGATGTTAGTTTGGATGTGAGAATATTTGGGAAGGAACCAAAATGATTAAATATGATATTTTGAGTTTTCACAATAAAAACTGAGATAGGTGGGGAATTTGTTGTCAACTAGAATGGTGAGTGGTAGTGGTGTGATGAATTTATGTGGGACAAGAGTGATGGTAAAATGATTGTATGCAAAGGGATTTTTTTTTTTTCCAAATTGCCTTAAGTTCATGGAATTCGTGATAACCTGTGAGAGGCAAAAATGGAAAAGAAGCATATTTAAATTAAATTGGTCACTCTTCAACCTATATACACAAGCCACTCACGTCTCTTTCCCTTGCAACTCTTCCTCTCGCCACTCTCTCATCTCTTCTTCATCCTAATCTCACACCCACTAATTTCCCAAGCTTCCATCGGCAATTCTATGGCAGCCAAGCTCCACATTTGGCCAAGAACAATGGATTAAGGTAAGGAATGTTAAGGTTTCAAAGTTCTCTAAAATTTTATGATTTGAAATGAACCCTAGCTGAAATTTTGTTTAGATTGTGAGAGTTTGAGGCCCTAAGATGCATCCAAATTTCCCTCCCTACTTGTTGATAAGTTATTGGGATGATTTGAGTGGTTTTGTGATGTTTTAGAATTGAAAAATTAGAATTTTTGTTGATGCAGTAGATGTGTGCGATTTTCCCACTTTGAATCCATAATTTTGGTTCAATCTTTTCAAAGTATCTTTGAGGGGTTTTGTAGAATTAGATGAGCTGGATTTGAGGTGGGAAAGTTGGGAATCTATTACCTTAAGGATCAGGTGGGTTAGGAGGAAGTTTGGGAAGCCAAAAGGAGCCATTTTCGCATGACAGCAGAGCTTGCTGCCAGTAGCGGTGGATTTCCTTGAGGGTGAAGCATTGACCGCTGCAGCGACCAATGGCAGAAAGGATGCATCATTCTGGCGTTGCAGCAGCAGAATAAGGCATTCTTCTTCAAAATTGATTTTTTAAAACTTCTCCTTTCATGCATGGTTGGTAGGGATTGGTTCCAAGGTTCTATAAGTTAGTAAATCCCTTTCAACAATGTAGGGGAGCGTTAAAGTTTTCTGGAATTTCAGGTAAGTAGTTAACTCTACTTAAATGAACATGAAATGTTATTTAGAGTGATTCATTGAAATAAGTCATATATGAATGTTGATAACCCACGCTAGAAAAGATACCTCTTAAATGAGAATGGTTAATGCCATCCTCGATGTACATGGAATTTTCGTGTGAGACATCTCGCGTGATTACGAAATGGTCCATTGACAGAGAATGTTATAGAGTAAGACGACACATGATAACACATGAGGTCTTGTGAAAGACAGAGTCAACTCCCTCTTGGAAACCCCAGGTAGCACCACAATTGAATAGTAACTTAGTATAATGCATGTGCATGTATCATGATTGGAATCATATGTATATATATATTGCAAACCAATAAGGGACGGGTTAAGAGTAAGCGATGAGAATAGCATGAGTGTAAATCATGAAGGGTAGTCATGCATGTTTAGAAAGGTTGGGCACTATGAACAAGTGTCACTAAGATGAATTAACCGGAGGGGTAAGGAAAACAATGAGAATAACAACATAGTTGTTATGTGCCTAGAAGGAAAGAAAAGAAGGCGAGATACGTGCAAATAGCCAATCATTTAGCAACATGGGTAGCGTGTTGGGTAAGAGTATTATGCTAGAATGCATAGGCAAGTAGGGTAACCTAGGAACAAAGATGCTCAAGGCTTGAGAATTAAAAAACCATATCCATGCGTAGGGATCGCAACATGGAAATTATGTTGCTTTGAGTTGATGTATAGATAGAAAGTATTATTATACCCAAGTTTGGAAATGTGGGAAACACGTCTAGAGTTAGGAATCCACTCAAGCATGTCCTTGATAAGGAAAAGTCATGTCACTACGTGAATAGCATAAGGTTTCATTTTTGTGTGTAGTTTGGTGTATATATTACATATGGGCTTTGTTACTTGCGTAGGAGGCTTAGGACCCAGTGACTCTAAAGTGAAGGTATGGCCAAAAGCTCAAGCTAGCAAGATGTATAAGACCAAGAGACCCCAGAGCAAGGGCGTGGTCAAGAACTAGAGCTAGTAGGAGCGTGAGACCAAGGGACCCAAAAGTAAGGGTGCAGTCTAGAGCCATTGTTGCAAGAACATTAGGCCTGAGTCTTAAGACCCCGAGTACAGCCTAAGGATGATGAATACATGACTTTGAGACTAGAGTGAACATGGTCTAGTTTAGGGTAATATATTTACCAAGCATGTAGGAATGTATGTGTAATGTATAGATGAATGAATAGGATTGATGCAATGACTTGTATGTTATGTTTGTATGGGACATACCCCATGTTCGTGAATGTAAGCTTATGAGGTTCAGTGATTCTGGTACCCTAACGCTCAGTGACCATAGAGACCAATGATGCATAGTTATCCATAGGGACCCATGAGGTTCGATGGATTTGAAGGTCGATGCATCACCATCCTTAGAGGCCAGGAGGTTCGGTGGCTATAATGATAGAGGTGGTTAGCTGAATCGTAGAGGCTAGAAGGCTCGATGAATCCTAGCCACTATAGAGACTCTTCGATTCATAGAGACCTATAGGGTTTGATGAATCCTAGAAGTCTAGAGGTCTGATGACACATAAAGGCCATGAGGCTCGATGTATCTCGGAGACCTAGATCTTAAGGTTTGTTGAATCTAAGCCATCCTTAGGGTGAGGATTCATAGAGACTTAAGTGTATGCATGAGTAGGCTTTAGACAGAATGCATGTATGGTTTGTGTAGGTGAATGCCATAATTTACTGTTATTATAGTGTAAGGATTTATTTATCCTAATCCTCAAATCCATCTTGGACATGGATAGGTATGCTATGTGATGTGAGGTTAGATAGTGTCATCTAGTTAAATAAGTTCATGCCCACTGGTACCTCGAGTGGGATAGGATCAAATTCTATAGCCCAAGTGTAAGGAGAGGGACCCACAGGCACTATGGTTGACCCCATAGTGCGTTGGGCAGGATGTTAGTGGAAGTGTGTTTTTTGAGAATCTTTAGCTAGAGTACTTAAGCCTATGAGAAATGGTCAATAAACGTATGTAGTAGGTACCTCTAGCATATCATAAGTGCATGTTATTGTCGATGTGAATCATCGCACATAAGAACTTATGTGTGTTTGATGGTAATCTTATCTGCTCATTGAGTTTTTATACTCATACAACTATTATTTATGACTAAAATACTGTCATGTTAGAAATTAGTTTTTAAAACATTAGCAATTTTATTTGTTGACTCTATTGCATGTTTTAAGAAAATTTTCATGTAATACCCGCCAAACTTGGAATAGTATATTTTGGAGTATTACGATACATTATAGTATTATTTTGATATATTTAATCTAGTCACTTTAATATCTATATTTAGTTTATTCTATTTGAATAATTTGTTGTAGAAATTGAGATAAATGACTAGACTGGGTATTTTATTGCGGTGTTGTATTTTTTGTGAATTAAGAAAAATATGAGAAAGAGAAATTTAATGAAGTTAAATATAATTATTGTGGAATAATTATGTTTGGGTTAAGTGAGTTTTGGACAATTGGGTATGGGTACCCATGGATCACCAATTGACCCACCTAGCCATTTAACCCTTAATCTTTCCTTTCTCTTTCCTCATTCACCATTATGAGAGCTTTGGGAGCAAGGGAAGAGAACATCATTTTCTCTCAATTCCATCAACATTCTCTTCCATTTCTTCTGGAGATTTTCTACTCTTTGGCCATCAATCTATTTCTTTAGAGTTATAAAGGATGGAGGTAAGTTTAATTCTCCTCTTCAATTTTCATTTTCGGATTTAGAGAATTTTGGGTTGATTTGGGGTTCTAATGGATGAATTTAAGTGTGGATATTGGTTTAAAACATTTCTACATGTTGGATAATAATTATAAAACAAGAAATTTGGAGAAAAATGAGAGAAATTCAAGAATTTGGAAATTTGAAGAAAGTTAAGGTTCTTGATGAAAATTTAAGGATTGAGACTTTGTTTCTAGGTTAAAATTAGGGGTTTTAGTGTTAAAAGATTCCTTAAACATCAAGGATAAAAACCCATGAAAGAAATCAAAATAAACAGTGTTTTAGATGTGATTTTGGGATTTTTGGATGAAAAACATGAAAAATATTACTGTTCATTCTGGAAATTTTCCAGAAAATACTGTTTATCGAGAAATTTTTTTTTTTCAGATTTTCACGGTCACTATAGTAATGACTCGATCAACGATACTGTAGCATTGACTTTGGTCAAAGTTACTATAATTGCGTTGACCGTTGACAGTTACTATAGAATCAGTTTTAAAATGTTTATAACTCTTTCATCCGGATTTCGTTTTTAGCAAATAAGAAATCATTGAAAAGATCTTTGAGTCTAGTTTCTAATGGTACAAGCTTTATTTGAAAATTATTTATTGTTTGATAGTTATATCCAGAGTAGTGATCAAAGGTCAAAATTATAGTAGGAATTTTTCCTATTTTGTGACATTGACATATTTTTGCATGATTATCATATAGGAATAAATTCTTTGATGCATCTTCCACATCTTTTGGGATGTTGTGACTAGATTGAGGTAGAGGGAATTACCTTCTATCATCTTACACATCTTCAAGGAATGTTCAAGGTAAAATTAGGCAACGTCAAGGTGAGTGGGCAACCTTGCAAAATTAATTTACTAAATTAGTCAAAGCACAATATAAATCTCATTTGTATTATTTGTGAAATTGAGAAGATTGCCAGTGTATGTTCAAGCTGAGAAAAATCACAATATCATTGAGAATTATTTTATTATCTTATGTGAATTAATTTCTCTAGTTGACTAAATAACTAGATATGGTAGTTCCTTGAATAAATTGGAACATTTTGTGAGAATATGATTATATGTCATGATTGTGATTATGTTTGATGCATGAATAAGGTAAGAGATTGATCACCCAACAGACCTAAATAAGGTGAGAGATTGATCACCCAACAGACTTGAATAAGGTGAGAGATTGATCACCTAACAGACCTGAATATACAATTAGTAAATCCATGGATAAATATTCCTAAGGATGAACATTGGAGAGTGTAAACCTATTGAGCACCAATAGATTTTCGAGCTTAATATGGTTGTAAGAACGTAAGCTCACATGGTTTTCAAAAATAAAAGAGAGTAAGCATATTGAATACCAATGATTTTGGCTCAATATGATTGTGAGAACATAATCTTATAGGACTTTCAAAATTGACATAAAATGCTGGTGTCGATACATGTAAATACATTAAATGTATTGAATTAAATGATACCTTTTGATTAAATTAGTAATATGGTATTTGTGCTTGTGATATTTTTATGTATAGTTGTTTACTCATTGAGTTTTGATTAACTCACACTCTCTATGATTATCTTTTCAAATACAGTAGTTGAGAAGGAGGATTTATAGCCTTTAAGATTATACTCCACTTTTATCTAGTGAATAAATAGATATAGATTTGATAAGGATTAAGAAATACTCTGTAATCTAGTAGGTCACCTACGCTTGTGAGATTGTAATGTATGAATGTTGAATATTTCTAAGCATGTATGTAAAATATCTTTCTTAAAAAAAAGTTATGTTTTATATAATTGTGAATACTACAAACGTTCAAGGAGATTTATGGACACTACAAAGGTATACACTAGGTGATATATGTTTAATTCACATGTCTAATTTTTGGGATGTGACATTTATCAACAAACATTTTAAAAATATTTCCCTTGAACTTTAATGTTAAAACTTTTCGGGAAAATTGAAGGAAGATCAAGTCAAAGTGATGAAGTTTTTTCCTTTTACCCTTTAGGACTTAAAGAGTTTTTATGTAAGAGTCTCTGAATGGCAAGAAAAACACTTAAAATTCTTAAGAAAATGTTTTTTGGCCACTTTGATATTTAACTAATAGCCTTTAAATGTTTTAAAGTGTGAAAATTGTTTAAGGCCATTAGTGAGCAAAAAGTTGACTATTTGCATACAAATGGTTGACCAGTTGCTCTTAGTCGAGGTATGGGAGTTTCTTCCAAAGACTCATTAATTGATCGCTTGCTAGCAAGCAATCGACCGCTTGGTCTTAGAGGAACTTTAGTACCTCTGACAAAGAGGAGTCAATCGACCGTCAGGTAATTATAAGTTGACCAATAGTTCATTAAAATATATCATTTAACTATCGGGCTACAATTGGTCGATTGCCAATAGTGTGGAAAATGTTTAGACAAAATAATAATGAACAATTTTGTACCAAAAAGCTTGTAAACTTTTTCCAACATCTCTTTTGCACCCTTAGCTATAAATATAAGCTATAGTGTTCACTTATCAATAAGAAAACATTTTCTATGCTATACTGAAATTCCCTGAAGTAGCTTTTCTTGCCAATCATCACTCAAATTAGTGCTTCAATTGTATATATACTCTGAGTTGAAAGTTACCTATCACTTCTTCTCATTCTTTCTGACTTGTATACTCAAGGATTGGGTTATTTGAATGAGTGTTTAGGCTAAGCACCGTGTAAGGAAGAGAGAAACTCTCGCAAAGGAAGAAAATTTTCTCTGATTGCATTGTGGCTCACAAGTGCCCTTCTTAAACTTGTGAAGATAGTAAAAAATTCCTAGAGAAATCTTAGGCACAGGATGTAGGATTGAGTTTGCAAGCTGAACCAACATAAATTATTTTTGTTTGATATTCTTATTTTGTCTCTGGAACAAGCTGGAGGTTAAACTTGGTGATCAGGTCGTATCACAAGTGTCAAAGTTTAGGTATTTGGGATCAATTATACAAGACGACAGCGAAGTTATTAGAGATGTGGAACATAGGATACAAGCTGGGTGGTTGAAGTGGAGAATGGCATCAGGGGTTGTTTGTGATCGGAAAGTACCTGATAAACTCAAAGGAAAGTTTTATCATACTGCTATAAGACCAGCGATTTTATATGGGAGTGAATGTTGGGCAATGAAAGGACAAGAAGAACATAAAATTGGAGTGGCTGAGATGAGGATGTTGCGTTAGATGTATGGTCATACAAGAAGAGATAGGATCAGTAATGATCATATACGAGGTAGAGTTGGGGTGGCACCTATTGAGGAAAAAATGGTTGAAAACTGTTTAAGATGGTTTGGGCATGTGCAAAGAAGACCGTTGGAAGCGCCAGTTAGGAGAGTTGAGCAGATGGTTTGGAGCCCTATGAAAAAAGGTCGAGGAAGACTAAAAAAGACACTTATAGAAATTATTGAACGAGACCTTTTAGTAAATGAGATATCTAAAGAGTTGGTCATTATAGAGCTCAATGGCGTCGTGCGATCCATGTAGCCGACCCCACTTAGTGAGATAAGGTTATGTTGTTGTTGTTGTTGTTGTATTCTTATTTTGTCTCTCTTTAATTTCTTGCACTTATTTATGATTCTTTGCACTTCTTCAAACTCATCTTGACTCTGGTCTCTATTTTTCTAATATAAACTTTTAGTATAATTATAATTTGTAAATTAAGATCATTTTAACTTCCAATAAATTTTTCAAAATATTTTTAATCACCAAATACATATATTGAGTGTAAGTCATTTCTATCATTATTATTTAAATCTTGACAAATAATCACTTCTTCCCTAATATTTTATTTCTAACTGAACCATAAATTAAAACTATACTATGTGATTCGACTCTATGAAGCGAACAATGATAAGAGAAGGATCGAAGTTAACTATAGTAATTAACTTCGAAAAGAGAATGGCTTCCCTCCAACGCCGAAGGGACCTGTTCCTTCCAATACTAAATTTTAACCGTTAGATAATATCATTTAACAACTATCGTTAATCTTGTGGTTTTTTAAAAAAAAATTATATAATTAATTTCAACTAGTCAATCTTGCATTTTTTTCTTTTTAATTTTTTTAAAAAATTACACGATTAATTTTTATAAAATAAAAAGCAAAAAAAAACACAAAATTGAACTTCTTAAAAGGGAACCATGCAATTTTTAAAAAAAAAAAAAACGCAATATCGCTGGTTCCTTACCAACATACACAGATCCCTTGCCGAAAGTGTAAAGAGTGATATTGTCCTGGTTTTAACATTACAGTGTTTTAGAGATGGACTCATTTGGCTATCTAAAATTCTTCATAATTTTGTCATTAGTTTTTCACTCAAATCAAAACACGTGTAAAAAATATTTTAAAAAGCTAACATTGCAATGCCCAATTATAAAAAAATAGTTATTTTTAAATGTCAATATACTTATTTTGATTAAAAAATCATACATTATTAGAGAATTTGATAACAAAAATATAAGGTGCTGTAACTTTGTATTTTTATAACCATAACGTGTGGATGAGAGCTTTGATCAAAGCAAAGCCTAATATCTGTTAGAGAAAGTCAAGGGAGCTCCAGGGGTCCAGCACGGTCACTCCTATGGCAAAGTATATAAATGTATTTGAAGCTTAACGGTTATTAGGCAAGCAACAAACGAGGAAATTATTTTATAGATATCAGGGATTTTATAAAGCTGTCTCATCAAAATCTCTCTCCCCATTCCTTCTGTATAAATTTGTCAAGTTGCTCAGAATACACCCACCAAAAAATAAAAAAATAAAAAAAAGTAATGGCCCCCTTCATCCTCCAATTTGTTATTTCCTAATTCCTATATTCATTAAGCTTGGAAACTTTCCCCATGAAAATGGGCTATGCCCCCAGGTCATGCTTCTAATATGAAAGAAAGAAAAAGCCTCCCTGTCTATCCAATATCACTCTTTACATTAAATATGCAACTTCCAATTTTACCTTCAATGATAGGGATGGGCATAAAAAACTGTAATGTTAAAACCAGGACAATCATTGGTTCCTTACCAACAAACGCAGATCCCTTCATGTTTTGGTGCAAACATGAGAATCATGCACTTCATTTGGACCGTCCAGACAATCAATATCAAAAGAAAAAACATACCTTATGAGGTTTTCTTTTTAGTTTTTTCATTGATCAGACTCACGTTTGTGCCAAAATATGAGAGGACCTAGATTCTCTTCATCACAATATCAACCTACTGATTTGAGTTTGGAGTCCAGAAACTACAGGCATGTTTAGATAGGGAGTAATGAAGGGGAAGGAAATGTTTCTTGTTAGGGAGTTGATAATAAGTGGAGGATAATAAAAGATTTGCAACTAACATTCCATAATCCACCAAAGTCCTTCCTTTATGTTTTTAATTTCCCTCAATTTTGGAAATTCTGGAGTAGAAAATCTATCCAAACAAGGAGAAGGGCAACTATCTTTTAACCTTCCTATCCCTTTGTTCTCTTTCATTCCATTTTCTTCAGATTCCTTCCTTCCCTTGTGCCAATTCCCAAACATACCAAGGAAATGGCCAAATACAAATATGAAGTGAAGGATTCCTTAAGATTGGAAAATGAAGGAGGTTACTGCGATCAGAACACAAATCGGTAAGAAATTATACCAAAACAACTAGAAGTATTGACCTATTATTGTTTACATGCCTCTATATGATCTCAAAAATTGTATCTTAGTTCACTTCTCATGCTCAAAAAAAGATTCTTCCACAAGGTAAGGTGGGCAATATAAGATCCCCAAATACTATAAACATAAATAAAATGATAGACAACCTTCGAACAGAGCAACAAAACAAAGCTAAATAAATTGAATGAGCTAACTTCAAGAGACTCCTGACTAGTCCATGTAGCATAATCCATTTTAAGTACAAGGAAAGAAAAATGTATAATGAACCAAACATTCATGTTTCACCTAAACACTCGTGAACAACACCTACCAAGCCAGGGGACTAAAGTTCCAACATGACTGTTATAAACTAGCACTGGTGCAAACATTTAACTGCTACAAAACTTTCAAAATGAAAAAGAAGCGAAGTATTAAATGTGACCCTTCTAGTAAATTAACACAGTGATGTAACAATCAAGAGTCAGCCAAAATTTTCAAACTAACAGATAAAAAAAAAAGCCTTGAAAATAAAGATATAGTGTCCAATCAATCTCGCTCAATTTGGCTTCTAATCCTAAAAGCACATTCATAACTAAACAAGGAGAGATTGAGAGAGGGAGAGAGAACCTAATGGCACAGAGCCTTCAATCCTGTGGGATCTCAACATCTCCCTCAGCAATCTCCTGCTGCAAATCCTTGGGGTCCTTACCATCCACCGTGCACCCGACAGAAACACAGGTACCAAGAATCTCCTTGACGGACCCGGACAAGTCCTTGGCCATGGACCTGGGTCTCATGATCTTGGCGATCTCAATGACGTCGTCGAGGGAAATGTTGCCATTGTGCTTGATGTTCTTGGTCTTCTTGCGATCCCTCTCGGGCTCCTTGAGGGCCTTGATGACCAAAGCAGCGGCAGAAGGGACGACGGAGACCTTGGCCTGGCGGTTCTGAACGGTGAGCTTCACAGTGACCCTCAAGCCCTTCCAATCCTTAGCGGTCTCCTTGGCAATGTCTTCTCCGATCTTCTTCGGGGAGAGACCCAGCGGACCGATCTTGGGGGCGAGAGAACTTGCAGCTCCAACCTCGCCGCCGGTGACTCGAACATAGACGTCTACGACCTGGGTTGGGTCAAACTTCGGCGGCATGGTCGTGTGCGAGAGCTCTAACGATGAGACAACAAGGGGAACAAGGAAATGCGAACCAAAGGCTTTGGGCGGCTAGGTTTTGCAAATTTAAAGCTATTTTTTTTTTTTTCGTTGTTGTTGTCTGATGAAGTAAAATGATCAGGAACAAGTTTAAGGGCTAACGCCATTGCCTTGTAAATTTGGAGATATATATATATATATATATATATATGTACAAATACCTCATTTTGGGTCACTTAAACTTTTATTTTGTTTCATATTAGTTATTCATCTTTGGTTCTTTTCTTCTACAACTAATACCTCGAGCTCCTCATTCTTCCTTTTGCTACTAGTTTGACCGATTAAACAATTAAAAAATAGGGAAAGTAGTGTGAAAAGGAAGAAGAAAAAGGAGAATGTAATACTTTGTTTTGGGGGAGGGGGGAGGGTGGGATCCTCTACCATATGGTAAAGTACCATGCTTTTTAGCAATGATTTTTGTCATTGTTAAAACTTATAGTAACAGTTTTACAACTCTACCACATTAAAAATATGGTTGAGCATCTGGATCTGGGGGGTAAAATTGATGATTTGTGATTGAAATTTGGATGAGAGCTTGTGAACCCAAGCTTGAAGAAAATTAGGGATTTTAATATTTATGATCAACTGTGGGCTTGTAATTTGACTTAGATGTTTGGTTGATGTTTATTATTGATTTCTATGGTTGTTAAAAGCCTTTATGATGCCATATTGACGCTTTTTTGTTTTAGGTTGGGTGAGGGGGTGAGGAATCTTGGTTGAAGAAGAAGAAAAATCAGGCTTGGAAATTGGCTCTAGTGGTCAACACCTCAAGCACTAATCACTCAAAGAGAGAGTTGTGCTCTCATAAGGGCTGGCATCCCATGCACCAAACCCAGCGCCCAAGGCACCGGGGTACTCAAGAGGTCACCCAAGGGCGGGTTTGACGACCTTAGCACCAACGACAGATCCACCTTATATGATGTAGGGGCAATTGCCCCACAAGCATTTTTTTTAATTAATATATATAATAATTTTTTTTGTTTATTTCTACAAAAATTTAGATGTTGCCCTCATATAATAAATTACGACCACTCATCTTATTAAAAGTACCTTACCCAATAAGTTTTTTTTAAAATTGAATTTAAAAATTAGTTGTACCTCACTACGGTACCACCCAATAAGTTTATATCTTGTGTATTTTATATAATTTTTTATCGCTTATGCATATTTATAATATTTTTTTAGTAAAAATATTTATAAACTATTTCTTGCCCTCACTAACCAAAAGTTCTAGATCTGCCCTTGCTTGGCATTAAGGGTGGTGACTATGGTGCCAAGCACTGTAACCTCTAAATATTCTTTTCCTCGCCTCTTTTTCTTGATGTGTTTTTGTAATATCTGTGATTTCTGTGTGTAGAATCCATTCCACAACCATAAGCCTGGGCCATCACAAGATAGGAACAAGCATATATATATATATATATATATATATATATATATATATGTCCTAACCACAAGTGAGATACAAAAACACATAAGCAATCCATTGATCATTCATGTATTGATTCACAATTCAAAAAAATAATATATTTATCCATGTTTTCAAGTTTTCCTCATTACCATCACAATTTATAAGTAAGGAAAGATATAAAACATTGCCAACCAAAATAATGAGAATGATCTATACCATCCTCCATGAAAATAACCATACATCTAGACCTAGGAGTTATATCAACTACGGAGCTTAAAGTCCCACCCAAAATACATCAAAAGACAGACACCAACGCCACAACAACTAGGATTGGAGAATGTAGATCCCCGCTACTCCTCATGTGTAATTATACTCAGTGAGGCGAAAAGCTATGTAAAACGAAATGAGTTTACCTTATCGTATACCTTTCACAAGGATAGGAAGGTAAGAACCCTTTCCACCTACCTCTACGAATAGCATAGACAAGTTTAATACAACTAACACAGATTCACATTCACACAAATTCCACACAATATCCATCAACTTAAATAATAAACATGGCATATCAAACTTGTTCCATATCATACCATTAACCACCATACAAGCGTGGAGCCACCGAGGCCCCATACTACACTTATGGGTTTTAGTTCACATTGACCATTGGTTTCTAAGAATACCCATACTGGTGTTCATTTATGATAATCTTTTCTATGTCTAACTATCACATAGACGACATCCTCAAGGTTTTAGGGTCGCCTCCTTTTTCAAGGCAATTTAGTGTCACATCCCAAAACTGGGCATGTGACTGGCAAGAAGGTTAAACTTGACCTCACCTCCGTAAGCTTGACTCGCTACCCAAAACCCACAATTTTCATTCACTGACTTCAATTTTTCATATTATTTACTCTAGTTATATTATGAATTTCAAACAACAAGAACACATTTTCAGTCTTCTCAAATTCAAATGTTTTATCCATCACATAATATGCACACTAACATCAAGAATATGTCTACCTATTCTAAACAACATTCAATATCCAATCTTTCCAGCAATTCAATAATTGATTTCCTATTAATATCATATAAGTTTATTCATGTATATCATCTAGATCATTCAAAGCCATCTAGATTGCAAAAAGAAAATAGAAATATATCATTTCCCCTAACAAAAGGGAGTCGACCACAATACTCAATTCAATTTCTTTCGTAGTTGGAAAATGTTGAAGTGTGAGTCCACCGACCCAGTGAGAAAACCACTATCCTACCACATGTCATGACCCAACTCTAGGGCACATGACCAGTACATCATATGATTATTTTCCTATGCCATAAGCCTAATTCTCCTAACTCCCGCTTTCCATGCAACATGTGACATGCACGACCATACAGAGAAACAAGTAAAGGTGCAGAATTTATAAGTAACATGCCATGACATACCAAAGCTCCCTATATGCAATCCCTCCCTCCTAGGTGTCCTATTCGACTACAGAGCTAACAACAACCAACATACCTATTAAAACTAACGAGTCCCAACCCTTAAAGCAAAAGGATTAGGAGCCTCGACATCTACTACTCCTCGAGTTGCAATCCATCAGCATACGCAAGACCAGCAAAAATGTACTTAACAAGATGAGATAAAAATCCCAATGAGTAGATGTTACTCCATTACTATTTCATGCAAAGACTCCAAGCATCAGTTACCACAAGATCGCAAGTCGACGTTTTCACCGTTTAGGTGGTCCCGCACTGTTAGTCCCTGACATATACTGGCCATATGAATGGTAAACCCAATTACCACTCATTATGGACCTACATAAATTACTCCATATTACCTAAGGCAATCCTGATCTCTAATAATGGATGAATCCCTCAATATTCGTCTATACACATAGTCATTAGATTGATATCTCCAAGTCCGAAGGGACTCATCAACTCCTAGCCTAAAGGCCAATAGAACCTTCGAGCCTGTAGGCTTCCCATCCTAACATCCAACACCAAACAAACTCATATCCCACTTTAGCCTCAAACAACTATCTCTTAACATGCAACACAATAATAAGATAAATACTGATAAGATTCGATTATCACATGACAGTCTAACTCCTATTATAATTTTGTGCACTTGAATGCACGAGGCAAGATAAGCACACAATTTTACACCTCCAAGTCCTAAGACTAGTCAATGTATCTTGGCTTATAGGCCATAATGCCTCCTAACCCTTAGGTCATAATACATCCCAGCCTGTGGGTCATTATATCTCTTGACCCGTGGTCATAATATCTCCCAACCCGTAGGTCATAGTATCTCGAACAAGCATACAATACAAAGGGTGAATCACACAAAAAATGACAGTATATAGAGTGCAAGTTACACCCAATCAAACTTTACCCCAGTCATTCTCTAAAACTACATACAAGGTAAAACACAATGAAATTAAGAAAATATAATGCTTCTATGGCCCAAAGGCCATAGTGATTCTATGACCCAAAGACCAAAATATTCTCCCGACCAAAGGCCACGAAAAGACTCCAGTAGGGGAAATCACTTCGTCTCACTTTAGCTACCATTACAATACAACATACACAAAAGGGCTCAAATGCCTAAAGGCCCTGTGTGAGTATCTCACTACCCAACAGTATCACACTCCTATAGTCCAAGGCATAATAATGCCCTTGCCCAAAGGCTCTATGTCCTCGCCTGAAGATGAAATACCACTCACCACTGCATGAGATAGTGTAACTAGCTCAAGATGTGAATCACTTCCTAAGCTAAAAGCACACTTAGAAGCCAACTAACCATCATGCAATGCGTACAAAGAGTATACCATTCCAACTCCCAACAAGAAACCCCTAAAGTGCGAAATTGCTATAAGGGGTTCTTTGAACTCTAACCTCACATAACAGAATAAATTTACATCTTACCTATTAGAATACAACAACTAATAAAAGGTGCACATCACATATCAATTTCTTAGAGCCCAAGGGCTAATTATATTTATTCCCCCTTGGCATCGAGCCGAGTGGTTTCCAAGGTATAATACTGAACAAGCCCATGGTATAAGACCATATATTCTCCTTGGCACAAAGCCAAACAACTCTCTAATCCCTCACAATTTATTATGCAATGAACAATCTACTTCATATACAATATAACCACACATACATAGACATTTACAAGAGGCAAGCAAAACACTCATACTTGTTACTCACATGCCAATGGGTAATCCCCTAATGGCAAATCTCCTTTCTCCTTTCCTATGGTATTCGAATTGTAATACCAAGTGTTTATAGATACCCATATTGTTCACAACAATATTCATACACAAGTAAGAAATAACATGCAAGAATTTTATTCTTAGCTCCAACTAAGTGAGGTCACCTCACCTGGAATTCAAGCCAAATCTCATCATGTCTAAGTGCTAGAATCACAGGAAAAAGTTCATGAACTCTGGGAATCAACTCCTAATCAAACATCCATGAAAAGAGGTATTTAAAACTATATTTCCATGAAAAATAAAAATTGACAACATAACATTTTCCTTTGTGATGCTGCGCTCAAACCTAGCATTGTAGCACCCAAGCCTACTTTAAAACCATAGAGGTGGCCGTTGCAATGCCCAATGGTAGCACTGCAGTGGTAGACCTTAGAGAGCAATTTGCATGCTGCGAAAAAAATCCCAAACTAGCTCCAATCCTCCGACATTTGATTCCCAAGCAAAGTAACTCTCAATGTAATACTTGTTAATTTCAGAATATAATTCGCTTGAGAGTATTTTAGAATTTTACAACGTTACTTTAGTTATTTATTTTAGTCATTTTTAATTTTCATATTTAATTGTTCTCTTTGAATATTATTTATGAAAATTGAGTTAAATGACTGGACTGAATATTTGTACCATGTCGGGTATATTCTTAAGAATGGTGAAATTCATGGAAAAGTGGTTTAAGAATGGTCAATTAGTCCATTAATTGTAATTTGACTGGATGGCTTTGGATGTTAGGTTATGGATACCCATGGGTTATTCAAATAACCCATTGGAAACCCTTAACCTTAAAAAAAAAATTTCCTACTTCCTTCATAATTCCCGTACCTGAAATAAGGCAAAAGTGAACAGTGAAATTTTCTCTCATTTTTTCATCCTCCTCTCAAGTCCTTTCCTTTGATCTTCAGAGTTTTGATCATTTGTTCAGTTCAACTGGTTAACAATGATCTAAGGTAAGCTTCAATCTCTTTGATTTTCTTAAAACTTCAATTTATCAGATAATTTGGAGGAAGTTTGGTTTTTAGGATTTAAGATGAAAAATTGAAGATTTAGACTTTGTTTGTGGGTTAAAATTAGGGATTTTGGTGTCAAAAGATTCCTTATACATCAAAGATAAAAACCCATGGAAGAAATCAAAGTAAATGATGAAGATTTGATCTCAAAATCATGAAAAACTTAGAGGGAAAAATCGCGGTTACTGTAGCATTGACTTCGATCAAAGTACTGTAGCGTTGGTGGTGGTTAGTTGACCATTAGCGGTTACTGTAGCAACTGTTACTGTAGCTAGTGATTACTGTAGCAACGGTTAGTTGACCGTTGACCGTTACTATAGCAATCAGAAAAAATTGCATATTTTTATGATTTTCTTCCCTTTCTTATTTTTCCTTATGTATCTTTTACTAGGAAATTTTTCTATACAAATTCTAGTGTGGAACAAGGTAAATTTGGACAAATATCAAGGTAAGTGAATAACCTTGCTAAGCTAGTTTGATATTATTAGTCAAAGTACAATGTAAATCCCATTTACGATATTATTTGGATATTAAGCAATCAATCTTTCAGATGACAATATATGATGATTGGTATATATTTTTACAAACATTCAAAGGAATAAAAGTATGTATAAATTAATTTATTTCATGATATTTGTACTATGTGATACATTCTCACTATTTTCTTAATGAGCAAAGATCTACGGGATCTAATACATGAGTTTGAAAGGGTTAAAGTCTCATACTACTCATGTATAACTATGAAAACCTAGGTATGAAAGGGTTAGAGTCCCATACTACTTGGTGTAAATAGATAAAATCAGAAATACAAGTTTGAAAGGGTTAGAGTATCATACTACTCGATGTATATCTATGAAATCTTATTCACGATTTTGAAAGGTTAGAGTCCCATACTACTTAATGTATAAGATAATTGATTATATGAGTAAATGTGGTATTTATACTATTGATATTTTATATAATACAGTTATTTACTTACTGAGTTTTTAAATAAACTCACACTCCCTATGATTATCTTTTCAGATATAGTAAACAAGGAAGAAGAGTATCCGATTGAAGATTAGAAGCCCCTTGGAGTTATTCTCCATTTCTGTCTAATGAGATACCAGTACTTATTAATGTAAATACTAGGAACGCTCTGTACTTTCTATAGGTCTCTTAGGCTTACGATGAGATAATCACATCAGATTATGTATGCCTATATTTGTTTATCAGATTATTATAATTCTGTTGTGTAGAATGAATGATAAAGGTTGAATGTAAAACCTTACAGAATATATGTGAATAACTCTTGTTTGAAAATTTTGTCAAATGAGTAGTTGTAGATATTAAGATTGTCCAGGATTTCGCGATACCACTGAGGTTTTCCCTAGAATTAGTATCTTTTCACATGTTCAATTTTTGGGATGTGACACAATCCAAGGTTAGGGAACATCAAAAACATGTTTTAACACCCAAAAGAATCAACAAAAAGCTTTGGTTCAAGATTATTCCCATTTCCTTGAATTTTCCAATTTAGCTCTATACCCCTTTATCATGAGTTTTTCTCTTCTTAATCTAATTATTTTACACAAATTAAACTCCACAAACATTAAGAATCAAAGAAAAGACGATTTAGAGGCATCAAGCACCAACAACTTCTCTGATGGTGGTAGAGGCCCTCGGAGCTCAACAACTCGACAGAAACCATCATGGCTATAGGTGCTGGTGGTGTGCCGTGGATGAGAGGAAGAAAGAAAAAGAAATAGGAGAAAGGGGTGTGAGTTTTATTCTAACCAAATGTTTATAGTGATTTTTGGTCTATCCAGAATCCAATAACAAATTTTCTGTGTGTCAATTTGTCAATAGGGATTTTTGATCAAAGACAAGTCTAACAACAAATACTTGATTCTATCGAGAGTGATTGTGTTTTCAAAACTATGCGGTAATCTCGTTTGTGATGGAAATGTGTCAAATGAGAATAACTTCACGAAAGAATGTGAGGCCTGAAATGTACTTTTTGTAGAAAAGTTCAATGAAAATGGTAAAAGGCAAAAAGTAAATGCAAAAATGAAATTGCAGAATGTAAAGTGTAGAAAGGTAAACTGCAGAAAGTAAAAAGCAAAAAGTAATCGACAAAATATAAATGGTAGAAAGTAAATTGCAGAAAGTATAAAGTGCAGAAGGTTTAAAAGAAAGTGATTAAATTGCTGGAAGATAAATGAAAGCATTTAAATTGCATGAAGTTAAATGAAAGTGATAAAGGACTGGAATGATAAAAGACTTTGAATTAAATTTAACTAGAATGTAAGGTGGAAAGCATACTTTGATGTTAATCTTTTAATCTGCTCGTATGAGATGTTAGGATTTTTAATTAAGAGTTGCCAACCCCTTTTATAACAATTAACTTAGTATTTATAGGCAAATGACTGAAGTAACTGCCTATTTATCTAATCACCACGTATGTGACGGTTTACATTTATATTACATTGGTATAACTACCTAAACCCAAGTAAGTGACAGTTTACATGGTTCGACATAACTGCCTTAGCCATCTGATGGTAGGAGTAATTATCTTTGACGGCTATAATTTGACAATTTCTGTCACGTCCCAATTTAGGAACATGACCAGCACGGAGGTGGACTCCGTCCACCACCGTAAGTCTAACCTTAACCATTAACATGTGAAATAAATATGATATATATAGGTTCATTTTTATAACCAACACAGGATTTTCTGAGTGTTCTATCTAACTACAGAGTGACTCAG
Source organism: Biancaea sappan (assembly GCA_037074585.1). Classification (NCBI taxonomy): domain Eukaryota; kingdom Viridiplantae; phylum Streptophyta; class Magnoliopsida; order Fabales; family Fabaceae; genus Biancaea; species Biancaea sappan. The sequence goes on from CM073490.1 coordinate 68,840,153, forward strand.
ACTCCCAATTATTAGATGTACCAGCATTCCAAGATAGAGGAACACAAACCTGGAGACTCCGCTACTCCTTATATAGAGACTTGCCTTCTAACACAGAACTTGCAAGGGGTACACAAAGGAAGGGATGAGTATGAAAATACTCAGTAAGGAAAAAAAATCAAAAATTTAAATATGACCTGTGTACCACTCACAGGGATGGGATACAAAGAGGGACCCCATCCACCATCATAGGACAACCATGTAGATATCTATTATCCACTCCAATCATTTAAGGATGAGAGATTAGATGCACACATACTAGCATATATAATTATAAACTCAATAAAAATATTTATGAATGCTAATCACTCACATGTGTTTCCCTATTAACAAAAATAAACAATTCAATACGTATATGGTGCTAGTTTATCCATGAGTACTATGTCCACCATTCTAGGACAAGGCTATAAATAATTAAATGGGGTCTTGCCCATTGTTCCACGACAAAGACTGTAAATAATTAAATGGGGTCTCATATACTGTTCCAAGACAAAGACTATAAAATAATGTCAATGAATTTGTCTCAATCATCTACATAAACTCAATCCTTTAACAGAGGGTCCTAAGTCTTCCTCCTAATACAAACAATCATAAGAAATCTAATTTAATTTGCTTTAGTATTAGTAATAACTTTAGATAATTCGTGAGTTCAATCCCTTCAAAAGAGTATGAGTGGAATGCATATATTTTCATATGAAGTAGCACACATAAGTAATATCCTTAACATGTGAATTTAGTTAGCTCCCTCACTTGCATGTAACCCACAACATAGTCATGACAACTCCCTTGGCACATAAACAATTACATATATAACTGGCCCAAACATTAAGATGGGCAATAATTTCCACACACACATGCACACAAAATGATAACTAAGACAAGAATAAAGTAATTGGCCATTCTTGTTCATACACAAGAGTAATTCTTTCACTATCATAATTTACCAAGACTAACATTTGTAGGATAACATGCTTTAGAATTTGCATTGTTTTTTTTATTGAAGAGAAAAGTTTTTTCCACTTAAAACATCATTGCATGAGCTTATTATGGAGCTAAAAGACATGAGAATATCCCCTTATGTATTATCTACTCTTTTCCTACTCAACTTAGAGGTAAGCCCCCTTAAAACAATTAATTTCTCCACATGCTTAGATTAAGACCAATTTCCAAACCTTGAACTTTGTGAAGTTGCTAGGCAACCATCACGAGTCCAAAATTCATGAAATTTGGTAGGCAACATCCTTAGATAAAAATTTCAAAAGAAAATACTTTGATTTGCCCCCTCAAAACCATTAAAACGCAGCTACTCCCTAGACTGCCTCTGTGGCTTCTGTAGTCTCAGCTTTTGCAAGTGTTGACCCACTAAAACAATTCCAAATCTCATAAATTTTCCAGATCATTAGATTTAAATCTTGACTAAATGCCATAAAAATTTCAGGCCAAAAGGAGGCCTTTAGCTACCAAAACCAAACAAATTTCCAAGTCTGCACAAATTTTCCTCTGCACTGAACAAGTGTTGTTTCTATACTTATTTGACCAAACAAAATAATTTAAAAGACCTTGAAACTTTCCAGATTAGATTGCCACTGTATAAAGAATATTTCCACCAAGTTTCATGATTACAGGAGTTGGTTTGGTTATTTAAAAACACATAAAACTAGCAACATACAAAGTTGTCATATTTTCCGCTCATGGTCCTTTAATGAATAAATTTTCAATAGTGTATTAATTCCAAATGGAACCCAACAAGCAATACAATCATACATCATAATACCCATCACTCATTCTCATTTATTTTAGTTCTTAGGTCAATCATTCCCGCCATATTGTGAGAGAATTAAGAGAACTAAGACATGACAGATTATGCAGAATTTTTTGCATAATCTATCCATCTTTTCCTCCTCTTTCTTATTTGGACTTCTAATTCATTTGCTCTTTTTTTTTCTTATATGTTCCTCTTTAAAATATGGCCTCAATCATCTCACCACCAACCCCCATAACTAAAATAAACAATAAAACACTTACTAATTTACTATCAAACACAAATAAATTTTAGAACTCTAGTTATCCATCTTCCATCGATTTTCATGTTTACACCCAGCAAGCTTCAAGTTTATATTCTTAGTTACTCATAATTTTACATGCAACATATTCTTCTTCTATTAAGCCAAGGGACACATGATAGCAAGCATTTTCCATTACATGATAGCAAGCTAAATTTTACATTACACATAAACATAAACTCTCCCTTTCTCAGTACCCAGTATAATAAAATAGTTCAAAAAGATTTAAATCAGTAATTTGCAATAAGACCATGAGTTTAGTTTGTTTTTTCCCCTTACCTCTTTGTTGCTCTCTTTTTCTTTCCTCCTACTGTCAACTTGTTGTAATCTCATTCTCCCATTTCAGATTAGAGGAGATTCCCCCAAGTTCCCGGTCAAAGGCACATTATGAAGAAAAGAAGAAGGTTTTGGAATCACCCATTCAATCTACCTCAATCCTTTTAGATCAGCAAGGAATTTCCATGGATAAGAAGAAGAAAATGGGAGAGAGGATTCTTACAGCAGTTTATTGTGGGAGGCGTCGGGTTCAACTGATTTCCTCCTTGCCGTATCTCTAAACTCGCATCTTTGCTTCATGACCGAACAACAGGGGAAAACTTAGAGGAAAGGAGGAAGAAAGAGGGAGGTCTCTGGTGAATGTAGTGGCCGACGATGGCCACCACGTCGAACTCGTCTCTCTCTCCATTGTCTCCTCCCTTCTCGCCCTCACACAGCTCACCAAGAAAGAGTTTGGTGTGTGTGTATACTAATGGCTTCAATTAGAAATCCCATCTAATCTAATCCCAAGAACGGTACATGTGGCTCCACTCCTTAAGTGCCATATATCCTCTTCTTAGCTTAATTATATGAAGTCACCTCATCTTAAGACATGACTTCACTTGAGTCCTTTTTCTTTTTATTTCTCTAAAATTTCATAGTATCACCAATTTTATTTCACCACCAATTATCCTATCTTTTCTTCAAATAAAAAAAAATCTCTACACAACCTTAATAAAATTTCACATAGGTCCTTAAAGTTTTAAAAAAAAATATTATGGTTTCACTAAATTCAAATTAGCCCCAAAATTTCACATATGAACATATAATAAGATTTATATGTTTACCAAGTGAATTTAAAATTCAACGTTCGACAACCAAGCTATGTCCAATCGACATACCCTCATCTTTCGACAACTATAGTCTTGACTTGTTCGTCAACCATGTCTAAATTTGCTTGTCGAAGGACATGCTTCCGATAACTTTGACAAACGTACACATGTTTTTACGAAGATGTCTATCCTTCTTGCTCCCTTCTGTCAAATTTGTCTCTGTCAAACTGCTGACCTTTGTCGAATTTCTATGCCAGATCACTTATTTTGATACTTAGACAATTGATAGTATTTTGTTGTACCACTGAAGACGATTACTTGTCAGCTAAGCAGCTCACTTTTGTTATCAAATATTTATATTTTCATTTAAAAATAATCGTCCAATAGATGCCTCCCAAAATTTTATTCTCGACGGACGTGGAGAGAATCAAATTTTAAATGGCCTCATAACTGATACTAGATTTCTAGGGATTTGGCTCTGAATCATGATTATCCCTAATATGATAGCCTTATCTCAGCACGTGAACCATCACTACCTACTTGACATTTCGTGTTCCTCAAGCCTTTAAAACCCTAAACCCTAGTCGTCAGGCCACTTACTCTGCTATTTACGCTACTTGTATTCGTACTCACGTTGATCCCTTTCCAAGAACTTTTAAAATCCTTCATTCCTAAATCACTCCTAACAATGGCCTCTGCCAATGTTGAAGCTTCTACCGCTGCCCAGTAATATGCCAGTACTAGGAATAAGAACATAATCTGCAACCCAATTATTGATCGTTCTGATCTATGGCAGAACATAATCTGCCTCTTCCATGTATCTGATTCTTCTTCTACTCTTTCTCCTGCATTTCTGAGACTTGTACTGACTCCAGAAACCTTCTTAACAAACCTCTATCTGGTGTTCCCCTGCAAAACCCCTGATGAAGCTATTCTCACTTTAGGTTCAACATATCCATTCATTACTTTCAGAAGGCCAAGAGGATGTTTCGAACACCACCTTCTCGAGTTGATGGATATCATGCCTAGCTTGATAGAGTGCAAGCATAGAAAGGCAAATTTTGGAAAAAGATGGGCATTTTCAACTTCATCTAACTCTCCCGACATAGCATCAAAATTGATCTTGCCATGGTTGGAGCATCGGTTTTCTTCTGTAACAAGACCACCAATAACTTCCATTTTTCATATGGCATAATGGGTCCAACAGTCTTTGACGTATCAACTATCACGGGCCATCGACCAGATGGGAAGGTTATTCACCTGTACCTTCGACCTTGTTAGACTATAGTTTATTCTCTAAATCACACCTTTTTTCCTCTTTTGTGAATTTCCACCACAAAAGTTCATCCACTGTGGCAAATAAAGAACATGTCACCTTTCTTCTACTTTTGTTGTCGACTTACGCACTTGGCTCAAAATTTGTAATTGTAGTTAAATCCCTTTAGCCCCTAGCCAACCTTATCCATGAAGGTGCTCGACTTGCCCTGAACCAATAGCTCATTGCTAATCGTTTTTCAATGTATGAGCCAAATGGTCAATAACATCAAGGCTTAGTCAAAAAAAGAGAACGTCGGAGGCCTTATTTGGCTACTTCAACTATGGCTAAATGCTGTCTTGGAGCAACACCTATCTGTCAGGCTAGTGAGCGATAAGTTGGTAGGATATATGTCTGGTTCATATGGGCCAAAGCTTTTCTATTTGGCTTGTGACTCCCTCACTAAAGATGAAAAGAAAAAAATTTTCCACATCTTCAAAATTTTTCATTCTATTGCTGGGGACTCAACGAAAATAAACTTTACCCCTATTGTTGAGTGTCGGAAAGGTCCATGATGCTTTACCCAACTAATAACATCCGAAAAGGAAGGAGTCTCGATCTGGTCGAATTTCCTTTGTCAGAAGATCATTTTTGGAAGGGCTCCTGACATAGAAAATGCTAGCTTTTACGTTTATCTACCCTATGGTCACTCGACAAATGGGCTTCTATCGGTCTATTCCAACTCTTTACTCATCTGCACCAAAAAACTACTTCGTCAATACCCATATTCTAAGGAAGACGATGTTAGGGAGCTGATGAGAGAAAATAACAGACACCAACAAAGCCTCAAACTTGTCCCCTTTGAAGTTTCTCAAGGAGTGTCGAGCTGCTTTGTTGATTTGTGGTCGAAATACTAGTGATCTTATCTCCAAAGTATTAGAACCTCTTTTGACATCCTTGTCAATTATCTTGTGCAGGAACATAATTCGGCTTCAAAAACCAAAGGTGAGCATTTGGAGGAAATTCGAGCCTTCGAAAAATTCTACAAGATAAAATGGGATCCTCGCTATGACCATTGGATTGTTCAGAATATGAAAGAAATCATAGCCAAACGAAAATAAGAGCATAAGGCTTAACATAGATTCGGATATTTAGAATTTTTTGATGTTGATATTCCACCAGAATTTATGAAAAAATTCCCTTTCCAAACCTAGTACCCTTGCCTTGTGCTCATTTTGGTTTGGCTGATATATTCCCTAGGGAACTAAGGAGGGCAGGTAACTTCAAATTTGTTGAAAGACATGGATTTTTCACAAACCTTTTTTAAACAAAGAATGACGAAGTTACTTTTTCTCATTAGTTTGCCCTCCCTTCTGAGCAAATTGATGCTGTAAGGATTGTCACTGAGTTTCCCCAAGATATACAATCTTGTTTATTCAAAGGCAATGATCGCTTCCAACTACTAACATTTGTGATTTTATTTGCAGCACTCCCCTTAAAGGAGCCCTTGACTTATAAGCAACCAGTGGAGCAATTAGTCATTGTTGAGTCAGAAAAAGAAGAATAAGAAGATTGTCAACTTCTTTAGTAGAGGAGAAGAAGATTGGTTACAGTGAGTGACCAATCGACGACTGGAATAACTGGTCAACCGGCTGCTGCATCTCCTCAACCCGACACATCCAAAAAAGCAACTACTGGGCCTGAAAGAGAAAAGGCTCTAATGAAAAGAAAAATAGTTTTTCTGACATTGAACATGCTTTCAAGAAACTTAAAGCATGTAAAGGCCTAGTAATTTCTGACCCAGCCATTGAGTCTTAGGTATATTTCAACTGTTGAGTATTATGGTTTGTTGAAATACAATATACTCATTTTGTTTCCTTTGATAGGACAAAGAGTCTACTCCTGAGTACTCAATTTCACCTTCTGTATCTAACGAACCAAACCTGCAAACCCAACCAAGGGTATGATCATTTGATAAATTTTATGCTGTAATGTATTCCATCTTGAGACTAATACAAATTTTGTTTCAGGATCTAGGTCGAGAGATTTTAATCTTAATTGCAGAAGAATCCGTCAGAGCTCTTCAGGGTAAAGCTCTTAATGTTGAAACATTTATCAGAATTCTTGAGATTGAAGCCCTGCATGCTATTCTTTAGGTTCTGACAACGTCACTACTAGTCGAAACCATCAAGGAGAGCTTACTATTGAAGCAGTTGAAGCTTTTCTTGTCGAGGAATTAGCAGCTGTTCACTCTCCGCCTTGATGATCTCCATCGCACGAAGGACATGGACAGGAGTTGATGCCTTTTAGTTCCCAACAAAGCCACCCTGTTATCGATTTGCCTTCACAAAGTGATTTGCCATTTGTGATCAGAAACAATACAAACATAAGGAGTTGATGGCCGATGTTTCTCCTATATCTCTCATCTCTAGTCCAATTCACCTAACAGCTCAAGTAGGACCTTCTAATCGTCCAAGTACTGATGATCTGGACATAGATGCATTGATAAATCTTTTTTCGGGTGATCCAACTCCTTCAGTTTCTTCTTTGGTTCTAGAGGAGTCTTTAACAAACCCAAGGGTTGACAAACTACTAAAAGAGTTGAAGAACTTCCTTGATTATTCCTTTGAGGTCATTGCTTCTGATGAGTCTCTGAGAAGCAAAGTTCAAGCTATCTTGGATGAACTTGAACCAGTTAGATCACAGCTTCCTATCTCCTGTCGAAGCATTTATTCATCCTTTAAGGATTTTATTAATGATTTATCTGACAAGGCTCATTCTTTCAATCAGGTCATCTCTATTTATTTAACTCGATAGTCATAAAATTTAGCAATTTGCTCTTTTTGTCAAATTAAATTTTTTAAAGCAATTAATCTTTCATCAGTCAACTCGTTTAATTCGTCCAACATTGAATCCCAATAACTTTCAACTGGTAATTCATCTTGTCTTTGGATATGAATTGATTGAAGATTAATCTTGACAGGAAAAATGGCATCATGAACACAAACTAATTTATACGGTGATGTGTCTGTCGATTTTCTTGGTGAATTCCTGTATACCCATAGGACTTGATCAAGGGTATTATACCAATTTCTAGGCTATCGACCAACATGCTTTTTAATCAGGCTTATAAGTATTTCGTTGATGGCCTCTACCTGACCATTTGCCTATGCATAGTATGGTGTTGATGTAATTAATTTTATTTTCATAGTATCAGCATATTCTACAACTTTTTGTCCAGTGAAAATGATACCTTGATCGATTGTGAAAGTTTGAGGTATCCCAAACCTGCAAATGATATGATTTTCAATAAAATTGATCACATCTTACTAGGTAACATCTTTTAGCGCAATTGCTTCAACCCATTTAGTGAAACAATCAACCTCGACTAAAATGTATTTATGTCTTTTCGATGAAGGAGGATGCATTAGGCCTATCAAGCCCAAAGCCCATCCTGTAAATGGCCACGATTTGATGATTGAATTTGCTAGCTGGGATGTTTTGTATATGGCCATGTCTTTGACATTCTTCACAAGACTTAGCAAACATTATACAATCCTTAACTAGTGTCGACCAATAATATCTTCACCATCGAAGGACACATTTCATCTTTTCTCTTGCTTGATGAGCACCACAGATACATTTATTGACTTCTGACAAGGAAATGTATGCCTCCGACTCACTTAAGTATTCTTCTAACTATTCGTCGATAGTTTTTCTATACAATTGTCTACCTAACAGTACAAAATTTAACGTTTTAAATTTGAGTTTTTGTTCTACATCAGCTTGGATTATCTAAATAATCAATGATTACTTTTCTCCAATCATTTCTTGTATGAAAGTCATTTTGTAACACATCCCTTTCTTCCAAGGGGTATAAAAGTTCTATAATTTCTATTAAATTCTACAGAACTTTCTGAGAAACCTTATACCCAGAAGCTATCTAGGCTAAATCATTAGCTTCTTTCTTTGATTCTCTTGAAATGTGTTGGACAATAACTTCGTCACATTTTTTCATTAACTTAGTCACCATAGTACAATATTTAATTAGATTTTGATTAACGCATTTGTATTCCTGAGTAAGTTATTTGACGACTAATTGGGAATCTCCAAGTATGTGTACTCTTCATGCTTTCATCTGACAAAGTATTTCTAATATGACAATTAAAGCTTCGTATTCAGCCTCATTGTTAGAACAAGAGTACTTTAGTTTGAACATAAATTTGGTTGGAGTTCCCTTAGGGGAAATTATTAAAATCGCAATGCCACTTCCTTTTTTGAGTCTTGACCCGTCAAAATAAAGATGTCATGGTCTTAATTCGACAAAATTTATGTCATTATTTGTGTCGAGGCCAGGATGTTTGACTAGAAAGTCAGCCAATGCTTGGCTTTTGACGGCTTTTGCTAGAATATATTGTAAAGAAAATTTTGACAACGCAATTGTCCATTTGCCAATACGTCCATTGAGAATAGGTTTGGATAATATAAATTTATTATATCTGTCTTTGAAATAACAAATACATTACAAGGCATCATATAATATTTTAGCTAAGTACAAGAAAAATACAAGACTAAGGTAGTAAATGACTCCTTCGACACTACTCTCATCATCATGAGCCAATAAACATCCTATAGTTTCCTCAGAAGCTGAAATATAAAACTTCAGTGGTTGACGCAGTATTGGTGAAATCATAACCAGATAATTCGTTAGATATTGCTTGATTTGATCAAAAGTCTCTTGGTAACAAGGCTCCCAAATGAACTCTTGCTCAGCTTTCAGCTTGACCAAAAGTGAAAAGACTCTGGTCCTACCCAACAAGTTGGATATGAACTTTTTTAAGAAGTTCACTTTCTCCACGAAAGATTGTAATTCCTTCTTATTTGTCGGTATTGCGGCTTGCAAAACTGCTCTAGTCTTATTCTTGTCCACTTCGATCCCCTTTTTTATGGACTAAGAATCCCAGAAATTGGGCAGTCGACACTCCAAAAGCACATTTCTCCATATTCATTTTAAGGTTGTTCTTTCGCATCCTTTCAAAAGTTTGCCACAAATGTGTCAAATGGTTTTGCTTATCTTCCGACTTGACAATTACATCGTCAATGTAAACCTCCCTAAACTTCCTTATAACATCATGGAAGATAGTGTTCATCTCTCTTTGATAGGTGGTCCCTGCATTCTTCAAACCAAAAGGCATGACAACCCACTTATATGTCCCGATGGCTCCTGGACATCTAACAGTAGTTTTTGACATGTCTTCCTCGACTATAAAAATTTGATAATAACCTGCATGATCATCCATACAACTTAAAATTTCATGCCCAAATGTGGTATCTACTAACACATCCACTATGGGTATTGGATATTTATCTTTTGGAGTAGCCAGATTCAAATTTCTAAAATCTATGCATAGTCTTAACTTGCTATCTTTCTTAATAATTGGAACTACATTAAAGAGCCATTCGACATACCTGGCAGTTCTGATGAACTTAGCTTTGAGTAGCTATTCGACTGTTCTTTGATTTTCAACACCACTTTAAGAGCAAATCTCGTATTTGCCTGTTTAATAGGTCTCCAACCTTCCTTGAGTAGTAGTCTATGTTCGACAAGGTCTTTACTTAAACTAGGCATTTCATTGTAATCCCAAACAAAACAATCTCCATATTCTGTAATTAGCATGACAAATTCTTCTTTGAATTCCTTTGGCAGAAATGCACTTACAAATGGGACTTTTATTCTCTTTGGTATCTAAGTTCACCTCTTCCAAAGGATCTTCTGCTTTGACATTTAATTTCTCGTCGGGCCTTTTCTCAAATTCCAGAGGGCCATCATCAATAATGCAGTCAATAACATACCTTCCGTTGTATTGACTGCTTTGTTAGCTAGATAGGCTGACAACCTGTCCATTTCAGCCTTAAGACTTATGTCTAGCACTTGGCCTATTTTCGTCTGCCTTATCCATTAATTTGACACTAAATTGATCCATTAAGCAGACCTCCAAAGCCTCCTTATTGATCGTTCCATCTTCTGTAGCCATTAGTTTGACGTTCAGAGTGTAGATTCTGGAATCAACATGGAGTTGTTGTAAATAACATGGACTATCATCTACTTCTACAAATTCCACTTGTCCTTCACTATTCCACACGATCAACTTTTGATTCACAGTCGACGGGATGGCTCTAATAGCATCGATCCAATCTCTACCCAATAGTATATTATAATTAGATTTTGAGGAAATTACCATAAAGAGGGTTGCTCTTTTGACTAATCTGATGCGGATATTTAGCATCACTACTCTGTCGGATGAGGAAGGTTTACCACTAAATCAGTGGCAACCATATCTATCTAAATTAGATTAGACTCGTTCTTCCCTAATCTCCTGAATGTGGCCCTAGATATCAAATTAATAGTAGCTTCATCATCCACCAGAACTCTATTAGTGGGCTTTCCTTCCAATGAGGCCTTGATATGAAAAGGCCATAAATATGCCTTTTGTATATCAGTTGGTTTTTTGAACTTGGCCAAATTGTTGAGTCCGGCTAACCAGTCATCCTCTAGACTGTTGAATCCTAAAGTTATATCTTCTTCTAAAAATAACTAATTCTCTGACAAGTCTTCTAGATCTTCTTCATTCTCTCTTACGTAAATCTCATGATGAGTTTCATATTTAGGTGGTATCATAAAATGAGATTGAGATTCATGTTGACAAGATACTCATATTCATCTTTTTTCCTTCTGACGTCTTCTTCTTCAATGTCTCTAAATTTTCCTTCGACTGGGTCCCAGTCATCTTCATCTATAAACAACCTAAGTTTATATAATCCTTGTCTACTAGACCATCATCAGATCTTGCTTTCGACATAGTTATTCCCATGGGCATGATCATGTCTTCTAAATCCCTTTCTATATTAAAGTCGAGGTTAAATTCTTCCTCGTCGTTAAAACCTAAAGGGTCTTTAGGATCATGAAGGGCGTCTATGGTCTCATTGGTTGACAAATCCATGTCAAAAATATGACATTTAGGTTTGAACTCAATGAGTTGCCCTCTTGTTTAACCTTGGCTAAGGTTTCTCTTTTTTGTTCGACATCAGTTGTGGGATCTTTGAAGATTTCTTTTATTTCTTTATTAGTCCAGTCTTCATAATCTTTCCTTTTGTGTTTTACCATGGCCACTTATTTTCCTTTATCTCAGTTGGCCTTCTCATTTTCCACTAACTCGACTAGCTAGCTTCTTTTAGGAAGGGAAAAAGTATATTTCTATCATATTTTGATTTCAAAGGCATCAGTTGCATCGATTTTTGTGCCTTTATAATCTCTTCCTGAAGCCATATACTTAAAAGATTTGGTTGTGGTTGTGCCACATTTTCTTCTTGTGGTGTAATGATTTCTGTATTAGGTATTGGTTTTGTTTTGACAACCAAACACTTTTTTCCTAATCCTGAAGGTTCTTCTTTAATCCAGAGTGCATCTGTCATGGCTTTCCTTTTCTAAGCCTGTCTTTATCTATGCAGTCTTCGTTTCTAGGTCTTCGACAAAGGTCAATGAGATGTCTCAGGCTTATTTTTGACAAATGGCATTATTTTGCCATAATGATAATCTTCGTTCCAAAAAGGCTACTCTTTATTGAATCTATTCCTCCTGGTAGTGTCCTTGGTTGCCATTGTAGAGTTCTTCATCCATTTGTTGACCTTCACATTTGCAAGTGACATTCGCGTTCTGACGTGTCAAAAATAGTTTTGGGAAGTCAAGCTGCTCCTAACTGACTCTCTTGGCTTTTCAACCTACTACCCATTGGAATTCGGCCTATCGGAAAGGTATGGCTAAGATCTTAGTGTATAGGATAGTTTGTTTTGAGAATTCCTCTTACAAAGTCATTCTTTTTCCTGATTCTCAAGTAACTAGTTATCGACCATTGCATTCTGATGTGCTTTTATGGCTTTCATATCATACAGGTGGACACATCTTGGGCATATTTGGATTGCTATTGAACCTTTCTTTCTTGTCATGAACTCTTCATAAGTCTCCCAAGACTTTTGGTATATGTCATATGGATTTGCCATAGGGTTGGTGTCTACCTCTACTTCAGTCGAATCTACTTCGACAAGTTTCTTTCCTTTTCTTTTCATGTCAACCATGCCAATGTTCAAAGGAACTTGGCTGTCAATAATTGCAACATTTGTTTAGAAGGGATCAGTATCAACCTTCATGTCTATTTTTTTGTCAGCAAACTTCAATCTTCCTTCTGTCAAGGCCTTCTGAATCAAGTCCTTGAAATGTACGCATTCGTTAGTCACATGACCAAATACATTATGAAATTTACAATATTTTTTGTCTTTAATTTCATTAGGCTTTAACAACCTATGACTATTCGATAATTTTATATTTTTTAACAAAATATCAAAAATTTGTTCAGCTTTTATTATATCAAATGTGTATACTTTTCTATTAACATAGCTCATTTTTTTTTTGGCCCTCATAGGCTTTATAGTCTAACAAGTATAAGGAGGTCTATTTTTAATTTAGCAAGATTTATGTCATAATCAGCATTATCATCCTCTTCGTCAGACTCTTCCCTTTTGACATAGTTTACCTTTTCTCTTTTGAGAAACTTCTTTTGCTTTGGCATTTTTTTCAGCTTTCAACTATTCTATTTGTCAAAATTTGCCTCTTTGTTGGCAAGGTCAACTAAATACTGGTTGACAAGCTTTTTCCTGATATAATAATCTAGGCCCCCAATAGCCATTTTGACAATCTTAGCTTTGTGAATTAGAGTAAAACATCTACTCCTTATTTGCCTGAATCTTGCCAAATAATCTTCGACAGATTTGTTGTATAATCTTTTAACATTAAAAAAATCTGTCAGACCAACTTTCAGATCTCCTTTAAAGAATTGGTCTTGGAAACTTTTCTCCATTTGAGCCCACGAATGAATAAAATTCGGTCTCAATGTCGAGAACTAAGAGAAGGCATTTTTTGTGAGTGAACTAGGAAAGAACCTCATTTTAAGTCCTTCATATGTCGCTAGGTCTTCCATTTTGATGGTGTACTGAGCAATGTGTTCGACGGTCGATTCACCACTTTCTCTAGCGAACTTAGATAATTTAGGAACCTTAACCATTCTTCTAGGCAATTCTACCTGTTAAACCCAATCAGGGAATGCTCAATCGAAATATGGCTGATTAGTATAGCCTACGTTGAAACCAAATCTATTAAGGACTTGTTCAACTACTTGGTTCACATTACATTCGACTTGGTTCCAAGAAAATTTTGTCATAGCTCTCTTACGGCATTATCTACCTGTGGCTCATTCTGATGCAACATTTGTACTTGACCATATCTTAACTGAGGTTAAGGTTGGTCTTGTCTTTGTACTACTTTGTTTTGTTGATTTTGGCCTTGATCTTGGGCCATAATCACTTGTTCTGGTTGGACATTTTCAGGCATAACAATCCCCAAGGCATGAGTAAGTCTGCCCATTTGTAATGCTAACATATTATATGCATTGTTGGTATTTTCCATTAAGGGTTTCAGGACGACACCCATTTGTTGTGTCAGCATACTCATCATATCGTGATTACTTTAGTCAATGTGGTGATAGTATTTGGTACGTCTATTATCATATTCGAGAAAATAGGTCCCAAATTCAATCTTTCCTGTCAGAACACAATGGGAGGACCAGTTCCTATCATATTTATCAATGCAGAACTTACTACCTGGCTTTGGACGATTTAGCATGTGGGATTGGTCAATTAATTTCCAATCCTAAATTAGGTCATCATAGGAAGGATATACCCTTGTGGTAATCTATATTGAGGAGAAAATCTTGTCGTTTGACTACCCACTAGATTTGATGAAACTCGTGCCTATCAAGACCCTTGCTCCAATACAGGGTTTCACGAAAGGGACATATTTGGCACAATGTCTATAGGATTAGCAGCTGTTGTAACTGCTAACACATTTTTCATGGTTACGGTAGTTGTAGATGCAGTTAGTGAACTTGTCACTTGATTAATACTGTTTGTGTTACTCATGATTTCAAAGTTATGAGTGGATATTTGTTTACCACTTATCAAACGCATACATTCAATGAGTTACTCTGAACTCGTCCCACAGGGCATGCCAATTTTTTTACTGTGATTTTTGGTCTAACCAGAATCCGAGAACAAATTTCATGTGTGTCAATTTGTCAACAGGGATTTTTGGGCAAAGCCAAGTCTGACAACAAATACTTGATACTATCGAGAGCGATTGTGTCTTCAAAGTTATACAGTAATCTCATTTGTGATGGAAATGTGTCGAATGAGAATAACTTCACGAAAAAATGTGAGGCCTGAAATGTACTTTTTACAAAAAAGTTAAATGAAAATGGTAAAAAAGTGCATAAAGGAAATTGCAGAATATAAAGTACAAAAAGGTAAACTGCAAAAAGTAAAGAGCAAAAAGTAATCGATAGAATGTAAATGGTAAAAATTAAATTGTAGAAAGTATAAAGTACAGAAGATTTAAAAGAAAGCCATTAAATTGCTGGAAAATAAATGAAAGCGTTTAAATTGTATGAAGTTAAATGAAAGCAATAAAAGATTGGAATGATAAAAGACTTTGAATTAAATTTCACTGAAATGTAAGGTGGAAAGCATACTTTGATGTTGATCATTTAATCTGCTCATGTGAGATGTTAGGATTTTTCATTAAAAGTTACCAACCCCTTTTACAACAATTAACTTAGTATTCATAGGCAAATGACTGAAGTAACTATCTATCTATCTAATTGCTATGTATGTGACCGTTTACATTTACATTGCATCGGCATAACTACCTAAACCTATGTAAGTGACAATTTACATGGTCTGACACAGCTGCCTCAGTCATCTGATGATAGGTGTAGCTGTCTTTGATGGCTTCAATCCAACAATTTCCTTTACCTTCAACATTTGACAACCAAGCTATGTCCAATCGACATACCCTCATCTTTCGATAACTATAGTCTTGACGTGTTCGTCGACCATGTCTAAATTTTCTTGTAAAATGACATGCTTCTGACAACTTTGACAGATGTACACATGTTTTTGCGAAGATATCTATCCGTCTTGCTCCCTTCTGTCAAATTTGTCTCTGTCAAACTGTTGACCTTTGTCAAATTTCTGTGTCAGATCACTTATTTTGATGCTTAGACAATCGGCACTATTTTGTTGTACCACTGAGGACAATTACTTGTCAGCTAAACAACTCACCTTTGTTTTCAAATATTTATATTTTTATTTAAAAATAATCATCCAACACCAAGAGAGAGGATGTGTGTGTACATATACCTCTTACTCACTTGTTACAAAATTACAATCTTGCCACTCCTTCATAAAAATTAGAGTTTAGGGCAAAATCGGATTTCCAATTAAAATATTCACAACACACATCCTAACTTGGTACACTAAGTCACTTTTCCTGGAACTCCCATTATTAATTTAAAACTCCATTTTCCATAATTAACATATAGAGAAATTTTCTTCTCACTTAAGTCCCTCTAACTACCCATGAGCACGAAAAGTCTCCTTGGATAGAAAGTCTTATCCTCCCTATGTGTCTCTTACAATACCACTCCTCTCCTACCATATTGGCCATTCTCTGAGTCCACCATTCACCAAACTTTCTTCCAACACTTAATTTTCCCATTCTTCCATATAGGTCTCTCCTCGGGAACTTCCCAAGGGTATAACTAAAACTAGTCTCCATATTTGCTCTTAGGTTCATCACCAGCGCACGCTCTACTATTAGATGACCTCAAGAGCTCACGTACTTACTTATATCATTGAAATTTTTTGGCACACTCAACGAGAACCCTTCATACGAGCCCATACTGGCTCAGGTCATCACACGTAATATATCTATATATATGTACATACAGTAAAGAGATACAACTCACAAGTGTAGAAGTTTAGAGTACAGTCCTTGCCACAATAACAATAATAATATACACAACTATAGCACATTGTCAACAACAAGTTAATGCAAGTCTCACAAGCATTACATCAACTAGCCATCCATACAATAACATATATGAAGACAAAAAACTTTCCAAACAATCATAGATATATATGTACAAATATGTATATATATATATATAGTTCACAATGATCTCAACACGGAACACATTATGCAAACGATAACAACACACATGCACAAATAATTTTATATACACAAACATGTCAATTATTCACACAAGTCCCCGACATCTCTAGGTCATCCATTGTACTTATGGATTGTTGCCCCTTGGCCGCCTGTCCTTATCGCATCCTTCCTTATCCTTCTACGGCCACCCATGCCGCATCTTCCCTTATAACTCCACAACTGCCCCTACGCATCCTCCCTTATTGCTATAATAATAAAAGGCCACCCTTATCGCTCCATATGTATCTCATCCTATGCACTGCCATGTCTTTCCAGTCACAATCACAATCAAGAGTCATGTGTATGTCTCAATCACTCATAATTCAAACCACAATATAGTTAGCAGTTACAACATCATAACATGTATACAACGTAATTCATCACCAATATAACATCTATTCACAATATCGCACAACCATTCAATTCATATGGCTCCACCAATATGGTTGTGTCACATTTAGAAAATTCAACAAATTTCCACATAGTTGTATACCACTTCAATACAGATTGTAGCCATAAGTGAGCTATGCCTATCTTATTCAAATAAATTAAGTAAAGTGTATAGATTGTGTGTGTGTGTGTGTGTGTGTATAGATGTGTGTGTACCTATATATATATAGATATTTATATTCATGCCCATGTTCCTCGAATACATGATTTGTAAATTCTATAAGAGTACATATGTATGCATATGTCCATCCATGAATGACATTTAGGTTGGTGCATACGTGTGGGTGCGCACGCATGCACACACACACACATATATATGTGCATGTACACATTCTCCACTTACACAATCCAGGTGATGGACAGACATACTCAACATACTCATTTTCCTTTTGTTACCCTTTTTGAAACATTGGTATGTCACATGACTCACATCCCAACTCTAGGTATATGACCGGCACAGAAGGTGAACATAACCTTACCTCTGTAAGCCTAACTCCATCACCCATCCCTACAAAATTTATTCATTCACAACAACAAAAATACAGTTGTACCATACATATACAAATAAAAAAAATAGATAATTTATTATCCCGAATAAACGTTTACATCCCAATATTTCATTAGTTGCTTCTACTAATATGAATGTGTGAGAATGTTTATACATACCTAAAGACAATTAATCATTTCATTTCATTTCTTGAATAAAATAATTTACATCATTCAAACACCATCGGTTCAAATGAGGTACCATATACATATGAGGATATAACTATCAAATATTCTCATTGAACATCCTTAGTGTACAAGATACATACAATTACATACAAAATCATCCTGGAATTTACCTACTTGATTACAAAGCTACAACTAGATTCTTTCGAAATAAAAGTGTTGGATGGTTATTTTTAAAATAAAATATATTTTTTACCATGTGAAAGTTAGTTACTTGGCCGACAAGTAATCATCCTCAGTAATGTGACGAAATAGTGTCGATTGTCCAAGTGTCAAATAGAGATCTAGCATAGAAATTTGACAAAGGTCAGTAGTTTGACAAAGATAAATTCGACAGAAGAAAGCAAGAAGGAAAGATGTCAAACTTGTAATAATTCACAAAGACATTATTGGAAGCACATCATTCGACAGGCAAGTTCAATTAAACATCATCAATAAACAAGTCGAGAGACAAAAGATGTTGAATGATTGAGATGTCAATAATAGTGACTTGGTTGTCGAACGTCGAAGGCAAGAAAAATTGTCAAATGAAATCCGTCAAAGACCATTACTACAAAAGACAGTTGTGTCGAACATGTAAAGTGTCACTTACGTGGGTTTGGGCAGTTGTCGAGCAATGTAAACCATCACTTACGTGGTAATTAGATAGATAGGCAGTTATTTCTATGATTTGCCTATAAATATTAAATTATTTGTTGTGAAAGGGGTTGACAACTATTGATCAAAGTTCTAACATCTCACACAAGCAGATTAAACGATCAACATCAAGTATGCTTTCCACCTTATATTTCATTCAAATTTAATTTACTCACTTTCAATTAAATTCTTGCAATTTACTCATTTTCATATATATTCCAGTAATTTAATCACTTTCCTTTAAACCTTCCGCATTTTAAACTTTCTGCAATTTACTTTCTGCCATTTACATTTGTCGATTACTTTTTGCTTTTTACTTTCTGCAATTTACCTTTCTATACTTAACATTTTGCAATTTCCTTTATGTACTTATTTTTCAATTTTACCATTTTCATTTAACTTTTCTGCAAAAAGTACATTTTAAGCCTCATGTTCTTTTGTGAAGTTACTCTCATTCGACACATTTTCATAAAAACGAGATTATCACATAACTTTGAAAACACAATCACTCTCGATTTTCATTATTTGTTATCGAAATTGGCTTTGACAAAAAAAAACCCCCCGTTAACAAATTAACATGCAGGACATTTGTTGTCGAATTCTGATTAAATCAAAAATCATTGTAAACAAATTGGCATTCTTGGTGGGACGAGTTCAGAGTAACTGGGTGAATGTATGCGTTTGAGAAGTGGTAAACACACACTCGCTCACAACTCTAAAATCATGAGTAACGCAAAGTGTTAATCAAGTGACAAGTTCACTAATTACATAAGTAACTACCGTAACCACGAAAAACGTGCCAACAGTTTCACCAATTGCTAATTCTATAGAATTTGTACCAAACATGTCCCTTTTGGGAAGTTTCATTTTGGAACAAGTGGTGTCTAGGTCGACACCAGTATCACCAAATCTAGTAGACAATCAAACAACAAGGTTTGCACCACAATATGGATTACCTCAAGGGTATGCCCCTTCTGTAATGACACAACTTGGATTGGAAATCAGTTAACCAATCCTACATGTCAAATGGTTTAAAACCAAGCAATAGGTTCTGCATTAGCAAATGTGGCAGGGACAAGTATTCCCACCGTGTTTCATCAAGAGAGATTAAATTTGGGACCTATTTTCCTAAATATGTCGAGAGATATGCGAAGCACTATCACATCTACTATAAGTTCATTGGAAAATATTTGACAACAAATGGACAAAAGTAATCACAATATGATGAGCATGCTGACATAACAAATGGGTGTCGTACTAAAACCTTTACTGGAAAATACTAATAACACATATTACTTTACTGGAAAATACTAATAACACATGTAATATGTTAGCTTTACAAATGGGTAGGCTCAGTCAGGCCTTGGGAATTGTTGTGCCTGATAATACTCAACCAGAACAAGTGATTATGGCCTAAGATCAAGGCCAAAATCAACAAAATAACATAGTACAAGGGCAAGACCAACCTCAACTTTAGTTGGGATATTGTCAAGTGCAACTATTGCGTTAGAATGAACCTCAAGTAGGTGAACTAATGCTGTAAGAGCATTTTGAAAAAACCTCACAGGAAACCAAGTGGAACGAAACGTTAATCAACTAGTTAAACAAGTTCTTAATAGATTTGGTTTCAACATGGGTTATACTAATCAGTCCTATTTTGGTTCAATGTTTCCATATTGGGTTCAACAAGCAGAATTGCCTAGAGGAATGGTTAAAGTTCTAAAATTGTCCAAGTTTGCTAAGAAAAGTGATGAATCGACCGTCAAACACATCGCACTGTACACCATTGAAATGGGAGATCTAGCGACAGATGAAGGACTTAAAATGAGATTCTTTCCAAGTTTGCTCACAAAAAACACCTTCTCTTGGTTCTTGACATTGAAACCTAATTCTATTCATTCATAGGCACAGACGGAGAGAAATTTCCATGACCAATTCTTTAGGGGAGATCTGAAAGTTGGTCTAATGGATTTGTTTAATATTAAGAAGTTATATAACAAATCTATCAAAGATTATTTGACAAGATTCAAGTAGATGAAGAATAGATGTTTTACTATAATTCCCAAAGTTGAGATTGTAAAAATGGCTATTGAGGGCCTTGTTTATTATATCAAGAAAAAGCTCGTCAACCAACATTTAGTTGAACTTGCCCAACTAGGAGACAAAGTTCAACAAATAGAACAGTTGAAAGTTGAAAAAATGTAAAAAGTAAAATAAGTTCCTCAAGAAAGAAAAAGTAAACTACGTCAGAATGGAGAAATTTGACGAAGAAGAAGAGAACACTAATTATGACATAAATCTTTCCGAATTAAAAAATGGACCTCTCTATCCTTGTCTGGATATAAAGCCTATGAGGGCCAAAGAAAATATAAGTTATGTTAATAGAAAAGTATATACATTCGACATTACAAAAGGCGGACAAATTTTTGATGTTTTATTAAAAGAAAAATAAATAAAATTATCGGATAATCATAGGCTATTAAAGCTTGATGAAATTAAAGACCGAAAGTATTGTAAATTTCATAATGTATTTGGTCATATGACTAACGAATGTGTACATTTCAAGGACTCAATTCAAAAAGCCTTGACAGAGGGAAGATTGAAGTTCGCTGATAAAAAAGCAAACATGAAGGTTGATACTGATCCCTTCTAAACAAATGTTGCAGATATCAACAGCTAAGTTCCTTTGAACATTGGCACAGTTGATGTAAAATTAAAAGGAAAGAAGCATGTCAAAGTAAATTCAATTGAGGTATACGTGGATACTGACCCTATGGCAGACCTTTACGACATGTACCAAAAGCCTTGAGGAACTTATGAAGAGTTCTTGACAAGAAAGAAAAGTTTGGTAGCAATCCAAATATGCCCAAGATGTGCCCAACCATATGTTCCGGAAGCCATAAAAGTGCGTCGAAAGGTAATGGCTAATACCTAATTACTTAAGAATCAAGAAAAAGAAAGTCTTCGTAAGAAGAATTCTTAACAAAAACCATCTTATACACCAAGATCTCGGGCACATCATTCAGGCAGGCTGAATTATAATGGCTGGTGGGTTAAAAAGATGAAAGAGTCAGTTGGGAGTAATCTGATTTCCCAAAACCATCTCCGACAAATCAAAACTCAGGTGCTACCTGCAAACGTAAAGGTCGGCAAATGGATAAAGAATTCTATAATGGAAAACAAGGATACTGCCAGGAGAATTAAGTTCCAAAAGGATCATCCTTTTTGGAGCGAAGATTATCGTTATGGCAGATTAATGCCGTTTAACAAAAATAAGCCTGAAACACCTCATCAACCTTTGTCAAAGAACCAAAAACGAAGGCTACAGAGGTAAAGGCAAGCCTAGAAGAGAAAAGCCCTAACAGATGCACTCTAAATCAAAGAAGAGCCTTCGAGATCAAGAAAAAAGTGTTTTGTTGTCAAAACTAAACCAATGCCTGACATAGAAATCATTGCACCATGAGAAGAAAATATGGTTCAGCCACAACCAAATCTGTTAAGTGCATTGCTTGAGGAAGAAATCAAAAAGCCTTAAAAATGTTGCACTTGACATATTTGAAAATAAAGCCGGACAAAAACATTCTCTAGAAGCTAGGCCAAAGGGATACCAAAAGAAGTTGGCCAGTCGGGTTGGTGGAAGCTAAAAAGGCCACTCGTGACAAAGGAAAACAAGTGGCCGTGTTAGAAATGAAAGGAAAAGATTACGAAGATTGGACTAATAGAGAGATAAAAACAATCTTGGAGAATCCCACAACCAATGTTGAGCAAAAAAGTGAAATTCTTGCCAAAGTTAAACAAGGGGCAACTCATCGAGTTCAAACCTGAATGTCATGCGACTGACATGGATTTATCAGCCAAAGAGATTATAGAAGCCTTTAATGATCCCAAAGACCCTTTAGATCTTGATGATGAAGAAGAGTTCAACATGGACTTCGATATAGAAGTAGACTTGGATGACATAACTATAGCCATGGGAAGTACGTTGTCAGAACCAGGATTAGATGATAGACCAGTAGATCGAGATTATCTTAAGCTCAAGCCAACCTTAGACGAAGATGATTATAATGTAATTGATCTAGAAAAAGAAGAATATGACGTCAAAGAAAAAGATGACGTCTAGATAAGAAAAGATACAGATAATTAGCATCCCATAAACATGAATCTCAATCTCACCTCTGTGATACCACTAGAGTTTAAAGTTTATTACAAGATTTATGTAGGAGAGAATGAAGAGGACTTAGAAGATTTGTCGAAGGATTGGCTATTCCTAGAAGACGATATAAATTCAGGATTCGACAGCTTGGAAGATGACTTATTTGCAGGATTCGACAACGAAGCCAAGTTCGAAAAATTAACAAATGAACAAAAGGCGCATCTATAGTCTTCACATATTAAGGCCTTATTGGAAGGAAAGCCCACCAAGAGAGTTCTAGTGGATGGTCAAGCTACCATCAATCTAATACCAAAAGCCACCTTTAAAAGGCTAGGGAAGAATGAGTCTGATTTGATTCATATATATATGGTTGTCATTGACTTTAATGGCAAGTCTTCCCCATCCAACGAGATAGTGATGCTGAATATCTGTGTCGGATCAGTCAAGAGATCTACCCTCTTTGTAGTAATTCCCATAAAGTTCAGCTATAATATTTTTTTGGGAAGAGATTGGATTCATGCCATTGGAGCCATTCTATCAATTGTGCATTAGAAATAATCCTATGGAATGGTAAAGGTCAAATAGAAGTTGTCGAAGCAGATGATAGTCCCTATTACTTACAGCAACTTCACATTAACTTCAGAATTTATGCTTCGAACATCAAACTAGTTGCAATAGAGGATGGAATCACCAATAAAAAAGCCTTTAAGGTTTTCCTAATGGATTAATTTGGTGTCAAATTAATGGATATGACCAATAAAAATTGGGCAAGCGCTAGCCATAAGTTTTAAAACTCATATGAACATGTTGTCGGTCTATGTGGTCGACAAGGCAGTTAATACCTCGAAGGGTATTTTGTTGAACTGCATTATAGATAATAGCCCTTTGGGTTTTGAAAGGGGGTCTGATGAAAAACTTAATGTCGAAGTAAAAGATCCTTTGGAAGAAGTGAACTTGGGTACTAAAGCAAATAAAAGACCTATTTTTAGAAGTGCATTTCTACCTTCAAAAAAGAACTTATCATGTTGATCTCAGAATACAAAGATTGCTTTACCTGGGATTATGACAAAATCCCTGGTTTAAGTAGAGGCCTTGTCGAACACAGACTACCCCTCAAGGAAGGATACAAGCTTGTCAAAAGGAAAATAAAAGATTCGCTCCTGAAGTGGTGCTAAAATCAAGGAAGAGGTCGAACGGTTGCTTAAAGCTAAGTTCATCAGAACTACCAGGTATGTCAAATGGCTTCCTAATGTTGTTCTACTTGTTAAGAAAAATGGTAAGTTAAGGGTGTACATTGATTTTAGGAATCTAAATTTGGCAACTCCTAAAGATGAATATCCTATACCCATAGCGGATATGTTAGTTGACGTCGTGTCTGGGTATGAAATTCTAAGTTGTATGGATGGTCATGCAGGTTATAATCAAATTTTTATAGTAGAGGAGGATGTGTCAAAATCCACTTTCAGATGTCCAGGAGCCATTGGAACATATGAATAAGTTGTCATGCCTTTTCGGTTTGAAGAAAGCAGGAGTCACCTATCAAAGAGTGATGAACCCCATCTTCCACGATGTCATAGGGAAGTTTATGGAAGTTTACATCAATGACATCATTGTCAAGTCAGAAGATAAGCCAAATCATCTGACACATTTGAGACAGGCTTTTGAAAAAATGAGGAAGCACAACCTTAAAATGAATGCAGAAAAATGTACTTTTGGCATGTCAGCTGCCAAATTTTTAGGATTCTTAGTCTATAAAAAAGGAATCGAAGTGGACAAGAATAAAACTAAAGTAGTTTTAGAAGCAACCGCCCTGACGAATAAGAAAGAATACAGTCTTTCTTAGGGAAAGTGAACTTTTTAAGAAGATTCATATCCAATCTGTCATTAGGACCAGAGTCTTTTTATCTTGGTCGTTTGACCAAGATTTCATATGGGAGCCTTGTCATTAAGAGGCTTTTGATCAAATCAAGCAATATCTGACAAATCCTCCTGTCATGATGCTAGCAGTGCCACGTCGACCTTTAAAACTATATATTTCAGCTTCTGAAGAGACCATAGGATGTTTACTAGCTCAAGATGATGAAAAAGATGTTGAAAGAGTCGTTTACTAAGTTGAGTTCTGAATGATGCAGAAACAAGATATAGTGCAATTGAAAATTTATGTTTGTCATTGTACTTTTCTTATACTAAGCTAAAATATTACATAATGCCTTGTAATGTATGTGTTGTCTCAAAGACAGACGTAATAAAATACATGTTATCTAAACCTATTCTTAATGGACGTATTGGTAGATGGACAATTACATTATCTAAATTTTCATTACAATATATTCCAGCAAAAGCTATCAAAGGCCAAGCATTGGCTGACTTTCTAGCTAACCATCCTGGCCTAGATATAGATAACTATATAAATTATGTCAGATTAGGACCATGGCATCTTTATTTCGATGGATCAAGGCATAAAAAAGGAATTGGCATAGGAATTTGAATAATTTCTCCTTAGGGGACTCTAACCAAATTTATGTTTAAACTCAAGTATTCTTGTTCTAACAATGAGGCTGAATACAAAGCTTTACTTGTAGGTTAGAAATAATTTGTTAAATGAACGCATACTTGGAGATTCCCAATTGGTCGTCAAACAACTTACTCAGGAATAAAAATGTGTTAATTAAAAATTGATGAAATATTGCATCATAGCAAGTAAGTTGATGAAAAAGTTTGACAAAGTGATTGTCCAACATATTCCTAGAGAGCCGAATGAAGAAGACAATGATTTAGCTCAAATAGCTTCTGGATACAAAGTTTCTCAAAAGGTGTTATATCCCTTGGAAGAAAGAGATGTATTACAAAATGACATTCAAATAATTAATGATTGGATGAGAGCAACCATTGATTATTTAGAGAATCCAAGTTTTGACGTAGAATGGAAACTCAAATGTAGAGCATTAAATTTTGTAATTTTAGATGGACAATTGTATAGAAAAACTATTGACGGACAGTTAGAAGAATGCTTAAGTGAGTCGGAGGCATGCATTTCCTTGTCAAAAGTCCATGAAGGTATCTGTGGTGCTCATCAAGCAAGCAAAAACATGAAATGTGTATTTCGACGGTGAAGATATTATTAGCCGACACTAGTTAAGGATTGTATAATATTTGCCAAGTCTTGTGAAGAGTGTCAAAGACATGGCTATATACAAAATATTCCAGCTAGCGAATTACACTCAATTGTTAAACCTTGGCCATTCAGAGGATGGGCTTTGGATTTAATAGGCCAAATACATCCTCCTTCATCAAAAGCACATAAATATATTTTAGTTGGGGATGACTACTTTACCAAATGGGTTGAAGCAATCACACTAAAAGATGTTACCAGGATATCTCAAAGCAAGGACAACTAACAAGTTCTACCACATACACTTGAAGTTTCCTTATTAAATTTCATCACACCTTCCATATTTTAGCATAAGATGTAGTTAATCATTAGTATATGTGAATGCCACACAAGAAAGCCTTGGAAGCAACTCAAATAATAACTCAGTAACTATAGTACTCCTAATACTATTGCTTCTAACTAGCCTATGAAAGGTCCTATCTATTTCTAGATCAACATTGGTCAAAACCATTTAGGGGGACCTTCTTATAAACAAGAAACACAAAATCCACAAAAAAATCAATACAAAAATTCACAAAAATTAGAAAAAAATACTCTAAAAAATACTAAAAATTCGAAAAGTGTCAAAATGATGAAATTTAACTTTTTTTTAGGGTTACTATGTGGCAAGGCCATAATTTTTTCTCCTCTCACCCCCTTTTCTTTGTATACCAAATTTGAGAGCAATCAAAGTTAGTCATTCGGGGCCAAGAGGTAGCCGACAACCTAAAAATTCCAAAACTGACAAAATATGACCATTAGAACACAAGCAAACAACTTCAAATGAAATATAAACACAAATATAAACAACTAATAAAGTGATAAAGAAGCACTTGGCTCCCTGGCAACGATGCCAAAATTCTGGTTCATGCCACCATGGCTGTTGAACCGCCCAAAATTAGATTTTGTGGCTAGTTTTACAGTATAATAATCCCCAATTTGTATCCCTCGTGGAGCCTTACTTTCTTATCACCAAATTAAAGGTTTAACACGTATTTACATTAATACACTAATTACAGGATGGGGTGTTATAGAAGATAAAAACAACATATAAGCTAAGGAAACTAATGGAACAAGAAAAGAGTAAAAAAGAGATGTGTAACTAGTCACTAGTTCCCTATAGATGTAACTATCCTTGTTCAATCTTAATATTAAGTTCAGTTATGTCCTATCATTTGGTTGTCAAACTAAGATACCTAGAAAACCTTCTAGAATTGGACTATATCAAAGTTGTGGTCAAGAAGACCTTCATTAACTTATAATAAGATATAATCTGATTAAGCCCTAACCAAAATCATGCACAACAACCGCCAACAAGCCATTTTCTTCCTATTTACTATACTAATTGACTACAGCAAGTTTCATCCCTAAATAAAACTTTAGAAAACATATTTCATGTTCATACATGTCTAACTGGATGCAAGCATAAACATAAAAACAGAGAGGTAGAAATAGAAACGAAATATGAAACAAAACTTAACCAAAACACTTATCTGAACAGAGAACTCAAGCTACAACAACTAGTTCCACCAAATATCTGATGATTCTTAGCCTTCCATGAAGGCAGAAATGAAATACAGAAGAAAAACCTAAACTACGAAATAAAGGCAAGAAGATGGAACTCTTTAACAAAACCAAATGAATGTCCGAAGGTGTTTTTTATCTCAACCCGAGGGAGAAAATTGACTTCAGCTCCAGTCCCTTTCAACATTCTAATATGGCAGGAGTGCAACATCAATTCAAAGGGTTTTGCATGGAATGAGAGGCTACAAAACTGTCTTTTCTATCTATGAAAGTTGACCTACGAATTTTACCTTTTTTGTGTAAATTCGGGTAGCAGAGAAGTTAAAGAATTTTGAATACATGCTCTCTGGTTGACTGCAGTCAAGTGTGGTCCCACAAGTCCAGTCAGTAAAGCTTGCCCAGTTAGCTTCCAAGTCAGCAATATACATCTAGTCAACGTCCATTCAGTTAAACTTGTACATGTAGCAAATTACTCTCCAATCATTTAAATCTACAAGATTAACAAATGGATTAATGGATCTCTAATCATTCAAAGTGTAAAAATATGAATTTAAAGCATATTAATTCTACAATTATTTTAGACCCAATAAAAATCAAACTGTCATAAAATCAGAGAATTCTTCATGATTAAATTGCAATAAGATTAAGTTAAGGACTATAATTAATGTAAATATGCATAATAACAAATTCAACTAGGGAAGACAAGGAAGATTTTGATTGATTCCTATATCTATCACATCCTTGTTCATCTTTACATGAGAACACATGTGAACTTGTACATGAACTCATACCAATATCTAAATCAATACTAGAAACACCAAGTGAGCCATAAGAAGAAAAAATCTCTCTACTCTAGAAAATGCAAAATTTGGCAAAGGTCAGGCGTTCACAAAAAGGAAGATGGCTTTTCTTCGACCTATGTAGGTCTAAGATTCCAACTCAAATCACTTCACTGAGGTAACAATTTCTAACCAATCATTGAAACATGAAACATAATATCATGAGAATCATAATGATAACCAAGACCTTCCTATTGCCAACAGGAAAGTAACTAGAAAAATGTACAAAGCAACCATTATACCCTCATGCACATTATTGTCTTCTAAGAATTTTTTACCATCTCATTAAACCTTTAAGCTTAATGTATGTAATTTTGTAAAAAAAATGATTTTTGGAGATATAACAATATTGAAAATCAATCATTCTCACAAAACTCTCTTTTTATTCTTATGTAAAAAGGTAGGAATTATATAGATTCTAATGTAAGAATAATATATTTTCAAAAAGAAATTACCATTTCAAACTTATGTCCTAGCTTTTTGATTATCAAACTCCCATCCTTCATTTCACCTTCATCCTTTATTGTTCACCACTTTATCCCCATACTTTTATAGTGGTGACAGATCGAGTTGAAACCCGTAGTTGGCCCATTTAGCTCATTAAATGAATAGGTCTAGACAATGAAAATGACCTATTTGAAAATGGGTCTAGATTGGCCAACCCATTTAACTTGTAATCTAAGCAGGTTTGGGGTGGGCTAGCTTGCCAACTAACCTATGCCAAAAAAAAAAAAGAATGCCCTTTTGAAATTACTTAAAAGAGATATAATTGTCTTGTATGTATTAGTATATATGATAAAGGGTAAGAAAAAAAATATGTATGTACTAAAATTAATTTAATAAACGCCAGTGGACTGACTTGTTTAGCTTGCAAACCAACATGGGTAGATATAGATTTCAAAACCGAACCCATTTATTAAAGGAGTTAGTCACGCCCCAATTCCGGGCAAGTGATCAATGCAGATGGTGCCTAATCCCACACCATTGCAAGCCTAAGAATCCCTTAGTTCATTTTCTTTCATTATCTCATTATTCTCTTTAAATAAAAGCAAACCAAATTTGCTAACATAGATGAATATAAAAATCATCTTTTCTTACATAACCATACATAAAAGTATAAATATTGTATTCTTGCAATTTAATTTACATGTTCTTAAGTTTCAACTTCACTTACTAGTGTTTTCCCATACATAATACACATAACTTTATTATAAAAGATAACGCAACCTACCCGATCACGGAGCTTTCTAAAGTACTATATATAACATGAAAACTAAAAACGTTTATCATACCCTAAACAATTAGGGAGGTATTCTCAGCATGCGCATCATCGAGCTTGTCATGACCTTAAACCGAGCACTTGACTGGCGCAGAAGGTGCCTAGCCTATACCGCTACAAGCCTAACTTTCACTTAGAATAATTGCATTGTTTGTTTACTTAGCCATCTTTAGATTGAAAGCAAACTGGATTTCCCATTGAAACTAGTTAAGCTAGTATTCATAGTATTTAAATGAAAAACATATTTACTCTTATCTCAACATAAATACAATTATGATTCATAATCTTTGTGCTAGTTCCTACTACCCTTTATATGAGTAATCATTGTAGCATGGCCTACCTAATTATGGAGCTCTACTAAGATTACCTAAAACAACATGACTCTAAATTACTCTATCTTGCCTCGGTCAATGGGGAGGTGTTCTTGGCACCAACATCGTCAGTCTATGGAGCTATTTGTACCTGAAACTGTGAAGGAGTGGGTCCAACCACTTGACTCACCAAAAATAGTCCTACCACAATAGGTACACACGACTATGCATGCTACATGGAGAATACATATAATAGACTCATGAATATGTGAGTACTCACAAATAACTACACACCATCATCATGATTCACATACCAAATCATGAAGTCAAGACTTTCATACAATCATCCTTTCACAATATATTCCATCACAAGACACACCTATCTACTCTTGCCATCGGGCTCCATAAGTCTCTATAAATGACGTCTCGCCGAACCTCATGAGTAGAGAATGCACTCCACTAGATCTCATAGGTCTCTACGGACCACGTCCCATTGAACCTCATGGGATTCCGGAGGCTGACTAGTATTGGGCTTCATCAGCCTCTATGGATCGCATCCCACCGAACCTTAGGAGCGGGAGTAATTACTCTACCAAGACTCATAGGTCTCTATGGACCATACCCCCATCGAGCCTCATGAAAATCCTAAGCATCATCTATAATGGAGGTTCATCACCTTGACTCACCACTAAGGCAATCTCATTCTTAACTCATCATCATATTATAATCTATAAACTCATTTAAATGCCAATTTAATTCAAAAAACAACATGCGTATCTCTAAATGCATATAAAAGAAGCAATCAAGGTAAGATAGGAATTTTCCTCTCCTTTACTCAAGCTCGTTACTTCCAATACAACCCAAGGAAGGAACGGAAATTAATTACTCATACTTTCTCAAACTTTACAACACTTAGTCACATTCGATGACAATTATTTAAGTTTCCTTTCTAATTCCAAGTCATTGCATAGTTTTTAACATATGCATTTTTATGTCTCTATAGGCAAGCCATTTGGATTCACAATAATCATTACTCACCTAAAATTCATTTTATAAGCATTACTAGGAGTAAATAGGAGTACAATTCAATAACTCCATCATTATTCATATACAACTGAGTATATTTATTAATCAACAAGTGATAATTTAATTCTAGGCTTGACATTATATCATCTTTTTCATTTCACATATTATCCCTTAATATTTCCAAGAAGCATTAATCTTAGGAATTCAAATCATGCAAGATAAGGCTAGCTCCCTTACCTTGGTTTGGAGCACTTCGAGCCTCTAAGAAATCCCCTGGCGAAGCTTTAATCCAAAACCAAACCTAGGGAGCATGAGAAAAGCATCTCAGCGCCCAAAAGTTCCCAAAACCTCACATAGGGCGCCATGACCTTTTGAGGCCAAAATGTTTTTTAGGTGCTAGTGTTTTGCACCCACTCTTAGCTTCTGATTTGTGGCACCTTGGGAGCCAGGTTTGGCGTCCCTGCAACCATGATCTGCAACAATGAAGGGGCTCGATTTTGGGCCCAACTCCTCCAAATCTTCACCATTTTCCATGATTCCTTCAATAGGGTTTCATTCCTAATGTTCTAGGATCAAAATGGCACAAAAATCCCTAGCTAATTCCATGGTTTTAAGCTTGAATCATCAAATGTCATCATAAACCCTAACTTTCATCATTTTCATCTCATGCTTTTTAATCTCATTCCCTACATGATTATTCCTTTAATTCTTTTTTCTTTGCTCATGATCTAACATTTTAGAACAACAATCTCACATCATTTAACTCATAGAAGCATTTTACAACATTCCCCTCCCCCCCCCCCTCTCTTAATTTCCTCATCTAGGTTTTGATGTTCTTGAAAGAAAAGGAAGAAGGAAAAAGAAGGATAAGAACATAAGCTCACCAATTCCTCCTCAATTTCCTTGTCTTCCATCCTCCATTAAAAGTTGTGGCTGAATGTTAAGGATGATGGCTTGAGAGAGGCATGACCGAAGAGAAGGAGAGAGAGCTTCGTGAGAGTGGGAGGAGGCAAAATGAGTGGGAAGTGTGTTTGTGTGTGTGTGTTAGAGTGTATGTGGGGCCCACCACTTCCTCTTTCATTTTGGTCCTTCTTGAAAGCAATACTTTAATTAAAACTTGTAAAGAATACTGGAAAAGCTTTGATCATAAATAGGGCACCCCACTACACTCCCACAAAAAATACATGTCATCACATCCCATTCTCACGAAAAATACAATAACCCCGTATTTGTTTATTTTGGTCCCTCTTAATGCCTCAAAACCTACTCTAGCCTCAAATCTAACACCTTTATGGTACCGAACCCACGATGTCATCCTCGTGAGATTCATTCTCCCTCGCGGTTTCCTATTCGGCCTCTTCTCCAGAGTACACCATATTTTCCTTTCTTTTCACTTTAGTCCTTGAGTCATACTTCTTACACTGACCACATATGTTTTTTTTTTCAATGAAAGTTTACTTGGTCCAAGACATATCTTAGTCATCATTAAACTTTAGAGTTCCTCGCTCCTCTAGTCGGAACTCCATAATTCGTGAAAAAATTTCACCCTCTCAAAATTACGTATTTTTAACTATATCGTAATACCGAGGGTATTACAAAGCTAAAGAGTCTTCTATACCTAAAACTGTGAGGGGTGAGCCTGGTCCACTAACTCACTGTAACTAGTCATACTCTAACACATACATAGATGCCAAAATGCAGGTAATCAATGCATGAACATATGAGCTATCATAGACAACTATGTGCACACATATAGCATCAAGTCATATCTCATGAGATTCCTAGTGCATGTACTAGTGCAAAGGACAATAAAGTCTCAATGAAAATGATCACAAGGCACAATTATCTTACTCTTAGACTCAATTCATGCTCATATCATTAATAATCTACTTCCAATAACTTTAATGTGTAATGCTATAAGCATTTGTTACCACTACACAAACCCCTTGCAGGTGGCATATGCATTTATGCATAACATGCACTGCACATCAATGTGCTTTTCATTCTCAAATCCCCCAACATCCACATCTCATCCATAACTCAACATCTCATTGTACACCCTTATTTCACCACACCCCTCACTATGTACGTCTACATGTGGGGTGCAAATTATAGAATCTTATCTATTGGCTTTCTTTAGCCATATAACGTCTCCCTTTATTTCGCCACACGTGGGTAAACCACGAATTTGTCTTTATATCTTGTGCCTACCTTGACAATGTGTTTGTCAACGCATGTCCTCGTGGCACAATTCTATCCTAACATTCCTCTCATGATTGCTATGGATTATGGCCGGAGCCTCTTTTTCAATTTTACTCCTAGATGTACTAGAATTTGAGATTTTCCAAAAATTCTAATCATGGTTTTCACCATAACCATAAACATAGTACTCAAACCCTTAATACATGTTTTTCCCCTTTTTGTGCATTACTCATACACATAGTGTATGTATATTTTCTTTCAACAATGATGGCAATCATGAAGAGGATATAAGGGTCCTCATAGTCATATGCTAGAAGGCTCCATCTTGCCTAAAAGTGGCATACACAATGCACGAGCACATATGTATACCAAATTCACATTATTTCCCATACTCAAGTCAAATTCTCATTATGAGCCAATCACACACTCATAATATTGATCTTATAATTTACCTCTTGCATGCTTTCATGGTTACTCATACATCTCCTAGAATCTCCTATACTATATAGGTGCATAAGTATAGGCAACAAAACTACACTTAAATCTCAAGCAAATTCCAGGAATTCAAGCTTAATCAACATATTTCAATCAAAACCCTAACTTTTTCCTTCTCATTCTTCAAACTCTTTAATCATACTTTTAATCATGTTAAATCCATAAATTTCTGGTTCTAATCTCATCAATAATTATTTAGGAAAGTTTTAAATCAAGCTTCAAAGCTCACCCACCAACCTATTCCCACCTTAAATCTTCATAAATCCATAAATGGAAAGGAAATTGGGAAAGTGGGATGCTTACCTTAATTTCTCTCTTAGTGGTTGGTCGCTGGAGACTCGAATCTTCACCGAAGGGTGGTGGTCAGAAGTTCGAGTAGTGAGTTTGGATGAAGAGATTAAGAAAAGATGATGAAATGTGGAAGTTAGGGCTTTGGGAGGGAGGAGCACATGAGAGAGACTAAGAGAAATGAGTGGATTATGTGTGTGGCTCCATATATATACCCTCAAAGGAGAAATTACCATTTTGCGTCCTGGTCAACTCATGATCAAATCTTTAAGCGACGACAAACTTGTAATTTTTTCAACTTTATATTTCACGCATGCTCATAGCACCACACAATTTCCATCACTAACTTTTCCACTTTTCCAAAAGGTACCTTATATTTCTTTGTATTTCAAACTAGTCCTTCCACAGACTTAAAATTTATCTAACTCTCCATATATCACATATCCACCCTCATCCCTCAGCCACTCATCATCTTTACATAAGATGCTACCTCTAACCTTGTATGTCCTACCCAATAAAGTGAAAAAATTTTCCCTTATCTGAATTCTCAATCAAAAATTCCAATAACACGAGTATCCACTGGCTTCGAGTATTACCGAGTTGTTCTAAGCTAGCTGGTTTATTAGTGGCCCATGACGAGCCAGCATGTGCCAACCCATATTAACACCACTATTTTCATATGTTAAATTAATAGGTATAATTTTGAAAAATTACCAAATATTTTCAAAAATATTAATATAAGCCAAATATAAAAATGTCAAATTTTCAAAAATATAGATAAAATTCTTTAGAATATTTGTAACAATTATTCCCTTAAATTATGACCTTGTTTAATTCTGCATTTTTCTTTTTCTATTTTCAAAACAATTTTGTCTAGCTAACTTTAAAAACAAGTTTTGAGAACAAAAGACCCAAAAAAATGTCTGAAAAAATGTTTAAAAACAAAAAAAGGAAGAATTTGTTTTAGAAACAAATTCGAAAATACAAAAACAAAAATGTTTAGGAGAGAGGGAGTACCGAGAGACTAAAGAGTAGGAAGAGAGGAGAGAGGGAAGAGAAGAGAGAGCACATCACAAAATTACAAAACTGCTATTAATGAAAATAGAAATCATTAGTTCAAAACAACTCCAAGTTATTTTAGTTTTATTGTTTTAAAACATATATTCTTTTTTTTTTCAACATTAAAAAGACAACGATTCTTTCAAACAGTTTTTTTTTATTTTAAAAGCAAAAAAAATGTGTTTGGAAAAATAGAATGAAGACTGGACCTATATTTCTAAGAATGTGATCATTCCAAAGAATATAACAGTTGACAAACACCATCTTAAGTAAACTCCACTACCTTATAGCACAATAACCGACCCAGGAGGTACGTACAAATACAATATTTCACGATTAATTTTCAACATCAAAAGTTCACAGCCACATCTTGAATTAAAGAGATGCTATATTTCAAATAATTAAAAAAAAAAAACACAGCATTATGAATGTACCAATATGGGCAACCATCCCAATTGGTTCATGACATAATAAAAACAAACTTGCTGCTTCTATTTGGAGGCGAGCATCCAGAAATTCAGAAGAAAGGATGGCGAAGCAGCAAACCAACTCAAAAATGCCATGGCTGTTGCTGTCTCAAACCTGCTGCAATGATTGTCTGCACAATCATTCAGATCATTGCCGATAAGGACGGTGATACCAGCAGAAGCACATGCTGCAGCAAACGTAAGTGTTGAAGTAATCTGCAATAGAATCAAAAGAGGAGAGTAATCTTTCATTTTGTACCAAAATTAGTTACGCATCAATCGAACACTACTTGAATATGGCCATTCTGCCCAGAAATTAAATGTTCCACCTACTCTAAGTGGGCGAGTTAGTATCCTTATGTCAGGTTGGTTGTTCAAAAGACATTTTCTACTATACAAACAAAGAATAAAAGCCGTGCATCTGCATTCATTTTATAGCTTCAAGGGTTCCACACCCCCCCCCCCCCCCTCTTTTTTTTTTTCCTTTTTTTCTTTATCCAGATGCCAGTCAAAGTCTAGCAGAAATTATAGCATTTTCCAAATCAACCTACTCTTCCTTGGCAGAGAAGAACGGATATATATATATATATATATAATTTCATAGAAGAATAAATTCCACTTGCTATAAACATTGAATAGTATTAGGGCTCAGATAATCAGCTCCCAACTCAAAATACGCATTCCGACTATGTACGGTTCATACAAGTAGTCTTCAAGAGTCACAACCAAAGCATAATAGTTCGATGGACACAAACAAGTCTTTAACATTCATATTTCCTTTAGGAGAACATGGTCCATGATTTTCTTCAGCATGATGAATAGATGAAGTATAGTAAAATTTAATCATTGCCAATGACATTGAGACTTTCCTCTACAATATACTGCTACGATGAATAACACGCCTTATGAACTAGAGGGTGAGAGTTATTGCTCCAGAGTACTTCCAGAAAAATAGCAAGGAAAATAAAAATAAATTTACAAGATTAATTGCACAAATTAAAATAAGTTCACCAGTAAGTCTTACCCCATCACCAATAGAGAATAAGCTTATTACTCTGGAATTTCGGTAGCTACGCCTCACTAAAATGGCATGTATATCAGCGATGGCTAGAGAGAGGCTCCACAAACTTTGCAGGCCAACAGCAGCAATCAGGTAGCTGGTACAGCAAACATCATAAAACTTATTATGCTATGAAGAATAATATTCAGACTATGAGATAGCCCACCATCATCAATCTCCTGGATCACCATTACAAACATTAAATTTAACACTTTTCTGGAGAAAGAAAATCTCATCTTATGGAAAGCACAAGACAGCTATTCCATATACATAAAATTTGACAAGCAAACATGATTGAACCCTCATCTTCCACTCCCAAAGGTGAGTTAATTTGCTAGGATGGCTGAACATAAAAGCAAAATAGAAAATCATTGGCACCTATTAATTGTGTTCTTGGGTTGGTTGCTCACCCAGTAAAGATCCCTAATATTTATGGGGCTATATCTTGCTTTGTAATCAAAGCAAATGTCCTGGAATGATGTTGTTATTCACACCTTCACTAATGTGCAAGGGAGCTACCATGCATGTACCCACCCATGCTTGGTACTTCAAGTGCTAATGTTACAGCACCACCACTGTGCACATATTTCAGAAGGCCACATGGCAATCATGCCACGTCAACTGCACACTTAGATCACATCCTAAAGAAGTGAGGCAAGTGGTTTCGGATTCTTAGGAGGATTTTTGGTAGCCACTAATAGCACTCCTTGTAGATCAGAACCTATTTTGAAGATTCATCTAGATCAGTTGCTATTTCTTAGGACTTATCCTTATTTGATGTTGGTGTCATCTTTACTGTTAGTATGTTTCTTACATTTTAGCTTCTATTGTAACTACTTAGTCGAAGTGTTAGGAGTTTAGTTTCCTATAAATAGCTATACTGTTCAATAGATAGACACGTTAGCTGATTGTTGAATGCATTTGTATTTGGAGGTCCGTCCACTCCATACGGACTATGTGTTGGAAGGTCTATTGTCAAGATTCTTGCAAACTCTCTTTTCAATAGTGTCTATTCTCTCTATCTCTACATTCTCTGTTTTATCTCATTAATTTTCCGAATATACTGACCTGCCCTCACTGCTGTTATCACTTTGGTATCAAAGCCAAGTTGGCAGTGCATCATGGTGAACACTAGGAAAACTAACTCGAAGCCTGAGGCAGCGGCGACCCTGACCACACAGCCATCCCTGACCCCGTATCGTAGCAAATATCAGATATTGCTTCCAAATTGAACACCATAGACTCGCTGGCAGTGGAGGTGGCGGCATTTATGGCTCAGTCGAGTGCCCCTTTACCGACAGAAACAAGCCACAGGATAATCAACAGGGGGAAGGCCAAGGAGACAGTCCACTTATGAAAGAGAACTACTGTATCCAGTCTTGGCACCCATTTTTTTGTCAAAACAGATCACTGCAACAGGAAGTTTCTCTTAGAACAGTACATTTTGACAACAAAACAACAACAATTGATGATGAAATTATTACCCTTCGAATTCTCAACTATTTTATAAGGCCAAGAGTAAAAACAAAGGCCTTGTCCTCCCGCCCAAACCATGTAGATCTTTTTAACATTGGCAGTACCATTAGCCATGGATTTCAGCAATCTCAAGGAGGCTTTGCTTGCTGACCTGTAT
Source organism: Biancaea sappan (assembly GCA_037074585.1). Taxonomy (NCBI): domain Eukaryota; kingdom Viridiplantae; phylum Streptophyta; class Magnoliopsida; order Fabales; family Fabaceae; genus Biancaea; species Biancaea sappan. Next base: position 68,878,063 of record CM073490.1, read on the forward strand.
ACGAGACATAATTGAGAGGATTACTAAGTCTCCCCCCACAGATTCCGACATCCAAATGGCCAATCAGTACCTTTTCTACAAATCTAGATTGGCTATACCAGCAGGATGTCAAAACCTTTGTGCAGAATTGTCTCACTTGTCAATAGATAAAATATGAAACGCTAGCACCCGCAAGACTCCCCCATTTCTTGCCGTCCCAAAGCAAATTTGGGAAGAAATCCCCCTTGATTTCATTATAGGTCTTCCCAAATCAGGAGGTTATGACACTATCCTAGTCGTGGTTGATCCGTTCAGTAAGTATGCACATTTCCTGCCCCCTGTCCACCCTTATACAGCCAAAACCATTACTAATCTATTCTGCAAAGTAGCTTGATTTCATGGCCTTCCAGGACCATGATGTGGTTTTTCTTGTCAGACCATAATGTGGTTTTTCTTGTCAGACCATGATGTGGTTTTTCTCGGTGCTTTTTGGCAGGAATTATTTCACCTTAGCCATACCCAACTACAAATGGGTACAACATACCACCTTCAATCTGACAGCCCATCCAAAGTTGTCAACTGTTGCGTTGAGACTTGCGTTGTTTCGCTCACGAACAACCAAAGATCTGGTCTAGATTTCGGGGATGGGCAGAATACTCATATAACACTGGATTTCACTCATCTTCACAAATGACACCTTTCCAAGTTGTCTACACCCATGATCCAACCTCTCTGCACTCCTTTGTTTTGGGAGAAACTAAAATTGCAGAACTAGAGGAGCAACTCTTACAAAGAAATGCCATGCTCAAGCTACTGCATTCCAACCTACTCTGGGCACAGTCTCACATGAGATTGCAAGCTGACTAGAAATGGCATGTGCTGACATTCAAGGTAGGAGCTTTTGTCTTCTTAAGAATACAACCTTACCGACAAAAATCATTACCCAGACATCCCTCTAAGAAGTTCTCTCCTCATTATTTCGGAAATACACCATCATTCGCAAAGTGGTACCTATAGCATATGAATTACAGCTTCCACAGTCTTCCAAGGTCAACCCAATCTTCCATGTATCACTCTTAGAGGCCCAACAAGGGAGTTGCACCAGCCAACACCCCTTCGCCTCTACCGATCAAGCTGATTGGGAATTTTTGATTGAACCAGAAAAAGTCTTGGCTTATCGCTTGTCTCTACAAGGAGGGACACCTATACTAGAATTACTTACACACTGGCAGCACTGCTTAGTTGAAGAGGCTAGTTGGGAAGAATACGATCCAATTGCAGAACAATTTCCATCACTTTGTTTTAAGGACAAGGTGAATTTTCAGCCCCGGGGGGGGGGGGGGGGGGGGGGAGGGTATAGTTACAACACCATCACTGCACACTTATTTTAGAAGGCCACGTGGCAACCATGCCACGTCAATTGCACACTTAGGTCACATCCTAAAGAAGTGAGGCAAGTGGTTTCGAATTCTAAGGAGGATTTTTGGCAGCCACTAACAGCACTGCTTGTAGATCAGAACCTATTTTAAAGATCACCCAGATCAGCTGCTATTTCTCAGGCCTTATCCTAATTTGATGTTGGCATCATCTTTACTGTTAGTAGGTTTCCTACATTTTAGCTTCTATTGGAACTATTTAGTCAAACTCCTAGGAGTTTAGTTTCTTATAAATAGCTATTTTGTTCAGTACACATTGGTTGATTAATGAATCTATTTGTATTTGGAGGTCAATCCACTCCATACGGACTACGTGTTGGAAAGTCTTTTATCAAGATTCTTGCAAACTCCTTTCAATAGTGTCTGTTCTCTCTATCTCTACTTTGTCTTTGTTTTATCTCGTTAGTTTTCACGAATACACTTTTATCTCGTTAATTTTCCTGAATACACTGACCAGTCCTTGCTTATCAGCTAAGCACACACGAGAGTAGTAAAGTAGTGCAATGGTGTACCCATCATGTGGTTTATAGAAGAAATAAGAACAGATTTTAGGAGAGGATGTTGTTGTATAGTTTTGAATGTGCCTCCTTACAATTTATAAAATGAGGCTTTGAGGATTTTCAAATCTTTTCTTTCTTTCATTCCTTGCTCTAAGACTCATTCTGTGTAGTTCCTCCAACAATATTTATAACTCAGTGATAGAGAGCAAGTATCACCATAAAATCTACAATAAGGCCTTATCCTTATTTGATGTTGGCGTCATCTTTACTGTTAGTATGTTTCCTACATTTTAGCTTCTATTGTAACTACCAAGTTAAACTCCTAGGAGTTTAGTTTCTTACAAATAGCTATTCTGTTCAGTAGATAGACACAATTGATTATTGAATCCATTTGTATTTATAGGTCAGTCCACTCCATATAGATTACGTGTTGTAAAGTCTTTTGTCCAGATTCTTGCAAACTCTCTTTTCAATACTGTCTATTCCCTCCATCTTTACTTTCTCTTTGTTTTATCTCATTAATTTCCCCAAATATACAGACCAGTTAATTGTTTGTGATCGAAAAGTACCTAACAAGCTTAAAGAGAAGTTTTATCGCACTGCTATAACACCGGCAATATTATATGAGAGTGAATGTTAGGCATTGAAAGGACATGAACAAAAAATTAGGGTAATAGAGATGAGAATGTTGAGATGGATGTGTGGTCATAGAAGAAAAGATATGATCTCCAATAATTATATACGAGATAGAGTTGGAGTGGAACCTGTTGAGGAGAAAATAGTAGAAAATCGTTTAAAGTGGTTTGGACACGTTTAAAGAAGACAGTTGCAAGCGTTAGCACGAAGGGTTGAGCAGATGATATAGAGTCCGGTGAAAAAATACCGAGAAAGACCAAGAAAAACACTTAGAGAAGTCATTGTATGAGATCTTTTGGTTAATGAAATACTTAAAAAGTTGGTTCTTGATAGAGCTAAATAACGTCATGCGATCCATGTAATCATCCCTACTTAGTGGAATAAGGCATACTGACCTATCCTCGCTGCTATTATCAGCTAAGCAAACACGAGTAGTAAGGCAGTGTGTTGGGCCCTCAGTGCATAATGTTTATAAAAGAAGGAATGGGCCTAGGGATAAAAGAATTAGGGCTGTTGAAGAGAATGATGATGTGGCAAGGGAAAATGACAAAAAAAGAAGCATCCTAACTAACTGTTGAGCTGGCAAGTTAGTGGAGCAAAGCACGGAAATAGTGGGGGAGGAAAAGTGGAAGGTATGGAGTGAATGGGAGTCGGCTTGGGAGAGTACTAGACCCCTCGAATGTCTAATGTTTTCATTACTATGTGTGCTTGCTGTATTGTACTGTTTTTCTGAGTCTGCTGTGATAATCCTTGTTTGTGAGTGAGACTGTTTTCTGCTTAGTTCATTACTGTAATCCTATATCTTCCCCACTGGAAGATATATTTTCTATATTTCAATAATATCTGAAATATTCAGTATTTGAGTTTTGTTATCTGTTATCTTGGCTGGACCCTATCACAGTGCAATAGTGTATCCATCATGTGGTTTATAGCACAAGAAATAAGAACAGATTTAAGGAAAGGATATTGTTGTGCAGTTTTGAATGTGCCTCCTTACAATTAATAGAATGAGGCTTTTGAGGATTTTCAAATCTTTTCTTCCTTTCATTCCTTGCTCTAAGACTCATTTTGTGTGCTTAGTTTTCTCTAACAATATTTATAACTTAGTAATAGAGAGCAAGTATCACCATTAAATCTTCAAACTGGATGACAATTCATAAGATTCTGAATCACTGCTTGATTTGTCACAATGGTGTTTCATGGAGGTGGTGATTCGAAGCTTAAGCTCTTCCAGCACCCTTTTTAACCATATCACTTCATAGATTTGATGTGTCATAGCACAAATTATGCTTCAGCACTGCTCCTAGACACCACAAACTGCTTCTTACTTTTTCAAGTGACAAAATTTCTCCACACATAGGTACAATACCCTGATGTGGACCTCCTATCAATTAGGGAACCAACCTAATCATCATTAGAGAAAACATCAATACTTTTGTTGAACCTTTTTTTTTTTGATAGAAAAAGAATTATTATTAAAGAGAAGAGAAAAGTACAAAGGGAAGGAATACAATAGGTGGAGGACAAGGGATCCTCCTAAGAAAAATCACGGACAAAATGTAAACTAAAAAGTACAAAAAACACCCCATAAAGTCCCTAACAAAGTATTAGTACAATACCGCCCTCCAATCCCTATAAACATCAGATATAGGCACCCCTTTGAACAGCCCATTGGCCGAAACCCATAATGAGGCCGCATAACGAATTCGATCCCACAGCAGCTGAGTAGGCATACACTGATCGTTAAAGACTCTCGCATTTCTTTCCAGCCAAATGCACCACACAGTTGCGAACAAAGCTGTATTCCAAAGAGTTATGTTGTCCTTCCTATGGCCAAAACCAGTAAATTTGGTCGCAAGGAAAGTGCCAAGGTCCTTTAGACAAACCCAACTCTCGTCAAAGAGATCAAATAACCTATTCCAAATACTCCAAGCCACATCGCAGTGCAGGAACAAATGGTCATTTGTCTCTGAATGTCTGAAGCACAAAACGCAAACGTTAGGGGATAAAGCCTTAAGGGGCCTTCTGATTTGACGCAGATCGTTTGTATTAATTCTTTTGAGCACAGCAAGCCACAAAAAGGCTTTAACCTTTAAAGGCGCCTTAACTTTCCAATAAGACTTTTTAAAATGGGAGGGGACAATAGGGTTACGGGCGAGAAAATTGAGAAAGGAAGCACAGGTGTAAGAACCTGAGGAATCGAGCTTCCACACTCTCTTGTCAGGGAAAGGAGAAAGGCGAATTGGATCAAGGATGTCAAGCATCACGGAAAGGTATGACAAAAGGGATGTCAAGGATGTCAAGCATCACGAAGAAATCAGAAATGGGGGCATCATGGAGGGAAGATAAAGAATAAAGGCGCGGGAATCTTTCTTTGAAAGGGATGGGGCCAGTCCAACAGTCCTCCCAAAAACGAAAACGAGAACCATCACCAACAATGAGAGATATCAAAGGACAGCAAAAGATGGTATACCTGATAAATCACTTTCCAAAAACTTGCGTGCGTAACGACATCCCCCGAACCAGCGTCCCATCCATTCCGCTAAAGCCCGTATTTTGCTTTGATCACCTTATGCCAAAGAGAATTAGGCTCTAAGGGGAATCTCCATAACGACTTAGCCAAAAGAGATATGTTTTTAGACACCATGTTCCCAATACCCAAGCCGCCTTCATCCTAAGGTTTGCAACACACCTCCCAACTAACCAAGTGATCCTTTTTTTCCACCCCACCATCATTCCAAAGAAAATGCCTCATAATTTGTTGAACCTTTTTTTTGAGAAATAGGCCTTCTCTCAATGTTATTTTCAAGTATTTGAACACTCGATTAACAACCTCAAGGTGTTCTTCAATAGGATTATTCATATATTGACCTGCTACACTCATTACAAGACTAATGTCAAGTCTAGTATGATAGAAATATATGAGTTTTCCCACAAGTCTTTGATACATCCCTTCATCAATAGGACTAGGGTCTCTTTTGAACCTATTTTCTTGAACATATTCGTGGGGATGTCAGCAGGTTTACACCTTAGCATCTCAGTCTCCTTCAAAAGATCTAGAGTGCACTTCCTCAATGAAACAAAAGCTCCTCTACTAGATCGAGCTATTTCCATCTTGAGTAGTACTATCAATTTGGCCCATGGCTCGCGAGCCATCCGTGATCGCCTATAAATGGGTTGTTTAGGGTTGAGAAAATTAGATCCGTTTAAAAATATACCTAAATGGGCTGCCCCCCCCCCCCCCCTTTTTTTTTACATTTTTTGTTTTTTACAAAAAAATATATTGTTTAATATATATAATTCCACTTTATCACATTTTTATATTTTATAACCTTATATTCAATAAATATAACAAATTTGGATATGAAAACTTTTATACTTTTTTAAAAATAAATATAAAATTTTCAAATTTAAATATAATTTTGAAAGAAAATCTGAAAAATTAAAGTTATTAGTTATTTAAAAACATTTAAGAAGTAATATTTTACATGTATAAATTGTATTTTAATAAAAAAATTATTACAATTTTTACTAAAAAAATTTTAAAATTATATTATTTTAATTTTAAAAAAAAAAAGTGGTCTGTGGGTTAAGGCAAATAGTCTTGGTCTTAGTGAAGAGGCCCATTTAACACCTGGCCCGTGACAGGCCGGTCCGATCCAACCTGTTTAACAATACTAATCTTGAGGAAATATTTTAAAAGGCCAAGATCCTTGATTTCAAATTCTTTGCTCAAGAACTTCTTTAAGTGTGTCACCTCTTCCATTATTTCCAGTGACTACTATGTCTTTCACATATACAATGAGGATGGTGATTCTCCCCCAAGAGATTGCTTGATGAACAGACTGTGATCTATTGGATATATCCCAAGTTCTCAACCTTTAATTGCCTTCGAGAATCTCTCAAACCAAGCCCGTTTAAGACCATAGAGAGATTTCTGAAGTTTACACACCAATTGAGTTATTTTGGTTCTTTAGACCAAGAGGTATCTCTGTGCAGACTACTTCTTCAAGATCCCCATTAAGAAATGCATTCTTGACATCAAGCTAATGAAGTTTCCAATCAAGATTTGCAACAATAGACAAGAGAAAACTTATGGTTTTTAATTTTGCAACAAGGGAAAATATCTCTTAGTAATCTATACCATAAGTTTGAGCGAACCCCCTTGCCGTTAATCGCACTTTGTACTTGTCAATGCTTCCATCAGCTTTGTATTTGACAATGAACACCTACTTACATCCCACAGGTTGTTTTCCTAGAGGTCTTTCAATAAGGATCCACGTGCCATTCTTCTTTAGGGCGTTTAATTCCTCGTTTACAGCCTCCATCCATTTCAAGTGCTGTAGAGCTTCTTCTATGTAAGTTGGTAGCTTAGTCCTACCCAAATTTGCTGTAAATAATTTGAAGGAACTAGATAATCTCTCATATGAAACATGGTTAGCAATAGGGTGTTTAGTGTATGATCTAACAACCTTTCTCCAAGTAATAGGAAGATAGAGATCAGATATAATGAGTAGAAAGTTCAAAGTAAGAGGTAGCTTGAGTGCCTTGATTGTCTTCCCTAGGAGTTGGATTTGAGTCAAACTGGCAACTCTCAAGAGTCCCCTACCACTGCTCAGTCTCTTGCTTTGGGCACGTTGAGCATACCTCCATCTTTGTATTATCTTCCTGTATATTGGTGTTGGCCATTGGGAGCTTCGAGTTCAGGTAGACAGGTAGGTAATGTTTCAGATTAAGGTTTAATAATCCCAAGTAAGGTTACCCAAAACTAATATTCTCCTGGTGTGGAGTTCTTCCTTTGAATGAGTTTTCATGTAGAAAGAAGTGTGCTAAAAAAAAAAGTGACATCCATGGAAAAAGTTTTCGTGAGGTTGGAGAATAAGACTTATAATCTTTTTGGTTAGATTGAAATTTTGAATTTTCATTTGAAACTAGGTTTGAATCATGGTATAGAAATTTTTGAAAATTTGTGAAGCTTCTGACTTATCTTTCATGAGGAAAGCTCAAGAAACACAAGTATGATCATTAATAAAGGAAATTAACCAACATGGGCCAGATTTGTTTAGAATGCAGAATGGGCCCCAAAAATCACTGTCAATGATAGCAAAGGGATGAGACAGTTTATAAGTACGGCTGGAGTATGTGCTTCGACAATCCCTAGTAACTGGCACACCTCACATTCCAAAGACTTTGGATGTTTATTGGTGAATAAAGAGGGAAACATTTTTCAGAGGTAGACATAGTTTGGATGTCTAAGACGGTGGTGCCATAACATCACTTTATCACGTTCTGAGCTATCGAGGCTACTAGCTACATGGCACATCAATGTTGCTTTTATTATTCGCTTGAATGTAATACAACCCATCAACCTCCTTGGCACTGACAATCATCCTTTCCAAATCCAAATCTTGAAATAAACAACTTGATGGAGGAAACATAGCAATGCATTTCATGTCTCTTGTCAACTTCACTAACTGATAGTAAACAGCAAGACAAGTTGGGTACTAAAAGAACTGAATCAAGAGCGAGAGAATCAGAAATTGGCACTTTTCCAACACCAATGACAGCAAAGAGTTGATCCATCAACAATTTTTACTTTGAGGTTTTTATTACATGGTCTGACCTCACGATGTAATGAGGCATTTCCAGTTCCCCTAGGTCAACAATCCTATTGAAGCATCTTCCGATTTACCCTGAAGAGCGTTTGTGGAAGCATTCTCTTGTGCATTAGATCTGATAGCCACTTGAGCATTTAGGGGTGAACCAGAGAAAGGTACTAAACCACAAGCAACCAAAACCATGGTTAGGGCAAAAATAGTACTAAAAAGAGGTTGAATGTTACCAAATAATGCAGGAACACCATGAATAAAAGCCCAAACAAAAGGGGGCAGGGTTGGGCAAGGGTCTACGATAGCTAGAAACCAAGTCTGGACAATCATGTGCCGAAGAAACACCTTCACGAGCCAGGGTGGGAGAAGATGCTGCAAAAACTCGAAGCTGCGCATGGCAGTGCATGCGGTGGTCGAAGGTGCTCTGGCTAGCAAGGATAGGCCAGGGATGACCGTCTAAGGCAAACCCTAGGGTGATTTGGTCGAGAACTTAGGTTGTGCGAGGGTGGAAGAAACACTAGGCGTGTTTCCAAATGAGGCACAACAAAGAGAGAGAGAGAGAGAGGAAGCCAAGTATTTCAGAGAACCCGCTCTAATACCATGAAGAATTGTTATTTACTCAAAATCTGATATTTACAAGAGAAGCCCAGGGTTTATATACACCTAGATAGAGCAATTAAATGAGGATAATCCTCCACAATTGTAGGGATACAATCAAACCTATTAAATTCAAATATATTATAATCAATCAACCTTAATTACAAGGAAACAAATCAAAAACAAATATTTATAGAAATGGAAATAAATCGATAATAATAACATAATAAAATAGAATCCCATAGTAGTGAATCTTTTGGTATCAAGGGAGGTCTGTACAAATTTCTCGACAGAGGAGAGAAACATGTCATTAGGTCATATCTCGAAGGGAAAGTATCCCTCCTAATTTGTTATTACATAAAAAGATGTTAAAAAACATCCAACCAACAAGCAACTCCATCTAAAGTACAAGGTCCAGCGGCAGCCTCATTTTGTTAAAAAACTAGAGAGATAGCAGAAATGAGGAAAAGCCATAGTGAAAATAACCCTCCATCTGGACATTTTGTAAGATATAGGAGAACCCTCAGCAACTTGAATCTAATCAAGAAAAGGAAAAAAGGACATAAAAGGGAGACAACTTTCCACAGTTTTGTATGAGTAACTTTGTTAGGACCCTAGGTTTCCAATCACTCTCCAACAGCACTACAACCATTTTTGTCCTATGACACTTTTTTTGTGAAATGCGTTACTGACAAAAGCTGTCCTTAGACTTAATGTGAAAATTTCTCAATTGGCCATATTTTCTCTTTAACATCAAATAAAAACAATTAAGGTTCCATCAGGAAATTGAACTGTAAACGTTGGATATATAGAGGTACACATATAGGGTCATTAAACTGCTCAAACTTACTTTGCATGCCTTATTTTAATATAAAAGCCCATAAGGAAAGTAGATAGATGGATTGTCAAAAAAGGCTACCTAATAAAGATCAAATGCTTAGTCATAGCATCAGCGATTAGCAACCAAGACTGGCTAATGGCCATCTTCAAAATGCCTATGTGGCCCTACTATTGAAACTGTTAAGAGTAAAGCCAAATGTTAAACCTTAAAGACTGAATAAGAGCCTACTAGAGAAGGATTCATGGTTAAGTGCGAAGGAAACATAATTATTACCACTCCCCAGACCACACGGAAGAAGGTGAGCCAGTAAATATATAATGACTATGGTCACCTCAACAACTCACCTGATTGGAAGAACAGCTCATGCCATTTAATTTCAATATTTATCATCAAGAAAAGAAAATAAGTTAACTATTAAAGGTATTTGTTATGAGACAATTGAAGAAAGTTATTGTTTTTTTGTGTTTTTATTTTTATAATTTATATTTATGTATTTTATGCGTGTGTGTAGACTTACACTGTGGTTGTACGTGTATGTGTTGTGCAGTCATGGGTGTTTGTAGCTATAGTGGTGGGTGGTTACTTACTGATGTGTATATATTGATCTCTTTCTGAAATTAATGGATAGGTGTGAGTTTTATTGTCAAAGAGACTCGGTGAGTTTATATTAGAGATTCTGGTTCTCTCTATAATTGAACCATCAACATAGATAGGAAAAAGAAATCCAAATCCTCTCTCTTCCTCTCTGATTTTAGGGTGGTTTCTAGACCCATAACTAGATCCATGTCAAGGGACCGTAACAATTTGGTATCAGAGCCTTTGGTTATGGAACAGCTTCAACAATAGATGAATCAGTTGTTGCGGATGTTGCAGGATGAGACGACGAAGAACGCAGCAGAGAGAGAGAGACATTAACGCTGCGGAGAGGGAGAAGACGAATGCGAGATTTGAAGCGCTTTCTAAAGAGCTTGCGTCTCGCACATCCATAGAAGGGGACGATGGAGAAAAACAAAGGTCCATGGGCAACAATGATATCTCACACGAAGACACTCGCGAATCAAGCAGGGATCAACGTGTGTTGGGAAAATTGGGGTATTTGAAAGAATAAATAATACCCTCAAGCCCAGGATAATTTCCAAATCAAAAAGATAAAATAACACCAAGATTTTAGCGTGGAAAACCCTTCAAATGAGGTAAAAACCACGGGACCTGTAGGCCACTTAAACTTCCACTATAATAATAATAATGGGATTACAAACTTCACCCTCAGGTGGATCTCTCACTCACAAAAATACAACGGTATTTCTTCAATTTGTGAAAATACCCTCACAAATTGGCTCACTATTTTCTTCTTAGAAAAAACTCTCTTTGTAAGGCTCTCTCTATTTTTCTCTCACTCTCCTTTGTGAGGATTTAGAATGATTTGAGGAATGATTTTGAAAAAGGTGAATGACCCTATTTATAGGGTCATTCCTCACCAACCCCTTCAGATTTCTTCTTTTTGCGCAGCCTCCACCAACTGCACCAACCCCAGCAGCCCCTCCAAATTTCAGCAAAAACTGTGCCTAACATTTTTGTCTTTTTTGACTTTGGGGTAAATTACAAAATTTGGTTACAACTTTTATTAAATTGCAACTTGACCCCTTTTTTTTTATTTTTAGTGGCGGGTCCCACTTAGGAGGGACCCCACCTTACAAATCTCCCCCTCCCGACTTAAGTGGGGAGTGATACCAAGCCTGCAACTTCTTTACAGACTTCCAACTTCTCTCTTGGTAGAGTCTTCGTCATCATATCGACCCCATTATTGTTGGTGTGGATTTTCTCAACTTTCAGCAACTTGCTTTCCAACACATTACGGATCCAGTGATATCTCACATCAATGTGTTTCGACCTGGAATGGAAAGTTGGATTCTTGCTGAGATGTATTGCGCTTTGACTGTCGCAATAGAGAGTATAGTTTTCCTGGTTTTGGCCTAATTCTTGTAAGAACTTCTTCATCCACAGGATTTCCTTACAACCTTCGGTGATTGCAATGTATTCTGCTTCTGTAGTGCTTAAGGCAACACACTTTTGTAATTGTGACTGCCACGAGACAGCTCCCCCTGCAAATGTTATCAGGTACCCAGATATAGACTTCCTGGTATCCACATCTCCAGCCATGTCTAAATCTGTATATCCTTCTAATACAGCTTTTCCATTACCAAAGCATAAACAATGACTGGAAGTACCTCTGAGATACCTAAGTATCCATTTGACTGCTGCCCAATGTTCCTTTGCAGGATTCGCCAGGAACCTGCTCACAACGCCAACAGCGTGAGCAATATCTGGTCTAGTACATACCATAGCGTACATTAAACTGCCAACAGCCGATGCATAAGGCACTTTGCTCATTTCTAATTTATCCTCCTTGTTTGAAGGACATTGGCTCACTTTTAACTTAAAGTGATTGGCAAGTGGAGAACTAACAACTTTTGCTTTATCCATGTTGAATCTTTCAAGAACCTTTTCCACATACTGTTCTTGAGATAGCCAAATCTTGTGATTTTTCCTGTCACGGGTAATCCTCATGCCAAGAATCTGCTTTGCCGGTCCTAGGTCCTTCATTGCAAAGGACTTGCTCAACTCTTTCTTCAACATGTTAATCTTGTCAATGTTTTGACCTATAATTAACATGTCATCAACATAGAGCCAAAGAATGATAAAGTCATCATCAGAGAATTTCTTGATGAAGACGCAATGATCAGCTGTTGTTCGATTGTACTCATTTTTCTCCATAAATGAGTCAAACTTTTTGTATCACTGCCTTGGTGCTTGTTTTAGACCATACAAACTCTTCTTTTCTTTCCCTTTGACTTGGAAACCTTCGGGCTGTTGCATGTAGATTTCCTCATCAAGATCACCATGTAGGAAGGCGGTTTTTACATCAAGTTGTTCAACTTCCAGGTTGAGGCTAGCTGCCACACCAAGAACAACTCGTATCGAAGACATCTTTACCACCGGTGAAAATATTTCATCAAAGTCAACGCCCTTCTTTTGACCGAATCCTTTCACAACCAGTCTTGCTTTATAACGTGGTTGTGAGCTGCCTTCTTGACTTTTGATTTTGTACACCCACTTGTTCTTGAGAGCTTTCCTGCCCTGTGGTAATTTCACCAGGTCAAATGTGTGGTTCTCATGTAAGGATTTCATTTCTTCTTGCATGGCTTTTAACCACTCATCCTTGTGCCCATCAATAATAGCTCTCTGGTTCTCCCCCGTCAGTGAGCATCACATACTCATTAGGAGAATACCTACAACTTGGTTTTCTCTCTCTGGTGTTTCTCCTTAACGGTGCTTCTTGTTGGACCTGCTCTGGAACTGGCTCTAGTTGTGAACTGCTAGTTGGTGGATCAACATCATCAGTATCTGGAATAGCTCCCCCGTCATTAGAATTTGATGGTGGAGAGACTGGTTCCAGATTAACTGGCATTTCATCTGACTGTGGTTTCTCTTGTTTCTCAAGATCTTCGATCGTCTGATCTTCAAGAAACACCACGTCCCTGCTTCTAATGATCTTTCTGCTAACAGGATCCCAGAGTCTATAGCCAAATTCTTCATGGGCATATCCCACGAAGATACACTGCTTCGACTTTCCTTCCAACTTGGACCTTTCATCTTTTGGGATGTGAATAAATGCTCTACAGCCAAATACCCTTAAGTGTTTGTAAGAAACATCTTTCCCCGTCCAGACTCTTTCTGGAATGTCATAATTCAATGGAACTGATGGAGAAAGGTTGATTAAATCAACTGTTGTCTTCATTGCCTCCCCCCCAAAAGGAATTTGGTAGTTTTGCATTTGAGAGCATACATCTGACTCTTTCACAGATGGTTCTATTCATCCTTTTATCGACACCGTTGTGTTGAGGTGTCTTTGGTACTGATTTTTCCAGCCTGATGCCGAAACTTCTACAGTACTCCTCAAATGGTCCGCGATACTCACCGCCATTATCTGCACGTACACACTTCAAACGTCTGCCAGTTTCTCTTTCAACTTTTACATGAAACTGCTTGAAAACTTCTTTCACTTCATCTTTAGTTTTCAAGGAAAATGCCCATACCTTTCTTGAGTGGTCATCAATAAAAGTCACAAAATAGAGTGCACCTCCATGTGACTTATTACTCATTGAACAGACATCTGTGTGTATCAAATCTAGAATATTTGCTTTTCTAGAGGGTGGAGAACTACGAAATGCAACTCTGTGTTGTTTTCTCATAATACAATCAACACAAGTACGTAAAGGTGTACCTTTTAATTCTGGCAAGAGCTCCTTCTTAGAAAGAATTCTGAGACCCTTCTAATTCATGTGACCGAGCCGCTTATGCCATAGCTCGGTGGGAATTTCTTTCCTAGCAGTGTTTACATCTCCTTTACATAACTTTGCTTCCATAATGTAGAGAGATGAATCTTTCTTGCCTTTGGCTACTATCAAGTTGCCTTTGGTGAGCTTCCATTTTCCTTCACCAAAATAGTTGCTGTAGCCACCATCATCAAGTACTCCGGTGGAGATTAAATTGAGGCGAATATCAGGAACATGCCTCACATCTTTCAAGAGTAACCTACATCCAAGATTAGTTTCCAAATAAATGTTGCCGATGCCAATAATTTTGGATGCATCATCATTTCCCATCCTCACTCGTTCGAAATCACCTTGGGTGTAGGTTGAAAAGAATTCTTGTCTTGAGGTAACATGGTAGGAAGCGCCTGAGTCAACTGCCCATGTAGTCTCTTGATATGCCAAATTGACATAGTCAGCATCTTGAACAATGACAACATCTTCGGTGACACTTGCAGTGTCATTTGTTCGGTTCTCTGCTTCCTGATTCCTGGATTGCTGTAACTTCCGGCATTCTCTAATGAAATGTCCGGGCTTCCCACAGTGGTGACACTTCTTGTCATGTTTCGATCTAGACTTTGACCGTCCTCTTTGCTGGTTTCTTTTCTAAGAATCTCTACCCTTATTTCTTCCGCGTCTTTCTTGCTTGTCCTGTTTCTCTGTGACAAGCGCTTCGGACTCAGGATTATATCCTTCGTCTTTTCGTCGAGATTCTTCATTCAACATTCTGTCTTTTACCATATCCATGGTAAGCTTGCCTTCAGGGGCTGAGTTACTAACTGACACAACTAAAGTGTCCCAACTTTTTGGTAGAGAACTCAGCATCAGCAATGCTTGTAGCTCATCATCGACAGTCATCTTCATCGAGTTCAGTTGATCTACAATACCTTGGAACTCACTCATATGTTCCGATACACTGCTCCCATCTTTATATTTCATATTGACTAATCGTCGCATCAGATTAGCTTTATTCTGTGCGGTTGTCCTTGCATACATTTTCTCCAACTTTTGCCAAAGAACATAAGCATCGTGTTCATTAGCAAAGTTTTGAAAAATGCTCTTGTCAATCCATTGCCTGATTTGAGCAGCACACTTTCGATTCAGCACGACCCAATCAGCATCTGACGTGCTAGTTGTTTTGCCATCAGCTTTGTCATCCGTCGGAGTTGCCACTACTTTCTCCTTCGGCATCACAATCGGCTTCCATAGATCTTTAATGTATAAAAGATCCTCCATCTTTGGCTTCCAGATAGCATAATTAAAGGCAGTTAACTTGATCATATTGCCGGTGCTCTCCTCCATTTTGAGCGGTAGTCAACAAGTTTCACCGAACTTGAAACTTTTTCCAACAGTGAACAGTACCGTACGTATGAACAGTACCGTACGTCTGTTTAGTATTCGTGAATAGTACTCGTACGTATAAATAGTACTTGTACAATATTCTTGAATAACCACAACTCTGATACCACTTTGTTGGGAAAATTGGGGTATTTGAAAGAATAAATAATACCCTCAAGCCCAGGATAATTCCCAAACCAAAAAGATAAAATAACACCAAGATTTTAGCGTGGAAAACCCTCCAAATGAGGTAAAAATCACGGGACCCGTAGGCCACTTAAACTTCCACTATAATAATAATAATGGGATTACAAACTTCACCCTTAGGTGGATCTCTCACTCACAAAAATACAACAACGGTATTTCTTCAATTTGTGAAAATACCCTCACAAATTGGCTCACTATTTTCTTCTTAGAAAAAACTCTCTTTCTAAGGCTCTCTCTATTTTTCTCTCACTCTCCTTTGTGAGTATTTAGAATGATTTGAGGAATGATTTTGAAGAAGGTGAACCTCACCAACCCCTTCAGATTTCTTCTTTTTGCGCAGCCTCCACCAACTGCACCAACCCCAGCAGCCCCTCCAAATTTCAGCAAAGACTGTGCCTAACATTTTTGTCTTTTTTGACTTTGGGGTAAATTACAAAATTTGGTTACAACTTTTATTAAATTGCAACTTGACCCCTTTTTTTTTATTTTTAGTGGCGGGTCCCACTTAAGAGGGACCCCACCTTACAACGTGGAAGGTGGCAAGGGAAGGAAATCATCATTGAGGGCGACGATATCAGGGTTGCCCCCGATAGTGAAGCTCACGGGAAGGAAGTCGCCGGCGATGAAGGCAGAGAAGCATGCAATGGAGAAAGGGAACCGCAGAAATATGGGTTTTCACACAAAAGAGTTCACGACAAAGGCGAAGAGATGCGCGATAGTTTCTTCCATAGAGACACTCGCAAAGGAGGTAGAGAGCAGCGTGGGAAGTCTTCGCACACCAATCCGCGACAGTGTGTCTTGTCTGAGACCAGGACAGTAGGCGAGCAGGGTGCGACTCGCGCTAGTGGTGTATTGCGAGCAGGTGGCAGTGGTTTTATTGTTCCTAAAATGGCCAAGCTTGATTTTCCAAAGTTCCGTGGTGGTGAAGACCCTCTTGGATGGCTAAACAACTGTGAACATTTTTTTTCAACATCAACAAACACGTGAAGATGAGAAAGTTGATCTGGCTTCATACCATTTGGAAGGTCATGCCCAAACTTGGTTTTTACAATTGGAGGCTGATTTTCCTTGTTTGAATTGGTCAAATTTTAAATATTATTGTAATTTGCAATAAATTAAGGAGAATTGTCGAAGTTAATACAGATGGGAACAGCGACAGATTCCCAAGAGCAATTTGAACAATTGGTGTCTCGGGCTGGACAATTAACCCAAGCTTAGTGGGTTACAATATTATATATTAGTAGAGTTTGAAATCCACAATCCCACTGAATTAGCCATGGCAAGGAGCCTTTCTAGATTGTATGAACACAAGAGTTCCTCTCTTGGTTCATTTGACCCCAAAGAGCCCAAACCTCCATATCCATCACCACAACACCATTTAAGGCCTCAATTTATAAAGCAATTCTCTAGGTCTGAATTGGAGGAAAGAAAATTGAAAGGCCTTTGTTACAATTGTGATGAACCATTTGTTACAGTCCATCGCTGCAAGAAATTATTTGTAATGAGATTGGTGGAAGATGATGAAGCAGAAGAACATGAAGAACACTAACAACGTGATGCACCTGCAGCACCACACGCTTGAGGACAAGCGTGTACTTAAGGGGGGAGGAAATATTAGGAGACAATTGAAGATAGTTATTGTCTTTATGTGTTTTTATTTTTACAATTTATATTTATGTATTTTGTGTGTGTGTGCGGACTTACATTGTGGTTGTACGTGTATGTGTCGTGCAGTCATGGGTGTGTGTAGCTACAGTTGTGGGTGGTTACTTACTAATGTGTATATATTGATCTCTCTCTGAAATTAATGGATAGGTGTGAGTTTTATTGTCAAAGAGACTTGGTGAGTTTACACTAGAGGTTCTGGTTCTCCCTATAATTGAACCATCAAGGAAAAAGAAATCAAAATCCTCTCTCTTCCTCTCTGATTATACAGTGGTTTCAAGACCCATAACTAGATCCATGTCAAGGAACCCTAACAGTATTCATCATGATGAGTAATAAATACAGCCTAGCTTCATCTAAAGGTTGACATCATCAGTCTTGTCCAAATCATTCAATCGCTCAATAAATGAAATAACCTGTTGCAATTTCCACTTGACATTGTAGTGTAGCAAATTTAAGAAACATGCCATCATAGGGGAGATTGACAAGTTATTCCATAAATTTAGAAAGAAATGGAAGTAGTAAGTTTGGGTTATAATGCAGGAAACAGAATAATTAGTTTTACGTGTCAACAAAACATAAAGAAGAGCATGTTTCATTCTACTGATAGACTTAAAATAACAAATTTTGCTGACTGGCATATACAAATATGCACAGAAACAACTTCATACTCATAAAGAATAACACTTGGAACTAAAATGTTCATTGAGTTCGGTGAAGAAGTAGATTCCACACAAAAGACGGGAACCCACTAGGAGTTCCAGTTATAAGGCATCAAATAGAATGCTTATTTGAACATGACAACAGAGCTTAAGTGCATTTTTCCTTCTATTGATAGATTTCAAATAACAAGTTTCGCCGACTAATGCACATGAGCACGGAAACAACTTCATAGACTCATTATGAACAACGCTTTTCACCAAAATTTGTTTTCAGTTCAGTGAAGATTCTCATATTAAATGCCCCCTGGGCCGCTGACCTCCAACTTTAAACATGACCTTAGATTAATTATTAGTAACCCAATTCAGAAAACCAAATTCTAAGACATGTTCCAATTTCCCAAAACATGACCCAAAAACAAAAATCAATTTCATTAAAGGGAAAACACGGAATCAATTCCACTACCGGAAGGCAGTGACGGAAGGGAAATCGCTGGTGGTGGCCATGACACAGAGGGCAACGACAGCGAAAGCGAACTGAGTGAAGCGTAAGGCCAAGCCTCCAATGGTGCCAGGCATACCCTGTGTGTCTTTCATCCTTCCCCTGGGTAGTGCATCGTCTGTGAGTGGTGGAGCTTCGATTGGGTGAACTGAGGAGCGAACCATGGACATGGGTTTGACAAGGCGAACACTAACATAGATTTCCTGTTTCTTCGAAGAAGAGAGGGATGAGATGGTAAGGGAAAGTTTCCGTTTTGAAGAGGAAAGTTATGATCGTTCAATTTTTCTCTACAGCAGAAGTGGAAGCGGCAGTGTGGCACAGCTACTGGGATTGGTGTGGGTGCAGCCGTGCAGGAAGAGAACTTCAGTGGAAAGCTAATTAAACAGTGAAGTGGACATAAAGCAAACAGAAAGTGGGAAAAACCGAGCACCGTGGCTTTGTGATGTAATCAATACTTAACATTTTTTAACGTCAATTGAATGATATTAAATTTGTCTTGTTTGCTAGGTAAAAAGACTTTTGATCCAATTTATTTGTTGTGTCAATTCTTTTTTATTTATTTATCAAAAAAAAAAGTATCAAATTTATCCAAAGAGCTAAGACTATCTAAATCATTAACATTTGATATTTTTTAATATGTGGATAGACAAAACGAAACTTATAAAATATTGTTAACATATAAATTTAAGTTCTAATTTTGTCGCATCACCTTTTTTTGAGTAGACAAAAGGAAACTAACAACCAAGGAACAGGCAAAGACCTAAAAAAAAAAAAAAACACACAGTGGAGGCATATATTAAGAAAAATATGACTTTGAGATGTGATAAGTCACTTTTTTTAAAGAGTTTATGTCTGTGTATTGGAGAATCACAAGAAAATCCTTCCAGGATACAACAAATTCCTCTTGCAACCAAGATATTATCGTAGAATTCTAATAAGATATATATAATTTTAAACAGTTATGTCTGTTCAATTTGAATAGGTGTGTCTTTCTATTTCCAACAGTCATGTATATTCTATTTTTAATAAATGTGTCTATTTAATTTATGTCTTATTGAATTTTAAAAATAAATTTAAAATTCAATTTCAAATAAAAGATACATCCTTTCAAATAAAAAATATATCTCTTCAATTTAAAAAATACAACTTTCTTTTAAATAAACAAACATATTCCTTCAATTTAAAAGAGACATTTTTTTAATTAAAAGACACTTCTATTTAAATAAAAGATACATCTTTTAAATAAAAAGACACATCTTTTAAAATAAAAGATACATCCTTTCAATTTAAAAGATACATCTTTTCAAATAAAAAACACATATTTTCAAATAAAAGGAAAAATAATTAAATTTCTTTTTTTTAAATATCATATTTTATCCAATACAAGACTTTTAATTCTACTCAATATTACAAACTATATAACAATCCCCCACTAGTTTGTAATATTTATACATGATATCATACATAATAGAAAGTATCTTTACAGAGATTTGAATTTCCTAATAGTGTAACACTTTAAAGTTTTGACGAAGTTAGTGGTATCATAAGATTTGAACCATAACTCCATTTGCCAAAACCAAAAGTACAATACATATGACATCCTTAACTTTGTGAAGACGTTCCGGTAATCTCGCTTTAGCACTTTTATGGCCATGTGCTAATCCTGATTTCATGAATATTTACAAGATCAATCCTTTTAAATCTTGTTTGAAGCGGCACTACTTCAATATTCATATAAGTGGTATTGTTATTATGCCCATGTTACTCCAGACATTTAACAATACCATTAAGACCTTTGTCATCCTCTCTTTGTAACAGTATGCACAACTCTTGACACAATATCATATAGTACATTCTTGAATGAGATCTCAATTTTAGAGTCCATGCCTCAAACAACACTTAGTAACTTATTATCACCCATTGAACTTTTATTGTTGGAGTGTATACTAACTCAAAGTTGGGTTCCCGTTACTAGTGCTTTATTTTAAGGGTTTTAACCCCATTCCAATACAAGTTTGTTGTACTATATCTCTGGGCAATGATTTGATCAATGGATCAGCCAAATTCTTATTTGACTTAATATAAACAATTGTTATTGTTCCATTTGTGACCAATTCCCTTATATAAGCATGTCTTAGGCTTATATGTCTTGATTTCCCATTGTAAATTTTGTTGTGAGCTATACACATAGTAGCTTCACTATCACAGAATACAGAAATGGCTGGCATAGGTTGTGGCCATAACTTAATGTCTAACAACATGTTTCTCAGTTATTCTGTCTCTTTTCTAGCAGCTGCCAATGCAATAATTTCATATTCTATTGTGGAATGGGAAATACAAGTTTGCTTCTTAGATGCCCAACTTATGGCACCTCCACTCAAGGTGAATATCCAACCAGATATGGATTTATTATCATTAACACTTGTGATCCAACTTGCATCAGAATAACTTTCTAATACAGTAGGAAAACCACTATAACAAATTCTCAAGTGCTTTATTCTTTTCAAATACCCAAACACTCTGGAAATTATTTTCCAATGTTCATTACCTGGATTACTTGTAAACCTTGAGAGTTTACAAATAGCAAATGCAATATCTGGCCTAGTATTATGCATTGCATACATCATACTACCTATTGCACTTGCATATTCTAATTGTGCTATCATTCTCCCTGAATTTTTAGTCAATTTTATACTAGAATCATAAGGAATATTAAACTCCTTTATTCCTAAATGTTTGAATTTATCAAGCACCTTATCTATGTAGTGTGACTGTAACAAAGTCACTCCTTTGTTATCTCTTTGAACTTTAATACCTAAAATAGTATCCACTTCATTCATATCTTTCATTTTAAAGACTGAAGTCAAATACTTCTTAGTTTCAGAGATACCAAGCATATTTGTTGCAGATATTAACATGTCATCAACATACAAACATATAATGACACCATATTCACTTGTAAATTTGGAATAAATACATTTGTTAGTATGATTATGTATAAATCTATTTGATATTATCACACTATCAAATCTTTCATGCCACTGCTTTGGTGCTTGTTTCAAACCACAAAGAGACTTGACTAATTTACAAACTTTTTTTCATTTCCTAGAAGAATGAAACCTTCAGGTTGATTCATATAAATTTCTTCATTTAAATTTCCATTTAAAAATGTTGTCTTAACATCCATTTGATGTACATGTAATTTATACATTGATGCTAATGATAAAAGTACTCTAATGGATGTTATTCTTACTACAGGAGCATAGGTATCAAAATAATCAATACCTTCTTTCTGTGTGAAACCTTTAGCCACCAATCTTATTTTGAAAGTTTGAATAGAACCATTTGTATTATATTTTTGTCTAAATACCTATTTACAACCAATACGTTTTGATCCTATAGGTAGATCAACTAAGATCCAAGTGTTATTGGACATAATTGAGTCCATTTCATTGTTTATAGCTTCTTTTCAAAAAGCTACATTCTAGAAGACATAGCTTCTTGAAAAGTCTTTGAATCATTTTCAACATTTAGTAAAATAGGTATCTTATTACAGATATCAGTTCCACTTCCTTCAACAAGAAAGACTAAAGCTTGTGAAGAAATAAAATCAGAACCAAAATGTTTTTCTTTTCTAACTCTTTGACTCTTTCTAACTTCTTGATGACTTTCGTCAATTTTTCTTTTATTATTAGTAACACCAGAATGTGACAAAGCATATGTGTCATCATCATTTTAGTTTTGATCTTTCAATTGATCATTAGCAGAATCATGAAAAAATTTATTTTCAATAAATTAAACATGTATAGATTCTACAATCATATTTGATTCTACATTCAAAAGTCTGTAGGCCTTTGAATTTTGTGCATATCCTACAAAAACACTTTTAACATTGTCAGACTCAGTTACATTTATTGCATTAGTACTAAGTTTGAACATGCCATCAGAATTATAACCTTTTTCTACAAATGTTCCACTTTTAGACACTATAACATTGTCAGACTCAGTTACAATTTTGAAACCTTTTTTAGATAGCAAACTAGCAGACACTAAATTCTTTCGAATTTTTGGTATATGAAATACATTTAACAATGTCAATTTCTGTCCAGATGTGAAGTTGATCTCTACAGATCCCTTTCCAAGCACTTCTACAGTAACATAATTTCCCATAAGCATCTTTTCAGAATCTTTGACTTTTGTGTAGGTCTTGAAGAAATCGCTATTGTTACAAACATAGATGGTTGCACCTGAATCAAGCTACCAGTTTTGACTTTTCGTTATTGCATTAGCCATGTTCACTTTGGTAATCATACCAATGTGAAGTGTAGACACCATGGCCACCATCTCCGATATTGTGCTTTCCACCAAGTTTGCTTTCTCAGTCTTTTCATTCTTTCTATTGTTGAAGTTAACTCCAGCCTTTCTATATCTACACTCACGAATAACATAGCCCTTTTTGCCATAATGGAAACAAATAATATCCTTTTTCTTTTTCTTAAAAGATTTCTTATTTACTTTTAAATTCTTGTTTCCTTTGTGAATATTCTTTTTATTGACAAGATTAACCGTAGAACTTGAAGCCATAATTAGTGCTTCTCTTGCACGAGTTTTATATTCAATTTAAATATGAGTAAGAAATTGTTCTAATGTTAATTTGTCAGTGGAGTGCAGAATTTTCTTTCTATAATTATTCCGAGAAGAATGCAATTTAGAAAGAATTGCACCAATTTGCAAGGCATCTGGAATTTGACTTCAACATCCCTTAGTTTTGAAACTAGGATTTGGAGTTCATGGATTTGATCCATGATTGGTTTAGTGTCAACCATTTTAAATTCAAAATATTGTAGAGCTAAAAATTTGTCAGTACCTCGTTTTTTGTCTGGTATGCAGTTTCTAAAGCAGACCAAATTGCTTTTGGTGTCTTTAAGTTTGAGTACAGATTGTATAAACGATCAGTCAGTGTATTTAGAATATATCCTCGACATATGAGTTCATCCTCTTCGTGTTTCTTTCTTTCTTCTTTGAGTTGATCAGATTCTTCAGGATTAAGATCTGGCAGCACAGGCAGATGGGGGTCTAAAATATAACGAATCTTGAGGGCAGTGAGTAAGAAAATCATCTTGTCTCTCCAGTGAGTGAAACTAGTGCCATCAAATCGATCTAGTTTGATGAATTCTTTTGGATTCTCCATAGCAGCGAATAACAGGAATATAAACTCTTTAAAATTGTTAGGAAAAATATGGCTTTGAGATGTGATAAGTCACTTTCTTTAAAGAGTTTATGTCTGTGTATTGGGGAATCACAGGTAAACCCTTCTATGATACAACAAAGCCCTCTTGGAACCAAGATACCACTGTAGAATTCTTATAGGATATATATAAAGTTTGAACAGTTATGTTTGTTTAGTTTGAATAGGTATGTATTTCTATTTTCATAGTCATGTCTATTCTATTTTGAATAGATGTGTCTATTTAATTTATGTTTTATTGAATTATAAAAATAAATTTAAAATTCAATTTCAAATAAAAGATACATCCTTTCAAATAAAAGACACATCTCTTTAATTTAAAAGACACATCTTTCTTTTAAATAAAAAGACATATCCCTTCAATTTAAAAGAGATATCTTTTTAATTAAGATATGCTTCTATTTAAATAAAAGATACATCTTTTAAATAAAAAGACACATCTTCTAAAATAAAAGATACATCTTTTCAAATAAAAAAGCACACATTTTCAAATAAAAGGAACAACAGTTAAATTTTCTTTTTTTAAATATCATATTTTATCCAATACAAGACTTTTAATTCTACTCAATATTACAAAATATATAACAGCATAATCAACAAAGAACGCCAGGCGAACTTCTTTTGGGGGGGTCATCCAAGGTATAGAACAATGTAGAGCTTCTTGACCT
The DNA here is from genome assembly GCA_037074585.1 of Biancaea sappan. NCBI lineage: Eukaryota > Viridiplantae > Streptophyta > Magnoliopsida > Fabales > Fabaceae > Biancaea > Biancaea sappan. Next base: position 68,902,321 of record CM073490.1, read on the forward strand.
CATCTTGGCAAGCAAATCATCACAATGGTTTGCTTCCCAAGAATTGCCTAATGCGAAAAGATGTGTATCTAGCAAGCATGATTCGTATGTCTTAATGATAACCACAAAATTATGGGTGAAGACATGAGCCTTCTCGATCATATGCACAATTTCAATAGAATTCGTCTCCATATGGACATGGATAACTCTAATCTCCTTAGGCCCACGGATGCCATGTCGAATCATGGCCAACTCAATATGCATGTTGGTGGTGAAATGGATGTCCTCGGGGAAGCCAGTGGTCCAGTAATTGGTAGTAGGAGTCTTTTTTATGCAACTTTTGTATGGTGGCTTGTTTTTTTAGGGGATTGTTGTAAGGAGTTTTCTTTTCTTTGTAATAACTATGATTGTGGCCTATGTATGAATGCTTATTTTGACTTTGTGATGCATTGATGCATGCATGTGTGTATGATGATGTCGTTTCTATCTAGGCAATGATGATTTTAAATGTGAAATGCATGTTGTGTATTCTTATAGGAACTAGATCCTCATAGTGGATTAAAATAAATGAAAATTTGCATATTTCATAATATTAAAAAACTTGGGATACAACTTGCTTGCTTGTAAATGTGTGTACATGATGTTTGTGATAGTGAAAATTAATCTGTAGTTATGTGTGATGCATCGAAGGGATTAAAATAACTTGAATAAGTTAGGTTGAAGACCAGTGGCAGATCTAGGACCCATAACCTAGGGGGCAATTTATTTAAAAAAGTAAATTAAATTATTGAATAAAAAATTGAAAAATATAATATATATATATATATATATATATTAAAAAATCAACATATTCTAGTCTAGATCCAGATCCATATTCAAAATCAAACGAAATTCACACAATCAACATATAAAAGTTTTGTATATATTGAAAAATCACAATATGATGAGAAAAGAGCTCAGTACCTACCTCGCAATCATTTTGTTCTACTCAGTCCTGTGACTCTCTCTACAATTTGTCATCACTGCAGCTTGAGTCCCCCAAAATTTGAACACTCAATTAGCCTGAAAGAAATGGCCAAAAGCAAGAGGCGAAGATATGAAATGGAGAAGCCTAAAAGAGAGGGATCTAATTTTCGGACATGCAATAAAATTAGTCAAAACAAATGACCAACATTGTCTTTTAGTGATATTAAATTCAAACTTTATTCAAATATCTATTTTTAGAAAAGTAAAAGTGATGTCTAATGGGATCCTTGTCCAAGTGGAGAGAATAGAGGAATGAAAATGGGGGTTCAAAAATTCAAAAATTTTAAGCGGTCCAAAAATTAATAAAATGGGGGCAAAATTATAAAATTTTATAGTATTATATGTAATTATAAAACTACATATGGGTCCGCCCCTATTGAGGATCCAATTGAAATGATATAGAAAATTATGGTATTTTTGCTAGAATGTGATTATGTGTATTCTTGGGGGTAAGAAAGCAAGTATGTCATGCCACAAAACCCGACCATGTGATCGATACAGTACAAGGGGATATTTTTCCCAAATATTGTAAGCCTAAACCAACAATTATATAACTATATGCAAATTTCACCTTAAACCATATTTATGACATAATCTTTCACACCACAGTCATACAACCAAACACAGGTAACGTATACCACTACAAAGCATCCTAAATCAAAACTCAACAATAAACAACATATACCAATCTTCGACGAGGGTCGCCTTGGAGAGTTCACTACTCTTCTAACAAATTCTCCTCAACTCCATCTGCAAGGTCTAAAAATGTAATAACAGAAAACTTGAGTTTAGAAAATTCAATAAGTAACACTATAAGTACATATGTAGGGGAGAATATAAATAATTAAGTGCAAGGCCCTACGGGCCACAATGGAATATTCAAGTCGAGCACTCATCGCCCTATTTCCAAATTCGTGGACCTCATAGGTCATAATGCCTTTGCTTGGATCTACACAACACGATACTCTCAATGCCCATACCTCATTGGGCATTCCATAGCAATCACATCCTAGACCAAACATAACATTCACAACAATTGCAACCCATGCCACAATCGAACAAGTTCATTCCAAACTTAACCAATCAAGAGTTTCATCCCACATGGATCTACGTTCCCATGGGTTCATCACTCAAGAGCTTCATCGATGTGGATCTTTGTTCCTATGGATTCATTATGCAAGAGCTTTGTCACATAGGTCTGCATCTCCATGGACCAATCATTCAAGAATTATATCCACATGGGTCTATATTTCTATTGGTTCATCACTCGAGAGCTTCATCAACATAGGACTATGTTCCCACAAATTAATCACCCAATAGTTTCTTCACATGGGTCTACATCCCCCACGGGATGGCCAACCACAAACATAAACATATACCATGCATAGCATATATGATATTCAAAATCAAGACTGCACTTAAGAAATTTATACACAAGATTTAAGTTTATGCATTACGTCCTTTTAGACTTCACATTTACATCTCAATTAAAGGGAAATCACAATGCCCTAGTGTCACCCCTCGGGAGGATTACAATAGCCTACATCAGCTTTCTCAACCCGAGTTCCATCTTCCTTGCCCCTCGGGAGAATATGACATCACGACCTCCTCAATCCGGGCTCAAATTATTTTACCTCTTGGGAGAATAGCCTATCTTGGCTTCCTCAACCTAGGCTTAATACACAGTCACAACATAATACAAAAATCTCAATAAGCAAGATACAATACTTAGTTCATTTCATTACAATGTGCATAAATCTTAATGTATGTTCCTTTCTCATGCATAGATATGGACATTCAACAATTCAAATTACTCTAAGTCATACAGTCATTACATTACAAGTCCTCAGGTCCTTAGGATTCCCACTACATATATGCATGATATTGTGACCAAATAAAGTAAGTTGGAGCAGGGTTAGCATCATAAGAAAGATCATAATATAGAACATGCATGTCTAAACATAATATACCTCATGTATTTCCACACATACGATGTATGATTATGCGTACATGGGTTCATATTTTGATCAACAAGGTATTCATGTTATTTGAACATGCAAGGTTTCATTTTATGTCACAAAGTGCTAGGACATATATGGCACTAACAATTATCTTAACTGTATAGAGTTTAATCTCCCTTCATAAACAAGTACTTTTGGTACCAAGTATAACATTATACATGTGTGAGTTCCTTTCTAATCAATTTATCACCATGCATTATCCTACCATTATGTTTGACATCTCTGTGAGGTACAATTAGCTAACCCAATAATTCATACATGTGATTATAGAACACCCAATCATATCAAGTCTCTTAACAACTCTTCCATAAGCCAGATATACTCTCAACAAGTATCCACTATATGGATTTACATTAAAAATATATATATACACAACATATTAGGTTGTTTGCCCTATTCATATACTTTATGCTAGGACATTTACAGCAATACCAAAATGGGGTTTTCCCACTTAACCTTTTTGAGGCCTTAGTTACTCTTATATATCAAGCATCCAATGCTTTTCCATAATAGATTTGCAATAATTTAAGTAGGGTTAGCTACTTGCCTTAAAGATGAGCTAAATCTATTACTCTCCGGGAGCTTACTCGAGAAAATGATGATCCAAGAGGTCTTGGGTCAACCCTAAAGATTACACCATGAAAAGAGGGGAAAAAACAAGTCAAAAAATGAGTATAGGATGACTATCAGCTGTTGCAATGAGAAACCCACAGGTGTAGCACCCAAAATTGAAGATAGAACACCTCCTTATGTGGGCTGTCGCTACAATGCTAGCTTACAAACCCAAACTGCAGAGATGGCCATCGCTTCTACAGTGTAAAAGCTGCAAAATGCATTCCAAATCAACCCCAACTCCTCCTCATTTGATCCCAAAACAACCCATTACAAAAATCTCATGTTATGGGACTCCAAAGACATGTTCTTAGTACCTAGAAAAACACAAAAAAGCATTAACATTAAAGTTTGGGTTCAAGATTATTCCCACCTTCCCCAAATTTTTTTGTCATGCAACAAAAGCTCAAACTTGCTTCAATCTCTCTCAACTCTCAAATTCTCTTCTAAAAGAACTTACCAATGGCTTAGGAATCATAAGAATAGAGATTTGAAAGCATAAATCACCCTTAAACCAAAAGATTTCATCAACATCTCACTCTAGGATTTACTCATGTAAAAATAGGGAAGAAGAAAAAAGACCTTAACTTACCTCAAGCCTTAGAGCTTCCCACTGCGAATGGAAGTCGCTGGTGGTCGAAGTTTTGCCAGAGATGGTGGTGGAACTCCCTTGGAGCTCCCCTTGGCCTTGAAGAAGAGAGGATTTATGAGGGAGCTTGAGAGAGACAAAGAGGAAGTGCTGAAGTGTGAATGGAGAATGACTAAGTGTGGGGAGGGTTTTATGACTTCTTTTGACCATTTTGCCCCTATACTAAAGGCACAAGCTTCTTAAGTTTAAGGGCAATAATGGGAATTCACTAAAATATTTATCCATGCTCCCCAAACTGACACACTTTAGTCATCCCATTTACGCATAGCTCGACACCCCAAATTGACCTCAAAACTTTTAGTTTCCCATTTTTCCACTTTTAAACATAGTTTCTTAAATTAATTTGTTCTAGTCTTTCTCAAGGACCCATACACAATAATGACTCTATACCATTAATCTCATGACACTAATCACTCCCCTTAACCTCACAAAGTCCAATCCTCTTCCTAGTTCCTTACTCACCCCTTTACACGAGAATACTCCACACTTTCTTTTCTTTCACTTTGGTTTCTTACCTGGACCCATGCATGATTTCCTCTTGACATTTTTTGGATAGCAACCACATAAAGTACGCACGCCTTTACTCAACATAGACTTGCTTGGCCATGCACATGTTTTACCCACATGTTTAGTTTTTGAAATCCTTGAATTTCCCTGAATTACTCATCCACCAATGAAAATTTTTCACATATGCAAAAATACACACTTTCACTAACTTCGTAATACCTGGAGTATTACAAAAGTAAGTTATGAACATATCTATACTTGAATTAGAACCATGTTAAGAGTTGGGAAATGTTGAACGGTTACGAAGTTAACCACTGGGGTATCATGTGACAATGAATTAGGACCATGCTATGAGTTGGTTGGTGGTGAAAGGTTGGGAAGTTAACCCTTGAGCCTAGGCAAGATCTTGGAAGCAAATGAGGTGGATTGAGCATTAGAGCATAAGAGTAGGCCATGGAATTGAGGAATTGATATTGCTATTGTATGCATTCTTATGTGTTCTAGAAACTAATGTTCTATGTTGTGATGGATGTAGCGTCATGTGGAGTGTGAGTTATGATTCGCTGAATCATGGATATGTATGACTAAAACTATGATATTGTAGATGTAGAATTATACCAAGGTGGGTAAAGAACCATGCGGTATGTGAACCTATGCTTGGTTGATTTATAAGTGAAACTTCTGTGTGCGGCTATTTAACAAAATGGCAATACTAGATAGGGGTCTAAACAATCTAGTCGAACTAGGTTATGTGTGATGTATGACTTGAGTGGTTTGTACACTATCTGTTATTATCCTAATTGCATTGTCTTGTAATTGTGACCGTGTATTGGCTAGACCTTGGGGGTAGACTAAGGGGTAAGGATTGACGAGTTACCAGTAAGTGGCATAAACCTTGTATATGATTCCACTTGCGTTGTAGTGTAAGTGTAATTGTGTGTTGGCTACACCTTGGGGGTAGACCAAGGGGTAGGGATTGGCAATTGCCAGTGAGTGGCATGAGTCATGTATAAAGTTGCCTAAAGTGGCAGAATTATTTTCCTAAGACTTTCATGAGAACCAAAGGCCTTGTTTAAAAGATGCCAATAAGGGACAAGAATACTAGTAAGCCAGATGCTGATAAGAGGTAGGAACACTAGTTAGTGAGATGCTGGTAAGCGACAACAATATTGTAATGTCCTAGGTTTTTTAGGCAATGCTTGATGAGTTCTCAAAAATTTAAAGAGAAAATTTTGAGATTTAAGGTTTTATTTTTGAAAATTAAAGAAGAGCTAAGTTACAAATAGAAATTTTATGACAATAGTTTTTAAAGGGCTTATTTGAAAATTTTAATAAGTTGTGTGGACATCTTTGACCAATGAAAAGATAGGATATAAGGTAATGGAAAATATTTAAGTGAAAAAAAAAACATAATTAATGAGAACCTAAGTGACAGTTATTTTGAAGAGATGGGCCTAAGTGATTTAAGCCAAGAGAGAGTACTAGGTGGCATAAGGAGAACTTGCCACATGTACTATTCTCCACCTTTAGATCAAATGGAAGCTTCTTAAAAAAGCCACAATCTAAGTCTCCTGACACACACAAGAAAGAGATATAGTGTGAATAAGGACAAAAGAGAGAAAGGACCATGCATGGTGGCCGTCGTCGGCCACCATAATGCCGAAAACTTCCCTCATTTTTCCTTCTTTCCTTTCCTCCTTCTCCTTCCTTCCTTCAATCTCCCATGCTGTTCAACCGAAAAACATAGCCATGGGAAAAAGAGAAAATGACAATAAGAAACCAGTTGTCGAATCCCACTGTCCTCTGTCGTGAGCCACGGTACATTGACCCAAACCAAGCCATGGCGTCAAATACTTGGGACTACTGATTACCTGGCCAAATCGACTAATTCCTTCCCTCCTTTCTCTCTTCCATTCTCAGTCGATGTTTGTTCTTAATGAACCTCTTCCATTCTTTTCTTTTTCTTCCTTTCTGTTGGCTAAAGATGAGGAACAAAGAATGTGTGGGGTAAGGAGACTGTGGTATGGTCTCGGCAATTTAGGCAAAGGAGAATCTGAAGGTGGAACCATGATAGGAATTTGGAGTCGTTCAACAAGAGGTAAGCATCGAGTTTGTGGTTCATATTCATGAAATTAAAGCTATGAATTCTTCTGTAAGTTGGTTTCTTGTTATTTGCTGGGTATTGGGAATTTACTTGTTAATGCTGAAATTAAAAGAGAGATCTCATATGCCAAATGACTATTGGGCTAAAAGGGAAAATAGAGTATGAATTACATAGGCAAAAACTGATAGTTTGGTTGATCATGGTGAATGTTGTTTTCTTGCTAATATGCTTATGGAAAATTCTTGTTTAAGCTATGGGGGAGTAAAGGTTGTGCCATAGGCTAAAACTCAATAAAATAGGAAGGAAAGAGAAATTAAGGAAAATCGAGTATGTGTTCATATGGTGCTAATTTACTGAACTGAAGGAATTTTATATTGATAGTTTAATCAAGTTAAGGACTGAGGTAATATGCATGATTATATATTACTGGTTGAGATGGATATGTGCCTAAAGGGTTACTAAGAATCTTTAACTAAATTAGTGTTTGAAATACACACAAAATTATGGCTAAGGCCTAAACTTTGAAAACTAGACAATTCTATTATGTTTATGATCTTTTTGTATTTGGATGGCCAAATGAGGTCTTTGAGTCTTGAAATTTTTATGAGGTGTTCTTTATATGTTGCTTATCCAAACTGAAAAGTCTCAAAAATTTTGGAAGTGTTTCATGTTGTCAAATACTATATAAAATGTACTTATATCATTTTAGGATTAGAACTGACCTGTTGTCAAAGAAATTATGTTTCACTACCTAAATGACTATATTTTGTCCCAAACTTTTTATGTCACTTAGAGAAGACATTAAGGTAGTCCCCTTCCAAATTCCATGGCACAATGAAGTAATTTTCTAAGCTTTTGTGAAACTGAGACAGAACTGATATATGGTTGCAAAAAGGGTCTTTAGAGGAGTCAAACGATGGAATTTAAATCTGAAATTTTTATCCCAGTATGTCAACATACTAATAAGACTGTGTACCAAATTTTATAATTTTTAGAGCTATGAATTAATACCAGATTTTTACTAAAGTTTGTATCCGATTTTAGCCTTTAAACAGAACAAAGTTAGATTATTAATAACCTATGTTTTGAATTGGTATCGTTACTTGCTTAATTTAATTTCTAGGTTTATGATGGCATCTCTCTTTGAGTATAAAGTGTAGAAATCTAGTTTAGAATCCAAGTGAGAGAATCTTACCTCTTCGTGTCTTGTTTTCTAAGGTTCTATTCCTAGAGTTGAATTGTTATATTTATGTAAGAATGCAAATGATGTATGACATGCTAGAAGTTTACTTATATTCACTTAAGTGAAGCATCACATGGGTTTCAAATAATGAATATAAGAAAGAATAGAAACCATGAATATTGTATAAGTAAAGTAAATGATTCTATGTGATAAAAATAAGTGACAAGCCATGTTGTATGAAAGTACACGCATATACCCACATGGATAGGCCCCTGAGGTAACTTTCCTCCTATCTCATAAGTTTGTTGCATAGATGTTATTATATTTTCTTGATTATATCTCTTACAACTGCTTGAATTATTGCTTTATAAGTCGTGTGATTGAACCATTGTTTAATGAATATGAATATATCTCTTTAATTATGGGTTGGATTTATATACATGGTTAAGTGGAGAAGGCTAATTGGCCAAAGTGAAGGGAAAACAAAATTTATTCTTGCGGAAGTATCTTCTGTGGTAAATCTCATGAAACATAAGTAGTGAATTTTCAGGACATATGTGAATGAAGTATATATATATATATATATATACATATATATAAAGTATATCTCATGTGACTAAGTTCTGTGTATATGGATGTTATGAACTATGACTATGCATTATGTCATGTGAAAGTTTATGTTGGACATTGTGTGTTATGTGTATGTGTATACGGTTGGGCTTCGATATCCTTGGTCTCACGTTGCTGCATGCACAAGGCCAGTGTGTTGTGGTCGTTGAGTTGCTGAGGAATCGACTGACTTCCGACTTTGTGTGATTATAATATGGTTGGGCTTCAATATTCTTAGTCTCATGTTGCTGCACGCAAGGTAATCAAGATCGAAATCTTGTACAGAATCGGAAAGGCTAGTGAGATCGAATCGCATGATCGAATAGTAGGAATTTAAGATCCTGTGCAATTTTAAAGTATAAATATAAAAAATATTTATATAATTTTCTAATATAAAAAATATTTAAAAATAAATATAATTTATTAAAATATCAAAATATTTCCATAAAACATCTCATATTTTCATAAATTTATCAGTTATTTCCACAAAAAAATTTGAATATCAAAATATTGAGAAAAAAAATCTAGTGTTAAGATATTAAGATCTTGATTTTCAAATCTTGTACGATCTTGTATGATCATGTGCGATTTTGTAAGATCTTAAGGTGCAAGATCTAGATCCTAAGAAATCATGATGCAAAAAATATCCTACATAAGATCTTGCTTGTTTTTGTTATCAAGATCTAGATCTTGTGCGATCTTACGAGCAAAATCTAGATTTTGATTACCATGGCTACACGCACAAGACCAATGCGTTCTTGTCATTGAGTTGCTGAGAAATCGATTGGCTTTCGACCTTTGTGTAAACATGGTTTTAATGTAATGTGTGATCGTACTTTTATGTATGTGGATTATTAATGATTGCTAGTGAAGGGACATGACTAAAGGTTAAATGATATGAATGATTTTCCTTGCGTTGTACAGAATAAATAAGAAGTATATTGTTGGTAGTCTATTAAGAGTCACTCTATATATATATGTGTGTGTCAAATTTTGTTGCATGAAACTATATTTTATATCATCGGTTTCTTTAGCTTTGTAGTATCCCTGTCTTGTGTTTGTGGCTAGGTAGGGTTTATGGTGAATCTCGCGGTTTAGACTCACTCCCTCATAGTTTCAGGTATGGTGGATCTCGCTACCAAGAGGCGTATGTGCACGAAGACCTCCCCTTTGTTTGGGGTAGGGTATCATATTAGACAGAACTAATTATTTATGTAAGAAATTAGGGAATTCTAGAAAGACTCTGTAATCAGGTAAGTTACGCTACGTTGTATAAATGAAATTCTGAGAAATGTTTATAAATGAAATTGTTTAAGTATGGTATTAATGTATGTAATTCTGATTATATGAGATGAATTACCATATTCTAAGAGGGTGATATGTAGAAAGTTAGGCTTACAACAGTGTGATCAATGCATTGTTTGTGCCAGTCATGATCCTAGTTTAGGGTTCGTGACAAATACTAATATTGAATGATAATTGCCGGTAAGAGGCATGAGTATTGCACGACAGTTGTTGGTGAATGGCAAGAATATTGTGTGACATTAGCTGGTAAGCAGCATGGACATTGTATGAGAATTGTCGGTGAGTGGCAAGGATACTTAGCACTGAGGTTGCCAGTGAGTGGCAAACCTTTCTTGATCTAGCATAGTATGATGAATTAGTTTCATACCTCTAGCGAGTTTCCATTTGTTGAAACCTTCCATTTGGGGTTTGACGGACAACTAGATCACCTTGTGCTAGGGGCCCTGAGAATATGTAACCATGATGATTGGCAGAATGTAGCTTTATAAACTTGTTTGGTAATGTTATTACTTATTGAATCTAGTACTAACCCCTCTGTGGTTTGACATTTTCATATACAAGTATAGGCGAGGAGTACCGCTTGAGGAGTAATGGGCTCAATGTCTACCCTTCTCTTTGGTGGTCCTATGTTTATTCTTTGTTCAGTATGTCTAGTATGCTATGTAGTCGCATAGGTCACCTAGGAGTGGTTGGTTGTTAAATATGTTGATATAAAAAATCTTTTACATGGAAAGACTTTCTTTCTTGAAATGCGGATTGAGTTATTTATAATTTAGAGAACATACAAGTTATGTGAGTCATGGATTGTATGTGGTGTTAGGCTTATGCGGGAGGGTAGGTTCTTGGTTACAGTGCTGGTCACATGCTTGGGTTTTTGGGGCATGATAGACATTATCATTCAAAATCCTTTTTATCGACCCTATAGACAATTATCCTATATCTCAGTATAATTTAACCTATAGTAATTGAATCTATTAGACGTTATTTACTTATAAATCCGTCGACCCTATAAATAAATCATAAGTTCAATTTTACAAATAATAAGTTTGTAAAAAGCTTTAAGTTTATATTCAATCATATAAATTTAAGAGAATCAAATAGAAGAAAAAGAGAATAATTTATTCCACAAAACAAAAATAAAGTAGTTTCATCTATCCCTAAAACTACTAACTAATCATAATAGAATAAGAAAACATATCTTAACTCGTAAATATAGCTTACTTAGAAAGTATTCTAAGTGAAACTAATTAATTGCTTAGGGATAATTAAACTAGGTGGCCTTAGGGGGTATTTATGGGCTTACAATAGGAGGAAATCTAGTCCTAATAGGATTAAAAATCCTCAATTTTGTATCCTTGTGGGTTAAGTTTCCATTGGCGGTAAGGCTTTAGTCTTTAACGCTAAGGCACCATTTCAACCTTCTATAATGCGGATTGGGTGCCTCTACTCTTCAAGTATGAAGAGCAAAGTACTCTTCAGCATCTGGACCATCAAATGAGTTCATCCAACGGTCTAGATTTTCTCAAATAATATTTATTTATTTTGTAGTTATAAAAAATTTTTAAAATATTTTTTTAAATAAATTTTGAAAGATATATTTTTTTGTAATTTTTTAAATTTAAAAAATATTAATATTTTAAAATTTATTAATGAATATTATTTAGGAAGATTTAGATTGTCGATGAATTTATCTGACGATTTAGATATTGAAAAGCACTCTATTCTTCATACTTGAAGAGCAAAGGCCCCAATCCATATAATGCTAACAATTTTGCTTCTAACTCTTACTGCTGATGCATTGGCTCATCTTCCATGTTATAATTTATGATTTTATGGGCTCTTCCTTTTCGGACTTCAGTTTTTTGGGTTTTTCTTTTTCTTTTTAGCTAATTATTGGGCTTAGATTATATGCAAAAATCAAACCTTCGTAAGATTTATCATTAAAAAATCTAATTTACTTTAAATTTCATTTAATTTCACTGAAATTGCATATCATGTTTTTATTTTTGAAAGAGTTGAATTTCCATTAATTTATTTAACAAATCACCCCAAAATTAATTATTTTATTTCATTTTAAGAGCATTTTGATATAAAAATAACTCTAAAAATTAGAGTTATCACTTTACTGCGTGGCAAGTTAAGCCTCATGTATAGACTGGCTTTGGATGATATTATCAATATTTCATGAATAAATTATTGGTTTAGTCTTTGAAAATTCTCAGTTATTTTATTTAGTCCTTAAAAAATTATGTATCTTTATTTAGTATTTTAGATATTGTAATTGTCTCAATTTTTTCCCGCTATTAATTATTAAAATGACTTTGGTCAACAAAAACATGAATGATAAATGTTGAGATTTAACAACAAAAAAATCAAATTAAAGTAAATATAATTTTTTAAAAATTAAATCGAAACATATAATCTTTTAAAAATTAAATTAAAACAAATGTATTTAAATCCAAAATTTAGTAATTTACTCATCTTTCAAATTGAGACATTTAGGGTCTGTTTGGTTTATGAAAACATTTCTTATTTTTATTTTCAATTTTCATTTTCTGAAATGCATTTATTAAAATATTGAAAACATGTTTTTAGTGTTTTCAAATTTAGGCATATTTTAATAAATATTTTTAAAAAAATGTTTTCAATTAACTCAACTAAACGCATTTTTAAGTCTATTTTATGTTTTCAATAACAATAAAAACAGGAAATATTCAAACCAAACAGTTAATTTTTTATGGAAATGATATTTGAATTTTGAATCCAATATAAGAATTCAACTCTGTTTTTTAGTGGGCCCTCACATATCTACATCTAACCGAGTAGGGAGTTGGTTCATTTGAAATATGTTAGCTATCCCACTCTCCACTTGCTCTTTAATGATAAATCTTACTAATGTTTGATTTTTACAGATAATCTAAGCCCAATAATTAGCTAAACCTTTTACCCAAAAAGAAAGGATGAAAAAATAAAACTTACCCAGATTGTGTTTAATTTCATATCAAAAAGTGGAGAGTAATTTATTTAACGTGCATCAAGAAAATTTCACCCAGAATAATTTCTGAGAATATCTATGTGCCATAGAATACGTCGGATTTTACATTTTGTTTGTTTTCTTAATTCTTTCATACAATTTTATAAAAACATTTGTAGTATTTTTATCTGACCAGTTCAAATTTGAAAGGCATTATCTATGTTTAGCAATACTAAATTGTGTGCTTCTTTTAACAAATCTTGCATGTTAAGATATGATGGAGGTGAATCTATGGAACGTGGGGAATTTATAGTATTTGAAAAGAATAGCTAAAGAAGATGAAGATAAAGCTAAAAGAATATTCAATTATAATATGATATTTAAACTGTTTTATATAGTATAGTATTTTAAATTTACATGATAAGAGATTTATTGCATTGGCTACTAATAGATCAAGAGATTGTTTGTAATTTAAAAAGAAAAACAATGAGAGAGAGAGAAAATCAGAAAGGACAGACAAATATATAAAGTAAATAGTTCTTTTCTTAAAAGCTATCGCAAAGCAAAAATGATTTCGCTAATAAGTTATTTAATGATAGATAAATTGATTCATAACAAGATTCTTGTAATTTTTTGAGGAAAGGAAAAGTGTAAGTTTGGATGGTCCAGCATAACACATATAACCATGTTTTTTAATCCTAGTTAAGTTGGATAAGTTGTCCCAAATAATTATTTAGGTACAGTTTGTAAAATTAAACACTAAGGTGATACGGCGTGGCAATATATATGTTTAAGATACCACATACACTGATTTATTCTGCAAAAGCCAAGTGTTTTCCAAGCAAAAAGGGAATTATTTTTATTTCATATTAAAACGAAAATTTAAAGGAAATCAGATAGTAGCAGCTTTTTACCAAAAGAAAACCATTTTCTTTTTTACCTTTGAAACCACTTTTCAAATAATAGGATACAAGGAAAATTACTGGGGATTTGAATCTTATACTTGTTTATTTTTTTAGTAACAGTTTTAATTATTGTTAAAATTTAGTAACAGCTTTATTTTACCAATAATTAAAACTGTTGCTAAAAAGATAAATATTAATAAAGATAAGTATATATATATATATATATATCTTAAAGATTGCTATATGATTTACTTTTTTATTTACTTTTGAAAATAATAAGTTGGAAAAATAGAAGAGGTAATCTTTCATACTACCAAACTACAAAATAATATGTTTTCAAATTAATTAGTATGAAATGCTATTATTTTTGTGTAAAATATTTTACAAAATGTTTAAGAAAACCTAAAGCCAATTCACCGTTTTACGAAATAAAAGATAAGTTTTCTTTTTAAAATAAAGAGGGAACCCAAAATGAACTTTGGAATCGCTGTTACATTGAATTCAATCATAGAAGAATTTAGAAATAAAAGAAAAAATGGCTCAAAAATATTAGTAAAAATATTGAAAAGGCCCAAATCCGAGTTATGGCCTATGTGAGCCGTCCGTCCAACCAAAGTGTTGCAAGAATTGAGGCAGTCAATAAACGGCAGCGACCGACCATATTTCCAGAAAACACAGAATGGTGGAATGCATCTGACACGTGTCAATGTTTCAAAGCCCAACAGCTTTGTGCAAAAAAGATGTTTGCGGCTGCGTGAGTGTTTACTGTTTACGTCGGTCACTCCACTCATCACCCGACCCACTCCAATTAGTCGGCTCCCACCGCTAACTCTCATCCATTGCTTTTTAGAAGAAATCATTTCGTTAACAAATTTTGTTGAAATGAAATTCCCTCAATGGCAAAAGACTCCAATATTTTTGAATTCGGCTCTCCTCCAGATGCTAGAGAAGACAGTATTTTTTAAAATCACATCTAGACTGTTCATTATATAATTAAAAAAATATAAGATTAATTTAGACCAAATTTAGTTCTTAAGAATACTGTTCCCTCAAACACGTGAGAGGGAGTCGGATTCAATATTTTCTCAAAAAAATTATTTAGACATGAGCTAATTTCTGTTAGGCTCCGATTGTCTGGTTAAGAATTAAAATTTGGTGTTTGTTTTATTATAAAAAAGTGAATTTTTTAAACAAATTTCAAAGGTGAGTGAACATTTTATTGTTATTTTTGTTCAACTTCCTATCATCATTATCCAACTTATGGACCAACATAATAATAATCATCTCATGATAAGTCTGCTATAATCCAAATTAAGTTTGGTAAATATTCAAAGCTAAACTCGAGCTCAAATATAAATATTTTTATTTAATTTTGATCTACGTGAAATTTTGAAATGAGATGAGCTTTGAGTTTGCAATGCTATTCTTGATTCATATTTCGTACCCACGTAACAAATTTGAATATGAATCGACCAATTCAAGTTTAAATTTTGAAAAATGAAAATTTTTAAATTTCAATCCAAACATAAATTTAGATAATTGTAGTTGAACTAAATAAATAAAAATAAAATAAAACAAAAGTTAAAAAAAATGAGCCACGGACTCGAGCTTAATTGAATTTGAACTAAAAAAACTAAAAAACTCTCATTCATTTAATTAGAGTAAGTGATAATTGATTAATTGCCTAGATTTCACCTGTATTTTGAATTTAATTCAGAATATATACAAATAAATTCAAAAAATATATAAATTAATTTATCATAATATAAGTTAAAACGTAAGCAAAATCTAAACCGTTGATCTAATTACAACTGACTCTAATCGAAATAATGAAATTTTTATTTTACTTCTCATGTTTTCTTATCTTTTTTTTTTGGGATTCCTCCTGTTCATTAAAAAAAAAGTTGGTAACATGTGAGCTATTAACTCACCATAAAGGTAAGTGAAAGAAAAACATTGTGTGTTGGTATTATTAACTTAATTATATATTTAAATAAAATTAAAACATTTTAATTGCCTTGAATGATTTGATGATCAACCAAACGATATCAAACCATCTTATGTGGAATCTATTTTTTCTCATAGTGGTAAATTGGTTGGAAATACTCCGTCTTTCAAACTTACAAGTACGTTGTGACATCAAGCACATATATAGACGTATTGATTAATTGCACACATTTGATTCAAGTGACAAGTATAATGTAATTCCTGTGGAATTTTGACTTCAACTCGTACATGTGGTGTGTGAATTTATGTGTGTATGTATGATATGTAAGGACTAATTTGAAATAAATCAAAAATTTTAAATGTTACAAAAAATGAAATTTTACATGGAATTCAGTCCATGTAGGATATATTTTTTGTTTTTGTTAATTGTGAATTGTTGGTCGCAAGAAATATATTAATATGACTATGTGTCCTATGAATGACTGAACTGAATTAAAATAAAAGTTTTGATTTTTTTTCATGAAAAAATAGAATTTTTTTTTGTGATCTTGAGCTATATGCGATAATGTTTTTGGTCATGAAATCTATGGAAAAATTGTGATAAACGTTGGAAGTGTGCACGTGTTTTATTAAGACATTTCCATTAATGCCCTTGGACGATCCTTCTCTCCCTTCTCCCCTGGAAAATTTTGCCATTAAATGTGTGTACTATAATCCGTGGTGTTCTGTATACATGAACCAGTAAGGAAATTACATATATATATATATATAATTAATGCATGTCTCAATCAAATTATTTAATTTTCGTCATCACATAAATAAATTCTTAAAAAAACTCATGCTTGCGGATATTGCATTGCAAAATGTTTTATTTGTAAAAATAAAACTTGATAAATAGTTATCATTACTTTTAAATTTAAATAAAAATTTAAAAGACCTGACATCGTTAAACTAGTAGAGATTTAAGAACAATCAATATTATAGTATGTAAATTTATATAGTATTAAAAATTAATAGAATAAATAATAATTAAATTTTTATGTCTAAGATAGGTTATTTTTGATATATGCATATATATATATATATATATATATATATTAAAACGCTAAAAATATATAAATGTAAATAAATTAAATTTTTTGTAAAATGGCATATAAATAACATTCACACAAAGAATCATAGTTTTATAAACTGGTTCGGTTATTGGCTAGGCTGGTCATCAGGTCACTGATTAAATTATTAGGTTACTGGGTTAATTGTTGATATATATATATATATATATATTTGTATATATGCTCATAAATAAATATTAAAATAAGTATTTATATGCAAATTTTACAATCAAAATATCTTTAAAAATATATCTTAAAGTAATTTAACACACAAATATCATATTTAATAAATAAATATAATTTTTTATATTTATATTATTAAATTGTAAAAATAAAATTAAAAGTAATTTATTTTTTAATACCTAAGTTACTAACACTGTTCAACTTTTATAATTTAAAATTATTTTAGATAATATAATGATATAATATATAAAATAATAACATCTCATATTTCATTGTACTATTATTATATCTATATATATTTTTTGACATACTTATATGATAATTATAATTTACTTTTTTATGGTTAAAATGTTATTTTTATCTATGAGTACTAGGTTAAAATTTGAAAAAAAAAAAATTTCAAACTCGAGTTAAACTCAGTCACTAAGTCTTAACCGAGTTGATTACATTCTAGTCTAATAACATAATCTGAATCAACTCAAATAGATCAGTTGAGGTCCAAAAACTATGTAAAGAATACTGTATTAACACAAATGATATGTATTAAACAAAAAAAATGAGGAATTTGCAAAAAAAAATTAGTATAACTATTTACCTACTCTGTTTGACTGATTCAAACAATCTTTTGCAGATTCATTATTTAAAAAAAATAAAAAATCAAATCAATCAATCGATCCACTTCTTCTTTCCATACTTTTAGAAGAAATGTTTTTACACAAATATTATTGAAGCCAGTTTCAACTTTCAACAATATTCTAAATTTCGTTATTAGAAATAAGCTGACCACCCTTCTGTTTGATGTCATTGTACAAAAATATATCTAAATTAAAAATAAATATTCTTAATTCTATAATTACTCCCCAAGCAAATTTTCAACCCATGCTAATCAATGATATTAATAAAAGGTAAATACGATTAATTTTAGTTTTTTATGCAATTTAAAACACTAAACAAATCTAATTTATTAATAGAAACTCGTGGTATTAATCAGCAAGTTGTAAAATTTTAAAGATGAAACTAGCCCGTGAATGTAGATAAATCCATGGAGATTCTTTGGCAGAAAAAAAATGACAAAGCAAGAAAAATAAAATAACGAAAAAAAAATTATATGAAAAAGAAGGGAGTGGGAGGGAGGTGGTGTGGTGCGGCAAAATCAGTTGGTGGAGGTCAAAGTCGGTGAAAGCGAAAACCAAACCAAATTCTTAGGGCCAATTTAAGAAAAACTAATATTCACGTAGACATAATAATACACAAATATAATATAGGTGCGATCACACTGAATAATATATAAATTAATAATTTATGTATTAAAGGTCTGTTAATTTTTAATATTTTTAATACAAAATTAAATTGTAATATTTTTTTAATATTTTAAAAAATAATAAAAATAATAAAAAATAAAATAAATTATTGATTTAGTTTTTAAAATGTTATAATTGTCTTAATCTGATTATTAAAAATAAAGAATTTTAATTTAGTCTTTAAAAGTTTATATTTATTTCAATTTAATCACATTCATCAGCAAAATTTATCATTGTTAAAGGTTATTTTAACAAATAGAATGATAAGATTGAAACAAAGACAATCTTTTAAAAATTAAATTAAATATTTAATTTTTTAAGAATTAAATTAAAATAATTATACTAACTAATAATGATTGAGTTTAGTAGAAAAACTATCATCTCTATTGAAAGAAATATTTAAATTTAATGTTTGACAATATTTTAAATAAAATTGTTTTCAATAAAAAATACTTGCAAGAAAGAAAAAGCTCCAATTTTTTAAACATAATAGTACTTATACAATTTAAAATGTCTACTGTATCGAAATAATTGAATAATTATAAATACATGACCACAATATGATCCTAGTTTTGTAATACCACCGCTTCTTAGTCGGTCCGAATGTCGCTGAGTGCCAAATTGCAGTAATTAAATGCACTAATTTTTGTTCTATGAGTTCCAAGTTTCAAGTTTAACCAAAAAATCAATAAATTGGTTAGATCTCTAATTTAGTTTGAATTAATAGATTGGTAAGTATTTAAATCAGTAAAAAATCAATTGAATCGTTAAAATAAACTGATTTAACTGATTTAACCAGTTTAATTATTTTAAATTTTTTAAATTTTTATTGAATATTATTATATATTTTTAAAAAATTTTAAAAATTTAAACAATTAAAAAAAAAATAAGATTAATATAAATATATATTTGTAATATATCTAAAATATTTTAATATTTGATATTACATATCATATATTTTAATATCTATAACATATATATTAATTATTTATTTTAACAGTCTAAGTACTACCAATTCAATTAACATTTAATTACCATATAATTATTAACCCTTGATTCCATGTATCAACGGATTCAATAAAAAGTAATTAGTTCCAACCGTATATACGGACCGGGATCCCTTGTCATATGGGAGGGTCCTTGTATTTATTTTTCTAAAATATTTTTAATGTGTTTCATTTCAGTAATGTGATCCCTCCGCCCATTTATACCTCCTCCTCACTCCTGTCCACTCACTCAGTCGCATCCTTTCCTTCCTCTGTTTCTGAGAAGTCTGGTTCTTTTGTTGCGTCTCTTCTTTTCTTGAGGAATTATTATGGCTAAGAACATTGAGGGATCATTCACAACGAAGGACTACCATGACCCACCGCCGGCTCCGCTGATAGACGCGGAGGAGCTCGGGAAGTGGTCGTTCTATAGGGCTGTGATAGCAGAATTCATAGCCACTCTGCTTTTCCTCTACATCACCGTGCTCACTGTGATTGGGTACAAGAGACAGACTGATCTCGACGCCGGAGGCGACGCTTGCGGTGGCGTTGGCATTCTCGGCATTGCTTGGGCCTTCGGAGGCATGATCTTCGTCCTCGTTTACTGCACCGCTGGAATTTCAGGTTGATTCACATCCCTCATCCTTCTGCCTCTGGCTTGTTTCATGTTTTGGGTTTCCCGGGAAATGTTCTAACGGGCTTTGTTGATGGCAGGAGGTCACATTAACCCAGCAGTGACATTTGGGCTGTTCCTGGCTCGGAAGGTGTCTCTGGTTCGAGCCATCATGTACATGGTGGCTCAGTGCTTGGGGGCGATCTGTGGAGTTGGGCTGGTGAAGGCCTTCCAAAAGGCTAACTACAACAAATACGGTGGTGGCGCCAACGAGCTCTCCCAAGGCTACACCATCGGCGTTGGCTTGGGTGCTGAGATCATCGGAACCTTCGTCTTAGTTTACACAGTCTTCTCTGCCACTGATCCCAAGAGGAGTGCTAGAGATTCCCATGTCCCCGTAAGTCCAGACTCTATCAATCTATTTCTCATTAATTACTTCCATTTTTCCTTCTTATAACCCTTTTATTTCTTTAATTGATGTGAACAAGAACAACGAATGAATTGTAAAACTAATGTGTGCACCTCTCTGCTTTTTCTGAAAAATCTCTTCATGCCCACAATTTTTTTTTGGTCAAACGAAAAAATTTTAGCTAGGTTTTAATTTTTTTTTACCTGAGACATATTTAAAGATAAAAAATTTCAAGAACTAATTTTTTTTTGGTTGTATCTGCTTTTAGAAATTTATTCAAAAAAAAAATTTTAGGAACCAATACTTTCTTTTTTTTTTTTTAAATAAGTCTTTGAAAACAGAAACAAAGAAAAAAAACATTGTGACCTATCTAAAATTTTTTTCTTTAAATAAATCCTTGAAAACAGGCATAAAAAAAAATGCATTGAGACCTATAAGTCTTTTTTTTTTTCAAATAGATCACTGAAAGTATATAAAAGAAAAAAGAAAACACAAGAAGAGTCTCTTCAGAAAAAGCATAAAAACCTAAGGCAAAACTAATAAAAGTCAGATCTAGCAAAAAAGAATTAATTTTTAATAGGAAGAGGTACTCTCATTCAGTAGTGTTTTGAATATGATTGTTTCCAATAAATATTACATATGAAAAAAAAAAACTGTAACGAAATTGGAAACTAACAATTCTGATCTGATTGCATTATGGCCTTTCGTACTGGGAGTTTCAGTTAGGCTTATTTGTTTGATTGAAAAATGCATCTATAAAATTTTTCGTCTCTTAATCTTGTTCATAATATAAAATTTTCATCGATTGATTTTTTTTCTTCAGTTTTATAAGAAAAGAATCCTTAAAATTAAATGAAGAAATTATTTTTATTTTTAATTAAGTCTATTGTTATAAGTTTATTACTGTTACTACAATAAATAAAATCTTTTCTATGACTTTTTTTTTCAAAGAAAATTTTTGAAAATAATTTTTTTAATTTCATTTTGTCACTAACAAATGAAATTTAAAACAAATAGAATTAATACTACCAAGCTCGTAGCTCAGGTAGTATGCAATTAAAATATTATGGATTAGAGGTTAGAGTTCAAACTCTCTTATCATCGAACAAAAAAATAAAAAAAATTAATAGGTTGCATTAGAATTTTGAAAGTACTTAATGTTCTTTTGGATGGATTATCTAGAAGGTGTTGCTTTGTTTTGATAAATTTTGTTAATATAATAACAATCTGAACCAGACCAACCTTTAAAAATCAGTTATAATTTTTATCCGACAGGGTTCTTTGAGATTGATAGCTTATTTATGCTTTTCACCACAATTTCTTAAGGCTTCAAACTGAAGAGAGGATTAGGTAGGTCAGGCTGTGTTCGATGTTTATTTATTTCCACTATTATTTATGCTTTACCACATTTTCTTAAGGCTTCAAACTCAAGGAAGGACTAGGTAGGCCAGGCAGTGTTCAACGTTTGTTATTTTATTTCCACTATTATTCTCATTTGCTTTTGTTTCTGGGTCCCTTTCTATTTCAAGTTTTGACTTATTCAATTATTTTATTTGCTTCCCCAACATGAAAGTGGGCAACCTTTCATCTGGGCCTAAATTAGATCTTGGCCACACATATTAGATTCAACGTAGCATCACCAGGTGGTAATGCTATTTATCACTCTTTACAGAACCAGCCAGTTGATTTGGTTTTTGTAAAAAATAATAATAATAATAAATAAATAATTAAAGAAAAAATTTATTATTTACAAAATATAATTATTTTTTATACTATATGAGATTTAACAGTTTTTTATTTTTTAATTCTTTTCTATCATGTTATATATTTTTTTAATTACTTTTTTATAATAACATTATTTTTGTCACAAAAACATATAAGAGAATAAGAAAAAAAATTTGAAAAATAGTTACACACACACATATATATATAATAATATAAGTTAACAAAGATTAAGTTTGAAAATGTTTATCAATTTATTATATTATATATTTTTAATATATAAAACTATATATATATATTTATTTATTTAATTATTACCGGTTCGATCTCAGTTTAATCATAGTCAGACCAGTGAATCGTGAACCAATACTTCTACCAATTCAATGACATGTCCGATTTTTAAAACTTTGATATTTATGGATTGGGTTCCTCTAATTATTATTATTTAATATCTATCCTTTTCACTTCCACACAATGTGTCTCCCTCTCTCCAAAATTGACACACTCAGGTTTTCTGTTTAAATTTAGAGAATCCAAATTCCAATTTCCTTCACTAAAATTGTCTAATGGATATTTTTCGTAGTGGAGGCTAGTTTTAATGGCCATCTTATGAATAAAATCATCAAAAAATTCTTTTTCATCCTGAAAAAAGTGGATTCTACTTTAGTCAATGTCTTCGATGCTTTGCTCTCTTTTCTTTTTTTCACCTTCAATGCTAATCCTATCTTTAGCCGAGGGTGGGAGACTTGAAGTTGACAAGGTCCAAAAATAATGTTCTCATAAATTTCTCTGTATGAATATTTCGTGGGAATTTCTAGCGTCGTCTCATTTGTCAATATCAGCTTGGGATTCTGTAATAATAAAAGGAGTTATGGGCTGCACATGCATGTATGCCTAGCATATGAAAATGCCCCCCCAATTGTTTACTTTATCAATTCCAAATTTGCTTTATTAGTTTGGATTCATATCCTTGGCATATATATATATATATATATATAGATAGAGATAGAGAGACAGAGACACAGAGACCAAATATATATATAGAGAGAGAGAGACCAAAACAGATACCTTTTTGTTTCAAGTGAGTCCTTCATAAATTTTTACTCTTAATTTGATTCCTTCTAGATTGATATATTATCAATTCAGTCCGTCATAGATTTTCATTCTCAATATGTTCCCTCACAAATTAATATGTTATTAATTTAGTCCTCACATATTTACATTTTCAATTTGGTCCCTCATAAATTTATATGTTATCAATCTAGTCCTTTCATCAAAAGTTGTGACATCAAAAGTTATGGTAAGCAAAAAAAGAGACTAAATTGATAATATATCAATTTGTGAACAATCAAGATGAGAATGAAAATAAGTGAGGGACTAAATTGATAACATATCAATCTATGAGAGTCTAAATTGAGAATAAAAATTTTGAGGGACTGAATTCGTAAAATATCTATTTGTAAAGGATCAAATGGAGAATAAAAATCTATGAACGACTAAATTAAAAAAAAGAGCATATATGAGAGATCAAAATAGGATTTTAGTCTATATATATATATATATATATATACACATATGCTTCTTTCCTACTGTTTCTGCCTGATTCAAATATACAAGTTTCTCATTAATTATACTTTATTACTCTGCAATTGAAGGTCTTGGCTCCACTTCCCATCGGATTTGCTGTGTTCATGGTTCACTTGGCCACCATCCCAGTCACCGGCACCGGCATTAACCCGGCTAGGAGCCTTGGAGCTGCTGTTATTTACAACCAACAGAAAGCCTGGCATGACCATGTGAGCACTCTTAACTCTCATCTACATTTAGATGTATTGGTAGTGTTAGATTGATGAATTGGATGTTCTCATCTAATGCCTAATATCCCTCCTTGCTAAAGGAGCAGTATCACATTCAAAATGTGACGTGCTCTAATTATTCCCTTTCATTCTTTAATGCTGACCCTAAGTTTTTATAAATTTTTAAGAAATGCCTGGAAAAAAAAATGTATCTACAGGTAAGCTTGTATAATAGCCTGGGCAGGCCCACTTCAGCCCAAGACATGTATGATCAATAGTAAGTATGAGTTGGATTAGATCGAGCCTTATATAACTCATGGTTAAAAGATTTTGACTCATCTTAACCTATCATGGGCCATGAGCTGGCTCCATGAACCTATTTATCATGTCTAAAAAACGTATTTTTAGTTATTTTAATGATAAAAATTAGACATTGGAATAATTAAATTTCAAAAGATTAAATCAAACTTTTAAAAAAATATATTAAACCTTGAAATATGCTAATTTTCATTTTTAAAATATAATTTTAATTATTTTGAATAACAAAAATTAGATATTAAAATTATGAAACTTAAAAAAAAAATAGAACTAAACTTCAAAAAAATAGAACTTAACTTTTAAAAAGATAAACTAAAGCTTAAAATATAAAAAATAAAAAAATCACAAGGGTCAGCCCACTCCAATCCATCTAAGCCCTTTAGATTAGCCGAGCTAAAAACTTTTCTTTAAAATAGGTTATTAAATTATTGGCTTAGCTTATCTCATTTATAGAGTTGGGTTGGGCTTATTCATAAATTGGGATGAATTTTCCCTAATATAACAACTTTGTCTGATATGATGTTTCATTATTGTGTGTGCAGTGGCTCTTCTGGGCGGGACCATTCATTGGGGCAGCCATTGCAGCGTTCTACCACCAGTTCATCTTGAGGGCCGGAGCAGCTAAAGCCCTTGGATCATTCAGGAGCAACCCCACTGTTTGAATTAATGGAAGCAAGTTGATTGATGAAAGGAGTTGATATTGTAAGGTTTCTCTGATATTACTTCTTCAAGGATGAACTACAAGAACGGTGTTGAAGATTAAGGATAACTGTAGATTAAAGTGTCCATCAAGGAGGGGAGCCTTTTCTAACACCCTTTTTGTCCTAGCAAGAACTTTAATTTAATTTTGATTCCTATTAGCGCGTCAGTGTTTCTGTTCGTTGTTCTCCTGTCTTCTTTTTACTCATTAGGTATTTATGAAAAAGTTTTATAAAAATAATTATTATGCTCTAACCCCGACATATATTGCACATTGTTTTGGAAATTATTGCACTTTCAAATTAATATAAAAAAGAGCTTCTAAGTTTATTTCAATTAGAGTCGTTAAAATAAGCTTGTTGGACTCTTAAAAATATATAAAATTGGATTAGAAATATTTCAACTTGTGTTTAAAAAATAGGCAATTCAGCCTGGCCCTAATAATAAATATGTAGCTTATATTAATTCTAATATTATTAGGGCCAAAGAAGGTAAGGGTCGGCAGGGCTAGGCCTTATATATATTATTAATGATTTATATATTTTTTTTAAAAAAATTTAACAATAGGTTGTAGTATAGTGTCATTCCTTTTTTTAATTAAACATAAATAAAATAAAAGTACAAGTATTGTCACGCCCCAACTTGAGATCGTGATTAGCATAGAGGTGAGATCTACACCATCACAGTAAGCCTAGCATCAACACATCACATCACGCAATACAAGTATAACAGTAAGATTTTCATGCAATAAGACATAAAGGTTATATGAAATAGCTTCATCAATTCATAAAATTTCCTTTCCATAATAAAATCGACAGAGTAAAACATTTTTAATACTTAATTAGCAAAAGTAAATAAGGAATAATTCCATAGTTCCTTCACATTAATCACAAAATCCCTAGATGTTCTATTCACTACATAGCGACACAACTTCAACCAAGACCGTTGCCACCAACTCAAAGCCAAAAAGGGTTATAAACTCGGAGGCTCTGCTACCCATCACATGAAGACTTGATAGCTACTTGTAATACTTGTGGTTTTGAAATGCTCGAAATGGAAATGTGCACCCTATTAGATTTTCGAGGGGAAATTTTTTCATTGCCATGAAGAAGGAAGCCATACGAGTGACCTTACTTTCTCCTATTTTGGTTGATGTGTTAACTCTACTTCACATGCTAATGTGGATTTGGGTTGGTATAAACCTCTTAAAATGAATAACTTAATGGGAAATTGTGTATAACTTTTACTCTATGTTCAATTATGCGTGTGAATGGGTCTTGGTTATGGATAAAGCCTTGGTAGTGAGAATTCATCTTGTGGCAGTTATGGTAGCCACTCATAGCATGAGAGCCCTAGTGTAGGGACTTAAGTGAAAAGGGAGTATGATTACGGTGAAAAGTCAATAGGTGTAATTGTGTGAACATTATGCACAGATATTATTGTTGTCTACAAGTTATCTTGTTATATGCCTTATTAAGCTTAAATGGTGAGGAAGGGAATGTGGAGAGAATGAGTGAATTAACCTAAATGTGGAGAATATGAGGTGAGGGACAAGGTGGGAATTTGAGTTTGTTTTTAAGAAAAAACAAAGTATTAAAGCTCCACTTTAGCCCTTAGTACCTCATGTCCGCCCCTCTTTTCATGTGCACGCTGCTCATCTTTCTCTCCTCTCCCTTTTACTTTTCAAGACTTCAACCCAATGCCCCACTTGGATTTTCGGTGAGAGTTCGGCTCCGGTGACTTCTTTTCAGTTTAAAGGACATGGATATGAGGTGAGTTTGCATTCTTTTCCTATCTTCTACATATTTTAGAGTTTGAGGAAGTTTAGGCTAAGTTGGTCTTGAATGGGAGTGTTTTGGTTTGGGTGTTATTTGTTGGAGGCGTTCTGGCAAGTGCACCAGTCGCACAAGTAATATAGTGTAAAAATGAGTAAAGAGTTATCGTCTCCACAGGGACTAACATGCTAAGTACTCCAGAAATTCAAACGCATTATTTAGGCAAACCAATTTTTGATTTTAGAATGCTCTAATTGAAAGTAAAATCAAATTGCAATAGAATCGAATGGAAATAATTCAAATAAAAGGCCTAGAGTTACTAATCCCCCTATTTCATTCTATGAATTGCTAATTCTTCCTAACACTTGTAATTCAGATCAATTATACACATTAATATTAGGTTTTCTAACGGTTTAAAGTGATTCTCCCGAACCTAAATTAAGCTACCCAACTCTACACAATCCCTTATGTGAGTTTGAGTCGAATTAATGTTAATCTAATCTAATTAAACGAGGTTAATTAATATTCCTAGTAATTAACAAGTAAAACCCCTAGGTTCTATCACTCGCCCTAATCATTCAGTGTTCTACCACCATCTCTCTCTCCCAAGTTCAATGAAGGCAACATACAGATCATAAAATGGCCAATTTTATAACAAGTTCAGGAAATATGAATGATAGGTATGTATTAAATTGACAAGAATCACAAGTTTCAAGAGAAAAACAAATCCTAATCTGAATTTGGGTTCATAGTAACCTTAGAACAGAAAATTAGCCACTCATGGCTCTAAAACTACATAAAGCAATAAAAGACTGAGCAAACTCCATGAATCTGAGGTTGGGTTGACGGAATTTGGGCTTGATCGGTTTCGGGAATGGATTCCTCCTTCTCCTTTAGCAGAAATCGGCGCCTCCCCTCTGTCTCCAACTCAGAATACCCCAAAAAATATGTTTTGACGTATTTAAATCAATGCAGGATTGCGAACCACCGCTATAGCGGTGGGAGGCAGAGAAGAAAGCTTAAAAATGAGTTTTTTAGGTTCTACCGCTATAGCGGTGAAGATCCATCGCTATAGCGGTGTCTGGTAGAGAAAAAGGCTCCAAAATCCTTTTTTTCAGCACTCCACCGCTATAGTGGTGGATCTTCACCCCTATAGCTGTGGGAGACAGCATTCACATCAGCATTTTCAAAATTTCAGCTCTAGCATTCCATCTTTTAACACGCATTTTTTACCAACTCAACCTACACCAAAAATAACAAATAAACCCATTAAATCGCATAAAAGAATCATGAAATCACTCCATTTATTAAAAGATCAAAGAAAACTAAAACTAATCTAAACTACTCAAAATATGAGCTAAGAATTACAAGACAACAAGAAAGAGATCAAAAGAGAGGGTATTTAGCATCAAAATGGCACTAAATTGAGAACTCAACATTATTCTTAATCCTTCCCCTAGCTATGTTGATGAATTTGGAACAAGAAATTTGTAAAAAATCATTTCAAAAGAGGGATTTTGAGTGGATTGAACTCTATGTCAAAATTTGAGAGAAAAGCTAGGTTTTAATGGAGAAAATAATGATTTAGGGTGGAATCTTTGAAAA
The DNA here is from genome assembly GCA_037074585.1 of Biancaea sappan. NCBI lineage: Eukaryota > Viridiplantae > Streptophyta > Magnoliopsida > Fabales > Fabaceae > Biancaea > Biancaea sappan. The sequence continues at coordinate 68,930,661 of CM073490.1, forward strand.
AACAACTTAGATTTCAAGTTTGGGGATGTTTTCTAACATATAAAATTGAAGTTTGATGGAAAGAATCATGTAAAATGGTCAAGGATTGAGTTAGTAATAAGAGAAAATCGAGAAGGGACCATTTTTCATGAATCTGGAGCTGCAGGTCTATTCCCACCGATGCAGTGTTGCCGCTAGCCCTTGCAATGGTGGAAAAGTGCAGGATTTACCATTGCAGCTCCAGAATTGAGGACTACAGTGCTAGTTCACATAATACTTTCTTGTTAATTTTCAAATAGTTATAACTCTCTTATTCGAACTCTAATTTTAGCAAATCTTATATTATTGGAAAGATCTTTGAGTCTAGTTTCTAATGATATAAGTTTTATTTGAAAATTCTTTACCATCTAGAAGTTATGACAAAAAAAAATGACCAAAGGTCAGAGTTGGTGTCAAGCATTTTCCTCTCTTGTGACATTGACATGTTTTTACATAGTTATCTCATAGGGATGAATTATTTGATGCATCTTCCACATCTTTTGAAGCTAGCCAAGGTGGATAAGCGTAGGTCGAACCAAAGGTGAGAGATGGATACCCCTTTTATGTTACTTGTGTAGCCTTATTAATTCTAATAATAATGAAACCCTCTTGGCATGTTTTGGAAAACTCAATTAGATGAATCTTTATATATATATACATAACTTAGTGAAGGATACCATTATGGGCCAACTTAAATATGAAGAGCTAACTCCACTATTATCTTGTTATGTGCTAAACTTATTCCCCTACTTGATTATAAGTTATATGTATGTATCGTGAAACACAAGGGGAGCTTGTGTGGCTTTCCTAGATATATTATACAGGTGACCTATATATTGTTTGTAAGTTGTAATCCTTTCTTATACCAACATTACCTCTTGTTGTGAATATCATTGATGAATGTTGTGTACTATATAAGAAGCTTGTATGGCTCTCTTGATAGAGATTGATTAGTGGTAGTATGATAAGTCCTTTATTTTGGTTAATTTAGGTAGTTTCTTTTGGGATTTTTCCTCTCCTTGATCCCTTCTTGATATCCTTTTGCATACTTTACCCTTTATTTTAGCTTATCTCTTTGTACATTTGTTTCTTTATTTTATCTTTTTTTAATCTATTTTCCCTTGCCTTTTAATGTTTTTGCTGTATATTCTTGTAGACTTTCTATTCTGGGCTGATGCTTGTTGGTGAGCTGATGAAATTCTGAAGCAAAGTGTTGATCTATTGCAAATCTAGTGGGTGCCAGTACATCAACTCTCTGTTCAAGCTTCAATACGTGGCGCCTCAGGCACTACATAGGGTGCCAGCCCTTGTTTTCTCTGTTTACCTATTTTCTGCTTGGATCCTAGGCGCCCCACTTCTGCACATGCATGATTTATGCTATATATAGTATTTCTACAGAAGTTTTTGGGATCTTTTGGTTGGAGGTGAAGGGAGCTCTACTAGGGCAAAAATGAAGGAGATTGGAGACCTCTTCTCTATTGAATTTGAAGCTTTTCTTCCTTTTTCTCCTTCCTCTTGATCATGTTTTGTTTTGTATTTGTTATGTTTTTCTTCCCCTTATTCATAATGTAATTAAACTCTAGGGTTTAGGGGATTGATGTATATTAACTTCCTTTGAAGTTTTGTTGTTGAATACTTGAATATAATTTCAGTTCTAATTATTGGAGTAGATTTACCATTTTATTTCCTTTTATGTGATTGCAATCATGTAACTTAGATGTATTTGGGATATATCTTGTCTAAGCTTGAAATAGTTAGATATGATTTTAGCCCTTGTAACTTCTACCGTGAACCAGGTTATTCTAGACATAGATAATCTTGTTTGCATGGTCTTATGAGTTCTCAAGCTTAAACTCCAAATCAAATAATTTGACTAAGACATTAGCTAATTGCTTTGGTAAGGAAGGTTTGTTTTACCAAGACAATGGGTTCAAATAATTTCGTGAACTTGACCAACTTTAAAAGGAATTTACAATTGTATGTAAGTATTCTTTAACGATTCAAAGATTAGTTTGTCTATGAATTAATCAGATTAAGAGTTAAGAAAGTCAATCCCCTATACTCGCTGTGTTATTATGTATTTCTTCGTTTATCGTTTAGTTAATTCCTTGTCATTAGTTTAGTTTACTTTCTATGAATTCTTTATCTTTTCCTCTGTCCAAATATAACTTAATCTAGTAAAATTGGTAATTGTTAAAAGTCAATCCATGAGAACGATAACTCTTTCTCTCATTTTCTACTTGTGTGAACTGATACACTAGTCGGGAAAGATCGCATCAAGTTTTTGGCATCGTTGCCAGGGATTGACGGTGTTTAACAATATTAGGAGTAGCTAGTAGGGTTGTAATTTGGACCTTAACTTTTCTGTGCATATTTATACTATAAATTTTACTCTTATACTTGTTCATACTTTTGTTTTTATTTACATTCTCTTTCTTACACATTCCTTTGGTTTATGCGAGCTACCATCGACTCAAGCTCATTAGTATTCTACCCGAAATTTGAAAGGTCAGATCGCAGAAGCCAAAAGTAAGCTTGACACGCTATATGAGCCAAACAAGCTCAACCTGCAACTAAGGTAGAAAACAATCAAAGCCCACCTGCTCCTCTACCTATGAGAACTCTCATGGATTACAATATCCCTTCTGTGGAGGGATGTGGTGTTGGCATAGATGAACAAACCAGGTAAAGTCCAGCTAAGGACTACAAACTTAGTACTCTTGGGAGGCAACCCAAGTTTCTTGCCCTTCTATCTTTTTTAATTTCGTTCTTAGTTTTATCTACAGTTTTAATTATTGTTTAGTTTAGTTTCTTTGTATTTATGTTCTGCATTTTAATTCTGATTGCCTTTGTTAATGGTTTATTTTTGTGCATAGCATTCTTTTTGGACCCATCCCCCTATTGGATTGCTATTAAGGATAATGTGTTGTTTAGGTTTGGGAGAGAAGATTTTACCATTGTTGATTGCTCTTGGATGCTTAGCTATCGTCTTCAATGAAACTAGGGTTTGTATTAATGTTAGCCATAGCTTGATAGGGTCTGTATCAATGCTAGATATAGTTTGATATAGACATGCCTTTGTAAATTCTTCCATTAATCAGGTTAAGAAGAGAGGTTTTAGGTTGTTACCTCTAAACTTTCTTTTTGTCCAAAGGAATGTCTTTGTTTTTCTCAGCCATATCTTAGGATTATTCTTGATAAATTGGAAAGTGCTTTACAGGTCTTATGTTATTCCATTTTCAATTAATTCCTTTCATGGTCATCTTGTTTAAAATTTACCTTAAAGTGGTTTTTTTTTTCAGAATTTCTAGATTTACTTGAGAAATTTCAAGCTTTTTAATTAAAGGTTGTCGACCCTCTCAATCTTCTTTAAGCACTCTTTCAAAATCTTGAAAATTTCTATCTCTTTTTATGAGAACTTTTTACTCAATTAAGGATTTCTTTCTCTAAAAAAAATAAGAAAAACAAAAAGCAAAACAATTTTAATTAAATAAAATAGAAGTGTGATTTAAGTTGAGGAAGTGTGTATGGATTAGGTGCACAACACTTGTTCTAACCAATGAATTATATTTCCTTAGCAAATAAGGGTGACGATTAAGGTGGTGTTGTGTGGATTTAGTGCACGGATAACTCTTTGTTTCTTAACCTCGCTTTTATTTCTTCTTGCATAGGTTGAGGGGGAGATGTGTGGATTAGGAGCACTATCTTCACTTCAATCACTTTTCTTAAAGTTCCTTTGTTTGAGAAGTTTTCCTTGAGAGCCGAATCGTCATGAAAAAGATATTTTCTTTTAAGTTTGCAAAGAGTAATTTGAGAAAGTAAGAGTGTTTGCAATTTTTCTTTAAAAAATTCTTGAAAACTATCATGTTCAATCTTTGAATTCTCAATTGCCCAATGCCAAGTTTGGTTTTACGAAGATGACTGTGTGAAATTGATTTGATTTGGTTTAATGTTTCATGTTGTTAAGCGCTTCTTCTCTATCTTGAAAAATTCGTAGGCTTAGTTTAGCTTAGTTTTTCAGTTAGTGCTTTGCTTGAGGACAAGCAAAAGTCTTGGTTTGGGAGAGTTGAGAAGTCCTTTATTTTGGTTAATTTTGGTATTTTTTATGGGCTTTTTCCTCTCCTTGATCCCTTCTTGCTATCCTTTTGCATGCTTTACCCTTTATTTTAGCTTATCTTTTTCTACATAGTTGTTTCTTTGTTTTATCTTGTTTTAATCTATTTTCCCTTACCTTTTAATGCTTTTGCTGTATATTCTTGTAGGCTTTCTATCCTGAGCTGATGCTTGTTAGTGAGCTGATGAAATTCTGAAGCAAAGTGCTGATCTGCTGTAAATTTGGTGAGCGCCATTACCTCAACTCTCTATCCAAGCTTCAATACGTGGTGCCTCAGGCGCCCCAGGCGCCACACAGGGCGCCCCAGGTGCCAGCCCTTGTTCTCTCTGTTTACCTATTTTTTGCTTGCGCCTAGGCACCCCGCTTTTGCACCTGCGTGATTTATGCTATATATAGTATTTATGCAGAAGTTTTTGGAATCTTTTGGTTGGAGGTGAAGGGAGCTCTGCTAGGGCAAAAATGAAGGAGATGAGAGACCTCTTCTCTACTGAGTTTGAAGCTTTTCTTCCTTTTTCTCCTTCCTCTTGATCATGTTTTGTTGTGGATTTGTTATGTTTTTCTTCCCCTTATTAATGTTGTAACTAAACTCTAGGGTTTATGGAATTAATGTATATTAACTTCCTTTGAAACTTTGTTGTTGAATACTTGAATATAATTTCAGTTCTAATTATTGGAGTAGATTTACTGTTTTATTTCCTTTTATGTGATTGCAATCATGTAACTTAGATATATTTGGGATATATCTTGTCTAAGTTAGGAATAGTTAGATATGATTTTAACCCTTGTAACTTCTACCATGAACCGGGTTATACTAGATATAGATAATCTTGTTTGCATGGTCTTATGAGTTCTCAAGCTTAAACTCTGAACCAAATAATTTGACGAAGATATTAGCTAATTATTTTGGTAAGGAAGGTTTGTTTCACCAAGACATTGGATTCAAATAATTTCGTGAACTTGACCAACTTTAAAAGGAATTTGCAATTGTATGTAAGTATTCTTTAACGATTCAAAGATTGGTTTGTCTATGAATTAATCGGATTAGGAGTTAAGAAAGTCAATCCCCTTTACCCGCTATGTTGTTATGTATTTCTTCATTTATAGTTTAGTTAATTCCTTGTCGTTAGCTTAGTTTACTTTCTGTGAATTCTCTATCTTTTCCTCTGTCCAAATATAACTTGATCTAATGAAATTAGTAATTATTAAAAGTCAATCCCTGAGGACGATAACTCTTTCTCTCACTTTATTACTTGTGCGACTCGATACACTTGTTGGAAAAGATCGCATCATAGTACAAGGAGCTGTGTGGCCCTCTCGCACTATGACTAAGGATATTACGAGAACCTATGTGATTCTCCTTGAGATGATTGTTGATGATATTATGAGAAACATGTGTGGTTCTCCCAAAGATGATTAATGATGATACTATGGGAAGCCTATGTGGCCGTCCTAGTAGAGAATAATGAGGACCTCAAGAGATAACCTATTTAGCTCAATGTGAACCCTTGTGTAGGGTTATGAGGACTCATGTTGTCACCACCCGAAATTGGAGCTTGAAGTTTTACCACTCCCATAATTGAAATCATGATCGGTGCAGACAGTATATTACTAACACCACCACAAGCCTAAATCTTTTTCTCATTTATCCTAGGTGGCCCATCTGATTATAGAGCATACTAGAGAAATAACATAAAAATAAAAAATAAAAATTACCTTACCCCTAATAATAGGGAGGCATCCTCTATCCTCACGCTCTCGATCTGCCTATTCTTCTGTACTTGTAACTGTGAGGGGGTGAGTCTAAACCAAAGACTCACATATGCTGGCCCTATATATATATATGTTAAATAAAATACATTGGAAACTCAATGGGTTTATTCCAGAGGTCCACCCTTTTGTTCCTAATTTCTGACATTCACCATAGGAATATTTACATCCTTGGGTTTACTAGCCAGTTCCCTCTCATGGGTCCACATTCCTGCATAATTCCGTTCTATATGCAATGCATTTATATAATAAAATGTGTTGACAACCAACAAACCACTTACACACAAATACAATGCAATCTATACAATAACCAGTTCACATTCCCAAATAGCCCCCACTATACACATCACGCATAATACATTTAATAATTAAATGTATATCAAATAATTTAAGAAAATAAATCCTAATATATATATATATACATGTACATACTCACACAGAGGAGAATTAGATCCCTTATCTAGATTTCATGCTCTCTCGGCTCCCGCTTTGTGTCTCAACCATCCCTATCAAGTAACTATGTAAAAACCTATCAATGTTACAAAATAGAGAAATTCTCTATCACTAATCTCGACCTTTGCTTACTCCTTTAGTCATAACTCTTAACTGGTAAAGAATTTCTAAATGAAACTTCTACCATTGGAAACTATACTCAAAGAGCTTTCCAACGATATAAAGTTTACTAAAAATAGAGTTCAGATGAAAGAGTTATGGTAATTTAAAGAAAGATCTAACTAAACACCATAACTTGACATCAACATAATGTCAGCATCTTTGGCACTTGGGCGCCATACCTTTTTCTTCCCTAAAATTCCTGCCACTTGGTGCCACAATCGTGACCCACGCTATTTCCTCTCGGTTTTTGTTCAGATCCGGCCAAATCTCCTATGTTTTTCATGATTTCTTCAATGTGTTTTCATCCTTGGTGTCTAAAGAGTATATAGACACCAAAACCCCCAATTTTCATCAACAATCCAACCCTTAATTATCAATTCTACCTTGAATGCCCTAAAACTCAAAAATAGGGAAAAGCTAAGGAAATAGGAATTCCTACCTCGATTCTTTGCTTCCTCTGCAATGGTTGGTCGTCGAAGACTCATCCTGTTGCTGGAGAACCATTTGTCAAAGCTCAGTGGAGAGGTTAGAGAGAAGGTGGAGACAAAGAAAGGAGAAAGAGTGAAAAGAGAGAGAGAGGAAATGAGGAAAAAGAGGTGGGGCCATCTATATATACTCGCCCATGGTAAAATTACTATTTTGTCCTCCGGTAGACCCCTGATCAGGACTGGTAAAAGAAAATTCATAATATCTCTATCTCGAGTATTTCCAAATCTTTGGTGCCCCACAATTTTTCTTATTTCATTTTAGTCTTTCCTTAGACTTAACTAGTCTCCTAGTTCCCTCGGTGCCACTAATACACTCCTCAATTCTCCACCACTCATTGTTCCACGCACCTTGGCATTTGTAAAACTCATGTTTTCCTTATTACGCAACGAAAAATTTCCCCTACCCTTAATTATTCCATAATAATTAAGTTTAAATAATACTCTATTACACTTGTGTGGCCCGATGTGAACCCTAATGTTGGGTATATGATGGCCTATATTGCCTAGTATGACATCCTTGTATAGGAAATGAGGAAATCGATGTAATTCGATGAATACTTATTATGTAGATTATGAACTATATATAAAGATTTGTGTGATGGTTTGATGTTTATAGTATGTGCATGCATTATATGCATCTGGTGGGATTATGTACAATTGTGGGGTTTTTATTAAATTGCGGTAGTCATATTATGTTGGCATCCTAAGCCTGTGTAGGTTTGTGATGTTCATGTGTAAGATGAGATTATGGTGGATGATAGGACTCTTCCTAAGGTACTTTTCTTATAAGTGGTACATGGTTTGTATTTTACTTTCAGTTGAATTTTCTCTCACTGAGTATCTTAATACTCAATCTATCTTTTTGTACCCTTGTAGGTTTTTGTATATCTAACGAGTCTATGTATGAGAAGTAGTGGAGCCTCCGAGTCTCCAGCCTTTCTGGCTTTAGGTTGACGGTTATGTATGGTGGTTTTGGGGTTGAGTCACTCTGTTGTTAGATAGAACACCTAAGATCTTTTATTGTTTTGATGATTGTGGTATGTCATGTATGTATTATTGTATAACTATATGATTTGGATTAACTCATGAATCTTATATGCTACCATGGAAAAGAGATTTCATGTTTATTCTAAACTATTTATTTTAGAAATTTCCACATTTTTCTGTGATGGATCATTCATGACATATTTTAGATTACGTTCTATGAGAACCACAAGCGAGATACCATATTATGTGTATGCTTCCGAGGCAACTGGAAATCTTGTCGGATAAATTTACTGAAGGAATCTATATATTTAGGCATATGTACATAGGTGCTTTTGGGGTTGAGTCATGAATAGATTAAGTGGTAAAGGAACCTATGTGTGGAAAGTATTTAAGCCACCCTAAGCTCCTTAAGTTTGCTTGCAATAGTAATTACCAGAACAACACAGATATGATGCCTTCCAAGGCTTTCTGTGAGAGACTCTATATTTTGGGTTTAAGTCATTGGGGCAAGTTATGCACATCCCTAACTGAGGGTAGTTATGGAGCTCCATAGTATATCAGAACTGTATAACAACTAGGGATCTCAGTTCTTATTTCGGTTCTGAGGAACGCGGGGCCTTGTGAGTGGTAATGTATATGCTTTGGTTTTCGATGGAAGCTAAGGAATGTTGCTTCTCACAGATTGATGTGACGCCTTTCAAGTCTTGTGATGAGTTTTTGAATTCAAGGGATCGAATTCTATTAGGGGGGAGAAGAAAGTAGTACCTGCCAATTTTGAGATCACATGATTGGCGATATTACGATATTAATAACGTTAATTGCCATTATTTAATCGCATTATCTTATAGCATTATTTTAGTGACGTTATTTTTAATACATTATTTTAATAGAATTAATTTGGTCAATCCAATTCTCCATATTTATTTTTATTCTTTTGAATATTATTTATGGGAATTGAGATAAATCATTAGACCAGGTATTTTAATATGAATAGCATTTTCTAAATATTGAGAAAAACAAGAGGAAGAGAAAATTTAATGAAATTAACATAATTATTGAGAAATAACTATATCGGAACTACTCGAGTTTGTGGCATCTGGGTACGGATATCAATAGGTCACCATTGACCCATTGAGGCTATAAAACCTCTTTTCCCTCTCTTTCTCCCTTATTTTTCACAATGAAGGCCATTGGAGGCTAGGAGGAGAAAATATTTTCTCTCAACTCCTTCAATCATTTTCTTTCATTTTTTTTTGGTGGATCTTCGCTTTCTGGTTCTCTAGACTTGTTGGAGCTTGGGTAAGCTTCCTCTTTCTTTTCTTTTTCCTTTTCCATCATTGTTGCCATTAATGGAGAAAAAAAGGTTTTTCTTAGTTTTTACTATAAAATTAGTTTTCTTTGCTTCTTTCTCTTACTTCTTGGTTGACGGTGCCATAGATAGTTGTTTTAAGGGAAAAGTTGGCTCTATGGCTTTGATTTTGTGTAAAAACCCATTTATGGGTAATTTTTGTAAAATTCGGAGAAATCGTGAATCAACTCTCTCGTTGCTTTAATAATTAATTTCCAACCTCCCTAAAGGTCCTAGAGACCATATTTGAGGCTTAGAAGCAAGTAGGAGAAGCAAGGGGTGAAAGAAGGAATTTTTGGAGATTTTTTAGAAGCCATTTCCATGCTTCCCTATTCTGCAGAACTCGGGGCGCCCAGGTGCCAAGGTTAGCGCCCATGTGAAAGTGTGAATCAAAGCTTCTAGCACCCAGGCACCCTAAAGATAGTCTTGAGTTAGGGCTTTTGGGTAGAGGACACAAGCTTCTTGGTGAGGACGCCCACCTTAGCACCTAGGCGCCTTAGAGGCAGAGAGAAATTGAGTTATTTTTAAGGGAAATGGGTTTTGGTGCTAAAAGATTTTGGTTCGGTTTTAGCTGGTTCCAGAAGATCCGTTGGCTGAGTTTCTCGGACTTCTTTCACAATAAATCCATGTCGACATCGAGGTGAGTGGGTGACCTTATTACTTATTTTTATTAAAAACTGCTCAAGTATAATATAAATCTCACTCACATTACAATTGAATTTAAATTCATTAAATTCCCTAATTAGTGGTATTAAGTAGATTAGAGAATTTTCTTGTGAAATCAAGGGTTCTTTTACGAATCATTTATAGGGATGTTATCAATTGTGTTTGGATTTGGGAAATGTATCTAAAATGCTGAGCTAATTTTAGTATGTGTTGTTATCTGTGTGCATTGTATATGAAATGGAATTGTGTGGGAATGTGGATCCACAAGATGGTATAGAGAGGCGGACCTCTGGAATAAACCCATTGAGTACTAAAAGTTCGAAGGAAAAAAATCTGGATTAGATCTCAATGTGGCAAGCACAAGAAAGTGTAGGAAAAACATTGCATATTGTTATTTGCATAAACATATCATGAGTGGGAACCGACTAGTAAACCCAAGGATGTGAATATTCTTGGGAAGAATGTCAAAAATTGGAAACAGAGGGGTAGACCTCTGAGATAAACTCGTTGAGTAATTATTATTCAAGGGAAAATTTCAGATTGGGTCTCAACGAGATAAGCATGGGAAAGTATGGGAAAACTTTGCATATTGTTACCCGTATATTCATAATCCATATGTGTGGTTATTTATGCTTATATTTGTTTTAGATGTGATTGATGTGGATTGTGACAGTGTGGACTGGCAAGGAAATAGTACATTACAGTCACAAAATCAGGTTCGCTTGTATTTATATATCTGTATATGCTTATACATGCTAGAGTAATTATTTAAATTATGGTTGTGATACTGGTATTTGTACTTATACTTTATTTTATTACACAGTCATTTACTCACTGAGTTTTTAATAAACTCATACTCTCTGTGGTTATATTTTTTAGATATAGCAGTTGAGGAGGATGGGAAAACCGCTGGAGTTTAACGGCTTAGAGATATATTTCATTTTTGTTGGAGGGTTCTTAATGAACTAATTTTTGGGCTATATGCCAATAGAAATGCTCTATAATCCTATAATCACCTAGGTCCTATTGTATTAGGAGATTTATTGATTATTGATTGTAATTTTGCTTTGTAAACTATGTAATTTACGTTTTACATAGTTGTGGATATTAAGATTGTTAAGGGAATTATGGGTTACCACTGAGGTACACCCTAAGATTTGTTATTTGTATGTTAAGTCACATGCCCATTTTTCGGGGTGTTACAGTGACACTACCCAAGGGACTTGTAAAGGGTATAGAAAAAGGGTTAGTATGGAAATACTCAGTGAGAAATAATTCAACCGAAAGTAAAATACAAATCATGTTTCGCTCACAGGGACATGACCTTAAGAAAGGTCCCATCCTCCATAACAATCCCATATCACACATATAATCACCACATAACCTACAGAGTATTAGGATACCAATACCACATGACTATTGCAATTCAATATATCCACCACTTGTACACAATCCCACCAGGTACATAATACATTCATAGATTATCATAAGCAAAATCATCACACAATTATATAAGAGAGTCCATATTTCCTCACAACAATTATCCATTGGGCCACACAGGCGTCTTCATTACCTTACATAAGGGTTTCACATTAGGCTACACTAGCCTTCTCATGAGGTCCTCATCAATCACAATCGAAAAGGCCATACAGGCTTCCCTTAATGTCGTCGTCAATCATATCTGGGAGGGCCACATAAGCTTTCCATAATGTCATGAATCATAATTTGAGAAGGTCATACAGGCTTCCCATAGTATGCATATTCACACTTCTCAATCACAAGAAATAAGTAAATCCAACATATAACAGAATTTCAACATAAACAATATGGAAAATGCCCATAGATTATATATTCAACACAACTTTCGTCATTATTGCAACATATAAATAAAGGAATGCAAGGTTTAGTCATCAACCATCGGCATTCCCAAGGGTTAAGTTGCACTATTACCAAAAACCTATTTCCTTAAGCCTTCTCAGGTCCTTCTTGTAAAGCACCAACTCTAGCATTGGGGTTATACAATTTAAATTAGTTGCATCGACTTTCCATGAGGCTTTTATCATATACAATCCACAATTACAATCAAGAGGTAAGCTCAATGTTTAAGGATATTCTAGCACAACTCAACTATCAATACCTATTCCCATTACAAGAGGGTAGGGTAACTAAACAAAAGTGCACCCTCCCATTGACACATACATTTAGTTTTCAATTATCAATACTCATGGGGATATATCAGAGTGTAATAAAACAAGAGACCTTTGACCTATTTGCTATGTTCACATGAAATGGCCCCTAAGCCATTAAGATCATTTCATTTGCTACACCACATAGCATGATTATGGCATCACATAAATGAAGCACACACCACACAAATAGTGTAAGCAAAGTTAGACATTCATATTTGAATTCCATTACAAGGTTTCCATCACTAGGTCATACATAACCCTAAGTATGCTACCATCGCGTATCATAAGGTTCCAATTTGATAAGGATGATATATTCATAAAATTTAAAGTAGGAATGATGTTTATCCTTCACCTTAGAGTTCAAGTTACTAGTTTCGTGAGACTCTACTTGAAACGGATAAGAATAATTGTTCAAGATGCTCAAGATCCAATCCTATCATTCCGGGATGAAAAGAATGGAAAAAGGAACATTAAAACTCATGAAATCTACTAAGCTCTGCTGCTGCAATGCTAAGCTGATCACAACAGTCCCAGACAGTAGAGAAGAACTGTAACACCTACATTTGAGTCGGTGTGTAGCCGTGTAAGGAGTTATTTTTGGCATGTATGAAAGTTTTGATGTTTATGCATATGCATTGTGGTATTAAAGGAGACTATTATTCGTGTGCGAATATTGCATCTATTCTTTTGTTATGCTATGTATGTATGCAACACTTGGAGAATGATAAGTACTTGATTTTATGTCATAGTGTTGTGTGTGGACTGGAGTTGGACATGCCATGTGTTGGTAAAAAGGAAGAAATTTTAAATTAATCCTTGTGTGAGGACTAAATTGAGAATCACAAGAAATACAGTATTATTGTGAAATTGTAATATTGAGTTGTTTGTTAGAGTAAATAATCTTGCAGGGTTTAGTGACCTAAGTTGGGTGGATGTTTGTAGCCAAAATAATTTTTGTTTATGATAAGCCTTATTCATGCTTGGGGATTTATTTGAAAGGAGTTTGGGAGGAGAAGGGCAAGGAGGTAATTTTGACCCTAAACACACCCACACTTAATACTTATGCCCCACACATCAACACATACACATTCATCACCTTAAGGTCCATCTCTTATGCTCTCTTCACCTCTTCACTCTCTTTTTTTTGCCCAAATCCTTAGAAGCTTGATAAAACCATGATCTTTGAAGACTTCCTAACCTCTGAAAACTCATTTCAACAAAAAAGGCCTAAATTCAAGGTAACCTTCGAAATCTCCTTTGTTGGTTCTATTTTCAAATTTGGCAAGCCCTAAGTTGATTTTTGTGTAAAAACTGAGTTGTTAGAGAGAAATCATGTTTCCAAAATGTTCTCAATTTTATTGGGGATGTTGTAAGAGAGGTTTGTCATAATTTATGGGAGTGGGGCTGAAATCTTTCTAAGAAACTATGAATTTTACATTTTTGGATATGTTAAACGTGGTCCCTTTCCACTTTAAATTCATGCTTGAATGCTCAATCTTTTTTAGGGATCTTAGAGGGTTTGGTAGAGGTTTAAGAAGGAAAATATGGCTGGAAGTTAGGCTCCAAATGCCTAATAAGTTGTGAGAATTGAAGGAAAAGAAGAAGATCAAAAGAGACACTACAGCAAAATTTCTTTATTGTTTGTCATCACTGCAATGATGCAAGGCAGAAAGGGGCAGTGAGGGAAAAGAATTTGGCCACTGCAGCGGTAGGCAATAGATTGGAAGTGCAGAATTTCTACACTTCAACACTGTAGCACCAATTGTGGCACTGTAGTGGCCAACCAGGGGATTTCTCATGAGATTATGGTTTTAAATCTCTCTTTTCACAAATGTTTGATTAGGGGTTGTCTTTGAGGCTTCTTGAGCCATTCTCTCTATGATGCTAGCACTAAAAAACAATGGAGTTTGGCTTAGATTCCAGGTGAGTAGATGGTTTCACTTAGCTTGGGCTGAGAGTTAAATCTTGCACACTATTACTTGTTTGTGTATATGAGTATTGTTGTGATTTATATTTAGATGTGTGTGTGTGTGTGTGTGTGTGTGTGTGAATGCTTGGTGGTGTATTTGGAATATCATGGGAGGGGACATAGTATAGTAACAAGGATAACAGAGTTTAACCATGAAGGGATGTTCATTGATTGTTGATTAACAAGCATGATTGTTTCACTTGTCTCACATTAGTGTACATATATATGTGCTTGTCATGTATACAAGCCATATTTAGAGTTACCAAAGCTGGCCATGCTAGCCCGATGGAGGGATAGAGAAAAGTACCCAGCCCACTTATCAAATGGGCTAACATTTTGAGGGCCCGACCCTCATTTGGCGGGCTGGTGAGTTAAACGGCTCAGCTCGCTAACCCACTTTTTTTTTTATATATAGAGTATTTTTCTTTTTACTTTTCTGACTAAAAGAAGATATACCTCCCAGAAAGTAGAAACTCTCCTTTCTTATTCTCTTTCCTAATAATCGAAGCACTGTACCTGTGTGTCCCTAACTCCCCATCATCATTATTCCCTCAAGTCTCACCTATCACTCAAGTACTCAACCCCACCACCATCTCCACTTTTCTCTTTCTTCCTCCTTGATTTTCTCTGCAAATTCCTCTAATCCACCAAAAGATGGACGACAAGACCAAAAGAGGAAAAGATTGAGAGAAACTACGAGTGCAATGTCGGTGAAGCCTTGGGAATAAATAGACGGATGAGGAGGAAGGAAAGGAGCTTCACCTGTGGCTTCGTGAGCCATAGCCAGTGAGGAGCTGTCGAGGACTCTGGTTGAGGGTACAGGTATGCGGTTGCTGTACTTGCTTCAGTCTTATCTACTGCTGCTTTTGTGCCTGCTTTAGTCTTAACGACTGCTGCTGCCTGCTAGAAATTGGAATGAAGGGAGGGAGGAGGCTGAGCTACTAAGGCACTGTGCAGAGTTGGACAACTGGTGTGTATGTAAATTTACAAGAAAAAAATACGGGCTAGTAGGTTGGCCCACAGGTTAACTGGGTTCAACCCGTTTAACCCACGAGCCAAGCAGGCCAGGCTAAAAAAACCTGGTGGAAAAGGGCCTACTTTTGCAAAGCCTGACCTACCTTAAAAGTAGGAGTTGGGCCCGTTTTGACAGCTCTAGATATATTGCATATCAAAAATTGTGAGAAAATAGAAATTGTATGACCTTATGCCAAGGAGATTTTATAGCTCTATGCCATGAAAATTAAATGGCTTTATACCTTGGAAATTGTACAGCCTTGTGCTAGGGAGAAGTAAATAAAATAGCCCTTAGGCTTGGAGAATTTGAGGTATGGTGCATACTTGTATTATGCATTGTATCTTCTTAAGTGAGCTGTAAATTTATACTGTTTGGTGATGTTGGAGTGTAAGGTACCTTTTGTAGTGATTATGTATGCTAGAAATTTCATGTTTGGGGTCAAAATGGTGCTATTCATATGTTTATTATATGATTGTCTATTGACTTCTAAGCACGCATTTTTTGGGGAGTTATCCGCATTTTGAACTGTTTACACCATCCCATGCAGTGGTGAGGATATTTCACCTTCGGGTAAAGGGGATGTAGTGCCATCAGGCAAGGGTGCTATTATGCCTCGGCTAATGGGAGTGTAATGTTGTTGAGTATTTAGTAAGGAGATACACACATAGGGCCTTTGAGCATTTGAAAGTAAGGTGAAGTAATCCCCCATTGGAAACTTTTGTAGCCTTTGATCGAGAGATTATTATGGCCTTCGGGTTATAGAGATATCACACTTATTGATTGCATTATGCATTAACTTGTATGCATGTGTTGGAGATTGAATTGGCATGTATTGATTTGAGTGTCACTCACACTTTGTATTGTGTTGCTTGTTGGAGACATATGACCTACGAATCAGGAGATAACATGACCTACTGGTCAAAAGATAATATGACATATGGGTTGGAAGATAATATGACCTACAAGTCGGGAGTTAATATGATCTATGAGTCGAGAGATATTATGACCTATGGATCGGGAGATATTATGGCCCATGAGCCAAGATACATTGAATAGCCTTTGGGCTTGGAGATTTAAATGGGAAAGATCAAGCTTGGGTCTTGTTCCTTAATCTTTCTCTATGTATATTGTTGCTTTTGGACCCAAAGATTTGTGAAAATCATTGCTAAAAGATGAGTTTTGGTTGGGGTTAAAGTTATGATAGATTTTGAAAGAAAAAGTTAGGTTTTGGTAAGGAAAAAGGGGTGATTTAGGGTTGAATCTTGGAAATAACTTGGTTTTGATGATTGGGAATGTTTTCTAAAGATTAAATGATAATTTTCAAAACAAGAATCATGAGAAATGGTTGAGATTTGAGTTGGGGAGATCAAAATCACACAAAACGCAAGCAAATCATGTTTTGCTGCAGGAGCTAGCGCTCAGTGCCATGGGGTGGGTGCTATGCACAAGCTAGGCAAAAAGGGTTAATGTCCTGTAGGGGAGCCAGTGCTCAACGCTAGTAAGTGGGGACTAAGCACTAGCAAGGCAGAAGACTTCATGAAGCCTGGTTTTTCATGTCTTTTCTCATGTATTTCCACTTCCAATTGTTTAGATCACTTCTCTAAATGATCTAAACAAGAGTTGCATGATAAAACACCGAGGTTTAAGGTAGATTGAGTAACTTGGAATTGAGGTGAGGGGCTTTTGCCTATCATTGTTTTTATTTCTAGGATTATTTTCCTAGTGCTTTCATGATGTGCAAGCATGTGATGTTGTGATAATATGCATGATATACATAAAACCTCACATGTATGTGAAATGAATAAGCATATTCGTGTGTGGATGATGGAAATGAATTGCATAGGGATTATATGCTATGTATGAGTTATGTATATAATCTTGTTGTGATTGTGGTCAGTGCACCGTACTATGATGTGTGTTGAATACATACAAAAATATATACATGTATGCGGCATGTGAAATCCACGATATACATAACCATGCGAGCATGAGTATGATTATATTTGAATTATTGCCATGGTTGTGTGCTAAAAATATGTTGTGAAAGTGGCATGAACATGTTTTGTTATATGCATCTTACTTGTGTATTATGGATGTGGCCTTCAGGCAGAATAATGCCTTTGGGCGAGATGATGCCATCGGGTGGATGATATGGAAAGTCTAATCCTTATGTCAAGTTGCTATCCCTATATTAGTATGATGTGAACATGCATGGATAATTGCACAATTTTTATGTATGGAAACACATGTTAGAGTATAAGCTTTTGAGATGAATTAGGATTCATCGAATATGGATTAGGATACTCATACTCAAGCATGTGTAGAAATTTAGCCTATAAAAATGGGCTAAGACTGAAAAGGGAAGCAATTGTGAGGAAGGACATTATGGACATGGTTATGCTGTTATTGAACATGTGTTGAGGAACACATCGTCAAGGTTGGCACCGTGGTATGAAATTCGTGGCATACCCATGTGGGAAGAAATAAGGGTGAAACTTGGTAATGTTTGGTAAGAGCCATGTGATATGATAATTTGCACCTTACATGTAGACGTACACCTTGAGGATGTGAATGAAATAAGGGGTGAACGATGAGATGATGTGGAATGATGATTGATGAGAGATTGTGTATGTTGAAGCACAGTGCAGTGCTTGATTGTGTGGTTGCCATGTGATGGCTTATGTTGAGCTTTGTATTATGGTTGAAATGTGAATGTAATGCTCGTGTGGTTTGTGATATTCATTTCATTCCATTTGTGCAATATGAATGATTTCATTATACTTGTATAAGTGTATGTGTGTGATGGTTGCCAAATATACCATTGTGGTAAGATAACGGGAATTACATGTATAATGTTGTATGGATTTGGGCATGATGATGTGGTTTGGATTATGATGTGGCATATGTATAACTGAGATGAGCATTGTGATATCCATGCATCACTATTGATATGTATACATGTTGATCATGACTCTTGCACTTGTGTGTGTGTTGTTGGGAGGGTCATAGGATTGCTCTACGAGGCACTTGTGCACAGTTGGTGGAGTGTGCTCACATGTTCATGCATTATTATATGTATTTTGGCATGCATAGTCACCTATGTATGTGGTAGGGTAAGTGCTCTCACTAGGTCAATGGACTCAACCTAAAAATTACCCCATAGGCACTGAAACCTGAGTAGATTGACAATTCACGTGCCAAGGATACTTTCCCATTGTTTAGGGTATAGTATATGTAATTTACTATGTTTTGTCTCTCTAGTAAACTCTATAATCGGGTAGGTGATATAGTGGGGGGGGGGGTGTGGTGGTTGTAAGTGAGGCACATTGTGGGTGCTTATGGATAATGGATTATAAGCATGAATTCATTGTGTTTGATCTTAAAGATGTGATATATATATATATATATATATATATATATATATATATATATATATATATATATATATATATATATATATATATATATATTGTGACGTCGCTTAACCTTTTAATTATTTCCCGTTTAATTTTTTATTCTGATACCAAATTTGTATAGTCCTTACTAATTCCTAGCCATTTCTTTAATCTTGGATTCATTTTCCTCGATACCCAACTCTACAATGTCCCGTATTATTATTATATTGGTTTCATGTATAACATAATTTTGTAGGCTTTTAAACTTAGAGCAAATATATTACCTTTTATTAGATTCAAATTCAATTTCCAATACTATATTTGGATTGCTTTTTTAAATCCCAAGAAATTATTAAGAATTTCTCCTAATTTTAGTGGTGAGATGAACCCTTCAATTTAACTAAGTTATTCCTAAATTTTCATTCCTCTAAGGTGGAAAGTCAAAGACCAGCACATAGCAAATTTTGAAAATATTTTTATGTTCTTTAGAGGCCAAGAAGTATATTGCTTAACATTCCTAGTTGACTGTTTAACCTTTCCTTGCATTATAAGGAAGTCTAAAAGTGTACAGGTCAACTAGCACTAGATTCTTGATCGACTGGTAGACTCCTGAAGCTCATTTCTTTGGTAAAAAGCCTGTGTTATCTACTCATCTCAAGTCTCCATTGTTAAATATTAATTATAAGTTATTTTCTTCTAAATACTATTAAGATTTGTAAGCTAAATATCCCAAGGATTACACATACAAGTGAAATAGAAAAATACTTCACTTTTCACTTATACTGTCATGAAGTGTTACAGAGTTTACAGTAATCATGACATAACTACATGTTTTACAAAACCATAGCTTAGGACACAGTGCAAGATTCATAGTACTAACAAAAACTTGCGCTACTTAGATACAATATTTTCCTAATTCAAAAACCCAGCAAATACCCTAATTTCCCTCTAGTACTTTTGTATTCCCCTTACTTTTGTTGATTCCCTTGGAATGGTGATTTAAAAACATAGAAAATGGTGAGATGGGACATCTTAGTAGCTAGCACAAATAATAAAACAATTCAAAATGTCATTCCAGTCATAATAGCAACATCAGTCCATGTGAGAAAAAAATTGGTGTAGTAAACATTTTCATTCATTCATGTGAAAATTTAGCAAGCCTCAATCATTTATTCATTCGTTCAGTCTTTCATTCATTCATTCATTTATGGTAGTTGGTGATTCACACGAGATACTGCAGTATTCCGATCCAGTCCTTAAATGGAAAGAAGTTTGCTGCAGTCCTCAGTCCAAGCCTCAGTTCATTCATTTCATTCATAACCTAGAAATCAATTCCAAGCTCAAACATGCTAAGCTCACGTAAAAATCATTCTGCACATTCAGTTTTATAAACAATTCCATTGACATATCATAAAAATATCAATAAAGAAAACAATGCTATTATGAATTGCTAAGCTACCTGGACTTTAAGCTTTTTGTTCTTTGATCCTATCTTCCTCTAATACTAAGTTCCTTAGCTCCTTTACTGCAATTCAGCCTAAGGCTAGACCTTCAGCACTCCTTTACTTCTCACTCTTCTCTTGTGCTCTTTCTCTATTTTTCTCTCAACTCTGATATATTTTCCTCGTACTCATTTTCCCCATTTATAGACTTGCTAGCCCTTACATTTCTTCCCAATTAAGTTAATTCTAATTGATTCAACTAGATTCTAACTAAGTTTGTAACTAGTTTATATCATTCCTAACCAAGTCTCCTCACTAGTTCTATCTAATCCTACTATGTATGTTGACAACTATTAATTGAATTCCATCATTACTTATTATTTTAATTATTTCTTAGCTTTAAAGAAATCTCTAGAGGCATTTTGACGCCCACAATACATTGAACTTGCCTAAAATTTGATTAATTCCTTCTAACATTTCTTTAATTTAAAACAAAGAAACTTGTTGTCATTATAAGACCAGTCAACTATCGACCTTAGGCAATCAACTGTTCACTTTAAAAACAAGTTTTCGAAATTTCCTATGTGCCACCAATTGATTGCTACTTTTAAGGTAGACGACCGTTTGCTTTATTTTAGCGTTTCCCAGTCTGTTGAGTGTTTGGCAGTCAACTTCCTCAATCTAGCAATCAGTCTGTTGAGTGTTTGGCAGTCAACTTCCTCAATCTAGCAATCGAATGCTTTCACTCTGTTTTGTGTTTTATGAATTTGTAGTTTGGTTTTTACTTGGGTTGTTAAATATATACTCGTGCATAATTCCTTGAAGAGAATAATATTTTTCAATCATCCATTCATTGAACTTGGACATGTCTGCATATACTATGGAATATTGGATGTGTAATGAGTGTGTTTGGAAACGTGTTATCATAGGCTTACAACGGTGTGGTGAGGTTCACTGTTTACTGATCACATACCCAAACAGGGGTTGCAACAATTTCCTTCAAGTGTACTATGATTTGCTTGGAGATAGCTTGTCTTTGGGCATTCTTTTATGTTGCAAGTTAGGCATTTTCTTTTCTCCCTTTCGTTACTTATTGTGCAATGAGGGGAATATTTTGTTGGCTTGGGATTTGCTTGTATTTGAGCATTCTTTTATGTTGCAAATTGGGCATTTCTTTTTCTCCTTTTCGTTACTTATTGTGCAATGAGGGGAATATTTTGTTGGCTTGGGATTTGTTTGTTTCTGCTTCACATAATCCCCAAAAAGTGGCCATGAATTCTGAGGAACTTATATGCGGCCAATTTACATGAGACCTTTTAAAGTTTAAGCTTTGTTGCCTTTGCATAATCACTTAAAACTTGAGGTCATAAGGCATTAGTTGCATTTTATAAAAATGTGTTTAAGTATTGAATAATACCCCTTTTGGCTATATATGACATGGTTTATCCTTTGGTTCCGATGACTCACTTGAGGAGACAAATCTAGTGTAATGAAGCCAATTTGTTGCTTTTCCTTGTTTCACTTACTTTCGTTTAATTAATTATGTATTCATTCCATGTAAATGTGAATAAACTCATGCATGATTAGAAATAATTATGTATAGAGTAACCGTAGGACCTTATTCCTATCATAGAATATGGATAGTAACCGATTCTTCGAAATAGCCTACCATATTATCCCTAGGCATAAACAATTGTCCTATAACGTCACCACTTAACAGTGCTTATAGAATGGCTTAGGACACGATAAAATTGCATATCATGTTTATTTTTCGCTAGAATCCGCATATGTATTTATGCTTTGTGTGACATTCCAATGGCACATCAGTTTACCCCAAAGTACGCAAATAAGCCTACTGAAGATTAAAATCTTAAAGCTTTGCAACAACATACATGAATGCACGGAAATGATACACCAGAGAATGAACTTTGTCAATGTTCTAGGAGATATCTACTAAACAGGTTATATATCACATATCCCATGATAACTGTTGGCTCCATAATTTTGATTCCGGCTCCTGAACTGCTATTTAAGCATATATGCAAACAATTAAAAGAACCACCAACTGTTAGCCTTACTAAACCTCCCAAAAAATTTTAAATATAAAATTGAGCAGTCAAATTGCATTATTAAAAAAAAAAATAGTATGGAGAATTCACACCTTCTCAACAGCATCTGATGCACCAGACAAAACTTGTTTATCTTCTCTAAGGAGTTGAAATTCTGTGCTAATCATGCGATTTTGTTCCTCTCCCTAAAAAATGGAACAGTGATTACAGCAATGGGCTAAGGCCAAAAGACAACAAAGAAAATGACAAGGGCACAAGGGTCTCCAGGGCCAGACAAGCCAAAGTCCAAATTCAACCAGAATGGCTTCTGGTCAGACTAAGTTTCATTTTGTTCCATGTTCAAGATGGCCTAAGCCATGTCCATAAAGCTAAAACCTGAATGTTCTTTGTGGCCTGGCTTAGTTCATTTCCATGTTAAGACCTGACCTTTTAAGCCCTGGAAAAACATTTACTCAGGGTCTTGCTGTGAAAGAGAAACTAAACAGTTTTAGTTCAAAAGTGTCCTGCCTTCATAACATTTAACTACAGGTAGAGGATTCGGAGTCAAGACTTGACACTATCATGTTGCAAAACATAACTCAATAAGTCTATAGGGCCGCTACATGGTACAATCTATAAATCACACCTCCTTTGTGAAGTGAATCTTTGTTTCTTAAGTTCAATCATCCAAGAAGGAGGAATTCTGGGTATCCTATTTTGATATTTATAAAAGAAATCCCCTTCTAAAAATTCGGGGAAATGTGAAAATAATGATGAGACGGAACAGAAGAGGAAGAATGGAATAGTGATTCTCACAAATTGAAGAAAACAAGAGGAAAGAACATTTTATTCATTAGGTGAGTTGAGATAGTGGGGGTCAACCAAGCAGATAAAAAATTCTTTAATGCTTTATGTCTAATAAATTGAAAACATTCATTTCCTGCAACCCATGACCAATGGTTACAAAAATGTTCATTTTTTATTCACTTTGAGCATAAATTGAGAAAGATGCAATCAAGCTACATAGCATACTAACCAGTTGTATAAAACGCATCAATTGTTGGATTTCATTATTATTTGCTGTAGAAAGATTCTCAGCAACATCCATTACATTAATCCTGCAATTGTGTCAAAGCTCCTCTGTTGAGTTCAAATAATCAGCAGGATTGTGATGGCAATAAAGAATACAAGAAGCAGGAGCGTTAATAGCTTAAAATGAAAATCAACACAAGTCCAATAGCGAAAGGTATGAAAGCAAAACACTATCTAAATAGTACATAGAGAAAAAAGAGACAATAACTACATACAATCTTATAGGGTTCAAGATGACTATTCACCTAAAGCTACACTTACTGATGCTTTGAAGGCAAAAATGGATTTGTTCTTTGAATGTAACAATCTTAAGTTGACAATGATACATTAACACTTTAACAAACCAATTATCATGCTCTTATTAATTTTAAGCCAATTACACACACATCAAGTGTCGACAAAATTAGATAATACATACTTATTTGAAAACAAAAGATCCAACTCTTGTTCTTCAACAATTTCCTCCACAGCATCAAGAGTGGCTCCCACCTGCATGCAGGGAGATCATGACAGGCTAACTAGAAAACAGGTAAATTGAATATATGTGTGTGCCAAGAAATTATAGAGTTACTTGCTTAGTCGATCCTTAAATCCACATGCAATTGAAATTTGAGACCATATATAGCTGTAGCACCTACAGTTTTGAGGTGGTTTGGTTAATAAAATATCTAACTAATTGTGCGGGCAAAAATTCTGAGGTCGTGTTTGAAAACTTAATTAATTATAAAATTTTGAATATTTCTATGGGTATTTCCCTCTTCCATTCATATTTGTACGTGTGCAAAGGACATTTACACCAAGAAAAAGCAAAAAGGCCAAGATAATTTCCTATAAAAACATCTCATTTCCCACCACTTGCACTCCACATAAAATTTTATATCAATATAGTTGTCCCCCTTACTAATACACTCACTCTAGAATTGCCTCCACAAATTATCATTTAAGACAAATTCTAGGTGTGCAAAGGGTTGGGTATTATGTGGAGGTCATGGTGTTGAGTTATGGCATAAGAGCCCTTGTGTAGGGACCAAAACAAAATGAAACTTAAAATTTGTCTTAAATGATGAAATGTGGAGGCAATTCTAGAGTGAGTGTATTAGTGAGCAAGGGGGACAACTATATTGGTATAAATTTTATGTGGAGTGCAAGTGGTGGGAAATGAGATGTTTTTACAGGAAATTATCTTTGCCTTTTTGCTTTTTCTTGGTGTAAATAGGAAGAAGGGCAAAATGGTCCTAGTGGGTATATATTTCTAACTTCAGCTCCTTTTCCTCATTTCTCACTTTCTCTCACACACCACACACCATGGAGATCCTCTCTAAGGCTTTTGCGTCCCCCAAACCCTTCATCCACCAAACCCCTCATGGTTTCCACTCCGACAATGGGCTCTATTATCTCCAAAATGGTAAGAACAACACTTTTCCTTAACTCCTCCATTTTGGGACTTTGGAAACCCTAACCTAGAATGGGATGGGTTGGGATTTTATTAGCTCTTAATCTGAGTTCTCAAGCCTCATTTGGTAGATTTGGTTATATAAAAATCTAATTGGATGGTTGGTGGGAGAATTAATGGATGGATTGGAAGGAATGCACAACGGGGTTGGTATTTGATGATGGAAGTGTGAGTGTAGCCTCTTGATCTCATTTTAACTCTCCCCTTTGGCTTGGAGGAGAATTCAAGGGACCAAAATCATGTTTTAAGAAGCAATCCTTGACGTTTGGCCAAGGGAGAAGAAATGGGATCAAAATGGCACACTTTGGGTCAATTTTCAAACTACAAGGATAGGGTGCAGCCATGGGCGCCCAAGGTGCCAAGCTTGGTGCCCTAGGCACCCACGTGTCAGTGTGTTTTGTGTGTGATGCCCTAGGCGCCAAGGTGAGTGCCCAAGGTGCCATGGAATGGAACTCAGGTTGCTTGGACAGCATGTGGCGCCCAAGGTGCCACAAGCTGTTGGTGTTCTTTGGTAGGCGCCACAAGTTGGAGCCTCATCTTATATGGATTAAATGCTGAAGGTTCATTTGGTTTTGGCCCTTAGGAGGTTGGCAAGTTGTTGGGTGGTTGTTTGAGGCCTTCTCGTGTTTAATTCTAGCTTGGAAACAAGGTGAAGGATGATTCCTACTCTCTGAGTTGTGAAAGCTTATATATTGAATTTGTTCTTCCAGCTCTTTGAAATCATTCAATTATATGGATGGTATCCTCTTTGGACGGTTTTAAATTGGTAATGAAAATCCTATGGTTGAATTTATTAATTAGGGATGAGTGTCACCTTAGTTATGATCATGTGAAAGATTATTGTATCGTTTTTATGAACATGGTTGTGAGGGACTACACCATTCTTTTATGTTGAATTGTGTGAATTTTACTATCTATAGTGTATTGAACTCTTGTGATATGTGTTGGTAATATCCTAGAATTGTGGATAACTTAGAGAGGGGAGATTTCAGTGATGAAATTCAAATGTGATGAATTAATATTTCTTACTCCTTGATTTTTGTATGTCATCCACTTTGTGTGTTGCTTTAAATCATGCTAAAGGAGATTCAATTGGTGTGAGTCTAATGTGGCTTAGGAGTAGGTTCACATGATCATACTCATGCTTGTGAGATGTAGGATGGCTCCCTCATTAATTACAATTTACATATGTGCTTATAAGAATTAGAAATGGTAAATGAGCTCAATAGGATGGAAGATTTAGGGTGGCCTTATGGGCTCCCTTGCGTTGGCTGTAATTACGTGAATAAAATTGTGGTGGATGCTTGGAAGGGTAAATTGCAACTAAGGGTAAATAATAATAATAATAATAATCATGATTGTGAACTAACCATAGTCAAGAAAATGGGTGCTTACTTAACTAATTGTTTGTGTATGGATATAACCGTTCCTCTCATTTGGCTATGCAAATGAATTAATTTCTCTAAAGAATGCAAGGCTAAGATGCTTAATGGAATAACGGGTTGGATAACATTTTAAGTCCAAAAGATTGGACTCTTGGAATCAAATGTGGTGAGAGACCTAACTCCACTTTCGACTTGATTGGGTAGGATGATTATTCTCCTTGATTCACGTCAATACTATTGGTGCTAGTGTTGAGTGTGATTTAGTATGTTGGGCGGGATTGTTGTTGTGAATGTGTGGGAACGCCCCATAGTGTGCGAATGTGACTTTTATATTCTGAGTGAGGGTTGTGTTGGATATACTTTTGTGTGCATGATGTGTCCCTTCTACTAGAATCATTCTTGGGTATCGATATGAATGGTGTATATACATGTATTGGGTATGTGCAGGATTGCTCTGGAATGATTTATGTGTAGGTGAATGTGTTGGAATGTTTATTTTGCAATGGAAGTTCCTTTATGTGTCTGGATTGTGGAATGTGATGGATTCACATATAAGGGAAGCCGGTATGTCTATCCCAGTTAGTATGACCAACATTGCGTGGATATACTTTGGTGTGCACAATGTGTCCCTTTTACTGGAATCATTCTTGGGTATCAGTATGAATGGTGTATATACATGTATTTGGTATGTGCTAGATCGTGTTGGAATGATCTATGTGTAAGTGAATGTGTTGGAAGGTTTATTTTGCGACGGATGTGCCCCTATGTGTCTGGATTATGGAATGTGATGGATTGCACATATGAGGGAAGCCAATATGGCTATCATGGTTTGTATGACTAACATTGTGTTGATGATGCAATATTTGGAATGCCAAAGGTATAACACCGTACGCAATCGCTAATGGTAAGCGACCCCAAATCCTCGAGATTGCCACACTCGAGGATGCGCCTTGAGATGGAGAGGTGATGAAAATTTCATTACATGTATGGGAAGTGGAAGAATGATTAATTTGGATTGGTTATGGATGGGACCCTTTCCCCAGGTCTCATCCCTGCGAGCGGTACACAACATTTCATTTATGGTTTATTTTTTCTCACTGAGTATTTTTCACTCACTCTCTTTTGTGTACCCTTGCAAGTTCTTGTGAAGTTGATAAGACTTCGTAGGAGGTGTAGTGAAGCCTCCGAGTCGTCGACCCATTCTAGCTTCGGGTTGATGCCATTGGTCATAGTTATAGTGGGAATTCGAGTCGCTCTGTAGTAAATAGAACTACTAGGGTTGTTGTGGTTGGTGTGATGGGAATGTTTATGGACTATTTCAAATTTTATTTCTGCTAATTGAGGATATTGGCTATATTCAACTTAATTAACTTTATGTTGGAAGTAAACTCTTTTTTTTTGGTATCAAAATCATTTTATTGTATTTATTCTGTGTGTTGAAATGTGTGATGTTAGGCTTTCAGTGGTGGAAGTGGAATCCTCCGCAGTGTCGGTCATGCTCCCGAATGGGGGCATGACAATAGCAACCAAGGAAGATGTAAAAAACAAATTCTATTCCAAATCAAATCATTACCAATCATGTAAAATTATCATATCAAACTGTGCCATTTACAATTTTTAGACAGGATATATTATTGTGACATCAGGTCAACATAAAAATTTGGAAAATTTTAAGTCTGGACCTTTGATTTCAATTATCCTCAAACATAAATCTCAACTAAAGAAAAGCTCCATTCTTGCAGGTTCTGATAGTCCGAAGACCTAAACATTGGCTCTCCCATCAATTATCACATGTAAGCTCCCCTACTTATAATATCAAATTCATCCATAAATATACTTTGTGAAAGTGAACTGGCCTGTGTTCAGTATAGAATGGTCTTTTCCTAGAGTTATTATAAAGACTTAAAATACATGGATTTTCACATCATACTTTTATAAATTATTTGAGTGTGCACTTGCAACAATTTCCGAGAATGATAACTTTGAAGTGAAAAGACTAACTCAGTTGCATTATATGAGTACTGTACATAATTGAAAAATAGAAGAAAAATTAACATAGCAAAGACAACAGTCAAGTAATACCTTTGTTTCAAGACAGATGGCCTCGAACTGGGCCTGTAAAAATTAATTGACACAGCATTCTTATTTCAGACATGTAACATAATAATAACAAATTAATATAGCCATAAAATGCTAAGGTGTTTTAAGAGCGACTTAGGTTGTCTTTCAAAGGGAATGGTACCAGATGATGGCCATAGACTTAAAATGTATTCGTCAGCAACTGCAGTATAATGTTGCTAAGAAACTCAGTTAAGCATAGTGGGTTTTTATGTATTGTTGGGTTGTGGGCTTATGAGCTAATATCAGGTATTATCCAGCATGTATAACGATTGCAATAAAAGGAGCCTTACATTGCAGGTCCCTATAATAATTTATGTCTTCGTCTGCAAGTTAACAATTGAATGTATTTTAATACTTATAATAATTCAATGACCCATCTCGTTCTTCCTTAAAAGAAATAAGAGAAAACAAAAATTAATTCAGACAATTAGAATTATTAATTTTAGAGATTTATTATGGGGTTTTAATTTAGAGAGAACACAAATACCAGAAACAGATTGTTTTCAAATGTCCTCCACTTTATCTGACAGATCTGCCAAACAGGCCCCAAAGGTCCTTCGGGAATAAACTGATATAGGACATTGCATTTTCAGCATTCAATATATGCTATCTAACAGGCATTTGATGAAAATAGTTCAGTTGCAAGGACTCATCAACCATGGAAGACAGATAATTTTTTTAGTTTCTATATTTAAATGACTTCAAAAAAATTCACAGAGAAGAAACCTATCATGTCAAACAAAAGGGAAAAAATTTATATGGCAGTCTCAATTCTTCTATCATGCATCCCGATAAAAGAGATGTAATTGAATCTATAATTGACATAATTACCAAAGTCAGCAGTTATCACATACATACCTCTATGTTTTCATGCAAAGAAGTAATGACCTGAAAGGTTTGGTGCCATGGAAGGAATTAGCAAACAGATATATCAAATTTTCAGCATCTCTAGACATATAGTTCTGAAAATATTTAAAAAGGAAACTTAAGGGCATTTGGTTGATAAAACAGGAATGAGATATATAGTTCTCTTGACAAGTTAAAATATACTTTTCCATCCAGTACCTGTCTAAGGCACTTACTAAAATCCTGTAGTACAACTACCCTTATTTCAAAAAGATAATTGATTGAGAAAACTAGAAAAACAACATGGTGGCCTATATCAAACTCCAGGTACACATTCAGCGATAAATTTCTATTTCAATGAATAGAATTAATATCAAGAGATTACACCTGAAGATATAGACAATGAAGCCAATCTTTTTCAGCAGTTGTGAATCTTGGAAATTCTTTGTAAAATTCCTGCATCCAAATTGAAGCATTCTATCAATATATAACCATCTTGATTCTTTGGGGTTTCTGCAATTGAAACCATGTGTATGTGTGTACTGTAACAAGCAATACCGTCAAATAACTCCATTTGAACATAATGCAAAGTATTGCAAAACATGCAGCATCAACTTAATTGCAGACTAAATATTCTTGTAGTCGAGCAGTCAAACCATAAAATAATAAGGTAAGCTTCCAAACCATTTGGCCTTGTTACAAGAGTCATCCTGGGTTAGACTTCTATTATTAGAGGTAGACTAGGGTGATACCACACAATAAATCTTTCTAAAACCTGGCAAAACATCTATGTCCTGCCTAAATGAGTCATACTGGTCCCACACTTCCCCCGTATTCCAGCTACCTTTTTGGAAGGTAGTCTTTAATGAGCGGCGTAAGGAGACTTTTGTCTTCCTTGTTACAGGCTGCCTCCGCTCCAGCTTGCTCTACCACCTATGCAATCACAGCTCAGTCATCGACTGGCGAACTAAAATGGATAGTTGCTGGGAGAATTGCGACTGATGAATCGCGATGGTGATATGACTTGCAAAGTTATTTTTTTTTCTATTGCATATATGAGCGGGAATTATTCCAGAAGTCATTGTTTACGGCTTGCACATGACTTGTCTATCAACTGGCATCCACATTTACATTCAAATTTTCAATTCCTCTTTATACAAGAAAGGTTAACAAAATTTTGTTTGGCCTAGCTTTATAGTTGGCAGTGTCATCTAGTATCCTCAAGGAGCAACAATTTATTGTAATCATCAACTTCCCCATACTGCAGTTACAAGACTCGAATATCAGGTGCAGCATACAAGTGACCGTGACAGTTCATGTAAAGTGTACACTATCGACAATATAAAAGAACACCGGTATGGGAGAAACTAAACTCCAAAAATAAGAAGCTGTATACATCTTTTATTCTTTGGAAATGCAAGCTACGGATACGAACAAATTTACATTTCAATTATTCGATTATCTTATTAACTTGAAAGTACAAATGTTCACAGTAAATTTTAGCGGCAACTGAGGGCATCATAAAAAAGAATATCATACCAACTATTCTACATTCAATTTCCTACAAAGCCCAATAGAAATGTAACGCCCAACAGTATAGCAGGGTATGAAAATACGAATATATAGAAAGAAAGAGGTAAAGACAGAAGGATTAAGCACCTCCTTTGAGCAGGCCGTGAGCAAAGAAGTTAGAGACAACTTGAAGGACTTCTTCAAATCGAAGTACCTGGAACCGATTCCAGCAGAAGCCGACGCATTGCCAGCAAGCTCAAGGTTTTTCTCCATGGATTCAGAATCAGAAACTGAACAGCATCTTACACCAAGACGATAACTCGTGAAATATGCAATGAAGAACAATTACACAAAGCACAGATTAAGGAAACGGAAATGAAAGAAGAAACACTAACCGAAGCTCACGCTGCTCCCCTCACCAGGTCAGATGTCGCGAAATGCGAAGTTGAAGAGCCAGTTCCCTTCATTCTGATTTTTCCTTTTGTCAGTTTTGGAGGAAAAACTCAAGCTGGTGGGCTGTAAAAATCCCTAAGCGAAGTCGTGAAGGCCTGGCCTGCATACCCCATCAAATATATGTTGTGTCCATTAATTTTATCAATATTGGGCTTTTTAAGACCGATATATGCCACACTCAGCATTTTATTTCTCCAAAGCATTTGCAAAACTATTTCTCATATATGCCATTTTTTTTTACTTGATTTGTTAGCCTTTGTGATAGATCACTTTCATTTTTTTTTTTTTTCAATAAGATTCATTGAAGAGTGTGACAAATCAGGCTCATCCATCGCACTCCGAAAAGACCTAACTATCAAGTGAGCCTTATCCTTTAATATACTAGATGGATTAAGGTTAGCGTGATGAGTCCATTTTACACAACCCGCCTTTTTAACTTTGATTTTTTTGAATTTTAATATTTTTAAAATATAAACCATATTTTTAAGTTTAAATATTTATAAGTTTTAATTTAATGTTAATTTAACCATATTTTAATCTCATTTAATTTATATTTCACAACATTAATTCAACTTTTAACCTTAAGTCACACCCAAAATGTGACGTACTCATGCTTTGAAAATAAAATTTTAGTTTTAAGAAATGAAAATAAAACTTTGTATTTGCCACCAAAATTTTATTTTAAAAGGTTAAAACTTTAGAAAAATCTTCTTAGAAAAAATAAGGCACATTTTGTGAATTTAGGACACATGCAATTTGTAACATTCCAAAATTTATTCCTAGACCTTTTATGGCAAGAAGAAACTTTAGCAAAACAAAAAGATAATCTAGAATTTGACAAAAGTCATAAAACAAGCAAAGAAGAACATGGAAGTCGACTAAGAGGTAGCATATTTGATTAATTATTGTTCTATAAGCAAGCAAATCGACCGATAAGTTAACAAGATAACTGCTAGACTAGCAAGTTGACTAATAAAGGATAGCTGTCAACCAATTGTAGCTCATAATGCCTAAAAAAGCTTTTTGGAGGTAGAGTAGTTGACCAGTACATTGCAACAATCAACTAATTGTAGTCTAACATATTTTAGAAATTTCTCTGATTTTAGCATAAAAATTCTAAATAAAACCAATGGTTAGGTAACAAATGACATCATAGGGGTAGGAAATAGTCATTTCACTCATCAAAAACTAGTATAAATTAAGGACTGCATACCCTATTCCCATAGAGAAGATAAGCCTGAGTGGAAGGTCTGTCTTCCCCTCATTTATTAAGTTGAGCTTGGATTGAGGAATTACATGTCACAACCCCAAACCACGTAGATGACCGGCGTACACAGTGCCTTAATCACATCGTAGCAAGCCTAACTTTCCATAACCTATACCACTTTTATTAACTCAAGCAATTCACCTCATAATTCATTTCTTTCTAAAAAAGAAATCAAATACGAGATCTCGTCAGTACAATTTCATCAACGCAATTTTACATTCTAAGTATACTATACTTGTGTATTCCTATTTATGAAACATCCCACATAACTATTTACATTACTTAGCGTAACCTACCCGATTACAAAGTCTTTCTAGAACATTCTAGCCACTTACACAAGTAGTTCAATTCTAATTATGATATTACCGTACCCCAAACAATGGGGAGGTTCTTCCAACATACGTGCCTTTGGATAATAGGGTCCACCAAACTTGAAACTGTGAAGGAGTGAGTCCAAACCACAAGACTCACCATAGACCCTTCCTAACAATATACACACAATTTCACAAGTGATAGTAATAAGCATTAAAATATTTTAAATTTGTGTGTGACATGATACAATTTGGACACTTGGCACAATGGCATTTACATTAAGAGAAAAGGGATATTGGATTAGCATTGGACCATATCCTCAGGAATTAAATACACATGTATAGATGAGCAGATTATCAAGTATGAACATGCATAGATTTATTTCTTTCACATGGTATATGAATACATGGTCTACTCACGTTGGTTCCCCTTGTACTCATGAAGGTCAATGGCACGGAACATTTTCTCCTTTATCCTCCAACACATCGTACACACGACGTCATGAGGCATTGGCACTGACCACGTCCAACCTTATCCTCTAACAAGAAATCTCCCCATCTCACCTTCTCCTCATGAGAACGTGTATGACGATACATGTATGTATATGCCAAAATCAATTCGACCTATACAATGGATGACACACCATGCATACATGCACAAGGTAATACAACATATGACAGAGTTACAAGGAACAATGTAATTCATTTATTGATATTTAATTTATATTTCACATGTCGGAAGGCCAATTGAGGTTCCTAGCAACTCACGACCACTAGGCACGGGAATCTACCCCACTTGCTTCCGCTTTGTGTTTGTGGCAACGTGAGACCGAGGACAAAGAAGCCAACCGTAAAATATGCATTTCTCTATTTACATACACATGACATTTACATTTGCAAGTTCAATTGATAAGGTACTAGGGATAAGCATAATCATAGAAGTTCTCTCTAAGTCTTACCCTTTATGCCATTATATCTTTCTCACCTTCGACCTTTGTTGGTGAGCATTACCGTCAAATCCATATTCGTTTAATCAATAATTCAGGCATCAGAATTTGCAAGGCATACAATTCAGACCATTCTTACTTATGTAGACTTTACATTACATGAGGAAATGTGCATGTATCTGCAAAATCACGTTTTAACATATTCACATATTATGAAGCAATGAGGAGAATTTGTTTACCCTAGACACTCCTCCATTTGACTACAATAAATCGGTCAACACGTAAGCCTTCTAGCCAACACACATGCCTCAAGGATTTCATAATACTCACAAGGCGACATACTCAAGCAAATTTATAAATTCCTTTACTAGATTAGCTCATGTATTACATTCGCGGTCTTTGAGGATAATGATCATATTAGTTCATGAGGTTCCAATTTGGTTCATGTGATGTCAAGAGTACAAACTAACTTATTAACATCTACATAAACAAACATACAAGATAGGATAGGATTCCCTCACCTATGTTCAAGCTTCTCAATGATTTCATCTCCTTAAGGGTGGCTTTGCAAGCTCCAAGGGGTCCAAAGAAGTTCCAAAACATCTTTCGACACCTAAGGACCAAGGAATCAAGAGAAAAGGGTAAAAAACTCACACATAAACACACTTTAGGAGACTGGTGCCTAGAGCACCATCTTCAACTCTTTTGGCTTTCAGTTCCAATGTTTTCAGCTTAAAAATCATCAATTTTTCACCATTTTTCATGATTTCTTCAATGGGGTTTCTATCTTAATGTTCTACGATTAATTTAACACTAAAACCCCAAGAAAAATTCATGGTTATAGGCATGAATCATAAAAAACCCTTACTTGTTCTTATCTCAACTTTCTCTTGAAATCCAAACTCTAATCATGTAAACCCCCTAATTTCTGATTCTAAACCCATCAACAACCACCCTAAAGGGTATTAGGAAGTTATTTAAATCTCAAAAACAAGCTCAAATTCCAGTTCATTTACCACAAATCCGAAATGCAAGGGAAAAGATAAGAGAAGAGATACTCACCTTTATCTCCTTGCTTTTCCGGTGCGGCAACTCACTGGTGATTGGAGAAGAAGGTTCATAGACACTGGGAATAGAGAGAGATCGTGAGGCAGAAGAGAGAAATAGAATGGAGAAGGAGGATGGTGAATATAAAGTAGTATGTGGTCCCACTTATTCTTCTTTCAATTTAGTCATTTCTTGAAAACAATTGACTAACATTTTATAAGGTAATGAAACAACTTGATCATCACTAGGGCATCTAAATACACTCCATAAAATGCTCATCATTTCATTCCTTTTTAAATAAATACTATAATTCCTCATTATCTCACTTTGGTCCCTCACGGTGTCTCAAGTTCCACTTTAGCCGTAAACCAACAACTTTAAAGTACCAAACTTGAAATTTTATCCTCATAAAGTCTATTCTTCTTCACGGGTCCTATTCGGTATATACTCAAGAATATTTCATGTTTTCTTTTCTTTTCACTTTAGTCCTTACGCATTCTTCTTACATTCACTATTATGAAATTTTACTTGACCAAGGGTGAGTCTTAGTCCTTATCAAACTTTAGGACTCTTTGTTCCTCTAGTTGGGACTTAATTTGCAAAAAAAATTTTCACCCTCATAATTATGCCTTTTTTAATTATATAGTAATATCTGGGGTATTACACTGCAAAACCTCTTTTCATGAAATTGTATGATTACAGACTTAATGCCAAGTTGAGCAATTGGAGCCAATCCCACTATAAGATGAGCTTGCCATAGTTTACTCAATTTCTTTTACATCTATTTTGAGATATTAGCTTTGTATAAAATCCTACTTAGTCTTGAAAAATGATCTTTTAGACTATTACTGTAATACCCATGAAAAATAAAATATAAATATTTGTTTACAAACTACTGTTACTATTTTACTATACCTGTATAATACTATTTACCTGTATAATACTATTTACATATACGATACTGTTCATTTATACAATCGAAATGTCAAGTACTAGATGTGGTTTGGTCATAAGAGAAAACTAGAAAGAAGTTCGTAGGAGAAAATGATGTTTTATGGGTGAAAATACCCTCAGGGACTAAAGTGAAAGGACTGAATTGAAAAGAAACTTAAAGGTTTAAGGTGAAAGGATAGTTTTCCTTTTAAGTTTCTAATAGTAATAACAGAAAAATTTTCCACGCGTGAGGTGCACAGTAACTGCATTATTAGAAATGTCATTTTCATGAATAGTAAATTGAATATTTTATTAGCGCATAATATCAAATAGTACCCTTGACTTTTGCTATAAATAGGCCCTTTCATTTCACTTCTAAACTCACACCTTCAACTTCTCTTCTTCTCTCCTTAAGTTTCTCTTACTCCAAAGCTAGGCCTCTGAGATTTTGGGCCTTTCCTTTTCAGCTTAGGTAAGGATACTATGCCCTTTCTATGTCTTTTAAATTTTAGAAGTTATTTTCTTAAGTATGCTCTGTGGTTGCGGCCTTGGCTGATCTTCCACATCAGAAAAACTGTCCTTAGCTGTTTATATGTTATTTTGATTCTCTGATTACCGAAATAGAATGTAAACTGTGAAGAATACATGTCTAGGAAAGTTCTGGCTAAGGAAAGACCTGGTTTTTAAGTGTGTCCAGTGTGACCCTCCACTCTTTCCTGGAAACTTACCTGGTGTACTCTTTTACAGATTGTATTCTCTATTTCTGGTATGAATACTAACCATACGTATGAATAGTAACTGTATCTATGAATAGTGACCGTACGTATGAATAGTAATCGTATGAATAATAACCGTATATATGAACAGTAACCATACGTATGAACAGTATCTGTACGAAAACAATCCTAACGTATTTTCTCTAATCTTTCATGAAAATCTCCGTAGCAGAACACCGAAATTCACCTGAGCACTTTTGTCTGTAACGACTTAGAGAAGTGATACTCGTACGGAATCCAGGTGAGTGAAACGACCCCGTTTTAATAGAGTTTTAGCATTATTGGTGATAAAAAGTATGTCGTAGGACACTCCCAAGATTCATAGGGGGAAATTGGATTCAGAATGACGAATCTAATGAGATAATTAATCCAGAAGTATGGATAAAACGAAGCAAGTATCTCATGATGATATGAAGTTTGAATCTTTTCAAAAACAGATTAATTGTTATCTTGATTTGTGGTTTATAAATCCATAATATAGTTATATACTATACCTGTTATATGGATGAATATTATATTGTGTTTCTGATTATGATATGAAATACTGTACTATTGATTGTGATTGAGCGGGACAGTACCCCCTCTCACGGCAAGGCGAAAAACCCGGTTGACAGGGTGTCTTGACCAATGAGTGTGGAGACAACGATTCCCTCAGTAGAGATATAGCCCGGATTGGTGATAAATCCGTGAGGCGCCCTAGCTAAGAGGATGAGGTTGTGCGTCATGGCGGAAATATACATAATTGGTGAGCCGGCCTGTGTGCGCTCTCCGAGATATATTGCCATTGACGAGTACTAGTAACGTTTGTTGAATTGGATGAATTTTTATCTTCTTGTATGTAAGGATGATGTTGTGCGTCATGGCAGAAATATACATAATTGGTGAGCCGGCCTGTGTGCGCTTTCTGGGATATATTGCCATTGACGAGTACTAATAACGTTTGTTGAATTGGATGAATTTTAATCTTCTGTCTATTGGTTGAGTATGAGCCTTTGGATATGCTTGCATGACTGGTAATGTATTTGAATTTTATTAACGCGAGGCCGATTCGCTCATTAAGTTTAAAAGCTCACATTGTTTGTACAACCTTTTTATTCAGATCAGGTTGCCAGCGAAGAATATCTGCTAGAGGAGTACATCACTTTGGACCTTCCCGTTGTCGGGTAGACCCCTCTTTTGTTATAGATTATGTTGCTCTGTAATCGTCTAGGACATCTAGGTCAGGGGTTCGACATTTGGCTTGTATGTCAGTATAATAATGTATTTTAAATTGATAATATATTATTACATGCAAATCATCCTATGATTTTCAGATAAGAAAATTTGATATATTTATCGGAAGGCTTACAGTGATGAGAGATTCATCATTGTGCCGGTCATGTGCCCAGAAAACGGGTCGTGACAAAGTTGGTATCAGAGCAATGGTTGTTAGGTCTCCTAGTGATTACAGAGCAAGGTAACCTTAGTAGGACCTCCTCTATCGTTGTGAACCCGAGCACAACTATAGAGAGACGGCTCTACTGAAGGTCCTGTAGGATGTTTTCATTTCCTTTCCCTCCGAGACTTATCTTTTCTTAGGAAGTATGTTCTCAGTTTTAGTTTTAGACAGATGTGGCTACACTTTTGAACTTA
This sequence comes from Biancaea sappan, assembly GCA_037074585.1. NCBI lineage: Eukaryota > Viridiplantae > Streptophyta > Magnoliopsida > Fabales > Fabaceae > Biancaea > Biancaea sappan. The sequence continues at coordinate 68,968,497 of CM073490.1, forward strand.
GTCAAGGAAAAGTTGTTACTTGTTTTGATTCAGTTGCTGTCGGATCAAATTTTTATATGGTGGATTTTATAAGCTGAATTCATGATTGATTTTGTGTAGCTATATTATTTTAGGGTACCAGCCAATAAAAGAAACCACTTGCATTAAAAAAACACTGAAGGATTACATTGCAAAAAAAAAAAGGAAAGAGAAGTTTACTCATGCATGAGTAATCTAAAAGCGAGGTGGTCTTGGATTAGGAGGGTTGTATTGTATCATCACCCCTCGACCATTCCTTGGAGCAAGAGACATAGCAATGTCGCGGAGGGTAGTGTAAATTCCATTCATATAATCAACACTTCTTTGCTGTTGATTGCAGAAGCACTGGGTGGACCAATAGAAGAACCTATCTATTCTTGAAGTCATTGCCGCGTTATTGCGTTTGGTTAACTTCTCCAGATCCTCTATCATCTTCTTGAGATTCTTCACCTCCTGTTCTAAACAGGCGATTTTGTCCTCCGAGCTATGGCCTGTGCTAATCTCCTCAGCTTCCTCATTCTTCTTCATCTTCTTCTCCTTTGGATTCTCTTGAGGTCCCTCGAGAGGTCTTTTGCCTTTGTCCCTGCCTAAACTTAAGTTTAAGTCAAGTTTTTCTTCCTTAGCCTCTACTGTGAGATCAATGTACTTCCTTGAGGCCATGATTTGGAAAAATTTACAAATTTTTGTAAGAGTATGAGGCGAGAGGAATACTGGGGGATTGTAGGCTCAGAGATTATTACTCTTTGTGGTGTGGTAACTGAGAACGCTGAGAAGGTTTTTATAGAGAAAAAATTTGGACTAAGAGACAAAGAAGATATCTCTTCACCGCACCCCTACACGATCAACCTATGGATTTCTGTAAGCTGGAAGCCAGAAGTCTAGGGTAGGCGTGCACACCGATAGCGCGTTGCATTAATGCCAAAACCACGAAAGTCAGTATTCGGTGGATTTGCGGCCGATTTTACTTGGTTTTCCCATTTCTCCCGTTGGCATTTTCAGAAATTCAAAGAAGTTAAGAATATAGCCATTAAAGATTGCCTTGGATGCTTTTATGATGAACTGAAATGCATTTCTCTGTTTTATTGTGTTGTTCTTGAGAGCCTTCAGTTGAGTATAATATACATAACTGATTGAATCATGTTGTAATTACATGTATGTATGTTATTCATGCATAATGAGTGAAGGCTACGATCAAGGAGAATATGTGATGATCCTACATATACTCATAGAGAATGAGAAATCAAAATGACTTGGATAGAATGAAATGTGTAGAGGATGATATATCTTCATGGTTACACATACTTACATATAATGCTCTCGTGGGCAAATGAAAGGCAGTGATTTCCTTACATCATGATAATGCTTAAGGCATGTGACCGTAAGCAGTTAACTTTGTTTTAAAATATACATATTTACATATATATTATGTGTAAATCTAAAATAAAGACCGATTAGAATCTAAGATACGGCCAATATGAGGCTACCTAATCATAGAGGGACATTGTGATATGGGATTACAGGATAAAACAAGTTTAGAGGGAGAAAATCTCAGACTGAAGAGCGTAGTTAGTCAAAATTTTTAGAAAGGTCAAGATTAGCCGAAATTTTTTTTCAAGAAATCTTTGACTTATGTTAATTGCATTTACTATTTATCTGCATGTCCGACATTAATTGCTGGCATTGCGACGTATGTGATCTGTAAACCTTATAGCGAGCGGCGTGTAGGTTGTGGTGGCTTTAGCGCCAGGGGCTTCGGGTTGTCTATAAATCTTGTACGCCCGTTACCCCACTCATCACACCAAGCGAACTTATTTCATTACATACCTATTTCTCAATCTCCATTCCTTTCTCATTCGAAGTTATTTCTGAGATCCCTAGAGCAATGGCCGATAATAAGTCTTTCAACTTGAATTTTGAGACTGGCAATATAGAGCTTGATTTAAATCTAAGTCTCGGAGATAACAAAGGGAAGAGACCTGTAGACAGGTCACCAGAAATTAAGAAGAGAAAGAGGGATGTAATAGAGTTGGAGGAGGACAGTACTGCAACATCCTCAGAAAATAAGTTTGCGTTCCTGGAGCGTAAGATCAAAAATCTAGAGCGTAAGATAGAGAGCCTGGAATACAAGACAGAGGACCAGAAGCGACTAATAAGTCGTCTCTTTGAAAACCAAGAGAAACTGATAAATCGTCGTTTCGGGGAACTGGCCAATCGAGTTGATAGACATTCAATGTTTGCAACTAAAAATTTTCGTGACCAACAAGCAAGGTGTATTAACTGTATGAACGGAGTGACTTATGCTCTTCGCCAAATTTCTCATGCGCTTCCTCCAGAAACTCTTTCTAGGCTACAACGATTAGCTTCCTCCTTAAGGTCTGAAGCACCTTCCTCTTCTAGACTTGGAGTACCTTTTACATTTCAAAAGTCTCCTCGTCCTTAATTTATTTTTTCTTTTGTTTGTACTTAAAGCTACATTTGGTGTAAGCTTCACGTATTAAAATTATCTATGTACTAGAAATAAAATTTAAGTTAGTATCTAGATCTTCTTTGTTGAAGTGATTCATTTTACTGAAAGAACTTGAGGAATGAGAAGATGTTAGACTTATATTTCGTACTTGATTATGGAAATTCTAAAGCAGAGTATGGTAATATCCTTTTGACTGAGAAGAGTTACTAAAATGATATTTCATTGCACTTTTGAGCTATGGAGGAATGCTAAATAAGTATTTTATGAACCTATGTATAGAGAACTATGGGTTTGCCCTAAGCATTGAAGGGATGCGACTCTATATGAGTCATTGAGGTGAGAGGAATTTCCATATATATAATTATGCATGAGGAGTATGTTATTTACTTAATACATTTTCTGGGATTGTTCTTCCTAGATATTTATGTAATAATTTTACGTGATTTTTCCTTTTATATGACGCATTCAGCTGAGAGTATCGCCTTAAGGTAGAATGATCGCCTTCGGGCAAGAATATTGCCTATGGCCAAAATGATGCCTTCGGGTAGGATACTTGTATTCGTAAAAGTTATAAGCTATGTGTATGGTAGCTTGTGTTCTGATATTCAGTATAAACTGGAAAGACCACGTGCCACTGTTGAGAAGACACCTATTTGAGGTTTTACATAGAGACAGAGTTCGTCTCTGATTAGGTGGTTTGAGTTTGGTAAAGGTTATGAGGATGAGACACTTTATGGTACAAAAGGTTGTGGAGAAGATCAAACTGATGAGGAAGAGATTACTTGCTGTTTAGAAAAGGCAAAAGTCTTATGAAAATTATTGATAATGCGGTTTAGAGTTCATAGTCAATGGTATAATGTTCTTGTAAATCTCACCAAGGGTGTGATGTGGTTTTGGAAGAAAGAGATGCAAAGGATGAGATATAGACGAAGTAATCACACTTATTTCAGTCTTGAGATGAGTTTTGAATTCGGGGGACCGAATTCTCTTAAGGGGGTGATAATGTAATACCCATGAAAAATAAAATATAAATATTTGTTTACAAACTACTGTTACTATTTTACTATACCCGTATAATACTATTTACATATACGATACTGTTCATTTATACAATCGAAATGTCAAGTACTAGATGTGGTTTGGTCATAAGAGAAAACTAGAAAGAAGTTCGTAGGAGAAAATGATGTCTTATGGGTGAAAATACCCTCAGGGACTAAAGTGAAAGGACTGAATTGAAAAGAAACTTAAAGGTTTAAGGTGAAAGGATAGTTTTCCTTTTAAGTTTTTAATAGTAATAACAGAAAAATTTTCCATCGTACACGTGAGGTGCACAGTAACTGCATTATTAGAAATGTCATTTTCATGAATAGTAAATTGAATATTTTATTAGCGCATAATATCAAATAGTACCCTTGACTTTTGCTATAAATAGGCCCTTTCATTTCACTTCTAAACTCACACCTTCAACTTCTCTTCTTCTCTCCTTAAGTTTCTCTTACTCCAAAGCTAGGCCTCTGAGATTTTGGGCCTTTCCTTTTCAGCTTAGGTAAGGATACTATGCCCTTTCTATGTCTTTTAAATTTTAGAAGTTATTTTCTTAAGTATGCTCTGTGGTTGCAGCCTTGGCTGATCTTCCACATCAGAAAAACTGTCCTTAGCTGTTTATATGTTATTTTGATTCTCTGATTACCGAAATAGAATGTAAACTGTGAAGAATACATGTCTAGGAAAGTTCTGGCTAAGGAAAGACCTGGTTTTTAAGTGTGTCCAGTGTGACCCTCCACTCTTTCCTGGAAACTTACCTGGTGTACTCTTTTACAGATTGTATTCTCTATTTTTGGTATGAATACTAACCATACGTATGAATAGTAACTGTATCTATGAATAGTGACCGTACGTATGAATAGTAATCGTATGAATAGTAACCGTATATATGAACAGTAACCGTACGTATGAACAGTATCTGTACAAAAACAATCCTAACGTATTTTCTCTAATCTTTCATGAAAATCTCCGTAGCAGAACACCGAAATTCACCTGAGCACTCTTGTCTGTAATGACTTAGAGAAGTGATACTCGTACGGAATCCAGGTGAGTGAAACGACCCCGTTTTAATAGAGTTTTAGCATTATTGGTGATAAAAAGTATGTCATAGGACACTCCCAAGATTCATAGGGGGAAATTGGATTCAGAATGACGAATCTAATGAGATAATTAATCCAGAAGTATGGATAAAACGAAGCAAGTATCTCATGATGATATGAAGTTTGAATCTTTTCAAAAACAGATTAATTGTTATCTTGATTTGTGGTTTATAAATCCATAATATAGTTATATACTATACCTGTTATATGGATGAATATTATATTGTGTTTCTGATTATGATATGAAATACTGTACTATTGATTGTGATTGAGCGGGACAGTACCCCCTCTCACGGCAAGGCGGAAAACCCGGTTGACAGGGTGTCTTGACCAATGAGTGTGGAGACAACGATTCCCTCAGTAGAGATATAGCCCGGATTGGTGATAAATCCGTGAGGCGCCCTAGCTAAGAGGATGAGGTTGTGCGTCATGGCGGAAATATACATAATTTGTGAGCCGGCCTGTGTGCGCTCTCCGAGATATATTGCCATTGACGAGTACTAGTAACGTTTGTTGAATTGGATGAATTTTTATCTTCTTGTATGTAAGGATGATGTTGTGCGTCATGGCAGAAATATACATAATTGGTGAGCCGGCCTGTGTGCGCTTTCTGGGATATATTGCCATTGACGAGTACTAATAACGTTTGTTGAATTGGATGAATTTTAATCTTCTGTCTATTGGTTGAGTATGAGCCTTTGGATATGCTTGCATGACTGGTAATGTATTTGAATTTTATTAACGCGAGGCCGATTCGCTCATTGAGTTTAAAAGCTCACATTGTTTGTACAACCTTTTTGTTCAGATCAGGTTGCCAGCGAAGAATATCTGCTAGAGGAGTACATCACTTTGGACCTTCCCGTTGTCGGGTAGACCCCTCTTTTGTTATAGATTATGTTGCTCTGTAATCGTCTAGGACATCTAGGTCAGGGGTTCGACATTTGGCTTGTATGTCAGTATAATAATGTATTTTAAATTGATAATATATTATTACATGCAAATCATCTCTATGATTTTCAGATAAGAAAATTTGATATATTTATCGGAAGGCTTACAGTGATGAGAGATTCATCATTGTGCCGGTCATGTGCCCAGAAAACGGGTCATGACAATTACCTATTGTTCCTAAATTTTTGAAGAAAAAGTGATTTTTAGAAAGATTTATATTTCTTTATATGGAAGAGCAATCTTTTAGTATTTCTCTATGTTTTTATGGCTAGAAAAGGAGTGAAAAATCTTTTTGAAAATATAGCTAGCTATTGAGATAATTGTCTCACAATTTCCCATGACCATTTTCAGGATAATGCTTAAGGAGGAGATAGGACGGGTAGACCTATTAGCTGATAGAGGCCCTATTCGGAAGACTTAGAAATATTGAAGTAGGCACCAGCTACTGTGTAATTAGAAATGTGTTCAAATTAATGTATAATTGTTTAGGATTTCCTTTAAATTACACAATAAAAGTACATCATCTTATTTAGCAATTTAATTGTTTCTTTAGAAAAATTTGTAAGTTTACCCATAATTAGTGTTAAATTATTATCAAGATCCAAAAATAAGACCCAAAAACTAAAATAATTAATAAACTAAGAAGGGACATTACACAATTAAGCATGGGGAAAGTTGTTAGGTAGGGATCCCACATTTGGGGCCCTGCATTCGCGGAATTATTTCCTGGGGGGACCAGGGACAAGGGAAAATTCCCTGAAGGAAATTTAGGGATGGGGATGAGAATCACACTCCCTGCCCTCAAGCTTCACGGATTCAAGGTGAGAATGTTAAGGTTTTCGTGTTTTTCCCCATTTCTCTGAGATATTGAACCCTAGCTTAAAAATGAGGTATTCTAGATGGTGGGAGGCTAAATTTGGTCCTTTTGCTTCTCCCCAATAATTTCTTACTATTAATGCATGATTTCAATGTGAATGGCTAAGTTGTAAGTGTGGTTTCATGAATGATGTTAAGTTGTGAAAGTTTCCTAAAGAAATATGATGTGATTTTGTAAATCCTTAGAACCATTGTGCTCTTGATATTTTGGGATGATTTCATTGTGTTAGAAATGTATTTTGATGTCCAAAAAATAGCCTGGAAAGGGAGAGAAGGGATTGGTACCAAAAATGTTGCGTGAGAGAAGATTTCAAACTTTAATCAACTGATATCAAAGCAACCGGTCGACTACCTAGGGGCAAGCAATCGATTGGTAGCTCTGTCTTGGAATCCTAGCAAACTCAAGAGGAACTGGTTGACCTCCTTGGGTGAAATGGTCAACTGATTAATTCCTGAGTGATATTTGGGAGATTTTGACCTTCTTTTCTCTTATTTCCATTCTCAAACCTCTAGGCCTCATTGTTAAATCATCTAAGGGATTTTTTTACCATCAAGTAGTAGGAATTAAGGTAGATATCAAGCTTGGACCTCATGTGAGTAGCTAACCCTACTCAAGTTTGTTTTGAATGTTTATGCCAACATCACATTCCATGTAATAAGGATAGGTAAACTAGTGATGGCTAAGATTTATGTGTTTAAGAGATCCTAGAGTAACCATAAGATCTAGATATGAGGTGAATGATATGAAGGGCTAAGAGATCCTAGAGTAACAATAGGATCTAGTAACTAAGAGATGTTATACAATGGCTAGGAGGCTATGAAGATGTCACATGGTCTAGAAGTTAAGAAGGGGTGTGTATAAGACCAAGAGACCCTAGAGTAAAGGTGTGGTCTAGAGCTAAATATGACAAGTGCTTGGGAGCATAAGACTATAGTGTGAAACATAGTCCAAATAGTTGAAATGCTATATATGCATAGTTATGTACTATATATAATGTTGGATGTCTAGAGATATTATGTTCGTGCATATGATGAATGTTGTGATAACTCATGACTTAATGCTTGGATGGTGCACCCCATGATCATTAATGATTAGCTACAGAGTTTTGGTGGTCACAATGGCCTAAAGGGCTAGATGACCATAGAGACCTATGATGCATAATTCTCCATAGAGGTCGTGTGGCTTGGTGGACTAGAAAGTTAAAGAGACTTTATGATTCATAAAGACCTATGTGGTTCGGTGGATCATAGAAGTTTGGAAGTATAGAGGCTCATGAGGCTTGGTGAATCATAGAGACCTATGAGGTTCATTGAATCATAGACACCTACGGGGTGATGGTTCATAGAAACTAAGTCAAATATGAGCAAGTCAGTTAAAGTGTACAAGTATACATACATACATACATATATACAAATATATAGAATGCTAGAACACACAAAATATTGTATAGATGAGATTGCATGCCTAAGAACATTGTATGTTGTAAGCACAAATGTGAATGTGTAGCTAATGAGATTCAAGCATTTGAGTATGATTTCCTAATGATGTAAACATCCTAGTAGCTAAGACACATGTTTATTTATAGTTCCAGTATGCATGTTATACGATGCTAGATTATGTTGTTTTATGAGTAAGCTATCTACTCACTAAGACGTTGTTCTCACCCACTCTTAAGTTTACCATTGTCAAATCTGGCCTTTGCTGAGGAACATCCGCTTGAGGAGTAGCAAAGTTTAGAGTCCCAACCCTCTTTTGTTATTTGGGTTAGTCTTTTGATTATGTTGCACTTTTGGGATTCTAGAAGTGATTTGTAGCCTGATAAGACCTCTAGGGTGTAAAGGATTTTATGTAAATGAACTGATATGATTATGTTATTCTTTTGGCATGTTTCTTTGTATTCCTTTATAATGTAATTTGTGTTGGGAATGGATAGAAACATAGAGAACACTTAACATGTAACTAAATTATGATCTAATTAATGAATGAAATACATTATTTTGGTTACATGTAGTATTTATATGATTAATTAGGAATGATGAGTTATATGGCAATATTAGGCTTACGACCTTGGGTTGAGCCATGTGTAGTGCTAATCACATGCCCAAATCAAGGCATGACACAAATGACAAGATTTAAAAAACTAAACGTAACTAGTCAACTGGCCTTCTATGGCAGTTGATTGGCTTGCCTCAGGTTCAATTTTAAAATTTCAAATAGAAGCCAACTAATCAATTGGCTTACCTTGACAATTGACGATGTGCCTCTGCCAAAGCTTGATATTGACCACAAAAAGCCACTAGTCAACTGGTCCTCAAGAGTAATCAATTAGCATCTTGCAAGAAAGGGTATGTCACATCCCTCTTCTGGCATGTGACTGGCATAAACGGTAAACCTCACTACATCGCCACAAGCCTAACTATCTAAGATAACCACCTACCGCAACACAAAACATTCCACACAACTATCATTTTAGTTATAATCATAATCATATTCATATAAACAGTACTATTATGACAATGAGGAATCAACATTTCATTTCTTTCTTAATAAAACACATATATGTTGTTCATCATTTGTTTCATGCAGGTATGAATTCGCAATTAACATATATTCTCATCCTCTGTCACACCCCTAATCTAAGTCAATGACTGGCACGAAATGGTACCTTTACCACCACCGTAAGCCTAAACCAACACAACATTTATCGACAAACTCATAATGATAAGCACACGTATACACGAGATGGTATAGAATTAAACATAAATGGAATTGATCATTCATATAACAATTTCATAGTTCACATGTAGACCATGTTTCTAAGCTTTCCTTTTTCCATACAAAATATAATCCTAGGAAAAAGGGAGTGTTCCAAAACATGGTTAATCAAAATATACAAAAGAATGATCTTTTGTGTCCTTCACATGAATATCCATATACAAGCAATCCTAGGTGTTCTATCTAACTACAGAGCTTGACACCTTTCCCAAAATATACCCAAAAGACCAAGACACTAACACCACAGCAAAATGGATTGGAGAGAAGATGTCTTGCTACTCCTCGTGAGGAGGCTCACTAGCTATCATGGAATCTACAAAAGGTATACAAAAAAAAAAGGTGAGTAATGAATACCTAGTGAGTTATAACACTACAACAAAGTAAATACTAATGGTGTACCTCTTACAAAGATAAGACCTTAGGTTGGTCCTATCCTCTACCACATCACACACATCCAACACATCCACATTTCAACATATAAATCATCTACACATTACATATATCCAGCATAAAGTTCATCACCATTACATTATGAAATAAATGAATGCATCACCTAACCATCTCATAGATGGCATTCCCAAAGGTTGAGCCACACCATTACCAACGACTTATCCCCTTAGGTCTTTTTAGGTTTTTCCCACAATGCACTATCTCTAGCAATTAGGGTCACTCAAGTATGAATTAGCCATACAGGCTTCTCATGAGATTCTTATTATACAATAAGTGAATCCAGCACAATTCAGTTACAAAGATCAACTTCCATCACATTCACCACTCACTCATACATAGGAGAATATCTCCAACACATTCATTATGCAAAGTTCAACTAGTATATATTTACTTGCATGATTCAACATGCATATTGGAATGGGAGAGGGGCTAGATAGATTGAAGGGTGAAGAGTGGTAGAGAAGGATGAGAACCACGTAGGGCACACTTGGAAGAATTTAAGTGTGAGGTTGGTCTAAGTGAGCATTATATATATATATATATATATCAACTTTATCATTTTGCCCTCCAACACACACTCACACACACAAGTATTTCTCATCCCTTTCTTTTTGGTCCCTACACAAGGGTCCTTATAAATTATTTTTCCCACTCCACACAACATCCAACCATTATCCAATGCCTCCATCTAAGGCCATAGTCCATCACATGTATGAATTAATCATGAAAATAGAAACAATGCATACAAAGCACATATCCATCACATTTTCCATCACACACTACAATTCCATAAGTTTTTCACATAAGTCCCTCCATAAAGGCTCTTAAATGATAATTGGCCATCACAACCATCACAAGATAATTAGTCACCATCCAAAACATTACTCACGCCCAAAGCCATTGGCACACAAGGTTGAACTTTAACACAAGAATAAAGGAATACACACAAGACTCCATTGATTAAAAATCATTTATTTAAAGGTTTTAATACATCTCAATATTTACACCAACATATAAAATGAAATAAATAAACTAACCAAAGTACCACAGAAATATGGATATTACATCTTCATTTACAATTTTCCAAATACAAGGAAATCACACAAATTTCCTATCATCGCCTACCCAATTACAGAGCTATCTAGAATATACATAAATGAAATAAACTACATCATGCCCTGAACAATGGGGAGATGACCACGAAGCTCAATTCATCAACCTACACTTTCTTCTATATCTATACGAAAATATTGGAATAAGTCTACTAACTTAGTGAGAAAACCCTATCCTATCACAATCACACGCGAAAGACACCTAATATATATATACACACATACTTGTGATTGTGCATAATAATATTAATAACAGTGTAATCAAGTATATGCATAACATGGAAGCACAATCATATCATCCCACATAGCACACAGTTACATCATTCCATGCGTAATCATTAAATTCACAATCGTTATCATCTTCAATACATGCACAATTATGTGCTTGGCAAATAGTTCACGGGTGCAACAATATAATCCATGCATGTTCAGTACAAGTGTCCAGATTATGCATTATAATCATTCTTGGACCCGTGCTCCCATTTCAACTTTTTTTCCCACCTTATTGACTTCGTCATATGGGACTGTAACTTATCCATAACACCTCATATTCATTTTCAATGGCCATCGAAGAATGATAAACATAGTTCCAACTTATTGTCTCTGCCATGTGAGACTCTAACCCAACACCATCCTCGTCATGCATTTAACAATGCTTTATCAATGCATATGTCAATGCTTTTATCAATACTTATGCATATGTTGCCAGATGTGCCAAATAATCATCTGATTCAATAGAATTATTACGTTCACATAGGCAATACATACCCCATAGGTGATAAGTCATTCTCATGCAAATGGTACTAGCATAATTGTACATTCTTGGATATCTAGGTCCATATCACAATTCACAGATGAATTATTTTAAGATCACATAATTGCGTAATCATGAGTACATACGTGGTTATCCATGTCAACATATATAAATATATATATAATCAACCATGTCAATGCAAGTCACTTATGGCAGTTTAACTCAATGTTTCATATCTTTATACTTTTCTAAAGCGGCGTTTACTATAGGTTAACTTTCACCTTGGGTTATATTATGTCCACATGATTTTTCTAATCAAATAATCATACTTGAATATATGTGATATTGGCCAAACAATGGCATACATAAACGATCTTACTAAAATTTAGTTACATGTGTGTGTGTATATATATATATACAAGCGTACAACCAAGGTAGGTTATAAGTCCCCTTACCTCTACTCTGAGCTATGCAATTTACCTCAAACCTCAATAATTTGTTGTGAAATTCTTGTTTGGGTCCTTTAAGGGAGTGGCCTAAACATTTAAAGGGCGTTTGGTATCTCGGAAAGGGTGGGATGGAAAGGAAATAAGAATGGAATGGAAAAGAGAATGGAAAATGGAAAAGAGGATAAAAAAACATGTTTGGTGAGCAGTGGAAAATATAGTGGAAATAGAATTTTTTATATATTTGGTATGTATTTTTAAAAAAAAATAAAAAGAAAAATTGAAATAAAATGACATTTTTACCCCTACCGTTTGTTTACCCTAATTTTGATTCACAAAACACCAACGAAGCTCACGTTGACATCCCACCCTAACTCCCTCTCATCGACGCTGCCATTGAACTTTATCAACAACGACGTCTTTTGACGTCCTCTTCAGCAGAGAGTCACGCTCTTTCCGTCCATCTAGTATGATTTTTTTTGGACTATATTAGATGCAATTTGCGATGTTTGTGCTTTGAATCTATGTTGATGTTCAAAATTTGTTCTGTGCTTAATTAATTTGTGTTGATGTACGAATGCGATCAACTGTTCATTCTTTACCCACAATATATTATGCCTTCAGGTTTGATATGTAAGTGTTGCAGACAGCGCTACAAAGACCTTCTTTAGTTGTGCACCCGATGAATTTGTCACAACAGTTGATATTGATATGGTTGGGCTCAAGGCTGAAAAAAAGATGTGGCCATGATAAAACGTGAGACTGAAAAGTGAAGAAGATACATCCTGATAGCAATAGATTTATGTTATTGTAGCCATGGTGCTGATGTTGTTTGTTTGGTATGTTAGTAAAAAAAACCTTGTTATATGTGATTAATGGAATCAGTAAAATTGCATGACTTCAGTGACATTGAATAAGTTAAATTGAATATTAACAGATTCTGAATCAACATTTTTAGTGAAATTGAATTAGTGCATTAACACAATACACAAGTAAGTACAAAAGTTGATATAATTGCAATTGTAAACAAAGTTTTGAGGAGTTATAACCATACACCATACAAATTATAATCCAAGGTCACAAAATACAAAGCTCATAAAGATCTAATATAATATTATACAATCCTAAATTTCTTCATGTGTCATCAAAGTCTTCAATCCTCAGTTACTGCTTAAGTTCACGTATCATATCCTTTATTTGTTGAAACTCTGAGGCTGTGTTTACTTCAAAGTTGGTCAAACGAGTGTTTATAGACTCCATCTCTGAGACTGTTTTGACTTGAAAGGAATTTAGTCTAGTGTTTATAGATTCCATCAAATTCAACATATGATTAGAATTATCCAACAGATTATTTAGCATACTAGAAGATGTATCAACTGATATAGAAAGACCTGCTACACTTGCTCCAACTTCTTATTCTGCCCCAGTATGTTGTTTTCGTCTTTCCCTAGCCCTTTTCATAGTTAAGTTTTTTGGTGCACGCATCCATTCATCATCAACCAACTCAAAGTTCATTTTTCTCAGGTAATTGCAATCAATAATGGTGGCAGGTTTCATAACATTGAAGCGATAGTTAATTTTGCAATGCTTAACAATTTTAGAGACTATTGCAGCATATGGCAAGGGTGACTTTTGTTGAGCAAAATAAGTGGTCATGCGTTGCATCATAAAATATGGAATGTTGAATTGTCTACCATTTAAAATACATGCCATAATAAAAAATTCAGCCTCACTGCCCCCAGGCTAATTTCTTGGTTTGTTAACTAAAATATGTGTGATAGTGCTTAGCAGTAATCTATCATTGGCATCTATACTACCAACTTTGATCCCTTGACCAGAAAACTCATCTTCTCCAGTGATGGTTTTATAAGTTTCCTCTTTGCTATAAAGAGTAGAATTCAGTGAGTGATAATTATCAGTGAAGCACAGAGCATCCTCATCAGGTGGAGGAACACCAATAATCTTAGCAAATTTTTCTTCATTAATAAGGATTTTTGTTCCCCTAACAGTAGCAGTAAATAGTTTATCCGTGGGTATATACTCAAAAGTAGTGTAAAATGCTCTAACAACCTCATCAGACCAGTTACCTGTATACTTCACAAAATTTTTAAGTCCAAATTGTTCCAAACAAGTAATAAAAGGCATATCCCTCTTGACAAAGTAATTCCAATCCATATATTTACTAGGAATAACTTTTCTATACTGAAAATCTTGAGCATACCTGTCTCTTTATTCTTCTTCCTACAAAAGATCTATTGTTGGTGAGGTTTCAACATTTTTTGTCTGTGCTCGCTTTGAGGATGAAGCCATCTAAGAGAGATTAAGGGCCTTGATGAAATAGAGGAGTGGTTGGTTAAGAAGAGGAGTGGTTGGCGCAGAGGAGAGAAGAGGTTGAAAGTGAGAATAACAGGTCGACCGCTATGCCTTTCAAACCCTAGATTTACCACACAGGCGCCTTATATAGTAAAAAAAAAAAGAGAAGTTGGTCGATTGGTTGCAAGCAACCGGTCGACCAGCTAGTTATTAATGTACAGCAGCCGGTCAACCGGTTGCAATAAAACAGAGGGGGAAGCAGCCAGTCAACCGACTATGCATTAGGACAATAGCCAGTCGACCGACTACAATAAAACAAATAGGAAAGCAGCCAGTTGACCGGCTGCTTATTCAAACAGCAGCTGGTCGACCGACTGCTGCTAGGTATAAAGGGAAGCAGCCGGTCAACCGGCTACTTGCAACCGGTCAACCGGATGCTGTTTGAATATGCAGCCGGTCAACCAGATACAAACAACCGGTCGACCGGCTGATGAACTTGCACTAAAATTTTGCACCAAACTAAATATGCATGTTAATTCATATTAATGTTGTGCATATGTACTACCAAGAAAATATATATATATTAATTCATATTAATAATATTGTACATATGTTCAGCCATTTAATACAAAACAGTCTAAGCAAATATATATATATATATATATATATATATTAATTCATTGTACATATCTAATACAAAACAGTCCTACGAACATTGTTATCTAATACAAAAGATTAAAAAGTACCATCCATCCATCAGTGACAACAACTCTGTCACAAGCATATCACGTAATACATATGTTCAAACTTTTACAATTAACTTTCACTACCCTAGAGAAATGTGCTATTTCATAACACACTAGATGATAGATCTGATCCATGTGGCCTTTAAGTCATCAGGTATAGAGGGTAGTTAAACTAGAAGACATTGCTCCCTTTCAATTACCATGTTAGCTCAAAGTATTTCTTCTTCGGTAAGACCATTGACCTTCATCAAGTCTCCAAATAGTCTTTCTCTTCTTTCAAGCATACTCCTTTCCATCAGATTTATTTCACCGATTAGCCTATCAAGGGATATGGCCATGCTAGTGGATGCCGCTTCAATAGAATCACTAAATTCAGTAGTTTCAGAAATTTGATAACCATTGCTTCTCCTTCACTTTCTCCTTGAACTATAAGAGGCCTCCGACATCCCGACAATGTCATCAGGCATGGTAGAGTCAGGCAGCAGTTCATCTTCAACTAGAATGGTGTGCTCAACCTCTACAGCTTGGCTTTCTAGATCTTCTGTGATGTCAGCATGAATTTATACATCTTGTCCAGTTGCATGGTCCTTCCCAAAGACTATGCATAGTCGCTCGTATAGCGAAAATGACTTGTTCCTCCAAGCTACCTTACTCTTGTTTGACTGTAAAAGAAAATAAATGAAAAAAGTTATATAACATATATAGTGCAGAGTCAAACAAGAAGTAGGTACAAGTAGAGAAGAGTGATCAAATACACCTGTAGATAGGCATCCCATACAGCAAGCTCAGCTACAACACACTTTGACACAGGGTCCCATCCAAACCCACTAGTGTTCGGTGCATGAAGTAAGTCATACACAGCTTGCCAGCTATTTTGCAATGTCTTCATCCTGGATAGTATGTGTGGAGTTCCTAGAAGCCCATGGCCAGGGGCTTTCTCATAAAGTTTCTTCTCTAATTTTTGTAAGTAACCTAACAGGAAGGTCTTTTCACAACGATATAGCTCTCCAGCCTCCTTTAGTTCCACAAGTGCATCCACTAGCATTTCATCCTCCTCAGGTGTCCAGTAGTGTGCCATGCTATCAGTCAGCAAATACTTACCAAACTGTGCAAATAATTATTTATCAAACTATAAAACTAAAAGAAGAGGTGGTAACTACCAACCCAAAATAATAGCAACTATCAAAATATAAAAAAGGCTCAATGTGCAGTCTTATAACACTACAATACTCGTGCAATGTAATTATTGTCACACTATAGTAGTTGAATCATCAAAACATAATAAGTTCATCTTCGCCTATGCCTAAATTCACGATACATTTCATTTGCTAGGCTATCTCTCCACTGACTCCACTCATTGGTAGGCTTAATTACAGTCAAATCATCTTCATCATCAGATAGTTCTGCTAATTCTATTCCTTCTGGGTCTTCAAATGGATCCAATTGGTTATACCGTATTATGTGATTATGGAGCAGGCAATAGGCAATTATAATTCGATTATGTATTTTGACAGGATAAAATAAGGGGCTTCTAAGTATGGCCCATCGCCCTTTTAACAATCCAAAGCACCTTTCGATGACATTACGGGCAGCTGAGTTTTTCATGTTAAAAAACTTACGAGGATTTGTAGGTTGAGAACCACGTCTCCACTCATTAAGGTGATATCTCTATCCTCTATAAGGTGCTAGAAACCCCTTACAATTGGTAAACCCTGTATCCACTAGATAATAACATCATTCATAGACAACAATCGACATGTCAGTGCTCATATATGGCTACCAACTTATATTGAAATAATTTTTTATGCTCACCTGATGAAACTCTCAGTCCATCAGCCGTAGATCCTTCCCACCCAGGCAAGACAAAGATGAATTGGCCATCTTGGGAGCAAACGTCTAGTACATTAGTTGTAATCTCACCTTTTCGATTTCTATACCGTGGTTGGTCCTCCATTGGGACTGTAAGTCTTATGTGTTCCATCAAAGGCACCGACACAATTTTGTAGAAAAATCAGACTCATGGCTTAATTTACAATTTATACACAACTTGATCACATAGTAAAATATGAAATAGAGATTACCTTGAACCATTTCCACTTGCAATCTACTGAATCAGCAAGCACCCGATCAGGGGATTTGAAAAGTACTACTCCTAAATGCATCATTGCATTAAGTACCATATTGAAATGCCTACTCACAGTCCTACCTAATTTATTAAATTTTTGTTGAATAACCCTATTCTTCACATGATGAGACAAAATATGTGCAAATATTGACACTTGCTCATCTACAAGCATGTTTTTGGTAGGTTTAAGTCCTCCTATAGAATCAAGCATCTCATAAAGTCTATCTAATGTTGACCTATTTATCCTTATTAAGTCAAAACAAGCTTTATTACTACTATATATCAAGCTTCTAAAATGAGCTCTATGAAAGTGGAAGTCAACTGTGTAAGGCACCCTACTGATCTGATGCCTATCAACCCCAGTAATGGAGATATAGTATTTCCAAATAGCAATTACCATATGAACCCACCATGACACAACTGAACCAACTGCTTTTGCAATTATCTGCTTTCTCAATCCATCCATAATTGTAACATGGTATCCACAATCAGATAAAGTGTTCACTAAAATGCTTCATACTTCAAAGATGCTTTCTAATGTTTTGCTAATGTTGATTCTTCACAAAATAACTAACTAGTATTGTAATGATAGCTTCATTTACTGACAAAGTGCTGTAATTATTCTAAAATGATAGACCAATGTATGAGTCACAATGTTGGACATGTATAAACAGGCTACTCTTCCCGTTGTTGTTGTTGGCATTAGTATAGGAATGTTGTGAAAAATTATTTTAAAAGTAATTATAGTAAGTAAATTTATGCTACAGAATAACAAATTACTTATATAAGAGATTTTAGGCAGTGCTTATAATAATTACAATGACAGATGAAAAAAAAATATTTGCTCACAAAAAAAATAGAGAATAAAGAGATTTATAAACACCAAAATACTAAAACAAGACAGGAGATTAACAACAAACGCAAAAAAAAAATAACTAACATTATAAAATAAGAGCTTACTGTGAGATGTGAGATGAGGATGTTCAGATGAAGCGTGTGCACAATTGTGGTCGCAGATGAAGGACGAGTGCCAATGAAGTAGTGGAAGCTCCAACGGTGACTAGGGATTTTGGCAAGATCAAGAGGTCACAGCGGCAGCCAGAAGACCTTTATCAATATTTTTAGGGCATCAGGACATTTTTAGCATTTGAATTGGCAGAGCGAGGGCAAATAAGAGAATTTACCTTATTTTCCTTGTCAATGACTGGTTTTCCATCCAATATACGATGGAAGCTAAAATGCCGATTTTGACGGAAGAGAGATTTCCCATTTCCATTTCCAATGAATACAATACGGGCTACCAAATGCTGGAAAAAAAGCTACAGTAGTGGAAAGCGCCTTTTCTTTCTAGCGTCCAAACACCTACCAAACGTCACCTTAGGATTGAGAACACATGAAAAGTGTGAAATTTCAAGTTTTAGATGTTCCTCAATTGATGCAGCGCCTAAAACCTGAAAGTAGAGAAGTTCTCTTTGTTACCTACCACTACAGTGGCCAAAACTGCCATTACATGGATCAAAACTAGGTTAGCTACTGTCAACCACTGTCGACGGTAACATGAAATAGCCACCCCCTTGTTTCAGTGAAATTTCAAGTTCTTTCAAGTTTTGCTCAGATCTAGCCCAAATCTAAACCATTTTTCATGATTCTTATTTTGGAAACTCACATCTAATCATTAGAAAACATCCCCAAACCTTAAATCCAATTTGTTTCAAAGATTCAGCTCCAAATCATCTCTTTTCCTCACCGAAACCTAACTTTTCCTCCCCAAATCTGATATGGTTTTCAACCCAATGCAAATCTAACTTTTGTCACTAGTTTGCTCAAATCTTTTGTTCCAAATACAACAATATACATAGAAAAGGATTAAAGAACAAGATCCATTGACCCAAGCTTGATCTTCCCCATTTAGACCCATTTCTACCCAAATCTTTTTTGGATTCAAAAATGTGCACAAAAAGAAGAACCAAGAATTTGCCTCAACTCCACACTTTTTTGGTGAGCTTTGGTTGTCGAATAGATACACCCATACTGGGGAACAATGGCCGGAGAGCTTAAGGGTGAGTCTTGGGGAAGGTAGGAGACGGAGATAGGAGCTAAGGCATGAAGAAGAGATGAGATGGACAAACGAGAGGGAGAAAATGGGTCTGATGATGTGTGTGAATGTGTCTCATACATATGTATATATATATATATATATACATACATATATATATATATATATACATACATATATGTATGTATATATATATATATATATGTATGTATATATATATATATATATATGTATGTATGTATGTATATATATACACATGGAAGAAAATTTACCAAAATGCCAAACACAAGGTCAAATCTTAAGTAAGGGCAAAATTGTAACTTTTCCCGACTCAAATATTTTCCCACATACTCAAGGCACCACACATTTCCATCACTCATTTTCACCCTTGGCACAAATAATTTTTCCCAAATTTTTAATTATCCCCTTTTCACTCAAGGGTACCACATAATCATTCTTTTATTCAGTTTAGTCCTTCCAAATCCAATCCTTCCTCGTGCCACACAAACACCTTCACCCTATGCTACTCACCTCATCATGCACAGTACCACTTACCAAAAATTTCCTTTCTCCAATATGGAAAAATTTACCCTGTACTAACACACCCACGCCCGAGATCCAACAACATTAATACCCAAGGCTTTCGGGTATTACAGGATACTAGTCGACTACTAATCTTTGACAATCCATTGGTCTGCACGAGAAAGCTAAGAAAAGAAAAAAGTTTCAATGGCTATTTTTGTAACAAATTGCTTACTTATGTATTCCAATGTCTATTTTATGCTTTTTAATATATATATATATATATATATATATATATATATATATATATATATATATATATATATATATATATGAGCCACATTTGACCAAAACAAGTAATAATATTTTCGGAAACATTCTAAAAATTTTCTCTTAAGCTCTATTACCTCTCAAAGGTCCTAGTGTGCTATCACTTGTATATATACTCTATAAAAAAGAGAGTTACCCACTTATTTCCTTCATACTTTTTGAATTTTTTTTTACTCATATTGATTCCTTGAGTGGGTGATTGGGGATAATCACATTGTACGGGGGAGAGAACCCCTGTGAGAAAAAAATTCTATGTGGTTTGTACTAAGGTTCATAAATGCCCATTGAAACTTGTGGATATTATGGAAAATCTTAAAAGCAATCTTGGAGACTAGATATAGACTTCGGTTTTCAAGTTGAAAAAGGATAAATTTCAGAATTTGATATTCTCTTTACCAAGCTTCTATTTTAGCTTCATAACTTTGTTTTTAACTTTAGCTTTTTGCATTTAAGTTCATCTTTAACTTCCAAGTGTTTTTGAAAAATTATAATCACCCAATGTACTCCCTCGTGGTTGTAAGCCATCATTCCTAACATGAGGGATGGGATTTACACAAACAAAAAATTTTAGGGAGAAATTAATCAAATTTTAGGGATGGAAAACAATACTTTTACCGTTTTTTAAATTATTAATAACCTTAATTTCTCATAATGACTTAATTCAAATATATTATATGTCAATTTAGATTTTCTATATTCGTTTAAAAAATAACAATTTCTTTATACTCAAATTTATTATATTTATTAAATATAATGCTATACAATATAGAATAGGATAGATGAAATTTTGATAGTTAAATAAATTAAATCTTATAAAAGAAAGGATGGTCCATGGCCATTAGACCTGCCAGTTAAATGAACTAACTTGGTAAGGCCCGTTTCAAAGCAGATTAAAATTATGATGCTCAAGTTCGCCTAATTAATGAACAAAACATATTGATCCACAAGTCACGATCTATTTTCAGACTATTGAATAGTGTCAAACGCCTATAACAAACAAGGCTGAAGGCGAGAAAAAGCGTCCCCAGAAAGGTTTCTAAAGAAGAAGTCTTTGAAGCTTATATTATGGTACATGTTTGGTTGGCTTTTTCTAGTCGCTTCCACTTGCTTTAATTAATCTCTACCTTTGCTAGTGGAGATTTTCTCCTTTTCCATGGTGGACATAATCGCCTGCAGTTGCAGACCCCAACAAAAGCTTGAACAGTCTCCAATGAATTTTTTATGTGTGTACATTCTGCAAATCTAATCTCAACTTTCCCTTTTATTTTTCTTTAAACTTGCTTTCTTTAAATTTCTTACTTTTTTTTCCTCTGTAGCTACGAAATTGGATTTGATGCTTGTCTCCAAAGATAAATAGCATGTTTGTCTTTATATGAATTGTTAAATTTGAAATTTAATGACCCATATTTTAGTATCTTTTAAAAAAAAATTACCATTTGAAATTTGGATAGTTGGATCTCAAATCCAACGATTCACAAAAAGACAAACATATTGTTTATCTTTAGAAACAAGCAACAAATCTAGAGTTCGTAGCAAGACAATACCAAAAATCACGAATGAATAAACATTTAACACGACCTAGGTGCAAACTGACAAAAGAGTTTGTTTTGAAAAATAAAATAAAATAATTTCAACAATACTTTAAAATTAGATTATATAATTTTACTAAAAAAATTTACATTATTTAATAACATATTAATAACAGTAATATCCATTACTGCGACTGCAAAGAATACTAAAAAAAGACAATGAAATCAAAATATTATTCACTTCTCATCAAGGTTATTAACTTCCTAAAAAGAGGTTCTTCAGGGTACAAATGCAGATTATCTAGCACTACCCGCAAATGCTTATAATCTAAAAGTATTCAATCTTATTCGCTAAATATCTATACTGGAACGGGAAAAAAAAAAGTTGCGCATGATTGTGAAGAGAATAGATGAAAATATGTACGAGAAGTGTGGAATTTGTGTACATATGTAAGCAAACAAAACGAGAAAATAAAGAGAGAGAGAGAGAGAGAAAATCATTTTGATTTGGTACTGCAGTGCGAGGGAATGTAAGTGCCATTCAAGGTATGAAACTTGAGTCGGCAATTCAAACGACAGTAGAACTTCATAGAGCCCAAAGGCCCCACCCTCCACTGGGTGCGAGCGTTGCCCTTGAAATCGAAAGCAATCTCATTTTGCTTCCAAGCCTGGTTCACCTGCTCCATTTGATCAGGAGTCAAGGGTATGGACGAAGATTGAACCACATAGATGAGGTCTTTGGAACTGTTCTTGGGCACGTCGAATGGGCCAGCAACAAGCACGGCTACGCCTTGGCCTTGGTAGGTGAGGTTGAAGCTGAGATCAGAGAAAGTGGCGTGAGCCTTTGCGTTCCCGTTCTGTGCTCTCACAACAATGGTGACCTGGGTTTCAAGAAGACCAGCTAAGTCGTTTCGAAGCTGGTCCAAATGACCGTTGGTGACGCTAATCACAGGGATCCTTGGGTGGATGACCAGGTAGCCCACGAACACGACGATGCCGGCGATTATGACTGCTATGGCTAAGACGGTGCAGATTACGGCTAAGAGCCAGATTAAGGGGTGGGTGCGACCGTGAGGACCAAGTTTGATCGGGCTTCTTTTGAATCGGCTGAGAGCCATGGTGGTGATGCTGCCCACACTGGGACCGCATCAATTATCAATTCTGATAGATGATTGATGAGTAAATCACGCTCCCTCCTTTTCTTGCCATTGCCTCCCCAAGCTTGGGATCTTAACTCCATTTCCTCCCAGGGTTTTGGTATCTTCCTTTCCTACCTTTAACGCATTTGGTTCTTGTGCCAATATTTCTTTTTAGTTTTTACCCTCCCTCACACTAGGCTTTACAATTTCAAAGAGTAAATTACACTCTTAAGTTTTCCATATTACACTTCCCTCTAATCCTTTTTTAAAATATATATACGCTTCCTTTCCCTTGAAACTACAAAAATGTTACACTTTTGCTTTTTTTTTTTTTTACAGATGTCGATTGTAATTTATTTTTTCATATTGTTCGGTAACCAAACACCGTGTGTATGTTTATAGATATATATTTAAAAAGAAGATACTATTCTTTAATTAAAACACATATTGGATATTTTGTTTTTATAAGAAAATAGAATACTTTGTGGCATTTTATTCTAGATTAACAATAATAAAAGTTATCACAATATATAAAAATTGATATTTTTGGATTAATAAGTATTTTACCTAAAAAATATCATTACAAGAAAATCAGGAATTAGAGACAACAAAATTTGTCTATAATCAAAAAAAATTTCATCTCTAATTGTGGCATTCCAAAAATTTGAGACGAAAATAAATTTCATCTCGATGGGTTTTTCTGTCCTTGATTACATCTTTAATTTCTAATTTTTTTTTACTTTTTTTGGTCAAGTTTGCGTGAGTTTTAACCGACACTAATGTTATGTTTTTATATTTTTTATTTAGCGACGGTTTTGTAACCAACGCTAATTGACATAATTTCTTTTAATAAAATTATTTAATTTGTAATAGCGTTTTTGTGGATATATTATAACGGTTTTTAAATGTCTCTAAAACCATATTCTTTCAATATTTACATATAACAATTGTTGACAAATTATATATTTAATATAATTACTAAAAAAAAGTCATACATAAGTTAATTGAAGTAAAATGTACCAAAACTATTATATTCTAAAAATTTGTACATAATATTCCAAAGTAAAAATAAAAAAACTATAAATCCTAGTTAGTTACAAAGCTTCAAAACTTGACACTGATTAAGGACAAGCATCACCATTTCCCTAAAAAAATAACATATCAAAATTAAATTATGACCACAAAATTTAAGTTCAAAATCTAATACACCAAAATAAAATCTTATGTTCTAATCAAGAATCACACCAAGTTATATATAGTAGTAAAGAGAGTAGCAGTTAACTATAATATCTAAATGACAATTAATTGAGCCAAATCAATGAGATATTCAATTAGAAACCAAAAAAAAAAACTAGATTTTAGGCTTACGATTGAAACACACAATTATAACATCTAGCTTTTCTAGATGGCAAAAGGAAATTGAACCTCAAGTCAAGATTTCAATTCAACTAAAAAGGATAGTCTAGAAATCATGCATAAAAGTCCCAAGAATTCCACCACTGGTCTATGAAAACAAGTCAAACAATGTCTAAACAGTATCCTACCCAAAGTTCACTTCTCAAATTAGAACCAAGGCAATTTTATTAGGCAATAGTAACAAGACCAAATTTCCACAAGCCAAGATTTCAATTTAACTCCAAAGGATAGTCCAGAAATCATGCATAAAAGTAAGCATAACATACTTTAACAAAACATTTTCACAGCACTAAGAGCAGTGTTGTATGACCCGGACCGACCCGGCCGGGTCGACCCGGAAACCGGTGACTCGGGCATGACCAGATCCGGGTCAATATTTTAGACCGGTCTGCGCGTGACCCGGTCGACCCGGTGACCCAACGACCCATTGACCCGAAATTTTTTTTTAAAATTTTTTTAAAAAAATTTTATGGCTAAAATTGATTAATAATCCTAAAAAAAAGTTTGTTTCATTTATTCTAAAAATTAATGCTTTCTTTTTCTCCATATCTATACCGTTCCACTACAAACAAATTGAAATATAATATTCTCACTTTATTTCTCTAAAAATATTAGTTAAATTCCTCTTTCATTTTCATAAATTTTATTTAAAATTGAAGTTAACTCCTTAAGGTTAAAATATGTCAAAGTATTACATTAGACAATAAACATTTTCAAAGTAGTCTATAACAAATATTGGTTTCAAATAGTCCTTTAAATTTATAACAAGCTATTTAAAGGATTAATTTGAATTCTACAAGTGGTTGATTTTTTTAATAAAATTGAAAATACTATAAAATAAAATATCAAAATTATTATTTTTAATTTAAAGAGGATAAATTAATTTTTTTTCTTAAAAATTAGGTAATTTTTCTTAATTATTAATGACTTTATAAATTATTATGGATATTTAAGACTTTAAATGTATGAATTATTATATTTGGATGATTTTATTTATGACTTTATGAATTATTATGAATATTTATGACTTTATGTTTAAATTATTATAGATGTTTATGAAAGTAATGGTTGGAACCCAAGAGGGGGGGTGAATTGGGTTTTATAAATTTTTCACAAGAATTAATTGGAAGTTAAAATGATTTTCTGTAAAAGTACAATGCTTAGGATAATAAATACAATACAGAAAATCAATGTGCTGTCAAGATAAATAATTATAAAGATCAAGGAATTAAAGAATAGATATCAATATGCACAAATTAAAGAGTAAGGGATAGAGAAAGCAAACTCGGAGATTTATACTGGTTTGGCTAATCCAAGCCTACATCTAGTCCTCAAGAGACCACTTGAGTATTTCCACTATAATTGCAAGTTTAATCCGGGTACTTGCAAACCACTACAACCACGCAAATTCGATCCGGGTATTTGCGAAACCACAATGGATAATTTATGAATCCGGGCTCCTCCTCAACCCAAAGCAAGTTCTTCCAACACCGGTACTTGCGAACCTCAACTCAGAATAATATATGTATTGATCAAAATCAACAATACAAAGAAACTCTCTCTAAAGAGTAGATGAAAACAAATAAAGCTCTAATAACTCTAATGATAGAGAATATGCAAGATTTGGCTCAAGAATGCTTTCCTTTCTCTCAAAGATGATAGAAGAAGTTAATATCACATTGTAGGACTTTGTTCTTACTCAAAATCGTGTATCTAAGGTCATATATATAAGATTTTACAAAACTAGCCGTTATATAGCCGTTATATAGCCGTTACAGCACTTATAGTGCAGTCCAGATTTTGAGCTTTCTTTAAAAATTCATAACTCCCTCATTTGAACTCCGTTTTAAACAAATAATATACCGTTGGAAAGCTCTTGGAGTCTAGTTTCAAATGAGCTAAGTTTTACTCAAAAATTATTTTTCTTTTAAAAGATATAATCAAAATACTGACTATAGGTCAGAACAGAATAATCAACTTTCAGTTTTTCAAACTATATTTTAAATAGTCATATATTTCTCATTTGGACTCCGTTTTCAATAAATAATATACCTTTGGAAAGATCTTTGAGTCTACTATCAAATGAGATTAAGATACTTGAAAAAAATGATTTTTCCTTTATGAGATATGATATAAAGAGTGACCAAAGGTCAAAAACTAACTTTTGTAAAATTTCATATCTCACTATCTTTTTGTTCAAAATAATTGAGCCAATGTATGCAAATCTAAATCATTGAGTTGAACAAGTATACTAGCCTATATAAAATATACCTAATGTAAACACATAGGCTATCTTGATGCATCCAAGCTTCCAAGACTTCAAATCTTCTAATTCTTCATTTCTTGGAGCTTCATCCTTGCATGTTGTTTTCCTTGAGTGAAGCATGATATTGCTTTTCCTTGTTCTTCAATACAATGCTCACTCTTCTTGTTTTGAACCAACCTATAAAATATATCTTACTTGCAAACCCAATGGTTAGTTTAATAGCATGATTCAATATATGCAACATACATATTAAATAACATAATCATGCTTAAGTACTTGTAGCATACAGTGGCGTATCCAGGACCCTTCGGTAAGGGGGGGCAAAATTTTCATTCATTTTTTTTAGATATGATAGCAATTCTTTTAAATTAATTTCAATTTGTTGTTCATTTGATAGTAATTTCCTCTTAAATATTTTCATTACAAAAAATCGTTCTTTTTCTAAATCCTAATTGTATAATCAATCAAACAATTTGATAGAATTAGACTTACGTACAAAAACTACAAATTTCAAGTTTTTACAAAAAGGTCTCTAATAATGGAATGATAAATTAACTATCATCAAGAAAAAAATTTCATGAAACTGACTTCACAAATATGTTATTCATGATCATAATTGTATAATCAATTAACCAATTTGATAGAATTAGACCTATGTACAAAAACTCCAAATTTTAAACTTTTACAAAGAGGTCCCTAATAATGGAATGATAAATTAACTATCATCAAGAAAAAATTTTATGAAATTGACTTCACAAATATGTTACTCATGATCCTCATTGTATAATCAATCAATCAATTTGATAGAATTAGACCTATATACAAAAAATCTCAAATTTCAAACTTTTACAAAGAGGTCCCTAACAATAAATTAAGAAATTAACCATCATAAAAAAAATTATGAAATTGACTTCACAAATATGTTATTCATTATTCTAATTACATAATCAATTAATCAATTTAATAGAATTAGACCTATGTACAAAAACTCTAAGTTTCAAACTTTTACAAAAAGGTCCCTAACAATAAAATGAGAAATTAACTATTATCAAGAAAAAATTTTGTGACTTTGGAGAGTGGGGGTCTTGTGACTATGAGCAGCAGAGAAAAAATGAGTCACTGGGGTTCAAAAAAATATTAAGGGGGTTCAAAAAAAAATAAGGAGGGGGGGCAAAATGCAAAAAAAAAATTTTACATAAAAATTTATAAATTTCAGGGGGTGCAGCTGCACCCCCTGAACTGAATGTGGCTCCGCCACTGGTAGCATATATATGATAATTATTCTTTATATATATCAATGCTACTATTCAAATACATTTGTCATCATCAAAACTTATGACATATAGCCTTAGGGTCAACAATCTCCCCCTTTTTGATGATGACAAATCACCACAGAAAAATATGTATCACAAGATAATGAATGCAATGTTATAAGCACGGATACATATTTTTCTATTGTTTCTTCTCCCCCTATTTGACATCAACAAAAAGGTGTAAGGAACACAATATATAGAAGTTAAAGCACATACCTTCTTTAAGTCAGGATGTCAGAAGATGTCAATATATTATGGGGTAAGGATACATCAAAACTTATCATTGATTTCATTGACATGTAAAAAGAAAATTTTAGAAAAATTTTTCTCATGTCAAATGAAATGAGCCAAAAGATAAAACTTGAAAGAGTTTTAGGCTCCCCCTTAAACCTTGCATAATTTGAAAAAGAATAATGAATAATGAATATCCAATTTTTCAAGATAGATTCTTTTTCAAAAAAAAAATACATTCAAGTGAGACAAAGCTCCCCCTGAATTTCATAACATTTTTCCTTTGAAAAAGATTGTCCAAATCATTATAAAGGAAATTCAGTTTTTGATTGTAGAATTTTGAAGTAAGATTTTTGAAGAAATTTCTGCAATATTTTCATTGAAAATGATTTCTGCTTGTTTATGAAGAGGCATTTTTAGTAAATAGCAGAAAAATTAAACTCTTTGAAAAAAAAATCATTTGCTGTCATATGATAGAAATATTTACAGCACACAGCAGAAGTATGATATATGGATTAGCAAAGCATGATATAAACAAGAATATTAATCATAATCCATAAATCGAATAATAATATTTTTCAAGATTTCTGAAAAACAATTTCTGCATATATGCATAAAATTATTTCAACATATAGCAAAAGTGATTTAAAATAAGGATACTCAAATCCTTTTCTTTTCAAAACAGATAATGCTTCAATATGGCAAAGCAATTTCAGCATTGTGGAAGCAATTCAAGAGATTCACGATATTTTTCTAAAACATTTTGCTTCGAAGGAATTTAGAAACGTTTCATCTAAGGAAGCAATATATATGGATTAGTGTAATAAGATATATTCAAGCATATAGTTCATAATCCATATATGAAACATCAATATTTTTCATCCCTTTTGTTATCTACAACAAAAGAGATCTTTAAAATCTTTTCTTTTTCAAAAAGAATGTTGCTTCATATGATAAAACATATTAACATAACAGAAGCATTTTTAAAGTCCTTTTTCAAAACAAATTTGCTTCATAAAGGATAAGATAAATTTCAGCACAAAGGAAGCAATTTATATACCCATTCAAAATGAATTTATATATGTATCTTGAGGATGAGTACATGTAAAAATTTTGACAGCTCATTTTGTATGAGTGCATGTGGAATCATGAAATATTATTCTTAGCCATAGCCTTCGCTCATGATGCATGAATAGCATACACAACATATGTTCTTAGATACATATAATCACAGCATGATGTAATCATGTATGTTCTTAAGAACAACACAACAAAGCAGAGTGATACGGTTCTGAATATCACCATTTTATTAATCCTTAAAATTTCTAATCAAAACAAATTAAATCAGCCGCAAATCCACCGAAAATTGACTTTCGTGGTTTTGCCATTAATGTGACGCGTTATCGGTGTGTATGCGTACTCTAGACTTCTGGCTTCCAGCTTGCAGAAATCCATAGGATGAGCGTGTAGGGGTGCGGCGAAGAGATATCTTCTTTGGCTCTTAGTCATAATTTTCTCTCTATAAAGACTGCCCTAGAGTTCTCAATTACCACACCACAAAGAGTATTCATCTCTGAGCCTATAACTTTCTGACATTCCTCTCTCTTCATACTCCTACAAAAATTTCTGAATTTTCCAAACCATGGCAGCAAGAAAGTTCATTGATCTCACAGTAGAGGCAAGGGAGGAAGAGCTCGACTTAAACTTGAGTCTAGGCAAGGACAAAGGCAAAAGACCTTTGGAGGAATCTCAAGAGAACCAAAAGAAGAAGATGAAGATCGAAGAAGCTGAGGAGATTAGTACAGGCCATACGTCAGAAGACAAAATTGCTTGTCTGGAGCAGGAGGTGAAGAAACTCAAGAAGATGATAGAGGACCAGGAGAAGTTAGCTAAACGCAACAATGCGGCACTGACTTCAAGAATAGATAGGTTCTTTTATTGGTCTACCCAATGCTTCTGCAATCAACAACAAAGAAGTGTTGATTGTATGAATGAGATTTACACTACCCTCCGTGACATTGCTCAGTCTCTTGCTCCAAGGAATGGCCGAGGGGTGATGATTCAATACAACCCACCTAATCCGAGACCACCTCGCCTGTAGATTGCTCATCTATGAGCAAACCTTCCTTTTTTTTTTTAATGCAATGTAATCCTTCGGTTTGTTTTTTTTTATTTTAATGCAAGTGGTTTCTTTCAGATGACGGTACTTAAAAAAAATTATAATAATAAAGAAAGATAAAGAAAATCAGCCGCACAAATTTTGTACAATAGAAGGATATATATATTTTGAAAAATATATATCCATTTTAAAGATAGAAAGAATTTTCTGACATGGATATATATATCATCATTTCAAAGCAAAAGCAAGTTACATACTTACTCAAGATAAAACATATTATAATCAGAGTATGTATTAACATAATTGAGGTAATATGGATTAATAAGATATAATCAGATATAAACTATAATCCATAAACAATGGTTCATAAGTTACAGCTTATGTAAAAGAGATGATATGTATAATGCTCAAACCATGATGTATTAAAAAAAATAATTTAAGTATTTAACATATTTTTATATGTCATGTTGTGATCAAGTATGTAAGATGTCAGAAAACAATATGTCATTGCAATGAAAGTATGACAAAAAAAAATTTGCCAGAATGTACAATTGAGATCAAGGAGTATCATTCAATTAAATAATGAAGAAGTAAAGGATAGAGATACTCATCAATTTTGGCAAACTTTTGTTGCTTCTTGAAGTTCCTCTTCAAGATTTTGATATCCTTGTTTTGCTCATTGCTCTTCTTTTGATCGATCCTGTCTTCTTACAATTTTAATGATCTTAATTGATTGATTATTTGCAAGATCTATCAAGCATTGGTTCAATGTAGGCTTCGTTGGTCGACTACTGATAGGAGCGTTGGTCGACCAACCAACTTCAAAACTATAAATCTTACTGATTTCGGAGAGCAGAGGAAAGAATGTGCTTTATAGGATAATTTTGAGGATTAACTCCTGCAAAACACTTTTGGTGGAGCACTTTGATGTTCAAATAAATCTCGAGCACTAGGAGCAACATTATGTTCAAGATATGCCATATTAATAAAAGTGCTATGCTTCCATGAAATGCAATTTTGCAATAAATTTGATTTCATTGAAAATATTTAAATAAGATTACAGCAAG
Organism: Biancaea sappan; assembly: GCA_037074585.1. NCBI lineage: Eukaryota > Viridiplantae > Streptophyta > Magnoliopsida > Fabales > Fabaceae > Biancaea > Biancaea sappan. The sequence goes on from CM073490.1 coordinate 68,999,660, forward strand.
GATAAATACTATGGGTAGGAGTAATCTTATTGTTGTGAAGACAAGAAAAATGTGCGTGTAATGGAAGCAAGTTTTCATGATGCGGTAAAAAGGATAGTTTGAGCAAAATTTGGAAGAAAGATTTTAGCTCAAAACAAAATTCGAATCTATAAGCTGCACACCTAACAATTGTTTTCAGATGTAGCATGCATGAGTATCAAGGATAGATGTAATACATATTAGAGAATAGACAAAAGCATTAGAGAGCAGTAAACATATCAGTCAAATTTCTTACAATGCATTCCAGCTTATATGTTTACTTATCCATTGCCTCCTTTTGATGCAAGAGAGTGGAGTTTGAATGATGTAGCCATTGAAAAGTTATTTCCGCTCCTTGCTTCGAGGCAAATCTGCAAATTAATCCTTTGTCTTTGATACCCAAATTTTTTTGGGTTTGCCTGGGTCATGAGGTCCTTTTTGAACCCATTTCATTTTTACTCCATGAACAAGATTTTTCTTATAAAAACAGGAGTAAGACTTGTGTCCTTTCAGTCCACAATAAAAATAAGTGCAAGGTGGACTTTTGGACATTTTTGTAGGAACAAAGTAGTTTTCGAAATATTTCTGATTTGACTTGTTAAGAACAAAACCAATTTTGTTAAAGCTACTACTTTGTTTCTCAACAGAAGAGTTTTGAATTTCTCTACCTTGAGAAAGTTTTTTAAGTGTGTTTTTAAGATCCTCATTCTCCTTTTTCAAGGAATCACACTTGGTACAAAAGCAATTTTTGTTGGTAGAGATATTTGCCTTTAAAATCAAATTCTCTTTTTGCAAAGTTCTGTTTTGATTTTCAAAAACAAAATTCTCTTCCTTGGAAATAGAAAATTCGTTTTTCAATGTTTCCAACTCATTTTCAAGAAAAGAGTTTTTCTGTTTTGAAATATTTAGTTTCTTTGCAAGTATAAGAGATTCTTCATGTAAATCATCAAAGGCATCTTGTAATTCTTCAAAAGAGTAGTCAAATGAATTTACCTCATCTTTATCTCTGGCCACAAGACAAGTGTTGGCTTCTTCATTTGTGTTCTCCTCATCGGAATTGCTATTTCCCCAAATGGAAGATAGGTAAGCTTTCTTTGATGATTCAGTTTTTGGTTGTGGTTTCTCTTTTTCTCCTTTTTCTTTTTCTTCTATCTCCTTGGTGATTTGAGATTTTCATGTAAGTTCAACACCAAGAGCTTGCAATTGATTAAGCACAAGTCGTATCTCATTAATGGTTTCACAATTTTTCATTTGAGCGATATCAAGTTCATTAATGAGATTTCTAGACTTTAATTCCATTGCAACAAGATCTTCCTCATATGCAACTTCTAAAGTTTCCCACATTTCCTTAGCAGTTGCACAATTGGAAATTCTGAAAAATTCATCTTGACTCAATGCACAAGAAATAATCAATTTTGCCTTAGCATTGAGTTGCACTAAACTTCTTTCAGTATCATTCCATTCACTCTTGGGTTTTGGAATGTATTTTCCTTGTTCTTCCTTGACAGGCATATAAAAACCATTTTCTATAATTTCCCAGAGTTTATGGTCTACTGAAATTAAAAAAATTTTCATTTCATACTTCCAATATTGAAAATGATTAGCATAAAAAATTGGAGGTTCTGTGAAAGAACAATTTTCAGACATAAACCACTCACTAGATCCAACCATATTTACTCTTAGACGGTTAAGTCTTAAATCAAGAGCCCAAGCTCTGATACCAATTGAAAGTAATAGTTGGAACCCAAGAGGGGGGGTGAATTGGGTTTTATAAATTTTTCACAAGAATTAATTGGAAGTTAAAATGATTTTCTGTAAAAGTACAATGCTTAGGATAATAAATACAATATAGAAAATCAATGTGCTGTCAAGATAAATAATTATAAAGATCAAGGAATTAAAGAATAGATATCAATATGCACAAATTAAAGAGTAAGGGATAGAGAAAGCAAACTCGGAGATTTATACTGGTTTGGCTAATCCAAGCCTACATCTAGTCCTCAAGAGACCACTTGAGTATTTCCACTATAATTGCAAGTTTAATCCGGGTACTTGCAAACCACTACAACCACGCAAATTCGATCCGGGTATTTGCGAAACCACAATGGATAATTTATGAATCCGGGCTCCTCCTCAACCCAAAGCAAGTTCTTCCAACACCGGTACTTGCGAACCTCAACTCAGAATAATATATGTATTGATCAAAATCAACAATACAAAGAAACTCTCTCTAAAGAGTAGATGAAAACAAATGAAGCTCTAATAACTCTAATGATAGAGAATATGCAAGATTTGGCTCAAGAATGCTTTCCTTTCTCTCAAAGATGATAGAAGAAGTTAATATCACATTGTAGGACTTTGTTCTTACTCAAAATCGTGTATCTAAGGTCATATATATAAGATTTTACAAAACTAGCCGTTATATAGCCGTTATATAGCCGTTACAGCACTTATAGTGCAGTCCAGATTTTGAGCTTTCTTTAAAAATTCATAACTCCCTCATTTGAACTCCGTTTTAAACAAATAATATACCGTTAGAAAGCTCTTGGAGTCTAGTTTCAAATGAGCTAAGTTTTACTCAAAAATTATTTTTCTTTTAAAAGATATAATCAAAATACTGACTATAGGTCAGAACAGAATAATCAACTTTCAGTTTTTCAAACTATATTTTAAATAGTCATATATTTCTCATTTGGACTCTGTTTTCAATAAATAATATACATTTGGAAAGATCTTTGAGTCTAATATCAAATGAGATTAAGATACTTGAAAAAATGATTTTTCGTTTATGAGATATGATATAAAGAGTGACCAAAGGTCAAAAACTAACTTTTATAAAATTTCATATCTCACTATCTTTTTGTTCAAAATAATTGAGCCAATGTATGCAAATCTAAATCATTGAGTTGCACAAGTATACTAGCCTATATAAAATATACCTAATGTAAACACATAGGCTATCTTGATGCATCCAAGCTTCCAAGACTTCAAATCTTCTAATTCTTCATTTCTTGGAGCTTCATCCTTGCATGTTGTTTTCCTTGAGTGAAGCATGATATTGCTTTTCCTTGTTCTTCAATACAATGCTCACTCTTCTTGTTTTGAACCAACCTATAAAATATATCTTACTTGCAAACCCAATGGTTAGTTTAATAGCATGATTCAATATATGCAACATACATATTAAATAACATAATCATGCTTAAGTACTTGTAGCATATATATGATAATTAATCTTTATATATATCAATGCTACTATTCAAATACATTTGTCATCATCAAAACTTATGGCATATAGCCTTAGGGTCAACAGTTTAGAAATTATTTTGGATGTTTATGACTTTAAATTGTGAAATTTACATGTAAATTATTTATTTTATTTATTTTTTAATTTATTTGTAAAGATATATAGGTATATATATATAATTTTAATTTTTTAATGCATTTATCCGGGTCAGCAATTAACCCGGTGACCCGGCGGTTGAACCAGTGACCCGGTGACCCGAAGGCCTGTCCGGGTCAATAGCCGGGCCGGTTCTGACAACATTGACTAAGAGTCATTAGAGAAGCAACTTGTTATTCCTTTATTAATCCGAAACTTCAAATAAAACAATATGCCCAAGACAAAACGCACATAACTGCATATCCAAAATTTCCAAATTTACCTTGGCCCTTAAATTGACAATAGGTTAGAAACTCAAGTAAGGAGCCATAATTACAACTTTCATATCGCAATTATAATAGTATGGTCCACATTATAATAATGAGAAGTTTCAAACTATAATTACACCACTTCACAACTAAATCTCCTTGTTTGATCAAATCATGAGATTTCAGAGTCAAAGATAAGAAAAACTCCATTATTTGAATCATAAACACAATACAAACCACCCACACTTCCATTTCTAACAAAACTGAGGCAAAGCAGAGGCGTCCTATGCCAACACATATATGTAGAATAAAGAGAGTCACAAATAACATCCAGAGCTCTCGGTTTACTGCTACATGCCTTACATTGTTTCCTTTCTCAACCAAGACCATGGTTCTAGCATTTTAGCTCATTCTTTATGACTTACAATGTTAAATTTCTCTCTCAAATCCTAGCAGGAAATAACTAGAAAAAAATTACAGATTACTCATTTCCTTAGATTGCCCATCTTGGTACAATTTAATTTAATTTTTCCCCTATCCAAACCCTTTCTTAGCAACAGAAAATTGAATCATTTTGAATATGCTAATAGACTTTAAATTTCTTCTAATATCCATTCACAATTTAAGCTTAAACAGCCAAACAATGTAGCACACTAACAAACAAGACAAAGGATTGGGTTTGATTTAAAAGAAATTAAAAAAACATGCGACTCACTCAAAGCTTCATCATCATTTGCCTCTGCACAGTCACCGGCCAGCCATTCCTCTCCCTTGGCTTCTCTCCTTTCTCACCCAAATCAACACATACCCAAACATAAATAGCAAATCGAAGAATGGGATCGATCAGTAGAGAAAAAGGTAGATAGGAGAAGAATAGACAGAATAGCTGTCACATTCCAAAAATTGAACATGTGAAAAGATACTACTCATTTGATAAAATTCTCAAACATACGTTATTTACATATATTCTGTAAGGTTTTACATTCAACCTTAATCATTCATTCCACACTACAGAATTATATTCATCTGATAAGCAAATATAGACATACATAATCTGATGTTTCTATCTCATCGCAAGCCTAGGAGACCTATAGAAAGTACAGAGCGTTCCTAATATCCACATTAATAAGTACTGGTATCCCACCAGACAGAAATAGAGAATAATTCCAAGGGGCTTCTAATCTTCAAACAGATACTCTTCTTCCTTGTTTTCTGTATCTGAAAAGATAATCATAGGGAGTGTGAGTTTATCTAAAACTCAGTAAGTAAATAACTGTACTATATAAAATATCAAAAGTACAAATACCACATTTACTCATATGATTATTTGTCTTATACATCGAGTAGTATGGGACTCTAACCCCTTTTAAACTCGTGAATAAGATTTCATAGATATACACCGAGTAGTATGGGACTCTAACCCTTTCAAACTCGTGAATAAGTTCTCATAGATATACACCGAGTAGTATGGGACTCTAACCCTTTCAAACTCGTGAATAAGTTCTCATAGATATACACCGAGTAGTATGGGACTCTAACCCTTTCAAACTCGTGTATAGTTTTTCATCGTTATGCACTGAGTAGTATGGGACTTTAACCCTTTCAAACTCGTGAATAAGTTCTCATAGATATACACCAAGTAGTATGGGACTCTAACCCCTTTTAAACTCGTGAATAAGATTTCATAGATATACACCGAGTAGTATGGGACTCTAACCCTTTCAAACTCGTGAATAAGTTCTCATAGATATACACCGAGTAGTATGAGACTCTAACCCTTTCAAACTCATGTATAGTTTTTCATCGTTATGCACTGAGTAGTATGGGACTTTAACCCTTTCAAACTCGTGAATAAGTTCTCATAGATATACACCGAGTAATATGGGACTCTAACCCTTTCAAACTCGTGTATAGTTTTTCATCGTTATGCACCGAGTAGTATGGGACTCTAACCCTTTCAAACTCGTGAATAAGTTCTCATAGATATACACCGAGTAGTATGGGACTCTAACCTTTTCAAACTCGTGTATAGTTTTTCATCGTTATGCACTGAGTAGTATGGGACTTTAACCCTTTCAAACTCATGAATAAGTTCTCATAGATATACACCGAGTAGTATGGGACTCTAACCCTTTCAAACTCGTGTATAGTTTTTCATCGTTATGCACTGAGTAGTATGGGACTTTAACCCTTTCAAACTCATGTATTAGATCCCGTAGATCTTTACTCATTAATAAGATAGTGAGAATTTATCACATAGTACAATTGCCATGAAATAAAATAATTTCTACATACTCTTATTCCTTTGAATTTCTGTAAAAAAAATATACCAATCATCATATACTGTCATATGAAAAATTGATTGATTAATATCCAATAATATTGTAAATGGGACTTTTATTGTACTTTGACTAGTAATATCAAATTAGCCTAGCAAGGTTATTCACTTACCTTGATGTTTGTCCAAGTTTACCTTGTTCCACACTAGAATTTGTGTAGGAAAATTTCCTAGTAAAATATATTACAAGGAAACATAAGAAAGGAAACAAAATCACGAAAATATACAAAATTTCTGATTGCTACAGTAACTGTTTGCTACAGTACGGTTCGCTACAGTAACGGTTTGCTACAGTACGGTTCGCTACAGTAACGTTGACTGCTACAGTACGTTGACTGCCGACACTACAGTAACTGCTACAGTAACTCAGAAAATTTTCTGAAATTTTCTGGTTGCTACAGTGAATTCATGTTTGCAGACGCTTCCCAGAAAATTTTCATCCTTTCCTTTTCTTTGATTCAAAACAAGAATCTCAACTCTTTTAACCGATTATAACTCAAATATAACTTCTAAAACAACTGAGATTCTTGAATTATCATCAAAATCTTCAAGAACAAAACCTCCTCTAATCTTCCATATAAACTTAGATTTAAGGAAAATAATGAGATTAAAGCTTACCTTTGATCCTTACAAAGCTTTTGAACCGAACAAATAATCAAAACTCTGAAGATCAAGGAAAAGATTTAAGAAGAGGATGAAGAAATGAGAGAAAACCCTTTCAGCCTTTTGCTTCAGACGCGAAATGAGAAATGAGGGGTACTATTGAAGCTTTATATTAAATATTTCTAATGGGTTATTGAATAACCCATGGGTATCCATAACCCAACATCCAAACCCATCCAGTCAATTTACAATAAATGGACTAATTGACCATTCTTAAACCACTTTTCCATGAATTTCACCATTCTTAGAATATATCCCACATGGTGCAAATATTCAGTCCAGTCATTTAACTCAATTTTCATAAATAATATTCAAAGAGAACAATTAAATATGAAAATTAAAAATGACAAAAATAAATAACTAAAGTAACGTTGTAAAATTCTAAAATACTCTTAGGCGAATTATATTCCAAAATTAACGGGTATTACAATAGCAGAAGAAGAGGGACTTACCATCAATGGGTTAAGGTGGTCGGCGATATTATGGTCAGACGATACCGACAATCACGCACGCCAACGATGTCACCTCTGTTTTACACTAACCCAAGCCACGGAAAAGATGAGGGTAGAGGAAGGACTAGCTCGGCCGACAGCATTGCAATACCCCAGGTATTACTATGTGGTTTGAAGTGCACAAATTTGCGTAAAAGAAAATTTTCATGAGTTAAAGAGTTCCGTTCGAAAGGAAAGAATTTACAATGTACTAGTGGAAAGGGACCGAATAAGAACTCATGTAAGGAAATAGACCTTTTGAGGATTAATTGTGGATCGGGTACCTTAAAGATGTTGGAGTTGAGGCTAGAGTAGATCTTAAGGCATCGAGAGGGACTCAAGTGAATGAGCATAGGGTTCTGTTGTTTTAGAGAAATGGGATAGGATAGTGTGTATTTTTATGAAAGTATAGTTGGGTGCCCCAATTTAAATGATGTCCCTCATTTATCTTACAAGGTTCCAATTAATGAAAATCACCTAAAGGAACTGAATGGAAAAGGAAGGAAGTGGGGCCCACACCATACTAACATAAATTACTCATTTTCCTTCCTTTTCTCTCATTCTTTCTCTCTCGTTCTTTGCCCTCCCAAAGCTCTCTCTCCTTCTCTTTTACCTTGCCACCCAACTCATCTTCTCCAAAATCCAACCTTACACACTACTTGAGGATGATAGTTTGGGAGTAGAGGTAAGTGAATCCCATCTATCGTCCTCTTCCTCTTCGTCATTTTCTCTCTTTTTCAAATTCTTCAGCATCTATAATGGTAGTAAGCTTTTCTGCATGATTTGAGGCTTGAGGTGTAGTTCAAAATCTTCTAGCATGATTAATGATGAGTTAAAAAAAAAACTAGAAATTTATGGATTTATTATGTTTAGAAGTGGACTTCATGGAAGTGAAAGTATAAGTTGAAGATTAGGGTTTTAATTGGGAAAATTTTTTATTGAAGCTTGTATAATTGGTTTTATCTTGGGAAATTAGGTTATTGAGATGCTAGAACCTTAAGAATGAAAACCCATAAAGAAATTTAGGAGGAAATGATAGTTTTGGACTAGAAATGCATGAACCTGCAACTGGAATTGTGAAGTCTATGACTTGATGCCCAGGCGCCAAGCCACTGAGGCAGGGAAAGATGAACCTGTGACTTGGTGCTTGGGGCACCAGCCATGGTGCCCATGTGCCAAGCTAGAAGAGACTTAAGGGGCTATGCCCTCGGGCCCCACTGTCTTGTTGTGTATTAAAGTATGGGTAATTTACCCTTTTTTCGTGTATCCTTGAACCAGAGGTATTGGATGATGTCTTGAACATTCTTTTGGCACCTTTGGAGCTTGTAAAGCCACCTTTAAAGAAAGGAATTTGTTTGAGAAGCCTGAGAAAAGGTAAGGGAACCTTACTCTACTTCATTCGATTATTACTATAATTAATCTTTTGTCTATTAGTTATCCGTGTGTGCTGGGACACTCTCGAATTGTGACTTCTTGTGTTAATAGTGGTTAGTCCTTAAAAAAATTTCTAATTACAAGTTAGCATGGATAGATACATTTTTTTCCTTTATTAAGTGAATGTTAACTGTGATTATAATTATGGTGAAGCAATAACTTACGTCATATAAACAAATGAGGTAGATGTAACTTGTATTGTAAATGAGCAAGACTATTCAAAGTGATTAGTTGATTATGATCATACGCCTATTTAGATGTGTAATTTATTGAAGGTATATATACATATGTGTGTGTATAGGTATAGAGTTTAGGATAATTATGAAGATGATTTTAAGTGGGTATTTATATATGTGTAAGTGTATAAGATTATGTCCTAGTGAAGGATAAAGGAAAGGAACCTTGCTATCAGAATGCTTAGCATGACAATACATAGAGGGTGGTAATTAAAGAGATGATTAAATCATGATCGTTGGAATTTATGCTATTATAGGTAAAACAATCGATTTCTTTTGAGATTATTAAATAGTGAATATTTGGTTGACATTGAAGGGGGTGCGGAATTAGGATATAGATCATTGCTTGTAATGGAATTGCACAAATGCATATCTTGATCACTACGGTTAATGAACGTGATAGGTTGGCAGCGATACTCGTTATGGAATGATGATTCCATTTGAAAGGGGCTAAAATATATGAAATTTTGGCTTAATTATATAAGTGAATATCTTATTATGGATGAATATGTGTTTATACATAGTTTATCATATGATGTGTTTTGCCTACCCTTATATATTACATTGAGATGTGAATATGTGTATAGGCAAGGATGCATTCACTTTATTTCATGGAAAGTATGCAAGCATGTATAATGAGAATATATATAGCATACAAGATCTTAATGTTCAATTGTTATAGTTGCATTATATTCCCTAAATATTCATATGTGATTCTATATATATATATATATATATGCAAATTGCATAGGGTGTAGTTGTATGCAATGGTGTGTGATGAGGGTTATCAATTATCCTTATATGGGTATGAATATGTTTAATGTAAAAAGCATCATTATGGTTTTACTCATTCATTATTATTTTTATTGTTCTATAACGGTGGATAAGACTCCTTTTATTTAATTATTGTCATTGTCCTAGAATGCTAGACAGTATTATTCTTTTATATAAATGTCCTGAATTGGTGAATAGTATTGAGATTATAAAAATGTGTGCTTATCTATGGGTGTTACTCTTGTGGGCTCTAGCCTTGATTATATATATAAATAAGCCACATTTTATCAATTGATGCATTTCGGATAAGGGCGTCATGCTTGCTTACAGGTTTCGATATAAAATATTAGGCTGGGCCTCTAACTATTGGTCCTAACCTTGTTTGGTATCTGTGTTGTTATGGGTTGCCTTTATCTAACTGTTTAGTCTTGCAGTGAATAGTTATGTTGGTACAAGAATTACTATGGATGGGACCTAATCTATGGTTCCATCACTACGAGTGGTACACAGGTTTTCTTTTAAATTCCTAGTTGTTATCTCTTACTAAGTATTTTTATACTCATCTCTTCCTTTGGTGTACCCCTTACATGTTCTGTGTTAGTGGACGAGTCTCCGTATAAGAAGTAATGGGGTCTTTGAGTCTGTCTTCCTCTCTTGGAATGCTGGTACATCTACTAGTTAGGTTTCTAAGTCGCTCCATAATTAGATAGAATACCTAAGAAATCGTGTGTTGGTTGTAATAAAAGACTTATACATATTATATTTATTCCGCGCATTATGGCTTGAAGTTAGGCTTATGGCGATGGACGAAGTCTACTTTTGTGCCGGTCATGTTCTCGAGGTAGAGCGTGACAAGCACGATGGCTCTCTCTCTCTCTCTCTCTCTCACTCACTCACACACACACACACACACAGCCCCCTTCCTCTTTACCACAGCTTTCCCATTCATCCCAGCATACACACACCCCCACTCGATGGGAGAGAAAAGGATAAGGGTGGGTGTGGGTTTTGTTTTTTAAAAATTATTATTATTTATTATTTTTATAGGGTATTACAATTATTTTATTATTTTTTAGAGACAAAAAATTCTGTCTTTGATTATTAAATTTTTAAAAAACAAAAATTAAATTAAAAATTAGAGACAAAAATAGAGACGGACTTTTAGAGATGAAAAATTCCATCTCTAATTATTAAAATTTTAAAAAAAATAAATTAAAAATTAGGAACAAAAATTCAAAAAGACTAATTAGAGATGAAAAATTTCTGTTCCAAAGTCTATCTCTAGTTATTTAAAATTTCCCTCCATTTCAAATTTAAATTAAGGATGGATTTTCAATTATTTAGGGATAGAATCTGAGATAGAAAATTTGTCTCTGATTTATGTTTTTTTTGTAGTGTATGTTATATTAGGTCATCATATATAATAAAACATATTGAAACATATATCTCAAGAGAGAAAATATAAAAATGGACTAAAGTATAGTATATTAAATAGTTACAAGAAAGAAATTGTACATTTTAAAAGTAGAATAAAAAGAGAGAAAAGTAGACAATCTAATAGCAAGACTAATTAACAAGCGAGTCCCTACAAATGAAGTTAAATTGTGTAATATGTCCTCCATTTGAATTAAACTCATGACACAAGAAGTTGTACTTTCAGTGTTCTAGATACTTACGAGTTGTGAAACGATGAATACACTATCACAAAAGTCTCTTCAAGTTCCCACATCGAATTTTTGGAAAACCGCTAAGCCACGATCGCGTTAAGCTCAACACAGATGCTAGCTGCAGAAATTTCAAGAATTGGAGATTTGGAGTAGCATTTTGATCTGAGAAGGGAACACTGATGCTGGTTGTGTCCAAGGAGGTACACAAATTCTTCACTGCTAACATAGCTGAGACTCTGACAATCTGTTGGGCTTTGGAGTTGGTAGCATTTCATGGTTTCCAGCAATTATAAGTGGAGACAAAGTGCTTACTGCGAGTCCAATCTTTCTGCAGTAAATAAGACTTCTCTCCTTTAGAAATGTTGGCAATGGATGTGCAATCCCTAGCAGCAAGCTTTGATTTCTTCTCTTTTAGTCATATAAGTCGATCAAGAAATCAGGTAGCACATTACCTTACTAAGAATAGGTGTGCTTCTAATTTCCAGTTTTGTGTTTCTTCATGTCCAATCCCATTGTTGCATCAGACCAATACATACTTTCAGTGTTCTATGAATATGAATTAACATGGGCCTCAGGCTCCTTTCAAAAAAAATAATAATAATAAACCAATGGCCTTGTTGTTGATAATAGGAAAAAATGTACTTATTTCTTCTCTTTTAGTCATATAAGTCGATCAAGAAATTAGGTAGCACATTACCTTACTAAGAATAAGTGTGCTTCTAATTTCCAGTTTTGTGTTTCTTCATGTCCAAGCCCATTGTTGCATCAGACCAATACATACTTTCAGTGTTTTATGAATATGAATTAACATGGGCCTCAGGCTCCTTTCAAAAATAATAATAATAATAATAAACCAATGGCCTTGTTGTTGATAATAGGAAAAAATGTACTTTACCCCCATAAATTTTCATCAATGTGCAGAAAACCTCATCAACTTTAAAACTGAAGAAAGAACTTTTTGAACTTTCCATTATGTACAAAAACTTTATCATCCAATTAACGTTAATCAAACTAACAATCAACGCTGACTTATCACTGATTGTGATATGAAAATGCCACATCAGCTTATTATTTACACTTCAGCATGCCACATCATCTCTTTTTTTTTTGTTCAGTTCATCTCCTCTATTTCTCGCCCTTGACTTTCCGCTAGCCTCTCTATTCCCTTCGTCTCCTTGTGCTCTTGGTCAAATTCCACTAGAAATAAAATACATTTTTCTCGTCCCTCACTTCATTTCTATCTTCGCTTGTGTTTCTGTAATACTTATCCAATGGAAATACCCCTAAAATAATCCTTGAAGCACTATATCCACCCATCACCCAAAACTCCTTACTATCCTCTTTTCGATTCTTAACAAAAAATCCAATGCAGCCCCCTCAAAAGTTGGGTAACCCATACATCACAATCCACTCGTCCTTTCGAATATCGTACCTCTCCACTGAATGTATTTGACTTTTGAAAATAGTGAACATCGTATGTCTCAACCCACCATCGGTGTAATACCCATGAAAAATAAAATGTAAATGCGTATTTACAAACTATGGTTACTATGTTAGTATACGGTACTGTTCACCTATATAATACTATTTATGTATACAATATTGTTCACTTATACAATCGAAATATCAAGTACTAGATGTGGTTTGGTCATAAGAGAAAACTAGAAAGAAGTTCATAGGAGAAAATGACATTTTATGTATGAAAATACCCTCAGGGACTAAAGTGAAAGGACTGAATTGAAAAAAAAACTTAAAGTTTTAAGGTGAAATGATAGTTTTCCCCTTAAGTTTTCAATAGTAAGTTGCCTACGACTTTTCCGTGATTGCACAGTAACCGTAAATGATTAACTCGTGAATTATTTTATTAGAAATGTCATTTTCATAAATAGTAAATTGAATATTTTATTAATACATAGTGACAAATAGTACCCTTGAATGATTAACTCGTGAATTATTTTATTAAAAATGTCATTTTTATGAATAGTAAATTGAATATTTTATTAGTGCATAGTGACAAATAGTACCTTTGACTTTTCTTATAGATAGGCCCTTCCATTTCACTTCTAAACTCACACATTCAACTTCTCTTCTCCTCTCCTTAAGTTTCTCTTGCTCCGATGCTAGGCCTCTGAGATTTTGGGCTTTTCCTTTTCAGCTTAGGTAAAGAAACTATGCCCTTTCTATATCTTTCAAATTTTAAAAGTTATTTTCTTAAGTATGCTCTGTGGTTACAGCTTTGGCTGATCTTCCACATTAGAAAAACTATCCTTAGCTGCTTACATATTATTTTGATTTCTGATACCAAAATAAAATATAAAATGTGAAGAATACATGTCTAGGAAAGTTCTGGCTAAGGAAATACCTAGTTTTTAAGTGTGTCCATTGTGACCCTCCACTCTTTCCTGGGAACTTACCTGGTATACTCTTTTACAGATTGTATTCTCTGTTTTTGGTATAAACAGTCTCCGTATATATGAATAGTGCCATATGTATGAACAGTATCTGTACGTATCAATAGTATCTGTATGTATAAATAATAACTATATATATGAATAGTAACTATATGTATGAACAGTATCTATATATATAAATAGTATCTGTACGTATAAATGATAACCATATGAATGAACAATATCTGTACATATGAGTAGTAACTGTATGTATGAATAGTGATCGTATATATGAATAGTAACTGTATGTATAAACAATGTCTGTATGAAAACAATCCTAACTTATTTTCTCTAATCTTTCATGAAAATCTTCGTAGTGGAATACTGAAATTCATCTGTGTACTCTTGTCCATAATGATTTAGAGAAGTGATACTCGTACGGAATCCAGGTGAGTGGAACGACTCCGTTTAATAGAATTTTAGCATTACTGGTGATAAAAAGTATGTCGTAGGCACTCCCAAGATTCATAGGGGTAATTTAGACTCAGAATGACGAATCTAAGGAGATAATTAATCCAGAAGTATGGATAAGACGAAACAAGTATTTCATGATGATGTGAAGTTTGAATCTTTTCAAAAACAGTTTAATTGTTATCTTGATTTATGGTTTATAAACCTATAATATAGTTATATACTATACCTGTTATATGAATGAATATTACATTGTACTTCTGATTATGATATGAAATGTTATACTATTGATTGTGATTGAGCGGGACAGTACCCCCTCTCATAGCAAGGCGAAAAATCCGGTTTAAAGGGTGTCTTGACTAATGAGTGTGGAGACAACGATTCCCTCAGTAGGGATATAGCCCAGATCGGTGACAGATCCGTGAGGCGCCCTAGCTAAGAGGATGAGGTTGTGCGTCATGGCAGAGATATACATAATTGGTGAGCTGGCCTGTGTGCATTCTCTGGGATATATTGTCATTGATAAGTACTAGTAACGTTTGTTGAATTGGATGAATTTTTATCTTCTAGTATGTATTTTTTTAACTATGTCTATTGGTTGAGTTTGAGCCTTCGGATATACTTGCATGACTGGTGATGTATTTGAATTTTATTAACGTGAGGCCGATTCGCTCACAGAGTTTAAAAGCTCACACTCTCTATAAAATTTTTTTGTTTAGATCAGGTTGCCAGCAAAGAATATTCGCTAGAGGAGTAGATTACTTTGGACCTTCCCGCTGTCGGGTAGGCCCCTCTTTTGTTATAGATTATGTCGCTCTGTAATCGTCTAGGACATCTAGGTCAGGGGTTTGGCATTTAGCTTGTATGTCCAGTATAATAATGTATTTTATATTAATAATATATTATTACATGCAAATCATCTCTATGATTTTCAGATAAGAAAATTTGATATATTTTCTTCATATTTATTAAGGAATTGTTATTTTGATAACATAGAGATAGTAACTAAATAATTTAAACTCGTGGATAGAATTTATCGAAAGGCTTACAGTGATGAGAGATTCATCATTGTGCCGGTCATGTGCCCAGAAAATGGGTCGTGACAATCGGCCACCAAAATCTGGTCGCTGTCTTGTGGCAATAGCATGGGGGTGAGACTTTCCGATGAGAGAAATCATAGGAATTGAAAGGGAAAATGGAGGAAGTCAGGGAGGGGTAATCAATTGGAAAAGATCAGGTATAGAAAAGGGAGCCACCGATAACATAAAGATGAGGGCCGATTGAAATAGCAAAGAAGTTACAGAGGCCATAGACATGGGGGTTACAAGGCATAAGGGAAAAAAGACACCAAGTAGGGACTAGTGGTTGAAGAGGAAATGGGAAGATATGGAAGGGTCCTAAGGGAAGATACAGAGAAGATGGGACAAGTGGTGGTGGTGATGGTGGAGGGAAATGTAAGTCCTAGAGGAAAGGAAGAGATTCATGTTCTTCCTCCAACCAGAGGAAGACAGCCATGAAGAGAACTCTTGCTCATCGCCGGTCATTGTTACTTGCTCTCATATGACATTGCTATGTGTTTAGGCTGGTAACGATGAAGAAAGGGACAATAAAAATGAAGAAATGGCAGGTCCCTTGAACCAATCACCATGTGATGAGGAAATGTTCATCTAGCTTGTTAATGACATTCACGATGATATTATCATTAGTGGCAACATCGATGTTTGGGCCTAGGAATTTGCCGTTGGGAGGGATTGGGCAGTTGTCACTTGAACTCCTTCTTGCCATGAAGTCATTCTCTGTTTGATGCCAGTCTTGTTAAATAATCGATGAAAGTTAGATATGAACTCCATACTACTTTTCTCTCTTTGTTCTTTCATCGATGCTACACTTTGTGGATGCTCCATCTGTTTTCTATACAGACACAGAGACTTGAGCAGAAAGAGAGAACACATAGAGAGAGAGAGAGAGAGACTTGAGCAAGATAGACAAAATGTAAAACAGAGGCCAAGTGAGAGAAAAGGAGACCAACAAAGAATTGAGCAAGAAAGAATAGAGAGAAACATTGAGAGAAAACAAATAACAGTGATTAGAGCGACAGAGAACTCAAACACAGAGACCAAAAACAGAGATGACGTGGAAAATTGAGGGTGAGAAACAGAGGAGATGAACTGAACCAAAAACAGAGATGACGTGGCATGCTAAGCTGTAAATAATAAGCTAATATGACGTTTTCATATCCTAGTTAGTGTTGACCATTAATTTAACTAACGGTCAATTGGATGGCAAAGGTTTTTTGCACATATGGAAAAGTTCACGGAGGTTCTTTGTTCAGTTTTAAAGTTGAAAGGGGTTTTCTGCACATTGATGGAAGTTTATGGGAATAAAATGTTTTTTTTCCTTAATAATACATCTTACCAATACTCCACAAGTAGTTTGTTGTTACAAAATGAAAAATAATATATATATATATATATATATATATATATATATATATATATATATATATATATATATATATATATATATATATATATATATATATATAATTTAATCAGAGTTGAATTTTAAGATGAAAATTTTTTCACCTCTAAAATTCGTCACATATTTTTTTTGTTTTTGTAAAAAATTCAATAAATTAGAGACGAAATTTGAGACAAAAAGATCCCTACTCAAATTCTATCTCAATTTCCTTCTCATATTTTAATTTTTAATTTTTTAAAAAATGTTAAAATTAGAAACAGAATTTGAAACAAATTTTGAAATGAAAAAAATTCTCTCTCAACTTTCGTTTCAAAATCTATCTCAAATTATAATTTTAAATTTAAAAACATTAAAAATTAGAGACATAATTTAAGAAGAATTTTGAGACGAAAAAAGATTTCCTATCAAAATTGCAATGGATTTGAGTAAAGCTATCAAAGTAGGACAACTCAACCTGTACAAGCTGGCCAGTGGCAAGTTAGTGAAAAATGAGCCGGGCATTTTTAAACAAGCCATTATTTCACTAGCTCGACCCTCTTATGGAGGGCTGGCTAGCTAAACGGGCCAGCCTGCCAGCCCTTTTTTTTTTTCAAAGACAAGGGAGGGAATGAGGAGAAAGATGGAGTGACAAACAGAGAGTGATAAGAGTCTCAGAGTTAAAGACGAGGGAGGAGGATAAATAGTGAAATACTGAGATGAAGAAGGAGGAAGACAGAGCCCCAGATATGAAGGAAGAGGAGATGCACGAGCAGTTATCATTGCTATGTTGGCCAAGATTTAGGACGAATGGAGAAGACGAGACGAGTAGTGTTGGTTGAGATTTGGAGATTAAGGTTCAGATGAGACAAAGACAAAAGACGAGGCGAGAGATGATGGCAATGCAGATGTTGCTAAATCAAATGTAAACGAAGACAGAAGACGAGAGATGATGGCAATGCAAACAAAGATAGAAGACAAGACGATGACAAAGGCAGTGTTGATGAGAGATGAAGACAAAAGATGGAGACAGAAGACAAGACAATGACGACAGCTATGCTGAATGCTAATAACGAGAGATGAAAGGTCATGAATGAATTGAACTTATCCTCTCCCTTGAAGCTAAATCAGTGAAGGCAATGGCAGTGCACGAGAGACAAAGACGGAAGACGAGATTATCTGATGATAATTGATAAATAAATAAATATATATATATATATATATATATATTTAATAAAAAGGTCCTAACCCACCTCAAAAAGTATGTTAAATGGGCCCAACTTGTTATAACTCTAGATTTGATATGGTAAAATTTTCATCGTTGATTTTTTTTTGTAATGGATCTTTCAATAGTAAACTACCCTTGTTGGCCCACTAATTATTACTCAATGTAATTTTACACTCTAGTTGTCACTTTTTTAATTCAATGATTATTACTGATTGACATCATTTTCCTTGTAACGTCAAAAACTAAGTTAAAAAAAGAAAATAAGGTGAGAAGATAATTGTAACAGCTACGAGTAACTGAATCTAAATAGTTTTTACATGCAACTAGCAAGATATTGAGCTATTGGCTTAAGATATCAAAATGAGCTTGCTGATTGGATTAGCTCACCCCAATCTTATAGAAAAAATAGGTGGACTAATAATAAAGTATATTTTTAAGAAAGGTATCAAAGTTTTGGGACTTATGTGGGTTGGGGTGGACTAGCTGTGAATTTTATTCAATATATTTTTTATTTTTTTAAGGTATAGTCTAGATCTTTTATAAATTTAACTTAATTTTTTGAAATTTCATAATCTCATTACTTAAAATCTTGTCATTGAAATAAACTAAAAATAGTTTTTAAAAAATTAGCCCATTTTAAATTTTTTTTATAGCAATTTTAAGGCTTAATATACTTTTTTAGAATTTTAGTCTAATTATTTGAAATTTCTTAGTTATAATACATAATTTATATCATTCAAAGTAAGCAATATATATTTTTTTAAAAAAAAATTGGTTCATGGACTAGCCCAAACCAACCTGCAGCTCTAGAAGAACTAGACTAAATTAGAATTTTTAGCCCATAAATTATATGAGACTTGACTTAATATAACCCAACCCATACTTACTTTTATCTTTGTAGGACTTGACTCAAGCCACGTCGAACTGACTCATTTGACACTTCTATATGCCATGTTACTAGCATATAGTTGATGCCATCAATCACATCGATCGTATGAAAATAAAGATAAAAATGTAAAAATACGGGTGAGAATCATATAGCATGGACCAATTTATTTTATTTGGTATTTAATACGTTTTAAAATTTATGTATAAGTTTCATATTGAAGCCTTAATTCAGGAGAATAAAATCAACCTTTTATATATTCTTTTGAATGAGAATATGGGACATAGGCCTCCCTCCGTATTTTTAATTCTAGTTTCTTGTTAAAGTTATACCAAACTTGCATTGCTAAATAAAATCTTTTTTCTTTACGTTGTTTGCACAGCAAAGGTTGTTCTTGTGTCTGCTTGAAATGAATAAAACAAGTAAAATGTAAGTATATTCATCATATATATATATATATATATGTATGTATGTTGGTGCAAAATCCTTTCGGCCCATGCTTTTAATTAGGGCATCATTATTTATCTAATCCAGAGCTTTGAAATGGGTCTGTCAAGAAAAGAAGCAAATTGGCTTGGGCCTCATCATACTTGTTTTTGGGTTTGGTTCAGAAATATGAGATATCTCTTGTGCTTCATCATACTTGCTCCATGTTAAAACTGGATCCAGTAGCACACAGAGGGAGGTAAGAAACTAAGGTGTGAAGAAAAGGCTGTCAGTTGTCAGTGCACTGTGAAAATTACAGCACTCAATGTTCAATCAATATGTTATATAAAATAATAATATATTCTTCTATCATAAAATTTGTTATTATTTTATAATATATAATAATTTGTATATATTATTTTGATATTTTAAAATATCAAAATATTAGACAATAATCAAATTAGTTGAACTAAAATAATATAAAAATAATTTTAATATACATATTATATTTTTAATAATAAGCAAATTTATAGTCTAAGATTTGTTATTAATATTTTTAAACTTTAATATAATTTAAAATTAGTTATGTAAAATAATGACATATTTTTCTATTATAAAATTTGTTATTGTTTTATAATATATAATAATTTGTACAATTTTTGAGTTTTGTATATAATTACATATTCTCTTTATATATTAAGTGTTGGGTATATAAGGTAAGAATCAATGCTAAGCTTGATGGCAAAAGCGTATTTCCAATTCCTCCAAGTTACGGATTCTCGAGGCTACTATGTGAAAATCAAATTTTTTTAATTTCAAAATGAGTGCCATGTGTCACTATTTAATTAGTCTAAAAATTAAGTTAAGAGACTTAAAATCCTCTCTACGTCATAAAATCTTTGATTGTATATTTAAAAAGTAAAAGTAAAAATTTCTTTTAGAATATTCAGAACCGTTATATATTGTTGTGTCTAATTATTTTTATCAATTGTCTTTCACATTGGCAAAATGAATTGTATTCATAAGAAAATTCTTTTAGAAGAAAAGGGTCACTGTATTTAAAACATTATTTTAAAGTAACTCAACTCTCTTTAAAAGAACAACCTTCTTTAGGATAATGTTTTAAAAGGACGTGAAAATTTTTCAAAAATAAAAATTTTATTAACAGTACCCCATATTCAATTTAACCTCTCTTTTTGGTACATTATTCAACTAACAATATATATATATATATATATATATATATAATTAAAAAAATGGTTTGGACATGATTTGTTTAGGAATGTTAATATGCTTAATTCTTCATTCTTCATTGGAATATATGAGAAGGTAAAAATATAGAATAGAAGCACCAATGCTATTTAAGTACAAATACATCCAATTTCAACATGACTGATCAATTTAATCCAATGAAAATCAATTAAAACCAACTAAATAATCAAACTTCTTGGATAGAATTTTGGTAAAACTAATTTAATTAGATTCATTGTTAGATACTTTTAGTAGTTATTCAATTCAAATCGAGGTTATATAATATATTAATATATTAAATACACTATATATTACCCAATATTATATATTTTATAAATAATATATGTTTCATATATTTTACTTTTAATAAAACACCAAAAATAAAAAAATCCTTTTTTATTGTTAAAAAATGTCTATTTTTCTTATTGAAATTTGATAAATAAAAAAGAATTAATGTTCGATTTAAATTTTTCTTTAACATTTTTTTAAAAAAAAGACCATATGATCCAATCTAAATTGATTATGACCAAATTGAATTAATTTAAATTTATTTTAAATGACCAAATTAATTAAATGAGATTTCTTTCTAACCAATTAAATTGAATTAATTAGTCAAAATAGCCAAATTAATTCAATCCAAGCTGAAGAATACCCCTAAAAGCCCCTATGCTTAATTTTGCACTCGTTTTAATCTAATGAAAGTTTTATGAATGCTATTATAAAAGGTGAGGCATTGAATTTGAGAGAAATTTCTCGTATGCGTCAAGCTATGTTTGTTTAATCAATTGCAATTATAATTAGCCTTACTTTATTAGCCTTCACCAAATTAAAGGTTTCCGGTTTCCACTTTAATTCTACACCGGTCTTATGCAAAGGTACTGATCACAGTTACTGTTTGAGTGACAAGAAATCATTAACTCCCCAAAACTATAACGTCAATACAATTTTAATCCTGAATGTTTAAATGTAATACTTTATCCCTTAAATTCTTACAATAACTAAAAGTAAGACATTAGTTAAAATTTCCATTTAAGAAATGACATGATTTATCATGCGATGCTTTATGCCTTTAACATGTCCTTCTATTTTTTCGATTTTATTATCTCTATCTGAAAATTTTCCAAATGTCACATAATTACTTAATATTAATTTTAACGAATCTGTTATCTTTTTCTACATTTTTGTGATAATTTGAAAAGCAAAATGTCATGTATGTAATTTCTTAAAATATTATAACAAGAGTTATCGTTGACAACTACGACACCCATACATCATAATATAAATTTAGTTAGTTATAAATAATTGCAAATATATATATATATATATATATATATATATATTATTTAATATATTTTTTTTGAAAATATAATCCAACAATTAAAGCTCATGCTTATTTCTTCAATTTAATCTTTTTCTTAAAATAAGTGAAAAATCTATTTTCATGGTAATAAATATACATTTTAGAAGAATACTTTTTGTTCTCCATTCAACTTAATTTAATCATATCCTTCTATAATAAAAATTCTAGATTGAAAAAATCTGGTAAATCAATTTTTGTACTACTACTAAATATTGCATTCTGATTTACAATTTTATAATTACACAAGGCAGAATGACGAGGACATAAGAGAAGAAAAAAAAAATCAACATATATTTTCAATTAATATAAAAATAATTTTTTTAAATTTCTTGCAAGGAAAATTTATATTGAAGCGAAAAAATAGACTAAAAGTACATTTGGATAAACAGTTTAATTAAACGCTTATACAATAAGCGCTTATAGGACTTACACAGAACTCTTACAATATATAAGTCATTTTTACAGTTGAGTAACTTATGATGACAAACTTCACATAAACTCTATATAAACTGTTTTTATAAACTATCCTGAACAGCTTATGAAAATAAACTAAAAGCAACCTATGAGCATACAATAAGATATTTCTATAAGTTCTCCCAAATACATGTATAAGCGCTTATATCATAAGATAAATCCAGATAAACTCAATAAACTCTTTTAAACGCACTCTAAATAAAAATTGAAAAACTTCCCTGTTATCCGCATTATGATCACGTGGAATTGAACTAATTCTTAATCCACATGCCACTTTCACCCATCAACTTGCAAGTAAACAACCGCAACAAAGATTCATCCAGACCACCAATTTGCAATAATCCATTTTCTCTTTAACTAAATAAGTAAATAGTAATTTGAAAAAGAAAAAAACAAACAAAACAGCGTTTATAATGGATTTCAACTATACATTAAAGCATATGACTATATTTACCAACAAAAAAAGCATATGACCAGTGACAGGAATTAACAACTGCGCAATTATTAAAGGCAAAGCCCAAAATTTTTTTTAAAAAAAAAAAGTGCAAGGTGAAACTTGATCATACACCACCATCACAATATAGAGCAAAACATATCTATAAATAGGTAAACACAATAATACTATCGACATTGAAACCGTGCCCATACATCATCCTTAAAGCAGAACACGGGAATCAGCAAAACCTCAAAGTAGCTTCAAGCTCCTTCTCATCAGCACAATTATAACCCAGCAAATAAGCTCGTGCTGCATAAAAAACATCCAACATAATGAGATGAATGTGCAAAAACGATGAAGAATACCAGCGGAAGAATGAAGGGCAAAGAAATGGGTCCTACCAAAACGGCCAGATCCCATAAATGGTTCAGCCTCATCGGTCACAACTTGTTGCTGCTCCTGAGTTTCCTAAAGAACAAGTCCAAGCATTAGGAGCAAAGCTGTATTGTAAGAGTTCACAGTTTAATAACTTGACTAAATTTTGATAAATGTGTTGTTAAGATTCTAACAATAGCTTCACTCCATTCCTTGGTTTTATGGTTCTAATGAAACCAACTCTGAAGCAAGAGGTTAGAAAACTCATTGGAATCAGCGTAAGATACAAGATAATTTCAATCAGGGTCTACCACCTCATTATGATTTATGTAGATGGATAAATTACAAGGAAATGATAAGCAATAACAAAAGTATATATGTAAGCTAGAGGACATTTTGACTCACATCAGGCTCCATTTCAGAAGGTGATAGCAATCTATCGAAACAGTGCCCCGATATCGTACAGACCAAAAGCTCATTGGTGGGATCCATAACAACTTCTCTACATGTATCATCACATACTGGAAAAAGAAACACACAATATATAAACTCCAGTCCAGGCTTAAGAAATTTAAAGTAAAATAAAAAACTGCTTTGGGCAATTAAAGCACAGAAAAGAAATGACACATCAAGTTTCCCACCATGAACATGTCCAGTCTTCTCACAAATAAATACATCTCCAATTTGATAGTAAGAGCATGTTTCTCCAGAGCAAGCATGATCAGTCACCACTGCATCACTGAGGCCCCTGCTGCTTTTCCATGATGAAACTTGATCAGCTAATGTTTTGTCGAGAATTATCCTATCATCTTTCAACTTTACATATGAAACATAGAAAATCAATACACAATATTAAACGATGTCTCTTGTATGAAGGTATAAAGTAATTAAATGAAGGAGATAAGATGTTGGACATTTTTTTTTTGATAGAAAAAGAAATGTTATTACTGAGAAGAGAGAGATACAAAAGGAAAAGGGGGGAAAAAAAATACACAGCATTGGGAGGACAAGAGATCCTCCTATGAGAAGACTAAAAAGAGAAAAAACTAAAAACAAAAGACACCCCACAAGGTCCCTTAAAAGTTTAGTGTAACAAAGCCCTCCAGTCCCTATAAACATCAGATAGAACTCTTACTAATGGGGTGCAGGAGGTTTTGGTGAAAGGTCTAATGTGACAGCACTTGGGAACAGTATTATGTCATCAGCAGCAGTTTCCTCACTTTCACCTTGAGGACCAGGTGAAATTTGTGTGGTTTGTGGTGGTGGTTTTTTTTTTGTTTGGGGGGGGGGGGTGGTTGTGTG
This sequence comes from Biancaea sappan, assembly GCA_037074585.1. Classification (NCBI taxonomy): domain Eukaryota; kingdom Viridiplantae; phylum Streptophyta; class Magnoliopsida; order Fabales; family Fabaceae; genus Biancaea; species Biancaea sappan. The sequence continues at coordinate 69,023,988 of CM073490.1, forward strand.
TGATGATGAACCCTTGAAATTAAAACATTACCAAAGGAGAAAGAAGATAAACGAAGTGCATGAAAAAAGGAAACATGCTGGAGGGCCTAATCCCAATTTGTGTCGTCTTGTGCATGAATATATGATATCTGCCTGTCTTTTCCACCTCACTTCTTGATACCCAAGTAAGACAAATTAGTTAACCTCCTCTGGAGTTGTAATTATTAACTAACTCAATTCTTCTGTCAAATCAGCAGGTAGTTACTGCACCTGTTCTGAGGGTTGAATTGTTTTTTTAAGCTGTGATATATGAAACACCGAATCCAAGTGGTAGGTGGTAGTTCTAGTTTATATGCCACTTTTCCCACTCCTACTTAAATGAGCCATAAAATCTGAGGCTGAGCTTCTCATTCAACTTCTTTGCCAAGGATTTGAGCCTATAGGTTTCAGTTTAAGATACACCATGTCCCCCACTGCAAAACTGACGTCTCTTCGGGATTTATCTGCATAAGCTTTCATAGAAACCTGAGCCTTCTCTAACTGTCCCCTCAACTCTTCAATGAGAGCATTTCTTTCCTTGATTCTCTAATTTACTTCCTCCATGGGACATGTCACATCTCCAATTTGAGGAGGATTGGTGGTTCCCTCCCATACAATGCCTTGAAAAGGGACATTCCCGACGCCTTGTTTAAATGTTGTGTTAAACCAAAATTTAGCCCATGATAACCACTCCACCCACTTTTTTGGTTTATTACTCGTGAAACGTCTCAAGTAGGTTTCTTGGCTCCAATTCACCACCCCCGTTTGGCCATCCATTTCTAGGTGATAAGATGAACTATACTTCAATTTAGTACCCAAGAGCTTCAAAAGCACTTGCCAAAATGTGCTCATGAAAAGCTTATCTCTATCAGACACAATGCAACCAGACCACTTCTTTGGCAAAGACATCCACAGAATGCTTGGCTGTATAAGGGTGAGAAACCAGTATAAAATGAGCATATTTCGTCAGATGATCCATCACCACAATTATTGTATAAAACCGGTTCAATTTCAGTAATCCTATAATAAAATCCATACTAATGTCGTACCATATTTGTTGAGATATGGTAGAGGCTGCAAAAAGGCAGCTGGGCTCATGGCCTCGAATTTGTGTTTTTTGACAAATCCCACACTTTGCCACATACTCTTGCCATCTCTCTTCATTCATCCCAATATATGAAGGAAGACAGTCTCTTATAAGTCTGCAAATAACCCGAGTGACCCCCACTTGGAGTCGAATGAAATTCTGCCAAAATAAAGGAATTCTAGAGGAACTTTTAGGCAGAACTAACCTGTCATGAAATAGCAAATAGCCCTTCTCAAGGTATATCCCCCTGGTTCATGATTTATCAGAATTTGTTGCTTAATCACGGATAACTTCTCATCTTTGTCAACTTCCTCCTCCAATTTAATTAAATCATTAAGCTGCCACACTGACACAGCATTAAATTCTATTATATTCTCCCTTTTAGACAATGCATCAGCCACCCTATTCTCCTTCCCCAGCTTGTAATGTATCTAGAAGTCATATCCCATCAATTTAGAGATCCATTTCTGCTGGTCTGCACCTATTTGCCGCTGTTCCAGTAGAAACTTCAAGGCCTTTTGGTCTGTTTTGATTATAAAGTGGTTCCCAAGGAGGTAGTGGTGCCACTTTTTAACAAACACTATTGCCATAAGTTCCCTCTCATAAATCTAAGTTAGCTTTTCTTTTTGAGCCAGAGCTTGACTGTAATAGGCTATGGGTTTACCTTCCTGTATCAATACAGCCCCAACGTAATCTCATGAACTATTTATAGCCCCCAATGGATAGCAGCCACTACAGTTAGTTATAAGTACCTTAACCCCCTCACTCTCTCCTCTCCTCACAAACACTTCAGGACTCACTAAGAACCCCCAGACTTGCTAACTTTTGAGAGGCTAGCTCTCTCCCAAACCACTCACAATATGCCTCACCTTTTCCATCTCCCAACTACCTTTTATTAATACTCTCTAACTAATTGCCACCCCACCAATGTTAGTTAGATGTGTAGTTACTACTTACTAGCACTTCCCTTCTTTCTCAAATATGTCTTAAGTTCTGAATTTGCCAATTTTCCTGATGCCTCCTCTTCATTTCTCTTCTTTCTTCTTTCGACATGTTTTAATTTCAAGCGTCCGTCAATTTTCCTTCTCATTAAAAATAGAAATTACAGATGGAAACATGTTTGGATAACTAGTCCATTTTCATTTCTTAGAAAACAGACTCTTATGTTTTGGGAAATTTTAGAAATAACAAGATGTTTATTGTGTCTTTATCCCAAAAAACATTGACAAGTTTGTAATGTTAATTGTTAACTATGATTTTGAAACTTCCACATAACTCGGTGCAGGACATGCAAAAATATAGGTGTTCTTTAACCCACCATTGTTACAAATACAGACTTGTTAAGAGTGCTAGAGTGTTAGTATCCCAAAAAAAGGGGGCAATATCCAGAATTTATAAAATTCAGATAGCAAAAACAGAGACAACCAACCAAAGAATGGAAGTGTTACCTTTTACAGAGAAAATATAAAAATATGCAGAAAAGATAAAACAGAATATTAGCTTTCAAGAGGCTAGTTCTCTCCCAAAAACCACTCTATGATTTTCAATACCCTTCCCCTTGCTCAAACCCTCCCTTTATTGTTTCATTTTCTAACTAACTTCTTCTAGAAAATCCCAGCCTAATAGTTCCCATATGTCCAACCCTCCAGATGCTTCATCAATCATGCCCTGCTGTCAAAGTTGGTAATAGATCCTCCTCAGCCTGTCATTCCCCCGGCTTCCCTTAATATCTTCCATATTATACCCAGAGCCCATCAGTGTTCTATAGGAAAACAAAAAAAATATGTGAATGGAAAGGTGTGGATAAAAGGATTACATGTTTTAACACAATTTGCAGGAGGCTGTGGTTCAAGGCTCATTTAAGTGGTTGCATTACTGCAGGATTATTGCTGTCTAAGGCTATGTTGTTGTTGTTGTTGTTGTATAAAATGATGAAAATGGTTAACGTCTCATACCAAACACAGTTATATGTTTTCAGAATGCAATGTTCTGTCTCAACAACTAACAAAACAAAGGTGAACAAGCATTAGAAAAATATTAACTCCACATCCCTCCCATTCTCTCACCACCGTGAAGAACTAGATTACTTTCTTCTTTTATTTTTAATTTGAAACTGTATGATAAAACTCCAGCATTACAGACTTATTCTAGAAGGAAGTACCATGGAAATCAGTTATCAATTGACCAGGTCCAATTACGTCAGTTCTTGTTATTTCACAAGCGGAAGATTGAAGAGATGGTCAAACCCCCATGATTTCACCAACGTACTGCCTCACGTTTTATTTACTTGCAAACTGACATTCCATCCATGATTTCCTACTTTTTAATTCTTCATTTCTGTTTATTTGCAAACTGACACTCCTAGGATAGTTAATATAAATAGCTGACTAGGAATTGTTTTGTTTTTATCTAATTTATTATTCTAAATCACAGTTGGAGCCTCGTCCCCTACATAAGGAGAGATTTATTGGTTGCACTAATGTTTGAGATTGTTGCACAATATTCAAACAGTAAACTTTCTATCTTTATTTCAGTTTGTTGTTCTTTTCCATTTCTACTCTCCAACACCTATCATTTTCGGATCATAGCCTCTAATCCAAGATGGTGACCACCCAAACCTGTACTCCACAAATCCCACTACTAACCTTCCCACTTATCCTATTGCCCAACAAGTATCTTCCATTGCTTCCTCCCTAGCTGCCGGAGTAGCAAGACTCAAAGCTCAAACTAGGGGTTCCCAACAAGCAAAGCACAGCCCTGGTGCATCTGACAAAGGCAAAGTAAAAGAAAACTGCCTTGGTCCAAGTGTTTAGGATAAGGGTATACAAAACCAATCCAAACCGACCAAATCGAACCAAACCAAACCAAAAAAACCGAGCCAAAACCGAACAAATAAGATTTAGATCGGTTTTCAAAATTATAAAATTTTTGGTTCGGTTCGATTCGGTTTGTCAGTTTGGTTTGGTTCGGTTATAACCAAACCGAACCATATTATATGCAATAAAAAATATATTTATATATATTATATTTATATAATTATATATATAGTTAAAAATAGTTTAACTACTATGAAAAATTATATTTATATAATTATATAATTTATATTTATATAATTATATAAATATATATACAGTTGAAAATAGTTTAACTATATGACTTGAGCAATACTTCTAGATGAAAAATGGACTGTATAAGAAAACTAAAAAAGTGAACATTGAACACTTGGAATTTGGTAAAATTATGGGTTTTTTTAAAAAAAAATAGATAAAAGTGAGAATATTTTTATTTTTTTAAAAAAATTTTTAGGGTATCAAACCGCCTAAAGCCGACCCAAAAAAAAAACCAAACCAAACCGTCAAAAAAAAAAATCGAATAGGTCCAAGAATGAACAAACTGAACCGAACCTTTGTACACCCCCTAGTTAAGGGAAGAACTACTTGGGTAGAAGATGATGACAGCCCCTAGTGGTTGGATCCTGAAAGCAGAAAAATGTTTTAGCGATTATCAAACCCTAGATACATACAAGGTTGACATTGCCGCCATGTATTTGGAAGGAGACACACTTAATCTATTTGCTATGGTTAATAGCGAGCGTATGCTCCTTTATTGGGAGAAATTGGTGAAAATGATGGAAGAGAATTAAGGAGCCGAGTTTCAGAACCCTGATAATCACCTCTGCAACATCAAACAATTGGTTTGTCCAAGAACACCACTAGGATTTTCCAAAGAGCACGGCAAGTATGCACAATTGGCCAAAGCATATTTATTATGAGTCTTTTTGAGCAGATTGAAAGATGAATTGAAGGAAGACATGAGAATTCATAAACTAAATCTTTTCTTAATACCATAACCCAGTTGTGGGATTTGAAGCTAAAACTGGTCCAGTTCAAAGGGGTCCAATTGGTCATCTACGAGTAAACCCAATTCGTCTCCAAGTTGGTCTTTCCACGATGCTTCCTGACCTCCAGCAACCATCAACACAGCATCTTGACCCTTTGTAGCGAACCAGCCCTCATCTCTTTTAACATTTGGATGCGGAGAACCAAGCTCATCAATATAAAGGACTTTGTTACCAAACATAGGCAATGCTAGTCTTTTGAAGGTCATGTCTACACCTGAAAGAATATGGGAAGATATCTCTCTCGACTTTATTATTAGACTTCCCAAATCTGGTGGTTTTGATACTATACTGGATGTTATAGACCGACTAAACAAATATTCACATTTTATTCTCTTATCCCATATTTTTACTACAAAGTTTATTGCAAATATCTCTGGTGGGGAAATTCCACGATTTGACAACATTCCAAGGTCTATCCTTTCTAATAGGAATATCATTTTTCTAAGCTTTCCAAAATGAACTTTTCAATCTTAGCAGAACATAACTAATAATTGGCAATAGAGGTTGAAAATCAATTTTAGGAAGCTCTCTCAAGGTATTTTGCCCATGACCAGCCTCACTCCTGGAGTAAATTCCTTCCTCATGCAGAATATTCATTTCAAACTGGTTTTCATTCATCCAGTGGAACAACTCCTTTCAAAATAGTCGATGATAGAGATCCAACAGCCATCCATCCCTTTGTTCTAGGTGAAATACATTCATGAACTTGAGGAACAACTAACAATTAGCGATAACATGTTGAAAAATTTTAAAATTACGTTTGGTTGTTAGAATTAAGCTAAGAAATTAGAATGGAAATAAGAATATCCAATAATTGAGGGAATGTGAATTCCCAAGCTCAAGTAAGGGAATAGACTTTCCTATGCTTTCAATATAACAATTTTACTATGTACCCTTTAAAAAATTTTCAAAATTACACTCTTATCCCAATTTATAATTAACTTCATTCAATTGCCCTAGGGTATTTGTAGCATTTACTTTGGCACTAAAATTTTAGGCAATATTTATTTTAATTTGTGTGCTCATTCTTTATTTTAATAAATTATCTTTTATTTATTTTCATGTGGTATTTGAATAAAATAGTTAGTTTACCACAATTTAATCTTTTTTAACATCTTCATGATATTTGATTGCGTGACTTATTCCGTTACAATTTATATCACTTTTTTGAAATTTAAATCATTTTTTAGTAAAGATAAACAAAATTAAGTGCAAAGAATATTTTTATAAGAGTAGATAAAAAAATGATCAATAATTAATTTTATTTATTTGTCAAAATTAATACGAATGTTGTATCTTGCAAAAAGTTAAAAAAGAATATATACATATATAGATACTCAACTTATCAAAAAATTCTTAAAACTTCAAGTAGTGCAACTTGGAAATTTTGGAGTTCTAAGTTGTGAATCAAGAAGTTAATCCTCACTATTTGCAGTGTGGTCAAAATATATTAAAGATTACTTCATATATTTTGTTATTAAAAATGTTAGTGATTTGTCAGCTATTAATTATAACTATGAACTAGATTCACAAATTTTTCTTTTGATATGCCTTATATACAATATTGAGTGTGTCATTATGTAATATTTAATATTGTGTAATATATTAAAAAAAAGTATATTCAATGTCTTTATTTAATTTCTTTAAGATTGTGTGACTAATTTCGTTACAATTTATATCACTTTTATGGGATTTAAATCATTTTTTAGTAAAGATAAACAAAATTAAGTGCAAAGAATATTTTTATAAGAGTAGATAAAAAAAATGATATTTATTTGTAAAAATTAATTCGAATGTTGTATCTTGCAAAAAGTTAAAAAAGAATATATATACTCAACTTATCAGAAAATTCTCAGAACTTCAAGCATGCGTGCAACTTGGAAATTTTGGAGTTCTGAGTTGTGGATGAAAAAGTTAATCCTCACTATTTGCAATGTGGTGAAAATATATTAAAGATTACTTCATATATTTTGTTATTAAAAAGTTATTAAAAATGTTAGTGATTTATTAATTATTAATTATAACTATGAACTAGATCCACAATTTTTCTTTTGATATGTCTTATATACAATATTTAATATGTCATTATGTAATATTTAATATTGTGTAATATATTAAAAAAATTATATTCAATGTCTTTATTTAATTAATTTACCAGATATAACATTTGCATTTATGGGTAGTGTATTAATTTTCTTACAATTCCTTTCCGTTCCAATACAAATTCTTACAACCAAACGAGGGAAAGGAATTATTTTCCCATTCCTTTTCATGCCTAACCAAACATGAGAATGGAAATGGGATTCCAATTCCCATGGCTCAATTCTAGCAACCAAAGTTGACCTAAGAGAAAATCTTTTTTAAAGCTCAATCATGTATGAAAGTGCAAGCAAATTTTAAAAGGAGGGAGTTGAGTTTCAATATTGGTGACCTTGTGTTTTTGAGAGTTCAACCATACAGCCAACCTTCTCTTGCTTAACGCAGGTATGAGAAACTATCCCCTCGATTCTTTGGCCCACACAAGGTTATGCATCATGTTGGACCAATGGCACATGAATTGGTACTCCCCACCTCCGTCGAAGTTCATCCTATTTTTCATGTATCTATACAAAGACCAACTTTTGGTCAAATGCCAGCATCACCTACAGCTCCTCTCCCTATTAATGCAAACTGGGAATTCATCTCAACTCTAGCTAAATTCTTGCTCATTGCTGAGTTACAAAAGGGGGTCTCCCTGGTTTGTAACTTTTGGTCCAATAGGCAGAACATCCAATTAAAGAAGCTAGTTTGAGAAAAATTATCTAATGGCTGGTCATTTTCCTTTTTAACTTTGAGGACTAGGCAACTTTACAGGATGGATGCACTGGTACAACTCCACCATTACGCACTTATTCTAGAAGGAAGTATTGTCGAAAACAATTATCAATTGACCAGGTCCATTTGTGTTTGTTACTTGTTTTTTCACAAGTTAAGACAAAAGAGATGGTCTGCCCATATGATTTCACCAACGTGCTGCTTCACATTGCCACTCAGCCATTACATCGATGATTCCTACATTTTAGTTCCTTATTTCTGTATATTTGCAAACAAACAATCCTACGATTTTGCAAGACACTTTGAATCCCAATCTCAAGTGGGATTGAAAATGAGAGGGATCGGAGCAAGATTGCAATATGCAAGATTGAAGGATTGTTTGATCCTGCATGATCCCTTCAGCCCAATTATTTTAAACTAAATACCAAAACAATTTTGGAGTCCAGAATACCCAAAAAGGTGTGTTTGATTTAAGGGTAAAAAAATAGAATCAAAAGAAGCTTCTTCCTCTCATTCGGCTGTGCTTCCTCTATTTTGTTTTGTTCATTGTTTTATCTTCATTCTTCAATGGTTCTCGGCCTGGTTGTGGGCAGTGTGCCCTCAGCTTTATTCTCAGTCCTCAGGTGCTTTAGGCTTGGTTTGGGTTTCCTCTGTAATTTGTTTGTGGCTGTGACTGTGGTGGCTTGATCTGGTCTTGCACATTGTTTTAATACAAGATTAGTGTTTAATGGTCTATGTTTGCATATTGTTTCAGTGGTTAGTGGTTATTCAGTGTTTTATTCAAATATGATGAGATTCTGATGGTTTTGTGCAGTGTAAAAAATTTATATTACTATCTAATTTTGTAAATTGTATTTTGGTCATAAATGATAGGACGTTAGCATCATCGCTCTTATCTATCTTTTGCATCATCCAATTTTACATAAAACCTTGAGCTTGTCAACCTTTGTTATTACTTTCATAGTTGGAGCCTTGTCTACTCTATGAGAACATATTCATTGGTTGTATTGATGTTTAAGATACTTGGACAGTATTCTACCAGTAAATTTTCTATCTTCATTTCAGTGAATTGTTCTTTTCCATTTCTACTCCCCAGCACCTATCACTGTACTAGGCAGAACTGGTAACAATAATAGTCTCAAACTCTCAATACATTAAACGGTACCATTACCTGTGAAGGAAGAGGCGCTTGGCTTCGTTTAGCTGCTTGCATTTGAATGTAATATTCTTTAAATTCATTCGAGCAGTTTCTTACAAGTTCAACCATGTCCTCTTCATCGCGCTGCATAACAGTAATATACATAAGATTCATACAAAATATTAAAAACAAACATATGACCATATGAGTTACAAAAATTTCAGTTTCCAAGAGAGCAGAGATGGAATAAGGCAAATCTTGAGATTTATAAATTTATTTAAATTAATGCCTTCAAATTGCTTGACTCCGATGCACTTGTAAATGTATAAAAGCATATAGAAGAATAATGGACATAGATCCATCATGCAATGCATGCAGTTACTGATAGACAGAAGAATCTTGAATCCACTCTCATGTACAAGCTAAAGCATCAGGTTTGTCTGGTGGTGATCTCATTCAATATTCACCCCGGTTGGGGTAGGTAAACTTCAAGGGGAAAGAAGGATCACTTGGACTTCGATCATTTACTACGTAAAACTTCGATCATTTACTACGTAATGAAAATTTTTATTGATTCAAATACCTGAATATACAACTTTTTCCATGGGCATTCCCTTAACTTCCTTGTAGGGGGAAGAAGACCCCACCGCATACAGTACCTGCACAAATTTAACTATTTTAAGTTGACAACGGGCATATAACATGGCTCATATATGTGTAACAGCGCATGTATCTCCCAAAAACAAGGAATCGTAATCAAGGTGAACAAGAGTATTAATGTACTTGCCAACTGACAGATGTCTCACGCTGTGAGAATACGAGTCCAAATAGTTCATCTTTAGCTATAAAATGCCTAATTGCTAACAACTCAAACACTGAAAGATACAAACTTTGACAACATAATATTTACTTACAAGCGACGCCATAATGTTTCATCAGATGCTGCATAATTTAGAAATCTACAGACCAATGCACAAGAAACAAGGTCCTGCACGCATGAAAAAAATCTACAGTCAACTAAGTTATATAACCAGGCAAACAATCTACTTATTACGTATATAAAGAGAGCCATAACTAAACGGTTTTTTGTTTACACAAAATATACCTCAGATGAAAGAAATTTAAGGATATGATGGAAGAGTTCAGGAGGGATTTTGCTGAAAAATCCAGTCTCTATACTCCTAGGCACCACGCTCTTGTTAATATAGTTGTTCGGCTTCGACAATGAACTAGAATTCTGTTTAGTTTCTTCCCCAGTACTCTCAGTCTCCTCCACTCGCTTTCTCTTTGCTTTGGGCTCCCCCAAACCTTCCTCTTCCTGCAAGAACAGTCACTCAAATTATTTACAGAACTCTTTCTTCTGCCATACTCGTGATGAGTCAGTTTTGAGTGAAATTGCAAAACAAACAATAAAGAAATTGAAACCCAATTCAAATCCCTAATCTATAGTCTACACACCGTAAATTTGAATTACAAGCTAGATAAATAACAAGAGGCATAAATAATCGGAGCACCTGATCAGAGATCTCAGAGAGAACCTCCGATTCGAGGAAGTGAGCCAAGTCCTCATCCTCGTCATCAGAAAAAGTCATGGTGCCAAAAAAACCCTAGAAAGGGTGCAATAGCAGGAAAGCAATTAGCGAGAAACGAATAGCAATGGAAGAGCTGAAGGATTGTAAATCGACCGGATGACCGGAATTCAGAAAATACTCGCCGGCGGCTGCCGGGTTTATGGGACGGTATCTGCCTCACAACCGAACGCATTGAGATGAAGAGGCCAAGGACAGAGTTGATGATGCCAGATGGATGGACGGTTGGATGATTCCGGGTCCGTATGACCCGTTTTCTTAGTCACATACCCGTTTTCTTAGTGTGTGGGCTTGTCCGGTTCCGAAGGACCAAGCTATAGAAAATGTAAACAAAGTTTATCTTATAAAAATAAGTATGATGTTTATTCTTATTTAAACTATTTAATTTTAGATTAAATAGTTTAGATTTTAATATCTTTTTTTATAAAAATACTATTTAAAATCTAGATAATTAGATTTGAAATCTAACAATTATTGTAAGGACAAACACCGAATCCGTTTTTCTAATTATAGGGAGAAAAGAAATATCTGTCCCAAAAAATTACAAAGAAAATAAAAAGATATTATATACATTTTAGAGTAAATTATTGATCTATTTTTTAAATTATTACAATTATTTTAATTTGATCTTTGAAAATTAACTATCTTAATTTAATATTTGAAATATTGTATTTATTTCTATTAGAATTAAGTGTTTACCATAAGGTCAAAAGATATTACTAGTAGTCAGAGCACATTCTTTGTTTTTTCTTTGGTTAAAACTCATTCTATTTCTTTAATCTACATAAGAATAAACTTTCAAACGTCATGGTTTGACTATAACTCAACCTTTCAACTCCATGAAATAGAGTTATTTTAGGACTCTTGCTTTTAATTTCAGGTGTTTACTCTAGTTTAAGGTCACTTTTGGTTGTTTTGTTCTTCTTTTTACTAGTTTAGCTTAGGAGGTTTTAAATAATAGTATTTTTATGACATCTGTGTGTTTATTTGGCCTAGCTTTATATTTTTTGTTCTATTCCAAGTTTTCTAGGGTTGATCTTGAGATTTTCACATATCATCGATAGGTTCACACATAGCTACTTCAAGTCATCACACCATTGGGATAATCTTGAGATTTCCACATGTCATCAATAGGTTCACACATAGCTACTTCAAGTCAAAGCACCATATATATGCATCCACAATTTGTACAAGAGGTTCATATGCCTTATAATTAAGATGATTGAAGACATGTATTCAAACAAATTGTAGAAATGCATCAATCAAGGATAGAAAGTTTCCTCCACCTTGCTTGGATTTACACTTACTAATTACTCTCAATCGATGGTGAATTGCAACCTTAAATTAGTTGGAAAGGTCCCAAAGATTCACCTAATAGCCTATGAAACAAGCAATCAATAAAAGGGATAAAAAAATAAAAGTTCAAGGGAGGTTGCAAGTGGTGGTGCCTTAAGGAGCCACCTTGTAAACTCTCAGCCAACGCATGCAGTTGGTGGCACCTAGGGTGCCATGTAACATCCCAAAATCCTAACACCATCCTTAAGATTTAAATAAACTAAAGAAGAACCTACTTTAAATTTAACAAAATATCTAGGTGATAAAGAATAAGAAAAAGAAAAAGTAATTAAGACGCAAAAGAAATGGAAAAAAAAAAAGACTAAGCAGTCGATCACTATAAAAGGGATGGTTGACTGACAACAGAAAATGTAGAAGATAGTTAGTTTGGAAGATAGCAATCGACCACTTATGAGGTAGAAATCTACTGGTCACGTATAGAAACCCAGAAAACAATAATTTTAGTTGAGTAGTTGACAGGTAAAGACCCAATGGTCGATTGGTACGCTGACAACTCGGCAACGTAAGAAAGAACAGTTCAGCATATCACGAAAATTTCACCTAGAATGACTAGAATAGTCAGGAGATAAGATTCTAGAGCTAATATCTAGCATATCAGAAGATGTTAACATGAGAAATAATAATAATAATAATAATAAGATCAAAACTGTAGAATTACAAGTAGGATAACAAGAAACAAAACATATGAGAGAAAGATGGTTGGGAAAATCGTTAGAAAGGAACTAGAAGTTAGTTGAAATTAGTTAGAAGATTTTCTTTAAGGATAAAGTTGCCTAATAGAATTTGCCTATAAATAGGGGTATGAGAGACTGACTCCGATTCATAGGGAGTGAGTGTGAGAGAATAGAGAGTTTGCCACTATAGAAGGAAAAGTTCGGTAACAGCATATAAAGGATAGCATAACCAAGGGAAAGTCATGTAGCCTATCCTTCATAAAAGTTGTTTTTATTTTTAAATTTTCCATGTGTTTTTCTGAATTATTCTTATAATGTTTGATTCCCATGAGCTACTTTAATTATCTTTTATATTACTTCATAAAAGAAAGAGTAATCTTTAAAAAGAATTTTCATGAAGGACAAAAGGATTCATGAAAGAGAGATCAAGTAATGGCAAAGATTCAATAAAAGAAAGTTTTCAAGAAGTGAAAGTTTCAACAGATATGGCATGATAAGTTTAGCTTGGGGAGCAAGCCCTCATATTACTAAGTTGAGCTTAGGATTAGGGATTGATTGCCCTCTTCTCATGTCTAAGATGAGATTGAGTTGAAGATCTATAGGTCTTCTTCTCATGTTTAAGTTGAGCTTGGATTGAGGGATTGCAGAACCTCTTTCCATGAAGTTGTGTGATCACTGACTTTTTCTAAGATGAGCTTGGAGGAGATTCCATGTTACTAAGATGAGCTTGGTAGCTTTTGCTATCATGTTCTAAGATGAGTGTGCCATATATGCCAAAACCTTCATAATGAAGCCATGACATTTTGAAGAAATTTCACAAAGGTAAAAAAATATCATGGGATGAACTTATATTGATGCATTTGATTTTATCTACACATGGAATGATGTATGTTGTTTTTCTAACATTAAGCTTTTATGATTGGAATGGTAATTTCAAAAGATGTCTTACTTACAAAATGCTAGCTACGGATTTTATCTTACTTTTCCTATGTTTTCAACTCACCATTCTAGGGGATTCATCTAAAGGGAATACTAATAAGGACTTCTAAGGAGTGGAGTATATATGACTATGCTTATGTAGGAGAATGTACCAATAGGGATAATAGTGCCAAATTTTGGTTTTGTTATGTAAAGGCACTATTTGGAATCTAAAAATGATCTTTTGTATTACTCGCTATAAATGTCTAGTACAAAATTTAATCTAATAATCTATGCAAAAATATACAAAGAGGGTAAAGGTAGACTGATAACAAAAGATTAATATAAAGAAAGTAAGCTGCAGCAAGTGGTTAGTTGACCGCTAGCATGGGACCAGTCGACCGCCCTACTGCTGTACAGCTTGAAAATGACAAAGTTGCAAATAAATAGTCAACCGGTGCAAGGTTGACAGTCGACTACTTACTTGTACTACACTTGAACAATTATTTTCTTCTATTATAAGTTGTTCCATGCCCCCTAAATCTAAGAAATTTGTATGACCTTTTGAATAATTAGAAGTCTTGAGAAAATTTATAATGATAATTTACATAAGCTAGTCTATTAAGGATCATTTTTATTTTAATAAAAAGATTGAAAGATAAATTTAGAATAAACATATTTGAGAAATCTATATTACTGCCATGAAATTAAAAATTTAAAACATTGCAAAATTTGGCAAACAAAACAAAAATAGTAGAATTAGTAGGGTCATCACTCGCCACCTACTTTATTCTCAACCATGTTGATGCCTTGGGCACCATCCTTGGTGCCTAGGACACTGATGACCAAAGTCTCGGCCATTTTAGCACCTTGGACACTAGACCTGACTCCTTGGCCACCCATGGCTAGGCAACTCGGCCACCATATGTTCCATTCTTTCATTCCTAAACCTTTAAAGGTCCATCTTGGGTTGAAATGCAGTGTCCAAGCACTTATTTAAACAAGCAAAGTCCCTTTAAACTCAATTACAAATCAACATTCAATTTTTTCATAAAATCCCTCAAGTTTCCTCAAGAATTCCCCTTGAATCAAATCATCTAATATCCATCCCCTTCAACAATCCAACACTTTAAGTTTTCAGAGTAGAAATTTCAATAGAAAATGCTTGAAACAACACCCATCTCAACCATCAGAATGTCACCTAAAATCCCCCATCCCTAACCTAGGATTTCACTATTCATGAAAAAGGGAAAGGAAAAGAAGAAAATCTTACCTTAAGCTAGGCCTTCTCCATGGAGATTGCAAATGCTTGGAATGTGGAGGAAAATGAGGGTTTGAGAGAATAAGAAAGGGATCCATCAGAGAGGATATGAACGTGTATGTGAGGCACGTAAGAGGAAATGGAGACTAAGTGTGGGATTGTATATATGAACATAAAATGAATGACCAAAGTGTGAGATTGTTCATAGATCAAAGATCTCTATCTCTTTTCTCAGTCGGCCGACGACGTGCATCTCTCTCTCTACACCAACACCCCTGAGCCTTTAAGCTTTCTCTCTTTTTTTCAATAAGCTCTAACCTTTCTTTTGGTTGTTCTGCTAGTGGCTGCAAAAAAAAAAGGCCAACATCTATATTTGGGCTAGCATCTCAAATTGGGTTGGGACATTGTGTATGGGGGCAGGCAGTGGGCTAGTAGAAGGATTTTTTAAAAAAATTGTGTGGACTGGCCCTTTTGGCCTATCAGCCTACACAAGTACGGTTTGGGCTGTTATTTTCTAGCCCGTTTAAAAAACAGGCTGGCCCGACTAGGCCCTTTTTGTAAAACTCGAGATGGACCAGTCCATACGAGCCGGACTAGGTCGTTTTGACAACTCTAAATACAACAACATAACTCATCCACAACATTCCGATATGCAATTCATAAAGAACTCCCAATATCATAAGAAAATTCCCTAATCTAGTTAATATTACTAAGTAAGGAATTTAATAAATTTAAATTCAATCGTGGTGTGAGTGCAATTTATATTATATTTATAAAGTTTTTATTAAAAAAAAGCAAGATCACCCACTCATCTCAATGCCATCAAGGATTTATCATGGAAGAAGTCCCGAAAATGTAGCCAAAGAATCCCTCGAAAGCACCTAAAACCAAACTATAATCAATAAATAAATGAAATGAGGAAAATTCTCACCACTAACTCAAACCTTTGATCACTCTTTTGGTCATAACTCTTATTTAGTAAGCAGTTTTTGAATGAAACTTATATCATTAGAAATTAGACTCAAAGAGCTTTACAACGGTATAAAGTTTACTAAAAATGGAATCTGGATGAAAGAGTTATGACAATTTGAAAATGAACTAAGAAATTCGGTACAACTAGCGCCTGGGCACCAAGGCCTTTTCTCCTCCCTTTTCTTCTAAAGTATGGCGCTTGGATACCACGATCGCGACTCACGTGATTTGGCCCAAATCTAGCCAAATTTACACCGTTTCATAATTTCTTCCATGTGTTCTCATTATTGATGTCTAAGGAGCATTTAGACACCAAAACCCCCAATTTTAACCAACAAACGAAGCCACAATCTTAATTTTATCCCAAATGCTCTTAAAACTAGAAAATAAGGAAAAGTTTGAGAAATTGAAATTTTTACCTCGATTCTTTGCTTACCCTAGGTTGCTTAGCCATCGATGACTCGCCCCACCATCGAAGAAAGGCTCATCGAAGCTCGTTGGAGGATTTGGAATGGAGAGGGTGTGGTAGAGAGAAGGAAGAGAGAAAGAGAGAGTGAAGAGAGAGAGATATGTGAGAAAATAAAGAAAAAGAGGTAGGGTCACCTATATAGATCAACCCATGGTGAAACTATTACTTTGTCTCTAGGTAACTCTCAGTTAACCTTGATAGTGGCAAATTCGTAATTTCTTCAATTTGTGTATTTCGCACACTTTAGGTACCACCTTAGTTTCTCATTTCATTGTAGTCCCTCTCTGGACCCCATAGGTACTCGACTCCCTCTATGCCTCATAATTACTTTCTCTCAATTCCCCATCCCCTAACACTATTTTCATGAAATTTCCTCTTCCTCTAGTCTTTCTTTAACTCTCAAAAATATCATCTGTAATAAAATATCTGGTCTAATTATTTATCTCTATTTCTATAAATAATATTCAAAAAGAATAAATTAAATATGAAAAATTAAAAATAACCAAATATTTCCATTAAAATAATGGAAATTTTTATTATAACAACCATAATACCACCAATCACGTGATCTAAAATAGGCGGGTATTGCAACAATGTGTTACCATTAAGGGCAAAATGGGAAAAGAGGTAATAAAGTATATTGGACCCCTTCTTTAGCACTCATTCATGCCATTTCCATAGCCCCTCACTGTGCTTCTACTCCATCATGATACTTTCCTCCATTTCTTCTTCAAGACCACAATTCCATTGATTTCCCAAGCACCCAACAACATTTTCATCACAACAAGACCTTCCACCTTTAGCCAAGAGCAGCAAGTGGCTGTAAGTGAGGTTAGGATTTCGAGATTTTGGAATTTTCTATTATAAGAGGAACCCTAGCTAAAAATTTTTCTCTTGATGAGAATGTTTAACACTCATTTATGCTCCCAAACTCCCCTTCCTACTTATGATTCAGTTATTGGAGTGAAATGGTTAGTTTTGGAATGATTTAAAAACCCAAAACTTAGAAATTTTGTTAGTGTGCTAAAGATTCGATTTTCCCACTACAAATCCATGATTTGTATTCAGTCTTTTCAAAGACTCTTGTGGGGTTTTGTTGATTTACTTAAATGGGATTTAACATAGGAAATTTGGGAATTTATGGGTTAAAGGCTGGGTAGGTGAGGAGGAGGTTAAAAGAGTAAATGAGAGTGTTTTTGCATAGCAGCAAAATCTTGCTACTGGATGACATTGCTAAAGCTATGCCATTTACAATAGCAGTGATGAGAACCAGAGGGTTGCAGGTCTTTGACCGCTGCAGTGGTGAGAGACGTATAGTATTTTTAACGTTCTGGCACTGTAGTCACTAAACAGGGCACATATCCTTGTGTTTTGATTTTTAATCCCTTCTTTCATGCATCGATGTTTAGGAATTGGATTCGAGACTCCTTGAGCTAATTTTTCTTGTGAAATACCCTATGAAACAATGAAGTTTAGCTTGGAATCTTGGGTAAGTAGTTAACTCTACTTAAGTAAGTATGAGATGATATTTGATTATGGTTCATTTAAATGTGTTATATATGATTGAAAATATTTCATGCTAAGGAAGAAAACTGTAATGTCTATGTTCTTTGGGGTCTTTAATTATGTGATGTTGAATTAAGGAATTTCGAGTATTTGAACTTTTTGTTGCACATGTGTAGATTTGGGTATGTTAATAAGGGTGAAATCATTCTAGTTGTATCTCTTAATGAGATAAATGTGAATTATTTTGGTTCAATTCCTGGTGATGTGGCAAAAGTAATTGTGAAAATATGAGGTGTCTTAAATTAATTTATGTATAGGGATTATCTGATTTTAGGAAATAAGAATGTAGGTACATGGACGGCATTTTGAAATTCTTTTACTTAGCTTATTCCTGAATCCTCTAGACAATTCACTCAGGCTCCCTTAATCCGTTCATTCTCTTATTTTGACATCACTCTCTATCTCTCTTCCATCACCCTTGCATGGTCATCTTCATCTCTCCTTGCAGTTATTGGTGGTGATTCTCATTCTCCTTAG
Organism: Biancaea sappan; assembly: GCA_037074585.1. Taxonomy (NCBI): domain Eukaryota; kingdom Viridiplantae; phylum Streptophyta; class Magnoliopsida; order Fabales; family Fabaceae; genus Biancaea; species Biancaea sappan. The sequence goes on from CM073490.1 coordinate 69,042,228, forward strand.
TGAATTCTTCAAATCTATAAGTGGATTTCCTTCTCCTTCTTCTCATTTTCTTCTTCTTGGTTGCCCAACTAAAAGCCCTAAGGATGGGTTGGAGTGATTTTTGTGTTAAATCTCAAAAGCTCGTCTAAATGGCTTTTGAGTTATTAATCCCATCTTAGGATGTAATTTGGTTAAATAATGGTGTAAGAAACTTATAGTTTTAGCTTGAATTCTTTTGCATAAGAAAAACTGTAGCACATATATTTCAATCCAAGATTAAGAGAAATAGCGCTTACTAGTTGCGATGAAAAGGATGTGCCTAGTTTTGTGGTAAGGTCTTGAATTTCAACTATATATCCTTGCATTAATGTTCTTGCTTGGGTTGTTTATGGTGGTGGAGAAATGGTAATATTAATATGTTTTTCCTTATGTTTTGGTGGACTCAGAGGTAGTTAGTGCTACAATAAGATGAGTGTAACAATTCTTTCCTTTCAAATTTCATTGGACCTTATGATTTAACAATGCTAGGACTTTCTCTTTTAAATTTAAAAAAAGGATAATGGCTAATCCATTAAATGGTATAATCTCTAATTTATAATTGTGACCATACGATTTAATCTAAGAATGAAGGGTGTGAAATATTGTTGTTTAACTACTTGAATAATATAGTATAACACTTGAGTTCTTTGTTAAAGTGTAAATTGGTTAAACTAATTTAAAGGCTATGAGGTCATCAATGAATCGATTTGTCTGCTCATTGAAAATTACTATAGGTAGAAGTATCAATTTAGTATAATTAAAATTAATAATTGTTAATTATTAATTTACTTGAGCTGAAATGTTAAGATTGGGAATGGTAGTATCTTTAATTGTTCTTATGCTATGGCTAATACATTCTTTTCATGGTATATTATTCCCGGTTGTTATAGTATGATGCATTGGTTATAATGGATTATATTGTGCTGGGTGATTGGCACGTGCAGAGGCAAATTGGAGGCATAAAGATGGGTTAGATATACATATGGGATATATGTATTTTTGGCATTAAAGCCAAGAAGGAATATAAGGATGGGGTTTTATTATACCTTTAAAGACATAAGGATGAGGCTATATACTCATATTTACTTTGTTGCATGTATACAATCTTGTATACTTCCTTTATGCTAGAGAATTGTTATGGTGAATCGCTTGGAATTTTATATATACACACACATACACACATATGGTTATTCGTTGGTAGGGTATATATGGTTGTGGTTAGTTATTTAGAGTTGTAATTATTGTTTATTTGGCAAGGTCATGAATTAAAATCTAATGTAGTTATTATTTAAATTTTATGGCTTATCGTTTGGATTGATATTATTTATTGAATATTGGCTTATTCACTCTATTGTATTCATGGATCCTTTCAATGACTCAAGAATGGTTGTGACTAGTTCTTCGAGTTTGTAATTATAGTTTAATTGACAAAATTGTGCATTTAGTTCCCATAACTCACCTCTTAAGTTGATATTTATCCACTGAGTATTGATGTATTCATTCTACTTTTCTCAGAGTCAGTAGCCATAGCTGTCGATCTTATGGAAGAGTAACGGTTCCCTGATTCACTATCCCTTTCCATGCTTCCGTGATTGAATTCTTGGGATTTATGGTTTACTGTCATTATATTCCTTTGAACCTCTAGGTGTCGTTCTATGATCTCGTAAGATATCTAAGATAATCTTTATTTATTGTAATTAATCCTGGATGGTGAATTTTCTTGAAATGAATATTATTATGCTAATATTCTTTTGTGTGTGAATAACAATACTTCAATGTTATGAGATGCGATATTATTGCTTTTTATTTCACTTGATGATTAAAGTTATTGTTGGTATTATTTAATATATGGTGTAAAGAATTTGTTTTTGGTGGTCTGGGTATCTAGGCTTTTAGTGTAAGGATGGAACTTTTCATCGTGTTGGCATGTCGGGATGTGACAAAATCTCTCAAATGAGATTACTTAATTCCACTTGTGATATGTATAAAAATATCATATAAAATAACTTGCGTGATTATGCAATGATCTATTAAAAGAATGTATAGAGTAAAATGACACATGAAAGCATATGAGATCTTGTGAAAGATGGAGTAAACCCCTTCTTAGCAATTTAAACTAGCATTCCAAGAGAGTAACAATTTAACATGATGTATGGCCATATATAGTGATTAGAATTTTTTGTACGTATGTTGCAAACCCAAGGAAAAGGGTTAGGAATAAGTGTAAACCATGACGGGTAATCATGCATATCTAGAGGTGTAGGGCACTGTGAGTAAGTGTCACCAAGGTGGGTTAACCGAAAGGGTAAAAGAAACCACAAGTATAATAACACAGCTATTATATTGCATAGAAAGAAAGGAAAGTGTCACGATCCAAAAATGAGACACGTGACTGGTACGACACATGGATATCTCCTACAGACATAAGCCTAACTCCTAGTTTCAATTCACATGGTAATAGCAATAATAATATGAAAGAGAAAACATTTCACTTGATACTATTATTGATAAGCAAAGTCATAACATAACATCACACATTTATTACATAAAATAAATAATCGAGTCATAGCAAGACTATTTCCCATATTCAAATTATTGCTATAAAAGGATAATTAACAAATATATAGAAAATAAACTCAAATGAAAACACACCAAACAGCCCTCCTAGTTGATCCTGTTGGATTACAAAGCGACCATCAAAGAAATACTAGAAGGATGACTCCAAAGATGTTACCAACCCAAGAATCGAACGGGTCAGATACTCAAACATCTGCTACTCCTCATGTGGGTGTTCTTTAGTGTTCGTGGGTTCTAAAACATGGAAACAACATTGTGAGACAATAATTACAATGAGGGTAACCAACACAAGTAGTTAAAGTATAAGTGAAGCGGTAGACATCCACATCTCCTAGCCTAAAGGCTCAATTAACTCTTTGCCATAAGCAATATATATATTCTTCTTGCTCAATGGCTCAATCACATTCTCCTTGCTCGAAGGCAATCAGTCTTTATACCCGTGAGCAATATATAACTTCTGTGAGCATAGCCCACAAATCTCCCGTAATACAATTTAAGGTATTAAGCACTTCAAGAAATTTAAGACATGTACATAGCCAATACACATGTATATGTATATGAGTTCACTCATTCATTTTGACTAAGCTAAAGAGCATATGCCTTCACAAACTGAATATGACAAATACAAAGTTTATCTCCTATTTCCATGTTCCTCCATCTCATGAATATTAAATATACTAAGTTTTAAATTCATAGATAATTCACTTACTTGAGTAGGTTAATTACTCACCTTAATTATTGCCTAATAAACCTTATAAATGTAGGTTGCTTACAAGAAGTAAGTCCTTAAATGAATTCTTAATTTATTCCCAAAATTTCCATACTGTTACAGTCACCTTACTACATTACGCACAAAATCTGTCGATGAACAGTAATTTCAAAATCGTACTTACTACAATACACACAAAATCTGTCGATGAACAGTAATTTCAAAATCATACGTATGATTGCTATTTATACATACAGTTACTATTTATATATACAAACACTATTAATATGTACGAGTATTATTTATATAAATGGATACTATTCATACATACGGATATTATTCATACATATGTATACTATTTATATGTACGGGACTATTCGTACTGAAAATAGTAAACACAAGCTGTAAAAAGTACACTAGGAAAGTTTTCAAAAAAGAAAGGTGAGTTACAATGGACACTCTTAAGTACCAAGTATTTTCTTAGCCAGACATTTCCTAGACATGTATTTTTTACAATTTTATATTCTATTCTGGCAATTAGAAAATAAAATAATTTTCAAGTAACTAATGATAATTCTTTTCTGATGTGGAGGATTGGCTAAGGCTGTAACCATAAAGTATACTAAAAATTTATCATACATGTAATTGTAAGAAAAGAGTATAATATCCTTACCTCGAATCTAAATCAAAGAGAAAATGCCTAGAATTCCAGAGCTCTAGTGTCAGAGCAAGAGAAATTTAAGGAGAAGAAGAAAGAAACTGAAGGTGTAAGTTTAGAAGTGAAATGAAAAAAACTTATTTATAAGAAAAGTTATGATACTATGCACTAATAAAATAATAATATTTTACTATACACTTTAATAAAATAATAATATTTTTACTATGCACCTTTTAATATTCACTCACAGATTACATAATAAATGGTGGCTAATTTTACTATTTGGAAACTTAAATGAAAAATTATCTTTCCTCCTAAAGTTTTAAGTTCCTTTCAAATTAGTCCTTTCATTTTAATTTCTAAAGGGATTTTCTCACACAAAACGTCATTTTCTCCTCCAATTTCTTTCTAATAAACAGGATTTGAATTTTCCTCCTATGTAATCACAATAGAATGTCTCCAACATTATACGTCAATTATAATAAAATAAATCAATATCAACAAAGTGCATAATAACAAAACGAAATTTACTACACATGTGCGATATAAAATCTTCTAGGGTGTGACAATCTCCCTTCCTTAAGAAATTCAGTCCTTCGAATTTTCCAAGATACTAATCTCCTATAACCATAAAGAGATGAGGGTATTTGTATTGCATATCTTTCTCAACTTCCCAAGTAGCCTCCTCATGAGAGTGGTTTCTCCACAGCACTTTACTAAAGGAATCTCTTAGGAGTGGAGCCTCCTGACTTGTGTATCAAGGAATGCTACTAGCATCTCCTCATAAGATAGGGTATCATCCAGTTATACCTTGGGAACATACGTTACGTGTGACAGGTTAGGAAGATATTTCTATAACATGGACACATGAAACACTAGATGGACTTCCACTAATTCTCTTGAAAGATTCACCCGATAGGCCACATTCCCTACTCACTCTAAGATCTTGAAGGTCCCATATACCTAAGACTCAATTTCCCTTTTCCTACCAAACCTTATGATCCCTCTCATAAGTGATACCTTGAGGAATACTATGTCTCCAACCATGAATTCAAGATTGCATTTCAGGTTATCTACATATGATTTCTATTGGCTCTGAGTTATTAGAAGCCTCTCCCTAATCATCTTGACCTTATCTAAGGCTTCCTACACTAAATCAGGTCTTGTAACTTTGGATTCATCGGCCTCAAACCATCCAACCAGTGATCTACACTGCCTCCTATATAAGGCTTCAAATAGAGCCATATGAATGCTCACTTGAAAGTTGTTGTTGTACGCAAATTTGATCAAGTGCAAATGGTCCCAATTCCCACCAAAATCCATTACACATGCTCTAAGCATGTCCTCAAGAGTCTGAATGGTTCTCTCTGACTACCCATCAGTTTAAGGATGGAAGGCTATACTTAAATTTACCTGTATACCAAATACCTCCTGAAATGCTCTTAAAAACTGAGAGGTAAACTGTGGGCCTCGATCAGAAATGATCGATAATGGCACTTCATGCAGCCTCACCACTTCCTTGATGTAAATTTGTGCTAGCTTAGTAACTCCATATGTGGTCTTAATGGGAATGAATTAAGCTGACTTGCTTAGTCTATCCACTATCACCTATATAGAATTATACCCCATTGGTGAACGAGGCAGTCCAACCATGAAATCCATCATTTTTCTTTACCACTTCCACTCTGGAAGTTTAATCTCTTGAAGTAGGCCCGCCAATTTTGGGTGTTCTCCCTTAACTTGTTGACAAGTCAAGCATCGTGATACATAATCTACAACCTCTTGTTTTATGCCTTCCCACCAGTATAGCTGCTTGAGATTATGGTACATTTTGGTTGCTCCTGGATGTATGGTGTATGCAGACATGTGGGCCTCATCAAGAATTCTTCGTCGAATTTCCTTATCTAAGAGCATGCACAAACGACACTCAAGTTGAAGGACGTTCTGTAACGTCCTTATTTTACTATACTAAAATTTGAGAATTTTTTTTAATCAAATTCTAATGTTTAACACTTTGTACCTTCCAAAAGAACATTCTACAGTTGTTCTAAGTACAAATCATAAGTTGTCATACATAATAATTCAAATTCTAAATATAAGATAATTTTACATTTGTTCGTAATAAATTACAAATCTACCGTACGTAGTAATTTGACTTCTAAACTTTAAAAGATCTATAATTCTAGTTCCTAATAAACTTGAGTGCTCTTAAAGTGTTCAATCAAACTTTACACCTTTCCCCTTATACTCAGCCCCTAAAATAATCAGTTGGAAAACACAAAAGGTGAGATAAGGGTATTTCAGTAGTTAGCATAATTTTATAAACATTTATAAATATACCATTTCAGTCATAAAAGCACTTATATTATAAAAATCAGTCCATGTAATATAAATTCTCGGTTCAGTGTAATAAGTTGATGAAAAATTAGCAAGCTGATATATAAATAAACCATGGAATCAAGAATAGTTGGTGGCACACTCAACGACATGGAAAAGATAGTCTGCAGAACTACTTTTTTCAAGCTAAACATGAGAGAAAGGCTAATGCAGTCCTTTAACTTAAGCTAGAAAGATTCCAAGCTTATAATTTTCAAGCTGACATGGAAGCGTAGCTCCCAAGCTAAACATGGAAGTAAACTTTCAAACTGATACTATGCTAATTTCATCATAAAAAAACATATTTCACTTTAAATAAAACTTCATGGACATATATAATATTCAAGTAGTAAAACAAGCTTTTATGAATTACTAAACTACTTGGATTTGTAGTATGACTTTTTAGCTCAAATGACTTTTCAATCCATCTTGAAATTCGTTTCACGAATTCTGATCTATTCAAAAAATATATAACGTTATTTAAATCTTAAATAAAAAGATTCTAGAATATCATCTTTCTCTGATCTTCTTAAAATCTTAATTCTATCCCAAATTTCTATTCATTGGATTTCATTTTAATCTCATATTAAACCAATATTTTTTCATAATATTTTTGAGATGATATGTATAAATAAATATCATTAATTTAAATAACATATATATATATATATATATATATATAAATCTAAAAGATCATATTTATATATAGTTAACTTTCTAAAAATAAACACATATGTATATATATACATAATTATATAAAACTGATTTTGATTACCCATATATATAAAATATATAACTTAATCAATTAATCAAATACTTATTTATTTGTAAATAATTTATATACGTGTAAACTTATAAAGTTAATACATTCACTTATATATCTAATTATATATATATATATATATATATATATATATATATATATATATATATATATATATATATATATATATATATATATATATATATATATATATACTAAAGTAGCATAAGGATATATAAAAATATATGTGTATCATATAGCTAAATTTAATTATCCATATCTAAAATATATGGCTTAATTAATCAAATGTTTATAAATTGATATATATATATATATATATATATATATATATATATATATATGTAATTTTATAAAATCAATATATACATAAGTTTCGGTGAACATATATTGATATATGAGTATACTTAGATATATATAAAAATAGAGGTGTAACATAGATGACATTACTTAGCAAATATAAAATATACTACATATGTATTTATTCATGTATAGGATATAGATACAAGTATAAATATAATTTTATAAATTTTTACATAATGATATAAATAGCTAATTTAATTAAAATAACTTAGTTTTTAGTTAACATATTACATAGAATTAGATTCTAGTTAAAACTAGATTTTTCTTAAATTTCTTTAATGAGTAATTACAAACTTTTTTATGATTTAGCTAGGTCCCTCTTGCAATATTTTCCCTTTTTCCTTTGCAAGATTTAAGTTCATAATTAGTTTTGTCTAGGTCCCTAGTCCTAGAATATATTTTTTTTGTAAAATTAAAAAAGCATATACAAACTTTTTAATTCTTTTAGTTTAGTCCCTTTTCTTTGTTTCACGTTCTTTCTTGTGAGTTAGAAACTAAAACCTTCCCAGATTTCTTTCTTAAGTGTTTTTAGGACTTATGTGACCATTTCTACCCATAAACTAAGCTAAAGAATCATTTAAACTAAAAACTTAAATTTTCCAAAAACTTACCATTGAACGTGGGGTATTTGCACTGGTTTTGGTTCTGGTTTTCGCTCCCTATTTACTGCCTCTTCTCCTTTAACACTTGTATAGGTTAGTAATAGAAGAATCGCCCCGAAACAGCCCAGAAAAATCGAGTTTAATGCTGCTGTTTGCTTTTTCTGAAAATCTCTATTTTATGGTTGAAAAACAGAGGAAGATTTTTCTGCTGCTGTTCAAGTTGTTGTACTCTCTTTTCTCACTCTCTCTCTACTGTGAATGGTGCAAGGAAATGGGAGGAAGGTGCTACTATTTAAAACTAAAAATGAGGAAGCAAATGGTAGTGGTACAAGGCGAAAAGTATAGAAACTTTTGCTGTCATAAGTCTCTGTTAAAGTCTATTATGATAGCACCTCCATAATCCTTACTGTATCCAAGATGTAGTGTACCTTCTCTTTATCATTTGCTGTCAAATTTTCTTTTTTTTTTTTTTGGACCAAGAACATGAGCTGGGTTTGCGTATTTAAATTCTCTTTTGCTATTTTTCTTTTTGACCGAAAGCATGGAAGCCCTTGATTCAAACATATCATATTCCTTCTATCATGGGCTGCCACTTGTACTATGGGTTCCAGCTATAAATATATATTTTTTCTGTTAATACATTCCCTCTTTGCCGAAAATGATGGATTGCACCATCTCCATTTGCACATATATATATATATATATATATATATATATATAGAGTTACTTTAAATCCCACTAATATATATTTATGCGTATCATTATATATATATATATATATATATATATATATATATATATATATTATTACTATTAGCACCGTAATTATGTTATTCACAATGCCACATATATTTATATATATTTATATAGATTAGTATAATTATTATATTATAATTATTTTAAATTTTCACAAATAATTCTCTGAATCAGGACTAAATTGAAAATAAGGTAATATTAAATATTCAATATTTAATAATATATTTCTTTTCCTTTTTAGGCAAATATTTTTGTCCTAAAAACTTCTTTTCCATAAAAATTCCTCCTAAATATTGAATGCCTAATATTGAGTAATAATTTTTCATAATTCTTAAAAATATTAAATATTTAATCAATAATAAATTGGGATGTTATACGTTCTCTTTATCAAGAGTGAATCTACTGGTCTTTTTTTCTTTTAACTCCTCCTTCCACTTAGAAGTTTCAAGATTCCTTGCTTGAGCAGCCTTAATGTCTTCTACAAGCAAGAATCAAGCTTGAATATGGGCCAACAATGTTCCAGTCTCCAAAACTTCAAATCTAACTCCACTAGTCAAGAGCCTATGAATCTCATAAGCTAATGATCTTCGTACCACTGCAAGGTGTGCTACATTCCCCATGGACTTTTGACTTAAAGCATCAGCCATGACATTTGCTTTCCTGGGATGGTAGAGAATAGTACAATCATAATCCTTAAGGAGTTCCATTTACTTCCTTTGTCTCAAAATTAAATCTCATTAATCGAAGATATACTTCAACCTCTTATACCTCACATATCTCCCCATAAAAGTAATGTATCCAAATCTTCAGGGCAAAGATTACTGCTGCCATCTCCAAGTCATGTGTGGGATAGTTCAGTTCATGAGATTTGAGTTGCCTCGATGCATAAGCAGCCACTCTGCCATGTTGCATAAGAACATAATCCAATCCTACTCTCGAAGCATTACAATATACTATATACCCTCCTGGTCCCATTGACAAATTAAGGACTGTAATCGTTGTTAGACACTCTTTTAACTTTGCGAAGCTTTCTTCATATTTATCATTCCATGCATACTTCAGATGCTGCTATCCTTGAGAAATCCCAAACAAACTGACGATAGTAACCCACTAATCCCAAGAAACTACGAATCTCAACTATGATTATGGGTCGGGGCCATTTCTTTACCGCCTCCACCTTACTAGGATCCACCTAGACACCATCTTTTGAGATCACATGACCAAAGAATGCTATTTGATTAAGCCAAAACTCACACTTAGAGAACTTAGAAAATAATTGATTTTCCTTCAAGGTTTTGCAGAACAACCTGCAGATGCCCTTCATGTTCCTCCAGATTCCTCAAATAGACTAGGAAAGGCAACTGGTGCATTGGTCAAACCGAAAAACATCAATAAGAATTCATAATGACCATATCGAGTCCTAAAAGCTGTCTTAGGGAGCCAATCAACTAGGAACTTTTTAGAAGGTTCCCCAATCTTTGACAAAAAGGAGCCATTCGACTGTCTTGGGGAGCCAGTCGAAAAGGCAAGCCAATTGACTACCTTAGAGAGCTAGTCAAATGGTTTACCACAGACTTGTGCATTAGGAGAATTTAACCCTCTTTTCACTGGTTTTCATTTGCAACCCATTAGGCCCCTCTCCAAAGATACCCAAGCAGCTTCTTCCTCTTTAAATATTAGAGTTTAAGGTAGATTAGTAGTTTGGATCCAAGATGAAGGAATATTCTACTTTACTCTTATTACTTCTTACCAATTATGTTTGAAATATCATTAAACATGCAGAAGTAATGATAAATTATGAAAGTATCATAATTGATTTACTTATAATATAGCTATGAGACTATGTCTCTTGAGGCAATATTTAATTGATATGATATGATAGATGATTTGGGAAAGGTGTAATGAGCACCCTTGACCTTTATTGCTTCCATGGTATGGAATAGAATTACTGCTATTGTGAAACCATGATTGACTTTCTAATGCATGGAAATACGTATGTATGTGGTTTTGATTGAAAGGAGAAATCAATAATGGTTTTGACTCCCATAGATGGCAAAAATAAGGAAGGAAACATACACTTAATAAAACAATGGCCATTAGAAAATATGTGGATGTTATAGTAGCCTTTTGGCATGATAGAGTAAAAAAGGTAAAAAAGAAATTGAATATGTGTTTTAAGTATACTTATGTATTGTCGTGGGATGACATGTGCTATGTATATATGAAATGTTCTGTCTATATTTATTGTTGGGTAGAGTGGCATATATTTTCACTGAGTATTATTGTACTTACCTTTTTCCTTCCCCTTTTAGATACAAGGAAAGAATAGGCATATCCCAAAGAGTAAATTACCCGAGTCTTCAATCTCATTGATCAGGTTATAATTTTGTTCTTTTGTAAAACCCACTCTTTTGTCAAACTCTAGTAGTAGCTCTGTAATCAGGTAAGAGGGATCCTAGGAAGGTTATGCTTATGTATGGTTATTGTTTTTGTAAATGTGAGTGGCTAGGTTCCTTTCCCTAGGATTGTAATATTTTAACTTGTAAATTGATACTCTTGTGCATTTCTTTTGTTTTAATTCAATGAAATTGATGTTTATGTAGTTTGTGCCCTCCCTCCCCCCTCCCCCACCTTTTGCTTGATCACCAAATAGGATTTTAGGAGGAATTGAGTGTTTCTTGACAATGGACACTTGATTTTAGTCCAATAAAACTAAATACTGCTTGTTCAAAATTAATTAATGCAATAGATTAACTTGATGAACCTATAGGATAGACATATACCTCTAGGTCTTGCAAAACTACATTGGATTGCATTTCTTTATTTTTTCCATAGAAATATGGGGAAATTAGATTAAAGAAATAATTTTATAGAAGAATTAAAAGAGTTTTATAAACACTTGGTCGTCAAGGTTGGCTATCTTTTAATTGGATTAAGAGTAAAAGATTGCATTTTAGGGTACAATTGAAGCATTTACATGTGATTTTAATCCTAAGGTGTATTAATTTTATTCTTTTTATTGTTTATTGCTTTATTTCTTGTTTAAATTAGCAAAATTCAACAAAAATTGTAATTTCTTTTTAGTTTGAATAGGGTAGCTAATTTTAGAATCGGTTTTTGTTATTTGTTTTTCTGTAGAATTTCTAGTAGGACAATACTTTTTATCATATTTTTACTACTTGTTGATAGTGCATGCTTGGTGCCATTTCTAGGGAATTCTTTCGTTGAAAATTTACTGTTATTAATTCTAAGTTAGACACCTTAGTTCAAACTTGATGGTTTTTTTTCTACTTTAAGTTGTTTGTTGTTCTTCTATTTTTTTAGGTACTTTGATTTAGTGTATGCTTAAATGTCAGAAATGAGGGATAATGAAAATTTCCTCTCCTTTCTCCACTCTAACAACTCCAACTATCACTCAAACTATAGGAATTGAGATGGAGGATGAAGACAAAACTTTATATGAGAATGCTATACCTAAGGTGCAAGGACAAAGTCTATTGTTATAGCGAACACTTTTGAAATCGAGCTTAAAGTCATCCAAGGTCAATTTGGCGCGTTACCAACAGAGAATCCTAATGTACATATTCTAAATTTCTTTGAGATATGTGATACTTTCAATCAAGATTGTGTAACTAAAGATGCAATCAAAGTTAGATTATTTCCATTCTCTTTCAAGGATAAGACAAAGAGCTTGCCATATTCTCAACCAACTAGATTAATTACTACATGGGATGAACTGGCTCAAAAATTTTTTGTCTGCGTGTAAGCATCATATTTTTTTTGAGCATTTTTTAAAACTTCAAAAATCAAAATTTTTAAAAACACAAAAAAAAAATAAAAAATAAAAAAACTCCCAATAGTAACCAAATTCCAAGTTCCCAAAAATTTTTAAAAAAATTTGAAACAAAAAATAACTATTATGAAATAAGAAAAATATATAAAAAAATATAGGTCCAAGTGTTAAAATGAAAAAAGATTAAATATAATAAATAATAAAAGGGAGGTCCAAAAATATAAGAAAATTAAAAAATCAAAAGTAAAAGGTAAGAATAAAAAAATACATAAATAAGTATAAAGAAAACTTCCAAAAGAAAAAGAAATAAAATGCAATTATGATAGCTTATTCTCATCCAAAAACCTCATTAAGGTAACCTCTTAGCCAAATGCCTCATCAACACCACTCCTATCCCAAATAGGGAAAACCCCATTCAAACAAACTGTAAAAATTGAGCCGGTAGGGGCTGGTGTGAAGAGTTTACTTTTGGTGACTAAAAATTTCGAGGAGAGTGTGAATGTGTGAACATTAGAGGTCGTTTAAACTTGGAGTGTGTGCTTGTACTGTGCACGAGATTAAGCATGGGCACATTTGTTTGTTATGTTTTTGGGTAATCTCTGATGAAGGACCTATTTCAAACAATGGAGGAAATCAGTATTCGTGGGGAAAGTTGGGAAAATGTGGTAAACATGGTGGTGGTGGTGTGGTTTAGTGTGGGACGCATTGGAAAGATGGGTCTTTCCAACCGAGGAGGCCTTATTTGCTTGTAGGTTTGTGAAAGGGACTCAAGTGAATAAAAATAAAGAGAGAATTTCTCTATGTATTATTTGTGAAAAATTGGAGTTTAATTGAATAGTGAGAGTATCAGGTAAAGTGGTTTAGGTGTGACAAGTCGAGATGTGTGTAGCAAATATTTTGATTGGATGTCCAATTTTGCCCTTAATATACAACACTTTTTTTAGGAGGGGCAAATTGGTAATATCAGAAAATTGAATACATGCATACACACATACTCATTTACCAAAAGAAAAAAGAAAAAGAAAAGGGACTCACGTGTACCTTTTGCTCTTACGCCCCACTTCCTTTTTCCTTCACCTCTCCTCACTTACATTGATGAAAGCCTTCAACCACCTATGTCCACTGTCGTCTCTAGTGAGAATTCATGACCATCAACTTTATCAGAGACTCTTTGTGAAAGGTTAATGGAATCCCTCCTTTCATCTTTAGCATTTTGCCTTTGTGCCCTAGCTTTGATGGAGGTAGGAGAGTTAGAATTGATCACTAGAATTGGGTTCTCTTTTTTCTTCTTTGTAATTCTCATCAAAAGTGAATGTTTTATTCAATCAATTGGAAATTTTAAGGTTGTTTGAGAGTCACATGATTTGGATGATTTTAGGAGAGAATTGGGGATGATTTTTCCATGAAACTTAAAACCATAGACTTGTGAGGATTTGGGAGATTTTTTAGTACTAAAAACTTCACCTTTGATGCTAGAATTCATGCTTAACCAAAGGGAGAAAGAATTAGGGGTTGAAAGGAGGTATGGAGAGGTTTTGGGAGGCAACTCATGGTTGCTCACCTAGCTGTGGCTCACACTTTGGTTGAACCTGAGAGGTTTAGGCCAGTGGTGCCATAACTTGAACGTTGGGGAGGGGGGCTTGTTATTGAGGCTTGGGCACCTTGGGTATGGGAGAGGAGTTGGGAAGGTTTAAGTGCCCAAGGCGCCATGGGTTGGACATGGGAGAGGAGTTGGGAAGGCTTGGATGTACAAGAAGCCACCAATTGGACAACTTCTATACCTTATTCATGTACTGAAATTCACCTTGACTTGTTTCGTAGGTGAATTGTAAGTGATTGGAGATGGAATATTGCTTCTCGAAGAGAGTAGTTGTAGCGGATTCCTAGGTGAGTACAAAGCTTTACCATATTGTTGTCATCCATCATTTCTTCTTGAACGGATGATTCTTATTTTGTTGAATTAACTTTTAAAGCTACTCTTTTTTCTTTTCTTCTATTTAGTTCCTCCATTTCTCTTCTTAGGTAGGTCTTCTCGTTGGCAATTAGTTTTCCTCATAGCTCATCAATAGTCATGGTTGTTGTTTTCCCAGGTTCCTCGATTGTTGTGGCTTTTATCTTTTAAGGTGTTGTTAAGTTCTTTAGGAGCTTGTAAACTATTTTCTCATGTTCATACATGACTCCCATTAGATCAAGTTCATGAGCGATTTTTCCAAGTTTGTTAAACATCTCCTCTATTGTTTCGTTGTCTCGCATTTTGAAATTATCAAATTCCTCCTCTAGGCTATCCGTTCTAGTTTTTCAAACCTCATTGGTACCTTCGTGTATTATTTGAAGTTTCTCCCATATTTCTTTGGCGTTTTAATACCTTGATAGCTTCTTAAACTCCTCTGCATTCACAACACACAAAAGATTGTTAATAGCTTTATAATTTATCTTAATCTTTTCATCATCCTCTTCTATCCATTCTCTCAATGCTTTAGGGTCCTTGGCTTCGTCCATCTTCTTCTTGGGAATAGAGGGACCATCTTCTTTGTCCATTAGTATCCTGCCTTATTAATAGTTACTAAAAAATTGCTTTTAATAAGGTAAGATAATAAATAATATAAATAAACAAGGAATACAAGTAGTATATAGTGGTACAGAGATATCTCGAAAGATATTCTACATCCACTCCTCAAACACATAGTAAGATAATTTTATTAAGAGTAAAACAATAACTAGTACACTTAGCAACTTGGCCGAGAATTAATACCCTACTTTTATGCTGTCACAATCATCAATCTCAAACTATGGATCAGCACCATGCTTTTATGCTAAACTCATTACCATGGTTGTCAGGATCGAAATCTTATGCAGGATTGGAAAAGGCAAAGGATAGATCGAATCGAGAATTGTAAGATCATATAAAAATATAAAATAATATATATATATATATATATATATAATGATATAAATTTTGTAAATAATACAAAACCATTAAAATCTTATTATATTTCAATAAAACAAGCTTAAATGTTATACAATTAGTAAAGAAAAAATAGAGAACAACCTCTACTTTCTATTGTATTTAGAATCCTCTTTTTTTTTCTCACCAAGTAAACATTTTCTTCTTCAAAATTTGTAATACTATATCTCATTGTCAACCTTCACTAAACTAAGTTAAAAATTGAACTAATTATGAGTGGTAGGACTATATGTATAGTATTAGTAAAGACTTAAGTTAGTTTAATGACTTTTTTCATCTCAATTGACTTAATAAATTAGAAATATATTAACAAATAAAAAAATGACAAAAATTTAAAGTGTTATAGGATAGATAGAATCGTAAGATTTTAAAATTTAAATCGAAATCTTAGCAAAATTAGATCTTACATAGGATCGAAATCGTTTGGGTTGTTTAGAATTGTAAGATTATAAGATCTTAAGATTTAGATCGAGATCTTGACAACCATGCTCACTGCTGAGTTTTACCAAGAGTTTAGAAAACTTACCATTAAGTAGATCACCCTATACCTTTTACAACCTCTCTACCTGAGAGGACCAATTGCAAGCTTTTACACCTCAATAGTAGGAACCACACCAGGTCCCTAATAGATCGTCCACTCACTGGATAACAAGCAACAATTATAAAAAAGTCGTAGTTCACTCAGAACTTATATAGAGATTCTAGCTCACTCAAATAATACAACAATATTTAGCAATCTCTTAAAGTAAAGAAGAAGTATGTGATAAAAAAAGAAGAAGAAATCTTTCCATCACATTATTAGTCAAATCAAATACAACCAAACATTTTAATTAGCAGGATGAAATGTAAATTTATCCTTTATAATTCCATCACAGTATTCACACTAATCCTAGGACTTCTATTCACTACAAAGTGATTCGAAAAACCCAAACGTACCCAATGTCAACATCAACATTAACCTTTAACCAAAACGAGTTGAGGACTTGGAAGCCCCACTACTCCCTCTATAGAGTCTCACCAAATAAGCAAGAACCTGCAAGGGTACACGAGAAAGAGTGAGTACAAAAATACTTGGTGAGAAAAAAAACAACTAGAAAAGTAAAAGGTAACATGTATACCGCTCATAGGGATGATACCTTGAATAAGATCCCATCCACAATTACAACCAAGCCAACATAATCCTCACTGCACAATCACATAGTTAGGTTAAGGCATCCTAAAGTAACACAGACACCATACAAGGTTAGACCAACGACAAGTGGCCTAGCTCAGAATTATACAAACCGCATGCGCAAGCTTGATACTTATCCAAAATATATCAATTGATAATATATATATATATATATATATATAACCAACAGAAGATTTAATCAACATAAGGATGTATGCATGGGGTAAATCTATGATTTCACGGTTTATCCATCTTAAGAGTTTCCTTTACAACAATATATAAATATATATACATGTAAGCAGGCAAATACACTATAGAATGTTCATCGCCGTTCCTTCACAAGGCGGCATCCCCGAGTGTGGCATTCTCGTGGGGTATGGTCGCATAACCACATTGCAACTCATTGCCAGACCATCCCACTGGCAACTTAATAATGCACCATCCCATCATTTTAGGTCACTTAGACTAGTTTAACTTCACAAGCCTTTCATGTACTCCAAACACACATCACAAGTTATAGATTCCAATTAAAGGAAATATATTCAATACTTTGAAGTATTCCTAATTTGGTTCATCCACAAATGATTATATGGCACACGTGACAGTACTTAAAAGCATTTCCAACACATTTTGGCCGACAATGGCTACTATGAATATACAAGAATAAATCCAACATTTTTTACCATATTCAAGGATTATATACGCGCATATACATATATTTATAACATTGTGGCCAACATGTGTAACACATAAATACATTCACCACTTACTACACGGAAAATTACACTGCCATACATAAATTCCATAAGATAACAACCAAAGAAGCAAAATCGCTCAACACCTTTTAACACTAGGGAATTACATACCCCACACATGAGAATATGTTTAATACAGACTCACATATAGAGAAATGTCATTTACATTCAACTTATATGAATTATAATCGGCATGACCTATTATGCCATTATTAATCATATGCAATAGCATCATTTCTAAACCAACACTATCATTAAACAAGATGATTAAAGAACAATACAAATAGATTATTTCATGCATCTATAATAAGGTAGAGTAAACTCTATACTAATTATGTCTCATGGTGTTATAAATATATATATATATATATATATGTGTATGTGTGTGTGTGTGTGTGTGTATGTGTGTGGGGGGGGTTATAGATAGGATTAATCCTTTATAACTACTTTTAATCATAGGAAATTTAGTTCCAAACTAACTTATTCAAGTATAAATTCAATATGCATATATCATGATTTTCCAAGCTAAAGAGGAAGAAATAATTATTCTTAACATATGGACCACAAACCTATTCCACTCTAGTGAGAATATACTACTCTAAAACTAGGCACTTAGCTAGATATAATGTGTCTACCAAGATTTTATCAAGTTAATTATGCCACACTTAACATTCCATAACAATATAAGGCTTTAAATGCAATTAGGGAAGAACTAATTTGCAAAACTTAGTCAAGAATAGATATCATCCCCCGCAATCCAACATCACAAAATGCATGAGATAGTTAGAGGTAGAGATATTCACACAAGTAAATTGAGAATGGAATCGATTTTCCACAAATTAAAATAAGTCACCAAGTTTTATCTTTAACTTAAAATCATCCCAAGTTGATACCAACATACTTCTTAAAAATAATTTAGGAAATAGGAGGTAAATTTGTCACAATAAGGTCAAACATGAAAATTATCCCTTACCTTGGATGATCACCAATTCTTTACCCATTTCCTTGTTTGGATGCAAGCGAAAAGAAGGTAGAAGCTTGGAATGAAATCCCTAACTATTCTAGCATGAAAAGGAGAATAAAACATATCAGAACAATGTGGAAAAAAATGGGATTATTGGTCGCTTTAAAATAAACAAAACTTTCACCCTCAGTGCTTAGTCCAATTCCCAAGTTTCATGCAAGTATATAACTCAAACTAACAAGTTCTTAGCTCCCAAAGTTATTCACTTTCAAATACCCAACACCCTTAAGGTTGAGACCCAAATATTAGCCCTCACACAAATTACCAATTAACACTTTGCAAAAGACCAATTCTAGCACCATTCCAACTTATACCATTTTCTCACGCATGCAACACAGAATGTAGCAGCACAATTTCTAACTTAAATTATCACTACTCGACTCATACCAAAATAAGAATATCCATAATTAGGCATATTGCAGCAACAAAGTTCATACATTATACATCATTTGATATCAACCTTTGCTCTCAGATAATTCACTCAATGGACTCCCACTCCAAATACTTAGCATCTCTCTATATAAACAAAGCACCCCAAGCTTATCCACAAAGCAAAATAGAAAGGCAACCTATAATTTACACAAAATATAGAACAACCCGTGGTTCCCAAATTGTGGTTCTCAACAAAGTAATCAACACATAAGATGTTTTACTAACTTATATACATAGGACTCATATTTATTTCACATTACCTAGTAACCAACACCAACAAGCACAACAACCATAAAAAAAGCTACCTGGCTAAGAATTCAAAGTAAAAGGGTTGCAAAATTATCCCCTTACCTTTTGGTCCATAACTCTGCCTTTTTCCTCCATTTGCCCCTGCATCCTTGGAACCTCTACCTTGTCTCCTTTATCTCTGCCATCGTCTCACAACCTAAACTGAAATTTTCCATGTTTAAATTCATCCTATTCCCAAAATCACACCCAAAATTAGCTTATAACCAGCACTCATTCAATGATTTTAGAAAGAGGAAAAGGAAAATAGGGAAAAAGGAAGATGGATGCCTTACCATTGAGCAAGATGAGGTGGCCAGCAGTGTGGCCAATCACCTGCAAAAAATTGGCCAGACGACGTCGGCAACATGGCCAATGGTGGTGATCGGCGAAAATTGGCCCTTATGCATTCGCATCTCACCTCACTCTCCCTCGATCATCTTTGTTTCTCATGTTGGAAGGAAAAATGGAGGAAGAAGGAAATGGGAGGTGGCCACTAGTGAGATTCTGACCAAAAAAATAAGGAAGATCGTGGTGGTCTGTCGTGCTCCTCACTCATCTTCACTCTCACTCACGGCTGCAGCATCTCATGGGCTAAACATAGGGGATATGGCGTCTTCAAGAAGCCTAAGAGAAAAAGAATTTTGATTAGAGGATGGGGTACAATCGTATGGCTCTCCTTGAGCCACATGTCCACCCTTTTAGTTTAATTTGCATAAAACAACTTGTTCTTAAATTACCTTTTCACTTAAGTCCTTCATGAATTTGTATATATATATTTCCAATCACCCTCAAGGTCCAAAAATTATTTTTTATTTCTCCCAATATACCCAGGAGCTTTACTTTGTCCAAGGGTTTCAAATAAGTCTCTAACAATTTATTATCATTATTTTTAGTTAAGTCCCTTATTGAGGATTTATTTGCAAATTTCTCACAAAAAATTGGGGATTTCAAGATTTTTATGGTTTCACTAAATCACAAATTAGCCCCTAAATTTCTCATATAAACATATAATAATATTAACACATTGATCAAATGAATTAAAATTCATTGGTATTACAGTATGCGCACAACTTAGCTCTTTTTTTTCTTTTCTTTCCTTCACCGAAGCATGTTTGAAGATGGCGAAATGAATCCTTTTTATAGGCTTGGGAAACTAATGGCTGGAGGCAGGTGCTCCTTCTTAATTGCTTCAGACTCTTGAATGTGTTTTTAAGGATCTTTGGCAACTCAATGAATGCTTGATTCTTGTTACAAAATTGGTACCTCAATTATGGAAAGTACATGGATTGAAATGGAGTGTTTTTGATTTAATTCTAGCTAAAGATACTTCTTGAATTGATCATTTTTCTATTGCTTCCATATTTGGCTTTATGCAATAGATATTTTCCTTTTTGCTTGCTCGTCTGATTGTACATGATAGAAATTTTCCTTATTCGGTTCCTCAATTTGTTTGGTGCTATTAATTGCATAAGCCTTCCTTTTCTATGTGATATCGGTCAGATTCCATTTATGCTCCTTGAAGGTTTTCATTTGTTGCTTCAGCATCTGTAATGAGTAATTTTCTCATTGTTTTTTTTTTTAGCATTTGTTCTGACAAGATCATCTTTTGATTCTCTCCTTTTTCAACGAATGCTGATCATTAATTGTTTATCGCACAAAGGACCTATTAGTTCCATTAATAAAAAATTGTGCATGGGGAATCTTGCACTAACATAAACTCTTAAATCTATCCTGGTTTTATAAACTGTTTCTTATTTTTCTAAAAGGTTTTGCCAAAATTTTCTTTTTAAAATAAAATTTTTGTGGCCATTACATATATTTTAATTTATAAAGGTTATTTTTTAATTTTATAAATTAGCGAATGCATGACATTTCAAGTGTAACAGACGTGTCCTTAAACATTTCTCTATGATAATTTAGCTTACACATTTCTTCTTTGTGGTCTATGCTATGCATTTTAATGGTGGAACCATGAAAGAGATTCGTTCAATATTTCAATTCTTAATGCTTTCTTTCCTTTTAAATATTTTGGTTTTTTCCTTAAAAAATCTCAATTATCTTTTATTTAAATATTTTTTTGGTTAAAATGACTAAAATATTCTTACCATCTTAATGGGTTTTTGGTTCTGCATTCAGAACCTTGAAAGCAGCGTTAATTGTTCGTAATCATAATTGAAGATAATCAATCATTGTTGGTTCTGCGTTTTAGCTTGAAGAGAATCAATTTTCTCTGGCAAAATCTAAGTTTTATCCAACGCACAAAATAATAGCTTTTGCCTCTAAACAAAATCGATTCTCACTCGCATGATCTTCTCTTTCCTTTACTACCTTCCCAGTGTTTTTTTTCGTTTGTTTTCTCTCAAGGATCCAAAATCATCTTTTATAGCCCTAGTTCTATTTTGGTGAAGAAAATACGAAATGAAGGGATAAAAAATGAAGTTCCAGAGCTTCAATATGATATCAATGGAGGTTTTTGGTTTTGGCGAAAATTACACTATGAAGCACTATTTTTTAAAAATTCATTTTAACCCCAATTTTATTTGTTTATTTTTCATTCGGGTCCATGTGTATATTTTTCAATCCAATATTTTTACTTTTTTTTTTCAATTTAGTCCTAATTAGATTACTATATTGAAATTAATAAAATTTTAATTTAACCTTGTATTATTTTTTTATGTGAGTTTGTTGATTTTATTTTGTTTAACTCCAAAAGTAATCTTTAAATAATTATTAAAAACAATTAAATGAAATTTAGAGATAAAATAAATAAATTCATTTCATTACAACATTCATAAATGTATATTTTAAATCAAATATTAGTACCAATAGTTAAAAAATTATCATTAAAACATTAATATAATTTTTTTATTATATTTTCATATGATATAAATTAAATAAGGTAAATGAAATAAAATAATATAATATTCATATATTTTCTAGTAATTATACATTTAAAAGTGTTTTTGCTAACCAATATCTAAACGAAATTTTGTTTTCTAAAATTATTTTTCTAATAATAGTTTCTAAATATAAATTACGTTTATGTAAAATTAAATTATGTTTAAAATTAATTCTGCTCAAATCTAATGGGCCGTTTGGCAGCTTAAAAAACGCTGGAATGGACTTATGTGTTCCATTACTGTTTTCTTTTTCTTGCGTTTGGTAGCACCGACTGTAGAGGTGGGAGATGGACTACGGAACTCCCTCTTCCCTTATTTTCCTAATTCTCCTTTCCCTCATTTCACCTATGGAAAACTGGTCATGGAAAGGGAATAGAAGGGGAGATGTCGATTTTGCCCTGGTTCTTTCTCCTCGGAGGCATCGTTTCAGCATAGAGATATAAAGGGAGATGAGAGAATGAGGGCAATGGCTTCCATTCTCTCTTAGTGTGATTTCTGTTCCTGAAAATGAAATATGAAGCTTCGGAGATTATGCTTAATTGATTTGGCACTTGACTTAACCCGATGATCTTATCGCTACACTTTTACCTCTAATTCCTTTACGACACTTTTTTCTTTTACTTTTGAAAACTTCCTAGACTTTGATGTTGGTACTTGATTGTCTTCTCTAATTTCAACCCCGTACAGTGATTCATCCAGGTCATGAAAGGTATGGGGTTTTTGGGTTTTGGATGGATCTGATAGAAACAATCGAAGGGTTGAGAATGAAACTTTAGTAATTCAAGTAGGAGATTTTTGTGTATTTGGTTAGTGGATGTTACTTACCCTTTATGGTATTAGAAGTTGGGGTGTGTTTTCTGATGGTTGGTGCCGTGTATTTTATCATATAGGATTTTGCAGCTAATACTTTGTTTTCAGATATGAGTTTCCCTTTTACAGACATCTTGAACTTCTATTTTATAATTCTTTCCATTTTGAGGTTGTTTCTTTTCTTGGGTCTGTGCTGTAATATATCACATCCTATATGTTAATGATTAGAGGAATTTTTGGGATTGTAATGAGAAACTGTAAAAGATTGCTATGAAGAGAGAAGTTGTGTAAGCTATGATTTCAATACATATGATGCTCTAGGCTTACTATAGTTCTCAAGTTGATCAATGGCTCATTCAGCAAAACCATCATCATCTTTGAGTTTTACCTCATCTTCCCATTTATCAAATGGCTTTGTTAGCCACAACATATGTAATACCCAAGAAAAATAAAATATAAATATTTGTTTACAAACTACTGTTACTATTTCAGTATACGATACTATTCACCCATATAATACTATTTACGTATACGATACTGTTCATTTATACAATCGAAATGTCAAGTATTAGATGTGGTTTGGTCATAAGAGAAAACTAGAAAGAAGTTTGTAGGAGAAAATGACGTTTTATGTGTAAAAATACCCTCAGGGACTAAATTGAAAGGACTGATTTGAAAAGAAACTTAAAGGTTTAAGGTGAAAGGATAGTTTTCCTTTTAAGTTTCTAATAGTAATAACAGAAAATCCGTGAGGTGCACAGTAACTGCATTATTAGAAATATCATTTTCATGAATAGTAAATTGAATATTTTATTAACGCATAGTATCAAATAGTACCCTTGACTTTTCTTATAAATAGGCGCTTTCATTTCACTTCTAAACTCACACCTTCAACTTCTCTTCTTCTCTCCTTAAGTTTTTCTTGCTTCGACGCTAGGCCTCTGAGATTTTGGGCCTTTCCTTTTTGCTTAGGTAATGATACTATGCCTTTCTATGTCTTTCAAATTCTAGAAGTTATTTTTTTAAGTATGCTCTGTGGTTGCGGCTTTGGCTGATCTTCCACATCAGAAAAACTGTCCTTAGCTGCTTACATATTATTTTGATTCTCTGATTACCGAAATAGGATGTAAACTGTGAAGAAATACATGTCTAGGAAAGTTCTGGCTAAGGAAAGACCTGGTTTTTAAGTGTGTCCAGTGTGACCCTCCACTCTTTCTTGGGAACTTACCTGGTGTACTCTTTTACAGATTATATTCTTTATTTCTGGTATAAATAGTAACCGTACGTATGAATAGTAACTGTATGAATAGTGACCGTATATATGAATAGTACCGTACATATGAACAGTATCTGTACGAAAATAATCCTAACATATTTTCTCTAATCTTTCATGAAAATCTCCGTAGCAGAACACCGAAATTCATCTGTGTACTCTTGTCTGTAATGACTTAAAGAAGCGATATTCGTACGGAATCTAGGTGAGTGAAACGACCCCGTTTTAATAGAGTTTTAGCATTACTGGTGATAAAAAGTATGTCGTAGGACACTCCCAAGATTCATAGGGGGAAATTGGATTCAGAATGACGAATCTAAATAAGATAATTAATCCATAAGTATGGATAAAATGAAATAAGTATCTTATGATGATGTGAAGTTTGAATGTTTTCAAAAATAGATTAATTGTTACCTTAATTTGTGGTTTATAAATCTATAATATAGTTATATAATATACCTGTTGTATGGATGAATATTATATTGAGCTTCTGATTATGATATGAAATGCTATTGATTGTGATTGAGCGGGACAGTACCCCCTCTCACGGCAAGGCGGAAAACCCGGTTGACAGGGTGTCTTGACCAATGAGTGTGGAGACAACGATTCCCTCAGTAGGGATATAGCCCGGATTGGTGATAAATCCGTGAGGCGCCCTAGCTAAGAGGATGAGGTTGTGCGTCATGGCGGAAATATACATAATTGGTGAGCCGGCCTGTGTGCGCTCTCTGGGATATATTGCCAATGACGAGTACTAGTAACGTTTGTTGAATTGGATGAATTTTTATCTTCTTGTATGTAAGAGGATGATGTTGTGCGTCATGGCGGAAATATACATAATTGGTGAGCCGGCCTGTGTGCGCTCTCCGGGATATATTGCCATTGACAAGTACTAGTAACGTTTGTTGAATTGGATGAATTTTTATCTTCTGTTTATTGGTTGAGTATGAGCCTTCGGATATGCTTGCATGACTGGTAATGTATTTGAATTTTATTAACGCGAGGCCGATTCGCTCACGGAGCTTAAAAGCTCACACTGTTTGTACAACCTTTTTGTTCAGATCAGGTTGCCAGCGAAGAATATCCGCTAGAAGAGTAGATCACTTTGGACCTTCCCGTTGTCGGGTAGACCCCTCTTTTGTTATAGATTATGTTGCTCTGTAATCGTCTAGGACATCTAGGTCAGGGGTTTGGCATTTGGTTTGTATGTCGGCATAATAATATATTTTATATTGAGAATCTATTATTATGTGCAAATCATCTCTATGAATTTCAGATAAGAAAATTTGATATATTTATCGGAAGGCTTACAGTGATGAGAGATTCATTATTGTGCCGGTCATGTGCCCAGAAAACGGGTCGTGACAACATATAGTTAAATGAGGGAGAAGTTTCTCCATTCCGTGTTGATAATCTTTTTTTGATAGTATGTTTTTATATTGGTACACTTGTTGATGTTTTATTATTTTTCAAAATATTTTTGACAACAATATGTTTCAAGAATCATAGCTTTTTCACTCTGAATATGGATAGATAAGAATAAATATGACACAAATTGCAAATTAAAGGGACTATATTGAAAAAAAAAGTTAAGGGACCTTATTAAAAGAAAAGAAAGTTAAGAGACTATATTGAAAAGATGAATAAGGATAGATATGACACAACTTGCAAATTAAAGGAACTATATTAAAAGTAAAAAAGTTAAGGGATTATATTGAAAAGATGAATAATGATAGATATGATACAAATTGCAAATTAAAAAGATTATATTAAAAGAAAAGAAGTTAAGAGATTATATTAAAAAGATAGATAAGGACAAATATATCACAAATTGTAAATTAAAAGAACTATATTGAAAGAAAAAAGAAACTATATTGAAATAAAATAATAATTAAACTAACATCTTACTAAACACAAAATTATGTGTGTTATAAATAATAAATTTAACACAAAAATATTTTAATAAATGTGTTCCACATATTCTTATTTTTCATTAAAAATTACATATTAAATATAGATACTTTTTTATTATTTTTTATTTCATATCAAATATATTTTTTCTCTATTTTTTTTTCCTTTCAAACTAGATCTAAGTTTACCCAAAAACCTCTTCAGTGTAAATGCAGGCATATTTTATTTGATTGGACTTTTTCCGTTGTTTTTTTTTTCGGCTGACCCCATTAACCCTCAATCAGCCAATCTTTACCAAAAGGGAATTTTGTTCATTTCGTCCTTTTAATTTATTTGCGAAAATTATAACTTTAATTTTACCCTGTAAAGAAGATTGGTTGAGCTCGTCGGAGTGAAAGGTAAAACTCGATTACCGTACTAGTGTACTGGGAACAAAGAAGGTTGGAGACTTGGAGCCCATCACAGTCAAAATCGGGCGAGCGGGAGGCAAATATTCTGTAATTAATTTCAGCTTCCCTTCGAAACGAAGTATCAGATTTTATATGCATTTGGTGGTTTGACGAAGCACCGTTTCTTATTCGTTCTACTTTCACTGTTTCAACGAGCCAACCACCCTATTTTGTCTTCTCCGTCTCTCTCTGTGCCAGAGTCTGAGAGAGGTGAGAATGGCCGCAATATCAGGATCCCACGCTGGAGGGGGAGACATATCGAAGGCCCATGTGGCTATGGCGCTGGTTCAGCTATTCAATGGAGGCTACCATGTCGTCACCAAAGTGGCCCTCAATGTTGGGGTCAACCAATTAGTCTTCTGCGTCTTTCGTGATATCCTTGCCCTTGCTATTCTTGCTCCCATCGCTTACATCCGTGAAAAGTATGTTTTCCTTTTCTGTTCTTTTTTCTCTCTTCCAAATGCTGCTACTGTGTTAACTTTCAATGGATATACCACTACAGTACCATTCATATTCATTGGTTTGACGTGGTTGACAGATTAGGAAGACGTTACAGAGCAATCCATGTCTTCGACTTTTACATTGCTTTCTTCGGCTCCCCTTGAATAAAGATTGATTTTGTAGGCTTTTCTACCTCACCATTTATTTCCATTTAGGAGTTTAACCGGTTGGATTGGACGCTGTTACACCTTTCTCATTTCTTAATTCAAAATTTGCCGAGGGGGTTGGCTTTTTCTGTTTGTGATGATTGCAAAATCTTATGCTCGTACGTGCATTTTATTGATACACTTTACACAATGTATATAATTTTTCAGGTGTTATACTGATGCACTGATCCTTTTATCTACGTTTTCTGGCCATATGACTCTGGGTTGTAGGGTATCCTAATTTTCCATGACAACATGTGCTTGGATTTATCTTATATGTGGAACTTGCTTCTTTCTAATCTAAATCAAGTACAGATTTTTTATTACTATATAATGACCTATCTTTTATCGGGCTTTG
Source organism: Biancaea sappan (assembly GCA_037074585.1). Lineage (NCBI taxonomy): Eukaryota > Viridiplantae > Streptophyta > Magnoliopsida > Fabales > Fabaceae > Biancaea > Biancaea sappan. Next base: position 69,069,844 of record CM073490.1, read on the forward strand.
GTTTGACTTCATCAATTATTATCGTAAATCTGGTTTTAGAAATGCTCTATCCATGCTTTATTATAATTGATAGTCATTATTTTCTCTGGTATTTTAGTGTTCCTGTATAGTGGTATTATGTATGAGTATGGATCATAATTTGTTTATTGTCAGCGGAGGTCATCCCAGCTTTTGCACATCGACATATTCAAATTTTAGAATTGATATTTTAGGTTACCAGTTTTTTTAACCACCTATAATAATCTATGTGTTATTTATGATGTATGCATTCCATGTTATCTATAGACGGACACGACCACCCATGACTAAGCGACTCCTGATGTCATTCTTCTTTCTTGGATTAACTGGGTAAGGTTTTTGGTGCAGTCAATTCTTTGCAATTCGCATTTTTCTATAAATGATACAGTGTTTTATTTATTCTTTTGGTATTTTTTGCTTCTTGATTCATGGTCAGGATACTTGGCAACCAGCTCTTGTTTCTTATTGGTTTAAGCTATACTAATCCAACTTATGCTGCTGCCATACAGCCAGCCATTCCAGTCTTTACATTTCTTTTGGCTTTAATGATGGGGTCAGGTTTTATTATTCTTGTCAACTTCAAATTGAATAATGGATGCTGCAATATCTATTTCCTAATAATCTATCTTTTCTTACAACTCAAATGCACAGACTAATACTCTTAGCTGTAGTCAAAAAATGTGTACTTTAACAAACTTGTTCAGAAACACGAGGACATATGTCATACTTACATTAATAAACTTGTTCATGCAGTACAGAAAGAGTGAACTTGCTCAGATATGAAGGTCTGGCAAAGGTTGGAGGAACTCTTGTCTGTGTTTCTGGTGCAATATTTATGGTTTTGTTTCGTGGTCCAGCATTGATAGGATATACAGAATTGGACACTATAGCTCATAGTGAAATAAGTGCAAGAGGTCAACCAGAGCCTTATGGGTGGTTAATTGGTGGTTTAATGGATTTTGGGTTAGACCATTTTCACCTTGGGGTGCTATGCTTGATAGGAAACTGCTTGTGCATGGCTACTTTTCTGGCCATTCAGGTACAATTTATTTGGTACATCCTTTAAATTAAAGCTGATTTGAGCATTAAGGGAAAAAGTAATTATCAGTGTCAATTCTTGTATCTATTATGTTGATAGTTCTTATTTATTTAGAATTTGCCTTTACACAGTAACTGTGATGAGAGCAAACTTTTGATACTCCTAGTTCTTCTCGCCTCCTAAGCTTCCTTCTATTGGAAACATTGCTTTCAGTCCCTAATTTATTCTCAAAACAGGGTTCACTCTCCTCTACCAATTCACTTTGGAATGCTAAAGTTCTGTTGAAACCTCCTGGAGTTCTGATGTTATTCAATAAGGAAGCAGTAGAGTACTCTACCTGTACAGCAGAATGGATAGAGATGATTACAGCAACTAAACCCAGTAACAAGAAAATTAAGAAAGCAAGAAAATAGGTCTAGCATTCGAGAGTCTAGTCTCTCCCAATACATCTAATAAAGAATGGGAAAATGATATATGGAGTAATGTGGCGAATGGCATGGATAATTAATTCTGGGCATAATAAATATTCTAAGAAATGATGGATTCCTTTTCTTAATTTACCTTGGAACTGTTATAGTTATTGCACCTAGGAACTATTAGCTTAGTAATTTCATTTTGGAACTTGTTTTCTGTATTTATTTCTTTTTTATTTATCTTGGCTGGCTTCCTTTATAGAAAGGCCATGTCTATAGTTGTAAGCAGCCTTGACAATATTGATTTGATTGAATATATTCCAGAATTTGTTCTCTAATTCTCCTTCTCTCTCCTCCATTCTTCTTCACCCTCAACATCACTTTCAATTCCCCTAACCATTCTCTCCGCATTTGCACCCTTAATATTCCATCTGACCAAGTCCCCTTTTTTTTCACTCTTCCACCGCAGCCCCTCAATATTCCCATGACTTAGTTACTTACCGACTCCAATTCCTAATTTGCCCTCCAGCCACCTCACCTCTCCTCTTCCTTATAGAATATGTTAAGATATCATCACCCTTTGTATTATTATTGGGCTCATCAGGATCCTGCCCCTCCATTTAGCTGTTCCTTGTCCTCAAGGTGAAGTTCTGGAAACTGCAGCCTAATCATTTCAAAATTCTCCCATGTGTTTTCAAACTGTGGTAAATCTTCCATTCCAACAATGTCTTCAACTCCCCATTAGTAAGATTGTGCACTTTCCTTACAACTTCAAGTTGTACTTGTAGCTCCAAGTTTTCAATAAGGAAAGAAGGTAGGGATGGTAGGATGAACCAACTTGTTAAGTCGAGAAGTGTGAAACACTGGATGAATTTTGGTTGTTGGTGGTTAACTGCAATCAGTAAGTAATTGGCCCATTTTTTCTGTTACTTTGTAAGATCTAGAAAATCCTGGGCCTAATCTCTCATTGCACTTTGTGGATAGAAATTTCAGCTTATAGGTCTTGATTTAATGAAAACCATGACCCCAATCTCAAAGTTGACATCTCTACGATGCTTATCAGCCTGTGTCTTCATTTTAACCTGAGCTTGCTGCAGCTGTTATTTTGAGTTCATCTATGATTAAGTTTCTAGCCTTGAGCCACTCATTGACCTCTTTCACCATAGAAAAGGTGTCAGTCATTTAAAACAGAGATGGTATGTCCACTGCTTCGGTTTACTACCCACTAAGCATTGAAGATAAGTTTCTAAGTTGCGGTTGACGACTTCAGTTTGGCCATCCATTTCCAGATGATAACCAGAGCTGTAACTCAGAGTGGTAGTGTATGCTTGAACAGTTCTCGCCAAAATTGACTAATAAAAACTCTATCATGATTCAAGACAACCATGCAAATGAACTACGGCTTTAATTAAAACACCAGGCACATCCTTGGCTAGCAAGGATGACAAAGTGGAATGAAGAGTGCGTACTTAGTGTGTCTATCATCCACTTCCATGATAGTATCAAACTTGTGCAACTTCGGAAACCTTGTAATGAAATCCACACTAACATCCTCTGACACACGTTGCGGTTTAGGTAAGTATTTTGGGTTTAGGGTATAGATATTGTAGGAGTTCGGTTAGGTTCTATTCTTGTGATGCCTTCATAGGCAAGCACTATATGAGAAAGGGAATGGAGAAAGATGGAAGGGCTGAATGGGAAATTCTTAATTCCAGATTTGAAATAATTGCCTTAATTAGAGCCACTATAGCCACAACTTCCCCCCCTCTCTCTCTAGCGTATTGTTTGGTTGGAGGGGAAGGGAGTGATTTTTTTAAATTGGCCTTGTTTGTTTCAATTAGTTGGAGGGGATGGGAGGGGAGGGAAAATGTAAGTGAAAATCCCTCCTTCTCTTATGTTTTCTTTCCCTCCGAAAGTGGGGGGATTTGGAGGGAAGGAAAATTGTGACAATGTAAAATACATAAGTGCCCTTAATAATTTTTCTTAATATCAAGATTGTTTTTTAACTTATTTTATTTTGCTTCTTAAATAATATATTATTAACATATTTTGACAATATGAAAGTTTTTATTATTATTATTATTATTATTATACGTAAATAATATATTATATGTATAACTAAATAATAAAGGATAAAAAAAATAATCATAATAATAATAAATTGAGGAAATTAATAAGGACCAAAATATCATTTTAGTCCCTTACATATGTCTTTTTTCTCAAGTTAGTCCCTTACATATTTTTATCATCAATTTGGTCCCTTATAGATTGATATATTATTAATTTAGTCCCTTGTAGAGATTTTCATTCTCAATATGTTCCCTCACAAATTGATATGTTATTAATTTAGTCCGTCACATATTTTTATTTTCAATTTGGTCCCTCATAGATTTATATTTTATTAATGTAGTCTCTTTATCAAAAGTTGCTACCATCAAAAGTTATCGCTAGCAAAAAAAGAACTAAATTGATAATATATCAATTTGTTAAGTATCAAACTGAGAATGAAAATAAGTGAGAGACTAAATTGATAACATATTAATCTATGAGTGACCAAATTGAGAATATAAATTTTTTTTAGGGGACTAAATTGATAACATATCAATCTGTAAATGACTAAATTGAAAATGAAAATCTATGAAAGATTAGTTTAAAAAAAGGACATACGTGAGGGACCAAAATAGGATTTTAGTCAGTTAGTTAAATTTTACTTAATTATTTTTTGTTTCTTCTAACAGTAAAATTATTTAGCTTCTTTTTTTATTACGGGAAGAATAAAATTAAAATTTTATATAATTTTTAAAACACATTATATATTTGAGATGCTTTTTAGATGAATCAAATTGAAGTTGCTAAAATGTTATATTATTTCACTATAACAAATGAGTTAACTTATTTAAATATAAGTGATAAAAAATTTATTATGGTTTGTTGGTCATACAATCAAACGGTTATAATAGTTATTTTATTTTATTTTCCCTCCCCTCCCCTTGCAAACCAAATAAAAGAAAGTTTATTTTCCCTCCGCTCCCTTCTCTTCAAACTAAACCAAACAAAAAAATTTTATTTTTCTTTTCTATTAAAATCCCTCCCTTCCCTTCCCGTCCCTTCCGTAACCAAACAGTCCCTAGGTGAATTCCATTTGCACAGACTATGGGGGAGAGCGATGAATGAGGAGAAGGCAGGGAGGGAGGAGCTTGGTCGCCGGTGGGGTGTGGTGGCCAATAGTGGCCACCACGAGAGGTCTCTCTCTCGCTTTTCTTCTATCGGTTTCTCGATACTCTCACCATCCAAAATCACCATTCTCCTCCCCCGTGTTGCTTGTTTCTAAACATGATGGGTCATGGAGACTTTGTGTGGACTATATAGAGCTTAATCCTAAGACAATGAATGACAAGTTCCCTATTCATGTGGTGGAAGAATTATTGGACGAAGTACACAACACAAAGTCTTTTTTCCAAACTTGACTTGAGTTTTGGATACCATCAAGTGAGAATGGAGGAATTTTCTATAGAAAAGATGGCCTTTCTTACCCATCACGACCATTTTGAGTCTCTCGTAATGTCGTTTGGCTTGACAAATGCTCTGTCCACCTTTCAAGCTCTAATGAATGAAGTCTTCCACCCCCACTTATGTAAGTTTGTCTTGGTTTTCTTCGATAATATATTGATATGTAGCAAGAAATGGGTTGAGCATATGCAACACCTTCGTATTATTTTACAATTGTTGCGTGCTAACAACCTTTTTGTTAAGAAGTCCAAATGCGCCTTTGTGGATACCAAGGTGGCATACTTGGGTCATAGTGTTCATGGCGCAGGTGTCTTTGTTGATCCGTCAAAAGTTCAGGTTGCCTTGGATTGGCCCACACCTCACTCAATGACAGCTCTTCACGGCTTCCTCAGATTAGCAGGATATTATCGATGATTTACTGAAAAGGAATTCTTTTCAATGGAATGACATGGCGAATAAGGCATTCCAACAACTTAAGCAAGCCTTGGCCAAAGCCCTTATTCTCCAACCTCCAAATTTTGAAGAAGAGTTTGTGGTGGAATGTGACGCCTCCGGTTCTAGGATTGGGGCTGTACTACATCAAAATGGCCAACCTATTGCTTTTTTCAGTTGGAGATTTGCTATAAGACATCCCAAATTACCAACATATGAACGCAAGTTAATTGGTCTGACCAAGGCAGTCCAACATTGGCGCCCTTACTTGTGGGGCAGGCCATTCCTTATCCGCACTGACCACTTCAGCTTGAAGTACCTCTTAGAGCAGTGTTTAACCACTTCGCCCCAACAACGGTGGGTAAGTAAATTAATAGGCTCTGACTTCAAGGTAGAATACTGGGTTGGCACTCTCAATAAAGTGGCAGATGCTCTCTCATGATGTCAACCTTTGAAGCAACCACGGCTAGCCCTCTAGGAACTCACCCAAAACCCAGCCTTACAGCAGTTACAAAATCAAGTCGAACAAGGAGAAAAAGGTGATGACTGGGTTGTCTGAGAAGGCTTAATTTTATATAAAAACAGAGTTTATTTGCCCCTTGATTCAGCATTAAAGCACACTATAGTGGTTGGGGTACACAACTCCACCCATGAAGGTATCCATAAAACATTTCATAGGATCAAGGCTGATTTCTATTGGGAAGGCCTCAAAGACACAGTGACAGAGTTTGTGCAAAAATGCAGTGTTTGTTAACAAATAAATGGGAAAATCTGCATCCTGCTGGGCTCATGCAACCCTTGCAAATTCCATTTCTGGTTTGGGTTGATATTTCAATGGACTTTATTGAAGGCTTACCTAAGGTATTGGGAAAATTTGTTTTGCTTGTGGTGGTGGACCAATTCTCCAAAATGGCCCATTTTACTCCTATTGCGCACCGCTATACAGCTCTCTGTGTAGCCCATGTGTTTTTTGATAGAATCTTTCCCTTACATGGTCTACTCGAGACCATTGTGAGTGATAGAGACAAAATATTCACAAGTACATTTTGTAAGGAGTTGTTTTGCCTCTATGGGACCAAGTTAACTTATTCCTTTGCATTCCACCCTCAATCTGATGGCCAGACAGAGTTGGTAAATCTCACTATGGAGATGTACTTGCGATGCTTTGTAGGAAGAAGACCTAAGAATTGGGTGGATTGGATCCCATGGCTTGAATTTTGCTATAACACCTCTTTCCACTCTTCCTTACAAACAAACCCCCTTCCATGCGATGTATGGCCGTTATCTACTAGGTTTGCTCTCCTATGACAGGGGGTCAACAAAGCTTCGAAAAAGCTTATGATCAAGTACCAAGAGAGGTGCTGTGGAAAGTCTTGAAAAAGAAAGATGTACGGATTGCGTATATTAAAGCTATAAAAGATATATATGAGGAGGCCATAAGTAGTGTGAGAACGTCTGGAGGGGAGACAAGAGACTTCCCTATTAAGATTGGCTTGCATCAGGGATCATCTTTGAGCCCTTATTTATTTGACTTGGTTTTAGATGTTCTGACTTAACACATCCAAGAAGAAATCCCCAAATACATGCTTTTTGCAGATGATATTGTTCTCATAGCAGAGTCAAGGGAAGAGATTAATTTTAAATTCGAGTTATGGACAGCTTCTTTGGAATAGAAGGGTTTCTGTCTGAGCAGAAGTAAGACAGAATATATGCATTGTAAGTTTAATAAGTGACAAGCTAGAAACGAGTTGGAGGTTAAGATAGGAGATTATGTTGTATTACAAGCGTCAAAGTTTAGGTATCTGGGATCAGTTATACAATATGACAGCGAAATTATTGGAGATGTGGCACATAGGATACAAGCTGGGTGGTTGAAGTGGAGAATGGCATCAAGAGTTGTTTGTGATCGAAAAGTACCTGATAAGCTCAAAGGAAAGTTTTATTGTAGTGTTATAAGACCAGCAATTTTATATGGGAGTAAATGTTGGGCGATGAAAGGACAACAAGAACAAAAAATTGGCATAGCGGAGATGAGGATGTTGTGATGGATGTGTGGTTATACAAGAAGAGATATGATTTGTAATGATCGTGTACGAAGTAGAGTTGGAGTGGCATCTATTGACGAAAAAATGGTTGAAAACCGTTTACGGTGATTTGGGCATATTCAAAGAAGACAGTTGGAAGCGCTAGTAAGGAGAGTTGAGTAGATGGTTTGGAGTTCTATGAAAAAAGGTCGAGGAAGACCAAGAAGAATATTTACAGAAGTTATTGAACGGGATTATCTGATAAATGAGATATCTAAAGAGTTGGTTATTGATAGAGCTCAATGGCGTCGTGCGATTTATGTAACCGACCCCATCTAGTGGGAAAAGGCTTTGTTGTTGTTGTTGTTGTTGTTGTTATCCTGTTAAGGCAAAAATATCTTCCACCCTAAATGCCCAGTTGATTGGGTCTTCTTCAAATAGAGGTAATTCAAAGTCGCCTGTAACACGAAGGCTCTTTTTCAACAGTTAAGCTACCTTCCTAATGTTTGTAGTTCTGGGGTCTGGTCTTTGAATCTTCCAAAGAAGGGGTATAAGGTTCAACTACAAACTTTCCTCTTCTTCTATTCTCCTAGCACTTAGCATTTCATTCAACACTTCCACCATCAATCTCTTGTGGATGCTACTTCCTTCTTCACATTACTTCATCTCTATCTACACGGTTCCCATTCTGTTTTGCAAGCCTTTAATATGTCCCTCCATCTGAGTATTAACCATTCCCAGTTTTGACACTGCTCTAATACCAAAATGTTGAAACCTCTAATGTTGTTCAACAAGGAAGCAGTAGAGTGCTCTACCTAGTACTGTAGAATGTTTAGAGATAATTACAGCAACAGAAAGGTAAAGAAGGCAACAAAATAGATATAGCATTGGAGAGGTTAGTCTCTCCCAATACATCACTCCCAAGCTCTCCTTTCCTTCCTCCCAAGAACTTGTACACTAAATATTCCATCTAACCAAAGACTGCTTTCTCTTGCATCTACCTCACCCCTTTAGTATTCCCCCGACTCAGTTAGTTATGAACTCCAATTCCCTGATTTGCGCTCCTGCCACCACACCTCCTCTCTTCCCTCTAGAATGTGTTAAGATGTCATCATCCTTTCTATCATTATTGGGCTGATCAGGTTCTAACGCTAAGTCTTTTGCTTGGCTTATAGTTCTCAATAATAACAACAACAACAACAACATAGCCTTATCCCACTAAGTGGGGTCGGCTACATGGATCGCACGACGCCATTGAGCTCTATCAATGACCAACTCTTTAGATATCTCATTTACTAAAAGATCCCGTTCAATAATTTCTCTAAGTGTCCTTTTTGGTCTTCCTCGCCTTTTTTTATAGTTCTCAATAATATCGATTGAAAATCATTATATACCTCTAGTCTGGAGGCCTACTGAGTTTAGGTTTCCTAACTTTTTTGTCAAATGTTTTCATTCAAGTACTTTTTCTTGGATCAAATTATTCTTTAGAACAAGGTCCTCGCTGACTTGACTAGAACAAAGCTAACATGCAATTGCTTTTCCCATTTTTTACCCTGAAGATAATTAAAGAATCCAGGTAAGCTACAGATTGTCAAGTTGGCTGACAGGAAGCTTTGTAGGTTTAAAAACCTTTAAATAAAAAGGTTTTCTTGTCTCCTATGTCTTCTAATTTTAACTGTTGATATGGTAAATTCTTAATAACATATTTATAATGGGTGACTTCTCAGTCTTATCTGGCATCAAATGTAATGTATATTACTAAATGAATCACTGTTGTAATTAGGATTTGTTCACTGTTTAATTAATTGTGCTTACTTCTCAAATTTTATGAACTCTTATGGTCTTAAAGTTTCTCATATGTAAACATTTGGTTTGCCATGAATAATTTTCAGGCTCCACTTTTAAAGAAGTATCCTGCGAACCTATCTGTCACAGCATACTCATACTTCTTCGGAGCTGTGCTAATGGTGACAACAGCATTTTTCATGACCGATGAGTCAACTGATTGGAGCTTGACACCATCTGAAACATTTGCTGTTATTTATGCTGTAAGTCAACCTTCAATCTCATGAATTTTTATCAGTTATTGCTGATCTTCCTAACCTATTCAGTTTTGGTCCACCTTACACAGAAAATTTTTTGAAGTCGCTGTATAATCATTGGCCACCATTTGTTGATTGAAAAATAAAAAATTGACAACACCTGTTCTTGGGAAGTTATAAACAATTCATAAAATCACTCAACAAGTTTCCTTTAGGCATTGATACTTATAAGATATGTTCAAGTTTAATTTTAGCAATCAGGCTAGTGTGACGTGAGCGTAATGTGCCTTTTAGTGAGCTAAGCAACTTGACCTGGCATATTGAGAACTATTTCTAGATGAGAGTAGTAAATTTTTTAGAATAAAATGGGATTTCGCTGGTATGATTTAGTGATTTCTTGTGGATGATGAAGCAATAGTGTGAATTGATGGGGGCCAAAGATGACTTACAAAGAAGTTGAAAAGAACATATTTAATGAAAAAATGTATTAAGAAACTTGCCATAAGGTGAGAAAAGAAATGAAATAACTCATTGAGTAGTAAGGTAAAGGACTAAAAGCGTTAAGGGTGCATTTATTTGAGCACGCAAGGCGTGCAAGCTTTCTTTGTCTTGCAATTTACTACAGTAATTCAGCTGACTCTGTATTGATCTGTTAATGGTGTAGCATTTTAAATGGTAATATCTGGGTGTGTCAATCAGGGAACTATTGCGTCGGCCCTTAACTATGGACTCTTGACATGGTGCAATAAGATTTTGGGTCCAGCTATGGTTGCCCTGTACAATCCACTTCAACCTGGGGCTTCTGCCCTCCTGTCACGAATTTTCCTTGGAAGTCCAATTTTCTTGGGAAGGTACAGCTGACTCTTTCACTTCAACTTCTATCCTATAAAAACCTTGTCCGTCAGAAAGATCATTTCTGAGCAATCTTTTGTTAGTTGGACTTAATAAATTGTCTGATCTTATTGAACTTACTGAATTTGTATCCATTGTTTATATTACACCCGGATGTGGATTCTGAAATATATTTTTATTTCCGTCTCTTGTTCATATTTTTAATCCATTGCAACAGTGTCATTGGAGGATCTTTGATTATTGCTGGTCTGTATGCGGTTACTTGGGCATCTTATAAAGAAAGACAGGCAACTCTAGGAGTTACACCTCAGGGCACTTGGGTCTCTGAACAGATTATTCATACAGATGGATTAATGAGCAAGAGTTCGTACCAGATAGGTCACATTTTTTCAGGGTCACCGAAGTCTTCTGATTAAAGAAATGAGTTATGGAAGAAGTCCTTGTAAAGCTCTCTCACAGTTTATTTGGTTAATGCTATCGTTTAAATAGGTAAAACTATATTAATCTTGTCTATGTGGATGTTGATAGAAAGAACCCTATTAGTGTTATCAAATTAATACCATGCTGGTTCATACTTCAAAACTAAAGTTTTGAAAAATGTAATTATCTGTTCCATGAACAGCATACTACACCTCCTTTCTATGCTTATTCAAATAGATCTAAGACGTGTGAGTTGTAGTTGCACACAGACACACACCCAGCTGACTTGTTGAGCAAATTCAAAAGGATAGTATCAAATAAATAAATATATAAATGAATGTAATGAATTGTGAATATAGCACTACAGGGCTTGTTCACGTAATGTGACTAACCTTGGAATCTCTTGTATGGTTTTACCCTCCCCCCCCCCCCCCCTTTTTTTTTCCAATTATTTGACTGAAAAATTAAATACTACCGCTTGTTCGAACAAATAAATCGTAGGGTCAAATAGTGATAACGTTAAGGCTTTATTTGTGACATGACAATTAGTACATATGCTATATTATTCTTATCATAAAATAAGGGAATAATCTAAATAGATTTTGAAATAGATCAAGTGTAACATCTTGAGTTCCAAATATTAAAGTAAAATATGGATAAGCATTTATTTGAAGATAAAATTAAATTCATTATTAAATATGCTAATCCGTTATCCAAGTTTAGAAATTACTAAAAGATTTACATCCATGCGACAAAAAGAAAAGAGAAAAGAATATAACTATATCCACTATTCTAGGCTTACGTTTTGCGTAAATCAAAATACATTTCCCTTGTTGTAAAAATCCTCAAATTAACCGGAATATATATTTAACATGTTATTTACTGGAGATTGGCTGTTTGTCTCCAAAGACAAGTGCAGCATGCTTATTTCTTTATGGGCCAATGAATCTGAAATCTTACAGTCTAAATTTTAATTTTTTCTTTTTATAAAATTGAAATTTGGGCTATTGAATCATAGAGAGATGAGCATGCTACTTGTCTTTAGAGGCAAGTAGCCGATCTCCACTCATCATCTACCTTATAGCAAAACTTTGGCAAAAAAATCGTTGGTTGACTATTTTAATATACCAAAATTTAGTACTGTTATATTTAAAGCCTGAAACACAGAATCTCGATTTTTGTATTGTAATAGGTAATCTAAACATTTCCCAAAGAAAAAAAATTGTGAAACTTTTCAGCAACATTTTGACTATGTTGTACAAAAACTAACCTAATTTCTGAAACTGCTCAAATTGATTATAGAATCTGTTCACTTGTGGTTCTAGTTTTATTTAAATTAATTAGACACTGAATAATGAGGTGAAACTTTGACTAATTAGCTAACACATTTAAATTTTAAATTCCATAGCTATATGTCAAGCACCAATATGGATACTTACTTCTCTCTATGTAGCAAATGTACAAAATATTTGACTGACTTCCTAAAAAATATATTATATTATATCAACAATAATTCACATAGTTTTAATCATAAAGGTTTGTACACATATGTTCCAAGACATCTGTCATGCCCCAAAATGGAACCGTGACACGGGGTGATTTTCTTATTACTACTGTAAGCCTAACACAAACATAACTAACATATAACATAAAGATAATAGGAGGGTTCCATCCCAAGAGTATATAATAAATTCTTATATAATTATTTTATTTTCATTAAAAAAAGAGATCATTTTCATCACAAATCCATTCATTTAAGGAAATATTTAACACATAAAAGTTAAGGATAAATTAAGTACGATACACAAATTCCCTTCACATCCAACACATGGCTCCTAAGTGTTCTATTCAACTGCAACTTAATGCCACCACAATTTTACACTATACCATCAACCCAAACTAGAAGGGTCTAAAACTTAGAGGCCCCACTACTTTTCATACGGAGACTTACCTGTTAACATTGAATTTGTGAAAGGTACATTTAACACATAATTGGTGAAAGGTACACCAAAAAGAAGAGAGTGAATATACAAAACTCAGTGAGTTATAACACTACTGAAGTAAATAAACCCTATTGTGTACCTCCCGTAGGGATGAGAACTTGGATTAGGAGCTAGGACCCATCCACCAACACAAGCCATCACACCAAACCAATGAAAAACCAACACAAGAGCGCGCACACACACACGTGTGTGTGTGTGTGTATATATAAAATAACACAAGTAGAACAAAATCCATATCCAACTCCATTATGCAAGAATGCAATTTTAATAGTAAGACAATTATCCTTCACACTGCCACATTGGGTGTTGGACCGCCGTGGCATCACACACACTTGGGGTGATTCATAATTCTCTCTTGCCACCATCTCTTAGGCACTCACTCTCAAGTGTGGTTTGAATAAAGTTTTCATCATCTGTCCATCACATAGACGACATCCTCGAAGATTTTAAGGGATTATTTATCTCAAGTAATTATATACCTGACTATTCATGGGCCTTCACATTTGCTTCTTTCCAAGCAAACATGGTAACATAATCCTTCACATGATTTTCTAGCGTAGAACAAAATTTCAACACAAGAAAGTATATCCAACACAAACCGAAAATCTCAATACAAGAAAGTATATCCAGAACAAATTGAAATTTCTATACAAGAAAGTATATCCAGTACACTTGAGGTTTTTCATACCAATCGGCACATAAAACAATTACACAACTACATAGTTGGCATTTGGAGGTAATTCTAGAACATCCAAATCATAGAAGGGTTATCATGAATATGCAATAACGTATCAAGCAAAATTCACCCCGCTCAAGGAGGTATACATATGAATGTAATCCTAAGAGTGAATTCAACATATGCGGCATGCAAAACAAATTTAATTAGCCAACACATGAAGTATTAATAACAAGTTCTGGCACATGAGCATTATATTTGGATATATGTTGTAGCTAACACTAAAGTCCATTGCACATCACATATATAAGTTTGGGGATGGTTTCTAAGCCATTTTAGACCCTTCCCACTTTTGAGGATACCAAGTACATACAATTAGATTCTTACACTTAGTAACAACATAACATAATTGAGCATAAATAAGAGTTTAACTTTTCTCAAGTCCCACTCCAGGCATAATGCTCTCTCCCTTTTTATTTTGATCCTATTGTATTTCATAACGCTTGCAACGATATTAAAGAATAAGTTTAATTACATAGCTAAGTTGAAAGTAGAGGTCTTTCCTCAAATGATACAATTAGAATAAGTAAACACCCTTTAGTTGAGTAGGTAAACACCCTATCCTTTACTAGGAAGTATTCATAATTATTATTATCATCATCCAACCCTTTTAGTATAGGAGTGTTTTCTAAGCATCCACCACAATTGTGTTCACATAACCACAAAGATAACCAATGTGGGTTAATACACAAGGTCATAATAATCCATCCAACACATAAAATTTAGTTTCTCATTTTGGGCGCTTATATGCATAGGTGAAAGTTAAGGTCAAATAAGAATTCATTCTCCACTTAAAATGTATTTGTGTGAGTTGATTTCTAAACCATTTGAGACTCACTTATTTGAATATCACATAATATTAAAGTAAACACAACCCATTTTAAACAACAATTCAAAATATAAGTAGAGTTAATCCTTTACCTTAATTGCAATCTACACTACTTCAAATCTACGTAATTGTGGAGAAGAAGATAGCTAGAGTGATTAGGAATGGTTCTAATAATTTAGGAGAGAAATTAGTGAGAAAGGAGAAAAGAATCTGAAGGGAAGCTATTTACTATGGCTTACCTAATTTATAGCACAATTCATTTATAATTTTATAGAGATACTAAATTGATCATTCATACTTCTTGATTATGTTGTATGAAACTTATAAATCAATCCAAATATGTCTAAATCCCACCAATCAATTCACATATAACTTAAGCATGATTACCCATCCAAAAATAACTAGAAGAAGATTCACAATTACTAGAAAAGGTCCAAAAACCATCCACCTATCCTTAGTTTTCACAAACCCAACGTTGCTCAACTAATCAAATCCAAAACTAAAATTCCAACATCTAATCATCCTTTCAGACCTTCCCAAAACAATAGAGATTCGTTCTCAAAACAAGGATTCAAAATGTAAGAAATTATAATGGAGGTATTTTGGCCAAAACTTAACAAATTACCATAAGTAGATTTATGCAATTCAGTCATATCGTCATAGCTTTACTTTACTAACTCACAACTAAACACATATGTACACCCACAGATTAACCAAGCTAGAACCAACCATGATTAAACCAGCTTAAAAATATGGATTTCATTGCATGTGTGGACTGATTGTGGTTGGTATAGTCTCTTTTATGCATTGGTTTTGACTACAATGGAATGAAAGCTTTACCTTCATGCCTAAATCCACTTTTACTTGCATGAAACAATAGCAGGTTATGGCCATTGGAATTGTGGACAACCTAGAGGATTTGAACATGTGCTATATATATATATATATATATATATATATATATATATATATATATATATGCTAGATGAGCCCTGGTGTGTGCACATATGTTTAATGCTCTGATTTATAGTCTCTCTCATTAATCATTTATATGAGTATGTTTGGAAAGGTATAATACTAGTTTGTTTTAGTAGAGCTATTTGCTCACTGAGTATGGGACTCACCCTTTCTTGTTTAACATTTTTAGAGCAGGTGACTGATGAAGAGTTTTCACATGAGGAGTAGCGAAGCCTTACTACAAGACCTCTTTTGTTCTGGGAGTTGGTGTTTATAGTCTTTCATGAGTTAAGAGGATAACTAGAGTCAGTTTGTAGTTGTGTAGGACTCCTAGGAGATTTATGTGTGATGTACAATGATCAAATATGATTTTTCTTTCTTCCTTTAATTAAGTTAATGTTGGATGATTTGTGGATAAGTTCTTTTGTTTTGAGACATGAATCGTTTAACATACAATAAATAATGAGAATGTGGAAAATGTTTCTATGAATGCAAAGTTTTTCTTCTAACTTTGATTTGTGTTGGCTTGTGTGTTATGTGCTCTAGTGTTGCTTGAGGTCAAGTTAGGCTTTTGACATTTGGGGTTGTTCCTCACTTGCTGTGCCGGTCACGTACCTAGTTTTGGGGTGTAAGAATTTTAGTATTCTTGTGTATTAGGATTCTATTTCAATTAGGATTAGGATATATTTAAGTAATCTCGTCCTTTAGGATTTTATTTTAATTAAGAGTAAGATTTATTTTAATTATTTTCGAATGCCTTTCTTATTCTATATAAAGGAGGCTTATGTTAGGAGATACATACATTTTGCAAGTAAGGTTTGTTTGCATTCCTTAGTTGTATCACAAATTGATTTTCTTATCAGAGTATTATACTTTGTGGCAAATTTCTATTCTTGTTTTCTTTCTAACCCTATTATCTGCATTTCTAGTCTTTAATAGATTCAGAGTTCAGTATGGGGATTCATATTGATTTATTTTTAAATTCAAAGGTGCGTTGGGATTTCGAGATCTATTTATCCTTGGTGGTTATGCGTCACATATGTATGTATATATATATATATATATATACATACATACACACACACACACACATACACACACACTACTACCTTATTCTTTGTTTAAATTAGGTATTAATGTTAATTGAGATGCTTAAAGCAAGGAATTACATATTTATAATATTGGCATATAATATTTACAGATATTTCATGTAATATAAATTTCTTAGTCAACTTAATATTGTCCATAAAATTATCGAAACAAAAAATGATGGATGTTACATAAAACTTATAAATAATAATACCATAGTTATCAAATTGTGATTCAAATGTTAAATTGGAAGAATATTTATTGAATCTTAAATTATATCGAATTGTGAAATTTAAAAACTTAATGAAAATAGTTTAAAATATATTACATAAATAATATATATGACACATCTATATAGCAAAAATAGAATGTTTAATTTATAACTTTAAATCAAATACTGACATAAATCTAAAATATATTTTTTGGACAGTACATACATCCTAATTATAAGTCTCAAAACAAAATATTCAGTCATAATTGAGTATTTCTTTGAATAAGGAATGAGAATTTTTTTTAATGACATGGGAGCTTAAACTCTTGCCCCTAACTTATAATACCTGAATTTTATATAACTTGAGCTACAAGATTAAATGGAAATATATATATTTTTAATTTAAGGCAAGATTAAATGGAAATATATATATTTTTAAATTTAAGGTGAATAAGAATATTTCATTCATTAACTTTTATCTTACGTTTTGTATAAGTGGGTTAATAGGATTTAATGAGAGTTCAAAAGAATTTACATTAATTGGAGTAGTAGCTCTTGTCTAAATTTCAAGAACAACAATAATTTAATTTAAGAAGATGTCAATTTAAGGGGGACACGACTTTTTTATACTTGATAATTTCAAAAGAAATTAATCTTTTTACTTTATTGAATAAAAAAATCATTATAGAAATATAAAGCAAATAAGCCATTATTATTTATTTCTTAGAATCAATATATATATATATATATATATATATATATATATATATATATATATATATATATATATATATATATATATCTGCACATAACTCTTTATAATTATAAAACATGTAGTTCGTAACAATTCTATATGAAATTATTGAACCAACTATTTAGTTGCCACCGACAACCATTGGTGTTATAGTTACCCTTATTTTTTTTTAGGATTTTTACAAATTAACAATACAGATGCATTATTTTCTTATTTACCTTTTTAACATTATTTTTGTTATTAAAACGATTATAATTATTTCTTTTTTTATAACTATGTCAAGAAAAGACCCTTACGGTAAAATCAGACGGACTAGAAGAAGCATACCATTGTCTCAGACTCATCAACGAGGAGTCGCTGCTCTGGAGTTGTCTCCTCAATTTCTTCTCTGTAGGATTCGATAGCTTTCAAATGCGATTAGATTGGCTTCTTGTCTCATCCATAAGATGCCCTTAGCTCAAGATCCATTCTACGTTGTGAAGGAAGAGATTCAAGAATCTGTAAGTTCTGTCCTGAATTCACCAAGGGTTTGCTCTCTGTATATTTTGGTAAAGAAGTTTCAAATTTTCTTGCAAAATAGGCCGCTTACTTTAAGGACACTTAGTTGAGATCGGTGAGTTGATATGATTGAGTGTCTGAAACCTAATTCTTGATTGGGCAATGATGAATTTGTGTGGATGGTAATTACTACATCTGTCTTTTAAGGTCGTATTAATCTTCGGGATTTTCTTTTCAAATTCCAAGTGATTCATCTAATTCTTTTTAGTTATGCAAACTTCGAGTTTTGAAGAGATCTGTACCTTTGTGCAGTATTTCTTACGGTTATGAGTGGCTTGGAACAGAAATTATTGAAAAGAAATGTGAATTGTTGAATATATTTGGTGATGGGATTTGTTATTGGTGGTATTAATATTTTGGGTGGTATAGGATATGTTTATTAATCTGATTCTTTTTTGACTTTCCCCGCAAAGATTGATAAGTTGCAATCTACTTATCACCAATGGCAAAGCACTCCTCCTGATGCTGCGGAGCGAGTGAATCTTTCAAAGGAGCTGCTTGCTAGTTGCGGGAGCATTGAGTGGCAGGTAGGCTCATTGAGTATGCAGAGTTAGTATCTAGATGATTTAACCTTTCTGTTGACAAAAAATGTTGGCAATTGCATGCTTCTAACCTGCTACCAATTTCATTCTTATGCATTTGCTTGTCAACTTATTTTTCATCTTTGTGGAATTATCAGACAGGTCTGATAAGAACTTCTGACCTATGATCCATTATCATAATGATATATATATATATATATATATATATATATATATTAGTTTCATTTTGAAAATGGATCATATATGTATATAGTGCATCCTCTGTGTTCTTTTTTGCCTTTTCCTTTACAATGTAACCTATCTACAACTGCTGAAGGGTGTTTTTTGATAGAAAGGTAGATGAATTGGACAAAGCAATTGCTGTGGCAGCTAGAGATCCGTCTTGGTATGGCATAGATGAAACAGAGCTTGAAAATCGGAGGAGATGGGCAAACAGTGCTCGTACCCAGGTATCATTGACTCATTTTGTATTCCCTGCTTTAGGAAGAGCAAGGAGGACGTAATCGATTCTGTGCATAGCAAACTGTGTGTTACTGGTTAACCCTGACTTTCTCTTCCTAACCCCTCCCCTCCAACAAAGAAGCCAAAAGAGATATACAGCAAAATATGAGGGCATTGGCGATTTGAACTTAAAATCTGCTATTCAAAAGTCTGCTAATAGGAAATGTCTTTTTTTTGGTCCAGTTTGATATGATTACTTGAGTTTCTTAATCAAATGTACTGCTATTATACATTTATATTTGTTTTCTTATTAGTTGTGTATGTTTAATAGTTTGCTAGATATGTGTGGATCTGCGGAATAATTATAGTGCATTCTTAGGTTGCCACAGTAAAGAAAGCAGTGGAGGCCGGAAAGGGATCAACTATGGCAAGTCGTGATAGTGTAGCAATGCGGCGAGAACTAATGAGGCTTCCTAATTCCCATCAAGTTGATAAATCCAACCAATATGCTGCCCAAGACAATGAGGATTTCATATCATCAGAATCAGATAGACAGCTGCTTCTTGTAAAGTACTTCATTCCTCTGTCTCTCTCTCTCTTTTGTACATACAGATTGAATTATCAATTTATCTTTTGTCCTACCCTGCATGCCATCATCCATATTTTAGTTGATTTCTAGAGATCTCCATCTGATCAAGTTTGATTCATGGTTTCCTGCTTACCAAGCAGAAGAGAATCTTTGGTTTTGTGTTTGTTCTCTTAAGTTGATGAATTGTATTGTCTACTGAGACCACTCACTCCTGGTGCTTTCAATGGTTCAAGTTGTCTATATTTTACTTGCATGAACTTGTGGGCACTGCATTCATTCACACATATGTCTCGCGCATCACTTGTTGAATATATGCTAATGCCTAATGTTAAGCTGTAAAATAATATTAATGTTAACCCAAACAATACATACCCATGTGTGTGTAACTGCATGCAAATTTTCCTACTATAACTCAAACTTGTAAATTTCTGTTACATGAAGGAGGTTGTTTTTCATTGTTGTTTCTAATTATTAGAATGATGTTTGTATCTACTGTTTCTATTCTAAATAAAGGTTATAATATAATTGAAATGGGACATTTTCCTTTTCTTTTGTGTGGATGAAAAGGGGGGGGGGGGGGAAAGAGAATAAATAATTTCTTCAATCATAGGTGACCATAACATGGGTTGAAGCATAGTATACACACAACACTCCAATAGAATAAAGAATAACGTCTTGGCATGTATATCCTTGCTAGGAAAACACAATCTCCTACCAGTTGATGTAGTAGTTTGATTTATATTCTGTCTATTGGTTTTTCACAGGCAACAGGATAAGGAGTTGGATGAGCTTAGTGCAAGTGTACAAAGAATTGGAGGTGTTGGGCTCACAATACATGAAGAACTCCTTGGACAGGTAATAGTTTGAGAGGTTTTTAGTTTTATGATTGTTGCTATTTTACTTCAAAATGTAGGAGGTAATAACCTGATTAAATTTTAGATCAATTTTGTTTCTGTAAAAAGTTCCTTATGCAGTCATGGTAAAATGTCAATTTTGGTGCTTCAGGAAAAGATTATAGATGAATTGGGTGCTGAAATGGACAATACATCAAATCGACTAGATTTTGTCCAGGTGAGTTTCTGCATCTAGTTTTGATTCTCATGGAAAAATGGTTATGATTCTTTTAGGGGGTCATTTGTCTGCACTTAATGAGAGTTAATGAAAGCCTGAATTTGATTCTTTTAGATTTCAGACCATTAAATGCGTTTTTTTTTTTTTTTATAATTTTTATTAAGTGCTTAATAGCTCTAAATGCATCTTATTAAATCAAATCTCATGAAATATGTGAAAAATTTTTAGACATTAACTGATTTGGATATATCTTTTATTGATATGTATTTAATATTTATAGATGTTTAAAAACAAATAGTCTAAATTATTTAGTATTTAAATTTAGAGATACTATTTTAATTTTCATATATGTGTTCAGATTCAGACCTCTTAATTAAAAAAAGAAAAAAGCTTCCTTAGAAAATACTTTGATAGTGCTGTCATTGAAATTTAAAATTATTTGGTTGGGGAGTAGAATCTTGATACTGATTGTGAACTCTGAAGAGGTGAGATATTGCTCCTTTTATTGCTTGCAGAAAAAAGTAGCAATGGTCATGAAGAAGGCTGGTGTGAAGGGCCAGATCATGATGATATTGGCTTTGGTGGTTCTGTTCATTTTCCTTTTTATTTTGGTATTCTTCACCTAGTTATTGAGGTGGAGCCATTCTGTGAGTTCTTTTTACATGGAGAGGGATCTCAGTTTTATGGGGATGCAAGACTCTTGAGAAATACGATTTGTACGATAGCATATCTATATCTGTTAAACGAAAGTCTTCTTGGTTTCTGAAAGGCAGTTTACAGAATCTGATTGACGAGAAAGAGAAGCAATGCACTTTTAGAATCACGAGACTTTTGATTCTGGACAAGTTGGGTTGTAGATAGCTGGTTTTCTTTTTCTCTTATCGAAGATTTTCCCCCACTTCTAATGTTTGATCATTGATGTAATTTTCCGGTAGAAACTGTTGGTGTTGACACATTTATTGAAAACATTATTGGCATAGAACCTCTTGGTTTTTATAAATTAAATGGACTCGCATACAATTTTTGGTAGATGAGATGATTTGAAAACTGCAAGGTAATTTAGCTAAAACGTGAAAATCATAGTTCTTTTGAAAATACAGAGAAGCTTTTTATCAAGTATTGTTGGATATCAACACGATGAGATGACAACGGGATACTGATTTGGGTGATATTACTTTTTTTTTCTCTCTGCCCATAAAAAAATTACTTTAATTTCATTATGCCATTGTCATCGTGTTGATAGCCAACAATAAAATAATAAAGAGGAAAAGTACTTTTTAGTCATTTGAAGATACATAAGACAATTATATAGTCTTATAGATAATATTGGCCAATTCGATTGTAAATTGGTTACTGGTTTAGTTTGGTTAATTCTAAAAAATTAGTTAAAAATTAATTGAATCGGTTAAAAATCAGATAAAATTGGTAAAATCTTGAATTGGTTTTTTTTTTAAAATTTTTTAAGTCACTATTTACAAAAAATAATTATCTTTTACAGATTTAACAAGTTTTTATTTTTGTTTTTTTTTATATTTTTTAATCCTTTTTTATCATGTTATATTTTTTTTCTTCTTAATTAATTTTTCATGATAATATTATTTTTGTCTCAAAAACAAATAAGAGAATGAGAAAAACAATAAAAAAGAAATTACACACATGCATACATATATATAATACTAATAATATAAGTTTATTAAGATTAAGTATGAAAATGTTTATTAATTTATTATATTATACATATTTAATATATAAAATTATAAATATATATTTAATTATTATCAATTTGACCTTGGTTCAGTTACGGTCAAACTAATAAACTGTGAATCAGTATTTTCACCAATTTAATAATCTATTCGATTTTTAAAACATTGTTTAGTTTTTAAAATATTATAATGCCCTATTCAATCTTTAAAAGATATCAAACATTAAGTTGTTAGTCCTTCCACATACAAATTTCTTTTTTTGGTTTTTCAACAGAATGTTTGACGTGGCTTGTTAAGTGTTAATGTAATCTGTGAAGTACTTGGACACTTATTGGATTACTATTTAGTATATGAAAGATTATAATATATAATTTAGTTCTTGAGAAAAAAATTAAAAATTAACTATTAACTATTTTACATTTATAAACTCCATTTACTATGAATGGAATGTATGACGTGATCTATTAAGCATTGATGTAACCTATTAATTACACATTTAGATACTTAGAGCATTTTCATTGGTGGTTCTTAAATTTAAAAATCAATTTTTATTTTAGTTCACCACTGGAGTTCGACACTCTAGCTGCAACACGTAATAATGGTTCTTATATAAGAATCAGTTTTATACAAAAGTAATAATAAAATAATCAACTCAAAATAAATGTTAGTTTAGAATTAGACACCTATAGCATCTTCATTGGTGGTTCTTAAATTTAAGAATCAGTTTTTATTTTAGTTCACCACTGGAGTTCGACACTCTAGCTGCCATTCGTAAGAATGGTTCTTATATAAGAATCAGTTTTATACAAAAGTAATAATAAAATAATCAACTCAAAATAAATGTTAGTTTAGAATAATAAATGCTAACGTAGTAGAGAGTTAATTGTGAAACTCATTTAAAAGTTTTTAATAGCTTCACCATTAGAGTGGATAATTATCTATGTAATTCTATTTCAAGTACATGTTCAATTGACATTTGTTTAACTGCTTCCGTATAAAAACTGTTTAGATGTTAGCTTATTGCTAGGGTTGATTGAAGTTGGGCTGCTAATTCGACTAATATTAGGAGTAGTTAGTTGATTGTTAATTACCAATGTACCCTTGATTGTACAAAAGGATTGAGGAAGAATATGGAACTGTCGAAGTAGTGAATGTTGAGAATAGTAAACTAATAGTTTGAGAGAAGCACTTTTTGTTAGCCTGGTACAAAAGTAATTTGCCCGACTTACTAATGAGGACATGTTATCGGCAACTAGAACATACTTGTGACAATATATACGATCCATTACTATATATATATATATATATATATAAACCATTATATTAATGTGAATATCATTTTAAAATAACTAGTATTTTATTAAAATGTTATAGTAAATAATGATATATCCTTTTATATGTCCTTATTTTAATTAAAATGGTTTATAATATGGTTTCATATATTTATATAAACCATTTTAATATATACAATGTACTATTAAAATGTTACATTTTAATTATAAGTATTTGAAATACTTGTTATTTTAATAATACATTAAAATGGTAATTTGTATATCATATATTTCATATATATACTATAATATTAGATCAAGGTATGATAGTAGTTTATATCACATTATATTTAATAGGTATACATCATGGTTATAAACCATATCACTATTGTATGTACGTTATATCCTTATAATCCAATCACTACAATAGTCACATGTCCGGTTTTGAGTGTTACAAAAACAATTAAAATAAATAAATTCCAAACGTAATTGAAATAGAATCCTAAAACACATTGAAAGATTATTGTTACCTACTAAAAAAGTCCAACTAAATAAAAATTAAAGCTTAACCTGAGCCCAATAATATTAAAAGAAGACTGAAATTATTCTAAGTGTATTATTGGACTCTACACATGAACTTGGGCTTCATGACTTCAAAGAAGGTTTACACACTTGTTATAAGAAATTAGGCCCCAACTGCATCTTCAACTCGCATGGTCGGTCCAAAATCATTTCCAAACAACACTTCACAAAAGCTCTCCTTCACCAAGCAACAAACATAGCTTTGTAAGGCAAATTTGAGTCTTTTGGCCTACAACCTTGTAACTGGCCCAACAGGAAATGTAAGGCCGTTATCCTTGTGTGGTCCTCCTCCGAGCCCACTGCCATGGTATGCTGAACACACTTTTTAGTCCTTCAACGATCTCCTTGCTTATTGTTTAGTCTCTAAAAGATTTTCACTATACCCATTAACCCCTGAAAGATGAAAATGTTATACTCATTAGTCCAAACCTCTATTTCCATCATTTGGTATGCTGATATGGCATGTAATGTGCCTACGTATTTTGTTTCTCTATTTCCATCATTTGGTATGCTAATATGGCATGTAATGTGCCTACGTATCTTGTTAAGTGCTAACATGGCATTAGTGGGCATCTGTGTCAAAAAAACGACGTTGTTTTGTTAGTGATGTAGCATGCCTCATGTCATTCCATATATATGTGTCAAAATAGACCAATTGATCCCTAAAAGATTGTAAAAATAACACTTATTAGTCCTCAAAAATTTCCACAAAGCACTAAAAGGTTCTTTAATGTTGTCACATCCCAAGATCGGGCATGTGACCGGCATAGAGGAGTACTCAACCTCTCCCCCGTAAGCTTTACTTCTACTTGAAACCCGCGGCAATATTCGACAATCTTATTTATTTAATTTCATAGTCATCTTGACAAGTATTCTTTTAAACATTCAAATCAAGGCAACAGAACAATTGTTTCCCAAACTGAGATAGACTTGAAATCTTGATCAACACTCACAACATAGCTAACTTACCTGATTATAGAGCTACCTATAAAATAGAACAAAAGAAAGGGACAGGATCGTGCTATTACTCCGTACAAGGGGAGCCAGACACGATACTCGTTACCACCACTATGCTTCCTTTGTACATGAAAATGTTGAGGCATGAGTCGTACTGACCCAATGATGAAATCTTATCCTACCTTAGCACATAAATATAATGCAGGTGAATATATATATATATATATATATATATATATATATATATATATATATATATATATATATATATATTATAGGAAAGTATACATACAATCGTACCTATAAATGGAAGTATACTCACAAGATCATATTGTAGAACTATTTTCAATTCCAAAGATGACAAATTAAACCACCGCAATACAAAAGCCAAAGTATCCCAACACAACCACTAGTATTATCAAGCAATGGAATTTGCCATATAATTCCTACTATATTACACAACCAAAACCATACCTGAGTAAATTATATACTCAGTGAGCAAACAACATTATCAAACATAAGCATTCAAGAATAGTACACACTACCAACGAATTTCCTTATTTCCATCATAAAAGTAGCCAACCATCCATAGTATAAAAGAGGAACCATAACATAATCTAAATTAACCTCAAGTGCCAATAACACTAGCACAATATAACTACAAGTACCACACCACGACACAATATAATCACAATGAGTGCCACATCATGGCAGAATACAATGTCAACAAAGTGCCAAACCACGACACAACACAATTCAACGAATCATAAATGCAACCAATGAATAGTATTTGACAATATACTAATCAATCTTGAACCTATATTTCCATTGGAAGTCATAACCTCAGTAATTCAAATTATAGGACATACTGACCATTGATCAATTAATCGACTCTTGAATCTTGATAGGAATAATATTCATAAAACTCTTGAAATTAAGGTTTGAGTGTGATTAGAGAGATAAAGTTGTTCTACTCACAGTACAACACATTAGTTCAACTGAAATTGTATCTATCCGTTATTCACCCAACGATCATACTTCATGAACAATAACATCCACACACTCACCATGCCATTACAGTATATCTGTCAGGTGTCATCAACAACAAATTTACATAAATGAGAGATCATAAATTTCCCACAATTATATATATTCGACATCTCAACTAATCCCTAACAAAATCAACAATTAATTCAAGAATTCAACACAATAAGATCTCATTAAAGCCAATTTATTGTTTCATAGACTAAGTGTATTCACCTGAAACATCATTGGGTGAGATTTCTTAGGATTAAAATGCTACGGGAATAGTTCTTTATGTGTCATATCTTATTTTCTACTTAGCTTAGACGTGAGACCCTCTTAATACCATCTAAGTTTCTCAAAAGGTCACACATGTTCTATTTAGGATAGAAATTTGGACTCTGAACCTCATAAACTTTTTGGGTAGCAATCAAAACTCCAAAACTTATGAATTTGGGTAGGTAATGTCCATAACATGTCTAGAATCTTAGAAAAAAATTTCATAAAGAAATAATACAATTTGTCCCTTCAAAACCTAGCTTTTGCAACCACTGTCCAAACTATCTCTGTAGCCTCAAGGTCTCTGTTTTGCAAGCTTTTGACCCACTATTTCAACCCAAAATCCCATGAAACTTGGTAGAATTATACTTTAGTGTTATAAAATCCTTCCATAAAAATTTCAGAGCATAATATGACCAATTAACTAGTCTAACACAGTGTTAAGTAAAATTGGTCAAATTATTCTGAATTCCGAGATAGGACCTATTTCTCTGATAATTGACCTAGAAATAATTTCCCAAACACCATGAAACCTTCTAGTTCACGTAAAAAAATGTCAAGGAATACCTCATAAAAATTTCAGGCTAAAAGGACTTGATTTAGATATCTTTTTATCTTAGAAAGTATACCAAAAGTCAAGCTATCTTATTTTGTTTAACAAGGCTAATTAAGTGAGATTGGGATATCTAATGAAGGTGGATTCTAATAAATTTTAATAATCATTTTCTATGATATGAATACAAGTGGCATAAAAACTTTCAAATCAGTTCGAACTCATTTAATGCCACAAATAGATCAAAATTTCAGCAGCAACAAAAATAGCAATCATACTTGAGAAAAATTCAATCCCATGTTACATAATCTTTAACTAAGAGAACCTCACCACTTGAGACTTTCAAACAACAATTGAAACCCATAAATAACTATTCAGTATGCTAAGATTAAAATATCAGCCATTGTCCAGAACATAGCAGATTTCATTAGGGGAAGTTTATACAAATAGGAACCACACATTTCTATTGTCAATACATTACTTTATCAGCCTAGATTTTCTTTTCTGTCATTATTCTCAATCTTCAAAAGAAATTTTCTAGCTCTAGATATAACAAGACCTTAGATCTTTTCTTATCCAGCATTCAGCATGATTAAACAACACAAGAATAATCTTAAATCAGAATTTTAACAGAAGAGGTCATGAGATTTGCCCTTTTACCTCTCATCCTTGATCCTCCATTTTCCTCCTCTTCTTTATCCACATTTCTATTTTTGTAGAATTTCCCCATCCCAATAAGTTACAAAGGCTCACACACACAAAAAGAATGAAGAAAAGGGAAGAATGGAGCTCTGTTCTTCTCTCGGCCAGGCCATGCACATGAAGGAATGAAAATTATAATTAAGCTAACTCCACTTGTTCTTACCTTCTACTAGTTTAATTTTTGGCCATTGTGAATCATCACAATGACAGCCCATACATGGATGAAGCCACCCAAAGCGAAGGGACTGAGAGGGTTTTGAGAGGCCACATTCTGATTGTTCAATCCCTCTCAGTTAGCTTAGAAATTTGCAGAAAGTAAAGAAGAGGATGAGAGGAAGGTACTCACTGCGGTTTGCATCGAAGGACGATGGATTTCCATGGTTGTTTCATCCTCGCCATTTTTCTACTTTCCTAGCTTTGTTTCATGGCTGAACTCAGGGGAAAGTCAAATGGAAAAGGAAGGAGGGAAGGGAGGCTTGCCGGACAAGTTGGTGGTCAACAGTGACCACCACGTGAAGCTCTTCTCTCTCTCTTACATCGTCCGTCTCTCTCTCACGTATGAGCTCTCTCTCTTTCCTTTTCCTTCTTCTTGCAAGCTTCACTGAATGAGGCTTATTCAAGAAGCTTCAAATTTCAATCTAATGGACATCCAAGTATAAATGTTTCCCTCTCCAAGCCATAGGATCTCCTTAAATAGAATTGCTCGAGACTACTCTAGCTTGTAATATTAATTCACTTGGGTCCTTCTAACATTCCTAATTTTTTTTCTTCCCAAATTTACTCCAATACGCCTTAATCTATTTTTCTACCAAATAAATAATTAAATGAATAAATTAATAAACAACTCAATAAAATTTTCAAATAGGTTTGTAAGAATATATTGTAGTAAAAATTTCCAATTACAACGAAATACTTAACGTTCCTAAAATTTTAAAATTCAAATTCCATAAATACATATCGGGTTCAACTAAAATAACAGCTCGATGTACCAGGATGTTACAAATGTTTATACAAGCTCCATTAAAAGGTTCTTAATACACATAACATATCATGCTTATGAGAATAAGAATTCACATAAAACATGTAGGAAGCTGCAAAAATACAAAAGATACCTATATTGTTGAGCTCCAACCTTTCTAAAAGTAATGAAAATTTCTATTTTATTGATCTTAACAATGCAAATCTAAGTTACCATTCCTAATTTCAAACATACTATAATACCCAAGGTATTATATGGTTGGGTAAAGGAGATGATTTTGATGCAAGTGAATTTTTTTTTTGATTTGTGCATGTGTACTCAAGTAAAAGTTTGAATGTTTTTGAACTTGGGAAGTGTAGTGTCTGAGGCTATAGCCTACGTGTACGTGCTTATTTGCCTTTACGGTATATCTGGTACTGACATTGATTTGTATATGTGCCATGTGTGGATAGTATCGTTGATTGTGTATGTTGGATGTCATTATGTGATTTGAGTCTGAGTTAGGGACCAATGTGCAATGTAAATGTTGTGTAATTATTTGAAATATGAAAATTATATTGTGTGATGATCACATGATAATACGTGGTATTTATTTTAATGGAAATTAGCCCGTGGTTGTGTATAACGCATCAAAGGTACTGAAGATAACATAAATATGTTGTGTAAGGGACTTAGTTGAAAAAGATGTGAAAATTGTGGTATTTTGAGAAAAAAATGATAATGTGTCGTTGGATATGTAGTGGGTGTGCTTATGGGGAAATCTTCCTAAGTGTGAGGTATATTTGAAAAATAGAGCTTGTTTGTTGGAATTCCTACTTTTACCTATGGTCCTATATTTAGCGCAAGCACGAGACGAGGGGCCAAAATGGTAATATGGACATGGGACCCATGACACAAACAAATTCAAAACCTCTTTCAGAAACTAACACCTACACATATGTTCATCTCTCTTCTCTCATGTCTCTCTCCACCTCCCAAACCCTAATCACCAAAACCTCTATAAACCTTACTTTCTTCTTGTTCTTTGGCATAACTCCAGCCACCAAAAGGTTTCATCCACGAAAGTAATCACCAAGGTCCAAGGTAAGGCCAAGATTTCTCAAATCCTTTTTTTTTTCCATTTTCGCACTCCTTGCCCTAACTTGAAAAAATGAGGTATTTTGATGATTTATGGTTCAAAGCTTGTGGTTCTTGCTTCCAAACATTCCTCTGTATGATTCTTAACATTTTGGGTGATTAAAACAAGTGAAAAACTTGTTTTTATGGTGAAATAGGACTTAGAGAGAGGGAACTCGAAAATAGAGTTGTGTTTGGAGAAAAATGGTTTTAAACATTAAATCCATTGTATAATCAAGCTTTTGGAATGCTATTTCTTGTTTGAAACTTGTATTTAATTACCCAAAAGTGAAAGGAAATGTTTGATTTGGAATGGAAATGAAAGGGGAATGTTTGTAAGCAATGGAGAAAAGAAAGCTTGATGTTTTTCAGCTTTCTACAAAAGTGGGCACTGCAACGCCATGAATGGGCACTACAATGCCATGAATAGGCACTCCAGCAATGGCATACAGTGGGCACCTTGCATTTTATGTGTTTGGGCACTGTAGTGATGGGATTTTCACTACACTGGCCGTGAGCTTCTTCCAGTCAAATTTAAACATGTTTTTGCATTCTTTTCATGTAGGAATTGATAATGGTTATATCTAAATCATGTTGAGACACCTCCTCTTTGTTCAAACTTCAAGAAACGGTAAATTAGGTTGGAGATAAGGTAAGTAGCTAACCCTGTCTACATGCTTGTGAAGCTATTGATGTGATGCATTAGTTACTTGATGTATGAGAAACGGTAAGACCTAAAAAGGTAATGTGGGAAAAATCCAATTTTGGAAATGTTGAAATTGTCCTAACATAAGATTATGCGAATAGGATAAGTAACTCGAAATGTCATGTATGTGTTGCTTGATGTAAATCCATATGATGGATATTTGCCGAGAGTATAACTGGCTTATGAAAAAGTTGTCAAGGGACCTGGTATGATTGGGTGCCCACAAAATCATGTATGTATGAATTGTTGGATTGACTAGAAGTGTACTTATAGAATAATACCTCACGGGGGATGTCGGAAATAATGGTAGGATTATGTGTGGTAACATATGGATTAGAAAAGAACCCCACATGAGTGATGTTGCTATTAGCAATGTGAACACTTGTTGCTTATGAAAGGATGTTAAGCCTTGTATATTTAGTATTGTGAAATGAGAATTTGTGTGTGTAAGTGACTTAGATATTTGTTACTCAAGTAATAAGAAGAATCCGAGAGCGTATATACACAACCATACATAGTATTATGGGTGCATTGATGCATGAGTTTAAATTATTCATATGTATATATATTGGGCAACTCGAAAGTTGTTGCAAGGCAGTGGGGAAGGGGTTTGGAAACAAGTATTTTATGTCTTGGGTGTTTGGGCTATAGGAAGGTATTAACCATGCTAAAGGATGTGTTTTCATTTTGTAGTTTCCTAATGATAATGACTTACAAAATATTGTTGTGACGATGTGGTGTGGAATAATGGACCTTGGTCTATGGGGACGAAG
The DNA here is from genome assembly GCA_037074585.1 of Biancaea sappan. Classification (NCBI taxonomy): domain Eukaryota; kingdom Viridiplantae; phylum Streptophyta; class Magnoliopsida; order Fabales; family Fabaceae; genus Biancaea; species Biancaea sappan. The sequence continues at coordinate 69,101,018 of CM073490.1, forward strand.
ACCCATGTGACGAGACTCTTGAGTGATGAATCTGTGGGGACTAAGACCCATGTCGATGAAACTCTTGAGCAATGAATCCATGGAAATGCATACCTATGTTGTAATACCCAAGAAAAAATAAAATATAAATATTTGTTTACAAACTACTGTTACTATTTCAGTATACGATACTATTCACCCGTATAATACTATTTACATATACGATACTATTCATTTATACAATCGAAATGTCAAGTATTAGATGTGGTTTGGTCATAAGAGAAAACTTGAAAGAAGTTCGTGGGAGAAAATGACGTTTTATGTGTAAAAATACGCTCAGGGACTAAATTGAAAAGACTGATTTGAAAAGAAATTTAAAGATTTAAGAGAAAGGATAGTTTTCTCTTTAAGTTTCTAATAGTAAATAAAAGAAAAAAATTTTCAGCGTTGCCACGATTTGTACAGTAACTGCATTATTAGAAATGTCATTTTCATAAATAGTAAATTGAATATTTTATTAACGCATAGTATCAAATAGTACCCTTGACTTTTGCTATAAATAGGCCCTTCCATTTCACTTCTAAACTCACACTTTCAACTTCTCTTCTTCTCTCCTTAAGTTTCTCTTACTCCAATGTTAGGCTTATGAGATTTTGGGCCTTTCCTTTTCAGCTTAGGTAAGAATACTATGCCCTTTCTATGTTTTTCAAATTTTAGAAGTTAATTTCTTAAGTATGCTCTGTGGTTGCGGTTTTGGCCGATCTTCCACATCAGAAAAACTGTCCTTAGCTGTTTATATGTTATTTTGATTCTCTGATTACCGAAATAGAATGTAAACTGTGAAGAATACATGTCTAGAAAAGTTCTAGCTAAGGAAAGACCTGGTTTTTAAGTGTGTCCAGTGTGACCCTCCACTCTTTCCTGGGAACTTACCTGGTGTACTCTTTTATAGATTGTATTCTCTATTTCTGGTATAAATAGTACCCATACGTATGAATAGTAACTATATGAATAGTAACAGTACATATGAATAGTATCCATACATAAAAATAGTATTCATACGTATGAATAGTGACTGTATGTATGAATATTATCCGTATATATAAATAATATCCGTACATATGAATAGTGACCGTATATATGAATAGTGACCGTATATATGAATAGTACCATATGTATGAACAGTATCTGTATGAAAACAATCCTAACTTGTTTTCTCTAATCTTTCATGAAAATCTCCGTAGCGGAATACTGAAATTCATCTGTGTACTATTGTCTGTAACGACTTAGAGAAGCGATATTCGTACGGAATCCAGGTGAGTGAAACGACCCCGTTTTAATAAAGTTTTAGCATTACTAGTGATAAAAAGTATGTCGTAGGACACTCCCAAGATTCATAGGGGGAAATTGGATTCAGAATGACGAATCTAAATGAGATAATTAATCCATAAGTATGGATAAAATGAAATAAGTATCTTATGATGATGTGAAGTTTGAATGTTTTCAAAAACGGATTAATTGTTATCTTGATATGTGGTTTATAAATCTATAATATAGTTATATACTATACCTGTTATATGGATGAATATTATATTGAGCTTCTGATTATGATATGAAATGCTATTGATTGTGATTGAGCGGGACAGTACCCCCTCTTACGGCAAGGCGGAAAACCCGGTTGACAGGGTGTCTTGACCAATGAGTGTGGAGACAACGATTCCCTCAGTAAGGATATAGCCCGGATTGGTGATAAATCTGTGAGGCGCCCTAGTTAAGAGGATGAGGTTGTGCGTCATGGCGAAAATATACATAATTGGTGAGCCGGCCTGTGTGCGCTCTCCGGGATATATTGCCATTGACGAGTACTAGTAACGTTTGTTGAATTGGATGAATTTTTATCTTCTTGTATGTAAAAGGATGATGTTGTGCGTCATGGAGGAAATATACATAATTGGTGAGCCGGCCTGTGTGCGCTCTCCGGGATATATTGCCATTGATGAGTACTAGTAACGTTTGTTGAATTGGATGAATTTTTATCTTCTTGTATGTAAAAGGATGATGTTGTGCGTCATGGCGGAAATATACATAATTGGTGAGCCGGCCTGTGTGCGCTCTCTGGGATATATTGCCATTGACGAGTACTAGTAACGTTTGTTGAATTGGATGAATTTTTATCTTCTGTCTATTGGTTGAGTATGAGCCTTTGGATATGCTTGCATGACTGGTAATGTATTTGAATTTTATTAACGCGAGGCCGATTCGCTCATTGAGTTTAAAAGCTCACACTGTTTGTACAACCTTTTTGTTCATATCAGGTTGCCAGCGAAGAATATCTGCTAGAGGAGTAGATCACTTTGGACCTTCCCGTTGTCGGGTAGACCCCTCTTTTGTTATAGATTATGTTGCTCTGTAATCGTCTAGAACATCTAGGTCAGGGGTTTGGTATTTGGCTTGTATTTCAGTACAATAATGTATTTTATGTTGAGGATCTATTATTATATGCAAATAATCTCTATGAATTTCAAATAAGAAAATTTGATATATTTTCTTCAGGAATGGTTATTTTGATAATATAGAGATAATGACTATACTTATGGGTAGAATTTATCGAAAGGCTTACAGTGATGGGATATTCATCATTGTGCCGGTCATGTGCCCAGAAAATGGGTCGTGACATATGAGGATGAGACTTGTAAGTGATTGGTCCATGAGAAAGAAGACCCATGAGATGGAACTCTTGGTGATGGCTCTAGGGGGATGTAAACTCACATAGATGTAACTTTTGAGTAGTGAATCCATGTGAATGTAAGTCTTGTGGATGAGCTTGCTTGATTATGATTTTGATCGAGATTATTATATATGTTATGAATGGTATATGTTTATGTTTATGGTTGGCTATCTCATGGGGGACGTAGACCCATATGGATAGGATTTCATGGATGAATGTTCTATGGGGAAAAAGATCCATGCAATAGGACTCTTGAGTGATGAATCCATGGAGATGAATAACCATGCAGATGAAACTATTGAGTGGTGAACCCATGAGAATATAGACCCTTGTGGATGAGACTTGTGAACGATTGGTTCATGGGAACGAAGACCTATGTGGTGAAACACTTGGGTGATGAATCCATGGTGATGAAGACCCATGTAGATGAAGCCCTCGAGTAGAGACATCATGAAAAGGTAGACTTATGTGAGGTGAATGTAATGTTTGTAAAATCTCAGATAAGCTTGTTTGACTTTGGGTGTGAACTATGATTGTTGTAAATGTTGTGCTTGGTCTGGGATATGGTTGGTATGAAATGCCTGATGAGTTATGGGCATCAGGAGTGCTGTCATTGTGTAGATCCAAGCAAAGGTGTTATGGCCTGTGGGGTCCCTGGATTTGGAAATAGGGTGAGGAGTATGATTTAATTGTTCTATTGCAATCGTAGGGTCATGAGTGCATTTGTATGTTCATCTATACATATGTGTATGAGCTTAGATGGGATTCCTCTTGAATTCTATATGTGCTTACCAGAATTCATGCATGTATACGAATGTCAATGGCAATTTCATGATGTGTTTCATATGTGTTTTTGCAGTGTTACCTACTTACTGAGTTTTCCAAACTCACATTTTCTGTGGTTAACATTTTCAGGTCTTGCAGTTGGAGTTAAGGAGGATATGTTAGTGGAGTGGCAGACTCTACAAGATGATATTCAGAGAGAAGAGTTGGTGCATTTTGCACTTTACTAGTTGTTAAGTTATTGTACGATGTATGTGTCAATGTTGTTGAAGAAACCAATTGATTATACAATTAAATGATTTTCCAGAAAATTCATTTCATTTCCTTATCTATGTGCATGAATTAAGTTGTATTCGTATGTGATCAAGTTAGACTTAAGAGTCCTGGGGGAAGCTTCTCCCTAGATTCTGTGATGGTCACGTGCCTAGGCTTTGGGGTGACACATACATAAGAACACATTTAAAATACAAAATCAAGCATTTTATTACATCAGAAATTGAATTCCAACAACTTTTCTAACATTAGTTGAACTTAAACATTAAATCCTAGCAATATATTATTCAAGCAGAAATCTATGTTAAATAGGAGGGGTAGTTCTCCATTGCTATAAAGCATGAGCATTGTGTTTGAAAATTTGGAAATTTTAAGTTTTATTATGAAGGGTAGCTCACCATATGTGTAATATCAGTAAATTTCATGCTAACATTTATGTTGTTGCTTACCTATATGTGAATGTGTGTATGTGTGGACCATTTAGAAATTAATGAATAATTGATTTATGTGTTCAATTGAGAAATAATATGTTAGAAATGAGTGTTTATAACATTCTCATGGGTGGTTGATGTGAAATGCTTGATAAGGAAGTTGGTTTGTGCAAACTGAGCCCTATTTAGAGACCATAATGAATGAAATGTGAAACTCTTTTGTTTATGTGTAAATGTTGTTGACCCTAAGGCTATATGCCATAAGTTTTGATGATGACAAATGTATTTGAATAGTAGCATTGATATATATAAAGATTAATTATCATATATATGCTACAAGTACTTAAGCATGATTATGTTATTTAATATGTATGTTGCATATATTGAATCATGCTATTAAACTAACCATTGGGTTTGCAAGTAAGATATATTTTATAGGTTGGTTCAAAACAAGAAGAGTGAGCATTGTATTGAAGAACAAGGAAAAGCAATATCATACTTCACTCAAGGAAAACAACATGCAAGGATGAAGCTCCAAGAAATGAAGAATTAGAAGATTTGAAGTCTTGGAAGCTTGGATGCATCAAGATAGCCTATGTGTTTACATTAGGTATATTTTATATAGGCTAGTATACTTGTGCAACTCAATGATTTAGATTTGCATACATTGGCTCAATTATTTTGAACAAAAAGATAGTGAGATATGAAATTTTACAAAAATTAGTTTTTGACCTTTGGTCACTCTTTATATCATATCTCATAAACAAAAAATTATTTTTTCAAGTATCTTAATCTCATTTGATAGTAGACTCAAAGATCTTTCCAAAGGTATATTATTTATTGAAAACGGAGTCCAAATGAGAAATATATGACTATTTAAAATATAGTTTGAAAAACTGAAAGTTGATTATTCTGTTCTGACCTATAGTCAGTATTTTGATTATATCTTTTAAAAGAAAAATAATTTTTGAGTAAAACTTGGCTTATTTGAAACTAGACTCCAAGAGCTTTCCAACGGTATATTATTTGTTTAAAACGGAGTTCAAATGAGGGAGTCATGAATTTTTAAAGAAAGCTCAAAATCTGGACTGCACTATAAGTGCTGTAACGGCTAGTTTTGTAAAATCTTATATATATGACCTTAGATACACGATTTTGAGGAAGAACAAAGTCCTACAATGTGATATTAACTTCTTCTATCATCTTTGAGAGAAAGGAAAATATTCTTGAGCCAAATCTTGCATATTCTCTATCATTAGAGTTATTAGAGCTTCATTTGTTTTCATCTACTCTTTAGAGAGAGTTTCTTTGTATTGTTGATTTTGATCAACACATATATTATTCTGAGTTGAGGTTCGCAAGTACCGGTGTTGGAAGAACTTGCTTTGGGTTGAGGAGGAGCCCGGATTCATAAATTCTCCATTGTGGTTTCGCAAATACCCGGATCGAATTTGCGTAGTTGTAGTGGTTTGCAAGTACCCGGATTAAACTTGCAATTATAGTGGAAATACTCAAGTGGTCTCTTGAGGACTGGATGTAGGCTTGGATTAGCCGAACCAGTATAAATCTCCGAGTTTGCTTTCTCTATCCCTTACTCTTTAATTTGTGCATATTGATATCTATTCTTTAATTCCTTGATCTTTATAATTATTTATCTTGACAGCACATTGATTTTCTGTATTGTATTTATTATCCTAAGCATTGTACTTTTACAGAAAATCATTTTAACTTCCAATTAATTCTTGTGAAAAATTTATAAAACCCAATTCACCCCCCTCTTGGGTTCCAACCATTACTTTCAAATGTGATCAACCAGATGTATTGATTCTTGAAGAAATTGCTAAAGAAACTTTGGTTTTGAACTAATTTAAGTTTTGGGTTTGAATATGGAAATTTTGGAGTTAAGATGAGATTTTCATGGTGGGATTTGTTTTTCTGACAAAATGTTGATTATTTAGATTGAAAACTCCGATTTTGATGTTGAAAAATCATCATTTGAACTTGGGTATGCCTAAGGTCCTTAGGAAGGTTAAAAAAAGAAAATTTTATATTATCTTGTTGTACCAAACCATTGCAACAAGTTTTCCCTTGGGTGCTATTGCCTTGTTAGCGCTGTAGCAACAGAGAGGCAGAGAAGTGCCTCCTTTCTTTGGACGCCAATGTTGCAGCGGTGGCTTGTTCCTTCTTCATTTTTTTTACTCTTCCTTTCCCTATTTTTCAAGGCTATACCTTTTGGCACCTTCCTCAAATCATTCACATCATCTTTTCCCTTACCGTAAGTAATAAAACGAGTAGATAGTAGCTTGGATTTGAGGTGAATGGATAACCTTACTCTTGAAATATGTTAAACTATTCTATTTCCACTTTATCATAAGAAATCTTAAAAAAATTTATGCTTGCTTAATTTGGAATTGTTGCAATATGCATTGTGGATGAGAATGTTGAGAATTTTGAACTTGTGTTTTACATCATGAAAGTTAGAATGAAATCTATGAATATTACTTGAACTTGAGTTGCATGTTGTGATCTTGTGACTTGTGATGATCATCTATGTGATTCTGGATGGACATGGCGGTGACCCCGTGAGGAACATATGAGAAAGGATGAAATGACATTAATAAAAAATGGAGCAATAAGGGTGGAGAAACTACAATAGAGAGATAAGGGTGGATACAGCTGGGGCTGTCTGTCATGACCCACTATACAAGCCTGTGACCTGCACAGTAATCACTTTTTTTGTTACTGTAAACCTTACCCTTTATGAACAACCCCTTTGTTATTTCGATAATTCAACACATACACAAGATAAGTCAAGAGGTTTAATTGTTCAATGCTGTAATATCCCAAGAATTTTTATGAATATTTAAAGTCTGATTTGAAGTTTAGTGAAAAATTTAATTATGTGGAAAATTTTCTTTTTGAATTAGTGAAGAAAATGTGGGAATAGAAATTTTTATTTTTAATTTAGGAAATTTTTACAAATTCTCAAGGACTAAAGTGAAAAGAAAAGAAAGTATAGAGGACTTTTGAGAAATGACCAAGTAGGAACCCGAGAAGAAGAATAGAGCTTATGGGAATGAATTATGAGTCCGGTACCGAAAAGATGATGGATTCGATGTTAAAGTGGAGTTTGAGATATTGAGAGGGACTAAAGTGAATAAGGAAATTTGTGGGGCACCGAGGATTTAGAAACACCTGAGGTGAGATTTTATGAATTTGCTTTTGCTAGTCTTGACTGAGGGTCAATTGCAGAGCAAGTGATAATTTCACCCCGGGCGAGTATATAGGTGGCCTCACCTATTTTTTATTCATTTTTCTCCTTTCCTCTCTCTCTCTCTTCACTTTCTCTCCTCTCCTTCTCTCTTCCTTCTCTCTAATTTATCTCTCTACACTCCAACTCTACAACCGGGCTTTGGAGGGTGGATCTCGGGCTACGGGGCGAGCCTCTAGGAGCCAAGCAACATAGGGAAAGCAAGGAATCGAGGTAGAAATTTCTATTTCTTAAGCTTTTCTCTATTTTCTAGTTTTAAGAGTGTTTGAGGTAAAATCGAGATTCCGGCTTCGTTTCTCGATTAAAATTGGTGATTTTGGTGTTTAAATGCTCCTTAGACATTAAGGGTGAGATCCCATGGAAGAAATCATGAAAAACGGTGAACATTTGGCCAAATTTGGGCCAAAACCGAGAGAAATCACGAAGGGGTCGCGATCGTGGCGCCCAGGCGCCAAGGTGAGATGGGAAGAAGAAGGAATTGGCGCCCAGGCGCCACGTGTGGCGCCTAGGCGCCAGGCATGGGTGGCGCCCAGGCGCCAGGTGTACCGGAAAATTTTAGTTTATTTTTCAATCGGCCATAACTTCTTCATCCGAACTCCGTTTTGGGCAAACTTTATATTGCTGGAAAGCTCTTTAAGTCTAGTTTCCAATGATATAAGTTTCATTTGAATATTCATTACCAGTTAGGAGTTATGATTCGAGAAGTAAGTGAAGGTCGAGAGTAGTGGTAGGAAATTTCTCTATTTCGTAACTCTGATGGTTTTTGTCTGGTTACAATAGGAATGGTCAAAGTGCAAAGTGGGAGTGCCGAGAGCGTGAAATCCAGGTGAGTGGGTTAATACTTGATATGATTAAATATCTGTTATTGACTTTTTGCATCATAGTGGAAATATGTTGTATATCCAAGTTTGAAGAGGATGATGTGGAACGATGAGGCATAAACAAATGTGGAACGTGTCTGGTAATATATATAATTATATTTTCTTATTTTCCCATGAATGGAGGTTATATGATGGATTGTGAATGGCATGTGAACTGAGTTGAATAATTGTTCTATATTATGGGTTATGTTATATACATGCTATGTTGCTGGAACCACATTGATTATGTTGTGACTTGAATTGTAAATGACTGAGTTGTGTATGTGGCTCAAGATTATGATTGAGGATGTTTTTATATGTGATTGTGATTGTGTTTGACTGGAAAGGAAAGGCATGGTGATGCATCCCATGGAGAAATCTATGTGAAGCTATAAGGGTGGAGAATATAAATGGAGCGATAAGGGTGGATGCGGCGGGGGCTGCGGGCAACGATCCAGAGGTATTCTGGACGACCCGGTTGGTACGGGAATTGTGTGTGAAATTGATTTCATCGATTGCTGTTGTGAATTTTGAATTTTGTTGAAATGCATTTGATTCACTTGGATATTGTTGTGAAGTATTATGAATAATATTATATCATATGATGATCGATCTACGTATGATTGCTGCATGTTATCATTATGATGCATGATTTTTATTTTGTCATAGTATGGTGTTATCTACTCACTGGGCACGTGGTTTGCTCATACCCCTCTTATTGATATTTTTTTTCAGAGTTGACAGCTGAAGGTAAATATCGGAACAAGGAATTATGGATCCTTAGTCCATAATTACCTTTTTATTTGTTCAGGATAAAGGTATAATAGTTAAGTTTTATTCTAAGTTGTATAAATCTAGAAATCTCTGTAATCGGGTAGGTTCATTCAGTGATGTAATGTGAGTAATTGTAGTATGTATAGAGAACTCGTTTTGGTTGCATGAAAAAGAATTGTATGATTTTTAAGAGAAAGATAGGCTTACGGAGGTGAAATGAAATTCACTTTCCGTGCCGGTCACGTGCTCAAATTTTGGGACGTGACAAATGCATTCACATTAGCATTCAATTATGCACACGATTAGAGTAAGGGGGCTTCATACCTGAAATCCATGTTGCTCATAGATTATATTGACACATACAATACATAGTCACACAACACCCACACTAGGGAAGATTCATACTTGGTTTCCACGCCATTAATCACGTGAACTTATCCCATTTTATGCACACATCATACAATATTTCTCATTAAACCCAACAATAGCATGTTCATTTCCTTTAGTACAGCACATTATTCCAAAACATTGATCATTCAAACCACCATCTTTGAAACCTTATATACATTCAGATTTCTAATAAATTCATAGTTGTTCATAACATGGAAAGATTGGGAATTTTCCCCTCTTATGATCGTTAATAGTAAAATGGAAATTCCTTCTATAAGAACAAAAGAAATTCAAAGTACATTTGTTTTTGAAAGATTTTAAGATCAATGCTTTTCAAATTCAATCCTAACATCTCAGACCATCTAAGAGATTGAAATTTCTTTCACAACAAAATCATGAAAAATATACCAATTCTGTCCAAGGTTCCCACAACCCCGATAATGTAGTTCGAAATTACTAGATCATCCCCAGCACATTAGCCCATATCATCAATTCCATACATAAGCATATTCAAACTATCATACTTCAAGTTCTATACAAGTAATAATAATAAATGTTTTCAATCATCCCATAACAATTCCAATTTACTAAATCCAATAAAAAAACAATTAATTATGTATAGGGTAGTCCTTAACGGAACATATGGAATTTAAGGCACAAATTGTCTGAAACCAATCAATGTGGAAATAAAAGACACAAACTATCTCAATACTCCTCCCAAGTGTCCTAGATGACTACAGAGCAACCTAGGATTCAAAATTGAAAATACCGTAAGTCGACCCGACAACAGGAAGGTCACAACACAAGCCCTGCTACTCCTTGGGCTGGTGCTCCTCAACAACTGGATTTATAGAAAAAGGATAACAACAAGTGTGAGCTATAAAAACTTAGTGAATGGGATGGATTCACTATAACAAGATTCAAACATGTCAAATATCATAAAAAGTGCATGTCGGGCCAAATCTCAATACCAAAAGATGTAATAGGAAAATGTACCGTCTCAAAGGCATCCAAAAGCATTAAACCAATGATACTCGTTAGTGGTACTAGCCACTCTCCTTACCTACCCTAATGCATGAACACCCTACTGGTCAAGGCACCATCAAGAGTTAAACTCAACTGGCTACCCTCCTTAACGTCATCATGAGGGTTGTCTTCACTACTCACTGGTCAAGGCGCCGTCGAGAACCATGCTCACCTGGCCACCCTCTTTGACTTCGCCATGAGAGAGAGGTACCACTAATATTAACCAAGCAATATAATAATAGACATACATGCTATTCCAAAATCAACATACTGGAATCATGTCAATAAAGAACAATTCACAATCTCAACGTGTCTGGGCATAATTTAGCCATAAATTAACAACGATTTACTCTTCCCAACATGCCCAGGCATAATTTATCTTTAAATTAAATAGCAATATGTTGATTAAGCACTAACGCCCCTCATAGGGACTTAACTAAATTGAAATAAAAATTCTTACATGATAACTTAGTCAGTTTTTACGCTATATACCATAGGCTACACCTATTTCACTGTTATCTTTCCACCTAGAGACTTAACGATTATAGTATCAGGAAGACCACCCTACGTCACCCCTTATAATGTTCAACAATAAAACCAAGTTAAAATGGAGTCGATCCACTCACTTGGATTCTAGTGATGTCTTTATCGTCACCCAGAGAGAGAGAGAGAAGGTGCAAGGTTCCAAGATAAAATTATAATAATTTTAAAAAAAGGTCTGCGAAAAGAAATCAAAACCATGAAATTAGAAAACTTCTCATTTTTGCTTCTGACCTTTGGCTCTTGTTTTAGTTATATCGCCCAATTGGTAAGGAATTTCTTAACGAAACTTGTTCCACTAAAAACTAGACTTAAAGGACTTGTCATTTATATTTGTGTTTTTTAAAAACATAAACCGAATGAGGGATTTATGGCTGATTTAAATTTGGTGAAAACAAAAGCATGATAATTGTAAGATTTCTAGTTCTTACCTTTGTTTCTGTGAGATTTTCCACCATCAGGAAAGTCCATTGGAGATGTATTGCGTGAGGCTTATGTGAGAAAGTGTGGTGTCTAGGGTTATTGTGTGTTTGAGAGACATGGATGGCTAGGCTCCCTAGTGTTTGAGTGTGTGTTACATCCTCGAGTGAGAGAGAAAGGAGGAAGGTCTAGGATTCTTTTCTTTGTATACGTCTAGGTGTGTAGAGAGAGAAGGTGCGGTAGCTAGGGTAGAGAAAAGCTGTGAGTTTGGCCAAGTGGTGTGTTATTTTTGTGTGAGCTTTGCTTTTTGTGTTAGTCATGTAGTGTTTATGTAATCTTTATTTAGGTTTAATCTAGGTTAAATCTTTTTAGAGAGATTTTAATTTGATTTGATTTATTCATTCTATTTAATTTTAAATTTGAGTTTGAATTAGATGTTGTATCTTAGTTATCTTAGCTTTGTTTAATTCAAAATTTAAGTAGATATTCACGCCTAGCTCTAGGTTAAATTAATTCATTTATCCCTAGAAGCTTTAAATTTAATTCTTTTATTTCTTTACTTATTATTTTATTTTATTTTACTTAAATTATATTTAACTAAGGGAATTCTTTTCTTAATTTTTCCTACATTTAGTTTTTCTTGAATTTTAAACCTTTAATTTACCTTTAAAGCCTCATCTTATTCTTATTAATTTAATCTCTATCTAGTGGTATCATTTTGAACAATTTCATCCAACCCCAACTAAGTTTTATTTTTCAATTTAGTCCCTCACTTTTATTTTTTGTTTTAGTCTCTCATTAGCCCAAACCACATTTCACATGTAAGATCATATTATATAGCATCTATCATACCACACAATTCATGCAAACTGAATATGTAACCCCTACTTTTAACTAGCACATACAAACAAGATTATGAAATTCACATAGGCACATTGAAAAATTAAATAGACATGAAAATTTTAACCACGACTATCACAATATTACCCTTTTAGGAAATTCAGTCCTCCAAATTTTTGTTACCTTTAGTCTTGAACAAATGCGGGTATCCTTCTATTTACAAAAAAATCTTACACATGCTTGAGCTCCCGCTTCCTCACGATGCCGTAATACTGAGGGTATTACACTATAGGCAACAAACACGGTATTATGGATATCCCAGTTGGTCTGGCAATTTCTTGATTGTCTGAACTTGTTCGACTTGCAATGTATGTTGACTCATATATCATGATGACTTGACAGTTCTTATTCAATGATCATATATTCATTTATGAGTTTGATGAGAATTTATTTTTAAGTATAGTTATTTGCCCACTGAGTTTATACTCACCCTTTCTTTTATATAACCATTTTAGAGCCTACATTAGGAAAGGAGCCTCTACTTGTTGAGTAGGGAAGTTCTTGCAGTCAAAACCTCCTTTTATTATAGGGTTGGTTTCTTTTGTATAAACTCTTCTTTTGGTCTGAATCTAGAATCACTTTATGGTCATAGATGATGTGTAGGTTGATTGTATTTGTTGTGTTAACATGACTATTAAGGACAAAATTATTTTGATTCTTTTGTAACCCATGTTTCTAGATATTCCCAATCTTTGAATATTGCTTGTTGTTGGAATACTTGGAAACATGGTAAAGGTTGTTGGAAATGAACTTGTGTAAACTCATGCTTATGAATGAATGATTGTTTCATTTTACACATTTTAGAATTGATGTTTTCAATTTTATCTATTATGGTTGTTTAGGTTTTGCTTAGGTTTATAATAAATGGGGTTATCCCCACTTGTCACATGCCCAAGTTGGGGCGTGACAATGTATGATGAAGCCCAACTTATCTTATGTTTGGTTCTAACAACCCAATTTATAACCTGATTGCTAGAAGATGTTATATTTTACCTCAATGAATTGGTAACTTATATTTGTACTTGAATGTTATGTTGTTGAGGTTCAATGTTATGCTGCTGGAATTTAATGAAATGGAATTCAATGTTATATTGTTGGATGTTATAAATGGTAACTTCAACTAATTTTAGAAATGCTGCTAGATTTGAAATTAGGAATGGTAGCTTAGATTTGTATTGCTAGGATCAATGAAATGGAAATTTGGACTACTTTTAGGAATGTTGCTACAGTTCAACAACATAGGCATGTTTTGTATTTTTGTAGCTTCCTACATGTTTTGCTTGAATTCTTATTCTTGTAGGCATAATATATTATGTGTATTAAAAACCTTTTAGTGTGGCTAATATACACATCAAAGAACCTTTTAGTATTTAGTGGAATTTTTTGAGGACTAAAAAGTGTAGTTTTAAAAAGTAAAGTTTTTAAACCTTTTAGCGATCAATTAGTCTATTTTGACTTATATATATATATATATATATATATATATATATATTGGGGTCTGTGTGTAACATTTCAGGTTTTGAGACAACCTATCGTGGAACCTCAGAAATAAAGGTGGGAATTAAATTGTAATTTTGGAAACTATTGAGGACTAAGTTATAATTCGTAAAGTTTTTTAAGGACCTAGTTGAAAATTTTTATAAAGATGTGTGTAAAATTTTAATTTTTTGGAAAAAGATAAGACTAAGAGGGGTAGTAGAATAAATTATGTGACTCGTGGATGTGATTTGGGATTTTCACAAAATTCTTGAGGGCTTGAGTGAATTAATAATTTTAGAAGGAGTGGCCCTTTGTAAATTGAGCTAAGAAGATACACATGTGGCAATTGGAGAGCATGACACATGTTCCCATGCTCACCACAAGTTGAATTACAAGTTTCTAAAGGAAGCCACGACCAAATCCATACATTGGGTCTTCATTTCACACACATGAGAGACATAAAACGGGCAAGAGAGGAAGAGAGAGGCTTTGTGTGGTGGCTACCACTTTGCTGTTGATCAAGCACCCCCTTCCTTCCACCTTCTTCCCTTATTTTCCTTCAAACTCCCTTGCTACCTGAATGAAGAACAAAGTTGCTAGAGAGAAAATGAGGGTGATCATGCGATGGAGGATGCCATCACTGCGCATCACCATGAGCACCTCCTCCCTTTGATTTCCCTACTGTACATTTCAAGGACAAAGTCATAGTAAGGAAAGGAAATGATGAGTAGGAATATGTTGTTGAAACTCATCATTTTCTGTCATCATTCAGCGTGAATACTTTCTCTCATGTCTCCTTTCTTCCTTCCCATCAAATCTTTCTATTGACTAAGGAGAATATTATTTGAGAGCTAGAGGAAGAGTAGAATGTAGAGCATTAGACCCGAAAGGTATATACTTAACCCAATATTCCATTTTTCTGAAATCAATATATGAGTATCAATTATGGATTAATAATGAGAGAAATTTTAGGAATAGAAAATTTAATACAATGAGATTAAACAATAGAAATGTCAGTCTAGGTCATGGGATGATAGGAGTAAAATTGAAGTGAGGAAAGCTGAAAGCAATTAAATAAATTCTTGATTCTTTGATCCTTCTTGTATGTGTGAATTGTTTTAACTAGATAATTGATGGGTGAGGGTTGTGTAATGCTGAGGTTGCTAATTGAAGATTTAAACTGATCTTAGCATGTATGTGTTGATTTTTACTAGCTTGTTTGGATGAACGAAGCCTATGTATAATGAATGGATTTTGTAAAGTTCTATGATTGTTGAATGGTGATTTTGGAATGATTTTAGTTATTGGGAAGCCAACTTTGGTCGAGTGTGATAAGTAATGAATTTTATTATTTATGTGAATTTTGGGTAGGTATTGAGGAATGAATTTGAACATGAAATCATGGCTTGGGTATAAGAAACAAAGTGGATTATGTAAATTTCCATTTTGTTTTTGTTTGCTTTGGGATGAATGACATTGTAGGAGTTTGAGGTGTTGAGTAAATGATTTAGAAATGAATTAGGATGTTGGGAGGGGTTCATCAGTGTCACATCCAGGTTTTCGTGGTCTATATATTTTTTTTTATGTGCAATTTTGCATGATCCTTGTATTACTTAAATTTTTGAGTTTATGATTATTATTTGAAAGATATGATGTTTTTTAATTAAAATATTGTTAAGTGTGGGGGATATTGACTTTTGGGAAGTAAGGGTCAAAGCACATAGAGGGAATTTCTTTTCTTGTTCAAACACTTCATTCTCCACTCCCTCTATGGTTGCCAGCACCCTTTCTCCTAGAACTCTCCATCTTCTCTTCTTCCAGGCTACTTGGTGGTGATATCTTTTCATTTCTTTTGTGAAGCTTCAAGTCTTGTAAGTGTTTCTTCCCATCTTTTACTCACTTTTTCACAACTCAAGAACCCTAGGTGGGGAATGTGGGATTTTCTGAAAATGAGAGTTTCAGTAGCTTTAAACTCTTCCCTTGTTATTATTCAAACCTTGAAGAATGTTTTTATGAAAGAGATTGCTAAGGAATCATGCTTTTGGGGGAACTTTTACAAAATTAGAATATTTGGGAAATTTTGGTTGTAAATGCATGTGTGGTGTTGACTTTAGTCTGATTGTGTATTTTATGTTGATTGGTGAATATTGGGATGTGTATGCATCATGGTTGAGTTGGGTTTTGAGATGGAATGGTTTTAGGATGGAATTGCAAAGTTGAGTGAGCTAGTTTTCATAATCTGTTGGCAGCCAATCAACTGTGGTGGGGATATAAGTCAACTGGCTGACTCTAGTGCATTGCCTAGTTTAGGCAGTAACGCACCGTCTAACCGGTGTTCAACCACTAGTCGATTGGATACCTTCTGGTTTGAGTGGAATTCTTGGCTAGGCATAACGGTCAACTATCATAGTGCCACCAGTCAACCGATTGCTCTCTATTTGGTCACCCAAAATTTTATTTAGAAATGTATTAGTAGATTGGTAAGGATCAAGCAATCGACCAGCTTCTCACTATTAGGATTAGCTAAGTTGAGCCAGTCGACTACTAGGATGAGGGCAGTTGACCAGATGCCTCTGGCCAATGTTTCAGAGTTCTAATTTGATTCTCCTCTTTCTTGTGGTTAATGAATAGGGAATCAACTTTAGAATCGCGAGACTTCATTTCTTTCTGAGTTATCGCGCATACGGTAAAGTATAGCTAGGAAACAAGGTGATTGAGACAACCCTATATTTTATAAAGGAATTATGTATATAATCCTAATAAGATTCAAGAGTAGTAAATAATCATTAAGTCAGTAAGCCTGTCTCTTGATTTACTAAGGTGGTAGTTTCCAATAGGAACACAAGATGTAATATTGTTGTGTGTTGTGGTAATTATGGTGGTATAGTTATGCGGTAATCTTAATGAGTGTTGGGTTGTATTGAGCCGAGGTGTGGCAATTATTATATTATATAGTACCAAAGTGTGCTACACGCCATGACTAAAATTGTGTTGTGGTGTAGCACTTAATACATTTACTTTGTGCCGTAGTATGGCACTCAATTGTTTACCTCTTTCATGCCATGAGTGAATGGTCATTTGATTAATTATGAAATTGAAAGATTCCTTGATTTATTCCATTTTATGAAATGTTTATGTTTTGGTGTTGTTGCTCGCTGAGTATTAATTACTCACACTCTTACTCTTGGGTCTTTCAGAGTCAGTAGCCGAAGCAGGTGACACATGCGTAGAGTAGTGAGCCCCCATGACATCCAACCCTCTTTTGAATCCTTGGTTTGGTCTTTTTCTTTAAACTTGGTAATTCATTTTGAAATCTCTAGAAGTTGCTCTATGATTACGTAGGATAACCTAAGGCTTTTTGTATGTATTTTGGAACATGATCTAGGGATTAGATATTCTTTTGAGAACGAGAGATGGGATGCCATCTATTCTGTTGTATGACCTATAAAGTTCTATGAATGAAAATGAATTAACATTTATATCATTGTGTCATGCAAGTTATGTATTTCTACTTATATTATGAAAAAAGGGTTATTATGGTTATGTTATGCTTGTTGAGTTCATTGTCAGGTCAGGCTTATGATGTATGGGTGGCCTCACCACTGTGCTGGTCACATGTCGTGTTTTAGGGATGTGACAATCAAAGAGAAAACTTGAAATAGAGTAGAAGGAAAAATTGAATAACTTGAATACAAGAACATGTTAACCTTGGGCCTTTCTACAAATTTATGATTTTCCTTTTGTTTCAATAAATAAGTGAGCTTGAGTGTTATGGTATGAGCGTTGTATATGGTATATTTGTTAGAATAAAGGGTTGGATTACTTTCCCTATGCAACAGAGGAATTGAAAGAAATAAATAATAAACTTGAATTAGTTTAGTGAAGTTAGCTCTGAGTTGATGTAGTATTTTGATCTTGCTTATCTCCTTTTTCAGTGGTTGTTTTAATTTATCAAGGCATGTTGGAACTTTTCCTTTATTGGAAGGAAGTTAGGAGTCCTATTGCTATGCTTAAATTCCATTTCAAGTGAGCAGCTAGCCTACTCTCAAACTGTTTCTAAAACTTTTCACTACATGATAAACATGTTGTGTGAATGTGATGATAGAGATGGACCTTGGTGCATAGTTTGTAAAACAATAATATATGTTAATGAACTTCTCGATGATCAAGATCTCTAAGATAGGAATTTTAGGGTAACGAGTATAAATAACATGGGTTAAACAAAAATGGTTCGTGTGTAGTATACAAACTACTGCATGTAACTGATGAATTATGGCTTGTTCACATTAATATCTAATGTGCTTGACCTTCTTGACTTGCTTGAAAGGGATATATTTGAATGTTGCAAAGCTTGTGATGCTATGTGAACACCACAAGTTGAGACCCAAAAAAGGGGTGGAAAAATATGTATATGTGTGTGTGTATATATATATCTATATAACCATTTTATAAAAATGCCTATGATGAAAGGTGTGTATGTGTTTCCATGCTTAGTAACTACTTGAGTGGTGTGTGAGTAGAACATGTACATGCACACACACACACACACATAAATGCCTATACAACTTCATGGATTGTGAATTAAGAAGATGTGCAGGTATATATGTGCGTGTACCAATCACATAAATTATGTATGAAGAATATGTATATACATAGACACACACAAACCTTCCAGGCTAATGATTGAGGAACCCAATATATACTATATATATACATACATACATACATACATATATGTATGAAAATGTGTAAATTGAAAGGAATTTCATAACACCAATCATTGTGATTAATGGTAGTTAAATTCATACTATGTGTACTTGATGAAAATGTGTTGTACTGAGATTATTAGATATTAATGCTAAGAGTTGTGCCTAAATTGTGATGGATGTGAGGAACATGTTGTATGTTTGATGAACAATGTGGTGTGAATATGGATGTGAAATGGTATAGTAAGTTTCAGATTGCATGATTGAATTGTTGTGTGGATCTAGTTATGGTTGCGGCTTATGTTTATACTGTTGCGACACGATTTGGTATACATTTGGATGTAATTGTTGCATGTATGCAATTGTGTTTGTGCTTGGACAGAATAGAAAGTCATGGCGGTGCACCCCATGGAGATATATACACATAGAGCCATGAGGGTGGAGACATATAAATAGAGAGATAAGGGTGGATACAGCAGGGGAAGTCACGGGCAATGATCCATTGGTACCATGGACAACCTGGATGTGGTAGGTATGTTTGAGATTTGATTGCTAGTTGCCTGCATTACATGATTTGAATGTGAATGACTTGGCTTTGCACTTTATAGCTTATGTGGTATTGGTTTGTGAATTTGTCAACTTCAATATTTTAGTTGCTTCGGTTGTGATCGCATAGAAGCTCATATATGCATACATGTATAGATATATTTGACACATCTACCTATTTTCACTTATGTGCATTCTTGTTGGATGATTACTTAAGGCACGCTGAAAGAAACAATGTGATGTGCAGGTATGGTCAATGCATCTAAGGATAATTTCTCTTTGATCATTTATATGTGCCATGGTAATCAATATTGCATGTATCGTGGGATCCATATCTTGATACGACACAAAATCTTAGCAGAAAGATACAGATTGTATAGTGAATCTGTTTTGAACCAGAATCATACCCAGAATCGCGAATATGGTCCCTGAATTGTGTGAATCACAATTGAGAATGAATCACACGATATACATTCCTGCAATAGCTTATGGATCGTCTTCCGAGTTGCGTGACCTGGTTTTGAAAATTGCTAAGAACACGACATTTGTGCAAATATTTTCCCTTAAATAGGACAAAGAGTGCCAAAAATGATCCTTCCCAATAATCCAAGGCAGAAACGCAAGAGAAAACACCTAGGTCAATGCCTTTTCTGTCCCCACTGCAGTACTACCTCTTCCATTATGCATGCGTCTGCCTCCCACACAGGCACATTCACTGATACTTTTCTATTTTCTTTTATATTTTGTTCCCCTTTAGTGGCCCCCTTCTCACTTTTATATTCTCTTTTATATTCTGTTCCCCTTTGGTGGCCCTCCTCCCTTAGTAGTATATTAAATTTTTATTGGAGTAATGGATCAAACAAAGAAGAAAAAAGAGGTTGATATTACATGGAACCATTGTGAGTGTGTTCCATCTAATAGGCTTTTAATTAAGTGCAAGTATTGTTCACATAATTGTTGGGGTGGTGTTGCAGGGACAAAGCATTATTTTGCTTGGACTAAAGTGAATGTTAGCTCATGTCCATTTATCTCCGATAAAGTTAAAGAGATATTTTTGAAGCTCTTAGAAGACAAAGATAAAGCCAAAGAGGCAAATAGTCAAGAATGCTTTGAAGGAGTGGGCACCCAAGATAATACAAAAAAAGGAACAAAACTATTATAGCATTAGACAATGAATGAGGTGCTTAAAGATAGAGAGTTGCTGATTCAAGACATTTGCAATTGCATCTATGGCAATGCTTTGCCATTTAATTTGGTAAGAAGTTCCTTGTTTGTCCAAATGCTAAAATCTATTGGTGAATATGGAAGGGATTTAAAACCTCATACTTTTCATAAGGTGAGAGTCTCTTACTTGAAAAAGGCAGTTGACAACATTCAAGCAATTTTAGAGAAATACAAGATTGAATGGGAAAAATGGGGTTGCACTTTGATGTGTGATGGTTGAACTGATGAAAAAGGTAGGTTACTTACCAATTTTTTGGTTAATAATCCAAGTGGGATTGTTTTTTTAAAATCTTTTGACACCAATGATGTGATCAAGGATGCTAGGCAAATGTTTAATTTATTAGATTCCATGGTAGAAGAAATTGGGGAGGACAATGTAGTGCAAGTTGTGATAGATGGTGCTTCTAATCTTGTGGCTACTGGAAAAATGTTAGAGTAGAAGAGAACAAAATTATTTTGGTCCCCTTATGCAGCTCACTACCTTGACTTAATTCTTGAAGACATTGGGTAGCTTTTGGTATTTTTTAATACTATTACAAATGCCAAAAAAGTCACAACTTTCATTTATAGGCACACATGGGTCCTAAACTTATATAGAAAGCATTACAATGGAAGGGAATTAGCTAGACCAGTAGTCACAAGGTTTGTAATTGCTTTTCTCACCGTACAAAGTATAATGCTACAAAAGAATACATTTTGTTCTATGTTTGCTTCAGAGGAATAGGCTACTAGTAATTATGCTAGAAAAAATGAAGGTAAACAAGTGATGAATATTGTTTTATGTGATGTTAGATTTTGGCATCCAATATTGCTTGAAGTGTGTGACTCCAGTTGTGAAGGTTCTAAGGCTTGTAGATAGAGAGTCAAAACCTGCCATGCCATATATCTATGAAGCTATGGATAACAAATAGCTACAAATTTCAATAGCTGTGTACTGTCTTAATCCTAAGTAAGTAATTTCATTCTTTAAGGTTTGAGATCAAATCATATTATTTTGGTAATTCAAAATTTACTAATTCCTTATTTTATATTTTTATCAGGTTCCACTATGATAAAAACTTCAATGCGAATAATGATGTTTTATTTAGTTTATATGAGACCATTGAGAGAATGGTCCCGGATAAAAGGATCATATTTACTATTGATCAATAACTTGATAGATTCAAGACTGTCAAGGGACTTTTTGGAAGAAGCATGGCAATAGATACCAGGGATAAGAAGCAACTTGGTAAGTTTTACATTAATTTTCATGATTTTGAAAAGGCATGGGCAACATAGATATAGTTTTTTATTTTTATGTTGGCTTTTGTTTTTACAGCTCTTTGGTAGGTAAGTTATGGTGGAGAGGGCAAAGAGTTATAAAAAATAGCCATGATAGTTTTGACTCTCACTTGTGGTGCTATTGGATGTGAAAGAAATTGGAACATATTTGATCAAGTCCATACCAAGAGAAGAAATCGATTAGAGCAACAAAGATTAAATGCTATTGTCTTTATTAAATATAATCTTCAACTTGAGATGAGACACAAGTCCAGAGAGGAGAAAGGAGATACTTATGATCCTATATGCTTATCTGATATTGAATCAGATGATGAGTGGATTACAGAAAAAGAGAATCCTTGCTTACCAATTGATGCTTCATGGATGGATATACATGAGGCCTGTACTCTTGAAGAAGGAGCTCCAAGCAAGAAAAGGAAGAGAGGTATTTGTTTAAACTTAAGTAACATTTAACAATAGTACTATGTTGTCACTAATTTAGTTTTTTTTCTTTTACAGGTCCAAGAAACTTAAATGCCAAGGTTGATAAGGGAAAATCCATCTTAATAAGGGATGAGAATGAAATTAAAGAGATAGTTGGAGATGTCGAGGAGGAGGAAGAGAATTCAATGGTAGAAGATGAGGATGAATTAAGTGACATTGATCTTGGGGAATATGAATGAGATGAGACCACTCATCATTGTTTTGCCACCTACTTGATTTTATTTTTTTTATATATGACTTGAATTTTGGATTATTTTGAAGTTCATATATGATATATTAGCTTATTGTTTTTTTGCTTATGTTACTTATTTACTAAATAATGTCATATTTTTATTGGTCATGTATCTTACGATTCATAATAAGATTCGATTCATGATTCAAAAAATAAGTCTTTCAATTCACGATTCGAATCTCGATTTGATAACTATGATATGTGCATGTTGGAAAGTATGTAGTGCTAGTTTTTATAGAGTATAACTACTTGCTCATGGATTATGTGACTCACCCCATTATGTTAACAATTTTAGAACAGGTGATCGATGAAGATTTCCGCATGAAGAGTGGCAAAGCTATACTGCAAGACCCTGTTTGTCCCTGGGGTTGTCCCTTGTCTTGTTTATTTATGTTTTGATGACTCTAGATTAGTCTGATAGGTCTCCTACGAAATTGGGCTTATGTATGTCGGTCATGTATTTTGGCTTGAATATTGTACTTTCTGTGTTTATGATAGACTGGAATATGAAATGATTCACATGAGACAATGTTTAAACTAATGACGTTGGAATTATTGATGTATCGTATTTGGATGTGAAACTTTAATGAAAGTATTTATTTTATCTATATGAAATCAAGATATTTTTAAAAGAAATTATGAACTCTTGTTCAGTGTGATCTTTGCAAGTGTATGTATCAGGTTATGTGAATAGTGGGGTACTAAGGGTAGGCTAATAGAGGTGAAGTAGGGTTCACATTCGTCCCGATCATGTGCACTAGTTGGGATGTGACAAAAGTGGTATTAAAGCTGTCACATCCCAACTCGGTATGTGATCGGCACAGGGTGAGATTATCCTTGCTTCGTGAACCTATACTACAACGCTACAAACAAGGTATTCACAACATCAAGTATAAACCAACAATGAATTATGTTAACGATAATAACTATTTACATAATTAGTCTCGGTAAAGGTAAAATTTAATTTCCATTTCGTTCACTAAACCATAAAATATCATACAGAGAATATTTATTAAACCCAACATTAATTTCCCAAAAAAAAAGCCATAACCATAAACCCGTTACCAAAATTACATACATCCCTCCTAGGCAACCTACCTAGTCACAGAGTAACAACTAGAAGACCAAAAGGAATCAACATACTCCAATATGACAAAGAATCCACCCAGGGATCAAGAGTCGCTTGGCAAGTCAGAAACTTGCTACTCTTCAAGGGAATCACCTACCTCAACTATTGACATTGAAAATGCCCAAAAGTAAGATGGAGTGAGTATATCAATTACTTGAAAAATAATAATCAAATCAAAGATAGGCCATTGAAATCAAATACATAACTTTACCAAATAGATAATATTAACTCATAGAAATCAAATGCATAGCCTTGCCAAATTTATAATAAGCACAAATCCAACCAATTAAACACAATCATAAATACCATTCCAACCAATTAACCACAACCATAAATATAATTCCAATCAATTAACCACAACTATAAATGTCATCCCAATCAATTAATCGAAACCATATATCATTCCAATCCATTAATCACAACCATAAATACCATATAAGATGATATATATATATATATATACACAATTCATGTAAAAATAAATATATGACCTCATCCTTATGTCACCGAGATATAATAACCGCATCCTTATATCACCCAAGATATAGTAAAAGCCTCATCCTATGACCCCTCTTGGTTTAAGGCCAAATATATATATCCTATATATATACCTAAACTCCATCCTTATCCCTTTGGAATATCCCTCCAATCGATTCACCATACTGGAACCACCACAACCATATATCAACCACAGAATAAGGTACCAATAAAGAATTATTCATAGATATATGTGTAAAGTGCATTAAGGGTAAATAGACAAATGTTAAGGGAATAAGTACATCTAGACCTAGTGAAATCTTGGAGCTAATACATACTAACATTTGTGGTCCATTCCCTACAACTTCTTGGAATAGACAACAATATTTTATTAACTTCATTAATGGTTACTCTAGATATGGTTATATGTATCTGATTCATGAGAAGTCTCAAGCATTAGATGTGTTTAAGATTTTTAAAGTCGAAGTTGAAAATCAACTAGACAAGAAAATTATGGCAATCAAATCTACCATGGTGGTGAATTTTACGGTAGATATGATGGATTAGGTGAACAATATCCATGGGCTTTTTGACAAGTGTTTTGCTGAGTGTAGGATTGTACCTCAGTACACCATGTCGAGATGCCTAATCAAAATGATGTAGTTGAGAGATCAAACCGCACTCTTAAAGATATGATAAGAAGAACGATTAGTCGTTCTTCTTCACCATAATCACTTTGGGGAGAGGCATTGAAGACTGTAGTCTATATCCTTAACATGGTACTAAGTAAAGCAGTGTCAAAAACCCCATATGAGTTTTGGACATTCAAGGAACCTGTTATAAGGCACTTACATGTCTAGGGTTTTCCAGCTAAATTTAGGTATAAGCCTAATGCGAAGAAGTTAGATTCAAGAATAGTGAGTTGCTATTTTGTTTAGGGTATCCTGAAAGGCCAAATGGTTTTAAGTTTTATGACCTTTCGACTTGGTCCTTCTTTGATAGTAGGAATGCCAAGTTTATTGAGGATGTTCATTACAATGTGAGTGATTAGATGAGGGATATTGTGTTTGAGAAGGAATATGTTAGTATTCTTACTATATTCATGGGTACACTAGATCAGGTAATTTTCTTGAAATAGTTGAAGCTGTGAATTAGGGTGAACTAGAAAGTGCAATGGAAAGAGAGATGAGTCATATTCAAGATTAAGAGATTCAATCTCCTTAAACTGAAAACCTTAACAACCTTAAGCTGAAGTGTCATCATGAAGATCCTCAACAACCTTATGCTGAAGTGTCATTGTGGAGATCCACTAGAGATAGGAAAAGTGAATATACCTTAAGTTGAGTAGGATCAAATTTGTGATACTAGCCCAATATGTGGATGATGTTCTATTGACTAGTAATAATATGACATTTTTGCATGAAACCAAGTCCTTTTTGTCTAGTAAATTTGATATGAAAGATCTTGGTGAGGCATCCTTCATTCTAGGGATTTAGATCTATAGGGATTATACCATACACACATTGGGATTATCACAAAAGGCTTATATTGATAAAGTGTTGAGTTGCTTTGGCATGCAGAATTATGCACCAGGTGATACACCTATAGACAAAGGAGAGAAATTCAATTTGCTTTAATGTCTTAAGTTGGACATAGAAAAGAGGAAAATAGAGAAAATCTCATATGTTTCAATAGTAGGGAGTCTTATGTATGCACAAGTATGTACATGTTTAGATCTAGCGTACATAGTAGGAATGTTAGGCAGATACCAGAGTGACTAAGACATGGCTTAATGGAAAGCAACTAAATGGGTTATGAGGTACCTCCGAAGGACGAAGGATTACATACTCATTTACTGGAGAACAGATCAACCTGAAGTCACTGGATACTTCGATGTTGACTTTACGAGATGCATTGATTCTAAGAGATCAATGTCAGGCTATGTGTTCATGTTACCTGAAGGAGTTGTATCCTGGAAAAGTGTCAAACAGACACTTATATCTTCTTCAACCATGGAAGCTAAGTTTGTAGCCTATTATGAAACATATAACCAGGTGGTGAGGCTGAGGAATTTTACCACAACATTGTAGATTGTAGAAGGCATTAAGAGGCCTTTGAGAATGTTCTGTGACAGTAAGGTCGTCAAGTTATATTGTAAGAACAACGAGAGTTTGCCAAGTCTAAACATATAAACATTAAGTTTTTGATTATGAAGGAGAAAGTTCAAAGTCTCATTGTATCTATAGATCATGTTAGTACTTATGCTATGATTGTGGATCTGCTAACTAAAGGTTTATCACCTAGAGTGTTTCATGAGCATATGGCTCATATGAGTGTGGTGAAACCTTTAAATGATTGAGTCTATATTTAGTTTGTTATCTCTTAGAGACAACTTTATTGAATATCCATTTGTTAACATTTTAGTATATGAATTGATGTTATTCATATATATATATATATATATATATATATATATATATATATATATATTGTGTGTGTGTATTGAGTACTCTGAACATAAGTAATTGTTTTTTCTTGCGGTTTTACACAAGCAGTTTAGCATAAAGTTGAGAAAGTGTAGGAACTAATTGAAAATATGTATAAATAAATATCATTTGCATGTAATTTTCATGTAACACATCCAAACTAGATCTATGTCATTAAATGTATTAGTATTGTGATTATTGTTGGGTTTAGTTTTAATATTACTAGTTACAAAAGCCTCTTTGATTTTGTGCTAATATGATTAATGGACTAGATTGTTATAATATATAATTAGATAACAGGTTGTGCACACTAAATTTATATATATGTATAATAAATACATATACAATTTTCAAAACCATATGTAATCCAAATGGAAGAATTGTTAGTACAAATTTATATATATATATATATATATATATATATATATATATATATATTAAGTACTAACAATTTTATTAGAGTGAACTTACATATTAATTATTGTATTTGTACATATATTGAGACATATGTTGCTATCTGTAAAAAAGGTCAACTCATTGAGCTTAATAAATTTGTTCTAGTTTTCAATGTTATAAGAATTTGATTTTTAAATTTTGAAAAAGTCTATAAATATGTAATTGTGTGACCTAATATCTATCACACAAAACATAATTTGTAAAAAACTACTTTTACTAATCTTAAAGAGCTTAGCCTTTGAAAATTAATTATTATAAATTACGGTATGCTCTTTTCTATGATTTTTTAAAGTTAATATTATTATTATTATCGTCAGTTTATCTATCAATATCATATAATAATCAAATCATGATCAAAATAAATTATTTGTGACTTGATTAAATTCCACATTTGAAATTCATCATGAATATTTGATTTGTTTGTGATTATAATTTGTGTTATAACATACTTCCGGTAAGATCATTGATTTTTCCAAATTAAATAAAAGAAAAAAAAAGGAAAATTTACATATAAAAGAAAACCATATAATTTACATTTTGACAAATAATAGTAAAAATAGCAATTACAGGGGATAAAAATATGAAAAGCTAAGTTGTTAGTTACTTTAAGCAACTTGGTTTGCTTCAAGGTTCAATTTGGTAATGATAGACATAATGAGGAGGGGAGGGTGGGCGATAATTATAAGCATGTGGTGGCGATGTTGGGTGGTCATTATAATAGGGAGGAGAAGGTTGATGAAGATGATGAGGGGAGGGAGAACTGAGCTCGCTTAATGGAGAAGTAGCTACATGGGTTTGCTGTTTATCCACTCTCACTTCAACCACCTCCTCTTCTACCTCAAATGACTGGAATATGGGATGCAAGTATGAATCGGCCAGATATGCCTTTATGTTCAGGTCAGGTTCTGTACTTTTCTCTAACATATCCTTTGCCATTGCTTCCTGAAAATATTTACGAAGAGAAAACGGTTTTCAATACTGGAATAAGCAAATTACCATGTCTTGTGCATGCAGTTAACATTAAGCCAACTCATTATAAATAGACATGTCAATATCCATAAGCATGTTAAATACACTTTTTAATGGAATCTAACATTGAGCTATGTCTCTTCAGTATTGGCATGATCAACAAATGTGTTATAGATAGAGTCTACTTAAAAATTTCTCACTTGATAGGTTGATTTTATCTACCTATATTTTGTAAACTGAAGCTACCTGCAATTTTTCACCTAGCAAAATCAGAACGAAGTTTGCTGTAAATGATGTTTCTTACCTCAAGTGGGTACTTCCTAAATGCTGGCTCGAAACGATTCTTACAATACTTGTGGAATGCTAATGTCAATATCGGTAAGATTACAAGCAAAGGTGTAGATTTGACTGCTTGTTTTGTGCTAAGCAGACCCAACAAAAGAAGCTGAGATATTAGTAAGCTTGCTATAATGCGGCTGTGAACATGTGGCCAAAATGCAGCAGCACTTTCATATTGTTGATTGTAGACATTAATAATCTGCTTAATTGAACACCATACAAAATTATACATAAGATAATACACCAGCTGATGCCAACAGTAATATTGTATCACTGCATTTGAAACCCCGGGGGGGGGGGGGGGATGATAATAAATTTCTATTCATAGAGAGAACAGATAATGAATGCCCACTTCTAAAGGGTACACTTGAATTTTTTTTTTTTGGGTAACAGCAATTGCTTTTATTTCATTGTCATTATTAATTCATACTGTTGTCTTTTTCATTCTTTAAGCACAAAGTTCTGACAGTTCAAACACAACTTAAGAAAGTTTTAGTGTCTATGCAATTTGAAATACAAGTAATTCTTTTGATGTGTTATGTAAAGCTAATTAACAGTAAACAAAAAATGGAAATCTGTAAATTCTTATTATTTAGCAGAAAAGAGGAGTATGAGGAGAGAAACTCCAAGCAAAGAAACTGACCTGATGACGGTAAACCAAATATGCTAAGGCAAAGAAGACAAGTATGAAAGGAAGGAGAACAGGAGTCACCACAGCGTACACAATTCCAAGAAGGAAGTATAGCTGTAGACTAGGAATAGTTTCCGGGAAGTCCACACTCCCAGGGTTCGTAGCCTTTTCTCTGTCTCTTTCTGTTTTAACTAAGAACATGTTCTTGAGATGAAATATAACCAACGGCTTCAATCTGAGAATCTCACCAGCAATTCCAGCCCAGCCATCAACCATTATGTAGGTCATAAAGAAGGTAGCCTTCATTGGAATGGAAACTCCAATAGTTTTAGGAATCCTGCAATCAATAACAGGATTAACAATAACCAGTCGCATGGAGAGCATCAGTGTAAAAGCTACAAGCCTACAACTAAAAAGGTAAATAAAAATACATATTTAAATCTCCCAAGAGATGAAAAAAAAATAATAATCTACATTGATATGAGTATAGAGCAATTCTTTTACTTAAAGAACTGCTTAATTCAATGTTGGCTACCAAACTAACCAATAAGTTTCATAACACTTGGAAGAGATAATTCTACTCTTTATCGTACTTGGGCTAGCATCTATTTGACTTTTGCTTATCTGTTTTCTTATTCTTTTATGTTTTCACAGGGTGGACTTTTTTGTTTTGGTAGTATCCTGTGTGGACATTAACCAAAAAGTAAACAAGGTGCAGATTGATACATTTAGGTTGCTATACATTGTCTTTGAATCTTTCAATAATACATTTTATTTGGTCCTTCCCTTTCTTTTGCTCTCCCTGTTTTTCTCAACATAGATGTCCAGAAGAAGAGTGACTTTTCTCTTTAATAAAGAGCATACCTAATCAAAATTGTAAAATCCAGTATAGAAATTTGGAAAATAGGAAATCAATCAGACTCAAGTACTAATGGTACAGAAAAATTACTGTGTAGGTGATTGGTGAAGGAATGCATGCAATTGCTCAAATGCAGTCCCAGTCACTATGCTTCCCAAGAACACATTCACAAGCATGAAATAATAGTACTTTGCAGCAGCCCTTCTCTCCAGTGTTGACAATGCAATATGCCCCTCAATTTTTGACATGATCATCAGAACAGTAGGAAGAATATACAAAAATATTTTAAGAGCCAGACCAGGAAGAAAACCTTGTAGAAAGGACTTGATAAATTTCCTGCCAAAATAAACTAAAACCTCTGAGAGATTACTACAAAATAACCGTAGCCTGCAGGCCATGAATCATAATGAAGAAACTACAAGTAAGAATAGGCCATAGGTCAACGAGAAATCTATTTCAAACATGAGTGCAACTTTAAATGCTAACTGAGCCTTGTTTGACTGTCTGTATAATTGAATGTTAGATTCAGATTATTACCCCTACCTCTGAATCAAGATACGAAAAATAAAGGCAAACTACATCTGAGCAAAGTATAATGGAGAAACTGGTTGAGTAACTCTACAAATATGAGCAAAACAGATGGTATAACTTTTTTGTTCTAAGGGGTAATGTAAGTAAAGTATAATTCCTTCACAGCATATATACTGCACAACATTTAAAGTCCTGACCAATAAGTGCCAAATTGACAGATCAATATTGTGCGTGAAAAGGTTATATTACACAGAAAGTTCAGACATGATGGAATTTAAGAATCATATACACCACCATGTAGTGTAATGATGTTAGCAACCCTCCCTTTGTATAGTGCGCCCAGCATAGGGTAGGCAAGCATGGTCTGCGCACCTAGGCGCCCACGTGTGACAGTTAGGCAGTTATTTCGTCCATTTTATGTTTCTTGTAATTTCTGACTTATTTATGTTTATTTATGTTTTAACGTGTTTTATTTTTAAGTGGGCAGTTGTTAGGGGTAGTTTTTTCGCCACATGTTTCAAGGAAGTTATGCTACTTTAAGGGGGAGTTATGTTCCATTAGCTTGTATTTAAACCTTTATAAAAAAAAATTAATGAAAGATGTCAGATCAATTTATCATTAGAAACCTTTTGTGTGAGCACTAGCGACCTTGGTTCTCTCTATAATCTGAACCAACAAAATAGGTAGAAAGAAGATTTCAAATCTCTCTCTCACTGATTTTACTGTATCCAGACCCATAACCAGATCCTATAATAGGGACCATTACAAATGATCTTCTCTATCATATTTAAAGATTAAAAAAACTTACTTACAATTCTATTACTGATCTGAGGAAAGGCGCAACTCTTTCAAGACCCTCCAAATTTGCAAGCGATTGCACGAAAGCAATGGGAATCATGTAGAAGAATACCAAGGCAAACACTGACATGGATATTATAAACTTTCGAATGGTTAAAGAGAAAAAAGGTATGGCCAGGTTTTGCCAATATACATCACGAGGCTCTGGAGCCCAATTCGTCAACCATAGTGTGGGATTTTTACTTTGTTGTGTCTGTGCACAAACTGCTGCTCCCCAACGAGAACTGAACGAAACAAAAGTAACGGGCAAAATAGATTTTGGATCTTTTATAATTTTCTGGCGCTCCAATGTCATCTGCATAAATCAAGAATGTGCCAAGTAGATATATCAGAGTAACTCAATGGAAAGAAAGGGGAATGCAAGTATAAGCAGGAATGACACAGACATTAAACAACTTTCATAAAAACGAAAAAATTAAAAAGGATGAACAAATTGTTGAAGAAAGAAACAAACATAACTTACTTTTCTATCAAGTTCCTTAATCAAATTTTTGTAGTACTCGATAGCATCAACTTTTCCACCCCAAAGCCCTAAGAATCCCGTCTAGATAATGAGAAGCAATAACATAATCAGATGCTGGATTTAATAGATTATTGTCATTCAGTGCTTGAAAGAACTGCTTGAGTTCACAAGGACTTACCTTCACAGTTGGCCTCTTATCAGAATGCCTTTCAAACTTAAGCTGGTAATAGTCCAGCCAATTCTGAAGCCTATCTCTTTTTCTCGCAAGTTTGGCAAATTTGTTTGCATTGTAGACAGCCTGACCATTGAATGGACTACATTATAATTTATAAATATGATATAATGCAAAGAAAATTTCAGCTGCGTTAGAATACATGAACACCATGTACTAAGTTATCAACTTATCATTCAACTTCCAATCAAATTATTCCCCAAGCAAGATTTTGACAGATTAATTTACCTGGTGACCAATATAGTGATTTGGGTGGTTCGTCTGAAAGAAGTGATCCACAGTATCTGATACTGAGTGACCAGAATTATGAGGGACATTCCGGACAACAACCTGGAACAAGCATATGAACCCAAAAGATTTAAATCGATATGCCTCAATGTAATTGAGAAAATGATGGGGAACTACATAAATGATTGCTTGCAGTTGCAACTAGGAAAATTCTTAATTTAAATCTGCTCTATTAACACTGAGTTAAAACTTTCAACTCACTGTGAACTGCTCCACACGTCTGCTTTGAGACGCTAAGAAATGCAATCTCATTGATGCTACATTATCATATTCTTTGTATAGTAGAAAACAAATCCATAATGTGAACAGGTATTCCAATGCTATGTGAACAAAGAATCTGAAATTTACAATAGTAACTGTTAGACAATTGATGATACAAAAATTAGACATATTACCATGAGAATTTACTAAAATTTATAAGTAATAATAGACATAGAAAATGCACATCAAGAGAACTTTTGGTAGACTAAATATTGTATGAGTTTTATTCAAAGCTAGAACTTTTTATTCAGGTATGACATCTTATAAGGTTTCTCAAAAAATTTTGATTTACTTATGTTGTTTGAGAAGTTTGTAATAATAGGTGAACTCTTTGAAGAAATAGAAGAAAAACATATTTGATAGTTGACGCATTCTTAGAGATATATGTAATAAAATACTTCCCAATATATGTAATTGGACAACATAAATAATGACAATTATCTTCACACTTAGAATGCGTTTGAAAGAGTTTATTTTGAACTTACTTTATGGCATAAGCACTCATATACGTGTTTGAAAGAGCTTATAAAAATAGCTTATGACATACTTATAAACTATTTCAGCTAATTATGTGAAGCTTACCTTCATAAACTTTTCAATTATAGACGATAAACGCTTATTCTAGAAGCGCTTAAATAAACTATTTACCCAAATAAGGCCTTACTGACATATAACGATTGAGATTCCATTTTCAAAAACCACCATTCTAAGTCCTATAATTCAGTATCATTCCACTTATTCTGAGACAATCTAAGACACGTTTCTATTAGATTTTTCCAGATAAAAGTGTCATCAGTGAATTGAAAAGCTTGTGTCAAGAGAAGGAAGCACCAACTTGAACCGCAATTGAGGCATTGCTTTAAACAGAATGCTCCAAATTTTTGTTAAAGAAAAAGACTAAGTTACCTTATAGATTGAGGTGGAACATTTGATATCGAGAGTTTATCAATATCACTCACAACCAGTTCTCTCCTTAAGAAAGATATTGTCCCACTTGATACATTGACTGGAATAAGAATGAGGAGCGCTACAACTGTAACTGGAACAAAAATCTTTAAGCTGTAAGATTAAAAAAAAAAATGGTCAGAACGCTTTCCACAGGACAGAAAAATAGTTTGAATACGAACATAAATTAGAGCAACAAGATGTTTCTATGGATCATAATGAATCGTGGCCTACAATGCCTATAAAGTCAAACAGTTGAATAATCTGCCAGTACGATCACTTCACAAGTATGTCGATATTAATTGTCCTAACGATGGAATTTATAAAATCTAACGGTCCAACCCACTGAAAAAGTTCGCATAGAATGAAATATAGAGTTTTACTGAATATGGACTCAATACATCAAGCCCAAAGTAGTCTCTTAAGGGCTTCAACAGAGCTTAAATCAGCACAAGAGTAGAGAACAAGAAGGCGTAACGGTGATTATTATTGCCGAAATATGATGGGAAGTTAACTTCTCTTCTTATTTTAGTGCAAAAAAAAAAAAACAAGCCGACGCGTAGAAAGCGAACTTCATCGGCTTAACAAACAACATTCAAATTCACAATTTCTCCATAGCCATGGTCTGTTGCCTGAAAATCAGCAGATAAATACAGGAACTGAATATTTAACATGGAAGAATTTAGAAACTCAAAATAAGGAAAAAAAGAGTATAACCCCAAAGTATAAATTCGGAGGAAAGCAGCAGAGTCAAGGCCAGCATGAGCGATAATCTCGGTCTCGCTCATGCTCATAGCCCGAGGCATCCAGTTCAAGAATGTAAAGTAAGTCCTGAAATTGAGATTCACAAACTTTCCCACAAAATTCCGCGCCCTCCTGGGGCTGCTTCTTCCCCCACTGATGTACCATTTGGGAAAATAGACCCTATCGTTAATGGGTTGAATCCTGAGCAGAGCGAAAGCCAGCAAAAAAGCGAAAGCGGTGAGAATATTGATGAGAGCAGAGACTCCAATGTCCGCAAGAGTAGCCATCAGGAAGGAACGGAACAGACAGACACGGAAAGATAAGAAGAAGAAGAAGAAGAAGAAAATGGGGAATTAGAAACAGAGAAGGCAAAACAGGGAAGCACAGAGAAGGCCAAGAATAACAAAATCCTCAGAATTGTTTATTAGAGTAAAAAGTGGGATCTTCGCTGGACTTCACAGTGAATAATTTATTTAATAAATGAGAAATGAAGTTGGGTTTTATTATTGTTTTTATTATGACTTGAAGAGCAATGGGAGAATGCGAGGCTTGAGCGAGGAGGATTTCAGGGATGGGAGAGAAAAGGTGACGTTGGGGAACATGTGCAGCCACAAGTCTGTTTTCCCTATCCATATAAATAATTCAGACCTTTTTCTATTAAGATTTTGTCATAAAAAATTATATATTATAATTAAATTAAATTTTAAATTTTAAACAAAAAATACTTACTTCTTAAAATATAAATAAAATTAGTATTAAATTTTTAATTATTCCGAAAGTGTGATAAATATTTCCATGTAATCACTGTTTGGAAAAAAATTCAAATAACAAAATTAAATCGATCATATTTAATCAAAAAATTAATTAATTAATTAAATCTTTAATTTAATTTGAACCAATGAATCAATTATTATTTAAATCGATGAAATAATTAGTTAAACTGATTTTGAATAAAAAATAAATTTGTTTAATGTTTCAGCCAATATAATTTTTTTTGAATTTTTTTATTTTTTTAAATTTTTAATAAATATTATTATGTATTTTTAAAAATTTTTAAAAATTTAAATTATTAAAAAAAATTAATTTATATATTATTTATATATTTTAAATGCTACTATTTAACTATTAATTTTTAAATTAATATTTTAACTAATTTTAGAATTAGTCTAATTTTTTACAATTTATCTTGATTCTGTTTTCGGTTTTACTTTTTTATTTTTTATTTTGTCTTTTATGATGCTCCTGTCAATTGTGCTGTAATGCTCAATTCCTACATTGAAAGTAATAATCAAAGGGATTGTGTTACTGTTTTGTGTCCATTCCCAGTCCCACACTTTTCATGTCACGTGTGTCGTGCGGCGGAAAAGCTGGATGTAATTTAATGGCATAATCGCTACATCAACGGCGATAAATCGGCTAAGGTTAGTCTAAATAAAATGTTCACACCACAAGCAGGGGCTTGTCCTAACAGTGAATAGGATTTAACTTTGATTATCATACATAAATAAATGAATTCGTTATGACATATAATTTTAAGATTGTTTTGACAAATTAATATTCACAGTAAAATAATAACAAAAATCTAAAAATATGTTTGACCGTGATTGACGATGCAATTTTCTTGTGAAAACTTTTCGTAAATTATTACCCGGTTGTTTTCAGCACCATAAATTTTTATAAAGTAACAACAAAATGTGAGGATCACAAATTATTATCAGGTTATCTTTTACTTCTTTTGAAAATAATAAATTTAATTATCGTAAAATATCTGAAATATTTACAAATTTGCTAATTTTGTAACTGAAAATACCTCTTACTGTAATTAAATGTATATTAAATATTTTTTATTAATATTAATTTTATATTTAATAAAAATATAAAAAATTTTCACATATTTATCAATATTATAATTAAAAATGTCTCTTAAATATTTTATTTCATATTAATATTAATATTAATTTCATATTTAATACAAAACATAATAAATTTTTATAAATTTGTGAATTATATAATTAATATAAATAATAATAACTTATAAGTGCCTAATACTCGAGCCAAAGCCAATCAACCTGTATTTAGATGAATTTGAATATTCAAAATCAGGCCTGTTTGCAGGCCAAGCCGCTTTTTTTTTTTACTTTATATTTAATAATATTGAATTATGCTGATAGGTGATAACAAATAACATCAGCCAGTGACCATAGG
Organism: Biancaea sappan; assembly: GCA_037074585.1. Lineage (NCBI taxonomy): Eukaryota > Viridiplantae > Streptophyta > Magnoliopsida > Fabales > Fabaceae > Biancaea > Biancaea sappan. The sequence continues at coordinate 69,137,217 of CM073490.1, forward strand.
CGATAACAAGAAAAGACTGATGAAGTTGCTTGTAAGCATGCTTTTAGAATCTTTTAAGCATCACTTAAACTTGAAGATGACGGGCTTTACAGTATTAATACTTCATCCTTCCTGGAGCATAAATGATATCCTTTGTAACTTTATTTCCATCAGATTCCTATTATTGTGTTACTATTGAAACATCAACTAATTCAACATAATGCATAGGAAGAGGATTTACAGATGAATTTTAAAATTAAATGTGTGGAAATTTCTTCAGAAGTGAAAAGAATGTACCAGAAAAATTGTATTTCAATATAAAATTATTGAATTTTTATTAAAATAATTTTAATATTATATTATTCAAATATAAGATATTTTTTAAAAAAATTGGCCTGCGGACAAATATAAAATATTTTTTAAAAAAATTGGCCTGCGGACCAACACGGGACGGGCCTTGTAATACCCATTAATTTCAGAATATAATTCGCTTAAGAGTATTTTAGAATTCTACAACGTTACTTTAGTTATTTATTTTGGTCATTTTTAATTTTCATATTTAATTGTTCTCTTTGAATATTATCTATGAAAATTGAGTTAAATGACTGGACTAAATATTTGCACAATGAGGGATATATTCTAAGAATGGTGAAATTCATGGAAAAGTGGTTTCAGAATGGTCAATTAATCCATTTATTGTAAATTGACTGGATGGGTTTGGATGTTGGGTTATGGATACCCATGGGTTATTGAATAACCCATTAGAAATATTTAATATAAAGTTTCAATAGTAACCCTCATTTTTTTCACTCAGCTGAAGGAAGCAGAAAAGATTTCTCTCTCAGTTCTTCATTTTCTTCTCAAATCCTTTCCTTGATCTTCAGAGTTTCGATTATTTGTTCGGTTCAAAAGCTTTGTAAGGATCAAAGGTAAGCTTTAATCCGATTATTTTCCTTAAATTTCAGTTTATGTAGAAGATCAGAGGAGGTTTTGTTTTGAAGATTTTGATGATAATTCATGAATCTCAGTTGTTTTAGAAGTTATATTTGAGTTATAATCGGTTAAAAGAGTTGAAATTCTGGTTTTGAAACAAGAAGGGAAAGGATGAATTTGTTAGAAATTTCTGCAAAAACTTCTGCAAAAACCGAGTTACTGTAGCGACCAGGGATTTCGAAACAAAATCTGGAAAATTTTCTTCGGTTACTGTAGCAGTACTGTAGTGTCGGCAGTCAACGGTACTGTAGCAGTCAACGTTACTGTAGTGAACCGGCACTGTAGCGAACCGATACTGTAGCAAACCGTACTGTAGCAACCCGTTACTGTAGCAGTCAGAAAATTTTACGTATTTTCGTGATTTTGTTTCCTTTCTTATGATTCCTTGTAATATATTTTACTAGGAAATTTTCCTACACAAATTCTAGTGTGGAACAAGGTAAACTTGGACAAACATCAAGGTGAGTGAATAACCTTGCTCAGCTAATTTGATATTACTAGTCAAAGTACAATATAAGTCCCATTTACAATATTATTTGGATAATAAGCAATTAATTTTTCATATGGGAGTATATGATGATCAGTAGAAATAAGAGTATGAAGAAATTATTTATTTCATGACAATTGTACTATGTGATGAATTCTCACTATTTTATTAATGAGTAAAGATCTACGGGATCTAATACACGAGTGTGAAAGGGTTAAAGTCCCATACTACTCGGTGTATATCTAAGAAATCTTATACACGAGTTGGAAAGGGTTAAAGTCCCATACTACTCAGTGCATATCTATGAAATCTATACACGAGTTGAAAGGGTTAAAGTCCCATACTACTCGGTGTATACCGATGAGATCTTATTCACGAGTTTGAAAGGGTTAGAGTCCCATACTACTCGGTGTATACCTATGAAATCTTATTCATGAGTTTGAAAGGGTTAGAGTCCCATACTACTCGATGTATAAGACAATTAATTATATGAGTAAATGTGGTATTTGTACTTTTGATATTTTATATAGTACAGTTATTTACTTACTGAGTTTTTAAATAAACTCACACTCCCTATGATTATTTTTCAGATACAGAAAACAAAGAAGAAGAGTATCCGTTGGAAGATTAGAAGCCCCTTGGGATTACACTCTATTTCTGTCTGGTGGGATACCAGTACTTATTAATGTGGACACTAGAAACGCTCTGTACTTTCTATAGGTCTCCTAGGCTTGCGATGAGATAGAAATATCAGACTATGTATGTCTATATTTGCTTATCAGATGAATATAATTCTGTAGTGTGGAATGAATGATTAAGGTTGAATGTAAAACCTTACAGAATATATGTATATAACGTATGTTTGAGAATTATATCAAATGAGTAGTATCTTTTCACATGCTCAATTTTTGGGATGTGACAGGCCTAGACATTAGATTCCAAGTTTATCTAAAAAACAGACCACGCCCGTTTTGACAATGTTATAAGTGCCTACTAATTTGAAATTAATATTCTAAATTTTCAATTAAATCTTTTGTCATATTAAATGTAACTAAATGTAATTAATTCATATTTAATACAGAATATCAAAAATCTTCACAAATTTGTGTAATTAATATACTTAATTTAATTATGAATTTCATATTTAATGCAAAATATCAGAAATCATCATATATTTGTCAACCATGTAATTAAGGTATATAGTAATGACTTATAATTACATATTAATTTAAAATTAATATATCAAATTTCAATTAAATGGATCCATTGAAGCAGATTTGTAACTCACTGATGATCAATTGAAAAACTATGTATTAATCGAGATTGAAAACATACTTTAGAGTAATGGAAGATCTTTTAATGAATTTAAATCTATGTCATTTCTAGATATGGTTGAAAATCATGAATATAAAAATAGGCTTATATATGATGAGATGTTAGATCTCTTTTTGAAAATAATCATCTTGATTCAATTAAAATGTTAAACAGAGATCAGTTATATGTCTATACAGAAGTAATTGCTACTATTAATGCAGACAATGAGGGCTTCTTTTTTATATACGGATATAGAGATACTAGAAAAATATTCTTGTGAAAAAACATTATCAGCTGCATTTAGATCAAAATGGATGATTATCTTAAATGTCGCATCAAGTGGGATAGCATCTCTCTTACTTCCAAGTGAAAGAACTATTCATTCTCAATTCTTCATTCCCTTAAAATTACTGAAGATTCAAGCTGTAATATTAAACAAGGAGGTGAGATAAAATTAATTATTTGGGATGTGGCACACATGATGAATAAAATGTGTTTTGAAGCTCTTGATATAACTCTAAGGGATTTGATGAGATTTTCTAATAATTAGAGCTCTACTCAATATTTTGGTAGCAAAGTCATTATGTTTGGTGGAAACTCTAGATAAATATTGTCAGTCATACAAGAGCAAATAGACTAAATATTGTGTTCTTCGTAATTAATTCATCTTACATTTGTAATCATTCCAAAGTTATGTATTTGACTCAAAACATACGACTCCAGACATCTGAATCAATAATTGACGTTGAACAAGTCAAGTCATTTTCTGACTATGGATTATGAAAATATTGGTGAGTCAACTATTGAAATTCTTAATGACTTACTAATTAGCATTGTTGATGATCATGTATCTTCGATTGTGAAAAGCACGTGTCCTAATTTTATGAACAATTTAAACAGTTTGAGTTACTTCAAATAAAGAGCAATCCTTGGTCCAAGGCTAAAAGATGTCGACACAATAAATTATACATATTATCTTTACTTTAGGGAGAAGAATGGGAATATTTAAGTTCTAATTAAAGCTGATGCAAATACTAATATAATGGACAATCTCTACTTACAAAAATTTCTGATCAACATTAAATTGTCTGGTTTTTTTAAACCATGAACTAAAGTTGAAAATTGGTGCTTCAATAATATTACGTAGAACTAATGAAAAATCAATGAATCTTTGTAATGATAGTAGATTGATTGTATCTCAACTTAATAAGCATGTCATCAAAGTAACAATTATCTTTGAAAAAAATATTGGAAAAAAAGTCATGATTCTTAGGATGATAATTACTCTATCATATTCAAGATTGCCTTTTTAATCTAGAAGTCACGAGTTTCTAATAATATTGTGTTTTGCAATGACAACCAACAAAAGTCAAGGTCAATCACTTTTAACAGTTGGCTTGTATCTGGCAAGCTCATTCTTTACATATGAACAACTATATGTGGCAGTTTAAAGAATGAGGAGCAAAAATGATTTGAAAATTTTGATTCTTGACAAAGATAGTAATCCTACCAAAATAACATTAAATGTAATATATAAAGAAATTTTTAATAACTTTTGCTGAATTAAGTAAATGTATAAATTTAAACATGTGTTATGTCTATATATTGATAAAATATTTGTACGTCGCACGGGGTCGTTACGCTATTTTTCTTGCGAAAACTTTTCGCAAATTATTACCTAGTTGTTTTCAGCACCCTAAATTGTATAAAATAATAACAAAGTGTGAGGATCCCAATAAAGATTAATTACATTACAAATATGAGATAAGTTGAGAGAGAGAGAGAGAGAGAGAGAGAGAGAGAGAGAGAGAGAGAGAGAGAGAGAGAGAGAGAGAGAGAGAGAGAGAGAGAGAGAGAGAGAGAACTTCTCTTTAGAATAGGGATGACAATAAGGATTTGTTTTCAGAGATCCTTGCATTTGGAGACCTATGAGTAGAAATTTTTTTTTGTGGGGACAGGAATGGGGGAAAGAATTCCCCCAAAAGTAATTCGAGGATAGAGACTGGAATCGTACTCCTTGTCCCATAAAATCCCTGTCCATAAAGGATATTTTAGTCAAATTGTTTTCAGAGATCCTTGCATTCGGAGACCTATGAGTAGAAATTTTTTTTGTGGGGACAGGAATGGGGGAAAGAATTCCCCCAAAAGCAATTCGAGGATAGAGACTGGAATCGTACTCCTCGTCCCATAAAGTCCCTGTCCATAAAGGATATTTTAGTAATTTGACTAAAATATCCTTAGAATATATATAACATTTATTTAGATATATTTGAGTAATTTTATAATTTAAATTAATTTAATTAAAAAAACCCTAAGATCTAAATCTCTAATTCAATCCAATTCATCGTGCTTCAGCTTCATTGAAGCTGCTTCAGCTTCTCATCAATCTTTATCATCTTCGTCACACAACCCTCAGTCTTTGTCTCCATCTCACCATCGTCTTTGTTTGCATTCAAACAAGAGGTGATTGTCGTTGCCACTGCTTTTACCATCTCTGTCTCACCATCTTCTTCGTTTCCTTCTTAAAGCTAGGAAAATTTCTACTTTTTTATTCTCCACAAACTGCTTTTGAATTACAAACAAAACAAGAAATGTGGCATTGATGTGGATTCGTTTATGCGAAATTCAAACTCAACTAGATTTGGCTTAGACTTAGAGCTTTTCAAAAGATAGTTCTCCAACGAGCAAGGTAAGAGGTTCGCTTTTCTGTGGGGCAATGGCAATTATGGGAGATTGGGTCTAGGGAGCTTAGATTCTCAGTGAAGACCTATTGTTTGCTTTGTGTTTTATAATCAAAGCCTTAAAGCCATCGCTTGTGGGGGTACTCATACTCTCTTATTAACAGGTTCACCTTTCTTTCTAAAAATTAACTTTGTTCTCTAAAGTAGAAGAATAATTTCCAATAATCTCACTTAACGTATTGGTTTTCTTACTTAATTATTCTATCTATTTGAGAGAACAATGTTGAAAAGAATTATTCTATGGTTGATTGTTGATGTAATAGATTAGATATTTGGCTGCAGTAAGTTGCTTCTTGAGAAAGTTTGTATAATGCAAAAATTTCTTGATCATTACATAATTATTAGATGTTCCAGTGTTTGATTTTGCAAACAACAGGTTGTCGCTCATACAAAATTGTAGTAGAAGTTCATGATGTGTTGTTACATTAGTTTAGTGCCACAACTAATCAATTTTCTTTGAGTTCATTGGATAATCTAGGATTGTGATCCTCTTCTAATTATCCTGACGTTGATTTTGGACTGTTCGATAAGAGGAAATGGATAGCATCCAACACGTCCACATAATTGTCCTGAAGGCCAATGGCATCGCGACATGTGGCACATGCACTTTGAAGAAAAACCATCCTAAAGGGTTGGCAAGATTTGAGCTCGGGACACAGAGGTGACTGAGGCCAAGTATTTATTTTCAATATATATATACGTAAAATTTAATATAAAGAGATTATGTTATTATATACAAAGTTCAAAATAGCATGCACAAATTATTATATATTATAAAACAATAACAAATCTTATAATCAAAAAAATATTATTATTTTACATAATTCATTTTAAATTATATAAAAGTTTAAAAATTTTAATAATAAATCTTATAATTTAAATTTAATTATTACTAAAAATATATTATGCATATTAAAATTATTTTTTTATAACATTTTAATTTAATTATGTTGGACGTCTATTAGGGTTCTATTGGGACCCGACCTACTTAGTAATTCACAGTTTAATGATCGAATTGTGGTTGAATTAATTAAATTAAAATGTTATAAAAATAATTTTAATATGCATAGTATATTTTAATAATAATTAAATTTATATTATAAGATTTGTTATTAAAATTTTTAAACTTTTATATAACTTAAAATGATTTATTTAAAATAATATCATATTCTTTGATTATAGGATTTGTTATTGTTTTATAATATATAATAATTTGTGTAGGTTGTTTTGAATTTTGTATATAACATAATTTTTTTTATATCTTAAATTTTACATTTATATGTTAACAATAAATCTTTGGCTAGATGTGTAAGTTCACCTCAGTCACCTCTGTGTTGCGAGTTTGAAACTTGCCAATGCTGTTGGGATGGTTTAATTTAGCCTCTTATACACAATTATATATATATATATATATATCTATGTATTATTTTTTTTATATTTTTAAAATTTTTTGAATAACTTCACAAGAACTTCACAAAGACTCAGGGATCAGAGATGGATGGTAAATTATTCCCATGACGAGAATCAGAGGCGGGGACGAGGACAGCGAGGCCCCCTGCCCCTGCCTTATCCCGTTGTCATTCCTATTTTAAAATATTGTCATACCAATTGAATATTAAATAATCAGAATAGTAAAAGAAAATTTAATTCAAGTGGTTAAATGCGATAAAAGGGTTTCTTGTTTTACAACTTGCTAATTAAAAAAGTTCTTAAATCATTAAATATGATTTAATTATAAAAATATAATACTATGTTAAAAATATTTAAATTTTCATTGTCTAGAGAATTACAAAAGCATAAATTAATTATGGATTGCAATGCGTCAACATCCATTTGCTTAAGCAGACCAACTTGTGTCTTTGCAAGACTTAGTATTGACCGAGGCATTGAATTGTAGGAAACGATCTTTCGCAACCATTATGTCGCCAAGAGCCATCGTATTATACAAGCACTACACAAAAAAAAAAAATAAATAAATAAATACAATTTTTTAATATATTTGTTATTTAGTTTATTAATTAAAAATATAATAGGTGCATAATTCTTTTATTAGAACATGATAAGTGTGTGCTCTTTAAAAAATAACTTTATATTTTTTATAATTTAACATTATATAATTGATCTTTTAAAAAACCTTTTAGACATGTTTTAATTTCAATCAAAAATTTAATAACAAAAATATAAATAACATTATATGAGTTTTATTTCAAAACAAAAGACCCTTTCCTAACCAAGAAACCATTCATCATTTCGCATTTGCCATTAAACTTTCATGAATATGGCGTTAAATTTTAATAACATAGTAAACTATATGTCTTCTTGATATTTTAGATGTACATAATTTATTCCCACAAATTAAAGAGTTTATCATGCAATGCATATCAAGTAACTTAGATGAGTTGATTTGAATCATACATATTTAAAATATTAAATAGTACATAATTGATTATATATAAGGGTATATGATGTACACTTAACACAAGAACAAAATTAAAAAATTTTTAAATCACAAAGACTTATTAATAAAATAATTAAATTATAAAAATTAAATTAAATTTTGTTAAAAAGTAAATGAAAGAAAAACCACTAAATTAAAAAAACATGTTTGGTATAGGGATTTGATGTGATTTAGGCTATATTTGATAAAAATAAATTATAAGCTAGCTAAAAGCTTATAAACTAATTTTTAACTGAAAATTAAAAGCTATTAAACTAGCTTATTGAATTAAAAGTAATTAGTAAAAGTAGTTATTGAATTAGCTAATAAATATAAAATGACATAAAGGATATATATTTTATAATTTTAAAAAAATAAAATAAAAATATTAATTTTTATTTTTTAATTAAATTAATTTAAATTATTATATATATATAATTAATTTAAAAAAATATATTTTTATTATATATAAGAATATTATATATAATATTATATTATATTTTATATAAAATATAAAATATAATATATGATTGAAGCGAGACCAAGGGGAGAGAGAGAGAGAGAGAAGGGTTTCAAAGATGATAGACGATGTCAAAGACAACGGACAACAGACGACACAGTGAGAAGTCTGTTTGTTATAAAGGTAAAATAAAAATTTTAATAAAATAATAAAAGTAAAAAAAAATATAAAAACTATCAATTATAAGTTATTCAAAGTAGTGTTTTAATATAAATTATAAGTTATTCAAATAAATTTATTTATCAAACACATCTATTTTGGTCAAACAAATTTATAACCTAATCAAATAAGTTATAAGTTAACTTGAAATGCATGTCAAATACAAACTTATTAATAGATAAACTAATAAGAAAGATATTAAAAAATTGTCTAAATTACTCTTATAAAATCATTAAGCTTTTTTTTTTCTAAAGTTAGGTATATTAATAAAATACTTCTTTTTTTGGAGTACCAACAAAATTAGGAGAGAGTTATTCATAGGCCCCCGTGGATGCTTGGATGTCACATGCGCAATGTTCTCTGTGATGACTTAGGAATTGCTTTTCCGAAGATTCGTTAGGAACTGTAGAATAGATGGCAACTCAGTTGGTTTGAAAATGCATCCTCTTTTTACGCAACAACCGAAGCGGAAAAGGATTAAAAGAAAGTAAACAACTAAAACACCATTTTAATTCTTTGCAAGAACTTTCTTTTTTAATTTTCAATTTAATTTCTTATAGATTTTCATTTTCAATTTGATCTCTCACATATGTCTCTTTTTTCAATATAGACCCTTATATATATTTTCATTCTCAATTTGGTTTCTCACTTACGCTTTTTTTTTTAATTTTTGTTTGGAGTTCAACGAAGGAAGTAGTTGATTTAAAAAATAAACAAATACATGGTAGTTAATAATCTACATTAATGAGTTAATTGTCAAATCAACACCTTTGTTAGATTATTTAACAACAATTGCACAAAATGATCAAATTGAGAACGTTTTGATTCTAAGGGACCAAATTGACAACAAAAATCCATAAGGGACAAGAGGTATCTGTGAAGGATCAAATTGAGAAAAGATACATAAATGAAAGACCAAATTAAAAATAAAAATTTGTGAGGGACCAAATTAAGGGAAAGTGCATCAATTGCAAGAAAAGAGGGTTTTTGGCTTTGAAAAACATCAAGAACACTTTCTTGATCATGTAACAGAAGCAAATCAACCAAAAACCAAATTTAATTGAATAGATCACCTTTGTTTCTCAATAATGTTCCATAGAAATGAAGAAAATCACTTACTTGTTATGAAAAGCCCTTGAATCCTTCAAATTAGACACAAATCACGTCCAAGAGGAAGAGGGGGTTGCAGCTTCCAAGAAACACACCAAATCTCCAAGAAAGCTACCAAACTTGTCACCAGTCACTAAAATGCCAAATTTAATTAGTGGAAATTGTATGAAAGACCTTTCCAACCGATTGTTTCCTCGAGGAATGGCTACACCAACTTCCAAGTGATGAAGAGTGTCACACCCCAATCCGAGCATATGACTGGCACAGAGGTGAATCCCACATCACCACTGTAAGCCTATACACCAAAACGTTCGATCACACAAATTTAAGAAACCCAATAGTTCAACAACAAGATATACCAGTGAATTATGAAGAAAACATTTGATTTATTCATGCATAAAAAACTCATAGTTGTAATATTATTTTGTTTCATAATTTATGTCACAACCTGACCCCAGGTCCTTGACCGGTGTGGATGGTGTGCCACACATACCACCGCAAGCCTTATGTTTCACTAGCTAACCCAAACAAAATATAAGGCCCATGTGATCTACCCAATTACAGAGCATACTAAAAGGAATCAACTTAAGCTAAACAAAAATTACCTTATCCCAGACAATAGAGGGCACCCTCCTACTCGAACCACTGAATACATCCATCCTCAGTACCTGAAACTGTGAGAGGGTGAATCTAATCTACTAACTCACTAAAATATCTCTACCTAACACAATCATATAACTATACTAGCCAAAGAACAAAAAAACTACACAATTAAGTAGTCATAGCTAGATATTGTGTACAAGCACCCCATATAACAACCCCAATGATCTTTCTCACCCGCAGGAACAAAATACAAGCATCACTAATAAAATACCAATTCAGTACCTATGTCAACAAGCTCAATGCTAAACTCACCTCAAACAACCCACATTTCCATGCCCCTCGTATCTATAATTAAACTTACTACAAATCGTATGTGCATCACTATAATATATATATATATATATACATCCTACACATTCCTTAACTATAGATAAGCGTTCCCCATAAATGTATGCGGTACGACACTTACCGCACCCAATTCGGTTACAAAGACTATAACCAAATCGACTGTCACATGCCCACTCTGCTATCACATAGCACAACACACCCAAATTGAGAAATAAACACGAACCACACAGTGCAACTATATAAATCACAACATATAAAAAGGTTTACACTCAAATCCAAACATCCAATGATCAGGCATTCATGGCCCTCTGCATAAATCATATGATCACCTGGGCAACTCTAGTATTTGACCCCAGATGCATCCCTCTAAGGTTCTAGCCCGTGCCCCACTCCGACCTCTGTCGACTATTGTCCTCAGGTATGCATAATTGGCCCTAGGTCACTAATGAGGTTTGTAGAGGGGCCAAATGATGGAGTTTTAATCTAAAATTTTTATTATAGCATGTTAACATATAAAGAAGGTTATGTACCACGTTTCATGATTTTTCAAGCTACGAATTAATACCAAAAATTTTCCAAAATTTAGACCTAAAAGTGGCCTCAAAATAGAACAAGGTTGAGTGTTTGGTAGTCTTTGTTCTTATTTAATGTTCTTTCTTGCTCTATTTGTTCTCTAGACCTTCAATAAGATCTTTGGCATCCTTCTCCAATTTGAATTGTGGAAATTTAGCTTGGAGTTAAGGTAAGTGAGTTGATATTTCCTATGACTAAGTGTCTTTCTTTAATGATTCTTGCATTATAGTGAAAGCATGTAACATATCCAATTTAAAGGATAATGATGATTAATACATAAGAGCATGTGTGAATTCATGTTGTTAATATCTCTTGAATGGAATGGTGAAATATTTAGATAATTGTGAAACTTGTGTGATTATATGTATGTAACTAATTTCTTTTAAGTGTGGAAATGTGAAGGATCTAATTCTAAATGTGTGTATGTGTATATATATATGTTTATGTATTAGATTGATTTATAAGGAAATTTAGAAAATGTGTATTTACATATACATTCTATTATTCTTGTGAAAGGTGAAAAAGAAAAAATATATATATATATATTGTAATACTTATGATTTTGAAGTGTTTTGGTTAATAATAGTATCTTACTATTCATGAGGGTAAATTTCAAAGACTGGATTAAAACTTTTTCTTGCATCAATTAATTATGGAATTTTGAGAAACTGTGTGGGTATTTCCATGATGGGAACATATGTGTGTATGTGTTAATGGTTGTGAACTAAAATAATGCTTATTGGTTATGGTTGGGTATTATGTGTGGTGGTCACGATGTTGGTTAATTCATGAATAAACTTCTCATGCTGAGTGAGTCATGGAGTAACTTTGGTCTTGTGTGTGTTTGTGTAACACCCCAGGTTCTATAGATGATATGTTAGTGAGAATGTGTAAATGAGAAGGAAAATTTTCCGTAATTATGTGTAATGAGTTGGGAGAAATTATTTTCAAACTGGACAAATTTGGCAAGGGACCTTATTGAAAGGAAGTAGGGATTTGGGGCAAAATCATAATTTTTAAAAAGTAAGTATTTAGGTATGAGATGGGAGTGTTGAGGTGGTAATTGCTAAGTGTGAGAAGTATTTTTTGAAAAGAATATAATTTAATTAAGTTTGGTTGAGAAAATGTCTAAATTTGCATATGAGTCCCTGTCTCGAAATTATGAAGAAATGAAAGGAAGACCAGTAACTCCGCTTATGTTTTATAGCCGGTCCCAAGCCCGGAGAAAGGAGGAGGGTTGTGTTAGGCCCTGACAGCCAACGTAAAACTGTGTCGAATCTCTCATGAACATGGATCAACGACAATATTTTGCTAATGCTAGGACGTTGCCCGGAAGCAACGCACTGTATGGTTCGAGTACAGTGACAAGTGAGCTAGAGCTGCTGCATCGGCACCCGGATGTAGTGTTAAATGAGCAAGGGTCCACTAATACTAGGTCGTTGCCCGGAAGCAACGCGGTGTATGACTTGAGTATAGTGTCAAATGAGCTAGAGCCACTGCATCGTCGATCGATTGTAGTGTCACAAGAGCTTGTTCCTGGAAGGTTGAGGGTAAAGAAGTTAGTCGAGGAGAACAAAATCAGGATTGCTATGTGGAATGTTGGAACCATGACAGGGAAATCCATGGAGGTTTTGGACACTATGAAGAGGAGGAAAATTAATATCTTGTGCCTTCAAGAGACTAAATGGGTTGGAGAAAAGGTTAAGAAATTTGACTGTTCAGGCTTCAAGTTCTGGTACACTGGAAAAGTAAGGACAAAGAATGGTGTAGGTATTATGGTTGACAAGGAATAGACACTGAGTGTGGTGGAGGTAAAAAGGATTGGGGATAGGATTCTATGGTTAAGGATGATTATCGTAAGAGATATTATCCATATCATAAGCGCCTATGCACTACAGGTAGGGACAGATACATATCTTAAAGAAAAGTTTTGGGAAGATTTGGAGGGATTGGTTAGAAACATACCTTTAGAAGAGAAGATTTTCATCGGGGGAGACCTTAATGGTTATGTTGGGAAAGAAGCAGGACAGTATGAGAGGGTCCATGGTGGCTTTGGTTTTGGGGAGCTTAACGAGGAAGGACAGTCTATATTGGATTTCTCAACGGCTTATAATTTCAAGGTTGTCAATACCTGCTTCAAGAAACGAGAGGAACATTTAATCACATGCAAGAGTGGAGCTTCAAGGTCACAGATTGACTTCTTTCTGGTAAGGAATCCAGATAGAAAAATCTGTCAAAATTGTAAAGTTATTCCTGGGGAACCCGTGGCAACTCAACATAGGGTTTTGGTCCTTGACGTAGTTATTAAGGGTCGGAAACAAAAGTATCGTCAGGTGATGAACCCTAGGATTAAGTGGTGGCAGCTAAAGGGGGAGAATCAACTAACTTTCAAGAGAAGATTGTTGGAGGAAGGATCTTGGGAGTTACGAGAAGATGCTAACACCATGTGGGAGGAGATGGCCAAGAATGTTAGAAAAGTAGCTAAAGCACTTTTAGGAGAATCAAAAGGTTTTGGACAAAGAGATAAGGAATCTTGGTGGTGGAATGAGGCTGTTCAAGAGAAGATCAAATTTAAAAGAGAATGCTTTAAAGCTATCCATCTGTGTAATAACTCGGAAAATTGGGAAAGGTATCGGAAGGCTAATAAGAAGACAAAAAAAGCAGTAAGTGAAGCACGATCTAAAGCGTTTGAAGAGTTTTACAAGGATTTAGGAACGAAAAAAGGGGAACAAAAGATTTACAAGATTGCGAAAGCTAGAGAGAGGAAATCTAGAGATTTGGATCAAGTAAGATGTGTTAAGGATGAAGAAGGAAAAGTTCTGGTTACAGACAGAGATATTAAAAATAGATGGCATGGTTACTTTCATAAGCTCTTTAATGACGGAACGAAGTCGACTTGTGATATGGAAGATCTAACAACCTTGGAGAGAGAACAAAATTTGGCATATTATCGCAGGATCAAGGTTGATGAGGTCAAGGAAGCTATTAGAAAAATGGATAATGGTAAAGTTGTTGGTCTCGATGGTATTCCTATTGAAGTTTGGAAGTGTTTAGGAGAGGAGGGTACTATTTGGCTAACTAAGCTCTTTAATGAGATTTTAAGGTCTAAGAAAATGCCTAAGGAATGGAGAAGAAGCACTTTAGTGCCTATTTACAAGAACAAAGGAGACATTCAGAATTGCGCAAACTATCGTGGGATTAAGCTTATGAGTCACACTCTAAAATTATGGGAGAAAGTGATTGAACGTAGGTTAAGAATCGAGACGAGTATTTCTGAAAATCAATTTGGATTCATGCCAGGACGGTCTACTATGGAAGCTATATATCTTCTAAGGGGGTTGATGGAAAGGTATCGGAGTAAACAAATAGACCTTCATACAGCATTTATTGACTTGGAAAAAGCCTATGATCGAGTACCAAGAGAGGTGCTGTGGAAAGCCTTGGAATAGAAATGTGTACGGGTTGCGTATATTAGAGCCATAAAAGATATGTACGAGGGGGCTATGACTAGTGTGAGAACATCTGGAGGGGAGACTAGAGACTTTCCTATTAAAATTGGCCTACATCAGGGATCATCCTTAAGCCCTTATTTGTTTGACTTGGTTTTAGATGTTTTGACGAAACACATCCAAGAAGAAATCCCTAAGTGCATACTTTTTACAGATGACGTTGTTCTCATAGCAGAGACAAGGGAAGAGATCAATTTTAAACTTGAGTTATGGAGAGCTATTTTGGAATCGAAGGGTTTTCGTCTGAGCAGGAGTAAGACCGAATATATGCATTGTAAGTTTAACAAGCGACAAGCTAGGAACGAGATGGAGGTTAAACTTGGTGATCAGGTCGTATCACAAGTGTCAAAGTTTAGGTATTTGGGATCAATTATACAAGATGATGACGAAATTATTAGAGATGTGGAACATAGGATACAAGCTGGGTGGTTGAAGTGGAAAATGGCATCAGGGGTTGTTTGTGATCGAAAAGTACCTGACAAACTCAAAGGAAAGTTTTATCGTACTGCTATAAGACCATCGCTTTTATATGGGAGTGAATGTTGGGCAATGAAAGGACAACAAGAACATAAAATTGGAGTGGCGGAGATGAGAATGTTGCATTGGATGTGTGGTCATACAAGAAGAGATAGGATCCGTAATGATCATATACGAGGTAGAGTTGGGGTGACACCTATTGAGGAAAAAATGGTTGAAAACCGTTTAAGATGGTTTGGGCATGTGCATGGAAGCGCCTGTTAGGAGAGTTGGGTAGATGGTTTGGAGCCCTGTGAAAAAAGGTCGAGGAAGACCAAAAAGGACACTTAGAGAAATTATTGAATGGGACCTTTTAGTAAATGAGATATCTAAAGAGTTGGTCATTGATAGAGCTTAATGGCGTCGTGCGATCCATGTAGTCGACCCTACTTAGTGGGACAAGGCTATGTTGTTGTTGTTGTTGTTGTTGAAAGGAAGACCAAGTCGCAATTGGAAAGGAATAGCTCTTCTACACTCTCTCATTGTCACATCTATTTCTCGTTAGCCTCTTATCCCTCTCCTTTCCTCTCACCATGCACCAAGCTCTCACTCATCTTATGCTCTTTCCTTTTACCAAGACCACCAACCCATACCCTCCAACCACCTTCCTCTACTGTGGATTCAACCTTCTGACAGTCGAACTTTGCCAAAGCACCATAGGTGGAGGTGAATTTGCTATTTTTCCTTTTTTTTATATTTTTGAGTTTAAGGACGTTGGGGTTGAAATGGGTATCAAATGTGGTTGTTTAAGCATGGACGTTGTTCTTAAATGCTCTTCTATATTGGGCGATATATTTGAAACAAGAAATTGGTGGAAAATCACCTTGAAAGATGGGTTTTTAATTGTTTGAAGTCTATATCAGAAAAAGTTAGGTTTTGGGAAAAATTTTGAATGAATTTGGATTGAATCTTAAAAGTAATTTAGTATTGATGGTTGAGGATGTTTCTTAATGATTAGGAGTGAGTCCTAGAAGCAAAAATAATGAATTTTGGTGAAGAACCGGGCTAGGACAGGAAGAAAATCGAGAGAGAACCAATTTTCATGAAAATAGGGGTTTGGTTCTACGATTCTCTGCAGTGGTAGGAGGTAGAACCTTCGCTTCGAACTCCATTTTTAGCAAATCTTATTTTGTTGGAGAGCTATTCAAGTCTAGTTTATAATGAAATAAATTGAATTTGAAAATTCTTTACTGTTTAGGAGTTATGACCAAATGGGTGAGCAAATATTAGAATTAGTTGCAAGAATTTCTCTATTTCATGACTTTGACATGTTTTCACATGGTTACTTCTTAGGAATGGATTCTTTGATGCATCTTCTGCATCAATTGGGATGGATTGGCTAGTTTGGAGTTGAGGTGAGGGTTTAACTCTACCTTTGTTGTGGTGTTCATGCTTATGTCTTATTGGGATTGTTTTTACCTAGTGTTTTAAGACTTGTACATATATATGAGTATAACCAGTGTATGGGAATAAATTCTTTATCGATGGAAAAATAAATGCAAGTGTGAACATCTTATTTCAATTATTGTGAGTAGGATAAACATTATTCTTAGTCAAGTATATAATTACTTTCTTCGCTACTTGTCGTATATGCTTGATGGATATGTGCGATGGTGATGACAACTTAAACTATGAAATATGGGTAAATTTGAATATGGAATTGGTTCTTGTGATGAGAGGGACCCTTGTATTTGTAGGGCCATACTTGTATTGTTAAAAGACCTTATTTAGGATGAAATACATGAATGTGGATTGTGTGAGGGATAATACCACTTTGGATTTGATATTACTAACACATTCCGTTGAACAATATAGAATGTAAGTGATGTGTGTAACATCTCGAATTTTGTATCTATTAAATATTTAGTATCTTTTTTATAATTAGGAGGATTATTATTAAATATTAACTATTCAATATTTAGGAGAAATTTTTATAAAAAAGAATTTTTTTGGGACAAAAATAATTAATTAAAAGGAAAATAAAATATTACTAAATATTGAATGATTTAATATTACCTCATTTTCAATCTAGTCCCTAATCCAAGACCTATTTCTGGAAATTTTAAATAACTATAGTATAATATATATATATATATATATATGCATATAACAATAGTGTACCAACTACCAAGTGGGCATTATGCAGCCCATCACTCTCGGCCGAATAAGCTAATGACAGCAAAAAGAGAGAGATAGTTTTGGACTCTTCTCCCATTTCTTTTCCTGTGAACCTCTCTGTAATCATCTCCATGAACTCCCAGAGTGAGAAGAGAGAGAGAGAGAGAGAGAGAGAGAGAGAGAGAGAGAGAGAGAGAGAGAGAGAGAGAGAGAGAGAAAGAAAGAAATCCTTACTCTGTATTTGACGCAAAAACAGAGCTTTACGGGAGAGAGAGCAGCAGCAGCTTAAACTTGGTTTTCTCTGGATGTTTTGGGGAGTTACTTGTGTGACTAACCTACACAAGTGTTGAGGAAGGAGTGGTAGTGATTAGGGAGAAAAACAAGCAAAAACCATCCAAGAACAAAGTGATTTCAGGTAAGTTTTGGCACTAGATTTTCATTTTTAAAGAGTCATTCTTGTGCTTAGTTTATGGCTAAAAATGATCAAACATATTCTAAAAACATCTACGAAGAAGTTCTGGGCAGGTTTGGAAATCAAAGTCATGATAAAATACTTAACATGCATGATAGGGACTAAAATGGAAATTTGAAAAATTTACTGGGATTGATTTAATTTTGAAACAAAATATATTCTTAATCTAGGTAATTAGATGAAGTGAAATATGACCTTAAATCAAGTAAAATATAAAAGAAATATTTTGATCAAGGACCTAAGTGAATAAACAAAAAAGGTTTTAGTAAATGAAGAAATTGAAGCAGAATTTAGTTTAAATTAAATTTATGGACTAAAAAAATAGGGACTGAACTGAAAATTAATTTTAAACTAATAAACAGAATGAAAACTAATTTATTTTGATTAATATATATATATATATATATATATATATATATATATATATTATGAATATATATTGTATAGAATATCTTATGTTTTATATTTTATATATCTCATATTTTATTTACATATATCCTAAATATTCTATATATGTTTCTTTAAATTAAACTAAGTCATATAAATGTATATGTTTACTAAATTAGATATATATGTTTATTTGATGAAAATAAATATATATGTACATGTTTATTTAACCAAAATTAAAGTATATATATATATATATATATGATTATTTATTTAAGTATAAACATATGTAAATATTTGATTAAGCTATACATCTTTGTGTGTATATATATGTCTATAACTGATCAAAATTAGTTATGTATATACATGTAAATGTATATGTTTATTTGAGAAAGCTAATTATGTACATATAGGTTTATCTAAAATTATATACATAAATATGTTTATTAAATAAACAAATTGCATTTGCATATATAATGTTTGACTAAATTAGTAAAGTTTATAACAAAATCATTGTATGAGGATTTAATTGAAAATAAGAGAATTTATTAGAATATTAGATGTAAAATTATTTTGTATAATTTAATTAGAAAAATGACCCAAGAATTTTAGTTGAGATTAAGAATTTATCTAAGCTAAATACATTGGGTTAATTTAAAGGGATAGTATTTTAGAATCTATATTATATAATAATTATAAGGACTATATGAATTGGTTTGTCTAGGCCAAAATTTGAGGATAATCTCAGGAGATTTGAACAGCTAAATAAGTTAGGAATGATTTTCTGCAACCAAGTAATTCTAGCACTTATAAAAGCACATTTTCCCCAAGTTTCTTTATTGAAAGATTTTCCTATGAATATTATGAACTTCCATGAACATATATGAATTATATGGCAATGAGACTCTATTCCAAAAGAATAGAAGGTTAAGTGGTTCCCAAAAGTAGTGAATCGAATACACATGTGTTCCAAAAATATTGAACAAAACACAAGTACTTGAGACCTCGAAGTTGTGGTCATAGCTTCAAATTCTGCAAGTTGAATTGAAGTGAACTACTTGATGTGTGATAAAGATACTGAAAATGATGATTATGATTTAGAATTGCCTATATATTCATGGATGAATTTATGAACTTATTATGCTTTTATGACTTAGATGGTTTCTTTTGAAAATGTTTTACTAAATTAAAATGCTGGTTACTGAGATTTTTATCTCATAGTTTTTCCTCTTTTGAACCTACCATTCCAGGGACTCAGAAGGAGAAAAGGGCTTTGTCAATATTTTTTTAGAGGGAAATCATGGTATTGCTAAATAGCCTAGAAGAAGTTCTAAGAGAGTATGTGATCACCTCCTTTGTATTGGGAGCGTGATTGTGTAAATTGAGTTATAAATTGTTTTGTTAAGAAAATCTATGTAATAATTTAATTAAGAGAAATTTTACTCTATTATCTTCAAAATAAAATTTAGATTTTTTTTAAAAAATAGTTCAGTAAAATTGAGGATGTTACAATGTGTGTGTGCATTATATGGTTAACACTTCTTGTGCGTTTTGCAATGCCTATGAGAGGCGAGATATTAAGTAAATATTATTGCTTATGGGAAGCATAAGTCCTATGAGAGGCACAATATTAGATTATTGGTATGACATGTTATATTTAGTGTTATTATGTGATTGGTAACTCTTTAATGAATGACTAATGGATGGTATAGAATTTGGCCTGCTTGATGCTCTTGTAAGGGTCTTGGCACGTGTGAATTTGTTTTACAATATTGAGGGTTCTTATGTTCTTTTTTCTTTCTCGGTGGGCATTGTCGTGCATGAATTTCTTTTATGCATTAAATTCGTTTATTGTTTCAAAGTATAAGTTATGAACTCTTGGAGTTATTCAATGAAAATCTGTGTGACTAATTTTGAGCATGGGCGACCCCAATTGCTAGCAATGGTGCATCATGGGAACATCCCTAATATATATATATATATATATATATATATTAGATATGGATGACCCTGATTGCTAGAGACAATGCATTGGGGGAAGAGTCCTAAAATAATTATTGAAGGTCCATGTGGCTAGTTGTGAAAAGGTGATCCCGATTGCTAGAGATGGTGCATCGTGGGAATATCCTTAATATATATATATATATATATATATATATATATATATATATATGCATGCGATGTAATCATTTAATATTATAATGTGAGACAGCTATTTGTGTTTTACTCAATGACCATGTAATGTGGTGATGATACATAAGGTGCATTCATTTTCTTTGTAATGTATTGATAATATATTGTATGATTGATTAACCTGATGACCAATGGTCTTTGATTGGTACGTTTGTCATGTTGGAGATGAACAATGTGGTTAAGAATGGGATCAACCTAGGGTCATATCCCTGTGAGTGTGCACGGTTTGTAACCTTTGTGATTTAATTATTCCTCACTGAGTATTATTTACTCACCCTCCTCTTATGTACCCTTGCAAGTCCTTGTTTAGTCTATGAGGCTTCGTGAGGAGTAGCAGAGCCTCCGGTTCCTCGACCTCCTTCCGACGTTGGGTTGTGGCCTTAGTTTATGGTAATAGCGGGAACGAGTTGTTTTGTAGTAGATAGAATACTTAGTAATTTTGTATTGGTAATGAGATGGACTAGAGCACAATTTATGTGTTTTAATTATTGTTCATATGTTAATTGTTTCTTGGAATAAATGATGTGGTTAAGGAAGGATGATTCTCAAAATAATGTGGTTGCTAGAATAATTTATCATATTATGTTAAAATGGAATCCTTGCATTGTATTTATTTTGTGTATTGGTTATGTGTTGTTAGGCTTACGGTGGTGGATAGAATCTACCTCTATGTCGGTCATGTTTCTAAATTTGGGGCGTGACATACATATATATATATATATATAGATATACACAAGTAATATTTATGTTTGTTTAGTTATGAAGTATGTGTACATACATATATACATATAGAAGAATACTTGTAAGGAAGGTTTGGCGGTGGTGGATGGAATCCACCTTCGTGTCAGTCACGTTCCTAAATTTAGGGCGTGACATATATATATATATACACAAAGTAATATTTATGTTTGTTTAGTTATGAAGTATGTGTACGTACATATATACATATACCTTATTAGAAGAATACTTGTTGGGAACGTTTGGCTTGTCAAAGTTGTGGTTCTTCTGGACATTAAGTTCACCATAATATAATGAAAACTTTATGTAGAATAATTATGAGCTCCCATTTATATGACGTATTATGGATGATGAGATTGTATTATGAGTTGGGAATAAAGTGTGAATTAAGTTGAGATATGATTTACTTTAACTATTGAACTTATTCATCTATGGATGGTTGAAGAATGTTATGGATGAACATTTGTTTTATAATATGAGACATTGATTATGATTGTGCTAGTGTTTGAGAAAGAAAGGCAAGTCATGGTGGTGCACCTCATGGGAAAAATTTACTTGGAGCCATAAGGGTGAATATATATATATATATATATATATAGTGATAAGGGTAGATGTGGCGGGGGCTGCAAGCAACATTCCAGAGGTACACTAGATGACCCAGTTGGTACAGAAAATTATGTGATTGAGTTATTTGTTTGCTATTATACTAG
This sequence comes from Biancaea sappan, assembly GCA_037074585.1. NCBI lineage: Eukaryota > Viridiplantae > Streptophyta > Magnoliopsida > Fabales > Fabaceae > Biancaea > Biancaea sappan. The sequence goes on from CM073490.1 coordinate 69,159,124, forward strand.
TTTGTTTTGTATTGTGACATAATTGGTTTATGAATATTTGGTACATGTCATCATTATGATGCATTATAATTGTTTTTCATCATAGCGTAGTATTGTCGCCTGAGCACGTGGTTCACTAATACCCTTCTTATTAACATTTTTCAACGTTGGCAATTAAGGCAAGTATTCATACAGGGAGTAACATATCCTCAGCTTAAGACCTCATTTGAATCCAGGGATGATTTAATTCTCATTCTTGTATCTTTATTTGCTACTCTAGAGTCGCTCCGTGGTTATATAGGTAGCCTAGGATTTAGATAACTGTCATTATGAGTTGACAAATGATGTATAAAAATGATACAATGATTATAAAGAATATGTTTCTAAATCCTTTATTTAATTTGTTGTTATGATGATTATAAATGTATGGAAGAAAGAATTCTTTAATTGATTATCTTTATTTTATTTGTTTATTTTCGAATATTGAATATGTTAGACTGATGAAATGAATTTGGTTCCCAGGTGAGGATAGGCTCACTCTCGTGCTAATCAGGTGTCCTATATGAGACATAACAAAATGATATCAAAGCTGTCAAATTTTTGCATAGGTGTTGTATTATGCGTTTTAGACCTAGTTATAAGTTTCATATCTTAGCTAAGTGTCATAAAAATTTTAGATCAAAACAAGGTCATTAGCTACTAAAACAGAGACAGATTTTCAAACTGTTCATACTTGTTTCTGAACTGATTGAAGGGCTATTCCCATAATTTTTTAACCAAGCAATTTCAATAACTTTGAAACTTTCTAGATCAAATTGCTACTATATCAAGAGTTCCTCACAAAAATTTCATGATTTAAAGACCTCATTTGGTCATCCAAAATGCATGAGATTAGTAGCATGTCAGATTAGTCATACTTTTATATTCTCTAATTTTCAACTACTGTTTTAGGTGCATTGAGGGTATCAAACAAGCCCAGAAAATTTGAAATAATTTAGGCATATTCTTGGGTACCATATCTAATTGCATACCAAATTTTATGACTATTGGAGTTCATTTCATACCTCAAACTGTCTAAACCATTCATAGCAGTAAATGACACGTAGAAAAATTTTGCAGAATGTTCCCAACTATGTTTTTCACCACCCTTTCACTTCCTTTTGGTTTCAACAACATATAACCATATCTTATCATGGATTTCTAGTTACCAATCCATACTTTAACATCCATAACTTCTTTTTAAACAAAATTCAAGAGTAAATTGAACACAAAATCCCATTTTATCCCTTTCTTTGTTTTTCTAAATTAGTACACTGCATTAGCAATACTTTACAACCCAATATTCAATTTAAAACCAGATTTCCATCTCCTAAATTTGCTTAAACTGACTTAGAGTTAAAGAAAATGGATTGATTGTAAGAATCACACCCAAGGCAACGTTTTTTATTCGATTTGGTCCCTAGAGTTCTCAGATTTATGACAATAAAGAGAAAGGGAGAAGGAAATGAAAAAGAGAAGAGGAGAAGAAAGTTGATCCTACCTCAAGAAGATAAAGTCATTGGCAGTAGTGGAGGTGGCCGATAGTGACCTTCACAGCATAGCTCTTACTTCTCTCTCACTAGCTCTCGACCTCTCTTCCTCCCATGGTTCAAAAATGTATGTATGTGTGGTATATGCATGAAGGAAAATCTAAAGGTGTGTGTATATATTCATTCAAAGGCTTCTAAATGTATGGTAGAAAGATGGTACACATGGCTTCATTCATAAGTGCCACATTGTTCTCCTTCTTGCTTAAATTATGTAAGACCACCTTTTTCACATTAAGTTTTCATGCGGGTCCTTATAAATATTGTAAAAATTCTAAACTTGACCTAATTCAAAAATTATTCTTTACCACTCCTTGTCTCACTTTTCCTTTAAATTAGCTCCCCAACCAAAGATAAGAAATTCTCAAATAAGTCATCAATAATTTATTATTATTTTATTTCCTATTGCAAATCCATCCTCAATATATCCAAAAATTTAGAATTTTAATTCCTCAAAAAGTTTTCTTTTAAATTTGAAGGTTCACCATAATATTTAAAAATCTAGGATATTACAGTATTAAAACACACATTCTAACTGTTGGTCGAAGCCTTGGTTCACATTCACATAACTAGCCCACATATACGCACCATACTATTATAACATCCAACATTACTAAATCAAAAATCCAACACACATCAAGCGACTTATACCTTACCTACATAAACACATATATATTGGGGGTACTTAGATCGCCTTTACGTTGTGATCAGTTTCATAATTTACACATTCACCAACGAGTCCACTCAATTATGTCATTTGATTTCATACATCATACATCATACATACATATGCATACTCATATATATGGGGGCACTCAATTCATTATTACATCATATTAAAACTCATAACCATGGCAACTCAATCCATATGCATTATCAAGAATACTATAAAAGTAATTTGGAAAGACAGCAAGCAAGGTAAGGTAGGAGTTTCCCTCACCTTGAAGTTCGGGTTACCAGATTGATTGAATCCCTCTCGAAATGTTACAAGATTCTTGCCCAAGATTTTTTAGATTGGAACCCTACCATATTGTGTCAAAAGAGATAATCAAAATCATGAAACAACATAGTTTTTGCTGCTACAGTGCCTAAACCTGGCACTGCAGTGCCAACAATTGAACAATCCTACCACTGCAGTGTGCAGCACTAGCGTTACAACGGCACAAACCAGAGGAGTAGTCCAAAATTTGCAAAAAATGGCTTCCTCTCAATTTTCTCTCATTCCTAACTCAATTCTTGATCATTCCTTATGATTTTTGACTCTAAATCATACCCATAAACAATAGGAAACATCCCCAAACTTGAAATCTAAGATGTCTTCAAAGGTTCATCCATAAATTACCATTTTCTCCATCAAAACCTAGTTTTTTCTCTTAAATTTTGACATAGAGTTCAATCCACTCAAAATCCCTCTTTTGAAATGATTTTTTACTAATTTCTTGTTCCAAATTCATCAACATAGCTAGGGGAAGGACTAAGAGCAACTCCCAAACCAAAACACTTCCATTAAAGACCCAAATCATCCCTATTTTTCCCTATATTTGAAAATATGTAGAAAAGGAGAGGAGTTAGGAGTTTACCTCTTATTTTCTCCCCTCTGTGGTGCTTGGTTGCTAGAGGATCACGTCCATGATAGAGAATAGTGGCCGGGAGTTTGAGAAAGCGAGGCTCTATGGGATTGAGGGTGAAAGGTGAAAGGATGGAGGGCCATGGTATGAGGGAAGAGAGAAAATGAAAATTTAAGAGAATAAGGAGGCTGAGTGGCATGAATGATGTCTAAGCATAGGGGTGGAAAATTACAAAAAATTCCATTAGTTAACCCATGTGGTCAATCTTTTAGTAGGGGTAAAATTGTAATTTTTTAAACCTAAATATTTTTCACTCTCTCAAAGTGCCACTCAACTCTACTATTCACTTCTAATTCCTTGTATCAAAACATTTTCAATTTTCCAATTTTCCAATTTTCTCTGTCTCCACTGAGGGGTACTAGAGAATAATTATTTTTTAATTTAATCCCTCTATGAACTTATGGCTCCTTCACATCCCCCGCGCCACATCTACTTCCTCGTCCTTTACCATTTATCAGATTTCACAAGATATCAAACTCCTTTATGCCATTTTCCTTCTATATAAATGAAAAAATTTCCTCATATTTCCACATGCACACTACTATTTCATCTACAATAACACCTAGAAACCTAGGGTGTTACAATTTCCCTCTACCAAAAACATTAACAGCCATGAAATAGGATATTATGAAACATGGTACCAATTATCACAGAACGTATCATCCTTCACAATTACAATTACCAACACTATCAACATAACCTAGATGTTCTATTCAACTACAGAGCTACACACTCACTTCTTGCAATGCCAAAACTAAACCACCAACCTGAAACCAACAGGGTGGATGTAATACCTCAAGTTTTAAGGTGTATAGGATGATGTGTTTTCTTGTTAATTTTGTGGGTGAAATTCGATGACTAGATTAAAACTCTTCCATTTCCTTAAGTGCTTATGTGGGTATTCCCATCTCATGAATAAGTGTTTGAGAGAGTGGCTAGTATTACATGGTTAGGCAAGGGAAAAATTAAAAGAAACCCTTGATAAGGGACTAAGTGGAAAACAAAATAACAGTAATTGAGGACTTATTTGAAATTTTGTTAGGTTGCATGGAGATTTTATTATTGGCAACTATAGGGCATGGATGATATAATAAAAAGAAAATTGGGTTTATTATGGTTACAAAAGAATATAATAGATAATAATAAATAATAAATGAGAGACCAAATGAAAAATAGGAGTCAAGAGGAAGGAGCTTGATGTGATTTAAGCTAAGCTATTTCAAGTGTGTGAATGAGAGGATGACACATGGTCTCTCCTCCACTCAAAAAAAAATTAATCAAAAAAGGCTTCGGGAAGCAAGGAACCCCAACTCCATTCATATGCCTTCTTCAACCCTCTCCATGTTATTAATAGCCGTGGTCGATTCTCACCTTTTAGGTTGTCTGTGTGGTAGCTCATAATGGAGGGACGACCTAACAGTAGGTAAGGCTAATTCAAATTATTTATCTGGGATTTTTCTCTCCTTCTTCATGAGAATAGGTGGGGGGCTGAGAGGGAAGCAGAGAATGATGCGGAGGTAGGAGTGAGAACCTAATTGCCTGACCACCATGACCATCAGTGTTGTCTATCGAAAACCTCATTTGCATCAATTGGATAGGCTGGAGGGGCTCTATTGATTGACATGGATGAGGAACGAAAAATCAGAGCATCAAAGGTGAGGATTCGATTTGTTCTTTTATTGATTTACTCCTCTAAAATTTATTGTGTATATATGTTAGCTGATTTATTCTGATTTGAAATGGGAGAATTGATTCTACTTATGATTGTGTGGTGGCCTGGGTACTTAGTCGTGAATTTATATATATGACTAAGAACCTAGGCCATATATATAAATTCATGACTAAGTACCCAGACCACCACACAATCATAAGTAGAATCAATTCTCCTGGTACCAATTTTCAATCAAGATTTTACAAATATTATATATATTATAAATAATATATATAATATTTGTAAAATCTTGATTGAAAATTGGTACCAGAATTAGTTAGAGGATTTCTGTTCATGGTTGGATGTATGGTGATAAAGGTTAAGTCCAATTTTTTTAGCATAATCTCTCTGGATTTATGCCATGGTTGAATAGTATACATTATATATTTATATACATAAAAAGTTTAATTGGTAATGGTGTTGCTATAAAATTTATAAAACTTGGCTGATTATAATGCAGGTCATGTAATGGAATTGGGAGAATAAATGATTCTAATTAAAGCCTTGTGTGGAGTTAAACCTGCTGTAATAATAAAATTGTTTAACCTGGTGCTAATATGTCTTGACTTTAATTTCAAGTTTCAGTTTTTAGTTGAACTTATACCGATATGATCTAAAATCTCAAGTCATGTGTGATGTATTCCATGTGTCTCATTTAGGAGTATATCCTTTTTAAATATGAAGTTTTGCATTTAGAAAGGAATTTATGATGTTGGGCACGTGCCTATGGTTTTGGTTGAAAATTGTAGGCAAGAAATACATGTCTCTACCCTTTTGCTAAATTTTCTAGGAAAAGAGCTGGGTCTTAAGTGAACCCTTTTAAAGATAGAGTCAATGTGTGCTTGTGTTTTCTTTATCTTTTAAATCAGATTTGAATTTATAATGGGCAGGGAAAATCATTCCTTTTGTTACTACGATGCTTGGAATTAAGATTTTGAAGTCCATATACACCTTTCTTTCTTTGAATCATAGTTGGAACTGTAAAAGAAAGACGAAGTGCTTTTCTAATGAATCATAAGTTGTGAAGCTATTTTGTTAATACTTGTCCATGCTTGATCTTTGGACTCTCCTTTTAGGTTGGTTTGAAGTCTGACTTGTGGTATTATGAGATGTTAATGGATAAGCATGCTTAGTTTATAGGAACTTCATTTTAATTCAGGATAATGAATTTCGGTAGGTAAGGCAAAGCTACACGGAAATGTATGTGTATATATGTGTGGGTGTGTGTGTGTGTGCGTGCGCGTGAAGGTGCATAGTACAAAATCACATGTTTAAACTTTGTTATGTAATATCCAAGCTTGAGTGAGAATAAGACGACATGTTGGTAGATCTTCCAATGGACTATAGTTTATATGCCTATATATTTATATATATCAGCACTGGAAGTTCAAACTAAATTTGATGTGTCAAATACATTGTGTGTTATTTCCATGGTGGTTTCTCTTGTGTGCTCATGATCGTAGGACTTTCATGGTTTAATATTTTACACTGAGAAGTTATACTTATTTAAATGTGAACATACTCTAGTGAAGGATAAGTGATATTAGGCATTTTTATATGCAATTTAGTCTCTATTAGAGAATGAATATGCTTCAATTTCACAATTTTATCCCAATTAATTTAATTGTGTATTTTTCAGCTAAATTGTTAGAGGGAAAGTGCTGACATGGACAGATTGATGATGTGGATGCTAAATATATGTTGACTAGGCATCTTATGCCACCTAGGAAGTTGGCTGACTCACGTGGGGCCCACTGTTCTATAAAAAGTAAACCGATTGCATGCATTTTTCTACACTTTTTGCTGTCCAAGACTCGCACCAGGATGACAATAATTTTCTACACCTTAAAAGCCCATTTTTGTAGCATTTATTGTATGATATGCTTTTGCCCAAGGTGTTGAACTTTCTGGCCAAAAGTAGAAGGAAAATGATAGCACAAGCATGCAAATTTGTGTTCCCTCCTTGACTAAAGATTAAGAATACATTCAGACCCCGTTTTTTAGGGTTGAAGACTTTCTTCTTCCATTTTTCTTCTATAATTTGTAAGTTACCCTATCCCCCCAATTTTTTCTTTGTTTTGTTGTATTTTGGCCTCCATGGACGGCTAAAACTCTTATGTAATCAGTCCATGGATGAGCTAGCATTGTAACATGAGTTTTTGGAGCTTAATCAGATAAGTTTCTTGTTGTTCTTCTATTCCATTTCTGTTTTGATTTCTCCTCTGGTTTTTATGTTAATACTTGCTCTGATATGAGTTAGTATAGCAAGTAGAATGAAAATGGCTTGCTTAGATGATTATCTAACTTAATTAGGTTGGGCTTAATCAGATTGCATGTAGGTTAGGTTTAACTTATGTGTAATTTAGTTCTAGGAAGTCTCTTAGAAATATTAGTTAGAAAACTTAATGATAGAGAAAATTAGAATTAATTCAAAGACGAGAATGATGATAGCTGTAATTCTAAGGATTCCACGGCTGATTGCAACTCTATTATGTGTATTTTTTTTTGTCATACTCTGTTTCAGCTCTGTCAGTATTTGTGTTATGTTCTTTTATATATTTGTTTTGTGCTTTAATGATGCACTCAACCCCCATGGTAATTAGGTTTTAATTAATGTAATTAGTGTCTGAGTGTCAAGAACAATTAATTAGTGGTTGGAAGTAAGGCTCCTTGAGTAAATATGACCTGAGAATCACTATATTGCAAGATTACTCAATTTTGGGTGATTTGGCATCATAGTGGTGTGAACCAATAAGGTGTTTACCTACTTAACCACAAGTGTTGCTTACTCTAATTTTTTACTATTTGAGAAAAGATTTTTGTTTTAAACTTAGTTGTATGCTTAGATATATTTTTCAATTGCTTGTAACATTATGATACGTGTAAGAATCTAATTGCATGTATTCAATACTCTAAAAGAGGAGGATGGTACCAAAATGATTTATGAAATCATCTCTATAATTATCTGCGATGTCTGATGACCTCTAGTGCTGGTCATAGTCTATTTTCAAGTACGACATTCATGTACTGGAGCTTGGTATTAATATTTCATTTGTTGGTTAGCTAAATTTGTTTTGCATACTACATAAGCTGAATACACTGTTATGATTATGTAAATATGTATACCTCCTTGAGTGTCATAGTATGTGCAGGAGGTGTTTTTAGATATCCCTAGTAACCCATCTATGATTTAGAAGTGATGAGATTACTCCTAGACACCAATATATGTGGTTGTATAATAGTTTTATGTGCCAATTGGTATTGGAAAACTTTGGGGTGTGCTCGACATACTTTCCCCTAGTAAAATCTTGGTTTGTGATAAATAAAACATATATGGAAAACTTGTGTGGTTAATCCAGATTAGGTAACCTATAATATTGTGATGGTGCATATTTGAGATGCCAGTCAGATGGCTTGAAAATGCATCACGATGTGGCTAAGCGACCCCTACCCTCGAGAATGCCATACTTGAGGATGCTGCCTAGGTGATGGAGAGGCGAAGAAATTTATATTGTGATATAAGCTTATGAGAAAAGTGCCTCAGTGGCCAAAAATGCCCATGTGACAGTGCGGCGGATGTTATATTTAATTGGTAAACTCATTGCACGTGGACGTTTTCTCATGCTGGCCATGTGGCAACAAGTGAAGGTTGATTATACTAAAATTATACTTAATATTTGCATCTTTATTAGACTTTGGAATGTGAAATTTCCTTGTGCATGCTCATCTTTGTGTTGGTTAAGTGTTGTACTGGTTGTCATGTGATGGAGAATATGACCGAGTCTAAGTCCCCTTTCTTACTAAAGGCACATAGTAAAATCTATTTATTTCAGCAGTGTTGACTCACTGAGTATTATTTATTCACTCCCTTCCTTTGTGTACCTCTTGCAGATTCTGTGTCAGTAGGTGAGTCTCCATACAAGGAGTAGCGAAACCTTTAAGTCCTTGCCCCTTCTGGGTGGGTTGAGAGTATGGTTTACAGTTATGGTGGGTTTGAGTCACTCTTTAGTTGAATAAAACAATTAAGGTTGTTGATGTGTTGGATATTTGTGAAGGACCTTGGTTTATCATTCCTTGTTTAGATTATTTGTCTGTGTTTTAAAAAAATTCTTTTACAGAATTTTTTTTTGTGAAGTGAAGGCTTGGAACATGGAATCTTTTTTATTCAAGCAAAAATTTGATATATGATTAAACAGGAATATTTTGGAACTTCAGTCACTTCCTTTAGTGGATGGAATTAATTACTATCCATACTTGAATACCTTTAACTTATCTTGTGATTGGACTTACCTTTAGTGTTATTTCTCGGATGTATGTATATGATGGTTTAGGCTTACAGCGATGGTATAGGACCCATCCCATGTCGATCACTATCTTGGGTTAGGGATGTGACAATGGAAGACTCGAAAACTCTGCTACTCTTTACATGGAGACCTATCTGCTAACACATAATTTGCAAGAGGTACACAAAATAGGAGCAAATATTTAATGCTCAGTGTGAAAGGAACACATTACCATGTACCACTTGAGTCTCATCCTCAACCATAATCCATACCATCAATCTCTCCATTCACACCTAAATAACACACACAATCTGTGATTTACATAGTCCACATCCAAGTATTCCATCATAAATAAATATTCATCCCGCAATCAAACCATCACAAATTCACATAATATGCAAAAGGGAAAGTTTACACAATTCCATATCGACCAAAAGCACAAAAAATTTCCATGTTGTTACACAAGGTCATAACCATGAAGCTCCTACACCTTCACAGCGATATCGACAAGGGATTTTAATATTGTGCCATCATAACAATTTAATATCATGTTCCCATGGACCTTCCTCAAGGGATTTTAAGTTGTGCCATCACAATGATTTATTTCCATTGCATCTCCTCTTAGGCTTTTCCAAATGGTGCACCATCACAACATCAATTGGTCATATAAACCATATATTAACCACAAACACAATCACAAGTTTTGTCATACCCTAAACCTAGGCACGTAAATGGCACAGTACATAGGGACACCTTCCTGAAATACTGTAAGCCTAACCCAAAATAAACATACATCCATCATAGATCTCATTAGGACATGCAAAAAGTGTCCAATTGCATTGCAAAGGAGTTGAAGTTATCTATAGATCATAAATAAATCAACATGTTCCAAACTATTCCTTTTAATAAAAAAAAGGGGATAGAATATTGGGGAACATGAGTTTACACCATAAAAAAATGTATTCAATCAATAATTATCATGTACAAAATATATATCATTCATCCTTAGGTGACCTGCAAGACTACAGAGCACTCAAGGACAACTTTACCCGAAAAGATAAACAAGATCCACCTAAACAATCAGGAGGGCCAAGCATGAAGTACCGCTACTACTTAGGTGGGTACTCCTCCTCAACAACCATATTTGAAAATGTTAAACTCAGTCAGTAAATAATTATGCTACAAAAATAAATTAAGTATAAGCAACATCATGAATATATGCCATTAGCACCATGAGTTAAACAACACACATACACACATACAATGCAACATTATGAGCCATACAAGGTAATATTCCCAAGCATCATGCATCCATCTCTACCACAAACTCAAAATATCCCAAACATAGCCTCAATTTCACAATGGGTCAATATTCACAAGAGAAACAACATACAATGCTCAGCCATACCAATATCGACATTTTCACATGGATCTAAGTTCCCATTGATCATTCAATCTAGGAGCTTGTCCTCATCTGTAATGACATGACTTTTACTATTATTTCGCTATGCTACTCTAATACCAAATATGTAACGACCTTCATACTATAATTATTTAATCATTTAACCTTAAAGAATTATGTTCTTTACTAGAATAAATGAAATTTCTAAGCTAAGTTAATTGGGAATTCCTTGTACTTCATAAACTTTATTATGAACTTTCTTTTCTTTAATTATTATTCTAGAGTGAGCTTGGGGCATGTCCTTATACAACATGGACGATGGTGGCATATGCCTTGAGAAAGCTCAAGAAACATGAGTTGAACTACCCCATCCATGATCTAGAGATAGAGCAGTGGTATTTGGCTTGAAGATATGGTAGCACTATTTATATGGTGAGAGATGCGAGATTTACACAGACTATAAGAGCTTCAAATACATATTCGACCTATGAGACCTAAACTTAAGGCAGAGGAAGTGGATGGAGTTGCTGAAAGACTAAGATTACAACATTACGTATCATCTACAAAAGGTAAACATGGTAGCGAATGCTTTGAGTCGGAGATCTAGGGGAGTCTAGCACATATAGCTGTGGTGCAGAGGCCCTTAATTTACGAGCTACAGGAGCTTGAGGCTAGTGGGGTATGTTCCAAGATAACCGAGTCAGGCTCATTCTTAGCTCACATGAGGGCTAAATCTTCTCTTGTAGAACGGATACAGATAGTGCAAGTAGATGATCCCAAGCTTGATAGGATCATAAGTGAGGTAAAAGAAAGAAAAGCTTGAGGGTTTTCACTTGACTATACTAGGGCATTGTGGTTTGAACATCAGTTGTGCATACTGGATGTTGGGTCCCTGAGGAGAGAGACCATGGAGGAGGGCCATAGTGCTACTTATGTTATCCATCTTTGTGTTGCCAAAATGTATCAAGATTTGAGACAAGTGTATTTGTGGGAGGGGATGAAGCGTGATGTGGCGAAATTTGTTGTCGCATTGTTTGACTTATCAGCAGGTTAAGGTTGAACATCAGAAGCCGGCTGATCTATTTCAACATTTAGAGATTCACAAGTGGAAGTAGGAAATGGTAACTATGGATTTTGTTGTCAGTCTACCCCGCTCCCTAGGCTAGTACGATAATTTTGGATTGATTAACGAAGAAGGCGCATGTCATAGCCGAGACATGGGGCTATGACTGGCACGGATAGTGTGCTACCTGTACCATCGCAAGCCTTATCTTACACTAGCCAAACTAAATAAAGATAAAAGGAAAATCCTAGGTGGCCTACCCGATTATAGAGCATACTAAAATGATTTAACTGTAAACTTAAAAGACAAATACCTTACCCCAAATAATGGAGAGGCATCATTGCTACTTAAACAACTGAACCACATCGTCTTCGATGCCTGAAACTGTGAGGAAATCTCTACTTTATACATGCATAATACAAAAATTATATCAAAATCAAATAATAAAATTTTAGAGATAAGTCATATAGTCATAACAGTGTGCACAAGCACCCCATAAGCAACCCTAACCTGTATGCTCAAGCACAAGCATTAACAATCTTTACCAGATCCACACACACATTTACATAAACATATTTGTAAGCACCGTGCACCAATATAACCAATCCCAGACATCGCATTCTCATCATGATTTCGTGTGTATAATTATAACCACACAAATACATACATGTGCATATGTGTATACAGACATAACTCTAGCTCCCACAATGCCTATCTAAAATCAAGAGTCCACTCCAATCGTTTCTATGCAAGGATATTCCCATCCTACATAGGCATCCCAAACCACTCAAACCATAACATCCTCGCATATTACAAATCACATTATGCAACTATATCATGCACAACATTTACAAAGGTTACACTTAAACCAACACATCAAGTCACACAATGATTAGGCACTTATGGCCTTCTCCCTAAATCACACTACATATCAGCTCAGCATCTACTAGTAACTGACCCTGAGACTATCCTTCAAGGTTTCTAGCTCATGCCCCACACCGATAACTTGTGCTATCAACCCCGAGTGCACCCCCTTAGATCATGGCCCATGCCTCACACTTACTAATCCCTAAGCACAATTCTCGTTCTGAGTCTTGGCCTACATGCCCTGTCCGGCAACTACCAGTCTGACCCCAAAACTCTGCCAATGGATCCCCTATCCACCGGCACTCAGGTACAACTCATATTTTGAGTCCTGGCTGACATGCCCTATCCTGACAACTACCAATTTGACCCCAAGAGTGTACCACTAGGCCTCATCCTTTGACCCTAGGTGCATCCTTCTTGGCCCCAGACCATATACCTTATTTTGGCAATTATCGGTCTTGGCTTTAGGAGTACACCACTGAGTCTCATTCAAACATAAACACAAACACAAACACATTGCAGTCACATACATACAACCATTCCTATCTCGTAATCCCACAATTATGCCATGCCACACACATTAACCCAACTCATATAGGTCATCAACCTCCCTACGGTTGAGATCCCTATGAGCCATCCTTTGCCTCGTCAAGCTTCGTTAGCTCATGCAACTCTTTCCATTATCTAGTCCTTATGAGCCATACTTTACCCATCAAGCTTCATCAGCTTATGAACCCATATATACCAACACAAGACACAGATATCACAAACATCACATCATTCTATAGAGCATCAACATTGCTCACTATATCATTACCAACCCCGCTACAGGTTAACCACCCTCACAATGCATACCATCCAAGAATTTACCTCGAGTGTGTTGTAAGGTGTGTAAATATGTATAAGTACAAGTTTATTCTGGAATGTGGGGTGAAAGAAGCTTGTTGAACTTTTGAAAGTATGGATTTATACATATACATATATACTCTTAACAACACCTCTCATCTTGCGTTAAATCACACACACTTTCATTGTTGGCTAAAGCCTTAATTCACATCCACATAACCAATTCACATATGTTCATTCCACAAACACAGTAATCAATGAACTTTCATGGTTTCACACATATACTTATAATAATTCTTATACATGTATCTAGGCATCCAACTTATTCATGCAACATAATTAACTTCATGAATTTCTTCCTAACACTTAATTTCCACATTTCTCAAATTTCATTCTACAAATGGTTTTCTCATTATATTACATGCTCGAGGAGTTCATATACATATACACATCTACATTTATATTGCCATAGCAAAACAATTCATACATATTATCAATAGCACAAAGAAATTAATCTTTGAAAGAAAGGACAAAGAAGCAAGGTAGAGAAATCTTTCACCTTAACTCCAAGCTAGCTAATCCATCCCAATCCATGATGTTTGAAGGAGCAATCCTTGTTCGAATCCTTGGGGAAGGCATCCTAATCAATTGGAACAGAAAGCATAAGAGAAGAGACATGAAAAACATGTTTTAAGATAACCTTTGTCATTGTAGCACCCAACTTGGCGCTAACAAAGAGAAAAACCCAACATGAAGTGGCCAGCAATGCTAGCCACTAAACAACTCCATTGCTACAGTGACTGGCAGCATACTCTCCCCTATTTCACAAAAATGAACCTTATCTCAGTTTTCCTTGATACCTAACTTGATTCTTGACCATTTTCCATGATTTTTTGTTCTAAATCACTCCTCTAATCACCAAGAATCATCCCCAAACAAGAAAAAACAATTAAATGAAGATTCATCAACAAATCATTCATTTTCCTCATTCAAAACCTAACTTTATTCATTTTTTCGAATTTCATCATTCTCAACCCCAAATCCTAGAATTTCTTATGGTTTCCTTCGAATTTACTATTATTTAATCATTATCAAATATGTAGGAAAACTTTAAACTAACACTCATACCAGATTCAACCATTTAAGCCCTAAGTCAACCCAAAATGCTCTAAATCCAAAAATGAGCAAAAAATGGAGTGAGTTGAGAATTCTGACCTCTTTCAAGCTTTTCCAATAAAGGTTGGCCACTGGAAAGATTGCTCCTACGCAGAAGAATGGTGGCTAGAGGCTTGAAGGAGTGAGGCTCCTTGGAGCCGAGGGTAAGAGATGAAAAAGATGGTGTGAGAGAAAAGAGAGTATGGGAGAATAGTCTCTTAAGGCTCGTGGGCATGACATACACACACACACACACACATATACTTACAGAGGGAAATTACAAAATTTTCCTGAAGTCAAACACAAGACCCATCCTTGAACGAGGGTAAAACTATAATTTCCTCTAACTCAGATAATTTTCGTATTTCCACAGCACCACATATCTTCAGCATTAATGTTGTCAAAATCGGGCGATTCTACGATCTCATGCTAAAAAAGATCCTAATCTCACTTGAGATCGTTTTATCATAGGACCATACAGAATTAAGATTTTGCATGTAGAATCGTAAGATTGTAGGATCCTATAAATCCTGCCATTTTTTTAAAAAATTTTAAAAAAATTTTATTTATTTAAAAAATTTTAAATTTTTTTTACTTATTTAAAAATTTTTAAATTTTTTTTATTTATTATTTATGTCTTTGCAAATCATTTATGTGTTTTTTTCAAATTTTTTAAATTTTTTTTATTAATGAAGATGTAGAATTAGGGGATTCTAATGATGATGATGATGATGATGATGATAATGGATAGTGATAAAAATGAGAATTGATATATATTTTATTTATGTTTGGTTTTATATGATTTATGTATTTAGTATTTTAATGACTTTTGATCAATGTTTGATACTTTGATTATTTATGTATATTATGACACATTGATATTTGAGCTTGTTTTTATTGAAATATAATTAGATCTTGATAGTTTTGTATTGCATACAAAGTTTATGTCATTATTATATTTTTTTTATATAGTTGATAGAATCTAGATCCTGACTCAATCCTGCCTATACTTTTTCCGAGCCTGCGTAGAATCCCGATGTTGACAACCTTGTTGACCACTCATTTCCAAAATTCCAATTATTTTCCTTCTCCACTGAAATAATCATAATTCAACTTAGTCCCTCCACAAACTTATGGCTCATTCCGTCTCTCTCGTTCCTTACCACTCACTTGATTTTCATAAGGTGCCAAACTCCTTCATAACATTTTTCTCCTATTCCAAATGAAAAAAATTACCGTCATATTTTCACACGCAGTACTATTTTATCTACAATAACACCCAGGAACTCGAGGTGTTACAGCGCACTTCCTTCCTGTTAAGACTACCTACAGTGTTTCCAAACTCGCATAGTTGTACATCGATGAGATGGTAAGGCTACATGGAATAGGGGTGGGCATAGGTTGGGTTGAGAGTAAATCTCAACACGAACCAACCGCATACTGGCAGGTAGGGTTGGGTTGGGTTCAACTTTTTTGAAGTTGAACCCACTACCAAGTTGTTTTGGGTCGAGTTGATAGGTTACTTTTTTTTTTTTACTTTCAGCTTTCTGGTTTTGAACCGAAAATTTTTTTGGTTTTGAACCAAAAACCATAAAAATTTCTGGTTCAATACTAGAAATTTTTGGTTATATGAATCTCACATGAACCAGAAAAATAAGAACTCCAGTACAAGTTCAGAACTACAGGAGAATGGAGAAGGATTACTTACCAGAGACGAAGATTTGATGGAGAGGTGGAGCATGGCAGAGGAAGAGAGGAGACAAAGACGATGACGAAGATGGAAGCCAGAGATAGAGTGTGACTGAGGATAGAAGAGAAGCAATAGAGAACTGTAGAGTGGATTGGAGATTAAAGCAGTCGAACACTAAAGAAGTGAAGAATTTAGGCACGCATGGGAGAGAGAGAGAGAGGAACACTTCACTGAAGTCTGAAGTTCAATTCAGTTTTCTTTACTCTTTAAAAGCAGGAAAACAAAAAAAAATTATATATAATTCGGGTTCACAAGTTAGGTTGGGCCATGGTCCGGTTAGGAAATTTCAACCCAACCTAACTATGTAGGTTAGGTCGGGTTACGTAGGTTGGTTGCCTACCCCTAACATAGAGTACCCGTATCCATAATCTTCGATAAGGGTCTACATTTCATCTCCCATTTCCAGAGGATTTTTCAAGAGGTTTTTAGGTACGAGAGTGGATCTGAGCATGGCTTTCCATCCTCAGACTAATGAACATTCAGACACTAGAGGATATGTTGAGGTCTTGCGTTTTAGATTTTGGTAAGAGTTGGGAGAGACACCTATCGCTTGTCAAATTTGCATACAACAACAGTTATCAAGCCAATATTGGGATGGCACCCTTTGAAACCTTATATGTGTGATAAAGTAGATCTCTAGTGGGGTGGTTTGAGCTAGGAAAAGTGAAGGCATTGAGACCCGATTTAGTATAGGAGGCCTTGATCAAGGTCAAGACAATTCTGGAGGGTATCCTTGTGGCCTAAATTAGACAGAAAGCCTATACAGATCACAAACGGTGTGACTTGGAGTTTATGGTAGACAACATGGTATTCTTAAGGGTGTCACCTATGAAAGGAATCATGAGGTTCGGGAAAAAGGGGAAGTTAAGTCCCAAGTTCATTGGGCCGTATGAGATTGTAGAGAAGGTGGGCAACGTAGCTATCATGACCCAATTCCCGTGCACGTGACGAGTATAGCAACGACACTCTCCGTTACTATAAGTCTAAACTACCCCTGATTAACCCTACAGTTTAGCAATTAATTGTAGAAGCTTTCATAATTATAATGAATTAATCAATAATGTTTTAAGCAATCAAAAGGGGCTTTTAATCATATAAAACACAAAACTTCATTTAAAAATAAGTATGAATGGATTTTTAATGAAATCTCTTTTAGACATAAAGAACTCCCTACAAATTCATTGATCAATGTGGATACTTTTTCTAAATTTTCCAAAACGATTTTAAACAACTTGTTCAAAATAAGTCAAGCTGATTAACATCACCTACCTAATAAAAAACAACAAAACTTCTCCATTCGAAATAAACCAAATTTCAATGAACAAGTTCTTTTTAAAATGAATAAATTTGTAATGGAATATCTCCTTTGAAGTAAACTTGGTAAATTAAAAATAGGGGGTAACATCACTCATACACCTAAATGAAACCCCTCTTAAAAAGGTAAATAGATATTTTCAAAGCATATTCAACTACCCTGAAAATCTTGTAAAGTCTTTCAAATGTTTAAATTCATTCCAAATCACTAATTTTAACAAAACCATAAATATTCCAAATAACGTCTCGTGAAATAAATAATAACGTAGAGTCTAATATACTGATGCAAATGGAATAATAACGTAGGGTCTAATTTACATGAAAACCAAAAGTATGATAAACCGAGATTTCTAGTACTTAACTTTGTTTCTTGAAGTTTCTCGTCATCGAGGAAGGACCACTAGAGATGTGTTCCTTGAAGCTTAGGTATGTCTAGGGTTCTTAGTGTGTGTGAGTGGTAGATAGGGCTTGAGAGAGGGGTGAGACGAGGTGCTAGGGTTCCTAGAGAAAAGGAAAGACTAGGGTTGCTAGGGTGGTGTCTTGTGAAAAGTTTCAAGTGTCTAGGTATTTGGTGTGGTGGAAGATGTGGCGGCCATGTGGTATTTATAGAGTGCTTTAGGTAGTATTTTAGTTTGAATTGACTAGGTTAAATCTAAGATAAATCTTCTAGAAAGATTTGGTTTATCCTAATTTAAATTTTAGATTGAATTTGAGTTGATATTGTATTAGGTTCTTATTAAATTAATTGTTAAATATGGTTTTTTTTTTCTTTTGGTTTGCGCACCTTTCTTTTGGTTTTCCTATTCTAATCCTAACTTCTTTTATTTATTATTATTTATATCTTGTCAATTATTATTGCTTGATTTTATTTTAAATTTGTATTTCCTGATCTCTTCCTATTTGATTTAACTTAAATTAATTGTACCTTAATTCATTCTAGATACTTAGTTATATTCCATTTGTTTTAATTATCATATTTTATTTACCCTACACGCCTGTCTCCTTATTTCATTATAACTAGTTTGTAGGAATTTTAACTAGTTTAAGGTATCTTGATTATTTATTTGTTTTTCCATGTAGATTACACTCCTATTCTTTAGGGATTTAATCCATTTATATTATTATTTCATTTGTTTCCTAATTCTTGGATTTAAATTATTTGTTTTATTTATAGAATTACTTATTTAATAATTTTATTTGGGGTGCACAGCTATCTTGGTTATTCTATCTAATTTGAGTTATAAAACTTACTATATCTCTTAAACTTGATTTTATCTTATTAGAATCTTTTTAATTGAACTAACCACAACTAATCATATCTTGCCTATTGATTCACACATCCCATATATTACGTTTAACTTAAACCAACCTTATCTTGTCTAAAATCTACCCATATCTTAATTAATCCAATTTGTTTTCTTAAATTAATCTCACCATATAATATTTAGTCACACGCCTAAAATTTAGGAGTGCATTTTCTTTCTCCTATTTTATTTATTAATACATTATCATACTTTCTTTATTTTATTATGTCACTCATTATCTTTTGGATAGTCATTTCATCTAATATTAATCCTATTTATTTCTTATGAAATTCTTTTCCTTATTTTGGCTATTTCTAATTTTCTTTTAAATTCTTATTTACTAATCTTCTCTAAAGCCTTATGTTAATATTAAAATATCAATCCTAGTCTACATGCCACTTTTTGGTGTATTTCGGCTAAACTGCTAACCGAGTTTTAATTTTTGTTTTAGTCCCTCATTAGCCGGAATCACAATTCATAGATAGCATGATCATCACATCATATAGAATCTGGCATACCACACAATTCATGGAGGAATGAATGTGCATCACACAAGTTTAATTTCCACACACAATCAAGATGATATATATCACATAGGCATGTAGAATAAAATTAACAAACATAGAAATTTTTAATCACGAGTATCACAGTGGTGTACCAATTGGCCGTACCTGGTACGATCTAAAATCCGGGCACGTGATCAGTACAACATAGGGTTATTTTCCCTACACTATAAGCCTGAGTCTCCTAGCTCCTGATTCTCATACAACATGTGACATGCGTGGTCAAATATAAACAATTAAACATGTGGAAATTCATATACATGCTATAACAACAGCTCCTTACATAAATTCATATACATGTTATGACAGCAACGCCCTACATGCAACCCCTCCCACCTAGGTATCTTATTTGACTATAGAGCTTATAACGACAATGTATCACCAAATAAAATGACTAGCGAGCTTCGACCGTTTAAGCGAGAAGGGATCGGAAGCTTTGAACACCCACTGCTCGAGTAGCTACTCCATGATAAATGCATGACCAATAAGAGATAAATATCTCAGTGAGTAGATATTTCCTTCACAATGGTTTATGAGAATCTTTTTTTTTTATAAACTTTCACAAGCAATGCGAACTGGGATCTCCATCCTCACCGTTGATAAGATTGCACACTCCACTCTGTGAATCTCACACGAGCTACTTCTGGGAATGGTTCAATAAGAATCTCCTATATATGGAACTCCAACCACACATAGTCATTTGTCTCCGATATGAGTAAGCACAATGTTGCTACTCACACATCTGTTGAACCCCATTACTTTGAACTATATATATATATATATATATATATATATATATATATATATATATATATTATTTTGATGATTAACAAACAAATTAAAATGAAAATATATTCCTATGCTTCAATATATATCTTTCAGGAATATGAAGATACATGGATCAAGTCAAGGCACCAAGACAAAGAGCAAGAAAAGAGTAAAATAGTTTTTTGTGTCTTGAGTCTTAGAATTCATGTAAAGTATTTGATGGTAAGAAAATAAGCTTTAAGAGTTTATTGAAAATGTTTTTAAAACCTTATTTTAGTTAGAAATTGTTTTTACAAAAGCTGGTACAATGTTATTGAGTCTTAGAATTTTTTTTAAATCTAGTAGCTATCAGTCCACTGATGTATGAGCACCAGTCGACCGATAGCCTTCTGGTTCATTTTTAGAACAAAAACTCAAAACCTACCAGTTGACTGTTGGTCCTCCAATAGTCAATCGATGCATCTCTATCTAAAATTAAATTTAGTTCTAGTAACTACTAGTCGACTAATATATATGTGCCAGTCGATTGATAGATTCTGAAATAGTTTAATTCAAGATAATAGAGAGTTACCAGTCGACCACGATGCTTAGAATGGTCAACCGGTTACTCATTAAAGAGCTACCAATCTACTATCGTGGGAGAGCAGTCGACTGGCAGCAGGCTGACATAAGCAACAACAGCTAGTTTTGATAAATCAACTAATATCTTTTGTAAAATATCTCCAACAGTTATATTTCAACTTGGACTATAAATATGAGTTATATCTAGTCAGAAACCATGGAGGAGAAGCTAAAATTCCTACTATTACTCTACTAAATTATCTCGCCAATCATTTACTCTTGAGTGAGCTTTATTTATAATATCTACTCCATGAAGAGAGTGTATCTTGGTATTCTTGATCTATTATCCTTTTGAGTTATATTCCTAAGGTAGTTAAAATTCCTTAGAAGAATGATTAAGTATATCACTGGTTTAGGTAGTTAAGAAGCCCGGTTTCATAAATTCTTTATAGTGATTTCAACAAGTACCTGATTCGAATTTATTATGGTTTGTAAATACTAACTGTTTACAAGCTTGTTAGTGATATACTCAAATGGTTTACTTGAGGACTGAATGTAGGCTTAGAATTAGCCAAACTAGTATAAATCTTTTGTATCATTTCTCTCATCCCTTACTCTTTTACTTGCTGCATATATCTACTCTTTAATTCCTTGCTCTTTACAATTATTTATCTTAATAGCACATT
Source organism: Biancaea sappan (assembly GCA_037074585.1). NCBI lineage: Eukaryota > Viridiplantae > Streptophyta > Magnoliopsida > Fabales > Fabaceae > Biancaea > Biancaea sappan. The sequence goes on from CM073490.1 coordinate 69,180,590, forward strand.
GATTTTCTGATTTGATTTATGGTGCGTATAATTTATAGCACATAAAATATTCCAGCAAGTATACTGGGTCGCAACAAGTAATAAAGTGATGAGTAGAGTATCGTCCCACAGAGATTGATGTATCAAATAAAATTCAATTAGGCTAAGTGAAATGCTATTAAGACTTATGAAGGAAATTGTAGAAATTACACAAAAAGGGGGGTGGTGATTGAAACAACAAAATATAAATAACTGAAATTTAAATAACTAAACAGAAAACAAAACAGACAAAAGATGTGCAACTGGTCACAAATTCCATGGAATTGTACATCATCACCCTTTCCTTTGAATATTCTTGGCTAATTCTATTATGTAATCTTCAATCTAAAATTCTTAGAAAGTCTTCTAAGACTGAATTATATTAAAATTATAGTTAGGAAGATCTTCACTAATCTATAACTCAAATATAATCCGATTAAGTCCTAATCACATCAATGTCCCGCAATCGCATATGACATGTTATCTCTTGTCCTCCTCATTACAAATACGTAGCAATCGCATGCATGTATAAATAACAAGCTTCATAGGACAATAAATAAAATAGAACTTTGGCCAAGAAAATACTCATTGGTCCAAATGAATTAAAGTACAATTTCCATTTCATCAAATGACCGACTACACTAGAAAATGAGATTGATTTCGTTGGTCTAATCCGATTAATTCATAGACAAATTAATCTTTGAATCATTGAAGAACAATTCAATTAAATTACAATCCATTCAATATCGGCCAATTTTCTAAAATATGATTGAATCCAAAAGCTTTGAAATTACAATCTAACCTATCCAAAACAATTGACTAAAATCTTAGATCAACCATTCAATTAAGTCATGAAGCTCAAGAAAATTATTCAAGCCACATAAATAAAACTATCCATATCTAGATAATCTAATTTATGGTGGAAATTACAAGGTCAAGCTCAATATCTAGCTAACTCTAGCATAGACATAAAAATCCCAAACTCATTGAAGGTTCATCAAACATTCAAGAGGAAGAATAATCAGTAAAATCCATTCCATTAAACGAAAATGCATTAAAACTGAATATGTTCAACAATAAAGCTTCATAAAACCGAACTACATCAATCCTTAAACTCAGAAATTTACATGGAAGAGAAGGAAAAACATGACAGAAAACAGAAAATACAACAGAAATCTAAGAAACTATGAAGGAAAATGCAAGAAAAGGAAGGAAAATGGGAGAAGGAGAGCTATTCCCAAGTGGGAAGGCTTCCTTTCCCTCAAACCAAGCTAGAGAGTTGCCTCTATGTTGCTCCCAGCCACTGCTGCCCAAGGAAGACAGAAAAATGGTGCTAGGACTTCTTTTCTGAAAAATGACTTAGCCTCCTTAATAAATTTCGATTTTTGCAAATATAAAACTGATCTAACACATGCCTAAAGGGATATTCTGCCCTAGATGCCTTCTTGGATGCCTCTTCCATGATATGGCAGCACTTTGACAGCAAAACAGCAGCAAAATTAATATTTCTGCAGCAGCAGAAAAGTATGGCAGCAGCAGAATGGTATGGCAGCAGCAGCAAAATTAATATTTCTGCAGCAGAAAGTGACAAACAGCAGCAGAACAGCAGCAGAATATCATGGCAAAATTAATATTTCAGCCATGCTTTTCTTGACCTACGAAAATTAATATTTCTGCCCAAAAATTCTGACTACATGGCATTGAATAAGAGTTCAAGTGGGCCCCACATCCAGCATATCCTAGTAAGCATCTACATCACCCAAAAAGTGCCACATTAGCATCCAAATCATCATCTTTGTCCATGTCAACACTTTTCTCTCCAAAATTAAAATTTGTAGGAATTAAATTGAGCATTTTACAATTCAAGTTCTAAAAATATAAAAATTGAGACACATTCAATCCAAAAATAGTTTATACCCAATAAATTCCAAAACATAATAAAATTAGAGAATTGACAAGATTAAAGAGGCAAAAAGGACTAAAATAGGGACTAAAATAAATGGAAAAAGTATGTTATCAAATCCCCCACACTAGGCCTTTTGCACTCCTGGGCAAAATCAATTAAATACAACAGAGAATCCCAATAAGCACAGCAAGAAAAAGTGTAGAAAATATACAACAATGAAATAATTAAAATTTAGAAAGATTTACATTAGGAGAAATAAATCTTAAATTTCTAAAAAGTTCAAGCTCCATGGCAATTATTTCGAAAAGAATGAATTCAAGTAACAATCTCATCACAAGGTAAGGTGTTTATCCTCTACTCTCTCAAGTGTTTAAGAGGGAATCACTCAAAGTCGTCCTATCACAAATTTCACTACCATAAGCTTGTCAAGAATCTAAATCTCCACTACTTGAATCTAATACATACTTGAATCAAAAGGACTTTACAAGGTTGTAACGTGGGTAAGAAAAATAGTGGGAAACAAAGGGAAAGATTGAACAATGAAACAAAATATGGTAACAACTCAAGAAAATGAAGAGAATTTACAAGTGAAATATAAGAGACTGAGTATAAATAAATTTGGGTCTCAATGTTCTATCTGCTCCTCTTTTTCATTATCTTTTTCTCTTCTTTTTTTTTTTTATTCTTTCTTTCTTTCTCCTTTTTTTTTCTTCTTCTTGACTGGCCAGTCTTTTTCTTTTGCTTGAGAGGAAGTAGAAGAAATATAGTTCAAAACACCCCAAAATTCACAAAATTTTTCAGCATATCAATCCCTTAAAAGAATTTAAAATACTTCTCACATCTTAAGTTGAAAGAGAAAAATATTGTTGTAGGCAGAAAAAGTGGTGGAAGAACACAAGAAAGAAAATGGATAAGGCACAAAATGGCATACAATGGAAACAATGATAATGGATGGCTATTTGGCTAAAAGTGGTTACAAGAAACAAATGCCTAAATCATTTCCAAGGATGTACAAGATATGTAGCCTCAATCAAAGATTCAAGACAAGTTCTAGAGTGACAATCCATGATAGAGAACACACAACAAGAAGAATAGCATTTTTCACTTAGGCTCAAATCCTCACAGCTAAAAGACTATTACTACAAATTCATTAAAGTCAACGTCATTGCCATTTAACTTGAATTCCTTAGAGAAATAAGACTAAATTCTCTTCATGCTAAGTCAATCTACACTTTAGCTATTTCATCATGCATAATTCCACACCAAAACTCCATCAAAAATTTAAAAAGTGAGCATCAAATTCGGACAAAACAGAGTAGCAAAATTCTGCAGTGCAGAATTTCTGGCGACACGGCTTTACCGACATAGAACGACCCCAAAACGGATGCGAATCACTCCAAATAAAATTCTACAACTAGAAGACATATAAAGGTTTAAAAACATGTAAAGAAAGTGGCAAAAACCATAGCCAAGCAGTACAGAATATTCATGCAAGATGACAAAATTTCTGCCAAAACAGAGAAAACAGAGAAAAAAAATGGGCAACAGAAAAAGACTAAAACAAAATTAAAATTACGAAAGAAATACAACAACAAAATTAAAAAGAGAAAGATTAGAAAAACTTGGGTTGCCTCCCAAAAGCGCTTGGTTTAAAGTCCTTAGCTAGACTTTATTTGGTGTCTATGCTTAGCGTCGCTTCTTCTTTGTTTTCCTTACTTTCTCTTTGATTTTTTTTTATTTCCTTCGTCAAGGAAAATGATCAAGTACCTCACATGCAACAAAGAGAAATAACATGAGAGATATATCAAATAAGCAAGGTAACAAGAAGAAATGAAACTAATAAAGACACTTGAAAAGCTAAAAACACTTGAAATTGTAAAAACTAAAACAAGAAAAGACAATGTCTAAAATAACATCACTTTGGCTTAAAAGAAAAATCAATTTGACAACCATCAATCCCCGGCAACGGCGCCAAAAACTTGGTGCGTATAATTTTATAGCACATAAAATATTCCAGCAAGTATACTGGGTCGCAACAAGTAATAAAGTGATGAGTAGAGTATCGTCCCACAGAGATTGATGTATCAAATAAAATTCAATTAGGCTAAGTGAAATGCTATTAAGACTTATGAAGGAAATTGTAGAAATTACACAAAAAGGGGGGTGGTGATTGAAACAACAAAATATAAATAACTGAAATTTAAATAACTAAACAGAAAACAAAACAGACAAAAGATGTGCAACTGGTCACAAATTCCATGGAATTGTACATCATCACCCTTTCCTTTGAATATTCTTGGCTAATTCTATTATGTAATCTTCAATCTAAAATTCTTAGAAAGTCTTCTAAGACTGAATTATATTAAAATTATAGTTAGGAAGATCTTCACTAATCTATAACTCAAATATAATCCGATTAAGTCCTAATCACATCAATGTCCCGCAATCGCATATGACATGTTATCTCTTGTCCTCCTCATTACAAATACGTAGCAATCGCATGCATGTATAAATAACAAGCTTCATAGGACAATAAATAAAATAGAACTTTGGCCAAGAAAATACTCATTGGTCCAAATGAATTAAAGTACAATTTCCATTTCATCAAATGACCGACTACACTAGAAAATGAGATTGATTTCGTTGGTCTAATCCGATTAATTCATAGACAAATTAATCTTTGAATCATTGAAGAACAATTCAATTAAATTACAATCCATTCAATATCGGCCAATTTTCTAAAATATGATTGAATCCAAAAGCTTTGAAATTACAATCTAACCTATCCAAAACAATTGACTAAAATCTTAGATCAACCATTCAATTAAGTCATGAAGCTCAAGAAAATTATTCAAGCCACATAAATAAAACTATCCATATCTAGATAATCTAATTTATGGTGGAAATTACAAGGTCAAGCTCAATATCTAGCTAACTCTAGCATAGACATAAAAATCCCAAACTCATTGAAGGTTCATCAAACATTCAAGAGGAAGAATAATCAGTAAAATCCATTCCATTAAACGAAAATGCATTAAAACTGAATATGTTCAACAATAAAGCTTCATAAAACCGAACTACATCAATCCTTAAACTCAGAAATTTACATGGAAGAGAAGGAAAAACATGACAGAAAACAGAAAATACAACAGAAATCTAAGAAACTATGAAGGAAAATGCAAGAAAAGGAAGGAAAATGGGAGAAGGAGAGCCATTCCCAAGTGGGAAGGCTTCCTTTCCCTCAAACCAAGCTAGAGAGTTGCCTCTATGTTGCTCCCAGCCACTGCTGCCCAAGGAAGACAGAAAAATGGTGCTAGGACTTCTTTTCTGAAAAATGACTTAGCCTCCTTAATAAATTTCGATTTTTGCAAATATAAAACTGATCTAACACATGCCTAAAGGGATATTCTGCCCTAGATGCCTTCTTGGATGCCTCTTCCATGATATGGCAGCACTTTGACAGCAAAACAGCAGCAGAAAAGTATGGCAGCAGCAGAATGGTATGGCAGCAGCAGCAAAATTAATATTTCTGCAGCAGAAAGTGACAAACAGCAGCAGAACAGCAGCAGAATATCATGGCAAAATTAATATTTCAGCCATGCTTTTCTTGACCTACGAAAATTAATATTTCTGCCCAAAAATTCTGACTACATGGCATTGAATAAGAGTTCAAGTGGGCCCCACATCCAGCATATCCTAGTAAGCATCTACATCACCCAAAAAGTGCCACATTAGCATCCAAATCATCATCTTTGTCCATGTCAACACTTTTCTCTCCAAAATTAAAATTTGTAGGAATTAAATTGAGCATTTTACAATTCAAGTTCTAAAAATATAAAAATTGAGACACATTCAATCCAAAAATAGTTTATACCCAATAAATTCTAAAACATAATAAAATTAGAGAATTGACAAAATTAAAGAGGCAAAAAGGACTAAAATAGGGACTAAAATAAATGGAAAAAGTATGTTATCAATTTAATGTCTTAAGTTTTGTGCATTTCCAGAAAATCATTTTAACTTCTAATTAAGTTTTGTGAAAAATTTATAAAATCTAATTCACCCTTCTCTTGGGATCTAACCATTTCTATCAATCCAATCTCAGAATATCCAATTTAAGGTTCAAAGACCACTAATTAATTCCTCGCCTGTAGTCTAGTAACATCTCCAAGCTCGTAGGCTAACAGACTCAATAACTTTCAACAATACACACGCCTAGTCTAACCCACACTCGGAGATCTCCTACTATACATGCCTCTACATACGGTGCTCATACACATGAGTGGCATCAAACAAAATAACCACGAACATCTATATAGTCAATACAAGCTCACAAAGTGAGTTCACTACAATCCTTAAATAAATTTGAGCATCAAGGCTCCCTAAAGTGTTTCGACTCATAGGTCGTACTATCTCTTGACCTGTAGGCCACATCGTCTCCCGACAAGCAAGCATAATGCCATATTACAAATTTAACTCCAAGGAACACATTGCTAACTCATACTCCATCACAGGCATAGATTTTTAAACATAATACAAACAAGCAAAGATAACATCACTAAGTCCCAAAGGCTGTAACAAAACTCCAGCCCAAAGGCTAAATAATTTCTCGGCCAAAAGGCCATAAAATCTCCAGCCTGAAGGGCAAATAATCTTTAGACCAAAGGGCCATAATAAATTTAACAATATCAATGTCGAAAAAGAAGGATTTCCCAATAATTTTCCATACAAGGGAAGTTCCTTGCACTCCCAAACATCACAACAAGGCAACACAGCAAAATACAAGATAAATATTTTACCATAGATTCTCCAAGCCTGAGGGATAATTCATTTAACCTTTCATGGTGCAAGGTCATGAAATCCCCAAGGCACGAGGCCTTGTGACTCTTGTGGCATAAAACCACCAAATCTCTCTAGTACAAGGCCAGATGGCCTCCATTATATGAAACAGAATAAAATAATTACCCAGCAAATACAAGTAGGCAATTACATGATCCACATTAAGCAATCATATTGCCAAGCATTATTCATCATGAGATTTTTACCATAGGCAAATCTCAATCTCCTCATTACAAGTTTATTTCCTCTTCTATGGAATTTCAACCAAGCATACAAGCATTTATCCCACTTGTTCTCACACCACATATGCAATTGAGCAATTATCATATTTCAAAGTATGCGTTTAGAGGCTTATTAATAAAGCTTCTACTCACCTGAGAATTCGTTGCAAATGTTCCTCTAAGAAGCCATCTCCAATCCCCATTTGTTTCCAACACTCCTATGGATACAAGGTGTCATGACCCAAATCCAGGCATGTGACTAGCTCGGATGGTACCTAAACCCACAACGACGCAAGCATGACTTTCCTTTAAAACTCTTACTTTCCTTAGCTCATTATTTCTTTAATTAAGAACAACTTAAAGTTTTAAAAAAAATAGATGAATACAAATCATCCTTGCTTTCATAATCATACAAAAATACATAAAAGTGGTATTCTTACAATTAGATTTGTGAGTTCTAATGTTTCCATTTTGCTTTTCTCAAGTATTTCCCCTACATAGAATACATAATCCTACTACACAATAGTGTGTAACCTACCTGATTACAGAGCTCTTCTAATATTATTGAATTTTTAGCATAAATAAAAATTGTATCATACCCCAAACAAAGGGGAGGTATCTTGGTGCTTCCAACCTTAAACTAGGGGATCTTCAGTACCTAAAACTATAAGGGGGTGAGTCTAATCTACTAACTCACCAAAAATAGCCCTACCAAACACATATAACCTACTATGCATGCCAAATACATGTGATTGATGCATGGACAATTGAGTATTTACGAATAATTATACATAGATGCTTCAGTATGATAAACATCATGATACTCCTAGCACCTACACTAAGCCAGTGGAGAACAAAGTCCTAAGGTAAATAGGCACCATGCACAATCATCTTGCCACTTATTCGGATCATGCTTAAGCCATAGTTTATGTACTTCTACCATCTAGAACAAACAAGGTAGGGTAGGAGTTCCCTCACCTTAACTCCAAGCTAGCTAATTCCAGCCCAAAAGATGTAGAATATGCCTCAAAGGATCCATCCCTATAAGGTAAACAAGTAAAAACATGTTTAGTCACAAAATAAGGAACTCCTTATCACTAATTCTGACCTTTGATTGCTCTTTTGGTCATAACTCCCAAACGGTAAGGAATTTTCAATTAAATCTTGTTTCATTATAAATTAAACTAAAAGACCTTTCCAATAATATAAAATTTCTAAAAAAGGAGTTCAAATGAAATAGTTATCACTGTTCGAAAATATGTACCCAAAACTAGCAAAAGTTTCACCTCCCACCGCTGCAGTGGTGGATCGCAAAACCAAACCCTTGTTTTCGCAAAAATTGGTCCTCCCTCATTTTTCTTGCAATCCCAGCTTGATTCTTCACTAAAATTGATGATTTTTTTCCCTGATTTTACTCTGAGAATGATTAGGAAACATATATATACTCAAATCATAAATTAAAACCAAGAATTAAACTCAAATCCATGAAAAATCTCTCCAAGAACCCCAACTTCCCTTATTTTTCTATCATGTTTTCTAAACCAAGATTTGAGTGTTTTAATCCAGGTTTTCAATATCAACACTCCACCACACCACTTACACACGCCACCCTAGAGAAATCCAAGATCCTTATTCCTTCGTGTTCTTTAGAGAACTCCCAATCATTGGCAACTTTCCCCAATGTCAAAAATCTCCAAGGACCAAGGTAAGGAATAAAATCCCAAATCTGTTTTACTTTCATTGACATGAACCCTAGTTTGTATGTTCAGAGAATTGGGTGGCAAAAAAAAAATTCAAGTAAGATTTTTAATCTTGACTTCTTGTTGAACCATCTCATGTTGTAGTTGTTAAAGATTGATCCTGAATCTGGTTACCCACCTTCCCCCTCTATATAATGCACAAACGATAAACCTTAGGTGTTGGAATTCAAATAAGTGGATGACCTTGCCATAACCTAACTTTAACGTCACCTGTCATGTATGTATATTTGCGAGAAGTCTGTCGAGATTTGCAAGGTGATTGTTACTAGGTTATAAAATGAGAACATAATCCTATTCGGTTTGTAGATAATAACAGCACATGTATGATTTCGTTATTTGCATGTATAAAATGAGATTTTAAATTTCATTATAAGTGTGACAAATGAAAAACATGTATGATTTTCTTAATTGTTATTTTAATCATTACTCTTTAAAACATTAAAAAAACTTAAATAAAACTTTTAAAATATATAAAAGACGAAAATACTGTGTGTATTTTTTTTTTTTTGCCCTTTTACCATAGGAAACTATTGTCAGTTGAAACGCCCCATTTTATCTAACCCCCCCCCCCCCCCCCCCCACCACAACACAAGAGACAAAAAGTGAAACAAGAATTATCCCAATATATACCTACATAATAAGAATGCCCTTGCCTTGACTTCATTGAAAGTTTCGTCAGCCCATCTGAGCTTCCTCGAGTCCCAAACCCAAAACCAAACCCAAACCCACCCTCCCTCACATTTCCTAACACACCCCCTTTCCCTTTCTTCTTCCTCTCGCCGTTGCTCCCGTACCTCATTTCTGTGTTTTCACAGATGAAAGAAGTTACCGTTGAGGCTGAAGGGTCGAAAGACTCCAAGCCAAGTGTACACGAAGATGGAAATGCTATGGCTGCCTCGCCGGACATGCACAATACGGCCATGAAGATTCTGAGGGCTAGAGATGCTTACAAGAGTTATGAAGCAGAGCAAGAGAAGCCCACAAAAATGGAAGTCCTAGGGTGGTATTTGTACGAGTTTTGCTCCTATTTTGTTCAAACTGTTCTTATTCCTCTAGTGTTTCCCCTCATAATCAGCCAGCTTCAGCAACTCCCACAAGACACTGCTTCAGATTGGGCCAACAATCACCATGGTTTGTCCTGTTCTGACAAGGAAATTACTCTGTAAGTCCATTTTCATTGCAAAAATAGAAACAAAATTGTGAAATCAAACACATCCTTGTTATTTTGCTTTATTTACTTGGTTTGTTAGATGTCCTTCGCATGGGTGTTTTCTTCTGCATCTAAAATTTTATCAAGTGCATGAGTAATTTCAAAATTTTCCTAGGGCTTTTGGTGGCAATGAGTGTGAGAGTTGAAAGGAAAGTCTTTGAATTTGAAATCTGAGAGGCGTGAGGAACAGTCCATTATGGTTCGCAATCATCAAAAGCAGTGTTCTTTTTTACTTTTCTTTTCTTTATTTAAAAAATTAAAAATTAAAAAATAAAAAATCTTCCTGGATGATGTAGCCACTTCCTTTTCACGCTTTCACTCTCACTCCACGGTTAAAGATTCCTTTTTCAAGATAAAATCAGTAAATTACGCACTTGCATTAAACTTTTACCATATTTATTAACCACTCGCTCGTGTCTATTCTTATCTATATGTTTTATTCACACTATTTTTTATATCCTATCCTTATCACCTGATATATCCGAATATGGGTGTAGTATTTGTCTTTGTCACCTCGTATAAAATAAGTATAATGTTTATTTTAATTTAGATTGTTAAATTTTAAATTTAATGGTCTAGATGTTTAATTATAATTTTAATAATTTTTTTTAATAAATTTTAAAATTAAATCATTAAATCTAAAATTTAACAATATCTTAAGTCGATATATCTGAGTCTCGTATGTCGACTGTTGATGTACAAGCAAATGAGGGGAAACTATAGTCAAAACAAGAGAAAAAGCCAAAACGAGTTTTTTTTTTTTTAAATTTCTTTCTAGGAAGTGTAAAACTGTTCGTCGGATGCGGACCCAAAAGTTTGAATTATTTAAGACTTCTGGATTATTTAACTATATCTCTTCCATTTATCTCTTTTCATTATCGCAATTAGCTCATTTCGATACTTCATTATTAGTTTTCTTTCAAATTATTGGGACAGCGAGCTTACAGACCATTTATAGAACTGACATCGTGAAAGAAACGTTTCCTGTACTGTTCCTCCAGCAAACTAGGGCTTGTTTAGTTTGATTATTTTCTAATTTTATTTTTATTAAAAATAAAAAATAAACTTAAAAATATGTTATTTTAAATTTAATAAAATTATTTTTTTGAAAATATTTTTTAAAATAAAACAAAATCTGAAAATATCAAAAAATATTTTTAATATTTTAAGAAATACATTTTAAAAAATGAATGCTGAAAATAAAAATAAAAAATATTTTTACAAATAAAATAAACTTTAATATTTTCACCTAGAATCAAACTAATTTTTCATCATTTACAAATTACAACATAAATTCACCCAGACCATGGTATATAGGTTTCTGTTATTAGTTTTCTTGTCAAATTATTGAAAAGCCCATTTATTATTTTTATTGGAGAAGTTGAAAGTTGAAATACGACTTTTTGGTCAATGATGTGTTAAACTAATACTCACGTGTGATGGTACGAGACTAAACCAAAATATTATTTTGTTTCCTTATATTGGTTTTTTTCTCAAGTTAGTTTTTCATAAATTTTTATTTTTAAGTTGGTCCCTTATGATTGATATATTATCAATTCAATCCTTCATAGATTTTCATTCTCAATATGTTTCCTCACAAATTGATATGTTATTAATTTAGTCTCTCACATATTTACATTTTCAATTTGGTCCCTCATAGATTATTAATTTAGTCCATTCATCAAAAATTGTGACCATCAAAAGTTAAGATTAGCAACAAGGACTAAATTGGTAATATATCAATTTGTGAGGGATCAAACTGAGAATGAAAATAAGTGAAGACTAAATTGATATATCAATCTATGAGGGTTCAAATTGAGAATAAAAATTTTTGAAGGATTGAATTGGTAACATACCAATCTGTATCGGACCAAATTGAGAATAAAAATCACAATGAAGGACCAAATTAAAAAAAAGACATCTATGACGGACCAAAATAAGATTTTAGTCTATGAGACTATAATGTTCATCTTGTGCAATATATGCTTCCAGAGTTTCAACTAAAACAATAGCAGCATTTGTATTCTAAAGGTATATATATGTGTGCAATGGAAAGAAATTCCGGAGTTTTCAAGCATCATTTTCTGGCACCTCATCTACGGTGAGATAGAATTTGTTATGTGACTTCTCTTTGGGTCTCTGCTAGTGGGCTTTTTAAAGGAGTTCCTTTGGTAGATGTTCATTGAGATTGGAGGACCTTGTTGTACTAGCCTTGTTTTTTAGCTTCTTGATTGTTTTTTGTTTGAGTTTTGTTCTCTCTAGGAGGACCCCTAGTCTTCCTTTTCTCTTTAGTTTTCTTTGTACCCTTTGTCTCCTTCTTTCTCTTAATAATATTTTTTTTTGATCAATATATATATATACGTGTGTGTGTGCGGTGTTTTGTATCCATTGCAGGTACAGCAAGCTAACAGAGCGAACCATAAGGGCCAGTGGTTCAAGATTCTCTTCTCTGGAGTGGACATCCATTGGTTGGGCTACAGGTCTAGGCCTGGCTGCTCCAATTCTTGGCTTCATCTCCTTTCATCTGGACGGCCATTTCCAGACGCTCATCACTGCAGCCGCCACCGGCGTCGGAGTTTTCTTCTGTCTCCCGGCAGGTTTCTTCAAGATCACCAAGATCTTCATCCCCTACATTGCGTTCATTGTAGCTGCAAGCACAGTCTCCACTGCCTCCCACACCCACCATCTAGGCCATATGATACGTGCCTACACAGGACCTGCCCTGAAGAAAACACAGTTTCCCATTAGGCAAGGAATCTCTAGCAGGCTCTCACTCTACGCCACCGCAGCCGGTTGCTTCGGCTCTGCCATCATCTCCTCTTTCACGTACCACATGCTCCGGGAACCGAAAGACCACGAGTTCATAAGCTTGTGGGTAGTGTCCATCTTCAGTGGCCTAACATGGCTTCTGGGGATATTCCATGCCTTCACAGCCATCAACAGAACCTCTGATTCAATTTCTTTCTCTTCAAGGTTCCATTCTATCTCAATATTCAAGTACCCTCATGCAATTGGAGCCATTGTTGGGGTCTTCCTCGCATCCTTCACCTCCATGTGCATCTTCATAGCAGCAGTGATCTTCATAGTTGGTCAGCTCTGCATCAAGCCTATCCACTTACTGTTCTTCTGGCTAATTTACTTTTGCTTCCCTCTAGTTTCCCTGCCTCTATTGCAACCTTTGCAGCAAGTAATCAAAGCTAATGCTGTGAAAATGCAAATCGTGGGATTCCTCTTATCAATCTTATCTGCCGGGTTCGGGTTCTATTTCTCGGATACCCACTGGAAATGGAAGCACTTGCTGGTCTTTGGAGCCATACAGGGCACATCAAGTGGGGTCTTGCATGCATTTGGAAGAGTGCTGGTCTTGGACTGTGCTCCACCAGGGAAAGAGGGTGCTTTTTCAATCTGGTTTGCTTGGATTAGGGCAGTAGGGTTATGCGCTGGATTTGCAGTGGGTTCCGGTGTGCCGGGTCGGATCCGAACTTCACTCGGAGCAGCGTTTTGTACTGCAATGGCTGGCATTGTGGTGCTGCTATTCGGGAATGTTAGTGATGTGGGTGGAGCAAAAGCTGCAGGGCATGTTATAGAGGATAATGAAAGAGGCTCTTCTGTTTCAAAGGAAGCAATGCGCGTTTGAAGAAACTTGTGATAAATGAATGAATGAATGAATGAACCAATGATGAATCATATATTCGTGTCTCATGCTGTATTCTTTGCAAATGATGTCAATGCGTCGTGCAGGAGGATTATAAGCTCTCGTTTCATGTACTTTGTTGGCAACTATTGTGATGACCATGTATTGTGTATTTTGACGATTTTGGGTTGTCTTGTGTAACTCATCATAATTATTGTCTGTTTATACATTATCTTTACACATTAATCATCCCACTAATCATGATGATCTGCTAGCATGATGAGTTTCTGATTTTCATTCTAGGTAATTACAAGTAAGTTCTTTATGGTTTGACTCAAAATTAGCCTTCCATGTGATTTGAAGTGTATCATTTATTCCTCTTATGATTTGTTTCATTACTGCTCAACTATTCTTGTATTTTTAGTCCTAATTTTGACATTATATTAAAGTTAAAATAGTGAACTTGTATTATAATAATTTTTGGGACGCTTATCACTGTGGAACATGAACTAAACTTCTGCACATTTTATTATGTTTTTATCATTAGATTATTTATTAAAATTAAAATGTGTAAAAAATTTTAAAAAGGAAACACTTATGCAATGTTATGTTATTAAATATATACAATTAATTTTAATAATTTTGTACAGTTTTGGTTGAAAATTTTAATAATAAAAATATAAAATCTGTACATAAGTATCCTCCAATCACTATTCTCCTTATTTTCCGCCCCCAATGATTAATTTGGCATGTCATTGTATTTATTTGGGGGTTACTTTTCTCTTTTATTGGACCAACAATGATTAATTCGGCATGACATGTATCTTTTTTTAAAGGGGCTTTTATTTTCCTTCTTGCATATTTCCTTTCCGTAGTACAATTCTTTCATCTATTTTGATATGCTGAATTTCATTTGACATGATGGTCTCAATTGGTTAAAGTAGATTAGTTTGACAAGATATATATCTTTATAAAACTAATTCAATTATAATGTCAGACATGAGATATTTTAAGTGGTGTTCAGTATGCAAAATCTTATACTCTCAGGGATGACTGCATCCCTCAAAGTATGATTCCAAGATACACATAACACAAGAAGTTTACAAATAGATTAAAAATCATTACGCGTGGGGTATTGATATGAATCTAAATACTATGATAAAGGAAAAAATTTGTAGTTTCACGTTACTAATTTTGAGGTCTATTTTTTTTTTTTATAATTCGTGTGGAATTAGTCAAAATAATATGAAATATAATTTGAAAATTTATATTTTATTTTTTAAACGAATCAAGAATCACGGCATTTGAATGTTTCTAATCCAAGATATGATTGAGTTACTAAAACATGTTCAGGCTCATTTTTCATCTGAGTCCAGAAATGAAATAGCTATTATTAAATGAAGAGCTAAGCCTTAATTACGCTAAAGAGAATCAAGATATGCTAATTTAATAATTGACAACATTTTTAGACGATTTTTAAGCTTTTAAAAACTTTGTAATCTTCTAATTTCTTGCGCTTCATTTCCAAAAAATGTTTTCCTTTTCTTAGGAATCAAGCTTTTGATATAATATACTCTCTTCTATTGTGGAAAACAACTTATTTTGAAATAAGAATTTATTTTTCTGAATTGCGAGATTGCATCTTCTTTAGAGGTCTTCTAAGAACTTACAACTTAATAAGGCTTAATCAACCTTGTAGCGTATTTTAGCACTCGGGGTCCTTGTTCCTTCATGTTCAAGAGTTCTTAGTGGACTAACCAGACCTATTGGGCGTTCTTGGGGCGAGAATATCTTTGATTTGGTTGTTGGTTCTTGGCATAGATCCTCTTGAGTTCACACCACTGTGATTTGGATTACGGGTTCTACAATTTACCTTGTGAGTTCACATCAGGGTAGTGACAAATAGCAGGGACTGATTTACAAATTATACAAAGTATAGGGATCAAGTTTAACGATAATAAACTATAGGGACCAAAGAAAAAATTTGGTGAAATTATAAAAACCAAATATATAATTTAACCAAAAATATATTTTGTAGCTTAGATGGTGAACATAGAGCAAATTAAACAACTACATAGAATCATAGAATCCATGGAGCCAACGGTTAGATGAGAAGATACAACAATTTTAATGTAATATTTTATAATAATATCCGACATTAATGATCCATTCAGTTTTCGAGCCTTATGAAAAAAAAAAAATAATTATGCGAATCTATCTATATATCTGGTAGATTTCATGATATATAAACCATAAAGGTACCTTTTTGTTTATGAGCCTGATCAACAAAAATAGACTAAGTTTAAATCATCTCTATTTTTCATATATATGAAATACTAATATTCATTTCCCTTCTCCAATCTTGAGGCATAAAAGCTGTGACCTTGGCCTTGCTCTTAAAAAGAAAAGAACTTAAGAAATGAAACATTTAAAAAAAAAAATCTGTGAATATGTATGTGGCCCAGGGGTCACTGTCTACAATTACAAACTAGTCACTCTGCACGCAAAGGACCCATTTCCCACCTGGCGAAAGATTAGAGGTGTTCTAGCTTGCAAGGAGGATCTTCTGGGACCCAATCCTTGCCCAAACATTATCCTATCCAGAAATCCCTCGTCTCACCTTTTCTGGCTGGAAATGCTGCCACAAATCTCATGGATCACATTCGAATCCTCTCAAATCAACCCAATTCAGGCTTCTCTGCTTCAACCCCTACAATCATATCCTACAGATCTTCCTATTGCCATCATGAAATGGGATCAGTACACTCCCGGCGCAGATTACTTCTTTTTTGTCTACCCTTTTTCTCTGTTTATCTTCAAATATAAGATGATTCTTACTGCTATTGAAACGATTGGTCGCTTACATCTTCTGGAATAAACGATGGGCTTTTTGTGCTCAAGTCTTAACTGCGATTGCTGGTTTATCATGGTGTGGATGAAAGGATGACTGGGACATCTGTCCTTACCCAAACCCATCTCGTATTATCACAACCCAAGAATCCACCCCAAAACACTGAGTCTAATTTCAGGTTCAACGACCGGGGATGCTTGTCTCTGCTGAAAAGATGCGACAACATCGAAGAATTCAAGCAAGTTCATGCCCAGATTCTAAAGCTTGGCCTGTTCTGGGATTATTTCTGCGCCAGCAATCTTGTGGCCACATGCGCTCTTACGAAATGGGGAAGCATGGAGTATGCTTGCTCAATCTTCGGTCAAATTGAGGAACCTGGTAGTTTTGAATTTAACACCATGATCAGAGGCTACGTCAATAACATGAATCCAGAAGCAGCTTTGCTTCTCTACAATGAGATGCTTGAAAGAGGAGTTGAATCCGATAACTTCACTCACACACCTCTTCTCAAGGCGTGTTCTCTTCTAGGAGCTATCCAAGAAGGTAAGCAAATTCATGGGCATGTTGTAAAGGTGGCTCTTGAAGATGATGTATTTGTACAGAACAGCTTGATCAACATGTATGGAAAGTGTGAGGAAATTGAGCATGCTCGTGCAGTGTTTGAGAAAATGGGTGAGAAGACTACAGCTTCATGGAGTACTATAATTGGAGCTCATGCCAGTTTAAATTTATGGCATGAGTGCTTGATGCTGTTTGGTGTGATGAGCAATGACGGACGGTGGAGGGCTGAAGAAAGCACACTGGTCAGTGTACTCTCTGCTTGTACCCATCTGGGTGCTCTTGACCTTGGAAGGTGCATACATGGCATTCTGTTGAGGAGCATTAGTGAGCTCAATGTTATTGTGGAAACTTCATTAATTGACATGTATGTCAAGTGTGGGTGCCTAGAGAAAGGGGCATCTCTGTTCCGAAACATGGCCAAAAAGAATCGGTTATCTTATACTGTAATGATGTCTGGGCTTGCCATTCATGGACATGGTAGAGAAGCTCTGAAACTTTTCTGGGAAATGCAGGATAAAGGTTTGGCACCAGATGATGTGGTCTATGTGAGTGTGTTGAAAGCTTGCAGCCATGCTGGCCTTGTCAATGAGGGTCTAGAGTGTTTCAGTCTCATGCAATCTGAGCATGGGATTGAACCAACAGTCCAGCACTATAGCTGCATGGTGGAACTCATGGGGGGAACCGGGATGCTGAGGGAAGCATACGACCTTATCAAGAGCATGTCGATTACGCCAAATGATGTGGTGTGGAGGAGCCTTCTCAATGCTTGTAAAGTTCATCTTAACTTAGAATTAGGGGAAGTTGCAGCTGAAAATCTTTTCCGGTTTAACTCGAGCAATCCAGGGGACTATTTGGCGCTGTCAAATATGTATGCACGAGCTCAAAGGTGGGATGACATGGCCAGGGTCCGAAGAGCCATGGCAGAAAAAGGCTTAATTCAAACACCTGGGTTTAGCTTGGTTGAAGCGAAGAGGAAAGTGTACAAGTTTGTATCACAGGACCAGTCTCATCCCCAATGTGATAGCATCTACAACATGATTCACCAAATGGAATGGCAGTTGAAATTCGAGGGTTACATTCCAGACACATCACAAGTGTTACTTGATGTAGATGAAGAGGAAAAGAGGCAGAGGCTGAAATATCATAGTCAGAAGCTAGCACTTGCTTTTGCACTAGTAAATACATCTGAGGGAGCTCCCATAAGAATAACAAGAAATCTTAGGATGTGTAGCGACTGTCATAACTACACCAAGTTCATTTCGATGATCTACGAACGAGAAATTACTGTAAGAGACCGAAATCGATTCCACCATTTTAAAGGTGGAACTTGCTCTTGTAAAGATTATTAGTGAATCTCATTATTTTCACACTCGAGTTGTGATTTTTGGGTAGATTTCTTGTTTCCCTGTCTCGATGTCATAATCTCCAAAGATCATTCTCAACCAGTTCAGATGAGATTAGAGACGGGAATTGCTGAGCACATTGCTTGTTATTGATGTTGTGATTACATGATATCCAGAGAGGTCAAACAGAAGAGCAAGAAAGAAAATAAAATCAGAATATGGTTTTGACCAAGGTTTTCAAAATATCATTGAACCCGTGAAAGCATGAGTTCAAAATTCTTTGGTTTGGCCGGATTAGTTATAATTTTATATATATATATATATATAAAATATAATAGATCAATAATACAAATATGTAGAATTACACATTAACACTTATAAAATGTATGAAGATTAAAATATATATAGAGAAAATTAGAAAAGAAAAAAAGTAAAACTCAAATCGGTTCAACCATTGAGCTTCTAATTTTATTGATTTTTTTTATTTTTTATGAACAGTTTATTGAGTTACATGTTTACCGATTTGGTCCAGTTCAGTGGTTTTGACTAAAATATTCAACACATTTCTCTTACAAATTTTTAGAAATGGTAGGCACATCAGAACATTCAAAGATCTTAGGCAACACATTCGAATTTTCAACACAACTGGCTATGACGAGCATAGACAATTGTACATTTTTCAAAGATAGTACAACAGACATAAGCTTATTATGCATCAACTTTCTTAAGAAGCAGAAGAGATTAATTCACTAGTGTACAACCCACATTCGTCGTAAATATTTTGTGGCAACTTATAATATTAATAAGCTTATTCAATATGAATGGCAGACACTAGTGACGTAATTTCTTTGGTTCGTGGGTCAGCATTCTCTAAAGAAACACCACAAGGATCTTCTGTAACAAGCAATGGAAGAACATTGATTGAACTCCAAATTTTTGTCACGTTTGTGCTTGAACCTCCCAAGGTAACGACAAACACCGCATCAAATCCTCCTGCTCCTGGAACTCCAGCCAACAAAACTCCTTCCAAGTTCATAGTAGCATCTAGAAGTCGTGTTTGTGATTCAGGTTCAATCTGTATATTTTGCAACTAATGAGACTATTGGACTCAATTTATTTTAATTTCTTAATCGAGGAATCGACAAGAGAAGCAAACTTGAGTATCTAAGCGTCTCAATTTTTAACTGAACCATGAAGAGTCTATATCAGTAACTTTCTCCAATCATGTAATCTATTTAAAATTCTCCAGAAATATGTCCACACAGTTGGGTTGGAAGTTGAAGTTTGAAACCATAATAATGGTACATGAAAGTTGAAGGTTGAAACCATAATAATGGAACTGCATTCAGTTCTGAATAGACTGTGTTTGGCAATACATACTATTTACGAATTTTACTAAGCCCATTAATATTGGAATTGGAGTTAAGATCCCCAAGCCCAAGCACCGTATTGAATGGAATTCTAATAGCAACTGGATATGGAATGGAAAATATCCAAATAAAATGTTCCTTAATCCATCCCAATGGAAGGTCATGGAATATAAAACCTACTTATTTCCTTTTGAAGAAAATGAGAGATGTGGTACTTCAAGGGATATTAATTAATAAGGCAAAATCCCTATGAATTCAAAATAAAAGAATGGGTTTACAAGGGTAATGACTAGTTTATTCAACCTGGATATACATTTATAAGGAAAATCAGCATTGTGCAAATGGAGGACAAATAAGGAAGAAGTGAACTTACTGGAACACCTGCAGCCTCACCCATTGTGCGCATAAGATATCGAACTCCAAGCATGGCGTCTTTTGCTCCTAACAGTGCTTTAATAACTGCTTCTTTACCAGGTTCACAAGCGTGTTCAATCCACTGATTATGCAGTTTGCATTTTAATATCAATAATAAAAGAAAAGCAGGAGACAAGAATCAAAGCCACAAGATAGCAAGGAAAAATTATAGAAACTCAGAAGCAAGAGAGAAAAGCCCCAATAAAAACAGATCACATCTGTAATTATGAAGTTCACAACCTGAAGCTGAAACCCAGACAGCAATGGCCACAAAATCTGGCATAGAATTTCACATAAATGATTGCGCCCTGTTAACCACAGTATTAATTTGAATTATGGGCACACATAACATGCCATAACTAGAGCAGTTTCTTTTAATAGATCCTCCTTCTCTCCTTACCAAGGGAAAAAAGTTTAAGACATCCTGTTGGAACTTGGAACCCAGAAAATAGGTTTATAGCTCAGCTATTGAACTGCTCTGAACATAGCCACCGTATTCTATTATATAAAGAAAATGTAATAACAAAACAGGCTCCAAAAACAGCAGCAAACCAAACACTACAGCCACAAAGCCTCACCGAGTATGAAAGGCTAACAGAACACAACATACAAACTGTAGGAAGAAATAAAAGAACATTGATAATCTCTAGCTTTCGAGAGGCTAGAGACTCTCCTATACAAACATCATAATTCTCTAAACTTCCCAAATGTCAAGGACCCCTAACAAATATCTACCGCCTCATTCCCTCTCCTCCACTACCTTAGTGCTCTCCCCAATATGGCCAAGTTAGTTATTCCCAAGTTTAATTCCCTATCTGCCCCTTGTTGCCTTTTACTAGCGTAAACCTGTGTCTCCATGGGCTGGGTTGGATGAAGTGGACTATTGTTAAGGGCTGTAGCTTCTTTCTTGTTTTCTTACCATCTTCTAACATGAATTTTGGTAACAGATGACCCATCACATCCTCTCAATAATGCCTCATCAAATACAAGGGCCATGAAAATTTTGAAATTACATAAAAGATATCACCAGATTTACCATTCTCAGCATTAATCCGATATCACGTGTGAAGGAAACCACATGGGACCACAAAAGGCTTATATATTTTCAAGTTAGATATGATTCTACATCTTTCATGAATCAAACCATGCTCTTTAATTCTATTATCTTGTATTGAGTATGACAATCACCCAAAAATAAGCTTGGGGTACAAAATTAGTCTGAGATTTAATCAATTTACTTGAGTAGAACAAGAATTTATATCTTGATTTTTGTCTTACTCCATTAACACAATTGTAAATGAGCTCAAGAAATACCTTGTCTGATCTCAGCATGCTGCAAATGTTAATTATATATTTATATGCATCCCATTGTTCCTTTGCTAATTTGCTTAACAAGTTCAGTTGCATTTCCAGTGCGGAATTTGCCTCTGACAACCTTCTCCATATGTCCTGAGATTTATGGGGGTCCAACTTTTGCCATTTCTTTACAGAACCTACCATTGATGGCGTGGATGAACCACCGGTTCCTGGTTCTCCTAGTAACTGAAGAAGATAATATTCAGTACAAGATATTTCATATGCTTCAGACAAACAAGTGAACCAAAGTTGGAAAAGAAAATTAGGGAAAATGGAAAGAGAGAGATGAATTTGTCAGCTGCAGAACTAGAAGAGGATAATAGACATCATTATGTTAAAAGGGTCCTTGGACAATAACTAAAACATTTTCCATTTTTATGGAAGAGAATATTGAAATTGGCAAATCCATCTACTTTATAAAGCAACATATGGGTGACATTTTCAAGAGAGGCAAAACAGTACCAAGTACAATAGAAACCAAAGAATTCAATTAATAAACTTTCAATCTCTTACACTAGCAGAAGAAGCATAAAGCCTTTTTCTTTACTCGTTATCATTCTCATAGCTTCCAAACCTCACATACAAATAATTCCTAAATCAAGCAACCAATAGTGATTGTAGTGAACGTTTGAAATTTTCCTTCACATAACTGACATAATCATGTATACTCCAGAAGGATAGGTTAGAGAATGCTATATGAATATTTTTGGAAGCACAAAAATATTTAGGTAGCCTCTGCAGACAATTTTACTGAATAATGCTAAATGTTGAGAACAGGGAAGATGACAGTTTCCCATGTCAATTGTCAACCTGGCTTAAATAAAGTATCCTATCCTTGGCTCTACCAATAAAAAAGTTTGTCACAAAGATCTTAGTAATTAACGGAGAAGTGGATGTTATATTGCAAGAACCCAAGTATTCACATGAAAGCTGCAATGAAATCAGAGAAGTGTCAAATAAAAAAAAAAAAAAAAGAACTTTAGATACATTTGATAGCCTAAAGCCTGTGATTATAGAGAGGAAAAGGCATAAATGGAACAGAAGGCTTGGAAAAGCCAAGAAAACATTCTATCTATATATGACAACTGAGTCATTAGTATCTTTTTCTTTTCCATTAGTAGAAAGTTTTGGACCATGTTAAACCCTAATCCCTCTCAGACAGATGAGGAGCATTCTTTTCAAAATCATAAAACGCACAGACATGCACTAGAACCCAGCATATGTGAAATTGAAGTTGCTTACAAGAGTCATCAAGGGTGGTAAAGCAAACTCAGCCATTTGATGGTCCCATTTTCCTTTTAAGACATCAGTGATAATTTCCGGTAGAAGCCTTGTTTTTGCTGCTTCCTGCAATGTTAATGAGATCAAGACAATGAAGAGGATGATTTTTGCGGAACATACTTACTAATTTCAAACAACATTTGGTCAATAAATAGAAAAAACCAACATAAGCATCCTAAAAAGTTTTTCACTAAAAATGAGTAGTCTAAATAATGGCACTAATCACAAGAATCAGTAATGAAAACACAAATCATTCCAAAACAATATTTGGCCAATGCATAGAGAAAACAATTAAAAGCATCCTAAAAAGTTTTTCATTAGGAATGAATATTCTAAAATTATGGGATTAATAGCACAAATAAATTGTCGAAACACAAGTCAATCTACCTGGCTTTATTTATTTCAAGGAAAATGAATTAAAAAAAAAAGAAAAAATATTGAAGGAATTACAGGTGACAGAACAAATGCTAACTAGAAATCTAGAATACATGGCTGTGGCCATACTTGTACCAAAACATTTATGATGAGAATTGCAAGAATTCACAGTGCATTAGAATAAAGTTGTTTCAATGACCTCTCTTAGGTGTTCAGCCCATGGATTCTTTTAGGGAGTTTTCCTCGGGTGGATATGCAGAGTGGAAGAGGAACTAGGAAACTCTTCTGTATCAATTTCTTTTCCTGCTTGGTTTTAGGAGGATATCTTATCCCCCTTCTCTTTGTAATCTTTATTTACATCTAATCAGAATTCTTCCTTTATCCAAAAAGCATTCAGAGAAAAATAGTAATCACTTTACTCATTTGGACTCATGAAATGGGTCAGACAAATCCAGGAGAGCACATTATGGGAGTCGCATGTTTACTTCTAACAGATTCATAACTTCTGCATAGTCAGTCCAGATACAAAATTCTCTCTGAATAAGTGAGGAACTTAGGCAAATAAATATGATAGTATTGTTGCTCAATACACAGTACCACTTGAAATGCACAAAAAGGGGAAAGGAGAAAAACCTGAGCAGAAGAAATCACTTCTGGAGAAAATCGTACATAGCGTTGACTGCCATAAACAGCTGAACTAACATCAAACCCACTGCCTACTTTCCCTTGTGCAATACAATGAGCAGTTTGGGCTATTTTATGCACCACATCAAGGTCTTCAGAATCCTTCCTTTCCCAAGGACCTTTGGATGAGGAGAGCCTTACAACTCCAAAGTAATGAAGTAAAGCAGCAACTACAGCAGTTGTCATTGCTGCAGATGAGCCTAATCCAGTTTTAGCTACTTCAGGCTTGCAATTAGCACCACTGGCATCCTCAGTATTAAAGGTTATGGAGGAAAAAGGTGGAAGGGTGGCCAATGATTCTGGTGTCAAAGGGATCCCAGATCTCTCAATCTGCAAAAGAATTTATTGGGAAATGAAATCTTAATTTAACTTCTTTTTTTATTTTATCTCCTGTTCAAATCATGGAAAATTAAAGAGAAAATCTAACAACAGGGTAGGGTAAAGGAAGAGAGATAAGGTAGAATTTTTAACATGAAACGATAATTTTTCCATACAAACAACCGATATGTTTGGTAGGAGCAAAGGGAATGGGATTGAGTAACTTTACTAAAATATCCTACAACAACAACAACATAGCCTTAAATAAAATAAAAAAAAGGAAAAGTACTTTTTTTAAAGGGCAATTTGAACATTTTGATAAAGCAACCATACTCTCTCTTATTCGTTCACTCTCCTATTACCTCACCACTTACCAAACATACCCTACATCAGTTGGTTGTTCTTATTTATAGTGAACATTAAAGACCTCAATTGAATTTTAAAACAAAATCATGTAAATTACTCCAGAGACAGGTAAAAGATGCTCCTCGATAGTGTATAGAAATTTTCAAAAGATGAAATGAGTGTACGTTACCTGGTTCCTGTACGAATAAAATTCATTGCAACCCAAAATTGTAATGTTAAGACCTACATGACGAATCCAATTCGAAAATTATAAGTCTGGAGTTTTTATTTAACTTTTTTTTTTTAACAGAAGGATGGTGAAGATAAACCACATATCACCTTGTAACAGTAGTTTGTGCAACAATTCCATCTTATTATTGTCAAATGTTGCATGAGCTGCAGCCAAAGAATATTTCACTGCATATTCTACAAAAGGATTCCTTGTTTCACTGAAATTAAAACTAATTACCATAAGTCTCACCACTGTATGCTATTTAAGTCAGCAGCCAAGCCATTAATAGTGGAGCAAGAAACAAAAAGAGCACTAACTTAGGCCTCATTTGTTTGCACTTAATAAAAGTCTGAAGTTGATTCATTAAGACTTCAAACCATTAAGTACATTTGTTTTTTATTTTTTTTTAAGTGTTTAATAGGTCTAATTACATCCTAATGAATCAGATCTTATAGCAAGTCTTAATAACATTCAAATGTATTATTCATTTTAGACAAAAATGCACTTTATCCCAAAAGTTTTGTCTTATGTGCACTTCATCCCCCTAAACTTCAAAACTTAATAAATAACCCCCTCAAATTTTACAATCCATGCAAAGCAGCCCTTTTATCAAATATTCCATTAACTAGACTAACAATCAATGTTTATTTGTTAGGTTTCAAATTTTTTTCATCCAATATATAATTCTATTTTCTAACTTTGATTTCATCAATTTTTTCCACAACATATGTTTCATTATAATTTATTTGAATATTATTTTTTACTAATAAACAATTTCTATGTGTTCAGATGTTTAGAAAAAAAAAAGCCTTATTCATTAAGTATTTAGATTCAAAGAGAATGTCTTCATATTAAAATGTGTATTTAGATTCAAACATCTTAATCTTAAAAAAAAAACAAACAAACAAACAAATGCCCCCTTAATGACCTTAGACAATTCACAATTTCTATGCTACAATAAATACATCAATAGCCAATAATGAGGTCTGGAATTCATTTTCTAGTATTGTAAATGATTAATTTCATTAAGGACAAAGAAGAGACAGAATAAAGACAACTGTAACAAATAAAACTTGCCTTGAAGAAACACATTGAAGTGTAACATTTTTTAGTGCCAGTTTGTACAGGCCTTCTCTCGAGAGCTGAGGAGACTTTAATCTGACATCTGTCCACGCCTAAATGTAATGTAACAGACAAGCATCACAAACAATTCAGATCCATGATAATGATTATACTCAAAACGAAAAAAAAGGAAATTGATTAAAGAATGTGGGATGTTATTTTCTCAAAATGAGAAGCCTAGAGTTTATATACACCTAGCTAGAGCAATTAGAGGAGGGGAACCTCCATAATCCTAGGAATACAATCAAACCTATTAAACACAAAGTTATCATAATCAATCAGACTTCATTTCAAGGAAACAAATCAAAGACCAAATATTTACAAAGAAGGAAATAAATCAGTAATAATTATGGAATAGAATCCCACAAAAAATAACCCAGGCCAATCTAAACATCAAATAAACTATCAAGAAAATGATTTTAGCATGTTCACAACAGATGCTAATGAAATGTCAGTGTCTTGTCAACTATAACAAGTCACACCAGCTTTTACTATAAATATGTGAGCATACTACATATGCAACAAGTAGTCATGTTTTAAACATGCTTGTGAGCAACTTCCTTTCTATTTTAACATCAAGCAGGAGGCATGGCACATGACTAGAGGATATGATCTTGTGCAAACATTCAAATAAAGTTTGCACCTCGTTCTCCCCCTGGGTTTCTTCAAAACAAACAGCAGCTGTACAGACAAATAGTGTTGTCTCATACTCGCACTTATGTTACCTTATCTTTGATCACGGCAAGTTTCATGACAAAATTTCCAGCGATAACAAAAATTGCAATATCGATATAACACCAGGAATCCAGGAAGCAGGAAAATAGTTGTCAAATGCAGATCATCTCACGAAGAACAAAATTTAGAATAACAACCCACCCAAGCCCAGCTATCTGGTTTTAAATAATCATAAAGTGGTTCCACAATTGCATAAAACCGGGCATTTGTACTGAGTACAAGCCCTGAATTTGGTCTCTCCAATATGAGGTAACCCCCAGTCATCAGCACCTTCCCAGGAGCAGAAGCAACCCTGAGTGAAGAAAGTCAACAATAACCAGTTAGAGCACATATACCTCTCTATTTCATTAAGAGGATAATGGTTGGAGAAATCTGATTACAGATCAGACTCCATAGACCGCTCTAGCAACATTAAGAATCAAAGATAAAATCCATATAACCTTTACTTGTTTATGGCTAAAATCTCAGTTCTTTTAAGGTAGCTCCGATAAATTTCTTTTGATTTATAGCTCAGTGTTCTTGAGGGAACAAACTGGATATACAAAATCTCGGCGTTGTGGATGGGAATGAACTTACACAGTCATAGTTCTCTCAGTACACATCCCAAGTTGAAGATGGGACAAAAGCTCCAAAATTTGTAAATTTGAATGAAAGCTTCAACGTCTAATGAAAGTTCAGAAGTGAGGAACTCTTAGATTGCTAAACTGGACTGATCTCAATGACCTATCGATCTAGAATGTGCGTTTTGAAGCGGAGTTGGGTGATGTTCGAGTGTTTCTAACCCCAACGTTTGACAAAAAACCAAACAAAGACGGGTATTTTTTTTTTTTGTTACATACAAATCAGTTTTCAAAAATATAAATTCTTTTATTGTTTTAACTAACTTTACAAAAAAAATCTTAAGTAAAATAGAAAGAGAGAAAAAGTACTTTTAGAGGTAATTATGACATTTTAATAAAGTAACCATAATTTTTTTTTTATTCTCTCATTCTCTCTCTTGTTACCTTATCACTTATCAAATATATCTTAAATGTTGAATGAGTGAATTTATATAAGTTAAAAAATTTAATATACATTAATTGTTATATAAAATTAAATTATATATTTATTTATTTTAAAAAACAATAAAAACGTTTAACGATTTATAACATTTAAAAATCAAATCATGTAAAATTAAAATTTTTATTATTTCAAAGATTAAATAGTCAAATCATATATTTTTAAAGACTAAATTGTTAATATAATTTTTTTATAAATGACTTAGTTGGTCCCTGCATTATTGTTAAATTTTAATTTTTTCTTATAAAAAATTACTTTAATAAATAAAAAATAAATTAAAAATACAATTTTAAAGATTAATTAAGACTTTTTATTTTTTATAAATTAAATTAAAATAATTATAATTTTTTAGAGATAAAACTAGGACAATTATAATTTTTAAAAACCCAAATTATTAATCTATTCAAGCATTGGAAAGTGTTGGTTAAATAACATAATAACATATCATATTTATGCTTATTTTCTTTAGGAGTTCTTAGTTTAATTATTGAAAAAGAAAATACTCATTGTAATTATTCGTAAATTCTCCTCCAATTAACTATGAACAGTTTCTTTTATTTCCTTTTCTTTTCTTTTCTTTTCTTTTTTTCCTTCAAACGTAGTAATTGTGCATAGTTTTTTTTTTCAATAATTATTCATGGTTAATCTAATTATTGACTATTATATGACACGATTTTCGGTGAAAAATAACTTTTTTGTTTGTTAACGTATTTACTATCTTCGCAAAAAATGAATAATTTACAACTAGTTCCTTTTATAAACATTTATAATCTTGTTTTTTAAAATTTAAAAAAATCCAAAATGTTTTCTTGTAATTTTCTTTTAAAGATTATTTCAAAAAATTCAAAAATATTTTCTTTGAGAAATTCACTTAAAATAGAAATCAATTTCTAGAAATTCAAAAAGAAAAGTCAAAAAGAAGAATAAACCAAAGAGAAAAAGGAAATAAGGAAATTAGTAGATTTTAAAAGTAAAATTTAATCAACCCCACTTCAAAGCAATTTTCTTATCGCATTTATTTCTGTCATTAATAGAGTTTGTATAGATATTGCAACAAGAGAGAGAAAAAGTGAAAAACAAAACAAAATCAAAAACCAAAAAAAAAATTATATTGATATGTTAGAGAGACAAAGAGAGAGAAGATTTGGCCACATTTTCTAAAATCGGATCGGATCAGTTGGTTCAACTGGTTAGATCATGAATCGATCCAGAATAATCTTTAAAACTTGTAAATGATTGAACCGATCAAAAATCAGATAAAAATTAATACTAAATAAACTAATTGAACCGGTCCACTTTATTTTTTTGTTTATTAAATGTTTTAATTTTATTTATTTCATAATCAAATAATAAAAAAATAATATTATAAATAAGTCAATTTTAATAGAGATGTCAATCTCTATACCATTTTAATAGAGTTTGTAGAGAGAGAGAGAGAGAGAGAGAGAGAGAGAGAGAGAAGGAGAGAATGAAAAACAAAACAAAACCAAAAACCAAAAAAAATGTATACCGATATGTTAGAGAGAGGAGGATATGAAAGAGAGAAAGAAAGGAAGAGATGAAATTTGACCACAGTTCTTATAATTAGACTAAACCAATCGATTATATTAGTTAGATCATGAATCGGTCCGAAATAGTCTTTAAAACTTGTGAGTGATTGAATTGATCAAAAGTATGATAAAAAATAATGTTAAATGAACTAATTAAACTGGTTTACTTAATTTTTTTTTTATTAAATGTTTCAATTTTATTTATTTTATAATTAGGCAATGAAAAAAATTAATATTATAAATTAATTAATTTTAATACAAATATCAATATATTAAAATTGTCACTGAAATTCTATTTTAAAGGGAAAAACTTTAATAAAACTCATTTTGAAACACCATTCTTAAACCATACTAATTCAAGAGAGGTAGAAAATTATATGATTAATATAAATGCCTAAGAAAAGTCCTAAAAGATATATATGGAATTATAATTACGAGAAATGAAATAGATAGACAAAAATACAAATATGTAGAAAGGACGAGTTTCACCTAAGTCGAGGATACGAAGCCTAAATATCTCTTAAGGAGATTAAATTTCATGTAGTTCGAATGGAAAACATTGGTTGGTTCATGGATTTTAATTTTTGGCAAGAAAGAAGTCAACAATGATATAAACAGGTGCCAATAAAATACAATTTGATTGGGTTGACTAGATTTTACTGTTGAAATCTGGATATATCCTCATTTCTTTCTCTCTCCAATTTTTCCTCTTTATTGATTTGTTTTGCATTTTGAAATTGTTTTTTGTTCTAAGGAATTTCGAATTTTTTTGAAATAATTTTAAAATGAAATTAAAATAAATAATTTTTGTATTTTTAAAATACTTTTGAAAATCAAAAGTACAAAAAACATTTATTATTATTTTTATTTTTTAAAAATAAAAATTGCAAACAAAGCATTTTTTTTTGTTTTTTGAATAGTTATGAAAATTAGAATTACAAGAAAAGTATTTTTTTTATTTTTGAAATATTTTGAGAATTTAAGTTACAAGAAAATATTTTTTAAAATTTTTCTATAATTTTGAAAATTAAACTTACAAGGAGAGTGTCTTTTTTATTTTTGAAATGTTTAGAAAATAAAATAAAAAATACACAAAAAGATTTTTTTAAAAAAAACAATCATACACACAATGCATAAATTAAACATGCAAATGCAGTCTCTAATGCATCCGAAACCCTTTAACTTAGACATCGTACGACGGTTGCATTTTGGGATAATTGTTTACACCTAAGGATAGGATGGCAAGCTATTCCAAAGAATCAGTTGCTATCACACCACAATCCGGGTCCATAATCAGCACAAAGGTGAATCCCTCATCACTACCGTAAGCCTAATCCTATCACATCCCTTCACACAGTATAAAGATAACATAAAATTTTCAATACTAGAATAATATGAGTAATCCTTAATTCAAACAATGATCATTCAAAGAATTATAATTTCATAGTTCACAATCAATCAATGTTTCTAAACTTTTCCTTCCAATTGATGCAAGGGATACCGGAGTCTTAAGATGAACCTTTTGATTTTCTCCCTTTCCTCAGGTATTAGATGGAGAGCGTACCTTGACAACCGAATGAATTTCATGTCATATCATCGACCATCCATAGGCTCTTAAGAATGAAACTCTCTGTAAAAGCTCGCTTGAAGTCTTCCCATGTTACCAGAGAAGCATCAAGAGTCCGACCACTACTCCATGTAATCCACCACTCATTCACTTTCCCTTGAAGCTAATAAGACACCAAATCCACCTTCCTCTCACTTGAACAATCGAGGGCCACACATGACTTCTCTGACCCATCCAAGAACTACAAGGGGTCTTCATTCCCATCTTGCCCAAAGAATACCAGCGACTTCAATTTCATGAAATTCGGTAACTTCACCTCTTTCATCATCCCCTTCCTAGGTTGTGTAGGAGGAGGTGATGCTTGAGGCACCAATTAAGGATTCACCATCATAAATGCCACTAGTGGGTTATGAGTGGCAGATTGTTTCTCCATCATCATTGTCGTTAGGTTAGCCACAGAAACTTGAAGGGAGGTAATTGCGACTATGAGATTTGTAGGATCAAAGCTTCGAGGTGCCTCACTTGCTTGAGAAGGCCTTTCAACTGAGCCTTGAACCTCTTGAGCATGCACACTCTCTGCATGCTCGCTAACGTATTGGTGCTCATGCACTGGCATGGTGGGTGGTTGCATGGAGGCTCCCTTGGAACCTACGTGTTTACCCACATTTGAAGGTCCTCTATGCTCCATTAGAGGCGACAAGATTCTACACACAACAAGAACACAGCTCAGATTAGAAACAATCTATGAAAAGTTTCGGGTGTTAATATATTAGGATTTTAATAAGTAAATGGAATATAAGGGAAAAATTTCCCTTACTTAATAAAGAAATGTGATATTAAGAAATGACAAGGCGTATAAATAATGAGTGATAGGGGATTGAGGAAGCAAGCACATGGCATCGAGGGGGTCAGATGATTACTATGTCCATAGAGGGACTAAAATTTAATAAGGAAAATGGCATGATACCTATAGTCAAGTGGGAGAAGTTATGGAATTATCATTACTAAGGTTGACTAGGAGTTGACCAGAGGGCGAAATAGAAATTTGACCCTTTGAGGTATATATATGTGGCCACCCCATTTCCCTCTCATTTTTCTCTCCGTTCATCTCAAATGCTCTCTCCCTTCCTAAACACTCTTTCCCTTTTCTCTCAAGTCTTCTACTACCCAAGCTTGACAACCATTCTCCGACAGCATGCCAGGTCTTCGGTGACCAACCACCACTGGTAAAGTAAGGAATTGAGACAGGTATTTCACTTTCCCATTTCTCTTCCTATTTTCATATTTAAGGGCAAATAGGGGTGAAATTGAATCGATTGGTGAGATTTTGAGCTTGGGTAGTGATTTAAAACCTTCCTTGATGATTGATAATGAAGTAAGGAACAAGAATTAAGGGATTAAGTATGATTAAAAGTGAGATTAGAGTGTATGAAACATAAAGAGAGAAGTAAGGGTTTTAAAGAGGGACTTTGATGATTGAGACTTGGAAATTTGAAATTAATTGGAGGGTTTTAGTGTCAAAACATCCCCTAATCATCAATAATGAAAACCCATGAGAAGAATTGAAAGAAATAATGAAATTTGGGCTAAAATCGAGCTAGGACCAAGAGCATGTTCATGCTCTTAGCTTGTGGCGCCCAGGGCACCACCCAAACAGAGAGTTTGGGTATTGACGTTCCCTAGGAACCACCACCTGAGTGTGTGTGTAACGTGAAGGGGGGCCTGAGCGCCCCAAGGCTGTCACGACCCGTTTTCTGGGCACATGACCGGCACAATGATGAATATCCATCACTGTAAGCCTTTCGATAAATTCTACCCATGAGTTAAATTATTAGTCATTATCTCTATATTATCAAAATAACCATTGCTGAAGAAAATATATCAAATTTTCTTATTTGAAATTCATAGAGATTATTTGCATATAATAATAGATCTTCAACATAAAATACATTATTGTACTGAAATACAAGCCAAATACCAAACCCCTGACCTAGATGTCCTAGACGATTACATAGCAACATAATCTACAACAATAGAGGGGTCTACCCAATAGCGGGAGGTCTAAATTGATCTACTCTTCTATCGGATATTCTTCATCGGCAACCTGATCTGAACAAAAAGGTTGTACAGAGAGTGTGAGCTTTTAAACTCCGTGAGCGAATCGGCCTCGCGTTAATAAAATTCAAATACATTATCAGTCATGCAACCATACCAGAAGGCTCATACTCAACCAATAGACATAGTTAGAAATTACATACAAGAAGGTAAAAATTCATTCAATTCAAC
This sequence comes from Biancaea sappan, assembly GCA_037074585.1. Lineage (NCBI taxonomy): Eukaryota > Viridiplantae > Streptophyta > Magnoliopsida > Fabales > Fabaceae > Biancaea > Biancaea sappan. The sequence goes on from CM073490.1 coordinate 69,213,627, forward strand.
AAACGTTACTAGTACTCGTCAATGACAATATATTCCGGAGAGCGCAAACAGGCCAGCTTACCAATTCTGTATATTTCTGCTATGATGCACAACCAATTCAACAAACGTTACTAGTACTCATCAATGACAATATATCCCGGAGAGCGCACACAGACCAGCTCACCAATTCTGTATATTTTCGCCATGACGCACAACCTCATCCTCTTAGCTAGGGCGCCTCACGGATTTATCACCAATCCGAGCTATATCCCTACTGAGGGAATCGTTGTCTCCACACTCATTGGTCAACACACCCTTTCAACCGGGTTTTCCGCCTTGCCGTGAGAGGGGGTACTGTCCTGCTCAATCACAATCAATAGTACAGTATTTCATATCATAATCAGAAGCACAATATAATATTCATCCATATAACAGGTATAGTATATAACTATATTATAGATTTATAAACCACAAATCAAGATAACAATTAATCCGTTTTTGAAAACATTCAAACTTCACATCATCATAAGATACTTATTTCATTTTATCCATACTTATGGATTAATTATCTCATTAGATTCATCATTCTGAATCCAATTTCCCCCTATGAATCTTGGGAGTGTCCTACGACATACTTTTTATCACCAGTAACACTAAAACTCTATTAAAACGGGGTCGTTTCACTCACCTGGATTCCGTACGAGTATCACTTCTCTAAGTCGTTACGGACAATAGTACACAGATGAATTTCAGTATTCCGCTACAGAGATTTTCATGAAAGATTAGAGAAAACAAGTTAGGATTGTTTTCATACAAACACTGTTCATACATACAGTCACTATTCATACATACGGTCAATATTCATATGTACGGGACTGTTTATACCAGAAATAGAGAATACAATCTGTAAAAGAGTACACCAGGTAAGTTCCCAGGAAAGAGTGGAGGGTCACAATGGACACACTTAAAAACCAGGTCTTTCCTTAGCTAGAACTTTCCTAGACATGTATTGTTCACAGTTTACATCCTATTTCGGGAATCAGAGAATCAAAATAATATGTAAGCAGCTAAGGACAGTTTTTCTGATGTGGAAGATCAGCCAAAGCTGCAACCACAGAGCATACTTAAGAAAATAACTTCTAAAATTTGAAAGACATAGAAAGGGCATAGTATCCTTACCTAAGCTGAAAAGGAAATGCCCAAAATCTCAAAAGCCTAGCGTTGAACCAAGAAATCTTAAAGAGAGCAGAAGAGAAGTTGAAGGTGTGATTTTGAAAGTGAAATGGAATGGCCTATTTATAGAAAAATTTAAGGGTACTATTCCATCTACCCCGTCTCACCTACCAATTTCACTTACTAGTCTTATCTACTAGTTTCACTTACTAGTATCATCTACTAGTTTCACTTACTAGTCTCATCTAGTATTACTTACTAGTCTCATCTACTAGTTTCACTTACTAGTCTCATCTACTAGAATAATCAATTTGCTAATTTAGTTTCCTTTCAATTTAGTCCCTCAGGGAATTCTCTCATATAAAATGTCATTTTTTTTCTCCCAGTTTCTTTATAGTTTTCTCTTATGATCAAACCACATCTAGTACTTGACATTTTGATTGTATAGAAAAACAGTACCATATACGTAAATAGTATTATACAGGTAAATAGTACCGTATACTGGAATAGTAACTGGCCTTACTAATTTTCTTGGATAAATTTACTCATTGCCACTCTAACTTATAAGATTTGTATCCTTGAGAATTTGTAAAAATTTCCTAAATTAAAATTTTAAAATTTCTATTCCCAAATTTCCTTCACTAATTCAAAAGAATATTTTCCACGTAATTAATTTTTTTCAATAAACTTAAAAATAGATTTTGAATATTTGTAAAAATTATTGGGGTATTACAGTCTTCCCCCTTAACAGAATTCGGTCCCCCGAATTCAAAACTCACTTCAAGGCTGAAATAAGTGTGGTCACTTTGTCCATATCCCATCCTTCGCATCTCTTTCTTTCCAAACCACATCACACCCTCGGTGAGATTTACAAGGACACTATACCATTGACTGTGAACTCTAGACCGCATTATCAATGGTTTGCATAGGAATTTTGCCTTTTCTAAATAGCAAGCAATCTCTTCATTATCAGTTTGATCTTCTCTATGACCTCTTGTACCATAAAGTGTCTCATCCCCATAACGTTTACCAAACTCAAACCATTTAATTAGAGATCCATGTAAAACCTTAAATAGGTGTTGTCTTTAAAAGTGGTACGTGGTCTCTCCAGTTCACACTGAATATCAGAACACATGTTAACACACATATAACTCATAACATTTATGAATACAAGCACCTCACCCGAAGGCGTCCTTTTGGCCATAGGCAATACTCTTACCGGAAGGCAATCCTCCTGCCTTAAGGCGGTACTCTGACTTGAAGGCATTATATAAAAGGCAAAATCACATGAAATCATTGCATAAATCTCTAGGAAGAATAGAAAATATGATAAGTAAATAACATACTCCTCACGCATAAGTATAAAATAAATATATATAGAAATTCCTCTCACCTCAATGACTTATATAGAGTCGTACCCCTTCAATGATTGGGGCAAATCTAAAGTTCTCTATATATAGGTTCATAAAATACGTATTTAGCATTCCTCCATAGCTCAGAAATGCAATAAAATATCATTTTAGTAATTCTTCTCAGTGAAAAGGATATTACCATACTCTGCTTTAGAGTTTCCATAATCAAGTATGAAATATAATAAGTCTAATATCTTCTCATTCCTCAAGTTCTTTCAGTAAAAGGAATCACTTCAACAAAGAAGATTTAAATACTAACTTAAATTTTATTTCTAGTACATAGATAATTTTAATACATGAAGCTTTAGACCAAATATAGCTTTAGGTACAAACAAAAGAAAGAATAAATTAAGGACGAGGAGGCTTTTGAAAAGTATAAGGTGCTCCAGGTCTAGAAGAGGAAGGTGCTTCAGACCTTAAGGAGGAAGTTAATCGTTGCAGTCTAGAAAGGGTTTCTGGAGGAAGCGCCTGAGAAATTTAGCTAAGAGCATAAGTCACTCCGTTCATACAGTCAATACACCTTGCTTGTTGGTCACGAAAATTTTGAGTTGCAAACATTGAATGTCTATCAACTCGATTAGCTAGTTCTCCGAAACGACGGTTTATCAGTTTCTCTTGGTTTTCAAAGAGACGATTTATTAGTCGCTTCTGGTCCTCTGTCTTGTGTTCTAGGCTCTCTATCTTACGCTCTAAATTTTCGATCTTACGCTCCAGGAACGCAAGCTTATTTTCTGAGGATGTTGCAATATTGTCCTCCTCCAACTCTATTACATCCCTCTTTCTTTTCTTAATTTCTGGTGACCTGTCAACAGGTCTCTTCCCTTTGTTGTTTCCGAGACTTAGATTTAAATCAAGCTCTACGTTGCCAGTCTCAAAATTCAAGTTGAAAGACTTATTATCGGCCATTGCTCTAGGGATCTCAGAAATAACTTCGAATGAGAAAGGAATGGATATTGAGAAATATGTATGTAATGAAAGAAGTAGGTTTGCTTGGTGCGATGAGTAGGGTAACAGGCATACAAGATTTATAGGCAAACCGAAGCCCCTCGAGCTAAAGCCACCACAACCTATACGCCGCTCACTAAGAGGTTTACAAATCGCATACGTCGCAATACCAGCAATTAATGTCGGATATGCAGATAAATAGTAAATATAATTTAATGCAATTAACATAAGTCAAAGATTGCCTAAAAAAATTTCGGCTAACTTTTGACTCTTCCTCAAAATTTTTGATTAATCGCCGTTTCAATTTATGACTTCCTCACTCTATATTTGTCTTATAGTGAAATCTCATATCACGATATCACTCTATGATCGGGTAGTCTCATATTAGCCTTATCTTATATTCTAATCGGTGTCTTTATTCTGGATTTACACATAATATATATATGTAAATATATATATTTTAAAACAAAGTTAACTACTTACGGTCGCATGCAGTAAGCATTATCATGATGCAAGAAAATCATTGTCTTTCATTTACCCACGAGAGCATTATATGTAAGTATGTGTAACCATGAAGATGTATTATCCTCTACACATTTCATTCTATCCAAGTCATTTTGATTTCTCATTCTCTATGAGTATATGTAGGATCATCACATATTCTCCTTGGTCGTAGCCTTCACTCATTATGCATGAATAACATAAATACATGTAATTACAACATGATTCAATCAGTTATGTATATTATACTCAACTGAAGGCTCTCAAGAACAACACAATAAAGCAGAGAAATACATTTCAGTTTATCATAAAAGCATCCAAGGCAATCTTTAATGGCTCCATTGTCAACTTCTTTGAATTTCGGAAATGCCAACAAAAGAAATGAGAAAACCAAGTATAAATCAGCCGCAAATCCATCGAATACTGACTTTCGTGGTTTTGGCATTAATGCGACGCATTGTTGGTGTGCACGCCTACCCTAGACTTCTGGCTTCCAGCTTGCAGAAATCCATAGATTGATCGTGTAGGGGTGCGGTGAAGAGATATCTTCTTTGTCTCTAAGTCCTAATTTTTCTCTATAAAAACCATCCCAGCGTTCTCAGTTACCACACCACAAAGAGTAATCATCTCTGAGCCTACAATCTCCCAGCATTCCTCTCGCCTCATACTCTTAAATTTTCCAAATCATGGCCTCAAGGAAGTACATTGATCTCACAGTGGAGGCCAAGGAAAAAGAACTTGACATAAACTTAAGTTTAGGCAGGGACAAGAGCAAAAGGCCTCTCGAGGGATCTCAAGAAAATCAAAAGGAGAAGAAGATGAAGAAGATTGAGGAAGCCGAGGAGATTAGCACAAACCATAGCTAAGAGGACAAAATCGCCTGTTTAGAGCAGGAGGTGAAGAATCTCAAGAAGATGATAGAGGATCTGGAGAAGTTAACCAAACGCAATAATGTGGCAATGACTTCGAGAATAGATAGGTTTTTCTATTGGTCCACCCAGTGCTTCTGCAATCAACAGCAAAGAAGTGTTGATTGTATGAATGGAATTTACACTACCCTCCGCGACATTGCTATGTCTCTTGCTCCAAGGAATGGTCGAGGGGTGATGATACAATATAATCCTCCTAATTCGAGACCACCTCGCCTTTAGATTACTTATGCATGAGTAAACTTCTCTTTTTTTGGCAATGTAATCCTTCAATTTTTTTTAATGCAAGTGGTTTCTTTTATTGGCTGGTACCCTAAAATAATATAGCTACACAAAATCATGAATTCAGCTTATAAAATCCACCATATAAAAATTTGATCCGACAACAATGGAATCAAAATAAGTAATAACCTTTCCTTTACTAAGTTCAAAAGTGTAGCCACATCTGTCTAAAACTAAAACTGAGAACATAATTCCTAAGAAGAGATAAGTCTCAGAGGGAAAGGAAATGGAAACATTCTACAGGACCTTCAGTAGAGCCGTCTCTCTATAATTGTGCCCGAGTTCACAACGATAGAGGAGGTCCCACTAAGGTTACCTTGCTCTGTAATCACTAGGAGACCTAATAACCTTTGCTCTGATACCAACTTTGTCACGACCCGTTTTCTGGGCACATGACCGGCACAATGATGAATATTCCATCACTATAAGCCTTTCGATAAATTCTACCCATGAGTTAAATTATTAGTCATTATCTCTATATTATCAAAATAACCATTGCTGAAGAAAATATATCAAATTTTCTTATTTGAAATTCATAGAGATTATTTGCATATAATAATAGATCCTCAACATAAAATACATTATTGTACTGAAATACAAGCCAAATACCAAACCCCTGACCTAGATGTCCTAGACGATTACATAGCAACATAATCTACAACAATAGAGGGGTCTACCCAATAGCGGGAGGTCTAAATTGATCTACTCTTCTATCGGATATTCTTCATCGGCAACCTGATCTGAACAAAAAGGTTGTACAGAGAGTGTGAGCTTTTAAACTCCGTGAGCGAATCGGCCTCGCGTTAATAAAATTCAAATACATTATCAGTCATGCAACCATACCAGAAGGCTCATACTCAACCAATAGACATAGTTAGAAATTACATACAAGAAGGTAAAAATTCATTCAATTCAACAAACGTTACTAGTACTCGTCAATGACAATATATTCCGGAGAGCGCAAACAGGCCAGCTTACCAATTCTGTATATTTCTGCTATGATGCACAACCAATTCAACAAACGTTACTAGTACTCATCAATGACAATATATCCCGGAGAGCGCACACAGACCAGCTCACCAATTCTGTATATTTCCGCCATGACGCACAACCTCATCCTCTTAGCTAGGGCGCCTCACGGATTTATCACCAATCCGGACTATATCTCTACTGAGGGAATCGTTGTCTCCACACTCATTGGTCAAGACACTATTTCAACCGGGTTTTCCGCCTTGCCGTGAGAGGGAGTACTGTCCCGCTCAATCACAATCAATAGTACTGTATTTCATATCATAATCAGAAGCACAATATAATATTCATCCATATAACAGGTATAGTATATAACTATATTATAGATTTATAAATCACAAATCAAGATAACAATTAATCCATTTTTGAAAACATTCAAACTTCACATCATCATAAGATACTTATTTCATTTTATCCATACTTATGGATTAATTATCTCATTAGATTCGTCATTCTGAATCCAATTTCCCCCTATGAATCTTGGGAGTGTCCTACGACATACTTTTTATCACCAGTAACGCTAAAACTCTATTAAAACGGGGTTGTTTCACTCACCTGTATTCTGTACGAGTATCACTTCTCTAAGTCGTTACGGACAAGAGTACACAGATGAATTTCAGTATTCCGCTACAGAGATTTTCATGAAAGATTAGAGAAAACAAGTTAGGATGGTTTTCATACAGACACTGTTCATACATACAGTCACTATTTATACATACGTTCACTATTCATATGTACGGAGACTGTTTATACCAGAAATAGAGAATACAATCTGTAAAAGAGTACACCAGGTAAGTTCCCAGGAAAGAGTGGAGGGTCACAATGGACACACTTAAAAACCAGGTCTTTCCTTAGCCAGAACTTTCCTAGACATGTATTGTTCACAGTTTACATCCTATTTCGGTAATCAGAGAATCAAAATAATATGTAAGCAGGTAAAGACAGTTTTTCTGTTGTGGAAGATCAGCCAAAGCTGCAACCATAGAGCATACTTAAGAAAATAACTTCTAAAATTTGAAAGACATAGAAATGGCATAGTATCCTTACCTAAGCTGAAAAGGAAATGCCTAAAATCTCAGAGGCCTAGCGTTGAACCAAGAAATCTTAAAGAGAGAAGAAGAGAAGTTGAAGGTGTGATTTTGAAAGTGAAATGGAATGGCCTATTTATAGAAAAATTTAAGGGTACTATTCCATCTACCCCGTCTCACCTACCAATTTCACTTACTAGTCTTATCTACTAGTTTCACTTACTAGTATCATCTACTAGTTTCACTTACTAGTCTCATCTAGTATTACTTACTAGTCTCATCTACTAGTTTCACTTACTAGTCTCATCTACTAGAATAATCAATTTGCTAATTTAGTTTCCTTTCAATTTAGTCCCTCAGGGAATTCTCTCATATAAAATGTCATTTTTTTTCTCCCAGTTTCTTTCTAGTTTTCTCTTATGATCAAACCACATCTAGTACTTGACATTTTGATTGTATAGAAAAACAGTACCATATACGTAAATAGTATTATACAGGTAAATAGTACCGTATACTGGAATAGTAACTGGCCTTACTAATTTTCTTGGATAAATTTACTCATTGCCACTCTAACTTATAAGATTTGTATCCTTGAGAATTTGTAAAAATTTCCTAAATTAAAATTTTAAAATTTCTATTCCCAAATTTCCTTCACTAATTCAAAAGAATATTTTCCACGTAATTAATTGTTTTTTCAATAAACTTCAAAATAGATTTTGAATATTTGTAAAAATTATTGGGGTATTACAAAGGCTGAAACATGGGAATGCTCTAGTTGGGCTGTGGCGCCTATGCCTAGGTGATTTCATGGATTTTGTCAGCTGAAATTCATGTTTAATATCCCATAGGTTTGGTTATGGTTTGAGACTTGGCTGATGCAAATTGTTGGAGTTGGAAGAGTTTCAAATCCAAATAAGGGATATAGCTCTACTATGTACATTTCTACATATTTATATTTTATGATTGTCTTTCTTAAATTTAATTAAAATACAATTATATGTTGATTATATATGACTGGTGATTGGGAAATAATTGATTTCTATGATTATGAATAAAAATGATTGATTTGATCATATCTTTGCTTTGTGGATCAAGGGGGAAATTGTAAATTTCCATAGCAAAGATTTTTGTTAAATGCAAAGTGGGATGCTTGGGTTGAGGAAGCCGAAGTGGGTTATACGACTTTCCCGAGGGACAATGTCATGACAAGGTAAGGCTCGACTTGAGAAATGCCAATGTTAGCTACTAAATTTTTCAAGGCCACTTGTCGACGATGTATTTAGTAGATTTGAGATTTACAGTGTTGAGGTTATGAATATTATTGTTGCTTGTACATGTGATTGTGTTTGCATTTGGATGACTCAGTGTGCACTCCTGAGGTTGAACATTGGTAGTTGCCAGATTAGAGCATGGGACAAGATTCAGAATAGGAGTTGTACCATAGGGTTAGTGGACATAGGATCCATGGGTTGCTCCATGGAGATGTAAATCTATGAGACGGTATCTCGGTGATGAATCTATGGGGATGCAGACCCACGTTGATGAAGTCTTGAGAAATAGAAATATATAGAGATAATGAAACTCTTGAGGAGAATGTCCAGGAATGGAGACCCTCAATAACGTGGCTTTTAAGTGAGCTCCTCGTAAGGACGTAGGCCTACATGAGGAGGGGATGAGTTATGTGTGTGGTAGCCTATATGTTATGTGTTGTGGTATGTATGTACGAATATATGCGTTATGTATGATATGTATACAACCGGAGAAGTCAATGTCGGGGATTTGGGCGTAGTGACATCAGGTGTATACTCTATGAGCGTTAAGGGCACGATGCCATGGGCATGTTTTAGGGAGAATTGATGTCGTACATGTTTGGTTTTCTAAAGTGTATAAGAGTGTGTGTGTGTGTGTGTTTATTGCATGTTTGTGTAGAGTAAGACTAGTTTGGGTGAGTCTATAGATTAGACTTACCCCTTCACAATTGTAGATACAGAAGATCGACTATATTAATGATTTGCGGATCGATGATGCCTCTCTATTGCTCGGGTAAGGTGATTTTATTTTATTTTTAATTTAAATTCTCTAGTATGCTTTGTAATTGGATAGACCACATAGAATATATGTTATGTAGTTTGGTTAAATTGACAAGATCTTGGTTTGTGGTAGTGTGGATGTCACATTATCCATATTCATATGGCGGTTCATGAAAATAAGAGAGGATATTTACCTTAGGTATGATTGGTAAGATTTAGTAATTAAAGAATTTGTTTAAAATCTACTTAGAGTTATGAATGACTGATATGATAATTTGAATTTTGGGGACAAAATTCTTTTAAGGGGGAATAAATATAACATTTTAACTTTGACTACTTTAAGATGAAAGCTAAGTAGGTAATTGGAAGGCTAGGATGAAAAATCTGTTCTCCTCATATAATTAGCTTGCTGAAGACCACCAACATTCATAACATAATGCCACGTGATCAGCTTAACAAATAGTAACTGATAATCAAATTAAGAGGATACAGCTATTTCATTGACATAATAATGGTATAATATTATACCCCACTGTAAAACTGGAGATCTCTACCAAAAGCCTCTGTGGACACACGGAGGGGTTGGTTTGCAAGTGCCTTCAACAAGCTCTGTTCACTGTTCTGTGCATGGTGACAACTTCAGATTCTTCCTGACCGCAAGACAGTTTATTACTCATATTTGTTGCCGAAACCTTCACTTTGTTGAAAAGGTAATGAAAGAATTTGCTTATATATGTTTTGATAATTTGGATAAATTTGTTTCTTGATTTCTTTATATATAAATTATTTGAAACCTTAGTTAAAAAATAAATAAGAAAAATAACAGAAAATACATTAATGAAACATATTTTTAAAATTTTTATTTATTGAAATATTTATACTAAATGTGTTTTTATTGTTTTTTATTTTTTAAAAATAATTTTCAACTTTACAAACCAAATATGCTTCTTAAAATATTAAAAATTGAAAATGAAAATGTATTTTAAAAATAAAAACTAAAAATAAAAATAAGAAATATTTTTACAAACTAAACATATTCTCAGTTTTTAAATAATGCAATTCCTTTTTTTTTTTTCAGGTATGATATATAGTCAGCAATCACATTTTTTCCTTGTAAAAATTAGATATTTATTGAATCATTGGTCATGTCAGCAAATTGCATCTATCATATCAACAATATTTAGAAAAAGAATAAAAAAAAAATGTCTTCGAAAGCTGAAGGGTCAATATAAAACAAAATGAAATTAAGGGACTAATATGAAGGAAGAAAAAAAAAAGTTAAGGGATCAAAATGATACTTTGCCTAAAAAACAAATCCCCGTCTGTCTGACTGTCCGTAATAACTATTGAATATTGACACCCCAAACCGTGAATGGCACGTACCCGCAAACAACTCCACCTCGTTTTAAACGTTAGAATCTTTCATCGCTTCTCCGATCTCTTTTCCCTTCCCCGAAACACTTTTTAATCTTCATTTGCTGCTCTCAGGTTTCGGTTCCCGCCGTTTCTATCCATAATATTAGCTCCTATTGTCACCCGCCATGAACGCGCCGGCACTTCCCAGGGTTTGACTCTATCTCTTCCTCTCTTATTGTCTGTCTGTGTGACAGTAGCAGAGTTGAATGGCCTCACTGCCCCGAATCTGGTCCTTGTGCTGAATGTTTACTGTTTCTTGAACTATTTGAGATCAGATCTTCGAATTAAGTTCTTTGGTTTCAAATTGAGATTTTTTTTTCTAATTGAGTTTACCCATTTTGACTAATTGATGGCAGGGCGCGAACCTTTTTTCAGGGTTTACTCGGCTATGCAAAGGTCTAGCTGTGGTGCTGATTGGAAGTCACATTGTGATTCAGTTTTTCCCGTCAGCAATTACTTACCTTGCCCTTATTCCCGCCAGGTAAGATTTTGATTTGAAGGTTGCTGCACAAATTACGTGCCTGTGTACTTCGGTTCAGTATAATTGCTCGGTTTTAAATATGTTAGACTCCATTACTTATCTCTGTTTTCAAATTTGGATTATATAAGTTGGATGACTGTATCTATGAAGTTGATCTGAGTAATGAGGGAATCGGCTGGCAAGGGACAAGTTTGTTAAAATATGATAATGACTAATGTGGTAGCGTAAAGTTGTGTCCTATATAATTTAGGATTGCAAAGTGGTTTGTACCTGATGCGGTACAATCTGCAGTCCATTATTACTAATTGATTTATCCAAGTTAACTTGTTGAATTGCCGGAATTTCAATTTAATCCTCTTTGGATTGTCAGAAGTCCCAGTAAATAAATTTTCACTGGGTGATTTTCATTAGAGTTGAAGTCAATATGTAGTTTTAATTTTCCGAGTCATCAAATTCTATTGTTATCCTAAAATTCCATGGGTTGAACTGAAAACATTTGATTTGCTGAAGTTTATTGGCTAAGTTGCGTTAGCATATTTTGTATGTGTTTAGACATATAATTTGGTATTTTTAACATAAGATGATAAAAGGGAATCTGCTTTGGTAATTATCTATGGACAATTCAAGTGTTCGAAAATTCTGATTTTTCCCCCTTTTTTGAATAAGGTGTGTGTTATTCCGAATTGATTAGAGAATTAAATATATTATGAGATATTTTCTTTGGTTGGTGGGAGAGAAAACGAATGTTCATTTCGTTATCTGGGAGTTTTCTGTTGAACACAAATTTAGGGTATAGGCATGGCATTTTATTCTTTAGACATCTATGTTATAATATTAGGTTCTGAAGCATAAGTATGGTATACCCCAAAACAGGTGAATCAATATGATGATCATAATGCTCATTCAATGTCTTAGAAATTCATCTTTGATGAATGTTTTTCCTTTTAGACCATTGATCTCTAGAAAGGTTGGTAATGGTTTCTGTATTAGACTCTTGGACGATCTTTAAGTTGGAGATATTCCCTTCTTAGAAATTTTCCCTCATCTCTATTGTCTATCTTCAACGTCATTCCCTTGTACAATCTTCTATGAAACTTGAGGATCCAAAATTTCTTAGAACTTCCATTACATTTGGAACTTGAGTGACAAAGAAGCACCTGAATTGGAGTTCCCTGTGGCTTTGCTTGATTTTGTTTATTTTTCTCATAGTTGAAATAGGATGGTCGTTTGATCCTTTTGGTGTGTTTTCTTTAGGTTCTATCCCTTTGTTCTAGTTATTCATGTGGATTGCAGTACTTAGAAGATTTATAGTAATGATTTTTTGCTGCTTTGCCAACCTAACAAGGTTTTGTCCCACTGATCATTGTCTTCTAATGTGTGTGATTTGTTGCTCTGCCTCAAAAATTGCTATGCATTTTTTTTTTTTGGTGTAGCTCCATTGCTATCTACATATGGAGTAAGATTTTGGAGTATATGTTGAATCCTAAACACACCTCTAAGTGTAGAGAGTTTTGTTTTTTCAATTATTTTACCTTTATTTTTTTAGTTACAATATAAAAGTCCCACATGGTATGTAACTTGTATTACAAGGTAAACAACCTATACATGTAACATAAGCCTTCCTTTATCAAGGCTTTCTAAAACATTCTCTTTTATTTTTTTACATGGTATTATAACGTTGGGAAAAAGAAGAGTAGGCCTCCAATAGCTTGTAGCTTTCTGGGCCAGATCACCAACTACTTCAAGGGAGCTTTGGCCACCCGTCTCTGGTGGAGTCTGGCCACTTCTTTGGTCTCCTCTGGTGACTTTTCCAGCAATTATCAAATAAGTTTCCTGGCAATTTTCAGCCACTTTTTTGGCACATTTCCCTCTGGTTTCTGGCCTCTTCTGTTGAGTTTTTTGATGATCATCGAGCATCTCTCCTGGAAGTTCTCTAGCCACTTTTCTGGCTGAACTGCAATAACTTTCCTGGTGGTTCTCCAGACATTTTATTGTTTTGATGTTTTCAATTGTATATAATATGGTCATATTTGTAGCTTTTTAGAAGGTTGACACTTTAGTTTGTTTATCATGATGAGTTAAAACCCCTCTTCAAGTTTTACTTTTTGCTTCAACTTGTCACAGTTGCTAGATGTTGAATGAAATATCAGGTTGTTGACCTCCCTTTGATAGGAAGTCTTCAAAGGTTATTTAGTCGAATTATATCTAGATTTTAAATGATAAACATTAAGTTGCAATTGTAATCAAATAGAAACCTTCAAATTTTCTGGCCTGGAAATGAAATATATCTCCTTATCGAAGAAGGTACTTTGGTTATTTAATAAATTTTACTACTTGTCTCCTCATTTTCTTGTATGTGCAAAAGCCTTCCATCAATCTTAATCATTTTACAGCAACCTGTAGTTGCAAGTTGTTGAATAGCCGCTACAGGTTTGTTTCTCTTTCAACAATTGAAGCTCTTAAAATCCTGAACCACAAATCCCACTTAAAAGAAACTTTTTTCTCCCCAAATTTACAGGTTATAATTGAAATATTACTTTGTAGACTGAATATCCTTAGGTTTCTAAGTATGCTTCAATTTTTTATTGGTCAAGCTATTTGCCAAGTTTGTCCATTGGTCATTTGACTTAAATTAAATACTTCAAGACAAGTATAATTATCTTGTTCTATGGTGGTCCTGTTGATAATTAACTGTGTAAGAGGCACTAGACTTGGCAAAATATTTTTTAGTTGGAATGTAATGGTTGAAAATCGTTTAAGATGGTTTGGGCATGTGCAAAGAAGATCGTTGGAAGCGCCAGTTAGGAGAGTTGAGCAGATGGTTTGGAGCCCTATGAAAAAAAGGTCGAGAAAGACCAAAAAAGACACTTAGAGAAATTATTGAACGGCACCTTTTAGTAAATGAGATATCTAAAGAGTTAGTCATTGATAGAGCTCAATGGCGTTGTGCGATCCATGTAGCCGACCCCACTTAGTGGGATAAGGCTTTGTTGTTGTTGTTGTTGTTGTTTACTAATTCCTTCATATACTTTGCACTTGGAAATTACGTACCGATTGACATATCTCAACTCTTAATGACATGATTTTCATCCTTTGGTAGTATAAGAGTAGCACTGGATTTGCTAAAATGGTGATAGAGAATTCCTTTTTTTTTTTTGGTGAAAGAGACTTAATACGGAGAATCTGATTTTGTTTTAGTGAAGGATTCACCTTACCAACCTTAAATTTCTGAAGATTGTTTCCAGTTTCTTCTGTGTGTTTGAATTTGTACGTACTTACTAGTTACAGACTTTGTTTGACTTCTCTATCTTATAATTTTATCATTACCATATATTCTGTTATCAATTTATTCAAAAGCTCTAGTTCTTTGTCAATGGGAGTATGAGAAATGTGTGTGCTTTATGATAAGTAAGCATAAGTTGCATAGGGTAAGCATTTTTGGGTCATGTGGCTGGACTGAAGAAGGAAACAAATCAAAGACCAAACAGAAAGGAAACAAATCAGCCATGAAAACAGAATAAAGATGGAATCCCACAGTGTGGCTGGTAGTTGCTTCTGTTGTTACAATTTATTATTATTTTTTTGTGGGGGGGGGGGGGGGTTATACGATAGATGGTGACAGCAGTGTAGTAAGCCTTGCCTTTGGAACCCACATTAGCTGTGGGAGGATCTTGAGTATCCAATGAGCTTGATGATGACATCAAGCATTTTAGGGAGGGATTCTGTGGACAAGGTCATAAATGAGGCACATGTCAAGATAACTTTCTATGAGTAAATTCAGCTTAAACATTTTTGGGCTTGTCATGCTGCTTGAAGCTTTTTACAGTAGGTCATTTGTTGTTAGAATAACTGCTTATTGATAAATCTTTTGTGAAATGAATGAGCATTGGGAAATTTAGGTGCTTCATGAGCGAAACTTACAATCAATGGCCATCAGGAAAATAGTGCTAAGATATTGTTATAAGCCCACAACAGATAAGCTAATGCAGCTGCAACCAGGACCTACATGATGCAGTATGGAGAGCAAAATGAAATTTCTCTATTGTGACCTGGAATTCCTCCTTGACCTTGCGCAGGAATTCAATTCATTCTCTTAGTTCACTTTGTTATGCTAATTTTCTTAAGAGATACCACATAAAACTAATGTAAAGATTAAAGAAGCTTAATTAAAATGTTCTCTTCTTATTAGGTGATTAGGAGTTTTCATGATATCAACTCTTCTGCTTGATTTTTGCAAATTATATTAATATGAAGCATGGGATACTTTTTGTGTCTCAAGTTTTCTGATCATTTATTAGCAGTCATCAGTGAAACTCGTTAGTCTTACATTAATCACTATGTTTTTTTTCTAAAAAAAAATTCTGTTATTTGTTTAAAAATGCACTTTTGAGTCTCTGACTAATTAATTATGCTATTTGCTACTTGTTGAATAATTTGCCATTGTAAGCTATATACGTGATTGAAAACATCGCATGTTTGTTGGATGACATGAAATTTCTTTTCCTGTCTGGTTCATTTTGCAGGACAATCCCATTTGCCTGGAATCTCATTACAGCTGGGTACATTGAACAATATATACATGGGGTATGCACCTGTTATTTTTTCAAACTCCGTGTACTGTATTCATTGTGTATCCTGAATTGTTTTGGTTTCTATGTGGAGTACCCCTCTGCTGACATAGATAATGTTATTTTAGGTTGTGGTCAGCACAATTGGTCTCCTTTTCCTTGGGAAGCTGCTTGAACCTATATGGGGTTCTAGGGAATTCTTCAAGTTCATCTTTATAGTTAACTTTCTGACTTCTGTATGCATTTTCATCACTGCTATTGCCTTGTACTACATTACAAGGCAGGAGACTTACCTGTGAGTACATAACTAACTTTTCCGTCTTGAGATAAAAATTTCTTTCTTTTGTTGCTGATGTTGTTACTTGTTTTATTATTCTTGCTGTTTGTTGGTTTCCTTCTTTATCATACCTCACACTACACTTTGGTGGTTCCTTTTGTTCCGAAAAGTTCAATTGAGTGCCATTTGAAGATTGATTGTTTATGCCCTTTTCCTTCCTCATATAAGAAACATGGTTGGTTCAGAATTATTAAGCCTAATTATACATTTGAATTATTAAAAAGTGATCTAGAGTATTGCGTAGGGCCTCCAACTTCCAAGTTGCTTCCTTTGTGCTATCTGTAGCATCTTATGACTTGGGTCTAGTCTATGTTCTGTTTGCTCCTTTTGGAACCTTTTTTTACCTTCATACTCATTTGCAATGTTGTAGTTATATGCCACTTTCTGGATTCCATGGAATTATATCTGGCTTCTTAGTTGGCATCAAGCAAATTATACCCGAACAAGAGCTGCCACTCCTCAAGATAAAAGCTAAGGTTTGATATGATGGTCCCCAAACCCCTCTCCTTGTATGTCTTTATTTTTTTTCCAATTTCCATTATTAACAGTATGTTAATCCTGACACCCTGGACTGGATATGTTACTACTTCCAATTCCTTGAAGTGGTTACCATCTATCACTGTGTTGCTTTCCATTGCTATGAGCTTCTGGACACTCGAGGCAGCAACATATCTTCCAACTGTCATATTTGGCACATATATGAGCTGGATTTACCTGAGATACTGGCAAAGGAATCCAGAAACAAAGCTTAAGGGTGATCCCAGTGATGATTTTGCTTTCTCTACATTTTTTCCAGAATTTCTTAGGTAAATAATGGTATAGTCTATCATTAAGAATGATTAATTGTAACCTTGTAAAGGCCTGTATTTCTCTTATTTCTAAGTATTTTCTTTTTCCTTTTCCATTTTTTTTTTTGGATGTTGTGTAGACCAGTGATAGACCCAGTTGCATTGATATTTCATCGAATGCTCTGTGGAAGATCTCAAGCTTCAAGTGGTGCTCATGGTTACACTCTGGGAGGTGAACCTTTGCCGGGTTCTGACCCTATTGAGGCATCAAGGAGACGGTAATCTTACTTTGCTTCAGTTTAAATATGTTGTATCTATTTTTAAGTAGAAACTCCAAATGAGACCAATTCATAAGGAAATATAAAATATTATATAATTTAGTGGTTAAGATTGAAGAGTAACGGATCTGGATTCGACTTTGTGCATTTTTGGTTCTAACCACCAAGCTTGTAACTCAAGTGGTATGGAATGGGATATTGTGGGTGTAGGGACCAGGCTCAAGTCCCCTTGTTAACTAAAACTCTGCTGTCTTTTGGCTTTTATGCATCTTCTTTTGGTGAGAGATAGAGAGAGACAGAAACTAAAACTCTGCTGTCTTTTGGCTTTTATAGGCATTTTCTTTTGTGAGAGAGAGAGAGAGAGAGAGAGAAACTATGCTGTCTTTCGGGTGAAATTTCTCGACTGAATCCATGAGTTCTATTACAAGACATTAATAGCGTTGTTGTGGTAATTATACTGTAAAAGAATTTACCATTGTGGATATTCCTGTTCTTGTAGTGAAAGAGGTGCCCGAGCACTAGAAGAAAGGTTGGCTGCAGAGAGGTTGGCTACTGCACGGGGTGCAGGAGACTCACCAAGTGATGCCACTGAAAATGTATAGTTCCTCAGGTTTTGTAAATTCAGATAAATTTTCAGAGGGGGTGCAGTGAGACAATTTTTTACAACGTCACGGAGGAAGATTTTATAATGCATTTTGCATTGGAGATAACATATCTGAAACAAAAGGTATCTCTTGCTTGTGTCATATAATTGGCTTACTTTTGTACTTACCGGCATATATAGAATGTAAAGAACTGTTGCAGTTATTGCCCACAAGCCTACAACTTCATATATTATGCGGTGTTCTTGTCTATTTCTTTTCTTTATACGAACGCATTGAAAAAAAAAAAAAATCTAATTTCACTGACATCCTAAAAAAAGTTGTTTGATCAGGGTGAATTGTTGACTCCAGTAAAATTAGAGCACTGTTCCAAATTTTGACAGCAAAAGTTAGAGCTCTAGCAAAAGCATGTTCGGCTAAAAGATTTGGCCTAAGCAAAATGAAGGCCTGAAATAAGAGAAAAAAGAAAAGAAGAAAAAGAAGAGAAATATCTAGGCATCGTATCTTTTTTGGTCTGCTTAGGCATTGTATCAAAAGATATATTTCTTCAAAGGGATCTCCAAGAAAAGGCCAATCAAACTTAGTCAAAGGCTATTGATAGTGCAAGAGCACTCCTACCCAACGTAAATGTTTGGGCCTGTATGTCCTTCCTTTCTCGCAGCCATAACTTCTCCCCCTAAAGCATGTTGCAGCCTATAAAAATTCTCTCAAATATTCAAGCCTAAACAAATATCAAGAGATTCGCGAGGGAACAAATAGTATTTTAGCCTAAACAACCTTCCATTTCATAAAACCATTCACCCACGTTACAAGCTTTTAAAGACCATATTGAGGCCTGACTCGTTTGAAACACTCGGACAAAATTTTACTTGACAATTGGAATGAAAAACAATAAGAACGAAAAATGGGGCAAGCACACCTTCATTAAATTATTTAACTGTAGCCTCATGGAGGAACCATTTAGAACATTTAGATATATGAAGAATTAAATTGAGAATAAAAATCTGTGAAGGATCAAATTGAGAATTAAAATCTGAGGGTCTAAATTGAGAAAAAAAAGAGTATTTGTGACGGACCAAAATGAGATTTTAGTCTTTATTTGATTGAACCAAATCACCTAACCCAAATACAAAAAAATACAAAATTCATAAACAAATGAACCTAATTAATGTTGACAAGCATGTATATATGACACAAATATCCATCCTCATTTTCTCAAATGCATTTTTATTTATAAATTACAGCCATCTGTTTGAACTTTGAGGATGTACAGAAAGAAAACAAGCTAGGTGTAATATACAGTACAGCATGTGATAACTAATCTCTTCTCTCTTGGGGCTTCCCAGAAGAAAAGTCTGATTAACTGATGCTGATCTCATGCTGAGTCTGAATGAGAGAATGTGCTAAGGGCTAATCTGTTGTGATGGGCTCCAAAGTAACCTCATCTTGGGCCTCGCTGGGCCTCACGTGATGGTGGCTAGGGGAGGGTGAGGCTTCAATGTCCCAATGGTCATTATCATGGTTGCTAGATGATGCCCTTGGAGAAGTTTGGGTATCGGCAGAGTTGGGGGATGCAGGCCCGCTTGAACCCATCTGTGACTTTTGACCAAAAATACCACTTCGTTATTAGCTTATTCCTTATGCTTTTTTTTTTCAAGCTATTCAGTCCCTTATAAATTTTTGTTTTTAATTTAATTCTTTATAAATTAATATATTATCAATTTAATTCCTCGTAGATTTTTATTTTCAATATGTTTCTTCACAAATTGATATGTTATTAATTTAATCTTTCACATATTTGTATTTTTAATTTAGTCCCTCATAAATTTATATGTTATTAATTTTAGTCCCTTTATCAAAAGTTGTAATCATCAAAAGTTATGGCCAACCAAAAAAGGACTAAATTGGTAATATTTCAATTTGGGAGGGATAAATTAAGAATAAATATAAGTGTGAGACTAAATTAATAACATATCAATCTATAAGGGACCAAATTAAAAAAAATGCATGTGTGCGGGACCAAATAAAATTTTAGTCGTTATTTCATTGAGTTTAACATTAGTCTAGGCGTTCTTGTAAAAGAATCTAAATTCAAAACAAATAAATAGGTCAATCACCATGTTTGTTTTCTTTAAAAATCTTCAGAGTAAAAGAAGAAATTTGATGTAAATATTGATGTAGTTGCAATCTGTTTTTTCTTTTTTTTTTTCCCTTTAATTGAGTTATTATATATGAAATGGTTTTCTTTTTTTACTGAGTCAATAATTTGCTATTAAGTTGAAAAAGATATCGATGTTTTCTTATTTTTTTAAAGATTATAATATTAACCAATGAGTTTTTGTACAATAGTAATAAAATCTTTTCAAGACCTAAAGATCCAAACTTGACTCCCAGCTACAGCTAAATTGATCTTGAAAAAACAAAAAAAAAACTTAATAACAGACACCTACAAGATGCATATGCTGTTTATTTTTCTTAAAAAACGACATATATTTACCTTAGTAACAGCATAAAGAGGCAAGGTGACATAGCTGCACAAAACTTGTGTAACAACCCTGAAAAGTTTGCCGCTTTTGTATTAGTTTTGATCAACAGAATTCTAGAAGCTACAAACTCATAACATATAGTAGTTAGTTAATTTCCAAAACAAAGCCATAAATCAATGGTTATGCTTGTTCAACATGAAGTAGGATCGTCTACAAACAATATGCTAGTCTTTATAATACTTGAAATCAGATTGAACAGCTTAGATTTTAAGTGGTATTTTTTTTATCTTTTTAATAAAAATAATACTAAAATTTAAGTTGTTGAATCTCAAATCTAACAATATATAGAAAGAAAAGCAGCCAATCTCATCTCAGTCAACATATGCAAGTACAATGAACTTACCCTGTTGTAAGCCTAATGACAATAATCGCTTTTTCTTTGTGGAAGCAAGAGTTTATTGAGAATTCATACTGAAACACCAAAAAAAGAACAAAAAGAGACGGCAATGGCAAGGTTAGATAACTGTTGTAGCTATGTTTTTATTCTAGTTGATCATGCAAATATATTTATGAACCTCTTCATATAAGAATGCTTTCAATCTTTTTGTTGACTAAATTCACCTTTTCATCTTTAAAGTAGATCAGTTGAATTTTGTCCTCGAAAGCAAAAAAATAATGTAACTAAGTCCTCAATTTTTTTTTCCTTTCTTAAATTTGGTTTCAAATTAGTCCTTGTTTTGACACACAAAAAGACTCTAGGCCCAAAATCAGAAAATTAAAGGATTAAATTGTGCATACAGTCTACTTCCTTTCTCTGTATTTAACACACAAAAAAATGAATTGGACATGCGCATGCATGACAGGGATGAAAGTGAATAAAATAAAAAATTTGTAGGAGTAATTATAATTTTAGAACAAAATATGTTTGTAACCTATGGATCTAGATTAAAATAAATGTGGTCTTAGAACAAGAAAAATATAAAGAAAAAAATTATTACTAAGGACCTAAGTGAATAAAATCAAAAGTTTGTATGCATAACTATAATTTTAGAATAAAATATATTTGTGACCTATTGTCCAAATTATATTTTATTCACTTTGGTCCTTACCATGCATGCACAGTCCAATTCATTTTTTTTTCAGTCCAAACTAGCCCAAAATTTTATCTTGAATGTTTTTAGGACAAATATTACTATAATTTTAACATAACTTTTACTAATAATTTTAGTATGAATTTATAAAAATTAAAAATATTAGTCTAATACAATATATGTACATGTATACATGTAAAATTATATAATTTGGTTTGGTTAAAAATACTGTTCAATACCCAAACGTTAAAAAAAAAAATTAGTTTGTTTAGGTTGATTTAGTTGATTGGATGGGTTGGATTTAACACGGCAGAAGTTGGGGTAATACCGTATGAGTAGCTAGTTGTGGAGACATCTCAAAAGAGAAAAGAGGGAAGAGTGGAGAGGAATGTGGGGCCCACTTGGGGACACACATATGGGTCCTCAAACTGTAAAAAAAGTTGACTGAACGCAATGAAATTTGCGCTGAAGGAGAGGACAAATTGTATGAAATGGACGGTGCGATGGATTATGGACGGACGGTGAGGATTACAACTTCAGAATGAAGTTGGCGCCAGAAATCCAGAGAATCTGGACTCCGAAAGTGGATACGTTGCGCATCCCTTAGGGTGCGCACCTGCGAGTCGATTTAGCAACGGTTAAACAAAACCGTTGCTGAAACTATCTTCAGCAACGGTTTTAGCCACGGTTTTTGGAAACCGTTGCTGAAAATATTTTCAGCAACCACTTTAGCAACGGTTTTTAAAAACCGTGGCTAAAACCGTTGCTAAAAGTGATTTTAGCAACGGTTTTGCAATTTAGCAAACCGATGCGCAGGTGCGCATCTGTCATTGCACTCGGTACTACAGGTTACTCTGATAAGATTTATCTCACAGAGTAGTCAGTGAAGCATATAGCTTCTATGAACCAACATACTCTTAATCGTAAGATAGTGACCTTAAGAGTCGCATTTCACCCGCCATATTTCTACTATTAACGCTGTTGAGCATGTTATTTCGGCCGTGTGCCTGCCTGGAATTCATGAGTGCTCTAGAGATTTCGCCACAATCTCATAAGAGCCGCCTCACTCCAAACTCATATAGGTGACTTCATCAATTGTATCTACAATGAATACACCACTCTTAATGTAGGGCTATGAAGATCATAAAGAGCTTGCGCTCAACCCACAAGTCAATGCATTCTAGCACTTTCACACTTAACACCATAAGAAATAGATTGAGAATATAGTGCTAGCAGAATTAACAGGCGACTTGTTATTACCCATATGAACCTTCTTCATGGGATCTCCAATCATAAAGGTTGGGTTCCCGCCACTGATAATTTCTTGTTGGCTTAAGTCCAATTCTCCTCGATGTTTTATTAATTACACTTCTACCCAGGGGTTTAGTCAAAGGATCGACCAGGTTTACTTCTGACCTTACAAAATCGATCGATATAATTCCATCTTTTAGCAATTGCTTAATCACATCGTGTCTCAAACGAATGTGTCTATTCTTACCATTATAAATTTTATTCTTTGCAATGGCTATTGCCACTTGGCAATCACAATGCAAAGACACAGATGGTGCTGGTTTCATACCTAAAGGTATGCACGCCAAGAAGTTTCTTAACCACTCAGCCTCACTACCAGCCAACTCCAAAGCTATAAACTATGATTCCATGGTTGATCTAGCTATAAGGGTTTGTTTATCTAACCTCTATGACACTGCTCCACCACCAAGTGTAAACACATATCCACTAGTGGATTTTGTCTCATATGAATCAGAGATCCAATTAGCATCACTGTATCCTTCTAATACAGCAGGAAATCCACTATACTTGATACCATAACTCATGGTACCCCTCAAATATCTCATAAGTTTCACAAGAGCACCCCAATGGTCTCCATTGGGATTATGTGTATATCTGCTCAATCTACACATAGCATATGCTATGTCAGGACGAGTGAAATTCATCAAATGCAACAGACTCCCAATGATCTGTGCATATTCTGATTGAACAATAGGCTCACCCAAGTTTTTCTTCAATTGAGCACTAGAATCATAAGGAGATAACACTGGTTTGTCATCAAAATGACCAAACTTTTTAAGTAACTTTTGAACATAGTGTTCCTATGATAGTATAATACTATCACATTTCCTTATGATTTGGACTCCCAAAATCACACTTGCTTCACCCAAGTCCTTCATATCAAAAGTTGATGCAAGAAAGTCTTTTGTCTTATATATTATATCCATGCTTGTACCAAAGATTAGCCTGTCATCTACATACAGACTGATAATTACACAATCAACATCAACTTTTTTTTTATATACACATATCTATCTACTTCAACAGAAGTAAAACTGTCACGAATCAACTGATGATTTAATTTTTTTATAAAGCTCATAATAATATGGCCATTAAACTTTATTGTAAAATTTCAAAAATTCTACAAACACAATTTTCAACATTTAAAATATTGAATATTAATATATAAGCTTTAATAAAGCCTTTTTACCAAAATTAGATGCAAGTACTTATTTGTCTTATGTATAACATTTATGCTGCTATAGAAATTAACATGTCATAAATATGCAGACAAATATCTCACGCTTATCATCTTATCGATCATGAATACACATATCCATATTAAAGGAGAGCCACAATTTAAGGCAAATAAATTATGACAATGAACATAGTCAAAGTTTAAAATCTCTTTTATTTTCCATAGAGCATAGAGTATCAACTTGAAAAATATCCCTACATTTTTAAATATTTTAAAAAATTTTAGGAGTATGATACCACAACTTGAATATATATATATATATATATATATATGCTTTTAATTTAGTACATAATTAACTCATATAAAGTCTCAAATTATTATAGGTGGGCATCCAAACATATTATATATATATATATATATATATATACACACACATATAAATTCTTCCACCATATAATAACATTATATAAGAATATAATTATACATAATCATTTATGAACTTCACAATTTCAAAATTTTTGTGACCAATAATTCAACACTATTATAGCTCTTTGTACAATAAACATGGGATGTAAGAAACTAGCATTCACAAATGCTTACTCCAATTCTTACTTATGACATATTATCATCTCAATGAGACGACATTGTCAATTTACAAATTGACCCAAAAATTTATATGCCAATGTTCACTGTTTTGGTCACAAACCCACAAAAATTTTGGTTCCAAAATGACAAGTGTAATTTATAATATTGTTTAACAACAGTAATAATTTAGGTGAAAATATTTTGTATTTGTAAATTCTATAACCCCCACGTTTATGGTTATAGTGCCAGTTGCAAGAAATCCACAATTTCTTTCACCTAAAATATAACATTCATATGAGACTATTTATGTGAAAATTTTCAAAGCTCAAAATATATTTATACATATATTCTCTAAGAAATTTATGCATTTTCCCAGAGCATAATTAAATTTCACATAGCTTTCATATCATATATTTCAAAATCTCATGCACATATTCATACATGTATATCTATATATAACATAAAATTCATATGCCTTTTCTGATATATACATATATATATCAGATATCAAATGCTAAGCCTTTATAAGGCTATTTTCACAACAAGTTGTAACTTGTAACAAACCCAAATTTGCCGTTTGTATTCGTTGTCCAATTAATCGGATCCAACCCGTCAATTTAATTGAAAAATTTATAAATTGGTGAGGTTTTTGATTTAATTTAGATTAGAGAATTGATGAGTATTTAAATTAGTGAAAAATCAGTTGAACCAGTTTCGAACCAATAAAATTAGTTGGTTCAATTAGTTCTTTTTTTTTTCAAAATTTTGAATTTTTTTGAATTTTGAATTTTTATTGAATATTATTATATATTTTAAAAAAAATCTCTAAAAATTTAAACAGAAGATTTTAAGATTGATATAAATATATATTGTAATATGCCTAAAATATTTAATATATTATATATTATATATTTTAATATTTATAATATATATATTAATATATTTTAAATAACACTAGTTTGATTGCATTTCGACGATTGGTTGTCATAGGCCTAGGGTCTATTCGATAAAATTAGTTCATAAGCCAGCTGGTAGCTTATAAGCTAATTTTTAGCTTATAAGCTAACTTATTGAATTAGAAGTATTTGATAAAAATAATTGTTAAAATAACTGAAAAGTATAAAATGATATAAAAGAACATATACTTTTTAAATTTCAAAATAATATAAATAAATGTATCATTTTTGTTTTTAATTAAATTAATTTAAATTATTATAGATATTGAATATATATTTATATATATTTTATCATATATTATTATATATAATATATTATATATAAATATAAGTATAATAAAAGATGGGTAAATATAACATAATAAAGTAAGGAGTATAATGAATATTTTAAAAAAATAATAAAAATAAATTAGAAACAAAAACTATGAGCTATAAATTAAGTTATAAGTTATTAAAATAAGTTCGTTTACAAATATTTTTAACAAACATATAAATTAATCAAATAAATTATAAATTAATTTATAAACTATAAACTATTTTACGGAACACAACCTTACTAATTAGTCCTGGTATGAAACAAATCAAGAATATAGAATGGAAGGCTCGTGGAATGCTGATCGAATAGTATTCAAAGGTTTAAGTCTTCGTTCCAAGCATGACGCTTGAGGTGGGAATTTAGGTGGCTAAGAATAGGTCCCCCAAATTTGTTACAGTACATCTCAATTGGTGTATTAATATATAAAATCTTTTTAATATATTTTGTATGATATAATATAATGTAATGCAATTAGTAGTATAAGTGGTAATGAGATTTATCAACTAGATAATCAAAGTAATAAAAAATCCAAATTATCAAAAACTAGTCAAAATGAATGTGTAGAAGTTTGTAGTTGTAATAATTGTTCAAAAACTATTAATGTCATAAATAAGGATAAAATTCAAACCTTGATAAAAATAATAGATAAAATAAATAATTAAGATATAAGAAAAGAATATTTGATAAAATTAAAAGATGTTATAAATACAGAAGAACCAAAAGCCAAACCGAAAATCAAACCTTACAATCTTTAAGAAATAATGACAAGATTTAAGAATAAACTAGTAGAAGAAAATATTACTTTAAAAGAATTAAAAGAAGAAATAAAAAATATTAAAGAAGAAAGACAACAATTAAGACATAAAGATATAGACTTAACATTAGATAAATTAAATATAATACCCAATAAAGACATAAAAGATTAAGTGACAGCCGAATCAAATCGTTTGATTGTCATATTTTAAAAATTGATTTAAACTATTTTTTAATTTTTAATCGATTTCATTTGATTTTCAACACTACTAACTATAAGAATCTTATAATAAAAAACACATGTAAACATCCACACAAGGGGTTTTGTTCTTTACTAAGGCAATTACAAGGGGAATAACTAATTAAGGCAACAATATAAAACTTAGGAATGAATAATAGGCCCACGATAGTGTTTAGAAATCACCTAATATCAAGACATAAAAAAGGGAGATAGAGAAGAGAAAAAAAGGTAATAATTGAAAGCAAAATTAAAAATATTGAATGGTTACAAATTCCCTCTTAGACATTAATCCTTTTTTTTTTCCTCATTTTTTTTTTTCACATTCATGGCCAATTTTACAAATGAACCCATTTTTTCAATGTCTTTTGAACTAGCCCAGTCATTGAACCAAGCTAGCCTTCTGATCACCGGGTCACTGGTTCAACTACCGGGTTACCTGATCAACTTTTGAAATGGGTAAATAAATTAAAAAATTAAAAATAATATATATATATATATACACACACACACACACATATATATACACACCTATATATATTTACAAATCAATTTAAAAATAAGAAAAATGAATGATTTATATAAAAATTTCTCACTTTAAAATCTTAAAACCATATTCATTAGTTATAAATAATTAAAATATAAATATTAATAAAATTATAAACATCCATAATAATTTAAACATAAAGTCAAATTTTAAAGTACATATATCATTACATTAAAACCTTAAACTCATAAATATCTATAATAATCAGTATTTTTAAAAAAAAACTGATTATTGAATCAAGAGGTGAGTGATTTATAGTTTACTGATCAGATCGTGATTGAACCATGGTCAAATAGGTTGAATTAAAATATATTAAAAATATATTTAATTATGTTTTATATGTTTAATATATAATTTTTTATGGTAACTAAAACAATAAATTGTAAAGTTAAAATTACAAATAATTTTTTAAAAATATTTGATTGTTATTTCTTATATTAGATGATTATATACAATTTTTTTTATTTGTTCTTCAATTTTTCTTGATTTAAATTTTTTTACATCAAATAACTATATAAATATAATTGTCTTTTTTCTTATCTCCTAATCCATTAGTAATCATATACTTGTTTTTTATTAAGTTAGATGTTTTTCCATTTTATTTTGCTATTTTGTCATGTGTATATTTTAGTTTTTGTGTATATATATATATAAAAAATATTTTGTTCTAGTATAACAATATGCAACTTGTGGAGAGATAGTAGCACACACCACACATGGATGCAGGGGATTAGATTCGAATCACGCTTGCAACGCTCGTGTTTAATTTCAAACAATTTTAATATTAAAATTAAAAAAATTAAGTTGATCGGGTTTTAATCGAACTACTTACACCGCAGTCCAACTAAGTGACCCAGCTCAAGCCAAGCCCTGAGTTACCAAGTTTTGGGTCAACTTGCTGAGCGGGGTCAGGCCCAAAAATATTGCCTTTTCCTATTCACATCTTAAATATGCGATTGGAAAAATCTCTTTAAAAATATTACATTTGGGAAATCCAATTTGGATATACTATGTTTTGTAAAAGGCACATGCTATGTTTTAGGCAAGTAAATTTTTGGAACATGTTTTTGAATTTGAGGCTTGGTTCATATCAAGCATGCTCATTCACCTTAGAATCTCACTTTTCAAAATGCCTAAATAGCCTCCTACACAATGAGCCCTTCCTGATCATAGCTTTTAATATATTGAGAGTTTGGATATACTTTTTTTTTTTGAAAACCGCTACTTAGTGTTTTGGAAAAGTATTTTTAAACAAATATATCTCTATTATTTTGAAAACATCTATATGGGTTATTTTTGGAAAAAACTTTTAAAATATAATGGTTTTGGCAGAGTTAAAATGAGTTATTATAATTTTACACATAAACTCATTTTTCAAAATAACCCAATACTTTCCTTGAGAGCTCTTTTAAGGATATTAAAGGGGAATCTAGATGTATTTTTCAAAATTTTAAATCAAAACGTAAAAATAAGTGATCCTTTCTACATTAGGCAAGTATTATTTAAAAATCAAATAAGTAGAAAAGAAAATTCTTTCAAGCATGGCCGGAAAAAAAAAAGATAAAATCAACTCTCCCTAGTTATTTTTCTAATAACAAAGTGAGTCTAGGCCAAGTCCACACTACTACTGCTACTAAAACAATAGATTATTCCACAAGGAAAGTTTTATTAAAAACTGGAAGAGTCACGAAATCAGATCAATTAGCTCACTCCCTTTTTAAAAAGGATTTACCAAAATTTTTTATAGTTCATAAATGTTATTCCTAATATATTAACCAACTTTATCTCTTTACTCTTGATTATCTTATCTTTCGAGGATTTATAAATTTTAATTTCTCTGTTTTGTTCAATTACTTTCCTAATTGAGTTTGTTCAATTACTTTCCTAATTAAGTTACCTAGTAGATTGCTATAATAATTTTTTTCCCCAAATGTACTACTTATCCTAAATTTTTACTATGAATTCTTGATCAATATTATGCCTAAGGCACATGTTTGACCCTGCCATGTTAGCATTATTTTATTTTTTATGTGTGTATATATATGTATATATTTATAAATATATTAAGTGCTAACAATTATTTGAATAGACTTACATATAAATTGTTGTATATATATACATATATTGGGACATATATATTGCTATCTATAATTAAGTCCAAATTAATTATTTTTGTAAAGTATATTTTTAGTTGGACCTATTTGATATAGTTTGAGGTCTTTGTAAATTAATATTATAATGTGTAAATACTGACCCAAATTAATAATAATGATGGGGAAATGGGGTTATCATTGGACTTGATAAGTTAGTTATGGTTCTCAAGATTATAAAGATTTGATTTTTAGATTTTGAGAACACCTATAAATATATGTGAGTGTGAAACTTAATCTATCACACAAAACCTAGTTTGTGACAAACTATCCTTACTAACCTTGAAAAGTCTAATCTTTGAAGCTTGATTGTTTTACATTAAGGTACGCTATATTTTCTCCTATTTTATGAGTTATTGTTATTATTATCAGTTTGTCTATCAAGATCTTATATATTTACAATCAAATCATAATCAGTATAAATAATTTGTAATTTTCACATTTGAGATTGATCATGAATTTGATTGATTGGAATTATAATTTTGTCATAACATCATTTCATGCCATGCATAAAGTCAGATCGTGCCTTTTACTGCATCTAGGACATTGATGTTTAAGATATGGGCCATTGGCTTTGTTCTTTCTCTCCCTTTCTGTTCATGGCACTCTTTTAATATTTTAATTTCTTCTTGCATGTTTCTAATGGTTTCTGTATGATTAGCTTGCTCATTTGCAAGCAAGTCCATTCATGCAGCTAGACACATCATGTTATTGGTCATTCCTTCAAAAATGACTTGCAAATCCTAACCTGCTGACGACATCCTATAATTTAATAATACCCTTAGAAATTTTAGTTATCCCCTAAATTTTATTTTAACTCTTTTAGCTAGAGGAATACCCAACTCAGCAAAATGCAAAATTTTATTCTTCAACTATTCACATATAATAATATGCAGTCAATTGCACACATTAGACAATTAATATCTTTTTCCTTATACCACATACTGTCAATTCGTTTTATTACTCAAACATTAGTGTGATTAGAGGAAAACCAAATGTGGGGAAACAACTCTTTAAAACTTTAGTATTCTTGGGAGAATCTGTTTTTGATCTAGACTGAAGTTGATCGACTGGGTGGATACAACTTGTCAATTGCTTACTTTAGGGAAACCTCTATTTTAACTAAAAATGCTTGGCAATTGAGTGACTTTTCACCGGCAATTGGCTGTTAACTTCTTGTTATTTCCCACATCAATTAAAATTTTAAATTGAAATCTTCTTGTTCAAGAGAAAACATAACACTTATACTTTTAAAGCATTGATCATAATCACATATAAGAGGCATGTTTCTCCTAATCCATGATGACATATGCTCCAAAGTTGATGCTTAATGCGTAAGGATGAATAATCTTCTAACTAGTGTATTCATACAGATTTTCATACAGATTTAATGCAGTCACTTCCTTTATTCTATTGTCAATCAAAGAATTCAATCAATATAATTATTGAGTTTTATACACCAAATGGCATGCGATAAAACATGTCTTATTTTCTTAGAGCACTACAAGATATGGCTCAATGTAGATAAATAATTTGCTCAAAAAATTAACTTCAGAGGGAAACTATTGACTTGATAACTTCTATATTTTCTTGTTAGTTATCCTAATATCTATCATGTCCCGCTTAGGATACATGACCGGCAAGAGAGTGAGTCTGGCCTCACTTCAAAACCTAGTCTATTTTATCGAACTAACATGCATAATATTCTAAAATAGATAAATAAAATAAGTTTCATCTAAAGAAAATTTTCCTTTAATTATCCATGTATAGTAATATACAAATAATTTTATCACCAAGGACATATTTTGTACATCCCATCATGACCAATAAATTAAATTATATACTTAGAACCAAGTCTTAATATAGCTTAATCATTCATGTGCATCATTTCTCAACTTAAAATGACAAAAATCCAAATCTTGGTTTACCTATGCGATCATGAAGCAACCTTAGAGTATCAAAATAAAATATACAAGGACAAGATTTAAATCATCCCTAGAATCAAGTGGGGTATTGAACAGGTAATCCATTATTCCCTGAACAAATACTCGTTTTAAACTGTCAACTCTGAAAATTGCTAATAGGAGGGTATGAGCAAACCACTTGCCCAATAAGAGGACAACACTACGCTACGACAAAAAAAAGATATCATGCATCATAATGATAACATGCATCAATAATCAATTATAACACGATACAAAATCATCTAGAATACTCTTCAACATTATTCAAATAAATTTTCAGAACAATTCACAATAGCAAGTAATTCAATTAGCTACACAAATTTTTCGTACCAACCACATTGTTCAAGGTACTTCTGGATCGTTGCCTGTAGTCTCTCGTTGCATTCACCCTTATCGCTTCATTTATAAATCTCCACCTTTATGACTCATTGTAGAATTTCCCATAGGGTGCACCACCATGCCTTTCCATTCATTTCAGTCACATACACAATCACAAACATAAACAACTCATAATCATTTACAAATTTGATACCAACATAACTCATATCACTTTCCATACTTAATCACAACTTCATCAAGATATATACAATCATTCACTATTTACAAAATTCATCTTTCAAATAATATCTCAAACATAGAAACTCATTCGTATTTATAAATCATCACAATGATATTCGTGTCTCATTCACTCAACATTTGTATGATGGTGTTTATATATAGATATATCCATACCAATCTATTTGAGAACACAATTCTTCAATTTTCGAATGTGTGCATGCATGTGCGTATATGTTCTTCTATGATTGATCTGGGATTGGCACATATTTACATACATACATAAGAACTAAGCCAGTTCATATATACTATATATATATATATATATATATATATATATATATATTTATATATGTAAGTATGTGCCCATCTCATCATTCAAAATCTAAAGAAATGGAAAGGCATGCCCACACATACACACATTACCTAAATGGCAATCGTAATGGTAGAGGTATGAATATATCCATACTTTTTCACATGTAATGCGTTTACATACTAGCATATTCTTTTCTTCATAAATGTCATTTCACACATTCACTCACGGATATAGCTTATACAAGTAAATCTCGACTATAATAAATGTCAACATATAAGTTAACCATCATTTCTTTCACATTAGGATACATCACATGTTTTCACTATGTGCATAGGATGATAAAGGAAAAATATCATTGCCATAGGAAGTATTAACCCACTCAACTTGGATACATGCCAAACTTATGCTATAAACCTGAGAAGGAAGGCTGAAAACCTCACTGAAGGCCTAAAATCCAAGTTAAGCAAGTGATAACACCAACCCAAAACATAGGTTACCAATCACTTAACCTTATTGTGTTTTGAGGACACATTAGAGCACAAATTTTACAAAAAATATGGTATTAATTCGTAGCTTAAAAAATCATGAAACTTGGTACAGAACCTTCTTTATATATTAACATGCTATGATAAAAATTTCAGATTAAAACTCCCTCATTGGCCCCTCTACCGACCTGATTAGTGACCCTAATCAAATTTTCGCATATGTACTGTGTTATGCAGGTTAGACCTAGTCAACCATGTCCAAATGCATTGAAATTTTGCAGTGAGATAGGGTAATGTCTTAGCTAGGTGTCACAAAATTTTTAGGTCAAAATATTATCATTTAGTTTCCCTAATAGAGCCAAACTTCCAACCTGCCCAGACTTGCCTCTGCAGCAAATTCAGACAATTTATAATTATTTTACCAAGTTAACCTTCTTCAATTTCCATGAAACTTTTCAGTTTGATCCTTTATGCTCCCAAGTAGTTGTCATAAATTTTTAAGGATTTTGGGGCCTCATTTGATCATCCAAAATACTCAAAAATCACAACATGCTAAATCAGTTCTGTTTTCTTCACTTATGTTCTTCTCGACTGAAAATACTGTAGTAAGTCTTCTCTACTATATTCAACTACTATTTTATCCAAAAGATACAACTAACTCTAGTTTATACTTTTAATTAGTTTAGCTCATTTATCTTATTCATTGAAAGAAGCTTTTAACATGAAAGCAAATTCTTCTCTATTTCTCTGTGTTTCTGACTATGCCAATTGACTGCCATATATTAAGAGGTCAACTGCTTCATTTAATTATTGCCCTTGTTCTATTGAAATTCATGTTTTTCCTCCTGATTTTGCTTTATTTCTACTTCTTTATTTTGTTTTAATCTAGTTTATAAAATAGCTAGTTGAATCTTCCCGAGAACAAGACAAAAAAGGAGTTAAAAGAAAGAGATTTAGACTTATTGATGCCTCATATTCTGAGTTTTGATTTCTCTTCTTTCTTTCGTCTCTCTTTCTTCCTTTAATTTCAAGCTTCAAATCTGGCACCAAATCCTAGTTTGGACTTTCACTGAAGAGAATTGTTACAGCACACCCGAAAACTTCAAAAATTTCAACAGCTAAACTTTTCCCTTCGATCTGCACTTGAGTTCCATGAAAGAATCCTCTGTTTTTGTTTAGTAAAATAGAGTTTCTTGATCTCTTACACTCTCAGCCTCAGTTTTACTCCCATAAATGGGAGAGAGAGAGAAATAGGGTCTTTGGAAAGCCACATGGAAGGAACTCGAATTCTCTTTCCTTCTTCTTGATAGATGCTTGACGACTAAATGGTAGGAATACATATATGTGGTTCTTATTTTGCCAATATAAGGGTCAGGTGTGATGTGTTTTGGGCTAAAAAGTCTTTCTATCGTTTATTCAATTAGGTTTCTAGTCTAATGAATAAAATTTTATTCATACTTTTCAAAATTTTCTAATGTCTCTTTCCTCCTTATTTATCTACTCATTTATTTTATTTTTTTAATTTTATTTCTCTTAATTGCTCTTTCTTTTCTTCTTAAATTTTTTCCTTTCGTGATAGTCCTTTCAAATATTTAATATAAAAAATTCATACTTAATAATAATAATAATAATAATAATAATAATAATAATAATAATAATAATTTAGTGAGGATATTACACCTTACTCTCCTGCTTGCTAGAATTATACAAAACAACCTTCTCAAAATAAATTTTTAATTTGGTCCTTAAAATCTAAGGCGTTACAATATCTTTGTATTCATTAGTCACCTATTTTCCTAATGACCAATATAGCATCTTTAGCTATTATCACCACATACTATTAACAAAGTAAAACATATGGCATTTCAGTCACATCACACAAACAAGGAATGTACTAGAATATAAATAAACTACATTTTTACTAGCATTGCAAGTCATATAAATGTCAATCATTACATCATAAGTTAGCCCAATCAAGCAATTTTAGGGGACCACTCTACCCATTCTTATCCTTATGGTGCTAACTACCCATTCAGGAGCCAAGAACTTCACTCTGATACTAAATTGTAATGTCTCTTTTTTTTTTTTTGTTAAATTCTAAATACCTCTTTTAATGCAATAACCTAAATTTCTATGATCAGTTCTGAGATATGTAACATTTACTTTCATGTGCATAATAATTCTTCGTGTTCCTCTTTATTTGCTCTGATGCTATTAATTTCTATAATCTCTTTCTTTCATTGTGCAAAAGAAAAGTTCTACTTGTTACTAATTTTCCTTTTTGATAATAAACATAATTCCAAACTTGGTTAATTATTAGTAAAAATATCTATGCCCTTATTCATAAAACATTCCTTTATCCTATTGTGAATAAAAGTTCTTTTTGTCATTTGTTACTTTGCTTTAGTCATTCCTGTTTAGAGTGAGAGGCATGAACCCACTTATAGCAGAAGGAACATTTCTTTTTAAAAATTGAATAGAAGCATGCAGTTAAATGTCAGGCTCTTGCTAGTTGACTGGCTGCTTGTTATTTGCAATTATAGGTTGTCCAGAAGTAGATTAGTCAACTGGTTTCAAGCTTCAAGTCAACTGATCAACTTCTGTAGCTTGTTTTTCTTAGTAAAATCATTTACTATATTTGTTCATCCTTCCTTTCTCCAAAACTTTTCATGTAACATACTAGAGCTACTAAAAATTTTAAGGCTAAACTTCATGTCTATACATAAGAAAAGAAGTTCTTAGCATTTAATATTCATATACATTAGAAGTTCTTTTTACATATAAAATTATTTAAAAAGGCCAGAACTAGACCTTATATAGTGCCATAACAAGAGTTTAACCAAAAATTGGCACTTCTACTATATACCCTCCAATTCAAAACATGATCTACATATTGTCCTCTTTAGTATTATTGGTTAGCTTTCTCCTTAGATGGATGGAGAATTCCAAAACATGGAAAACAGTGACATGGAAATCTCAGTAGCCATCCTTTAACTAGTAAAACATTTTTAAAAGATATCATTCCAGTTATAAAAGCATTTTCACAAATCATCATAAGCAATCCACAATGGTGCAATAAGCTAAATTGATGCAAATTGTATTACCCTAGGCATTATGATGTTGTAAACAAGTGTGAATTTGGACGTGTGAAAAAAAATCTTCATGGATAGATGGGTACTTGAGGGGAATTCAAGAATTTCAACGGTAAACATATGTTCAAAAAGGGATTGAATGTTGACCTTATGGACTTATATGAAAAACTGTAATTATATGAGAATTTTGGTAAAAACTTTGGAGGGGGAGATTGCAATACCCATGGGGATTATAGCATGTGTTTGTTTGTTTAAGTGATTTTGTTAGTTGTTATGTTCATTGCTTATCATTGCCTTAAGGATGTGTATGTGGTGTTACTTTAGGATGCATTAGGTTGTTAATGGTACTTGTATGATGTGTTCTAGGTGATCAAGGGACTAAAACGAAAGGGTAATTGTGCTTGGTTTGTCTCGTCAAGGGACACTTTTTGTATGCTTAATGTTTGAAAATCTTATGGTACGTGTGACACTATTATAAGAATAAGATAGATAAATAAATGGATAAAATAATAGTGTAAATACATAAAATACTATGTGGATAAAGAGTATAGATAAATAAATAATATAACTAGATAAAATAGTGTAAGTTAGGTAAATAAATAATAAATAAAAGGAGGCGCATGAAATTAGTGTCACGACCCTCACATGGGTAAGTGACTGGCACGATCAGAGGACCATTCCATGACTGTAAGTCTAAAGATACAATATTAATCAACTAGCAATAATACCCAAGAATACATAATTACATTCCGTCAAATGGTAATTATAGTAAAATATACAATTGTCTTGGCAATCATGTTTCCAAGCTTTCCTCCCAATCATAAATAAGGCGAGGAAAGAATCAAAACATAATCATTCATAAACCTTAATCACAAATGATTACACAATTCTAAAGTAGCGGCTCGTACAAGACCTAGGAGTCCTAATGACTAGAGAGCGATAAATCAACCCCAAAAGAATCAAAAGAAACAATCACCCACAATCAGTTAGACGTGGTGATGTGAGACCCCGCTACTCCTCTTGCGGTGACTCGCCAGCAACTACAGAATCTATAATGGCACACATAAGGGAGTGAGTAATTTACTCAATGAGATAAACACAGAAAGGAACTTCCCACTTACCTCCTACTAAGAGGTATGTTCCACAAGTATGTAAATATCTAACATCAACTTCAATTATACAAAAGGAAGGTATCAAATACATACACATGAATATACATCATTATAATCTCAAGGAAGCAAATCAAGAATACCAATCACCCCATATGGTTTCCCCATTATGCATACATGAATAATTCAATACACTTGTTTTTCAATTTCTTTATACTAACCATGTCTATCGTTCTAGGACAATAAAATAGTTATGGTTTTGTCCACCATTCCAGGACAATAATTAAATATGATTTATCGAGTTTACATAATAAGAATTTATCTCAACCGTCTACTAAATTTAAATTTTTCTTCCAACGGACACTTTCCATATTCCCATCTCAGTCTTTAATATTGTAAAGGATCCTTCCAAGCAAGTAGATAAACAAGATAGCTTCAGATAATTCATAAGTTTAGTCCCTTCCAAGGGGAAAGTTTACACTACACAAATCCTTAAGTATAACTACATACATGATTATTGCCCTTAGTATGTAAGTATAGTTAACTCACTTACCTGAGGTCAGACGAAGGAGAACAGAGTGCAAGCTTGAAGAGATAGTTGAAAGATGATGAAAACACCTAGGATCAGGAGATAAAGATTTAAGGTTTAGGAAGTTAAAAGAGAACTTAGAAGGTGGTGCCTAGGCCCATGGCGCTTGAGGTGCCACAACTCAACCTCAACACTACGGTTCCTCGGCACCGGGTGCCCCAGGTGGTGCCATTCGGCACCAGGCTCTAAACTCTTTGCTTCACGAGTCCTACTGGGCACTTGAGGCTCCTTGGGTGGCACCTCCAGGCACCAAGTCCCTATCTCTCTATCCCACCCAAAATGTTGGGCGCCCGAGGCGCCTTGACATCAATTTAGCCTAACACTACAAAAATTTTCTCCAAAATGCCTTCTTTAGGTCCAAGAGCTTCCATGGGGGTTTGCAAACTTGTTTGGTGGCTAGGGTCTTGTTAAAATTGTCATTGACACTATCAAGAAGCAAAAGGTAAGTTGTGCCATTAGATTTCCCAATTCCTCTTTCCCTTTGTCAAAATTTCATATCAACAATAATAGCTATAACAACTTTTTACCCTTTCATAAATACTTCCTCAACCACCCAAGGTACACCAAAAACATTAAGCTAGAAGAAAACACCATGGAAGCTACTTAGAAGCCCATTTCCACTCATAACTCAAAAGAACACACACAACCTATACTAAGGTTTGGAGGATTTTGAAAATAAGGGGAGCAAAGGAAAGAAGGCTTTAGCATTTACCTGAATCTCTTATCTAACCCAGCAATGGCTGATCTTCTCCTCCCAAATCCGCACCTTAGGCTAGCACAGAGGAGGATGTGAGAGGGAGAGGATGAGGAAAAGTGGAAAGAGTAGAAACACATACCCTCTCACTTACGAGAAAAAAGAAAGAAAAAGAAACAAAAAGGAAGAAGGGATACAAGGGTGGTGGGACCCACAACACACTAGCATTTGACTAAGTCATCCCCATATGTCAAAATTTTCCTTTTCCAAAACCATCCTCACGTATATCTCCAATTAGGTATAAAATTCAGAGTCATAAAATTCTCCACATACACATATTTATAGAAATAATTCAAGATTCACATGACAATCGCAATAATCATCGAGTACAAATATTAGCAAGTTTTTATGCAATGGATAGTCCCAAAAAGAAAAAATAAATAAATAAAATAAGATGAGGAAATTCTCGGGCATTGCAACTAGTGTAAGTTAGATAAATAAATAATAAATTAAAGGATGCTTGTAGCATTTTTAAAATAAGTGAATGAATAACCATATCAAAATATAATTAAAAAAATAAAGGGAGGAGTGTGACTTTTTAAAACTAAATGAATGGATAACTATATGAAAATATAATAATATAAATAAAGGAATGGCTAACCACATGAATATATAATAATATAAATAACTGAAAGAGTAACTACATAAAAATAAAATAAAATAAATAAATAGATAACTACACAATAAAATAATAAAAAGAGAAAGAGAAGAGTCCTAGCCCCATACTTAACCTAAAATAAGTGGGCGGCCACTACAAACACCCCAACCACCGACCCAACAATTCATTTCTAAAAATTATAAATTTGCCCCTAGTTTCAACACCTTTTCAACTAGGTCCCTTGTCCTACCTATCCCAGTTACACTATTTCTCTCCAACTCATTACACATAATTGTGGGTAGCTTTTCATTAGTTCTATTATCACACTCACACATACATATATCCAAACATCCAAATCAAACATCATCAATGTAACCATAATAACAACCATCACATATTTGTACCATACCAACACACAATGAATCAGACACATAAATTCACAAAAAATTCTAGGGTGTTACACCTAATTCACAAAAAATCGGGTCCGTGATCGAGGCGGAAGATGTGGCACCCACACCGCTTGTCATGTTCCTACCTAGAACACCCATGAGAATGAGCTCAATCTCATCTCGAGAACCTAATTCAATTCATCCAACCAGCATATGCAAAACTTGAAAATAGACAAATAAAAGTAAATAATCATTTAGAGAAACTTCTCTTTTTTATATATTCATATTCACCATAACAACTAAATTAAATAAAAAGTTTAAAAAGATATACATTCTTCAATTTGGTCATTTAGATACATCATTTATTAACTCATAACTACAGTAATCTAAATCCTAGACTACCTATGTGATCACAGAGTGACTTTAGAGCATTAAACAAAAGATACAAAGACAAGATTTAAATCATCCTCAAAATCAAGTAGGGTCTTGAACCGATAATCCATTTCTCCCTAAGTGAATACTCTCCTTCAAATGTTAACTTTGAAAAATATTAATAAGAGAGGTATGAGCAAACACGTGCCTAATGAGGGGACAACACTACACTATAACTAAAAACAATTATAATGTATCATAATGATAACATGTATTAATCACCTATAAAGCCAATCACATCACAATATAATATAATTAAGAATAATTTATATCAGCAAACAATGCAATTAATTACACAAATTTCTCATACCAAACTGATCGTCTAAGATGCCTCTAGATCATTGCTTGCGGCCCTCACTGCATCCACTCTTATTACTGTTGACCCTAAGGCTTTATGTCATAAGTTTTGATGATGACAAATGTAGTTGAAATGTAGCATTGATATATATAAAGGTTAATTATCATATACATGCTACAAGTATTTAAGCATGACTATGTTATTTAATGTGTAATGTCTTATACATTAATCATGCTATTTATCATGAATTGAACTAACCATTTGGTTTGCAAGTAAGATATATTTTATAGGTTGGTTCAAAACAAGAAGAGTGAGCATTGGATTGAAGAACAAGGAAAAGTAACATCATGCCTCACTCAAGGAAAGCAACATACAAGGACAAAGCTCCAAGAAATGAAGAATTAGAAGATTTGAAGTCTTGGAAGCTTGGATGCATCAAGATAGCCTATGTGTTTACATTAGGTATATTTTATATAGGCTAGTATACTTGTGCAACTCAATGATTTAGATTTGCATATATTGGCTCAAGCATTTTAAACAAAAAAGATAATGAGATATGAAGTTTTACAAAAGTTAGTTTTTGACCTTTGGTCACTCCTTATATCATATCTCATAAATAAAAATTCGGTTTTTCCAATATCTTAATCTCATTTGATAGTAGACTCAAAGATATTTCCAACGGTATATTATTTATTCAAAACGGAGTCCAAATGAGAAATATATGACTATTTAAAATATAGTTTGAAAAACTGAAAGTTGATTTTACTGTACTCAAAAATTATTCTGTTCTGACCTATAGTCAGTATTTTGATTATATCTTTTAAACAAAAAATAATTTTTGAGTAAAACTTAGCTCATTTGAAACTAGACTCCAAGAGCTTTCCAATGGTATATTATTTGTTTAAAACGGAATTCAAATGAGGGAGTTATGAATTTTTAAAGAAAGCTCAAAATCTGTATTTCGCTACTGCCAGTCGGTGGTCGACCACCCCATCTACACTGGTCGACCAACGTGACTGATAAATCACTTCTGGACTACACTGGTCGACCAACGTGCCACACTGGTCGACCAATGGACACTGGACTGCACTATTAGTGCTGTAACGGCTATATAACGGCTAGTTTTGTAAAATCTTATATATATGACCTTAGATACACGATTTTGAGCTAGAACAAAGTCCTACAATGTGATATTAACTTCTTCTATCATCTTTGAGAGAAAGGAAAGCATTCTTGAGCCAAATCTTGCATATTCTCTATCATTAGAGTTATTAGAGCTTCATTTGTATTCATCTACTCTTTAGAGAGAGTTTCTTTGTATTGTTGATTTTGATCAACACCAATATTATTCTGAGTTGAGGTTCGCAAGTACCGGTGTTGGAAGAACTTGCTTTGGGTTGAGAAGGAGCCCGGATTCATAAATTCTCTATTGTAGTTTCGCAAATACCCGGATCGAATTTGCGTGGTTGTAGTGATTTACAAGTACCCGGATTAAACTTGCAATTATAATGGAAATACTCAAGTGGTCTCTTGAGGACTGGATGTAGGCTTGGATTAGCCAAACCAGTATAAATCTCCGAGTTTGCTTTCTCTATCCCTTACTCTTTAATTTGTGCATATTGATATCTATTCTTTAATTCCTTGATCTTTATAATTATTTATCTTGACAGCACATTGATTTTCTGTATTGTATTTATTATCCTAAGCATTGTACTTTTACAGAAAATCATTTTAACTTCCAATTAATTCTTGTGAAAATTTTATAAAACCCAATTCACCCCCTCTTGGGTTCCAACCATTACTTTCAAATGGTATCAGAGCTTGGGCTCTTGATTTGAGACTTAACCGTCTAAGAGTAAACATGGTTGGATTTAGTGAGTGGTTTATGTTTGAAAATTGTTCTTTCACAGAACCTCCAATTTTTGATGCTAATCATTTTTAATATTGGAAGTATGAAATGAAAATGTTTTTAATTTCAGTAGACCATAAACTCTGGGAAATTATAGAAAATGGTTTTTATATGCCTGTCAAGGAAGAACAAGGAAAATGCATTCCAAAACCCAAGAGTGAATGGAATGATACTGAAAGAAGTTTAGTGCAACTCAATGCTAAGGTAAAATTGATTATTTCTTGTGCATTGGGTCAAGATGAATTTTTCAGAATTTCCAATTGTGCAACTGCTAAGGAAATATGGGAAACTTTAGAAGTTTCATATGAGGAAGATCTCGTTGCAATGGAATTAAAGTCTAGAAATCTCATTAATGAACTTGATATCGCTCAAATGAAAAATTGTGAAACCATTAATGAGATACA
Organism: Biancaea sappan; assembly: GCA_037074585.1. Lineage (NCBI taxonomy): Eukaryota > Viridiplantae > Streptophyta > Magnoliopsida > Fabales > Fabaceae > Biancaea > Biancaea sappan. Next base: position 69,255,909 of record CM073490.1, read on the forward strand.
TCTTGTGCTTAATCAATTGCAAGCTCTTGGTGTTGAACTTACAGGAAAATATCAAATCACCAAGGTGATAGGAGAAGTAGAAAAAGGAGAAGAAGAGAAACCACAACCACAACTAGAATCATCAAAGAAAGCTTACATTTCTTCCATTTGGGGAAATATCAATTCTGATGAAGAGGACACAAATGAAGAAGCCAACATCTGTCTTGTGGCTAGAGATGAAGATGAGGTAAACTCATTTGACTACTCTTTTGATGAATTACAAGATGCCTTTGATGATTTGCATGTTGAATCTTTGAAACTTGCAAAGAAATTAGTTGTTTCAAAACAGAAAAACTCTTCTCTTGAAGATGAATTGGAAACATTGAAAAATGAATTTTCTATTTCTAAGGAAGAGATTTTTGTTCTTGAAAATCAAAACAGAACTTTGCAAGAAGAAAATTTGATTTTAAAGGCAAATATCTCTACCAACAAAAATTACTTTTGTAACAAGTGTGATTCTTTGAAAAAGGAGAATGAGGATCTTAAAAACACACTTAAAAAACTTTCTCAAGGTAGAGAAATTCAAAACTCTTCTGTTGAGAAACAAAGTAGTAGCTTTAACAAAACTGGTTTTGTTCTTAACAAGTCAAATCAGAAATATTTCAAAAACTACTTTATTCCTATAAAAATGTCCAAAAGTCCACCTTGCACTTTTTTTTATTGTGGACTGAAAGGACACAAGTCTTACTCCTGTTTTTATAAGAAAAATCTTGTTCATGGAGTAAAAATGAAATGGGTTCAAAAAGGACCTCATGATCCAGGCAAACCCAAAGAAATTTAGGTATCAAAGACAAAGGATTAATTTGCAGATTTGCCTCGAAGCAAGGAGCGGAAATGACTTTTCAATGGCTACATCATTCAAACTCCACTCTCTTGCATCAAAAGGAGGCAATGGATAAGTAAACATATAAGCTGGAATGCATTGTAAGAAATTTGACTGATATGTTTACTGCTCTCTAATGCTTTTGTCTGTTCTCTAATATGCATTACATCTATCCTTGATACTCATGCATGCTATATCTAAAAACAATTGTTAGGTGTGCAGCTTATAGATTCGAATTTTGTTTTGAGCTAAAATCTTTCTTCCAAATTTTGCTCAAACTATCCTTTTTACCGCATCATGAAAACTTGCTTCCATTACACGCACATTTTTCTTGTCTTCACAACAATAAGATTACTCCTACCTATAGTATTTATCCTTGCTGTAATCTTATTTAAATATTTTCAATGAAATCAAATATCTTGCAAAATTGCATTTCATGGAAGCATAACACTTTTATTAATATGGCATATCTTGAACATAATGTTGCTCCTTGTGCTCGAGATTTATTTGGATATTGCTAATTTAAGCATCAAAGTGCTCCACTAAAAGTGTTTCGCAGGAGTCAATTCTCAAATTTATCCTCTAAGGCACTTTACTTCCTCTGCTCTCCTAAATCAATAAGATTTATTGTTCTGAAGTTGGTTGGTCGACCAACGCTCCTATCAGTGGTAGACCAACGAAGCCTACATTGAATCAACGCCTAGTGCCAGGAGAAGAACGTTGAATGCAGAGATAAGTGGTCGACCAAGGTCCTCAGATTGGTCGACCAACTCAAGGCAGTGGGTAAATAAGGCTATTCTGGTAAGGAGTGGTCGACCAATTCATTCACAATGGTCGACCAATGCTTGACAGCAAGCTCCTTCCACCTTCTCATTCTCACGATGGTCGACCAGTGTAGACACGTTGGTCGACCAGCGGATGACAGTAAATGAAGGATTTAAATTTTGCTGCTATGTACTTAATGATCTCTTCAAAGTTTCATGGGTGATCTTATAAGAGATTGTTTTTGAGAGGATCTTCCAAATAATCAATCATTGAAGATCATTAAAACTGCAAGAAGATAGGATCAAAAGAAGAGCAATTAGCAAAACAAGGATATCAACATCTTAAGGAGGAAGTTCAAGAAGCAACAAAAGTTTGTCAAAATTGATGAGTATCTCTATCCTTTACTTCTTTATTATTTAATTGAATGATACTCCTTGATCTCAATTGAACATTTTGGCAAATCTCTTTACTGACATACTTTCATTGCAATGACATATTGTTTTCTGACATCTTACATACTTGATCACATCATTGCATATAAAAATATGTTAAATACTTAAATTTTTTTTTAAAAATACATCATGGTTTGAGCATCATACATATCATATCTTTTACATAAGCTATAACTTATGAACCATTATTTATGGATTATAGTTTATATCTGATTATATCTTATTAATCAACATTACCTCAATTATGTTACTACATACTCTGATTATAATATATTTTATCTTGAATGAGTATGTAACTTGCTTCTGCTATGTAAAGATGATATATATATTCATGTGAGAAAATGCTTTCTAGCCTTAAATGAATATATGTATACTTTTCAAAATACGTTATGCTTCTACTGAGATGATATGATATATCTTGGATATAAAATGTTTTATATATGATAATGGATATATATTTTCTTCTACTGTGCTAAATTTGGTGACATTCTTTCAATAAGAATTATTTAGAAAAGTGTTGGAAGGATTTGAAATTGCTTTATCATTTTTTTGAAAAGAAAAGATTTGGAAATCCTTATTTCAAAATTACATCTGCTAATGTACTTAAATGTCTCTATACATAAGCAGAAAATTATTTTCAGAACTTTTGAAAAGGGAAAGTGTACCCTTATTTCAAAAGAAGATAATGGCATTGAAGAGAATGCCAAACTATCTCAAGAAGAAGAAAAGCCTCAAGAAGAAAAATTACCTCATGAGAAGGAGCCATCATGCAACAATGATGATTTTTCAAAGGATTTGAGGTATGCCAAAAGTCATCCTAAGGAACTCATCATTGAAGATGCATCTTAATGGGTATTCAGTTGAAATCTTCTTCTGCCAATGGACTATGCCTTATATTGGTTATATCTATTATCCAAGAAAATTGTTGTGCTATTATATACTCCAATTTTAAAATGATATATCTTATATGAGTATATAATTTGCATTTGTTGTGATATATATCATGTTATAATATCATCTGTCATTATCGTTATATATGTTGCTTCTATTGTGCTGCATCTTTTTCTACATCTTATGCTTTTTGAAGCAAAATTTGTTTTTCAAAGTAAAAGAATTTGAAAATTCTTTTTGCCAAAGTTTTTCAGATAATCTTGTCATAAAATCATTCTTTCAAAAGAGTTTGTTTCAAAAATTGCTTTATCATATTTCGTTTTGAAAAGAAAAGCATTTAGAAATCCTCATTTTAAAAGGATTTCATCTTGTATGCTTCTTATGATATCAATCATTAAAGAAGAACGATTTCTCTACAAATTTTTGGATTTCATGGATGCATAGCATTCTTATTGAACATCTTCATTGTTTGAGAATTATGAACTAACCTGTTAAGGACCCAAATTGGTTGGGTACCTAAGATTATGAGTCACATTGTTTTGTGAGGAAAAGTATTCTCAAACTCAAGCTTGAAATGACGACAAATGAATCTTGAGGATGAAGGACTCTACAACGAAGATGGTGATTCTAATCAAGCGTGCACACTCAAAACATTGGTAATATCTAGCCTTGCTTGAAATCAATCTTTAATCCTTAAAGTATTACAAGCTTTATGTGGAGATTAGATGAATGGCAAGAAAGAGTTTTTAAACTGATTGAAAAATACTTTGAAAACTCATATATTATTTTCAATTTCTCTTTTTCACCTCAAGCTAAATATGAACTATAGTGGCTCATCTATCAAAGGAGAAAAACATTTATTTTGCCACTAAAATTCCTTGAAGTAACTTTCCTTGCCTATCATCTATCAAATGATTATATGATTTTTGGATCTATTAATCACATCTTGAGCAAGGATATTTCTTAGCTGATGAAGAAGCTTAAAGGTGCAAATGACTCTTCCAAAAGGATTGTCAAACTATACAAGTTTGAAATCTTCATCAAGGATCAAATAGTCAAGGATTGCAAAATAAATTGTCTATACACCAAGACAATTCTTGGATAAACAAGCTCTTGCAAAAGAAAGGTAAGAACGATCAGTTGATTGGATAAAAGAATTTTGAGAGGTATGATTACTCATCTCAAAATGGATATTATATTGAATATGCTTGATTGATCTTCTTTAAATATATGTCCTTTGCACTTTGGCCTTAATGATTTATATTGCTTATGTTGTGATGATATTTATTATATATATCCTGCTTATAATGTTTTACATCTTGAACGGGTATATAAATTGCTTCCGTTGTGCTGAAATCTATCTTATCCTTTATGAAGCAAATTTGTTTTGAAAAAGGACTTTAAAAATGCTTCTGCAATGCGAACATGTTTTATCATATGAAGCAATATTTTTTTTGAAAAAGAAAAGGTCTTAAAGATCTCTTTTGTTGTAGATGACAAAGGGGATGAAAAATATTGATGTTTGATGTATAGATTTTGACCTATATGCTTGAATATATCTTATTACACTAATCCATATATATTTCTTCCTTAGATAAAACATTTCTAAATTCCTTCGAAGCAAAATGTTTTAGAAAAATATCGTGAAACTCTTGAATTGCTTCCACTATGCTGAAATTACTTTGCCATATATAAATTACGTTGAAGCAACATCTACTTTGAAAAGAAATGGATTTGAATATCCTCATTTTAAATTACTTCTGCTATATTTTGAAATGTTTTTATGCATATAAGCAGAAATTGTTTTCAAAAATCTTGAAAAATATTATTATTTGATTTATGGATTATGATTAATATTCTTGTTTATATCATGCTTTGCTAATCCATATATCATACTTCTACTGTGTGCTGCAAATATTTCTATCATATGACAGCAAATGATGTTTATTTTTTTTATTTCAAAGAGTTCAATTTTTCTGCTATTTATTAAAAATGCCTTTTCATAAACAAGCAGAAATCATTTTCAATGAAAATATTGCAGAAATTTCTTCAAAAATCTTACTTCAAAATTCTGCATTCAAAAACTGAATTTCCTTTATAATGATTTGGACAATCTTTTTCAAAGGAAAAGGGTTATGAAATTCAGGGGAAGCTTTATCTCTCTTGAAAATATATAGATGACCTTGAAAAAGAATATATCTTGAAAAATTGGATATTCATTATTCATTATTCTTTTTCAAATTATGCAAGGTTTAAGGGGGAGCCTAAAACTCTTTCAAATTTTATCTTTTGGCTCATTTCATTTGACATGCGAAATTTTTCTGAAAATTATTTTTACATGTCAATGAATTCAATGATAAGTTTTGATGTATCCTCACCCCATGCTATATTGACATCTTTTGACATCCTGGCTTAAAGAAGGTATGTGCTTTAACTTCTATATATTGTGTTCCTTATACCTTTTTGTTGATGTCAAATAGGGGGAGAAGAAACAATAGAAAAATATGTGTATGTGCTTATAACATTGCATTCATTATATTGTGATACATATTTTTCTGTGGTGATTTGTCATCATCAAAAAGGGGGAGATTGTTGACCCTAAGGCTTTATGTCATAAGTTTTGATGATGACAAATGTAGTTGAAATGTAGCATTGATATATATAAAGGTTAATTATCATATACATGCTACAAGTATTTAAGCATGACTATGTTATTTAATGTGTAATGTCTTATACATTAATCATGCTATTTATCATGAATTGAACTAACCATTTGGTTTGCAAGTAAGATATATTTTATAGGTTGGTTCAAAACAAGAAGAGTGAGCATTGGATTGAAGAACAAGGAAAAGTAACATCATGCCTCACTCAAGGAAAGCAACATACAAGGACAAAGCTCCAAGAAATGAAGAATTAGAAGATTTGAAGTCTTGGAAGCTTGGAAGCATCAAAATAACCTATGTGTTTACATTAGGTATATTTTATATAGGCTAGTATACTTGTGCAACTCAATGATTTAGATTTGCATACATTGGCTCAAGCATTTTAAACAAAAAAGATAATGAGATATGAAGTTTTACAAAAGTTTATTTTTGACCTTTGGTCACTCCTTATATCATATCTCATAAATGAAAATTCGGTTTTTCAAATATCTTAATCTCATTTGATAGTAGACTCAAAGATATTTCCAACGGTATATTATTTATTCAAAACGGAGTCCAAATGAGAAATATATGACTATTTAAAATATAGTTTGAAAAACTGAAAGTTGATTTTACTGTACTCAAAAATTATTCTGTTCTGACCTATAGTCAGTATTTTGATTATATCTTTTAAACGAAAAATAATTTTTGAGTAAAACTTGGCTCATTTGAAACTAGACTCCAAGAGCTTTCCAATGGTATATTATTTGTTTAAAACGGAGTTCAAATTAGGGAGTTATGAATTTTTAAAGAAAGCTCAAAATCTGTATTTCGCTACTGCCAGTCGGTGGTCGACCACCCCATCTACACTGGTCGACCAACGTGACTGATAAATCACTTCTGGACTACACTGGTCGACCAACGTGCCACACTGGTCGACCAATGGACACCTGGACTGCACTATTAGTGCTGTAACGGCTATATAACGGCTAGTTTTGTAAAATCTTATATATATGACCTTAGATATACGATTTTGAGCTAGAACAAAGTCCTACAATGTGATATTAACTTCTTCTATCATCTTTGAGAGAAAGGAAAGCATTCTTGAGCCAAATCTTGCATATTCTCTATCATTAGAGTTATTAGAGCTTCATTTGTATTCATCTACTCTTTAGAGAGAGTTTCTTTGTATTGTTGATTTTGATCAACACCAATATTATTCTGAGTTGAGGTTCGCAAGTACCGGTGTTGGAAGAACTTGCTTTGGGTTGAGGAGGAGCCCGGATTCATAAATTTTTCATTGTAGTTTCGCAAATACCCGGATCAAATTTGCGTGGTTGTAGTGGTTTGCAAGTACCCGGATTAAACTTGCAATTATAGTGGAAATACTCAAGTGGTCTCTTGAGGACTGAATGTAGGCTTGGATTAGCCGAACCAGTATAAATCTCCGAGTTTATTTTCTCTATCCCTTACTCTTTAATTTGTGCATATTGATATCTATTCTTTAATTCCTTGATCTTTATAATTATTTATCTTGACAGCACATTGATTTTCTGTATTGTATTTATTATCCTAAGCATTGTACTTTTACAGAAAATCATTTTAACTTCCAATTAATTCTTGTGAAAATTTTATAAAACCCAATTCACCCCCCCTCTTGGGTTCCCACCATTACTTTCAATTACTCCATAAATAAATCTCTACCCTTATCGCTCAATGTAGTTTCCCATAGGGTGCACTGCTATATTGTACCAATCAGAATCACAATCATGAGCCACATACATAACTCATTTACAATTTAAAGCACAACATAACCAATACAGTTCCTGCAACATAGCATGTATACAGCATAACCTATCATAAATATAGTAACATATTATATCCTCATACAACCACATCTCAGTCCAATACATATATTATTCACAATCCTTAATACAATCAACAAATATAATACAGAGAAGAGCCAAAATTTCTTACTTCAATCACAAGGTCAGAAAGCATGTGTGTGTATACACACACATATATATGTATATACACACTAAACTAAACCTTCCAACAAGTATCTTACAAGAAGATGTAAGTCTATGTGTATATGCATATACCTTATGACAACAATTACATATATATATATATATATATATATATATATATACACTAAACTAAACCTTCCAACAAGTATCTTACAAGAAGATGTATTTCGATGTGTATATGCATATACCTTGTGACTAAACAATTACATATATATATATATATATATATATATATATATATATATATATATATATATATATATCTATTCATATATATCTTCTTAAATTAAAGACAAAGCTTCATGTACTTACATATAGATATAGATATATATAAATATATATATGTGTGTGTGTGTGTGCGTATACACACATTTAAAATATACTCTTCATACTCCATTCCAATGTTTTTGGAACCGACCCGGTCATTGACCATGATTGGTCTTCAGGTCACCGGGTCATTTGTTGACTTGGATAAATAAATTAAAAAATTTAAATTTATATATATAATATATCTTGACAAATAAATTAATAAAAGTAAAATAAATAATTTATATGTAAATTTCACACCTTAAACTTTAAAGTTATAAACATGCATAATAATTTATAAACATTCATAATAACAAAAACATAAATCTAGGTAGAATTAATTTTTATTTTTAAATAAAAGTATTATTATATACTATATATATATATATTCATATTAAATATAAAAATTAAAAAAATAGTTTTTTAAGTCTAATGCTAAACTATTACAAACTTTACAAACATGAGACATGAGGATATTGAGAGGAGTTATGAGTCCTCTTCCAATTTCTCAGTTTCTTCATTGTAATAAAAAGGGAAAAAGAAAAAAAAATAGGTGAAACTTGAAAAGAATAGTGGAATACAGCTCATCTGGTTAGATTTTTCACATATAAGCACACAACCTGCCCACAAGCTTTATGGCCCTTCCATTTCAGATTTTTCATTGTTTCCATTTCTAGGTTTCTTCACTGCGACTTCTTTGCCGACAAGCTTTCTGCCTTTTCATTTCTTGGTTTCTTCACTGCAGCCTTTTCATTGATCAGTTTCATCATCTTCTTCTTCTTCTTCCTCCTCTTAAGTCAATGTATGTTAAGTAATTTTTTATTTTTTACAGGAGACCTGGGTCAACCCGAGTCAATGGTTCATCGGGTCGACTGAGACCTGACTTGGTCAATTGGTCCAAATGTTGACAGGTTTGAAAGAGTGACTGGACCAGTCCAGCCCCTAGGTCACTGGGTGTTGGGTTGACCCAATAGGTTGGTACGGGTCCCAAAACACTACTCTATTTATGAAAGAACATATTTATATATAGATATCTACACAAGTTTCATGCTTAATTATATTTCACCATCTCATTTAAAGCACAACAACAACATGATGTTCAACATACCTTTATAAGTGATTCATCACTCTCTTTAATTTAGATACATTACATACTTTCACTATGATGCAAAGGATCATAAAGAAAAAATCACTTAGCTATAGGAAACATCAAGCCACTCAACTCCGAGCTAAGTTTCCACACTTGAAACAGGATAAGGATCTCAAAGATCTTATTGAAGGCCTAGAGGACAAGTAAAGCAAGAAACAAAATTAAATCAGAACAAAGACTACCAAACACTCAACCTTGTTTTGTTTGAGGTCACTTCTGGGTCCAAATTTTAGAAAATTTTTATTATTAATCTATAGCTCTAAAAATCATAAAAGTTGGTAAAGAATCTTCTTTATATGTTAATATGCTATGGTAAACATTTCAGATTAAAAATCCTTCATGTGATCCATTTACAGTCCTCATTAGTGACCCTAAGTCAGAGTTGTAATAATTTCGCATAGGTGTGGTTTTATGCTTTTTAGACCTAATTAATCATGTCCAAATGTAATGAAATTTTGCAGGGAGATAGAATAATGTCTTAACTAGGTCTCATAAAATTTTTAGGTCAAAATAGTATCATTTGTTTGTCCAAACAGAGCCAAACCCCCAACCTGCCCAGGTTTGTCTCTATAGTGAATTCAGATTATGTTTACAAAATCTTACCAAGTTAGCCTCCTCCAAATGTCATGAATTTTAGTAGGGAGTTACCTTAATGTCTTAGCTAGGTGACATAAAAACTTTAGCACAAAATATGATCATTTAGGCAGTGAAATGGTATTTATCCACCAACAAGCCAGATCTGTTTTTGATTTGAACTTGATACTATTTGTGTTCTATTTGACAAGGCCAAAACATTTCTAAAAACCCTAACACCTTCTAGTTTAGTTTAGTAACATGTCAGTAACTTCTCATAAAAATTTGAAGATCTATAGCAACCAAGTGTAAATAGATTATGACCAAGTTTAACTACTTCAATATATTTATAATTCCCTTGTTTATCTTCTTTGCATAAATTGATTTAACAAAAAAAAATCAAACTAAAGAACCTTTAGTTATTCAGATTACAATGTAAAGTCTTCATCTACGTGAATAAAATCTCCAAAACAAAATCCCACTTCATCTCCAAAACTAAAACACTCTACACTATCAAAATCTTAGAAATTTCTACTCATTTCGAAAATCAGCCACTCCCCCTCTTTCTTACTCAAATCTGATTTTATTCTCTCTGTACACCTCAAGAAAGAAGCTCCCTCAACAATCCAGCACACAAAGAAGAATCTAGAGGCATAACCAAACCATTGAAACCCAACTTCAATTCAAGAAGCTATTGACTTTGGCGTTCTCACTCCTAGGGCTCGATAGACATGAACATGAAGAAGACGAAGAGAAGATGATCATGAGACTTACCTCTTACCATTGCTGCTTGCCTCTGCTGCCGTGAGCCATTATCGGTCCACTAAAATCAAAGAAATCAAAGAGATAGGAGAATGCTAATGACGAAAACCACCAAGGATAAACAAGACCGAAATGGTGATGGAATGTTATGCACCCAATCCTCTCCAGTAGCTTCAAATCCATCGTGTATGAGAGGAGAGACATGAGTGGGGATCTCATGCTTGTCTTTTAGCAATAGTTTTAATTGTTGCTAAAAATACAAGCATGAACAAAGACAAGCATGGAATCCAATCTTGAGAGACACATGCCTGATTTTAATTATGGCACATGCTTATCCTTTTTACTTAAATTATGCAAATTATCTCCTCCTTAGGTTAATAATTCACTCGGGTCCCTATACTTTTGCAAAAATTACAAATCACACTCAATCTCAAAATTTTCTCTATTATCACCTGTCTTATCTCCTTCCACAAAAAATTTAAAACTCCACACATCCTTATGAAATTTGTCAATAAGTCCTTTACTAATTTATCATCATTATTTTATTTTATTTTCAACATAGTCCTCAAATATCTATTATTATTTTATTTCCTATTACAAATTTATTCTCAATATATTCAAAACTTAGAATTTTAATTTTTCTTTTAAATTTAAAGGTTCACTGTACTATATTAAAATTTAGGATATTACACCGCTCCTAGCCTAATTAATGTCTCGCTAACCCTACTTATTATAAATACAACCTAGGTGACTTACCCAATTATATAGCATACTAAAAGAAATAAGTCTTCCCACTTGATCTTAGGCTGTAATACCCGCTATATTTTAAGGTTACATGTTTAAAAAATATGGATTTTCACTTATAGATTGCATAAGTTGTGGGGTATAATGGATGTTAAGATATGAAATTAGTTCTATGGGTAAAATATGATTTGAGCATAAGAGGAATCTAGAAAGAAACTGGGAGAAAAATAACGTTTTATATGAAAAAATCCCCTTAGGGACCAAAATGAAGAAGGTAGTATAGTGAAAAGAAACTTAAAGGTTTAAGAGAGATAATAATTTTTCCATTAAGTTGCCAAATAGTAAACAATAATTTGGCCGCCTCGTGAAAATCATGTGTGCACAGTAAATTGAATTATTAAAGTGCATAGTAAATTGAATATTTTATTAGTGCATAGTACCTTGACTTCTTCTATAAATAGGCCATTCCGTTTCACTTCTAAGCTCACACTTTCAGTTTCTCTTCCTTCCTCTTCTCAAATTTCTCTTACTCCAATGTTAGTGCTTTGAAATTTTAGGTCTTTCCTCCTTAGCCTAGGTTCAAGGTAAGGATACTATACTCATTCAAATTCTTGTAATTATTTAGAGGTTAAATTCTTAATATATTCCATGGTTGTGGTTTTAGCTAATCTTCCACATTAGAAAAGAATTATCCTCAGTTGCTTAAAGATGTTTTGATTATTGCAATAGAGTATAAAACTGTAAAGAATACATATGTAGAAAAGATTCTAGCTAAGGAGATACCTAGTACTTAAGAGTGTCCATTGTGACCCACCTCTCTTTCATGAGAACTTTCATGGTGTACTCTTTTAATCGCTACTCCCGACTGAATAGTATCTGTACTTATAAATAGTATACATGCATATAAATAGTATCCGTATGTATGAATAAGTGTTTTGTACAATGGCAACCCTGACTTTCTCTCTCTGACCTTTATGAAAATTTTTGTAGTAGAACCTGAAATCTAACCACATTCTCTTCTTTGTAACAACTTGGAAAGGCGACTCGCATACTAAATCTATGTGAGTGAGTGACCTTGCTAACTGAACTTAATTATTGTTTTATTCAAAGTATAATATAAATCCTACCTTATATTGCAATTAGAATTTTAATTAAATTCCTTATTTAGTGATGTTAACTAGATAAATATAATTGTTCTTATTATGATAACGATTATGGTATTTGTACTTGTGATATATTATTTTATTGGACAGTCATTTACTTATTGAGTTTTGATGAAACTTACATTCTCTATGATTATTTTTTTTTCAAATATAGTAGGTGAGGAAGAAGGAAATTTGTAGGAGAATTAGTAGTCCTTAGAGATATTTTCCATGTTTGTCTGATGGGTTCATGAATCTAAAAGCTTAGGAAACACTCTATAATCTTTACAGGTCATCTAGGCTTGAAAAGTTGTATCATATTACATGATACTTTGTTTATATTGTACCGTTATACTATGTAGACAATAATACCTTTGTTTAAATTTTGGGGAAAACATTTAAATGTTGAATTATTTTGAATATGTATAAAAAACTGGTTTTCCTATAAAACCTATGTTTTGCATGGTTATAGGCATTAGAACCATTTAGAGACTTCAAGGGGTATCATAAAGGTACACCCTCGAGTTTAAATAATTAATCATATGCATGGTTTTGGGATGTAATATAGGCTACCAACATCCCTATAACTGTTTAACTTTGGACACTTAGAAAAGTGATGGGTCAAACCTAAAATACCGTGAGTGCTACCCCTAGCTATATATTCAAACCCACATCCCTTACATTTTGCTCCAGGTTTTCCATCCTCACCCATACCCAAGTTTGTAAAACAAGACCACACATCATATGTAGTTCTCTTTCTAGATGGAGGAGGAACAAATGTAGCGGAATCAAAATTTGCACTTTGAGTTCCACTTTGAGTGGAGGAACATAATTTGAATTCATAATCTAAAGAGAGAAAAAAAAGAGAAAATGGGGATTTCAATTCATAATTTTTTTCCCTCTTAAATAACAAATGTCCTACTCTTATCCTATGTCATCTTCTTCTTCTAATAGCTAATAAATGGGGATTTCGATTCATAAATGGGGATTTCAAATTTCAATATTGAAGAGGACTAATTAAGTGAATTCTTCAAAGTAATATTAATCCAAATTTCATGACTTTACAACACAATCAATTTAAACAACAGCGCAAAATAATTAGCAACAATAACTATTACCATTCTGTCATTTCTCCCGTTCTTTGTAACCATTTCACATTACCATCATTATACATTTATATAAGTTGTAAGGGGGTTAAAGGAAATATATCTTGCAAAAAAGAAAGACTGGAAAGAACTTTATATATATAATATAAGTTGTAAGGGGGTTAAAGGAAATATATCTTGCAAAAAAGAAAGACTGGAAAGAACTTTATATATTCCCATCTATGTATTGTCTATACTAAATGAACAAACACATGCTTCTATAATTACAAACAAATTCAACGATATCAAATGATAACAACAAACACATGCTTTTATAATTACAAACTAGATCGATGATTATTATCAAACAAGACCTTTCTATTCTTGTACGAAGCAAGAAAGAATCTTGATACATCTATACTATTGGATTAATCATATTTAAGATTTTTTTTAGAAAAAAGGGAAATATTTTAATGTGATAAGTTGAGGAACTTTTAATTTCTACTGCACAAGAAGGGGATATGACTTTTAATATGATAAGTTGAGGAACTTTTAATGTCCACTTAGATTAGTTAATTTGGTTTATTAGCAACAAGCACCTCTATTTTCCAAAGTCAATAGGTACAAAACAGTACTAAAATATAACTTGATTATTGAGATCTATCATCTATGCCTACTGACCTGTCATGCACACCACTAGAGACGAGAAGTGGAGAATGGATGAAGATTGAAGGGAAACCTCAAACCAGAAACAGATAGCACAATAGTGTAACGGCCTCCCCCAAGACCTCGTCCCTAACTCAACGTCCTTCTCCTAGTACCTTGTCCCCAAGGTAGGTAGGAGGTTTGGGTGTTGGGGGAGGCGTATTAAATCCCCAAGGGGGGACAATACCTGCCTGTGGCCATGGAGTATCTATCACATGGCTAGCTCTCAGTGGTACGAGGTCCCAGAGGAGGCCATTACAAGCAACAGATGTGGAAAACCTCAAACTGAAAACAACATATTAGTAGATGGAAGGGTAGGGCAGAAGGGAAAGGCAGACATAGAAGAACGACAGAAAGGAAAGGCAGACGTTCAATGATTCACTGATTTGAAATCTCGATTATGGTTGTGGCTTGTTAGGGTCTTGGGTACTTAGGGCAGCAAAGCAGTATACACACAGGCTAAGCTGAACAATTAGGGGTGATCTGGTTTGATTTCTTTCAAGAAAAAATTAAACTTCAAAAAGAAAATGTGGGCCAGCACGCAGACCACCACGACCCAAATGGGCCCACTTTTGGGGGTCAAGGCTCACCCATGTTTTGCTTGTGCTAGCATGGAAGCAATTTTTTACAACATCATGGAGGAAGATTTTATTGTGCATTTTGCATTGCAGATAACATATCTGAAACAAAAGTTTTCTCTTGCTTGTATCATATAATTGGCTTACCTTTGTACTTACCAGAATATATAGAATGTAAAGAATTGTTGCAGTTATTGCCCACATAAGAACTGTTGCAGTTATTTCTTTTCTTTATATGAACGCATTGAAAACAAAAAAAAAATCCAATTTCACTGACATCCTAAAAAGGTTGTTTGATCAAGTTGAATTGCTAACTTCAGTAAAATAAGAGCACTGTTCCAAATTTTGACAGCAAAAGTTAGAGCTCTAGCAAAAGCATGTTAGGCTAAAAGATTTGGCCTAAGAAAAAATGAATGCCTGAAATAAGAGAAAAAGGAAATGAAATATCTAGGCGCTGTATCAAAAGATATATTTCTTCACAGGGGTCTCCAAGAAAAGGCCAATCAAACTTAGTCAAAGGTAGTTCAAGTGAACTCCTCATTGTGACCCAACATAAATGTTTGGGCCTATATATCCTTCCTTTCTCACAGCCACAATTTTCCCCCCAAACCATGTTACAGCTCTATGAAAATCCTCTCAAATATTCAAGCCTAGATAGAAAATTAGGGAAAGAGTTTAATCAAGAAATTCGCAAGGGAACAAATAATATTTTAGCCTAATCAACCTCTCATTTCATAAAAACCATTCACCTAAGCCACGTTACAAGCTTTTAAAGACCATATTGAGGCCGGACTTGTTTGAAACACTGGGGAAAATTCTACTTGACAGCTGGAATGAAAAACAGAAATAAAAAATGGGGCAAACAACACCTTCATTAAATTATTTAACTGTAGTCTCATGGAGGAACCATTAAGAACATTTAGATCTGTGAGGGACTAAATTGAGAATAAAAATTTGTAAATGATCAAATTGAGAAAAAGAACATTTGTGAGGGACTAAATTTTAGTCTTTATTTGATTGATCCGGGAATCATCTAACCCCAAATAGAAAAAAAATACAAATTCACAAGCAAATGAACCTAATCAATGTTGAAAAGCGTGTATACATGACAAAAATATTGATCCTCATCTTAAATGCATTTTCATTTACAAATAACAACCATGTGCTTGAACTTTGAGGATGTACAGAAAGAAAACTAGCTGTGCAACACAGCATGTGATAACTAATCTCTTCTCTCTTGGTGCTTCCTAAAAGAAAGGTCTGATAAACTAATGCTGATCTCATGCTGAGTCCGAATCAGAGGAGGTGCTGGGGGCAAATCTGCCGTGATGGGCTCCAAAGTAACCTCATCTTGGGCCTGGCTGGGCCTCACGTGATGGTGGCTAAGAGAGGGTGAGGCTTCAATATCCCAATGGTCATTGTCATGATAGCTAGATGATGCCCTTGGAGAAGTTTGGGTACTGGCAGGGGCAGAGCTTCTCACAGGGTGCTTGTGGAGAAGACCAAGGGGGGACATGCCAGAGGTAGGGGTGGCAGGCCTGCTTGAGTATGGTGTGTTAGTGTTACTCTTATCATTGTGCTTGCTGATTTCTTTCACTTGCTTCTTGGCTGTGTGGTGCCAGTTCTTCAATGCAGCAGCTACTCTCTCATTGAAAATGGTGGGCTTCATGCTTGAACCCATCTGTGATTTTTGACCAAAAATACCACTTCGTTATTAGGTTATTCCATGACCAAAACATCATTTTGGTCCCTCAAATTCCTTTTTTTCTCAAACTAGTCGGTCTCTTATAAATTGATATGTTATCAATTCAGTCTCTTATAAATTTTCATTCTCAATATGTTCCTTTACAAATTGATATGTTATTAATTTATTCTCTCACATATTTGTATTTTCAATTTGGTCCCTCGTAGATTTATGTGTTATCAATTAAGTTCCTTCATCAAAGTTATGGCCAGCAAAAAAGGATTAAATTGATAATATATCAATTTGTGAGGGATCAAACTGAGAATAAAAATAAGTGAGGGACTAATTGATCACATATAAATCTATGAGGGACCAAATTGAAAATAAAAATTTTTGAGAAACTGGATTGATAATATATCAATCTGTAAGGAACCAAATTGAAAATAAAAATCTATGAAGGACCAAATTAAATAAAAAGGGCATATCTAAGGGACCAAATAGGATTTTAGTTGTTATTCCATTGAGTTTTAACATTAGTAAAGGCGTTCTTGTAAGAGAATCTAAATGCAATACAAATAAAGAAGTAAATGACCATGTTTGTTTTCTTTAAAAATCTTGAGAGTAAAAGGAGAAATTTGATGTAAATATTGAAGTACTTGCAATCAGGTTTTTTTTTTAATTGAGTTATTATATATAAAATGGTTTTCTTTTTTCACTGAGTCAATAATGTGCTATTAAGCTGAAAAAGATGTCAATTTTTTTTTCTTTTTTTAAAGAATCTAATATTAACCAATGAATTTTTGCAAAAGAGTAGTAAGGTCATTTTCAAGACCTAAAGATCCATACTTGACTTCTAGCTACAGCTAAATTAATCTTTTAAAAAAAAAGAACTTAATAACAGACACTTACAAGATGCATATGATATTTATTTTTCTTAAAAAACGGCATATATTTACCTGAGTAACTAGAGCATAAAGAGGCAAGGTCACATAGCTACACAAAACTTGTGTAACAACCCTGAAAAGTTTGCCACTTTTGTATTAGTTTTGATCAACAGAATTCTAGAAGCTACAAACTCATAACATATAGTAGTTAGTTAATTTCCAAAACACAGCCAAAATTCAATGGTTATGCTTGTTCAACATGATGTGGGATCGTCTGCTTGTCTCTAAAGACAAGCAATATGCTAGTCTTTATACTAGTTGAAATCAAATTCAACAACTTAGATTTTAAGTGGTATTTTTTTTTATCTTTTTAGTAAAACTGATACTAAAATTTAAGCCGTTAAATCTCAAATCTAACAATCTATAGAAAGGAAAGCAGCCAATCTCATCTCAGTCAACATTTGCAAGTGCAATGAACTTACCCTGTTGTAAGCCTAATAACAATATTCGCTGTTCCTTTGTGGAAGCAAGAGTTTATTGAGAATTCATACTGAAACACCAAAAAAAGAACAAAAAGAGACGGCAAAGGCAAGGTTAGATAACTGTTGCAGCTATGTTTTTATTCTAGTTGAACATGCAAATATATTTATGAACCTCTTCATATAAGAATGCTTTCAATCTTTTTGTTGACTAAATTCACCTTTGCATCTTTGAAGAAGATTATTCATTTGAATCTTGTCCTTGAAAACAAAAAAAATAATGTAACTAAGTCCTCAATTTGTTTTTTTTTCTCTTTCTTAAATTTGGTTTCAAATTAGTCCTTGTTTTGACACACAAAAAGACTCTAAGCCCAAAATCAGAAAATTAAAGGATTAAATTGTGCATATGGTCTACTTCTTTTCTCTATATTTAATTCTATGAACTCATAACTGAAGATCATTATAGTATTTCCAATTCCAGTTTAATTCTATAAAGAATATCTATAAATATTGGACACTTGTTTTTTGTCTGAACGTGCTACACTTTTCTTTTTGAAGTCATTATTAGCATTTTTGATGGTGCAATTCTAATGAGTTGCTTAAGTTCTTTTTTGTGGGTCCTTGATTGCCACATTACCACTTTTTGCTTTAAGCAACTCTTCACTACTTTAAGCAACTTTCCACTCCAATGGTGCAACTCTAAAAAACTCACCAATGACTCCCACAAGTTACCCCTTCATTTACAATGAGTCCCACAACTCTACACTTTTTGCTAGTTTATCATTTTTTTTAATTGATTTTTTGCTATAAGAACTGGTTGCTTACAGAAGAATGGTTCTGCTAGGTACTAGATGTAGTGGGATATTTTGATATGCATTGGGTAGTGGGAAAAGGATGTGTGGTGAGCATGTGATTTTGTTAGGAGGGTAGAGAAGGGATCTTAGTATGGGGCAAGTGTTATAAAAGGAGGGGAAGGGGAGAGAGAGATCATGATGGAAAATATTATTAATGGAATAGGGGTAGTGAGTCTGGAGACTTGTTGGTTAGGAGCCTAGATTTAGATAGGGACCATTACTGGTGTTTTGATCTTTATTTGCTGCATTTGAACATGTGTTTTCTTTGAGTCTTTAATCCTATTATTTGAGTCCTTTAAGTCCTGCCATTTACTTTTAAGGAGTCTACAATCTTTTGTTCTTCATAAATAAACTCTGTTTTCTAGTTTATCTAGACTTGGGTTCTTAACAGGTTCTTACATATGGTAACTATGTTGGCACACTCCATCGGTAAAACTATTATGAACGGGTTCTTACTTTTAAGAACCCTTAAAAAATTGCCGTTGGAGATGCTCTAACATGTTGATATTCATTATGTTTCAAAGGTTATTATTTTCATGGACTGCATTTGAAAATAACAACATTTTGCAATTATCTAGAAGAAACAAACAAAAAGGAAGTGTGAATTGGAAAAGAAGAGACACTTACTGTACTCCAAGTGAAAAATGCTAGTAGAAATGCATTCTGCAACAGAGTCAAGGAAACACAACTAATATGAGGGCACAGAAAATTTGGAAATTATGCTAATGGAGAGCGGGTAGGGTAACCAAAAAATAAATAAATAAAAGGAAGTTTGAATTGGAAAAGCACCTGAAAGAGAACAAGATGAACCAAGAAGAGAATTAGGCGAGGGTGATTCAACCAAAACAGGTCATCTGTTGGTTCAACCACAGGTACACCCTTCACCACCTCCCCTCTTTCTTGAATCCTCAATGCCATCTTTGAGATGATCATTTGAAGCTTAGCACCAACCAGTAAGATTATCTACAAAATGCCAGTTGAAAATTATTATCAAATTTAGATAGCCTCTAAGTCAAAGATAGGAAAAATAATAATAGCACGATTAATAGAAGCATAACAAATAAACTGATTGTAGATTTCTCTTTGTACTTACAATTAGTGGGATAAAAGGAAGCCATAGATATGATTGCCATCCTGTCCACACATAATATAATTTTTATAAGTTACAAGTAAGGGGTCAAATTAGTCCCTCAAGCTCATCCACTAAATTTATCCATGATATCACTTGTTATGTAAGTATAGACTTTTACATATATCTCTATATTAGTATGATATTGTTTACTTTGGGCCTAAGCCTTGATGGATTTGTTTTTGGACACTATCTAAAAGGCCTCATACTAATAGAAATATC
Source organism: Biancaea sappan (assembly GCA_037074585.1). NCBI lineage: Eukaryota > Viridiplantae > Streptophyta > Magnoliopsida > Fabales > Fabaceae > Biancaea > Biancaea sappan. The sequence continues at coordinate 69,275,848 of CM073490.1, forward strand.
AACCATACTTATAAACCCATGATCTCTCTCAATTCTAGCTAATGTGGGACTTTGTTCGCACATCCCAACAATCCATACATATATTTTTGGCAACATATTCTCAAATCTGCACGATTTTCACTTTCACGTAATTCAACTTAGGTTATCGTAGCAAGACCAATGATGCACATTCTCATGTCATATGTGAATTAGTTTCAGAACTTTGAATTCCGCTTACCGTTAGTATATGTCAGCAGGAACAGCACCGTGAAGAACCATATGACTGGACTGAAGGTGACAACAAGTTTAAGATTAGATTGGTAGGTAACTTCTTCCAAGGAAGGTAAATTAAGCAGTTCATGATGCTTTGTACCTTATTCCCACAACAACTTTAAAATCCTCTTCAAGTGATCTGTTGATATACTTCTGGAAATCGAATCTTGATTCGCTTCCGGGTGCCAAATGTGCCTACAATTACATAGTTTAGTCCCTAGTTTCTGGTTGTCCATTGAGGTAAAAATCTTCCAGTTTTTAGGCACATTTGAGTGCTCAAACTCACCATGATAAATCCATGCCTTAAAGTCATATAGTCAACCTTAGTAACTGATCCAAAGAACTGTCTGAAGAAGCAAGCCTGGTTTCAGAAGATCAAAATGGCCTCAGAACGCAAAATAAACTAATATATAGGTCATTGTAATCCATGGAAAGGGTAATATTATAATTGCCGTATTATATTTTAGTACTTACAATCCATAGGGAAATTGGTGACCGAGACCATATGTTCATATGCCTTCTTCCAAATGTTGTGTCCCTTGTGAACCTGAACCTCTCAGGATCTGCAATATATATTATTCAAAATGCACCAGCAGACATGGTCTATATGTTAAACTTACAAATTTGTGAGGCTAAAATTCAGCTTTTATTTTATAAATCTCTTAACAAAATGTTACTGTTACATTTATATTTCAGAAAATGCAATGATATTGGCCTCTTATAGATTCTTGTAAAGAAGGATTATAAAACCTTTTTAAGATTGACCCTCACTTTTGTACCATTTATTCTCATCTCTGTATCAGAAACTCATGGTACCAATACTGGGATTCCAGGAATGTACGTAATGTAAATTTAGAAAGCCAAGCGTCCTACCCCATCTTTAATTTATGGTGAAAGTGATATTTTGGTCCTTTATGTTTATTTTAAATTTTATCTTAGTTCTCTATGTTTCAAATATTTCATACTGGTCCTCTATGTTGTAAACTCACATGGTTTTAATCCTTTTCCATCAAATCTTTTAGGCATTTTGACAAATTTAATAGACTTGAAAGCAGCCAAATAGATAATCCATAACAGCGTTAGGAAGAAGAGGTGTCAAATATGTTAAAATATCTAGCTAATTTGACAAAAAAGGACTAAAACAATATGCATTTGCAATATATATGAGCAATATGAAACATCTAAGACATAGAGACCAAAATAAAACTTAAAATAAACATAAAGGATCAAAATATCATTTTTGCCTTAATTTATTATATGACAAGCTGCTATGTGCATTTGTCTGGTAGCTCTCATAGTCAACCCATGAAGAGTCAGGACTCATGGGCAAGTGGATGCATTTAAAACTGTTTAATTCCATTGACCCATGAATTTTCATCTCTTACCATTATAGAATTGATATTCAATGGTCTTGGTTTCATCTTCCCAGGTCCTCCATTTTCTCATCTGCATGGATCAGTGAAGCAAGCAAAGAATTTGAGACAAGGAGAAAGAGAGAATCAACAATTGAAATTGATTTGCCTATTTTGGTTGGTTTATTGGCAATGCGAATAAAATATAGAAAACAGAAGAGGACACCTTTGTTCTGCCCAAAGCAAGTGTTATAATGCATTGAAGGACATGAAAAATTGCCAACACAAAGATGAATATATGGAGCTGGTGAATCCCATACGCAGAAACAAAAGCAACTTTACCCTGCAAATACAAAAGTACAATAATAAATGCATAGAATATCCCGTTTTAGTAAAAAAAAATCCTATCAGTGACTTGTGTCTAAAGACAAGCAACCTGTTTGTCTTTCTATATTTAATAATTCAGATTTCAAGTGTTATCTTTTTTTGTAAAAAAAATGCTGAAATTAAGATCATTAAATCTCAGATTTAATCTTTATAGAGAAATAAGCAGGCAGCTTGTCTCTTTCTCTTGGACAGTACTACAAAAAGTACAATTATAAATGCATCATGATTGCCCATATAGAGGAGTGCGTTCTTAAGATTGAACAATTCTTATACATTGTACCTAAAATAGGTGCAAGAAACCAATAAAAATTAATTAAAATATGTGTATCAATAAACCCCACCATATAAAATGCCCACCTGGTGTTCTTTATTGGTTCTTTGCATTTATCTTGAGTTTGAAGAATGTAAATGGTTCCTCGAGATTTCTTGGGAAGAGTAAAGAAAAAGTAGATGACCAATGATAGAAAGGTTTTGAAAGCGGATTCTCTACACTAACTAGCTGCAAAGAGCAATGTTTAATTGTGGTCATCTATTTTAAATTAGAGTATAAAGATTCAAAATGAATTGCATCTTGCGCAGTTATTGTGCAGTCCTAGCAGTTGGATTTGCAATCTGTTCTTTATTTCATTTACTTTTTATTGTTTTTTTTTAAAAAAAAATTATTAACTTTTAGATCTGTTCAAATTATCACTAAATCTAATAATTAATATAATTTAAAAAATAAAAAATGCATAAAATTTTCCATTGCATCAAATGGCTGAGCTCTTGCGTAGGAACCATCTATATTCATCAAGAGTACAGTAAAAAGTATAAAATAATAATAATAATAATAATAATAATAATAATAATAATAATAATAATAATAATAATAATAATAATAATAATAATAATAATCCGCTTTGGAAGGTTTTTAGCTTGCCTGGTCTGCACATTTGTCATATCCTTTTGTGGCTAGAACACGTCGTGGTATGGGGTCCAAAAACTCAAGAAGTTTCCGAGAATTGGTTTCAGAATCAGATTCTTTGTCGGATTCAGGCTTTGTGGTCTTGGGAACAGAACAAGGATGCCACGTGGCAGCAGCTTTTTCTGATATGCATATGCCAGAAATGGGCTCTTGAAACACCGTTAGGAGCAAGGATATAAACCCCAACAGCATCAGCTCTAAACAACACAACAAAAGTCGCGAATTGTTAACAGATAAGAAACAAAAGAGAAAAATAAAGGAACTGCAAGAGTTGCTGAAACTGTATTATACCTCCTTTGACCTTTTCAAGCGCTTCATAAAGAGCCGTTTTGTGTTTCTTCTTGAACCACTGCGATTACAAGTTCCGGGATGTAATCAGAATTTCAGCTGGAAAATCTAACTACTACTACGCGAGAATGAATACTTGGAATCGCACTTGAACAGTCCATAGTTTTTAATCCGTGTCAAAATTCATATTTGTTATAATATAATAATTGAATAATCATAAGCTTACATGTCCTATAGCATGAATAATGAGTTCAATGGCGATGGATATAGCGAGCAACACGAAGCACACAGTAGCAACTGCCCACGTGGGTGTTTCCTCCAAGGTTCGCTCTTTAACTTGAGTGGCCATCTTCAAAGTGTCCCTTCTGCTTCTCTCTGCTCTCTGCAACACTAAGAAGGAAGGATATGGAGGGAAGAATACGTAGCAAAAGGGATTGTTTGAAGTGGTTCATATACAGGAGAAGGTAGGAAAAAGGAGCGTGTTTGTGTGTCTTATTCAGAGAACGAAGACTTGGCATGAGTAAGAGAGAGAGGGGATTTGACATTTTCAAACCAATGATTGTTCAAACATTGACCAAGTGATGGACATGGAGCATGGGATTGGGAGTCTGGCTGCCTGCTCTTTGTACGCAACATTTTATGTTTTATTTTTTGGAGTTATTTTGTGATATTTCTAATTCTAAATTTAATGAAATTAATTATATTAAGTCTTTTATATTTATTCTGATTTAAAGTTATTATTCAAATTTAGGTTCCCTTCGTTAACCTGCGCTTGTTTACATTTATATGCTTTATGTTAAGTAAACTATCATTTTCAAGTGGAAGAAAAAAAATGCATGTCATTATATTTAATAATTAAATAGTGCAATCACTGGTAGGGTCAATAGAAAATATGTTAAGAAAAATGACGGCCGATGAATAAAATAAATCAACGTTCCACTGATATCTTGTTAAACGTCTAAACTCGAAACTTGGTCTGTGAAAGAGACAATCGTGTTTTATAAATATTTTATCAAACTCAAATTATCGAATTTTTTTGGCAAAGAACACCATCTAGTTGGCCATGAATTTATTTAGAGTGCCAAAGTAATTGCCACTAAATATGATTCTCAAGAATTTCATTTGATCGAATTGATGCCCCATTTAATACACACAATAGCTTCCCCCTATTTTTTTTAATATTAATAATAATAATATTTTTTGAGGAAATAATTCAAAATGATTGTGACACGGCGGTGATATTATGCTCCTTAGTAGCCATCGCTGGATTAAATCAACTTTTCCATTGTCGGGGCATTGGTCCTCACCTTGACGAATTATTTCTGGTATAAATCAACATTCTTATCTTATCTTAAGATCCGTGAGTGTCCCTCCTTTTACATTCAGAAGCTTGGAAAGTCAACTCAAATTTAAAATCGTGGCACGTGGTTCATAAACAGAAGCGATGTTAATCAAAGTGATGGATCTCGCAAATTGTAACGAATCCAAATTTGGCGTTTGTATTTGTCAATATGTGACAATATATATATATAATGGAACAAAACAATACCATATGAGAGTAGCCTTCAGAAAATTGAATTAAACTTGTCAATTTAATCAAAAAATTAGTGAATTGATTAGATTTTTAATTTGATTTGCATTAAAAAATTGGTCAATACTCAAATCAATAAAAAAAATTGATTGAACCTATAAAATTGATTGGTTCAACCTATTTTTTATGAAGTTTTAAATTTTTTTTAAATTTTTATTAAATATTGTTATGTATTTTTAAGAAATTTTTAAAAATTTAAATTTTAAAAGAAAATTTAAGATTGATATAAATATATATTTATAATAGGCTACCAATAATATATACATTAATTAGTGTTGTGACTTTTACGATGTACGGATAATTTATAAATTTAAAAACTTTTGTAACTTATCAAATAATAATAATTGAATAATTCAGCTCGTATGGGAATTGTCCTCACAATATACACATAATTCTGTTATACCTAAAAAAAAACACACACACACACACACACGCATAAGAATAAAGTAATAAATACAAAAAAAATAGAATAATCAAAATACAAAAAGAAAAAGAAAAAAATGACAACAACAATATTCTGTATCTTCAATTTCAATTTCTATACGCTAGCTTTTGATATCGTTTTTTGAGCTCTTTATGATATGATCAAATTTATTAACTATCCTAATAACATCTGAAACGAAATAATATTATTCGTATAAAGTTAAAATCAATAACAAACAAAACATAAGATAAAGGCTAACCTACTAAACAGTTTCTCGTCTGCACCATGAATCAAAATATTATTGAATGAACAAAACATGAAAATAGATTTTGGAATACTCAAATCATCTTCAGTTAGTCGGACATCAGTTAAAAATCAAAACTTAAGCATGAATAGATGTTTTGTTGTTCGATAATCACTGTTAGACTTAACTACACCAAACATGAACATCACATAAATATTTCCCTTGATTATTTGACTCTTGAACTTATTCACATATGATCTCTTTACACGACCATGTATGCGATCACCTTTGGAATCCAAAAAATAAACACAAGATAAAAAATAAAATAAAATTTACCTAAGAACCAGACTAAAAATCTTCTCAAGCATATTGAATGATGGAACTGTTTACAACCTCATTATCCAAACTTTAATTCTCAAATCATTCCTTGATGCATTAACATCAGTAACGTCGCTAAATTTAACCATATACAAAGTACTAACGGAATGAAAACTAATTCTGTAAAAAAAATATTCAATACAAACATGAGAGGAATACAAGACAGTTAGAATGACCCTTTATTTATATAACGTGAATTTTGAAATAGTAAATTGAATATATTCAATGCTAATGATGTAATTATTAATTATTAAATTATTAATAAAATTCACAATAAAATTTATAACAATTCACAATTTTAAAATGGATGTTTTGAATTAATTTGCATTCAAAATTTTAAATTCATTTGAATGCAATCTATATAATCAATCACACCAATTTATATTTAATATTTTATAATTATTAAATTATATTAAATTATTAATAAAATTTATATTGATTCACAATTTTAAAATAGATGGTTTGAATTCATTTGAATGTAAATTTTTTGAATTTATTTGAATGTAAATTTTTTGAATTCATTTGGATGCAATTATAGAATCAATCACACCAATTTGCATTTTATATTTTGTAATTATTAAATTATTAATAAAATTTATGATAATTCACACTTTTAAAAGAGATTATTTGAATTCATTTGAATGCAAATTTTTTAAATTTATTTGAATGCAATTATAGAATCAATCACATCAATCTGCATTTAATATATTACAATTATTTAATTATTAATTAAATTTATAACAATTCACAGTTTAAAAAATGGATGATTTGAATTCATTTTAATGCAAATTTTTAAAATTTATTTGAATGCATTATATATTCAATCACACCAATTTGCATTTAACATCTTGTAATCTTCATAGAAGTTACAGGAGAGCCCTACAATAAATCTCAAAAAGATTGCTTAGAATAAATTTAATGTGGTGTCATTAATAGGAATGAATTTATTCATTTAATTTTTATTTTAATATATTATTAAATGACATTCATGTAATTAATATTTTAAAATAAAATTGTTTTAACCTATTATATAGATTATATATTTTAATATATTTTAAATAATATAGTTCCATCCTCTTAAAGACTTAAAGTAGTGCTTAATGATTAGTCCTACTTTCCGAAATTTGTATGAAACAAATAAAGAATAGAGAAAGAAAGGTTCGTGGAATGCTCATCGAGTAATATTCAAAGGTTTAGGACTTCGACCCAAGAGTATGGCCGACAGAATAGAATAGTATTGTTTGTGACTGCAGCAAGATGGCGGAAAGTATGACTCATGAGGTGGGAATTTATGTGGCTCAGTCTAGGCGCCCCAAATTTCTTGGACCAGATGTTTTTCTTTTTAGCAGCGGAATAACTTGTTGCTGAAAGTACAATTTCAATAACAGTTACTTTCAGCAATTTTTTTCCCTGTTAAAAGTGTTAGCAACGATAAAAAATCGGTGCTAAAAGAAAAGGCACGCTGATAAGCGGCGGATCTGGACACCAAATTTCTTGGAGCCTCTTGATTTGATTGTGTCACTAATTCATTGGAAAAATGTAAGATGTGTTGTTAACATGTTAAACACAAATTACAAATTATAACCATAAACAATCAATTACTTATTATTAATCTCAAATGCGAAAGATATTTAAAATCACAAATAATTTATTTTTTATTATGATTTGATTGTTCAAACAATATTAATAGACAAACTGACAATAATAGTAATAACCTAAAGAATTATAAAGAATATCCTACCTTGATCTATAATAGTTAATTTCCAAAAGGTTAGGCTCTTTAAGATAAGTAATGGTATTTTTTCACAAATTAAGTTTTTGTGTGATGGATAATAGGTCACACTCATATATCTATAGGCTTTTTCAAAACTTAAAAATCAAATTCTTATAACCCTGAGAACCATAACTAACTTATCAAGTTCAATGGATTGATCCCATTATTAATAATACTTCGTTATCGTTATTAATTTAGATTAGATATCTACATATATTATAATATTAATTCAAAAACATGTCAGACTAATTTTAATATATTAAATAGATTCAGTCAAAATTATACTTTATAAAAATTACTAATTTGTACCTAATTATAAATAATAACATATATGTCATGTACACATATACAATAATTAATATATAAGTTCATCTAAATAATTGATAGTATTTAATATATTTATAAAAAATATATCTATATATATATACATAAAAATATATAAATAAATATATAAATTAAATTTGTGCTAACAGTTGTACCATTATAAAATTATAAGTCATTGGAACCTTCAGAAAATAAGTGTCCATGTACAAATACTCCAGTCCACTGTTGGGTTTCACCCATGTCCGCACTTGAAATGTAAACGTTGTTATTTTTTCTTTTTTTAGAGAAACAAAATTCGAATTTGCAATTTTTACGTCAATCATCATAAGCCTGAGGTCACAGAAGAGGAGTATACTATATATTCTTTATATATACACATCTAGGTATGTATACATACATACATACATACATACATATATATATATATATATATATATATATATTAACAAGAGGAACAAAGTAATTCTTCATAAGTATCATGATCTTTTAAATCCTAATTTACTATGATTTTTCCAATGTTTAATCTTCCTTGTTGATGCAATGAGGAGGGGTATTCAAGGTTCGGTTCAGTTTGATTTTAAACTAAAACTAAATCGAAACAAATTGAATTAATTGGTTTTTGAAAAATTATGGACCCAGTCGGTTTTATTTTTTGGGCGGTTTAATTCAATTTTTGACAGTTTTCAAAAAAAATACCATAAAATTTCTGTATATTTATGATATTTTGTTATTATACTTAGAAGAATTCTTTGTAACATATTATTTTATAAACATAATAAACATCTATTTTTAACTTTTTTTTTGGTGAAATGGAAATTTATTTTTAATTTTTTTATAACTTCATATTTTTTCACTTAGACCATTTATTAATAATTCAAATCATAATTTAATACATTATTATTAGTATATAAATTTATAACAATATATCTCAATTAGTGTATTAATGTATAAAATCTTTTAATATATTTGGTGTAATATAATATAATATAATATAATGTATATATATATATATATATATATATATATATATATATATATAATGTTAAGTGACAATCGAATCAAACCATTCAATTGCCATATTTTAAAAATTGATTTGAACTTTTTTTTAAATATTAGTCTGTTTAATTTATTTTTCAACCCTGCTAATTGTGAGAATCTTGTACTGAGAAACACATGTAAACACCCACACTTTTTCTTGTGGACTCTTGGAGATTTGATATGTGTGATGAGACAATTCCGTAGTTGCTATAAGGTCTCTGTAGGTTTTGTTCTTTACTAAGGCAATCACAAGGGGTTTCAAACACCTCTTGATTAGTTTGAAAGTGTTTATTTATTTATTTATTTTTAGAAGCAACCTGTTCTCAAGGAATTCTTAAGGAAATCAAAGGCTGGAAGTAAGGAATAACTAATTAATGCAACTATATAACACTTAGGAATGAATAATAGGACCAACCCTCACTCTCTATTGTGTTTAGAATATATATAATAGACTAAAATAATTTTACTCAAAGAAATTAATTGTCGGTATGTCATTAAATTATATATAATATAATACATTTAAATTAATAAATTAGGTAAATTAATAAATTTAGAAAATCAATCACATAACATAAATGAATTTAAAAAAATTAGGATAAATTGCTATATAATTGCTATAGTTGCTATATAATTGCTATAATTGATATACAATTAGTAAAATAGATAAACTTTATAACATATTGTCCTTTAATAAATTAGCATTTATTATATACAATAGAATAAATTTAAATGAATAATCTATATAATAGACTAACAGAATTTTACTCTTGGAAATAATAGAATAAATTTAAATGAATAAATTAGGTAAATTAATAAATTTGGTAAATTAATGACATCATATTAAATGAATTGATTTGATTTGAATTGATTTTTAATTGAAATTCAATAATAATTACCTTTATTATTTGATTTGAATTAAAATTCAATAATATTAATTGATATATAATTATTATTATATTCAATTTAAATTAAATTGCAGTGAAGACGAATAAATTTGATTTGAATGAATAAATTAGCTACATTAATAAATTTGGTAAATCAATGATATCACCTTAAATAAACTATTTGATTTGAATTAAAACTTAATAACAATTACATTTATTATTTGATTTGAATTGAAATTCAATAACATTAATTGCTATATAATTATTATTATATTCAATTAATTATGTTCAATATTCAATGACCATGAATTGTTTATATTTCTTACTCTTGTTATATAAATAAAAAGTCATTCTAACTGTCATGTATTTCTCCCGTACTAGTATTGTTTATTCTTCTTATAGAATTATTTTTTATTTTGCAGAATTAATTTATATTGATTCTTTTAATGTTCTTATTTTGCTGATAGGAATTTATATGTGTTGTCATCACTACTGTCTCTCACACAATTACAAAACATGGTTGGTTCTATAATTCTTGCAAGAAGTAATCGAATAAAGTAATGCCAGATGGAAGTTGATTTTACTATTAAAAGTGTAATGATTATAATTCTTCTGTAATTCCAAGGTTTATAATTTTTTTAAATGTTTATCAGATGCTGCTTCTCAATACCTATAGTTATCATTTATCAATCTCTTATTTGTTACGAAATTATATGTTCAAGGTTGAAATGAAGGTCGTCGATGATACAAATTATGCTTCATTCGTTATTTTTGATTGAGAGGTGTGCAAATATTTGCAGTGTAGTACAAAAGAGCTTCTGAACTTTATTTATTTGGTTAGTAGTAATTCTTTCATTATTAAATGATGACTATCAATCATTTTACCTAATGACGGAGTACTATTTTTTATTATTAACATTTTTAGAAAGTTAAATTAACATGTAAATTTAAGATGAAAAAACTTGTTAAAATGAAAAATTTGACATATTAATATAAATGAAAAATCTACTTAAAATGTATAGTTAACATTTTTATAACAATCTGACTTATTAAATGATGACTATCAATTGAAAAAATTTAAAATGAAAAATCTATTTAAATTAACATTTTTAACTACTTATTAACATAATAATTTTTTATTATCTTCAAATATATTGAATTTCAAATTTCACTTTCAAATACTTTGAATTGAATTACAATTGAAATTCAACAACATTAAATAACATCACATTAAAGGCCTCAAATGAATTTAAATAATTAAATAAATAATAATATAAATTAATAATATAATATAATATAATTAATTAATTAATATAATCTAAAACAATATTTGTTGGTTCATGGAGTTTTATATCAATTAATACGATACTCTTTAATATTGTATTTCCATTGTTTTTTTCTAAATTATTTTTTTTCTTAAAATTTCTCCTAAAATTACTTTCTTTTTCATAAATTATAGTGTTTTGATTTTGTCTCTTTCAATTTATATTTGGATAAATTTTTTAATGTGTCTAATGCTATTTCAGTTAATACTCTTTAATTCTATATCTGTTTTTTTTCCCAAATTTATTCAATTTGTTAAAATACTATAAGTAATTAATAATATAAAATATAAAATTAATAATATAAATAATTATATAAATAATAATATAAATTATTAACAATATAATTAAATATAATCTAAAACATCACGTGTTAATTAATTAAATTTCATTAATTGTTTTGTTTCTAAAATTACCTTTTTTTTAAGTCACGGTACTTTGATTTTGTCTCTTTCAATGCATATTTGAATAAATTTGCTAATGTGTCTAATACTCTATGTGTATTAAAATATATAGTTGACTATTTAGCTCATAATATAAATTTTTATAAATATAAATTATATAAATTGTTATAAATAGTTACTACATAATTTTAGAATATATTTTCTACAATATAAAGTATAATATGTAATAACATATCCAATTGGTATACTTGTATTTTATCGAATTATAATACAAAATAATTATAATTTAAATTTTAAAATGAAAAAGCTACTTAAATTAACATTTTTATCTACTTATTAACATAATAATTTTTTTATTGTTTTCAAATATATTTAATTTCAAATTGTACTTTCAAATACATTGAATTGAATTACAATAGAAATTCAACAACATTAAATTAATCACATTACATTAAACATTTTATAATACATTATATTGATTTATTAACATAATAATTTTTTTTCCAATGACATTGAATTTCAAACTCATTTTGACATTGGGCTAGCCCATTAGTTCAAACTCATTTTGACAACTTTATACATTGTGGTGAAAACTTTCTGTTCATTCTTTTCTTTGAGGACATTAAAAAAGGAAAGTCATTGAACTAAAAATAAATCAGAAGAATTTGCAAGACAAATTCAAATATTTGTTCCAAAATAATGGAGAACATTTTGGAACATATTATGTGATATTTCCTCATTTCCATATCAGCTAATAATTAATCAAACCTAAATAAGATTTCTCAATTTTTTGTCTATATATTAAACATAGTACCCCATCAAGTTTATGACCTTAATTAAAACAGTTGACCTTACTCTCAATCACATTCAAGAATAAATGACATTGCCTATTGGAAATGATTTCATATCAATATAAATCAAGGTATTTAGCAGTTGAATCTCATAACCAATATCACAGAGATCAAGGAGAGAAGAAACTAATGGCAGAAAGTAAGACAATGAAGATAGTGACAATGGTGATGATGATGCTTGTCATAGTTAATTTAGGCTTATACAATATGCGCCCTCATGGGTAAATTTTTTGATGTATCTAATACTATTTCAGTTAATATTCTTTAATGTTAATTATGTATTTGCTTTTTCCCAAGTTCATTCACTTCATTACAGTATTATGAATAATTAATAATATATAATATAAAATTAATAATATAATTAATGATATAAATTAATTATATAATTAAATAATTAATATAATCTGAAACATTATTTGTTATCAATTAATACGATACTCTTTAACTTTGCCTGAATTTTTAGGTGCGATGACTTTATCTTTTTCAATGATATCTGAGTAAATTTGCTAATGTGTCTAATACTATTTATGTGTATTAATATATACAGCTGAATATTTAGAATATAATTTTAAAATATATTTTTTTACAATAAAGTATAATATTGTTATAATATATTTAATTAAATAATATAATTATATTTTCTTTTGAACTATAATACATTATTATAATCTAAAATGAAAAATGAAAAATTGATTTAAAAATACATTTATATCTATTTATTAACATAATAATTTTTTTTTTGTTTTCAAAGACATTGAATTTCAAATACTTTGAATTAGAATTGATGATTGTCAATTTTTTTTCCAAATAACATAGTACTATTTTTTTATTATATATTATTAACTAATAATAATTAATGTTAATTCTATATGCATTAATATTTTTTAATGTTAATTCTATATTCACTTTTTTCTAAATTTATTTAATTTGTTAAAGTACTATAAATAATTAATAATATAATTACTTTTTAAACTAATATATACCTTTAATATTATATTCCCCTTGATTTTTTCAGAATGAGGATGTCAGTATTGATTGAAAAAAAAAAGATTCTTGTACACAGAGTTAAGATAGAATCTCAGTTGGACATTTGCAGACTGAATAGAATGTTGATTGGATCAACTTAAATCAATAACAAAAATTACAATCAATTTAACAACAAAAGCATAATTATAAATCATTGGTAAGTATAAGGACTCAATTACAAAATTTAAAACTACATGGATCTAATTGAAAAATGAGGGAAATCCTTGGGATGAATTGATTAATTTAACCTACTTTTTTTAGTTTAACCTACTATTTATTCAACTCTTGTATTTCTAGAGTAGTAATATTTGTATTCATATTGGCATTATTTTATATTTTTCTTATTATTTACAATTATTCAATAATTTTACGGGGTTAAATAACGAATTCTGAATAAAATTAAGAGAAAACCTAAGTTTGTTGTCGGGTTTTTTAATAAAGATATGACAAAATTATCATTTTTTTAAAAATATTTTTATAACTCAACATCACATAATTATTTTTTTAAAAAAATTTATATATACTATGTTTTTAGTTAAAAACTTGATGACGAAGATATCCAAAACTTATCTGATTCTATTCTAAATTAAAATGCCATATGATTGTTAAATAGTTATATGGTAATGAAACAAACCACAAGTAGAGATGCTGAAAACCATTTAAAACCCATTTCTTCTAATATCCGTAAATGTTCAACGGATCTCACCTTTTATATTTTGTACAACGTAGCCGCTCTTGCGAAATGTAATTTATCCACTTAATTAGCAGTATAGATTTATCCACAAAAATTATTTTAAAAAATTGTTCCTTGTAATATACAATAAATTAGAAATGCATTCTTTCCGACGCTGGATAATCTATGCATTTTAAGTTAAAATTAAATTTGTTAAAATTAATTATATAATTATTTTTTAAAAAAACACATAAATTAACAATACGGTCAAACTCCAACTTTGGAGAAAACAAGTTTTTCTAACGCTGAACAGAATCCATTTTCCAATAAATTTAGGTTCCTTTCGTTAACCTGCTCTTGTTTACATTTACATGCTTTGTGTTCAAGTAAACTATCATTTTCAAGTGGAAGAAAATAAATGCATGTCATTATATTTAATAATTAAATAGTGCAATCACGGGTAGGGTTAATAGAAAACGTTAAGAAAAATGACGACCGATGAATAAAACAAATTAAAGTTCCACTGATATCTTGTTAAACTTTTAAACTCGAAACCTAGTCTATGAAAGAGACAATCGTGTTTTATAAATATTTTATCAAACCCAAATTATCGAATTTTTTTGGTAAAGAAAACCATCTGGTTTCCTATGAATTTATTTAGAGTGCCAAAGTACGTAATTGCCACAAAATATGATTCTCAAGAATTTCATTTTACCGAATTGATGCCCCATTTAATACACACAGTAGCTTCCCCCTATTTTTTTAATAATAATAATAATAATAATAATAATAATAATAATTTGAGCTGATAATTCAAAATGATAGTGACACGGCAGTGATATTATGCTCCAACTTTCTGTTCCATATTTGGGGCTTCGGTCCTTATCTTAAGATCCGTGAGTGTGCCTTCTTTTTCATTCTTCAGCTTGAAAAGTCAACTCAAATTTAAAGTTGTGGCACGTGGTTCATAGACAGAAGCCGCGTCAAAGTGATGGATCTCGCAAGTTGTAACTTGTAACGAATCCAAATTTGCCGTTTGTACTTGTCTACATGTGCCTTAATATATAGATATAACGGAACAAAATAATATCATATAAAAGTGATGATTAGAAAATCGGAACCAACATGTTGATTTAACTGAAAATTGGTAAATCCATCAAGTTTTAGTTTGGTTTGAATTAATAAATTAATAAGTGTTTAAATTAATAAAAAATTAGTTAAACTAATTTTTAACTAATTCAATTAATTTTTTTTTGAAGGTTGATTTTTTTATTTTTCTAAAAATCTGAATATTGTTATATTCTTAAAAAAATATTTAAAAATTTAAACTATTTCAAAAAAATTTAAAATAAATAAATAAATATATGTTTAAAATATTTTAATATTTTAATATATTTTAAATAATACTAGTTCAACCATAATTTAATCATTAACTTTTAAATTAGTTATTGATGACTAGTTCGACTTTCTGAACCTTGTAAGAAATAAATCAAGAATATTAGGTTTTGTGTTATTATAAATTTTTTCAAGACCTAAAAATTAAATTCTTATAACTTTGAGAACCATAACCAACTTATCAAGTTCAATAAGTTAATTCTATTTATTAATAATACCACATTACCATTATTAATTTGGGTAAGGTATTTACACATATTATAATATTAATTTGAAAACATGTCAAACTAATTTTAATATATCAAATAGATCCAACTCAAAATATACTTTATAAAGATTAATAATTTGTACTTAGTTATAGATAGTAACATATATATAATATACATATATACAATAATTAATTTATAGACCTCTAAATAATTGTTAACACTTAATATATTTATAAAAATAAATATATACATATACATAAAAATAACAGTTGTATCATAAGTCACTGGAACCATCCGAAAATAAGCGTCCATGTACAAATCATCCAGTCCACGGTCGGGTTTTGCCTATGTCCGCACTTGAAAAGTAAACATTGTTATTTTTCCTTTTTTAGAGAAACAAAATTCGAGCTTGCAATTTTTACGTAAATCTTCATCAGCCTGAGGTCACAGAAAGGCAATATACTATATTAATATATATATATATATATATATATATATATATTAACAAGAGAAACAAAGTAATTCTTCATAAGTATCATGGTCTTTTTTTAAATCCTAACTTATTACGGTTTTCCCAAGGGTTAATCTTCCTTGTTGATGCAGTGAGTAGGAGTGTTCAAAAGTTTAGTGTAGTTTGATTTTGAACCAAAACAAAATTTAACTAAACTGAACTAATTGATTTAGAAAAAATATAGACCTAGACGATTTTATTTTTTTAATTGTTTAATTTGGTTTTTGACAATTTTGAAAAAGAAAATACCATTAGGTTTTTATATATTTATGGTCTTTCATTATTATATTTGAAAGAATTTTTTGTAACATATTATTTTATAAACATAATAAACACCCATTTTTATTTTTATTTGTTGAAATGGAAATTTATTTTTAATTTTTTTATAACTTTATATTTTTCTATTTAGACTACCTATTAATAATTCAAATAATAACTTAATGCATTATTATTAATATATAAATTTGTAACAATATATCTCAATTGGTGCATTAGTGTATAAAATATTTTAAATATATTTTATAATATATATATATATATATATATATATATATATATATATATATATATAAAGATTAAGTGACAACCAAATCGAATAATTTGATTGTGATATTTTAAAAACTAATTTAATTTTTTTTTATTATGATCAATTTAGTTTGGTTTTCAAAACCACCAACAATGAGAATCTTGTCATGAAAAGCACACGTACAAACGCACTTTTTCCTGTGGACTCAATTCCATAGTTGCCATAAGGCCTGAGTAGGTTTTGCTCTTTAGTAAGGCAATCACAAGGGGTCCCAAACACCTCTTGCTTAGTTTGAATGTGTTTATTTATCTATTTTGTAGAATCAACCTGTTCTCAAGGAATTCCTAAGGAAATCAAAGGCCGGAATCACAAAAAAAAAAAAAGGACATAAAAAAGGGAGATAGAGGAGAGAAAAAGAAGTAATAATTGAAGGCAAAATTAAAAATATTGAATGGTTACAAATTCCCTCTTTGACATTAATCTTTTTTTTTCTCAGTTTTTTCACATTCATGGCCAATTTTACAAATGAACCCCTTTTCCTATTCACATCTTAAATAAGGTGTTTTGGAAAAATCTCTTTTAAAATGTTACATTTGGAAAATCCAATTTGGAGGTACTATGTTTTGGAAAAGGCACATACTATGTTTTGGAAAATTTTATCTTTTAGGCAAGAAAGTTGTTGGAACTGTAAGGTGGGATCCCTCCTAAGTGGGATCCATCACTAATATATAATAAATAATAAATAAAGAAAGATGACAAGAGAGAAAGTCAAAAAGGAAGGTAGTAGAGTGTGTGCACTAAAAGTAGTCACAAAAGTGGAAGGGAAATTGCAAGGTTGGGTAGCAACAGTTATTGAAATTGAGGGAGGCTGCGTGAAGGTTTCAAAGCCCGTGAATATGTTAGGTGCAGTATTTTTTGACAAATTAGAAGGCTGTGCAGAAAACAATTGCGTGATTGAAGGAGAAGTTATTCTATAAATAGAGCCTTCGTTCCCTTCATCCTTTCATCCCTCAAATCATCCAAAGCCTCGCATCCAGAGAAGGAGAGTGAGAGAAAAATAGAGAGAGCCTTAGAAAAAGAGTTTTTCTGAGAAGAAAATAGTGAGGCAATTTGTGAAGGTATTATCCATAAATTGAAGAAATACTGTTGTTGTATTTTTGTGAGTGAGAGATCCACCTAAAAGTGAAGTTTTGTAATCCCATTATTATTATAGTGGAAGTTTAAGAGGCCTACGGGTCTTGTGGTTTTTACCTCATTTGGAGGATTTCCACGTTAAAATCTTTAGTATTATTTTATTTATTTGGTTTGGGAATTATCCTGGGCATACGGGTATTATTTATTCTTTCTAAATACCCCAATTTTTCCAACAAAGTGGTATCAGAGCTGTGGTTATTCAAGAATATTATACAGGTACTATTTACACATATGAGTACTATTTACGAATACTGAATGAAGATGTACAAGCACTATCCATACATACAGGGCTGATACATACTGGCACCGTTCATATATACTGGTACTGTTTATACGTACGAGTACTGTTCATACATACGAGTACTGTTCATTATCGGAAAAAGTTTCAAGTTCAGTGAAACTTGTTGACTACCACTCAAAATGGAGGAGAGTACCAGCAATATGATCAAGTTGACTGTATTTAATTATGCTATCTAGAAGCCAAAGATGGATGATCTTTTATATGTTAAAGATCTATGGAAGCCGATCATGATGTCGAAGGAGAAAGTAGTGGCAACTCCGATGGATAACAAAGCTGATGGCAAAACAACTAGCACCTCAACGAGCACATCAGATGTTGATTGGGTCGTGTTGAATTGGAAATGTGCTGCTCAAATCAGGTAATGGATTGACAAGAGCATTTTTCAAAATTTTGCTAATGAACACGATACTTATGTTCTTTGGAAAAAGTTGGAGAAAATGTATACAAGGACAACCGCACAGAATAAAGCTAATTTAATGCGAAGATTACTCAATCTAAAGTATAAAGATGGGAGTAATGTATCAGAACACATGAGCGAGTCTCAAGGAATTGTAGATCAACTTAACTTGATGAAGATGACTGTCGATAATGAGCTACAAGCATTGCTGATGCTGAGTTCTCTACCAAAAAGTTGAGACACTTTAATTATGTCAGTTAATAACTCCGCCCTTAAAGGTAAGCTTATCATGGATATGGTAAAAGACAGAATGTTGAATGAAAAATCTTGACGAAAAGACGAAGGATATAATCTTGAGTCTGAAGCATTTGTCACAGAAAAACAGGACAAGCAAAAAAGGCGCGGAAGAAATAAGGGTAAAGATTCTCAAAAAAGAAACCAACAAAGAGGACGATCAAAGTCTAGATCGAGACATGACAAAAAGTGTCACCACTGTGGGAAGCCTAGACATTTCATTAGAGAATGCTGGAAGTTACAGCAATCCAGGAATCAGGAAGTAGAGAACTGAAGAAATGACACTGCAACTATCACCGAAGATGTTGTCATTGTTCGAGATGCTGACTATGTCAATCTGGCATGTCAAGACACTACATGGACAATTGACTCATGTGCTTCCTACCATGTTACCTCAAGATGAGAATTCTTCTCAACCTACACTCAAGTTGATTTCAGACGAGTGAGGATGGGAAATGATGATGCATCCAAAATTGTTGGCATCAGCAACATTTATTTGGAAACTAATCTTGGATGCAAGTTACTCTTGAAAGATGTGAGATATATTCCTGATATCCACCTCAATTTAATCTCCACCGGAGTACTTGATAATAATGGCTACAACAACTATTTTGGTGAAGGAAAATGGAAGCTCACCAAAGGCAACTTGGTAGTAGCCAAAGGCAAGAAAGATTCATCTATCTACATTATGGAAGCAAAGTTATGTAGAGGAGATGTAAACATTGCCAGGAAAGAAGTTCCCACCGAGCTACGGCATAAGCAGCTCGGTCATATGAGTGAAAAGGGTCTCAGAATTCTTTCTAATACGGAGCTCTTGCCAAAATTGAAAGATACACCTTTACGTACTTATGTTGATTGTATTATGGGAAAACAACACAGAGTTGCATTACGTAGTTCTCCACCCTCTAGAAAAGCAAATATTCTAGATTTGATACACACAGATGTTTGTTTAATGAGTAATAAGTCACATGGAGGTGCACTCTATTTTGTGACTTTTATTGATGACCACTCAAGAAAGGTATAGGAATTTTCCTTGAAAACTAAAGATGAAGTGCAAGAAGTTTTTAAGCAGTTTCATGTAAAAGTTGAAAGAGAAACTGTCAGACGTTTGAAGTGTGTACGTGCAGATAATGGCGGTGAGTATCGCAGACCATTTGAGGAGTACTGTAGAAGTTTCAACATTAGGCTGGAAAAATCAGTACTAAAGACAGCTCAACACAACGATGTCGTTGAAAGGATGAACAGAACCATCTATGAAAGAGTCAGATGTATGCATTTCTCAAATGCAAAACTACCAAACTCCTTTTGGGGGCAAGCAATGAAGATAGCAGTTGATTTAATCAACCTTTCTCCATCAGTTCCATTGAATTATGACATTGTAGAAAGAGTATGGATGGGGAAAGATGTTTCTTACAAACACTTAAGGTATTTGGCTGCAAAGCATTTATTTACATCCCAAAAGATGAAAGTCCAAGTTGGAAGGAAAGTCAAAGTAGTGTATCTTCGTGGGATATGCCCATAAAGAATTCGGCTATAGACTTTAGGATCCTATTAGTAGAAATATCATTAGAAGATCAAACAATCGAAGATCTTGAGAAACGAGAGAAACTACAGTCAGATGAAATGCCAACTAATCTAGAACCAGTCTCTCCACCATCAAATTCTGATGATGGGAGAGCTATACTAGATACTAATGATGTTAATCCACCAACTAGCAATTCATAACTGGAGCCAGTTCCAGATTAGGGCCAACAAGAAGCACTATTAAAACGAACCACCAGAGAGAGAAAACCAAGTTGTAGGTATTCTCCTAACGAGTATGTGATGCTCATTGACGGGGAAGAACCAGAGAATTATGATAAAGCTATTACCAATGAGCACAAGGATGAGTGGTTAAAAGCCATGCAAGAATAAATGAAATCCTTACATGAGAACCACACATTTAACCTAGTGAAATTACCACAAGGCAGGAAAGCTCTCAAGAACAAGTGGGTGTACAAAATCAAAAGTGAAGAAGGCAGCTCATAACCACGTTATAAAGCAATACTGATTATGAAAGGATTCGGTCAAAGGAAGGGCGTTGACTTTGATGAAATATTTTTACCAGTGGTAAAAATATCTTCGATCCGAGTTGTTCTTGGTGTGGCAGCTAGTCTCAACCTGGAGGTTGAACAGCTTGATGTAAAAACCGCCTTCCTACATGGTGATCTTGATGAAGAAATCTACATACAATAGCTCGAAGGTTTCCAAGTCAAAGGGAAAGAAAAGTTGGTGTGCAGACTAAATAAGAGTTTGTACGGTCTGAAACAAGCACCAAGGAAGTGGTACAAAAAGTTTGACTCATTTATGGAGAAAAATGAGTACAATTGAACAACAACTGATCACTGCGTCTTCATCAAGAAATTCTCTAATGATGACTTTATCATTCTTTTGCTCTATGTCGATGACATGTTAATTGTAGGTCAAAACATTTACAAGATTAACATGTTGAAGAAAGAGTTGAGCAAGTCCTTTGCAATAAAGGACTTAGGATCGGAAAAGCAGATTCTTGGCATGAGGATTACCCATGACAGGAAAAATCGCAAGATCTGACTATCTCAAGAACAGTATGTGGAAAAGGTACTTGAAAGATTCAACATATATAAAGCAAAAGCTATTAGTTCTCTACTTGCAAATTACTTTAAGCTAAAAGTGAGCCAGTGTCCTTTAAGCAAGGAGGATAAAATAGAAATGAGCAAAGTTCCTTATGCATCGGCTGTTGGTAGTTTAATGTTCGCTATAGTATGCACTAGACCCGATATTGCTCACGTTATTGGCGTTGTGAGCAGGTTCCTGGCGAATCCTGGAAAGGAACATTGGGTAGCAGTCAAATGAATACTCAGGTATCTTAGAGGTACTTCCAGTCATTTTTTATGCTTTGGTAATGGAAAAGCTATATTAGAAGAATATACAGATTCAGACATGGCTGGAGATGTGGATACCATGAAGTCTATATCTGGATACCTAATAATATTTGCAGGGGGAGTTGTCTCGTGGCAGTCACAATTACAAAAGTGTGTTGCCTTAAGCACCACAGAAGCAGAATACATTGCGATCACCAAAGGTTGTAAGGAGATCCTGTGGATGAAGAAGTTCCTACAAGAATTAGGCCAAAACTAGAAAAACTATATTCTCTATTGCGATAGTCAAAGTGCAATCCATCTCAGCAAGAAACTAACTTTCCATTCCAGGTCGAAACACATTGATGTGAGATATCACTAGATCCGTGATGTGTTGGAAAGTAAGTTGCTAAAAGCTGAGAAAATCCACACAAACGATAACAGGGCTGATATGATGACAAAGGCTTTACTAAGAGAGAAGTTGGAAGTATGTAAAGAAGCTGCAAGCTTGGTATCACTCCCCACTTAGGTCGAGAGGGAGAGATTTGTAAGGTGGGGTCCCTTCTAAATGGGATCCACCACTAATATATAATAAATAATAAATAAAGAAAGATGACAAGAGAGAAAGTCAAAAAGGAAGGTGGTGGAGTGTGTGCACTGAAAGCAGTCACAAAAGAGGAAGGGAAATTGCAAGGTTGGGCAGTAGCAGTTATTGAAATTGAGGGAGGCTGCGTGAAGGTTTCAAAGCCCGTGAAGATGTTAGGTATAGTATTTTTGACAAATTGGAAGGCTGTGCAGAAAACAATTGTGTAATTGAAGGAGAAGTTTCTCTATAAATAAAGCCTTCGTTCCCTTCTTTCTTTCATCCCTCAAATCATCCAAAGCCTCACATCTAGAGAAGGAGAGTGAGAGAAAAATAAAGAGAGCCTCAGAAAAAGAGTTTTTCTAAGAAGAAAATAGTGAGCCAATTTGTAAAGGTATTATCCACAAATTGAAGAAATATCGTTGTCGTGTTTTTGTGAGTGAGAGATCTACCTAAGGGTGAAGTTTGCAATCCTATTGTTATTATAGTGAAAATTTAAGAGGCCTACGGGTCCTGTGGTTTTTATCTCATTTGGAGGGTTTTCCACGTTAGAATCTTTGATGTTTTCATTTAGTTTGGGAATTATTTTGGGCTTGTAGGTATTATTTATTCTTTCCAAATACCCCAATTTTCCCAACAGGAACATGTTATTGAATTTGAGGCTTGGTTCATATCAACCAAGCTCATTCACCTTAGAATCTAACTTTTCAAAATGCCTAAATATCCTCCAACACAATGAGCCCTTCTTGACCATAGCTTTTAATATATTAAGAGTTTGGATATACTTTTTTTGAAAATTGCTACTTTTAGAGTGTTTAGGAAATGATTTTTTTTAAAGAAATACATCTCTATTATTTTGAAAACATCTATATGGGTTATTTTTGGAAAATACTTTTAAAATATAATGGTTTTGGAAGAGTTAAAATAAGTTAATATAATTTTGTACATAAACTCAATTTTCAAAATAACCCATTACTTTCCTTGAGAGCTTTTTTGAGGATATTAAAGGGGAATCTAGATGTATTTTTCAAAATTTTCAATAAAAACATAAAAATAAGTGATCCTTTCTACACTAGGCAAATATTACTTAAAAATCAAATAAGTAGAAAAGAAAATTCTTTCTAGCATAGTCAGAAAATAAAAAAAAAAGATAAAATCAACTCATCTAGTTATTTTTTTAATAACAAACTACGGAGACTTTGATCTCTTCTGGTGAGTCGAGGTCAAGTCAACACTATTATTATTGCTGCTGCTGCCGCCTCAATCAATACATTAATCCACAAGGAAAGTTTTATTAAAAAGTGGAGGAGTAACGAAATCACGTTAATTAGCTCATTCCCTTTTTTAAAAAGGATTTACCAAAATTTGCTATAGTTCATAAATGTTATTCCTAATCTATTAACCAATTTTATCTCTTTACTCTTGATTATCTTATCTTTCGAGGATTTATAAATTTTAATTATTGTATATATATACATATATTGGGACATATATATTACTATTTATAATTAGGTTTAAATTAATTATCTTTATAAAGTATATTTTGGGTTAAAGCTATTTGATATATTAAAGATAGTTTGGGATATTTGTGAATTAATATTATAATATGTGTAGATATCTGATCTAATTTAATAATAGTGATGAGACGTTATTAATAAATAGGGTCACCATTGGGCCAACTTATTGGGCTTGATAAGTTGGTTATTATGGTTTTCAAGATTATAAAGATTTGGTTTTTAGATTTTGAGAACACTTATAAATATATGTGAGTGTGTGATCTAGTACCTATCACACAAAATCTAATTTGTGAAAAACTATCCTTACTAACCTTGAAGAGCTTAGTCATTGGAGCTTGATTGCTATGGATTAAGGTACGCTATATTTTCTATTGTTCTATGAGCTACTGTTATTATTATCAATTTGTCTATTAAGATCCTATTATTTACAATCAAGTTATGATCAGTATAAATAATTTGTAATTTTTGCATTTGAAATTGATCATGAATTTGAGTGATTGTGATTATAATTTTGTTATAACATCCTTTCAAGCCATTTATAAAGTGTGGCCGTGCCTCTTACTGCATCTAGGACACTAATGTTTAAGATATAGGCCACGAGCTTTCTTCTTTCTTTCCCCTTTCTATTCATGGGATTCTTTTAAACATTTTAATTTTTTCTTGCATGTTTCTAAGGTTTCTGTATGATTAGCCTGCTCATTTGCTTTAGACACATCATGTTATTGGTCATTCCTTCAAAAATGACCTGTAAGTCCCAACCTACTGACAACATCCTATAATTTAATTATACCCTTAGAAATTTTAGTTATCCCCCAAATTTCATTTTAAGTCTTTTAGTTGGAGGAATACCCAACTCAGCAAAATGCAAAAAATTTATTCTTCAACTATTCACATATAATAATATGTAGTCAACTGTACACATCAGACAATTAATATCTTTTTCCTTATACCACATACTGTCAATTAGTTTTATTACTCAAACATTAGTGTGATTAGAGGAGAACCAAATGTGGGGAAACAACTCTTTAAAAATTTAGTATTCTTGGAAGAATTTGTTTTTGAACTAGACTGAAGTCGATCGATTGGGTGAATACCACTTGCGACTGCTTGCTTTAAGAAAATCTCTGTTGTAGCTAAAAATGCTTGGTAGTCAACTGACTTTTCACCGATAATCGACTACTAACTTCTTGTTATTTCCCATATCAATTAAAATTTTAAATTGGAATCTTGTTTAGGAGAACACATAACACTTATAAAGCATCGATCATAATCACATATAAGAGGCATGTTTCTCATAATCCATGATGTATGCTCCAAAGTTGATTCTTAATGCATAAGGATGAATAATCTTCTAACTAGTTTGTTCATCATGATTTTCATACAGATTTTATTGTAAGTGGACTAAAATATTTCATAAATCTAGAATTTCAGGGATATACTTTTAGATTTAATTTAATGGGGTCACTTCCTTCATTCTATTATCAATCAAAGAATTCAATCAATATACTTATTGAGTTTTATGCACCACATGGCATGCAATAATACTTGTCTTATTTTCTTAAAGCACCAATGTTTCTACAAGATATGGCTCAATAGAGAAATAATTTGCTCATAAAATTAACTTCAGGGAAACTGTTGACTTGATCACTTCTATCTTTTCTTGTTAGTTATCCTAATATCTTTGTATTCATTAGTCACCTATTTTTGTAATGACCAATATAGCATCTTTAGCAATTATCATTGTAGAATTTAAAATATAGAGAGAGAAACAGAAGGAAGATAGACATAGAAGAGCAAATAAACTTAAGGGACTACATTGTATTAATGTTGTTGTACACACTCAAACCTCTGATACGTAAGTGGAGGGGAAGAGAAAAATAGGAGAAGGAGAAAACAGAGTAGGTAATTCTGAGATGAATGAATAACTTAGATGATAATTAATTATTTTGAGGAGGAGCTAAGAATAAATAGAGGATGGAGCCCACAAAGATAGCTACTCAATCATTCTCAGATAAGGAACAGATAAAATAAACTTTATCCTAATGTAGAAAATTAAATCTGATCCTAATTAAATTAAGATTAGTAATCAGATAAGGCTTATCTAAACTAAATTAAAATAAAATAAAATATAAGAATTAATTCCTTCCAACAATCATCTCATACTATTATCAGAGTAAAACATGTGGTATTTCAATCACACCATATAAACTACATTTTTACCGGCATTGCAAGTCATTTCAATGTCAATTATTACATCATAAGTTAGCCCAATCAAGCAATTTTAGGGAACCACTTTACCCATTCTTATCCTTATTGTGCTACCTACCCATACAAAAGCCAAGAACTACGCTTTGATACCAAATTGTAATGTCTCTTATTTTCTTGTAAATCCTATATACTTCTTTTAATGCAATAACCTAAATTTCTATGATCATTTCTGGGATATGTAACATTTCCTTTCATGTGCATAATAATTCTTCGTGTTCCTCTTTTCTTATTTGCTCTGATACTATTAATCTGTATAATCTCTTTCTTTCATTGTGAAAAAGAAAACTTCTGCTTATTAATGATTTTCCTTTTTTGCTAATAAACATAATTCCAAACTTAGTTAATTATTAGTAAAAATATCTATACCCTTATTCATGGATCATTCCTTTATCCTATTGTGAATAGAAGTTCTTTTTTTTTTTTTCATTTGTTACTTTGATTTAGTCATTCCTAATTTAGAGTGAGAGGCATGAACCCACTTATAGCAGAAGGAAAAGTTCTTTCTAAAAATTCAACAAAAGCAAGCAGTCGAATGTTAAGCTCTTACCAGTTGACTGGCTGCTTGTTATTTGTAATTTTCGGTTGTCCAAAACTAGATTAGTCGGCTGGTTTCAAGCTTCAGGTCAATTGATCAACTTCTATAGCTTGTTTTTCTTAGTAAAATCATCTGCTATATTTGTTCATCGTTCCCTTCTCCAAAACTTTTCATGTCACATACTAATGCTACTAAAAATTTTAAGGCTAAACTTCATGTCTATACATAAGAAAAGAAGTTCTTATCATTTAATATACATACACGTTTACATACAAAATTATTTAAAAGGCTAGAACTAGACCTTATATAGTGCCATAACAAGAGTTTAACCAAAAATTGGCACTTCTACTACTATACCCTCCAATTCAAAACATGATTTACATATTGGCCTCTTTAGTATTATTGGTTTGCTTTCCCCGTAGATGAGTCCCCTAGGATGGTGAATTCCAAAACATGGAAAATAGTGACATGGAAATCTCAATAGCCATCCTTTAAGTAGTAAAACATTTTCCAAAGATACTGTTCCAGTCACAAAAGCATTTTCACAAATCATCATAAGCAGTCCACAATGGTGCAATAAGCTAAATTGATGTAAATTGTAATACCCTAGGCATTATGATGTTGTAAAAAAGTGAGTTTGGATGTGTAGAAGATTTTTTTCGTGGATAGATGGGTACTTGAGGGGAATTCAAGAATTTCAAGGCCAAACATGTGTTCAAAAAGGGATTGATTAATGACTTTAGGAACTTATATGAAAAACTATAATTACATGAGAATTTTGGTAAAAAACTGTGGAGGGGAAGATTGTGATACCCATGGGGATTATAGCCCGTGTTTGTTTGTTTAAGTGATTTTGTTGCTTGTTATGTGTATTGCTTATCGTTGCCTTAGGGGTGTGTGAGTAGTGTTACTTCGAGATGCATTAGGTTGTTAATGGTACTCATGTACTGTGTTTTGGGTGAGCAAGGGACTAAAAACGAAAGGGTAATTGTGCTTGGGTTATCTTGTCAATGGACACTTTTTGTTTGCTTGATGTTTGAAAAAGTGAGGGACTAAAGTGAAAGGGTAATTGTGCTTGGGTTTTCTTGAGCAAGGGACACTTTCTGTATGCTTGATGTTTGGAAATCTTATGGTACGTGTGTCACTTTTATGAGAATAAGCTAGATAATTCAATGAAAAAAATAATAGTGTAAATACATAAAATTATGTGTGGATAAAGAGTATGGATAAATAAATAATGTAAATAAATAAAATAGTGTAAGTTAGGTAAATAAATAATAAATAAAAGGAGACGTGTGGCATTAGTGTTAGTTAGATAAATAAATAATAAATTAAAGGCTGCGTATAAGATTTTTAAAATAAGTGAATAGATAACATACAAAAATATAATAAGAAAAATAAAGGAGGTGATGTGACTTTTTAAAACTAAATGAATGGATAATGATATGAATATATAATAATATAAATAAAGGATGGGCTAACCATATGAATATATAATAATATAAATAATTAAAAAAAGTAACTACATAAAAATAAAATAAAATAAATAAGTGGATAACTACACAATAAAATAATACCCAAAAAAAAAGTGAAAGAGAGGAGTCCTAGTTATACACTTAACCTAAAACAAGTGGCCGACTACTACAACTCCCTCGCCTCTAACACATACACATCACTCAAGTGAACTCAAAACCCTAGCGACCAGACTACTTACACATGTCACTCTAGAGAATCCCAAGACCCTTCTCGATTTTCAGCAACTCTCCCTGATGTTGGAAAACTCCAAGGATCAAGGTAAGGACTAGAATCATAAATCAGTCATACTTCCATTGTCATGAACACTAATTCGTATGTTCAAGGAATTGGGTGGTTCAAATCAGGTAAAACTTTTAATTTTGATTTCTTGTTGCAACCTCATGTGTTGTAGTTGTTAGAGATTGATCTTGAATCTTTTACACACCTTCTCCCTTGGAATAACACATGAAAACACGATAAATCTTAGCGTTGGAATCCAAGTGAGTGGATGACCTTGTCCTAACTTTAATTTTAACATCACACATCATGTATGTATGTTTGTGGGAAGTCTCCCAAGATTTGTAAGTTGTTGTTATTAGGTTATAAAATGAGAAAATAATTCTATTCTATGCATAGAAAATGGAAGAACATGCACAACCTCGTTAGTTACCAGTTTATAAAATGAGAATACAATTCTATTATACGCATAGGAAGTGGAAGGCATGTATGATTTCATTATTTACCATGTAAAAATGAGATTATAATTCTGTTCCGTGCATAGAAAGTGGAAACATGTGTAAGTTCCTTAATTGTTATGTGGATGAATTCTTTCTCTGGGTTGTGTGTGTGTGTGTGTGTGAATGGATTGGTTGTGTTGATTGGTGCCTCCCCTCATGGCAAGATGGAGAAGCCAGGTTGAGCGTAGCTCCAAAAGGGGTGCCTCGCCATTGAGTGGGTGAAGGACGACCCTTCCCTTATGGCAAGATAAAGAAGTTGGGTTGAGCGTAGCTCTCGAGGGGCATCTTGTTGTCAAGCGCGTGGAGGATGACCTTCACAGTAGGATGAAGAAGCCTAAGTTGATTTTAACTCTGAGGGGCCTCCTATTGATGAGATGAGATCGTGCGTCATGATGAGATGAAGAAGCCCGGGTTGAGCATTGCTCTCGAGGGGCACCTTGCCACTGATGAATACTGTGTGTTGAAATTATATTGTATTTTGTATGATTTACTATGTACAATTCTTGGTATTGAGGCTGTGGCTCTAAGGACATATTTATATGAGGATTGATGCTTTTGAGTTTTGTTATGGTACTGCCATTTACTAATTGAGTTGCGATAACTCATACCGTCCATGGTTCATTTTTACAAATTCGGCCATCGTAGAGGAGTACCCACCTGAAGAGTAGCGATGCTCGTTGCTAACCTTCCCATTGTCGAGTGGGTCTCTTTTGGTTTTGATGATGTCAATCATAGGTTGTTCGGTAGTCACATAGGAACAATAAGGATGGATTTTGGGTAGAATTTTGTGTAGCTTAAATCATGGTTTATTGGATATTCAAATTATTTGAATTAAGACACATTATGTTTTGAAATGTTACACGTTATATATATTGAATTGACATTAATTTATTATTTTATTCGTGGATACTTCCATGTTAATATTCATATTTTGTAGGATAGTATTGATTGTGGGTTAGGCTTACAGTAACAGATATAATTACTATGCTGGTCAAGTACCCAAAGTGTGGGTCGTGACACAAATCATAACAGTCATGTGAAGTATTGGCAACTCAATTTAGTAACATGAGAGGAAAGCTACCAAGCTCATTTTATATACATGATAGCATAGCTATCAAGCTCATTTTAGATGATTGGGTTGAGTGATTACATCAAGGAGAGAAAGCCTACAATCTTTAAAACCAAGCTAATTTTATACATGGAAAGAAGGTTGTTACATGCCTTCAGACCAAGATGACTTTAAGATACATGAGAATGAATTCTCAAGCTCATTTTAGGATACATGGAGATAAAAACCAATCAAGCCCAAGCCGATATGGTTCAATGGTTAGAGAGAGAGAGAGAGAGAGAGAGAGAGAGAGAGAGAGAGAGAGAGAGAGAGAGAGAGAGAGAGAGAGAGAGAGAGAGAGAGAGAGAGACAACTGTTAAATCCTTAGACAGCTCACAGAAGCAAGAAGAAGGGAAGCAACTACTGAATCGTTTCCCAAAGCTTAAAGGGGAAGAAGAATAAGAAGAAAGTGTTGAATCCTTCGCCTCGGTAAAGCTTACAGAAGAAAGGGAGAGGGTGAGAGAGCCCATGATCATATTTGCCTTCTTTTACTTTTCGTCTTAAGCAGTGTCCACTGCACATATATTACATGAGGACAAAGGCTAAAAGGATTGGATGAGACAATATTTGACTATAAAGAGAGAAAAAGGAATTCTTTACTTTTCAGAATCTCTATATTTCTCAACCTTTAAACATGAGCCATCGGATTGCATAAAATAGACAACATTTGGTTTAACAGTTTCACTGATATTGAGATGTTATTCATCTTATGTGATCCAACGGCTCCTATTTAAAGATAAAGAAATGCATAATTCTTAAAGGTAAAGAATATATTTCCTAATTAAAATTAAAAATTATTTGTAAAAAAAATATTTTATTATATATATATATATATACATATATCAGTTTGACGATGACCAATAAACCAAAAATTATTTCTTTTTTCGATGGCTGCTTTTGGATGGTGACTGTTGATTAAAGGCATTGAATTAAAGTGATTTCCGTTAGATTGGAAAACAGCTAGTGGGGCACATAACGTGAGCTCCTTAAATTTACAAGGCGTAAAACAAATAAAACTCAGATCTTGGCAACACAATGGCTAATGGGGTCAAGGTTAAAAATTGCTCCTGCCATGAGTAGTAATATCTAAGTGAAACAATTGTTGACTTTGGCTAACAAAACACTTTAGGTGTCAATCGGTAGTGCTTATATGTGAATAATAATAAAGTATGCGACATCAACGTTAAAACAAAGCGAAAGCATGTGAACTAATTATTCAAATAAAAAAAAAAGTAAAAAAGAATGTTCAAAGACAAGAATAAAATCACATGTGAACAAAATAAAGTCCATGCCAGCTCGGACATATAAAGTGACATATAAACAATTAGTTAGTCAACTTAGCGAGTAGAATAAAAGTGAATATATATATATATATATATATATAGAGAGAGAGAGAGAGAGAGAGAGAGAGAGAGAGAGAGAGAGAGAGAGAGAGAGAGAGAGTTAATCTTTAACTAAGAACACAATTCCAAGAAAAATTTCAGTAGAGAATGTACCTGTTTCCATTAAATTCTTAACTGAAAAATGAAAAAGTTTCGAACGTTCACTGATGAGAAGAGCCACAAGATTTGGCATAAACCAGCTGGCACGTCCAATAATTAAAGCCTTACAAATAATAAAATTCACGTCAAGTGTTCTATATTTTTCAAACATGAAAAGAACTTTTTTTTTTTCTGGGGGTAAATTCACAAATTTTCCGGGCAGAAAGCCTAAGAGGGAACTCATGAGGAATGCATTCCTTATTCTGCCTCAGCCTAGCCCCATTAAATGAATCATAGCTATTATTTTCTTCACGATTATTATGAATGGTATGGTAGTTATTGATTGTTGTATGCTATATTGTAATTATTCAACTTGGCATGGATTTGTTCTCCAAGAATGACCTGAAAAGGATAAATGCTTGTCGAGGCCTGTGAAGTGGAACCTCATGTCCTGCTCCTGTAACTGTAACCAATGTGAGGCCTTTATAAACTTGACTCCATCCGCCAACCTTCACCAGCCACAATAGAAGAAAATCTCAGCAGATAGATAAAAAATAGGTAACAGTAAAACAACACAATTATTGGTGAATCATAGCAATACTTGAAATATGTAGTATAGTCTCTGATACGTGTCCAATATTTGTATTAGAGACGACACAACACGATACTTTACATTGCGCACGGACACTATATTTGTCCAGTCCTCATGTTTGTATAGTATTTGTCTCATATTTATGTCAATATCTATACTTAGACGACTAGCAGAATTGTTACTCGCAGAAGTTATCACCAACCTTGCCATTATCATTCCAAGGGTACCAGTTGGTGATGGTAGGTAGCTTCAAGGCATCAATAGAATATCGAGTTGCAGTTACTGGAACTACGGCATCTGTGTCTCCACTGCAAAAAGGATTGATTCAAAGCCATGATAAGAAACAGGGAAAAAAGCTATACAATCCAACCCCAAAAAAAATAGAAATAATAATAATAACAATGTCCGCTTTCCATTTCAAAAACAAATGAATTGAAAGATAAGCTGAAAAATTCCACATAAAAAGATGATTCATGGACATATAGATCTGGGAATTCAACAACCGATTATTGTTTTCAGCATGTTCCTTGAACAGATCAACATCATTTATCCACCTCAAATTTGAAGCAACTTCTTTTGCTAAACTAGAACTTACCCTTTGAAATTAGACAGGAGCTCAATAATGTCAGCAATTGCAAATAATTGGTGGGCACAAGACTAATGCAATTTGTTTTGAAGGAAGAGGATTTTTTACCCCCCCCCCCCTAAAAGAGGATATGTTATTCCCTTTGGTTTAATTATGAAAAATGTAAGTGTGATGTGTGGTGTATGTGTGAGGGACTCAACTGAAAATAATGAGGAAAATTGTGGACAAATATAAAAATGAATTTGAAAATTTTACTTAAGATGTAATTGATGATTACTGTAACAATACAAGAAAAGATTGTAAAATTTTCTTATATTATTCCAATAGGCAATGGTGTTATATATACATGGTCCATCGACATAATCATAGTCCATAGACATAATCCCTACAATTATGCAATCCCTTCAATCATGTCCTAATCATCCCATCCCTTTAATCATGCTGTCCTAATCATCCCACTTTAATCATGTCCTAATTATGCTGTCAATGTTGGCCTACATAAGTTAACTATACAATATCATTAACACTCCCCCTCAAGCTGGAGCATAGATGTTAATTATGCCTAGCTTGTTCCATAAATAATTAATTCACGTTCCATTCATGGCCTTTGTAAGTAAGTCAGCGAGTTGATCTTTGGTCTTCACATATTAAGTAGTAATCAAGTTCTCCTCAATCTTTTCACGAACAAAATGACAATCAAACTCAATGTGTTTAGTTCTTTCATGACAAACTAGATTCGGAGCAATATGACAAGCAGCTTGATTGTCACACCACAATTTTGCTAGCATTGAATGCTCCAACCCAATCTCATTTAATAAGTAATGTATCCACATGATCTCACACGAGGATTGTGCCATAGCCCTATATTCAGATTCTGTATTCGATCGAGATACAACGCTTTATTTCTTACTTTTCCATGATACTAAGTTCCCTCCAACAAAGACATAATATCCAGTAGTAGATCTCCTGTCAATTTTACATCCAGCCCAATCAGCATTTGCAAAGCACTCAATGCTACTATGCCCATGATTACTGTACAATATACCAAGGCTTGAAGCTCTTCAAGTAACATAGGATCTATTCTAAAGCTGCCCAATGTTTGACTATAGGTGTAGACATGAATTGATTAGCAACACTTACTACAAAAGCAATGTCTGGACGAGTTATAGTAAGGTAATTCAATTTTCCAACTAACCTCCTATATCTCTCTGGGTCATCAAAGGAATCCCCATCATCTTTTGTTAGAGGCATGTTTGGAATCATTGGGAATTGTACAGCTTGGCTGCTAACTATACAGATTTTGAAAGCATGTCCAAAACATACTTTCTTTGAGACAAAAATATTCTCTTCTTACTTTTTGTCACTTCCACTCCCAAGAAGTATTTTAGCTGGCCCAAGTCTTTCGTGTGAAACTTGGTATGCAAGAATGTTTTGAGAGACAAGATCCCTGCATGATCATTCCCTATGATAACAATGTCATCCACCTATACAACAAGGAGGATAACGTCAGTTGCTGCTCGATTGTAGAACATTGAGTGATTACATCTACTCTTCTTTAATCCAAACTCCTGAACCACCATATTGAATTTGCCAAACCAAGCTCAGGGGCTTTGCTTCAACCCATACAAGGATTTCTTTAGATGACAGACTTTCCTATACTCACCCTGAGCAATAAACCCAGGAGGCTGCTCCATGTACACTTCTTCATGAAGATCCCTATGCAAGAAAGCATACTTGATATCTTGTTGATGTAGTGGCCAATATTGAGATACAGCCAGAGAGATGAATAGGCGAATTGAGGTAAATTTAGCCACAGGAGAGAAGGTATCAGAATAATCAACTCCATATGTCTGAGCATATCCTTTAGCCACTAGCCTGGCTTTGAGACGAGCTATCGAGCTATCCGTATTGAATTTAATCGCAAAGACCCACGTACATTCTACAGCTTTCTTTCCTTCAGGTAAGTTCACTAGATCACATGTGTGATTGTCATCGAGTGCATTTATCTTCTCAAGCATAGCCGCACACCATCCCAGATGAGCCAAGGCATCCTTAACAGTTTTAGGAATAGAAACAGAGTCTAGAGAGTTAATTAAGTCTCTAGACAAAGGAGATAAATGATCATATAAAAGAAAATTAGCAATCGGATAATTGGACTTAGGAAGAGTGTATTGGCGTTTACCTTTACAAAGAGCAATAATCAGGGTCATTTGGTGAAGGATCCGATAACGAAGGAGTTGGTACATGACATGTATCATTGGGAGCTTGTCTCTTAGAATACACCTGAATAACTAGTGGTCTTGTTGGAGCAAGATGAACATTGTTGTTCATCTGCTCCACAGGTGGTTCCTCTTCACTTGAATGATCTTCAGACTAACTGGTAGAATTATTTGGAGAGGTGATATCATAGAGTAGCCATTCTTCGTCCTTCCCTTGACTTGGGATTCTGTTGAAGAAGGGTTGTTTCTCTGAGAAGACCACATCAGTTGAGACCAAGTATCTATTAAGATCTGGAGAGTAGCATCGATAACCTTATTGAAGATGAGAGTAACCCAAGAATACACACTTAAATGCTTTAGGATCAAGCTTAGTGACATGGGGCCTAACATCTCGAACATAACATGTGCTTCCGAACACCCGAGGTTCCACTGGCTTGTTAGAAACAAGATATTGTAGGGAGTTTCCCTGTCAAGAACTGTAAATGGCATTCAATTAATTAAGAAACTTGCTATCAACACAGCAGTATCCCAAAATCACTTAGGAATTTTCATCTGGAACATCATGGCACGAGCCGTCTCAAGCAAATGCCTATTCTTTCTCTCAGCTACCCCATTTTGGGCAGGTGTATGACACATGAAGTCTGATAAAGGATCCTTTGTTCGGTCAAGTAGTTCTAAAAAAATTCTGACATATATTCTTTAGCATTATCACTCCGTAATATATGGACTGAAACATTAAACTGAGTTTTAACCTCAGTATGAAAGACAGAAAAATGAGAAAACAACTCAGAAGCAATTCTTCATAAAAGAAATTCACGTCATTCGAGAAAAATCATCCATAAAACTGACAAAATATCTAAAACTAGTTTTAGACAAGATAGGACTCAATCCCCAAATATTTAAATGAACTAACTCAAAAGCGAAATCAGTTCTTTTATTAACTATAGGACTTAATGAACTACGATGATGTTTTGCAAAATAGCAAGACTTGCATTCTACTGTTGACACAACATGAAACTGGGGATACAACTCTTGAAGATGGGTAGAGAATGGTGTCCCAATCGACAATGTGCATCAATTGGAGATATGACACTAGAACAAGCAACTGGCCGAGGTTCCCAAGCATCAAGAATGTAGAGACCACCAAATACATGTCCTTTACCAATTGTCTACTTCGTCATAAGATCTTATAAAGGACAATGATCAGGAAAGAATGAGATACAATAATTCAAATCCTTGGTAAGTCTACTCACTGAGATCAATTTAAAGGTAAGGCTAGGTAAACTCAAAACAGACGACAAAGTGATAGAAGAAGTAGGTTTAACAATCCCTGAGCCGTCAATATTATAAGTGGATCCATCTGCTATGGTGACAAGAGAGTTGGATTTATGTGGCTTGAAACTAGAGAAGGTATTGAGACTATCTGTCATATGATTTGTGGCTCCAGAATCAATGACCCAGTTGTTTGAGGAAGAGTAAGACAGGTTTTACCTTGCTCAGCAAGAGCAGTGACTGAAGCAGACTCCTTCACGAAGGCATGATATTTAGTGCATTCATCAAATGAAATGATAATGCCTTTCTCAAATGATGAACTAGAAGTTGCCACAACATTAGCAGCCTGCATCCTTTGATTGCGGTTCTATAGTTTCTTACAGTTCTGCTTTGTATGGCCTGGTTCCTTGCAATAGTAGCACTTAATTTTACTACTCTTCCAATTGGTCGTGATCCCTCCTTTGATTGCCTTCTTATCGTTATCACCTCCTCCTTTGGCAAGAAGAACATTAGTTTGTTGAGTTGATGAGGTATTCTCTATATGTAGGACCCTGCTAAAAACCTCCTGGAGGGAGGTGATTTCTGAACTGGTAAGAATCTGGGATTTGGCAGTCTCAAACTCTTATGGAAGACTAGCCAAGACATTCATGATAGTCATTTGTTCTCTTTGAGTTTCCTGCACTTTGATGTCAGTACTAAATGTCAAGAGTACATTCAGTTCTTCATATATTTTCTTGAATTCCATTAAGTAAGTGGTAAGCGTTTTACCCTCTTTGTCAGCACGATAAAATGATTTGCATATATCATATATACAAGACACATTCCCTTTGCTAGAATAGAGAAAATCTAAATAGTCCGTCAAGTCTTTAACAAACTCACAATGGTTAATTAGACCAATTACCTCACTATCAATGGAGTTTGTAATCTGTAAGAATAAACGTGCATCATCTCTAAGCCATGCTTGTTTAGTTCTATCCATGGGAGGTTCTTTGGTCAAATGACCATCCTTCTCAACACTCCGTAGGTAGATTCTGATAGTTTTACTCCACTCCAGATAGTTAGATCCAATCAATTTGTGGTCAGTAATTTTTGATATAGCCGGAACTAATGCAGTAGCATGAGGTTTAGTTTATGCCATTTCTAGAGAAAAAGCAAGGAGAAAATGGATCTGGGGAAAGTGAAACAGAGAACATAGGTCAGACAGAGAACACAGGCATGTACAAAGGAGACCAGAAATCCAAATGATCTCATTCGACCAAACTAACATTAGGAATATGCCAACATTGAAGAGGCGATGCCGGGAACACTAAGCCACGCCACAAACGTCATCACATGCGCCAGCGCATGAGAAATTCGACAAAGCTTCAGATGGCACATAAGCCTCTCGCCGTGAATGGCCATAGGTCTTTGGGGATAGACCGAACTTGGCGAGCCACTTGTCCCTGGATTGGCGGTGAGAAATAATGGGTCACTTTCCCAAGTGACCAAGTGACTCGCACACTGACCATGCACACCGCGAATTAGACCTAAGCCAGAAATGGCTCTGATACCATGTAACAATACAAGAAAAGATTGTAAAGTTTTCTTATATTATACCAATAGGCAATGGGGTTATATATACATGGTCCATAGACATAATCATAGTCCATAGACATAATCCCTACAATTATGCAATCCCTTTAATCATGTTGTCCTAATCATCCCATCCCTTTAATCATGCTATCCTAATCATCCCACCTTAATCATGTTGTCAATGTTGGCCTACATAGGTTAACTATACAATATCATTAACAATTATGAAATTTGAGATATCCTATGGAAATTTTATGATAAGTGTGATACATGTGTATGAAACATTTTGCCCCTCACTTATATAAACCCTCACATCCCACACTTAACATTTTTACACTTTCATTCTCCCTCTCATACTTCCAATTCCCTTTCCCACCCTAAATACTCTCCATCTCCAGCCCTTCAAGCTTGTTTCCAACAAACCCTTGAACTCCAATGACCTTCCTCCATGCCAGAAAATGAAGATTGAAGGTAGAGACTCTTTCCCCTCTTCCTTGAATTTTTGCACACAAAAACCCTAGGTCAAAGAAATGGCAATATCTTGAGTAAACCTTGTGGATTGGGTGTGGTTTGCTACCTTTATGATCCCCCCCTTAGTGGGATAAAGGTTTGTTGTTGTTGTTGTTCAAGCTTGATTATGGTGATAATTGATTGAAATATAGGAAAATCTACACAAACACTAACTATAAGAAAATTGGGAATTTGGGTGGAATGATGAAATTGGAGTTGTGCGGTTTATATTTG
Organism: Biancaea sappan; assembly: GCA_037074585.1. Classification (NCBI taxonomy): domain Eukaryota; kingdom Viridiplantae; phylum Streptophyta; class Magnoliopsida; order Fabales; family Fabaceae; genus Biancaea; species Biancaea sappan. Next base: position 69,314,459 of record CM073490.1, read on the forward strand.
ATGTTTGTGCAAGTGTTGCAATGTTTTTTGAGGTTGTCAGAGCATTTCTGAAGCATCATTTTGGTCTTTAAGTGCATAGAGAGTATTGAGGCTTTGAGTTGGGGGAAAATTTGAGAGGAAATCACGCACATAAGGGTGCTCTCGGACCCCCTAATGCCGAAGGAACCCAGGAGCTTGAGAGCTCCCAAGATGGGCGCCCCAGGCACCACATATGGCTCCCTAGGCACTATGTGTGTTAAGACTGAACCAGCTTATGTTATTCGAACATATCTTGAGCTACAAAAATTCAAATATTATAACATTCTAGTCAAACACCACCCTAAGATTGAAGAGGATAAGAATCTAGGGAGTTAATATGTAAAGAAACCCTTAAGAAGTAAGGTAACATGATTAAAGAAGTAAAATAGTAAGAAAAACATAATTTAGCACTGAAAAGTCGACTATTGGGTGCAAACAGTCACCCAACAGTCGACTGTTTGAGGTAAGTAGTCGACTGGCTAGTCCAAAACCTTGAAAAATTCCTAGGTTGAGAGTAAGCAGTCGACTACTTGAGGCAACTAATCGACTTTTGACCCTGGTACAAGTCTGAGGTGACAAACAACTGCAATTTAAATGGTGGCAATTGACCAAATTACCCCTAGGTGTAGAAATAGACATAAAAGACCCCAAGGGCATGGAAAGGTAATTTTAATGAGATTTAGGCGTGTGTACATAAGGGAAAAGATGAGAGAAAACAATAGCATCAAAAATTGAGCAAAGTCTGGCAGTGAGAGAAAGAGAGACTGAGAGAATGAGCTACCAACCAAGGAATTAGGTGAGGACTAATATTTCTAGCTACAAAGAGTTCACAGAGGAATTAGGTGAGAGCTAATATTTCTAGCTACAAAGAGTTCACAGGTAAGCTAGAGTCAAGAATTAATCCATAAACTCTTTCTATGATTAAAACTAATATGGTTGAGTTTGTCAAGGTTAGAGGAAGGAAACCAGAAAGGAAGCTAGAGAGGGAGTTAGCAAGAGTAGGAAACCAGAAGAGAGGATAGAACTTGACATTAAGCTTGAATTTCAGAGAGGTAACTAGCTTTTCTATAAAAACATGTTTCTTGAAAATATTTATTTGAAAATGTTTATTTTGTGTTATATATTGCTTTGAGATGCGTGTTCATGGTATGTTTGGTTGTTTAAGTACTTAACTGTGATAAAAGATAGTAGATAGCTGCCTTAGGGGACCCTAGGATGGCGATATGTAATGGCCAATTGAGTCTTCACTATTAAGTAACGAAAGGGTAGAAAGATATAAATATGGGGACGGTGATACGTAATGTCCATATAACTGGGGACTGCAAGATGTAATGCCAGCAAGAACAGAGAAACTTTACGTATATGAACTGCGATATTATTGATGTTTGAAACATGTTTTTATGCCGAAAATGGTATTCTTACTATATTACATGATGCTAGTTACTATGATTATGTTTTATCATTGTTTTCTTGAAAAACGAACCATTTTCAGGGACATACCAAGCTGAAGAGAATTTGAGAAGAAATTGAGACTGTGTGACCTCTTCATGAGTGTTAGATGATTTTGTTTTAGTTCATATGTTATTGTACACATTATTATGACAGTGGTTGTACTATAAGGGATGTGAATATGTAAGTTGAAAGCTAAGAGCATGTTTGGTTTGAGTATTTTTTTGTTTTCATTTTTACTGAAAACAGAAAATGAGTTTGAAAATATGTTTGGTTGAGTTTAATGAAAGTGTTTTCTTGAAAACATTTCTTAAAATAGGCCCAAATCTGAAAACAGCAAAAAGATATTTTTAATATTTCAAGAAATAAACACTGAAAATGAAAATAGGAAATCTTTTCCCAAATCAAACAAACCCTAATATAGTGACTTGGGAGCCTATTTTGATGTAAGAGCAAATGTCTTCCAAGGTTGTTTTGTATCATATATTTGTTTAATGATGCTCAAATGACAGATTATAATAGATGTTCTTCTTATAAATAAATCATGGTAACTCAAGTGGTATTTGACACTTAAAACAGGGGTGAAGTGTGGTAAATAGCAAAGGAAAGGAGCCAGCAACTGACCTACACAAGCTACCAGTCGATGCCAGCACAATCCTAAAGAGAAAATAGTTTGACAAAGACCAATCAGTCAACTGGTACCTTGAACTAGTTGACTAATCAACCTCTGGATAGCTTAGCCAACTCTAGACAGAAAGCTAGTCAACCGGCTACAGTATAGAAATCGATCATTCGGCCTCTGTCCAGAAACTTGTTTTGTACAAAACATGCTGCTATTTCTCCACAAAGCCCCCTACCCATAGTTCATAATTATGTCAAATAATATCCTAAAGAATGGAAACAAGTGAGACTAAGCCTAACCACTGCAAATTTGGTTGCAAGATTTACCTTTTTCACTAAAAATCAGTAAGTTATACTTAGCAAGACTGTCAGAATAAAGAATGATCATATAATTGGAATCAGATTTTAGAAAAATGAAGGGGTTTGAGTAGTCTCCATAAATTGGGTGGTTTTGGATTTTCTGTAACTGTTCTTCTCAGATTTTCTGTCATTTTGCAGTTATAATTGGGTGGTTTTGGATTTTCTGTGTTATTTTCGGATTTTCTGTCATTTGGCAGTTATTAGGCAGTTCTTTAATTAATTTTTATTATTTTTATGTGTTTCATTCAAGTTGGCAGTTTTGGATATCATTCTCTTCCAACTTTCATGTCTTCTGGAGAAGTTTCTACTGTGTTTCCTGAAAGTCAGGGTTATGCCTCTTATATGTCTTTTTTGAAAATTTGAAATAATGGAAATCAGCAAAGGTTAATTCATCTGTCTGAGCACATTTCTCAGGATATAGCAGGTACACTCTAATGAACCAGCACCATAGGTAGAAGAAAGAAAACCACCATTCAGTCCCATAACCCACAGCAAGCCAGATCTAAGATTGGAGCATCTTGTCCCATTACCAGATCCACTACAAGGGGAGGTAACACACCCAATTGGCTACATCCCCTATTAACCGCTGTGGAAGTTCAACCAAGGTCCAGCTGAATCTAAATGTTTCAACCAGCCTTTCTGGCCCAAGCAATGCTACAACAAAATTCTGAGCCTAGAAGCTGGGATGGCTCAACAATGTGACATTTTAGCCAGCGATGTTCTAGATACTACAAACACATAGAATTTGTCCTATGTAACTGCAATAAGCAATCCCAAAACAACATTTGAGTCCTATGGGGTATGAGTGGATTCCATGGAGTGGTCATTTAACTACAAGCTCATCCCAGCTAAAAGCAAGCACTCTTTAAATCTTAACCTTGCAAAGACTTGTTGTAAGCTGAAACTTTATTCCTAACCAGGAGGCATAAAATCTAAGTTTAAAACATAAATCTCAAGTCATCGCATAATACATAGATGTTTAGGTATACAAGGAAAAAAAGCCTACAATCCTTTTTTATCATCACAAGGAAAAGAGAAGACAGCTAAAGTTATATAGTATACTTAAACCAGCACCTTATGAACATCTTAAATGAAGTTTGTCAGTAGTTTATACGCAAGAATGATTTCCTATTATGTTTATAGACAATGCAAAATCCATTAAAAGCAAGAGCTATCATATAACTGAAATGCTTCTGCTTCAAATGGAGTAATGGGAGAAAAAGACAAATAGTCGAGCAGCAGGCAAACGCACCTGTATACCCATATCCTGATACCAGCAGTAATGAGTTCTTGGTATATAGGAAGCATAGATAATGGAGAATCCGCCCAATAGTTCCCAACAATATCACTGGTAAATGTATCACTTTGTCAAAATTCTAACAGAACAGGTCAAAGTGACATCTCAACTAGTGCTTATAAACCATATACCTGCATGACTTCCATGAATATGGAATCCCAGTTATATTTGCATGGAGTGCCTTCTGAACTTCAGGATGATTGAAGTACAAGTCAGCATACCTCTCAATACAGGGATCATATGCACGAGACATCCATGGCTGAGTTTGGAGGTCACAGGTTACAGGTAAAACAAAATAAGGGGAAAAAAAAAAAATCAACCAAATGGACTTAGAAGGAGTGAACAAAATCGCAACAACTAATAATATTATATCTGAACAGGTTTAATGGAAAGTTCAAAATACAATCCATGCATGTTGGCACTTACAAAGTACATTGGCAAGCAATGTCCAATCAAGCAAACCTTAAGATATTGCCCCAAGGGGTAAGGAGGGCGTATGTTAGTCTACCACAAATAATGGCCTCTACGATATATTTTACATAATAATATTTAACCAGTAAAAAAAATGACTCTAAATTAGAGATTGAGAAACTTGCACTAACATATTCATTCAACAGTTTTTGAATGCTAAAATGATAAAGTCAGCTAAGCCAGAATTACATGACAAAGTAGAACATTTCATAACATTAAAAAGGGCAAACCTGGTGCTACAAAGCTCCCGCTATGCGCGGGGTCCAGGGAGGGGCCGGATCCACTTTGTGGATCTAATGTAGGCAGCCTTACCTTGCAATTTTTGCAAGAGGCTGATTACACGGCTCGAACCTGTGACCTCCAAGTCACATGGCAGCAACCTTACCGTTGCGCCGAGGCTCGCCCTCAGAACATTTCATAACATTCTAATGTAAAAATCTTTTCACCTCCTATTTTTTTCAATTTTTCTTTTATTCCATTCTATTGGGGGTGGGTGTGCATGTCTGAGGTTACTGGAATAGTAAGTTCCCACTCTTAAACTGTCACAAATCCTCTATAATATAATGAAGTACCACTACACATAAAATATGGATGCCAAGAAACAGGCCTGTAAAACAAATGCCATTTGAAGATGATAGCATAATGAAGAGGCCACTAACTTAAACAAAAGCAAATCAACTTGGTAGCCAGTCAATGAAAAATGACTGAATCATCCAAAATAAACTTTAGTAGACACGTTCTTCTCAAAATTAGCAAAAAGTTATTTAAAAAAACAAAAAAAAAGGTTCTCCCTGTTTGCATTCAGGTAGGAACCAGTACATCGTGGACTTTAAGGAAAGCAAAATGCATCTTTAATCTAGAAGGTTTAGCAGGTTCTCTCAGGTGTAGCCTCCTCAAAAGAATCCACACATTTAAGAATTCCTGCAAACTATAAGTAACAAAAGATAGCCCAATATTTCTATAATATTTCCATTATTTTTTAGTTTCAGAGATTCTAAGATTTCCGCATTGAGAAACTATTTAATCACCAAAATAATTCTAGGGGCAAGACAGAAACCAGATGCCAGTTTTATGATTGCAATTTTCATGTAATACACACAATTGTGTCAAGGACCTGTGTCTAGCTGTATTTTTCATGCCTAGAAGTCAAATTGAATACGTTGATTAAAGGGCTTACATAGCGACCCCTCAAGCTGTGCCTCAGTGATGCCATATTATTGCATGGCTGTGTATAAATGCTATATGGATCAATGTTTCCCTGCTCCACAACTGCAACTCTAAGAGCTTGCATGCATTGTACTGTAGGATGCTGGGAGGATCCAGACTTACAGGCAAGTCGCAGCATCTTATATGTGGAATCTGAAATCAAACCATGGGTCCACCAGTACTCAAATGTTCCAACATAGTCATAGTAATCGTCAGTTACAGCATTTCCGACCTGATAGAGATCAGTGAAAAATCACAACCATCAGATGATTACAGAACGAAATAATGGTCTCTAAAAGGTTTTTTTTTTTCAAAAAAAAAGTATTTTTGTAATATGAATCTAACAAACTCACCATGAATCCCTTAAAATTTATAACTGGATTCTTGATTCCCCTGTTTTTCTGGTAAACAATCTGAGCCAACTGTGGAACATAGTGACCTGAAATGATTTTTAATGAATCCACTGATCACCATCACATAAAAGCAAAGCATTGAATCAATAATTCTTGAACAAGTACCTGCATAACTTTCTCCAGCAATGTGGAAGTCTCTATGTTTATACTGAGGAAATCTTTCAAACCAATTAACAAGAAATGTATATGCATCTTCAGCTGCAAAGTCACAAAAATCAGATCCTAAAATGTCAAAATAAAAAGATATTCTGACTAAGACAGACAGAACGTGTTGAATCATTGAACCCTTAACGAGTGCTAATATTAGAATCCTGCAACTATATTACATTACCTGTTCTTCGGTCACCCATTGTGTACAGATCTGATGTTTTATTCGTATATGAAAAACCAACACCAGCAGGAGAATCAAGGAACAGTATATTTGCCACTGCAATATCCAGAATTCAATAAACACAAAGATGTATTCCAGCAAAAACAAACTGCTGGGACTAAGAATAATTTCACTCACACTTGTTCCAAGCAAAAGGATTCAAGTAAAGGGACTTCCCATCAGGCCTAATGCGAAAAGGGCCTATTTCTTCAGACGCCCCATAAGCAATAGAGGAGCATCCAGGACCACCATTAAGCCATAGCACAAGTGGCCTTGACCTTGGAATACGACTCGCCGGTGCCTCAGTAAACCAGTAAAACAATGCCCTCCCTGACTCTTCATTCACTGTCACATAGCCTGAGTACTGAGCAAAATCCACATTCTTTGGTTGTCCTGGTAGCTCAGCGATTCTATCTCTCTTCTGATCTCCAATGGGGGAAGCAGCACAGACTCCCGCGAGAATGGACAAAAGCAAATGGAAAAAGAGCTGAGAATAATAACCCATGATTAAATCAATCCGAAATTTAATGAAGGCAAGGAAAACCCAGAAACAATATAGTAAAAGAATTTCTGGATTTTCTAGCCTTTTTACTGCTTACTTCAAAACCATAAAAGCAAAAGCAGTGAAGAACAATAACAATGTAATTTATGAAAGCACTACAAAGAACAAACCCAGCAACGCCAATCCCAAAACAGTCCCAGATTTCCCAGAAACGATATGAATTCTAATGCCAGAGATTTGAAGCAAGTGGCAATTGGCAAATTAACCCTAACGAAGTGAACAAACCCAAATGTGAACACGATTGAGTCACAGGGATAAGAAACAGGTCTCAGAGGTTTCGTAGAAAGCAAGAAGAGGCTACGAGAAACGGAAATAGAGGCAGAGTGATGTGAGACTTCGATGAAAGGATTGGCATTTACAATAACACAATCCTAATGATTGTGATTAGTTGAAATGAGTTGTAGCAATTGAAGGCCCTGCACTTATATGCATTTGTTTGATGGTCAACTTACTGATTAAAAGCTTTTGAATATTCTTGTGCGTTCTTGCTTGCGTATGCTTCCATCGTAAAATTGACTGGGCGTTTACTGTTACAACAAGGCGTTCAATCTTTGAGACTATGACACATTTTATTACTCTTTTAACATTTAAAGATAGAAAGCAACCTTCCATAAATAAGTCAAGATGTATGTAAAACGTTGTCAACCTTTTCTTCAGTCTCTAAAAGAACCAATTAATTAATCTTTTTAATTTCGATAGAAGGCTGGAAATTTTGTTTTATCTGCAATCTCTCACATGCATTATGTAGAGGGAAAGCTTAAACCGCACTAATTTATATCTTTATTATAAATTTTCTAATTAAAACATATCAAATGTATTAAAATAAAAAAGTTTTAGTCTTCAAAAAATATTTTTATAATTAGTCTTTCAAAAAATATTTTATACATATTTTATTTTTAATTAAAAAATTTATAATAAAAATATAAACAATTAGATATAAGTCTTGTCTTTGGATAGAAGGAATGGGTTGAATAATCAATGATATTCAATTTCTACAATTATTTTTTATAATTAAACAGCTGCAATAAAATTTCAATTGTTTATACAGAAAAGCTTAAGTGAGATAGTTTGAATTAACATAAATCAACTGCAATAGTTTTGAGAAGTGGTGTAAATAAAATTGCGTAAATAGCAAAATCTTAAAATATTAAGAGGACAAATAGATATGATTTAAGTAATTTCGGATGAACGAAGAATCAATAGTGGGAAAGCATATTTTGTGTAATGTCAACCCAAATAATTAAGATTAATAGAAAAACATAAATACAAAAAACTTAAACTATGAATCTCTTATTTGTTCATTTTAATAAATAATAAGAACATAATACAAAAAGTAAGAGCATATTTTGATCCGTCATGATCCCAAATAATGAATCAAATGATAGGCTCTTGTAAGAAGATATGAGAAACTCTATCTAACCTTTGGTGTGATGGAAATCCCCAAATAAACGCTTAGTTTCTACCAAAAACTTATCTTTTGATATAATTCAAAGAACCAATGTTTAGTTTATCATGCTTATAGGTCAATCAATGGATTGATCCCTTTATAATAATTCTTTATTACTGTTATTATTTAGAGTCGGGTATCTACAAACATTATTTACACTAACACCCTAGATTAATTTATAGAATATATCAAATATGTTTTTCAACATAAAATATAAAAAGATTTTATTACTGACATAATTAAATATAACACCTAATATATTTGCCTCAAAATATGCATAAATATACAATATTAATATGTCAGTTTATTCAAAAAAATTGTCACCACTAAACATTATTTACAAAATAAATAATATAATAATATATATAAAATAAATAATATTAACATAAATTAATATATATATATATATATATATATATATATATTGGACAAAATAAATTAATATCTATTAAATATTCTTCCCGATACCAATCAAGTGTCGGTAAGCAAAAGACGGGCAAGTGATATTTTATTTATTTATTTATACTCCTAAAGAACAGCAGTTTACGGGGAAAGGAAACATTTGATTATACTCATTATCGCTACTAAGTAAATGATTGCTGATGCACCGTCCAAACATCCTAAATAATTTGCCTTATATTTCGTAGTCACCTCAACTTACCTGTGGGATTGTGCCATTCAAACTCAAGCTCTGTAAGTTTAGGAGTGATGAACAGGGCTAAGTTAGGACTTATAATTCATGGCCTAAAATTTTGGCTTGGCTTGGCTTGGCTTAGTCCATCAAAAGTCATGAGCAAGGTTGAGTCAATTTATTTTTTTTTAAAAAATATATTTTTAGTTATTTTACATTATAAAAACTAAATATTAATATTATTAAATTTTAAAAAATTAAATTAAATTCTTAAAACAATATATTAAGCCTTAAAATATATTAAATTTTATTTTTTTAAATATATTATAAATTATTTTAAATGAAAAAAATTAGGTATTGAAATAATAAAATTTCAAAAAGTTAGATTAAATTTTTTTAAAAAACAGACTAAAGCTTAAAAAAATAAAAATATATATATAACATACACACACACGTATAAGGTCAGCTTACCTAAGTTTCAAAATTTTTGGTGAGTTGAGTTGAAAGTTTTTTTTTTTAAAATAAACTATTAAATAATTGGCTTATTATACCTGATTTGTAAGATTGAAGTGAGCTAATCTATTGAGGTAAGCTCAATAATTTTGACATTCCTACCTATAATAGTTTAAATATAGGTTTGATCGTTATTGATATTGTTGTAATAGTAGTAGTAGATGTTATTATTATTATTATTATTATTATTATTATTATTATGAACCATAAAATAGGGTTAACATTTGTCATATTGTTATTATGGTACTCCTAAAATAATTATAATAATGACATGATTTAATGTCAACAATTCTTTTGTTCAATATCAAGATATAAATAGAATTTTATTTTTTTAAAAAATGTCATTTATATTTGAAGCTTTCATCTTTAACATTTCCCTGTAATGATTATAATCATTGTAATGGTTATAATAATCAACATCAATTGTTATGATCTAAATTTAGGCATGTGATCAGTGCAGATGGTGCTTAAATTTACATTGTCGCAAGCCTAATTTTTTCTTAAACATATTACTTTTCATTAACTCAATTATTCTTGTGAATAAAAGCAAATTAAATTTGCTAACATGGGTGAATATAAAATCATCTTTCCTTGCATTATCATACATAAATGTATAAATATTGCAATCTTGCAAAATCAAATACACATTTCTCAATTATCAACTACACTTATTAGTGTTTTTCCCATACAACATACACTCAACATTTTAATACAAAATAGCATAACTTACCCGATTACAAAGCTTCTAAGACTATAGAAATAACATAAATAAACTATTACCATACCCTAAACAAATGGGAGGTATCTTCGGCACGCATATCCTCGAACGGGAGGGTCTTCTTCACCTGAAACTATGAGGTGATAAGTCCGGACCACTAATTTACCAAAATTAGCCATACCTACCACATATATACAACTATGCATGCCTAAAATATATATATATATATATATATATATATATATATATATATATATATATATATATATATATATATATATATATATGATGCATGAACATGCGAGTACTCATGTAATACTCCTAGTATTACTATGTTGTCAGAAAGTGAAAGTTTGGGGGAACGGAAAATTTTTCATGAATAAGATGAGCATTCAAGGGGAATTTGAGAATTTTTCCATAGGAACTATAGCCCGTATTTGTTGTTTTAACATTTTGTTGCTTGATTGTTCATATCGTTTCTCGTTGCCTTAAGGGTATAAGTGATCCGATTACCAGATGTATTAGGTTGATTATTTTAGTGTGATGCATTGGAATAAGCAAGGGACTAATACAAAAAGGAAAGTGTGGTAGGATGGCCTAGTCAAGGATGCCTAATATGATAATGAGGTGCAAGTGATACTTGATTGAGAATAAGTTATGCCATAAATAAATTAGATAAGAACCTTATTACATAATGTGATGTAGTAAATGAAATAGAGTAGGTTAAATAAAAAAAAAATTAGGCATATGAATGTAGAAAAAATAAATAAATGAGATAGTGTTGGCTAAACAAATCAAATAAATAATATTAGAGGTAATTAATGTAAAAAGGGGAGGCATTAGATAAGAAGGAAAACAATGAGAATTGATTAAAAGAATTATCAATAAAAGAGGCGTGTAATTAGGAAAGGTAAAACAAATAAGGATTAAATGAGGAGTGTTACTATAGGATTAGAAAACAAATAATAAAATAAGTAAGGTATTATTATAGGATAAAAAAGGAAAACTAATAAAATAGGTATTAAAATAGTAGTAAAAAATGAATAAAGGAATAATAATAATAATAAAATGAATAAACATATAGTAGGATTAGAAAGAAAATAAAATAAATGGATTAGAATAAGTGTTTTCATGACTTGATCGGACCAGTCGAACCGAGAACCTATGATAGGTCCGGTCCAGTTGACCCCTACAAATCAGAGAGCATTTGAACTAGCTAAAATCCAGTTGAACCGGCTTTAAACTGGTTGAACCGGTCAAACAGGCCAGGTCAAAGGTCTGACCGGTTCTTTTTTTTGGATTCATGCCAGGGCGATTAACTATGGAAGCTATTTATCTGCTAAGAGGGTTGATGGAAAGGTATCGGAGCAAACAAAAAGACTTGCATATAGTATTTATTGATTTGGAAAAAGCTTATGATCGAGTACTAAGAGAGGTGCTCTGGAAAGCCTTGGAACAGAAAGGTGTACGGGTTGCGTATATTAGAGTTATAAAATATATGTATGAGGGGGCTACAACTAGTGTGAGAACGTCTGGAAGGGAGACTAGAGACTTCCCTATTAATATTGGCCTACATCAGGGATCATCGTTGAGCCCTTATTTGTTTGATTTGGTTTTAGATGTTCTGACAAAACATATTCAAGAAGAAATTCCTAAATGCATGCTTTTTGCTGATGATGTTGTTCTCATAGTAGAGTCAAGGGAAGAGATTAATGTTAAACATGAGTTATAGAGAGCTACTTTGGAATCGAAGGGTTTTCGTCTGAGCAGGAGTAAGACATAGTATATGCATTGTAAGTTTAACAAGCGACAAGCTAGAAACGAGTTGGAAGTTAAAATTATAGATAATGTTGTATCACAAGTGTCAAAGTTTAGGTATCTATGATCTGTTATACAAGATGACGGTGAAATTATTAGTGATGTGACACATATGATACAAGTTGGGTGGTTAAAGTGGAGAATGACATCAGGAGTTGTTTGTGATCGGAAAGTACCAAATAAGCTCAAAGGAAAGTTTTATCGTACTATTATAAGACCTGCGATTTTATATGGGAGCGAATGTTAGGCGATGAAAGGACAACAAGAGCATAAAATTGGAGTAGCGGAGATGAGGATGTTGCGTTGGATGTGTGGTCATACAAGAAAAGATATGATCCGTAATAATCATATACGAGGGAGAATTGGAGTAGCACCTATTGCGGAAAAAATGACTGAAAATCATTTAAGGTGGTTTGGACATGTTCAAAGAAGACCATTAGAAGCGCCAGTAAGGAGAGTTGAGCAGATGGTTTGGAGCCCTATGGAAAAAGGTCGAGGAAGACCAATAAGGACATTTAAAGATGTTATTGAGAGGGATCTTCTGGTAAATGAGATCCCTAAAGAGTTAGTCATTGATAGAGCTCAATGGCGTTGGACGATCCATGTAGCCGACCCCACCTAGTGGGATAAGGCTGTTGTTGTTGTTGTTGTTGCTTTTTTATTTTATATTTAGGTATTGAAGAAATTGAAGACCAACCAATTATGGTGTCACTTGATGAAGTAATGATAGATAAATAATAATTTTTTTTGGTTAGTTGGTTTATTTTTGTTGTTACTTATAAACATTTATTTGAGTATGTTATCTTGTCAAAATACTTTTTTGTATAATTGAATATTAAATATTGTTTTTAATTACTTTTTCATTTTCATGTATATGAATTATGATATGTTGATATGTAATTATATAGTAATTTTACTATTTTTAAGTATATATTTTATTTTTTTATTTACTATCGATTCGATTGCGATCCCATTATTAACCATTGAATCGATGCCTCATTCAGTTCAATGACTGTTCCATTATGAAAACTTTGATTAGAATCCTACAAAGTAGGCATGATATCATATTAAATAATATAAGTAATGTAATTTATGATATAAAAAGTAAATGAAAAGGGAATAAATAAAAGCCTAATAATAATAAAATAACCACACAATAAATAAAATACATAAAAAGAAGAGTCCTAATGCTACACTTAACTAAGGGTGGACATGGGATTGGGTCAGGGAAAATTTTCAACCCAAACTAACCAAATTTGATCGGGTTGGGTCGAGTTGCTAAATTTTTAAGGGTAAAAACTTGAACCAACCCAACCTGCTTTTTTTCCCCCCTTTTCTTCTACTTCTTCTTCTTCTTCTTCTATCTCTCTTTTTCTTTCTTTCTTTCTTTCTTTCTTTTTCCACAAACAAGACACACAACATATAAAGGGCAAATAAATCAACCAAGGCACGCATTATCCTTCATATCATCCAACAAGATAACAATAACCAACAGTAGGCTGTACCGCCGTAGGCAAATTAATTTAATCTGAGATCCAACATTATACAATCCAAATTCCAATAAGTACATAGCACATAAATATTTATTTATAAATGATGAGTATAACAAAAAATCCTAAGTGGCTAAGTCCTTAAAAAATCCTTTTAAAAAATATTTATATATCTATCGGGTTAGCGGGTTGAAAAAATTAGACCTAACCTAACTTAAACTTGCAGTTTGGGTCGGGTTGGGTAGGTTAGTACCCACTGCTACACTTAACCTTAATGAAGAAGAGTCCTAACACAACACTTAACCTAAAATTCAAATCAAAGGAATCCTACCTAAAACACCTACACGGCCAAAACCCTAACCATACTCTTTGCGTCTCTCTCTCTCTCTCACTAAACAAAAACCTAGGCATCTCTATTCACTAAACAAAACTAGTCGTTTCTCTTTTAGTATATAAATGTGAGTGTTAAGTGGTTTGGACCTAACCGCCCCTAGATGTAACCAGTGGGCTGATGATCTATGTAGGCTTGGCCTGGTTGTTATTAATTGTGATAGGTCCTATTTGGGGAAATAAGCTCCATTGAGAAAGACCCTAACTTGTGTGATAATCGATGCAAATGTGAAAACTATATTAGTGAAACGTAAAATGTTAGTATATGCTATGCTAACCAATATTAGTGACCAGTCATGCACAAGTCACGAGTGATGATTTGTGCATATGAGGAAGTACATTTGCGATCCAAATTAATGTGTTAAGTGTTCTCTACTCGTCTAACCTATGTATGGAAGTATGTGTGTTACAAAACTTGTATTCATGGCTAATCATGGTCGTGTAGTGCATGAGGCAATGTCAGCCATGTAAGCCGGTATGCACCCATGATGGGCAATACAATTTTAGGAATTTGACACCGATAGAGGATATGAACCCAATAACATCAAGTTGAAAAATTTCAAGAAGTTGAAACTTATGATACGAAGATTTGTATGTAAATGCAACTAGAAGGGGGAGACATAAACGAGATAGGCCCATGACAGTGGGTTTATATATATGTCTTCTTTTACCAATTAGCATAGTGTGGCATAAAGTGCTCACATATATTCCGTGGTAAGCAAGCAATTTAATCATGTTTTCCTATTAAATAGTTAAGCAAAATAAATCAAAGATTTAGTCATCATGCTAGGATTTAAAACTTAACCATGCAAAAAGAAGTTAATAGTCCCCTAAAAGGGAAGTCCCCGAGAGAGGCTCATGTTTTTCGCAATATTATGTATAGAAAAGGAATGTGTAGGGGTTAACAGGTAAATTGAATTTCTTAGGTTGTCAGACCAATTAGAGTGAGACAGTCTGATTGATCTCAAATAGAAACCCCCTTGAGATCAATGATTCATGTACCGATGATGGTTGAACTCTATGTCATGAGATGCAAAGCATCAATTTAATGGAAATAGTAGGAACTAGCACAAAATTTTAGGAAGACTCTTTGTCTATAGTGCTCCTTGGCTATGGAAGAGGGCCAAATGTTCATAGTCATTCTTGAGAATTCCTCGGGAGACACAATTGGGTGTCTCCAATGGTAAGGGTGCGACACTAAAATATTTCTTATGTCTTGAAATAAGGAACAAATGTACTGAGAGATAAATAAGCCTTGGTAAGTAAAGTACAAATGTATTCCAAGAACTAAGATAGCACCTTCGAGATGAGAATTTTATTATTTGTGAAATTTAGGGATCGAATTTCTGTAAGGCAGAAATATTGTAATACCTTAGGTATTATTGTGTGGTTAAAGTTGCACAAATTTGGAGAAGTGAAAATTTTTCATGAATTAAGGAGCTCTGCCTAGAGGAACAAACGATCCTAAAGTTTAATAAGGACTAAGACTTGCCTTAGTCAAGAAATTTCAATAGAAAAGAAAACATAAATAGTGAGTGTAGAAAGAATGCTTAAGGCTAAAGTGAAAAGAAAAGAAAATATGAAATACTCTTGAGAAAAGACTGAATAGGAACCCATAAGAGAGAATGGATCATGTGAGAAAGGAATTATGAGTCTGGTACCTTAAGGATGACAGAATTAAAGTTAAAATGGAATTCAAGACACAGAAAAGGACTAAAGTGAACAAATGAAGGATTTTGTTATTTTAATGAAAATGGGATATGATGATGTGTATTTTATGAAAGTATAATTGGGTACCTGAGTGATGATTAATCTATCTCAATTCCCTTCCAAATCTTAATTAAAATTGTTTCTAAAGGCACCAAATTGCAGAGATAAATGTGTGGGCCCCACATACACTAACTTAAAACACGCACACACTATTCCTCTTCATCCATTCTCTCCATCTTATGCGTCCCTCTTTTCTGTCTAGCATTCGAGTCTCTCTTCAGTACCATTCACAGCCAGTTGAAAGAGGAAGGAAAATAAAGGAAGCTTAGAAGACTTGGTGAATGAATGTTCATCATTATCATCATCATCTTTTTCATTTTCCTTTCTTTCAAGAAGAAAACCCTAGGTTAGCAAATTTAAGAAAAATTGTGTATAATGTTGCCATTGATCAATTGATGTGGTTTTGTTGTTCTAAAGTGTTAGTAAATGGAAATCATTGCTAATTATAGTTGAATCATGGGAAGAAAAGATGAGATTGTTGAAAGTATGAAATTCGATTACATTCTTGAAATCTTTCCTCTTGATGTTGCTTTAAAGATTCTAAGTTTTGGGGCTGTATATTGTATTTTCAACTCACCTAAAAGCCCTCAAGATGAACCCATGATGTGTTCGAACCTTTGGAAGTAGGATTGGCCTTGGATGGAGCCATTTTTGAGCTCTATCCATGGCTATCCAGACCTCGGTGCCTGGGTAGCTAAAAGGGCCACATATGCAAGGGATGGCCTAGGCACTATCTTGGCAATAATACCATCTTTGTGGAGCCACCCCCTGCAACATGCCCCCAAGTGTGATTTTGTGATCCCTTTTCTCATGTCTTCTTAGCCCCTAGGTGTTGGTTGAGGTATTGAAGCTTCTTAGGTCATTTTGGAGCTTGTAAATCCTTCTTTAAAGTGGAGAAGTTGGTAAGAAAGATCAGACAAAGGTGAGGGATAGCTCTACCTTGTTTGTTTCCATTTAAATTACTAAGTTGCCTCTAGAATTTGGAAAATAAGAAATTATGAGATAGTGTGTGTTAAGTTTGCAAATGGAACCTTGCATATACATAATATAATCACTTATGTTGCTTGTGACTGATAAGAATTATTTAGTTTTCATTTGTGCAATTTATTTCTACATATGTAATTAGGGATTTGTATGTAAGGAAAAATGGATGGATGGAGTAGACAAGTGTACTTACTTTGTCTAATATAATTAAATGTAAAAGATGTGTGAATGATTCTATTCCAAGAAATTAATTGCCATGGATATGTATTATGCCTTATATAAATGACTTGAACTTATTATATGGTGTGAGGCTTTGTGTTTGTGCTTGTAAATATGCATGTGGCCTTTGGGCAAATAAATAATTTTCCACATTTTTATTTGATTGCCCAAAGGAGTATATTTCCATGTATTTACCTATGATTTATGAGGCTAGGTAATACATGAAGAATCTGTTGCATGCTAAGGGATTGAGGTGTTGTTTAATATTGTGAGTAAACCTTAATAAATAAGAAAACCTCAATTCTTAGCATGTGTGGAAATGTTATATAATAAAAAGGCTCATATGATTACTGTAGCAATCAAAGAGGAATTTCCAAGATGGTTTTGTCATAAAAGGACATATTGATGGGCACATTGTCAAAGGGCACCGTTATGTGAAAAATTCATGGTTCGCCACGTGCAAGGAAATAAGGGCATGAAAACTCTATATATGGCTAATGAGAGCAAGGAGACACTTACGTAATTTGTATCCCATGTGTAGACTTACATAATGGGGGCATGCAAGGCAATAAGGAGAGTATAATGTAATGTAGAAGTGAGAATTGAAGGATAAGGATTGGAGACTTGTGATGATAAATGTGTTGATGTAAATTTGTGAATGCATTGTTATAACCATATGTGTGTATTACAATCATGTAAGATGTATTGTGATGTTGAATGTCCTATTTGTCTTATATGTATGGGCATGTAACAATGTTGAGCATAGTTTAGCATGAATGTGAATTTATGACATTATGATTCCGAATAATGAATTAAAATTGTGTTTTGTTGTTACTTGAGTTTTCTGTGTGATCATTCAATGATGCTCATGTAATTATGTATAAATTATAAGTATTAGCATGCATAGTCGTGTGTATATGTTAGGTAGGGCTTTATTGGGTGAGTCTCGTGGTATGGACTCACCTCTTCACAGTTTTAGGTACGGAGAGCCCTACATCTTGGAGACGTGTACATTCCAAGGACTTCCCTTTTTGTTCGAGATACGGTAACATTCTAGTTAGTTATATTTATATATGTATATATGTAGGAAACTCTAGAAAGACTCTGTAATTGAGGAAGCTATGCTATGCTGTGTAAATTAAACATGTGATATGTTTTATGCATGAGGACTCTTTGCAAATATGTTATGTAATTGTGAGAATGAAATTCTCATATTGGTTATGATTGTAAAAGAAAATGAATTCTTTTGTTGAATACTTGCATGGAAATTTTGAAATATAAATTTGCTTGTATGAAAGAAAATGAACAGTTTAGTTAATGAAAGGTAACTGATAAAAGGGGAAAGTTAGGCTTGTTGTGGTGTAGGTTAAGACATTGTCCGCACCGATCATGTACCCATATGGGGGTCGTGACATTTCCCTCTCTCTTTCTCTCTTAAATACATGAAACCTTAGACGGCCTTTCACCACTTCAACACATAAGGAAACCCTACACGCCCCCTTAACACACACATACACTCAAACACCTAAAGCCTTAGCATATACTAAGAACCCTAGACATCATACTTGATCTAGACCTTAGTGCAATCCTTGTGATATGTATATTTATGAATGATTATGCTGAATTTTCTTTGGACATTTATCTTTTTTATGTGAAATAGTGAATTTGAAGTTTTGTTCATCATGTACTTGCGTGGGCCTTTTTTTTTTTGTATAGATGTGTTGCCTTGGAATTTCAAGGAATACTTTTAGCGTGAGAGAGTCCTTAGAAGGATCAAAATTAATATGTATATAGTATTTCATATTTTGGTGCTAAACGGTGGGGAATACGTCAAAGTGATGAAATTATTTATCTTGGGGCTATGACATTAAGGTGGTGTGAGAGTGGCAATCTAGTGAATTATTTTTTTAAAAAAAGGCTTATAAGTGCCCTCAAGCCTATGGAATACCTAGAGTATCCTAGAGGGGCCAAAGGGAAACAAGGAAGCCTAAATATTAAAAATAAAAAAAGGTGGGGGAAAGATCAATCCTACTATCAGCACTCCAAGACTCAACTTCCCTAAACCTCTCATATGTGTTGCTCCCATGACTCCTTTATCCCACTCCATCACCAAAACTCCATAATTTCTGCTCCCATAAGCTTTCTTTGTGGTTTCCTTGGCAATAAGTCTCTACATTTAGCTTAAGACAGCAAGTTTGAGGTATGTGGGGTTAGGGTTTTAGGTTTCTTGAAGGATTTTCATTTTTGTTTGAACCCTAGCTAAAAACTCCATAGTTTTTGTGTATTTGAGACTCTATTTTGCTCCTGAACTCCCTTCCCCACTAAATATTCAGTTATTGAAGTGTTTTGTAAGACTTTGAAGTGTTTGGGATTTGGGCATTGGACTTTCTCCATTGATACAGAAAGTTATGCGATTTTCCACTTTAAAATCACTAGGATGAATTCATCTTTTTAAATGTTTCTTTGAGGGATTTTATTGTGTTAGTTGGATTGAATTTAATGTGGAAGGTTGGAGCATTAATGCTCAAGAGGTTAGGTGGAATGGGAGGAAGTTTGGGGCTAAATTAGTGTTTTGGTTGTCTGCACTAAATGGGCTATTGGTGTGCCAACGCTGAGAATGAGGTTTTTGGTTCAAAAGGCCAATGCTCAGTGCTAGATAATGAGCTATGAGGGCTAACTAAGCAACATACCCCTCTAAACTCAATTTCTGACTTCTTCTTCTTCCGTTTTACAATGAAACTAATAGGAACTTTCCCCTAAACATGTTGAATCATTCTTCTACAAACTTTATCAAGGGAAAAATTGTAAATTAGTTTGGCACCAAGGTAAATGGTTAGCCTTATGCCAGTATAATTTCGTGAGCACCTATGTTAGTGAATTTTAATTGTACCTCCAAGGCACTTAAGAAGTGATTAGTGAGTACAATTAGCTTGATCTCGAAAGAGTATGATCATAGTACGAATATGATCTAGAAGCCGAGAAAAACATGAGTTAATTTAGAAAATTGTGAGAAGAATACAATTTAGGGAAATTGACCTTGGTAAGTATGAGTAGTGAATATTATAAGAACCTTTGCATGTTATTTGTTAGTGATGAGTCTCTTATACTTTCTCCATGTTTCATGTGGTTAAATGTTATGTGAACTCACTAGAATCCCTATATAGGCCTTGGGCTAGTTGAGTGAAGGAAGTGAAAATGAGAGGCTAGTGGGGGGACATAGAGACCCTTGGTGGTATACCGTAGCTGTTGCATAATATCCTATGGCTCATAGAGACCTTTAGGGTCCAATGAGCCTAAGGTAGTGAGGTTTGTCGACACATAGAGGCCTTGGGCTTGGCGGGTCATTGTTGAGTTCTCAATTTAGTGCCATTTTGATGATAAATACCCTCTCTTTTGATCTCTTTTTTGTTGTCTTGTAATTCTTAACTCATGTTTTGAGTAGTTTAGAATAGTTTTAATTTTCTTTGATCTTTTAATAAATAGAGTGATTTCATGATTCTTTTCTGTGATTTAATGGGTTTATTTGTTATTTTTGGTGTAGGTTGAGTTGGTAAAAAGTTCGTGTTAGAAGATGGAATGCTAGAGCTGAAATTCTGAAGATGCTGAAGTGAATGTTGTCTCCCACAGCTATAGCGGTAGAATCTACCGCTATAGCAATGGATTGCTAAAAAAAGAATTTTGGAGCCTTCTTCTCTGCCAGCCACCGCTATAGCGGTGGAACTTGAAAAACACTTTTTTAAGCTTTTTTCTCTGCCTTCCACCGCTATAGCGGTGGGAATTCACTGCTATAGCTGTGGTTCACAATTTTGCACTGATTTAAACTCGCCAGAACATGTTTTTTAGGGGATTATGAGTTGGAGACAGAGGGGAGGGGCCGATTTTTGCTAGAGGAGAAGGAGGAATCCATTCTCGAACCCGATCAAGCCCGAATTCCATCAACCCAACCTCAGATTCATGGAGTTTTCTCATTCTTTTACTATTTTCTGTAGTTTTAAAGCTATGAGTGGCTGATTTTCTGTTCTAAGGTTACCATGAACCCAATTTCAAATTAGGATTTGTATTTCTCTTGAAACTTGTGATTCTTTTCAATTTAATACATACCTATCATTCATGTTTACTGTACTTGTTATAAAATTGGCCACTTTATGACTTGTTTATTGCTTTCGTCGAACTCGGGAGAGGGAGATGTTGGTAGAATACTGAATGATTAGGGCGAGTGATAGAACTTAGGGGTTTTACTTGTTAACTAATAGGAATATTAATTAATCTTGTTTAATCAAATTAGGTTAACATTAATTCGACTTAAACTCACATAAGGGATTTTGTAGAGTTGAGTAGCTTAATTTAGGTTCGGGAGAATCATTTTAAGCCATTAGAAAACCTAAGATTAATATGTATAATTAATTTGAATCACAAGTGTTAGGGAGAATTAGCAATTCCTACAATGAAAGAGGGGGATTAGTAACTCTAGGCCTTTTATTTGAATTATTTCCATTCGATTCTATTGCAATTTGATTTTACTTTCAATTAGAGCTTTCTTAAATCAAAAATTGGCTTGCTTAACTAATATGATTAAACTTTTGGAATACTTAGCACGTTAGTCCCTGTGGAGACGATAACTCATATTTCATCACTTTATTACTTATACGACTGGTGCACTTGCCAGAACGTTCAATAGTCATGGGGAGTCAATTATGGAGGCTCGGTGAGCTTAAGCTGTTGGGCTAAGCATTCATAGAGGCCTAGGAATCTAATGATTCAATGATTTTCATGGCAAACATGGATATGCTTCAACATGAAAGTTAATATATTATGTGCTAGATCAAGTACCAAAATTGATTTATTTCCTTCAGTTAGGAATTATTATTTTGAGTATGAGAATGTTTATTTCTAAGTTTGTTAACTGCTTGCTGAGATTTTGTTCTCATCTCTCTGATGCTTACCATTTCAGATTCTGTTCCTGAGGAAGAATACCTTCTTGAGGAGTAGAGATGGTTCAACATCCCAACCTTCTTCATGGTTTGGGTTAATGTTTTTTTCATGTAATCCTTTGGGAAGTCTAGAAGTGCTCTATAGTCAGTAGGACACCTAGGGCTTTATGAACATTGTAATGAACTTACAGTACGTTGTAAATTAATCTTTAATGATCATTTTTTTTTGTCTTATGTTTCTCCTCATTCCCTAGTGGTGTTGATGGGTGTGGATAGAAACATGATGAAGTTTAACATGTAACTTGAAATTATTTTACAATGACATGCATGGGTTTATGTTACATGTAGATGCATGAGAGTTATATATGCTTCCAAGTTAGGTTCACGGCCATGGGGTCGCCCATGTGTCATGCTAGTTTCGCTCCCAAATCGAGGCATGACACTAGCCACACTAAGATCTCTAAACCTTAGCCTCCACTCCACTCACACACCACCCTAGAGGGTCCCTGGACCTTTACACCTTCGTGATCTCTGGAGAAATCCTAGTTACTAGTTACTTTCCCGAATGTCAAGAACTCCAAAGTTCAAGGTATGTACTAGCAACTTAAATTGGTCGTAACTCCCTTAATCAAACTCTATTTTTAACAAATTATATATCACTGGAAAACCCTTTGCGTATAGTTTCTAACGTGATAAGTTTCATTTGAAATTTTCTTACTGATTGGGAGATATGACCAAAATAGTGATCAAATGTCAAAAGCAATAACAAGTAGTTTTCTTATTTCATGGTTTTGACTTCTTTTCTTGCAACCCTTTTTGTTGTAGTTGTTAGAAATTAATTATAATACCTTCAATTTTGAAGTAGTTTGGTTAATAAAATATCTTGCAAATTGTGCGAGCCAAAATTTTAGGGATCCAATTAAAAACTTTTCTTTTATCAATTGATTGTGAAATTTTGAATAACTTGTTTATAATTCCACCTTGCATTCACATTTTTGTGTGTGTAAAGAGTTAAAAATTTTGTGGAGGTCACAATGTTGATTTATGGCACTAGGGCCCTTGTGTAGGGACCAATATATAAGAATTTGAAAAATTCATGTGATGGAAGTGATATGTGGTAAATTTTTCCATTGGGGTGGTAGAGATGGTGATGATGGGTAGGGAAGAATGGTGTATTGGATACTTAAATTTATGTTTTCAAAATAGTCTCTTGTGTGCTTGGACCTAAAAGTGAGTTATGGTTAGACTAAAAGGCAAAGTAGTAAATTTAAGCTTATAGTATAAATAGCCAAACTCACTCTTTAGCCTCATTTTCTCTTGCTTTTCACGTCCCTTGCTCTCTCTTCCATCTAGCCATGCCTTTCTCCTCTCTTCCACTCTCTAACCTTCAATCAAGTGTCCCTCTTGGATTTTCCGGTGAAGGCATCCTCTAGTGACTCTTTTTCGGCCTAAGGCACTTGGTATTCGAGGTGAGTTTCATGGAACTTCCTCTTTTTCCTCTCATTTTCAGAGTTGCCCAAACCTAGGTTGGGATTTGTGGAAATTGGACGATTTTGAGCTTCTTAGTGTTTCAAACCTCCCTCATTGGTATGTTAATATGTTTGGGAACTCAAATCCATGGTTAGGATGTTTAGAAATAGATTGAATGTGTGGGATTTGGGAAGGAAAGTACTTCTTTTACTATCATGGGAAGACCTTTTTGTCAAAGAGGGAAAAACTTTATGATCTAGAGAACTAAGCATTGTTTTGAAGCTTAAGAAAGTGTTGGTGATGACCCTTGAAGTGACAGAACCTTGGGGAGGTGGTTTGGGGTTCAAAAGGTGTGGTTTTTAAGAAAAATCATGTTTATGTGTATGTGCTGGTGTAGTTATGGGAGCCTTAGGCACCCATTAGACAGAGAGGGATGTGCCTTGGTGCTTGAGGAGCCTTAGTCTAGAGGTAGCCTTTGTGTGGGAGCCATAACCTGAGTAGGTTGCAAAATATAGGAAATTCATGCTTTCTTGTGTGGTTTGGTTTATAGGTTTTTGGTTTACACCACTACGATGCTGAATTGCCGAGAATTGAATTCATGACAATTTTGTGGTATAGTGGTCCCCATGTCGTATTCACTCAAGGAGCCTCACTTCTAGTCACTAATTAATTGTTCTAAACACCCAAACACTAATTAAAAGCACATAAACCAGGGGGTTGGTTGGCAGTAATAGCAAAAATAGAAATAAACAGCAACAATGAACAACAACAGCAATAAGTCAGTAGCAGAACAAGTTTGACAATAACAGAAGACCATGCAACCAGCCATTAGGATTTATGGGAATACAACTATCATTACCTAACTCATTGATTCAGTTTTGTTCTGATTTCACCATTTGGTTCTTTATGAAAATGAATCTAGAGTAACCTCCAGAATTTAATGCTACTAACTATAGTCAAGAATATCTTCACTAACTATAACTAGATGCATTTCAAAAGAAAACCTCAACCAAACCAAGTTAAATATCATCTAACTAGCCATTTCATTTCACTCATTTTTCTAATTAGTCAAGCAAGGTTATATCTCATATATAAATCAGTTTATGTTCCTTCTCAAGTTCAAATCAGAATCTGACAGCAACATAAACATAAAAGCAGAACAAAAACAAAATGAGATGAATTGGAGAATAAAACACGTATCTTGCACTTTCAGTTCAAGATACAACATCCCAAAGTCCTAGTGACTGATTACAATGGAGATTTAGCTCTCCATGAGAGCAAAATAGTAAAACAGCAAAAGGAAAATAGAGAGGAAAGGAAAGCAGTGAAAATGCTAAGTTACAGAAAATGAAAAGTGTCTCTTGTGTTACAAAACTGATGCCCTAAAATGACTTGGAATATTCTACCCTAGATGCTCAGTTGACTTTCAAAAGGAGGGCTGAGATGTGGCTGAATTCTTTCTACAGAAAGGGAACAACAGACAGCAGCAGTAAATCATCAAAATGGTGCAGCAAAAGGCCTCTTTTGCTATGCAGAAAGCTGATATGCCATTTTCAGCAAAGTTTAGGGAAGAGGTAAGCAAAGGCTGGCTGCTTGCAGAAGAAAATCTGGATTGAGGGTCCCACCTGTCTCCACATCAGCAAAAACATAGAAACAAGTCCCAGTTAGCATCTTACTGATCAGAAAAATGCCACATAAGCACCATGTCAGCCATACTGTCTACCTCAGCGCCACATCAGCAGAAAATCTCCAAATTTAAATTCTGCAAAGCACACAAATGGATTAAATTGAGTCTTTAATAATTTAAGTCCTAAAATATGAAAATAATTCATTTTCCATCCAAGATTAATTTAGACCTAATAAATCACAAAGTATAATAAAATTGAAGAATTCCCATAGATGGAAATGCAAATAGACCATATTAGGGGTTAAAATGAATATAAAAATGCTAGATATCAAATTCCCCACACTTAATATTTTGCACTCCTGGGTAAAATCAGTTAAAAGCAACAAAGGCACTAAAGGACACAACAAGTAGTGTAGAAAGTATGCAATAATGAATTAGTTCAAGCTTGAAAAGATTTAACGCTAGGATCACACAAGTCTTAAATTTCTAAAAAGTTCAAGAATCATGGCAATTTCATTGACAAAAATGAATCCAAGTAATCTCTCAAGTGTTTAAGGTAATACGCTCTCATTTCAACCTATCACAAATTCACTACCATAAGCTTATCAAGAATCTAAATCTCCATTACTTAAATCACATACATGCCTGAATTATTGGGACTTTACAAGAATGTAAAGTTGGGTGAAGGAATAATTGGAAGGTAAGAAATGAAGAGCATCAATCAATAAAGTTACAAGAGATTGAACTTTGAAATTTGGGCACAAAAAAGCTACTTTTCTTTTCTTCTTTCTTGCTCTTTTTTTCTCTTTTTTTTTAATCTCCATATAGTATATTTTTCATGAAGAATTGTCAAATTTTTCTTTTCTTTTGAGTAGCAAAACTAAATTTCAAAACAGCCCACAAATTCTTCTTTTTGCACATACTCAATCTCTTTTCAAAAGAAATTTCTAAAGCTCTTCAAATCCTACATTTAGGGAAAAGAAAGAATTTTTTTTAAGGTGGAAGAGAGCTAGAAAACACAAGAAAGAAAGGTAGAATTAAGGCACAAAGTGGCATACAATGGAAATAACACATAGGATGCTATTTGGCTAGAATAGTTACAAGAAACAAATGCCTAAATCATTTCCAAGCATGTATATGTAATGTAGCCTCAACAAAGATTCAAGACAAATTCTAGAGTGAAAATCATGATAGGGAATATACACAACAAGAAAGAATATTATTTTGCAATGAAGGCTCAAATTCTCATGGTTTAAAGACTATTACTAAAAATTCATTAAAAACAAATCATTGCCATTTTACTTGAGTTCCTTAGAAAAAGAAGACTAAATTCTTTTCATGCTAAGTCAATCCACAACTTAAGCTATTTCATCATGCATGATTTCACACAAAAACTTCATCAAATTTTCAAAAATAGAGCATCAAATTCGGATAAAATTGAGCAGCAAAATTCTGCACTGCAGAAATTTTGGCGACTCAGCTTTACCGACACATAACTACAACAAAACAAATGAGAAAGACACCAAATAAAATTGTACAGTTAGAAGACATATAAAGCTTTAAAAACATGTAAAGAAAGTAGCAAAATTCGTAGCCAATCAGTACAGGAAATTAGTGCAAGACAGCTCAAAAATTCTGGATAGAAACAGAGAAAACAAAGGAGACAGCAGAAAAAAAAATTTTAAATCAGCTCCAATTAAATTCTCTCCCCTCACACTTAAACATTACATTTTCCTCAATGAAAATCAGCTCCAAACATCAAATAAAATGAAGAGGACATAAATTAAAAGGAGGGAAAGAGTACGACCTTATCATGGAGCCAGAACATTGTAGAGTTGGATTTCCTCAACAGTTTCTTCTTCGAAGCCTTCATAGAACTTCTTCAATCTTTGCCCATTTACCATGAATTGCTTGTTGGTGGCCTCATTTTGAATTTCTATTGCACCAAAAGGAAAGACATTAGTAACAACAAAAGGGCCAACCCATCTAGAGCGAACCTTACCAGGCATTAGCTTGAGGCGAGAATTGTAGAGAAGGACTTTGTCTCCCACATGGAATTCTTTTTTCTCAATTTTCTAATCATGTAAAGCTTTTGTCCTCTCTTTATAGATGTGCGAATTCTCATAAGCCGCTAGCCTTAGTTCTTCCAATTCTTGAAGTTGCAACTTCCTTTCTTTACCGGCTAGGGCCATATCCATATTGCATTGTTTAACCACCCAATATGCCTTGTGTGCAATCTCCACCGGTAAGTGACATGCTTTTTCAAATACCAAGTGGTATGGAGACGTTCCGATGGGTATCTTGAAGGCAGTTCCATAGGCCCAAAGCGAATCATCAAGCCTCTTGCTCCAATCTTTTCTGTTGGGCTACGCGATTTTCTCTAATATTTGCTTTATCTCTCGGTTGGAGACTTTCACTTGCCCATTGGTTTTGGGGTGATAAGGTGTAGAAGTTTTGTGCACCACCCCATATTTCTTTAATAGCCCTTGCATGTTTCTATTACAAAAGTATGATCCTTGATCATTGATTATGGCCTTGGGGACATCGAATCTGCAGAAAATATGTGAATGAAGAAAGTCTACAACAACAATAGAATCATTAGTTCGGGTGGCTTTTGCTTCCACCCACTTCGACACATAATCCACAACAACCAAGATATACATAAAGCCAAAAGAAACAAGAAATGGACCCATAAAGTCTATACCCCAAACATAAAAAACATCACAAAAGAGAAGAAGTTGTTGCGGCATTTCATTTTTTCTAGACACATTTCCAGTTCTTTGACACCTAGAACAATTCTTGCAAAAATCATAGGCATCCCTAAACAAAGTAGGCCAATATAAACCAGAATCTGACACTTTTCTAGCTGTTCTTTAGGGACTAAAGTGTCCACAACATGCAAGAGTATGACAAAAATTCAGCACAGATGCAAATTCATGATTTGGAATACATCTCCTAACAATTTGGTCACTACAAATATTCCACAAATAAGGGTCATCCCACACATAGTACCTAGCCTTGCTTCTTAATTTATTCAACTGATATTTATTTTGGTATGCAGACAATTCAGATGCAACAAGATAATTCACTAAATCAGCATACTAAGGCTCACTAATACCATGAAAAAGGGAAAAACACTCATCTGGGAAGTTGTCTCTAATGGGGAGATGTTCTAATGGGAGATCAGAAAGCCTACTCAAATGATCTGCTACTACATTCTCTGCTCCATTCTTATCTTTGATCTACATATCAAATTCTTGGAGAAGTAGCATCCATCTAATCAATCTTGGTTTTGTATCCAGCTTCTTCAGCAAGTATTTTAATGCTGTATGGTCAGAAAACACAATTACTTTGGAGTTAAGCAAATATGATCTAAATTTATCTAAAGCAAAGACAATTGCTAAAAACTCCTTCTCCGTGATTGTGTAATTTGATTGAGCTGAATTGAGGGTGCGCGAAGCATAAGCTATGACATGCAACTTCCTCTCTATTCTTTGTGAGAATACCACTCCCACAACATAATTCGAGACATTGTACATGAGCTCAAAGGGGAGCTCCCACCGTGGAGGTTGGATAATAGGAGGAGAGGTAAATTGCTTCTTCAACTCATCAAAAGCTAACCTCAAGCATCATTAAAAAAAAATCAGTTTCTTTTTGGAGGAGTTTAGATAGGGGTAGAGTAATCTTACTGAAGTCATTGATGAATCTCCTATAAAATCCTGCATGACAAGAAAAGAGCGAACTTTTTGCATAGAAGCGGGATAAGGTAAAGAGGAGATAACATTAACTTTGGCTTTATCTATTTCTATGCCACGTGATGACACTATGTGGCCTAGGACTATTCCTTGCTCTACCATGAAATGACAGGTCTCATAATTCAAGACCAAATTCTTTTCTATGTATCTCTTAAGTACTTTCTCCAAATTTTTCAAGCATGCATCAAATGAGTCTTCATAAATAGAAAAATCATCCATGAACACTTCCATGCAATCCTCTAACAAATCAGAAAATATGCTTATCATGCATCTTTGAAAAGTGCCAAGTACATTGCAAAGACTAAAAGGTATGTGTCTATATGCAAAAGTGCTGAAGGGACAGGTGAAGGTGGTCTTCTCCTGATCTTCAGGTGCAATGTGAATTTGAAAATATCCAGAAAAACCATTAAGAAAACAATAATGAGACTTTCTAGCAAGTCTCTCAAGCATTTGATCAATAAAAGGAAGAGGAAAATGATCTTTTCTATTTGCTTGGTTCAACTTCCTATAATCAATGCAAACACGCCAACTATTTTACACTCTAGTGGGTATTAGCTCATTATTTTCATTTGTTATGATAGTTACCTCAGTTTTCTTTGGCATTACTTGTACTAGACTCACCCATTTACTATCAGAGATAAGATAAATAATGCCAACTTAGAGGAGCTTACTTACCTCCTTCTTGACCACATCAAGAATCATGGGGTTGAGTGGGGTTGCCTCACTGGTTTTGTCTCTTCTTCAAGAAGAATTTGGTGCATGCACACGGAAGGACTAATCCTAGGAATATCTGCTAGAGTCCACCTAATTACCTTCTTATTCTTTTTCAGCAAATTGATCAATTTTTCTTCTTGATTAGGATTCAAGTTGTTAGCTACAATGACTGGAAGTTTATCTCCTACTTCCAAGAAGGCATACTTGAGGTTTTTTGGTAAAGCCTTCAAGTCCAATGTAGGTGGTTAGATGGAGGATGAAATCAGTTTTGTGGAGTCACATCCAAGAAGGCATCTACAAATTCAAATTGCTCAAAGACATAATCCTTGGCTAAAGAAGAGGAAGGGTCAGCAGCACAAGAAGAAATAGATAAAGAATGTACAACATTACAGTTTAAATCACTACCCTATAACTACCTAAAACAGAAACAGAATCTAAATCTAAGCTAGAGAAAATGACAGAATCAGAATGCACATCAGAATGCAAATCAAAATGCAACTCAGAATTGTCAGAACTTAGAGAATTTTCAATTCAGTGCAAGCATGACAGAATTCAAAACCAGCACAATTGCACTCAAAGACATCAACCAAGTTAGAAAACTCAGGAAAATCAGAAATCAATTTAACTTGGAAATCATCACATGCCTCATCAACTAAATAATCTAGAAAGTTAACCATATGCATATTGGAATGATTTTCTATAGGATGTTTCATGGCATCTAAAATGTTAAAATCAATTTTGTTGCTAGCAAACTCCATGGACAAAGTCCCTTTATGCACATTAACAATGGTTTTTGTAGTTTTCAGAAAAGGTCTACTAAGTATTAATGGTGCATGGCCAGGAGTATTATCATTTTCCATATCTAGCACATAAAAATCAGCAGGAAAAATGAAATATTTAACTCTTACCAAGACATCTTCCAAAACTCCTGCTGGATGTACTGTACTCATGTTGGCAAGTTGGACAATTACTCCAGTTAGTGAAAGAACACTAATCTTGATGCTTGAGTACATTGATTTGGGCATGACATTGATTGAGGCTCCCAAACCTAGCATAGCATTGGAGAACTCTATGTTGCCTATTGTGCATGGTATTGTGAAAGTTTCAGGATCTTTACACT
Organism: Biancaea sappan; assembly: GCA_037074585.1. Classification (NCBI taxonomy): domain Eukaryota; kingdom Viridiplantae; phylum Streptophyta; class Magnoliopsida; order Fabales; family Fabaceae; genus Biancaea; species Biancaea sappan. The sequence goes on from CM073490.1 coordinate 69,344,823, forward strand.
TGGGTGGCATGGGTGGTTAGATGAGTGCAGAAACATTCCTCCTAAATTCACTCTCTCATTGCCCCTTAAACGCCTCTTATGAGTGCACAACTCTTTGAGGAACTTGGCATGCTTGGGGATTTGTTTAATTACTTCCAAAAGTGGAATGTTGACCTCTATTTTTCTGAAGGTCTCTATGATCTCTTTATCCATGTTAGATTCAGAAGCTTTTCTTGATTGAGTTTGCCTATTTAGGAAAAAAAAGAGGTATTCTCTAAACCACTTCTTCATCCTTCTGATTTTGCTCATTGGTTGAGGATGAAGGGACACTTTGCTGCACATTTGACTTTTTTGGTTCAAATTCAGGATGTGGACCATCTACTTTCTTCCCACTCCTCAAAATGATGGCACTAACATTGCCTCTTATATTGATTACTGGTTGAGATGGCAAACTACCTGAACCTTGACTTTTCAGCTTATTGACTGTTGTAGTTAACTGACCAATTTGAGTCTCCAAGTTCTGTATATTTATTTCTGTTCTTTGCTGGAACTGAAGACTATTGGCAGTCAGTTACTTCATTAGAACCTCAAGACTAGGCCTAAGTTTCTTAGGTGCTAGAGAAGGTGCATGGCTAGGTCCAGGTTGATTGTATCTTACATGGGGTGGTTGTTAAGGAGGGTTAGAGGTATTCCTATACTTGAAAGCTAGATGGTCACGCTACCTAGGATTGTAGGTGGAGGAATATGGGTCATATCTTTATTGTTGTGGATGCATGGGTCTATTAGGGAATATGCCAGCATATGACTCAGTTGGTGTCTCTTGCAGTTAAGGGTACTAATCAGTATAGTGGGTATTCAAGGAACAAATACCACAAACTGAGGCTGAAGGAGGAAGGGCTAGTTGTTGTGTTCTCTGATTTAATGCCAATTGCCTCACCATTGAAGCTAAGTCTTCCAATTTATTTTTTATCCTTTGTTGCTCCATGGGAGGAGTCCTCACTTCATTGACAATAATTACTGCTGGATCATTCAATCTGGTACTAAATTGCTGTGCATTTTGGGCCATCTTGGCTAACAATTCATTTGCTGCAGCAAGGGTCTTATCCACCAATGCCCCACCAGCAGCTGCATTAACTATATATTTGTCCATAGGCAATAATCCTTCATAGAAATACTGGATGAGAAGCTGCTCTGAAATCTGATGGTTGGGACATCTTGAACACAGCTTCTTCAATCTTTCCCAATACTCATGCTATGATTCACCATTTGCTTATCTAATCCCACTGATATATTTCCTGATTGTTGCTGTTCTGAAGGCTGGGAAGAATTTTTCTAGGAACATCTTCTTTAGTTCATCCTATCTTGTAATTAAGGCAGTGGGCAGGTAGTAAAGCCAATCCTTGGCTGCCCCATCCAAAGAGAAAGGAAAGGCTATCAATTTGATCTATTCTTCTCCAACTCTATGTAGTCTATGGTAGAGCAGACAACATGAAACTCCTTCAAGTGCTTATGTGGGTCCTCACCTGCAAGGCCATGAAACTTGGGCAATAAATGGATTAGACCAGATTTCAATTCAAAATTAGCATCCAACTCAGGATAATTTATGCACAATGGTTGATAATGCACATCAGGTGCAATCAACTCTTTAATTGATTGTTTTTGCCTATTTTGAGGCACTTGTGCATTTTGATTATCCATCCCAGTTATCCTAGCTGACTCACAATTAGTTGACTCCAACGTAATATCAGATTCAGAATTTGATTCTACTTCTACACTATTGACTACAAGCTCAACAAATTTAGCAAGAAGTTCAGAAACTATACTAGTTTTAATGTTATTGCTTCTTACTAGCCTATGGAAGGTCCTATCAATTTCTGGATCAAAAGGTGGTAAGTCCATGTGACTAGACCTTCTCATACACTAGGAAGGGCAAAATCACAAGAAAACAACAAAAACAACAAAAACACTAAAATCGGCAAAATCGACACACTAGGATCCAACCGATGCAAACCGTTGAAAAAAATGAAGTATCTCAGAAAAATATGTTTTTTTCTTGGAAAAATCCTTCTCAAGTTGGAAGGACTAGTGCAAAAAACAGAGCTCAAAAATTCGATCTATAAAAATCACACTAAAAATCACAAATAATTAAAAATTAAAAAATTAAAAAATAGAAAAGAGGGTCTAAACGATGGAATTTGGAAAAATGGCCACCCTATACTAGGCGAAGCGAAGTAGGGGTTGCGACTTGCTCGAAATGTCAAAAACTAGTGGTCTACCGAGTTTCAGGTTAATAAGAGATAGTTAGGTTTTTCGCCGACTAGAAAATGACTAGTTTTGACTAGTTTCAGGGAAAAAGACTCCAAAACTTGTAAACCACTACAGCAACACTAAACAACTGAAAATTGAACAAAAACAAAATGGAACAACTAAATTAACAACTAAGAGGTGAATTGGCTAGCCGGCAACGACACCAAAATTCTGGTTCACGCCACTACGATGCCGAATCACCCAGAATTGAATTCGTGACAGTTTTGCGGTATAGTGGTCCCCAGGTCATATTCACTCAAGGAGCCTAACTTCTAATCACTAATTAATTTTTCTAAACACCTAAACACTAATTAAAAGCACATAAATGGGGGGTTAGTTGGCAGTAATAGTAAAAATAGAAATAAACAGTAAGAATGAACAACAACAACAACAGTAAGTCAGTAGCAAAACAAGTTTGACAATAACAGAAGACCATGAAACCAGCCATTACGATTTATGGGAATGCAACTATCATTACCCAACTCATTGATTCAGTTTTGTTCTCATTTCACCATTTGGTTCTTTATGAAAATAAATCTAGAGTAACCTCCAGAATTTAATGCTACTAACTATAGTCAAGAATATCTTCACTAATTATAACTAGATGCATTTCAAAAGAAGACCTCAACCAAACCAAATTAAATATCATCTAACTAGCATTTTGTTTCACTCACTTTTCTAATCAGTCAAGCAAGGTTATATCTCATATATAAATCAGTTTATGTTCCTTTTCAAGTTCAAATCAAAATCTGACAACAACATAAACATAAAAGCATAACAGAAACGAAATGAGATGAATTGGAGAATAAAACACTTATCTTGCATTTTCAGTTCAAGCTACAACTTCCCAAGGTCCTAGTGAGTAAATACAATGGAGATTTAGCCCTCCATGAGAGCAAAACAGTAAAATAGCAAAAGAAAAATAGAGAGGAAAAGAGAGTTGCGAAAATGCTAAGTTACAACAAATGAAAAGTCTCTCTTGTGTTACAAAATTGATGCCCTAAAATGCCTTGGAATATTCTACTCTAGATGCTCAGTTGACTTTCAAAAGGAGGACTGAGATGTGGCTGAATTCTTTCTACAGAAAGGGAACAACAAACAGCAGCAGCAAATCATCAAAATGGTGCAGCAGAAGGCCTCTTTTGCTATACAGAAAGCTGATATGCCATTTTCAGCCAAAAAGTTTGGGGAAGAGGTAAGGAAAGGCTAGTTGCATGCAGAAGAAAATCTAGATTGAGGGCTCCACATGTCTTCACATCAGTAAAAACATAGAAACAAGTCCCAGTCAGCATCCTACTCATAAAAAAATGCCACATAAGCGCCATGTCATCCAGACTGTCTACCTCAGCGCCACATCAGCAGAAAATCTCCAAATTTAAATTCTGCAAAGCACATAAATGGATTGAGTCTTTAATAACTTAAGTCCTAAAATATAAAAATAATTCATTTTCCATCCAAGATAAATCTAGACCCAGTAAATCACAAAGTGTAATAAAATTGGAGAATTCCTATAGATGAAAAATGCTAATAGACCATATTAAGGGTTAAAATGAATATAAAAAATGCTAGATATCAGTTTTGGATGAACTCCTTACGGCACTTTTTAAGAATCGTAAAGGCATAATTTTAGCTCAAAAACAAGGTGAGGGATGATTCCTACTCTCATTTTAAATGTGAAAGCTTATGTTAATTTGTGAATGTTAATCCTTATCCAATTTTATTTAGAATCCTCAAATGGTCAGGGGATTTTAAAGAGAATGGCATTTAACTTGTGATAGTAAACTCAGGGTAGACTTTAAGGATAGAGGAAATTGGCTACCCCATTTTGTTTATGTGATGGATTAATTCGAAAACTTTATGTTCATGTTTGTGTTGGATAAGTTACCACATGTAACCTAATTGGTAATTATTTCTCCTATTCTATTTTAAGTATTATTACATTTGCTAGCATTACGCTGGGTGATTTAGATTGGTAGTGGGCTTTCTAAATTTAAAACCTTATAAGAGGGATTTATTTTAATTGTCTTTGTTTAGACTATGCAAGTGTTTTTTGAAATTAACTTGTTAATGTAAATGGATACTCAAGAAGGAATGAATTGAGTATAAAACTATTTTTATAGATTTTTCCTTTCTTGAAATAGTTTTAAGGTCTTGTTGATGTGATTAGGGTCATGATTGAAACTTAATGATTAAAAATAAATAACTTCACAAAATAATCAAAGTAGTAAATGAATAACACCAAGATATATAGTAGTTCGATGGTATCTGAATGATACACCTACATTTACTTTTCAAAACACCAAGTAATAAGATTTTATTATGAGTAATGATAACACAAAATACAAGCAACCTAGGCCAAAGCTGAGCTTCCCACTTTTATGCTAAACATTTTAGCAACCTCCAACATAGGTTCAACTGGGCCCCACTTTTAAACTTACACAACTAGGCCTTTATGTGTCCTTAGCAAATGTTTCACTAGGAAACCTTTCCTCCAAAAGGTACAGCCCATGACTTTTACTCCTTAACAACTAGGATCCATATTAGGGCCCAAAAGTAGGGTCCACTCATGAGACAAGTACAAGTTTAGATGAGGGAGGATGGTTCACAAAGAACCTTTTACACAGAGAGGTAACTCATAGAGAGGATATAACTACAAATATAATTCTCTCACAGATAACAAACATATCAAGCGCATAGCTCAAGAATTCAAGAAGGCTAGTATAATTCTTCTTAATTCGTCAAATGGCAGAATGGATGCTTTATATACTCTTTTGTACTAGTCGTTGAAGGAGCCTTATTTGAAATGCTGACTTCAATGCATAATGAATTAGGTCCCTTATATGGAAATTCATCAGGCCCAATAAGGAAATACAATTTCTTTGGCTTTGTATGATCTTCAAGTTTAGATGAGGGAGGATGGTTCACAAAGAACCTTTTACACAGAGAGGTAACTCATAGAGAGGATATAACTACAAATATAATTCTCTCACAGATAACAAACATATCAAGCACATAGCTCAAGAATTCAAGAAGGCTAGTATAATTCTTCTTAATTCGTCAAATGGCAGAATGGATGCTTTATATACTCTTTTGTACTAGTCGTTGAAGGAGCCTTATTTGAAATGCTGACTTCAATGCATAATGAATTAGGTCCCTTATATGGAAATTCATCAGGCCCAATAAGGAAATACAATTTCTTTGGCTTTGTATGATCTTCAATTTTGTGTGATGGTATCTAGAATGATTGACTCTAAATTGACTTTGATTTGCTTTGCAATATCCGTTGTTAATGTGCTTAAAACGGTTTCTTCCTTAAATTAGAGCTTCGTCATTAAGGGCGAGATCTTTCCTTTTAGAGACTTTATTCTTTCCTCTGTTAAACAACATATCGCATATTTCCTTGATTAACACTTGTAATTTGATCTGATTGAAGGATTCTAACTTAGTCTTGATTATTTACACTTTGATGATCCATAATTTGACTTTGACTTAGTGCATTTAATGTCTATGGTTTGAGGGCCCTATAAGTTGACATTAATCAAAAATTCTGACTTGGACTCTTGCATCAACATAACTAAACTTGTGTTGGACCATTACCTTAAAGGCATGAGCTTAATTGGTTTAGAATTTCATTTTGATCACATGAGTATGGTGAGGCAAATAACATTGTCTATTGGGAATAAAAAATACTATTATAGGTGGTTAGTTGGTCTTGTTGGGTGCCACTTGAGTTGGGTGTACTTATAGCTATACTTTTACTTACCCATTAGTTCTGTTGTAGTGGGGTGTGTCCGAAATCTTTCATTTATATAAGATTGTAAACCTTGTTGTTGTATCTAATGCATCTCTTTGAATTAGGTCTATTAAAGTGAATATGTGTATGGTGGAAGTTGAGAAGAATAATTTGCATTAGAAGGTGTAATTAATAACCAACAATTGGAAGCATACTTTAGTGAAGGAGAAAGGGGACCTATGAAAACTAAAAACTTGTGTGAAAATGAACTGTTATTTTCATTTGGCTATGCCAATTATTTAATGACCCTAAAGAGTAGGAGGTTGGATAAATGATCAAATTGATTGCGCATGATGAGTTTTGTTGTATCCATGTAAATCTTCTAGGGAACAATGAGCAAATGCATCTTTTAGGGAGCAAAAAGTGAGTTTAGTAAACAAAAAAAAAAAGAAAAAAATGACTCATTAGATTTTGTTGTGGAAGTTAAGCAGTCACAAGCATTTTAAGAAGGATAGTTGTTCTCCTAATGAAACCCAAAAAACTTTTATGTTAGCTCTCATTATGATCTTCAAAAATACCACTAACCTAAACACGTCTTAGGGCTCCCAATGAACTCCTATCAATAAGAAAAAAGAGTATTAAGAAAAAGATCTTAAATATACCATTATTCTCCATGTTCTCAAAATTTTTATTTGGTTCTTTTAGTTCAATGATCTCTTATTTTCTAAAACGATTCAATTCTTCTCTTTCTTCATAAAAGCCTAGATGTAATGCAGTGCTCTTTCTACTTCTGTCTACCTCCTATGTTAATATAGAAATAGTTTCAAAAATAAAATAGTTGGGATTTTTTTTTGATATAAATCACTCAATTGACTAAAATAACTTGAACTCTTGATGGTGACATAGTGAAAAAAGGGTATTTCATCTACTTTTTTATACAATGCAAAAATCAATAAGCATGAATAAAGTAATAAAAATCTAATATACTAAAAGAGTTCCACTCCTCAGCATTAATTGTAAGAGTCTTCTTAAATGCTACTACTCTAACAAGTTATGTTGTATAATTGCATTAAATGCACCGACTGGCTATTCAATTTCACATCATTTTCTTTTATTCCTTCATCACTTGTCTTCAATGTTAACGTGTGATTTGTGAAAAAATTGACGGTGCATTAAATTGGACAATAATGAAGGAATGCTAACAGTTTGTATTCGTATCTTTTGAATTTTGAATTTGTTGTGTTATCTATATATATATATATTGTTTTCATTTGAGACAATGATGACACTCATAGAGAGTTGCTCTTACAGCAACACATTATAGAACACATTATACAGTATGCTTAAAAATGACCACATTTGTGACAATATCTCCATTAAAATTAAACATTGTTTCTTTTTGCTTTGTTAGAAAGTGTTATCTCAGATTTAGTGTTACCGAAAGAAGGAGAGAAAGAGGAAGCAATGATAGCACCTATGGGTTCTTCGAACTCGCCGAATTTTGGTGTTATCTATATATATATTGTTCTCATCCTCCAAGTTTTCTTCTTCATCTTCTTCTTCTCACCATTTTGATGAGGGTTTTTGATTTCCCTTGCATTTTTGCTCCTTTCTCGTCACTATCGCACTTCCTTTTAATCCCTTCAATCCAAAATGGCAGACCCACGTTCCACTGCAACTCCTTTTTCTTCTTCTGTGGTTAATGACTATGCTTCCATAATTACTTTGTTGGCTTTGATCACTTCCAAATCCAAGAAGAGGAAAATGGAATTGGTCATTCTCAAATTCAGTCCTCTGACCTAAAACCCCATCATGTTGCCATTAACTATAGAATACTTAATTGGGGTTTTGATAATGCATCTTCAATAGCTAGGGATGATTCATGGTCTTGCATCGTGGTCCTCTTAACCTTTTGGTTATTTGGTACTAAACTTGACGTTGGTTTCAATTTTCAAATTTCAAATATGCATGAAGAATCTCTAATACAATTCCACTGTTGTGTCTATTTCTAATATGTTATAGCACAATGCTTTCTTTTTTCTCAAAGATTATGGAGGAAGTTCATTTCTGCTTAATATACTAACTAGAGATTTCAATTTTTTTTCTTTTTTAGTTCTTAGTTTTACACAAACTACAAGAAGAATGCAACTTACAAAAAGATATTTTTCAATCTATTGTTGGAAGGGCACCCAAAAGCAAGCATCGAAAGCAACATAAGAGTCATTGCCTTGCACCAATGTTTATCATTATATTGATATATATTTTATTTTGACCTAACACTGCACTAAAATTTAATTTTGACACTTTGTACTTTAGTTTTTCCACATTGCCCTTTCTCTCTTTCTCTCTGATGATTGAAAATTAATTTAGAAAACATATTAGAAAGAGCAAGATTATTGGATATTGGAAGAATATTTTTCCTTTCAACAGAGCATTATTAATCTTATTATGTGAAAAAAAGTAGCTCCTGATAATATTGTTGGAGAAGCCTGCTAAGGTGCACTTAATGCTCTTTTCTTTTAAATCTTTAGCATTTGCAAAGGATCTATTCCTTTACTTTGGTTTATGACTTAAAGCACAAATCCAATAGGTGGTTCCAATCTTAAATGAAATAGAGAAAAACCATTGGGATTTTTAAATTTTAATTTCATTGTAATTCATCACTTGCTAATCAGTAAAGTATGCTGATTAGACTATCTTTTTAAATTGTTTCTCAGCATTATTTGGATTCTCACATCTTTATTCAAGCAAACTCTATAATGAATAACTATATCATTTTCCTCCTATGTTTTCCTTGAATATCAATCTCAGATTTTCCTTGTGAAGTTGGGCTTTAAGAATTAGTGGATGTCATTATTGAACCTAAGCCTTACATTAACTATACATGGTATTCACTACATTACATCTACCAAGAAGGAAAAAAACTAGAAAGTGGTTTATTTGACCTTAGATTTGGAGGGAATCAAACTCTTGAGGGGAGAGAAAAATCATTTTATGTGATAAACCAAACATTGTGGTTTTGTCAAGGCCATAGAAAGATATCTAAGCACTGGATTTGATTTAGATGAAAAAAAAACAAGACTTTTATGTACAACTGTAAGGTTGTGGTTTCTTCCTACATTTTTGGAAGCTTTGATTTTCTCATGATGCCTACAAGTAAATTGGTAATTCTATTGATTTATTTTCAAATTTTCCCTGTTTTGGTATAATAACTAGCTACAAAAAGATTTTAGTCAATATTTTGTTTGATATCAACATGCTAAAGTTGTTTTTAGAAATAATAGTGCTTAAGTGATTAAAATTTTAGTTGATATCATTCTTTTCCTTTTGTTTTTTTTTTTTTTGGTTTGGAAACTGAAGCTATTTAAGTAATATATATGTAGAAGATAATTAGTTCAGTTTGAGTTGGCTCATCTTTCTATCTTTGCCTGCCCAAAAGTCAAAAATCTGCAAAAGAGGTTCACATATTCTATTAAAGAGGAATATGTAATGATAGTAAAAAGACTTGGGGAAAAAAAGAAAATAAAAGAAAAGAGAAAAAATAGATAGAGAGGGATTATGTGAAATGCTAGCTCAAATCTCTCTTAAATTGAAAGTTCTTTCCATAAATGTCACTTGCTACATTGAATCTTTTATGATATATTATATTTAGTTTAATTATATTGATGGAGATATTTGAGTAATTGTTCCTTTTTAATTTTTTTTTAGATTCATATTTATTGAACGGATCTAATGCCTTGATAACATTAGCATATTATGTGCTGAGGCATAATATAACTTATATGTCGACCTTGATATTTGCCTATAATATGTGGAAAAATTATTCATTAACTATCTAATTTATAATGTCAACTTTCAACCATCAATAAATTATTTATCATATTTGTGGGATTCTATTTGATTCTGTTTTTATCATGATTAATTTGTTTCATTTCCTGTAAATATTTGGTCTCTGATTTGTTTCTTTTTTCATTAGTATGATTGATTAGAACTAATTTTTATTTATTACGGTTGATTATTTTCCTTTCTTATTGCTCTAGCTAGGTATATATAAAACCTAGACTCCTCGTAAGAATCAGATTTTAAGTGAAAATAATACTCCTCAATTTCTTTATGGTATCAGAGCAAAGTTTCTGGACCTCTCAAAATCTCTCTCTACCTTTGTGCCTCTAGAATATGTGTCTAGCCTCTTCCACCCTCTCATAACCACCGTATTGCCAACCTCAAGTTCACCTTAGGAGGTCATCGCCGACACATTCCCGTCAATCGGAGCTTCTTCGACTGTTGCATGCACTGCCTCTTTCTTCTATAGCATCTTCTCATATACGTGATGTGTGAAGATGTGTGACGACGCCGCTTCAGTACCTGCTTTGACAAAGTTGTTTGTTGGCCACTGTATGACATTAGGTAGTTGTGGTTCAGTTCGTTTAGGTCCTGATTCATGTTATTCTTCATCAAACCTAATATTCTCCAACCGATTTTTGGCTTTTTTTTTTGTTTTTCTAACCATGGCTGCTTCTGGTTTAGTCAATTCTATGCCCAAGAATACTAACCATGAGGTTCAAAAGGGTTTACTCAGATTGTGAATGGCCAAAATTTCCTACAATGGGCCAAGTTGGTTATGATGTTTATTTCCTGGAAAGGGAAAGGTGATTATTTGACTGGTGTCATTGTTGCTCTAGAAAAGAAGGAAGCTAAATAGAAGATTTGGAAGGCTGAAAATAACATGGTTATGTCATGGTTAATAAATAGCATGGATAATGACAGAGGACAAATTTTTTTGTTCTATGATATGACCTTTGAAATTTGGGAAGTAGTGAAAGAGACGTTTTCTAACAACGAAAATACAACAAAGGTGTTTGAGATCAAGAACATATTACATAATCTCAAGCAAGGTGAGTTTTCTGTCACAATATTATAATTTGATAACCCACCTATAATACCCAGGGTATTACGATGACATAAAAAAGTGAGTTTGGGCATGTGAAAAATTTCCATGAATAGACAGATACTCGTAGAGATTTTTTTTGTCTGTCATTTTTATTCTATGTGATTAAGGCATGTGTATGATATTGTTTATGGGTAAGAAGGCTTGAATATGTGTGTGTTGTATGATTATTTTAAAATAAATAAATAAGCTACCTGGCTGACAAGTAATCATCCTCAGTAGCACAACAAAATGATGTTGATTGCTTAAGTGTCAATGTAAGTGATATGGCTCAGACATTCGACAAAGGTCAGCTATTCGACAAAGATGAATTCGACAGAAGAGAGAGTAAGGATGGACGTCTCCAAAAACATTTATGTACAACTGTCAAAGTTATCAGAATCACACCATTTGACAAGTAAGTTCATACTTGGTTGACGAACAAATCATCTATAGTTGTCGAAAGTTGAGAGCATGTCAATTAGCCTGGTTGTCGAACATTGAAGCCTTTGAAGACAGTTACTCCACCATTACATGGCTAAGGCAGTTGTGTCGAACTATGTAAACAGTCACTTATCGTGGGTTTAGGTAGTTATGCTGATACAATGTAAACCGTCATATACGTGGCATAGGCAGTTACTTTAGTCATTTGCCTATAAATAATAGGATAATTATTGTAAAAGGGGTTGGTAACTCTTGATTAAAAATTCTAACATCTCATATGAGCAGATTAAAGGATCAACATCAAAGTACATTTTCTATCTTACATTTTAGTCAAATTTAATTCAAAGTCTTTTATCATTTCAGTCCTTTATCGCTTTCATTTATCTTCCAGCAATTTAATTGCTTTCATTTAATCGCTTTCGTTAATTGCTTTCATTTATATTCTGCATTTTAACTTTCTACTATTTACTTTCTGCAGTTTACGTTCTACTATTTACTTTTCGCTGTTTACCTTATGTAGTTATCTTTTTATGCACTTTACATTTTGCAACATACTTTCCTACAAATTTGTTGTTTTTATTTAACTTCTGCAAAAACTTATTTTCAGGCCTCATGCTCTTTCATGCAATGCTTGTCAAACCACTTGAATTCGACACATTTGTCATTTAAACGAGATTACCGTATAACTTTGAAAATACATTTGCTCTCGATATAATCAAGTATTTATTGTCAGATTTGGCCTTCAACCAACATTCTCCGTTGATAAATTGACATATAAGGAATTTGTTGTCGGAGTCCGGTTAGACCAAAAAACATTGTAAATAGTGTGTTATGCATTCAATTATTCATGAAATATGTAGTATGGTAAGTGTTGCATGATGTGATGGTTGATTTATTTGGAAATTGTAATGCGGGCTAGTAAGGGACTAAAATGACAAATAAAACTTAGCTAGGGGGTTGGACAAAATTAGTCAAAATGGGACCAATAGGCACGTCTAGTGGGATAAGTTCAGAGTAACTCGTTGAATGTATGCGTTTGAGAAGTGGTAAATGTCACATCCCAAAAATTGAGCATGTGAAAAGATATTACTCATTTGATATAATTCTCAAACATACGTCATATACATATATTTTGTAAGGTTTTACATTCAACCTTAATCATTCATTCCACACTACAGAATTATATTCATCTGATAAGCAAATATAGACATACATAGTCTGATATTTCTATCTCATCGCAAGCCTAGGAGACCTATAGAAAGTACAGAGCGTTTCTAATATCCACATTAATAAGTACTGGTGTCCCACCAGACAGAAATAGAGAATAATCTCAAGGGGCTTCTAATCTTCAAACGGATACTCTTGTTCTTTATTTTCTGTATCTGAAAAAAAATAATCATAGGGAGTGTGAGTTTATTTAAAAACTCAGTAAGTAAATAACTGTACTATATAAAATATCAAAAGTACAAATACCACATTTACTCATATAGTTAATTGTCTTATACATCGAGTAGTATGGGACTCTAACCCTTTCAAACTCATGAATAAGATCTCATAGGTATACACCGAGTAGTATGGGACTTTAACCCTTTCAACTCGTGTATAGATTTCATAGATATACACTGAGTAGTATGGGACTCTAACCCTTTCAAACTCGTGTATAAGATTTCTTAGATATACACCGAGTAGTATGAGACTTTAACCCTTTCACACTCGTGTATTAGATCCCGTAGATATTTACTCATTAATAAAATAGTGAGAATTCATCACACAGTACAATTGTCATGAAATAAATAATTTCTTCATACTCTTATTTCTACTGATCATCATATACTCCCATATGAAAAATTAATTGCTTATTATCCAAATAATATTGTAAATGGGACTTATATTGTACTTTGACTAGTAATATCAAATTAGCTGAGCAAGGTTATTCACTCACCTTAATGTTTGTCCAAGTTTACCTTGTTCCACACTAGAATTTGTGTAGGAAAATTTCCTAGTAAAATATATTACAAGGAAACATAAGAAAGGAAACAAAATCACGAAAATACGTAAAATTTTCTGACTGCTACAGTACGGTTGCTACAGTAACGGTTTGCTACAGTGTCGGTTCGCTACAGTGCCGGTTCGCTACAGTACGTTGACCGCTACAGTACCGTTGACTGCCGACACTACAGTACTGCTACATTAACCCGAAGAAAATTTTCCAGATTTTGTTTCGAAATTTCTGGTCGCTACAGTAACTCGGTTTTTTGCAGAAATTTCTAACAATTTCATCCTTTCCTTTCTTGTTTCAAAACCAGAATTTCAACTCTTTTAACCGATTATAACTCAAATATAACTTCTAAAACAACTGAGATTCATGAATTATCATCAAAATTTTCAAGAACAAAACCTCCTCTGATCTTCTACATAAACTGAAATTTAAGGAAAATAATCGGATTAAAGCTTACCTTTGATCCTTACAAAGCTTTTGAACTGAACAAATAATCGAAATTCTGAAGATCAAGGAAAGGATTTGAGAAGAAAATGAAGAACTGAGAGAGAAATGCTTTTCTGCTTCCTTCGGCTGAGTGAAAAAAATGAGGGGTACTATTGAAACTTTATATTAAATATTTCTAATGGGTTATTCAATAACCCATGGGTATCCATAACCCAACATCCAAACCCATCCAGTCAATTTACAATAAATGGATTAATTGACCATTCTGAAACCACTTTTCCATGAATTTCACCATCCTTAGAATATATCCCTCATTGTGCAAATATTTAGTCCAGTCATTTAACTCAATTTTCATAAATAATATTCAAAGAGAACAATTAAATATGAAAATTAAAAATGACCAAAATAAATAACTAAAGTAACGTTGTAGAATTCTAAAATACTCTTAAGCGAATTATATTCTGAAATTAACGGGTATTACAGTAAATTTATACCTTGCTCTTCTTATACTTACAATTCTAAAATCATGAGTAACGCAAACAATGCTAATCAAGTGACAAGTTCACTGACTACATTGACGATTGCCGTAACCACGATAAATGTCCCAGCAGTTACAACAACTGCTAATCCTATAGATATTGTGCCAAACATGTCTCTTTTGGGAAACCTCGTATTAGACCAAGTGTCTGGATCGACACCAGTGTCACCAAATCCAGTAGGCAGTCAAACTACAAGGTTTGCACCTCAATATAGATTACTTCAAGGATATGTCCCTTTTGTGATGACCTAAATCAGGATTGGAAGTTAGTTAACCAATCCTACTTGTCAGATGACTCAAGGCCAAACAATAAGTCCCACATTGGTAAATACAAGAAAGACTGAATTTGGGACCTATTTTCCCAAATATGTCAAGAGATATGCCAAATATTGTCGCCACATCTACTGTAAGTTCATTAGCTAATATTTGACAACAGATGGACGAAAGTAATCATGATATGGTGAGTATACTGACATAACAAATGGTGTAGTATTGAAGCCCATGATGGAAAATACAAATGATACATGTAATACGTTACATTACAAATGGGTAAACTAACTCAAGCTTTGGGGATTGTTGTGCCTGAAAATGCCCAACTAGAACAGATGATTATGGCCCAAGATCAAGGCCAAAATCAAGAAAATAACATAGTACAAAAGCAACATTAACCTCAACCTTAGTTGAGACATGGTAAAGTACAAGTATTGCTTTAGAATGAGCCACAGGAAAATAATACCGTAAGAGAGTTTTGACAAAACCTCGTGGGGAATCAAGTTGAACGTAATGTGAACCAAGTTGTTGAACAAGTCCTTAATAGATTTGGTTTCAATGTAGGCTATACTAATCAGCATTATTTTGCTTCAGCGTTCCCTGATTGGTTTCAACAGGCAGAATTGCCTAGAGGAATGGTTAAGGTTCCTAAACTATCCAAGTTTGCTGGTGAAAGTGGTGAATCGATCGTCAAATACATCGTACAGTACACCATTGAAATGAGAGATCTAGCAACAGATGAAGGACTTAAAATGAGATTTTTTCCAAGTTCTCTCATGAAAAATGCCTTTTCTTGGTTCTCAACACTGAGACCAAATTCTATTCATTAGTGGGCACAGATGGAGAGAAGCTTCCATGACTAATTCTTCAGAGGGGATTTGATAGTTGGTCTAACAGATCTATTTAATATTAAAATATTATAAAATAAATCTGTCAAGGATTATTTGGCAAGATTTAGGCAGATGAGGAGCAGGTACTTTACTCCAATTCCTGAAGCAGAGATTGTTAAAATGGCCATCGAAGGCCTAGATTATTATATCAGAAAAAAGCTTGTCAATCAACATCTAGTTGATCTTGCCCAACTGAAGGCTAAAGTTTGACAGATAGAATAGTTGAAAGCTGAAAAAATGCAAAAGCAAAAGAAATTCCTTAAGAGAGACAAAATAAATTACTTCGGAATGGAACAATCTGACAAAGAGGATGAGAACATTGATTATGATATAAATCTTTCCAAATTAAAGAATGGACCTCATTACATTTATTAGGCTATAAAGCCTATAAGGGCCAAAGAAAAGATAAGCTATGTCAATAGAAAAATATACACATTCGACATAACAAAAGTTAATAAATTTTTGACCTTTTGTTAAAAGAAAAACAACTAAAATTGTTGGATAATCACAGGTTATTAGAGCCTGATGAAATTAAAAACCGAAAATATTGTAAATTTCATAATGTATTCGGTCATGTAACTAACGAATGTGTACATTTCAGGGACTTAATCCAAAAAGCTTTGACAGAAGGAAGATTAAAGTTCACTGATAAGAAGACAGGCATAAAGGTTGACACTAATCCTTTTCAAACAAATGTCACTAAAATCAACAGCTAAATTCCCCTAAATATTGGCATGGTTGTTGCAAAGGTAAAAAGAAAGATGAATGCAGAAGTAGACCCGAACAAGTATAAGAGTGATGACCCTGACCTTATGGTAGATACTTTTGAAATGTGGCAAAAGCCTTAAGAAACTTATGAAGAGTTCATGACAAGAAAGAAAGATTCAATAGCAATCCAGATATGTCCAAGGTATGTCTACTTGTAAATCCAGAAGCTATTGAAGAGCGTCGGAAGGCGATGGTCAATTCTCAATTACCAAAGGATCAAAAAAAAGAAAAGCCTTTTCATAAGAATTTTCAGTCGAAGCAGTATCATACACTAAGATCTCGGCTAATTAGACTAAAATCTAAAAAGTCAGTTAAGAGTAGTAACCCAAATTCCCAAAACTATAATCAACACACTAGAATATGAGTACTACCTGAAAATGTAAAGGTTGGCCAATGGGTTAAGAACTTTGCAACTACAAATAGAGATAATGCCAAGAGGAGTAGATTCTAAAAGGGGCATCTTTTTTAAGATGAAGACTATCGACATGGAAAGGTAGTGCTATTCGGTCAAAGAAATTCAGAACCTTCTGGTCAACCATTGTCAAAGACCTAGAAACGAAGGTTGCAGAGGTATAGACAAACCTAAAAAAGGAGAGCTTTGCCAGATGTACTTCTAATCAAAAAAGAGCCATTTAGGTCGAGAGAAAAGTGTTTGGTAGTAAAAAACAAACCAATAGTTCAAAATATTGGGGAAGTCTGACAACAAACTCCAAACCTTAGAAGGAGAGTGTATAGCCTCAACCAAATCTTTTGAGTGCATGGCTTCAGGAGGAGATTGCAAAGGCACAAAATTGTCGCAACCAACACCTTTGAAATTAGAACTTGACAGAAGCATACGTCTTTCCCTCCCAAAGAAAAACTGGCTTGTCGTGTTAGTAGAAACTGAGAAAGCCACTAAAGGAAAACAAGTGGCTGTGGTGGAAGTAAAAGATTATGAAGACTAGTCTCACAAAAAGATCAAAGAAATCTTGGAGGATCCCACAACTAATGTTAAGCAAAAGAAAGAAACTTTTGCCAAAGTTAAACAATAGGGAAACTAGTAGAATTCAAACCTGAATGTCATGCGACCGACTTGGATTTGTCGACCAATGAGATTATAGAGGCCTTTAATGATCCAAAAGACCCTATTGGTCTTGGTGATGAAGAAGAATTCAAGTTGAATTTTAAGATGGATAAGGATTTAGATGACGTGATCATGGTCATGGGGACAACTTTGTCAAAAGTAGGATATGATGATGGTCTAGTAGACAGAGACTACCTTAAACTCAGACCATTTATGGATGAAGATGATTGGGACCCAATTAAAGGAGAATTTAGAGATACTAAAGAAGTTGTCGAAAGAAAAGAAGATATAGACAAGCATCCTATCAATATGAGTCTTAATTTCATTTTTGTGATTCCTTCAAAATATGAAGCTCATTATGAGATTTATATGGGTGAGAATGAAGAAGACTTAGAAGACTTGTTGGAGGATTGGTTATTTATAGATGATGATGTAATTTCAAGTTTTGACAGCTTAGAGGATGATTGGGATGATGAACTCGACAATTTGGCCAAGTTGGAAAAACGTACTAACGTACAAAAGGAACATCTATAACCTTTACATATAAAGGCCTTAATGGAAGGAAAGCCCATTAACAAGGTTTTAGTGGATAGTGGAGCTGCCATCAATCTAATACCAAGAGCCATATTCAAGAAGTTAGGGAATAATGAGTTTGATTTAATTCAGACAAATATTGTTGTCACTGATTTTAGTGGCAAATCTTCCCTATCCGACAATATAGCAATGCTGAATATCTGTGTTGGATCAGTCGAAAGAACAACCCTATTTGTAGTAACTCCCTTGAAATCCAGTTATAACATATTGTTGGGAAGAGATTGGATCTATGCCGCTAGAGCAATCCCATCGACTGTGCATCAAAAGCTGATCCTCTAGAATAACAAAGGATAAGTTGAGGTAGTAGAAACAATTGATAGTCCATGCTACTTGCAGCAACTCTATGTCGACTTCAAAATTTATGCCCCTGACGGCAGACCCATAGCCATAGAGGATGGAACGATCAATAAGGAGGCTTTGGAGGTCTACTTAATGGATCAATTTGGTGTCAAACTAATGGATAAGGCTGATGAAAATCGACCGAGTGCTAGCTATGAGTCTTAAGACTAAAATGGATAGGTTGTCAGTCTACCTGGCCAACAAAGCAGTCAATTCAACAGAAGGTATGTTGTTGGACTGCATTTTAGATGATGGCCCTTTGGGATTTGAGAAAGGGCCTAATGAAAAGATTAATATCAAAGTCGAAGATACTTTGGAAGAAATGAACTTGGGTATTGAAGAAAATAAAAGACCTAATTTTGTAAGTGCATTTTTTCCAAATGAGTTCAAAGAAAAACTTGTCATGTTAATCATAGAATATAGAGATTGCTTCACCTGAGATTACAACGAAATGCCTAGTTTGACCAAAGTCCTTGTCGAACATAGATTACCACTCAAGGAAGGATGTAGACCTATCAAGCAGGTGAATATGAGATTTGTTCTTGAGGTGGTGTTGAAAATCAAAGAGCAGGTTGAACGAATGCTCAAAGGTAAGTTCATTAGAACTATCAGGTATGTCGAATGGCTTTCTAATGTAGTTCCAATCATTAAGAAAAATGGTAAGTTAAGAGTATGCATAGATTTTTTAAATATGAATCTGGTTACTCCAAAAGATGAATATCCAATGCCCATAGCATATATGCTAGCAGACGATGCATCTGGGCATGAAAATATAAGTTGTATGGATGGTCATATAGTTTATAATTAGATTTTTATAGTCGAGCAGGATGTGTAGAAAATTGCTTTTAGATGTCCAAGAGCCATTAGGACATATGAGTGGGTTTTCATACCTTTCGATTTGAAGAATACAAGCACCACCTATTAAAGAGTGATGAACACCATCTTCCATGATGTTATAGTGAAGTTTATGGAGGTTTACATTGATG
This sequence comes from Biancaea sappan, assembly GCA_037074585.1. Lineage (NCBI taxonomy): Eukaryota > Viridiplantae > Streptophyta > Magnoliopsida > Fabales > Fabaceae > Biancaea > Biancaea sappan. The sequence continues at coordinate 69,364,107 of CM073490.1, forward strand.
ATGTCATTGTCAAGTAGGAAGATAAGCAAAATCACTTGACACATTTAAGGCAGGTTTTTGAAAGAATGCAGAAGCATAACTTTAAAATGAATCAGGAGAAATGTGCTTTTGGAGTGTTAGCTACCAAATTTCTAAGATTCTTAGTCCATAAAATAGGCATTGAAGTGGACAAGAATAAGACTAGAGCAGTCTTGGAAGTCGCTACACTGACGAATAAGAAAGAATTACAATTTTTCTTAGGGAAAATAAACTTTTTGAGAAGATTCATATTAAACTTGTTCGGTAGGACTAGAGTCTTTTCACCTTTGGTCAAACTTAAAGCTGAACAGGAATTCGTCTGAGAGCCCTGTCACCAAGAGGCTTTTGATCAAATCAAGCAATAACTGACGAATCCTTCAGTTATGATGTCACCAATACCATGTCAGCCATTAAAGTTATATATTTTAGTTTCTAAGAAAACAATAGGATGTTTACTGGCTTAAGACGATGAAAATAGTGTTAATAGAGTCGTTTACTACCTCAGTCGAGTTTTGATCGATGCAGAAACAAGATATAGTGTAATTGAAAAATTGTGCTTATCATTGTATTTTTCTTGTACTAAATTGAAATATTACATGATGCCTTATAATGTATTTATCATTTCAAAGATAGATATAATAAAGTTTATGTTATCTAAACCTGTTCTTAATGGACCTATCAGCAAATGGACTATTGCATTATCAGAATTCTCTTTATAATATGTTCCAGCAAAGGCCGTCAAAGGCCAAGCATTGACTGACTTTCTAGTGGACCATCCTGGCCTAGACACAGATAATGACATAAATTTTGTCAAATTGAGACCATGGCGTCTTTACTTCGATGGATTAAGACACAAAAAAGGAAGTAGCATTGGAATTTTAAAAATTTTCCCTAAGGGAACTCCAACCAGGTTTACGTTTAAACTTAAGTATTCTTATTCTAACAATGAGGCTGAATACGAGGCTTAATTGTCAGATTAGAAATACTTTATCAAATGAAAACACAAATAGTGCATATACTTGGAAATTCCTAATTAGTCGTCAAACAGCTTACTTATGAAAAATTTGACAAGGTTATTATCTAACACATTCTTAGAGAATCAAATGAAGAAGCCAATGATTTAGCATAAATAGGTATTGGGTAGATGGACGTAAAAACATGCGTCTTCCGTATCAAGAGCACCTCCAAAAATGATCTGTTGGCATAGAAAATTCGACCAGATCAATACTCTTTCTTTATCAGAAGTTATTGGACAAGTGAACTACCTAGGGCCTCTTTGATGACCAACAAATGGAGCAAAGTTTATTATCATTAAGTCTAAGGCAATAGAGTGAAAAATCTTGAAGAAGTGGAAAAAATTCTTCTTCTCGTCCTTGGTGAAGGAGTCATATGTCAAGTAGCAGAGCCTCGGTCCATATGAACCCGACATGTAACTAGCCAACTTGTTGGATAGAGCCTTGATAGATAGTCGCCGCTCCAAAATTGCACTCAACCACAGCTGCAGTAGCAGGTGGGGCTTCCGAAATTTTCTTTTCTTGTCTGAGCCTTGATATTGTCAAACATTTGACTTATACTTTGGAAGAGATTAGCAAGGAACCATTGGTTTAAGGTCAGTTGAGCGTCTTCATCGATGAGGTTAGCCAAGGACTGTAGGGATTTTGCCACAGTGACAGACTTCGAGCCAGATACGTAAACTGACAGCCAGAGCAAGAGTAAGGTGACATGTTCCTCATCTGACACGTCGTCAGAATCCTTATGGTGAAGGCTAACAAAAGAGGAGAAGCAGGTTTGAACGCTCGTGATAGTTGATACTTCGAAGACTGTTGGGCCTGTCATGCCTTATGAAAAATGGAAATTATTAGTGGTCTTGTTCCAAAAAAAGACCGAAGCCCTCACCATAGCCAAGTCTACCTTGATAGTGTGTCAAGAGATTTAGATAAAGTTATAGATGCCTATCTTTTTCCAAAAACTCGCCTTTCTTTGCCTGCACTCTATCAAGCCAGGTGTGGTATCCGTCAACTCGGGAAGGCGGAGTCCGGAATATCCTCTGAGCCTTCTTGAGAAGTAGTGGATGGGAATTATCTAGCCCAAGATAAGAATAGCCTTGTCAAGAGTCTTGCAGGGAAATACCAGATGAAGGTTCATCGGGAAGGTCTTTGGGGATAGCATAGGTCCCAGAAAGCAAATAGAGGAGTAGAAGAAGAATCGAAAATAAGAAGAATTACCTTTGACTTCTATTACAGTTCCGAACGATCCATTATTGGATCACGGATAACATTCTTGTTCCTCGTAGAAGTGGAGGACTGTTTGGTAAAAGAAGAAGCTCTGGCATTAGTAGAAGAGGCCATTGTTGAGTAACTTGGGTTTGAAGGTTTTTTGAGAGCTCAAGAAGAAGAAACAATGTGAAGAGAATATGAATAGCACAAATGGTAGAGTAAGTGGCTTGGTGACTAGAGTTCAGGGTTTTAAAGGACTTGAGGAACACAAAACGTTACGAAGGCAGTGATGGTTCACGTGTTAAGGAAATAGCTATCATACTAGAGATAATCATGATCCTAAGCTAAATTGCTAGAAATCTAGTGTCAGTGACAAGGCCATTTGAAATTTAATTCTCTTCATGACTGTCGAGAACAAAATTTTAGGGGGCATTTGTTGGATGATTATTTTAAAATAAAATAAATAAGCTACCTAGCTAACAAGTAATCATTCTTAGTAGCACAAAAAAATGGTGTCAATTGCTTAAGTGTCAATGTAAGTGATCTGGCTCAGCTATTCGACAAAGATGAATTCGACAGAAGAAACAGTAAGGATGGATGTCTCCAAAAAAACATTTATGTATGACTATCAAAGTTATCAGAAGCACGCCATTTGACAAGCAAGTTCATACATGATCGACGAACAAATCATCTATAGTTGTCGAAAGTTGAAAGCACGTCAATTAGCCTAGTTGTCAAACGTTGAAGTCGTCAAAGACAATTACTTTACCATCACATGGCTAAAGCAGTTGTGTCAGATTATGTAAAGTGTCACTTATCGTGGGTTTAGATAGTTATACCAATGCAATGTAAACCGTCATACAATGGCATAGGAAGTTACTTTAGTCATTTGCCTATAAATACTAGGGTAATTGTTGTAAAAGGGGTTGGTAACTCTTGATTAAAAATCCTAACATCTCATACGAGTAAATTAAAGGATCAACATCAAAGTATGTTTTCCACCTTACATTCCAGTCAAATTTAATTCAAAGTCTTTTATCATTTTAGTCCTTTATCGTTTTCATTTATCTTCCAGCAATTTAATCGCTTTCATTTATATTCTGCACTTTAACTTTCTGTAGTTTACATTCTGCCGTTTACCTTCTGCATTTACATTTTTATGCACTTTACATTTTACAACTTACTTTCCTGCAAATTTTCCATTTTTATTTAACTTCCGCAAAAAGCTTATTTTCAAGCCTCAAACTCTTTCATGCAATGTTTGTCTAACTACTTATATTCGACACATTTGTCTTTGAAATGAGATTACCGCATAACTTTGAAAACATATTCGCTCTCGACAGAATCAAGTATTTGTTGACGAATCTGGCTTTCAACCAACATTCTCCGTTGATGAACTGACACATAGGAATTTGTTATCTGATTTCGATTAGACCAAAAAACACTGAAAACAGTGTGTTATGCATTCAATTATTCGTGAAATATGTAGTATGATAAGTGTTGCATGATTTGATGGTTGATTTATTTGGAAATTGTAATGCGGGCTAGTGAGGGACTAAAATGACAAATAAAACTTAGCTAGGGGGTTGGACAAAATTACTCAAAATGGGACCAATAGGTAGGGATTAATTTAATAAAAATAATGTGTGGCTTTAAAAGTTAATTAGAGGTTTAGAATTTACGAAAATTAAATGTAAGGAAAAATAAAGAAAAGAATTTCCCTTAGATAAACAGAATTTATGGAAAATTAAATAATAAAAATAATAAATAAAGAAAAATTCAATTTAGGTATTGGAAGACTAATTCAAATTAATTCAAATAATATAGTAACGTAAAAATAATAATAGATAAAGATATGATTAGAATAGGAAGGCAATTCAAATATTAAAAATATTAATAAACAAATAAAACAAGATTTGTCTAATTTCAAGATAATTAGGCGTGTAAGTGGTGAAACTAATTTAAGAAAATCCAATTAAATATATTAAGATATGGTTAGATTTTAGAAAATATAAATAAGATAAAAATAAGGTGGATTAGTTTAAATATAAGATATGTTGCGTGTGAATTACTCAAATAAATCTAAATTTTAATAAGATAATGAGGCAAAAAAATCAAGTTAAAAGATATAGGAAAGTTTGGTTTTTAAACGAAAAAGAAGAACCATAGCCGTGCACCGTAATGGAGATAATGAAGATAATGAAATAAAATCCTATAAATAAGGCAAGAGAGACTAAGTTAAAGATTTGGGAAAAACAAATCAGGTAATTAAATAAGTAAATTACCTAAAACAATAGGCATATACACAAAGAATAATAGGATAACAAAGATTAAATCAAGATAAATAAAATACAAAACAAATTCAAATTTAAATCAAATAGGATTTAAAATTCAAACTAAATTAAGATAAATAAAAAAATAGGTCAGGATAATAAGTAAGCAACCTAAAATTTAAATCTAGATTAAGAAATTAAAGGAATATAGGTGTGTAAGACATAGGGATTAATTAAATTAGAAAATTGAATCATGGTAGGATAAGAACAAAGTAAATAAATAATATAAGATAATAAAAATAATAAAAATAGTAATATAATAATAAAAATAAAAAGAAGATAGAGTATCTAATAATAATGATAATATAATAAATAAATAGATAAGTAACTAGGAATATAATAATATTATTATTAAGTGGATAACTAAAAATAAAATACAAATCCTAGTCCTAATTAATCTAAGCTAATGGGTAACCACTATGCCTCCTCTATAAATATTAGCCAAGCCCTCAACACCTAGTAACCCAAGATGCTTCCTATATCTCTCCTACTAAGAAAACCTAGACGTCTTCTCTCTTCTCTCTCAAAAAACACAAGAACTCTATACCCATACCTCCACACATAAAACCTCAAGGAACATATCTCTGGTGATCATTCCCGATTTCAGAGAATTTCAAAGAAAAAAGGTAAGAACTAGAAAACCTGATTTATCATACGGTCATAACTCCCTCAATCATATTTTGTTTTCAACAAGTTAGATACCACTGGAAAGCCCTTTAAGTCTAGTTTCTAACTCAATAGGTTTTGTTTAAAACTTCTTTATCGTTTGGGAGATATGACTGAAATAGTAACCAAAGGTTAGAAGCAAAAGCAAGAAGTTTTCTTATTACATGAGTTTGATTTCTTTTCACAACACTTTTGTTAAAATTATTAGAATTTCATCTCAAAACCTTGCATGTTTTGTATATAATTAAAGGGTATTTATTTCATTGGAAAATTTAAGTGTTTCATAGGAAGGATTTTGCATGTTCTGTATATAAGGTGATGTCAGACACCCTTAATTTTATTTGGTTAACGTTAATTTGATTTACTTTTAGTTGCACAGGCTCGACGTAGATGCTTGTCATCCATGCACTATAACAGGGTTGGGTTAGGTTTACAATAATGTAGGAACATCGTTACTGTGCCGGTCACGAGCTCGGGAAACGTGTTATGACATTGCCTTTGGAAATAGTTGGATTGTTTTGAGAATCTAGATTAGAAGTGTACCGATGATGCAAATACATACAAGGACCTGGTAGAGAAACATAGGCTCTTTACATTCCTTGTTGGCTTGGACAAGTCTCTTAATGAAGTTAGGGGAGGATTCTTGGAACCAAACCTCTACCATCTATCCAAGAATATTTTTATGAAGTTAGAAGGGAAGAAAGTAGGAACAAGATCATGTTGGGGTTATTTGCCTTAATTATGACATCAAAGAATTCTACTCTTGTGTCTCGAAACACCAACCAACAAGGTGACAACAAGCAAAATAAAGGGAGACCATGGTGCAATCATTGCAGACATTTAGGGCACACCCATGATACTTGTTGGAAGTTTCATGGAAAACCGGCTAATTGGAAACCAAACAAAGAAAAGGAGAAAAAAGAATGCGCGACTTCTACAAAAACTATATAAAAGACCACCGGTGAGCTAGCATTCTTTAGTAAAAAGCAAGTTGAATGGTTGCAAAAATGTTCTCTCAAAGTTCTAATTTCACATACAATTGTTAGGTCCCTTCTTAAGCACCCTTCATGTTACAACTACAAGCCCAATGACATGAATTGTTGATTCTAGGGCTTCAGATCATATGACCAGTAATGCCTCTCTTCTTCTAGAGGTTAAGCTGTGTAATAAAAATATCTTAGTCAAAATTGTTAATGGATCCTTCTCCACTGTAACTGGTGTTGGAAAAGTGACCATTTTAGACACTCTTACCCTTGATTTTGTTCTCTTAGATCTAAACCTATCTTGTAACTTACTTTCAATTAGTAAGCTGACAAGGGACATGTCTCTCCTTCTAGTTGTTTATTTTAGATTCAAGCCAAGAATAAAGCAACTCTGACATGCCACATTGCAAATAGTCCTAATAGCCTTGATAATGACAATGTAATGTTGTGGCATCAACGTCTTGGTCATCCAAATTTTATATATTTATCTGAGATGTTTCCCTCTCTTTTTATTACTAAAACATCCAAAGTCTTTGAATGTAAAGTGTGTAAGTTATCTAAGCATATTTAAGGTTTATACCCTAGTCATACATATAAACCATCCCATCCTATTTCAATCATTCATAGTGATATTTGGTGTAATACTCGCCAATTTTGAGGTCACATGATTGACAGTATTACGGTTCTTATAATGAAAATTTTCATTGTTTTTAATGAAATTATTTGGTCATTTTTAATTTTTCATATTTAATTTATTCTTTTGGAATATTATTTATAGAAGTCGAGATAAATGACTAGAACATATATTTTACTGTGGATGATATTTTTGAGATTTAAGAAAAGACTAAAGGAAGAGAAAATTTCTTGGAAATAGTGTTAAGGCATAGGGAATTGAGAGAAAGCAATCATGAGACATAGAGGGAGTTGGGTACCTATGGGTTCTAGAGAAGAACTAAAGTGAAATGAGAAACTAGGGTAGCACCTAGAGTGTGAGAAATACCTAAATTAGAGAAATTATGGATTTGTCATTACCAAGATTATCTAGGGTTGACCTAGGGGGCAAAGTAGTAATTTCACCCTGGGTGGGTATATATAGGTGGGCCTACTCCTTCTCTTCATTTTTCACTTTTCTCTATCTCTCTCTCTCCTTACTCTCTCTTCTCTCTTTCTTTCTTCCTTCTCTCTACCCCTCTCCACTCTAAATCCTCCAACTAGCTTCAGTGACCTTTCTCCAGTGGTGGGGTAAGTCATTGGTGGCCAAGCAACGTAGGGAAAGTAAGGAATCGTAAGAATTTTGATTTCCTGGACTTTTCCTTATCTTCTAGTTTTAAGGCTATTTAGGGTAAAATTGAGTTTGTGGCTTCATTTGTCAATTAAAATTGGGGGTTTTGGTATCTAAATACTCCTTAGACATCGAGGAGGAGAACCCATGTAAGAAATCATGAAAAACGGTGAAGATTTGGCCAAATCTGACCCAAAATCAAGGCCAAATCGTGAGGTCAGATCGTGGTGCCTCAGGCACCAGGTTTGGTACCTAGGTGCCATACTTCAGAGAGAAAGAGTAAGTCATAGCGCCCCAGGAGCCAAGCATGTTGATGTCATGCTGATGTCAAGCTGTAATATGTTTCTTGGTCCATTTTCAAATGGTTATAACTCTTTTATTCAGACTTCATTTTTAGCAAACTTTATATCATTGAAAAGATCTTTAAGTTTAGTTTCCAATGGTATAAGTTTTATTCAAAAATTGTCTACCAGTTAAGAGTTATCACCAAATGAGTGAACCAAGGTCAGAGCTAGTGGTAAGGATTTTCTTTGTTTTATTTATTTATTGATGATAGTTTGGTTTTAGGTGCTTTTGAGGGATTTCATGACTACATTTTCAGGACTTCTTCCACGGTAAATCTTTGACGCATCAAGGTGAGTGGGTGACCTTGCCATTTAAAATTTTATTAATTTGGCTGTAATTTGCTTTATAAATTATGTAATTTACAATTTGCATAGTTATGGATATTAGGGCTGTTTAGGGAAATTATGAGCTACCACTGAGGTATACATTAATTTTCATGTTAATACCACTAAGGTATACCTTAATTTGCATGTTAAGTCATATGCCTATTTTTCAGGGCGTTACAGAATGGTATCAGGAAGAAGTTTGTGTTTAGGTCTCCTATAGATTATAGAGTTTGGCATTCTTTGTGGGCCCTTTCCCAGTATTGTGAACTGTGCAATATGACCATAGGTTTAGGTTCCATAAAAGACATTATAGGATGTTGAGTTTATCTTTTATGACTTACTCCTTGGTGGAATGAGTCAAAAATAAGTTTATTAACATAAGAAATGTTTGTTCTTATGTGTAGGTTTTTGGCTCTGGATGGAGGAGAAATTTCTCAGAGCACTAAGAGCCCACGAGCTCACTCAGATGTAGCCTTGCTACATTACCATCGAGGTGGTTGTAATTTATTTGGAAAGGGATGTGAGTGTATGTGTGGTAATGTATCGTGGACATGAGTTTTTCCATATGATGCATAATAATCTGTGATAATTTATTTTTGAATTAATATGTTATGGTATGTAAGCTTAATTGTTTACTGGAATATATGTATCTATAATTGGTTTGTAATAAACAAATCTTGGCTTATAAGTGGAAAGTGTGAAACTAGGGTATAGATTATCAAATCGGAAAGGTATTGTAGGTCTTGTTTAGTTGATGTGTGGAAGTGATACACACACACACACACACACACACACACATATATATATATATATATTTGTATCCATGCAAGTAAGAAAAAAAACTTACTGGGGTTTCTTGTGGGGTGTCGTACACATATTTTGACTTCATTTTCATTAATACATTTTATTTGTTTGTGAATATTAAATAGAAAAGGAGATTGGAATTTTAGAAAGAGTTTGGGGAAAATGGCATGTTGTGGGAATGATCTAAATATTTTGCATGCGTGTGTATATTGATATGCACTTTTGCTAGGAGTAAGAAATGTTTTCACAGGGTGTGTGGGTAACTTATGTGGCTTCGACTATTGTTGGTTATATGGAATGACGAGTGTGGGTGTTTGGGAATCTACATTTCTATGAATTTGGGTATAATTCATTTCCATAAATGTTGATAGAGTCTTAGGTGGTTGTGTGTAGGCATGTATTTTAACCAAGTTATCTTGAGTTGAAATTGGATAAAGGGGATAAAGAGAACCGAAGAACCTAGGAAGAAGAAAGGATGAGAGAAGGAAAAATGCTCACGTAAGGTGGACTAAGGGCTAGGATGTAAGTTATATCGTGGGAGTTGGACGCTGGGGTGGTTATCTTCGTTAGGGTAGGGATGCGTGCATGAGTGTGCATCTTAGAGCAAACTAGCGAGGTGAGATTCGATTGGGAAATAACGACTTAGATTGTGTAGTTTTCCTAAGGGAGATACCATAGTGAGGTTAAAGGTAACATAAGAGAGGTTGAAGTAAGTTTTAAATCTTTTAAGGGCAACTTGATTAAGTTGCACCCGTTTGGTTTGGAGTTCGCAGGTGGTGATGCTATGCAGTAAGTGTGCTTAGGTAGGCGAGATTAGTTTTAGAAAGAAGAAAAGACTTACAAGACAAGTTTTCGGTAGTCATTGAGTGAGAATACAGTAGACATAGGGTATGGGGATGTGTGATGTCCTTATACCAAAAAGGCCAAATTAAGTAAAGGGTGGTTTATGAAAGTTTTTATCATGGTGAGAGTATAGAAACCTCACGACCTTAGAATGGTCTGAATGTGCCATGGGCAAGCTTTTAGCATGTGTGCCATATGAGTTGAGTAGAGACGGTGGTAGATGCGTGCTGTCAGAGGTTAATAGGAGGTTTGACCCACTATTCTTTGATAAGAGGGCCTATGAGTCTATAGTGTGTACATGACAGTAGATATGTAAAATGGTTGGCTATATATGTCAACTAGGTGACGTGGAAGATGTAAGTTAGTGGAGTAGGCATTGAGGATGTTTCATATAGAAAATAAAGGAATGGTGCTATGAACCCAGCCTAGGGCGAGTTCAGGTTCAACCTAAGCTCTTTGATGTTAGAAAGAGAGCCTGAGTGGTATAAGTGTTGGTTGAGGAGGAGAGCGTGAGGATGGGTGTCGAAGCATAGTTACTCACTTGTGAGCATGCAAAGAGTATGGATATACATGTAATTACGTAAAAACCCAAAATGTAAGTTTATTTGGGAGAGGATGATCTCCTTGGGGCTCTTAGTTTCAAAGGAAGAAATCCTACTAGAATTAGTGGTTAAAGTAAAGGTGTTATAGGAAGTGTGTCACGGGCTTAAGTGGGCCTGGTATAGATAATATGGGTAGGGGTTAAGGCATTAGCCTGTAGGTTATTATGTTATAGTTGTGACTAGGTTCCTATTGACCTATTGGTTGTCGCGGACATAACCCAACAGACCAAGAGTTGGGATAGGTTTAGTGTACACAAGAGTCCAGTGAGACCCATAGTAGGGGTTTTATGATAGAAGTTAGTGGAGTGATTTATCTCATTAGTTAGTTTTCTAGGATAAGTATCCCTATGAGTATAACTACTTGACATTATGAAAGTCAGGTACTAATGTCCAAGGAGGGATGGAAATTGGGACCGGCCTCTTGTGGGATTTGGGTTCATTAAATGGTTATTGGTTAGCACTATGGGAATTGTTCAGGTGTACTCCTGAGGTTAGATACCAACAGTTGCTGATATGGAGCACAAGGGATAGGACCAAGAGGAATGCACCTGAAAGCTAAAGGGGTTGAGGAATAGAAATATGGAGATGTATACTTTCACAGAGAAGTCCCTATAGGTAGCACTGGCAAAACGAGCTTTGACCCACGGGCCAAGCTCGGCCCACCTATATTTGGGTAGGCTTGGAGATTTAAAAATAGGCGCATTTAAAAATGGGCCTAAACGGGTCAGCCCGTTTAGCTCATGGGCCAAACAGGCAGGCCCACAAGCCCCACGTGCTGGCCCATATTTAAAAAAAAATTAGGATAAATTCATAGTTTCATATTGTACAATTTTGGAATTTATTCTAATTTTTTTTTGTTTATCCTACAATTTTGGAATTTATCCATCCATTCTTAACTTATTTTTTTTGCTTAACTCATCAATTTATTTTGGAATTTATCCTAAATAATTGATTTGGATAAGTTAACATACAATTTTGGATTGGATAAATTCTAAAATTCCAGAAAATATACAATTTTGGAATATATTAACTTATTTTTTTGGTTTTTTGCTTAATATATTTTCTATTTTTTATCCAAAAAAAACCAACTAAATTAATTTTATATTATATTATTACAATTAAAAAAAAAAGCTTAGCCTGCTAGTTGGCCCGTTTGGCCCGCGGGCTAGCATGGGTGGGCTTAAACATGAGAATCCAAGACCGCCCAAAAAGGGTCGGCCCGGCTTGGCCCAGCCCGTTTTTTGACCAAGCCCATTACCGGCCAGGCAGGGCAGCCCGTTTTGACAGTGCTACCTATGGGAATATTCAGTTCGTGAGAATGTAGATTCACGTGACAGGACTCTTTTGTAGAGATCCCATGAGATCATAAATCTATGGGGAAAACTATTTGTGTGATATATGTATATGGGTTTGTGTATGTGATATAATAGGTTCTGGCTTGAATAATTTATTCTTGTGTTGTGATTATCGATGTGATGGCAATATGGAAGCCTGGGTTGAGCTTGACTCCCAAGGGGTGACCTGCCAATCATAGGATGACACCTACGAGTGGGACTAATCCTTTGGGCCGAGTGCATATATTCTATAATATTGTGAGCTATGTGTGCAATTTGTTATGCATATGTATGTGGGTGCTTATGGGGTTGCATCATGGATAGATTGAGTGGTAGAGGAACTTATATGTGGTAAGTATTTACACCACTCTAAGTTCCCTAAATTTGTTTGTGGTAATAATTACCAGAACATCACAGGTATGATGCCTTTCCAAGCTTTATATGAAAGGCTCTATGCTTTGGGTTTTGATCATTGGGGCAATTTATGCACATCCCTGAGTGAGGGAAGTTATGAAGATCCACGGTATATTGGAGCTGTATAACAACTAGGGATCTTAGTTTTCACTTTGGTTCTAGAGATCATGGAGTTTTATGAGTGGCAGTGTATATGCTTTGGTTTTCGATGGAAGTTGGGGAATGCCACTTCTCGTTCATTGAAGTGACACCTTTCGAGGCCTATGGTGAGTTTTGAATTCGGGGGACCAAATTCTGTTGGGGGGAAATGTAATACTTGCTAATTTTTGGGTCATATGATTGGCGGTATTACAGTTCTTATAATGAAATTTTCCATTATTTTTAATAGAATTATTTGGTCATTTTTAATTTTTCATATTTAATTTATTATTTTTGAATATTATTTATGGAAATAGAGATAAATGACTAGAACAAATATTTCATTGCAGATGATATTTTTGACATTTGAGGAAAGACTAAAGGAAGAAGAAATTTCTTGGAAATAGTGTTAGGGGATGGGGAATTGAGAGAAAGCAATCATGAGACATAGAGGGAGTCGGGTATTTACGAGTTCTAGAGAGGGACTAAAGTGAAATAAGAAACTAGGGTGATACCTAGAGTGTGAGAAATACCCAAATTGGAGAAATTACAGATTTGCCATTATCGAGGTTAACTGGGGTTGACTTAGGTTACAAAGTAGTAATTTCATTATAGACGAGTGTATATAGGTGGGCCCACTCATTTTCTATATTTTTCACTTTCCTTTCTCTCTCTCTCTCTCCCCTTCACTCTCTCTTATCTCTTTTTCTCTTCCTTCTCTCTACCCCTTTCCACTCTAAATCCTCCAACGAGCTTCGGTGAGCCTTTCTCTGATGGTAGGGCAAGTCATCGGTGGCCAAGTAACAATTGGAAAGCAAGGAATCGAGGTAGGAATTTTGACTTCTTGAACTTTTCCCTATTTTTTAGTTTTAAGGCTATTTGGGATAAAATTGAGTTTGTGGCTTCGTTTGTTAGTTAAAATTGGGGTTTTTGGTGTCTAAATACTCCTTAGACATCAAGGAGGAGAACACATGGAAGAAATCATGAAAACAGTGAAGATTTGGCCAGATCTAACCCAAAACCAAGGCCAAATCATGAGGTCAGGATCGTGGCACCTCAGGCGCTAGGTGTGCTACCCCGGCGCAACACTGCAAAGAGAAAGAGTAAGTCATGGAACCCCAGATGCCAAGCATGCATGCTGACGTCAGGCTATAGCGCTTTTTTTAGTCTATTTTCAAATGGTCATAACTCTTTCATTTGGACTCCATTTTTAGCAAACTTTATATTGTTGGAAAGCTCTTTGAGTCTAAGTTTAATGTAGAAATTATTTACCAGTTAAGAGTTATGACCAAATGAGTGAACCAAGGTCAGAGCTAGTGGTAAGGCTTTTCTTTGTTTTATTTATTTATTGATGATGATTTGGTTTTAGGTGCTTTCAAGGCATTTCATGGCTACGTTTTTAGGACTTCTTCCATGGTAAATCCTTGATGGAATCAAGGTGAGTGGGTGACCTTGCCATTTAAATTTTTATTAAAATTGTCCAAGTTCAATATAAACCTAATTCACACCATAGTTGGAAATAAATAAATGAAATTCCCTAGTTAGTTGTAATAACCAGACTAGGGGATTTCTTTGAATGATTGTGGGATTTTCTTCGTGAGATTGGGAATTCTTTTTGGGGATTTTGAATGATATTGGGATTTACTTTGTGATAATGGGAGTTCTTTTTAATGAATTATGTGGATTTAGGAAATGTATTTGGGATTATGTGTTGGATACTTGTTGCTGTTGTATTGTGTTTGTGTGAATGCATTGTATTCTTATACAATGAGAGGGAACTGGCTAGTAATCCAAGGTTGTGGATATTCCTGGAAAGAACGTTGGTAGAGTGGGAACAAAGGATTGGACCTCTGGAATACCCATTGAGCAATTATAGTCCGAGGGGGAAATTTTGGACTAAGTCTCAATGTGGTAAGTATAGGAAAGAGTGGGAAAAACATTACATATCATTATTTTCATATTCATACCATGAGAGGGAACCAGCTAGTAACCCAAGAACATGGTTATTCTTGAGAAAAACATTGGAAAATAGGAATTACATTAAGGGGTGGACTTCAATGTAGTAAGTGCGGGAGGATATGGAATTAGATTGCATATGATTGTTGCATAATGTATTTCAGTGTGGATGGTTACTTATGTTTTTATGTGCTTGAGAATTGTTTTACGAATTGCTTTGTGAGAATGTAGACTTGTATAGATGCTGCGGGTTATGGTTGCATGGTACAGTACATTTTATATATATTTCTTCGTATTGATACGTGCTCATGGTGTGCACTATAATTATGGTAGTGATACTGATATTTGTACTTGTGCTTTGTTTTATTACACATTCACCTGCTCACTGAGTTTTTGATAAACTCACACTCTCTATGGTTATCATTTTCAGATATAACAATTGAGGAGGAAAGGAACCACTGGGAGTTTGGCGGCTTGGAAATACACTCCATTTATGTTGGAAAGTTCTTAATGAACCAATTTTTGGGCTATATGTCTTGTAGAATGCTCTACAATCCTAGAGGCCGCCTAGGTCCTATAGTATTTTTAAAATTTTATTAATTTGGCTGTAATTTACTTTGTAAAATATGTAATTTACAATTTGTATAGTTGTGGATATTAGTGTTGTTCAGTGAAATTATGGGCTACCACTGAGGTATACCCTAATTTGTATGTTAAGTCATGTGCCTATTTTTCGAGGCATTACATTTGGGGTCCATTTCGTATTCAAAATATATATGGAACACGTTGGTTCTTATCTTTTATTGATGATCACACTCATGTTACTTGATTTTTCTTATGAAAAATAAGTTAGAAGCCTTACAAATTTTCAAAAATTTCTATACCTTGATTAAAATCCAATTTCAACCAAAATTCAAATCATTCGATCTGATAATGCTAAGGCCTATTTCAATTTGGTCCTTAACTTTTTTCTTGAACAAGGAATAGTTCATCAGAGTGCTTGCACTTACATGCCTCAATAGAATGGGATTGATGAACGTAAAAATAGATATCTCCTAGAAATGGCTAGATCCTTAATGCTTACCTATAATGTTTGCATCAATTCTGGGGAGAAGTTGTGTTGACAATGCATATTTAATCAATAGAATGCCATCTTGTACCTTCAAATTCGACACACCATGTCAGGTCCTCTCAAAGTAATTCCCTGACAATAGACTTGTTATCAATCTTCCTTTTAAAGTTTTTGGTTGTTGTGCTTTCATTCATATTCCATCTCACAATAGAGGGAAGTTAGATCCTAAATCTAAGAAATGCATCTTTGTTAGGTATGCCCTTTACCAAAAAGGTTACAAATGTTATTCCCTAACCTCTCGAAAGTTTTATACTTCCATGGATGTCTCTTTCCTTGAACACACTTCTTTCTACCCCCAAAACTCATGTCAGGGAGAGAACTTGACACTAGGAGAATTTGGGCTATCTTACCTGGAATTATTGAACTTGACTTTGAAAAGTAGAATCAGATCGAGCAACAATATATAATTTGTGAGAATTGCTAAACTGAGCCAAATCCAACTCCTGGGGAAGACAATTGAGACACTCAAAGTACACCTAATTCTGATATTATTATTGATATTATATTTGATCTCTACCTTCCTGTTGCTTGAAGAAAGGGAGTTAGGTCATGCACCAAACATCGCATTGCTAATCAAGTTTCATATGAGAAATTATCTAGTACCTTCAGGGCTTGTACAACAAATTTGGATAGAACCAAGCTTCCAACCTATATAGAAGAAGCTCTACAACACCCAAAATGGAGGGAGGCTGTAAACGAAGAGTTGAATGCCTGGAAAAATAACGGCATATGGATTCTTATTGAAAGACCTATAAGAAAACAACCTATGGGATGTAAGTGGGTCTTCATGGTTAGGTATAAAGCTGATGAGTGCATTAACAGATACAAGGCGATATTAGTGGCAAAAGTATTTACTCAAACCTATGGAATATATTACCACGAGACATTTGCTCCTATAGTTAAGTTAAACACCATATGTGTTCTCCTCTCTATTACTACAAACCTTGACTGAAGCTTCATCAGCTTGATGTCAAGAATGTGTTTCTTAATGGGGATCTTGAAGAAGAAGTCTACATGGAGATACCTTCTGGTTTAAAAAACTCGAATAACTCTCATATGGTGTGTAAACTTTAGAAATCTCTTTATGGCCTTAAACAATCTCCTAGGGCCTAGTTTGAAAGGTTTTCCCCGAGAATTAATAGGCTTAGTTATGTTCAAGGCTAGACAGATCATACATTGTTTATCAAACATTCTTCGGAAGGGGGGAAATCACCATCCTCATTGTATATGTGAATGATATAGTAGTCACTGGAAATAATGAAGAAATGGTGACATACTTAGAGAAGTTTTTAAGAAAGAAATTTGAAATCAAGGATCATGGTCCTTTGAAATATTTCTTTGGGATGGAAATAGCTTAGTCTAGTAGAGGAATCTCTATTTCTAGATGAAGTACACCCTAGATCTTCTAAAAAAAACTAGGTGCTAAGGTGTAAACCTGCTGACATCCCCATGTATCCGTTCAACAAAATAGGCTCAAAGGAGTCCTCTAATCCAGTTGATAAAGGGATGTATCAATGTCTTGTTAGAAAACTCATATACTTCTCTCATACTAGACCTGACATCAGTTTTGTAGTAAGTGTTGCAAGTCAATATATGAATAATCCAAATGAAGAACATCTCGAAGTTGTTAATCAGATACTTAGATACTTGAAAATGACACTTGGAAAGGGTCTATTTTTTAGAAAAAGGGGTCAATAGAAGTATTAAAGTATTCTTGGATGTTGATTGAGATGGTTCCCTAATAAGTAGAAGGTCAACTTCAAGTTATTGTACTTATATGTGGGGAAATCTAGTTACTTGGGAAGTAAAAAGTAGTCTGTAGTGGCTAGAAGTAGTGCAGAAGCAGAATTTCGTGCTATGGCACATTAAATCTGTGAAGTAATATGGTTGAGACGAGTGTTGGATGAGCTTTAGCTTCCAATCACCACTTCCATGAAACTCCATTGTGATAATCAAGTGGCAATTCAGATTGCAAATAATCTAGTCCATCCTGATAGAACAAAGCATATGGAGATCGATCGTCATTTGATCAGAAAGAAGTTGAAGCAAAACGTCATTGAGATAATTTATACTCCTAAAATCTAATAGACGGTTGATATCCTTACCAAGGTTATTCCCCAAAACTCAATTTGACAATCCTTTATCCAAGCTGGGAATGATTGACATTTACTCCCCATCTTGAGGGGGAGTGTGGGATTCTGTTTGATTATATTTTTATCATGATTGATTTGTTTCTTTTCCTATAAATATTTGGTCTCTGATTTGTTTCCTTTTTCATTAGTATGATTGATTATAATTAATTTGTATTTATTAGAGTTGATTATTTTCCTTTCTTATTGCCCTAGCTAGGTGTATATAAACCCTAAACTCCTTGTAAGAATCAGATTTTGAGTGAAAATAATACTTCTCAATTTCTTCAATTTTCAATGCATGCCTACTTGCTACAGATCATTCAATGTTCAAAGGACAATGTTCATTTTTGTTATGTTTTTGGATGAGCAAACACTGTCCAAATTGTCATCTAAGGGACACAATCATGATGATAGAGGCACATTGGTCTATGGAAAGTAGTTGCTGTAAAAAAACTTGCCATATGATGACATGCAAAGAATTGTTAAGGTGCCAAAATTTTTATCACATCATCTAATCCTAAGTCGTTAATAACTATTCTTTGTTGTTTGTGTACTATTATCTTTTGTTAATATGCCCTTGTAGTTAATAAATTTTTTTTTCTGGAAATTATTTTACAAGTGGCATATATAGTGTGCCCCCTCTAGTTGATAGGTATGGCATGGGTTTACCTATGGGACCTGGAACTGTGGTATAAGCTATAAGATCATACCTCATTTAGATATTGGAATGTGTTGATGTCACCTGTTGGATACTTTTTTATTCTTCTTTTGTGGTAGTATTTTAATGATGATGTCATATGGAGAGTTTTTCATCTATACATTGATGTTAATTACAACTTTAACCATATGTTATATGCTTTCTCTCAAGATTCTTAGGTGTATTATGGTTTGAAACTAGAAGTTCTCATCATTATTGTCTTGATTTGCTTACTATAGAAAAATAAAAAATTTGTTACTAATTTTGTTCTTAGTGCATTTTTGCAATGTTGATTAAGAAGTTGGAGGAAAGTAGGGAAAAATTGGACTTTTTGTTCTTATTCCTCTCCCAAATGAAAGCTCAACTTGTCTGACTTATATTTGTTTTAAGCTTAGTTTATATCTATTTGATACTTGGGTTAGTTAATCAATATAGATTCATAACCGTATCTTAGTTTATATTCCTCTCCTAAAAATTGGACTTTTTGTAGGCATTTCTAAATAACACCACCTCGCCCCCTCTCCTCTCATCTCACCACTCAAAATTTGAAGAGACTAACCAAGCCACAAATAAGGAGGGAAATTAATTCAAAAGCACATAGAGGGGCCAAAGATTTTGATTTTCTTTGTCTTTAACTCCCAGAAATATCTACTTTTGATCCTCTTTCCCTTTTAGGTAGGGTTTTGTTCCATTTTTTTAATTTATTCTCTTCATCCATACAAATATATGAAGAATTCTATTCACATGTTTGACAATAACTACAACTTATGGTTCTTTCCTCATTATCTTGCTTTGTTTTCAGTTCAAATATTTTTTTCAATGGTATCTTTCTTTTGATAACTTTGCGATATTCCTTGCTCTATTGATACTTCTTCTAACAAGATAAAATATGATTGATAGTGAATTTCTTTCTAAGAATTTACTTTTGCTTCCCTGAAAAGTTGCCAGAACAATGGGAGGGTGTAGTTGATATGATTTACTAAAGAATTACTTAGTTGTTTGTTAAGTAGTTAAGGTTTGAAAAGTAATTATTAAGACTTATGCAGATTCTAATAATGTTAGCCTAAAACTTGACTAAAACTACATAATGCATATTCTAATAACTTTTAAGACTCATGCAAATTCTAACAATTTATCTAATTTTTTCATTTCTTTCTCACTTGTAAAGTTGACAAAACTTGACTATATAAATTCTAATATTTTAAAAGTTATTCATTGGTTTCACTATTAAATAATCATCCGAGTTGTTGTATATGATAGCCTTTGTAAGTAATCATTACAAGTTGTCGTATATGATAGCCTTTGTATAGCTTTCAAGATGATTTTTTTAATGATGGTTATTAGAATTATTTACTTGATTTTCCTTTTCCTTTATCTATGTAACAGAAAGCATTAGCTCAAGCTAATGAAGCAAATTTTGAAGGGAATAAATTGTTGAAAATGGGCACTATGAGGAGGCACTATCACAATATGAACTTGCTTTACAAGTTGTATCTAACATGCCTTCATATGTGATGTATATGCATTAAATGTTGAAGTATTAAATTTTCATCCGGACATGCCTTTAAAGTATTAAATTTTAAAGTTGGGGCGTGATGTATATTTTCCTTACTTATCTTCTTTTTGTTGTTTTAAGATTGTGTGGTTATATAAGTTATTTAAATTGCATGATATTTTGGTGGTAATGCAATAGTGGTAGGATTTGTTTTGGAAACCAACATCAAGATTAGAAATTATAATGTCCATAGATTTGAAATATGATTTTATTTCAATAGTGATAGGATTTGTTTTGTTAAGCATTTGGAAGGTAAAATAATAGATTGAACATGAGTAACCATAGTTGAATATCATATATATCTACTTTACAAAATTGTTTACAAGTTACATTTGATGGATAACGTAGAATTTTAAGAAGCATTTGTTGTTTTATATAGTATAGCTTTCAATATTATTTTTTATGATGGTTACTGGAATTATTTTCTTTATTTTCCTTTTTCTACCTTATTAAAGAACTAATTGGTATTTGCTTGGAGGCTTAACTTTTAAATGTAGAACACTGTAAGAAAAGAAATAAAAGATTGGGAATGAAGCTTTTGAATGAATGGTGTTGATATATAACCTGCTTTTTCATGCTTCTAATTGTAATTTTAACTATATGAATTTTAAATGCATATATAAATTTTAAATATCTTAATATCAATAGGTGTATTGCTGATTACAAATTGTTTATGTACATATATAAACATACATATATATATATATATGTGTGTGTGTGTGTGTGTGTGTGTGTGTGTTTTTTTTTTTAAGCTTCTAAGTTTGTTAAAAAAATGAATTATCATTATTTAACAAGTCTTTGTTTTGATTTTAATAAAATGTTTTGGTGGAATTATTCTAATACAAATATACTTACATCCTGGAATAATTAAAAAATAAACAAAAGAGATGTAGATAAAAGAAAGAGCAATTCTTGCTCCCAAATTAAGAGATGTAGATGAAATCAATGATTACATGTTGTCCTTACTTCCAGGAGATGAGAAAATCTATTTAAGCTCTGATAATATATGCAAAGTAATGATTATTATTATTAATAATCATTAATCTCAATTTATGTCACTGCTTATAGTAGTTTCAAAACAGGACTAGGCCCGCAGGCCAAACCGTGATGGCTCGTAAATTTCATTAATCTTAATTTATGCCACCGCTTATAATAGTATCAAAATGGGACTAGGCCTGCATGATGGCCCATAAATGGATAGTCTTGGACATTAGATTCTTTGTAAATACAATTTGCTCCATTACTTAAATTAAGAAGGAATAAATATAAATATAAATTAATTAGAATATTTTGATTTTAAATAACCGTAAATAATTTGGTCATGATAATTGGTGAGACACTAATGATGAAGATAGTCAGATGGCAAATTCCATCACAAAGACACAAGTGGAAGAAAATGTTTCCCAAGAGTATAGATTGCCTTACTTCGCAACAATAAGGTTGGATCTGAATACACTATGGTTAAAGATGGATCTAATAATTTAGGATGAGGCCCCTATGATGAGCAAGTACTGATTTGAAACACTAGACAAAACTTTAAGAGACTTGATGAAGACATGCAAAGAAGAATTTTCAATTTTTTATTTTTATAGTGATAATTGCTTTTTTAATTTTTCATCTAAATTGTACATTAATTGTTATATTGTAATAAACAAGAAGGATTGCAAATGTTACCTATAAGGAAAAACGGGACTAGGCCCATGGACATGCTCATGACCTCCCGGAAATGGACAGTCTTGCACATAAGATTATTTGTAATATTTCATAGCAAAATTGTTTTATATTTTTTACAAAGACTCATATTTTTGTATCTATATTTCTTTTTTATATTTCATTCGTTATTATTATTTTTTGCATGTGTATTTCTTTTGATAGTTTAATAAAGAAATATGCATTTTTCAAAGCTAAAAATATAAATAAAAAACTTTTAAGTTAAATTATTGAAATTCTTTAAGTTTTTATATATCACTAATTTTTCTCATGAATCATTTGTTATTATCTTGGTAAGCTATGAAAGTTTTTAAGGCCATGGTGCATCGCACGAGTCATGACACTAGTTCTTTTGGACTTGAAGGGCGAAGATAACTTGGCTAAAAATTATCTATTTGGTCTTATTTCTAAAACATAATTTCAAAATTAACAATTTATTCACTTGATAATGATTTATTTGCTTGACATTGTTAACCTATATTCTATTTTTATGTTTAAATTAATAAATTATTAAGTTTGACATTAAATTTTAAATGAATAATATAATGTGAGGGGCAAAATAGAATCTTTGTAGAGAACAAGAAAGAAACATTAATTACTTTTACACTAGAAGGGCTAAATAAATTTAACAGTTTATTAATTTAAACATTATTTATTTACTAACATTGTGGGAAGGGCAAAAAATTAGAGTTGTTGGATTGGGCTCATTAACCCACTTTTTAGATGGGTTAGGTTGGCTAGAAGCCAACCTGTAAAAGGATGGGCCAGTTTGGGTAACCCTTTATATCTATATATATATATATTATATACTTATGAACGAAGAAGGGATGAGGAGAATAGAGACCAAAGCCATGGATCTATAGAGGAGAGAAGAGAACAGAGCAATGTTGGAGAGGTGGGGAACAAAGATCAGAGCGATGGAAGAGAAGTGGAGAATAGAGTAAGGAGGAGAACAGAGAACAAAGATCAGAGATCTTCTCTTCCATTCTTTGACTTCGAGATTAGAGACCTTTGTCGTGCTTTGTCATCGTCCCCTGTGTCCCTCTTGTAACACCCTAAGTTCTCGAGTGTTACTATTAGTGAGATATTGGTAAGAATGTGAAAATATGAAGGAAAATTTTTCGTTTGGATAAGGAAAAAAGGGGCTTAAAGGAGTTTGACACATTGAAAATCTAGTAAATGGTAAGGAACAAAAGAGATGTTGAGTTCTCAACATTGCACTATTTCAAGTGCTATTTCTTTTGATATCTATCTTGTCTATTCTTGCAATTCTTAACTCATGTTTTGGTGTTTTAGATTAGTTTATGATTTCTTAGATTTTAGGTTAATTTGAGTAATTTCATGATCCTTTGCCACTTATATTTGGTGTTTCGTTGTTTTTGTTGTAGGTTAGGTTAGTGCGAAGCTTGTGTAAGAAAATGGACCGTATTAGAAAAAGAATTGGCTTACTGTCTCCCACAGCTATAGCAGTGGATTCCACATCTATAGCGATGGTTGCTAGAAGTGAAGATTTTTGAGCTGTTTTCTCTACCTTCCACCGTTATAGCGATGGGAATTCACCACTATAGCGGTGGATACTGCACCAAAGTGTTTTTAAGCCCATTTCTCTACCTTTCACCGCTATAGCAGTGGGTCACGTTCTACATTGGTTTAAATAGCATTAGAATAGAATTTTTAGGGCATTTTGAGTTGGGGAGAGGCTAAAGGACACTAATTTTGTAGAAGGAAGAGGAGAAATCCCATTCCAAAGCTCTTCGGGCCCGATTTTCGTCAACCCAACCTCGGATTCATGGAGTTTACTTCATCATTTACTGTTTTCTATAGTTTTAGGGCTATGAGTAGTAGATTTTCTCATTCTAGGGTTGCTATGAACATAATCTCTGATTAGGAGTTGTTTACTCTCTAACTTTGTGATTTCTGTACAATTTATACCTTCCTATCATTCATATAGTTTGAACTTGTTGTAAAATTGGCCACTTTATAATTTGTTTGTTGCTTTTATCAAAATTTGGCGAGGGAGATGTTCGTAGAACACTGAGTAAATAGGGCGAGTGCTTGAACCTTAGGGGTTTTGCTTGTTAATTAATAGAAATATTAATTAACCTCGTTTAATCAAATTAGGTTAGCAGTTGTTTGGCTTAAACTCACATAAGGGATTATGTTAGAGTTGAGTAGCTTAATTTAGATTCAAGAGAATCACTTTAAGCCATTAGAAAACCTAAGATTAAAACGTATAACTGAGTAGAATCGCAAGTGTTAGAGGGAGTGAACAATTCTTACGACAGAGAAAGGGGATTAGTAGCCGTAGGTCTTTTAATTAAATTAATTTCATCAAAATTTGCGTGTGTTCTTTTTAATTACAGAAAAAGTATAAAAAATATTTTATCTTTTGCATTTTATCTTTTAATTTCAATCAGAGCTGCCTTTAATCCAATTTGGTTTTCCTAACTAACATAATTAAATTTCTCGAGTAGTTAGCGAGTTAGTCTTCATGGGATCGACACTCTTACTCATTTTACACTATATTACTTGTGTGACTGGTGCGCTTGCCAAATCACCTAACAAGAGAGAGATGGAATAAGCTACAAGTCTGATGAGGCATTAAGTTGAAATATAATTATTTTATAATGCCCTTTTATGCAGAAGGACAAATAATTAGAGTTTGGGGAAATGAGTCGTGAGGATACATGGCATTGTGAAAATACTAAAATTTTATGAGTCAAAAGAAATTGCAATTTTACCCTCAATTACGGTCGAGTCTTGTATCCGACTCAGTGCCAATCTTGTAATTTCCTTTGCATGTATATATACATATGTTGTAGTGATACAATCCGTAGACCTCAATTTTTCTTTTGGTCTCTCGTCTCCCTCGTACTGTCCTCCCCCCTCTCTCGTCCCTTACCTTCAAATCCATGGAACCCTGCTCCCTTGGCCTCCAGCCACCAATCTTTGGCATGGACGTGGTCCTTTGGCAACCGAGCATCATCGAAGAAGAGGAAATTAAAAGTAAGACCCCCAAATCTTTTCTTTCTCCTCATTTTCAGACTCAAGGGTTTTTGAGAGGATTTGGGGTTCAAATGGTGAAATCTGAGTATGGGTGTTAATCTTAAACATTCCTACATTTTTATAATAACAATGCGCTAAGAAATCCAGAGAAACCTAATAAGAATTCATGGATTTTGGGGTTGAAGAACATAAGATTTGAAATTTAGAAAATTTAAGTTTTGGTTGGGAAGATGGAAGTTTGGTTGGTAAATCTTGATTGTTGTTGGATTTTATTGATTGGGGGTTGTTCCTAGTGATTAGGAGTGTGGATTGAAACCAGAAACTAATGGGAAACAATCTAGATTTAGGTTGGATTAAGGTTGAAAGAGGATTAGAGGATTTTTCTACAGAAGTTTTCATTTTTGTCAGGTGACCGGTCGACTGTCGAGTGTCCAATGGTCGACTGGTTGCCTCTGATGCTTTCTATTTAGACCTAACTGAGATGCATCAGTCGACTGGTAGGGTAACACCAGTCGAGTAGTTGACTGATAGGGTAACACCAGTCGACGGGTAACTTTTGGGTTGGAATGGCAGATCTAGCAGTGATGCACTAGTCGACCAGTAGGGTGTCACCAATCGACCGATTGCTCTCAGGTTGGAGCTAGATAAACTGAACCAATTAACTGCTAGTAGAGAGCAGTTGAACAGTTGCTATTAGATAATATTTGGTATTCTATTTTTTTTTCTTTCCTTATGTGTTTTCCATTCCAATTGGTTAGGATGCCTCCCTAAAGGGTTCAAGAAAGGCTTGTTCATCCAAACACCAAATTGGGATAGAATGGATAGCTCAATGCTGTGGTGAGGGATTTCTCCACTTTACACCCTTTATTCCTTTGTTCTAAGATATTTCTCTTAGTGGTTTTGTTGTGGTGCGTGAATTTAATTGTTATGGCAAGTGTGAATGCATGTGTATATATATTTATGGAACATTTCATGCATGAGATATGTTGAGTGACCCTAATTGCGGTTATAGAGTTAGAGTGACTTGGAAATTTTGCATGTTAAGCAAACTGGATAAAATTAACTTTAGCTAGAAAATAATTTAAATACTTTATGTTTAAATATGTGTGGATGGGTACTATACTTGAAGTAGAGATCGTATGTGCACTACTTGCATGAATTCAGATTAGGGCCTCGGCCATTGGATGGGATGTCCATATAGCACCATTGAGGGATGGTGGATGGTGTATATGCGTATATGTACAAATCCATGGTATATTGGTACGTGGTGGTTTAGCGTATGTATGTGTACTTCCATGGGTTGTATCCACATGTCAAGTAGAGTATGGGTTGACACCTACAAATACACAGGCAAATATTGTTACAATACATATAGCATCACAAATTGATTGAGGGCATGTGTGAGCATATATGCTGTCTACTGAACCTATGAACCACCATAGCGGGCATGAGTATGTGTATATTCACCACCCTCCAGTTTTAGTGAAATCCTCTCCATTTACACCTCTAGGAAATAGATTTGGTGTTTATACATACATACATGATCTTGGTATCCACCCTTGGAAGGTTGGGGATACCTTGTCCACATATGGACTAGGGACTTATACCAAAACAATGCGTAAGGTTGAGATGGCGATGTATGATATTGTAAACATGTGAGTGACTAACCTTACTTAATTAAATTTTAAGATGAGACATTAAAAAGCTTTCTACATCCTTGTGTGAACATGATAAATTACTCAAGTCCTGATAAAAGTGACAATGGTAACATAGGGTTCAAACTATTTATGGGCCTAAGGGCTAACGGAAGGGGATGTTCAGAATGAAGCCTTGAGTATAAATCCCTTCTTTGAAGGATAGTTGTGCATTTTTATCTATTAGTTTGTAAATTAGTTCTGTTTAGTTGTGGTAGCTTTAAGATATCTAATAGGCTCGGTGGCACGTGGTCTATGATGACCTATAGGGATTGGTTGAGCTTTGCTTCTTCCCATGAGGCCCAGTGGCACGTGGTCCATGAGGTCTATGGAGCCTGTTGGCAGTATTGTTATTCGACTTACATTCTATTTGATGAGCCATAGTGTGTGATTGCTTGGATGATATGGATTGTTTGGTTAGTGATGTGGATGTGTATGTATGGTCATGTATTGTGGGAATATGGTTTTCCTTATACTATATGTAATTATTGGTGTTGCATGATTGGTGATTTTTTTTTAATTTCGGCTTGGCATGTCGTGGTATATGGAATTGATCATGTGCTGGAAAAAATATATATATATATACATATACATATACATATACATGCTTTGTGTTTGTATTGTACTTGGATGAACTCTGTGGGATTGATCGCGCCGAAAGACGAAGGCAAGTGGTACTTCCTGAATGGATTGTGTACGGTAAGTATGAAACCAAGGCACCAATAATTCGCTCTGAAAGGGCTATACTAGTTATTGTTTTGCTAAGGTATGGTGGTTATACATATTAGCGGGTTAGGAAGAGTTGTTAGGGTACTTTTGTGGGGTGCCTATGCACATTTTTCTGGCTAGATGTGATCTTTTATGATTTATCTATTGCTTTGGTCGGTATGATAATTTGTTTGTACTAGATAGAAATATTTTGGTGAGTCACATGGATTAGACTCACTAATATCAGGCATTTTAATATACATTGCAATCCTTATCTTAGTCCTATTGCCATTTTAATATTGCCAACTCTCTAATTTTATTACATTTTTGTAATTATTAGGTTTAAAATAATTGTAGAACTAATATGTTTTAATTCTATATTTTTATGAGCTTAAATGATAAGACCCAATTTAATCGTTGTCTTTACTTTGTAGAATTAATTTAATTAGAGAGCATTTGCTTATGTGGACGATGACATGGAGGCTGACTAGATGTTGACCAACTTTGCTGACTATGTGGGCCATACATTCTGCACTGTTTTGATTTCCTTTTATGTACAGCAACAACACAGCAAGGCAACAGAAATGCTTTCTTTAGAAAAGCAACTAGCAGACAGAAAATAGTAAGGCAGAACAGCAGAAAGGGAGAAAAGGACAGCACATGGAGTCAAACAATGCAGCATTTTCGTCCTCCCTCCTTGGCTAAAGTTAAAAGACATCTTCCAACTACCTTTTTTGCTGTAGAAGAGTTTCTTTTTCCACATTTTCCTCTGTAAATTCATTTCCCCCTTGTATTTTCTTCTGTTTTGGCCTCCATGAAAGGCTAAAATTTGTGTTGTAATTAGTCCATGGAGAAGTAGAATCTGTAACATGAATTCTTGGAGCTTAATCAAATAAGTTTCTTGTTGTTTATCTCTGTTTCATTTCTGTTCTTGCCTTTCATCTCTGTTTTTATGTTTGTTTAAGTGCTGGTCAGACCTTTATGGACATAATTACTAGTTTGAATGCTTAAATTTAAGGTGCTCTCTTGTTATTATTGGTTGGTGTAGCAAGTAGAATAGAAATGACTTGCTAGATGATTATCTAACTTGATTTGGTTAGGGCTTTCATGACCAAATGATATAATGCAACTAGAATTAATTTAAAGATGAGAATGATGATAGTTGCAATTCTAGGGATTCCATGACTGATTGCATCTCTGTTGTTCTGTGTAATTCATTTCTATGTTCTGTTTTGTATTCTGTTCTGTTTAGTTTCTATTTATGTTTTGTTTTATCCTTAAGTATTGCAATTACCCCCGGTGGTAATTAGTAGGTAATTAGGTAGATTAATGTTAGAACAATTAGTTAGGCAATTTAGAAGCAAGGTTCCTTGAGAGAATACGACCTGAGATGTAAGTTGACACGAATCTAATTCTGGGCGACTCGATGGTCGTAGTGGCTCGAACCACTCACCCCCTCACAGTTTCAGGTTTCAGAGATGGTTTAGGTGGACGAGTCGAGTAATGCAATAACGAGAAGGCCTCTTTTTTGTTGGGGGTAAGGTATTTGTCCTTATATGTTAAGTTAATCTTTTAACATACTCTGTAATCAGATAGGCCATCTAGGATTATGTACATCTTGTTGGGATTGCTAGTATGATATTAGACTTGCGGCAGTATAGGTGACATGCCATCAGCACCGGTCATAGCTCTAGGTTCGGGTTGTGACACCTCTGTTCATCTTTGTGTGCATCGACATCACTCTTGGAGCTCAGTTTAGTTTAGTTCTTGTTTGTCCCTCTTAATTCATCTATCTCTGCATGCGTCGGCTGTTGTCCATTGGACCATCTCTGAGTCAATTGTGGTTCTCGCCTTGTCATCTCAGTTCTCCCATCTCTCCTCCTCTCAGAGTCTCACATTGACACTGTCTCAGTTAGCTAGGGTTATATATATATATATATATATATATATATGTATTTGGACATGAAGCTAGTGGGTTACAGTAAGAAGGCCTTTAAGGCCCAATTGTAGTTAATGTGTCAGATAGAAGAAGGGCATGAGAATTGATCTAAAATGCTGGGAATCCAAAAACAAATTAATAAGATTTAAAAAAATACTATACAAACTGACTCGTTTTAAAACAGCCTGGCCTAGCTAGGCCTATTTTTACGAAAC
This sequence comes from Biancaea sappan, assembly GCA_037074585.1. Classification (NCBI taxonomy): domain Eukaryota; kingdom Viridiplantae; phylum Streptophyta; class Magnoliopsida; order Fabales; family Fabaceae; genus Biancaea; species Biancaea sappan. The sequence goes on from CM073490.1 coordinate 69,393,155, forward strand.
TCTAGATAGGCTAGTAGTTTTGATAGCACTACCAAAAATGTCTTACAACAAAATAAAAAAAAAGAAAAAAAAGGGAGAATAGGAGAATTGAATTCAGTACTTCATCCTAAGCAAAGGGTGCAGCACTGGATCAACAGCACATGCCAGTTAGAGAATCTACTTTAATAATTTTTAAAGGGTTCTTAAATTTAAGAATAAATTCTTATTTTGGTTTATAATTATAGTTTGCCATACTTAATACTACATGTAAAAATAATTTTTATACAAAAAATAATAATAAAATAATAACTTATAATATATGTTAGTAAAAAATAATAAATATTAAATTAATAAGAAGTTAATTATAAGATTTATTTATAAATTTTTAAGAGGTTAACAATTATAATAAATTATTTAAAGTGATATTACGTTACTATTGTAGATGCTCTCCAGGCTTACAAATTTACTCCTTTGTTTATGAATCTTGCGAAACAAAACCCTCAAAACAGATTTCTGACTGTGCAGTTTGGAGAAATGGCAAGAGCGGCTCTCCTTCACTTGCTGCGATCGCAGGCCACGCGCTCGTCTCCCAGTGCTAGAATCGTCCCTTCAGGTTTTTCATTTCTACTGCTTCTTCAGTTACTGTGTTATATGATCCCTCTCTCTCTCTCTCTCTCTCTCTCTCTCTCTCTCTTACTGGTCGATTTTTTGGCGAATGACCTTAAATTATTGTGAATATGTATTCCGTTTTTCATATTCATGTTGTCGAAATAGTAATAAGCTAATTCTTAGTTGTTAAACTTCTGAGTCGAAGCCCTTGTTTGGTTGCATACAAAAGATTTTGGTCTTTACTCTGTATCTCCTTGGAGTTCTTTCTTCGAATTCTTCATTTCTATGATATTTATAGCATAAAGACTACAAAACTACGGCAACGGCAGCTTGAACTTAGTCCTTCCCAGTAGATATGGAAAAAAATCAGCTTTCATAGCGAAGTGCATAGGTACAAACTTATGACGGTAGTGATAAGTAGCACTAATACGATAGTCCGAGCTTGGTATTGGTGAAACCTGAATTATGATGACAAATAATATTAACGAGAGGAGGCGGTGGGATGAGTGGTGGCAGCTGAGGATAGCTAGACATTTCACAAGTTTAAAAGAATCAGTCGTGAACATCAGTCTGAATTTAAAACTAATGGGTAGGTCTGGGAACAACTTCTCATGTTTCGTGAGTGGAAATCCTAATTGAACTCTTGACCAAAAGCTGGAAATTAGTTTCTCATTACAGAGTACAGACAATCTTGAACTAAATGTCAGACTATTTGTCCTCTTCTGTTACTTAGGACAAAAATATTAGTGATCTTATTAAACTACTTTCAGCTACTGTGATTATTTTCAGAACATTTCAGATCATAGCAAATTGTTTATTTGTTGCTTTCTGCGGAAGAAAGTGTTAGTATCGTTGTTTGAAATAGAAATGCTTTGGCCTATTATCTGAGGGAAGCTAAAACCTTTTTAATATGCAAATTAACAAATAGCATGTCTTTAATACAGCCCAGAACTTTTTCTGCTATCATGTTGGCTCAATGAGGGTTAACAAAAAATGTTTCGCTGGTATATTCTTCCTTTGTCTAGAATGATTAATTAACTTTTCCATTGATTATATACAATCTATTTAGTAACAACAATAATTGCAATCAGTGCTGCTTTTTCTTTTTACTTCTGAATGATAGCATTCCCCTGAATACTCTGGCATTGGATACTGAATAAATGCTTTAGTAATGATGTCTATGAATTAGTGTTTAACCAACAGATATTTTAGGTATATCTAGTACTTAGACCCTGGGAAATGAATATTTTATGTGATGAAATTTATGCTTATGTTACAGCATGAACTGATTGTTGGAGCCATTCTATATGTGGTTTGCATTGGGCCTTCTGTGTGTCTCTTTTGTTGCTGAGGAATAGGGCCCTTCTAATATATCTTTCAATGGGGAATATTTTTAAAATTTTCCCCTCCCCCTCTCTCACGTGGGGACAGCCATTGTCTTTGTATGGTTGACTATTTGACTGCCATTTACTATCATGATCTATTTATAGGTAATCAACTGGACTTCTTGCTTCTTTTGGTTACTCAGGATCAAATATAGCGTTCAAGTCCTAGTTTTGGCACTTCTAACTACGCCACTATTTTCTTTCTACAAAATCTTACTACAAATATAATACAAGTTTTGACTGTATTATAGGGAAAGAAAAAAGCATTAGACATTCTTACCATCTGTGAGGTCTTTGCTCTGAGCTAGGAAGAGGTTAAATTAAATGTTCACAAACTAATAGCTTGTTCATCACTGGTTCCTTACATAGTTGAATGTGCATTAGTAGGAGTTAAGTTTCTTAAAAATCAACTGCTTGTTACATGACAATTATGATTAGTTAGTAAGTATCCCGTTGGGTTATGTTTTAGTTAGTAGTTACTTGACTTTGCCACTAACTGCTATAAAAGGGAGAGATACATAGACAAGAAGGTTGTTGACTAATAATTATTGGGAATGGGTAGCTTGAGGATATCTTGAGAATTTGTAACAAGTTGGTATTGGAGTATCGATCTTGGAGAGCAATGGCAATGAAGACAAGTTCACAAAACTGTTTCAAGAAACTAGAGGAGACAAACTTGTTCGGATGTGAATGACTTGGTGAAATTTGATAGCGAGGATGGATGGCATGCTCATTGAAATAGCATCAGAGCTTCTTTAGGTTGGATTGAGTGCTAATGAAGATGTGAACTGCATAGCAGCTTATGAAAATGGAGGATTCTAATGAGAATGGGAAATGTGCACCAGCAAAAGCAAATGGAGGAAATGGATTGGTTGGAATGTAGCAATGGCATCAAGCTTGCATCAAGACAAAGAAAAATAGGAATGATTGGTTTGTTGGAGTGTATAGATTGCTCAGTAGGTAGATTTGGAGAATTACTGATTCCATGGAAAGAATAAAGAACCTAAAGAAAGGAGCAACAAATTACCTAGAAAAGTATCAAATTGAATTGAAGGTGGAACTGCCCATAAGCTGTCGTCTTGCAAGTCTCAAGAATGAGAAAGAAGGCACCATCACAGCCTTATATAAATCTGTGAAACAATTGTTGAAAATAGAAATGGATGAAAGAAGAAATAGGGGCTTTATGCTGTTGGTGCGGAGAAAAGTACATCTTGGATCATAAATTTAGGCCTTCTAAGTGTCTATGATAGTGGTGCATAATGGAGAGAAAGAGGAAGAGAAAGCCATTGCTGGGATTGATTCAAATGACCATGGATGAGCATGGAAAAATATTCAAGAATAGCCCCTCATCTTTCAATCCCATATGCTATACCAATCCTTAAGGACAACCAAACAAGGATTTTTTGGGTGGAGGAGCTATTGTTATTTACACAGTTATAGTGAGCTAATTAGTGTCCTATTTGGGTTATGTTTTATATAGTAGTTAGTTGTTATCATTGTTAGTCACTTGACTGTGCACTTAACTGCTATAAAAGGAAGAGATAGGCAAACAAGAAGGTTGTTGAATAATAATTGTTGGTGTTATAGAATGTACCGCATGTATTGTTGATTGACCCTTATCCAGGCTTCCTTATCGAGTATGCCATTGTATTTTTTGTCTTTGTTCAAAATCCCGCTTGGAGTGGCTAGAAAGATTGAGAGAATTATGAGGGATTTTCTCTGGAATGATGGAGGGGTGGTTAAGAAGGACCATTTGGTTAGTTGGGAGGTGTGTTGCAAAACCAAGGATGAAGGTGGCTTGGGCCTTGGTAATCTAGTGTCTAAAAAATCTCTCTTTTGGCTAAGTGGTTATGGAGATTCCCCTTGGAGCCTAACTCCCTATGGCATAAGGTGATCAAAGCAAAGTATGGGCTTCATTGTAATGGTTGGGATGCTGGCTCGGGAGGTGTCGTTACGCATGCAAGTCCTTGGAAAGCGATTTCTCAGGTATACCACCTTTTCTCTCCTTCGTTATCTCTCATTGTTGGTGATGGTTCTCGCTTTCGCTTTTGGGAGGATTGCTGGTCTGGCCCATCCCCTTCAAAGAAAGATTCCCGTGCCTTTATTCTTTGTCTTCTGTTCATGATGCCCCTATTGTTGATTTCTTTTGTTTGCAAGGGGATCATCCTTGTTGGAACCTTCATTTTGCCAGGAATGTTAATGAAAGACTTTTGCCTCACCTTTCCACGTTGTTAGACATTCTTGATCCTATTCGCCTCTCTTCTTCTTCTCCTGATAAGAGAATGTGGAAGCTTGATTCCTCAAACTCTTACACTTGCGCTTCCTTTCTCAATTTTCTCGCCCGTAACCATACTGTTCCTTCCCATTTTAAAAAGTCTTACTGGAAAGTTAAGGTGCCTTTAAAGGTTAAAGCCTTCTTGTGCACTGCAGTGCTCAATAGAATTAATACAAACGATTTGTGTCAAATCAGAAGGCCCTTTAAGGCTTTATCCCCTGATGTTTGCGCGATGTGCCTCAGTCATTCAGAGACAAATAATCATCTATTCTTGCATTGTGACGTGGCTTGGAGTATTTGGAACAAGCTATTTGGTCTTTTGATGAGTATTGGGTTTGCCTAAAGGACCTTGGGTCTCTCCTTGCGACCAAATTTTTTGGTTTTGGCCATAGGAAGGAGAACAAAATTCTTTGGAATATAGCTCTGTTCGCAACTGTATGGTGCATTTGGATGGAAAGAAATGCTAGAGTCTTCAATGATCGGTGTCTACCTCCTCAGTTGTTGTGGGATCATATTCGCTATACGCTTATTTGTGGGTTTCGGCCAATTGGCTGTTCAAGGGGGTTCCTATTTCTGATGTTTATAGGGACTGGAGGGCGTTATTGCACTAACTTTTTGTTGGGGGTCTTGTGGGGTGTTTCTGTGGTTGTTAGCTTACATTTTGTTTTAGTTTTTTCTTAGGAGGATTTCTTGTCCTCCTCTTGTTGTAATCTTTCCCCATTGTATCTTTCTCTTCTCCTTAATAATACTTCTTTTCCTATCAAAAAAATTGTTGAGTTACCGAATATATTTTACATGATTATAGTGCTAATTTGTAGGCTAGTCTTTAGGTTGACATGTAGTGTTGATTCATAGGGATCATTGTTTATTTCCTTTCTTTATCACACGAAATTAGTATAAATAGCCTTGTTGATCAGTGAACAAATCATCACAAAGGATTTTCTCTCAACTTACATGGCATCAAAGCAACCCTTGGCTCGTCCCTAAAATTTCTGGCAACAGATCAGTGACTTGACCTGGTTAGGTCACTTGTTTAAAGTGACATTTGTCCCAACAGCACCTTGAGTAGCCCATCCTCGAAGACCAATAGCATAACTCAGCCCGCATGAGGCTTACGCTCCGTCAGAAGTCTCAGCTTGTTTCTCACGCATCGACACATGGAGGCACGTGTGGTGGTGTTTTCTGCTTTGACTTGCTTCCACGGTGTCAACTCCTTGTCTTCGGCCTATCCCTAGTGGTAACTTGGTCATTGGAGTATACTCTATATACTTTGATTTCACTTGTTTGACTTATTATTCCATTCTCTCTTGCTAAAAGGATGTCAGACACTAAGTATAAATAACTATGCATAACTAAGCATTTCTCTTGTTACTGAGTTGGTTCCCACATTGTCAAAAATAACTAAGAATAAATTGAATGGATCTAACTATTTAGAATGGAGTAAGACTATCAAGGTTTACCTACAGAGTGTCGAAAAAGATGATCATTTGACTAAGGAACCACCTGCTGAAGGAACTAGACAAACTTGGCTTAGAGATGACGTGTTCTTACAAATTATGAACTCAATTGATAGTGAGGTAGTCGGTTTAATTAATCATTGTGAATTTGTTAAGGAGCTGATGAATTATCGAGAGGTCTTGTATTCTGGCAAGGAAAATGTGTCTCGTATATATGATGTTTTAAAGCTTTTTACTCAAAGAGAACAAATGGCAATCATGAGTTTCTTGGCTAGCCTTCCTTCAGAATTTGAGACTGCCTAATCCCAAATTCTTGCTAGTACTAAAATCACTTAGCTTCAGGAAGTCTTCAGTAGGGTCCTATGTAAACACTCCATCAACTTAGCAGACTAGTGTCCTCATTGCAAAAGGGGTCGACATTGAGAAGAGGTCAAACAGAGGAGGAACTTTTTTCACTGGAAAATTTCAAGCTTTTCATCGTCTCATACAAATTCAATTCCAAACATCCATAAAAGTCCTTCGCAGTGATAATGGGAAAGAGTATGTCAACCACCAACTTGCAGATTACCTCTCAAATCATGGAATACACCGTCAAACCACTTGCATCAATACCCCCTAGCAAAATGGGATTACCAAAAGAAAAAAGAAAAAGGAACTTATTAGAAGTTTCCTTCTCTCTTATGTTCATGAATGGACCAGAAATGCCTTGGGGAGAAGCCATCTTAATGGCAGTCTACCTTATAAACAAAATGCCTACCAAAGCCCTCAATTTCCAAACACCTTGTGAGACCCTTCTAAAAATTTTTCCCACCACTCAACTCCTTCCCACTCTTCCTTTCAAAGTGATTGGGTGTAATATTTTTGTTCATATTCCCCAACGCAATAAACTTGATCCCACAGCTAAAAAATGTATGTTTGTTGGGTACTCTCTCTAAAAAAGGATACAAGTGCTACTAACTGCCGCTCATAAAATAGTGTCTATGGATGTTAAATTTATTGATGAACAGCCCTTCTACCCCAAAACCTCCATTCAGGGGGAGAGTGGTAGTGATCATGGAAATAAGAAGGAAAGGAACTTTTGCATTAACAATCCTATGACCTCTCTTGATCTCTAGACATCAAACCTGACTCCAAATACTGTGCTTGAACCACAGCTAGAAAATTCTGACCTTTAACATGCTCACTCTCCCATTGAAATCGAGACCAATAGCAAACCCGAGTCCATGTCCCAAAAAAATATTGAGACTGAGATGCATAACTAGCGCAAGGATTTAAGAGTTTATTCAAGGAGGCAAAGGGTCCAGGAAATAGTCTCCAACCTTCCTTCAGAGCTTAACCTAGCCTCCAATCCAAGTCCTAGAAGTGAACAAGGGGAACTAGACATGTTGAAGCTTACACATAGCCTTAAGAAAAGGTATTCGGGCTTGTACTAAGTATCCCATTCGTGACTTTTGTTGCTTATGAAAAGTTATCACCATTTTCTAAAATGTTTGTGGCTAGTGTGACTAATGAGAAAGTTCCCCAGAATATCTATGATGCTCTTACACAGGACAAATGGAGGGAGCTTGTGAATGACGAGATGAAGGCTCTTCAGAAGAATGGTACTTGGGATCTTGTAGATCCCCAAGGGGAAAGAGTGCTGTTGAATGTTAATGGCTGCTTAACATCAAATATAACTCAAATGGGAGTGTAAACAAGTATAAAGCAACGGTGGTTGCTAGGGATTTTACTCAAACTTAGGGAATTGGTTATCAGGAGACTTTTGCTTGTGGCCAAATTCAATACCATAAAGGTCCTCCTATCTATTGCTGCCAATGAAGATTGGCTTTACACCAACTTGATTTTAAAAATGCATTTTTGAATGGAGACCTAGAAGAGGAAGTATATGTCAGTACCCATTGGTTTTGAAAAGCACCACCAAGGAAAAGTGTGTAGGCTAAAACAGTCTCCATGAGAATGTTTTGAAAAATTCACTATGGTTGTAAAAGGTTATAGTTGCTCTGAAGGGCAGGCGGACCATACCTTATTAAGTTTGCTTATGATGGTAGAATTGCTATACCCATTGTGTATGTAGATGATATCATTGTTACAGGTGATTATACAGAGGAAATTAAGCACCTTAAGGAAGCCTTAGCCAAAGAAGTTGAGATAAAAGATCTAGGCCCGCTAAGGTACTTCTTGGAATGGAAGTGGCTAGGTACAGCAAAGGTATTGTTGTCTCTCAAAGGAAATATACTCTTGATTTACTCACACAAACTGGTATGTTAGGGTGCAAAACAGTTGACACACCTAAGGGGTCCTATTACAAGATCAACTTCATCCAAGAAAGTGTGCTAGTGGATACTGAAAGATATCAAAAGCTGGTAGGGAAACTTATTAACTAACTGACTCTGGACCTGGCATAAGATTTCATGTGGGAGTCATTAGTCAATTTATGAGCAAGCCTACTGAAGTTCATATGAAGCTATTTATAGAATCTTGAGATATCTCAAGATGTGCCCTGGAAAGGATATTTTCTTCAAGAAGAACGAGTGTAAGTTGTCAAAATCTACTGTGATGTTGATAGGGTAGGTTTAATAACCGATAGAAGATCTCCTTCCAATTATTGCACTTGTATTTGGGGGAATTTGGTGACTTGGAGAAGTACAAAGCAAGCAGTGGTTGCAAGAAGCAGTGCAGAAGCTTAATACTGAGGTCTAGCATGGGGTATGTGTGAAGATCTATGGCTGAAAAGATTACTTGAAGAGCTTTAGGTTGAACATGAGTCCTCCATGATTATGTACTGTGACAATCAAGCTGTCCTAAGCATTGTGAGAAATCTTATTCAACTTAATAAAACAAAACATTTTGAAATAGATTGGCATTTTATCAAAGAAAAGGTGGATTTACGAATGTTTGTTCTTATCCACACCATTCAAATATTGAGCTGCTGATGTCCTCACAAAATCTCTAAGCAGAGGCAGCTTCGAAGAACTCGAAGGCAAGCTAGGATTACTTAATATCTACCTCCTAGCTTGAGGGGAGTGTTGGCAGTCCCTCTTTCACACCTTGGCAGTTATTTTTTCACACCTAGATGTTTGTTTTCTTTTTTATCAGATTGTGACCAGTATGTAATCTTTCCTTTTTCATTTTATTTCCTTCTTAGATTTGTTTCCTTTCCTTTTTGGAGGGTTGACCTGTATCGGTCTTTATTAAGAAAGTATTCCAGCCTAATTATATCTATATTCTAGTCTAATTTCAAGGGTATTTGTCTACCCTAATTTCCTATGTATGTACGCTAATTGTTACCTCCAAAAATACAGTGAAAGAAACTTAGATTTGTCTCTGTTTTGCCTCTTTTCTTTAATCTAAAACTATGTGCAGTTCATCATAATGCTACACCAGCGAGTGGAACTTATATCATTCTTGACAATTGACATGAAAAACACTATATTTTGGCCTTCTAATTTTAATCATGCAATTCACTGTGGTAAAGTGTAATGCGTGTAATATGCCAGGCATATATCTTCAGTTTATGTCTCATAGTTATTCAAAATTGTCTTATCTATGTAAGAAATTTTCAACTATCAAGCTCTAGAAATTTTCATTCCCTTTTTCCCTCATTTAATTCCAATGGTAGCATTACATATCTGGATTTAATGGCTCCCCATATGTGATGCTCCCACATTTTTACCCTTTCTATAAAATATCATATGCATCCATAACGTTTTCCATGTCTCAAACTAAAAGAAATCATTACAGCCCCAGTTTGAGTCACAGCCACTGCTATCATGTTTAAATGAGGAGATGGAGATACTGGTTGAACCAGAAAGTGTGGTTAAATGCAGAAAATTAACCAATGGTCAGACGAAGTTTTGATCAAGTGGAGAGGCCTTCCTGAATTTGAAACATATGGGAAGTTATCAGCCAACAATTTCCCTTGAGGACAAGGTGGCTCCTAGTGGTGGTCTTTTCTTTTTTTTTTTTTTTTTTTGGGGGGGGGGGTTGATGGGATTGATCTGAATGTAAAGTGGCAGAAAAAAAAAAAAAAGATACAAGTTATAAGGTGTGGGATTCTAATTTTATTCTGTTGTTGTGATTGATTGTTTCATTTCCTGTATATTTGATCTTGATTTGTTTCCTTTTTGTTATCATGATTGATTATAATTAATTTGTATACATTAGGGTTGATTATTTCCTTCTTATTGCCCTAGCTAGGTGTATATAAACCCTAGGCCTCTCTTGTAAAAAATCAGACTTCGAGTGAATAATATTTCACTATTTTCTTCATAAGGGGCTGAGAGTTTATAAGAGTAGAAATAAAGGGTGTGAGGGTAGTTACAATAGTTTTCTGTTATATAGTAACTTCCTGCCGATCCTATATATTGTAAGGGAGGTTATGGTTTGGAGGGGACAGTCTAGACAGTCATTGGGAGGTGATACTATTCTCTCAAAAAGATGGTAGAGAAGTTGTATATTGTTTATGGTTTATTCTTGAGTTTGGGAACCTGAGGCAATTTTGTATCTTTCGGCTATTCAGATCAATGGAGTATTTTTTCAGCATTCATTGTTCTGGTTTCCCTCATCAGACTTAAATGTGTGGTTCTTTATTACTTGTATCTAATTCAGAAAAATCAAATTAGTTATAGCTCTTAAATTTATGTATATATAACTCTTTGGGATATTGGTTCCAAACTCCTGACTGTTCAGAATCTATGTCTAGCTTTTCTTTTCTTTTTTTAATTAATGTAATTTAACTTTATATATTTGTATGTTTTTCTCCATGCTTCAGCCTACCATTCTTCTAGGTCCTGGACCGGTGGATGCATTTTCAGTGCTAGTTCTGCTTCCAAATCTTCCACACAGCTCACCGCTGCTCAAAAGAGATGGGCATCTCAAGCCACTACAACAGAGGAAGACAAGAAGATTAGCATCAGACCTCGTAGTAGGGGACAACCTGGTGAAGATGACAAGGAAAATGGAGTTTTTTATTATGGTCCAATCTCATCCACTATAAAAAAAGTTAAACTTCTGTCTCTCTCAACTTGCTGCCTCTCAGTATCTCTGGGCCCAGTTGTAACCTTCATGACGTCCCCTGATCTGAATGTCATCTTGAAGGGTGCAGTAGCATCATCTGTAATATTCCTCAGTGCTTCTACAACTGCTGCCCTTCACTGGTTTGTTAGCCCTTACGTTCACAAACTCAGGTGGCAGCCGGGTTCAGATAGCTTTGAGGTGGAGATGATGTCTTGGCTGGCAACTTATATTCCGAAGACGGTTAAATTTGCTGATATTCGACCGGCAGAAACTAAAAGGCCTTTTGTGACATTCAAGGCTAATGGGAATTTTTACTTTGTTGACACAGAGCACTGTCATAATAAGGCTCTCTTGGCAAGATTGACCCCTCAAAAAGTAGCTCATGAATCAGCTTTCAAAAACTTGTGACTGCAAACTTAATCATACCGAGTCTTATTTCTGTTGTGGACGGCAGTGATATCCTCGGGTCAGTGTCGCTCGTTGAATTGAATTTTCCTCTCTCGATGTCTCTGTTCTACTAGAATAAAATGCCTAGATTTGATCCATAGACTTCACTTGGTAATTGGTAGGCAGTTTGCAATATCATATACTTGCAACATTTGATGCAACTGTTAGACCCCAAGGCAATTTTCATTGCATACCCGAGTTAGTTTGTCGTAGACGTTGATATACACCCACAGGGATTGAGTTGAGAACAATGATCTTTAGGCGAGAGAAAAGTTGTTAATTTACGGTAGATTATAAATTATTGATAAAGATTAACATAAAAATAGTATTGCAAAACTAAGAAAGTTTTTTTTAAAAAAAATTAAATATTGATTTAGATCATTAATAGCATAGGTTCTTATCCGAAATGCACAATGAACCATTTTTTAATTTGAATTAAAAAGAAAATGGTTTTTTTTTTCCAGATGTGTAAAGAAAATTTAAATTGAGATATAACTAATCAGTATTTATTTTTCTCCTTTTCCATATCAACTTCATATTCTTACACAAAATGTACAATCTTAGTTCATTTCTGCCTGATAATCCAGAAATCACCACATATAACAATAGAGAAAATACAGGAGTGAAAAAATAAACCCTAGAACTTCACAACAATTTATTTTGATTATTGATACTAGTTATGAAAAAGCAAACAATCAATAAGAATTCTATCTTAACTTGAACGGCAATCATAAATCTAAAAACATAAGCATTATGACTAATCAATAAATAAAAGCATTTGACCAACATTGTACCATTAAATAATTTTTATCTCTAGGGCATGTTTTATTTTTAGTTTTAATTTTATTATTGAAGTATTTTCGTCATAATTATTTTTAAATATATTTCATAGAATTATATGTGAAAATTAAATTGCACTTAAAAACTCCTAGCTTTTAGTTTTAATTTTAACATTAATATTAACTTTCATATGAATATATTTTTTAATTCAATATTTATTTTCCTCTATCGACATTAAAATATACTTAATATTTAATAAGGGTTTCCCTTCCCATTCTTTGCATATTTCCTATGTAAGCTTTTATCCTTGTCCCATTCTTGAACTTGCAAAAAATTATATAAAATATTTGTTTCATGTATGAACGTCAAAATCATGCACAAAAAGGCAAATAACTAAAACAAAAACAATAAGTGCAATTTGCTCCTCATTTATAATTTATTTGACATGTAAATTTAACCTTATAGCAATTTGAGCACAGACTCTTGTATCCATTTATTAAATATCTATTTTGTAATATCTGTGAATTTTACGGTAGAGTTCATGTTGTTGTCTATTTTTATGTGTACATGTGCATATGTGAGGAATGTTTTACAAATAACAAATGTTTGTTTCATGTAAGTAATTGAGATCTAGAAGTGGTTGATGTGATATTTATGTTGAAGAAGTTAGTATGTGTGCTTGAGCCCTTTGAAGGATCAAAATGAAACAAAATGTGAAACTTAATGTTCATGTGTTATGAAAAGAAATTTGGTATACTGACGAGATTTTGTGTTGATGAGATAACCATGATGTGATGATTTTTGTGTGTCGTGTATTACATGGGTGAATATTTTGTTTTTGGAGAAGTTTCAATTTTGCCCTTGACCCAAGCTTTTCCTCTCTTTGGCCTTGAGGGCAAAATGGTCTTTGGCCATACCTAGTAACCCAGACACACTTAAGCACTCAGCTTCCAAATCCATCTCATTTTCATGCACACACCAGCAAAAACACACACATAACCCTCTTATGCTTCTCTCCTTTCACCTCAATCTTCCCAACTTTTTTTTCCAACCATCTAAGTCCCTGGCAAGAAGTTCCCTCCAACAAACATCTTTACTATCAGAAAACCTTTTGATTCAAGGTAAATTTCAAGCTTCATCGTTCTTTTCTCTATTTTTCGATTCATTGAACCCTAGGTTAGATTAGAGCTTATATCTTGTTGTTAATGGTTGGGTCAAATTTCATGTCACGCTCCAAAACTAGGCATGTGACTAGCATGGCAAGTGGGGATAACCCCATTTATTGTAAGCCTAAACATGACCAACCGTCCCCAAAAAACATGAAACATACATCAACCCAAAATATGCAAAAGGAAATATATTCATTCATTCATAATACATTTGATTACATGCATTCATTGCCATCATCCTTTGTCATGTTTCTAAATATTCTCACATCAACAACAATATTCAATTAGTTGGAATATTCATAAACATGGGTTGCAAAACAATCAAAATGTGCCTTACCATATCAAATGCAAATACAACACATACACATCAACCTAGGACTCACCCTAAAAAGAATTTACCCTACAGGTATAGAAGACCAATTAGTTTGACGAGTTGCGTGCTGAGGTCACCTCCCCATTGTTCAAGATAAGGTATATGTGTAGTTATTTACGATTATGTACTCTAGATAGCTTTGTAACTAGGTAGGTGTTAATTTCCCAATTAACATGATTTTTGTGCACTTCTTCTTGACTCTGGCCTCAAGATTTTTTATTTTGGAATTCCCTAAGCTCAACGTTACTTTCTTGATTTACCTTTATTTTTATGTTAGTAAATTGGTATTTTATCTTATATTTCAGGGTACAAAGATTGATCACCAATTAGAGGAGAGGAAATCAATGCATTCGATTCCCAGTTTTCGGCCCTGCATTTCAGAAGAGGAATTCTTGCCAGCAGCCTAGCACCCTGCACTGGAGTAGCAGATTCATCAACAGCTTGCTTTGCCTTTCACCGCTGCAGCAGTGAGTTCGCACCACTGCAGCTTGAGCTTACCAATAGGCTAAACACCCAACGCCGGAGTAGCAGTTTCTTTAGCAATTGTTTCTGCCCACTACCACTGCAGCCTTGATTTTCTGTGCTCTACCGCTATAGTGGTGAAGACATGCCACTATAGTGGCGGAACAAAATTTCTGCCACATTAGGAATGTTTTAAATAGTTGTAGAGGTTATTTTCTAGGGTAATTTTGATCTGGAGGAGAGTGGAGAATGCCCTTTTTGTTGAGAATAGAAGGAGGAATATGATTTTCAAGGCTTGGGGGCTCAAATACATCATCCAACATCAGATTCATGGCTATTTCTATCCTTATTTCTGCTTTCTGTCTTTTTTATTCCATGAGTAGCTAGATTTTCCTTCTAGGGTTACTATGAATTCAACTCCAAATTAGATTTTGTCTTCTCTCATGTATCTATTACTTCTATTCAATCAATATAAGTCTTTTTATTTATTGACTATTGCATTATATAGACTTGATCAATCTATATTTATGCTTATTGCTGTCATCAATCTCGAGAGAGAGATAAAAGTAGAACACTGAAAGGGAGGACGAGTGTGTGAACCTTAACTTAAATGTTTCCACTTGTTAGCTAATAGTAATATTAGTTAATTTCATTTAATCAAAGCTAGGTTGGACAGTATAGACTTAACTCACTTAAGGAATTGAGTAGGCGTTAAGTATCTTAATTGAGATTCGGGAGAATTCTTTTAAGTTATTAGAATAACCTCGGATTAGCTTATACGATTAATAGAGCTGTAAGTGCGTGAAAGGGGTTTTACAATTTCTAGGATGGAGGAGAGGGATTAGTAACTCTAGGCTTTTAAATAGATTAATTTCTTCAATCTGAGTGTTTGTTTGCTATCATTTAAGAAAACTTCATAAAAATTTACTATCATTTGATTTTACTTTATCAGTTCTTGATTAGAGCTGTCTTCAATCCAACATTTTTGGCTAACTAATTTAGTTAAATTTCTTGGGTAGTTAGCCACTTAGTGCTCGTGGGAACGATACTTTTACTCTTTAATTTACTATATTACTTGTGCGACTGGTGCGCTTGCCAAATCACTAACAGTAGGCGGGTTTAGGTTGATGTGTTGTAATTGCATTATGGAATATGTTGGATGCTTGTTGAAATATTGGTTAAATATTTGAACTTAGTGTTTGTTGACAATATTGATCATTGTAAGGAATTCCTTAGAAAGGATAATATAGAAGTTACTCTATTTGCTATGTCGTGTTGAAATCTTAATTGTGAATTAATGGATGTATGAAACTTAATTGTGTGGGGTAGTTAGTCAACTTAGGCTTACGACGGTGTGAGAAGGACTCACCGTCTGTGCCAGTCACGTGCCCAAATTTAGGGCATGACAATAATGGTATCAAAGCTTAGGGATTAGGTCTTTTACCAATTACAAAGAAGGTATCCTTAGAGTGTCCTCCTCTATCGTTGTGAACCTAGGTACAACTATAAAGAGATGGCTCCTCCAAAGGCCCAGGATGTGTCTTTCTTTTTCTTTCGTGTCTCATTCCTTTATGGGGATGTGCTTGAGTCTGCGAGTGACTGGAAACCTGAGTTATCTTATGTAGATCTGAGATGTTTCCTAAGTGGCTAGTGGCATATGTAGAAGTGGGGAAGAATATGGACTCAGTAGCATCTCCCAACCACTCCAGGTGTACACAAGTGTGGCCACACGAGAAGGTTCTAGCTAGAAGGCATTTTCCTCAAGATGAGTTTTAGTTATTAGAGACTTTCCTCCTTGCATGAATGACATGCTCCATAACTAGGTGAGGATAAGTGTTTAGAGGGATTCTCCTTCACAGATAAAAAGAGTATGGGTTAATAGAATTCGGTTGTAGATGACAAAGAAATACAAATGGTAGCAGTCTCTTATGTAAAGTGAGTAGAAAGTGAAGTCGAACATGGAGATGCTTGCAATATAGTTAACATAGTTTAAGGTGATTGATGGTTGTAAATATATATGCGTTATCTATGTGGATGCTGAATCGACTTTGGCCAAGAAATATGTGGATGCAATAAAGTGTATATGTATACATATATATATATATATATATATATATATATATATATATAAACTAAAGGTTGTGTATAGGTACCTACATGCATACAGAATCTCGTTAGCTAAATCTTGAAGTATGTATATATATGTGTGTGCCAATTTGTAAATTATTTATAAAAGGGAACATGTATACATATACCCACTTGCAATATTTACAAACTATATATTTAAGGATATGGGTGTAGATACATATGGATACATTTATATACACATATGCACAACCCTCGTGGTAGGATTGAGGAAGTTGCTACTGAGACTAAAGACTCACCAAATTGTTTTGGGAAGAAGCCTATGAGATATGGAAGTGTTAAGTGTTGTCTAGATATCACAATGTTTTAATGTAAAATTTCCTTTCCTTGATCACAATGATTTGAGTGGTTATGAGAGAATTGAACTACTAGTGAAAGGAATCCCAGAAGAGAAAGGGAAATGTGTTAACACAGGGAAGCAAGCTAAGGCTCAATCCCTGGAGTTGAAATATCATAGTGGGGCTTCATCATTAGACACTTACAACCAGTTCGGCTAATTTGGGGCCAGGTTAAGGGATTAGAAGAATTAGATAAAAGGACCTTAGGATTATGAGTTTAAAAAAAAGGGAAGGATGTGTTGGAAAGCAATATGGAAGAAAGGAATTTCAAGAGAACCAAAACTTCCTTGGAAAAAAGTAAAGAGGGGTTCTATGCACTGATGATACTCTAGTTGCGGAAGTGAGCTCCATTAACTCAATACACAACTAGAATGATATATCTTGAATGGATAAACTCGCTTTTCTTAAGAGAAGTATGGGGGATGTTTAGGTTCCTCCCCAATGATGCATGGGAAGTCAACTAAATATCGAAATTTTTTTTTGCAATTGTAAATAGAAAAATCATAAACAGTAACTTCCTCTGCACTATCATACTAACCTTTCCATCTTTGGTCTTCAAAGAGAAGTGATGAGGTCAAATCAGATAATTTGAGGCTCTTTTGGAGCACGAACGATGTGGCAATATGCCACACCACTTTGGATTACCTTTTTAAGAACGTGGATGAGTTGGTATTTCTAAAGCCACGATAAATGAACCAAAGATCAGAAACAAGGATCCCATTCATTACCCCTAATCTATTGAAGGCTATTTAAATAATGAATTAGAAATATATGGAACAATAGTTTTAGGTTCCATTTATAGCATCAGTCATGACTTGAAAAGATCTATGTTAGCTTAATCGGCACCAAAGAGTTTGATGATAGGGACTTGGCAACTTGCAACAGATACCTCCCTTGAGTGAGAGGAGGAAATCATCTAGGGGCAGAGTGGAGAAGATGTTCAAAAAGATATAACTTAGGTTAGGTTCCTAGAGTGGAGTTGGCAAACAAGTCTTTCCTTGAAATTACCTTTAAGCTAAAGGTTCGGGACTTCACTCTCAGATTCTTAAGGAGTCAAAGGTGCGCTGCATAGTTCGACTTGATAAGTCACTCATGTGGAGAAATACTTTGTAATCACTGTGGGGTTACCATTAAGGCAAGCATTTTTTCTTGGAATGTAGCCTTCTTGCGAGAGTCCTCTATATGTTATAATTGAGACGACTAACATGGCATGATCGAGTTTGCAACTTAAATGTCAGTTGAGCTGACTCTATTATAGCATGTTGAAGGATACCATCCTTAGAGGCCACATTGGCACTTGATGATGGGGAAAGGTTACCTAACAGGTGGGGGTTAGCCATGGCAACATCTATTAAGAAAAGCTTGCAAACCCAATATCTGTTACGAACCTAGATACTTGTGAGATCTTTTGAGGATATGGGCTCAAATTTGAGATGGCTAAGAAGAGGAAGCTTGGGGAGCTATTCCTGTCTGCACCCTGTGGAAGATCTGAAGACTTTTAAGCGATATGCTGATTGTGGAACTTTTACATGCAACGAAATGGAGAGAGGGGTCACTCAATACCCAAATCACATAACAGAACGTGTAAGGAACCAATAGTTGTCTGGCCTTCTCTCACTCAATACCTAACAAAGACCCGTTAGGAAAGGCTCTAGAGAATGGAAGAAATGGGCTCGTTGATGGGTGATGAGGTTATGGAGATGAAGTTGTAAGTGGGTTTAAGTGTTAGGGAAGCTGCAAAAGATAGGTATAGTGCTACTCGTCCATTCATCAAATACTATTGGCAGGTAAGGGCTAGTATAGAATTGTTGGAATGTGGTATTCTTAAGGAATGAGATGAGAAACATGAACTAACACCCCTTTATGGTGTTAGAGATTTCGTGGTTTGAAATTCAGGGAACGAATTTTTTAAAAGAGGAAGTATTATATAATACCTAAGGATTTTGGGTATTAGTGTTGTTAGAGTTTCGGTGTAGGTGTGCCAATAAGGGGGAAATTTTTTCATTTTAATGGGAGGAAAAATGTGTCTTCAGATTAAGGTTGTCAAGATCGGGACTCTTCGTAGGATCGAAAAAGGCACAGGCAGGATCAAATCGTAGGATCGAATCAGGATCGTAAGATTCTATCAAATATATAATAAACTTTGTATATAATACAAAACTATCAAAATTTAATTATATTTCAATAAAAACAAGCTCAAATATCAATATGTCATAGTCATACATAGATAATCAAAGTATCAAACATTGATCAAAAGACATTAAAATACTAAATACATAAACCATATAAAACCAAACATAAATAAAATATAAATCAATCTTCATTCTCATCACTATTCATACCATCATCATTATTAGAATCTCCTAATTCTGCATCTTCATTAATTTATAAATCATCCAATGTCTCATGAGATGTCAGCTCCTGCATTTCTTCAGTGTCAATTACTTTATTTACTCCTCCTGATTCTTCATATTCACCTATTGTTTCATCTTGTTTTGTGATCCATTCATCATCAGAAGAAACATCTTCTATAATAAAATCAGGATCATTTCTGGCTTTCTTTTTTTTTTTGCAATTTTCAGTTATACATAACAAACACCAAGTCATTCATCTTCTTTTGAAGAAAATGGTTTCTTTTCTTTGTATGAATCTAAATAAATCATAATAACAAAGCATATTAAATTACGGACATATAAATGATAAATAAAAAATAAAATTTTAAAATTTTTTTGCCATTTAAAAAAGTTGGAAGGATCCTACGATCCTACAATCTGACTCCCATGATCCCACGATCCCATGTCAAAAACGATCCCGCATGAGATCGGGATCGTTTCTACGATCCTACAATATGATTCTCGATTTTAACAACACTGGTTCATATGTGGTATCGTGTGTAAGTCTATGAGTGATAAGAGGTAAGGGAGTATGTGGAGCATGAGAAAGGTTAGATACATATTAAGTCCACGAAAGGACTAAATTGAAATAAATTGATTGTTTGGTATCCTTTAGTGAAAAAGGGGATAAATGTGGATTTAGAAATTTCTTGAGTCGGTGATGGAAGATGAGCTAGGGGGAGGTGTAGTGCTTTCAGTAAGTGAGGATTATGGGGACTAAGGGGAAATTACAATTTCACCCTCACTTAAATTTAACCATGAGTTGACTTATAAGGGAATTTTAGTAATTTCCCCTATATATATATATATATTGCTCACACCACTCAACCCATCAGAACTCTTCTCTCCCATGTGTCCCATTTCCCCTCCACATTGTGCCCTAGCTTCCATTCCTATTTCTCTTGTCCAATCACTAAGCCACATTTCCTTAAACTTCAAGACATCGTCCTTCGGCAACTAGTATTCACCAGAAAAAGAGAATCATTGAGGTAAGCTTATCCGTTCTCCCTTTTTCTGCACATTTTTGGATGTTGAGGAAAATGGGGTTGAAATGGGTTAAAAGTGAATATTCAAGCTTTAATCTTGGTTTCTAACCTTCTCCATGGGTTTAGGTCAAAGGATTTGGGCAAACTTGTGCAAAAAATGGGAATTTCGTGGGTTGGAAAATCATATCAAAACTTAGGCAAGAGACTTGCATTTTGATTGAAAAGAGGGATGATTTGGGGATGAATCTTGAAAATAATTTAGTTTTATTGTTTGGAGGATGTTTTATGATTTTTGTGTATGAGTTTCAGAAACAAAAACCATGAAAAATGTAAAGGATTTGGACTGGGTACAAAAGAAAATCGAGAAAGGAGTGAATTTCATAAGAACAGAGTGATGGCTATTGTGAGCCATCATTACAGTGGTGGGTTGTAGTAGCAACCTAGTAACCATCGCTGCAGCGGCGGTTTTGGCTACTGCAGTGATAGGAAATAGTATGCAACTCCCTGTTCTGTGATTTTGGGCACTGCAGCGAGAAATGTAGTGCTGCAGCGGCAGGAAAACCTCTGTAACATGAAATTTTATACTTTTTCTCATGTGATTTTAATTCTAATTGTTTAGGATGCCTCTCTAAAGGATCCAAACAAGATTCGCTCAGTAATTGTTGAGGTTTCGGGTAGCTTTGGTAGCTTAGAATTGAGTTGAGGGAACTTTTATCCTAAATGTTTGTTTCCTTGTGTATATGTTAAATGTAAATCCTATACATTTATACTCTACCATGTAAATCAAGTTAGATGTCCACAAATTTAAATATGATTATATTATGATAGAAATTCATGAGTGCATCATTAAAAATTTTAAATGATAAAAGCCCAATGCAGCATCCAAGTATTGAAGAAGAAGTATGAGCTTAAGAATTATTGATGATAAATTTGCGATGGGTGCAATACATGTGTGTACATTGTGAATAATTGAGAGCATATACTCAAGCAATTTGGTGATATGGAAGTCTAAGAACTTTTGTAACATATTGAATGATTATATGATCCTTCTCATGTAAATGTGTACTAATTAATTTAACAATGCATGATTGTTCATCCATAGAAAGGTATGTTTACTCTTGTTTATTGTGAGTGGTTGCACTCCCTTGATATGATTTTTGAAAGTTTAAATTCATGAATGGCAATGTGGTTTTGAAAATCTGGATATGTGTTGTTTTGCTTGAACCATGTGCTTGTGAATGAACTACCACCTACAGGGTGTGTATTGCATATTGTGGTTATGTTGATATTATTGATTGAGATGGTTATTGGCACATGAGTCAGTATATGCATAGGCATCAATAAATGCATGAAGTGTATAGGTACATGTTCCCAGTTCTATACGGGGGAGCAACAAGGTGAGATCGAACTTATCATTCATTGGATGACCATTGGTTATGATGCAATGAGGTCTAATGGTGGGGGTCAAAGTCCCATACGGGGGGCAACAAGGTGAAACCAATTGAAATGGGACCATGGGTCTCGTGTAACACCCCAAGTATTACAAAGTAATTAAGATAGCTTATTTTCGTATATGTGAAAAATTTTTCCCAAACAAATGAGTACTTTAGAGAAAACTTGAGTAGTGAGAAATAGGAAAAAGTGAAAAGGAAGGAAAATGTTAAGTAATCCCATATAATAGGGATAAGTAAGGACCCTTGAGGAAGGGTGCTTGGTGAGGTTGAGTTGCAAAGCTGGTGCCACGAGGATGGTGGAAGTGGAGCAATAGTAATGTATAGGACACCAAGAAGGACCAAAGTGAACAAATATAAGATTTTCATATTTTAATAAAAATATGTTGTGAAATAGAATTTGGTGTATATGTGTAGTAGTTTTAATGAGGTGTGGACTTGGAGCCCATATTGATTAATTTTAATGAGCTCATAAAATTTCCCCCGGGGTTTCTTTCAGTTTTTCTTCATTTTGAGGGGTAAAAAAGAAAAGAAAGTAGGCCCCATACTCTTTAAAATATACACACATCAGATTACACATATGTATTCACACCTCACCATGGTCTTTCTCGTCCCTCTTATATTTTCTCCTCCTCTTTGCTCCTTTTTCTTTCTCCATGACTAAGGGAGCTTCAAGAATGCCCTCTCCTTCATTTTTTACGGACACCACCACTAGAAACCCTCTTCCCTCGCTGGATTCCTCCCTCAAGGTAAGAATCAAAATCCCCTTTCTCTTTTTGGGTTGTTGCAACTAAAACCCTAGGTTGGGGTACCGAGAGGATGTGATTAAATCTTGAGTTGAAGTCAAAATTGACCTTTTAGAATGTTTTTGAATGCTAAAAACAAGAGTTTGATGACCCAAATTGGTTTGATTGAGCTTCAGGATGATAAGGGAAAGAAGGGTAGCTTTTTTTGGTACTTCTCATGGCTATGGCAGATTGCCCACCCATGGGCGCCCAAGGCGGCTTGGCCTGATGTAGCCATTGAGGTGCAAGGCACGAGGCGCCCAAGATGCCATTGGTTGATGTGTCATAAAAAGTGTAATATTTTCATCCGATACTTTCTAATGATTATAAGGGGTGTTAAATGGGTCGGAAATGGTAAATGTGAAATCAATGATACTATATGTTGGATGTTTAGTATGTTGTGATCCTAAATTGCAAATCCTCATCTAGTAGACTCTTTAAAGCTAGATAGGTATGAAGGTTATTACTGTAGAAGGTATGCATATAAGTATTTGGATATGCCTGAGGCAAGAAGAAGAGAGAGTATAATCCCTGTTTTATTGAAATTTAGATGCCTCATGCCATAGGTGCTTGTGGCATGAAGAATTAGTGTTAAGGCCCAAGAATTGGAGCCCTAAACACTTAAATGATTCAAGATAAAAGAACTAGGTAAGCAAGTAGCGAGCTTTACTTAAAGATGAATTCAATTACTTGAATATTCCATTAAATGCATGTCACATGGAAACATGTAGGGCCTTGTGAAAGATGGAGTGAACTCCTTAATAATTCAAGTTAGTACTCTAAAGGAGTAGTAATTTAGCATGATGCATATGCATAGATCATGATTAGAGTGTTATGAATGAATATAGTAATCCATAGGAGATGAGTTAGACATATGGGCAGTAAAAGACATGAGTTTAAGCCATGATGGGGAGTTATGCATGTCTAGAGGTGCAAGCACATTGAGCAAAATGTCATCAAGGAAAAAATTAACTAGAAATATGAGAGAACTTTTCACCTACCATGGGCGTTATATATATATATATATATATATATATTTCTGTATGTTAATGAGATACTTCATGCAAGCCATGGTTTAGTTAAGTTAGAATTTCATGATTTCAAGTATGACTATATGCCCATGAATTTATGTGTGCATAATATAACCTAAGTGTAATACCCATGGTTTTTGAGGTGCCTCAGATAATAAAAATTTTAGCTGCAATTGGTGCAAAGAAATTCCTAGGACCGTATTAAAACTTCCCTTTGATAAATAATTTTGGAATAGTGGAGTTGTGTGTGATGATGGTGTTCTCCGATAAATTTAAATATTTTTAATGTACTGTGAATTATGGCAAATTTGGTTGGCATCATGCTTGGTTTTGGAGAAGAGTGTGGAAGGGAGTTGAACTCATTAGAGTGTGGAGATTTCTATTTCAACTTGAGTCTTACATAGAGCACATGAAGGCATAAGGGCAAATGAAAAAGAGAGAGAGAGAGAGAAAAGGTTGATTTAAATAAAAAACCCTTCAGTCATTTGAACCTCAAGCTCCCTCATTTTCCCTTCATACTCATGACTCCCTCTCTCCCACTCTCATTCACTCTCTAACCTTCCACTTTCTCTTCTACCCAGAGAATCCATGAAGAAATCGTGATTTAATGTTCCATTTGGCAAGGAGAGACTGATTTCAAGGTAAGTTTTAAGATTTGCTACTTTGTCATCTTCTATTTTTGAATTTTCCAAACCCTAGGTTAAGTCAAGGAGAAATTAATGAGTTTGGTTACATAAGTGCTTCTATTCTCTTCCTATGAGTAAAGTAGTGGGTTGGGAAACCTAAATGAATGATTCGTGATGCATAAACATAGATTAAATTTAGTGAAATTGTGAAAAGAACCTTGTGGTTGTCATAAGAAAAGTTACTGTATATTGGGGAAAATTCGTGAATGAGAGAACTCGATCTTGTTTTGATGTTTTGAAAGGTCTTAGGGATGGTTTATGGAATATGAAAGTGATGGAAATTGACCCATGGAGGTTTTGGGGTAAGTGGGAACGTTTGGACATGGTTGGATACAAACTTGAGGCTGGGTTCTGATCTGCTTCACTACAGTGGTGCTGCTGAGCACTGCAGTGGTGGAGCTTGTTGGGCGCTGCAACGGTGGCCCCTACGCTTTGTATGCTTGGTTATGTATTCTAGCACTATAGCGCCAAGTTTAGGCGCTGCAATGGTCGGAACTGTGTTATGCCATGAATTTTAAATGCTTTTTTGTTATGATATGGTGAGACTTCAATTTTAAACATCTCGGCAATCATCTGTGGGCTTTTCACGAAGGAATTAACCAATTTGGCAATTCAGGCTTTAAGGTAAGGGATAAGCTTTACTCTCATTTTGGTTATGTGTTGTTTTCCACTGTAAATTCTTGTTAAATTATAATGAACTATGTGAATTATTACTTGGTTGAAAAGAGAAAAAAGGGAATTGTGCAAATTGGAAATTTTGATGATGAGTAATATAATTGTATTATGTCTATGCGATAGTCCTAGCTCTATGGACTTTGACTTCTTATATTATATTATCATAGCAGTGGGCATACTTGTGCACATTAAGTTAGAAATTGGCATTAAATGTAAAATTAAGACATGGGATAAGTTTTGTATGAGGAGCATCCTTAAGAGTTAATGTGGTGGATATGTTGGTCGATGTGTAAATGCTTAATTGGAATGCATGGCAGAAATTGTGTATTGGGATATTATTTGGGCTTGTTATGGTAGTACATTACTCTTCTTAGTTTGGAATGTTCTTGATGTAGATCCCCATATAAAGGTGATGAAATTAATTATGCTTATGAGGGGCACGAAGCCTAATAGAGGCAAGAGATTTCACATATGTTTTGGCCTTTGGTTAGTTAGCTATCTCTTTATTGAATAATGAATTTTTAGTATAATATTGTTCTTGTGTGATAAAATTGGTATCCATTGCATTTATTTTTGTGGACTATATGTGTTGCCTATGAGAGGTACGAGAGTGCTTACGAGAAGAATTTTTTTTATGAGAGGCAACCAATAAGGTAATTGACAAATCATGGTTAATGGATTGTTGCATGTGATTAATATGTGATATTGTGATAGAATTGGGATGGTTTTAAAATTTAATATATGCTCTTTCAAATCAATATGGTGAGAGGATTTCCTCCATCCTTATTAGAGTCGAAAGGATTGATCTAAGTGTACCAACCTAGATTAACCTTGTTAATAACGGTATAGTTAGGGACATGATGTCTTAGGTGGTTTCCTCCTTGTATATAGGAGTGTCCTTCTCAAGTGCTAAGTGTGGAGTACCATGTGTTGAGTGCTATAACATATACTATGTCCCTGTTTATGGTAATACATGTACGTGTTATGCGCTTCATGGAACTTGTGGAAATTGTTGGCTATATTGAATTGTGGTCATGGTATTGTGTTGGCAATATTATATATGCATATATACACTGAGTGTAGGTTACATATTGGCAACGTGTGTAGGGTGAGCTGGTGGTGGCGGGTGGGATCCTCTTATGGTCCTACCCTTGTAAAGGGTACTCGATTTATATTTCATTTACAGTTGTTTATTTTCCCTCACTGAATTTTATGCTCATTCTCTTTTGTACCCCCTTGCAGATTTCTTGTGTAGTTGATGAGTCTCTATACAAGGAGTAGCGGAGCCTTCGAGGCCACAAACTCTTGAGTGGGATGTTGGCTTTGTCATGGTAGTTATGGTGGGTTGAGTCGCTCTATAGTTAGATAGAACACCTAGGGATCTATGTTTGGTAGTGAAATGAATGGGAACACAATACATGTGTTTGACTATTAGTTCTATTTTAATTATATCTTGGAATGGATGATAATAGAAATGATATCTCTTGAAATTAATGTGAAATTCATATAAATAATTCTTTATAACAGAATGAAATCCCTGCATTGTAATTATTATGTGTATTGGTTGTGTTTCATTAGGCTTACGATGATGGATGGAATTTACTTCTGTGATGGTCTTATTTCCAAATTAGGACATGACACTATGAAGGAAGTAAGCTAATTTAGAGATCACTCTTAGAAGGGACAACAAAAAGGTGTGCAAGTTTGACCTGAGTCTCTATGAATAAATTTAACCTTATGAATGACTACACATTTAAGTATTTTGTGAATGTGTGGTGTGGACTTCCATGAACCAATGTCATATCATAAACACATGAAAACATGAATGGTGGGGAATGGATGATTAGTTGCATGAATGCATGAGTGATGCATATAAGGAATTTGCATGATGAATTGTGAAAGGTTGTACTTGTAATAAGTATAATGGGCCACTACAAGAGGGAAAGTCCCAGCTGGTTTCGAGGTCCGTGCAAGGAACTATCCACCCCTTTCATTTTCAGTCTAGGTTTGCATCTGTTGGTAGGGCACTATTCACCTTAGCTAGAAGGAGTGGTGTAAGGATGGGTTTCGATAGGGGCCAAGGAGGTAGAGGCCAATCATCAGTAGAAAGGGGAATCACTCAAGTATATGCTTTGACTCGCCAGGATGCACAAGCATCCAACATCGTAGTTACAGGTATTCTTCCAATCTGTTCTGTTGATACACATGTGTTGTTTGATTTAGACTCCACACGTTCCTCTATGTCACCTTTGTTTGGAATAACTTCACCAAGAAATTGGTTAGGCTTGATAAGCCATTCCTTATAGCTATACCTTTAGGGAAAACTTTGTTAATAGAGTCTGGTTACCAATCTTGTGGTGTAACTGTGGAGGGAATGGATACGGTGGTAGATCTTATGCTCCTTGACATGACATACTTTGATGTCATATTGGGAATGGATTGGTTGCATTCATGTCATGCCACTTTGGATTATCATGGCAAGACAATCAAGTTTAGTCTGCCGGGAAAGCGCACTTTTGTCTTTCAAGGAAACCAAAGTGATATGCCTTACAACATAACTTCCTTGATGAGCGCTTTATGTATTTTGAGGAAGGGCTATTGTAGTTTTCTTGCTTTCATCATAAATGTTGACAAAGAAGGTGCGAGCTTGGAATAGGTGCCCATAGTTAGCAAATTTCCTGATATTTTTCCAGAAGAGTTATAGGGATTACCTCCATATAGGGAGATCGAGTTTGATATTGAGCTAGTCCCGAAAACACGACCAATCTCTATTCCTCCATATCGTATGACATCAGTTGAATTGAAGGAGGTCAAAGAGCAGTTGCAAGATTTGTTGGATAAGGGATTTATCCGACCAAGTAGCTCACAATGGGGTGCATTGCTGTTGTTTGTAAGGAAAAAAGACAATTCTCTCATATTGTGCATTGACTACCATCAGTTAAATAAATTCACGATAACGAACAAATACCCCTTACCTGAGATCGATGATCTCTTTGATCAACGCCAAGGGGCACACTTCTTCTCCAAGATTGATCTGAGGTCCCGATATCATCAACTTAAAATTAAGGAGGAGGACATCTCTAAGACTACATTTCGAATACAGTATGGCCATTTTGAATTTCTGGTGATGTCATTTGGGTTGACTAATGCACCGGCAACATTTATGGATTTGATGAACCGTGTGTTCAAGTTGTACCTTGATAAATTTGTCATCGTGTTTATCTAGGATATTCTTGAGTATTCGAAGAGTCTAGAAGAGCATGTGAGGTACTTGAGCATCGTTTTGCAAACACTGAGGGAACATCAGTTGTATGCAAAGTTTTCTAAGTGCAAGTTTTGGTTGGGTAAGGTGACTTTCTTGGGGCATGTGATCTCAAAGGATGGTATCCAAGTTGACCTAAGTAAGATCGAGATAGTAAAGATGTGGCTTAGGCCTACGACGGTCATCGAAATTTGTAGTTTCCTCAGTCTGGCAGTGTTTGTCAAAGACTTCTCCAAGTTGGCCGGTCTACTTACTTGGTTAACAAGAAAAAATATGAAGTATGAATGGGACGATGCTTATGAAGAAAGCTTCATTAGATTGAAGGAATGCTTGACATCGACTCTAGTCCTTATTTTGCCTACAGGACCTGATGGTTTCACAATGTATTGTAATGCCTTAAGAGTAGGGTTGAGGTGCATATTGATGCAACAGGGTCAAGTGGTGGCCTATGCTTTGAGACAACTCAAGAAGCATGAACAAAAATACCCCACCTACGACTTGGAAATTGTGGCCGTTGTCTTACTCTTAAAGATTTAGAGGCATTACTTTTATGGGGAAACTTGTGAAATATACACCAATCATAAAGTTTAAAGTACATCTTCCAGCAGAGAGATCTAAATTTACATCAGAGAAGGTTGATAGAGCTTCTAAAAAACTATGACTGTACAATTTTGTACCATCTAGGTAAAGACAATGTGGTGGCGGATGCTCTGAGTTGGAAGTTGATGGGGAGCTTGGCTCATATTTCTGTGGTGAGAAAACCTTTGGTCTACAAGTTACATGAGTTGAAAGCTAGTAGTGTGTGGTTGGAATTCACAGAAATAGGTTCTCTTTTGGATCACTTTTGAGATAAGTCTTCCCTAGTGGTAAAGGAGGCCACACAGGCTTCTCTTAAATATTAGTCATAGTACAAAGGAGTTAATCAACCCTTCGTACTACCACTAATTTATAACTCATTAAGGAGCCAAATAGGCTTTTCGCATAAGATCATTAGTCATAGTGCAAGAAAGCTATGAGGCTCTTTGCACTACCACTAACCTAGCTATATCAATGAGCCACATAGGCTTTCCACATCATGTGATTAGTTATAATGCAATGGAGTCATATACTCTTCATACTATCCCTAATCTAGTTGTATCCATAGACCATCCAGGCTTTTGTACCATTTGGTTAGTCATAGTGCGATAGAGTTATAAACTCTTCGAGCTACCACTAACTCATCTATTGTTAGTTTATCTCATCTAGGATCAAGGTACAAAATACATACAAAACCACCCTAGGTAACCTATGTGATCACAGATGACACCTGAAGGTTCAAAAGGAATTATCAAAGATCATATCAATAAAAGACCAACCCAAGGATCAAGTGAGGGTTGGTAAACTTGAGAGCCCATTACTCTTCAAGATGATCACCCCACCTCAGTTACAACTCTAAAATATGTTGACCCTAAGGCTATATGCCATAAGTTTTGATGATGACAAATGTATTTGAATAGTAGCATTGATATATATAAAGATTAATTATCATATATATGCTACAAGTACTTAAGCATGATTATGTTATTTAATATGTATGTTGCATATATTGAATCATGCTATTAAACTAACCATTGGGTTTGCAAGTAAGATATATTTTATAGGTTGGTTCAAAACAAGAAGAGTGAGCATTGTATTGAATAACAAGGAAAAGCAATATCATGCTTCACTCAAGAAAAACAACATGCAAGGATGAAGCTCCAAGAAATGAAGAATTAGAAGATTTGAAGTCTTGGAAGCTTGGATGCATCAAGATAGCCTATGTGTTTACATTAGGTATATTTTATATAGGCTAGTATACTTGTGCAACTCAATGATTTAGATTTGCATACATTGGCTCAATTATTTTGAACAAAGATAGTGAGATATGAAATTTTACAAAAGTTAGTTTTTGACCTTTGGTCACTCTTTATATCATATCTCATAAACGAAAAATCATTTTTTCAAGTATCTTAATCTCATTTGATAGTAGACTCAAAGAGATTTCCAAAGGTATATTATTTATTGAAAACGGAGTCCAAATGAGAAATATATGACTATTTAAAATATAGTTTGAAAAACTGAAAGTTGATTATTCTGTTTTGACCTATAGTCAGTATTTTGATTATATCTTTTAAAAGAAAAATAATTTTTGAGTAAAACTTGATCATCTGAAACTAGACTCCAAGAGCTTTCCAACAGTATATTATTTGTTTAAAACGGAGTTCAAATGAGGGAATTATGAATTTTTAAAGAAAGATCAAAATCTGGACTGCACTATAAGTGCTGTAACGGCTATATAACGGCTAGTTTTGTAAAATCTTATATATATGACCTTAGATACACGATTTTGAGCAAGAACAAAGTCCTACAATGTGATATTAACTTCTTCTATCATCTTTGAGAGAAAGGAAAGCATTCTTGAGCCAAATCTTGCATATTCTCTATCATTATAGTTATTAGAGCTTCATTTGTTTTCATCTACTCTTTAGAGAGAGTTTCTTTGTATTGTTGATTTTGATCAACACATATATTATTCTGAGTTGAGGTTCGCAAGTACCGGTGTTGGAAGAACTTGCTTTGGGTTGAGGAGGAGCCCAGATTCATAAATTCTTCATTGTGGTTTCACAAATACCCGGATCGAATTTGCGTGGTTGTAGTGGTTTGCAAGTACCCGGATTAAACTTGCAATTATAGTGGAAATACTCAAGTGGTCTCTTGAGGACTGGATGTAGGCTTGGGTTAGCCGAACCAGTATAAATCTTCGAGTTTGCTTTCTCTATCCCTTACTCTTTAATTTGTGCATATTGATATCTATTCTTTAATTCCTTGATCTTTATAATTATTTATCTTGACAGCACATTGATTTTCTGTATTGTATTTATTATCCTAAGCATTGTACTTTTACAGAAAATCATTTTAACTTCCAATTAATTCTTGTGAAAAATTTATAAAACCCAATTCACCCCCCCTCTTGGGTTCCAACCATTACTTTCAATTGGTATCAGAGCTTAGGCTCTTGATTTAAGACTTAACCGTCTAAGAGTAAATATGGTTGGATCTAGTGAGTGGTTTATGTCTGAAAATTGTTCTTTCACAGAACCTCCAATTTTTTATGCTAATCATTTTCAATATTGGAAGTATGAAATGAAAATTTTTTTAATTTCAGTAGACCATAAACTCTGGGAAATTATAGAAAATGGTTTTTATATGCTTGTCAAGGAAGAACAAGGAAAATACATTCCAAAACCCAAGAGTGAATGGAATGATACTGAAAGAAGTTTAGTGCAACTCAATGCTAAGGCAAAATTGATTATTTCTTGTGCATTGAGTCAAGATGAATTTTTCAGAATTTCCAATTGTGCAACTGCTAAGGAAATGTGGGAAACTTTAGAAGTTGCATATGAGGAAGATCTTGTTGCAATGGAATTAAAGTCTAGAAATCTCATTAATGAACTTGATATCGCTCAAATGAAAAATTGTGAAACCATTAATGAGATACGACTTGTGCTTAATCAATTGCAAGCTCTTGGTGTTGAACTTACAGGAAAATCTCAAATCACCAAGGAGATAGAAGAAAAAGAAAAAGGAGAAAAAGAGAAAACACAACCAAAAACTGAATCATCAAAGAAAGCTTACCTATCTTCCATTTGGGGAAATAGCAATTCCGATGAGGAGAACACAAATGAAGAAGCCAACACTTGTCTTGTGGCCAGAGATAAAGATGAGGTAAATTCATTTGACTACTCTTTTGAAGAATTACAAGATGCCTTTGATGATTTACATGAAGAATCTCTTATACTTGCAAAGAAACTAAATATTTCAAAACAGAAAAACTCTTCTCTTGAAAATGAGTTGGAAACATTGAAAAACAAATTTTCTATTTCCAAGGAAAAGAATTTTGTTTTTGAAAATCAAAATAGAACTTTGCAAGAAGAGAATTTGATTTTAAAGGCAAATATCTCTACCAACAAAAATTGCTTTTGTACCAAGTGTGATTCCTTGAAAAAGGAGAATGAGGATCTTAAAAACACACTTAAAAAACTTTCTCAAGGTAGAGAAATTCAAAACTCTTCTTTTGAGAAACAAAGTAGTAGCTTTAACAAAATTGGTTTTGTTCTTAACAAGTCAAATCAGAAATATTTCAAAAACTACTTTGTTCCTACAGAAATGTCCAAAAGTCCACCTTGCACTTGTTTTTATTGTGGACTGAAAGGACACAAGTCTTACTCCTGTTTTTATAAGAAAAATCTTGTTCATGGAGTAAAAATGAAATGGGTTCAAAAAGGACCTCATGACCCAAGAAAACCCAAAAAAATTTGGGTATCAAAGACAAAGGATTAATTTGCAGATTTGCCTCGAAGCAAGGAGCAGAAATAACTTTTCAATGGCTACATCATTCAAACTCCACTCTTTGCATCAAAAGGAGGCAATGGATAAGTAAACATATAAGCTGGAATGCGTTGTAAGAAATTTGACTGATATGTTTACTGCTCTCTAATGCTTTTGTCTGTTCTCTAATATGCATTACATCTATCCTTGATACTCATGCATGCTATATCTGAAAACAATTGTTAGGTGTGCAGCTTATAGATTCGAATTTTGTTTTGAGCTAAAATCTTTCTTCCAAATTTTGCTCAAACTATCCTTTTTTGCCGCATCATGAAAACTTTCATCCATCACATGCATATTTCTCTTGCTTTCACAATAATAAGATTACTCTTGCCTATAGTATTTATCCTTATTGTAATCTTATTCAAATATTTTCAATAAAATCAAATTTATTGCAAAATTACATTTCATGGAAGCATAGCACTTTTATTAATATGGCATATCTTGAACATAATGTTGCTCCTAGTGCTCGAGATTTATTTGAACATCACTAATTTGAGAATCAAAGTACTCCACTAAAAGTGTCTTGCAGTTGGTTGGTCGACCTGCTAGCTCATCAGTGTTTGACCAGCAAGGCTTATATATGTCAATCTGTAAACCAACGCCTCACGCCAGATGCCAACGCTAGACGCTAAGTAAAGAGGATGTTGCAAATAATCAATCAATTAAGATCATTAAAATTGCAAGAAAACAGGATCAAAAGAAGAGCAATGAGCAAAACAAGGATATCAAAATCTTGAAGAGGAACTTCAAGAAGCAACAAAAGTTTGCCAAAATTGATGAGTATCTATATCCTTTACTTATTCATTATTTAATTGAATGATACTCCTTGATCTCAATTGAACATTTTGGCAAATTTTTTTTTACTGTCATACTTTCATTGCAATGACATATTGTTTTCTGACATCTTACATACTTGATCACAACATGACATATAAAAATATGTTAAATACTTAAATTATTTTTTTTAATACATCATGGTTTGAGCATTATACATATCATCTCTTTTACATAAGCTGTAACTTATGAACCATTGTTTATGGATTATAGTTTATATCTGATTATATCTTATGAATCCATATTACCTCAATTATGTTACTACATACTCTGATTATAATATGTTTTATCTTGAGTAAGTATGTAACTTGCTTTTTCTTTGAAATGATGATATATATATCCATGTCAGAAAATTCTTTCTATCTTTAAAATGGATATATATTTTTCAAAATATATATATCATTCTATTGTATAAAATTTGTGCGGCTGATTTTCTTTATCTTTCTTTATTATTATAATTTTTTTTAAGTACCGTCATCTGAAAGAAACCACTTGCATTAAAATAAAAAAAAAACAAACCGAAGGATTACATTGCATTAAAAAAAAAGGGAAGGTTTGCTCATGGATGAGCAATCTACAGGCGAGGTGGTCTCGGATTAGGTGGGTTGTATTGAATCATCACCCCTCGGCCATTCATGGGAGCAAGAGACTGAGCAATGTCACGGAGGGTAGTGTAAATCCAATTCATACAATCAACACTTCTTTGTTGTTGATTGCAGAAGCATTGGGTAGACCAATAAAAGAACCTATCTATTCTTGAAGTTAGTGCCGCATTGTTGCGTTTAGCTAACTTCTCCTGGTCCTCTATCATCTTGAGTTTCTTCACCTCCTGCTCCAGACAAGCAATTTTGTCTTCTGACGTATGGCCTGTACTAATCTCCTCAGCCTCTTCGATCTTCATCTTCTTCTTTCGGTTCTCTTGAGATCCTTCCAAAGGTCTTTTGCCCTTGTCCTTGCCTAGACTCAAGTTTAAGTCGAGCTCTTCCTCCCTGGCCTCTACTGTGAGATCAATGAACTTTCTTGCTACCATGGTTTGGAAAATTCAGAAATTTTTGTAGGAGTATGAAGAGAGAGGAATGTCAGAAAGTTATAGGCTCAGAAATGAATACTCTTTGTGGTGTGGTAATTGAGAATTCTGGGGGAGCCTTTATAGAGAGAAAATTGTGACTTAGAGCCAACGAAGATATCTCTTCGCCGCACCCCTACACGCTCATCCTATGGATTTCTGCAAGCTGGAAGCTAGAAGTCTAAGGTACGCATGCACACCAATAACGCGTCACATTAATGTCAAAACCACGAAAGTCAATTTTCGGTGGATTTGCGGCTGATTTAATTTGTTTCGATTAGAAATTTTAAGGATTAATAAAATGGTGATATTCAGAACCGTATCACTCTGCTTTGTTGTGTTGTTCTTGAGAGCATACATGATTACATCATGCTGTGATTATATGTATCTAAGAACATATGTTGTGTATGCTATTCATGCATCATGAGCGAAGGCTATGGCTAAGAATAATATTTCATGATTCCACTTGCACTCATACAAAATGAGCTGTCAAAATTTTTACATGTACTCATTCTCAAGATACATATATAAATTCATTTTGAATGGGTACATAAATTGCTTCCTTTGTGCTGAAATTTATCTTATCCTTTATGAAGCAAATTTGTTTTGAAAAAGGACTTTAAAAATGCTTCTGTTATGTTAATATGTTTTATCATATGAAGCAACATTGTTTTTGAAAAAGAAAAGATTTTAAAGATCTCTTTTGTTGTAGATAACAAAAGGGATGAAAAATATTGATGTTTCATATATGGATTATGAACTATATGCTTGAATATATCTTATTACACTAATCCATATATATTGCTTCCTTAGATGAAACGTTTCTAAATTCCTTCGAAGCAAAATGTTTTAGAAAAATATCGTGAATCTCTTGAATTGCTTCCATAATGTTGAAATTGCTTTGCCATATTGAAGCATTATCTGTTTTGAAAAGAAAAGGATTTGAGTATCCTTATTTTAAATCACTTTTGCTATATGTTGAAATAATTTTATGCATATATGCAGAAATTGTTTTTCAGAAATCTTGAAAAATATTATTATTCGATTTATGGATTATAATTAATATTCTTGTTTATATCATGCTTTGCTAATCCATATATCATACTTCTGCTGTGTGCTGTAAATATTTCTATCATATGACAGCAAATGATTTTTTTTTATTTCAAAGAGTTTAATTTTTCTGCTATTTACTAAAAATGCCTCTTCATAAACAAGCAGAAATCATTTTCAATGAAAATATTGCAGAAATTTCTTCAAAAATCTTACTTCAAAATTCTGCAATCAAAAACTGAATTTCCTTTATAATGATTTGGACAATCTTTTTCAAAGGAAAAATGTTATGAAATTCAGGGGGAGCTTTGTCTCACTTGAATGTATTTTTTTTGAAAATAAATATATCTTGAAAAATTGGATATTCATTATTCATTATTCTTTTTCAAATTATGCAAGGTTTAAGGGGAAGCCTAAAACTCTTTCAAGTTTTATCTTTTGGCTCATTTCATTTGACATGAGAAAAATTTTTCTAAAATTTTCTTTTTACATGTCAATGAAATCAATGATAAGTTTTGATGTATGCTTACCCCATACTATATTGACATCTTCTGACATCCTGACTTAAAGAAGGTATGTGCTTTAACTTCTATATATTGTGTTCCTTACACCTTTTTGTTGATGTCAAATAGGGGGAGAAGAAACAATAGAAAAATATGTATACGTGCTTATAACATTGTATTCATTATCTTGTGATACATATTTTTCTTTGGTGATTTGTCATCATCAAAAAGGGGGAGATTGTTGACCCTAAGGCTATATGCCATAAGTTTTGATGATGATAAATGTATTTGAATAGTAGCATTGATATATATAAAGATTAATTATCATATATATGCTACAAGTACTTAAGCATGATTATGTTATTTAATATGTATGTTGCATATATTGAATCATGCTATTAAACTAACCATTGGGTTTGCAAGTAAGATATATTTTATAGGTTGGTTCAAAACAAGAAGAGTGAGCATTGTATTGAAGAACAAGGAAAAGCAATATCATGCTTCACTCAAGGAAAACAACATGCAAGGATGAAGCTCCAAGAAATGAAGAATTAGAAGATTTGAAGTCTTGGAAGCTTGAATGCATCAAGATAGCCTATGTGTTTACATTAGGTATATTTTATATAGGCTAGTATACTTGTACAACTCAATGATTTAGATTTGCATACATTGGCTCAATTATTTTGAACAAAGATAGTGAGATATGAAATTTTACAAAAGTTAGTTTTTGACCTTTGGTCACTCTTTATATCATATCTCATAAACTAAAAATCATTTTTTCAAGTATATTAATCTCATTTGATAGTAGACTCAAAGATCTTTCCAAAGGTATATTATTTATTGAAAACGGAGTCCAAATGAGAAATATATGACTATTTAAAATATAGTTTGAAAAACTGAAAGTTGATTATTCTGTTTTGACCTATAGTCAGTATTTTGATTATATCTTTTAAAAGTAAAATAATTTTTAGTAAAACTTGACTCATTTGAAACTAGACTCCAAGTACTTTCCAACGGTATATTATTTGTTTAAAACGGAGTTCAAATGAGGGAATTATGAATTTTTAAAGAAAGCTCAAAATCTGGACTGCACTATAAGTGCTGTAACGGCTATATAACGGCTATATAACGGCTAGTTTTGTAAAATCTTATATATATGACCTTAGATACACGATTTTGAGCAAGAACAAAGTCCTACAATGTGATATTAACTTCTTCTATCATCTTTGAGAGAAAGGAAAGCATTCTTGAGCCAAATCTTGCATATTCTCTATCATTATAGTTATTAGAGCTTCATTTGTTTTCATCTACTCTTTAGAGAGAGTTTCTTTGTATTGTTGATTTTGATCAACACATATATTATTCTGAGTTGAGGTTCGCAAGTACCGGTGTTGGAAGAACTTGCTTTGGGTTGTGGAGGAGCCCAGATTCATAAATTCTTCATTGTGGTTTCGCAAATACCCGAATCGAATTTGCGTGGTTGTAGTGGTTTGCAAGTACCCGGATTAAACTTGCAATTATAGTGGAAATACTCAAGTGGTCTCTTGAGCACTGGATGTAGGTTTGGATTAGCCGAACCAGTATAAATCTCCGAGTTTGCTTTCTCTATCCCTTACTCTTTAATTTGTGCATATTGATATCTATTCTTTAATTCCTTGATCTTTATAATTATTTATCTTGACAGCATATTGATTTTTTGTATTGTATTTATTATCCTAAGCATTGTACTTTTACAGAAAATCATTTTAACTTCCAATTAATTCTTGTGAAAAATTTATAAAACCCAATTCACCCCCCCTCTTGGGTTCCAACCATTACTTTCAAAATATGCCCAAAGAAAAGTGGAGTGAGTAAGCAACAAAACAACAATAAAGCAAATATCATCAACCAAAGTGTATCACCAAACAATTTATGACATGCAATCTTGTTAGCTAACCAAATCCATATATGAGCACATAGAGAAAGCCATGCAAATAAGATATATACTTACATGTATATACCTATTCCCTATCCTTATAGCACCAAAAAAAAATCTCGATCCTTATAACCCCTCTTGGCTTTTATCCAAAGATATATATATATATATATACCTAATCTCCATCCTTATCCATCCTTGATTTCCTCTACAAGTTCCACCATAGTTCCCATTCATTACAAATACAGCCACAATATTCATCACATAAATAATATCCATACCATAGCATAAGAAATGTAACTCAAGTTCTCAAAGTTTCTAAATAACAATTCACTAAATCAAATGCCCCTAACAAGGATATTTCTATAAATAGAAGTTTTAGGGATATACCGGCTTAGGAAGCATTTAAATGACCATTTTCTTTATAAATGAGATATCATTTACCATGATGCTTGAAGATAAAACCTGCATAAAATTTAGATAAGTAATGTTGTCCCATTCACCTTGATTAAAGCCCAAATTACCTTAGTTTGCTTCCCAAGAAGTGAAGAGGAATTGAGAAAGAAGTTCCCTATGCAAAGAACCATAAAACAGTAAGAAAACCAAGGATCAAGGTGCCTTGGAAGGGACTCAGCCCTCCTAGGCATGCAAATGAATGCTTAGGCGTGCAAAAGGCCTTCATCTTGGCCACAAGCATGCTCAGGTGGGCTAGAGCCCACTTAGGCGCCCTAGGCTAGCTGCAAGAGGGCCTCTCAGCTATTAATGCACTTAGTCTGAGAAGAAATTAGGAGTCTGAGAATTAAAAAAATTCCACTTGTGTTAGTCTGAGAATTAGAAAAATTCCCCTTGTGTCCTTTGATCCTCTACCTAAAAGTCAACATCTTCCACACTTAGAAAAAATGAAAATAAATGAAATACCAACACAAATTTTCCAACATAGCCTTCAATGGCCAATTAATCCATACACCAAATTTGGATAACACGTCCCTCTAATTATAACAATTTCAATATCATATAATTAACAATACCAGCTATATGCAACATCATAAAGCAAAAAAATTTTATTCAAATTTCCAGATATCCTAAGCATGAAATGGATTAATGACAATAATCACATAGGAAAATTATTGCATTAAAATTCTACACTAGCCAACATATACGCACATGAGCATTAACCACCCCTAGGACCTGGATGTTATAGAAATTAACACCCTGCTAGATTCAAACTCATAATTTTCATTTCAAGTTCCATAATATTCCAATCATACTAGGGCTTGTCCAATACATTTCTATATATAGGAGTTTCCCTAAAGCATTATATCATTTAGAAATATAAATCTGATGCACATGGGAGTTTATGCAATATGCCTCCACCCACTAGGGACACATTTGAATCACAAAAAACAATTGAGATGTACCCAACACATCTCATATAATGAAAAGGACCTTCCCAACTCATAAAGTTAAGTCTAGTATATTTTACACAATTAAAGACATGTTCAGTGCATCCCAACCCAATTTAATCATGAAGTCTCGTCCCTAGATTCATCTTTGCTATGATTTACCATCCAGGTGCCTTTACGGCGCGTTTGGTTCACAATATAGAGTATCAATGGAAAGGAAAGGAGGAATAGAAAGGAAATGAGAATGGAAAAGAGAAAACAAAAAGGGAAAAAAGTTGTTTGGTTAGGGATGGAAAAAGGAAAAGGAGAGAGAAAAAAATTATTAATTATGTATTTTTTAAATTAAAATAAAAGAAATTTAAGAGGTAATTTTACTAAATTACCCATCAATCCTTCTTTACTTTTTGACCCAAATTCGTGCCCTATCCTCATTTCTTCATCTGGAAGATGCAGTCCCTTCAATGACACAAACTCTCTTGTTTGACAGTGAGGCTTCATTGGTTGGCCGGTTAGAGAAGATGGAGCTAGCGAAGAGTATTGAAGCCTCTATACTCTCCCTCGCCTCTGTACTAGCCATCGTCTCTGTATTGAAGTCTCTGTACTCTCATTCGTCATCTTTGTCCCCCTCCTCCTCTTAGTTTTCTTCATCATCAGTTTGAACAACTTTTAGAGGGCCTTTGGAGTAAATCTCAGGATCATGAAATAGAAAAAACATGAAGTATATTTTCGACCACCCATTCTCATAGGCTTCTTCCTTCGTCAAAACCAAAAGAAGCCAAAGCCAAAGACGGATAGAGATAAAGACGTAGACTTAAGGGTGTTATTGTCATCTTCAATGTTTTCCATCCGGCTTACCAGTTTTCCATCCCTTGCTAGATGGAAAAAGCCATAAGGAAAATAATACAAATTTTTTACTCTAGAGAAAGCTTCTATTCCCCATCAGCGGCGAATCAAACATGGGAGGATAGAAAACAATAATGGAATTTCTTGTCTGTCCATCCATGGAGACTGAACCAAACGCACCGTCACGAAGTTAATTAGAAACAAGTAACATAATTATCGCCACTCCCTCAAGTGAAAAGTAAAATTACAGCTCTACATACACCATTGCAGTTTAAAAATGCAAGGAAACTAAATGATATTACCTCACCACACATAAACAAGAGAATCATGGACCAGATTCTCACATCGATCATTTGATAAATGTTCACCCTTTTATTTTTAAAGTTTTATCCAACCCGTTACCACACTAGGATTAAAACACTTTTTATAGAAGCATTTGTCTAACCTTGTCTCATGCTCTCATGGAGTAATACACTATATGAAAATTTATTTACAACAAAAGGTTCATAGAAAATGAACAAGTTGAGATATTTTCCCTTTCACGTAAGTATGCATTCTATCTTTTATCCTTCCCCTTTCTACCACTTCTCACATGCTACACCATATGCATGCAATTAAATGAACAAAATTTAATTCAATCAAGGTCACATCATTCATGTTCAAGAAAGTTTCACGTTCCAGTGAAATTACTACCATTTCATTAGAAGGTGTAAACGGCACCCTTTCTCACATTTCAATACCATTCAATTCATATATTATCCAATTAACCAATAAACGATTCCAATCAAATTCATACATCTTATAAGTGTTACTTGCCTCATAATGCTCCATCTGCATACACAATCATGATGAGTATACCATGCATCCTTTTATATAATTCTTAGGAGGAATGGAGTGTCTAACCCACTTCTAGGTGTCCATGTACTAGCATAATGGGTGGCCATGTAGACATTTCTTCAAGGTCTATGTGTTCAACCAAAATTGATGGTCCTTCGTGTCCTACCAGAGGTAACCATGTTTTACTCTATGAGCACTTTGCTCAAGGTAGAGAAAAGCTTACACAACCACTATTGAGGAGTATGAC
Organism: Biancaea sappan; assembly: GCA_037074585.1. Lineage (NCBI taxonomy): Eukaryota > Viridiplantae > Streptophyta > Magnoliopsida > Fabales > Fabaceae > Biancaea > Biancaea sappan. The sequence goes on from CM073490.1 coordinate 69,433,967, forward strand.
ATGAAAGAAGGATACTGACAACTCTATAAGGCCTTCCTCTGATCCCCGTCCAATGGTCGTGTTGTGGTCACGACAATAGGGGAGGGCCCACTGAAGACACTTTGCTCTATAATCTATAGGAAACCTAATTAACCAGGCTTTGATACTAACTTTGTCACGACCTACTTCCCGGCCACTTGATCAATAGAGTAACGATATTTCCCCTTACTGTAAGCCTAGCCTACCCTTATTATACCTTATGACATCATAGAAATAAATGTGGAAATTCCATAGTTTTAAAATAATAAATTTAAAAATAGAATAATAATAAAATACTAAGATAAGGGCTAATGCCACCCTCTTATAGAAAACGTAATCCTTCGAAAATATTTAGTAGATCATATTATGTCTGAATTTATATAGTCTGAAATGTCTGAATAAACAAAATTCAACAATCTAGATAAATAGAATTTAAAAAAACCAAATGTTGTCCCAAACCTATCCTAAGTGTCCACGCAACTAACAAAAATGTCAAATGAAACCAACAAGACCCTATCCAACAACAGGTAGGTCAGCCACAAGCACCACTACTCCTTAGGTAGGTGCTCCTCTATGATAACCAAATCTGTAAAAGAAAAATGAATCACGGAAGGTATGAGCTATCATAACTTAATGAGTAGCATGACATTACCATAAGGTCAACAATATCAAACATCATATAACATGCCCGTAGGGCCATAGTCTCAATTCCAAAATTTTTAAGTAAGAAAGCATACCAGTCATGTAGCATCCAAAGCACACCACAACTAGTGGTACTCATTAGTGGAAAGGTGCACATTGGGAGTCAATGCGCAACCCGGGCCACCTCCTTGACTTTTCCATGAAGGTTGTCCTCTACTACTCACTAGCCATAGTGCTCGTTAGAAGTCAAAGCTCAACCGAGGCACCTTCTTTGAGCTCGCCATGAGGGGGTACCAACCAAGTATCCATACATATAATATATGCATATACCATTCAAGCAACTAAGTATTCATAATATAATAATGAATAATACGCAATTATTCCTATCCAATACGCATAGGTTCAGGACATAACCTTAATTCAAATTTAACTGAATATAATTTAAATCTAGATAGGCTAATTTTTCAAATTATGACCTAGCGTTTAAGCATGATAATTAACCTAATTATGATCTCAATTTAGTCATGGTAATTTAACATAATTACATCTACCTTTCCAAATGTTATACCTAAATAACATCTCAGTCTCATTCTGTAACCTAACAACAACATCCTACAAATTTTAGGAGACTTTTCGCGTCATATTACATGATACCGAGTTCATACGTTATTCAAAAAGAGAAGATGTGTAAAATGATTTGGGATCAATCCCAACAATTACAACAAAAAGGTTGTGAGAAGAAGTCTAAACCATGAAACAAGAAAACTGCTTGTTATTGCTTCTGACCTTTGGTCACTATTTTGGTCATATTCCTTATTGGTAAGGAATTTTTAATATCATTTGAAGCTAGACTCAAAGGGCTTTCTAGTGATGTATAATTTCCTAAAAACGGAGTTTGATTAAGAGAGTTATGAGCAATTTAAGATTCATGAAAATAAATGTAAGATAGATCAAGATTTCTAGTACTTACCTTTGTTTCTTGAAGTTTTCTGACATCTAGAAAGACCATAGGAGATGTGTTCCTTGAAGCATATGTGTGGAGGTGTGGCATCTAGGATGTTTAAGTTTTTGAGAGATAAGAGAATTCCTTTAGTGTTAGAAGGGGATGACTAGGGTTTTGGGTTAGAGAGATGTCATATGGCATTTAGGGTTTTCTTTTCTTGTGTATAGGCATTGTCTAGGGTATACACTTTTGTGCTTCACATCTAAGCTTTTGGGTGAAGGGGAGATGGATAGGGTTTCTAGAGTGAGAGGCATCTTAGGTGTCTTAAGAGTCTAGGGTTAGGTCTCTTGGAGTTTTGGCCATCCACATAGTTTTAGCTTATGGTTCCTTTTTCTTTTTTGTTCTAGGTTAAGTGTAGCATTAAGACTCTTCTTCATTTAGGTTAAGTGTAGCACAAAGATTCCTCTTTTTTTTTTATTTATCCCTTCTTTATTATTATATTATTATTTATATTATTGTTTATATTATTTATATTATTCTAGGTTAAGTGTAAAACTAGGATTCCTTATTTATATTATTTTTGCTTTTCTAATCCTACGCTAACACCATTTATTTTATTATTTTATTAATTCTTTTTTCCTAATCCTACATTAACACCTTACTTATTTTAATATTATTATGTTTTTATATTTCCATGTGATATTACTTACTTAATTTATTATATTAAACCACACGCTTATTTTTATGGACCTTTATTTATTTCATTATATTACCACTTTGAATATTTATTCGTTTACTTACCTAATCCTAATCTAACTCTACTCATCATTTATTATTTATTTCTCCTAATCCTTCCTGTAATCCTACGCCTCTTTTAATTAATTTTTTTTCTAACTTACATGTCTCTTCTTGCTTGTTATTTATTTTTTTTATCTCACACTATTCTATTTATTTTTACCTTTTTATTTACACACCATATTAATTCATTATTGAATTCATTTACTTCTTTAGCTTATTTATTTATCTATACTCTACACTATTTTATACTATTTATTTATCCATTTATTTAACTAGTTTATTTTCATAAAAATGCCACACATACCCCAAGGTATTTCAAACATCAGGAACAATTTGTCCTTTTTGTTTTAGTCCCTCATTTACTCAAAACCCACATACGAGTTCCATTAACAATCTACTGCATCTAGATGAAACACCATGCACCGCTAAGGCAAAAATAATCAATATATATAACAAAACATTTAAAAAAACAAATACGAGCTATAATTCCTATGTGAAATTCTCGAATCCCCCTTCACTACTCTTCTATCCACAAAAATTTTTTTTCACATGCTCAAACTTAGACTTCCTTGCAACATTGTAATACCTGGGGTATTACAGTTTGGTTCGTTAACACAACTAAGTATGCTCTAATCATGTGATTGCCATGGATGAACTGTATTACCACATGTGCACTTGTGTTTGCACCGTATGTTGTGAGATATGTGTTATGTGAAATGACAATAAATGTATTCCTATGTTTTGCATGCACCTAAATGTGCACTTACCATGATTATACGAATGGTGACTAATATGTACTGGTGTGACATTGTGCTTATGTATGTAATGCTTGCTATGTAGGATAATGTGAATATATATACATGATCTATATACATGTAAATGTGCCACTATAGCTATCACTCTTGATCATCATTATTTTTTTTAAAATTATATGTATAATTATAATTGCGTGTGGTTATGGTAGGGTAGAGTTTTCTCACTGAGTCAATATACTAACCCTTTCCAACATTTCAGATACTACTGAAGTTAAGGAGGAAGCACTTGCTGAGTAATGTTCTGAGTCAACACCCAAATTTCCCTCGGTATGGTTGCATTTTTTTTCCTAACTATTTGAAAGTCTATCGTTAAGCTCTGTAATTGGGTAGGTGGTCTTAGGATTTTGTACATGGTCGAAATATTAAGAAAAAACTTGATTATTATTATGCATTCATGAGTAAATGACATTTATAATGGATAATGTAAATGTTATCTTATGGAAATGAAATGTTATTTCCTGCTTATTTTCATTAAGGGTTGTAAATTCATGCGGATAATTATCTATATATGAAATCAATGTGTCTGGGGTAAATGGTTAAGATAGGCTTACAGCAAAGAGGCAAGGTTCACCGTCTGTTCCGGTCACATGCCTAGTTTTGGGGCGTTATAAAGACCATGAGGGTTGTGACAATTGTTGACAAGCTAATATGTTCCTTTACACATTTCTTTTTCTTTTACCTTGAAAGATAAAATAATTGTTGTTTCACACCCTTGCCTTTTAATATATTTCTCGCATCCCTCTCAAGCCCTTGCTTTATCCATTTAAAGTGAATGTTTTACTTGTATCTCAATAGGGATAAAGTGATGTGCCATGATATAAATACCACTGGAAACTCTACAACTACTAATGATGCAAGGTACCATGGAAAGTGAAAGACAAGTAGTAGTTGAGTCTTTGTACCAATGTAGTATTTAGGTCTTTTTATACTAACTTTGTTAGATTAAACATTATGTATTTCAAACCACTTTCTAATATATGATGGCTTATATGACAAATATATTGGGGTTGCTCGTGAGAATTTGGTATTTTGTTGTTTGAAACTATAGAAATTAAAAAAAGATATTAAAGGTTTTCAATGGGGCATTAAAAAAATTGTAATTGAAATTATCTTTCAACGGCGAGAAAATGTCTTCATTGAAAGTGACTTTCAGTGAAAAGTAAAATTTGTCACTGAATGTGTTTTTCAGTGGCGGCAAAAGAAGTTGTCATTGAAGGTCACTTTGGTAGCAGCACATATGTCGTCATTGAAAGCCATTTGTAACAAAATTTTATGTTGCCACCGAAGGTCAATTTCAAGTTGACTTTATGTCGCCATTGAAAGTTAGAATCAATGACAACATTAGTTGTTGCCACAAAAGGACACCTTTAGTGGTGACATTTGTTTCCACTAAAATTTACTTTCAGTGTTAACTTCCCTTCCTTTGTTGTCTTCAACTAATTTTAAGTGACAAAAAAGATATTTTCAGTGACAACTATTGTCGCCATTGATTATGGGTTTCAGTGTCAACTTTTCAATGACAAATAAAGTTGCCATTAAAACCTTTAGTGACAAGACAATATGTCACAACCTAACTCTAGGGCCCATGACCGGCACGATCCGTGGGTATCTCCTATAGACGTAAGCCTAACTTCTAACCCTAGCTCTGAAGAATAAACGCATAAGAACAAAGAAAGTGTGAGGACTACCAAACATAACTCCATAAACATAGATAAAAATTGCTCCATTAAAGAAAGTAAATTCCATTCACAGTTGAAAATACATCAAACCATAGTATGGCTATCTCCCGTGTTTCAACCTATTCCAACTTAGCATACATAAGCTAGGAATATAAAGAAACACATGCAAAAGAATATTCTCCAAGTATCCTTATATAACAACTCCTAAAATAGTGTTTCTAATTGTCCTATTGGATTACAGAGCAACTACAAAAGAATTTTCAGAAGGTACACTAAATCAAAACACCAACCTAAGAGTTAAGAAGGGTTCGGACACTTGAACCTCTGCTACTCCTTGGACAGATGTTCTTCAACGAATACAGTCTCTGAAACATAGAAACAACAATGTAAGATATAAAATCCCAATGAGTAATAACCAAACACAAGTAAATAAAGTAAGGGTAAAGTGCACGACATCCACATCTCCTGTCCTAAAGGCTCAAAGTCACTCATTTCCTGTAGACAAACAAGTTTCTCTCGACCCAAAGGCGTATTCGTAATCTCCTTGCCCGAAGGCAATTTCATATCTCCCATGGGTTTAACCCACTCATCTCCCATGATGCAAACAAAAGGCATAAGGCACTTCATGCATTACATGTACATAGCCAAAGCACACATACACACATAATTCATTTATAGCATTCATTAAACTAAGGACAACACTAGTCATGCATAATTGTTCCCATATTCATAAAATGTAAGGTATATGTTTAACTCCACATTTTCCATGTTTCTCCATAACATGAATCTATACATGCATGTTCCAATTCATAGTAAATTGACATACTTGAATAGGTTAGCTAGTCACCTAAATCTGACGGTTAAACACTTAAAAGAGAATCTAATTCAAGCACATAGAGACTCCCTAAATCACTTAAGGAACCACACAAGATCACAATGTTTAACTCCCAATCCTTAGAGTGTCTTTAGTGTGGGGCGCCTTAGGTGCCCAACACCCTCCCAAAGTCCCTAACATCTCCAGGTCATGGTGCCTAGGGCACCAAATGGCCTTCCTCTTACCCCTCTCTGTCTCTGTGGTACCCTGGGCACCTAAACTTAAAGCAAAGTTACATGGGTGCCCAGACCTGAGACTGCCTGAAAAGAAGCAGAAAAATTCCCCAAGGCCATCTATTTGATTCTTTGCTTGCAAGACTTCATCAAAGAAACCCATAACCCACATGACCAATAAAAAATAAAGAGCTTTCTTTGAGAAACTATAGTTTTCGAAATCACTATTCATCACCATTAAATACATTAAGTTTGCAAAGCCAATAATCAAAGAATGGAACTCAAGCATCGGACCAAACACTAAATAATCAGCCCCATCATAATCTTTCCACTCATAGGGTTTAGAAAGGGACGAACCAAAAGAAGGAGAGAAGAACTCACTCACCTTCCTCCTCTCAAGCCACAATTGGACAAGTCTTGGTCCCCATAAGGATGCCCTAGCAGAGAGAAAAGGTCCAGGGCTATGTGTTTGATGTGTGTGTCGTGAAAGAGGGAAGAAGATACTTAGATGAAGCATGTGAGTGTCTTGCCATGTGAGTGGGAGAAAAATAGAGTAAATCATATTTTAAAAAAAGGGTTTATGCTCAAAGGTACATAGTTGTATTTTTAAATTCCCTCTCCTACACTTAGGCAATTTCACACACCAAAGTCTCTCCCAACATTCCATTTGACACATTAAGCCACTATACACACAAATAATTCTACTAGACTCCCTTCGAATAAATCTCCCTTGAATTTTAGTCCCTAAAGTAATTTTAATCAAATTTCCTTTTTGCTATGAATCAAGCACAAATAAATAATCAAACTCCACAATTTACAAATAATACACGCATGGGTCCAACAAAAAAAAATAAGCAAACGAGTTATTATTTATTCTCCTCTTAACTAAATAAATCCCAAATTAAGGGTGTAATTAAATCTATTTCCTATATAATCAACATAGGATATTTCCAACTCCATTGCACCTGAAAATAAAATCATGGGTAAAGCAATATTATTAAACAACTCCATAACTTCCAAACATCAAATATATGCACAACACAACAAAATAATCACCGTAAGCATATGATTAAGTCTCCCGTGTAGACATACACATAATAAATTCCCAGGGTATTACACAATAGGTGGCGACTTAATGTTGCCATCGAAATACTTTCAATGACAACTTTTGAACTTTTAGTGACAACTTATGTCACCATTGAATTGTTTTTTTTTTTTAGTGAAATTTGATGGTCTGTGATTAGAGAATATTGAGTTCGATAGTTGAATGAATTGTATAGAGAAGGTGTTAGACACCTTATGTGCTTGATTTAGAAAATGTGCAATTACTTTATGTTCATCATAATCATCCTCATTAACCACAAACAAGAAAAGGAGAGAAAAATAAGAAAAACAAACATAAATATCTATGGGGAAGACTCGACTAGTTATAACCTAGGCCTATATACCAAATGGTGAGATCAAAGTCTATGTAATTCATCTAGAAAACTGATGATGTGATACCCCAGGTATTATGATATTGTAAGAAAGTATGAGTTTGGGCACAAGGAAAATTTTTTTGTGGATAGATGAGCACTTGACGGGAATTCAAGAATTTCCCATAGGAATTATAACATGTGCTTGTTTATTTAAATGTTTTGTTGCTTGATTGGGTGTATTTCTTATCTTTTCTTTTGGGGTGTAAGTGATATGAGTTCCAGATGCATTAGGTTATTAATACTAGCATGATATGTTTTGGGTGAACGAAGGATGAAAATGAAAGGAAAATGTGCTGGAGATTGTTTAGCCAAGGACACCATGCGTGACCTTGTGTGTCATGACCCAACCACTAGGCATGTGACTGACATAGTGATGGTAACCCACGTCACTGTAAGCCTAACCTAACATCGATCGTCCAAAGGTGTTCTCATTAATTGTGAGTGATTCTTATTAGTTAGAGATGATTTAACTGTTGTGGATTCATTAGTTCATAAGCATAACCTTATTTGATTTTGTTTTACATCAAAATATGAGAGAGACAAATTTTCGGTGGTCTGGCGTTGAGCTTTAGCATCGGGACCCACTTCCCTGCTACTCTAATGTTGAGCTCAAGTTTCTTGGCACTGAGCGCTGGTTGTCTCGCGAGTAAACCCCACTTGTCTGCATGGTTAATGCTAAACGCCTAGCCTGTAACACTCAACGTTCGCAAGCAGAGACCATCACATCCTTTATTTCTTTCATACGATCTCATCCTTAAATCAAATTTAAACATCGATGAATTAAAAATGGGTTTTCATAAAAACAAAAGATCAAAATTCGTTCCAAAACATCTTAAATAAAGATTACATGAAATAAATAATTTAATCAATTAACATGTCTAATCCACGCGTACTGACTAACACAAAGATCATCCCTAGGTCTCCTAACAACTACACTTAATAACCAAAAGACAACTACACCTACCCTGCAACAGGAAGGTTCTCCACAAACTCTGCTACTCCTTAAGCGGGTGTTTCTAGTTGACAACCAAATTTGTAGAAATAGAATTATTGAGAGCGTGAGTCATAGACTCAATCAATGATATGGCTAATTCATAATACAATTAATATACATCAATTTCAAATAAAATGCCCATAGGGGCAAACCTCAATACCAAAGAAAGTAGAAAGACACATACCAAATATAGATAGCATCTAATCAGAATCACCTACCACGCGTCCATGGTAAGATGCCCTACGAGTTGTCACCCTACCATGGTGATGCTAATATATAACCAACTAGTAGTACATGTCAGTCGCTAGACATCTTATGGGTCCTCACCTTGACCTTGTCATAAGAGTCATTACTCCAAATCATTGGTTAAGATACCTATAAAAGTCGTAGCTCAACCTGGGTCTTCGCTAACCTCGCCATGAAAGAAGGGCACCATTAGCACCAACCAAAGCATCGAAGGAGATTCATAAAATCATTGCCAACACAAAGATGTATAATTGAAATTGTAATTATAACAAAATATCTCAATTCCTCATCCATATTTTTAAGGACATCCGTAGACTAACTCCAAAACCTATCTAGGTTAAGTTTCAATTTATGTACCTTAATAATATCCCTAATGTGGATTTGTTCAATGGTACTCTAATCATGTCTTAATTCCTCTTTTATCATGGTAAGTCACAATCTATGAGTTAATCACATGTCATGTAATATCTTAGTTTAAGTCTAACAATTTACTCATTAATTTAATGTCACGACCCAACTCTGGGACCTATGATTGGCACGTCACGTAGGTATATCTCATGGATGTAAGCCTAACTCTTAACTCCAACTCCCAAGGTAAAATGAATTTCAATCAAGGGCAAGCAAGGGTGGAAACTACCAAAAGAACAATCTCTATAAATGCATAAATACAACATTCTCCATAAAGATAAAATAATCATTACATATCTTTAAATAAAGTAAGCCACAACATGGCCATCTCCTATGTTTCTATCTATTCCTATATCTGAGTTCAAGGAATATGCAAAAACATAAACAAAAGAATGTTCTCCAAAATATACATGAACTCTCAAAAACAAACCCTCATAATTGGTCCTATTGAACTACAGAGCGACTACCAAATGAATTTTCAGAGGGTAACACCAAAAGAGACACCAACCCAAAAGTCAAGAAGGGTTGGGACACTCGAAACTCTACTACTCCTTGGGCCCTTAGGCAGATGTCCTTCAACATACAACGACTCTAAAACATGGAAACAACAATGTGAGACAATAATCTCAGTGAGTAATAACCAAACACAAGTAATTAAATCAAAGGTGGAGCATAAGGCATCCTTATCTCCTAGCCCAAGGGGCACGATTGAGCTCCTTACCCATAGGAAAATTAACTTTTCCCATCCTGAAGGCACATTCATAATCTTTTTGCTCGAAGGCTAATTTATTTCTTCTTGTGGGCATCGCCCACTAATCTCGCTTATAGCAAGTTCAAACATGTATGCATTTTAAGAGTCATATGTACAAGAAAAGACACACAATTAACTCATTAGCCAACTCATCAAGCAATATACAAGGTTGAATATAATCAACCCAAATCAAATTATACATCTCCTAGGGTTTTCCATGTTTTTCCATACAATGAATTTCCCACAAACAACACTCAATTCATAGTAAATCCACAAACTAGAGTAGGTTAGCTACTCACTTGGATTTTGTGATTAATCACTAGGAAAAGAGTCTGGATCAAGCACATTAGACTCTAGGAATCACCTTAAAAACCATATAAAGCCATAAGATTTCAACTCTTATATCAAGCAACCACTCCAAAATAGGGCGCCTTAGGTGCCTACCCAACTCCTAAAGCCCCTCAACTTCCCAGGCCATGGCACCTGTTGGCACCCTAGGCACCAAGTATCCTTCAACATCTCCCTTTCTATCTACATATAGCCCTAGGCTCTGACTTGATACATCAATCTCCCTCTCAGTTTCACTTGGCGCCTAGGTGCTTGGGCCTGAGAGCAACACTATTCTCGGGTTCATGTGGCACCGTAGCTGATGAAATCTGAAACTCAGAAGAAAAAAATCATAGCCCATCCCTTGGCTCTCTAATTGCAAAGGTTCATAAAAATGAAATTATCAAGGCTTTTAGGTGGTCACAACCCTTCTAAAAACCTTTAAAAGGGATTCATTTGTTATATTTACAATGATTTTCTTCAAAAGAAGAACCCTAGCTCCTTGAATCTTAACTCACCCTTTCCATTTCCATCAAGCTTTGCAAAAAGATAGATCAAAAGAGAAGCCAAAACCCACAACCAGTACACAAAGCTTAACTCTAACCTAACCTTTAGCATATAGGGTTTGGGAGGGGAACTAATTACCAAAGAAAAGAGAGGGATTCACTCACCTTAAACCCCTTTGACAGAAAACTAGAAACTTTCCATCAAAGTGTTCCTTTTAGCAGAGAAAGAGAGAGAACTTGAGATGCAAAAATTTTAGGTGTGGCGTGAAGGAAGAAGGAGAAGATATTTGTGCAATGTAGTGGGGTGTGTTGCCATGGGAAAGGGAAAAAGTGGACTAATCAATTTTTTTTAAAAAAAAAAACTTTGTGTATGGGTGGATAAGAATGTCCCCAAGGCCAATTACACACACACACACACCATCCTTTTGTGTCTTACACTCTCCTTCCAACACTTAGACAAATTTTGCATCACATAGCTCCCCAAGTCTACTAGGCACACATGCAAGGTATGACACCTAATTAAATTTCCAAAACCCCCAAGGATTAAATTTATTTCACTTTAGCCAATAAAACAATTAATCATGTTTTCCCATCAATAACACATAGCATAAATAGGTAATTAAATTCTCTAATCTAGGTAGACATGTGTGGTTCATATAGTTTAGCTAGGCAAACAATTTATAATTTAATTCTCCCCTCAAACAATAAAATCTCCAAGCAAAAGATGAAATTAGACTTCCCTTCTATGTGATTCACGCAAGATATCTTCAACTCCATAGCACCCAAATTAAAGTCATGGGCAAACAACAATATAAAATTCACTCCAAAATCTCCTAGCATCAAGCACATGCATAACACTACAATACGGTACTCATAGCAATGAAAAAATTTTAATTTCTCTCGTGTACATGTGCACAACATGAACTCCTGGGATATTACATTTAACATCAACATCCCCACGTTATACACAAGGACAATCCATCATATTATTCTACTATTTTCAGGAGTCTACCCTGCAGCATCAAATTCAACACACAATGCCAAAACCATATTAGGAAGTAGTTGAACCACTCACCTAGAATCCAACAATTCTGCAACCCGGACGTTTTCGTGCTTGTTAACTCAGAAAGTGCTACAATGTTTCTCTTATTGAAACGTATTCTGGAAAAACTCCTTGATGCACAGAGATGTGCATTTTGTCAAGTATGGCATCCAGGACTCGTGAAAAGGAGAAGAACGATTGAGGTTCTTTGATGTCTAGGTGAATGAAGCTTCTTAGGGTGTGTATGTGTGTTTTGTGTGTGTGAGAGAGAGAAAGAAAGAGAGAGAGAAAGAGAGAGACGCTAGCAACTTGGTATAAGGGGAAGTGCTTGGCCATGGGGTTCTTCCTTGTAGAGATCTTGTTGATTCAATATATTTTTAACCATAAGTGCTACATGCCTAGGCTTCTTTAGTTTGAAAAATTGATTTAAAATTAAGTTGTATTAGATCTTTATCTTAGACGCCTATGCCTAAGGAGTTGATAGGTTGTATTTAATTTATTAAATATTATGTTAATTAAGTCACTTATCTTTTAGGGACCTTTGATTTAGTTTGAATTTTAAACCTAGTTGATTTAAATTTGAACTTGCCTTGTGTTTTATCCATCTTAATTTAATAATTACTAAATCTATTAATTTACCAAGAATGCCCACCTAACATGTAGGGATAGTGCATTATGCCTTATTTTCTTTTAATGATAATTCCCCTTTTATCCAAACATCTTGAATTTAAATCAAATCACATTTAACTTTCTTATATTTCTAGAATCTAATCTTGTCTTAGTTAATCCTATAATTTTCTAATTAATTAAATTCCACCACAAGATGCTCATCTTGCACGCCTAAGCATCTTAGTTTTATTTTTATTTTATTTAAATTGGTTGGTGTTCCTAATCTAATCATATCTCCTAGATTTGATTTTCTTATTCTAACAAATTTCCATTGGAATCATTTTAATTTGAAACCAAATCTCCCCTTATTCTTTAACTTGATTTATCCTTCATTATCTTATTAAAGTTATATCTTATATTTAAATTAACTCACTTTATCTTTATCTAAAATCTAACCATATCTTAATTAATTTAACTTGTTCTTCTTAATTAATCTCCCCATTTTGCAAGCCTAACTGTCTTTAGCTTAGGCAAAATCTCATTTTTCTTTAGGCAAAATCTTATTTTTCTTGTTTTATTAATATTCCACATATTTGAATTGCCTTCCGTTCTAATCCTTTCCTTTTCTATTACTATTTTATTATTTAACTTTCCCTAAATTCCATTTATTTAAGGGAAATTCATTTCTTTATTTTTCCTATATTTAATTTCCTTAAATTTTAAACCTTTAATTAACTTTTAATGCCTCATATTATTTTTATTAAATTAATCCCTACCTATTAGTCCCATTTGGTGTAATTTTGTCAAACCCCTAACCAAGTTTTATTTTTCATTTTAGTCCCTCATTTTTATTTTTCATTTTAGTCTCTCTAGTCCAAATCATAGTTCATTCGTAGAGTAAACATCATATCATGCCACACAATTTATACAACTAAATGTGTAACTCATGCTTTTCACATGCACACCCAAACAAATAAAAGAAATAAATGAATTAAATAATAATGTTATTACATAATATAGGCGTGTAAATAAAAAGAAATAAAATAGTGTAAGTTAAAATAAAAGTTAATAATAGTTAAATAAAATAAGAGATAGGCATGTGAGTATAAAGAGGATAAATAAATGAAATAGTGCTATCTAAACAAATTCAATAAATATTTAAAAGAGGCGTGTAAAGTAGGATTAGGAAAACAAATAATAAACTAGGCGTGGTGTTAGTATAGGATTAAGAACACAAATAATAAACTAAGTGTGGTGTTAGTGTAGGATTAGGAAAACAAATAATAAAATAGGCATAGCATTGAAATAGGATTAGGAAAATAATAATTAAATAGAAGATAATAATAATAATAATAATAATAATAATAATAATAATAATAATAATAATAATAATAAAAGTTAACTACACAATAAATAAAATATAATAGGATAGGAATCCTAGTACTACACTTAACCTAGAAAATATAAATAAACGTGGCAATAATAATAATAATAATAATAATAATAATAATAATAATAATAATAATAATAATAATAAATGCGGGATAAATAAAATACAAGAAAAGAGGAATCCTAGTGCTACACTTAACGTAGAATTCAAAAACAAAAGAAAAAAAAAACCCTACTTAGCCTAAACAAAGTGGGCGTCCAATGCCCTATAAAACCCTAAGAGGCCTCTCACTCCACCTAAGTCCTAGACGTCTCTCACTTCACCTAAACCCTAGACATCCCCCATCCATCTGAGAGACCAAAACCCTAGACGTCTCTCACTCTACTTAAGAGACACCAACCTAGACGTCATCTATATAGTAAAAAGTATACACTAAAAACCCTAGACATCACATATACAACTAAGACCCTAGGCCCTACTCAACTCACAAACACCATAGACACCATACTCACACTCTAAACTCTAGTTTCCACACCTCCACAACTCACCACTCCTCCGTACATAAACTTCAAGAAACACTCACCGGCAAACTTTCCCAATGTCAAAAAACCTCAAGGAATAGAGGTAAGTACTAGATGTGTAATACCCAAGAAAAATAAAATATAAATATTTGTTTACAAACTACTGTTACTATTTCAGTATACGGTACTATTCACCCGTATAATACTATTTACGTATACGATACTGTTCATTTATGCAATCGAAATGTCAAGTACTAGATGTGGTTTGGTCATAAGAGAAAACTAGAAAGAAGATTGTAGGAGAAAATGACGTTTTATGTGTAAAAATACCCTCAGGGACTAAATTGAAAGGACTGATTTGAAAAGAAACTTAAAGGTTTAAGGTGAAAGGATAATTTTTCCTTTAAGTTTTCAATAGTAATAACAGAAAAAATTTTCAGCCGTTGCCGCTATTTACACAGTAACTGCATTATTAGAAATGTCATTTTCATAAATAGTAAATTGAATATTTTATTAACGTATAGTATCAAATAGTACCCTTGACTTTTCCTATAAATAGGCGCTTTCATTTCACTTCTAAACTCACACCTTCAACTTCTTTTCTTCTCTCCTTAAGTTTCTCTTACTTCAATGCTAGGCCTCTGAGATTGTGGGCCTTTCCTTTTCAGCTTAGGTAAGGATACTATGCCCTTTCTATGTCTTTCAAATTTTAGAAGTTATTTCTTAAGTATGCTCTGTGGTTGCGGCCTTGGCTGATCTTCCACATCAGAAAAACTGTCCTTAGCTGTTTATATGTTATTTTGATTCTCTGATTACCGAAATAGAATGTAAACTGTGAAGAATACATGTCTAGGAAAGTTCTGGCTAAGGAAAGACCTGGTTTTTAAGTGTGTCCAGTGTGACCCTCCACTCTTTCCTGGGAACTTACCTGGTGTACTCTTTTACAGATTGTATTCTCTATTTCTGGTATGAATAGTAACCGTACGTATGAATAGTAACCGTATGAATAGTGACCATACGTATGAACAGTAACCGTACGTATGAACAGTATCTGTACGAAAACAATCCTAACGTATTTTCTCTAATCTTTCATGAAAATCTCTGTAGCGGTATACTGAAATTTATCTGTGTACTCTTGTCCGTAACGACTTAGAGAAGTGATACTCGTATGGAATCGAGGTGAGAGATCCTACCTTACCTTGTTTGCTTATTTAATGTATATATTAAAAGTATACTCTATATATATATGTGACATGAAATTCATGCATTCATGTTATACATTGAAATGTGTAAATATGATTCTGTTGTGAACTTTTCCTGAAATGAGATGCATATGGTTGCCTATGATTGTGTAATGTGGTTGTGTTTGATCTTAATAGAAACGGAAATAAAGTTTATGGGATCCCATAGGATGAAATAAGGGTGGAATGAAATCACTATAGCCACGTGATATTGAATATGATATTAGTCCTTTTAAGGACGGGGTGAAATAAGGTTAGACTACAGATTTGTCCCTTTGAGGACAGGGGTGAAATAAGGGAGGATACGGCAGGGGCCGTGGGGCAACGGCCACTTATTGTGGACGGGACCCGAAAAATGTCTGGGAACTTGATTTAGAATTGTATGAATTGTTTGAATTGTTTGAAATGTGATTTGGTTTGTTCTTAAATATGTTGTTAATAATTGCGAGGTCGATTTGCTCACTGAGTTTAAAAGCTCACATTGTTTGTACAACCTTTTTGTTCAGATCAGGTTGCTAGTGAAGAATATCCGCTAGAAGAGTAAATCACTTTGGACCTTCCCGCTATCGGGTAGGCCCCTCTATTGTTGTAGATTATGTTGCTCTGTAATCATCTAGGACATCTAGTTCAGGGGTTTGGCATTTGGTTTGTATGTCAGCATAATAATGTATTTTATATTGAGAATCTATTATTACATGCAAATCATCTCTATGATTTTCAGATAAGAAAATTTGATATATTTATCGGAAGGCTTACAGTGATGAGAGATTCATCATTGTGCCGGTCATGTGCCCAGAAAACGGGTCGTGACAAAGTTGGTATCAGAGCAATGGTTGTTAGGTCTCCTAGTGATTACAGAGCAAGGTAACCTTAGTGGGACCTCCTCTATCGTTGTGAACCCGGGCACAACTATAGAGAGACGGCTCTACTGAAGGTCCTGTAGGATGTTTCCATTTCCTTTCCCTCCGAGACTTATAGGAATTATGTTTTTAGCTTTAGACAGATGTGGCTACACTTTTGAACTTAGTAAAGGAAAGGTTATTACTTGTTTGATTCCGTTGCTGTCGGATCAAATATTTATATGGTGGATTTTATAAGCTGAATTCATGATTGAATTTGTGTAGCTATATTATTTTAGGGTACCAGCCAATAAAAGAAACCACTTGCATTAAAAACAAAAAAAAAACTGAAGGATTACATTGCAAAAAAGAAGAAGTTTACTCATGCATGAGTAATCTAAAAGCGAGGTGGTCTTGGATTAGGAGGGTTGTATTGTATCATCACCCCTCGACCATTCCTTGGAGCAAGGGACATAGCAATGTCGCGGAGGGTAGTGTAAATCTCATTCATACAATCAACACTTCTTTGTTGTTGATTGCAGAAGCACTGGGTAGACCAATAGAAGAACCTGTCTATTCTTGAAGTCATTTCTGCATGATTGCGTTTAGTTAACTTCTCCAGGTCTCCTATCATCTTTTTCAGATTTTTCACCTCCTGCTCTAGACAGGCGATTTTGTCCTCCGAGGTATGGCCCGTGCTAGTCTCCTCAGCTTCCTCGATCTTCTTTATTTTCTTCTCCTTCTGCTTCTCTGGAGACCCCTCAAAAGGTCTTTTGCCCTTGTCTTTGCCCAGACTTAAGTTTAAGTCGAGCTCTTCTTCCTTAGCCTCTACTGTGAGATCAATGTACTTCCTTAAGGCCATGATTTGGAAAAATTTAGAAATTTTCGTAAGAGTATGAGGCGAGAGGAATACTGGGGGATTGTAGGCTCAGAGATTATTACTCTTTGTGGTGTGGTAACTGAGAACGCTGGGAAGGTTTTTATAGAGAAAAATTTGGACTAAGAGACAAAGAAGATATCTCTTCACCGCACCCCTACACGATCAACCTATGGATTTCTGCAAGCTGGAAGCCAGAAGTCTAGGGTAGGCGTGCACACCGATAGCGCGTTGCATTAATGCTAAAACCATGAAAGTCAATATTCGGTGGATTTGCGGCCGATTTTACTCGGTTTTCCCATTTCTCCCGTTGGCATTTTCCGAAATTCAAAGAAGTTGATAACATAGCCATCAAAGATTGCCTTGGATGCTTTTATGATGAACTGAAATGCATTTCTCTGTTTTATTGTGTTGTTCTTAAGAGCCTTCAGTTGAGTATAATATACATAATTGATTGAATCATGTTGTAATTACATGTATGTATGTTATTCATGCATAATGAGTGAAGGCTACGATCAAGGAGAATATGTGATGATCCTACATATACTCATAGAGATGTGAAATCAAAATGACTTGGATAGAATAAAATGTGTAGATGATGATATATCTTCATGGTTACACATACTTACATATAATGCTCTCGTGGGCAAATGAAAGGCAGTGATTTCCTTACATCATGATAATACTTACTGCATGTGACCGTAAGCAGTTAACTTTGTTTTAATATATATATATTGATATACATATATTATGTGTAAATCCAGAATAAAGACACCGATCAGAATCTAAGATAAGGCTAATATGAGACTACCCGATCATAGAGGGACATCGTGATATGGGATTACAGGATAAAACAAGTTAGAGGGAGAAAATCTCAGACTGAAGAGCGTAGTTAGTCAAAAGTTTGAGAAAGGTCAAGATTAGCCGAAAATTTTTTTTTGAGGAAATCTTTGACTTATGTTAATTGCATTTACTATTTATCTGCATGTCCGACATTAATTGCTGGCATTGCGACATATGTGATCTGTAAACCTTATAGCGAGCGGCGTATAGGTTGTGGTGGCTTTAGCTCCAGGGGCTTCGGGTTGTCTATAAATCTTGTTTGCCCGTTACCCTACTCATCGCACCAAGCAAACCTACTTCTTTCATTACATACCTATTTCTCAATCTCCATTCCTTTCTCATTCGAAGTTATTTCTGATATCCCTAGAGCAATGGCCGATAATAAGTCTTTCAACTTGAATTTTGAGACTGGCAATGTAGAGCTTGATTTAAATCTAAGTCTCGGAGACAACAAAGGGAAGAGACCTGTAGACAGGTCACCAGAAATAAAGAAGAGAAAGAGGGATGTAATAGAGTTGGAGGAGGACAGTACTGCAACATCCTCAGAAAATAAGCTTGCATTCCTGGAGCGTAAGATCGAAAATCTGGAGCGTAAGATAGAGAGCCTGGAATACAAGACAGAGGACCAGAAGCGACTAATAAATCGTCTCTTTGAAAACCAAGAGAAACTGATAAACCGTCGTTTCGGGGAACTACCTAATCGAGTTGATAGACATTCAATGTTTGCAACTCAAAATTTTTGTGACCAACAAGCAAGGTGTATTGACTGTATGAACGGAGTAACTTCAGCTCTTCGCCAAATTTCTCAGGCACTTCCTCCAGAAACTCTTTCTAGGCTGCAACGATTAGCTTCCTCCTTAAGGTCTGAAGCACCTTCCTCTTCTAGACCTGGAGCACCTTGTACATTTCAAAAGCCTCCTCGTCCTTAATTTATTCTTTCTTTTGTTTGTATCTAAAGCTATATTTGGTCTAAGCTTCATGTATTAAAATTATCTATGTACTAGAAATAAAATTTAAGTTAGTATTTAGATCTTCTTTGTTGAAGTGATTCCTTTTACTGAAAGAACTTGAGGAATGAGAAGATGTTGGACTTATATTTCATACTTGATTATGGAAACTCTAAAGCAGAGTATGGTAATATCTTTTTGACTGAGCAGAGTTATTAAAATGATATTTCATTACACTTCTGAAATATGGAGGAATGCTAAATAAGTATTTTATGAACCTATAAGAACTATGAGTTTGCCCTAATCATTGAAGGGATACGACTCTATATGAGTCATTGAGGTGAGAGGAATTTCTATATATATTTATTTTATAATTATGCATGAGGAGTATGTTATTTACTTAACACATTTTCTGGGATTGTTCTTCCTATATGTAATAATTTTACGTGATTTTTCTTTTTATATGACGCATTCAGCTGAGAGTATCGCCTTAAGGTAGAAGGATCACCTTCGGGCAAGAATATTGCCTATGGCCAAAATGATGTCTTCAGGTGAGGTGCTTGTATTCGTAAAAGTTATAAGTTATGTGTGTGATAACTTGTGTCCTGATATTCAGTATAAACTAAAAAGACCACGTGTCACTTTTGAGAAGACACCTATTTGAGGTTTTACATAGAGACAGAGTTCGTCTCTGATCAGATGGTTTAAGTTTGGTAAAGGTTATGAGGATGAGACACTTTATGGTACAAAAGGTTGTGGAGAAGATCAAACTGATGAGGAAGAGATTGTTTGCTATTTAGAAAAGGCAAAAATTCCTATGAAAATTATTAATAATGCGGTCTAGAGTTCACAGTCGATGCTATAGTGTTCTTGTAAATCCTACCAAGGATGTGAAGATGTTTGGAAAGAAAGAGATACAAAGGATGAGATATAGACAAAGTAATCATACTTTTTTTCAGTCTTGAGATGAGTTTTGAATTCGGGGGACCGAATTCTCTTAAGGGGGTGATAATGTAATACCCAAGAAAAATAAAATATAAATATTTGTTTACAAACTACTGTTACTATTTCAGTATATGGTACTATTCACCCGTATAATACTATTTACGTATACGATACTGTTCATTTATGCAATCGAAATGTCAAGTACTAGATGTGGTTTGGTCATAAGAGAAAACTAGAAAGAAGATTGTAGGAGAAAATGACGTTTTATGTGTAAAAATACCCTCAGGGACTAAATTGAAAGGACTGATTTGAAAAGAAACTTAAAGGTTTAAGGTGAAAGGATAGTTTTTCCTTTAAGTTTTCAATAGTAATAACAGAAAAAATTTTCAGCCGTTGCCGCTATTTACACAGTAACTGCATTATTAGAAATGTCATTTTCATAAATAGTAAATTGAATATTTTATTAACGTATAGTATCAAATAGTACCCTTGACTTTTCCTATAAATAGGCGCTTTCATTTCACTTCTAAACTCACACCTTCAACTTCTCTTCTTCTCTCCTTAAGTTTCTCTTACTTCAATGCTAGGCCTCTGAGATTGTGGGCCTTTCCTTTTCAGCTTAGGTAAGGATACTATGCCCTTTCTATGTCTTTCAAATTTTAGAAGTTATTTTCTTAAGTATGCTCTGTGGTTGCGGCCTTGGCTGATCTTCCACATCAGAAAAACTGTCCTTAGCTGTTTATATGTTATTTTGATTCTCTGATTACCGAAATAGAATGTAAACTGTGAAGAATACATGTCTAGGAAAGTTCTGGCTAAGGAAAGACCTGGTTTTTAAGTGTGTCCAGTGTGACCCTCCACTCTTTCCTGGGAACTTACCTGGTGTACTCTTTTACAGATTGTATTCTCTATTTCTGGTATGAATAGTAACCGTACGTATGAATAGTAACCGTACGTATGAATAGTAACCGTATGAATAGTGACCATACGTATGAACAGTAACCGTACGTATGAACAGTATCTGTACGAAAACAATCCTAACGTATTTTCTCTAATCTTTCATGAAAATCTCTGTAGCGGTATACTGAAATTTATCTGTGTACTCTTGTCCGTAACGACTTAGAGAAGTGATACTCGTATGGAATCGAGGTGAGAGATCCTACCTTACCTTGTTTGCTTATTTAATGTATATATTAAAAGTATACTCTATATATATATGTGACATGAAATTCATGCATTCATGTTATACATTGAAATGTGTAAATATGATTCTGTTGTGAACTTTTCCTGAAATGAGATGCATATGGTTGCCTATGATTGTGTAATGTGGTTGTGTTTGATCTTAATAGAAACGGAAATAAAGTTTATGGGATCCCATAGGATGAAATAAGGGTGGAATGAAATCACTATAGCCACGTGATATTGAATATGATATTAGTCCTTTTAAGGACGGGGTGAAATAAGGTTAGACTACAGATTTGTCCCTTTGAGGACAGGGGTGAAATAAGGGAGGATACGGCAGGGGCCGTGGGGCAACGGCCACTTATTGTGGACGGGACCCGAAAAATGTCTGGGAACTTGATTTAGAATTGTATGAATTGTTTGAATTGTTTGAAATGTGATTTGGTTTGTTCTTAAATATGTTGTTAATAATTGCGAGGTCGATTTGCTCACTGAGTTTAAAAGCTCACATTGTTTGTACAACCTTTTTGTTCAGATCAGGTTGCTAGTGAAGAATATCCGCTAGAAGAGTAAATCACTTTGGACCTTCCCGCTATCGGGTAGGCCCCTCTATTGTTGTAGATTATGTTGCTCTGTAATCATCTAGGACATCTAGTTCAGGGGTTTGGCATTTGGTTTGTATGTCAGCATAATAATGTATTTTATATTGAGAATCTATTATTACATGCAAATCATCTCTATGATTTTCAGATAAGAAAATTTGATATATTTATCGGAAGGCTTACAGTGATGAGAGATTCATCATTGTGCCGGTCATGTGCCCAGAAAACGGGTCGTGACAAGATGTCATGACCCGAACCCCAGCTTCTGACCGACGTAGACAGTGTGTTACCAACACTGCCGCAAGACTAAGTTTCTACTGCAAAATCATAGGTGGCTTATATGATTACAGAGTACACTAGAGTAATATAATAAAAATATATTACCTTGCCCTGAGCAATGGGGAAGCATCCTCAATTCGCAAGCCCTCGTTTTGACCTTCTTGCATACCTACAAATGTAAAGGGGTGAGTCTAAACCAAGGACTCACCAATGTTAGCCTTACACTACACATATATACAGAATATATATATAACCCAATCAGGAATTTATCCCGCATGATACCAAGTTGCCTGTAAGCATGCATATGGTATCGCGTCCCATCATATTCTCCCCCAAACACACACATACACACTATACATTTAAATGCATGCATCCTTTCACAAGGATCCTTGCTTCCAAAGCATGTAACCCTACTCAAGGGTCCATGCTCCCATACCACATTTCAAGAGTGTAATCAACGAGGGTTTACATTCCCACGAATTATCACTCAAGAAATCCTTAAGATATGTCTGGCCTATTGGGTCATATCCATAACCATAACATGTGTCTGACCTCTCGGGTCATACATGCGGCCTTACCACGCATTTGGTCTCCCAGACTACGCCCTTAGCCAGAACATATATATATCCCATACACATCACAACACAGCCATACTCAAAATATATATAATGCAAATGAATGAGATACAATGCATATCCCGCTCTTTCCACACCACATTGAAGACTAACCCTCAATGTGTATACATGCCCATTGACACCACTTAGTGGTATTACACAATGGGTACGCTTCCCACTCTATTTCCACACGTTCCATTATTTAAATATGCAAATGATATTTTGCAATGTATCCACACAAATATAACAACCAATTCTGTATTCTCACCCTCACATCCCATACAATTCCCACTACATATCCCACATACATAATACATTTAATAATTAAATGTATATAAAAGAATTTAGGAGAATAACTCCTAAAATATAAATATACACATATACATATATGTATATATCCATATTGTTACGAGATTATAGGCTTAATTGTAGGATTGTAACTAATTGTAATTAATTTTGTAATTATCTTCTTTCCTAGAATAGGATTTCTTTTGTATTTAAATACCTTCACAACAGTTGAATAAAAAAACAAGAGTATTCTTTCAATCTTTCTGATTACATGGTATCAGAGCCTATCAAATTGATTCTGGGAGGGAATTTTTTCCTTTTTCAAAGTTCTGGACATTGGGTGTGAGAGAGGGAGAGTCGCCAAAATCAAATCATAATTGCTGAAGCATTCCCAATTGACACTGTCATCCCAGGGAGAAGCACCTACCATCGATCGGTTGTCTGCTAAAAGCTAATCACCAGATTCTACGTGTGTGAGTTATACGCACTGTCTGAAGATTTTTGCTATAGTACCATGCGTCGATGCATGGTGGCACATGAGGGCGCATTTGTGACCAAAAAAATTTTTTGGTTTTCATCAGAGTACTTGCGTTCTTGTAGGCTTTCTGTTTCCATACCCGGTTAGCCAATATTTGGTACAGTGAAAGGCTGTTTGTGCGAAAGGTTTGAGTTTGTGTTCAGTTTTTTGTTAACTTAAGTCCCCAAAATTAATCTTCGTTTGTCTTTTGGGTTGTTGATTGGAAATTAGGCTGAGAAGAATGCTGCTGTCTTTATTGTGGTTCTAGTAGTTTGTCACTATTGTCACAAACCAAGTCATATTAAACGAGATTATCGCAAGTTGCAATATAAGAGAACTCAGTCTGATCATATTGCTTCCATTACTAAAACCACTAGAAAGTTTCTTACAATATCTGCAGAGGAGTATGCCGGATTGACACAGCATTCATCTCAATCCAATTCCATTACTACCATTACCGAGCCTGGTAAACCCAAAACATGTCTTGTTTCCTCCTTGTCAAAATGGGTCATTGATTCTGGTGCTACAGATCATATGACATGTAACTCTACTTTTTTTTCTACCTTTCAGTCAAAAAATTATACTAATCCTGTTACTTTAGCTAATGGTTCAACATCTTATCTTGTTGGTTCTAGAACAATTAATCCTACATCATAACTTTCTTTGTCATCTGTTCTCAGTCTGCCTCAATTATCATTCAATTTGATTTCTGTTAGTAAAATTAGTCGTGATCTCAATTGTTGTGTCTCTTTTTTCTTGGTTATTATTTATTTCAAGATCTTTTGACGAAGAAAATTATTGGTAAGGGACATGAGTCTGGTGGTCTCTACATCCTTGATCCACATATACCAAAATCCATAGCTTGTGTCGGAGTTGTCACCTCTTTTGAAGCACATTGTAGGTTGGGTCATCCTTCGCTTGCAGTGTTAAAGAAGCTTTGCCCTTAGTTTTCCACTATGTCTTCTTTTGATTATCAGTCTTGTCAGTTTGTTGAACACCACTGTCTTAGTTCTAGTGCAAGAGTCAATAAATGAGCTACGTCTCCTTTCGAATTAGTACATTTTGATGTTTGGGGTCCATGTCCAGTTGTTTCCAAAACTGGGTTTAGATATTTTGTTACTTCTATTGATGACTATTCTCAAATGACATGGTTATAATGGATGAAAAATCATTATGAATTATTCTTTCATTTCTCTACCTTTTGTGCTAAAATTTGAACTCAATTTGGTATACCTATACAAACTTTGAGAAGTGATAATGCTAAAGAATATTTATCAAAAAATTTTCAAAAGTATACACTCCAAAATGGTATTCTTCATCTAACATTTTTCAAGCATTCTTCATCAAAATGGTGTTTTTGAAAGAAAAAATAGGCATCTTGAAACTACTAGAGCATTGTTATTTTAAATGCAAGTTCCCAAACATTTCTGGGCTGATACTATTTCCACAGCTTGTTTCTTGATAAACAGAATGCCCTTCTCAGTTCTATCTGGTGAGACTCCCTTTTCTTTTTGCTTTCCTAATAAAGTGTTGTTTTCTATTGAACCTAAAATATTTGGTTGTACTTGCTTTGTTAGAAATGTCTGTCCCCAAGTTACAGAACTTGATCCTAAATCTTTGAATGTGTCTTCTTGGCATATTCTCGTGTGCAAAAGGGATATAGGTGTTATTGTCCTAGTATTAACAAGCATCTTGTGTTAGCTAATGTTACCTTTTAGGAGCACGACCCTTTTTCATCATCTACCAGTCCTATTCCTCAGGGGGAGGATGATGATTTTCTAATCTATATTGGTACCTCTTCTTTGGATCCTCCTCCATCAGTTCCTATAAGACCTCCCATAATACATACATATACTCGTCGGCCACTACGTTCTGATCCTGCTCTTGAGCCTATTGTTGCACCTATTCTGGATCCTCCTAATTCATGTCCCGATGAAACAACTTCTTCACCATCTGATCTAACTCCGAGTGATGATCTTTTTATTGCTCTTCATAAAGGTAAATGTACGTACACATATCATGTATCCTCTTTTTTTTCCTATGACCATTTGTCATATTCTTCTTATTCCTTTATTGCATCTCTTAATTCT
The DNA here is from genome assembly GCA_037074585.1 of Biancaea sappan. Taxonomy (NCBI): domain Eukaryota; kingdom Viridiplantae; phylum Streptophyta; class Magnoliopsida; order Fabales; family Fabaceae; genus Biancaea; species Biancaea sappan. Next base: position 69,459,445 of record CM073490.1, read on the forward strand.
ATCTCTGTTCCTAAACTTGTTCATGAAGCATTAGCTCATTTTGACTGGCGTAATGCTATGATTGAGGAGATGAATACTTTGGATGATAATAGAACTTAGACCTTGGAAGATCCACTTGCAGGAAAATAGACTATTGGGTGTAAATGGGTGTTTGCAGTTAAAGTTATTCCTCATAGCTCTATTGCTAGATTGAAAGCCCGCCTTGTTGCTAAAGGATATGCTCAGACATATGGAGTGGACTACTTTGATACATTTTCTCCTCTTGCTAAGCTTACTTCGGTAAGACTATTTATTTCAATGGCAGCTACTCAAAATTGGCCTTTGCATCAATTGGATATTAAAAATGCATTTCTTCATAGTGATCTTCATAAGGAAGTATACATGGAGTAACTATTAGGTTTCGTTGCTCAGAGGGAGTATGGGAAAGTATGTCGCCTTCATAAGTCTTTGTATAATGCATGGTTTGATAAGTTTAGTCAGGCTATTGAGAATTTTGGCATGAATAAAAGTAAGTCTGATCACTCTGTTTTCAACAAACACTCCAATAGTGGTATTATTCTATTAGCTGTGTATGTGGATGATATTATCATCACTGGTAGTGACTTTGCAAGGATTTTATCTCTTAAATCCGTCCTCCATACTCAGTTTCATACCAAAGACTTGGGAATGCTACGATATTTCTTGGGTGTTAAAGTAACTAGGAGTAAGAAGGGAATTTTTTTTGTCTCAAAGGAAATATGTACTGGACTTATTGTCTGAAACAAGGAAGTTGGGAGCTAAACCAACAATGCTCTAATGATTCTTGGTATACAACTTACTAAAGCTTGTGATTTATTTGAAGATCCTAAAAGATATAGGAGATTGGTGGAAAAGTTAAACTATCTTACTGTGACTCGTCCAGATATTGCCTACTCAGTTAGTGTGGTAAGTCAATATATGTCATCTTTAACTATTGATCACTGGAAGGAAGTGGAACAAATTCTGTTCTATTAACAAGGGTCACCTAGGCGTGGGATCTTGTATGCCAATTATGGCCACACTAGGATTGAACGTTTTTCAGATGCTGATTGGGCAGGATCTAAGGAAGATCGAAGATCAACTTCAGGATATTATGCTTTTATTGACGGTAATTTGGTCTCATAGAAGAGCAAGAAACAAAGTATAGTTTCACGATCAAGTGCTGAGTCTGAATACAAGGCCATGGCTAAATCTGTATGTGAAATTATGTGGATATATCAGCTTTTTAGAGAAATGGGTTTTAAGGTTTCAATGCCAGCTAAGCTGTGGTGTGACAACTAAGTTGCACTTCACATTGCATCTAATCTAGTCTTTCATGAATGAACCAAACACATTGAGATTAATTGTCACTTTGTTCGCGAGAAGATTTAGCAAGGTTTGATTTCTACAAGCTATGTGAAAATTGGAGAACAATTAGGAGATATTTTCCAAAAGGCTCTTAATGGAGTTAAGGTTGACTATCTTTGTAACAAGCTGGGCATGATTAATATCTATGTTCTAGCTTAAGGGGGAATGTTATTGTATTATAGGCTTAATTATAGGATTGTAATTTATTGTAATTAATTTTGTAATTATCTTCTTTCCTAGTATAGGATTTCTTTTGTATTTAAATACCTTTACAATAGTTGATTAGAAAAACAAGAGTATTCTTTCAATCTTTCTGATTACACGTATATAGGAGAGCTAGATAGATCCCTCACCTGGATTTCTTGCTCTATTGGCTCCTACCTATTCCTCGACCATCCCTATTAAGTAACCATGCAAAATCATCAGGGTTACAAAATATTGAAATTTCCTATCACTAATCCCAAAACTTTACCCACTTCTTCAAATGTAACTCTTAACTGGTAATGAATTTTCGAATGAGACTTATACCATTGGAAACTAGACTCAAAGAACTTTCCAATAATATAAAGTTTGCTAAAAACAGAGTCCAGATAAAAGAGTTACAGTCAATTGAAGAAAGGCCAAGGTTTCTCAGATGGCTGGCGCCATACCAGCCTTGGTGCCTAGGCGCCACACCACAGCTCTGAACTCGCGATTCCTCCTCGGTTTTGGCCCAGATCTGGCCAAATCTCCACTTTTTAAAATCATTTCTTCCATGAAATCTCATCCTTGATGTCTAAGGAGCATTTAGACACCAAAAGCCCTAATTTTAATTGAGAAACGAAGCTCGATTTTACCTCAAATATCCTTAAAACTAGAAAATAGGGAAAAGCTTGGGAAATAGGAATTCCTACCTCGATTCCTTACTTTCTCTATGTTGCTTAGCTCCTAGAGGCTCAGTTGAAGGATTTAAGTGGAGATAAAGAATAGAGAGGTGAAGAGAGAGAAGAAATGAGAAAATGAGGAAAAAGAGGCGGGGCCACCTATATATACGAGCCCTAGGTGAAATTACTACTTTGCCCTTTATTTGACCCTTGGTCAAGACTGGTAAAAGCAAATCTGTAATATCTCACCTCAAGTGTTTCTAAATCCTAGGTGTCACATAATTTTCCTTATTTCACTTTAGTCCCTCTTTATATTCAACCTGTCTCCTAACTCTCTCGGTACCACTAATATACTCCTCAACTCTCCACCACTCAATATTCCACAACCTTGTCACTTCTAAACCTCTTATTTTTCCAACCTACGCAATGAAAATTTTCCTTCATAATAATCGAAAATCACAGATATGAAATTATTCCCCCTTTTTAGAAATTTATCCCTGAATTTCAACATCCCTTTAAAAATAATTGCCCACCACGCTTCAGCTGTGCCACTTTGATACAACCAGCGGTTGCCTTTATCAGAGATTTCCCTATCTCACATTCTTGATCACCCCACCTATAACCCAGATGATTCCTAAACCATGACCTTAAATCTCCCCTTTATAGGGTCCGTCATAAACAGTAACTAGTTGTACCAAGCCTACATCAAGTATCAACCCGCTGGCCAGCCCCCAGGGGTAATCCACTCAATAATATCTCTCTTATAAACCCATATATACCCATTCTACAAAAATAAGGTCATGAGGTTGCACCTATAGTACAAGTATCGGTGTTCTTCGAATGCAGTACTCAAATCTTTCATGAACTGGTGCACGCCCAATTCATTCCTAATCCCTCATAGTCCGTCCCCGATCGTCCTATGGTCTTGCCTTCTCTTCCTAATCCACTCCTATTCCTCAGGAGAGAAATCTGGGATTCTACCATTGCTCACTTCGTCCCCCCAACTATAAGCTCTTCCTTTCCCTATAGGGACGAAGCTGATTTTCCATGTATTTCAATTCATTGTTTGTGTAGTCTTTGTACTCTGGGAGCACGATTTCTACATTTACTAACCCACTTCCTCATATAGCATCTCTCACGCTAATCGTCCAAATTTCTCTATAGGATTTTATCCTCACCCTTCCTACTACTTGTCAAGCTTCTCTATTCTTTCCTCATCCTCTTCTTGGCTCAACTAAGCTTCTACCAGGGAGCACACCCCTGAAGCTCTACTTTCTTTAAGATTATCATCATTTTTCCACCCCACTGTCCTACCATGTTTGCCCCCGTGGCTCCAAAATACTCGTGCCTCATACCATTTGGGATGCATCTCAAGTGAATGTTTGAATCGCTCATAAGCTTAAAAGCATCCTTTAGAAGGAACCTGATAAAAAAGAAAGGAAGACACATTCTACAAGACCTTTGTTAGAGCCGTCTCTTTATAGTGTTACAATGGTTCACAACGATAGAATAGGACCCACTAAAGCTACTTTGCTCTGTAATCAATAGAAGACCTAACCTATTCTAACCACCTTCTGATACCATCTTTGGTATCAGACTTAAACTAACCTATCCACCTTAGATACCATATTTGGTATCAGACTTAAACTAACCTATCTAATTTTGATACCATATTTACTATTAGACTTAAACTAACCTATCCACCTTTAATACCATCTTTGTCACGACCTAAACCCCAGCTCGTGCCTAGTGTAGACAGTGTATTAGCAATACTACCGCAAGCCTAAGTTTCTACTGTAAGATCATAGATAGCCTATATGATTACAGAGTACACTAGAGCAATATAATAAAAAAATATATTACCTTACCCCAAACAATGAGGAGGCATCCTCAATTCGCGAGCCCTTGTTTTGACCCTTCTACATACCTGCAACTATGAGGGGGTGAGTCTAAACCACGGACTCATTAATGTTAGCCTTACACTACACAGATATATAGAATATATATATAACCTAATCAGGAATTTATCCCGCATGATGCCAAGTTACCCGTAGGCACGCATATGGTATCATGTTCCATCATATTTTTCCCCAAACACATATATACACACTATACATTTAAATGCATGCATCGTTTCACAACGATCCATGCTTCTAAAGTGCGTAACGCTACTCAAGGGTCCATGCTCCTATGCCATATTTCAAGAGTGTAATCAATGGGGTTTACATTTCCATGGATTATCACTCAAGAAATCCGTAAGATGTGTCTGGCCTATCAGGTCATATCCATAACCATAACATATATCCAACCTCTCAAGTCATACTAGCAGCCTTACCATTTATTTGGTCTCCCAGACTATGCCTTTAGCCAGAACATAAAATATCCCACACACATCATAACACAACTACACTCAAAATATATATAATGCAAATGAATGAGATGTAATGTATATCCCGCTCTTTCCACACCACATTGAAGACTAACCCTTAATATACACACATGCCCATTAACACCACTCAGTGATATTAACAATGGATATGCTTCCTACTCTATTTCCACACATTCTATAATTTAAATATGCAAATGATATTATGTAATGCATCCACACAAACACAACAACCAATTCCCTATTCCCATCCCCAAATCCCATACAATTCCCACTGCATATCCCACATACATAATATATTTAATAATTAAATGTATATAAAAGAATTTAGGAGAATAGTTCCTAAAATATAAATATACACAAATACATATATACGTATGTATAAATATGTGTATATCTGATAACATACTTTTTTCATTTATTTTAGTCCCTATTTCAGTCCTTTTTGCCTCTTTAATTTTGTCAATTCTCTAATTTTATTATGTTTTAGAATTTATTGGGTATAAACTATTTATGGATTGAATGTGTCTCAATTTTTATATTTTTGGAACTTGAATTGTAAAATGCTCAATTTAATTCCTACAAATTTTAATTTTGGAGAGAAAAGTGTTGACATGGACAAAGATGATGATTTGGATGCTAATGTGGCACTTTTTGGGTGATGTAGATGCTTACTAGGATATGCTGGATGTGGGGCCCACTTGAACTCTTATTCAATGCCATGTAGTCAGAATTTTTGGGCAGAAATATTAATTTTCGTAGGTCAAGAAAAGCATGGCTGAAATATTAATTTTGCCATGATATTCTGCTGCTGTTCTGCTGCTGTTTGTCACTTTCTGCTGCAGAAATATTAATTCTGCTGCTGCTGCCATACCATTCTGCTGCTGCCATACTTTTCTGCTGCTGCAGAAATATTAATTTTGCTGCTGTTTTGCTGTCAAAGTGCTGCCATATCATGGAAGAGGCATCCAAGGAGGCATCTAGGGCAGAATATCCCTTTAGGCATGTGTTAGATCATTTTATATTTGCAAAAATCGAAATTTATTAAGGAGGCTAAGTCATTTTTCTGATGTGAAGTCCTAGCACCATTTTTCTGCCTTCCTTGGGCAGCAGTGGTTGGGAGCAACATAGAAGCAACTCTCTAGCTTGGTTAGAGGGAAAGGAAGCCTTCCCACTTGGGAATGGCTCTCCTTCTCCCATTTTCTTTCCTTTTCTTCCATTTTCCTTCATAGTTTCTTAGATTTCTGCTGTATTTTCTATTTTCTGTCATGTTCTTCTTCTCTTCCATGTAATTTCTGAGTTTAAGGATTGATGTAGTTCGGTTTTATGAAGCTTTATTGTTGAACATATTCAGTTTTAATGCATTTTCGTTTAATGGAATGGATTTTACCGATTATTCTTCCTCTTGAATGTTTGATGAACCTTCAATGAGTTTGGGATTTTTATGTCTATGCTAGAGTTAGCTAGATATTGAGCTTGACCTTGTGATTTCCACCATAAATTAGATTATCTAGATATAGATAGTTTTATTTATGTGGCTTGAATAATTTTCTTGAGCTTCATGACTTAATTGAATGGTTGATCTAAGATTTTAGTCAATTATTTTGGATAAGTTAGATTGTAATTTCAAAGCTTTTGGATTCAATCATATTTTAGAAAATTGGCCAACATTGAATGGATTGTAATTTAATTGAATTGTTCTTCAATGATTCAAAGATTAATTTGTCTATGAATTAATCGGATTAGACCAACGAAATCAATCTCATTTTCTTGTGTAGTCGGTCATTTGATGAAATGAAAATTGTACTTTAATTCATTTGGATCAATGAGTATTTTCTTGGCCAAAGTTCTATTTTATTTATTCTTCTATGAAGCTTGTCATTTATACATGCATGCGTTTGCTATGTATTTGTAACGAGTAGGACAAGAGATAACATGTCATATGCGATTGCGGGGCATTGATGTGATTAGGACTTCATCGGATTATATTTGAGTTATAGATTAGTGAAGATCTTCCTAATTATAATTTTAATATAATTCAGTCTTAGAAGACTTTCTGAGAATTTTAGATTGAAGATTACATAATAGAATTAGCCAAGAATATTCAAAGGAAATGATGATGATGTACAATTCCATGAAATTTGTGACCAATCCATATCTTTTCTCTGTTTTGTTTTCTATCTAGTTATTTAAATTTCAGTTATTTATATTGTGTTGTTTCAATCATCACCCCCCTTTTTTTTGTGTAATTTCTAAAATTTCCCTCATAAGTCTTAATAGCATTTCACTTAGCCTAATTAAATTTTATTTGATACCTCAATCTCTGTGGGACGATACTCTACTTATCACTTTATTACTTGTTGCGACCCAGTATACTTGCTGGAATATTTTATGTGCTATAAAATATACGCACCAATATCCATAGCTGATAGATCCCTTACCTGGATTCCACGCTCTCTCGGCTCTCACATTGTGCCTCAACCATCCTTATTAAGCAACCATGCAAAATCATCAAGGTTACAAAATAGAGAAATTCCCTATCACTAATCCCGACTTTACCCACTTCTTCAAACATAACTCTTAATTGATAATGAATTTCTAAATGAAACTTATACCATTGGAAACTAGACTTAAAGAGCATTTCAACGATACAAAGTTTTCTAAAAACAAAGTCCAAATGAAAGACTTATGACAGGTTGAAGAAAGGCCAAGGTTTCTCAGATAGCTAGCGACTGAGGCTCCATGGCTCTAAACCCACGACTCCTCCTCGATTTTGGCCTAGATCCAGCCAAATCTCCATTGTTTTCCATGATTTCTTCCATGAAATCTCATCCTTAATGACTAAGGAACATTTAGACACCAAAAGCCCCAATTTTAATCAATAAATGAAGATAGAATCTCGATTTTACCCCAAATACCCTTAAAACTAGAAAATAGGGAAAAGCTTGAGAAATAGGAATTCGTACATCGATTTCTTACTTTCCATACATTGCTTAGCTCTTAGAGGCTTGCCTCATCACCCAAGATCTATCCCCTGAAGCTCAGTTGAAGAATTTGAGTGGAAAGAGAGAGTAGAAAGAAAGAGAGGAGAGAAGGTGAAAAGAGAGAGAGAGAGAGAGGAAAGAAAGAAATGAGGAAAAAGGGGCAGGGCCACCTATATATATTTGACTAAGGTCAAATTACTACTTTACCCTCTAGTTGACCCTTGGTCAAGACTGGTAAAATAAAATCCATAATATCCTACCTCAGGTGTTTCTAAATCCTACGTGCCTCACAATTTTTCTTATTTCACTTTAGTCCCTCATTGTATTCAACCTGTCTTCTAGCTCCCTCGGTACCACTAATATAGTCCACCACTCAATATTCCACAACCTTATCAATTCTAAACCTCATATTTCTCTAGCCTACGTAATGAAAAATTTTCACCATAATACTCGATAATCACGGGTGTTACACTAGAGATCCCAAACTATCATACTTTTGTTTAATTCATTTATTCGAAGAATTAAGGGGTTAAATCGAGTAGACTTTTAACTTTGAATTTGTATCACAAACTTTGTGTGTAGTTGTTAGAAATTGATTCTAAAACCTTGCACGCATCTTCTCTTTCTCTCTCCAAAAAATGTGCGAAACTCGATAAATCTAGAGTTAGAATCTAGGTAAATAGATGATCTTGCCGTAACTTAATTTTAACATTATGCATCATGTAATTTTAACATTATGCATCATGTAACTACGTTTGTGGGAAGTCTCATAAGATTTGTAAGATGTTAGTACTAGATTGCAGAATGAGAATATAATTTTAAACTTAAGCATAAGATATGGAAGGTATGTATAATTTTGCTCATTACCATGCTTAAATTGAGGTTATAATTTGGTTTTGTGTGTAGTGAGTAAGAACAAGTACAAATTTATTTATTATTGTGACACTTAGGGCCGACAAGGGTAGGGAGTGATCACTGGTGCAGAGAAGAAACGCAAACAAAGAACGACTCCTAGCAGGCTTCTAGGTAAAGAGACACATAAATGAACCAACTCCACATTGAAATGAGAGGTGTCCTAAGACTATACAGGTATGGGACTACACAATTAAGTGTTTTTGAGATTGTGAAAGTATGAGATTGTACAGTTGAGGAGAGTTGAAAAAGATTTGATAGGTACTACCTATACTAACAAGGTGCACTTTCCTTTGTAAGAGCCCATTTCATAAGTACTCCGTAATTAAGTGTGCATAGCCTGGGGTAATTCTAGGATGGGTGACCTCTTAGGAATTTTTGCCAAGGAGCACATGAGTGAGGACAAAGCATATTGTAAGGACTCATGTTAGCTTGTAGGGGCAGTCATTAATCTGGAAAAGAAACCCAATCGTTATAAGTAGTATCAGTGCCAGGCCTCTTCTAGTACAATGTGGTTTGGTGATGAACCAAGCAAAAGCTGGTGGGCATGTGACACCTGGGGCTGATGAGGGCGAGGAGTGATTACCTGTGCAGAGATGAAGTACAGACAAGGAGTGGCTCCTGGTTGGCTTCTAGGCAAAGGGATATATACCAACTACATATCAGAATGCGAGGTATCCTAAGTCTATACAAGTATGAAACTGTACAATTAAGTGATTTTGAGACTATGCAAATATGAGACTGTACAGTTGAGGAAAGTTGAAAAATATTTGATAGGTATTATCTATACGACAAGATGCACCTTTCTTTTTGAAAGCCCATTTCATAAGTACTCCACAGATAAGCATGCTTAGCCTAGGATAATTCTAGGATGGGTGACCCCTGGGAAGTTTTCCCAAGGAGCATAAGAGTGAGTATAAAGTATGTTGTAAGGACCCATGTTGGCTTATAGGGGTAGTCATCAATCTGGAAAAGCAACTTGGTCATTACAATTATTTTTTGGATGAATTGTTGCCTTAAATTGTATATAGATATATATGTATATGTGATTAGATTGCTTATGTTGTTTGATACCCTCCCTTCATGACAAGAAGGGTAGCTTGGATTAATTTTGCTCCTGAGGGGAACCTTGCCATTGAACGAGTGGAGGGGTTATATTGTTTATACTGGTTGGTACCCTCCCCTCACGGTAAAGAGGGTGGCCCAAGTTAAACTTGCTCCAGAAAGGTGCCTTGACATTAAGTAGGTGGATGGGTTATATTGTTTGTGCTGGTTGGTGGCCCTTTCATGGCAAGGAGGGTGGCCTGAGTTGAGCTTGGTCCTAAGAGGTACCTTGTCTGGTGAAGGTGAGGAGGACAACCCTTAAGGTAAGGAGGAGAGCCTAGGTTGAGCTTGCTCCAGAGGGGTACCCTACCAATGAGACCAGATCATGTCATGGCAAGGAGGGGGCCAGGTTAAGGTTGCTCCTAAAGGGCGCCTTGCCACTAACGAGTACCGCCTATGATGGAGTAGTATTGTGCTTCCTGACTAGTATGCTTTATGATGTGAAAATCCTTGGTATTGAGACTGAGGAGTATTTGTATGATGTTTAACACCTTTAAGTTTAGTTATGGTAATACCATTCACTCACTGAATTATGATAACTCATACCCTGTCATAACCCAGATTTCCATCCATGTGATTGGCGCAGTAACTAAGGATATGTCATCCTTAAACCGTAAGCCTTTTAGAGATTATTACTATATCTCAACCAAAACATTCACAAACAAAAAAGCGAGATCAAAGTATCCCATATAACTACAGAGCATACTAAGAACTTACTAGAGGAAAGAAACTAACCCTGAAGTTTCACCATTAAACTATGACGCACACTAGACATATTCCTCGGGTCAATACCAAAACTTGTATGGAAAACATAAAAGAAAGAAACATGAGTAAATTCAATTCTCAATAACAACCAACTTTACTTACCCATAGCTTGCTTGTAAAGAAAATTTCTTTTCATTAACAAGGAAGACTCTGAGTGCAGGTCATTCAGATCACTTGATTTTATCGTATCATTAATGTCTCTAGGGAGATGCAATCAGTTCTTAACTTTTTCACTGCCTATCTGAAGGCCCCTTTTTACTGTCGTCAATACAATCTCTCAACGAGCAATAACTTGACTTATACATATAATCATACAAAATTTTACCAACGGTCATGACAACTTTTACCATATAATCCACCTATGTATTATATACATAATAATCCTCTCATGTATTATGTGCATACATTATGTGTTTATTCAGCATAATGTTCATTTATTAACAAACACAGTCTATGAAACAACTGGAATTACCATTCATAACATCACCATTAAGTTCTAGACTTCATAGACCATTTGCCACTGGGGCCTCATAGGTAGAAATCCTATTCCACCAACCCCCATAGGTCTCATGGACCATATGCCACTGGGTCTCATGGTTCTTCCAAGGCTAATATATCAAGAAGAGTCCATAGGTTTCATGGACCACATGCCACCAAACTTCATGGTCGAGAATATCATTTCACTAACCCATAGGCTTCATGGACCATGTGCCACCGGACATACTGGATTTTCCCAAAGCAAATATCTTATGGGGATCCATAGACTTCATAGACTAGTGCCACCAGGCCTTATGGGCAAGAATCCTATTTTGCTAACCCCTATATGTCTCATGGATCATGTGCCACTGGGTCTTATTGATTTCCCCAACAAACACATAAAATTTAGCATTCAACGTAACAATAAGTATATCAAAACATAACCAAGCACTGCGTTATCCATCTAACCATAACTACATAAACCAATAACAAGCTTTCGTTAATAAGGCATCCCAACTCAAGCATAACTAAAGTCTACCATTCACTTAAATGCTCACATACATGCATGTCATTTATCAGCAAAATATGATGATATCTTAATCATTCATATTATGGCATACATAATTCAAAACAAGCTCCCTAGGAGTGTAATACCGCAAAGGTATACTTCATGATAGTATATAAAAGGGGATTCATATTGAAGTAAGGTGAATTACTTACATGTTAAATTCACATCCGTATTTAGACAATTGCAAAAGTACATGGCCATTTGCGGTAGCTTAACTAAAATCATATTATACTCCCTTTCATTCTAAGTCATACAACAAGAGGTCTCGACTCTAGGTTCCCATTTTCATTAAATAAGGAGTATCTCATAAAGATACCTAAAGACTATACCTTGGGTCATGATTATTTCCTTAAAAATATAAAATACAAAATATAAAATTTAGAGGTAAATCCTCTTAACACCATTCAAGTCCCTCGAAAAGACTTTGTGTGATCCACTTAAGACCGAATTTCGGACTCCAACATTCCATAATTTTTTGGAACAAATCCATAACTCCAAAATTTATGAATTTTGATAGACAATATTCTAATATGTCTTGAACTTTAGATACAAATTTTAGAAAGAACTACTAACATTTGCCCCTTCAAAACCTTACTTTGATAACTACTGTCTAGACTAGTTCTGTATAATTAGTTCCTCGGTTTTGTAAGAATTTGACCCACTAATTCAACCCCTAATCCCATGAAACTTAGTAGACATATACCTTAATATTATGACATCTTGCCATAAAATTTTCATGGCAAAACATGACTAATAGGACATCAAAACGTAGTTTTACTTAAGATTGGTCAGATTAGTCCAAATTCTGAGATAGGTTTATCTCCCTAGTATTTGACCTAGCAATGGTTTCCCAAACACTATGAAACTATCTAGATCATATCTACACATGTTAAGGAATACCTTAAAAAGATTTCAAGACCATGTAAGCTGATTTCATACTACAATCAACTCAAAGCATCATCAATAGTATCTGCTACCAAACATATTTCCAAACATTTCTGACCTTCAGTCACTCCATTAATCACAAAACACAAACGGTAAGGAATTCTTGAATGAAACTTAATTCATTAAAAACTAGACTCAAGCTTCTTTCCAAAGATATATGGTTTGCTAAAAATAGATCTCAAATGAGAGAGATATGATAGTTTCAATCAGACTCATAATGGCAGCCTAGGGATGGCACCTTGGGCACCCACCTTGGCACCCCGGGGTGCCAAGACCGTTTCTCTCAGTCTCATACGTGCCTTAGGGGCCAACATTGGTGCCTCAGGCATCCCATACTGGGTAAACTCACCCAAGACACGATTTGGTACCCAAAATCCATCATTTTGCCTCCGAAGTTCTCCCAAAGCTCATTCAAATCAATTTAGGCCATTGTCACTTGTTTTTATCACATAAAAGCTTCCTAGAAGATCAATTTCAAGCATTGATTCAAGGTTAAAACAAATCCACTCAAGATCCAACTATGTTCTTTCTTAGAAATTTCAATTCTTGTTCTTTTTCTACCAAGGATTTCAACCATGATCTCATCAAGTTTCTAGATCCTAAACTCATTAAAAGCAAGAGGCAACAATCCCAATCAAGATGCAAGCCTCAATTTTTTTTGATTTCTCTAAATCCTCAACCTAGGGTTTCTTGCAAGATTCAAGAAGAAGAGAGGAGAAGAAAGTTGGATTCTTACTTTAAGGAGAGAGAGATCCGGTGGCTGGAAGAGGTAGCCGGTGGCGAAGGTTACCGGAAGTGATGGTGTAGGAGCCCCAAAAGTTTTCATGGCCGATGTTGAGGGAGAAGGATGCGTGAAAAGGAGGAAGATGGTGAATGAATCATTTTGTACCTTTGGGTGTTTTTATTGGTGTGTGTGGGCCCTACTTTTTATTTTCAAATTAGTCTCTCCTCCATGAAGCATTCCAAATGAAAACTTCCGAAAAATTTTAAAAATATTTTTTGAAAAATAGTTGGGGTACTAACACCACATCTTAGTAAAACAAATCACATACCTCCAATTTCTATTTTGTCGCATATTCTACAAAAAGATATTCGTCCGTCTCCTCACATGAAGCTTATACTTATTTTCTCTCCTATCACTTTGGTACTTCAAGCTCTTCCCTATCCCACACAATCATCCACATAAGCATACACATTCAAGATTTAGCCTTAACCCGAGTATCTCATACCTCGGGTGTTACATACCCTCTGTGGTTTATTTTTCTTTTACAAATCTAACTATCATAGAGAAGCACTCGCCTGATGAGTAGCGGTGCTTGTTGATAAACTTCCTGTTGTCAAGTAGGCTTTCTTTGTTTTTTTGTGTTTGTAGGTCGCTCTATAGTCACGTAAGACACTTAGGATGGATTTTGGGTAGTGTTTGTATTGTTTAATTCTGTTTATTTTGAAAGTTTGATTTATTTGAATTAAGGCATGTTTTGAAGTATACATATTTTTGGAAAAAAAGGATTACCCATTTTATACACGAATTTGACGTTCATTTACTATTTCATTATTTAATTAATTGATTTATTAGTTTTAAATCATGGAACCTCCACATTGATAGCTATAATTTGTGGAGTGTATTAGGGGTGGGTTAAACTTACATCGGGAAAGCGTCATTACTGTGCCAGTTACGTGCTCGAAAAGCAGGTCTTGACAGATGATATGTTGATTATTTTTAGTAAAGAAAGAAGGAAACAATAGCTCAAAAAGGGAGCCAAAAGAAATCAGACTTGAGATTAGTGGATTGATTTACTTTTGAAAACTCTGTGAACCTTCCTTCTTTGTATCTTAATTTTTTCTCTTCAGAATTTTTTTTAAGGAAATAATTTCATTCTAAATGTATCTAATTTTTTAAGAGTTGAAACTCAAAAGATATTAATTTTGAAGAAACATATTTTTGTGATTTTTGGAAACTAGTTCAAAAAAAAAATACTTTTGGGCTTTTTTGGAAATTATTTTTGAAAGAGAAATATTTGTGGATTTTTTGAAAATTATTTTGAAGAAAACTATTTAGTTGCCTAATTTAAGGATAAAAGATAGGCCATTGAAGCCTAAGTTTTGTGAGTCACATACATACAAACAAACAAAAAATTAAATCAAAAAATTAATTATGTGTATTATTTATTTTATTTTTTCCCAAATACATTGGTATACAGTTACACTACGGAAAAAATATACATCTAAGATGAAGAAAAAAGTCTACCATAAGGGAGTCAGTTACCCTTCTCATCTACCGAAACTTTATTTAATTTAATTAATTTTATATTTCTATAACATCGATTAACAATTACTCAACAAAATAAGAATCATTACCTAGAGATAGGGAAGTACACTACTCCTAGGAGTCAAACTTACCCAACTCCTCATCAGCTGAAAAGTAAACATTTTACTTTTTCATATATGTGATACATGGCCTATAAATTTACAACAAAATAAAGAAAATAACTAAATTAAAAGAAAACAAAAACAAGAAAGCAAGCAACCATGTCTAAGAACCGAGAAAAGGGGGAAAAATTAACAAGAAAGAAATATTTTAGACAAAACAGCGAGGCTTCTATCTTTACATGCCCTTGGTAGCTTGATCCACTCCCACACCATTCCAATGTGCAAAATGACATAAGCAAAATATAGTTAGAACCAATTATCACACAGTCTACAATATATCCTTAACAAACTAGCCCGTTACCCATATCAAGACTAAATTATGGCACCTCACAAATTTTTGCCTAGTTACAATTCAACTTCAAGGTCCATAACATATGAGGATTATCATTAAAATTTAATAGTCCATCATGACCTGAAACATCATTGAAAATCTAAACCATGATGCTGAATCATGTGCTAAGAACTTCAAGAAAGCTTTCAAAAACAACAAACCGATTCAAAATCAAACTCAAATCAATTTGAAATCAAAAATCAAATAAACAAGAATGGGATATATAAAACAAAACAAAACTCTCAGATTCGAAGAACACAGTGAACAAATCCTCACAAAAATTTAACAAATGAAAGACGATGAAAGAAAAAGAAGTGAGGAAACTTGCTTCTCTCCAATTAAGATCCTCTCTACCTCTTAATTTCTTGCCATAAATTCAAAATTAGGGCTTCACTCACCTTGCCTTGCCAGCCACCTTCTCCTAGATGTTCTCCTCCTTGTGCTTTTCGGCTAAGGCTTTTCTTTTCTTTTTTTCTTTTTCTTTTTTTTTTTCTTTTAGGATTTCTCTTCTTTTAGGCCTAGCTTGCTGCACCATATTGGGCTAAAGGTGGATGATAAGAATCCACGTACCATCTTAAAAAGCAAAGTTCGGACTTTCACGTCATCAATGTTGAGACAAATTTTAATCCATGATCCAAGCAGAATTAGACCAAACATCATGAACTACGATTTGTAGCCCTCTTTCTTAGCTTTCACACGCAACAAGAATTATGACATTTGGACTTCTGTGGCCTAAGTTATGTTCAAATTATTGAAACTGGTTCAGACCCAAAATAATTAGGGGTCCAAAATCTTTTTTGTTATCTTGGGACTGACTTCATCAATCTTGGGCTTGAGCGTTAGGCTGAAGATGGGAGAAAGATTAAGTCAGGTAATTGAAATTTGTTACACGAAAATAGGTTGGATTAAGAACAAAATGTTTTTGGTTTTTTCTTACTAAAATTAAATTCAATATAACTAAGTGAATTTTTTGTATTTCTTTTAAAATGTTCACGATAAAAATAATTAAATCCCAAAACACTATTTTTTGTATTTTTTGAAATGTACAACAGAGTAAAAATTATTTATTTTTTATATTTTTGTATTAAAATTACTTAAACTCCCAGACAACATACGATATTCACAAGAGGTAATATTGAAATTTTCAATACAAAAAAATATAGTAAATATTTCCCTCAAGTAGCATCAATACTCCTGGATACTACTAACAATATTGTAGACCGACAGGGCAAATGTTAAATAAGGATAAACCAACTCTAGTTTTTAGCCCCAATATTGAAAGACTCAATAACACGTCTATTTCAAACACCTTAAAAGAACTCTTTAAGAAGATTCTAGCTGTGGAGGTGGACAGTTATTAGGATAAATAGAGAGATGTTTAGTATGAGTTGTGTTACGAAAAACTCAAACTTCAAGAAAGTTGAGTTTCTCTCTCACTATCTCATATTGTTTTGTGTGTTAGTCAAATTTTTTTAATAAAAACACATTTATCAAAAAAAAAATAAGGGTGGAAAAGTCGTCTTCTGTAAAAATTGACTTCCCCATAAAAATTTTTCAGTTTAGTAAAATCTCCCCTAAATAGGCAGGTTAGAAATCAAAGTTATTATCTCAGGCTGCGAAAATTACTTTGATCAAATCTGTCTCTCAATCATTACCAGTCTATGCGATGTGTAGGGACCTTCCTGGCTCTAATGGTGTCCTTGTCATTTCAACTTTACTAGTCCCAGTATAAGACTGTTACCATTGGCTTTTATTTTGTAGATAAGGAAAACAAGCCACAAAAGATTGCAGAGATCATCTTTGGCATGTGGTAGCCCAGCCATTACTACCAGGAATCACTCGGTCAACTGATTGTTTATTGATTTGTAAAACGTTGTTGTCCAAAGTAAGCCAATCGACAGGTGCAAGTACTCGGTCAACCGGGTCAGCTCTGCCAGCCTTTTTTGAAGTTCTGATTTATCTGCAAATTGTTGTTCCTTGCCTTGAATATCCTAGATTCTTAATCCAAGTTATTTATACAACATCTAAGATTAATTTGAGCTAGGATATATGAAAGCATCATCATTAATATCCTCATAACTTCCTAAGGTATTTTCATGGAAATAAAGCATGCTATGAAACACACCAAGAATGCCTTCATAACGTTCCATACATATCTAAAACAATATTCCTACTGCAGCTTCATAGTGAACGTATTCTTCTTAATAGTTACAAGACATCTAACTTAATATACATTCATAACAAAACAATATTGCAATCATCCTTATGATTTAAAAATGACTGCAAGATAACTAAACTGAATATCAGAGTGTTTAATTCAACCATCACTGCTCCTCCCTTTTGAGAAGTCCCCTGGAATGGTAGTTTAAAATATAGAAATGGGTAAGATAAAATATCTTAGTAGCCAGCTTAGTTGGTGAAAAATATTTCCAAAAGAACTATTTCAGTCATAAAAATAACATTAATTCATGTACAGATAAAATCTAGTGCAGTCAATCATTTTAAATAAAACATTTCATTCAATCATATGAGATCTTAGTAAGCCTCAATCATTCATTCATTCATGTAGTTAGTGACACACACAACTCCTAAAAAGTCAGTCCAGTCCTCAGTCCTCAGTCGAAGCCTCAATTCATTCATTCAGTAATTTCTTGTAAATAAATTCCAAACATTTACCATGATAAGTTAACATAAAACACATATCATAAAAATGTTCAAGAAAAACAATGCTTTTATAAATTATTAAGCTAACTCTAAACAAATCTGATTGCTTCCCAAATTTTCAGCTATTCTCCTTCCTTTGCTACTGCTCTGCTATTCCTTCCTAACAGTTTCTCAACCTATGAATCAGATTCTCTGCCTTTCTTACTCCTTCCATTTCTCTCACTCCCCCTTATTCTCTATTTTCTTCAAATTTCTGTTATGCTCTTTACACTCACTCCCTCCTATTTATAAACTCACACCTGCCTCCACTTGGACCTTTCTTAGTTAGTTCCTAACCAAAATTCTAACTAGAATCCAACATTCCTTTCTCTCGTACAAATTCAGTTACACGCTATGTTCCCCATTCTAACAGCTATGATTACAGTATATCCTAGTTGCCTTTATTTTATTTTTGCTTCACCCTTAAGGATCTCCAAATACATTTTCCGGTGCTATCAAGCATTAAATTCATCTGACATTCAGTGAATTTGCTCTGGCAGCTCATTAAATTAAAAATAAAGCAACTTATCGTTTTCTTTTTATTTTGCAGTTGCGACCAGTCGACTACTGTCCCTTCTGTTGGCGGTTTACAAGTTTAAGGGCTTACCGGCCGATTGCTAGCTTCTAAGCGGTCGACAGGCAGCCCTTAGTTCATACTGCCCCTACATCCTGCCTTTGTCAGTTGACTGTCCCTTCCCTAACTGTCAGTTGTCTTTCTATTGGTTCAGTTTTCCTTACTAGAATTTGTCAAATTTATTTCCTATAGTTCTTTCTTAATAATATTTACTTCTTAAGGGCTTCTTAGGAAATTTTACTTAATCATTACTCTTTTTATGCCTAAGGAAGGTGCTTAAATTTTTGGGATGTTACACAATGTCAATATTTCAGATGCCAAAAAGGTATGCTTCTCAAACAGATCCAATAAAATTCCAGTTTCTTTTGGGGTATAAGAATGATAAATCGAAAATGCATTTATTAAATGTAAATTTACTTCAAGCCCTTGAGGCAAAAGGAGGGTTAGGAGCTAGAAATACACATCTATTTAACAAAGCCTTGCTTAATAAACAAATTTGGAGAATTATTAATAAAGAAAATTTTCTTGTTGGAAAATGGGTCCTCAATAAAAATGTGAAGAATAGAGCAAATTGGGTTTTCAAAGCATCATCCCAACCTTCGGTTTTCTGGAAAAGCGCATCAAAGAATACAGAGTTAATTTTAAGTCATCTTAAATGGAATACTGGTTTATAGACATATCTAATAGATTTTATGGGGCTCCACTTAATAATGTGGATAATATATCGAAGGTTACCAAACTGAAAATCAAGGAAAATGCACGTTGGGAAGTACAATAATTAGCCAGACCTTATTCTCCTGAAGTAGCAAAACATAGAGCTTCACTGCCGTTTTCAATTCAAAATAAGCTGATTTGGACACAATCAGCAAATGGTTTTTGCTCTACATCAAAAGGCTTTGGAATCATCGAACCACTGACTGATAGTTTCCCGTGGATTTGATTTTTGGAAAATAAAAGCCCCCGTTCCCCTGAGAACTCTGTTTATATGTAGACTTTATAATAAAGATTTGCCAGCATTGAATATTACTTAAAAATCAGCATGTTGGAGAAGGAGGAGATTGTGAAATGTGTCATAAAGAAGAAACTCTAGATCACTTATTTCATAGCTGTGATTTTGCTGCATGTATTTGGTTTGGCTCCCCGTTATATTTAATATCAAATTATAACACTCCAAAACAGATACTTCTATGGTTAAATTAATGGTTTAATCATTGGAAGCTGAACAACGATACTTTGAACCTTCTTTATTAATCATTACTTAGTGATTTGCTTCCGTAAAACCTCCAAAATAATATCTGCTTTTACAATAGTATTAACGGTTATATTAAGTTTTTTCAGGTACTTACATTTCCAGAGGGGGTATAAGAGTGTGTTTGGGAGCCCGGTAGATTAAACGTGGGTGGGACAAACTAGGTTTAATTGAACGTAATTAGAGAAAACTAGATTTAGATGAATGTGATTTATATTTGAAAGACATTTAGACAAACTGTTTTAGAGTAGAGAATGATATTTGGATGTTAATTTACAAACGTAATTTTAGATGTATAATTACCAGAAATGATATGAATTTTATTTTTTATTTTTTGATAAATTATGATGTTTTGGATGTATATTTTAAATTTTATAGTTATAGTGTTAATTACAAATAAATTATTGACTAATTTTTTATTAATAATTAAATTTTAAACAAAATATACTAAATATTCATTATAATTAATAAAATAAACTATTCATTATTTAAATTTGATAATTTAAGCTCATTATTTAACCATACAACAACATTCAAAATTTGGTAAACTCTTTATAATCTTAATTAAAATCCCTATTATAACAATTATATTCATATTCAAATATTTTACTTCTAACCTACAATTTTTTATTTTATTCACTTAGGTCCCTAGTCCCAGAATATAATTTTTTTGAAATTAAATCAACCCCTCTAAATTTTTTATTTCTTTCAATTTAGTCCCTGTCATACATATTATTAGTTTTCACTTGGTATATTAGTTTTAAATTAAATTTCAGTTCAATCCTTCTTTGTCCAATCCATAAATTTAATTTAAACTAAACTTTGCTTTAATTTCAACATTTACCAAAGTTTTTCTGTTTATTCACTTAGATCATTGGTCAAAATTTTCCTTTTGTATGTTACATGATTTAAGATCATATTCAGCTTCATATATGTCCATAGATCCAGAATATATTTTTCTTAAAAATTAAATCAACCGATGTAAACTTTTTATTTCTTTCATTTTAGTCCCTATCAGTTCGAGACAGAGAGAGAGAGAGAGAGAGAGAGAGAGAGAGAGAGAGAGAGAGAGAGAGAGAGAGAGAGAGGACTTTGTTTTCTGATAAAAAAACAGAGAACACTTTTTCAATTAAAAAAGAGAAACCGAAGAGAGATTTCAACCATGAAATCTTAAATAGCAAATTCGTGTGACTTAGTTCAGAACAAACTCAAGAAAACTCTGGTTCAAGATTTTTAAGAAGAAAGCCTCTCATTCTCACTCTCTGTTTCTACAAAAAAGATAAGGGGCAACTCTAAATGGATGAAGGGTAGGGGCAGCATAGGAAAACGAGGAAATGAAATATGCCCACCATCACCAACCACGTTGAACGCACTGGATAAGTTACAAAATGGCACTTTGAGGCTACCATAGTTTGGATGTTTGAAATTTGATTTATTGTACAACGCAGTTTGTTTCATCATTGTCCCAAACATCCCATTTTTTCTTCAAACTATGTTTGGGTAATGGAAACATGGTTGACACCGCGCCGACGCTATTCCAAACACACTAAGGTATGGGAGCTACACTGAGAAGCTAAGCTGTCTAATTTCCTAACAGTAGCAGTGCCCAACAAAGCTTCATTTCAAGCTCTCAGATGCTGTCAATGCATCCTTTGATATTCAAAGAGTCGCACTAGGCATGATCAAATTAGGGAACGAGAAAGGAGGCTTACAATTTCAGATCTTCACAGATGATGCATTTAAATGGGCAAACTGTATTAAATCGTAATTATTCCACCACCCTCTTAATGCTAATTTAGTAAGTCAACCTATCACTTTGTTTCTATAATTTCGGTTTTTCCCATCCAAAAAGGAAAAAGAGAAACATTTTTATTATTTTAAAGACACTTAAAACTTGTTTAATTTGACCATTTTCTGTTTTTATTTTTATTAAAAATAAAAAAACAGACTTGAAAATATATTTAATTTAATTTATTGAAAATATTTTTTAAAATAAGCTCAAATTTAAAAACACCGAAAATGTGTTCAATGTGTCAGAAAATACATTTCAAAATATAAAAAACTAACAATGTAAATAGAAAATATTTTCACAAGACATTCTAATATTAAATCAAACGTTGTACATCACCCCAATTTAACTCCCTCTTGGATAGTTCTCGCACTTCCAAAAACAAGTCACGAAAAGATAGCCGTAAGTATCACAAAATATGACATATTTCAATGTATATTAGTGATTTGCATGATTTAATTATTTTATGAACACCAAGTCTACAATAAGTTTTTCAATAGATTATACTGTAGCTTCTTTCTTTTTTTGGGTCAAAACGGAAAATGCATAGCAAGTGAAGCAGGGCAAAAGGATATGTACAAGCAATGATCCAATGTCTCTTCAGCTAATTCATCAAGGAGACAAATTGAAATATATTTTCCCCATACATACATACAGCCGACGGTGTTTGCTGAAGATAACATTAAAAAAAAAAAAAAAACGGTCTATGAGATTCTTGCAGGGTTTAGACCTTAAATTTAGCAGACAGTAGGAAACTTGTAATTATCTCTATGGGAAGCCTCACTCTATTCAGCATCCACTGAATTGTCGTTCTTGACAATCTGCAGAGAAAGCATTCATTCTGTGAGAAATGCAGATGGCAAAGAGTGAAATTGTTCCAAGCCATGACGGAAAGAATTAATTTTGTTTCAGGGATCAGATACATCTTTTGAAAGTGGAAACATAAAACAATCTATCATCCCTACGCTTTCCTTCTCATAAAATTTAAATTACCATTTCTTTGTTCACCTATAGCTGATACTGCGACAATATATCAAATAAAATATCCTGACTTTTCTAAAGGTTATTGTAATCAGCCATATCAATTCAATCCTACACATAAAAGCTTACGATCGAGTATCCAGAGAAACGCTGTAGAAAGCCTTGAGAAAGAAAGGTGTTTGTGTTGCATATATCAGAGCTATGAAAGATATGTATGAGAGAGCTACAACTAGTGTAAAAACATCTAGAGGAAAAACTAAAGACTTCCTATAACGATTGGTATACATCAGGAATCAGCTTTAAACCCTTATTTGTTTGACTTGATTTTAGACGTTTTGGCGGAGTACATCAAAGAAGAAATTTCCAAATGCATGCTTTTTACAGATGATATAATTCTCATGATGGAGTCAAAGGAAGAGATTAACTCTAAAATCTAGTTATGGAGATGCACTTTGGAATCGAAGGGTTTTTATCTGTGCAGAAATAAGACAGAATATACTGACTGCAAGTTTAACAAGAGGCAAGTCCGAAATGAGTTGGAAGTCAAAATTGAAGATCAGGCAAAATTGAAGATCAGGTTACACCACGAGTATCAAAGTTCAGGTATTTGGGATCAGTAGTACAAGATGATGGCAAAATTAATGGAAATGTTACACATAGGATACAAGCTAAATGGTTGAAATAGAGAAAGGCATTAAAAATTGTTTGTGATCGAAAAATACCTAACAAGCTTAAAGGAAAGTTTTATCGCACTGCTATAAGACTGGCAATATTATATGGGAGTGAATGTTGGATATTGAAAGGACAACTTGAACAAAAAATTAGGGTAACAGAGATGAGGATATCGAGATGGATGTGTGGTTATATAAGAAAAAATATAATTCGTAATGAGTACATACGAGATAGAATCAGAGTGGCACATATTGAGAAGAAAATGGTAAAAAATCGTTTAAGATGATTTGGACATATTTAAAGAAGACAGTTGGAAGCGCCAGTAAGGAGAGTTGAGCAAATGACATGGAGTCTTGTAAAAAAAGGCCGAGAAAGCAAAAAGAGACTCTTAGAAAAGTCATTGAACGTGATCTTTTGATTAATAAAATATCTTAAGAGTTAGTTTTTGATAAAGCTCAATGGCATCGTACGATCCATGTAGATGACCCCACCTAATAGGATAAGGCTTGTATTGTTGTTGTTGTATTCTTATTTATGACAGCTATGTTAAGCAATAAATTACTAAAATAAATAGCAAACTTTTACCAACACTGCATTAACCATTAAGAATATCACTCTGTCTTTCAATGCAAAGGAATTATCAGCAGTAGTAAAGAGAAAATAAATCTCTATTAACAGATGATACTTAGCCTCCCACCAAAACCGCCGAGGGAGGAGAAATATGTCTTCAACTTCAACTTCATGATTCATCTTGATGGAAATATATCCATAAGAACAACAACAACAACAACAACATTGCCTTATCCCACTAAGTGGGGTCGGCTACATGGATCGCACGACGCCATTGAGCTCTATCAATGACCAACTCTTTAGATATCTCATTTACTAAAAGGTCCCGTTTAATAATTTCTCTAAGTGTCTTTTTTGGTCTTCCTCGACCTTTTTTCATAGGGCTCCAAACCATCTGCTTAACTCTCCTAACTGGCGCTTCCAACGGTCTTCTTTGCACATGCCCAAACCATCATAAACGGTTTTCAACCATTTTTTCCTCAATAGGTGCCACACCAACTCTACCTCGTAAATGATCATTACGGATCCTATCTCTTCTTGTATGACCACACATCCAACGCAACATCTTCATCTCCGCCACTCCAATTTTATGTTCTTGTTGTCCTTTCATTGCCCAACATTCACTCCCATATAAAATCGCTGGTCTTATAGCAGTACGATAAAACTTTTCTTTGAGTTTATCAGGTACTTTCCGATCACATAACCCCTGATGCCATTCTCCACTTCAACCACCCAGCTTGTATCCTATGTTCCACATCTCTAATAACTTCGCCGTCATCTTGTATAATTGATCCCAAATACCTAAACTTTGACACTTGTGATACGACCTGATCACCAAGTTTAACCTCCAGCTCGTTCCTAGTTTGTCGCTTGTTAAACTTACAATGCATATATTCGGTCTTACTCCTGCTCAGACGAAAACCCTTCGATTCCAAAGTAGCTCTCCATAACTCAAGTTTAGAATTAATCTCTTCCCTTGTCTCCGCTATAAGAACGTCATCTGCAAAAAGCATGCACTTAGGGATTTCTTCTTGGATGTGTTTCGTCAGAACATCTAAAACCAAGTCAAACAAATAAGGGCTTAATGATGATCCCTGATGTAGGCCAATTTTAATAGGAAAGTCTCTAGTTTCCCCTCCAGACGTTCTCACACTAGTCGTAGCCCCCTCGTACATATCTTTTATGGCTCTAATATACGCAACGCGTACACCTTTCTGTTCCAAGGCTTTCCACAGCACCTCTATTGGTACTCGATCATAGGCTTTTTCCAAGTCAATAAATGCTATATGAAGGTCTCTTTGTTCACTCCGATACCTTTCCATCAACCCCCTTAGAAGATATATAGCTTCCATTGCAGACCGTCCTGGCATGAATCCAAATTGATTTTCAGAAATACTCGTCTCGATTCTTAACCTACGTTCAATCACTCTTTCCCATAATTTTAGAGTGTGACTCATAAGCTTTATCCCACGATAGTTTGCGCAATTCTGAATGTCTCCTTTATTTTTGTAAATAGGCACTAAAGTGCTTCTTCTCCATTCTTCAGGCATTTTCTTCGACCTTAAAATCTCATTAAAGAGCTTAGTTAGCCAGATAGTACCCTCCTCTCCTAAACACTTCCAAACTTCAATAGGAATACCATCGGGACCAACAGCTTTACCATTATCCATTTTTCTAAGAGCTTCCTTGACCTCATCAACCTTGATCCTGCGATAATATGCCAAATTTTGTTCTCTCTCCAAGGTTGTTAGATCTTCCATATCACAAGTCGACTCCGTTCCGTCATTAAAGAGCTTATGAAAATAACCCTGCCATCTATTTTTAATATCTCTGTCTGTAACCAGAACTTTTCCTTCTTCATCCTTAACACATCTTACTTGATCCAAATCTCTAGATTTCCTCTCTCTAGCCTTCGCAATCTTGTAAATCTTTTGTTCCCCTTTTTTCGTTCCTAAATCCTTATAAAACTCTTCAAACGCTTTAGATCGTGCTTCACTTATTGCTTTTTTTGTCTCCTTATTAGCCTTCCAATACCTTTCCCAATTTTCCGAGTTATTGCACAGATTGATAGATTTAAAACATTGTCTTTTAAATTTGATCTTTTCTTGAACAGCCTCATTCCACCACCACGATTCCTTATCTCTTTGTCCAAAACCTTTTGATTCTCCTAAAAATGCTTTAGCTACTTTTCTAACCTTCTTGGCCATCTCTTCCCACATGGTGTTTGCATCTTCTCGTAACTCCCAAGATCCTTCCTCCAACAATCTTCTCTTGAAAGTCAGTTGATTCTCCCCCTTTAGCTGCCACCACTTGATCCTAGGATTCATCGCCTGACGATGCTTTTGTTTCCGACCCTTAATAACCACGTCAAGGACCAAAACCCTATGTTGAGTTGCCACGGGTTCTCCAGGAATAACTTTACAATTTTGACAGATTTTTCTATCTGGATTCCTTACCAGAAAGAAGTCAATTTGTGACCTTGAAACTCCACTCTTGTATGTGATTAAATGTTCCTCTCGCTTCTTGAAGCAGGTATTGACAACCCTGAAATTATAAGCCATTGAGAAATCCAATATAGACTGTCCTTCCTCGTTAAGCTCCTCAAAACCAAAGCCACCATGGACCCTCTCATACTGTCCTGCTTCTTTCCCAACATGACCATTAAAGTCCCCCCCGATGAAAATCTTCTCTTCTAAAGGTATGTTTCTAACCAATCCCTCCAAATCTTCCCAAAACTTTTCTTTAAGATATGCATCTGTCCCTACCTGTGGTGCATAGGCACTTATGATGTGGATAGTATCTCTTACAATAATCATCCTTAAGCATAGAATCATATCCCCAATCCTTTTTACCTCCACTACACTCGGTGTCCATTCCTTGTCCACCATAATACCTACACCATTCTTTGTCCTTACTTTTTCAGTGTACCAGAACTTGAAGCCTGAACAGTCAAATTTCTTAGCCTTTTCTCCAACCCATTTAGTCTCTTGAAGGCACAAGATGTTAATTTTCCTCCTCTTCATAGTCTCCACAACCTCCATGGATTTTCCTGTCATGGTTCCAATATTCCACGTAGCAATCCTGATTTTGTTCTCCTCGACTAGCTTCTTTACCCTCAACCTTCCAGGAACATGCTCTTGTGACACTACAATCGATCGACGATGCAGTGGCTCTAGCTCATTTGACACTGTACTCGAGCCATACAGCGCGTTGCTTCCGGGCAACGACCTATTATTAGTGGACCCTTGCTCATTTAACACTACATCCGGGTGCCGATGCAGCGGCTCTAGCTCACTTGTCACTGTACTCGAGCCATACAGTGCGTTGCTTCCGGACAACGTCCTAGCATTAGCAAAATATTGTCGTTGATCCATGTTCATGAGAGATTCGACACAGTTTTACGTTGGCTGTCGAGTGCCTAACACAACCCTCCTCCTTTCTCCGGGCTTGGGACCGGCTATAAAAATATAATTTATTTAAAAAGAAGAGAAATACATGATTGGAGGACAAGACACCTTCCTAACTGAGTAGAAACACAAAGACAACAATTAACATTAAAGTTAGAACAATTGATTTTGAACAAATAAAATGATGCCCAATCCCCATTCATATCTGACAGAGAAACACCCCTGAAAAATTCATAAGTAGAATACCAAAGGGTGGTTGGAGACAACCATATCCCACATAGCATTTAGAGACACCAAGGCTAAATTAGAAGCTCAGGCATTTATTGGCCAATATTGAATTAAATAAATAGAAGACAGAATGATCACAAAACTGGCATAATTTACTTTCCCAGTAACTACCTGAGATATATATTCTTTGATCCTTCCAGTAATGGGTCCATCTAAAGCTCTTTCAGCAAGCTCATAATATAAAGTATTGCCTTCAGGACCATTAATTTTGTCCTTCTGCAAATATCTACAAAGGAAAAGATAGCCCATAAGTACTTCATTCCTCTTCAGATATTAATTTAGGTATGCAGAGGCACCATAAAGTGCAACAACTCATATCATTTAAAATCCACATTAGAAAATTGTCACCTTTGCTGAACAAGGAGTTCCACTGCATGCCTAATGTTTCCGAGGACGGGGTGGCTTTCTTCATTTTCTGACAAACCCATCCTCCTCATGTGGCTAAAGAGACTTTCTGCAGTGCACTCACAAGAAAAGGAGTTCCATTATTTTAAAAGCAAAGTGGCAGAATGCACAAAAATATCATTACCCTTGAAATTTACAGTAAACAGCAAAAACTATAACCTTATCATTTATTGCATTTAGTGAGGATGATTTACTATGTTAACTACAACAAAAGTGAGAGTAGATCCACAATCATACCTTCTGGAATTTTCCCACCAGCAAGATGTACAATGCTAACTATGACAAAAGTGAAACCAGTCAAATGTGCAGTATTTACATCTACGACATACTTTTTATATACATTGGGAGGAAGCTGACTTATGAGAACATAGGATTTTGAATCTGCAAGACCTGGATGAAAGCATGCCACAAAGTATAGTTAGAGAAAATGGAGAGTAACATAACATGATTACAGACATATCTGACCTAGTAAAAAGCAATTTCTTGAAGTTTTTCTGCTTCCCTTTAACCATACATGCGCATCTTATTACAACATTCAATAAAACCAGATCATATAACTGTTCCTATGTAAGTGCATCATAAAGTGATAACTCATTAATTTATTTCCTCAAAGCTATAATTTCATATCAAACAGAAAGAAAGTAACTATTTTATATTGACCAACAATCCACATTCGGTAAAGCTCTATGACCCATAATGCCCAAAAATCTATTCAGCCATTCGTGAACAGCGAGCAAGTTACAGGAGGTATAAGTCTGCAGTGAATTCCTTCTGGAAACAAAGAAATAAGCACAAAAAATTGGCAACCTAGCGAGTGCTTGATGCAATTAAAAAGCATGGACCATATTGTGGTTCAATTATTTAAAAATAATATTTCTAGCAATTCTTGACGGCGACTCAATTCTCGTACAATATGAACTGAAAAAACAAGAGGAATTTCATCTCACTTTGCTGGGAAAGTTGTGTCTGGTTCTTGGATGATGGCAAAGATCTTTGAAGCTCTCTCATTTCATAGCCAAATATGCTTGAAAGCTTCTCTTTAGCCTCATTTATCACTGCAGAAGGAAGGTTACGCTGGTGATAATTTTTTGTAACCAGTTGAGTAAGCTCAGTCCTCTTAATTGGGCACCCTGAGCTTTGATGAGTTTTAAAAAGCATATATCGGATTACTTCTCCAACAAGCTTGTCTTTTTCCTGAAAGGAAAAGGTCTCTTCGTTTTTGAAAGGTATTATCTATCTTATAGATTAAGAAAAATCTAATTAGCAATGAATGCAGCTACTCACTTCCATTGAAATTTCATACTGAGACCAATCCTCTGTAGCATTTGCCATCCAGCCAGAGAAATATAGTATATTACACTAATTCACTGTCCTGTCAATAGAAACACATTATGCTAAAAATATATAAAAAGTTAGAAACTACATTTAAAGAATATATACTTGAAGGAAGACTGTATATTTAGAAGCCTGAGCAACCAAAATTTCCAGCTCCACTTTATTTCAACATCATACAAATAGGCTACAATATCATTAAAAATCTTCAAGAAACTAGAAACTAAGTTTAAAGGATATATCCCCTAAGTTGACGATTTAGTTTAGATTAGATTAGATGAACTGAAAAAAAAAAAATTATAATTTGTTAGATGTTAAAGTAAATCAGATTATCTATAAATCAAATGAACCTTAAAAAAAATCAAAGCCTAGTTGTCATTATTTCTTTCCATGAAATTACGGAGATATGCACTCAACTTCCCATTCATTAATAGCTATGAAGTGTGAGTGCACTGACACGAACATATTGTACAGGCCTCAAGAATTTTTTATATCTTGACAAATGCCATAAGTGCCAATATTCGCTATTTCCTGAGCCGCTCCAAAAAGAAATGGGATATTTTTTTTTATGGACCTTTTCCTAAAATATCTTGTCCTCATAGAACTAGCCATGTAAAAGTTTACACGAATTAACTAAGGTGTGTCTAAAAATTAACTTCATTTTGCTCTCCACCACTATTGTTATAACCTTCATTGGCAAAGAAGACACTCCCAACTCTTGTTCATCAAGAAAAAGATTGGCAACCTGACGGATTCCATGATCATCATCAATTGGCAAAAACTAGTCTCCCGTAATATGCATCCTGATTTCCCCTTTCTTGTATTGTGGAGTTTCTCTTGAAAGGAAATGAAAATTAATATGAACATATGCTAAATTCTCAATGCATTTGAGTTTTGTCTTGTTTCTTTCAAAACTCCACATAATGATGGGGGAAAAAAAATACTGCACAAACCATGGATAGCAAGTCATTGACTAAAATAATACACAAGTAATATGTTGCACAAACCATTGCAATATATATCTCCTTTCAGTGGGTTTTAAACAAAATCAAATTTTCAGAAATGGGATTTGCATCTCCCTCCTTATTTCATTATCAACATAAAACGCATAAATAGTCCCAAAGAAGCCAAATTATCACTCCAATTCAAACAATTCAAGTCATGCATGAGCATAATCAAACTGAGATATGATTAAATACTCAGAAGAGTGTTTAATCATATCTCAAACCCAACCTCAAAGAGTCTCAATGGAAAAAGAGGCAAAGTAAAGTGCATCTCTTCTCTTGGCTGAACAACCAAGCTAGAGACCTCCTTCTTCAATGCTTGGCTGTGACTCCCAAAGACAGAATGGTTCCAACAAAAACTATAAAAAGGTCAGAATGGATCCAAAGAGGGATAAAGTAAAATGGACCTCTTCGATGCTCAGCTGTGATTTGCGAATGCAGCGACTGGTGCTTACAAGACGATCAGTGGAGATGGGTTGCTGCAATGGAGGAAGTCAATCGGCAAGGGCAGAAGGAAAGAAGAGATAATGGAGAGAAGTACCTTCAGAGGACCCAATCTAAGCGCTTTAGAGGCTAATGTCAATGATAGGAATGGCAATAGTGTAGGGCGGAGATCCGAAAATTTGTGCCCCATCCCCGCGAATTTATGAAATTTTTTTTAAAAATATCAAAAAAAAAAATCAATAATGTGTGTGTTGTTTTGTGGGGGGGGGGGAGGATGAAACTTAAACCAAACAGATCAATATTCTACTACAAGATGTAAATGTGGTTAAATCAGATTTTAAATTAGTATAATATAAAGCAATTGAGTCACTTTTTAAATCTGACCAACTGACCCCAGCCACACAAATGCTTCTAAAATGAAGATAACCAAATGAAAGCAATAACTATCCAAACACAGTAAATCATAACATCTAGACAATACAAAATGAACAATCACAGTAACTCACAACAAACTAACAATCCAAAAGAATCATAACTCCTTGGTGCTATCAATCCAGAACATCTAGACAAACACAATAAATCATAACTCTATGGTGCTATTAATCCAAAACATTTAGGCAATACAAAGTAAAAATCACAATAAATCATAACCAAATGGAAGCAATGGATATCACCATAACTTCTTTGGCTACATATGTTAGACATAAAACACATTCCTAAAATATATTTCTGCATGCTGTGCAGCATTTTTGGTAATTTTGTTGTCCTGATGCTTGGTATAACAGTTAACAAAATATGCTTAGCTCCTTATTAGAATCAAGCAACAGATACAGATTCTCTTTTCTAAGTCACTTTTTCTAACAAACTCTAGCCATTTGTCTGCTTAAAAATTATTATCACTATCCTAATTATTTACAGATACATTATAGTCAATCCTAGTAGGGTGAAAGTAAACTACATTGCAGAATTTTATCAAAAAGAATAATTTATATTAGTTAACATGTATTCTCACGCAATTATTACCACTATCCTAAATAATGTGACTGCTTTTATGAATTCCTGTGAAATGTGGTTTATGATCACAAAGACTTTTGCCCCAGACAATTGTTTGAAATCACGACAGTAGCTTACCAGGAAAGCAAAAGCAGGATCCATCAGAAATCAGAATACATAATTCATGAAATATATATCCTGCACCTACACTTCTTCTTTTTTTCTAATATAACAAGCATTAATGAGTATATATATATATATATATATATATATATATATATATATATAAATGCCCATCATTGATTTATTTCTTTGCATATTTCGACGGCCATGGCCAAGGAAAAATAACAGAGAAAACGAAAGATAAATATAATAAATCAATCCCATAACAGCAGATTGGGAACTTACAGAGAAAAAGGAACTTACAGAACTTGATCAGAAAATGCGTTTTGGCTGCGTCTTGATTCTGGAGAAAATAATGGAACTGTAGAGGGAGACGACAAGCGGTGACTGACCCAGAGGCGTTGAGCGTCTGCGACGGCCGACCGGGAGACGGAGACCCGAGGCTGAGCAGTGACTACGAGACGATGAGTCGATGACGATGAAGATGAGAATAAGGGAAGATGATAATCAGACGAAGATGGAGATGGGTGATTTGGGAGTTAGGGTTTTGTTTTTTTGTTTTTAATTTAAATTATTTTAATTATAAAATTATTAAAATATCTCTAAATAAATATTATATATAAAGGTTATTTTAATAAATTTTGCGAAATTATTAAAACTATGGTTATATGACCCAAACTGACTTAGTCGAGTCGACCTGAGAACTGACGATCCAAAATTGGTTTGGTCAATCAAACAGATTAAAACGCAGTCAACCCAATCAGGTATTAGTTAAACCAGTGACTTGGTCAATTTTTTTTTTCACTTCCATTTTCCTTTTCCTCTTTTTTTTTAAGTTAATTACTTCAACTTTCTCTTTCCTCCTTCAATCTAATTTGGATGAGATTATTGATAATGATGATGATGGTGATAGTGATGGTAGCGAAGATATTAAGAGAGTTACTAGCATAGAATGTAACAAATGACTAATTGGCATGCCTTGTATTAAAAAAACGGACAACCCAGATGCTTAAAATTTCTAAGTTGATTAATAATTTTATGAATATTTATATTTTAATAACTTTATAAATTATTATGAATGTTTATTATTTTAATATATGAATTATTATATTTGGATGATATTATTTATGACTTTATGAATTATTATAAATATTTATAATTTTATGTTTCAATTATTATAGGTGTCTATGAATTATTATAGATGTTTATGACATTAAATAGTAAAATTTATATATAAACTATTTGTTTCATTTATTTGTAAAAATATATAGTTATATATATATATATATATATATTAATTTATTTACTCGAGTCAATAATTGACCGAATGATCTGTTAGTTTAACCAATGATCCAGTAATATGAAGATCTACCCAGGTTAAGGCTAATCTAGATACTATAACATTGGTTAAAATGGCATTCCGAGGGGAGATCATTGGCTTTGGGAGAATTTTTTTCAATGCACGAAAAAGATCCCCGAAAAGGAGATCCATTGCCATGACACTCAATGGAAGCGCTCAAATTAATTTTGGCCGTCCTATTCGAATTCATTGGAAATGCCTGACCTTTGTGTACACACGCACTAAGGTGTCCAATGTGCTTGACGAGGACATGGGAATGGGCGCATTAGAAAACATGAAGCGGGAAGAGTCGTATTATAGGCGTTTTTAGTGATTCTAGCATTTTTAAACATGAAATTAAATCAAACCTGTGACTTTGATTTGATTAAATGTCAAACTATTCAATATGATTTTATGTATAAAATCAATTCAAACTAAAATATAATATTGTCGTTTTAGATACTTCAATTTCAGCAATTTTAACCTATATTTGAGCTTGTAATTTTTTCTCAATTTTTTTAAAACAAAACTTTTCACAATTGTTTATTGAAATAAATCAAAAAATAATAATAATAACGTCTCACTCAAATTCAAAAAACTAATAAACTATAATATATTTGTTCATTCAAATAACTCATAAAAACATCGTATTCAAAATCGATTAACTATATATGAGTATATATATATATATATATTTATATATATATATAATGTTATAGTAGAGTATTTTTTTATTTATAATATAAATATATAAATAATAAAGAAGAATCAAAAAGAGAAATATCATTGTGTAATAATAGATAAAAAACAACTCATAGAATCAGAATTAGCAACTGGAGTATTAAGAATACCATTGATAAATAAAACATTAATAGAAAACGAAATATCTAAAGTACCTTTTAAAGATTAAGTATCAGAAATATATATTCAAGGAGTACAATTATTAGTAAAAGCTTATTATAGAGAAGGAATAGATACACCAGTAGAATTAATACTAACAAATGGAAGAATAATAGATGATGTAAGAAATAGTATTTTAGGAATACTTAGTGGAAACTTAATTACCAAAAATTAAAATTTACAATAAACACTAATTTTGCAATCAGTAGAGCTGAAGGAAATATGGATAGAACATTAAATATATATCATAGAATAAAAGGAATAAAAATGTCTACTCATAGTAAAATTATCAGTATACAAGTAAGAGTAGGATTAGTTTTTACTAATCAACATAAGATTTATAGAAAAAGACAAGGATGAATATCAATAGATAGATATTTTCCACCAGTATTAAGAGAAGTACCTTTAGATAACCAAAGAATAACATTACCCTCAGAAATTCAGTTTAATATAGATAACACTATAACAAATCGAGATGCATTAAGGAGACAAATAAAATTTGATAATACATTAGGAAATATATCAATAAATATAAATTTAGCCCAACCAAGATATAGTATAGAATATGAAAGACCACAAAGTAGTTATAGTAATATACCTTTATCCAGAACCCAAAGTTATAGAAATTATCCAGATATTGAAAAATTAAGATTAGCTGAAATACCAATAACTTCTAGATTACCAGAAATAAGATCAACCCCACAAATAGATTTAACTAATACAAAGAGTTATATACTATTAGAAATTAGAAAAAATGATTTATGGCAAGAAATTATAGCTATAATAGACCCTACTATAGCACATAGTAATATACAATTACAATTAGCATATGATAATATTATGATTGAAGAATTAGGAACAACCACTAATGCAAATTTAAGGTTTAATAAAAGAGACGAAATACAAGTAAAATTACGGGTAGATAATATGATCAATAATAATGCTGAATATAAAATGATATTAGGAAAAGATTTTTTAGAACAAGTAAAACCTTATAGATTTAAGGAAAATCAAATATATATAACTATAGATTATCAAACGATAACAATTCCAAAAATAAGACTGATATAATGTTATATTATATCTTAGTTAAATTAAATTATAAAAAATATAGATCAAGAAAATATCATTCTTTAGTAGACTCTGGAGCAAGTTTAACCACTATGAAATATAATGTATTACCACCAGAATATTGGAAAAAGGAAAACACACCACTAAGAATGACTAGTGCAGGAAATGAAATTCACTTATTAGAATTAGCAGCAAAAGAAGTAAATATACAAATAGGAAACTATGAATTAAAAATACCAAAGGTATACCAATATAATGAAATTAGTTGTGACATATTATTAGGATTAGATTTTTTAGAACAATATTATCCAATAACTTTACATAGCAAAGTATTAATTTTAACAACACCTTGTAAGCACCAAGTTTGGGGAATAAGAATAACTAGACCTTATAGGAAAAAAGATGAAACTTTCCAAAAGAAATATAATGATAATGAAATACAGTTCATACCAAATAGTAAGCCTATAGAAATTCAAAACAAATTACCTAAGATAGGAATAATAATAACAAAGACAATAGAACAACGAATCAAAGAAAACTATAGTGAAAACCCTTTAGTTTACTGGGAAAAATCTAAGCCATTAGCAACTATAGAATTAAAAGACTATAGTAAACAGATAAATTGTAAACCTTATCCATGGACAGAAAAAGAGAAAAAAGAATTTGTTATGCATATTAATGAACTTAAAAAATATCATTTAATTAGAAATAGTAAATCAGAATATTCATCACCAGCAATGATAGTAATTAAACATAATGAAGAAAAAAGAGGAAAATCTAGAATGGTAATAGACTACAGAAAGTTAAACCAAATAGTCGTAAAAAATAGATACACAATTCCAAATATAGATCTCTTATTTAATCTATTAAAAGGAAAAATATATTTAGTAAATTTGATTGTAAATCAGGATTTTATCAAATCAAATTAACTGAAGAAAGTAAAAAGTATACTGGATTCAGTACTTCAGAAGGATTATAAGAGTGGAATGCATTGCCTATGGGATTTAATAATAGTCCAAGTATATTTCAATATTATGTAACTAAATTACTAGAACCAATTAATCATTTTGCAATAATTTATATAGACGATATCCTAATATTCTCTGAAACTAGAGAAGAACACGAACAACATTTAAATAAATTTGTAGAAATTATAGAAAGCAAAGGACTAAATATAACACCTCACAAAACTGAATTAAGAAAAGCCACTATAGGATTTTTAGGACAAACTATTACACCAGACGGAATAGAACTTCAAGAACATATCAGTAAAAAGGTATTAGAATTTAAGAAAATTACAAATAAAAAAGAATTACAATCATTTTTAGGACTAGTAAACCAAGCTAGACATTATATATCTAATTTATCAAAATTAACCTCAAAAATATCTAAATTAGCAGGAGAAAAGAGTACATGGATTTGGAATAATCAAACCGAAAAAAATAGTAGAAGATATAAAACAATTATGTAAAAATTTACTAAAATTATATATTCCAAAATCTACAAATATTAGATGGATTATTTACACAGATACAAGTGATAATTATTAGGGAGCAGCATTATATTTTGAATATAAAGGAAACGAATATATTACTAGATACACTAGTGGAAAATTAAATGATAGCCAAGTTAAATATCATAATAATTGGAAAGAATTTTATGTCGTAGTAAAAGCAGTAGAAAAATTCGAATTATTTATAGTAAATACAACTTTTATTATTAAAACTGATAATACTGAAGTAAAACATTGGCTAGATAAGGGAATAAATAATTGTAAACTTAGTAATAAAATGTTAATTAAATGGCAAATGGACTTAGCCTATTATGATTATACTATTGAATATATTAAAGGAAAAAATAATCTGATAGCTGATTATTTGAGCAGGTACTATCATGGCAAGTAACCAGCCATCAAGTCCAGTAAGTGAGAATATTAACCAGGAGTTGATTCCTGTTGATTTAGAAGTATTGAAAATCAATATCCTAGAATCCCAAATATTTTATTTGAAAGGATTAATTGATACTAAATTGTATCATCTAACGTCAAATATAAACGAAGCACTTAGCCAAATAAAATCTAGTCTAGATGGACTAGAAAACAGAGTTACAAGTATTGAGAGAATAGTATCGGACCTTAAGTTCAAATTTGAGCCCAATAAAGCCAAAACCCAAGAGCCAAAATTAATTACACCCGTAATGGTTGTAACACCCCCAGTAACACCGCTTTCAAAAATTATCCAAGAACAAGCTCAAACTAGTAAAACCCAAGCACCAAAAAGAACTATACCAGATCCAAATAATACTGAAAGAGACCTGTAGGGCATAATGACCCATTGAGGCGTGTGATGCCCTATAGCTATATACTGATCATCCTCATGGGCTGCGACCACTCAAACGGCATCACACGCCTCAATGGGTCATTATGCCCTACAAGCCTCTTTCAGTATTATGCTATCAAAATATACATATACGTCGTGAACTAAAACTATGAATAGACATAGTTCCTTGATGAACATCTTCCAGATAATATACTAGCCAGTAGTTTGGCCCTTTATGAAATCATGGATCTCATATTAGAAATTAAATCCCTTTTCTGAACCTGAAAGAAATTTAGAAGGCCATTACCTTAATATCCAGCTTCTGAAAATTTTTGTTGAGAGAGGAAAGGAGGTATAAACACAGCTCAAAATACTTTGAGCTTATAATATTATTGATTGTAAGAAACTTACAATAGTGGTGTTTGAGGAACTACAGAGGAAGGATACAAGGAGTTGAGTATTTAGAGAGTTGAGAGCTAAGAGATCGATGAAGAGTTCTCTTCTCTATGAGGTTCCCTCTCTCTGCTACTCATCTAGTTGTCTATTTATAGTGAAGATCTGAGTTATATTAACTCAGGTTTACAAATCATAGTTTTCTTTTTCTAAACTAAGGTTACTTTGCCGCGTCTTCTTTTAGTCTTGTCCATAAGCTTTAGTCACTTTTGTCTTCTACTTTCTTTAGTCTTCTCAGTCTGCTTCTGCTTTTACTGGTGTCAGATTCCTTCTTATCTTCTTTGGTTTTTTTCTGCCGACGATTTTGTCTGGTTGTGCCGACAGCCATATTTTCTGTCTTCAGATACTTTTCTTTTTGTGCCACATAATTTTATTTTTCTGGCTCTTTTTTTTTAATAATACTAAAAGATCAATACTGGGCTCGTCATAATCTTGAGCCTTTTCTTCTTTACAATATTTGCATCGGTAACCTAAATTGTCTAATAATAATTGACATACACGTCTTTTAGTGGGCTAAGACAAATTCATTTCATTTTTTCTTATTTTTTCAGCCCATAATTGAAATTCTTTTGGTAACCTACTAGTTTTACCTACTGAGTAAATACATGTAGTTGGACCCGTAAAGTAAGTCCATTGTTGTTCTTCTTTTTCTGTTAGTGTCCTGGATAGTTCTTGCATAATAGTGGCAACTTCTTGAGCTTGAATATTGTGCAACCGATACTCAAGATCTTCTTGGTCTTCAATAATTTCTTTCACTTGTTGGTCGCATTCATATGGTCTTCTAGTTGTTCCAAGCTTAATAAGATTGATCGGAGGATAATATTTATCTGGGGTTATTTCGCAAATAGTTAAGTAAAATCTAATATATATTTGGTATTGGGTTACTATTTTAGAATAGTGTTTAGTTGATTCTACTAGGTATTTAGGTAATTCGGTTAGTTCGGAGAGATCTTTACTAGGATATATAGTCTGAATAAATCCATAATCAAATAAGGTCTTTACTAGTCTTGGGTTAGTGTCAGGCATAATAATGGCTTTATTCAAGGCATAGTGTGAAGCATACTTAATGGTTTTAGATGGAATGGATAATGTACTGGTTCGCTTAATGAGGGTCACAAGGAAATCATATTGTTCTTTTCTCTGAAAATTGGATATATTTGGATCTGGTATAGTTCTTTTTGGTGTTTTGGTTTTACTGGTTTGAGCTTGTTCTTGGATAATTTTTGAAAGTGGTGTTACTAGGGGTGTTATTAGGGGTGTTACAACCATTGCGGGTGTAATTAATTTTGGCTCTTGGATTTTGGCTTTATTGGGCTCAAATTTGGACTTAAGGTCCGATACTATTCTCTCAATACTTGTAACTTGTTTTCTAGTCCATCTATACTAGGTTTTACTTGGCTAAGTGTTTCGTCTATATTTGACGTTAGATGATACAATTCAGTATCCATTAATCCTTTCAAATAAAATATTTGGGATTCTAGGATATTGATTTTCAATACTTCTGATTCAACAGGAATCAACTCCTGGTTAATATTCTCACTTACTGGACTTGATGGCTGGTTACTTGCTATGATAGTACCTGCTCAAATAATCAGCTATCAGATTATTTTTTCCTTTAATATATTCAATAGTATAATCATAATAGGCTAAGTCCATTTGTCATTTAATTAACATTTTATTACTAAGTTTACAATTACTTATTCCCTTATCTAGCTAATGTTTTACTTGAGTATTATCAATTTTAATAATAAAAGTTGTATTTACTATAAATAATTCTAATTTTTCTACTGCTTTTACTACGGCATAAAATTCTTTCCAATTATTATGATATTTAACTTGGCTATCATTTAATTTTCCACTAGTGTATCTAGTAATATATTCGTTTCCTTTATATTCAAAATATAATGCTGCTCCCAATAATTATCACTTGTATCTGTGTAAATAATCCATCTAATATTTGTAGATTTTGGAATATATAATTTTGGTAAAATTTTACATAATTGTTTTATATCTTCTACTATTTTTTCGGTTTGATTATTCCAAATCCATGTACTCTTTTCTCCTGCTAATTTAGATATTTTTTAGGTTAATTTTGATAAATTAGGTATATAATGTCTAGCTTGGTTTACTAGTCCTAAAAATGATTGTAATTCTTTTTTATTTGTAATTTTCTTAAATTCTAATACCTTTTTACTGATATGTTCTTGAAGTTCTATTCCGTATGGTGTAATAGTTTGTCCTAAAAATCCTATAGTGGTTTTTCTTAATTCAGTTTTGTGAGGTGCTATATTTAGTCCTTTGCTTTCTATAATTTCTGCAAATTTATTTAAATGTTGTTCGTGTTCTTCTCTAGTTTCAAAGAATATTAGGATATCGTCTATATAAATTATTGCAAAATGATTAATTGGTTCTAGTAATTTAGTTACATAATCTTGAAATATACTTGGACTATTATTAAATCCCATAGGCAATACATTCCACTCGTATAATCCTTCTGAAGTACTGAATCCAGTATACTTCTTACTTTCTTCAGTTAATTTGATTTGATAAAATCCTGATTTACAATCAAATTTACTAAATATATTTTTCCTTTTAATAGATTAAATAAGAGATTTATCTTTGGAATTGGGCATCTATTTTTTACGACTATTTGGTTTAACTTTCTGTAGTCTATTACCATTCTAGATTTTCCTCTTTTTTCTTCACTATGTTTAATTACTATCATTGCTGGTGATGAATATTCTGATTTACTATTTCTAATTAAATCATATTTTTTAAGTTCATTAATATGCATAACAAATTCTTTTTTCTCTTTTTCTGTCCATGGATAAGGTTTACAATTTATCTGTTTACTATAGTCTTTTAATTCTATAGTTGCTAATGGCCTAGATTTTTCCCAGTGAACTAAAGGGTTTTCACTATAGTTTTCTTTGATTCTTTGTTCTATTGTCTTTGTTATCATTATTCCTATCTTAGGTAATTTGTTTTGAATTTCTATAGGCTTACTATTTGGTATGAACTGTATTTCATTATCATTATATTTCTTTTGGAAAGTTTAATCTTTTCTCCTTAAAGTCTAGTTATTCTTATTCCCCAAGCTTGGTGCTTATAGGGTGTTGTTAAAATTAATACTTTGCTATGTAAAGTTATTGGATAATATTGTTCTAAAAAATCTAATCCTAATAATTTGTCACAACTAATTTCATTATACTGGTA
Organism: Biancaea sappan; assembly: GCA_037074585.1. Taxonomy (NCBI): domain Eukaryota; kingdom Viridiplantae; phylum Streptophyta; class Magnoliopsida; order Fabales; family Fabaceae; genus Biancaea; species Biancaea sappan. The sequence continues at coordinate 69,500,406 of CM073490.1, forward strand.
TACCTTTGGTATTTTTAATTCATAGTTTCCTATTTGTATATATACTTCTTTTGCTGCTAATTCTAATAAGTGAATTTCATTTCCTGCACTAGTCATTCTTAGTGGTGTGTTTTCCTTTTTCCATATTCTGGTGGTTTGATTAGTTTGGAGGTTTGGTTTGGTTTAATTGGTTGTCAAACCACAAAATGAACCAAACCATCAAAAAATAGCAAATTTCAAACTAAATTAAATTGTACATTAATCAGTTTTGATAAGCTTTTGTTTGACTTAGTTTGACTTTGTTCAATCAAATTAGTTTGGATAAATTTCGAACACCCCTAGGTTATGTCCAGAAATAACCTCATCACAAGGCGTGATTAACACGGGGAAGAATTACTTTGTCCATCTACTATACTTTTATCCAAAATAATTGTGGATATGCAATACTTTAAAAATAAAAAGTTGGTCAAATGCTATAGAATCTATCACATCAAACCTTCTTCAATTTTTTTTGGTTGAATGGAGTTCAACTTGGTCAAGACGAGGTCAATTGAAATTCTTTTTTTATTTTTTATATCTGATGAAGCTCAGCCAATAGCTTCATTCAATTTATTTTTTTATAAATAAAATGGAGCTCGTCTTAGACCAAAGTAAGCTCCATTTTATATTACAAGAAAAATATAAATGCGTTGCTTGTAGTGCAGCTGTTGCACTACATGTAACACATGGGCTCTGTACAATGTTCAATCTCGTCTTTTAACCAAATTTTAAATTTTTTTAATAAAAAATTATTTAACATTTGTTGAGTTTGAAGAAAATCTCTACATGCATAGTGCATGTAAAATTGTAGGGATTTTTAAATGTAATTCTAAGGCTCTTTATTTACAATTCTATTAGACAATAATAGATTAAAAGGAATATTTATACTACAATTTCCTTCTTTAAGATAAATTATGGTTCAATTATTTTTTTTTTAAAATATAGATGAAATAGTCATTCTTTGTCAAAATGTATCGTTTACATTATTTCATATGGCATCAATGGCCATTTCACAACGAAGGTGGTAATAAGTTTAAGTTTCGAAACCAAAATAAGTATTTATGATGGTTAAACACTATATAAACACTATATATATAGTTTTTGGAGGTCTTCTCTTTGTGTAACGACCTCTCTTATATAGTAATCTTTTTTTCTTTTTTTGGAAAACATGCCTCTTAAAATATTAACCAGTTACTTGGTAACAATACTAATATGATTCTACTACTTTCAATTTTGATTTAAAACTCATTCTTTACTTGGTAGTGAGATGAAACCTCCTTTATTTTAATGGTGTTGTCTCTAAATTGTTAACCTTCTAAAGTGAAAAGACAAGGATTAATATACAATAGATTTTGAAAATAGATTTTGCTGTTCAAAAGCTGAGCAGTCGACTGCTGGTGGTTACTAGTCAGCTATTTTCCTTCAGTTTGAAAACTTTAAGCTATTTAGAAGTGAACTGGTCAACTGACATTGGAGTCCTAGTCGACTAGTAGACTCTTGTAACTGATTCCTTCATTTAAAAGCTTCTGCTATCTACTTTCCTTGGGCTTTCACTATTAAGCATCAGCTATAAATCATTTCTACATTAAATTTATTGAGATTTGCAAGTTATAAATTCCACAGTTTTTCTCATACTAGTAGGATTAGAACACCTATTTTGTAATATATTACATACAATCATATAGCACTACAACATCAGAACTTAATTTACATATTTAACAAAATATTGACTTAGTATATTCAGTGCAAGATGTAATACTTGTCATTTTCATGTATATGCTTAGCAAGTCGTACTCCATATGCTTGTATGAATTCACATGTATAAACCTTGTTTGGGTCAATAAGAATGAGTTTTGATGGATATTTATTGATCTTAACCTTGTACTTGTATATATGTTTATGGTTAACTTGTTACTGTGTGGGTTGTTGCCTTGAAATACTTGTGGAAGATTGTTTGAGTGTAAGAATCTTGGGAAGGACCAAAATGAATGAAAAATGTGATTTCAGGCTTTAAATGAAAAAAGTGAAAGAAATGGTTGGATCCCAAGAGGGGGGGTGAATTGGGTTTTATAAAAATTTTCACAAAACTTAATTGGAAGTTAAAATGATTTTCTGAAATTGGATAATGTTAAAGATAATAATTTAATTCAGAAAATCAAAATGTTTATCAAGATGAATAATTTTATAGTGCAAGGAATTAAGGAGCAAATATAAATCTACACAAATTAATTAATACTTGAGGTAGAAATTAAATATAAACGCAAAGCATTAATTAATTAACTTCAAATGTAAATAGAGTAGGGATAGAGAAAGCAAACTCGGAGATTTATACTGGTTCGGCTAATCCCAAGCCTACATCCAGTCCTCAAGAGACCACTTGAGTATTTCCACTATAATTGCAAGTTTAATCCGGGTACTTGCAAACCACTACAACATACTTTTCTCCCTCAAGGGTGTCTCTCCCCCTTACAACGTGTTTTCTCTCAAACACTAACTCAAGGAACCAATCCTTGAGAAACTAAATTTAAAGGCTTAAGAAAAATAATGGTAAACACTCTCAAAGTGTAGATAACGCAGAAATTAAGCTCAGAATATTTCTCTAGCAATTTAGAGAGAATGAACTCAAGAAAATATGAGAAATGAACAATTGAAGCTTGATGCAAATGGTGTTGTGAAGTCCCCTTTATATAGTGAAACCTTGCTGCTACAGTGACTGCTTTAGTCAAAATTGCTACAGTAAGCTTCATCATCATTTTTCAACCTTTCTACAACAACCAAAAAAACTTTATCAATCTTTTTCAACAATCAATATTCTTTTTCAAATTTGCTACAGTAAAAAGTATTCTTTTTCAAAGTTTATTACAACAACCAATAAACTTTATCATACTTTTTCAATAATCAAAATTCTTTTTCAAAAGTGCTACAGTAAAAGATATTCTTTTTCAAATTATATTACAACACCCAATAAACTTTATCATACTTTTTCAACAATCAAATTCTTTTTTCAAAAGTGCTACAGTAAAAGTATTCTTTTTCAAATTATATTACAACAACCAATAAACTTTATCAAAAATCAATTTATACTACTAGATTTAAATATATAAAGCATTAAATATATTTGGGCCAAGAAAGATTGAATCATGTATTTAGATCAAGAAGATTAAATCATACATTTGGGCCAAGAAGATTAACTCATTCATTTGGGCCAAGAAGACTAAATCATTCATTTGGACCAAGAAAATTAAATCATACTATTTGGGCTAAGAAAGATTAAATCATACATTGGGCCAAGAAGATTAAATCATTCCCACATATTTGTCATCATCAAAACTTATAGCATAATACATTAGGGCTAACAAAAAGGAATGAGGGGATCATGCAATGGGAGATGGCACATAGGATTTGTTACAATGAGGTAATTGTAGTGATTGTGTCATTAGAGTGCCCATATAATTAATGTGAAGAGAATTTTTATGTTTCCTTGACGTCACAAGCCCTTTTTTCCTCAAGGAATGGCAATTTAGTAATTGGGGCACACATACAACACTAAAAAGGGCCACCTCAAAATTTTTCCCAAAAAAGTCCCACACCATTTGCTTTCTCTCTCTCTTTCTCTCTCTCCTTCCCTCTCGTGTTGCTACTATTCTCCACACCATTCTCACACTCTCCTTCACTAAATCCATCACCCACCAATTTTTCAAGCATGCCATGAGAATTCTTGGCAACAACAAAGCATTAAACATACTGAGATCCACGAATTCAAGGTATTATTGTTAGGGTTTTTGAATTATTTAGAAATTTTTTGTTATGGATTAACTCTAGCCTAGAAATTGGGGGATTTTAGTTGATTTATTGATGTTTGAAGCTCTGTATTCCAAGCTCCCAAACATTCTTCCCTTCATTTTCAATGATTTGGGCGGTTAAATTGAGCATGAAACTTGAGACTTGTTGTGAGTATCACGAAATTAGAAAAAAAAATTGGAGAAAAATGGTTTTAAACTTGAATCCAAGTTATATTGATATTTTGAAGTGTAAATAGTTGGTGAAAAACTTGCATTTGATGACATAAATCATTGGGAATGAGGCTTGGATGATATGGGGTAGAAAAGAGGAGGTTTAGAAGTGAGAATAGAGCACTTTCATGTTCTACCTAGACACTAGTGCTTAGCACCACGAAGCTGGCACTCAGCTTTAGCATGCTAGAAAGGAAATTTTAGTTGTTGAGCTAGCTAGTGGGCTCTCAGCGTTAGGACTACAACATGCACTTTTCAGGTCTACTTCTAACAGTCATTAACTTTCTTATTTGAACTCCGTTTTTAGCAAATTATAAAGCTCTTTGAGTCTAGTTTTAAATGAAATAAGTTTCATTCGAAATTCTTTACCCTGTTGGAGATATGACTAAAAAAGTGATCAAAGATCAAAAATAGTTGTAAGCATTTTCCTGTTTTATGATTATGACATCTTTTGCTCTCTTTTCATGATGGAACCTATAGGAACACTTCCCTAGCCATCTTGCATAATCCACTTCTTGATCAAGACAAAAGAAGAAGGAAAATTAGGCCCGGAACCCAAGTAAGTAGTTAACTCAACCTAAGCTCATTAAAAGTAATCAATGTAATTTAAGCCATGGTTTGACAAAGTTAGAATTTCATGATTCCAAATATAATTATACGACCATGAATATTATGTGATCCTGTTGTTGTCTAAGAAAGGAGTAGACTAACGTAAAGACCACACCTAGAAAAGACAAGAAGGTATTTGAAAGTTTGAGTTTATTACTATGTATAAATGGAGTTCCATGGATGTCTATGTATCTACAAATATTTGTGAATAGTGGTGTCAGTACACATGAACCCATGTCACTTTATAGATAACATGAAAGCATGAGTGATGTTAAATATGGTGATCATTTGCATGAATGTAAGAATGATGCATGTAAGGAATTAGCATGACGAATTGTGAATGGTAGTACTTGTAATAAGTATAATATTATATAAGGAATGGTTATGCAAGCATGGGGTGAAAAGAATTTAATATGTTCATATGCTTCTAACTAATTACACATTGAATGAATGTTAAACATGGTTCGGCCTAGAAAGTAATCAAATGCGACAAGTGTACATGGGTACTCATTGAAGAGTACGAAACCTTGTGTTAAGTTGTTGTAATAAATATAAATTGTTATAGGGATGGCACCAAGTAATAAACACACGAGGGCCATTGACAGGTATAGGACCTTGTGTCTAGTCTTATGAAAGATATAAATTGTTGTCGAAATGGTATCATGTAATGCACGAACGTAAAATTCTATTGTGAATGGAAACCCAAAAGTTACATTATTGTAGGTAGGTTGTGAAGTTTTAGATAAAAAGGCATTTTCCATGTATAGGTATAGATGTTCAAGAAAGCTAATTAGAGGTAATGACTTTTTGTACTTGATGCACGAAAAAATATGAATTATTGATATTAAATTACATTAAATGCAATATGCATTATGTAACACCTCAAGTTCCCGGGTGTTACTGTGGGTGGTATAGCAAAGCAAATGTGGAAATATGAAGGAAATTTTTTTTGTTTAGATAGGAGAAAAATGGCATGAAGGAGTTTAGCACCTTGTGTAAATTTGATGAGTGTTAAGGAACGAGAGATACGAAATGAGCCATAAGTCCATAGAGGAACTAGGTTGAAATATGATCATTTTATAATACCTTTAACATTGGGATTTCATAGTTCTTATGGCATGGTTTGTTTATGTGATGTGATTTATGTGGCAAGAGATTATGGTGGATTTATGTGATTGAATTTAATGCTTACTCATGCGTATGAATTTGATGTTTAAAACAGTGGAAAATTACCTGTAGTTATGTGTGATGAGTCGGGGAAACTTAATTCGAATTGGATGGTTTAGGTAAGGGACCTAATTGAAAAGATGTTGAAACTTGTGGCAAATGTATAAATTTCTAAAATGAGTTGTTAGGTGGATGATTGGGGTGTTTGGAGTGATACTTGTTGAGTGTGGGGAGCAATTAAAGTGGAAAAATCAATTACTTGATTTTAAGTTGAAAAATACTTAATTTTCACTTAGACCCATGCCTAAATGTAATACATAACAAATAAAGGACCACAGTGCAAATTCTGAAACATATCTCCCCCCCACACTTGGAAAAAATCATAAGCTCTCTTCAGCAACCTATTTCACATACCTTTATCATCTCTTCTCTCCTCTCTTATGACCTTGAACTCTAATCATCAAATCTTCCAAAATTGAGCTTCCTCAGTGGTTGTTGGTGCATCTCCACTCATCGGAAGTCTGCCTCCATCGACGGGGAACATCAAAGCCCTAGGTAAGAACATCAATCTTGAAATTCTTCTTCATTTTCACCTATATGGAACCTTAGGTGTTGAAATTTGGATTTTGGGTGATTTGAGTGTTTCTTTGAAGTGTTTTTGAAAGGAAATGGATGTTTTGGCTACCAAAGATGAATTTGAAACTTGATTTCTATGGTGAATTTCTAGCCATATCAAAAAAAAAAAAAACAAACAAGATAAAGTTTAATGAGATTTCGAGTTTGATTCTTGACATTCAAGATGGAAACAAATTTTTAAATGTATTCTTGTGGGTTAAATGCTTGTTTAGATGGCCAAAACATTGGGGGAAAGTTGATTTTGGTTGGAATTGGAATTAGAAAGGATGGAGAGGTTTTAGCATATTGCATTTTTATGTCTACTAGCTACCAATCAATTGTCGAGTGATAAGCGGTCGACCGACTGCCCCTGGTGATCTCTGCCCAAATTTGGTTGAGATGCACTAGTTGACTAGTAAGGCCTTATCGATCGACCAATTGTTCCTGGGTAGGAATGGCAATCTTGACAGAGACGCACCAGTCAATTAGTAAAGTATTATCAGTTGACTAGTAGGGTGATATTAGTCGACCGGTTGCTGTCAAGTTAGGGCTAGCAATTTTTATCCTGTTGATTGCCAGGAAGAGGGTAGTCGACTGGTTACTCCATGTCTGCATTTGAGATTTTAATCATTTTTCTCTCATTCACCTAATCAATGGGAACCAACTTTAAATCTTGGAACGTCTCCCCTTTTCGAATCATCACACAGAACTATGGTAAAAGTTTAGTTTGGGAATCAAGGTAAGTAGGAGACCTTGCAACTTATTTTCGTGAACTTAACATCATATTTCATGCTTGTATGAGTAAAATGGAATCAAATATGGAATGGACATGAATCAGATAATAATGAATAAGTGTGGTAACATGTGTGATATCATGTTAGGATATTTGTGGTTTTTCAATGTGGTGAAAATTGTATATTCATGCTATGGTTGAGTTAATTGCGGTTGGGGATTTAGTGATACACTCCCGAAGGCCGAGAATTAGGGATTGCCAATGAGGGCACGAACCAAGGTCAAGGGAATAAAGTGTATGTTGAAAATGGCCGAGATGTATATATTTGAGGATGAACTAGAGCTCCTAGGATAAGCTCTCAGTGATAATAGCCAACAGATATTAGGGAAAGGCATGGGCTAGAGTCCAAGAAGGGATGGGAATCTAGGACTAGTTTTTGGTAATGCTTGTGAGATAGCATGATTGTTGGTTGTGATAAAATTTATGAAAATGTTTGTGTGTGGGTGCATTATCTCTTGAGTATATAAATGTGATGTTATGGCTTGATATTTATTTTCCTGCATAGTCATCTACTTACTAAGTTGTGGAAAAATAATACCCTTTTTGGGTTTAACATTTTTAGATATAGTTGTCATGGAAGAGCACTTGCAAGAGTAGTAGCAGTACTTGAGTAGATCTAACCCGCATCATGGGTGGGTTGTGATCTTTTGTATTTTTGGTTGTCCTAGTAACGCTCTAGAGTCTCATAGAAGTACGGGTTCTTTGGGGTTGTAATTAGATATTTTTAGTGCATATATATATATATATATATATATACTCTGATGTATGTTGTTGTTATCCAATGTTACCAAGTATTCCGTCTTTTGAATTGTATCAAATGAAATATTTTGGAACATGATTATGTAATGAATATTATTAACTTTAGAAATGAAATGATATTTTCATAGATACCTTATGTTCTTATGGCTTATGTGTAAAAAGGGATGGTTTAGGCTTACAATACTGAGAGGGTGTAACTCTCTGTATTATGTCGATCACATGCCGGGATGAGGGCTGTGACAATACCCTTCAGTGGAGAAGGAAGATTATTGGAATTTAGGAAAATGAGTGGTGAGGATATGTGGCACTGTGAAAATGCAAAAAATATCTAGGTTTGAGGAAGTTATAATTTTGCCTTCACGAGAGGTTGAGTCGTGTGACTGACTTAAGAATAATTTTGTAATTTCCCTCAAAGTGTATATATATATATGTGTGTGTGTGTGTGTGTGTGTGTGTGTGTGTGTGTGTGTGTGTCATGCACCATATACCTCAGGCATTCATTCTCTTATGCTGTCTCTTTTTTTACATGTCTCTCGCCCTTGACTCCATGGAGCCTTACCCTCTTAAGCCTTTAACCAAAATTATCCGGCATGAAACCCATCTCCGACGACCTTTCTTCACCGAAAAATCATGGATTTAAGGTAAGAAATCCATTTCTCCCAAACTTCTTTGAAATTTTGCACATGGAAACCCTAAAAGAGATTTGGGTTGATTTTGGTTTATAGTGGGATGGGTGTGGTGCTAAACTCTTCCCTTGTTATTATGTGAATCTTGAGGAGTAATTTATGTGGAATGATTTGTTGAAAAACCATGCCTTTGGGTAGATTCTTTTAAGATCAGAAAAATTAGGAAAGTTTAGGAATTCTTGGATATTGGTTTTTGTATGGTGGTTCTCTTTAGCTTAGGGTGTGCCTTTTCAGTTGTTTGGAGAAGCTGGGGGTTTGAATATGCATTACATTTGAGTTGGGAATTGTGTTAGATTGAAGGTGGAGAGGATTGAGAGATTTTGGCAATAATTTTACATATATATTGGGCAATTGGTAGACAGTCAAGTATAAAATGGTCAACTCGCTACCTTTGGTGCTCTCAACCCAGACCTGGTCGAGACTCACCGGTTGATTGGTAAGGTATCATCAGATGGCAAGTTGCTCACGGGGTTGGGCTAGCAATCTTTGGCAGAGATGCACTAGTCGATTAGTAATGTCTCATTAGTTGACCTGTTGCTCTCAAGTTAGGATTAGTGGTACCTAGCCAGTCGACTGCTAGTAAAAGGGCAGTCGACCGGTTAATACCAGACAACTTTTCAAGATATTAATCATTTTCTTTCTCATGTGTTTTCCATTCCAATTGGTTAGGATGCCTTTAACAATCTTTGGACTGGTAAAGTCTCATTAGTCGACCGATTGCTCTCGGGTTAGGACTGGTAGTACCTAGCTAGTTGATTGCTAGTAAGAGGACAGTCGACTGATTGATACTAGACAACTTTTCAAGATATTAATCATTTTCTTTCTCATGTATTTTCCATTCCAATTGGTTAGGATGCCTCTCCAAAGGATTCAGGCAAGGTTTACACATTCAAACACCAAGTATTGGGATGGAATGGATAGCTTTGGAGTAGAGGTGAGGGAATTTCTACCTTACCTTGCTTGGTTATTCTTCTTTGAATTATTTGTTGTGCATTATTGGTGATGAGAATAAGTTGCTTTGTACGGTAATGCGAATGTATATGTTTATACAAATAAAACTCCATATTTGTGAGATATGCTTGGATCAATTCCATTATGAATGTGAAATTTGAGTAGTGTGGAGAACTTGCATATTAGGGAAACCTTAATAATTTGGTTATAGAATAAAAATGGCTTATATGTCTAATGGATGTTGAGATTGTGTGGCATATATATGTGCATTGGTTGTAAGAAACTTTGAACTAAGGCTACGACCACAAGTTCAATGATAAGTATTGTTCTATGGTAGGGTATTGTTGAGCGTATACCGGTTTATGTACAAATTCTTAGTATATTGGTATGAAGATACCTAATAAGTGTAGGTGTACGTGCATGAACCCATTTCCACTTGTCAAGTAAAGTGAGTTGACCCCAACACATATGCCTACACACATGAGTGATATTATGATTCTTATAAGTATTACGAACTGATTGGGGACATGTGTAAGCATATGTGAGATTTAGTTAACCCATAAATTATCACCGTGGACACATGTACATATGCACTTATTCCCTCTCAAGTTTTACAAATTTCTTTTACGATCAGGTTTTGAGAAACATATTTATACATACATCTACATACGTAATCACCCTCTTTCATGGAGGGTTAGGATGAATATGTCCACTACAGACTAGAGATTTATGCAATATGTGTGATTGGGACAAGTATATAGCATTATGATAAATGCCCTTATGATATGAGAATGGTAATGGTTCTTATGTTTCGTATGAACCTTGGGGATGATTAAATATGTGGCAAGATAAACTATGTGGTTGATACATGATGTTGTCATGGTAGTGTAGTAAATCATATTTGGCTTTGAATTGATTGTGTTGGGGCTTTAGTGATACACTCCCGGAGGCCGTGAATTAGGGTTGCTGGTGAAGGCACAATCCAATGTCAAGGGAAGAAAGTGTACACTGGAAAAAGCCAAGTGATGTTTTAAGCATGATCTGTGATGGGATTGGGCTGTTATGGTATAAGCTCATGTTTAGGGCATAATATGTGTTAGGATTTTAGATATCACAGAACGTAGCAGAATTTAAAACTTTTTCTCTAAAGCCTAATTACCACAATGGATCAACATATATCACCATTACATTAACCATGAAAACAAGACGAAAAGAAATACCTCTTGTTAATTCTAAACAGTTTGTTTCCTAATTTAAGATAAGAAAATAATCGAGATTTAAAATAAATAAATAGTTAATTAATTAATTTCTTAAATCATATTAGGAAATCAATCAAGATACAATCTAATTAATTAATTAAATTCCTAATTATATTAGGAAATTAATCTCGATCCAACCTAATCAATTTATTTGACTATCAAATTAATTGATTTTATATTGATTAAGATTCATTATTCCATTGATTTCTCTTAAATCAATCAATCGATTTAATTAATTTATTTCTTAATCAAATTAGGAAAATAATCATATCTTGAATCAATTAATCTAATTATTTCGTTTCTTAAATCATATTAGGAAACTAATCATGATCTAAATCAATCAAAACCTAATTCAGTCTTCAATTTGAAATTTTTTTTTTCACTTTTACTTTCACACCAAAACAAACATCTACTGGAGAGAAAAAAAAAATAGGGTGGATAAAAACAATTTTTCTTTTAAAAACCTTTTTGATGAAAACAAAAAAAATTTTTCTTTTAAAAATGTTCATGTTTGACGTCAAAATATGTTCTTCAACAAAGCGAAATTCAAAACATATTTCTCAACAAAATTCATAAGAACATCTCATGCTATTTCATACAAAATTTTAAAGAAAATGAAACAAGTATTACGCCATGTTCATGTTTCAAAAACACAAAACCTAAACATGCTGATTTCTATTATACTCATACATTTTTCGTTTTAAAGTAATGGTAGCTATGGGCAAGTCTAATACTGCTGTTGGGATTTTAGAGATCTTAGAACACAGCAAAATTTAAAACTTTTTCTCTAAAACCCATTTACCAACAGATCAACCTATATTACCATTACATTAACTATGAAAACAAGACGAAGAGAATTACCTCTTTTAACGCAGCAACCTTTCCAAGCAAAAGTAAGTATCTAAAGTGGGATACCTCTAATGGTAATCCACTCGAAATTATACTAAGGAAAATCCTCTTTTGGTAATAGGGTTCCTTCTCGTTCTTGTACTAGCTAGCATGAAGAAACTATGGAGAATGCCCTATTGGATGAAGGAGAAGAAAACAAGAGTGTTTCCTAAACAAAATTCTCAACCATTGAGAGAGAGACTATAGCGTATGGCTTTCACTATCACTCTTAAAGTGATAAGTTCTACCTCAAATCTTAAAGCCCTAATTCCCTTAGTAGGTGTCATTCCCTTATTGGGCTTATTAAGGTGGCACCTTAAGAAGCCCAATCTCTTTGAGAGAGGAGGCGGCCAAGATGTTTCATTTGGATTTTTCCTTGTTTGGGTAGGAATAGGAACATATTCTTATTCCTTTTTTTCTTATCTTATTTTAATTAATTCTCCAATTTATGATCAAATCCTCAAGCCCGTTTCATATTCTTAGTGAATTTCTATGTGTGTGACCCATTAGGTTTTTGGCTATGTTGGCCATTCACAATCAATACTTGATTGTAAATAGATCACAAGTGGTATCTAGCAACACATCGTGACCCCTAATTGACCGAAAAGTCAATTGTTTGAGTTTAAACCTTTCTGTAGCTAAAGTGTGTCTATGTAATATGTCCTTTCACCATTTTATACCCATTTGGTTCAGAGTATGGCCTATGTGTCAACTCCCACTAAACTTGATTACGTCACGTCCAGCACAAGTAGTCAGTTCCTTGTCCTATGGGATTAATCACTTTAAACTATATCACTGAAGACTATCTTCATGACAAGTTTGCTTTGGCCAAAGACTTTTTAGCGATTATCTTGACAAGCAGCTATGGGTATACTTCCTTCTATCAGGAATGATGAATCCTCTGTTGACTACTCAAATATCTTCGAATACTTCACACTATGCACAATCACCACCCTAAGAGTGACCTGTGGTGGGTAACAAGGAATGGAGTCAAAACACAAGATACATATCCAAGATAACTTAAGTTCCTTAAATCCAAGGATACTTGCATTGTTAGCTACTATGAGACCTATCATTGACATTTGAATAGGTATCCATGTGATGTCTCATGTAGGTTATCCAATGTACTTGTTACCTTTAACAAGCAGTCATATGTTTACTCAAAATATCTCATGCTTACAACTTATGAAGACAACTGCTTGATCAAATCAAGAAGCATAACATGTGCTAGTCTATCAGGATCACTGATGTCCAGTCTCAAGTGATCCTATGACTAGGGATAATTTAGATACATATATAATTACACATGATAGAAATCTCACATTATGATCTTCATCATAATTTCCTTCATGCTATATTTTGTGTTATGGACTTCATTATTTAATTACGACCTCATCTTGAGTTTATGAATATGAACAAAAATAATGAAGAAAACCTCTTTGAATTATAATTGAGTTTGTACCTCTAATGCTAAATGTGATTGTCTTTAGAGCACCTTTCTAATAGTATGAGCACTGACCTAGCATGTCTTGATATTTGTGGTGTGATCATAGATATGAGTGATTGCAATATGTGTATGGTTGTGTAAGATTGGAATATGTTTGTGATTATGGTTACAATTATGTTTGAAGGCATGATCCTATAGACCTGGTATTGGTTTCAGACATGATCCAATAAACTGAGATCAATGACTTGCATCGAAAAAGCTAGTTAAGAGGTATACATCATAGGTCGGAGTCCCTAGGATAGGCCTCCCAGTAATAATGGCTAATAGATGTCAGGGAGAGGCATGGGCTAGAGTCCAAGAAGAGATGGAAATCTGGGACTGGTTTTTGTTATTTTGTCATGACCTGAAACTGAGGGCTAGGAGTTTTGCCACTCTTGGAATCCGTAGTTGTGAAAGCCTGGATTTTTTCTCAAATCAACCCTAACCATATACACTATATTCTAGGTGGCCTATTTGATCACAAAGCATACTTGAGTAATTAACTTAACCTTACCCCCAGTAATGGAGAGGTATCCTCAATCTGTGAGTCCTCAGTCCAATTGTTCTTTCGTATCTACAATTATGAGGGGGTGAGTCTAATCTACGGACTCACCTAAACTATCTTTACTCTACATAACAAGCTATATACACACACACACACACACATACGCGCGCACACACACACACACATACGCGCGCACACACACACACACACACACACACAAACACACACACACACACACACACACACATATATATATATATATATATATATATATATATATATATATATGTTTATATATATATAATTATGCAAATAAATATTTAGGAACCAAGCTCGCATGACATCAAGTCACCCTGAGGGCATGGCCCTGGCATTGTGCTCCTGACTCTCGTAGAGTGTATTCCTGATGCTGCCTTACCCAAATCCCCAATGTCCAACCCTCTGGTCACACATTTAACATATATACACACACACACATATATAATAGGAAACAATCCAAACATGTTTACCAATACACATATCACTCCCCATGGGTCCACCTTTTCATAGGTCTATCTCTCAAGAGCTTCATCGACATGGGTCTGCATTCTCACTCAAGAGTCCTGTCATGTGGGCCTGTGTAACCATGAACTCACAATTATCATGAGCTATGTTGTTGAGGGTCTTCATTCACCGAATGTTCTGCTCAAGTGGTTCATTATATAGGTATACATTCTGATACCTTTATTTCTTAAGACATTATCGATGTGGGTTTACATTCCTAAGGATTGGTCACCGAGAGTTGTATAGGTCTACGTTCCCATGGACTAATTCTTCCCCCAATCATATTCATCATCACAACTTTCATAATTAAATAAAATAAGAAAAAAATCCCCCATACGCAAATTTATTTAATGTTTATGTTTGGCATCTGAATAGAGTGTAGCACTTATACCATCTCTATTCATGCTCCCTAGGTCATAATTATTCCCATCATGCATGTTAAGCACATCACAACATATAACACAGATAAAAATAATTACAATCCATTTGTGCTAGTTCCTACTATGTCCTTTGCCTGAATACATATTGTAATATGTATCGGTAATTTACAATGGGCACTAAATGGAAAATGGTAGACGTATACCCTCATTTGTACCTTAGGACTCCCAATTACTTATAATATGTATGCTCGACATATTATAAGCCAATCGTATAAATGTATTTAAATTACATTTAACTAGACAATTATAAAATGAATATATATATATATATATATATATATGTAAACATATAGAGAAGAGCTAGATCCCTCACCTGGAACTGAAGTACTTTTTGGCCTTCTCAGGGACCCCCATCTGAGCCTCAAACCATCACAATACCTATAGGATATCAAACCACACATTTTATCTCACAAAGCATGAAAAACCAAGTTGCTTAGGCTATGGCGCCTTGGGTGCCAACCTTGGCACCACAGCCTAGCCACCTAGATCCCTCACCCTAGCCTTAGGAGCCTTGGGTGCCTAACCTAGTATTTGAGGTTCCTGGGCCTCCCTCTATACCACCAAGGCATCAGGTGGTGGTGCCTAGGGTGCCACACCTAGTGCCTTAGGTGCCAACACCCTTGAGCCTAAAATGCTTCTACTTGTGTGGTGCCTTGAGTGGCAAAAGCTAAAAGCACGAACAGGCTCTTAATTTTTGCCTCTTTTCACCTAAATCTCTATATTTTCTCTTGATTCTTTCTATGGGTTTTTATTAGGGATGTTCAGGGGAAGTTTTGACACTAAACCCCCCAATTAATTTCAAGTTTCTAAGTCTCAGTAATCAAAATCCCTCCTAAAACCCTAACTTTCCTATTTTCTTCTTCATACACTTAATCTCATCTCTAATCTTGATTTCCCTATGAATCTTTGGTTCTAATTCTATCAACAAACACCTAGGAATGTTTTAAAACCTAACTTAAGCTTCAAAACTCTCCAACAATATAATTTCTACCCAAAACCTTTTAAATTCAAAAATGGGAAGAAAAAAATGAAAAGATGAGATGCCTACCTCAAATCCTTGCCCTTCCAGTGGTGGTTGGTCACCGAAAACTTGAACTTTCACTGGAGAATGGGTGTTAGAAGCTTGGGTCTTGAGTTTAAGTAGAAAGGGTTAAGGGGAATGGAGAGAAAAGAAAGGGATGATTTAAGGAAGGGAAAGGAAATGGGAGAATAGGTGGGTCACCTATATATATATGCACCCCTTTATGGTAAATTTACTAATTTACCCCCCAGTTAAGCTCTAGTCAACTTTAGTAATGGCGAATTTAAAAATTTTTCAACTCGAGTATTTCTCATATCCTAGGTACCACATAATTTTATTATTGTATGTATAGTTGCTTGTATCATTTGTGGTAAGGCTGTTTATGGTGATTCAAGTGGTTGGACTCACCCCTTCACAATTTCAGGTATAGAAGGTTGCATAGACAATTACGTACAAGCTGGGGGTACCTCTCCACTGTTCGGGGTAAGGTAAAGTACTTTAGAAGTCATGAGTAAGCTAGGTATTCTTAGTTAAGCTCTGTAATCTGGTACACCATGCTACGATACATACTCATGTAAAAGATAGTAGGAACTAACGCAAAAACTATGAAATGTAATAGAAATCATGTTGAGCTAAGTGTAATGACATTACATAATTGAATGCTTTGAATGCTAGTTCATGAATGTAAAGGAATTTTCTTAATTTCAGTTACAAATTTAGTTTTCTTTGAATCTAAAGGTAGTTAAGTTAATGAAAATTATAACGATTCTATGTAAAAGTTAGGCTTCTAGCGGTGCAACTAGGCACCGTCCATATCGGTCACGTACGCGATTTTAGGTCGTGACAAAGTTAGTATCAAAACAATGGTTTTAGGTTTCCTATCGATTACATAGTAAGGTAAGCTTAGTGGGTTCCCCTCTATCTTTGTGAATTCGGGCACAACTATAGAGATATGGCTCCACCAAAGGCCCTATATGATGTATCTTTCTTTTTCCTTTGCGTCTCTTTCCTTTCTAAGGATTGTGTTGAGTTTGTTAGTGACTCAAGGTGTATGTTTTCCTGTGTCAATTCACAATCTCTTAAGTCTCAAGGTAGTGAGAAAGGAAATTGAAAAGTAAATATTAGTTTACAGCTTAGAGAAGGGTAGAGAACTCATAAGTGTACCTCATGAGGAAAAGATATATCTAGAAGCCTAACTTATGTAAGCTCTATGGTGAGGAAGGGAATTTGTAAGGACAAGCAGGTTCAGAAATTTAACCCGTCTATGCTCTCTTGTGTAGCAAACCCGAAGGATTTCTTGAGATGCCTTCAAGTAAAGGAAAGAGTCAGGGGAGCATGCTCAGCAAGTTAAGGATAAGTGAAGGAGGTTTTCAAGATAGACAAAGTAAAATGTTAATTGAGAACATCTCATTGAATGACTAAGGATCATGTGTTAAGCTTAGTTTCATGAGGTTCTAGGCAGAAAGTATTGTTAGTGACTGAAAGGTGAACTATAATGATATAAGGACTATATTATGAGTATGATCTAAGGCTTTGACGTGTTGTCATGATTTCTAAATAGAGGAAAAGCAAAGCTACAAGTCATCCTAAGAGATAAGAAAAGAAAGAATTAAGATTGAAAGATACAAAGGGGAAAGTATAGAATTCTAGTATTTTAAGGAAGAAAATGCATATGTATATTTACACGGACCTAGAATGATTTTATAAAAGTCTTAGATCAATATTTGAGTTCAGTCTTTTGAAATGTTTTCTGATGCCAAACCAAGTGTTTAGGCTCAAAAGAGTAAGGATGAATATTAGAATGAAGTAAGAGACAAGAGCCATAAATTATGGAAGATTTATCAAAGTTATAGTTAGTTGCCCAGCCATGGGTGCCTAAGGCACCAAGCCTGGCGCCCAAGTAACCAAGAGTTCAAGACTTAGTGTCCTAAATACAAATGAAGTGGCCAATTATGTGCAAGACATGAATGCTAGTTCATGAATGTAAAGGAAATTTCCTTAATTTTAGTTACAAATTTAGTTTTTTTTAATCTAAAGGTAGTTAAGTCAATGAAAAGTATAAGGGTTTTCTGTAAAAGTTAAGCTTTTAGTGGTGCGGGCTAGGTCGTTTATGCCGGTCATGTGCCCAATTTTGGATCATGACATCAAGAGCCCCATCGAACCTTAAACCATCATAACACCTATGGGGTATCAAACCACACATTTTAGCTCATAAAGCATCAAAAACCAAGTTACCTTAGTTATGGCACTCTCAGGCCCACCCCACGCCACAAAGGCGTAAGCCTAGAAAACACAAAACTATCAACAACAGGAAAGTAGTTGATCAATTAGGGTCAATAATCGACTGCTTGACTATAGAGTGAAATCCCATTTTTACCATTGGTTAATTTGAGAATGGATTCTAGGTTGCTTTAAGGGTAAGGATAGAAAGTCAACAAGAGGTGAAGATAAAACTTATAAATAGAAAATCACATAAGAGACATAAAGTAGAAAGATTAACAAGAGAGATAGATATAGATAGATAGATATAGATAGAGAGAGAGAGAAGGAGACACAAGGTAGAGCAGATAACATGAAAGGAGAATTAGCAAGCTTGGGAGTTGATTCTAGATCGTAGGCTGTAACACTAGTTAGGAGAAATTCAAAGGTAATTAAAGTAGTCTGAAATTTATGATAAAATAGAGCTGAATTCAATTTTTAATGTGTCAAATACTCTTACAATAGAAGAACAGCAGGAAGAGGCTAAGAACCAAAATCTCAAGTAGTTAAATCAGATTTAAAGTTTAAAGTTCAGCATCAAAGGTAGTTAGTTCTTTCATAAAAGCTTATTTGAAATGTTTTATGTTGAAATGATGATTAATATTATGATGAGTTTTTATGTAAAGCTTCCTTGAATATGTAAGAGGACAGACAAGGTGAGCTTCACTCCACATAGAGGGTAAGAGCTTCACCATATCTCACAGAGGATCGAAAAAATACACACTAATTCCACAAAGAGAATAAGAACTATTTTATGCACTTAATCCTAGAGAAAAGACATAGAACTATGTTGTGCACTAAATCCTACAGAGAGGAGCATAGAAGCTATGTGTGCATTTAATTCCAAAGAGAGAAACATAGTCTTTCTCCTAGTTCCACAGAGAGAATTATGAGTTTGTGTGTATGTTATGAATGCTTACATATTCTTGGATGAATGAATGACAGTGATGCTTTTATGACTGAAATGCTCTTATATATATTTATTTCAATGAACTATACTAGCTACTAAGATCTTTATATCTCACTTTGTTTTAAAACTAACCATTTCAGGATTAAATGCAAGGGGAGTATAAGTATTTATTGACCAAGTTATAGTTATGTTATGTCAAGAGACCTTTTATATTTTGCATATTGTGTACTATGATCAAATAAATGCCCTTGTATATAGTATGTATAATATGTATCTTAAGTAGATGATGATCCTTATGATAAACAAACTCTTGTGTAAAAGAGAAGTGTAAGTTATAACCTTGTAAATAGGTCTGCTTGGACAAGAGGATAAGAATGAAAGATTATGCTAAGAGGGTTTAATGCAAAAATCAATGGATGGTTATGAGTTTAGTTTGCAGCAAAGTCCTTTATAGCAATATTTCATGAGTTGACAGTAGCCAACCAGTCGACCAGTGTGCTACACCAGCCGACTAGTCAGCTTTTGTAAGGCATATTGCAGCAAGATTGGGAGCAACCAGTGTGAGACATAGCAATCGATTGGTTGACCCCTGAACAACATTGTAAGACTTCTTTTTTTACACAATGCTTCCACCTTTGCTATAAATTCAAGGAGTGAAAGGAACCTTTGCTAAAGTCAAAGAGAATGCATTAAGCTAGGAATTTTCCATCTGATTTGGGTGTATTTGTTTTGTTGGTTTTTCAAACTTGTAATTTTCTTTTTTGAACTTCAGAATTAAAAAAATTTATAACCCTATTTTCTTTTGTATTTTTTGGTCTATTTTGGATTTTTTACTCTCATAGAGGGCTAAAATCTCTATGTAACCAGTCACTAGGCACTTGGGATGTAACTTGAGCTTTCAATTCAAGAAAAGTGTTTTGTTCTCCATTTTACTTCATTTTTGTTCTCTTATATTGCTCCTTTATTTATGTTAGTGCTAGTTTCTGGCATGAGCTTTGTAGGAACATGAACTAGGTTTCAAAGTTTAAATTTGAGGTTTAATCTTATTTTAACTAGTTGGCAGAGTATGTGAATGAGATGGCTTGTTTTGATGATTATCAAACTTGATTTAGTTAGGGTTTATTGGAGTTGTATTTAGCTGTAGATTAATAAAGGTTTTCTTGACTATGTTTAGATGAAATTTAATTCTAGAAGATTTTTTAGATTTCCTTTGATAAAAACTAAATGATAAGATGGGAACAAAGCTAGATCATTAAGTGATGATTGTTACACTTTCTATAAATCCTAGTGGTTGGTTGCATGTTATGTTTTGCTATAGTTATTCTATTATGTTATTGTTTTAAGAGTGCAATTCAATTTTTGCCATAACAAATCCCCAATTTATGTGTTTTATTATTAGTGTTTAAGCTTAGGAACAATTAACCAATGATTAGAAGTAAGGCTCCTTAAGTGAATATGACTTATGGATCACTATACTGCAAGTTGCCATAGAACTAATTCTGGGTGATTCGGTAGTCATAGTGGCGTGAACCACTACCAATTATACCCTCCATGTCATTGAGATAGTGACATGTGATGGATGATGTGGTTTTTGTCTATAGGATGGCTTTCTATAACAAAATGCAATATGGAGTTCTGGAAGAACTTACAACGAGCATGGATATCTTAGGAACTGGATATTCTTGTTGCTATCTTA
This sequence comes from Biancaea sappan, assembly GCA_037074585.1. NCBI lineage: Eukaryota > Viridiplantae > Streptophyta > Magnoliopsida > Fabales > Fabaceae > Biancaea > Biancaea sappan. The sequence goes on from CM073490.1 coordinate 69,521,024, forward strand.
GAAGAAATCAGAGGCTTGAGAAATGATGTCCAAGAAATGAATAAACAAAAGAAAAGGAAAAAGGACCTTTGTGACTTTACGGGAGCAGAGGATTGTAGGAAGGGAAAGAAACTTAAAGTAAGGAGTGAGCCCAAACAAGACTAAGAAAGGTAGGACCTTTTATCTATGTGAGAGACTTGGTGTGGTAATACAAAATAGGACTAAATTACATCCAATGATTTGAGTGACATACTTGACCATGGATTGCATGAATATGATTGTTTTAGCTTAATGATATGGGAAATAATGAATATATATATATATATATATATATATATATATATATATATATGCACTTGTTTTGTATATATGTGCACCTATTTTCTATTTTCTCTTGGAATTTTATTGTCTGAAATACTGATGCAATGTTATAATGTCGCATGTATGATTTATGAAATTTGCTTGTGTTGATGAACATTCTTGTGTTTTGCTAAAATCCTAAGATAGAAATTATTAACTGATACCCTTATAAGACATAAAGAAAGAAATGATTAAGCATAAAATGGTTATGTGGAAAATATTAAATGATATGTTGAGCATGTGAAATATCTTTATCACAAGGTTGGATTATAACAGAATCCTACACTTAAGGTATAGTTGACTAGTACACATTTACATGTAAGATGCGTAAATTATTTTGCATATAAAATTTCAGTAAGTATACTGGGTCGCATCGAGTAATAAAGAAATGAGTAGAGTATCGTCCCACAAAGAATTAGGTGTTAAATAAAATTTAATTAAGTTAAGTGAAATGCTATTAAGACTTTATTGAAGGAAATTGCAAGAATTGCATAAAAGGGGGGTTTGTTGATTTTGAACAACGTAAAACAAAATAGAAGTAAAGCATAGATTAAAATGACTAAAATAGAAAATAAAATAAATAAAAGATGTGCAACCAGTCATAGATTCCATGAAATTGTATTCATCATCATCCTTTCCTTTGAATATTTTTGGTTAATTCTATTATGCAATTATTAATCTAAAATTCTTAGAAAATCTTCTAAGACTGAATTATAGTAGAATTATGGTTAGGAAGATCTTCACTAATACATAACTTAAATTTAATCCGATGAAGTTCTAATCACGTTCATGCCTCATAATTGCATTTGACATGTTATTTTTTGTCCCACTTACTAATTATACACAACAATCGCATACATGTATAAATAACAAGCTTAGCGGAACAACAAATAAAATAGAATTTTGGCCAAGAAATACTAATTGGTTCAAATAATTCAAAGTACAATTTCCATTTCATCAAATGATTAATTTCACAAGAAAATGGGATTGATTTCATTTGATTTAATCCGATTAACTTATAGACAAATTGATCTTTGAATCATTGAAGAATATTAAATTACAATTCATCTAATATTGGCTAATTTTCTAAAAGGTGATTGAACACAAAATCTTGAAGAACAATCTGACTTAATTAAATAATTGACTAAAACCTTAGTTCAACCATTTAATTAAGTAATTATGCTCAAGAATATCATTCAAGACACATAAATAGAATTATCTAAATCTAGATAATCTGATTTATGATGAATTTACAAGGTCATGATTAATATCTACCTAGATCTAGAATAGATAAAAATCCCAAACATCATTGAATGATAATCATAGATCCAAGAAGAAATTTAATCGGTAAATCACTCCATTAAAATGAAATTGAATTAAAACTGAAATTGTTCAACATCAAAATATATCAATCCAAAAAGTAAAACAAATTATATTTCAGAAAATAAAAATAAAAGGTAAAGCAAATTAAAATAGAAAATTAAATAAAACATAAATAAAAGAAAAACGGGAAGAAAATAGCAAGAGACTAGAGGGATTAGACCCTCTGGCATCAAACTCTACTCTCTCTGTGTTGCTTTCAGCTATGGATATGTAATTGAAGGTGTGTATTCAAGTGTGCTGAAGATGAGCCCTTATATAGTGTTTTTGCTGATCCCTTATGGATTAAATTAATAACCCACTTCTATTTTCAATACTCCAATTTGTTCACTCACCTCAAAGTAGCTGCCCATGACTTTGTGCTTGCTTGCGTTTGCTCTTACGTTTCTACAAATATACCCATTGTTTAGGCAAGAAATTTGATCTTAGGTGATGTGTCATTCTAAATATTTAGCTTTCATTTTGATTCCCCATCACGGGTCCCACTTCGCATTGGATATCCATATACATATTTTCACCTAATTCCCACTTTTTATCAACTTTTGTCTTTTTCCTTTTCTTTCTAAGTCTATGAATCTCTTTTCCATCTATTTAAGTCTCACTTCACTTGTGGAAAGCAATAAAATTTTGTCTTTTTCTTCTTCATATTTCGAAGATGAGTGATGATTAATGGTGGTGGGTCTTCTTGCATAAATTGTTTATTTCTTCTCCTCTTTGGCAAGAGTCTTTAATATTCAGCATTTTTGGGCTTCTGACTTCAATTATTTGATAGTATTTCAATCTAAATCCGGTCCTATGTTGTTATTCTTTGTGGTTTTAAAAATACCAGTAAAACTTTGCAAAATACATAAGAGAATTAATTGGAGTAAAATCATGAAATTAAAACATATAAATCTTATAATTAATTTACACCCAAAATAATTCAAAACATTATAAATCTAGAGTTTTGTCAGAATTAAAAAGATAAAAAGGACTAAAATAAATATGAAAATGCATGTTATCAAGAAGCTATTGTCAATTCAAAATTGTGATAACGAAAGAGCATGCTAGATATCATTCAAGCTCAACTATGATATAATTTAAATATATATACTTCAAAAATTGGAAAAGAACGAGAAGAGAATTCATAATAGAAAACAATAAGTATGGTAAGTTTTTAGACAAGGAAGTATATAGATTACTTAAATTAAGAAGATTCTTAAGAAAATTGCTTAATGGGAAACCCATAGAGTGTCTTAGAGTAGAAAAAAATCAATAAAAGAAACCAGGGAAAATGAGAAGAATAACTTATGAAGAAAAATACTAAAGTAAGGAGTGAACAACCAACTACCTTGAAGATAGCAGTCGATTGGCGCACATTTGGACAAATCTAGGAAGTAGGCATTTGAATGGATGAACCAGCAATCGACTAGCTTGTTGTTGTCTTCAAATATCTTTGCAGCACAAGTAACAAATGACTACTAACGACTCGTAGTTAATTTGTAAGGGCTCAAAGAAAGGTTAGAAATGGAATTTCTTACTTTTCAATTCATTTAAACCCGTGAAGATACTTAACCACACCATATTCTCATTTCTCTTTATGTTTTCGACCTTGATCTATCACTTTTTTCCTCTCAAATCCATCCACTTCACCCATTATAGCATCAGGGATGTCAATGGTAGGCACTCTAGCAGCAAGCCGAGACTTGCCCATCAACGACCACCAGGGCAACTTCTCGGCAACCTTGAGAGAGTAAAGTGTCAATCCAAACTAACTAACTGATTACATAACAAATTAATTATTAAATATATTATATAATATATAATATATTTTATAGATCATATATATGTATATATATAATAATTTTATTTCTAATAAAACACCAAAAAGTTATAAAAATTATTTTTTATTATTGAAAATGTCTATTTTTATTATTGAGATTTGGCAAATAAAAAGTTCAATGTTTAATTTTAAAATATTTTGTACACTTAAAAAAAACTGACCATCCATTTTGATTAATTATGGTTGGATTGATTAATTCAAATTTATGTAAAATAATCAAAATTAAGGGTGTGCATTGGGTCGGGTTGACTTGCCCAATCTGAACTAACCCACAAGGTTTGGATTGGCAAGTAATTGGAAAAAGACCTAAGCCAACCTGCCACCCTATGGTTTGAGTTATGGGCTAAGCAAAAAAAAAAAAAAAACTTAACCCACCCAACCCATCACTTTACTCTTTTTTTTTAATTCTAAAATTGTACTTTACCCCTTTCAACTTTCCACCTCGTGTAGAAAACCCCCTCCAACTTTGAAACTCAACAAAATACCACGTTCAAGTTTCCACCTTATGTACTTTACCCCCTCTGGTTAGTTAATCGTTAGTCAAACTAATGGTCAATACTGATTGAATATTTATTTGCCATGTCATCCTTTTTTTTCCACATCAGATTGCTAAGTCAACTTTTCCTCTTGCATCAGCCTTTTCTTTCGCGTGACCCATCCTTGTTCAAATGCTGAGAACACAAATAGCCATTTGGGGGAGACAAACGCAGCGAGCAAGGAAGATGACGTCAAAGGTGACCGAAGAGCTAACTTCGCTGGGCAAAATATTAAGGTTAATGTGTATTTAAGTTACAGTAGAGAGGATATGAGAATTGCTATAGATTTTGGTTAGAATCTTCCTTCTACGATTTAGAACTGCATTTTAGGTTTGAAAGTTGATTATTTACAATCGATAAGACCTAACTCCTGCCATTGTTGTTCATGCTTGTTCAATTTCTCTGTGTTTTCTTGTGCTAAATTCTTCATGGTTGGATGTTATCTAGTTTGTCAATGCTTTTTTTTGTTGGAAATACTTTTCAAAATCAAGTTATTTACCAATGGACACCAAGATACTACCCTTTTTTATGCTTTCTAATTTCTGCAGTAGTATAATAATCTAGAGTGAATGAACCAAGACTCACTTACTATGTTCCTTTAAATAAAGTATGTTCAAGAATTCCTTCAAACACCTCCAAGGGCTTGGATAACACTAGTTCGGTAATTGTTCAAGTTCCACAACTTCCCATCATGCCTTTGGTGAGTCCATCAGAAGGGATTTTGTTTCGGAACTTGGTACTGCTTGAAATCTACATGCACCATCCATCCTTTATCATAAGCCAAAGTGTGTCTATCCTTTTAGAGCAAAGTGTTTATACGTGGTATTCCCCTATCCCATGAATCCTGTCAAATAGATCAAGCTTTTTTGAAAAATAAAAGAATATTAATATTAGAGAAAGTGAATGCAGTAGAAATAAGAAATCCTACTAAATAGGAAAATGAAAAGAAAACACCAAGCCAAAGGGGCTCAAAAAAGCAACAAAACTAACCAATCTCTTTGCATATCAGTAACTGTTTATTCTAGTAGGGTCACTTATAATTCACTGAGGATTTAATTTAGTGGGTTGGAACTTGGAATATATTATTCTAGTAGTCTTTTATTAGGAATTCCTTAGTTGAATTTTAGTTAAATTGTTTGTTTGGGTTGTCTATATAGAGGAATACATAATATTGGTCTCAGGATTTTTTCCCCTATTGAATTTGAATAAAGAAACCTTAGTGTTTTTAGTTTCCTAAGTCCTTCTCATCCTACATCAAAGACGAACCAAATACGCCAAAGAATTGCATAATCTACACACAGCCATAAAGTTATAACTTTCTTATTCCTGCCAAAGCCTTTAAAAATATGAAGACAAGCCGCTTCAAGGTGAAATTATGAACCCAATGTTTTATTTCTATTTTGATTGATTGTCTTTTTTTGGTCTCTTTTTTTACTGGTTTATTTTCATTTTGGTTGATATTTTTACTGGTTTTTATTGGTTGATTTTTTTTTTGCTTTTACTGGTTGATTAATTCTATCCTTTTTTTTCTGGTTTATTTTCATTTTGGTTGATATTTTTACTGGTTTTTACATTTTGGTTGATTTTTTTTCTACTTTTATTAGTTGTCTGGTTGATATTTTTACTGGTTTTTATTGGTTACTAGTTTTTTCTGCTTTTACTAGTTGGTTAATTCTGTCTTTGTTTTTTTTCTGGTTTATTTTCATTCTAGTTGATATTGTTACTGGTTTTTACTAGTTACTGGATTTTTTTGCTTTTACTAGTTGGTTAATTATGTCTTTGTTTTATCTGTTTTATTTTCATTTTGGTTGATATTTTTACTGGTTTTTACTTACTGGTTTTTTCTGCTTTTACTAGTTAGTTAATTCTCTCTTTGTTTTTTCTGGTTTATTTTTATTTTGGTTGATATTTTTACTGGTTTTTACTTACTAGTTTTTATTGGTTACTTGGTTGGTTAATTTTGTCTTTGTTTTTTTTGGTTTATTTTCAGTCTGGTTGATATTTTTACTTTTTTTTACGTAATGGTTTTTACTAGTTACTAGGATGTCTACTTCCAACATTGGGGAAAGCAAAGAGATGGGTGCTATGAGAGCGCGAAACAGGCAATGCTTTTGCAAAAGAAAGGCAAGAATCCAAATAGCTAAGACAAGCAAGAATCCAAATAGATTGTATGCTATATGTGAGAACCAACACTGTAATTACTTGGATTGGTTAACGCCAATTGACATTGATGAGAAGACAATCGATGTAAGAGATGTCCAGTCTCCTTATGTTGGAATGGAAATGCTCAACATGCAGAATGACATTAATGCATTGAAGATTGATGTTGCATATCTTAAGCATGCTACGGCTAGAGTGGACGAAATTGTACAAGAGATAAAATTGTTTATTGTAATCAATTTAATTATATCTGGAATTATGATGTTGCTCCAGGTTGTGAACAAGTACATGTAATAATAGGCCTATGTAATGAACAAGTTAGACCTATTTTATGCTAGGGTTATGTTGATGTAATATTAGGCTTATGTAATGAACAAGTTAGACCTAGTAATGTTAAGCCTATGAACAAGTTGATGTAATATTAAGCCTATGTAATGAACAAGTGGTACTTGTTTTAACTTATCTTGATTTCACTATTAATATTACAACCAAATATATTGCACAAGAGTTACATGTTAAGCAAAAGGGCCCCAAAATCATTAATTACAATCAAATAAGGTTCACAAGAGTTACATTATAACAAAAACAGCCCCAAAATCACTCATTACAACCAAAGTGCATTATAGTTACATTATAACAAAAAGAGCTCCAAAAGCACTCTCTAAACCCAAAATCATATGATGTGACCATGATCTCCTTGAGCAGACACTTGAGTACTTTGCTTAGGTGATGGTTGACTTGTCTACAAAAATAGTAACACATTAATAACTTCAAATTATACCAAATATGGTTTATTCACTACAATATGCATAATTACTTACCGTAGGTGGGGCAACCGAGGCTTGGCTCACCTTCTTTAGGTATTTCTTGCATATCTTCCTAGCAGGATTTATTGGTCCCTTGCATCCATGTACATTATGACCAACTACACCATAATTGCCACACTTCAATGTAGATCCAGCTCTTCTAAGCAAAAAAGGGTTCTTTGGCTCATCTAGGGCTTTTCTGTTAATTGTTTTGGGCCTTCTAGAGGTTTTCTTGTAATGGGGAGACAAGATACGGTTATAGCTTGTCTTCAGCCAATATATATCACTTAGTATAGGACCTACCACGTTGGAGTATGCATGCAAGAAAGTGTCCTTACTACTAATAGTGGACATAGTTCTCGAGGATTTCTTTCATCCTGTATATGGTTGCAACAATATGTCCACAAAGTATGCTGGTCAAGTTCCAAAAATTGCATGTGCAAGTTTTTCGCTCAAGTTGACAAGTTCTCATTTCCTAGGACTTTTGAACTATCTTCCGTCTCCAACTATGTAGCATATGAAGTTTTGTGATTGATCCTTGGCATGCTTTAACTTGGTTTAGATTCTTGGGCATATTGGACCACTATATTTCTCCATGCCCTCAATCTTTATAGTACACCACTTCATAAACATCCTCTGAATGATCTCACACATGGTGATTATTAGCTTATCCCTAGCCTCAAGTATGAATGAATTAAACATCTCCGTAATATTATTTTGCACAATGTCACACTTAACGTTGGTGTTGAATGCATGTTTACTCCACAATTTAGGATAATGTTTAATTAGCCAATCATATGCTTTATTATCAAGTGTCTTCAACAAATTCATGTAGTGATCAAACTCGTGCCTCATGGTGGCACAACAAGCATTCCACAATTCATTCTTTAAACTTTGACCCCTAAATTTCTTCTTGAAGTTAACATACAAATGCCTTACACAAAACTGATGATCACACTCAATGGTGTTCAGCATATTTAGCAATCCCTTCAAATTCAAAAAAATTTTACATAAGTGTGCAATCTTATTAACAAAAAGTTAAAAAAAGAAAAAAAAAGACAATCACTTACATAAAAGGAAAAAGACAATCATTCACACTTACCTTTTGCATGTTAGACATAATTACCCATCCTTTCTTGGTTGGCCTCCCAATGTCATCAAAGAGCAAGTCAAGGAACCATTCCCAACTACTAGTGTATTCTACCTCGACAATGGCATATGCTATAGGGTACATGTTCTCATTGGTATCCCTTCCAATGGCACTTAGAAGCTGTCCACCAAAGCTTCCCTTAAGGAAGCATCCATCTACATATATCATTAGTCGACATGCTACAAGGAACCCTTTCTTACATGCATCTAGACAAACATACAGTCTCTGGAATTGAGATCCCTCTCGCTTGACCTTAAGTGTACTACCATGATATGTTGCCTAACGACTTCACAATAATTCCATAATTTAGCAAATTTCTCATCATGACCACCCTCAATCTGTGTAATGGCCTTTCTTTTTGCTTGATAGGCTTGGAACCTTCAGACCGATACATTGTGGTCTCTTTCTACTTGGTTAGCAAACGTCTCCATTCTCTAATTTGGTTGATCCTGAACATTCTCAATATATTTATTTGCTAATTATTTCAAGGTCACTTTTTTATTGGCCCTAACCTATCCACAATTATGTTCCTTTCCATAAAATGATTTAATTTGAAAACTTCACCACTATGTGTTCAAGAAGCATGGATCTTCCAACCACATTGTTGCTTGCAAATAACTATGATCCTCTTTGATTCATTCTTTAAGTACTTGAAATCGATCCCATTTTCAATAGCATATTGTTTTAGTGCATCTCTGTAGATTTTAAAATTCCCAAACTTTAAGCCGACATAAAGATTTATAGGCCTACTAAAGCCAACCTTCTTATTAAAAGTTTGGTATTTAGGCCTCTTAACTTGGTATTCATCAGAAGACCCATCCAATCTTACCAACTCATCACTATCACCATCCTCTGATTAAGCATCACCATCACACTTAGCGCCATCGATAATAGGTATAACATTGGTGCCCGTAGTGGTCGGTATTGCACCCATAGTTTGCAATATCTATTTATCCACCTCGTCCTCAACCCCAACACTGAGGTGGTCAATGAAAAAGTTAGGTTGGTCGGCCTCACTATTTGGAAAGTCACACCCAGTCAAGTCCACCTCTTTATCATTAGATTCAGCACCCTCACATGCAGTGTCATCAAGTTGGTTAGCCATTCTTTCTTCTTCAATTTCACTAGGCAAAGATGGTTCTCTAACCTTGTGGTCTACATAAACCTGTAACACCATGAAGTCTTTTGCCTCAAGCTTCTCCAAAATTCGAACCACATCTCCATCATTCTTAAATAGGGCAATAGTGCTCATATCTTCATCACCAAACTTGTACCATATATCAGCATCAATATTATAACTATTTTCTTTTACAAAGGATATGATGTCAATGATTGTGATACAATCAGGGTCATGGTTCTTATTCACCTTCTTTCTCCCCCCAACACAACTTACAAATGGAGAAAATAGAAACTTCCCTCTATAGTACACCTCCAATGTTATAGTTTTCATGGTGGTTTGGCACCTAAAATAAACCAAATACAATAAAACAATTAAAACGTAGATAAATAAAATATAAAATGCACTTTTTGGGACTCATTATATCGTTTAAATAAAATAAAATAAAGCAAATAAACCTCTATGAAATAATTTTTTGGATGACATGTTACGTAAAAAGAATCATTCTATCATTTAACCTTTCTATGTGAAACTTTTAATAGTGACATGAGGCAATTTATTATATTTAAGCTTTTGGAGAATGAATTGAATAGCCACATTTTATCAAATGCAAGAGTGGAGATTCTTTTTCCTATTGCATATGGACCCATAAGTAAGATATGGATGGAAATACAAATTGAAATCATATTATGCTTAATTGGGACCACCTATAACCCCTTCCTAAAACATAGAAAAACATAAGTTCTCATGTGCATTCTAAACATCTGATCTATTTCTTCTGACTTTCTCATGTGCATCTTGTACATATATTCCAATAAACCCCATATGCATATGATATTCAGAATAAAATATACATTACACTGACTCACTCTACCACTCTGCACGCTGTCATCGTCTTTGCTCACAATGGGTGTGAATAGCACGTCATCCATCATCTTCCTTACATTGAAGTCATCTTTCTTGCACGTACGCATCGGTCTGGTCTCACCGTCTGTTAATGTTTATGGCTCAAACTTATTCTTCAAGCTCGATTTACTACTTTGTTTTGCTGAGTTTCAATAATATTTCAATCTACCCTTAGTGTGCGATACTCGGTCATCTGTTCATGTTCTCACTTATCAACATTTGAACAAGGTTGGGTTGTTGAATTTTAATATAATATATATATCCTATTTTGGATATGCATTAATCAATTATTAAAAATTATTAACATATTAACTATATTATTCTAATATATAGCCTTTAATATATGAATATTATAATTGGGCTTTTATATTGTGAGTGGCCCGTGATGGGTTGGGCCAATCACAGAGCCTGTTGAGAAGTCCCTGCTCTCATCTGATAATAAATAGACTGGCATCTCATTAATCAGTCTAACCCTAGTCAGAATACTTATCAGGCAGAGAGTAGTACCACTCTCACATAACTCAGAAAAATTCCCTCTGTTCTACTGTTCGAGATGGATAGCGCGATAATGCCAGGTACACATTCTGTTCATCTTTTCTATGTTCTGTTATTTAATATGCTGTAGTTTTTATCTACACCGATCTAGGATTAGAAATTAATCCTTTTAATTCTTTCAATGGTATCAAAGGCAGGTTGTAGTACATACTATGGCTATTAATTAACTATTTTTTTTTTCTGATTTTCGAAATTCCCTAAACCCTAATTTTAAAACAAATTTCGTTTGCCCTAATTTGTTAGGTTAATCTTAAAATTGTTTTAGGGCTTTGATTCAAAACATTTATGCAAATCATATAAGTGAAAATCAGACTATATGAACAACGTTTTAGGGAGTTTAAACAATTTTTTCTTGTTTCCATTTTCCCTCAATATTTCGATTTTGATTTCACCCAAAACCAACCAATGTTTTTCGAAATTGATTTGGGGTTTCTGTTTTATGCTATTGTTCGAATAACATAATCTGAAACGAGGGGTTTTCATCGAGGCCTTTGGGAGATCTAAGTTTTTTTACAAAAACTGTTTTTTCTCCCAATTTTCGAAAATGGCTTCTCCAAAACCGCTCTCTATTTTTCAAAATTGATTGAGGGCTTCACTTTTTCATAGGATTTCGAACAAAAGCCCTAAAGAAACACTGTTTTTCGTGGCCATTTGAGGGAGATTGAACCGGGTCGCGCGACCCAGTTACAGGTCAGCCGGGTGAAGGGGATGACCTCCCCAGCCGAAGCCCACGCGCGGGCCAAATTTTTTTAATTTTTTATGAAAAATTAAAGAATTAAATAACAGTATTTTTGGTAATTTTTTGAAAATTTTTTGGGACCCCTAAGTATTTTATTTCATTTAATCCGAGACTATTTTGCTGTTTTAACTATTGTACTCTCGGATTTTTGGACTGAAATTTTTTGTGGTAGTTCCTCACTCTATTAACAACATCTAGGTATGTTGTACTCTCCCCAGTAAGATATCCTAGTGATGGAATTAATTTCAGGCCATATGAAAATTATTCTCTTTTATTATTTTTTGATTTTTCTGTTATTTATTTACCTTTTTTTCCCTCATTAATAATTATTTATTCTATCGAATATAATTGCCTTTTGTTTTGTATGATTGTGAACTCACCTATCGTGGGCACAGTTATGCAAAATCTTCGATTTAAATGATTAAAATTTTATTTATTTTATCCTTTTTTTAATCATTATTATTAGTCTAATTTATTGCATTAATAATAATTATATCCTATCGGTATATTATTATTAATGTAATTTCTTATACAATACCATGTTAATCAATACCTCTATCAATTATTTTGAATACCCTATCGGCATTCAAAATTTAGATGATAATATGAGATCTAAAGTATTGTATTATTATATTTCTTGTTTATTTTAGTTAGGGACCCTTAGGCGGGACCAGGTAGATAAGAAATTCTCTCTAACAGGCTTGATTGGCTGTGCACATAGAAACATTTAATTCTCTTATAGCATAATGACATTATGTATATTAAATGTTTTCTTTTGTTGTTTTAATGCCAGCCTCCCTGCCTATGCAATTAACTTCTGTCAAAACACTAAATGGGACCAATTTTGAGGACTGGAAAGAATCTCTGGATTTGTATTTGACCATCACTAATATGGACTTGGCCTTGAGAGAGGAAGAGCCCCTAGCTCTTACTGCTGAGTCCACTGTTGCTGAAAGGGCTTCTCGTGAAAAATGGGAGCACTCCAACAGGGTGTGTCTCATGGTGATGAAATACACCATGGAGAAGTCTATTAGACAAAGTATTCCAGAGAGCAATAATGCTAAGGATTTTCTGAAGTCCGTTGGTGAGAAATTCACCACTTTTGATAAAGCTCATAAGGGCCAGTATCTCTCTCTGATTGAGAAGACTAAATATGATGGTGTTAGTGGAGTTCGTGAGCACATCATGAAGTTAGTCCACTATTTTAATAAATTGAAGTCTCCCAAGGTTGATCTTGGTGAGAGCTATCTAATCTGGAAAGTACTGGAGTCACTCCCTTCTCAGTTTGACATTCTGAAAACCTCCTACAATACTCAGAAAACTGAATGGACGATTGATGAAATGATTGCCATTGTCTCTCAAGAAGAGGATTCCATAAAGAAAGGGAAAGCACACAGTGTTCAGTTTGCTGCTGCTTCTTCTTCTGGTGCTAAGTCTGAGAAAAGGAAAGGTCACAAAGGAAAGTTTCAACGTGACAAGAAGAAAAGGGGAAAAGTTTCTCAACACTTAGAGCCAAAGAAGAATTTTTTCAAAGGAAACTGCAAATATTGCAAAAAGTATGGCCACAAGGTGGATGACTGTTATACTCTCAAGAGGAAACTTGAGAAGCAAGGTACACTCCTAGCTTTGGCTTGTTATGAATCAAATATGATTGATGTTGCTCCCAATACTTGGTGGTTTGACTCAGGTGCAACCATTCATGTTGTGAATTCTTTACAGGGGTTCACAAGCCTGAGGAAGCCAAGTGATGCTGAGTCCAATATCATTGTGGAAGATGGAGCTAGAGTATCGGTGGAAGAAATAGGAATTGTTACATTGCTTTTACCTTCTCGACATACTTTATTGTTAAAAGACGCTGTTTATGTACCTTCTATGAGAAGGAATTTGATTTCAATTTCAGCTTTGGATAAATATGGTTACACTTTTGAATTCAGTAATGGAAAAGTTTTTATTCGTTTTAATTCTGTTACTGTCGGTTCAAGAGTATTATGTGATGGGCTTTACATGTTGAATTTGAATGATATGTCTGTTAATTTGTTGTTGGAAATAAGCGTAATAGGACTGATGAAAGTTCTTTTATGCTGTGGCATAGACGCTTGGGGCACATTTCTAGGCCCCGGATTGAAAGACTAATTAAGGAAGGTATTCTTCATGATCTCAATTTCTCTGATTTTGACACTTGCATCGATTGCATTAAAGGCAAGCTCACTGCCAAGACTAGGAAGAAATTAGCAAATAGATGTGATGATGTGTTGCAGTTGATTCACACGGACATATGTGGACCTATTACACCCACTGCTATGGGTGGATATAGGTATTTCATTACCTTCATAGATGACTTCTCAGAATTTGGTTGGATAGATCTCCTTCAAGAAAAATCTAGTTCCTTGGATACCTTCAGATCCTTCAAGGCTGCTATTGAATTAAAGACTGGAAAGAAGATTAAATACGTGAGGTCCGACAGAGGAGGTGAGTATTATGGCAGATACAGTGAGACTGGGAGAAATCCAGGACCATTCGCCAAATTTCTCGGTGAATGTGGGATTGAAGCTCAATACATTATGCCCGGTACTCCTGAGCAGAATGGAGTTGCAGAGAGACGTAATCGGACACTCATGGATATGGTAAGATGCATGATGAGTCATACACCTTTACCAGTTTTTCTTTGGGGAGATGCCTTGAAGACAGCCGTGTACATCCTTAATCAGGTACCTAGCAAATCTGTGCGGAAAACTCCCTACGAACTGATGAGTGGGAGGAAGCCAAGTTTGAAACACTTTCATGTGTGGGGTTGTAAAGCAGAGGTTAGACCCTATAATCCTCAATTGAAGAAGCTTGATCTTAAAACTGTTAGTGGTTTCTTCATCGGCTACTGCGTGGGCTCTAGAGGTTGCAGATTCTATTGCCCTTCTCATTCTACGCGAGTCATTGAGTCTGACAGAGCGATATTCTTTGAGGATGATTTGGATAGTAGGAGTCATACACCACGACCAATCACTCTCAAGGAAGACCGAACCACAGCTCTTGCATCGTCCGTTTTACTTCCCATGAATATTGTGGTTCCAGTCGCTCATGATGATGATCAAACACTTCAAGGAGGACATGATGTAGTGGCACCACTTGTTATTGAACAGGAAACTGATGATACTGCTGAAACAGGTATAATGGCACAGCAAGATGTAGTGGCACAGCCAAATGACATTGCAGAAGCACCTTTATTGAGAAGATCTCAGAGAGTACGCAAGCCTTCTATACCAGTTGATTATGTGGTGTATCTTCAGGAGCATGAGTTTGATCTCCATACTGATGACGACCCTATCACTTTCCAGGAGGCTATCTCTAGCTCTCATGCTTCTGATTGGCTGGATGCCATGCATGATGAATTAGCTTCCATGTCTCACAATGGTGTTTGGGATCTTATAGAATTGCCAGATGGTTGCAAACCGATTGGGTGCAAATGGGTCTTTAAGACCAAGCATAGTCCAGATGGAAAAGTTGAGAGGTATAAAGCTAGACTAGTAGCGAAAGGCTATAGTCAAAAGGAAGGCATCGATTATAAGGAGACATTCTCACCAGTTTCTACGAAAGGTGCATTTCGGGTTGTTATGGCTTTAGTAGCTCACTTTGATTTAGAACTTCACCAGATGGACGTAAAGACAACCTTTCTGAATGGAGATCTAGCCGAGGATGTCTACTGGTTCAGGCTAATGGTTTCATTGAACCAGGTAAAGAGCATTTGGTTTGCAAACTTAAAAAGTCCATTTATGGACTAAAGCAGGCATCCAGGCAATGGTACTTGAAATTTGATCGTGTTGTCACTTCTTTTAGCTTCAAGGAAAATGCTTCAGATCAGTGCATTTATTTGAAGACTAGTGGGAGTAATTTTATAATTCTTGTTTTATATGTCGACGATATTCTACTTGGAAACAGTTGTGTTAACCTTTTGACTGAGACAAAATTGATGTTAAATAGCCACTTTGATATGAAAGACCTTGGTGATGCTTCAGTTGTTCTAGGCATCCAGATTTACCGTGATAGGTCACATGGCATTCTTGGATTGTCTCAGAGAGGATATATTGAAAAGATCCTCAAGCAGTTTAACATGCATTCTTGCTCCCTATGTGCTGCACCTGTTCAGAAAGGTGACAAACTATCTAAATCTCTATGTCCTCAAAATGATTCAGAGATATCTGAAATAAGAAAGGTCTTATATGCTTCCGCTGTTGGCAGTTTAATGTATGCTCAAGTTTGTACTCATCCCGATATCACTTTTGCTGTTAATGCTTTAGGGAGATACTTGAGCAACCCAGGTTTGGGTAATTGGAAAGCAGTGAAGAAGGTCATGAGATATTTGCAGGGAACCAAGGATTACATGTTGACCTACAAGAAGTCTGATCAACTTCAGGTCATTGGTTATTCTGATTTTGATTTTGCGGGTTGCCCTGACGACCGTAAGTCTACTTCTGGCTCTATTTTTATGATGGCAGAAGGAGCTATCTCTTGGAAGAGTGTTAAATAGACTCTTACAGCTACTTCTACCATGGAGGCAGAGTATGTTGCTTGCTATGAGGTTACTTCTCAAGCCATGTGGCTGAAAAACTTAATCTCTGGTTTTCACATTGTTGAAAGCATTTCTAGGCCACTTGTGATATACTGCGACAACACTGCTGCTGTTCATTTCTCTCAAAACAATAGAAGCTCTTCTCGATCAAAGCACTTTGATATCAAATATCTGTTTGTTAGAGAGAAAATTCTGGAGTTTCAGACTCGTATTGAACATCTCACTACAAAGAACATGTTGGCGGATCCACTAACTAAAGGCTTAACTGTTAAAGCTTTTCAGAATCATGTAACCCCATATGGGATTAGTTAAGTCTTTTGATGTTTTGGGTTAGTGGGAGTCTGAAATTTTACATTTACTTGATTGTTATTCTTATGAGATATGTATGAGATGACGTCACTTTTGTTATCATATCTCTTGTAGCATTTTCAGATGCTTGGACTATTCTTGGATTGCATATTTCTTTTAATTAATTATGCTTATCCATATTCATTATTCTTTATATGAAATATGGGCTTTTACTTTGTATGATTTACTTCCCTATCGGATACTATTTCTGCATCGTTAAAGCTTATGTTTCTTGACATGTGCTATAAATATAGTTGGTATTTTAGCCTTAATGATTGTTGCATTTTAATAATTAATTATTGCTATCCAAGTCGGAGAATTGTTGAATTTTAATATAATATATATATCCTATTTTGGATATGCATTAATCAATTATTAAAAATCATTAACAGAATACTTATCAGGCAGAGAGTAGTACCACTCTCACATAACTCAGAAAAATTCCCTCTATTCTACTGTTCGAGATGGATAGCGCGATAATGCCGGGTACACATTCTGTTCATCTCTTCTATGTTCTGTTATTTAATATGCTGTAGTTTGTATCTACACCGATCTAGGATTAGAAATTAATCCTTTTAATTCTTTCATGGGTCACATGAAGAGAAGGCTAATGCAAGAGAAAAAGCTGACTAGGCAATCTCATGTGGAAAAAAAAGATGAAGTGGCGAATAAATGTCCAATCAGCATTGACCGTTAGTTTGACTAACAATCAACTAACTAGAGGGGGTGAAGTGCACAAGGTGGAAAGTTGAAAAGGGTATTTTGCTGAGTTTCAAAAGTTGGAGGGGGTTTTCTACATAAGGTGAAAAGTTAAAGGGGGTAAGTGCAATTTGCCCCTTTTAATATATATATATATATATATATATATATATATATATATATATATAGTTTATTTATTAAATATCTATATATAGTTCATTGATATATAGAAAAAATAAATTTTCAAAGCATAATATTTATGCATGTTATAATTGAGACTTTATTTTTTATAACTTCTTCATGTCATAAATCTATTATATAACTTAAATAATGATATTTTTTAGGATTTTTTTTTCTAATTTGAGTAGTTAAATATCTATTTCCTCCTTCCTTTTTTTTAAACTTTTTTTTTAAAAAAAAAATTAACCCGCCAACTCGACTCAAACCAACCCATTTATCATTAGGTTTGTTTTGGTTCAGGTTAAGTGACAGAAATCATCCAACCTGACCCAACTCAACACTTTTAATCAGTTTGGTTCTAATTTTTTCCTTGACCCGAACCAACCCAACCCGTACACACCCCTAATCAGATTGATTAGATGAGATTTCTTCTAATGCAATTAGATTGAATCGGTTGGTCAAAGTGACCAAAACAATCCAATCCAAACCAATAAACACCCATAACCTAGTTCCATCCTATTCCTTTCTCAACATTTTTCTAGATTTTGCACATGCTATTATTCCAAGTAATGGATACTACATATTCTCCTCAAGTTTGGGTAAAATGTGCTACCCACAACCATATTTATTTTTAGCACCCTAGCACAAAACTCTCTCTCTCTTTCCAGCTTCCCTTTCTCTATCTTCTTCTTCTTCTCCTGTTCTTCTCTCCCTCTCCCTCTCTCTCTCTCTCTCTCTCTCTCTCTCTCTCTCTCTTTCTCTCTTTCCCTCCCTCACCCAATAAGTCCCCAGCCTAATTTCATAAGATTATTGTTTTTAAACATATAAAATATGTTTTTTTTGTTTTCTATTTAAAAATACAATTTTGAAAACATTTTTTAAAACAATTTATCAATTAAGCTTTTTTTAATTTTTAAAAAATAAGAAACAAATAGGCCTAAATCTCCTATGTAATTGGAGATTAAAAAATCCTATATCAAAGATATTTTTCTCCAATAATAATATAATTTACATTGAGAAGTACATATTTTAGCTATAGTTTTCACCACAAAGTTAGTTTCTTAAGACAATTTTTTTTAATAACTAATAGTTATCAAGATTTTCAATAAGATCACTACTTTCAACCTTTTTTTTTAAAGAAACCAACATACATTGAATTTTAAAAATTCCCGTATTATTTATTATTGTTGTAAGCCATGCTAATATTTCAATGGTGGAATCAATCAAAGACCCAGCATATGACCTATAGTCAACCTCACGTTAATATTAGCTAGGTTTTCCTCTTTACCAATCGAAAACTTGAGGGCCATTATTATCTATATATCCCCTCCCCTCAATCTCATCTTCCATCCTTACAAGAACAAAGCAAATTAAATTACCCCATATCATCTAAATTCCTGAGAGAGAGAAAGAAGACTCCAGTTAAATCATTGACATATGGCTTCAAAGAAAACCATAGCCGCCTTTATGATCTGCTTGGCACTAATTACTATGGGGATTGTTGTAGAGAGTGAGGCAATATCTAAGTGTGTAAATCAATGCATGCCTGTGTGCATGAATGAGGAAGATGCCACCATCCCTGAATATGAGTCGGCTTGTGAAATATACTGCACACAGATTTCTAGGAATTCTCAGTTTCATAGATAGTTAATTAGTCATCAACTCTGGATTTTGATTTGCCTTGGAATCTTAGGTTATTCTAGTTTATGGACAATTGTTTTAGCTAAAATGCAAACAACTGCTCCACAATTTAAGGAGTGTTGCAATTTTTCTCTTTACTTTTAGAAGTTGGCAATAAAACTTGACTTTCAATTTTATGTAACATAACCTCTTTAATGACCTTTTCTTCTAAAATATTGATGACTCTTGTCCATATAATCTTGAAAAGGCTAAATTAGTTAAAACAATTACATTCGATATGTAATCTCAAGTGACAAAATAATATGTTTTATTATTTTCTCTTTCATTTCTACCATAGAAAAGTACTTATATGGATCAAGTAACCACTTAAGAATAGGGGTGGCAAGTGGATGGATTAGGTTGGATTTGAGTTGGGTAAAAAATGAGTGGGTCAATATATAGATCAAGTAACCATTTATGATCTATTTAAAATTCCTTTATGATTTATGGGTTGACCCATGATCCATTTTTTAGGAACAAACCCAATCTAACCATTAGCACATATCATTTTTTTCTTAATAAAAAGTTAGTTTAATTTATTTTAATTTTATTTAATGATATTTCTTTGTACAAATAACACATCAAATATTAACAAATTTTATTTTTTAAAAAAGAGAAAATTTAAATAAATTTGAAAAATTTTCAAGTTTTCAAATGTCTTTGTCATTCAATATATTTCAAAATATATAAATATATTCTAGTTATTATATATAATTTAAAAATTTATATACAACTAACAAAGATAATTTATATATCTTGAGTTATACATAAAGTTATTATGCACTGATTTATATATCTTGTGTTATACATAAATCTCCAATTAAGTGATCACTTTTTCACTGTATATATAGTCGGTCTAAATTCAAATATTGAGATGCTTTTGGTTCATTTACTAATAGAGCAAGATTGTGAATGAGAAAACAGAGCAGTTGTAATTGTAGAATTGAATAACAAAAGCCCCAGATTCCCAAAATCAATGCAGAATTTGAATACAAATTCATAAAAAAAAAATGAAGAAAACACTCGCCATTGATATCTAAATCAAACCCAAAAGACCCATAAAGTAAACTCATAGTTTTCAGATTGTGATTCAATAAGGAAATTAAGAAATGAGAGAATAATTAGTAAGAAGAAGAAGTATAAACTAAAAAAAAACACATAACCCTTTAATTGAACATAGTCTAGAACAATGAAGAACACTCTTATCATTAACATTCCAATCAAATCCAAAAGACTCACAATAATGAGAATCATCATGAGGAAGTCAAGTACAGATACAAAAAAATCCCATAACCATTAATTGAACATCGTTTGGAACAAAACAATGAAGTAGCCATTAATTACATTCAAATCAAAGATGAAATTGATTCACAAACAGGTAATTAGTCACACAAGGAGGAGAAATATGAATTTGTAATGGAACGAGCACATAGAAAGTGACGATTAAAGACAACGAAACAAAACATGTTGAAAATATATTATAATCAAATAATCATTATTATTATTATTATTAACCTTGGAAAATAGATCAGGGATAATGGATTAAAGATGAGGGAACATCAGACTCTTATTCAACCTTTGATCTCGCTCTATCATGAGGCTCTTTCTTCTGTCCATCCCATTTGTCTACTATGTTTTCTAGAGGTTTTCCTAATATTAGCCATGGCGACTACAACAAGATCATCAGAAGAAAGTGGAACTTGAAAAATTGGAGGGAATGGCTTAATAGGATCATCAAGTAAACTCCCATCCCACATAACAGCCTCTTCACGGTGTGGCACATGTAACAACTACTCCCACTGATCACATTAAATCATTGTATAATAGTGTCAACCATTTGGATGTCGGAGAAAGAAAAGTACAGGATGCTAGTAATATGCTTCATTAAAAATCCCCTTAGTGCAGTGACGTTGGCGAATTATTATGAGATGATGTTTAATTTAATATCTACCACATGTCACACATCTAACGGCTAAATAGAAAGGACAACTAGGATTTTTTTACATTAGAGGGACATAGTTTGCCTCACATTAGAGAATCTATATGTGTAAAAAACACTTATTATACACAAACTACCAGAAAGAAAGGAAGGTAAAACAAATGAAAATAAAAAAGCAACTAATAGAAAATTGTAACTAACAAAATTTCTAACTGTCAACTTGCATTCAAACACTCCTCCTCAAGTTGACATAGAGAATAGAGACAAAAAAAAAACCTTCAACCCTAGCTTAGACATCAAGTAGATGTGATGTTGACTTCCTAAGGCCCTTCTGAAGAAATCAACAAATAGTTCCTAAGAGAGAATGTCCTATGTAGAAACTAGACCTTCTTGAATATTTTCCTTGACAAAGTAGCAATTGACTTCACTGTATTTAGTTCTTTCATAATAATTAGGATTAGCTGCAATATGGAGAGTAGCACTACTATCACAAAAAAGTTGGATTGGCTTGTTATGTCAGACCCCAAGTTCCTTCAATAATCCTAAAATTCACACCAGTTCGCATACTATATGCGTAATACTATGATACTCAGCTTCAGTTGAAGACCTTGACATCGTATGTTGCTTCTTTGGTTTCCAAAAGATAAGAGATCCTCCCAACATAACACAGAAAGTTATGATTTCCATATTACTAGAAGCAGGGAACATAATTCCTAAACTAGGTTGATTCTTAACATACCTGACCACCCTTAGTGCTGCATCCCAATATGACTTTTTTGGTTGCTAAAGCTCTGTACTGCGAAGGTGATATCTAGTCGAGTGATGGCTCAGTAAAGTAACTTCTCAATCAACCTCCTAAACGTTGTCATGCCCTCATGGGACATATCTTCTTTATTTATCATACAATGCTCATTATATAGATAAGAAGTTAAATTCACATTTTGCTCAAAGAGGGGTACATGCCAGCTTTGACCCAAATAAATCAACTTCTGATGTAAGGTTTAGGGCATGCTTCTATTGCTAAGAACAATTCCCTTATGTGATCTAGCTATTTCAATTCCAAGGAAGTACCTCAAGTTTCTAAGATCTCTCATTTTAAAGCAACATTGTAGAATTGTCTTCAACTCCTTAATCAACCTCTCACTATTACCTGTAATGAGAATGGCATCGACATACAACAAAACTGTAACTTCCTCTTTTCGTTAGACCTTTTAAAACATGGAGTAGACATATTTGTTTAGCTGATATCCACCAGAGACAAGAGCTTCTGTTAGCCTTATATTTTATTGATGTGAGGCTAGTTTTAGACCACAAAGGGCCTTATACAAGTGACATACTCTTATCTTCCCCTGTATGCAAGACCCATGTAATACACCAAGTATTATGTAAGTAATCAAGAGAGTTTATTTTTGTAGGCGTGAAAATGTTATGCAAGCAAATGAGGATTTAAGAGGAAGCTTGAGTGGCGAGAAGAGGACTAAGGTGAAAAAGGACGAAAGATGCCAAGTAATCCCATGTGATTGGGACAAGTAAGGATCCTTGAGGAAGAAAAAAGCTTGGTGAGGTTTGATAACATGCTTTTTCCATTTATTTTAGTCCCTATTTTAGTCCTTTTTGCCTCTTTAATTTTGTCAATTCTCTAATTTTATTATGTTTTGGAATTTATTTAGTATAAACTATTTATGGATTGAATGTGTCTCAATTATATATTTTTAGAACTTAAATGTAAAATGCTCAATTTAATTCTTACAAATTTTAATTTTGGAGAGAAAAGTGTTGACATGGACAAAGATGCTGATTTGGATGCTAATGTGGCACTTTTTGGGTGATGCAGATGCTGACTAGGATATGCTGGATGTGGGGCCCACTTGAACTCTTATTCAATGTCATGTAGTCAGAATTTTTGGGCAGAAATATTAATTTTCGTAGGTCAAAAAAAGCATGGCTGAAATATTAATTTTGCCATGATATTCTACTGCTGTTCTGCTGCTGTTTGTCACTTTCTGCTGCAGAAATATTAATTTTTCTGCTGCTGCCATACTTTTCTGCTGCTGCAGAAATATTAATTTTGCTGCTGTTTTGCTGTCAAAGTGCTGCCATATCATGGAAGAGGCATCCAAGGAGGCATCTAGGGCAGAATATCCCTTTAGGCATGTGTTAGATCAGTTTTATATTTGCAAAAATCGAAATTTATTAAGCAAGCTAAGTCATTTTTCAGATGTGAAGTCCTAGCACCATTTTTCTGCCTTCCTTGGGCAGCAGTGGCTGGGAGCAACATAGAGGCAACTCTCTAGCTTGGTTTGAGGGAAAGGAAGCCTTCCCACTTGGGAATGGCTCTCCTTCTCCCATTTTCTTTCCTTTTCTTCCATTTTCCTTCATAGTTTGTTAGTTTTCTGTTGTATTTTCTATTTTCTGTCATGTTTTTCCTTCTCTTCCATGTAATTTTCTAAGTTTAAGGATTGATGTAGCTTGGTTCTATGATGTTTTATTGCTGAACAATTTTGATTTTAATGCACTTTCGTTTAATGGAATGGATTTTACCGATTATTCTTCCTCTTGAATGTTTGATGAACCTTCAATGAGTTTGGGATTTTGATGTCTATGCTAGAGTTAGCTAGATATTGAGCTTGACCTTGTAATTTCCACCATAAATTAGATTATCTAGATATAGATAGTTTTATTTATGTGACTTGAATAATTTTCTTGAGCTTCATAGTTTAATTGAATGGTTGATCTAAGAATTTTAGATTGAAGATTACATAATAGAATTAGCCAAGAATATTCAAAGGAAATGATGATGATGTACAATTCCATGGAATTTGTGACCAATTACGCATCTTTTGTCTGTTTTATTTTCTGTTTAGTTATTTAAATTTCAGTTATTTATATTGCGTTGTTTCAATCATCACCCCCCTTTTTTGTGTAATTTCTGAAATTTCCTTCATAAGTCTTAATAGCATTTCACTTAGCCTAATTGAATTTTATTTGATACCTCAATCTCTGTGGGACGATACTCTACTTATCACTTTATTACTTGTTGCGACCCAGTATACTTGCTGGAATATTTTATGTGCTATAAATTATACACACCAAGTTTTTGGCGCCGTTGCCGGGGATTGATGGTTGTCAAATTGATTTTTCTTTTAAGCCAAAGTGATGTTATTTTAGACATTGTCTTTTCTTGTTTTAGTTTTTTCAATTTCAAGTGTCTTTATTAGTTTGATTTCTTCTTGTTACCTTGCTTATTTGATATATCTCTCATGTTATTTCTCTTTGTTGCATGTGAGGTACTTGATCATTTTCCTTGACGAAGGAAATAAAAAAAAATCAAAGAGAAAGTAAGGAAAACAAAGAAGAAGCGACGCTAAGCATAGACACCAAATAAAGTCTAGCTAAGGACTTTAAACCAAGCGCTCTTGGGAGGCAACCCAAGTTTTTCTAACCTTTCTCTTTTTAATTTTGTTGTAGTATTTCTTTCGTAATTTTAATTTTGTTTTAGTCTTTTTCTGTTGCCCATTTTTTTTTTCTGTTTTCTCTGTTTTGGCAGAAATTTTGTCATCTTGCATGAATATTCTGTACTGTTTGGCTATGGTTTTTGGCACTTTCTTTACATCTTTTTAAACCTTTATATGTCTTCTAGTTGTAGAATTTTATTTGGAGTGATTCGCATCCATTTTGGGGTCATTCTATGTCGGTAAAGCTGTGTCGCCAGAAATTCTGCACTGCAGAATTTTGCTGCTCTGTTTTGTCCGAATTTGATGCTCACTTTTTAAATTTTTGATGGAGTGTTGGTGTGGAATTATGCATGATGAAATAGCTAAAGTGTAGATTGACTTAGCATGAAGAGAATTTAGTCTTATTTCTCTAAGGAATTCAAGTTAAATGGCAATGGCGTTGACTTTAATGAATTTGTAGTAATAGTCTTTTAGCTGTGAGGATTTGAGCCTAAGTGAAAAATGCTATTCTTCTTGTTGTGTGTTCTCTATCATGGATTGTCACTCTAGAACTTATCTTGAATCTTTGATTGAGGCTACATATCTTGTACATACTTGGAAATGATTTAGGCATTTCTTTCTTGTAACCACTTTTAGCCAAATAGCCATCCATTATCATTGTTTCCATTGTATGCCATTTTGTGCCTTATCCATTTTCTTTCTTGTGTTCTTCCACCACTTTTTCTGCCTACAACAATATTTTTTTTTCTTTCTTCCAACTTAAGATGTGAGGAGTATTTTAAATTCTTTTAAGGGATCGATGTGCTGAAAAATCTTGTGAACTTTGGGGTGTTTTGAACTATATTTCTTCTACTTCCTCTCAAGCAAAAGAAAAAGACTGGCCAGTCAAGAAGAAAAAGAAAAAAAAAGAGAAAGAAAGAAAGAAAGAATAAAAAAAAATTTTGAAAAAAAAAGAGAGAAAATAATGAAAAAGAGGAACAGATAGAACATTGAGACCCAAATTTATTTATACTCAATCTCTTATATTTCACTTGTAAATACTCTTCATTTTCTTGAGTTGTTGCCATATTTTGTTTCATTGTTCAATCTTTCCCTTTTTGTTTCCCACTATTTTTCCTACCTACATTACAACCTTGTAAAGTCCTTTTAATTCAAGTATGTATTGGATTCAAGTAGTGGAGATTTAGATTCTTGATAAGCTTATGGTAGTAAATTTGTGATAGGATGATTTTGAGTGATTCCATCTTAAACACTTGAGAGAGTAGATGATAAACACCTTGCCCTATGAGGAGATTGTTACTTAAATTCATTCTTATCAAAATAATTGCCATGAAGCTTGCAATTTTTTTTAAGAAAATAAAGATTAATTTTTCCTAGCGTTAAATCCTTCCAAATTTTAATTATTTCATTATTGTATATTTTCTACACTTTGCTTGTTGTGTTCTTTGGTTGTCTCTGTTGTATTTAATTGATTTTGCCCAGGAGTGCAAAAGGCCTAGTGTGGGGGATTTGATAACATGCTTTTTCCATTTATTTTAGTCCCTATTTTAGTCCTTTTTGCCTCTTTAATTTTGTCAATTCTCTAATTTTATTATGTTTTGGAATTTATTGAGTATAAACTATTTATGGATTGAATGTGTCTCAATTATATATTTTTAGAACTTGAATTGTAAAATGCTCAATTTAATTCCTACAAATTTTAATTTTGGAGAGAAAAGTGTTGACATGGACAAAGATGCTGATTTGGATGCTAATGTGGCACTTTTTGGGTGATGCAGATGCTGACTAGGATATGCTGGATGTGGGGCCCACTTGAACTCTTATTCAATGTCATGTAGTCAGAATTTTTGGGCAGAAATATTAATTTTCGTAGGTCAAAAAAAGCATGGCTGAAATATTAATTTTGCCATGATATTCTGCTGCTGTTCTGCTGCTTTTTGTCACTTTCTGCTGCAGAAATATTAATTTTTCTGCTGCTGCCATACTTTTCTGCTGCTGCAGAAATATTAATTTTGCTGCTGTTTTGCTGTCAAAGTGCTGCCATATCATGGAAGAGGAATCCAAGGAGGCATCTAGGGCAGAATATCCCTTTAGGCATGTGTTAGATCAGTTTTATATTTGCAAAAATCGAAATTTATTAAGCAAGCTAAGTCATTTTTCAGATGTGAAGTCCTAGCACCATTTTTCTGCCTTCCTTGGGCAGCAGTGGCTGGGAGCAACATAGAGGCAACTCTCTAGCTTAGTTTGAGGGAAAGGAAGCCTTCCCACTTGGGAATGGCTCTCCTTCTCCCATTTTCTTTCCTTTTCTTCCATTTTCCTTCATAGTTTGTTAGTTTTCTGTTGTATTTTCTATTTTCTGTCATGTTTTTCCTTCTCTTCCATGTAATTTTCTAAGTTTAAGGATTGATGTAGCTTGGTTCTATGATGTTTTATTGCTGAACAATTTTGATTTTAATGCACTTTCGTTTAATGGAATGGATTTTACCGATTATTCTTCCTCTTGAATGTTTGATGAACCTTCAATGAGTTTGGGATTTTGATGTCTATGCTAGAGTTAGCTAGATATTGAGCTTGACCTTGTAATTTCCACCATAAATTAGATTATCTAGATATAGATAGTTTTATTTATGTGGCTTGAATAATTTTCTTGAGCTTCATAGTTTAATTGAATGGTTGATCTAAGATTTTAGTCAATTATTTTGGTTAAGTTAGATTGTAATTTTAAAGTTTTTGGATTCAATCATATTTTAGAAAATTGGCCAACATTGAATGGATTGTAATTTAATTGAATTGTTCTTCAATGATTCAAAAATTAATTTGTCTATGAATTAATCGGATTGGACCAACGAAATCAATCTCATTTTCTTGTGTAGTCGGTCATTTGATGAAATGGAAATTGTACTTTAATTCATTTGGACCAATGAGTATTTTCTCGGCCAAAGTTCTATTTTATTTATTGTCCTATGAAGCTTGTTATTTACACATGCATGCGATTGCTACGTATTTGTAATGAGTAGGACAAGAGATAACATGTCATATGCGATTGCGGGGCATTGATGTGATTAGGACTTGATCGGATTATATTAAGTTATAGATTAGTGAAGATCTTCCTAACTATAATTTTAATATAATTCAGTCTTAGAAGACTTTCTAAGAATTTTAGATTGAAGATTACATAATAGAATTAGCCAAGAATATTCAAAGGAAAGGATGATGATGTACAATTCCATGGAATTTGTGACCAATTACGCATCTTTTGTCTGTTTTATTTTCTGTTTAGTTATTTAAATTTCAGTTATTTATATTGCGTTGTTTCAATCATCACCCCCCTTTTTTGTGTAATTTATGAAATTTCCTTCATAAGTCTTAATAGCATTTCACTTAGCCTAATTGAATTTTATTTGATACCTCAATCTCTGTGGGACGATACTCTACTTATCACTTTATTACTTGTTGCGACCCAGTATACTTGCTGGAATATTTTATGTGCTATAAATTATACGCACCAAGGTTAAATTATGAAGTCAGTGCCATGAGGATAGTGGAAGTGGAGCTATCACAACGTATGAGACATAGAGAGGAACCAAAGTGAATGAAATAGAAGATTTTTATATTTTGACAAAATATGTTGTGAAATGGGAATTTTGTTGTATATGTGTTGTGTTTTACTGAGGTAAGGTTTGGTGCCCCTATTAATTATTTTAAAAGATGTCTCAAATTTCCTTTTAAGTCCAAATAGAGTTTGCTTTGTTTAGAGGGGCTAACCTGAAAAGAAAGTGGGCCCCACCCTCATTAAAACAAACATACACATATACACATCAGAATTTTTACACTCCTTCATACCTCCCCTAATATTTTGTCCATCCCTCTCATGCTCTCTCCTTGTCCCTTATGCTTCTTTCTTCTTCATGGTACAAGAGAGTATTTAGGGAAAGCTCCATCATCAACTCTGGCAAGTACCCCTACCGACGGCCATTTCCCTTACCAAAAACTCCATGCTTCAAGGTAAGTTAGGATTTCTTCCTCATTCTTGTTAATTTTTAGGTTCCATAAACCCTAAGTTGGAAATTGGTTGGAAACATGAAATTGATGAGTGAGATTTGTTCTATAACCCTTGGGTCTTTTTGAACTTGATTTATGGTTAAAACATTGAGTAATGCATGATTTTGAGCTTATTCAAGTTTTAGTTAAAAATTTGGGATTTTTGAATTCATAAGATGAAATGGACTGAATCATAAGTGTTTTAAGTGACATTTTTTTTTATGGAATAACATGTCTTGGAATGACCCATGAGCTTTGGAAGGATGTTGGGGAGCTTAGAAGTGGATTTGGAGTCAAAAGGGACCATTTTTTACATGACAGCAAAGTTTGATGTTGTCCACCATTGCTCAACGCTGACGCTGTTGTCTGTAGTGGTGGAGTCCAGTTATAGTGCAAGCTTGACTGTTGCAGTAGTGGCTAAGGCTGTTGCAGTGGCCAAAGATAGTAAGGTTACAATGTTCTGAAGTTGTAGCGCTGTAGTGGCAGAACAGAGTTTTTCCCCTTTTAAGTTATTTTTTTGTCCTTTTTTCATGAATGAATGTTTAAGGATTAGATTTGAGACACCTTGAGTGGTTAGTTCTTGCAATATGCATGATGAATTGATGGATTTAGCTTGGAATCCTAGGTAAGTACTTAACTCTACTTAAGTAAACATAAGATATCATTGTGTTGTGGTTCATTTAAATGAGTTATGTATAATTGATAATGCTCCATATTAAAAGGGAAATCGCTCAATGAGATGAGTCAATGGCATCTATGATGTGCATAGAAGAGTTTTATGAAATAATTCATGTGACTACACAATGATCCTTTAAAAGGATGTATACTGAGTAAGATGACACATGAGAATGTGAGGTCTAGTAAAAGAGGGAGTAAATCCCTTCTTAGCCAATCAAGCTAGCATTGTATGAGAGTAGCAATTTAACATGAAACATATGCATGCATCCTAACTAGAATTGTATATATATATATATATATATATATATATATATGTTGCAAAACCTTAGGAGAAGGGTTAGATATATATGTTGGGAATAGCATGATGTTAACAACATAAGCATGTGTTGAGTAGAAGCAAAATGCTAGGGTACATAGGTAATTAGGGCAAACTAGGAGTGATGTTGCTCAAGACTTGTGAACTAAAGAATGATTCCCACATGTAAGTATCACAACATGGAAGGTATGTTGTTCTAGACTAATGCCTAGATGGAGGATTTCATTCCCAAGTTTGGAAATATAGAAACACATTGTTGAGGTTTAGAAACCCACTTAGTCATGACCTAGACAAGGAGAGTGGGTGGCTCATGCGTAAATAGTATGAATTGTTAGACGTATATGTAAGATAGAGCTTGTGCTACTTGTGGACCTTGATACTTGCATAGAGGGCTTAAGACCGAGTGACCCTAGAGTAAGGGTGTGGCCAAAAGTTCAAGCTAGCAAAGTGTATAAGACCAAGAGAACCCAGAGCAAGGGTGTGGTCAAGAGCTAGAGCTAGAGCTAGTAAAAGCGTAAGGCCAAATGACCTAAGAGTAAAGGCACAGTCTAGAGCCATTATTGCAAGAACATTAGGCTGTAAGTCCCGAGACCCTGAGTGTAGCCTAAAGATGATGAATACATGAGCTTGAGACCATAAAACCAACATGGTCTAGTTTAGGATAATTGATTTACCAAGTATACATGAATACTTATTATTTATTTAATGACTGATACATTATGCTTGTATGGGGATGTATCCCATGTCCATGATTGTAAGCTTATAAGGTTCGGTGGTCTCAATAGCTCAATCCTCGATGACCATGGAGACCAATGATGCTTAGTCATCCATAGAGACCTACAAGGTTTGATGTGTTTGAAGGTTAAGGGATCACCATCTATAGAGGCCTTGATGGTTATAGGACTTAAGGTGGCTAGTTGAGTCATAGAGGCCAGAAGGCTCAGTGAATCCTAGCCACTATAAAGACTCTTCGATCCATAAAGACCTAAGAGGTTTGATGGATCCTAAAAGTCTTAAGTCTGATGACGTATAGAGGCCACGAGGCTCGGTGTATCTCGGAGACCCAAATTTTGAGGTTTGTTGAATCTATGCCACTTTGGGGGTAAGGATTCATAAAGACCTAGATGTATGCATGAGTAGACATTATATTGAATGCATGTATAGTATGCATAGATGAATGCTATAATTTACTATTATTATCGTGTAAGGATTTATTTATCCTAATTCTCAAATCTATCTTGGACATGAATATGTATGCAATTATGTATACTATGTGATATGAGAATAATGATATCACTTAGCTAAGCAAGTCCAAGACCACTAGTAACCTAAGTGGGATAGGGTCAGATACTATAGTATGAGTACGAAGAAGGGACCCATAGGTATAGTGGTTGACCCATAGTGCATTGGGTAGGAAGTTAGTGGAAATATATAGTTAAGAAACCCCAGCTAGAGTATTTAAGCCTACATGAGATAATCTTTTAGCATATGTTATACCTTGCAATGCTCATATGTGCATGTTGTTATCGGTATTAATCACCATGTATAAGAATATATATGTGTGTATGTGTGTGTATGTGTGTGTCTGATTCTAGTATTATCTGTCAACTGAGTTTTATACTCACCTCATAATTAATGTTTTTGTTGTAGCTTAGAAGAGGAGTAATCGCAAGAGGAATAGTGGAGGTTTAGTTACCCTCGTTCTCCTTAGTAAGTTCTTAGCCTTTCCAAAATAGTATGTTAGTATACTTTGTAGTTACATAGGTCACCTAGTTTCTAATGTTTATGTTTGCACATAACATGTTTGGTAGTTAAGAATTAGAGATGCTAGTATATATAGCATAGTAGGCTTACGACCTAGGGTGGACATATCCCTAGTACCATGCCGGTCACATGCCTTAATTTTGGGGTGTGACAACCCAAGAGAAAGCTTCATGTAAACATATAAAGAACCTAGGGTTTTGGACCATAAAAATCATTAAGAACATCTTCCTAATGATGAAAATAAAGAAAAACCTTGATACAACAGAAATAACAAAGAGAATCATCTTTGTTTTCCATGAATATTCCATAAAAGGGTTAGGAAACCACTTACTTAGTTGGAGACACCTTCAAAGCCTTCAAATGCAGTCACTAGCCACGTCAAATCCAAGAGAGAACTGCACCTTCCAAGAATCGAATTGATTTTCCTACAACACGTCCAAATGCTCACTAGTCACCACCACGAACCAAATGATCAATGGAACTTGATTGGAAGTGAATTCTAATAGGTGGAACAACCCTAAGGACCTCCAAAACACATCCAAGATGGTAGAGGAGGAGGTGGTTGACGTTGGCCAAGGAAGAAGAGGTGGAAAATCTCACAAGAACACCACTTCCTTGTAAGTATTATACTTAAACAGGTTCGAAAGACTTACAGAAGCAATATATGTGTCTTGTCTCTAGTTTATCCACACCAAGGCAAGGCCAAAAAGAGAGAGGAGAGAGATCCTTAAAGACACCGAAAAACACATTAGAGAAAGAAAAAGATTGGCGTGAAAGTGAGTTAGTGAGGAGAGATTATGGTGTTAGTCTCCTTTCCTCACTAGTCCTTATATAGAGGTGCCTAACCCATCTAATGAGTTTGGTGGTAGGTGGTACCTAGCCTTATCTACCATTGGCCCTCTATATACTCCTAATGGTCTCCTTATAGTATGTGACCCCTTAGGTTCAACTTATGTTAGTAGTAGGTTGTAACTACTATAAAACCAGAACTTCCTTTTGATTTAATTTAATTAAAACTCCTAATTCTCAAATCACTTGATTCATAAGCCTAGAGATCATGAGTGACATCTAGCAATATATCATGACCCCTAACATAAGGTGGATTTGTTCGTAACTCCCTAGAACCTAGTCAGATGTAATTATAGCTCATCCTTCCATTATGCGATGCTACTACATGGACCTAGTTAAGCATGGATTCATGTCAAACCTTAGGTCCATGACATACATGTTTTCTAGGAATAAGACTATCCAATAAGGAAACTAGAAATCCCTTCTTCTGTGCTCTTCTTCATGTTGTGGCCACAAACTTGTCTAGTCTTGTCCATACCATTTAGAGCATCTCACTTATTCACTGAGAGTAATAGATTCCTAAAAATGCACTTACATGTCTTCATGTATAGAACACCATACCAATGTCTTGCCTTATTCTAGGACTTGGTATACCCACAACCTACTAGAGTCAAAGCATGATGCTAATATACATAAGGTATCAATGGTCATTTCAAGTCAAAGGAGGTCATACAACATCTAACCAAGACCGACTGTTGACAAATTAGTGAAGAACTCCATTAGTCAATCTTGTATAGGTCGGTTCAGTCAACTCATACTTGCTATGAGCACCCACTTACTACCCTTAGTGTAAACTACACTAATGTCATAGGAATATGCCATTCTCATATATATGAGATGGTGTAGCCATGTGCTAACCTCAAATAGATCAAAGTTGTCCTAGTTCTAATTGGTCCTTGGTTAGAAACCATTTCTATTGTGTATGTGTACTTAAGGAAAACTGGAGGTTTCTAAACTTGGGAAGTGAAATATCTATGCTTATAGTTGATGTGCATGTGCTTATTTGCCTATATGGTGTATTCGATACTAGCATTTGCATAAGTGCATACCCTGTATGTATGGTAGTGTTGACTTGGGTGTACCATGCTTGATGGATACTACTATGTGATTTGAGTCCGAGTTGAAGACCAATATGAATGAAAATGTATATGTTGAGCAATGTTAAAATTGTGTGAATAATGTTTGCATGTTGGTACATGATGTCTATTTTAGTGGCATTAACTTGAATAAGTTGGGTGAGGGACTTAAGTGAAAATATCTAGAAAATCGAATAATTTTGTAAAAATATGGTAGTGAGCTATTGGGTATGTGATTGATGTGTTTATTGGTAAAATCTAACCAAGTGTGAGGTATGTTGGAAAATAAAAACTTTGTTTTAAGGGAATTTCCTTTTTTGCCCATGATCTTATGTCTCATGTAGAAGGGGATGAAGGGCAAATTGGTAACATGGGTTAATAAAACCCCACACTTATAGAAATCAATATTTTCTTTAACCACCAACACACACATGCACGTCCATTAATTGTCTCACGCCTCCTTGTTCACTCTCAAGCCCTAATCACCAAAACCTCTACAATCTTTGTTTTCCCTTTAATCTCTGGCATACCTTTGGTCACTGGTGGTCCACCACTGCATTGGGAAGCTCATGGTTTGAGGTAAGGGCAGGATTTTCAAAACCTCTAATTTTTGCACATGTGCCTTAACCTGCAAAATTGAGAAATTTTAGTGATTTGGTGTATTTTATGGTTCAAAATTTGTCTTTCTTCTAAGTGATTAAAACAAGTGAAAAACGTGACTTTGATGAAGAAATATGAGCTAGTGAGGAGGAACTTGAAAACATGTTGTGCTTGGGGGAAATGGTTTTGAATCTTGAGTCATTGTGTAGTTAGACCTTTTGAATGATTTTTACTTGTTAAGAACCTGTATTTAATGATCCAACGTTTGAGGAAAAGGCTTGATTTGAAATGGAATTGAAAGGGGAAAGTTCAGAAGCAATAGATGAAAGAGAATGGTATGGTTCGTGGCCTTTTGCTACATGCCAATATTGAGCACCACAAAGTGGGCGCTCAACGCCAACATGGCAAAAAGCCAACATTGATTACTAGATGGCTGATGCTCCACGCCAGCGTGACAGAATAACATTTTTTCCCTTAGTTTTTTTTTTAACATTTTTTCACCTTCTTTTCATGATAGAGTCAATAGGAATAACTTCCCAATCATCTTGCATCATTCAATCCTTGATCAAGATGAAAGAAAGTGGTAATTTTAGCTCAGAGAAAGGTAAGTAGCTAACCCTACCTAAGTTGTTGTGAAACTATTGTTGTAATGCATTGAATGCATAATGCATGAGTTTAGGGAGGCTTCAAAAAAAAGATGAAGGGAATCTCTTCCTAGGAATGTCATGTATGAATTAAGGGAAATGTGTTTGTGAAAATGGTTAGTAAGTTAAAATGTTGAGTGTGTGTTTGTATGATCTAAGTCCACATAGTGGATACATGCCGAGAGTATATCCAACTTAAGGGCAGTTAATAGAAGGCTTGGGGTAGTTGAATGCTCGAATACCATGTACGTGTATGAATTGTCAGGGTGGCTAGAAGTGTATGTATAGTCCTAAAGGGAGGTTAGACATAATGAGAGTAATGTGTGGCAATAGATTGATTAGAAAAGAAATTACATATGGGTAATGTTATAATAACCTGCATGAGTACTTGTTGCTTAGGAGGGTGAATAAACTCTACACATTTAGATGATTGCTAGTGTCAAGGATAATTTGAGACTTAGTGCTGTGAAATGAAAACTTGTATGCACAAATAAAATGGGTATTTTGTTGCTAAAAAATGAGAACCCGATAATTTATAATCATACATAGTATGTGTGCATTGAGCTACCTAAAAGCATAAGTTTGAATTATTGAAATGCACATATATATATATTGGGTAACAGAGAAACTATGTTGTAAGGAAATAGGGAAAAGGAAACGAGTATCTTTTTTGCATTGGATGATTGAACCATAGGATTGTATTGATTGTATTGAAAGGTACGTTTTCATAACTTAGATGCTAATGTGAAACACTTATATGATATTGATGGGATGATGTAATTGTGGTTGATGAACTTGTGGGAATGTAGACTCATGTTTCATAAAGATATTGATGGATTATCCCATGGGAACATAGACCCATGTGGAATGAGAATCCTAATTGACTGACCCATGGGAACGTAGACCCATGTAAGATGAAAATCTTGATTGGTTAAGTTTTGGATAAGCTTGTTTGATTATGACTTGGATTGTGATTGTTATGAACATTGTGCATGGTATAAAATTTCCTGATAAGGTATGGATACCAGAAATGCCAGTGTGGTGTATGTTTGAGAGAAGGCATTATGACCCATGGGGTCTATAGATATGGAAATAGGGTGATGAGTACTTGATTTGACTATTCTATTGTGGCCCATATGGCCATGTGTATATTTATATAGTCATATATATTTATGTATATGTTCTTAGATGGGATTTTCCTTGGTTTCTTTGCATGCTTTGCCAATATTTGTGCATGCTTGCCAATGCCGATGCCTGTTTCGTGATGTGTTTTACATGAGCTTTTGTAATGTTACTTACTAAGTTTTCCAAACTCAAGCTTTATGTGGTTAACATTTTCAAATCTTGCAAAAGGGGATGAGGAGTATCAATTAAGGAGTAACAGACTCTCTGAGGCAAACCTTCCCACCTCTGGGTCAGTATATGTTATACATTGTTGGGCGTTAGTCTAGAATGCTTTGGGGTCATATAGGTCACCTTGGTCTTGGGGTTGGTTGTAATGGGTGATCAAATGTTGCATGATGAAAACATATTTATATGTATTGATGAAAAGTTTCTTAAATATGATATGTAAATTGCTTCTTTTACTCATATTCATGTTTTGAGACGAAATTGCATATAGTTGGTTTAGGCTTACGAATCTTAGCGATGTATATCCCTAGATTTTATGCTGATCATGTGCCTAGAGTTTGGGTTGTGACAATAACCCTTAGCAACTAACCGAGCTTTAAAATGCTCATTTTCACCATATGACCTTTTTTGACTTTGTATACTCATTTACAGTCAATAGCTTTCTTTCAATGAGGCAAATGGACAAATTCACAAGTACCATTACTTTTCAAGGCTACTATTTCTCCTTCCATGGCTTTTACAAAACTCCTATCTTTTACAACTTCTAAATAAGTGGTTGGTTGTTACCTTTGAAATAGAATTAACAAATGACATGTATTAACCAGATATTTGTGAGTAATTAACATAATTACTAATAGGATAAGTAATGGTCATAACATAATCATATTGTAATACTTGTGCCTTGTTTAGTTTGTATGAGTGGCTTACTGATTCCATTGTGTAATGAGTTGATGTTTGTGTATATGACCATGCCAATTGTGCGCATGGGTGAATGTGGTCTTGATGGAAATTGTGTATTTGACGTTTTCTTGTATATTAGGTCCAGGTAAAGGACCAAAATGGATTATTGTGTATATTATATTGTAGATGGAAATGCATGAATGAAATTTCCATGATCCTTGAATTTTGTGTTGAGCATGTGAATATGTGTTTGTTGCTTTGAGTGCTTGTGGAAGAATGATGTGTATGGTAAGGCTAGAGAGGGACCAAATAGATGAAAATTAAGTTTTTCCAAGCTTAATTTAAAATATGTGGTGGTATGAGGAAGACTAATGTGGGTTGTGTGAAAAATATGTTTGTGATGTGGTATTTCAATATGAAGTGATTAGTGTGTTCGTGTAAATTATTTTAGATATGTTTCCAAATTTGCCCTTAGTTCCCAAACACTTTTGTTTTGAATGAGAGGGCAATTTGATAATTTGAACACCATACTCACACTAAAACACTCAATCCACAAATTTCCTAAGTCCTAAACCCATCTTTTCTCTCATGTGTCTTTATTGCTCTTCACGCCACCCATACCTTCCCTTCCCTCAAATCTCCACACACATCCATTTCTCAAGTCTTTGGTAGGATTTCATTGAAGGCAAATCACTCCTCAACCTTCTCAACACAGATTCAACGTGTGTATTTGTGATTTTTTTTTTTGCATTATTTCTTCATTTTCAGATTTTACAAACTCTAGGCAGAACTTCGAGGAAAATATGAGTTTTTGAGGTTGATTTCTTGCTTCCCATACTATTTGGTGTTTGATTAAAGTATTTGGGACTTGATTGTGTTGGAATTTGATAGATTGAAATTGATTTGAAACCTCCAAGAGAGTTGGAGGGGTTTTAATGAACATGTTTTGAAATTTTGCAAATCTAAAGCCCAATCTTGTTCTTGATTTTTCCAGTCGTTTTGGGTGCTTTCAAGTATATTTATGTGACCTAAAGGTTGTGCAAAAGTCATGGTAGGATTGGGGGCAAGAAATTGACCAAATGGGATAATTTTCAGGTTGTTTCACAAGTGCAGAGTATATGATACTGCTACAACGGTGCGGGCCAACGTTGCAGCTGCCAAAATTGCATAATTTAATGTTTGATTCTATAACAACTGAGTTGCTATCTAGATTGATGACTGTCTCCATAAGTCAACACAAGTTCTTATAGCATACTTTGTCCTCACTCACATGATTCTTGGGAAAACTTCTCAAGAGGTTACCCATCCCAAAATTATCCCAGGCTTAGCATGCTTAACTGTGGAGTACTTATGAAATGGGCTCCTGAAAAAGAAAATGCACTTTGTTAGTATATGTAGTACTTATCAAATCTTTTAAGCTCTGCTTAACTATACAGCTCTATATCTGTACAATCTCAAGATACCTTTCATTCCGATATGGAGTTGGTTCATTCATATGTCCCTTTGCCTTAGAAGCCTGTTAGGTTCCGCTCATTTCCATGATTCTTCTCTACACCGTCGATCACTCCCCGCCCTCGTCAGCACCGGGCATCACAAGTTCCTCAAAGGGCCTAATTTTTACATAATATTTCCATAGCACAATTAAACATAATTCGTGCATCAAGTCACATAACCATCACATTTCCATATCATTAACATAACATAAACCTTTGTACATTTCATTGTGAAATCATTCATCACTAAAAAATTTAAACTCAAATAAATACACATGCAAACTTATCAAATAGCAACATGTACATAGACATAATTCCCATGGGTATTACAACATTATTAAATTTCTAATGTGTAATTTTGGGGTTTTCTTGGTTTATTAATTTGCTACATTAGTATTTATGTGGTACATTTAAGCTAATTGGATATGAAAAAACTAATTGAACATTTAACTAACAATTAATTTGATAGTTAACTTAATAAAAAAAATCTTTTACAAATATTTAAAAATTAAAATAGGTGTTTGCGAAGTTTAAAAGTTTATAGAAAAATTACAATGACCCAAACTTCAAAAAAAAAAAAAAGAGAAGGGAGAAGTGTTTCGTCGTCGGCAGCGGCGGGGGAGCACCAATTGCGGGTGTCCATGTTTATTGGGTCGGTCACACGAACCGCCTCCGATATGGACTACACGAGCAATAAAGAATTGCGGTTACCCGATACCGAATAAACGTTTCACCAAAAAAAAAAAAACTACCGAATAAGCGAACGAAGAAGTTCAGATCTTCGATCTCGTAAGAAGAAGGAGAATTAGTGAGAATGGGGACGACGGCTGTGGGATTGGCGCCGGGACTTTCTCGGAAGCTGAAGAAGGTGTTGGAGTCCAGGACTGATACGCCTGATCTTTTGTCTTCGCTTAACACACTATCTACCTTCTATATTGAAAACACTCCTCAGTCGCGTCGCAACCTCCGATCCACCATTGAAAAGCGTGCTCTCTCAATCAACCACGAATTCCTTGATGCCTCCCATGCCGCACAACTTGTAAATACTTCGCAGATGCTTCACCTTCTTCTTGAGCATTTCACTTGCTCGGCGTTGTTTTCATCTAATTTTCAATGTGCCTATCTTTCTGTGAGTGCATTGTTAGGCTTTGGATCGCGTGGAGGAAGAGGTCAATGCCCTCGCTGAGTGTTGCGACAGGTGTGGTTTTCCATTATTTCTTCATTATTGGTTATATCGACTAAAGTTAACTGAGAGGGTTCTGTAGTAGGAATTCATTTTTCATTTGTTAATCACTTTGGGTTTCAAGTAACGGATGAAAAAAAAAAATCCATTCTGTACGGAAATTATACGATGCCTTTCAATCTGGAATTCTGAAAACTTATGTAACTCTTCATGTAGTCAGATGCTTTGATGTTCAATGTTGCTGGGACTAACTTTGACTGGAGCTTAATAAGTGCATTCTTACTCATCCGAGTAGCTCAATGTTGAGTTTCTATTCACTTCTGAACGAACTTCTCATACGGTCACTAATCTTGAATCCATAGATTCAGATTGAGATGGCGGTGTAAAACCTACATTACCTATCCCTATTTTTCGTTTTTAATTTTCTCAATAAAGAATGCATACACTAGAGACAATATTAGACATGTTCTTTAAAAGATTATGAGATACATACGGGAAATATCAAAATACTGCTTTTTCTGTGCTTGGAAAAGGTCACTAGGTTCTGGTTCTAGAAACATTATCACTACTTGTTAGACACAACAATAGGGTTTAGTAGATGATGATACATTCAGCTGTGCATTTGTATGGTAAAATTTTTCATATTCTATTTTGTGGGCGGAAAGAAGGAGATGAGGCAGAATAATTTAACAGTAAATTACGCTTTACTTCCTGTGGTTTGGCCCAAAATTAGTTTTTCCCCCTGTGATTTAATTATCACTTAATTACCCTGTCATATATTCAGTCTTAATGTTAACAAAAATAATCATGTAAACAACTATATTGTTGAAAGTATAATTCACTTATATGTTGAAGATTGTTTTATTTTCTTGATTATTACTAGAATTAAGTTGACATTTCAGAATTAATTTTGTTCATTTAATTTTTGCAGTGGCTTTAGAACACAGAAAATGTTCAATATATAAGTAAAATGAAGATTTGACAATAAAATTGTTCATCGTATTAACATTCACGTTAAAATTTGGATGTAAACTAACACAGGGTGATTAAGTGGTAATTGAACAAACCATAGGATGTTGAGGATGATACACTTTAAACCCCAGGGGTTAAACTGTAATTTACTCCTAATTTAATAAGTGGTGGCAATTTCTTGGTGTTCTAGTGACTAGGACGATTAGTTTCTTGTTTGGAAAACAACTTTGTAGATTAACCATAATTAGGACAAGGCTGTTCAGCACTTACTTTGGATTAATGTTTTTGATATTATATAAATGTGATAAAGCTCTGCTTCTGTTTTATACCACCTAATAGGCGTTTCGAGTTTAGGTTCATATTCAGACTAATGTTTAATCATTTAATATAGAATCCATGTAATTTAGAGGGTGATTTGATTGAAATAAACAAGGCGTTTGCAGAATTTCTACACAAGGAAAAATATTGCTTTTCCATGGTTGCAAGGGTATCAGAGCTAAGTACAGTCAGTGACCTAGGGCCTCAATTATTGGAATTTGGCTTTTGAATTTCTAATTTTGTTTAGCAGTGCAACTCAAGGAGCATTAATTTATATGTGATGCTCTTTTCATCACTTTGATCATGCAGTTTGAATTTTTGAAATTTCCTTTTACCATATTACATTTACCTTTTTTTTTTTTTTTTTTAAATTTTGGTTTGTTATTTGGCCATTATAGCCCCATGTTGATATTTGTTTAGCAGTGACTCCAGGATTTTGAATTTTTCCTTTTACCATATTAAATTTTTCCTTTGAACTCATATTAGATCTTATTTGTTAGGTTATAATTAAACAGTTTTCTATCTAGAAGATTCCCTTGTAGATATTCTGATGAGAAAGGATTACGATTTAATTTTCTTTTACAGGATAGCAAAGGCCTTGAGTAGCTGTAGTGACAGCACAGGTGACATTATCAGTACCACAGAGAGGCTCAAACAAGAACTTGAAACTACTACACAAAGGCAGGAGATTGTGTCATGCTTCCTACGTGACTATCAGCTCTCCCCTGAAGAGGTTAAAGTTATTTTTTTTCATGTCTTACCAAATATTGAACTGTGGCTTTGTGATATAAATATGAGATACTGATACCACCTTCATGCTTAAATAAATTGTTGATAATCTCTAGATTAGCGCACTTAGGGATGAAGAACTTAATGAAAATTTTTTCAAGGCACTCTCTCATGTCCAAGAAATTCATGGCAACTGCAAAGTGTTGCTTAGGACACATCATCAGGTAATTTTTCTTTCTCTCTACCTTATCCCATTTTTGCTCTGAGCTGTGTGTGAAGAATTGTTGTTTACTCAAAATCTGATATTTACAAGAGGAGCCTAGCTAGTGCAATTAAAGGAGGAGAATCTTCCACAATCCTAGGGATACAATGAAACCTATTAAATACAAATCCATTGTAATCAATTAGGCTTTTAATTCTAAGGAAACAAATTAAAACCAAATATTTATAGAACAAGGAAATAAATCAGTAATAATAACGGAATAAAATATAATCCCACACTCCCCCTCAAGTTGGGGGAGTAAACGTCAATCATTCCCAACTTTGACAAGAGACTGTCAAATTGAGTTTTAGGAATAGCTTTGGTAAGTATATCAACTATCTATTGGAGTGTAGGAGTTTAAATTATTTCAATGACCCCTTGCTCCAACTTCTCTCTTTCTGATGAAATAACGATCGATCTCCACGTGCTTGGTTTTGTCATAATGGATTGGATTTTTTGCAATTTGAATTGTTGCTTGATTGTCACAATGGAGTTTTATGGAGGTGACGATTAGAAGTTGAAGCTCTTCCAATACCTTTCTTAACCATATTACATCACAGATTTCATGTGCCATAACATGAAATTTTGCTTCAACACTACTCCTAGACGGTATAGACTGCATCTTATTTCTCCAAGTGACAAGATTTCCCCACACATAGGTACAATATCCTAAAGTAGACCTCTTATCGGTTAGGGAACCAACCCAATCAGCATCAGAGAAAACTTCAATAAAACCCTTTTATGTAAAATAGGCCCTTTCTCAATGTCATTTTCAAGTATGAGCACCTAATTAACAATCTTGAGATATTCTTCAATAGGATTATTCATATACTGCCTTTTTATGCTCACTGCAAAGCTGATGTCAGGTCTAGTATAAGAGATATATGAGTTTTTCCACAAGTCTTTGATGCATCCCCTTATCAACAGGACTGGAGGTCTCTTTTGAGCCTATTGGGGTGTGAGCAGGATTACACCTAGAATCCCTATCTCCTTCAAAAGGTCTAGAGTGTACTTCCTTTGTGAAACAAAAATCCCTCTACTAGACCGAGCTATTCCTTAGGAAATGTTTTAGAGGACCAAGATCCTTGATTTCAAATTCCTTGCTTTAAGTGTGTCACCTCTTCTTCATTATTTCTAGTGACTACTATGTCATTCACATAAACAATGAGGATGGTGATTTTCCCACTGGGAGATTGCTTGGTGAACAGTGTGATTTATCTGCGCTTTATATATCTTGACCTTTTAATCACCTTGGAGAACATCTCAAACCAGGCCCCTTGGAGACTATTTAAGGCCATAGAGAGGTTTTTGAAGTTTACTCACTAGTTGATAGTTATTTGGGTTCTTTATACGAGAAGGTATCACCATGTAGACTTCTTCAAGGTACCCATTAAGAAATGCATTCTTGACATCAAGTTGATGAAGCTTCTAGTCAAGAGTTATAGCAATAGATAGGAGAACATGTATGATGTTTAACTTTGCTATGGGAGCAAACGCTTCTTGATAAGGCTTTGTGGAAGGCGGCTTTGTTTGCTACTGTATTGTGTCTTTGGATGGAAAGAAATGTCAGAGTCTTTTAGCAGCGAGCCCTTCCTCCTTATTTGCCATGGGATAGAATTCGTTTCGTTGCTACTCTTTGGGTTTTGGTTAATGGGTGTTTTAAGGAGGTGTCTCTTGATGATGCTCTTAGGGATTGGAGGGCCTTGTTTTATTAGCACTACTCTTTGGATTTTGGTTTGTTTTTGTGCTTATTTTTTGTTTTATATAGGAGGATACCTAGTCCTCCTTTTGTACCTAGTCTCTAGTCTCCCCTCTAGACGTTCTCACACTAGTTGTAGCCCCCTCATACATATCATTTATAGCTCTAATATACGCAACCCGTACACCTTTCTGTTTCAAGGCTTTCCAGAGTACCTTTCTTGGTACTCGATCATAAGCTTTTTCCAAATCAATAAACGCTATATGTAAGTCTTTTTGTTTGCTCTGATACCTTTGACTTGGTTTTAGATGTTCTGACGAAACATATCCAAGAAAAAATCCCTAAATGCATGCTTTTTGCTGATGATGTTGTTCTCACAGCAGAGTCAAGGGAAGAGATTAATTTTAAACTTGAGTTATGGAGAGCTACTTTGGAATTGAAGGGTTTTCGTCTAAGCAGGAGTAAGACAGAGTATATGCATTGTAAGTTTAACTAGCGACAAGCTAGAAATGAGTTAAAGGTTAAAATTGGAGATAATGTTGTATCACAAGTGTTAAAGTTTAGGTATCTGGGATCTGTTATATGAGATGACGGCGAAATTATTGGAGATGTGACACATAGGATACAAGCTGGGTGGTTAAAGTGGAGAATGGCATCAGGAATTGTTTGTGATCGGAAAGTACCTGATAAGTTCAAAGGAAAGTTTTATCGTACTGCTATAAGACCAGCGATTTTATATGAGAGTGAATGTTGGGCGATGAAAGGACAACAAGAGCATAAAATTGGAGTAGCGGAGATGAGGATGTTGCGTTGGATGTGTGGTCATACAAGAAGAGATATGATCCGTAATGATCGTATACGAGGGAGAGTGGGAGTGGCACCTATTGAGGAAAAAATGACTAAAAACTGTTTAAGGTAGTTTAGGCATGTCCAAAGAAGACCATTGGAAGCGCCAGTAAGGAGAGTTGAGCAGATGGGTTGGAGCCCTGTGAAAAAAGGTCGAGGAAGATCAAGAAGGACACTTAGAGAAGTTATTGAATAGGATCTTCTGTTAAATGAGATACCTGAAGAGTTGGTTATTGATAGAACTCAATGGTGTCGTGCGATCTATGTAGCCGACCCCACTTAGTGGGATAAGGCTTTGTTGTTGTTGTTGTTCTTTGTATCATTTTCTCTTCCTTAATAATATTTCTTTCTCGATCAAAAAAAAAAAATCTATCCCATAGGTCTTGAGTGAACCCCTTCACCAATAATCTCGCCTTGTATTTGAGAACACCCACTTACATTCCACTAGTTGTTTTCCTGGAGGTCTTTTAGTAAGAATCTACGTGCCATTCTTCTTTAGAGTGTTTAACCCCTCGTTTACAACCTCCCTTTATTTTGGGTATTGTAGAGCTTCTTCTATGCAAGTTGGTAGCTTAGTGCTACCCAAATTTGCTGTAAATGCTCTGAAAGTACTAGATAATCTCTCATGAAACGTGGTTAGCAATGGGGTGTTTAGTGCATGATCTTGCACCCTTTCTCCTAGCAATAGGAAGATAGAGATCAAATATAATAATATCAGTAGAAAGTTCAAAGTCAGAGGTACCTTGAGTGCCTTGATTGTCCTCCCCAAAAGTTGGCTTTTAGTTAGATTGGCAATTTTTGAAAGTCTCTTGCTGCTGCTTAGTCCGCCTCTGCTTTGGGCGCCTTAAGTATACCTTCAACTTTGTATTACCTTCCTTCTTGTATATTGGTATTGGGAGCTTCGGGTTTAGGTAAACATGTAGGCAACATTTTAGAGTCAGGTTTAATAATCCCAGGTAAGGTTGTCCGAAATTGATATTCT
This sequence comes from Biancaea sappan, assembly GCA_037074585.1. Lineage (NCBI taxonomy): Eukaryota > Viridiplantae > Streptophyta > Magnoliopsida > Fabales > Fabaceae > Biancaea > Biancaea sappan. The sequence goes on from CM073490.1 coordinate 69,565,879, forward strand.
CCTGGTGTTGAGTCCTCCCCTTGAATATAAGGTTTGGGGTAGAAAGAAGTGTGCTCAAGAAAGGTAACATCTATGGAAATATAAAGTTTTTGTAAGATTAGAGAATAACACTTATAACGTTTATAGTTAGAGGCATGCCCAAGAAAGATGCATTTTTTAGATTTGGGATCCAGCTTCCCTCTATTCTAGGATGGAGTATGTACAAAAGCACAACAACCAAATATCTTTAAAGGAAGGTTAACAAAAAGTTCATTGTGAGGAAAGTGTTTAGAAAGGATTTGACATAGTGTGTCGAATTTCAAGAAATGAAATGACATTTTGTTGATCAAGTAGGTGCTCGTTAGGACATTGTCTCCCTAGAATTACTTTGGGACATTATGGGTAAGTATCAAGGATCGAGCCCCTTCGAGGAGATATCTATCCTTACATTCAACAATCCCATTCTGTTGAGGAGTGTAAGTGCAATGCCCTGCTCAAGGAAAAAAATACTAAGGATTGAATTGAAGTAGTCCTTAGTATTGTCAGATCGAAATATTTGAATTTTCAAACAAAAATTGTGTTTGAATCACGGTATAGGAATTTTTGACAATTTGTGAAGTTTCTGACATCTTTCATGAAGAAAACCCAATAAACATGAGTAAGATCATCAATAAAAGAAATAAATCAATGTGCTCAGATCTGCTTGGAATGCGAGATGGGCCCTAAATATCATTGTGAATGATAGCTAAGTGATGAGATGGTTTATTTGTATGTTTGGGGCATGTGCTTCGACAATGCTTAGATAACTGGCATACGTCACATTCAAAGGACTTCGGATGTTTATTAATGAATAAAGAGGGAAACATTTTTTAGAGATAAACAATGTTTTGGTGGCCAAGACAATGGTGCCATAACATCACTTTATCACATTCCGAGCTATCAGGGCTACTAGCAACATGGCATGTCAATGTTGCTCTATTGTTGGCTTGAATGTAATTCTACCCATCAACCACATAGGCATTGCCAATCGTCCTTCCCAAATCCAAATCTTGAAATAAACAACCTGAGAGAAAACTTAGCAATGCATTTCATGTCTCTTGTCAACTTACTAATTGACAGTAAATTGTAAGATAATTTGGGTACCAATGTGCCCTAGGTCTATTTGGAATGCAAGATGGGCTCCAAATATCACTGTGAATGTTAGATAACTTGCAATAAATGCATGGCTAGGATATGTGCTTCGACAATGCTTAGATAACTGGCATACCTCACATTTAAAAGACTTTTGATGTTTATTGGTGAATAAAGAGGGAAACATGTTTGACAAATAGACAAAGTTTGGGTGGCCAAGGTGATGGTGCCATAACATAACCTTGTCATGTTTCAAGTTATCGGGGATGCCAACATGGCAAGTTGATGTTGCTTTATTGCTGACTTGAATGTAATACAAACCATTATCCTCCTTAGCATTGCCAATTGTCGTTCCCAAATCTAAATATTGAAATAAACAATTGGAGGGAGAGAATTCAGCAATGCATTTCATGCCACTTGTCAGTTTACTAATTGATAGTAATAGTAAATTGCCCGATAGTTACGTACTAAAAGTGCTGAATCATGAGTGAGAGTAATAGAGATTTGCACTTTTCCAACACCGGTAACCGTAGAGAGAGATCCGTCGACAGTTTTTACTTTGAGGTTTTTATTACATGATTTGACCTCAGGTAACATTTCTAGTCATATGGTATGACGCCCTTGGGTCAATAATCCATGTCGTGGCATCTTCAAATTTAACCTGAAGAGTGTTTGAGAAAACACCTTGCTGTGCAGTAGATTTGACAGCCACGTGTAATCTAGAGTGAACCAAAGGAGGGTACTGAACTAGAAGCAGATCCATCCATGGTTAGAATTAACAATAATGCCAAAAACCTTGAATGTTGTCAAATAAAGAAGAACACCATGAGCAAGAGCCCAAACAAAAGAGGAGAGAATTTGGGGAAGGAGAAACAATATAGGAAAAGTCTTGAATATTACCAAATAAGGAGGAACAACACAAACAAGAGCCCAAACGAGGAAGAGCAAGGCTGGGCAAGAGTCAATGGTGGCTGGCAACCAGCTTTGAGCAGATCGGTACCGGAGAGGCGGTGTCACGCATTCTCATGCAATGATGTGTGAACAAACAATGCAGGAACGATGAATGGTGTGTGGTGGCATGTGTGGTGGCCAGTGGGGCTCCGATCAATAGGGAGAGGCCAGCAACGATGAGTTGAGACTAACCCAAGCAAGATTGGGTCTTGTAATTTCTGGATGTAAGTAATTTCTCTTGTACAATTTCATTCATAGGCAACGGATATATATACATGTGAATCCCTACAATCAAGCCTACAATCAAGCTATACAATCAAGCCTACAATCAAGCTACTATATCTTAACACTCCCCCTCAAGCTGGATCATAGATGTTAATCATGCCCAACTTGTTACAAATATAATTAATGCGAGTTCCATTTAAGGCCTTAGTGAAAATATCTCCTAACTGGTCTTCAGTTCTAACATATCCTGGAGTAATGAAATGATCTTCAATCTTTTCACGAATGGTGTGACAATCGATCTCAATATGTTTAGTTCGTTCATGAAACACGGGATTAGAAGCAATGTGAAGAGCAGCTTGGTTGTCACACCATAATGTTACTGGTAATGGGGTCTCGAAGCCAACTTTTTTCAATAGTTGGTATATCCATACAATTTCACATACTGAGTTTGCCATAGCTTTGTATTCTGATTCTGCAGTAGATCGGGAAACAATATTTTGCTTCTTGCTCTTCCATGAAACTAGATTCCCTCCTACAAAGACACAATAACCAGTAGTAGATCTCCTATCATCTTTGCACCCTGCATAATCTGCATCAGAATAAACTTCAATCTTAGTGTGTCCATGATACCCATAAAATAATCCACGTCCTGGGGCTCCTTTTAAATAGCAAAGAATTTGTTCTAGGAGTGCCCAATGGTTGACAGTCGGGGAGGACATAAAGCGACTGGCCACACTAACAGAATATGCAATATCGGGGCGAGTCACAGTCAAATAATTCAATTTTCCCATAAGTCTCCTATACTTTTCAGGATCATGAAATGGCTCACTGTCATCCTTTGCAAGCTGTATGTTAGGAGTCATAGGGGTACTCGATGGCTTAGCCCCTATCTTTCCTGTTTCTGTCAATAAGTCAAGAACATACTTTCTTTGGGACAAGAAGACCCCCTTCTTATTTCTCAAAACTTCAACCCCTAAGAAATATTTCAAAGGTCCCAAATCCTTTGTCTGAAACTGTGACTGCAAGAAAGTTTTAAGGCCAAAGATACCAGAACTGTCACTCCCAGTTATCACAATATCATCAACGTATACCACAAGAAGAATGATACCATCCTTAGACTGCTTATAAAATACCGTGTAATCAGATTTGCTTTTCTTCATTCCATATTTCAAAACAACTTGGCTAAACTTGCCAAACCATGCACGAGGGCTCTGCTTCAGACCATATAGCGATTTCTGAAGTCGACATACTTTCCCATACTCCCCCTGAGCAACAAACCCAGGGGGTTGCTCGATATAGACCTCTTCTTGGAGAGTACCATGAAGAAAAGCATTTTTAATATCCAACTGGTGTAGTGGCCAGTTATGAGTGGCAGCCAAGGAGATCAACAAACGAACGGAGGTAAGTTTGGCAACTGGAGAAAAAGTATCGGAATAATCAGCACCATAAGTCTGAGCATATCCTTTCGCAACAAGACGAGCCTTCAACCGAGCCACAGACCCATCAGGGTTGACTTTAATTGTGAACACCCATTTGCACCCAATAGCTTTCTTCCCAGCAGGTAAATTCATTAATGTCCAAGTATTGTTATAGTCAAGTGCATTTATCTCTTCCATCATAGCATCACGCCACCCAGGATGGGCCAAAGCTTCATGGACAGTCTTAGGAATGGACACAGAGTCAAGGTTGGTCAAAAAAGAGCAAGAGGTAGAGGATAAATGATCATAAGAAACAACTGAGGCAATAGGATAAGTACAAAGACGTTTACCTTTGCGAAGGGCAATAGGGAGGTCCGGAGAAGCGAAATCAGGATCCGGCAACGAAACAGAAGGTGGAGGGCATGAATCTGCTGCAGGCAATGGACGTCGAGTGTAGACATGAACAATTGGTGGCCGAGTGGGTGCCAGAGAAGGTGTAGGAGTACTTGTGGATGGCTGAGAAAAAGGTACAGTGTAGATGAGCAGATCATCATCGTCCCTCGGAACATGAGAAGAAGAAGAAGTAGAAAAGAACGGAATGTCTTCTTGGAATGTAACATCAACAGAAACAAGATAACGCTGAAGAGTAGGAGAGAAACACCTGTATCCCTTTTGGAGACGAGAATAACCAAGGAAAACACATTTAAGAGACTTAGGGTCTAACTTTGTGACCTGGGGTCTAGTGTCCCTGACAAAACAAGTGCTGCCAAAGATACGAGGCTCAATAGGAAATACAGCTGTGGATGGGAACAAAACAGAATATGGAATCTCTCCCCCAAGAACAGAAGATGGCATGCGGTTAATCAAAAAACAAGCTGTGGAGACAGCATCAGCCCAAAAAGGTTTAGGAACAAGCATTTGAAACAAAAGAGCTCGAGCAACTTCAAGTAAATGTCGATTCTTACGTTCAGCAACTCTATTTTGGGCGGGTGTGTCAACACACGAGGATTGATGCAAGATACCACGTTGAATCATGTAAGACTGGAACGGCTCAGAGAGATACTCTTTAGCATTGTCACTCCTCAAGGTTTGAACAGAAATTTTAAATCGTGTTTTAATTTCAGTATAGAAAGCACAAAAATGTGAAAAAACTTCAGAGCGACTTTTCATTAAATATAACCAGGTAACACGAGAGTAATCATCAACAAAGGTAACAAAATACTTAAAACCTGCCTTGGCCACAATAGGACAAGGACCCCAAACATCAGAATGAACTAATTCAAAAGGGGACGTAGCCCGTTTATTAACTCGAGACCCTAAGGGAACACGATGGTGTTTGGCAAACTGACAGGACTCACAAGGCAAAGATGATAAATGTCGAAATTGGGGATAGAGCTGCTTGAGAACTGGGAGAGACGGATGACCCATTCGACAGTGCAAATCAAAAGGAGAAAGCGAACTAGAACATGCCAAAGATCTTGGTGTCTTAGTATCAAGAGTGTAGAGGCCACCAGACTCATGCCCGCTACCAATAATCTACTTCGTCGTAAGATCCTGAAAAATACAATGAGTAGGAAAGAATGAGACACTACAATTTAGGGCACGAGTGAGTTTACTAACACAAATCAGATTAAATGAAAAATTAGGTAAACTCAGTACTGAAGGTAGAGATAAAGATGGGGTCAGGTTAATGGTGCCAGAACCAAGGACACGGGGTGTAGAGCCATCAGCTATAGTCACATGAGACGAATGGACATGAGTATCAAAAGTAGAGAAAAGACTAGGATTACCTGTCATATGGTCTGACGCACCAGAATCTATAACCCAGCTGGACGATGAAGAGATGAGACATGTGGGGGATTTACCTGTATCAGCGAAGGCAGCAGTGGGAGTAGAAGTTTTAAGTGATTCTTGATATTGAGTGAACTTGGCAAAGTCATCAGCAGAAACCATAATAGTCTTATCAGCAGATGAGGCAACATGGGCAGATCGTCCTGTCTGATTCTTGTTGAGAAGTTTGTTACAAGTGCGTTTTGTATGCCCCAGCTCATGACAGTAATAGCACTCAACTTCACCAGACTCCTGACTCCGATGTTCTATATTCTTGTTACGATTGTGCGATCCTCCCCGTGAGCCACCTCGAGATCCACCACGACTAACAAGAGCACTGCTATTATGAGTAGTGATTTGAGAAGGTTGTGAGTTTTCTGTACGAAGAACTCTAGCAAAAACTTCTTGCAAAGGAGAAATATCAAATGCTGAGAGAATTTGAGATTTGACTGCTTCGAAATCTGAGCGCAGAGCTGTCAGGAAACTCATAACTGCCATTTTCTCTCTTTGAGCTTGCTGAAACTTAATATCAGAACTAAAAGGGAGAAGCATATTTAGTTCTTCATAGGTTTTCTTAAATTCCATGAAATAAGCAGTAAGAGACTTGTCTTGCTGCTCTCCTCGATAAAATGACTTACATACCTCGTAGATGCGAGATATGTTTCCTCGTCCAGAATACAAAAAATCCAAATATTCCATTAATTCTTTCACAAATTCACAATGGTTAATCAGACCGAGTACCTCTATGTCAATAGAGTTCCGAATTTGCAAGAATAGTCTCGCATCATCACGCAACCACGCTTTTCGAGTGTCGTCACTAGGGGGATCAGAGATGAGATGATCATCCTTCTCAATGCTCCGCAAATATACGCGAATGGTTTTACTCCAATCTAAATAGTTGGAGCCATTGAGTTTGTGTTCGGTAATCTTCGTCATCACAGGGACGACCTTAGCCATAACTGTAGTTTTACTGTCTGCCATAGGTGGGAAAAGTACACAGCACACAAACACAACCAAAAATAAATGGATTCAGCCTAAAACAGTAAACCAAAGAGAACCAAACCAAACCAGAAGGTCAAACAGCAGGGAAGACGCCGGAAAGGACAGGAAGTCGCCGGAAAACGGACGAAAACGCCGACGAAACAAAACGGAGAGGAAGACGATGTCGGACGCGCCCTCACGCGCCGGCGCGTGGATCCGCTGGCAGAAAGAACGAGTGGCGTGTGGAGGTCACACGCGCCGCCGATGGCTTCCGGACTCTCGGGGTCCGCCGGCCGAGGAAGTCTGAACGTTGTTGGGGGGGTGGTGAGAACCAACAACCACCGTAGAGGGTTGGGCTCTTCTCACGCACACATAAGCAGCACCGAGAACGCCAACAGGCTCTGATACCATGTAATTTCTGGATGTAAGTAATTTCTCTTGTACAATTTCATTCATAGGCAACGGATATATATACATGTGAATCCCTACAATCAAGCCTACAATCAATCTATACAATCAAGCCTACAATCAAGCCTACAATCAAGCTATACAATCAAGCTTACAATCAAGCTACTATATCTTAACAGGTCTAAACCAAGGCTGTGCAAAGGATAGAAAACACCAACCAACTAGGTTATTTTAGTTGGCCCTGTTTTATGGGAATGGAGAGTTGTATGCTGAGTAGCTCTCTAAATATATTTCATGCCTCTGGCATAGAGGTAGAATAATATAGCAAAATTCTCCTAGATTCTTCAGAGTATAACGTGCATCTCAATGCCAAACTATGGCCTAGATTCTTTACTGCGGCTTCTGGTATTTATTTGGTTCTACTAATTTTATTGTGTATTTGTCTTGGACCTGATCAAGCAGGATGAAAATTTGTTATAAGGGTGATTTAGTTGTTGCATGAGAAACAGTCCATTGATTATGGTTAAAGACCAGTATACATGTATTTGGTCACTCTATTTTTAATTGGGAATTAAATTCAGTAATTTCTGTGTGATACAGATATTCAAATTTACATTTCATAAGCTGTCTGTCTGATTCTTCTTGTCATCATTTGTTATATGTTACCTGTTTTGTTTTCTCAAATTTTCCTTGCATTGATGCTTTTCAGGAAGAGATTGTCTCTAATTATTCTCCCGGATGTGTTTAAAAATAAATATTTTAATTTTTTATTGACATGAGGAATTCTATTGCAGCGTGCTGGTTTAGAGCTGATGGATATGATGGCTGTATACCAAGAAGGAGCTTATGAGCGCCTTTGCAGGTGAAGATTTCTATTTCAATATTATTGCATGTATACTTGAATTAACTGTCAAAGATAACAAGTTTCTCTTGGACATTTTTTATTAAATGTTACTGACCATCCAAGTTCTTTTCTTGTACGGAGATTGGCTAATTTGAGGATATAGAATTATATGTAGTCTTTTCTTATAGGTGGGTTCAAGCAGAATGTAGAAAATTGGGTGACGCTGACAATCCGGAAGTTAGTGAGCTTCTGAAAACAGCTGTTTGCTGCCTCAGGGAAAGACCTGTCCTTTTCAAGTATTGTGCAGAAGAGGTGATTCCATTTTGGATCTGGTCAATTTATTGAACAGTTGACACTATTTTTTCTTAGGATTAGAATCCAGGAATTTTCCACCATGGAGCTGAAAGTTGTGATATTTGGAAATCCATCACCTTTACAGTCTACTGATGATTTATGATCAAAATAATTGCAAGTGGACTTGATGTCAATAATGCAACTTAAACAACATTCTTATGTTTCACTTAAAACTCAAATTGTCCCTATCCTTGTTTTTGCATCATAAATACCAGCTTACGGATTTTGTAGGTAGCCAATATGAGGCATAATGCATTATTTAGAAGATTTATAAGTGCTCTTACCCGTGGAGGACCTGGCGGATTGCCTCGACCAATTGAAGTTCATGCTCATGACCCATTAAGATATGTTGGTGATATGCTTGGGTGGTTGCATCAGGTACAAGACATGAAAGTCTTGTGGGTGAATGCTTGACATTACTCCTGATATCTGTTTTTCTACTACATTTATTGATATGTATTTTAATTGTATTGTATTGCACCTGCATGAAGGCCCTGGCATCAGAACGTGAACTTGTACTAGTCTTACTTGATCCAGACTCACTGATGGATACTGGACCAACAGCAAAGCAGTTCTCCAAGAGATCTGAGAATGGATCTGGGAATACAGAAGCTGACTTGACATTTGTTCTGGATAGAATTTTTGAAGGAGTTTGCCGGCCATTTAAAGTGAGAGTTGAACAAGTTTTACAATCTCAACCAAGTCTGATTGTCTCTTACAAACTCAGTAATACCCTTGAATTTTACAATTACACTGTGAGTTGTCATCACTTTTCCTCTATTTTTTTTTTTCTCTTTTCTTGATATTAGTAATCCCATATTTTTATTCTGTCTTCTTCATATGGGCTTAATAGATCTCAGATCTGCTTGGGCAAGAAACTGCACTTTGTAATACACTATGGTTGCTGAAGGATGCTGCTCAGAAAACATTTTTTGATATTTTGAAAGGTCGCGGAGAAAAGCTTTTACGGTATCCCCCACTTGTTGCTGTTGATCTTTCTCCACCTCCAGCAGTGAGGGAAGGAGTATCTCTACTCCTTGAAATTATCGAGAACTATAACAGCATGATGGTTCCTGCTTCTGGCAAAAAGCCTGCTTTTGATCCAGTAATATCTGCTATACTGGATCCAATAATTCAGGTATATATTTCCATCTTTGTCAATCTGGTATCTACATTTTATATTTTTTTTGGACGAAAAAAGAAATATTATTAAGGAAGAGAGAAGAATACAAAGAAAAAGGAAAACAAAACAACAAAAGGAGGACTAGATATCCTCCTAGGAAAAAAAAAAAAAGACAAGAAACAACCAAAAAAAGAGCCAGAAAGCAACTCTAATACATCAAAGCCCTCCAATCGTTGATAGCATCATCAAAGAACACCCTCTTAAAACACCCATTGGCTGAAACCCAAAGAGTGGCAATGAAGCAAATTTTATCCCAAAACAAATGAGGAGGAAGGACACGCTAAAACTCTCGCATTTCTGTACCACACAGTTGCAAACATAGCCGCCTTCCACAAAGCTTTATTCTTCTTTTTGTGACTGAAACCCACGAAATTAGTGGTGAAGAAATCACCAAGGTTATTTGGGCAAACCCAACTCTCTTTGAAGAGATTAAATAACCTATTTCACATATCCCATGCCACCTGACAATAAGTGACTGTTTGTCTCTGAGTTCCTCAAACACATTACGCAAATGTTAGGAGACAAAGTCATAGAAAGCCGCCTAATCTGACGCAGATCATTAATATTAATTTTATTGAGTATTGCAGTCTAAACAAAGGCCTTCACCTTAGAAGGCACCTTTATTTTCCAAAATGATTTTTTAAAAGGCACCGAAACAATAGGACTACGAATCAAAAACTTATAGAAAGAAGCATAGGAATAAGAGCCTGAAGAATCCAAAATCCACAGCCTCCTATCAAGGAACGGAGAAAAGCGGAATGGATCCAAAATGTTCAACAACAAAATAAGATCGCTCATAAGTCTTTCATTAATATTTCTGCAGAAGTGAAAGTTTGAAGAAACCTGGTCCCCTTGAGAACATTAAAAAAACACCAATTGGGGCTTCATGTAAAGAAAACAAGGAATAAAGATGAGGGACCTTTCCACGAAGGGAGAATCATCAATCCAACAATCCTCCCAGAAGCGAATGCGAGACCCATCTCCAACACTTAAAGACAACATAGGATAGAAAGAAAGATATACCTGAGAATTGCCTTTTAGGGACTTGCATGTGTAGCAACACCCCTCGAGTTAGCGTCCCAGCCATTCTCGTGTAAGCCAAACTTGGCTTTAATCACTTTATGCTAAAGGGAATTAGGCTCCAAAAGGAAGCGCCATAACCACTTAGCCAAGACAGAGGTATTTTTAGGCACCAAATCACTAAGACCCAAACCCTCATCTTTCTTCAATTTACAACACTTCTCTCAACTAACAAGATGGTCCTTTTTACTCTCCTCTCCATCAGACCATAAAAGGTCCATCATAATCTTCTTAATCCTATTCGCCACTTGAACTAGAATCTTGATCAAGGACAAAAAAATACAAAGGCATACTAGATAAGGATGCTTGAATTAACGTAATTCTCCCTCCCAAAGAAAAATAACCCTTTCCATCTATTAAGCTTCCTAGAAATTCTTTGAATCACAGGGTTCCAAAAAGACTCCACCCGAGGATTACCACCTGAGGGAACACCTAGATAAGGAAGAGGCCAACTCAGAACCATACAGCCAGCTAAATCAAATAACTCACACAAGGAACCTTCCTGACCGTTAACACCAACTAAGCCACACTTACCTAAATTGATTCTAAGCCCAGACACCAATTGAAAAACCTGTAAGATAGTCAACACATGAGTAAAATTCTGTCTATCATCAGGCAAGAAGAGGATAGTATCATCTGCAAACTGCAAATAGGACACTTGACACCCCTTTATACCAACCAACAAATCATGAGGAATCCCTCTATCACAGTCCCTACTCAACATACGACTTAACACATCAACTACAAGCGTAAAAAGAAAATGGGACAATGGGTCACCTTACCTTAACCCGCGTTGCCCCTTAAACTACTGTTTGGTTGGCCACCGAAGAGAGACACAACTCCCTAACCCAGCACCAAACCCCTTCCGACATAACATCTTATCCAAAAAAATCCAATTGACCCTGTATAAGCCTTTTCAAAATCCAGCTTGAAAACTAAGCCCTTATGCTTTCTGCGCTCAAGGTCCTCAACTAACTCATTAGCAACTAGACTAGTATCAAGAATTTGACGCTCAGCAATGAAAGCACTCTAATTCTCAGAAATAATATCCCCCAACACCTCACTCAATCTCGCAGAGAGGACTTTGGCAATGATTTTATAAATGCTAGTAACCAAATTGATAGGCCTAAAGTCCCTCACCTTGATAGATCTATCTTTCTTAGGAATGAGACAATGAATGTAGGATTCATACTAGTGGTTATATGACCATTGAGATAGAATTTTGCAAATACCTTCATCAAGTCCTCCTTCAAAATAGGAAAACAAGTTTGGAAAAAGCCATATTAAACCTATCAAAACCGGATGCCTTTTCTTTCTCCAGCTTCCAAATGGTACCCTTGACTTCTTCCTCCTCAAAAGGCCTTTCTAACCAATCACCCTTAGAACTCTCAAGAGGAGACCAATCCAATCCCTTAATAAACAGCCTCTCAAGAACCTCTTCCTTATAGAGCCCCTTAAAAAAAACTAGTCACCTCCTCCGCAATCATGTCATTGGCCCTAACAACTCTACCTCATTCCACCTCTAACTCTTTCAAGAAACTCCTACTTCTCTTCCCATTAACAACCTTATGGAAGAAGCTAGTGTTCATATCTCCCTCCCTAGCCCATTTCACCCTGCTCTACTGACACCAGCTAATCTCTTCTTTCTTGCTAATATCGTCCAAAGCATTTCTAAGAGAAACCTTGCGAGAAGCAAGACTCTCCTCTAAACCACCTTGACTTTCTAATTTATCTGAAGCATTAAACTCCTCGAAAACATGTTTTTTTCGAACTCTAATATCTCCAAAGACTTCCAGATTCTAAGCTTTCAACTTATCCTTCACATAATTCAGCTTCTTCGTAAACTTATATCCCTCCCACCAAGAAAATGAACATTCAGACCACCATCTCTCCACATGGATAAAAAAAGATTTGTTTTGTAACCACATGTTTTCGAACCTAAAAGGAGTAGGACCCCATTTAACCTTCGCTAGATTCTAAAATAATGGGAAAATGATCAGACACCAACTGAGAACCCACTTCTTGAATAAGGTCTGGAAAAAAATCCTCCCATTCAGGAGTGACTAAGAACCTATCTAGACAAGAAGAAAAAAACTTGCCCCTATTAACAGACCAAGTGAATTGGGCATTCGAAATAGGAAGATCCTTTAGCTCGCAGTCCCTAATAAAAGGGTAGAAACCTCTCATACTAGCATTAAGTCTCAACCCGCTTCTCATCCGAAAAACGCACCCTATTAAAGTCGCCCCCAATATACCAGTGAGGGCTAAAAAGCCCATAGACAAAAGACAAATCCTAGAAAGACCCCCGCAAAGAAGGATTTATCGGGCCAAGAAGGATTCATTGGGCCATAAACTTTAATAACCCATCAACAACCTCTCTCTTTGATCTCTAGAAGAACCAAGAGGGTCAACTTTAGAAGCAATCCTAGTGTCCCAAATCACCAAAAGACCACCAGCCGCTCCCGAAGAAGGCAGACACTTGCACATTTTGAACCTATTATCCTAGACATTGCGAATTAGAAACCTATCTAGCTCACCCAGTTTAGTCTCCTAAATCAAAACAACATCAGGGTCAACCCGCCTAATAACCTCTTTCACTTTAGATCTTTTAGCTTGGGAACCAAGGCCATTAACATTCCAACTAAAGAGCTTCATAAAAACACTGACTTTCCCTTCTCTTTCTTGGGGGTTACCATAATTTATTGAAGATGTTAGTCTTCTCAATTCTTTCTCTACTTTCTTCTTTTTCCTCTCGTAAGTCCTAGGAGTAACTTGCACTCTAACCTCTTTACCAGACTTATCTCTCAAAAGAAAATTAAGAGAATCAAGCAAAACTTGGGGATCTTGGTTATCTCTGTTGCCCCCTATCCGACTTAAATGGACATTTACCATAAGTTGATTTAAAAGTGTCTGGTAATGGAAGAATACCATCTCGGACAGTGTCACTACACATTCCCTGCAAAACAATCACCAAGGACACCACAAATATCAGGATTAGACAAAGAATATTGGGAGGGAACAAGACGTTTATTTTGAGAAGGAGACAAATTAAGGAAAGATGCTCCTAGATTTCTATCAGTACACAAAGAATTAACACTGATCTGCTCCAAACCCTGCTGCCATCCATAACCTCATCACCCTTATATTGCATAAATAGATGAGGATCATGTTCCACTTCTGCATCATCCTTATTTTGTATAAAAAGTTGAGCAACACCATCAAGATCACCATCCAAATCTCTTACCTGATTGTCTTTATCAGAAATTTCCTTCTCAATCTGTTCAATTAGCAAACCTTCATCGTTCTCAAAATTTCTCATAAGAAAATCTGTCAAAACAATCTTCATCTGAACCAGTAGAATCATACTTCTCAGACTCCTGCTCACTTGGAACCACCAAAGTATCTTTTCCTTTGGACCCAATCTTAGCCCACATTTTCGAGCTCCCTGCTCACTTGGAACCACCAAAGTATCTTTTCCTTTGGACCCAATCTTAGCCCCCATTTTCGAGCTCCCCTTCAAGCCATAATCATGCAAAATACTGTTTTTTGAATTAAAATCACCAAATTTTGGGCAACCAATAGGAATTTGAAGAGCCTTTGACACACACAAACCATCTCCAGCCGGATGGCAGCCGTTGGGGACTGCCGGCGATGTCGCCTCCCTTCTGGACAGATCTTCGGCTGGTTATGTCCCACCCCCACTGTCCACAGCCTTGACGTTGGCCTGGGCAATCGAACTTGATGTGAGGGCTGAAACGCGAATGATGAGTTTTGGGGGACTGGGTTGGGTTTAACCTGATTCTAGGATCCAGCCTTATCTCCATTACATGCTGGGCTGGGTTTTTCAAACACTTCATAGGGATCCAACAAGGTGGGCAGAGCTGCTTAGTCTGAGTGGGAATCTTGCCTTGCATGATAGACATAGCCTTAGAGGGAAAGTCTTCTCTCCTTCGGGCCTTTAGCATTAACAGATCTTCTCACAAGAGCCCAACACACGCTTCTCACACCATTAGGCTCAACCACCACCCTTAAAGTCCTCGAGAAAAGAAAATCGGTGGCTTTCTCCTTGAGACCTTCCATGTCATCAAGACCCATAATTACAAATGTCATTTGCTTAGCAGCTGAAGAATTGTAAGAGTCGCCTGAAGAACCCCTCTTTGCTTCGGTCCCAAATACTCCACCGCCGCCATACCATGGCCTTCTTGCTTTTCAACACATCCACGAAGGATCTACTGCCAACAACTCCATTTCTTGAGGCTACTGATACCATCCCACCCATAGCCCTCCGTACTTCTCTGCTGTCTGATACCAGCGAAGCTTCCAAAGCTCTACCAAAAGAGCTCCACCCCTTTCCTTTCTCTCTCTTGGGAATCTTAACAGAGACATGTCTTCCTCCTTGAGAGAATTCCATAACAGATAGGAGCTCACCCTTAAAGTTTCCCACTTAAGCAAGGAAAAACTTATCCTTCTCCCAATATCTTTTCACCTCTGAACCACTCCACCTACCTTCTCCCAAAGAATGAATAACATAAGAGAGCCAAAGAGCAGACTGTCTCCCCAAGAGAATGGAGAACAGAAAGCCCCTTCCAGATTCAGTAAGGATGCACTTAAAAAACTCTCCTGATTGCTCCACCACCAAATCAAAAGTTTAGGTTCAATAGCAAGCCTGTGAATCCCCACAGTAAATTAAAAAAGAAAAACTGGAAATCACAGCTAATTCATTCTAGAATATACTGTTTCATTGATAAAACTCTACCAGTGGGATAGAGAGAAGGTAGAGAAAATTAAGGAGGGTAGCAAAAACATACAGGTGGAAATATTATTACATACCATGAATGGTTGACAGGTAAAGAACATACCTCATTTAAGTCCTCTGGTATCTACATTTTATACCATGATCTGTTAGTAGTCATGAAACAAGATGATGTTAGTATTTTATATCTTGACCTTCCTTTATAATGTCATATAATTACTGATGCAGAACAGTAGAGGGAGAGAGGAAGGGAGAAACAGAAAGAAAGGAGGTAGAAGCAGAAAACTATTTATATTTCAAATCAATAATACCAAGTCTACTACAACCATACAGAGGATCCCTTTATATAGGAAGCCAAGATAGAAAAGAAATAAATACATATAACAAGTTTCAAAATGATATTAGCTAGCTAATAGGTCCTAGATGAAACAAGTGAGCTAATAATTCCTAGTTGCATTATTGTGATAGTCATTCCAAGATAAACTGATTATTCTAGTATTTCCAAGGTCTTCTATTTCCTAAGATATTTATTATGCTCATAATTAATTACTCATAACATTGACAATATGACCTTAACTATTCTTTTTCCATTCTCCATCAGTCAATTATATACATAATGGACAGTGTTTGAATATTTTTGTACTTGGTATCTTATATGTAGCAAAAGCAACAAGAGATATTGAACTGCTACCCTTGATTCTCAGATATTCCTGTAATTTAAAACTTAATAAAGATCTTCTTTCTGGTTATTGTAAGCTAAAATATGCTGTTTGACAATGTACTCACCCTTCACATGTCACACTAAATATGACTCGGATCCTTTTGCTTGATTTCTCCCTAGTTTATTTGTTGAGCTAGTTTTTGTGTTTTTCCTCTTTCTTATATGAGAATTTATTATATGATGCTATGCTATCATACCATCTGTGAACTTGTTGCTTGAGAATGACTGAAGTATCCAATTTGAAAGGACTTTGAAATACTGCTCATCCATTTCAAGAAACCTTGAATTAGTTGCAACTTCCTTGAAATTGTAAGATATCATAGTTTTCTATTTGTTGCAGATGTGTGAGCAAGCAGCGGAGGCACACAAGTCCAAGGGAGTTGGGCATTCATCAAGGAGGAGTAGGATGAGTTCCGACTCCAGTCAAATTACTAAGTCATCAGTTGATGCAATCTTGTCAACTAGCAGCTCGGCTTCATCACAGGTCCCTTCTTGTTCTTACCCTTTTGTCTTTTTCCTTCATTCTTGGGTCTCACCTATTATTGGGATTTCAAAATTCTCCCTGCTTTGTTCTGCTGCATTACTAATCCATCATTATAGCTGTAGTCATATATGCTTCGATAGTCATCTTTTCCTTATGAGTGGCCCTGTTGGCACATGAAAACATCATCTACATTATTTACAACTCCTTGAATCATTCTTCAACAAATAAATTAAATCTTTTTCTGGAGAACTGAAACCAAAATTTAACTATTCTATAACTGTTCTGTAATTTTGTTTGGACCAACAAATAAATTCCCATGTTCTAACGTGAAATTGATGTTATAGTTTGGACCAACAAATTAAGTGGAAGAAATTAAGGAACAACTTAAAACATAAGGAAACTCTTGACATGTTCAACCTTTGAACTTGTGGAATAGCAATATAGAGAGCTTTCATTAGACAAGCTTTTGACCCTGTCGGAGTCTATTCCAAGTTGTAACAATGCATTGAGTGTCTGATATCATGTTCTTTTGGCAGACTAGCGAGACCCCATCGAAGATCTTTCTTATCAACTGCTTGTGTGCTATTCAACAACCTCTATATGGACATGACGTTGCTAATGAATATGTCAAAAGGCTTGGAGCCATGATTGATAATCACCTACGTGTTCTTGTGGACAAAGAAGTTGATGCCATATTAAGAAGATGCGGTTTGTCACAAAAGATGAACCACTTTCATAACTCAATCCACAAGCAACGCGACAAGGAAATGGTGGGGACCCCGTTGGCAGAGATGGAGGAGACAAGTCCAGCCAATCTTTCAGAGTGTTTGAAAGCTCTGTTTGGTCTTATTCTGGGAAGTGAGAGTTCCTTGCCCGAGTTTGAGCAGATGCAGGTTCCAAAGTTGCGCTCTGAAGCTTGTATTGGAGTGGCGAGGTCATTGGCTGACGCTTATGAGCTTATTTACCAGGCAATTATTGATCCCAACAATGGCTATCCAGAGCCAAGGTCATTGGCAAGGCATCCTCCTGATCAGATAAGGACTATATTAGGAATATGAGTTCTATATTGCTTTCCTCACATTCCGGACTGTTATGTTTTTATGTCACGTAATTATTCTCCCATCCATATGAATATGTTGCTTTCCAACAAATCAAATCTACCTTGTAATTCTCTTAATTCTACTGGGATGATAAATTTTGGTTTTTCTTTTTCCTCGGTGTGATGATATTGCTGTTCCTGTTTTCCGAACGGTTACAGGGTTCATGTATCAAGGGTCTCATTAGCCTCGTAAAACCTTCATGCTATTACCGAGTTCGTGTAATTCTTTGGACGGTAGAGAATTTTGCTGATGGAAAAAGACTGTTGTATAAATTATATAATTAAAAAAAGTTATCTCGTTTTAAAAATTGATATCTTCATGGATTTTTATAATATGTTATATAAAAGAATTTTCTGCTAAAATTTTGAAAGAAAAATTCTTTTAAAAAGATAAAACTTAATTTACATAAAAAAAAACTTTGGGATTGCTGAATAATAGATGGAATGATAAAACAACGGAACCATCATAATACTTTTTAACTACTGAAGGGAGGGTTGCTTTCTTAACAAAGATTCGTGTTATTGATTCGTAAGCGTAATGCTTCTTTTGTTATATAAGTACGAACTTTTTATATATATCTATATTAGTATTATATTGTCCTCTTTAGATCTAAGTTCTCATGAATTTGTTTTTTAGACATTAGCTAAAAGGTTACATATTAATAAGACTTTGTTCACACATTCTAATAATCTCTTCTCGAACAAAGTTTATAGCACTATCTATTTATGGTCCATGGGTCCCCCCATCAAGCAATATTTTTATTTTGTCTATCTACGTCCATAAATTATTCATCTCCCAACTCCACCACGTAAGCTCATCGTGATACCATGAAGCTCCAAATAGATCACATCATCGCAACATGGGGTCTACATTACCTTCGTCCATTTGGCGCACCAGGTTGGAGACAGTGCACACACCTTGGGATCCATCACGTGGCTTATGTGTACCCATATGGCACCATCTAGGGACCAAGCTCTGATACTACTTGAAAGCATGCTATAACATAAATATAACCACAAACAATCAAATTCATGATCCATTTCTAATGATCATAATTTGATTGTAAATATGTAGGATCTTGATCCATAGCAATCAATCTCCAAAGCTAAGCTTTTCAAGGTTAGTAGGATGGTTTTTTACAAATTAGGTTTTGTGTGATGGATATTAAGTCACACACTCACATATTTATACACTTTCTCAAACCCTAAAAACCAAATTCTTATAACCCTGGATATCATAACCAACTTATCAAGTCCAAAGGGTTGATCCTATTTATTAATAATCCCTCATCGCCATTATTAATTTGGATCGGGTATCTACACATTATAATATTAATTCATAAATACCCCAAACTAACTTTAATATATCAAATAGGTCCAACCCAAATACTTCATAAAAATCAATAATTCAGATCTAGTTATAGATAGCAACATATATGTCCCATTATATGTATACATATATAATAATTAATATGTAAGTCTACCCAAATAATTGTAGCACTTAATATATATATATATATATATATATATATATATATATGCATAAGAAATAAACTAATGCTAACAATTCTCTGACTTGGACTACAAATTATTCGAAATATCGTATATGTACATATTATTGTGGACAACCTACTATTTAATAAGATATAATAATTTGGTCTATTAACTATATCAGCATAGAACCAAAGAGGCTTTCGTAGCCAATAATATTAAACTAAACCAAATAGTGATCATAATACTAATACAGTTAATGATATAGATTTGGTTTGGATGTGTAGCATGAAAATCACATATAAATGATATCTATTCATGCCTATTTCTAACTGGTTCCTGCACTTTCTCAACTTTATGCTAAACCGCAAGAGAAAACAATCACTTAAGTTCAGAGTACTCCACACACACACACACACAAATATATATGAATAACATCAATTCATATATCAAAATGTTCACAAATGGATATGCAACAAAATTGTCTGTAAGTCATAACAAACTGAATATAGACTAAATCGTTTAAAGGTTTCACCAACCCATACAAGCCATATTCCTATGAAACACTCTAGGTGGTAAACTTTTAGTTTGTGGATCTGCAATCATAATGTCTATATTAACATAGTCTACAGATTCAATGTAACTCTGAACTTCCTCCTTCACAACCAAAACATTAATGTCTAAATATTTAGACTTAGACAAACTCTAGTTGTTCTCACAATACAACTTGGTTGCATCACTATCACAGAATATTCTTAAAAGGCCTCTAAATGCCTTATATAATTGCAAAGCTGTGATAAAATCCTGCAAAGTCAGTACCGGAATATCCAGTGACTTCAAATTGATTTGTTCTCCGATAAGTGAACATGTAATCCTTCGCCAGTATGTGCCCAACATTCCTACTATGTACCCTAGATCTGGATGCGTACATACTTGTGCATATATGAGACTCCCTATTATTGAAACATACAAGATTTTCTCCATTTGAGCAAATTAAATTTGTCATCTTTGGCTACAGATGTATCACTTGGTGCACAATTCTGCATGTCAAAGTGACTCAACACTTTATCAATGTAAGCCTTTTGCAATAATCCCGATGTATATCTAGTACGATCCCTATGGATATGAAACTCTAGAACAAAAGATGTCTCACCAAGATCTTTCATTTCAAACATCCATTTTAACCCTAGTTATTCTATTTTACTACAGAGCAACTCAACCTATATCACTATAGCTACATTTACCCATCCGACACCAGAAGGGGGTCAAGGACTCAGAGGCTCCGTTACTTCTCGCACGGAGACTCACTAGACACATCGAAGACCTGTTAATGTATACAAAAAGAAAGAGAGAGTGAGTATAAAATACTCAATGAGAACCAAATTAAATAATAAAATAAGAACAAAAACTGTGTACAGCTCATAGGGTAGGACCTCGAATAGCCCTACCCTTCACCAAGGACCTGTTCCACACAACAGACCAATGTACATACCATATGATACTAAATTGCCACAACTAGGCCATAGATAAATTCCAACACACAGGTACATATCTATATACACTTAACCAAAACACACTAGTGGCTAAGGTCCACGACACAATGCCATCCAATATTGATGAAATCAAGCCATCAATCGCAGAAAATATAGTATAGTATCATATCATTATTTTGTACTTTGCCTTATGGGCAACCACATCAGTTTGTCATCATAAATTATAGATAGGAAGGCCACATAGGCTTTCTTTAATAATCTCATGAATCATAGTAGATAGGGTCACATAGGCTTCTCACTATATTATCACTTGCATAGTCAAGAGGGCCACACAGGCTTCTCACTAGTTTCTCAATTATTAACATATACGCATAGGTCTCAATATGAGAGAGTCACATAGGCTTCTCGATTTGATCTCCCTTTTTCTATAGTTGAGAGAACCACACATGCTTCTCTTAAAATATCAGTCATAGTGTGAAAGAGTTGCACGACCCTTCGTACTACCACTATTATATAATCTCATCAAGGAGCCATATATATTTATTAGAGGTGGATATGAGATGGGATCATTAAATTTTATAAAGTAAGGATAATATATATGAGGTATTCAATGATCTTATAATGTGAAGATGACACGTAAGGTGCATTCATTTTTCTGTGATGTATGAGAATATAATGTATAATTAATTCACGTGATGAGCATTGGCCTCTAATCTGGATCATGTGTTATATTGGAGTTAAGCATTATGGTTGTAGATAGGATCAACCAAAGGTCCTATCCCTACAGGGGTACACGATTTGTATCTTCTGTGGTTTGTTATTCCCCACTAAGTATTATTTACTCACCCTTTTCTTGTGTACCCTTGCAGGTCCTTGTTTTGTCTATGAGACTCCGTGTGAGGAGTAGCAAAGCCTCCAAGACCACAACTCCTCTAACATTGGGTTGGTGGCCTTAGTTGTGGTAATGGTGGGAATGAATTGCTTTGTAGTTAGATAGAACACCTAGGGATCTTATATTGGTAGTCAAATGAATTGGAATGCGATTAATATATATATATATATATGTATATGTATAATTATTGTTCATGTTTTAATTATTCTCTTTTTATGGATGATGTTGTTATGATAGAATGTCTCTCCCAATTAAGTGTTGCTTAAATAAATTATCATATTATGTTGAAATGGAACTTTAGTGTTGTATTTATCTTATATGTTGGTAGTAGTTGTTAGGTTTATAGGGGTGGATAGCTAGTCACATTCCTGAATTAGGTTGTGACACATAGTTTCCTCTTAGCACTTGTTGGAAATCAACCATATGAAGTACTGCGTGCTTTTCCCCAGCATGGACTTGCTTGGCCATGCACATGTTTTGCACACACGTTTAGTTTTTAGAATCCTCGAATTTCCCTTAAGTACTCATTCACCAACAAAAATTTTTCACACGTGCAAAGATTTGGGGTATTATGAAGATTGCATAAGATTTCATGCAAGTTCATATTTTATTGTCATTGAAAATTGTACATTCTTTTCCTATTTATTTGCTACAAGCCACACTACTCAAATTATTGTCCTACAAAAGCCAATATTACAATATATGCATGGTTCATTCATCAAGTAACTATAAAATAACTAAGATGGACATTGATTTCTCATTCAGTCATTACTATCTTTCCTCTATCCTCATTACCTGAAATGGTTAATTTATAAATGTGAGATATAGGAATATCTCAGTAGTTAGTGAACTTTAGTAGAAACATTCATAGGAAACCATTTTAATCATAAAGGCATTCATTATAGCATATACTCATATTATCCATGGATTTACAATTCATTCATGAAAACATACACAATCTCCAATTTACTCCATGGAATTAAGAGTAAACTACTTAGTGCACATTCATAGCGTAGGCCCACTCTATGGAACTATTGTGTTCCTATCATTTGTTCTTCAGTTGCCGCTCATATCCACTCTTTATAATGTTCACTGCATAAACTTAGCATGTTCATGGATTATCAAGCATAGTGAAAATCATTATAAAAGCATCATAATCATCATGGAAAATACTTTAAAATCATGATTTTATGAAATTCTAGACTACCTTTGATTGTTGGAATAGATTCCTAGTTGGTTTACACATTCCTCTTATAGATCTTCTCTATCCTCTGCTTTCTATTATCCTACTATAAGAGAAATTCATTATATTAATGCTTGAATTAAACTAAGTTTGGACATGAATTCTGAATCTAGATCCTTACCTCTAAGTTCCTCTAGTTTCCTACTATAATTTTGAACCTTAGAATCAAACTCCAACTTCCCTAAGCTTCCATCATGTTCTTTGCTTTGTTCTATGTCCTTCTCTATCTAGATTACCAGATTAAATTCCTATTCACTCTTCCTCCTTATACAGAGTTCCTAGATCAACCTAAGCTTCCTACTTAGTGCACATTCATAGCTTAGGCCCACTCTATGGAACTATTGTGTTCCTATCATTTGTTCTTCAGTTGCAGCTCATATCCACTCTTTATAACGTTCACTGCATAAACTTAGCATGTTCATGGATTATCAAGCATAGTGAAAATCATTATAAAAGCATCATAATCATCATGAAAAATACTTTAAAATCATGATTTTATGAAATTCTAGACTACCTTTGATTGTTGGAATAGATTCCTAGATGGTTTACACATTCCTCTTATAGATCTTCTCTATCCTCTGCTTTCTATTATCCTACTATAAGAGAAATTCATTATGTTAATGCTTGAATTAAACTAAGTTTGGACATGAATTCTGAATCTAGATCCTTACCTCTAAGTTCCTCTAGTTTCCTACTATAATTTTGAACCTTAGAATCAAACTCCAACTTCCCTAAGCTTCCATCATGTTCTTTGCTTTGTTCTATGTCCTTCTTTATCTAGATTACCAGATTAAATTCCTATTCACTCTTCCTCCTTATACAGAGTTCCTGGACCAACTTAAATGACTTTCTCTACCCTTTCTTACACATGTTCCAGCCCACCATAATAATTACTCTGACATTTAGAGCACTTAAATTATCTCTCAAGCTCGCTTGCTCTGTCTTTTATTCATCTCTCTCTTTCTCTCTTTCTCTCTCTCTTATTTTATAATATCTCATTTTTTTAACAAACTTTCTAGCTACCTAATCTACCATTCTTCGTCCTAAAGGAAATCTAAATACAATACACCTCAACATATAACTAATTCTGACATCCTTTCCATTTAATTTTGAGTTGTTTTCTGACATTTTAGTTTTGTAGTTGTAGCCAATCGACTGTCAAGCTTTAACTAGTCAACTACCCTACTGTTGGTTGTTTTGTGTATTTTAAGAGATGGCCAGTCAATTGCTTCTCCCAAGTTGCCTGTTTCTAACTTGTTATTTCGTAGTTCTCATACTTATCAATCAATTGTATACACCATGGAAGTCGACTGCCTATATATAATTTCATATTTTCTTTTTTCTAATCCATTTTATTTACTTCCTAAAGTTCTCTTTTCTTAATCCTAATTTCTTAGGGACCTCTTAACATACTCTTCCTAACTTTAATTCATTTAAATCTTAAGGAAGTTCTAAATTTGGGATGTTACATAACACTGGTTCACGCCACTACGATGCCAAATCACCCAGAATTGAATTTGTGGCAATTTGCAGTATAGTGATCCCCAGGTCGTATTCACTCAAGGAGCCTCACTTCTTGATACTAATTAATCGTTCTAAACACCTAAACACTAATTAAGAGTACATAAACGTGGGGGGGGTTTTGTGGCAGTACTAACAAAATAAACAAAACAGAACAGCAATTAACTACAACAGCAGCAACAGCAACAGCAGAAGCAGCAGAAATTGCAAGATATTGACAGTAAAGAGACTATGTAATCAGCCACTAGGATTCATGGGAGTGTAACTATCATTACCTAACTCATTGATTCAATTTTATTCTCATTCCATTGTTTGGTTCTTTATGCAAATGGTTCTAGAATAACATCTAGAATTTAATGCTACTAATTACAGTCAAGAACATCTCTCTACTATAATTAGATGCATTCAGTGGAAAATCTCAACCAAACCAAGTTAAATATATCATCTAACTAGTCATTTCGCCTTCCTCACTTTCCTAATCAGTCAAGCAAGGTTATATCTTATATAAGTCAGTTTATGTTACATTCTCAAGCTCTAATCAGAATTTGACAGCAAAATAAACATGACAGCAAAACAGAAATGAAATGAGATGAAAATGGAGAATAAAACACTTAGCTTGCATTCTTAGTTCAAGCTACAACATCCCAGTGGTCTAGTGACTAATTACAATGAAAACTTAGCCCTCCATGAGAGCAAAACAGCAAACAACAGAAGCAAAAACAGAGAGGAAGAGAGAGCTGCGAATTTTCTAAGTCTGGTTACAAAATAAAAGTGTTCTCTCTCTAAAAACTGATGCCTCTTCAATGCCTTAGAATATTCTACCCTAGATGCTTTCTTGGATGCTTCTTCCATGATGTGGCAGCACTTTGACAGCAAAACAGCAGCATAATTAATGTTTCTGCAGCAGCAGATAGGTATGGCAGCAGCAGAATTAATATTTATGCAGCAGAAAGTGACAAACAGCAGCAGAACAGCAGCAGAATATCAAGGCAAAATTAATATTTCAGCCATGATATTCTGACCTACGAAATTTAATGTTTCTGCCCTCAAATTCTGACTACATGGCATTCAATAAGAATTTAAGTGGGCCCCACATCCAGTATATCCTAGTCAGCATCTGCATCAGCCAAAAAGTGCCACATTAGCATCCAAATCATCAACTTTGTCCATGTTAGCACTTTTCTCTCCAAAATTAAAATTTGTAGGGATTAAATTGAGCATTTTACAATTCAAGTTCTAAAAATATAAAATTGAAACACATTCAATCCATTAATTGTTTATACCCAATAAATTCCAAAACATAATAAAATTAGAGAATTGGCAACATTGAAATAGCCATAGGACTAAGATAGGGACTAAAAAGTATATAAAAATGCTCGATATCAAATCCCCCACACTTGGCCTTTTGCACTCCTGGGCAAAATAATATTCAGAACACCAAAAGACACCAAAGGAAAAATGTGGAAAGCATGCTAGAATAGAATAATTAAAATTTTGAAAAGATTTAGCACTCGAAGGAAATTAATCTTAAATTTCTAAGATTCCAAGCATCATGGCAATTTAATTTGATACGAATGAATTCAAGTAATTAGCCTCCTCACCAGGAATGTGTTTACTCTCTATTCTCTCAAGTGTCTAGGGTAAATCACTCGAAATTCAACTTATCACAGAATTCACTACCATAAGCTTGTCAAGAATCTAAATCTCCACTACTTGAATCCAATACATACTTGAATCAAAAGGACTTTACGAGGTTGTAACGTGGGTAAGAAAAATAGTGGGAAACAAAGGGAAAGATTGAACAATGAAAAAAATATGGTAACAACTCAAGAAAATGAAGAGTATTTACAAGTGAAATATAAGAGACTGAGTATAAATAAATTTGGGTCTCAATGTTCTATCTGCTCCTCTTTTTCATTATTTTCTCTCTTTTTTTTAAAAATTTTTTATTCTTTCTTTCTTTCTCTTTTTTTTTCTTTTTTTTTATTCTTGACTGGCCAGTCTTTTTCTTTTGCTTGAGAGGAAGTAGAAGAAATATAGTTCAAAACACCCCAAAATTCACAAGATTTTTCAGCATATCAATCCCTTAAAAGAATTTAAAATACTCCTCACATCTTAAGTTGGAAGAAAGAGAAAAAAAAATATTGTTGTAGGCAGAAAAAGTGGTGGAAGAAAAAAAAACGCAAGAAAGAAAATGGATAAGGCACAAAATGGTATACAATGGAAACAACACATGGAAGGCTATCTGACTAAAAGTGGGTAACAAGAAACAAATGCCTAAATCATTTCCAAGCATGAACAAGATATGTAGCCTTAACCAAAGATTCAAGACAAGTTCTAGAGTGAAAATCCATGATAGGGCAGCACACAAAGAAAGAATAGCATTTTTCATTTAGGCTCAAATCCTCACAGCTAAAAGACTATTACTACAAATTCATTAAAATCAACATCATTGCCATTTAACTTGAATTCCTTAGAGAAATAAGGCTAAATTCTCTTCATGCTAAGTCAATCTACACTTTAACTATTTCATCATGCATAATTCCACACCAAAACTCCATCAAAAATTTAAAAAGTGAGCATCAAATTCGGACAAAACAGAGCAACAAAATTCTGCAGTGCAGAATTTCTGGCGACACAGCTTTACCGACATAGAACGACACCAAAACAAATGCGAAAGACACCAAATAAAATTCTACAGCTAGAAGACATATAAAGCTTTAAAAACATGTAAAGAAACTAGCAAAATTCGTAGCCAATCAGTACAGAAAATTCATGCAAGACAGCTCAAAAATTCTGGACAGAAACAGAGAAAACAGAGGAGACATTTTTTTTTGAGAATCAGCTCCAATTAAATTCTCTCCCCCCACACTTAAACATTGCATTGTCCTTGATGCAAATTATTACCAAACATCAAATAAAATGAGGAGGACATAAATTAAAAGGAGGGAAAGAGTACGACCTTTTCATGGAGCCGGAACGTTGTAGAGTTTGATTTCCTCTACAGTTTCTTCTTTGAAGTCCTCGTAGAACTTCTTCAACCTTTGCCCATTTACCATGAACTGCTTGTTGGTGGCCTCATTTTGAATTTCTACTGCACCAAAAGGAAAGACATTAGTAATAACAAAAGGGCCAACCCATCTAGAGCGAAGTTTACCGGGCATTAGCTTGAGGCGAGAATTATAGAGAAGGACTTTGTCTCCCACTTGGAATTCTTTTTTCTCAATTTTCTGATCATGTAAAGCTTTTGTCCTCTCTTTATAGATGCGGGCATTCTCATAAGCCCCTAGCCTTAGTTCTTCCAGTTCTTGCAGTTACAACTTTCTTTCTTTACCGGCTAGGGTCATGTCCATATTACAATGTTTAACGGCCCAATATGCCTTATGTGCAATCTCCACCGGCAAGTGACATGCTTTACCAAATACCAAGCGGTATGGAGACATGCCGATGGGAGTCTTGAAAGCGGTTCTATAGGCCCAAAGCGCATCGTCAAGCCTCTTACTCCAATCTTTTATGTTGGGTTGCACAGTTTTCTCTAATATTTGCTTTATCTCTCGGTTGGAGACTTCTACTTGTCCATTAGTTTGGGGGTGGTAAGGTGTAGAGGTTTTGTGCACCACCCCATATTTCTTCAATAGCCCTTGCATGTTTCTATTACAAAAGTGTGATCCTTGATCACTGATTATGGCCTTGGGGACACCGAATCTGCAGAAAATATGTGAACGAAGGAAATCTACAACAAC
Organism: Biancaea sappan; assembly: GCA_037074585.1. NCBI lineage: Eukaryota > Viridiplantae > Streptophyta > Magnoliopsida > Fabales > Fabaceae > Biancaea > Biancaea sappan. The sequence continues at coordinate 69,593,703 of CM073490.1, forward strand.
AATAGAATCATCAGTTCGGGTGGCTTTAGCTTCCACCCACTTCGACACATAATCCACAGCAACTAAGATATACATGAAGCCAAAAGAAACAGGAAAAGGACCCATAAAGTCAATACCCCAAACATCAAAAACATCACAAAAAAGAAGAGGTTGTTGAGGCATTTCATTTCTTTTAGACACATTTCCAGTTCTTTGACACCTAGAACAGTTTTTGCAAAAATCAAAGGCATCCCTAAATAAAGTAGGCCAATATAAACCAGAATCTAACACTTTTCTAGCTGTTCTTTGGGGACCAAAGTGTCCACCACATGCAAGAGTATGACAAAAATTCAACACAGATGCAAATTCATGATTTGGAACACATCTCCTAATAATTTGGTCACTACAAATTTTCCATAAATAAGGGTCATCCCACACATAGTACCTAGCCTCGCTCCTTAATTTGTTCAACTGATGTTTATTTTGGTATGCAGGCAATTCAAATGCAACAAGATAATTCACTAAATCAGCATACCAAGGCTCACTAATACCATGCAAAAGGAGGAAACACTCATCTGGAAAATTGTCTCTTACAGGGAGATATTCCAATGGAAGATCAGAAAGCCTACTCAAGTGATCTGCTACTACATTCTCTGCCCCACTCTTATCCTTGATTTCCACATCAAATTCTTGGAGGAGCAGCATCCATCTAAGCAATCTTGGCTTTGCATCCGGTTTCTTCAACAAATATTTCAGTGCTGCATAGTCAGAAAACACAATTACTTTGGAGGCAAGCAAATATGATCTAAATTTTTCTAAAGCAAAAACAATTGCTAAAAACTCCTTCTCCGTGGTTGTGTAATTTGATTGAGCTGAATCAAGGGTACGGGATGCATAGGCTATGACATGCAACTTCCTCTCTACTCTTTGTGAAAGTACTGCTCCTACAGCAAAATTTGAGGCATCACACATGAGCTCAAAGGGAAGCTCCCACTGTGGAGGTTGGATGATAGGAGGGGAGGTAAGTTGCTTCTTCAACTCATCAAAAGCTGACCTGCAAGCATCATTAAAAATGAAATCAGTTTCTTTTTGGAGGAGTTTAGATAGGGGTAGAGCGATCTTACTGAAGTCCTTGATGAATCTTCTATAAAATCCTGCATGGCCAAGAAAAGAGCGAACTTCCCGCACAGAAGCGGGGTAAGGCAAAGAAGAGATAACATCAACTTTGGCTTTATCTACTTCTATGCCACGTGATGACACTATGTGGCCTAGGACTATTCCTTGCTCTACCATGAAATGACATTTTTCATAATCTAGGACTATTCCTTGCTCTACCATGAAATGACATTTTTCATAATTCAAGACCAAATTTTTCTCTATGTATCTCTCAAGTACTCTCTCCAAATTTTTCAAACATGCATCAAATGAGTCTCCATAAACAGAAAAATCATCCATGAACACTTCCATGCAATCCTCTAACAAATCAGAAAATATGCTTAACATGCATCTTTGAAATGTGCCAAGTGCATTACAGAGACCAAAAGGCATGTGTCTATATGCAAAAGTACCAAAGGGACAGGTGAAGGTAGTCTTCTCCTGATCTTCAGGTGCAATGTGAATTTGAAAATATCCAGAAAAACCATCAAGAAAACAGTAATGAGACTTGCCAGCAAGTCTCTCAAGCATTTGATCAATAAAAGGAAGTGGAAAATGATCTTTTCTAGTTGCTTGGTTCAACTTCCTATAATCAATGCAAACACGCCAACTGTTTTGAACTCTAGTGGGCACTAACTCATTATTTTCGTTTGCTATAACAGTTACCCAGGTTTTCTTTGGCACTACTTGTACCGGACTCACCCACTTACTATCAGAGATAGGATAAATAATACCAGCTTGGAGGAGCTTACTTACCTCCTTCTTGACCACATCAAGAATCATGGGGTTGAGTCTTCTTTGGGGTTGCCTCACTGGTTTCGTCTCTTCTTCAAGGAGAATTCGGTGCATGCACACTAAAGGACTAATTCCAGGAATGTCTGCTAGAGTCCACCCAATCGCCTTCTTATTCTTTTTCAGCAAACTGATCAATTTTTCTTCTTGATTGGGGTTCAAGTTGTTGGCCACAATGATTGGAAGTTTGTCTCCTACTTCCAAGAAGGCATACTTGAGGTTTTCTGGTAAAGCCTTCAACTCCAATGCAGGTGGTTGGATGGAGGATGGAATTAGTTTTTGTGGAATCACATCCAAGGAGGCACCTACAAATTCAGTTTGCTCAAAGACAGAATCCTTGGCTAAAGAGGAGGAAGGGTTAGCAGCACAAGAGGAAAGAGATGAAGAATGTGCAACATTACAATTTAAATCACTACACCTACAACTACCTAAAATAGAAACAGAATCTAAGTATAAGCTAGAGAAATTTACAGAATCAGAACGCACATCAGAATCCAAATCACTATGCAAATCAGAATGCAACTCAGAATTGTCAGCATTTAGAGAGTTTTCAATTTCAGTGCAAGCATGACAGAATTCAGAACCAGCACAATTGCATTCAAAGGCATCTACCAAATCAGAGAATTCAGGAAAATCAGAAATTAATTCATTTTGGAAATCATCACATGCCTCATCAACTAAGTAATCCAAAAAGTTAACTACATGCACATTGGAATGATTTTCTATAGGATGTTTCATGGCATCCAAAATGTTAAAATCAATTTTGTTACCAGCAAACTCCATTGACAAAGTCCCTTCATGCACATTAATGATGGTTTTTGCAGTTTTCAGAAAAGGTCTACCAAGTATTAATGGTGCATGGCCAGGAGTATTATCATTTTCCATATCAAGCACATAAAAATCAGCAGGAAAAATGAGATCTTTAACTCTTACCAGGACATCTTCTAAAACTCCTGCTGGATGTGCTGTGCTCCTATTGGCAAGTTGGACAATCACTCCAGTTAGTGAAAGAACACCAATTTTCCTGAAGGTCTCCATGATCTCTTTATCCATGTCAGATTCAGAGGCTTTCCTTGATTGAGTCTGCCTATTGGGGAAAGGAAGAGGAATTTTCTGAACCACTTCTTCATCCTTTTTATTTTGCTCACTGGTTGAAGATGAAGGAACACTTTGCTGGACATTTGATTTTTCTGGTTCAGATTCAGAAGCTGGACTGTCTACTTGTTTGCCACTCCTCAAGATGATGGCACTCACATTGCCTCTTGGGTTGATCACTGGTTGGGATGGCAAACTCCTTGAACCTTGGCTTTTCAGCTCATTGACTGTTGTGGCTAACTGGCCAATCTTAGTTTCCAAATTCTACATATTTGTTTTTGTCCTTTGTTGGAACTGAAGAGTATTGGCAGTCAGTTGCTTCATTAGATCCTCAAGACTAGGCTCAGGTTTCTTGGGTGCTGGAGGAGGTGTATGGCTAGCTTCAGGTTGATTGTATCTTACATAGGGTGGCTGGTAAGGGGGGTTGGATGTATTCCCATACTTGAAAGCTGGATGATCACGCCACCCAGGATTGTAGGTGGAGGAATATGGGTCATATCTCTGTTGTTGTGGCTGCATGAGTCTACCAGGGAATATACCAGTACATGACTCAGTTGGGGTCTCTTGCAGCTGAGGGCATTGATCAATATGGTGGGTATTCAGGGAACAAATACCACAGACTGAAGGAGGAGGGGCTTGTTGTTGTGTTCTCTGATTTAATGCCAATTGCCTCACTATTGAAGCTAACTCTTCCAATTTATTTTCTATCCTTTGTTGCTCCATGGGAGGTGTCCTCAACTCATTGACAGTAACTGTTGGATCACTCAATCTGGTGCCAAATTGCTGAGCATTTTGGGCCATCTTGGCCAACAATTCGTTTGCTGCAGAAGGAGTCTTATCCACCAATGCCCCACCAGCAGCTGCATCAACTATATATCTGTCCATAGGCAGTAATCCCTCATAGAAATCTGTCCATAGGCAGTAATCCCTCATAGAAATACTGGATGAGAAGCTGCTCTGAAATCTGGTGGTTTGGACAGCATGAACAAAGCTTCTTAAACCTCTCCCAATATTCATGCAGAGACTCACCATTCAACTGTCTAATCCCACTGATATCCTTCCTGATTGCTGCTGTTCTGGAGGCTGGAAAGAATTTTTCTAAGAACAACTTCTTCAACTCATCCCATCTTGTTATCAAGGCAGTGGGTAGATAGTAAAGCCAATCCTTGGCTGCCCCATCCAGAGAGAAAGGAAATGCTATTAATTTGATCTGTTCTTCTCCAACTCCATGTGGTCTCATGGTAGAGCAGACAACATAGAACTCCTTTAAGTGCTTGTGCGGATCTTCTCCTGCAAGACCATGAAACTTAGGCAGTAAATGGATTAGATCAGATTTTAGCTCAAAGTTAGCATCCAACTCAGGATAATTTATGCATAATGGTTGATAATGCACATCAGGTGCAATCAACTCTTTAATTGATTGTTCTTGCCTATTTTAAGGCATTTGTGCATTTTGATTATCCATCCCAGTCATCCCAGCTAACTCAGAATCTGTAGACTCCAACACAATATCAGATTCAGAATCTGATTCAACTTCTACACTATTGACAGCAAACTCAACAATTTCAGCAATAATTTCAGAAACTATACTAGTCCTAATGCTATTACTTCTCACTAGCCTATGGAAGGTCCTATCTATTTCTGGATCAAAAGATGGTAAGTCCACGTGACCAGACCTTCTCATATACTAGAAAGGGCACAAATTCACGAGAAAACAACAAAAAGAACAAAAAAGAGCAAAATAAGCACAAAAGGGTCCAACCAAGGAAAATGACCAAAAATGAAGTATCTCATAAAAATCTGATTTTTCTTGGAAAAATCCTTCACCAATTGGAGGCACAAAATCAAAAAACAGAACTCAAAAATAAGATCTACAAAAATCAAACCAAAAATCACAATTAATTGGAAAAATGGCTAAAATCATTGTAAAATGGAAAAAGTGGTCTAAACGTTGGAATTTGGCCGAGATAGGGCGGTGCTCCTCACGACAAAGTCGTAGGAGTTATGCCCGAAAGGGTCGTGTTTAGTGGACTACCAATTTTTCAAGTCAATCCGATTTAGTTTTTCAAGTTGATGAATAGTGACTGAAATATAACTAGGAAACTTGAAAAATTGACTTGAAGAATTTGTAATTACTTCCAACAATACCAAGCCACTTAAAATCAAACAAGAACACAATAGAACAACTAATTAACACTTAGAAATGAATTGGCTCCCCGGCAACGGCGCCAAAATTCTGGTTCATGCCACTACGATGCCAAATCGCCCAGAATTGAATTTGTGGCAATTTGCAGTATAGTGATCCCCAGGTCGTATACTAATTAATCGTTCTAAACACCTAAACACTAATTAAGAGTACATAAACGTGGGGGGGGTTTTGTGGCAGTACTAATAAAATAAACAAAACAGAACAGCAATTAACTACAACAGCAGCAACAGCAGCAGCAGCAACAACAGCAGAAGCAGCAGAAATTGCAAGATATTGACAGTAAAGAGACTATGTAATCAGCCACTAGGATTCATGGGAGTGTAACTATCATTACCTAACTCATTGATTCAATTTTATTCTCATTCCATTGTTTGGTTCTTTATGCAAATGGTTCTAGAATAACATCTAGAATTTAATGCTACTAATTACAGTCAAGAACATCTCTCTACTATAATTAGATGCATTCAGTGGAAAATCTCAACCAAACCAAGTTAAATATATCATCTAACTAGTCATTTCGCCTTCCTCACTTTCCTAATCAGTTAAGCAAGGTTATGTCTTATATAAGTTAGTTTATGTTACATTCTCAAGCTCTAATCAGAATTTGACAGCAAAATAAACATGATAGCAAAACAGAAACGAAATGAGATGAAAATGGAGAATAAAACACTTAGCTTGCATTCTTAGTTCAAGCTACAACATCCCAGTGGTCTAGTGACTAATGACAATGAAAACTTAGCCCTCCATGAGAGCAAAACAACAAACAACAGAAGCAAAAACAGAGAGGAAGAGAGAGCTGCGAATTTTCTAAGTCTGGTTACAAAATAAAAGTGTTCTCTCTCTAAAAACTGATGCCTCTTCAATGCCTTAGAATATTCTACCCTAGATGCTTTCTTGGATGCTTCTTCCATGATATGGCAGCACTTTGACAGCAAAACAGCAGCATAATTGATGTTTCTGTAGCAGCAGATAGGTATGGCAGCAGTAGAATTAATATTTCTGCAGCAGAAAGTGACAAACAGCAGCAGAACAGCAGCAAAATATCATGGCAAAATTAATATTTCAGCCATGATATTCTGACCTACGAAATTTAATGTTTCTGCCCTCAAATTCTGACTACATGGCATTCAATAAGAGTTTAAGTGGGCCCCACATCCAGCATATCCTAGTTAGCATCTGCATCACCCAAAAAGTGCCACATTAGCATCCAAATCATCATCTTTGTCCATGTCAGCACTTTTCTCTCCAAAATTAAAATTTGTAGGGATTAAATTGAGCATTTTACACTTCAAGTTCTAAAAATATAAAATTGAAACACATTCAATCCATTAATTGTTTATACCCAATAAATTCCAAAACATAATAAAATTAGAGAATTGGCAACATTGAAATAGCCATAGGACTAAGATAGGGACTAAAAAGTATATAAAAATGCCCGATATCAAACACCCTATTTTTATATACCACAATCAACAACCTCAAACTATAGATTAGTAGGACCTTGCTTTTACACTAAACTCACTATTGAGTTTTACCAATCCCTTAGCAAATATGGTAGGTCACCCTAGACCTTTTACAACCTCTCCACCTGAGAGGATCAACCACAAGCTTTTACATCTCAACACCAGGAACCACACCAATTCCTAACAACCTATCCACTCACTGGACAACGAACAACAGTTACAGAGATAATGTAGTTCACTCAAAACTTAGTAGAGATTCTAGCTCACTCAAAGGATATAACAATATTCAATAATCTCTCAAATACAAGAAGGAATATTAGCTCACATCTCAAGCTCTTTCTTTCTTTTCTTTTCCTTCACCAAGGCATATTGAAATTGACAAAATGAACTCTTTTTATAGCTTTGAGAAACTAGCCGTTGGGCAGAGTCTTCTTCAATAAATGCTTTAAGCTCCTTGAATGCACTTCATCAACTCTTTAACGTGTTATATCTCTTATATGTATGAGGTACCTCAAATAAGGAAAATGAATTGCTTCAAAAATGGAAATAAATCATCATGGAATTGATCATCTTCAATTTGCACGATTCTTCTAGATTTGGCTACAATTAATAACTCTTGAATTGTTCATTCCTTTTTTGCAGCATTTGCGTTTTGACTCTTTTGAAAAACGGCTACATTCCTTATTTAGGTTCCTTAATAATTAATTCCGTAAACTTTCCTTTTTCATGTGATACCAATCAGCTACCTTTTATGCTTCAGGGATGTTTTTATTTATTTCTTCCATATTTGTCACAATTAATTTCGTTATTGTTCGAGAGCATTCAGTCTTTCTGAATTATCCTTCGATTCTTTTCTTTTTTGGCAAGATACTAAATCTGTTCATTAAATACTTACATTAACAAGGTCCTGGATATTGCATTAATCAAAAACTGTGTATGGGGAATCTTGCACTAATAATGTTGAATATTATGGGTTGAACCTCTTATTTCTTTTTGGAAAACCCTTTTTATGAACATTTTGATTAAATGTTCCCATGCTTTGTAACTCTAGAATGTTTATAAACATCATGGATATTATGTATTGCATATTATTTATATTACATGAATGAATCCCAAATTTTGAAATAATGTTATATACGAATGTTGATTAGTGATAACTTATTTTAAGTGAATCTGTCTATTAATATTTATAAGTATGATAGTGGATAAGTTAGGCTTATAGTGATGAGGGTAACTCATCTATCATGTCAATCATATGTCTGGGTTGGGATGTGACATAATGCTTTTATTGTTCTTATCGACCCCTTTCCTTTGATATTCTCTATCCTTCATAGTTCTCCTCACACTAATAAAGGGTGTTGCATCTTCGTCTTCTTGATCCTCTTCATCATACACATTAACATAGTCATTGTGAGGTGTAGGAGACCTTTGTGCTCGTCTTCCTACGTTTGGTGCATGTACAAGTTGTCTCCTATGCAATTTAGCGATGCCCTCATCTCGCCTCTCCAACTAATCTCTTGTCTCCTTATTCATATGTTCAAATTGTCATAGAATGGTTCTCCAATCTAACAACTGATCCATCTCCCATCTTTGTGCTCCGTTTATGACATGGTATTATTTATACAAAGAAGTTTTTAAAGAAAAAGAAAGAAGGTACATAATGAGGTTGGTTGTGAATTTAGTTGTGAATGAATCCCAAGAACAATCCTTTCTGAAAAAGCCAAAAAAAGAAAGAATGTACATAATTATTACATTCATGATTTTACAATGAGGTTTGGAATGTGTTAAGAGTTAAAAAGAGGATTAAGGGGCATTCTAGTCTTTTAGTTGGGATTGGTAAAAGCAATTGTGTCTTTCCAGTATGAATTCAGTTAGTGACTGTTGAGTATAGGATTATCTTTGGTTATTGACTGAGGGATAAATAGTTGTTTTTACTTTGTATTCTAATAAATGTTTAGACAATTAAGTCTTCTTCTTTGACCATTTCATGCTTCTCCTTCCTCTTCTTTATTCTTCAGAACTTCTTCTATGATATATAATTGTTCTTGTTCTTGTTCTTCTTCCCTTCTATCTTTATGAATAATAATTTCGTTTGTCTTCTTCTTTGAATATCTTTTGTAATTTTGTCCTTTTTCTTATTTCTTTCTCTAACCTATCTTCTTCATTCTTGTACCATTTCTTGATTATACTCTCTGTTATCTGCATCCTTTTCTTTGCTATGCATAATTCTTGATCCTACAGAAATTGAGTCTGTAACAGAATGCCTTTTGTAGTTTTTTATATGGATGAAGACGGTGTTGCGACATACACAATCAAAACAATTGCCAATCCTTGAACATTGAACAAGATAATGTATCTAAGGCTACCAAAAAACATTTCGAGAAGTGGGAATAACTTGTGAGTAGGCAATTTGAGAAGTCCAGCATATTTGAACTAGACCTTCTTTCTTCTATGAAATGTAAAACTAAACAAATTAATAAAACCATTGTTCATCATCATCAAATGTAGAAAACTTTATATATAAGAAATTTGTCAATCTTAATGATGACTTTCTTTTGGTAACAATGTAGGTTTGGACTTTGCAAGTTGATCGAGAATTGGGCATTTCTATAATATATTATATGAAGGGTATTTGACAAACTATGAAATTGGAGAAGATAAAGAAGAATCTTCACAGCTTTTATCATAAGGTGAACTATGCATGCATGGATTGAATACTTTGAGATTTATCTATAGGGATAAGCATGCATAGAAATTTTGGTCGAGTTTAATAAAACAACTAGAGAGGATATCGAAATATGTAATGGACTTGATGCAAATAATTTTAATCTCAGGTAAATGGTTTGTACATATCATGTTTGCTTTTCTTGTAAGTTTCCACAATTTTCCCATTAAACTACAAAACATATATAAGCCAATATAAGAACAATTTATGATTAGTAGCCTTCTTTTCATGCTCCCAAGTGGAAAGAGAAAAAAGTTATGATTGAGAGACTTTTTTACTCTTTTTCAAATGGTAAATATATCAAACCATGAAAAGAAAAGTCCCTATCAAAAATGATTGGACTAGGTAAAAACCATTTTAGCCAAATATAGCGTCAAACACTGATGAGGATGATTTGGACTTCCCCAGTTCTAACTTGTATATCAAATTTAGGATCTCATACATTGCAGACCATTTTCTATCAGTGAAATTCGAACATAATTTCAAAGGACCCATTCAATGCTCAAGATTTACTGTAGTTCTGAAAATCGAACTGGACTAGCTAGTTCAACTAGTCCTAGGCCTGATTCGGAGATAGCCATTAAATTAGTGAGGTAATGAACTAATGTAAAATCTGTTTGATTAGTAAAATCGGCTAAACCAGCCAATTTATTAGGCTGACCGGTTCTTTAAAAAAAAAGCAACTTCAGACTTTGCCGTGACTCACTATCCCACTGCCATCTTTAGTAACCACTGCCAGATCTGGTTCATTTTGCTACCAAAGACAACACACATAAAACATACAAAAATGACATCATCATCATCATTATCATCGAAGAAGAAGAAGAAGAAGAAAAAGAAGAAACAAACATATGATGAGAGATCTGAGAATAGAGGAGGAGGAGGAGATAGCCGCGAAAGAGATCTGAATACTTACTAATCCATTTGAGGCTGAAAGACTGAAAGAGAGAGAGAAAGACTGACTAAAAAATAAAGTTGTTATTAAAAAATAATAATAAAGTTGAAGCCTTGAAGGCAATGTCTGGCAACAATGTCTCTTTCACATTTAATGTGCTATCTCTCTCTTTTTTTTTTGGTAAAGTGCTATCTCTTTCTCTTTCTTTGCTCCAGTTATCCAACATCTTTTTTTAATAAATTTGAAGTAAGATTGAAATGAATTTGACATAAAAACTCAAAAAATCAGGTTTAAATGTAATTTTTTAATTATGTAAAGTAGTATTTTAATATTTTTAATTATATATATATATATATATATATATATATATTTAATATTTTTTATGTACCAACGGTTCGATTACGGTTCAACATAGTCCAACCATTAAATCTTAAACCACTGCCTCTACCAGTTTGATGACTGGTTCGATTTTCAGAACCTTGAGATTTACCCGTTAAAACAGAAGAAAAAGTTTTATCAATAGAAGTTATGCTTTAGTTTGTCTTGAATTTCAATTCCTTATTAATAACATAAAATTTGGTTGTTTCTAAATAACATCCTCTTATCTCTCTACAAATTATTAAAAAACATTGAGTGATACACCATAATATGAAATTGGAAGTACTCATTGCACAATTGGTTTTTCCTTTAAAAGAGGCAAGTTTTTTATCTTAATATATAATTTACTCTATAAGAAAGACAAGTTTTTTGGTCAAATACTACAGATTTCAAAAAAAAAAAAGAAGCAATATGCTACAGATCCAAAAACATTTAGAGGCATACATACTACAAAATCTATCCCATCATCATTTTTCTCTTATTGAAACTGGCCCATGTCAAGTTGAGTTTCAGTGAGAAATTAAAAGATAAAATTTAAACAAAACTCAGCTAGTCGCGCGGTCGAGTCTTGAAATTTTGTTTTTTAAAAAAAGACTCAGCCTGCAGTAGGTCGTCTCAATTGTTTTTTAAAAAAATAATTGAGATCGAGTCGATTTCAACGTGAAGTCCAAATAATGGACTCTACTTTGATGCGGGAATCTCTACATTCCATGCAAAGATTCCCACATGCTATAAAGCAAGCTCGACCTGTTAGTGGCCAAGCTTGCTTTATTTTAAAAAATAAATATGAGTAAGTTCTTGCATTTCATGCCTTATTTATATGAGTAAGTTCGTTCATCTGATTATCAAAAAGAATTGTGAAAGTTTTGTCCCAGAAGAGAAGTCATATCTAAAAGCCAATTGAACAAAGGTGAAGAAAGATCTTCAAAAAGGTTAGCATGTTTCATTTTTTTCATGATATTAATTAATTATGTTTTTAAAATTAACTAACTGGTTTTACAAATTTGTAATACCCCAAGTATTACTAAGAAATTTAAAAAGGACTCATTTAATGGGGTGAAAAATTTTTCATTGATAAAGAGTATCGAAGTTCAATAAAACTAAGACTTGCCCTTAGTCAAGAAAATTTTTCATCATAAAGAAGAGTAATGAGTGTAAGGAGGATGCATAAGAACTAAAGTGCAAAGGAAAGAAATATATAATATTCATAAGCAATATCTAAATAGGGACCCATGTAGAAGATTAGACTCTATAAAGATGAAGTTGCAAGCTTGGTATCTTAAAATTTCTAGTTTAAGGCTAAACTTGGGATCAGGGACACCGTGAAGGACCTAAGTGGGATAATAGGAAATTTTGATGTTTACTTACAAAGGAAGTGGGATGATGAACATTTATGGAGTATATTTAGGGTGCCTTAAAGATGATCAAGTTGTTTCATTACTTTATGGAATGCCAATCAAATTGTTTCCGAAGAAGGACTAGAATGAAAGAAAGCTTGTGGACCCTACTACTCTTTTATATTCACTACATACCTCCCCCTTCCTATTTTTTTTCTTTCCTTCTTCCTTCACGATCTCTCTCTATCATGAGACCATGAACCTTCCCTCCTTCTAACATGTTTCCAGCCACCACACCGGTAAGGAAAGGTCATTTGGCGAGCCTCCACATCGAAGAAACAAGGAGATTAAGGTGAGTATCTTTTTTTTTTCTTTTTTTCTTCTCCTTTCCCTTTCATTTTTGGATTTGAGGGAAATTATATGGGTTTAAGCTTGATCTGAGACTTGGAAAGTTTGATTAACTTTTTATGACCTATGAGTGTTTATTGTTGAGCTTATGGCAAGAAATTCATAGGACTATCATGATTAAAAATCTTGATTTCAAGAGGAAGTTGAGACAAGAACATATAAGGGTTTTAATTGGGGATTTCATGGTTCAAGCAGGAATAATTAGTTTTAGCTTAAGATTTTAGTACCAAATTGATTCTAGAACACTAACAATGTTAACCCCTTAACAAATTTGAGCAAATGAAGATCTCTTGGCTGAAAACACAGGAAATCACAACTGATGTGCAATGCACTACAACTTGGCGCCCCAGGTGCCAAGTGACCAAATGTGGTAGAGGGGCGCTAGCCTCCTAATGTTGCTGAAAAGTGGGTTTAACCCCTTTTTCCTCATGTATTCTTGGTCTGTAGGTTTAGAAGGATGCCTTCAGACTTCCTTTGAACTCTTTGGAGCTTATAAAGCCATTCCTAAAAAGATGCAGTCATCTATGAAGTTTGGGCAAAGGTGAGGGATCTAACCCTACCTTGTATATGTTTTTACTTCCTAGCACTTATTTTCCTTTCTATAGTTTAATTAAGTGAAATCATGCAATGAATTGATGTTATAATGATGTGTATAAACTCCTCAAATGTTAGAAATGGAAATAGCATCCTTGTGTGTGTGATTGTCGACCACGAGGCATATAGTTCTTATTTGTCATGGATGAAAATAATTTGGTGTTGACATTGTTGTCTTTCTTGCTGAGGTAATGTTATGAGATTAAGCCTTATTATAAATTATGACTACTTATGAAAGTAATATGTTGTGGATATAATTTATATACACATAATTATATATATTAATATAAGGTATTTTAATTTCCAAGCTAATGTTGAAGTTAGAGCAACATGTCATTAAGGTAAAAGTTATAATTAAGTATATAGTTGTTACCTAAATGAAAATGATGACGTGTAAGAGTATATTGGACATGAGATAAGAATATTATTTCGATGTCTATGTACCTATATTTAAGTGGCTAAAAATTTATAATTGAATGAAGGAGTCAAGTTGCATAATACTTCTTTTATATGTTGATTTATTAATTGTGTCCATTCATGTGTATGTGAGAAGAGTGGTAAATAATTAGGATAATAATGAGTGGCAAATGACCTTCTTTAGGCGTATAAAGAGTGTTGTTTTACAATACTAATGTTAAGATAAGAGTAATAAGTCGCTAGAAGGAATTATGTGACCAAACCTAGGTAACGGAAACTTTATGGTACATTGAATAATGCATTTGACCAAGTCCTATAAATAGTGAGGTGGAAAAGTGTAGTTATGATCACTATATCATGTGTGAACATGTGTAAAGTAATGCATACCTTATGGCTATGCTTCTATGTCATGTGAGCACTTGTGTGATACATTGTATGACATGTGAAAGTGATGTATAAACATTGAGGTGTATGATGATATACTGGAATTGTGCAACTGTGACTGACTTGAATGAAGTGGTTGTGTATATGTATAATATGTTCTTATTTGTAACTGTGATGGTGTGTAAATGGTCGGGCTTCGATATCCTTACTCTCACGTTGCTAACGCACTATAGGGCTCATGCGATGTGGTCGTTGAATAGTTAAGGTATCGACTGGCTTCCTACCTTTATGTAATTATGATATGGTTGGGCTTCGACATCCTTGGTCTCATACTGCTGCATGCACATGGCCGGTGTGAAATGGTTGTTGAGTTGTTGAGGTGTCAATTGGCTACCGACCCCGTGCATGATTATGGTTTTAATGGATTGAGTGACCGTACTTTCATGTTTGTAAATTATCTTCGTTTGCTAGGTGACAGAGCTTGACTAATGTTATGTAATGTAAATGATTTACTCGCATCAAATGGAGTAAATATTAAATAAGTACATATTATCTAGTAAGAGTCAATTTGATTATATGTTGAACTTGTTTGCCTGAAATTACATTCTCTTTTTTTTATCTATCGTTTTTCTTTAGTATTGTGGTATATATATATATATATATTTCTTGTGTCTGTAGATAGGTAGGGTTTATGGTGAGTCTCGTGGTTTGGACTCACTCCCTAACAATTTCAGGTTTGGTGGTTTCTGCTTTCTGGAGGCTCATATGTTCGAAGACCTACCCTTCGTTCGAGGTATGGTGACATCTTAATCAGTTTCTTTTATTTATGCAAGTAGTTAAAAATCCCTAAAATGACTCTGTAATCGGGTAGGTCTCCCTACGTTGTATAAATAAATTAGTTTCACTTGAGAATAGTATATTGGGCATGTAATTATAAAGTAAGAAATGTATTAATTGCTTATTAAAGGAATTTTGAGTCGTGGTGTGTTAGGCTTGTAGCGGTGTGTGTAAGACATTGTCGCGCCAGTCATGAACCCAATGTAGGGGTCGTGACAAAATTAATAATCGTTTATAATTTTGTATAATATTAATTTTATAAATTTTAATTGTTTAAATATTTTCAATTATTTTGTTTTGAATTATTTTTAATTATTTCGTATAATATTTTTATAATGTTAGTTTTACGAACAATGCAATTTAATTGTTCTAATTTTTTTTGGCAGTTTAAATTATTTATTGCTTTTGACTTATTCTACAGGTAGTTAAGATAAGTTCACTCATAAATGTATATCTATATATCAATGGAAAGACCTTTAAAGGTATTGAGGGGGTTGAATTTAAATATGATATTTTCACTATAATCTCACTCAATGATTTAAATATCACCCTGGACGGATTGACTAGTATGATTCACAATCATTTAGAGCTCCCCTAGTGAATCAGTGGCGTCAATAAGTTATATGTACAAGTTGTGATTAGAGTACAGGGTAATAAAGTTGAGAGTAATGGCAATATAGTCAGAACCTTGATCAATAAACATTTAAAAAGTGGAGATAAGGAGATTGAGCTGCTAGTCAAAACTTCAAGTCATCAGATAGATTTTAATTATGAAGCTGGTACATCACAAGTCGTTGTTCCTTGTGATATTTCATCTCAGCCCCCCAATCAAGGATAGTTCACTTCTATGTCGCTGGCAGGCGATGATGAACTAGTGTCGCAACTGGACGATACTCCTTCATCTCCCTGGCCATGCATAGATGACTTTACTGATGAGGAAGAATGTTTTGGTAATCTAGTCATGAGCGATGATGATGATACAGATGAAGGCAGTGATGATGGCGGGGAAAGGCAGGGGAGGGAATTTTGGTCCCTCTAATCAGTGAGTACCAAGAACCTACACACAGGTATTTAACAAGCCTTCCAGATGAGGAGAAGATGACCGATGAATAACCTGGCAGTTCAACGATGCATGACAATGGACTATATGCTGAAAAAGTGTTCAATGAAAGACATTTATTGAGAGGTAAGGTAAAAGAGTACTCTATCTAAAACCACCAGATTTATAAAGTTGTCCACCAAAGAAAAATAGTTGAATCATATGAATGCACTAAAAAGAAGCAGGATTGCAAGTGGATACTTAGGGCCATTTTGAAGAATCCTGGCAATTATTGGTAGATTATGAAGTATCTGGGTCCCTAAACTTGTATCAACACCTTGCTGGTCAAAGATCACCCAAAATTGGACGCAAATGTTGTAGCGAATCATATTATGGACATGGTGATAAAAAATGTAGATATACCAATTAGTCAGGTGGTCGCACACATTTAAAAAAAATTTGGCTACAACATTTCTTACTAAAAAGCATGGTCTGCAAAATGGAAGGTTGTTTCCAAAGCATATGGGGATTGGGAGCAATTGTACGTGTTGTTACATTGGTTTATGGCAACAGTTTAGCAAGTCATGCTAGGTTCTATGGTGGAATAGAAGACTAACCCATGTTCACCTAACAAAGATGGTCACATTGTAGGTGAAGTTCGTGTGGGTATTTTGGTCTTATAAGCCCTGTATAGATTCCTTAGCTCACTTGAAGCCAATTATCCTAGTTGACGGTGGTATGTCTTTATTGAAAATTTAATAATTTTTGAATTCATAACTAATTCGTGGACTAATGTGTTATCTTAATTAGGATACTCATGTGATTTCCATGTGGTGAATGAGGTTGTGGCAGAAATGCTTGGGTCGCCTACAAATTCAAATGGGGAAGTTAGGGATTGGCTAAACAGACTAAGGGTTGAGCAATGGGCATAGTCATATGATATCCATAGCCGTTGATATGGTCAGATGATGACAAACTTAGTCGAGTCTATGAATAACATCTTCAAGCGCATTAGATATCTCCCTATTTTGGGGTTAATGAAGCACACGTACAAGCTTGCATCTTACATTGAGAACAATTTGGCAACAACGAATGCACAAATTAACACTAGGGAGATATATTCGGAGGTTATGTGCAAGAAGTTTACAGAAAATATATCAAAAGCATCTTCATGCATCATGCGCATCTTTGATCGAGCCAATGGATATTTTGAAATCGAGGAGCCATATGACCAGTTGGGACGTCAGCTTGGTCGTGTCTGCATGCTCAACCTTTATGATGGCCAATGTGATTATGGCGAGTATCAAGTTTGGCATTTTCCGTGCCTAAACTTATTAGCAGCTTGTGCATATGCAAACATTGATTCTGAAACATTTGTGAACCATGTATATAGACTTGACATGATCAAAATGACTTACAGCACATCGATTCGTCATATTGGTGGGCAAGAGCAGTGGCCAGTACATAGAGGTCCACAGTTGCTACCTGATCCATCCTTTGCTAAAGGTCAAGGGTGACCAAGATCATTGCTGCTACAGATGGACATGGATCATAGGTTGCATCGCCAGCCATCCCGATGTAGCTTATGTAGACAACAAGGTCACAATCGGTCAAATTGCCCACAACAGCGTCGTTAGCTATATTAGATTTTTTTTTTTGCATATATTTGTACAATTTTAAATTTTTTATATGTATATTTTGCCAAATTTGAATTTTTTAGTAACATTTTTTGATTTTTGATATTTATATTTGTACAATTTTAAATTAATAATCACTAATATTACTCATATATCTTATGTAAATTACATTATTATATTACTAATTATCATAGTAATTGAATTACTACTAAAAAAATACTAATAGCTAATACTAATCAAGTTAATTAAACCAACTCTCCTTCTCTCTTTATGTAGAAGGACTTCCCAGAAAAAAAAAAATTGTCATGGGTGGAGTCAGCATGGAGTCCCATCATGCTGACTTTGAGGCCAAGCTTGCTTTTGGTCAGAGTTAGCATGATGGGACTCTACGCTGACTTCGAGTAGTAGTGAATGCAATGCTTGCATGCACTGCCCTGAAGAATTAAGGGGATAGAGAGGGAAACAGATTGGGCTATAAATAGGAGAGGAAGAATGGAGGTTTGGGTGCACAACATTAGGAGAAGAAGGAAAGTGTTAAAGGAAGAAATATTAGAATTTTGAGAATATCTCAGTATGTAGAAATTTTTCTGCTTATATTATTTTATTTTTTGTGTCAGATGGCAGATCCCAGACGAGCTGTGAACCCAGGTCCTGATGACGACTCGCTTTTGTATTTACAGTCTCAACACATCTCCCAAGATGTTTGGGCAAACAAGGTTTGTCTATTGTAGAATTTTTAAACAATTAAATAAAGTGTCGTTATTGTTATTGGTATATAAAATTGTAAAATTTCAGAGAGATCATGCTTTACGATTACGCAAATGTATACTTGTGGATGTTAACCCACCATTACCGATCGTCTGACTCTTACACGCTACTGGGTTCTACAGCATGGTACGCCTGGGTAAATTTGAGTACAACCAATCTCTTGTCTCGGCACTTATTGAACGATAGCGACCAGAGACACATACTTTTCACACTACGAATGGAGAATGCACAATAACGTTTCAAAATGTAATGATTCAGCTTGGTCTCCCATGTTGTGGTAGGCTGATTACTAGTACAACTGCCATAAACTAGGGGCATTTATATGAGCGGCTACTTGGAGTTGCCCCACCATCAAATAAATTAGATGGCCAACTAGTAGAGACTTGTGATCATCTTCCAAAGGATGCCCTATATAAACATGTTGTTCATTTTACCTATGTCTATACTTTAAGACTAATAGGGGGTACCTGTTGCCAGATAAATCTGGCACTAAGGTGAATCTAATGTACTTACAATTCCTCAAAAATTTAAATGACTGTGAGCAATATAGTTAAGGATCGGCAGTACTGGCACATCTATATAGGGAAATTTGCATGGCAACGGATCCTAGACAGAAGGAAATTGGTGATTGCCTCACTCTTTTGCACATCTGGGCATGGAAAAGACTCCCTCGATTAGAGCCATCCATACGCTGTAACACCCTGACTTTTTATTTCCTTTAAGAATAATAATTTTTCTCTAAATCGGTTCACTGGATAATTTTCTGAATAATTTTCTTTCAAATAATTATAGATTTCACTATTCACGAATTTTACTATTTATGTGAATAGTAACCTTGCAGAAAATTTACAAGATTCTCATTAATTATATCTGAGCTTGAATATATACAAAAATAATTTACATAATATTTGTTATTATCTTTACATCTTTGTATCATAAACTACCATAAAATATTTTTCTACACTTCAATCTCATCATTAATATCATCAAGCCTTCCATTTTGTCCTTTTTCCTGAAATGATCAATTTTTTAAAAGTGAGATATAAAATATCTCAGTAGCTAGTCACTTTCTTAAAAACATGTAAACACATGAGGAGATCATTTCAGCCATAAAAGCATAACATCACACAATAATTAAATTTCTCTAATTCACTATGTAGAACAGGAATTATAAATAAAATTCTGTAAAAATTGATTATGAACACAAATATCATAAATCATAAATAATCATACTTTTATAGAAGACTAACTACCTGATCTAATTTTCAACCTTTCAACTTTTTAAACTTATTTCTTTGCCCTGCGTTTTCGATCGTCTTCTCTTCTTCTTCTTTCCTTTCTTCTTCTCTTTCTCTCCTCTCTTTCTCTTCTCTCTCTCTCTCTCCTCTCTTTCTTTCTTTCTTCTCTTTCTTCCTTCCTTCTCCACCGTGACTCATATAACATACATACACACATACATATATATATATATATATATATATATATATATATATATATATTTTATCTCTTCCTTACCCCACGTGTCTCCCTTTCTTTCTTTTCGTTCTTTTCTTTCTCACTTCCTTCCTTCTCCACCGCACACCTCACACACATCACTATCTCTTTTTTTTTTGGTTAAAAATGATAAAAACCATCAAATTTGTTTATTCTATTCAAAAAGGTCCCTACTCAATGAATAAAATTTTATTTATGTTTTTCAAAAATTTCGTAATAACTATTTTATCCTTATTTTCTTGCTCATTTATTTATTTAACCTCATTTCCTAAGGTAATTAAATTTGGGATATCACATTCTTCCCCCCTTAAATGAATTTTGTCCCCAAAATTCAAACTAATGCATACATACACATATGAAAATTGCAATCACAACGTGCATGAAAATATCCCAAATACAAACATCACGCTTATTAACATAGTCAATCTATTATTCATTTTACACAACTGTAGTATTATATTTGTTTGAATTTGCGTATGATTTCTTAGGTAATCAAACCCTCAATCATTTTGCATTTATACCGTAGATTTGCGTATGATTTCTTGGGTGATCAAACCCTCAATCACTTTGCATTTGTACCGTAGATTTGCGTATGATTTCTTGGGTGATCAAACCCTCAATCACTTTGCATTTGTACTGTAGATTTACGTATGATTTCTTGGGTAATCAATCCCTCAATCACTTTGCATTATGTGCTGTAGATACTTGCACCGAGTGACCTGGGAATTTAACCCTTAAACTCTTTGTGCATAGGTTTTCATAGTTATACACTGAGTGGTATGGGACTCTAACCCTTTCAAACTCATGTATTAGATCCCGTAGATCTTTTCAGGTTTTCATAGTTATACACTGAGTAGTATGGGACTCTAACCCTTTCAAACTCATGTATTAAATCTCATAGATTTTTCCTTATCAATAAACAAGTGAAAATTTATCACAGTACAATTACCATGAAATAAATTAATTTATACATACTTTTATTCCTTTGAATTTCTAAAAATATACCAATCATCATATACTGTCATCTGAAAGATTAATTACTTAATATCCAAATAATATTGTAAATGGGACTTATACTGTACTTTGACTAATAACATCAAACTAGCTTAGCAAGGTTATTCACTTACCTTGACTTTTGCTCAATTTTACCTTGAGTCATCCTTGAAAATGTGTAAGATAATGGAAAATGCATCACAAAAGCATCCAAGGCAATCTTTTTTTTTCTAATTTTATTTTCTTATAGAATTTAATTTGTATTATAAAACATATCTTCACTTGTTTCATAATACATCATAATCATACATACTTTCTTCTAACTCAAATTCTTTCTACAGAATTAAGAGTTATTACATAAACATAGATATGTTTATACTAATAACATTTCTTATCATAAATATGGCATGGAATAAGAATTCCATATCATTTTTGTAGAATTCCATCTTCAAGAATACTTTTAGAGAGAGAACAAACACATGGATAATTCATATGATCATAGGAAATATAAGCTTTATCTATAATTCAATGTACACTTCACTAGGTACTTAATTTTATAGAGATAAATATCTCTAATATTTTTTTTATCTAAATTATCACACTCAAAGTAAATTCTAATTCAACTTCAGCATACCTTTTCTTTTTATGAATTTAGGCTATAATGATTTCTTATGTGTAAAATATACTGGCCAGGCATACCTTACAAATAAGACTCTATTATTTTCTTTATTCATCAAAAGATACCTGATATGCATTTATTCATCTTTAATCAATTCTTTGTATGACTTACTTTTACTCATATATTCTTCTAAATCTCACTTAATCATAACAAACATTCACAGCAACTCAAACATAAACATCATAAAAATAATACTTTTAACAAATCAAACAATTACATGTAAATATTTTTCTTTCCATAAGATGGCAAGATCTTTTCCTCTGATACCATTTTGTAACACGCCGACTTCTTATTTCCTTTAAGAATAATAATTTTTCTCTAAATCGGTTCACTGGATAATTTTCTGAATAATTTTCTTTCAAATAATTATAGATTTCACTATTCACAAATTTTACTATTTGTGTGAATAGTAACATTGCAGAAAATTTACAAGATTCTCATTAATTATATCTGAGCTTGAATATATACAAAAATAATTTACATAATATTTGTTATTATCTTTACATCTTTGTATCATAAACTACCATAAAATATTTTTCTACACTTCAATCTCATCATTAATATCATCAAGCCTTCCATTTTGTCCTTTTTCCTGAAATGATCAATTTTCTAAAAGTGAGATATAAAATATCTCAGTAGCTAGTCACTTTCTTAAAAACATGTAAATACATGAGGAGATCATTTCAGCCATAAAAGCATAACATCACACAATAATTAAATTTCTCTAATTCACTATGTAGAACAGGAATTATAAATAAAATTCTGTAAAAATTGATTATGAACACAGATATCATAAATCATAAATAATCATACTTTTATGGAAGACTAACTACCTGATCTGATTTTCAACTTTTCAACTTTTTAAACTTATTTCTTTGCTGTGCGTTTCCGATCGTCTTCTCTTCTTCTTCTTTCCTTTCTTCTTCTCTTTCTCTCCTCTCTTTCTCTTCTCTCTCTCTCTCTCTCTCTCTCTCTCTTTCTTTCTTTCTTCTCTTTCTTCCTTCCTTCTCCACCGTGACTCATATAACATACATACACACATACATATATATATATATATATATATATATATATATATATATATTTTATTTCTTCCTTACCCCACGTGTCTCCCTTTCTTTCTTTTCTTTCTTTTCGTTCTTTTCTTTCTCACTTCCTTCCTTCTCCACCGCACACCTCACACACATCACTATCTCTTTTTTTTTTATTAAAAATGATAAAAACCCTCAAATTTGTTTATTCTATTCAAAAAGGTCCATACTCAATGAATAAAATTTTATTTATGTTTCTCAAAAATTTCGTAATAACTATTTTATCCTTATTTTCTTGCTCATTTATTTATTTAACCTCATTTCCTAAGGTAATTAAATTTGGGATATCACATACGCCCTGCCTATTATATGAATTTAGAGTATTATCTTATACTCCCACCATTAAGAAGTTGGTATGTATTAGCTGGTATGATTATCGAATTTATCAATTATTATTTAATTTTTAAACTAATATATTTTTGAATTGTTGTAGTTGGAGGGCTGCTAAGGACTCAATTGGACTTGCCAAAGAAGCCTTAAGACATTAAGGCTTCTATTAGATAGGATGACTGATGAAGAGGTATCTTGCTTAAATTGATGTTCTTCAAATATCAAGTTACCCTAAATATTTATTTCTCCTAACATTTAATGGTCACAGATCATTTGGTGCCTACATGTTGGGGACAACTATTAGATTATTCCAGAATACTGCCTAGCTGACAGTAACGTCTGTTGATCCTATGTACCTATAATTTGTTTTCATATCATTGTAGACTTCATCGATCAGTGGAATTAGTGGCCCCAGTGAGTGATCCAATTCCAAGTCTAGTATCCTTTAGTTCCCTTACGACATGACTTTCAATACATGTGTTGGTACTGGAAGCATACTAGGTGATGGATCGATCCTATGAGTGGTGCTGAGCGTTATGCGGTAAATCTCCTATTTATTATCATATTTAAATTATATTTTCAATTTAACTTCTTTGTTCTAATTTTTTTTGTTTTTTTTTTTTGTAGATTGACATGGCATAGTGTTTGTATAGAATGACTCGTGCAGATTCGAGATCAAATGATTTGACAGAGAGAATTGAGCAAGGGGCTATGAATATTATCACTGCCATGGGTGAACAAAGAGAACTCAGACTCTCTCACCCTGCTTCACTTGCTCAGGTTTTTCCTGCAACAATCATTTTAGAGAAAGAGCCAACCAAGCTTTCTCAAGGTCTTATCGCAGCAAGGGAACCTATTCTGTATGATGCACTTTACGAGGCTAGTGCATCCATGCTATATCAGACTACATACATGCCATATCAGACTCAGCCTGACCATAGGTTACAGTGGCACTGGTCCATCTTTTACACACGTTAGATGCTCCAGTTCTCCATTCGATGTTGACTGTTATAGGTCGTTAGCACAACACCACTTCGATTTGTCATCTCTTCTTGCTTCTCCAATGCCACATAATGCGGACTTCGGAAAGCAATTCTTCACACTAGACCACCCGATTCCATTAGTTCAATCTCCGGTGTTGGATTTAAATGCTCAACCTACTATGCCATATAGAGATGGAGAACAGCAAGACAAAGACGATGACGAAGAAGAAAAAGGACCGGATGAAGGAGAAGAAGAAGACAATGAGGAAGAAGAACCCGAGCAACATTGACAGTCAAAATGACCTATTGTACATAAGCGTTGTGAGATAGACAGTCATTTTAATTAGATTTTTTTAATCATATGTTGTATATATTAATTTTATTCTTCATTATTGATTTTCATCATTTAAATAAAACTACACTTATATTACTATTTAAATTTCATTTCAATTTATGCTTCTTTTCAATTAAACTTAATTAAAATAATTAAAATAATTAAGTTACGTATTTAGTAAAATTAATATTATACAAAATTAAATTAAAAATTTATAATTAATTTGTAAAATCAGTTAATTAATTTTAAAAATATCATTAATTTTAATATTGAAAAGTAAATTATATAATTTTAAAGTAATTTACAATTATTTATGAATTTTTACAAAAATTATAATTTAATTATTTAAATATTTCATCTCACTATTTATTATTGTACATAACATAATAATAGTATTTTTTTAATTATCTTTATTTTTTCATGTTAATGTCTAAATAAACTCATTTTAACCATGCAATTAATTTATTAAATAAATTATTATGTAATCAATTAATTTAATAATATATATATATATATTACTAATTTGTCTTTAAGATAAATTTAATATTTATAATTATATACTTATATATATATATATATAATTATAATATTATTTAAAAATATGATTGTTGCCATATTTTTTTTAATAATCTAGACTCGGCTTGTTAGAGACCGAGTCTATTTTTTAAAAAAATTTTAAGACTCGCTGGCAACATTTCTTTTTTTTTTATTTCTCACTAAAACTCGGCCTGACATGGGCCAAGTTTCAGTACGAGAAAAACGATGATGGGATAGATTTCACAGTATGCCTCTAAATATTTTTTATTCTTGTCACATCCTAAAAATCAGCATGTGAACTATATATATAACACTTAGGATATACCTCAATGGTACTCGTTAATATCTTTGAACATTTCTAATATTCGCAATTACGCAAAACATAAATTTTGCATGAAAGATATTTTACATATATATATATAGAAATATTTAACATTCATACAATATAACCTCGCAAGCTTAGGTAACCTAATAGACTATAGAGCATTTTTCAATCCTTACCAAATTCATATACATGAGTCCATTAAACAAAAATGAAGTATTACCCTGAAGAGCTATTAACCTTCCTCTTCAACCTCTGCGTTTGAAAAAAAATAATCATAGAGAATGTGAGTTTATCAAACTCAATGAGTAAACACCTATACATGAAAAAATTACAAGCACAAATACCACATTGCTAATTCAGTCAAAAGGTATTATTCAATACATTCAACATATTCATATATATAAACACCAGCGTTTTATGCCAGTTTTAAAAACCCTGTTAGCTTACGTTGTCACAACCATATTAAGCCCAAAAATTTGTTGGTTCTCAATAGGTTTATACTCTCCAATGTTCATCCTTAGGAATGTTTATCTATAGATTTGCTAATTGGTATATTCAGGTCTGTTATGTGATCAATCTCTTACCTTATTCAAATATGTTGGATGATCAATCCCTCAACTTATTTAGGTCTGTTGGGTGACCAATCCCTCACCTTATCTTGCATTATCAAACACAATCACAATCATTACATACAATCATATTCTCACAAACATGTTCCAATTTGTTTAAGGAACTTCCACATAGAGTAATAGAAATAATTCTCAATGATATTATGATTTTTCTCAACTTAAACATACACTGGTAATCTTATCAATTTCACAAATAATGTAAATGGGATTTATATTGTACTTTGACTAATTTAGCAAATTAATTTTGCAAGGTTGTTCACTCACATTGATATTTGCTCAATTTTACCTTAAACCTTACTCGAAGATGTGTAAGATGATGGAAGATAATTCTCTTTACATCCAAACTAGTCACAACATCCCAAAATATGTAGAAGATGCATCAAAGAATCCATCCCTATAAGATAATCATGCAAAAACATGTCAAGGTCACAAAATAGAAAAATTTTCTACTACAATTTTGACTTTTGATCACTCCTCTGAATATAACTCTCAAATGATAGAGAATTTTCACATGAAACTTATACCATTAGAAACTAAACTCAAAGATCTTTCCAATGGTATCTCATTTACTAAAAATAGAGTCTGGATGAAAGAGTTATAACTATTTCAAAACTAAAGTTATAGTAACGGTCAACAATCAACTATGCTACAATAATAGTTACTACAATAACAATCAAACGGTCAACGATGCTACAGTAACCGTCAACATTTACTAACACTATAGTAATCGGTTGCTACAGTAACCGTGCTGCTACAGTAACTGTGCTGCTACAGTAACTGTGCTGCTACAGTACCTCGAATTTGAAAATTTTTCATATGCTACATCAACTGCTACAGTAACTTGCGATTTCTC
This sequence comes from Biancaea sappan, assembly GCA_037074585.1. Taxonomy (NCBI): domain Eukaryota; kingdom Viridiplantae; phylum Streptophyta; class Magnoliopsida; order Fabales; family Fabaceae; genus Biancaea; species Biancaea sappan. The sequence continues at coordinate 69,620,063 of CM073490.1, forward strand.
TCTTGGTTTTTCATGATTTTTGAAGTCAAAATTTCACCATTTCTCTTGATTTCTTCCATGGATTTTCATTCTTGATGTTTAAAGATTTTTTTTGACACTAAAACCCCAATTAATTCCAATAATTCAAGTCCCAATCATCAAATTTTTATCAAGAACACTAACATTTTCAAATATCTAAATTCTATGAATTTCTTCTAGTTTTCTCCAAATTTCTTGTTCCAATAACATAATAAATCATGTAGGAATGTTTTATATTAACACCTATACTTAAATTCATCCATAGAAACATTCTACAAAGATTTCCCAACTTGATAACCTAGGGTTTGATCTTGTAAGAGGAAGAAGAACATTAATTTACCAATCTTCCTAACTTCCATGGCTTCCTTCCTTGACCATTTGGCATGGGATGGAGGTGGAGAAGAAAGCTTGGGAGTGCTTGGCCGAAAGAGAGTGAGGCAGCTACATGAGGAGGATAGAAAAATGAATAAGAGAAAAGGATGAATGTTTAAGTGTGTGTATGTGTGTATGTGTGGGCCTTACTTATTTTCTTTTCAATTTGGTGCCTTTGGCAACAATCTTAACTAAGACTTGCAAGGGAATTGAAAAAGCTTGATTATACTTAGGGCACCCAAATCTCGTATTTGTTCACTTTAGTCCCTCTCGTTGTCATGGACTCTACTTTAACCTCGAATTCATCATCCTTTCGGTACCGAACTCATAATTCATTCTAATAAGATCTCTTCTCTCTCTTGGGTTCCTATTCGATCTTTTCTTAAGAGTATTCCATATTTTATTTTTTTTTTCACTTTAGTCCTTGAATGTACTTCTTACACTTACCACACATGTTTCCTTTTCTTGATAAAATCTTACCTGACCAAGGGCAAGTCTTAGTCTTATTAAACTTTAGGGCCCTTCGTTTCCCTAATTAAAACTCCTAAATTTATAAAAATATTTCACTCTCATGAATTTGTATATTTTTTACTATAATGTAATACTAGGGTATTACAGTTCTATAGCATATTGCTAAATTTTTTTTTGAAATATGTAGCATTTGACAAAAAGCTCAAGAAAGATTGAAAAAAATCTCGTGGACTATGGGTGGGAAAGGGGGTATAATATTCAGTGGGCAAGCATAAGATAGTTCAAACTTCAAAAATTTTTACACTCCGTATGAGGTCATTTTGGAATCCATATCAGCTGCACTTGGAGATACAAACTCATAGCTACCTTTGATGTTTAGGTCAAACTGTATAGAATCCACTTCAACTTTAGGATTGAGATCCTTATGATCTTCTCCCTCTCCTTCCTGGAAAATTCCAAAAGGCGACAAATCGTGCGTCTTCTTGTAGAAAGCATTCATTTCTATTATGTTTTCTTTGGTGTCTTTGTTCATGTTCTCCATGATATTAGACAAAGCAGAATTGAAACCTGTGAGTTGAGCTCTTGCTGCTTCAAGGCTACTTGATCCATTCATGTCCAAAGAAAGGCTCTTCCGAGCTTTCTCCAACATGGCTTGCAAGTACTTCCCTTGAGCCTCTATTCTCATCTTCAGTTTCTTCTGTACCTATCAATGGATAATATTTTTACAATAAAAGGAGAAATCAATTGCACTTTCAAGTGTTAGAAAATTCAGTAAAACTGTTTAGTTGAAAGTACGAAACACCTCAAGCTGCTCTTCCAATTGCCTTTGAAATTTCATTTGACTCCTCAATGCCTCTGCTTTTGGGATTTCCCTGATTGATTTTTTTCACCAACGAGTTAGCAACCATTCTGTTACAGTCTAAAAATTTGACAATATAGAATCTAAACTAACCTTAATTTCTAAGTAACAGATTTACATAACATATGTAAGACTATCTTCTCGTGGGAACCCACTTTAATGTGTTTAAGAGTCTATTCATGATGGTTTAGTCTATTTATTTTTAGTCTATTTATTCTGTTTATATACTAATTCAAGCTACCTTAAGTTATCAAGATAAGTAATAGATTCTCATAGTAGAACCCAGTCAAGTAAAATTTGGCCAAAAAATGAAAGCAGTTTAGTTGCATATAGTTTAAGCTTTTAAACTTCAACTTACTCCATTTGGTTATTGCATCTGTAATTGGTGTTAGGCCACGAAGAACAATTATTGAAATGCACACATGAACCTCCTACAGAAAAAAAAACACCGAAACAAGGAACGTTTATCATATGAACCTCCTCCAAAATTTCTCAAAAATTGCAAAGATCAACTCACTATTATTGTTCTCTTTGTGTTGTTCTTCAGTGTTTTGTTTTCGAGCCTGCTGTCCAAGTCTATACTTCTGTTCATTCACAAGCGTTGCCATATAAATTTTTGTGCTCTTAAATCAATTTTGTGATGCAATTAAGAGAAGGAAAGGAATTAAAGTGCAGAGAGGAAGATAAAACAAAAAAAAGAAGCACCACATATAGAATAGAAGATATGAAGAACAAAGCTAGCACATTAGCTATTCTACTTTCAAATATTACATGTATCACTCGTGACATTAATTCAATTTACTTATCCATATATCGTCCATTTCTTAGTTCACAACCTTCTATCTTTATTAGATGATTTTCTGAAGGGCAGAAGAGTAGGTGAAGACTGATTACCTGCAAATGACTCTTCAAATGATACAAAGTCAAACCTTTCAAGCCCATTAACCTCAATACAGACTTGGGAGTCGCTTCTGAAATCAAAGTAAACCATTTTCAAATGAAAGTCACATATGTTAAAGGAGAGAATTTTTGGTGCACTAAGCATTTAGATTTAGAACACAGATTATCTAGAAACATTAACTTTTCGCACAGTAAATTTCAAGTGATGGGATTGCAGACTAAGGATTAAAGGCTGTAAAAATACGAGGGTTCAAACAAAGACCTCAGGGAGTAGTTTGGTATTTCTATTACTGCTTCTACCTTCCCTTTTACCAGCAGCTATACATATTAAGGACCAGAACTTACAGATTCAGATAGTAAATATGATTTTAATTGAGCGTAGATAACAGTTTGTCTGATATGCACAAAATGAATATATATATATATATATATATTTGGGGAAAAGGGAAATGTAACATGGTTAATATTATGAAGGAAACCAAAGTTGTCCAAATATGTAGGAACTTGTTTTCTTTTTCTTTCCCTTATCCTTTGAATAGTCAATTGTAAGCTGTAACCAAAATTTGGTTTAGCATGAGAGAACTTTTGAGAGTGAACAAGGATTGACATGATAAAAGAAGATTAGTACATACTGTCTGGGCCACCAAGCTTGGTGACGGCGTCGACAAAGCGATCGTGAAGATCAGCCGTCCATCTCAACCTGGGCTTGGGGTCTCTGGTCATCACCACCCCATTCCCGTACCCATAACGCCTCTCCATCTCTCGCAATTATTCACTGCTTACCTACTCTGGAATTTTCGTTCCTTTTAAATATATCGAATCCCAATCCCACTTGCTGTTTTTGCTTTATATTTCAGCAAAACAGTGCCTCCATTCGATCAGCAAGATATCCCTCTTGATGTCTCACAGATTCTAATCCCACTGAATCCAGCTTTGACAGAAAAACAAAAGCAAGAAAGAGACTTATTCTATCGGAAATTCAAAATTGAAAAGAAAATAGTGAGAGAGCAGAGGGAAGAAACAAAAGCGTGAAAGCGGGTGTTAACTTGTTAGGTGGGTTTTTATAGAATTAGCATCTTCGTTCTTCAATTTGTTTAAGCCGAAGAGGAACATGGAGGAGCAAACCTCGGCGAGGAATCTGTGGGAACATGGTGGCACCTCTTGCCCAATTTTGAAATCACATGGACATTGGACAATGTCAAGAATAGGAGGGAGAGGGGTGGGCCCTACGATGAAATACATGTTAGGATCATAGGATGTGTCGGTTAGGGAAGAGGGTTGTAGGAGGCGACAGCAGAATATTCCTATTCATGCTCTGTGCGTCTCTGCCTCTCTGTCTCTCTGCCTTGCCCTTGCTAATACTCCTTCCGTATCCAGCATCTTTATGTTTTTTCACATTCTTTTCTTCTTTTTTTTTTTTAATCTTTTTATAGTGTCCCCATTTTTATATTCCAAGACTTTATTCTTCAGAGTAAATTGATAATTTAGTAATTATCATTTCCCTAAGGATTTAGTCTTTAAAAAATTAACCTTACATGTGTTAGTTCCCGAATTTGTCAGAAACATTTGTTATTAGTCCTATTAATTTGTCATCAAGTCCTTAAGCATCATCCATGAAATGCTAATACCTTACAAAACTTATTTTTCTAAGTTTTTAAAATGATAACTGAACTATATCCTCTAAATTCATTTTCCTATGTTTTAAGATGGGAAATTGAATGACAAATAGTTAGAGAGAGAGGGGGACATAATTTATGACTAAAAACTTTTTAAGAAAATGGAGTTAACTTATTGGAAAATAAATGAATTTGGGCCATTGAATCAATATTGAGTTAATTTTGAGACATTTTGGGCCTGAGAAACAAGAGGAATGAAATTGGGGCTTGGATACTTAAAGCTGTGCCCGATTCTACAAGCTTCTCCACAAGCTACCAAAATTTGTTTTACATCAAAATTCCCAATTTGTTCTCATATTGCTGATTGGAAAACATATGGGTAAGATGTATGATCGGTCTCTTGATTGCCTATAACTTATACATGCATATGAGTGGCGGAAATTGAAAATCAAACTTTATGTGTTGAATAGTGTGTAATATGCTGTGCTAGCCTTGTGTTGGTTATATTTATGTAAATATAATTTGGGAGGATACTTAGAACGATATACCACATTGGAAGATGAAATGGTAATAATTATGGTGACCACACCCTAGTGAAGGGATGGGTGTTTACTTGTTTAAATTTATAGTGTTGGCACTATTCTTGTCTTAATCATGAATTATTCTCCAATACCTTTGAAATGTTATGATATACGATGGATTATAATTGAAATATTATCAAATCCAAAAATGGAAATCATGAAATCAAATCCAATACGGAGTTGAACTCTACCTCTATGTTGTGTGAGTGGAAGTATCTATTATCCATTGAATGGTTCTTGTATAGTGATAGTGTTTGCATAGAATTGTCATTGTTTGGTTAGGACCAATAGCGATATACAATGCTATATTGAATATAATTTGTCAGTATACTGTAATGTGAAGGATACATCCTTGTGTGTTGTAACTTCCTTAGGGTTGAAATGTTTGGGTGATTCTTTATGTATTGGATTTAGTCTTAGGTGTTGACAAGTGTGAATGTGTACAATAGTGATGTACAATGCTATATTGAATATAATTTGTCTGTATACTGTAATGTGAAGGATATATCCTTGTGTGTTGCGTTGTATTGATTGTAATCATGCATGTTGGACTGTGAGGGGTAGACCCTTGCATGTTCAAGGCAACTTCCCTAGGGTTGAAATTTTTGCTCTTAGGTGTTGACAAGTATGAATGTGTACTTTTGTTGTGTTTCGATTGTATTGGAAACTCTTCAATGTACTGGATATACTTTCTTGAATTAGGATTTATGATTTGTGCTAGATGTGAACTATGTGGCAAGCCTACGTGATTTAAGTGAATTATATGACCACAAATGCCTGGGAAGGAGCAATGTGTGAAATGCTTGTGGATGGTAGGCATCAAGTTGCATCGGAACAGGTGACCCTATACCTTTGAGGATGTCGTCTAAGTGATGGATACATGATGAAAATTATATTATGAGACACTTGTGAGTGTATGCCTCTGAGATGGTTAAGCCTATAGGATCATGAAACACTTGAGTGTGTGTAATGCCTCAATGGCTCAAACCCCTTTGTGGCAATGTGAAAAATGCTTGTATGTCAATATGATAAATTTACATGTGATGTGATGAATTTGATTTTTATATTCTCTGTGTGTGTGCATTATTCTTGTGACACTTATGACTATGTGATGGATTTGTATGGGTCATGATATATAAACGTTGTGTTAGACATTGTGGCTTTGTGGTTATCTTATGATGGTTATTTTGGTGACGGTGGTACATGATGGTGGATGGGATCTATTCGAGCTCCCATCCCTACAAGTGATACACGGTTTATATTTTATTTATGGTTGAGTTATTTCTCACTAAATATTGTATACTAACCCTTTTTTTTTGTGTATCCTTGTAGGTTCTTGGTTAGTTAGCCAGTCCCTGTGAGGAGTAGCAAAGTCTTCAAGTCCATTACCCTTCTGGCTTCGGGTTGATGGCAATGGTCTTGGTTATGGTAGGATTGAATCACTCTATAGTGAATAGAACACCTAGGATTTTTGTGTTTGATGTGTCGAAAAATGTTGAATTATTCCTTATTCACTTTTGCTGATTGAAATAGAGGACATTTTTATACTTGACTAATTTTATAATGGAAAGGAATTTTTCATGGATCTACAATAAATGCTTCAGAAAAACATTCATATCATCTTACACCAAAATCTTCTTGTTATATACATTTGTGTGATGAAATGTGTTGGTGTTAAGCTTACAATTGTGGTGTGGATCCCACCTCCGTGTCGATCCCGGTCCTGGATAGGGGCTTGACAAAGTTGGTATCAAAGCATAGGAATTTGGTTTTTTATTAACTACAGAGCAATGTGACCTTGGTAGGCCTTCCCTTATTGTTGTAAACAGCGACATAACCATAAGATGAGGTTTCACTAAAAACCCTAGGGTGTTAGGGATAGTCTTTTCTTTCATGTCATACTCCTTAGTAGTGGTCATATAGACTTTTTCTCTATTCTAAGCTGTGTGCTACTCGTATTGTAGAATGCCGTCACCTCCAGTGGAACAAAAAAGGCCATTAAGCGTGGGTGAGCACGTAGGCTTTGGGGAAGCTTTTGCGCTGCCACCTGCTGTGTGATGCATGGGCACCGTGGAGTGAGTGGGATACTCTACTCCTTCTATGTTTTATGTAAATTGATGTTGGCATAATCACCATATTTTTGCATGCAAATGGAAATGCCATGTGGTAATTGGCACTTGTGTGATGCATGAATACGAGTGAAATCATATAATGACTAATTAAATAACTGGTGGGAAGAGATAAAGGTAATTAATATGGTGTAGGAAAGTGAGAGTGTCATGCACCCTCCCTGTTAAAATCACAACAAGTCCATGAAATTGAAAACCTTACATGCATGTGTGAGTTAATCTTGGTAGATTAAATTATATTATGTATATGGTGGATGATGTGAGTATTAAAAACTTGTTGTACAAGAAAAACAATGCATAAGTGGTTGAGGGAATAACCCAATAGGATTGACACGGTTGAAGGCACGACTCAATAGGACTTGTATGCCTAACATGGTTGTAGGTACAACCCAAGAGGCTGGATATGAGATTCAGTTTTGGGTGCAATATGAGAAACTGAACATGATATATGGTTGAGGGCATTGACCCAATATGACCGAAACATAAGAAAATATAAAATATTGATAATGTGTAAGTTGGTATTATTGTGTGAATTGCCTTGATTTGGTATGCCTAAACTATGAATTGGGTGGTAATTAGTGTGTTAATTGACAATCATGCATGTTGTGTGGGTATAAGAGTGTAACGTACAAGTGGTGGTAGAGAACGATATTATGAGGGGTGAAAGTCACACTCGCGTAAGAGTGAGGCTATATATATATATATATTCCCTTATGAATCTTTTATTATGAATAAATTTGTGCTTATTATATTAATCTATGACGGCATAAGGCACGATTTGCCTAATTTTTATCTGAAAGTTAGTTGGGCTTGAGGAACTTTTTCATATGGCTACCGAGAGAAGGAAGACCTTATTACTAAATTTTGGCTTTGGTAATGGTTGTGTACTGGGGAGTGAGAGAAATGTTGTGATGGAAATGTCTGTTGCTAGAAGTGTTTAGATTAATGTGACCTCAAGTATGGGTTGGTTAGTGTAATACCTGTTGTATTTTAAAATTATGAGTGTTCACGAACTACGATAAATTTATTTTGGAGAAAATAATTTCCCTATATGTCTAATTTTATATGCTTGTTTGTGCATATTATTAAAAATATGGATTTTCACTTATACATAGCATAAATTGTGAGGTATAATGAATATTATGATAGGAATCTATCCCATGGGTAAAATATGATTTAGGCATAAGAGGTATTTGGAAAGGAACTAGGAGAAAAATAACGTTTTATGTGAGAAAATTTCCTTAGGGACTAAAATGAAGAGGACTAAAGTGAAAGGTAACTTAAAAGTTTAAGAGAAAGGATAATTTTTCCTTTACGTTTCTAATAGTAATCAATAATTCGCCGCCCTCATAAAAAATATGTGCGTACAGTGAATTGAATTATTAAAATATATAGTAAACTGACTGAATTATTAAAGCACATAGTAAATTGAATATTTTATTAGTGCACAGTACCCTGACTTCTCCTATAAATAAACTCTTTCATTTCACTTCTAAACTCACAACTTCAGTTTCTCTTCCTTCCTCTCTTCAAAATTTTCTCGCTCTAACATTAGGACTTTGAAATTCTTGACCTTTTCTCCTCAGCCTAAGACCAAGGTGAGGATACTATACTCCTTTAAATTTTTGTAATTATTTAGAGGTTAAATTCTTAGTATGCTCTGTGGTTACGACTTTAGTTGATCCTTTACATCAGAAAAGAATTATCCTCGATTGCTTGAGAATTATTTTGATTATCAAAATAGAGTATAAAACTATGAAGAATATATGTCTAGGAAAGGTCTGGCTAAAAAAAGGTTTGGTATTTGAGAGTGTCTATTATGACCTACCTTTCTTTTCTAAAAACTTTCCTGGTATATTCTTTTACGGTTTATATTCACTATTCCTTGTATAAATAGTATATGTATGTATAAATAGTATTTATAAATAGTATATATTATAAATAGTATCTGTACACATAAATAGTATTCATACATATGAATAGTAATCATACGTATAAATAGTATTTTGTACAAAAGCAACCCTGAATTTTTCTATCTGACCTTCAAGAAAATCTTCGTAACGGAATCTGAAATCTAGCTACATGCTCTTCTCTGTAACAACTCAAAAAGGTAACTCGAATACGAAATCTATATAACTGGATGACCTGGCTAATTGAGTTTATTTATTTTTATTTCAAGTACGATATAAATCCCACCTCATATCACAATTAGAAATTTTAATTAAACTCCCTATTTAGTGATGATAACTAGATAATGAAATTTATTGTGTGATGTAAGATTATGTTAATGAGAGTTATGATTGAGAATATAATTATACATATAAAATGGTTGAGGGCTTAACCCAAGATACTCAATACATATAATTATACACATAGAATGGTTGAGAGCTTGATCCTCCAATATACCAATCTATGTAATGGTTATAGATATGAATACAATGGGAATTGAATCCTTGAACATAAATAGAATATAGAGGATATAGAAACCCTAGACATGAATATAATTGTTCTTAATGTGATAATGATTATGATATTTGTACTTGTGATATATTTATTATTACACAATCATTTACTCACTGAGTTTTGATGAACTCACACTCTATATGATTAACTTTTTCAAATACAGTGGGTGAGGAAGAAGAAAATCCATAGGAGGAATAGTAATCCTTGAAGATATTTTTCATGTTTGTCTGGAGGGCTTATGAATTTAAAAGCTTAGGAAACACTTTGAAATCTTTATAAGTCACCTGGGCTTGGAAAGTTTTATCGTATCATATGATATTCGACTTGTATTTACTGTTTTACTATGTTAAACTTTTCATATATATATATATGCAAAAATCTCTTTCTTGGAAAATTTATGTTTTGCATAATTGTGGACATTAGTCTTGATCAGAGATTTTAAGGGATACCATGGAGGTACACTCTCGAGTTTATAGAATTTCTTACATGCTAAGAATTGGGATGTGACAGTTAGTGTCGCACTATGCGACCTCAAATTATCATTGTTTGGCAATAGAGATGGTGCAATTGAAGAACATGGACTTTTACCTTTCAAGGTGATCAAAGTAAGTACCTAATTTTTGGACTGCTATGCAAAATGCTTGGCAATTATTGAAAAGAAGGTTATTATGGGCCTTGATTTATCAAAAGTAAGGAAGGGAATGTGGAAGGTATGGATTATGTGCTGGTGGTAGAAGGACAAATTTCTTGATGTCTTTAAGAGGAATGGCCAACCTCCCCTGATAAGAAGAGTGGATCCAGCATGTGAAATTGCATAACAGGTTGAAGCAACTACTGACTTTGCATGGCTTTGGATGTGAATGTTACAGATCTATGGTTGTGGCATGAAGCCAAAATTTTTGTGGGAATAATATATGTGAGCAAGATGTCTATAGTTGTGTGTTCAAAATTATCTGTGAGCTTAGTCTTGTTCGTTAATTTGTACTTGGTGTGGAAGGATGATGTATCTTTAAAGGATTTTATCCATCGAGTTTGCGAGTGGTGTGTTTGAATTGTGTCAGGTTGTGACCTAATGGATCCTGTGAATCTAGACCCTTGCGAGTAATCGCCTAGTGGGTGCAATTTGGAGAAGTTGGCTTATATACATCAGAATCATATTGCCTTATCATATTCACATCGTGGAGTTGCGGTGGAAATTGAAAATGTCGATCATATTATTAGTGCTTGTATTGTGTGCTTATACAATTATTTATACGGGTGAAATTCCAAAGACCAAATTAAAACTTTTTCATTTTATCAAATAATTATGGAATTGTGAAATCTAGCATGGGAATTCCTATCTCATGCATGCATGCATATAAGACTAGTTGCAGACAAGAATAAAGTCTTTGGTCTATGGTTGGGTATTACATGATGGCCATGGTGTCGAGATATGGCATAAGAGCCCTTGTATGGGGACCAAAGTGAAGGAACGAGAAAATTCTTGTGATGGGAGAGAATTTATGGTGAAATTATGATTTATGTTGGTTGTGATGGTCATGAGGTTGTGGATGGGGAAAAATGTGTGACGGGTACTTAAATTTTGAGTTTTAAGGGATTTCCATTTATACCCTTGGACCCTAACTTGTTTTGTGTAAGGACTAAAGGGAAAAATGGTAAAATGGACATATTATACAAATGAAAACACATACATACTTCAGCCCTCAAACGCCTCTCACACCTATCTTTCTCTGTGATCGCTGGCCTCTTTTCTTCTTCTTCTTCTTCTTCCTTTCACTCTCAAATCCCCAACCTAGCATTCCACTTGGATTTTCAGTGAAGGTCTTGCTCTGGCAACTTTCCCCCAGCCTAGGATACAAGGTATTCAAGGTAAGCTTCATGGAAGTTCCTCTTCTTCTTATTTTTGAAGGTTTCAAACCGTAGGTTGGAAATGGTGGAAAACTTGATGATTTTGGTTGGGTTATACTTCTAATCTTTCCTCTTGGACATTTCAAAGTGTTGGAAGCTTGATTTGAGGACTTGTAGTGGTTGGAATTGCATCATTGAATGGTTCATGCATAAGAGGAAGATATTTTGTTGTCATAGATAAACTTTTCTATCATAAAGAAGAAATTTCATGATTTAATAAAACCCAATCTTGTTTTGAAACTTTAAAGGGCTTTTGGAATGGATTAAAGCAAGTTGTAATGGATTAAAGTGTTGGCAAACAACCATGAGAGTTTGGGAGCAAGGAAACCTCATTTGGGGTTTGTTTTTTAACGTTAGTTTTATAGTCTTGTCTCTCCACCATTGTAGCAATGCAAACCACCTTTACAGCAATGGATATGTGCAAAAGCTGGCGCTATAGGGCCAAATTTGAGCATTGTAGCAGCAACACATAGAAGTAACCATTTTTTGCTCTATTTCATCGCTACAACAGTGGGACTCCCACTGTAGTGGTAAGATAAGTTGTCCTATTCAAGAATTGACTATTTTTCTTGTATTTTCTTGTGTTGGATGAGTAGGAATGGCTTTCCAAGGTAAATGATTTGGTCAAGAAATAAGTTGTGATTAACAAGCATGATTGTTTTGCTTGCTTCATGTTAGTACTTACATATTTTTGTTTATCTCATAAGATATGTATTGCATAGTAACTTGTGATGTAGACTCATATGAAAGATTTCTTTATACATGCCTAAAAATTTTGAGGTTATGAGAAAGTGCGTGAGCTCTGGAGACCGTTTAATAGTGAAGTATCTGCTTATAATGTGCATGGGAGCAAATGTGGAGACTGATAATAGTTGTGTCCGTGGAAAATTCCCAAGAAGGGACCAATCTAAATGAATGGAGAAAACAAACGTTCATGGGAGAAATGGGTAATTGTGGACTTGGAGCATGGTCGAGGTGGTGGGAGAGACATAGTTATGTGTGGGATATACTGGGAGGATGAGACTTTCCATCTGAGGAGATCTTATGTGCTCGTGGGTTGTGAGATGGACTTAAGTGAAAGGGAAATTTTCTTTATGTGTTATTATGGAGATTGAAGTTTAAGTTAATGGTGGGAGAGCCGAGTAGAAAGATGGTGTGCTGTAACATCCCGGTACCCCTGGCTGTTACTTTTGGTATGTCTGACGTATAACTTAAGGGCAAAGGAAACTTTTTCTTTAATAGTGAAGGATTTTTCTATGTGATGGTGTGGCTTTGCGTCAAATATGAGAAAGACTCAAGGGTGTGGTGGGCCACATTTGTTGTTAAGGAGATTACTCTATACCCTAATCATGGAGGGATTAAATTAAATTTGACAAATTTTATGTGTTAAAGATGAAATATTAGTGATGAGATGTGTCGTGCCTAAACTGTGGGGAGGATATATGGATCAAGGAAAATTACAATATTGCCCTTACTTAAAATTTGACTTTGGGTTCGGCAAAAAGGGCATTTTGGTAATTCTACCCTCTTAGTATATATGTATATGGCTCTCATACACACATCAAACTTGTTTTATTTCTCTCCCTCTCATAAGTTCCCTTGCCCCTCCTGTGCCTTAACTCTCTCCATCGCCTACCATCTTCATCTTATCCAAGAACCATCCTCGGGTCCTTCGGCCACCACCCTCTGGTGCAAGTTTGACTTGCTAGCGACCATTCCTCAACGGAGCATTGTGAACTTAGGTAAGGTTGAAGAAATTTTCTCTCCTTTTCCATATTTTCGTGCTTGGGTGCACCTGGAATGGAAAAAAGGGTCAAATGGCCTTGTTTAGGTATGGGGTTTGATTTTTAGCATCCTTCTAGTAGTGATGATGCTTGTTGGACAAATTATTTGTTGGATTTTATAGATCATAGAACACAGTGAAATTTAAAACTTTTTTCTCTAAAACCCATTTATAAATGGATCAACCTATACTACCATTATATTAACCATGAAAACAAGATAAAGAGAAATACCTCTTGTAGCGCAGCAACTTTTCCAAGCAAAAGCAAGTATCCAAAGTGAGATACATCTAATGGTAATCCACATGAAATTACGCTAAGGAAAAACCTCTTTTGGTAACGAGGTTCCTTCTCGTTTTTGTGCTAGTGAGCACGAAGAAGCTATGGAGAAAACCCTCTTGGATGAAGGAGAAGAAAACAAGAGTGTTTTCTGAACAAGATTCTCAACCATTGAGAGAATGACTATGGTGTGTGGCTTTCACTATCACTCTTTAAGTGATAGGTGCTACAACAAACCCTAAAGTCCTAATTCCCTTAGTGGGCACCATTCCCTTGTTGGGCCTCTTAATGTGGCACCTTAAGAAGCCCAATCTCTTTGAGAAAAGGGTGACTAAGAAGTGTTCTCATTTGGGCTTTTTTTTTGTTTGGTTAGGAATAGGAACATAGTCATATTCCTTTTATTCTTTTATCTCCTTTTTAATTAATTCTCCAATTGAGGATCAAATCCTCATGCCCATTTAACATTCCTAGTGAATTTCTATGCATGTGACCCATTAGGTTTTCAGCTATGTTGGCTATTCACAATCAACACTTGATTGTAAATAGATCATGAGCGGTATTTATCAACACATCATGACCCTCAATTGACCAAAAAGTCAATTGTTTTACTTTAAACCTTTATGCAACTAAAGTGTTTCTCTGCAATGTGTCCTTTCACCATCTTATACCCACTTGGTTCAGAGTATGGCCTATGTGTTAACTCCCACAAGACTTGATTACGTCACATACAGCCTAAGTAGTCAGTTCATTGTCCTATGGGATCAATCACTTTAAACTATGTCACTAAAGACCATTTTCATGACAAGTCTGCTTTGGCCAAAAGCTTCTTAGTGATTAACCTGACAAGTGGTCATGGGTATACTTCCTTCTATCAGGAGTAGTGAATCCTCTGTTGACTACTCAAATATTTTCGAATATTTCACACTGTACCTAATCACCACCCTAAGAATGACCCATGGTGGTTAACAAGGAATGAAGTCAAAACAAAATATCCATATCTAAGATAACTTGAGTTCCTCAAGTCTAAAGATACTTGCATTGTTAGCTGTTATGAGACCTATCATTAACATTTGAATAGGTATTCATATGATGTCTCATACAGGTCATCTAATGTACTTGTTACCCTCAACAAGCATTCACATTTTATTTAAAACATCTCATGCTTACAGCTTATGAGGACAACTGCTTGATCAAATTAAGAAGCATAACATGTGCTAATCTATCTAGATCACTGATGTCCAGTCTCAGGTGATCCTACGATTAGGGATACTTTAGATACATACATAATTACACATGATAGGAATTCACATTATGATCGCCATCATAATTTCCTTCATGCTATGTTTTGTGTCATGGACTTTATTACTTATATTACGATCTAATCTTGAGTTTATGAATATAAACATAAATAATGAAGAAAACCTCTTTAAATTAATAACTGAGTTTGTATGTCTGATGCTAAATGTGATTACCTTTAAAGCACCTTTCTAACATTATTTAGGGAAAATGTTGAGGAAATATGGATTTTTGTGGGTTAGAACAACATATCAAATTTGGCCAAAAAAATGGAAAGGAAAAGATGGTGTTTGAGTTTAATCTTTAAACTTCTTGCTTTTAAATGGTTTATGCATGCTAATTAGTCTTAAAATCATGGATATGCTAGTTTTGGGTGTTATAGAGAGCTCTCGGTTGGGATTTGGTGCAGACTGGTAAATTGTCGTAGGACTGTAATCGACCAAGAGCTTGTTGGGCAACCTACTAGTACAGGCAATGTGGCGTTGGTGGACTGCTCCTATGGAGACAGTCAATTAGTGCAACCGATCGAAATTCAAAGGACAGCAATTAACTGGCAATTTGTTAGGTGATCTGTCATTTCGGATAGTATGAAGCCGATGAACTACTCCCATGGAGCCGGTCAACTGGCCGAGGTCCTACAGTAGCAAGTAAACTTTTCTTTGACTTGGTTTCATTCCTAATTGCTAGACCTTCACCTCAGAGGATCTCTTGGACTCCCTTATTTCAAGATTCAAGATTATAGTAGATTTTGGCAAGGATTCAGGTTGAGGGAAAACTTAACTTATTATAAATGTGCCTTTAATTATGAAAGTAAATTTGCATGAATTGAGAATTACAAATTCTCCTTGTATGTTGGTATTCAAAGTGAAGAGATGGGCATAAGGATGAAGAAAGGAGGTGAGTGATCCTTCATCATGATCTTTTGCCACTTAGTAGAAATATATGCTATATTCCAATTTAAAGAGAAAGAAGAATAATTCTTATGTGAGTGTTCTCCATGTCCTAGATCCACTTGTGGATATCATATTTATGTTATGGTATGAAATATAGAGAAATATTATTGATAATGGTGCATAAATGTGTTTGATTGTGATGATGAAATGGGAAGGACACTTGAAGCATCGTTAAGGATGATGATCCATTATCTTTTTATGCTTGTAAGTGTGTGATGTGTGCGACGACCCCCGTATAGAAAAATGTATACATGTTCATACCCTTAATTTCTTCTTAACTTATTTACAAAGTGTACAAATACATGGACATGCCTTCCACCACTTGGGTTGACTATAATAAGGAGGGAGCACTTACTTACATATACACATTCAAGAATCTATGAATTTCATTCCCAACTGATGTGGTGTGAACATATATACATATATATACCCTTAGATGTAAACATCACGATTTTTTATGACTAGAGTATAATATGGAAAATAAGAGTTTAGGGAGTTATAAATCTTGTTGCACACACATTATGGTGTGAAGCAAATGAAATTGCAATTGGTAGTTCATAGATAGGTTAACAATTTCCGTATCATTTGCTCCTTTTTTGGGTTCTCTTAATGGGATGAAGTGGACAATTGTAATTGTTCCATTTAAGGTACTATGATTGGAAATTTATAATTTCAATTAACTTTGTCATGATTCCCTCCCTCTACATCTTTCCTTGCATTATAAACAATAATTTCTTAAATTTGGAAGTTGAAAACTGAAAGGAAATTATCCTCCAGAAAAATGAGAGATGGAAACTTCTAGTTGTTTAATGCATATTGCCTAATTGTACAAAATGGTCCCCAAATAATTTAGGCATGTTTCATATTTTACATAGCTTGGAGGAGGACCAGATGAGGACCTTACACTTCCAGTAGGGCCGGTTACACAGTTGCAGGCCAAAATACTCAAATGTACATTGCAAAGCTATGTGGGCCACTTGGTGAAGGAGAGCTTTTGTGGACTATTGTTTGAAATCAATTTTGGACTAGCCATGGGAGTTGAAGAGGCAATTAGCCTAATCTCTCTATGCCAAGAGTGTGGACCTTAATATTATTGGGCTTTACTTTTATTTAGTTGGATTTTTTATTTCAATAGCTTCATGTTTTAAAATTTTATTTCAATCAGGAAAAGGAATTATTTTACCATCCTTGTGTTTTAGGATTCTATTTCAATTAGGATTAGGATTTATTTTAGTTACCTTGTCTTTTAGATCCTATTTAAATTAGGATTGAGATTTATTTTAATTATTTTTCAATGCCTTTTTTATTCCATATAAAGGGGACAAATGCTAGGAGACGTACACAACAATATCAAATTGAATAAATCACTTTTGGCTTTGCCAATTTCTTCAAACTTTCGCAAGGAAGTTTTGTTTGCATTCTTAGGTTGCATCAAAAATTGATTTTCTTATCAAGATATTTATACTTTGTGGCGAATTTCTGTTTTTTGTTTTCTTTCAAAACCCATTATCAGGGTCTTGAATAGATTAAGGGTTCAGTAAGTAAGGGTTTCATCTTGATTTCAAAATTTCAAGTGTACGTTGGGGTTTCAAGATGGATTTATCCTTTAGGTTCTGCGTCATTTGGTATTACAGTATAGGTCAAAGATAAATTCTTATTTATCTTTATTTTAGTTACTATTTCATTTTCTTTAAATTCAAAATCTGCCTATTAAAAAAATTTAAAAAAAGAAAGAAAAAAGAAGAAAGTAGTCGACCAAAAAAATTCAAAATTTCCAAAAAAAGAGAATAGTGACTCAAAAAGTTTATTACAGAAAAAAGAGAGAGAGAGAGAGTGTGTGTGTGAGTGATTTATAGTAAGTTTTGTTTCGACCTTAGGTTGAAGTTATAACCCTTTTGCTTTAAATTTTGTCCTTTGGGTTTTTAAACATAATTTGAGACCAAAAATTGATATAATTCCTTCCTTAATTGAGTTTTTGAACTTGAAGCCTCATCAGCTTGCATATTAGTTTATTTTGGGCATATTGTTTGTTTTTCTTTTCTTACCTTTTAGTTTCGAGTTTTTTCAATTTTATTATTAGTCATTTTCAATTTTCTCACTAGGAGAATTCCGAAATCTGCATTAGTTGTATATCTTGTCTTCTTTTTTTTAATTATTATTCTAAGTTTCTTTTCTTGACTGTTTGTTTCTTTTGCTTCTATTACATATAGAATAACATCCTTGTTTCCTATTATTCATATATTTGAAATATATAGCATACATTTTCCTGTTCCTGTGTGCTTTATTTTATTAAAAGTGTGTTTGCTTCTAGTTTTTGAGCCTGCTATTCTTGTTAGGTGAGTTTTTTTCCTTGTAAATTCTTGATTTGTGCTTGGTTTATGTATTTTGGTTTTGGAAATATAGTTCCGTAATGCAACCAAAGAATCAAACTTGAGTGGAAAAAGGCTAGAGTGTGACAAAAGAGGATAAAAGCCTAAACTTGAGTGAAACATGAGTGGAGCCATCACCAACAGAGGAAACACTCAAGGGAATGACTGAGAAAATTCTTTTACTTCTAACCAATCTTGTAGCTTAAGCTAACATGATGTCTAGGAGGAAAGGAAGAGATATCCCATTCTAACGAAGACCAAGAGACGGATCCAAATACTTTCTTCACATTGAGAGCCATGATGTCTCACTTTGAGAGGATAAATTACATGCTCAATGGTATAAATGACTAAATAGAGAGGCAATTGTAGCAAATCGAGCAAATGAGGCAAATGGGTGCTGCAAATAATATAAGGTCAACAGTAAGGGGTCGTCCTCATGAGGGCGATGATCCAGCCGAGTTAACTGAGGATCAGGAAGATGATGCCCAATCAATAAGGGGTAAACTGAGGAGAGAAGGTAAACTCGAGAGGTGAGATAGCAACATTAACTCCATCAAGATGACAATACTTCTATTCAAGAGGAGGAATGATGCAGACGCATACTTGGAGTGGGAAAGTAAGGTCAAATCATCTTTGAGTACCACAACTACATTGAAGAGAAGGCCAACTTGGCAGTCGTTGAATTTACAGATTGTGAACTTGTTTGGTGGGATCAATTAATTCGTACAAGAAGGAGAAATGGAGAGAGACCTGTAACTAATTGGGAGGAGAAGAAAGCCGTCATGAGAAGGCACACTACAAAAAAAAGACTTTAGTCGCCACCAAAAGTCTAAAAGTCGCCACTAAAAGTCTTTGGTGGCGACTTTTAGTGGCGACTAAAGTTGTTGGCGTAAGTCCGTGGCTGATTCTTTTGGTGGCGACTTTCAAAGTCGCCGCCAAAAGTTACCTTTAGTGGCGACTTTAGTCGCCACCAAAAGTCATTTTTATTACAAAAAAAAAAAGAAAATTCGTGAAAAAAATGATTTTTGGTGTCAGCAAAAACTACATTTGGTGGCGACTTTAGTCGCCACCAAAAGTCACTCGTCATCTTTTTAGATCCGGATTGGCCCGGAAGGTCGACCCGAGATCCATTCGACTCGTGCGGGTCTTGGCCGATCCAATAACTCGCTATCCCGAGCTGACTCGATTTTTTTGTGTGCAATATTCAAGTTTATTTGAAATTAAACCAAACATGTGCATACCTGAGATTCGAACCTGGGTCCCTTGCTTGCAGCCATGTGTGTCTTGCCATTCTGCCACTGCTTCATTTGTGTTATGTAAGTGCAAAATATTATATATATCTATATATATATAATCTGTTAAAAATATTTTAGGTCAAAAATATTATAAAACAAAAATAAAATAATATTAAACTTAACAAAAAGCAAATATATTATTACTATTGGAGTCAACACAAAATTCCAACTTCAACTAATTTCATAAAAAAAAAACGATTTCACTTAAAAAAATAGACTTCAATCGTCACTGATAATCTAATTTTTTAAAAAAATTAAAAAATTTAAAAAATTTAAAAAATTAAATTTCTTTTAAATATAATTAAGAAAAATAAAAAAAATTAAATTTTTTAAGTAAAAAAATGACTTTTTTAATTTTTTTTAAAAATTAGACTTTTGGTGGCGACTATAGTCGCCACCAAAAGTCTAATTTTTTATTTTATTTTAAAAAATCTGACGTTTTTTTTATTTTTTTTAAAAAAAAGACTTTTGGTGGCGATTATAGTCGCCACCAAAAGTCTAATTTTTTATTTTATTTTAAAAAATCTGACTTTTTTTTATTTTATTTTAAAAAAGACTTTTGGTGGCGACAAAAGTCTAATTTTTTATTTTATTTTAAAAAATTTGACTGTTTTTTTATTTTTTTTAAAAAATACTTTTGGTGGCGACTATAGTCGCCACCAAAAGTCTAATTTTTATTTTATTTTAAAAAATCTGACTTTTTTTTATTTTTTTTAAAAAAAGACTTTTGGTGGCGACTATAGTCGCCACCAAAAGCCTAATTGTTTATTTTATTTTAAAAAATTTGACTTTTTTTATTTTTTTTTAAAAATACTTTTGGTGGCGACTATAAGTCGACTTTTAGTGGCGACTATAAGAGTCACCACCAAAAGTCAACTTTTAGTGGTGACTTATTTAGTCGCCACCAAAAGTCGACTTTTGGTGGCGACTTTTAAAGTCGCCACCAAAAAGTCGCCACTGAAAGTCAATTTTCTTGTAGTGGCAGTATGTGCCTACATACTAGTCGCCACCAAAAAGTCGCCACTGAAAGTCAATTTTCTTGTAGTGGCAGTATGTGCCTACATACTACTATATAGAGTTGTAAAACTACAAAGACTCACTCAAGGGTCTGTGTGTCAGTTGAAAACTACCACAAGGAGATGAAGATGGCAATGATTCAGGCCGACATTGACGAGGACCTTGAGGTGACGATCACTCGATTTCTAAGTGGGCTGAAACAAGATAATACAAATGTGGTTGAGTTGAACCATAACGTAGAGCTAGAGGACATGGTTAATATGGCCATGAAGATAAAACAACTCAAGCAAAAGGGGACTGCAAAGAGTAATTGGAATTCCAACAACTCATGGACTTCCAAATGGCACAAAAGGGGGGAGAAAGTCAAGGATAAGAGGAAGGAGGTGAAGGGCACGCTCAAAGAAAAGGAGCCTACCTCAGCTTCTAAAGGTAACTTTACTTCCAAAACAACTAGCAAACATAGGGAAATTAAGTGTTCTAAGTGTTTGGGGCATGGACATATTGCATCTCTTGTGTCCTAATAAGAATATGACGCATGCTAGAGAAGGGGAAACAGAGTCTGGAAATAGTGATAATGAATCCATGCCTAAATTAAAGGACTGTACTGATAATGATAATGTGGAACATATTGTTAATGGAGAGTTTTTAGTAGTTAGGCGTGCTTTGAATATTCAAGTAAAAGAAGAAGTGTGGAACAAAGGAAAAATATATTTCACTCTAGATGCTTAGTTAATGGTGAAGTCTACAGTTTAATCATTGATGGGGATAGTTGCACAAATGTGGCTATACTACTCTAGTAGATAAAATTGTCTTAAATGCACTAAGCATCCTATGTCATATAGATTGCAATGGTTAAATCCAACTGTGGAATTAAAGAGTAACTATGCTAGTCCTAGTGTCATTCTCCATTGGGAAGTATAGGGATGAGGTTGTTTGTGATGTTGTACCTGTGCAAGCAAGTCGACTGTTGCTTGGTAGGCTTTGGAAGTTAGATGGATGTGTGTGAACCAAAGATTATAGAACCGGACCAGTTAATTACAAAATTGGACCGAACCGGCCGGTCTGACTAGTGACCGACAGGAGGTCTGGTCCAATTCAACAAAATAATCGGCCATTCGTTGAACCAGTATGGAACCAGTTCAACCAGTTTTGAACTAGAAAATTGATAAAACCGACCAGTTGACTGGTTCACCGATTTTAAAAAAATGTTGTTCGTCGATCAAAGAAAAGATATCCAGAAGAAAAAGAAGAAGCTGGAGGAGCCGAGGTCGGTCGAAGAAGATAGATCCAAAAGAAAAAGAAGAAGCTGGAGGAGTTGATGAGGTGTAGTTGGGTTGTTGGAGACTCTAGATCTAGCGATGAAGAACAGCTGAGAGATGAAGAATGGTGGAAACAATCAACCGGAGAGATGATTGGGCGGAGAGATGCTCAACTGAAGAGAAAGAAGGAAGAAGTGAAAAGAGAAAGAATGGTGGAGAAACAAAAAAAGAAAAATCAATGAACCCTAATGTTGTATTGCGTGAGAAAGCATGTAGTGTAGCATACTGAATTACTGATGTTGCGTGTATAATGTGAAAATGTTTGGAAAATCGAGAAAGTTGAGAAATCTGACCACACTATCATATTATTTTTTAATTAAAAAACAAGATTTTTAATTTTTATATTTAATATAAATATATATAGATTACTATTTTTTAATAAGAATAAATGTTAATTCTTAATTTATTAATATAAATTAGTATATATATATATATATATATTTAATTACTATCGTTTCGACCCCAGTTAAACCAATAAATTTTGAACCGATGTCTTTATCGATTCAATAATCGATTTTTAAAACATTGGTGTGAACATATTTTTGAATTGAATGGACAAAAAATTCACTTTGACTCCTTTGTCCCCAAAAAAAGTGTTTGCAGATCAACTACAAATGATGAAAGCTTCAAAGGAAACTTCGGGTAGTGAGGTTGAAACAAGTAAAAACAGAGAAATTAATGGCCCAAAGGTGTATGATTGTACAGGGTTTGACTCAATTCGGTCATATCGATTTAGACGAGTTTTGAACGCCTCTATTGTTATACACTAATTTGAATACTATTTTTAACAAAAATTCGAACCTTATTTGCCATCATGTGAGACTAATTTTTTCTACTAAATCCAACTCTCATTAGTATATAAAAATATTTTTTATAGTACTAATATCCCAAAAAATTTAACAATGAAATAAAATTTATTTAAAAAATTAACCAATTGAGAAATTTATATCAAATAAAATTTGAAATTTGTCACGCAATTGGTGATGTTAAAAAAACTTATAGTACCAAATATTGGTGGGGTCGTGTGATGAAAGGAGAAAAAATGCCAGCCCAATATTCTTTTCCAAAAATGACACTGTACAGCAAGAAATGACAAAACTAAGGCATTTCAATAGGATGGGACACAATCATTGCACGTGATACGTGAAATGTCTGTCCAGCAATTGAATGCGAGTATGAATAACCTTGTGTATGGTAGTGCGACGCTGATGCTTGAAAACGCGTAACTGCATATAAAGTTTTTATGAAAGTTGAACAGTGACCATTTTTAATATCATTATCATATACCATATTATACTAGACAACCTTTGAAGCCTTTTCTAATGGCAGTTTCATCCAGATTCCTTCCTATGAAAACAAGCTTGTTTATCCTCTTCTCCTCAGGCCCCCACGTTGTTCCTGGGCTTCCATCCATCATGGAATGGACTCCCTAAAGGAAGGTACAAGGAAAATGGGTTAAGAAGATGAGGGCCATTCAAAACAAAATTAATTCAGATCACAGTACTAAAATAATACAGAAAGGTAGTTTGGATTGGCTCCTATTGAATTTATATCCAACAACTCCCACTCATTCAATAATAATTTTTTTTTTAATTTTACAAGTACTAACTAATCCAATAACAATTGTAAATACAATTATAAACATGAAATAATAATTATAAATTTAAAAAAAATGAATAATAACCGTTAGATCAAAACAGATCAAATGGCTCCCCTGCAAACAAGAGACAATCTTATTTGCAAGGCAATGGAAGCATGTTGTGTTAAGATGAACTAAGGGGAACCTACCTGTAATACATATCTTTGATCAGAACCAACCACTGACAAGACACCTTTCATCCTGTATAGATCCTCTCCTTTTTCGTCAATCAATCTCTCCAGCCAATCGTCAACCTCAAACATTTAATGCCAAGTAAAGGTGGAACACGATTAGGTTAGGTACTATGAAATCACACAAAAATGTTAAAAATTGTATAGTTCTTATTTTAACCTAGTCAGACAGAATACCTTTCTGAGGTTAGAGGGGAATTTTATGATATTCTTACATACAATATGGTGTTTGCACATGTAATAACCAATATTTAATTTCAAAAATTGAAATGTCAGTCTCGCATGGGCAGATTGGATCCTAGCCATTGAACGTATTGCACCATATTTGCACCTAGGAACTTATAAGGAAACAATCCAGTAGTATCTTGAACAGACTTCAAAGCAGAATTCACATACTAAAAGTGAGACTATTTGCTACAGCATAAACAATCAAATTTCATGTAGCCTCATTGAAGCCTTTAAAGGAGTTTTTGATGGCTCCATACACAAGGAGGAAGGAATGCTCAGGCACTATATGTATTAATGAATACACAAACAATGGCTGAAATGTACAAGAATGACTTTGAAACTAAGCCTGAAAGCAAATCCACAACCCAAAATTTTATATTGTACAAGTCTTTACCAGCATCAAAATATCCTTTATCTTAATGAAAATAAATAGAATCCTGTTAACTGTCTTGACTGATTTAGGACCAACACTTCAATTGTCCCAAAAATAAAAAGGCTAATTAGGGGAGAAGGAACAATAGGACTTAGGATAGGAGCAGGACTACAAAACAAGAAAGAAGGCTATCAACAAAAACACCAAAGATTGAAGCCAAAGCGTAAAGCACCAAATATGCAGGATTCAGTTCCAGGCGATGTTACCAATTCCATTTCTGCTTTTGGCTTTTAATATATTTTAACTCTTGATTATTCTCTTCAAGCTAGTAGCCCTCTCCAGATACTATCATTAATTGTCCTCTTTTGTCACAAGCCCAGAATAACCTCAGACTAAAAGTAAAAAAGGACGAGTTCATTTATTTTAGGGGAAAAAGAATCAAAATTACCTCATCAAGATCAAGAGTTCCTTCTGCAACAATACTGACACTGGAGACAGCAGAATCGTGCACATGGTCATGATGATGATGTCCTTTGTTTTCTGTAGATATATTGAAAAATGAAACATTATGAAGTTATGCAGAATCACAAGAAAACAATAACAGGGAAGATAGACATGCCCACATCAGAGAGTTCATTTTCAACCAAAATATTAGATAGAATAAACCAAGGTATTGAACTAATAGGACAGTTCCAAAGGAAATTTTAGACTGTTAAGGAAATTCAGCATTATTCTTTCCACCTAATGCACTACAAGAAGAAAAATAATGAAAACTATCTCTCTTTCATATCCTAGAGATTGAAATAGGGTTTGTTAAAGGACCATTTAGGTTTATTTGTTATCAATTTTGGGTTTTAACTTGGTTGTTATTTGGATATTGGAATATCTTATCCCTTGACCTGTCCTAATAGGATTCGTTAGTAATGTTTAGTTGAATAAGAATTTTTTGAATTTCAGATCAACTGGGTTTGTTTTGGTTGCCTATCTAAAGGCCTATTATCAGATTCTAGTAGGCTGGTCTTTTGGGAGAGGATCTCCTCCAAGGTTGTAACAATTAGATATAGATCCTCGTGTCTTCACACAATGACGGTGGAAAGGGCTACCTAGGAGGGTTGCGACCAGTGAGATAGCCAAGTGAACTGCCTAAAGTGAAGCTGCCATGGATGTCGGAAGTGAAGGGCAAAGCTCTATTAGGATCCTACTAAGTCCTACATTGGATAGTATGGGACGCATAGGTGAAATTATAACCTTGGAGGCTCTACCTTCCTATTAGGCCAGTGTTTTGGGAAGGATTTCCTCAGGTCACAAGAGAGATGAAAAATACTTCGAGGGAAATTGAGATAAGGGAGAAGAGAAAACACATGCAAAATGGCTTTACTACAAATGGAACCACTTATTCCTCACTAATACTTCTGAAGTATTTTGAAAAGGGAAAAATTCAAGATAATGCAATCAATTATATGTCATATCAATCAAATTCACATGATCCATCTGTTTTCTATTTGAAGATCTCTGAACTAATATTGCAGCCAACTCTTAAAAACTATGAAAAATAAAATATAATATACAATGAGGTAAAAAAAAAAAAAGGTTTAAAAAGGGTACCATGTCCAGATTCATGTTGATGGCTTGAAGAATACAAACAATCTCCAGGAACCTCAGATTCAATTCTAAAACATTAAGGCATTTGATTAAGCAGTATGATAGTACAAAAAAAAAAACATTTCGATCACTAACAATGTACAAAATATTCATGTAAAGTACCAGATTAGGAGGGGGATTACATAAATTGAAGCAGTAAGATTTTAAAGGAAAAATACTACATGAATACCTCTCAAGATCATAACCTCCCACGCCCAAAACAAAGTCTATGTCAACAGATCCAAATTTAGCTTGCTTAATTTGTGCCATCACATTTATATGCTGGCAACAACAATAAAGAAAATGTGCATCCATTAAAACTCCTATGGCGAAGCCAGGTAAATGCATCATAGTTATAGAAATCGTGCAATATGCAATTCAAATCACATGATACGCTTTGATTTAGTGGCTCTGAATTGTCAGAAGAATTGACAGAATTGTGCCGTTCAAGCCAAAACCGGCGAATCGTACAGTTTCGGCAATTCTAGAAACCCCATTTTGTCGGGTCACAAAGGCAGGTCCTTCATGACCCAAGGCATATATATATATATATATATACATATATATACATATATATATATATATATATATATGTATGTATATATTTTCTAAGGTTAAGGGAGGCTTCACTGAAACTTTGAGGCTTGGGAGGCTGGCTTTATTTAAACTAACGTTGTTTGGGTCAAAAATGGCTACACTACAATGGAATCAGATAATTGAATAAGGCATGCAATATACACTAATAAGGGATACTGCAACTGAAACGTATATTTGAGCCACTGATTCTAATCTGACTGAAAAGTCAAATATTTTGAACTTCAAAACAGAGTCATCTCTTCAACTCTTCTGCTGCCAGCCATTTTTTCTTTTCTCCTACACGTTCTTCAATCTTCAACTTTGCTAAATTTTTCTTCCATGATTTTTTTTTCTATCGCTCTACAACTCAATTTTCATGACTTTGGGTTTTCTTTTTCTTCCAATGGCTCCAAAAAAAAATGTTATGACTTATGACCTATGATGAGTCTTTTGATTTATTAGTTTATTATGAATTAGAAATACTCACTTTTTTGTATACAAGGCTTGTTTATGGATTATTTATGATTTAAACTTACGAAATAAAGTATCCCATTTATGTTATAAAACATATCTATGATATTTTTTTATTATATTCATAAATTTTACGATTCAATACGATTTACAATTCACAATTTAGCTTAATGATTTACAATTCGAATGCGATTTGAAAACTATGAAATTTTGCATACACAAAGTTAAATCAAAGAGATAAATACATTCTGTATATGAAGTATGAACCCAGTTTAAGATTTGTACATATCATCTTTCTGTAGAGTTATATATTTTATTAACTTCAATTTTAAAAAAGAAAAACAATGTCTTCACTATCCATACACTACAAACCGTACCTTAATTTTCTCAGTCAATGCCTCCAACTCAGACTCTGTTACCAAATCTATCTGCCAAAAAACAAATACAAAATGGAATCTGGATAACATAAATTTTTTTTAATAGAAAAAGAAATATTATTACTAAGAAGAGAGGTACAAAAGAAAAGAAAGACTAAAAAGAGAAAGGGAGGACAAGAGATGCTCCTATGAAAAGACAACTGAAACAAAAAACCTCCCCTCAAAGCCCCTACAAAAGGTTAATACAACAAAGCCCTCCAATCCCTATAAACATCAACAAAAGGCACCCCCTTAAAAATCCCATTGGCAGAAACCCAAAGGGAAGCAACATAGAGAATTCGATCCCACAGCAAATGAGGAGGCAAAAATCGATCATTAAAAACTCTAACATTTCTTTCCATTCAAATACACCACACAATTGCGAGCTGCTTTCTACAAATTTTGTTTTCTTTCTTAAAACCAAAGCTGGTAAAATTAGTCACAAGAAGAGTACCAAGGTCATCTGAGCAAACCCAATTCGCAACAAAAGGACCAAATAACATGTTTCAAATATCCCATGCCACCTCGCAATGTAAGAATAGATAGTTATTTGTCTCAGAATTCCTCAAACACATCACACAAACATCAGGAAATGAAGCCTTAAAAGGCCGCTGACTTGACGCAGATTATTACTATTAATTCTATTGAGAACTGCAGTCCACAAAAAGGCCTTCACCTTTAAAGGCATCTTAACTTTCTAATAAGACCTTTTAAAATACCAAAAAAAAAAACAAGTGGATTATTGATAAAATTTTGAAAACAGAAGCACAAGAGTATGAGCCTGAAGAATCCAACTCCCACAATTTCTTATCAAGTAAAGAGGAAATGTAGAACAGAGCCAAAACGTCCAGCAACAAAGTAAAGTCAGCCACAAATCTATCATTTACATTTCTGAAAAAGTGGAAGTTCCAACAAAATTGGTCCCCTTCCCCCAAAAATAAAAAAGTCAACAAAGGGAGCGTCATATGTAAAGAAGAAAAAGAAAAAAGACGAGGAAACCTTTCTTTAAAAGGGATATGACCAATCCAACAATCTTCCCAAAAGCGAAAATGAAAGCCATCTCCAACATGCAAATACAACATTGAAGAGAAAGAATGATATACCTGAGAAATCGTCTTCCAAGAACTTACTTGAGTAACAACACCCCCCGAACAAGCATCCCAACCATTCCAATGTAAGCCAAATTTGGCCTTAATCACCTTATGCCAAAGGGAGTTAGGCTCTAGAGGGAACCTCCACAACCACATAGCCAAAAGAGAGATGTTTTTAGACACTAAGTTATCAAGACCCAATCCCACATCTTCCTTAGATCTACAGCACACCTTCCAACTAACTAAATGATCCCTCTTTCTCTCCCCTCCGTCAGACCATAAAAAACCTCTCATAATTTTCGCAATCCTATGAGCCACCCCAACTGGAATTTTGAATAAGGACAGATAATTCAGAGGCATACTAGATAAAGATGCCTGAATTAAGGTTATTCTCCCCGCATGGATAAATAGGATCCTTTCCAACTATCAAGCTTTCGAGAAATTCTTTGAATCACAGGATCCTAAAAAGACTCCACACGTGGGTTACATAAAGAAACACCTAAATAAGTAAGAGGCCAATTTAGCACCACACAACCTACAAGCTCAGCTAACTCACCTAGAGAACCTTCCTAAATGTTAATACCAGCTAAACCACTCTGGCCCAAGTTAACATGAAGCCTCGACACCAACTCAAAAATCTAAATCAGCAAAAGTACACGGAGAAAATTTTCCCTATCATCAGGCAAGAAAAAAATAGTGTCATCTGCAAACTGCAAATGAGACACTTCACAACCATTACCCCCAACCAACAAGCCTCGAAGAATCCCTCTATTAGAACCCCTTCTCAACATACGGCTTAAGACATTAGTCACCAGAGTTAAAAAAAAAAAAAGGGGGGGGGGGGGGGGACAAAGGATTGCCTTGTCTAACCCCACATTGCCCCTTAAACCAAACTTTAGGCTGCCCATTAGTAATAACCGAAAAGGCCACTAAAGAAAGAAAAACCCTCATCCAACGCCTCCATCTATCACCAAAACCCTTGCAACAAAAAACCCAATCCAAAAACCCTAGTTAACCATATAATAGGCCTTTTCAGAATCCAACTTGAATACAAGGCCCTTTAGTTCGTTAGCAATCAAACTAGCATAAAAAATTTGACGCTCAGCAATGAAAGCAGTTGATTCTCAGAGATAGAATCCCCAAGAACCTCACCCAACCTCGCAGAAAACACCTTGACGATGACCTTGTAAACACTAGAAACCTAGCTAATAGGCCTGAAATCTCTCATCTTAATAAATCTATCTTTTTTGGGAACAAGGACAATGAAGGTAGAGTTTATACTAGTCAATAAACGACCAACGTAGAAGAATTCTTTAAAAACCTTCATCAAATCTTCCTCCAAAAATGACCAACAAGCTTGAAAGAAAGCCAAATTAAACCCATCAGGCCCAGGAGCCTTATCCTTATCCATCTTCAAAATGGCGCTTCTAACTTCTTCCTCTTCGAAAGGTCTTTCAATCCAATCCTCCTTAGAATCGTCTATAGGAGACCAGTCCAATCCCTCAATCAACGGCCACTCATGCATCTCCTTGGTAAATAGCTTCTTTAAAAAGCTAGTCACCTCTTCAGAGATAGCCGCATTTTCCCTAGCAATAGTGCCACCATCCACCTCTAATTCTTTAATAAAGCTCCTATTCCCATCAACCACCTTATGGAAGAAGCAAGAATTCACATTGCCCTCTCTAACCCATTTAACTCTACTCTTCTGATGCCAACTCATTTTTCCTTTCTTACAAATATCATCCAAAGCACTACGAAGCGTCACTTTACGAGCAACAAGACTCTTCTCTAACCCGTCCCAACTCTCTAATATATCAAGAGCATCCAACTCCTTAAGAGCATCTTTCTTCTGAACTCTAATATACCCAAAAACTTCTAAGTTCCAAACTTTCAACTTCTCCTTCACATATTTTAGTTTCTTCATAAACTTAAGACCATCCCACCCAGAAACCGAGCATTCAGACCACCAAGTCTCCACTTTACTCAAAAAAGATTGGTTTGCAACCACATATTTCAAATCTAAAAAGGGTAGGACCCCACTTAACCTTGCTAGACTAGGATAATGGGAAAATGGTCAGACACTAGACGAAAGCCCACCTCTTGAATAAGATCATGGAAAAAATCCTCCCATTCAGGAGTGACCAAAAACCTATCAAGGCGAGAAGAAACAATCCTAGCCCTGTTAATAGATCAAGTAAATTGGGAATTGGAAAGAGAAAGATCCTTTAGCACACAATCCCTAATAAAATTATCAAAACCTCTCATGCTAGCATTAAAGCTAGACCCTCCTAACTTTTCAATAGGAAAGTGAACAACATTAAAGTCGCCCCCAACACACCAGTAAGGATTACACATCCCATGAATAAAAGACAACTCTTCCTAAAGGGACACTTCAACCTATGGTTCATCAGGCCGTAAACATTAGTAACCCACCAACACCTTTTACCCTTGAAATCCAATAACACCAAGAGAGAAAAAACACCCACTAACACATCAACTTTAGAGGTAACCCTAGTATCCCATATAACCAAGAGACCACCTAACGCACCTGGAGAAGGAAAGCATTCCTAATCCTTAAACCTATTATCCCAAATACTACGAATTAAAAATCTGTCCACCTCCCCTAACTTAGTTTCCTAGAACAAAGCAATGCCCGAATCAACCCACCTAAAAATTCACCTTAGTTCTTTTAGGCGGGTTACCAAGACCATTAACATTCCAACTTAAGATCTTCATAAAATAACTGACTTGCCCTTCCCTTTCTTGGGATTCCCATAATTAATCAAGGAAGTTAACCTTTTCAATTTGCACTCGACTTTTTTCTTCTTCCTCTCATAAGTTCTAGGTGTAATTTGTACTAACCTCTTTCCCAGAATTATATCCCAACTTAAAGTTAAGAGATTCAATCAAAGCTTGTGGGTCTCGGTTGTCTCTCTCACCCCATAAGTGACGTAAGAGAATATAGCGTCCCTCATCTTCTAGCCCACCATTCACCTCCCCTGCTATGATCTCCTTGCCCTTAAACTATTGCTCAAATTGATCAATGAGCAAACGTTCGTGATTATCAAAATTCAAGAAGCAAGATATCGTCATAAGAATAGTCCCTTCTTCCCCACAAGAAGAATCTTCTGTGCCACTTGAGTATGTATCGTTCTCATTCAAAATTTCCATAACAACTTTATCCTTAGACTTAAACTCAATCTCAGTCTCCCTTTCATAAATCCCCCCTATTCTACCATTAAAATCCTTAGAAAAACCTGCCTTCTCGCCAAAAACCGCTGCCTGAGGAGCCTTCGAATCCCCTTCACCTTCGTGGCTGAATGCCTACCGGTGGGGCTCCTCGACGGCCTCTCATCGACTTCTGCTAGACTGTCAGCATGTTTTGTGAGGTTATTGCCGGCCAAAGGTTCCATCATCGACTAGGTCGAAGATCACTCAAACAACCTTTTCTGCACCTAAAACCAGGAGCAACAGTGGCTGGCGAACGAACGTTTGGAGATGCCAACGACTTCTCCAGCCCTTTGGTGTCCATCGGACAGTTTTGTCATACCTCGACCATCCACCCATGCTTCTGCGACTGGGACAGCATGAAACACGTTTGCGACACAATCTGGCTTCCTCTAACCCGAACCCGTAACTGTTGGGTTGAGTCTCCTCCTGTATTCCGACCCACCTCCAAAAGTTTGACCTGGTGGGTCATGCATTCCTCCCTCCATTTCATAACCCATCTAAGTGGGCCTTGAGCCTTCTTCTTATTATCATATTCCCCACTTGCATTTCCTTTAGACCCCTCAACCCAACTAGACTTTCTAATTAAGGCCCAAAAAACACACCGACCCCCACCTCTTAGCACCTCAATCCTTAAAGTTTTTTTAAAAATAGAGCCCAAAACAGCCTCCATTGATCTCTCTCCCTCATCCTTCTCCTTAAATGTGTTGAATCTTCATATCCTTTAACGTCTGACTCTTCACTCCCCATGACAGCTAGCAATAGAATTTTAGTGATTGATCTTTTCGAGACCACGCCTGAGGAAGCAGAAGCCCTCCTAACACCACCACAGGAGCTGCCACGGCCATGGGCAGTGCCCTCTACAGTCACAACCACCTTACGTTTTACAGCATCAACAAAAGATCATCTCCCATCAACAAGAATCCTTGGAGCTGCTGAAACTGAGCCATCCTTTCTCTTATCCCCTTGCGCAACATCTGAGGACAGCAAGGCTTCCAATGCCCTTCCAAAAGAGCTCCATCCCTTGCCTCCCCATCCCTTGGGAATCATCACTGAGACCCTTCTTCCTCGAAAGAATTTTGTGACAAGAAGAAACTCCCCCTAAAGTTCTTCCCAACCTCAGCGAGGAAGAATTTGTTCTTCTCCCTACATCTTTTCACACTTAATCCCTTCCACCTGCCTTCTCTCAAAGCCTGCACCATCACACACAACCAGCAAGCAGATTCCCATCCCAAAAGAATGGAAAACAAGAAACCCCTCCTTGTTTCAATAATGGTGCATTTGAAGAAGTCCACTGCTTGCTCCACAACAAGATCAAAAGTCTTGGCTTCAATTGCTAATCCCCGTATTCCCATACACAAAAGACAGACATAAATAAAAAATTTGACTAAACACCAGGGTTCAATCTGAAGATTCACCTTAACACATAGTCAAAACAAGAGAAACATTCTTCCCCAGCATTAGCTAGAGCAATAGAAAGGCCAACAGCAATGAATAAACATGAAACATATCACACATACTTTTTGATGAGACACTCTTCTAACAAGCTTCTATGTTTATCTATAATTGGCTTGGCCTACTTATACATAATCTAGTTAAGACTCTTGTGTTCTTGAAGGTGCAGAATCTGAATAACATAAACTAGCTAATATGTTATAAATGGATAATGGAACATAAAATTGAATAGAGCCTAGAAGACAAGAACTAAGAAACTAAAGCACACAATCTTGCAGCTGGTTGCTCACCTTGTTCAAAATAATGCGGTCGGCATATGCAACTTGTTCCACTGCCTCATTAACTACAAATCTTGGTTTCACTTCATTTAAATGCTGCATGGCATGTTTGGAGTCAACCAAAGTCACAACTCCATCCAGTTTCACATACTGGGAAACCAAATCATCACTGCAAAATGTTTCAATAACAGGAGCTGGCTTGGCAAGGCCTGCAAAAAGATATTAAATCATATAGTCGAGAAAACAGTTTAATAGACCAAACAGACACAGTCAGTAAAGGGACAAGAGTTTTTATCACATCCTCAACTAGTTGGCACTTGGTAGTATATGGCAAGTTCCACACAAAGTTTAAGGACCATGCAGATAAATTTAATGACTAATTTTAGCCAAAAAATGAAAAGAATCTCACAAGTGAAGAAGATTTTAAGTCCTAGATGTCAACTTGATGCAAGAAGAGGAGGATCCATTGCCCTTCTTATACCTTCATCTTTCCCTATTCTCCCCTTTTCCTTACCAACATTACCAATCTATATTTTCTTTTCAACCTAATACAAACAAAAGGTATATTTCTGATGAGTGACAACCACTAGAAAATTGCTAATTCAACACTTCAGTCAGTTTAGACTTAATTGAATACCCACATTTTAACACTCCAGCCCCCACTGTTCTTCGAACTTCATGAGCAGTTCACATACCTGTGGTTTCTATAACAATATGATCAAACTTGTCTTGTTTTCTCCTAGCCAACTCCAACAGCATTTTTACTAGATCCCCTCGCACAGTGCAGCATAGGCAGCCATTATTAACCATGACAACATCTTCACTCACGGAAGAGTGACTAGCAACCAATGATCCATCAATATCCACCTCACCAAACTGCATTTATAACAATAATGAGACAAGTTTACAAATCCGTAACCCCAGACAATAAGGTCAGGTCCATAAAACACTTCACACTCTCATATCTTTCGCTATAGAAGTTGTGTCACAAATTGCTCGATGTCCTTAGCATGTTCATTTTAAATTAGTCTTGTCACAAAACATATTGCATTGCGCAGTTCGTCATAAAATGCTGAGTGCCAATTATTAATTCTAGCCAAGTAAACATCATTGGAAAAGCTACTCGTACTGCTATTATATCCAGGTCAAATAATGGAAGAACTTTTTTATGATTCAGTACTAAAGAGGTAATACTCAATTTCTCCTAAGTGGGAATTCCATTTAAGTTGGATTTTTTTCGACAAAAAAAAAAGAAAAGAAATAAAGAAGGAATTATTTAGGTAGATCGATTTAAATACCTCATTTTCGATGACAGCTATCCGCCGGCCATGTTGGGATGTTAGAATATGATTTAGGAGAGTCGTCTGCGCAACAGAAAATCATGTTTAGGAATATTCCACTGATGATGTATAATTTATATATAGATATATAAATAAAGCCGATTATGCATATTGCCTCCAAACAACACCTCATAAACAATGAGGATAAAAAAGAGAATTACATAAAGAGCAAGAGGGAGAAAAGTCATCAAAACACCAATTTGAGATTAAAGAGGCAACACAAACTTATCAAATGAACACTCTGAGACATGAGAAATGGCAAATTTATAAAAGAATAAAATGATTTGGGAGGAAAAGGAAAAAAAAAAAATCTTCTCCCGTTGGATATTTGCTCTTAGAAAGATAAAGCCTGAACGTGACGCCAAAAAGAATTGAAAATGTGAGGAAAAAGAAACCTTTCCAGAACCAAGAAAACCGGTGATCACAGTAGCTGGAACACGATTATCAGGAGCGAGCATAGCTGCACCAGCTTCATCGAGATTCTGATTTGGGGCACAGGCCATGCCCCTACAGCTACCAGGATTAGACTTCCGAAAATTAGGAGCATCAAAATCCCAGGGAACGAATGAATGCATGCTTCTGAGGAATTGAGAAAGCGGCCTAGAATGATGAAGAGACGGTTGAAGAAACTGGAAGAGAGTTTTAGCTGAAGTTCTTAAGGTCAAGTATTTGGTCGCCATTCTTGTCGGAAATGAAGGATTAGACAGTGCAACGTCAGTAAAAAAAGGTTAAACCCTTGGTTTTGGAATTCGGGGCAACTTCATCGTCATCCTAGAGTCAGTTTATGGCAGTTCGATGAAAGCAAATGGACGGCAACTCGCGTCCGCACTAATCTGCTTACAGTGCCTTTATTTTTATTTTTTTATTATTTTTTTGAAAAACATAAGTTATGGTCACCTTAGTTAATAAGGTGAGATTCATGTCAATTTTATTTGTCACACTGTTTTAACACTATATAATAGAGGATTCAATAATGTGGAGAAGATTTATTCTAACTAAAATTATCAAAATGAGTTGTCTAAACTTTTCATGAATTGATCACTGAATAAATCATGTCAAGTTAATGCATTTAATAAACTGGATAATAAATATTCGTCCATTGTGATTTGTGAACCGAAACAAATCCCGTGAGTTACTTTTTTTTTTTTTCAATTACATTTAATTAAAATTTTGTAATTATTTTCATTTATATATGCCATGAATATATTGATCCATCCCACTTGCTAGTCAAATTTAATGAATTACAAGTTATGTAATTGTTCACTAGTTTAAGCATCCATAGCATAGCATCAAAACAGAGAAACATACATGTTATAGAGCTCGTAGGCTTAGGAATTTGTATTAGAGATTAGAGAAGCAAGGCCCACGTGTTTATTCAAATCAAAAGCTTCTATTTTTTTTTTTGTCAACTTCTTCATCCAATCACTTCAGAGATTGATATCTTTAATGATTTCATGCACTTTCAATATGGATGGACAAGGTCAAAGGAAAAAGTGGCACGACTGATATGAATGAGGATAATCAAGCTACTCAAGTGAATGCAGAGGCTCAAGCTACGGATGTAGAAAGGGAAGAAACTATGAATTGGCTGTTGACTTGGTAGTGGATGAGACCAGTGACCAGTTAGTGCAGGCTAATCAGAATTACAAGGCAATCGAGGATAGATCATTGCAGAGCCAAAAGAGAAGTAAACATGCTCCATATTGAGCACGTGACTATTATATGGGCTAGCTAAAAGGAGTGACGAGAGGACCACGAGAATAAATTATGTTATTGCTTTATCATGGTGTTGGGAATTTTATCCTTACTCTTGTTTTCTCTCTCAATGGATGCACTGCCCTTATTTTACAAAGCTTTTTGGAAAAAAATGAATGCTCAAGTAAGCTCTTTAGATAAACAAAATGAAGTTTTAAAAATTCAAATGATAGAGGTTATGCAAGTATTAGCTCAATGATGCTTATTTCTCTCCAAATATAATAAAACAAGTAAAAGATTACATTATAACACTTGGGTCTGTCATAAAAATATGTTTTTAAGTTATATATAGGGCTCATTAAATATAACCGTTAGACATAATTAAGAATCATTATAAACTTTAGAAAAAAAGTTCTTATAGTGATTGACCAACCATCAGGGGTCTAGTAATGGACATCTTGCTCTCTGAAATGTTACTGGTTAACTTGTAGGTTTTATATTCACTTTAAATAATCTTAATTTTCTCATTTGAATTTTATTTTAAACAAGTGACCTATCGTTTCTAATATCTTTGAGTCTAGTTTCAAATGAAATAAATTTAGTTGAAACATACATTGTAATTTATGAGATATGATAAAAATAATTATCAAAGGTCATGATAAAAGTTTTAGTAAAAATTTATTCCTCGCTATATTTTCAATTTAAACATATAAGTTTTTAAACAAGATGCATTAAGTCAATAAATATTAATCTAAATAATCAAATTTCACATTAAAGTTCATTTTTCCTTTTCCACGTCTCTTCTTAGAAATTAAATCATACAAAAATGACAAAGAAGGCCCTAAGCCTTGAAAATGCTATAAGGTGCTTGAATATGGTTGAAGTAGTTGAATAAGAGGATCAGGATGATAATGGCTCTTGGTAAAATTTACCAAGATGAAAATGATTTATTTGATATGGATGACTGATTATGGATGGACTACTTCCTCTACCCCTTCTTACATTGAAAAAGAACAGGCATTGTGTATCCTTGAATTGATAACCATATTGTAGCTAACCAATTGCCATTTTCTTCTCCCTGAAACCATTTTTTTTCCGATCTTGTAAAGCTAGAAATTAAGATGTAAATAGCTGAAAAATAATCTAGATTATGTAAATAATTGAGAAATATTTACCTAAAACATAAAAGGAAAATTAAAATACAAATACCAAAGAAATAACCTAGTTTATTTTTAAAAAATTATAAGTAGGGAGATAAATTTAATTTGTTAAAATTTTGAATTAATTGGGACTTTGAACTAAATTGGGCTTTTGAAATGAACATGGGCTAACTTTAAAGTGTTTTGGGCCTTGAAACCGAAAAGAACCAAAGTGGGCCTTGGATGCTTCGAGAAGGGTCCAAAATTCTTGAGTTCTCCTCATAAACCATGGAGCTTTTTCGAACTTCCCTCAAGATGGCACTAAAATTTCAAAAATCCTAACCATGTCCCCTACACACCTAATGTTAGGCTGTAACCAGTGCGAACGGTGTGCCACCCACACTACTACAAGCCTTATATTTCACCAACTAACTCAACCAAAATATATAAATTTTAAGTAGTTTATTCGATTACAAAGTATACTAAAGAGATAAGTTTTAAACTTAGAAAGAAATTATCTTACTCTGGACAATTCGGAGGCACTCTCGCTATTCGAACCATTGAGCTAACTAGTCTTCCAAACCTAAAACTATGAGGGGGTTAGTCTAATCCACCGACTCATCAAAATATATCTACCTAGCACATTCATATAACTATACTAGCCAAAGAACAAATAAAAGTTACATAATTAAATGAACATAACCAGATATGTGTGCTAGGCACCCCATATAATAACCCCAATGATCTTTCCACCCATAAGAACAAAATACAAGCATCAATAATTAAAAAAAAAAACAACAAATTTAGCACCTATATCAAATAAACTCAACGCTAAATTCACCTCAATCAATCCACGTCTCCATGCCCATCGCAACTACAAACAAAACTTACTACAGGTCGTATGTGGGTTTATGTATGTACGTGGCCGTAGTGATGGTTTGTAAGTTGCCTCAACCACATGTATGTGTATAGCTATTCTTAAGTTGATTCCTACACTGTTGTATGTATTATGAAAGTAAAGACATGTATACACATATATGTAGTTGTTGCTCCACACCTTTCACAAACAAGTGAGAATGAGCCCATGCAAACATACATACTTTTTGAGTGACTTCCGTGTCACTAAGGTACGAACTCATACTCATACATACAAACACTCATCAACAAGGTCCATTTGTGCCAAGACGCTCACCTTAACTATTGGCCAAAGCCTTATTTCAATGTTTATATAACCAAGCTACATCTATCCACCAAGCATTCATAACATTCATCTTTACCTATTCCACAATCATGCACCCAAGCATGGTACATTTAGATGTATATGTTGGGACATACAAGTCACCATCACAATGTGATTAGTTTTACAATTTCCCCTAGCACATAGTTCTTACCTTACTTAAGTTCTACATTCACATACGATTCATTCAATTATTTCACATGTTTTAAGGGTGGGGGGGGTTTCATTTGCATCCACACACATTGCCAAAGCAAACATTTCATATGTATCAACAAGAACGTTAGAAAAATATAGTGAAAAAAGGAAACAAACAAGATAAGGTAGGAGCTTCCCTCACCTTGAAGTTTGGGTTATCGGATCAGTTGAATCCTATGTGAAATGCTCCAAGATGCTTGCCCAAGTTGTTTTAGATCGGAACCTTACCATGCCGAGTCAAAAAAGCAAATCAAAACTATGAAATAACATAGTTTTTGCCGCTGCAACCCCAAAAAACAAAGAGCAAAATCCAAAGTGTAGGGGCCACTATTGCAGCACCAGCCACTTAGCAAACCTGCCACTGTAGTGTTCAGTGCCACCGCTGCAACAGTTTAGGCCTGATCTGCAACCCAAAAATGTGAGGAATTATGCTCAAGTGTGTATTCTTAACCTCCTAGCTTCCATTGGTCATTTGCCATCACTTTAATCCATCAAAACACATTAAAATCCTTTCCCAAAATCCTTTTCTACCTCAAATTAAAGATTGTTTGCTAACATTCAAGATTTCCCTCTTTCTTGATAGAAAATTTCACCTATGACAGCAAGAAGAGTTCTTCCCAAAATTCTCTCATATTAATCCAATTTCAAGCTCTACAATTCATGGATTTAGGTTTCCCAATATACTCATTTGAAGTGATTAAATGCATTACTTAACCCAAGATCACGATTTTTTCCACTAATCCAAACCTAGGGTTTGGCCCCTCCAAAAATGAGAAGAAGAGAAGAGAGAGAAATGTTCTTTCATAGATTTTCTTAATTCCTTGTTGGAGGAAGGGCATTGGTGTTGATCCTTCACTGAAAATTTCCATAAAAGGCCACACTTGGAGGCTTTGGGAGTGAAAGAGAGGGAGGAAAAAGGGAGCCGTCACACATAAGAAAGAGGTATGAAAGATGAAGAATAGGGCTGAGTGGTGTGAATCAATATATATATATACCTAGTGGTGGTAAAATACAAAATTGCCCTTGGTCACATAACACAGTCAACTTTTTAATAAGGGTAAATTTATAGTTTCTCAAATTCAAATATTTTCCCACATATTCACAGTGCCACACAATTCCACCATCCACTTCTCTTTCTTGTATAAAAATTTTCTAAATTTCCAAATATCTCTCTCCTCAATTGGAGGGTACCATAAAATTATTATATTTCAATTTAGTCCCTCCACAGACTTATGGCTCGCACATCTCCTCTGTGCTACAATTATTTCCTCGTCCCTTACGACTCATCAGATTTCACAAGGCATCGTACTCCTCCATGTCATTCTTCCTTTCATCCAAACGAAAAAATTTCCCTAATATTTCCATATACACACTATTGTTTTACCTACAGTAATGCTTGAGAACCTTAGGTGTTGCACCTAATGTTGGCCACCTCCTCACAATGAGATAAAAACATATTCCCTCATCAATTTAGAGTCATTTGGACGTGAACCAAAGAAGGAGAGGAGAAAGAAACATTTGAGGAAGAAGAAGAGAAAGGGAAGGAAAAAATGGAGAAATTCTCAAGGTAAGTCACTTCTAGCTTCTAGCCTCCCTCCAGCGTCATCTTCTTCCCTTAGAAATTGATTCCTAGCTCTTCCATGATGGAAGTTTTAGAGAGAAAGAAAGAGATAGGAAGGAAAGCTTTAGAGAGAGAAAAAAATACAAACATGAGAAAAGCTTAAAGGTAAGTGTTTCTACCTAGAATTTTCTCTCTAGTTTCGTATTCTTCATCTAGTAATCTTTCTATCTCCTTGTATAGTTAGACATTCTAGAAAAAGAATGAGAGAACCCTAGAGAGAGAAAGTAGTAGCTAGCTAAATTCATAAAATTAGGGTTTTGTAATATTTATGTTTTTTCTTCATATTATGTGATGATGACAATTTCATGATTTTGCCTGGCTTATATCCTATTAATTTTATATGAACAAGTGACATGGAGCTTGAGATTTATTCTCATGGAGCATGGGAGTTCATCTCTCTTGGGTTTGCATCACACTAGCTTGGAAGCTTGACTTCCATAGAATTTCGTATATTGATTTATGATGCAAATTTAGCTTGGATTTGAGGTAATGCCTGATCTCTTATCCATGGTTATTCTGTCGCCACCAATTTATTTTGGATCCCTCATACTAGTCATGAATTGTTTTGGGTAGCTTGCCAAATTCTTTGAAATAAAATGTACATAGCTTGTAAAATTGTGTTATGACTTACCATACATTTTATGGTGATTACCATACTTTTATGCTGGAGATGGACCCTCTATTACATATGCTAACTATTAGGATTTTACCTCATATTTTCCTCTCAAACTAACCATTTCTAGGTGATTAAAAGGCTAAGGATGCACAAGATGGAAACTAGCTTGGCATTTTGCATATTTTATATTATAAAGTGATAATGTGATTCATTATTTGTAATTATTCAATTATTGTGTAAAGGACCCAAAATGTAGAAAGATTGAACTATTGATGTAAAAACCATTATATTTATGCAAATTGAACTCTAGAAATGAGTGTATGAATTAAAGAATGATTGAGTTACATATCATGAAAATGTAAGTGATAGTAGCTATGTTGGCCTTATAAATCTTTGGAGTAATTAAGGGTAGCAAAATGATCTTCAAATGCTACCAAATTTGGTAAGAGACTAGCTAATATGTTGGAGTATCCCTATCAAATTTCATGATTTTCCAAGTTGGTTTGGTATTTCAGTTGCACACAAAACAATAGCCACTTGAAAATAGGACAATTTTGATTATGCTTTGGTTTTATGCATAATTACCTAACCAAATGGAGTCCTTTCTTGACATTTGAAGGACTAAAATTGGGTAGTTTCAAGAATTTTGGAGGTCACTATGTTGGTTACCAATAAAACATTACCTACTTCAAGTTCGTAGTCATTTTGTATAATTCAAATCAGTGTGCTGTTAGATTGGCCAAACGAGCACATTTTGCCATGACAACTTTATGGTATAAAGATAATTTATAAATATAGCTCTCCATCAAATTTCAATGCATTTGGAGATGAAACGATGGGCCTAAAACGCTTAGAATAACCCTCTGCATTTTTGTGACAATTTTGGTGTTAGTGTAATTATTTAAACATTTGAGGGGACAAACCATGGAATTCACTCTTACAAATTTTACTGTGGATTAATAACATGACATTGAGGACATCCACCAAGTTTTGCTAGAAATGGAGTTGTACATGATGCCCATAAATTCTTCTAAGTTAGAGTTCCAAAATTGACAACAAAATAGAGCACGGTGAATTAATATGTGAACTTGAGATGATACAAAAAGAAATAACTGCCATGTTTTCTGTGGTTAATATTTAAGGCAATGAGGAGATTGTATGCCATTTTTAGCTTATTTGGAGTTCTTAAAGTTGCATTTTCGTTTTGTACAAAAATAGATAGGAAAGAATAAGAAAATATAAATAGGAAAGATAAGTAAATTTTTGAGAAGTCACTAAAAAGCAAAATTATAGTCTAATTGAGCTAAAAAATTATTATATTTTAGAGCAACACGTTTAAAAAAAAAATTAAATTCCCTAGTGTTACATCCTATTTCAAAAGAACATTAAAAAAAATAAAAATTGGAAAAAATAAATTTTTGTTACTAGTTCTGTCCGTTTTAAATGAAAGAACAAAAAATTATTGTTTTTTCAAATGTCTCAAGAAAGTGATGGGGTGTCAAAGAGGCATGGAAACACAAACTTTTGAATTGAAATGGAAAATAGATCTAACTTTAGTTACTTCGGAAAGAGTGAGAATTTTGGTGCAAGAAGAGTTGATTTGTATCATCTTGATTGGTTTTAATTTGTTTATTTTTTTAAGAATACCGAGTCAAATTCTTCTTCTACTTGTATTGAACAAAACATGTTGAGCCAAATCTTCATGTAAAACCTTCTTTATTTAAATTGGGAAGTCTGATACTAGATTATTAAATATAAATAAAAGGTTATAATAGACTTATTTGAATATAAAATATAAAATTAGACTAAAGTGTAGTAATTTCATAGTTACAAGGAAGGAAAAATGTATGTTTTAAAAATAGTGAGGCGGGATGTATACTTTCAAAACTTGATAATTTACTCGTTGTGTGTTTGTATGTAACTCAAATTTAACCGTTTCATTAATTGTGAACAATAGTATCTGCAAGAACAGTGTAAGTAGCATTATTGAATGAAAAAAAAGAAAAAGGAACTGCTTTGTTATAACATAATGTCCAGGTAGCAATACACGTGAAAAGGAAGTTGCGAACTCGAGGTGAAATTGTACTTGCCAAGCCCAGTCTAAGAAAATGGATAGGAATGGCTCGGGAAGAAAAAGTTTACCATCAATGGAAAAGAAGGGGAAGAATGTTAGTCAGTGTTGCCGAGCTTTGTCAACTGAACATAATTAGAGTGAGAGAACTTGGGTGGGAGGGTCATAAGAGGTGCATCTCCGTTGAGCTTTCTATATGCCATTCCCAGGGCATATCCTAAGGCCCGTGCAACCGAAACTGCTACTGCGTTTCCAATTTGACAATACCTGCAAATATTTTTATAAGAAAAAAAAAAAAAGGAATACAGGGTTTATATAGCTGCACGAAATACTATTCATGGCGGGAATAATTAGGGCAACAGCATGCTCAATATCAGGATGCTGTCACAAATATCTCAGTCACTCTCTACAAACACAAACTAAGTAGAGATATTCTTAGGTGGACCTGGTGGCAACATGCTCATTATCTGTTATGCTCACATGTCTCATTATCTAAGAAGTTTTCAACTAACTGACTATAAAACATGCATCCAACATTTATTGTTTTCCTCAGAATCATAGGTTTATACCTCTCTTTAACAGTCCCACAGAACTGATAGTAATCAGGAAAACCTTGTAACCTTGCACATTCTCTTATAGTGAGAA
The DNA here is from genome assembly GCA_037074585.1 of Biancaea sappan. Classification (NCBI taxonomy): domain Eukaryota; kingdom Viridiplantae; phylum Streptophyta; class Magnoliopsida; order Fabales; family Fabaceae; genus Biancaea; species Biancaea sappan. Next base: position 69,663,835 of record CM073490.1, read on the forward strand.
TTCGATCTTGTTCTGGATGTAATACTGACTGCAACAGTTTGAAAAGCTATGAGAAATCAGCATGAGTTATATACAAAATTAAGAGCGAGGTAAGACCTGGCTATGACAACTTGGGTAGGTCAGCACAGTGGGAATCGTTTCATCCCACCACAATCGTGAAAAGGGCCTGCATGCATGCATACTTAAATTTTGAATAAAATTTTATATAAGACTAAGAAAACTAACCCTCTAAAGCTAAGTCAATTTAAAACAGCTCACCGCCTAGACTTCCCTTGTTCAAAAGTAAAGGCATAATCTGGGACCTGAGGAAAAAAGACAGCCAAAATGGATTATGTCAATCTAATGTCATTTCAGGCATTAGCAGAAACAAAAACTTAAATTCCCCAATTAAGTACTATTACAATAGTGAGAACGTGACAGCTAGGTTAAAATGAGTGTGATAGATCACTAGTGGCCTGAGCTTGTAATATATGTTCTAACTCGTGTACATTATCTGATTTACAAATTATTAAGAGACACATTAGGCGCCTGGCTAACCAAGTCAGTAACTCCATTTACGAATTCCAACTTTTCTATAAGCACCTTAACTCCAACCATCGTAAATGAGCATTAACATCTAATTTCGCAAGATTTGAAATGACAAATCTCTATACACTTTGTTGTTTTCCATATAGTTCTCTAGTATTTGTCCTGATCCGGTCTTTTTTTTTTTAGATTAATTCTGTTATTTTTTTAAATTAATTGGTTAACCTTATCTTGTTATTTAGTTCTTCCAATCACAATCAAGATTAGGATTGGATCTGATTTGATCAGCTAGCCTTATCTTTTTAGTTATTTCTTCCAATCATAATCATATTAGGATTAGATCTGATTTAATTTTTTGAATTTCTGAATTTTAGGGATTTGAGTGGCTGCATGGTAACCTCCTTTGCCCCATTTATATTCGGATTAATCATGGAATAAAATTAAGAAAAAACACAAATTATAATTTCTCTCTGAAATTTCTATACACTTGTTTCAAAATTCAAACGTCCAAGTAAAACAGAAAAAGCATTGCTAAGGAGAATGAAGATCAATGATGAATGTGTACTTTTTAAGTCGAAAAGCTTTAAATACTCAATTGGTTCCTATAGTTTCAGTCAATTCTTAAATGCTTTTCTATTGTTTAAAAATTTGTGGTTAAATCCTTGTAGTTTCAAATTTTTTAATCAAATCCAACAGCGTTAAGAAAAACATCCAACTTTTGTTAAGTACTCTGATTTATCAAAGTGTACATATGGGAATGCTTCATCAGACACATTAGATCAACCCCTCCATGTGTGTTGCATTTTGAGCTATTATTCTTTCACCCTCCATGGAGGCCCTAGGCCCCAATGTAGACTCATGTTAGAGATTATAATAAAACTGCTTATGAACCTTTATTTAATAAGCTTTTGAGTAAAAGTAGTTCTCGATAACTCATTCCTCCAAGTCGGCCTTTCATGGCTGTCACCTGACTCATTGTGTTTACTAAAGAACCTGAATGACACCACAGTCCACACCTTTCTAAGAGCACTCCTTTTCCTTTTCAAGTAATGTTTGAATAAAGCGGATGATATTGAAATAGCTAATCATATACGGATAATAAACAATTAAAAATAGAAAACAGAGAGACAATTCTCCATTCATCAAAAATCTCTATCAATCTACCAGTTTCTTCAAGGAAAGCTCATTTCGGCAAAATATTACCAAACTTCAATTAAACAACACAAGTAATACTTCACATTCAAATCTCTCACTCTCGATGTCGTTCATTTCTTTCTCTATATTTCTATCTCTCTCTCTCATCAATGCTCAGGCATTCTCCTATTCTTTCTTTCTTATGCTGCCTCTTTCAACCCAAGACTTCTCTTTTCAACTTACAAAACAGGGGAAATGAAGGGCAACAAGAACAGTTAACTATCCATATTTTAAGCAGTCTTTTGAATCTTTCTCTTTGGAGTCTTCATGTAGCCTACTCCTATTTTCAAGGCTTTAAAGCTTAAGAAATCCAAGATTTGCAATTGATCCTGTTCAATGGGATGGGCCTATGATGGGAATGATTGGAAATAATAACGCAAATCCAAGGCAAACAAGAGGTTGGGATGATTGGGATAATATGTGCCTTTTGAGTTGTTGGTATATGCGAGCTTACTTGGACGAGTTAGTGCTAGAATAGGAAACATTGCTTTTTTGTAATTGTAGAATATTTTGTTTCCTTTTTTATTTTTGACCGTTGCTGATACGTTGCCTAGGATCATTATCCTTGTTTCTATTCTTTCCTTTCTTGTCATTACCCATTTAAGAGTTTTTAAGTAGTTTTATTTCCTCCTTAGAATAGGGCTTTATTTCCTTATTTAGCTAGGGCTTCTCATCTATTTATTCTGTACAGAATTCTCATTCTAAGACAAGAGGAATAAGAGGAACTTTTTTTTTCGGTTCTTGTTCCTACTTCTCTATTTCCTCAAGGTATCAGAGCTATCGTGGCTTAGTTCTAAACCTTCTTGTTGGAAGTGGCTGTTGCATCTCACCACCCACCTAGGGAGGCCAGTCTCCTCCAATTCAGCCATCCCAGAAGTCTGGCGTGTGACGGCAGTTTCAGTTCAGCTTTGCCTCCCTGGCATCATTTCTTCATTTCCAGCCTATATCTGGCGTCATATTGGTGATTCAGGCTCGTTTGAATATCAGACTCAACATGGTAAAATTTGGCATGGCCAGTTCGTCCTTCACTACTGTGGCTGATTCCAACCTCTTTAGCAAAGTACAATTGGAAGCCTCAAAACAATTGATCAAACAATCTCAAACAGATGGTTCTATAGTCAGCACTGCAACCTTTGCACATAAAGGTAATTCCGTTAGTGCCTTGAATGTTAGGACTAATAAGATAAACTCTTGGATTGTTGAATAAGGGGCCTCGAACCATATGACTGAAGATAGAGGGATACAGACAAACTTCAGACCATGCAATGAGAATATGATAGTCAGTATAGTGGACGGATCATCCTCCAAAGTGATTGGAACTGGATCAGTAAAAATTTCAGAAAAATTCACTCTCGATTTTGCTTTACTAGTGCCTCGACTAATTTGCAATTTATTATCTATAAGTAGACTTAACCTGAGATCAGAATTGCATCATTAAATTTTCTCCAAATTCTTGTGAATTTCAGGTCTTGGATTCAGGGAAGATGATTGGCAATGCTAAAGTGTGCTCAGGGCTCCATCTCCTTGAGGCAAATGGAGCTGTAGAGTTGAAAGGTTACAATACTAGAGGTTTGGTATCCATTTATGATTTTCAAAAGAAGGATAATGCTATTATGATGTGGCACTATAGAATGGGACATCCAAACTTCATGTACCTTACAAAGAATCTCATTTTCTCTTGTCCATAGTGATCTGTGGGACCATCTAAAGTTAAAAACATTATTGGATCCCGTTGGTTCATAACATTCATAGATAATCACACAAGGCTTACATGGGTTTTCTTAATGAAGGAAAAATCTGAAGTTGGGATGATATTTCAAAAATTCAATGCCATGGTCCAAACTCAATTCCAAACCACAATAAAAGTTTTGAAAACTGACAATGCAGAAGAATATTATGCCTCCATTCTTAGTGATACCTAACAAGTCAAGGGATTGTCCATTTGAGTTTTTGTGTTGATAAACAGTATACCACAACAAAATGGAGTGGCCGGAAGAAAAAATAGATGCCTCCTGGATGTAGCCTGATCCCTCATGATCTCCACATGTGCCAAAACATTTTTGCGGGGAGGGGGAACAATCCTCATTGCAACTTATCTCATAAACCGAATGCCTTCTAGAATCCTAAAATTTCAAACTCCTTCCCAAATTATTCTTCAGACATATCCAACCACTCATTTAATATGCTCCCTTCCTCTCAAATTGTTTGGTTGCTCTACCTTTGTTCATATCCATACCCAACATCGAGGAAAACTTGATCCTAGAGCCGTTAAATGTATTTTTCTTGGGTACCCTACTAATCAGAAAGGGTACAAGTGTTATTCTCCCATCACTAGAAAATTTTACAACTCCATGGATGTCACTTTCTTTGATCATCAACCTTTTTTCTACAAATCTGACATTCAGGGGGAGAACAATGATACACAAGAATATCAACTTTTGGACATGAATGATGAAATCCGTGACAATATAGATGTTCCCTACACCTCACAAAATGCCCATCCGCAAAATAAACCCATGATCCCTACCTTGACGTATAGAGACAGACATTGTGCCAAACCTCTCTAGCCCATCTCTTAAGGACAATACTCAAATTTTTGACAAAGAAGTCAACGGAAACAAAGATCTTATCCACTTAGCACTTCCAAGAGTTGGAACTAGACTCAAGATCAAACGAACCTCAAGGTAACTCCAATTCTGAGTCTCTTTTTTTAATGATCTCCATCTCCCTATTGCTGAAAGAAAAGGTAACGCACAAAGCATCCTATTTGTAACTTTGTGTCATATTAAGGGTTATCTGACAAGTATAGGACTTTGTGGCAAGTATGGATAAAAAAAAAAAATTCCAAAATCTATACATGAAGCTCTCACAATACTTGAATGGAAGACTGCAGTTGAAGAAGAAATTCGTGCACTCGGAAAGAACGGGACATGGAATATCATGGAGCTACCACCTGAGAAGCGTCCCGTAGGATGCAAATGGGTATTTACAATCAAATATAGGGAAGCTGGAAGTGTTGACAGATTCAAGGCCCATCTAGTCGCGAAAGGATTCACACAATCCTATGGAATTGATTATGACTAGACTTTTGCTCCTGTGGTAAAATTAAATACCATTCGTGTTCTTCTATCACTAGTAGCCAACTTGGATTGGCCTCTTCAGCAGTTAGACGTCAAGAACGCCTTTCTCAATGGAGACTTGGTGGAAGAGGTGTATATGAACATTCCTCTCGGCTTTGAATCACAAGCTACTCACAATAAAGTCTGTCGGTTAAAATGATCTCTATATGGGTTCAAATAGTCACCTCGAGCCTGGTTTGATCGATTTACAAGAGTTATCAAGAAACATGGCTGCACTCAATGTTAGGCAGATTATACCCTCATTGCTAAATGGTCACCTCAAGGTAAAATTGCTACACTTACCGTTTATGTTGACGATATCATCCTGACAGGAGATCATATACAAGAATAAACTCTTTAAAGAAATTACTAACAAAAGAATCCGAAATCAAGGATTTGGGAAGTCTTAGGTATTTCCTTGGAATGAAGATAGCTCGGTCAAAGGCCAGAATACCAATCTCTCAAAGAAAATTTGTTCTCAATCTTCTAAAAGAAATAGGGATGCTCGGATGCAAGCCAGTAGACACACCCATGGACACCATTGTCAAATTAAGATCCAAAAACGACTGTGCACCAATTGATAAAGGCAGATATCAAAGACTTGTTGGGAAAATTATTTACTTATCCTACACAAGACCTGATGTCAATTACTCAATCAGTATGGTGAGTCAATTTATGAAGGATCCAAATAAGGAACATATGGAGGCGGTATATAGGATTCTGAAGTATTTGAAACTCACATCTGGAAAGGGTCTAAATTTTGGGAAATCCACTGACAAGAGTATCAAGGTTTACAGTGACGCTAGTTGGGCAGGATTAGTGGTAGATCGAAGGTCAACTTCTGGATTGCACGTATGTTCGGGAAAATTTAGTTACACAACGTAGCAAAAAGCAATCAATAGTATCAAGAAGTAGTGCAGAAGCTGAATTTAGAGCTTTAGATGTGGCTGCAAAGACTCTTGAAGGAGTTAAAGATCATTGTTGAAAATCTTATGACAGTATACTGTGATAATCAATCAGCTCATAGCATAGAAAAAAATCCCGTCCATCATGATAAAACGAAACACTTGGAAATTGATCGACATTTCATAAAATAAAAAAATTGAAGAAGGGATAATCAAACTTCTGCACATTCCAACTCAATTTCAGACAACAAATATTTGTACTAAGACTCTACCTTGGAAGAACTTTGAAGATTTGAACTCCAAGCTTGGCTTAATCAACAATTACAGCCTAGCTTGAGGGGGAGTGTAGAATATATCTTATTTCCTTTTATATTTATAGTCGTTGCTAATTAGGCGCCTAGGGTAATTATTTTGAGTGCTATCTGTTTCCATCTTTGTTGCTGTTATTCGTTAGGAGATTTTGATTAGTTTTGTTTCCTTACTTAGCTAGAACTCCTCCCTATATACTAACGTTGTACCACTTGTTCTATATTCAGAGGAATAAATTATCTTTCTTCCATATTTCCTCATCCCGTCTCTCCTTTTTCCTCATTTTGTCTATGCTAGCTATTGGGATTTGTATTTCATATTTCCTCTTAAACTAACCATTTTCAGGAGGCCAAGAAGAGGGAAAGAATGGAGGAAAATAGTGCTAGATTGTGCTATTTTGATGAATTATGATGTAAATATGCAATTATGTAACTAGTGCATGAAGAACTTTGTTTAGATTTGATGTATGATGGACAAGAATACATGTAACTTTTGAAATATGCAAGAAATGTTTAGATGGTACATCTTGGCATTGGGCAACCTATGTGTACTTTTGTAAGAATGGTTAGAAAGATATTATCACCAAAATACAAATTTGACCATATTTGTGTTTGGGATTGGTTGGTTAATGTAGTAAATGAACTCCTTTTGCTATAAAATCTAGCATGACAATTGAAACAATGTTATAGAAGGTGTTTGCCAAAATTTATAAAAGACCCATTTGCATCCCACAAGACGCTTTCCATGTGGTATATCAATGATATTCCATGTCCCATTATTTTCTAGTGCACAGATTTCTTCCTCAACTGCTGCCTTCCATTTGGGTGTTGTGAGACCTTCTTGTATGGATTTTGGAATTTGTGTTCTATCTAGACTTGCCACAAAGGTCATGTATTTATTAGATAGTCCTTGATATGACACAAAATTATAGATAGGATGCTTTGTGCATTCTCTAATACCGTTTCTTTCTGCAACAGGGAGATGGAGATCATTAAAAGCAAGAGACTCAGAATTGGAGTTACCTTGAGATTCTTTTGATCTTGAGTCTGATTCCAACTCTTGGAAGTGCTCAGGGGATGCTTGGTGCTCTATCTCCTTGTGGTTTCTTTTCCTCCTCGAATAGGTGATGAGTTCTTTGTTTCCGTTGACAATAGGTTGAGTAGTACCCCAAAGAGAAGGGATAGAGGGGCTTAGCATAGCATTGATTTGAGTAATGAGAGGGAAAGATGATGAATTTGGTATTTCAAACAGTGAATCAAGGTAAGGGATCATGGATTTATCTTGCTGATTTGGGATATTGGCATTTGGTGAGGTGTGGGGAACATCTAGGTTGTCACTGACTTCATCATTTATATCCCAAAGCTAATAATCTTGTGTATCACAACTCTCCCCCAGAATGTCAGATTTGGAGTAGAAGGGCCGATTTTCTAAGAAGGTAACGTCCATGGAGTTATAAAATTTTTTGGTGATGAGAGAATAACACTTGTACCGTTTCTAATGAGTAGAGTACCCTAGAAAAATACATTTAATAGCTCTAGGATCAAGTTTTCCCTGGTGTTGGGTATAGATGTGGACAAAGGCAGAGCAACCAAATAATTTGAGAGGTAGGGAGGATATTCAATGAGTGGTTGGATATGTTTGGAGTAGGACTTGACAAGGGGATTGAAAATTTAAGACTTTAGAGGGTTTAGGGTTTCTGATGTATGTTGCAGTGAGGATGGCCACCCCCCAAAAATGTTTTGGCACATGTGTAGAAATCATAAGAGATCAGGCTACCTATAGGAGGTGTCTAACTTTTTTTTTTAAATAGAAAAAGAAGTATTATTATTGAAGAGAGAGAGAGATACAAAAGAAAGGGTAGAACAAAAGGAGAAAAGGAGGACAAGAGATACTCCTAAGAAAAACAAAATTGAAACAAAACTCACCCACAAAGCCCCCAAACAGGACTAATAAAACAAGGCCCTCCAATCGCTATAAACATCTACAAAAGGCACCCCCTTAAGCAACTATTGGCCAAAACCCAAAAAGTAGCAATGTAGCAAATTCTATCCCACAACAAATGAGGAGGCAGAGACCATTGTTTAAAAATTTGGCATTTCTTTTCATCTGAATACACCATACAATTGCAATCATAGAAGCTTTCCACAAATTCTTGTTCTCTTTCCTAGAACCAAAACCGATAAAGTTAGTCACAAAGAAAGCACCAAGGTCAACTGTACAAACCCAACTTTCATCAAAAGAGACCAAATAATATGTTCCAAAAATCTCAAGCCACCTCACAATGTAAGAACAAATGGCTATAGTCTCTGAATTCCTCAAACACATCACACAAACATCAAGAGATAAAGCGTTAGAAGGCCGCCTAATCTGACACAGATCATTAATATTAATTCTATTGAGAATTGTAGTCCGAACAAAAGCCTTCACCTTTGAAGGCACCTTCACTTTCGAAAATGACCTTTTAAAAGGCGAAGAAACTTGTGGATTACGAATCAAAAAATTGTAAAAAGATGCACAAGTTTATGAGCCTGAGGAATCCAACTTCCACAACCTCTTATCAGATAAAGAAGAGATGCGGAATAGAGCCAAAATGTCCAATATCGAATTAAGGTCGGCCACAAGTCTATCATTTACATTTCTAGAAAAGTGAAAGTTCCAATAAAATTGGTCCCCATGAAAACATAAAAAGTCAACAATGGGGGCATCATGTAAGGAAGACAAAGATAAAAGGTGAGGGAACCTTTCTTTAAAAGGCATATGACCAATCCAACAATCCTTCCAAAAACGAAAAAGCGAACCATCTTCAACACGTGGAGACAACATTCGAGAAAATGAATGGTATGCCTAGAAATTGCCTTCCAGGGACTGGCATGCATAACGACACCCTCCGAATTTGCATCTCAGCCATTCCAATGTAATTCAAACTTGGCCTTAATCACCTTATGCCAAAGAGAATTAGGTTCTAGAGGGAATCTCCACAACCACTTAGCCAAAAGAGAGATGTTTTTAGACACCATGATACCAAGACCCAACCCCTCATTTTCCTTAGATCTATAATATCTAGGGAATTAGGCTCTAAGAGGAGTCTATTTTTTCCTTTCGACCACTCTGTTTTGTTGGGTTGTATCAACACAAGAACTCAAATGAACAATTCCTTGATTTGTGAGGTAATCACTAAGAATGCTTTTACATTGTTAGTTTTCAAGATCTGTATTTTGGCTTGGAATTGAGTTTGGACCATGGTATTGAATTTTTGAAATATCAGCACTGCTTCAAATTTTCTTTCATTAAGAAAACCCATGTGAGCTTTGTGTGATCATCGATAAATGTTATGAACCAACGAGATCCAGTAATGTTTTTAACCCTAGACGGTCCCCACACATCACTATGGATAAGAGAAAAAGGTTGAGATTCTGAGGTAGAATAGAATAGGATTTTCGAACATGCTTGGAAAACTAACAAATTTCACATTGAAACTCATTTGGATCTTTATTATTGAAGAGCGATGGGAAAGTTTCTTGAGGTACATTTGGATGTCCCATTCTAAAATGCCATAGCATAATTGCATTGTCCTTCGTTTGAAAATTAGAAATAGACACTAAGCAACAGGTATTGTAACCTTTCAAATCAACAACTCTATTTGCCTCAAGGCGATAGAACCCCAAGCACTCTTTAGCATGGCCAATCATCTTCCCTGAATCCAAGACCTAAAATTCACATGACTTTGGAGAAAATTTAGTGAAACAATTCTGGTCGGTAAGTCTGCTTATAGATAATAAATTGCAACTTAATCAGGGGCACAAGTCAGACAAAATTGAGTGTTATTTATTTATTTTTTTTTTAAATTTTTCCTGATCCAGTCCCAATCACTTTGCAGATTAACCTGTGTCATGTTCTCATTGCATGGTCTTAAGTTTGTCAGAATCCCCCTATATCTAGTCATATGATTTGAGGCCATTGAGTCAACAATCCAAGAGTTTATCTTATCTGTTCTAACATTCAAGGCACTTATGTGATTACCTTTTAGTGCTAAGGTTGTAGTGCCAATTGTAGAATCATCTATTTGTGACTGTTTGATCAATTGCTTTAAAACCTCCAATTGTTCTTTGATCAAAAGGTTGGAATCAGTCAATGTAGGCTTCTCTTCTTTCATAGCAGTGTCCTCATTTTTGTGTGTGTGTGAACTTCCAATTCTTCGACTTTCAATGGATTTTCCAACACGTTTCCTTGTTGTGACCTGGCTTGCGGCAATGGTCACAATCTGGACATGTCTTTCTCTACCTATTGCCATTGCTTTGGTTCTTGTCAAAGTATAGCCTGTATATATGTCAATGTATAGCCTGAACTTAGCATGTGTATAGTATGAGCAATTTGACTTGGTTTACTTGAGGATTGACTTAGGCATACGGTAGAGTGATTTCAGGAGAGATTGAAGGTTAATACTTGTGTAATTTAGCCTATAAATACTTGTTTTGCTTAGAGTAATAAATAGAACATTGCATTATCAGATTGTTCTCAATTACATGGTATCAGAGTCTCTCTTGGCCTTTGGTTTTATGGGTTTTTCAGTGTAGGGAAGAGTTATCCTTCACGTTAGTTCTTTGTTGGTCACTTAGAAGTGACTGTTAGTTGACACTGCCAGTCCAGGGAGGTGTGTAGTGGCAAGTCCGGCCCGTCCTCGACCAGCGGCCTAACTCTAAGCACGGGAGATTACACGCCGTCGCTACAGTTCGGATAGTCTCTCACGCGCCGGCACGTGAGGGTGCGTGCGGCGGATTTTCATGTCGCAATTTGGTTTTACGGCGTCGAATCGTCGTTTCCGATCTATCCCCGATGGCATCTTCATCATCGGAAGTTTTTTGAGTATTGGGCATCATTCACAGGAGAAGCTGTGCGTGTTGAGTATGCGGTTTTAATCTAGAAGCCAAGTCAATTTCAGATTTATATATTCTAAAATATCAATAACGTGTTGGCTTAGTGGATATTCACATTTTCAACTCTCAAGTGGCAACTTGGTGGATATTAAGGTTCAGGTTTATATAATCTGAAATTTCTTAATTTATATATTATTTCTTGGTCTCTATTGTAAGGAAAATGTCAGATACTAAGTCATCTATTAATGAGTTAGTACCCACAATGTCAAAAATAACTAAACATAAGTTAAATGGGTCTAACTACTTAGAATGGAGTAGAACTATTAGAATTTATCTAGGAAGTGTTGAAAAAAAATGACCACTTGGAAAAGGAACCTCCTACAGATGAAACTAGACAAACTTGGCTCAGAGATGATGCACGTTTATTCTTAGATTACGAACTCAATTGACAGTGAAGTAATTGGGCTAATTAATCACTGTGAATTTGTCAAGGAATTGATGGAATACTTAGAGTTCTTGTACTCTGGTAAGGGAAATATATCTCGTATATATGATGTTTGTAAAGCTTTTTATCGTGCCGAGAAACTTACAGCTTGCTTCATAGAATTCAAGAAAATCTATGAAGAATTAAATGTGCTTTTACCATTTAGTACTGATATCAAGGTACAAAAGTCTCAGAGGGATCAGATGGCAATCATGAGTTTTTTGGCAGGCCTTCCTTTAGAATTTGAGACTGCCAAATCTCAAATTCTTGCCAGTACTGAAATTACCTCACTTTTGAAAGGACAACAAGAACATAAAATTAGAGTGGCGGAGATGAGGATGTTGCGTTGGATGTGTGGTCATACAAGAAGAGATAGGATCCGTAATGATCATTTACGAGGTAGAGTTGGGGTGGCACCTATTGAGGAAAAAATGGTTGAAAACCGTTTAAGATGGTTTGGGCATGTGCAAAGAAGACCGTTGGAAGCGCCAGTTAGGAGAGTTGAGCAGATGGTTTGGAGCCCTATGAAAAAAGGTCGAGCAAGACCAAAAAAGACACTTAGAGAAATTATTGAACGGGACCTTTTAGTAAATGGGATATCTAAAGAGTTGGTCATTGATAGAGCTCAATGGCGTCGTGCGATCTATGTAGCCGACCCCACTTAGTGAGATAAGGCTTTGTTGTTGTTGTTGTTGTACTGTCTTTTCCAGGATCTCATGACGAAACAGATTGTTGGTAAAGGACATGTATCTAATGGTCTCTACATCCTTGATACTTGGGAACCTCCATTAGCTGCTTGTGCTAAGGCCACCTCTTCATTTGATGCACATTGTCAGTTAGGACATCCTTCTCTGCCTACCTTGAAAAGTTATGCCCTCAATTTCTGATATAACATCAGTTGAATGTGAATCTTGTCATTTTGCAAAACATCATCGGGGTACGTTAAGTCCTAGAGTTAATAAACGGGCTGCATCAGCCTTTGAGTTAGTGCATTCAGATATTTGGGACCCATGTCTCGTGTTGTCGAAATTTGGTTTTAGATATTTTGTTACATTTGTGGATGATTTTTCTTGAATGACACGGATTTATTTTATGAAAAATCGTTCTGAGGTGTTTTCCCATTTTTCTCCATTTTTTGCTGAAATTAAGAGCCAGTTTAATGTTTCTATACATATCTTAAGGAGTGATAATGCTAAAGAATATATGTCAAAAACATTTCAAAACTATTTAACCCAACAAGGGATAATTCACCAAACTTCATGTGTTGATATACCTGCTCAAAATGGGATAGCTGAAAGAAAGAATAGGCATCTTCTTGAGACTGCCCGCGCCTTAATGTTTCATATGAAAGTTCCCAAACAATTCTGGGATGTGCTGTTTCCACAGCAAGTTTTCTAATTAATCGGATGCCTTCTATAGTCCTTGATGGTGCTGCACCTTAGAGTATTCTGTTTCCCAACAAGCCATTGTTTCCTGTGGAACCTCAGGTGTTTGGAAGTACATGTTACGTTCGTGATGTTAGGCCCCATATTACTAAACTTGATCCCAAAGCCTTGAAGTGTGTATTCTTGGGATATTCTCGTCTTCAAAAGGGTTATCGGTGCTACTCTCCAGATCTAAACAGACATTTGGTTTCAACTGATGCGGTCTTCTCAGAGAAACAACCCTTCTTCTCCTCACTACCCTTAACACCAAGTCAGGATGATGATGAAGAGTAGTTAATCTATAATACCACATCCTCAAATGCCTCTACCAGTCAATCTGAAGATAGTCCAGTTGAAGAGCACTCCTCTGCAGAACAAACGGACAATGATATCCTTCATGCTACAACAAGACCGCCGATTACTCAAGTGTATTCTCAGAGACAAGCAACTGGTGATACATGTCCTGCACTAGCCACTTCGTCATCGGATCCTCCACCAAACGATCATGACCTACCTATCGCTCTTCGTAAAAGTAAACATCAATGCAACATCCCTAAGTCCAATTATCCCATTGCTAATTTTATATCCTATAATCATTTATCACCGTCATCTAGTGCTTTGATTGCCTCTCTAGACTCTGTTTCTGTTCCTAAAACTGTTAAGGAAGCCTTGGCCCATCTAGGATGGCGTGCTGTTATGCTTGAAGAAATAGAAGCACTAGATGCCAACCGAACATGGGATTTTGTAGACTTACCTGCAGGAAAGAAAGCTGTCGGATGCAAGTGGGTCTTTGCCATTAAATTTAATACAGATGGTTCAATTTCTCCACTTAAAGCCAAATTAGTAGCTAAAGGATATGCACAGACTTATGGGGTAGATTATTCTAATACATTCTCTTCTGTGGCCAAACTCACCTCAATCCATTTGTTCATTTCTCTCGCTGCATCCGAAAATTGGCCATTGTATCAATTAGATATCAAAAATGCCTTCTTGCATGGTGACCTTCACGAAGAAGTATATACGGAGCAACCGCCTGGATTTGTTGCTTAGGGGGAGTATGAGAAAGTCTGCCATTTAAAAAAATCATTGTATGGCTTGAAGCAAAGTCCCTGAGCATGGTTCGCTTCAAGCCCCTGAGCATGGTTTGGTAAGTTCAGCATGGCAGTTTAGGAGTTTGGGTTGAAGAAAAGTAAATGTGACCACTCCGTATTCTACAAACAATCAAAGGATGGTATCATTCTTCTTGTTGTTTATGTTGATGATATTGTCATTACAGGGACTGACTGTGTAGGAATTTCATTCCTCAAATCATTCTTGTATACCAAGTTTCAGACAAAAGACTTAGGCCAACTAAAGTACTTCTTGGGAATTGAAGTAACAAGGAGTAAGAAAGGAATACTTCTGTCCCAAAGAAAGTATGTCCTTGACATGCTTGCAGAAACTGAAAAGCTAGCTGCTAAACCTTGTAGTTCCCCAAAGATGCCAAATGCACATCTTGCAAAAGATGATGCGGATCTCTTCAATGATCCAAAAAAATATAGGAGGTTGGTCGAAAAATTGAACTATCTTACTCTAACACGACCAGACATTGCTTTTGCAATAAGTGTCGTCAGTCAATTCATGTCCACACTTACTGTCAAACATTGGGAGGCTCTAGAACAAATCCTACGCTATCTGAAAGGAGCTCCTGGTCTTGGTATATGGTACAGCAACCATGGGCAGACTAGAATTGAGTGCTTTGCAGATGCTGATTGGGCCGGTTGCAAGATTGACAGGCGATCCATCACTGGATTCTGTGTCTTTGTTGGAGGGAAGTTAATATCATGGAAAAGTAAGAAACAAGGTGTTGTATTTCGATCAAGTGCTGAATCCGAATATAGAGCTATGGCACAATCCACTTGTGAGATCATGTGGATACATTGCTTGTTAGATGAGGTTGGAGTCAAGTATTCAATGCTAGCAAAAGTGTGGTGTGATAATCAAGCCGCTAGCCATATTGCTTCAAATCCAGTTTACCATGAAAGAACTAAACATATTGAGGCTGATTGTCATTTTTTTCGTGAAAAAATTGAAGAGAACTTAATCACTATTGGATATATGAAAACAGGAGAGCAACTTGTTGACTTAGGACTGGGATTGATTATTTATGTAACAAGCTAGGTATGATTAACATCTATGCACCAGCTTGAGGGAGAGTGTCAAAGTATAGCCTGTAAATGTCATAGTATAGCCTGCATATATGTCAATGTATAGCCTGAACTTAGCATGTGTATAGCCTGAGCAATTTGACTTAGTTTCCTTGAGGATTGACTTAGGCACATGGTGGAGTGATTTCAGGAGAGATTGAGGGTTAATACTTGTGTAATTTAGCCTATAAATACTTGTTTTGCCTAGAGTAATAAAATAGAACATTGCATTATCAGATTGTTCTCAATTACAGTTCTAATATTCTCGAACAGCCAGGGTAGATTTCTCCACTAGAGGTGTAATGGCTGAACCCCCTAACATCACCTTTTTTCTACTTTCTTCTTTCTGAACCTCAGAAAATGCTTCTCGAAGGCTGAGTTGCGACCTTATCCCTTGGATTCTTCCACAAACTTCATCGAGGTCTTTGAATCCGAATAAGAATTTGTACACTCTTTTCTTCTCAACGGTATGCTTATATTGAGTCCATCTTTGGGCAACTCCATGTGTGTTATTCGTACATCTCCACCTGCTGCCAATAACATGTGAGAGTATTGAAATATTGGGTCACGATCGAGTCTCCTTGCTGTAAATCATGTAGGACACCTTCTATCTCGAATAATTTGGAGGTATTCTCTCAATCTGAATATGTTTCTCGTACAGCTTCCCAGATTTCCTTTGCTGTTGCAAATAGGAGAAATATTGGGTCATAGTTGTGTCTCCTTGCTATAAATCATGTAGGACACCTTCGATCTCAAATAATTCGGAGGTATTCCCTCAATCTAAATATGTTTCTCGTACAACTTCCCAGATTTCCTTTGCTGTTGCAAATAGGAGAAAGGTTTTCCCCTATTTCAAGGTCATGGAGTTGATCAACCACGACAAGGCCATGCTCTTTTTTGTCTTCCATATTCTGTATCTGGGATCGTCGTCCTTTGGAGGGGCTGCGATTCCAGATAGGTAATCATCCTTACCTTTACCTCATATAAACATCATCACGGATTGGGACCATTGGAGACAATTATTCCCATTGAGTTTGTGTCCAGTGATAAGAGTCTGAGTCTAACGTTTGTCCAATATTCCACCAAGGTTGGAGATGGTGGAATTTTGATTGGTGGAGGTGTCAGAAGATGTGGTGGAGGAGGAATTGTTTTTTGTCCATGGCCATACCGAATTTCACCATTTGAGCATCAAGATTTTTGGAGGCTCAGACACCATGAGGAAATAGGAAAGAAAGATTCTCTTATTCCTCTAAGTAAGAACAAGTAATACACCACGGACATATAGGAGAAGAGTCCTAGCCTAATAAGGAGATAAAACTAATCTAAATCTCCTAAAAAGGTAAAAACAACAAAGACGGAAACAGAAAAATAAATAGCAATCAAAGACAATTATCGGGTGGCTAATCAGCTATGGTTACAACTAAAAAAGGAAATAAAATATTCTACACTAAGCTACCTCAAATAGCGTTCAGTTCTTCTGTTCTAAATGTCTTAGTTCCCTTGCTATAATCTGGCCTAGACTTAGCTCTCCGCACTTCAATACTTGTTACTCTTTCTCTCTCGTGCTTACTCTCTATTTCTCTTAGTTTTTTTATGGGTTTGCCTTATGCTTACCATCCCTATTTATAGGCTCTCTCTTAGGACATTTCTTCTCAATTACGCTAAATTCTAACCAATTCAATTAGATTTTAACTAATTTTTCATCTAGTTCCTATAGTTTCCAACGACTTCTCTTATCAAATTCAGGATGTTGCTCTATTTTCCTAACAGTCATCATTCCACTCACCTCCATGTATTTTTATATTACTAAACCCTAATTAAATCTTCTAACATTCCCAATTGCTTATCTTTAGCAATGATTTCCGCAGCTATTTCAATTAACTCTCAAGTGGTTCTGCAATTAAATATTTAAGTGGCTTGCTACCAACGCTAATTTGGCACTGAACCAATCGACTGTCGACCTCAGGCAGTCGACTATCTCCTTCCAATTTGGCAATATAGGATTTTTCAAGATTGCCAGTCGACTGCTACCCCTATATCAGTCGACCACTAGCATCCCTCGTGTTTTATGGTAATTTTTCCTTAACTTACCTCTTAGTCTCCTAATTTCTAATGGTTTTCTTCTATGATAAGATTCTAATTTTAGGTATTTGCAGGATGGTACAAAACCACTCCCTGTTTCAGTAACAGTGCACTTAAAAAACTCCCCAATCAAAAGTTTTTGCTTCAATTGCAAGCCGATGAATCCCCATAACCAACAAAACACCAATAACCACTGCCAAATACTAAGGAAACAAACAAATCATACTCAAACTAACACCAAAATTGCACTCTTAACATCATCTTGTACCAGAGCTTCTCAACAAAACACCAAGGGAAGAGATTAATTTTAAACTTGAGTTATGGAGAACTACTTTAAAATCGAAGGGTTTGCGTCTGAACAGGAATTTTTAGGGGCAAACCTGGTGCTACAAAGCTCCCGCTATGCGCGGGGTCCAGGGAGGGGCAGGATCCACTTTGTGGATCTAATGTAGGCAGCCTTACCTTGCAAGGTAAGACCGAATATATGCATTGTAAGTTTAACAAGCGACAAGCGAGGAACGAGTTGGAAATTAAAATTGGTGATCAGGTCGTATGTATCTGGGATCAATTATACAAGATGACGGCGAAATTATTGGAGATGTGAAACATAGGATACAAACTGGGTGGTTGAAGTGGAGAATGGTATCAGTGGTTGTTTGTGATCGGAAAGTACCTGATAAACTCAAAGGAAAGTTTTATCATACTGCTATAAGACTAGCGATTTTATATGGGAGTGAATGTTGGGCGATGAAAAAACAACAAAAATATAAAATTGGAGTGGCGGAAATGAGGATGTTGCATTGGATATGTGGTCATACAAGAAAAGATATGATACGTAATGACTATAAACGAAGTAGAGTTGGAGTGGCACCTGTTGAGGAAAAAATGGTTGAAAACCGTTTAAAGTGATTTGGGCATGTCCAAAGAAGACCGTTGGAAGCACCAGTTAGGAGAGTTGAGCAGATGGTTTGGAGCCCTGTGAAAAAAAGTCGAAGAAGACCAAAAAGGACACTTAGAGAAATTATTGAACGGAATCTTCTAATAAATGAGATACCTAAAGAGTTGGTCATTGATAGAGATCAATGGTATCGTGCGATCCATGTAGCCGACCCCACCTAGTGGGATAAAGCTTTATTGTTGTTGTTGTTGGGATTTAAATCAACATTAAAAATTGTTGAAATATTCTTTTCCAATATTCTCCCACCTAATCCAGCATGTTCTCCCACCTAATCCAGCATGGTGTTGTCTGCAACTTTACATGTTATTCTCTTCTTTATAATTGTCTACAGAGTGTATATTTTTCTGTCACATAATTATGTCATTCTCTTTAGAATCTTTCACAATGTACATATAGGAAGTCTGGTTGTACAGATATGAATAATAAGAGCATATTTTTCTCTCTGGACAACTGACATGGTATCAGAGGCTAAGATTGAATCCATTAAATCTTGAGTGATCTGTAAAAGTGAGTTTGGCATCTCACCGCCCCCTTAGGAAGTCTCACCTCCTCAATTCCGACCCGTCCCCGAAGTCTGGCAGCCTATTCCGGCGCGCGTGAGCCTCACGCGCCACTTCTATCTCTCACGTGAATCTCACGCGCCGGCGCGTGTGGGCGCGTGTGACCGCCGTTCAGGCTCGTGTTCGTACCTCCGGCGTCGACTCCCTGTTTCCGGCACATCCCTGGTGTCAGTTTGGCTATTAGAGCATTTTTGCATTTCTGGTATCTGCAAGATCACGCCTCTGTTGCTGCTGGTTCTCAGGTTAATCCTGTGAAATAATGTGCTTTGGCCTTAATTGCCATTTTTAAGTGAACTTCATTGCCATTACTGAATTAGTTCCTTCTTGGCCTTAATTGCCATTTTTTTTACTGAGCTAGCTTATTTATTGACCTTAATTGTCAACTTTGAGTGGCCTTCACTACCATCTCCTTTTAATCTCGCCAAATTTTTAAATACCCATTGTAGTTATTTCCTTTAACTATGTCTGGAGTTGAACAAACTGAGGTTAAAATTCAACCTGAGGAGATTACCCGTATAGGGGAATTACCAAATATTCTTGCTTCCTATAGATTGGATGGGAAGAATTACCTCAAGTGGTCTCAACTTATACGTACAGTACTAAAAGGAAAAGGAAAAATCAAACATCTCACAGGTATGGGTCCTAAACCTGAAGATCCTAAGTTTGAAGCATGGGATGAGGAAGACTCCATGATTATGGCATGGTTATGGAGCTCTATGACACTTGAGATCAGCGACACCTGTATGTTTCTAGCTACTGCCAAAGATATATGGGAAGCAATTCAACAAACATATTCCAAAGCTAGAGATGCTGCCCAAGTATATGAAGTAAAAGTGAAAACTATGGCTGCAAAACAAGGTAACAAGACTGTTACTGAATATGCAAATCAATTAAAATCTTTATGGCAGGAACTAGATCATTATAGAGTCATAAAAACTAAATGTCCTGAGGACGCTGCTATTCTAAAAGAGTATATTGAGCAAGACAGAGTGTATGATTTTTTGGTGGGACTCAACCCAGAATTTGACCAAGTTAGAGTCCAAATTCTAGGGAAATCAGAAGTTCCATGTTTTAATGAAGTAATTGCCCTGATTCGAAGTGAAGAAAGCAGGAGAGGGCTGATGCTTGAACCTAAAGTCACTGATAGCTCTGCTATGGTGGCTAAATCAACTACAAACCAAGAGAGGGTTACAAATCTCGAAAGGGAAAAAAGTGGCCAACAGAAAAATCAGAATCGGGATGAGTTATGGTGTACATACTGCAAAAAGTCTCGTCATACACGAGAAAAATGCTGGAAACTTCATGGAAAACCACCAAGTAAAGAATGAGGTCAAAAAGGAGGGCAACAACGAAATAGAAACCAAGCACATGTTGTTGTAACATCACAAGAGCAGAACAACCTTAATCAAGAAGAGATTGAGAGGATAAAGGCTTTTATCAACAACATGGAAAAACAAGAGGGACTCTCAGGTACATGCTCCATGGCTTATTCTGGTAAGTTTCCATTCTCTATTGGATTAAATGCCTCAGATATTACTTTTTCCAACTCTTGGATCATGGATTCAGGAGCAACCAACCATATGACTCATTCATTTAAATTTTTCTCAACTTATTCCCCATGTCCCAGTAACAAGAAAATAGCTATCGCTGATGGGTCTATGACCACTGTGGCAGGACAAGGTGATATCAAAATTAGCCCAACTATTATTTTAAAAAATGTCCTACATGAGGACATGTTCCTAAATTAACCACAAATTTGGTCTCTATTAAAAAACTCATTGAAGATTTAGATTGTAATGTGGTTTTTCATAAAAATTACTGTGAATTTCAGGACAAAGGGAAGATGATTGGACATGCTAGGGAATGGAATGGCCTCTACTACCTTGAGACGTCAAATACAGCTAAGAGCAAGATGCCTTTTACTTTTGTTTCACAGTTTGCCACATCCAATAAAGAAAGAATTTTTCTTCATCATTACCGTCTTGGACATCCATCTTTTTCAATTATTAAAACTTTGTTTCCTTCATTATTCAAGGATTTAGATGTTGAAAATCTTCATTGTGAAGTGTGTGAATTTGCCAAACATAACCGTGTACCATTTCCAATTAGCAATAAAAGAAGCCTTGTTCCATTCTACCTTGTTCATAGTGACATTTGGGGACCAGCTACTGTTTCTAATGTTTCAGGGGCAAAATGGTTTGTTACTTTTATTGATGATTGCACCCGAGTTACATGGATATACTTGCTCAAACAAAAATCTGATGTCAGCTATGTTTTTCCCAAATTTTATTCTATGATAAAAAACCAATTTGGGGTTAATATCAAAAGACTTAGGTCTGATAATGCTAGGGATTATTTCAATCAGATTCTTAACTCGTTTTTTGAAAAGGAGGGAATTATACACGAGTCATCATGTGTTTATACGCCACAACAAAATGGAGTGGCTGAGAGAAAAAATGGTCATCTTCTTGAACAAACTCGGTCGATGTTATTTCAAAAGAATGTGCCTAAGATTTTTTGGGGAGAAGCTGTTCTTACAGCGACATACCTAGTAAATCGTTTACCTTCTAGAACTTTGGGTCTCAAAAGTCCAATGGACATCCTTTCAACTTTCTACCCGAATCTGAAAACTACAAACAATCTCATCCCTAGAATTTTTGGGTGTGTGTCTTTTGTTCATATCCATCATCAAAATAGAGGAAAATTAGACCCGAGGGCTCTAAAATGTGTTTTTGTAGGGTATTCATCAACTCAAAAAGGGTATAAATGCTATCATCCACCCACAAAGAAAATCTATGTCTCAGTTGATGTCACTTTTAATGAGCAAGATTCATATTTTGCTACCCCTTATCTTCAAAGGGGGAATACACCTGAGGAAGATAATGGGTGCGAAGAAAATGGGTGCCTCCTTGATTTTTCATCAATTTCCTTGACAGGGTCTAAACCTTTACCCACAAAAACAGTAGAAACAGTGGCTGAATCCATGTTCAGATATGAAACACAGGATGATAACCATGAAACTGAATCTGAAACAGTAACTGAACCCATGTCCAATGTCCAAGAATCTAGGCCTAAAGAAGAGGATATTTTGAACCCTGCTCCTGAGGAAGTAAGATTTGGCAAAGGCAAGGTGTATACAAGGAAGAAAATGGTCATTCCAGAACCTATGCATGTCCAAGAATCCAACTCAAATCCTTCAAATGAGGTAATGATCTCTAACCATCAATTACAAAATAAAAATGAGATTTTTGAAAATAGTGACCAGGATCTTCATTTACCCATTGCTCTTAGAAAAGGAACCAGAAAAAGTACAAAACAACCTTTATACCCCCTTGCACAATTTTTATCCTTTGATAACTACTCACCATCTTTCAAAGCTTTTCTGACAAGCTTAAATGCTATCACCATCCCTAAAATTTTATCCGAGGCTTTATCTAATAAAAAATGGAAACAAGCTATGAATGTAGAAATGGAAGCTTTGGAGAAGAATAAAACTTGGGAATTAGTAAAATTACCTACTGGAAAAAAACCAGTAGGATGCAAATGGGTGTATGCTGTGAAGTATAGAGCTGATGGATCAATTGAGAGATATAAGGCCAGGTTGGTAGCCAAAGGTTATATCCAAACCTATGGAATTGACTATCAAGAAACTTTTGCCCCAGTAGCAAAAATGAACAGTGTTAGAGTATTATTATCAATTGCAGCTAATTTTGGTTGGGAATTGCAGCAATTTGATGTCAAGAATGCCTTTCTACATGGAGAGCTAGAAGAAGAAATTTACATGGAGATTCCACCAGGATATGGAAAGAATTTGGCTACAAATACTGTATGCAAATTGAAAAAGGCATTATATGGCCTTAAACAATCTCCACGTGCTTGGTTTGGGCGTTTCACAAAAGTTATGATAACTATGGGGTTTAAACAAAGCCAAGGTGATCATACTTTATTCATCAAACATTCTTCTTCAGGGGGAGTCACAGCCTTATTGGTATATGTTGATGATATAATAGTAACTGGAAATGATAAAAAGGAACAACAGGTAAAACAGCATGCAAGCCAGCAAGCACTCCAATAGATTCTAACTTTAGACTTGGAAAGGCTGAGGATGACATCCCTGTTGACAGAGAGTCATATCAACGCTTGGTAGGAAGGCTTATTTACCTATCTCACACTCGACCAGACATAGCATATGCTGTGAGTATGATCAGCCAATTCATGCATGACCCAAGGGAAACTCATCTACAGGCTGCTCATAGAATATTACATTATCTTAAAGGAACGCTTAGAAAGGTATCTTGTTTAGAAGAAATGGAGATTTAATACTTGAAGCATATACTGATGCTGACTATGCTGGATCAATTATTGACAGAAGATCAACATCAAGGTATTGTACGTTCCTTGGTGGGAATCTTGTGACATGGAAAAGTAAAAAACAAAGCGTAGTAGCCCGTTCAAGTGCAGAAGCTGAATTTAGGGCAATGGCTCACGGTGTATGCGAACTACTCTGGTTAAAGATTATTCTCCAAGACTTAAAGATAAAGTTGGATGGCCCTATGAGACTCTATTGCGACAACAAATCAGCCATCAACATAGCCCATAATCCAGTACAACATGAACGCACAAAACATATTGAAGTGGATAGGCATTTCATCAAAGAAAAATTGGAAAGTGTACTGATTTGTACACCAAATGTCTCTACACATGACCAACTTGCTGATATTCTAACCAAAGGATTGAATAGCTCAAACTTCCAGAATATTATATGCAAGCTGGGTATGGAAACCATCCATTTACCAGCTTGAGGGGGAGTGTTGAAATATTCTTTTCCAATATTCTCCCACCTAATCCAGCATGTTCTCCCACCTAATCCAGCATGGTGTTGTCTGCAACTTTACATGTTATTCTCTTCTTTATAGTTGTCTACAGAGTGTATATTTTTCTGTCACATAATTATGTCTTTCTCTTTAGAATCTTTCACAATGTACATATAGGAAGTCTGGTTGTACAGATATGAATAATAAGAGCATATTTTTCTCTCTGGAAAACTGACAAAAATTACTCACTTTTTGTATGTGAGCCTTGTTCATTGCTTATTTATGATTTAGACTTATGAAATTAAGTATCATATTTATTTTATACAACATATCTATAATATTTTTTAGTATATTCATGAATATTATTTGATACAATTTACTATTCACGATTCATAATTTGAGTTGCAATTTGATAACTATGGATGACAACATAGTCACAAGTTGGAATGGGTGAAATTACTAAAATGGAAATTGGTGAAGGAATCTGAGATTAAGGAGCTGGGTAGGCTTAAATATTTTCTTGGTACTGAAGTAGCACACTTACAGAAAGGAATCTTCAATCACAACATAAATGTGTGTTAGAGTTATTGATAGAAATGGGCAAACTGGGGTGCAAGCCAGCAAAAACTCCTATAGAGTCAATCATATATTTTGATGCTCCAAAAGATACAATGGTTGATAGAGGGTCTTATCAAAGATTAGTTGGGAAATTAATCTATTTGGCTCATGTTAAGATATAGTAGCTTAATTGTAGGGATTGTATAGCTTGATTGTAGGGATTGTGTAGCTTGATTGAAGGGATTGTATAGCTTGATTGTAGGAATTGTGTAGCTTGATTGAAGGGATTGTATAGCTTGATTGTAGGGATTATTTTTATGATACCCATGTATATATATCCGTTGCCTATGAATGAAATCATATAAGAGAAATTCTCTGAAATTACATGGTATCAGAGGAGGTTCGCGTTCTCGGTACAGCTTGTGTGCGCGTGAGAAGAGCCCAACCCTCTACGGTGGTTGTTGGTTCTCACCACCCCCCCAACAACGTTCAGACTTCCCCGGCCGGCGGACCCCGAGAGTCCGGAAGCCATCGGCGGCGCGTGTGACCTCCACGCGCCACTCGTTCTTTCTGCAAGCGGATCCACGCGCCGGCGCGTGAGGGCGCATCCGACGTCGTCTTCCTCTCCGTTTTGTTTCGTCGGCGTTTTCGTTCGTTTTCCGGCGACTTCCTGTCCTTTCCGGCGTTTTCCCTGCTGTTTGACTTTCTGGTTTGGTTTGGTTCTCTTTGGTTTACTGTTCTAGGCTGAATCCATTTATTTTGGTTGTGGTTGTGTGCTGTGTACTTTTCCCACCTATGGCAGACAGTAAAACTACAGTTATGACTGAGGTAGTCCCTGTGATGACGAAGATTACCGAGCACAAACTCAATGGCTCCAACTATTTAGATTGGAGTAAAACCGTTCGCATATATTTGCGGAGCATTGAGAAGGATGATCATCTCATCTCTGAACCCCCTAGTGACGACACTCGAAAAGCGTGGTTGCATGATGATGCGAGACTATTCTTGCAAATTCGGAACTCTATTGACATAGAGGTACTCGGTTTGATTAACCATTGTGAATTTGTGAAAGAATTAATGGAATATTTGGATTTTTTGTATTCTGGACGAGGAAACATATCCCGCATCTACGAGGTATGTAAGTCATTTTATCTAGGAGAGCAGCAGGACAAGTCTCTTACTGCTTATTTCATGGAATTTAAGAAAACCTATGAAGAACTAAATATGCTTCTCCCTTTTAGTTCTGATATTAAGGTTCAGCAAGCTCAAAGAGAGAAAATGGCAGTTATGAGTTTCCTGACAGGTCTGCGCCCAGATTTCGAAGCAGTCAAATCTCAAATTCTCTCAGCATCTGAAATTTCTCCTTTGCAAGAAGTTTTTGCTAGAGTTCTTCGTACAGAAAACTCACAACCTTCTCAAATCACTACTAATAATAGCATTGCTCTTGTTAGTCGTGGTGGATTTCGAGGTGGCTCACGGGGAGGATCACACAATCGTAACAAGAATATAGAACATCGGAGTCAGGAGTCTGGTGAATTTGAGTGCTATTACTGTCATGAGCTGGGGCATACAAAACGCACTTGCAAGAAACTTCTCAACAAGAATCAGACAGGACGATCTGCCCATGTTGCCTCATCTGCTGATAAGACTATTATGGTTTCTGCTGATGACTTTGTCAAGTTCACTCAATATCAAGAATCACTTAAAACTTCTACTCCCAGTGCTGCCTTCGCTGATACAGGTAAATCCCCCCCATGTCTCATCTCTTCATCGTCCAGCTGGGTTATAGATTCTGGTGCTTCAGACCATATGACAGGTAATCCTAGTCTTTTCTCTACTTTTGATACTCATGTCCATTCGTCTCATGTGACTATAGCTGATGGCTCTACACCCCGTGTCCTTGGTTCTGGCACCATTAACCTGACCCCAACTTTATCTCTACCTACAGTGCTAAGTTTACCTAATTTTTCATTTTAATCTGATTTCTGTTAGTAAACTCACTCGTGCCCTAAATTGTAGTGTCTCATTCTTTCCTACTCATTGTATTTTTCAGGATCTTACGACGAAGCAGATTATTGGTAGCGGGCATGAGTCTGGCGGCCTCTACACTCTTGATACTAAGACACCAAGATCTTTGGCATGTTCTAGTTCGCTTTCTCCTTTTGATTTGCACTGTCGGATGGGTCATTCGTCTCTCCCAGTTCTCAAGCAGCTCTATCCCCAATTTCGACACTTATCATCTTTGCCTTGTGAGTCCTGTCAGTTTGCCAAACACCATCGTGTTTCCTTAGGGTCTCGAGTTAATAAACGGGCTACGTCCCCTTTTGAATTAGTTCATTCTAATGTTTGGGGTCCCTGTCCTATTGTGGCCAAGGCAGGTTTTAAGTATTTTGTTACCTTTGTTGATGATTACTCTCGTGTTACCTGGTTATATTTAATGAAAAGTCGCTCTAAAGTTTTTTCACATTTTTGTGCTTTCTATGCTGAAATTAAAACACGATTTAATATTTCTGTTCAAACCTTGAGGAGTGACAATGCTAAAGAGTATCTCTCTGAGACTTTCCAGTCTTACATGATTCAACGTGGTATCTTGTATCAATCCTCGTGTGTTGACACACCTGCCCAAAATGGAGTTGCTGAACGTAAGAATAGACATTTACTTGAAGTTGCTCGAGCTCTTTTGTTTCAAATGCATGTTCCTAAACCTTTTTGGGCTGATGCTGTCTCCACAGCTTGTTTTTTGATTAACCGCATGCCATCTTCTGTTCTTGTGGGAGAGATTCCATATTCTGTTTTGTTCCAATCCACAACTGTGTTTCCTATTGAGCCTCGTATCTTTGGCAGCACTTGTTTTGTTAGGGACACAGAGTTAAACCCTAAGTCTCTTAAATGTGTCTTCCTTGGTTATTCTCGTCTCCAAAAGGGATACAGGTGTTTCTCTCCTACTCTTCAGCGTTATCTTGTTTCTGTTGATGTTACCTTCCAAGAAGACATTCCGTTCTTTTCGACTTCTTCTTCTTCTCATGTTCCGAGGGAAGATGATGATCTGCTCATCTACACTGTTCCTTTTTCTCAGCCATCCACAGGTACTTCTACACCTTCTTTGGCACCTACTCGGCCACCAATTGTTCATGTCTACACTCGACGTCCATTGCCTGCAGGTTCAGATTCATGCCCTCCACCTTCTGTTTCGTTGCCGGATCCTGATTTCGCTTCTCCGGACCTCCCTATTGCCCTTCGCAAAGGTAAACGTCTTTGTACTTATCCTATTGCCTCAGTTGTTTCTTATGATCATTTATCCTCTACCTCTTGCTCTTTTTTGGCCAACCTTGACTCTGTGTCCATGCCTAAGACTGTCCATGAAGCTTTGGCCCATCCTGGGTGGCGTGATGCTATGATAGAAGAGATAAATGCACTGGACTATAACAATACTTTGACATTAATGGATTTACCTGCTGGGAAGAAAGCTATTGGGTGCAAATGGGTGTTCACAATTAAAGTCAACCCTGATGGGTCTGTGGCTCGGTTGAAGGCTCGTCTTGTTGTGAAAGGATATGCTCAGACTTATGGTACTGATTATTCAGATACTTTTTCTCCAGTTGCCAAACTTACCTCAGTTCGTTTGTTGATCTCCTTGGCTGCCACTCATAACTGGCAACTACACCAGTTGGATATTAAAAATGCTTTTCTTCATGGTACTCTTCAAGAAGAGGTCTATATGGAGCAACCACCTGGTTTTGTTGCTCAGGGGGAGTATGGGAAAGTATGTCGACTTCAGTAATCGCTATATGGTCTGAAGCAGAGCCCTCGTGCATGGTTTGGCAAGTTTAGCCAAGTTGTTTTGGAATATGGAATGAAGAAAAGCAAATCAGATCACACGGTATTTTATAGGCGGTCTAAGGATGGTATCATTCTTCTTGTGGTATACGTTGATGATATTGTGATAACTGGGAGTGACAATTCTGGTATCTCTGGCCTTAAAACTTTCTTGCAGTCACAGTTTCAGACAAAGGATTTGGGACCTTTGAAATATTTCTTAGGGGTTGAAGTTTTGAGAAATAAGAAGGGGGTCTTCTTGTCCCAAAGAAAGTATGTTCTTGACTTATTGACAGAAACAGGAAAGATGGAGGGCTAAGCCATCAAGTACCCCTATGACTCCTAACATACAGCTTGCAAAGGATGACAGTGAGCCATTTCATGATCCTGAAAGGTATAGGAGACTTGTGGGAAAATTGATTATCTGACTGTGACTCGCCCCGATATTGCATATTCAGTTAGTGTGGCCAGTCACTTTATGTCCTCCCCGACTGTCAACCATTGGGCACTCCTAGAACAAATTCTTTGCTATTTAAAAGGAGCCCCAGGACGTGGATTATTTTATGGGTATCATGGACACACTAAGATTGAAGTTTATTCTGATGCAGATTATGCAGGGTGCAAAGATGATAGGAGATCTACTACTGGTTATTGTGTCTTCGTAGGAAGGAATCTAGTTTTATGGAAGAGCAAGAAGCAAAATATTGTTTCTCGATCAACTGCAGAATCAAAATACAGAGCTATGGCAAACTCAGTATGTGAAATTGTATGGATATACCAACTATTGAAAGAAGTTGGCTTCGAGACCCCAATACCAGCAATATTATGGTGTGACAACCAAGCTGCTCTTCACATTGCTTCTAATCCCGTGTTTCATGAACGAACTAAACATATTGAGATCGATTGTCACTTCATTC
Organism: Biancaea sappan; assembly: GCA_037074585.1. Classification (NCBI taxonomy): domain Eukaryota; kingdom Viridiplantae; phylum Streptophyta; class Magnoliopsida; order Fabales; family Fabaceae; genus Biancaea; species Biancaea sappan. The sequence goes on from CM073490.1 coordinate 69,692,560, forward strand.
GTGAAAAGATTGAAGATCATTTCATTACTCCAGGATATGTTAGAACCGAAGACCAGTTGGGAGATATTTTCACTAAGGCCTTAAATGGAGCTCGCATTAATTACATTTGTAACAAGCTGGGCATGATTAACATCTATGATCCAGCTTGAGGGGGAGTGTTAAGATATAGTAGCTTAATTGTAGGGATTGTATAGCTTGATTGTAGGGATTGTGTAGCTTGATTGAAGGGATTGTATAGCTTGATTGTAGGGATTGTGTAGCTTGATTGAAGGGATTGTATAGCTTGATTGTAGGGATTATTTTTATGATTCCCATGTATATATATCCGTTGCCTATGAATGAAATCATATAAGAGAAATTCTCTGAAATTACAGCTCACACTTGACCGAGCATAGCCCATGCTGTAAGTGTTGTAAGTCAGTTTATGCACAATCCCAAGGAATCACATCTCAGGACAGTGTTTAGAATATTACAATACTTGAAGGGTATGCCAGGAACTGGAATTTTGTTTAAAGAGGAGAAGGATTGACTCTTTTATAAACAAATGCACACTATGTAGTATCCATAATTGATAGAGGTTCAACATCTGGTTATTGTACTTTCTTGGGAGGCAATCTTTGAGTTATTTCTCAATCCCTAAACTTTAGGCATTTGTTTTAGCATTTATTTTCTTCCCTAATTTAGCTTCTCTATATTTCTGTATAAATACCCTATGTACAGATTATTTTGAATAACTTATTGATTAGGCTTTTTGTTAAATTATATTTGTCTCAATTTGGTCCCTAAAAGATAAATTGTCTCAATTTAGTCTACAAAAGATTGTAATTCTCAATTTGGTCCTTTTCATTACCAAATTGCCAAATCTCAAATATGTCATTAGTAACATGTCACTTTGACATATGAAAGGAGAAAATTGAGACTCATAAGATCTCTTGGGACTACATTGAGCCTTATATTTTAGGAACCATCTTGAGACACAAGTGATCTTTCAGGGGACCAAATAAGTAATTTAGTCAGGAAGAAATTGACAGATGAGGTAACTATTTATAATTTCCATACTCTATGACCCAAAGCACATGGAATTTCTTGAAGATCAATACTAATTTAGTGGCAAATAATTTTCTATTCAGCTTCATGGTTGAAGGAGGAACCATCAGTTTTAGCAGAATTTTCTTACGCATATGAAGGCAATTAAATTATATGAATGTAATCCTCTCTCCAACTCAGAGCAACCAAAAAACTGACCAATGGCTTTCCAGATGGCAGCAGCACAGGCTTTTTAGTTGGGTCCCGCCTAGCTACATTGTCAGCTCCTACAACTACACCTGGCAGATCACGGAAATTTGCCCCCTACAATAAAAGTAAATTTAAGGATAAAGAGGGAATGGATCAAACTCAAAAGTTTAGGAGATTAATTTTGCCCATATTGTCCAACCTTTTGCTTGGGAATTTGACAAACACGCAGGTAGTCATCTTCAAACATCAAATAGGATCGGTGATCATAAAGTAATGGTCCTTTCTTTGATGTCCCATTTGAAGCCAATCCAGTCATCTCTATTCAAAAAAAAAAAAATTTTAAAGATGAGGGCAGCAGGAGATGTGCTGATATTTTCAAAGATTTATTGGCAGAATGTACAAGAGGATGATAAGAAGAATACAATATGAAAGCAAACAAAGTAGATGAAGGAACTGCAAAGAGAGCTTAGAAACATTAAATTGAATTCTGGAATAAAATAACATAAAATTTCAATTTATAATTTTTAATATTGCAGATGAATGAAGAGCCAAAAGCAAGATAAAGAAAAACGAAACATTAAACTTCCCAGTAAAAGCTTGAACATTTGACATCTAAAAAACAGAAAATTCAACTAATTTAATTAACAGATTAACTTCGCCAATTGCACAATTGAGTTTCATTGATAACTATCTAGAAATCACGCCTCCAAATTCAGTTAGATTCCTATACAATCAGCAAATTGTATTTGCAAAAGTTTCTTAAGAGCTTCAATCCCTGAAATGAGATATGGAAATGTTTTGATAGTTTATTCCAAGCAAGCATTCCAAGTTCCACCGGGACAGGTTCAGTGTGGATGCAACATGGAAGCTAAGTTAAACAATTAGTTCCAAATTTTGTAATCAAAGGAAGGCAGTATTACCATATTTAGATGACCTTATATATCTTTGAAGTTCTGTTGCTGGAGGATTCTGATATGACATCTCTTCCCGACTATCAGGGTATGTGACCTATGAAACTATAACATTAATTCACTGAAAAATTATTAAACGACAAAAAGAAGGAAATAAAATGATGGAGTACCACGGGCAGATCAGAGATGGCATCTTGAATAACAATAGCTTCCTCTAGTTTACGAGGCTGGCCTTCATCCAAAGCAACAGTATTGCGCTGCACGTAAAACCCAAAAAATTAATTCTAATAATCGACGACATATTTTTTCTTTTAACAAATGGCATAATGTTCAATACCTCAAATTCTGGTGGAGGCCAATATCTAACAACAACTTCGTGCGTCGGTAATGGAAATTGGGGTAAAACCTGATAGAAAATAACAAATCATAAGAAGAAAACAATATGTTCTTACCCATGAAAGTGAAGCAATTGCCCTTCTGTACAAGAAATTGAAAGTGGTGAACAAGAGACAGACTTAGAAAATGATGCCAAGATGCCCAATGGAGTCTTTGGCCTCTGGTTGAAAATGATTAGGCAGCTATTGACAGGAGAAGACCCAGTTGAAAAAGCTGGGGCAAAAAAAGACCTGTCTAAATTTTTTTTTTTTTTAAATTTTTTAGTTTCATGCTTTCATATATGGGTTTAAATTTAAAGTTCAGTTTTATATTTGCTAGAGTTGGTTAGAGGAACACGCTTTTGGTATTGTGTTTTTTCCCCTCCTAAAGGACATGATACAGAAATATGACAATGGAAAGGCTTGCAGACACCAAACTATTATTGCTTCAGCTCATACGATTAAGCATTAATGGTGGTTTTAGCATCAATGTTGACCATTGATTTGTAATATAACAATCGACATTTATCCTTTGACCTCTCACTTAAGATCACTCATCTCACTTGATATGTCCTTTGTGTGTGTTTGAGTGTATCAGGGACCACTTCAAAGGTATTAAGTACCCATAAATAGTTTCATCATAATCTACAAATTGTCTGATTTCTGATACGTTGAAAAGAATATGTACATGAGGTATTTAAGCAATTATAGAGATGCTATCCTAGGCAAGAAAATAAATAAGGGAAATAACTCCTATAGTTTGACATTGATTAATTACTTAAAGCATGCCTAATACTTAGTGTAGAAAGATCAATATAATAAATTGCAATGATACAATCAATTAAAAGACTTATTTCTAATTCCAACACTTCCCCTCCAGCTGGTGAATGGATGTCTTCCATTCCAAGCTTGATGATTAAGTTGAGAGATGAAATTCTAAGTAAAATTGAGCTTTTACTGCTAAATAATTATTATGTGTGATTTTGCAGATAATTCACGCCCAAAGAATTGACTAAAGTAGAAAAAGAAGGCCCAAACACGGAAGCCCATGAAAGAAAAGCACAAATTATAGCACAGAAATCAAGCCCACAAATTACAGCACAGAAATCAAGCCAGTGCTTTAGCATCAATCCATAGCGCCTCAATGCTAAAATGAAGGGAACAACAGTCAGAGAATCTCGAACTAGCACCTCAGCATTGAAGATCACGGTCTTAGTACCGACGACAACTTAACGTTCTAAAATATGAAATTTGAGTACCAATCCCAGTAGGACTTGGTTTCTCTCTGGTTTGGGAAAATAAATACCCCTTTAGACCCCTAGGTTTGATGTCACTTAATAATCACTTAATTACTCCTTACTCAGAACACTTTTTGAGTAAGTTTAGCATAGAATTAAGGTATGTTTTTCTCTTTTGTTATGTATTTCTAATAGATTAGTCAGGGTGCAATGGATCTGCTTTATCTTTGTTTTATGAAACAGTTTTCTCTTCTTCCTATTTGTTTCTTCTTGTTTATATGATTGAATCTAAGTCTAATTGTGAAATTAAAGAGAAAAGAGAGGAGAAAACCCTTTTTGGAGGAGAATGATTTCTGCGTATATTCAAAAGCATACACTATATAAATATATATACATACATGAAAGAGACTACTAGAAAACTAGTCTAAGCGATGTGGGACTTAAACACCTTATACACTCAATACAAAACTATGTACAACTCAACACTAATACTTTTTATAAATTGATCACTTGTAAAATTAAACTTAGGATTTATTTATAGGATCAGGAGATTCAAAAATAATCAAAACCTAATTGATTAAATCATTATAAGTTAAACTAAATCTAGGAATAGAATAACTACCTATAGGGTTGCTAAAAAGGATTCAGATCGCTAATGCCTTGTCACTTGAACATTAATTACGACTAAGGAATTTGTTAATTAACTCAAGTAGAAAGAGGTTTTCATAGCCTAACAATATGAGTTAGATAATTAAAGAATCCTGACCTATAAACACTAGAATGCAAATAGTAGGGAAAATTAAATGAAATTCATAATTTATTTTTGATCGAAAAAGAAATATTATTAAATAATAGAGAAGGATACAAAGTCAAAAGAGAACAAAAAAACAAAAGGAGGATTAGATATCCTCCTAGAAAAACAAAAGACAAGAACAAAACCAAACCAAGAGCCTGATATCAACTCTAATACATCAAAGCCCTCCAATCCCTAAGAGCATCTAAGACGAACACCCCCTTAAAACACCCATTGGCCGAAACCCAAAGAGTGACAACGAAGCGAATTCTATCCCACAACAAAAGGGGAGGAAGGACTCGCTGCTTAAAGACTTTGGCATTTCTTTCCATCCAAAGACACCACAAGGTTGCAAACATAGCTGCCTTACACAAAGCCTTATTCTCCTTTCTCAAACCGAAACCCATAATTTTAGTGGTGAAGAGAGTACCAATGTCATTCGGGCAAACCTAACACTCCTCGAAGATATTAAATAACATATTCCAAATATCCCAAGCCACCTGACAATGTAAGAACAAGTGACTACACAAATGTCAGGAGATAAAGCCATAGAAGGCCGCCTAATCTAACGCAGATAATTAGTATTAATTCTTGCAGTCCAGACAAAGGCCTTCACCTTAGAAGGCACCTTCACTTTCTAAAATGATTTTTTAAAAGGCACCGAAGCAAGAGGGCAACAAAACAAGAAATTATAAAAAGAAGCACAGAAATAAGAGCCCGAGGAATCCAAATTCCACAGTCTCCTATCAGGGAATGAAGGGATGTGGAAAGAATCCAAAATGTCCAGCAACAAAGTAAGATCGCCCATAAGTCTTTCATTAATATTTTTGGAGAAGTGAAAATTCCAAGAAAAATGGTCCTCTTGAGAACATAAAAAAGAACCAATGGGGGGCTTCATGCAAAGAAGACAAGGAATAAAGACAAGGGAACCTTTCCATGAAAGGAGAATGACCAATTCAACAATCCTCCCAAAAGCGAATGTGAGACCCATCTCCAACACGTAAAGACGACATTAGAGAGAGAATGATATACCAGAGTAATCGCCTTCCAGAGACTTGCATGTGTAGCAACACCTCTCGAGTTAGCATCCTAACCATTCCGATGTAAGCCAAACTTGGCTTTAATCACCTTATGTCAAAGGGAATTATGTTCCAAAGGGAAGTGCCATAACCACTTAGCCAAGAGAGATGTGGTTTTAGACACCAAATTACCAAGACCCAAACCCCTATCTTCCTACTATCTCCAGCACATCTCCCAACTAACCAGATGGTCCCTCTTATTCTCCCCATCAACAATAACAACAAAGCCTTATCCCACTAAGTAGGGTCGACTACATGGATTGCACGACGCCATTGAGCTCTATCAATAGCCAACTCTCTAGGTACCTTATTCACCAGAAAATCTCATTTCACGACTTCTAAGTGTCCTTGGTCTTCTTCGGCCTTTTTTCATAGGACTCCATACCATCTGCTCAATCTTCCTTACTGGCGCCTCCAACTACCTTCTTTGAACATATTTAAATCATCTTAAACGATTTTCTACCAATTTCTTCTCAATAGGTGCCACTCCAACTCTACTTCGTATACAATCATTACGGATCATATCTCGTCTTGTAGGATCACACATTCATCTCAACATTCTCATCTCTACTACCTCAATTTTTTTGTTCTTGTTGACCTTTCACTGCCCAACATTTACTCCCATATAATATTGCTGGTCTTATAGCAGTACGATAAAACTTTCCTTTAAGCTTATCAAGTACTTTCTGGTCACAAACAACTCCTAACGTCTTTCTCCATTTCAACCACTCAGCTTGTATCCTATGTGTAACATCTCTATTAACTTCACCGTCATCTCGTATAACTGATCCTAGATACCTGAACTTTGACACTTGTAGTATAACCTAATCTCCAATTTTAACCTCCAACTCATTTCTAACTTGCTGCTTGTTAAACTTGCAATGCATATATTCTGTCTTAACTTCCCCACCATTTGACCATAAAAAGTCCCTCATAATCTTCTCAATGCTATTTGCCACCCCAACCAGAATCTTGAACAAGGACAAAAAATACAAAGGCATACTAGATAAAGAGGCCTGAATTAACATGATTCTCCCTCCCAAAAAAAATAAGCCCCTTTCTAGCTATCAAGCTTCCTAGAAATTCTTTGAATCACAGGGTCCCAAAAAGACTCCATCTTGGGGATTACCACCTAAGTGAACACCTAGGTAGTTAAGAGGCCAACTCAGAACCTCACAGCTAGCTAAATCAGCTAACTCACACAAGGAACCTTCCTGAACGTTAATACTAACTAGGCCACACTACCTAAATTAATACTAAGCCCAAACATCAATTCAAGAACCTGTCAGATCATCAACACACGAGTAAAATTCTATCTATCATTAGGTAAGAAGAGGATAGTACCATCTGCAAACTACAAATGGGACACATGACACCCCTCCACACCAACCATCAAACCACGAAGAATCCCTCTATCAGAGCCCCTACTCAATATATGACTTAATATCAACCACAAGCGTAAAAAGAAAGAGAGACAATGAGTCACCCTACCTAAACCAATGTTGTCCCTTAAACCACTGTTTGGGTTGGCCATTGACAATGACCAAGAAAGCCACTGAAGAAAAGCAAACCCTAACACAGCCCCTCCACCTAACACCAAACCCTTTCTGACATCAAACCTTATCCAGAAAACCCCAATTGACCCTGTCATAAGCCTATTCAAAATCCAGCTTGAAAACTACACCCTTATGCTATCTACACTTGAGGTCCTCAACTAACTCATTAGCAACCAGACCAACATCAAGAATTTAACGCTCAACAATGAAAGCACTTTGATTCTCAAAGATAATATCTCCCAAATTCATCATCAAAGTTAAGTTAGTGAAATCAACTCCAAATGTTTTAGTTATAAATTTTACCTTTTAATTTAATATCAATTTCACAATCTCAAGTTTCACACTGTTACCACCAAATTTTTTAAATCAATTATTTTACTTGTTAATTAATAGTTATATATGATAAATCTTAGTCCTTGCAGAATCAACGACCCTACTCTACCTTTTTACTTGAATGACTAGTGCACTTGCTATTAATGGGATCTATGTTATATTTTAATTGTTATTATTCACACTTTTCACACACTTTCATTAAGCCTGCACATGCGCTCCATCAAGTATTATCAATAGAAAGTATTATTCAATTTCATAGTCATGGGCTCTATCAAACTCCAATTTTCCTATATTTGTCAATGAGTTTAACGCCTATTTTTGATGTGAAGTGAAGATGCCTTGTGTGCGCTACTGCAATACCAAAAAAGTATTTAAGTCTATCTAGTTCTTTAAGTCGAATTCCTTCACCAATTGTCTTTTTAACAATTCCATTACTTCAATGTCATTGTTGTGACGCCCCCCTCCAAAAAAAAAAAAGGATGAAGTTTCACAAATAAAATGCAAACACCTTGACTTTCTTTATATCCCATATCAACCAATATTTTGGCAAATCTCCCAAATCATTCTCCTGGTGGTTGGTTAGCCCACAAAATGCCTTCTTGAGTTTGCACACCATGCCTTGTTCAACTGATGAATTGAACCCTTGTGGCACCTCCATGTATAAGTCACCATGCAAGAACGATTCTTTATATTAAATTGCCCTAAATTCCATGCATCTGCATATAATAAAACTCTTAAAGTATTTAACTAAACAATTGGAGCAAAAATTTCCATATAGTCTATGCCACAAGCATGGATATACCCTTTAGTGATTGGTTGGGCTTTATTTCCAAAGTACTCATTTAAATTATAATTGGTAGTGAAAATCATCTGCATCCAAATAGTTTCTTCCTTTTTGGCAATTTACCAAGTCCCATAATTTTTTTTCCAAGTGATTCCATCTCAACCTTCATAGTGCATGTCCAAGTAGCAGGAAAATTGTGGTAGCCAATGGCTATTTAGCTACTGCTGCTGGGTTTGGAGATATACATATCACACCCACCCTTATTGTACAAAATGTTCTTCATGTACCTAAACTATCAGGCAGCCTTGTTTCCATTCAAAAACTTACCCATGATCTTAAATGTTATGCTGTTTTTTTTTTCCTCTTATCATGTTTTTCAGGAACAAGTCTCAAGGAGGAGAATTGGACTTGCTAAGTGTTAAGATATAGTAGCTTGATTGTAGGCTTGATTGTATAGCTTGATTGTAGGCTTGATTGTAGGGATTGTATAGCTTGATTGTAGGCTTGATTGTAGGGATTATTTTTATGATTCCCATGTATATATATCCGTTGCCTATGAATGAAATGGAATAAGAGATATTACATGGTATCAAAGCTGTTCGCGTTCTCGGTACAGCTTGTGTGTGCGTGAGAAGAGGCCAACCCTCTACGGTGGTTGTTGGTTCTCACCACCCCCCCAACAACGTTCAGACTTCCCCGGCCGGCGGACCCCGAGAGTCCGGAAGCCATCGGCGGCGCGTGTGACCTCCACGCGCCACTCGTTCTTTCTGCCAGCGGATCCACGCGCCGGCGCGTGAGGGCGCGTCCGACGTCGTCTTCCTCTCCGTTTTGTTTCGTCGGCGTTTTCGTCCGTTTTCCGGCGACTTCCTGTCCTTTCCAGCGTTTTCCCTGCTGTTTGACCTTCTGGTTTGGTTTGGTTCTCTTTGGTTTACTGTTTTAGGCTGAATCCATTTATTTTTGGTTGTGTTTGTGTGCTGTGTACTTTTCCCAGCTATGGCAGACAGTAAAACTACAGTTATGGCTGAGGTAGTCCCTGTGATGACGAAGATTACCGAACACAAACTCAATGGCTCCAACTATTTAGATTGGAGTAAAACCATTCGCGTATATTTGCGGAGCATTGAGAAGGATGATCATCTCATCTCTGATCCCCCTAGTGACGACACTCGAAAAGTGTGGTTGCGTGATGATGCGAGACTATTCTTGCAAATTCGGAACTCTATTGACATAGAGGTACTCGGTTTGATTAACCATTGTGAATTTGTGAAAGAATTAATGGAATATTTGGATTTTTTGTATTCTGCACGAGGAAACATATCTCGTATCTACGAGGTATGTAAGTCATTTTATCGAGAAGAGCAGCAAGACAAGTCTCTTACTGCTTATTTCATGGAATTTAAGAAAACCTATGAAGAACTAAATATGCTTCTCCCTTTTAGTTCTGATATTAAGGTTTAGCAAGCTCAAAGAGAGAAAATGGCAGTTATGAGTTTCCTGACAGGTCTGCGCTCAGATTTCGAAGCAGTCAAATCTCAAATTCTCTCAGCATCTGAAATTTCTCCTTTGCAAGAAGTTTTTGCTAGAGTTCTTCGTACAGAAAACTCACAACCTTCTCAAATCACTACTAATAATAGCAGTGCTCTTGTTAGTCGTGGTGGATCTCGAGGTGGCTCACGGGGAGGATCGCACAATCGTAACAAGAATATAGAACATCGGAGTCAGGAGTATGGTGAAGTTGAGTGCTATTACTGTCATGAGCTGGGGCATACAAAACGCACTTGCAAGAAACTTCTCAACAAGAATCAGACAGGACGATCTGCCCATGTTGCCTCATCTGCTGATAAGACCATTATGGTTTCTGCTGATGACTTTGCCAAGTTCACTCAATATCAAGAATCACTTAAAACTTCTACTCCCACTGCTGCCTTCGCTGATACAGGTAAATCCCCCACATGTCTCATCTCTTCATCGTCCAGCTGGGTTATAGATTCTGGTGCCTCAGACCATATGACAGGTAATCCTAGTCTTTTCTCTACTTTTGATACTCACGTCCATTCGTCTCATGTGACTATAGCTGATGGCTCTACACCCCGTGTCCTTGGTTCTGGCACCATTAACCTGACCCCATCTTTATCTCTACTTTCAGTACTGAGTTTACCTAATTTTTCATTTAATCTGATTTCTGATAGTAAACTCACTCGTGCCCCAAAATGTAGTGTCTCATTCTTTCCTACTCATTGTATTTTTCAGGATCTTACGACGAAGCAGATTATTGGTAGCGGGCATGAGTCTGGCGGCCTCTACACTCTTGATACTAAGACACCAAGATCTTTGGCATGTTCTAGTTCGCTTTCTCCTTTTGATTTGCACTGTCGAATGGGTCATCCGTCTCTCCCAGTTCTCAAGCAGCTCTATCCCCAATTTCGACACTTATCATCTTTGCCTTGTGAGTCCTGTCAGTTTGTCAAACACCATCGTGTTTCCTTAGGGTCTCGAGTTAATAAACGGGCTACGTCCCCTTTTGAATTAGTTCATTCTAATGTTTGGGGTCCTTGTCCTATTGTGGCCAAGGCAGGTTTTAAGTATTTTGTTACCTTTGTTGATGATTACTCTCGTGTTACCTGGTTATATTTAATGAAAAGTCGCTCTGAAGTTTTTTCACATTTTTGTGCTTTCTATACTGAAATTAAAACACGATTTAATATTTCTGTTCAAACCTTGAGGAGTGACAATGCTAAAGAGTATCTCTCTGAGACTTTCCAGTCTTACATGATTCAACGTGGTATCTTGCATCAATCCTCGTGTGTTGACACACCTGCCCAAAATGGAGTTGCAGAACGTAAGAATCGACATTTACTTGAAGTTGCTCGAGCTCTTTTGTTTCAAATGCATGTTCCTAAACCTTTTTGGGCTGATGCTGTCTCCACAGCTTGTTTTTTGATTAACCGCATGCCATCTTCTGTTCTTGGGGGAGAGATTCCATATTCTGTTTTGTTCCCATCCACAGCTGTGTTTCCTATTGAGCCTCGTATCTTTGGCAGCACTTGTTTTGTCAGGGACACTAGACCCCAGGTCACAAAGTTAGACCCTAAGTCTCTTAAATGTGTTTTCCTTGGTTATTCTCGTCTCCAAAAGGGATACAGGTGTTTCTCTCCTACTCTTCAGCGTTATCTTGTTTCTGTTGATGTTACCTTCCAAGAAGACATTCCGTTCTTTTCTACTTCTTCTTCTTCTCATGTTCCGAGGGACGATGATGATCTGCTCATCCACACTGTACCTTTTTCTCAGCCATCCACAAGTACTCCTACACCTTCTTTGGCACCCACTCGGCCACCAATTGTTCATGTCTACACTCGACGTCCATTGCCTGCAGGTTCAGATTCATGCCCTCCACCTTCTGTTTCGTTGCCGGATCCAGATTTCGCTTCTCCGGACCTCCCTATTGCCCTTCACAAAGGTAAACGTCTTTGTACTTATCCTATTGCCTCAGTTGTTTCTTATGATCATTTATCCTCTACCTCTTGCTCTTTTTTGGCCAACCTTGACTCTGTGTCCATTCCTAAGACTGTCCATGAAGCTTTGGCCCATCCTGGGTGGCGTGATGCTATGATGGAAGAGATAAATGCACTGGACTATAACAATACTTTGACATTAATGGATTTACCTGTAGGAAGAAAGCTATTGGGTGCAAATGGGTGTTCACAATTAAAGTCAACCCTGATGGGTCTGTGGCTCGGTTGAAAGCTCGTCTTGTTGCGAAAGGATATGCTCAGACTTATGGTGCTGATTATTCCGATACTTTTTCTCCAGTTGCCAAACTTACCTCAGTTCGTTTGTTGATCTCCTTGACTGCCACTCATAACTGGAAACTACACCAGTTGGATATTAAAAATGCTTTTCTTCATGGTACTCTCCAAGAAAAGGTCTATATGGAGCAACCACCTGGGTTTATTGCTCAGGGGGAGTATGGGAAAATATGTCGACTTCAGAAATCGCTATATGGTCTGAAGCAGAGCCCTCGTGCATGGTTTGGCAAGTTTAGCCAAGTTGTTTTGGAATATGGAATGAAGAAAAGCAAATCTGATCACACGGTATTTTATAGGCGGTCTAAGGATGGTATCATTCTTCTTGTGGTATACGTTGATGATATTGTGATAACTGGGAGTGATAGTTCTGGTATCTCTGGCCTTAAAACTTTCTTGCAGTCACAGTTTCAGACAAAGGATTTGGGACCTTTGAAATATTTCTTAGGGGTTGAAGATTTGAGAAATAAGAAGGGGGTCTTCTTGTCCCAAAGAAAGTATGTTCTTGACTTATTGACAGAAACAGGAAAGATGGGGGCTAAGCCATCAAGTACCCCTATGACTCCTAACATACAGCTTGCAAAGGATGACAGTGAGCCATTTCATGATCCTGAAAAGTATAGGAGACTTGTGGGAAAATTGAATTATTTGACTGTGACTCGCCCCGATATTGCATATTCTGTTAGTGTGCCCAGTCGCTTTATGTCCTCTCCGACTGTCAACCATTGGGCACTCCTAGAACAAATTCTTTGCTATTTAAAAGGAGCCCCAGGACGTGGATTATTTTATGGGTATCATGGACACACTAAGATTGAAGTTTATTCTGATGCAGATTATGCAGGGTGCAAAGATGATAGGAGATCTACTACGGTTATTGTGTCTTTGTAGGAGGGAATCTAGTTTCATGGAAGAGCAAGAAGCAAAATATTGTTTCTCGATCTACTGCAGAATCAGAATACAGAGCTATGGCAAACTCAGTATGTGAAATTGTATGGATATACCAACTATTAAAAGAAGTTGGCTTCGAGACCCCATTACCAGTAACATTATGGTGTGACAACCAAGCTGCTCTTCACATTGCTTCTAATCACGTGTTTCATGAACGAACTAAATATATTGAGATCGATTGTCACACCATTCGTGAAAAGATTGAAGATCATTTCATTACTCCAGGATATGTTAGAACTGAAGACCAGTTAGGAGATATTTTCACTAAGGCCTTAAATGGAGGTCGCATGAATTATATTTGTAACAAGCTGGGCATGATTAACATCTATGATCCAGCTTGAGGGGGAGTGTTAAGATATAGTAGCTTGATTGTAGGCTTGATTGTATAGCTTGATTGTAGGCTTGATTGTAGGGATTGTATAGCTTGATTGTAGGGATTGTATAGCTTGATTGTAGGCTTGATTGTAGGGATTATTTTTATGATTCCCATGTATATATATCCGTTGCCTATGAATGAAATGGAATAAGAGAAATTACACTAAGGAAAGGAACGGTCCTTATCATCTTGAACCTTTTCAAAAAAATAAGTCACTTGCCTTTATCTTTCTTGAGTTCCTCAAATCAAGATACCATTTGGCTTTATCATTTTCGCCTAGGTCATCCATCCTTTCGAGTTTTAAAAGTCATGTTCCCTAAGTTGTTTCAAGGACTAGATATTTTTGAGTTTCATTGTGATATTTGTGAATTAGCAAAACATACTCGTGTATCTTTTCCTATCAGCAATAAAAGAAGTTCCCATCCTTTCTATATAATTCATAGTAACATATGGGGTCCCTCTAATGTACCTAATTTTTTTGGGGCTCGTTGGTTTATATCTCTAATTGACGATTGTACTCAGGTTACATGGCTCTTCCTTCTTAAACAAAAATAGATGTTAGCACGGTTATATCCAATATCCACTCAATGATTCAAAACCAGTTTGGGGTCAAAATAAAGAGGTTTAGGACAAACAATGCTAGAGACCTCTTCAATCAGATTTTGTCACCATACTTTCAATCACAGGACATTATCCATGAGTCATCATGTGTTTACACAACAACAACAACAACAACAAAAAAGCCTCATCCCACTAGGTGGGGTCAGCAACATGGATTGCACGATGCCTAGGTCATCATGTGTTTACACACCCCAACAAAAATGGGGTAGTTGAAAGGAAAAATGGGCATTTACTCAACACTACCCGAGCCTTATTTTTCTAAGGAAATGCACCTAAATCCTATTGCGGAGAGGTTGTTCATACCGCTACATATTTGATAAATAGACTTCCTCCACAAGTGTTAGACAATAAAAGTCCCATAGAGATCCTTAACAATTTTTATCCTCACTTCAGAACCTCTAATGGCCACCCAAGGTATTTGGGTGTTACTGCTTTTGTTTACAACCATAATCAACATAGAGGCAAACTTGACCTACGAGCCATTAAATGTGTCTTTCTTGGTTACTCTTCTACTCAAAAGGGCTACAAGTGTTATAATCCTTCATCCAGAAAATTCTATATCTCAACAGATGTTACTTTTGCTGAAAAAGCCATGTTTTTCTCCAAATCCTCTCTTAAGAGGGAGATCTCAATGCTGGAAAATAATGATTGTGAGGTTTTTGAACCTCTTAAACCCCTTGACCTTCCTTCTACTCCAGCACTTGAGGCTGAACCTAAGTCTAGTTCTGAGCCACCTCCTAATCCAACCAATGTCACCGAAAATTTTCCAAGGTTCTCCCAAATATATTCAAGAAGAAAGACAATTCCATAACTGACTCAAATCCAAGAATCCCACTCAGAATCTAGGAATGAGATCACAGTAAGATTTGACCTACCTTTACCCATACAATATGTTGAAACATTTGTTGATACAACAACCCCCGTTGAACTTCCCATTACTGATAGAAAAGGTATTAGAGAATGCACTAAATGACCTCTCCATCCCCTATCTCACTATGTCTCTCTTAAGCACACGTCTCCAGCCCACAAAAAAAATTCATTGTTAGTTTAAACACCATATTAATTCCTAATATTGTTTCTGAGGCAATGTCAAAAAAGGAATGGAGATAAAACATGGGGGATTGTTAGAGACTGAAAGGGAAAAACATTGTTGATTGTAGGTGCATTTTCCAACTGAAATACATGGCTGATGGATCCCTTGAGAGGCATAAAGCCCAATTAGTAGCCAAAGGGTATACTCAAACTTATGGGGTTGATTATGGGGAAACTTTTGCCCCAGTTGCAAAAATGAATACTGTGAGAATTTTGTTATCACTAGCTGCCCACTTCAATTGGCTATGATGACTTGAATGAAGAAATTTTCATGAACATTCCACCAGGATTTCGAGGAGACACTGGTAACAAAGTGTGTAAGCTGAAAAAGGCTCTATATGGGTTAAAACAATCTCCTAGAGCATGGTTTGGGAAATTTGCAAAGGTTATGAAGGATTCTGGATATAAACAAAGCCAAGGTGACCACATTCTCTTCATTAAACACTCAGCTACTGGGGTAACAGCCCTCCTAGTATATGTAGATGACATCATACTGACTAGAAATGATGAGGGAGGAATGACTTGAGGCAGAGACTAGTAAAGGAGTTTGAGATAAAGTACTTCCTCGAGATTGAGGTGGCACATTCCACACAAGGAATCTTCATATCTCAACAAAAATATGTGACTGATTTACTAGTGCATACAAGGAAGATTGGGTGTAAGCCTATCTCTACCCCAATGGATCCAAACCATGAATTGGGAGAAGCCAAAGAGGAACCAACTGTTGATAAAGGAATGTACCAAAGGTTAGTTGGTAAACTAATATATCTTCTCCACACTCGGCCAGATGTAGCATATCCAGTGAATGTGCTAAGCCAATTTATGCATGATCCAAGAGAACCTCACCTTCAAGCAGTGTACAGGGTGCTGCATTACTTGAAAGGGAATCCAGGAAAGGGAATCTTATTCAAGAGAAATAAGAATCTTGCTATAGAAGCATATACTGATGCAGACTATGCAGGCTCCCTAGTAGATAGCTTGAAAGAAATCTGGTAACATGGAGAAGTAAAAAACAGAATGTAGTGGCAAGGCCTTCTGCAGAATCAGAACTCAGGGCTATAGCTCAGGTGTGAACTACTCTAGCTGAAAATTATCCTAAATGATTTAAGAGTCAAATGGGAACCTCTTATGAAGCTTTATTGTGACAACAAATCAGCTATCAATATTGCTCATAATCCTATACAGCAAGATAGGACAAAGCATATTGACATTGACAAACATTTTATCAAGGAAAAATTGGAAGAAGGATTAGTTTGCATGTCCTATCTTCCATCAAAAAGTCAATTAGCTGATGTTCTAACCAAGGGTTGAACGGTTCAAATTTCCAATATCTTGTATTCAAGCTGGGAATGGAAGACATCTATTCCTCAGCATGAGGGGGAGTGTCGAGATGTAAATAGGCCATAAATAGATTAGGAAGTTATTTGAAATCCCTTTAATTAGGGGATTTGATTAGATAGAGATTGAGTCCCTTAAATGGAGGGATTCGGGTAGTTAGAATAGTTTTTTTCTTTTTAGAGTAATTTAGTTACTGATTTTTCTCTTGTAATCTCCTATATGTACTGTGTATCATCAACCAAGAAAAGTCAATAAACATACAGAAGTTTTTTCTCCTGTATTTCTTACAATTATGTCAACGTCTTCTTGCGCAAAATTAAATGATTGTATTCATGATAGAGATTGTATAGTTAAGTATAGTTGACTTATCTTCTATTTATGACGCTAATCCGTAGGCTAATTCTTAGGAATTTGTCTGATAACATAATCTTAGGGATTCTATTTTATTTCCTTCTTTGGATCTATGTAATGTGTATATATACTTGTGGAGCTTGATAGAAACTAGAGTTATATTTGTAAGGAGAAAACGATTACAGACTCAACTACAGAACCGAAAGAGCTGGAAATTATATTTATGAATGCAGAAAAAATACAAACAGAAGGTAAAAGAACCATAACCAAAACTAAAGCAGAAAATGAAGGATTACAAAAGAGAATCCCTCCCCAGAGCTAGAAACTCCTACAGAGTCCCTTTTCTAAACGTATTCTGTCCACACACACTTCATAGCAAAATGCCCATACACTTCACAAAATATTCTCTCATGATATCCCTCACACACCCACTACCTCCTATTTATAATAAACTCACCCCTAAAATTCCCTAATTACCCTCACTACCCTTGTAACAGATTAATAAAACCAATACACATTACACCATGCACTCATCTATTACTTGGTACCTATCAATGCCTTGTCCTCGCTGGAGTAGACTTATTTTTTTTTATTTTTTCTATCTTTTTAATAACTAGTATAAGTACCAGTTATTACTAGGAAGAGAAGAAACATTCATCCTATTCCCTTTTGTCTTCTATATTCTTCTCGAGCTCCATCACTGCCATGTCTCTTTCTTCATCTTCATTGCAAGCTTCATCTTCTTCCAAGACCAACAAACGCAAAGAGAGATGCTTGCTGTACGACAGAAGCTTCACTCCTCTGGCTTTCTCCATATTCGAAGCACAATCGAACTGTCATCCTTGTTCTTGACTAGCGAGAACCTTTGAACTGGCTGAAGGACTTGATCTTGACCCAATGGAGGCTGTACTTCAGATTTGGCCACCATAGTGGATCCCATAGGTGCAACGTTCCATTTCTGGACCTGAGAAACCCAATTCGAACCAAATCTCCCTTGCTTTAATGGATTCGACCGCTCTAGTTCTTTCCGAATATCCCACCCGAATGGGTTTAATGCAAACACGCCTCCCATCTTCCCAGATGAAGCCATCGTTTCGAGTCGATCCAAGCTAAGGCCATCATTAACCCGTTCGATTTCCTCTATCTCAACTTAGATGTCACCGTCAAGCCATCTCGTCGTCGGCTGATGTGTATGTACCTTAAAGTACGTCTCCATTTGCAAAATCGAACTCACAGAATCGACACCCAAAGGACTCATTATGGAAGAAGAAGCAGGAACAAGTACAGCAGAAGAAGACACATGTTATGGCTGATGAAGACCCGATCAAGACGACACGTGTGAGGTAGTGTGTATAAATGAAGTAGTTTAGGGCGTGAGCCCGAAAAGATATGCAAACAATGCTACGGAAGCGGAAGATCCTTGCTCTTCATGAACGAAAGCCATCGAGGAAGGTGTACCAGACGAATGAAGAAGACTTGACCCATTTAAAGCCCAGCTCGAAACTGACTTCTGAGTAGATTGTGACGGCGAAGGAACAGGTGCAGCCATCAAAGAGGATGCACACCCAGATGCATCATCAAATTGGCGTTCACGATTATCAAAAGATCTAGTAGATCGGTCGAGTTTGCTACAAAAGTTTTGGCGGGTAGCTTCTTAGCGCTTTTGAAAAGTGGCAAAAATATCATGCATAGTAGTTTCCAGTGCAACAAGGCCAGCTATGTTCAAAGACATATTATTCGACAGGTTAGACCAATTGATAGAAACAAAATTATATTTATAAGAAGAAAACGATTATAGACTCACCTACAGAACCAAAACAAAGAAGAACTGGAAATTATATTTATGAATGTAGAAAAATACAAACGAAAGGTAAAAGAACCATAACCAGAACTAAAGCAAATGAAGGATTACAAAAGAGAATCCCTCCCCAGAGCTAGAAGCTCCTACAAAATCCCTTTTCTAAAGGTATTCTACCCACACACTCTGTAGAGGAAAATGCCCATACACTTCACAAAAATTTCTCTCATGTCCCTTACACACCCAATACCTCCTATTTATAATAAACTCACCCCTAAACTTCCCTAATTACCCTCACTACCCTTGTATCAAAATAATAAACCCAATACACATTACACCACACACTCATCTATTACTAGGTATTTATCAGAGCTTAATGGAATGGATATCAAAGAGTGTTCTTTCTTCCTGTTCGTAATATTCTTAGTGTTCTCTTTCAATTCTTAATGTTTATTACATGCTATCAGAGCCATTCTTGGCTTGGTTTTGATCTTGGCGTAGGATGTGTGTGGCTTAAGTTAGGTCACTTGAGAAAGTGAACTTTGTCTCTCACCGCCAGTCCAAGGAGGAGCGACATCTCGAGTTTTGCCCATCCCCGAAGATCAACGGCAATTCGCACATCATCTGAAGCTTCGATGGGTTTCTCACGCGCCGGCACGTGAAGGCGAGTGTGACGGAGGTTGCTGCTCGGGTGTGTGTTCCTAAGGTCGTCTCCCCATTTCCAGCCTGTTCCAGCCTGTTCCTGGTGTCAGATTGGTCATTTGGGTTCGTTTGGATATCAGGTCTGCTCTGTCCAGTTGGCTCACATCTCTGTGTTGCATTTTTCTCTCAGCAGCAGCTTAACATAACCTCAAGTTCTGTATTGGCCATGTATTCTTGCTAAAAGATGTCAGACTAAGGTTCATTTAGTTCCAATATTGTCAAAAATAATTGAGCAAGTTAAAACATGTCTTATCCTCTTCAAACAAATGGATCATTGATTCTGGTGCCATAGATCATATGACAGGTAATCTCAACACCTTCTCAAATTTCAAGCCATATAAATCTTCATCACATGTTAATATAGTAGATGGGTCTACTTATAATGTTGAAGGTTTAGGGACTGCTAAACCCACTTCTTCTATTACCTTGACATCTATTCTAAGTTTACCCAATCTTTCCTTTAATTTGATTTCTAGGTAAACTCACCAAAGACCTAAATTATTGTCTCTTTTTTCCCTAATTATTGTATTTTTTAGGATCTTATGATGAAGCGAATTATTGGTAAAAGACATGTACCTAATGGTCTCTACATCCTTGATGCATGGGAGCCTCATCAGTTGGTTGCACTAGTGTCACCCCTCTTTTCTATGCACATTGTTGGTTGGGACATCCTTCCCTGCCTGCCTTGAAGAAGTTATGCCCCCCAATTTCATGATGTAACATCATTGGGGTGTGGGTCGTGTCATTTTGCAAACCATCATCATAATACATTAAGCCCCAGAATTAACAAGCAGACTGAATCAGCCTTTGAATTAGTCCATTCAGATATTTAGGGACCGTGTCCTGCTGTGTCTAAAACTGGGTCCAGGTATTTTGTTAATTTTGTAGATGATTTTTCTCGAATGACAAGGATTTACTTTATGAATAACTGGTCTGAATTGTTTTCACATTTTTCTGCCTTCTGTGCTAAGATTAAGACCCAGTTCAATGTTTCTATATGTGTATTAAGAGGTGATAATGCTAAAGAATACATCTGGATCCTTCATAAGACTACTTGTGTGGATACACCCTCTTAAAATGGGGTACTTGAGAGGAAGAACAGGCACCTTCTTGAGATTGCTTGTGTCTTGATATTCCAAATAAAGGTCCCTAAGCAATTCTAGGTAGTATTGTTTCCACAGCCAACTACCTGATCAATCACATCTCACCTACGATTCTTGGTCGTGAAATTCGCTACAGTATTCCTTTTTTCCAACAAGCCATTATTTCCAATCGAACCACAGGTTTTTGGTAGCACATACTATGTTCATGATGCGATGCCTCATATTACTAAACTTGACCCAAAAGCCTTGAAATGTGTATTTTTGGGATATTCTCGACTTCAGAAGGGTTACTGATGCTACTCTTAAGATTTAAATAGATACTTGGTCTCAACTAATATGGTCTTCTTAGAGGAAACACCATTTTCTCCTCACCTTTCCCATCCCGAAGTCGGGGAGGACGACGAGGAATGGCTAATCTATTAATCTACATCTCCTAGTATCTTTGCCGAACAACCAGAGGATGTTCCAGCCACTGTAAGGCCACCCATTATTCAGGTTTACTCCAGGAGGCAAGCAACCAATGATATATATTTATACTGGCTTCTTAGTCTTTGGATCCTCAACCAAGTGACAGGCAAGCATTCTATACCAACTTCTTCATCAGATCCTCCACTAAGTGACCACGATATATCGATTGCCCTTCATAAAGGTAAACGTCAGTGTACTCTTCCTAAAACTACTTATCCCTTTGCTAATTTTGTTTCCTATGATCATTTATCTCCTGCATCTTGCTCTTTGATTGTTTCTCTAGACTCTTTTTAAATTCCTAAAACTGTTAAAGAAGCTTTGGCTCATCCGGGTTGGTACGTTGCTATGCTTGAGGAGATAAAAGCCCTTGATGATAATCATACATGAGACCTAGTGGAATTACCCAAAGGAAAGAAAGCTATGGGATGCAGATGAGTCACAGATGGCTCGATAGCTCAACTTAGCCAGATTAGTGGCTAAATAGTAATGCATAGATGTATGGAGTAGATTATTTTGATACTTTCTAAACTGTGGCCAAAGTCACATCAACCCGTCTGTTCATTTCTATAACAGCCTTTCAGAATTGGCCTTTGTATCAGCTAGACATCAAGAATGCCTTCCTACATAGTGATCTCCTAGAAGAGATATATATGGAACAACCCACTTGGTTTTGTTACTTAGGCAAAGTATGGGAAAGTCTGCGATCTGAAGAAATCTTTGAAAGGATTGAAGCAAGGTCACCATGCTTGGTTTGGCAAGTTCAATATGGTGGTTCAAGAATTTGGATTAAAGAGTAAATGTGATCACTCAATGTCCTACAAACAATCAGTAGCCAGCATTATTCTACTTGTGGTATATGTTGATGATATTATCATCACATAGAATGATCATTGAGGGATCTCGTCTCTCAAAATTTTCCTACATACCAAGTATTACACGAAAGACTTGGGCCAGCTAAAATATTTCGTGGGAGTAGAAATAACAAGTAAGGAGAATATTTTTGTCTCAAAGAAAGTATGTTCTACACATGCTTGCAGAAACTAGAAAGTTAGCGACCAAATCCTGTAGTTCCCCAATGGTTCCAAACGCACATCTTACAAAAGATGATGGGAATCCCTTTGATGATCCAGAGAGATATAGGAGGTTAATTGGGAAATTAAACTATCTTATCGTAACTCGTCTTGACATTGCATTTGCAGCAAATGTTAGTCAATTCATGTTTGCATCTATAATAAAACATTGGGCAGCTCTGAAACAGATCATATGTTATTTGAAAAGATGAGTGCTTTGCAGATGTTGATTGGGCTAGAAGCAAGATCGACAGATCTACTACTAGATATTGCCTTTGTTGGAGGCAACTTGGTATGTGTAGAATCCGAGTACAGGGATATGGCACAATCCTTGTGCGAGATCACGTGGATACATCAGTTATTAAATGAGATTGGGCTGAGGAATTCAATGCTAGCAAAATTGTGGTGCGATAATCAAGTTGCTTGCCATATTACGTCGAATCTAGTTTATCATGAAATGACTAAACACATTGAGGTTGATTATCATTTTGTTTGTGAAAAGATTGAGGAAAATTTGATTGCTACCGAATACGTGAAGACCGGAGAGCAACTCACTAACCTATTCACAAAGGCTCTGAATGGAAATCGAATTGATTATATATGTAACAAGCTAGGTATGATTAATATCTATGCTCTAGTTTGAGGAGGAGTGTTAATGATAGAGATTGTATAATTATTGTATAGTTAATTGTATAGTTGACTTATCCTCTATTTATGACACTAATCTGTAGGCTAATTCTTAGGGATTTGTCTGATAGCATCATCTTAGGGATTCTATTTTATTTCCTTCTTTGGATCTATGTAATGTGTATATATACCTGTGGAGCTCAATGGAATAGATATCAGAGAGTGTTCTTTCTTTCTGTTCTCAGTATTCTTAGTGTTCTCTACATCATGTGCGACAGCCTTCTTGTTCTCTTCATGCATAGCCACTTTGCTTGCCAACATCTCCAGCCTTGTGGTCAACTCATCCATTCACTGCACTAGACGATAAGCATTTGTAGCATCTAGGTAAGTTGTTGTTAAATTGGATCACCCATAACTCGTGGCTTTGATACCAAATTGTTAGGGTCCCTACTCATAGATCTGGTTATGGGACTCGACATTGTAAAGAGAGAACCAACCAATCGCTAAGTGTAACTCAGCAAGTTTGAAGATAAAAACTCAACACACATTCATTCATCACATAATAGTTCAACATATACAGACCACCAGGGCGAGGTAAGCACCCATCAGTAACTAACATACACACATAAAAAATTGACACATGAAATAACTTCACTCCTCATACACACTCCTTACACACGTAAAACTAAACAACTACACAACACAAGATATATTATAACATACACGTACAAATTCACTAATTGGCACATGGCAGAACATATTAACTATTGTTCATAGGCTTTGGTTTGAATTTCCCATAACAGAAACTCACACTAGAAAAAAAATCAAACAATGCATGGGTGCACGTGCAACATCGTCTAGTCACTAAAAAAGAGGGATAGGTCAACTAATGGGTTTTGACTTTTGACAAGGTTCTAAAGGGTGTTTGGGTTGAGAATAGGACAAAAGATTAGTACCTTAGTAGCAATGAAGGCCACTAACAAAAATGGAAGGAAAAATGGCAATGCAAGCCAAACAAAGTCCAAAAGAGGAACCTTTATGCTCTAATACCATGACAAATTGTCTGATTTCTATTATATTGAAAAAAGAATATATACAGGGAGTATTTATACAATAATAGACATGCTATCCTAGGAAGGAGAATAAATAAGAGAAACAACTCCTTAAGTCTAGGGATTGATTAATCCCTTAAACCATGCCTAATCCAAAGGGTCAAAGGATTAATACAATAAATGGCAATAATACAATTAGTTATAAGATTTAATTCCAATTCTAACAATCTCTAACACACCTCACACAAAAGCCTTGTAGGCTTGAAGTTTAAGCAAAGCACATGTCCATTATACCTTGTGCTGAAAAACATAACAATTTAAGCTTCATATATATGGGCTTTATATAACAATTTAAGCTTTTGAGTTGAAGTAGTCATTGACATAGTATCAGAGCCTCCCATGACCAAGTTGTCAAGAGTTTTATCTTCATCAACCCTTAATTACATAAAACCCATAAATAATTGTCGCTTTTGTTGTTGATGAAGATTGAACTTTTGATGGCTTGATCATGGAGGCTTTGTGATGGAAACCAAATGATACAGTAAAGAGGAACAACATATATGTAGAGAAAGACAGCTGAAACAGTATTCAAATAGTAATAAATCCCTATCAGTGGGCTAGGGATGGCTACACACTAAAACCACTCATAAAATAGAACAGGCAATCTCACACACAGAAGAACACTCTCATAATAGCACAAACTCAGAAATGATGATAAAATGCAGCAAACGCACTAAACAGCCATGAACACACAACCAGCTAGCTTTCGAGAGGCTAGCACTCTCCCTCCAAGTTCCTTAGTCCTTTCCTGACAATTCCTTTTCCACACTGCCACTAATAAACCTCTCCTTCCACAATACACTGTTGTAGGTCATTAGTGGTTTCTCTCTCTCCACTGCCACCTCACCCTTTTTTGTCTTTCCTAGAATAAACCTTAAGGCCCACTTGAGGAGACTCTTTCAGCCCATTATCTTCCTTAGTTTCCTCCCTCTTGTAATATTGTAATTTAATTGGAGGCCCAACAATTTGATACCATTTCAATGACCACTTCACTTTAAAAGCTTAAATTGTTATATAAAGCCCATATATAGTTGTTGTTGATGCTAATGATGAAGATGATGATAACGATGATGATGATAACGATCGACCTCTTGACACATTGGTCGTGGAGGCTCTGATACCATGCCAATGACCACTTCAACTTAAAAGCTTAAATTGTTATATAAAGCCCATATATACTTGTTACTAAAACTAGTTAAGGCTAATGCAATAATCAAGCTCATTTGTTTGATACATAAAATGAGTTAAGTCAAGCCTAACCAATTGCAAACAACTCAAGTTATAGCTAAATTAAAGAATTACAACAACAACAACAACAACAACAACAACATAGCCCTTTTGACAATGGAACAATAATAAGCTAACATATAGGTTTTAGGTACAAACTTTAAATACCTTATTGTACCTTAAAAAAAAAAATGAACTAACCTCTCTAGGATGAGCACCCCACAAGAAAACACGCAACCGAAATTGTGGAAGACCAAAACACCCAGCTGCAATTGTTCCAAGTCTTGCTTGGTAATTCATATGTACCAAACGACTCAGTGCGTATCTTCCTAGTGATGCCTTGTCAAATCTCAACATGTCCGCAACATTCTCCATCAATACATACTTGGGCTTCAAGAATTTCACTATGTCCATGAAGACTACGATCTGACGATTTCTTTCATCATTCAATGGTGATGTAGCATTTCTAAAGCGGTTATAGCCACTAATTCCTTGACAAGGTGGACCTCCACAAATAACATCAACAGCACCCTGCAATAGTTTTGAGAGTTCCATGGGAAATGTTGAAGTACCTTAGGCTTATATCACAACTTCACACTTGATAATACTACTTACAGGAAGTGGCAAGACATTTGATTCCATTCCATTTCTCACAAAATCCTGTATTCTCTCTTGAGAATTACTAGAAATACAAAAATAAATAAATAGTGATACATAGTGGAAATAGAAATATTTTATTAGAGGAAATAGAAATATTTTATTAGAGGAAAAAGAAATACCTCAAACCCTCCATGGGTTCCCATGTATCTTCACTTGCATCATAACCCTTCCAATGCACCTATAAAATAGCAATGAAAATGAAATTGCAAATAATTATTAAAATCATTGTTCTTTTTTTTGTGATAGAAAAAGGAATATTATTATTGAGGAGAGAGAGACACAAAAGAAAGAGAAAACCAAAAAAAGAAAAAGAGGACAAGAGATCTTCCTAAGAAAAGGAAAGTTGAAACAAAATCCCCCCCCCCCCCCACAAAAAAAAAGCCCCCAAACAGGGTTAATACAACAAGGCCCTTCAACTCCTATAAACATCTATAAAAGGCACCCCTTAAACATCCCATATGCCGAAACTCAGAGTAACAACATAGCGAATTCGATCCCATAACAAAAGAGGAGACAAAGACTGTTCATTAAAAACTCTGACATTTCTTTCCATCCAAATACACCACATGATTGCAAACATAGCTGCTTTCCACAAAATCTTATTCTCCTTCCTAGAACCAAAGCTGGTAAAATTAGTCACAAAAAGAGCACCAAGATCAGCTGGGCAAACCCAACTCTCATGAAAGAGATCAAATAACATGTTCCAAATATCCCAGGCCACCTAGCAATGTAAAAACAAATGGCTATTTGTCTCATAATTCCTCAGACACATCACATAAACATCAAGAGAAAAAGTGGATTAGTGGCTTGTATCATGGGATTAGAATATTTATGGGATTAGAATATTTATTTTCATTTTTTATTCTTTCTTAGAGCATGTACGAACTATATATTGCAGAATCGAATACAAATGAGAGTGAGAATTATTCCAATCCCCTTATTTTTCATGGTCTTGGAGCCAAACCTCTGGAAAAGGGGAAAAAGAAAAAAGAAAAACCTTCCAAAGGCTGGCCAGTTGACAGAGGGGGAAAAAAACATAATTGATACCGTACATCCTCCTACTCTTTCTGCTGGGGACCATCACACACTTCAAATTACCCAACATAAACCGAATGGATGAAATTTCAGGGAATAGTCCCAATCTATTTCTTTGGTTTTCAAAGGAAAGGGAAAATTGGGTCTCTCCCTGAAGACATGCCTTCTTTGAACCTACTACTTCTACGAAAGTGCAAAAGACATCTAGTGTACAGTGACATAAATGTTTTCAGATTTAGAAAAAACTGCTCAATGTTTTGAAATAAGGTTTGCCATTAAAAGAACCAAGCAATGCGACTAATTAGATGCTGAATTTTTTTTCTGATGGAAAAATAGAGATTTTATTAAGAAAATCAGTCACTGAATATTATAATAGATGTTTAAGATTTGGAAATATTCCATGTGATTATGCTGGGATTTGTGGTGTTATTGCTATTATTCTTTCACAATTTATGTTTATTTCCTTTTCTATTATTTCCTTTTCTTACTAGGATTTCTTTCCTTTTTTCAGTTTGCTACATTTATGGGAATGACCATTATTTCCTTTTTTATTCCCCTTGATTTCTTTCCTATTTTAGTTCCTTAATTATAGGTGTTTGTCTCCCTAATTATTGAGAATCACTGGCAGACATGTTGCCAAAAATCTTTATAAATTCTAGTACTCTCCTTCATTCAAAATATTAATCAAAAAGTATTCTCTTTTGTACTAAAGTTTACATGGTATCAAAGCATGGTACCGATAGCCAAACCTCATCCTAATTCTACTATTATTAGCACCTATGTTTTGTTTGTTTCTCTTGCTGCCATTTCTCTTACTGTTAGTTTTAATAGAGATTGTATAGTTATTGCATAGTTAATTGTATAGTTGACTTTTTCTCTATTTATGATGCAATCATAGCGCTAATCTGTAGGCTAATTCTTAGGGATTTGTCTGATAGCATAATCTTAGGGATTCTATTTTATTCCTTTTGAGCCTATGTAATGTGTATATATACGTATGGAGATCAATGGAATAGACATTAGAAAGTGTTCTCTTTCTGTTCTCAGTATTTTTAGTGTTCTCTTACATGGTATCAGAGCCATTCTTGGCTTTGGTTTGATCCTCCAGCGTAGGGTCAACGTTTAGTTTGCTTTAGGTCACTTGTGAAAGTGACCTTTGTTTCTAACAATCCAGGGAGGGGCAGCACCTCGAGTTCAGCTAATTCCCAAAGACCGACGGTGGTTCGCGGCGCACATGAGGCTCACGCCCTGTCTGAAGTTTCATCTGGTCCTTCACGGGTTGGCGCGTGAACGCTCGTGCGGTGGAGCTTTCGGCTACAGTTTTCTTTCACGGCGTCGATTCCTTATTTCCAGCCTATCCCCGGTGCCAAATTGGTGATTTGGGTTCCTTTGGATATCGGGTCTCATCCTTCCTATCTGTTCACGTCTGTGTTGCGTTTCTCTCCTCTGTCAGCAGCTTAGCAACACCTTAAGTTCTGTCTTACCTTGTATTCTTGCTAAAAATGTCAGATACTAAGGCTTATTTAGTTCCAGTATTGTCCAAAATGGGTCATTCATTCTAATGCCATAGATCATATGACAGTAACACATTCTCAATTTTCAAGCCACATCAATCTCCATATCCTGTTACCATTGCAGATGGGTCTACTTATGGTTACGAGATTATAGGCATAATTAGAGGGATTATAATTGATTGTAATTAATATTGTAATCCTCATTCTTTCCTAGTATAGGATTTTCTTTGTATTTAAATATCTACACAATAGTTGAATAATACACACTTGAGTATTCTCTCAGATTACATGGTATCAGAGCTTTCAAATTGATTCTGGGTAGGGTATCTTTGTTTTTTTTAATTTCTAGGCGTTGGGTGTGAGAGAGGGAGAGGTGCCGGATTCCGTTCATCTTCACCGGAGGGTCCCCAATTGACACCGCCGTCCTAGGGAGAAGCGTCTGCCGCCGATTGGCTGTCCCCCGGAAGCCGGTCACCGGAGTCCGCGCGTGAGTCACACGCGCCGTCTGAAGGTTTCTACTACAGTGCCACGCGCCGGCGCGTGGTGGTGCGTGAGGGCGCGTCTGTGACTGAAAAATTTTTCGGTTTCTGTCAGGGTACTCGCGTTCGTCTGGGCTTTCTATTTCCGTAACTAGTTGACCAGTATTTGGTACGGTGCAGGGCTGTTTGTGAGGTGTTTAATTTTTTTGTCAACTAAAGTCTCAAAATTTAATCTTCATTTATTTTTTGAGGTGTTGGTTGGAAAATTATGGCAGAAAAGAAGGCTGTTGTCTCTGATTTGGTTCTGGTAATGTCAAAAATTACGGAACATAAACTTAATGGTACAAATTATCTTGATTGGAGTCAAACTATTGAGTTATATCTGTTAAGTATTTCTATGGATGGCCACTTGACAGATGATCCTCCTAGTGATGACTCTAGACTGCCGTGGATGAGAGAGGATGCTCGTCTGTTTCTCCAGATACGTAACTCCATCGATAGTGAGGTGGTTGGTATGGCACTCACTGTCGTACAGTCAAAGACTTGATGCAATATTTAGATTTCTTGTATTCTGGAAAACAGAATGTCTCTCGTATCTATGATGTGTGTAAAGCTTTTTACAGGGCAGACAAGGGTGATAGGACTCTCACTAATTATTTCATGAATTTCAAAAAGACCTATGAGGAACTCAATATGCTACTTCCTTTCAGTACAGATGTCACTATACAGCAATCTCAGCGGGAGAAGATGACTGTTATGAGCTTTTTAGCTGGTCTTCCATCTGAGTATGAGACAGCTAAGTCACAGATTCTCTCTGGGACAGAGATTTCTTCTCTTCAAGATGCTTTCAGTAGGGTTCTTCGTACAGAGAGTTCACCACCGAATCAACTTGCTCAACCTAATAGTGCTCTTATAAGTCATAACAGCACATCTGAGTTTGGGAAACAACAGTACAAGGGTGGTAGTAAGAGCATGGGTTCCAACTATGGTGCTCGTGGCCAGGAGGCAGGGGAGGTAGTTTGTCACTATTGTCACAAACTAGGTCATATTAAACGTGATTGTCGGAAGTTGCAATATAAGAAAACTCAGTCTGCCCATATTGCATCTACTACGGAAACCGCTGAAAAGTCTGTTACAATCTCTGCAGAGGAGTATGCCCGATTGACTCAGCAGTCTTCTCAATCCAATTCCATTACTGCCATTGCTGAGTCAGGTAAATCCAAAACATGTCTTGTTTCCTCCTCGTCAAAATGGGTCATTGATTCTGGTGCTACAGATCATATGACAGGTAACTCTACTCTTTTCTCTACCTTTCAGTCACAAAAATCTACAAATCCTGCTACTTTAGCTGATGGTTCAACATCTTACCCTGTTGGGTCTGGAACAATTAATCCTACATCATCACTTTCTTTGTCATCTGTTCTCAGTCTACCTCAATTATCATTCAATTTGATTTCTATCAGTAAAATCACTCGTAATCTCAATTGTTGTGTCTCATTTTTTCCTGATTATTGTTTATTTTAGGATCTTTTGACGAAGAAGATTATTGGTAAAGGACATAAGTCTGGTGGCCTCTACATCCTTGATCCACACATCCCAAAATCCATAGCCTGTGCCGGAGTTGTCACCCCCTTTGAAGCACATTGTCGATTGGGTCATCCTTCGCTTCCAGTGTTACAAAAGCTTTGTCCTCAATTTACCACTATGTCGTCTTTTGATTGTCAATCTTGTCAATTTGCTAAGCACCATCGTCTTAATTCTAGTCCAAGAGTCAATAAAAGAGCTCATGCACCTTTTGAATTAGTACATTCTGATGTTTGGGGTCCGTGTCCAGTTATCTCCAAAACTGGGTTTCGATATTTTGTTACTTTTGTTGATGACTATTCTCGAATGACATGGTTATATTTGATGAAAAATCGTTCTGAATTGTTTTTGCATTTTTCTACATTTTGTGCTGAAATCGAACTCAATTTGGTATGCCTGTACAAACCTTGAAAAGTGACAATGCTAAGGAATATTTATCAGAAAATTTCCAAAAGTATATGCTCCAAAATGGTATTCTTCATCAAACCTCTTGTGTGGACACACCATCTCAAAATGGTGTTTCTGAAAGAAAAAATAGGCATCTTCTCGAGACTGCTAGAGCATTGTTATTTCAAATGCAGGTTCCCAAACATTTTTGGGCTGATGCGGTTTCCACCGCATGTTTCTTGATCAATAGAATGCCTTCCTCTATTCTATCTAGTGAGACTCCCTTCCTTGTTCTTTTTCCTAATAAAGCATTGTTTCCCATTGAACCTAAAATATTTGGTTGTACTTGCTTTGTTAGAGATGTCCGTCCCCAAGTTATCAAACTTGACCCAAAATCTTTGAAATGTATCTTCTTGGGGTATTCTCGTGTGCAAAAGGGATATAGGTGTTATTGTCCTAGTCTTAACAGGTATCTTGTGTCAGCTGATGTTACCTTTTGGGAGCATGACCATTTTTCATCATCTACCGCTCCTATTCCTCAGGGGGAGGATGACGATTTGCAAATATATACTGTTACCTCTTCTTCAGATCCTCCTCCGTCGGTTCCTGTTAGACCTCCCATAATACAGACATATACTCGTCGTTCACGACCTTCTGATCCTGCTCCTGAGCCTGTTGATGTACCTGTTCTGGATCCTCCTAATTCATGTCCTGATGACCCAACTTCTTCGCCATCTGATCCAACTCCGAGTAATGATCTTCCTATTGCTCTTCGTAAAGGTAAACGTACGTGCACATATCCTGTATCCTCTTTTGTTTCCTATGACCATTTGTCATCTTCTTATTCCTTTGTTGCATCTCTAGACTCTGTTTCTGTTCCTAAAACTGTTCATGAAGCTCTAGCTCATTCTGGCTGGCGTAATGCTATGATTGAGGAGATGAATGCTTTGGATGATAATAGAACTTGGACCTTGGAAGATCTACCTGCAGGAAAACAGACTATTGGGTGTAAATGGGTGTTTGCCGTTAAAGTTAATCCTGATGGCTCTATTGCTAGATTGAAAGCCCGCCTTGTTGCTAAAGGATATGCTCAGACATATGGAGTGGACTATTTTGATACTTTTTCTCCTGTTGCTAAGCTTACTTCTGTGAGATTATTTATTTCGATGGCAGCCACTCAAAATTGGCCTCTGCATCAATTGGATATTAAAAATGCCTTTCTCCATGGTGATCTTCAGGAGGAAGTATACATGGAGCAACCACCAGGTTTCGTTGCTCAGGGGGAGTATGGGAAAGTATGTTGCCTACGGAAGTCTCTGTATGGCCTGAAACAGAGCCCTCGTGCATGGTTTGGTAAGTTTACTCAGGCTGTTGAGAATTTTGGCATGAATAAAAAGTCTGATCACTCTGTTTTCTACAAACACTCTAATAGTGGCATCATTCTATTAGTTGTGTATGTGGATGATATTGTCATCACTGGTAGTGACTCTACAGGGATTTCATCTCTTAAATCCTTCCTCCATACTCAGTTTCATACCAAAGACTTAGGAATGCTACGATATTTTTTGGGGGTTGAAATAACTAGGAGTAAGAAGGGAATCTTTTTGTCTCAAAGGAAATATGTGCTTGACTTATTGTCTGAAACAGGGAAGTTGGGAGCTAAACCATGCAATGCTCCAATGATTCTTGGTATACAACTCACTAAAACTGGTGATTTATTTGAAGACCCTGAAAGATATAGGAGATTGGTGGGAAAGTTAAACTATCTTACTGTGACTCGTCCAGATATTGCCTACTCAGTTAGTGTGGTAAGTCAGTATATGTCATCTCCAACTATTGATCATTGGAAGGCAGTGGAACAAATTCTGTGCTATTTAAAAGGGTCACCTGGGCGTCGGATATTTGGTCACATTAGGATTGAATGTTTTTCAGATGCTGATTGGGCAGGATCTAAGGAAGATCGAAGATTAACTTCAGGGTATTGTGTTTTTATTGGCGGTAATTTGGTCTTGTGGAAGAGCAAGAAACAAAGTGTAGTTTCACGATCAAGTGCCGAGTCTGAATACAGGGCCATGGCTAAATCTGTCTGTGAAATTATGTGGATATATCAGCTACTCAGAGAAGTGGGATTTGAGGTTTCAATGCCAGCTACGTTGTGGTGTGACAACCAAGCTGCGCTTCACATTGCATCTAATCCAGTTTTTCATGAGCGAACCAAACACATTGAGATTGATTGTGACTTTGTTCGTGAGAAGATTCAGCAAGGTTTGATTTCTACGAGCTATGTGAAAACTGGAGCACAATTAGAAGATATTTTTACAAAGGCTCTTAATAGAGTTAGGGTTGATTATCTTTGTAATAAGCTAGGCATGATTAACATCTATGCTCCAGCTTGAGGGGGAGTGTTACGAGATTATAGGCATAATTAGAGGGATTGTAATTGATTGTAATTAATATTGTAATCCTCATTCTTTCCTAGTATAGAATTTTCTTTGTATTTAAATATCTACACAATAGTTGAATAATACACACTTGAGTATTCTCTCAGATTACACTTATAATGTTGAAGGCTTAGAGACCGCTAAACCCATTTCTTCTATTACCTTGTCATCTGTTCTAAGTTTACCCAGTCTTTTTTTCAATTTGATTTCTGTGAGTAAACTCACCAAAGACCTAAACAACTGTGTCTCTTTTTTCCCTGATCATTGTATTTTTCAAGATCTTTTGACGAAGCGGATTATTGGCAAAGGACATGTATTTAATGGTCTCTACATCCTTGATGCATGGGAGCCTCGGCCAATTGCTTATGCTTGTGTCACCTCTCCGTTCGATGCTCATTGTCGGTTGGGACATCCTTCCTTGCCTACCTTGAAGAAGTTATGCCCCTAGTTTCATGATGTAACATCAATGGAGTGTAAATCTTGTCATTTTGCAAAACATCATCATAGTACATTAAGTCCTAGAATTGATAAACAGGTCGAATCAACCTCTAAATTAGTCCATTCAGATATTTGGAGACCATGTTCTGTTTTGTCCAAAACTAGGTATAGGTATTTTGTTACTTTTGTGGATAGTTCTCCTCAAATGATAAGGATTTACTTTATGAAAAATCGGTTTGAAGTGTTGTCACATTTCTCTGCCTTCTATGCAGAGATTAAAACCCAGTTCAATGATTCTATACGTGTATTAAGAAGTGATAACGCTAAAGAATACATGTTAGAATCATTTCAGAATTACTTGATCCAGCAAGGATCCTTCATTAGACTTCTTGTATGGATACGCCCTCTCAAAATGGGATAGCTAAGAGGAAGAACATGCACCTTCTTGAGACTGCTCATGCCTTGATGTTCCAAATGAAAGTCCTTAAGCAATTCAGGGACAGTGCTGTTTCCACAGCCACCTTTCTGATTAATCGCAGCCATCTATGTTTCTTGGTGGTGAAATTCCTTACAGTATTCTTTTTCACAAAAAGCCATTGTTTCCAGTGGAACCACGGGTATTTGGTAGCACATGCTATGTTTGTGATCTGAGGCCCCATATTACTAAACTTGACCAAAAAGCCTTGGAATGTGTATTTTTGGGATATCTTAGGTTTCAGAAGGGTTACCAATGCTACTCTCCAGATTTGAATAGATACTTGGTCTCAACTGAAGTGGTCTTCTCAGAGGAAACACCAATTTTCTCCGCACCTTTCCCATCCCCAAGTCACGGGAGAGGATGACAAGAAATGGCTTATCTATATATCCACATCTCCTTGTATCTCTGTTGAACAACCAGAGGAGGTTCCAACCACTGTAACGCCACCCATTATTCAAGTTTACTCCAGGAGACAAGTAACCAATGATACATTGGCTTCTTTGTCATTAGATCCTCAACCAAGTGTGACATATGAGCAACCAGTGATACATGTCCTGTACCAGAGTCTTCGTCATCAGATCCTCCACCAAGTGACCATGATATACCGACTGCCCTTTGTAATGGTAAACGTCAGTGTACCATTCCTAAAACTACTTATCTTATTGCCAATTTTGTTTCATATGATCATTTATCTCCTGCATCTAGCTCTTTTATTGCTTCTTTAGCCTCTATTTCAATTCCTAAAACTGTTAAAGAGGTCTTGGCTCATACATGTTGGTATGCCCCTATGCTTGAGGAGATAAAAGCCCTCGATGATAATCATATGTGGGACCTAGTGGAATTACCCAAAGGCAAGAAAGCTGTGTGATGCAAGTGGGTCTTTGCAGTCAAGTTTAGTACAAATGGCTTAATAGCTCAACTCAGTCAAATTAGTGGCTAAAGGGAATGCACAGACACATGAAATAGATTATTCTGATACTTTCTCACCTGGGGCCAAACTCACCTATATCCGATTGTTCATTTCTATAGCAGCCTCTCAGAATTGGCCTTTGTATCAGCTAGACATCAAGAATACCTTCCTACATGGTGATCTCCTAGAAAAGGTAAATATGGAGCAACCACCTGATTTTTTTGCTTAGGGAAAGTATGGGAAAGTCTGTCATCTGAAGAAATCTTTGTATGGATTGAAGCAAAGTCCCTATGCTTGATTTGGCAAGTTCAATATGATGGTTCAAGAATTTGGATTAAAGAAGAGTAAATGTGATCACTCAGTGTTCTACAAACAATCAGTAGCGGGCATTATCCTCCTTGTGGTCTATGTTGATGATATTATCATCACAGGGAATAATCATGTAGGGATCTCATCTCTTTAAGCATTCTTGCATACTAAGTTTCACAAAAAAGACTTGGGCCAACTAAAATATTTCTTGGGAGTGGAAGTAACAAGAAGGGAATATTTTTGTCTCAAAGAAAATATGTTCTAGATATGCTTGCAAAAACTAGAAAGTTAGCAACCAAGCTTTGCAGCTCTCCAATGGTTCCAAACGCACATCTTACAAAAGATGGTGGGAATCCCTTTGATGGTCCAGAGAGATATAGGAATTTAGTTGGGAAATTGAACTATTTTACCGTGAATCGTCTTAACATTGCCTTTGCAGTAAGTATTGTTAGTCAATTCATGTCTGCACCTTCAATTAAACATTGGATAGCTCTGGAATAGATTCTATGTTATTTGAAAAGAGCTCCTGGACTTGATAACTTGTATAATAATCATGGGCATATTAGCATTGAGTGCTTTGAAGATGCTGATCGGGCTGGAAGTAAGATTGACAGGAGTTTGTGTTTTTGTTAAAGGCAACTTGGTATTATCGAAAAGTAAGAAACAAAATGTTATATATCGATCAAGCGCAAAATCTGAGTACAAAGCTCTGGCACAATCCTCATGTGAGATCATGTGGATACATCACCTATTAAATGAGATTGGGTTGAGGTATTCAATGCCAGCAAAATTGTGGTATGATAACCAAGCTATATGCCATATTGCGTCGAATCCAATTTATAATAAAATGACTAAACACATAGAGATTGACCGTCATCTTGTTCGTGAAAAAATGAGAAAAATTTAATTGCTACCAGACACGTGAAGATTAGAGAGCAACTAACACCCTGAATGGAACTCAAACTGATTATTTCTATAACAAGCTGGGCATGATTAATATTTATGCTCCAACTTGAGGGGGAGATTTAATAGAGATTGTATAGTTATTGTAATAGTTAATTGTATAGTTGGCTTATCCTCTATTTATGACACGATCATAGCGGTAATCCGTAGGCTAATTTTTAGGGATTTGTCTGATAGCATAATCTTAGGGATTCTATTTTATTTCCTCCTTTGAGTCTATGTAATGTGGATATATACCTATGGAGATCAATGGAATAAACATCAGAGAGTGTCCTCTTTCTGTTCTCAGTATTCTTAGTGTTCTCTTACAGTTAGCAAACCTCCTTCATTTCCCTAGGGTACAGCCATAACTGGCACTTCAGAAAGCCCAAGCTCAGCTAATATGGCTAATACATGGACTTTTTTGGCTGGATTCAGTGGTAAGACAAAAGGTATTGACCCTTGGGTGATAGACTCTAGTGCCATAGACCATATGACGGGTTGTGCAAATTTATTTTGCTCTTCTAAACCTAGTGCAGGAAATTTGAAAATTAGAATGACTAATAATATTAGCTCTCAGATTCTTCTCAAATATGCTCTTCATGTTCCCAAATTGTCTTGCAACATTCTCTCCTATAGAAAGATCACTAAAGAACTAAAGTGTACCGCACAAACTTCAAATGACTTATTGTGGCTTCAGGCCTAAGGATTGGCAGTGCTAGGGAACACAATGATCTCTATTACTTTGAAGATGAGAACCACAACAATCATCATGCTTTGATCACTGGCAGCTGCCCTCCTTCAATGACAAGAGAACAAGTTATCTTATAGAACTCTAGGTTAGGCCACCCTAGTTTTTCTTATCTCAAACATTTGTTCCCTTCCTTTTTTGAGAACAAAGATGTCTTTTGATGTGATATTTGTCAAATTTCCAAACACCAAAGATATGTGTTTTCTCCCAGTCTTACAAACCAACTAAACCTTTTATGCTAGTCCATAGAGATATATGGGGGCCCTCTCAGGTTCCCGCTATATACAGGAAAAGATGGTTCCTTACTTTATTGATTATCATTCCTGGATCATTTGGGTTTATATTTTAAAGGGAAAAAAAATAAGGTTGCCCAAGTTTTCAAACAATTTCATTTGATGATAAAAAATCAATACAACGAGAAAATCCAAATTGTGTCGGCTGATAATGGGAGAAAGTATTTTAACTCCATTCTTAAGGAGTATTTTCTTGAAATGGGGATTATCCATCAAAGTTCGTGTGTTGATACTCCCCAACAGAATGGAGTTACTTAAAGAAAAAACCTTCATCTCCTAAAGTTGCTCATTCAATCATGTTTGCTAATAATGTTCCTAAATAGTTTTGGACTTGTTATCTTATTAATCACCTTTCCTCTTGTGTTCTCAAATTTCAAGCTCCTCAAAAATTGTTCCTTCAATTCTACCCTTAGTCTCACCCTATTTCAAGCTTGTTATCTTTTTGGCTATAAGTCATTTGTTCACGCCCATGATCATAATAGAAAAAAACTTGACCCTTGCGCCTTACCTTGTATCTTTGTTGGCTATTCTGCTACTCAAAAGGGATAATGTTGCTATTATGTTGATAAACGAAAGTATTTTATCACTATGGATGTCACTTTGTTTGAAAACCAGCCTTTTTACTCTTAAGAATTCTCTTCAGGGGGAGTATGGGGTTGAAGATCCTTCTAAATCCTATCCTACACATCTTTGATGTTGCTCCTTCTTTTCTTGACTAAATCCATGAACTTGCACCTAACCTAGAGATTGCCATTAATAACTCTAAGATAGGGGGTGAATCTAATCTTGAGACAGAAGGAGAGCCTCAACAACAACCTGAGTTGTAGGTGTACGCTAGGATGAACATGTCACAAAGCATTAAGACTATTGTGAACCATATGCCTTGTCATGACTCAGAAGTCACAACTGATTTCATCTCCTAAAGTTAGTAAATTTGATTTGCTTATTGCGTTAGGAAAGAAACCTCGCTCATATACTCAGCATCCTATCTCAAATTATGTTTATTATAAACATTTATCTCCTTCCCTTCAAGCATTTATTGCTAACTTGTTTGAGGAAAAAATTCCTAAGGATGTTCAAGAGGTTTTATAGGTTCCTAAGTGGAGAAGGGTTGTTATTCAAGAAATACATGCTCTTGGAAAAAATCAAACATGGGACCTAGTACAGAAACCTAAAGAGAAGAGCATTGTTGGATGTAGATGGGTTTTCAGAATAAAATATAAATCGGATGGGACTATTAAAAGGTACAAAGCAAGGTTGGTTGCAAAAAGATTCACTCAAACATATGGCATAGACTACAATGAGACTTTTGCCCCAGTTGCCAAACTAATATAGTTTGTATTTTCCTATCCATTCTGCCAATCTAGATTGGGAGCTTCAACAACTTGATGTTAAAAATGCTTTCCTCAATGGAGACTTAAAAGAGGAAGTATACACTAATCTACCCGTTAGTTTTAACAATGAGAGGAAAAATGGGAAGGTTTGTAGGCTAAGAAAGGCCCTTTATGGCTTGAAGCAGTAGCCAATAACTTGGTTTGGTAGATTCACCAAAGCTACCCTTCAACAAGGATGTAAACAAGCCCAATGTGATCACACTTTGTCCAACAAACACAAAGATGATTACTATTCTCATAGTCTATGTTGATGATATAATCTTCACAAGGGATGATACTATGGAGATGACAAGGTTAAAAGACCAGTTTTCAACAAAATATGAGATCAAAGACTTGCAATCTCTTCGCTACTTCCTTGGAATGGAGATTGCCAAGAACAAGAAGAAAATTTGTGTCACCCAAAGGAAATATTTGGACTTATAAAATGAGATCGTGATGTCAGGCATCTCTTGTCTCAAGACTTTCTTGCACTCCCATTTTCAGACATAGGATTTAGGACCCTTGAAATACTTCCTAGGTGTTGAAGTTATGAAAAACAAAAAGGGATCTTCCTGTCATAAAGGAAGTATGTTCATCTAGTACCCCAATGACCCCTAACATATAGCTTGCAAAGGACAACAGTGAGCCATTTCATGATCCTAAGAGGTATAGGAGACATGGGGAAACTGAATTATCTTACTGTAACTCGCCTTGACATCTTGTGTTCAGTTAGTGTGGTCAGCCACTTTATGTCCTCTCTAACTATCAACCATTGGGCACTTCTAGAACAAATCCTTTGCTATTTAAAAGGAGCCCCGGGATGGGGATTAGTTTATGAGTATCATGGACACACTAAGATTGAGATCTATTATGATGCAGACTATGCAGGGTGCAAGGATGATAGGAGATCCACTATTGGTTATTGCGTTTTTATGGGAGGGAGCCTAGTTTCAAGGAAGAGTAAGAAGCAAAATGTAGTTTTCTGATCTACTGCAAAATTAGAACATAAGAACATATAGTTACGACAAACTCAGTATGTAAAATTTTATGGATATACCAAATGTTAAAAGAAGTTGGCTTCAAGCTCCCACTACCTGCAAAGCTATGGTGTGACAACCAAGCTACTCTTCACATTACTTCTAATTGCCGTGTTTCACGAATGAACTAAACATATTGAGATCGACATATCACTTTATTCGTGAAAGGATTGAAGAAAATTTCATTACTATAGGATATGTTAGAACAAAAGACCAATTGGGAAATATCTTTACAAAAGCCTTAAATGAAGCCCGCATTAACTACATTTTAACAAGCTGGGCATTATTAACATCTATGATCCAGCTTGAAGGGAAGTGTTACGTTACAGATTGTATAGCATGATTATTGTTACGATACAGATTGTATAACATGATTAGAGACATAATTGTAGGGATTATTTAGGATTCATAATTCCCTCTATATCACAACTTTATGAATGAAATACACACTATTCCATCAACTTTGTCTAATTCACAAGGTGTAAACCCGAGGACAAACCTATGGACTCTACAATAAAAATTGGCAACAAGGAAAGCTCTATTCCAGTTGACACAAGGAGGTACCAACATCTAGTAGGGAAGCTCATCTATCTTTCCCATACTAGACTTGACATAGCCTTCGCTGTCAGCATTGTTAGTCAGTATATGCATGCCCCTTGCAAAGAACACATGGAGGCAGTCTACACGATTTTTAAGTACCTCATTGGTACCCCAAGAATAGGCCTTTTTTCCACAAAAGTGAATCTAGAAGCATAGAAGGCTTCAAAGATGCAGATTGGGCAGGTTGGCATCGAATCCCTTACCTTAAAATACAGACCACGCTTCCCTGTTTCACTTGGATCACCATAGCATATATCAACTAGCCTAGCAACTTCATACTCATTGGGAGGAATATCATCAGCTAGAGATTTCACTTGTGTCTTTTCTTCTTCAGTCCTCTTTGGTCGTAATGAAACTTTTCTTTCTGCATCATTGACCTTATACCGTTTGCTTAGCTTTTCCCATTCTTTCAAGAGTTCAAGAAAGTCCTCAGCAGATTCATTTCTCACCTATTAATGTACATAAAAATATTATCATAAAAAATTACCATAAAAATATATTTATAGTAGCAGGGGATAGTCATTATATACATGAGTTTCTGGATGATTTAGTTTCAAGCTTTTACATGCTGACCCATTACTATCAACAGCCCATCTCTGGAAAGAGACAAGATAAATTTGGCATAGGTTATATATTAATTAATGGATATGGACAGAAATAAAAATTTCATGTATGGTACCGTGACAAGGTTAACTGAAGAAACTTTGGCACCTAGGCACAATCCAGTTGACATGCCACCGCAACCAGAATAAAGATCTAGTAATGTTAATTCTTCCTTGTGCAATTCAGAACTAGATAAATCATTCTTGGTAATAGTAGAGGACACTGTCAGTAGAGTCTCAAGAGCACTAGGTGATGATAACTCACCACTCTTTACATGACTATCTGAAGAAAAACATAGACTAGCTTAAATAAGGTTTTGTAAAGTAACACATTCAGAAGAAATTTTGCATTGTAACAACTCAAATTGCATTTCTTTCTAATAAATATCTAGAGCTGCATTTTGTTTTCAACAGAATAGTTTAAGAAAGCTACTATCAACAATCAATAGCCCACCTCATACCTCCAAAACAAAAATTCCAAGACAGCTTATCAAGAACTATCACTGAAAGATCAAATGGTGATTTAAGTAAAGAACACAAAAGCAATAAAGGCATGCGCATTTTTTCATTTATTTCACAACAATCTGAATTCTAATGAAGTTGCCTTCCGTAAAACTCTCACCTTTTAGTCCGTTTTAGCAGAAAGAGAAAAATATTACTGCTCAAATTAAGTTTTCATATGAAAACTGGAATGCAAAAAATAAAGGTGTTTGGAAAATATTCAATCAGTTCACAAGACTTGGGATTAAGTTCTCAAGGCACAAGATCTTAAGGATGGTGAGGAGTATTGGTCAAGAATTATGTCAGAA
This sequence comes from Biancaea sappan, assembly GCA_037074585.1. Taxonomy (NCBI): domain Eukaryota; kingdom Viridiplantae; phylum Streptophyta; class Magnoliopsida; order Fabales; family Fabaceae; genus Biancaea; species Biancaea sappan. The sequence continues at coordinate 69,734,142 of CM073490.1, forward strand.
TAATAAACTATGGACGTGTTCAAAAGCAATCTTGGATTTGAGCAACCAAGTTTATTAACCACCAAGCTGTGATGAAGATCATCCAAAATGTAAAAGAAAAAAAAAATGAGAGAGAAAGCCAATATAAAGGGTAACTTAAGTGACATAATTTATAATAGAGAGAAGGTTCTTTGGTTTGGGTGTAGTGGTGCAGTGTCAATGTTTGGTGCGTTTCAGCTTTTCAGGCGACAGTTCAAAAAAGCCAGTTACTGAGAAATTATTGCCAGCAATTAAGGGGCATAATGAGGGGGAGAGATCAGCAGAAGAAGTTTTGGGATTTAAGTTTAAAAGAATATTAAGAGCTGAGGTGAAGTCAAATGGTGGGCGGCGTGTATTTTGGGCCTTAATAAGGAGTCCTATAACAGTTGTTGGTTTAGAAGGAGTGGGCTTTAGGAAGGAAAGCTATAAGCAAAAGGCCCAGGGCCCATCTAGATGGGTTCCTAAGAGGAGGGGTGGTAATTCAGCCCAGCAAGTCAACAGAAGGGAGCCGGGTAGGTCAACATTTAGTAACCCCACCCAGTTTTCTCGTTTCCATGTTTGTGGAAGGCAGAACGGGTTGCCACAAATTCCCACATCTTTCCGGTCGTAGGTGGCGGCTGTGAAGATAAGGGGAATAGGATCTTGGATCAGTTTAGGGCAACCAAGGAAGAAGCCCAAAACTGAATGGGGAAAAGAATTTTGTTGGGCATTATAATTCCTATGCTCAAGTGGCCCAAATATTGAGGTGCTCTATTTTATTATAACAACCAAAACCCAAAAATCCATTGCTGGCTTTGGCCCATAAAGAGGATGAAGCAAACCTGATTTAAAATAAAGCCAAGGAAAATGGGCTGAACAAAGGCCCCCAAGGATTAGTGTTCACTAAAACCCTAGTTTCTATCCCCCAAATAAAACAAAAAAAACAAAATACTACCCAAGCCACTAAGCAAGTTGCAAGGTTGCCTTCTAAATCATATTCAGTGCATTCACTACAGCAAGGGCGAGCAAACCAAAAGAGAATCATGACTTGTTTGACACAAAGAAAGCAAGAAGAATGGAGCTGGGGCTGGGTTTCGGTCATCAAGAGTTGCTTGGGGAAAATCATATGCACAAGGGCATGCAACTTCATCGATTATCATTGAGAGAAGGGGACAATGATGGTAAAGGGAGAAAAGCACCTGAGAAGATCTGTTCTGATGATAACAGAGAGATTTCAGGACAAGAAATGTATGTGGCTGTAATTTACAATTTAATAACAAAATTGGGGAGATGGAGTTTTTATTGGGTGTGCACTAGATAATCCATTAGTAATTGGAACATGCCAAGAGGTTGCATCTCAGCCTTGGCCAGCATATGCCAAGAGAAGTTTGAATGAATGAATTATTCTAGAAATAGAGGTAAGTTGCTAGTGGATCAGCAATGAACAATCAACTTCACATCATGCATAAGCTACTAACAAAACTTATGGTTGTTTCAGTAGGATATTGCTGGGAGGAATTTAGTAACAAAGATTGGAATTTTTTGTGGGACAACTTAAGGTTTTGATTTCAAAACTTGAATGTTGAGGGTAATGATACTCTAGTGATCATTGAAGGAGAAGTAATTCCTCCAAAGAATGGAGGGTCTTTATTGAAATCTAAAATTGAGCAGGGAAACAATGATTTTTCCCTTTCTAAACCAACAACGCTGCATGGTGCATTACATATACTTGAGACAGAGTTTGATTCAGCTAGATAGAACCCAGTTGCTACGTTTGTGAAAACTTCAATTGGCAGCCCTTCATACCAAGATGGTTGCTGGGAACGGGTCCAAGTCTCTCTATGACTGTAGTGTCCTTGAAGGCCAGACCGGAGACAACTCAAGAAGAGGAATTAGTAAAATCTGGAAGCTTCACTGAAGGATATGACACCATTACATGCAGCTTTCTTATTCCATGCTAAGGATAAGGTGTCTATAGGAGATGCTTGGCTGGGCTCTTCGGAAAAGCAAGAACAAGGTTTCATCGGAAGGAAGCCTACAGTTTCAACTTCTAATTCTCGCCTTGAAGGCAAGCTGAAGCTTCAAGGGCAGGGTATTGATGGACCTAAAACAAAATATGGGCAGGGAAGTGAGGGAAAAGCAATATGTGACAGCAAGGCATATTGTGGAGGGATTTAGTGGCTGGGACACCTGTTGGATATTGAATAGAGTTTCTAGGAGTTAGTGGGAATAGTCATTAAAAGGAGAGTATGAGAAAGAAGGAGGTATACAAAATCATTGAGTGGACTTTTGGGAGAGTAATAGCCTCTCAAATGCTAGTGTCTTATTTTCTTTTCACTGTTTTAATCTATCTTTGTTATTCTGCTACTGTGAGTGCTGTTATAGCCTGATTTTCTGCTTATTTTCACTACTGTAATCACATCATCCTTGGACAAGAATTCAATAAATAAATTCAGAGTTATTCAATATCAATTTGGGTCCTATCAAACTACAAAGCAAACTCCAAGAGATCAAAATGAGTGATAATTATAGGACTCCTTGGCCCAAAAAAAAAAAAAAAAAAAAAACCAAGACTTCGATAATGATAAACTACTAATCTTGCTAATATTCCCTCTTACTTTGTAAGAATTATCCTACAATAAGTCACAAATTTGCAACACTAATTCTTTCAGCAGTCCTTTTACATGTAATTAAGACCGCTCCCTCCTCCACCTATTTCTTTCGTCTCTCTTTTGTCTCTACCTCAAACCTACCACTCTATCTTTCTATTAAACTATCTTGTACCTCGGTTTTCATCAGTACGTGATTTAATAGATTGAGTCACTAAATATATTAGCCTCTTTTTTTCAACAAAAAATAATAGACCAGCATATATTGAGCCCATATGTTTTCGGTTGAACCATGCATTCTAAGCCACTACCTAGGGGCAACCTATCCATAACAAGACCTTTTCGGGATCAACACAAATGGTTTAGCATATTCTTTGGATTAGAAAGGACACAGATAAAAACTTAGAGGAATATACATATTACCCTCCCAAGCTAAGACTTGATGACAGTTAAGAGTTGAAGTGATGCCAGAATATGGCTGAGAATGAAGTTGTTTAAAGACAAGAGGCGGGGCTGAAAATTACAAGATCATCAAGGAAAGAGGGATACCAAATGCTGGAGGTTGAATTTGGTTGCTAATTTGATGGGGCTTTTTTCAACATTTTTGGCTTGATTGAGCTTATGATTTAGGGAACAAGGGACTTGTCTCTTCTTTTGTAAGCCAACTCAACGGAAGAGAAATTACATAACCATGTGCTCCACATGTTGTCTTTTGACATTCATTAAAATTGATAGTTTAACATTTTCAGATTTTTTTTTTCAAAGAATATGGGATATTTGTTACATTTTATGATTGATATGCTAAAGTTGAAATTAAGCCACAGTTCAGGGGGGCGCTTTATTACATCTTAGAGTTGTAATAAAAATGAAATTAGGCCTAAGTTCAAGTGGGGCAAATGTATTTTTGCAAAATATTTACGACCAACAGCATTCTGTGGCCTTACTTATCACTCACCTGTTCGTATGGAGCGAAATGTAGAGTAATCCAAACAATATTCCATGTCATAATAGAAATCAGATGGTAAAATAGAAGTCAATTTCAAACCAACCTACAAAAGTCATACTAAAAATGTTAGTACCATATACAAAGAGTAATAATCTTCATAGTTTACAAAAGTAAAGTAGCTATCACATGATGAGTCATGAAATCCTTAAAGAATCAGTTGACAAGAAACTAACAAAGATTTGTCATACCCTAGGTGTTATATGGGTAACATTAGCTTTTGCAACAATGCAATCTATTAAGTTATCATTCATAATTGATGAATAGAATAAGCGTCTCTTGTCATGAAAGCCACCTTGGTCTTGGACAACCTGAAAATAAAACAAAACCAACTATTACTAGGATTACCCTACGGCACAACCAAGTCATTATCAAGACATACTTACAGTATCTTCAATTCTGTAAAACCATTGGACTCGGAAATAATTCTCTTTATCAGTTGTTTGGAAAAATTCAACAATCTTGCCAACATGGCTTTTTTCACCTTCACCCTGTAGGTATCACTTAAAACATGAGTATAATTTGCACTGACACTATGCCTTTGTGATATTTTAAGGGGAAAACAACATTTTACTGCCAGAGGTTTGGCTTCAAAATCCATTTGTCCCCTATGGTTCAAAGTATGTCATCCAACCCTCTTGTGGTTTATTTAGTTACCACTAAACCACCATGGTATTTGTGGTGTTGTAATTTGGAAAGAAAATTTATATTTCAGTCTGAATGTTACAGTCAATATATACACCTACACTAGCATTCAAAAAAAAAAAAAAAAAAAATTTAAGCAACTAAATTTGATCCAATGAATTATGGGGTATCTTAAATCCAATGACTTATGGGCTATCATATCAAATAAATTATTTAGTCCTTTTTTTAGGGATATGATCTGTTACAAAAGAAATGCCCTAAAATAACTAATTGTACACAGTTTTCTCAAATTCTCCCCCAAGCTAGTGAATGGGTATTTGAGGAGCCTGATAAGAATATTAAACAGTATTGTAGGACGAAGAAGGCCGGAAGAAGGTTTATGGCAGAAAAAATGAGATAGTTACAGGACCAGGGATGGGAGGCAGTTGTACTTAACTAAGATTTGCAATTCATAACTTTGTGGGTTTTTTAAGGATGCGTTGCAGTAGAGTGTGGCAAGGAATGGTTTTGAGTGAAGTTTAGGGGGAGGGGGGAGGGGTAGGGTACTAGCCTTTCAAAAGAGGGGGAATTCTTGTCTTGTTCCGAAGCCTCTAATGTTTTTGGTCTGATTGTGGACTGTGTTCCAAGCTCTTGGGGGTGTGTTTGCTTTATAACAGAACCAATCTTATCAAGAGAAATGCCTATTTTGCTATCTTGTGTGTTGGGTTCCATTAATTGATATCAAAGCAGGCTGAGATCAAGGGATGGTGACCAAAATGATGGACAAGAGAGTTGATGGAAAGGATGATGGAAGGAAGGACTCAGTGACGATGTTGGAACTTTAAAGGAGAAGTGAGTGTCATGAAGGATATGGTGCAAGAATTCAAAGACACTAGCTCTTATGGAAAGAGGAGGAAGGTTAGCCATAACTAACCTTCAAGAAAAACATAGCACACGACTGGGCCGAATGGTTGAGTATGAAGCCACAGAGGATTTTGCAAAGTTTCGTAGGCCAGAATTACCAGCCTTTTTTGGTTGAAGATCTGCCTAGATGAATTTTCATCTTAGAGAGATACTTTTCCGTTGACAACATAAGCAAGATAGAGAGGCTTAGTGCGGTGGCCATCTACTTGGAAGGAAAAGCCCTAAATTGGTACTAGTAGCTTGAAGTCAATAATTCGATCGAGGGTTGGGGGGTGAGATCGAGAAGCATCCATGGAACCCTCAATGGTTTTTTTTTTTTAATGGTTACAATGGTTACAAAGGCTTGAGCAGCTACAAGAGTCAATGAAATTTATCTCTTTTAAGGCAGTCTATAATAGGAGCCATGATGGTACTAAACTCCCTAATGAAAAACCTACAAAAAGAGGCTAGACCATGAAAGCTATGGACTTCATAGATCGATTTAGGTTCAAGCCATTGTTTAATTGCCACCTTTTCAAGATCAACTGGTAGACCTTGCTCAGAAACTATGAATCCTGGGAAAACAACTTGAGTTTTGCAAAAAAGAACAATTTGGAAGGTTATGGTGAACTTTTCTTGACGAAGAGCAAGAAAGACTAAACAAAGATGATTTATATACTCTTCCCTCGACTTGCTATAAATCAAGATATTAACAAAGTAAATCGCCAAGAATTTTCCTAGATAGGATCAAAAAGTGAGTCATGACCCTCATGAAGTTGCTAGAAGCATTAAAAGACCAAAGGGCATTACTAACCATTTATATAACCCATCTTGGGTCTTGAAAGCAATCTTCCACTCATCCCCTGGCCTAATTCGAATTTGGTGGTAATCAATAAAGAGGTCAATTTTTGAAAACTAACTTGAATCAACTACTAAATCAAGCATGTCCTCCAACCTAGGCATAGGGAACCTATATTTGACAATGATTTTATTAATCGCTCGACTATCCACACACATTCTCCAATTTCCATCTTTTTTTTTTGGAGTTAAGAGGGCAAGTAGTGCAAATGGGCTAAGTCTATGTTGAGTACAGTCTTTCTCAAGTAACTCATTCACTTGCTTATTCAATTCTTCCCTATCTTTAAGGTTCAACCTATAGTGGGGAAGATTGGGGAGTTAAGAGCCAGGGATCAAATCAATGGCATGTTAGATATCCCTCGTGGGTGATAGCTCTATAAGAAGCTCATTTGGAGCAATGTCATGAAATTCTTCTAAGGGTTTGCGGATTCCATTAGGCACAGAACAAGTGCTAGCAGAAGTGACACCAAACGATGCTTTAGGAGCTAAGGCAAGCATGACATCAACCTCTTTGTCCTCTTTCTCAAATTGTTTGTGACATAAAAAGTGAATATTGTGAATTTTAGACTCCTTACTCTTTGGTTTGGTCGTTGTTTTAGTTTCATTGTCAGGTTTGGCAGGATGCAACCAAATGTTCTTTATAGTTAATGACATCATGGTCATAAAGCCATAGTCTACCAAGTAAGATGTCAACAACGTCCTTGGGGAGGACATCACAAATAATTTCTTCTCAGTATTCTCCCAATCAAAGGGAAAGATGGCATGGTTGTGTAACATGCAAATAGGTCTTGTCTACCCAAGCTACTTGAAAAGGCTCTGGATGAGGTTCTGGTTTAAGTCCAAGTCTGGATACCCCTAAGTAAGAAACCACATTTTGATAGGTACCAGGGGGTAGGGGATAAAATGGGGATTTTAGATGGTCAAGTGATTAGAGAAAAAGACTAATATAAGGGCTCAGGTGGCAGGATGAGTTTATTATATATAAAATAAGGGGTAGGCGGTAGGGGGCACACAAAATCTTTTATTGTGAGTGATGTTTAGGAGCTTCCTTGCTCTAGAAAGGAGCACTTGTGCTTTGGTATAGGAGACTTGGGCTCTGGTGCATTTCTTTTCTTACTATTTAGTTTTCCTATTGTTGTTCTATTTTTCCTCCTTTTCTGGTAATACAATCTCAATTTCTCCCTTGATTATAATCTGGTCCTTAACACATTTCTTGTGCTACCCCCATGAATAACTAGTTTACACGTTGTCCCCGCATTTTACAAAAGTATAAAATATGCTAAGTTAGTAGGTTGTATGGCGTTGAGTTAGCCTCTTACTTACCTAGGTGTTCTTTTATGTGGTAATCCTTGAGTAGAGTCTTCTGGGATCCTGTGGTTCAAAGAATTTCTGAGAAGCTTCATAAAAGGGCTTATTTTTCTTTGTGGGGGAGAATTACCTTAGTTCAGGCTTCTTTATCTAGTATGCCTTTGTCTTTTTGTCCTTGTTCAAGATTTAGGTTAGAGTGGCTCACAAGATTGAGAAATTTATAAGGGATTTTTTGTGGTATGACAGAGGAGAGAGTAAAAGGAATCATTTGGTCAGTTGGGAGGTGTGTTGTAGGTTTAAAGAAGATGGGGGGTTGGGTCTTGGTAATTTAGTGTCTAAAAACATTTCCCTTTTGGCTGAGTGACTATGGTGCTTTCCTCTAGAGCCTAATTCCCTTTGGCATAAAGTGATTAAATCCAAATTTGGTTAAAATCAGAACGGATGGGATGCTAATTCGGGGGGGGGGGGGGGGGCCCTTATGATACAAGTCCCTGGAAGGCAACATCTCAGGTTTATAATTCTCTTTCTCCAATGCTATCTTTATGTGTTGGAGAGAAGGGTCTCGTTTTCATTTCTGGGAGGATTGTTGGATAGGTCGTATTTCTTTCAAAGACATGTTCTCTCGTCTTTTTTCCTTGTCTTCTTTGCATGATGCTCTCATTGCCAATTTTTTATATTTCAAGGGGACCAAATTTCTTGGAATTTTCACCTTTCCAAAAATATAAATGATTGACTTGTGGGCAATCGAACTTTGATGCTGAACATTTTGGCTCTACTCCGCATCTCTTCTATCCCTAATATGAGGCTGTGGAATTTGGATTCCTCGAGCTCTTACACCTGTGCTTCCTTTTATAATTTTTTGATTCGTAGCCTACAAGAGTCGTTGCCTTTTAAAAAATTGTTTTGAAAAGTGCAGGTGCCTTCAAAGGTTTAGGCCTTTGTTTGAATAATTTATCTTAATAGAATTAATACAAATGATCTGCTTCAAATTAGGAGGCTTTCTAAGGCTTTATCACCTTATGTTTGTATGATGTGTTGGAGGAATGCGGAGACAAATGGCCAATGGTTCTTACATTGTGAAATAGCTTGGGATATTTAGAACACGTTATTTAGTCTCTTTGAGCAGAGATAGGTCTGCCCAGTGACCTTGGTGCTTTCTTTGCCACTAGTTTCATCGGTTTTAGGACGAGAAAAGAGAATAAAGTTTTTTGGAAGGCAGCCATGTTTGTAACTATGTCTGTGGATGGAATTAAATGCAAGAGTTTTTAGGCAAAGGTCCTTGCCTCCTCATTTGTTATGGGATAGAATTTGTTATGTTGCTTCCCTTTGGATCACAGCTAATGGGTTTTTTAAGGGGGTGCCTTTGGTAGATGTTCATCAAGATTGGAGAGCTTTGTTGTATTAGCCCTGTTTTCGGGCTTTTATAATAGTCCTCCTCTTTTCTTTTGTAATTTTTCTTTCCTTTGTATCTTTCTCTCTCATAAATAATATTTTTTATCACCAAAAAAAAAGTCTTTACAGAGGGGAATAGAAAGAATGCATCTCATGACACTAAGATGCTCAAAATTTTGATTTGAATTATTTACTATAGCATCCTCATAAATATCAAAAGGGCATTCAAGGGGGTCTACTACTACATCTGCATCTTTATTTTCATCCAGAATTTCAAATTGGTGCTCAATGGTCAAGGTGCAGTGTGGACATCTTGATGCGATGTGTCCCTAGTGACAATGAAAACTTTTTTAATGGTAAGACCATTAGAACGTGAGCTAGAGCCTATAGATTCATTACTCTTGGTGCTTCTAGGGCCAGAAATTTGACTAAAAGGTAACACAAGGGCTCTAGGTTGTGATGCTCCAATAAAGCCATCAATGGGGGTGGGATTGCGAGTATGTCTTGACTCTAGTCCCTACAATGCAAAGCACCTAGCATATGGGTATCTAGACAAAGATTCTACCTTAAGGGTCTTATGGAATGCTTCTTTGAGAGAGAGAGAGAGACAAGTACTTTGGACAGCGTGAAGAGAGATTATTCAATAAAAAAGATAAGCTTAAGGAACATACAGCTTAAACTACTATTTACACTTAATTCTAACAGTATTCAATTCCTCCTTACAACAACTAAATAGCCAGCTTCACTTAACCCAATTCATTATCAAGCATCACTAAACCACCATAATAGGAACTTAAGTAAGGAAATTAAAAAACCAAAAGGGTGAGATCAAGGCTACACCACAAAGGTTATTGTATAAATCAGTGACGGTCTTCCAATTTCAACCAAAAGGCCAAGAGGGGCCATTGGCTGATCACAAGAATCTCCCAACTACAGTGAAGCAGCTAGGAAAAAAGAATCACTATGAGAAAGGAATTTATTGGCTTTAGAATTAATAATCAAACTATTATTTAAGACAAAGAGTTTAGGTATTGTGGGAAAAAAAAAATTTACTCTTTGCAATTTATTTACCACCAAGCTTGTAGTTCAAGTGATATGGGATTGGGGAATTGTGGGTTGGGACAAAGGTTGGAGCCCTTTGTCAACCAAAAAAAAAAAAAAGATTATTTGACACAATTTTGGAGGATTGAAATGTCACAGCCAAAAAAGATGGGTAAAAGAATTTCAATGTGGCTAAATCAAGATCAAATTTAAAATAAATTTATTGGAGGACATACATAGCCTCAATTTAGGGTTCAGAAAATTAATTTCAACTTAGATGAATTGATGCTGGTTCCACAAGCTCAAGTTAAGGCACAAGTGCATCGTTTTGGAAAAGGGGATTCATAAATGGATCAAATAAAATAATAAGGCCACTCAATCAATTTATTGTGGCATATAAAAGAGGATACAGATCAAATGGTATATGAATGAAGGAACAGAAATAATATGACTGATCAAACCTAGTCAGAGTTAACAACTAACGCAACTAACACTTGAGTTGACTAAGACTTATCTATTGGAGTTGAGGTTAACCTGGTCAGGGCATACCTAACAAATAAATGAGTAGAAGAATCATGAACAAAGGGACATGCATGATTTTTATAATGATGGACTTACTTTTATAAATGCACAATCACCAAGACTATAAATGCAATTCCGAATTTTAGCTTGAGCATAATGGCATTCCACATTTACAATAGTCTCGTCTTCTTCATCCTGACTATGAAACCAGCAACATCAAAAAGAACATTTATAGAAAAGAAATTAAGATTTGTGTGATCTGTGAAAGATAAGGTTATTGAAAAAAAAAAAAAAACTATATAAAGAGTCTCTGAATTAGTTAATACTTACTTTATTTTGGTTCTTTTACCTTTAAATTTTTTGTCCTGCAAGTGTTAGAACAAAAATATATAATACAGTTAAACATCTAAATAGAAGCTAAAGTAGAATGTTTTTCGCTTGATACTTGATAGAATAGCTGAAAAGACATGACCATAACATATTAACAAGAAGTAGTACATTTCAAGTAATAATCTATAATGTTATGCAAATCATATTAAAAGAACCAGGTCAATAACCTTCAATTCATAGCGCCATCCCCATATTTTCTGAGCTTCATCATCAGGTATTGGATCACCAATGAAGGAAGTAATGCTACTGTGATTCTTACTTTCATTTGTGAAACAAGCAGAGGTCTTAAATTTCTTTCTAGGTGGGTTTTCATCTGACTCTGGCAAGGAAAAAAAATAACAATTTGTTTTGCCATTTACATTATCAGATGGGGATGAGGTCGATTCTGAAAACAATCTCAAGCAATTAGCACCAAGAATACTAGGAGTAGGACTAGCTTCCCCAGAGGTGGTTGTAGCTTTTGAATGCTGTTTATTTGATGAATTAGGCAATTTAACAGAAGCACAATTTGCTTTTAAGCTTTTATTTTTTTGGTGAATTACTTTTGAGGTTTCCTTCTCTTGGAGAACTAATTTCAACTTTCCGTTTGCAGTTGTAGACAAAAGTCTTAGAGACCTCCTAAATTTCAACCCATCCAACAGCTTTACATCAAGGTTTTTGATACATGCCCCACTGCCACATTCTCTAGTTGACGGATTTATTCTTGGGGACTTTCTCAAGTCCTCCTCACCAAAGCAATCTACATGACAATGTTTGAAAGGCACAGTCCTCTTAATACTGTTCTTGTGGCAGGAAACTATTTGGAGACTGGATTTATTTCTCAACACAGCTCCAAGGTTGCCCTCTTCAGGGGACTTCAACTTCTGTGATGATGTATTTGGAGATATTCTTCCACATTCAGTTTGTGCTGATGCCAGTCTCAAAGATCTCCTCAAGCACTTCTTACCATAAGAAATAGTTTTCTGGTCCGCTAGGTCATCACTGCAAGAACATGAAGCATTGATTGGCCTAGAATTAAAACAAATAGCGTGTAAGAACAGAAAAAGGCAATTACAAAACATGATTTCCAGTTTTCACTCACTTCAATTGTAAATCTTGACCCCTACATCTTTGCCACTGCATAGCTCAAGAACCAGTACAAAGGATTGTAAAATATGAAATACATATAAAACGCAAGGTTGTAAATGAAGAAATTTGAAGTAAAGAAGAAGCAATAAATTGGGTGACCACATAATAATGTACTAGTCAAAACAACATATATAACGAGACCAAGTTATCAAAAGTCAAAACAGAGAAAATTCAATGAACAATCGAAGCAGCCCTGATTGAACACATGGAAGTTAAGTAAAACAACGGTGATAGAGAGGAGAATAAAAAACTACGAAACTTCATCAGAAATCATGAACACGGAGACACAGAACAGAACACGGATAATGTGACACAACAAACTCTGCATATTCCAAGTATAATTTAAAGAGTCGCCTTGCTTAAAATGGATACGACTCGTTTTTCTTTTCTCTTGAAGCGTCGCCTACATAAATAGAAGTTTTTGGCGAGGGAAAAAAAACAAAAAGAGCCACGCCGAATTTGGAAATAGCTGACTGTATACATGCATAAAAATAGATAAGCGAGATATGTTTTTCCTTTTTTGCATAAGCAAACTGTAAGCAAATTTTTTTTTTTTTGATAATACTGTAAGCAAACTTTACCAAGGGGTTTTTTTGAGAGAAAACTCATATTTTGAATAATTCAACCTACTAGAGACCACGCATTTATTTCATATTCTGGCAGCAAACAAACAGGACAGCATTTATTTTATGGGCAATGATGCGTACACTGGAATAGACCTTATCCCTTATACGCCAATCATTTTAAAAAGTTGAAAACCATGATGGGAACCCGATACAGAATGAAAAAGAAACACTTTTGAGCACTGAAAATGACCCCCAAAAAAAAAAACACTTCGCTCAAAAGCAACATTTTTTGAATTTTGAGTGGCACACCTCAAGAATGTCAAGATTTGTTGTAAGACTTTCAGCACCAATTATGGTTGAGTTGAGCCTCGGAGATCTCCTCAAGCCACTTGCATGCGCTAATCTTGGATGCTTTGGCGACTTTCTTGGGGTACTTCGATCCGATGCTGTGAGATCAGAGGAATTTGATGAGGCAGTGAACCTTGGGGACCTTCTTAAACGGAGCTGACTAGAGCATTGCTGGCCAATTATTTTCAAGGGAAGGGATTGGACTTCCCCGGAAAATTCGACAGAAGAGAGGGATCTGGATTTGGATGCGGAATTAGATTTTCTCGGATATCTCATTGGTTTTGCAGAATGGAGAAAGACAGTGCGCGAGTTCGATGGAGGCCGCATAGAGAGAGCGAGGCACCCTCTGAAATCTACCTTTGACCTCCAAAACGCTCCAGATTCCAGCAGAATGACTCCCTCCCCACACTGATAGAATTCAAAATAAATAATCCACTAATAGAAAAAGTTGTCAAATCACCTGACGGACTACTTGGTACTCATGTAATGGAAATGGAAGAGACGATACATGAAAGGGAAGAGAAAATACTCCACTTTCATCACCATGTTTAATATGCTATTTTTTTTTTTATGATGTAATTCGCATTTCTGCATCATTTTTGTCACCTACATGATAGTAATTTATGTTGAGATGCTCATTTTTCATGCCATGAAAATTTTTTATAGTGTCATGCATTCATTTTAATTGATAGTTGGTTGAATTATGGATAAAGGGACTTAAGTGGGAAGGATGAGGAATTGTGGATATCATTATGAATACCATGTGTGTGCCCTAACTTTAAGGAATGTGAGTTGATGGAGAAATTAAATATGTGTAGGCCGAGACTTGAGTAATCATTTTTTTTAATACTTCTTTATAGTTGGACCTTGTTGGGAAGACTATGGTTTGTCCAAAGCCACAATTAGAATTGTCCCACCCCTTCTCCCATACATAGCTCACAACACATGACTTGCTACCCAGTACATGACCGACAATGATATTTTTTTGTCATTGTAAGCCTTACCCCTAATGAACAGTACATTGAGAAAACAATTATGGATTAATAATCAATCATATATTTCAAATATGAAGCATGTTGAGTCACGTCATTTCCAAAATTCAATACAAAATTATACTTTTCAAATAAGTAACATACTACAACTCGTTGTTCAACACACAAGAGTCGTACTTGGTTTCCTCGCTCTCTATGCATCATAAGTAACCCAGTAAAACATACGTCATACAACACAATACCAATTTATCATCCATAGATTGCATATTAAAGGTTTGCATACTGATTTCATTAAAGCACTAGTGTTATGATTAAGAAACGTTTCAACTAGGTTTCCATTTTAAACCTCAATATTGACTTGGTACTAATAGTATTCACAATCGCCCTAAGCATTTATTAATTAAACTTGATATGGATGATAACATTGATATCCACATACTTATTACATATGAGCTAGCTCATAACATACATGTACCTCCACAATCTTTTCAAGATATTAACATTAAAACAGCATCACGATACGTCATGTGAATCATTAAAAAAATGTAATCCCACACTTAGTGGAAAATGCTATTCCAAACATCCATAAACCAAGTCATTAGAACAAACACAAAATAGTTCCAACATTAATCCATAAACAATACAGAAAATAAAATAATCTCAAGGAGAAAAGTGCCATGAAACAGTATCTCAAATCTCAAAATCCATCCTAGGTGTCCTAAATAGCTACAGAGTAAATCTTAACAACATTTCCAAAAAGAGTGGCCTACTCGGCAACAAGAAAGTCACATGTAAGCTCCCGCTACTCTTTAGGCAGGCACCTCTCAACAACTTGATCTACAAGAAAAGTACAACATCCAACATGAGTCATATAACTCAGTGAGAAAACAATCAAGCATAAACAAAACAACAATTCAAAATTTAACAATAAGGCCACGGGCCTATATCTCAAACCAAAGATAAGGTTTATGCACATATCAAAACCTCAGCATCCACAAAGCATCGAACGACAACCATAACAAGGCAACAATCAGAAGCTAAGCTCACCGAAGCCATCTCCTTTGTCTCCCTATCATGTAACATGTAACACCACAACACCTAACTATTGGAACATGTCAATGGTAAAGCGCCAATCAGGAGTTCGACTCACCCAGGCCACCTCTTTACCATGATGCGACTCCACTTCACCAGTCGGGGGGCCAATTAGGAGCCATGCTCACCCAGGCCACCTCCCCACCTTGCTATGAGGGATGCTTACCATCACTCATCGGCCGAGAAGCCAATCGGGAGCCAAGGTCACCCAGGTCACCCAGGTCACCTCCCTGACCCTGTTGTGAGGGTGTGTACCAATGTACCAAACAACGCAAGTCATGCCAATACATAGAGTAATAAAAATAGCTTAAAAACCATCACAGTTTAGATTAATTTGCAATACCTCCATTGCATAACATTAACATGAGCAATAGTAGCATAGCGTAATTTACTCACAATTAACACAATGCGATGTAACATTTGTTTTCCTTAACAAATTTAGGAATAAGATGCAATACCATTTATTTTGCTACATACTCTAAGTTGCGTACATGCTTCAAAATTCTTAGTTTAATCATCTCTTGAAAATTTTTCATGTTAAACGCTTGATAAAAGAAATAAATCACTTCTTTCCTATAGAATTTCTTTAAAAGTTCCTTTTTCATAAGTTATGGCATTTTCTTCCATAAGTCACTAAATGAATTCCTTTTTCTCTAAATTCATGAAAAATTGTCATCTTATTCGCATAAGACAATAGCTACTGGTAATTTCATCTGGGTTCACACCTAAATCAGTTTTTTTTTTCAAAATCAACATGTTAGAACCATAAATTGCTAAAGATTCAGAAATTCCGTTTATCTTATCAAATTTCCCTCTTATCATTTTCTTGATAGGTCTCACCCAACCTATGTCCGGGAGACTATTCCAATTTCTTTGTACTAAGTAGTCTAGAATTTCAATTAAAAAATAATCCTGTTTCAATCACCTGAATTCCAAAGAATTCTTTTTCGTAGCCAAAACCTTAATCGGAGGCATGAGTGGAATTATGGGGAACTACATGATATTGTGTTCGAAAAAGAGAAAGAATAGTGTGACTATGGAATGTTCGAAACAAGATGTAGAGAGAGGAGCACAAATCCACACAATGTGAGGTAGGAAACTACTTATTGAGTCTCTCACAAATTTCCTTTGATGGAAGCTCCTTGTGAAACGCTAGAGAGGCAAAGTGTCTTGTGTGTGAGGGTGGCAACAATACACAAGAGAGAGAGAGAGAGAGAGAGAGAGAGAGGGTGGACAACCTAGATTCCCTAGGTATGTGAGGAGAGAACTTTTAGTGAGCACAAGAAAGAAAAGAGGCAGCTAGGATTTTTTGTCAACACATAGTTTTTTTTTTAAAAGTTTGGAGAGCTAAGGTTACAAGGTGGAGGCCAAGGGCTCTTGCAAGAAGGAGAAAATACAAAACTTAAAATTTGATAAAGTTTCCTACTTATTTGTGGTCATAATTTCCTATTAGGTTACTAGGTGAGATTTATGATGATAAAGTGTGCACCTAGGGTTTCTTGTATTGAAGGTGGTGTGAAGGAGGCATAAAGAAAGGATGAAACCTTCCTTTCTTGGCCTACACATTCACCATTCCTTCCTTCCTTTTTGAGATTGAATGTCAATTGATTGATTGATTGTTCAATTTGACTTTGAATTCTCTTATTAATTTAATTGATTGATTGAGTGTTCAATTTGATTTTGAATTCTCCTACCATTTTCTACTCTTTCCATTTACTTTGTTGTCTAGTCCACCCTTGAATGAATACATTAAAACCCATCAATTACCTTCTAATTGTTCTGATTTGTTTGATTCCTTGATT
This sequence comes from Biancaea sappan, assembly GCA_037074585.1. NCBI lineage: Eukaryota > Viridiplantae > Streptophyta > Magnoliopsida > Fabales > Fabaceae > Biancaea > Biancaea sappan. Next base: position 69,750,717 of record CM073490.1, read on the forward strand.
GATTTTTCTTTCCTTATTTCTCTTGTTTGACTTTTCTCTTTCTAATCCTTCTTACTATCACACGCCTATCTCTCTCTTCGTCATCCATACTTTCCATTTATTTATGTTGTATGATTATGGTATATTTTCTTATCATGATTTTATTTATTTAATTAATCAATCATTTATTCATTAGTTATATTATTTATTGGTATATTTATTATTATTATTATTATTATTATTATTATTATTATTATTGTCATTTCATTTATAACTTTTTTTTTGGCATGTGGGACGCTACATAGTACTAGCTTGTAGACATTTCTCTTGTTAACCATGGGCCCCCACGCCACCATCTCATGTCCAAGGTGTTCCTACATGGCGCCCAAATATCAAAGCTCATGCCATCATGCTATGCAACATAAAATTTTCCACACATTTTCTGGAACCAGGAAATGTTTCCCTCCAAAAACAATGAAACCATAGCAAAAGAAATCATAGAAAGAAATGGTCATCCAACCACAGAGAAATCATGGCAAAAGAACACACAGACACAAGAATTTAAATTTTACAAGTATTCTACACTCACACACTTAGGCTTGGAGAGAAGAGTTCTTCACTTTGCTTCCTTTAGTCTGTTCACTACACACCTAGCTCTAGGAAGTGGAGGGTTTGCTAAAATGTCCTCTTACTCATCTCTTATTCATCCTTGCTAGTAGAGAGAGGTAAGAAGGGTAGTCTATGTTATTTCTCTCTTAAAGCATCTATAGTGGTGAACATAACTTGGGTTCTTATTATGGGTCACACAGTGTTACATCAGTTTAAACAACTCCACACTATTTTAAACAACTTTCAACTATAGTGGTGAACCTTTTAAAAATTCACAAATGGATCCTACAATCAAATCTTCACTACTTTAGCATTTATTACTCTCCACTAACATTTACTGTAAATTGATTATTTTATTATTACTTTTTATATAAGAATCGTTGCAGCCAATGTGGTGAACTATAGTGGGAACCAAAATAAGAACTGGTTCTTAAATTTAAGAACCTCTTAAGATCTACCACTGTATATGCTCTTAGGGTTTTCTTGGCTTGTGCCTTCTTCAAGAAAGTTCTCTCTTTTGAGAAATTAAAAGCTTAGGGTGTGTTCCATTCTCCCTTCTTCTTAATCTATTGCTAGTTTTGAGTAAATTGGTTTAGTGTGGCATTGGAATGTTTCTTGAATACTTGGAATAAAATGGAATTTAGAAGGAATTATAGAAAGAAATGGATGAACTCTTGCAATTTTTGAGTCCTTGAAGTTGTTACTGGATTTATGTTGTTGTAAGAAGCATTCCCATCACCCAAACCAAGTCTTTCTGAAGAAAATGGAAGATGGAACTAAAACCAAGCTTTTCCCCAAAGTTTCAAAATTGTGTACTTTTTTTTTGGCAAAAGCTATGGCCTTGAGTATCTAAGGACCCAAGCTTGGCGCCCACAGAGAGGGGTGCCTTGCTAGGGTGCCCAAGCCTGTACTTAGGGGTATCTTGGTTGATGTGTAGGCACCTACACTAGTGTTATCCCATTTAATTTTTGCGCCAAGACACTTGTTTGGCTCTTGATTTAGGCATGGTAAGAGATCCATAAGTTAATGTTTGAAAATTCTCCTAATTGGTAATCAATTCAGCCTACATGTGAGTAACTAACCCTACTCATTTAATTTCTTAAGAAAGGAGAAAAAGGGAATCAAAAGGCACATCTTAAATAAATTCCTTTGTGAAGGCAAAATGCTTAAGTTATAAAGGCTTGTTTATGGCAACATAAGAATGTTATTAATGTTCGACACTTAAGGGATAAAGCAAGAAAGAAATGCTAGGTTATTAGGGGAATCTTATGTATCATTTCTTTTACTTGATTATGCACTTTAGACATGTATATTGGTTTGGTAATGCACTTCTTGTATGTGATCTCTTGGGAATAATCTAGTAGGCTGGATAACACATGGGCTATGAAGTCTATAGGTAATAGGTTGGTAGAACATCATTCCCACTTATGAGGCCTGGTGGCATGTGATCTATGAGGCCTATGAAACCCCATGCTGTGTTGACCTCGAAAATACCATAAGACATGGTGGAACGTGGTCCATAAAGCCTATAGGGATCGGTAGAGCATTGCTTCCACCCATGAGACCACATGGCTCGTGGTCTATGAAGTCTATGAAAATCTGTTAGTAGATTTCAATGTTGGTTGAGTTGTGACTTGCTAGTCTTTCTTTATTTTATGTTGTTTGGAGCTTATTTTTTAGTATGTTAGTTATTCACTGGGATTCTCATCTCACTCTTTCTTGTGTTGCCATTTTTAGATTTTTAGACCGTCACGAAATCTCAACTTGTCAATGATCAGCACAGGGTGATTTTCTCATCACCTCTATAAGCCTAATACTTAAAACAAACACAACACCTTGAAAAGATAATATGAATAAACTAGCACTAAAATAATAAAGGAAATTTCCAAAATAGCCAATTTTTATAATTATGAAATCTTCTTCAATTCTCAACATTTGTAATTTATGAGAAAGTAAAATAATTCATACATAATTCATTATAGTCATCACAACCGAAAAATCCTAGATGTTCTATCTAACTATAGAGCGACTCAGACCCACTTTAACTACCACAGACCAATCAATATTTCGAGCTAAAGGAGTGCGGACTCAAAGACTCTGTTACTCCTCGTACAGAGAACCACCAAATAAAAGACAAACCTACAAGGGGTACAAAAGAGAGGGTAAGCATAAAATTCAATGAGGGAAAACAAACAACTGTAAATGAAAATACAAACTCAGTACCCTTCACAAGGGTAAGATTATTGGAAGACCCCACCTGCTACTGTCAGTCCACAACACACACTTGGCCCACATGATTTAAGCTTAAAATACAAACGAGACTACCAACACAATACCATCGCTATAGTTTAATATGACCAACACTTTCCACACAAATCCATGAAGTTCATGACACTTACATGAATTACCATCATCAAAGACATAGTGTAAATTATACAAAAAATCCACATTTATATATAATAAGAGTTCATTCCATCATTTGGATGTTTGTGTAGCCCCACACAGGTGTCTAAATTTTGTTACACCAGTCTCCAATTGGATTTTAAAATGCTTCCAACAATGGATCATCTCAAGCAATTGGGGTCACCTATATCCAAATTGATCACAGGTACTAATAAGATTCTGGGACTCTTCCCACAATGCGCCATCTCAAGCAATTGGGTTCACCCATATTTACATTGACTACACGGGTCTCCAATTGGATTCTAAGACTTTTTCCCATAATGTACCATCTCAAGCAATTGGGGTCGCTTATATCTAAATTGATCAATGAGTACTAATAAGATTTTGGGACCCTTCTAGCAATGCACCATTTCAAGTAATTGGGGTCTCCCAGAATTCACATTGACGAGTCTCCAGATAAAAGGTTCAACAATTCACAATTATAATTCGAAGGATAATAATGACAACCAACATGTAACAATATTTCACCATAACATAGATAAGAGAATTATAACCTAATCATATAAGTTCACAATCATCAATCCATCCTATAAGCATGGTTATTCCATCACCATATTAAATCCAAATTAAAACCAACTCTTAATTTGCACAAGAACAATAAAGTATAGGTATAGGGTTAGCCCTTTTTTGTTCATTGCACCACTCATCATATAATACACCATGCCTAGCATGTGTTAGGAATATTCCCACAAACGAAAGGGAAACCATCTAACACATTATGTCCCTAATAATATCGTCATTAAAGGGATTAACCAAGATTAACACTATTAATTTATCCTTTCAAGTTAAATAAGGGTGAAGGTAAACCCTTTACTATATTTGATTTCAAGCGTATATATTAAATTTATTTAATACACATACCACCATCTTTCCATCACAATACCACAGCCAATCACATAAAAATAATGTCATACTACTTAATAACCATTTGACATAGAGATAGATAACTAGTCCAGGTCGATACACTTATGAGCCTGCTCACTCTTATAGGTCTCGTATTTCATGTAAGCACAATTATTTATTATCACATTTATGTGAGGTCCCACATTAAAGACATCCCAACCAAGAAGAATACAAACAAAAATGCAAGAAGGCACGGCAAAATAGGGCCTCAACTATTGGAGGGACACTTCACATGGGAGGTAGCATTCTGGCCTCTGAGCACATGCGCCGCCTGTGTAAGTCCAGATTCAACATCTTACTTAATTTTCTTTTTTAAAATGCATGGTTAAGTAATAGACAAATTTACAATATTCTTTTATTTGCAGGAGAGTAAGATCGGCCGTAAGCCTAGGTTGGTGGACTTGTTTATGTGCACGCAACAAAAGAGGAGCACCAGAGAGTTTGTAGACTAGTTTACTTGAGTATACGTAGACATCAAACTATTTTTATGCATTAAACTAATTTTTTCTATTTTGTTATCAAACACGTGTTGACTTTTGACATTTAATGTATGAATGTTTGACAGGAGAAGTACGTGCGGTTGAGATCATCCCAAGCATATGCAACTTGTGGGGGTGTTCAATCTAGGGGAGGAAAGTGCCAATGACATCATGTTGTGGCTACAAGCAGTTAGAGGGAAGAACAAGAAGGGGAGGCACGTCAGATTAGTTCTTTGAGTAGCTAGTTGATTCATCCGATCTCTATCCTACTTCGAGGAAGAGCTACAGTGCTATATGCAACCAGAGATAGAGCAGCTAAAGACTCAGCATAATCGCCTTAGTAATACTGAGGAAGCACTTAGCACGACGAACCAGCGTTTAGAGTAGTGTACTCAATTGATACATAGTCAAGCAACCATGTTGGATGAGTTTCAATGCATGATGGACTGCTACGCGGAGTCCATGAATAAACACATTGGTCCTATGACTGACCACAATGAGACCTAACCCCCAGATCATCCCTTAGACTAAAGTTTTTATATGAGATTGATTGTACATTTAGGATTGACTATAATATTTTTTTTCTTTATATGAGATCAAACATTCATTGTTGTCCTTAATGTTTATTCATTATTGTTGGAATGTTTGCTGGATTATTGATAGGTTTTCCAAAATTGGGTAATTAATTTTAACTTTAATTAAAAAAAGTAATGGATTAGGGGCGGATTTGTTTTGCCCTTAATTAGGGACGAAAAAGATCCATCTCTAATTAGAGGGAGAAATTAGGGACGGATAAAACTTGTAGCTAATTAGGGATGAAAACAATCCGTCTTTAATTGGGAATTCCGTCCCAAATCCAAGACGGCCAGGATCTGTCTCAGATATTCTGAGACAAAAATTTTCATCTAGGACAAAATTATTCTGTCCCAGAAATCTGAGACGAGTCATTTATTTGTCCTAAAATTTAGGTACGACCACACCAGAGATAGATTAAAATCCGTCTCTGATTCCACTCCTAGCATATAAGGGATGGAATTCCCCCAAATTATAGACAGCAAATTTTGTCTCTGATTTCTATTTTTTTTTGTAGTGCTATAAATATGATGCAATATTACAAATATTTTCGAAGTTCATCTTAAATAATTCATACATTTTTAATAAATTTACCCACTATTATTAAGAATTGGTTATATATATATATATATATATATATATATATATATATATATATATATATATGTATATAAGGAAGAACGTTAGATACTCTACTCATATTCATATATTCCATAAATGATTGACAAGCAATTTCACAGTGCAATATTAACAACTTACATTTCTACATCTCAATCAGTTAACTATAGGTTCTTGAACCACAAGGGCTCTTCAAGCAATTAAACATAACATTGCATTTTGGAAAACATTTTACAAACAAGGTCATCCACTCTCCTTGATGTTGTATAAAGATTACCTAATAGAAAAGTCACAACTCAAGGCTAAACAATCCTCCTAATAGCCTAAGAATCAAACCCAAATAACCTAAGAATCAAACACAACAAAGTCCCTCAGCATATAAATCCTTATGGCTAAGTTCAGACTAGGGGCCTCACATCCTTCTAATCCTTACTTCACATCTAGGCCATAGTGCTTGGGGCGCCAATGGCCTTCCTTCTTTGTCCCCTTGGCACCTTGGGTGCAAAAGGTGAGCTTTTTGCCTCTTTGGGCACCTAAAACTGGTGCTTCACCAACTGAAGCACCCTCTTGGCCATGTGGGGCGCCCTAACCTGTAACTCCACCATGGCTCACAGAAAACACCCCATTTGAAACTAAATCTTCATTTCCTCTCCCATTGCTATCCTTCTTGATTTTAGCCTCAATTTGGGTTGCAAAAGGTGCTCTAAATCAGTTCAAAGCCTCCACAAACTCAAGGGGTGGGTTGACTTCATGAGTCTTTGAAAGTTCTCAAATTTCCCAAATGAACATTCTAACCATTTTTGGTCCATGAAGCCAACTCCCTCCCTTGAGGTGTGTACATAAACATTCTCAATATAGAATCAAGAAGGTGGAGGCAAAGAGATCAAAGTTTTATCACAAACCAATCAAAATTTCACTTTTCTAACACTAGGGCATCCATAGATGAAAATCACAAAAAAAAAAAGGTGAAATGGAAGCTTACCTCTCTCCCTAGATGCTCTGATGAGCTAAGTGGTCACCAGAGAAGAGGGTCCTTGCCAAAAAAAGTGAAGCAAAGGAGGCTATGGTGACTTGGATGAAGGGGAATGGAGGTGGATGAAGCATTTAGACAAATTTTTCTATGTGTGTCATGCAAGTGAGATGGAGAGGGAAGTAAGAGAGTTTGAATCATTGATCAGGTGCCAAAAGACTTCTCTACCCCTTCTAATAAAGAGAAATTACATCCTTGCCCTTGCTGGTCCCACTAACTCACAATGGTTGGATTTCCCTCCAAAATAAATCATTTACTTCCCTAAGATCCCTTTTTAACACATAAGCTTAAAATTGTTCCACAAGTTGTACTTCTTTTCACATTAGTCCCCGCCCTAAGATTTTAAGCATGTTTAAGTAAACAATTAACACCACCAAAAATTTATTAATATTGGGAAAATAATACAACAATATAATTAAGCATGCGCACAAAAATTTGGCAAGTATTACACTCACTCTACATTTCCATTATAATTCCAAAATATGCACTTTGATCCCTCTCAAGGATCTCCACACCCAAACAAGCATCCATAAGCATTTCAAGGCAACAAACCCACACATTAATAGGCCCAACACAGATATTCATACATGCACAATTCATATTCACCAATACTCATCAATTAATAATATTATTATTATTCCAAGACATAGTTCATTCATAAGGACATTTACAATCACGTGCAAAAATGGCACACTAAATGCATACATGAAAATGATGGGTATTACAAAAGCATCATGAGATCTATTAGCACAACTCAAAACCTAAGCTACTATATATAACAAAGAGCCATCAGTGCAACATTGATGAGAACATAAGAAGGGAAACAAATTGATAGTTCCCCACATTATAAAGATAAAGGCGAACTACATAGGACAAAACAACTAAAAGTATATTAAACACAACTTTCTGTAGCAAAGAGAAAATGAAGTAGTTCACAAACATGAAAATTGATCACTCAAATTTCCAAGACAAAAACGCCATAGCACTATATACAGATAAGCAACTAAAATTAACAAGAGGTGAGAAAACTCATTACTCACATCCCTTAAGAGGATCAACAAGGCATGTAATATTCTTTAAGATTGTCATATAAATCAAAGTATTTGTGTTAAATGATTTAGCTTGAGTCGTGTTCAAAAATATTATTCTTAAGGAATATTTCACGACATTAAAATAAATTTTTAAAGTGAAATTTCCCTTAAATTAAGTAGGTATTTTTTGGAATGAAACCCAAGAATCAGAACAGGGGGAGAGAGAGAGAGAGAGAGAGTTGTGTAACAAAAATGTTTTCAAGAAAAGATTTTAAACCCTAGAAAAAAAGGTGGGGGATAAATATCTCAAAGAAAGGATAATTAAATTTGATAATTAAATTTGAAAGTATAATTATAAACTAATCTGATAAAATCATGGTATAATAGTCAGTTACAAATAAGATTAATTTAATTTCTAATTAAAAATTATAACTAGGTTGTTATCAAATCATAACTCTAAGATTCAAATTTAAAATATTTCTTTAAAAATATTTCAAATATATTTTTACAATAATTTTAAATATTCTTTTTCAAATACTCTATTTTTCACAACATTTCCAAAATGGACTGTTTATGGTAAAGAGTTGCTATTCTATCATTCACAAAGACAAAACGAAACATTTGACGGAGGCAGTAGCTACTGACAATGCTCTTGCTTATTGGAACAACGTGTGGAAAGGGTAAATTCCCAACAATTTCAAGATGTTTTTTTTGGTGAGCTCGCAGGGGGATCCTCCCAACTATTGAAGCCCTCAAATCCAAATGTATGGAAGTATTTGGTAGCTTTTTTTTTCTGTGGATCTGCACCTAAAACAACTCTCCACTATCTCTTGTCCTTGCTTCTTTTCAGTATGGATCTCGGGTAATATCCAAAACTTTAATAGTTCCTATTGCTTGAATTTTTTGAAGTGGTTTGTGCTGGAAAATAAGGGCTAGTCAGATGAGAAGTTGAGCTTGATTATGATCTCCTGGTATTCTATTTGAGAAGGCATCTAAGTATCTGGATGAGGATGAAATCAATAATATGAAGATTGATAAGGCTTAGATAACCAATCATCAATACACACACGCTACAGCACATCTGTTATTAGGGAAAATAGTGATAGTTTTAGATCCTGGTCTTATTCTCCTGAATGTATCATGAACATTGTAAATTTTGAGGCCCTTGGTTGTTGATTTAATGAATGCATGCTTTCATAAAAAAGAAATAAATCACTAACAATTAGAGTTATCAATTTTCTAGTGGTGTGAGTTAACTTAACTAAAGCATATCTTTTTAACAGGAAAAAATGGGTCTTATATTTTAAAAAATTTACAAAGGAGGAGAGTGTAATTTACCGTGAAACTAATGTAGCTAAATTGGACTAACTCTAATTCACAATTCTACTTATTGTCCAAAAAAAAATCACATTTTCACTTATATTAAGAACGGTTCAAAAAATTGGACCGACTATTGAACCGGTCAAAATACTAATTTAAAGATCAATGATTGAATCGTAGTCAAATTAGTGGTACTTAAAATATATTAAAATATATAATTAATATATATATTATAAACATTAAAATATTAAAATATTTCAAACATGTCACATATATATATTAGTCTTATATTTTTTTTAATAATTTAAAATTTTTAAAATTTTTTTAAAATACATAATAATATTTAATAAAATTTTAAAAAATTTAAATAAAAACAAAATAAATCAGTTAATTTTAACGATAAAATTAATTTTTTATTAGTTTAAATATTCAATATTTTATTAGTCCAAATCATACTACACGCCTAACTGATTCACTTATTTTGTTTTATTTTTTTGAAGCGGCTGTCCTAATTCCGTTATCTACACTTATTAAGCCATCTTTTAAATTTTTTTTGACCGGTACTTTTGGAATCTCATAAAACCAGGTTGTGGGGCCGGGGCATGGTGAATGGGTCCCACCGGTAGAAAATGGTGCAAAAACCAAAAAGAATGAGAGAGCCGTTGAAGCTGCGTACAAAGTTTTCAGTTTCCACACATACCAGTATACCACACTACCCAAGCATAGTTGTTCACTACTCACAGTACCCATTTCCTTTCTGTCGCCGAAATGGTTGGACTACCAGACCTCTCCGACACCGACGAGTCGGCCATCGACGAAATCATTTCCCAAGCACAAGACGCTTGCATTTTGGAGCAAGTTTCCGCCATCAATTGCTCTGCCTTCACCGACTCTCCCCTCCCCACCGACCTTGAATCTCGATTCCGCAAACTCAAATCCTTTCCACTTACTAAAAGCGATCGGAACCCTAAGTCCTTGGACTATGCAGTGAAGGGAAAATCAGAATCCGTTTGTTTATCTAATGGGAAAACTCCCAAATGTTCACCTCCCAAGGAGAATAAAATGGGTTTGGCCGGCAAGTTACGATCTGGGTCGTCGGATATTTCCGAGGACGAAAAAGTAGAATTCTCGCTGCTGAAAGAGAATTCGTATAGGAAAAAGGAGGCGAAAGCAAAATCTAAGCACGGGTCGGTTTCGTCGCCTTCTGGTTCTTCCGATTCTGCAGAAGAAAGCTCGATGTCTTCAATGTTCAAGCAAGAAGCCGGTGAAAGAAAGGGTTCAAAACAAAAAACGAAATCTGGGTCACTCTCTTCTCCAAGGAGCTCTCCAAATTCACTGAGATATCATTCACCGTCTCCACCTCGAAAAGCAAGTTGTTTCTGGTGTTCTCCGAAGAAGGATCCGAAGAAGAAAAGCAATGAGAATAGGGCGTTGGCAAATGTTCTTGGCTGGGATAACAATGATGAGTTTTTGTCAGATATAGGAAGTTTCTCGAGTAAGCACCAACAGAAAATGCTAAAGAAGGCTATTAAAGAAGAACTGAAGATTAGCCGCGAGGCTGAGCAAATTGTCCAATGGGCAAAGCAGGCATCTCTGAGAATGAATGCTTCGGACATCGACGATGATCTAAGTGACAAGTAGGGTATAGAACTTGTGTCCTTGTACTTTCTTCATATCATTTTACTCTTCATAGAAAAATATAATTATTTTAAGGTGTTGCTTTTTGTTTGGGATAGAAAGGGGATACTATCTAACTGTCTTGTTCTTCTTCTATATATATTTATTTATACACATACTAGCTTTTACAATTATACGGAAGAGATGATGCTTGTCTTGTTTATCTTCTTTTATAGTCGAGAGTTTTGGTAATTCTATTGAGTTGGTAATTATTGCGTTTTCTATATGGTTGAGCAGTATCTATTGTAGCATCAAGATGTCTAACAGTATAATGCAGTTTTGCTATAAGGCTATAAGTGTACGGAGGTTTATATTCAAGTCAAACACAATCTGTTTCTACCACTTTGTTATCTTCTTATTTTGTTTTGCTCATTTTTGTGTTTGTTTCGATGTTAATCTTACATAAATTGAATGAAGGAAAATGATGAGGGCAGGTATAAGTCATCAAGTTTTGGATCTGTTTTGCTGTTGAGAATATATTCAATTTGTGAGTATCAAACAATTCTCCATTGCTAACAAGTTACTTCGTATTTGTGCTTGTCTTAGCATATGTAATTATCATAGAACCATTACGTAAACTGACATTCAATTTATCAGGACTCTCTCTCTCTCCCCCACTTTTTTGTTTTCCCCTTTAAAATGGACATAAATATTTGTTTTCCTAGGAAAACCCACTTTTGTTTTCCTGGACTCTTGGAACTTAAATAATTATCATTGTTTTAAATGTCTGAATCATCCATGAGTTCCTATACTTGCTACATTACCTTGGAAAAATTTACACAGCATCAATATATCAGCTATATGTCGTCCATCTGATTCATTTCATGTTGAAAATAGGGCTCATGGCCTTGTAAACTTGTAAGATAGGAAGTGTTGTTAGTAAATTTCCATAAGGTGGACTCACAAATTAATTTTATTCTACATGATAGGACTATCAAATAATTTGTATATAGCCTAAAGTGATGATCTTAATAAAGTTATAATTTTTGGACTGTCTATGGTTTATTTTAATTTAGGTGGCTTGGGCAAATAATGCGTAGAAACTCAATCAAGCCATTATCATTATTGATGGGTGAAAAGTAATGGGCTTGACCTTAAGCTGATGGGTTGGAGTTCCCCAAAGAGGTAGAGTAAGTTACTGTCACTTAGGCGCATTTCCATTAGTTTGAATGTATAGAGCGAGAGATAATTTTCTACAACCCCTTAAAGGAACACCCTAGAATTTTCGTCTTCGGCTTTTGGATCATCAAATTGCAATCGATCAACAACAACAACAACAACAATAACAACAACAAAACCTTATCCTAATAGGTGGGATCGGCTACATGAATCGCACGACGTCACTGAATTCTATCAATGACCAACTCTTTAGATATCGTATTTACCAGAAGATCCCATTCAATAACTTCTATAAGCATTCTTCTTGGTCTTCCTTGACCTTTTTTAACAAGGTTCCAAATCATTTGCTCAACTTTCCTTACTGGCGCTTCCAACGATCTTCTTTAAACATGCCCAAATCACCTTAAACGGTTTTCAACCATTTTTTCCTCAATAGGTGCAACTCCAACTCTACCTCGTATACGATCATTACGGATCATATTTCTTTTTGTATGACCACACATCCAATGCAACATCCTCATCTTTGCTACTCCAATTTTATGTTCTTGTTGTCCTTTCATCACCAACATTTACTCCCATATAAAATCGTTGGTCTTATAGCAGTACGATAAAACTTTCCTTTGAGCTTATCAGGTACTTTTCGATCACAAACAACTTCTGATGCCATTTTCCACTTCAACCACCCAACTTGAATCATATGTGCCATATCTCTAATAATTTCGCTGTTATATTGTATGACTGATCCCAGATACCTAAACTTTGACACTTGTGATACAACCTGATCTCCAATTTTAACCTCCAACTCGTTTCTAGCTTGACGCTTATTAAACTTACAATGTATATATTTTGTCTTACTCCTGCTCAAACGAAAACCCTTCGATTCCAAAGTAACTCTCAATAACTCAAGTTTAAAATTAATCTCTGATCCCAAATACATAAACTTTGACACTTGTAATACAACCTGATTTTTAATTTTAACCTCCAACTCGTTTTTAGCTTGACGCTTGTTAAACTTATAATGTATATATTTTGTCTTACTCCTATTCAAACGAAAACCCTTCGATTTCAAAGTAACTCTCCATAACTCAAGTTTAAAATTAATCTCTTCCCTTGACTTTGCTATGAGAACAACATCATCGAAAAAATGCATGCATTTAGGGATTTCTTCTTGGATGTGTTTCATCAGAACATCTAAAACCAAGTCAAACAAATAAGGGCTCAAAGACGATCCCTGATGTAGGCCAATCTTAGGGAAATCTCTAGTCTCCCCTCCAGACGTTCTCACACTAGTTGTAGCCTCCTCATACATATCTTTTATAGCTCTAATATACGCAACATGTACACCTTTCTGTTATAAGGCTTTCCACAACACCTCTCTTGGTACTCGATCATAAGCTTTTTCTGAATCAATAAATGTTATATGTAAGTCTTTTTGTTTACTTCGATATCTTTCTATCAACTCTCTTAGAAGATAAATAGTTTCCATAGTAGACCGCTCTAGTATAAATCCAAATTGATTTTAAAAAATATTTGTCTCCATTCTTAACCTACGTTCAATCATTATTTCCCATAATTTTAGAGTGTGACTCATAAGTTTAATCTCTCAGTAGTTTGCACAGTTCTAGATGTCTCCTTTGTTTTTGTATATAGGCACTAAAGTGCTTCTTCTCTATTTCTCAGGCATTTTCTTGGACCTTAAAATTTCATTAAAGAGCTTAGTTAGCCAGATAGTACTATCTTCCCCTAAACACTTCCAAACTTCAATAGGAATACTATCAGGACCAATGGCAATCGATCAAGGTATGTAAATTCATATTCTTAAGTGATTTCTACTTTACAATCTATGTATAGATCTTGGGCAAATTTCAACTCTAGGGTTTAACTTTATATAACTAATGATTTATGAATTTTTGTTTGAAATTCTTGTAGTTTGGATAGTATTTTTCCATCAGGTGTTCCTCTGGTCCTTGCACATGTGGCTAATATTTTTTCTTCCAAGGTAGGGAGAGTGTAAAACTATGGTGGATGAATAGGACTTATAGCCAAGAAAGCCTATTTGTATATTTTTCGAGATCGAGACTTCCTTTGTAAAAAGGTTGCTTGTTTTGTCTCTGATTTGTAGTCCACAAGAAAACATTGTTTGTTGGTTGATTGAATAAGCAGAAAAGGTCGTTCCAACTGGACAAGGGTTGGGTTCATGGCTACCTAGTCAACTAATGACAACATCTTTTTGTGTTTTTTTATAATGTCTGGATAATTTTATATTGCATGATCTTCTTGTTTTCCTCTGTTCAGAAACGAAAATCATCTAGATAACTTTTTTACTTTTTGGATGTACAATAGGGGGTATCCTCAAGCTAGTTAGTGGAAGAAGATCCTCTCCAGTTCTTGGCAGAGACCAGAGGGTCTTGTTCCCATCTCTAGTATTGGTTTTGAAAATCAATGGCTAAGATTGAACGATTTTATTTTATTTTTTTATTTTTTAGTAATTTGAATCTTTCAAGATTTTTTTTGGGGGCTTGGTTGTTGATTTTCCAAATCGACAATTAAGATGAGAATAGGATCCTTTTGATCCCACCAAGAACAGGAGACGTTCCAATATCGCGGGTTAGTCCTACAATTATCTGGTGTCCGATCACCAAATCACATGTGTCGACTAATCTGGATTCGAGCTGGGTAGGACTACAATGGACGACAAAACTCTTTTTAGCAAGTTTTAACATAGTTTCAATTTTGGGATTCGAACTCGAGATTTCTGGTTAAACAAGGACAACTTCTTACTAGTTGACATATGTGCTTGATGGTTACTTATCCAATCTTTAAAGTTATCTTTTAGATAATTTTGATCTGAGCATAATAACTCATTAACACAAAATGTAATAGATTTCTAACAAAAATGAAGTAATTAGTCATCTCAAAATGAAATGAAGCAAATAATGAAAGGGAAAATAAACTACTGCGACAAGTATGTCAATTTAGCCCATGGTTCTTGGGCCAGTCTGAGACCACTCGTAAATGGACAATCTTGGGTTAAGAAAAATATATTTGTTTATAAACGGGCATAAACAAAGTTTTATTTTTATTTTTTATTTTTTAACAAAATTATATATTATTTAGTACAAATAATCTCACTTTATCATTTTTCTATATTTAATAAATATAATAAGTTTAGATATGCAAATTTTTGTAATTTTTAAAAATAAATATAAAAATTTTTAAATTTAAACATAATTTTGAAAGAAAATAGGAAAAATTAAAGTTATTGGTTATTTAAAAATATTAAAGATGTAATGTTTTACATATATAAATTGTATTTTAATAAAAAATTATTGAATTTTTTTACTAAAAAATTTTAAAATTATATTATTTTGTTATAAAAAAAATAAAAGAGAGGCCTTTGTTAATTTTGAAAGAAAATATGAAAAATCAAAGTTATTGGTTGTTTAAAAATATTAAAGAAATAATGTTTTACATGTATAAATTGTATTTTAATAAAAAATTATTGAATTTTTATCAAAAATTTTAAAATTATATTATTTTAATATAAAAAATTAAAAGAGAGTCCCGTAGGCCTAAATGGGCCATCCTGTTTAGCGCTTGGCCCATGATGAGCCGACTTGTTTAATAGTGCTTGCAATAAGCCATAGACACTCTGAATGGGATACCAAAAGCTACGTTAAATTCCCAATTATAGTAGATGCATCCTTTTGCAGTAACCCAAATGGAAAATCTCCTTACTAATTTTCCTGGTTCAAATGGTTCGCCATTTTTTTTATAGCAAGGATCTAAGTTTAAGTAATGTGAATAAAAAAATTAATACTAGGAAGATTTTATATCTACGTGGTTCAACCCACTTTGAACTAGTTGTACTAGTCAAGAGTACAGTGAATTTTTAGATACTAGTGTTTGTAACAAAAAAAACGTAGGAAAATTTCATTATTTTTCAGTATTTTAAAAATTGAACTGGTCATTGAACGGGTAAAAGCACCGATTGAACTGTGGTCGAACTGGTACTAATTAAATATATATATATATATATATATATATATATATATTATATTAATAAATAAAATTATTCTTCTTTTTTTTTGGGAAAAAAATACTAATATATATATTTATATTATATTAAAAAGTAAAACAATAATTTTAATATTAAAATATCAATTTTTTATACAAATTATAAATATTAAATAATTTTTTCAACATTCCACTTTCTAATACATATATCCCACTTTTCCCATACAACTATTAAAGGCAACTTTAATATATGTCTCTCTCTCTCTCTCTCTCATTCACACACACACACACTCTCTCTCTCTCTCTATATATATATATATAAATCAATTGTGCAGCTTTTTTTCTTTCAACTTTAATCTTTCCCAATACATATATGCCACTTCTCATCAGTTTCTCTTTCATTTTAGCCATGTTTCTCTCTCTCTCTCTCTCTCTCTCTCAAATTTCTTTCTTCTTCTTCTCAGCTTCTCTGTGCTTTCTAGAAAATGCAGTCCCCTTCACTGTATTGGAAATAATCAGATTAGACAAAGTTGGTCTCCTTTCAGAGGTGTTTATTGTAGATTTTCACCAATTCCTCCATCTCATATTCTTTCTTCTTTCTTTCTTTCTTTCTTTCTTTCTTTCTTTCTTCTTCTCCTTTTTCTATAAAAACAAAAAACACAGACATTCAAGAAGCTTCGATCTTTTTTTTTTTCTCAAATTGAACCGATAACCCGACCAGTTCAACCAGTTTTCCCAGTTCGAAATCGATTTAATTGGTTTGAGCCAAAACTGATTTTTAAGCTAGACTAGACTGGACCCTAAGCCTATTCCTGGTCCGATCGGTCGAACCTACCAATCAAGCCCAATTTTTTGTTCCTTAGTTTTTTAGTACTATTGTCATAATAAATAATTTACTATTATTTTTATTTATGTTTTATTACATAGTTTATTAATACAATTTAATTTTAAATTATAGTAAAATTAAATTTTAAATTTTAAACAAAATTCACTTGTTTTATTATCATAAAAATATGGAATTTATTTGTCACATCTCGAAATCTGGGTACGTGACAAGCACGGTACTAGAGATATGTCCTCCCTAGCTTATTATGCTATGTTTACTAGCATTGCTAATCTTTCACTGACAAACAACAAACGTCAAGATCTAGGTGACCTATGCAACTACAGAACATGCTAAACTTACAATAAGCATAAGCTAATGACTTACCATGGACGATGGGCATCGCTGGACTCTCGTAGCTCTTCACATGATTTCTCCTTTACTAGGTTACAATGAAAACATTAACTATTGAGTGAGTATAAAACTCAATAAGTATATAACCTTAATATCAAATAAATCATGGATGACCGCTGTGTTTAACACTGCAGGTGACAAGCTCTTGTGGAGTGCTACTTAGCACCTCTTGCTCTATATAGTCATATCTCGCAGGCACAAGCACACTAGCTTGGTTCTCTTAGCTAAGCCTTTCCATTACTCCACACTTATCACACTATAGGACCATCTACTTTGCCTGTGGGTCCTATCCTGGTATTCAGGATGTATAACTAATCATGCAACTGCCCATAGTGTTTATGGACGACTAGTTGTTAGCCCTAAGATATTATGCTATGAGTTTTGATGATCACAAATGTATGAGAATTGTAGCAATGATAATAACAAATATATAAGGATTAATTATTATATATGCTACAAGTATTTAAGCATGATCATATTATTTGGAATGAAATAATTTATACTTGAATGATGCTTTTTATTATGAATTGACCTAACCCTTTGGTTTTCAAGTAAGATATTCTTCTTTTATAAAGGTAGGTTCAAAACAAGAAGAGTGAACATTGGATTGAAGAAAAGGAAAAATAATATCATGCTTCACTCAAAGAAACAACATGCAAAAATAATGCTCCAAGAAATAAAGAATTAGAAGATTTGAAATTTTAGAAGCTTGGATGCATCAAGATAGCATTATTTATTCTATTGGCTCAAATGTGAAATTCAGTGATTTAAATTTGCATCTATTGGCTCAAATGCATTTTGATTAGATATCATATGTTTCGAATTAAAAAGATAATAAGATATAAACTTTTACAAAATTTGGTTTTTGATCTTTGGTCACTATTTCTATCATATCTTCTAAAAGGAAAATTGGTTTTTAAAGAATCTTATCTCATTTGAAAATAGACTTAAAAATATTTCTAATGATATGTTATTTATTCAAAACGGAGTCTAAATAAGAAAGATATGACCATTTAAAATAAAATCTAAAAAACTGAAAGTTAACCAGCTACACTTGAAAATTAATTTATTCTGACCTTTGGTCACTATTTTGATCGTATCTCTTAATTGGGAAATAATTTTTGAGTGGAACTTATTTCATTTGAAACTAGACTCTAAAAGCTTTCCAACGATATATTATTTGATTAAAACAGAGTTTAAATGAAATAGTTACGATTTTTTAAAATGGGCTTAAATGCTCCAAGTCAACTGGATGTTTTATAGAAAGCTAGAGGTCAACCGCTAGACCCTAACCACTTGATTGATTGCCTAGCAAATTATGTATAATGGTCATATTTTAAATCTAACGGTCATATTTGAGCAACCAGTTAACTGGAAGCTTTAGGTGGTCAACCGGTGGCCTTCTAGAATGCTTTTTTAAATGGGTAACGACTTTTTAACGACTATATTTTGAAAGTCCTATATATATGACCCTAGATACACAATTTTGTGCTAGAACCAAGTACTACAATATGATATTAATTTGTTCTATCATCTTTGGGAAAAAGCCAAATATTCTTAAGCCAAAACTTGCATATTCTCAATTATTTGAGTTATTAAGAGCTTCATTTGTATTATCTATTCTTTTGAGAGTTTGATCGTGTTGATTTTGATCAACATATTGTTTTTGAGTTGTATTGGGTAGAGAAAAGCTCGGATTCATACTTTCTCTATTGTGGTTTCGCAAGTACTGGGATCAAACTTGTGCGGTTGACAAGTACCAACCAGTTACAAACTTATAGTGGTTCCTAAGTACCCGAATCGAACTTATGGTGGTTTCAACAAGTACCAATTGGTTACAAAATTGTTGTGGTTTGCAAGCACCAACTGTTTACAAGCTTGTTAAAAAATACTCAAGTGCTTTTCTTGAGGACTGGATGTAGGTTTAGAATTAACTGAACTAGTATAAATCTCTGAGTTTACTTTCTCTATCCCTATACTCTTTACATTTCATGTTATTTATCTTGATACCATTTTATTTTTCTGGTTTATATTTACTTGGCATATTTCCAGAAAAATATTTTAACTTCCAAAGAAGCGTTTAGTGAATTTTTTATAAAACCTAATTCACCTCCTCTTGGGATCCAACCGATATTAGCATTGGTAACTCATGCAATAATCTTATTTGGCTTATCTATATAACTCATGTATGAATGTGCATTTACTACATAAACTCTTTGCACAGTTATACACTTTGCTTGCCTTATTCTTAAATTTATCTTGATCTCTTTGAACCCTTATCTAAAGGTGCCTTTGGTTCAATAAACCTCCTTGAGCATCTGGGTCTTTATGGTCATCCAGCCTCTCGGCTCTCTTGACCCTCGAACCTCTCAAGCCTTTAGGTCTCTATGGTTATCTAGCTTTTTAACTCCCTTGACCATTGAACCTCTTTAGGCCGTCTAGGTCTTTATGATCATCTAGCCTCTCGGCTCTTTGGACCATCGAACCTCTTCAAGCCAAGACCCTCAGCCATAGTTGGAATTATTTGCTCATAGGCCCTCAGCCATAGCTGGAATTATCTGCCCGTAGGCACTCAACTGTAGTTGAAATAATTTGCCCAAAGGCCTTAAAGCCAAAGCCACAATAATCTAGCTCGATGGCCCTCAGCTAAAGTTGGAATAATCTTTCAGTTGTTGTAATTCATTGATCCACTAAATCATTTAACTACTTAGGTCGCTATGAATCAAGGTTCACTAAACCCATTCTAATTATCCATACATGCCAAAATAACATAAATTACATTACCCATCTCATGCCAATCACAATTCCTTATCCATGCCAAATTGTAAACATATCGTCAACACTTAATTCTTTTTATCTCTAGGCCTCTATGATCACTTAGCCAAGAAGGCTTAAGTTCACCAAGCCTCCATATCTAGATCTTCGTAACTCACCGAGCCCAATGCCTCTATGTGTTAACGGACCTCAAGTGCCTAGGGCTTACCGAACCCCTAAAGGTCTCTATGAGCCATAGGATATCCTCTAGTGGCTAAGATACACCAAACCCCAAAGGTCTCAATGTTCTCCACTAACCTTTCATATCTCTTCACCCAATGAGCCCAAAGCCTCTATGTGGATGTCGGATGTCTTTGAAATCTAGGCCTCTATGGTCTCTTGGCACCTGTCACGACCCATTCCTGGGTACATGATTGGTGTGGCGCATGGAGGTTTCCTATGACCGTAAGCCTAACTCTGAGACCTTACTCCGAACACAAGTAGAACATGAAGTAAAAAGATAATACGAATTTTACATTCAATATCACATAATCCAAAGGTTCACTGTATAACAGATTCATTGTAATTTTGTTTCAAAAGAAAAAAGGGCTACAACATGGCCATCTCCATGTGTTTCTAACTATTCCAATCCGTCATACATAAAGCAAGGAATATTCAGAAACACATATAAAAGAATAAGTTATAAGTCATATACAAAAAAAATATCAAAACTCCCTTCCTAATTTTCCTATTAAACTACAGAGTATCTAGATAAATGCTAATTAAGAAGTTCTTAGAATAACCAACCTAGAAGAACAAGATGAGTTGGAGTGCTGAACATCCGCAGCTCCTTGTATGGATGTTCTTCCATGCAAGCAGGCTTTGAAACATGGAAACAAACATAATAGGATACAAAAATCCTAGTGAGCAACAACCATCAAAAGAAATCAATAAAAGTAATGGAGTGCGAAGCATCCATGTCTCCAAGCCCAAAGGCTTAATAAAACTCCATGCTCAAAAGCACATTTATCTCCAGCCCGTAGGCTCACACAACTCAGCCTTAAAGGCATGAATGGCTCCATCCCAAAGGCTTACACAAATCTAAGCCCCAAGGCATGAATATCTCCAACTTGAAGGTTCACACATCTCCAACCTCTAGGGCATAAACAATTCCATACCAAGAATTTTGTACAAACCAATATCTATGAGAAAATAATAAGGAATTCAATTAAATTCAACCAATGCAAGAATTACTCATCAGTTAAATGGCCATCTGTGTTAGTACTCAGGTAAATTGGCCATCTATGATAGTACTTAGGCAAATTATTCTAAACTTACCGTGACTTCCCCTACCATTTCCATGTTCAAGATCAAAGAGAAAATTGAATTTCCACCAAAGAGAAGAGTTAGTTACTCACCTGAGATACAACTAATAATTACCCGATAGCGTAACTCCAACCAACCGTCAAAAGACCCTAAAAGCACCTATAGATCCAAACAAACTACACACTCAGCATGAAACACAATGGGAATTCTCTAGCCCTGGGCACCTAGCTACCTAAAGGCACCAAGCCCAAGGTGCTCACTTGGGCGCCTAGCTACCTGAGGACATCAAGCCACTCTCCAGCTCGTGGAGCCTTGGGCACTAAGGGGGATTTACAACTAACTTCTATGTCCATATAGTGCTTGGGGACCTAAACTCATATGAAAAGGAAGAGGATGGTTTTAGGTTTTGGGACATATTTGGCACTAGCATTGGCGCCCAAACCTAGGCACTTCGAGCAATTTCAAAAAAAATCCCCCTTTCAAGGTTTTTAGTCTCTCTTTTGCAAGACTTTAGCCATGGGTATCATTCCAACCTTTATGGGTGATTTAGTTCTCATAAATGTCATTAAAACCATTTCCCATAAATTCAAGAATCAAAATTACAATTCCAAGATGAAAAGGGAAATTTCTTCATACACCATTTTAATTCAAGAGCCCTAATTCACCCATCCTCAAGCTCATGCCAAGTTTTGCAAATTAAGGACCACACTTATGCAGGAAATCAGCCATCCACCCCCAAACAGCCCTCAAATCATAAATCCCCCACTTAGAGTTTAGGAAGGATGAAACCAAGAAGATGGAGTAAGAGCTTTACTTACCTCTTCATTCCAAAGCAACTAGCATCCATAGATCTCCAAAAGAGAGGCACTAGAGATAAGAAGGAAGAAGTTTAGTGCTAAAAATGTGGGTGTGTCGTGTGAAGGAGAAGGGAGAACTTAGAAAAATTTGAGTGTTGTTATGTGTATATAATTGTGGAAGTGAAAGAGAAAAGGCAACACATATATTGAAAATAAAACGTTGATCTAATTACCACTATGTCATCCCTTACTAAACTCCCACCTGACTTTGTTTATGTAAGACTTCTTATCACCTAAAGCATGTATATGCAATAAATTATTAATACCTTGAATAAAAATTTTAATTATAGCCAAGCCCAAAGATCCAAGCTCTCTTCCATCTTGGTCCCAAAATGCAAATATAGCAGTCACCCTTTCCTTGGGTGATCACATGGTCCATATCAATTTCAAAGTACCTAAAATGAGGGCAATAATTAAAAATAAACATATAGTACACAGAATTTTCCAATATCACACATGCATAATTAATATGCCAAAGCAAACATAATGCATAGAAGGCAAACCTCTAAGGTACACACTAATATAAACTCCAGGAGTATTATAGCACCCTAGGCCTTTGTGACCACCGAGCCTCTCAAGCTTACTACCATGATCACATGATAGATTCCCATTCAATAGCAACTCAGTCAACACAATGCCCGTGTTGCTAAATGACATGCTATTCCCCTATATCTCACCTCTTTTCCTTTCTTTCTAGACAACATAATGGCCATGTTGTTATACTTGTGTTTTCTCTTACTTTACTGGTTAATTCTCCTAGGTGACACTTGTTTAGTGTCTTATACCTCTTGGCATGCAAAACTATCAATCATGATTTAAACTCGTGCCTTTCTTGTCACTATATATTCAACCCTTCTCCTATGGGTTTTCAATGTATATTTATGCAATTCTAATCATGACATATACACATGCACATGTTAGTTTGCTACTCTTTTGGATTAAGAAGAAATTTACTCCCTCTTCCACAAGGTCTTATATGCTCTCATGTATCATGCAATTAGTGTACTATATACAATAATTCAAATCTCAACTTAAGTAGGGCTAGCTACTTACCTCAACTCCGAGCTAATTCCACTATTTCTCGAGAGCATGCTTGAGAAAAAGATGATCCAAGATGCTTTAGGGCAATCCCTAATCATAAAAATAGGGCAAAAAGATGTTAAATTTTGAGGGAAAGAAGTACATTGGCTGCTACAGCAAGAATCCAACCACTGCAGCACTAAAACTCAGAGGCAGTTTTGTTTTTTTGTTTTGCCTTACACCACTATAGCTATGGATTCCACTGCTACAATTGTGGTAGATAGCAGCAACACTTAAAATGGCCATTGTAGAGGCAATTTGCATCGTTATAGTAGTGGCCAACAGATCTGCAGCGAATATACTACGAAAAGCCACTTCCAAGCTTGCCAAGACTTCCCTTATTTGTTCCCAAACTAAACAATCACCCAAAAATATTTCATGGGTCATCAAAAGCATGATTTTAGTGCCAAAAAACATATAAAATAATCAACACACAATTTAGGTCCATGATTTCACCTATTTTCCTCATTTTTTATATGCTTTTTCTTATCCAAAACATGTTCAAATCTATTCCAACTCTCAAATTTGCTTCTTAAAGATCTCACCTAAGACATAGGAATCTTATAATTGAAGATTTGAAAGCATAAATCACTCTTAAAATTAAAGATTTTAGTACATTTTTGCTTAGGGTTTGCTAGCTTCGAAAATGAGGAAAAAGAAGGAGAAATTTTAGCTCACCTTGAATTCTAGAGCTTCCTAAGGTAGATGGAGGTCACTGGTGGTCGGAATCTCACTAGAGACGATGGTGGAATGCCTTTGAAACTCCTCCTAGCCGTGGGGAAGAGAGGAGGTGCGTGTGGTTCTTGAGAGAGACAAAGGGAAGGGTGTTAAGGCATTGGGGCAGCATGAATGGGAGAAAGATCAGGTGTGGGGAAGGTTTTATGACTTTCTTTGGCCATTTTGCACTCTAACCACAAGCAAAAGCTTTTCTAGTTCAAGGGCAACAATGGAAATTCACGAAAATGTTTATCTGTGCTCCCCAAACTCGACACACTTAATCACCTCATTTTCGCATGGTTCATCACCCCAAAACCTCAATTTTTGTATTGTAACACTTTTAAACTTAGTTTCATAAATTCATTCATTCCAGTCTCTTGAGTACCCATAGCAACAATGGCTCCACATCCACCATTCTCATGGCACCAAACACGCAACCTAACCTCACAAAACCCAATTCTCATTAAGGAATCCTTACTTATCCCTTTTACATGGGATTGCTCAATACTTCACTACCTTTCCCTTTCGTCCCTTACCTAGATCCACACATAGATTCTTTTTGCCACTTGATAGATAACAACTACATGTGGCATTTCATTCCTTTACCCGGCACGAACTTGCTTAGTCGACCACAAGTTTTAAACATGCTTAATTTTTGGATCCTTGAATTTTCCATTGAGTACTCTTTCAAATGCAAAAAATTTTCACATGCTCAAAAATATCTTCTCTTACCTACTAAATAATACCTGAGGTATTATAATATTTTTGATTTATTTTATGCTTTTAATACCCACATTCTTGAATCTTGACAAGTACACTAATGATGAAAGGGAAAAAATGTAGATGGCCACAAAATTGAATTAGATATATATGTATAGTAACTAAATAATCATAGAATTTATTTTTAATCAATTTTAGAAACAACGTTAATAGGGTTCAGATTCATACCATCGAGTGTAGCAAATCAGTGAAGTTAGAGAAAATGTATAAAAGTCATGAATCATCAAATATATGTAACATCATGCCTATTTTTTTTAATGTTAAAAATTAGGTGATTTTCATTTATGCCTCTTAACTTGTTTTGGTCAAATATGTCCTACATGTTTCAATTTTTGTCAAATATGCTTTTTTTAATCACTGTCAAATTAGTTAATGAAAAATGCTAATTGGGCTACCATGGGCAAAAATCATCTGCTACATCACTTTTTACGTGCACCTATAACCTAAAATTACAAAATCCCCCTAATAATAATTAAAAAAAATCTCTTTCTATTCTGCTCTCTCTTTCTCTTGCATCTCAACCATCTCCCTCCCACTCTTTGTGAGTTATCTCTCTCTTCTCTCGTCTCTATCTCCCTCCCTCTCTTGTTTCTCTGCCTCTCTCTCATCCTTGCTCTCTCTTTCTCTCTCTTTCAAGTTGCTTCGTTTTCGTCTAAAAAAATAAAGCATGCTTTTCTTCCTCTCTACCATTGTGGAAAACAAAAATAAAAGAATTCCAAAAAAAAAATTATGTTTGCTCTGTCCTTAATGTTACTAATGATTTGATTTATACAATGCTTTCTTTGATATATCTCATTAGTAGTGACATTTTTATTTTGTGGCATGCAATGCAATAATGGATTCTATGGGGTGTAAGAAGTGTCGATTATGGAGAAAACTTCAAGTTCATGGTCTCGAGACTACATTAAAAATCTCTTTACCATTGATGGTTAAGGAAATAGGGATCCAATAGTAAGTTCTTTTTCTATAATCATATTTTTTTCTCTTGTCTTTTGCTGTAATACATTTCACTAGAAATCAAATTAAATCCATCAAAAGTGTATATATGTTCCATCCATTCGCTGTCCTTCCACTTTCCTTAAAGCGTTATTTTGCCTCAAGAATACTGTAGTAAAGAAGTTTCCATCTAGCTAATTCTTGAAGGATATAACTGAGATAAAGCTTTTCATATATTTGTTCTGATTAAAAAAAAATATAACATGGAGAAATTTTCTTATGATTCAGTGCCTCAACATTGGCTCTTTAAAAAGGTTTATCTACATCCCATAAATATACCCGTAAGTATTTTCCATACTTTAATGTGTTTTATTAAAAATCTATTTTAGCTATATACATGATGGCCTGAAATTGTATATGATCAATATGCTTCTAATTTGGCTTTCTATATGTAATATTGTTATGCTCGAATAAAACATTTGTGAAGTAAAACAACATTTAATGATCCTAAAGCCTTATAAGTAGGACTATTATACTTTCATGTTAATTGTTAACAATTCACATGCTGGATATAAAGCTTTCTAGTTGTGTTCTATAGTTATTTGGCTAATGAAAACTCATTATATATTGTGCTTAAATTTTCCACAATTGTAGTTGCAAAGGAATGAAGTAATCGCCTTGATGAATCTCCTCAATCGACTTTCAGAATCTGTCAAATTTGTTCACAAAATGGGTCCTACGACTGAAAGAATTGAAGAAGGGCATTTTTCTACTTATACCTTGATAAGCTCATGGAAAAGATTGTGGTCCTATGTACTTATTGAACAAAGTGATGTAGCTCAGGCTACAACGCTCAGCGTGGAGACTGAGTGTTGGGTGCTACGATGAAGCTCAGAATGAAGTGGTGAGACAATGTTTAGTGAGGTGACTAAGTGCTTGGCGTTGCAATGCCTAAGTCATTTGGTTAGGCTTTGGAGCTTAGCATAGCTACTGAGCACTAAGCATTGGCAATGACACTCAATGTGGTGGTAGGACACTCAGTGTTGCATTGGACATAGTGTTTAAATTAACAAGTTAATTAAGTGAGTCAATACGATTTTTTTGTCAATTTGTAGCCATTGTGGGTAGTTGTAAGAATCTTGCAGTGTATATATACCCTTTTTAGCAAAGGGAAAAATTCATCTTTATCATTTTCTTTCTCATACAAAAATAAAAGAATCATTCAGTTCTTTACGATTTCATCTTTTCATATTGTTCATGGAATCAGAGCAGTGTACATGATCACTGTAAAAGTTTCTTTTCTTTTCCTTTTCTTGTTCTTTCTTGTTCTTGACTCCTAAGTCATGATGGCCAGTAGCAAAACCAATTAAACCCATAAAGAAGACCCCATTACCCTTCAAAATTTTGATCATCCCAGAGTGAATATGATTATTGCTTCCTTAATCGGCAATAATTACATGACGTGGAGCAGCTTGATGAAGATAGAATTGGGTGCCAAAACAAAGATTAGGTTCATTGATGGAAAATGTAAGCCATCTGATGAGAAAGATGCTAAATATGAACAATGGCTTAAGGTTGACTATATAATGAGGTCATAGATCCTCAATTCTATAGCCAAGGATCTTGTAGAGGCCTTCCTCTATGTTAATATCGCAAATGAACTTTGGTGAAAATTGTGAGAGAAGTTCGGTGAATGTAATGGACCTCCGTTACACCAAATACAGAGAGAAATCTCAATAATGACACAAGGCAACATGACGATTGCTCAGTATTACACCAAGTTAAAGAAACAGTGGGATGAATTAGCATGCTTAACCTTGGTACCAGAATGTGGTTACAGGTGGCAAAGACTATGGTAGAGACCCTCAACTCAAATAGATTCATACAGTTTCTGATGGGTCTGAATGATGCATATGGTGCTATTTGGGGCAAATTTTACTCCTAGAAAAACTGTTGAATGTCAACAAAGCACATGCCATGGTCATATGGGTTGAGAAACAACGTGAGGTAATAATGCTTTTTTGTTTACAATGCAACATGGCAGTAATACAAGAAACAAATGGGGCAGAAATAATCAAGGTTGGGGACAAAATGACTAGAACTCTAGTAGAGGTAGAGGAAGAAATAATGATAAGAATAACAAATTTTGTGACAATTGCAATATGTCGAGATAAGTATGTGAAACCTGTTTTCAACTCAACACTTACCCAGAATGGTACCAACAATACAAGGTACAGAAAGAAAATGCAAATGTGACCAAGGCAAAAATAAACAAATCCTTACCTTTCAAATTCATGGATAACAATGAAAATAAACAAGACTCTGTCACTAATATGCTCTAAGGTCTTCAACTAAAGTTAGACAAGCTTAAAGGATGAGTATAGAGCGAGGGAAATATTATCAATCTTGCTTAGATTAATGAATATGCAGGTATTGCCACTAATCCCCAAAACATAGTTACTGCTTTTCATGCATCATCTGATGTTCTTGATAATATTGGACCAAATTCTTGGATAATTGACACTGGAGCAACTATACACATGTGTGCTAACCAAAATCTTTTTTTCAAAACTTACACAAACACCACATTACTTTATTGTTAAATTTTCTGACAACAGAATTAAACATGTCACACATGAAGGAAATGTTTACTTGAATTCTATTTTATGCTTGAAAAACGTTCTTTATATACCTAGCTTTAAATTTAATCTTATATCAGTAAATAAATTGATTACTGCTACTAAATCAAGGTTCATTTTTTATTTTAATTGCTGCCTATTACAGGACCTAAAGACAGAGTATATACTGTTAAAGAGAAGAGCTATAGGGAGTCTATATGTTTTTGATAATGATGTAAATTTTAGGAACGCTCTGTGTAGATCTCTTAACCATTCTAAGTATGTTAGGCCCAAGGGCTAGGATAACTCTTGTAATAAAGTAACTTCCAATGATTAAGATGTTAATGTTGAAAAAGCATTTACTATGGCTAGTTCTGAAATATCACAATTGCACACATGTCACAGAAGGTCGGCCCATTTACCCCTAAATGTTTTACAACATATTAAATCCCTTAAAATTTCTTATGACTTAGGCTTGTGAAGCACGCCACAAAGCTAAAGAGACTAGATTCCCCTTCTAGACTAGGACAAGTAATGCCTTTGCTATATTTGACCTCATATATCTCAATGTATGGGGACCATATACTGCATCTTCTTTAACAGGTACAAGTTATATGTTAACTATCATGGATGACCACAGCAATGCAACATGGACATACTTTTTACAACATAAATCACAGACACTAAGCACCTTCCCCTCTTTCATCAATATGGTCAACACATAGTTTGAAACCAAAGTAAAATGTATAAGGACTAATAATGGAGGAGAGTTTTTGGGAGCGAGCTTTTAGAAACTGTTAATTGACCAAGGCATTATGCACTAGAAGACTCTCCCTTACACCTCCAACAAAATGAGGTGGTTAAGAGCAAGCACATGCACTTTCTTCAGCTTGCAAGTTCTCTCATGATTGAAGCTTCAATGCTATATCTTTTCTAGCCTTATTCCCTTATAATGGCAATAAACGTAGTAAATAGGTTACCTTTAGTTACTCTAAAGTGGAAAACTCCTTACAAACTTTTGTACAAAAGGCAGCCAAAGTACTCATCTTTGAAGTTTTTTGGGTGTTTAGGATATGCCACAAACATAATGCCCCATAAAGAGAAATTTGAGGCTAGAGCACACAAATATGTGTTTATTGGTATTCACCATGGTAGAAGCTTTTTAAACTTTATAATATGAATATGAGACATATTATAGTATCAAGGGATGTTGTATTTTATGAAGACATCTTTCCTTTCCAATATGCATCAGGCCAACTACTTGGAAATAAGATCATACCTTTACCAGTTATTGATGTTCTTTCTTTTAACAATGAAAAGATTGTACTTGGAAACATTGAGGACTATGAGGAAGCATCTAATGCAAAAACTAATGTAAGTAGCACTTCTTTTGAAGAAGATAATGACCCATTACAAAGACAAAGCATAAGATAATGAAGGGCCCTTACTTAGCTGGAGGATTATGTGGTTTATGCATCGGTTAAAGACACACAGACAACACAAATAGAGATAGATTATACACCTAACACATATCCTTACATGATATATGATGACCATATTTCATGCATTAATTTACTTGCTAATGTGTCTATTGCCAGTTAACTCAATTTTTATGAATAGGAAAAAGAAAGTAACGAGTGGTAGCAAGCAATGAAGCAAGAGCTGGAGGCCTTTAAGAAAAACGGGACATAGGAGATAACTGAACTATCGTCAGGAAGTAAGGCTATCGAGAACATATGGGTTTATAAGATTAGACGACGAGTTGACGAAAGCATCGATAGGTATAAAGCGAGATTGGTAGCAAAAGGCTACCATCAAGTGGAAGGAATTGATTTCACAGAGTCCTTTTCACCTATAGTGAAAGTAGTAACAGATCGTGTGGTGTTGGCAATGGCTACGACAATGGAATAGCCAATGGATTAGGTTGACATAAATAATGCCTACCTACATAGGATGCTCAAGGAAGAAGTATATATGATCCCACTATAAGAATATGACAAAGCCAAACCTGGCCAGGTTTGCAAATTAATTCAATCGTTGTATAGTCTGAAACAAGTAAGCTATCGGTGGAATTTGGAGTTAAGTGGGAAATTGTAGCGGCTTGGATTCGTTCGATCATTTATGGATTACTTCCTCTTCTTGACAAACAATATAAGAAATTTCATAGCTTTATTGGTTTATATTGATAATCTATTGATTGTTGGTAATAACGAAGGGGAAATTGCAGAAATAAAGGATAAACTTCATAAGCTTTTTACTATTAAAGATTTGGGACATGCTAGGTATTTTTTAGGCCTAGAAATTATACAAAAAAGGGAACGAATGTATGTAAATAAGAGGAAATATATATTAGATATTTTGTCTAATACAGGTTTCTTAGGATCAAAACAGGCCCACATGCCATTACCAAGAGAAGTGAAGCTCTCAGCCGATCAAGGAGAACCTTTGCCAGAACCAAAGAAATTTAGGAGACTCATTGGGAGGCTTCTCTATCTTTATTTCATGAGTCCAGACATATCATACGTAGTTCAACAAAGTCAATTTGTTGGATCACCCACTATGCCACACTAGAATGTAGCACTTCATATTTATGATACCTCAAAGGGAGTCTTTCAAAAGGTTTGTATTTTTTTGTGAACAAAGGCTTATAGCCTCTTACCTATTGTGATGCAGGTTGGGCATCATGTATGGATAGTCGGCATTCAATTACTGGATTTTGTATTTTATGGGGACTTCATTGATAAGCTGGCGGACCAAGAAATAAAATACAGTTTCTTGCTCCTCAGAGGCCAAGTATGGCCTTGACAACATGTGAAATACAGTGGTTAACTTATCTACTTGATGATTTTAATATCAAGTTTGCACAGCCTATTTGTATGAAGTGTGTTAACAATGTAGCTTTACATATATCAGCCAATCCAGTCTTCCATGAGCAAACAAAGCACCTGGAGATAGACTATCATGTAGTGAGGGAAAAATTTCAGAAGAGACTAATATTACCACATTACGTTACATCATGTTTACAAGTAGCAGACGTATTTACAAAATCTTTAGGAAAACCACAATTCCTGCACCTAATCTCCAAGTTGGAATTAAGTGATGCAAATCAATCTCCAACTTGAAGAAGGGGTGAACAAAGTAATGCAGCTTAAGCTACAATGCTCAATGTGGAGCTTGACAGCTAGAGGTGGTGATGAAGCTCAGAACACAGTTGTGCAACAATGCTCAACAAGGTGACTAAGCGCTAGGTGTTGCGATGCTCAAGTCATTCGAATCAGGTTGTGAAGCTCAGGGTGGTGGCAGGACACTTAGCGTTGCGTTTGACAAAATGTTTAAATTAATGAGTTAATTAAATGAGTCAATATGTTTTTTTGTCAGTTAGTAGTCGTTGTGGGTAGTTGTAAGAATCTTGCAGTATATATATACCCCTTTTAGCAAGGGAAACGATTCATCTCTATAATTTTCATTCTCATATAGAAATAAAAGAATTGTTTAGTACTTTATGATTTCATCTTTTCATATTGTTCACTTAAATCTTAGGTAAAATGCTCTCTTTTGTGGATTTTTTTCCTGAGGCTTTTGCTCTAGTGGATTGATGTGTTTATTGTTATCTTTTGCGTGATATTTACCAGCTGCAAATGATGAGCCCTATTTCATATTGTGTACTTTAACTCTATAGGCAAGGAAGGAGGGCTTAAGAATCCAATTTCTAGATTTTGAAATATTTTACAAGGACATGAAAATTTTGTATGTGAAATATCCCGAGTGAAAGTTATGTAGAAAATTTGAAAATTTTGCATATAGGCTAAGCTTTATTTCGGTACATTTAATAAAGGCAGCGGTAGAGAGGAAGAAAACCATGCTCTATTTTATGAGCATGAAAATAGAGCAACATGAGAGAGAGAAAGCAGGGACGAGGGAGAGGCAGAGAGAAACGTGAGGGAGAGAATGCAAGGATGAGAGAAAGGTAAAGAGATGAAGGAGAGAGAGAGGGAGAGATATTGAGAGAAGGAAACAAGACGAGAGAAGAAAGAGAAAACATGCAGAAAGAAGTTTTTTAAAATTATTATTATGGATATTTTTGTAATTTTAGGTTAAAGATCCACGTGATAAGTAATGTGACAGATATTTTTTGCCACATGATAGCCCAATCAGCATTTTCTGTTAACCAATTTGACGGTGTTAAAAAAAAAGGAATATCTGACAAAAATTGAAACATGTAAGAAATCTTTGACCAAAATCAAAGTTGATGGGCATAAATGAAAATTGGTGTAGACATTAGGGAGATGAATTATACTTTTGCCTAAAAATTAATATAATATGTGTCATTTTACTATAATAGAAATAATGCTAAAATTTAAAAAGTCTTATGTTACATATTTTAATTATTTAGATAGTTTAATACTAACTGATATCCTATTTTAATTTTAATAATAACAAGAATGGAAAGATCTAATTAAAAATTTAATTGAAAGATCTTTTAATTTATAATTTATAATTATTTAAATATTTAAATATTTAGTTATGTCCTATTTTAATAATAGAAATAATGCCAAGAATTGAAAGGTATCTTGTATGTTACAAATTTTTTACACTATAAAATGAAAAGATTGATATGCTTATCAAACAAAGTTATTTATTAGAAGACAATGAGTTAGAGTTTTACATGAAGAAGAAAAAGGGAAAAAGGTTTTGGTCTTGCTAGAATGTAGTTTTCTTCTAATTTTTTATTATTTCCTATTATTTTGACTTAGTAGGAATTTTTTTGTAAATGGTACTATTGAAGGTGCTATTATAGAATGTTGTTCTTCTAAGATTTCGTTAGTGTCAACATTTTTTAAATTATTAGTAATTTTGTTTCCAATATTTTGGATTACCGATGCATTTTCATTTCTTTTTATCAATAAATGTTTTGCAATTAGTATTGATAGATAATTTTGGATATGCAATGAAAATATTAACTTCAATAAAAGATAGATATATAATAATACTAATACATGTGTGGTTTAAAATTTATTATGTTATTTATGAATTAGTTTTGACTAATGGGAGGTATTAGTTTAATTTAATTTAAAATAAAGGCGTTAGATTAATTTCTTTTATACCAATAATATTTTAAAACAAAATGTTTACTGAAAAAAATGAAAATTAGAAAATGAAAATTAAATAATTTATTTTAAAAATAATTTTATTAAATTTTAATCAAATTTAAAAGTACATTTTTAAGAAATTAAAATAATTGCGCAAAGTGGAAATTTTTTTTAATATTATAAAGATATGATATTTAAGACCATTTATAATGTACTCAGACATTGCCACTATAAAGTCATTTAGTAGCTGCTATGGTACACGAGTTCCTTAATTCATAAGTTCATATTAATATTATTAGGAAAAAATACACTTTACCCCCATAAACGTCACCTCATGTGCAGAAAACTTCCATAAACTTTAAAACTCGATAATGAACCCCCATAAACTTTTTAATCTATCCAAATTATTCCCTTCTGTTAAAAAATTCGTTAGTCAACTTAACGGTCAATGACCAGTCAGCAAAAAAATGTCACATAAACTACTGAAATGCCATAATTTGTCTTATACCAATATGGTCCTATAATTACATTATTACCAAAAGTTTCCCAAAATAACTATTTACTATCAATATGGTCTCCAAAATCATATTATTAAAAAAATGCCCTAAACTAATTTGTCTTCTACCAATATGGTCCCCAAAATATATTATTATGAAAAGTACCCCAAACTAATTTGTCTTCTACCAATATTGTCCCCATAATTACATTATTACCAAAAGTTCCCCAAAATAGCAATTTACTATCAATATGGTCCCCAAAATCACATTATTATGAAAAATGCCCCAAACTAATTTGTCTTCTACCAATATAGTCCCCATAATTACATTATTACCAAAAGTTTCCCAAAACAAAAATTTACTATCAATATAGTCCCCAAAATTACATAATTATAACAAGTTCCCTAAAATAACAATTACTGCCAAAATGGTGCACAAGAGTTACATAATTAGCAAAAGTACCCCAAAATAACAATTTACTACTAAAATGGTGCACAAGAGTTACATAAACACCAAAAGTGCCTCAAGACTACAATTTACTACCAAAATGGTACACAAGAGTTATATAATTACCAAAAGTGCCCCAAAATTACAATTTACTACAAAAATGGTGTACAAGAGTTATATAAACACCAAAAGTGCCTTTATCACTACTAATACACATGGCTCCTCTTGCTCATATGATGTCACCACGATCTCCTTGGGTGCTCTGAGTAGGCAGGGGTTGGCTTGCCTACACAAATAGTAGCATGTTAATAACTTAGAATTATTTCAATTATGAGTTACTCACTAAAATATCCATAACTACTAATCATGGGTGGAGCATCCGAGGCTCACTCTCCTTCTTCAGCTTCTTCTTGTATATCTTTCTAGCAGGATTTATTGGTCCCTTGAATTCACGTGCGTTGTGACCAACTACGCCATAATTACTGCACTTCAATGTAGACCCATCTTTTTTGAGTAAAAAGGGATTTTTTGGCTCATTTGTGGCTTTCCTTCTCACTTTTTTGGGCCTACCAAGAGCTTTCTTATTTGAAGGGATTGCTAAATGTGTTGAAGGATACCCAATGGCATACACAAAATCGATGAGTACGACATTTGTACATGAAGTACACACTCAATGTCCTTTAAGACATTTAATCGAATCTTGCCTCCACATTACAAGAAAGCTCCTTTGGGGTACTTTTGGTAATTATGTAACTCTTATGCACCATTTTGGCAATCAATTATAGTCTTGGGGCACTTTTGGTGTTTATGTAAATCTTGTGCACTATTTTGATAGTAAATTGTTATTTTGGGGCACTTTTGCTAATTATATAACTCTTGTGCACCATTTTAGTAGTAAATTGTTATTTTAGGAACTTTTGGTATTTATGTGATTTTGGGGACCATATTGATAGTAAATTTTTATTTGGGTAACTTTTGGTAATAATGTAATTATGGGGACTATATTGGTAAAAGACAAATTAGTTTGGGGCACTTTTCATAATAATATGATTTTGGGGACCATAGTGATGGTAAATTGTTATTTTGAGAAACTTTTGGTAATAATGTAATTATGGGGACCATATTGGTAGAAGACAAATTAGTTTAGGGAACTTTTGGTAATAATGTCATTACTGGGACCATATTGGTAGAAGACAAATTAGTTTGGGGTATTTTCCATAATAATGTGATTTTAAGGACCATATTGATAGTAAATAGTTATTTTGTGAAACTTTTGGTAATAATGTAATTATGGGGACCATATGGTAGAAAAAAAATTATTTTGGAGAACTTTTTATAATAATGTTATTTTGGGGACCAAATTGATAAAAAATAGTTGTTTTGAGGAACTTTTGGTAATAATATAATTATGGGGATCGTATTACCTAGAAGACAAATTATTCCACATCAGCAACTTATGTGCCTTTTTTTGTTGACTAGGCATTGACCGTTAGGTTCACTAATAAATTTTTTTAATAGAAGGGGTAACTAGCATACATTGAAAATTTATGAGGGTTCATTGTCGAATATTAAAGTTCATACGGATTTTCTACACATGGAGTAAAGTTCATGGAGGTAAAGTGTAATTTTCCCATATTGTTAAAATGTATTATACCAGCAACTTTTCAAATACTCAGTGATATTCATTCAACCATTCTTCCATTTTAGATTTCAATGATTCAGAAATGTGAACCAATCAATATTTATATAAAGATCATGAACACTAAAATCAAAATGGAATAAGAAGCAAAACCACTGTTGACCAAATTAACATCAAGATTTGTGACGTTTCATTTTATATGAATCTCAACCAAAATATCACCTTTGACTACCAAGTTTTAATCACATTCACACACTATACCTTAAGTTACAGAACTTCTTTCTCATAAATTCTGCAACTGTAAGATTTTCCTTCCTCATCCTACTCAAACCTCTTCCTTGGCTCTTTTCGTTGTAGCCATCCTTTATCTCCTTATTATCTTTCCTCTGTAAGCTACTTTTAGTGAGTTCACAGTTAATCTCATACCTCGTGATTCCCCTTTATCTCCCTTCTACAATCCATCAAAGACCCATTATGATAGCTTGCACGATGCTTTTCAACACTCACTAAAGCGAATCAACCATTTCAAGTCAATACTCTCAACCCCAAAAAGCAAAATGCATACCTAAATAAAACCAGCTGAAGGAGATTTCCTCATGAACGTATCAATAGGAACCCCAACTATTGAGTTTACTGGGATAGAAGATACTGGTAGTGACCTCACATGGACACAGTACTTGCCATGTGAACAATGTTTCCACCAAAACCTCCCCCTCTATGATCCTCGATGGTCCTCAACATACAAAACAATTCCATGCCAATCAACTCCTTGTGACGCCTTAGGAGAAGCCACAGGTAGTGGAACTTAGCAATACACTTGCAAGTATAGATACTTTTATGGGGATCACTCTCATACTTCCAGAGATCTTTCATTCAAAACTTTCACTATCAAAAACAAAAACCTGGTGTCCCTTACGAAGATTGTATTTGGGTGTGCACATGATTCTGGAGGGACATTTAACGAGTATGAGTTTGGCATTATAGGCCTAGAAAGTAGAGAACTCTCGTTGATTTCTTAGTTGGATGCTGCTATGGGCAAAAAATTCTCATATTGTTTAGTGTCGACCACTAGCAATGTACCTGGAAAAATAAGCTTTGGAAGCGAGGCTATCGTTTATGCTCTTGGTGCTATCACAACTCCTTTGGTAGCAAAAACCCTATAAAGGCATTAGTGTAGGAGATGAGAGAATTGCATATAAAGGTGAAAAATCTACTTCTACAATTCCTAGTACTGCTAATGACAATGTCGATGAGGGTAATATTATTATTGATTTAGGGACGATGCTAACTTTTTTACCATCAGAGTTTTATAATGATTTGGAGTCTGCTGTGGAGAGAGCAATTAGTGGAGAAAGGGTGGAGGACCCAAGTGATGATCTTAGTCTTTGTTATAGATCTGATGGTGACGACCTTCAATTGCTTGTTCTTACTGCTCATTTCAAAGTGGGTGATGTGAAGTTGCAACCATTGAATACATTTACTAGGATCAATGATGATATGGTGTGTTTTTCAATGATTAGATACACTGATATACCTATGTTTGGTAACTTGGCTCAAATGAATTTCAACATAGGATATGACCTTGAGGCTATGACAGTGTCATTTCTGCCAACAGATTGCATAAAATAGTAGTATATGATGATTGGATTTATATGAATGATTAAGGATTACATGCAACTTCAATTCAAATTTTCCTAATAGAATTTTTTTTATAAAAATAGAAGAAATCATACTTTCATCCAATATCTTAATTGAATTACATGTAATGATCTATAATTTCAGTTTAATTCTATATCTACACATATTAAAATTCTAGTAACAATTTATTCTATAGATATTTAGATATTTGGACTGGAATTGGTAACCTCATTAAACTGTATATCTTTCTTGGTATATCTAGATAATAGATAAAGCATAAATTGAAACATTCTGGAGCTACAAAGATAGTTATTAAATCATTAGCACCACATAAAAACATTCCTCCCATAGTAGTTGTTAATACGAATAACAGAAATTTTGTTATAGCTATTTCTTTACATTCAATGTACTCTACAGATAGAGGAATACATAGAGTTGAACATAGTAGAATAAGAAATTGAAGGATTTCACTGAAATTGTTTGCCTGGAAATTTCCTGAAAAGCTAATCATAGGTATCTCTCTAAATGATTTTCTTACTATAAGTTTTTCTTTTTTCTCTATCTCTGTGAATGACTGTATCCCTTCCAATTCTTTCTATTATTGTCTTGTTATGGCTCATAATTAAAGGATGTCACCTGTAATACCTGCCAATTTTGAAACCACGTAATTGGCGGTATTACGGTTGTTGTAATGAAAATTTTCATTTATTTTTAATGGAATTATTTGGTTAATTCTAATTTTTCATATTTAATTTATTCTTTTGAATATTATTTATGGAAGTGAAAATAAATAACTAGACCAGGCATTTTATTACGAATAATATTTTTGAGAATTGAGGAAAGATAAGAGGAAGAGGAAATTTCATGAAAATAGTGTCGGGGGATAGAGGACGGAGAGTGAGTAATTATGAGAGACAAGAAAAGGGAGAGAGTAGTCATGAGGTCCAAAGAGGGACTAAAGTGAAATATGGAAATAGGTGACAGTTAGAAGATAGGAAATACCTAAATTGGAGAAATTATGAATTTGCCACTATTAAGAGAAATACCTAAATTGGATAAATTATGAATTTGCCACTATTAAGATTAACTGAGAGTTACCTAGGGGTAAAGTAATAATTTCATCATAGGCGGATATATATAAGCGGTCCCACCTCTTTCTTTGTTCCTCACTTTTCTCTCTCTCCTTACTTTCGCTTTCTCTCTTCCTTTTGCTACCTCACCCTCTCTACTCCAAATCCTCCAACAACTTCAGAGAGCCTTTCTTCGGTGGTGGGGTGAGTTATCGGTGGCCTAGTAACCTAGGGAAAGCAAGGAATTGAGGTAGGGATTCTGATTTCTTAAACTTTTCTCTATTTTCTAGTTTTAAGAGTATTTGGGATAAATTTGAGATTTCAGCTTTGTTCCTTGGTTAAAATTGGGGATTTTGGTGGCTAAATACTCCTTAGACATCAAGGATGAGATTCAATGGAAGATATCATGGAAAACAGTGGAGATTTGGCCAAATCTGGGCTAAAACTGAGAGGTAAACGTGAAGTCAAAGTCGTGGCTCCTCAAACGCTACCCTTGAAAGGAAAAGCTTGGTCTTGGCACCCCAGGCACCATGTGTGGTGCCTCAGGTGCCAAGCACATAAATTTGGACATAAAGTTGGGCATCTAGCGCCCTAGGCGCCATCCATTCTGAAGTTCCTTGGTTTATTTTTAAATGACCATAACTCCTTCATCCAAACTCTATTTTAAACAAATTTATATCGTTGGAAAGCTCTTTGAGTCTAGTTTCCAATGGTATAAGATCTATTTAAAAAATTCTTATTAGATAAGAGTTATGACCAAATGAATAATCAAAGATCAAGGTTAGTAGTAAGGATTTTCCTTGTTTTATTTAGTTATTGATTTGGGTTAATTCCAGGTAGCTTCTTTGGCTTTGTCTCCTGGGACTTTTTATATGGTAAACCATATTGGCATCGAGGTAAGTTGGTGACCTTGTCATTTAAGTTTTACTAGATTATTTGGCTAAGTTCAATATAAATCTCATTCACACCATAGTTAGTATTAAATCAATGAAATTCCCTTGTTAGTGGTAATAACTTGATTAAGGAATTTCATTGAATAATTGTGGGATTTGTTTAGTGGGATTAGGACTTTTATGTTTTGTTTCTAATTAATGATATTAATTAGAAAGTGAAAATTATGTATGGAATTCTTACCGTCATTGTGATGTGGAACGTATGTAGGAATAGTGGATTGGTTGTGGTATTGTGATGGTGTGGATGCATTGCATATCATCATTTATATATATATATATATACATATATTAGAATACGTGGAAATAGAGTGAGAAGCGTACCCATTGAGTAATACCGATTGAAGGTGTCAAAGGGTATGTGTGGAAAAGAGTGGGACATACATCATACATAATGTGCGGGAAGTGTACCCATTGTGTAAGTCGGTTATATAGTTTCAATGGATATACATGGAAAAGAGTGGGAAATGCATTATATATAATGCATTTTGGTGGGGGCGTTTATTTGTGCTTGTATTTGGTTGAGGATTGTTTTATGAATGGTTTTGTTAGATTGTAGACTCGCGTTGAATCGGGAGTTTTGGTTACGTGGTAAGGTACGTTATATATGTATAGATATCATATTTTGTATTGATATGTGTTAGTGGCATTTAATCTGATTATGGTAGTGAGGCTAGTATTTGTACTTGTGCTATGTTTTATTACACAGACACATGCTCACTGAGTTTTCATAAACACAAGCTCTCCATTGCTATTTTCAGATTTAGCAGCTGAGGAGGATGGGAAAATCGCTGGAGGTTAGTGAGATGTATACTCCATTTTAGTCAGAGGGTTCTAAATGAGGCAATAGAAATGCTTTGTAATCCTATAGGCCACTTAGATCCTATGGTGTTTTTAGAAATTTTATTAATTTGACTGTAATTTGCTTTGTAAATTATGTAATTTACAATTTGCATAGTTGTGGATTATAAGATGGTTTAGGGAAATTACGGGCTACCACTGAGATACACCCTATAATATATGTATATTTATGTAACCATTTTCTGGGGCGTTATATCACCGGCACAGGATCTAGGGATATGCTCTCCCAAGACTCGTAAACCTAAACTTGAATATATACAACCTTATCTCAAAACATGACATAATTAAAGGAAGTGATATAAATTTCAACTTCGAAAGCATAATGTAACATACAATCTTTTCATAATAATTTAACATCATAATCAAGCAATCTCTCCTTGTCACATATATTCAATATTCATATAAATCATAGGTTCCAAAAGGGAAAAATACATGAAACATCTCGCTAAAGTTTTTACAAAACATCTCCAAAGACCTTGGTGAACTCACTACAAAAAAAATTATAGTTTAATGTCAGTTATTTTTAACTATTAGTGTCAGTTATGATTGATGTTAAGGGGTCTTCTGTCAGTTACCATGGCTAACACTAGATTCAGTGTTGTGACAAATACAATATTAATTATAGCAACTGTCAGAATGACCGACATTAGATTGAATATTTAGTGTTAGTTACAATTGACGCTAAATTATAACAAAAACAACATGAAATTTCACTTTTAGTGTCAATTACAACTGAAGCAAGATTTAATTTTAGTTATAAATGACACTATTATTAAGAATTTATTTGCGTCATTTATAAACTGACACAAGGTTTAATTTTAATTATAACTGATGCTATTATTAAGCATTTATTTCTTCTTTTTTTTTTGCATCAGTTAGAATTGATGTTAAACTTAATCTCAAATAATGCTGATATTAGTTTTTATATCCATGTTTATTTGATTACAACTTACACAAGATTTAATTTCAGTTATATTTAACACTATTATTAAGCATTTATTTGTGTCATTTATACTTGACGCAATATTTAATTTCAGTTATAACTGAATATATTATTAAGCATTTATCTCTTCTTCTTTTTTTGTGTCAGTTAGAACTGATGTTAAACTTAACGTCAATCTCAACTAATATTGACATTAGTTTTTATATCCATGTTTATTTGATTTTCCTTTTTTTTATGGTCTAAATTACAATACTCATACATAATTAGCAAATTTTCAAAGAATAAGTCTCAAACAGATATATAATTGATAATAAAACTATCTTATACAATATCCAATATGAAATATATACTAAGTCTCAAAAAATGTGTAATAGGTCAATACAAATAGAGTAATCAAAATATAAAGTCTAATATTCACTAAGATAAGTCATAACTAGCTCTATAAGATTTTTTACTTGTGGTAGTACTTTCTTTACACTTCCCTCATCTGGAACCTGCAAACATAAAAAATTTAAACTAAATAATAGTTCTAAATAACAAAAGTTGTTTTAAATTTAAAAGTAAAACTTATAATTTACCCTTGAAGAGTCTGTTATACCACCGAAGAATTGTAGAAGCATTTGAATTCTAAATTGTTGTGGAAGATAAGTAAACACATCATTCAACCAAACTTCTTCACATTCCCGTTGATGCTCTATGTTTTCTAATGTGCTTTTTACCTTGCTTAACTCAGTACGTAAGTTATCCACTTCAACTGTTGAGCTACCATTATTTCCATTACTCCAAGAAGCCATGTTAAATCTATAAGTAGGCAAGTCAAATACTCTACTAGGACATGAACCCATGCTATGCCTTGAAAAAGACCAAAATGCTCTTTACCTAGTACTTAGCCTAATGCATCATCAAATAAAATAATTCTACAATCTACCTGGGTCATTGATTGAGATGATTCGACTTCTTAAGTTAGTATTTCACTAACATTTTCCTACATATTTCAACAATTAGAGTATTAACAATGAGAGTACAACTAAAAAAAAAACTTCATTTCAACCAATGTCCTTTGAACACACAGGGAAAAAGACAAGAAAGTAGCTGAAAGATGGAGATATTTATTTTTGAACATATAGAAGTAGCACTACAAAAAACAGTGATATAGTGGCGTTTCCAAATGCCACTTGCCTATTTAGTGGTGCTTTTTGACAAATATGGGCATAAACGCCACTAAATATATATAATGGAGTTTGTTGTGGTGCTTCCAACTGTCATTGATTTTGAAAACAATGCAATGGCATTACAAACGCCACAAATACTGTGGCATTAGGTGTACTAAATGCCACTATTGTATTATTTTGTGGCATTTTAAAATGCCAT
Source organism: Biancaea sappan (assembly GCA_037074585.1). NCBI lineage: Eukaryota > Viridiplantae > Streptophyta > Magnoliopsida > Fabales > Fabaceae > Biancaea > Biancaea sappan. The sequence continues at coordinate 69,793,346 of CM073490.1, forward strand.
TAAAATGACAAAAAAAGGCTACTATATTAGCAGAATGTTTCAGTTTAATTTATTTCTCCATTCCCCCCTAAATTGGTTACAACCCTGCATATTTATATAGATGATAGCCTAATCCAATAACAACCTCAATCCAATTCATAAACAAATGATCCAACAAATGAATTCTTCATTAATTTAATAAGTTGGTATAGATTACCAAATGATTCTTCATTAATAATTAAGGTATCTAAAGTAAAAAATAAGTGCTAACTACATAAATCAAAGAGTCCTCCTAACTACATAAATCAAATAAGTGCTTGACATCTCCTCCACTTTAGACCTCAGATTTGCAACCTCTATCTGTAACTCACGAACATATTGACTAGAAAATGACTCGCTAGTAAAGCACGAAGTACGCTCAAACACTTGAGAAGGGCATGGTCCGAATGCTAAGCCACATACTCATCCATGATGCTCTTGGCTTCCTAAAGCTAGGGCTAATAAGTCTTGAGTCGAGACTATAGTTGATGCAGACCCTTGCGACTCCATCTCAGACATTTTTTTTACCCACCCACATATAAATTCAAACATTATTTACAGACAAACAATTGAATAAATCATCTCACATTTCAGAAATTTAAATATAAAACAACTTACAAAATAGCTCTCGCTTCATCCTTGACGAATGAACCATCCTTCTTCTTTTGAGTCACATTCCAAAGTTCTACCCTGCTAACGGGTCTACCATGCTCAGCAGCCTATAGAATTAAAGTTAGTTAGTTAATTATGAAATTATGAAATAATATTATATTATGGATTAAAGAGTAAGTTTACCATCTCAAGTCCTTTTTGAGCCAAACTCTTCGTGCCTCCTGTGTGATTAAGCGTCTAACATTGTTTGCTGGCCTTGTTTTTCTTAGCTTCGAACATTTGGATGAAATATGTTATTATATTGTTAAAAATGATTAAAAAAATAATGTTTCAAAGTGTCATTACCAGATAGCGTGGGTCCTAACGATGTCGAACGTAAGCAGCCCAATCATCCATGAGAATTCTACCCGAAACATATGTTATTATTGTTTAGTCACCCTAGTTTCTTCCATAAAATAACTCAATTTGAGTAATATTTTTAAAAAATTTATTCTGCTCATTCCACAAAAGTCTTTGTTGCTAAAACTTACATATATTCAATCAAGAAAAGTTCCAATCAAAAAATAGAAACACCAATTGATCTATGTAATTATTTAGTCTAATTGTTAACCATAATAATCCTAGTAGAGCTTCCTAGTTCCTAACATCACTGAGTAAGGTTGTTGCTTATTTTGCTTATTGTTTATTGTTGCTCTTGGCAAATGATTTTTCCATATTTTTCTCTAGCTACATGTCTTACAGGGCCATGGTTATTTTTAGTAGCAAGTTCTTCTATTTTCTTTGTGCCTTTACTTTCTAACCATCCTTATATTGCAGGAAATGTTGAAAGACTTAGCGAGAACTAAAACATATCAAAATGTAATTTATCAGAGTAAGTTCTTATTCAAGAATAAAGTAGTTCTTGACATGGGTACTGGGACTACAATTTTATCACTATTTTGTGCCAAAGCACGGGCCCAACATGTGTATGCAATATATGTCTATTTTGCCCATTTTCTTTTAGTGTTTCTAATGACAAAGCTTTTAGTGGATTATAAATTTATGATATTATCCCATAGCATTTTTAATTACAAGGTTTGTTATTTTGGATGCTCAGGTGGAGTGCTCTGAAATGGTTGACATGGCAAAGGAAATTGTTGATACTAATGGGTTCTTTAATGGTGAATCCATTTATACTATGTCCAATTCAATTCCTTTTGGTAGGTAAATTAATTACAAATATTACCCATTGTAATTACTAGTATTTTTTTTTGGTTTTACAATTATAACAGTTCTAAAGGGGAAAAAGGAAGCAATTCAATCAAGTTTTTTTAGGAATTAATCATCACTAAATCAGGTTCTTTTTAGGCATTAATCATTACTAAATGAAAATTGATTTTCAATATTTGGTTACTAGAAGCTCAGCAAATTTTGAATCACAGAGCACCTACAACAGGAATTCCTTCAAAATTGGGAACCCAACGTACAACACAAATATTTGTTGATACTAACGGGTTCTTTAATGGTGAATCCATTTATACTATGTCCAATTTAATTCCTTTTGGTAGGTAAATTAATTACAAATATTACCCATTGTAATTACTAGTATTTTGTTTTTTTGGTTTTACAATTATAATAGTTCTAAAGGGGAAAAAAGAAGAAATTCAATCAAGTTCTTTTTAGGAATTAATCATCACTAAATCAGGTTCTTTTTAGGCATTAATCATTACTAAATGAAAATTGATTTTCAATATTTGGTTACTAGAAGCTCTGCAAATTTTGAATCACAGAGCACCTACAGCAGGAATTCCTTCAAAATTGGGAACCCAACATACAACACAAATTTTCAATACCCATGTTTCCCGAAACACAGCATACAACACAACACAACACAACATAAGAAATGTTTCAACAGAAAAGGGGAAAAAAAGACAAAGATAAATGACAAACTATACTTACCAGCTAGACACCATTGACGATTTTGACCGATGGTGATGGGCCGGAAAGAGAAGGCAAATGCTTCTGTAAGATGGCAAAAGACAGTTGAGCCACCACGATTGGTGTCACACGAGAATACACAGCAAAACGGAAAGAGAGATGATACACAACAAAACAATGTGAGAGGAAGTGTTTTGGAGAATGGGGTCAGGTTAGGTTCTTTTTAATTAAATTTAGAGGCATTTGTGTATTCAAATGCCACTATGTAGTGGCCTTTTTACCTAAAAACGCCACTATATAGTAATATTTTCGCAACAAACGCTACTATATTGTGAAATTTATCATCCTAAATTAACTCTTTAATTAATTTTTTTCTCATTTCTTTAGCAAAAGCAGGCTTATATATCTAGATATATCACGTGTATTTGAACTTTTGGACGAAAATGTTGCAATCATCTTATTTTATCTAACCTTGTAATATAATTGAGGCATAAACTTAACTGTTCAAGTGATTGAAGTACCAATTCTAAGACCTTGAAGTTTTGTAGCATATCATAAAATAACAACTAGTGATTTTGAATTTCTAATATATATAAGAGAAGGGCGTATGTGACAGCATAATATTCCACTAACATATTCAATATGCATGTACATCATGACCAACAAGGAAAGAGAACTCACTAGTGAAAAAATGGTGCCCATCAACTAAGAGAGAGGACAATGACAGTAAAAATAGAAAAAAGAAACAATCATCAATGGTCCATGAAGGAGTAAAAGAAATTGGAGATAAAATTGAGAGCTTATTGGTAGTTTGTTTGGAATAAATTTAGTGGCATTTTTGTTATAAACACCACTATATAGTGGTATAGTGGCGTTTGTAAAAAAGAAACGCCACTACCACTATATAGTGGCGTTTGTTTACAAATGCCACTAAATATATAACATTATTTTATTATTTTTTTTGTAATGTAGAAATAGATAAATGAGACGTTTATATACGTTTATTCATAAATAATTGATTATGCTAAGTAGTGTCTATAAAAAGTTGGATATGTCTGACGTAAGATGGGAAATTCAAGAGAGATTCAATGGCATTAGACATGAATTAAAGAATAAATTTTTATTAGTAGAATAAGTTAAATATACTGTTGCTAAATTTAGACTTCATGAATTAAAAAAAACATAAGGAAAATAAAAATGAAAGACAAAGATAGTTGCCATAAAAAATATGGTTTTTCTAATATTTTTATCTCAATTCTCAACCAAACAATGAAAGACAAAAAGTTGGGGATAAAACTAATTACGTCCCTTATTTTTCTATTATATGTGGAATCAAAAGACGCAATATACTACTTTTTCTTTTTTGAAACTTGACCTAATTAAGCTACCATTAACTGAAAGTCCTTTCCAGAAAGCAGGAAAATCGTTCCATTTCTAATTCCTTTTCATATCCATCATCTCTAAAGAATCATTTCTAAAGAATTTATAATATATTATTCCATTTCTAACTGACGTTTTCTATCCTACAATTACTACATCCTTTTGTAACAGTGTAGTAAATATATATTAAGGAAAAGTCAAGACTCCATATACTAATCGATTATAAAAATAATTAAGAAAGAAAAATTAAAAAATCTGAGGAAAAAAAAAAAAGAGCAAGAACAAATTAAGATCCAAAGTGCAAGTTATTGTTTAACTCTTTAGCGCCCTATTTCTCTTGCTTGATCATTCATATAAGATCTATCTTTCCTCTTACGCATTGCAATAAAGAGTTCACCTCTTGAAATAGGTCGCCCTTTCTCTATTTCCAACAAAAATTGAAAGGTTGTATTTTAAAATACAAATATCAATATGTGAAACTCAAGTAAGATAAATATTATTTGGTCACCATCTCATGTCTCTTTCGTGCAAGACTCTTAGAATCCCCAATATGCTTTTTATGGCTTTCCTTGTTTTTTTACTCATTTCTTGTAAGTATTTATACAATTCACTTAATGTGTACAAGTCAATCCATATTAAACAAATAATTATGCTTATTGTAAAAATATTACCAAGGTCTCTGGTTTGTGCCGATAATCAACAAAGCTATTCCATTAATCTTGAGGAATTCCCTTTGGGCAACTATTGATAATGTCATATCTACTCATATCAGAACCAAATGTCTCTTTATGCAATCTATTTCTAAACTACTTCCTTTTATTGCCAAGAGATTTCCAAGTACAATCCAACAACAAATCCTTATCATATGCAAACTTTTTCTACAATTTGTAATTAACAATTGTAAGGAAAACTAGTCGCAAATAAAAATTAATTTAAAATTTTTTTGAATGTTAAATTGAATACCTTCAAGAACTCAACCACTTGATCAACATATCTATTGGTACCATCCTCCAGTCATAGAAGTTCAAAGGAACTAGATTAACTTCTGTAGCTAATTCTCCCAACCATACTCCAATTAAACCCCCAGCCTCTCCAACTCCTTGCCCAAAATAGTTAGATTGAACTTTAATTTTCTTGTTATAAGCTAGGTTCCAAACATCATGAGCGTGCATTTTTTCAATTGTAATAACCCCGTTGTTATCTGCCACAATAGAAACAAAAACCTAGGTAATGCAAAAAGTTAGAGTTTATGTATACTTTTATACTATTATTAAAGTCAGTAGATGACAAAAAGTTGATGAACTAGAACTTGAACAAGCATTTACTATGTCAAACACAGGTTGATGCTTTTATATTATTGTTAAAGCCAGTAGATGATGCATTTACACAATCACATTTAGCATATTTGTGTGTTTAAGAATGCATGCAATGAAAAGGTATAAGATAGATTTAAAATAGACTATATGGATGAGGAAATGCAAAGCCGAAATAAAGGCATATCCTATGGGAATTTACCTTGCAGATATAGCTGGTAATGAACCGAAAAGAAAATATTTTTATGCTTTCGGATGGAAGAGTTCAAAGAACAAAATTATTAATGGACAATGGTTTCTGATCTAATGCTTTCTAAGAGTTAAGATGAAAACCAATTTGCTAACTTGTGTAAGGGATGTGATAGTGATTTAATAAAATCTAATCATGAAGTAGTCATAGCGCCTATCATCCAGTAATGATGCCCTTTGCACAGGGCCACAGGCCACCATAACTAAGAAGATAACATACTAAATGGAGAAAATTATTAATGGCTAGTGGCTTCTGACCTAATGCTTTCTAAGAGTTAACATGAACACCAATTTGCTAGTTTTGTGCAAGGGATGTGATAGAGATTGAATGAAATCTAATCATGAAGTAGTCATAGCGCTTATCATTCAGTAATGATGCCCTTTGCACAGGCCACCATAACAAAGAAGATAACATACTAAATGAAGAAAATTATTAATGGCCAGTGGTTTCTGACCTAATGCTTTCTACGAGTTAACTTAAACACCAATTTGCTAGTTTTGTGCAAGGGATGTGATAGTGATTAAATGAAATCTAATCATGAAGTAGTCAGTGTCTATCATCCAGTAATGATGTCCTTTGCACAAGCCACCATAACTAAGAAGATAACACACTAAATGAATCCACCATTTAGACTCACACCTAGAAATGGCTGCAGTAAGTATTTTAGTTTCTAACAGTAAATAACAAAGAAATGAGACATAACAGTTTTGAATAAAAACAATAAGTCAATTCATAAAAGAAAAATAATGTCATTTAATATATGGAGTAGTATTGATTACTTGGCTTATATAATGTCATATTCCAAATATGTTTGTAACAGAGAAAATGGATGGAAAATTGATGCAAAGAAGGGAAATGTGGTGTCGGTGTTTAGGACCAAAATGTATAAACTGCACACAACCAAAATATTTTTTAATTAATACTACAAGTTAGGGTTTTCAACAATCTAAATTTATATAATCATAAAACACATTACCAATAACCTCAATTGTCGAACAAGCCTCAAATTGTTTATGTGGGTGTCTTTGAGTTGTAGGTATAGGAGATGGTTGTCTTTGAGTGGTAGATGTAAAAGATGGTTGTCTTTGAGTTGTAAAAGATGGTTGCCTTTGAATAGTGGGTGTGGACGATGGTTGTGGCTTCAATTGAGACCGAGTTGATTGTGCAAGTTCAAGACGCATCTTGAAATCATTTACAAATAAAACTAGTCATTAGAATAACAAAAACTAATGTCATCAGACATCAAAAAAATAATTATTAAGAAAATAACATAAATTAGTAAAAGAAATTAGAGTATCATGTTTTCTTCATCACTATTTTCATACTCAATACTATGATTGTCAATTGGTTGAACATCACCGTCTTCTTTCCCTCATAACAATTGGAGGTCATTGATATCAACTAGGAATATAGGACCTACATCTTGCTCTATATGTAATTCTTAGAACTGGTAGTTTCTTTCTTCATCCTCTTCTATAAAGTGATCCATTTCATAAAGGTCTCTAGGTTTGACATGTGTAGCAACACTCCATGGCTTATCATTTTTGTCATCAACATAAAATGCCATTTGACCATTTGAGGCTACAATGTACGGTTCATGCTGTTCTAGCTCACCAATATGGATCAATGAGAGAAATCAACTAGATTGAAATGTAAATTGTCTCTTTTAATATGTCTAATATCTGCCCACATGCATTTGAAAAGAACAACTTTGAATCTACCATAATAGTTTATCTCTATGATGTCTACTAACTTCCCACAATACAAGACATCTATAGAGTTTCCACTACCAGCTCTTGCACTCGAATAACATCTAGTTTTAGATGTTAAACATACCCCACTATTTTGAGTCTTCAATCCTTGCTCCTTCTCTAATGTTCGAAACCTATAACCATTTATGTTGTAATTACCAAATTGCCTAGCCATTGTATAGTGGGCATCTTGCAAGGAACTTGATATCATCCACAAAAGATGCATTTTCCTCCTTTGCCATCTGAACAAATTAATGAAAATTTCAATACACCCAAATATAAAAAAATATCAAAATATGTACTGAGTTAAGGGTCATGCATATGTTTTAAGCCAAGAAGCAAAGTTTTTAGCAACATATTTGTCAACGACGGTGGCTGATCTGGTATGGCGACGCATTTTGCTTCTCACTTTATCTCTAAATTGTCTACATTGGAAAAAGTTTAGTGAATATCACATCTTTCTAAAAGCATGCATTAAATTTATTCATATTCACTCGCTTTATGAATGCATCAATCGATCTACAATTAAACAAGACACATCTATATGCTTTTTTTTCCATGTCGTTTAGTTGGAAATATATCTCGGTTCCTATTGGTTGGCCTAATTGGGGAAATATGCATTGCGAAGGGGCTTCTGAAGAAACACAATCATTAGCACGACTTGGCCTATTGAATCTTGTCTCTATGTCATTATCAAAATACCTTGAACAAAAAGTTAAAACTTCTTCAGCTAAATAGCCCTTAGCTGTAGAACCTTCTGGTTATGCCTTATTCTTGACATATGACATACAGTGTCCAAGGTACCTATTAGAAAAACAAAGACATAATATTTAATGTTTTGCACATAAGCATTGAAATAAAAAATTCTAATAGAATATACCTTTCAATTGGATACATCCATTGATAATGAGCTGGACCTCCAAGTTTAGCTTCATCTACCAAATGAATTACTAAGTGAACCACCACTGTAAAAAATGATGGTGGGGAAATCATTTCAAGTTGACAAAGTGTAATCACTAAACAATTTTGGAGTATGTCAAGCTCTTTCACATCCAAAATTTTGTTACATAGTTTTTTGAAGAATAAGCAAAGCTCAAGTATTACTGCAATAACTTTTCTGTCTATCTTCACATTTCTTAATACCACTGGAAGCAATTGCTCTATAAGTATATGGGGGTCATGACTTTTTAGGCCTGTAACTTTCGATACCTAACATCAAAACATCTAGAGATATTAGAAGTATACCCATCTGGCATTGTCACATCCTTAAGGACTTGGAATGACATATCTTTTTGCGCATTTTACAAAACAAGCTGATTTGTACTTCCCATTTGAATCTAGCCATAACTTAGGCCTCATTAATCTAAGAGGTTGCAAATCTTTTCTTGCACTCAAGTTATCTTTTGTCTTCCCAGGTTCATTCGACAAAGTACACAATACATTGTCATAAACATTTTTTTTTGATGTGCATTACATCTAAATTGTGACATAGCTTAATGTGGATCCAATATGGCAATTGGAAAAATATATTTTAATTTCTCTATTGTTGGTTTTCACATTCATTATCTCTATCATGCAATCTTTTTCTCCCGGATTCTGTATCTAACTTCTTACCAAGTGTGACATTTTCTTCTTGTTGAAATATTTTAGCACCAGATCTTTGGATTGGTGGCCTCGTCTTTCCACATTCCCATAAAAATGATTTCAATTTGATCTATAATTATGATTTGCTACAAGAAACCTTCTGTGACCCATGAAACACAATTTTCTACCATGAAAAAGTCTTTAACGTTCAAAATCAAAATTATATGATAGGCATGCAAGCCCAGTATGGGTATTCCATCCCGATAAATTTCCCAAACCTGGAAAGTGTTAAACATTTAGTTATTTAAAGCATCAAATTTGTAACATCCAGGTTCTAGAGGTCTATTTTTTTTTTGTATCTACCTTTGTATGATCCTTATGATGCCAAGATTTGTGAGTTATGATTAATTAATTATGGTGTATGCCTAAATGTTAGAAATATTGTGATTTATGGTATTTTAACCCAATGTGACTAAGTGCTAAATAGTTGACTTTTGGGACAAAGGTCAAGAGGATATGGAGGGGATTTGGAGGATTGTTCTAACGAGCATATATTCTCTTCTGATGAATTTTTGACTTCATTTCCTCATTCTTTTCTCCACTATCCCATCGGCTTTCTCTTTCCCTCTCCCTAGGGCTCTTTATCTTCTTCCCTTGAAAGCTCATTGGTTGTGGCATTTGCTCTTCTCTTGAGTGAAGCTTCAAGATTAGAGAGTGCTTCTTTTCTTCTTCTTCCATTTTTATAGCATAGAAACTCTAGGTGGGTTGAGTGACAAAATTTGGAAATAGAAGTTTGGGCATGGTTTAGAACCTTTTCTTTACTGATATCTAAAATAGGAGAATGTCTTTCAAGACATTTATGATAAGGAGATCATGTGTTGTAAGTTATGTTCCTACAAAAATAGAAATAGAAAGAAATTTGGGGATTTGGCTGTTAATGCATGTACAATGTTTCTTTCTAGATTAAACAAGCATTTTCTATTATTGTGTGTGTATGGGAATGTGCATGCATCATGGTTGAGTTAGGTTTTGAGATGGGATGGTTTTTAGGAGGAAGTTGGGGAGTTGAGTAAGCTAATTTTTGAAAATTGATGGCAATCAATCGACTGTTGCGAAGGGACCTGGAGCTTTGTCCAGCTTGGGCAGTAGCTTACCGGTCGACTGATGACTAATAATTAGTCAATCGGGTGCCTTCTGCTTGAAGTAGAATTACTGGTTGGATGCAACGGTTAACTGATAGGTGAGCATCAGTTGATCGATTGCCCTCTATTAACCTACCAAGAATTGGGTAATTTTAGGTCGGTCGACTGATAGGTAGCCACAGTCGATTGATGGCTTTTGAAAATGTTTGGAAAGGTGATTTATCCATCCTTTTCTTATACCTAATTATTAGGGTGATATTCCTCTGCTTTGGCATCCTTATCCTTCTAAGTAATTCACATATACGGTAAAGTATAAGCTTGGAATCAATGTGAGTGGAACAAGTTTATTTCCTTTACTAAAGTTACTCCTTAGATTTAAGAGTTAAGGACATTACTTGAATGAGATTCAACAAAATTATTTAGTCAATGAATTGGTGTGTTCACTATTTGAACTACTAAGTTATGAATTCCAATAAAAAGGGCTAAAAATGTGTTGTGAAAACTGTTAGTGTAGTAAGGTGGTCGTCCTGGTAGTTCACTAGATGGTTGTGGACATTACTTGAATGAGATTCAACAAAATTATTTAGTCAATGAATTGGTGTGTTCACTATTTGAACTACTAAGTTATGAATTCCAATAAAAAGGGCTAAAAATGTGTTATGAAAACTGTTAGTGTAGTAAGGTGGTCGTCCTGGTAGTTCACTAGATGGTTGTGGTACCGAAGTGTGGTAATCATCATGTGTTATTGCACTGTGGCATAGTGCATATTATGGATCATGTATTATCACATCATGGTGTGGTGCATAGTATAGAGATAGTTTTGCCTTAATGTAGTACACGAGATAATCTTGCTTGTGTAGCACAGATGATATTTGTGTTGTGATGTACCACATGAGATATTATGCTTCTGTAGCACATGTGATATTTATGCTTCTGTAGTATATGAGATAATCATGCTTGTATAGCACATGTGATATTTGTGTTGAGATGTAGCACATGAGATAATCGTGCTTGTGTAGCACAAGTGATATTTGTGCTGTGATGTAGCATACAAGATGTTGTGTTTGTGTAGCACATGAGATATTTGTGCTGAGTGTGGCATATAAGTATAGTTGTGCTATGGCGTGGCACATGAAATATTTGGTGTTATGGTGTGGCACACGAGATAATTGGTATCGTATGTGGCATTTGTGGGATTCTAGGGTATGAGGTTGGGGATTTCATGCTCGGGTAATAAGAAAGGTTTAAATAAGTTTCTCCTTTGCTATAGCTTGGGTAAGCCATCTAAATAAATCAATAGTATAGAGAATTCCTTGAGTTACATATGCCTTGTGATATTGTTGTCTAGTCACTGAGTACTTAATTACTCATACTACTCTGCTCTTGAATCTTTTTATAGTCTACAGCTGAAGCAAGTGACATGTTTGTAGAGTCATAAGCCCCGTGTCCACCTACCCCCTTGCATTTTTGGGTTGGTCCTCGCATTTGGATTTTGGTAACTTATTTGCTCTAGGTATTGCTCTGTGACTACATAGTTTACCCAGGACTTCTGTATGTATTTTGGGATGTGATCTAGGGATATGGATGTTGTTTAGAAATGAGAGATGAGATGCCATCTATTTTTTTGTATAAACTATAGGTGGTTATGAACAAAATGTCAGATCATTTAATCTCTTGAGCTGTATAAGAAAATATCATTTTCTTTATATACGTTAAAAATATTATATAGTTACACTAGTTTTTTTAAGGTTATGTTGTTAGGCTTAAAGTGTAAGGGTAGCCTTACTACCATGCGGATCACATGTTGGGTTTGGGGATATGACAAAGTTGTATTAGAGCATAAGTTTTAGGTTTTTTACAAGTTACAGAGCAAGGTAACCTTAGTTGGACCTTCCTCTATAGTCATGAACTGCAGCATGACCATAGAGTGAGGGTTAGCTAAAGGCCCTGTAGGTGTGGTTGCGTCTTTTCTTCTTGTCATACCCTCATATATAGAGGCCTTGTATCCTTGAGCTAAAGTGCGTGGTGTCGTTGTAGATTGTGAGGACCTCTAATGGTGATTGGAGGGCCTGTTGAAGTGGGGGGAGCATGTAGACTTTGATAGGGTCTTATCGCAACCACCTGCTTGACCATCAAGAATAGGATCTCAAAGGGCAAGTAGAAAGTGAATATGGGCAGGGCGTTCAGGGGTTGGCCCTGGGTACCTCCTCCTTCACTAAGGCACCACAAGTTGATTTCTCAATTAAAAAGGTAGGTTACTACTATCAACACCCTGGTGACACCTATGTTTGGTGTAGCTTCATTGGTATGTCCAGTACCACTCCTTATGATAGACAAAGAGGATGAAATCAAGGACCAGGGAAAGAAGAGGACGAGTGGGAATAAGGGGAGCTTATCTAGTTATAATGGTACTTTTTGAGTTTTTAAGCCTCCGGGTGGGGGGCAATCTACTCCTGTGAAACCTTTCCCTCCAACTGCATCTTTTAGAAGTAACCACGATCTAGGTTGGATTCCAGAAGTAACTATTCTTCAGTGGGGCAAGCATCACAGAGGAAGCGTGGTAGGCCCAAGTGTTTTGAGTATGGACGCTACCACACATATGTGTATTTGAGGGCCACTCCTGATTATTTTTAGTGTGGTCAGCAAGGCCATATAAGAAGAGATTATCCTCTATTAATCAATGCATCTAGATAGGGATTGGTCTACCCCTCTCTTTCCCAACATATGTCTGTTCTGGTTAGTAGAGACTCTTCTTTTTTGACACGACAGAGTGGTATGGGTAGAGTTAGAAACAGAGGTCAAGGAGGTAAGGGTCAGCCAATTGATGACTGCAGTAGGTTAAAGTCGATGCTCCCACTCACCAGGGTGCTCAGGCCTCGAATGCTATTGTGGCAAGTATATATGTTTTGTGGTTTTCTATGATATGTGTATTGCTTGATTTGGAACTTACCCACTCTTATGTGTATCCCTTGTTCATAAAATGGTTTACTTAGGGATCAGTTAGGATCGATAAGTTTTTCTTAGTTGCTACAGTGATGATGAGGCTCTGATTTTGGATTTAGGATATGTTGTGTTGCATTGTAGTAAGTGAGAGTAATACCAAGACAAATCTTAATTATGCCAAGTATGATAAAATTTGATGTCATCCTTAGGATGGATTAGTTATTCCCTTGCCATGCAACCCTTAGTTGTCATAACAAACGATGGATCTTAGCATATCAAGCGAGCCCCTTTTTCCTTCTCTTTAGAGGAATAGCAATAACGTACCCAGTGATCTAAGCTTGGTAGTTGGTGCTAGGAGGGTGTAAAGAAAGGGAGGTCAAATTTTCTTCGCTGTCATTTGGCATATTGAAGAGTATAAGGTAAACCTTAATCACATATCAGTTAAGGAGATATTCGAACGTCTTCTAAAAGAACCACCGAGTTTGCCTCCCAATTGAGACATTAAGTTCGGCATCAAGGTAAATCTAGAAACCTAACCCATCCCTATACATCCATACCATGTGGTGCCCTTAGGACTTCGGGAGCTTAAAGGATAGGGTATAAGGTGGCAATACAAAACAAGTACTCTCCCCTAAGGATTTGTGATTTACTGATTACATGTACAAGACTCGATGTTCGCCAAGGTAGAATTGGGATCTGGGTGTCATCAATTGAAGATCAAGGTAGAGTATGTACATAAGACCATTTTCTGTGCACGTCATATGCACCATGACTTCTTGATGATGTCCTTGGATTGACTGGTACAGTAGTAGCTTTCATGGATCTAATGAATAAAGTCTTCAAACCTTTTCTGGGAAAGTTATCATTGTCTTCATTGATGACATATTTGTGTACTCTAGGAGTCTGGAAGAGCATGAGCGACCTTGCACGTTGTGTTACAGACCTTGTGAAGACACCAAATTTTCTTGCTAAGTCCTTGAAATGAGAATTCTTGTTGGAATAAGTTGTTTTCTTGGGGCATATGGTTTCCAAGAAGGGATCCAAGTGGACCCTAGTTAGGTATGGCTGATGCTTTGAATAGTAAACCCATGGGAAGTTTGGCATGCATCGCAAAAAGTTTGGGAAACCCTCGTTACATTAACTTCATGAGCTTGATGGGGTTAGAGTGTGGTTTGAAGTCACTGAATTAGGTACATTTTTGGCTTTTTCCTAGACCAAATCATCTTTGATCTAAGATGTGAAATCGACTAAGTGGGGTAATCCTAATCTTGTAAGATTAGGGATGAGTAAAGAGAGACAAAGGAAATGGTTCCTCCTTGGATGAGCAGGATATAACCCGGTTTGAGGATCATTGAGGAAGCCTGTTGGGCCGCCTATACAGCACATCCGAATATCAATAAGATGTACCAAGACTTAAAGTCTTAATATGGAGGAAGGGGATAAAACGTGATAGTGTCGATTATATGTCGAGATGCCTAATTGTTAATAAGTTAAGGCAGAGTATAAGAGGACTCCCAAGTCACTCCAGCAAATGGGAGTATACTATTTAGACCTTGGAGGACTGGTTGAGGTCTTGGGTTATAGACCCCAAAGGTAGTTAGGAGGCCTATTTACCCTTGGTTGATTTTGCCCTACAATAACAATCATCGTACTAGCAGTAGGATAGAGCCATTGGGGCTTTGCATGAGAAGTAATGTAGATCTCTTGTCATTTGGTTTGAAGTTGATAAGGCTATGTGAAAACATGAGGAAGTCATGAGGTCGATGTACTCCCACCTATTCGAATCTTAAGGTAAGAAATTTAGGGACTGAATTTTCTTAAGGGGGAGTTTGTAGCACATAATATATTTATGCCAGGTGTGGCAGATGAGTAAAGTTGTGTTATGGTGTGGCACACGAGATAATTGGTACCGTGTGTGGTATCTGAGATATTCGTGCTGTGTGGCATTTATGGGATTCTAGGGTATGAGGTTAGGGACTTTATACTCAGTTAAAAAGAAAGGTCTTGTAACATCCCAGAAATTTTGAAATAGTACAGGGGCTTGTGAGCTTAAAGAAATAAATAAAATAAATTTTGGAGGGTACGGGAGCCTATAAGCTTAAAGAAATAAAATAAATTTTGGAGGACCTATTTGAAAAGTTCCTATTTATGAAAGGAGAATTAAATTAAGGGAAAGGTGAGACAAGGAATAGTTAAAAAAAATATGATCTTGAATGTTGAGTGATATTTAGAAATTTTATTGAGGCTAAAAGACCCAAATGAAATCTTGTCTTGAGGAAGGTTGCATTGTGTAACCTCACACACATTCAGTACTTGGCAAGGGGTAGGAAAGAGTGAGAGACCGAGAACTTGGAGGAGTGAGGAGAAGAGAAAACTGTGAAGATCACTATCTGCCACCACCTCTACCACCAGCGGTAACTCCTTCTTGAGGTAGGATCAATCTTCTTCTCCTCTCTTTTTATTTCTTTCTTCCTCTTTCCTCCCCTTCTTTCTTCTTTTGTCATAACCGAGAATCTAGAGACTAGGGATGGGAGAAATTCTGTGATAGAAGGTTGGGTGTGATTTTAATTTGGTTCTTGAGTTAATATCTACATATTCGAAGTGGCTTGGCTGAACATTAAGATGAGAACCCATGTTCTTGGGTTGATTTTCAAATAATCAAAAAAATTACAAAACATTAGAATCTTGTTGGATCTCTCCTGGTATATATTCTTCTTTTTCTATATGTTGGTGATTCCTTGCTACCATATTAGAGGTTTAGAACTGGGTTTTGGTTTCATATTAAGTTAAAAGGGTTTAGGAGGTAGTAAGGAAGGAAAACAACATTGTTCTCACTGGTACAGGGTGCACCTCTGCACTCACTCGTTGTAGTACTCTACTGGCTGAGACAGCAACTGATAGATACTATGCTCACCTAGGTAGGCAGTAGCCCGCCATGGCGGGCGGAGCTTCTTCCCATGAAATTTTGACCCTTTTTCTCATATATTTGTGGTCTCTTTCTTAGGGAACTTCTTTTCCATCACCTTACACATCCTCTAGGGAGGATCAAGGTAAATTTCAAACAGCAACCAAGGTGAGTGGAAATGATTTTCTATCTTCCCTCAAATGTTTATATCTATCTCAAATTTTAAAGAAAACAAGTTGCCACTTACATTGAAATGGATGTTTATATGGATTTATGTGGAAAGGCCTTGAATTTTATAAATTATTTACATACTAGTGAAATTAATTGGATTAGTCATTAGTACAGGAAAAAGATGATATTTTGGTTTGTTTTCCTTATGCTTGGGTAGTTTCTAAAGAAATTGATATTACAGTATTTGGGCTTGACAATATACTTCTCTTAAATTACATTGAGTCCTATTAGAATAATGGAAATATAATTATGATGTGGTAAGGTCTTGAACCTTAAATTCTTACTTACTGGTAAATTCTAAGATAACCTTGGACATTTATTAAGATGAGTAATTCTCTAACTCAAAAATTTGACTCTAAGTTTTTTTTTTTAATGAGAATGAAGAATGAGGAACTTGTTGTAATAATATTGTGTAAATTAGTGAAATCCCTGAACTTCTTATTAAATTGTGGATTGGCTGAACTCCTTTTTTTTTTTGATAGAAAAAGAAATATTATTAAGGAGAAGAGAAAGGAACAGAGGGAAGGATTACAATAGGTGGAGGACAAGGGATCCTCCTAAGAAAAATCACGGACAAAATGTAAATTAAAAAGTACAAAAACACCCCCACAAAGTCCCAAACAAAGTATTAGTACAATAACGTCCTCCAATCCCTATAAACATCAGATATAGGCACCCCCTTGAACAAGCCATTGGCCGAAACCCACAATGAGGCTGCATAACGAATTTGATCCCACAACAGCTGAGTAGGCATACACCGATCATTAAAAACTCTGGTATTTCTTTCCAGCCAAATGCACCACACGGTTGCGAACATAGCTGTATTCCAAAGAGTTTTGTTGTCCTTCCTATGGCCAAAGCTAGTAAATTTGGTCGCAAGGAAAGTGCCAAGGTCCTTTGGACAAACCCAACTCTCGTCAAAGAGATCAAATAACCTGTTCCAAATACTCCAAGCCACGTCGCAGTACAGGAACAAATGATTATTTGTCTCTGAATGTCTGAAACACATTACGTAAACATCAGGGGATAAAGCCTTGAGGGGCCTTCTGATCTGACACAGATCATTTGTATTAATTCTGTTGAACACTGCAAGCCACAAAAAGGCTTTAACCTTTAAAGGCGTCTTAACTTTCCAATATGACTTTTTAAAATGGGAGGAAGCAATAGGGTTACGGGCGAGAAAATTGAGGAAGGAAGCGCAGGTGTAAGAGCCTGAAGGATCGAGCTTCCACAATCTCTTATCAGGAACAGGAGAAAGGCATATTGGATCAAGGATGTCAAGCATCATGGTAAGGTCTGGTAAGAGTCTATCATTAACATTCTTGGCAAAATGCAAATTCCAAAAAGGGTGATCCCCTTGTAAGCAAAGGAACTCAGAAATGGGGACATCATGGAGGGAAAATAAAGAATAAAGGCGCGGGAATCTATCTTTAAAGGGGGTAGGGCCAGTCCAGCAGTCCTCCCAAAAACGAAAACGAAAACCATCACCAATAATAAGAGATATTGAGGGAGAGAAAAGATGGTATACCTGAGAGATTGCTTTCCAAGGACTTGCATGCGTAACGACAACCCCAGAACCAGCGTCCCATCCATTCCGCTGCAGCCCATATTTGGCTTTGATCACCTTATGCCAAAGGGAATTAGGCTCTAAGGGGAATCTCCATAACCACTTCGCCAAAAGAGAGATGTTTTTAGACACCAAGTTCCCAATACCCAAGCCGCCTTCATCCTTAGGTTTATAGCACACCTCCCAACTAACCAAGTGATCCTTCTTTTCCACCCCACCATCATTCCATAGACAATCCCTCATTATTCTCTCAATCTTTCTAGCCACTCCGGTCGGGATTTTGAACAAGGACAAAAAGTACAGGGGCAAACTAGATAGGGAAGCCTAAATAAGCGTCAATTTGCCTCCTAAAGAGAAGTAAGGGCCTTTCCAACTGTCAAGCTTGCGGGAAATTCTTTGGATGATAGGGTCCCAGAAAGATTTGGCTCTAGGATTACCTCCAAGGGGGACACCTAGATAGTTCAGAGGCCAATTGAGAACCGCGCAACCTGCTAACTCTGTCATCTGCCCAAGAGAATCATCCTGGATGTTAATTCCAGCTAGGCCACTTTTGCCTAAGTTAACACGGAGACCTGACACCAGCTCAAATATCTGAATCAGTGTAAGCACTCTAAGAAAATTATCCTTATCCTTGGGCATGAAGAGAATTGTGTCATCAGCAAACTGCAAGTGGGTAACCATACAGCCATCTCCCTTTATTGATAATCCTTTGATGATCCCTCTATCGGACCGCTGCTTCAACATGCTGCTAAAAACATCGGCCACTAGGGTAAAGAGGAAGGGAGATAACGGATCACCTTGCCTGATCCCACGTTGCTCCTTGAACCAGGCTTTGGGCTGTCCATTGATAATAACCGAAAAGGCCACAGAGGAAAGGCAACTATTCATCCATCACCTCCATCTGTCCCCAAAACCCTTGCGACAAAAAATCAAGTCCAAGAAGTCCCAATTGACCATGTCATACGTCTTTTCAAAATCTAGTTTAAACACTAAACCCTGTTGTTTTCTACGTTTGACATCATCAACTAACTTGTTTGCAATTAGACTAGCATCAAGAATTTGACGATCCACGATGAAGGCACTTTGATTCTCAGATATGGAATTCCTAATAACCGCACTCATTCTTGTAGACACTAGTAACCAAGCTAATAGGTCTGAAATCTCCCACTTTAATGGACCTATCTTTTTTGGGAATAAGGGCGATGAAAGTAGAATTCATGCTAGTTGGAATGCGTCCAGTATGGAAGAATTCTTCGAAGACTTTCATCAAATCATCCTTCACAACTGACCAGCAAGCTTGGAAGAAAGCCATATTGAATCCGTCAGGCCCAGGAGCTTTATCCTTATCCATCTTTGAAATTGCATTTCTAATCTCTTCCACCTCTAAGGGTCTTTCAATCCAATTCCTTTGAGCATTGTCGATGGGGATCCAATCCAAACCCTCAATCGTTGGTCTCTTTTGCATGTCCTCTGTGTATAATTTCTTGAAGAAACAAGTCGCTACTTCAGATATCCCCTCATTGTCCTTGACCGTACTGCCATCATCCGTCTCAAGCTCTTTTATGAAGTTTCTTCTCCTCTTTCCATTCACCACCTTGTGAAAGAATTTTGAGTTCACATCACCCTCACGAGCCTATTTGATTTTGCTCTTTTGGCGCCAGCTTATGTCCTCTTTTCTCCTAATGTTATCCAAATCGTTCCTGAGAGTCACTTTACGCGCGACTAGGGTCTCCTCAAGCCAGCCCTCGCTCTCTAGTTTGTCAAGATCGTCTAACTCCTTCAGAATATTACTCTTTTGGATTCTAATGTCCCCAAAGACTTCTTTGTTCCAGGTCTTTAACTTCTCCTTCGCATATTTCAATTTCTTCATAAACTTAAAACCCTCCCAACCTGGAATCATGTATTTAGACCACCACTTCTCTATGTTATTAAAAAAAGACCGGTGTTCAAGCCACATATTCTCGAATCTGAAGGGGGTAGGGCCCCATTTGACTCTGCTAGTCTCAAGGATAATGGGGAAATGGTCAAACACCAAGCGTGAGGTGACTTCCTGAATGGGATCAGGAAACGAGTCCTCCCATTCGGGGGTGAACAAAAATCTGTCAAGACGAGAGGAAAAAACCGAGCCCCTGTTGACCGACCAAGTGAATTGAGCATTAGAAAGAGGAAGATCCTTAAGGCCATAATCCCTGATAAAGGAATTAAAGCCTCTCATGCTAGCATTGATCCTTGATCCTCCAAGCTTTTCATCAGGGAACCTCACCACATTGAAGTCACCACCAACACACCAATGAAGATTACAAAAACTGTGAACATAAGACAATTCCTCCCACAACTCGCCCCTCAGCCTAGGATTCATCGGACGGTAAACATTAGTAAACCACCAATACCCTTTGTCCTTGAACTCAAGAAGCACTGACAGAGAAAAATCACCCTGAAGAACATCCATTTTTAAGGCAACTCGAGTGTCCCAAATGACCAAAAGACCACCTGATGCGCCCACAGAAGGTAAAAACTCCCAATCCTTGAATTTGAAGTCCCAAATGCTTCTAACGAGAAATCTATCTAGATCCTCTAGTTTAGTTTCCTGTATCATCCCAATATCTGGATCAACCCTCCTAAAAACTTCTTTCACCTTGTGCCTTTTGAGAGAGTTACCAAGGCCGTTCACATTCCAACTTAAAATCTTCATAGAGAATCTGACTTGCCCTTTCCTTTCTTGGAGTTGCCATAATTAATTGAAGATGTCAATCTTTTTAGCTCGTTTTCAAGTTTATTCTTCCTCCTTTGGTATGTCCTAGGGGATACTGATACCTTGACCTCTTTTCCAAATTTATCTCCCAGCATAAAGTTAAGAGACTCCAACAAATCTTGAGGATTTTGGTTGCCTCTCTCATCCCCTAAATGGCGAAGATGTATGACTTTTCCCTTTAGATCATTATCTTCCCTTAAGGCAGATGTAGAATTGGGGGGATCAGGGGAATGGGAGGACCCTGCTTGGGTGAAGTCGTTACGCCCGCACTTCCCTGCAAAACCACACTGAGATACACTAGGAATAGTGTTAGTATTGGTAGAATGGGAAGAAGAACAAAAACTATTATTTTGAAAGGGAAGGGAAGAGAGTAGAGGTGCCTTATGGTCCTTAGCAGTGCTCAAAGAATTAATACAGGTCAATGGCAGATCACAAGGTCCCTCAAAAACTCCATCATCCTTATTTTGCAAGAATAGCCGGTGAACGTCTTCCAGAGTATCACCAAACTCCCCTATGGAGTCATCCTTGTCATCAATTTGTTGCTCAATTTGCTGAATAAGAAGTCCATCGTCACTCTTGAAATCGGATAGTGACAATTCATCTTCAGAGAACATCTCCTCCTCCCCCTCAGCCTCTGTCGCCTGCAGTCCATGGGCATTGTCTATTGTCCTGATTGGAATGGCATTTTCTGATGTACCTTCCAAAGTTGCTTTGGAGACAGGGATAGTTGCCTGGGTATTCACCAAGGCGTGAGTGGGTGCTACAAAGGTGTTTGGCCCGGTATCAGGATCCACAGTCTTCGTCAACCTCGGATCCGAAGTCCTCGTCAACGCCTCTGGTTGGAAAGGATGAGGGGAGTCACGTAAAAACACTTGCCGGTCATGTAGGTCCAATCGACTCTCCGGCGGGGTCTCTGGTACCCCAGATCCTCTGTCGATTGGTTCTGTGCAGGTCTGGTCGACGTTCACCTGCTGGAGCGTTGTCGCGGAATGGAGGTAGGGATTCGGGTCACGATCACGTTCAGAAGCCCGCGAACAAAGCACTTGGGTCGGGTGTGTTTTCATGGCCCACTCCTCGCTTGCTGGTCTGGAAGGTTGGGCCTCTTTGGCCCTCCAAATCCGGGCCCTATTGGGTCCAAAAAGACTTGGATATTTGACTGAATGAGGCTTGGGCCTAGAGGAGAAGGGAAGTGACTCTTTTCGAAATTTGTCATCTACCCCAACCTGGTTTCTCACCATTGCCCAGTGGACCTTCCTAATCCCCTTTGGACTCACCAAAATCCTGAGGGTCCTTGAAAAGGCTAAGCCTGAGCCTATCTTGTCAAATCTTTCCGAGTAATGACAAATACATTTGGTTATCCATGTTGTGTCAAGGATTTTGAGTATTTATGAGAATGATCTTGTTTCATGGTGTGACACTAGGGAATGATTATGTGGTGTAACTCTTATGGCTAAACGAAACTAATCTTGTTTTCTCATTATGTAAGGATTATCATCTCGAGCATGTGGGAATAGTATAATAGTCTTACAATAACTTGATACAATATTTCAACAAGACTACCCTAGCTTTCCAATTCATGATTTCAGGTTTCCCAACACACAATAATACTCCTAGGAGGTAATTTGATACAATATTTCAACAAGACTACCCAAATTCCTCACTTTCTGTCTTATGGTTTAAGTGTGTCCGAAAATAGGAAAGAAGAAGAGGAAAAACAACTCATCCCAAACTCTTACCGTGAATCTCTTGATTCCATGCTGGGGGTAGGTCACCAAAAGAACCTCTTTGAGATGCCATGGTTGAGCCAAGAGGGGTGAAGGGGAGGAGAGGAGGGAGGGAGAGCATGAGGAAGGTGTAAGGAGAGGCCAAAATGCTGAAGTGTATATGTTATAATACATATATATAGTCCCAACAACATTCATTTTGCCAATAAGTCCCTCCACTCCCACATAATTCCAAATATGGCCCAAGGGTTTAAAGGTAATTTCCTTAAAACATAAAACTGAGTATTCGACATACGTAATTTTTCCCAACCACACTGCCTAACCATCCTCTCCACTTCAAATAATGAAATTTCACTATTCGTTCCCATCACTAGAATTTCCACATCCTTTCAATTTGGTCCCTACATAGAGGTTCCAATGCCATGACTCATCACGTGACCTTCCATCTCCTAGTCACAATCATTGACCACCTTACCACCCATAACCATCCTACATCTATAAACAACAGATATAAACACCCATGCTAGTTTATCAAATTAATAATAGTCGATTCAAGGAGAGTTTTAATTGAGTTCTCAAAATTTTTACTCGTATTATTAACAGACCAAAAATCAACTAACCATCTTAAAACCGCAGATATTACACTTGTTGTGTTGGATGGTGATCGAAGTTAATGTGCTGGTTGATGTTTATGGCTGTAGATAGGACCAGTCAGATACTGCTATTCCTACGAGTGGTACACGGTAGGTATTTATTCAATGGTATAATTATTTAGTTTGTTGTGATTTATTTTCTATAGTTTCTTAACACATGAAAAATACTCCTTACCAATATATAATTTGATTGTACCATTAAGATTTGTTAATGCAATATTGTTAGCGATGATGCAGCAAACTCGGTCAACAAACTTAAACACCATTTTGAGCCACATCATATTTATTGATAAAAGTTTGAATTGCCCTTGTCATTCCATCATCCCTCCTCTTCCTAGACCCAAGCACATATTTTCTAATGTGAAGATCTTTCAGATCACTGTGACATGAGATCTGAACCGTCCTTGTCACACAATTAGACAGTCCACATTAGTCGCAAAGGTAGACTGTCTGATCACGCAAAATGAACAACACAGGAATCTCACGTCACGATAACATGACGTCAGAGAATGTAATTGTGAATGTCAATTTTATTTGTCAATGGGTTCTGAGGAAAATCTATTGATTGGAGAATGTCAATTCCTTGCTCTGCTATTGTGAATGTCAATTTTTTTCAATATATTAATAGCATTGAAAACAATCTCGAAATTCAATACCACACAAAGCAGATAGTTATAATGCCTAAAAATCGAAATTCAATACCATATGGAGGTACGACAATGATATAGGAAAGAGATGCAAATTAATATCGTTCATAAAAAAAATAGCTAAATAGTTAAATTTTCAACGCCTTTAAAGTTTTTTTTCTTTAATAGCTGCATTGGGGATGTAAAAGAGATGGAATCAAAAGAAAAAAATTGGCTTGGGTGACAGGATCTAAAGGGACGAAGAGGAGAGGAGGCTTCTTTTCGATTTGGACTAGTGATATTTAAGATTGACATTCTAGATTCATATGCCTTTTTAGTCTTTGTTTTTTTTAATTGTTTCCTTAAAAAACATGAAAGGATCTTAATTCGCTTAACTCTTATGTTGTTGTGTTGACTGTAGAAGACAGGTTGAAAATTGAAGTGGTGGCTGGCACTTCTACCAAAAAAAAAAAACAAAGCTTACATGTGCTGATTGGACTTGCCATGTCATTCCTAACGGTACCTCGTCAAGAAATTCTAATGGCACAACGTGATTATGTGACAATACGGAGCTTTTTTAATTTCATGTCTTGATAACAAACAAAGCACAACAAATTAAAATGTATAGACCAAATTTAAAAATGATTTTAACTGTAAAGACAAAAAGTGCATTATTGCTTATTCGGAGATGCACGCAATGGAAGAACTTAGTTTCATGGAACATATTTGTCCGCAAGGGTTTTAAATTTATTTTTTTATTTATAAATTAGTTTTGACCAATTGGAGGTAGTAGTTTCATTTAATTTAAAATAAAGGAATTAGATTAATATCTTTTATATCAATAAAATTTTGAAACAAAATGTTTAATGAAAATTAGAAAATGACAATTAAATAATTTATTTTTAAATTAATTTTATTAATTTTTAATCAAATTTAAAAGTACATTTGTAAGATATTAAAATAATTGCGCAAAGTGAAAAGAAACATTTTTTGGTAATACTATAAAGATATGATATTTAAGACCTTCTATAATGTACCCAGACGTTAGCACTATGTCATTTAGTAGCTGCTATATATGGTATATGAGTTCCTTAATTGATAAGTTCATATTAATATTATTAAAATGTATTATGGCCCCAACTTTTCAAATACTAAGTGATATTCATTCAACCATTCTTCCGTTTTAAAGATTTCAATGATTCACAATCAGTGTTAATGTAAAGATCATGAACACTGAAATCCATGGTTATTAGGATCAGAATCTTATGCAGAATTGAAAAGAGACACAAAATAGATT
Source organism: Biancaea sappan (assembly GCA_037074585.1). Taxonomy (NCBI): domain Eukaryota; kingdom Viridiplantae; phylum Streptophyta; class Magnoliopsida; order Fabales; family Fabaceae; genus Biancaea; species Biancaea sappan. Next base: position 69,818,011 of record CM073490.1, read on the forward strand.
AAATTGTAAAATTGAATCGAGGATCGTAAGATCTTATAAAAAATATAAAAAAATATATAAAATATATATATAATGATATAAATTTTGTGAATAATACAAAATTATAAAAAATTGCATTATATTTCAGTAAAACAAGTTCAAGTGTCATACAATTAGTAAAAAAATAGTAATGATAAAGAGCAACCTCATTTTCTATTATATTTAGAAACTTTTTTTTTCTCATCAAATAGACATTTTATTCCTTAAAACTTATAATATTATATCTCATTATCAATTTTCATTAAATTAAGTTAAAAATTGAGCAAATTATGAGTTGTAAGACTATAATTATATAGTATTATAAATATTTAAGTTAGTTTAATGACTTTTTTCACCTCAATCGACTTAATAGATTAAAAACATATTAACAAATCAAAAATGACAAATTTAAAATTTTATAAAATCAATAAAATCATAAAATCGTAAGATTTTAATATTTAAATTGATATCTTACTAAAATCTTAATAAATTTAGATCTTATATAAGATAGAATTATTCAAATTATTTAAAATTATAAAATTATAAAATCCTAAAATTTAGATCAACGTCTGAAACCAAAATGGAATAAGAAGCAAAACCACCGCTGACCAAATTAGCAAATCAAGATCCGTGACGTTTCATTTCATACGAATCTCAACCAAAATATCACCTTTGAGTTCCAAGTTTTAAACACATTCACACCCTATACCTTAACTTACAGAACTCCCTTCTCCCTCTAAATTCAGCAACTGTAACAGTTTCCTTCAATCAACCATGGCCTTCCCCATCCTACCCAAACATCTTTCCTTTGCTCTCTTCGTTGTAACCATCCTTCATCTCCTTATTATCTTTCCTCTGTAAGCCACTTCTGGTGGGTTCACAGTTGATCTCACACCTGGCGATTCCCCTTTATCTCCCTTCTACAATCCGTCAAAGACCCATTACGATAGCTTGCACGAAGCTTTTCAATGCTCGCTGAAGCGAATCAACCATTTCAAGTCAGTACTCTCAGCCCCAGAAAGCAAAATGCAGACCCAAATAAAACCAGCTGGAGGACAATTCCTCATGAGCGCCTCAATAGGATCCCCACCTACTGAGTTTCTTGGGATAGCAGATACTGCTAGTGACCTCACATGGACACAGTGCTTACCATGTGAACAATGTTTCCACCAAAATCCCCCCCCTTTGATCCTCGACGGTCCTCAACATACAAAACAATTCCTTGCAATTCAACTTCTTGTGACAACCTAGGAAAAGATGCCACATGTAGAGGAGGTCAGCAAAACACCTGCAATTATAGATACTCGTATGGGGATAACTCTCACACTTCCGGAGATCTTTCGTCCGAAACTTTAACTATCGGCAACAGAAATCCGGTGTCCCTTACGAAGATTGTATTTGGGTGTTCACATGATTCTGAAGGGACATTTGTCGAGTATGAATCTGGCATTATAGGCCTAGGAGGTGGAAAACTCTCGTTGATTTCTCAGTTGGATGCTTCTATGGGCAAAAAATTCTCATATTGTTTAGTGCCGACCACTAGCAAGGTACCTGGGAAAATATGCTTTGGGAGCGATGCTGTCGTTTCTGCTCCTGGTGCAGTCACAACTCCTATGGTACCAAAAAGCCCTGACACTTACTACTACCTGGCTCAGGGAAAAGGGGGCAGAGCAGAAGAAGAAATGAAACTTCAAAGTTTCAAAAGCAAAGCTCCTGAGATTCACTGTCGAAGTTTTCTGGCGACGTCGAAATCGGCCAACTTCGAAAGTCCCATCTCCGGCGCTCTTTCGGGAAAACTGACGTCGGAATAGTGATCGGAAGGGTCCAAAACCTTGGACTGGAGAAGATCAACGCCGCCTGACCTTCGACGCACCCGCACGCGCCACCGTCGGAAGATCACGCGCCGGCCATCAACTCCACGCGCCACACGTGCCTGCCAGAGGTTGAAGACGACCACGTCATCAGCCACGTCATCACCACGTCATCCACTCCAACCAATCATATATTGCCACGTGTCACCTCGGCCACGTGTCCAAGCTGATTCGGTTGCCACGTCATTAGCCACGTCATCAGCCACGTCATCACCACGTCATCTGCTCCAACCAATCATATGTTGCCACGTGTCGAATCGGCCACGTGTCCAAGCTGATTCGGTTGCCACGTCAGTAGCCACGTCATCACCACGTCATCCACTCCAATCAATCAGAGGTTGCCACGTGTCGGAACTGCCACTTGTCACAGCTAATTCAGTAGCCACGTCATCAGCCACGTCGTCAGTCCACCAATCAAACCTTGCCACGTGTCTAAACTGTCACCAATTACCAGTTGCCAAGTGTAAAGTTGTGCCACGTTACCCCAAATTCCAGATTTTCATATTGACCACGGAAGTTTTGTGAAAACTCATTTTTACCCCCAAAACTTTCCTAAATTACAAATTGACCCCAGATCTTTCCAAAATTCAACTTTTACCCCTGATTGTTCTGAAATTTCATTTTGGCCCCAGATATTTCTGAAATTCCACTTTGGCCCTAGATATTTTTGAAATTTCACTTTGTGCCCCAGAACTTTCTGATATTACAATTTAACCCTCACAACTTTCTGAAATTTTATTTTTTTTTGCCCACAATTATTTTCGAAATTACAGTTTGACCCACTTTTCATAAATAACCTTTTGGGCCCCTTAAGTTTTTTTTTTTTTCAGAAATTACAGATTCACCCCAATTCTTTCCAAATCATAGATTGGCCCCAATATTTTCCAAAAAATTACAGATCAACCTGACTTTTTTTTAAAAAAAAGTTCATTTTAGCCCCTAAATCTTCTAAAAAAAAAGAAATTTCACTCCAATCCCACAATTTTTCTTAATTTTCTTATCCATCCCCAATTTTCTACAACCAAACTTCAAACTTTTCTCCTTCCCTGAGCCAACAGAAATGCCTCCAAGAAGCAGGCGTGCACAAGAAATTGAATTGAACGAGATGAGAAATCAACTTCAACAGTTGCAAGAAACAATGTATGCCCAGCAAACATGGCTTGAGACCCAGAAAGATCGTCGATGCAAAAATTCAAATAACAGCAGTTCATCAACAACTTATAATCGCTACTCCAACAATGTTAGAATGAAAATTCCTGAATTCGATGGGAATAACCAACCTGAAGAATTCAAAGACTGGCTTAAAAAGGTTGAACGGATTTTTGAGTATAAGGAGGTCCCCGAAGATCAAAAGGTGAAAATTGTTGCCACTAAACTCAAGAAATACGCTTCTTTTTGGTGGGAAAATCTTAAGAGAAAGCGCGAACACGAAGGGAAGCGCAAGATTCGAACTTGGAAGAAAATGCGACGCAAGTTAACCCGTAAATTCTTGCCTGAACAAACAGGGTTTATGGGAGTGTCACTTATTTCTATCCCTACTTCGTCACAAATTCCTGAAAAGGAAGAGGAATCTATACCGACAGGGTCAGTGCATGATAGTGATGTCATACCAGATGACGATGATGACATATTAACAGAGCCAGTATATGACAGCGATATCATGCCAGAAGAGCCAGTATATGACGATGATATCATGCCAGAGGAGTCACTGTACGATAGAGAAGTCAAGTTGACAGAATCAGCGTATGACAGTGATGTCATGATAGCAGAACAAGCATATAACAGTGATGTCTTGCCAACAGAGCCAATATATGCTAGTGATGTCACTCCAGCAGAGCCAATATATGATAGTGAAGTCACATTGACAGACCATGATGAGACACTGGTAATTCATCAAAGCCTACATATAACGCCAGCAAAAGACGAGTCTTGGTTAAGTCACAACATCTTCTATCCTATTGAAGATAAAATTTGTGATATCAACATTGGCAACAAAAGTTATGACAATATTGTGACCGACTACATGGTGGAAAAGTTGGAGGTATTATCCGTTAATCATTCGTATCCTTACAAATTTCATCAAAAAGAAGTTTGTTGTGATATTGTGCCTACGGATGATTGTCATCTTCTTTTGAGAAGACATTGGCAATTTGATTGTTGTGTCCAAGACGACGGCCATATAAGCATATACTCTATTAAAAAAAAATGGAGTAAACGAGATGTTAGTGCCAATGCCACCTAGTGAATGCAATAAGAACAAACTAGAAAGATACGATTTCACTTTTTTACCGGTCTTTCTAGTTGTAATTCCAGAAGACAATATACCAGGAGTGCCACCTAAGAGAGACAACGACATCCAGCAAGACTCGAGGGCGAGTCTCGTCCAACCCAGGGAGAATGTCAAGGAAATTCACTCATATGGTCAAGGAAATACACTCATTTTTCAACCTCCCCACATGCACCTACCTCACCTACCTTCAAGGAGTCCACAATGTCTGCACCTCCCAAGCTGCCAGATTCAACCCCTTCCAGCTGTGCCCATGTGACCTTGTTCCCCTATAATTAGTATAAATAGGTTAAAGCTTCATTGTATTGGAAGCCAGAATCAAGTAATTAAGCTTTGCTTTTGAAACTTTGAAGTTTCATTCCTTCTTCTGCTCTGCCCTCCTTTTTCCCTGAGCCACTACCTTACATTGGAAGGCATCAGCGTAGGTAGCGAGAGAATTGCATACAAAGGTGCAAAATCTAATGACAACGTCGAAGAGGGCAATATTATTATTGATTCAGGGACGACGCTAACCTTTCTGCCATCAGAGTTTTATAATGATTTGGAGCCTGCTGTGGAGAGAGCAGCTAGAGGAGAAAGGGCGAAGGACCCACGTGGTGTTCTTAGCCTTTGTTATAGATTTAATGGTGACAACCTTCAATTGCCTGTTCTGACTGCTCATTTAAAAGGGGGCGATGTTAAGTTGCAGTCATTGAATACGTTTAATAGGATCAATGATGATACGGTGTGTTTTACAATGATTAGAAACCCTGATATACCTACGTTTGGTAACTTGGCTCAGATGAATTTCAACGTAGGATATGACCTCGAGGCTGTTACGGTGTCATTTCTGCCAACAGATTGCACTAAACAGTAGTTTATGATGTATGGATTTATATCAATTAAATGATTAGGGATATGCCCATTTTGTACTGAAGCCCACTTCTAGCAAAAAAATAAAATTAAATTAAAACCACTTTGGTTAACATAAAGCCTATATTTGCATGAAACACAAGGCTTTTTTTTTTTTTACTAATTTGGCCCAAAACTTAATTCTGTATGATTTCTTTTTGGTTAAATGTCTAGGATTCCATGCATACGAAAATTATCACTTTTTCATGTATGCCAAAAGTTTTTTTTTCTTAATAAAAAATTTCTATTGCTTTAGACACTGCAACATTTAATTCAAATTCTGACTGCAGTATCAGAAGAAAAGATGAGAATTTTAATAGGAAAAATTAAATTCCTACTAATTTCCAACTGGAAATTTTCAATAAGAAAATCATCGATCACTAATTACTTTTTGACTAACTTCCGATTGAAAAATGCATCTAACTGAAACTTTCTTATTGATTTTTAGTCAGAAATTTGCATCCAACTTATTCTCCCAGACCACCACGTGTATACTTTGCTTTGGGTATCATACGAGAACTGTTGAGCCACCATTTGGGTGGCTCAATAGGTATATTTATATATTTATGTTTGAGTAAATTTTAATATTTATAAATTTTATGTTTTATATTAATAAGTTTTATAAATTTTTATTTTACAAAATATTAAAACAATGAATATGATCTTTTTAGTATGAAAAAAAAAAGAGATTCACAGATTTTTTATATGTCAAATTTTTATTTTTTCCAGTGTAATAAGAAAATGAATATAATCTTATTATTATAAAAATAAAAATTTACAGATTTTGCATGTCATCTCAAGTCATCTTGTAAGGTGATATTTTCAATATAAAACAATATAATCTAATCTTCCTCTTCATCATTTAATCTTCATCTTCGTCATCTTGTATGCTATCCTTCCATCCGTTAATCTTCGTCTTTGTGATCTTGTATATTGCTCTTCATCTTTGTTACCTTGTATACTGCTCTCGTTCTATACAGAGGTATACCAAAGAAATTACAAATAATAAATTAAAAATGAAGAAATTTGAGAAAAATAATATTTGAATATAGATTACCTGTGTACATTGAGAAATAAATGAAATTAATCTATGATTCTCTGCAACAAAAAAGCAAAGAATGATTCTCTATCAAAGTGTAAGTTGATATAAAAACAAATAACGAGAAAGAGCAATAGAAAAGTATATTTTGTTTTTGTTTTTACCTGATTAACAGATTAACAGAGACAAAAGAGAACTTGCAGAATAATGGCAGAAGGAAAGAAAAAATCTGGCAGAAGAAAAGAAGAAGGAAAGAAGAGAAAAGAGAAGTCAAAATAAAAGAAGAGACAAAAAAAATGAAGATATGAGTCTAAGGAAGACTCGCAGAAGAAATGAAAAGAACAGAGTATAAGAGAAAAGTAATTGTCATATAATAACGTGAATATTTTGAATTTGAATGAAAAAATTTGCAAATTCACGCTTGAATTTTTTAGCAATTGGCACCTAACACTTTTTGCAAATTAGCGTCTCCAATTTCAATTCCCGCATATACAGATTTCTAAGTATTCTTTTTAATTTTTTATATATAAATAAAATTATTATTATTCAAATAGATAATTACAATATTTTTTATTTTAATAAAATATAAATATTTTAATATAAATTGTAAATAAAAATCTTATATGTGGCTTTACAGAAATCATAATTTTGAATTACTAAGATTAAGAGTTATAGATTATAAGTATTTGTGAATTAGTTAAAATTATTAAAAATGTAAAATTAATTGTATCTTAAATTACTTAAAATAATTTTAATCTTTTTTAAATATAATTAGTTATATTTAAATATATTAAATATATTCACATTGTGTGTTCCACACATGGTGTGTCGAGCACGCACTATATGATATACACACACTATCAATATTATGATTATTATATCATTATATATATATATATATGATATACACACACTATCAATATTATGATTGTTATATCATTATATATATATATCATATATAATATAATATATAACAAGAAGAGAAAATAAAGAAATAAATACTTTATTTCATAAAATAAATAGGGAGCTTACAAGAGGAGGAGAAAGAAATCTTCAGACTCTCACTCTAAATTCTCTCTTCGATAGTAAGAAAACTATCAGATGATTACAACGGTGGCAAGGAGGCTCTTTAAATAGCCAAAGCTTGCCAAATAAAGTACATAGGATTCCATTCTAAGTAGGAGACAAGGTTACGACATTTTACCAGAGTAAAAGTGTATTTACATGAAAGTAATCTACTTTAATTCTAAGTAAAAGTAAAAGTAAATTACAATTGTCAAAAAAAAAAGAAGCTTTTGGTGAAGCATCTTTCACCTTTTGTCTTTTGTGGGGGCAAGCTTGTTTGCCAAATTGGAAGGAATCAGTCTTTGTCGAGATTGATTCCGTAGTAGTCATCTTCATTGTCCTGTAGAGCACAGGATGACGATGTCAGACTTTGAGTCTTCTTGGATGAAGATGGCTTCTGTTCATCTTCTTCTTCAAGAAGTGCCATAGTGACTTTTCACTACTACAAGAATTCTTCTTTGTTGGAAGAAGCCGACAGCAGCGCTTGAACTTGAGAATTCTGGTTAAGGAACCTGCAAGTTTCAAGATCTACAGTCCTTTGATACTTTGGATTCTTTTTTATCCAAAGTTTGACAGACGCTAGATCACCTCTGTCTTGTTGAAATAGTGCCCACCATTTAACATAGAGCACTCTTTGGAGGATAGGAAGACAATTAGTATAAATTGACTTCCAAATTGATAACACCATTGCATTATCCATGCAAGAGAAAATTTTGAAAAATAGTGAAGATCAACTGTGATGAAGTCTTCATCAAAATTAGTATTTTTGGAAAAAATATTCAAAACCATATTTTAATGGTTTTGGGAGAATATCATGGTGTGAACCATAAAATTTCCACCAATGGATGAACCATTGAGGAAAATGGAAATGAATTCCATTTTTGAAATAAATTGGCCAAGAATGGCCGAAGCTTTTATTTTGATATCGAAAGGTGTTGTACTAGGCATCAATGTAATCCCAATACGAATAATCAATTGGGTCAAAATTTTTGAGAAAATTTTTTAATTTGATTCAAATCTTGTCCCCATTAGGAAAGTGTTAAAACCTTCAAGATTTGAATTGTTGAATATGAATATTCAACTTTATCATTAGGACTTTGATAGTGTTTCACAGAAACATAATTAGAATCAACTGAGATAAATTCATAAAATCTTTGAGTTTTATTCAAAGAATTTGGTTTATAATGAAAACCTTTTGGAAAATTCTTTGGAAAGATTTTATTTGCATTGTTTTCCCAAAACTCAGGTTCCATCTGAGTAATGATATGAAAAACATTTGGCTTTTTAAAATAAGATGATTTTGAGGGTTCAGAAGAAATTGGTTGAGGGTTCAGAGCAATTTGCTTCTAAGGATTGGATTGGGTAATCTGATTTTTACTCTGTTCAATTATTTGAGCCAGAGCTAAATCAAATTCTTCTTCTTGGACAGTTCTAGCCCAAGTCTTTTTGGTCAAGGCTTTTGCCTTTTGATTTGAATTCTGGATAGCCAGAAGGGTTTCAATGGGAAAGAATATGAAGCTTTCGATTCTTTAGACTGGGAAGTAGTCCCAACATTCTTGGGTTTCTGAGTTGAAAACTCAAAAATGGTCAATGACTTATTAAGTTGAATCAATGATCCAGAAATGGATTTTACATCTGATGATGTCTAGGCTTTTCCTTTATCCCTTAATTTAGGAGGTATCTTCTTCTGCAGAGAAAATATGTTTTGTAAGAAAACTGCATAGTTTTCTAAAAATAGATGCAAAAATCATTTATATAAAATCATGAACGTATGTCATGCATGAATGATTTTGCCAAGAATAAATTGAATTAATTTGTTTAATGCTGTTTATATTTTTATAAACAGGTTTTTGAGTAAATTAAAAGACAATTATTTTTCTGTAGTTCTGGATTTCAATACCTTCTTTTGATACTGTAAACGGCATTACTTGATGAATAAAGGGTATCCCCAATATTACATCATTTGAAAGATTTTTTGTTAGAAAGAAAGGAGTGGAAATCCTTAATGCTTCATTTTCAACAAAGACATTTGAAATTTTGAAACTATTCTAAAGTTTAGATCCATTAGCAGACTTAAGACCTTCAATAGATTTTTCAAAATATTTTGGAGGAATTAAATCCTCTCTGATGCAATTTAAATCTACTCCAGAATCAAATAAGGCAATTGTATCTAAGATAAAATCATCATTAATTATGTTTCTAACAATATATGCCAGTTTTGAGTTGAAATTCTTGAAATAAGATTCAGAAAGGTTTTTGAAACTTGTTTAGAATTTTCAATATTTTAAGAGTAATCCTTGGAAATATGTTCCTAGTTTGAATTTGAAAAATCAACAAATAATGTAAATTTTGCTGATTTTTCAGCTCTTTAAATTCAATTTTTAAATAGCTGATTTCGTTTTGAAGATCTTGGTATAGTTTCAGGTCTTGGTTTTTCTTGAAATCTTTTCAAAATATTTGAAAGATCATAATTTGGAATTTTGGAGATCTGTTTTGAAGTTGATGCTTTTGCATCAATATTTTGCTTGAACTTGGCTAAATAATTAGCCTTGTTGTCATTTTCAGGAAGTTCGTTAATCAAATTGATTATCAAATCTTCCTCTTTATCTACGGTATTAATCCCTAGAGATTGCTCGGGAAAAGATGGAATGTCATCTTCATGAATTTGATTGATTTCTTCAAAGGGTGAATCAGATTCATCTTCTAAAGAAGTTTGATTCAACATATTGTTGATTTGTTGTAGGGTAGAATCCTCAAGCTTAAGAGCTCTAAGTTTTTTATTGAGCCTATATTTTTTAGCCTTATGGCCCTTTTTGCCACAAGTGAAGTAGGTCAATTCCTTGACCAAATCCACAAGTGGTTTGGTTTTAAAGTCCTTCTTAAGTGTTTTATGAAGGTCGGTTCTAGGTTTCTGATAGTACCTAAAGGTTTGTTGACCCTAATCCTTGGGTTGAGGTTTAGGTTTGGGTTTAGATTTAGGCTTACAGGCGGGTAAGCTAAATTGTTCGCAAAAAGTTCCAATCTCTTTCTCGTTAAGAGCTTTCTCTTTCCTTAATTGATGTTGAATTCTATCATCTTGACAAATTTTCAACACAATTTTTTTGGATATAAGCTACGAGTTGACCTAGCTTAGATTTTGGTAAGGGATTTCTTCATAATCTGTTTGGCTCTTAATTTTCTCCCTTACTTTGTCTCTTAAGGATTTAAGAAGACCTGCCAAAAACTTTTCTTTCTAAAAAGGTTGTTGATAGTCATCTTTGGTGTAAATGCTAAATAGGAAGCTAACTCTATACCACCTAAAGTCATATAGGGTTTTACACTTGAGGTTGGAGAGAAGCCCTCCTGATTTGTTCTCCATAAGGAAGGATCCCCTATGAAATGTTGAATGATCGCAACGATCAGGGAATTGACAGGGTCAGGGATGGACTGACCATCTTGGGTAATAAGAGGGCCGTCAGAATTAGTTTTGACAGATTGAATAATTTGGCTCTTATTTGAGCTAGTGAGATAATTTTCCCATCAACCTTTTAGTTGTCCAGTAAAATCAGCAACTAAAATATGGATGACTACCTCTTTAGTATAGTCATTGGTAGTTTGAAAGATGGTACTAACCATCATCATTTGTTGAAGAATATTTAGAATATTCATTTCAGATTGACCATCAATGTTCCACATATAGATACCATCTCCTCTAAAGCCTTGTTTAAGTGTTTGAAGAGTTTCTTCTAATGCTAGATTCGGAGTGGTAGCTCTAAGATAGGAGAGTTTGGTTAGAGTTTTCCAATCAGTTTGAATTGGGTTAATACAAGCTCCGGATTGAACACTACTGCTATCAGCTGTAGCTTCTTCCAAGTTGTTAAGAGTCAACTTAGAAGCTGAAGAAGAGGTTTTTTCAGAGAGCTTGATATTTTTGAGTCTGTTAATTTTACTTTGCAGACTCTTGTTAAGCTTCGTTTTGATCAGGCTAAGAAGCCTAACAAGCTTGAAGATAGGTTTCTCTTCAGGAGCCTTGTTTGAAGGCTCAAGCTTAGGAGGGATTATCCTAGAAGGTTTCTGGATATGTTCTCCTAAGGCTTGGAGATAAGAATTGTTATAATTGTTTTTCTCAATTACATTTTGAATGTCATCATATATGACATTTCCTCAAGCATCTTTGTATTTGAAGGGTGTAGTGACCAAAGGCTACTATTTGGAGTCCACAAGATTAGGTATTTAGAATGACTTCGAAGAAGGTAGATTAGAGACAACTACCTCACCTCTGGTTATACATCAATTAAAATTGACGTTTAAAGGGTTGACCTATAGGTAGTCAATTCTATTGTCTACTTCATAACATTCAAACCAATCGAAGAACGGGATATTCATCAAAAATTTATCGAGGAATTTATAAAACTTCTCTTCAGTGGCTTTGCGAGATTGGTCTAAGAATCTTTCCAAAAACCATTCTCTTTCTTGGGTATGGATTTTTGAATAGAAATCTTTTCACAACAATTCCTTATAAATTTGGAAATCCTTTTGGATGATGTTTATCTCAAATGGCTCGTTCATCTAAGATAAGGTTGGAGAAAGATAAGATCCTTGATTGTCATGTTCTCTCTGGTAGGTTGGCCTAAGCAGGGAGGATGAGATATCTAATCCTTGTAATTGGATACTAGAAGGACTAGCAGGGTTAAGGGACTTACTCATGGTTTAAGTCTTGATATTGGGCAAAGAGGAGTAGGATTAACTGTGGGGTTCAGGCAAGGCTGTCCTAAAGCTTTCAGTAGATTTGACAGATTTAGTTGAAGGGGTGCTAAAAGAATTCCTTCTGTTGAAAGAGATTCCTACAGATCCATCTTGAGATTGCCTAATTTGGCTAAAATTAGGCGTGATTTGGGGTAGAAGAGGCATAGCCTTCTCTAACATCCACTTTTCAAGAAGGGAAACTTCTTCCTATCTAATGGTTCTAGGAATAGATATATTAGCCTAAGTAGTGTCAGTGAGGAAATAGGTCATTTGACCAATTTCCCTAGGTTTAAAGACTAATGAACTCACAGAATTCATCAGTTTATATTAAATCCTATAGAGTAAAGCTACATAAATAGATCCTAGCTTCATGTTGAAGCCATTCAACTTGATGTTTAGTTTGAGGACATCCCTAAAGTTAGCATCGTATAGGCTAACCGTCCAAAAAATGATGATTGGAAAATCCCTCCAATCTCTAAAAAGGATTTATACAAACCAAGTGAAAGCTTCTTCCACATGTCTGATTACGTAATCAAATTTGTTGAAGAGGTTATCCCTATTAATCCTAATAATGAGGAATTTTTTCTTTTATCAAAAAAATCTCTTTTGAAACATAAAGAAAAATACAAAAAGCTGTATATTGGATGTGTCTAAATTGCAGTTAAACTATTGTAAGAGAACGTTTAAATATATTTTGTTTATTATGACTCCGAGATACTAGACATTAAAATTTTATATATTCCATTTTAGGAATTATAGAAGCTGGTCTTCAAGCCAGACTAATTTATTTCAATTGCTTTCCTGAGAGGACAGTTAGTCTTTATAACTCCAACCTTATGGATTCGTTTAAGTTGAATATTAAGCTGAATGACTTCAACATGAAGCCAAGATCCATTCCTGTAGCTCTACTCTATATGATCCAATATAAACTGATGAATTGAGTGAGTTCATTAGTCCTCAAACCCTGGGAAACAGGTCAAAAGACTTATTTCCTCACTAACACTACTTAGGCTAATGTTTCTATTACTAGAACATTAGATGGGAAAAAGTTTCCCTTTATGATGAGTGGAAATTAGAGAAGGCAATGCCTCTTCTACCCCAAATCACACTTAATTCATGCTTTAGAACAACTTTGTCTGAAACCCATAAACAATCCTGTTCATCTTTGCCAAACATTAGGACTCATAAGGACTATAGTCTCTCAATCTTGCTAGTCCTTCTAACATTCAATTGCAAGGATAAGATACCTTGTCCTCCCTGCCTAGGCTAACCTTCCAAAGAGAAGATGACATTCAAGGATCTAATCTTTCTCCATCCTTATCTCAAATGAACGAGCCATTTGAGAAAAACACTATCCCAGAGGATTTCTAGATTAATAAGGAATCTTTAAGAAAAGATTTCTATTAAAAAATCCATACCCAAAAAAGAGATTCGTTTTTGGAAAGATTCCAAGGCCAACCTTGCAAAATTATTTAAGAGAAGTTTTATAAGTTTCTCGACAAATTTTAGATGAACATCTTGTTCTTCGATTGGTTTGAATTTTATGCGATAGACAACAAGATTGATTAGCCATACATCAACCCTTTAGACATCAATGTTAATTGGTGAACAACCAGAGTTGAGGTGGTTGTCTCTAAACTACCTCCTTCAAATTCTGTCCAGATATCCAATCTTCTGGAATCAATGAAGCAACCAAAAAACACTTCTTCCAAAAATGAATTCGAAGAAATCAATCAAATTCAAAAATGTGATATTCCATCTTCTTCCGAGCAATCTCTAGGGATTAATACCCTAAACAAAGAGGAAGATTTGATATTCGATCAGATTAACAAACTTCCTGACAACAAGAACAAAGCTGATTATTTAGCTAAGTTCAAGTAACTTAAAGATGATAAAACATCTTCATCAAAAAGGCCTTTATTGGCCACCCCAAAATATGATCTTTCAGCCACTTTGGAAATATTTCAAAATCCTGTTCCAATTCAGGATTTGCAAAATGAAATCAATTGTTTAAAAATTGATTAAAGAGTTGAAAAATCATGGGACCCATTTCTCGTATGAAAAGAAGTATTTTGACTTCGAGAAAAATGTTAAAACTTCTGAAAAGATTTCAGGAACCTTTCTGAATTCTATTTCTAAAGTTTCAAAACAAAATTGGCATATACTTGTCAAAATCATTATCAATAATGACTTTATTTTACAAACAATTGCCTTATTTGATTCTAATGCTGACTTAAATTGTATCAAAGAAGGCTTAATGCCCATAAAATATTTTGAAAAAACGACTGAAAGTCTTAGATCTACTAATAGATCTAAACTTCAGATCAATTTCAAAATTTCAAATATTTTTTGTTGAAAATGAAGGATTGAAGATTTCCATTCCTTTCCTTCTAGCAAAAACCCTTTCAAATGACGTGATACTGGGAACACCCTTTATCAGCCAAGTAATGCCCCTCTTTATAAGTAGAAAACGTATTGAAACCAAAACTATGGGTAAATCAATCACTTTTAAATTTAAAAGAAGCCCATTACCAAAATCATCAATTAATTCAATTTAAAGAAAATAAAATCAATTTTTTGAAAGAATTAATTTCTTTCAAAATTCTTGAAACAAAAATCCTTCAACCATGTTTCAAGATCAAAGTCCAAAATCTTTTGGAAAAAATTCAAAATACAATATGTTCTAACCTTCCCAATGCATTTTGGGATCGGAAGAAACATATTGCAAGTCTACCTTATGAAAAGGGTTTTTGATGAAAAACAAATTCCTACTAAGGCTAGACCAATTCAAATGAATCATGATCTTTTAGATCATTGCCAAAAAGAAATTAATGATCTTCTTGCTAAAGGTTAGAGTCCTTGGTCTTGTTTATCCTTTTATGTAAATAAGAATGTTGAATTAGAACGAGGAACTCCCAGGCAAGTAATTAATTATAAGCCTCTCAATACTGCTCTTCAATGGATTAGGTACCCTATTCCTAATAAAAAGGATCTTTTGAATAGGCTCTATTCTGCAAAAATATTTTCAAAATTTGATATGAAATGTAGTTTTTGGCAAATCTATATTGAAACTAATGACAAGTACAAAACTACATTCACTGTCCCATTCGGCCAGTATGAATGGAATGTGATGCCTTTTGGGCTAAAAAATGCCCCTTTTAAGTTTCAGAGGATTATGAATGAGATTTTTAATCCTTATACGAAATTCATTATTGTTTACATAGAAGATGTTCTCATCTAGTCTCAAAATATTGACCAACATTTCAAACATATCAATATTTTTATTGATATCATTAAAAGAAATGGTCTTGCTGTTTCTAAGAACAAGATCTACCTTTTTCAAAAAAAAATTAGGTTTTTAGGTCATGATATTTATCAAGGAAAAATTGTGCCTATTTATAAAGCAATTCAGTTCGCTGATAAATTTCCTAATCAAATTCTTGATAGGACCCAACTCCAAAGGTTTTTGGGTTGTCTTAATTATGTTGGTGATTTTATTCCCAATTTGAACAATATCATCAAACCTTTACATGATCATCTAAAGAAAAACCCTCCAATTTGGACAGACAATCATACACTTGCTGTAAAGCAAGTTAAAGGTTATGTTAAAATTCTTCCATGCTTGTATCTCCCTGATCTACAAGCTTTTAAAATTGTTCAAACTGATGCTTCTAATCTTGGATATAGAGGCATCCTTCTCATTGCCTTTGTATCCAAACATTGGAGTAGTGCTAAAAAAAACTATTCCACCATTAAAAGGGAAATCTTGGCAATTGTTTTATGTATAAACAAATTTCAAAGTAATTTGCTAAATCAAAAGTTTTTGGTTCATGTTGACTGCAAATCTTCAAAACATGTTTTAGAAAAAGATGTTAAGAATTTAGCATCTAACCAAAATTTTGCTAGATGGCAAGCAATTTTAAGTGTTTTCAATTTTGATATTGAATTTATTAAAGGGTCTGAGAATTCTCTCCCAGACTTTCTAACAAGAGAATTTTTGTAGGGCAGATGATGCAGTAGCAAAAACACAAAGGAAAAGCAAAACTGGAGTCTAACTCCAAGCTAATCTTCGATCCAAACAAAGGGAACTGCCCAATCTGATGGTTCAGACCATTAAGGATATTTTATCCAAACAAAAAGGCCTATAGCCATTGAACTTTTAGTTCATAATAAAAGGAAAACGTTGGAATTCAAAACAGACAAAAGTCTGTTAGATGAATAACATCAAATTTTAAACAAAATCTTTACTACTAGCAGGAGTCATGAAGAAAGATTTCTCATCAAAATACTTCATGAACGAGTAGAAATATTTCAAAATAAAAGCCATATGCATTTAAAAGGACGTATCTATTCAATTAATTTAGATCAGGCAAAAGTTACTAAAAATATTAGACAGACTTTACTTACTGAACTTCAAAAATTTATGTTTGAAAAAAGCCATTTAGGACCAACTGATTTCATGAATTACCTCACGGAATTAGTTTGTTTTGATGGCTACACTCATCAACTTGTATGTGGCTACAATGACTATCATTCAAAAGTACTGATAGACCAACCAATTGATGAGTTCAACGATCAAATGAGGAAGTGGCTAGATTGGAGACTTCTAGCTGGTTTCCAATTTGATGAAAATCAAAATTTTCAAATTATCCCAAAGTTTTATCTGGAACTTTTTCAAAGGTTCAAAACATTTTGAACATCTCCAATGGCCTTTTTACCAGTGAGGTATTTATTGATTCTGTTCTTCTCGAATAGATTGATAAAACTCATCTTAGTGAGGTAATATCGGAATATATCCCGTCCAAATATTTGGTTGTGATTATTCCAAGGACTCCATCCTATGAGTCACAATGATCAAAGTTTATTTTTAAATTTTGATTTTAAAAGAAGTGCCTGGAATACTAATCCTATCTTTCCAAATGATAAGAAAATTCTTAGGGACATCAGAGCCAAGTCTTTCATAAGAGTAAAAGAAAGACTTCAATTCTTAACTCATAGGCATTATGACATATGTGCTCATACATCCCATATTATGGTATACCTTAAAAATGGATACTGTAATTGGAGTGAAACCACTACTCTTCATCAACAAATCATGAAGGTAGATTTTGACATGAGTAAAGAAACTAAGCATAGTTTCTTGAAGTTTCAACAAGAGGACATAGATGAAGAATTTCAGAGTCTTGAAGAATTTAAAGACTATGATCCTATCAAAATGATGATAATGGAGAAGACTTTTGGAACCATATTGACGAAATTGGTCTGCATAACTTGGATACTTAAGTAGCAAGTATTCCAAGGCTCCATTATAACAAAATGCCAGGTCCACAAAATACAAAAGGTGAAAGATGCTCCGCCAAAAGCTACTTTTACTTTTTGACAATTGTAATTTACTTTTTCATTTACCTAGAGTTAAAGTAGATTACCCTTATGTAAAAGTACTTTTACTTCGAAAAAGTATTTCCACCCTCTCCCACTTGGGATGGAATCCTATGTGCTTTATTTGGCAAGCTTTGGCTATTTAAGAGCATCCTTGCTACATTGTAATTATCTAATGTTTTTTTTTACTATCGAAGAGAAAGTTTAGAGTGAGGGAGTTTGAAGATTTCCTTCTCCTCCTATTGTAAACTCCCTATCTATCTTATGAAATAAAATATTTATTTCTTTAATTTCTATTATTGTTTAATTTTTCTTTAATTTAATTTTTTCATACTCATCTACATGCATACAATGTAAGGAGTCTGGCTCCGTCCCTGCTTCTCTCCTCTCTCCCCCTCATTTTCCTTTAGTATGAGTTCCCCCTTACTTCCCCTTCAAGGCTTTGATACCAACGGGGTGGTAGACGGGATGTAGGTGAGTAGATTTATTTCTGGGGATATTAACGAAGTATGTATGTAATACCTCGAGGGGGATAGGTGTTGGTGGTTTTGGAAAGCTCATTTAAATTTTTGAACTATGTCTAAATCTAGATATATTTGTAAGATCTGGGTATTGATGTGAGCACAGTTGGTTTGCACACATTAATTGCATAATTGAATTTAATTCTTAAGATATTAACAAAGTTAGTGGTTAAAGCTTTGATTAAAAATGCTAGTTTGATAGCTCACTCTGCTAGTACTAATAATTTGCAACATGGTCTGGTTGAGAATGGGCTGCTGGTAGTAAGTCCCAGGGGAGGCAGTAAGACTACAGGGCATGGTTCTTTGGATAGTGTTGCAAATTATCGGTATTAGTATCCCTTGGCTACAACCATGAGGCAAGATTAATCAAAGTATCATTATTGGATTTCTTAATATTTTTAGAATTTTATTCAATTATTCAATTATTTTAGATGTTGGCATAGACTGCATACCAATATTCATGGTTTTTTAAATATATTTAGATTTAACTTATTTTAAGGTTTTGTAAATCGATGGCTTAGATCACCAACTTTGTTCATATTGAGATATTACACAGAGACTCTTTAATATTCTTAGAAATTTATGTATTCACTTACAGCTTTGCCAATCGGACAGCAAAGATGTCATGAGGTTAGGAAGATTAATTTTATTTTTATGATGTTTCGCTCTCTCTCCTTTTCTCCCTGTTCTTCCTGCCCAAATTCTTCATCAATTTCAAATAAAGAGTTATCCTCATCCTCTAAAAATATTTTAATGAAGAAATTCATTTTTAAAATATAAATCAATCCTTAGATGATTGGAAGATCCCTCCAATCTCTAAGAATGATTTAAACAAACTAAGTGGTAAGTTTTTTCATATGTCTGATTATATATTCAGATCTGTGAAAGAAGTTATCCCTGATAATCCAGATAAGGAGAATTCTTTCTTTTATCTGAAGAGTCTTTTTTGAAACATAAAGAGCATTATAAACATTTGCATATAGGTTGTGTGCATATTGCAATCAAACCTCTCGTAAGAGAAGGTCTTAATGTTTCTTATCTATTATGTCTTAGAGATACTAGGCATTTAAATTTTACAGATTCTATTTAAGGAACTGTAGAAGCCGATCTTCACAATGGTCCAATCTATTTCAATTGCTTCCCTGATAGGACGGTTTGCCTTTACGATGCTAACCTTAGGGATGCCCTTAAACTAAACATCAAGTTGAATGGCTTCAACATGAAGCCAAGATCCATTCTTATAGCTTTACTCTATAGGATTCAATATAAACTAATGAACTCCGTGAGTTCATTAGTCCTCAAACCTAAGGAAACGGGTCACCTCACTGACACTACTCAGCCTAATGTTTCTATTCCTAGAACTATTAGATGGGAAGAAGTTTCCTTTCCTAAAAGTGGATGTTAGAGAAAGCCACGCCTCCTCTACCCCAAATCACACCTAATTTTAGCCAAGTTAGGCAATCTCAAGATAGATCTGTAGGAATCTCTTTCGACAGAAGGAATTCTTTCAGTACCCCTTTAGCTAGATCTGTCAGATCTACTGAAAGCTTTAGGATAACCTTGTTTAAACCCCACAAACAATCATGCTCCTCTTTGCCCAATATCAAGACTCAAACCATGAATGAGTCCCTTAACCCTGCTAGCCCTTCTATCATCCAATTATAAGGATTAGATATTTGTCCTCCCTGCCTAGGCCAACCTACTAGAGAGAAGATGATGATCAAGGATCTAATCTTTCTTTAACCTCATCTCAGATGAACGAGCCATTTGAGATAAACACCATCCAAAAAGATTTCCAGATTGATAAGGAATCTTTATGAAAAGATTTCTATTCAGAAATCCACATCCAAAAAAGAGAATGGTTTTTGGGAAGATTCCCAGGCCAATCTCACAAAGCCATTCAAGAGAAGTTTTATAAATTTCTCGACAAATTTTTGATGATCATCCCATTCTTTGATTGGTTTAAATGTTATGTGATAGACAATAGAATTGACTACCCATACGTCAACCTTTTAAACATCAATGTTTAATTACCGTACAACTAGAGGTTAAGGTAGTTGACTCTGATCTACCTCATTCCAAGTCATTCTAGATGTCTAATCTTTTGGACTCCAAACAGCCGCCTTTGGTCACTGCACCCTTCAAATACAACGATGATGGAGGAAATGTCACATTTGATGACATTCAAAATATAATTGAGCAAAAAAATTATACCAATTCTTATCTCCAAGCCTTAGGAGAACATATCTAGAAAACCGTCTAGGAATATCCCTCTTAAGCTTGAACCTTCAATCAAGGCTTCTGAACAAAAACCTCTTTTAAAGCCTGCTAGGCTTCCTGGCCTGGTCAAAATAGAGCCTAACAAAAGTCTACAAAGTGAAATTGACATACTCAAAAATATCAAGCTCTCTGAAGAAACCTCTTCTTCAACTTCTAAGTTGACTCTTAACAACTTGGAAGAAGATTCTACTGACAGTAATAGTGTTTAATCCGAAGCTTGTATCAACCTGATTCAAGCTGATTGGAAAACTCCAACCAAACTCTTCTATCCTAGAGCCACCGCTCTGGATCTAACGTTAAAAGAAACTCCTCAAATGCTTAAACAAGGCTTTAGAGGAGATAGCATTTATGTGTGGAACATAGATGGTTAATCTGAAATGAATATTCTAAATATCCTTCAATAAATAATGATAGTTAGTACTATCTTTGAAACTGCCAATGACTATACTGAAGATGTAGTCATCTATATTTTAGTTGTCAGTTTTACTAGAAAACTAAAAGGTTTATAGGAAAGTTATCTTACTAGCTCAGATAGGATCCAGATTATTCAATCTGTCAAAATTGAATCTAACAGCACGCATATTACCTAGGATGGTCAGTCGATCCTTGGCACTATCAATTCCCTGATCTTTGCAATCATTCAATATTTCATAGGGCATTTTTCCCTATGGACAGACAAATTTGGAGATCTTTTCTCCAACCTCAGGTATAAAACCCTATATGACTTTAGGTGGTATAGAGATACCTTCCTATCTAGGGTTTACACCAGAGAAGACTGTCAACAACCTTTTTGGAAAGAAAAGTTTTTGGCATGTCTTCCTAAATCCTTAGGAGACAAAGTAAGGGAGAAAATTAGGAGCCAAATTAGTTCTGAAGAAATCCGTTACCAAAATCTAAGCTAGGTCAACTCGTAGCTTATATCCAAAAAACCTCATTAAAAATCTGTCAAGATGACAGAATTCAACATCAATTAAGTAAGGAGAAAGCTCTTAGAGATATCATCTATGTGTGGAACATAGATGGTCAATTTGAAACGAATATTCTAAATATTCTTCAATAAATGATGATGGATAGTACCATCTTTGAAACCGCCAATGACTGTACTGAAGAGGCAATCATCCATATTTTAGTTTCTGATTTTACTAGACAACTAAAAGGTTTGTGGGAAAATTATCTCACTAGCTCAGATAGGACCCAGGTTATTCAATTGGTCAAAACTGAATCTGACAGCTTTCCTATTACCCAGGATAGTTAGTTGATCCTTGACGCCATCAATTCCTTGATCTTTGCGATCATTCAACATTTCATAGGGGATTCTTCCCAATGGATAGAAAAATCTAGAGAGCTTTTCTCCAACCTTAGGTGTAAAACCCTATCTAATATTAGGTGGTATAGAGATACCTTTCTATCTAGGGTTTACAGCAGAGATGACTGTCAACAACCTTTCTAGAAAGAAAAGTTTTTGGCATGTCTTCCTAAATCCTTAGGAGACAAAGTAAGGGAAAAAATTAGGAGCCAAACCAATTCTAAAGAAATCTCATACCAAAATCTAAGCTACGGTTAGCTTGTAGCTTATATCCAAAGAATTGCATTGAAAATATGTCAAGATGACAGAATTCAACATCAATTAAGCAAAGAGAAAGCTCTTAACAAGAAAGAGCTTGGAACTTTTTGTGAACAATTTAGCTTACCGGCCTATAAGCCTAAATCCAAATCTAAACCTAAACCTCAACCCAAGGTTCAGGATCAACAAACCTCTAGGTATTATCAGAAACCTAAAATCGACCTTCATAAGAAACTTAAAAAGGACTTTAAAACCAAACCACATGTGGATTTGGTCAAGGAATTGACCTGCTGTATGGCAAAAAGGGCCATAAGGCTCAAAATTGTAGGCTCAATAGAAAACTTAGAGCTCTTAAGCTTGAGGATTCTATACTACAACAAATCAACAATATGTTGAATCAAACTTCTTCAGAAGATGAATCTGATTCATCTTCTAAAGAAATCAATCAAATCTATGATGATGACATTCCATCTTCTTCCGAGCAATCTCTAGGGATTAATACCCTAGATAAAGAGGAAGATTTGATAATCGATTTGATTAACGAATTTCCTGACAATGAGAACAAGTCTAATTATTTAGCCAAGTTCAAGAAAAATATTGATGCAAAAGCATCAACTTCAAAAACATATTTCAAAAATTCAAAATTATGATCTTTCAAATATTTTGAAAAGATTTCAAGAAAAACCAAGACCTGAAACTATATAGGTTATTCAAAATGAAATCTTCTATTTAAAAATTGAATTTAAAGAGCTGAAGAATCTTACATTCTTTGCTGATCTCTCAAATTCAAATTGGGAAACCTATTTCTGAGGATTTCTCCTAAAATATTGAAAATTTTAAAGAAGTTTCAGAAACCTTTCTGAATCTTATTTCAAGAATTTCAAGTAAAAAATGCATATATCTGTTAGAATCATCATTAATGATAAATTTATCTTAGATACAATTGTCTTATTTGATTATGGTGCAGATTTAAACTGTATCAGAGATGATTTAATTCCTCAAAAATATTTTGAAAAAACTACTAAAGGTCTTAGGTCTGCTAATAGATCTAAACTTCATATTAGTTTCAAAATTTCAAATGTTTTTGCTAAAAATGAAGGATTAAGGATTTCCATTCCTTTCCTTCTAACAAAAACTCTTTCACATAATGTAATATTGTAGATACCCTTTATTCATCGAGTAATTCTATTTACAGTATCAAAAAAAGGTATTGAAATCCAGAACTCTGGAAAAATAATTACCTTTAAATTTACTCAAAAACCTGTTTATAAAAATGCAGCATCAAACATATTAATTCAATTTTTTCTTGGCAAAATTATTCATGCATGACATATGCTCATGATTTTATATTAATGATTTTTGCCTCCATTTTTAGAAAACTATACAGTTTTCTTACAAAACATATTTTCTCTGCAGAAGAAGATGCCTCCTAAATTGAAAGATAAAGGGAAAAGCCAAGCATCCTCAAATGAAAAATCCATTTCTAGATCTTTGATCAAACTTAATAGGTCATTGACGATTTCTATGTCTTTAACTCAAAAACCCAAGAACATTGGGACTATTTCCCAATCCAAAGAATCGAAAGCTTCATATGCTTTCCCCGTTGAAACCCTTTTGGCTATCCATAATTCAAATCAAAAGGCAAAAGCCTTGACCAAAAAGAATTGGGCTGAAACTATTCAAGAAGAAGAATTTGATTTAGCTTTGGCTCAAATAATTAAATTGAGTAAAAATCAGATTACCCAATCCAATCATCAGAAGCAAATTGCCCTGAACCCTCAGCTAATTTCTTTTGAACCCTCAAAACTGACTTATTTGAAAAAGACAAATGTTTTTCATATCATTACTCATATGGAACCTAAATTTTGGGAAAACAATCAAAATAAAATCTTTCCAAAGATTTTTTCGAAAGGTTTTCATTATAAATCAAATCCTTTGAATAAAACTCAAAAATTTTATGAATTTATTTTAGTTGATTCCAATTGTGTTTCTGTGAAACACTATCAAAATCATAATGATGAAGTTGAATGTTCATATTCAACAATTCAAATCTTGAAGGTCTTAACACCTTCCCAATGGTGACAAGATTTGAATCAAATTAGGAAATTTTCTCAAAATTTTGACCTAATTGATTATTCGTATTGAGATTACATTGAGGCTTGGTACAATACCTTTTGGTATCAAAACAAAAGTTTGGGCCATTCTTGGCTGATTTATTTCAAAAATGGAATTCATTTCCATTTTCCTCAATGGTTCATCCATTCGTGGGAATTTTCTGGTCCACACCATGATATTCTCCCAAAACCATTAAAAGATGGCTTTGAATATTTTTTCAAAAATACCAAATTTGGTGAAGATTTCGTCACAGTTAATCTTCACTATTTTTCAAAATTGGCTCTTTCATGGATAATGCAATGGCGTTATCAATTTGGGAAGTCAATTTATACTAATTGTCTTCTTGTTCTCCAAAGAATTCCCTAGGTTAATGGTGGGCACAATTTCAACAAGACAAAGGCAATCTAGCGTCTTTCAAACTTTGGATAAAAAAGAATCCAAAGTATTGAAGGATTGTAGATCCTGAAACTTGCAAGTTCCTTAACCAAAAGTCTCAAGTTCAAGCGCTGCTATCGGCTTCTTTTAGCAAAGAAGAATTCTTGCAGCAATTAAAAGCCACTACGGTACTTCTTGAAGAAGAAGATGAACAGAAACCATCTTCATCCAAGAAGACTCAAAGTCTGGCATAGTCTACCTCATCATCCTATGCTCTACAGGACAATGAAGACAATTGCTACGGAATCAATTTCGACGAAGACTGATTCCTTCTAATCTGGCAGACAAGCTGTCCCGCCAAAAGACAAAAGGTGAAAGATGCTTCGCTGAAAGCTGGTTTTGCTTTTTGACAACTGTAATTTACTTTTACTTAGAGTTAAAGTATATTGCCCTTATGTAAATACACTTTTACTCTAGTAAAATGTCTTAACCCTGTCTCCCACTTAGGATAGAATCCTATGTGCTTTATTTGGCAAGCTTTGGTTATTTAAAGAGCCTCTTTGCCACCCCTGTAATCATCTAATAGTTTTCCTACTACCGAAGAGAGAGTTTAAAGTGAGAGAGTCTGAAGATTTCCTTCTCCTCCTCTTGTAAGCTCCATATCTATCTTATGAAATAAAGTATTTATTTCTTTAATTTATCTTCTTGTTTAAGTTTTCTTTAATTTAATTTTTGCATACTCATCTACATGCATACAATGTAAGCAATCCGGCTCCTTCCCTGCTTCTCTCCTCTCTCCCCCTCACTTTCTTTTAGTATGAGTTCTCCTTAAGGAGACTCCTATCTTCGGCCCCCTTGATATGCGTTATATATATATTTTTTGCAGCTAGTTCTAATATTCATATTTATCTAATTTAATAATAAATAATAATTATATTAATTTAAAAATATTAGACAAATTCTCTCTAATTTAAAAATATGTAAGATTAATTTATCTATAAACTATTAAGTTAAAAAATTAATACAAATATTTTAGATTATAAAGTGAACTAAAGAAAAAAAATTCAATAGTAATCTAAATACAAGTTATTTCAAAGTTATTCATCATCAATACTTCCATGAAATATTTAGGGTGATAGTTTACGAATTGAAAGATAATCAAAAGAAATTAAAAAAGACACACCTTGTTATTTGACATCTTTTACATTAAAAGCATTAAAACTCTGAACGTAAACTCATAAGAGTTTACATATACATTTCCCTTCGATAGGCTATTTTATATATATATATATTTATTTATTTATTCTAACATAACAAAACCAGAATAATAGAGAGAGTAAGCTAGGTTCCTAATTCCTAAACAAATATTAAAAATTATATCCAATAGGTATCAATAGGATTATTCTCCTTAAAAATGAAATAATTGAGAATAATCACTCATTCAGTATATATACAAACAATAAAGCCCACAAAACTAGATATTAGGAGTCATTAATGATCTATTAGTATTTCAGTCCTTGTACATGTAAAGTTAACTTTCCTTAAAATAAAGTTTAAATGATACTTATGAATATTTAAATTAAACTTAAAAATTGACTGGTAGAACCTATAGAAGTTTACTACTTCTAACCTTTGATAATTTTTTGGTCATATTTCTTAAACAATAAAGAATTTTTTAATGAAATTTATCTCAATTGAGCTAGATTTAAAAACTTTTAAAATGATATATCATTTGCTTAAAATGAAGTTCAAATGAGAAAATTATGATTGTTTAAAGTAAAATTAAAAACTGCAAAAAGTTGATTGTTTATGATATATCTTTGGTCACTCTTTTAATCATATCTCATAAACCACAAGTTTTTTTTTAACAAAACCTATTTCTTTTGAAACTAGATTATATTTTCAATGGTATGTCATTTGGTTAAAATAAATTCCAAATAAAAAAATTATTAGTACTTAATTGAGAGTACTGTTCAAACTCAGTTGACTCAGTCCAATTCAGTGAGTTTGACTGATTTCTGAGTTTATGATTGAGTTGACTCAATTTTGGGACCTGATATCGTAAATAACTCACAATTTAATTACCTTGTATATATCATTTATTTATTAAGAAAAATTGTATTTATTTGTTTATATATATATTGAGTATATTTAAATATAACTAATTATATTTAAAAATAGTTTAAAATTATTTAAAGTAATTTAAAATAAAGTTAGTTTTACTTTTTAAAAATGTTAATATTTTTAAAGTTAAAGATTTCACATAATAAGGTAGTTTTTTTAAATTTGTTATATTAGTCCACCACATTCCTGATAATTTTATTGAAATAATGGTAAATTACTAAAGTTAAAGGTTATAGAGTATAAGTATATGCATGAGTTTAAAGTTTTAGGATCTTATGGTTATAAGATTAATGGTTCTCAATTTAGATCTTATAGTTATAAAGGTTATATATATATATATATATATATATATATATATATAATAAGTTGAAAATAAAAATACAAAATTTTGAATTTAAATAGTCATTACAATCATTGTATAAAAATTTATTAATATGCAAGATTAATTTATGTACAAACTATTAAATTAAACTAATTTAAGAAAGATACATTTTATTATTTGAAATCTTTTACATTAGAAATAGGGCGATCTATCGAGCCACATTCAATTATAATTTTTTTTTAGAAAAAAATGGTAGCTCGATAGAGTCCATCAGTCCGCTCTACTTATTTTTTGGTTTTTAAATAAGTGAATGTGACTTGATAGGGGATCAGTTGAGCCACATAAAGTGGCTCCACAAAGAGTCTGTCGGGCTACTCTAGGCTCGACAAATCACAGAGAGACATTATAATTTTTTTAAAATAATTAGAATAACTCGACAGGGAATATAGTAACTTTGAAATAACAATTGACATATTTTTAAAATATTTATGTCAAATTTTTTTTAATAATTTATATATTAATTAATCTTGCATGTCAATAAATTATTATATAGTAAAAGTATTACTATTTAAATTAAAAAAATTAATTTTTAATTTTAAACTTTTCAAAAAATAATTAATTAAATTTGAATATGATTAATATATATATATATATATGTATATATATTGTAATATATGTATATATATATGTATATATATTGTAATATATATACATACATATATATATATATATATATATATATATATATATATATATTATGTTTGTTTATGTTTTAAATAAAAAATTTAAACTTATTTATGAATAATTTAATATATATATATACACACAGTTGTTCGATAGAGAGTTTGTCAAGCAATATATATATATTAGTAGAGTGGCTCGATAGTTTTATCGATCTACTCTTGATAAAGGTTAGTTGAGCCACATAGAGTAGCATCACAAGAGTCTGTTGAGTTGCTCGACAAATCACAAAAGAGACATTATAATTTTTTTAAAATAATTAGAATAACTCGATAAGAGACTTTGAAATAACAATTGAGGTCTTTTTAAAATATTTGTGTCAATTTTTGTTTAATAATTTATATATTAATTAATCTTGCATATCAATAAATTATTATATAGCGAAAGTAATTACTATTTAAAATAAAAAATTTAATTTTTTAATTTTAAACTTTTTTAAAAATAATTACTTTAATTTAAATATGATTAATATATATCTATGTAGAAATATTTTGTAATTAATTTATATATATATATATAAATGTGCACGACCCACTTATATATATATATATATATATATATATGTGTGTGTGTGTGTGTGTGTGTGTGTTATATTTGGGGGCTCAATAGCATATATTTTATATATATAATTATTTTATATATTTTATACATATAAAATAATACACATTTGCTCGATACAAGGTTTGTGGAGTAACTTGTGTGTATATGTATATTAGTAGACTGGCTCGATAGGGAGTCTATCAAACTACTCTACTTATTTTGAATATGGCTCGATAGATCCCATGTCGAGCCAGATTCACTTATAATTTTAAAAGAAAATAAAGTGGCTTGATAGTTTTGTCAATCTGCTCTCGATAGGAGCTGGTCGAGCCACTCTAAGCTTGACAAATCATAAAAGACATTATAATTTTTTTAAAAATAATTAGAATAACTCGACACATGACTTTGAAATAATAATTTAGATTTTTTAAAATATTTGTGTCAATTTTTGTTTAATAATTTATATATTAATTAATCTTGCATATCAATTTTTTAATTTTAAACTTTTTAAAAATAATTAATTTAATTTAAATATGATTAATATATATATATATATATAATTATATATATATATATATATATACTTGACAGAGGGTCTGTCGAGCCTGTCTACTTATTTTGAATGTGGCTTGACAAGTTCATTATCTAGCCATATTCACTTATAATTTTAAAAAAAAGAAATAGAGTAGTTCAATAGTTTTGTCGTTCTGCTCTACTTATTTTTTAAAAAAAGTAAATGAATGTGGTTTGATAGAGTTTGGTCGAGCTATAGGGGTCTTTTGAGCTACTTTAGAAATAATTTTAAGATTTATTTTTTTAAAAATGTTTCCAAAAGAATTAACAAAATATTTAAGAGATAAAATTATATATATATATATATATATAATTATATATTATAAATAAGTATATATGTTATTTATATACATATATATATATATATATATATATATATATATATATATATATATATATATATATATATATATATATATATATATATATATATATGGGGCTTGTGTGTGTGTGTGTTAGGCCAAATATTACTAAAAAGTTGGGATGCATATTAGTGACTGACTATTAGTCGCTATTTGAGTAGTGAAATATTTGCTATGTTTATTCATTATTGTTGGAATATTTGCTGGATTATTGACACAATTTTTTAAAATTGGGTAAATAATTTTTTAATTTTAATTAAAAAAGTAATATATTAGGGCAGATTTTTGGGATGGATTTGTTTTGCCCCTAATTAGGGAATCTTTTCATCTCCACTTAGAGGGATAAGTTAGGGACAGATAAAACCCGTCCCTATTATGGATGAAAAAAATCATCTCTAATTGGAAATTTCGTCCTAAATCAGAGACGGATTATCCTATTCTTAAGTTTGTCCCAAATCTTGGATGTAATTTTCCATCCCAGATATGATACGGCCAAGATCCATCTTAGATATTTTGAGACGGTATTTTTCATCTAGAACGGAATTTTTATCCCAGATTTGAGATAGGCAAGATCTATCTCTGATATTTTAAGACAAAATTTTTAATCTGGGATGAAATTATTCAGTCCCAAAATTCTGAGACAGGCCATTTATCTGTCCCAGAAATTAGTTATGACCATGTCAAACATGGATTAAAATCTGTCTCTAATTTCACCTCTAGCATATTAGGGATGGAATTCCCCCAAATCATAGGCGAAAAATTCCGTTTCTAATTTCTATTTTTCTTGTAGTGTAGGAAAGAATTGGGATGCATATCATACTTTTTCCTACAGCTATTTAGTTGGTAAAACAAAGAAAGTCAGATAGAAAATTATTTAATCGCGTTCAGTTAAAAATTTTCAGTAGAATTTTCATTTCATTCGTATAATGAGATGCCATCCAGATTTCAAATTTTGAGAAAGCAAACGTTCTCTCTCAAATTTCTTCACCAATAATTTTCTGAACAACATGTCTCATGTCATTAAGTATACAATTATATTGTGATAACCAAATTCCAATCTTATGATTCAAGGGCGAGTCAGAAAAAGTTCGTTGACATACCTTTTGCCTTGGAATACACTGTTGGTCTTTATAATTTTACTCATTTATGTTTGGTTCCTACAATTTAGTTTGTTGTAATTTATTTGAAAAATACTCCTTACCAATATATAATTTGATTTTACCATTAAGATTTCTTGATGTGGCATTGTTAGGGATGATGCAGCAAACTCGGTTAACAAACTTAGACACTATTTTAAGCCCTCAGATTTA
The DNA here is from genome assembly GCA_037074585.1 of Biancaea sappan. NCBI lineage: Eukaryota > Viridiplantae > Streptophyta > Magnoliopsida > Fabales > Fabaceae > Biancaea > Biancaea sappan. The sequence goes on from CM073490.1 coordinate 69,848,113, forward strand.
TTGATCAAAATTTGAATTGCCCTTGCCATCCTGTCATCCCTCCCCATTTTAGACCTAAGCGTGAATTTTTTGACATCAAAATTTTTTGTGTTACTATAACGTGGGATTTGGACTATTCATATTGCGCAATCAAATAATTCATATTAACTGCAAACATGGACTGTCTAATCGTATAAAATAGACGGTCAAAATCTCACGTCATGATAACGTGACGTCAAATAATGGAATTGTGAATGTCAATTTTTTCAACATATTTATTGTTGAAAAAATTCTATTGATTGGAAGTGGGTTTTGAAGAAATTCTATTCATTTGAGAATGTCAAATTCCCCTATCGTGAATGTCAATTTTTTCAACATATTTATTGCATTGAAAGTCAACAATTTCGAAATTCAATACCACACAAAGCAGTTGGTTATAATGCCTAAAAATCGAAATTCAATACCATATGGAGGTACGACAATGATACAGGAAAGAGATGCAAATTAATATCGTTGATTTAAAAAATTTAGCTAAATAGTTAAATTACCAACCCCTTTAAATTTTTTTTTTTCTAAAAATGGTAGATGACAAACTCACAAGGCGTAATCGTAACTGCATTGGGGATGTAAAACGTATAGACCATATTTAAAAATGATTTTAACTGTAAAGACAAAAGGTGCATTATTGTTTATTCGGAGATGCACGCAATGGAAGAACTTGGTTTCATAGAACATATTTTGTCTGAGACCACGCAAGGGTTTAAAATTTATTTTGTTATTTTTGAATTAGTTTTGACTAATGGGAGGTATCAGTTTAATTTAATTAATTTAAAATAAAGAAATTAGATTAATTTCTTTTATATCAATAAAATTTTGAAACAAAATGTTTAATGAAAATTAGAAAATGACAATTAAATGATTTATTTTTAGTTAATTTTATTAATTTTTAATCAAATTTAAAAGTACATTTTTAAAATATTAAAATAATTGCGCACAGTGAAAAAAACATTTTAGTAATATTATAAATATATGATATTTAAAACCTTTTATAATGTACTCAGACGTTGACACGTTGCTACTATAAGTCATTTAGTAGCTGCCATGGTATATGAGTTCCTCAATGTTGTAAAAATTTGAGTTTAAAATGTATGTATTTGAAAAGAATATTATCCAGTTACAGATAGACTAAAATTATAGTGGATGAGACCTTATATATTTGAGTGTGAGCTAAGAAAAAAGTAAGCTTGAGCATTTTAGATACAAATCAATCGATTTACCTCGTGCATGTAAAATAAACTGATTGTGGACCTAATTTTATTTTTTTGAAATAAAATAATTTTTTAAATAATTTTTGTGTTTATCTGAACAAGTCATAATTCATTACTTATCCATTCGGATTTTTAAGTCTTTTCAAATGAATTAATAATTTTATATAATTCTTATTCTTATGACACTAATCTGACTGTTGCAGAATATATTATTGTAATTTTAATTAAATTAATTTTATAATATCTTCATATAATCTTTTTATAAAGGATACAGATGCACACTTTTCTCTCCATTATTCACGTTATATCCCACTTTTCCACTTTCTCCAGTATATCTCACATTTTTCTCTCCATTATTCACGTTATCTCCCACTTTCCCACTTTCTCTAGTATTCACTTCGTGAATATATCGCCGTCACTGTGCTAAGGTTTTTGTTGGTCAATTGCTGAAAAACAGGGTTACTATATTTTAGTTTTTCTGCTGTTTTCTTTCTTGAATTTTTTCAAAAAGACTTAGTTTTATTTTGAGAAAAAAATTAAAAATATATTTTTTTAAAACTTTCAACTAAAATATAACTCAAACTACGTTTTTCGTTCTCAAAATTTCTCAACACTTAATTCATAAGTTCATATTAATAATATTAAAATATATTATGCCCGCAACTTTTCAAATACTGAGTGATATTCATTCAACCATTCTTCCGTTTTAAAGATTTCAATGATTCACAAATGTGAACCAATCAGTATTAATGTAAAGATCATGAACACTGAAATCAAAATGGATTAAGAAGCAAAACCACCACTGACTAAATTAACATCAAGATCCGTGACGTTTCATTTCATACGAATCTCAACCAAAATATCACCTTTGAGTTCCAAGTTTTAATCACACTCACACCCCATACCTTAAGTTACAGAACTCCCTTCTCTCTATAAATTCTGCAACTGTAAGATTTTCCTTCATTCAATCATGGCCTTCCCCATCCTACCCAAACATCTCTCCTCTGCTCTCTTCACTGTAACCATCCTCCATCTCCTTATTATCTTTCCTCTGCAAGCCACTTCTGGTGGGTTCACAGTTGATCTCATACCTCGTGATTCCCCTTTATCTCCCTTCTACAATCCGTCAAAGACCCATTACGATAGCTTGCACGATGCTTTTCAACGCTCACTGAAGCGAATCAACTATTTCAAGTCAGTACTCTCAGCCCCAGAAAGCAAAATACAGACCCAAATAAAACCTGCTGGAGGAGAATTCCTCATAAACGTATCAATCGGAACCCCACCTACTGAGTTTCTTGGGATAGCAGATACTGGTAGTGACCTCATATGGACACAGTGCTTGCCATGCGAACAATGTTTCCATCAAAATCTCCCCCTCTTTGATCCTCGACGGTCCTCAACATACGAAACAATTCCATGCCAATCAACTTCTTGTGACGCCCTAGGAAAAGAAGCCACATGTAGTGGAGGTCAGCAAAACACATGCGAGTATAGGTACTCTTATCAGGATAACTCTCACACTTCCGGAGATCTTTCGTCCGAAACTCTAACTATCGGCAACAGAAACCCGGTGTCCCTTACGAAGATTGTATTTGGGTGTGCACATGATTCAAGAGGGATATTTGACGAGAATGAGTCTGGCATTATAGGCCTGGGAGGTGGAAAACTCTCGTTGATTTCTCAAATGGATGAGTCTCTGGGCAAAAAATTCTCATATTGTTTAGTGCCGATCACTAGCAAAGTACCTGGCAAAATAAGCTTTGGGAGCGATGCTGTCGTTTCTGCTCCTGGTGCTGTCACAACTCCTTTGGTAGCAAAAAGCCCTGACACCTACTACTACCTTACATTGGAAGGCATCAGCGTAGGAGACGAGAGAATTGCATATAAAGGTGCAAAATCTAATGACAAAGTCGATGATGGTAATATATTTTTTGATTCAGGGACGACGCTAACCTCTCTGCCATCAGAGTTTTACAATGATTTGGAGTCTGCTGTGGAGAGAGCAGTTAGTGGAGAAAGGGTGGAGGACCCACGTGGTGTTCTTAGTCTTTCTTATAGATCTAATGGTGACAAGTGACAACCTTCAATTGCCTGTTCTGACTGCTCATTTCAAAGGGGGCGATGTGAAGTTGCAGCCATTAAATACGTTCATTAGGATCCATGATGATACGGTGTGTTTTACAATGATTAGAAACCCTAATCCTACGTTTGGTAACTTGGCTCAGATGAATTTCAACGTCGGATATGACCTTGAGGCTGGTACAGTGTCATTTCTGCCAACAGATTGCACTAAACAGTGGTTTATGATGAATGGATTTATATAAATGATTAATTAGGGATACGCCCATTTTGTACTGAATCCCGCTTTTAGCCAAAAAAAGAATAATAAAATAAAAAATTTTGGTTAACATAAAGCCCTACCTTTGCACGAAACACAAGGCTTATTATTTCTAATTTGGCCCAAAACTTAATTCTATTTGATTTCTTTTTGGGTAAATGTCTATGATTTCTTGCATACGAAAATTATCACTTTTTTATCTATGCCCAGAGTTTTTTTTTTCTAATAAAAAATTTCTATTGCTCTAGATGCCATCCATTTCAAATTGAGATAGCAAATGTTCTCTCTCAAAATTTCTTCACCAATAATTTTCTCAACAATATGCCTCATATCAATAAGTATACAATTATATTATGATAACCAAATTCCAATCTTATGATTCAAGGGCGATTCACAAAAGTTCGTTGACATACATTTTTGGTTGAATTGGTCTTTATAATTTTACTCATTTACGTTTGGTTCCTACAATTTAGTTTGTTTTGATTATTTGAAAAATACTCCTTACCAATATATAATTTGATTGTACCATTCAGATTTGTTGATGTGGCATTGTTAGGGATGGTGCATTAAACTCGGTCAATATATAATTTGATTGTACCATTCAGATTTGTTGATGTGGCATTGTTAGGGATGGTGCATTAAACTCGGTCAAGACACTATTTTAGGCGACATCAAATTGAGTGATAAAAGTTTCAGTTGCCCTTTCCATTATGATATCTCTTTCCATCTTAAACCCAAGTGCAAATTTTTTGATGTGAGGATATTTCATATTACTATGATGTGAGATCTAGACCATCTATATTGTACAAACAGATAGTCCACATTTGTTGTAGATGTAGACCGTCTAATCGTACAAAATAAATAGTTCAAATCTAATGTCACGATAACATGACGTTAGATAATGGAATTGTGAATGTCAATTTTATGTGCCAATGGGTTATGAGGAAAGTCTATTGATTGGAGAATGTCAATTCCTGGCTCTGCTGTTGTGAATGTCAATTTTTTCAACATATTTATAGCATTGAAATTCAACAATCTCGAAATTCAATACCATACAATGCAGTTAGTTATAATGCGTAAAAATCGAAATTCAATACCACATGGAGGTACGACAAAGATACGGGAAAGAGATGCAAATTAATTTTGTTGATAAAAATTTTGCTAAATAGTTAAATTTCCAACCCCCTTAAAGTTTTTTTTTTATTGTCTAAAAATGGTGGATGAGAAACTCACAAGGCGTAATCGTAGTTGCATTGGGGATGTAAAAGAGAGGAATCAAAAAAATAAATAGCTTTGGTGACAGGATCTAAAGGGAAGAGGTGTAGAGGAGGCTTCTTTTCGATTTGAACTATTGATATTTAAGATTAACAGTTTAGATTCATATGCCTTTTTAATATATATATTTTTTAATTTGTTTCCTTTAAAAACATGAAAGGATCTTAATTCGCTTAACTCTTATGTTGATGTGTTGACTGTAGAAGACAGGTTGAAAATTGAAGTGGTGGCTGGCACTTCTACCCAAAAAAAAAGAAAAGAAGAGTCGCTGATTGAGTTTGCTAATTTAGATTACATATTCTGATTGGACTTGCCATGTCATTCCTAAGGGTACCTCGTCAACAAATTCTAATGGCACAACGCAATTATGTAACAATGGGAGCTTTTTTAATTTCATGTCTTGAAAAGAAACAAATTACAACAAATTAAAATGTATAGACCAAATTTAAAAATGGTTTTAACTGTAAAGACAAAAAGTGCATTATTGTTTATTTGGAGATGCACGCAATGGAAGAATTTAGGGCACATTTGGTAGTGTTTTAGTGAGAGAAGGGAAGAGGGAATTTGAGCCTGTTTTTCATTCTGACTTGTTTGGTTGAGTCTATGCTATAGTGGAGGGAAAGCTGAAGATAGAAACCGGTTTTCTGTGGGAAGCTGTTTTTTCCATTAAGCTTTTCCATCCAAAATCAAATGGAAGACCGGTTTTTCATCGGAAATTAGCATGAAGTTCTAAATTTGTCTTGATTTTCTTCTTCTCACTGTTATAATTTTCTTCTCTCTGTGCTTTGACTGTTCTTCTCTCTGCTCTCATTTTCTTCTTTTCTTTGCTCTGCTTGTCGTCATTGTCTGGTTTGTGCTTATGATTCATTGTCATCGTTCGAGTTTTCATCGTGGTCCATGCTTCTGATTCATTGTCGTAGAAGCTTCTGTTATGTGCTTCTGATTTGTCATCATCTTCTCTCTACTTCGATATTGTTATTCTCTTTGCTATTTTTCTTCTCTCTGCTTTGAACTTGTTTTTTCTCTGCTCTACTTGTCGAAGAAGAGATGGATAAGGATAGATATGACACAAATTGAAAATAAGGAACCAAATTGAAACAAAATAAAAGGATTATATTTAAAAAAAAAGTTAAGGGACAAAAATAATAGTTAAGCCAACATCTTACTAATACCAAAAGATTAATTTGATAGATGATCATATGTATAATAAATAACTTATACTTCCTATTTTTATTTGTGTTATAAATAATAAATTTAACACAGGGATATTTTAGTAAATGTTTTCTACATATTCTATTTTCTTTTATTTAAAAATGTACATACCAAACACATTTTTTTTATTCTTTTCCATTACATACCAAACACATTTTTTTCATTTTTTTATTTTATTTTCTTTTTCTTTCATTTCATTTCTCTTACTGCGTACCAAACGAGCCTTTAGTTTCATGGAACATATTTGTATGAGACCATACAAGGGTTAAAAATTTATTTTGTTATTTATGAGTTAGTTTTGACCAATGGACGAGGTATTAGTTTAATTTAATTTATAATAAGGAATTAGATTAATTTCTTTTATATCAATAAAATTTTGAAACAAAATTTTTAATGAAAATTAGAAAATTAAATAATTTATTTTTAAATTAATTTTATTAATTTTTAATCAAATTTAAAAGTACATTTTTAAGATATTGAAATAATTGCGCAAAGTGAAAAAAAAAACCTTTTTTTAGTAATATCATATCTTTATAATATTACTAAAAATTAAGACCTTTTATAATGTTCTCAGACGTTGGCACGTTGCCACTATAAGTCATTCAGTAGCTGCTATGGTATATGAGTTCCTTAATTTATAAGTTAATATTAATATTATTAAAATGTATTATGCCAAGCCTCCGTCCAAAAAAAAAAATCTTCTCCTAATTCTAGCATGTAGGCTTCACAATAACACTGATAATATTTGCCATAAAACACTTAACAGCAAAATATGGGGCAAGCTACGCCAAAAATAAATCATCTCAGTCCTACTCCTTTAGAGGAATCAGGAAAATCCTTCCAACCTATTTCTCCTGCATCAAAAAAGGCATGGGAGATGGCAAAACAATTAACTTCTCATGATAGACGGCTTAACAAACCTATTAGGAACATTTTCATTAGCCCCCTAAATTATGTAGAAGATAATAGAACTGTTGATACTTGATAGTATCATTAAGACTAATCAATCCCGCAAATTTTGGGATTCCACCAACCTCCCTTTTGATCTGACCAGTGAAATTAAACTTGAAATTAAACCCACTCCTCTCCCCCTCGCCATAATCAAACAAAACGACAGCATTATATGGGGGCTCTCCACTGATGGAACGTATAATTCCAAAACCACTTACAATTGGCTTTACAATCAAAGCACTGCAACCATTAATAATAATCATAGCCAAAACAAAGAAAATATGAACTGGATCTGGAAAACACCTATCCACCCTAGAGAACAATTCTTTTATGGCAATCCATTTGTAAAGCCCTCTCGGTTAACCACACTCTTCTAAAAAAAAAAAATTGTTAACACCACAACCAGCCCTATGTGCCAACAAGGAACTGAAACTCACCTACATGCCCTAAGAGATTGCAACCAAGTTCAAAATCTTTGGCATTCTCTAAACCCCCTGCATCTTTCTTTTCTCTAACTTACCAAGAATGGATTAAAACAAACTCCAGACATGAAACTCCAGATATCTTCAAAATACCCTGGCAAATAATCTTCTGCTATGTTATCAGGAATATTTGGCTTATATGTAACAAAAAAATTTTTCAAAACAATTCTCTACTGCACTCTTCAATAAAAAATCTTGTCATCTCAAAAGCTATTGAATTCTGGACTTCAAATAGCCTCAACACAACTTCAATGTCCACTATAACACCCAGTTCATCTGACCCCTTTTCTTTAAAATGGGGGAAACCTGGAATTGGCAGGTGTAAGCTTAATGTTGATTGCTCTACAAAACATGATCTCATGGCAGTGGGATGCGTCATTAGGTCTGAAAAAAGTGAATGGGTACTTGGAAGCACGAAATTCATTGGAATTGGAAACCCTCTTTTGGGAGAAGCTTGGGCTCTATATACCGGTTTGCAAATAGCTCTTGACCTAAGAATTACCAAAGTGGAGGCAGAAACAGATAGCCAAATTCTCCTTAATTTATTAACTAATAATGAAATCTCTTCTCAATATCCTCTTTTTGCTATTGTGTCTAATTGCAAGCTTTTGATGTCCAAGTTTGCTGAAAGCCTCTTAAGGAAAATCAACAAAAATTAGAATAGATGCCCGGATATCCTTGCAAAAAAAAAAAAAAAGACCCTAGACATCAAACTACTTATGAAAGAACCTATGCTTCTCCTCCACCTTTTGTTCAAAAAGTCTATTTGGAGGAACTTGTGTAGTCTTTTTTGTTGTTAATCTGACCCCTCTTTATTTTGTATTCTGCTTTAACTTACTTTCTTGCTTTCTTTGGATCTTGTAATAGAACTGCTCTCTGTATTTTGACTTTTTAATACAATTTCCACTTTTCCAAAAAAAATTGTTTTATGCCCGCAACTTTTCAAATATAGAGTGATATTTATTCAACCATTCTTCCGTTTTAAAGATTTCAATGATTCACAAAGGTGAACCAATCATTATTAATGTAAAGATCATGAACAGTATTGAAATCAAAATGGAATAAGAAGCAAAACCACCACTGACTGAATTAACATCAAGATCCGTGACATTTCATTTCATACAAATCTCAACCAAAATATCACCTTTGAGTTCCAAGTTTTAATCACATTCACACCCTATACCTTAAGTTACACAACTCCCTTCTTCCTATAAATTCTGCAACTGTAAGATTTTCCTTCATTCAACCATGGCCTTCCCTATCCTACCCAAACCTCTTTCCTATGCTCTCTTCATTGTAACCATCCTTCATCTCCTTATTATCTTTCCTCTGCAAGCCACTTCTGGTGGGTTCACAGCTGATCTCATACCTCATGATTCCCCTTTATCTCCCTTCTACAATTTGTCAAAGACCTATTATGATAGCTTGCACGATGCTTTTCAATGCTCACTCAAGCGAATCAACCATTTCAAGTCAATATTCTCAGCCCCAAAAAGCAAAATACAGACCCAATAAAACCTACTAGAAGAGAATTCCTCATGAATATATCAATAGGAACCCCACCTACTGAGTTTCTTAGGATAGCAGATATTGGTAATGATCTCATATGGACATAGTGCTTGCCATGTGAACAATGTTTCCATCAAAATCTCCTCCTCTTTGATCCTAGACGGTCCTAAATATATGAAACAATTCCATGCCAATCAACTTAGCACAGGAAACAATAAGGGGCAAAAGAGAAAGGAAAAACAGAGTAGAAAACTAAGTTGGAAACTTAGATATATTTCTGATATTCTGGCTATTGATGCCTTCCTCACAAGGTGAGCTCCTCTATTTATACTAGAGGAGAGGAAAAACAAGACAAAAATGGATAGCTAAGGATCACATGCATGGAAAGAAAAAAAATGACAGAAATAACATGATATACGGGAAATAGTCCACAATTGCTGCCAGAGATTTTCCTAAGGCTGAGAAGTCTGAGATTATTGGCTAGAGGTGCACATGGTTTTGAGACTCTACTTTTGTGAATTTGGATCTTATGGATCCATGACATTCTTCCCCAGTTGAATAGGACTCGTCCTCGAGTTTAGCTTGGTGTCATCATCAATATACGGTGATAAGTCGGCAACATTAACAGTAGCAGAAACTCCATAGGTTCCTGATAGTTTGACCTTGTATGCGTTACTATTAATCCTTTGCACAATCTTGAATGGAACATAAGCTCTTGGTGATAATTTGGCATTAGGCTGATTCAAAAAACATTCCTTGTGCAAATGAATCCAAACCAAGTTATCGACTTTGAAAATCTGTGATTTCCTATGCTTGTCACGCTGAGTCTTGTATCTCATGTTTTGCTTTTGGATCTTGTCTTGAACTTGCTCATGCAACTTCTTAAGTTCTTTAGCATAGTAGATAGGGTCAAATCTAATGGGCCAAGTGGTTGGATGCCATAGACTACTTCAAACGGACATTTTTCAGTTGCTTGATTAGCTAAGTTGTTATAGGCAAATTCAACTTAAGCAAGGATAAGATCCCATTGTCTCAAGTTCTTCCCAACTAAACTCTAGAGAAGGTTTCCTAATACCCTGTTAACAGCTTTCGTTTGACCATTTATTTGGGGATGACTCGTACTACTAAATTGGAGCTTAATCCCCATCTTTTTCCACAGTGTTCTCCAAAAGTCACTAAGAAATTTGACATCACGATCAAAGGTGATAGTCTTAGGAATTCCATGGAGTCGAACAAACTCTTTAAAGTACAAGTCTGTAACTTGAACCGCATCATTACTCTTTTGGCATGGGATGAAATGGGATATTTTTTACAATCGATGCACAACAACCATGATGGAGTCTTTGTGTCTCTGTGTTCATGGTAGTCCAAGGACAAAATCCATACTTACATCTTCCCAAGGTACTTCTGGAACTGGTAAAGTCATGTATATCCCAGTGTTTTGGCTTTTAAACTTAGCCAAATGACATGTTCTACACTTTTGGATGTGTTTATTTACGTCCTATTCAAGTCTTGGCTAATAGAAATTTTCTTTTATCAAAGCCATTGTTTTATCTCGACCAAAGTGGCTTGCCATCCCACCATTGTGGGCTTCCCATATTATTGCCTCTTACAATGAACTTTGAGGAATACAGAAGGCCTTTCCTGAAATAAAAATCCTTCATGATGATAGTATTGTTGAAAAGGATGAACTTTGGTTGCATTCCAAGCTTTACAAAAATTTGGATCATCTTGATATAGTTCCTTAACAGTCTCAAAGCCAACAACCTTGGCTTGAATAGTACTTAGCAAGGTATGATGACGGTTGAGGGCATCGGCTACAGGATTCTAAATTCCAGCCTTATGCTTAAGTAGGAACGGATAAGCTTGCATTATCTCACTCCAAGTGGCATGTCTTATGTGAATCTTTTGCTGAGAGTTCAAGTGCTTAAAGGCTTCATGGTCAGAATAAAGGATAAATTCTATATGCAATAAATAATGACTCTAGTGCTGTAAAGAACGAACAATGGTATAGAACTCTTTGTTGTAGGTGGAGTATTTAATCTTGTTGTTGAGTTTTTCACTAAAGAAGGCAATTGGATGTCCTTCCTGGCTTAAGATAGAAGTAATTCCAGTATTGGAGGCATCACAACTGACCTTGAACACTTGATCAAAGTTAGGAAGAGCTAATACTGGTGCTTATGTGAAACACTTCTTCAATTCTACAAAGCTCTTTTGGGCTTGCTCTGTCTATTAAAACTTGTCTTCTTTAATGCAATCTGTGAGTGGCGCAGCAATAGAGCTGAAGTTTCGGATGAACCTCCTATAAAAGGAAGCTAATCCATGGAAGCTTCTAACTTCATGAATTGATTTTGGAGTCGACCAGTTGTTAATAGCTTCAATTTTGTTGGATCAACTCGAATGCCTTCTGCGGTGATGATATAACCCAAAAAAAGGACTTCATTGGTCAAAAAGGTTCATTTCTTTAAGTTGGCATAGAGTTTTTGTTCCTGTAATGCTTATAAGACTTGTCATAAGTGCTTTATATGTTCTTCTTGGTTTGTGCTATAAATGAGAATGTCATCAAAGTAAACCATGACAAATTTTCCAACGAAAAGATAAAGTACCTGGTTCATCAAGCGTATAAAAGTGCTAGGGGCATTAGACAATCCAAAAGGCATGACGACCCACTTATATAAGCCTTCTCTAGTTTTAAATACAATCTTCCATTCATCTCTAAGCTAAATTTAAATTTGGTGGTACCTACTTCGAAGGTCTATCTTGGAGAAGATAGTGGCACTATGTAGCTGGTCTAACATATCATCAAGTCGAGGAATCGAAAACTGATATTTGATGGTGATTTTGTTGATGGCTCGGAAATCAACATACATTCTCTAACTCCCATCTTTCTTTGGGACTAAAGCACTGGCACAACACTTAGACTGATACTCTCCTGGATTAGACCCTTCTTTAGTAATTCTTAACTTGTCATTGAATTTCTGCATATTCCTATGGACTCATCCTGTAAGCAGGTTTGTTAGGGATAACTGCTCTTGGGATGAAGTCAATGGCATGTTGAATATCTCGCATGGAAGGCAATCTTGGAGGAATGTCATTTGGAATCACATATAGAAACTCAGCTAACAGTTACTGAATGTTTGGTTGCAAGGTGGTTCCATTATTTTCCTTAAGCAATAGTGTAAGACCCTAGCTTGAGCTTCGATCTTTGTCATCCTGATTTGCTCCTTGGTGACAAATGAAACCAATGGCTCATTTTCTGGCTTGCCTTTGTTTTGTTCACCTAGTGGTAAGGGTGCTAACTTCACCTTTACTCTATCTTTCATAAAGGAGTAAGTATTTACATGACTATCATATTGAACACAATGATCAAATTGCCAAGGTCTTCCCAAAAGAATATGATAGACATCTATGGGCACGACATCACACCAAACTTCATCATGGTACTTTTTGCCAATTGAAAAGTTAACAAGGCATCGTTTGGAAACTTTTACCTTACTTCCCTTGTTAAGCCATTAAAGTTTTTAAGGATGTGGATAGCTATGGATTGGTAGCTTCAATTTTTCTACCATGTAGTTAGACACTACATTTTCACATCTTCCATTATCAATGATGATGTCACAAACTTTACCTTCAGTGGTGCAATAGGTATGAAAGATGTTATGATGTAACCAAGACACATCTTTTGTGGGTGATACATGCAGACTTTAGTGAATTACCAGTGTCTCACCGTGATCTGTAAGGCTGACTTCACTGTCATACTTTGGCTCTAGATCTTCAGGTAGATGGTCATCCTCTTCTTTAGAAATCTCATAGGCATCTCCCTCAATGATAGTGACAACTCTACAATTGGGACAATTCAAGGTAATATGTCCAAATCCTTGGCATTTGAAACAGTTAGGAGCTTTAGGATGAGATTTCTTCACAGTTGTTGGTGGAGGCTTGTTTGTTGAACTTGTTGGCTACTGGGGCGCCTTGTGGTAACTGGAAAATCTTCTGTTTAAAGAATGTTGAAATGTAGGCTTTTTGGCTATTTGCTTTCTAATACAGACAACAAGTCGCATGACGTCGTCTAAAGTTCATTATTGTTGAAGCTGTACTTGGTGACCGATTTCATCATTTAACCCACCAAGGTAGCGGGCTATTGTTTGTTCCTCATTCTCCCGAATAAGACATTTCATCATTAACTTTTCAAATTCTTGAGTATATTCTTCCACGGCCAATGACTTCTGGCATAGGTTCTATAACTGAATAAAATTATCTTAATAATAATGATCGGGCAAGAACTTACATGTTAATTCTCGGCGCATCTTTTCCCATGTTTAAATCTTACGTTTACCTTCACGTTTACGCTTACGCTTAAGATTTTCCTACCAAATAGATGCGTGCTTCTTTAGCTTGATGGCAACAATCTTTACCTTTTGTTTTTCTAGCACATCATTCTATTCAAATATTCGCTCGACTATTTGAAGCCAATCTATGAACTCATCTGGTTGGAACTTCCCTTCAAAATCGGGAATTTCCACTCTTATATCATTCATACAGTCGACTTATCTTTTAGGTTGGTCATTGCTTGTTGATGTTGAGGCACTACTGTCAGAGTCATCACTTCTGTACTCTCTTTGGCCCTCCCTTTGTGTTTGTTGGGCATTTACAATTTCTTGCAGTTGTTGAATCTGTTGTCTTAACTCGTCCAATTCAATTTCTTGTACAGGACAGCATCTTGAAGGCATTTTGTAGGTTATGAAAGGAAAAACCTTGAGGGTTGGCTAAGGAAAATTAAGGAGTGATGAGAAATTTAAGGAAATTAAGGGATTGAAGTGAATTTTTGGAAAAGTTTTAAGGTTCGGGTGTAATTTAGGAGAAAATTTAGGGGTGGACTGAAATTCTAAAATTTTTTTAAGGCTAATGTATAAATTCTAAAAATATTTGGGAAAATTTGAAATTTCTAGAATTATCCGAGGTAGTTTTTAATTTTGGACAGTTTGGGGAACAAATTGTAAATTATGAAAAGATTTGGATTCAGAATGAAAATTTCAAAAGTATAAGGGTCAAAATGTAAATAAACAAAGATCTGGGGCCCAAATGAAACTACAGAAAGGTCAGGGGGCGAAAACTGTAATTTAAAAATGACCTGGATGACATGGCAACAAGGACACGTGGCATATAGTTATTGGCTGGATATCAATGACATGTTGGTATGTGTACGATGATGTGGGAGGTGACATGTACAATACTACACGTGGCAATCTATGATTGGTTCATGTGGCCATGACATGGGATGCGATTCAGCTTGTTGATGTGGCACGATGGACACATGATGAATGCTGATTGGATCGAATGGCTGACGTGGCGATGACTAGTCGTCTTCAACCTTTGGAGCGCATGAAGGCACGTAGACCTTCTACGTTGGCGTGAGTAGGCGCGTGTGGTGGTGGACGGCTATGAGAGACTCTAGTCCAAGGTTTTGAGACTTATCGATCACGATGGTGATGTCAGTTTTATCGAAAAAAGTCTGGAGATAGGACTTTTGAGGGTAGGCAGAATGGACGTCGTCAGAAAATGTTGAAAGTGGATCTCTGGCTATTTTTCAGACATTCCCTTGTCTCTGGAACCTTGCTCTGATACCAAATATGGCACAGGAAACAACAAGGGGCAGAAGAGAAAGGAAAAATAGAGTAGAAAACTAAGTTAGAAACTTAGATATATTTCTGATATTCTGGCTATTGATGCCTTCCTTACAAGCTGAGCTCCTCTATTTATATAGAGGAGAGGAAAAACAAGAAAAAAAATGGAAAGTTAAGGATCACATTCGTGGAAAGAAAAAAATGACAGAAATAACATGATATACGGGAAATAGTCCACAATTGTTGCTAGAGATTTTCCTGAGGCTAAGAAGTTTGAGATTATTGGTTGGAGGTGCATATGGTTTTAGGACTCTGGTTTTGTGAATTTGGATCTTATGGATCCGTGACACAACTTCTTGTGACGCCCTAGGAAAATAAGCTATAACTTCTTATAGGGATTACTCTCACACTCTGGAGATCTTTTGTCTGAAACTTTCACTATCGACAACAGAAACCCAGTGTCCCTTACGAAGATTATATTTGGGTGTGCACATGATTTCAGAGGGATATTTGACCTGTATGAGTCTGGCATTATAGGCCTAGGAGGTGAAAAACTCTCGTTTATTTCTCATATGGACGTGTCTCTAGACAGAAAATTCTCATATTGTTTAGTGCCTACCACTAGCAACGTACCTGGCAAAATAAGCTTTAGGAGCAATGCTGTCGTTTCTGCTCCTGGTGCTATCATAACTCTTTTGGTAGCAAAAAGCCCTGCCACTTACTACTACTTTACATTAGAAGGCATCAACGTAGGAGATGAGAGAATTGTATATAAAAGTGCAAAATCTACTTCCACAGTTCCCGGTGCTGCTGATGACAATGTTAATGAGGGTAATATTATTATTGATTTAGGGATGATGCCAACCTTTCTGCCATCAGAGTTTTATAATGATTAGGAATCTGCTGTGGAGAAAGCAGTTAGTGGAGAAACGATGGACGACCTACGTGGTGATCTTAGTCTTTATTATAGATCTTATGGTGATAACCTTCAATTGCCTATTCTGACTACTCATTTAAAGGGGGGCAACATGAAGTTGCACCCATTGACTACATTTACTAGGATCAATGATGATATGATGTGTTTTACAATGATCATATACACTAATATACCTACGTTTGGTAACTTGGCTCAAATGAATTTCAGCATAGGATATGACCTTGAGGTTGGTACAATGTCATTTCTGCCAATAGATTGCACTAAAGAGTAGTTTATAATGAATGGATTGATATAAATGATTAGTGATATGCCCATTTTGTATTGAAGCGTGCTTTTAGCAAAAAATTAAAATAAAATAAAATAAAAACCACTTTGGTTAACATAAAGCCTATATTTGCATGAAACACAGGCTTATTTTTACTAATTTGGCCCAAAACTTAATTCTGTATGATTTCTTTTTGGGTATATTTCTAAGATTTCATGCATATGAAAATTATCATTTTTTTTTTATCTATACCAAAATTTTTTTTAATAAAAAATTTCTATTGCTAGATGCCATCCAAATTTCAAATTTTGAGATAGCAAATGTTCTCTCTCAAATTTCTTCACTAATAATTTTCTCAACAAAATGTCTCATATTATTAAAGGAAAAATGCAAGAAGCCCTCATGAACTTTCATTAATGTACAGGAAACCCCCATCAACTTTCAAACTCAGTAAAAATGCCATATCAACTTTTTATTTTATGCAAGAAGACTTTTCCATCCAGTTGACCATTAGTTGACTAACGGTCAACGTTAACTAAGCTTCATAGGCTACCACATTAGATAAAATTTTGACACGTTAGCTTAGGTCCATTTTTAACACCCATTCATTAGACCCATCTTTCCAACCTGACTACCTTCTTTCTGCTATTCAAACCTGATTCTCTTCTCCAACTTGACCATCTTCATTCAATCATTTTTTGTTGTGCACTCTAATCAATCCATGTGAACATGTGATTGTGTCTGATTGCATTTCCATTGCATTTGATTACGTCTAATTGTTATACGATTTGTATTGCATTTGATTGCGTATGATTTATATGCGCGCTCCATTGCATCCGACTCTTCATTGCATCTGACGAGTTGCGTTATTGCTCTGCGTTATTGAAACATAGGACAAAGCAGACAGAAGAGGGACAAGTTCTATTATTGCTCTACATTATTGAACACTAGACGAGGAATTCATTCAACTTATTATGCCATATTGCTTTGCTTTATTGAACACTGGATGAAGAAGGAAGGGCTTAGGCTAATGTTGAGGCTAATAGTAATGAAAATGCAAGTGAGGGTGACCAATGAGATGGTAAGGAGGTGGACTTGACTGGGTGTGACTTTTTAGATAGCGAGACTGACTAATTTGACTTGTTCTTTGACAACATCAGTGTTAGGGTTGAGAATGAGGTGGATGACTGGATATCAAACATTATGGGTGCAATACCAACCACTATTGACACTGAGGTTATACCCATTATCAATGGGGCTAGATGGGATAGAGATGCTCAGTCAGAGTATTGTGATAGTGACGATTTGGTGAGCTTGGACGGGTCAGCTAATGAAGACCAAGTTAAGAGGCCTAAATATAGTACTTTTAATGAAAAGATTGACTTCAATAGGCCTATAACTTTTTATGTTGGCCTAAAGTTTGGGAACTTTAGAACTTATAGAGATGCACTTAAACAATATGTAATTGAAAATGGGATTCATTTTAAGTTAATAAAGAATGAAGCAAAGATGATCACAATTGTATGCAACCAGGAATGTGGTTGGAGGATCCATACTTCAAGAACATAAAATGGTGAAGCTTTCCAAATTAAATCATTTTATGGAAAAGACTATAATTCTGGATTGATGAGGGAGAATAAAAAGGTGACTATGAAATTGTTAGCAAAAAATATATATTGAGAATGTTAAGGATCAACTAGATTAGAAAGTGATAGCATTTGCTAATCAAGCACAGAGACCACAATGTTTCGATCTCAAGGTTCCAAGCCTATTGGGCTAAAAGAAAGGCCATTGCAAAAATTGAAGGTAGTCATGCCCTACAATTTGCTAAGTTATGGGATTACTATGAGACCATTAGACAACATAACCTTGGGAGTACACTTAAACTCATGCTAGAGAGTTCTTGATTCAAGAGAATGTATGTCTGTTTGGATGCATTCAAGAAAGGGTTCTTCATGGTATGTCGACTGATAATATGTGTAAATGGATGCTTCCTTAAGGGTAGCTTTGGTGGACTGCTTCTAAGTGCCATTGGGAGGGATGCCAATGAGAACATGAACCATATTGCATATGCCATTGTTGAATCAGAATTCAAGAGCAGCTAGGAATGGTTTCTTGATTTACTCTCTGATGACATTGGGAAGCTACGTGAAAAAGGATGGGTAATCATGTTTGACATGCAGAAGGTACGTTCACAAACCTTGATGTGAAAGAATTTTTTTTCTTGATGTTTGTTATTATTATGGTAGACTTATATAAATTCATTATTTATTTGAAAGGATTGCAAAATGTTTTGAAGGCCATTGGGTGTGATCATTGTTTTTGAATTTGTATGCCAATTTCAAGCTCAAATTAGGGGGAAAAAGTTTGAAAAATGAGTTATGGAATGCTTATCGAGCCACCATGAGGCATGAGTTTGATCACCATATGAACTTGTTGAAGGAGCTTGATAGTAAGGCATATGATTAGCTAAATAAACATGATCCCAATTTATGGAGTAAACATGCATTTAATACCAAAATAAAGTGTGACATTGTATAAAATAATATTGCAAAGACGTTTAATTCATTCATACTTAATGCACAATATAAGCTAATAATCACAATGTGTGAGATTATTTGAAGGATGTTTATGAAGTGGTATATTGCAAAGAAAGAGGGTATGGAGAATATCAGCGTCCAATATGCCCAAGAATCCAAACCAAGCTAAAGTAAACCAAGGAATAATCAAGGAATTTCATTTACTATATGGTTGGAGATGGAAGGTTGGAGGTCGAAAGTCCTTAGAAACAAGAAATTGTCAACTTGTGTAGGAGGACTTGCATACACAACTGTTGGGACTTGACTGGCATACCTTGTCGACATGTTGTTGGGGCCATATACAGGATGAGAGATATTCCCGAGAACTATGTCCACCATTGTTATAGTAAGGATGTTTTCCTACAAGTATACTCCAACATCATAGGTCCTGTACCAAGTGACATGCATTGGCCCAAGACAAGTTATAATCAAATCTTGCCTCCAGAATACAAGAAAGTCCAAAAAAGTAAGGAGAAAAGTTGCAGATGAGCCAAAAAACCCCTTCCTGCTCAGAAAGAATGGGTCTATATAAAAGTGTGGCAATTGTGGTGTACTTAGTCACAATGCACGTGGATGCAAGCAATTAATAAATCCCGTAGAAGGATCTATAAAAAAAAGCCAAAGAACGTGAGCCAAGCCGTAGCTACTAAACCAATAAGCGATTATGCATATTGTAACTGATATATTATAATATATAAAATTAATATTTATTAACGTGCTAATATTTGTGCAGACGAGCCAGCCATCATCTACTTAGAGCACTCAAGTATCCATACAAGGAGATGATTGTGTTAATTGATTAAGTTAGATGTAGTGTGTGATCCTTCTTTTTTTTTTTTTTGGTTATTAGTTAGACGTAATATGTGGTGCCTTCTTTTTTTTTTTGGTTATAAGTTAGATGTAATGATTTTTTGTTATCATTGAGATGTTCGGTACTTTGATTTTTGGTTAGTCATCTTTCTTATCATTGAGACGTTGATTACATCATTGATTAGGTAAAACATTGCATTACACGAGTCTCACTTATTCATTACATAAATATTGCATTACATGAGTCTCACTTGTTCATTACATAAAATATTGCATTACACAAGTCTCACTTGTTCATTGCATAAAATATTACATTACACATTATTCCAGAATAAGTATCTTGATACATACTTTTTTTATTGCAAAAGCAACGTATGCTTTGCACCCGCAAGCCACTATTCTCTTTGCTTTCTGCAATGGTAGAGGTGGCCATCATAGTTTGAACTTCTTGTAAAACCAGTAAAATGCTAGTCAAACTAGCAATGTGTATATGTGTAACAACTGTCAATTTGTATGTGTAACCATCAAACCAGCAATGCGTGTGTGTAATTAAGGCACTGTAATTTTCAATATAAATAATGCATATTATTTCTTGGTCTTATTGAATTTTTTGTGTGTGTGTGTGTAACAATTGTCAATATGTGTGTGTGTGTAACTAGGAAACCAACAATATTTAGAAATATATAAAATAACATATTATCTAGAATATCAACATTAGATGCTACAATACAAAATGTATATTTTAATGGGTTGTATCAATAACTCAGAAGGTTGAACATATATTTTAATGGGCTGCAAATAAATTAGAAAAGGAAGTCACCCTCAAATATACAGAAAGAAGAACTCAACGGATAAAACCTTAGACATTATCATTAAGTGTAAGAGATTCTTACTATTTAAAAATATGGTGTACATGTTTTAGATAAAACCAAATTATGACCAATATTGTACAATAACTCCCAAAACATTTTTTTTCCCTCAATGAGCAGTGAAACCTCTATTACTAATATCAAAGGCAACCTTATTGAGGAGACCTGCCAATAACAAATAGATATTCCATATAAAGTTTTAATAGTTTATACTCTTTGGGAGTCAAAAGCATATCATGAACTTTTTCTTGATCCTTATTATAATCTTAAGCATTCTTACTGTTGGCTCAACATGCTTCTCAGAAGTTCCTTCCTCTTTGACTTCCACAACTCTGTTATCCCCTATTCCAATTTTAAATTACATGTGCACAAAACGATAAGCAAATCCTTGTTTCAAAAACATAAGCATGAACAGGGAGTGATAACTTGCATTTATAATAATTGTCCTAAATGAGCCTATTTCATAGTTCATACCTTTCCTTTTTACTCTACCTTTTATTTTAGCCCTTGTAAGTGAACATAATCAACATAGTCAAATTATAAAGTAAAAGACATTTAATTCATATATTGTTGTTGTTGGTTGCTATACCTTACTTGCATACTCAACATAATCATAAAACAAACATGAGAGATCTTAATCTAGTGTTTAATCATAAAACTATTCAGCATAGACATAGAGCTATATTTTTCTTTATTATTATTTTTCAAAGGCAAATGGCAACTTTTGCTTAGCTAGTGTTTTTGTTGGAAATATGAAGAAGTTAAAGAAGAAAAAGGCAGCGAGAAAAATCCAAAGATGATGATATGAAATGTCGGCAACATAATAGAAAAATGTAGAAAAATCTAGCATAAAGCAATCGAGGCTATATATATGTTGTACTCGGTGAATGGAGACTCGATGAAAAGCAATAGAATAATAAAAAACATTATTCCTACAACTTTCAACTCCACATAGCCTGTCTCTCCCTTCGTCATTTTTCCATAATCATACTCTCCACTTTATGGGTGAAGCTCAAGAGTAGGAAGCAAGGCTTGCAGAACAAATCTCTAGGTTAGAGAAAGAATTAGGAAATTTACATTCTTCATATCATTCATTTTAATTCAATTCTATTAGTTTCTTGTAGCTATGCCAAAAAAAAAATTAAACCTATATGCTTACAAGTAACAAGTTACAACTAACCAATAAAGATCAGGTTCCAAGGCAATTAGTAGTTTGGTATTAAGATAGGATCCATTATATCACTCTACTATAATTTCTAGATGAAATCCCTCTACTTTTACTGTGACGTAAGTTCTCTACTTATTAAGAATGCTGGTAACTTCCACAAAAAGGTTGGACTTGTATGAATGTTAAAATCATATTCTTACATGAAGAGGAAGACGATAACATAATGCAAACCAGCTAGCACGAAACCAGAGCTAAATTTAAAGAGATAAATTATAGGAAAATCAAGAAGAAGAATAGTTAAGAAAAATAAAGCTAAATCGCAAAAACATAGTGATTCACAATGTTTGAAACCAGAGCTAAATCGCAAGAAGAAGCACGAAAGGCTTGAGGTCAGTGAAAGAAGTCTTCAAACCCTAAATTGCAAAAACATAGCAAATCTAACCAACATTGATAGCGATTCACAGTGTGTCTTTAATGTAAGTTAAATTCATACTTACCTGAAGCTTTTGCCCAAAGAAATTAGCGTTGAAATTGCCTTCCAAGTCGTCTTCCTCACTTGGTTGGAGATGCTCCATGAATGATGAAGGCCACACAAGTAGAAGAAAATTTTCTGATGGCAGAATGAAGGCGGGTTAGGTTTGAATGGAAGAATGAAGGCGGTCAAGTTGGAGATGGGTCTGATGAATAGGTGTTAAATCAACCTTAGTAGTGATAATTCGTAATTTTTCCAATTTGGGTATTTTTCATACTCTGGTGCCACCCTAGTTCATTATTTCATTTTAGTCCTTCTCTGAACTTTATAGATATCTAGCTCCCTTAACGCCTAATGACTATTCTCTCTCAATTTCCCGTTCCCTAACACTATCTCCACTTCCTGAAGTGCTTTTTCTAGCCTTACTTTCCTTAACACATAACTGGAAAAATTTCCCCCGTACTCCCATTATTCCTTATTCCTTTAAAATTGAAAAAGCCAATGAAAATCTCAGGTATTACAAAGAAGAAGAAGAAGAAGAAGAAGAAGAAGAAGAAGAAGAAGAAGAAGAAGAAGAAGAAGAAGAAGAAGAAGAAGAAGAAGAGGAAGAGAAAAAAAGAGGTTGGCTAGTGCAGGGAAAGGGGGAGAAAGAGAGAGACAGAGATATAGAGAGAGAGAGAAAAAGAAAGAGAGAGAAAGAGAGGAATGGAAGGGGAAGAGCTGAATGGGAGGGTTCTAGGAGTAGCAGCAATTTTTGGGAGTTGTATTATGATATTGATATCTCCATTTTCCCATGTAAAGGCTACTTCCTACTTTATTCATGTATGTCTCCTCTTTCTTTCTCTTTCATTTCACTATCTCTCTCATTTAATGGCCACATAATGAAAATTCTCTCTCATTTAACATTTTACAAAGCACTCTCTCAGCACCTTTTGGCTTTTTTCACTTTTTTCATATATTTTGTATTTATATAAAAAATTTTAATATTTTTAATTATATATTTTATTTTCTAAATATTTTTTTAAGTATCACCAGTTCGACTATAGTTCGGCTATGTTCAGACCATTGAATCTTAAACTAGTGCTTCCACCGGTTTAATGGCCGGTCCGATTTTGAAAACCATGAGTTTTAATTAAATTATTTTTATTATTTCAAAAATTATACTTGATCTCTTTATATGTATACATATATAGTTAGAATTGTCACTATAAAAAAATGACACCTAAACTTTATAAATGAAACTCTAAATTCTAAGAATCTAAACTTTTAAACCCTTCAAGAACTAAAAATATAAATTTTAAAAATTCTAAATCTAAAACCGTAGGTTCTTAATCTTAAGAATCTAATATCCTAAACCTTAAATCCTTAAAAAAAATTTAAATGATTTTATCTATAAAAAATAAAAAAAATTTAAAATTAACATCACAAATATTATCCTAAAGAGTAATCTTATCTCTTAGAATTATCAATCCAGTGACTTTATCTTTATCAATTAGCACAATCATTGTAATAACACAATATTAATTGTGCAAAATAAAGCTCATGTCCTAAATCTAAATCTCAAGAAGGAAAAAAAAAGGGATAAGATTTCTTTGTCTCGCCTGTATATGCAGTACATATAAAAGGCTGAAATAGTCCAAAATGGTAAAAGACTTGAAGAAAAATGCAGAGTTAATACATCTTCTCTTTTTATGAGCTTGATGGAAAATAGGAGGATAGCCAAACTATATTAACATAATTAGATTCTTAAAGATTTACAGGAAATAACAATATTTTCACCTTGAGAACAATACCATAGATCTATTTCTTACAGAATTAATCAAATTGTTAGAAAAACATTTGCATCACCCTCATTGTGATGCACTGAATCCCTTTCAATACCTTACATCATGCATAAATCTTATCACATTTTCATTTGAATTAGCAAGAACCCAGCAAACATAATGAATTCATAGAATCAGCAACAATGCAGCAAACATAAAGAGTCTAGCAAACATAGAACCCAGCAAAGAGAAAAATAACCAGAACCCAACAAAGAGAAATTAAAGATGTAGCTATCAACAAACATAGAAGAGCAGTATGGTAATCAACAATGGAGGGAAGAGAGAAACAAAGAGACACCATAGACAGATACAATAATTAGAGACAGAGACAATAGCGAGAGAGAGAGAGAGAGTAAGGCGAGAGGGTGACGGAGCTCACATGGCCGTGGCAGAGAAGACAAAGACAGACACAATGGGTGTGAGTGAAAATAGGAAGGGAAATCAGGAAAGGGGATTAGGTTAAAATTAATAGCCAAAACTTCTTCGTTTGGATCAATGACAGATTTCAGAGACATAAAAATCCATCTCTAAGCCAAGATGATGTCATTTTGCATCTACAACATTTAGGATGGATTTCTGAAATGGAAAAAAATCGTCTTTAATTTTTTAAACATCTAAAAAAATGTGAAAAATATTAGGGACGACTTCTTGACATGGAAAAGGTAGTCTATAATATTAGGGATGGAAATTCAATCAGAGACAGAAACATTCCATGCCAGTATCCGTCTCTAATTCATTGTTTAACAATTTGAAATTAGACACTGATTCTAAGACAGAAGATTTTTGTCTCAAAATTTTGTCTCTGATTCTGGGTTTTCTTGTAGTGACCGTCCATGTCATGTAATCGAATAGTCCACATTAGCCACATATGTGAACAATCCAATTGCATGAAATAGATGGTTCAGATCTCACATTACGATAATGTGATGTCATAGAATGGAATTGTGAATGTCAATTTTATGTGCCAATGGATTCTGAGGAAATTCTATTGATTGGAGAATGTCAATTCCTTGCTCTGCTACTGTGTATGTCAATTTTAATTTCAACATATTTATAGCATTGTAATTAAAGAATCTCGAAATACAATATCACACAAAGCAGTTAGTTATAATGCCTAAAAATTGAAATTCAATACTATAAGGAGGTATAACAATGATACAGGAAAGAGATGCAAATTAATATCATTGATAGAAAAAATTTAGCTAAATAGTTAAATTTCTAACCTCTTTAATTTTTTTTTTCTAACAATGGTGGAAGACAAACTCACAAGGCATAATTTTTGCATAAACAAAAGAAAAAATTAGCTTGAGTGACAAGATCTAAAGGATGAAAGAAAATTTCGCATAAACAAAGATCAAATAGTTTAGAATTGTGGAAACTTGTCACATCTCCTAGCACGGCATATGATCGACACGGTGATAAGGTTACCCTTACACCATAAACCTAAGCATCCCAACCAAATAACCAAACATATCCACAACTACAAACACATATCAATATCAATTTCCAAAATTCAATAATCAATTTTCTTTCCAAAGATGCTCAAGATAAGAGAAATACGTTTCCTCATTTCATTCATGGTGTCATACAAATTCATACAAAAGAATATTTAATAGCTCAACGACAATCCCAAAAGAATAAGTCATCATCAAGGTCAATATACAATATACATCCAAATCATCCTAAGTAACCTACATGATCACAGAGCAACGCCTAGAGGTTTCAAAAGAAATTATCAACAAAAGACCAACCCAAGGATTAAGTGGGGTTGGCGATACTGGGATCTAGCCACTCTTCAGGAGGATTGCTCACCTCAGCTACAGACTCTGAAATGTTCCTAAGAAAACGTAGTGAGTAAATCAATTACCAATGAATAACCAACAAACAAAAGTAAAGCAAATATCATCAACCAATATATGTCACCAAATAATGTATTGCTTACAATCTTGTTAGCTAACTAGATCCATATATGAGCACATAGAGAACCATACAAAGAGATATATACATTTTTATGTATATACCAATTCCCCATCCTTATAACACTAAAGAAATAAACCCCAACTAGATCACTTCATTGGCTTATAAACAAAGATATATATATATATATATATATCCTATATATATACCTAATCCTCATCCTTATTCCTCCTAAAATTTCCTCCACATGTCACGCCATAAATCCCAATCATAGCCAAACTGCAACGATAATATAGTATTTCATCTATTTCATAGAATAATACTCATAAAATGGCATAAGAAGAACAACCCAAGATCTTTAAAATTTCCAAATGACAATTTGCCAAACCAAATAATTTCAACAAAAGTATTTCTATATTTAGAAGTTCAAGGACATACCGGTTGTAGAAATCATCTAAGTACCCCTTACATTACAATCAATATGTTCTTCACCATCAAGCTTGAAAGGAAAGTTGAACATAATGAAGAAGATAAGTTTATGCCCACTCACCTTGATTGATGCATAAAGTTACCTTAAACCATCCATATGGAAGTGAGAATATGCTTGGGGAATGAATCCTAAGGAAGGGAAAAACAAATCATAAGAAAAAGGGGAGAAAATTACATTTGGGAAAGGAGCTTAGCCAGCCACGACAGGTTGATGCCTACCATGGCGGGCAGAGAAGATGTCCTCTCTGCCTAGCACACATGGTTTTGTCCACTGAGCATCGTGGTGAGCTGTTGCCGCCATGGCTGGCAAGTGGTAGAACCACTCCTCTATTATGTGAAAAAGAGGCCTCCAAGCTCCATAAATGATCCCCAACCAACCCCAACTCAAAATTAATGCTAAATCCAACCCATAAGCTTCCCAACATCAAGGAAATGCCCCTTCAATACCATAGGAAACTACATTACAAGGAATGTTTGCCAAGAAAGTCCCAAATCATTCTATTTTCTAATTTAAAAAGAAATCACCAATGATCATGGTTTTTCCACAAATCCATCCATAAATTTACTTCTTCAGAGTTAATATATCTCAATGGAAGACTTTAAAACTATGCCCATCCCCTAACTAACAAAAACTACCACATTTGATCCCTAGGGTTCTATAGTTGTGAAAAGAGGAAGAAGAAATGGAGAAGAACACTTACAAGACTTAAAGGACTACCAAGGGGAAGGGAAAATGTCACCACAAGAAAGCCTTGAAGAAGAAAGAATAGAGAGTGGCTAGGAGAGGAAGCACCGGCATGAGAGAGGAAGGAGGAGAATGGAGAAGTTGAATGTATGTGAGGGATGTAGCATCAGGAGTTTATCAGATTATAAGGGAAATCTAAAATCTGTCCTATGTCCTTTGACCTTCACCCCAAAAGTCAACATTTTTAGACTTAGCAAAAATTAAAATGAAATATAACCTCACTCAATGCTCCAACAACACATACATATTTTTGGACAACAATATAGGTTTATGACAAGACAAGATAAAAGAATTCGCTTGAATACCAAACATCTCAAGTGTATATTAACCTAATAACTACAATCACATTCATTCAGTTACAACACATTTTACACCAAATAACATGTATGCACACAAAATCAACCATCCCTAGGACCTAGATGTTACAAAACTCGAATGCGGAAAATTCTCAAATTATAATTCTAGTACTATTTGTAAATCTTGAAGCAATAAGAACACATAATAACAAAGTAATAAGAGCATACATTGATTCATTGTAACCCAGAGATCAAATATGGGTAGGCTCTTACGGAAGAGTATGAGTAGTTCTCTCGCACAGTTGTTTTGGATTGATGGAACAAATGACACACACTATATCTTGTCCAAAACCCACCCACCTTATATAACCCAAGGAACCACTACTCAATCTATCATACCCATGGGTTGATCCATTTATAAGAACATCACATCACTATTATTATTTAAAGTCGGGTATTTATACATAAAATATTTATCACTAACACACCCAGACCAATTATAAAATATATCAAATAGGTTTCTTAACACAAATTTTGTGAAGATCTTATAATGGACCTAATTAGAGATAGCACTTTATATATAATCCAAAAATATGTACACACATACAATGTTTAATATGTTAGTCCACTCAAATAATTGTTAGTGCTAAATATTATTTGTAAAATAATAATTCTAATAGAGGAGGCTTTAGTCCGATTTGAGCTTTTAATATTTAAAATTAACAGGCTCGATCCATATGCCTTTTTAGTTCTTTTTTTATTTCTTTTTTTTAATTTGCTTCCTTAAAAACATGAAAGGATCATAATTCGCTTAACTCTTCTGTTGTTGTGTTCACTGTAGAAGGCAGGTTGAAAATTGAAGCGGTGGCTGGCACTTCTACCCAAAAAAAAAAAAGGTCGCTGACTAATTTGGCTTACATATGCTGATTGGACTTGCCATGTCATTCCTAACGGTACCACGTCAACAAATTCTAATGTGGCACAACGTGATTATGTAACAATAGGGAGCTTTTTTCACGTCTTCAGAAACTATAAGAAACAAATTACAACAATTTAAAATGTATAGACCAAATTAAAAAAATGATTTTAACTGTAAAGACAATTGTTTATTCGGAGTTCCACGCAATGGAAGAACTTAGTTTCATGGAACATATTTGTCTGAGACCACGCAACGGATTAGCAAAGCATCCCACCAGTATCATAATGCCAAAACTGTAAGAAGAAAACTTACGGTATATATACACAGGCTAATACTAATCAATTCTTAAATTGTACTGAAAAACAATTCAAGGCAAGCAGAGCATGTCTACAAGGATATAAATACAAATAAATGACTACTGATGTTCACATGGACGAGGAGCAATTTTCTAAGATCTCATTCCAAAGATATTCCAATTTATCAAAAACAAAGCATCATATAGGATGCTAAAAATCCAATCCTATGGTGAAAGTAAATGGTTCTAATTTTTTTTTTTAACCTTGACATAGAGATTATGTTGTGGGAGTCTCTATATTACAGGCTTAGTTGCTTCATCTCTTTCCTTCGTGGAGCCCTTCCCTATTATACTTTATTTATATTTTCAAAAATTATAAAAATCTATATTGTTATATATATATATATATATATGACTCTGGACCTTTTTGTCTATAGTCCTTAGAATTATATGGTAATGTGACAAAAATAAAAAAAATTATAAAATAAGTAACAGATGTTAAATATAACTTCTCGCTTATTTTTTTCATTATTTTTAAATGTAATAAAGTTATTATAATTTTTATTTTAAAAATATTTAAAAGTAAATTTGAAAGCATAATAACATGTCCTAAAAATCTATGTCAAGTTACTAATTAATATTTATTTTTATGCAAACCCATTCATTAATGCGTTAAAATTCATCAATAATTATCAAACGGTATACATGGCAACTTATCCGATAGATATGCATGGGTTACGTCGGGTTACATAACAACCAACAGTTGACATTATTTTCTATTATTAAAAATTAGGAATAACAATCAGTAGGGCCAACTTTTGACCCCAAAATTCCTTCTAACCATTCCCTGTAGTGGGAACTTCGTTCGCCAAGGTCTCCCCTTCCCTCTCTTTTTTGTCTTCTCTGTGAGGAGAGCGCCAAATACCTTAGGGTTTCATCCACAGGTATTTCAATGTTCTCCATTTCATTTTGGTCCCTTTTCTAATGCATGTCTCCATTCAGCTTTTTCTTTTATAGTTTCTCCATTTGTCCATTTGCAACTGTGTTCATAATTTGGGGCCTTTTTTTTTTTTTATAGTTTTTCTCCTGAAATGGAAGATTTTGATTTGGCTTTAAAGGTTTTCTGGATTGTAGTATTTCCATTCTCTCCGCCATTTTTTTTCTTTCCTTTCCTGGGAGTGGCGTTTTCATATTAGTATCTGTTTTTACGTTCCAAAGTTTCTTTTGATAGGACTGTTGATGATTCTTATTTATTGAATACGTTAGTCGCAGATCTGTTTCCAGAATTTAAATACTTGAAGTTGCCAATTCCAGGTTCTGTTAAACTATATTTGGCAGGTTCCGTGTACAATTCCATGCGGGGAATTCGGTTTTCCTAAACAGTTGGATTGGGATATAATGTGTATTCATTGAAAGACGAGTGTTGATCTTTATTACTTTTAACACTAGGACGTGGGGCATGGCTAGGAAAGGGGGTTGGTTTACTCAAGCAGTGAAGAAAGTTCTCAGTTCCGATTCCAAGAAAGATCAGGTTTAGTTTATATATGTTTTTTCTACATTATCTCTGTCAAGAAAAGAAGAAACTACTTTTTACAGCTCTGCTTTGAAATTGGAACAGATTTTGATTCATTACAATTCTTTTGTCATTTGAAAAAAAAATTAGAAAAAACATGAGTTGAATAAACAGTGGCTTGGCGAGCCCACGGATCTGGAATCAGCTTTGTCATCTAAAGAAGCATCATTTGTTGCTCCTCCTCTTCCATCTATAGACACGGATGAAGAAAATGAAAAGAGCAAAGATGCTTATTCTGTGGCTTCTGCCACTGTTATTGCTGTAGAGGCTGTTGTTGCCACTGAACAGGTCACTGCAGAGGTTGTTTCTCTCACAAGTGTGTCTCAATATCCGGGAAAGACAAAGGAAGAAATTGCAGCTATCAAAATTCAGATGACATTTCGAGGGTATTTGGTATGAATTTGTTATCCAGTTGATTTGTGTGTTTCCTGTAGCATTGTGCCTTAGTTTATGAGTGCAAATATGTTGAAAATGAAGACTGTTCATGAATTTAATGGCAGCCTGGATGTCCTTTCTTTTCATGGGGAAAAATGAATAAAAGCAGTTACGTAATTTTTTTCCCTTGATTTTTGGTGCCTAGAGTAAAAGTTATTGTTTTGCCTCAGTCTGTCTGTTGGATTGATTTCCATCGTCCTACATTAATTTTGGAGGAGGGCCAAATTACTTATATTCATTTCTTTGTTTCTTTTTTAATATTCTTAAATTTAAGTGCTTGGTTCATAAACAATTTTAGTTTAGTAATGTTATATATGATAGGAATAGGATACATTTTTTACTTATATTGAAGAATTCATAGCATTTTCAAAAACAGCTTCTCTTACATGGAGACAATTAATTAGCATCAACAAGCAATACTACAGCATGGTTTATCTGTGTATAAAACAGTTTCTTGTTTCTGGGTTTTCAGGCAAGAAGGGCGTTACGTGCATTAAGAGGGTTGATGAGGTTGAAAACGTTGGTAAAAGGAAATCTTGCTAAACAGCAAGCATCAAACACCTTACGATGCATGCAGACTCTTTCCCGGGTGCAGTCTCAGATTCGTAAGAGGAGAATTAGAATGTTTGAGGAGAACCGGGCTATTCAGTGGCGACTGCAGCAGAAACATGAAAAGGATGTCAATAAGCTGCAAGCTGCTGTAAACTGTCTTTCGATATTTGCCTTTTGTAATGCAGATCATGTCATCATGGTGCAATGTGTTAGCGCATTCACGTTATTGTTGTTGTTGTTGAATGTTTTATGGTTAAATCTGGTGTTTCTTAGGTTAATTCTTGATAGTTGGTTAATTATTCCCCTTTCACCTTCCATTTCGATTGCTTATTCATAAGCAAGAAATTAATGGCTAAATTTCCCCAGGATGTTTATGATTTGATGAATGTTTAAGTTATGCTTCTACAGTTTTAAGATTTAAAGTTCTTGCAGTATGTTTACATCTGCTGATGACTTTTTTTTGTTTTTGTTAATACTTGCTTTTTTTTTTTCTTAAAATGATGTTTTGACTGGATCCTATATGATGAACAGTTCTTTTTATAATTAGGACTAAAGTGGTGAAAACAAAGCAGGTTGGAGAAGAATGGGATGATAGCAAGAAATCTAGGGATTTCAAAACAAGGCTGCTGGACAGGGAAGAAGCATCCAAGAGAAGAGAGAGAGCTCGGGCTTATGCATTCTCACATCAGGTGGCAAACTATCTCTCAAAAGCTTTCTATTTTTGATTCAATTACATTTTGAAGTTGGTTATGAAAAAATAAGTCTATTTTAATTCTCCTACACTAATAGATTGGATCATTTTTTTCCTTTTCAATGAAGAAATAGCAAGTAATTAAGGATCTTTTAAATGATTTTTTACATTAAAATATCTGGATATATGGTCCCTGTCGTGAGGCTTATGCTTCTGCAATGAATGAATATTGTGTTCAGAACTTTGGTGTTTCAGCAATCTTGCTTTGCAGCAGCTGCAAAATATATTTGGCAATTTTTTTTGAGTAATGCCTTTGAATTAAGAAAGGAGCAGAAGAAATTACATTTAAATTTGTCTATAAAATTTTTGTTGTAAATTAATAGCTAACTAATATAATGGAATAGCGTTCAAACCCCGGGAAGCATGTGGCTTGAAGATACTATCGGTTCTCACCAAAATATAATGGAATAGCAACTGATGCTTAACACTTCTCCGGATGAATAACTGTAGAAACAATAGAGGGAAATCAGGTAAATAATTGACATGTAAAACTAACCTAAAATTCTAGTTTTGAAGGTAATTAACTAGTGATGATGGGAAATGGCTTGAGTTACTCAACGAACTTTTGATTGATTGAATAACATTTATGTATTGATTTTACAAATATCCACATGGAAATTGATATTAGCGTGATGTAACTCTATATAATTATTCTAGGTGTCACTATTATCCTCTTGCATTATTTGAAGGTTTTATATACAATCTAATGTGGATAAAAGGGAAAGCTAAACATAATCCCCTGAACTATAACCTAAATGTAATTTTAGTCCTTGAACTTTAAAAAGAAACACTTTATCCCTCTAAATTATCACAATAATTGAAAATGTTACATATCCAATTAAAATTAACATATAAAAACCACATACTTTAGGCCTCCATCATCTTGCACAATTTCCTTTTCTAAATGATTTCTCACTGTGCTTCTCCCAAAATCCTTTAGTTATTAGATGTTAATTTAACTGATATATAATTATTTTAACTTTTTATGATAGTTTCGGGTGGTAAAATGTTATATTGTAGAATTTGAGTACTAAAGTTGTAACAAGACTGTAGTTCATTGGATTATATGTAGTTTCCCCTTAATAAAATCAAAAAGTCTCTTTTGCATATTGCTTTCATGCATTTGTATAAACTTATCAAATTAAGCATTAACCTACAAGTAATGTTCGGCAAGTGAAAATATTTTAGTTTTCTAAAACTTGAAAACCTAATTATAAAATGTTTGAGCATAATAAAAATTAAAGATTTCAAAAATTATGTCTTGTACATATCTTAAATAACATAAGAGAGATAAGTATTTTAATATATATATATATATATATATATATATCATGCTCTAATTTGTTAAAATATACACACAATCATAATGTATTTAAATGAAAATCTAAAATATACTTCTTTTCTCCAACAGCAAACGTGGAAAAACCCTTCAAAATCTGCACATGCCATGTTTATGGTTAACAATCCCCAGTGGGGTTGGAGCTGGCTGGAGCGATGGATGGCATCGCGGCCATGGGAGCTCCAAGGCACTATCAATCACAATGACTGTGCATATGTAGAGAATGCAGCAAGTTGTGCCATGTCGATTGGGGAAATCACCAAATTGTATTCTCTTTGTGATCATAATCACAACAACAAGCCTTTCCCTACCACCCAAAAGGCAAGCCGACCTCCCTCTCGTTGTTCCCTTGTAAACCCACATTCGAGGGCCTCGTCTTTGTCATCTACAAGTCGAAATGCAAAGCCACCAAGCCTAAAGGGAACTGCCAGTGGCAGTGACGATGATTCAAGGAGCATGTTCAGCACTCAGTCAGAGCACCACCGGAGGCATAGCATTGCTGGATCATTAGTAATAGATGATGAGAGCCTTGCAAGATCGCCTACTATGACACCCAAAAGGCCAACCGACGCAAAGTCCAGAATAATGCAAAGTCCATCATCTCGAGCTGGAAAAGCATCTGTTATCTCTGCAAAGAAACAGCTTTCCTTTGGTTCAAAGAGGCATTCTTGTCCTCCTAAGGTGGAAATTTTTCCAGAAAAGGATGCTTCTAAAATATCGGAGAGGAAAAAATGAACAATAGAGGAAGCAAGTAATGCTAACTTGCCTGTTGGGGATGCCATTGGTACATGAGTTTGGAAGAATTATATATGAATGAAGAGGATTCAATAAAACTCATAAAAGATGGGATGTGCTTTGATTGTTATCTGTCATCTTTTTCTTTAGCAGCACCATTGTTGGCACTTAATAAGAGAAAAGATAAACTCTCAGGTAGACCTTATTTTTAAAAATCTTTTTAAATCAAGCTAGATACGAAAAGACACAAAAACATGTCAAAGGTAAAATTCAACAAAAAATTTTGCTACCATGTTTATGTGTCTCTCGATACTTGGTTTACTTTTTTTTTTTCATGAATGGGGTCTACTTAAGCATTTCTAGAGAAGTTTTTTCAAAAAGAAAAATAGAATTTTTGGAGAACAGCTGAATAAGAAATGGCTTATTCTTACTCTTGTAGTTTTCCTCATAATCAATGCCAATATCTTTTTTTGTTTCTTATCAGTTTTATAGCAGTGCTATTTATAATATGTAATATGATTAGTTTTTGGCCACATTAATTGTGATCATTATTTACTGAATGGGACAATTGTGATTATTTTTCTTTTCCTTTTTCTAACTATGTGGGGGAAACATTTTTCTATAAATCTTATAAATTTTGGTTTGCAAGCCATGCCTCAGTGATGCATGCAACGCCCATAATATCAGTTATATTAGTTATATTTGTTGTCCATAGAAGTCCAAATGGTAGTATCAAAAATATGAATAGAGTATTACTGATTTAATCCCTAAAAAACTAGGTTTTTTGTTATGTTCCAAAATTGGGCACATGACTGACACAAAGGTGAACCATAATTCACCACCATAAGCCTACCCTTAACCCCACTAATCATACAAGATCTTGTACATACATACAATAAGCCTACCCTTAACCCCTACTTCACCATTGTAGGCCTATAGAGCATTTTAAACTTACTTAACAAAGCAACTAGAACTCACTAAAGAAGGAGAACTTTTACCAAGCCCCGCCATACCTTTAGCGATTACTCCTCTTACAAAGCTGTACTTGAAAATGTTAAGCCACAGAAGTGAGTTTTGAAAACTCAACAAGCAGTTAACACTACGTGGAAATATATAGGATACATCTAGCAATAAGCATCAAGAATCTCATGCGCAAATAATTCGTTGTACGGTCCAAATAATGCATAATACTTTGGCTTTGGTGCATTAGCCTAGATTTGACAAACCTTTTCATTGAGTTCTTGTCCAACACACCAAAGATGTCACGACCCACTTCCCGGGCATGTAATTGGCATAGTAACGACAATTTCTCATTACTGTGAGCCTAACCCATACCTAATTTATCCCACAAAATACGAGTATTTACGTGCAAATATCCATAACTAAAGTAATAAATTAAATATTAAAATATTAAATTAACTTCAAATCCATATATAAGACATGTAACCTTTTTCCAAAAATACATCTATCATAACATGCCTTAATTCAAAGAAATCGAATTTTTTCAAACAAACAAAATTAAACAATTCCAAACGCTACCCAAAATCCATCCTAAGTGTCCTACGTAACTACAGAGCAAGCTAGGACTAACATCATACAACCAAAAGAGACCTACCCTCACACTAAGGGAAGGCCCACCAAAGACGCCTCATTCTATAGTCTATAGGAGACCTAATAACTAGGCTCTTATACCAATTTTGTCATGACTCACACTTTGGGCACATGACCGGCACAGTAACTATACTTCCCAGTTACTGTAAGCCTAAACCACAATAAATATATGCTACAAAATACTAATTTTAATGTGAAAATATTCACGAATAAAATAATAAATTAACGTCAATTCCATATATGTAACGCGTAACCTTTGAAAACGTAATGTACCTCAATTCAAATTATTTGAATTATCCAATAAAACAGAATTTAAACTATACAAAACGCTGCCCAAAATCTATCCTAAGTATCCTACGCCACTACAATGCAAAGTAGGATTGACATCATTAAAAAAAAAGTAGAGACCCACCCCGACAATGCGAAGATCAGCAATGAGCATTGCTACTCCTAAGGTGGGTGTTCCTCGATGATACCTAAATCTGTTAAAAAAAAAAAGAACCTTAGAGGGTATGAGTTATCGCAACTCAATGAGCAAATGGAATCATCATAACAAAACTCAAGCATCAATCATCATATAAATATGCCCTTAAGGCCACAACCTCAAACCAAGAATTGCACATTATCAAACACACAAGTCCAATACACACAATATAATTCCAACACATGTGGCACTCATCAATGGCAAGGTGCCCCCCAGAGCAATGCTCCCCCGAGCTTCTCCATCTCACCATGACACATGATTTCTTCTCATCAGTAGGGTACCTCTTGGAGTTAAATTCCCTCTGGCTTCTCCATCCTACCATGAGGGTCATCCTTCACTGATATCGGGCATTTTTATATACTTTTTAGTCCCTATCTTAGTCCTATTGCTATTTCAATGTTGCCAACTCTCCTATTTTATTATATTTTGAATTTATTGGGTGTAAATTAATTATAGAATTAATATGATTCAAATTCATAATTTTATCCTAATTAATTCATGTGCTTAATTTCAGATCTAATTATTGGAGAGAAAAATGCTGACATGGACGTTTTGCTTACTTGGAGGCTACCTGGACATGCTGACTGGGCATTGAATGGTTGACTAGGGTTGACTGGATTTCTGGTCCCCACTGTTCTACACTTTACAGCAAAGGGGAATGTAATTTCTGTTTTGATAGCATGGACCTCTTGCAGCAATCAATAGCAGGCAGAAACAATAAAGCAGTAGAGTAATTTGTCTGCTGTTGTTGCCACTTTTCTGCTGTTGTCTTGCTGCCCACATTATGGAAGAAGCACCAAGGAGGCATCCAAGAGGCATCTAGGGTAGAATATTCTCTAAGGCATTGAAGGCATCAGTTTTTAAAAATCAGAGGACACTTTTATTTTCTGAACTAAGCAATTTTCGTAACTCTCTCTTGTACTCTATTTTCCTTCTTCTGTTTTGCTGTCCTACTCTCATGGAGAGCTAAATCTCCGTTGTAATCAGTTACTAGGACCTTGGGATGTTTTAGGTTGAACTGAAAGTGCAAGATAAGTGTTTTATTCTTCATTTCATCTCATTTCATTTTTGTTCTGCTTATATGTTTATGTTGCTATCAGATTTTGGTTTGAATTTGAAAGAGCATAAACAAATTTATATATGAGATATAACCTTGCTTGACTGATTAGAAAAGTGAGTGAAACGAAATGGCTAGTTAGATGATATTTAACTTGATTTGGTTGAGGCTTTCCTTTGAAATGCGTCTAGTTATAGTTAATGAAGATATTCTTGGCTATAGTTAGTAATCTTAAATTCTGGATGTTACTCTAGAATCATTCTTTTTTAAAAAGAACCAAGTGGTGAAATCAGAACAAAACTGAATCAATGAGCTAACTGATGATGGTTACACTCCCATAAATCCTAGTGGCTGGTTGCATGGTTTTCTGTTATTGTCAAACTTGTTCTGCTGACATTTTGCTGCTGTTGTTCATTGTTGTTGTTTTGTTACCACTTCTATTATTACTGTCAACAAAACCCCCGCTTTCCTTTGAAATGCGTCTAGTTATAGTTAATGAAGATATTCTTGGCTATAGTTAGTAATATTAAATTCTGAATGTTACTCTGGAATCATTCTTTTTTATAAAGAACCAAGTGGTGAAATGAGAACAAAAATGAATCAATGAGCTAACTGATGATGGTTACACTCCCATAAATCCTAGTGGCTGGTTGCATGGTTTTCTGTTATTGTCAAACTTGTTCTGCTGATATTTTGCTGCTGTTGTTCATTGTTGCTATTTTGTTACCACTTCTGTTATTACTGTTGTTGGAGCGTTCTAGCAAGTGCACCAGACACACAAGTAATAAAGTGATGAAATATGAGTATCGTCTCCACATGGACTAACGTGCTAAGTACTCCAGAAATTCAAACGCATTATTTAGGCAAACCAATTTTTGATTTTAGAATGCTCTGATTAAAAGTAAAATCAAATTGCAATAGAATCGAATAGAAATAATTCAAATAAAAGGCCTAGAGCTACTAATCCCCCTCTTTCGTTTTAGGAATTGCTAATTCTCCCTAACACTTGTGATTTAGTTCAATTATACACAATAATCTTAGGTTTTCTAATGGCTTAAAGTGATTCTCCCGAACCTAAATTAAGCTACTCAACTCTAACATAATCCCTTATGTGAGTTTAAGTCGAATTAATGTTAACCTAATTTGATTAAATGAGGTTAATTAATATTCCTATTAATTAACAAGTAAAACCCCTAAGTTCTAACACCCGTCCTAATCATTCAGTGTTCTACCAACATCTCCCTCTCCCGAGTTCGACGAAAGCAACAAACAAGTCATAAAGTAGCCAATTTCATAACAAGTATAGTAAATATGAATGATAGGTATGAATTAAATTGAAAAGAATCACAAGTTTCAAGGGAAATACAAATCTTAATCTGAAATTGGGTTCATAGTAACCCTAGAACAGAAAATTAGCCACTCATGGCTCTAACACTACAGAAAGTAGTAAAGGAATGAGAAAACTCCATGAATCCGAGGTTGGGTTGACAGAATTCGGGCTTGATCGGCTTCGGGAATGGATTCCTCCTTCTCCTCTAGCAGAAATCGGCGCATCCCCTCTGTCTCCAACTCAGAATTAACCTAAAAAAATGTTCTGACTCGTTTTAAAATAGTGCAGGATGGTGAACCGCCGCTATAGCGGTGAATTCCCACCGCTATAGCGGTAGGAGGCAGAGAAGAAAGCTTAAAAATGAGTTTTTTCAGGTTTTACCGCTATAGCGGTGAAGATCCACCGCTATAGCGGTGGCTGGCAGAGAAGAAGGCTCCAAAATCTTTTTTTCAGCACTCCACCGCTATAGCTGTAGATTCTACCGCTATAGTTGTGGGAGACAGCATTCTCATCAGCATTTTCAGAATTTCAGCTCTAGCATTCCATCTTCTAACACAAACTTTTTACCAACTCAACCTACACCAAAAATAACAAATAAACCCATTAAATCGCATAAACGAATCATGAAATCACTCCATTTATTAAAATATCAAAGAAAACTAAAACTAATCTAAACTATTCAAAATATGAGCTAAGAATTACAAGACAACAAGAAAGAGATCAAAAGAGAGGGTATTTAACATCAAAATGGCACTAAATTGAGAACTCAACTACTGTCAACAAAACCCCCGGCACGTTTATGTGCTTTTAATTAGTGTTTGGGTGTTCAGAATAACTAATTAGTAATTAGAAGTGAGGCTCCTTGAGTGAATACGACTTGGAGACCACTATACCGCAAGATTGCCATGAATTTAATTCTGGGCGATTCGGCATCGTAGTGGCATGAACCATTCACCCAATTGTAATCACCTAATTTCCCAAACATGTGAATTAGGGTTCATGACAATAAAAGTATGATCGATTTGGGATTTTAGTCCTTACCTTGATCCTTGATGTTTTTTGATGTCAAGAAAGATTGACAATGACCAGAATTGCTCTGGAGAACACAAAGGAGTAAGGATCTTGGAACTCTCTAGGGTGGCATGTTGATAGACCTATCAAAATGGGCTCGTCCTGTTTAACTCGCACTAGAGGAGGGCTGGGTTGGCCAAAGCCTGCTCGTAAAAGATCGGGCTAAACTAGCCCAGCTTGAGTAACCCCCGAGTTACCCGTTTAACCCGCCTAAATCCTTATTCTATCATTCATCTTTGCTTCTTCACTCTTTAGTCAGGTAGATACAGGTTCTTCGCTTTTGACTCGCACCGTTGCATGCTCACTCTTAACTCTCTGACTCAAACTCTGACTCATCTCTCAGTCATCAGTGCCCCAAAAACCAAATCAAACTCCTCTCTAACTCAATCTCTCACTCATCTCTCAATTATCAGTGCCCTTAAAGTCTGACTCAATCTCTCACTGATTTCTCAGTCATTAGTGCCCCCCCAAAATCCACATGATTTGACATACCTCTGGCTCCCCAACCTAGACTCCCAATCCCAAATTTCTTTTCTTTCCTTCGAGTGACCTAAATCTTTATCGATGTCTTCATCTCTGCCAAATCGACTACTCGTGACCATGAGGCATGAGTCCATGACCATGAATCTCCTCTTCCTCTATCAATGACCGTGCTTGTATTCTGTTTGTTGCTTCTCTAAATTATTTTTTGGCTATAATAAGACTTCAGAAAAAGACATTGTATGTCTCTTGGTGTTCTTCCCAGGTTCAACCACCTGCCTCCCATTGAATGCTTATGTCACATCCCATGGCCTAGGCATGTGACCAGTATGGTATGGAGGTATTCCCATACCATAAGCCTGTTTTGAGTACCTATCTATGAATGATGTAAGAATTTTAGATAAAGAAAATAATTCACATAAAGATTGAACTAACATTCAGCTTAGGTTAGAACAAATCCATTTATTTACTACATCACAAGATATTTTCAAAATATTTGAGTGCATCTCCATGTTACAAAATAATAGAGCAACATAACTATTCAACAACCCTTCTAGGTGACTCATGTGATCACAAAGTAACCTCTAGAGTTTTTAACAAAATATTACAAGAAGATATACATCCAAGAATAAAGAGTCAACCAGAGATCCAAAGGGGGTTGAGATGTAAGAGGATCGCTATCCTTCTAAGGGATCTTCCACTTCAGCTACCGACTTTAAAAAGAAAAGAACAAGAAGGGGCGTGAGTAATTTAATTACTCAGTGAGGGTATAGTTAGAATAAATGATAATAATGACCAGCATAAATAATTCATGAATATACAATCATTTTCTAGAATTTTTATATGAACCAACCTCTTGTCATATATTTCTCACATACATAATGTATACATATATACCACCACAAAAGTGCATTATAAGTTAAACCTCGCCCTAGCACCTCTAATAGATTCATATGTGTGCCAGTACCCAGCAACACGTACTTCATTATGTCTACTAGTACCCGTGCCCAGTACTATGTCAAT
The DNA here is from genome assembly GCA_037074585.1 of Biancaea sappan. Taxonomy (NCBI): domain Eukaryota; kingdom Viridiplantae; phylum Streptophyta; class Magnoliopsida; order Fabales; family Fabaceae; genus Biancaea; species Biancaea sappan. Next base: position 69,888,779 of record CM073490.1, read on the forward strand.
TCTTATATTGGCATGTGCCCGTACTCAGCACTAGAATCTTTATTATAGTTATACGTGCTTGTACCCAGCACCACTTTAAACCATTACAACATATTATCATAATCAATTCTAAATGAACACATAATAATCAATTAAACATTCTAGCATAATATAAGGAGGTAAAATCGCATAATAACAATCCCTGCACCAAATCACAAGCTAAACCAATTAGTTTATGCTTAAAGTAAGTTTGCGGTGAAAGACCATTCCTGATTCTCTCCAACATATTATGTCAGTACTATTGAGAAGCTTATAGAACCCTTTATAGGATACAAAGAAAATTTAACAAAAGAAAGAGTCTAATTCCACTGACCTCAATATAGCTAAAAGTTACCTCAAGTCTCCAATAAGATATAAGAGGAGTTGGTTGGAAGTCCCTTAAGCAATTAAGATCAACCCACATAAGAGAAAATGTCAAAAATAAGAAAGAAAAGAAACATACCGTCTGCTATAGCGGGAATTTCTTCCCGCTGTAGCGAGAAAGAGCAACAAAGCAGCTGTTCTCTCGAGTAGCTACTGTTGTAGCGGAAGAGAGTAGCAAAGTTGCTTCTCTCAGTGCAATGCACACTACAGTGGGATCTATTTCCTATTGTAGTGGCGGTCGGTGATACAGCTCCCCATAACAATGATTTTTCACTCTTTCCTTCCTCTTTAAGTACTAAATCCAAACCCAACTCAAATGCAAAGTTTCCCTAAGTAGAAACCCTCCAGAGAGCAGCTCAAAAGTTAAAATATTCAGTCAATAAGAGATCATAACCACATCCTCCTTTTGGTCACATAGGTTTTCTAGTAACGAGTTTTCTGATCTTTTCCTTAATCCATATTAACTCGAGTTTTATCAACCACATTCTTACATTGTCACCCCGTAGAGATTCCATATTCAAGCTAAAATCACAGAAATTTATTCTAGAGTTCCCTCAAATCCAAGATTTTCCCTTCCCAATACCTAGGGTTCCCAAAGTGCAAAAATTGGAAGGAAAGAAGATAAAGTATTACTTACAAGATGAATGAGCTCCAGCAAGGGAAAGGGTCACAACAGTAGCTCCAAAGAGAGACCAATGTAAATGTAAAAGAGGTGTGATGTGTGAAGGATGGGGGTGTCGAAGGTGAAGAGAATGAAGAAGTAAATGGGTATGTGTGTGTTCTAGGCTTCAAGGGGGAGTGTATAAGTAATTGAATAAAAGAAAAAGAAATCCTAGAATTCCATCTTTGTCCCATTTACTAATTCCTATATTAATCAATCCCAATACACAACAATTAAATCATCACTCATTTCCACATATTTTTTATATACTTCCAAACTATATTTGAATCAAAATAATAACATCAAGTCTTCAAATATTACACACCCAAAATTTATTAACACAGCATATAACATTGCAACACATAAACATATGAAATTAAAATTACATTTCTACACATCCATGAGTTCAACTTCAAAATTAAGGCCCTTCTAAAACATGGATGTTACAGCCTATCCAATTTACTCGCTTCTGCTCTGCTGCAATGCTACCTCTAGATTTCAGAATTCTCTCCTCTCTTTTGTGTCTCAATTCCTATAATGTGTCTAAGATAACAACAAAAAAGAATTAATAACATTAAAAAAAATACTGTGCTGGCTGGCGGGCTGGCCTATTTGGCCTGCCAACCCATATAAGTACGAGTTGGACTAGTTAAATTCCAGCCCGTTTAAAAATGGGCTAGCCCATTTTTTTGGGAAATTCAAGATGGGCCAGCCCGTATAGGCTAGGCTGGCCCGTTTTGATAGGTCTATGCTTTAATTTGGAAGTTAAGTTTTCTTCTCGAAGTGGCGTCTAGTGTGAGAGGTGTGAGGTGGCCACCCACTAGTTTTAAGTTACTAGGACTTCTTTCTTTTTTGTATTTTAGGTTAATTGTAGCACTAGGACTATCCTTTTTTTGTATTATTTTATTGTATAGTTATTCACTTAATTGTTTTATTATATTTTATGGGATCAAGATCGTCTCCAGTGCACAGGAGAGTCCTGCTAAAATTTAGCCACGGTTATAAGTATTTGTATAAATTGTGGCTAAAAGTATATTTAGTTATAGTTATAACAGTGCTAAAAGTACATTAAGCATGCACTCTTTCATTTATTTATAGGCAAAAAGGTACTTTATGTCCCTAAGATTTGCACCTAGTTTTATTGATGCCCCAAATGTTTTTTTTGGCCCACTTATATCCTATATGTTTCAAATTGTATTACATATGCCCTTTTTTTGTAACTCTGTTAAACTATTTAACGAAGCTGCTGACATGGCAAACACATGGCACTCCCTTTATCTAGTCACCTGTCATGTAGATTACCCTTCAAGAAATGGCAAAAAATGCCCCTCAACCCTGTTGTATTATTCATGTGCATTCAAAGTAAAAGTGAATAAAATATTTTCTGAAAAGCTTGACCAAAGGATTGAGACGACGTCATGTAGGAGGTGTTCATCGACGATGATGAGGTATATAGTGACAGCGTTAGGGATGATAGCAATGGCTAAAGCTATAGAGACCACGACAGAGGATACCTGCGGCGATGGCAAGTAAGTATTTTCCTTTATCATTAAACTATTTCGTGATGGATTTTGCCTTAATTTCTTGTCGACCCAGCCCTAATTTTCTAAATACCTCCTTGATTCCTTCCCTGACGACTATGTTTGAGGGATGGTGACTCGAATTTACTCTATAATTTGGACCTAAATTTCCTTTTGTGCTTGCCATAATTTCTCTTCCACATTCCTTTCTCTTCTCGGCAATGACTGTGTTTAAAGTTGCTGGCCCTATTTTCCAATTTCTCTTTCTCTTTGACTTTGGTGTTTTGGTATATGATTACTATTTTGGATGTTTTGTTTAGGTGTTCTATTGAGTTATTGTGTTTTATAATAGATAACCATGAGTAAGTACCATGAGATGAAAATTTATGTATGTATACATTGTGTATATTTTGATTCTAACACAAGATGCCTTCTTTGTCGTTTGTTTGGTGTGTATAGTCCTATTCCATATGCATAATAAAGGTTTGCACAAAATGGTCCCAAACATATAATAAAGGCTGAGTTGTGACAAGACTATCCTCTGTCCAAGAATATGAGAAGCAAAATTTTGAATAATTAAAGCTTCTATACTTTATGTATATTCACACATGACCATAATTCATAAATTAATCTATTTTTTGAATTTGTTTAGACCTTTTAACCTGTACATCTCAGAAATTTCTATTTGAACTAGTTAAGTGAAAATATTTTAACTTCAAAAAGTTCTGCATTTGGAATCTTAATTATCCTGTATGTAAAACAAGTGATACTTTATTTGGAATCATATTCTTTAAGGTAGTCTTGACCTTCCAAATAAGATTGAATCATGTGCAACAAATATGTTTTTTTTTATGTATGTGTAGGTGACTTTCACATATGTTTTTCCATGGATATATTCTCCATTGAGGTTCACCATGGTGGCAAGATTTCATGTGGAGCATATATTGACAGGTGAATTGACTTATAGAATGCTTGTGTCTCCAATAGATGGAGTTATTTTGAGATTGTGGACTTAGTGAAAGGGTACTCCAAAGTTGAGTCGATGTAGTACAAGGCGCCAAGAGAATCATCCAGTCAAGGGCTAAAGTTGCTGACAAATGATATTGAAGCAATGCAGATGGTCAACATCATGAATAAGGATGGTTTGGTTGAATTATATGTCATCAAAGAGTCAGACGTGCCCACTATGTCAGTTGAGGATCTAGTCTCATTGTCTAACCTACATGCCAATTCTCATTGTCACATGCAAATGCATCCCCGCATCCTTATAGGAAACGTGGGAGGAAAGTGATGGTATATATGGGTTGGCTCCTAACATGTACACAATTTATAAATTTTCAAATATTTCACATTATTTGTGTATAATAGAAGTATATGGTGTTGTAAAATGTCAACTATTTTAACTTAACTATTTTGTTGTGACTATCTTGAATTGACTACCATAATTACATTATTATATGTGGAAGGAAATTATCTTGAAACATTCCAAACTTCTAAAACATTATCTCAAAACATTCATAATTTCTAACATTATCTTAAAACATTCTAAACACCTAGACATTGTATTAAAATATTTTGAATTTCTAATATCAAATTAAAGTATTGTTGTTCTATCCATAATTTGTGTGTGTTTGTGGATTTTTAGGGATCCAAGAAATCAAAGCGTGCAATCCTTATGATGGTGACATTGGCGATGATGATGGCACAGGAAGTGGCAATGAGACCGAAGATAATGCGATGGATGTAATGTTCAATAATAGTGAGGATGAAGACTATGTTGGCAGACTATTTGATTTGGACAAGATCGAGATGCGTCCATGTAGCAATAAGAGGTGTGGACACATCTATCATCACTAACTAGCAGTGAGCGTATGAAATAAGTCATGATGTCAACAAATGTTAGAGGCCTCAATGATGACGAGGAGTATGAGTCAGACTCATTAGATAACATTGACAGTGAGGATGAGGATAGACAATCATGAAGATCAAGATTCCCATTACATAAGCTCTTGAAGGATATGTCATATTATAAGTGGGAGGTGGGGACAGTGTACCAAAATCATGAAGAGTTTCAGGAGGCCATGGTGACCTATGCTATACATAGTGGGAGAAATTTGTATTATGCCAAATTGGATAAGGAAAGAGCAAGGATGAGGTGTAGGGGTGACTATCAGTGGGAAGCATATTGCGCGAAGCTAAAGAACGAGGACATGTGGCAATTACAGACAATTAATAATGACCATACATGCGCTAGGTGCTTCAATGTATAGCTTCTGAGCTCGAAGTGGCTTGGTAGTAGACTGTGAAAAAAAGTGAGGGACAACCCAAAGAAATGACTGACTGACATAATTAGAAAGGCTAAAGAGAACTAGAATATGGGTGTTTCCAAGGTCAAAGCAAGTAGGGCTCGAAAGGACGCGAGGGAGGTTTTCTGTGGCTCCTTTAGAGAGTAATTTCTCAGATTGTACAACTACTATGAAGAGCTTAGGACCTCTAACCCTAGATCCATAGTCAAGATGCAAGTTAACAAGCTACTGGGGTATGAGGATGACACCTTTAGAGCTGGTAGGGACCCCAGGTCCATGCTACCAACATTTGGGAGGTTGTATTTTTGTTTGGATACATGTCGTAGGAGTTTTCTTACCTATCAACCTATCATTGTTGTGGATGGATGTTTCATAAAAACACCACTTGGGGGACAAGTGCTAACTGCAACTGACAGAGATCTAAACGACCAACTCTTGCCAATTGTATTTTCCATTGTAGAGGCTGAGACGACAGAGTCATAGACATGGTTCTTGTAACTGTTGGTTGAGGATATTAAAATAGAATATAGCAAGTTTGTGACCTTTATTTCTAATTAGCAGAAGGTCCTCTCTAACCTTTACCTACTGTTTTGAACTTTGTGGATGGTTCTTGTATGTCCTTTAAGTTTCATGAATGTTTTGGTTATGTCCTTTAAGTTTCATGAATGTTTTAGCTATATCATGTAATTTTCATAAATGTTTCACTTATATCCTTTAAGTTTAAAAAATGTGTCACTTATGTCCTTTGACGATGCTTTTTTTTTCCTCTAATTTACTTGTTATTATTAACTAACTGATTGTACATATTCTTTGGAATTACTATTGTTGAACTGGTCCCTTTCCATAGTAACGCCTAGTTTTAATGTTTTTAATATAATTATATGAAAATAACACAGGATGTATTCCTTTTCCCCAACAGTATACCTCTGCCTTAATGTATCATATATATCCATTTTTTATGTTCTCTTTTGCATCAGTTAATAAATCATGCAATATATTTGCCAAGTTAAAGTGGTGGATCAGTTGATACAGAGAAGAAATTTTTGACAAGTTTTAAGTTTTTCAAAGTTGAATTTTAAATGTCCTTTTACAAATGTGAAAGTTTTGACTTATTTATGTTCTTAGTTGTGCATAGGGGTTGGAAGGTGCACTTGATACAGTGATACCAGGAGTTGACTATCGGTTTTGGGTGCATCATTTATATAATAATTTCATAAAGAAATTCCCATGAGCTCACTTAAAGAAGCTGGTGTAGAGAGTCGCAAGTGCAACCTATCCCCAGGCATAGGAGAGAACCAAGCTTGAGATTAGGAAACATAGTGAGCCAGCATATTTGTACTTAATCAAGATCTCTCAATGGTTTTGAAGCAAGACATACTTTAAGCCAGAGCCCAAGTGTGATATGCTTTTTGAATAATATATGTGAGACATTCAACTATCATTTTGGATACTAGAAAGAAGCCCATTGTGTTCATGATAGAGGAGACAAGATAATGGATGATAGAGAGGTGGGCCAAAAATAAGATGGATATTGAAAAACTTCCTGATAGAGTTGTACTACCAAGAATCAAGAAGATGCTTGATATGAATTACCGAGAAAGTAGCAAATGGTTAGTACGAGGTGATGGGTTGAGATGAAAAGTTTGTGGCCAATCTTGACTTGAGGTCTTGTACATGTAGGCACTAGTCACTCACAGGCATTCTGTGCCCTCATGCAATCAGCTACACAATCATATAAGAGAGCAGCCTGAAGAATTCAGCCCATCGTACTTCAATAAGGAGCAGTACCAGGCCACTTCAGCCCTTGGTGCACCTAACAAATGACCCAAACATGTGGCCTTTTATGCCCTACGATTATAACCTTTTTCCTCTATATAAGAATCCTATTAACGTCTAAAGAAGAGGAGAAAAAAGGATGCTGATGAGGAGCCTAAGAAAAAAATTAGGATGTCTCGTAAAGGGAATGAACAACGATATGAAAATTGTGGCACCCTTAGTCAGAAGAAGAGGGCCTATAAGACGCAAGCACAACAACCATCTGTAAATGTACACATTTTGTAGTTTATACTTACTCTCTAGAACTTTGTCTAATTTATAATTACATCTTAACCTTTACTCTTGTACACTTTGTAGCGGCCATTAAAGGAAAAGATGCCAATAAGGCGTCCAAACACTAGGGCGTAGCCACCACAAACAACATCATCGGTACTTACTTTAACCTCAAAGGACACACTTTGTACTTGGTGTTGAATACTTTAATTGATTGATGTTATATGATTGCTTCAATGAAGGAAGGACTTCCAACTTCACGAGTCCAGAGGCATAGCTCATAGCCTTCAACTTCAGTTCCTCTTCCTCCTTTAATGATGACTCTAACCAACTCATAGCCATTGACTAGATCTCGAACAAAATAGTAGGTATACCTCTAATTTCAATTGTAATTGCATAATTTAGTTTCCTTTTTTTCAATTGTAATTGCATATTTGGTTATATTGTGATTATTTGTCCCTATATATTTTGTAGGCTTCACAGGCTCAGTGTGGCTATTCACCTAGCAGTAGAACAAGATACAAGACGATGGCAAGAAGGAATCTAGGTGGTGCAAGGCAACCATCACAGCACAGTGATCCATAAGTAGTAGTAGTATTTGATGTAGTGCATGGCAATTATATGGCACTTTTGTGCTTGGTCTTTTTTTTGTAATTTGACTTAAAGATAATGTATGTAAGGGTGTTGGAAATTTTTGGCATATGACATATATGAGTTGGTTTTGTTTTTGTTTTTTCTTATATGACATTTGGTAGTATAATGTATTTTATGCCACTTATTTGGCATCTTGGTACTTGATGTATTATTATGTGCCAATAATAATAGAAATCAAGAATACAATATAATTATCAACTCATTTTGGGTAATTTTGGTTTTATATGTTTTTAGTTGGATATTTGATCTTTTTTTTGGTCATATTATCAACTTAATTCTTCTTTGGATGAAGCAAGCACAAAACAAAACCTAATTTATTTGTAATTCTTGTGTAGTAAACAAATTTCTAAAAAAACAAATATACTACATTACTATAAATAAGCCAAAGAGATTAGGATGATCAAACGTAAGTTGTCTTACACCAACTAATTTGTCTTGAATTTTTTAAAATACATAATTAATCCAACTAAGTGACTCTTCTAACTTAGTCACTTTACACACAACACATTGACAATCAAGGACAATACCAAAAATGAAATTATCATCTTCCTCCTCCTCTTTTCTGCCTTCAACTCAACTTTAAGTGTCTTAATCTTCTTACTAAGACGGTACATCGCCAATGCATCATTTTCAATTGAAGGATCTAACCATACAAAGAAATCACAGCCTCCTTCATTTTGCGACAATGTATAATTGATTAGAAGCTAAGTGGCAAAAAAATTTCTTGAACTCATATATATTCAATTCTTTAATTGACATAAATATCATACCGTATAATTTTCGCATCCCCTTCTGGAGTGCATGAGGTTGCTAATCGAGCAAACTCACTATAATCATATATAAACTTTCCATTCTGGCCACTACTGTAACTAGAAGATTGGGACGTCATTGCTGATCAATTCTACAAAATGCAAAGTGAAAATGAAGTTGAGATAAAGTTGTGCATTGACAATACAGTCAAAAAATTTCCATTTGGGCACCATTTTGTTTCCTCAAAGAAAAGAAAAGGGTCCATATTTTCCTAAAGAAGGGGATAAGGTCAAAGGCACTGTTGAGTTCTCAATTTAGTGCCATTTTGATGCTAAATACCCTCTCTTTTGATATCTTTCTTGTTGTCTTGTAATTCTTAACTCATGCTTTGAGTAGTTTAGATTAGTTTTAGTTTTCTTTAATCTTTTAATAAATGGAGTGATTTCATGATTCTTTTATGCGATTTAATGGGATTATTTGCTATTTTTGGTGTAGATTGAGTTGGTAAAAAGTTTGTGTTAGAAGATGGAATGCTAGAGCTGAAATTCTGAAAATACTGATGTGATTGCTGTCTCCCATAGCTATAGCGGTAGACTCTACCGCTATAGCGGTGGATTGCTGAAAAAAAGGATTTTGGAGCCTTCTTCTCTGCCAGCCACTGCTATAATGGTGGATCTTCACCGCTATAGCAGTAGAACCTGAAAAAACACATTTTTAAGCTTTCTTCTCTACCTCCCACTGCTATAGCGGTGGGAATTCACAGTTATAGCGGTGGTTCACTATCCTCACTGATTTAAATGCGTCAGAATAGATTTTCTAGGGCATTCTAAGTGGGAGACAGAGGGGAGGCATCGACTTTTACTAGAGGAAGAGGAGGAATCCATTCCCAAAGCCTATTAAGCCCGAATTTCGTCAACCCAACATCGGATTCATGGAGTTTGTTCATTCTTTTACTATTCTCTGTAGTTTTAGAGCCATGAGTGGCTGATTTTCTGTTCTAGGGTTACTATGAACCCAATTTCAAATTAGGATTTGTATTTCTCTTGAAACTTGTGATTCTTTTCAATTTAATACATACCTATCATTCATGTTTACTGTACTTGTTATAAAATTGGCCACTTTATGACTTGTTTCTTGCTTTCGTTGAACTTGGGAGAGGGCGATATTGGTAGAACACTGAATGATTAGGGTGAGTGATAGAACTTAGAGGTTTTACTTGTTAATTAATAGGAATATTAATTAACCTCGTTTAATCAAATTAGGTTAACATTAATACGACTTAAACTCACATAAGGGATTGTGTAGAGTTGAGTAGCTTAATTTAGGTTCGAGATAATCATTTTAAGCAGTTAGAAAACCTAAGATTAATGTGTATAATTGATTTGAATCACAAGTGTTAGGGAGAATTAGCAATTCCTAGAACGAAAGAGGGGTATTAGTAACTCTAGGCCTTTTATTTGAATTATTTCCATTCGATTCTATTGCAATTTGATTTTACTTTCAATTAGAGCTTTCTAAAATCAAAAATTTGTTTGCCTAAATAATGCGTTTGAATTTTTGGAGTACTTAGCACGTTAGTCCCTGTGGAGACGATAACTCTTTACTCATTTTTACACTATATTACTTGTGCGACTGGTGCACTTGCCAGAATGCCCAACAAGTTTTTGGCGCCGTTGCTGGGGACTAACGGTTTTTAGCTAATATTCTAAGAAATTTGAAGGTGCTAACTTAGGCATTTTTTCTGTTTTGTTTTATTTTGTTTTAGTTTTTTTTATTTTATTTGTTTTTGTGTAGTTAGTCATTTTTGCTTTTAGCATTATTTTTGTAATTTCCTTTTTGTTAATTATGACTGGAGTTTTCTATTGTGTATGCGAGGTACAACTCATACTTCTAATCTTATTTTTGAGCATGAGATCGAAAGACTAGTAAGGAGAACTAGAAGGGAAGCGAGAGCTAGGAGAACTCAAATGAGCCAAGCTACACAAGAAGAAATGGCTGAGGATAACCAGAACCATCGGGGTTTTGGAGTTAATGCTGGTTATGGGGCTGGCAATGAGCCTCAGGATGATGACAATAGAGCTATGTGGGATTATGCATCACCCACTGAGGCTGGACATGTGTCCAGCATAGAAAAACCTCTGCTTGGTGCAAACAACTTTGAAATAAAGGCAGTCTTGATGAATTTGGTCCAGCAGAACCAATTTGGGGAGAGCCCGATAGAAGACCCAAACAATCACATCACCAACTTCTTAGATATTTGTGACATGGTTAAGATGAATGGGGTGAGTGATGAAGCTCTTCGTCTCAGGTTATTCACTTTTTCATTGAGGGACACTGATAAGAGCTGGTTGACTTCTCAACCAAAAGGGAGCATCACTACATGAGATCAACTCCAAAGGAAATTCTTGGAGAAGTTCTTTCCTCCTTCGAAGTCAGTTAAGTTGAGGAACGAAATAACTGCATTTTATCAACATGAAGGAGAGAGCTTGTCTAAAGCTTGGGAGCGATTTAGAGAATTATTGAACAAGTGTCCCAATCATGGAATCCAAGAGTGGCAACAGCTCACTATCTTTCACAGTGGGCTAACTTATGAGACATGGGATAAATTGAACACTGCAGCTGGTGGTGCTCTGATGGCTAAACCGATCAGACAAGCCCAAGAAATTATAGAGACTATGGGGGCGAGCCAAAATGCATCTAGCCGATCCAAGAATGCTTCAAGAAGGGGAGTCATGGAATTAGACACCCTAAATACTTTTATAGCTTAGAATGAAGCATTAACCACGAAAGTGGACTTACTATGCTCAAGACAAAATGAATCAGCGAAGGCGAATGCAATAATTATGCTGGGTGCAAAATGTGATTTCTGTGGAGGGGCTCATGTCAACGGGAGTTGTGAGGAATTTCCTTTAGTAGAATAGTTAAATTACATGGGTAATTTGCAAAAAGACCAGAACAACCAGTACTCCAACACATATCATCCGAGTTTAAGGAATCATCCTAATTTCTCATAGAGTAATAATCACTGCTTGAACCCTTCAGCTGCATCCTCTGGTAAGCCATCTCACCCTCCTGGCTTTAATAATCAGACTAATTATCCTCCTCAAAACAGAGCTCCACTACCTCAAGTGGAAAAGAAACCTTCAATGGAGGATAGGTTCATGAAGTTCATGGAAAGGAGTGAGTCAATGTTCCAAACTCAGAATTTGGCAATAAAAAATTTAGAGACACAAATGGGACAGATGGCACTTGCTTTGAAAAATATGCCACAAGGTAATCTCCCCAGTGACACTGAAAATAACCCAAGAAGGGAGGAGAAAGAGCATTGTAATGCTATTATCTTAAAGAGTGGGAAGGAGCTTCCAGATACTATTACATCACATGATCCACCTAATGATGTGATTGTTGAAGAGGGAAAAGATGAGGTTGCTGAACCTCTAACTGAGGAAGTTGATGTTTCAGAGAAAAAAGGTAAATATGGAAGGGTGGTAAAAGATAGAAGGGCTGAAAGTTTTGTTCCACCATTACCGTATCCTCAGGCTCAGAGGCCCAAAAAGCACAATGAGAAGCAGTTCAGCAGATTCTTGGAGGTATTGAGTAAACTGCAAATAAGCATACCTTTTGCTGAAGCTTTGGAACAAATGCCTATGTATGTAAAATTCATGAAGGAAATGTTGCTAAAAAAGAAGAAGATGGGAAATAATGAAAAAGTCACATTGAATGAAGAGCGCAGTGCAATCATACATAAGAAGTTACCTCAGAAACTCAAGGATCCAGGGAGTTTCTCCATCCCCTGTACTATTGGGGATGTCACATTCAAGAAGACTTTATGTGATCTTGGGGCTAGCATCAATCTTATGCCATTATCAATTTTCAAGAAACTTAGGATTGGTCAGGTGAAACCAACTATGATGACTCTTCAGCTCGCCGACCGATCCTTGAGACATCCATATGGGGTAGTAGAAGATGTGCTAGTTAAAGTGGGAAAATTCTTCTTTCCTGTGGATTTTGTAGTATTAGACATTGCAGAAGATGAGGAAATCCCTCTCATTCTGGGTAGGCCATTCTTGGCTACTTCAGGAGCGGTAATTAATGTGGCTCATGGGACATTAACTCTGATAGTTCAGAAGGAGATAGAGACTTTCAATGTGTTCGATATTGTAAAATCATCGATGGAAAAGGAAGCCGGCAATAATAGGGAAGAAACAATGTCCATTCAGCTTCAAAACTCTTCCAGGGGTTATTGTGATCCAGGATAAAACTGGTAAAGTTTGGCTGAAAACTATAAACTTAGCGCTCTTGGGAGGCAACCCAAGTTTATTGCTTTCGTAGTCTTTTTTCTATTTTTTTTGTTTGATGTGCTGCTATTGGTAATATTTTAACTGCTATTTATTATTTATTTGGAGTTGAACTGATAAATGATGAATATGGTCATGCTTATTATCTTGGTGAATGGCAGTTAGGATGTTTGTAATAGCATTTTGTTTTGTTTGTTATGTTGTTTCTTCTTTTCCTCTATTGTGCTGATCTGTGATAGTGAGGACACTATCAAATTTAAGTTTGGGGGAGAGGTTTGTTGATGGGTTTCTTCTTTGAGAAAATTTTGGTTAATTTTGTGTTGTCCATATGCATGTGTAGTAGGAGGAAATTTTTGAAAATTTTGAAATCTGAAAGTTTGAAATTATTTGGCAAGTCAAATCATGTCAAATGAAATTCTTTTTAAGAGTTACCTCTTGAGTTTGCTAATCTTAAGTTTTCATATTTTGTAAGTGTTAGCCCTATCACTTCAAAATAACAGAAGTCTTGTTTTTGTCTCTTTGAATGGTTTTTAGATCATTTTCATATTTATATATTTTAAAAAAAAAGTTCAATAAGAAGCTAGTGAAAAAAGGATTCAACAAGGGAATAGCTAAAAGTTTCAATAAGGGATAGGCTCCTGTAATTAAAACAAAATGAGAAAATTGACAAAAAAAATTTCGAAAGAAAATAAGGAAAGTTAGGAAGCTATATCCTTGAGAACAAAATAGTGAAGCCCTTGAGAATCGAAATAAAACGATGCCTTTGAGAACAAAGAAGTAATTTAGTTTTGGAATTTTTGTGAATTTGGTTTTATAAACTGTTCCAAGAGGTGAAGCTTTGATTTCAAATTTTCTTGTGATTTGGTTAACACTTCTTATTGAATCCTTAAGATTGCAAACTCTTGAGTTAAATCTTGTGAGTAATTGTTTGATGAAGCTTGGTTTGTTTTAATTCACATTTTCAGATCTTTACTCCTCCTAGTTGCACATATTTATGGTCGCACATATTTTCTCAAAATTTTTCTCATTGAAAGTTTTTGCTTGAGGACAAGTAAAGGTTCAAGTTTGGGGGAGTGTTGAGTTCTCAATTTAGTACCATTTTGATGCTAAATACCCTCTCTTTTGATCTCTTTTTTGTTGTCTTGTAATTCTTAACTCATGTTTTGAGTACTTTAGATTAGTTTTAGTTTTCTTTGATCTTTTAATAAATGGAGAGATTTCATGATTCTTTTATGCGATTTAATGGGTTTATTTGCTATTTTTGGTGTAGGTTGAGTTGGTAAAAAGTTTGTGTTAGAAGATGGAATGCTAGAGCTAGTAACTCTGCTCAGTCAAAAAGATATTACCATACTCTGCTTTAAAATTTCCATAATCAAGTATGAAATATAACAAGTCCAACATTTTCTTATTCCTCAAGTTCTTTCAGTAAAAGGAATAACTTCAACAAAGAAGATCTAAATATAAACTTTAAATTTTATTTCTAGTACATAGATAATTTTAATACGTGAAGCTTAGACCAAATATAGCTTTAGGTACAAACAAAAGAAAGAATAAATTAAGGACGAGGAGGCTTTTGAAATATAAAAGGTGCTCCGGGTCTAGAAGAGGAAGGTGCTTCAGACCTTAAGGAGGAAGCTAATCGTTGTAGCCTAGAAAGAGTTTCTGGAGGAAACGTCTGGGAAATTTGGTGAAGTGCAGAAGTCACTCCATTCATACAGTCAATACATCTCGCTTGTTGGTCACGAAAATTTTGAGTTGCAAACATCGAATGTCTATCAACTCTATTCGCCAATTCTCTAAAATGACGATTTAAAAGCTTCTCTTGTTCTGCAAAGAGACGATTTATCAATCTTCCCTGGTCCTCGAAGTAGCGGTTTATCAATTTTTCCAAGTCCTCCATCTTTTGTCTCATAAGCGCAAGCTCATTATTAGAAGATGTTGCTGTGCTAACATCCTCTAGCTCTACTACATCCCTTTTTCTTTTCTTAGCCTCTGGTGACTCTTCCATGGATCTCTTATTCTTATAATTCTCCAGGCTAAGATTTAGATCCAGCTCTACCTTGCCAGCTTCAAAGTTTAGATTGAAAGATTTATTGCCGGCCATATTTTTCTGAGCTATAAAGGTTGTACGGAAGGAGAAGTTTGATGCTAGAAAGCTTATAGGTAATGAACTCTTAGTGTAGTGAGCAGTGTAATGGGACATCCATTATATATAGACGAAATTTAGGGCTACAAAACCTTTACATCATACTCTAAAGATGGCCTACAGACCTTATCCGTCGCAATGCCAACAGTCTATGATAAGCATGCCAGAAAATAACAAAATATAATCTAATACAAAAGATTTCCTCAAAAATTTCGGCTAACTTTTGACTCTTGCTCAAATTATTCAACTAATCGCCGCTTCAATATATGACTTCCTAACTCTGTATTTGTCTTATCCAATAATCCTAAATCGAGATATTACTCCATGAACAGGTAGCTTCATACTAGCCTTATCTAGGTTTCTAATCTGTGGTTTTGCCCTAGGCTTACACATTTTCAAACATACATATTAAAATAAAAACTTCTCACATTTACACATCAAGCGTTCCATAAAGTGAGAAAAATTTTTACCTTTCACTTGCCTCTACGAGCATATATGTATATATGTATAAACATAGAGATACATCATTATCTATATATTTTCATCTATTCAAGTCCTTTTTAAATTTCTGACTTCTCATTCTCTGAATGTATATGGGATTATTACATATTATTCCTGGCCATAACAAATAGCCTTCACTCACTATGCATGAATAGCATACATATATGTAATTACAACATGATTCAATCAATTATGTATATTATACTCAACTGAAGGCTCTTAAGAACAACATAATAAAACAGAGAAATGCATTTCAGTTCATCATAAAAGCATCCAAGGCAATCTTTAATGGCTATATCGTCAACTTCTTTGAATTTCGGAAAATGCCAATGGGAGAAATGGGAAAACCAAGTAAAATCGGCCGCAAATCCACCGAATATTGACTTTCGTGGTTTTGGCATTAATGTGACACACTGTTGGTGTGCATGCCTACCCTAGACTTCTAGCTTCCAGCTTGCAGAAATCCACAGGTTAAGCGGGTAGGGTGCGGCGAGGAGATATCTTCTTTGTCTCTAAGTTCTAATTTTTTCCTCTATAAGAACTGTCTCAGCGTTCTCAGTTACCACACCACAAAGAGTAATCATCTCTGAACCTACAACTTCCCAGCATTCCTCTCTTCTCATACTCCTACATAAATTTCTAAATTTTCCAAATCATGGCCACAAGGAAGTACATTGATCTCACAGTGGAGGCCAAGGAAGAAGAGCTCGACTTAAACTTAAGTCTGGGCAAAGACAAGGGCAAAAGACCTTTTGAGGGGTCTCAAGAGAAGCAAAAGGAGAAAAAAATGAAGAAGAATGAGAAAGCTGAGGAGACTAGCACGGGCCATACCTCGGAGGACAAAATCGCCTGTCTAGAGCAGGAGGTGAAAAATCTAAAAAAGATGATAGAGTACCTGGAGAAGTTAACTAAACGCAATAATGCGGCAATGACTTCAAGAATAGAGAGATTCTTCTATTGGTCCACCCAGTGCTTCTGCAATCAACAGCAAAGAAGTGTTGATTGTATGAATGGAATTTACACTACCCTCCGCGACATTGCTCTGTCTCTTGCTCCAAGGAATGGTCGAGGGGTGATGATACAATACAACCCTCCTAATCCAAGACCACCTCGCCTTTAGATTACTCATGCATGAGTAAACTTCTTTTTTTTTTTTGCCATGTAATCCTTCAGTTTTTTTTAATGCAAGTGGTTTCTTTTATTGGCTGGTACCCTAAAATAATATAGCTACACAAAATCAATCTTGAATTCAGCTTATAAACCCACCATATAAAAATTTGATCCTACAGCAACGGAATCAAAACACATAATAACTTTTCCTTGACTAAGTTCAAAAGTGTAGCTACATCTATCTAAAACTAAAACTGAGAACATAATTCCTAAAAAAAGATAAGTCTCGGAGGGAGAGGAAATGAAAATATTCTACAGGACCTTCAGTAGAGCCGTCTCTCTATAGTTGTGCCCGGGTTCACAACGATAGAGGATGTCCTACTAAGGTTACCTTGCTGTGTAATCACTAGGAGACCTAACAACTATTGCTCCAAAAATTTTCTCAATTTGATCCATCCACTCTTGGGCTATGTCTGGGTCATGAGATCCCTTAAATGAAGGAGGGTTATTTTTTCGAAATTCCCCTAGAATCCGGTTAATTGAGTTACTAGTTTCACCTTCCTTTTTCTTTCCTCTACCCTTTAACTCATCAGTCAAGAGTTTTAGAACTTCAGTGGTGGCAGCCTGATTGTCTTCTTGTCGATCTGCCCTAGCCACCAAGTGTTCTATGTTCTGAGTAAGGGTTTCCAAGATCTCAGCTTGGGTTCTCTTAGATGAGGCCATTTCTACAAGATACTGAAAAGATTGTATTTCTAAATCATAGAAACAAGCTAATCAAACATATAGCAAACATCATCAAAATATCCTAATTCTACCCATAAGGTGCCCAAATCTTTGCTCTGATACCAAATTTTGTAACGTCCTTATTTTACTATACTAAAATCTGAAATTTTTTTTTAAATTCTAATGCTTAATACTCGTACCTTCAAAAAGAACATTCTACAATTGTTCTCAATACAAATCATAATTGGTTATACATAATAATTAAAATTCTAAACATAAGATAATTTTACATTCATTTGAAATAAATTACAAATCTGTCGTACATAGTAATTTGATATCTAAACTTTAAAAAAATAATCTTTAATTCTAATACTTAATAAACTTGAGTGCTCTAAAAGTGTTCAGTCAATCTTTACACATTTCCCCTTATACTCAGCCCCTGAAATGGTCAGTTGGAAAAGCACAAAAAGGTGAGATAAGGGTATCTCAGTAGCTAGCATAATTTTATAAACATTTATAAATATACCATTTCAGTCATAAAAGCACTTATATCATAAAAATCAATCCATGTAATATAAATTCTCAGTTCAGTGTAATAGGTTGATGAAAAATTAGCAAGCTGATATATGAATAAATCATGAAATCAAGAATAGTTGGTGGCACACTCAACGTC
Organism: Biancaea sappan; assembly: GCA_037074585.1. Lineage (NCBI taxonomy): Eukaryota > Viridiplantae > Streptophyta > Magnoliopsida > Fabales > Fabaceae > Biancaea > Biancaea sappan. The sequence continues at coordinate 69,906,572 of CM073490.1, forward strand.
ATGGAAAAAGATAGTCTGCAGAACTATTTTTCCAAGCTAAACATGAGAAAAAGGCTACTGCAGTCCTTTAACTCAAGCTAGAAAGATTCCAAACTAAAACATGGAAATATAATTTCCAAGCTGACATGGAAATAGAATTTCCAAGCTGACATGGAAGTAGAACTCCCAAGCTGAACATGGAAGAAAACTTCCAAGCTAATATCATGCTAATTTCATCATGAAAAACATATTTCACTTTAGATAAAACTTCATGGACATAAAATATTCAAGTAGTAAAACAAGCTTTTATGAATTGCTATGCTACATGTAAGTTGTAGTTTGACTTTTTAGCTCAAATAGCTATTCAATCTGTCTTGAAATTCGTTTCACAATTTTTGACCGTTGACCGTGGGGTAGTTTGCACTGGTTTTGGTTCTGATTTTTGCTTCCTATTAACTTCCACTTCTCCCTTAACACTTGTGTGGGTTAGTAATAGAAGAATCTCCTCAAAGTAGCTCAAAAAAATCGAGTTCCACGTTGCTATTTGCTTCTTCCAAAAACCTCTATTTTATGATTGAAAAACAGAGAATATTTTTCTGCTTCTGTCCAAGCTGCTGGATTCTCTTTTTCTCACTCTCTCTAGGTTATGAATGGTGCAAGGAAAGGGGAGGAAGATGTTGCTATTTATAGCTAAAAAGGGGAGGCAACATCTCTCTAAAGCCTAAAAATGTTTAGAAAACTCAAGATAAACCTAGACTAACCTAGAATTCTCTAGAATTATCTATACTACAATTGTTTAGAAAACTCAAGATAACTCAAGATAAACCTAGACTAACCTAGAATTCTCTAGAATTATCTATACCATTCTACAATATTCTACATTTATCTAGGAAATTCAAGAATATACAAGATATCTGTAGAACATACAAGATTCCTCTAGAACAATCTAGATTCATCAAGGACATTCAAGAGATTTCTAGAGTCTCAAAATAAAAAAAATATTAAATATTTAATCCATAATAATTTGGGATGTTACACCGGTTGACCACCGACATCAGAAAATGTGCTGTAATGGCTAGTTTTTGATGACATCATTATAGAACCACCTTGGATTTGTCTCCAACGGTCTTATTCGTCCTTGGGCTATATATATCAACCTTGGGGGCTATCAAAATAAAAGAGAGAACACTCCTATTGGTGAACATCATCTGTAAATTCTCTCTTATGCAGATTATACCTTTGTGAGCTTATCAATGTAATATATACTCTGTTTTTAAAGAGTTTCTCTGTAATTGTTGATTTTGATCAACACAAATAATATCTTGAGTTGTATTATCAAGGAGAGTATTCCTTGATAGAGTATTTATTGAGAGAGCTTTCCTTTGGGTTGTAGAGAAGCCAGTTTAGCAGAAATTCTCCGGAGGGTTGAAGAGGAGCCCGGATTCATAAATTCTCCGTTGGGTTGTGGAGGAGCCTTGGCTAACGAAATTCTTTGTAGTGGTTTGCAAGTACCCAGATCAAACTTGCAAGTATAGTGAAAATACTCAAGTGACTTCTTGAGGACTGGATGTAGGCTTGAGATTAGCCGAACCAGTATAAATCTCTGAGTTTGCTCTTTCTATCCCTTACTCCTTTATTTGTACTTACTGTTATCTATTCTTTATTTCCTTGCTCCTCATAATTATTCATCTTGATAGCACATTGATTTTCTGTGTTGTATTTATTATCCTAAGCATTGTACTTTTACAGAAAATCATTTTAACTTCCAATAAAGTTTTGTGAAAAATTTATAAAACCCAATTCACCCCCCTCTTGGGTTCCAACCATTACTTTCACCCCACACAAAGGTTTACGTTTGTCACACCAGCCTCCAATTAGATTTAAGGACTCTTCCCATAATGCACCATCTCTAGTAATTGGGGTTACCTATATTCGAATTGGTCATATGGCTGCTAATAAGATTTAGGGAATCTTCCCACAATGAACCATTTATAGCAATTGGGGTCTTCAAGATTTACATTGACCACATGGATCTCCAAGTAAAAAGCCCAACTATTTACAATTATAATTCCAAGAATAATAAGCATAACCAACATGTAACAGTATTTCACTATACAGATAAAAGAATTATTATCCCATCACAAAAATTCACAAGCATCCATCATCCTATACGCATGGTTATTCCATCACCAGATTAAATTCCAAATTAAAACCAACTCCTAATTTGTTATAGGAATTATAAAGTATAGGAGTAGGATTAGCCCCCCTTTTTTGTACATTACAACACTTATCATATAATACACCAGGCTTAACATGTTCTAGAAATATCCTCACAAACGAAGGAAACCATCTAATGCATTATGTCCCTAAGTTAATACTATTAATTTATCCTTCTGAGTCAAGCAAAGGTGAAGGTAAACCCCTCACTATATTTGATATCAAGAGTATATACTAAATTGATTTAACATATACTATTATTATTCCATCATAATAGCACAATCAATCACACAAGAATAATGTTATATTGTCCATTAATCATTTGGCATAAAGATAGCCAACTAGCCACAAGCCAATATGTTTACGAAATCTCTTGCTTCCCATAGGTCTCGAGCTCCACACAAGCACAATTAGTCTATTTCATTGATATGGAGTTTTACTTCTAGAACATTTCAACACATTAAAAGTAGTGCACCATTATTATGACCAATGTAATGTTAATTCATACCTATTTGCATACATGGAATGCAATTCAAGCATCTATAACCCACTCAACATCTCTACCACACTCAATCACATGGGTAATTCTTAAACGGGGGTCCGTTTCGCATTTTAATCTTACCTTTAATGCCATATCCAAACAATGGGCCTAGCCATACCAACAATTCTCCTATTGTAATTAGTCAAGTTCCATAGGGCTAGGACTACCACGTGAAAATAATATAGTTGTATTACTTCATTACCAAAAATTCCATTTACATAACTCCATTTCCCCATCTATACCATGCCAAATAACTCTCCATAGTTCAATACAATCTCACCAAGAAGTTATAGTGGAAAACAATACATAACCAGAATGAGGATATAGTTTATTCCTCACCTTCAAGCATTTACCATAATATGTGCTAACCATTAAGTCATAAACTAGTCCATATAATCTTCCTAACATATGCCATAATGAAGTAAATATTTCTTAGAAATAAATGAAAGATCATATAATTTGGATGAAAAGTGGTATTTAATCGCTCACCTCAGCTCCAAGCTAGCCAATCCACCTTGATTCTTCATGTTTGGATGCATAATCCTTATTTAGATCTTTTTGAGAGGCATCCTAAACATTTAGAATGGGATACAAATACATATGAGAAAAGACATTAAAAAGAGTGTTTTAGAAGTTACCTGGCCACTACAGCGCTTAGTGCACCGCTACAGCATTCAAAGTTTCAAAATAGAGTGTCCTATTCTGTCCCTTACCTCTGCAGCTTTGTCACCACTACAAGCTCAACTGGGGTGCTGCAGCGGTGACTTGTAGTAGCCACCTACCCAGCACTATGAAAATGGTTCTTTCTTCCCGATTCTTCACCAAAATCGATGATGCTTTTCATGGTTTTACTTTAGAAATAATTATAAAACATCTAACCACTCAAATCCTAGATTATATGCAAGAATAAAAGCTCAAATGTATAAATATTCCCTCAAGTCTTCAACATTTTTTTGGTTATACACTTCCAACCCATGATTTTCCATCTCTTACTTATGTTTCCTATGAATTTTTTGTTCCATATTCATCACTAAACACAAAGGGAGGTTTAAGAACAATACCCAACCCCAAATACTTCCATCCAAAACCAAATCTCAATCCATGAACTAAGAGCTACAAAAAAGAGAAAAAAGGAAGAGGATTCATGAAGTTTATCTTATCTTTGGTTCTTTCTTGCTAAGAACAACTTGAAACCCATCTTTCCTCAACTCTTCTTGGATGGAAAGCCAAAAGAGGAACACAAGAAAAGAAGAAGAGAGAGGAAGATGGTTCTGCGTGAATGAAAGAAGAGAGAAAGAGAGAGTGGCTTGGGGACCTCAGGGTTGAAGAGTTTATAAAACTCTCATTTTTAGAATTACAATCGTGCCATTCCCCACCTTCTTACATGAGTTACTAACCTTTAAGCACAAGGAAAATACCATCACTTAGCAAAACCAACTTCTGAACTATATTCCTTCCTTCTCTTAAGCCACCTTGACAAAAATTCCATAAAGGTATAAGTAACACACTATCAATCATGTTTAACCAATATAACAATTTTTCCATATTTAAATTCACATAAGTCCCCATTCAAGAGCCCTTGCCATAAATTCCTAAATCAAGTATGATGCCAAGCAATTTGCCACGATTCGTAACAGATTATTAATATTTTAGATTTTAACTAGAAAGCACCCACATCACTCGAAGTTTTACTATTCCAAAAACTATTCATCAAATAAAAGTTTTGATATAGTCCCAGGGATTTCCGTCCGCACCGATAACAGCTCAAATTTTTATTATCCAAGGCGCCATAGAAACCACAAGTATTACAATTGTAGAATACTTACGGAATGATAGCCTATGAATATATTTCTTTTCACATTAGTCCTTTATTGAATCTCTTACATAGTTTTCTCTTATTCTTATTAGATAACAACCACTTATAGACTCGCATGCTGGTTACATATATGTTTGAAATGCATGTTTAATCTTAGAACTCTCGAATTCCCCTCAAATACTCATCTATCCATGAAAAATATTTTCCACACGCCCAAACCCACTTTCTAACAACCTCATAATACTTAGGGTTTTACACATATGCATGTATCTTGTTGTATATATTTTTTTGTTACTCAATGAAAATACGAAGTGAAGTACATTGTGTGTAACTGTGTATTACTTCATAATATAATAGTGGAGTTAAAGAACATGCAAATTATATTTTTTTACTTTAAAGTAGTGCATAATGTGCTTTAAAGCTTGATATGTTTTCTTTAATATTATTAATTACTATCACTAAGTTGTAAGAAATTGGAAAATTTTGAAAAATATTGGAATGTGATATTCAAATTCATGGAACTAATCCTTCAAATTAAGTTTTTTTGATTGATTAAAATGTATAGTTAGTTATAAATTGTTTTAATTGATTACAGAACATAATGAATAAGTCTTGGATTGCCAAACCTCGAAATACTCCTAAATATTTAGAGGAATTTAATGGGTTCTTAGATTTTGCATTTGAAAATAAAAATGTTGAGGGTAGAATCATATGTCCATGTCCCAAATGCAAATTTAGAAAGTGGCAAGTTAGATAAGTTATACACGAACACTTAATTCTCAAGTTATTTCCACAAGGTTACATATTTTGGTCCCAACATGGAGAGACACTTGCAGTAGAGCCCTCTGTAGAATCTGTTTCAAGGCCACATATGGTAGAAGATTGAATTAACTTGGATAACTCTATGCATGATATGATTCATGATGCATTTGGTGTTCACGCTAAAAATGATAGGGTGGAACTTGGTGAGACATTTGTTCCATCAAATCAAATAAATAATGAAACTAAGGAGTTTTATGAGTTACTTGAAGATGGAAATACTATAGGCTAGTCCAGTCCTCAACCATGGAAAGAGGTTTACTGCACATTGAGCTTTAAATAAAACAATTTCATGGATAGTTCATAAAAGATCAGTATAAGAAAACATGCTTTTATGAAATGCTAAGCTACCTTAGATGTTCTGATTCCTTGGATATAGTCATTAGTTCCCTTGTTGTGCTTTGACCCAAACTCTAACTCCTAGTACTTTAGTACTTTACACTCTCCCTCTCATGTAGACACTTTTTGTTTTCTTAGTTTTTCTAATGTGTATTCCTTATACTCATCTTCCTTTTTTATAAACTGACTATTCTTGATATTTCTTCTTAATTAAGTTAATTCCAACTAATTTGATTTGATTATAACTAATTTTTATCCAATTCCTATAGTTCCCAACGAGCTTCTTGTATCTGGTTCAAGTTGTTGCTCTATTCTCTATATTTAGCTAATGGTCATCATTTCAATTCATTTTTATATTGCCTAAAATCCAATTTGAATCTTATGACAAGTTTACATCCCTATCCTAGTAATCATTTTACTGTCGTGTTAATAAATTCCCAGGTGATACTCCATTTAAATATTAAGTAGCTTGCCGCCAATGCTAATCTAGCGCTGGACCAGTCAACTATCGACCTCAGGCAGTCAATTATCTCCTTCTTAATTTGGCGAGACATGATTTTCCAAGGTTGCCAGTCGACTGCTACTTTCTTGGCAATCAAGTGCTTGCTTCCCTTTTGTGTTTTATGGTAAATACTCTTCATTTTAATCTACCTAATTCTTATGTTTCTCTCTTTTATGATAAATTTTCAATATGTAGGTTTTTGTTGGGATGTTACATTAATGTTCCTAGCATTTTGCAAAATTTGATGAAGATTGAATCACCCAAATGACCCCAACACTTAGTAAAAGGGAACAAAAGAGATAATCAAGGGATAGTCTTAGAGGGGAAAATGGCTCTCGGCCAGGGTGAAATGTTGCAAGCCAGGGTACTTGGGTACCAAGGGAACCCGAGAGCCCTTCACTAGGGGTGTGCAAGCCCGGGCGCCTAGGCACCAAGGCTGTCACCAAGGAAACACAAGAGCAGTTTAAAATGGGCCCTTGGTGCGCAAGGCACCAAAGCTTGAAGCAATGCAAGGATTTGGGAGGCTTGGGTGGTGCCCCAGGCATCCTAAGCTAACATGTCTCTTAAAATTATCTAAGCTAAAATCTATTATGGCGTGTTCCATAGGTATTTCAAGGACTGTTTGGGGGCTAGCTTGAAATCTCTTCATTTGTTGAACCTTGTCGTTTCCTAGTTGGGTAGCTAAACCCCTCAAAGATGTTTGTGAAAGATTAACTCACACCAAGACGCCTCATATTATGTAGTGAAGTTCTAGGAAGTAAGGAATAAAGTTTGCATGTATCTATTTAATATTGGTTGTTTTAAAAGATACCCACTAGATTAAGATAACTAAGACACACAATATAAGTGCTAGAAGTAAGAATTAAGTTTTTAACGTATTGTTTGGTGGAGGAGAATGGAAGGGAGGGGATGGGAGGGGAATGGAGGGATTTTTTTAAATTCACCTTGTTTATTTCAATTAGTTGGAGGGAAGGGGAGGGAAATAGGTGGAAAAAATCCCTCCATCCCCTTCAATTTTTTCCCTCCGAAATGGGGGATTTGGAGGGAAGGAAAAGTGTAACAACGTAAAAAGCCATAAATATCCCCAATAATTTTTTTAATACCAAATTTATCCTCTAGCCTAATCCTCATAATTATTTATTAAGAATCCATCCCTTCCATCTTCATGTATGACACACAAAGCAGAGACATATCTTCCATCTTCAACAAATATTGCTTCTTGCTCCCTTTCTGACCAATTCCAAATTGAGTATATAAGTCTACCTATGAGTCTCAAAGCAAAGAACTAAATTTAAGACCTCTTGATATCTAACTATACCTTTACCACTTGCCTGCCCCATATTCTTTCACAGTAGCAACAACTCAAATCAAATTTACATAACAATTTATTTGCCAAAACATAGATGCACAAGTTCAAATACTGAAATATTCCCTCTTTTTAAAATCGTTTTCTATTCTTAATTCTTAAACACCATACCTCACCTAGATGTTCTTTCTTTCTTATATATAACCAATATTTAAAAAGAAAGATTATAAGCATTGCAAGTACAACTACATAATCAGAAATTGCAACTTGGACAAAACTTCAATTTCATTATTTAACAATAGGAACACAATTGATTTGCTAAACACACACCATTCTAGGACAAGGATTGGCTCTATTGCTTGCCAGAATAAAGTACTTTAGCCAAACAATAATAACAAATGAATATACAGTATATTATATGTATGACTAAATAATAAAAGATAACAAAAAATAATTAAATTAAAAATACACTGAGTAAATTAGTAAATTAGTTCAATTTTAGATTCTTTTCTTATTGTGATAAGAATAAAATTAAAATTTCATATGATTTCTAATATATTTAAGATACTTTTTATCATGTTCTGTTGGTTATGTAATTAGAGGGCTATACTAGTCATTTTGTTTTATTTTCCCTCATCTCCCCTTGTAAACCAAATAAAAGAAAGTTTATTTTCCCTCCCCTTCCCTCCCATTAAACTTAACCAAACAAAGAAATTTTAAAACACTTCCATCCCCTTCCATCCATTAAAACCCCTCCCTTCCCCATTCCCTTCATTAAACCAAACACACCCTAAGAGTTTTGTGAAATTATTCTATGGCATTGATTCTAGTATTAGGTATGAGATATGTTGTTTGTATTAAGATTGGAACTTTGATTAGTTGTTGTCATGTTTATCATGTATGCTAAATTAAGGCAAGTGTAATTGTGCTATGTTGATATATTATGGCATACCCACAAAATAATATTTCTAAAGGTGCAAGAGCTTATGATTATTTATGGTGAGGGTGAATCATGGGGACGACGAGTGTAGAATGCCCATTTAATTCTCCCCTCCTAAGGAAGTTCTTGAGTTGTTAAAACATAGGGGGAAGGTGAGTACGAAACACCCATTAATAACTCTAGTATTTTTTGACATTCTATTTGTTATTGCCTTCACATATATTATGTTGTTGTCTTGTAAGCTATGTTTTAAATTTTGTTGTGTTATTTATATGCTCATTGAGATATATTCTCACCCCATTGTTGTTTCCCATTTTCAGAGCCATATGTAGCTGAGGAGTCTTTATTTGAGGAGTTGCAGAGCCTCTCCTTTGACCCTACCGTCGGTTGTGGTTGGTGTTTTGGTCTAGCTTTTGACACCTTTGCTAGAAGTCGTTCTGTAATCTATGAGATTCCTAGGGCTTTGATTGCTTTGGGATTGATGAATTGATTATGTAATTAAGGACATGTTTTGAGACTAGACAATGTTTTGGATGTGTGTTTCTTAATATTCCTTTTTGTTGTATGCTTTTGGAATAGTTTGAAACATGTACACAACATTTACAACACTTCACATTTATGAATGATATGATAATTTATGATTGTTTTTAGTTTTCTGGATTGAAATTTTATGATTGATTTCTAGTTTTGAGCAGGTCTAAGTAGGCTTAAAGTTGTAGGGTAGTTCTTGTACCATGCTGGTCACGTCCCTAAGGAGGGTCGTGTGGTTCACGCCACGTACAGTTGTTGAATTGTCCAAAATTGACCCTATGGCAAGTTTTGCAATATGGTGATCCCCAAGTGATTATCACTCATGGAGTCTCACTTCTAATCACTAAATTGTTTGATCATAATGTATAAACACTAATTAAAAAAATTACAAACACAAAAAAGAGGCTTTTATAGAAACTAAAAATTGCATAAATAAACAGTAAATCAATGTAACAGTAACACGAAACAGAGCATGCAACCAACCATTAGGACCCATGGAAAGTGTAACAATCATGAATTAATCTTAATGATCTAGTTCTGGTCTCAATTTACCATTTAGTGTTTTTTTTTTTGTGAAAAGAAATCTAGAAAACCTCCCAGATTTGAGTTGAATCAGGACTATAGTTAAGAAAACCTTCATTAACCTGTTGCTAGATACAACTCTAATAAACCCTAACCAAATCAAGTTTGATAATCATCAAAACAAGTCATTTCATTCTACTTACTCTACTAACCATTTAAAGTAAGATTAAACCTCATATTTAAACTTAGGCCTAGTTGATGTTCATATAAGCTCATACCAGAAACTAATATCCACATAAACAGAGAGGCAACAATAGAAAACAAAAATGGAGCAAAATGAAGAACAAAACACTTATCATGTAGTAAAAGCTCAAGTTACAACATCCTAAGTGCCTAGTGACCGATTACATAGAGATTTCAGCCCTCCATGAGAGCAAAAACACCAAAACAGAAGAGAAAAATATAGAGAAAAAGAGAGTTGCGAAAATGAAACTAAGTGCAAAATGTTCCAAATGTTCTCAAGCTACAAGACAAAAGACAAATGAAATCTGATGGCATATTCCCTTCAAGATGCTCTCTGAAGTTGACCTTTGCTTCAAACCACTTCTTTGTCCATTGGTGTAAGAGAAAGGCTTCTTAACCTTTGAAATTTGCTAGAAATAAAAGCTGCAGATTGCCTTTTTCTGGTAAGGAGAGCTAACTAACAAAATTACTATTTATGGGATGTACTTGATTGCTAAAAGTATCTAATGTGTCTTCTAGTCAAATTAGGTCAAGTCCTTGTTGAGTTCTCAATTTAGTACCATTTTGGTACTAAATATCCCCTCTTTTGATCTCTTTCTTATTGGCTTTTGATTCTTCACTCATGTTTTGAGTATTTTTAGATTAGTTTAAGTTTTTTTTAGAGCTTTTAATAAATTGAATGATTTTATGGCTTTTTGTGTCTAATATTTGGTGTTTCATTGTTTTTATTATATGTTGAGTTGGTGTGAAGCTTGTGCAAGAGGATGGACCCTGTTAGAGGAAGAAGTTGCTTGCTGTCTCCCACATCTATAGTGGTGGATGCTAAAAAAAATCAATTTTGAACTCCTCCTCTCTGCCAGCCACCGCTATAGCGGTGGCACTTGGAAAAAAGTGTTTTAAAGCTCATTTCTCTGCCTTCCACTACTATAGCGGTGGTTCGCGTTCTACACTTGTTTAATAGCGTCAAAATATAATTTTTAGGTCATTTTAAGTTGGGGGAAAACTAGAGGATGCCGATTTTTGCAGAGGAAAGAGGAGGAATCCCATTCCAAAGCTCTCTGGGCTCGATTTCCGTCAACCCAACCTTGGATTCATGGAGTTTGATCAATCTTTTATTGTTTTTTTTTTGTAGTTTTAGGGCTATAAGTAACTGATTTTCTCATTCTATGGTTGCTATAAACCTAATATCTAATTAGGAGTTGTTTTCTCTCTGACTTTGTGATTTTAATTCAATAAATATATTCCTTTCATTCATATTTTACTGTACTTCTCATAAAATTGGCCACTTTATGATGTATTTGTTGCTTTCATCGAACTTTGGCAAAGGAGATATTAGTAGGACACTTAGTGATTAGGGCGAGTGGTAAAACTTAGGGGTTTTGCTTGTCAATTAATAGGAATATTAATTAACCTCACTTAATCAATTTATGTTATCATTTATCCTGCCTAAACTCACATAAGAGATTATGTTACAGTTGAGTAGTTTAACTTTGGTTCGGGAGAATCACTTTTAGCCAATAGAAAACCTAAGATTAAAGTATATAATTCAATTGAATCACAGATGTTAGGGAGGGTTTACAACTCTTAGGATGAGAGAAGGGGATTAATAGCCCTAAGTCTTTTAATTAAGTTAATTTCATCCGAATTTGTGTTTGCATTCTATTTAATTGCGAAAAATACAAAAAAATGTCATTTGTCACCTTTTTATTAGAAGTTAGAGCTACCTTTTATCCAAATTAAGTTGTCTAACTATTGCATTTAAATTCCTGGAATACTGAGTACATTAGTCCTCGTGGGACGATATCTCTTACTCATTTTATCACTGTATTACTTATGCGATTGGTGCACTTGCTAATTCGCCTAACAGTCCTATGTGGGCCATGTCCAGTCAACAAGAGAAACTTCCAAGTTAGCATGCTAATCATCAACCACATCCACATTAATGTCCATGGTGGCTTCCACATAAGCATTTCGTCCATGTTAGTATTTTACTCTCCAAAAATCTGCAAAATTAGTAACTGGATTAATTGGGATCTTAATCAATTAAGGTCACAAAAATATGGAATTAAAACATATTAATTTTATAATTAATGTAGACCCAATAAACCCCAAAATATAATACAGTTAAAGAGTTAGCCCTGATTAAATTAAAATAAGACTAAGAGTAGGGACTAAAGTTGGCATAAAAAAGCCCGATATCATTGTGATATATATTTTTTAATTAGGATCTTAGTAAATTTGAGTATATCTTAATAAATAAGATATTGAGACAAGTTTAAAAATTATTTAGATTTAATCTTGAGTCTCGGGTTGTTTTATTAGGATATTTAAAAGAAACTTCTGAAAAAAATTTGGACTTGTGTCTTGTTGAAATTAAGAAATTAATTCAATTATCTAAACTAAATCTTCTTATTATTATATAGGGGTGAATTTTTATAAATCATATTATTATTTATATAAAATGATTTTAAATTATAAAAAATAAAATATTAAGAACAAATTTACAATACCATATAATACTAAAGATAATAATTAATAACAAATGTTTAATTACTAATTTATTTAAAATTATTTGAATATATTTTTTTAAAAAAAAGTTATATGTTTTCACATGTTGAAAAAACAAAAAATCTCAATTATTCAGTATTCATATTCAGAAACAATATTCTAATAATTATATATATATATATATATATATTTTCAGATTCATATATCTTAATCTTAAAAAAATGGCTCCTTAATGTGATATATTTTAATTTTTATTTTAATAAAAAATATAGATTAATTAAATAAAATTCTGCAATTACTAGTGTTTAAAAAATATAAAGAAAGTTGAATTTATGGAGGGAAAAATTATCTCTTTATTATTTTCGAACCTTGGTTTGTGTAGAACGAATTAGCAAAAATACAAGTTGCATGAGATGAGACAAGATGCACGAGCAAGGGAAACTGAGATAGAATACGGGTATAAACGTCTATTTTATTTTATTTTTTTTCTGGGTATGTAGAGAAATAAATACGACAAGCTACACTTACAGAGACAAAAGAAGCTTTTGTAGGCAGGCCAGCACCGCTGAAATCATGAAGCACCACTAGGCATATTCTGAAATATTTCGTGACCTCCACTGGTCGAGCTATGAACGAGGTTTGCCATTCCATTCCCAACGCCATTTTCTTGTCTCTGACGACTGACCGTCTGTGGGAGACATAAATCTTGATCTGGGACTTCCGCGGCTGAGGTCCAATTGAGCATCCTCACTGTCTCCGAACTCCTCCTCGCCGTCCGTCTGGCGAAGGATCGTGGACCTGTTGAAACTTATCGAGCGATCTGAATCATCGATCGGCTTCAGCTTCTCCACGAGAACCTTCCCTCGAGGGTTAGGGTTTAGAATCATCATATCCGCCAAGACGGTTCTCTGTGATGGCCAACCCCGGCGTGGGAACAAAATTCGCGTCTGTGAATTTGAACAAATCTTATGGGCAGCATTCTTACCATCATTCATCTCATTCTAGTTCTTATGGATCCAGTCGAGCAAGACCAGGTGGTCATGGAGGCGGAGGCGGAGGTATGGTGGTCCTTTCGAGGCCTCGCAGTTCGCAGAAGGCTGGGCCGAAGCTTTCTGTTCCACCCCCCTTGAATCTTCCTTCCTTGCGAAAAGAGCACGAAAGGTTTGATTCGCTGGGATTGGGTGGAGGGACTGCTGGAGGAGGGGTTTCTGGAAGTGGGTCTCGTCCCACCTCGTCTGGTATGGGTTGGACCAAGCCAGCCACTGTTGCTTTACGAGAAAAAGAACCATTTAGTGAACAGACACTTGATGAATTTGACAGTGAATTGCGTCCTGTAGATGGGATTAGCAGGGGGAACAGTACATATATGACACCTGCAGCTCGATCAGGTGTGGATGGACCCGTTACACCTGCTTCTGCTCAAGAGCATCCTATTCCAGAGAAGGCGGCTGTGTTGAGAAGGGAAGATTTCCCCTCATTACGGGCCACTTTGTCTTCAGGGCCACCTCAGAAGCTCAAGGAGAATTTGAATGAGAAGCAGAAGCAATTGGTTGGTGGGAATTTATACACAGAGCACAAGGATGCTTCACGCCTGAGTTCACATGTTGACTTGCACTCTCAGTTCCATCTATCCCACGGTAGTGTTGTCAATGGACTGAGTAAGGATGGCAGTGAAGCTGACAGTTTTCATAGTTCTCGAGCAGGGGACCATGCTAGGAAGCAAGAAGAGTATTTTCTAGGTCCTCTGCCTATAGTTCGATTAAACCCAAGATCTGACTGGGCTGATGATGAGCGTGATACTAGTCATGGTTTGACGGACAGGAGTAGGGAGCCCAGGGATCACGGATTTTCAAAAAATGAAGCTTATTGGGATAGAGACTTTGATATGCCTAGGTTTAGTACAATGCCACATAAGCCTGCCCTTAACTTTGACAAAAGGGGACAGCGGGACAATGAAACTGGAAAAGTTCCTTTTAGTGGAGTTCCTAAACTAAACAGTGTCAGAGCAGCCAGTAGAGAGGGGCGGGAAGAAAATTCTTGGAGAAATTCATCTTCTAAGGATGATCTTGTTACTCAGGATGTGGGAAATAAGAGAAATGGGGGTGTAAGGCCATCCAGTATGAATAGAGAAGTAGGGGATAATAAATATATTTCTTCTCCCTTCCGAGAGAATATTTATAATGATTTTGGAAAGAGGGAGATGGGTTACGTCCAGGGAGGGAGACACCCTTGGAATAGCACAATGGAGTCATATGGTGGCCGAGGACCTGAAAGAAATGTACGAGATCGTTACACTGATACTGAACCACAAAACAGATACAACATTGACTCCGTCCAGAGCTCAGTGTTAAAATCCTCATTTTCATTAGGTAATAAAGGCCCTCCAGTTAACGATCCACTGCTTAATTTTGGTAGAGAAAAAAGGACTTTACAAAAGAGTGAAAAGGCTTTCGTAGAGGATTCTTTATTGAAAGATTTTGGAGCTTCTGGATTTGATGGAAGGGATTTGTACTCTTCAGGTATTGCTGGGATGGTCAAGAAGAAGAAAGATGTACTTAAACAAACTGATTTCCATGATCCTGTTAGGGAATCATTTGAGGCTGAGCTTGAGAAAGTTCAGAGGATGCAAGAACAGGAGCGGCGAAGGATCATCGAAGAACAAGAAAGAGCTTTGGATTTAGCTCGAAGAGAAGAAGAGGAAAGACTAAGGCAGGTCAGGGAACAGGTATTGCAGTATAAGTTATGATTTTTATTTATTTGCCTTAGTTGCACTATTAGTTCTGCTAGTTTACTCAAGAAAACAATTCAACCCTCTAGTTTCTTTAGCAGAGCGGTTTAGTTTCCAATTTCAATTATAGTAATCTAATTTTAGAAAATAAAAAGTGATTGAAGAAATATTAAAATATATTTTTTGTGAATAACCAAAATTTAGCTATTGTCATTAAATTATTATTATTACTTGCTTTAATTTGATAATTAGAAAAATTACTTTACAATTTAACAGTAAAATGGCTAAATTGCTCTAATTAAATTTAGTTAGACTAAATTACCTTTTTAAATAAACTTTTAAGGACTAAAATTAAAATTAAGCTTATTTATTTGGTATGGGACAACATTCATATCATTTCAGCATTAGGATTTGTAATCTGTAGCAATTGGGGTAGATATGGGCAGTGTTAGCCAGTCTCAATTTATGTTAGCCTTTCCTTCAATATGTATCTAGTCAGTTATAGTGTTACCCTTGATCATTGGTATATTGAATTCATTGTGAATTTTGAGAATTTTGTTCCTCTTCTTTTTATTCTCTTCCCCTTCTACATTAATAGGAAGAGAGGCAGAGGAGGCTAGAAGAAGAAGCAAAAGAGGCAGCATGGAGAGCAGAACAAGAACAGATTGATGCTTTGCGGAAAGCTGAAGAGCAGAGGATAGCAAGGGAAGAGGAGAAACAAAGGATTCTCTTAGAAGAAGAGAGGAGGAAACAAGCTGCTAAGCAAAAACTTTTGGAATTGGAGGAAAGGATTGCTAGGAGAAAGGCTGAAGCAGCCAAAGGTGGTAATGATTCCTTGGCGGTTGTGGATGAGAAAGTATCTGGAATAGTAAAGGAAAAGGATGCATCAAGGCCTACAGATATGGATAATTGGGATGACAGCGAAAGAGTGTTTGAAGGGATCATAGCTTCAACATCTGCTGATTTGTCAAGCCTGAATAAGCCATTGGAGATCAGTTCGAGGCCTCATTTTTCTAGAGATGTTTCTTCCACCTTTGTGGATAGGGGAAAACCAAACTCATGGAGAAGAGATGTATATGAGAATGAAAGCAACTCAGAATTCTATCAACATGACCAGGATAATGCCCGTAGAGATTCACCAATTAGTGGAAAGCCATTTATGAGGAAAGAATACTATGGAGGTGCTGGATTCATAAATTCAAGGACTTCTCATAAAGGAGGAATGTCAGAGGCTCATTCAGATGAATTTGCTAATGTAAAAGGGCAGAGGTGGAATCAACCTGGAGACGGAGATCATTTAAGCAGAAATACAGATATTGATCCTGATATTCATAATAATTTTGTTGAAAGACTTGGTGATGGCTGGACACAAGGTTGTCCTCGTGGATATTCACTTTCTCCTTACCCTGAGCGCCCTTATCTAAATTCTGAATCAGATGGATCTTATTCCTTTGGGAGGTCAAGATATTCTGTGCGGCAGCCTCGAGTTCTTCCCCCTCCATCACTAATTTCTGTCCACAAAACCTACAGGAATGGAAATGGACGTCCTGGTCCTTCTGGATTCCTAGAAAATGAGATACGGTATGATTATGCAGCAAGGAGTGGATCTAACATGCCGACTGGTTATGGTGGTGCTTATCAAGGGAATTCTGGACAACCGGAAGAACTGGGTGCCCTGATAGAGAATAATGAAAATGAGGATCATAAAGTGGATAGCAACATCTTACCAAGGTGTGACTCTCAGTCGTCACTCTCTGTTTCCAGCCCGCCTAGTTCTCCAACCCATCCCTCTCATGATGATTTAGATGAATCTGGAGTTTCTCCTGCGATATTGGCTTCTGGAGAAGGAAAAGATGGCCCTCTCTCTGGTCAGCAGAATGAATCAGTTGTAATATCTGGGAATGAGAACGTAGTTAATTCCTCATGTGCCATCTCTATGGGCGATGATGAAGAATGGGTTACTGAGAATAATGAACAATTCCAGGAGCAAGTAGAATATGACGATGATGAAGTTTATCAGGATGAATATGAAGTCCATGATGTTGATGATACTGTTGAACTCAACCAGGAATTTGAAGATATGAATCTAGAGGAGAAAGGATTGCCGCACGTGATGGATGACTTAGTATTAGATTTTGATGAGGGTGTTCAGGTTGCGATGCCAAATGAGGAATTTGAAAGAACTTCGAAAAATGAAGAATCTTCTTTCATGGCACGGCCAGTTTCTGGTGGCACACCAGAAGAACATGTCTCTTTTGGCAATGAAACCAGTGATGGCAAAGCTCTTCAACCTCTCAATTCCTCTCAAGTGAATCTTAATGGTTCTTCTAGTTTATTCCAGGAATCAGAGAAGCCAACACAAGATTTGGTCACTCAGCCTAGTAATGTTCATACATCTATGACTTCTGAAAGTTTAGACAATGCTGAAGCTTCTACTGATGACCTGTCCTCTCATCATACTGTGCCAACTTCAGTTATTATGACTACATACTTGTCTTCAGAAGATGCGTCCAATGTAGCTTCTACTCCAAGTCAAGTTGAGTTACCCATTAAGCTTCAAT
Source organism: Biancaea sappan (assembly GCA_037074585.1). Taxonomy (NCBI): domain Eukaryota; kingdom Viridiplantae; phylum Streptophyta; class Magnoliopsida; order Fabales; family Fabaceae; genus Biancaea; species Biancaea sappan. The sequence goes on from CM073490.1 coordinate 69,924,124, forward strand.
TTGGTCTTTTTTCCGGTCCATCTTTGATACCATCTCCAGTTCCAGCCATACAGATTGGTTCTATACAAATGCCACTGCATTTGCATCCACAAGTTGGTGCATCCCACTCTCCCATGCACTCCTCACAGTCTCCTTTATTTCAATTTGGCCAGCTAAGATATACATCTCCCATATCACAGGGGATGATGTCCCTAGGTCCTCAATCACTGTCTTTTATTCAGCCCAATATTGCATCAGGTTTCTCGTTCAATCATAACCCTGGAGGTGCAATGCCACCAGATTCTATTGACGGCTTTATTAAAAGTGAGATGGAGTCTCATTCTGTTGATAATCAACCAGGTAACATAAGGCACTTAAATCTATCACATGGACCACTGTCAAATGAAGATGCTGAAAATATGGGTGGAATGAAGCAGGGTCAAATTGGGGTTCCTCATGATGGCAGCACTAAAACTTCTACAGGTTTCCAAATGGATGAAAAGGGGCAACAACAAAGTTTAGTTGTGGAGAGCGGGAATTCCTCATCCAATGATAGAGAATCAGAAGGACAAACTCATGGGAGAAATTTTTCAGTGCAGTCAGCTTCAAAAGTGATGCATTCTGAAGAGTCAAAAGAACAGTTTCCAGTATCTGGTGGCAGAGGAAGGAGATATGCCTTTACAGTGAAAAGTTCAGGCTCAAGATTGTTGGTTCCAGCTCCAAGGGCAAATTTCCGTGGTACCAGTGGATTTCTTAGGAGGCCTCATCGAAATATCCAGCGCACTGAGTTTCGAGTTCGGGATAGTGCTGAGAAGAGACCGTCTTCTGGTTTGGTTTTATCTGATCATTTAGGTTCTAATAGAAAGTCAAATATCAATGGTAGGGTTACAGGCATATCTGCAAGGACTGGACCTAGGAAGGTTTGGTCCAATAAAGTTGGAAAGCAAGCAGTAGCATCAGCTACAGAAAATTTACATGTTGACAACAAAGTTGATGGAAAAGAATCAACAAAGATACAGAGTACCTCACTTTCTGGACAGAGTCATCTTAAAAGAAATTTGTGTTCTGTGGATGATGTTGATGCTCCTTTGCAAAGTGGAATAATACGTGTGTTTGAGCAACCTGGAATTGAAACTCCTAGTGATGAAGATGATTTTATAGAAGTCAGGTCAAAGAGGCAAATGCTAAATGATCGGCGAGAACAGAGAGAGAAAGAAATAAAGGCTAAATCTCGAGTTGCAAAGGTTAAAAAAGTTTATCATTTATGTCTGTTCCTGACGTTACATTATTTTGCATATCTTGTATCTTAAATCACTTTGGTTTGATTTGTTTCATGTTAGATGCCTAGGAAACCTCGTTCTACTTTTCAAAGTTCTGTTGCCATGGCAAATTGTAGTAGAGCACCACTATCTATCGGAGAAGCAGCAAAGAGTAGTCACTCAGATTTTGTTGCTGCTGAGGGGCGTGCAGTGGCAAAGATTGAAGTCTCATCTGGATTTAATGCAGGCACAGTGTCTGTGTCCCAACCACTAGCTCCTATAGGCACGCCATCTTTGAAAATTGATGCCCAGCCTGATTTAAGATTACAAACAAGCAGGTACTTACTGTGTAGTAAAATTTCATATTTCCACTATTGTAAGGAAAACATCAATCTTCTTTTTCCTTCTACAGGTCCCTTCAGACAAGTCTTCCAGCTGTCTCTGGTGGAGGAAAGAGCCCTGGGCCTGGTGTGATATTTGAGAGCAAGAATAAGGTTCTTGAGAATGTTCAGACATCTTTAGATTCTTGGTGCAATGCACGAATTAGTCAACAGGTATGAATCCCCTCCCCCTGGTTTACTATCACTGCAATTGAAATGTCGTCAATTTGAATTTGTCTAGAAGCTTCACATACTGTTGTTAATGCTTTTTTATATGAATTTAGCATGGTTTGACTTCATAATTATGGTAGATCTTTCATACATAATTTATCAGATCTGCTGTCTGCATTTCTTTTTGTCTGAAGTAGTTTGTACATGGGATTACTCCATGTTATTTCCCATATAGTTTTGTAGTTTTTATCCTTATCCGTTCTTTTTCTATTTAAACTAGTTCTGTTATTTTTTTAAATTAGTTGGTTAACCTTATCTTATTAGTTACTTCTTCCAATCACAATCAGATTAGGATTAGATCTAATTTGATTTTTAAATTACTATTTTTTAAGGATTTGAGTGGCTGGATTGTAGCCTCCTTTCCTCTGTTTATATTTGGATTATTCATAGAATAAAATGAGGAAAAAAATACAAAAGATAAATTCTTTTTGAAAATCTACATGGTATCTGAGCTTGATCCTCATGCCTTCACATGTTGCCAACAGAAAAGGCTACCCTGGAGGGTTGTGATCAGTGAGATGGTTGAGTGGGCTACCCAAAGAGTAGCCATTGGGAATGGAAAGGGCTAACTAGGAGGGTTGCAACCGGCAAGATGGCTAAGTGGGCTGGCTGGAGTGAGCCGCCCTCAACGTTGGCTGTGAAGGGTCGGACTCTATTAGGATCCTACTAAAGTCCCACGTTTAAGTTCTTTATTATTTTGTTTTTTGCTTTTTTATTAGTTTTTTTTGACGGCCTTAATTGCTGGGTATTAGGTTCTTTGTTTCTTCGACCTTAATTGTCGGGTATCAGGTTCTTTCTTTTTTAAGCCTTAATTGTTGGGTACTGTTTAAAACTTTGTGGCCTTCATTACCATCTACGGGGTTCTTCCCCCCCCCCCCCCCCCAAAAAAAATTGCCGTATATCATTTAAAACTTTATAGCCTTCATTACCATCTCTTGTGGCCTTCATTGCCATTTTTTCTCTCTCATCTGGGTTTCACCACTCTCATGTCATCTCAGACGTATCGGTCCTAAGTCAAGGGATCCAAGGTTTGAAGCATGGGACATACTAGAAAAAGGAATGACCTCTATAGCACCAAGGACATATTACCCAAAATTATTGTATTCAAGCTGGGAATGCCTATTCACGGGCGTGAGGGGGTGTTGTTTGCCATATAGTTTTTTAGTATTTATCCTTATCCATTCATTCTATTTAAATTAATTGTTATTTTTTAAATTAGTTTTTTTAACCTTATTAGTTAATTCTTCCAATCACAATCAGATTAGGATTAGATCTGATTTGATTTTTAAATTTCTAATTTTTGAGGATTAGAATGGCTGGATTATAGCCTCCTTTCCCCTATTTATATTTGGATTATTCATGGAATAAAATGAGAGAAAAAATACAAAAGATAATTTCTTTTTGAAAATCTACACTCCAAAATCTACAATTCCTAATTTTTTGCTATACTACTGAGGAATGTGGACCAATAATTTCATCTGAGGTGTCAAGTTGATAGTTTCGGCTGGTGTTTTTTCAGAGGGGGAAGGGGGGATCACAAGGGAATTGCTCCATTGTCTAATATTACTATTCATTTACTCTGTTCAATCGTTTGTCATTTATTGAAAATTAAATTCTATGGCAGGTTATGCCCCTTACACAGAGGCAACTTGATGAGGCTATGAAGCCTCAACAGTTTGATTCACAGTCTTCTGTTGGAGATCTGACCAGTTCTGTTAGTGAACCTGGCTTGCCAACATCATCCATTCTGACTAGGGAGAAACCATTCTCTTCTGCTGCCAGCCCTATTAATTCATTGCTTGCTGGGGAGAAAATTCAATTTGGTGAGCAAATATATTTTAATGGCAATTCTCTTGTGATTTGAGGTATTAGTTGCCTTGCTAATGGAGGAGACATCTTTCTATTTTCAGGGGCAGTAACATCTCCAACTGTTCTTCCACCTAGCAGCCATGTGATGTCTCGTGGGGTTGGCCCCCCTCGTTCATCTAGATCAGACGTGCAAATATCACATAATCTTGCTGGATCTGATAATAATTGCAATATGTTCTTTGATAAAGAGAAACACAGCAATGAATCTCGTGGCCATTTAGAAGATTGTGAAGCTGAAGCTGAAGCTGCAGCTGCAGCTTCAGCTGTTGCTGTTGCTGCCATCAGTAGCGATGAGATTGTTGAAAATGGGTTGGATGCTTCTTCTGTCTCAGTTTCAGATGCTAAAAGTTTTGGAGCTGCTGATATTGATGGCATAGCAGCAGGTAAATCTAACCCCACTTAATGGGTATTATTTTTCTTTTCTTCTGGGATTATGCTTATGTGATTTTGATCAATCTGGACCTTTATTTTTATTTATTTGTTAAGTTGTTTTGGCTGGAGTAGGTAATAATCAGCAATCAACTAGTCAATCAAGATCCAAGGAGCTTCTGAGTGTATCTCTCCCAGCAGATCTATCTGTTGAGACTCCACCAATTTCCTTGTGGCCACCCATACCAAATCTGCAAAATTCTTCAAGCCAAATGCTCTCACATTTTCCTGGAGGCTCTCCTCATTTTCCTTTCTATGAAATGAATCCTATGATGGGTGGCCCTGTCTTTTCTTTTGGACCACATGATGAGTCTGCATCTACGACACAATCACAATCTCAAAAGAGTGGTGTGACAGCATCAGGGCCAATTAGGAGCTGGCAACAGTGTCACTCTGGTGTTGATTCCTTTTATGGTCCTCCAGCTGGATTTACTGGCCCTTTTATCACTCCTTCTGGAGGCATCCCAGGAGTCCAAGGATCACCACACATGGTTGTTTATAACCATTTTGCACCTGTTGGACAATTTGGACAAGTTGGCTTGAGTTTCATGGGGGCCACTTATATCCCATCAGGAAAGCAGCCTGATTGGAAGCACAACCCCACATCTTCTGCCATGGGTGCTGGTGAAGGGGATATGAACCATATGAATATGGCACCTTTACAGCGAAATCCTGCTAATATGCCTGCTCCGATCCAGCATCTTGCTCCTGGTTCTCCACTTATGCCGATAGCTTCACCTCTTGCCATGTTTGATGTTTCTCCTTTCCAGGTAAAGTTTTGATATGTGGCTTGGGGTGATTATCTCTTGGTCATATAATATCCTCTATGCTTGTTTTGCAGTACTGCATTATTGCAGTTGGGAACCGTAGAATTCTATCTGGGAATAGTTAATATTGTTTTATTATATTTCAATTTTCTGCCCAAAAAAAAAAAGAATGATCTCTACAAATTTTACTTAGTTGCAATTTATCTTTTTAGGTAGCTAAAATCTTTTTGGGTATGTAACAATTGTATAAAATCTTTTGTACCAGTCCTCTGCTGAGATGTCAGTTCAAGCTCGATGGCCGCATGTCCCTAATTTGCCACATTCATCCATTCCTCTGTCAATACCACTGCAGGACGGTGTGCATACTTCTCAGTTTAGTCTTGGTCCTTCTGTTGACCAGCCAACAAGTGTCAATAAGTTTCCCAGTTCTCAAACTTCAACACCTTCTGATAGTGAGAGGAATTTTCCTAAAGGAGCCAACGTAAATGTTAACCGACTGCCCGATGAACTTGGATTAGTGGACACTTCAAATTCCACTGCTCCTAAGGCATCAGCACAGAGTGTTGTCATTAATACTCCATCCATGAGCCCCATTGTGGATTCTGCCAAGGTAGATGTTCAGAATGGCAATGGCAGCAGCAGCAGTAGTCAGAATGCAAGTTCTGCTTTCAAGAGTCAGCCCTCACAGCAAAATAATATATCTACTCAGCAGTATGACCATTCTTCAGGGTATACTAATTATCAGAGAGGTGGTGTTTCTCAGAAAAATAGTTCTGGGGGAGAATGGTCTCATCGCAGGGTGGGATTCCAAGGGAGAAACCAAAATCTAGGTTCAGACAAGAGTTTTTCCTCATCAAAGGTGAAGCAAATTTATGTGGCGAAACATACTATGGGTGGGGCATCAGCGTCATGAGGGACAAGAAGGAGCTGCCGGATTTGAAAAATAGTCACACTGCTTTGCCACAATATTTTGGTCTGGCAGAAATAAGAATTTTGATTAGTTTCTACTTTGTTGGTAGATCAGGGTGAGTGCTAGACAGAGATCTTGGTTGGCTACATCTCATTCTATACCATGTCAGCTTGCTGCGTCCTCTTGTCCTGGTGGAAGCTGATTTGGAAGTGATTGATAGCAGTTTTCTGTTGACCTAGTTACCGGAGATTGATATAGCATATGCATGTTTGTGCGGCTTGATGGCAATTATGTAAGTCAAGCTTGGCCCATCTTTGTTTGTTTTCCCGTGATGGTTTAAAACCAGGTAGATTTATTGGGTTGGGTTTATGTATCGAAATCATTGCTTGCCCTCGTTATAATTTATAACGGAAGTATCATTTTTTTAGAAATGCTTCTTTTCCAGGTGAATTTCATTTATTTCTTCATCCAAAACTCATTATCTCCAGAGCCAGACGTTGACCAAGGCTTAATTTGAGGGATCAGTGAAGTCCATTTCATGAAGAAAGAAACAAATATAGATATTCACCAAAAATCAGAAACAAATATAAATAACTCGTTTAAAGAATGGAGAAACGATGAAAATGAATGAATTGGTCATTCCTCATTTTCTTTCATGTCTCATTGTATCTATCTTATAAAATAGAAGTCATAACTTAGGTCCCAAAATTTGAGGTCCGCCCCCTTGAAAGTTCAGTGCAATGGTTAAGCCGATGTATATTTGATTTTTTTTTAATAATAATAATAATAGCACATCAAGAAAGTCAAGATACGAAAATCAGAAAGTTTACTGATGTCGTTATTCCGACACTGATGCTGAATTCAAAGGTTGTTAATATGAATGTCATCTTATCATTCCGTTCGGCAAAGTGGCAGTGAATAGAGGCAAGAGTGGACAAGGATTGCCTCTTGCCATTCAACGATTTTTATTTATTTAATTTTTTAAAAAAATTTACAGTTATTATTTTTTTATTATTGTACTTAAAATTATCATTAGATTAGTTAGTATTTGTAAATTTTGTTATTTAATCAAACTAATCTAACAGTCCTGAATTGTCTTTTACATGTGGGAGATTTCTATGCACAGCAGGTAATCCAATTTCAAGTCATTGATGCAAGGACGTCAAAAAAATCATAATGAAGACTACTTTTAACTGTTTCAACAATATTGACAATATCTTTCGCGGTGACTTGCTCTTAGAGAGTAGCAAAAAGATGATAACCGAGTTGATTAAATTGAGAATTAGTCACAGAATAATTTAGAATAACTTTTAAAATTAGTATATGGTTAAATTGGTCAAAAATTGATTAAATCAATTAAAAATTAATTAAACTGAGTAATAATAAATAAAGTGATTGAACCAATCTACTTAGAAAATTTTTTATTTTTCAATATTTTTAATTTTGTTTATTTTATAATCACATAATAAAGAAATTAATGTTACATATAAGCTAATTTTAATGAAGATGTTAATATATTAAAATTTTATGAATTTGATATGAATGAATATTATATTAATGAATAATATTTTTTTATTATTTGGTCAATTTTTATTGTAATTTGATATCAAATCTTATTTTTAATTGAATTTGTAAAATTATGTTTATAATTTTTAATTATGCATATTATTTTTTTAATATTTTTAAACTATATTAGTTTAACCACCATTTGACCATTAATTATTGAATTAGTGCTTTCACTGATTCAATAATCGATATGATTTTAAGAATCTTAACAACTACATCATATATATTAATTATAGTTATATTCAAGTCAAGAAGTTATTGTATATAAATCTTGGGTGACAAATATAAATTTAGTTCCTATAACTTTATCAAATTTTTAATTTAGTTTCTATAGCTTATTTTCATGTAACTCGATTCTTATATTTTGTAAAAAATTTAAAAAGGTGCATGCTATTAGTTGTGGTTAAATTTGTACTGATATAATGTCATTCAATAGAATCCAGTCAATATCCAACACGACAAAATAACGTCACTTCGGAAATGGCCACTTTGCCCCTGATTTCTCCCACCATCATACTCCAATAGTTCCCCCTCATCAGAGTCAGATTCCTTCCAGCACTAGATGTTGAGTCATTGTTAATCTATGCGTTTTCTTTTTATAAAACTATATGATTAATTTTAAAAAATTTAATTTTGTATTATTTTTATTTTTTAAAATTAATTATATAATTTTAAAAAATAAATACATAAATTAACAATAACCATTAAATGATTTCACCTAACGACTAAGGTTTAGTATTAAACATTGTCTGACTCCTCTCCCTTTCCCCACCAAAGTCGGTTGTGGCGCTGCATAAGCAAAACGGAGGGGAAGGGAAGACTCCTTTTCTTTTGACTTTCTATTTTTTCTTTTTGGTTACGTTTGTGTGTGTGCATGTGTATAAGTACATATTCTATTGGTATTAATTTTTATTTTAGTATAAGTAAAAAATACGAAATTTGATAAAGAATGTAGATCAAAATTTTAAGAACCCGATGTATATTTTTGTGCTCCCTAAATTGATTTTAATTTCAATATCACTACCCAAAAATTAAATTAAACCACCTAAATTTTTACGTAATTGTTATTATGATTATTATTATTTTTATCTGCTAAGATATTCAAAGCTCCTATTTAAAAATTTTTAATTTACATGTTAATTAATCCTTAGTCTCTATGAGTTCCTAAAATTTTGTTAAATTTCCTCAAGAGAAAAAACAAAATTCTGGGATATTCTCTCCCCCTTAAGTAATTTGGTCCCTAAATTTTAAACTTGAATACTAACCTCGTGACTTAAATAATTATGGATAATTAGCATGCATCTCACTCTATCCATTAGCTTCTTCATGGGAATGGTTGCACTTGATCACTTTTATTGTCATCACTTCTTTTGAGAAAAGCCTCTTTACTTACCTATCAACAGCTACAACCAATACCTCCTCAGAGGACAACCCTTGTCTAAACAAAGTTGTTGAAGTTGAATGACATGTGAATGGTCGAGTAAATACTTTCTCAACTTCAACACAGGAAACACTTGGTGTACGCTTTCTATTTTGGGTGGTAAAGACAAAAGATAGGCAGCATGACCCACTCTATTCAATATCTCAAATGGGCTTATATATCAGGGGCATAACTTCCCTTTCTTTGCAAATCTCATTAACCCCTTCATAAGCAACACCTTAAAAAATAAGTGATCACCAACCGTAAATTCCAAGTTCCAACACATGTGGTCTACATATGCCTTTTGTCTATTGTGTGTCGCCAAAAACCTTTGTTTTATTACTTGCAACTTCTCTATTGCATATTTGTACCAAATCTTTCCCTAACAACTTAGCTTCACTAACTTCAAACCATCCAATTGGTAATCTACACTATTTTCTAATTGTCCCATTTGAATACTTGCTTGATAACTGTTATTATAACAAACTCATAGAGCTAGATTGTAATGGAATTTAATTCTATTTTTAAGCACTTTGTTCTAAAATATAATGAATTTTTAGCTCAATTGGGCTATATTATTATGCTTTTAGGTGATACTTCAAAAATTTACTGAGTACAAAGTTACTACTTACTACTAGCATGAAATTGATCTAAGGGGTCACACACAATAAGGGGGTCATTAGGGGCTTATGGAGGACTAAGGATTAGTGGGTCTAGGCACCATATGATCCTCAAGCCCATAGGATGGGTGAGGCATTCTATAAAAGGATATGTGTGGAGAGGTAGCTAGCACTATAATCTTTTCTTACAGCTTCCCTCTCTCTCTCTCTCTCTCTCTCTCTCTCCCCCTTTCTGTGTGCTTGGAAGTGTCCTAAAGGAATTCTCCTCTCCCCTAGTGACATTGTCTTGGTGTGGATGCACCTAGAGGCAAGACACTTGCATTACTCTTCTGCGATTCTCTTGAACTATCCATCTCTCAAGTTTAAGGCTAACAAGGAAGGATTTTTTTTGGAGATCCCAACTTAGACGCTCTTCCTCTCCCCCTCACAACATGCTTCTCCTTTTCTTCTCTCTTTGGATGGTGGTGCAGCCCTTTCTTGGAGGTCTTCACCGTTTGAAAGGGCTTTCTACCCTTTTCTATTGATTCGTTTTTGCTTCTTGGTGACAAGTGACAAAGGTGGTGACCTTTCTTGGAGATCCAGCACTTTCATGGTGGGTGCAGCATTCTCTTCCTTCTTGGACGTGTTCAATGGCTGACTTTGAAGAACCCTTGTGCAACAAACATCAAGTAAGTGTTTGTCTTCATTTCTGTAGAGCATTCATGAGAAACAAAGGTGATCTACCAGATTAATTTGTGTTTTTGGTTCTTTTGCTTCTGTTGCATGATCAAGAAAGTGTTCTTGATGGTTTTCAAATCCAAAAACCCTATTTTCTTTCAAATTGACCATTTTCCCTCAAGGCTCAAGAAGGGAAAAACTTAGGCCAAGCGCAAGATTGGAATTCTCCCAACATAAAAATAATTACAGTTACGACACACAACACAAATACCACAATATCATCACTAACTCATCAACACATATACCCTTCAGAACACCAAATTTTTTCACATTTGCACATGGAAATAGAGTTTCACATTTTATGTCATTTTGGTCCCTTAAAGGGCTCAAATACACACGCTAACTTTCTCAGCATGATTTTCATAGTAGCAACTCATAAAATACATGAAGATAACATACACTTATTTTCTTGCACAAATTTTTTCAATTGTCCACATAAATCATATATTCATTATTTCCAAAATAGTCACCCATACACACATATACAAATAAGGTTACGCAACAACATAAACTTTAACATAAAATTCATAAATTTTACAATTAGGCTTCAAGATACTCTTTAACGACACTAAGATTTCTAGATGTAGTGGAATGTTACAAATTTGGTATTAGAGTGAGTTAGTAGTAGTACGGTTACATTTTTGTTGTACCCTAACTTTTCTTTGAATTGTTTTGAGGAGCACTAAGCTTTCCTTCTCTGATGTCCATATCAATTCTTTCACCTATTTGGATCAGGTTAGCAAATTCTTTAGCATGGGTCCTTTCACATCCCCAAACACGACATGTGACGGGTATGGTAGTAAGGTTACCGTTATACTATAAGCCTAAACTTGACAACCAGACAACCAACATATCTATAATGATGCACATATGCTAACAATAATTCTCTTTATAAAATTTAACAAGTTGGGTTCTTCCCAAATGAGTTCAAGTAAGGACAAATGCACATCTCATTTCATTCATGGGTCATAAAGATTCATACAAAAGAATATTCAGTACCCATTTACAATTCCAAAAGAATAAACCATAATCTAGGATCAAGTTACAACCATAAACAAACCACCCTAGGCAACCTACGTAGTCACAGAGCGACACCTAGAGATTTAAAAGAGATTAACATGATCATAGGAGCAAAAGACTAAACTAAGGACCAAGAGAGGGTTGGTGAACTCAGGAGCCCACCACTCTTTAAGAGGATAGCCCGCTTCGGCTGTAGATTTTGAAAAGAACCAAGAGTGAAAGGAGAGTGAGTAAATTAAATACTTGATGAGCAAATAGCAATATCAAAGAGCATGTCATGACCCGAAAATTAAGCATGTGGTATACCTATAACTCCTAAGGTGTACCTCTGCGGTACCCCATGATTTCCCTATTCTCTGTTAATATACCACACATCACGCATCCCATACAAATAATCAATACTCATCATAAATGAAATTAACTTCATTTAAAGTAAATATCTATAGCATTTTGTCAATTCCCCAATTAATGCAAATTGGAGAAAAATATTTAAGTCAAGATATAAATGTAAATTACAGCTGGATAGTTATAATCCCCAAATTACAACTGAGCCTAGGAGGCCTACAGGACTACTGAGTGTTTCCTAGGCTTGAAGCTCAAAAATTGGTTCTAAGAACCTACCAACAAAATTTGGAGGATGTCTCCAAGAGTTGCTACTCCTCCGGTGGATATTCCTCCTTTTCAACTATTGAATCTGAAATTGGTAACTACAGAGAGTGTAAGTTCATCAAAACTCAATGAGTAAACGATTGTACAAATGAATAAATATAAGTGCACAAGTACAAATATTGAAACTCACCATCACAACAAAAAATAAACACCACAAGCATGAACAAGCAAAAATAGAATACATACACCGAGTATATTATGCAAATCATAACATGCTTTTCCTCCTGTGAGTCTACATTCTCAAGAATGCCTTTTTGAGTCCAAACCACAAGACTTATCTTCCCAGGATATCACCACTCAATAGGTTAACGCAAGGGGTCTACATTCCCCTACACTTAATTCACCGAGGTTCATCTACATGGATTCACCCATCCATGGATTTACTACTCAGTTCCCGTGGGTTTCCCACTTCAATTCCCTTTTCTCATGTGATTACATACACAATCACTATATATTACATAATACAACAATCCACGATTCCCATACATAAATGACAACAGTAATCCAAAACCATATACAAAATTCTAGTATCTAGTTAACATCATTAACTAGATAATTAAATAAATTTTTAGGCAGGATGTGAAAGGGATTTACATTGCACTTGACTTTAGAAAAGCTTAGTTTGCAAGGTCACCTACTCACTTCAATGCCGAAAGGACTTCATGGACGCTTTGCCTCAAGGGTGCTGGGCGCCCCAAGTTCTGCATAATTTTATTGATGTGAAAATGAAACCCCACAATCACAAAATTCACCTATTTCCTCTCCTAGCCTTCCTAACTTGGTTCTCGCTTCTATGTAGGTTCAAAGGAACTTGAGTGTGGACTAAAAAATTCTCCATTTACCAAGAGGGGAGTTGGATCTATGATCTTTTAACATTTTCACCAAAATCTTCCATGTACAAAATCACCAAAATAGATTCCACAAATCCAACTATCCCTCTTTTAATGGATAACTTTTCATTCTCACTTTGAAGCAAGAAACCACAGGAAAAGAAGCACATATCTCCAACCCAAACCAACCAAATTCCAAATTTATATACTTAGGGCAAGAAATCCAAAAATGGAAGAAGAGAAGGATGTAGGACCTTACCTCTAACTCTAGGGCTGTGGTGAACTGGAAAGTGACCGGAAATGGGGCTCCAACCAGAAGAAATGGCTTAAGAGTGTTGTAGGGACTTGGATGGAAGAAGGAAGTGGAAGAAGAACTCTTAACTTGCCAATGTGTGTGTTCAGCATGAAAAGGGAGAGTGAATGGAGGGAAGATATGTGTTTGGTGAGGTCAGTGGGTCTTGGTTTACCCATAGATAGCCACCTATTAAAAAAAATGTTATTTTCCCAACCCAAGCCCAATTTTTTTTTAACAAATAAAACTCATAATTCAATCAAGTCCCTCGACCACATAATATCCACAAATCATAGAATAACCACACAGTATAAAATGTAACAGTCCAGCCAATATGCACAAATTCCATTAACAATTAGTACACAATAATTAAATTAGAAAAAATTAAATAATGTGATAAATACTACAGTAACACCTAACACGTGACCTCAAATTTGGCAGGTATGACAGAGCATCTAAGAACAATAAACAATCCAAGAAAATCTCCATACTCTTAATTACTTAAGTAGCTCAACAAATCATAGCATAAAACAGAAAACCACTTCAAAATTAATTAGCCATAATGAGTATGCATGTGTATGAATATTTAATCCCCAACTTTGTACCTTCGGATCCATCCAGTGCCACACCACGACATAATAAAATTTCAACAATCAAAGGAATCATAAAATCAACCAAATAACAACACTTAATAATATACTAATCATTCTTGAATCCATATTTCCATTGGATATCATAACCTCAGTAATTTAATTTATCGAACATACCGACCATTGATCAACTAGTAAACTCTTGAATCTTGATAGGAATAATATTCATATACTCTTGCAAACAAGGTTTGAGTGTGATTAAAGAGATAAAGTTGTTCCGCTCACCTCGTTTCCAAGCTAAACTTTCCTATATGATGTGATGACTCGAAAGGGAAAGGCATCCTAAGGTTTAGAGTTGATCTCTATAATTAAGCGCATGAGAGAGAAGAAAATGATTAAAATTTCAAAATGCTGCTGGGTAGTAACTAATTGACTACCCTCTTACTAGCATTTGACTGGCTAGGTACTGCCTATTCTAACCTAAAAGTAACCAATCAACTAATGATACCCTCCCAATCGATCGGTATGTCCTTGCCAAAGATTGCTAGTCCAACCCAAGAGCAACCAGTCGACTGGTGATACCCTACTAGTCGACCAGTGCATCTCGGTTAGGTTTGGGCAGAGAGCACCGAAAAGGCAGTTAGTCAACCATTCTTCACTTGATGGTCACCCAGTAGACATGAAAGTAATGTTGCCAAAACCTTTCACTCCTTTCCAATCTTTAAACTAACCTAAACCCCATCCCAACAATTCCCTAACAACAGAAAGAGCAGTCTAAAAACCAGAAAAAACAATCATAAACAAAAAACAACAAACATTAAGAGCAATTCAAACAAGACCACTCAAAATTTCTTAAATTTTTGAGTTATACTCTAAGTTCACCCAACATCCAAGTTTACCAACAAGTTTCCCCTCAACAACCCCTGCCACAGCTCAAGCAACAACAATGGCACCATTCCTACTCATACTCAAACCCTTAAAGTCAGAAATTGACTTAACACACCTAAGGTTTTCTTCTATATGAAAATAAAGGGAATGGTGATGAAGAACACTTACTTGCTTGAAAGACTACCAGGGGGAGGGAAAATGTTGCCACAAGCAAGCCTTGAAGAAGACGAATGGAGTGTGGCTGGGAGAAGAAGCATCAACGTGAGAAAAATGAGGAGAATAGAGAAGTTGAATGCGTGTGGAATAAATGTCTTAGAAGAGTTTATTAGATTATAAGGGAAATTTTGAAATTCCCTCCATATCCCTTGAACATTACCCAAAGTCAACAATTTTCACAGTTAGCCAAGAATAACTTGAAATATAACACCACACTATATTCCAACAACACATACATATTTTTTAGACAATAGTATAGGTTTATGACAGCACAAGATAAAAAAATCCACTTGACTACCAAACATCTCAAGCAAATATTAAACTAATAACTACAATCACATTAATTCAGTTACAGCTCATTTTACACCAAATAATGTACATGCAAATTAAATCAATCACCCTTAGGACTCAGATGTTACAGACTTCCCCTCTTAAGAAAATTCGGTACCCGAATTTCTTACCTTAAGAAACGAACATTTGGGATAGTTGTCCTTATAGCTTCCTTAGGTTTGTACATAGCCTCGTCATGGGAATGATTTTGCCAAAGGATCTTAACGAAAGGTAACCCCTTAGATCTAAGCTTTTTCACTTGCTGATCCAAAATTGCTACCATAACCCCTTCATAAGATAAGTCCTCACTGAGGTGAATTTCTTGTGGTTGAATAATGCACAAAGGGTCGTGGAGGTACTTTCTCAACATTGATACATGGAATATTGGATGCACTCCTTCCATGTCTATTGGTAGGGCTAACTAGTAAACCATATTGCCTACTCGCTCCAAGACCTCATATGGTCCTATAAACCTTGGGGCTAAGCTTCTCTTTCACCCCAAACCTCAACTTACCCTTCATAGGAGACACCTTCAGAAAACCATGTCACTAACCAAAACTTCAAGGTCCCTCGGCCTTTTGCCTGCTTTATTCCATAAAGAGTCTCTCACATATGAGTTTCCTATTCTCCATGGCATCATGTACAAGGTCGGGTCCAATCAACTTTGCCTTACCAATTTTAAACCAACCGGTAGGAGATCTATACCGTCTCCCATACAAAGCCTCAAAGGGTGTCATCTTAATGCTAGCATGATAACTGTTGTTGTACACAAACTCAACCAAGGGTAAATGAGTCTCCCAGCTACCTCCAACGTCGATAGTACAAGACCTCAACATGTCCTCCAAGGTCTAAATGGTACGCTCCTATTGGCCATCAATTTGAGGATGAAACATCATACTCAAATCAACCTGAGTACCCTAGGCTTCTTGGAAAGTCCTCCAAAATTGAGATGCAAATTGAGTACCTCAATCTAAAATAATTGAATGGGTACTCCATGCAACTTCACTATCTCAGCTATGTATAACTGTATATATTTTGCGGCACTATAAGTTGTCTTCACCAGCAGGAAATGTGTAGCTTTCATTAGTCAATCAATAATCACCCAAATCGAGTCATAACCCTTAAGAGAACGGAGTAATCTTACGACAAAATCCATAGTGATGTTCTCCTACTTCCACTCTAGTATTTCCATCCACTGGATTGTGCTCTACTTTTACTTGTTGACAAGTTAGGCATCTAGACAGATATTTGGCGATGTCATGCTTTAGCCCATTCCACCAAAACAATGATTTCAAATCTTGGTACATCTTATTGATACCTAGATGTACTGTATAAGCCATCTGATAAGCTTCTTCCATAACCTTCCTCTGTAGAAATCCCATGTTTGGCATACACAGATGGTCTTTAAACTGGAGTACCCCTTGCTCATCCAAAGAGAAACATTTTCTTTGCCTTTTTTCACTTCATCCCTGACCTTACAAAGTTCAGGATCATTCTACTAAGCCAATTTCACATCAATCACAGATGACTTAGCCTAAACATGAGCCAAGAACGCACCCAACTCAGTAACTTCAAACCACATCCCATCCTCCTCAAGCTTATAAAGTTCATGAATCAAGGGTCTCCTAAACTCTGCGATATACACCAAGCTCCTCATGGACTTATGACTCAAGGCATTTGCCACTACATTAGCTTGTTCTAGGACGGTAGAGGATCGTGCAATTGTAATTGTTGAGGAGTTTTTGTTAGCCCTAAGGCTATATGCCATAAGTTTTGATGATGACAAATGTATTTGAAATGTAGCATAGATCTATATAGAGGTTAATTATCATATATATGTTACAAGTACTTAAGCATGATTATGTTACTTAATATATATGTTGCATATATTGAATCATGCTATTATTATGAATTGAACTAACCATTGGATTTGCAAGTAAGACATATTTTATAGGTTGGTTCAAAACAAGAAAGAGTGAGCACGAACAAGGAAAAGCAATATCATGCTTTACTCAAAGAAAACAACATGCAAGGACAAAGCTCCAAGAAATGAAGAATTAGAAGATTTGAAGTCTTGGAAGCTTGGATACATCAAGAAACCAACCATTATGCTCTAAAAGCAAAGTCTTTGAGCACTGGTCGACCACCCTATGCTGACTGGTCGACTAACGAGCTCCAGAGGCAAAGTCTTTGAGCACTGGTCGACCACCCTATGCTGACTGGTCGACCAACGAGCTCCAAAGGCAAAGTATTTGAGCACTAGGCGACCACCCCATCCTGACTGGTCGACCAACGAGCTCCAGAAACAAAGATTCTTGAAGACCATAAGCGTTGGTCGACCACCCTATCTGCACTGGTCGACCAGCGGACTCCAATAAGCAATATCCTGAGGAGGAACCATAAGCGTTGGTCGACCACCCCATCTACACTGGTCGACCAGCATGACTAATGAATCACTTCTGGACTACACTGGTCGACCACCATGCCACACTGGTTGACCACCGACATCAGAAAATGTACTGTAACGGCTAGTTTTTGCTGACATCATTATGGAACCACCTTGGATTTGTCTCCAACGGTCTTATTCGTCCTTGGGCTACATATATCAACCTTGGGGGCTATCAAAAAAAAGAGAGAACACTCTTATTGCTGAACATCATCTGTAAATTCTCTCTTATGCAGATTATACCCTTGTGAGCTTATCAATGTAATATATACTCTGTTTTTAAAGAGTT
The DNA here is from genome assembly GCA_037074585.1 of Biancaea sappan. Lineage (NCBI taxonomy): Eukaryota > Viridiplantae > Streptophyta > Magnoliopsida > Fabales > Fabaceae > Biancaea > Biancaea sappan. The sequence continues at coordinate 69,941,841 of CM073490.1, forward strand.
TCTTTGTAATTGTTGATTTTGATCAACACAAATATTATCTTGAGTTTTATAATCAAGGAGAGTATTCCTTGATAGAGTATTTATTGAGAGAGCTTTCCCTTGGGTTGTAGAGAAGCCAGTTTAGCAGAAATTCTCTGGAGGGTTGAGGAGGAGCCCGAATTTATAAATTCTCCGTTGGGTTGTGGAGGAGTCTTGGCTAACGAAATTCTTTGTAGTGGTTCGCAAGTACCTGGATCAAACTTGCAAGTATAGTGAAAATACTCAAGTGACTTCTTGAGGACTGGATGTAGGCTTGAGATTAGCCGAACCAGTATAAATCTCTGAGTTTGCTCTCTCTACCCCTCACTCATTTATTTGTGCTTACTGTTATCTATTCTTTATTTCCTTGCTTCTTATAATTATTCATCTTGATAGCACATTGATTTTATGTGTTGTATTTATTATACTAAGCATTGTACTTTTACAGAAAATCATTTTAACTTCCAATTAAGTTTTATTGAAAAATTTATAAAACCCAATTCACCCCCCTATTGAGTTCCAACCATTACTTTCAGTTTTATCTATCTCCTTTGCCTCAAATTTAAATCCCTCTATTGAAAAATGTACTTGAGACTCTTATAATCAGTATAGATCTTACATGTCTCACCATATAGGTAATGATGCCAAATCTTCAGTGCAAAGATTATAGCTGCAATCTACAGATCATAAGTAGGATTTTTAATTTTCAGGATGCATAGGCAATCATATTGCATCCTACATCAAAATGCATCCTAAACCCACTTGGGACGCATCACAATATACAGAAAAACCTCCTAATCTGAGGGTAAGGCAAGAATGGGAGCAAATGTTAGGCATTCGTTTAACTTCGTGAAGCTCTCTTCATATGCATTAGTTCACACAAACCGAACATTCTTTTACGTGAGTCTAGTGACTGGGGTGGCTAGCTTTGAGAAATCCTTTACAAACTGATGGCAGAATCTAGCCAATCCCAAGGAACTTTTGATCTCAGTCATTGTGGTCGGTTAACGCCATTTCTAGACCACTTCTACCTTACTAGGATCCACTTAAATCCCTTCTTTGGAAACCACATGTCCCAAGAATGTAACTTGCTCTAGCCAAAACTTATATTTTGAGAACTTAGTATAAATTTGGTATTCTCTCAAGGTCTATAGCACATGCGCAAATGTTACTCGTGCTCTTCCAGATTCTTGCAGTACACAAGTATATCATCAATGAAGATGATGACAAATTTATCCAAAAAAGATTTGAAAACCAGATTCATCAGGTCCATGAAAGTTGCCAGGGCATTGATCAATCCAAAAGACATTACCAAGAACTCATAATGCCCATAACACCTGCGAAAAGTGATTTTGGGTACATCCTCCCTTTTGATTTTCAATTGGTGATATTCAAATCTCAAATCTATCTTAAAGAAACATTGACCCTCTTGCAATTGATCAAACTGATCATCATTCATCAGTCATTGGGAGAGGATACTTGTTCCATGTTGTCATTTTATTCAACTGTCAATAATCTATGCATAACCTCAATGTTCCATCCTTCTTCTTCACAAACAAGACTAGTGCACCCCAAGGTAAAGAACTAGGCCAAATAAACCCTTATCAAAGAGATCTTGCATCGGTCGAAAGGTAAGCCCGGTAGTTCCTTTGCAAAAATGTCTCGGTCCCTCACAACTGACACGTGATCAAGGCTCACCATATCCTCTTCAACATTCTGAACAAAGGCTAAGAAACTCTGACACCCTTTCCTCATCATGCGTCTAGCACAAATCATAAAGATCAAGTTATTGGGTACATCGCTCTTATCCCCTTGAAAGAAGAAAAAGGGTTTGCTAGGTACACTGAACTTCACAGATTTGCTATAACAATTCAAGGTTGCATGATAAGAGGATAGCCAATCCATCCCAAGAATCACATCAAAATATGTTATACTGAACAACATCAAATTCATCTTAGTATTCCTTTCACCCACCACAATGCAACAATCAAAATATCTCGAATCCACAATCAGAGTCTCACCTAATAGTGTAGCAACAAAGAAAGGCCTACCAATACTAACTGGTCCTTAAGCAAACTGTTTTTCAAACAAAGGAGATACATATGAATGGGTATATCCTAGATCAAACAATACATGTGCATCGTGTGAACATACAAAAAGTATACCTATTACCACAACATTTGAGGCCTGAGCATCCTAGCAACTAAGCATAAACTTCAGCCTGCTTGCGGCCACCTGCAGACTAACCTCTTCCTCCACTTCTACCCAGACCACTTCATCTTACTAGATAAGAAGAGGCTCTACCAGCTGGAGCTAATACTTACTGAGAATGAGAGGGGTGTGCTAATCCCTGTCCTAACGTATCAGTTAACTAAGGAAAAACTTTCTTCATATAACTTTGCTGGCCACACTAAAAATAACTAAGAGTGGCCCCAAAACACACACCTACGTTGTAACATCCACACTCATAACACTTGGGCCTACCACACCCCTACTACGATGTCTGTCCTGCTGAAGAAAAACTACCCCTAAACTTTGATCTAGGCCGAGAGACACTATCCAAAGATGTAGCCAGAGAAGAAGATATCACAAGAGCGGATTGCCCCTTACCTGGAGGCTTTGAAGCCCCTGAAGTACCATTGTAACCAGAAGACCTCCCATCATTCCCATACTTCCTCTTCCTTTTTAAGTCCCCATCCTTATCTTTTTCATTCATTTCAACTGTTCTAGCTGTATCTACTGTGGGTAGGAAGGATACATCTCTATTTGCATGCTCACAAACTAGCGTAGATGAAGATGGAGTCCCAAGACAAACTAACAGAACTTTTCTTCCTCAATTAGGATCATGTAAGGTGCATACCTTGAGAAATACACAAACCAGGTATCATACTGATCCAATGTCATAGCACCTTGCTTGAGATATTTAAACTCTCTTACTCTTATAGTGTTCAAACTCCTTGGCACAAACTGCTCAATAAACACCTTACGGAATTCTTCATAAGTGACCTAAGGGGCATCCCGAGCTTGACAATCTAGCCAAGGGTCCACCACTCATGGGACTTTCCTTGGAGTTGATAAGTGGCAAGCCCTATACATAAACTCGGATCATATCTCAATATCTTGCACGCTTTCTCTATTCCATCAAGGAACAATTGAGGATCTTTGTCTGTACCTTTGCCAATGAAAGTATGGGGTTTGAGCTCGAGGAACTCTGACAATGGCACATCTTGTACTACCCCTTCCCTTGGAGAAGGAGAGAGAGGTACTAGATGTATTGGGGGAGCTACACTTGAGGTAAGTGCCATAGGTGCATTAGTGGCTTGCCTTTCCTATAAAGCAGCTAAGGCAGCCAAACTTCCTTGCAAGGCGACTTGTCCTTCAATGAGCATTGCCATATTGGCCATTAAGGTGACCAGATTAACCTTGGATGTTTCACGTGGTGGAGGAGGTGCCCAAGCCGAACCCTAAACATCTTGCCCATACTCACTTTCAGCGTGTTCTTCAAGATCTCGTTCTTGGACGGGTCAAGTAGGTGGTCATGTGCTCCCCCTTCTATAGGTCCTCCAATTTGCATTTGGAGGTCCTCAAAATCTACAACACATTCACTTTAGTTCCATGAATACATGACAACTACATAAGAAAGTATAACACGAAGAAAAGGACACAACCATGCCTACAAGGCCTTTAGCTGACCCTCACTCTATGGTCATGTCACGGTTCATGACTATAAAGGGAGGCCCGACCAAGGTTATATTGCTTTATGACCTATAAGAGACCTAAGACTCTTGCTCTGATACCACTTTGTCACATCCCCAAACATAGAGCTATCGGTGGGCCAAGCCCGTTTAACCCACTAAGAGGGAGAATTGGGTTTAGGGAATGTTAGCCTATATAAATCTAGGCCTAGGTGGCCCAGCCTGCTAACTCACGAATTATCTGGGCTAAACCTAGATAACCTGTGGGTTACCCATTTAACCCATCCAAATATTTTTTTTAAATATATACTTAATAATTGAGTTAATGCATATTCACTTATTTTATTTAGAATTTCATATACTTTACTCTTCAAACTTCAATTCTTTTTCAAATCGTGAGCACTATGAACCACTGAAATAAGCCTTAGCTCCTTTTGTCTCTACTGTAGTGGTCAATCTATACTTCAGTCGTGGACTTCGAGTCTGGCCATTTGTGCCTAACCTTCGTCTGCCTTCTCCGGCTGCCTCTGTGTCGTCTTTGAAGCTCAAATTCAGTAAGTGCGTTAATTCTTGTCTTCTTTTATTTTGTGATTCTTCATTTCCTGATTGCCTCCTTGTCTTTGAATCTGATACTTTGCTCTTCGAATCTGTTCACTGAGTAGTCTCTAGTCTTGAATCTGGATCTTCATCTTGCTTTGTGAAGATTGAGGACCGTGACTGGTGACCATCCATGATCGTAAAGGCGGGAATCAGGTAAATGTTTTTTTTCCTTAATTTTATTTGTTGCTCCCTTTCTCAAAGTTAAATAATTTACCAAAAAGATTTGTTAAAGCAGACTTACCAAAAAGATCCCTGTGCACCATTACATTGATTCATGTATTTCTATCTTCCTTTTCACAATTATTCCCTCCTGGACCTATAGTTGTCCTGTTTTGGATTGGATAAGAGATTATCTTTATCATATTTCATCTGACCTTTGATAGGTAAAAGGGGAACCAAATATATCATACATATGTTCTAGATATTATAGAGCCCCTAAGCTTATTTTTGGAACAACTGAGTATATTACAACTATTGACATTTAATCTATTGGTTGCATTTTAGCTGAGCTGCTGCTTGGATAGGTTGGTGGCTGTTTATTTTAGCTCTTGTAATTTTTGATCTATAAACTTATTTAAAATTTTAATTGAGAAATATTTTTATTACTTTGATAGCGTTTGTTTCCTGGGGAGAGTGGAGTTAACCATCTTGTTGAGATTATCAAGGTAGACTATGAATATGTGATTATCTTAACTTTGCTTAAAGTAAATAAATCTTTTTGAGAGTGGTATACTTTTTTAACTTGTAGATACAGCCATATAAGATGCAGTATGTGGTTGATTTTTCTTTTCTTTAGCCTCTAAAAGCTGAGTTGGATTATTTGGTGACATGTGATCATTACAGTCATGTTCTGGTTGTATGTTGTTCTCCCATTGCTTATGGTAAATTGTCAAATGTGAATGACTGACTGTTAGTAAAAGAATCATTATTGTTTTTAAATTTAAATAATTTGTTAGATATTTAGATTGATGATAAGAGTATTAATTCTTTTATTTAATCTGGCGTCTTTAAATGAAGTAGTGTTGGTAATGATATTGAGGTTGAAACCCTATCCACTGCCAATACTTATGAATTGAATAAAACTCCTTCCACTACCAATACTGATGCTTGTTGTAATTCTGGGAAACCACCATTACCTAAAAGGGCAAGAACTTCTACTTCTAATGCATGGAAGTCTTTTACAAAATTAGGGATTGTTGATGGTAAAGAAAAGGAAAAATGTAATGGTTATGGGAAAGAGTATATCATAGGGAGTAACAAATATGGTACTTCAACATTGTTGCGTCATATTCCTAAGTGTGTAGCTTTTCCTAGGTACCATGATATTGGGGTAATGATGTTAGATCAACAAGGAAGATTGAGGGTTAGGCAATATGACCAGGAACGCCATAAGGATTTACGCAAAGTCTATAATTGAGCATGATCTCCCATATTCTTATATTGAGTAAAGATGGGTTAGGGAGACACATAAGAACTTGAATCCCGAAGTGAAGCATATAAGTAGGAATACCACAATCTCTGATATTTGGAACTTTTATCTAGAGCAGAAGGAAAAGTTGAAACATAGTATGATGAATAGTCCGGCTAGAATTTGTTTGACTTTTAATTGTTAGACTGCATATACTATTGAAGGTTATATTTGTTTAATAGCCCATTTTGTCGATGACACTTGGAAGCTAAATAGTAAGATTCTTTTATTTTGTAAAATGGTGCCACAACATACTGGCCAGGAGTTGGATAGGAAGATTTTAGCTTGTCTTAAGGAATCAAGAAAATTTTTTCTCTTACTTTCGACAATGCTTCTACTAATGATAGTATGCAAAACATCTTAAAAGAACATTTGTCTTTGCAATATAGTTTGTTGTGTGATGGAAGGTTCTTTCATGTTAGGTGTTGTGCTCACATTTTGAATCTAATTGTTAATGAGGTATTGAAAGTTACTAAGGAGGCTTTACAGAAACTAAGAGAAAGTATTAAGTATATTAGAGCTTCTGAGGCAAGGAAAATAATGTTTAACGATTGTGTTGAATAAGTTGGTGGTATTGATACTAGTGCAGGTTTGAGGTTAGATGTCCCCACTAGGTGGAATTCAACATTTATGATGTTAGATAGTGAACTAAAGTATCAACGTGCTTTTGGAAGCTTGTCTTTGCATGATAAAAATTTTGTGACTTATCCATCACGAAAGGAGTGGAGAAGAGGAGAATTGATTCGTGATTTCTTGAATTCGTTTTATGTCATCACTAACTTGTTTTTTGGTTCTTCTTATCCCACTTCCAATGTATATTTCATGCAAATTTGGAAGACTAAATGTTTGTTGAGGGATAGCATAAATAGTGATGATTTAATAATTCGGGACATGACTTTAAGAATGATGGGAAAATTTGACAAATATTGGAGTGAATATAGTATCATCGTTTCCATGGAATGTGTGTTTGATCCGAGATGTAAATTTGACTTCTTGCAATATTGCTACGAGAGGCTTGATGTTTTTGATATGAATGAAAAGATCAATCGTATTAAGAAGGAGATCTATTATCTTTTTCCTCACTATGAAAGAAAGAATCTTCAGATAGTGGCCCAAGAGAATTGCCAATAGTTGGTTCTTCCCAAAACAATGCAATAGCAAGTAGTTCTTCCTAATCAAATTCAAGTTTTGATGTCTTTAGACTTGCTGTAAGTAAAAGTGACTGAGTATTCCTTTATATTTTTAAATTATATCAAAACTTGTGCTTTCTTTTGGTTTTGTTTTATTATTTTGAATGTATAGGATTTTGTTGATTATGTGAATCAAGGTCCTAATAATAATGGGAAGTTTGAATTAGATCAATATTTAAAGGAGTCAAAACTTGAACCTAAATTTCATAGATCATTGGATATTTTAGACTTTTGGAAAGGCTATCATGTTAAATATCCATGCCTTTCTAGAATGGCATGTTATGTTCTAAGCATTCCAATCACCACAATAACCAGCAAATCAACTTTTACTATTGGATCCCAAGTTCTTAGCAAGTATAGATGTTCCCTTCTTCCAGACAATGTTCAGGCAATTATATGTGTAGAAATTGGTTACATGGATTCAATTCTGAAGGTGAAGGTAATAATATATTAATATACTTAAATTAGTTTATAGTATTAATTTTAATGATTTGATTTTAATTTTCTTCGTTATTCTTATTATGAGATGTAGATGAAGATGTTAATGCTAAAGGTGATGATGACAATGGTTCAAATACTGCTGTTGATGTTGATGATCATGGACATGGGAATGATTTTAGTTTTAATTTTACTTGATGTAATTTAAATTTTTGGTGATTTTTTTGTTTTAATTACTAATATTCTTTTCATTTTTTGCTTTGCAGTTTGATTATAGATGACTATCTCTTTTAGAGTGTGATGGTCTTCCTACTCATTACCAGATTTATTATTATGTTCATTGTTAATGGTAAGTACTTAAGTTGTGATTTGTGAACAATAGGATGTTTGTTTCTTATGCTTCTTAAATTTGAACTTGGATGTTAAATGTTGATGTTAATTGTTAATGTCTTAAATGTAATACTCGCCAATTTTTTACTTATAAAATTGGTGATATTACGATATTTTAATTGCTTCTGTGGTAATGACGTCATTTTTATGACAATATTAATTAATAGCATTATTTTTATTTTTATATTTCCAATCATTTAATTTCCATAAATTGGAGGAATACTTTTTGTAATTTATTTATGGAATTGTTATTATGTGATTGGATTGGATGATTTGAAGTGCTATGGTATTTTTTTGTAATGAGCGAAAAATCGTGGATAGGGATTATTTATGTGGTTTATTTGAGATATTGTGGAAGTGGGTCAAGTGGGTTTGGTGTAAGGTCCATGGGTCGACCTATGACCCACCACCTATATAAGGTTCCTTTCTACCCTTTTCCTTCTCATTTCTAACTTAGAAAAATTTAGGCAAAGTAGAGAAACCCTATTTTCTCTCTTCTCTCTCTTCATCTAACTTGAGTTTCTACCGATTAAACTTCAATTTCTGGTTGCTTTCTACATCTTTGGACAATTCTAGGACTAAGGGTAAGATTACATCTTATTAATCTCCTCTAAATCTTTAAATTTGTCCATGCCTTGGGTGATGATTAGTTTTGGAGGTTTTTCATGAAAACTTTGCCTCTTTGTCTCCTTTCTTAGATTTGTTTGGTTGATTTTGTTACGATCTAGTTCATGACGGTAAAACAAACAAGTTTCATGGATTGGAATCCAAGAACACGTTCTTGAGAAATTTCTAGAGAATTTGAGGAAATTCATGAAATCAGTTTGTTTTGTGTTTTAATTGTTCTAAATTGCTTCATGAACATCATTTGAATTTGGGAAATCAAAGAAAGAAGAAAAAGCAGTGCAAATCATGATTTTTGGGAGATTTCTTCTCAAAATCCTTGAAGAACAAGGAGAGAATAGAAATCCTGGAGCGCTAGAGCCACCTCGGAATGCCTAGGCTTGGCGCCCCAGGCGCCAAGTGCAAAATCTTAGGCAAAGTTTAGGCCTTGGCGCCCCAGGCGCCTTGAGGCTGAAAAGTGGTTTTGGTGTATGTTTCAAAGGGAATTTTAAGGGATCCTTGATGTGTATTTGTTGGCACTTCTTTTAGGTGCTTTCGTAGGATTAATTGGCTTCGTTTCAGGATTTCGTGTACGGTAAAACTTTGTTAGGGCAAAGGTGAGTGGTGGACCTTGCCAAATTTATTTTATTTCAAGTACAATATAAATCCCTCCTCCCTCATTGTGGAAAATAAGTTAATTGTATCTTTAATTGATTATATACATTGAAAAGTGAAGATTGTGTGTGGAATATTTACTGTGGTTGTGATGTGGTGTGTTGTGTTGTGTATTGGTGTCATTGTATCCATTCATGGCACCTAACATAAATGGAAATGTGTAGGAAAGTAGAGGCTTAGTCTTCTGCATGACGTGGAATATTCAGAGGGGGTAAACCTCTGGAATACACTCATTGAGGGTTGGTCTTCAATGAGTAGAGTGGGTAAAATATGGCAAGCATTACATTTGTTTGATAGCATATATGTAATCTATTGTGGCTATTTTAACGTTTGTTGTATATTTGGATAACTTCCATTGGTGGTAGTGAGTTATGGTATTTGTACTTGTGCACTATAATTATTTTTCTGTACAATTGATTGCTTACTGAGTTTTGATAAACTCACACCCTTTATGGTTACTCTTTTCAGATACAGTGACTGAGGAAGAGGAGTTTCTGCTAAAGAGTTAGCGGCTCTTTTGGAGATATACTTCTCTTTGTGTCGATGGGTTTAAGGAACCAAATTTTGACAGGTGTAGGATGTTGCTCTATAGTCTGTTAGGCCACCTAGGCTTGAGGTGGGAAATTGTACATTATAAATTCAACTATAATTTATTTTTGTACTAAATCTGCTGCATTCTGATGTTATAGGATTATCTGTACATATGTGTATGTATAATATTCTACTTTTATGATATAATTGGCTTGTGTATTACCAGTTGTTGATAACTAGGACTATTTGTTGTGGTAATGAAATATTAACGCTTGTTGAATGGGTTAGATTTTTAGGGCGTGACATTAAGGACTTAAGATTGTAAGTTGACGGATTTCTTTAGTACTTTGATGTTGAATGTTGCTTACTTAGTATTGGATTTATTATTATTTTATTAAGTACTTTTGTTGATTGATTATAGTTTATTGGTTAATGGTTATGTATTTATATTATATAGACTATAGTTATGTTAATTCAATTGTAACATAACAGTTTAAGATAGGGAAATTGTAGGTGTTTTATATTCTTTATTTGATAATTGCTATTCTTCATGAAATGATATCTAATTATGCATTGATTATCAACTCATGATAATTAGTCTTATTGTCTTAGTAATCCATTTCTAACAATATTGGCACATTGCATATTGCATATTTGCATGGCAATTGGCATTTCGGTTACAACAAATGAGCAAATGAATATTGAAATTTCAAATTTGAATGAAAAGAGCAAGAAAAAAAAAGAATTTGGGGATGATTTTACCCAAAAAAAAGGTATGGGCTGGTGGGCTGTCCTGTTTTGCCCGCCAGCCTGTGCTAGGTGGGTCAGGCTGTCAATGATTAGCCTATTTATAAACGGGCTAGCCCAGCCCGGCCGGCCCATGTAATGTCTAGCCTGGCATGGTCTAGCCCTAACCCAACTCATTTTGACAGCTCTACCGAAACACAGCATGTGACTGACACGTTAGTAATGTTATCATTATACTGTAAGCCTAAACCTGACAACCAGACAACCAACATATCTACAACAATGCACATATGCCAACAATAATTCTCTTTATAAAATTTAACAAGTTGGGTTCCTAAATGAGTTCAAGTAAGGACAAATGCACATCTCATTTCGTTCATAGGATCATATAGATTCATACAAAAGAATATTCAATACTCATTTACAATTCTAAAAGAATAAACCATAATCTAGGATCAAGTTACAACCATAACAAACAAACCACGCTAGATATCACACGTAGTCACAGAGCGATACTTAGAGATTTAAAAGAGATTAACATGATCATAGCAACAAAAGACCAACCTAAGGATCAAGGAGGGTTGGTGAACTTAGGAGCCCACTACTCTTCAAGAGGATCGCCTACTTCAACTAAAAACTCTAAAAAGATCAAAGAGTGAAAGGAAAGTGAGTAAGTTAAATTCTCAGTGAGCAAACAACAATATCAAAGAACATCTAAGAACAATAAACAATCCAAGAAAATCTCCATACTCTTATTTAATTAGCTCACCAAATCATAGCATAAAAGATAAAACCACTTTAGACTTAATTGGCCATAATGAGTATGCAAGTGTATGAATATTTAATCCCCAACCTTATACCTTCGAATCCACCCAGTGCCACCCCACAGCACAAAAATAATAACATCAAGTGCCACACTACAGCATTATATAATCACAATGGGTGCCATATCACAGCATAATATGATTTCAACAAGTACCACACCATGGCACAATACAATTTCAACAATCAAAGGAATCATAAAAGCAACTAAATAATAATACTTAACAATATACTAATCATTCTTAAACCTATAAGCTCAGTAATTCAATTTATTAGACATACCGGCCATTGATGAACTAGTAAACTCTTGAATCTTGAAAAGAATAATATTCATTCATAAACTTCTTGCAAACAAGGTTTGAGTGTGATTAAAGAGATAAAGTTGTTCCACTCACTTTATTTCCAAACTAAACTTTATTGTATGATGTGATGACTCAGAAGGGAAAGCCATCCCAAGGTTTAGAGTTGATCCCTATAATTAAGCGCATGAGAGAGAAGAAAATGATTAAATTTTCAAAATGCTACATGGGTAGCAACCAATCGACTGCCTTCTTACTAGTAGTCGACTGGCTAGCTACCGCCAGTCCTAACCCGAGAGCAATTGGTTAACTAGTGATACCTTCCTAATCAACTGGTGTATCTTTGCTAAAGATTGCCAACTCAACTCGAGAACAACCATTCGACTGGTGATACCCTACCAGTCAACCAGTGAGCCTTGGCCAAGTTTTAGCAGAGAGCACCAAAAAGGCAACTAGTCAACCGTTCTTCACCCAACAATCGACCGATCACCCAGCAAACACATAAGGAATGTTGCCAAAACCTCTCAATCCTTTCCAATCTTCAAACTAACCTAAACCCCATCCCAACACTTCCCCAACAATAGAAAAAACAATCTAAAAACCACTGAAAACAACCATCAGCAAAAATCAACATACACCAAGAGCAATCCAAATAAGACCACTCAAATTTTTTGCTTAAACACTAAATTCACATAATATCCAAGTTTACTAACAAGTCTTAGCAACCCCTGCCACAATTCAAGCAACAACAATGGCACCATTCACCCATAACCAAACCCTGAAAGTCAGAAATTGACTTAACACACCTAGGGCTTTCTTCTATATGAAAATGAAGGGGATGGTGATGAAGAACACTTACTTGCTCTTGAAAGACTACCAAGGAGGAGGGAAAATGTTGCCATAAGCAAGCCTTGAAGAAGAAAAATATAGGGTAGTTAGGAGAAGGAGCATCAACATGAGAGGAAGGAGGACAATAGAGAAGTTGAATGTGTGTGGAATAAATGCCTTAAGAGAGTTCATTAGATTATAAGGAAAAATCTAAAATTCCATCCATGTCCCTTGACCATCTTCTAAAGTCAACATTTTTCACACTTAGCCAAGAATAACTTGAAATATAACACCACACCATATTCCAATAACACATACATATTTTTTAGGAAAAACTATAGGTTTATGACTGCACAAGATAAAAGAATTCACCTGAATACCAAACATCTCAAGCAAATTATAAACTAATAACTACAACTACATTAATTCAAATACAACTCATTTTACACCAAATAACGTATATGCACACAAGATCAACCACCCCTAGAACCCGGATGTTTGAGGTCCTGAGCATGATCTTGTAGAAAGGATCAACCAAGGTGTGGTTGAAGTAAGAGCACAACTCGAACTTAAGCATGGGAGGCTAAACTTGTGTGAGGCCATGGTTCTCTATCTTTGAGTGTACTCTTTGAAAGACTCATTTGCGTTCTTACTCATCATCTTTAATTGTTCCCTAGTTGGCATAGAGTGAAGGTTGAACTTGTATTATCTCATGAAGACTTCATCGAAATATCTCCACTTGAAAATCCTAGATGGTTCAAGTTGCATATACCACAGCAATGCAGGGCCCTTCAATCTTTCAGGGAAGAACTTCATGAGGAACTACTCATCTTTTGACCAAATCAACATCTTCGTACAGTAGGATCTCAAGTGATAAATAGGGTTGTAAGTTCCATCATATATATATATATATATATTGAATTCAGGCAGCTAGAATTTCTTGGGGATGTTGAAGCTTGTCAACATCTAGTGATCCCAGAGATTGGGTCCCATTAGTGCCTATAATTCCTCCTTTATTTCTCCCAACTATTCCATTCATTACTCTTTCTCTTTGCTGTCAGTTTTGAGCAAAGGAATGGAGAAGATGTATTGTGGATTTTCACCCAGAAGTCCTTGGATGTCGGTCACATGCCCTTGCTTATCCTTGTTCAAGGATGCCTCAGCTTTTGGAGTTGGTGTTCATTGAGGTTGATGACAAGGGCAGTGGTAGATGATCTTACCCCAGTTGTTCGGGCCATTTCAGGGTTGGACTTGTCCTCAACCTATTTGGCCTTAAGTTCTTCTATAAGCATTCGGGTCATTTCTGCTATTAGGCTTCGAGAGCCACTTTGGGGTCATCATTTTGAGTCCTCTAGTTAGTCACTGCAACTTCCATGCCTCTGGTGTGAGAGCGAGATAAAATGTTGTAAACGAGAGTAGTGGGATCCAATGGTTCGTGAAAATAAAGGAGTGGGTACAAACCTTGTTGAAGAAAAGATTTAAAAAATTAGCCAACCTTACTTTTATTTTATATGGCATTTTTTTTACCTCTCTTTTCCAGATGGGTTGTTTCACATTTAGTGGTTTGACCCTTGACCTACTTTAAAAGTGTCTATGAACTCTAGGATTGCTGCATTGGCTAGAGACCCAATTCTTTGAAAATGGTCAATCCATTTATTAGTTTTTTTTCTTTCTGGAGCTTGTGGCGATTCTTCCACTCATCAATGGCTCCTACTTGTCTATTATGGTGATCCAAGAGATGCTATATGGTGGTAGTTGTAATATCCCAAGAATTTATATGAATATTTAAAGACTAATTTGAAGTTTAGTAAAAAATTTAATTACGTGGAAAATTTACTTTTTCAATTAGTGAAGAAAATATGGGAATAGAAATTTTAATTTTTAATTTAGGAAATTTTTACAAATTCTCAAGGACTAAAGTGAAAAGAAAAGAAAGTATAGAGGACTTTTGAGAAATGACCAAGTAGGAACCTGAGAAGGAGAATAGAGCTTATGGGAATGAATTATGAGTCCGGTACCGAAAGGATGATGGATTTGGGATTAAAGTGGAGTTTGAGATATTGAGAGGGACTAAAGTGAAATAAGGAAATCTGTGGGGCACCTAGGATTTAGAAACACCTGAGGTGAGATTTTATGAATTTGCTTTTGCTAGTTTTGACTGAGAGTCAATTGCACAGCAAGTGATAATTTCACCCCGGGCGAGTAAATAGGTGGCCTCACCTATTTTTTTCTTCTTTTTTCTCCTTTCCTCTCTCTCTCTTCACCTTCTCTCCTCTCTTTCTCTCTCTACACTCCAACTCCACAACCAGGCTTTGAAGGGTGGATCTCGGGCTACGGGGCGAGCCTCTAGGAGCCAAGCAACGTAGGGAAAGCAAGGAATCGAGGTATAACTTTCTATTTCTCAAGCTTTTCCCTATTTTCTAGTTTTAAGAAAGTTTGGGATAAAAATCGAGATTTCGGCTTCGTTTCTGGATTAAAATTGGTGTTTTTGGTGTCTAAATGCTCCTTAGACATTAAGGGTGAGATCCTATGGAAGAAATCATGGAAAACGGTGGAGATTTGGCCGGATCTGAGCCAAATCCGAGGGGAATCGCGAAAGGTCGCGATCGTGGCGCCCAAGCGCCAAGGTTGGAAGGAAGAAGGCCTTGGCGCCCAGGCGCCAGGCTTGTATTGGCGCCCAGGCGCCAGGCTTGTATTGGCGCCCAGGCGCCATGTGTGGCGCCTAGGCGCCAGATGTACTGAAAAACTTAGCTTATTTTGATCAGTCATAACTTCTTCATCCGGACTCCGTTTTAGGCAAACTTTATATCGTTGGAAAGCTCTTTGAGTCTAGTTTCCAATGGTATAAGTTTTATTTAGATATTTATTACCAGTTAGGAGTTATGACTTAAGATGTGAGTAAAGGTCGAGAGTAGTGGTAGGAAATTTCTCTATTTCGTAACCCTGATGGTTTTTGTCTGGTTACAATAGGAATGGTCAAAGTGCAAAGTGGGAGTGCCGAGAGCGTGAAATCCAGGTGAGTGGGTTAATACTTGCTATGATTAAATATCTGTTATTGACTTTTTGCATCATAGTGGAAATATGTTGTATATCCAAGTTTGAACAGCATGATGTGGAACGATGAGGCATAAACAATTGTGGAACGTATCTGGTAATGTATATAATTATATTTTCTTATTTTCCCATGAATGGAGGTTATATGATGGATTGTGAATGGCATGTGAACTGAGTTGAATAATTGTTCTATATTATGGGTTATGTTGTATACATGCTATGTTGCTGGAACCACATTGATTATGTTGTGGTTTGAATTGTAAATGACTGAGTTGTGTATGTGGCTCAAGATTATGATTGAGGATGTTTTTTATATATGATTGTGATTGTGTTTGACTGGAAAGGAAAGGCATGGTGGTGCACCCCATGGAGAAATTTATGTGAAGTTATAAGGGTAGAGATTATAAATGGAGTGATAAGGGTGGATGCGGCGGGGGCCGCGGGCAACGATCCACAGGTATTCTGGACGACCCGGTTGGTACGGAAAATGTGTGTGAAATTGATTTCACCGATTGCTGTTGTGAATTTTGAATTATGTTGAAATGTATTTGATTTACTTGGATATTATTGTGAAGTATTATGAATAATATTATATCATATGATGATCGATTTACGTATGATTGCTGCATGTTATCATTATGATGCATGATATTTTTTTTGTCATAGTGTTGTGTTATCTACTCACTGGGCACGTGGTTTGCTCATACCCCTCTTATTGATATTTTTTTCAGAGTTGACAGCTGAAGGTAAATATCGGAACAAGGAATTATGGATCCTTAGTCCATGATTACCTTTTCATTTGTTCAGGATAAAGGTATAATAGTTAAGTCTTATTCTAAGCTGTATAAATCTAGAAATCTCTGTAATCGGGTAGGTTCATTCAGTGATGTAATGTGAATAATTGTAGTATGTATAGAGAACTCGGTTTGGTTGCATGAAAAAGAATTGTATGATTTTTAAGAGAAAGATAAGCTTACGGAGGTGAAATGAAATTCACTTTCCGTGCCGGTCACGTGCTCAGATTTTGGGACGTGACAGTAGTGCAACTACTTTTTGATCCCATGAACTCATTCAAAGATTCCTCCAGCTATTGAGTTATCATGGACTTCTTTTTGCAATTCCTTTGACAGGCCAAGATCTTGGAGTTGGCTCTTAGAGATATCATGTTCTCTTCTAATTTTAGCAAGCCTGGACTTGATTTCTTGAATGGTTTTTTCTAATTCTACATTTTGGTCCTTAAGACACTTGATCTCTACATTTTCGGTCTTCCTCTCCCTCATTCCTATCTGAAACATCTTGCTCTTAACAGTATCATACATCTCTTGTATTTTAGCCAAATTTAAGGATGCTTTGATTTGCATTGCATGTTTATTTTGATTTACCTATGTGATTAAATTCATGCTTATGCTTATTATGCGCATATATACCAAGTTTCAATGATCCAATTTTATCCTAAATCTTGAAAATTAAATTCTTTATTTTAAGGAATTATTTAATTTAAAAAGTTTATTTTCAAAAATAATTTCATTTAATTATCTCTTTTTGAAATTATGAAAAAATCTATAATTTTTTAAAACAAAATTATTTTTTGTCTTTTTAGAATTATCTAAAATTCAAAAATACTTTCTTTCAAAATTATTTGTTTAAAGATAACTCATTGAAAATCAGAATCTCATTTAGAAAAAATTTGCCTTTCTTAAATCAAAAGTCAAGAAAGAGGAAAAACCAAAGAGAGAAAGAAGCAAGGCTAGTTGAATTTCACAAGCAAAATCTAACAACTAATTACAAGTAATTTTCTTTGGGTTTGTCTATGGGGAGGCCGACCCCCCACCCCATATATCTGGACCCCAAGTGGGTTCAGGTAAAAAAAAAAAAAGTAACCAACACACAAAATAATGCGTGCTGGCCATAGTGGAAGGTTATCTCTAGGAAAGTCGACCTCCCCATAGATAAATTCATTTTCTTTTAGCATTTATTTATGTCATTGTTCCTTTCTTTCTAAAAAAAAAAATTTCACAACATATCAAGGGTTTTCTATTCAAATTACGTGGACTTTGATCTCTATTGTAGGTATGCATGACTTGGATTCTCGTCCTAAGTTAAGTTAACCTTTTTGTAAACAATTTTTCATTTATTTAAAAAAAATTGTTAATAAATTTCTATTTTTATTTTTATTTTTGCATGTGATTGCTAGGGGTAATATGGGTATAAACTAAGGAATTGCACGATTGTTTTATCAAATATTGTGAGGTGCCTAACACTTTCGCCACATATATCAACTTCCAAACTTCTTCATTCGAAGACCATTTCTTTTCTTTTTCTTGTAAAGTCTTTTGTTTTTTTTTTGTTTTTGCAAAATTTTGATAACAACTCCACATAAATTAATTTTTTTTAGTTTGAAAATTATTCTTTTTTCTTTTCTTTTTCCATTGCGCATCTTATGTAGTTATTTTAGGTGCAACATTGCTTCTTGAAAAATTTTATTTTAAAAGTAATTAAAATAAATAAATATATATATATATACACATCTACAGGGACTTTGAGGCAAATGTGGGGATGGTTCAAGCAAATAAATTTAGCTTATCCTTTATTTTCTCTTTTTTTTTTCCCCCTCATTGGCAGTCAGGTCCCTTTCACTTAATCTCTTATCCATTCCCTTGTTCACTCTCCCATGGCAATTTGTTGAGTCTATTAGTCTCTATCACCTTAATTAGGGAAGCCCCCGTAGACAGTACAAATATTATTTTTCCCCTTTTGTTTATTTTACATTTTTTCTAATAAAAATGTCCCTTAGAATAATAGGTCAGATATATTTTTCGTTAGTTTAATTTTTTTTCAACCTGCATAAACAAGCAGCACTAGAATTTTGGATATAAGAATCAACAAAGGAGCTACATTGTACAAAATTAAAGGTATAAGAAAATTTTATTATCAAATATTAAAGTTAATGGAATAAATTACGCAACATTTATTTCAAGTTTTTGACCTAAAATAAAAGTAGGATTAAATCATTTCTGATTTAGAAAGTCTCGAATGTCTCATCTCACTCTTATATTATAAAGAATTTTGTTATAAAGAGGTTGACTTATTTGGAGATTAACATTTTTAACCATTTATTTTTATTGAAATTTATGCTTTGCTAAAAGAAAAAAAAAAGATAACACAAATTTTGAGAGAACTAAAAAAAAAAAAAAAAAAACTCAACTTTCACATAAGTCAAGTTTTCTGTATCAAAGTCCTGTTATAAATTCCTCCCGCCCACCCTGCTTTCCCACAAGGCATTACTAGTTGCAGTTTTGGAACCAATTTTGTGGAGGAGTCGTACCGAATTCAAAAGGGACTGCTTGAACCAAATCTTATGGTACCTCTTTTAAAGGTCAAAGAGAAGTTTTTTGTTTGGTTTTCATAGTACTTGGTCTATCTAGATTGTTAATTTTTTCAACAGATATTTCAAATTTCATGTGAGCAAAATGCTAATGTTAAATGATTGAGGAACCAACCACAAGGTTATTGCCATCTACCAGCGTTCACTAAAAGAAAAAAATAAATCAATGAGCATAGAGGATTAAACAAATGACAACTTGTTTTGGGGAATCAAATCATGAATTTATTCCAATGAAATCTAATTTTGGATATGCCAGCAATGATTTAATGTATCTGGATAATCAATCCCTACTGTCTCCAAACTACACATATTAATATACATAGAATCTCATGTTATTACATTTTAATGTCGGAAGGAGAAATGATTGTTAGTGGCTCAATTCAACAAGCCTTAGCTTAGAATAGATATTTTTTTGTCTTCAAAGATAAATATTATGTTTATCTCTTTGAGTACTGTTGACAAATAATAATTACTAAAATTTGAACCGTTAAATTTAAAATCTAACTGTTTACAATAAAACAAGTATATTACTTGTCTCCATTCATATATTTAGACATAGTTTAGTTAATTTCTTGGGCCCATGAGAATCAAAGAACAAATTTTATAGGATTTCCTAACATCATTTTATTCTAGTGCACCATCTTTGATAAGTTGACTAAGAAAAATTAACGGAGATTAATTTGAGCGACAAAATTTATATGTAATTCATTAAGTACTTATTACAAGTACTTTGCTAAAAGTACAACACATAAACATTTCTTTTTCTTCTAGTTAGTACATCATTGATTCTTTCAAAGTGTACTAAAAGACACGTTAAAAAATGCATGTATTCTTTTTTTTTAAAAAAAAAATCTAGTTACGGGGGAATAAAGTCAATTTGGATGAGCAATTATTTTCTTGAGGACATTCTAAGATGGCGCAAATTTTCTTTGCTTCTATGAATGATACATCACAACTGTAGTTCATTTGTATTTACATTTAAAAGCTAATCTAAACGGAAAGAAAGTACAACACTTATCTTTTAAGTCCGTAAACTAGCAGCCTAAACAGCAGCACTAGTCAGTTCTTTCTTTATCAACTCCAAAATTTTAGAGACCTGAAGGAGATTACAATTATTAGCAGTAAAAAAAAAAAAAAGAGAACAAAAATGCATGGTGACCGTGTCATGAATTGCCAAAAATCAATTAAAAAATATGTCAAATTGAAATTGTAACAATACCATATAAATATTGAGAAATTAGTATACTATATCTTAATGAATCTAACAAAGTACTAAACTGTTAAATGAGAGGGGAAAAGAAGAGTTCTCACCTCAAAATATTGCCGCAAAACTGGTGCATACTTATAAAGGGTTGCATGTATCTTCTCAAGCAAGGTGAGAAGTGCTTCCACTTGATCACCAAGAAGATCAACCTTAATGTTAACGTATTTAGATTTTAGGACAAAAAAATATCATTTTTATCCCTTAGTGTACATAACATGATATGATGTTACTAACCTCGAGTTCAGCTTTTTGGAGATTGTGGCATCTTATAGTGAATGCCTTCTGGAAAATTGATTCCTTGCTCCTTATCAAATTAGCCGACTCAACAACTGGCTCCAAACAATACTTCATGTTTTCCAACCTGCTTGAAGATTTTGGGGAAACTTTCATGTTAGGGAGGAGGGGTGAAATGATATTTTATTGAGTAATTTATTCATCTGTTCTCGAAAAGATAATAATTATCTTAATTTGATGGTTAAAAGATTAGTGTCTCAATTTACTCTATAAAAAATTACATTTATCTAAGTTTCCTCTGTATATTTTTCAAAGTGACTTTGGGCAATAAAAAATTTAAAACTTGACAATAGTAGATTACGAAACTTAACAAATGAAAAGGATTAAATTGAAAGAATGAAATTGAGACAAAAATCAGTAATTTATTCTAATATATTGGCGAATGAAAGAGTGAAATACCTCAGAGTCTGCATCTCTATCTTTTGGTTAACCATGCCCTCAAATTCTGTAAATGTCTGCCAGAAATTCAACAAAGGCCAGAAATGGGAATAGGAGGGCTTCGATTGCTCTCCTATAACATTAGCAGTGGTCTCATTGACACACTTTTGTGAACAAACAGGCTGACATTAAGACAAAATAAATATGTCAGACGAAATTATGACTTACCTTTAACTAAAAGGGGGTAAAAGCAATTCTTTTGCCTATGTGTGTGTGTGTGTGTGTTTTACAAGCATGTGAGGAAGGCTAGGAGGATGAATTAAAAAAAGAAAAACAGCCTGACTGGATTTTTTAAAATTTTAAAAACAATTTGGAAACAAAAAATAAAAAAGATATATTTGAATAATTTGTTTCGAAAATAATTTTAAAACTTCGAAAAACTAAAAAATGTGCTGGGAAGATTTGTTTTTAACAACAAAATTTTAAAATTATTTGACACAAGTTTTATATATAATGTTGAGATAAATACAGTATAATGAAATAATTAATAACAATATTTTAAAAGAGAATAAAAATAAAAACAAATACAAGTCACATATATTAATTGTCATAGTGTGAGCTATGCATTTACGCAATAGCTTAAAATAATTATACTTTTAATAAGATGAAATAGATTGGAGAAAATTAGTCAAAAAAATAATTTATAAAGATATTTTAATAGAAGATAAATAACAGAAACAATAATTTCAAAAATATTAAATTAAAAACATGAGTCTCTCTAACAAAGTGGGAAAGGTAAAAAGTAAATTTATATTTAACCACAATATTTGTTAGAAACATTTTTTTTCATTTTAGCTGTTAAAACCGCTGCTAACAGTATATTCTTATGTCACTAACAAACTTGTATATTTACTGAAATGTCACCGTGTTTCTTAATTATTTTTTAGAACGATATTTTCAAAAACGTATAACATTTGTTTTGTTTTTT
This sequence comes from Biancaea sappan, assembly GCA_037074585.1. Classification (NCBI taxonomy): domain Eukaryota; kingdom Viridiplantae; phylum Streptophyta; class Magnoliopsida; order Fabales; family Fabaceae; genus Biancaea; species Biancaea sappan. The sequence goes on from CM073490.1 coordinate 69,963,508, forward strand.
ATTTTTAAAAAACTAAGGACTATTTTAAATATATTCTTTTAAAATAATGTACCAAACAAATTTTATTATTTTTTAAATAAAAGAATTATTTTTTAAAACAAGAGCTATACAATACCTAGTTATCTTAGAGATGGAAAATGAGTCGGGTTAGATAACATCATTTAGCAAACTAGTTAATATTGGATTTACTGTATAAAACATGAGGTGATGTTACTAACTTCGAGTTCACCTTTGTGGAGGTTCTGGCATCTTATAGCGAAGGCCTTCTGACTCAAGCGGTTAACCCACTCAACAATTGGATCCAAACAAAATGTCATGTTTTCTAACCTGAGGAAATAATTAATATACTTAATAAATTATTGATTAGGTCTTTGAAAAATTATAATTATCTTAATTTAATTCTTGAAAAATCAAGTATCTCAATTTATAATAAAGGTCAAATATATCAGTTAGCAAAATTAATAATCGTCTATGTTGATCTGAGAGGTGTACATATATATAGATAGCCTAAGGACTGTTAGGTGGTTAATGACACTAACTATCTCCTCTAACTAATCACATGTCCTAACCAAACTCTACAACTAACCCAAGTACAATTAAGTACAGTTACAGGAAGGTACAGTGAGTCATAATGCATTATAATCAGTGTTGTCCGACCTGGACCGGCCCGACCGGATCGACTCGGAAATCAGCGATCCGGCACATGACTCGGTCCGGGTCACTTCAACGGACTGGTTTGCACACGGACCGACCAAGACCCAGCCGACCCGGTCGGGTCTTGGTCGACCCGGTGACCCGTGACCCGATTTTTTTTTAAAATTTTTTTAAAATTTTTTTATGGTTAATATTATTAATAATCTTCAAAAAAATTTTGTTTTATTTACTCTAAAAATTAATGTCTTCTTTTTCTCCATATCTACACCGTTCCACTACAAACAAATTGAAACATAATATTCTCACTTTAGTTCTCTAAAAATATTAGTTAAATTTCTCTTTCAGTTTCATAAATTTTATTTAAAATTGAAGTTAACTCTTTACGGTTAAAATATACCAAAGTATTACGTTAAACAATAAACGTTTTCAAGGTAGTCTATAACAAATATTAGTTTCAAATTAGTCCTTTAAATTTATAACAAGTCATTTAAAGGATTAATTTGAATTCTACAAGTGGTGAATTTTTTTTATAAAATCGAAAATATTATAAAATAAAATATCAAAATTATTATTTTTAATTTAAAGAGGATAAATTAATTTTTTTCTTAAAAATTACTTAATTTTTCTTAATTATTAATGACTTTATAAATTATTATGGATGTTTAAGACTTTAAATGTATGAATTATTATATTTGGATGATTTTATTTATGACTTTATGAATTATTATAAATATTTATGACTTTATGTTTAAATTATTAGAGATGTTTATGAATTATTTTAGATGTTTATGACTTTAAATTATGAAATTTACATATAAATTATTTATTTTACTTATTTTTTAATTTATCTATAAAAATCTATAGGTATATATATAATTTTAATTTTTTAATGTATTTATCCGGGTCAGCAATTGACCCGGTGACCCGGCGGTTGAACCGGTGACCCGGTGATCCGAAGGCCTGTCCGGGTCAATAGTCGGGCCGGTTCTGACAACATTGATTACAATACATATATTTTGTCATCACCCTCAAACTCAAGGTGGGATTTTGGATTGACAAGGAAGCCCAGCAAGCCCAGCATTGAGTCTGTCCCTGAAGCAGAGAAACTTTATACACAATAAGGGCTTGCTCAGAACAATAAGGGCTTGCTCAGAACATCAGCAAGCTGATTATCTGAAGCAACGTGAGCAACTCTTAATTCTCCACAAACCACTTTTTCTCTGACAAATAAAAAGTCAATCTCCATATGCTTGGACTTGCCATGCTGCACTGGATTATGTGCCAAACTTGCATCAGTTTGATTATCACAAAAAACCAGAGGTGTGGCAGGACATTGAACATGAAGTTCTCTTAATAATGACTGTAACCAGATTAACTCAGCAACAGTGGCTGCTAGACTTCGAAACTCAGCCTCTGTACTGGAACGAACAACAGTAGATTGCTTCTTGCAGAATCAACTGATTAAATTTGGGCCAAGAAATGTACATGAACTTGATGTGGAATGGCGATCATCAATATCACTACCCCAATTTGCATCAGAGAAGCTCCTAAGAGATATATCAGCAAATTGTCTAAAAATCAAACCATAGTGTGTGGTAGCAGCAAGATCACGAAGGATTCGTTTGACTATAGTCCAATACTCCTCCAATGGATTACTCATAAATTGGCACACCTTATATCTGGTCGTGTGATGGTGGCATACCGTAAAGAACCAACGACAAATCGATAAAATTGAGGGTCACTACTTATTTGTGTCATTTTTAGTGAGACTGGCTATTGTAACCATAAGAGTTGGCATTCTTTTGGCTATCAGCATACCAACCTTCTTCAATCCTACACATATTTATGCTGAGAGAAATGATAAACTCCTTTTTGATGGCTGACTAACTTCTACCCCTAGGAAATAGTGAAGTAATCTGAGATCCTTTAATGCAAACTGACCATGTAAACACTGCTTTAAATTACTGATATAGGCAACAGAAGAACCGGTAATCAATATATCATCAACATACACTAAAAAATAAGTGATATGAGAAGTAGTAGTTTGAATGAATAAAAAAGGGTCACATTTGCTTGGAGTAAAACCAAAGCGAACGAAGGTAGACGCCAACCTCTCAAACCAAGCATGTGGTGCTTGTTTTCATCCATAAATAGCCTTTTCAAGCTTACAAACAATGGAACTATCACCAACTTCAAACCCAGGTGGCTGACTCGTATAAACTTCTTCATGAAGCTCACCATTAAGGAAAGCGTTATTGATGTCCAAGTGATGAATTGACCACCCTTTGAAAATTGCTAGTGATAAAACAGTCCTAATAGTCACAGGCTTCACCACAAGTGAAAAAGTTTATGTGAAATCAAATCCATGTGTTTGGTGAAATCCCTTGGCCACCAATCTTTCCTTATATTGATTTACAGTTCCATCTGCATTCTCCATGACCTTGAACACCCATTTACAACCAATAGGAGTTCTATGTGGAGGTAGTTTGACCAAAGTCCATGTGTGATTTATGTTCAAGGCCTTGTATTCCTCAACCATAGCAGATTGCCATTCAAGAACTGAAAAAGCTTCTTTAGCGGATACTGGTTCTGTGACTGCTGCAAACACCTTCTTTTTGTATATTCCTGCCTTGGAGCAAGTGACCATGGGATGACATGGCTGCAAAACAGGGAACTGAGAGTTTTGTACCGGTAAAAAACCTTGATTTTGCAACTGTAGATTTGCTTCCGCACTTGTATGGCCGAGACCACTGTCACTGGTTGATACTGGAGTGGAGCTCATATCTGCACCTACACTGTCATGATTACCTACAATACTTAGAGACAAAGTATCAGTAGTCGAAGTGTTAGACATAGGTAATGAGCAAGAAGTGGTAGGTAATGTAGAAATACTATACTGTAAAAAATATTGGGCATCAGAATTTAATAAAGGTGGACTGACAGAAGGTGAAGAAGAAGAATTAGGTAAAGAAGGCAAAGTAGCAGGAAATCTCGACTCATTGAACTGGACATCTCTTGAAACATAGATCCTCCCATTAGGATGTAAGCACTTATAACCTCTATGGTGAGGGCTGTAACCGACGAAAACACACCCAGTAGACTGAAAATCCAGTTTATGCTTATTAAATGGTCGAAGAAGGGGATAGCACGAGCACCCAAATACCTTGAGAGTCTTCGTGGAAAACAATTTCTGTAGAGGTGGTGTCATCCTTGGAAGCAATGGAGGGTAGTCTATTTATTAGAAACACAGAGGTAACAAAAGCATTTTCCCAGAATTTTAGCAGCATGGATGCTTGAGCAAGAAGAGTGAGCCTCATTTCAACTACGTGGCAATGTTTTCTCTCTATAGTGCCATTTTAAGGATGTGCATGAGAACAGGTGAGTCGATGAATAATACTATTGTGACGAAGAAAGTTCATAAATGGTTGAAATTCACTACCTTAAACAGTTTGGAAAGATTTAATGGAGGAGTCAAGCTGATTTTCTACAAGTTTTTTTAAACTAGCAGAAGTTGCCAAAGCATCATATTTAAAATTAAGAGGAAAAATCCAAGTAAATTTAGAATAAGCATCAATGGAGCTCATGTACAAGGTTTTGCTGAAACAAAGACATGATCTGTATTCTTCAAAGGAACAATAGTGGATGAGTTCAACTTTTTAGAAACTTCAACACCTTTATATTGCAAACAGAAGTTGTCAAAGACATACAATCTTCCAGCATTGATTCTCCCTTCCAGTAGAAGTTCCTTGGTGTCCTGACACTTAACATAGCAAGAATCAGAATGGAATTCAAGAAATACCCTATTATCTTTTGCAAGCTTTGACACACTCACTAGATTTTTGGTGATTTGAGGAACGTAAAGTAAATTTTGAAGATACAGAGTGAATTTTGGATTAATGGTAGACTGAACACAAGAGTACCCAATATATTTAATAGGAAGACCCTTACCATTACCTACAAAAACCTGTTTACCACCAGTATATGTTGATTTCCTCATGAGATTACTGCCATATGCAGTGATGTGACTTGAAGCCCCTGAGTCAGGAAACCATGCTTGATCACTAAGAATTTCTGGACCAGCATACATAGCAGCATGGTTGCTATTGGTGGTGGTCTTTGGTACACATATTAGAAGGATAACTACTACTGTAGGGACCCTGATAACCTTGATCAAACATATAATAGCAATTCACCATGGTATGACCTGCTTGATTGCACAGTTGACAGATGACCATTCGACCTTCCCCTCTACTTCCTCTGCCATGTGATCTATTAAAAGTTCTACCACCACGATTCTGATTGCCTCCACCACGACTCTGATAACCAATATTCTGAGTGGTTTTATCACTACTGGTTGACTTCTCCTTCACTTCTCCAGGAGCAACATTTGCTGAAATTTTGTCACCTGAGCTAAGATCTTTAGCATGTTTGTCAAATCGGACTTCCTGTGCAATCAGAAGTGATTCCATCTCGCTCATAGTGTATGGTTCCAATCGAGTGTTAACTGATGCAATAAATGGATCACACTCTACGGATAAACCTTCAAAGATGGCCTCTATGTGTTCCTCTGTTGTGACTGGACAACCAATGGCAACAAGTCCATCTACTAGCGCTTTGATTAGCAGTAAGTACTCGTTCATGCTGCGACCTTCTTTCTTTGTGCTTCTCAGCTCCAATTTGTACTGTCGAATCTTGGCCCGTGTCTGTGACAAAAAAATTCCTGAATCCTATTCCAGATCAGATACGACTTGTCACATCCTACAACATGCGTCAACATAGCTTCCGTCATCGACGACAGCAACTACGAAACCAACAGCTGATCTTGCTTGTTCCAACGCAAATACTCCGGATTCTCTTCTCCTTTAAGAGTTGACTCTGTCGATTGAAACCTCTTTGGCCAAAACGTTGGACTAGAGATAAACTTCTCCAGTCTGGGACCCTGAATTGCGGCTAGGGCTTGCTGTTTCCATAGCAGGTAGTTCCTTTCATCAAGGTTAACAGAGAAGGTGTGATTAAATGATATGATGTTCGATTTTCCAATTGCTACGAGTTGATTAACACTTGTTGAAGATGAAGTACTGTTGCTGTTTTTCCATTACAAACGAGAAGAGAGTATTGTCGCAAACGAGAAAATGTTGTCGGAAAGTTTTTGTTACTGTGGTTGGATCAATTGATGTTTTCGCATTTCTGATACCACATGACAAAGGCCCAATATATCAAAAAGCGAAATGAATGTGAGAGGTGTACATATGTAGCCTGAGGTCTGTTAAGTGGTTTATGACACTAACTATCTCCTCTTACTAACCACATGTTCTAACTAAACCCTCCAACTAACTAAGTACAATTAAGTACAGTAAGGTACAGTGAGTCATAATGCATTACAATACATATACTTTATCACATTTCATTATATTATATTTGTTACAATTATATTCTTTTACATTTTTTTAAATAACTTTAAATAATAAAAAATTTTAAATCTAACAACCGTAGATTATGATATTTATCAAAGCAAAGAATTAAATAGGAATAATTTAATATTTTAAAGATTAAACCGAAAAATTTAATTTTTTAAAGACAAAAATCAATAATTTTCTCCAATATACTGGCGAATGAATGGGGGGAAATACCTCAGAGCCTCCATCTCTATCTTTTGGTTTACTATGCCCTCAAATTCTGTAAATGTCTCCAAGAAATTCAATAAAGGCCAAAAATCAGAATAGGATGGCTTTGATTGCTCTTCCTTTATAGCATTGGGATTGGCCTGATAAAACCAAAAACGATAATTTCAAAAATATTAGATAGAAAACATGAGTCACTCTAACAAAATGGAAAAGGTAAAAGGTAAATATTACAATTAGTGTCAGTAGACCATTGCATTTTGTAAGAAAGATTTCTTTTTTAAAAAAAAAAAGCGATTAAAGCTGCAGTTAAAAGTAATTTTTTATGCCATTAATAAACTCATGTTTATTAAAATGCGGCTACGTTTTTAAATTATTTTTTAGAATAATTTTTTCAAAAAAATTATATTTTAAAAATAAATTTTGAAAAATTATTTTTAAAACACATTTCTTCAAAATAATGTACAAAACAAGTTTTATTTTTTCATTTTTTGAATATATTTAGAAACAATTACCAAACAGGATGTAGATATTCAAAGGATGGAAAATAAATCGAGATAGATAAGATCATTTAAAAGAATTTTTAGAACACGTTTGGTACGCTGTCAAAGAAAAAAGAAAAAAAAGAAAAGAAAGATAGGAAGGAAAACAAAAAAGATAAAAAAAAAAAGAAGATGAAAGAAGTGTTTAATATGTAAGAGAAAAAAACAAAGGAAACAAAAAAAAAAGATGTGTTTGATCACGAAATGTTTCAAAAAAAAAAAGTAGGGAATAAATTAAAAAATTACTAAAATACTTCTTCAGATTTATTAATTTTAATAATGTGGCCCCTTTCAGAAACCTACTGCCTTCACCTTTGACGCCACTTCCACCTTCATCCTTCTTCAATGCCACTTCCAGAAAGAGAGAAGGAGAGAAGCAATAAAAAAGCAAAAGGAGAGAAGCACGAATTAGAATTGAATGTGATGTCACTAAACCTCCAAAATTACTATATACACTGATACACTAATTTGCACACTCCGAACTTTCCCTCTCTTAATATAATCCTTCTTCCTCAATCTCTTCTATTCCTTCGTTTGCAATATAGTACCTTAATTTTTTTCTTTTAATTTGCAATATAATCCCTCTTCTTCTGTTTTCCCTCAACCCCTCTACTCCTCTCTTCCACCATCTCTCTCTTCGATGTTGTCATTACAAAGGACCAGACAAAGAACAGGATTTGAGAGAGACTTGAGGGAGAGAAGGACAAGATTTGGAGAGCAAAGAATAGATAGACTCTTTATTGCGCCACCAAATGAAGATCATGATTTGGAGAATGGAGAACAAAGAGACTCGAGAGAGAAAAGGACCAGGCTTGAAGGGAAGAATCCAAGAGGGAAGTGGGAAGGGAAGACAAAGGGGAAAAGGGAGGAGGTTGGTAGGGACAATAAAGGTGGTCACTGGCAAAATTTTTGCGTCTTACTCTCTTAGTCTCTCTGACCATCATGCTCTCTTCTCTCTTTGTCTCACACACATTAGGACATTTTCGGAATACATAGAAAAAGATAAGGGTATTTTTGACCTTTCAAATGATTTTCCAGATAGAAAATCAATTTTCCTGACATTTTTTCAAGAAAAACTTTCAAGGAAAAGATACTATTGTTCATGACCAGGATTCCAAAATTTTTTTCTCTCTCCCACTTAGGAGACCGCACCAAACAGAAGAAAAAGAAAAAAAAATACTAGAATTCTCATTTCCTTTTCCGAAGAGAAGGCTACCAAATGTCACCTTAATATTGGATTCAATGTACAGAACATGAAATGACATTACTGACCTCAGGTTCAACTTTCTGGTTATTCTGGCATCTTATAGTGAAGGCCTCCTTATTCCTCAAGTTGTTAACGGACTCAACGATTGGATTCAGACTATACTTCATGTTTTCCAACCTAAGTATAAGGGCATTTGAAATAATAATATATTGAGTAAATTATTGATTTGGTTTTGAAAGATTATTATTTAATTATTGAAAGATTAAACATCTTAATTTAATAACTAATAATTTAAAATTTGGTAATAATAAATTATGAGATTTAACAATGAAAAGATTTAATTAAAATAAATATAATTTTTAAAAAATTGAGATATTGATACCTTTCAAATGAGAGAAGTATAAAATCTAAACCCCAAACTAAATTAGTAATTTATTCTACTTTTTTTCATATATATGGTTCAGAGAATCATATCGAGCCAGCCAATTTAATAAAAACATCGGTGAACTAGTTGAGTTTTTAGTCTAGTTTAGACCAATGAACCAATAAACGTTTAAACTGATAAAAAATTGATTAAATTGATCTCAAAAGGGTAAAACAGACTAATTCAACGATTCAACTATTTTTTTTAGTTTTTAAATTTTTAGTAAATATTATTATTTATTTTTAAGAAACTTCTAAAAATTTAAACTATTAAAAAAATTTAATATATATATATATATAAATATATATTTATAATATATTTTAAATATTTTAATATTATATATTATATATTTTAATGTTTTAATATATGTATCATATATATTAATTATATATTTTATTTCAATATATTTTCGATTGATTATCCTTTAACCGATCCACGAGTTGACCTGTCGGTATTTCTAAACCTTGCTAATATATTGGCGAATAAATGGGTGAAATACCTGAGACTCTGCATCTCTATCTTGTGGTTTACCATGCTCTCAAACTCCGTAAACGTGTCCAAGAAATTCAACAGAGGCCAGAAATGGGAATCGGTTGGCTTCGATTCCTCTCCTTCTATAGCATTAGCAGTGGTCTGATCATTATCTTTCTCCGACTTACATAGCCTGAGGCTCAAAGCACTGACCAACTCACACAGAAGCGCCTTGCCTGTGCCTAACTGCTGCAACGCATTCTCCACCTTGCTAATTAGCGAATAGAAAGTCTGTTCCTCCCCAACTAGCAAGTCCTCAAAAATCTCATGCTCGTGTAACTCCCCACGTTCTGAACCCAAGTCCAGTTGTCTACTGTGTTCCTTGATCTCAGATCTCGCACTCAGCATTAGGCTCTCCTCTGCTTCCAGGCATGTTAGTAGGGACGCTAACAGTATTTTGATCAACCTCTCTTCACTTTGAACTTCATCTAATAAGGTAATAGAGAGAGCATCCTCTTCCATAATTTTGGCTTCAACACGTGAATTTACTTCCTTAGCACCTTTTAATGTCTCAACCGTTATAATTTGGAGTAAATCTCTCCTAATGAGGTTCTCTATGTAGTACTCATCCAACTTGGTTTCCCATTCCTTGAGAATATTACTTAGTGCAACCATACATAGGTCCTCTTTCAAGAGACTTTCCGTGCGCACAAGCTGTAAATGTTCAAGAAAATTATCTTCAATCTTGTATAGTATGTTCTCCATTGAAGCATTATAATCCTCTAATGTTTTGTTGTGTTCATCTACCATTTTATTCAAGACTAGCATGCCTATATCATCTCTTATCTCCTCTTTGACCTGGCTTTCAATGCTATTTCTTTCTATGGACTCATTCCACTCTTTGATTACTTCCTTTAAATAGTATTTACATACACCCTCCTCTATTTTCTTCTCTACGTCGAAATCAAAGGAGTCAGTGTGAAATTCTTCAGCCAAACCTTTGTCTGGAAACTTGTTTTCTGACATCTTATCTTCTTTTTCTTTGTTTGACACGCGTTTATCATCACGCTCTTCATTGACTCTTCTTATCTTCTCGCAGGCACTTTCTAAGGTACATTCAGCCTTTTTCACTTCAATTTCATCATGAACAACTCTTTGGTCGAAAAGCGATTCACCCACCATAGAATTCCACTTTATTATATTCTCCAATTTTGTGGTGATAGTTTGAATTATTTCTTTCATGCCACTTGCCCCCTTGTCTTTCTTTGTGGGTGAAGACTTCTTTTCATGCAATGATCCTCCAACCTTTGGTATAGCTATATTCAATTCTTGGCTCTTTTTCCGAATAATAGACTGATGCTTCTTCACCATTTTGGCTACAAAGTTGCTTCCATCTTCATTTCCTTCCACTTTTGCAAACTTCTCCTTCTCATCTAAGTGCCTCTTTGGTTCGTCATCACCACATTCTGGTGATGCAAGCTTTTCCTGAGAAATCTTGTGCCAAATGCTTTCTTGGGAAAGAACGGGTGAAGCAGCATTAGAATCTTCACTGAATGTTCCAAGCAATTCCATTTGATGCCTCAAGCTTGTGACCTCGTTGGTCATATGTGACCAATGATCGTACCAACGTTTGAGAACCTGCTTGCCTTGCATCCTCACTTTTGCTTCAATATCCTCTTGGAACTCCATCATGTAACTCTTAACTAACATGGATAATATCTCCTTCTCAGTTGTTAACTTCCATGCCTGCTCTTTTGGGGCCATTTCACCACAGAAAAGGACACTCTGTATCTTCCCAAAGGCAACATCCAATGTCTGCTTCAGTGTGTCTATGTCATAACCCATTTCTTCTACTTTCTCGTCAATTCCACATTGTGGTACCTCACCTAGTGACATACAACACAAGAAGGACTCAAATGAACAATCACAGAATTGTTAGAATTCAATAATAATTCAGTATATTAAAGATTAACATTTCATTTTGGACCCTCACAGATACTCCTTTTCTCAATTTAGTCCCTCAAATATTTTTATTCTCAAATTGGTCCCTCACATATTCAAATATTCTCAATTTGACCCCTCACAAATTTTATTTTCAATATGGTCCTTGACAAATCCAAAAGTTCTCAATTTAGACCCTTCATACAGCTGTCGCTAAATAATTTAACAAAGTGCTAATTTGATAAATTCGCTAATGTGGATACCATGTAATTTTTTTTTCTTTGTGTTAATGTGATATGCAATGTGAGGGGATTTAGCGAAATTGAGAATGGAATTGAGAACCCAATGAAGGGACCAAATTGAGAATATTTAAACCTATGAGGAATCAAATTGAGAACATTGGAAAAAGTAAGGCCTAAATTAAAAATAAAAATTCATAAAGGATTAAATATAGAAAAAAGGGCATTCAAAATGAGATTTTAGTCTCATTAAAAATGAAGAGATAACGATAATAACTTGCTAGACTATTTATAATTAAGCAATTAAAATAATAAATGATACTAAGATTAAACAGTCTAATAATATCGAGATTCTCACTCCATGTGACTTCCACTCGCATAGAAATTCTAGACCAAATATTATTTATTCAAATTCCTAACGTTACCCTGATTTCTTAATATCAATCCTCAATTCCCAAATATTAAAGAGTGATCCTATTTTTGTGTTTTCAAAGATGGTTAACTTTTTTAAATTTTACTTTGCTACTAAACAGTTTGATAATGTTAGAGTCTCAAAGGATATTTGCTCTGTATAGTATCATTTCACTACATTTAGAAGGATGAAATAGCATCAAAATCAAACTTTCCTGCAGTAAACTAATACCAAAAATCTCTTAACATATAGAGTGCATTACCTACTATGTCACAATGTGGTTCAAGTCTTTCATCAATATTCAACATTTCCTCATTCCTTCTTCTTGTCTTTTCTAGTTCAATGTCAGCACCCAAAGAAACAATTTCTCCTTCTTTCAGCTCCAACGCCTGCCTTAGCTTCAACTCATTCTCTAATCTCTCTATCAACTCTCTATCCTTCTTTGAGATCGCCATTTCGGATTCCTCGAGCCGCCGTTGGAGGCGATCTCGTATGTCTCTCAAGTCAGCAATGACCTCTTCATGGTTGGGGTCAAGAAGGCTGTTTCTTTCTGCCTCTGCCCCAAGAAAGCTCAGACACCCTTCTAGCTGCATCACAGCCAGCTCATAGAATTTGGATATCGCATTTAAACGCTCTAGAACTCCTTTCTTGCTCTTCATCTTCTCTTGAGCTTTGTTCATGGCACAATGCACAATCCACAGCATTGTGGAATCTGTGAGGCTCACTTGTAATTTACCTTCCATTTGGCTGAAAATCTGTTCCATTAGATCTTAAATTGACGCAACAGTGTGGAAAGAAATTTGTTATGCTTGTTTTGTTTTTTTGGAAAGCAGAAAAAAAAAAACTAAGACCTAACAAATATGATCGGCTAACATAAACACAGAAAAAGACGAAGGTGAATTTTTCCTCATACATAATTGAAAGAAACTACGAGTGCTCATCTTAATAAGAATATCAGCACACTGATTGGCCTTCTTAAGAATGTGCCTAATCTTGAAAGACTGCTTTCTATTAAGGATTTCTTTGATGTCAATTAATAATGACATCAAATTCATGTGTAGATGAGTCCCCACTCCTAGACTCAATCTCAACGTGCACGTCAAAAATTGTTACATTATCAAAGGGTGTTAAGGATGAAGAAACTCTGTATGTGGAGGTAAAAGAGAATGGAGAAAACCCAGATGTAAAATCCCCTCCAAAAGTGGATAACATAACTGAACCTTACTTTCAGGAGTTTTACATAGTAAGCATGTCTTTAGGCATTGTCTAAGCGTGTCTTTACGTTTAGTCCTCTCTTGGTATTCAGTCACACAACTATTTTCTTTCTGTTTTTTCTATTTTTCTTTTTTCCATATGATGATCCAATGATGTTTAGGCCAACTTGTGAAACCATAACTAATTCAACTCTTAATTAGTATAGTCAAAGGCAAATCCGTCTGCGTAGCGATTAGATGATTTACAAAAAAACATCTCTTCATAAAAGTAGCCCAATAAATCGGTAAAATAGGATTCAGTCATAATGTAACTTAATATATATTTTTTTTCTTGGCCAATTATAAGGCTACAAGTGTTGCAAATGAAAGAGACTCATGTCATATGCCAAGTTTTTGGCATAAACTCTACAAAAACGAACGTGATTGTATTTACACTTAATTTGTAATTCAATTTTGATAAAGCCAGATAGGCTAGTTCTGGTTATTTTGTGAAGAAAATTATAGATCAAATTTTTTATTTCTAAATAAGAGAAAATGTAATGGTAGAAAGAATAATTGAGTGCCCATTATTGTTGTTTGATTCCATGGAATTATTTAGGTTAAGTTGTAATTTTGTTCCCTATAGTTTCAAGCAATTTCTATATTAGTCCATATACTTTATTTTGTTGTACGTTGGTCCTCATAATTTCTTAAACCATTAAAAATGGTCCTTGCCATTAGTAAAAGCTAGTTTTCCGTTAATCTTGATATATGTGGCAGATGAAGTGGCATTCTTTTGTACATATAAGTAAGCTACGCCATTTTCTTAATCAACCTCACAGTTTTTGGATGTATTTGCCCCAGTTTCTTCCATAGAGTTCAGAACATCTTCATTAATGGCTGCCAGTGTCTATTTCTTCTCTTTAGGCCACGACACCAAAACATTCCTCTCACACACACTTCTGTGGTACTATTTCTTCTCTTTTCTCTTTGTTGTTTCAATCATCCCTTAATTAGAAATTTATTTTTGTGCAAAAACTCATAACCATTGGCCTCTTTGTCAAGAAACAAAAACATATATTGCAATGAAGGGGTAACACACAGCTTTGTGTTTATCACCATTTATTTTTGCCTACATGCATGGTCACCAACATCATCTATATGTTAAGTTTAATTGGTCTGGATACACGGGTTCAATTCATAACTTGACTCCACTTGTTTGGGAATATTTGTCCAACAAGAAGCCAGGAGAAATTCCAGACTGTATGGGTTATTGTGTGTACCATCTATTCTAGTCATACATTTAGAGGCAATCTTATAATATAATCTAAGAGAAATTTGTGTGCTTTCTCGAAATGAGTTTTACAAAATTCTTTGAAAATATCATTCAGTAGAAATTTATAAAAATTGTAGAACGTTTAAAATATATAAATCTCGAAGTGAACAGAGGCCAATTAATCGACTGCTAGCTATGCGTCAGTCAACTGATAGACTGCTGTTTTATATTCTTGTTGTTCCAGTAGATGCTAGTTGACTGCTTATAATGTATTAGTTGCCTAGTGGCTCTGTAAACTCACTTTTCTAAAAAAGCTAACTGGAAAGCCTATTCTTAGGGGTACTTTCTTAACTTGAATATATGCTTTGACTCATAATTGTCTTGATATCATTCTTTATATCATATCATATGCTAAGTAGTCTAGTATATATTTACATACTTCAGTACAAAAGCCTCCAACATATGAGTTCCCTTTATGCTTTACCTAACTTCCTAATATAGGACGACAAGCCTAGGACTTCTTTTCTCCTTTTTATTCTACTTTAGTTCCTAAAATAATTAGTCATAACATACAATATGAGATATATAATTTCAATAGTTAATTTATCTTAAATAAATATTATAGAAACCATTTCAGTTATAAAAACAATAATGTAAATCATAGCTACTTTCAAACTTCACACCCATATATATATATATATATATATATATATATATATATATATAATTATATTAATAAATAAAAATTACTCTTCTTTTTTTTAAAACAATAATATTATATATATTTATATTATATTAAAAAAGTAAAACAATAATGTTTAATATAAATATTAATTTTTTATACAAATTATAAATATTAACTAATTTTTTCAACATTCCACCTTCTAATACATATATCCCTCCCTCCCTCTCTTTCTATTTTTATACACACATATATGCACATATAAGGATTAGGTGAAATCTCCACTTTACCCCTAGTATTACTCTCATGTTTTTGATCATGTGGGATTATTTTGGTAATTTTTTTACTGATTTCTATCATTTACACCATCTTAGAATTGCTATTCTGTGAGCCAGCAGTCGACTGTCACATGCCCATCAGTCGACTGCTTTCTCTCTGTTCTTGAACTTTTCTGATATTTTAACTTATCAGTCGACTGCTTACTTTTGAACTTGGGATCTTAACTTACAAAGAGCAATCAATCGACTGTTGCCCTTCTATTAATCGATTGCTTGCAAATATTAGATACTAATCTTCTGATTTTTCTGTTACCAGTTGATTGCTAGCAACTAGAAGTCCCCACTTTCAACTAATCTTCTCATGATTACATCCTAATTTCTTATATAGCCATTTTTACTTAACATTTGGAAACAGTCATATTTCATTTTATTAACTCAGGGAAGTAAATTTCGAGATGTTACATTGTGTCTCTTCCGTTTCTACTTGATTGAGTTTATTTTAGCGTATTCTCTTTAATTTCTTCTCTGTTACAGGTAGTGGAAGCCCTCCTTAGTAAATTCAGAGGAGTTTGAACATCAGTTGTTAATACAATTTGAAAATAGTATACATATGTTTCTTTTTAAAATAATTCTTATTTTTTATTCAATCTATAAGGATTGACTATGAATCTAATTTGAGTTCTTTGTCAATCAAAAACAAGTCCAGAAGAAAAGGTTGCATCATTTGAAACAAAGAATTTAGTTTGGCTTCTAATGACAAAGAGGCAAAAGTAGTGGAAAAATTAATAGATTCGGTATCACTCCTTGAACCCAGTTAATATGATCTCTTGCAACTCTGCTCATGCTTCTTTAGTAATTTCAAAACAAATAAGAAGCAAAGTAAACACGAAGATTGAAACGACAAAGCAGATAAAGAGAGAAAAGAGAAGAAATAGTACCAAAGTGTGTGAGAGGAATGCTTTAGTTTTGTGGCTTAGGGGTGCTGTGGATGGCGGCCATTGACAATGATGTTTTGAGTTTTATCAAAGAAACAAAGGTGAAGGCACCCAAGAGTGAAGTTGGCCAAGAAAATGACGTGGCTTGCTTAAGTTTACAAAAAAAATGCCACCTCACTTGTCACATATACCAAACTTAACAGAAGATTAACTTTTACTAACGACAGGAATCATTTTTAATAATTTGAAAAACTCTGAAGACTAATTTACAGCAAAATAAAATGTAGGGACTAATTTACAAATTAGATGAAACTATAAGGACCAAAATTTTAATTTATCCAATTATTTATATTCATAAGTTGGTTTTGGCCACAGGATATTAAATACAAACACAAAATATATAATAACTTTTAAGTGACAAATAGAGTCTACATTTATCACATATGATCATTCACATTTATTAAAATAAATTCAATATTGGTTTAAATTACCTAATCAATTTAAATGATACAATTATTGGCCCATTCGAGAAAATAAGAAGACCAACTAATAAAATATGAAAGAAATAAAGAAACAAATATCCATTTATTTAAACACAAATAGATGGTAGACTATGATATTATTAAAAAACAAAAAACAAACTTCTTCAGAAATTTTTGAAAACTGACATTGATTTCTCAACGCTGATGGTTTTATGTTAAATACTTTTATATATTGAATAACATTCAATCTAAGTACTACATGAATACAGGACAAAATTAGTTAACAGTTACAGAATAATATATGAAACCACTCAAGCATAGTATAGCATATGAACACCCACAAAATACATTAGAAAATCAAAATATTGTATGAGAAATGGAAAATCCAATAATATTATTATAAAAACAGAGGTTTTCGAAGCCATCTGTCCAGTGACCCTCCCGATTTTCATTCATTTTTTACTGGTTTAGCCAATTATTCACCGACATTATAAATTATTGGCCTTAAGTGTTCAATGGACCAAACTCAAGGTTCTATGGTTTTTCAATTAAACCAGCTTGTCCAAATTTTTAGTATTGATATCAACATATCATACACTTGCTTAATATAAGAGGAAAAAGAAGAAAAAGAGTAATTCAAGAGAAACCCTAGCCTCCTCAGAGCTTCGTTCTTCTCCAGCCTAAAGTGAAGGCGAAGGGCTGCCCTCCACTATTCTTCGCCCTCTCTCTTCTGTGAGAAATCTCTTCTTCGCCTCATCGAAGTCTTTCCCCCTAGGTTCTCTCTCTCTCTCTCTCTCTCTCTCTCTCTCTCTCTCTCTCTGTGTTCGTGTGGATGCTACCCATTCGACGGCATCAGCATTGGAATATCACCCACCCTCGAAGTTCGGTTGCAGTGGAGATTGTGCCGAAAGCGCCAACAGCCATGGCAATGTCAGACCCTGCCTTGTGGATGAGGAAGGAAGACCATCTTTCTTGCAAGACATAGCGGGTCAGGCAATGGTTCTAATATGTTTTCATTTTTTCTTTCCCTACCCAGTATCTAGTTTGTTACTAGTGGCATGTATAAGTTTGTTTTTATTTGGATTGATAGAAGATTAACTCTTATCTATGATTGGGGTGTGTTACCTCTTTAAGTCTACTAAATTTAGGGTTAAGGCCTCTGTTTAATCTCATAGTTCTGCTGTACATGCTCGGTAGAGCTGTTAAAACGGGCCCAGCTGAGCCCACTTTTTAGATAGGTCGAGTTTCGCTTTTAGGCGGGTTAAGTGAGCTAACCAGCCTAACCCTTTATATATATATATATATATATATATATATATATGTTTTCCTACTTTACTATCATGCATATATATATATATATATATATATATGTATATATGATATCATTACATAAATGTGTATGTATTTGTATAACCATATTAATTAGCTAATTTTTCTTTTTAATATTACATCTTGGAGAATATTGATGAATTATTTTGTATTGTAAGACTTTTGATGTTTTTAAATTAGCTGTATTGTCCTTAAATGATTTCATTGACTTGGATTGATTAAAAGAAATCAAAACAAAAAAAAAACAAAAGAAAACTAAAAAGTATTAAAAAAAAAAAAAGTGGGCTGGGAGACTAGCCCATTTAGCCCGCTAGCCGGCCAAAAGTAAGCCGAGTCCTCAAAATACAGCCCGTTTTTAAAAGTGGACTGGGCCAGCGGACTAGCCCACTTTGACAACTCTGATGCTCGGTACTGATTGTTAATATCATGTACTGTTCTCCCATAAGTTTTACGCTTATAATGTACTTGATAATTTTTAGATCCTCATCTATCTTATGTAATCCCTAGCTTGGTGCCATCTTAATAAAATTGATATCTATTTTACCAAAACAAAAAAAGAGGAAAAAGAAGAAACAAAATAAATAAATAGCAAAGATGATGTAATCATATGCAGTGCATAAGAGTTGAAGTTCCGAAATTCATATCAATTTAAGGGACAAGTTCAAGCATATTGAACCTTCATTATATATTATACAACAGGAGAATAAAACATTTGCTAGAAAGAGAAAATCAAGAGAACAGAATCTTTACCACCCATTTAAGAATTAAATAGAACTGCCATTGTTTGGCAATGTCATAATGTAAACAGTTATGAGAAGACCAATAACCACCTGTACAGAATTTGGTCCTTTTACAGGATTTTGTCACCATAAGCATTAAGGAATACGGACAAGGCCCAGCAAAGAAGTTCTTCATCTCTCCTCAACACAAGCTGCAAGGAAGAAAACTCATCTCGGATGACTAAATTTTCCCACAATAAATGCATGGTCTTAAGATGTAGTCTGTATTATTAATACTAAGCAAAAATATGGGTTGGTTTTTTGTGTGTGTGTGTGTGTGTGTGTGTGTGTGTTTTTTTTTTTTTTTAAGGAGGATCTCCAGTCCTCCTTATTTTCTTTTTGTTTTCTTTTTTACTTTGTATCCTTCTTTCATATTTAATAATATTTATTTTTCTATTAAAAAAATCAGATTACATGGTATACCTTTATCTATCCTAAGTGATAGAGATTCTATCTTTATCAATGCCTTTTGGAGGGAGCTCTTTCACTTGCAAGGAACAACATTAAAGATGAGTTCTGCATACCACCCGGAGACACACGACCAAATTGAGGTATTAAATAGATGTTTGGAATCTTATTTACGTTGTTTTGCTTTCGAACAACCCAAAAATTGGTCTCTGTGGTTGCCACGGGCCGAATTAAGGTACAATATGACCTTTCACATCAGTTCTGGTTCTACTCCATTCAAAGTGGTTTATGGGCGTCAACCTCCTAATATAATAAAATACTTGAATGGGGAAACTAAGGTGGAAGCAGTGGCTAGGGAACTTCAAGACCGAGATGAAGAATTACGACAACTTATATTCAATCTCATCAAGGCTCAAGAGCAGATGAAATATTATGCTAATAAAAAATGAAAGCAAGTTGAGTTTGATATTGGAGATTGGGATTTTTTGAAGCTACAGCCTCATTGACAAACTTCAGTATCTCAAAGAATTTATTCAGAGCCATCTCCACATTATTATGGCCCATTTCAAATTATTGGAAGCTCTGGAAAAGTTGCATACAAGCTCCAATTACCTCCTGATTCTCGTGTGCATCCGGCGTTTCACATCTCATTACTTAAAAAGGCCATTGGGAGCTACACAGCCAGTCCTATGTTACCTAGCGATATGGAGGAGGAAGATATTATAGAACTTGCTAAGGCGCTTGCTGTCCAAGACAAAAAGGAATCTGGATATCACTCTCAACAATTTCTTATTCAATGGGAGGGACTACCTTCTAAAGATTTGACATGGGAAGATGAATTATTCCTCAAGAGTCAATTTCTTAATTTTTGCCTCAAGGACAAGGCTGTTGATGCAACAGGGGGTATTGATAGGAATGGGAACTTAGATGAGAATGTGGGTCGGCTGTTGGCAAGGTTTGGAGGGCATATGATGGTAAGAAAAGAAGGGCAAGGGCAGATGTGTAATTTTCTGCATGAGTTAGTTAGTACTGCTTGATATAGAAGGAGGAAGGGAGAGAGGAGTGGCCAGGGTTGGTGAATGTTTGTTAGAGAATTGGGAGTAGAAAACCTTCTGTGTCTAGGTGTTTCTGTAGGAGCAGTAGCTCTGGGGTGGATAACTCTTGTAATCTCATCTAGAATCATTCAATAAAACATTTTCAGATTTGGTTTCTATTTGCTCCAAATGAGCTTCCTACAGTAGCTACCACCCATGAGGGGTATCTGTTGGGCCCCCAATCAAGTTACAGTATTACAAGAGGAGGGGAACTAAGGAAGATATTGGGCTAAATGAGTCCCCCAAGTAGGCCTTATGGTTTACTCCAGGAAAGACAAAAAAGAGAGTGAGGTGGCAGTAGAGAGAGAACCCACTGACGACCAACAGCAGAGTATTGTGGGTGAGGAGGTTAAGAAGGACAGTAAGGGGTGAGGAATGGGCAGGAAAGGACTAAGGGACTTGGAGGGAGAGTGCTAGCCTCTCGAAAGCTAGCTGTTATGTGTTCTTGGCTGTTTAGGTGTATTTGTTGCATTGTGTTTAGTTGTTTTGTGAGTTTATGTTGTTGAGAGAGTGTTTTACTATTTGAGAGGTTTACTATTCTATTGCTGTGAGTGTCATTGGTGAGTGTATTCATCTTTACCCCACTGGTAGAGATTCATGGTTATTTAAATAGTATTTTCAACTATATTTCTACTGTATTTGTTGTGTTCTTTATTATTGTATCCTTGGGTTTCCATCAAATTGGTATCAGAGCAAGTTCCGACATGGCATTGTAAGTACGAGAATGGAAGGAAGGGTAGATGGTATAGAACAAGAGGTGGGTTCATTAAGGGGAGAAGTGGCAGCAGTGAAGACAGATATAAACCAAATAAAAATTATTATGATGGAGTTGCAAGAATCTATCTCCAGACTTGAGAATAGAAGGAAGGAGGTGGAAGGGGCACCGATAGAGAACAATCAGAGTCTAACGCAGGAGACAATAGGGAGGCACTAGAGAGGGAGAGAGACGCAAGTAAATATAGGAAGCTAGAGATACCCGTCTTTGAGGGAGATGACCCAATAGGTTGGCTATTCCGAGTCGAACGATATTTCCATATCAATGGCGTGACAGACACTGAAAGACTAGAGGCGGTGGCCGTGTGCATGGAGGGTCAAGCACTTGACTGGTTACAGTGGCTGGAGACTTGAAGCCCGGTGACCACTTGGGTTGAGTTTCGGAGAGAGCTTATCGACCGGTTCCACCATTCGCAGCAAGGGGATTCATACGAAATGTTAATGGCCCTAAGGCAGGACGACACGGTAACGGATTACAGGGAGCATTTTGAAAGGCTGACTGCTATCATGAAGGAAGCATCTGAGGCATGCCTGATAGGGGCTTTTAAAAACGGGCAGAAACCAATAATCAGGGCGGAGCTCCGACTTGTGGAGGTTGGGTCACTTAAGCAGTTAATAGGCCTAGCCCATAGGATAGAGGAGAGGAATTCAGTGCTGGAGAAAGCCCAAGAAGAGTTTCTAAACTAGGTTCAGTGGACCGAAGACAGCGTGGAACAGGGTTTCGGGTCACCCAGAACCGGTTCGCACCCATTCTTTGGAAACGAAGGGCAGCACGAACACGACACAGCAAAATCACACGATGAAGTTGAAGACGAGTTCGAACAACGAGCTCGACAGCAGCGACGTCGTCCATGGCCAACAAAGGGAGCAATGTGCGACAGATTTCTGATGCAGAGGAAATGAGGTGGAGGGCCCTGGGGTTGTTTCATCGGAAAAGTACAATCCGACCCATCAGTGTAAGAACAAGCAATTAAATGTGATGTTATTACAACACATTAATGAGGTAGGAGAAGTTGTGGATGGAGAAATGGAAGAAGGGAATGACGAAGAGGAAGAACCCGAACCACCTGTGCTAACGTCGATGGAGTTGTCAATGAGTTCAGTAGTGGGATTGACAAACAATAACACTATGAAGGTCATCAGGAAATGTGATGGCAAGGAGGCTATAGTGCTAATTGATAGTGGGGCATCCCACAATTTTATCTCGCCTGAACTAGTGGAGAGGGTAGGGGCTCCTACTATAAATATTGGCACCTACGAAGTGTCATTAGGAGATGGGTATATGCCATACGGGGGAATAGAATTTGTCCTGAACTGCAATTGGAGATACAAGGGATTAAGACCAAACAAACCTTTTATTTATTTGACATTGGAGGGGCTGATTTGGTTCTTGGAATTGAATGGCTGAAATCTTTGGGGGAGGTGAAGGTCCATTGGAGGCAACTTACGATGAGGGTGAAGAATGGCAGAGAAGAAAAATGCTTAAAAGGGGATCCTACACTCTCTAAGAGATTAGTTTCAATAAAATCCATACTTAGGACAATGAAGAGAGAAGACAGTGGATACCTAGTGGAGTTTGGGGAAATGACAGTAAGAGAAGTGGAAGAAGAACCCCTTGATGAATCGGTGCAACAGATCCTTGAGAATTTTAAAACTGTTACCACACCCACTATCGGTCTTCCACCTCATCGAACTCACGATCATGCTATTATTATCAAAAATGGGGAACAACCCCCCAACATTCGGCCCTACCGATACCCTCACTCACAGAAGACAGAGATAGAGATGATGGTTAAGGAAATGCTAGCAGCCGGGGTTATTCGACCAAGTAAAGGTCCTTACTCAAGTCCCGTGCTCTTGGTGAAGAAGAAATATGGTAGTTGGCGGTTTTGTGTGGACTACCGTGCGCTCAACAAGATCACAGTCCCTAACAAATTTCCCATACCAGCGATTGATGAATTGTTGGATGAATTAGGAGGCGCTTCAGTTTTCTCAAAATTGGACTTGAAGTCGGGGTACCACCAAATAAGGATCAAACCCGGCGATGAAGAAAAGATAGCCTTCTGAACTCACTTGGGCCACTATGAGTTCATGGTGGTGCCTTTTGGGCTTCCGAATGCACCGGCCACTTTTCAATCACTTATGAATGACATTTTCCAGCAGCATCTCCGCCACTTTATTTTGGTATTCTTTGATGATATACTCGTCTATAGGCTGAACAAAGAAACACATTTGAAGCACTTGGAAGAGACACTTAGGATATTGCAAGAGCATCAATTAGTTATCAATTTGAAGAAATGTGCCTTTATGAGGAATGAGCTAGAATATTTGGGACACCTAATTTCTGCTGAAGGAGTGCAAGCGGATCCTAAAAAGGTGGCAGCGATGGTTGACTAGCCAGTACCCAAGAATCTCAAGGCTCTTCGGGCTCTCCTTGGCTTGACCGGATACTATCGGAGGTTTGTAAGCAATTATGGCAAAATGGCCGCACCTCTCACTTCCTTACTTAAGAAGGATTCCTTCAAATGGAGTGATGAAGCAGAAGTCGCTTTTGAGAACCTCAAACAAGCCATGATATCAGTACCGGTCTTAGCAATGCCGGATTTCTCCTTGCCCTTTGAATTGGAGACAGATGCTTCCGGGACAGGAGTAGGGGCTGTCCTAATGTAAAAAAAGAGGCCAATCGCTTACTTTAGTCAAGCCTTGTCAAATCAGAAGAGGATGAGTTCAGTGTATGAAAGAGAATTGATGGCAATAGTGTTGGCAGTGAAGAAATGGCACCATTACCTCCTTGGGCATTCCTTTGTCATCAAGACGGATCAAAAGGCACTTAAGTTTTTGTTAGAACAGAGGGAATTGGGTGCAGACCAGCAAAAGTGGGTGTCCAAATTGATGGGTTACAAGTTTGAAATACTTTATAACCCCGGCAAAGAAAACAGGGTAGCCGATGCTCTTTCGAGAAAAGGACATGAGATGGAACTTGAGGCAATGTCGGTGTGGCAATATGATGACCTTGATAATTGGGAGGAAGAAGTGAAGAAAGATGAGAAATTATTAGCAATTTGGCAGAAAATCATCACAGGCCAACACCCTCCCGAGGGGTATGTGATAAAAAATGGGTGTTTACTCTTTCAAGGAAGGCTGGTGTTACCTAGAAATTCCCCTCGAGTCCCTATATTGATGGCGGAATTCCACAAAACACCCATGGGTGGACATTCCGGGTATTTGAGAACTTATAAGAGAATGATAGCTTTTCTTTAGTGGGAAGGCATGAAGAAAGACATACAGCAATATGTATCCAAGTGTGAGGTTTGTCAGCAAAATAAATATGAAGCCTTGAGTCACGCGGGCTTACTGCAACCCTTACCTATTCCACATCAAGTATGGGAGGATGTGAGTATGGATTTCATTTTCGGGCTACCTAAATCCTCTAAGTTTGATACCATCTTAGTTGTGGTGGATAGGCTGTCCAAATATGGGCATTTCATCCCATTATCCCATCCATTTACAGCTAAGGAGGTGGCTGGAGTATTTGTTGAGAATGTGGTGAAGTTGCATGGGTTTCCCAAATCCATTGTATCCGATAGAGACCGGCTGTTCATGAGCTTATTTTGGCAGGAGATATTCAAGCTATCAGGTACTACCCTTCACTATAGCTGCTCTTACCATCCGAAGACAGATGGCCAAACCGAGGTGGTAAATAGGACTTTGGAGACATACTTGCGCTGTTTTATAGGTGATAAACCAAAGAGTTGGTCAAAATGGCTAGTGTGGGCTGAGTATTGGTTTAACACCACATACAACCAATCTTCTGGTATGACCCCATTCAAGGCCCTTTATGGGAGACCTACCAATCCTCTTCAACCTTGAAGACACACCCTCGTTGGTTGAGGATGTTGATGAGCAGATTAAATTGCGAAATGCAATCATTTTGGAGCTTAAAGAGAACTTAGAGAAGGCCCAACATCGCATGAAACAATATGCTGATAAGAACCGAAGGGAAGTGAAATTTGAAGTGGGTGATATGGTGCATTTGAAGCTCAAACAATATCGGATGAGGTCACTAGCTCGGAAGTCCAATGAAAAACTGAGCCCTCGTTTTAATGGACCATTTAAGCTCACAGAAAGGATTGGGCAGGTCGCCTACCGTTTAGAGCTCCCTCCACATTCGAGGATTCATTCAGTGTTCCATGTTTCTCAACTCAAGAAGACATTGCAGCCCACTACTCATCCACAAGCCCTACCAGCATTTTTAACAAAAGAAATGGAGTTGCTAATTGAACCTGAGCTTATCAAATAGATCAGAACTCTTACAGATGGCAGCACTGAAGTTCTAGTGAAATGGAGGCGTTTACCTGACCATGATAGCACATGGGAACCATACAGCTCTATAGCTAATCAGTTCCCACAATTCCACCTTGAGGACAAGGTGAAACTTCTTGGGGGAAATGATGTTGGGCCCCCAATCAAGTTACAGTATTACAAGAGGAGGAGAACTAAGGAAGATATTGGGCTAAATGAGTCTCCCCAAGTGGGCCTTATGGTTTACTCCAGGAAAGACAAAAAAGAGAGTGAAGTGGCAGTAGAGAAAGAACCCACTAACGACCAACAGCAAAGTATTGTGGTGAGGAGGTTAAGAAGGACAGTAAGGGGTGAGGAATGGGCAAGAAAGGACTAAGGGACTTGGAGGGAGAGTGCTAGCCTCTCAAAAGCTAGCTATTATGTGTTCTTGGCTGTTTAGGTGTATTTGCCGCATTGTGTTTAGCTGTTTTGTGAGTTTATGTTGTTGAGAGAGTGTTTTACTGTTTGAGAGGTTTACTATTCTATTGCTGTGAGTGTCATTGGTGAGTGTATTCATCTTTACCCCACTGGTAGAGATTCATGGTTATTTAAATAGTATTTTCAACTATATTTCTGCTGTATTTGTTGTGTTCTTTATTATTGTATCCTTGGGTTTCCATCAGTATCCAACATGCCAATGATTTAATCTTTGGCTCTTAGCTCCTTAACCTTCCCCACTATAGGTTGAACCCTAAAGATAGCCTTAGCCAATATGCAATACTTATCCTCTTAACTCCAAAAAAGAATGGAACTTGGAGAATGTGTGTGAATAGTTGAGCAATTAACAAAATCACTATCAAATATAGGTTCTCCATTCCTAGTCTTGA
This sequence comes from Biancaea sappan, assembly GCA_037074585.1. Taxonomy (NCBI): domain Eukaryota; kingdom Viridiplantae; phylum Streptophyta; class Magnoliopsida; order Fabales; family Fabaceae; genus Biancaea; species Biancaea sappan. The sequence continues at coordinate 69,989,417 of CM073490.1, forward strand.
GGACATGCTTGATTTAGTAGTTGGTTCCAACTGATTTTCCAAAATTGACCGCCTTAGTGTTTACCACTAGATTTGGATTAAACTAGGGGATGAATGAAAGACCATTTTTAAGACCCAAGATGGGTTATATGAATGGTTAATATCGCCCCTTGGTCTTTCTAATGCTCCTAGAACCTTCATAAAGGTTATGACCCACATTTTCAGGCCCTATCTAGGAAAATTCTTGGTTGTTTACTTTGACAATATTTTGATTTATAGCAAGTCTAGAGAAGAGCATTCAAATCATCTCCGTCTAGTCTTTCTTACTCTTTGTCAAGAAAAGTTCTACATTAACCTCCCAAAGTGGTTTGTTTTTTAAGCAAACTCAAGTTATTTTCCTAAGATTCATAGTTTCTAAGCAAGGTCTAGCTGCTGACCTTGAAAAGGTTAAGGCTACTAAACAATGGCTTGAACCTAAATCCATCTCTGAGATTTGTATCTTTCATGATCTAGCCTCCTTCTATAGTCCTTTCATTAGGGATTCAATACCATCATGGCTCTTAAAAGATTGCCTCAAAAGAGATAAATTTCATTAGACTCATACAGCTGCTCAAGCTTTTGTAACCATTAAGCAAAAGCTTTTTGAAACTCCTGTTTTGGCTTGGCTTACCTGATTTTAACAAACCTTTTGAAGTTGCCTACGATGTGTCTGGGGGTGTTCTTAGTCAAGAAGGTCATCATGTGGCCTTCTTTAGTTAAAAACTATGAAGCAAAGAAAAAAATACTCTGTTTATGACAAAGAATCCTATGCCATTGTTAGATCTCCTAAACATTGGCAATTTTACTTTCTACCCCAAGAATTTTTCTTATATTCTAACCACCAAGCTCTTATGTTTATTCACTCGCAAAGGAATTTAAATTCAAGGCATGTAGAATGGATTGAATTCCTTCAGATTCACTTTTGTGGCCAAACACAGCTCTAGAGTTGAAAATAAGACAGCTGACGCCATGAAACGAATGTTCACTATCTTACATTCCATATAAGTGTAAGTGTTATAGGGTTTGATAGGTTGAAGGATAAATATGCCAAGTGTCCTCACTTTTGCATCATTTTTCAAGATGTTAGTGATGGTAATAGTCGTACCTATGAGGATTTTCTCATTAAAGATGGTTATCTTTTTCGTCAAACTAGGTTAAGCATCCCTTGCACATACATAAGGGGCATTCTTGTTTGAGAATTACATGCTGAAGGGAATTACATTAGAGTTTCTATCTCCTCCCGCCTTCTCTCTCGTTTCTCCCTCCTTTTTCTCGCCTCTCTTTGTTCTACATCACATTGAAAATTTAGCTCTTAAATATACCGGTCATATGTTATCCCTTCTTCAATCCCAATTTTAACAAACCGTGTTATCAGTTTCCCTCTCCTTTTCAACTTCCTGTTAAATTTCCACCTTTTTAAGGATACTTTAAACTTTCAGAAGGATAGTCTGTCGACGACATAAATTTGAAGCTCTCTCCAACCCAACTTCGTTTATATACACTGATCTCTCCTCACGGCAAGAGGAATTTAACCTTTTTACGGAGTCCACAAGAAAAGTCAAAATCACGGGAAAGGGTATCCCCAGAGCGACTCCTTCTTGCTTAAGTATATGAAAATGTAGATTATGTACCAATAATCATATTGATAAGCACGCTTGAACTGTTCAATCTTTTGATATTTAAACTTTCCCTCAAGCCTTGATAGAATTTGACGCCAAGAAACATACCTAAATAAAAAAAAAAATTTATAACAAACTACCCGCGGAAAGAAAGGTTTGTAATGCAATTCAGATAGCTCGATTCAACGAATTAGCAATTTCCCACATAAAAACTATCCAATCCCAACAGACAAAAAGGGGTAGTTGGGTACCTCCACAGCAGAAGCAACAATAGCAACAAGAGAAGATCATGCAAAGGTCATGGCAAAACGCAATAACCCCACAATCAGTATTCGACTGGAATCTGTCGGCGTTCTGAGACACGCTAGCATTCTGCTCATCCAGTAAATTCTGATTAGCTAAAGACTGTTGCTTCTCCCTTTTCATTCGTTCGAAATTCCATTCGAGCTTCCTCAGGTAAGAAAACTTGAACGACTCTCTAATACTCGCTGACGGCCATATATGCATCTCTCTCGAACCTCGTCGCACAGATAAGTAGTAAATGTAAAAATTAGGGTTTTGGCTTGACTTGGCGAAGGGGTTGAAGGAAGCAGAGAAATCACCAGCGACAAATGGATGAAGGCTGCGATTTTGCAATAGTACTTGTCCGATTCATCAGTTGCCAAATCAAAACTCGAGCATTAGGCGTAGGGATGGCATGGGATGCCAATTTTACCCTCTCTCTTGGGATCAGAGAATTTTTTTCGTGCAGCGATAGGGATGTGAGTAAAATTTCCCATGGTAACAAACTGCCTGTATCGTGTGATCCCATTTGAAAGGTATTTTTAATAATTTCATTAAAATTATTAAAATATGCTTGGTGTATATATATATATATATATATAATATTTTATAAGGATATTTAAGTAAATTAATATTTAATATAATTAAAATTAATTTAATATCAAAATAATCCTAAATCCTAATATGTTCTATTGATCCTTAGCTCCATTCAATTGTTCCTCATGACCTCATCTCCTCCATTACCCTCACTGACGCCAATTCACCTCTGCCTCACTGAATCTCCTTGACTTCGCCAATTTGCCACACTGAATCTTTTCGACATTGCCAGTCCGCTGTTCTTCTTCAATCATCATCTTCCTCAATCAATCCTACCTTCATCAGTCATCTTTTTCCTTTATTCCTCACCACTGATGGCTCACTTATCTTTAGTCTCTGCTCACGGCTCACCACTAACGGCGCCTCACCATCATCTTCTTCTTGCATCCAGCAACTGCCTCATTGAATCTTCGCCAGTTTGTCATTCTTCTTCAATCATCATCTTCCTCAGTCCTTCTCAATGGTCTTTCTCCCTTCATCTCTCCTCTCAGCATCTATCCTATCACCTCTTCTCTCCCTTTGTCTTTGATTTTTTTTTTTTGGATATTGTCATGCTCCAAAATTCGAGTCTATAACCAGTATGAGGAAACGTCCTTCCCAACTACTAAAAGCCTAAACCAACCATTACACAAATAGTATACAATCAAACAAAGCACACATAAAACATACCAGTGCATTTCAAATAGATTAAATGATATCCATGCATCATCATTAAACCTCTATGTTCCAAACTATTCCTCATAACACAAAAACGGGGTGGAATATTAGGGAACACAAGTTTTACAACAAAAGAAATGTTTTCAGTTATTAACTATCACTTGCATCATTACACAAAACCATCTCTAGGTGGCTTACATGATTGCAGAGCTTCTAGGACACCTTTAATCAAAATAAAAGGACCAACAAGACCCACCCAAGCAATTAAGAAGGGCTACACACGAAGTACCGCTACTCCTCGTGTAGGTACTCCTCTTCTGCAACTGAATCAGAAAATGTTAAATCATAGAGGGTGTAAGTTTACTACAACTCAATGAGCAAATGACAATGATTATTCTAGAAAAATAATGATAATATAAACAACATTATAAATATATATGCCCAAGGCCATATGCTCAAATTCCCACAATTTAATAATCATTCCAATCGACATTGCAATTTAAGCAATCATTCCAAATGCAAAAGTTTAACCAACACATATCAAGCAATTTCATCATCCCTCGTGGGTCTACATTCTTACTGGTTCACCACTTAAGAGTTTCATCAACATGGGTGTACGTTCCTATAGATTTATCATTCAAGAACCTTGTCACACGGGTCTGCATTCTCATGGACTAATTGTTCACAGTTCTCATCCCTTATAGGTCTATGTTTCCATGGGTCTATGTCTCCACAAATTTGTCACTCAAGAGTTCATCTCATGGGTCTACGTACCCACAAACAATTCTTTCACCAAGCAAAACCATACAAACATACAAAACTTACCAATGAAATGCAATGTTCCAATTCCACAACCCATAATGTTCCTTCATGTAATCCTCCAAACTAATCATTCATTTCACATTTCATCCCATGATAGTTATACTACAAATTTTGAGCCTTAAAGGACCCTCACAAGCATGCATGCATGATGTTGTAACTCAAGAAAACAAAGTAAAGCAAGGTCACCCACTTACCTTGATTCCAAGATTTAACTTTACTATGCATTTATTTGATGATCAAAGGGAAATGATGTTCTACAATGGTTTTGAGGCAATCCCTAATGATTCCATCATGAAAAGAAAGTAAAAGATATCAAAATCCAAAAATAGAAAAATGTGTGTCACAGTTTTTGACCTTTTGTCACTATTTTGGCCATATCTCCTAAATAGGAAAACACTTTCTTTAATGAAACTTGTCTTATTTGAAACTAAACTCAAAGAGCTTTCTAACAATATATCATTTGTTAAAAATAGAGTTATATAAAGTGATTTGACAACGCCGCTACATCGGTAAAATTGTCGATGTAGCAACCCAAATTCCTTTGCTTCTGGCGACCATCACTATAGTGACAGTTTCTGTAACACCTGCGATTTTTGGGTGTTAGTATATTTGAATTTAAGGAATAATTTAGATACAGGGGAAATTTTTCGATTGCTTAGTATGGAATGTGAAGTTAAAGGTGGCACCTCGTGGAGAGAAATTAGTGATTGGGACTAGGGAGGTGTACACGTGGCATTAAGGGAGCCAGATGTGTACTAAGCATAAAGAAGGACTAAAATGTAATAAGAGAGATGGTGTGGTACCTAGAGTATAAGAAATACCGAAGTGAGAGGAATTACGGAGTTACCATTACTAAGGTTGGCCAAGGGTTGACCAAAGGGCAAAATTGTAATTTCACCCTTGGGGGGTATATATAGGTAGCCCCATACATTTTCCTCTCATCTTCTCTCCCTCCCTCCTAAGTGCTCTCCCCTCTTCCATAATGAGATATCATGGAAAGAATCAAGAGAAATGATGAAGATTTGCATAAAAAATAGCAAAAACCAAGAGTCCCTTGCATGTAGTGAGCGCCCAAGGCGCACCATATCTGAGGGAGAATGCGTGCTGAGGTACTTGGCACCTTAGGTGCCACCACCTAAGAGTTGAGGCCGAGAGTAAAGGTGATATGAATCTTGATGTAATGCAACAAAACCTAACCAAATTGTGGAAAAGAATAAATAACTCGGAAAGTCTAAATTCATATTCAAAAGACCTCAACCCAATACTTTACTAGAAGTACAAACCTTGCTATAAGAAAGAAAGTTGGACGCCACGCTCAAGAAAAAAAAAAGTGAGTGATATGTCTCAATTGAACGCTACAAGACAAGTCTTATTAAGTTCATAAATTCTCAGAAGAACCAAGAAGTGAATTGCTCTTAAATAAAATTCAGAATTCATATGTGTGTCCTTTACCATGAACCATACATTGTATTTATAGGCAAATTAAAACCCTAATTCCCATATGCATAGGGAATCAATCTAGAACAAAAAATAAGCAAAATATAAACTAATTGAGAAATTTTCCTAACAAGCAACTTGATAGATTTAGGCAATTTAATTATAGGAGATATGACTAAATCAATCAATAAATGTTTCATAATAACAAGATAGGCAATTTGATTTGAACATGTGACTAAATCAAGCAATTAAATGCTCCTAATTGACTAAATCAATCAGGCACCCCACTTAATTACTAAAAATCAATCTTGATCTGATTCTCAACTTCAATTAGGTACCTCCTTTAATGCTTCTTTGACCAAACACCTCCTTGCTTCCTTAATGCATTTTTGGCCCAAAATAAGATGGAATCATGTCCAAACATGTTGAATTAGGTTAATAACACTTGTATGTTTAATTAACTCTAATTCCTTATGGACTGTAGTAGGCGTGGCCCAAATGTTTTGAATAAGTTCATTTAATGTCTCCTTCATTCTCTTGGCTCTAGCCCTTGTGATTGGCCCTCCCTTGATGCATAATGGATCATTTGAGTTTGGAACTTGAACTTCTTGACTTAGGCTGCTACTTTGCTCCTTAAGCTTTTGATTAGCATCAGAAGGCCTGGGCGCCAGGGTGGTCACCCAAGATTGACTCATGGGAGGGCTTAGTGGAGCTTGAGGCACCCCAGACACCACGCGTTGGGCTGAACTTTCTTTCATGTTTTTGTATGCCGAAATATTGTGTTGTCATTCTAGCTTGGCAACAGCAGGAAGAGCTTTAAATCCAGGTAAGGGATTTAGTCCTACTTTGTGTGATTTATATTTTTAAGATTGTTTCCTATAATTAAATGTTTCTATGCTTGTTATAATTAAAAAAAAAGGACATTATATGTTTATGAAAGGAAAATAATTATCTATATGTGGGTAATATTGTGCAATTGAGTGTCAACCACGTAGATAACTTTTAAGATTAGAATCTTGAATAGGTAATTAGAGCATAATTGGATTTATGAGTAGATAGTAATGGGGTGCATGAGTTATGGAAGCCGAGGTAGACTACACAATCCTCCCGACAGGCAACATCATAGGAAGGTGAGGTTTGACTTGAGAAAGGCCAATGTTGGTTATTAAATTTCTCTTGGGGCAACTTGTCGACGACGTATTCACTAGATGTGTGATTTATCATACTAGGGTTGTTATTATTATCATTGTTTGTGCTTATGATTATATATGGATGAGACCTAGTGGTGTACTCCTGAGGTTGGATACTAGTAGTTGCTAAGATAGGGCATGGGCCAGGACCAAGAAGGATGTACTTGGGGGGTTAGAGGATGAGGCCTAGTGGTGCACTTCTGGGGTTAGATACTGGTAGTTTTTGGGATAAGGCATAGGCCAAGACTCAGAATGGAAGTTGTATTAGGGGGTTAGCAGATATATGATCTGAGGGTTAGTCCATGGAAGGGTAGCTCTATAGGATGTTATCTCGGCGATGAATCCATGGGAGAGTAGTCTCACGTTGATGAAACCTTAAGAAACATAATTATGGAGATGTATACTCAAAAAATGAAACTCTTAAACAGAATGGAGACCCTCAATGATGTAGTTCTTGAGTGAGTTTCCCCGTAGGGATGTAGACTTACGTGGAGTGGATGAATTGTGTCCATGGTAATGTGTGTATGTTGATTGTTGTGATATATATTATAGTAGTTGTGTTATATATAATATGTTTGTGATTGGAACAGTCGAGGTCGGGGATTTGGGTGTAATGGCATCGAGGATATGCTCTATTAGAGATAAGAGCAAGATGCTACGAGTATGTTTTAGGGACGGCATGATGTCGTGTATATGTGGTTATATAAAGTTTTTTATTTATACATATATAAATATATGTGCATGTGTAGATACTTGTTGTGTATATTGCATGTCTGCGTAGAGTAGAGCTATTTTGGGTGAATCTGTGGATTAGACTCATCCCTTTACATTTACATGTAGAGGTGAGCATGGGCCGGGTTGATGCAAAATTTCAACTCGAATCAACCAAATACAAGTGGGTTGGGTCAAGTTTAGCACTTTTGAAGGCTGAACTCGAACCAACCTATACCGACCCTAACAGGTTGCCTTTTTTTTTTTTCTTTCCTCTCTTCCTCTATTTTTTTTTCCTTGAGGCTTTCCTCTTTGCAAGACATCTTCTCTCTCTGGTCAATCTCTTTATCTATTTCTCCTTTGTTGTCTTTGTGATTGCCGTGTCTCAGTTCTCTATCGTCTTCGTGTGTTCCATGCTTTGTTTTTCTCCTCCATAGTCTTCGTGATTGCTTTGTTTTTCTCTGTGCTCTAGTTCAAAGAACTAGCAAATGTGATATGATGACTTATATCAGAGAAGATTGAGGGTGATTGGCAATCATGAAGACAATGACTTAGATCAGAGATAGAGACCATGGAGTAAAGATGATGATTCACAAACACATGAGGAAGATTGAGGGAGTGAGAGCCGAGACGCATAGAGGAGCTAGCAGAAGAGGAAGAACGGTGGAGCAGGAAGCTACGATGGTGCAAGAGGCTACAAAGAAGGAGAGGGGACTGGAGAGGACTACTGACCACTAACTAGAGACTAGAGCAGAGATGATTGAGTGCCATGAGTCATGATTGAGAATTGAGAAAGTTAGGGGCTTAGGTTTAGAAGTGAAGTTAGAACTAGAAAATTTTTTTTAAAAAAATAGTATATATATATATATATATATCAGGTTAGCGAGGTTGGATTGGGTTGGAAATTTACCAACTTGCAACCAAGACCCGACCTGCCAATGAACGGGTTGGAAATTTCTGACCCAACCTAAACCAACCTAATTGCATGATGTGGGTTAGATTGGGTGGATGGCAGGTCAACTCGAACCATTACTCACCCCTAGTTGCAAGTACTGAAGAATGTTTAGTCTAATGGCTTGTGAATTGAGGATACCTCCCTATTGCTTGGGATGAGATAATTTGATTTATTTTTAAGTTAATTTCTCTAGAATGTTCTATAATCGAATAGGCCACCCAAGTAATAGAGTATGTTGTTAGGGTTAAATTGAGGGTAAACTAAGCTTGTGGCGGTGTAGGCATTACATCATCCGCACTTATCACAGCCCTGGTTTCGGGTCGTGACAGTTTCTATCATTGCAACGATGGCTACAGTAGCAAACCAAAAAAAAACATAGCTATTTTTCTTTGTTTTTGCTTCCAAATCAGTTCCAAACAACTCCAATCCATTCCAACCTTTATTTCCAACATTTTAGACCATTAAACAAGTGTTTCTAACATCTTAAAACTCAAACACAAGGTGGGCTTCAAGATTCAAACCTCATTTTCCCAATATCTACCTTATTTTCGTGCTTGTTAATATAGCCCCAATTTAAAAAAACTAGATTTCTCATCAATTTTAGACAACAAACTGTCAAGGAATGAGGGTAGGAATGTTGGGAAGCAAGAAACACCAAATTTTAAACAAACTACACACCCAAATGGTCAAAACAACTCAATTTTGCAACTAGGGCTCTTATGTGCGAAAATGGAAAGTGATTGAAAAAAATGCCCTTACCTTGATTCTTTAATTTTCTCTATGTGCCAAAGGACCACCAGTGACCAAAGATACGCCGGAGACGAAGAGAAGACAAGATTTGAGAGGTTTTGGTGGTTAGGGTTTTGGAAGCTCCAAGGTGGTGTGAGAGAGGTGTTAGGCATGAGAGTGGAAAAGTAAATGCTGAAGGGTGTTGAATTATTTAATTATGGGAGTCCCTTCTTTCCTAAATTATCATTTTGTCCCTAATTGCATCATCCTTGAGTTTACCTCAACTTAGGATCATTCCCTTGTACCTCTTTCGCTCTCTCCACATGAGAGGATTTAGCTTTCACATAAGCTAAGAATGTGCCTGTTTTGGTGATCTAAAATTGTATGCCACTGGATTCCAACTCTTGCAACACATAAATCAAGGGTCTCCTCACTTTGGCTATATAAGCTAAACTCCCCATCGATTTCTGACTCAAAGCATCCGCCACAATGTTTGCTTTTCTTGGATGGTAGAGGATCGAACAATCATAGTCTTTCAAAAGTTCCATCCACCTCCTTTGCCACAAGTTAAGATCAGTTTGTTGAAAGATGTACTTAAGGCTTTTATGATCGATATAGATCTCACAGGTTTTTGTAATATCTTGATTTATTACTTATTAAATATTTAATATTTTTTTAGGAGAGATTATTACTAAATATTGAGTATTCAATATTTAGTAGAAAGAATTTTTAGGACAAAAATATTTGATTAAAAAGGAAATAAGATATTATTAAATATTGAGTATTTAATATTACCTCATTTTCAATTTAGTCCTTATCCTAAGATTTATTTTTGGGAATTTAGAATAACTATAATATAATAATAACAGTATATATATATATATATATATATATATATATATATATATATATATATATATATATATATATATATATATAGAGCTGGAACCCATAGTTCAAGTGGCAGCCCATGATAGAAGGAATATGATAATATATATGCAAGTGGAGATGGTGCAACCCATCATTCTCAGCCAAAAGGGAATGTACTTAGCAGACAATATTTATTAGGAGCTTGAACCAAAAGAGGATATGGCAGCACATGCTCTGAGTCATGAAAAGTACACATTGTTAGTGAAATAAAATTTGAATACGTAACCCACATGCACCATATTCTCATGATAGCCAACTTCCATTCTTCCTTAGCCCATCCAAGTGGCTCCAAGTAGCACTCATCCATTTTCAGCTATAAATAGTAGCACCCTTATTCCTTTTTCCTTACATCGCAAGTCAAGAGAGAGTGAGAAAAAGAGAGTACAACAGTAGAAATCCATACTTTGTTTTTCCACACAAAAACAGCGTCTTGACAAGAGAGAGAGAGAGAGAGAGCAGTTTCAAACTCAAAAATTTTCTAGTTATTTTGGAGAGCTTGTTAAGTGACTAGCCTACCCAAGAATAGAGGAAGGAGTGGTAGTAATCTAGTGCAAAAATCAAAAGCAAAAACCAATGCAAACTCCCTCCACGTTCACGTGAAGTCGCGGTAAGCTTTTGGGAAAACTTGAGTTTTTAGTTTAATTACCTCTTTAGCCTATTTTATGGATAGAAATGATTACTTAGGGTCCTAAAAACACCTAAGAAGGAATTCTAGGCAGGTTTTAGATCCTAACTCTCAAGCAAGTACGTGAAATGCATGACAGGGACTAAACTGAAAGTAATGAAAAGTTTGCAGAGGCTTGTAAATTTTAGAAAAAAATTATATTCTAGGACTTGGGACCTAGATAAAGCTATATATGATCTCAGGTCATGCAAAGGACAAAGGAAAAATATTACCTAAGGGACCTAAGTAAATAAAAGGAAAGTTTCTAAGAGAAAAATGAAATTTAAGAAAAATCTAGTTTTAAACGGAAATTTAATTTTATGAAATATATTGAATAGAAACTAATTTATTAAATTAGCTATTTACATTATTGTGTGAATAATTACAAATTTATACTTATACATGTGCCCATATCTTAATCTACATGAATAAATATATATGTAATATATTTTTATATTTTGTGTATATATATATATACTCATAATTATGTCATCTATGGTACACATATTTTTATATGCTTAGGAAACTTTAGTATATTTATATATGAATATATATACACCAAATTAGTATACATAAGTGTATGTATTAACTTTACAAGTTTACATGTATATAAATTATTTACAAATAAATAAGTATTTGATTAATTGATTAATATACATATGGATAATCAAAAGTAGTTATATACATATACATGCATATATATATATATATATATATATATATATATATATATATATATATATATATATATATATACACGTGTTTATTTTAGAAAGCTAATTATATATAAATATGTTCATTTAGATTAAGTATTTATATTCCATCTCAAAAATATTATGAAAAACATTGGCTTGAAATGAGATTAGACTAAACCCATTTGGGATAGAATTAAGAATTTAAATAGATTGGAGAAAGATGATATTTTAGAATCTTTTTATTTAAGAGTTTAAATAACGTTATATATACTATTTGAATAGGTCAGAATTTGTGAAATGAATTTCAAGAAAGATTGAATAGCTATATGAGCTAAGAGTCAGATCGCAAAGTCTAGGTAATTTAACAATTCATAAAAGCTTGTATTTACTACTTGAATATTATACATGTCCATGAAGTTTTATTTAAAGTGAAATATGTTTTTCATGATGAAATTAGCATGGTATCAATTTAGAAGTTTACTTCCATATTCAGCTTGGGAGCTCTACTTCTATGTCATCTTGGAAGTTATGTTTCCATGTTTTAGCTTGAAATCTTTCTAACTTGGGTTAAAGGACTACAATAGCCTTTCTCCCATGTTCAGCTAGGAAAAAGTGGTTTTATAGACTATCTTTTTTCATGTCATTGTGTGTGCCACCAACTATTATTCCATGGCTTATTTATACATATTAGCTTGCTAATTTTCATAAAATTATTGAGCTTGTTGAATTTCACGTGTTTTATGAGATAACTCACTACCAAGATTATCATGGACTGATTTTTATAAGTGCTTTTATGATTGAAATGGTATATTTATAAATGTTTATAAAATCATGCTAGCTACTAAGATATTTTTATCTCACTTTTTGTGTTTTTCCAACTAACCATTTCAAGGGCTGAGTATAAGGGGAAAGGTGTAAGGATTGATTGAACCTTAGGTGTATCAAGTTGGAGTACTTTAAGAGCCCTCAAGTTTATTAAGTGTTGGAATTATAGACTTTTTAAAGTTTAGAAGTCAAATTATTATGTATGGCAAATTATGATTTGTATTATGAACTACTGCAGAATGTTCTTTACTATTTAAGGAATGTAAGTACAAGTATTAAGCACTAGAATTTGTTTTAAAAATAATTTCTCAAATTTTAGTACAGTAAAATTAAGGATGTTACAAGCTTCCCCATACAAGTAGTGCCTCTAAATCTTTAAGGCAAACACCACGATCACCATCTCTAGGTCGTGGCTGGGATAATTTTGCTTATGCTTCTTGAGTTACCTCAATGCATGTGCCAAAACTTGGCCAAGTTGCATTAATATGCATCCCAACCCCACTTTAGAATCATCACAATATACCATGAATCCACTCGATCCTAAAAGGAAAAACTAGTATCGGAGCTGAACTTAAGCACTCCTTCAACCATGTGAAACTCTCCTCACAAGCATCATCCTTAAGGTATTTCACATTCTTATAAGTTAACATCGTAAGTAAAATAGCCAATTTAGAGAAACACAACGAAGCTACGAATCTCAATCCCTGTAGTAGGTCTAGGTCATTGCTTCACCACTTCCACTGTAAAACCCCAGATGTTATTGTGCAAGTAAAATGACATAATTATAAGGATGAAATTTTTTTCACAAATTAAGAAGTTTCAACTAGGCAAACAAAGAGTCCTAAGGTTTAAAGGGACTAAGACATGTCATGGGTTAAGTAAAGTTGCAACAGAAAAAAGAAACATGGGTAATAGGTATAAGAAGTACGTCTAAGGACTTAGGTGAAAAGAAAAGAAAATAGGAAATACTTATGAGTATTTATTGAATAAGAACCGTGAGGGAGAATAGACTTTACAAGAATGAAATTTCGAGCTTGGTATTTTAAAGTTATTGGTTTAAGGCTAAAGTGAAACTCGGGACACCGTCAGGGGCCAAAGTGAGAAAATGACGGAATTTGATTATTATTTTAAGAGAAATGGGATGATGAGCATTTTATGGAGTATGTATGGGTTCCAAGTATTGGTCAAGCTATTTCATTATTTTGTAAGATGCTAGTAAATTTCTTTCAAGCAAGGTCCAAATTGAAAATATAATGAATGGGCCCCACACACCTTCATAAAACTCACAGATCCTCCTCCTTCATCTAATTCTTTCTCTTCTCTTTCACGACATCTCTCTCTTCTCCCAGTGCCATGGACCTTCTTCTTCACCAAATCTCTCCCAAGATTCGAGCCTTTCTTCACTAGCAAGAGGACAGACCTCCGGTGAGCCACCGCATTGGAAAGACAGAGAGATTTAGGTGGGTTTCCATTCTTCTCCCTCCTTCATGGTATTTTTGGATTTGTGGCATAGGAGGTGGAAATTAAGTTTGTTAATGGGATTTGAGACTTGATTAACTTCTTGAAACCTTCTATGGGGATCAATAATAAATTTGGAACCAGAAATTTATGAATATGGCAAGATAGAGAATAGATTTAAAGTTTTAGAAGAGTTAGGGGTAAGTTAGGGTTCTAAGTTGGGAAATTGATGATTTAAGCTGAGAACCATGAAATTTTCTTAGGGCTTTAATCTTCTTATGATCTTATAACATAGTGTAGGAACCCCATTGAAGGAATCATGAAAAATAGTTGATTTTAGGGCTAGAAACGCTAAAATCGAAATGGTGCTCGAAGTTCAACAGCTTGGCACCTTTGAGAGATAGCCAAAAGATGAAAGGCATTAGCCTCATGATGCATGCTGAAATATAGGTTTTTAACTCTTTTCTCTTGTATCCCTAATCTTTAGGTATTAGATGATGCTTGAGGTCTCCTTTGGTCTTCTTGGAGCTTGCAAGGCCACTTTTAAAGAGGCGAAGACCACCTAGAAGCTCAAGCAAAGGTGAGGGAGCCTTGCCTTGTATGTTTTATTTCCTTAAAGCTTTGTTCCCAGGCTAAAGGTAAATGCATTTTGTGGGAATTGTAGTAACGAATACTATGTTAGAAATTTTTATGTTTTCTCTTTTTCAAAGTAACATACATTTGTTGGAAATGATGATTGCAATAAATCTTGAAATTTTGTATAAGAGAGTAAATCCCTTTCATGATGAATATGATGGGTGTATCATAGAATGTGAAGAATAAATGTATGATTGCATAGATAGACTTATGAGAATACATTTATAGTTGTATATATGTGTACAATACGTTCCTTGTAAGTTTTAATATGAGGATTATGTATTATGGACTAATTGGTATTGTTGAGCTCCGATTTGTGTAACATTCTAGAATTTTATTGGGAAATTCCTTGTAAAATAAAATAATTTTTGAGGACTTACTTGAAAGTTTCTCAAATTTTGGGAGATTTACATGAAAGGAAAATGAGTTGAGGGATGGTGGAAATTATAAAATTTGAATGTTTGGTGGAAATTAAAATTTTTATAAAATTTAAGGACCTAGATGAAAGCTTAACTAGAAGAGGCTTACCTTGTGATATTTTAGCAAATGGAAAGTAAATGGCATAAAGAGATGTTGCCACGTGTCTAACCCTTTATCAAGATTGTGCCAAGTGTCCCACCCCTCTTATTTATCTCCTGAAGGCTTTAGATACACTCACCACTCACACATTTTCGATCCACAAAAAAAAAAAAGAGAAACAGTCCAGAACTTGAAGAAGAAGGGGGAAGAGAAAGCTAAGAAGGCTGTCGCTTACCGCCACCACCACCGCCGGTGACTCCATCTTCTGAAGTGAGATTGATTCTTTTCTTCCCTTCTCTTTTCGTTTCCCCTCATTTCTGTTTTTCTGTCAAACTGAGAGTCTAGGGACCAAGTGAGATGAAAATATGGTTGCAGGGATGATCTTCGTAATCAATCCATTCTTGTTAATTCTAATCAAGTTTAAAGTGTATTTGGGAGATAGAAATTTGATTTTGCATGGAATTTAGTCCTCAAATTGATAGTGCAAAACATTTCATCTAAGGAACATATTGTATTTGGAGAAAACATAGGAAGAGAGTATGGGTTTAATTATTGGTTGTGGTTTTGTTGAGCTTGTATGTTCATTTGACTATCCTTGGGAGGGTTCAAGTTTAGTTTAGTCTGGAATTTGAGTTAGGACTACTTGAGAAACCCTAGAGGACAGAATAGGGTACTGATTTTGCTGGGTTTGGTCGCAGGATAGCCATCGCCCCCTACATCAGTAGTAAAGCCCGCTATAGCGCAGTAGGCAGAATGCAGCAGCGATGCTGCTGCTTACCATCCTAAGCAAGCGTGAGCTTTGTTCTCCCTGGATTGTTCTGTCTTTTTTGATACTATATGGTTTTGTATGCTTAGGAATCTTCCTTGCAACATCTTTTCCCCTTGGTAAGGTGATTCGAGGAAAAGATATACTGCAAAAAAGGTGAGTGGGAATGAATTTCTCTTCCCTCACAATTGATTATTCTCTGCTAGGATTAATAGGACAAGCATGCTAATTCAATGAAGAATGCTTGAATTGGTTATAGAAAATAAAGTTGGTTAAGTCTCTAAATATTTATGTGATAATGAAACTACTTGGATTAAGTTTAATGCAGGATAATTGCTAACCATATAATTTTGCTGTCTTTATGGTTTGATAAGTTTAAAATAATCAGTGTTATGAGACGGTTACCTTCATCCTAGGTTTAAGGGTTAACATATAATTGTTAAGAGTATGTATACATTCCTTAGTTCATGGCAATGGTGAAGTCACCCTCAAATGGAGTATAAAACAGATAGTTAGCTCTTTCGATTATAAACTCATTTTGGCTTGTGATGTAAATATACAGATTGGATTTTTCAAGTGCAAGGGCTAGGGATTTAATCAAAAGGATCAATAAGTCTTCTTATCCGAAGCTGCTGTAATTATAACTGTTGTCTCATGGTTAATATTTTAGGTAAATTATGTGGTATCTTTCCCCTGAAGTGGTAATAAATCTTAAATTGTAAATTTATTTGACATGGCTAATTATGTAGAAAGTCATTATGATATTGGAGTATTCCCCTTACTCTTTATCATGAGTAAATCATTAATAGCAATATATGTAGTTATTACATGGCTAATAAGCATGAATGAATTATAGATGTGTACTTACCCTATGTTATATATTAGAGATGTGGACTATGATGTTTAGTGTTTTTATGTTGTTATGGTGGTAAAAGTGGTTGTGCACATAAGATGGTGTAGAAGCTAAAATTATAAAATGCAAGGTGGGTTATCAATTATTGCTTAATTGTTAACAAGAATAGTTTTTTTGTGTATATGATTCTCTAGTTCATGGTAATTTATTTTACTCTAGTTTGGATATTGTGCTGGGTACTGGGAGGCTTTTGGAGCTATAATGATAGGGTTAGATATGCATATGGGATATATGCATATCTTTGGCATTAAGCCAAGAGGGGACAAAAGGATAAGGTTTTATTTATCTCTTGGAGACATAAGGATGGGGTTTTACATATCTCTTGGAGACATAAGGATGGGGATTATCTATTTATAATTATTTGGTTTGCATAGATATTATTCTACATGTCATAAATTTGGTATTTGGTTGTGGTTATTATTGGAAATGGCACAATTATATTCATTTTGGGTTACTGTAGGGTGCTTGAAAATGTGCAAATATAGATAAAAGTTTGAAATGGTAGATACTATTCATTAAATGTAGTTAATGGTTTGAAATGAATTCTTACTGGTATTTGTTCTTTTATTTTCCTTATTTTTTTGGGTGATACAAGTGTAAGGTTACTTATTTATAGCTATTAATTTGCATATACTTCTTATCGTATGTTTCTTGGCATTTAGTGTAAAGGGTGGTTAATTTTGGAATGGTACTTGTATGATTGTTACGGTTGTGAAAATAAGGGTGCCAATATAGTTATGGTTCTTCAACTGAAATTATGTTGGTAGTTGTGAACTATTATTTATAATGATACTTATAATTAGTTTTGTGAGTGTGTATATGGTTACAGATAATTGTTGGGTGTAAATTACCAAGTATGAATAATGGTGTGGGATGGTACGTTGTAGTCATAATTAGATAATTGAATTGGTGAATTTTGTTCACCTCACTAAGGTATGGAAATTGCCAATTTCCTTTTATTTAATTTCTTATGGTTTAAGTTTTTATGTATATATTTATATTCCTTATTCTTTCTGGGTAGACCCTCACTGGGTAATTAAATTACTCACTTTGTCCCATTTGGTCACCTTTCAGAGTTGAATGTCGAGGCAAAAAGGATCGTAGAGAACTAGCGGTTCTACAACTCACTAATCCCCTTTATTTCTTAGGTTGATCTTGTTTTGTAAGTATTTTGATATGTCAATCACATGAGTCTCATTAGAGAATTTAATTGTATTATAAAATATAATATGTAAGTGTTTCAAAATTATTTGTGGGTTATTCAATGAAAAGCTCCGATATTTTTTCCAATGTTTTATCTAAAGTAAATTGGTATGAAAAATGGTAATTGTGTTTTATAGACTAAATGTTAAATCTAGGTGGTTGAGTCAGGCTTATGGTATGAAGGTGTCTCATTACCGTGCCGGTCACACACCCGGTTTGGGAATGTGACAAATTGGTTGGTATTATAATACATGAGATGAATCTCATATCTGTTTGTGTGACTCTGGGAGATGTTCCAGTAGGCCCAGTGGCACATGGTCCATGAAGCCTATGGGTCGGTAGAATGATGTTCCCGCTCATGAGGCTTTGTGGCGTGTGATCCATAAAGCCTATGGACTTCCTTTAATGTTTTTCCCTCAGATTCATCATGAGACCCAGTGGCACGTGGTTCATGAAGCTATAGAGGTTGGCGGAACAGGATTCCTGCCCATGAGACTTGATGGTACGTGGTCTATGAAGTCTATGGTGATTCGTGGCTAGTGTGGTTTGGTGCACAATGACGTATATTGTAATCTTATCATATTGTGTGATGTACTTGGTTGATAATAGTTGGATGGTTACCGGAGGTATGTTGATAAGAATATGTTTAGTCGTCTTATGAAATGTTGATCGCATGAGAGCTTGATTTCTTAAATGTTTGGCATGTGAATGAGAATGATGCATAGTTGTCTGTGAATACTCCTATGTTGATCGAATCTGTTAAGGTAGGGTTGTTTTTGGTGAGTCAAGTAGTTGGGCTCAACCCCTCACAGTTTCAAGTACAGAAGATTTCTTAGCTGACAACGTTCGAGCCGGGAACACCTCCTTATTGTTCAGGGTAAGGTAGAGCACTTTAGAGTCTTAATAAATTAAGAAATCTTAGTAAAGCTCTATAATCGGGTAGGCTATGTCACTATGCGTACTTATGTAATAGATAGCAGGAACTAGCACAAAAATTATGAATTATAATTATGTTTACATTGAGATGATGTAAATATGTTATTTATTTGAATTCTAGTTCATACTTGGAGAAGGGAGTTTGATTAACTTTTGTTATGATTTTGGCTTTCTTTTAATTAAAAGATAGGCTTGCAGCAGTGCAAGTTAGGCACTGTTCATGTCGATCACGTACCCTGTCCTGGGGCGTGACATCCACCTTACTAGGGTCAACTTGCATTCCTTCCCTCGAGATCACATGCCTTAAGAATGTCACATGGTCCAACCAAAATTCACATTTCGACATAAATAGTGAGGAGCATATACTGAGAGCTTGATAAATAGTGCATCATACTTGTTGACTATCATGGATCCTTGCTTTAAATACTCAAACTCTCTAACCCTAACTACTCGCAGACTCTTTGGAATAAACTGATCCATAAACATCTTATGAAATTGTTTCCACTTAACCGATGGGGCATCATGGGCTTTACCTTTCTTCCATGTTTTCCACCATCTATCTGCCTTTCCCCTCAGTTAGTACAAGACAAGTTCCACCCTTTAAAGGTCAAAGCAACCCATAGCATCACATACCTTCTCACAATCTTCTAGAAATCTATGAGGATCATCATTGGCATCGTCATCAGTGATGGTAAATGCCTTCATCTTAAGGAATTTAGATATCTTAACGTCCCTCACAGTCCCCTCCCTAGGTGGAGGATGAGGAGGCAGTACTTGTGGCTCAAATTGAACATTAGCAGTAGGTGGTGCCACTAGGGAATTATTAACGATGGACAGCCTCCCCAACATTGCTTCTATGTTATCAAGTTGACTCTAAAAAACAGTGAACATCTCCATTACCATAGCGGCATCAATTTGAGGTGGTGTCTCATTCCTCCACACAAGCCCTCAAGCTAAGCCCTTAACATTTTGAGCATATTCACTTTCATCATGCTCAAAACCCACATGCTTATTACCAGAAGAGGCAGGTGGCGGTGCCAAGGCCTCTTCTGAGCACACACGTTTACCAAGATCAGAAGATCCCTCATGCTCCATTGAAGGAGTCAAGAATCTAAAAGAATGAGCAAACACATTTAGGTTCAAGAAAAGCCTAGCATAAATGCTACTGAGGAGTAAGAAATAAACGAAATGACATCGAAAACCCTACAAGGCCTTATGTGGGACCTCGTCCTATGGTTATTCATGATTTACGAGGGGAGGGCACACCCAGGACACTTTGCTTTGTAGTTCATAGGAGACCTAAACAATCCTAGGCTCTAATACTATCTTTGTCATGCCCCAAAATTAGAGCTCATGACCAGCACAATATAAGGGAACACCCTTCCCAACTATTGTAAGCCTAAACTAACCATTACACAAATAACATACAATAGAGTGAAGCATACTTAAAACATACAGGTGCATTTCAAATAGATTGACCAATTCACATCTATGTTCTAAACTATTCCTCATAACACAACAAAGGGGTGGAATATTGGGGAACATGGGTTTTACAACAAAAGAAATGTTTCTACTTATCAATTGTCCCTTCCATAATTAAAGTTGTTCTATTCTTGTGAGTTTAGTTTTTGGATGCCTGTTGACATTAAGCATGAATTTTGGGAGAGTTATCTATGTTTTGAACTAGTTACACCATTCCATGTGGTGGTAATGGACAATATGCCTTCAAGCAAGGGGATGTGGTGCTTACAAGCAAAGGTGCTATTATGTTTCGGGTTGTGGAAGTGTAATGTCATTGGGAAGGAAGATATATACATAGGGTGTAACATTCCAAATTTTCTTTCTCTAAGTTTCAAATAATGATAGAATTAAGTTATTTATGCCTTTAGATGCCTAGAAACAAGTAATCAAGGAAAGGCATGAGAAATTAGAATAAATGAGCTTTGAGTATAAGAAAAATGAAGTTAAAGGGAATCAGTTGACTAATGATAACAATCAGTTGACTGATAACATAAGAGATCAGATCAGGTTGCTGATATCAGCAATCAGTTGACTAATAAGGAGAGATCAGTCAACTGATCACTCTTTGTTAGAATAAAATTTTAGGTTCTAAAGCAATCAGTCGACTAATTAGGGTGAGTCTGTTGACTAATTCCACATCAGTTGACTATCGGGGAGCAATCAGTCAACTAATCACCTACTGGAGTGTGAAAGTACTAACTGAAAAATTAGTGAACATTGACTAGAATACCCCTAATATGCCAACAAAGCTCTAAAACATGAAAATAGGGGTAAAAGAGGGATTTCTATACTAAAGGGACTCTTTAAACCCTTTTAGAAGCAAGACAAGAGGGAGAAATATGATTTTTTGAAACTTAGAGAATAGAGAGAGAGGGAAAACGTGAAGGAGAAAAAGAAGAGAGAAAAGAGACTTCTAGTTAAAGATTAGCAAGAAAATCATCAAAGCCTAAAAGAAAGAGAATAGAAGAAGATGAGGTCTAAAAATTGAGGAAACAAGAAGAGCTAGAGAGAAACTAGAAGAGAATTCAGAAGTTCTAGCTATAGGAAGAATCAAAGGTAGCTATTTTTCATAAAAGCAAGTTATTTACATATATTGTCATGCTTGTGCATGTTATGACATAGTTTTATGTTAAAGCCTTCTATGAGTGTTTGAGAATATGTTTTCTCATGAAAATAGAACTTGACTCCTCATAGGATGTAGTAATTCCTCATAGGATGAAGAGTTCTCTTCATGAGATACTAGAAAGCAAGTTATTTCAGTTATTTATCATACTCTTTGTATGATTTAGCAAGTATGTATATTTTAAAGCTTTCCATGAGTATGTATGACCAACTTTCTCTTGAAAAGTAACTTTTATGTTCTCATAGGATGACAAAACCCCCGAAGTTTCCCATAGGATGGCAAAAATTCCTCATAGGGAGTAAAGTCCTTATGGGATGACAGAATTTCTCATACGATATAAAAATCCTTATAGGATGACAGAACCCTAGAAATTTCTCATGAAATGATAAAAATTTCTCATGGGATATTGAGTACTTTTCTTGAGAAAGTAGCCAAAGTATAGTGCACTATATTGAGAAAGAAGTTTATGACATAGGTTATGTGTTAATAAATCAATTTAGATTTCATGGAATAAGTTTACTAATGAGATTGCTTTTATGATAGTTCTTTTATGTTCATGGAAGTGTGACATATTTATTGAAAATTACTTTTATGACTGAAATGGTTCACGAAATGTTTTCTTTAAATAAACTAGCTACTGAGATTATATATCTCATGTTTTATATCATGACTAACCATTTCAAGAATTGAAGTAAGAAAGGTGAGAGAAATCAAAAGAAAAAGTTAGTAAAGTTGCTAAGTAGTTATTTAGCAAAGAAGAAGTTGTGTCACTTTTCTATGTAAACTTTTGTAGACTTATGCATATTTTGTATAAGTGTATAGAAATAGATGAGTTGTATGTAAATCTCTTGTATTGTAGCTCCATTCTACAAGAGAACTTATAAGAAAAGTTGAAGAAGTATTGTAGATTATATGTATAATAAAATTAGATGATTTCACCATGTTTCAAGTAAATATTTTATGAAATTTGAAGTTTTAGGGCATATCAATCGATCGATTACCCTGCATCAGTCGACTGATACCTTGCAGTTTTAGATATATGCAATTTTGAAGATAATCAATCCATAGATAGTCCTAGATCAGTCGATTGATTGTCCTCTACCCAATATGAAATTTTATATTGAAAATTGTTTTAAATTTTTCCTATTTTTGCACAATCAAATATTTTATAAGAATTTTCAAAAAAATCCCATGGATTAAACCAAGATTTTCACTAAATATATATTACAATTTTCTTAAATTGTATAACTTTAGAATAAGTCTAACAAACGTTACATGAGGCCTTCAGGCATTTGAGCCCTTTACATGTATGTTTGTATTGCAAGGGTAATGGGAGTAGGGTGAAGTTATTTCCCCCACTAGAGACTTTTGGGGTTTTTGGCTGGGAGGTTAGTATGGCCTTCAGGTTATGGCAATATTACACCTTCTTTATTGTGTTGTATTGGAGGTTGAATTGTTAAATGTTGATTTGAGTGTAACTCATACTTTGTATAGTGTTTTTTTAAAGTAATACACAACTTATATTGCTTTACTTGTTGGAGATAGTATGACCTTCCGGTCGGGAGATTATTATGACTGTCAGGTTGGGAGATTATTACGACCTTTGAGTTAGGAGATATTATGACCTATGGGTCAGGAGATATTACGGTCCATGGACCAAGATACTTTGGCTAGCTTTAGGGCTTAAAGATGTTGAATTGTGTGCCTATCTTGCTTTGTGCATTAGATCTGTACACAATTCTATTAAAAATTAGATTGTCATGTGTTAGTTGAAGCTTGTATGTGGTTATTGTATTATTGTGTTGCATGTTGGGAGATACAGATATATGACTTAGAGTTAAATGTGAAATTGCTTGTTGTTGGTTTTTAGAATGTATAGCCTACGGGTTTGAAGATGTTATTGGCCTTCAGGCTAGGAGTTGTTGAGTCATTTCAGACTTGGAGATATTGGCTTGATGTCTGTGAGTACGGACAGGGAGAAAGGGTTTCGTTACGTAATATGGAGTTCATATATATATATATATATGTCTGTATTGAAAGGTAATATGGTTACCTTATTCACAAGGCTGATGTATACCTGTGAGTAAAAGTGTGATATCATCTAACGTAGAGGTATTGATTTATGACCTTGTGGGGGTCATTGTTGTGGACTTCTCATGAATTAGTAATGGAGTAGTGGACTGAGATTTTTATCTCAACTTGTTAATTGCATTTTTGCAAGTTTTGTGTATGCCATGAGATTGCCATCTAAGGAGTAGTGGAAGTTCGAGATTACTGACCCTTCTTACCTAAAGGGTCAGAGTTCATTAGTCATTGTTTGTATGTCTGTTAGTAAGCTTTGTAGCCAGATAGGACACATAAGAGGCAGAGGTTGCATGTAGGGAGTTGTGGTAATGATACGACTTCATTATTTTTCGCATGCATACATAAAATCCTTTACTTAGTTATGGCATTCGATCTTCTACCTATTGAATTTATTTCAATTGTTTGTATATGCATGTCATGCATCGCATGGGGATCGGATTTAGGAGTTTTAGGCTTATAGTTTAGGGAGATAACCCTATGTCGTGCTGATCACATGCCCAGATTTTGGGGCGTGACATCAATCTACCTTGACTTCTTTCCCTTTTAAAGTTGTTCCTGAAAAAGGTCATGGAAAATGTGAGATTTTCATCCCAGTAGCTAGTTAATTTTCAAAAAATAATAGTTCACATAATTTTCAGTCATAAAAGCATAGCTCTAAAACAAAACAGAGTTCAATTCATGTGTAAGTTAAATCAATAGTAGTAAAAATCATTCCATGACTTTTTTGAAAAAAAACTTTGAAAATTATCATGGCTTTATCATGAAGATTCTAGTAACTCATGGCAACTCATTTCTGAACAAGATAACATAACTATCAGACTCATTCTAGTTTCATGATAGCATAGCTATCAAGCTTATACTAGAAAAAGGTGTTGTTTTATTCTAGTTTCATGATAACAGAGCTATCAAGCTTATACTACAAAAGGGTGCTGAGTGATCTCATCAACTACATGGAGTGAAAGCATGGAATCTTTCAAACCAAGATGATTTTACACATGGAAGGAAGGTTTTTGCATGCCTTCAAACCAAGATCATTTTAGGATGCAAAGCATGCCATACTTTGTTGTAACTTTCATTCTTTCTTCAAAACTTTTCATAAAAACTTGCTTTCATATCCTTTAGGAAACTTGTTTTCATGAAGCTTTTCTTAAAAACTTCTTTCATAAAAACTTTCATAAAACTTTCTTTCACAATCCTTCATGAAACTTTCTTTCATGAAGCTTTTCTTTCATAAATCATAAAAACAGTATAAAATAGTTCAAAAGTAATTCATGGAAATCAATCAATATAAAAACAATTTAGAAGAAATTCATATGGAAGAATAGTAAGAAAATAACTTTTATGAAACTAGACTATCTCTGGTGTGCAAAACTAAACAATGGATAAAAATGAAGATTTCCCTAAGGTTTTCAGCCCCCTATTTTTCGTCCTTCCTCTATTCAAGAAATCAATCAAGCTAAGCTAAGAAATTCCTATGTTTGAAACACAAAATTTCAAGAACCTAACTTACCTCAAGTTTCCTCAAGATTCTCATTACACTAAATTCTCAAAACCATTACCCAGAATTCACCTCTAATCTTTGAAATGATGTTGCTCTATTTTCTCTCTAAATTTCACATTTTAATTGATGTAAGAATTTCCTCTTGGTTTAATGCTATTTATAGAGGTTCCTTAGTGCAAAAATGTCTTTCCCTTAACCCTTAAGAAATCCCTAATGCGTTTTCTAGCTTGCGCATATTAAACTGGCCTGCTTGTTGCAAATTGATATCTGCAACAGGACTAGTCGATTGTCGACCTAAGAGTAGTTGACTGGCTAAACTAATATTCTATTTTTCCTACTTTGTTCTAACTGGTTGACTGTATTCCTTAAAGCAATCAACTAATTTGTCCTTAAATCACTTTCTTGACCTCTTATCCTAAAATTCTTGTTTATAATTTCTTAGGAACTTATTTCTAAAATTTTAATTACTAATAGAGAGATACTAATTTTTAGGATCTTATAATCATGACCTTTAACATGAATAGGATGGAAGTCCAACTTCGTGAGCTTCTTACTATGTTAACCAAGGAGGAAACTAGCATTAAGAAGGAGAAGGGTCAAGTGCTTGTAGAGGGAAACCCTAAGTTCCCTAAAAAGAACTAAGGGAAGAGGAAGAAGAATCAAGCCCTTAAGTCAAAGGAGGGGATCAAGAAGAAAAAGAAGGAACCTTTTTCGAAGAAAAAAGAAAGGTAATAGTCAAGAGAAAGACAAATGCTACCATTGTAGTAAGATGGGGCATTGGAAGAGGAATTGCCAGGCCTACCTTGCAAGCTTAAAGGAAAAAACAACTGAAGGCCAAGTAAATTTAGGGCAAAATGCACATAACCCCCCTCAACTTTAGGTCATATGCAATCAACCTCCTTTAATTTTGAAAAGTTACATAAAGCCTCAAACTTTCAATTTTTTATGATTAACCCCTTCCGTTACTAACACTTTAAGCCATTTGCCACATCATTTATTTTGTCCACCTCATCAAATCCACCTCATCATTTTTTTTCTAAATCACTTATCTTTTTAAGCCCTTATCCCATTAACCCTAAAATTTGCAAATTGCAATTACTTGCTTTGAAAAATAGATTAGGAGACACAGTTAAACATTGGTTTGATTATTATCAATTTGCTTTCGGTAGGTGGGACGCTTGTGAGAAGACACTACTCTGGTACGCTTGAGAGTAGATAACACTTTGGCTTACAATGTGTCAATTTGTTATATTAGTTTAATTCTATTATGTGCCAAGAGTCACAATACTTGAAAATAACGGCTCTTGAGACATTTGATGCATTAACTTTGATTATCAATTTTTTTTTTCAAATATTCTTATCTCCTATTACGTGGATTTTCTTGGTTTCCGATCATAATTAGTATTTTGATGATTTTTAAAAATTCTCTATCTTTTTTTTCACATCCATTATGGAAAAGGAGTTTGAGTTTTCTGCCACTTCCTCCATTATTTTGTTTCTTCATTGGCAACAATATGTGCCTTCAACAAAGAGTTTTCACTGTTAAATAAATAGAAAAGAATTATTATAAAGTTAGTCTAAAATGAAACTATTATCACAATTATAATTTCTAAACGTTTATTGTCGCGGTTAATGGTTTTGTGGTCCTATATATTAGAATAAATAAATATTTGAAATATTTAGAAATTGAGTATCTCTATGTGAAATTGTAGTCCCATTTGAGAGTATGTATTCACACATATACATATACAAATATATATATATATATATACACATACACACACAGACACACACAGACTTGATTTCAAAATAAATGCATATGTGGCTTCTAAACATATATATATATATATATATATATATACACATAGACACATATATGTAATTGTATGCTAAATAATTACTTTTGTAATTTTCAAGTAGAAAAATGTCCATTATAACTCTAGAGGTTTACCATGGACTTAAACTAGTTTATTCTCCAGCAATGAGTCATATAGGTGGAGAGAAGACATTGTATGATAATTATGATGTGGACTATCTATCTATCTATCTTTGAGAGTTTCTACACAATAGTGGTTATGACAACATCATTGGCATGTGGTACAAGTTTAGAGGTGAAGAGCTTTCTAAAATTACCCATCTTGAAGGAGATGATGTGATGAAGATATTTAAGAAATTGAAAACAAATCTGTACATGGTTGTACAAATTTTTGTAGAGCATAGTGTTAATGCACACATGATGTTGAGCAACCATTGGTCCTTTCTCCTATGCCACATGTTGAACTTGAGGAGGAGCAAAGGCAGCAGGTAGTAACTGAAGATGATGGGATGGTTGATGTTACAGTGGAGGAGATGAGTGACTTTGGTGATGATGACATGGAAGTGGATATAACTGGATGTGATTTTCTTGGTAGTGATGTAGAGTTGCCAGATTTTTTCTTTGAGAGTAATAGCAAAGGAGTTACACAAGAAGTGAATGATTAAATGCAAAGTAACAAAGTTATGGCTACATGAATTAGAGCTAAACCCAATGGTGAACATGAAAGTAATACTACGTATAATGGACTCATTGATGAAGGTTTGAATTAGGATGGGGAGGTGCATTCTGAATGTGATGATAATGATGAATTGGTTAGTTTAGATGGTTCATTTGATGAAGGACAAACTAGTAGAAAGAGAAGATACCCTGAGTTTAATTAAAAGACAGATTTCAAGAGGAAGATCAATCTTCAAATGGGTATGAAGTTTGCAAATCTTAAAATATATAGGTAGGCATTAAAGCAATATGCCATTGAAAATGGCATTGAGTTTGAGTATATAAAGAATGAGTCATCAAGGATTAGAGTGAAGTACAAAAAAATTGTGGGTGGATGATCCATGCTTCCAAGACTCAAAGTGGTGATGCATTCCAAATAAAGTCATTTTATTGCAAAGAGCATAATTGTGGATGGGTGAGAGAGAACAAGTGTGTGACAGCAGCATGGTTATCCAGAAGTATGTCGACCATATTAAAGACCAGTTGGATTGGAAGGATGAGGCATTTGCAAATCAAGTGCAAAGGGACCATAATGTGGCAATATCGAGATTTCAAGCATATAGGGCAAAAAAGAAAGCATTGCATATAATTGAAGGTAGTCATGCATAGCAATTTGCTTTAGTTTACAAGTATTGTGTTGCTATTATGAAATTTAACCCTGGAAGCATAATAATGGTCAAGGCCATAGAGTCTCGTTTTAAAAGGTTGTATGTTTGCCTTAATGCATGTAAGAGAGGGTTATCATTTTGTGTTGACGGATGTTTCCTTAAGGAAAGCTTTGGAGGTCATCTACTTTGTGCTGTTAGCAAAGATGCAAATGAGAATATATATCCTATAGCATATGCAATAGTAGAATCAGAATGCGAAGATAGTTGGCAGTAGTTTATGACCTTGTTGTTTAAAGAAATTGGTTCATGCCAAGACAAAGGATGGGTGATAATGTCAGATAAGCAAAAGGTATTTGACATCAACTTATTGTGTTTAGTTATTGTATTATATATTTCTTTTTTTCTCTAATCATGGTCAAACTGATACTTCTTGTTGCATAATGTAGGGTTTGCAAGACGTGTTACAAGGGATGGAATGTGATCATAGGCTTTGCGTTAGGCATCTATATGCTAACTTCAAGCTTAGGTTTAAAGGGAAGAATTTGAAAGATGGGTTATGGAATGCATGCAGAGCCACAACCAAGCATGAGTTTGATCATCACATGCATTTATTTCAGTAACTTGACCCTAAAGCTATGGATTGGCTTAAAAATTATGACCCAGGATTGTGGAGCAAGCATGAATTTGGCAAGGGAGTCAAGTCTGATATAGTGCAAAACAACATTGTTGAGACTTTCAACTCTTACATTGCTTTATAACGGAACTATACAGTGATTTTTTTTTTTGGCTTTACGAAGAAAATTTGTTTTTGGAATGAAATAGTATTTTATAGCCTTTAATATCTTTGTTAATGGAAATTACAAAGTAAAACGTTAATTGATCTTACATTATAATATTTGAAAATAATATTAAAATAACATAAATCTTACATTATAATATTTGGAGATCCTACATTATAATATTTGAGAACACAAAATAAAATTGATCTTCCATTATATTATCCAGACATAACACTAAAATAACATTGATAATACATTATAATATTTGAATATCTTAATACATGTACATTATTAATTTTTCATGATTCATACAAACAATATCGAAAGGCGTTGCTCTTTTCTCCTTCTTTCTTTACATGTAGTTGGCAAAGTTCTTCTAACACTCAAAGGCATTGCTCTTTTCTCCCTTAGTGTCATGAAAGGCATTACTTTTTTCTCCCTGCAAATCATAATTCATCAAAAAAAAAATTGTAACTTTTCAATTAACAATTCTATGCGCTTCGAAGTTAGTAAATCTTCACAAATTACAAACAATTAGTATCAACACAGTGCTATTACAAAAAAAACCTGCTACTCAATACATGCTCCGGGACCACGGCCTTATTGTGAAAATTACAAAAGTAATTATTTAGCATACAATTATGTATATATATGTGTGTGTGTATATATATATATGTACGTATGTATATAAAGTATGTGTGTGTATATATATATATATATATGTATATGTGTGAATATATACTCTCAAATGGGACCACAATTTCACATGGAGATACTCAATTTCTAAATATTTCAAATATTTATTTACTCTAATATATAGGACCACAAAACCATTAACCATGACAATAAAGTTTTAGAAATTATAATTGTGATAACAATACCTTTTTAGACTAATTTTATAATAATTCTTTTCTATTATTTAATAGTAAAAACTCATTGTTGAAGGCACATATTGTTGCCAATGAAGAAACAAAATAATGGAGGAAGTGGCGGAAAACTCAAACTCCTTTTCCAAAATGGATGAAAAAAAAATAAGATAGAGAATTTTTAAAAATTATCAAAATACTAATTATGATCGGAAACCAAGAAAGTCCATGAAATTGGAGATACGATTATTCAAAAAAAAAAACAATTTGATAATCGAAGTTAATGCATCAACATGTCTCAAGAGCCTTTATTTTCAAGTATTGCGACTTTTGGCACATAATAGAATTAAACTAATATAAAAAATTGATACATTGCAAGCCAGAGTGTTGTCTACTCGCAAGCGTGCCAGAGTAGTGTCTTCTCGCAAGCATACCAAAGTGGTGTTTTCTCACAAGCATCCCTCCCACCTAAAGCAAATTGATAATAACTGAACTAGCATTTAACTGTGTCTCCTAATATGTTTTTCAAAGCAGGTAGTTGCAAATTTTACGGTTAAGAGGTAGCGCGATAAAGGGTTGAAGAGATAAGTGATTTAGAAAAAAAAATTGATGAGGTGGATTTGATGAGATGGACAAAATAAATGATGTGGCAAATAGCTTAACAGTGTTAGTTGATCGTAAAAAATTGTAAGTTTGAGGCTTTAATTGTAATTTTTCAAAGTTGAGGGAGGTTGATTGCACATGACTCAAAATTGAGAGGGATCATGTGCATTTTGCCTTTAAATTTATTCTTTATTGAGATTAACTTATCAATTAATTATGCTTTTTCATGGGTATTAGATATCGGTTGTTGTTCTTAGATTTGTAATAAAATGCAGGGGCTACAAAATGCAAGGAAACTAAACAAGGGTAAAGTGTCCTTGAGAGTTGGCTACAAATCAAGAATTGAAGTCTTGGCCATAGGAACTTGTTAAACTTATCTTGTAATTAGTTACTAGAACTAAATTATTACATTTTGGTGATTATGAGAAATATTATTTCAATTTCTTGTCTTAATAAAGAAGGCTTTGAATGCTTATTAAAAAAAATAAAAGATGATTTATTTATTTGAATAATGTTTTGATACGTATCAAAAAATGTGAAATGGTCTTTATCTTCTAGAACAATAAGCTAGCATTATGAATGTTGAAAATATTGAACATGTTAATTTCAGACGGAAAAGAGGTTCAAGCCTACTTGTAACACCTAAAACTTGGTCATATTAATGATGAAAGACTCAAAAAGTTGGTTAAGGAAGGGACCCTTCCCTCATTTGGATATGAGGACTATTCGACTTGTGAGCCTTGCATTATTGGAAAGATGATTAGGTCTCCATTTATTGGAATTGAAATTAGAGCCTTAAAGGAAAAAACAACTAAAGGCCAATTAAATTTATTCTTTATTGAGATTAACTTATCAATTAACTATGGCTCTTCATGGGAATTAGATACTGGTTGTGGTCCTCACATTTGTAATAAAATGCAGGGGCTACAAAATGCAAGGAAACCAAACAAGGGTGAAGAGTCCTTGAGAGTTGGCAACAGATCAAGTGTTGATGGTCTTGGCCATAGGAACTTTGTTAAACTTGTCTTGTAATTAGTTACTAGAACTAAATTAACTAAATTATTACATTTCAGTGATTATGAGAAATATTATTTCAATTTCTTGTGTTGATAAAGAAGGCTTTGAATGCTTATTAAAAAAAAAGGTGTTTTATTTATTTGAATAATGTTTTGATATGTATCGAAAAATGCAAAATGGTCTTTATCTTCTAGAACAATAAGCTAGCATTATGAATGTTGAAAATATTGAACATGTTAATTTCAGGCGAAAAAAGATTCAAGCCTACTTTTAACGTCTAAAACTTGGTCATATTAATGATGAAAGGCTCAAGAAGTTGGTTTAAGAAAGAGACCTTTCCTCATATCAGCCTACTTTTAACGTCTAAAACTTGGTCATATTAATGATGAAAGGCTCAAGAAGTTGGTTAAGAAAGAGACCTTTCCCTCATTTGGATATGAGGAGTATTTGACTTTGCATTATTGGGAAGATAATTTGGTCTCCATTTATTAGAATTGAAATTAGAGCCTTAGGCAATCTCGATTTGATTCATACCGATGTGTATAGGCCCTTGAGCATGAATGCTAGGGGTGGTTGCCCTTACTTCATTATCTTCATATATGACTACTCAAAGTTTGGATATGCGTACTTGATGAATTAAAAGTCAAAAGCAAGTTCAGAGTATAAAAATGAAGGAGAGAAACAAACCGACTTATGTGTTAAGGCCTAAAGATCATATTGAGGAGGCAAATACATGAGCAATGAATTCATGGATCATCTCAATGAAAGAAAAGAGAGTTTTTGGCATTGAAAAACATTAACAACACTTTCTTGATCTTGCAACAGAAGTGTTATGCCCAAGGACTGAATTGAACTCGTAAGCTAAATTTAATTTTTGGGGGACTAAGTTGAAAAGATTCTGAAAGTTGGAAAGAGGATGAGAAAGGAAATATAGAGGGAATTCTCGGGTTTATGGGTATAAATTTCAATTTCTGGAAATTTGATCTATACCCAAGTGAAGAAGTTTAATTAAAGGAAGGGCTTTAGTGTAATTTTTGCTAAAGTCAAATTCATCTATGTTTCAGGAGAGAATCACGTGACTTCCCCTTCATAACAATCCTAAGTTTTGAAGCTTCTTCATGATCAACAATTCTAGATGCTTTTCACCAATTTAAGTTCCTTCTCCCTCCCTCATCGATGAGTGTGTATGTTCCTTCTCATGAATCCAGCTTGGGCTTGGGCATGTTCTCGTAGCAGGTTAGGTAAAGATGCTAATGTTGACAACTAATTCTAATATTGTTTTGTATCTTATCAATATCTCATAAAATTAATATATGTCCTTTCCAAACATATTATGATTATAAATTATTTACTTCTCTACAAACTGATCTTTAATTTTCCTAAAATTGACAACTAATTATCAATAAAAACTGCTTCCTATTGAAGAATATAGACACGTCAAACCTTAAATAGGTATAATAGATAGCTCAACCGATTGAGCTACAGCTCATAGTCATCTATGATTACTTTCTCTGGCATTATCTACAATTACGATCGGCATGACTTAATGTGAGCAAAATTTGAGTGTCAAAAAACCTGAATAAAGTTAACAGTCTATGGGGAAGCCATGGCCAGGGAATTTAAGTCAATTGGGGATGAGCAATAAAAAATAGAACAATGGACGTGCAGGCTAGAAAAATAGCAGACAATATCATGCACTCAAACTCTAAATGATCTTGGAGCTGGCCGAGTATGTTCTGATGATACTTGATACAAGACCCACTACGATAATTATGATATAAATTGTTGTAACTCAACTAGGGAGCAATAAAAATAGAACAATGGACGTGCAAGCTAGAAAAATAGCAGACAATATCATCCACTCAGACTCTCAATGATCTTGGAACTGGCTGAGTATGTCCCGATGATACTTGATACAAGACCTACTATGATAATTATGATACAAATTGTTGCCTGTAAAAATATGAAACAAAAATCATTAGCTCACTGGAGTCAATCAGTGACTAATAAACAAGCAATATTAGAAAAGAGATGGCTCGTAGTAAAAAAATTTGGTTACGTTTCTTTAAGAATTCTATAAAAATTGCTGACGGCTTCCTGTTTCAATCAATAAAAGTATTTTCCCATACAAAAGTCCATTTTTATTTATTTAAGGAACTTTATATATTTCACTTAATGCTGATGGGATGATACTATTATGTTCCTTCCTCAATGATCTTTCTATCTCAGTCTCCAATAGTGCCATACAAAATTTACAAATAGACAGTGAGATGCAACTGAAAAGGATAGCGCTATATGATAGCCTGGCATGAGAGGATCTTTATCCTAATTATCAAGAGTCTAACATCATACCTCGAAGTGTGAGATTCTGCCCCGCAGTATTCTTAGGAAACAAGCAGCCGGAAGTATCAAGGCCTGCCACCAATATTAATTTTAGTAGGCTGGTTGATATGGTCATTACCTTCAGCAGAAAAATTGAACAGATGAATTGAAGCCAACTTACAACAAACATTGTGAGAAAAGATCCGATCAATGACATCACCAGACCTGCAGCATTGGTATATGGGAAGAAATGCAACTGAGTAAATTTGAACATAATTTGAATCTAAGGATGTAATTCACTTAGAAGTCCTTATTTCAAATGCAACTGAGTAAATTTGAACATAATTTGAATCTAAGGATGTAATTCACTTAGAAGTCCTTATTTCCCTTTAATTTGTTTGGATCATATTTAGTTCTATAATCATTAAAGAGGTAATATCGATGAAAAAATTCCCTTGACAACAAACAGGGAAAGTGCATGAAGAGAGGATGATGAAACACTTACCAAAAAAGGGAATTGACAGACCAACAAGTAGAGTAGAAACTACCAACGCTGTTCTGATGAAGATGGAATATAAGTAAAAATTGGCATCTGGCAGCACCAACTCTTCCAGACTCATTGCTACTGGAGATAAAGTCAATGCATATGTGGTGCACATTAATGGAAAACATTTTTCTTCATCTTCACAATGTAGGTACAAATGGATTTGAAATAAATGAATAAGAGAGAACAAGAGAGAAAAAATTAAGATAAAATTCCTGTTCTGATGGTAAAATAGAGGGACCATTTATGATGTCTTGTAAGTTGAACATATAATTTTTCTTCATTTTAAACTTTCTCCAAAAAAAAAAAAAAACTTTGGATTGGAGACACTGCACAAGTGGGGAAGAAAAAAAAAAAAAAGGCAAAGGACAACAGAGCAAGTTTCATAAATGGTAGCGTCCACACTTCGCACATTATATCAACCTTTGGAATAAGAAATGCTGTAAGACATATTCAGTAAAATACATTCATCTTCAGTTATTTGTGCAAGGAGAGGAATGTAAGCAGAAAACCTAGGTCTCTTATCAGGTTTCCTAAACTTTTTAACAATCAAAGCGAGTCATAATGCTAAAGGGAATATTCTTATTTGTGTTTCTCAGATGGTGTAAAATGCTTGAATTTTTTAGACATATTTTGTATAAAACAGAATTCTTATTTCTCTAAGATTCCACAAGAAAGAAGTTCTAAATTTATGCCTCTATCAAAATTTTAAATGCAATAAGCTACTCTTATTTCTAAAAGCATGATACATGTAGGTATGTGATAGGCCTCCCATAACTAAGGTTTATGAGAGAAGGGCCAAAAAGGACAAAGAGCAGCCAATGGGTGACCTGGCTGCTGCCTAACAGAATGGAGAAAGAAGAATGAATAATGAATAAAAGAGGCACATGTGAAGTCCCTCAGAAAAATAAGTTATTTTGGTTAAAATAAGGAGGTAGTGGTATTGGTTCTGTCCTCATGCAAGAAGGGCACCCAATTGTATATTTCAGTCAAGCGTTAATGGGAAGAAATCAATCAAAGTCAGTGTATAAGCGTGAGTTGATGGCTCTAGCGTCGGCAGTCAAGAAGTGGAGCCACTAACCAATGGGTAGAAAGTTTGTCATCTGAACAGACCAGAGCTTGAAACATTTAACAGAGCAACATTTAACAGGGGAAGATCAGCTTAAACGGGCAGCAAAATTGATGGATTATGACTTTGACATTCAATACTATCCCGATAAGGAAAATAGAGATGCGGATGCTTTATCCCGTCGCAATGAGGCTATGCATTTGCTTGCTTTGTCCACAGTTAAAATCATGGATGTGGATGCTATAGATGAGGCATGGATGTGGATGCTATAGATGAGGCAGTGCAATGAGATAGTCGATTACAAGCTATAAAGCAAGATTTATTGTTGCATAAGGACACCTGGGGCACTCACTGAGAAAAGGTGTCTTACTCTATATAGGTTGGTAATTCCATGCAGGTCCGTGTGGAGGGCACTCCAGATTTTTTAAAACCTATAAACATAGAGCTCCCATTCTATATTGGGAAGGCATGAAAGGGGATATTTGAAGATTTGTCGCTAAATACACCACTTGCCAACGGAACAAGAATGAAGCCCACTGCCCATTCCTACAAAGGTGTGGGATGATATTTCTACGGATTTCATCAGAGGACTACCCAATGTGCAGAGACTTGATACTATTCTAGTGGTGGTAGACCACCTTCCAAATATAGCCACTTTATTGCCCTCACACACCCTTATACAGCCAAAGAAGTTGCCACTGTCTCCTTGAAAGAAAGAATCCATCTACATGATTTTCCCACTTCCATTGTATATGACAAAGATAAAATCTTTATAAGTCAGTTTTAGACTGAAATGTTTAAAATGGCCAGTACTACTCTAAAGTTGAGTACAACTCACCACCCACAAATGGATGGACAAATGGAGGTTGTCAACTGATGTCTAGAAACTTATCTGCGTTGTTTTGTGGGCAAAAACCACGTCAATGGCCTCAATGGCTTTCTTGGGCGAGATATTGGTATAATACTGCATTCCACGTTTCAGTGGGAACGACACCATTTAAGGCCCTTTATGGTCACAACCCTTCTCCATTGTTGATGTTGTCTGAAGAAATTATCACCATGGCAAAGGTAGATCAGCAACTTCGTGAAAGAAACGTCATTCTAGATACATTGATTCTAATTTACAAAAACCACAATTGCAAATGACGATGTATGCTGATACCAAACGAAGACAAATGGAATTTGCTGTTGGAGATTTGGTATACTTAAGTTGCAGCCATATAAGTTTAAGTCACAGGCGAAGAAAATCAATGAGAAACTGTTGGAGATTTGGTATACTTGAAGTTGCAGCCGTATAAGTTTAAATCATAGGCGAAGAAAATCAATGAGAAACTTAGTCCTTGATTTTATGGACCGTATCTAATTAAGAAGAGAGCAGGGGCGGTAGCCTACCGGTTGGATCTGCCATCCACAGCTTGTATACACAATGTTTTCCATGTATCTCAACTTAGATGAACTGTTAAAGGAGACATACTGAGACAACAAATTCTAGAGTTCCTAACAGAAGATGATGAGTTGATGGTTTATCCAGACACTATTAAGGCAATATCCAGACACTATTAAGGCAATAAGCACAGCTCCCCAAGGACACAAAGAAGTGTTGGTGCAATGGAAAAATTTACCTGACTTTGAAAGCACTTAGGAATCATATGAGATAATTCATACTCAATTTCCCTCTTTTCACCTTGAGAGCAAGGTGCGACTTCTTGGGGCCTCCCATAAGTAAGGTTTATGAGAGAAGGGCAAAAAAGGACAAAGAGCAGCCAAAGGGTGACCTGGCTGCTGCCTGACAGAATGAAGAGAGAAGAATGAATAAAGAATAAAAGAGGAACACGTGGAGTCCCTTAGAAAAATAAGTTAGTTAGGTTAAAATGAGGAGATGGAGAGGGAGGCGAGAGTGTGTGTATGTGTTCTTGGCAGTAGCTAGGAAGTTCTGGGAGGAGAACTGGGCGCCACTGACCAGGTATATGCTTGCATAATGTACTTATATGGCACACACATATTTGAAAGGATATTTGGTAAATGGATTAACCACCTGCAATAGAACAAGTAACACATATTGTTAGCAAATAATATTGTTTACAGGAGGACATTGAAAATATGCAAATATTCATTGAGCAAAACCAGAGGCAAGGGTAAAAATTGGGCCAGCAAAAACTAAGCTCTTTTTTCCCATAGAGCTAGTCATTTGTCTAAATCTCCATCATTACTGACCAGTTATTCTCTTGCATAAAGCATTGGACAACTCCATTTAAAAACAATTTTGGATTCATGTTTTGGATCCATTTCCATGGAGAAAAGGGAAAGTACAGGAACCCACTAACTAATTAAGCCTGAAATACAACAGTCAAATTCATTATGAAAAGGTCCACAATAGAATCTAGAATGAGCATACCGTAGTCCACACAGCAATCTTAGTGGCCACTAAATCTTTGGGCATGTTAAGAGTGTATTGAGAGAGTGTAGAATCTCCAAACATTTTGTATCCCAAAACAGCAACTCCAGCATACATTAGGGTGCAAATACCAAAACTGCAAGGGAAATCAAAATTTCACTTGGAATTAGATAGTCCCAGAAAGAAGCAGTTCATTGAAGAAAATCAGATTCTTATATAACATTGTAAATTATACATTCAGAGGCATTCATGCCTAGCAGCTGGATGATCAGCTTTGCTTACCTTGGTTACTATGACCTAGATAAGTATATTTTGTCAATATAATTGTAGGTTGGATAAGATTTAAGGAGATCCTAATTGTAGAAATATAAATATTTATTGAAGAAAATAGAGCAAATGGCTGCACAATAATTGATTCTTAGGTGGCTAAACAAAAAAGTATCCTTTACCTTGTAAAAAGCATTGCAGGGAACCGGTTTCGATTCGCCATTGATGCATAGATATTTGGGAACACAGCATGTCCTGAGTAACAGAAACCATAGAGACCAAGAGCAACAGGAAGAGTTGCAACATTAAATGTTGTTTCTCTGCTCTGGAAGCCAACTCTGTCTATGAGACCAACCCAGAACAAGGAGAAAACCACCAAAACCGTTGCAATAACTCCACAAGCTAGAACAAAAATGGAAATTTGTTATATAATCCTTTCCAAATAACAGCAATACTATAATATGTGACTTCTCACTGCCAAAAAATAAGCAAATCATGGGTGAAGATATGAAGGTATGATCAGAGAGGAAATAGTGAAAGGAATCTTGAGAAGTTATAAATAGATTTCATAAATACCAATAATTTTTCACTAATTATGAACTCCTTTGATAGAGACTGCAAAGTTTCAACATATTTGGAATCAATTATTCTAAAAATTTCAGTAAAAGAAAGTAAAGACGGGGTGTGGATCACGAAGCCATTAATCTAAGGTGACCATAGCTAGAGGGCATAATTAATCCTATAAGATTGTACACCTACAAATGAAAGTTCAGACTAAAATACGGACAAAGAAAAAGATAATGTTTTATGGACCTACTTGATGAATTTCTGGAAACAGATCTGGCATCCCTACCTTTTCTGAAATCTAAATAAAATAGAACTCTTCAAAAACATATTGATGTAAAGTTAGGAGAGGAGCTAGAAATTTTAGAGAAGACAGAACTAGGTTAACCCAAAGAGCAAATATTTGATTAAGTAGGAATTGTTGGAGAAGGATCATGATCAGATTAGATCAATTAGAGATAAATACCTGACGAGAATGTTCCATCTTTTGCTCCATAAGGGGAGACTCAAATCTCTTCAGAAAAGAAAGCCTTGGTACAAGAAAGTGATGATAGTTCTCTGAAGCTTCAAGAGAATACTCTACAGTTTTTTGCTAAAATTCATCTCCCGGTATCATTTGCAAAGGCAATTGCTCATGCATCTAGAATATATCTTAGGTAATGTTTAAGCTTCCATTCAAACTTAAAGAACTAAAATTTGTATACCTAATTTTTCATTTCTATTATTAGAGGTTTACTCTTTGCCACAACTCCTAGGAAAAATTTTATCAGCATGGGCTATCTATCTTACAACATTTGGACCATGTGTGTTCCTGTTAACCTACCTAAGGTTAAATTGGCTGGGATTAATGCTCATGATAGGATTTTGGGACATTTTGCTAAGATGGTTAATTGTGGGCGATTTATTTGAGATGGTTGGTTTTGGGGTTTTATTATGGGCCTTAACTTGTTTGGATCTTCTTTTACAGGTAAACCTATTATGCTTCTTGTTGGAATATGTGATTTTATTTGACTGGAGCAGATCATGTGTTAGAAAATCCCTAGTTTCTCTCCTTTATTCTCTCCAATCTGTTGGTTGTTTTATGGGAGCTTGTTCCAGAGATATTATGCACTTATTTCCTTGTATTTTATTTCCATTTCTAGCTGTTATTTTCATTCCTTTTTTAGCATAGTTGACTGTTACAGATTTATTAGGTTTTCTGTCTAACTTCATTTATTAGCATGATTGTAAGGGATTTTGTTCCCTTTCTCTTCCTATTTATGTATGTTTTTCACCAAAATAATTCAAGAGAGAAAGAAGTTTCAGTATTGGTCTTTTATCTTTCTCAAACTTCACGGTATCAGAGACCCATTGGTTCTGATCTTCTCCCATGCCCATATACAGGTACAACACTTCTCCAGGAGGAGAAGTGACGAGTCCATCCACTGAAATGCAGTTGCAGACGAGCCAAACACCACGAGTGGTGGTGCCACAGTCTGATTCCTTGTTTGACGCAGCACCAAGGGATGATTCTGGGGGCACAAACTTAATGGACTCAGCTATCTCCATTGGAAAGAGTTTGTCTTCATGTTCGTGTGTGGCTGTGGGAAGGAAGAATATCTGATAGGCAAGGCTGTCCAACCAGCAGAGGATGATCCTAGGTTTCGGGTTTGGTTTGCTGAAAATAATTTGGTATAAACATGGCTTATTGCTTCCATAACTACAGAAATTGGAGAGTATTTCCCACTCTACAAAACTGCTCATGAAATCTGCCACAAGAAGTTTATTCTACCTGAGAAAGTGCAGCTGAATTATATGAAAGAGAACTTGATTCAAGAGCTGAAGCAAGGAGAGATGACTGTCAACCAATACTTCCATACACTTGGGAAATATTGGTGACAACTCAATCAATTGGAGATTGTCACTTGGTCATGTGCTGGAGATGTAGCCACTCATGAAAACTTGTGAAGAATCTTGGCTAGAACTCGTCTACCATCTCTAAGAGAGGTGTTTTTTGAAGAGAGACAAGAAGAAACTAGAGAGAAGGTAATACATGGTAATCCTAGTCCTCTCATTACAACAATAATAAGCCTTATCCCAACTATGTGGATCGCACAGTGCTATTGAGTTCTATCAAGAACCAACTTTTTAAGTATTTCATTAACCAAAACATCTCATACAATAACTTCTCTAAATGTCCTTCTTAGTCTTCCTCGGCATTTTTTCACCAGACTCCATATCGTCTACTCAACCCTCCTTACTAGCGCATCCAACTGTCTTCTTTGAATATGTCTAAACCACCTTAAATGATTTTCTACCATTTTCTCCTCAATAGGTGCTACTCCAACTCTACCTCGTAAAAAGTCATTATGGATTATATTTTTTCTTGTATGACCACACATCCATCTCAACATCCTCATTTCTACTACCCCAATTTTTTTGTTCATGTTGTCCTTTTAATGTCCAACATTCACTCCATATAATATTGTCAGTCTTATAACAGTGTGGTAAAACTTCCCTTTAAGTTTGTTAGGTACTTTCCGATCACAAACAACTCCTGATGCCTTTCTACATTTCAACCACCCAGCTTGTATTATATGTGTAACATCTCCATTTATTTCCCTATCATCTTATAAATCCAAGTCCTCTCATTACTAATGAAAATATTATTTTGTGGTTAAGTCAAATATTTTACTCTTAATTGTATTTATTTTATTACCATTGTTAGAATAGCTATTCTGGGTAGTTACCGTTGTGTATTTATTTTTCCTAGTTTCATGGGATTATTGTTCCCGTCTTCCTCTATATATATTGATGGTTATTCCCTTTGAATATACATTGAATTTTGAACCTCTGAATCGACTACATGGTATCCGAGCTTGGTTCGAAATTCTAAAACCAGTTTGTCCCTCGGTTGAGTTGCACCTAAGTCGTCCAGCACCAGAACCATGAATCTGATGACTGAGAATGATAGATCCTTGATGGGTGATCCGCGCTAGGCTAATGGTCCCTCTGGGTCAACTACCAGCTTCGAAGGGTCTTCGGTTTTTGCGCTATGGCAGGAATTAGATCTGATATCAAATGAAGAATGGGGCTGTGCTCGTGATGCTGCCCTCTACCGAGAAAGAACAGAAAAGGAATGGGTTTTTAAGTTTCTTGCAGGATTAAATAAGTCTCTTGATGATGTTCGAGGCCGTATTCTGAGTTGTGTTCCTCTTCCCTCAATTAGAAAGGTATTTGCTGAAACACGCCGAGAAGCTCCAAGAAGAAAAGTGATGCTACAAGATACCTTCTCTGGTTCCAGCCCTCCTGTAGATTCTTCTGCATTGGTAAGAGTAATGACTCTAATATAAAAGGTATGTGTGAGCATTGTAAGAAGACAGGACATACTCGGGAGACATGCTGGGACATCAATGGCAAGACTTCGGACTGGAAACCTCGAAAAGGAAAGTCCCGAGGTTATCAAACATCTTGTGAAACTTCTCATGAAGAGTCCATGTCTACTCCAATGCCTCAATTTGATAAGGAACACCTAGGTAAGCTCATTGAGATGCTCAATGTCTTACAAAAGATAGAGCAATCTCAGAAACCAAATCCTACAGCATTTGTTGCACACAAAGGTACTTGTGCTCTTCTAACTAGTTCTAAAAACTACAATTGGATTGTTGATTCAGGAGCGTCAGATCATATGACCTCTAATTCTAAATTATTTAGTACATACTTGCCTAGTGCTTGTAATGAGAAAATTAATACAGCAAATGGTTCCTCCTCAACAATAGATAGCAAAGGCAGTATTACTATTTTTGAATCTATGAAGCTGGATTTTGTCCTTCATGTTCCTTATTTAGCTTGTAATTTGCTTTCTATTAGCAAATTGACAAAGCAAGCAAATTGTTGGGCTCACTTCTGCTCTACTCATTGTATTTTTCAGGATCTCTCATCGAGGAAGATGATTGGCAGTGCTAAGGAGTATGATGGTCTCTATTATCTCGATGAATCAACCGTAAGCAGTCTATGGACTCAAATTAAGTGCAATTTTGCTTCTAGCTCAAAAAATAAGGATGTGAATGATCTTCTGCTATGGCATAGACGGATGGGTCATCCAAATATTCAGTATTTGCGTCAATTATTTCCTGAATTTCATTTCAATTAGAGTCCTTTCATTGTAATGAGTGTGAACTCGCTAAACATCATCGAACAAGTTTTAAAAGTACTGAGTACAAATCAACCATTCCTTTTTCTATTATCCATAGTGATTTGTGGGGTCCTACTTGTGTTCCAAACCGTACTCGTACCAAATGGTTCATTACTTTTATCGATGATCATACTCGTCTTTGTTGGGTCTATTTACTTCATGACAAAATTGAAGTTACTTCTGCTTTCATTGAATTTTATCCCATGATTTGAAATCAGTTTCACATTAGCATAAAAATTTTGCATACTGATAATGGTACTGAATATTTCAATACAAACTTGGGCACTTTTCTGAAAACCCAGGGTATAATTCATAAAAGCACTTGTCCCCATAGCCCATAGCAAAATGGCATTGTTGAAAGGAAAAATAGGCACATTCTTGAGGTTGCTTGTGCCTTAATGTTCACTTGTAATGTTCCAAAATTTTTCTAGGGAGATATGGTCCTTGCTGCTACTTATCTCATTAACCGCATGCCCAATCGAGTGATTTCTTTCTCCA
This sequence comes from Biancaea sappan, assembly GCA_037074585.1. Classification (NCBI taxonomy): domain Eukaryota; kingdom Viridiplantae; phylum Streptophyta; class Magnoliopsida; order Fabales; family Fabaceae; genus Biancaea; species Biancaea sappan. The sequence continues at coordinate 70,032,448 of CM073490.1, forward strand.
CTCCGCTTAATAAACTTCGTGAGTCTCACTACCTTACATATCTTGAAACAAATCTTCATCTTAAAATTTTTGGTTGTCCTGTTTTTTATTCATTCTTATAACTCCCATAAACTTGATCCTAGAGCTGTCAAGTGTGTTTTTCTTGGTTACTCTTCAACCCAAAAGGGATAAAAATGTTATGATCCTATCTCTAAATGTCTGTATACGAGTAGAGATGTCTCTTTTGTTGAAAATGAACCATTTTTTCCTAAAGCTTCAATTTAGGGGGAGTGGTGGAGTGAATTTCAGCCTACGGAAGAAGGGAGAGAGATACCTGAACCTATATGTTCTGTTGATCAATTTCAGCAACAGTTTCAGCCCTCAAATTCTGCCTCTCACCATCCGTATATGCTAGAAACAAAATTGACAAGTCCAGCTCATGATAATGAGCAAAGCACATTGGAAAAAGATCCAATTATTTACACATGGAGGAGGAAACGAGATAGTAGATCCCTCATGCTTGAAGCACTTCCAAATTCAGAACCGCTGGAGGTCCTCGAGCAAGCCCAAGATGAATTGATGACTGATGATGACTTGAATCTACCTATTGCACTCAGAAAGCAACCTAGATCATGTACTCAACACCCTATTCAAAAGTATGTTTGTTATAAAGCTTTTCTACTCAATTTCGTGCTTTTATAGCTAATCTTGATAGGGTAAAGATTCCTAATGATGTTTATGAAGCTTTGAGTATACCAGAATGGAGAAGTGCAGTAATGGAGGAGATGAGAGCCTTGGAGAAAAATGGAACATGGGAAGTTGTTACATTACCCAAGGGAAAAAGAACAGTGGGATGTAAGTGGGTGTTTACCCCTAAGTATTGGTCAAATGGTGAATTGGATAGATACAAGGCTCGTTTAGTAGTAAGGGGATTTACCCAAACCTATAGTTTGGATTATAACGAAAATTTTGCCCCAGTAGCAAAGTTGAATACTATCAGAGTCTTGCTTTCTATGGCAGCTAATTTAGAGTAGCCCTTACATCAACTTGATATTAAAAATGCTTTTTTGAATGGTGAACTTCAAGAACAAGTTTATATGACTTTACCTCCAGGTTTTGACAAAGGAAGGGGTGATCAAGTATGCAAGTTGAAGAAGTCCCTATATGGCTTGAAACAATAACCTAGAGGCTAGTTTGAGAGGTTCTCAATAGTTCTCAAAGCAGCTGGCTATAAACAAGGGTTATCTGATCACACAATGTTTGTCAAGTATGAAAGAGGTAAGCAAAGTATCCTCATTGTTTATGTTGATGATATAATACTCACTGGTGATTATGTTGAGGAAATAGAAAAAGTAAAAATTGTTCTAGGAAAAGAATTTGAAGTCAAGGACCTCGGGTCATTGAAGTATTTTCTTGGGATGAAACTTGCAAGGTCTAAGAAGGTATATAAGTTACTCAGAGAAAATTTATACTTGACCTTTTGAAAGAAACATGATTACTTGGTTGTAAACCTATTGAAACTCCTATTACAATCAAGAAAAAAGGACAGTCCGAAGAAGAGGATGAAAGGGAAGCAGTAGAAAAAGAGAGGTATCAAAAACTTATAGGGAAACTGATCTACTTATCCCATACAAGAACTAACTTAGCCTTTGCAGTATGTGTGGCAAGCCAATACATGAGCTGTCCAATGAAGGAACACTTAGAAACTGTATATAGAATATTGAGATATCTAAAAGGCACTGCTAGAAGAGGACTATTATTCAAGAAGCAGGAGTAAAGAACTATAGAAATTTACACTTATGCAGATTGGGGAGGAACCTACAAAGACAAACAATCAACTTTAGGTTATTGTTCTTTTGTATGGCACAACCTAGTAACTTGCAAGAGTCAAAAACAGAGGGTAGTATCCAAAAGTAGTGCTGAATCTGAATTATGAGCTGTTGCCCAAGGGATTATGAAGGAATTGTGGCTGAAATGTGTTATGAATGAAATACATGTCCAAGTGGATTCACCTTTGAAATTGTATTGTGATAATAAGGCTGCTATAAGTATGGCTTTAAATCCAGTACAACATGAAAGATCAAAGCATGTGGAGGTAGATAGACACTTCATTAGAGAAAAAGTGGAAGAGGGCATCGTATTCCTAGCCTACATTCCCACAAAACTTCAAGCTGCAAATGTGCTGACTAAAGGGCTTCATAGACCTATTTTTGAGAGTTGTATTAGCAAGTTGGACATGATCAATATCTATGATCCAACTTGAGGGTGAGTGTGGTTAAGTCAAATATTTTACTCTTAATTGTATTTATTTTATTACCATTGTTATAATAGCTATTCTGGGTAGTTACTGTTGTGTATTTATTAAATATTTTACTCTTAATTGTATTTATTTTATTACCATTGTTATAATAGCTATTCTGGGTAGTTACCGTTGTGTATTTATTTTTCCTAATTTCACGGGAATATTGTTCCCATCTTCCTCTGTATATATTGTACTCTTATTCCCTTTGAATATACATTGAATTTCGAACCTCTGAATGGACTACATATTCTTGTGGCTAGAGGTAACCAAGAGGGAGACAACAAGAAGAAGCAAGGCAAAAAATGGTGTGACTGTGGATTTTTGATGAAAAGTAAATTCTTAATCTTCTTTCTTATTCAGAATGAAACTAAAACCAAATATTTATACAAAGGAATCCTAACTAAACTAGGAGAAAAAATAAGTAAGAGAATCTCTCTTAAACAAGGAATCCACAATAAATTAGGAAAGCAAATAAAATAATATATAGGAAATCCTAAATTATTAAATTAAGAATAAATAATTTAAATGTATCCTAATCTACTAAACTAAGAATAAATTATTTAAATATAAGGACTGGCTTCTTTCAAAACTCCCCCTCAAGCTAGGTTGTATATGTTATACAATCCTAGCTTGGAATAAACTTGTCTATGTAGAGGACTTTTTTTTCAACACTGCCAATCATCTTCCTCTAATATGCTGCCTTGATGTACCAACAAGTTAGTATGTTGTTCAGTAGTAGATGGTGATGATTGAGATGGAGTGGAGATTTGGTCAAGTAACTTTTGTAGTGCCTCAATCTGCTCTTTGGTGAATGGATTGATCTCTATTTTTTTGTTGTCCAATATAGTGGTAGTATTTGTATGGTTGTCTTGATCATTCCGTATAAGACTAGGCTTCCAATCTGGAGGCTTCCCATGTATATTCCAATATGTTTCTTTAGTGTGACCAAGTTTCTTGCAATGTTCACACCATGGCCTCCCCCTTCTATGTTTATTGTCTTGAGATGAATAGTATGTGTACAAAGTCGAACCTTCAACAACTGGAGTGCCCAAATTATAGGTATCTGTCGAAGTTGGCTCCATCATAATGCTTCTACGACTCTCCTCTGCACAGACCAATGATATTGCTTAAGGAGAAAGTTTCAGGTCTACCTAGAATTTGAATACGTACAATATCAAAGTCAGAATTTAATCCAAACAAAAAATCATAAACTCGATCCCTCTCTATAAATTTCTTAATAACCACTGCACATTTGCCACAGTTCAAATCAAGTGCCGTATAGTAATCCAATTCTTGCCACTGGTTTTGCAAGAAATTGGCATACTTTGTTATAGTTTGCATCCCTTGTTTTGCTCCAGATGTTTTTGTCTGATGTCGTATATGAGGGCTGCATCATTGACTTTGGAGTATGTTTGGTAAAGGACATTCCAAATCGCTTTTGCTATAGGGAGAAACATACACATATCACTAACTTCCAGAGTCATAGAATTCCATAACCAAGACATGATCATGGAATTTTCTTCTTCCCATCCTTCGAACCTGGCTAAGTCACTCGTCGGTGCTTCTTTTAGTAGATGTCCCAACTTACCTTTTCCTTTTAGGAATGTTCGTACCAGTTGAGACCACTTAAGGTAATTTTTTCCGTTGAGTCGATATACTGCTTGGATATTTTGAAGTTCTATCATGTTTCGGGTAATTTGTTCCTCCTCCATAGTTGTAGTCGATTGTGGTGATGGTGTCGCAGATGTGGTGTTTGTCATAGGAACACAAATATCCAGCAATTGAGGCTAGGGAGTAAAAAGAGACAAGGACTTAGGGTTGATAATATCCAGCAATTAAGGCTGGAAAAAAAGGAAAGAGGAACCAACAATTGAGGCTGGGATTTTGACAGAAAAGAGGAACCAGCAATTAAGGCTGGGACTTTGATGGCAAAGAAGGAACAGATGAACGGAAATCAAAAAATATGGTTGGCGGCGAGAGACACAACGTTGACGGAAAAGGTTCACGAAAAGAAGAGACCCAACGATTAAGGCTGGGGCTACTTGAAGGTTCATGAAGACAAATGTAGATGAGTGACAATATCTGGCCGTTCACCAAAGTTCATGAAGTTTACGTTTTGAAGGTTCCCGAAAACGGAAGGCAGCGATTAAGGGTGGGTTTCATGTTTTGAAGGTTCACGAGAGACCCAGAGATTATGACCGCGATTAAGGCTGTTGAGAGATCCTGTTGTCGACGCCAAAGATTCACGAAAAAGAAGCCAGCAATTAAGGCTGGGTTTTACGAGGCCAATGATTGAGTTTATAGAGTGAACGTGGTGCACGAACCAGGCTCTGATACCATGTGGATTTTTGATGAGAAGTAAATTCTTAATCTTCTTTCTTATTCAGAATGAAACTAAAACTAAATATTTATACAAAGGAATCCTAACTAAACTAGGAAAAAAAAAAATAAGCAAGAGAATCTCTCCTAAACAAGGAATCCACAAAAAACTAGGAAAGCAAATAAAATAACATATAGGAAATCATAAATTATTAAATTAAGAATAAATAATTTAAATGTATCCTAATCTACTAAACTAAGAATAAATTGTTTAAATATGAGGACTGGCTTCTTTCAACAATGACCATTGCAAGAAATCAGGGCACAAAAAGGAAACATGCTAGAAAATTCAAGGGAAGTCATCAGATTGGAAGCCTCGGTCTATGGTAGAGGGAAAAGTCTACATTGTGACAACAAACCAGTCAACCGCATCCGAGAGCCCCATATTTCAGTCAAGAACAAACTGAAATGCTAAAAGAATTCCTTGCTTACCAAATTGCTACATGAAAAGCCAACTATGGTAACTGGTATTATTGCCTAATTAGGTACCTATTTGTGGCTTTGAGCACTTGTAAATATAAAAGGCAAGTTTGGGTTGTTGATTCCAATGCTATTGATCATATAACTATTTGATGAGCTGTGCCCTTGCACTGACACATTAAAAGAAAATTGTTGATGGTTCTTTGGCGTCAGTCACTGGTTATGGCACTATCACAATATCTGAGGAATTGATTCTAAAAAATGTGTTCCGATGTCTACTTTAGATTGCAACTTACTACCCATCAGTAAAGTTATTAAGGACAATGAATGCTTGGCTTATTTTATCAAAAAATGTTGTATTTTTTAGGACTTGGATTCTGGTAAGACAATTGGCAATGTTAAGGAGGAGGTTGGACTATTATTTGTTGGACCTATCAACTACAAACAAAGAGCTTTTTTTATTGGTAGCACCTCTGATAAAGTTGGTCACTCTAATTCTCAGTATATGCAAAAGATGTATCCAGAACTTTTTCCTAATAAAAAAATACCTCTATTTTGTGTGGAACTTGCCAGTTTGCTAAACATACCAAAAGCTCCTATCCTACTCATCCCTATACACCTACATCTCCCTTTCAAATCATTCACAATGACATTTCGGTTCCCACTAAATTCAAGGGTGTTGCAGTCGAAGTTTACAGAAAGAGATGAAGAGAGGAATAAAATAGAGATGCGAGAGAATTCTAGTCTATTATTCAAGATACCAGAACTGTAGAATTTAAAATATAGAGGGAGAAAGAGAAGGAAGAGAGATAGAGAAGAGCAAATAAAATTAAGGGACTACATTGTAATAATGTTGTTGTACACACTCAAACCTCTAATACGTAAGTGGAGGGGAAGAGAAAAATAGGAGAAGGAGAAAACAGAGTAGGTGATTCTGAGATGAATGAATAACTTGGATGATAATTAATTATTCTGAGGAGAAGCTGAGAATAAATAGAGGATGGAGGCCACAAAGATAGCCACTCAATCCTTCTTAGATAAGAAAAAGATAAAATAAACTTTATCCTAATCTAGAAAATTAAATCTGATCCTAATTAAATTAAGATTAGTAATCAGATAAGACTTAACTAAACTAAATTAAAATTAAAGAATAACTTCTAGAATAAATAAAATAAAATATAAGAATTGATTCCTTTCAACAAGAACATATATACAGATACACTAACTAACATAACGGAATACTAAACCAAGAAACACAGTTATAGTAATGACAGTAACATAACAGTAACGGAGTAAAAACACTTGAGTAAAAAAAACAGCAACTGACTAAGCCTTTTTATTTAACTGTGCCCCTCAAACGAGAGGGTGCCTTGAACAACTCGAGTTTGCCACAAAGAACATTAAATCACGACCTAACCACAGACTTGGTAAAGATGTATGCAGGGTGCTCAAAGCTAGGAAGATAGCCAAGAGATATCTCCTGACTTAGAACCTTGTCTCTCACAAAGTAGAGATCTATTTCCACATGTTTAGTTCTTGCATGCAACACAAGATTAATTGCTATTGCCTTAGGTTGTCACACCAAAGCATAGGAACTCTAGGTGTAGGACAACCCAATTCACACAACAACGACTTTAACCATACAATTTTACCAGTTAAAGATGCCACAACCCTATATTCCGCCTTTGCACTAGATCACCTAGGAACACACAAAAGCCACCAACGGACTTCCTATCAAGTTCATCATTCTCCCAATGAGCATCTGATAAACCAGTAAGGGCAAGATCAATTGAAGGCTTAATGTGTAGGCCAAAATCCTTTGTTCCTTTAAGATACCTTAGAACCCTTTTGGCCTTCTTCCAATCCTGAGTTGTAGGGGTACTCAAGTGCTGACTCAGGTTATTCACAGCAAATAAAATATCAGGTCTTGTGCTAGGTAGATACTGAAGACCTCTAATTAAGCTTCTGAACAGAGAGGGGTTTTCTAAAACTTCATCTTTGACCTTGGTTGTGTGTTTACCAAGACTCAAAGGTGTAGGACAAGGAGAAACTCCAGTCATGTTATACTTCTCCAATAGTCCTCTTACATAGTTTTTTTGACATAGAAAAATTCCATTCTCATTTCTAAATTCTCCAAGATCCTTTAGAGAGAACACAGAGTTTAGCCTTCCAATAAACTCCTCAACCAATTAGATGTCAAAAATGCTTCTATCAATTGCGGCTATGAAGTGTTGGCCCTTGTATCAATTGGATGTCAAAAATGCTTTTCTTCATGGTGAGCTCTAGGAGGAGATTTATATGGAGCAACCGCTTGGCTTTTCATTGCTCAAGGAGAGAATTATATGGAGCAACCGCCTGGCTTTTTATTGCTCAAGGGGAGCCTTGTTTGGTGTGTAAACTTCGTTGCTCACTTTATGGTTTGAAACAATCCCCACATGCTTGGTTCAGTCGGTTCAGTACTGTAGTCATAGAGCTTGGTATGATTCGAAGTGTATCGGATCTTTCAATTTTCAATCGACATACATCTGAGGGGTAGTGCATTTATTTAATTGTTTATGTAGATGATATTGCTATTACTGGAAAATGATCAGAATGGCATTACTCAATTGAAAGAACATCTTTTTAGACATTTTCAAACTAAGGATCTTGGCCTGCTAAAATACTTCCTTAGCATAGAAGTTGCTCAATCCAGTTCTGGTGTTGTCATTTCTCAAAGGAAATATGCTTTAGATATTCTAGAGGAGACTAGGATTCTTGATTGTAAGCCTATAGACTCTCCTATGGATCCTAATGTGAAGCTAGTACTAGGACAGGGGGAGTCTCTTACAGATCCTGAGAGATATCGATAGCTGGTTGGAAAACTTAACTATCTCACTATTACTCGGCCTAATATATCTTTAGCCATTAGTGTTGTTTGTCAGTTCCTTTAGTCTCCCTGTGACAGTCATTGGGATGCAATAGTCAGGATACTCAAATATATTAAAGGTGCTCTAGGTAGAGGGCTTTTATATGAGAATCATGGTCATTCATAAGTGATTAGGTACTCTAATGCTGATTGGGCAGGTTCTCCTTCTGATAGAAGATCCACTTCTAGGTATTGTATTCTAGTTGGAGGAATCTAGTATCATGAAAGAGTAAAAATCAGGACGTTGTTGCTAGGTCAAGTGCAAAAGCAGAATATCGTGCGATGGCCTTGGCAACTTGTGAACTTATTTGATTGAAACAGCTACTTTGACAGTTTTGTGATGTATCACAGATGAAGTTGATTTGTGATAATCAAGCTACATTACATATAGGCTCCAATTTGTTGCTCTATTCGAGGAAAGACCCTATCTTGGTGCATTATCATTGATCATGTCAATTCAAATGACCAGTTGGCAGATATCATGAATAAACCTCTCAGGGGTCCTCGTATTAGATATATTTGTAACAAGCTAGGTGCATATGACTTGTATGCTCCAGCTTAAGGGGCAGTGTTGAGTTAGACATAGTTTTGTATTAAGTGTATATAGGTTGTTTTAGTCCCACATCGCTTAGACTAGTATACTAGTAGTCTCTCTCATGTGTATATATATATATATATAGCGTATGCTTTTGAATATACATAGAAATTATTCTCCAAAAAGGGTTTTCTCTCTCTCTTTTCTCTCAAATTTCACAGTTGCCATAGTCCCTCTATATTTTCTAAGCCATTTTCTATTAATAAGAAAATATTTCTCCAACAACTTTCTTTAGGGTATCGAAGCCAGTTGGCTCGGATCAACCATATGACAAAATATGGCAAACCCATAGCCATAAACACTAGAAAGCCAGTTCTTCCTCGTCTGAGATGACCACTCTAGAAAACATGAGGGACAAGTCCCCAATGACCATCACCAACCTTAAATCCAATGGGAACAATTTATCTAATGAAGGTAGATCATGTTTATAATTACAAAACCGGAATTGCTGCAACACCTTAGAAGACTAATCCAAATATTTACAACAAAGTGAAGGATGTATATAACAAAGCGAAAGATGAATAGCTTGAGATACAACTAATTTGAGACTTACATGGTATAAAAATATATGAAGATAGATAAACAAATCTTAATCTAACAATATTCAGTGATTCAGTAGTCTTGCATGAGCAATGATATTGGGAAATAAAATAGAACAAGGTCTAACTTTAAATAATAGCTAACTAATTCATACCTGTAAAAGATAGGTCCCCTACCTGAGATGTAACTGAGAATTCTTAGGTCACGAAGCCAAACGGTAGGAAGAATAGCCAAGGTGACCATCAATGCGAACAAATTGTGTGAATCTAATTCCAATCCGCCCAGATGTATGTGTGCATTTGGAAATATTAAAGAAAGGTTATCACTCTCCAAAATTATGAATTCGATGCAACTAGCCTACATGACAAAACATTTGTTATGTCATGTCACTGATACAAAATCAATGATCAAAGGAATTTCTGTAAGTTATATAACACACCTAGAATCAGCATTACATAGTAATACTAATCATGAAAAAAAAAAGGAGAATAGAAACATATACGGACATTATGGCTTATGAATTTCATGATTTAAGATTGAAACAAAGACAAAAGTTCTATAGATTACATTCTCCCATTAAATACAACTAGTTACCCCAATGTTCATGTGACCAACAAAACATCTCAATGCAATAAAAACTATTATATAATGTACAGCCTGTAATAGTTGACTTACCCTATATATTTTACATAATTATAAGGCTAATTGGTAGGCTAATCTTTAGGCTAACTTACAGGAACCTAATTCGTAGGGATTATTGTCTATCTCCCTTGTTCTCTCATGTAATATGTATAAATACCTAGTGAATAAGCGAATATATCATCAGCAAGCATTTTCTTTCTGTTTTCTGCATCTTTCTCGCTTTCATGGTATCAAAGCCTCTCTTGGCTCGTCCCTCAAATTTTTGGCGTCAAGCCAGCATGTTGGCCTAGTTAGGTTACTTGTGTAGAGTTACATTTGTCTCTCATAGCTTGTCTACTGAGGATTGACCGCCTGAGTTCGGCCTATCCTTGAAGTCTGGTGGCATAACTTGATGCGGGTGTGGCTCATGCGTTGTTAGAAGTCTCAACCAATGTCTCACATGCTGGCATGTGGAGGTGCGTGTGCTCATGTTTTCTGCTCTGAATTGCTTCTTTGGTGTCAACTCCTTGTTTCTTGCCAGTCCCTAGGGTAACATGGTCATCCAAATGTGTTTGGATATTGGGTCTTCATTACATGTTCTATATAACATTTCTCGTTTGGCTTATTATTCCACTTTCTCTCTTACTCTAATTTTTGGGTTTCCTTTTTCTTCCAATGGCTCCAAAGAGAAAGGTTAAAAAAAAAATTCCTTGGGATCATTGTACCTCTCTTGAAACTAGTTTACACATCAGTTGTAGCTATAGTCCTAAAACAATGTGGGGAGGAGCATTTAGGTTGAAGTATCATCCAGCTGGAACACACAAAGCGGCTCCATGTGACCAAGTGCGAATGAGGTAAAATTTTTATTTAAGAAAATGTTAGATGATATGAGAAAGGATGATGAAAATATTGTTGAATGTTTTGATGATAAAGGAACTGAGGACAATTCACAAAAGAGGTCCATAGATGCTTTTATGGTAAAAGGGAAAGGGGGAAGTAGTATGAATATATGGAAAGAACAGTTTCTGCCTCCTCATCTACTGTGGGATAGAATCCACTATGTGGCTACTCTTTGGGAAGTAGTATGAATATGAAACAACAAACAATGAATGCAACGATAAAAGATAGATATGTGGTGATTAGGGATATTTGTAGATGTATATATGGAAATGCATTGCCATTTAATTTGATTAAGAGTTCATTTTTTATCAATATGGTGAAATTAATTGGTGATTATGGTAGAGGACTAAACCACCTACATATCATAAATTGAGGGTGTCACACTTGAAAGAAGTTGATCTAGTTCAAGAAAAATTAGAGGAATATAAGCTTGAATGGAAAAAGAAATGTATGATGGATGGACTGATGGAAAGGGTAGGTTGCTCACCAATTTGCTTATTTATGGTCCCAAAGGGAGTGTTTTTATAAAATATGTTGATACTAGTGGATTCATTAAAAATGGTGATAAAATGTTTGAATTGATTGATTAGATGGTAGAGGAAATTGGGGAGGAAACATGCAAGTAGTAATTGATAGTGCCTTAACTCTTGTATCTGCAAGTAATAAGTTGATGGAGAAAAGAAAGCATATATTTTGGTCACCTTGTACAGCCCATTACGTTGATGTGAATCTTGAATATATTGGGGGCTTAATGGTATTCCATAATACCATTTTTTTTTTTAAATTCGTAATACCATTGGAAAAGCTAAACAAATTACAACTTTCATTTATAAGCATACTTGGATGCTCAATCTGTAAAGAAATCATTTGAAAGGTATAGTTAGCTAGGCTAGCAATAAGAAGGTTTGCTACCTCTTACTTGATCATGAAATCTATGTTGGACCAAAAGATTGCACTTCAATTTTCTTAATCCCAAGTAAGTCTCCTTTATTTTCCAAAATAAGCAAATTATACATTTATTTATCATAGTTGTTTTTTATTGAATTTATTGGTAATTCTTGTCTTATTTTATAACCTTATAGGTTCCATTATGATGAAAAGTTTAATTCGGATCTTGAGGTGAAGATGGTTTGTACAAAACATTGACAAGATGTGTCCTAATGTTGAGACAAGAGACAAAATTGACTCTCAAATAGACAAATTTGACAAGGCTGAGTGGCCTTTTTGGATATAGCTTAGCGGTTGCAACTAGAGATAAGAGGCAGATAAATGAATAATGTTACAAATTTCTTCATTTATAAGCATTTATATTAATGAAAAATTAACAAATTTTTGTTTTGAAAGAAAAAAAAGAAGAATTTTATTAGACGAGAAAAGAGAACAACAATACATCATAGGGGGAGAACAAGAGATCCTCCTAAGAGAAAACTAAAAATAGGGAAAGTTAAAACCAAAAGATAGCCCACAAGGCCCCTAAAAGAGATTAATGTAACAAAGCCCTCCAATCCCTACAAACATCAGATAGAGGCATCCCCTTGAAAAACCCATTGGCCGAGACCTATAAGGAAGCCACAAAACGAATACGATCCCATAACAATTGAGGGGGTAAACACTGATCATTAAAACTTTGGCGTTTCTTTCCATCCAGATGCACTAAGAAGTTGCAAACATAGCTGTTTTCTTTCCATCCGATAAGTTGGTTGCAAAGAGTGTGCCAAGGTCTAAAGGACAAACCCAATTCTCATCAAAGAGACTGAATAGCTAGTTCCAGATGCCCCAAGCCACGTCACAATGCAGGAATAGATGGTTGTTTGTCTCTGAATGCCTCATGCACATAACGCAAACATTAGGGGATAAAACCTTAATAGGCCATCTGATTTGACACAGATCATTTGTATTAATTCTATTAAGCACAGCAGTCCACAAAAAGACCCTAACCTTTAAGGGCGCCTTAACTTTCTAAGAAGACCTTTTAAATTGCAAAGAAGCAATAGGATTACGAATCAGAAAGTTGAGAAAGAAGAACAAGTGTACGAGCCTGAGGAATCCGACTTCCACATTCTCTTATTAGCAGAAGAAGAAAGGTGAATCGGATCCAGAATGTCCAATAATGAAGAAATATTAGTCAAAAGTTTGTCATTCACATTTCTAGTGAAATGGAAATTCCAACCATAATGGTCCCTTTGCAAGCAAAAGAAATCAGAGATGGGGCCATCATGTAAAGAAGACAAAGAAAAAAGGTGTGGGAATCTTTCTTTAAAGGGGGATAGGGCCAATCCAGCAGTCCTCCTAAAAATGAAAGCGAGAACCATTACCAACAATCAACGACAACGAAGGAAAGAAAAGATGGTATACCTGGGAAATCACTTTGCAAGGACTTGCATGCGTAACGACACCTCTGGAACCAACGTCCCATCCATTTCGATGAAGCCCATATTTAGCTTTAATCACTTTATGCCATAGGTAGTTAGGCTCTAAGGGGAATCTCCATAACCACTTAGCTAAAAGCGAGATATTTTTAGACATCAGATTACCAAGATCCAAGCCTCCGTCTTCCTTAGACCTACAAAACACCTTCCAACTAACCAGTTGCTCCCTCTTTTTCTTGCCATCATCAGACCAAAGAAAATCCCTCATGATTCTCTCAATCCTTCTAGCCATCCTAACTGGGATCTTGAACAAAGACAAAAAATACAAGGGCATACTAGATGAGGACGCCTGAATTAGGGTCAATCTTCCCCCTAAAGAAAAGTAGGAGCCTTTCCAACTATCAAGCTTGCGGCAAATTCTTTGAATGACAAGATCCCAAAAAGAAACTGCGCGCGGGTTACCTCCTAGAGGTACACCCAGATAAGTAAGAGGCCAATTGAGCGCTTTGTAACTCGCAATCTCGGCCAACTGCCAAAGAGAGTCTTGCTAAATATTAATGTCAGCCAAACCACTTTTACCCAAGTTAACACGGAGACTCGACACCAGCTCAAAAATCTAAATAAGTGAAAGCACTCGAAGGAAATTTTTCCTATCCTTAGGCAAGAAGAGGATAGTGTCATCAGCAAACTGTAGATGAGTGACTTCACAACCATTATCCTTTATCGATAGACCTCTAAGTATCCCTTTATTAGAACCCAGCCTCAAAATACGGCTAAGGACATCGGCTACTAGAGTAAAGAGAAAAGGGGATAACGCGTCACCTTGTCTAACCCCATGTTGCCCCTTGAACCATGCTTTGGGTGGCCCATTAATAATAACCAAAAAGGTCACCGAAGAAAGACAAACGTTTGTCCAGCGTCTCCACCTATCACCAAAACCTTTACGACGAAAAATCAAGTCCAAGTCCTAATTAACCGTATCGTAAGCCTTCTCAAAGTCCAATTTAAACACAAGTCCCTGTTGCTTTCTACGTCTGATATCATCAACTAGCTCGTTGGCTATTAAACTAGCATCTACAATTTTTCATTCAGCAATGAAAGCACTTTGGTTCTCCGATATGGTGTTCCCAACAACTGCACTCAATCTCTCAAAGAGCACTTTGGCGATGATCTTATAAACACTAGTTATCAAACTAATAGGTCTAAAATCCCTCACCTTAATGGAACTGTCATTTTTGGGAATAAGGGCGATGAAGGTAGAATTCATACTAGTTGGTATACGGCCAGTGTGAAAGAATTCACCAAAGACTTTCATCAAATCTACCTTCACAATCGGTCAGCAAGTTTTTCGAGAAGGGTGCAAAGAATATAGCTCTTTGCACCTTTCTCGAAGACCAAGCCAGAATATATCTATGATAATTTTTATTATATTCATGAATATCATGATTCGATACGTTTTACAATTTATGATTTATAATTTGACACGATTTGATAACTATAAATTGGGGTGAAATGTAATCAAAGAAAAATTTAGCTGATATGATGCAAAACAGAGATAGTGGCCGGAATGACACAAATGATGCTAAGCAAAAACACAAAAAAAAAAAAGGATGACAAACATGCAAAAACTATACTATTGTTAAAGGCATACTCTCTCTCTCTCATAAGGCTTTAATTCCATTTAAAGAATAAAATGATCGTAGGAAATCTCAAATATGTAATATTAGAAGATATTTTAAGAGAGTTAATTTGTTCCTAAAATTAAGAGAATTTGTTGTAGACTTTCCTTGTGTATTTAAGCTTCTAATTGGATTAGGATAAGGGTTGATTTATCCTTTTATTTTTTATTCTTTTCCTAGTTGTTTAAGGATTAAGTGGCTGGATTGTGGCCTCATCACCTCTTATTTATATTTGACCATTCATGGAATAGAAACATAATACAGATTCAATAAAATTTCAGAAACTTCCTTTCTTCATTGTATCAAAGCTCGTCTAGGGTTTCTGTGGAAAAATATACCACGTTGGTTTCGTAAATCCCAGCCTTAATTGCTGGTTCCTTTCTTAGTCTATTCAGCCAAAAAATATACCACCTTCGCTTCGTAAATCCAAGGTTTATTTGCTGGTTCCTTTCTTAGTGCATTCAGCCTTCATCATTTCCTTTTCCCTAGTCATTTTTTCCTTTTCACCTATTATGTGATTCTGTTCAATTATGACAGATGTTACACCATCCACACCATCGTATCAGGGTATGTGTTCATTGACACTTTCAGGTGATGCTCTAACCTCTCTTGGGTTAAATGCCTTAGGTCATGAACTTAGGAATGCTTGGATCCTTGACTATAGAGCTACGGACCATATGACCCATACTTCAAACAAATTCAAAACTTATAGTCCTAGCAATAAAAAGATTGCTATTGCTGATGTTTCTACAACCATAGTAGCAGGAATAGGAGATGTCCAAGTTACTCCAAAACTGGTGCTTAAAAATGTTTTTGTCTCCAATTATCCACAAATTTGGTTTCCATACAAAAGCTTACCAAAGATCTAACTAGCTGTGTTATATTTCATAATTCTTGTTGTGAATTCCAAGCTCAGGGTTCGGGAAGAGGATTAGACTGGCTAAAGAACATGATGGACTTTATTACTGGGATACATCAAGTCAACCGGAACTCAATAAGTTTGCCTTATCCACGTTGTTCTCTTCCTCCAGCAAGGATGTCATCTAGTTACATCATAGGCATCTAGGTATTTTTTCTACATTAAAAATAATGTTTCCTTGTTCAAGGATTTGGATGTTCAGTCTACTCATTGTGACATTTGTGAGTATGTGAAACACACATATGTACTGTTTCCCATCAACAACAACAACAACAATAACGAAGCCTTATCCCACTAGGTGGAGTCGACTACATGAATCATACGATGTCATTGAACTCTATCAATGACCAACTCTTTAGGAATCTCATTCATCAAAAGATGTCATTCAATGACTTCTTCAAGTGTCCTTCTTGGTCTTCCTCGACCTTTTTTCACAAAACTCCATACCATCTGCTCAACCCTCCTTACTGGTACCTCCAACTGTCTTCTTTGAACATGACCATACCACCTTAAACAATTTTCTACCATTTTCTCCTCAATAGATGCCACTCCAACTCTACTTCGTATACAATCATTACGGATCATATTTCGTCTTGTATGACCACATATCCATCTCAATGGTCCAAGTGGTTTGTCACATTGATTGATGATTGCACCAGAGTCTCTTGGATATATTTACCCAAAATCAAGTCTAATGTGAGTCATATTTTTCCTATCTTTCACACAACGGTTCAAAATCAATTTGACACCAAGATAAAGCACTTTCGTTCAGACAACGCTTGTGATTATTTCAATCAAATCTTGAGCTCATATTTCCAAAAGGAAGGAATTATACACGAATCATTTTGTGTTGTCACTCTGCAACAAAATGGAGTGGCAGAAAGTAAAAACAGACATCTTGAGTGCACTAGAGCCTTCTTGTTTCAACAAAATGCACCAAAAACATATTGGGGAGAAGTTGTGCTAACATCAGCCTATGTCATAAACAAAATTCCTTCCAAGGTCTTAGGGTTTCAAAGTCCATTAGAAAACTTGTCGAAGTTCTACCCTGATATTCGATCTTCCTTCAATCTCACTCCTCGGGTTTTTGGGTGTACTTCCTTTGTCCATGTCCATGATCATAACTGTGAGAAATTAGATCCTCGTGCTCTTAAATGTGTCTTCATAGGCTACTCTTCTACTCAAAAGGGTTACAAATGTTACCATCCGCCTACTAAGAAACTCTATGTCTCAGCCAATGTTACTTTTGTTGAAGATAAGCCCTATTTCACCACTCCTTACCTTTAGGAGGAGTTACATACACTTGAGGATAAAGAGTCAAACTTTCCACCTCTAGAACTGTCCAAATCTGAGTCTCAAATATCTGTCCCACAATCTAAGGGATTGAAAGAAAAAAAGGCAGGAGATGAAACAGTTTTTAAGTAGTTCCGGTTTGACCAAGTGTATGCAAGGAGAGGAGATCCCATCGTAACTACAAGACATGAGCAATCCTTTGAACCAAGCCCTGGAAATGAGGTAACTATAAATGACTCAAATTTAAAATCTACATCCCCAACAGGGTATCTTTCCCCCAATCATGAACCATCTTGTCCTTAGTCTCTTGGCCTTGAAGACCTACACTTGCCTATTGCTGTAAGAAAAAAGACCCAAGATGTACCAAAAGGCCCTTATACCCATTGTCTCATTTTTGTATTTTTTAAAAGCTTTTCCCCAAGCCATCAAAGTTTCCTCTACCGTAAACACAGTTTCTATTCCTAACTCATTGTCTGAGGCATTATCAAAAAAATAATGGAGACTTGCTATGGAAGCAGAAATGGAGGCATTAGAGAAGAATAGAACGTGGGAGTTGGTTGACTTACCCAAGGGGAAGAAATCAGTGGGATGTTAAGTGGATGTATGCAATAAAATTTAAGGCAAATGGGTCCCTGGAACACTATAAGGCGAGGCTAGTTGCAAAAGAATACACGCGGACATATGGAATAGATTATCAAGAAACATTTGCACTGGTAGCAAAGATGGATACAATGATAAACTAATACTGTTCTAGCATTAGTGTACTACAAGAATCTATTCCACAACTACATGGAAAATCCACTGTTGGTTACTTTCTTGCTCATTCATTACTTCAATGTGACTTTCTTGCACAACAAGCAGTACATAGCCTAAACACTACGAATAAACCCAAATGCAAAGACTCAGTACTGATGAACTTCCTATCAATTTTCCTCTCTTTCTCTCCTTATTTCTCTTTCACCATCTGCACCATCATTGTGAAATGTCGTCCTTCATAAAAGATTCAATTTTCTAAAATAAAGTACACAGGACTTAGCAATACAAAAAAAGCACTCAAATACTATTGGAGATTTTGAAACAAGAACAGTCACCTCAATTTCTGTCATACACAGTATTAAATGGATTTAAGAAAACTACCCATAGGGACTCTTAACTCAATTTTTCTAAAGAATATACATTCTTATAAAGATCATGAATGTAAGCATGCTTGTGTTTTTTAAGTATTTTATCAGCATATACAATATGTTGACATCAGAAACTAAGATGATAGGACTTGTGACCTCCATATTACCCTAAGCAATTTCATTTTAGAAACTCTGACAGTCTGTCTTGCAAAGAAATGTTGGGTTTAAAATTTCTCTACTATTAACTACCTAACTAGATTACTTGTTGTAATAAAGTTTTTTACAATGCTCCAGTGTCACATATGTAACTTGTGGCTGTTACAACCTTAAATGCTAACTCTTAACCACTATTAATCATGGATACCGCTTGAAAAAAATAAAACACAAATTAGCTGTCACCAATGATAAGCGACTATACCTAACGAGAAACTGCCAAATATTTCAAAAATGGTTAATGACACTGTGACTTGTCAAATGACTAATCAAAAGCCAAAATCATGAAGTGAACATTCTGTGATCTGGTGTACAGATACAGATCCTAGGAGGAGGTTAGCCAATGGGATGCAAGTAAAAATGGGTGTAATTCAAAAGCAATGCTTACAAAGTGAAGGAAGATGTACTTACATATAATTCCATGTACAATATAATCTGCATCACAAAAGAAGAGAGAGAAAATTCATAAATAAGAGGTGAGAGACTACCACTGCTTGTGATTTACATGGGATTTGTCCATCCTCACCCCACCCCTAACCTTCTCTTCATCAAGAGAGCTGCTAATAACTCCATAATAAGTCAAAGAAAATGTACTAGAATATCAAATATGATAAGAGATAACAAAGAAGACCTACCGAAATGACAATGCGTCCCATTGGACCAAAAGCAGCATGGCCAATGTCTGGGTATGTCTCAATCTCGGGATCACTATCCAAACAGCGACGCAAGAGCAGCCCAGTATAAAAGGAAAGAACTGCAAACATGAACAAGATAGGAAGCCCAAGCCATCCACCTTGTTTGACAGCATAAGGGGTAGAAAGGATTCCTACGCCACAAAGAACATTTATGCCTGCAAAAGTAAAATTAATTTATTTCATAGTATAAACTGAGCAAAGTCCATAAGAGACATTGACATTCAGACATATAATATACTGAGCTAATATATATAGGTTTAAGGCCTTCAGCTCATTGGTCTCAGCCATATATTAATATCTAGATAAAATTAAACATAATTATAGTATAAGAAAAAGAAGTTAAAATGCACACCGGAGAGTAAGAATTTGAATAATGTTTCACTGTATCTTTTTTCTTTTTTCGATGTATACAAAAAATTCTACAATTTAATCTAAAATAAAATAAATTTAAAAATAAACAAAATAGAGAATTTAAGTACATGCCCAACCACCAGTAATCATAATCCATGTGTCCCCCCTTGTTGAAGAAGGATGAGTTCACATCTAAATAACAGTATCATTAAAGTATATCTATTTGACCAGTTTTGGTGAAGATGATAAAGAGCTAGAAAGTAGCCAATGAGCTGATAGCTACATGTTACCCTTAAGATTAAGTTAAGCATGGTCTACTTGGGTTTCTTATCCCTTTATTTCTTTTCATATTTCAAAGTAATTTTCAATAACTGCAGATATAATGACCCCATATTATGATGTATTCATAATATAAAACTCAAAGATACTTCAATAAAAATAAATAAATAAATAAAACTCAGGTACAGAAGAAAAAAGTGCTTGTATGTACATTATTAGTATCATAAAAAAGCCAACTCAATGTATAAAGATCGTATTCAATTCAAACATGAAAGAATAATCCATGGACAACTCCAAACAAGCGATATTGACAAAGTTGTGTGAAACAATTTCTTTATGATGTCTGATAAGCTAAAATGTTTAAATTATTAGCTAATGTGGCCCACTGCATTCAGAGGGCAGATTGATGATAAGATTGGTGCTGTCAGAATTCTTAGTTCACAAGTTGCAGCAGTCATATTGATTATGCACACATGGTCACCATCCTTTGCAATATTATCCAGCCTATTAGGATCCTTTTGCTGCATGATGCAGAGTACTTCATGGATGAACATCATCATCTTCTCTTCAGCTGAGCTCAATATTGTAATGTAAATGCATAGAAATGAAGATTGTGCATCAAGCAATTTTTTCTACCTAATGTTAGTACAATATGGCAAAATTATCCAGCTTATTTGGTTCATTTCGCTGCATGATGTAAATTATTTCAGGTATGAAAATCGTCACTGCTTTACTGCTGTGCTTGATATCATCATTATATTCATAGCAATAGAGACAATGTGCAAGAAGCATATTTTTTAATTCTTTTCTTTACCAACTGTTAGTAGTACCTGACTAAAAGTCCTCATGCCAATAATGGAGGTGGGGATTGGCTTATAGAAAGATGCGAAATACTACTGCTAAATGATAACAGTTTTGTCCGATTGTATTATCAACTTCAAGTTACAAAAAAAAAATCATAGAAATTTCAATTAATTATTGTAGAATTTCATTCATACTAAAATCTCTAATTGAAAAATAAAATTAGAGAGAGAAAGAGAAGAACCTAGAGAAGAGAAAATGTAATGACAACATTGTATTAAGTTCTGTATTAGCAAGGATTGTACAAAAGGCTATTTATACTAGTACAGCATGAGACAATATGGAGGAAAATAAGCAAATTAAGGAGGAAAGTCCTCTTACAAATCAATCAAGGATAAAGGTGAAAAAGACAATCCACTCAGACTAATAGTATAAAAAATAATAAATATGATAATTCTACATCCCCCTCAAGCTGGATTGTTATACAATCCTAGCTTGAAGTTGATTTTGCTGAGATGAACCTTGGAAGATTGGGCTACAATTGAAGCTGTAGAGAGTTGAAACACCATGTAATTCTAAAGGCACAACTGAGAGAGATAGCCGGAGATGCTTCCGGTCGACAAGGAAATGCCAGAGACGATAAGCCAAAAGTGAAAGCTGTGGAGAGTTGAAACACTAGGTGAATCCTGGGGAGATTGGGCCACTACTGAAGTTGTGGACGAGTAGGAACCCCTTAAAGGTGATTCCAGAGACACAACTGAGAGCCCCCAGAGTACTTTGACATTGTCAATCATCTTCCCCGAATCCAAATCTTTGAAATTCTCATGACATGGTTTACAATCGACCAATAAAGATGCATTTCCAGTCATGTGATCTGGTGCCCCAAAATCAATGATCCAAGGAACCTCATCTATCTTTAGATGAAGTGCATTAAGGAAAATACCCTTCTGAGCTGAGTTTCCAGAGATGGTCACAGCCATTGCAACCCAACCACACTTAAATCAGGCTAAAAAACAGGGCAAACACAGCAGACAGGACCAATTGTTTTAAAAAAAACTTGATTAGATGAATAACAACTGGGCTAATGAATGAGCCCAGACAAGCTGATGAAGAACAAGGTGGACAGTACTATCAACATTCAAAAACGAGTAGAATTGGGACAGATTGAGGAAAAGCAGTGTGAAAAGGTGGCCAAATAGATAAAAACCTCGACTGGACAGTCCTTTATGGTGGCCGGCAATCGTTTATGTGAAGACTGGTGGCAGAGTAACGGTTCCATTGCCTCTCACGGGCCAGCGAGTAAAAGACATGGCTGAGGAGACGAGTGGCGCATAGCAGCGTATTGAAGTCCAATGATGCTCCGGTCGACAAGGATGTGCCGGCGATGGTGATCTGAGACAAACACTAGGGTGGTCCAGCCAAGACAGAGACTTTGCAAGGTTGGAGGAGGTTCTAGGCATTCGCAGCAGACTAACGGAAAGGAAAAAATGGAGGATCAAAATAATCACTTTGATACCATGTAGAATTTCATTCATACTAAAATCTCTAATTGAAAAATAAAATTAGAGAGAAAAAGAGAAGGACAAATGAGAAGAGAAAACGTAATGACTACATTGTATTAAGTTATGTATTAGCAAGGATTGTACAAGAATCTATTTATACTAGTAAAGCATGAGACAATATCCCTAAAATGTGCTAATAACATTCCTAGGAATATGGAGGAAAATAAGGAGCAAATTAAGGAGGAAATTCCTCAAATTAAAGAGGAAAATCCTTTTACAAATCAATGAAGCATAAAGATGAAAAAGACAATCCACTCAAAGACTAATATTATAAAAAATAATAAATATGATAATTCTACAATTATACTACAGAAATCATTTTAATCAATTTATTGCCATAGTATTTTTTGTTTCTTAATATATCAAAATGATAATTGTTATCAATTTCTTCCTTCTTTATTAATCTTTATACTTCCTTCTTTTCTTCAAAAACAAAACAAAAAACAAAAATTAATCCAGATAAATTTGGTATTTCAATATTCTTGTATACCATACATCAGTAATTATAGCAACCCAAAGTTCAATTACTTACCATTTAGCACAGCTTGTCCAAAAGAGCATTGGGTAGAAATTGGACCTTCATATGGAATTATGGAAGAGTCGTGCTTAATTGAACCAATCGTAGATGGAACAGGAGGAAGCAAATCACAAATGCTAGATATCGGTACTGGTTGCTCTTCTGCTCTTGGTTGTAACAGAGATTTTGCCACTGAAGGTAGTCTTTCAGTAGAGTGCCTTCCTGTTAGAGTAATTGTTGAAGAAATAAAAGAGCCGCCTAAAGTTGACAAACCAGGAGGGCCCAGAAACCCAATATTTGGTGATGGTACACTACCATACAGATCAATTGACTGCCTGAAACATTAATAATGACAAGAGAACAAGTATTCAGGTTGGTGAATGCACTGGTAGAAAAGCATAGTTATCAGGATTTACTGTTAACCCATTTCTAGTGATCCTTTTGCACGTTCCTACTGGAGACATCAAGCTCTTGCAAGGGGTAAATAAGCCAAGATCATTAAACTGCGATAACTTTTTCACCCAAAAATATTTTTTTTATAGAAAAAGAAATATTATTACTGAGGAAAGAGAGATACAAAGGAAATAGAAAACCAAAAAGAGAAAGGAAGGATAAGAGATCCTCCTAAGAAAAGGAAAGCTAAAACAAAAACCCCCTCAAAGCCCCTAAAAGGGGCTGATACAATCGAAACCCAAAGAGTAGCAACATAGCGAATTCGATCTCATAACAAATGAGAAGGCAAAAACTGATCATTAAAAACTCTGGCATTTATTTCCATTTAAATACACCACACAATTGCGAATATAGCATCTTTCTACAAGATCTTGTTCTCTTTCCTGGAATCAAAGCCGGTAAAATTAGTCACCAAAAGAGCACCAAGGTTATTTGGGCAAACCCAATTCTCATCAGAGACCAAATAACCTTTTTTAAACATCCTAGGCCACCTCGCAATATAAGAACAAATGGCTATTTGTCTCAAAATTCCTCAGACACATCACACAAACATCAAAAAATAAAGCCTTAGGAGGCCACTTGATTTGACGCAAATCATTAATATTAATTTTATTGAGAAATGCAGTCCACGAAAAGACCTTCACCTTTAAAGGAACCTTTACTTTCCAAAAAAACCTTTTAAGATACCAAAAAAAACAATTAGATTACAGATCAAAAAATTGTAAAATGAAGCACAAGTGTAAGAGTCTGAGGAATCCAACTTTCACAGCCTCTTCTTATCAGGTAAAGAAGAAATGCGAAACAGAGCCAAAATATCCAGCAACGAAGTAAGGTCAGCCACAATTCTATCATTTACATTTTTGAAAAAGTGTAAGTTCCAACAAAATTGGTCCCCTTACAACAAAAAATAAAAATAATGGGAGCATCATGTAAAGAAGACAAAGAAAAAAGACAAGGGAACCTTTCTTTTAAGGGAATATGACCAATCCAACAATCCTCCCAAAAGTGAAAATGAGAGTCATCTCCAACACACAAAGACGATATTGGAGAGAAAGAATGGTACACCTCAGAAACTGCCTTCCAGGGACTTGTATGCGTAACAACACCCCCTAAACAAGCATCCCATCATTCTGATGTAATCCAAACTTGGCCTTGATCACCTTTTGCAAATGGAATTAGGCTCTAGAGGGAACCTCCACAACCACTTAGCCAAAAGAGAGATATTTTTAGATACCAAGTTATCAAGATCCAACCCTCCATCTTTCTTAGATCTACAGCACACCTCCCAATCCACAACCACTTAGCTAGAAAAAGACTTTCACATTTAAAGGCACCTTTACTTTCAAAAAAAAAAACCTTTTAAAATACGAAAAAGCAAATGGATTACAGATCAAAAAATTGAAAAATAAAGCGCAAGTGTATGAGCCTAAGAAATCCAACTTCCACAGCCTCTTATCAAGTAAAAAGGAAATGCGGACCGGAGCCAACATGTCCAACAACTAAGTAAGGTTGGCCACAAGTCTATCATTTACATTTCTGAAAAAGTGTAAGTTCCACAAAAATGGTCCCCTTGCAAACAAAAAAAGTCAACAATGGGGGCATCATGTAAAGAAAAAAGATGAAAGAACCTTTCTTTAAAAGGAATATAACCAATCCAACAATCCTCTCAAAAGAAAAAATGAGAGTCATCTCCAACACACGAAGACAACATTAAAGAGAAAGAATGGTATACCTGAGAAATCGCCTTCCAGGGACATGCATACATAACAAAACCCCCTGAACAAGCCCAACATCACCCAAAAGTATAGTAATTCAGGCAAGGATGATAATTCTTTTTTTCTTTTTCTTTTTTTGTTTTTTTGGTTCATATGAACATTTTATATACCAAACATCTATTCCTATGAAAGGGTATGTTTCCCATAAGCTTGAGTGTGGTAAAGGTAGATTTGTACCCGCCCCCCCCCCCCCCCCCCCCCCCAAAAAAAATTCAACCCAAAAGTATAGTAATTCAGGCAAGGATGATAATTCTTTTTTTCTTTTTTTTTTTTGTTTTTTTGTTTCATATGAACATTTTATATACCAAACATCTATTCCTATGAAAGGGTATGTTTCCCATAAGCTTGAGTGTGGTAAAGGTAGATTTGTACCCGCCCCCCCCCCCCCCTCCCCAAAAAAAATTCAACAGACCATCATCAGCGGGAACTAATCACAAAAGCACATTAGGATACGATGTAAAAAGAGGCAAATAATCCAGAATAGGATTCTCTCAATTTTTTAAGAAATTTGGAGGAGAGGTAGACATAATGTGTGTAGAATCCTCAATTAGGTCACACACTGAGGCACTCACTCATCATCATAACAACCAAATGGAAGATAAGCACATTACAGAGGGACTTACCTGTAACTCTGAGGCCAAGCGAGGCTGTACATACTAGGTTTACGCTGTTGCTGGTTTTCTTTAGAATCATTGGAATAATCCGATTCATTCCCATCACATTCACCTTTGTTATATCGCTTTTCCTCATCTTCGCCATCACTCTCAACGTAAAAAATCTGATCTGAAACTGAGTTCTTCATTTTCATTCAATCCGACTCTCCGACTCGCTTATTGCTAAAACGCTCAATTCGCTAAATGATTCAAGGATATTTCACCATGCGCCACAAATTACCTTCACAAAAACCAGATAAATGAAAATCCGAAAAGAATATAGTAGAACACGAGAAAATGTCGCCAGTGAGTAGTGACCACTGATCACAGAAAGAACTCAAGGAGAAATTTTCAGCATTTCAGATTTATTTTGTTTACCGTTATCCCAGCTAGTAGCAATTTGAACTTTGTTTGAACCCAAATGTCAGCGAAAAATAATACTTCAAATAAAAAGTCTAGTTCTAACTTTCTATTTTGATCAAAGATGGAAACTACTCGAGTGGCCAAAATGGGTGCAAATTGGAAATCTTACTTTATATAGCTTTAGCTAAGATCAGAGCGGAGGCCAAAGACTAAGTGAACACGTGAAGTAGGCTGATTTTCCGGGAGGATAGGCCCATGTAATATTGCACTGAGGGTCAATACAGTTACGCCTTGTTTGGTTGCTGAGAAAATTCAGAATACACTAAACGAAGGTTCAAATTCAGAAACTACGACTCTACAGCAACATGTTTTTCTTGTTCACTTTTTATGCGCTCTCATTTTTTCGAGAAGCAGATAGATAAATAGAAAGGAAACCAAAACAAACAGACAAACCGAAAGGAAACAAAGCGACACTTTTCGAACACACAATATCTCTGTCATGACAACGGATAACCGATGCATCTCTACTTCTTGTACGGCCTGTTTTGTCTGTCACTATGAGTTCAGAACGTGCACTTTCACGATGAAAGTCACAGGAACAACCTTCTGAAGGTCATGCGATTGCGAACAGCTAAAAGAGATGTTAACTGTCAGCTATTCATAATGCGACGGGCATTGCTCTCTGTTTCTAATATTTAGTTATGGGTCCCACCACCGAATTTAATAGCGTAAAAAGCTTAAGAGGCAGAGGTTCCATAAACTTTCTGTCGAATATATACTAAACACTTGGAGTTGTGTTATCTTTTCTTATTCAATATTTTGTTCAAAAAAGACGCTAAATGTTGGGAACTGAGAAGGAATGCATTGAATTAAAACTCTTGAATATAATAGCATCTTTTTAAACTTATTAGAAAGTGTGAAGTATTAGCATTGGAAAATACTCTTAATTAATAACATGTAGATAAATACACATAATAAATAATGAGAAAAAACATAAATACTTAAGTGATGCAAAGAAAGAAAATAAAACACATAAATTAAAATATATATAAAAATAAAGTCTAACCAATAAAGAATAGGAGGCTTGTGGATGAGGGGTTATAAATAAACAAAAATGCAGTTTAAGATTCACATTATTTTGACGCTTACTTTTTGTCTAATAATTATCTTTATTCATCTGTTTAGTTCTTATGTATAAATTTCTAATTAGAAATTAAATAATTTATATAATATATTTAAAATAGTTATATTTCATGTGAACACCATATTTTGTCCAGGTAGTTTAAACAGTTTAATTTTTTTACTTTATGAAAAATACAAAAAATTAGTTTTGTTTTAGGAATTAACTTTAAACAAAGTCTATTTCAAAAATACATATTTTTTAGTCATTTTAGGATTTAATTTTCTTTCTTTCCTAAAAAATTAATCATTTCAAATAATACAAAAATATTTTAAAGTAATTGTTGTGGATTTATTTTATTGTCAAAATTAAAAAAATAAAAATAATTTTTGCTTTAAGTTCAACACCCATATGTTTCAAGCCCAATTACCCCACTTAACCCCTCTTTTATCCCAAACCTAATACCTTCGTATACCTAAGATGCCAATCACTCTTAGCCATATTCATGTAGTCCACTAAGCATTTGAGAGAGAGAGAGAGAGAGAGAGAGAGAGAGAGAGAGAGAGAGAGAGAGAGAGAGAGAGAGAGAGAGAGAGAGAGAGAGAGAGAGAGAGAGAGAGAGAGAGAGAGAGAGAGAGAGAGAGAGAGAGAGAGAGAGAGAGAGAGAGAGAGAGAGAGAGAGAGAGAGAGAGAGAGAGAGAGAGAGAGAGAGAGAGAGAGAGAGAGAGAGAAGAAGAAGAAGAAGAAGAAGAAGAAGAAGAGGCGCAAGTCATAAAACCTTCAAAAACCCACTCTCTAGCCCCTTTTTACATTTAGAGCTCCAAAATCTATACCTAAGTGAGTTCAACACAGCTTTCATAACCCTATCATGAGAAGGCCGACGCACAAAAAGAGAAGGCTAGCATTGAGGTAGCAAATCTATAGAGATTTTTGGCGTGACTTCTGACTCCAATGGGATCTCTCGGGTGACTTCCAGCTCACCTTTTGTTAGCCCTAAAACATTATGCTATGAGTTTTGATAATAATGAATGTGTATGAATTGCAGCACTGATGTGTGAGAATTTTATTTCATATATGTCTCTCATGTGCTATAAGTTAAGCATGATTATATTATTTGATATGTAATAGTTTATACTTGAACTATATTCTTTACTATGAATTAGACTAACTATTTGGTTTGCAAGTTAAATATTTTTTTTATGAAAGTTAGTTCAAAAACAAAAAGAGTGAGCATTGATTGATGAAAATAGAATATCAATATCATGCTTTACTCAAAGAAATAACAAGTAAGAAAGATGCTCCAAGAAATGAAGAATTAGAAAATTTGAAGTTTTGAAAGATTGGTTGCATCAAGATGGCCTAGACCTTAACTGAGTATATTTACAGTAGGCTAAGAAATAGTTTGTGAAATTTAATGATTCAGAACTTGCACTTATTGACTCACTAAATTTTGAACAAACACACATGTTTTAAATTAAAAAGATAGTGAGATATGAATTTTTACAAAACTTTGATTCTGACCTTTGGTCATTATTTTTATCATATCTCCTATCATACAATGAATATTTAAACAAAACTTGTGTCATTTGAAACTAAACTTAATGGATTTTTCAATGATAGGTCACTTGCTTAAAAAGAAGCTCAAACGACAAAGTTATGAATATTTTTACATTAAATCTAAAAACTGTAAGTCAACTAATTGCACTAGTAAGTTTATTGCTTCAGACCTTTGGTCCATTTTTTGGTTATATCTCATAAATGCCAAAAAAAATTTGAATGAAACTTATCTCATTTGAAACTAAACTCAAAGAGCTTTCCAATAGTATATCATTTACGTAAAATAGAGTTCAAATGAGAAAGTTATTAATTTTTAAAGTGGACCAGTACGATGTAAGTCGACTGATAGTTTCTAGAGAGCAAGAAGTTAGCCACTAGACCTCCCAAAAGTCAACTGGTATGTGCTTTTTAAAAGTGCATAATGGCTCTTTTTGGTCTCTAACAACTATATTTCAAAGATCTCTATATATATGACCTCAAAAACAAATTTTTATGACAAACCCAAGTGTTATAATGTGATCATTCACTTGTTTTACCACATTTAAGAGAGATACAAACATCATTGAGCCAATACTTATATAATCTCTATCATTTGAATTCTTAGAGCTTCATCTTATATATCTTCTCTTAGAGAGAGTTTATTTGAGCAATCTTTTTCCCAAACGCTTTGTAAGACAAGGGTAGTTCATCCTTGAGAGAGAAACCAAGAGTGAGAAATCTCTAGGAGTCATTTGCTCTAGGAAGAGAGAAGTGCTCTGTTTTAAAGAGAGAATCAACTCTAGTTTGAGTTGAAATTGTAGAGGCTCACAAGTGCCCAATTAAACTTGTAGTATTAGTGAAGAAATCTCAAGAAAAGTCTTGAGGACTGGATGTAGATTTGTGATTGAAGTTGAACCAGGACAAATCTTTGAGTTTACTTTAGTAATACTTGTGAATTTTTTTCCCAGTCAATATGTACATCCTATTTTATGCCTATATGCGAAGTTTAGGGCTAATTTGAAATTTAGTGAAACCATAAAAATCTTGGATCTCTAATTTTCGTTATGAGAAATTTCTAAATAAATCCTCAACGAAGGACTTAATGAAAATAATTTTTTAGACTTGTTTGAAAGGAGCTCTTGGATTTATTTGGGAAAGTATGACAAGGAAGAAATAAAATAATTTTGGACCTTGAAAGATTTGGAAATTATTTTTGGAAATTTTAAGGATAATAGTGAATAAGTATTTAGAAAAAAGGTGGTTCCATGTGATTAAAAAGGGTGGACATGTGACTAAAAGAGAGCCATATCCCTACTCTCTAATCAGTTTTTTTTTCCAGGCTTCTTGAGGAAGCCACATTCATTTGTTGTGTGAACGGAGCCTGTGGCTGCAGTAACCATGAGTGAGAGTGAAGATGAGTTAAGAGGACTGATGAACCATCATGGCCTCCACTGTGTTCTATTTAGATTCTTACCGGCAAACACCTCCCTACCCTCTTCTTCATCTTTTTTCTTTCCTACACGAAGTGGAGCTAATCGAGAGCGAAAGAAACAAAGACGTGAACGTGTGGGAGTCTACTGTGCAGCCTCTCACCCTCAACCGTTGTTGTTCTCCATGATTCTCATTGTTTGGGCTATCAAAAGGGGAATGCATGCCAGTAATGGTGGACAATAGCAAGTAAAAGGTTAAACCCATGACCCCTTCTTGCTAAATTTCAAAATGGTTCCTCCTCTTTTATGATCTCTTGGTTATTTTGCTGGTAGTGAGGATTATTTGTTAGTGTTGAACTTGAAAGATTGATTAGAATGTGGGGTCTTTACTTATTGTGCTAGGAGCTGGATGAGAAGAGATTTAATATATATACATGCATTTGTTCAAGCTGATACCTAAAGTATATGCATACTGAGTATGAAAGTTTTGGTTTGAGTCATCAAAGTTTAAGAAATATGTGAGAGAAAGATTGAGAAAGTTTATTTATATATTTAAGTAAGAAAATTTGGGATGTATGACATTGACAGTGGAAGAAAATTGATGAGAAAATTGTAGAAAGAGGAATAATTAAGCCAAAACTACACTATTTCGATTTGGTAGCCAAAACTACGAAAATGTGCAAGGTTATGGATTATAGAATTGAAATTGCTTAGTGTTTTTGCTATTATTTGTTGCTGCTGAAGTTTTAGTCTGTTTGTGACATTAAATGAGCTCTAACTGATTTGAAATTTGGTATGCCAAATGTATTGATGTCATAGGAAAGATTTATAAAAATTCATAAGGATCTAACCTTCAAAGATTGCCTAATCTCACTTAATTAGCATTGTTGGCCAAAGTATGATAGCTTCATTGTTAGTACACTTTCTAAGAAAAAAAATGCCTAAATCAAGTCCTCTCAGCTTGAAATTTTTATGAGGCACTTCTCAACATGTGTAGACATGAACTGGATAGTTTCATAGTGTTTGGGAAATTATTGCTAGGTCAAATATTAGAGAAACATAGTGTTTGGAAAATTATTGCTAGGTCAAATATTAGAGAAACATGACCTATCTCAGAATTTGGAATAATCTGACCAGTTTTACTTAATGCTATGTTAGACTAGCCAAATGGTCATATTTTGCTTTGAAATTTTTATATAAGGATTTCACAACACTAAGTATAAATCTACAAGTTTCATGGGAATTGGAATTGATATGGTGGGTCAAATGCTTGCAAAATCGAGACCTTGAGACTGTAGAGACAGTTTGGATAGTGGTTGAAAAAGCAAGGTTTTGAAGGGGCAAATTGTATTAATTCTTCTTAAAAGTTTTATCTAAGATTCTACACATGTTACAAATGTTACCTACCAAAATTCAAAAATTTTGGAGTTGTGATTGTTGCCCAAAAAATTCATAAAGTTCAGAGTCTGAAATCTAGTCCTGAACAGAGTATGTGTGGTTATTTGGAGAAACTTAATTGGTTTAAGAAGGATTTGCCTCTAAGTTAAGTAGAAGAAAGTTAGATAACACATAAAGAAATATTCATATAGCTTTTAGGTCCTAAGTATCCTCATCCAATGATGTTTTAAGTGGATACATTTTGGGTCTAGAAGAAACAATGAAGTGATCTTAATGAAAACACCTATTCTCTTAAATTTGGGAAATAAAATTCTAAAGTGCATTGATGTTCTA
The DNA here is from genome assembly GCA_037074585.1 of Biancaea sappan. Lineage (NCBI taxonomy): Eukaryota > Viridiplantae > Streptophyta > Magnoliopsida > Fabales > Fabaceae > Biancaea > Biancaea sappan. Next base: position 70,063,952 of record CM073490.1, read on the forward strand.
TTAATGTAGGAGCCTTGGTTATGTATGTAAGTGTAGGCATTGTTCTTGTACGGGTAAGAATAACTTGTTTCAATACGAACATGAATGACTTGCTATAATGTACTGTTAAGAGAACTTAATGTCATTGAAGGATGTGAAAGTGACTTATGTGAATGATAAATATCTTTTCTGTTTTACCTTTAGCAATTTATACACCTTAATTAAACCTTAAATTTTCATGGTATATATGTTATTAGCTTAACTAGAATAATATTTAAACTAGAGATGGAAGTGGTTATGGACAAAGCTTGAATGTGGAAATTACATTATTCTTGTCTTATGTTATTATTTTGTGTGTGTGTGAAGTTGTCTTGCAAGTGAGATAGCTTATTTATTGCATGACCACTAGTAAGGGATAACTTTCATTTCCTTAATAGCTTGAGTGACCTAACCATTTATGAAATAAGTAATAAAATTCTTATTATATGGTAGGGTTAAATAGTTATCTTGATGTACCATTTGGTGAGGGAGGATGCCCTAGACCAACCTTATTATGATAACCTATTTCCATTATCATCTAGTTGTGTAAATAATGGCTTTACCTAATCTTGTTCCTATTAGGAAACATGATTCTTGTCTCGATGGTGTTGTTTTAGGATATCTTGATTATGTTGGAATATGAACATATGTGAATTTAGTTCCTTGCTAGCATATTGAATGTGTGTGGTGCTATATCATCATATATTATAAACATAACACACCTTATGTTCGATAATGTTAGTTTAGTGATTGGTGTACTTGATAATCTTTGTGATGGATGTTGTATAAGAAGCCTAGTTAGCTCATTTGATGAAAGTGGAATAGTGGTAATACGAAGGGTCGAGTAGCTCTCTCGCACTATGACTTATAGATTGGAATGGAAGCATGTGTGGCCTTTGTTATGGATTGGATGAGAGGAACCGGTGGGAACCTTTTCAGATTGAGACCTATGCACATATGGTAAATAATGAAAACCCTTGTGTAGGGTAATGTAGAGATCTATGTAGCCCAGATGAAAACACTTATGTAGGGTAATATGGATGACTGTGAGGCGAAATGGATAACTGTTTGTGTATGGTTATGTGGACTCCCTTACATAAGGATAATTGTTTGAGTCAGAGGAGGGGATAGAGTTGGTAAAAGACAATGATTGTAACATCCTATATCATCCGAGGAAGGCAAACATGGTAGAAGATAGTTTGAGTCAGAAATCTATAAGGATTCTAGCACACATAGCTGTGGTGTGGAGGCCTCTAATTTACGAGTTGTAGGAGCTTAAGGCTAGTGGTGTATGCTTTGAGATAACTAAGTCAGGCTCTTTCTTAGCTCATGTGAGGGCTAGACCTTCTCTTGTAACACAGATACAGATGATTCAGATAGATGATCCCAAGCTTGACAAGATCAGAGGTGAGGTGAAGGAAGGAAAGGCCTAAGGATTCTCACTTGAAAATAAGGGGGAATTGCGATTTGGGCATCGATTGTACGTATCAGATGTTGGGTCCCTAAAGAAAGAGATCATGGAGGAGGCCCATAGTGATACTTACACTGTCCATTATGGTTCTACCAAAATGTATCAGGATTTAAGACAAGTATATTGGTGGGAGGGGATAAAGCGTGATGTGTTAGAGTTTATGCTATGTTGCTTGACCTGTCAATAGGTTAAGGTTGAACACCAGAAGTTAGCCAGTCTATTGCAATGATTAGAGATTCCCAAGTGGAAATGGGAAAGGGTAACCCTGGACTTTGTTGTTAGTCTACCCTGCTCTCCAAGTAGATATGATTCCGTTTAGGTAATTGTGGATCAACTAATGAAGACAGTGTACTTCTTTCTCATTAAGACTACCTACAATGTTTTGAAACTCACACAATTGTACATCAACGAGATTGTAAGGCTACACATAGTACCCATATCCATCATCTCGAATAGAGGTCCACATTTACCTCGTAGTTCTAGAGGACTTTCCAAGAGGCTTTGTGTATGATAGGGGATTTAAGCATGATGTTCCACCCATAGACCGATGGGTAGTTTGAGAGGACCATTCTGACTCTAAAAGATATGTTGAGGTCATGCGTTTTGGATTTTGGTAGGAGTTGGGAAAAACACTTACCGCTCTTAGAGTTCGTATACAACAACAGTTATCAAGACAGTATTGAGATGGCACCCTACAAAGCCTTGTATAGACAAAGGTGTAGATCTCTAGTGGGGTGATTTGAGCTAGGAAAAAGCAAAGGCATTAGGACTCGATTTCTCATAGAAGGCCTTGATTAAGGTCAAGATAATTCGGGAGTGTATGCTTACAGCTTAGAGTAGGCAAAAAGCCTATACAGATCATAGATGGTGTAACCTTGAGTTTGTGATAGGCAACATGGTATTCTTGAGAGTATCACCTATGAGGGGGATCATGAGGTTCAGGAAGAAGGGGAAGTTAAGTCCTAGATATGTTAAGCCATACAAGATTTTAGAGAAGGTGCGCAACATGGAGTACTAGTTAGCCTTACCTGCGGAGTTGGAAGGGGTATACCCCGTATTCCATGTGCCCATGTTGAGGAAGTACCTCCATTATCCATCTTATATGCTTCAACTGCAAATAGTTTAGATTGATGAAACCCTTATGTATGAGGAGGTATCTATGGCAATCTTAGATAGCCAGGTGAAGAAGCTCTAGTTTAGGGAGATTCCTTCGATTAAATTCTTATGGCAAAACCAGTCCCATGAGGAGGCCACGTGGGAAGTCGAGGCAGACATGCGTGCTAGATATCCATACTTATTAAAAAACTTGAGGCAACGAGAAATTCATGGGACTGAATTTCATAAGGGGGAAATTGTGATACCTGTAGGGATTATAGCCCGTGCTTGTTTATTTAAATGTTTTGTTGCTTGATTGTATATATTGTTTATCTTTGCTTTAATGGTGTAAGTGATATGATTTCTAGATGCATTAGGTTATTAACACTGGTGTGATATGCTTTGGGTAAGTGAGGGACGAAAATGAAATGAAATTATGTTGGGGTTGTCTCGTCAAGGACACCTTGCGTGATGTTATGGTACAAGTGGCACTTGGATAAGATTAAGCTAAATAAATAAATGAATAAAATAATAATGCCATTTCATAATTGTTGTGTGAATAAATAATGTAAATGAATAAAATATTATAAGTTAAAAAAAAACTAATAGGTTAAGCACATGCTTGTAATATTAGGGCAACTTAGATAAGAAAAAGAATATAAACAAAAGGAGGTGTGTAGGTTAGAACAAAATTATTTTATAGAGGCTTATAGTATTAAGGTAGGACTAGGAAAATAAGCAATAAGATAGACGTGTAGCATTAATATAGGATTTGGAAAATAAAAAAATAAAAATAGGTGTGTGGTTTTAAGTTTAAACGAAGGGATAATGCAGAAATATAATAAAATAAATAAGGAATGGAAATATAATAATAATAAAAAAATAGGATAAATAAAAACATAATAATAATAATAATAAAAGAAGATAATTACACAATAAATAAAATTACAAGAAAAAGAGGAATCCTAATGCTACACTTAACCAAGAATACCAAAGAATGAAAGGAATCCTATTTAATCTAAATAAGTGGGCAGCCAATAACCCTAGAAACCCTAGATGCCTCCACTTAAGACCAAACCCTAGACACCTCTCACACGTAAACACTTACAAAAACCCTAGACGTCACCTAAACATTAGACACTACCTTGGAGTACTCAAAACCTTAGCCACCAACACATCATGCTACTTTGATTAGCCACCTTAAGGAGAGGCCCTAGATCACTTATACATGCCACCCTAGAGAGTTCAAAGATCCTTACCCCTTCATTGTCTTCAGAGAAATCCCAATTATTGACAATCTTTCCCGACATTAAGAAACTTCAAGAATTAAGGTAAGAACTAGAACCCTAAATCAAACATACATTCGTTGTCATGAACCCTAATTTGTATGATCGAAGAATTAGGTTAGGTAAAACTTTTAACTTTGATTTCTTATTGCAAACTATTGTGTTGTAGTTCTTAGAGATTCATCTTAAATTCGTACACACATCTTCTCCCTCTGAATTACACATGAAATACAATAGAATTTATTGCTGAAATCCAGGTGAGTGGATGATCTTGGCCTAACTTGACTTTAACATCATATATCATGCAAATGTGTTAGTGAGAAATTTCCTGAGATTTGTACGGTAATTGTTACTAGGTTGTAAAATGAAAACATAATCCTATTCGATATGTAAATAGTAACATAATGTGTATAATTTCATTATTTACATTCATAACTTGAGATTGTAATTCTGTTCTGTGCCTTTGATTGTGTTGATTGGTACCCCTTTAATCACGATAAAGAGGAAGGTACTGGTTGAGCTTGCTTTCGAGGGGCACTATGTCGTTGAGTGGGTGAAGGATGACCCTCACGGTAGAATAAGGGGAGCCCTAGTTAAGCTTGCTCCCAAGGGGCACCTACCAATGAGATGAGATCATGCGTCATGGCAAGAGGGGATAGGGGCCTGAGTTTTGCTTGCTCCTAAGAGGCACCTTGTCACTGATGAGTACTTTGTATGATGTAATTACATTATGATTGATGAACTTGTATACTTTGTTTTTATGTGAAAATTCTTTGTGTAATGACTTGGTTGCTTTTCTAGATTGACGACTGTCCCTACAAGCCGACATGAGTCCTTACAGCATACTTTGTCCTCACTCGCATACTTCATAAGAAAACTTCCCAAGAGGTCACCCATGCCAAAATTACCCCAAGCTAATCACGTTTAACTATGAAATGGGCTACCAAAAAGAAAGGTGTACCTTCTTGGTATAGGTAATACCTATCAAATCTTTTAAACTCTCTTCAATTATACAGTCCCATACTTACACAATCTCAGAATCCCTTAACTGTATAGTTTCATACCTATACAGTCTCGGGATATCTCTCATTTTGATGTGGAGTTGGTTCATTTATGTGTTCCTTTACCTAAAAGCCTGCAAGGAACAACTCTTTATCCGTGCTCATTTTATGCACCAGTGGTCACTCCTCACCCTCGTCGACCTCGAGTGTCACACTTTGGATTGAGACTGTGGCATTAATGGCATATATATATATATATATGATATCTGATGCTATTGAGTTTAGTTATGGTAATTCCATTCGCTCACCAAGTTACGATAACTTATACCCTGTGTGGTTCTCTTTTTTTTTTTACAGTCTGGCTATCATAAAGGAGCACCTGCCTGAAGAGTCGCAGTGCTCATTGCTAACCTTTCTATTGCCAGGTAAGGTCTTATTTGTGTTTTTTAATGTCTATCTTAGGTCGCTCTGTAGTTATGTAGGCCATTAGGGAAGGATTTTGGGACACGTATGGATTTGTTAAGTTTTGTTATTTGAATAATTTGAAATATTTGAATTAAGGCATGTTATGACATTTATTTATTTTGTAAAAGGATTCACATTTTATATATGGGTGGATGTTAACTCCTTTATTTATTTTATTATGTTATTAATTAATTTAGTCACTTTAAATTATGGAACTTCCATGTTGATATATGTAATCCATATGGTATATTTGGGTGTGGGTTAGGCTTACAGTAATAGGGAAGTATCATTACAGTTGACCACTTGGCCTCTGTCCAAAAACTTGCTTTATATGAGTCATGCTATTCCTCATTGAATCCCTTACGTATGGTTCACAATTATGACAAATAATATCCTAAAGAATGGGAGAAAGTGCCCTAGTTTTCACAATGAAAGAGATTTTTAAATTTAAAAGCCTAATCTTGTTTTCAAGTTTTGCAATGGTTTGGGACTGATTTCTAATGAATTTTTATGTACTGATTTCTAATGAGTTTTCATGTCACAAAATGATCCCAACAAATTTGAGAAGATTGGGAAACTGGATAAGCAGCCTAGAGCACTGAGAAGAGCCATTTTGAATATGTAGAGCATGCATCACCACTACAGCGGTGCGCTGAGTGTTGCAGCGGTGTGTCTTTGAATTTTTGGTGTTGCAGTAGCTAACCTTCTACAACACATTTTCTTTTCTATCCTTGGTGATATAGCGCCTATACCTGAGGGCACTGCAGTGACAGAGTTTGCATGATTTCATGAGTGTGAGTGCTCCTTTTTCACCTACTTTCATCTTGGAATGGTAGGATTGGACCCATAAGGCATCATGGTGATTTTTCTTGAACTTTACAAGTCGAACTCATCCAGTTCGATACAAGAATCTTTGAGGTGAGAGATAATCTCTATTCTTTATTTGATTGTGTATTGATTTCCACTATAATTCTTGCTAAAATAATGATGAACGATGGTGATTTATTTGTATTGTATGAAATGGGAAAAGAAATCACGTAATTGGAAATTATGGTGATGAATTAATATAGTTGTATTATTGTTCATATAGTAGTCCTAGCTCTATAGATCATGATTGCTTATATTGTAAGATTAGTTGGTATAATAGTGGCCCATTGAGTAGAAATGGCATTAAATGTGAAATTAAAATGTAAGGTGGGTTCTTGTAGGAGAAGTACTCTTGAGACTAGTATGGTGGTTTTGTTGGTTGAAGTATAGTTACTTGATTTGGATTGTATGATTACGAATGGGAATTTGAGTAACTTTACTTAGGCTTGTCAAAGTAGCACACTACTCCTATTTGGGTTGGATGCCCTTGATGCAAGGTTCCATATAAATATAATAGAATTAATTGTGTTTATGAAAAGCACGAGATTTCGCAAATATTTTTGCTTGTGGTTAGTTGGTTATTATTTTTGCTAAATGGTTAATAGATATTATGACATTATGATTGTGTGATGAAATTGTTGTGTATTGTATTTATTCCTTGTGGATTGTGTATATGGTCTATGAGAGTGTAACATCCCTAATTATTATGGAATAAATATTTAATATTTTTTTTATTTTGAGACTCTAGAAATCTCTTGAATGTCCTTGATGAATCTAGATTGTTCTAGAGGAATCTTGTATGTTCTACAGAAATCTTGTATATTCTTGAATTTCCTAGATAAGTGTAGAATATTGTAGAATGGTATAGATAATTCTAGAGAATTCCAGGTTAGTCTAGGTTTATCTTGAGTTATCTTGAGTTTTCTAAACATTTATAGTATAGATAATTCTAGAGAATTCTAGGTTAGTCTAAGTTTATCTTGAGTTATCTTGAGTTTTCTAAACATTTCTAGTATAGATAATTCTAGAGAATTCTAGGTTAGTCTAGGTTTATCTTGAGTTATCTTGAGTTTTCTAAACATTTCTAGTATAGATAATTCAAGAGAATTCTAGGTTAGTCTATGTTTATATTGAGTTATCTTGAGTTTTCTAAACATTTCTAGGCTTTAGAGAGATATTTGAATATTCAAAAGAAATTTTCCACTTGCCTCCCATTCTTAGCTATAAATAGCAACATCTTCCTCCCCTTTCCTTGCACCATTTACAGCCGAGAGAGTGTGAGAAAAAGAGAATCCAGCAGCTTGGACAGAAGCAGAAAAAAATTCCTCTATTTTCTTCAACCACAAAATAGAGGTTTTTGGAAGAAGCAAATAGCAACGTTAAACTCGATTTTTCTGAGCTACTTTGAGGAGATTCTTCTATTACTAACCCACACAAGTGTTAAGGGAGAAGTGGCAGTGAATAGGAAGCAAAAATCAGAACCAAAACCAGTGCAGACTACCCCATGGTCAACGGTCAAAAAATCGTGAAAACGAATTTCAAGACAGATTGAATAGCTATTTGAGCTAAAAAGTCAGATTACAAAGTACAGGTAGCTTAGCAATTCATAAAAGCTTGTTTTACTACTTGAATATTTTATGTCCGTGAAGTTTTATTTAAAGTGAAATATGTTTTTTATGATGAAATTAGCATGATATCAGCTTGGAAGTTTACTTCCATGTTCAGCTTAGGAGTTCTGCTTCCATGTCAGCTTGGAAATTCTATTTCCATGTCAGCTTGGAAATTCTATTTCCATGTTTTAGTTTGGAATCTTTCTAGCTTGAGTTAAAGGATTGCAGTAGCCTTTTTCTCATGTTTAGCTTGGAAAAATAGTTCTGCAGACTATCTTTTCCATGTTGTTGAGTGTGCCACCAACTATTCTTGATTCCATGATTTATTCATATATCAGCTTGCTAATTTTTCATCAACCTATTACACTGAACTGAGAATTTATATTACATGGACTGATTTTTATGATATAAGTGCTTTTATGACTGAAATGGTATATTTATAAATGTTTATAAAATTATGCTAGCTACTGAGATACCCTTATCTCACCTTTTTGTGCTTTTCCAACTGACCATTTCAGGGGCTGACTATAAGGGAAAAGGTGTAAAGATTGATTGAACACTTTTAGAGCACTCAAGTTTATTAAGTATTAGAATTATAGATTATTTTTTTAAGTTTAGATATCAAATTACTATGTACGACAGATTTGTAATTTATTTCAAACGAATGTAAAATTATCTTATGTTTAGAATTTCAATTATTATGTATAACCAATTATGATTTGTACTGAGATTAATTGTATAATGTTCTTTTTGAAGATATGAGTATTAAGCATTAGAATTTAAAAAAAAAATTCATATTTTAGTATAGTAAAATAAGGACGCTCATATAGAGAGCCCCTACATGTACATATGAGAGTGGCAGTGCTTACGAGGAGCCTGAAGCCTATGAGAGGCCCCATATTTGATAAGACTCATTGAGCATAAAAGGAGGATGTTGCCTATGAGAGGTATAGGGGTGCTTATGAGAAGCACAATGCTTATGAAAGGAATATCCCAAAGCAATTGACAAGATATGATTGATGGATTGTTGCATATATTTAGTGTATGGTATTGTGGTAGACGTATTTTGTGTGATTTGCTTGAATGAATTGATGAATTTTATGATTTATTGGATTATTGCCTATTAATATTAATTTCTTATAAAAATATAAGTAGGGATAGAATTAATGATTGTAATGTTAATCAACTATTGCTTATTATTGATTGAATTATTGTAACATCTTTTTTTTTTTGTATTCATATGTGTAAATAAAAATAAAAAAGAATTAAGAATAATTAATTTTATATCAAGATTCTAGATAAGAAATTGTTGGATGGATTCGAACTTGGCATAAAATAAATACAATTATCCTTAGGAAAAATAATAAATTGTTATTAAACATAGATTAAAAATAGTACAATAGATAAACATAAAATTACCTGATTATAAATTACTTGGCTAGTTAATATTAGACAAATTACTGTATTTAATAGAGAAAAAGAATAAAGTATTCATAATGTTAAAGTATTAGATTAGCCTAGTGGAGATGCTAATACCAAACTGTAAGAAATGGATTTCCATCTAGGATAGTCATTTGGCTAGTAAACGCCTAGACAAATGGAACTAAAGTAGCTAGTTGTTTATGTTGCATGATTTCTGGTTATATTTGTATAAACAGAGTAGCAAAGAGACTAGGTATGTCCTCATCTCGGACTAATTTGGTGTGACTGTTTATATGCTTTCATGTGATCGTATGTGTTTAATGAATGAATGAATGTGTAGTATGATTGCAAATGCAAGGACGCCATGTATGTCCCTTCTCGCTGTGATGTACGACGTGATATTAAATAGTATTATACACTTCCGCATAATTAACATAAGGGGGTACAGGTAGTGATAACTGTAAGGCTTATAATGACAGAGACATCATCACTGTGCAGGTCCCAGCCCCAGTAACAGGTCGTGACAAAGTTGGTATATCAGAGCCTGGTTAGGTAGGTCTCCTACTGAACATAGAGCAAGGCAACTTTTGTGAGGCTTTCCTTACTATCGTGAACCACGGCACAACCGTAGGACGAAGATTCACATAAGGCCCTATAGAGTCGTCAATGTCTTTTTTTTGTGTCATACTCCTCAATAGTTATTGTATAGGCTTTTCTTGAGCTGTGTGCTTGTAGTATAAAGATATTGTCACCTCTGGTGGAACACGGAGGGCTGTTGAATATGGGGTGAGGACCCATGATACATAATGGGGGGTTGACCCTTTAAGGGAGAGGTCCTCAAGGGGACTTGTGTGAACCATTTCAGATCCTTAATGGCAAACCGCTAGCAAGAGAGTTAGTGGTTGTTTAAATTTGGGGATTAATTTGGGGATTAAGTTTCTTTAAAGGTGAAGTAATGTAATACCCCAAGTATTACAATATTGTGAGAAATCGTGAATTAGGATGTATGGAGACTTTTTTTTGTGAATAGATGAATACCCATAAGGATTTTTGCTTTGTCTGTTACTTAAATTTATGATATGTATGTAAATTGTTGTGTTTTGAAACATGATTGTCATGTGGTATGGTTGTCATGTCTACATGTGAATGGTGATTCGGGCTAGAGGGACTAAAAGGAAAAATAAAAGTGAGGGACTAAACTGAAAAATGAAAACTTTGTTTGGGTTGAACGAAATTACACAAAATGGGACCAATATGTAGGGATTAATTTAGTAAGGATACTGTGAGGTTTTAAGAAGCGATTAGAAATTTAAAAATTCAGAAAAATAATTATGGGGAAAATGAAGAAAAGAAATCCTTAGGAATTAAATGAAACAAATATTAAGAGAAATAATCATGCCTATTGGATAGTAAGGAAATTAATAAATAAAGAAAATAAACAAATTAAACATCACCTGTTAGGCGTGCAAGATAAGCATCCTATGGTGGGGTTTAATTAATTTGAAAACAATTAAATTAAATAAAATGAGATGATAAAGAAAAAAAAAGTGGATTAGTTAATAAAACCACTTAATTCAATCAAATTACCTAGATAGACGGGTGGTAGTCTTCTAGAAGGTAGAATCCTAGTAAGAGTAGGGAAGCTCATAACAAGATAATAAGGAGAAGCAAAATATTTAAATTATAAAATACATGAACAAGATAGGCAAAGGAATAATTAAATTAAAGAATAGATTAGGGTAATGATATAAGTAGCTAACGTATAAGGCAAGACATTAAGCTAATGAATAATGATTATTATAAAAAGAAAGACAATTAGAATAAAACTAACAAGATAGGCGTGTACACCCTAGAAACTAGGAAGAGGAAAATCTAAAGAAAAAGGATAAGGGAAAGCTTAGTAGGTTATGGTGCGTGGGGATTTGGTGCTGATTGATATGCTGCTTTTCACTTTCAGCAACGGTTTTTACCGTTGCTGAAAGTTTTGGCAACCAAAAAACTGCTGCCATAACTTTTAGCAACGGTAAAAACCATTGCTAAAAGTGAAAAGCAGCAAAAGCAGCGGTTTTGATCAGCAGCAAATCCAGATCCGGTTATGGTTTAGATCAAATATTGGTTACAGTAACAAAATGATAAGCCAATTGAATAAAAATAGCAGTTTAATGGAGATAGAATAAGAGATAAGTCGTAGATATTAATTAATTAAATTAAAGCAAGTCAAGACTTCTAGATGACATGAGATAGATTAGGATAAGATGAGCTCAAACAAACTATAGTAAGGGTGGCGTGAAAAGAGGATAAGCTGGGCAAAAATTAGGATTAAGATTCTAAAAGGATAAAGATATGATCAAATGGAATGATGCTAAAAAGACTATTAATACATTATATATATGTAGGCATGTGCACCATTATGTAAATATGTTAGATATATTAAAATAATATAAAGACTATATAATAACATGGATGTACTAAAAGACTATATAAATATATATGGATAGGGATTAGGCATGTATGGCAATCAAATAGCATATGATGAGATCAATTTTAAAATTAATAAAAGAATGATAAGGTTGATTTAAACCAAAAAAATATATCATGAACGTTTGAATTAAACAAAATAAGAATATGACAAGATATGATTAATTTAAATTAAATAAGATTCTAATATGTTAGAATAAAGTAAATTCAAGTTTAAAAGATATGAGTAGATTTTAGAAATATATAAATAAGACAAGATAAGGTAAAGGGAACCAGTTAAGCCTGTAAAATCTTAAAATAAGATAATTAAGAAACCAAGATTTAATTCAATCTCAAACTTAAATTAAATTAATTCAATAATTCAAACCCTATACCTAACCCAAACCCAATTTCAAAATTCAAATAAACAAAGAATCTAGCCTCACAAAATGCCTCACGGCTACACACACCAAAAGAGAAGAAAAACCCTAATCTTCTTCCTTCATGCTTTTAAAAGGGATTAAACAAGGAAATCACCAAACACTTTGCAAGGTTCCATCTCTCTTGAACAAGCCCTAGCCTTAACACATACATACAACCTTAGGAGCTACACGGTCAACCACAATCAAGAACTCAAGAAACCTTCCAAGAGAAAAGCTAAAGACAAGGTAAGATCAATTAAACTCGAATCTAATGCTTTGAATTACATTGAATCGATCATACTTCCAACGAATTGCTCTTTTCGTCTAGTTTCAGATGAGACCAGTTTCGTCTGAAAATTCCACACTATTTGGGAGATATTACCAAACCAGTGAGTGAAGGTCTAAATAGAAATAAGATAGTGTTTTTGTTTTAATCTTTTCTTTTTCAAATAAACGGTAGGAAATTCCATCATGACATTCTTTACTCCAAGGATTTTGGTAGAACACAATGAAGTCTTAGAAAGGAATCCAAGTGAATGGATGGATCCTTAAATAATAGGATCATAGCACAGTTTATTATGATGTTGAACCGGTCAATATCCCAAAGTTCATTGTTAAAGAACAATAAAGTTGTTAGCATGAATAATTCCATATATGAAAATTTAAAAACTTATAAATATGAGGAAGAATTAAGAATTCAGAAAATTATATGAATAAATGATTATTATGATTATGAGATTTTAAATTACATATGATTGTGTTAAATCTTTGTGACTGAGAAGCCATGTGGCATGTTTGAGATGTCATATGGTACCCTTTTCTGTGGAATGATTTACACTGATTATGAAACTCAGTTGATAGGGGAGATTTTATCTCACAATCCAAGGATATAGCTCGAGTAATTGAGAAATGTGTGTGGCACCCTATCGGTGATGATGCTATGTGTGAGCATCATTAAGGGCCTTAAGACGGTCTAATGGTTATTCCACCCAAGTGATGAGTACCAATGCGATTGATATATGTTTGATGATTAATTGTGGAAATAAGCTTTATTATGGTATGTGTTCTTAAACTATGTTCTGAATGGTTTTTGAGCTTGTGTGTTGACTTTATAATTTACTTCATATTTTGTTCTTATTATTAAGTGTTCATTCACTCACTGAGTTATCCCACAACTCACCTCATGTTTTCCCTCCTTTTAGATCCAGTTGCAGGCGAGGAAAGAGGAGTAGCAAGGTGTTTCGTTTTGTGAGGACTTCCTATTGTTGGGTAGGTCCATGTGATTCTTATGATAAGTTAGGGCTTTGTGATCACCAAGACTCCTAGAATGTTTTTGGGATTATTGTATGGAACTTAATTAGATTATTATGGATTTTACATACTTAATACGTTAGATGGTTTAAATAATTATTAAATATTGCATTCGAAATATTATTCATTTTGATGACTGAATGAATTGGCGGATTTCATAATTTATTGTATTATTGCCTATTAACATTATTTCTTTTAAAAATGAATATGTATTTATTTTGATGATTGAATGAATTGATGAATTTTAGGATTTATTGGATTATTTCCTATTAATATTAATTTCTTATAAAAATATAAGTAGGAATAGAATTAATGATTGTAACGTTAATCAACTATTGCCTATTATTGATTGAATTATTGTAACATCTTTTTTTTTGTATTAATATGTGTAAATAAAAATAAAAAAGAATTAAATATAATCAATTTTATTTTGAAAGATTCTAGATAAGAAATTGTTGGATGGATTCGAACTTGGCATAAAATAAATACAATTATCCTTAGGACATAATAAATTGTTATTAAACATAGATTAAAAATAGTATAATAGATAAACATAAAATTACCTGATTATAAATTACTTGACTAGTTAATATTAGACAAATCATTGTATTTAATAGAGAAAAAGAATAAAGTATTCATAATGTTAAAGTATTAGATTAGCCTAGTGGAGATGCTAATACCAAACTGTAAGAAATGGATTTCCATCTAGGATAGTCATTTGGCTAGTAAACGCCTAGACAAATGGAACTTAAGTAGCTAGTTGTGTATGTTGCATGATTTTTGGTTATATTTATATAAACAGAGCAGCAAGGAGACCAAGTATGTCCTCATCTCAGACTAATTTGGCGTGACTATTTATATGCTTTCATGTGATCGTATGTGTTTAATGAATGAATGAATGTGTGGTATGATTGCAAACACTTGAATACTGTAGTATTTCCTTTCTTGGAGTTTTGTGTATGCCACCAACTACGTGAATGATTGAATGATTAAGGCTTGCTAAGATCTCACATGATTGAGTGAAAATGTTTTCTTATGATTGACTAAACAAGATTTTATCTGTACATGGACTGATATTGCTTTTATGACTGGAATGACATTTTGAATTATTTTATTAAATAAGCTGGCTATTGAGATTCCCATCTCACCTTTTCTATATTTTTATAACTTAGCATTCTAGGTGAATCTACTAAAAGGAAGGAGTTCAGAAGTTTTAAAGGGAAACCAGGCTATTTGTTAAGTTTTGGGATGAAGTCTATGTTAGAAAGTTATGAGAGTGCAAGTTTTGGTACTTATATAAGTCTTGCACTGTGTTCTAACCCGTGAATTTTGTTAGACATGTGACTAAGCCATGTTTCTATAAAAGCACAACACTTTATCTCAATATGTAACATATATGGACAATAAGTGTTTCATAATCTTAAATGAATGTGTAACCATAGGATAATTAGTTTGCAAATTCTTAGTAATGTTTGGAAGAAAAAAAACTTACAATTGACCTTTTATAGTTAAGGCAAAAGAAGAGCATATAACAAAAGCTTTTAACTAAAGGAATCAATTTCAGAAGCCTGCTAGTCGACCGGCTCTCTACACCAATCAACTTGTCGCAGCCCTCAACCCAAGCATGTGACCGGCACAATAGGGAGGGACATACTCCCTTAGTATCGTAAGCTAAACATAACTTATCAAACACAAACAATATATAGAATCATAAATCTCATGCTACGTCATTCCATTTCCTTAAACATTAAATATCCATACATAAGCCACATATCCTTGTTCCAAAATATTCCTTCTAAATACAAATCAAAGGAGGAATATACAGGAACATGAGTTACAAATAAAATATAATAAAGTATTGTTAACGATATGGCAAGTGCACTAGTCGCACAAGTAATAGTGAATTAAAGAGTAAAAGTGTTCTCATAAGGATTAAATGGCTAACTACCTAAGAAATTTAACCAAATTAGTGAGACAAAAACATTGGATTGAAGACAAATCTAATTAAGAATTGACAAAGTAAAATCAAATGACAATAAATTTTTATGAAGTTTTCTTAAATGATAGCAAACAAACACTCAGATTGAAAAAATTAATCTATTTAAAAGCCTAGAGTTACTAATCCCTCTCTTTCGTCCTAGAAATTTAAAATCCATCTCATGTGCTTACAACTCTATCAACCATATAAGTTAATCCTAGGTTATTCTAATAACTTAAAAAAATTCTCCTGAATCTCAATTAAGATACTTAACGCCTACTCATTAATTAATATTTCTATTAGCTAATAAGCAAGAACACTTAAGGTTCACGCACTCGTCCTCCATATTTAGTGTTCTACTTTCACCTCTTTCTCCTGAGATCAATGACAGCAACAAGCAGAATTATAGATTGATCATATCCATATTAAGCAATAGTAAAATGAACAAGAAAACTTATATTGATTGAATAAAAGTTGTAAATACATGAGAGAAAACAAAATCTAATATGGAGTTGAGTTCATAGTAACCCTAGATAGAAAATTTAGCCACTCATGGAAAATAAATGAGAGAAAGCAGAAATAAGGATAGAAATATCCATGAATCTGATGTTGGATGATGGATTCGAGCCCCCAAGCCTTGAAAATCATATTCCTCCTTCTATTCTCAGCAAAAAATGGCATTCTCCCTTCTCCTCCGAATCAGAATAACTAGGGAAAATTCCTCTGTGACTCTTTAAATGTTGTCTGATGTGGCAAGATTTTAGTTTACCGCTGCAGCGGTGGAACAAAATAAAGTAGAGCTAAAGGGAACCTACATCGTAGCACTGAGGGAAGCAACAGAAGAACTTGCACCGCTACAGTGGTGCGAGGTAGAACACGATGCTGACTTTTGCTGAAGTGGCACTGTAGTGGTGAACACTTACCATTGCAGTGGTGGAGCACAAATTGGGATGCATCACTTAGCGCTGGACTCCTTATTAAAAATACTAATTTGCTACTCTAGTGTTGAGCGCTAGGTTATTGTGTAAAAATTCCTCTTCTGAAATGCAAGGCCGAAAGTTGGGAACCGAATGCAGTGGTTTCCTTTCCTTTAATTGATGATCATTCTTTGTACCCTAAAATATAAGATAACACACCAATTACCAACACAAAAATGAAGGTACATCAATAATATCACAAGGAGCTTAGGGGAATCAAAACTAGAATAGCTTGAGGCCAAAAAGAATTAAATCAATAAAATTCAAGCAAAATCAATGTTCAGATGTCTAGAAAAAGTGCACAAAAATCATGTGAATTGGGAAATTAACACTCCCCCAAACCTGAACTCTTACTTCTTCCTATGAGAAAAATTCTGATATGAAAATGTGCAACCAAGTAGAGTATAGATATGAAAATATATGAATTAAAGCAAGCCAAGCCTCATTAAACCATTACTCGTACGATTAAACTTAAGAGTTTGAGTTTGCAATCTTAAGGATTTCAATGATAAATGTTAACAGAACCACAACAAAACTTGAATTACATATTTAAAAACATTAAAGATTCATCTCTTTGAACAGTTTATAATACCAAATTCAAAAAAAAAATTCCAAAACTAAATCAAATTTGTTCTCAAGGGCATTGTTTTATTTCGATTCTCAAGGGCTTCGTTTTTTATTCTCAAGGGTATCGCTACCTTAATTTTCTTATTTTCTTTGGAAATTTGGCATATTACTCATTTTGTTTTAATTATAGGAGCCTACCCCTTATTGAAACTTTCAGCTATCCCCTTATTGAACCCTTTTTTTACTAGCCCCTTATTAAACTTTTTTTTTGAATATGATCTATAAAAATGAACACCACTTCTATTATTTTAAAGTGGTTGGGCCAACATGCATATAAATATATAAAACTTAAGATTGCAAACTCAAGAGGTAAATCTTAAATATTTTTTTATGACTTCATTTAACTTGCTATAGAGTTTCAAAAATTTCAGATTTCAAAATTTTCAAAAATTTCCTCCTATTTACACATATGCATATGGACAGCACAAAACCAATCAGAATTTTCTCATTGACGGAAACCCATGCAATTGCTAAACCTCTCCCTTAAACCTAATTCTTACATTTCCCTTAATGGGAGAATAGTTAACAAAGAGACATTTGTAGTAAAAAAAAAATTCTCATCTTAACCATCAACATATTAAGCAAAATCATTTCATCTATTCAGCACAGCAAAAAAATAATATTTTTATCCACCAGATTTCAAATTTCATCACATCAAACAAAACACATTGAGTTCATTTATCAACAATCCACCACAAAATTATAGCACATTAGAAAAATATTAAAAACCACATAACTAAGTAGTAAAAATTAAATACAGAACAAGCTAAAAAATTAATCTTCCATGTCATCATTTCCCACATCAGCATCTTGTCCTATATCTTCTTCATTTTGTGCTATAGATCCTAGCCTAAATTGAAGGATGGCAGACGAGGAGCATCAAATGCAGCTTTTCAGCTAGCAAACTTCCCAAAGTGGACAAGTATTCAAATTGTTGATAAGTTTCAATCTTAATTCTGGCCATTTCACTCCTTATTTCAGCAATGTTGCCCTTCATCTTGATTATCTCATCTTCAATTCTGATTGCTCTTTTGTTTATCCCAGCTAGACTCGCTTTTTCCTTGCCCTTTTGCAATGAATCTTTAGTGGATGTATCTTTATTACCTTCAGCTAGTTGCCCATTAATATATTCTGCTGTAATGGGTTCTAAAGGTCTCATGGCTTTTTCTCTTCTCTTTGGAAGCTCTTGTTTCAAAAACAGTTAAGTTAGGAGGAATGGGTGGCCTATTATGTCGAGGTTTGCTTAAGCCAACTTCTTAATATTGTCTAAAATGAGTAGCCCTACATTGATCTTAGTCCCCTTCATGATACAATAGATCAGTAGGGCTTTTGGAATGAAAATGTCGGAAGTGTTTGAAGATGGTAAGAGAGTATAACCAATGAATGTTGACCACACTCTTGCAATTAGAAGGGGTGTTTTTCTTTCCACATTTTGTAGAGCTCCTTTCGTATCTAACTCCCACTTGGTTCCAGGAGTATATATTGTATTTAGAACATCTTTTGGATCCCATGACCCATCATTTTTCAGAGTGTGGTAGCTGAAGGGTTGTTCATTGTAGTAAAACACTCCAAGCAAGTCCATGATGGCTTAAGCATGGAAATACACCTTTTTACCCCTCACTTTTGATTCATACTCCTTCAACACATCATTGGCCATCCAATAACTGTTTGCATAAAACTCTTGCACCAACCTAAGATATCCATGAGTTGGAGTGGCTACCAACTTTTCCCAATTCCTCAGGGCAATTATGTCTTGAATTTTAAGGAAGTCATCTCCTTTTAAATCAATCCCCTTCTCTTTGACTATTCTCCTATCAATGGCATTAGTTTTGAATATCCTCTTATGGGCCACCGATATGAAGTCATTAGCTATAGAACTTAAGGAAGCTTTAGAACTTAAGTTTCTTTTGGCAGTTAATTTCTTTCTTTTTTGCTGTAGGGGAGCCATGACAGTGACCAGAACAATTAGGAATCCTGCAAAAAAAAATGAATCTGGCAAATAATTCCAACATAAACAAGCAATTGCACTCAGACAGTAAAAATTCATTCTCTAAAATGCTACAATGACGGTAGGCAAACTCCCTCAAACATAATTCCTACTCTATATGGGTATTAAAAATTATAAAAGCTTAATCTAAGGGAAATTTAAAAACTAAACCTCCAAATTAGTTTTATAGAACTAATTAAACTAAAGAAACTAATTCTAAAGAATGAAAGCCTATAATGCCAAATTCTAACATAGAAAAATAAAATTTCTCCAACTAAAGTCTAAGCAAAAGACTAATCTTATTATAACTACAAAAACTAAACAATAAAATTAAAATAAATGAAAAGAAACAAATTGAAGAACGAAAATAGAAAATAACTATTTCTAACCTACGGTCAATTTGCCTAAGGGAACTAAAATCACAAAAATTGCAAACTAAACTACTAACTTACTCTAAAAATCTAACTAATTCTAAAAACAAAGAAGAAAATCTAAAAACACAAGGGAGGATGGAACTTACCTAACATTGTCGATGATATTGAATACACATGCACACACTTTCTTACCATGAATACATGGGCCAAACTTGAGGACAATAGAGTGGTTGATGGAGGATTTTGGGAGAAGTGAATGGTTATGGAAGCAAAGGAGATAGAGTCGACAAGGGGGTAATAGCCGCAAGGAGAGGATTTTCAGAAATTAAGGCAGAAGTGGGGTGGGAAATTGGGGATTTTGTATAAATAGGGTCACTCCCACTATAGTGTGACAAACTTCCCGCTATAGCGCCTACTCTTTATTTATTTATTTTTATTTTTTTATTATGAATAGATCTCCATCGTTGTAGCGGTATAAATCACCGCTGTAGCAAGCGAAGGTAGAACCCACGACCCCTCATCTTAAGAATCGGGCAATGCTCATCACTATAGCGTGATCAGACGGAGAGTTTCCTCTCTAATTCCCTAAATATCGCTACAGCGAACAATGCCCATTGTTGCAGCATGATTTCACAGAACGCATGACCACAGATTCCTACCTCTCGCTGCAGCAGTAACACATAACAAAAATTTAGCTTCCTCACCAAAGACTCTTTTTTCAAAGCTCCAATACGCCAGTATACTTCAAGTATTAGTTTCCCAAGAACCAATTACAAAGCATATCATAACATTTTCAAACTAAACAAGACTTCAAAATCACATATCCAAGCAAGCAACAATATCAAATATCAGAACAACTTTTAATCATCCAAAATTTAAGGTATCAAATTAGATCACCAGTAAGTCAGCAAGTAAGGCTTATCATTCAAAACTAGTAACTACACACAGTTCAATTGATTCAAGATCATAATGTCATATTAGTTTATTAGAAGAAAATCCAATAGGGTATATTCAATCAAATTTAGACATTTAGCCCCAGTTCAGCACTTAAGAATTTATCAACAATAGCACAATCAAACAACTAAGTAGAAAACATCAAACTATGATAGAATTTAAACTACAAAGTAGCAAAAACTTAGGTTGCCTTCCAAGAGCAATAAGTTTATAGTCTTCAACCAAACTTTACCAGGACGCCTAAGCAGTTGGTGGTGTGAGAGCAAGCGAAGTCCCCTCCTTTTCACTCTCATGTCCTAGATAATGCTTTAGCCGCTGACCATTAACTTTGAAGCTACGTGCACCCTTCAGACCAGCAATTTCGACTGCTCCATTTACAAATGCCTCTTTGATCACAAAAGGCCTTGACCATTAAGATTTCAGCTTTCCACGGAATAATTTTAGCCTTGAGTTATAAAGCAAGACCTTTTGACCTGCAACAAAGGATCGTCGAATAATCTTCTGGTCATGCCATCTTTTAACCTTCTTATACAGATGAGAACTCTCATAAGCTTGGAGACGAATGTCATCCAGCTCATTCAATTGAGAGAGTCTCTTCTCTTCAGCCTTCTTTAAATCAAAGTTCAGAAACTTAACAGCCCAAAAAGCTTTATGCTCGAGTTTAACCAAAAGATGGCATGCTTTGCCATAGACCATTTGGAATGGTGAAGTCCTAACTGGGTTTTGAATATAGTACAGTAGGCCCCCAACACGTTAAATAACTTAGTTGGCCAATCCTTTAGTGAGGTATTGACTGTTTTTCCTAAAATTCTTTTCAATTCTTGGTTAGATACCTCCGCTTAGCCATTAGTTTGGGGATGGTATGGAGTGGCTATCCAATGTTTGACTCCATATTTGGCCAAAAGAGTTTCCATACTCTTATTACAGGAATGTGACCCTTCATTACTTATCAAAGCTCTTGGCACTCCGAAACAAGAGAAGATGTTCTTTTTAGTTCCACTTTTGCATCATTAATAGGTGTTGGGATTGCCTCCACCTACTTAGATATGTAATCAATGGCTACCAAGATCTATTAGTTGTTGAATGATAGAGGAAATGGCCCTATAAAATTGATTCCCCAAACATCTAACACCTCTATTTCCAGCATAATATTCAGAGGCATTTCATGCTTTCGTGACACATTTTCACTCCTTTGTCACTGGTCACACTTCTCTACAAACTTTTGTGCATCTTTAAACAATAAGGGCCAAAAAAATCCACTTTCTAACACTTTAGCAGCTGTACGGACACTGCTATAATGCCTAGCATACTCCAACCAATGACAATGCCATAATATACTATTTATTTCCTCTTCTGCGACACAACGCCAAAACACATTATCAGTACATTGACGAAATAAAAAGGGTTCATCCCAAAAATAAGATTTAACATCATGGATGAACTTTTCTTCTGCTGATAATTACAGTTAGGAGGAACCAAACCATATACTAAGAAATTGACATAATCAGTGTACCAAGGTGTCATTGCTTCCTCAACATAAAACAATTTCTCATCTAGGAAATTTTCATTAATTTGGGGCATACATTCCTCTTGAACTTCAGTACTCAAGCAAGATAGGTGATCCGCCACCTCTTACGATCCATGACGCATAAGTCAAATTCTTGCTACAACAAAATCCACCTTATAAGCCTTAGCTTTGAATTTTTTTTACTTATCAAATATTTAATTGCTAAGTGGTCTGTAAATACTACCACAGTTGTGCCCACCAAATATGCTCTGAATTTATCAGCATGTACCACTGCTAG
The DNA here is from genome assembly GCA_037074585.1 of Biancaea sappan. NCBI lineage: Eukaryota > Viridiplantae > Streptophyta > Magnoliopsida > Fabales > Fabaceae > Biancaea > Biancaea sappan. The sequence continues at coordinate 70,086,079 of CM073490.1, forward strand.
AAGCTCTTTTTTGGTGGTAGTATAATTCATCTGGGCATCAATCAGAGTTTTACTTGCATAGTAAATTAGATGAAAGAGCTTCCCATAACGTGGACAAAACTGCACCCACAGCATGATTACTCACATCACATATTAACTCAAATGATATTTCCTAATCTGGTGCTACCACCACCAATGCAGTTATTAATTTCTGCTTTAGCTCCTCAAAAGCTTTCTTGCACTCTTCTATGAAGTCAAATGGCACATCTTTCTCTAATCATTTACAAAGAGGTTTGGAAACCTTGGAGAAGTCTTTGATAAATCACCAGTAGAACCTGGCATACCCAAGAAAACTTCTAACTTCTTTAATAGATGAAGGGGAAGGTAGTTTCTCTATTACTGTAATCTTCACTTGATCAACCTCTAAACCTTTCCTTAACACTTTGTGCCCCAACACTATGCCCTCTTGGACCATGAAATGGCTTTTTTCATAGTTAAGCACAAGGTTTGTATCTTCACACCTTTTCAAAACTTTTTCTAGATTTTTCAAATAGTCTTGAAATGATAGCCCAAACACGGAGAAGTTATCCATGAAAACTTCTAAACATTGCTCAACCATATATGAAAATATAGCCATCATGCACATTTGAAAAGTTCCGGTGCATTACATAATCCAAATGGTATTCTCTGGAAGGCGAAAGTTCCATAAGGGCATGTAAAAGTAGTCTTTTCTTAATCATCTGCAGCTATTGCAATTTGGTTGTACCTCGAATACCCATCAAGAAAATAGAAAAATTCTTTTTTTACTTAGGTGATCCAACATTTGGTCGATAAATGGCAATAGGAAGTGGTCTTTTCTAGTGACATTATTCAACTTCTTGTAATCCATATAGACTCGCCACCTAATTACAGTTCTAGTTAGGATTAGCTCATTACAGGCATTAGCCACTATAGTCATGCCTCCTTTCTTAAAGATGCACTGAACTGGGCTCACCCAAGAGCTATCAAAAATGGGATAAATAATCCCTGCATCTAACTACTTCAGAATTTATTTCCTGACCATCTCTTTCATTATGGGGTTCAATTTTCTTTGGTGTTCTATAAATGGCTTGTGATCTTCTTCTAGATTAATCTTGTGTATACACATAGATAGACTGATACCCTTAATGTAGCTATGGATCATCCAATAGCTCTTTGATCCTTTAAAACTTCTACCAATTTCCTTTCCTGATCATCGGTCAAAACAAAAGAAATGATGACTAGTAGTGTTTATGATTCCCCAAGATATGTATAGTTAAAGTGTACTGGTAAGGGCCTTAGCTCAAGCACTGGGGGTTCTTCCACTGAAGGTTTAAGTACAAATGTGATTCTAGAGGATACATCCAATGCTTCGAATAAGTGTTTAAGACTGTAAAATGGTTCCGGAGCATCCAATAAGCTCATCACTTCTTTTACTTCCTTTTTTTTTCATTTTCTACCCCTAAAGTTAAAGATGCCTCCAGAAAGTCTGTACTCATAGAATCTTGAAAATACTTGTAAGACTCCTCATTTATCATCTTCACGAAATAACATTTTCTAAGTCATTAGGTAATTTCAATGCTTTATTTATATTGAATGTTACCTCTTAATCTTTGACCCTCGTGGTCAACTCTTTTTTATGAACATCAATCAATGTCTTTTCGGTTGCAAGAAAAGGTCTTCCCAAAATGATCGGGATCTCCTTATCTTCATCATAGTCCATTATAATAAAATCAGCTGAATAAATCAACTAGTCTACCTTGACAAGTACATCCTCTATGATTCCGTTCGGATAAAACAATGAACAGTCAGCTAGTTGCAATGTCACTATGGTGGGTTTAGCCTCTCCTAAGCCAAATTTCTTGGAAATAGAGAGCGGCATCAAATTTTCACTTACTCCTAAATCACACAATGCTTTTCCAGCAAAATTTTTCCTAATGTTGCATGGGATTACAAAGCTACCCAGATGTTGCATTTTGATAGGCAACTTCTTTTGCAAAATGGTACTGCATTCTTGAGTTAAAGCTACCATTTCAAACTCCTTCAATCACTTTTTTCTCTATAAAATGTCCTTCATGAACTTGACATAACTAGGCATTTATTCTAATGCCTCCACAAATGGGATGCTGATGTGAAGTTGCTTCAAAATCTCTAAGAACTTATATTACTAGTCTTAGTTCTACTTTTTGTACCTATGATCAAATGGAATGAGAGGAATAATTCTTGAAGAGGAAGAGGATGAAGGTGCATATTTTTCCCTTTTAGAATTCTCTTTTATTATTGTTTCCTCTTTGTCATTGACCTTTGGAACCTCATGCTCATCTATATTCACTCTTTGTTACGATTTATCTTCAACTCTTACCTGATCATTAAGATTGTCATCTTACTTCTGAATATTTGGAGTGGGAGCTTCAAGAAGTTGCTTACCACTTTAAACAGTTATGACTTTGCATTGTTCCTTCCCATCCTTCCTGGGGTTATTTTCAGTGTTATTAGGAAAGTTGCCTTGTGACCTATTATTCAGAGCAGTAGCCAATTGGCCCATTTAAGTTTCCAAATTTTTAATGGCTACACTTTGAGTTTGGCTTATCGCCTCAGTTCTCTTAATAAATTTCATGAATATCTCTTCCATAGATGACTTCTTTTCCACCTGAGGTGGTGGAACTCTATTCTAAAGAAGATAGTTACCCTGATTATTAAAGCCAAAAGGATGAGATGGCTTGCCAAAAGATGAAGTCAAGGGATTCAGGCAGTGATTATTGCTCCAGGAGAAATTAGGATGATTTCTCAAGCTTGGATGATAAGTATTGGAATACGAGTTGTTCTGGTTCCTTTATACATTACTCATGTAGTTCAATTGCTCTACTGAAGCAAATTCATCATAACACCAGTTGACATGAGCCTCTCCACAAAATCACATTTTTCTCCTAGAGTAACCAATGCATTTACTCTTGCTAGTGCTTGTTACCTCGAACATAACATGTCAACTTTTTTTCATTAACGCTTCATTTTGAGCCTATAAAGCATTAACAGTATCTAATTCCAAGACTCCTTTCCTTGACATATTTCTAACACGGCTGAAAGTGTTTTGGCTTGCCCCCATGGTCTCTATTATCTCTTTCACTTGAACAATTGATCTCGCCATAAAAGCATTGCCAGCTATTGTGTCCAGTTTATCCTGAGTCTTATATGTGAGACCACTATGAAAGATTGTGAGTTGCTACCACTTTGGAAGACCATGATTAAGACACTTCATTAGTAAGTCCTTAAACCATTCCCAAGCCTCATATAGGCTTTTGCCTTCATGCTAATAAAATGTCATGATCTCATTCCTCAGTTTGACTAACCTTGACAGAGGAAAGAACTTACCTAGGAATCTTTTTCGTAGCTTATCCTAAGTTATGAGACTTCCTCTTAGCTGAGCATTCAACTAACTCTTAGTTATATCCCTCAAGGAAAAGAGAAATAGATAGAGTCATATGGCATTGTCACTGGCTCCGTTGATCTTAACCATGTCACAAATATCCAAAAAATTTGTTATATAGTTATTCAGGTCCTCCATAGGACTTCCTCTATATTGATTATGTTGAACCAAATTTAGCAATACATCCTTAATTTCAAAGTTGTTAGCACTAAGAGGAGGTTTCACTATGCATGAAGTGTGTCCGTCATTATTAGGTGAGGCATAGTCCCACATAGCTATATTGTTGTCTTGTTGCAAATGTGCAACTCTATTTCCTCCATTGTTTTCCATACCTCCAAGATTCACATTATTCTCTGCCATTTCCTCTTGAGAACTTTGCCCCTCTTGGACTTTTTTAACCTTAGCTTCTTTATGAGTTCTCCTTGCAGGCCTCTCAATTTTAGGATCGAAGAAAAGATCAGCTTGATTGTTGGTACCTCGTATACATTGTAAGGAGACACCAATTAGTAATGAAAAAAAGAATCAACACAAATCAGCACTATAAAACTAAAAATGACTCAATAATAAAAAAGAACAGAAAAGAAAGAAAAAAACAAAACACAACAAAACACAAAGCAAAGAACCGTCTAAGCTAGCACTTTCAAATTTCTTTGAATATTAGCACAACCCTTAGTCCCAGGCAAAGGCACTAAAAACTTGCTAGTGATATGGCAAGTACACTAATTGCACAAGTAATATAGTGAATTAAAGAGTAAAAGTATTGTTTCCATGAGGACTAAGTGGCTAACTACCCAAGAAATTTAACCGAATTAGTTAGACAAAAACGTTGGATTGAAGATAGCTCTAATCAAGAACCATTAAAGTAAAATCAAATGACAGTAAATTTTTATGAAGTTTTCTTAAATGACAGCAAACAAACACTTAAATTGAAGAAATTAATCTATTTAAAAGCCTAGAGTTACTAATCCCTCTCCTTTGTCCTAGAAATTGTAAAACCTCTCTCATGCACTTACAACTCTATCAATTGTATAAGTTAATCCTAGGTTATTCTAATAACTTAAAAGAATTCTCCCGAATATCAATTAAGATACTTAATGCTTACTTAATTCCTTAAGTGAGTTAGGCCTGTATTAACCAACCTAGCTTTAATTAAATGAGATTAACTAATATTCCTATTAGCTAACAAGTGGAAACACTTAAGTTAAGATTCATGTACTCATCCTCCCTATTCAGTGTTCTACTCTCTCCTCCTTCTCTTGAGATCGATGACAGCAATAAGCAGAACTATAGATTGATTAGATCCACATTAAACCAGTAAAATGAACAAGAAGACTTATATTGATTGAATAGAAGTTGCAAATACATAAAAGAAAACAAAATTTAATCTGGAGTTAAGTTCATAGTAACCCTAGATGAAAAATTTAGCTACTCATGGAAAATAAATGACAAAAAGTAGAAATAAGGATAGAAATAGCCATGAATCTGATGTTGGATGATGGACTCGAGCCTCCAAGCCTTGAAAATCAAATTCATCCTTCTATTCTCAACAAAAATGATGTTCTTCCTTCTCCTCTAAATCAGAATAACTTGGGAAAATTCCTCTGCACCTTTTTAAACGTTGTCTGATATGGTAGGATTTTAGTCCCGCCACTACAGTGGATGTCTTCATCGTTACAGTAGTGGAACACAACAAAGTAGAGTTGAAGAAAACTTGTAGCATAGCACTGAGGGGAACAGCAGAAGAACTCCTGCTGCAGTAGTGCAAGGTAGAACATGATGCTGACTTTTGCTGAAGTGGTGCTGTAGTGGTGGAGCATAGATTAGGATGCATTGCTCAATGCCAGACTCCTCATTAAAAATACTAATTTTCCACTCTAGCATTGAGCACTTGGTAGCCAGTGCTAAGCACTGGGTTATTATGTAAAAATTCCTCTTCTGAAATACAGGCCTATTATCCGCATAATGCTTTTGCCTACTTTGAGCCGCAAGCAATCTCCCTATAATGATTTTGACTTTGTATAGAGCATCAAGCACTAAGTTTGGACCCAATACATTCACTTCGCCTGTCTTGAACTGACCAATCAGAGATCTACACCGTCTCACATACAAGGTCTCAAAAGGTGCCATACCGATGCTTGTTTGAAAGCTATTATTATAGGCAAACTCAATCAGTTTCAAATGGCTCTCCCAATTTCCTCCAAAGTTCAAAACACAAGACCTCAACTTGTCTTCCAAGGTGTGGATGATCTTTTTGGATTGACCATCGGTCTGTGGATAAAATGTCATTCTCAAATAAACTCTAATGCCCAAAGCCTCCTAAAAAGCTTTCCAAAATCAAGAAGTAAATTAAGGACCTCGGTCAGATATAATGGACATGAGTGCCCCATGAAGCCTCACTGTCTCATTGATATATAATTGTGCAATCTTGGTAATGCTATAAGTCATCTTTACTAGTAGGAAATATGATGACTTGGTCAACTGGTCCATAATCACCCAAATGGAATTACACTTACTCAGAAAACGGGGCAATCCAACCATAAAGTCCATGGTAATCCTCTCCTACTTCAATTCGGGGATCTCTGTTTATTGCAATGGCTTGATGGGCTTTTGATGTTCGGCCTTCACTTGTTGACAAGTTAAACAATGTGATACAAAGTCTGCCACATCTTGCTTTATGCCTTCCCACCAATACACTTGTTTTAAGTCTTAGTACATCTTATGTGGCATCAGGGTGGATGACATATGCGGAACCATGAGCTTCCTCCAAGATCTCCCATCTCAAGGAGCCTACATTTGGCATGTAAAACCTACTTTCTAACCATAAAACATTCTCTTCATTAATTAAGAAACCTTGTACTTTTCCCAATTCTACTTTGTCATGAGCTTACCCAACTTGGGATCATTCTTTTGAGCCTTTTTGACTCTTTTCATAGGAAAAGACTTAACTCAAAAGTAAGCTAAGAAAGAACTTGTTTTTGTGGTTTCTAACCACACACCACTAACTTTCAATTTATGCAACTCATAGATCAAGGATCTTCTTGCCATAAAAATGTAGGCCAAACTCCCCATTGACTTTCAACTTAGACCATCTGCCACTTTATTGTCCGTACTTAGATGATACAAAATGGTGTAATCATAGTGTTTTTAAGGAGTTCTATCCACCTATTCTAATGTAAATTGAGGTCTCTTTGCTGGAAGATGTACTTCAAGCTCTTATAGTCAATGTATATCTCACATATTTCCCCATATAGGTAATGCCTCTAAATTTTCAAGGCAAAAACCATAGCCGTCATTTCCAAGTCATAAGTGGGGTAGTTTTGTTCATCCTTCTTAAGTTGTCTCAAAGCATAGGCCACTACTCGACCATGTTGCATCAAAACGTACCCAAAACCCATTCTTGAGGTGTCATAATGCATTGATAAACCACCAGGTCCCGCAGGTAGGATGAGAACTAGAGCTGATGTCAAACACTTTTTCAACTGAGCAAAACTTTTCTCACAAGTGTCATTCCAATCATACTTCACATTTTTCCTAGTTAACAGAGTAAGTGAGGCAGCCAACTTAGAAATGAATCGATGATAGTATCTCGCCAAATCAAGGAAACTATAGATTTCAGTAACCATTGTAGGTCTAGGCTACTTCTTTACTGCCTCAATCTTACTTGGGTCAACTTGAATACCATTCTTTGAGATCACCTTGCCCAACCAAAACTCTCACTTAGAAAATTTTGCATATAGTTGATGTTCCCACAATGTTTATAAAATGGTGCTTAAGTGGCTCACATGTTCTTCTAGATTCTTGGAATACACGAGAATATCATCAATAAACACAATGACAAATTTACCAAGATACAGCTTGAACACATGGCTCATCAAATCCATAAACATTGCTGGCACATTAGTTAACCCAAACGACATCATCGAAAATTCATAGTAGTTGTACCATGTCTGAAATATAGTCTTAGAGATGTCCTCCTCCTTCATCTTGAGTTGGTGATACTCAGACCTTAAGTCAATCTCAGAGAAACATTATGCCTCTGAGGTAAAGGGTACTTGTTCTTTACTATGAATTTATTCAACTGACGGTAGTCAATGCATAATATGAGAGAACCTTCTTTCTTCCTTACAGACAACATTGGATTACCCCACAGTGAGCTACTTGGTTAGATAAAACCCTTATCTAACAAGTCTTGCAATTGTCCCTTGAGTTTCTTCAACTCAGTTGGTGCCATATGATATGAAGGAATAGAGATCAGTTGGGTTACTAAGACTAGTTTAATATTGAACTTAATCTCCCTATCTAGAGAAATATATCAGGAAAGTCACTAACTATAGGCATTTATTCCAAGCTTGTGCTTTCCTTGTCAACATCTTTAATAAATGTAAGAAAACCGCAACAACTTTTTCGTAATATACGTCTGGCACTCATTAAAGAAATCATGTTATTCGGTCTCCTTGAAAACAAAGGTGTGTTCTCCTAGCAAACAAAACTTGATTATCTTACCATGACAATCCAAAGTGGCTTAACATGAAGCCAACCAATCCATTCCTAATATGGCATCAAAATCGGTCATGTCAAGGAGCATAAGGTCCGTAACTGTATTCATCTCCCTTACAATTACACTATAAGATCGGTAACTTGACTCTACTAATAAAGTTTCTCCCAAGGAAGTAGCCATAAGAAACAACTTGTATAGTACACATATACACATGTATGCTTACGTGGATGCTTGTGTAGGATAAGGAAAAGCTTGAAAGACCAAAGTGAAAGGATACAAAGTAAGAATAAGCTTCATGTGAAGGGATGGATGAATATCTTTTAAGGTGACTAAACCTTAAGAGGTATTCAAAGTGTGATTAGTGCCACGATGATAATGGTAATGGAAAGAAAGGGGGGCCCGAGATATGAAGTTTAGTATCTTTTAGAAAATGTGTGGTGAAATAGAAATTGGAGGTATGTGTTGTGTTTTTCTAAGAGGTGGTGTTGGTACCCCAATTATTATTATTTTTTAGAAAGTATTTCTAAAATTCTCTTGAAGTTCTAATTGGAATTCTTCATGGAGGAGGGATTTATTTGAAATAAAGTGGGGCCTACATACTTAAGTAAACACACACACACACCCCTATCAGCATAAACATATTCTTTCATTCACTCATCTTTCCCCTTGCATGCGTCCTCCCTCCCTCTAACCTCAGCCATGGAGATTTTTTGGCATTTCCACCATGACTTCCGCCTCTTCTGTCCACCAGATTCCTCCCCTTAAGGTAATGACTAAACTTCTCCTTCTTTTTCTTACATCTTTACAAGATCAAGAGAAACCCTAAGTAGAGAACTTTATGATTTATACTAAATTATTAGGTGGATCTTGAAGGAAAATGATTTTTTTTGGTCTTAGATGACATCATAATCTTGAAATTAAAAGGAAATATAGAAGAAGGTAATCATAGAACCAAGAAATTGTCTTGAAATTCAAACGAAGGATTAAGGGATTTTTTAAGAGAATTTGTGTTTAAGGTTTGGTAATTCGTAAATTTGCTTTAGCTAGTATTTTTCAGTGCCTTAGATCCCATTTTATGTGGCTAAACCAAGTTGGGAATGGCTCATGAGCTTTTGGGACCAAAAAGGGGCCATGACAGCACCCTTCAGCCATGGCTGCCCTTTGGGCACCTGATATCATGCATTTTTATATGCATATTAACCATTATCTTGGTCTAATTACACTTTCATCTTTAGAATTTCTCCAATTTTATTGCACTTGGTGTTTCATTGGGTCCAAGTTAATTTTAGATGGGAAATGAGCTATTTTCATCTTTTAAGACTTAAATTATTAAAGACTCAATTTAATCCCTCTTGTGTAATTTTTAGAATTAATTTTGGAGATTTCTTGGTGATGTGGCGCTGACATGGCAGTCATGATGACCTGGACGCTGATGTGGCACATTCTTGGATGACTTGGCAGCTTATTCCATCAGTAGCTTTTTGGGCAGTAGTTTAGTTTTAGTTTTCAGACTTTAGTTTTTTTAGTTTTTCAGTTCTGGTTTTATTGAACTCAGACACATTTTCGTAGACCATTTTCCCTCCTCCTTTCTACCTTCTGTTTTTCTGGTTTTTGCTCTCATGGAGGGCTGAATTCTGTTGTAATTAGCCTTGGTTCAGACTGGATATTGTAATCTGAGTTCCCATGCTTATAAGATAAGTTTTATTCACTTTATTCCAGTATTCATCTATTTCTTTAGCCTCTATTATGTTATGCTTATGAATGTTTCTGATTAGAGTTTCATAGACTTAACAGTTAGTTGTAATTGCTGGATATGAGGATTTATCTATCATGACTGATTGGAATGGTAGAAAGAGATGAAAATGGCATGTAATGAAGATCTTCTAACATGATTTGATTATGTTTACTGTGATTGCAATAATATGTAGTCAGAGAAGGTTTTCTTTGAGTATGTTTTAGTGTAATCCATATCAGAAGATTTTATGGACTTTTTAGTTAAGAATCAAATAATAAATGAATGAAACTTAGCATCTAAAAAAGAACTAGGAAGGTTACATCTCCAGGAAAGACCAAGGCTAGTTGCGTTCTTCCATTGTTTTCTCACATCTGTTGTTTGCTGTTTTGTTTGTTGCTACTGCTACTGTCTTTAACTGTAATTTTTATTGTTCTATCACAACCAACCCCCCGTGTATTAATTAGTCTTTAATTAGTGTTTATGTGTTTAGAACAATTAGTTAATAGTTAGAAGTGAGGCTCCAAGAGTGAAAACGACCTGGGGACTATTGTGCTGCAAAATTGCCATGATTTCAATTCTGGGCGATTCGACATCGAGTGGCGTGAACTATAATTTTGGCACCGTTTCCAGGGAGCCAATTCATTTCTGAGTTGTTACTTTGTTGTTCTATTGTTTTTTTGTTTGATTTTAAGTGGCTTGGTATTGTTGGAAGTGATTACAAATTCTTCAAGTCAATTTTTCAAGTTTCCTAGTTATATTTCAGCCACTATTCATCAGCAAAAAAACTAAATCGGATTGACTTGAAAATTGGTAGTCCACTAAACACGACCGTTTCGGGCATAACTCCTCACGACAAGTTGTGAGGGGCACCGCCCTATCTCAGCCAAATTCCAACGTTTAGACCACTTTTTCCATTTTACAATGTTTTTATCTATTTTTTCAATTAATTGTGATTTTTTGGTTTGATTTTTGTAGACCTTATTTTTGAGTTCTGTTTATTGATTTTGTGCCTCTAATTGGTGAAGCAATTTTCCAAGAAAAATCAGATTTTTCTGAGATACTTCATTTTTGGTGATTTTCCTTAGTTGGAGCCTTGTGTGCTTATTTTGCTGGTTTCTGTGTTTATTGTATTTTCTTGTGATTTTTGCCCTTCCTAGTGTATGAGAAGGTCTCATAATGTGGACTTACCACCTTTTGATCCTGAAATTAATAGGACCTTCCATAGACTAGTAAGAAGCAATAGCATTAGGACTAGTATAGTTTCTGAAATTCTTGCTGAGATTGTTAATCTTGCTGTCAATAGTGTAGAAGTAGAGTCTGAGTCAGAGTCTAATATTGTGTTAGAATCAAGTGATTTGGAGTTAGCTGGGATGGATAATCCAAATGCACAAGTGCCTCAAAATAGGCGTGAACGATCCATTAAGGAGTTGATTGCACCTGATGTGCATTATCAACCATTGTGCATAAATTATCCTGAGTTGGATGCTAATTTTGAATTGAAATTTGGTCTAATCCACTTGCTGCCTAAGTTTCATGGCCTTCCAGGAGAAGATCTGCATAAACACTTGAAGGAATTCCATGTTGTTTGCTCTACCATGAGACCACATGAAGTTGGAGAAGAACAGATCAAATTGATAGTCTTTCCCTTCTCTTTGGATGGGGCAGCCAAGGATTGGCTCTACTATCTGCCAACTGCCTTGATCACAAGATGGGATGAATTAAAGAAAATGTTCCTAGAGAAATTCTTCCCAGCCTCCATAACAGCAGCAATCAGGAAGGATATCAGTGGTATTAGACAAACAAGTAGTGAATCTTTGAGGGATTAGACAAACAAGGATATCAAGAAGCTGTGTTCAAGTTGTCCAAATCATCAAATTTCAGAGCAGCTTCTCATCCAGTATTTCTATGAGGGATTATTGCCCATGGACAGATATATAGTGACGCAGCTGCTGGTAGGGCATTGGTGGATAAGACCCCTGCTACAGGCAACAAATTATTGGCCAAGATGGCCCAAAATGCACAACAGTTTGGCACTAGACTGAATGAGCCAGTGGCAGTTACTATCAATGAAGTGAGGACACCTCCCATGGAGCAATAAAGGATAGAAAATAAATTGGAAGAGTTAGCTTCAATGGTAAGGCAATTGGCATTAAACCAGAGAACACCACAGCAAGCCCTTCCTCCTCATTCAGTCTGTGGTATCTGTGCCCTGAATACCCACCATACTGATCAGTGCCCTCAGCTGCAAGAGACCTCAACTAAGTCATGTGCTGGCATATTCCCTAGTAGACCCATGCAGCCACAACAACAGAGATATGACCCATATTCCTCCACCTACAACCCTGGGTGGCGTGATCATCTAGCCTTCAAGTATGGAAATACCTTAAATCTAAATCCCCTTCCTTACCAGCCGCCCCATGTAAGATACAACCAACCTGGACCTAGCTATGTACCCCCTCCAACACCCAAGAAGCCTGAGACTAGTCTGGAAGATTTAATGAAGGAGCTGACTGCCAATACCCTTCAGTTTCAGCAGAGAACAGAAACCAATATACAGAATTTGGAAACTAAGATTGGTCAGTTAGCCACAACAATCAATGAGATGAAAAGCCAAGGTTTAGGAAGTTTTCCATCCCAACCAGTGATCAATCTAAGAGGCAATGTTAGTGCCATCATTTTGAGGAGTGGCAAGCAAGTAGATGGTCCACCTCCAAAATCTGAACCAGCAAAGTCAGATGTGCAGCAAAGTGCTCCTTCATCCTCACCCAATGAGCAAAATAAAAAGGATGAAGAAGTAGTTCAGAAAATACCTCTTCCTTTCCCCAATAGACAAACTCAATCAAGGAAAGCTTCTGAATTTGACATGGATAAGGAGATCATGGAGACCTTCAGAAAAATAGAGGTCAACATTCCACTTTTAGAAGCAATTAAGCAAATTCCCAAGTATGCCAAGTTCCTTAAAGAGTTGTGCACTCATAAGAGACGTTTAAGGGGGAATGAGAGAGTGAATTTGGGGAGGAATATTTCTGCACTCATCCAACCACCCATGCCACCCAAGTGTAAAGATCCTGGAACTTTTACCATCCTTTGCACAATAGGCAATATGGAGTTCTCCAATGCTATGCTAGATTTGGGAGCCTCAATCAATGTCATGCCTAAATCAGTGTATTCAAGCCTCAAGATTGGTATCTTTTCACCAAATGGAGTGATTGTCCAACTTGCCAACAGAAGTACAGCACACCCAGCAAGAGTTCTGGAAGATGTCTTGGTAAGAGTTAAAGATTTAATCTTTCCTGCTGATTTTTTGTGCTAGACATAGAAAATGATAACACTCCCGGTCATGCACCATTGATACTTGGTAGGCCTTTTCTGAAAACTGCAAAGACCATTATCAATGTTCATGAAGGGACTTTGTCCATGGAGTTTGCTGGCAACAAGATTGACTTTAACATTTTAGATGCCATGAAACATCCTATGGAAAATCATTCAAATGTGCATGTGGTTAATTTTCTAGATTATTTAGTTGATGAGGCATGTGATGAATTCCAAGTTGATTTAATTTCTGATTTTCCTAAATTCTCTGATTTAGTTCATGCCTTTGAGTGTAATTGTGCTGCTGGTTCTGAGTTTTGTTATGCTTATGCTAAAATTGAGAATTCTTTAAGTCTTGACAATTCTGAATTGCAATCTGATTATGTCATTCCCTCTAGCTTAGACTTTGATTCTGTTTCTGTTTTAGATAGTTGTAGTTTTAGTAGTAGTGATTTAAACTGTAATGTTGTACATTCTTCACCTCTTTCTTTTTGTGCTGCTGACCCTTCCTCTTCTTTAGCCAAGGATTCTGTCTTTGAGCAAACTGAATTTGTAGGTGCCTCCTTGGATGTGATTCCACAAAAACTGATTCCATCATCCATCCAACCACCTGCATTGGAGTTGAAGGCTCTATCAGAAAACCTCAAGTATGCTTTCTTGGAAGTAGGAGACCAATTTTCAGTGCTTGTAGCCAACAATCTAAAGCCTGATCAAGAAGAAAAATTGATAAATTTGTTGAAGAAGAACAAGAAGGCAATTGGGTGGACTCTAGCAAACATTCCTGGAATTAGTCCTTCAGTGTGCATGCATCGCATCCTTCTTGAAGAAGAGATGAAACCAGTGAGACAACCCCAAAGAAGACTCTATCCCTTGATTCTTGACGTGGTCAAGAAGGAGGTAAGTAAGCTTCTTCAAGCTAGCATTATTTACCCTATTTCTGATAGTAAGTGGGTGAGTCTGGTGCAAGTAGTACCAAAGAAAATCGGGGTAACTATTATAGCAAAGGAAAATAATGAGTTAGTACCCACTAGAGTTCAAAACAGTTGCCGTGTTTGCATTGATTATAGAAAGTTGAACCAAGCTACTAGAAAAGACCATTTTCCTCTTCCTTTTATTGATCAAATGCTTGAGAGACTTGCTGGAAAGTCTCCCTACTATTTTCTTGATGGTTTTTCTGGATATTTTCAAATTCATATTGCCCATGAAGATCAGGAGAAGCCCACCTTCACCTATCCCTTTGGCACTTTTGCATATAGACGCATGCCTTTTGGTCTCTGTAATGCACCTGACACTTTTCAAAGATGCATGATAAGTATATTTTCTGAATTGTTAGAAGATTGCATGGAAGTGTTCATGGATGATTTTTCTGTTTATGGAGATTCATTTGATGCATGCTTGAACAATTTGGAGAGAGTACTTGAGAGATGCATAGAAAAGAATCTGGTTTTGAATTATGAGAAATGCCATTTATGGTAGAGCAAGGGATAGTTCTAGGCCACATAGTGTCATCCCGTGGCATAGAAGTAGATAAAGCTAAGGTTGATGTTATCTCCTCTTTGCCTTACCCCGCTTCTGTGTGGGAAGTTCGTTCTTTTCTTGGCCATGCAGGATTCTATAGGAGATTCATCAAGGATTTCAGTAAGATCGCTCTACCTCTTTCCAAACTCCTCTAAAAAGAGATTGACTTTATTTTTTATGATGCTTGCAGGTTAGCATTTGATGAGTTGAAGAAGCAACTCACTTCCCCTCCTATCATCCAACCTCCATGGTGGGAGCTCCCCTTTGAGCTCATGTGTGATGCCTCTAATTATGCTGTGGGAGCGGTACTTCCACAAAGAGTAGAGAGGAAGTTGCATGTCATAGCTTACGCTTCTCGCACCCTTGATTCAGCTCAATCAAACTACACAACCACAGAAAAAGAGTTTTTAGCAATTGTTTTTGCTTTGGATAAATTTAGATCATATTTGCTTGGCTCTAGAGTGATTGTGTTTTTTGACCATGCATCATTGAGATATTTGCTGAAGAAGCCAGATGCAAAGCTGAGATTGATTAGATGGATGCTACTTCTCCAAGAATTTGATGTGGAGATCAAAGATAAGAGTGGAGCGGAGAATGTAGTAGCAGATCATTTGAGTAGGCTTTCGGAGCTTCCTTTGGAGCATCTCCCTATTAGAGACAACTTCCCAGATAAGTGTTTTTCCCTTTTGCATGGTGCTAGTGAGCCTTGGTATGCTGATTTAGTAAATTATCTTGTTGCATCTGAATTACCTGCATATCAAAACAAACATCAATTGAATAAATTAAAAAATAAAGCTAGGTACTATGTATGGGATGACCCTTACTTGTGGAAGATTTATAGTGATCAAATTATTAGGAGATGTGTTCCCAATCATGAAATTGCATTTGTGCTAAATTTCTGTCATACTCTTGCATGTGGTGGACACTTTGGTCCCCAAAGAACAGCTAGGAAAGTGTTAGATTCTAGTTTATATTGGCCTACTTTGTTTAGGGATGCCTACGATTTCTGTAAAAATTGTTCTAGGTGTCAAAGAACTGGAAATGTGTCTAGAAGAAATGAGATGCCTCAACAACCTCTTCTCTTTTGTGACATTTTTTATGTTTGGGGTATAGATTTTATGGGTCCTTTTCCAGTTCATTTGGCTTCATGTATATGCTTGTTGCTGTGGATTATGTGTCGAAGTGGGTGGAAGCTAAAGCCACCCGAACTGATGATTCTTCTGTTGTTGTAGATTTTCTTCGTTCACATGTCTTCTGCAGATTTGGTGTCCCCAAAGCCATAATCATTGATCAAGGATCACACTTTTGCAACAAAAATATGCAAGGGTTGTTGAAGAAATATGGGGTGGTGCATAAAACTTCCACACCTTACCATCCCCAAACCAATGGGCAAGCAGAAGTCTCCAACCGAGAAATAAAGCACATATTAGAGAAAACCATGCAGCCCAATAGAAAAGATTAGAGTAAGAGGCTTGATGATGCACTTTGGGCCTATAGAACCGCTTTCAAGACTCCCATCGGCATGTCACTTATCGGTGGAGATTGCACACAAGGCATATTGGGTGGTCAAGCAATGCAATATGGACATGACCCTAGCTAGTAAGGAAAGGAAGTTACAACTTCAAGAATTATAAGAACTAAGGCTAGCGGCTTATGAGAATGCCCACATCTACAAGGAGAGGACCAAAGCTCTACATGATAAGAAAATTAAGAAGAAAGAATTCCAAGTGGGAGACAAAGTCCTTCTCTACAATTCTCGCCTCAAGCTCATGCCCGGTAAGCTTTGCTCTAGATGGATCGGCCCTTTTGTTGTTACTAATGTCTTTCCTTTTGGTGCAATAGAAATTCAAAATGAGGCCACCAACAAGCAATTCATGGTTAATGGGCAAAGATTGAAGAAGTTCTATGAGGGCTTCCAAGAAGAAACTGTAGAGGAAATCCAACTCTACAGTGTACCGGCTCCATGATAAGGCCGTTTTCTTTCCCTCCTTTTTAATTCATGTCCTCTGTATTTTATGTGATGTTTAGTGCTGATTTTCATTGAGGACAATGCAATATTTAAGTGTGGGGGGGAGAGAATTTAATTGGAGAAAACATTGGTTGCTGATTTTAAAATTTTTCTTCTGTTTTCTCTGTTTTTCCCTATTCTGTCCAATTTTTTGAGCTGTCTTGCACTAATTTTCTGTACTGTTTGGCTACGAATTTTGCCACTTTATTTACATGTTTTTAAAGCTTTATATGTCTTCTAGCTGTAGAATTTTATTTGGTGTCTTTTGGATCCGTTTTGATGCACTTTTGTGTCGGTTAAGCAGAGCCGCCAGAAATTCTGCAGTGCAGAATTTTGCTGCACTGTTTTATCCCAATTAATGCCCTCTTTTTGAATAATTTGATGGATTTTTGGTGTGAGAGCATGCATGATGAAATAGCTTAAGTGTGTGAATTGATTTAGCATGAAAAGAAATTGATCTTATTTTTCTAAGGAACTCAAGTCAAATGGCAATGACGTTGTTTTTAATGAATTTTTAGTAGTAGTCTTTAAACTGTGAGAATTTGAGCCTTTATTGCAAAAGAATGTTCTTTCTTGTTGTGAGTATTCCCTATCATGATTTTCACTCGAGAATTTGTCTTGAATCTTTGTTGAGGCTACATTACATGTGCATGCTTGGAAATGAATTAGGCATTTGTTTCTTGTTACTCACTTTTAACCAAATAGCCATCCATTATCATTGTTTCCATTGTGTACCCACTTTGTGCCTTACTTCCACCTTTCTTTCTTATATTTCCAACCCCTTTTCCAACCTAAAACAAATTCTTTCTTTTTCCCTAAACTTAGGATTTGAAGAGCTTTAGAAAATTCTTTTGAAAAAGAGATTGCTCATGTGCAAAAAGAAGAATTTGTGGGCTGTTGTGAAATTTAGTTTTTGCTACTCAAAAGAAAAGAAAATTTTGACAATTCTTCATGAAAAATATACTGTATGAAGATCAAAAAAAAAATTTTTTGAAAAAAAAAAGAGCAAGAAAGAAAGAAAGAAAAAGGAAAAAGAAGTAGCATTTTTATGCCCAAGTTTCATGGTTCAATTTCTTATGACTTGATTGATGCTCTTCAATTCTTTAAGTTTTTATAAACCTTGTTTCTTGCATTTCCCTCATCTTCCAATCATTCTTTTTCCCACCTTACATCCATAGTAAAGTCCTAATAATTCAAGCATGTATGTGACTTAAGTAGTGGAGATTTAGATTCTTGACAAGCTTATGGTAGTGAATTTGTGATGGGTTGAAAGGTGAGTGTACTACCTTAAACACTTGAGAGAATAGAGCATATACACCTTCCCTTGTGAGTGGATTATTACTTGGATTCATTCTTGTCAACGAAATTGCCATGATACTTGAACTTTTAAGAACTTTAAGATTAGTTTTCTTCGAACGTTAAACCTTTTCAAGCTTGAACTATTTCATAATTGCATACTATCTTCGCTTCTTGCTGTGTTCCTTTAGTGTCTTTGTGCTTTTAATTGATTTTGCCCAGGAGTGCAAAAGACTAAGTATGGGGGATTTGATATCAAGCATTTTTATATACATATTAACCACTATCTTGGTCTAATTACACTTTCATCTTTAGAATTTCTCTAATTTTATTGCACTTGGTGTTTCATTGGGTCCAAGTTAATTTTAGATGGGAAATGAGCTATTTTCATCTTTTAAGACTTAAATTATTAAAGACTCAATTTAATCCCTCTTGTGTAATTTTTAGAATTAATTTTGGAGATTTCTTGGTGATGTGGCACTGACATGGCAGTCATGATGACCTGGACGCTGATGTGGCATATTCTTGGATGACTTGGCAGCTTATTCCATTTGTCTGATGACATGGACGTGTGGGACCCATTCTGCAGCACTTCAGACCATCTTTCTGCTCCCATGCCTCTGACCTTGCTGAAAGAAGTAGCAGCCATGCCATTTTCTAAAAAAGCCAACCACCATTCTGCAGAAGACATGTCCTCCATACCAGAAATCAACTGACAGAAAGGCAGCAGTGAAGTTTCCATCAGTAGCTTTTTGGGCAGTAGTTTAGTTTTAGTTTTCAGACTTTAGTTTTTTTAGTTTTTCAGTTCTGGTTTTATTGAACTCAGACACATTTTCGTAGACCATTTCCCTCCTCCTTTCTACCTTCTGTTTTTCTGGTTTTTGCTCTCATAGAGGGCTGAATTCTGTTGTAATCAGCCTTGGTTCAGACTAGATATTGTAATATGAGATCCCATGCTTATAATATAAGTTTTATTCACTTTATTCCAGTATTCATCTATTTCTTTAGCCTCTGTTCTGTTATGCTTATGAATGTTTCTGATTAGAGTTTCATAGACTTAACAGTTAGTTGTAATTGCTGGATATGAGGATTTATCTATCATGACTGATTGGAATGGTAGAAAGAGATGAAAATGGCATGTAATGAAGATCTTCTTACATGATTTGATTATGTTTACTGTGATTGCAATAATATGTAGTCAGAGAAGGTTTTCTTTGAGTATGTTTTAGTGTAATCCATATCAGAAGATTTTATGGACTTTTTAGTTAAGAATCAAATAATAAATGAATGAAACTTAGCGTCTGAACAAGAACTAGGAAGGTTACATCTCCAGAAAAACCAAGGCTGGTTGCATTCTTCCATTGTTTTCTCACATCTGTTGTTTGCTGTTTTGTTTGTTGCTGCTACTACTGTCTTTAAATGTAATTTTTATTGTTCTGTCACAACCAACCCCCCCGGTGTATTAATTAGTCTTTAATTAGTGTTTATGTGTTTAGAACAATTAGTTAATAGTTAGAAGTGAGGCTCCAAGAGTGAAAATGACCTGGGGACCATTGTGCTGCAAAATTGTCATGATTTCAATTCTGGGCGATTCGGCATCGTAGTGGCTTGAACCAGCACCCAGGTGCCCAAGCCTAGGCAGTCACGACCTAAGGGAGATGGCCAAGGTGCCCCAGGTACCATGGTTTGGGTGCAGGGGTTTGGAAAAAAGGGAGCCAATTAGGGAGTTTTTCATCTTAGATTGAGGGGGTCTTGCATCTTTGATTGATCCCTAGGTTTAAGTTGTATTTATAGGGCTTCTTACATACTTTAAATTCCATTTAAAGTCTCTATCATCATGGATAAGCATTGGTCATGAAGTAAAGGAAAGATCAAAAAGTTCCCAATTAATTTTGGAAGCATCATAAGAATTGAGCAAGGTGAGTAGTAAATCATATCTTGGTAAAGATTAAATTGAGTGATGTTATATATTAAACACTTAGCAATTCTTGAATCCTTTATCTTATAGATGACTTTTGAAAAGTTGAAGGTTAAAGAATGTTCTAATGAATCATGGTATTGTATGGTATATGTGTTGTGAATTTTATGATGCTAGTTTCTGTCATTTACAAATATAGAGGTTTTGGTTTTGTTTGTGACAAGAATGGGCCTAGATAGGTTTGGACATTGGTATGTTACTTTGTGTTAATGTCAAAACAAGTACTTACCAAAATTATAAGAACCCGAGTTCATTAACTATCCTAAACTCACTAAAATGGCATTGTTTACCTATTTAAGATAATTTTACTATCAAGGTACTTTTTGAGGCAAAAGTATATCTAAATTAAATCTTTTTGGCTTGAACTTTTTATGAGGTATTACTTGATAGGTGTAGATATGACCTGGATAGTTTTATAGTGTTTGGAAAATCTTTGCTAGGTCAAATAAAAGAAAGATTGGACTTGCCTCAGAAATTGGATTAATTTCATTAGTTAGGTTTAATGCTATATTAGGCTAACTAATTGGTCATATTATGTTCTAAAAATTTTATAGGAAGATGTCATAACATTAGAGTATACACTTGCCAAGTTTCATGGAATTTGGAGTTGTTTTAGTAAGTCAAATGCTTGAGAAACTGAGACATTAATGCTACAGAAGTAGTCTAGATAGTAGTTACAAAAGCAAGTGTTTGATGGGGCAAGTCTCATTATTTCTTCTTGAAATTTTTATCTAAGATTCTATACATGTTAGGGATATTTCCTACCAAAATTTATAAATTCTGGAGTTGTGGATTTTGCCCAATAAATTCTAGAATGTGGGAGTCTGAAATTCAGTCTTAAATGGAACACATATAGTCTTTTCGAGGGACTTGAATGGTATTAAGAGAGATTTCCCCTAAATTATGTATTTTATACTTTTATGGAAATAATCATGACCCAAGGTAGAGCCCTCATGTATCTTTATTAGATACTCCTAATTTAATGAAACTGGGAACCTAGTGTAATACCCCAGGTATTGTTGTGTAATTAAAAAGGACATAATTAATAGGGTTGAAAATTATTCGTAGGTTAAGGAGTCTCGAAGTTCCAAAAAAGAACTAAAAACTAAGACTCGCCCTTGGTTAAGTAAATTTCACCAAAAAGAAAAGTAGTGAGTGTAAGGAAAATGCATAAGGACTAAAGTGCAAAGAAAAGAAATATGAAATATTCATAAGTAATTACTGAATAGGGACCCATAGGGAAGAATAGACTTTTGAAGATGAAGTTACGAGCTTGGTATCTTAGAATTCCTGGTTTAAGGCTAAAGTGAAAATTTAGGACACAAACTATTTTACAAACAAACTATGGGTAAGCAAGTTGATTCTTACTAAGCATTGTACATACTCACGTTTCCTTCTTTTATGTTTTCCCTATAGGTTTGGCATCGACCCACTCGAGGAGTATTGTTAGGATGTATCTCAAGTTTATGGTGCAACCTCAGGGTGAGTTTCCTTTCTCTAGTTAGTCTTGGTATGCTTTGTAGCTACATGGGATGCCTAGGTTCTATTTATTTCATTGTGAACATTCTGGTTTAATGATTGGTTTGAGATATAGTAATAGTCTCTAGTAGGGTTACGGTCTAAGGATGACATATCCCTAGCTACCGTGCCAATTACATACTTAGATTTCCAGGTTGTGACATACATACTTGAGTAATTCCCTACCTTGTCGATGATTGACCTTACCTCTTTAGCCTCTACCAAAACCTCTCCCTACACCATTCCCTCCAACCGAGGTGGTTGGTGCTCTACAGCAAATACAAGCCTTGATTGAGCATAAGGTAGATGAGCTGACCCCTACATTAACCTATAGTCATACGAGGGCGTTCATGTTTATAGTGGTCCACCTGACCACATTGATAGCATATAGGGCCCATGGTCTTTACCAAAGCACACCTTATAGTGATATCAACTGTACTCTATACACTGAGGCTTGCCTTGCCTAAATTACAAACCCCCATAGTGGCCCCTCTTTAACTCTAATTGAAGGCGGGATACACTAGTAGAAGATAACATCGGTCTTGGAGAAACCACCAGTATTCTCTGACTCTGAGGTAAAGGCTTTGGTGACCTAGAATTACCACCACAGCTCTGAGATTTACTGTCATTCCCCCTCTTCCTTTTCTTCTTTAAATCTTCTCTGTTCTTTATTTTTGCTTCCATTCTTTGAGAGGTATCAATGGCCATCGTATAAGATGGAAAATTTTCAATTTGAGCCCCTATTTATACGAATAAAGAGTCACGAAGCCCTTCAACAAATCTTTGAATTCTATCTTCTTCAGTGGGCACCATATGAGAAGCATACTTAGTCAAATTGACAAACAAAGCATGATATTTATCCATTATCTTAGACCCTTGTTTTAACGCTTCAAATTCTCTGGCCCTAGCATTTCGTACACTTTTGAGGATCAATTGGTCCATGAATGCTTTGTGGAACTTCTCCCATTCAATTGGTATGGTATCATATGCTCTCCCTTTCTTCCAAGTTATCCACTATCTGTCCACCTTTCCCATCAATTGAAAAGATATCAACTCTATTTTGCAAAGGTTAAAACACCCCAAAGCAGTACACAATTTCTCACAATTGTCTAGAAATCTTAAACAGTCATCATTGGGCTCTTCACCGGCAAAGGTAAGTGGCTTCATCTTTAAAAACTTTGCCATTTTGATATCCCTCACCATCCCTCCCTAGATAGTGGAGGAAAAGGTAGCATTCGAGGTTCAAGTTAAGCCTCAACAGGAAGATGTGCCATTGGAGGATTTGGATAATTACCAATGGATTATTGCTCAATCCTTGGCTCCATATTGTCTAGTCAGTTGTTAAAGACATTAAACATATCCATTTCTACATCAATACTAATATAAGGTGGTGCCTTATTCCCTTTTACGGGCCCATGAGCCACCTCTGCCATCCTCAGCATATTCACTTTTAGCATACTTAGAAACTACATCTAGCTCATTTACAGAAGAGGCAAGTGGCGGTGGCTTATTTGTTTTCGACCTTGCATGCTTACCCTGATCATTAGACCCTTCATGCTCCATGGAGAAATCAAGATTCTACAAAAGGGAGCAAACACATTAGTTTTCCAAAATAGGTCTAACATAGACACTACTGAGGAGTAATACACGAAAGAAATGACTTTGATAATCCTATAGAGCCTTGTGTGGACCCTCATCTTATGGTCATGCCACAGTTCACGACAATAGGGGAGGGCCTATCAAGGATACCCCTCTCTGTAGTTTATATGAAACCTAGACAAACCAGGCTCTAATACCATTTTTGTCATAGCCCTCAACCTGGGTATGTGACCGGTACAATATGGAGGGACTCACTCCCTTTGTATCATAAGCCTCACATAATTTATCACACACAAACAGAATATAGAATCATAAATCTCATGTTATGTCATTCCATTTCCTTTAACATTAAATATCCATACATAGATCATATATCCTTGTTCCCAAACAACAAAAATCTCATGCTACATCATTCCATTTCCTTAAAAAAATTAATTAAAGAGTAAATTTAGGGTGGTTAAATTTCACAATTGTTTGAAGGTAAAATGCCACTATATAGTTTTATGGTCATCCCCTTAATGCTTTAATTTCTAGACAAGGTAAGTTTTCTTCTTCTCTTTCTTCCTTCTGTCCTGTATCTCTATTGTTATTGTTTAGGTATGATTTTAGGGTCCAAAAACATGGCTACTAGTGTGTTGCATTCCCAGCATTTCTTATTGGTCTTGGCATATTTTTACCTCAAATTTCTGAGAATTTTTAAGAGTGAATAGATTCTAAATTTTTTTTTATTGTTTTAGCCTTAGTTTGAAGGGAAAAAAAAGAAGATTTTCTAGTTCTTTATCTTAATCTTTTCTCAAGTAGTTACTTTTGCCAAATTATGATAGTGTTGAGTCTTTGTTATCTGAGGTTTCACTTTCACCTTTTAATATTTGACGTCATGGGTATGGCGAGCCTGGATGTGAGACATGTGATACCATTTGTATTCTAAAGCATTGTTTTTAGAGTTAAGATGATTTGACTAAATTACTTGACATGTTACTTTAATAAATATTTCGATTACTTAAAGGAAGTAAGAATTGTTATTGTTGTATTTTCTTTCTTGAACTAAAAGTGGTAGTGTTAGTAAGTTGTTATGGTGTAGAATTGAGTTAGGGATATTTGATGAGTTAAGAATTTTCTACTTCCTTTTCTCATTGTTACTGGTGTTCTTGGTCTTGTAGTATCCAAGGTATTACATAGTAGGTAAGAGAAGGTATTTCACATGTGTGAAAATTTTTTTGCGAACAAATGAGTACCTATAAGAGAACTTGAGTAGCGAGAAAAGGACTAGAGTGAAAAGGAAAGAAAATTTTTGGTAGTCCCATGTGATTGGGATATGTAAGGATCCTTGAGGAGGGAAGAGCTTGTGAGGTTGAACTGTGAAGCCGGTGCCTCGAGGACGATGGAAGTGGAGCCGTAGTTAGATATGAGACACTGAGAGGGACTAAAAGGAACAAATATAAGATTTTCATATTTTATCAAAATATGTTATGAGATAGAATTTTGGTGTATATGTTATTGTTTTTTATTGAGGTGTGGTTTTGGTGCCCATACAGATTATTTTAAAAGAGTTCTTGAAATTCCCCTTGAAGTTTTAAGTGGAATTGCTTCATTTAGAGGGTCAAAATTGAAAATAAATTTGGGCCCCACTCTCATAAAAGCGCACACACCAGATTGCATAGAGAGATACCCGTCTCATTTGTGCTATCTCTTGTCTTTCTCATGTTCTCTCATCCTCTTTGTACATCCTTCCTTCTCCATGGCCAAAGGTGCTCTAAGGGTGTCTCCACCATCAATTCTAGGGAGATTTCTGGCCATCACAAGCCCTCCTCCACATTGAAGAGTCCAAAAGCTAAGGCAAGACTTGAAATTTATCCTTATTTGCCCATTTTTGGAGTATGAAACCTAGGTTGAGTTATTGGAGAAATTTCTAGATAATATGGGTGTTTAATGCTTCCAAATTATGCCTAAGCTCCCAAACTCACTTTCCCTTCATTCTATGTTATTTAGGAGGATGGATTGGACATAAAACTCAATTTTTAAGGTGAAACCTACACTTGGTGAGTTTTAAACAAAAATAGAAAAAGACTGGGAAAAATGTTTTGATCCTTGAACCTAACTTGTATTTGATGTTCCAAAGTGTTTTGAGTTGCTGAAAAACTTGCTTTTGATGGCTTAAATGACTGAGAATAAAGCTTAGATGGTTTAGGGTGGAAAGAATAGGTTTGGAAGCTAAAACATGGCTATTTTAGTGTTTGACCCAAATGCCAGTGCTGACCTCTATGAGCCAACACTGAGCGCTAGTGTGATAGAACAAAAAGTCCAGAGTTACAGAAACCAGAGGTCAATGCCAGCTAGTGGCGCTTAGCGCTGGAGTATGGAATTTTCAGGATTTCAAATGGGCATAACTCTCGTTTAAACTCCATTTTTAGCAAATGGGATATCTTGGAAACCTCTTTGAGTTTAGTTTCAAATGAGATAAGTTTCAATTGGAAATGTTTTATCATTTGAGAGATATGACAAATATAATAACTAAAGGTGAGAAATAGATGAAATCATTTTCCTATTTTATGATTATAACATCTTTTGCTCTCTTTGCTTGATGGAATTAATAGGAATGCTTCCATAATCATCTTGGATCATTCAATCTTTGATTAAGATGAAAGAGCATAGAAGTCTTAGCTCAGAGAACGGTAAATAGCTAACCCTAATGAAGATAAATTCAAGTTTTTTTATATATGTCATTAAATGCATGTCACATGAGAACATGTGAGACTTTGTGAAAGATGGATTAAACTCCTTCTTAGTAATTCAAATTGGCATTCTAAGAGATAGAAATTTAACATATATATATATATATATATATATATATATATATATATATATGTATATATCATTATTTGGGTTTTGTAAAAGCATGTTGTAAAACCCATAGAAGAGGGGTTAGACATATGGGATGAGAAAGACATCAATTTAAGTCATGATTGATAGATTTGAATGTCTAGAGGTATATGGCACTAGGAATAAGTCTTACCTAGGAGAATTAACTGGTAAGGTAAGAGAAAACATGAGTATAACAACATAGTCATTATGTTGTCTAAAAAGAAAGCAAAAGGGTGAGACATGTGTAAATAGCATGTCATTTAGCAACACGAGAGGTTGTTGAGTAAAAGTGCAATTGCTAGAGCACATAGGTGAGTGGGGTGACCTTGGGACAAGGTTGCTCAAGATTTATGAACTAGAGAGCTATACCCATGGATATATGCTGCAACATGTAAAGTATGTTGCTTAAGTTAATGCATAGACAAGAGTTTACTTTCAAGTTTGGCAATGTGAGAAACACACCTAGGGGTGGAAACCCATTTAGCCATGACTTAGATAAGGTGAGAGTGTGGCACAAAGTGTGAATAGCATAAGTTGTTACATATACATGTAAGTCATTGTATGTGTTACTTAGGTTAAATAACTTGCATAGAAGGCCCAAGACCGAGAGACCTTAGAGTAAGGGCATAGTTAAAGCTGGAGCTAGCAAGAACTTATGACCCAAAAGGCCCTAGAGCAAGGGTGCAGTCAAGAGCTAGAGATAGTAAGAGTGTGAGGCCCAGAGACCCTGAAGTCAAGGTGCGATCTAGAGTCAGTAATGTAAGAACATAGAACCTATATGAGATGCATGGTGTTTAGTTATGCTAAGTTCTCTCATATGCCTGTTGGATTATGTGTATGTTAAAAGTAGTTATATAGTATGATGATGATTGTATTTGTACATAATGAGATTATGCTTAGTGAATCATTAGACCATAGAGACCTAGATGGCCAGAGAAAGTTCGGTGGTCGAGAGAGCTAAAAAGCTAGATGACCATAAAGACCTAGACGGCCTGAGGAAGTTTGGTAGTCCTAAGCATAAAAGGCTAGTGGGGGACATAACTACCTTTTGGGTTTGGTGTACCCTGGGCACTAGATAATAGCCTATGGCCCATAGAGACTTTTAGGGTTCAGTAAGCCTTGGCGTTAAGGTCCATGACACATAAAGGCCTTGGGCTTAATGATTCATGAAGACATATTTATGGAGGCTTAGTGAGCTTAAACCCATTAGGTTAGGTGTCCATAGAGGCCTAGAGATTCTATGATTTAGGTGTGATTGATTATGATCATTGTTCAGCATGAAAGATTTATCTAGTACATACTATAGCAAGCACTAGAATCATCTTATACTTTTCTTAGCATATGAGTTCTATTTACACACATATTTCATATATGAGATAATGTTACATATAACTGCATGAGAATCATGGTTGTATTAAGATGATTCCAGTTTCGATTGAGGGCCTATGGGCAGATAATACCAATTTCAGTCAAGGGCTTACGGGCAACTAATGACTAAGGTAGATTTGCTGAACCATGATTCACCACAACCTAAGTAACAAAGGGGCTTGGTGAACCATCATCCACATATCCAAAGTGCATATTGGTTCATGAGTCTTTGGTGCCCAATGAGGCAAAGGAAGGTCATAGAGGCTCATATACTTAGGAGGTCTGACAAACCATGGACACCCTTGGGTGAGGGTTCATAGAGACCTAGATGAACTGAAGAACAAGAAAAGCAAAGCGAACAAGTATGTCACGTCCCAAAAATGGAACTGTGACCAGCATGAAGCTGGAGTCCACAGTACCATCGTAAGCCTGACACCAACACATCACATCGCACAAGGCAAGTATGGCAGGAAGAATTCGACGCAAGAAAATACAATGTTATCTGAAAGATGCATCGCGTATTCTAAAAACTTCCCATTATAAAATAAAAGAAGTCAAAACATAATCAATATTTCAATTTACAAATGCAAATCGGGAATAATTCATCAGTTCCATCACATCATTCACAAAATCTCTAAGTATCCTATTCACTATAGAGTGACTCGAACCCACCAATACTATAAAATCCTAAACACCGACCCGAAGCCTAATGGGTGGTGACCCGAAGACTCCGTTACTCCTTACACAGAGACTCATTAATTAGTTGAAGGACCTGTAAGGAGTACACAAAGAGGGTGAGTATAAAATACTCAGTGAGACTTAACCCAACTATAAATTAAAATACAAACTGTGTGCTACTCATGGGGTTGAGACCATGAATGGATCCCATCTACAACCATAACTAAGCTATAAAATAATCAAAGCACAATCTAATAATTAATTTAAAATCTCATACACAAGACAACCATCACAAATTTATATTATCCAACACTTGCACACAAAATTCCATAAGATACACAATACATACATGAATTATCATGGGCAAAATCATTCCATAAATTATACAAGGGAATCCATATTTCTACGTAGACCACTATCCACTTTGCCATACAAGCATCCATATTGCCCCACGCAGGGGTTTTCCATTGGACCACACAAGCCTCCTCATTACCTTACACAAGGGTTTCCCATAGGGCCACACAAGCCTCCTCCCCAATATTTACACCATCTTTAGCAAATATGGCTCTCATATATCCGGATAGCCATACAGATGTCTTTTCCAATATTTGCACCATCTGCAGTAAATGAGGTCTCATATATTAATATAAGGATAGCCACACAGGCGTCCTTCCCAATATTTGCACCATCTCCAGCAAATGAGAGTCTCATATATAAATATAAGGACAGCGACACAGGCATCCTTCTTAACATTACACCATCTCTAGCAAATGAGGGTCTCATATATAAATATAAGGATAGCCATATAGGCGTCCTTCCCAACATTACATCATCTTTAGCAAATATAGGTCTCATATATAAATATAAGGATAGCCACACAGGCATCCTTCCCATAATATCAACAAATTATAATTCATAATAACAAAAGTAAATCCATAACATATAAATATTTTTTCCAATGAAAAAATATATAAAATAACCATACATCATATATTCAGCATGAAATTCATCACTATTGCAATATGTGAGTAATGAAGCATAATGTCTACTCATCACACCAAGCACTATCTCTAGCCTTGGGTTCTACAAGTAAAATTGGTCCTATGTGCTTTCCATGAGATTCTTGTCATACTCAATTCACGATACAATTAAGGGATAAAGTCAACATAAAAAGATATCCCAGCAACAAAATCAAATTACCAATATCTATCTCCATTGGCATACCCAAAAGTCCAACACAGACCACAAAGCCCTTAATGTAAAAGCTAGTTCTATTCACACATAATAATATAAAGTTAGAAGTGTTTCTCCATTAGCATACCCAAAGAACCTTAAGACTCATACCATTTTATAATAACAATAATAGATATAACACTAATGCCATATTAAAGGATTCCACCATAAGTATCTCTTCCAAATTTAATATCATTCAAATTAGTTACCATCCATATTATATGTAATTCAAGGGTCAAATTTGAATTCTATCATGCCATTATTGTTTCTAACTAAATATCACCACTCCTATTCCAGCATTAACATAAATAATCATTCTAGAACAATGAAACATATACCATCACGTAAGTATAATGGGATTTAAATTAAACTTCCTAAGGTTCTCCCCCTTGAGGTTTAATACCCCTTTCTCTTGTATTTTCATCATGTATCATGACTTTCCATGCATCCATCACAAGTGCAATGCATAATTATAACATTATAGGGTAGCACATAAGTTTACACTAGATCATTCAACACAATAAGCTTGTCTCAAATTCCTAGTAATTATATGCATATATGAAATTTATGGTCAAGCAAGAAGTTCATCTTATATCCCAAGTGCACATACAATTTTTATATATATCTAGATACTTATATGAATCTATCCTGAGGCCATTTTTGGACTTACCCCATTTGGATATCTCTCAGCATAAGTTGAAACATCACATAAAATCTATGTAGCACATCACAAGCAAGGGGTAAACAGAGTTGATCTCTCACTTTAGGTACTGACCAATTATTTACCCATATCCTTGTTTGGATGTACATGAAAAGAATGTAGGAGCTTAGAATGTAATCCCTAATGATTTTAGCATAAAAAAGAGAAGAAAACATAACAGAATAATACGAAAAGGGGGTCACCTGCCAATTAAAATTAACATAACCTCTACTATCGATACCCTATCCAAAACCAGTTTCCATACCAACATAACTCAATTTTACCCACTACTTCCTTATACTAAAATATCATCACAATTATTCCAACAACATCATTGACCCCAAAATCAAAAGCCCAACAAATATATCTATCATAACATTAATCATACTCTAACCACCTCTTGGCCTAGACTACTATTCCAGCATACTACTCACCCTCTCAAGTTTTACATGAACAAGATAATTCTCATTTCCCTTTCATAGTAGTTTCCAGCCATATATCCAGAAAAAAAAAATAACAGTTTGAGCATTTACCTCTCATCCTCCTCCTCTGGCCCAATCACCATTCTTCTTCCTCCCTACTGCTCTCGGCTATAGGCTCTTGGTCGAGTTGCTCCTCCCCTTTCAGTTCCCTTTCTCAATTTCCTTCCCTCGACTAAAACAATGTGGACCATAACCAGCTAAAATCTCAATAATCAAGGGCCTAAATTTACCAAATCAGAGGAGGCATGGGAAGAAATTAAGTTTAAATAAAAGATCCAAGGGTAGAATTTCATGGGTACTACAGATTTAGGGGAACCAACTAAAGTTGGGAGGAAAAAGGGTCATGGAAATATTAACTTCAACCAGTTTATGGTGGTCAGCAAAAAAGGCAAATGTCTAGCAGTAAACTAGCCAGACAATGCCAGTCGCAAATAGAGGTAGAGGGAGCAACCATCGTGCCTTAATCTTAATAGCCCCCTCCTCATATTGCCTGTTTTGTCTCAACCACGGAGAAAGGTGAAGGGAGAAGAAGAAGGGAGGAGGGAAGACTCCAGTAAGGCTCATGGTGATGAACGGTAGTGGCACCCTCAAGTTGCCTCTCACGTTCTCTCATGGTCTCTCCCTAGGCCTTAGCTCCAGTTGCACAGCTTAACAGATGATGACTTCCTCATAAAGCCTAAAATTTGATTAAAGGGTGGGGGACACATGTGTGTGGCTTTCCTTGGGCCACTTGTCTACCCTTTATTTTAAAATTCATAAAAACATCTTTTTCTTAAATTTCCATTTCACTCAAGTCCTTGAACATTTTCTTGAAATTTCCATTACACCCAGAAAACTAAATTCTTTATTTAATAAGATTTTAATTTTCCCTTGTTTAAGAAATATTCATGTATTTTAATTTATTGAGATTTTTAACTAACCCAAAATTTTAATTTAGTCCCAAATTTCTTACTTCCACACTAAAAATTCACTGTAGACTTCCACTAGATTCCTCAGGTATCACAAAGTAAATGGTATGGTCATGACATGAAAGTCGTGTAGCAAATGCTTACATCCATGAGTCGTATAGATAAGTTAAGCCAATATCATCACACAAGTAATTAAATGTCCATAGATACTTTAGACAGCCTCATGATCTGTTATGTATCCAAGTGCCAGTATGAGACTATAAGTATGATGGGTGGTTCTATAGTACGACACATAAGTGATGAGTAAAATGCAAAGTCGAGAGAATCAACTAATGCACTCAAGTCAACAAGATACAGCTATATAAAGTTAAAGGTGCTGAGTTGCACCCCACGAGCTAGCTGTTTGCCATTTAAATGTTGTGTTGATCTATAAGTGCTTGATTTCAAGTTAGTTACCTACTGAGTTTTATACTCACCCAGTAGTTAATGCTTTCCTTGCAACCTAGTAGAGGAGAAATCGCGTGGGGAATGAAAAAAGTATGGCGATGCCCCTTATTCCATGGTAAGTCCTTAGCTTTGCATCTATTGTAAGCTTAGTGTGCTCTGTAGTCACATAGGTCACCTAGGTCCTTATGTTTGCTATTTGTTGTGAAAGATTTGCGATGCTAATAAATATAGCATAATAGGCTTAAAACGGCGTAGGGAGGGCATATTCCTAGTACTGTGATGGTTACGTGTCTAGATTTCGGGGTGTGATAGGTCCAGGATTGTCCTATGGTCTTGAGTGACATTTTTGTTGTCCTTGGTAGTCATGTTATTGGACACCTATAGCATTTTATATAGTCTACATGTAAAACTTTAAGAATGTTATGAAATAATGTCTATCTATTAATGTTATAAAACCATTTACTAGAATATTGTCAAGATTTCCTTGATAACTTTTTCATAGAAAAATAATTTATTGTCCTTGGTAATAGATCTACCATCTTTGAAAGAAAAAAAATGTAGACTACAGGCTAACAACTGCTTTAGATTTTGTAATTTACTTGGGATATAAGGTACTAACCATTATTTACTATTTGATTTGCTTTTTTTTTTTAAAATAAAAGGAACTATTTTTATATCCTTTGTTCTATATTTCCTTAGATGAACTATTTTAATGATGTTACTAATAGTTTTTTTCATCACAAGACCCAAAATTTTATGAGTTCTTGAAAAAGCATGACGAGGAACTTCTATAGTTCAATGATGATGATGATATTGATGTGAGCAAATATATAATCTCTTATATATCATTATCTGCTTGACACGATAACTGTAATACATATGGACACGTGACATATTTTCTCAATTTAAGATTGTTATTACATGTAATTTGTGATTGCTTTTCATGTGCTTATGGGTCAATGTTTACTGGTTCTGTTGTTTCTGGATTGCTAACTGTAAAAGTAATCCGTAGTAGTTCTTACATTCTTGGAGACCTATATCTAATAAATAAAGATCTTTTTTCTCTAGTCAATCCTTGGCTTTTTAATTCACAAATACCAAGAATAAAGGGAAATATACCTCTCGTCATATATGGCATTCTAAAAGATTTGGCAAAGTCTAATGTAGTGGAAATCTCTTGAGACGCTATGACAAGTACTTAAGAAACCTGCAGAAAAATTCCTAATATTTATGTGTTTAGAGATTATGCTCTCTCTCCAATTTTATTTACTCCCTTTGTTCATTTTTATTCTCATATTTATTTAGACTAAGATCTTTGAAATTAATAAGTAGGCTTAAAAAGCACAAAGAAATTATAGGCTAGACTCAAAAGTGTTTCAACATGGAGGGTGGCATAGTTTGATCACCACAACACATTTGGAAAAGTTATAAAGTTAATCAAATCTCCTACTGACATCAACAAATAAGCTAACATCATATGGAAGAATCAAAGCTCCTTCCATCCTTAAATTAAGTGTTCAACCTTCAATAACCAACTTCGTCTCTAGCATCTAATACTAACTTATTTAATGTAACAACAAATATATAAGTATTAGCATTTAAAAGGAAATAGATAAATAAAATATCAATGTTTAAACTTTTAATGAAAAACATAAAAACCTGTATAGGTTGAATTCTTACTTGTGACCTCAGCTGTACACTACTGGTTGAAGAAAATTAAACCTAACTTGTAAGATTGTTTGTAGGTCAAGCCAATTAAATGAAAACCCCTGGTCCTCATATTTAAGTTGACTCTCATTCCTAAATCTAACTAATTGGATGTCTCAGCTTGGTTAGGAATACAAAGTCTTGGCCTTCATTCTTAAATCCACTTTTTTTCTTGTAGATAGTTAGCATACAGAGGATGTCACTGAATAGTCACCAATGTTTCAACTATGTAAGGCACTAGCTTACATAAATACATGAATGCATGTGTTCTATAATTTTTCTTTTGTAACATTAATATATTGTAATAACAAAAACTACATTGTTTTGGGACCACTTTTGAATGGATCCATAACATGAAAATATATTTAGAATGAAGATCCAACTTAATTGGATAAGAGTCATTAAGACATGTTATGAAATGATAAGACTTTGCTTTAAGGATGCCATCTCAACTAGCTTTGATGATAAGATTTATTTGAAGAATTTATTGGCATAGAGAAACTATATCATACTGTCTACAGATTTACATTTTTCATATGCACAAAAACTCTAATTTGGTTATGAAGGATTTAGACATATTAATTCTGTTGTAGGGTGGATCTTTATGGTTCTAGGATTTAACACAACTCCCTCATGGTTGGTCAGGTTTCATCTTTCCTTTTTTAATTTATGGTTTGCATTACACTAATGTTTAGGTAATGGAATACTTTATCCATATGCATGAGGGAATTAACTTGAAAATTGATTTCTCTATTTACCTTTGTTTATTCTAGTTTTTTTCTTTAATTTGGTTTTACCTAGGTATCGCCCTACCCAATAGGGTAGAAAACTACCCTTTTTGGACTTATGAGAGCAAAGAGTAGAGCCCTCCCTAAATTGGTGTATCCAGAAATCAAATCATTGTGGTGTTACATTTTTCTTTGACTCCTTTAGTCATTTAACATGAACTGA
Source organism: Biancaea sappan (assembly GCA_037074585.1). Classification (NCBI taxonomy): domain Eukaryota; kingdom Viridiplantae; phylum Streptophyta; class Magnoliopsida; order Fabales; family Fabaceae; genus Biancaea; species Biancaea sappan. The sequence goes on from CM073490.1 coordinate 70,120,298, forward strand.
ATAAGTTGTTCTTGCAACATTATTGTTAAGGGAATGATGTTAGTGCCTTAGTGCTCCAACTTACTAGGAGCATTAATTATGTATATATATTTTTCACCTGCTTGTATTTTCTAATACAAAAAAGAACTATTAAGTTTAATTAATTGATCTTTTTTTCTACTAAGTTTAATTAATTGATCATTTTAGAACATATGATGACTTTTATTCAATTGCTTTATCAGATATCCTTTCAAAAAAATTTGGTTGGAAAAGCAAAAGACATTATTGCCTTACTAGAAGATGTGAATATATTTAACTTGTGTCTCAAATCTAGTGTTTATCATTATATAACATTTTCTCAGACCAAAATGAAGCTGATACTTTATTTTTTGCTTTGCATACTTCGTTCTATAAAACTCATCATTTAGATAGTGTTTTAAGCATATGTATGTGATATGAAGGAATCTTTAATTTATAGAATAAAAAGCAATATCTCCTATAATTGTTTATGTATCTCTTTGTTACTGCAGTTGTACAAGGGGTATTTGAACTTTTAATGATGCCTATTTTTCTTATTGGCTTTGCTATTCCTTAGGTAACCTTGATCTATTCAGTTTTTGTGTAATTAGTATGCCATTTGATGTATAATATTTTTGTTTTCTAGCATATTTTTGAAAAATTCTATGCTTTATTGAAATTTTAGTCAAAGTGCATTTTTTTGGTTTTCTTTCTTTTCAATTCTTGATATGAATCTCACCTGACAAAGATACTGAATGTTGATTCATCATAAGAAACAACAACTTTTTGATCAAGGGAGTGGAGATGATTCTACACTAATAACCAACTCTCCATTGTCTTGTGATCAAGAGAATGAAGAAGAGGAAGATGATGAAGCTTATGATTTGACTTAGGAAGGATGTATTAAGACTTATTGATTTATGTAGTTAGGATGTTTTGTTAAGACTTTAGATATATATTACTCTCTTGAATATTGACATTGAACTTATTATATTAATGAAGAACTAATTTTCTAATTTTATTTTTCTATTGAATTATAGTGACATTGAACTTATTATATTAACGAAGAAATAAATTAAATTGGAACCATTCTTTTTATATAGTGGCAGTTATTATTATTTTAGTGGCATTTCAAAACGTCACAAAATAAAATTATAGTGGCAGTTTTACTAACAATCATCACTATAAATGCATATATAGTGGCGTTTTGGCTTCTAAAATGCCACTATCTAGTGACATTTGTCTTCCAAAATGCCACTATATAGTGGAGTTTTAGAAGAACAAACACCACTAAGCTAATAATTTTCCTTATGTTCTTTTCAATTCAGTGATGAAATGCTACTATATATATTTAGTAGCTTTTATTCCCACGTTTGTCCGAAAATGGCACTAGGTAGCTTATGTCACTTTATTTAGTAGTGTTTTCACCAAATGCCACTAAATTGGATTGTGGCATTTTCAAATGCCACTATATGCCAAATTTTTTGTAGTGGATGACTGATTACTTATATGGATTATTGAAAATGCCACTGTCATATGAAATAATGAGTTGTGTACTAAAAATGATTGCATACATTGCTCTATATGAAATAATGCATTATATGATGAATGTGATTGCCTACATTGTTTAGTGTAGTGTAATGCATTAGACACTCAATATGGTTGCATAGTCAACTCATTATAAAGATCTTGTGTGATGTGTTGAAAAGTATGTATGACTAATTTTATAATGATGTGTTTGTTAGACACCTGCTTTAATTGAGTATGATGGATAATAAGAATAAAGTTTTATGACTTGAAGTGGTTAATTTACAAGGACGACTATAGGAAGAAAATAGCATGATTATGGATAATGGTGTATCAAGCAAGAGCGGAGAATGATGGAGTCCTATGTGTAAAGTTATACATGGCCAATATACTTTCACATTTAGGAAGCCATTATCAATCCAAAAATGTAGTAAGACACTATTTGAGTTTCACTCTGATATTATATGCTAAGAAAATGAGAAGGAAATTAAAAAGCCCATTGAAAGAGAGAAATGTTAAGATAAAAGGGAAAGCAACAGACTGCCTTATAAGTAGCAGCCGACTGACACACTTCATAGCAAATTTTTGAAGTAGGCAGTCAACTAGGTGACATAACAACCAACTATCATTATATTATCCCAAAATAATTTTGCTCCATAGGTAACCAGTCAACTGCTAACAGCTCGATAGTCGTTTGGTTAGGACTCACATGGAGGTTATAAAAGGGAATTCCATGCATTTTAAATCATTTTTAACCTACGAAAACCTTACAATCATGTTGTATCTTCATTTTCTTTGCATATTCGAACAAAACCTCATATCTCTTCCCTCTCAAACCCTTTGCCTCATACCATCACAACATCAAAAAGATGTCTATCACAGGCACTGCAGCAACAAAAACCAGACGGCTCATCAACCTCTACTTGTGCAGCTTATTGGTGATTCTAGCAAAGTCAAGTGTCAAGTATTACTAAGAGAAATTCATAAAGAGGAGAGTCATTGAAAGTAAGTATGTCAACTTTCAATTTTTCATAGAGGAAGAGCTTCTCTTTTTCGCTGGATTGTCAAACATTGGACTGACTAAAATGATGAGTACCAAGACAAGCATAGTCCTAGGGTAGTTAGGGCATTCTTTTGAAATTTTAGAATTGAAGATAGATGTATTGTGACTAGCATTAAAGGGACCAGAATGGAAATTCTTGAAGAAGAAGTTGCTAGGATTTTGGGTCTTCCACCACCAAAGGGACCCATGTTTTCAGAAATTCATCATTCCTTAGCATTGGAGGACAAGTACAAAAAGACAGAGGTTTATAAGATTGTTTTAAGGGAAGAAGAGCCATCTAATGATTGTTTGGTTGAAATAGACTAGCTTTCATTGGAAAAGAGATTGCTACATTATGCAACATTCATTGCATGATGAACAAGTTTGGCAATTTTGCTTATGCCAACAAATTTGAACAATATATCATGGCCTTTGCTTTTAGAAATCAACATTTTAATGTGCCCTACTTAATTATGAAGAGAATGGAAAATGTAGTCAACAAGAAATTTGTCCCTTTTCCCTATATCTCTATTATCTCAAGACTCATCCCTAAATGTGCTGTAAATCCCTTCAACAATGAGGAGAAATTTAAGCCCAAGGAGATTGGAATGAAGACCCTTTCCCACCTAGGATATGAGAAGTAAGGGAATGCTTGAATTTGGAAGCATTGTCATGCCCTAAATCCGGGCACATGACCAGTACGAACAATGCCCGCCGCAAGCCTAAGATTCCCTTACTTTCTTTATCTCACTTATTTCTTTAAATAAAACGAAGTTTTGAAAATATATAGATGACAAAAATTCATCTTTATTTTCATAATCATACATAAAAGTATAAATAAGCATTCATATAAATTAAATTACATGTTTTCAAGTTTCAACTACAATTGCTAGGTTTTTCCCGATACATAATACATGTATCCATACTACACAGCAGTACGTGACCTACCTAATTACAAAGCTTTCTAGATTACTAAAACCAAATATTCATAAAAATAACGATTACTATACCCCAAACAAGTGGGGAGGTATCCTTGGCACACGCATCATCAATCTAAAGGGTCTTCTGTACCTAAAACTGTGAGGAGGTGAGTCTGATCCACTGACTAAACAAAATAGCCCTACCTATCACATACACATGACTATGCATGCTAAAAATACACAGATATAATGCATGATCATATGAACACAACCAGTCAACTATGCATAGGCACATAGTTAGTCAAACCCCACAGTTTCCCACCACATGTACAAATGCAAGTAGAAATAATTATAAAACATAATTAACAATAGGCATAGTTATCATATAGCTCAACACAATCATGCACAATTATGTAAACAAGTATAATAATTGATCACATGGCATCGTCAAGATAGAATAGCCACACAACTTACATGGATATCACATTTACGTTTCCACATCCACAACACAAACCTAAACACAAGTCATTACATGGCCATACAAGCTCAACACATATCATTACTAAGAAATTACAAAATAAAGCACTACATTGTGCTTTCATCCTCACAATCCCCCATCATCATCATCCATATCACATCATCTTGTCACACACCCCTTATTTCTTCTCACGCCCTCAATATATACATCTATATGTGAGGTATAAATTATCATATCTCATGGCTTTCTCTAGCCATTACACATTCCTCCCTTACTTCATCTCACATGGTTGAGGATTGGACTGGATACTATAGTATCTCCTTTCTAGGAGTTATGTGTGCCACCAACTACATGAATGAATGAATGATTGATTGATTGAGGCTTGCTAAGATCTCACATGATTGATTGAAAATGTTTTCTTATGATTGACTGCACAAGATTTTATCTGTACATGGACTGATATTGCTTTTTATGACTGAAATGACATTTTAAACATTTTTAATATATAAGTTGGCTACTAAGATATCCCATCTCACCTTTTCATTGTTTTTATAAATTACCATTCCAAGTGAATCTGCTAAAGGGAAAGGAGTTCAAATGTTTTAAAGGGAAACTAGTGTATTTGTTAAGTTTTGGGATGAAGTCTATGTTCGAAAGTTATGAGAGTACAAGTTTTGGTACTTATATAAGTCTTGCACTGTGTTCTAAGCTAGGAATTTTGTCAGACATGTAATTAAGCCATGGTTTCTATAAAAGCATAGCTCTTTATGTCAGTATGAAACATTTATGGACAATAAGTGTTTTGTAATCTTAAATGACATTTGTAACCATGGGATAATTAGTTTGCAAAATTGTAGTAATGCTTAGAAGAAAATAAACTTACAATTGATCTTTTATAATTAAGGCAAAAGATGAGCAGATAACTTACGCTTTTAACGAGAGGAATTAGTTTCAGAAGCCTACCAGTCGACTGACTCTTCATACCAATCGACTGGTTCATTGTTGAACAAATTTTGGGATGCAAACAGAAGGAGAACAGTTGGCTAGTCACACCTAGCAATTGACTGCCCAATTTCCTACAAAGCATAAGATGATTTCCAAAATTGCTATGTGATGATCTTTGTCTTTCCTTCTCAAGGGAATGATAATTATGAAGCAACTTAACTAAAGTAGAATGTTTCATCTCACCATTAATCTATTGCAATACCCTAGGCTCTTGAGTATTAGTGTTGTCAAACTTCGGGATGTGTATTCTAGTACTGGAGAAATTTTTTTTCCATTTCAATGAAATAAAAAGAAATATGTTCATGGGTTGCTTTGTTGTTCATATTTTATAGTGTGGTGTGACGCTTGGAAACCTTGAAAGGCATGCTTTTATGATGTGTATTTGTGGAAAATACTTGTGTAATATGTGATGCTTTGAGGGAATAAAAAAATGGATTAGATGATGACTTTAAGGACTTATCTAAAAAATGTTAATTATATAAGGATGCTAGTGAAAACTTTTTTGGGTTGGGGGGGGGGAATGGTTTGGTGTAGCATGGCACTTTTATGAGAAGTAAGCTAAATAAATAAATGGATAAATAAATAGTATAAATAAAAAAATAGTGTAAGTTAGACAAATAAATAATATAGATAAAGAGGCTTGTTGAGTATAGATAAATAAATAGGGTGAATAAATAAAATGGTATAAGTGAGATAATTAAATAATATAAATAAGAGGAGGGTGGCATTAATTATTAAAAGAGGTGTGTGGCTTTAAACTAATCAAATAAATTACTATGTGAAAATATAATAATATAAATAAAGAATGGCTAATCACATTGGAATATAATAATATAAATAAAAGAAAGAGTAGCTACATAAAAACATAATAAAATAAGTAAATGGATAAACACACAATAAATAAAATAAAAAGAAAAAGAAGAGTAGTCATAGTGCTACACTTAACCTAAAATACTAAAAAGAAAGGAGTCTTAGTAACTTACAACAAGTGGTAGCCACTATACCTCACACCTCTCATATATAAAAACCATCTAAGAGACTCCAAACCCTAGATGCCTCTAAAGCTCTCAAAACCCTAGAAACCTCCCAAGCTCTCAAAACCCTTGATGCCACCTCAAACCCTAGCCACCTTAAACAAGTACATACCACCTCAAGAAGAAACTATAGCCACCAAATCACTTCTAATGCCACCCTAGAGACTCCCAAAACCCTTACCCCTTTATGTTCTCTAGAAAAATCCTAGTCACCGGCAACCTTTCTTGACATCAAAAAACTTCAAGGAATCGATGTAAGGGTTAGAAATCTCAATCTATCATACTTCATTGTCATGAATCCTAATTTGTCTGTTCAGGTATAGGGTGGTTAAAATCAGGTATGATTTTTGAATTTAGACTTCTTGTTACAACCCCTTGTGTTGTAGTTGTTAGAGATTGATCTCAAATCTTTCACATACCTTCTCCTTCCAAGTAACACACGAACACATGGTAAAGATTAGTGTTGGAATCCAGGGGAGAAAACTTAGCCTTACCTTGTTTGTTTTCCTTTTAGGACTTTTCTTAGTGTGGTAAATTATGTAAATATATGATGTGGTGACATCATGATGAATGTACATAAAATCTTACATGCTTACAATTTGAACAAGCAGGCCTATGTGTGGATGATGAATGTGAATAGTATAAGGGAATGTATGATATGTATAAAACGTGTAAATGAATTGTGTTAATTGTGGGTAGTATAACATGATGGGTAATGGAACCAATGCATACACATACATATAGTTATATAAGTATATATTTAAATGTATATGATTACATGCATAAGACTTATGGGATCAGGGAGATATTACCATTATGTATGGTTGTGACTATGTGGATTTATTATCTTGTGATATGCATTCGTGTATGTGAAATATGATTGCGAGTACAAGACCGATGTGGAATGAGGCCTTTAGGTGGGTGTAGCCCTCGGCCAAACTAATTCAAAAATGCCCAATTCTTTTCCCTAATTGCTATCCCTTTGAATAATGATGAAATGTACATGGCGAGTTACACGGGATTTATTTATGAAAACACATGCTAGAGTAGGGACCCTAAGAAATAAATGATGATAAACCATTTTCGAATTTAGGTGCCTATACTCAAGCATGTGTAAAGATTTGAATTATGAAAATGAGGATACAATTGAGGGAGGAAGTAACCATGAGGAAGAATGTGCAGGATATGATATGTGCCATTATAGGACGTGTGTTGACGAACACATTGTCGAGGTGGCATAACGATGCAAAAATCGTGGTATAACCACGTGTGGTGAAATAAGGGGAGATATTGAGATGGCTAGTGAGAGCCATGTGATATGATTCTGTATATCATTCCTCAAGTGTAGATATACATGGTGAGGGCATGTGACAAAAAAAGGGGTACGATGAGATGATGTGATGTGGATGAGGTGACATGGGAGGATGATGATGGAGGATGGTAAGGATGAAAGCACGTGCAGTACTTGATTTTGTAATTGCTTAGTAATGATATGTGTTTGAACTTGTATGGCCATGTAATGACTTGTTTTTGGGTTTTTGTTGTGGATGTGTAAACATAAATGTGATATTCATGTAAATTGTGTTGGCTATTGCCTATGCCATTTCAACGATGCTATATGATCGATTAGCATACTTGTTTACATAATTGGGCATGAATGGTGTTGAGCTATATGATAATTGTGCTGATTGTTGATTATGTTTTATAATTACTTTTACATGTACTTGACATATGGTGTATATGGTGTGAAATTATAGGGTTTGATTGACGGGGTGCCTGTGCATAGTTAACTGGTTGTACTCACATGGTCATGCATTACATCTATGTGTTTTTGGCATGCATACTTGTGTGTACGTGATAGGAAGGGCTATTTCAGTGAGTTAGTGAATTAGACTCACCCCCTCATAATTTTTAGGTAATGAAGACTGATTAGCTACTGTTACACGTGTCAAGGATACCTTCCATTTGTTCAAGGTATGGTAATTGTCTATTTTATTCTATAGTGGTAATCTTAGAAAGCTCTATAATCAGGTATGCCATGTAGCATTGTGTAAGGGGATTAGGTGTACTCTATATGGTAAATGTTGATGAGTATGGATAATTAATTGAAATCATTTAATTATAATGATTAACAATGTATTATTCATACATTTATGCATTTTTCAAAAGGGAAAATGATATTTCACATTCTTCCATGCATTTAAAATCAATTTATCCATGTTTATATAAAATTGTGGAATTAAAGAAAATGTGGAATTACTGTGTTGGGAATAAGGGTATCCTAGGCTTACGGCAATGTAGGTTTAAGCACCGTCCGTGTCAGTCACGTGCCTAGATTTGATGCATGACAAAGGAATAGCTCTTAATGATTTTTTTTTAAAGATTTATGAAATAAAACAAGAATAGGCTAGGATTGAATCCAATGAAAAAAATTAAGTCTACAATCTCTAGAAGTCTATTAGATTATATTGTAAAGAAATCACTAGTATAATAAAGGATAATAGATATTTAAAATTAAAGAAAAAGCTAGAAAATCATGAAGAATTAAGGGATGATACACCTAGATCAAGGGTGTGGTCTAGAGATAGAAAAGGCAAACCATGGGACACAAGACCATATGGAATTCAATGGTCTAAAGGTGTCATGTACAAGGGCATGAGACTATGGAGTAAGGCATGGTCTAGAAAGTTGAAATACTGTGTTTGACTGATTATGTACTATATACATGATTGAATGCCTAAAGAGACCATAATTGTGTTTATGATGAATGTTGAAATAATTCATGAGTTGATGCTTGAATGGGAGTACACTCGATGAGTATGTTGATGAGATTGAGAGGTTTTGGTGGTCACAAGGGCTGGAAGGCTAGATGACCATAGAGACCTAGATGATTTAAGTGGTTTGGAGGTCCTAACAGCCTAGAAGGCTAAGGTGGCTATAGAGACCAATGATGGGTGAGTATCCATGGAGGTCGTGTGGCTCGATGGACTATAAAGAATAAGGAGGCTAGTTAAATCATAAAGGCCAAGGGGCTCAATGATTCTTAACCATTCAAAGAGACTCTTTGATTCATAAAGACCTACTAGTTCAGTGTATCCTAAAGGTTTAAATAGAGGTCTAATGACGCATAAAGGCTAGGAGAGTCGGTGTATCTCGAAGACCTTGTTTTCAAGGTTCATTGAACCTAAGCAACCCTTGGGGTAAGGGTTCATAGAGACCTAAATGTATGCATGAGTTAGTATTAAGATTGAATATACATATGATTTGCATAGATAAGTTCAATGATTGTTTGCCACTGTGTGTATGAGGATACACTTATCCTAGAACTCATAATCATGTTGAATATGGTCATGTATGCATGATATACAATGCTATTTAATATTGCTCTCAATGTATCTGACTATTACATCCTAAGCATGAGGATGAGGACCACATGCATGGTGGATGGATCCATAGTGTGATGGTTAAGTAAATGAAAGAAGTTATGCGATCATGAGATTCAGGCTAATGTGTACAAGCCTAACGTAAGATGACTACGTGATGTATGGATTACCTTTCTGCGATTTTAGTTATGCATGTAGCAATTTGATGTCAATTACCATTTTTGTATATGTTTCAAAATGGAGTTATCTGCTTATTGAGTTCTCGAATTCACTCTATGACTTAATGTTTCTAGATGCAGCTTCGAAGAGGAGTAACCATCTGAGGAGCATCAGGGCTCAGTATGATCCCCTTCTTTCATCAATGTTGATGGTTTTTATAATGTATGTTTAAGTATGCTCTGTAACTGCATAAGTCACCAAGGTCCAAATGTTTGTGATTGTATGAAATGTTTACCAATTGTGAGAGGAATTAGAGATGCTAGTAGATATAGCGTAGTAGGCTTACAATCTAGGGAGGGCATATCCCTTGTTACCATGTCGGTCATGTGCCCGATTTTGATGCGTGACATGAAAGATATGATCATATCCTTCAAAATTGTTTTTGGGAAATAAACTACAAGAAGAGAAAGCTATGTTAGAAGAGTTTTAGAGTTTGACTCATAATAAGAACTTTTTTTGAACTTGTGAAATGTGTGTGTGAGTAGGCCGATAGTAATTATCTTACAAACCTCAATTTTAGTTTTATATCTATCAAATTGTGAGTCAAAATTCAACCTTAGAGACATTATATGCTCCTTAGAGACTTTATATGTTTGCTTTTCTACTCTCTTTTCACTAATGTAAGTAACATAAAAATCGAGATCAGAAGGTTTTTATTAGCTTGTAACAAGGCTCAAGTGTACGGTTTTGGTTAGAGAAAGAAAGGGGAATTTTGGGAAATTCAAACATCAAGAAAATAAGTAGTGTATACTACTTATCTCCTTTTAAAATTTTCCTTTTTTCTAGTCTCTACCACATTTTCCAGTAGGCTTTAACTCCTCCAAACTTAGATAATTTTGATCTAATTTTTTTCTCTCTCTCTCTCTCTCTCTCTCTCTCTCTCTCTCTCTCTCTCTCTCTCTCTCTCTCTCTCTCTCTCTCTCTCTCTCTCTCTCTCTCTCTCTCTCTCTCTCTCTCTCTCTCTCTCTCTCTCAATTTTAGTTTTATATATATCAAATTGTAATTCAAAATTCAACCTTAGAGATTTCATATGCTTGCTTTTCTACTCTCTTTCGACTAATGTAAACAACACTCGAGATCAGAAGGTTTTTACTGGCTTGTAACAAGGCCTAAGGGTACATTATTGGTTAGAGAAAGAAAGGGAAATTTTAGGGAATTCAAACGGCAAGAAAATAAGTAGTGTATACTATTCATCTCCTTTTAAAATTTTCCTTTTTCTAGTCTCTACCACATTTTCCAGTAGGCTTCAACTCCTCCAAACTTAGATAATTTTGAGAAAACAATCGTAATTATTTAATATTTTAATATTTAGATATGTATTCAGATTTTAATATTTTAATATTAAAAAAAAACAATTGCCCCTTAATCTAGTGTTCTTATAAGATTGCAAGACAAATAATTAAAATATGTATAATTAAAGAACTAAATCATTTAAGGTCTATTAGGTTGTGTTTTTGTATTTTTGTTTTGAAAACAAGTTTTGTAAAATTGATTCAAAAAATCGTTTGGAGAATAGAAAAAAGGCGTTTTGATAATTCTTTTTATAAATAATTTTTAAACTTAAGATAACAAAAAAAAGGTTAAACTGTAACTAAGTTTTTTTTTTTTACAAAAAAAGTTGTATCTATTTCTATGTCAATAATGAACCTACTTATTTATGATAATTCTAGTGCCTATTTTTTTAGAATACTCTTTTAAAAACATGTAAAATATGTTGGACTTTTATTTTAAAAACAAAATTTTCAAAAAAAAATTTTTAAAACAAATTTCTTAAAACCAATACGCTGACCAATTTTTTTTTTTGCTTTTTTTGTATTTTTAAAAAACAAAATTGTTTTTAAGAACAATAACCGAGCATGCCCATAATTCAATTTTTTACGATTAAAAACGCATATACAGAAATAACATCTCCCAACAAATAAACGCTCGCACGCCACCAAATATGCAGATTTGGCTTCGCGAAAAGAAGCACAGTTCATACTCCGATTTCAATTCAATCGCACGATGAAGGTCAGAAGATTCCTATCACTCCCTGTGTTGGCCGTGATCTCACTGATGGCCATTTTGTATTACCTTACAATCTTCGTTTTTATTGAGGAATGGATCGGCTTGCAGAGCTCTCCTGGCACTTTGAATGCTTCAATCTTTACTGTATTTGCATCTCTTTGTGTTTTCTCTTTCGTTGTTTGCGTTCTTACAGACCCAGGCCATGTCCCTTCTTCGTATTTGCCTGATGTTGAAGGCGAAGATGTAAGTTTTACACAGGGTAAATGATGAATTTGGTTTCTACTACTGCATTATCTCTGTTTGATTTATGTTGAATCTGAGAGATTAGGTAAGCTGAAATGGTAACATTCTTCACGATGCTGTGTTTTTGTTTATAGCTTCGAGAAGGGAATTGTGCCATAAAGCATAAACTGCAACCCGAGATTCTTGGGTGCTTATGCAGTTTAATTTTTCATTTGCTTGTATTGATAGACAGCCAAAATATATATCGATTTTAGAACTCAACTGGGAGATTGCACTTCAATTCTCAAGTACTTATTTCCTTGCCAATAAATCGATGCTGCAAATCTTTCAGTAAAAAATTGCCCATTATGGTTATCGAACAATTTGGAATGCTTATTGTTCTGGAAAGCCATGTATTTTCCAGGAATAGATTCTCTGGCGCTCCCTCCCTCTCTCTCTCTCTCTCTCTCGACATTTTACAAGCAATGGTTGCAATCTCTCTTCTAATTGTTATCATGATATTATAATAAAATTGTTGATCTGATTTATTTGTGATAGGAAAGGTTGTTAATATAGATATATAACATATAAGTTCATTCAATACGCTTGACGGCTTACTGAATTACTTTACTAATGTGCCTCAGAGTGTAGAACAGAAGAGATGTGACAAATGCTTTGCTTATAAACCTCCAAGGACTCATCATTGTCGGGTCTGTAGAAAATGTGTTCTAAGAATGGTAGGTTTGTCGCACTTTGTTGCTTCACAGCAATGAATGATTCTTTAGCTTCAATATTGTATTTGATTTCAGGATTTAAGGCTCTATTGTTTCTTCTCATTGCTTTCTTCTTATGATGCAGGATCATCACTGCTCATGGGTAAATAATTGTATTGGTTACTGGAATTATAAGGCTTTCTTTGTTCTTGCTTTATATGCCACCATAGCAACTATTCATTCTACGGTATGTTTTCTATGTGGTATAAATTTGTTTTTTTCTGATCAGTTCTTATATTATAGACAAGCTTTTCAATGTGTAGGCCATATTTATAAGCTGTGTACTTCAAAAGGACTGGGAGTCATCTAAAGGAAGTTCTCATAAGATATACTATGTAAGTTACTGGATTTATTTATGGTTGTTCTAAATCTATTACATCTGTAACTTCTTTTTTTGATGCCTTGGAAAACAGGCCTTAGAATAGTTTGTTTATTAGCAACTTATGTCTGGTGAAAACTTCACTACATTAGTGTTGCTGTTGTTTGAACTTTAAAATTCTGGTACTCTTATTGAAAGCTGATAGGAACCTGAGTTGAATGAGGAGGGTGATGAGTTAATGGGCCCTGATCCTCGGTCCAAAGTCTGTAGGGTTTATTGTAGAAGGAGTAGGCGTGGGAATGAGGGAGGGAGAGAGTTGGAAGGAGTAAGAGAGAGAATGTTATGTTACTGACATGGCAGAGTTTGTTAGAGGATATTGAGTATTTGAGTAAGGAGGGATGAAAAGAGAAGGTAGGTTGTTAGTAGTGGTATCTTTGGGGCAGACCTGTGTGAAGTTCTGAGGAGCATTGGCTCTGATCATTATGCTGTTTGTTGATGTTTTGCTCTTCTGTGATTGCTCTTGATTTCCAATAATTCTAAACTCAGAACCATATTCTGCTCTATTACTGTTTGTTTCTTGAAATCCTATCAAAAGCAAAGTATTAATGTGTTTAAACTGGTTTAAAACAGTAATTATGAATGGTTTAAATTCATTTCCAACTATTTTAAGCCCTTTATTTTTAAAATCATGAAGTTAAGCTCAAATCAACCCTTCATGCATAAACACAGCTGCATAATGATGCAGCCCGGGAATTAATTAAATTAAGTGGAGCAAAATTATGGGAATGAATTTGGCTGATATGGGAGGAGTCTTCAGAGAGCCAGTCTTAATATAGAAGGGTGAACACCTTTGTAGTCAGGAAATACACAGGTGAATTGCTTTACAAGTGAACCTGATGGGACCGGTACAAAATATAGAAAGGGGAGTGAGGAACAAAAATATTAATTAATAAAATAGGTGACATAAAGGCTTATAGGACATGTCAGCAGTAAGGGTAGTTAGAGAAGGGTCCTTTAAAAGGTAGTTGGAGAGAGTGGGATGGCATTGAAAGTATTGGAGTTGGATTGGGAGAGCTCTAGACCTCTCAAATGTCTAGAATTATCATCTGAAAGTGTGTGTTTGTTGTTTACTTGTTTACTGCATTTCGATTACTGTCTTGTGCGTTATTGTTGAGTTGTGGTTTGATTTCCTGTTGATTGCTTCACTGTAATATCCACCATTACCCCTGAAAATCTCTTGAGAAAAAATAACAAACTAGACAGAATTTTAAGCTACTAGAAGCTCCTCTCTTGCCGTCGTCTTTCTCTGCCTCACCCCTCATTGTTTATCTCTCGCCGGCGATTCTTACGCCCCACTCTCAGTCTCGATCCTCTCTCGCCGTCATTCAGTCTTCTTCGATCCATTGTATCGGCCGTAAGGAGATATCAGATAGTGGGCTGACAACCCTTAAACGACCTTGAGTCCATCATCGGCTAAGATTGTAAGTGACGCTGCGACGCTGCGAAGAGTGCGACGGGCGACGGTGTGCGATCAGCGGCTGACGAGACTGCGAGAGGTGAGATACCAAGCTGCAATCCTCGTTGTGGTCAGTGACACGACTACAAACCGGGGAAGGACATTTGGGGAGGACTCGCTTCCGATCTGAAGCTTCTGATCATTACTCGCATGGCGTTCTCTCTTGAAGAGGTGATCCAGACATCGGCGACTACCCCAAAATCTGACCCCTTGCTCGGACTAGAGGACGAAGCTCGATCCCTCAACCAGTGAACCCAAAAAAAAAAAAAAAAAAAAAAAAACAGTTGAAAGTGAGATGGTCTGAGCTGTGAGGATTGTCTTCTTTTCTACCCCACTGTCTTCCTGCTTTATTTTGTTTATTGTCACTATGATGATTCAAAGGTTTGCAATTGAGGCCAAAACCTTTGACTTGGTGAAGAAACATATCGGAACTGCTCCAATAGTTGTTATCACTGAAAAAGGGAGAGATTTCTTGTTTTCTATCTCTATGGGGTGGGAAACTGCTAGGTGGTTAATTTCTATCACCCACTCCCTAGAACCAGCCCTTTGGAAGGGATTTGAAAGTAGAAGCTGCAGAGAAAACGGAATCATCTTCGTAGTAGAATTTGGGAAGAATCATAAGGGTGAGTTTCTGATTATTAAAAAAATTTTTCCAGGAGGTAAGAGAACTACCCTTATTATCCCCAAAGGAAAGGGAGGAAGAGGCTGGAGTTCCTTCAACCATGCGCTGAATTTCCTCGTCCATTCTGAAGGAGCCAAAAAGTTGAAGCAAGAGAAGAAAGGTAGTATTTTGAAATTTTTCTCTCATGTAACAGATAACAGATCATATGCAGAGGTTGTAAAGGGCAAAAAGGTTATGAAAGGCCCTTCTGACTTTGGCGATCTCGGTAAGCATGACAATCACAGAAGAGGAAAATACTGTGCTGAAGGCGTGGCAGTTATTTCCAAATCGGACGACTATGATAAGAAAGGCTCTGGTCCAGCTTTCTCGAGGACCCTCAGGATATTGGTGAATCCAAAGGGGATTAGGAAGGTCCACTGGGCCTTGGTGAGAAATCAGGTTGGAGTAGAAGGTTGTTCTCGAAGGGAGTCAAATCCTGACTCCTCTGGGTCTAAACTTCCATTGGACAAGACACCAGTCTATGCATCCAAATCCAATGGGTCTGCCTCTTCCAACAGGGTCCTATTTTGGAGAGCCAAAAAGGCCCAAATCTCGGGTCCAGTAGAAGTGGAGAGGACCGAGAGGGCTGATCCGATCAAAGCACCTTGCTATCGGGCCCCAGAGAAGCAATGCGACCCGATCCCTTCGACCCCCTCCTCGACAGCATTTCAGGAGGCGGACATCGACCGGACATGCACAGAACCAGTTGACAGAGACTATGGGGTACCGGAGACCCCGCCGGAGAATCTGAATGGCCGGCAACTGCTCCCCCGTGATTCCCCTCATCCGTTCAAGCAAGGGGCGACGGTGAGGAGTTCGGTATCGTCGTTGAGGAAGTCTGTCGATCCCGAAAGCGCGCCAGCGACAGAGGCTATAAGGGAGCAGGAGTTGCTCTCTGAAGATGATTTATCCCTATCCGATTTCGATAGCGAAGATGGTCTTCTTATACAGCAAATTGAGGAACAAATTGATGATAAAGATGTTTCCATTGGGGAGATCGATGATACTCTGGAAGATGTCCACCGGCTCTTTGTGCAAAATAAGGATGATGGAGCTTTTAAGGGACCTTGCGATTTGCCTTTGACCTGGACTTGCATGCGTAGCGACAAATTCCAAGCAGGGTCCTCCCATTCTCCCGATCCCGCCAAACAATCTTCTGCCTGTAGGGAGGATATAGATCTAAAGGAAAAAGTCATACATCTTCGACATTTAGGAGACGAGAGGGCCAGCCAAGATCCACAAGCCTTGTTGGAGTCTCTTAACTTTATGTTGAGAGATAAATCTGGAAAGGAGGTCAAGTTGTCAGTTTCCCCTAGGACATACCAAAGGAAGAAGAACAAACTTGATAATGAGTTAAAAAGATTGACTTCTTCAATTAATTATGGCACGTCCAAAAAAGGAAAGGGCAAGTCAGGTTCTCTATGAGGATTTTGAGTTGGAATGTGAACGGCCTTGGTAACTCCCTCAAAAGGCACAAGGTGAAAGAAGTTTTCAGGAGGGTGGATCCAGATATTGGGATGATACAGGAAACTAAACTAGGGGTTTTGGATAGATTTCTTATCAGAAGCATTTGGGATTTCAAATTCAAGGATTGGGAATACTTACCTTCCGTGGGTGCTTCAGGCGGTCTTTTGGTCATTTGGGATACTCGTGTTGCCACAAGAAGGGATGTTCTTCAAGGCGCTTTCTCTCTTTCGGTGCTTCTTGAGTTTAAGGACAAAGGGTGTTGGTGGTTTACCAATGTTTATGGTCCGACGAACCCTAGGTTGAGGGGCGAATTGTGGGAGGAGTTATCTTACATTCATGGTTTTTGTAACCCCCATTGGTGTGTTGGCGGTGACTTCAATGTGGTGAGGTCCCCTGATGAAAAGCTTGGAGGATCAAGGATCAATGCTAGCATGAGAGGTTTTAACTCCTTTATCAGGGATTGCGGCCTTAAGGATCTCCCACTTTCTAATGCTCAATTCACCTGGTCGGTTAACAGGGGCTCGATTTTCTCCTCTCGCCTTGATAGATTCCTGCTCACTCCCGAATGGGAGGATTCGTTTCCTGACCCCATTCAAGAAGTTGGCTCTCGCCTGGTGTCCGATCACTTCCCCGTTATCCTTGAGACTAGCAGAGTCAAATGGGGTCCTACCCCTTTCAGATTCGAGAATATGTGGCTTCTACACCGGTCTTTTTTTAGCAACGTAGAGAAGTGGTGGTCAGAATACACAAATCCAGGATGGGAGGGATTTAAGTTTATGAAGAAATTAAAATACGTGAAGGAGAAGTTAAAGACCTGGAACAAAGAAGTCTTTGGAGACATCAGAATCCAAAAGTCTAACATTCTTAAGGAATTGGATGCTCTTGACAAACTAGAGAGTGAGGGTGGCCTTGAGGAGAATCTCGCTGAGCGTAAAGTGATTCTCAAGAATGATTTGGATAACATTAGGAAAAAAGAAGACATAAAATGGCGCCAAAAGAGCAGAATTAAATGGGTTCGTGAGGGTGATGTGAATTCAAGATTCTTTCACAAGGTGGTGAATGGAAAGAGGAGAAGGAACTTAATTAAAGAGCTTGAGACGGAGGATGGTATTACGGTGAAGGACAATGAGGGGATCTCTGAAGAGTCGACTAGTTTCTTCAAGAAACTCTACAAGGAGGACATGCAAGAACGACCCACAATTGAGGGTTTGGATTGGATCCCTATCGATGATACCCAAAGGACTTGGATAGAAAGACCCTTTGAGGAGGAAGAAGTTAGAAATGCAATTTTTAAGATGGATAAGGATAAAGCTCCTGGGCCTGACGGTTTCAATATGGCTTTCTTCCAAGCCTGCTGGTCGATAGTGAAGGACGATTTGATGAAAGTCTTTGATGAATTCTTCCATACTGGCCGTATTCCTACTAGCACGAATTCTACCTTCATCACCCTTGTTCCCAAAAAAGACAGATCCATTAAGGTGGGGGATTTCAGACCTATAAGCCTGGTTACTAGTGTCTACAAGATCATCGCCAAGGTCCTCTCCGACAGATTGAGTACGGTTATTGGGTTTTCCATATCGGAGAACCAAAGCGCCTTCATCGCTGACCGTCAAATTCTTGATGCCAGCTTGATAGCTAATGAGCTAGTTGATGATGTCAAACGCAGAAAACAACAGGGCTTAGTATTTAAATTAGACTTTGAAAAGGCCTATGATATGATCAATTGGGACTTCTTGGACTTGATTTTTCGTCGCAAGGGTTTCGGTGATAGATGGAGACGATGGATGAATGGATGTCTTTCCTCTGTCGCCTTTTCGGTTATTATCAATGGACAGCCCAAAGACTGGTTCAAGGGGCAACGCGGGATCAGGCAAGGAGATCCGTTATCTCCATTCCTCTTTACCCTGGTGGCCGACGTTTTTAGCTGCATGTTGAGGCGGGGGTCCGAGAGAGGGATTCTCAAAGGACTATCAATAAAGGGAGATGGATGTATGGTTACTCATTTGCAGTTTGCTGACGACACAATCCTCTTCTTGCCCAAGGATAAGGATAACTTTCTTAGAGTGCTTACACTGATTCAGATTTTTGAGCTGGTCTCAGGTCTCCGTGTTAACTTAGGCAAAAGTGGCCTAGCTGGCATTAACATTCAGGATGATTCTCTCGGGCAGATGGCGGAGCAAGCGGGTTGCGCGGTTCTCAACTGGCCTCTTAACTATCTAGGTGTCCCTCTTGGAGGTAATCCTAGAGCCAAATCTTTTTGGGATCCCATTATTCAAAGAATTTCTCGCAAGCTTGACAGTTGGAAAGGCCCTTACTTCTCCCTAGGAGGCAGATTGACCCTTATTCAGGCCTCCTTATCTAGTGTGCCCCTGTACTTTCTGTCCTTGTTCAAAATCCCTTCCGGAGTGGCTAAAACGATTGAGAGAATTATGAGGGACTTTCTCTGGAATGACAGTGGGGGGGAAAAGAAGGGCCATTTGGTTAGTTGGGAGGTGTGTTGCAAACCTAAGGATGAAGGCGGCTTGGGTCTTGGAAATATTGTGTCTAAAAACATCTCTCTTTTGGCTAAATGGTTATGGAGATTTCCCTTAGAGCCTAACTCCCTTTGGCACAAGGTGATCAAAGCTAAGTATGGGCTTCACCGGAATGGATGGGACGCTGGTTTGGGGGATGTCGTTACGCACGCAAGTCCTTGGAAAGCGATTTCTCAAGTATATCACCTCTTCTCTCCTCCGATATCTCTTATTGTTGGTGATGGTTCCCGTTTTCGGTTTTGGGAGGACTGTTGGATTGTTCCCACCCCCTTCAAAGAAAGATTCCCGCGCCTTTACTCCTTATCTTCCCTCCATGACGCCCCCATTTCTGAATTCTTTTGCTTACAAGGGGATCACCCTTGTTGGAATTTGCATTTTGCCAGGAATGTTAATGATAGACTTTTGCCTGACCTTTCCATATTGCTTAACATCCTTGATCCTATATACCTTTCTCCTTTTCCTGATAGGAGAATGTGGAAGCTTGATTCCTCAGGCTCTTACACTTGTGCTTCCTTCCTCAATTATCTCGCTCGTAACCCTATCGTCTCCCCCTTTTTTAAAAAATCTTATTGGAAAGTTAAGGCTCCTTCAAAGGTTAAAGCTTTTTTGTGGCTTGCAGTGCTCAATAAAATTAATACAAACGATCTGTGTCAAATCAGAAGGCCACTTAAGGCTTTATCCCCGGACGTTTGCATTATGTGCTTCAAACATTCAGAGACAAGTAATCATTTATTCCTGCACTGCGACGTGGCTTGGAGTATTTGGAATAGGTTATTTGATCTCTTTGACGAGAGTTGGGTTTGCCCAAAGGACCTTGGTGATTTCCTTGCGACCAAATTTATTGGCTTTGGCCATAGGAAGGACAACAGAACTCTTTGGAATACGGCTTTGTTCGCAACTGTGTGGTGCATATGGCTGGAAAGAAATGCCAGAGTTTTTAATAATCGGTGTATGCCTACTCAGATGTTATGGGATCGAATTCGTTACGTGGCTTCACTGTGGGTTTCAGCCAATGGGCTGTTCAAGGGGATGCCTATATCTGATGTTTATAGGGACTGGAGGGCGTTATTGCATTAATACGTTGTTAGGGGCTATGTGGGGTGTCTGTGCTGTCTGTTAGTTTTTCTTACTTTATGTTCTTGTTTTTTTAGGAGGATCTCTTGTCCTCCACCTTTTGTAACCATTCCCTTTGTATCTCTCTTTTCTCCTTAATAATACTTCTTTTTCTATCAAAAAAAAAAAAATATCCACCATTACCCCACTGGTATTGGTGCTTCTTCTTAATTCAATAATATCAGCATTATTCAGTACTTTTCGGTTGTTGAAACTACGGGCCTCTATCATAGCCTCACTACTGTAAGCCCGAACCAAAACCCATGAATGCATATGCAACCAGGCATTAACCAGCATATAGCTATAGCATAAACATATCCACAAGATTCATTTCAAAAGAATAGGAGGTGTTACCTTTCATTAAACAAATTAATCTTTTACATAGTTATATCTATTTGTTATCGTTCTCATCACAAAGTTATACAAGAATGTTACAAATAGATTTTCTCTAGAAATACATTCCATAACTCGAAACAAAATAAAACCATTCACATGCGACAACCTCCCTAGAATTCCATCTACCCGATTACAGAACCATTATTAGAATTACAAAAAAGGTGGGTGTACAAAAGATCAAAATAATACCTCGGGCAATGGGGTGACAACTCTGGAATGCTACTCTACATACCATAAAGGGGAGGAAAGAGGTGAGTACAATAATACTCAATGAAAAAAGGGGTGAGTACAATAATACTCAATGAGAAAAACATTCTACTCTAAATAACCAAAACATAATCAATCCAATAGACACAAGTAGAGAAAGTAACTCAAGGTAGGAAGTACAGACTTAGGCATCTCATTGTACACGACACCCATCAAGGAGTTCAGACATTGCCCACTTACTTGCCACCCTTATTGACTCCATCATGCTCGTAGGCCATATAGCATTCATCCGTATCATATCGATGGCCATTATGATGTAATAGAATTTATCTCCCTTATTGACTCCAATCCTCCCTTGTTGTCTCCAACACAAGGGACTCATTCCCCTATCTTGCTCCACTCAATCACAAACACATTCACACTCAATTCAACATCACAAAGGCCTGCATAGATCACAACCACTATATCACAATGAAAGGCCTCATATGCCTTTGAGGTCAAAAGTTAATTGCCATGCCTTTCCCAAGCAAATTATGCTGATTCAATCTCTTTAGCACAATATCAAGGTTTTGAAATCATCATCAAGGCATAATAGAATCATTCTCCAAACACATAGATTTAAGAAGTCATACACATCTTTCATGTCAACAATTATGCCACTATTGAGCACACCCTCATGATTCCTCCAATTCCATGTTTTCATGGTCAATCATGCAACAAGCATTCATTTGACTCACTCTATAAGCCACAATTTCATATTCCACAAATCATAGGCAATACATATATATATATATATATATATATACATCCAGCCCAAGAATTCCAAAGCATACATTAATGACAATTAGAAAGCAAAAAACAAGGATGAATAGGATTGGGTCGAGTTTCCTCCTGTTGACCGAGTGGACTCCCTTATGTTGACCTGGTGGGCTGTGCAATCCCCCCTCCACTTAGGAACCCATCTAAATGGGCCTTGGACCCTCTTCTTATTAACATTTTCACCACTTATAGCTCCTTTAGACCCATCAACCCAAATAAAGCCCAAAAAGCCTGCCAGCCCCCATCTGTTTGCACCTCAACTCTTATTTTTTTTTTTGTAATATAATTTAATTTAGAGTCCAAAACTGCCTCCACTGATCTCTCCCCCTTATCTTTCTCCTTTATTGCTGACTTTTCATTTCCCATATCTACTGATTCTTCATATCCCTTAACTTCTGACTCTTCATTCCCCTTAACAGCTGGCAATAGAATCTTAGTGATTGGCCTTTTTGAGACGATGCCTGAGGATGCAGAAACGCTCCGAACATCGCCACCGGAACCGCCACGACCATGGGAAGAGCCCTTTACAGCCGCAGCCTCCTTACTTTTTACAACATCAACCAAGGAACATCTCCCCATCAACAAGAATCCTTGGAGCTGCTGAAATTGCGCCGCCCTTTCCCTTGTCAACTTGCACAGCATCTGAAGACAGCAAGTCTTCCAGTGCTCTTCCAAAAGAGCTCCGCCCTTACCTCCCCATCCCTTGGGATTCACCACAGAGACCCTCCTTCCTCCTTGAAAGAATTCTGTGACAACAAGAAAAAGCCCCCTAAATTTCTTCCCAACCTCAGCTAGGAAAAATTTATTCTTCTCCCTACATCTTTTCACACTTGATCCCTTCCAACTACCTTCTCTCAATGCTTGCACCATAGCACACAGCCAGCAAGCAGACTCCCATCCCAAAAAAATGGAAAACAGGAAACCCCCCCCCCCCCTTTGTTTCAGTAATGCTGCATTTGAAGAATCCACTGCTTGCTACACAAGAAGATAGAAAGTCTCGGCTCCAATTGCTAGTCGCCAGATTCCCATAATCAGAAGACAGACGCAAATAAAAACTATCTATGACTAATCCACCTTATAATAATACTGAACCTCCACCAGTGGGGTATAGATGATTACTCTCCTAAAGATGAACACAAAACAACAACAAACAAAATGATGACACAGTAACATAACGAAGCACATGGAAATGGAAATGCCATAACTTGAGTTTTCTGTCTTGTCGCCATGTATGTGTCAGTATCTATGCTTTGCCTCTCTTCGCAAAGCACCTTGCTTTGAATGTAGGAATTGTTAGTCTGCAGAGTCACTGTTTGGTAAATCCATGAAACTACTGATTTCTGAGCAGGAAACTTGAATAGTTTGAAGTGTGCTTCTTAATTTCCTGTTGGGAAAAATTCACAGATTCTCCAACCGACTTTCAATTTTTGCAATTAATCCTTCTCAATTCTAAAATATATCTTAGTGGCACATTTTCCTTATTTTTGTTGGCTATTTAATTTTCATTGCTAGGGTAAACTTGAAATTTCCAACAATTAATCCACCCACTGATTTCGAAGCTGAAGAATTCATGCGTAGAAACCAACTTCTCCAAACATCAGCCATTTCTAGTCAGAGACCCTTTTGTCTGTTTGTTTGTTCTTTTTTCTTTTTTTAATTTTTTCGAGAGCATTTAGTTGCTGGACTTGGAAATTGGGTGTCTACTACCAAATCCTCAAAATTGATGAGGGTTCTTTATGTTTTTTATTTTTCCATTTCCTTTATCTACTTATGAGAATTCTATTCTTTTTCTTTCTGTAATAAATAATATTACTTAACATATGCTATAAAAAAATAATATTAATCCTATGATTTTCTTTTTGTACTGCCAAATTGTGATATACCTAACAGATTATCTTCTCTCTCATAGATTTCCCTTATGCAGCTCCACCTTGTTTCTGGCTTAAACCAATTTTTTATATAATTTATATCACTTTTTTCTCGTTAGGTTTGATAATTATTGCAATATCTTTATGATTGTATATGTCTATGTACATGGGCATTTAGAGACTGAATTTGGTACCTCTTCTGTAGATTGAGATATTTATAGTTTTATACATAATTTTTAGAAACATCTATTTTTTGGATACTACTTATAAATATAGCCATCTAGGGGGATATATTAAACACAATTACGAGTTATTTCCATAATTTCATAAAGAATTGTGTTTAAGCCTTTTATCCTACCAGTAGAGCTTTAGTAATCTATGGCTTTGTTTGGGATGTGGCTTATTTGAATTCTTAACTATAGCTTGACTTGTTTCTTCAAGTTATTTTAAGGAGCATGTTCTATCAATTAAGAAAAAAGTGTGAATAACATTGATAATGAGCAATCTCAGCACAGGGTCTGTTATTGGTATGTTTTGTTCATACATGTACTTCATCTCCATTCCACCAGCAAGTTTCCATTTGTAAAAGACGTCTATAGCCAATTTTTTTAATGCAAAAAGCTATTTCATTTTATATTGTCTGATGTGATTGTTTCCTTATACATCTTTGAAGTTTAAGCACTATTATTTTCCTTGAGTTCTAGCTATTTCGCTCTTTACTTCTCCCTCTTAAAAGTAATTTTAGTTTGAAGAACAGGAAATTTATATAGATATATCTTATGCTTAATATTTTGTTTTAAATTTGTCCTTAATTTTACCTCAAGTAAACCATGATGTAATGTTTTCTTTTCTATGTTTAGCATGTTTGTAAAAGTCAAAGAACGGATTTTTATTGTGATGTAAGTACTATATAATTTTGTTATATGAAAATTGTGGCTTTGGATTCAAAAAATATGTTCAGGACTTTTAGAGTATCTTTTGCTTCTCTTTAATAATGTTTTTCTTAAATTATATATTAATGTCGAGACTCATGAATTATATTTAGGTCATATGTGGATTGATGCTGATCACCTTAAATTATAAATTAATGTTGAGAGTCATGAATTGTATTTAGGTCATATGTGGATTGATGCTGATCACCTTGACCATAACGCTTTTAACTCTTTTTGGATGGCATGTCTATCTTGTTCTTCATAACATGACTACCATAGAGGTGAGTTGCTAGTTGGCCATACACAATGAAATTTTGCTGTGTCTTTGTCATGAATATCTCATTTTATGCTGTTGACCAGTATTATGATGGAAAGCGTGCCAAATGGTTGGCCAGAAAATCTGGACAGAGCTATCGACATCCATTCAACATTGGTGCATACAAAAACATTACTTTGGTATATGCCCATTTTTTGTGGTTTTGTTTGGCACTAATGTGCATATATTATGTACTGATAACTCACTTCTGCCTTTTATCCTTTATTATCTTCTTAAATTTTCTTTTTAACCAGATTTTAGGTCCAAACATGCTGAGATGGCTATGTCCAACAGCAGTAAGCCATCTGAAGGATGGAGTCAGCTTCCCTATATTACGTGATGGTTCTTAAACTTTTATACTCTGGCCAACATTGTCTTGACATAAAGAATTTAGAGTTTGATCATTTGATATTTGTACTCCAGAGTCCAGATACAGAAAAAGCAACAGGTTCAACCAACTAGAATACTATTAGACAGTTTTTCGAGTATTAAAGAGAATTACAGAGTGCGGTGATAGATTTCTTCACCAAAAGTAACCAAGCACAGCCCTCCAACCAGATGCACTCTATCGTAGGCTCTGTTGAATATTGAAACTATATTTAGATAGAAGTTGTCCGAAAAAGCATGCACTGCAATTTACTTAGGTTTCATTTTTTGCTGACAACAGAATTCAAGCTAGAAGGTAAATTTGTAGTTATTTCATGAGTATGCCACAAAGGTCTTTTGCATTGTGTTCATACAGCGTTTCTAGATATTGTCATTTGTATATTGTCATTTGTAGGTTCATGATGCCGATTAGTAATTACAATATCTTTTTGTGATCATTTTGTCATACAGAAATCACCTTTATTTTCAAATTTTTGTATAAATTTGATGAGTTCCATTGTTGTATATTATCTTTAACATTTTAGGACTTCTATGTATGTTCTCAAATGAGTTTGATCAAAACCTAGTGGAGAATTAGTTGTATAAATTTGATCAGCTTCCCAATTAAATTTTCATGCTTTATGACTTCTTCATATGATGTCTACTTTTGTTTTAGAGTCAACACTTACCTCTATTGAGGGTAAGTAAAACAAGCTCTTATTTGCCAATGGGCTGATAGTTCACATGGCACCAACCTCAATCTTTAAGATGATATCAAGGGTTCAATACCTATCTATGCCCCTCCACACCCTACTTCCAAGGCCTTGAGCATCCTTTGCAACCCAAAAAGGAAGATCTTATTTTAGAAATTGCAAGGACTGTCTTCGTTATGATTATCATAGATGAAACCTGTTTTGAAGTTGCTTTTAAATCATTAACTAGAAAAAAAAAAAAAAGCTAACATGCTGATATGATCTTTTCATCTTTGTGAAGTACATGATGGACTACCACATCAGGGAGCTATGGATTATTGCGGTACTTAAGTGGTATTTGTGGGATTATGTTGTTCTGTCATTATGACAGATTTCATCAGTATAGCCTCTTAATTATATGTAATATTTTGATTTTGATTTATATCCTATAATTAAGTAGGATTGATTGATTTGTATTAAGTGAAAATGATTTTGTATCCCTAAGATTACAGAAGATTCTTCTCCCTTAATTTCTCTAGCATGGTGTTTATGTACCTTAGCCTCCTCTTGTAAATCTCACAGCTTTGTGAATATATGTTGGGTTCAAATTCCACATCGTATTAGAGCCAGATCTCTGACCTAAACCTTTTCTTCAAAACTCTCTCATTGTTGTGCCTTTTGATAGCTACTTTTTGGTAGCTGTGTCTTTGGAGCCTTTAGCGAGTTTCCACTTCTGCACAACTTCAATTGTGACTCGATCTCTCTAGGATCCACCTCAATTCATTGTCGCCGACATTTCCTTGTCGATCAGAATGCCTCTCGCCACTACATATGCCTCTTATCATGCATCGGTGCATGAAAGTGCGTGTCATCGTCTTTGGGGTACCTGCTCGCCTAGACCTAGTCACCGACCATTGTAGAGCTTAGCCCAGTTCTTATCTTTCTTAGTTGGGCTTTTATTTGTGGTGTTTCATATAATCCAACATTTTTTTCAACACTATTCGATTTTTTTTCAACCTTGTTTAAGTGTGGTTGTGTTGCAATGGCTATGACTATCTTTGGAAACATAGCTCAGAAAGGTATTTTCCTTAATGCGCTTACATCTAAAGATTGAAGAGGTTGTTACTTGGATCATCGTGTCATGATCCAAAATGGAACAGTGATCTGGGGTGGTTCTCTTGTAACCACGATAAGTCTAACACTAATCACAATCCAACACATAATATAAAGGTAGTACAAAGGTTCCATCTCAAGATAATACGATGGTTAACTGAAATAATTATTATATTTTCATGAAAATATCTTTTTCGTAACAATACCACTTGATAAAAGAAATATTTAACACATGAATGGTACAAGTGAATCAAAGTGTGATATACAGATTCCTTTCACAACCAATACAATATCCATTGATGGTCTATCTAACTACAGAACAATTCAAACACACTAATACCACAGCACCATAACCGCCAACTCGAAGCCAAATGGGTTGTGAATTCAGAGACTCCGCTACTCTTCACACAAAGGCTCATTAGCTACTCAAAGAACTTGCAATGGGTACATAAAGAGGGTGAGTTGATAAATAACTCCACTATAAATTAAAATACAAACTGTGTACCGCTCATAGAAATGAAACCTTGAGTAGGTCCCATCCTCGACCACAGCCAAGTTATTCAAATAACCATCGCACAACCTACACAATAATATAGTATCCCACACACATTCTAATCACCACACGTCAGTCACACAGATTTCAAAACTCAATCCGTCACATAGACACAAGATTCCATATCACTACACATGTATTCACCACATTGTCACACATGCGTTTAGAGACTTGAGGCATCATTGACACAAGCTTGTCATGATATAAACTTCACCTCTCCATCACATAGACAACATCCTCTAGTGTGGCATCTTCAAAGGGTGGGGTTGCTTTGCCACCAGTGACAAGTTATCATGCCACTCCATAAGCATTCCAAGTAATGCACCATGCCAAGCATTACTGGTTACACAAACCAAATTAACCATACAGGCTTTCCGCATATATAATCCATTGTGAATCATAAATTCCATCGCAAGAAAATTATGTCCAACACATCAAGAAATTTCCAACATATGTAACCCATGAAACAAATACATTTCCAATCCATGTCAGCATCCAAAAATATTTCTAACATGGACTATTCAATACATTTCAACACCAAGAAAAAAGGGTTAGTCAATCATGCACAATTATATCCAGCACAATCCAGCAAACAAAGGCAAGCTCTTCACATTTCAATCACGCAAAAGAATTATATTCATCATAATGTCAAATATCACTATTCGTCCTAGCCCATTAATACCAATTTTATACCAACACTATCACTAAACAAAATTATTCAAAGTCAGTAAAAAAAATAGATACCACTACGCCGCCAAAATAGAATTAGAGTTAAATTTCCCAAGATTCTCTCTCAGGTTTAGTACTATTTCAATTGTATCGCCATCACATATTATAACTCCCCAAGCCCCTTGGAGATTAATTTAATTACATAACCAAAATGGAAACAACGGTTTATTCCTACACACAATTATTTTGGACAGGTAGTCACCCTTTCCTTCACTAGGGTGTATCCACAATTATAATTACTAATACCGTTTAACCTTTCAATGTAAAATATCATCCCATGCATCCACCACAAATTGTGTTCACATCAATAAACCAGCACAAAGTAGCACACAAAATCAAACTAACTCATCTAGCACATAAGATTCCATTTCCCATTTCTAGCACTCTTATGCATAGATGAAAGTTAGCCAAATAAGAAATCTATCATCCATCTCAATTATAATCATGTGAGTTGACCTCTAAGCCATTTTAGACTCACTACATTTGGCTATCACATAGCATAAATAATGCAACACACAAGAAGATAACTTATCCCAATCAAGATGCAAATATGTTTAACCCTCACATTCGAATTCATTCGCAAGATTCTATCTCTAGGTTAAATATTATTCCAAGTATACTACCATCACATATCATAAGAGTTTCAATTTATTAGAGATAATTAAATCACACAATTAAAGATAGAAGAGGTATTTATCCTTCACCTCGAATGATGACCCAATCTCCATCTGAATCCTTTCCTTGTACGCATGCAAGAAGAGTTTAGTATCCTATAATGCCTTCTCCAATCCCAACACATAAAATGAACAAAGCACAAAAAAAATATAGGTATCACAATATTACTCCCTCAAAGAAATTTGGTTCCCAAATTTCCTAACACAAAACTATACAAGAAAAAAAAAGAAAGAAAGGTATCTTGAGGGCATATCCTCCTCTACTTCCCACATGGCCTCTTTATGGGAATGATTCTGCCACAAGACCTTCACTGAAGGGATTTTCTTAGACTAGAGCTTCTTCACTTGTCTATCCAAGATCACTACGGTATTTTCTCATACACAAAGGTTTCATCCAACAGACTTTCCTAAGGTTGTATGACATGAGATGGGTCATGAAGATATTTCCTAAGCATCGATACATGAAACACTGGATGCACCCTTTCCAAATTCAATGGTAGAGTTAGACGGTGTGCCACATTGCCCATTCTCTTAGTAATCTCATATGGCTCAATATACCTTGGGCTTAGTTTCCATTTCTTTTTGAATCGCATGTGTCCCTTCATGGGTGAGACTTAGAGGAAAACCATATCTCCAAATGCAAATTCCAAATCTCACCGAAAATTATCTGCGTAGGCTTTTTGCCTATTGCATGGCTAACAACCTTTCTGAATGACCTTGACCTTGTTCAATGCATCCCACACTATGTTAGGTCTGATGACCTTGCCTCCCCAACCTCAAACCATCCTATAGGTGACCTACACTTCCTTCTATACATAGGCTCAAAGGGAGCCATTTTAATGCTTACCTGATAGCTATTGTTGTAAGAAAACTCTATCAGCAACAAGTGTACCTCCCAACTCCCTCAAAATCCTTTACGCATGACCGCAATATATCCTCAAGCATCTAAATCATCCTCTCAAACCGCCCATCTGTTTGAGGGTGAAAGGTTGTACTCAAATCCACCCGAGTATCCACTGCCTCTTGAAACACCCTCCAAAATTGTGTAATAAATTAAGGAGGCCCAATTCGATATTATAGAAACCAACACTCTATGTAGTCTCACAATTTCATTTATATATAATTGAGCATATTTAGCAACATTGTAAGTAGTCTTCACCGAAATGAAGTGTGTCGCCTTTGTCAAATGATCCACAATTACCCAAATGGAGTCATACCCCTTAGGTGATTGGGGTAGTCCCACCACAAAATCTGTTGTATTCCTTTCCCATTTCCATTCTAGAATTTCCTATCGTTGAAGTAGCCCGACCAATTTCTGGTGCTCGGCCTTGACTTGTTAGCAAGTCAAACATCTTGATACATAATCTGCCACATCACATTTCGTGCCATCCCATCAATATACTAATTTTAAGAGCTTGAAGAACATCTTCCATCAAAGAGACCTTAATTTGTGTTAGAGGAGGTGGATGGAACTCTTAAAAGACTATGATTGTAAAATCTTATACCACCTAAGTAAGGCCAATGTAGTAGTAAATGCTCTAAGCTAGAACTCAATAGGGAGTTTGGCCCATATTTTTGCAGTAAGAAGACCCTTGGAAGTCACAAAAGTAAGTTCTCTCTTGGCTCACTTTCTAGCTAAGTCTTCTCTTGTTGAGAGAGTCAAAGATGCTCAAAAGGAATACCTCGAGTTGAGCGAGTTCATAAACAAAGTAGAATCAGGAAAAGCATGAGGGTTCTCAATTGATAGGGAGAATGTTTTAAGGTTGGAGAATAAGCTTTGCATGCCGAATATATGCTCCTTGAGACGTGAGATCTTAGAGGAAGCTCATGGTTCCGCATATGTGGTTCACCCTGGTGCTACGAAGATGTATCGAGATTTAAAGCAAGTGTATTGGTGGAAAGGCATGAAGCAGGATGTAGTGGACTTTGTATCACGACGTTTGATCTGTCACGAGGTGAAGGCTGAACATCAAAAACCCGTCGTCTTGTTGCAATAAATAGAGATCCACAAATAGAATTGGGAGAGGGTTACAATGGACTTCATGGTTGGATTGTCGTGTTCTCTATATGGGTGCAATTCCATTTGAGTGATTGTGGATTGGTTAACCAAGTTGACACACTTCCTACCTGTAAAGACGACTTATGGCGTTGCCAAGCTTGCTCAGTTATATATCAGTGAGATAGTGAGGTTTTATGGGGTACCCACGTCTATTATATCCGACCGGGGTCCTCAATTCGCCTCTCGATTTTGGAGAGCATTTCAGGAGGCTTTGGGCACTAGAGTTGATCTGAGCATGTCGTTCTACTCACAGACCAACAGTCAATCTAAAAGGTCAATCCAGACATTGAAAGATATGTTGAGATCTTATGTTCTAGACTTTGGGGGAAATTAAGAAAGCCATTTGAAACTGATTGAGTTTGCCTACAACAATAGCTTTCAAATAAGCATTGGTATGGTACCTTTCGAGGCCTTGTATGGAAGACGGTATAGGTCTCCAATTGATAGGTTTGAGACGAGCGAGGTGAAGCTATTGGGTCCAGACTTAGTACTGGATGGTTTGGACAAAGTCAAAATCATTAGAGAGAAATTGCTTGCAGCTTAAAGTAGGCAAAAGGCCTATACGGATCGGAGAGATTTGGAGTTCTTGGTAGGCAACATGGTGTTCTTGCATGTCTCACCCTTTAAGGGGGTCATGAGATTTAGGAAGAAAGGGAAGTTAAGTCCTCAATATATTGGACCCTATGAGATCCTTGAGAGGGTGGGTAATAGGTTTCCATCTTGTTTTCCATGTGTCGATGTTAAGAAAATAGCTACCCGATCCATCTCATGTCATTCGCCCTCAAGAGATATAGTTTGATGAAGCTTTTTTCTATAAGGAAGTCTTGATGGCCATTCTCGATAGGCAAGTGAAAAAGCTTCGATCCAAGGAAGTCCCTTCGGTCAAAGTGTTGTGGCGAAATCACTCCCAAGATGAGGCCATTTGGGAAGCGGAAGAGCTTATGCGTGATAAGTACCCACACATTTTTGCACCTCGATATAAAGGAAATTCAGCGGACCAAATTTCTTAAGGTGGAGAGATAACGCCCCAGGATTTCGTGGTTCTTGTGACATGGTTTGTTTGCATGTTTACGTGATGCAATTTATGTTGTGTGTAGATATGATAGGTTTATGTGATTGAATTTAATGCTTATAAATGTGTATGAATATGATGTTTAAATCAATGGAAAAATTATCCGTAGTTATGTGTGGTGAGTCAAGGAAACTTAATTAAAACTAGATAATTTAGGCAAGGGACCTAATTGAAAGAATATAAGGATTTGGGGTTAAATCATAATTTCCAAAAAATATGGGGTTAGGTAAGTGGTTAGAGTGTTGAGTTGATAATTGCAAAGTAGGGGGATATTCTCAAAGGGAAACAATTTGATCAACTTGATTGTGAAAAACATCTAAATTGCATTTGGGTCCCTTTATTGCATTTATGTAAAACTGAAAAGAGGGCCAAATTGCAATTTAAGAGAATACCCCCACACTTAGGCATATATCAGCCACTCACGCCCTCCCCCACCATTTACACATTTGTCTCTCTCCCTTTCCCTCTCTTTGAGCATTTAAACCTCCCAACCACCAAACCTCATAAATCTTGGTCTTCTCTCCAATGAGTAGTGCTTCTGCGGTCACCAGTGGTTCACCATCATGGTGGGAAGCTTCAAGAACCAAGGTAAGATCTAGAATTTTTGAAATTCTCCTCTCATTTTCGTACCCTAGAACCCTAGGTGCTGAAACTTGGTTTTTAGAGTGATTTAGGTGTTTCTTTGGGGTGTTTTTGAAAGATAATGGTTTTCCAACTTCCCTCCCTCAATCCTAGTTGTTTTGGCTTCCCAAAATGGGTTGGATATTGGATTTTCATGATGAACTCCATACTCTATCAGAAAAATGAAAATGATAGAGCTTTATGAGGTTTTGAGATTGATTCTTGGAATTCAAGATGGAAAACTAGTTTTCAAATGTATTCCTATGAGTTAAATGCTTGTTTGGATGACCAAAACATTAAAGGAATATTGATTTTTGGTTGGGATTGAAAATGGGAAGGATGGAGTTTTAACATGTTAAATTTTTGAGTCTACTGGTGACTAATCGACTATCGAGTGGTAAGCGGTCGACAAGCTGCCCTTGGTGCTCTCTACCCAAATCTGGCCAAGGCACATCAGTCGACTAATAAGGCATTATCAATCAACCAATTATCCTTAGGTAGGAATGGAAATCTTGGCAGAGGCTTATCAGTTGACTGGTAAGGTCTTATCAATCAACCGATTGTTCCTAAGTAAGAATAGTAATTTGGATAGAGATGCAACGATCGACTGGTAAGGTGATATAAGTCGATCGATTGCTCTTAGGTTGGGTTGACAATTTCTAACTAATCGACTGCCAAGAGAAAGGCAGTTGACTGGTTACTCCCTATTTATATTTTTTAGATCTTACTCATTCTTTTCTTTCATGCATCTAATTAATAGGAACCAACTCTAAATATTGGAACGTCTTCCCCTACCGAATCATCACATGAACTACGGTAAAAGTTCAATTTGGGAATCAAGGTAAGTAGGCGACCTTGCAACTTATTTTCGTGAACTTAACATCATATTTCATGCTTGTATGAGTAAATTAGAATCATATATGTAATGGCTATGAATGAGATAAAGATGAATGAGAGTGGTAACATGTATGGTAGCATGTTAGGATATTGGTATGTTTCAATGCGGTGCACATTGGATAATTCATGTTATGGTTGAGTTAACTGTGGTTGGGGCTTTACAATCCTCGAGGCCGAGAATTGGGAGTTGCCAGTGAGGGCACGAACCAAGGTCAAGGGAATAAAGTGTACGCCGAAAAAGGCTGAGATGCATATGTTGAGCATGACCTAGAGTTTCTAGGATAGGCTCCTAGTGACAACAGCCTATAGATGCCGGGGAAAGGCACGAGCTAGAGTCCAGGAAGGGATAGGAATTCGGGATTGTTTTCAGTAATGCTTGTGTAATGGCATGATTATTGGTTGTGATCTAATTTATATCAATGTGATGTTATGGCTTGATATATATTTTTCCTGCTCAATCATCGACTTGTTAAGTTGTGTAAACTCACACTCGTTTAGGTTTAACATTTTCAGATACAGTGGTCGAGGAGGAGTACTTGCTAAAGGAGTAGAAGTACTCGTGTAGGCCTAGCCCTCATCATGGGTGGGTTGTGATCTTTTTTAAGTTCTGGATTTAGCATTATTTTGGTGTTAAATGCCCTATCTTTTTATCTCTTACTTGCCTTGTCTTGTGATTTTTAACCCTTATTTTGAATGTTTTAGATTAGTTTGCATTTTATTAGATTTTAGATTTGTTGGAGTAATTTCATGTTTTAAACCTGCGATTTAATAGTTTTATTTGTTGTTTTTGGTGCAGATTGAGTTAATGTGATGTTTGTGCAAGAAGATGGAATGTTAGAGCTGAAATTCTGAAGATGCTAGAGGGATGGCTGATTTCCATAGCTATAGCGGATGTTCAAAAAAAATAGTTTTAAGCCCTCTTCTCTACCAGCCACCGCTATAGCTGTGGGTAATCACCGCTACAGCTGTGGTTTGCATTCTACAGCGTCAAGTTCTGGTTTAAATAGTACTAGAACATGTTTTTTAGGGCATTCTGAGTTTGAGACAGAGCAAAGGGCACCAATTTTGCTAGAGGAGTAATCCTGTTCCAAAACTCTCCGGGCCCGATTTCCATCAACTCAACCTCGGATTCATGGAGTTTGCTTCATCTTTTACTGTTTTCTATAGTTTTATAGCCATGAGTGGCTAATTTTCTTGTTCTAGGGTTGTTATGAACCTAATCTCTGATTAGAAGTTGTTTTCTCTCTAACTTTGTGATTTCTATACAATTTTTGCATTTCTATCATTCATATATTTTGAACTTATTGTAAAACTGGCCACTTTATGATTTGTTTGTTGCTTTCATCGAATTTTAGCGAAAGAGATGTTGGTAGAACACTGAGTGAATAGGACAAGTGGTTGAACCTTAAGGGTTTTGCTTGTTAATTAATAGGAATATTAATTAACCTCGTTTAATCAAATTAGGTTGATGTTATTTGGCTTAAATTCACATGAGAGATTATGTTAGAGTTGAATGACTTAATTTAGGTTTGGGAGAATTACTTTAAGTCATTAGAAAACCTAAGATTAAAGTGTATAATTGAATAGAATCATAAATGTTAGAGATAGTTAGAAATTCTTAGGACGAGAGAGGGGAATTAGTAATTCTAGACCTTTTAATTGAATTAATTTTCATCCAATTCTATTGTAGTTTAATTTTATTTCTTAGTTCTTAAATTTGAGCTGTCTTCAATCCAAAATTGGTTTGTCTGACTAATGTGTTTTAAATTTTTGAAGCACTTAGAGAGTTAGTTCTCGTGGCATTGACACTCTTACTCATTTTTATACTATATTACTTGTGCGACTGGTGCGTTTGCCAAATCGCTCAAAATAATAATGGGAATCACCCAAAATTTTCATGGAGTAACAATCATTGCCTAAATCCTACAGTTTCATCATCTTTGGGTAGGCCTTCTCAACCTCCTGGTTTTAATAATCAAAGTAACTACCCTCCTCAAAATAGAGCTCCACCACCTCAAGTGAAGGAGAAATCTTCAATGGAGGAGATGTTTATGAAGTTCATGGAGAGGAGTGAGTCAATGTTTCAGACTCAAAATATGGCAATTAAGAACTTAGAAACTCAGCTGGGCCAGGTGGCTCTTGCTCTAAACAATAGGCCACAAGGTAATCTCCCCAATGATACTAAAAACAACCTAAGGAGGGAAGGGAAAGAGTATTGTAATGCCATTACCTTACGGAGTGGCAAAGAGCTCCCTGATGCTGTAAAATCACATGATCAGAAGAAAGGGGTGATCACTGAAGAAGAGAAAGAAAAGGTTGGTGAACCTCAAAAGAAGGCAACTAAAAGGTAAATGCTTCTGGTGGTAAAAGAAAGGGTGAGAATACAATAAGAAACACGAGGGCTGAAAATGTTATTCCACCACTACCGTATCGTCATGCTTAGAGGTCTAAAAAGCATAATGAGGAGTAGTTCAACAGATTATTGGAAATATTTAGTAAGTTGCAAATAAATATACCTTTTGTTGAAGCCTTGGAACAAATGCCTGTGTACACAAAGTTCATGAAAGAGATGTTGTTGAAAAAGAGGAAGATGGAAAATAACGAGAAAGTCACACTGAACGAGGAGTACAGTACAATTATACATAAGAAGTTGCCTTTGAAACTCAAGGATCCAGGGAGTTTCTCCATCCCCTATACTATTGGAGATGTCACATTCAAGAGGACTTCGTGTGATCTTAGGGCTAGCATTAGTTTGATGCCATTATCAATTTTTAAGAGACTTGGAATTGGTCAGGTGAAACCAATTATGATAACCCTTTAGCTTGATGATTGATCGTTGAGACATCCATACGGGATAATGGAAAATATGCTAGTCAAAGTGGGAAAGTTTTTCTTCCCTGTGGATTTTGTGGTATTAAACATAGTGGAAGACGAGGAAATCACTCTCATTCTAGGTAGGCCATTCTTAGCTACATCGGGAGATGTAATTAATGTAGCTCATGGGACGTTAACTCTGACAGTCCAGAAGGAGATAGAGACTTTCAATGTGTTTGATATTGCAAAATTGTTAGTGGAAAAGGAAGCATGCGATCATAAAGAAGAAATAATGTTGGTTGGACAATCTGTACTTCCTCCATGCAAAGCCAATGAACCAATTAATAAAAAAGCCAAAACAATGGCAAGGTTGGGGGAAGGCAATTCAGCTTCAAGACTCATCCATGGATTCTTTTGATCTAGGATAAAACTGGTAAAGTCTGGCTGAAGACTATAAAATTAGCGCTCTTAGGAGGCAACCCAAGTTTATTGCTTTCATAATTTTTCTATTTTTGTGGTTTAGTGTGCTGCTGTTGGAAAAATTTTAACTGCTATTTTAAATTATAATTTGATTGGAATTGATAAATGCTGGACCTGGTTCATGATTATTATCTTTGTGAATAGCAATTAGTATATTTTGTGATGGCATTGTGTTTTGTTAGTTTAGTTGTTTGTTCTTCTTCCTCTATTTTGTTGATTTGGGATAGTGAGGACACTATCAAATTTAAGTTTGGGAGAGAGTTTTTTGTGTCTTGTGCTTGTTTTGTTTGTTAATGTGTTTGTTGCGTAAAGTGATTTTCAGATATGTCAGATTTTCAAAAATTTTCAAATTTTTAAAGGACTTTGTAAGGGAAAGAATTGCTTATGTTTGTGGAAAGATTAGAAAATTTTGGTAAAATTAAGATTTGGAATTATTTTTAATAAAGAATTAACCTTACTTCTAAGAATAATAGGAGATTTATTCAAAATTTATTTTAGGCTAATTGAAGTTTTAGAACTCTTAGAACAATTACTTTAGCTTGAGTTAAGCTTTCCTAAATTAAAAAGTATGCTCAATAAGGGGGGTTAATTTCAAATTCCATAATAAAAAATGGTTATTTAAAGATGAATTAGTAGCTGGCTTGAAGGTATGGGTTATGTTGAGACGGTGTCGTGTGGATTAGGCGCACGGACATTTTTTCAACCAATAAACCTTACTTTTGGTTGGTTTGAGAGAATGAAGAGGTAGGGAAGTATTGTGTAGATTAGGCGTACAGATACTTTTTTCACTCTGTAATTTTCTCCTTTGGTGTGAAAGGGGAGGAAGAGCTGTGTGGATTAGGCGCATGCTCTCTGCTTTCTACTGGCTACATCTCTTATTCAAATTGTTGGTTGAATCAATTGAAATTTGGAATGAAAACTCTTGAGAGTGTAAAAATATAAAAAGGAAAGATTAATTCAAGTGATGGTATTTTGCTTTAAGAGGTTTCTAATGTGTTCAATAAGTTTATTGTGAGTTTTAATTAAAACTCCAAGTTATTGTTACAAGTATGACTATTCTCTAATAAAAGCATTTTTTGGATCAAAATTTTATTAGATGGTTCTTTTTTTTTTCTTTGTATATCCCACTCTTTTCCCTTGCTTAGTTTAATTGCTGTCAAAGCCTGATTGTAAATTTGCATATATGAGTTCTGCTTTGCACCTTGTTCTATGTGAAGGTTGATTTGCTTGAGGACAAGCAAAGGTTCAAATTTGGGGGAGTGTTAAGTTCTAGATTTAGCACTATTTTGATGCTAAATGCCCTATCTTTTTATCTCTTACTTGCCCTGGCCTGTGATTTTTAACCCTTGTTTTGAATGTTTTAGATTAGTTTATGTTTTATTAGATTTTAGATTTGTTAGAGTAATTTCATGTTTTAGACCTACGATTTAATAGTTTTATTTGTTGTTTTTTGTGTAGGTTGAGTTGGTGTGAAGTTTGTGTAAGAAGATGGAATGTTAGAGCTAAAATTCTGATGATGCTGGAGAGATGGCTGATTTCCACAGTTATAGTGGTGGATGCTGAAAAAAATAGTTTTAAGCCTTCTTCTCTGCCAACCACCGCTATAGCAGTGGATCTTCACTGCTATAGCTGTGGCTCTTGGAAAAAAACATTTTTTAAGCCAGTTTCTTTGCCTTCCACCGCTATAGTGGTGAGCGGTGGGTATTCACCATTATAGCGGTGGTTCACGTTCTGCAACATCAGATTCTGTTTAAATAGTGCCAGAACATGTTTTTAGGACATTCAGAGTTGGAGATAGAGCAGAGGGCACCGATTTTGCTATGGGAGGAGGAGTAATTCCATTCCAAAGCTCTTCAAACCCGATTTCCATCAACCTAACCTCGGATTCATGAAGTTTGCCTCATCTTTTACTGTTTTCTGTAATTTTATAGCTATGAGTGGCTAATTTTCTTGTTCTAAGGTTGTATGAACCTAATCTCTAATTAGGAGTTGTTTTCTCTCTAACTTTGTGGTTTCTATACAATTACTGCATTCCTATCATTCATATTGTAATACCCATAAATTTTTAATTCACTGTATAAATATGTTAATCTTATTAAATGCTTATATGTGAAATTTTGGGGTAAATTTGAAATTTTGTGAAAAGCATGAAAATCTTGGAATTTCTAAATTTTGTTGTGAGAAATTTATAAGAAATCCTCAACGAAGGACTTTGGAGGAGGAAAGAGCTCGAGCAAGTTGGATGAGGAAGCCGGAGTTTTAAGAATGGTAGAAGTAGAGTCAAAACAATGGTAGGTTGGTGAAAGGGGCTAAAATGAACTAAAATAAAATTTGATTTTTTAAACAAAAGATGTTGAGAAATAGAATATTGATGTTTATGTGTGTTTCTATGAGTGTGACTTGGTGCCCATGTAGACTATTTCTTTAAAATAGTTCCCAATACTTCATTTAAGGGTTTAAGCGAACTTGTCCAAACCTTGAGGGACCAAATGAGAGAAGAGGTGGACCCCATACTCATTTAAACCCATATACATATCTGAAATTTCCATACACCAACCCATTCATTTGTCTTCTTCATCCCTTTCATATTCTTTCCCTCTCCCTTCATGTCCTCCATCACTTTGGCCAAAAAGAAGACATCTATGGTGGCTCCACCATCAACTCCAGCGAAGCTCCTCCACCGGCGGCCTCTTTTGCTCACTGGAACACCTTCTTGAGGTAAGGATCAAGCTCTCCCCTCCCTTCTTGATTCTTGCAAGAAAACCCTAGGTTTAAAATTAGGGAAACCATGAAATTGAGCTTGGGACCTAAAACAGTTGCTTTTCCACACTCTCAAATGAAGTTAGAACTTAGGGACTTGAGAAAAACCATGGGAGAATATGGAGAGAAAGATTGAAATTGGAAAATTTTAAGAAATAATTTGGGATAATCTTGTATGGTTGTTATAATTTTGAATCATTGTTGAAATTAATCCTTTAAGAGATTCTTGAGTGGTAGAAACAAGTGTTAATAACCAATGATGATTTGATTGAGCTTTGGGAGGTCTTGGGCAGCAAGGAGGTGAATTTTGGGTGCCAAATCATGTTTTGTTCTAGTTTGCCCAGTCCGAGGTGCTCGAAGCGCCCTACGTGGCACCTGGGGCGCCCATGTATCCGAGAGAAATGGCTTTGGCCCCAGCCTCAGGCTAAAAGTTTAAGCATAATTAAAATTGTCACATCTCCCTCATTTGAGCTCCGATTGTTGAAAACTTTATACCATTGGAAAGATAATGGAGTCTAGTCTCTAATAGAACAAGTTTCATTCAAGGATTCCTTATCGTTTATGTTTTATGATTAAAAGAGTGACTGAAGGTCAGAAGTGTCTGGAAGTATGTGTGCTAGTATTACTATTGGTGATGTTTTGGGTTAATTGTTGTATGAAATTAGCCTTTGTGGTCTTGAAATTTTTATGGGCAGATGTCATAGCATTAAATTACATGTCCACCAAGTTTCATAAGATTTAGAATTGTTTTAGTGGGTCAATTCTTGCAAAAATCGTGGCTGCCGAAACTGCAGAGATAGTCTGGGCAGCTGCTGTGTTTTAGTAGTTTTGAGGGGGCAAATCAAAGTATTTCCTTTTGAAATTTTTATCTAAGATTCTAGACACATTAAGGATGTTGTTTTACCAAATTTCATGAATTTTGGACTTGTGATAGCTGCCCAGTAAATTCACAAAGTCCAGGAATCAAATTTGGTCTTAATCAGAGCATGTGTAGAATTTAAATTGGTTTAGAAGGGATTTGCTTCTAAGCTTTATAGGAAGAGGTAACTAACATATAAAGGAGTAATATCATGGATTGAAATTCCTAGATAAGTTCATTCAATGGTCACACTGAGTCTAGCGAAACAATAATGTGACTTCAAATAACTCAAACCAAGTGATTGAAATTGAAATTATGTGTTAATACATTTGAATGATTATATGGTGACTTTGTGTTGAGAATAAATCGTTGCATGGTGGAATTTATTTACTATGATTAGGTAAATTGGAAGATAATTAATTGTTCTCTTGAATCAAAGCCTTTGCCTCATTGAATGTGTGTGTTGTAATATTATTTCATACCAAATTTGACTTCTTGCTTGAGTATGGATTCGGTGTGGATGGTGAATTACAAGAGGA
The DNA here is from genome assembly GCA_037074585.1 of Biancaea sappan. Classification (NCBI taxonomy): domain Eukaryota; kingdom Viridiplantae; phylum Streptophyta; class Magnoliopsida; order Fabales; family Fabaceae; genus Biancaea; species Biancaea sappan. The sequence goes on from CM073490.1 coordinate 70,161,281, forward strand.
GCTTGTGTACTTTTCTTGATAGCATATTATGGTAAACCCCAATTGTGGAGATGGTGGTCTAGTAGATAAACTGAGGTGTATGAAAGTTGTGATATTCCTCGCGTTTGTCTAAGTGACGATTAAAGGATGAAATCATGTTGTGTTGAACACTTTACCCCTGCGTAACTTTCTAATGTTCTATTTAAAATTCACTTTATCTTGTATGATGTGGTCATGATTATTTTACTAAAGTTCCATTAATAATTGATGTTGTCTATTCGGAATCATCTTATATGAAAGGTGAATCTTTGAGGAAAAATTTTCATGTAAGGAATTGAATTCTTTGCCTCTTATTTAGAAATGAAACCTCTATTGGTATTATGATTAAGGCTCGGGCTGAGCTTGACTCCCAATGGGCAAATTAATTATTATAGTTTGTGCCCTAGAATGGTGAGCATCTCTGAACTATTTTTATTATTGCCCTAGAACGGCAGGCATCCTTTAACTATTTCTATTATTGCCTTAGAATGGCAGGAATTCCTTAACTATTTCTATTATTGCCCTGGAACAGCGGGCATTCCTCAACTATTTCTATTATTGCCCTGGACGGCCAGCACACATTATTAATTATTATTGCCCTGGATGGCGGGCACTACTTTATTATTTTTACTATTGCCTTGGAATGATGGGCCTCTCTAATTCATTATTTCTGCACATAAAGGAAATCACATGGAGATGATTAAAATCATAAATGATGTGCTTATTTATGGGTGTCCTTCTTGGGGTTACTCTAGCCTTTATTATATATATATATATATATATATATATATATATATATATATATATATATATATATATATACATGTGTGCCTGCTAATGGCCTATTTCAGAAACTGATTGGAACGAGTTTGGTAATCCTATTATGAGGCATGTTCAAGTGATGCTTGTGTGTGCATGGTAAAACATTTTACTCGACTTGCAGGTTATGTAAGGTGAGCCCTTGGTCTTATATTGGTGGATGGGATCCCTCTTTATGTCCCATCCCTGTGAGCGATACACAGGTCATTTAAATTTTTAGTGGTTTTTTCGTTATTAAGTATTTTCATACTCATTCCTTCCTTTGTGTACCCCGTGCAAGTTTTGTATTAGAAGGCGAGTCTCCGCGTGAGGAGTATCGGAGTCTCCAGGTCTGCGTTCCTTTATCTTGGAATGTTGGTATGTCTTTGGTTGGGTGTTTGAGTCGCTCTGTAGTTAGATGAAACACCTAGGAAATCTTGCATTGGTTGTGAAATTGAACTTATATATATCATATTTATTTTATGTGTTATAGGTGAGGCTAGGCTTATGGCAGTGGACCGAGTCCATCTCTGTGTTGATCATGTTCCCAAATTGGGGCGTGACACATATATTTTGAACTTGTTGTAAAACTGGCCACTTTATGATTTGTTTATTGCTTTCATCAAACTTTGGCAAGGGAGATGTTGGTAGAACACTAAGTGAATAGGGCAAGGGTTGAACCTTAGATGTTTTGCTTGTTAATTAATAGAAATATTAATTAACCTCGTTTAATCAAATTAGGTTGATGTTATTCGGCTTAGGGATTATGTTAGAGTTGAGTAGCTTAATTTAGGTTCGGGAGAATCACTTTAAGCCATTAGAAAACCTAAGATTAAAGTGTACAATTGAATAGAATCGCAAGTGTTTGAGAGAATTAGCAATTCTTAAGACGAGAAAGGGAGATTAGTAACTTTAAGCCTTTTAATTGAATTAATTTTGATCCAATTCTATTGTAGTTCAATTTTATTTCTTAGGTCTTAAATTTGAGCTGCCTTCAATCCAAAATTGTTTTGTTTGACTAATGTATTTAAATTTCTGGAGCACTTAGTAAGTTGGTCATCATGGAATTGACACTCTTACTCATTTTTATACTATATTACTCATGCGACTGGTGCGCTTTCCAAATCGCTCAACAATCTTCTGCATTTTGGTTGTCCTAGTCACGAACTGGAATCACATAGGAGTAATAGGGTCCTAGGGGTTGTAATTGGATATTTTTGGATGTACACACACACACACATACTCTGATGTATGCTATTGGTATCCAATGTTCCCGAATATTCTATCTTTTGGAATTGTATTAAATGGAATATTTTGGAACATATGTAATGAACATATATAACTTTATCAATGATATGATATTTTCATGAATCTCTTATGTTCTTATGACTTATGTGTCAAAAGGATGTTTTAGGCTTACAATATTGAGGGGGTGTAACTCTCTGTATTGTCCCGGTCACATGCGGGGTCGAGGGCTATGACATCTGTAGTTGGTAGGACTCCTTGGTCATTTGAAAGCATTGTAGTAGACAAACATATCTATGCTGTAATTTAATATGAGATTATCATTCTTTTGTCTTGTGTTTCTTCTTATTCCCTTGTAGTTGTTGATGGGAATGGTTAGAAACATAATGAAGTTTAACATGTAACCAGCCTTTTATTTTGCATATAAAATGCATGAGTTTATGTTAACATGTTGTTGCATGACAACTATGGATGCATTCAAGAAGTTCAGGTTAGGCGACCATAGACTCTTCCATGTGTTGTGTCAGTCTCGTACTGAAATCGGGGCGTAACATATGACATCTCATTATGGGGATTTATTCATGTGCATGACAACTTATAGTGCATCACATCTATACAAGTTGATATGAAAATAGAGCATGATGGTAAGACAGAAGTTGAAATTCTAGACTATAATGATAAAGCTACAAGACCTAGGACTGGGGATTTTGCAAATTATTGTAGATTAATAGTAAGGAAACAAATTCATTTAGAGATGGTGATTGTATAGCCATCTCTGTAGAATATGAAGAAACATAGTTAAAAATAAGGGTAATAAGTTAAATAGACAAATTTATTGCTGTTTTTATTATTTATGTTTTGCTAACAAATATCACCTTGTTTTGGGAAATATTCACACCTACCGGTGATGGAAAAGAAATGGAATTTCAACGGTACTTCGTACAAACTCTATGAAAGCTCTTCAAAAGTTGGAAGAGTAAACGAGGTTACCTAGTCCATCGGAGTTGTTAGTTTTGAAGACTTGCAGTGGCTAATACAAAAGCATTTTCTTTTACTTTTGACATATTTTGGCTATATTATATAAATACTAACTATAGGTCAAAAGTGAGAGAAATGAAGCAAACAAGCGTGACCAAACAACAAAGCATACTTGCAAACCAAGACCATTTGCTAAAGTAGAAGCATCTATGGTGAAAATGAATTTGTTCTTTTAAATTATTATAGAATTTTCTTATCAATTTACATCATTTGCTAAAGTAGACAATAAATGAATTGATCTAGCAGTGTAAATTGATTAGTTTAGTTAGATTTAATTCAGGTCATAAAACTGACAACCGATGTTCAACACAGCCAATGTATCGTTAAGAGAGGCTGAACTTAAAACTTAAGATATTCAAGGGACAATAAAATAAATGCTTCCTCGTTGCAGGCCAATAAATGGCAAATGCAAACACCCCAACAAACATGCAAGAATTCACCTTTTATATTCCAATATTTTCTTTCTCATTTTCTCACTGGAGAGGAAAAAGAAAGAAAACAATGAAAGCAGCAAACCTAAATTGTGATCAATAAAGTTTCGATCAATCTAACGTATAACCATGAATGCTGCACACCCAAAAAAAATATGCGGGGGTCAAGCTAGTATAAGGGGAAGTTTGGATCCACATCGTTGGACCAAGATTCCAGACCCCCAATAATGTCCTTAGCATAAGTAAAACCCATCTTCTGAAGATACTGAACGGCTCTCTGAGAATCATTACCCCTTCTACATACTACATACAACTGTGCACTCAATAGACCGGTGTCCTCCTCTTCCACTTTCTTCAGAGCCGAGGATATTTCAGGCAACCTAGTCTCCAAGATTGAGAGTGGAATGTTCAAGGACTTTGGAAGAGACACAATCTTGAAATGGTGAGCTGGTCTCACATCCACCAACAGATGTGGTTCCTTTCTACAAATTATTTCACTGTATTCCTTGCTGCTAATTCTTGATTCGGCGGGCAGAAGATTCAACTTCAAAGAAGACTGCAAATGCATGGAAAAACCTTCATAAAACTCAATAATACTCTTATTGAAAACTCGTATGCACTTGATAAAGCGCTTTAGTGATAACAAAAAGCAGTGTCATAAAACCGTTAAATACAGGAGGGCCTGGCCAGAAGTTTCACATATAGGAAGCAGGAACTTTTCTTTGCACTATTAACTCATATTATGGTATTTAAGATTCACAATTTCACATGTTTAGTGCGACAATTGAACGGATACTCAACGGAACTGGCACTGTCTGTATGTACTATATTATTTAAGATTCACATATTTGGTGTGATAATTGAAAGTTACCATAGAATAGATACCACTGATATGTTATAAAAGTTGACAAAATGGAAGGATGTTATGTCTGTTTAATAGCAGGATTTTTAAACATTTTTTGGGGTCTTTTTCTTTTATGTATATCTTTAAATGACTAAACCAGTCTTCATCATCACTATCAGAAAATTGTATGTGGAAACAGCTGCTCAAGAAAAACACAGATCATTTTTGCCTATTGAGAAGAATTTTCTCGACAGCAGTCTCATACAGAACAAAGACTATGTTTTAAAAATCTCATCAAACTGTAAGGCCAGTTAAAGCTTAAGCAAAAGTAAGAGAAATCATACCACAGCCAATGAAGTGTCAGTAAATTTCTCATAATCAAATTCTCGAAAATACTGTTGAGTGAATGTTGCATTCTCTCCACAGGCTTCACATTGCAAAGACCTTCCTCTAATTTTTACCTGAAACACAAATCTAAAATCAGTAATTGATATTAAATTAACCTGGTCCCACAATCATGGTGACAACCAAGAATGAATTAAATTGATGTCTTATTATTTTTCCCCCCCTTTGGGGAGGATGGGTGGCATTCATTCTAACATAATGCAAGAGTTCCATGGCTCAAAATTTGACTGAGCCAGAAGAGTTTGATCTAAAATACCCCAAAAAAAAAATTCCAAGCCTATGTTATTTTTGGTTTAGCCCGATTGATGCATTTATGACAAAAGAAAAAGGATTGGTGCATGCCTATCCTAATAAACTATCAGGCTCCCTTTAGAATGTAGGATTATGACATCACTAGGCTAGGCTGGTTACATTTCAGCATGTATAAACTGTGTTAAAGGAAGGAAACGGAATTCTCTCCACTCTCCCTTTTCTTGTCCCACCATCAGAGCTATCTAAACAAAATTTGAAGCCAAACTAAAAAATCAAAGACCAACTTGGACAACACTTCATGCTGTCAGACATGAGCTTAGTTTCAAGTTGCAACAAGGAGCATCAAGTACAAAAAATAACCCCCGCCCCCCCCCCCCCAAAAAAAAAAAAAGAATGAAGAATACTTGATAAAAGCATCAAATATAATCAGCTCATATTCTTCACCATTATAAGCATATTGGTATTAAAGGTAGCAACAATGAGTTTGAATTGTCTGACGTTGAAGAGGGCTACGTTAGGATGACTTTAAATAGCAACCCTCTGTTGAGTATGAAGCCTTATTTATTGCACATCATCTGCATGCGTCTGCGCCAGCATTGGTCGCTAGCTTCTCATTTGAATATGCAGCCCTCTTGGTGGTTATGAAATATCTAAGTATGATGAAGGTGCTGGTTTAATTGGGCAGAAGGCAGTAGATATCATAACAAAGCCAGTTGCTCTTCTCCTCTCAGTGACCTACACGCCAAAGTGTCTTGTTCCACGTTTCAACGTCGTTGTGCGCTCTGTTTTCTCTTCATTTTGTGTTCTTCCTCTCTCTCTCTCTCTCTTTCAGTTCTGCATGTGCGCGTGAAAGAATGTGAGTTTCTCTCCCTAAGCTTCCTCTGTCTTGTGTATGTGCTACTGTTGTTTTTGTGCTAATGTTGCTTTTGACCGAGGCTTCTTTAGTAGCTCTCCCTCCCTCTGTTTTCACTTCCAAAGTAGAGGTCCCGTGAAGTGGGACAGTGAGCTAGGTGCGTTGAGTTGATGTGTGGGTGAGGTGAATTCGTTTGTGATGCAAGTGTATGGTGATGAGTGGTGTGGCTCTGGTTGCAGAACCAAAGAGTGCAGGGAAGGGTTGCCTAAGAATGAGGAAGAGAAAAGAATTTTTTTGAAAAAAAAAAAAAAACTGTTTTCTACAAGGGAGTTTTTGACATTGCAGTGTGTTATGTACAGGAGATCAAAAGCTTATGGCCAAGAATGCATGTGTGAGTGAGAGGCGGGAGAACAAAACTTATTTTTGTGAAGAATGGCTGAAAGACGAGGGAAGATGAGTCTTTTTCTTGCTTGTGAAGAATGGCTGAAAGACGAGGGAAGATGAGTCTTTTTCTTGCTTCTATAAAGCCGAGAGAAAAAAAGGGAATGGGAGAGAGTGCGAGTTGAGTGGCCTATGAGCTTGGCTTTTTACTGTGTGATGTTGGCTGAGAGCTATGTTAGGATTGGAGGTATGTGCTTGTGAGTGTATCTTGAGGTCAAATGGAGATCTATGATAAGATTGTTTGAACTTGAAGCTCTGCAATTTTAAGGCAAATGGAGAGGATCAATTCCCTTTGTTTCTGAATTCAGTCCCTGCCATGAGTCACTCTACCATTGGTGGGAGTTTGTAAAAGAAAAAAGAAACGAAGTGGAGGTCGAAATTTAAAACAGCAGTCATCCAATATTGCTGAGCCGACGTGGCGCATTTCATGGCCTTTGATGAGCAGAAATTGAACAGTGCTCATTTCACGTCACGATGACGTTCCCATGCTCCATGTTAGAGAATCCATTCTCAGCAATAATGGATGGCTGCAGGATGCAAGAATTTGATATTGCTGTTTCAATTTGACCCTAGCCATTGCTAGATAATTCATGCTATCCTTCATATCTTATAATACCAATCAGCAGTTTCCTGACGCCACTACTTTCAGATTGCTTGTTGGCAAAGGCTAAACCATCTTGAAAAGTAAACCCTCATTAATATGTTGCACTTTAAGATTAAGCTCCACAAAAAGTTCATATTTGTAATTGCATAAAGAGAGTAGAATATCTGTTGCAGGATAAGCACGATAAAGGAGAGAAGACAGACAGACTGAAGAAAGAGAGGAAGAGGGAAAACAAGGACATCCAATCAATGATACATCAAAGCTACGAACTAAAGCATATATCAAAAGCTGCAAACTAAAGTACCCTAACTTGACACCCAAGTAATCCTGTTGAAATAGAAATCCCAATTTTTAGAAAATCCTAAAAGACCAAGTTACTAATGAATAGCAGATTGCCTACTTATAAGTTCTCAATCCAGAAACAAAGATATTTCCAACCTAGTATTCCTTCTCCATGCAACACTATTCTTAATACATACTCCACTACTATCATCTTGATTATAATATCACAGGCCACATATAATACTGACGACTCAACATATCTATCATTTATAACCAAACAGTAAATAAGATGTGGACTTGTAAACATACAATACGAATCCGTGCAGACAAAGCATCAAAGAGAAGCATTCTTCCTGAGAGTGGTTCACCAACAGCACTTGCAATCTTAATGGCCTCTAAAGCTTGGAGACAGCCAATAACACCAGGAACTGAAAATCGACAAAGTCAAATGCCAGTACAAATAAGAGAGAATTAAAGTTGCATAAATAAACAAATGAAAGATAAAGTTGAGTAGGCGGAAAAAAGAAGAAACTGTCATTCATTTAATCTGGGTTCCTCTTTACATATTTTAATTAAAAAGGATTTCGATGTTTCACATTAATTGTTGTTTACAAATTTCAGTCCTAAACAGTGCATTCTCAAAAAATAATTTGCAATGTTGCTATGCCTAAACTCCTCACTGCTTTTACCCATGTTATTCATGGTCATCCTTTAGCCCTATTGATTCTCCCTTCTGAAATTCCTCTCTTGAATACTGTATGATTTTCTCAAGCTTAGGGCAACCCTTGTCATAATCAGACTTCTATGTTTGTAGTAACTTTTCTTTTACAAAGAAAGCAATCAGTCAGACAACATTTTCAGTTACTCACAACAAGAAGAAAATAACATAGTACAACTCTAATCTGTAATGAACTAAGAGTACATTAAAATATAGTCTTCTATCTGCCTCTGTTCTAGCTATGCAGACTTGGAGATAGCTATAAGATTTGTCAAACTTAAACCAATTTGGTTATGAATACACTGAGATTTACCTACTCCTAGAACTCCACTATCAGCACATCTTTGACAAGCTGTAGTAGGTGGTGGAGTTGGAAAAAGACATCGATAACATGGACCGCCATTGTAATTGTACACAGTGAGCTGCAGAAGAAATTTCACACAATGGCAATTCAAATTTATGTAAATATATACCTCAAAATATGGAGGAAATGCCCCTTTGAGCAATCCAAAACTCAAAAGCTAGAAAAATTGCTTAGGTGTATAATGTGTACCTGGCCTTCCAATCCTAGTGCAGCACCTGATACAAGAGGCTGCAAGAGTACACAGAGGTAATTAATTAAAATCAATTGCGATTGCAATTGCTTGAAATTTTTCTACAAGTTGTATTTACATGCATGATACATCTGCACAAGAAAAACAACTACCAGCCAACTATTTATTGATGTATTTTCTCTTTACACACACAATTTTTTTTGATAGAACTCTTTACACACACAATTAATCCTCTAAATTTTTCAACAGAGTAAAGAACCAAAAAACCACCCCGATATCCTTAATATTTTTCATGCAATTGCACATTAATTTGCATCAGATTCTTAGCACCAAGTGTAGAATCCTTTCTGCCAAACGAATTTAAATATCACCCAAGTTTATAACCCAGACATGAACAATTCTGCTGTCAGTTACAAGGCGCATAACAAAAAGTTAGAGTAAGACAAGACCAGCCATAGACAAATTTAACTCCTCAAAATCTGTTCATAAGTCAAAAAAGCAAAATATACCTTTCCTAATACGACACAGCAATCGCTGATCATGTAGCGGCTTGGAGCATTATCTGTTGCATCTACTATTATATCATATCTTAAAAATGCTCAGTCATGGAAATTAAAGGACAAGGGTAAATTACACAACCTTCCATTAAGTTTCACTAAATTACACTTACACCCCGCTAGTTCCAAATATTACACTTGACTCCCCTCTAATTTATTTTTGCCATTGAAGTTAACTTGTTGCACAGGTATTGCTTTCAAGAATAAAATTACTTAATAACGTTAACTACCTTAAATGTTTTGTTTAAAATAAATTTGCATTCTCATATTATGTAGAAAGTTAATTAACTTGACAAAAAGTAAACTAGAGAAGAAATTTCTGCAACATATATCTTAATGTCGGGAGAAAAGTGTAATGTAGCCAAACCACAGGGGAGTCAGGTGCAATTTAGCCAAAAAGGGAATCATAAGGATTATGTTGTAATTATCAAAGAGGGAAAAGGAAAAAGGTATGATTGAAGAAAAATGGCACTTAAGCAGAAGATCTAAGAATAATAGAATATGGAACACATTACAGCAAGGATACTGGCTGATAATTTCTAAAGCATTGGAAGTCCGCAAAGCTTCTTTGTGTTCCACAATTTGAATGGTGGAGTTGATCCTGATATACAGAACATCTTAGTTCAAGCACAGCTACACTTATTATTAGAAATAATTAATATAAACTTCACATGAAAAATAATGTCAGTTTCTTATGAAACTTGGTGTGAAGAATTTCATGTGTGCAAGAGCAACATACGAGCGACAAGCAGCAGCAGCAGACTTTACTTTTGGCTGACCAATATATGTTTCGGTGTGGATTACCTGAATTTATACATATTTCAATAGAAAATAAATGTCAGTCAAGTTTACACAAACATGTACACACACATACAAACAAACAAACAACAACAACAACAACAACATAGCCTTATCCCACTGTAAGTGAGAACAATCTGATAATGCAATGTTCTGATTTATTACTCAAAGCAAAACTAGTATTTATAGGCTAGATTACAACCCTCAATCTCTCCTGAAATCACTCCACCGAATACCTAAGTCAGTCCTCATGAAAACCAAGTCAAATTATTCAGGCTGTACACATGCTAAGTTCAGACTCTACTTTGACATATATACATGCTATATTTTGACATATACAAGCTATACTTTGACACTCCCCCTCAAGCTGGTGCATAGATGTTAATCATGCCCAGCTTGTTACATAAATTAATTAACCCGAGTCCCATTTAGAGACTTTGTAAATAAGTCAACAAGTTGCTCTCCTGTCTTCACATATCCAGTAGTGATTAAGTTCTCTTCAATCTTTTCTCAAACAAAATGACAATCAACCTCAATGTGTTTAGTTCTTTCATGGTAAACTGGATTTGAAGCAATATGGCGAGCAGCTTGATTATCACACCACACTTTTGCTGGCATTGAACACTTCACTCCAACCTCATCTAACAAACGGTATATCCACAAGATCTCACAAGCAGATTGTGCCATAGCTCTATATTCGAATTCAGCACTTGATCGAGATACAACACCTTGTTTCTTACTTTTCCATGATATTAAGTTTCCACCAATAAAGACACAGAATCCAATGATGGATCGCCTGTCAATCTTGCAACCGGCCCAATCAGCATCTGCAAAGCATTCAATTCTGGTATGCCCATGGTTGCTGCCCAAGACCAGGAGCTCCTTTTAGGTAGCGTAGGATCTGTTCTAGAGCCTCCCAGTGTTTGACAATAGGTGCAGACATGAATTGACTAACGACACTTATTGCAAAAGCAATGTCTAGTCGTGTTAGAGTAAGATAGTTCAATTTTCCGACTAATCTCCTGTATTTTTCTGGATCATCGAAGAGATCCGCATCATCTTTTGCAAGATGTGCATTTGGAATCATTGGGGAACTACAAGGTTTAGCAGCTAGCTTTCCAGTTTCTGCAAGCATGTCAAGAACATACTTTCTTTGGGACAGAAGTATTCCTTTCTTACTTCTTGTTACTTCAATTCCCAAGAAGTACTTTAGGTGGCCCAAGTCTTTTGTCTAAAACTTGGTGTGCAATAATGATTTGAGGGATGAAATTCCTACACAGTCATTCCCTGTAATGACAATATCATCAACATAAACAACAAGAAGAATAATACCATCCTTTGATTGCATGTAGAATACAGAGTGATCACATTTACTTTTCTTCAACCCAAATTCCTGAACTGCCATGCTGAACTTACCAAACCATGCTCGGGGACTTTGCTTCAAACCGTACAATGATTTTTTTAAATGGCAGACTGTCCCATACTCCCCCTGAGCAACAAATCCAGGTGGTTGCTCCATATATACTTCTTCGTGAAGGTCACCATGCAAGAAAGCATTTTTTATATCTAATTGATAAAATGGCCAGTTTTCGGATGCAACTAGAGAAATGAACAGACGGATTGAGGTGAGTTTGGCCACCGGAGAGAATGTATCAGAATAATCTACCCCATAGGTCTGTGCATATCCTTTAGCTACTAATCTAGCTTTAAGTCGAGAAATAGAACCATCTGTATTAAATTTAATGGCAAAGACCCACTTGCATCCGACAGCTTTCTTTCCTGCAGGTAAGTTTACAAGATCCCATGTTCGGTTGGCATCTAATGCTTCTATTTCGTCAAGCATAGCAGCACGCCATCCTGGATGGGCCAAGGCTTCCTGAACAGTTTTAGGAACAGAAACAGAGTCTAGAGAGGCAATCAAAGCACTAGATGATGGTGATAAATGATTATAGGATATAAAATTAGCAATGGGATAATTGGACTTAGGGAGGGTGCATTGACGTTTACCTTTGCGGAGAGCGATAGGTAGGTCATGATCGTTTGGTGGAGGATCCGATGACGAAGTGGCTGGCGCAGGACATGTATCACTGGTTGCTTGTCTTCGAGAATACACTTGAGTAATCGGTGGCCTTGCTGTAGCATGAAGGATATCAGTGTCCGTCTGTTCTGCAGATGAGTACTCTTCAACTGGACTCCCTTCAGATGGACCGGCAGAGGCATTTGAGGATGTGGTATTATAGATTAACCACTCTTCATCCTCCCCCTGACTTGGTGTTAAGGGTAGTGAGGAGAAAAAAGGTTGTTTCTCTGAGAAGACCACATCAGTTGAGACCAAATGCTTGTTTAGATCCTGAGAGTAGCATCGATAACCCTTCTGAAGACAAGAATATCCCAAGAATACACACTTCAAGGCTTTGGGATCAAGTTTAGTAATATGGGGTCTAACATCGCGAACATAACATGTACTTCCAAATACCCGAGGTTCCACAGGAAACAGTGGCTTATTGGGAAATAGAATACTGTAAGGTGTGGCACCATCAAGGATTGTAGAAGGCATCCGATTAATTAAAAAACTTGTTGTGGAAACAGCACTATCCCAGAATTGTTTGGGAACTTTCATATGAAACATTAAGGCACGGGCAGTCTCAAGAAGATGCCTATTCTTTCTTTCAGCTACCCCATTTTGAGCCGGTGTATCAACACATGAAGTCTGGTGAATTATCCCTTGTTGGGTTAAATAGTTTTGAAATGTTTCTGACATATATTCTTTAGCATTATCACTCCTTAAGACATGTACAGAAACATTAAACTGGGTCTTAATTTCAGCAGAAAAGGCAGAAAAATGGGAAAACACCTCAGAACGATTCTTCATAAAATAAATCCATGGCATTCAAGAAAAATCATCCACAAATGTAACAAAATATTTAAAACCAAATTTAGACAATACAGGACATGGTCCCCAAATATCTGAATGTACTAATTCAAAGGCTGATGCAGCCCGATTATTTATTCTAGGACTTAACGTACCCCGATGATGTTTTGCAAAATGACAAGATTCACATTCAATTGATGTTACATCATGACATTGAGGGCATAACTTCTTCAAGGTAGGCAGAGAAGGATGTCCTAACTGACAATGTGCTTCAAATGGAGAGGTGGCCCTAGCACAAGCAACTAACTGAGGTTCTCAAGTGTCAAGAATGTAAAGACCATTAGATACATGTCCTTTACCAACAATCTGCTTCGTCATAAGATCCTGAAAAAGACAGTAATCAGGAAAGAATGAGACACAACAATTTAGATCTTTGGTGAGTCGACTTACAGAAATTAGGTTAAAAGACAGATTTGGTAGACTTAGAACAGATGACAAAGTAATAGAAGAAGTGGGTTTAGCGGTCCCTAGACCGTTAATGTTATATGTAGACCCATCAGCTATGGTAACCGGGGATGGAGATTTGTGTGACTTGAAATTTGAAAGAGTATTGGGATTACCTGTCATATGATCTGTGGCACCAGAATCGATAACCCATTTGTTTGAAGAAGAGATAAGGCATGTTTTACCTTGTTCAGCAAGACTAGTGACTGAAGTAGACTCCTTCAAGAAAGCTTGATATTTAGCATACTCATCAGCTGAAATTGTAATACCCTTCTCAGAAGAACTAGAAACAGCAGCAACATTGGTGGTTTGATACCTCTGGTTGCGGTTCTGTAATTTTTTACAATTACGCTTTGTATGGCCGGGCTCTTTACAGTAATAGCACACAATATCACTAGTTTTTCCAGTGGCCGAAGTTCCTCCTCTGTTTAGCCTTCTTTCAACATCCCCTCCTCTGGTAATGAGGGCATTAGGTTGTTGAGTTGATGAAGTATTTTCTGTACGTAAGACCCTACTGAATACTTCCTGAAGCGAGTTAATTTCAGTACTGGCAAGAATCTGAGATTTGGCAGTCTCAAATTCTGAAGGAAGGCCTGCCAGAAAACTCATGATTGCCATTTGATCCCTCTAAGACTTTTGTACCTTGATATTAGTACTAAATGGTAAAAGCACATTCAATTCTTCATAGATCTTCTTGAATTCCATGAAGTAAGCTGTAAGCGACTTACCTTCTTTCTCAGTACGATAAAAAGCTTTACAGACATCATATATACGAGATATATTTCCCTTACCAGAGTACAAGAACTCTAAGTATTCCATCAATTCCTTGACAAATTCACAGTGATTAATTAGCCCAATTACTTCACTATCAATTGAGTTCGTAATCTGTAGGAACAAACGGGCATCATCTCTAAGCCAAGTTTGTCTAGTTTCATCTGTAGGAGGTTCCTTTTCCAAGTGGTCATTTTTTTCAACACTCCGTAGATAAATTCTAATGGTTCTACTCCATTCTAAATAGTTAGACCCATTTAACTTATGCTCAGTTATTTTTGACATTGTGGGTACTAACTCATTAATAGATGGCTTAGTATCTGACATTTTCTTTGTGATAAAGACAAAGAAATAATGTATGAATTAAGAAATTTCAGAATATATAAACCTGAACCTGAATATTCACCAAACTGCCACTGAGTTGAGAATGTGAATATCCACTAAGTCAACTGATATTTCAGAATATATAAATCTGAAATTGGCTTAGCTTCCAGATTAAACTCAGCATGCACAACTCCTGTGAATGATGCCCAGTACCTAAAAAGCTTCCAATGACGAAGATGCCGCCGGGGATAGATCGGAAATGACGATTCGACGCCGTCGAACCAAACCGTGACCGGAGATTCCACCGCAAGCGCCCTCACGCGACGATCCGAACTGTAGCGACAGCGTGTGAGCTTCACGCGCTTAGAGTTAGGTCACCGGACTTCAGTGACTGGCCGGATTTGCCACTACACACCTTCCTGGACCGGCGGTGTCGACTAACAGTCACTTCTAAGTGACCAACAAAGAAGTAACGCGATCTACACTGAAATATCCAGAAAAACCAAAAACCAAGAGGCTCTGATACCATGTAAGTGAGAACAATCTGATAATGCAATGTTCTGATTTATTACTCAAAGCAAAACAAGTATTTATAGGCTAGATTACAACCCTCAATCTCTCCTGAAATCACTCCACCGAATACCTAAGTCAGTCCTCATGAAAACCAAGTCAAATTGTTCAGGCTGTACACATGCTAAGTTCAGACTCTACTTTGACATATACAAGCTATACTTTGACACCCACTAAGTAGGGTCGGCTACAAACAAACGTATAAAAAAAAAAAATCAAAGATACATGATATCAATTTGTACCAGCTATGGCTCTTCAAAATATATTAAAAAAATTGTACCTGCCTGTGCATATTATTCAGCTCAACCAGGTCATGATCAACAATACCAAGTCGGCCTAAAAAGATTGTTTAAATAAGATCCAAAAAGAGTAAAGAGTAATTTAAAATCATTGTAAGTGTCATATATTACCGATACCAGAAGCTGCAAGGTACAATAATGCAGGAGAACCCAAACCTCCAGCTCCCACAACTAAAATTGATGATTTCAAGAGATTTGCCTGCCCTGGATACAATGGACAGGGAAAGGTAAGTAAGAAGAAAGGAAATATTATCATATTATGGCATTTCTGCTATAACCACACAATTTGAAGAGCACAGCTAGGATTATCTCCCGAGTCAGATTTGATCTTGCACCAGAGCATCAGCATCTCACAATCAATGATATTGTATACTTCAACGCCCATTTGCAGATGTAATTAAATCTTAACATTAACAAAAATATCAAAATTATCATTAACTAAATCTTAAATAACTAACATGTTGAAAGGAGTCAATCCTTATGTTTAAATTACTTATTTATTTTTAATTTGATAGATTAGGATATATTTTCCTAGAAAAAAAGATAGGTTGTTTTATTTGCTTTTCTAGTTTAGTGAGGATTCCTCATTTAAGAGGGATTCTCCTATTTATTTTTTCTCCTAGTTTAGTTAAAATTCCTTTATATAAATATTCAGTTTTAGTTTCATTCTGAATTAGAGAGAAGAATTTTCTTTTCATAAAAAAATTCCACATAACAGAATTTTAAAATTATCACTGTCACCCTTCGTGTGAATTTAATTAAGCCAATAAGGCTTAAATTTAAAGTCTAGCCTAACATGATAATTAATCACCCTTGTGTAAATTGAATGAACACATAAACAGAATCCTAGCAGAGCGAAACAATAATACAGACATGTATCCAAAAGCAAAAATATTGAAGAGAGGAAAGACAAAGCAAAACCTTCAACCCCGAACGAAGGAAGCAAAAGATGGCGACTGTATCTGTAAATCATATCAGGGGACAGGCTGTTTGCAGGGTCCAATTTGGAAGTGGAGATAGAAGAGCAAGAGCCATCATTTGCAACCTCATTTCGGAGATTAATCTCAAGCAGTTGAGCTTCAAGAACAGAAATTTTGCGCTCTATAAGGCTCTTTGAGTCCTTCAAAGACTTAAGTTCAAAAAGAATCCGAAATGCATCATTATCCCCTGCCATGGACTCCATTGACTAGCACGATGGAAGGTGAAGTTGGAGTTCAGGCCCAGAACTGCAAAATGATAATAAAAACAGTTTCCAATTTCTATAATATGACTGTGAATGCATTATACCATGGTTGTGAGACTCGCAAGTTTAGATAAACTCATTAAGGGGGTAGACTCATAACGTAAGCTTGTAAAAGCTAATGACCAATAAAAATTAGCTATTTAAATAATATTATAAGTTCATAAACAATACTAGTATAGATAACTAAATCAAATTTAACTGAAATTCATGTCATAAAAATTCTTACATAGGAATGGCAACCCCACGAAGTGGGGGCGGGGAATGCGTCCCTGCTAGCTAATCCCGTCCCTATCCCTATCCCCAATCCCCACCATGAGGAGAATTCTTTTCCCATCTCCACAACCAAGTCCCCGCAGTGGGTCCTTGCGGGGTCCCTAAGATTTTAATAAAATTTTAAAAATATCAAGAAAAAATAATATTCAATAATGCATGAAAAACATAAGAGTTCAAATTTAAAGCTTAAATATTTTGTTCAACTTCTCCATACACCAACAACTCAACTTAAATTCACGAAAAAAGAAAAGAAAAGTAAAAAAATAAATAAATAAATAAAACCAAAACCCTATAAGAGTGGAGCTTCAAGGTCACAAATTGACTTCTTTCTGGTAAGAAACCCAAATAGAAAAATCTGTAAAAATTGTAAAGTGATCCCTGGGAAACCCGTGGCAACTCAACATAGGTTTTGGTCCTTGACGTGTTATTTGAGGGTCAAAAACAAAAGTATCGACAAGTGGTAAACCCTAAGATCAAGTGATGGTAGCTAAAGGGGGAGAAACAACAGACTTTTAAGAGGAAACTACTAGAGGAAGGCATTTGGGAATTACAAGATAGTGCAAACATCATGTGGGATGATATGGCCAACGGGGTTAAGAAGGTTGCTAAAGCACTTTTAGGAGAATCAAAAGGTTTTGGACCAAGAGATAAGGAATCTTAGTAGTGGAATGAGAGCGTTCAAAAGAAGATCAAATATAAAAAAGAATGCTTTAAAGCTATACATCTATGCAATAGCACGGAAAATTGGGAAAAGTATCGGAAGGCTAATAAGGATGCTAAAAAAGCAGTTAGTGAAGCACGATCTAAGACATTTGAAGAGTTCTACAAAGACTTAGGGATGAAAAATGGGGAAAGAAAGATTTACAAAATTGCGAAGAGTAGATAAAAGAAATCGAGATATTTGGATCAAGCAAAATATATTAAGGATGAAGAAGAAATGTTTTGGTTATAGGTGGAGATAATAAAAACAGATGTGAAGGTTATTTTTACAAGTTTTTCAATGACAGAACAGAGCCAACTGGTGATATGGAAGATTTAACTACCTAAGAGGATGAACAAAATTTAGCTTATTATCACAGGATTATGATTGACAAGGTCAAGGAAACTCTTAAGAGAATGGATAATGGTAAAGCTATTGGTCTTTACGGTATTTGCATCGAAGTTTGGAAGTGTTTAGGGGAGGAATGTATTATGTGGCTAACTAAACTTTTTAATGATATTTTAAAGTCTAAGAAAATGCCTCAGAAATGGAAAAGAAGCACTTTAGTGCTTGTTTACAAGAATAAAGGGAATATCCAAAACTACGCAAATACCAAAGAATTAAACTTATGAGCCATACTATGACGTTATGGAAAAGAGTGATCGAACGCAAATTAAAAAGTGAGACAAGTATTTTTGAGAACTAACTTGGATTTATGCTAGGGCGGTCTACTGTGGAAGCTATTTATCTACTTAGAGAGTTGATGGAAAAGTATCGAAATAATCAAAGAGACTTACATATAGTTTTTATTCATCTAGAAAAAGCTTACGATCGAGTACTCAGAGAGATACTGTGGAAAGCCTTGAGAAAAAAAGGTATTCGTATTGCATATATCAGAGCTATAAAAGATATGTATGATCGGGCTACAACTAGTGTGAGAACTCTTGAAAGGAGACAAGACTTTCTTATAAAGATTGGCCTACATCAGGGATCAACTTTGAGCCCTTATTTGTTTGACTTGGTTTTAGACGTTTTGACAGAATACATCCAAGAAGAAATTTCCAAATGCATGCTTTTTGCAGATGATATAGTTCTCATAGCGGAGTCAAGGGAGGAAATTAACTCTAAACTTGAGTTATGAAGATATACTTTGGAATCGAAGGGTTTCTGTCTGAGCAGGGGTAAGACAAAATATATGCACTGCAAGTTTAACAAACAATAAGTCTGAAATGAGTTGGAGGGTAAAATTGGAGATCAAGTTATTTACAAGTGTCAAAGTTCAGGTATCTGGGATCAATAGTACAAGATGATGGCGAAATTAATAGAGATGTTACACATAGGATACAAACTGAATGGTTGAAATAGAGAATGGCATTAAGAGTTGTTTGTGATCAGAAAATACCAAACAAGCTTAAAGGTAAGTTTTATCGCACTGCTATAAAACCAGTAATATTATATAGGAGTAAATGTTAGGCATTGAAAATACAACATGAACAAAAAATTGAGGTAGTAGAGATGAGGATGTTGAGATAGATGTGTGGTCATACAAGTAAAGATATGATTCATAATAAGTATATATGAGATAAAGTTGGAGTGGCACTTATTGAGGAGAAAATAGTAGAAAATCATTTGAGATAGTTTAGACATGTTCAAAGAAGATAGTTAGAAGTGCCAGTAAGGAGATTGAGCAGACGATATGGAGTCTTGTGAAAAAAGAACAAAGAAGACCAAGAATGACTCTTAGAGAAGTCATTAAACGTGATCTTTTGATTAATCAAATTCTAAAGAGTTGGATATTGATAGAGCTCAATAGCGTCATACGATCCATGTAGTTGACCCCATCTAGTGGAATAAGTCTTGTGTTTGGAATAAGTCTTGTGTTGTTGTTGTCTTTTTGTCTATAATAAAGAAAGAAACAAAGAAAAAGAAAAAAAGAATGCTGATACAAACTATAATTGTTTATATCATAGTACAGAGAAGCTGCAAGTTATCATTGTGCATTAGAAGCTGGAAGTTATCATTACTGGTTAATACTGCATATTCATATTCTTCTTTTTCTATTTTACAAAACACACGATTGAACCTAATATTAACATTATACCATTCACAACTAAACTGACGACTTTCAAAGCATTTCAGCCAAACTCTGCAAGCTCATAAGTGAGAGTAGCAAATGCATATCAACGATATATTTGAACTAATGAATTCACATGGCATCAATTTTGTTTTGCACAGGATAGTTTCAGCAACCAAAAAGAACAGAAAAGATTATTACATATTCATTTGCAGATGAATAATTTCTTTTTTTCTTTTCTACCTTTGGCCTTGGAGTAACTGCTTCAAAGCTATGAAATACTGGCTTGTCAAAATTAAGGGGTTCAAGGTCGTAGGCCCCTTGGTTTTTATATCTACTCTGTTGGCTGCAGGAAAAACAGTGCTTAGAATGAAAGGAACTCCAAGATACATAATGGCTTCTGATTCACGAAGGGATAAATTGTATCTCATACAAAGTTGAAGAAGCATTAGTTATAACAGTGGGAAAAACAGATTTAGTAGAGACAGGAGTCATACAAAAGATAATTTAGTACATACACCAAAAGACAACAGACTAAAATAATTGCAACAACTCTAAACATGGGTATTAGAAGATTCAAAAAGACAAAGCAAGAGCTTTACTTCATATCTCTTTTAAGAATGCTTAGTAGTACAGCTGGCTGAACTTATCTTCATCTGCTTTTTAGATTTTAGCCATTAAATTTTATAACCATTTATTGTTCTAGAGTCAATGTAAGCAAAAGTAATTGGTCCCCAAGAAGATTCCCGTAGTTGACGAAAGACAAATTTCTCTTAAATTCGTAAAAAATCTTACTTTATCACCTTTTTGCAGAAAGATTAAAGAAAAATTATGCGACTGTCCTGTAGTTTGCTCTAACTAGTAGTTTAGTCAATTGTAAATTGTGCAATTAAGACATCTGAAATATAAAAAAGAGTTTACTGGTGGGTAGCAATTCATAGAATATCAGCATTCATATTTGTTCACTTTCGATTCATTTAATTCACAATTAAAAATTTGTTAATACCGTTTTACTTGGAATCTAAAAATATACTCAGACTTAAATCAATTAGATAGACGCAAATTGAGTAAACTGAAACTTTGCATATGAGAATACAATCAAAATCTTCTTTCCCACATCCAATCAACCCAAAATGTAACAAAGAGAGTGGGTTAAACAATGATTACCTAACACCAGCACCGCTCACCACAAAACCCAATACCTTCAGTTTGCCACCTTGAGAGGAGATGCGGATGAGTTGAAGCTGAGACTGAGAGGCGAGACAGAGAGAGGTGATGCGGATAAGAGGAAGGCGAGAGATGCGGCTGTCGGCTGACAGGCTGACTTGCTGAAGGATACGTCGTGGATTGAGTTCCCTGCTGCTTCGGCTTCTAAGAGGGATTGGGCTCCGCTGCACAGCCTTAGATCGCTGTGGTCTCCACCCGCTGCCCTCCAATGATTGTGGGTAAGCCAAAGAGGAAGCCCAATCCCTTCCTTCTAAAGGGTTGTTGAGAGCGGGTTAAGTGAACGTGGCTTCTGTCAAAACGGGATGGCTCGGCCCACCTAAGTTCGGCCCACCTAAGTGCGGGTTGGTGGATAAAACGGGTTAGCCCACCAACTTGCACTAAATTTTTTTTATTTTATATAAAATTAGCTAGAAATTTTTTTTTTATTTTTTATTTAAATTTTAATATTTATTTACTCATTTGTTGTAATCAAAATACTAATCACTAGAAATTTTGATAATCAATGTATAATTAGATATCATTTTATGAAGAATAGCAATTATCAAATAAAAAAATATAAAACACCTACAATTTTCCTATCTTAAACTATTATGTTACAAAATAACCTTTGGAAGATAAGAATGAAAATGGTATTAAAGCACTAATTTATTTTGACATTTGACAAGTTTTTAAGGCTCTAATCTTCCTATATTATAGAAAATGATAACACATTTTTATTGTTATAACAGAAAAATAGTAAATATATAAAGTAAGACAATAAGTAATGTAATAATAGTATAAAATATAGATTATAGAATATTTAAAATTCTAAATAAGTGAATATGTAATATGTATTAAAAATATTTATTTTAAAAAAAAATTTTTAAGTGGGTTAAACGGGTAACCCGCGGGTTATCCGGGTTGAACCCGCATAACCCGCGGGTTGGCGAGCCGGCCCGTTTAGGCCCGGATTTAAATGGGCCAAAAATTTATAAACCCCACCCTCCCTTTTAGTGGGTTAAACGGGCTCGACCCGGCGGGCCGAGCCCCGTTTTGACAGCTCTACGTGGCTTATGTAAATTAAGTTGAATTAAGGCGGTTGAAAAAAATTAAGTTTGGATTAACGTAAGATATTTAGATAAATGTAATTTGAAATATATAAATGTGATTTGATGTAAAATATGATATTTAAATATTAGTATGTAAATATGATTTGAAATTTATAATTACTAGAAATATCACATATTTAATATTTTATTTTTTGATATATTATTATTATTTATTGTCATTTATTTAAAGCTAATTTGATGAATTATAATTAAAGTACATATGGGATTTAATAATAGCCCTAGTATATTTCTGGAATATGTTTCAAAATTATTAGATCCAATTAAAGAATTTATTGTAATTTATATAGATGATATTTTAATATTTTCAGAAAATGAACAATTACATGAAGAACATCTAAATAGATTTGTAGAAATAATAGAAAACAAAGAATTAAATATATCACCTCAAAAGACAGAACTTAGAAAGAGTACTATATCTTTTTTAGAACAAATTATAACACCTGAAGGAATTTAACTTCAGAAACATATTAGTAAAAAAGTATTAAATTTTAAGAAAATAACAAATAAGAAAGAATTACAATCATTTTTAGGATTTGTAAACCAGGCTAGACATTATATTCCTAATTTATCAAAATTAACAGCTAAAATATCTAAATTAGCAGGAGAAAGGAGTATATGGACATAAGATACTAATACAGAAAAAATAGTAAACCAGATCAAAGAATTATGTAGAAATTTACCAAAATTAAATATACCTAAAATGAAAGATATTAAATGGATTATTTATACTAACTCATTTGATAATTATTGGGGAGCAACATTATATTATGAATATAAAGGAGAAGACTATATCACCAGGTATGCAAGTGGAAAACTTAATGATAGTCAAAGCAAATATCATAGTAATTGGAAGGAATTTTTAGCCATAGTGAAAGCAGTAGAAAAATTTGAGTTATTTATAGTAAATACAACCTTTATTATCAAAACAGACAATACTCAAGTAAAGCATTGGCTTGATAGAGGAGTAAACAGTTATGAATTAAGTAATAAAATGTTAATAAAATGGCAGATGAATTTAACATATTATGATTATACTATTGAGTATATTAAAGAACAAAATAATTTGATTGCTGATTATTTGAGCAGGTACAATTATGGAAAGTAACCAGACTGGAGCACCAGTAAACGAGAATAGTAACCAAGAATTAACTCTTGTTGACCAGCTACAACTAAAGACTAATATCTTAGAAGCCAGCATTGCTATGCTTCAAGGATTGATATCTATTGAGATCAAATAATCTTGCGAGTACTGTCAATGACCTTTATGGCCAAATAAGAATATTATCTGAAAAAATATCTGGATCAGAAGGTTTAACCCAAAGAATTGAAAGTATTGAAAAAATAGTATCGGATCTTAAATCCAAACCCGAGTCCAGTAAATCTAAACCAGAAGAACCAAAATTATTGACACCAGCCATGATGGTGCCACCACAAGTAACATCTTTTGTACAAATCATTAAAGATCAAGCCCAAACTAGTAAATCTCCAAAGTCCAATAAACCTGATCCGAACCCCTCTAATTTCCAAAGAAAATAACAGTATGACTTTTTTCTTACTTTGATTAAAAAGACCAGTACCTTTTCAATACCTTCAAAAACTATTAGATATGCATCCCATTATGCATTAAATAAAACTATAGTAATGCCAGGCACTAACCCAAAACTAGTCAAAACATTATTTAATTATGGCTTCATTCAGACTATCTATCCAAGTAAAGATCTCAAAGAATTATCCGACCTACCTCAACATATTATCGAGTCGGCCAAACACTATTCTAAAATTATTACCCAGTATCATATGTATATCCGCTTTTACTCCACTATTTGTGAAATTATCCCAGACAAATATTATCCTCCAATTAACCTCATAAAGATGGGAACCACTAAAAAACTATATGAATGTGACCAAGAAATCAAGGACATTATTCAAGAAGGAGAAGACCTTGAGTATAAACTGCACAATATTAGAGCACAAGAGATGGCAATTATCATGCAAGAAATAACCAGAACATTAAATGCTGATGAACAACAATGGACCTATTTTACAAGCCCAACAACATGTATATACTCAGTAGGCAAGACAAGTAGACTAGCTAGAGATTTTAATTTATGGGCTGAAAAAGTAAAGAAAAATGAGATGAATTTATCTGAGCCCACTAAGAAAAGAATATGTAAATTATTATTAGACTACTCCGGTCATAAGTGTAAATACTGTAAAGATGCAGACCAAAAAGCCTAAGATTATGAGGAGCCAAGTATTGATCTCTCTGTAATTAAATGAAAAAAAAAAAAGAGAGAGAAGCAAAGCAAATTATGAAGAACCTACAACCAGTAACCGTCAGCACATCAAGACAGAAACGTCGGCACAACAAGACAAAAGGAATAGTAGAAGAGATCAGAAGAAATCCCAGAATAGGAGTAGAAGAAACAAGACAAGACCACAGTAGGAGACAAAATTGACAAAAGAAGACTTAAAGGACTAAATGAGTCACGGGAAAATAACTCAAGTTAGAAAAAGTAACCATAATTTGTAAACCTGAGTTAATACTAACTCAGATAACCCACTATAAATAGCTTAGTACATTAGCACATTAGGCATCTATCTTTTAACCAACAACTCTACCCACTAGCTACCGAAAAAACTCTCTTCTGGAATCTTAGTAATTCCTCTCCCACTATTTGTAAATTTCCTTTATATCAATAATATCTGAATTTCCATTATCTGAGCATGTGCATACTCTCCCTTTCTCTCAACAACAAATATTCAGAAGCTAGAAATTAAGGTAATGGCTTGCTAAATTTCTATAGAGTTCAAAGGAATTTAATTTCTAATATGGATCCATGATTCTATAAGGGCCAAACTACTGGTTAGCATGTTATTTAAAATGTTTACAGACTAGCTATGATTTACCATCGCCATCAGGTCCATGAAGTATATATATTACTATAGCATGGTACTGAAAGAGGCTTGGAAGGCTAAATGACCATGAAGGCGTGTGATGCCGTGTGAAGGTCGAACAACCTATGAGGATGATCAGTACAAAGCTATAATAATATATGTATGGAGGACATGTTTTTGCAAAGAAAACACTTTATTATAGCATGTCGATCAGTCTGACAACCCGTATGGTATTAGAGCTCTAATATTAGAAATTAATGAACTTTGAACCCTTAAGATATAAAGCCAGACCCCTCTCTCTCTTTTATATTAATAGTTTATTATTATTGATTATCTGTTTAAGATTAATTATGGATGTGTTAGATTGAGTAGAACCAAGAATATATGATATAGAACAATATGAATTACCTGTATATTCTCATATTCCAACTATTGAAGATAATAATAGATGTGTATTAACTCCTTATTGTATAGGTGGAGAAGGCGAAGATTTAAAAAACCAAATTAATTTTACAAATATGTTTTTAATGAAACAATTAGGTTGTTATATAGATGATAAAGTAGCCAAAGGAGACTATTAAACATATTATATAGATGAAATGGAAAAGCTTCCTAAGGATGCATTAAAACAAGTATTATTAGAAGAAAATAAACTTAAATTTGAAAGGATTATAGAATTAGCAAAACCTTTAGAATAAAAAGTTTATGAAATAAAAGTACAAGTTCAAAAGAATGAAGAACATTTAATGTACCAAAACTATCAGTTAGAATGTATACAAAAGAGTATGGATAGGATAATGAACTATTTAGGAATAAAAGAAACAGAAACATCATCAGTAGAACCTATAATAAATAAACCTCAAATTAATATGTTAAACATAATTGATATATTAAATGAGGAAGAACAAATAACAATAAACAAAATAAGAAATCAAACATTAGATGAAAATATAAAACATACTAGAATAGAAGTAGAAAGATTACATAAAAGACAGGAAACAATAAATAGAAATTTATGGACAATATTTGAAGAAGTTAAAAAATATGATGAGGAAAGGTTATATGGAAAAATAGAAAAACAAGAAGAAATAGTTAAGATAAAAAAAGGTAAAGAAAAAGAAGAAGAAAGATTTCATGAAGAAGATGAAAGAAATAAGTTAGCAGAAATATTATATGACGACTCAAATGATCTTTTATATAGCTTAATGAAAATAAAAGATAAACCAGAAATGAATATAATAATATTAGAAGAAGAAGAACAAGATGATGAAGATGATATCGACAAAATAATGAGCCAAGAAGAAAAAGAAATAGATATGGAAAAATTAAAATTAGAAATAGAAACATTAAATACTAATACAGATATTACATAAGAAGAAATAAATATGCAAACAACAGAATTGAGTGGAGTAACATCACAAACTACTCAACAACAAGAATCATTTAATCCCCCAGATTTAAGTCAGCCTTCATATAATATGAGGATGGCAGAATCTAGTATAACCCGAGAACAAGAATTAGAACAAGAAGAATTAAGACACAAGGATCCAACTAGAACATAAGATTATAAGGACATGAATATAAGTTTTGACACTCCAAGAAATAGTAGATATGTACCAACACCATTAGAACAATATGAAACCAAACCAATACCAAACTCAAGAATATGGCTAAATTTAGATTGTAATTTGTATAACCATAAAAGAATAGAAGAATGGACAAAATCACAATTAATAGCTTTGTTAACAAGAGGAATAATTATACCTACTACTAGCCTATTAATAGAATCAATATTTATATGGATAGTACATGATTGGTGGAAATCTAAAGATCAAAATTTTAGGAATGGAGTAAGAACGATAAGAAATGAAGAAGATTTAACTAGACGACAAAAAATAGCAACATTAATAAGACAATATGAACAAGTTTTAAGAAATGAATTTGTAGGAAGAAATGTAACGTTAAATGAAAAAACAACAATTAACAAAGCAATAAATAATTTACATAACATAGAATTATGTACTTTAGATCCCAAATATTTAAATCAATATGTATGCGAATATAAAAAATATTATTATGAAGCAAGATTAGGAGATAGTTATTTAAACCAAAAATATTATTTAGATCTATTTTATAGAAAATTTCCAAAATTAATTAGTGAACCAATAATGAAAGAGTACTATATGTTGACCCTAAGGCTATATGCCATAAGTTTTGATGATGACAAATGTATTTGAATAGTAGCATTGATATATATAAAGATTAATTATCATATATATGCTACAAGTACTTAAGCATGATTATGTTATTTAATATGTATGTTGCATATATTGAATCATGCTATTAAACTAACCATTGGGTTTGCAAGTAAGATATATTTTATAGGTTGGTTCAAAACAAGAAGAGTGAGCATTGTATTGAAGAACAAGGAAAAGCAATATCATGCTTCACTCAAGGAAAACAACATGCAAGGATAAAGCTCCAAGAAATGAAGAATTAGAAGATTTGAAGTCTTGGAAGCTTGGATACATCAAGATAGCCTATGTGTTACATTAGGTATATTTTATATAGGCTAGTATACTTGTGCAACTCAAAGATTTAGATTTGCATACATTGGCTCAATTATTTTGAACAAAAAGATAGTGAGATATGAAATTTTACAAAAGTTAGTTTTTGACCTTTGGTCACTCTTTATATCATATCTCATAAACGAAAAATCATTTTTTCAAGTATTTTAATCTCATTTGATAGTAGACTCAAAGATCTTTCCAAAGGTATATTATTTATTGAAAACGGAGTCCAAATGAGAAATATATGACTATTTAAAATATAGTTTGAAAAACTGAAAGTTGATTATTCTGTTCTGACCTATAGTCAGTATTTTGATTATATCTTTTAAAAGAAAAATAATTTTTGAGTAAAACTTGCTCATTTGAAACTAGACTCCAAGAGCTTTCCAACGGTATATTATCTGTTTAAAACGGAGTTCAAATGAGGGAGTTATGAATTTTTAAAGAAAGCTCAAAATCTGGACTGCACTATAAGTGCTGTAACGGCTATATAACGGCTATATAACGGCTAGTTTTGTAAAATCTTATATATATGACCTTAGATACACGATTTTGAGTAAGAACAAAGTCCTACAATGTGATATTAACTTCTTCTATCATCTTTGAGAGAAAGGAAAGCATTCTTGAGCCAAATCTTGCATATTCTCTATCATTAGAGTTATTAGAGCTTCATTTGTTTTCATCTACTCTTTAGAGAGAGTTTCTTTGTATTGTTGATTTTGATCAACACATATATTATTCTGAGTTGAGGTTCGCAAGTACCGGTGTTGGAAGAACTTGCTTTGGGTTGAGGAGGAGCCCGGATTCATAAATTCTCCATTGTGGTTTCGTAAATACCCGGATCGAATTTGCGTGGTTGTAGTGGTTTGCAAGTACCCGGATTAAACTTGCAATTATAGTGGAAATACTCAAGTGGTCTCTTGAGGACTGGATGTAGGCTTGGATTAGTTGAACCAGTATAAATCTCCGAGTTTGCTTTCTCTATCCCTTACTCTTTAATTTGTGGATATTGATATCTATTCTTTAATTCCTTGATCTTTATAATTATTTATCTTGACAGCACATTAATTTTCTATATTGTATTTATTATCCTAAGCATTGTACTTTTACAGAAAATCATTTTAACTTCCAATTAATTCTTGTGAAAAATTTATAAAACCCAATTCACCCCCCCTCTTGGGTTCCAACCATTACTTTCAATTGGTATCAGAGCTTGGGCTCTTGTTTAAAGACTTAACCGTCTAAGAGTTAGCATGGTTGGATATAGTGATTGGTTTATTTCTAAAAATTGTTCTTTCACAGAACCTCCAATTTTTGATGCTAATCATTTTCAATATTGGAAGTATGAAATGAAAATGTTTTTAATTTCAGTAGACCATAAACTCTGGGATGTTATAGAAAATGGTTCTTGTATACCTGTCAAGGAAGAACAAGGAAAATGCATTCCAAAACTTAAGAGTGAATGGAATGATACTAAAAGAAGTTTAATGCAACTCAATGCTAAGGCAAAATTGATTATTTCTTGTGCATTGAGTCAAGATGAATTTTTCAAAATCTCCAACTGTGCAACTGCAAAAGAAATGTGAGAAATTCTTGAAGTTGCACATGAGGAAGATCTTATTGCTGAGGAATTAAGGTATAGAAGTTTCATTAATGAACTTGAAATTGCTCAAATGAACAATTGCAAAACCATTAATGAGATACAACTTGTGCTTAATCAATTGCAAGCTCTTGGTGTTGAACTTACAGGAAAATCTCAAATCACCAAGGTGGCAGACGAAGAAGAAAAAGGAGAAAAAGAGAAACCACAACCAAAAGGTGAATCATCAAAGAAAGCTTACCTATCTTCCATTTGGGGAAATAGCAATTCTGACAAGCAGAACACAAATGAAGAAGCCAACACTTGTCTTGTGGCCAGAGATAAAGATGAGGTAAATTCATTTGACTACTCTTTTGAAGAATTACAAGATGCCTTTGATGATTTACATGAAGAATCTCTTATACTTGCAAAGAAACTAAATGTTTCAAAACAGAAAAACTCTTCTCTTGAAAATGAGTTGGAAACATTGAAAAATGAATTTTCTATTTCCAAGGAAGAGAATTTTGTTTTTGAAAATCAAAACAAAACTTTGCAAGAAGAGAATTTGATTTTAAAAACAAATATCTCTACCAACAAAAATTGCTTTTGTACCAAGTGTGATTCTTTGAAAAAGGAAAATGATAATCTTAAAAACACACTTGCAAAACTCTCTCAAGGTAGAGAAATTTTAAATACCTCAGTTTTGAAACAAAGAAGAATTAACAAAGTTGGTCTTGTTTCTAAAAAGAAATCAAACCAAAAGCAGTTTAAAAACTTCTTTGTTTCTGCAAAGATGTCCAATAGTCTAACTTGCACTTATTTCTATTGTGAACTGAAAGGACACAAATCTTACTCCTGTTTTTATAAGAAAAATCTTGTTCATGGAGTAAAAATGAAATGGGTTCAAAAAGGAACTCATGACCCAGGCAAACCCAAAGAAATTTGGGTACCAAAGATAAAGGAATAATTTGTAGATTTGCCTCAAAGCAAGGAGCGGAAATGACTTTTCAATGGCTACATCATTCAAACTCCACTCTCTTGCATCAAAAGGAGGCAATGGATAAGTAAACATATAAGCTGGAATGCATTGTAAGAAATTTGACTGATATGTTTACTGCTCTCTAATGCTTTTGTCTGTTCTCTAATATGCATTACATCTATCCTTGATACTCATGCATGCTATATCTCAAAACAATTGTTAGGTGTGCAGCTTATAGATTCGAATTTTGTTTTGAGCTAAAATCTTTCTTCCAAATTTTGCTCAAACTATCCTTTTTACCGCATCATGAAAACTTGCTTCCATTACACGCACATTTTTCTTGTCTTCACAACAATAAGATTACTCCTACCCATAGTATTTATTCTTGCTGTAATCTTATTTAAATATTTTCAATGAAATCAAATTTATTACAAAATTGCATTTCATGGAAGCATAGCACTTTTATTAATATGGCATATCTTGAACATAATGTTGCTCCTAGTGCTCGAGATTTATTTGAACATCAAAGTGCTCCACCAAAAGTGTTTTGTAGGAGTTAATCCTCAAAATTATCCTCTAAAGCACATTCTTTCCTCTGCTCTCCGAAATCAGTAAGATTTATAGTTTTGAAGTTGGTTGGTCGACCAACGCTCCTATCAGTAGTCGACCAACGAAGCTTACATTGAACCAATGCTTGATAGATCTTGCAAATAATCAATCAATTAAGATCATTAAAATTGTAAGAAGACATGATCGATCAAAAGAAGAGCAATGAGCAAAACAAGGATATCAAAATCTTGAAGAGGAACTTCAAGAAGCAACAAAAGTTTGTCAAAATTGATGAGTATCTCTATCCTTTACTTCTTCATTATTTAATTGAATGATACTCCTTGATCTCAATTGTACATTCTGGCAAATTTTTTTTTGTCATACTTTCATTGCAATGACATATTGTTTTCTGACATCTTACATACTTGATCACAACATGACTTATAAAAATATGTTAAATACTTAAATTATTTTTTTTAATACATCATGGTTTGAGCATTATACATATCATCTCTTTTACATAAGCTGTAACTTATGAACCATTATTTATGGATTATAGTTTATATCTGATTATATCTTATTAATCCATATTACCTCAATTATGTTACTACATACTCTGATTATAATATGTTTTATCTTGAGTAAGTATGTAACTTGCTTTTGCTTTGAAATGATGATATATATATCCATGTCAGAAAATTCTTTCTATCTTTAAAATGGATATATATTTTTCAAAATATATATATATCCTTCTATTGTACAAAATTTGTGCGGCTGATTTTCTTTATCTTTCTTTATTATTATAATTTTTTTTAAGTACCGTCATCTGAAAGAAACCACTTGCATTAAAATTAAAAAAAAAAAACAAACCGAAGGATTACATTGCGTTAAAAAAAAAAAAAGGAAGGTTTGCTCATAGATGAGCAATCTACAGGCGAGGTGGTCTCGGATTAGGTGGGTTGTATTGAATCATCACCCCTCGGCCATTCCTTGGAGCAAGAGACTGAGCAATGTCACGGAGGGTAGTGTAAATCCCATTCATACAATCAACACTTCTTTGTTGTTGATTACAGAAGCATTGGGTAGACCAATAGAAGAACCTATCTATTCTTGAAGTCAGTGCCGCATTGTTGCGTTTAGCTAACTTCTCCTGGTCCTCTATCATCTTCTTGAGTTTCTTCACCTCCTGCTCCAGACAAGCAATTTTGTCTTCTGACGTATGGCCTGTACTAATCTCCTCACCTTCTTCGATCTTCATCTTCTTCTTTTGGTTCTCTTGAGATTCCTCCAAAGGTCTTTTGCCTTTGTCCTTGCCTAGACTCAAGTTTAAGTCGAGCTCTTCCTCCCTTGCCTCTACTGTGAGATCAATGAACTTTCTTGCTGCCATGGTTTGGAAAATTCAGAAATTTTTGTAGGAGTATGAAGAGAGAGGAATGTCAGAAAGTTATAGGCTCAGAGATGAATACTCTTTGTGGTGTAGTAATTGAGAACTCTGGGGCAGTCTTTATAGAGAGAAAATTATGACTAAGAGCCAAAGAAGATATCTCTTCGCCGCACCCCTACACGCTCATCCTATGGATTTCTGCAAGCTGGAAGCCAGAAGTCTAGAGTACGCATGCACACCGATAACGCGTCACATTAATGGCAAAACCACGAAAGTCAATTTTCGGTGGATTTGCGGCTGATTTAATTTGTTTTGATTAGAAATTTTAAGGATTAATAAAATGGTGATATTCAGAACCGTATCACTCTGCTTTGTTGTGTTGTTCTTGAGAGCATACATGATTACATCATGCTGTGATTATATGTATCTAAGAACATATGTTGTGTATGCTATTCATGCATCATGAGCGAAGGCTATGGCTAAGAATAATATTTCATGATTCCACATGCACTCATACAAAATGAGCTGTCAAAATTTTTACATGTACTCATCCTCATGATACATATATAAATTCATTTTGAATGGGTATATAAATTGCTTCCTTTATGCTGAAATTTATCTTATCCTTTATGAAGCAAATTTGTTTTGAAAAAGGACTTTAAAAATGCTTCTGTAATGTTAATATGTTTTATCATATGAAGCAACATTCTTTTTGAAAAAGAAAAGATTTTAAAGATCTCTTTTGTTGTAGATAACAAAAGGGATGAAAAATATTGATGTTTCATATATGGATTATGAACTATATGCTTGAATATATCTTATTACACTAATCCGTATATATTGCTTCCTTAGATGAAACATTTCTAAATTCCTTCGAAGCAAAATGTTTTAGAAAAATATCGTGAATCTCTTGAATTGCTTCCACAATGCTGAAATTGCTTTGCCATATTGAAGCATTATCTATTTTGAAAAGAAAAGGATTTGAGTATCCTTATTTTAAATCACTTTTGCTATATGTTGAAATAATTTTATGCATATATGCAGAAATTGTTTTTCAGAAATCTTGAAAAATATTATTATTCGATTTATGGATTATGATTAATATTCTTGTTTATATCATGCTTTGCTAATCCATATATCATACTTCTGCTGTGTGCTGTAAATATTTCTATCATATGACAGCAAATGATGTTTTTTTTTTCAAAGAGTTTAATTTTTCTGCTATTTACTAAAAATGCCTCTTCATAAACAAGCAGAAATCATTTTCAATGAAAATATTGCAGAAATTTCTTCAAAAATCTTACTTCAAAATTCTGCAATCAAAAACTGAATTTCCTTTATAATGATTTGGACAATCTTTTTCAAAGGAAAAATGTTATGAAATTCAGGGGGAGCTTTGTCTCACTTGAATGTATTTTTTTTTGAAAAAGAATATATCTTGAAAAATTGGATATTCATTATTCATTATTCTTTTTCAAATTATGCAAGGTTTAAGGGGGAGCCTAAAACTCTTTCAAGTTTTATCTTTTGGCTCATTTCATTTGACATGAGAAAAATTTTTCTAAAATTTTCTTTTTACATGTCAATGAAATCAATGATAAGTTTTGATGTATCCTTACCCCATACTATATTGATATCTTCTGACATCCTGACTTAAAGAAGGTATGTGCTTTAACTTCTATATATTGTGTTCCTTACACCTTTTTGTTGATGTCAAATAGGGGGAGAAGAAACAATAGAAAAATATGTATACGTGCTTATAACATTGCATTCATTATCTTGTGATACATATTTTTCTGTGGTGATTTGTCATCATCAAAAAGGGGGAGATTGTTGACCCTAAGGCTATATGCCATAAGTTTTGATGATGACAAATGTATTTGAATAGTAGCATTGATATATATAAAGATTAATTATCATATATATGCTACAAGTACTTAAGCATGATTATGTTATTTAATATGTATGTTGCATATATTGAATCATGCTATTAAACTAACCATTGGGTTTGCAAGTAAGATATATTTTATAGGTTGGTTCAAAACAAGAAGAGTGAGCATTGTATTGAAGAACAAGGAAAAGCAATATCATGCTTCACTCAAGGAAAACAACATGCAAGGATGAAGCTCCAAGAAATGAAGAATTAGAAGATTTGAAGTCTTGGAAGCTTGGATGCATCAAGATAGCCTATGTGTTTACATTAGGTATATTTTATATAGGCTAGTATACTTGTGCAACTCAAAGATTTAGATTTGCATACATTGGCTCAATTATTTTGAACAAAAAGATAGTGAGATATGAAATTTTACAAAAGTTAGTTTTTGACCTTTGGTCACTCTTTATATCATATCTCATAAACGAAAAATCATTTTTTCAAGTATTTTAATCTCATTTGATAGTAGACTCAAAGATCTTTCCAAAGGTATATTATTTATTGAAAACGGAGTCCAAATGAGAAATATATGACTATTTAAAATATAGTTTGAAAAACTGAAAGTTGATTATTCTGTTCTGACCTATAGTCAGTATTTTGATTATATCTTTTAAAAGAAAAATAATTTTTGAGTAAAACTTGTCTCATTTGAAACTAGACTCCAAGAGCTTTCCAACGGTATATTATTTGTTTAAAACGGAGTTCAAATGAGGGAGTTATGAATTTTTAAAGAAAGCTCAAAATCTGGACTGCACTATAAGTGCTGTAACGGCTATATAACGGCTAGTTTTGTAAAATCTTATATATATGACCTTAGATACACGATTTTGAGTAAGAACAAAGTCCTACAATGTGATATTAACTTCTTCTATCATCTTTGAGAGAAAGGAAAGCATTCTTGAGCCAAATCTTGCATATTCTCTATCATTAGAGTTATTAGAGCTTCATTTGTTTTCATCTACTCTTTAGAGAGAGTTTATTTGTATTGTTGATTTTGATCAACACATATATTATTCTGAGTTGAGGTTCGCAAGTACCGGTGTTGGAAGAACTTGCTTTGGGTTGAGGAGGAGCCCAGATTCATAAATTCTCCATTGTGGTTTCGCAAATACCCGGATCGAATTTGCGTGGTTGTAGTGGTTTGCAAGTACCCGGATTAAACTTGCAATTATAGTGGAAATACTCAAGTGGTCTCTTGAGGACTGGATGTAGGCTTGGATTAGCCGAACCAGTATAAATCTCTGAGTTTGCTTTCTCTATCCCTTACTCTTTAATTTGTGGATATTGATATCTATTCTTTAATTCCTTGATCTTTATAATTATTTATCTTGACAGCACATTGATTTTCTATATTATATTTATTATCCTAAGCATTGTACTTTTACAGAAAATCATTTTAACTTCCAATTAATTCTTGTGAAAAATTTATAAAACCCAATTCACCCCCCCTCTTGGGTTCCAACTATTACTTTCACTATAAATCCTTAGAAAACAAAAATATAGATACAATAGCAGTAATTGATACAATGGGAAGAAGAGAAGACTTCTTGAGAGAATATTTATCTGATAAATGTAAAAATGCTTGGAGATGCCAGAAGTATTATAAAATAAATAAATATTTGTTAAAGTGTGGAGAATTACAAACATCTCATAAATGGGGATGTGAATTAACTAAACACAAAAGAAAGAAAAAACAATTTAAGAGAAAATACGAATTTAAAAAATATCCAAAAGAAAAGTACAAAAAATACTATAAAAAGAGAAGATATAGCCCATACACGAATAAGAAATATTTTAGAAAAAGAACAGATTATAAGAAAAATCCTAAGAAGTGTAAATGTTATAATTGTGGAGAATTAGGACATATTTCAACTAACTGCCCCAAACCAAAAAATAAGAAAACCTTAAAGATATTAGAATTAGCTTATGAATATAATCTAGAGCCATTAGAAGAATATGGAAGTGAAATAAAAGATAATTTAGAAATTTATAAAATATATGAAATTAATGATAAATCATCAGAAGATGAAATTATTAGTGAAACCAGTAGATCTGAATATTCAGAAATAGAAGAGCAAAATAATATGTATATGATGAATACAGACTTAGAAGAATCCAGTAGTATGAACGAAGATTATGACTCATATAATCAACAAATAGAACCTGAAGAAGGTATAACTGAAACTAGGATAATATTTAATGAAAAACAATATGATAAAATATCTAAAATAAACTTAGACTTACAAGAACAAGATTTAAAACAAGAAAATATATTCAGTAGAGTTAGTAAAATAATAAAGAAAAATCAAAAAGAAAAATATGCGTGTGTAATATTAGATAAAAAACAACTAATAGAATCTGACTTAGCAACAGGAGTATTAAGAATACAATTAATAAATACAATTTTAATAGAAAATGAAATATCAAAATTACCATTTAAAGATGAAGTATCTGAAATATATATTCAAGGAGTACAATTACTAGTAAAAGCTTATTTTAAAGAAGGAATAGATACGCCAGTAGAATTAGTATTAACAGATGGAAGAATACTAGATGATGTTAGAAATAGTATACTAGGAATATTTAGCGGAAATTTAATATATCAAAAATTAAAATTTACAGTAAATACAAATTTTGCAATATCTAGAGCAGAAGGAAATATGGATAAAATATTAAACATATATCGTAAAATTAAATGAATAAAAATGCCACCACATAGTAAAATAATTAGTATACAAGTAATGGTAGGATTAGTTTTTACTAATCAACACAAAATCTATAAGAAAAGACAAGGAAGAATATCAATAGATAGACATTTTGCACCAGTATTAAGAGAAGTATCTTTAGACAACCAAAGAATAACTTTACTATCAGAAATACAATTTAATTTGGATAATACTATAACAAACCAAGATGCACTAAGTAGAAGAATAGAATTTAATAATACATTAGGAAATAGATCATTAAACATAAATTTAAATCGACCAAGATATAGTATAGAATATAAAAGACCACAGAGTAGTCATAACAGTAGACCATTAACTAGAACCCAAAGTCATAGAAGTTATCCAGACATAGAAAGAATGAGATTAGCTGAAATACTAATAATCTCAAGATTACCCGAAATAAGGCCAGCACAAATAGATTTAACTAACACAAAATAACGTATGGCAAGAACTCATAGCAATAATAGATCCAACAGAAGAATATAGTAATATGCGATTACAATTAACAGATGATAATATTATTATTGATGAAATAGGAACAATGACTAATGCTAATTTAAGATTTAATAAAAGAGATATAATTCAAGTAAAATTATGGGTAGATAATATGATTAATAATAATGCTAAACATAAAATGATATTAGAAAAAGATTGTTTAGATCAAGTAAAACCATATAGAATAAAAAACAATCAAATCTTAATAACAATAAATCATCAGACAATAATAATTCCAAAAGTACAATTAATATAATGTTATATTATATTTTAGTGAAACTCAATTATAAAAAATATAGGTCAAGAAAGTATCATGCATTAGTAGACACTGGAGCAAGTTTAACAACGACAAAATATAATGTATTACCACCAGAATATTGGAAAAAAGAAACTACACCATTAAGAATGACTAGTGCAGGAAATGAAATTCACATGTTAGAATTAGCTGCCAAAGATGTATATATACAGATAGGAAATTATGAATTAAAAATCCCTAAAATTTACCAATATAATGAAATTAGTTGTGATATATTATTAGGATTAGATTTTTTAGAACAATATTATCCAATAACTTTCCATCACAAAGTATTGATTTTAACCACACCATGTAAACACCATACTACTGGATTCTTCTAAGTCTGTATTTGTAACATCACAAATTATTATGGAATAAATATTTAATATTTT
Organism: Biancaea sappan; assembly: GCA_037074585.1. NCBI lineage: Eukaryota > Viridiplantae > Streptophyta > Magnoliopsida > Fabales > Fabaceae > Biancaea > Biancaea sappan. Next base: position 70,198,885 of record CM073490.1, read on the forward strand.
TTTTGAGACTCTAAAAATCTCTTGAATGTCCTTGATGAATCTAGATTGTTCTAGAGGAATCTTGTATGTTCTAAAGATATCTTGTATATTCTTGAATTTCCTAGATAAATGTAGAATGTTGTAGAATGGTATAGATAATTCTAGAAAATTTCAGGTTAGTTATGTTCTAGAAATATCTTGTATATTCTTGAATTTCCTAGATAAGTGTAGAATGTTGTAGAATGGTATAGATAATTCTAGAAAATTCCAGGTTAGTTATGTTCTAGAGATATCTTGTATATTCTTGAATTTCCTAGATAAGTGTAGAATGTTGTAGAATGGTATAGATAATTCTAGAAAATTCCAGGTTAGTTATGTTCTAGAGATATCTTGTATATTCTTGAATTTCCTAGATAAGTGTAGAATGTTGTAGAATGGTATAGATAATTCTAGAAAATTCCAGGTTAGTTATGTTCTAGAGATATCTTGTATATTCTTGAATTTCCTAGATAAGTATAGAATGTTGTAGAATGGTATAGATAATTCTAGAGAATTCCAGGTTAGTCTAGGTTTATCTTGAGTTATCTTGAGTTCTCTAAACATTTCTAGGCTTTAGAGAGATGTTGCCTCCCCTTTTTAGCTATAAATAGCAACATCTTCCTCCCCTTTCCTTGCACCATTCACAACCGAGAGAGAGTGAGAAAAAGAGAATCCAGCAGCTTGGACAGAAGCAGAAAAATATTCTCTGTTTTTCAACCATAAAATAGAGATTTTGGAAGAAGCAAATAGCAACGTTAAACTCGATTTTTCTGAACTACTTTGAGGAGATTCTTCTATTACTAACCCACACAAGTGTTAAGGGAGAAGTGGCAGTGAATAGGAAGCAAAAATCAGAACCAAAACCAGTGCAAACTACCCCACGATCAATGGTCAAAAATCGTGAAACGAATTTCAAGACAGATTGAATAGCTATTTGAGCTAAAAAGTCAGACTACAAAGTACAGGTAGCTTAGCAATTCATAAAAGCTTGTTTTACTACTTGAATATTTTATGTTCATGAAATTTTATTTAAAGTGAAATATGTTTTTCATGATGAAATTAGCATGATATCAGCTTGGAAGTTTACTTCCATGTTCAGCTTGGGAGTTCTGCTTCCATGTCAGCTTGGAAATTCTATTTCCATGTCAGCTTGGAAATTATATTTCCATGTTTTAGTTTGGAATCTTTCTAGCTTGAGTTAAAGGACTGCAGTAGCCTTTCTCTCATGTTTAGCTTGGAAAAATAGTTCTGCAGACTATCTTTTCTATGTCGTTGAGTGTGCCACCAACTATTCTTGATTCCATGATTTATTCATATACTAGCTTGCTAATTTTTTATCAACCTATTACACTGAACTGAGAATTTATATTACATGGACTGATTTTTATGATATAAGTGCTTTTATGACTGAAATGGTATATTTACAAATGTTTATAAAATTATGCTAGCTACTGAGATACCCTTATCTCACCTTTTTGTGCTTTTTCAACTGACCATTTCAGGGGCTGAGTATAAGGGGAAAGGTGTAAAGATTGATTGAACACTATTAGAGCACTCAAGTTTATTAAGTATTAGAATTATAGATTATTTTTTTAAGTTTAGATATCAAATTACTATGTACGACAGATTTGTAATTTATTTCAAACGAATGTAAAATTATCTTATGTTTAGAATTTCAATTATTATGTATAACCAATTATGATTTGTACTGAGAACAATTGTAGAATGTTCTTTTTGAAGGTACGAGTATTAAGCATTAGAATTTAAAATTTTTTTTCAGATTTTAGTATAGTAAAATAAGGACGTTACAGTATTCATCATATACATATTATTTTGCTCTTCAATTTCTGAATATTCAGATCTACTGGTTTCACTAATAATTTCTTCTTCTGATGATTTATCATTAATTTCATATATTTTATAAATTTCTAAATTATCTTTTATTTCACTTCCATATTCTTCTACTGGCTCTAGATTATATTCATAAGCTAATTCTAATATCTTTAAGGTTTTCTTATTTTTTGGTTTGGGGCAGTTAGTTGAAATATGTCCTAATTCTCCACAATTATAACATTTACACTTCTTAGGATTTTTCTTATAATCTGTTTTTTTTCTAAAATATTTCTTATTCGTGTATGGGCTATATCTTCTCTTTTTATAGTATTTTTTGTACTTTTCTTTTGGATATTTTTTAAATTTGTATTTTCTCTTAAATTGTTTTTTCTTTCTTTTGTGTTTAGTTAATTCACATCCCCATTTATGAGATGTTTGTAATTCTCCACACTTTAACAAATATTTATTTATTTTATAATACTTCTGGCATCTCCAAGCATTTTTACATTTATCAGATAAATATTCTCTCAAGAAGTCTTCTCTTCTTCCCATTGTATCAATTACTGCTATAGTATCTATATTCTTATTTTCTAAAGATTTATAGTATTCTTCCATTATTGGTTCACTAATTAATTTTGAAATTTTTCTATAAAATAGATCTAAATAATATTTTTGGTTTAAATAACTATCTCCTAATCTTGCTTTATAATAATATTTTTTATATTCGCATACATATTGATTTAAATATTTGGGGTTTAAAGAACATAATTGTATATTATGTAAATTATTTATTGCTTTATTAATTGTTGTTTTTCATTTAATGTTACATTTCTTCCTACAAATTCATTTCTTAAAACTTGTTCATATTGTCTTATTAATGTTGCTATTTTTCGTTGTCTAGTTAAATCTTCTTCATTTCTTATCGTTCTTACTCCATTCCTAAAATTTTGATCTTTAGATTTCCACCAATCATGTACTATCCCTATAAATGTTGATTCTATTAATAGACTAGTAGTAGGTAAATCTATTCCTCTTGTTAACAACACTATTAATTGTGATTTTGTCCATTCTTCTATTCTTTTATGGTTATCTAAATTACAATCTAAATTTAACCATATTCCTGAATTTGGTATTGGTTTGGTTTCATATTGTTCTAATGGTGTCAGTACATATCTACTATTTCTTGGGGTGTCGAAACTTATATTCATGTCTCTGTAATTTTCTGTTCTAATTGGTTCTTTGTGTCTTAATTCTTCTTGTTCTAATTCTTGTTCTCGGGTTATACTAGATTCTGCCATCCTTATATTATATGAAGGTTGACTTAAGTCTGGGGGATTAAATGATTCTTGTTGTTGAGTAGTTTGTGATGTTACTCCACTCAATTCTGTTGTTTGCATATTCATTTCTTCTTCTGTAATATCTATATTAGTATTTAATGTTTCTATTTCTAATTTTAATTTTTCCATATCTATTTCTTTTTCTTATTGGCTCATTATTTTGTCGATATCATCTTCATCATCTTGTTCTTCTTCTTCTAATATTATTGTATTCATTTCTGGTTTATCTTTTATTTTCATTAAGCTATATAAAAGATCATTTGAGTCGTCATATAATATTTCTGCTAACTTATTTCTTTCATCTTCTTCATAAAATCTTTCCTCTTCTTTTTCTTTACCTTTTTCTATCTTAATTATTTCTTCTTGTTTTTCTTTTTCTTTTTTCTATTTTACCATATAATCTTTCCTCATCATATTTTTTAACTTCTTCAAATATTGTCCATAAATTTTTATTTATCGTTTCTTGTCCTTTATGTAATCTTTCTACTTCTATTCTAGTCTGTGTTGCATTTTCATCTAATGTTTGGTTTCTTATTTTATTTATTGTTATTTGTTCTTCTTCGTCTAATATATCTATTATATTTAGCATATTTATTTGAGGTTTATCTATTATAGGTTCTACTGATGATGTTCCTGTTTCTTTTATTCCTAAATAGTTCATTATCCTATCCATATTCTTTTGTATACATTATGGATTCAAGCAGTGATAATTAAATAAACCCTTCCTTATTAAATAAAGCTCAATAAGTTACTTTTGCAACTTCGACATAGAGTTCAACATCAATGAGGTTCCTTCCACTGATTTGCTTGCTTCAGCTGATAGAGATATTGATGTTTAACTAAGGTCCATAAACCGATATGTAACCTATAGCCTCAGGTCCTCCTTTATCTCTCTCCCTGTAGCATCATATACGATACTAGCTCTTACCTTGTTTGTCCATCGAGGTAAAATGTATCAGGCAAGGACTAATTTTTTATGTCATTAACGTCAAAGACCTTCAATGCATGGCAGCAAAGAATACCAAAGGTCTCAAATTTCTGACAAGAACATGTGACTAGATGATCCAAAGAATTAAATGACACAGTGTAATCTTTCTCCTTATCAACTAGAGAAATGATATACTATATTATCAACTGACTCTTGTCCTTTATCTTAATACATGTCTAAATTATCTCATCATGTTCTCATTGGAACAAGTAAAAAATATGGGAGTATAACTCTCAAAAAGTTGTTTTAGCATAATCTTTCTCCTTAGCAGCATACTTGCTCTTTAACTCATTGTATTGTTTCTCATCCACGAGTCTTTCAAATTGTTTGAAGAATTGAACAATGTCTAACTGTGGATTAAGTAAGTCTTTAAGATCTGAGTTAAGACTCTCACTAAGTTGTGTGCTCTAAAAACCACATGCGAAAACCCTCTTCAAAAAACAAGCAGCCTATTTTTTCCTTCAGCCAATATGTTGATGTTATCCAGTTATTGTCCTTGACATTATGCTTTACACAATTTTAGACCATACCGCTTCAAATGCATCCTCATCTGTGATTTCCTACATACAACGACCGAGCAAGGTGTTTCAAGGTATATCGTATCAAATTCCACATGCAACGACCATGCACAATGTCTGGCATAGCCTCAGACAGTGCCCTTGCCATTGCTGCATCTTGGTCAGGAAAGATAGTGATAAGCCTTTTATGCCTATAAGCCTATAAGAAAGTTTCAAACAACCACTTAAAAGATTATGTGGTCTCACATGTAATAAGGTGGCTTCATAAATCACTTTTCTTTTGTGGTGATTTAAACTACAAAACACAGCAAGAGGCCTATTTTTCTTATTCGTACCAAAGGTGGTGTCAAGTGAGACCACATCACTAAACATTCAAAGTTAATCAACATCTTTGTGTCTACCCAAAATACATTAATGATCTATTCCTCCTCATCCAACTAATATGCATTAGAGAACAAAGGATTCTCTAATGATTGCCCTTGAAAGTATTTGATTAAGACATGGACTTCCCCATAAGCCATGCTTCTTGCTCTTCTAGACCTAAGATAGTTTTTTATGTCATCCCGAGTGTACCTAATATTTGTTCTTCTTTCCGCATGTATACTCATTAAACCAAAAGTGGCCTTTGGCCTAAGGCCAGCATCCGCCGCTAGTTCTATCTCGTGGGCCTGAACTTTGAAAATATGCCATTATGAGGGAAGCATGTGAGTTGTCTCCAGAAGGTGTAGCTCATGGTTATGCTCCCCTATGAATTGTATCACTCTGTACTTCCCATCAACTAGTTACAAGACTAAACGAGCCATACACCCCGTTCTAGTCTCTTGACAAGGATCTTGTCTACACCTCTAAAGCCCTGCTTCATACAAACAAATTTCACTGACACAATCATAGTTTTATCCTTCTTGCTTATGTTATGACCATCCTTTCTCCCTCCAAAGCTCTTTTTGCCACCATACACCCTCCAAAAACTCCATGCCGCATCTATACTGTCAAACTCTCCTACCTCGAGGGTTAATTCTCCCTTCATTGAAGTTTTTAGTTGATTGTCTACAATACATACACGCATAATTAACAAAACTAGCACACACACATAACATAAGGAAAGAGCAGTGAAGCAAATATATTTTACTTTTTCTTAAATTACCAAACAATTCAAAAGGGGATGAACTTTAATGAGGATTCCAAAAAAATTCGAGTAATACACCTAATAAAAGAATTTAGGATAATGGAATAGAGATCAAGGTATGTGTAGTTTATGCCAAAATAAAATAAAAGGAGTAAAATATATATATATATATATATATATATATATATATATATATATATATATATATATATATATATATATATATATATATATATATATATATATATATATATATATATATATATATATATATATATATATATATATATATATATATATATATATATATATATATATATATATATATATATATATATATATAAGCAAATTACTATTCAATAGTTCAATTAGGTGGAAAGATGGTGTCACATTATGAAATTATTTAAATGTACATGTCTTAGATATGAGCAAGAATAGTAGGCCAAGTAATTAGTACCTTAGCTTATGACAAAAGTGAAAGTTTAGCAAAGCATGACCCTGAAAGGCAAATGAGAATGACGAATGAGGACAACGAATGCTATCAATGCCAAATAACAACCAAGGATGATGACCAAGGATGGAGAACACAGTGCGAGGATGCTCTGGTATTGGCTGAAGAAGATAACGGGAAACTGTGGCCACTGGTGCTTAGAGATGAAGAAAATAGGGGGAATGGGTATTAAGTCAGACATGTGGCAAGCGCTGATTGGGGGGCATTTTATTAATTAAAAAAAAGGAAAACAGGAGCCACTGAATCAGGTATGCATGAACCAGATCAGGATGTGGGTGGGTGGGCCAAAGCTGGATACGTGTCGAGCATTGATGTGTTTTAAAAAAAGGAATGTAAAATGGTGCATTTCATTAAATGCTTGATCCAACAGCCTAACTTCTCCCATTAGAACTCAATCTGGGCTATTCCCTAAGCTTATGCCAGATTCGAAGAAAAGAATCCAGTCATAGGTTTTCAAACTTTTTAGGTATTATTAATATTTCATTTAAATTAATTTAAAATATTTTAATTAGTAAATTCCTTTAATAAACATATATGATGTGGAACATTTTTCTTCTGGCCCTACTTCATAAAACAAAATTTCTAAAAAATGAGGTAATCTCTAATACCCAAAAATTATCCATATATAATAAGCAATAAACGTTGCATGAATCTCACATGTTCATCATCCTCATCTGATTTTCCTTCTTATAGTTTCCAAACAAAGCCTTCTATATCACTATTCTTCTTAGGTTACTTTTTAAATTTTATTGAGGTAATTAGGAAAATTATGATGAAAAAAATACAATACGATCAACAAAATTCTTTTCAAACACCAATAAATATTCACAAGCATGTCAAATATGTATAAAAATGTTGTTATGGAAGATGGAAAGGTTCAAAATGAGGAGCAATTAGCAAGTACTAGACTGGTGATAGCGAACTTCAAAGAGGATCTCACATGACATGGAGAGGCTGAGAGGTCAAATTTCTTTACTCTTTCCACAACATGAGCATGACGTCAACAACATAGCGAACATTTGGGGGCAAACTTCAAAAAAATTATGGGTTTAGCTGTTTAGGCCTGGGTCAAGTTGGGTAACGAGTAACCCAACTAAAACATAGGTTAGAGGCTGCTGGGCTATTGGAAATGGGCCAAGTTTTTTAGAAAAAATTATTACAAACTTGTCTAACTTGCCACAAACTTTATTTTTTCTTTAACAAAAGTATCATTTTCATCTCTAAACTTTGATTTATGTTTCAATTTCATTCCAAAGCTTTTTTATGTCAATTTTGTCCTACACTTTCCAACTAATTTTAATTTTGTTATTTAGTCTAACTCTATCTAAATTGTTAACAACACTGATGTGGCTACCTTTATTGTAATTCTAAGCTCCAACTCATCTACATAGGCATGTCCATGCAAAATATTCTCTTAGAATAATAAAAATTGCCCCTCTCTCTCTCTCTGTGCAAATCAGCTGAAGAAGATGATGATGATGAAATTGACACCAATTGGAAATTTGTGAGATGAAATTAGCAAAAAAAAATATTAGGACAAAATTGAATCCTGATTAAACCTTAGAGACAAAATTTGAGTCAAAGTCCTGGTACTATTTCCATCCCTAAAATTTTACCCAAGTTTCAATTTCATCCCAAAAGATTTTTTTATGTCAATTTCCTCCATTTCTATCCCTAAAATTTTAACCAAATTTCAATTTCATCCCAAAAGATTTTTTTTTTGTGTCAATTTCCTCCTCCTCCTTCTTATACTTCTTCTTCTATTAGAGAGAGAGAGAGAGAGAGATAGAGAGAAAGCATTGACTTTGATTTTCAAAAATCCTAGTCAATTCCCTCTTCTTCTCAGAGAGAAGAGAGAAAAAGATGAAGAAGAAAAAGAAAAGAAATATTGTCATTTCAAGAGAATATCTGACATGAACTCAACAATGATCACTACATAGGGCCTATACATCCATGTAAATAGGGATCAAAGTTTACATAGTTCGAATTTTGAAAAACATAGATTTTGTAATATCCTACTTGACTTATTTTTATTAAAGTAGGAAATTGAAATATATTCTACTTAATTTAATTTCATAACTTTTGGAATGAGAAAGTTAAATATTTTTTTAAAAAAGAAAGACATAGATTATGAATAAAATTATTAATTAAGAAAACAAACTTAACTAGTGTATGACCTTACAATGCATGGGTGAGATATATAAAAAAATTTGAATGTATTTATAAATATTTATATTCATGGTATATGATGTGCATGGGGCACAATATTTAAGAAATATTTAAGTGTATTTATAAATGCATACATTTATATTACATAAGACTTTTGATGATACAAAGTTGTGCAAAAATCATAAGAACAAGCAAAATATACAATATACAGAAACAATGTTTGGAAATAAATTCTTGAGTGAATTTGAAAAAGAAAGATAAAAAAGAAATAAGTTATATGACAATTCCAGAAATGGACTATATGTTAGCTCCAAGGTTTCAAAGAAATGATTTTTTAAATATTTATTTTGATGACAACAAAACTAATTAAATTAGATGATTAGTTTGAATTATTTTTAAAACAAAACCATTAAATATAAAATGTTTAGTATAAATTAAAGTGAATGATTATATATAATACAAGAGCTGGTATGGAACTGTGTGAGGGGTTTCCTTTTTGGTGAGTCTGAAAATTTTAAGGAGCATACTAATTTGTGAACATTGGAGGTCATTTAAACTTGGAGTATGCACTTACTATGTGCACGGGATTAAGTGTGGGTACCCTTGCTTGTTATGTTTGGGTAATCTCCGAGGAGGGGCCTATCTGAAATAATGGATGAAATGGGTGTATGCGAGAAAAGCTGGTGAATTATGGAATTGTTATGTGGCCAAGATGGTGGGGGCGATATGGTTTTGTGTAGGATGCGTTGGAAGGAAGGGCCTTTCCATTCGAGTAGGCTTGCTGTACTTGTGGTTGGTGAGAGGGACTACAGAGAATAAAAATGAGAGAAAATTTCTCTATGTGTTATTTATGGAAATTGGAGTTTAAATGAGTAAAAGGAGTGCTGGGTGAAGTGGTCTTGGTGTGAAGAGTTGAGATGTGTGTAGCGAACATTTTAAATTGGATGTCCAATTTTGCCCTTGATCTACTACACTTTTTGTAGGAAGGGAAAAATAGTAATTTCAATTATGTAAAAATAAACACACACACACACCCATTCAGCAAGAGACTTATGCACACACCCACATGCTTCAAGCCCCACTCTTTATCTTCTTCGTTTCCTCTCATGGCCACATTCGCCCACTCATGTCCACCATCGTCTTTGGCAGAAATGCACTCTCTAATGACCACCAACCTCATTGAAAACTCCATATGAAAGGTTAATGAAGTGCCCTTTACATCTCTAACACTTTTCCTTATTCCTTAGCTTTTATGGAGATGGAAGAGTTGGGAATGGGTTAATTAAAATGGGTTTTCTTTGTCTCTTCTCTAAAATTCTCATATAAGATAAATGCTTTGTTGGACCAATTAGAAATTTTATGCTCATTTAGAGGGCCACACATTTTGGATACATTTTGGGAGAAATTAGAGAAAATTCTTTCATGAACTTGAAACCTTGGAATTGTGGGGATTTAAGAGAGTGTTCAGAACTTCATTTTTTTATGATAGAATGCATGCTTAAACCTAAGGGAACAAGAATTGGGGGTAGTTTGGAGTGATTTAGGGAGGTGATTCGTGCCTACCCGAGTGCACTAAGTTGTGGGCACCATAGGTGCCATGACCTGAACACATGGGAGCTTGCTAATGAGGCTTGTAGTGCCTCAAGAGCTATGAGCTGGGTAAGGGAGATATGTGGAAAAGGCTTCGGTGCCTCAGGCGCCACCAACTGGGCAGTCCCTATGGCTTCAATTGTGTGCTAAATTTCACCATGACTTGTGTTCGTAGGTGAGTTACTAGCAGTTGGAGATCGAAAATTGCTTTTAAAGGAATAATTGTAGCAAATTCCCAGGTGAGTAAAAAGTTTCTTAACACAATTTTAAGAGCTATTCTTTGCGAAATGATTTATGCTTGTGTATGTTAATGATGTATAAATAAATAAGTTAAATGCTTGCAAGCATGAATGGAGTTCCATTGGAGGAGAAACAATATTGGAATAGGGAGGTTGAGACGTGTCTAGGGGAGGAATTCTTGATGACTCGTGATTTAAGTCTTGAGTATTTTATTTTATTGATACTTGTACATAGCTATAATTGATTTGCTTTCATGTATATCTATTTCATACCGTGGAGATTGCATGGCCTCGTGTTAAGGAGGCTTTGTGGCTCTATGCCACAAGAATTATAGGGTTTTATGCCTCAGAGACTATATGGCCTTGTATCATAACGAGATTAGCAAATTAACCTTCTGGCTTGGGGAACCTATAATACGGTACATACCTCATGGTTGCCTTGAATTGTTTTAAATGAAGTGTAAAGTATGTTAACATATGATTTGTTAAGGGTAGAGCACCCCTTTGTAGTAGCTATGTAATAATGGGAATTTCTCATTGGAGATGAATTACTAAAAAAATAATTTAATTATGCTACTAATTGCTTTGAGCAATTATGACTGTGGAAGTTGTTTGCCTATTGAAATGTCATATCACCTCTTTTAGTAATGGGAGTTAACTTATGTGATATCCCAAATTTAATTACTTAGAAAATAAGGCTAAATAAATAATCAAGTAAGTAAATAAGGATAAAATAGTAATCACAAAATTTTTGAGAGACATAAATAGAATTTTATCATTGGTCAGGGACCTAATTAAATAAAATAAAAAGATTTGAGGTCTTTTTATTATTTTTAACCAAAAGAAACAAAATGACACATAAGAGAAATGGACGGTAAGAGGGAGGGTTAAGATAATGATAAAGGAATGATAATGATATAAAATGGAGTAAGTGGGGTGATGGTGAAAAGGAAAATAATATATATATATATATATATATATATATATATATATATGGTGGGTGTGTGTTCGGTTAGTAGAAGAAGAAAAGGAAACAAAGTGAGAGAAAGAGACAAAAATAAAAAGAGAAAGAGAGAAAGTGATGTTTGATTGGAGGTATAAATAATGTAAATATATATATATATATATATATATTAAAAAATATATATGTGAGTGATTGCTTTTCCTTTCAATTCTATATATATATATGTGTGTTGTGTACAAGAGGAAGAGATGTGTGCAAGAGGATGAGAATAAAAAAGAGAGAGAAGAAGAATATTAGAACACAGCTAAGAAAGGAGAGAAACAAAGCAAGCAGTTTAAGAAGCTAAAAACAAAGAAGATTAGTAAGAGTTAAATCAGGTAGTTAGTCTTCCATAAAAGCATGATTATTTATGATTTGTGATATCTATGTGCATAATCAGTTTTTACAGAATTTTGTTTATAAATCTTGTTCTACATAGTGAATAAGAGAAATTTAATTATTATCAGTGTGATGTTATGCTTTTATGGCTGAAATGATCTCCTCATGTATTTACATGTTTTTAATAAAGTGACTAGCTACTGAGATATTTTATATCTCACTTTTAGAAAATTGATCATTTCAGGAAAAATGGCAAAAGGGAAGGCTTTGATGATATTAATGATGAGATTGAAGTGTAGAAATATATTTTATGGTAGTTTATGATACAAAAATGTAAAGATAATAGCAAATATTATATAAATTATTTTTATATATATTTAAACTCAGACATAATTAATGAGAATCCTATCAATTTTTCTGTGAGATTATTATGCACATGAATAGTAAAATTGGTGAATAGTGAAATCCATAATTATTTGAAAGGAAATTATTCAGAAAATTATTTAGTAAACTGATTTAGAGAAAAAAAGTATTATTTTTAAAGGAAATAAAAAGGCGGGATGTTACAACTTAGCCTTTGGCCAGGAGGTGATTTGCCTTTGGCCAAGGGAGACGTTTTACCTTCGAGCAAGGGAGACGATTTGCCTTAGGGCAAGGGAGACATTTTGCTTTCTGGAAAAGGAGACATTTTGCCTTTGGGCCAAAGATATTATGCCTTTGGACAAGGAGAGTTATACACGTATGCCTTCCGAAAATTTAGGATATTGGGTGATGTTTGAATAGTATTGAGCATAAGTACTGGATTGATGGTGTTAAGTTATAGGCTAGCCCTCGAGCTAAGAGGTAAACTAATTTATGAGTCAGGAGACGATGTGGCCCACGGGTCAGGAGATAACACGACCTATGGGCCAAGAGGTATTGACTAGCCTTTGAGCATGGAGTTATTGGGTGCTTGTGTTGGTCTTGTATGGTGTTTTGAGTTGAACACCTTGGAGTAGAGATTTGATTGTTATTGTGCCATGTCAGAGTGCATGACGTGTGCAAGTAGGTGTTTAGAGTTGCACTAGTGTATGCTAGGTTAGAGGTGTGACAATGATTGGCTCTTGTTTTAAAGTATATAGCCTATATGCTTGGAGGTATTATTGGCCTTCAGGCTAGGAATTAGTAAATCATTTCATACTTAGAGATACTAAGTTTAGTGTCTGCGTGTACGAGTGAGTGTTGAGGATCACTCATATTGGAGGTCGAGATTGCCTCGAGCAATTAGGAGTATTTTCTATGCTTGTTTTGAGCTATAATGGGGTTATATTATGTAAATGGCCAGGGTGTGCCTTAGTGTAAAGGTGTGAGACCACCTAAATGGTAAGGGTATCGAGATGCGATAGTCGACGTTGGAGGGATTTATATGAAATGGTAATGGAGGAAAAGCTACTTGCTAAGATTGTTATCTCATCATGTTGTTTTTTCATTTTTCAAGTCTTGCGTGTGTTGTGAGATAGCTACCCAAGTAGTAGTCGAAGTTTGAGATTCCCGACCCTTCTTGCCTAAAGGGTTGGTGTTTGTCAGTCTTTATATAGTAGTTTATGTGTAAGCTCTATTGTCAGATAAGACACCTACGAGGGAGGGATTGCATTTTGAGAGTTTTGGCATGACATGATTTCATTATTTTTCTGCACATGTAGTTGTAATCCCTTATTTAAGCAAGTCATCGAAACCTTTGTACATTGGATATGATTCAATTATTTATATATACATGTCATATGTTGCATGGGGATCATAAGTTAGGAGTTTTAGGCTTATGGTCTATGGAAATGGCCCTATATCGTGCCAGTCACGTGCCTTGATTTTAGGGGTGATATTTTACTTATCTTGTAAAACTAAGACTAGGCAAATTTGAAAAAGGAAGTTGATTATGGGAATAAGGAGTTACGAGTTTTAGGCTTATGATCTAGGGAAATGGCCCTATGCCGTGCTAGTCATGTGCCCGGATTTTGGGCGTTGACATTGTACTTATATTGTAAAACTAAGACTAGGCAAATTTGAAAAAAGGAAGTTGATTATTATAGTAAATTTTAAAAAAATAAAGACAAAAAAATTAAATTGTGTGGTAGTAAATCTAAAAAGGAAAATGATGGTTGTATTAAGGTTAATAGGGTTGAAAAAGAATGAATCTTACTATATCTTATTTAAAAAAGAAAAATGATTGTTGTAGTAATTGTAGTAAATTTGAATAAGAAATTAATTGTTGTAGTAAAGTTGAAAATGTGAAACCCCTAGGTTTCCTTGTTCAAATATGTGATTTCATGTTTTGGCTGTATGTGTGTGAGTTGCAACCGATATTTTCATTGCATGAGTTCTTTAGTTTTTGAGATAAATATTGCGATGTGTATCTTGTATGATAAGGAAATGTATAAGACATTTGAGTTGGCACATGAAATATTGTTGTGGAAATCTTATGTTGGAATTGTGACCCCAAAGGACTATTTTGAACTAGAAGATTTAATTTTGGACACAAGTTGTTTGGAGGAGGATATATTGTGTGTGTAGATGATTTTTTTGACATATAATAAATAAATAAAAAGGATGGATTTCTTTTTGTGGGAAGGTGTGTTTATGTGTAGGGCATTATGACCATTTAGAGGAATTCCACTTTTTAACCATCTACCTTCATTTACTAGATTTTCTTCTCGAGGGCAAAATGGTCCTTCACACTATTTTATATACATCGACTCTCTCACACTTAGAAGCACACGCCTAAACCTCCCCATACATCCCTCTTGTCTATGGTTTCCCTCTCACTCCCTCAAGGCTTAATCTCCATTCACACCCCAAGTCTTGTAATCATTTTAGGTGCTCAAGCTTGAGGTAAGCACTCACCCTTCTTCTTGACTTTGAAACCCTAGGTTTTATAAATGAAGAACAATTGGGTGCAATGCTTGGTAGTTGAGATAGTGTTACATTTGATGCCTCCCTTTGAAATGCATACTTTGAAGTGCTCACTCAAATGGGGATTTTGAGTAGAAAAAAAAATCAAATGATTTGAATTCAAGAGGGATATTTTCATGTTAGAATTTAAATGTCACACCCCAAAACCCAAGCACGTGATTGGCATGAAATCTAGGGATAAACCTTCTAAGATCTTTAAGCCTAAACTTTACCAATACCAATTACATCTTAAATCATGCTTATGAGTAAAATAAATAAATATTTCTTTTCTGAAAATAAAACCTTTTTCATACATTCACTTGAAATTTGATTTAACATCATAAAACAAATGATTTCTCACCAACACAGTACATCAATCATATAATATATCACAACAGATAAATAATCAACCCTACGACCTAAGTGACTTATGCCATTATATAGCATTCTAGACCAAAGTACAACAATACATAACATATACTGACCCAACGATGGGAAAGGTTACCGTGGAAAGTTTGCTACTCCTCTAACGGATCCTCCTCAAATCTAGTTGTAAGATCTAAAATTTTAGCCACAGAAAGTCTGAGTTTGGAAAACTCAGTAAGTAGGTAAAATTATACAAATACATGCAAAACACATCCAACAATAGGCATTGGTATCCGCATACATACATAAATTGTAGTAAGATACATAAGGAAACTAAAAAAGGTCTCATCACATTATCTACACATGTAAAGATATACATTTATAATTGTATGGATGCTTCCATGGTCTTATGACCCCAATCATAATGTTAACCGGCTGATTAGCACCCCATATTCATATTCATAAACCCAAAGTTCCCATCCCATCATTTGAGGTACATCGCCCAAGGCGTCACCATTACTCATGCTTTATTAGTTCATTCACATTCCATTCATAACATATAAAGTAATCGCAATCAAGATCATGATTAAGCATATTCATAAACAATAGCTTATGTTCACATGTTACGTCCCTTCGAACTTCACAAGACTTGTCCCCTTGGAACTTCACATTACAAGGCTTGTCCCCTTAGGACTTTACCTTACGAGACTTTTCCTCTTGGGACTTTACATCACAAGGCTTGTCCTCTTAGGACTCCACCTTACGAGACTTTCCCTTTGGGACTTCATATCACAAGGCTTGTCCTATTAGAACTTAACCTTACAAGACTTGTCCCCTTGGGACTTCACATCACAAGGCTTGTCCCCTTGGGACTTCTTATCACAAAATAACTTACAAGTATAAATTATGCCATAAGTATACACATACCATACAACCCATAACATTCCACGTTCACATTCATTCGCGACATACCAATGTTTGTTTCATATTTCTCAATCTTTGCTACGTAGTTCTACATTGTCTGTTATGTATGCATATAAGTGTAAGATGCTAGTTCAACTTCTCGTATTTACTTAACACTGTACACATGTTTTAATTTTGATCATCTGCTCTTGGATTTCTTAATGATGGATAATTATGTTTTCTTGCACAAGCATATTTTCACTTCTAATTTTAAAGTGTCAGTCATCCGTGACACTTGCTTACAACAGTGTAATTCTAAGTTTCTACTATCCTACCTAGAAATTTAGCACCTACGTTGCTACCTACAACATTGCCCATACTTAATTATTCATTCAATTTATTTATCATCACACATTTTTTTTTGGTTTGTTATATCTAACCTCCTTCGTGGGGTTTTACTCTGTAAGTACACATTATTTAACCCAATAAATTCATGTACACATGGAAATTGAGTACCCAACTATATTGGGTCTCCTGACATCTATTCATAAGCCGAATATGCTATTGGCATACATCCACCATGTGGATTTACATCAAGCAACACATACACTACATTTCAATACACTTAACTTATTCATATACGTTATACTAGGGCGTTCGCAACATCACAAAGATGAGATTTCCACATTACCTTTTGAGCCTTACTTAGTGTCATGACCCAAAATGGGCGAGTGACCGGCACAATCAAAGGACCATCCCTTGACCTAAGCCTAGATCTTAACAACACAAATCAACCAATAAATGAGTACAATTATATATGAATGCACTTCATTATTATCTCAATGATATACTTGTCATAACAACCTATGTTTCCAAACTTTCCTCCCAATTACAAAACAAGATGAGGAAAGGGTCAAAACATAGTCAAACGATATTCAATGAATACAAAAGAATAGACAGTCCACAATGACATTCACGCAAGACCTAGGAGTCCTAATGACTACATAGCGATGAGCCACTTCCCAAAAAGACCCAAAGAAGTAATCACTAATGATTAGCTAGTTGTGGTGATGTGAGACCCCACTACTTCTCTCACAAAGACTCGTCAGCAATAGAATCTGCAATGGGGGCACACATACATGGAAGTGAGTAAAATACTCAGTGAATTAAACACAAAATAAACTTACCACTTACTTCCTTCTAAGAAGAATCACTAAGGCCATGTAGATGTTTATCAATAACTCCAATCATTTAAATAAGAGGGATTAGATATTCATATAATCACAACTCGATAAAAATATTCATGAACGTCAACCAATCCCATGTATTTTCCCCATTATGCAAAAATAACAATTCAATACTTTTTATAGTGCAAATTTACTCATGTGTACTATGTCCATCGTTCCAGGACAAAGGCTATGAATAATTAGAGGGGGTCTCGTCCACTGTTCTAGGACAAAGACTATAAATAATTAAATGGGGTCTCATATACCATTCCAAGACAAAGACTACGACTAATTAAATGTGGTCTCATCCATCATTCCAAGATAAAGACTATGAATAATTAAATAGGATCTCGTCCACTATTCCAAGACAAAGACTATGAAGAATTAAATGGGGTCTCGATCACTGTTCCAAGACAAAGACTATGATGATAATTAGGTAATTGGATAAATGCATGAAGTCAAATAACAAAGAATCTATCCCAACCATCTACATATATTCAATCTTTTAAATAGAGAATTCCAATGCCTCTTTTCTTAAAAAGTAACATCATGCGAAATTTATTGCAATACAATTTAGTAATATAGGAGACTACGGATGATTTGTGAGTTCAGTCCTTTCGAAAGAATAGATCTGAAGTACATCCATTCATATACAAAATTGTATACATAATTACTAACTTTAACACATGATTTTAGTTAGCTCTGTCACCTGAGATCGAGTGGTAGCAGATGAAGTATAAACGCGAGAGATAACTAAATAATGACGAAAACACCTAAGAAATAAAAGGGCATATATTTGAGGTTTAGGAAACTAGGAAGAAGTGTCGGGGGTGGCACCTAGGAGTCACCCATGGCATCTGAGGTGCCACAATTTACCCATGGTCACTCAGATGTCAGGTGTAGGGCACCCTGGGTGATGTCCCGTGGCACTACGCCCTAGACTCTGTCTAAGATTTTTGTCGAGCACCCAAGGCACCCTGGGTGGCTCCTCCAGGGGCCAGGCCTCCAACTTTCTACCAATGCAATGTACTGGGCGCATGAGGCGCCACGCCTGACGCCCAGGCGCCCCGACAGCAGTACATCAGTATCTGTGAGCTTTTCCCCCAAAATGCCATCCTTGAGTCCAAGAGCTCCTATGTTGGTTTAGTAAACTTGCTTGGGTGGTCAGGATCTTGCTTAAATTGCCCTTGACTCTATATATCTTGAGACAAAGAGTAAGGTTATGCTACCAATTTCAAATTTCCTCTTTACTTTCCAAAAGGATCAATTCACAATAATGGCAACAACAGCCCTTCTCTTATCCCATAAATGCATCTTCAACCACCCAAGTGTATCAAAAATATATAACTAAAGTGAATCACCATAGAAACCACTTGGAGACTCATTCCTACTCAAAACTCAACAAGGCACCCAACACCCATTCTAGGGTTTGAAGATTTCAAAAATTAGAGGAGAAAAGGAAAGGAAAGAATTAGTACTTACTTGAATATCCTCCCTAACTCAGTATGAGTAGATCTTCCCTTCCCAAACCATACCTTTGGTTAGAGCACAATGGGGAACATGAGAGAGAGAAAGTGAAAGTGTTGAGGAGCAAACACACATACACTTATTTACGGACATTAGGAAAAGAAAAGAGGGAGGAGGTTCAAGGTTAGTGGGGCCCCCACACAAGCTTTCTATGGATTACCATTTTAGCTAGTTTCCTTCTTACTCCATTTCTCCACTTAACAAAAATTTTACCACACCATAAAGGAATTCTACAACTCTTATAAATACCTCAATACCTAAAAGAATACAAGTGCCAAGTAGAATGTTCACAAGGTAGGTCAAAGAGAAAAATAAATCAATCACAAAATATAATTATCAGCAAATTTCAAGCACAAAAATTCTGAGAAAATAAAGAAAAGAAAAAGGGAGAAATTCACGGGTATTACACTTAGCTTCATGCATCACACGCTCAATGCGTTACAACAATGGATTCATCATAATTCTAAGTAAGGTTAGCTACTTACATTAACTATGAGCTAAAATTATCATTTTCTTTTGTCTTAATCAAGGATTGAATGGTCATGGATGATTAGGGAAGCATTCATATTGATTCCATTAAGAAAAGAGAGCAAAAGATGTCATAATCATAAAATAGGAAAATGCTTGCCACTATTTCTAACCTTTTTTCACTCTTTTGGTCATATCTCTTAATTGGTAAAGATTTTTCAAATTTAACTTATCTAATTGAAAGTAGATTCAAAGAGCTTTCCAATGATATATAATTTGCTAAAAATAAAGTTTAAATGAAAAAGTTATGACTGTTTGAAATAGGCCCAAAAACTACATGCCATTACCCTAGCACTGAGTGCCCACTAGCTGGGGTTAAGTGCTAGACTTAGCAGCTAAAATTTCGAATTTAACTTGACTAGGATTAAAGATATGAATTTTGGGACTGGTTTAGTGTATGCATGCCTCATGGCTAACTTGCCCATCCATGGGAGCTCAGGTGCCAAGGCTAGCGCCCTGATGTAATAACCTATAGTATCTCTAAAACACTAAGGAATTGATAAACAACCAACTGCCATAAGAATTACAGTCTACTGGTCACAAAGAAGAAAGAATAAAATATGTTTTGAGCCTGCAAGTCGACTGCCTAGGGTATAACAGTAGACTGATAACTCATAAAAAATATAAAAAATTAGGGAAGCAGTAGACTGGCATAAACACGATATTCAATTGGTCTTATAAATATCAAAAAATACAAGTTGCTCTGTTTTCTGACAGTAAGTTGCAGGATAGATACAACGGATTTTTGGAAGTAATGATGAATGGTGGGCGCCAAAAATAAATAGGGAATCTACCCAAGTGCTTAAAAATATTAAATTATGTCGAATTGAGATTTGGTACAATGATTGAAGATGATAAGGTTAATAAAGCATGGAAATGAGATGTGAATTCAGTTAACTTAGTTAGTCTATTAGTTAACTTTTAGTTGAATTTCAGTTAGAGAACATACTTAGTGAAGAAGGAATTTTCCTAATAAGTAGCTTGGGAGAGTCTATAAATAGAAGATGAAATAAGAAGGATGGCATCTAAAGGTGAGAGTAAAAACAGAGAAAGAGAGAGTGTGTGTAAGACAAAAGCATTAGTGTTGCACAGTGAAGGCTAAGTGTAGGTTGAACTTGAGAGGAAGTTGAAGAACTAGTGGTAAAATCTCAGAAAGAGGATCAAGAGATTCTATTTAGGTAGAGTAGCAATTCATAATAAGCTTGTTTTACACTGATGTTCTTTTGAAATGATGTTTTCTATATTGAACTTGCTTTTATACTAATGTTTTATACTGATAATTGTGAAAGACTGTCCATGAATGATTTATGAAACAATGAATATGCATAAAATGAATTTTGTGATCTTAGCATGGAATTAAGGCTTGCAAACTACGTTTTCATGGAATTGAGACTTAGATTAAGAGATTACAGAAGCTCTCCTTCCATGGTTAAGGACTAGATTAGGATACTGCAATATTTCATTTCCAAGAGTTGTGTATGCCACCAACTAAATGAATGAGGCTTGCTAAGTTTCGCTCTCGACAGATTACCATTTTATACAACTGAATGCATAAGTTTTAAATGTTGAATGCATGGATTGTTTGACTTTTATGACTAAAATGGTTTCTTTTTAAAACTAATTTATAAATTGTGCTATCTACTGGAATTTCCATCTCACTCTTCTATGTTTTCAACTTATCATTATAGGGAAACCATCTAAAGAGAAAGACATACTGGAAGACTAGATTTACATACTTGTGTTTATAGGCGGGATTTTGTATTCTAATATGTTGCTTAGGAAAACTCTAAAGTATTGTAATTAATTTTGGATGATATATGTTTGACTCTGATAATATTCACTCATGAAATAATGTATTAAGCAGTTTGTTTTTAGAATGAAATGTTAAAGTTGAAAGACAAGATGAATATGAAAATTCGTTAAGGATAGGATGTTAGATATAATTTGGTATCAAAGTAAGGTCTTGGCACCTTGTGGTTACGAAAACAAATGGCATGGATATGGGTAGGATTTAGTTATGTAGTTTAGTCTTGCACTACTAGAAAAATTCAATTTAGTAACAAATTGAAATCAGTCACTAATTCTGTCATTTTGTGATGGATTTCAATCCTTCACTAATTTTGTAAAATGCTGAATTTAACGGATTGGATTCCGTCACTTAAATCCATCAGTAAATAGTGATGGATTGCAAATTGTCACTAAAATCCATCACAAAAACTAGAATTTAGTGATTGAAAACTTTCTGTCACTAATTTTAGTGACAGATTCCAAACCACCACTAAAATCCATCACAAAAACTATAATTTAGTAACAAAAAACTTTTTGTCACTAATTTTCTGACGGATTCCAAACTGTCTCTAAATTCCATCACAAAAGCTAGAATATAGTGATAGAAGTTTTCTCCATCACTAATTTGTGACGGAAGTTTTTTCCATCAGTTTGTGACTGATTTTTTCAATCACTAAATTTCCTCACTATTTTTTTCGAATTATGAATAGAATTATAAAAAAAAATCATCAAAGACAACCTTAGACATACCATTATATTTCCTCACTCTCTATTAATTTAACAATAATAATAACATTCTCTTGCCCTTGTTCAATACATTTATATCCATCAAACCTTCATTTTTTTCTTTTTAAATTGTCAACCTTTTATTTTTTATTTCCTTTTCACTATTTAAGTTCTCAATTCTATTTTTTATTTTTCTTTTTTCTTTTTGATCTATCTTTTTTTTTTCAGTCAAACCTATTCCTTCTTACATGCCAAATTAAATCTCGCTCGACGCCATCACAAAGAGTCTGTGTTGCCCATTACTAAAGCAAAATTTACCCACACTCTCCTTCCAAATATCCTCTGAAGAGTTTAGCTCCTCTATCTAATAGGCCAAACCCTACAACTATTCTTTTATTTTGCCAGAACACAAGGAAGCTAATCATGCATGAGGCATTAATGTTGCAAATGAATGATGACTTCCAAGTCGATCATCCTCAAGAGGTGAGTATGCGTTACCCATGACAAAAGCAAAATTTACCTGTTATTTTCAATTTAATATCAAATTTTATAAATTAAATTTATATCCCTATTTTTCATATATTTTTTAAATAAAATAAATAAATATTTTTCTTCAAGAGTTATTTTCAATTTTTTAATTTTTTTCTTCCTATTATCTTTTTTCTCTTTTATCATTCCCTCCACTATGTTTCCCTCCCTCAATTTTTTTAAATTATTTCCCTCTATTAATTTTCCCTCTATTCATTTCTCTCTAAATGTCAAATTTTCTAAAACAAAAAGCCCTAGTCAAGTTCTGAATTAGATGCTTTTATCCCCATTCCCATCTCTTTAGTGTTAATCTCAACCTGCCTTATTCTCTAACTCTCACCCTCTTATCTCTCTCATAAAATACTCTATTCTCTCTCTCTCTCTCTCTCTCTCGATCTCATACTCTCTCATCTCTTGCACTTTGATCCTCTTTGGGCTTGGTATCCTCCCAATACTTTAGCTCCTCCATCCAGTTAGTCAAATCCTACATTTGTCCTTCTCTTCGAGAAGAACTTATGATAATTTTTTTTACCATACTTGTGCAATTTGTGAAATTTTTAT
This sequence comes from Biancaea sappan, assembly GCA_037074585.1. Lineage (NCBI taxonomy): Eukaryota > Viridiplantae > Streptophyta > Magnoliopsida > Fabales > Fabaceae > Biancaea > Biancaea sappan. The sequence continues at coordinate 70,221,634 of CM073490.1, forward strand.
CTTTAATTAATATTAAATTTTATAAATTAATTTTATATTCCTAATTTCTCTCAAATTAAATTAAATACTTCAAATGAAAAAAATTCATAAATTAATATAAATTAATAAAAAAATAGAATCAAATTAATTCTTCATTAATTTTCTCTCACAACACCTTTATATTCATCAAATTAATTTCATAGATTAATAAAAGAAGTGTGAGACTTTGAACCAATTGATATTTGTTTCACAAATTTGGCATGAACTCAGTGTGGTCTTTCCTTATAATATACAAAATTTAGACATTGATATGAGTATGGTCTAGTTCTTTTTGATTAAATGTCTCAAAGTTTTTAAATAATATGAATAAATAAATTTTACTTTTTTAAATAAAATAATTAAAAAATAATAAAATTTTCAAGTTTTTAGTAATTTTTTTAAATAAAGTAAATAAAATATTTTAATTATTTATTCAATTACCTTTCATTAAATTCCTATTTTTTAAATAAAATAAATTAATAATTTTCCTCTAAAAATATATTTTAGTTCTTATATTTTTTATTCTTTTCATTAGCTTTTTCTTCTTTAACTATTCTATCTTTTAAAATTATATCAGTTTGTCAAAACATTTCCCTCCTTTTTTTTTTCTTCCCTCTCATTCTTTTCCTCATCCCCCCTAATTGTCAAATCCCTTGAAAAAGAAACCTTGACCCACCAAATATCATTTTGCCACAGAAAAACACATTTGGGTACCCAGTTTCAAACACATGAGAGAGAGAAGATTGAACGAGAGAGAGAAGTTTCGTGTGGTGGCCACCGTCGCCACTACCTAGGATTAGAAATAATAATAATAATAATAAAATGATCCTAAAATTTATGCATGTAGCAAATTAATAATGCAAGTACTAATATTAAGTAAATAAATAAAAGAGTGAATGTTGTAGGAGTAGGAAAAGCATAATAAAATAAATAAATTAAACACCTTAGGATTTAGGCTTGTGGATAATTAAATAATATAAGTAATATGATTAATAATGTCATAAGTATAAAGTAAATTAAATAAAATACATAAAGTAGTAAAACAAATAAATAAAACAAGAAGAGTCATAACCCTACACTTAACCTAAATTTCAAATTAAAAGAATCCTACCACAATACTTAACCTAGGAATCAATTCAAAACAAGAAGTTCCCTAGCCAAAATACCACATGGCCACCAACAACCAAACGCCTTTGACCCTACCTAGCCACCAAACCCTAAATGTGAATTCTCCCTCTCTCTTTCTCTATCTCACTCTAGGAACCCTAATTCACAAGAAGCCTCCTACAAACCCTAAGCAATCTAGGCGGCCAAACCACTCTAGAAAACCCTAGTCATATCCAAAACCTATTTCTCTCTAAGGAACCCTAGTCGTCCCGCAACCCTAGCTTTCTCACTCTATAAAACCCCAACCCTTCAATAGACGCCATATACCTAAAAACCCTAGCTAGCCTACACACTCTAACATGTGAAGCCCTAGCACCCAACCTAGATGCCACTAACACACTTAATACATCACACACTTTATGCACACCTCTCACAGTGTAATGCTAGCCACACACACTCGTTACTTCTCAATACATAAACTTTAGGAAACATATCTTCGAGGAACTTCACAAACAAGGTATGAACTAAAACCATAATTCCAATCATACACCTTAGACCATAGGTTTTGAAATTAAAAAGCTCAAATTGAATAAGATTCTTATCATTATTTTTGTAATTTAAACACTTTACCATAGTTAATTCTGAATCTATATTCACGTCTCTTGCTTCGGATAAAACTCAGGTACGATAAAGGTAGCATGGAATCCAGGTGTATGGAATGACTTTGCCTTAATGTAGTTTTAATGTCAAATATCATGTAGGATGACATAAGGAAATCTCCTGAAATTTGTAGGACATTGTCATTAAGTTACAAAATGAGACCATGACCATGAACTAGGTGTAGCGCATAGAAGAGAAATTGTAAATTGCTAAATTATCATGTATAGATTGATATCATAATCCAAACACATTAGGACATAACTCAGTTAGCTAACATGCCAAGTTTAATTTATATCCAGATGAGTTGAAATTAAAGTTATGTTTTAATTTTTTGAATGATTGGAATAGTTGTGTACTATCCATTATTATTATTTTTGGATGTTTAGTTATTTGAATGACATATATATATATATATATATATATATATATATATATATATATATATATATATATATATATATATATATATGGATGCTTGGTTGGTACTAGTGGTACCCTCCCCTCATAGCGAGGTCAAAAAGGGTGGTCGTGTTGAGCATTGACTCCCAATGGCACCTTGACCGGTGAGGTGAAATTGTGTGCCTTGGTAAGGAGTGGTTGGGTTGAGCTTGACTCCTAATAATGCCTTGCCGCTGACGAGTACCGCTGGTTGGATGTGATTTGATGCTGCTTAACTAGTATGTTTTCTTACTTATAGATTGTGGTATTGGAGATTATGATCTCAAGAGCATTTTATATGATATTTGATATATTTGAGCTCTATTATGGTAAAGTCGTACTACTCATTGAGTTTTGATAACTCACACTCTATGTGGCTTATTCTTCCTATAGATACAGAGGTTCACAAATTAGAAAATAAGTTTTAACCAAAAATGTTTAGTCAAATAACTAGTTCATTTAGTAGCTTATGCCAACTCTTTAGGGTTTCAATATTCATTATTTTGTTTAGTCCCTTCTATTGTTTATTTTCTATTCCAATTTTCCTTAATCAACATTCTAGGTTAGGGCGTTTTCCTTATTATCTTTGTTAGTATGGCATGCTTCCTTTGTAGGCTAGACTTATGGGTTCTCATAATTAGATTGTCCTTTTCCTATTATATCTCTTTATCTTTTCTCCACTAAAACAAATCTTACCTTGGTCTTATTCTCTCTTTATTTCAAAACTATTTTGCATTATCACCTCCTATTTAATTTAATAAAAATTAATTCACCTTAGTTTATTCTAGATGCTTGAATTAAATTCCATTTGTTTTAATCATCATATTTTACCTGACCTATCCTGGTTTAGTCGAACCTTGTCTTTTAACTACCATAGTTTACTCTCATTTGCCTTTATAAAATAAATTGATGTCATACAATAAGACGTAAATTTCAAATAACAACCAAAACACATCCATTCGTCAAAACACATAAATTAGGCAGTTTACAAGTTATTAATTAAACATCTCAATCATGAATATATCATACATTCTCATAGGTTGTATTCAATATCCATAATTGAACATACTAGGCATCCGAACATCACAATAAAATTTTGAACATGTTTGATAGTCAAATATTGTAACAGAAATCTCAAAATACCTCAACAATGAATGTGGAAGTCAATCGTAACTTTGTTTTAATATAACAATAGAAGTCTAATTATAATAAAATTAAAAAGCGAAAGCATTATTATTTAAACATAATGTCAAATTAGGTCTAAGAAATATCCCGTAATCACCTAATAAGTGGCCTAACGACTACAAAGCAATCTACGACTCAAAACTAAAAATAACAATGGCCTACTCAGCAATGGGAAGGTCCTTTAAAACCCCACTACTCCTCAAGCTGTTGTTCCTCATTGATAACTGGATTTGTAGAAAAATAACAAAGAGAGTGAGTCGTAAAACTCAGTGAATTGTATGACTTCACCATAACACAACTCAAACAATCAAACATTATATAAAATTCCCATCGGGATATAATGTTAAACCAAAATAAGAAGTTCAGAAAGCATACCAGTCATACAACATTGAATCTCATCACATCAGTGGTACAAGTCAATGACAAGGCACCCATTGGGAGTCAAAGCTCACCCAGGCTACCTCCTTGCCATGACGGCATTGACTCATTCAATTAAAGGTACTTGTCAGGCATCTATTGGGAGTTATGGCTTACCCAAGCTACCTCCCTACCATGCCGTGATCTCAAATCACTGGTTAGGGCACCTATTGGGAGTCAAAACTCACCCGAGCCACTTTTCTGACCTTGCTATGAGGGTTGCCTCACACCACTCATCAGTCAAGGCACCTATTGGAAGTCAAAGCTAGCTCGGGCCACCTCTTTGACCTCGACAAAAGGGGGTGTACCATCCAGCATCAAACAATATCCAAACAACAATTTAAGCATGTATGATCCACAATAATATGTTCATAATAACATCATCATTCATAACATGAATTTTCCAATTTTATGAAATGACTATTCAACATACAATACTTCCCATCTTAACCATATGTAAATTAACTTTAATCATATCCAACAGAAATAATAGTCATACTCTATGCCATAGAAGTTTTGACCAATTTATAATAATAAACTATTAATAAGAAAATTAATAATCCAAATTCTCAATTTGTATGCCATGCCTATTTCACGTCTACAGTCATATTCTGTTACCAACACTATTGCCTACTAATTCTCAGAGACTACCCCACGTCATCCTAAATAATATCTGACGATAGAATTATGTTAAAGTATAGTCATTCCACTTACTTGGAATCCTACAATACGGTTGTCGTAATTTGAGCGAAGTCTGGAGATAGAGAAAGTATGAGTGTAGGTTCGAAAAGTTGCTATTCGATTATGTTTTAATTTAAGAAGCAGCATTAGAATCTCACGATTACAATTTCAAATCTAAACATTCTACAGTAAAGAGTAATTAATTAGGGTTAGGGCTTTTACCTTTCTTACGGAATTCTAAGGGACTTCTCTTGAAGATTTCGAATGAAGGTAAGAATATGGAGGCTTGCATTAGTACACGGTCAAGGCTTGAGAGCTAGGGTTTAAGTGTATGATGTGTGTGTGTAGATTAGGGTTTTAGTAGAGAAAGGAAGATGTATGGCTAGGGTTACTTTGATTGCTTGGCTGTATGTTGAGTTTAGTTTTAGGTGGGGTTGGTTCATTTAAAGGCTAGGTTAAGTGATTGGGTAGGATTCTATTATTTTTAATTTGGTTTGATTTTGATTTTGAATTCTTGATTTATTATTAATTAAATTGGAATTCTTATCTTGGGAGGGGGCACACGCCTAGAGTCTTTGATCTAAGTTTAAGTTTGTATTAGTTATTATAGTATTTATCTTATTTTAATGCACGGGTTTATTTTATTAATCCATTTATCTTTAGGAAATTTTAGTTTGAATCTTAAATCCCATTGATTTAAATTTGAATTTTTCCTTGTACTTTATTTATCTTAACTTAATATTATTTGTAATCCTACCTATTAAATTAGAGAATTCACATGCCTAGAATTGCTTACCTTTTACTTTATTTAAATTGGTTGGAGTTCTTAATCTAATCATATCTCCTAGATTTGATTTTCTTATTCTAACTAATTTTTCATTTGAATCATTTTAATTTGAAACCATATCTCGTTGTATCTTTTGACTTGAGTTTTATCCCTTATTATCATATATTTAAACTAACTCACCTTATCTTTATCTTATTTATATTTTCTAAAATCTAACCCTATCTTAACTAATTTAATTTGTTTTTTTAAAATTAATTTTCACTTCTTACTCGCCTAAGTGTCTTGAGCTTAGGCAAATCTTATTTTCCTTGTTTTATTAATATTTTTAATATTTGAATTACCTTCATATTCTAATCCTGTTTTTATCTTTAGTTTGAATTCTTTAGATTTTGTTCATCCTATACTAACACTTGTTTCGCACCTGCATTATTAATACCATTAAGTGATTCACGCCTAGCCTTACTAAAATATCATTTTATTTCTTTATTTATTATTTTTTATTCCCCTTAAGTTACATTTATCCATTATTAATAATACCACTTTATATTATCTCAATGCTTCTATACCTAAAATTCAGGAAATGCATTATCTCTCTCCTAAATTATTTATTTATACATTATTATACTTTATTTATTTTTATTAGGTCACTCCTTACCTATTGGTCTCCTCCTGTGTAATTTCACCCTAACCCCTAACTAAGTTTTATTTTTCAATTTAGTCCCTCCTAGCCTGAAACACATTTCACATGTAGGATGAACATCAAATGTAACACTTTGGGTTCCCGAGTGCTTTTGTTGCTGGTATGGCAGTGTGGATAAGAAAATGCGAAAGAAAAATTTTCGTTTGGTGCAAAGGAATTTGGTGCCTTGGGAGGATCCGATGAATGGAAGAGAAGAGGAAATAATTTAGGCTCAGAGAGAATGAGGGAGATACTAACAATTTGGAAACTTTTTACAAAGAATGGAAAGTGAACGGTGGGGTTGTGTGGCATTTTTGAAATGGAAGAAAACATTTGAGTTCAGGAAATTATAATTTTACCCCTATTATAATTTTGGCCTCATTGGCAGACCAAAGACATTTTTATAATTTCCACACATATGATTATATATACACACCCTACCTAAAACTTAACTCATTCTCCTCACTCTCTCAAATTCTCTCCCTCTTTCCATCACGACCTTTCCCTCTCCCTCTTACCTTCCACCACCGATTCCACGAAAACACGGGGCCCTAATGTCTGGCTACCGTCCTTTGGCACGAGAGTGACCTTCTGGCAACCGAGGTTCACTAGAGAAGCTTGAATGAGGTAAGGATTCCCTTTTCTCTCCTTTTCTTCCTATTTTCGAACATAGGAATTTTTGGGAGGATGTGGGGTTCAAATGATGGATTTAAGTATGGGTATGAATTCAAAACATTCCTACATGATTGATGATAATAATGGAACAAGGAAATTGGAGAAAACTAGGAGAAATTCATAGATTTGGGCTGATGAACATCAAATTCAAAGATTTGAGGAAATTAGGGTTTTTAGTGAGAAAAGTAAGTGACTTGTGGATAAATTTGCATTTTTGTTGAGTACTCTTGTTTGGGAATGATTCCTAGTGATTAGGAGAATGAATAAAAACAAAAAATCAAAGGAAATGATCAAGATTTGAGGATTGAGAAGGTTTTGGTATCTTCTTTTTTGAAGCTATTGGGCGATCAGTCGATTGTCGAGTTCCTAACGGTCGATTGACTGCCTCTATTGTTCTTTGTCTAGACTTGGCTGAGACGCACCGATCGACTGGCAGGGTATCACTAGTTGACTGGTAGTTCTCGATTAGGAATGGCAAATCTAGTAGTGATGCACTGGTTAACTGGTCAAGTATCACTAGTCTACCAGTTGCTCTGAGGTTAGGATTAGTGGAACTGAACTAGTCGATCGCCAGTGGAGATGGTAGACGACCGGTAGCTATTAGACAACATTTGGAATTGTTTTTGTTTTTGTCTCTCTCATGTATTCCATTTTGATTGATTAGGAGTTCCCTCCAAAGGATCCTAGCAGGGATTTCCCCTCCAAACATCATGGGTAAGGTTGGAATGGCTAGCTTGGAGTTGAGATGAGGGTTTTCTCTACCTTGTTTCTTTTGCTTTCTTTCAAAGAATGTTTCTTTTTGCTATTGTTGATATACATGAATTATTTTGCCTTGGAAACACGAATATATATGTGTGTGTATGTATATATATATTTATTTATTTATTTATATATATATATATATATGAAATGCCTTATATATAGGACATATTGGATGTGTTTGATTGTGAGTGCGGAATTGGCTATAGCATGGAAAGAGCTTGAATGCTCTGTATATATGATGAGGAATATTATGGTTGAGTAGAGAATGTATGCATATGGGATGTATGAATATTCACTTATGGCTTCAGCCGATGCTAGTCACATATAGTGACAAATATGATAGTGTCGCTTTAATACCTGTATGGGTTGGTGTTAAATCCACTCCATCGGCATCCTAAGTGGTTGTGTGTAAAAGTGTACCCCTACCTAATTTGTTGAATTGAAATTTGGAAAATAAATCCATACATGTATGCACTCATATACATACGCACAAATATATATATATATATATATATATATATATATATATATATATATTATTTATTTATTTATATATATGAAATGCCTTATATATAGGACATGTTGGATGTGTTTGATTGTGAGTGCGGAATTGGCTATAGCATGGAAAGAGCTTGAATGCTCTGTATATATGATGAGGAATATTATGGTTGAGTAGAGAATGTATGCATATGGGATGTATGAATATTCACTTATGGCTTCAGCCGATGCTAGTCACATATAGTGACAAATATGATAGTGTCGCTTTAATACCTGTATGGGTTGGTGTTAAATCCACTCCATCGGCATCCTAAGTGGTTGTGTGTAAAAGTGTACCCCTACCTAATTTGTTGAATTGAAATTTGGAAAATAAATCCATACACGTATGCACTCATATACATACGCACAAATATATATATATATATATATATATATTATAACTTTATGAACTGAGCTTTGCAACTGAGTGCATACTTACACATTTGGAAAGGTGTAGAATTATAATACATATGTTAGAGGGATAGGAGGCACACGTATACATACCCCTAGGAGCCATTTGGGTAACTAGTTTGGAGAATCGGAGATAGACATATAATTGACTTGGGTGACAGTTGAATGAGTAGTGTTGGTGCTCAGTGAAGTGGTTTAGATATTGTGGTGGTTGCCACGATATATGGTTTGGATTAATATGTATGATATCGTACAAATGATATGTGGTTGATAGATGATATTACTATGATAGTGTGGCATATTTTGGTATTGGACTTGGTATGTTATGATGATTGTTTGTGATTGTGGTTGTGGTTGTGGTTGAGGGAACGATCTAATAGGACCCGTTATTGGTTAAGGACATGACTCAACATACCAAAGACTTTACATGGTTAAGGGTGTGATCCAACAGGACCTGTTATTAGTTAAGGACACGACCCAATAGGCTGAGAAGAGTGACTTGCGACTTAGTGCACCATTGGGGTTTGGTAAGACTCAGAATGGAGGATTGCATCGGCAAAGCCAATCGAGAGATACACTTCATGAGTAGAGTTCCTATGATAGGCCTCCCACTGACCACAATCATTAGATGTTGGGGAGAGGCAAGGGCTAAAGTGCAAGAAGGGATGGGAAATCCAAGATCAATTTATGGTATTACTTGGTTGAATTATGTGATTGACTGGATGGTGATGAAATTGTGTGTGAATATGTATTGTTGGAAATGTGATTTTCCTTTATGATATGGTGTGATTAACTATGTTATTTGATTGGTAATATCTATTTTGGATTCGGTTTATTGTGGCATTCAGAAATTATTTGTGTTGGGATATATGTGTGTGTATGTTTATGTGTGTATGTGTGTGTGTACTTGTACTTGTACTTAAATTGTACTCGGACAATTTATGTGAAAGTGGTTGTATCGGAAAGCCTCGAGCATGTGGTACTGTGGAAATGATTTGTGCGCGGTAAGCATGGAATGAAGGTACCAGTGTTTTGAATGGTTATGGCAGTATATTTTATTTGCTATTAATACTTTGTGTTGTATATATAGATTAAGATGAATTGTTGAGGTATTGTGTGGGGTGCTTGTGCACATTTTCTAGTTGGATTTAAATCAATTATGCATTATCTATTGCTTTGGTCAATATGATTATTCATTTGTGCTAGTTAGAGATGTTTTGGTGAGTCAATGGGCTAGATTCACCCCTTTACAGTTTCAGGTACCGAGGATGGATAGGTTTAGCAATTCGAGTAGCATGGATGCCTCCCCGTTGTCTGGGGCAAGGTAATGTCTTTCATGTTCAAGTTAGTCTTTGGTATGCTCTATAATCGAGTAGACCACCTAGGATTTAGATTTCTTGTTAGGTTAGTTGGTGTTATAGTAGACTTGCAGCAGTATGGGCGATATGTCGTTTGCATCGATCATAGCCAAAGTCTAGGCTGTGACATCGCATCACATAACATCTGTCACCCACATAATTCATGCAAAAATAAATGTGTAACACATGCTTTTATCTTATACACACAGATGAGATGACGTAAATCACATAGGCGCATAGAACAATTTAACGAACACGAAAAAATTTTAACCACGGGTAACACATAACCCCTCCCTATTTTGAAATATTGTCTGATGAATTTTCATAAACGTTTACTTTTTGGGAGGAAGATGTCATTGGAAATCTATACTTGTGAAAGGAGGGATTTGCATTGAATTCTTTTAAAAACAAAAAGGGAACTTACTTTGAAAATATTTTTGTTTTGAAAGAAAGGATTTTTGTTACGCCTATAATAATTTTGAAAGGGAGATTTTAAATTGTGTATGAAGTATGTGATGTTTGATGTTAGATATAGTTTGTATATTAATGGAATCATCAAATTCTGATTAGTTTAAATGGACTACGGATTTCCTTGAAAGATTTTGAACTATTGCGGATTATTAGACGTGACTTTGGAATCAATTGAAACTAGTGAAAAGGGCTTGTAATTAATGTTTGTATATTAGAGGGAGGCGTGCATTTGCATGTAGATAGAGTTACTCTCCCCTATTTTCAGAATGCTACTGAATGGGTTTATTTCAAAAGGTTAAATTAGTTTGAAAACGTTTTCGTGCTAAAAGGAAATTCAATTAGTATAGTTGATAATTCTGGAAAAGAAATTTGCATTTGTGATGTATGGCGTAGAAGTCAGGTACGAGTTCTCCCTATTTTGACTGTATGTGTGCATGTATAATGACATTAGCATTTACAATTATTAAATTTTTTTGATTTATTTCGTTTTCATGTATAGAAATCTCTATGTTGTTGATTTAAAACTATGGGGTAGCTCAGGAAGAGTTTAGGCTTACAATAAAGGAAAGTGTCATTACTGTGTCAGTCACGCGCTTAGGTAGAGGGTTGTGACAATAATTGTATAAGGTTTGAAAATGTTTATTTAAGTTAAGGAGGTGTTGCTTTTTGCATATGGGTAACGCTACCCCTTGTTTTCAAATTATTTTTATGTAAAATGGGGCATTCCCTTAAAATCTTGTTTGTTTTTTGAGAGGGAATTACTCATTGGAACTTTAATTATTGGAAAGGAGAAAATTTTTCGTTTTCTATAATGAAGGTGACGTTAAGCACCTTAGCTTATTTGAGTTTATTGAGTCACTTCATTTTGTATTAAGAAAGGTTTCCACATTGATCTTTGAATCTGTGGGGTATTTTATCTGTTTTTGGAAGGAACTTTTCGTTGGAATCTATTTATCATGAAAGAAGGAATTGATGTAGAGTTATTTTAAAAAATGGACTTTACCATGAAACGTCTTTATTTTAAAGGAATTAAGTTACAAAATTTATGTTTTCAAAAAGGAGATATATTTTGCATATTGCATGAGTAGGGTGACGTTAGGCACCTCTAGTTATTTAAGTAACATTAAAATATTTTTGTTTAATGTATATAAGACTCCACATTATTATCCGGTGTCTGTAGGGGAATTCGGGGGTTAGGCTTACAATAATGGGAAGTGTCATTACTATGCCTGTCACATGCCCAGGAAGTGGGCTGTGACATTTTGCATATATGTACATGTGACTCGGAATGCTCTAAGGTTGTGATATTGGATGCTTAGAGCATTATGTATATGAATCATTAGAGGCAAAGTGGTGAGAATAGGAGCATGAATCGTGATGAGTGGTATGCTAACCATGCATTGAGATTGTTTACATGGAGACTTTATTGTCTATTGCATTGGTGTATGTGCTAGGAATATCATAAGGTTTAACAAGATGAAATGTTTATGCACGGTTACCTGTAAGTGCTCACATGCTCATGCATTAGTTTTATGTATTTTGGTATACATAATCATGTGTATGTGATAGGGTAGGTTATTTTCAGTGAGTCAGTGGACCAGACTCACCCCTCACTATTTCAGGTATAGAAAACCCCCTAGTTTGACGATGCACTTGCCGAGAATACCTCCCCATCATTCGGGGTATGATAATTGTTATGTTTATGTATTATTAATGTTATGATCTAAAAAACTTTGTAATCGGGTGGGCCACGTTACATTGTGTATGTATGTTAAGTGTATGATGTATAGGAAACACTAAAGAGTGTAGTTAGAACTTGAGAACATGTAATTGTTATTGCAAGAATGTATTATTTACATATTCATGTTTGATTATGAAAGATGGATGATATTTTATATTCATCCATGTCTGCAAATCTGATTTGCTTTTAATTAAAGGAATATTGAAGTAATGAAAGTAATGAGTTTAAGGGATCTTAGGCTTGCGGCAGTGTGGGATAAGGCATCGTTCATACCGGTCAGGTGTCTAGATTTGGGGCATGATAGATTGTTCATGTTAACAGTCGATTGATCTTGTTGTAGACATCAGTTTCAGCAAGCGGGTTGGTTTTAATGACTAAAATTGGACGAAACTTAATACTTGCAAGCTGGAAACGCATTGGGGATTGCTTAAGGGGTAAGAGAAGGTCATTTTCGCACTAATAAACCTCTATAAATAAGCATTGAATTGAGAATGAATCGTTACATCAGTTTAAGTGAGAAATTCAGAGAGAAAAATAGTAGTAACATTTTAAAGATTAGAGGTGAATTCCGGGCAGATGTTTTTGAGGATTTAGTTGCAGGAAGAATCTTGAAGAAATTTGAAGCAAGTTAGGTTCTTGGATTTTATATTTTAAACATAGGAATTTTTAGCTTTATCTTGATTAATTTCTTGAATAGAGGAGGAACGAAAATAAGGGGAAGAATCTTAGAGAAACCTTCTTTTAATCCATTGTTTAGTTCTGCACACGGGAGGTAGTCTAGTTTCATAAAAGCTATTTTCTTACTATTCTTCCATGTGATTTTCTTCTAAATTGTTATATACTGATTGATTTCCATGAACTACTTTTGAACTGCTTCTTATACTATTTTCTATTACGTGAAAGAAAGATCAAGTTTCATGAAAGGAAAGTTTACGAAAGTTTTATGAAAGAAAGATCAAAGTCGTGGCAAGTTTTATGAAAGAAAGTTTTCAGAAAAGCTTCATGAAAAGAAAGTTTCATGAAGGAAGATGAACAAAATCTTATGAAAAGTTTTTAAGAAAGAATGAAAGTTACAGCAAAGTATGACGTGCCTTGCATCCTAAATGAGCTTGGGAATTTATTCTCATGTATCTAAAATAATCTTGGTCTGGAGGTATGCAACAACCTTCTTTCCATGTGTAGTTAACTAGCTTGGGTTGAAAGATTGTTTCTCTCCATGCAATTGATGTGATCACTCAACACCCTTTCTAGAATAAGCTTGGTAGCTATGCTATCATGAATCTAGAGTAAGCCTGGTATTTCTGCTATCTTATCCCAAAAATGTGTTGCCATGGTTGCTAGAACCTTCATGATTAAGCCATGACGTTTTTCAAAGGATTTTCAAGGAAAGTGAAAGATATCATAGGAGAAGTTTTTTTTTTTTTTTCATTTGTACTTATTTTTGAAAATCGTGTGAACTGATATTTTGAAAATATACTAGCTAGGTGAAAATCTCACGTTTTCCATGACCATTTTTAGGGACAACCTCAAAGGGGAGAAAAATCAGGGTAGATTGATTTGCAAAAGATATCATTTTTGGGAGTCTTTTGAGAGTTTGATGTTCTGATGGCATATAGTCTTCTGTAATAGGAAATATGATCCTGATCTATGTAATATTTTGAAGAGTCACAGTTGGATAACACTCCGGGGATAATATAATTATGAAGAAATATTTTTTTCCAATTGCAGTAATTAGTATTTGTATGCTGTAACTAGAAAATTTATATTTTCTACATATTTGATATTAAAATTGAATAATTAGGATTATTAAAGTCTAAGAAATAAGGGACGTTACATGAATCCAATACATATATAATTATATTGGATTTTTCATATATATATTTGATGGTAATCTTAGATTTTTGATGGAACGTATTGGTTGATGCATGTTGATGGCTTAGTGTTAGTTGAGCTTTACAGTGGTGAGGTTAATTTCACTAACGGTGTCCCCCACGTGCCTATTTTAAGGCATGGTAAAACGGCCATAATAATAAGTTTTTAAAACATAAATGACTAAAACTTTTAAAATATATAGAGGACCAAAATAAAATTTAAAATAAATATAGAATACTAAAATAATATTTTTGCCAACCAAAAAAAAATTAATAGACCATAACCAATACCTCGTATAATCTGTTGTCGAACCTACTGCAATCGTAATATTAAAAAATGAATAAATAAATAACCCTTAGTACAATTTTTAAATATTTGTTGTTAAGTTTTTCAATAAAATTATAATAAGTAAAACATCATTCTGGTTCTTTATGAACATGTCCTTACGGTAATTAATTTAATAAAAATAAATGTCAATTTATGCATTAAATAATGGTGACTAAGAAATAATTTATAAAAAAAATTATATATCATCAAACTTGTCAATTAATTTCATTAAAAAAATATTGACAAAATGATATTATTGATAAATATATTTATTTGTCAAGAATCCAATTAAAAACGCACACGTACCTAATTTAAGGCATGGCAAAACGACTATAATAGTAAGTTTTTAAAACATAAATGACCATTAATATAAAACTTCTAAAATATATAGAGGACCAAAATAAAAGTTAAAATAAATATAAAATACTAAAATACTATTTTTGCCAACCAAAAAAAAATTTAATAGACCATAACCAATACCTCGTATATTCTGTTGTGGAACCTACTGCAATCGTAATATTAAAAAATGAATAAATAAATAACCCTTAAGTACAATATTTAAATATTTGCTATTAAGTTTTTCAATAAAATTATAATAAGTAAAACATCATTCTGGTTCTTTATAAACATGTCCTTATGGTAATTAATTTGTTATTAATAAAAATAAATGTCAATTTATGCATTAAATAATGGTGACTAAGAAATAATTTATAAAAAAAATTATATATCATCAAACTTGTCAATTAATTTCATTAAAAACATATTGACAAAATGATATTATTGATAAGTATATTTATTTGTCAGGAATCCAATTGAAAACACAATTTTGTATAGGACTAAATTAAAAACTGCCCTATTTTCTAAAATCGAAATTTATGATTTTAGCCGAAACATGACAAGGAGAACGTTTATCACATAGTCAATAACGTGATGCTAAATAATGAAAAGTTTGATAACAAACACTAAAATAACTTTATGTATAAATATTGTGGAATTCAAATTTCAGAATCATGTGTTAATGTTAAGAAAATCATGTGAAACATTTTCAGACCAGAAGATATATTCCCTGCGCGCATGGCTAGCTTGCACGTCCAAAGTATAATCATGCAGCTGGAGATTTTAGTACATATGTACTATATTCATTGCAGGCACAGTTTGCAGATGCATGCAACAATGATTAATGCTTTGCCATTATTTTCCGAAAGCAAGCAAATACAAGCCAAAATATATAGAGTAAATTACTAATTTAATCTTTAAATAATTATATTTATCTTAATTGAGTACTTGACAAATTATGTGTTTTACATTAGTATTTGAAAGATTATGTTTATATATTCTACTACTATCAGATATCAAATTTGTCTTTGTTAAAGGTGATTTTGATCAACAAATATAGAGACAAAATTAAAACACTTAATTTTTTAGTAATCACATTGAGACAATCATAAGACCAAATCAATAATCTATTCAATATATAATATAAATATATATATATATATATATATATATATATATATATATATATATATATATATATATATATATATATATATATAAGCCAGTTTTCATCTTCTACATAGATTTTAGTCTCTGAGTTCCTCTTTCTTTCCATGTCGATGACATAGAGATAAGAGTGGGTACAGGCTCTAGCACTAAATAGCAAGGCAAATAACTGCTAGACAATATAGGAGCAAGAAATAATACTACTCACTTGTTTGTGTGCTAATATCTAAGTATAAGTTGAATATCCAGGTGCACTGGTTGATATTTCATTATCTATTTTTAGATGAACTTCAATAAGTTAAAAGTAAGAACTATCTCGTACGTACAAAGCACATGATCAAGTACATTCAAGTTCAACTTAACAAATTAGAAAATATCAAATGGCTTAAAACAACAATCCCTTTTGAGGTTGTAATATGGAATCAGATTAATTAATTATAATAAATTATAAAACTTGTTTCAAAAAATGACATTAGATTAATGGAGACCTTTGAATAATATATATACACACAAGATTTTTCTCAAGAAAAGTTAGAAAGAACAGCGGTGTGTTTTTGAAGAAAAAATTGCAGTTTTTCTCTAGAATTAGAAGATCTGGATTCTTCATAATTGTCACAAAATTGCAGTTTGTCAACAGATTAAGACCGAGCATTAGAGACCAAGAGGCTTGCTGCAACAGTTGGAGATTCCTTAATAGAAATAGAAGAGGGTAATCATGAATTTCATTGTTGGTCTACCCCGTTCTCCTAGTAGATATGATTAGGTATGGGCCATTGTAGACCGATTGATGAAGACGACACACATTTTATCCCTGTTGAGACCACTTATAGCGTTGCAAATCTTGCACAATTGTATATCAACAAGATCATAAAGCTACACAGGGTATCCATCTTTGATAGGGATACCCAATTTATCTTACATATAGTTCGTAAAGTTAAAATTAAAGATAAAAAATACCTAGTAAGACCAGAAAAATTACATAGTGAAATACAATAAATGAATAAGTAAATCCATATCATCAACCATGATTTCAATTATTACATAATATTAAGAGCGAAGACCCCAATTTGAGATTTATAAACTATAAATTTTGCATCAAGAAAGTATGTACCAATATGGAAGCATATCAAGTAAAAGGAGTAATATTATGTGAGAAGTAATAAAGAGAAGAGAATAGTTACTTTAAGACCACAAATCAATAGCTAAGATCAAGGCAAAACTTAAAGAAGATAATGAACACATATATGTATGTGCAAGACAAATGAAGAGATGACAATATATATAACAAAATATCAATAACAACTTACACTCGTAATTGATCTTCAGAAACTCTAAGAAAGGAAATTTGAAGGCTGGAACCTGGTCAGATGAAAGACTTGGACGGCATACTTCAACTTTGATATTCAGAAATACCAAAATACACACACACACTCTTCTTTCCTTGGAAAATTTCGTATTAATAAGATAATCATAGGCGATAGAATCTTACTCAACAACCACAAATGCTTGCTTACATGAGCAAGGAAGCCCATAAAGAAAACCCTCTGAAGAAAGCCAAGAAAACTTGTTCGAACCTAAAGATCCCAAATCCAAGATCCCTATTGGGAATCATAAATAAATTGTTTTTCTTTTATTTATTCCAATAATCATTTATTGCTGATGCAGCATCATCAAGATTCTCAACACGAGAAACACTCCCAGCCTGGAAGTACTTATACGTGGATTTGTGTGTGAATCTTGAAGGTGCTGCACCTGCAAACAATGACTGAACCCAACATCAATAACATCTCAGAACTTTCCAGAAGCAATTATATAACACTGCTGAAAGAATGGAAGTATTGGGCGATGATGGAGCTAATAGAAAAGGACAAAACCCAAATACATAAGGGAACCACGCCAGAATATACGGGTTCAAAAAAATAAAAAAGAGGAGTAATTGAATGAATCAAGGAAGTGATTATTATAAACAAATAGAAAAGAATTATATATATATGTATATATACGAACTGTGGAAAGAAAAGGAATCTAAGGAAGTAGACAAATTAAACTGCACAAGAAACTAAAACTCCAACCACCTCTCTTGCTGATTCATGAAATTTGTGGCTCTCGGTACGATGAATTTCAGGAGGGAATCTGGTTTACCCCACAAAAGAAACAAGTCCATGATTACAAAAAAAATAATAATAAAGGATAAGTTTTGTGGTTCTAATCATCAGTTACAAGTAGTCGGGATTCCAGCGAGAAGAAGAAGAAGAAGAAGGTTCAAAGATGGTACTTCAAGAAATAGAAGAAAGTGATAAAGAAGAAGGAAGGAGGTCAAGATCTGGTGGAAACTGTAGAGTGAGTGAGAGAGAGAGAGAGAGAGAGAGAGAGAGAGAGAGAGAGAGAGAGAGAGAGGAAGAAGTGTAGGTCAAGAAGAGTTTGGCTGAGGAGGTTTTGTATATACTCGCGAGGGCAATACTTACTTATGTATACACATATCATATAACCTTCGGTGTTTGCTGAGAGAGGATGAATGACTTTCATTATCGAATTCTTTTTTCTTTATTTCTTTAATCTTTCGTCTTCTTTTGAAAAACTCATCATGCTCTTCTTTTCTAATATCTGCCCACGTGAAAAAAGTACGGTGAAAATTTATAAAAATTAAAGAAACAAGAAACAGAAAACAAAGACAAATGGGCTTGAAAAGAAAAAAGACTTTTTTTAAAAGAAAAGAAAAATAGATTTGATTACATATAAAACCGTCGAAATGAGTTAGGTTTCATGGTTTTTTTTTTGATAATTGGTTTGGTTATATAATAACTATAAAAAAAAAACTAAAATTAGGCTTTAAAAATTCAGTTCATTTTTTAGGACTCGTATGGCCCGACTATTTGGGCCCACCGCCAAATTGGGTCGGGCCAACATTTTTAAAATAAATTTAAATTAATAATGACTGACTTTAATTCTTGTACATAGAGATTTATTCGAACTCTATCATATACAATATTTTGTTAACAATTTTATTTTTTGAGTTTTAAACAATATCTTAGTTATTTCTTTATAAGAGGTCAAATGTTTTTATTGTCAGACTGCTATTTGTATTTGTTATTTTAGATAATTAACATAATTTTTTATTTTTATTATTTTTATTATTTTAAGATAGATATAAGTTAATTCATAACAGTTATATTTAACATAAAATAGAAAGGTTTATTAAAACAAAAACATTTGATCCTAAGCTTTTGAGAGTCGGGGTTAAAATTTTCTATTAAAACTAAGGCTAATTGATAGTTCTATTTAGTTATTTTTATTTATTTGATTTTGTAATAATTTATTTAACAATTATACTATTATATTTCCAACTGTAATTTTTATATAATTTAGATCAACATATTTATGGAAAGTTAAAAAATTAAAATATCTTATTATATATAGTTCGAAAATCTTAAGTACTACTTTCTGAACATGTAAGTCCCAAGAAATTTTAGCGCTCCCTCTTCACCTTTCTATGATGTGATTTAGGAGTATATTTTCAGTATTTTTGTAACTTTATCAAAACTATATATTGTGGTTTATTTTTTTTCATGTACTTTATATTTAAATCATGCCATCAGAGAAATATACAATTTTAGATAAAAATAATTTATATGTCAAAATATGAATATAATAGATTTCAAAATAAAATACCTACGTTCTTTGGGTTTGGCTGCCCTTCCTCTCATATATATATATATATATATATATATATATATATATACACATACAAATAAGTTTGAGTGGGAGCTTGTCTCTTTGATCCATTGAAGTTTTCGAATTGATTCTTTTAATTGGTGTAAAATTTTTACGTTGTTGTGAAATTTGTTGGATATAATAAAAGCAAATGTATAGACATAGTTTTTAGTACAGCGTTTATGATCATTGAAATTGATGCAATTCAAAGGACTAATAAAAGTTCACCTTTAATCAGTTCAACCAGAATATTATCTATATTATATTATTTTCTATAATATCGGAGTCTCTTTTTCAAAGTACATTGTTTATAATATCAAATATTGACTACGTACTTCTTAATTTATTCTTAACAACAAGGTTGAAACACGTAGCTTATCTGAAAATAATACTTGAAATGGTTCGATGAGAAAACTTCTGTTTAATTTTCTGATATAAAATATAGTTACGAAACAATAGATTATTCTTCTTAATTTTTGTAAGGTTTTACGAGCGATATATTTCAGACACACGGCATTTATTTTTATATTCTTAAATCCTTTTAACTCATTGCATTACAAATACATATTTTACGACATAAAATAACGAGAGGCATAAAAAAAAGCAGTAAATTTGGCGGGAAAACCTTAATTCGCTGTTTTTTTTTTTCGGTAAAAGTGGAAGATATCATTAAAAGAAGTTTACAGTATAGTTCATAAGATGAGCATTACATAATGAAATAGAGTAGTGCATAAATATAAGATAAAACAACAAAAAATATCATCCCAGTTCTTGCAGGTAAATTTGAAGGAATTTATGAACAATTCCTATATACAAGTATTGCAGATAGTTCTATAGCATATATGAATAATAGCAAAAATATGCGTACCTGGGGAAGCAACGGAACTCAGGATGGCAATTGATGATCAAGTATAAATAACATAGAAGAAAAGAGAGAAAATAATTAAGGAGAGTAAAACTGTCTTCTTGGCCTAATATGTTTTTCAGACGGTGTTACTTCAATAGGACTGCTATACTACATATATAGGTAGAGAGTAGAAACCCTTCCTTGTGAAACCCTAATGGGCTGACATTCCCATCATTAGTCAGCCTACATAAGGCCCAGTTTCAATTCAATAACAATTGTTTAATTTATAAAAGAATTTATAATTAACTTATTATTAAAACTGGACAATACATATAAATGAATAAATATATGTATAGATAAATATGATTTATGGTAGTACATATGAAAAATCTAATAATCTCTCACTTAGACAACTTAAATGATTAGTTTAAAGGACAAATAATTTACAGATTTAATAATACAACAAAATGGACATGTCAATTATGAGTTGTCACTATAAATTAACAATCCTCAAGTCAAATCAAGAGACAATAAGTATTTTACATGTCAAGATCCTCAACAAAAGATTTGAATAATATGTGAAACTGGTGTCAGAACATACATTACAAGGATGTGATCCTTGTGCAATCCTGACCAATAATCCAAGCATCTGAAAATGCTCTAAGAGATATGATAGTATAAGTGATATCATCACAAACATATCTCATAAGAATGACACTAAGTAAATATTAAATTTTAGACTCCCACTAACCCAAAACATCAAAAGAATTAACTAAACCCAAATGAGCTATATGATTATGAAGAACTCTAACAGTTAAGCCTTTAGTTATTGGATCTGCTAACATATTCTCTGTAGCAAGATACTTAATACGAGTCTGAAACTGCAGAATTTTCTATTTAACAAACAGATATTTAATATCAAAATGCTTTGATTGAGAAGAGCTTCTGTTGTTTTGAAAGAAAAGCACAGCAACAGTATTGTTGCAATATATCACAAGTGGCCTAGAGATGCTTTCAATGATATGAAAGCGATAGATTAAGATTTTTAGCCACATGGCTTGACAAGTAACCTCATAGCAAGCGACATACTCTGCTTACATGGTAGAAGTAGCTGTAAGAGTCTATTTAATACTCTTCCAAGAGATAGCTACTCATGTCATTATAAAAAAAAATAAAGCCGGAAGTCGACTTTCGGTCGTTAGGGTAACCATGCTAAATAAGAATCAGAATAATCAATGACCTGAAATTGATTAGACTTCCTATAGGTCAACACATGGTCTTTGGTTCTCTGCAAATATCTTATGACCTTTTCACAGCTTTAAATGACCTAAATCTGGGTTGCTCAAGTATAACTCTAAAACATTAATAGCAAAAACAATATCGGGACGAGTACAAAATTGAGCACACATTAATCAGCGGAAGCATATGGGACCTTTTTGCTCTCTGAAATGGTCTATCTAATTCACTTCTCCGTAATGTATTTCATTACCATGAGACACACTCTATTTGATTGTTCCCATTTTTCACAAGAAGCCTTTTTAGTAACAGTGGACGAGGCAGTAAGAGTACCAGACTCTTCTTTTCTCAAAGCCAAGTCTATATTAGTGATAACCAAATAGAGATCCAAAGATTATTTCTAGTTCTCAAAATTGTCTCATTCAAAGTCTTGACAAAAGTCAACCATAGGCAAAGAAGGCTGACATAAAAATAACAAAGGAAACATTTAATATACATGAAGTCATCATGCGATAAGAGAATTAAATGGCTCCTTATGCACAGCCAATCATGCCCTTTAGAAAAATTTTCTTACTTATCATGGTCCCGCCTAAGGGTCCTGAACCATAATAAATAAGAAATGTGATAATTATAATGCACGAATCTTATATCACTAAAATTTCTAATACCCATAGGGTATTCGAAAGATAATTGACATAAGCATAAAATGAACAATACATTGTACAATAAGTTACATTAATGATAACACACCGATAGGTATAATTATTATTAATGTAATAAAATAATAATTAAAAAATTTAATCATTCAATTCACAAAATTTGTATAATTGTACTCACGATAGGTGAGGTTACAGTTATACAAATTATCAGCAATTATATTCAAATCTTAGCATACGGAGATGAGTTTCAAGTTTAGAGAGACAAAGTGGATAGAGGTTACTATTGACAATTTTTGCTTTTTCTAGCTTACAATTAGTTGGAAGACCTGTGACAAAGGATTGTCAAAGAAAGAATGTAATTGTTCTCAAGGGTGACATCGAGTTTTCCATATCCAATTAAAGTTTTCTTTTTCATGATTTAAGAAGTATTTTCATTTTCTAGGATTTGATTAATGACATGAAGGTAAGCTGATTTGGAAGTGAATTTTCCAGTTTGGGTTAGATTCCAGATCAATTTATCTGTTTAGGGGGATATTATGAAGGGGTAGAGGCTGTGGAAGGAAAAAAAGGTAGGTTTTTTAGGTTCCATTGATTAAAGGTTATATTTTTTTATAATAATGGTGCTTACTTTTCTTTCTTCCTCAAGCTTTGGGAGCGGGCCTATAAGCTATTTCCTTAGTGGTTGACTAAGCCAATTGTCATACCAAAGGTTACGTTTTTTTACCATTCCCTGAAAGATACCACTATATTCTAACTGGCTGAATTCAAGAACCAAGCTCTAGACTTTTCAAAGTTTATTTGCATTCCATTTGCAGAAAAGTCCTAAGGACATCGTGTGTCATGACCCAAAACCGGGAGCTAGGAGTTTTACCACTACCGATCCAAGGTCATGATCGTTGCGGCAAATTCATTATCCATACCACGCAATCCTAGATCTTTTCTCAAATTAACCCTAGCATTTAACACTACATTCTAGGTGACCCATCTGAACATACTAGAGTAATAATTTAAAATAAAATAAAGTTACCTTACATCAAGCAATGTGGAGGTAACCCAAGTCCGCGAGCCACTACACTAAGTGCTCTTTTGTACCTGCAACTATGAGGGGGTGAGTCTAATCCACAAACTTACTAAAACTAGCTCTACTCTACACAGACATGTAATATAAAGAAAATTATATAGAAATATATCCACAAGGAAAACCCAACCCCCCCTGAATAATTATGCATGGAATTGCACTCTTAACCCTCGTAAAGCATACTCCTGATGCCACTATGCCTAACCCTCGACTTTAACCTCCCTGATCACACACATAACACACGTATATATAACCACATATCACTCCCTATTGGTCTATATTCCCATGGGTCCACTTCTTAAGAGCTTTATCAAAGTGGGTCTGTGTTCCCACAGATTTATCACTCAAGAGCCCTATCGCTTGCATTTTTATTTATTGTTCCCATGGACTAATTATCCTCATCTCATGAGCCGCTTTGTCGTGGGTCTACTTTCCCAACATAAGGGTTTTACTATATGATATGCATCCTGTATTTTTGTCTCTCAAGGCTTTATCAATGTGGATCTACATTCCTACAGATTCATTGTCGAGAGTTGTCACATGGGTTTACATTCCCACGAACTAATCTTTCCCCCAATCACATCCACAATCACAACATTCATAATTAAATGAAATAATAAAAATCCCCCACAAGCATAATTTATCAAAAGTTTATGGTTAGCATCCAAATAGAGTGATAACACTTATACCATCTCCATTCATGCCCCTTAGGTCCCAATTATTTTCATCATGCATGTTGAGCACATCACAACACACAACACAGATAAAAACAATTACAAGCTCTTTGTGCTAGTTCCTACTATGTCCTTTATCTAAATACATATTGTAATATGTATAGGTACTTACATTGGGCACTAATGGAAAATGGTACCACTTATACCATTTCTATTTGTACACTAGTCCCAATTGCTTATAATATGTATGCCAGGTATATTATAAGACAATCATATAAATATATTTAAATTACATTTAGCTAGACAATTATAAAATAAATATATATGTAAACATACAGAGAAGAGCTAGATCTTTCACCTAGTTTTGAAGCTCTTCGGCCCCCAAATATACCTTGGCCAAGCCCTAAGCCATAACTTAACCTACGGGACACAAATTGCGCTGATCAGCACACAAAAACATGGAAAAATACCATGTTCAGCTTGTGGCACCTTGGGTGCCAGCCTTTCATTCCCCTTCCCCTTGGTTTCAATTGTGTACGCCCAACCTGGTAACTGAGGCACCCCATCTTTTCCTCTTGCCACCGAGGCATCAGGTAGTGGTGCCTGGGGCACTAGCCTTCATTGCTCCATTGTCTTGATAGTGATGACCCTCGGATTTTCCCTTCTTCGATCGAAATCTTCACCATTTCTCTTCATTTATTCCATGGGCCTTCATGCTTAAAGTTTAGGGAGTGTTTTGACACCAAAACCCCCAATTAATTCCACCAATCCAAGCCCAAATCATCCAAATACCTCCTAAAACCCTAACTCTACCATTTTTGGTTTCAATCCCTAAATCCCGTCTTAAATCTTATTTATCCTACCAGTTCTTGTTTCTAATTCCATTGTCATGCTTCAAGGAATGTTTTAAAACACTACCCAAGCTTCAAAACTCCCCAACAATCCAAATTTCTACCCAACTCCTCTTAAATTCAAAAAATTGGGAAGAAAAATGAGAAGAATGGATGCCTACCTTAAATTCTTGCTCTTCCGGTGGTAGTTGGTTGTTGAAGAATGGTTGCCGGAAGCTTGGGTCTTGTGTTTGGGTGGGGAGGGTAGAGAGAAGATAGAGAGAAAAGAGAGTGAGGAGAGATAGAGAGAAGTGGAAAATGAAGAAATAGGGTGAGGTTACCTATATATATTCCTCCATAGTAAAATTGCTATTTTTCCCTCCAGTCAACCCTCGGTCAATGTTACTAAGGGCAATCCATAATTTGTCCAACTTGGGTTTTTCTCACATCCTAAGTATCACACAATTTTTTCTTATTACATTTTAGTCCCTCCTTAGATTTAGTAATTATCTAGTTCCCTTGGTGCCATCTCTAATCTTACTCTCCTTACTAAGCACCAAAAAAATTTTTTAGTACCCAAATTATTCCTTAAAATCAAATTAAATTAATACATGAGAACTGTGGGTATTACATCGTGCATAGCTTTAATTGACTATTCAACATTAATAGAGAGCTGCTCAGGTCCCAAAAAAAGTTTGGACTAATCTAGTCCTCTTTTAATATGTCATTTTAAACTAATTCATGCAATGACAAAAAAAATCTATATAAAATGGAGAAAAATTAGAAAAGTATGAAAAATTATGGCTAGAAAAGACACTAGAAGTTTTTAACTGAGACTTTTTTTTAAAAATTTTGCGAGTAAAAAAACTAGTTCAATATTTTATTAAATTAAACCAAAATCACATTATATATATATATATATATATATATATATATATATATCAATATGTATTTTGTGTTTTGAATATTAAAAAGGATGTTAAAATTAGTTTATATATATCCAAAATAATATTATGCATGTAGGGCTTACAACCTTTATGTTGGTTGGGTTAACATAAAAGGGCAAAAGGGCAAACCTGGTGCTACAAAGCTCCCGCTATGCGCGGGGTTCAGGGAGGGGCCGGATCAACTTTGTGGATCTAATGTAGGCAGCCTTACCTTGCAATTTTTGCAAGAGGCTGATTCCACGGCTCGAACCTGTGACCTCCAAGTCACATGGCAGCAACCTTACCGTTGCGCCGAGGCTCGCCCTCTTGGTTGGGTTAACATATTGGTCCAAAATTCATTCAGATTATGATGATAAAAAAAATAGTTTTATTCTAAAGAATTAATTTATTCAAAAAGTCATTTGTAAATTATTTTATTACACTACAAGAATCAATCAAAATTCTTATAGAAAATTTCTTATTGAATGCTACTGAACGAATTTCTGACTACCTTACTTACTTTTTCTGATTGAAATACTGAAGGAACCAATATTTGTCCACATCACTTCCTCCAAAATATATTTCTTACTAATATAGCGACTAACAATCAGTCAATAATCTTTATTTACTACACCACCGACTGATAGTCTATCGCTAGTGTATATATCTTTTTGAAATAATTTTTTTTTTATGTAATTGTGTTTCTTATTTTTTTAATATGGCTACAAAAAAAATTGTGGCTTGGGAGTTACTCTATTATAGCTCAGCGGGATCCACATACACAATTAAAATGTGGCCACATATTTTATATTAGAAAAAAAAAATTTCAATTTTTTTTATATAAAATATGTGTTGAGCTAATATGTGTTTAGCCACATATATTAATGAAAGCAGCAAAATAATTTAGATAAATGTAACTAAAAAGATAATTTTAAAAATACACTTCTTATAAATTATAAATTAGGAAAAATAAAAATACTTTTAAAAAATGAACACTTTTATTGGAAAATAATCACATCGTTTATGAAGGAAGAAATGAAAAGAAAATAATGAATCATCACTTTATTTTAATTATACAAGAAAATGAACACTATATTGAAATGATAAATTATAAAACACAAGAAAAAAAATCACTTGTCACTTTCAGTGTTGTCCTCATTTTCTTCTTTGTTTTTATCTTCATCTTCATTTTCATCTTCATTTTGGTCTTCATCTTGTTGACCCTAAGGCTATATGCCATAAGTTTTGATGATGACAAATGTATTTGAATAGTAGCATTGATATATATAAAGATTAATTATCATATATATGCTACAAGTACTTAAGCATGATTATGTTATTTAATATGTATGTTGCATATATTGAATCATGCTATTAAACTAACCATTGGGTTTGCAAGTAAGATATATTTTATAGGTTGGTTCAAAACAAGAAGAGTGAGGATTGTATTGAAGAACAAGGAAAAGCAATATCATGCTTCACTCAAGGAAAACAACATGCAAGGATGAAGCTCCAAGAAATGAAGAATTAGAAGATTTGAAGTCTTGGAAGCTTGGATGCATCAAGATAGCCTATGTGTTTAAATTAGGTATATTTTATATAGGCTAGTATATTTGTGCAACTCAATGATTTAGATTTGCATACATTGGCTCAAGCATTTTTGAACAAAAAGTTAGTGAGATATGAAGTTTTACAAAAGTTATTTTTTGACCTTTGGTCACTCCTTATATCATATCTCATAAATGAAAAATCGGTTTTTCAATTATCTTAATCTCATTTGATAGTAGACTCAAAGATCTTTCCAAAGGTATATTATTTATTGAAAACGGAGTCCAAATGAGAAATATATGACTATTTAAAATATAGTTTGAAAAACTGAAAGTTGATTATTCTGTTCTGACCTATAGTCAGTATTTTGATTATATCTTTTAAACGAAAAATAATTTTTGAGTAAAACTTGGCTCATTTGAAACTAGACTCCAAGAGCTTTCCAACGGTATATTATTTGTTTAAAACAGAGTTCAAATGAGGGAGTTATGAATTTTTAAAGAAAGCTCAAAATCTGGACTGCACTGTAACGGCTATATAACGGCTATATAACGGCTAGTTTTGTAAAATCTTATATATATGACCTTAGATACACGATTTTGAGCAAGAACAAAGTCCTACAATGTGATATTAACTTCTTCTATCATCTTTGAGAGAAAGAAAAGCATTCTTGAGCCAAATCTTGCATATTCTCTATCATTAGAGTTATTAGAGCTTCATTTGTTTTCATCTACTCTTTAGTGAGAGTTTCTTTGTATTGTTGATTTTGATCAACACATATATTATTCTGAGTTGAGGTTCGCAAGTACCGGTGTTGGAAGAACTTGCTTTGGGTTGAGGAGGAGCCCGGATTCATAAATTCTCCATTGTGGTTTCGCAAATACCCGGATCGAATTTGCGTGGTTGTAGTGGTTTGCAAGTACCCGGATTAAACTTGCAATTATAGTGGAAATACTCAAGTGGTCTCTTGAGGACTGGATGTAGGCTTGGATTAGCCGAACCAGTATAAATCTCCGAGTTTGCTTTCTCTATCCCTTACTCTTTAATTTGTGCATATTGATATCTATTCTTTAATTCCTTGATCTTTATAATTATTTATCTTGACAGCACATTAATTTTCTGTATTGTATTTATTATCCTAAGCATTGTACTTTTACAGAAAATCATTTTAACTTCCAATTAATTCTTGTGAAAAATTTATAAAACCCAATTCACCCCCCTCTTGGGTTCCAACCATTACTTTCAATTGGTATCAGAGCTTGGGCTCTTGATTTAAGACTTAACCGTCTAAGAGTAAATATGGTTGGATCTAGTGAGTGGTTTATGTCTGAAAATTGTTCTTTCACAGAACCTCCAATTTTTTATGCTAATCATTTTCAATATTGGAAGTATGAAATGAAAATTTTTTTAATTTCAGTAGACCATAAACTCTGGGAAATTATAGAAAATGGTTTTTATATGCCTGTCAAGGAAGAACAAGGAAAATACATTCCAAAACCCAAGAGTGAATGGAATGATACTGAAAGAAGTTTAGTGCAACTCAATGCTAAGGCAAAATTGATTATTTCTTGTGCATTGAGTCAAGATGAATTTTTCAGAATTTCCAATTGTGCAACTGCTAAGGAAATGTGGGAAACTTTAGAAGTTGCATATGAGGAAGATCTTGTTGCAATGGAATTAAAGTCTAGAAATCTCATTAATGAACTTGATATCGCTCAAATGAAAAATTGTGAAACCATTAATGAGATACGACTTGTGCTTAATCAATTGCAAGCTCTTGGTGTTGAACTTACAGGAAAATCTCAAATCACCAAGGAGATAGAAGAAAAAGAAAAAGGAGAAAAAGAGAAACCACAACCAAAAACTGAATCATCAAAGAAAGCTTACCTATCTTCCATTTGGGGAAATAGCAATTCCGATGAGGAGAACACAAATGAAGAAGCCAACACTTGTCTTGTGGCCAGAGATAAAGATGAGGTAAATTCATTTGACTACTCTTTTGAAGAATTACAAGATGCCTTTGATGATTTACATGAAGAATCTCTTATACTTGCAAAGAAACTAAATATTTCAAAACAGAAAAACTCTTCTCTTGAAAATGAGTTGGAAACATTGAAAAACAAATTTTCTATTTCCAAGGAAGAGAATTTTGTTTTTGAAAATCAAAACAGAACTTTGCAAGAAGAGAATTTGATTTTAAAGGCAAATATCTCTACCAACAAAAATTGCTTTTGTACCAAGTGTGATTCCTTGAAAAAGGAGAATGAGGATCTTAAAAACACACTTAAAAAACTTTCTCAAGGTAGAGAAATTCAAAACTCTTCTATTGAGAAACAAAGTAGTAGCTTTAACAAAATTGGTTTTGTTCTTAACAAGTCAAATCAGAAATATTTCGAAAACTACTTTGTTCCTACAAAAATGTCCAAAAGTCCACCTTGCACTTGTTTTTATTGTGGATTGAAAGGACACAAGTCTTACTCCTGTTTTTATAAGAAAAATCTTGTTCATGGAGTAAAAATGAAATGGGTTAAAAAAGGACCTCATGACCCAGGCAAACCCAAAAAAATTTGGGTATCAAAGATAAAGGATTAATTTGCAGATTTGCCTCAAAGCAAGGAGCGGAAATAACTTTTCAATGGCTACATCATTCAAACTCCACTCTCTTGCATCAAAAGGAGGCAATGGATAAGTAAACATATAAGCTGGAATGCATTGTAAGAAATTTGACTGATATGTTTACTGCTCTCTAATGCTTTTGTCTGTTCTCTAATATGCATTACATCTATCCTTGATACTCATGCATGCTATATCTGAAAACAATTGTTAGGTGTGCAGCTTATAGATTCGAATTTTGTTTTGAGCTAAAATCTTTCTTCCAAATTTTGCTCAAACTATCCTTTTTACCGCATCATGAAAACTTACTTCCATTACACACACATTTTTCTTGTCTTCACAACAATAAGATTACTCTTACCCATAGTATTTATCCTTGCTGTAATCTTATTTAAATATTTTCAATGAAATCAAATTTATTGCAAAATTGCATTTCATGGAAGCATAGCACTTTTATTAATATGGCATATCTTGAACATAATGTTGCTCCTAGTGCTCGAGATTTATTTGAACATCAAAGTGCTCCACCAAAAGTGTTTTACAGGAGTTAATCCTCAAAATTATCCTCTAAAGCACATTCTTTCCTCTGCTCTCCGAAATCAGTAAGATTTATAGTTTTGAAGTTGGTTGGTCGACCAACGCTCCTATCAGTAGTCGACCAACGAAGCCTACATTGAACCAATGCTTGATAGATCTTGCAAATAATTAATCAATTAAGATCATTAAAATTGTAAGAAGACAGGATCGATCAAAAGAAGAGCAATGAGCAAAACAAGGATATCAAAATCTTGAAGAGGAACTTCAAGAAGCAACAAAAGTTTGCCAAAATTGATGAGTATCTCTATCCTTTACTTCTTCATTATTTAATTGAATGATACTCCTTGATCTCAATTGTACATTCTGGCAAATTTTTTTTTACTGACATACTTTCATTGCAATGATATATTGTTCTCTAATATCTTACATATTTGATCATATCATTGTATATAAAGATATTGTCTTTATACCATTCATCATGGTTTGAGCATTATACATGTCATATCCTTTGTATAAGATATAGCTTATGAACGATTGTTTATGGATTATAGTTTATATCTGATTATATCTTATTAATCCATATTGCCTCAATTATGTTACTACATACTCTGATTATAATATGTTTTATCTTGAGTAAGTATGTAACTTGCTTTTGCTTTGAAATGATGTATATATATCCATGTTAGAAAATTCTTTCTATCTTTAAAATGGATATATATTTTTCAAAATATATATATCCTTCTATTGTACAAAATTTGTGCGGCTGATTTTCTTTATCTTTCTTTATTATTATAATTTTTTTTAAGTACCGTCATCTGAAAGAAACCACTTGCATTAAAATAAAAAAAAACAAACCGAAGGATTACATTGCATTAAAAAAAAAGGGAAGGTTTGCTCATAGATGAGCAATCTACAGTCGAGGTGGTCTCGGATTAGGTGGGTTGTATTAAATCATCACCCCTCGGCCATTCCTTGGAGCAAGAGACTGAGCAATGTCACGGAGGGTAGTGTAAATCCCATTCATACAATCAACACTTCTTTGTTGTTGATTGCAGAAGCATTGGGTAGACCAATAGAAGAACCTATCTATTCTTGAAGTCAGTGCCGCATTGTTGCGTTTAGCTAACTTCTCCTGGTCCTCTATCATCTTCTTGAGTTTCTTCACCTCCTGCTCCAGACAAGCAATTTTGTCTTCTGACGTATGGCCTGTACTAATCTCCTCAGCTTCTTCGATCTTCATCTTCTTCTTTTGGTTCTCTTGAGATACCTCCAAAGGTCTTTTACCTTTGTCCTTGCCTAGACTCAAGTTTAAGTCGAGCTCTTCCTCCCTTGCCTCTACTGTGAGATTAATGAACTTTCTTGCTGCCATGGTTTGGAAAATTCAGAAATTTTTGTAGGAGTATGAAGAGAGAGGAATGTCAGAAAGTTATAGGCTCAGAGATGAATACTCTTTGTGGTGTAGTAATTGAGAACTCTAGGGTAGTCTTTATAGAGAGAAAATTATGACTAAGAGCCAAAGAAGATATCTCTTCGCCGCACCCCTACACGCTCATCCTATGGATTTCTGCAAGCTGGAAGCCAGAAGTCTAGAGTACGCATGCACACCGATAACGCGTCACATTAATGGCAAAACCACGAAAGTCAATTTTCGGTGGATTTGCGGCTGATTTAATTTGTTTTGATTAGAAATTTTAAGGATTAATAAAATGGTGATATTCAGAACCGTATCACTCTGCTTTATTGTGTTGTTCTTGAGAGCATACATGATTACATCATGCTGTGATTATATGTATCTAAGAACATATGTTGTGTATGCTATTCATGCATCATGAGCGAAGGCTATGGCTAAGAATAATATTTCATGATTCCACATGCACTCATATAAAATGAGCTGTCAAAATTTTTACATGTACTCATCCTCAAGATACATATATAAATTCATTTTGAATGGGTATATAAATTGCTTCCTTTGTGCTGAAATTTATCTTATCCTTTATGAAGCAAATTTGTTTTGAAAAAGGACTTTAAAAATGCTTCTGTTATGTTAATATGTTTTATCATATGAAGCAACATTCTTTTTGAAAAAGAAAAGATTTTAAAGATCTCTTTTGTTGTAGATAGCAAAAGGGATGAACAATATTGATGTTTCATATATGGATTATGAACTATATGCTTGAATATATCTTATTACACTAATCCATATATATTGCTTCCTTAGATGAAACGTTTCTAAATTCCTTCGAAGCAAAATGTTTTTGAAAAATATCGTGAATCTCTTAAATTGCTTCCACAATGCTGAAATTGCTTTATCATATTGAAGCATTATCTGTTTTGAAAAGAAAAGGATTTGAGTATCCTTATTTTAAATCACTTTTGCTATATGTTGAAATAATTTTATGCATATATGCAGAAATTATTTTTCAGAAATCTTGAAAAATATTATTATTCGATTTATGGATTATGATTAATATTCTTGTTTATATCATGCTTTGCTAATCCATATATCATACTTCTGCTGTGTGCTGTAAATATTTCTATCATATGACAGCAAATGATGTTTTTTTTTCAAAGAGTTTAATTTTTCTGCTATTTACTAAAAATGCCTCTTCATAAACAAGCAGAAATCATTTTCAATGAAAATATTGCAGAAATTTCTTCAAAAATCTTACTTCAAAATTCTGCAATCAAAAACTGAATTTCCTTTATAATGGTTTGGACAATCTTTTTCAAAGGAAAAATGTTATGAAATTCAGGGGGAGCTTTGTCTCACTTGAATGTATTTTTTTTTTTGAAAAAGAATATATCTTGAAAAATTGGATATTCATTATTCATTATTCTTTTTCAAATTATGCAAGGTTTAAGGGGGAGCCTAAAACTCTTTCAAGTTTTATCTTTTGGCTCATTTCATTTAACATGAGAAAAATTTTTCTAAAATTTTCTTTTTACATGTCAATGAAATCAATGATAAGTTTTGATGTATCCTTACCCCATACTATATTGACATCTTCTGACATCCTGACTTAATGAAGGTATGTGCTTTAACTTCTATATATTGTGTTCCTTACACCTTTTTGTTGATGTCAAATAGGGGGAGAAGAAACAATAGAAAAATATGTATACGTGCTTATAACATTGCATTCATTATCTTGTGATACATATTTTTATGTGGTGATTTGTCATCATCAAAAAGGGGGAGATTGTTGACCCTAAGGCTATATGCCATAAGTTTTGATGATGACAAATGTATTTGAATAGTAGCATTGATATATATAAAGATTAATTATCATATATATGCTACACGTACTTAAGCATGATTATGTTATTTAATATGTATGTTGCATATATTGAATCATGCTATTAAACTAACCATTGGGTTTGCAAGTAAGATATATTTTATAGGTTGGTTCAAAACAAGAAGAGTGAGGATTGTATTGAAGAACAAGGAAAAGCAATATCATGCTTCACTCAAGGAAAACAACATGCAAGGATGAAGCTCCAAGAAATGAAGAATTAGAAGATTTGAAGTCTTGGAAGCTTGGATGCATCAAGATAGCCTATGTGTTTAAATTAGGTATATTTTATATAGGCTAGTATATTTGTGCAACTCAATGATTTAGATTTGCATACATTGGCTCAAGCATTTTTGAACAAAAAGTTAGTGAGATATGAAGTTTTACAAAAGTTATTTTATGACCTTTGGTCACTCCTTATATCATATCTCATAAGTATCTTAATCTCATTTGATAGTAGACTCAAAGATCTTTCCAAAGGTATATTATTTATTGAAAACGGAGTCCAAATGAGAAATATATGACTATTTAAAATATAGTTTGAAAAACTGAAAGTTGATTATTCTGTTCTGACCTATAGTCAGTATTTTGATTATATCTTTTAAACGAAAAATAATTTTTGAGTAAAACTTGGCTCATTTGAAACTAGACTCCAAGAGCTTTCCAACGGTATATTATTTGTTTAAAACGGAGTTCAAATGAGGGAGTTATGAATTTTTAAAGAAAGCTCAAAATCTGGACTGCACTGTAACGGCTATATAACGGCTATATAACGGCTAGTTTTGTAAAATCTTATATATATGACCTTAGATACACGATTTTGAGCAAGAACAAAGTCCTACAATGTGATATTAACTTCTTCTATCATCTTTGAGAGAAAGAAAAGCATTCTTGAGCCAAATCTTGCATATTCTCTATCATTAGAGTTATTAGAGCTTCATTTGTTTTCATCTACTCTTTAGTGAGAGTTTCTTTGTATTGTTGATTTTGATCAACACATATATTATTCTGAGTTGAGGTTCGCAAGTACCGGTGTTGGAAGAACTTGCTTTGGGTTGAGGAGGAGCCCAGATTCATAAATTCTCCATTGTGGTTTCGCAAATACCCGGATCGAATTTGCGTGGTTGTAGTGGTTTGCAAGTACCCGGATTAAACTTGCAATTATAGTGGAAATACTCAAGTGGTCTCTTGAGGACTGGATGTAGGCTTGGATTAGCCGAACCAGTATAAATCTTCGAGTTTGCTTTCTCTATCCCTTACTCTTTAATTTGTGCATATTGATATCTATTCTTTAATTCCTTGATCTTTATAATTATTTATCTTGACAGCACATTAATTTTCTGTATTGTATTTATTATCCTAAGCATTGTACTTTTACAGAAAATCATTTTAACTTCCAATTAATTCTTGTGAAAAATTTATAAAACCCAATTCACCCCCTCTTGGGTTCCAACCATTACTTTCACATCTGTATCTGTATTTTGGTCCTTGTTTTCTTCTCCACTTTCTTCCTCTTCCTCTTCTTCTTGATCATTATCTTCTCCTTAATCTTTACAACTTATTTCTTCATAATGTCCTTCCTCTTGTAAAACAAATCATTATCTACAACAGAAACATGAGGTTCTTTATTCTGGTAGGCAACTTCTAGTCTTTCTTGATTGTGAACTAGACTTCTTGGTCTAGTTTTCATGACAATCCATTAGTTTGATTTCTCTGTAGTTTTGATTGGATAAGGAAAAAAATACATGTATTGCCTAGTGTGCGAAGACAAATGGATCAATTTTTCTGTAACTTGTATGTTTAATTTTTGTAATTCAATACTGTGGGTGCACTTTAGTTCCACGATTCAACATTGGATCAAACTAGTCACAGTAAAATAAAATATTCATTTCTTCACCGTCCTCTTCGGGGCCTTTAACGCATACCTCACTGTTGATTGTCTTATTGCTAGTGCTCCATGCATCAGTGTGAAACTTGTATCAATTTACAAAATATATTGATCACATCTCTACATTTCTAAATGGTCCCCAAGCCAACTCCCTTAGATATGGATTATTAAAAACATTAGGTTTAATAAGTACCTAGATAAAGTGATCAATGAATAATTAATTGATGCAATGCATAGAAAAATGAATCAACATGCATTTCATCCAATAAAATCATTAGGCCACTTACAAGGTTTTTGAACCATGAGGCAAACTGTGATTCGGCAACTCTATCAATATATCTGTCCCTAAAATAAAGATTTAAACTTCTGTGATATCCTTCAAAATTGTTGTCGTGGAAAATAAAAAGTCAGTGAACATACATAGTAGATATACAATGTTGGAATAAATATTAAAATTAGAAAGTACAATGTGTTTCTTATTTAAGATATGGTTTCATTTCATTCTTACTTAAGATATGGTTTCACTTCATCAAAATTTATAAGGATGTAAAGATAAGCAATCATTAATTCTCTATTATCCAAAAATCTAGTGATGCTCTTTCCAGAGAGACGCTCAACATAGTTAAAAATTGTTAACATCATAGGTTGGCTTGTCCCTTCTTGCATACAAACATTTCGACCAACTCTTGTTCTTATTGAATGTACATGTGATTCAAAGTAATAAGAACAAAAGTATGATATCTCTTGTGCCAAGTATGGCTCTCAAATAGAACCTTCCACCTAATATTTATTTTTCACTATTTTTTTAATTTTGTTTAAAAACCTTTAAAATCAAAGAAAGTAGTTTGTCAGAATTGGAATAGGAATTAAAATAATATACAAAAATAATAGTAATTAATGATTGAATACCTCTCAAAAGGATATATCCATTGATACTGAACCGGTCCACCAAGTCAAACCTTATATGATAGAATTAAGTCAAAAAAATCAAAGGGAAAGATTATTTCTAACTTCCAGAGGATGATAGAAATATTGTGCTCCATTTGAGTTAGCTCATTCACTTTCAGCATTATTGAACACAAGTCTCTGAAAAATTGGCTTATCTCAGAGATAGGCTTCCAAACTTGCTCAAGCAATGCATTGAAAGCAATGGTTAGTAAATATTCCATGAAAATGTGACAATCATGTTTCTTGAGTTTGAATAAGTTTTTGTCCATCAAGTCAATACATCTTGACAAATTTGAAGAATATCCATCAGACATTTTTAAACCTTTCAGCCACTCGCATATTTATTCATGCCACTATGGTTGATGAACCACGTAGAATTAGATTTTGTGGCAATTTGCATTATAATGGTCCCTAGATTGTATTCACTCAAGGAGCCTCACTTCTATCACCAAACTAATTGTTTAGAATGCAACACACATGAACAAAATAATTGTAGACACAAAACATAAGGGATTTTTTTTTACTGAAATGTAATTTACTTAAATGAACAGTAAATCAATAAAACAACAACTACTATAGCAAAGAAAGCATGCAATCAATCAATGAATTCTTGGAGTTGTATTCGTCCTCATTCCACTTTAGATCAAGGTCCATTCTATTAATGTTTGGCCGCTCTTAATATATTCAAAAAATCTCCCAAATCTACGTTATGCCTTAATTATTTCTAGGGAAATCTCCACTAGTCAACAATCTAGACAATCTAAAAAATGCTCTAACCAAACCCATGTACAACAACCGTCAATACATGCAAGTCTAATAAGCACAAGCTATAAGCATATGATCTCAAAGGTAAATTAGTAAGAAAAATATGGACAAAAATAGAACAAGCTTATCTAATTCATCAAGGAATTCATAATACAAGCTCTAATGCTCCAAAGACTGATTAATAAGGAAACTAGCCCTCCATGAGAGCCAAAAATGTAGAACAATAAGAAAAAACTACATGTTGAAGAGAGCTACAAAATTACAAGTGCAGAAGAAGGAATAACAAGTCTGAACAAATAAACTAATTACAATCCTAATTTTTGATGGAATATTCCCTTTGATGCCTTAGTTAACTTTTTGCCAAGACTGGAAATTCTAATGTCGTATGCTATTTTGAAATGCTGAGGTGCTTTCATAATTTAAGGTAGCAAAACACTCTTTATTGATGTAGAAAATTGTTAGAAAGGAAGCTTCCATTTTCAGTAAAGTTTGGGGAAGAGAAGAGCTAAATGCATGTGAAAAAGTGCTGCCAAATTTGCATCAAGTGGGCCCCAAAGTCCAAGTAAGCAGCCATAAAAGAGAACACACCTAGTCAGTATCCTATTCAATGTCTATGTTAGCAAGAAGTGCCCATTTAGTGCCATGTCATCAGAACACGCCACATCAATGCCTTTATTAGCAAAGAGTGCTACATCATCAATTTTTCTCTAATTAATTTCATCTACAAGGTCAACAATTGGATTAAATTGGGTCTTTGTTAATTCAATGCATAATATGGAATTAGGAAATAGTCAATCCATAATTAAATTAGACTCAGTAAAATTCAAAATATCAAATAATTAGAGAATTAGCATGATGAGTTATGGAATAAGACTAAGATAAAGGATGCAAAGAATATAAAAATGGTAAATATCATATATGGCCCTTCTTTGCTCTAGCATATATGTGAATTTAGTCTTTGGTTTAATCACTTTATGGTTGGCTAATTCTTGTAACTCTAAATCATGATGCCTACAGTACACCTTAAGATTTAGCCTTGGCTTAAGATTGTCCTTCGTCTTCCCTTCGATGTCTATAACAATGTTAATATGTTATCAAACACATATGTGAATAACATCTAGATTATGATGGATCAAAAGACTTTCCCAATAGGCAAGCTCACAAAAAATGCTTTGTTTTTTCTAGTTGTGCTCAACCTCGTAACCTTGTGTTATGCCTCAGAACCCAGGCATGTGACCAACACAGTACAGAGGAACATCCTCCCCTTAATACTGTAAGTCTAAGCCAATAGTCGTATAATCATATAGTAATTTCATATTAATCCTTGATCTAGGTGATCTATACCACTACAGAGCATCCTAAAATAAACTCGATAATAAACAATGTATATATATATATATATATATATATTGTCACAACCTATTTCTCAGGCACGTGACCGATACAGTAAAGATACTTTCTGTTACTGTAAGCCTAAGCCACCCTTACTACATCTTATATTAACATAGATACGAATGCGGAAATCCCACGATGTAAAGTAAGAAACTTAACAATAGAGTAAAAAGAATGCAAAGATAGGGGTTAACACTAAGCCCTTATGGAAAACATAATCCTTTCAAAATCTTTTTATAAACCATAGTATGTCTGAATACAAAATAAAGTAACTAAGTAATTGGAGTTAACGTTACTTTCCATGCATATATAAAATGTTTGATCCCCTTTTTAATTTGAATAAATATCTGATGTCAATCCCTTTTTTAAAATAAAGTCTATGTAAATTTCCTTTTCAAATAAATAAATTTCAATGTAAATCCCCTTTTTGAAAATACAGACATATTTAATGTAAATCCTCTTTTCAAAATAAGTAAGTACTTAACATAGACTTTCTTTTTAAAATGACAAATACTCATTTAAATTCCTCTTTTCAAAATAATTAGGTGATCAATGCAAATCTCTTTTTCATGATAAATAAGTATTTGAGACAAACAAAAATCAAATAAAATCAATGCTGTCCCTAAATCCTCCAAGTGACCTATAAAACAATAGAGCGACCTAATGAAGACTTCAAAAGAAAATCAACAAGACCTTATCTGGCAAACAGAAGGTCAGCAATGCACACTGCTACTCCTTATATAGGTGCTATAAGATGATAGCCAGATCTGTCATAGAAAAATGGTCCACGGAGGGTATAAG
Organism: Biancaea sappan; assembly: GCA_037074585.1. Taxonomy (NCBI): domain Eukaryota; kingdom Viridiplantae; phylum Streptophyta; class Magnoliopsida; order Fabales; family Fabaceae; genus Biancaea; species Biancaea sappan. The sequence continues at coordinate 70,261,006 of CM073490.1, forward strand.
TTATCATAGCTCAGTGAGATGGTGTCACCATAATTAAACCCAAGGACATTAAGTATCATATAAAATATACCCATAGGCCATAGTTTCAATACCAAGAATTCCATAACATAATGAAACATAGAAAATCAACAACCAGAATATAATCATAACACATGTGGAATACTTCAATTGACAAGGTTCCATCGGGAGTCACAACCCAACCTGGGCTCCCCCTAACCCTTCTTGGCAATGACACACAATCCCATATCAACGGTAAGATAACCCTCTGGAGTCACAGCTCAACCTAGTCCCAACCCTCATACTGTGAGAGTCGCCCTTTACCCCTTCACCTGCAAGGCATCCCTCGGGAGTCACAGCTCAACGCAGACCTAACCCTCCTTGTCGTGTCGGGGGGTGTAATGACCCAAGATGGTATAGGATCATGTGAAGAGTTTCCTTTGGACGTACTCAAAATTTTCGAAGAGTGAGCAAACTTGTGAGCTTCAGAGGCTATCTAAATTTGGCATGTGAAATTGTAATGTGCATGGGGCTGAGTGTGGATACCTTTATTGATTATGTTTTTGGAGTAACCATTGACGAGGGACCTATTTGTAATAATAGAGAAAATGGATATTTGGGAGAAAAGTAAAGAAATTTTAGACTTGGAGAGTGGCCAAGGTTGCATGTCCTAGGGTAACTAGAAACCACATGGGATTTGGGATAGAGACCAAAGAACATGTATATGTTAGAGGTGCCTTATGATTATGATGAGGGGAGGGGTAAAATTGTCCAAATGTGTTAAATATAATAACTTTACTCTCTTCCTTCTCATTTTCCTAAGCTATATGACATACACACACTTAGGAGCTCATAGTCATCATCCATCTCCTTCCTCCCATGCCTTGCTTCCTTAGAGCCATCTCCAGTGAGGACCCATTTCGGCGACCACCTAACAACCTAGTTCACGGCAAAGGAGAGGTAAGTAGAGGACTTTAACTTTCCTTTTTGTGCATTTTCATCCTTACAAACCTTAGAAGGAGGAATTGGAGAAATCGTAAATGTTTATTGATGTTTGTTGCTTTTAAATCATCTATGGTTTATCTTTATTGTTTGGGAAGTCTAATTTTGGGAGGATTAATGAGCTTTGATCTTGAAATTTGCATTTTTGTTGTCATGTATATGGTTGCATGATTTTCCTACTTAAATTCTTCCTTCTTGCTTGAATTTTTCCTTCAAGAGGGTGTTTGAATGGTTCTAGAACATTACAAAAAATTGACTTTTGGTGGCATTGGTGGCGACTTTTAGTGGCGACTAAAGTTACTACTGAAAGTTCATAGCTAAAAGCTTTTGGTGGCTACTAAAGGGCTTGCCACCAAAAGTCATCTTTGTTGCAAAAAAAAAATCATCCCAAAAAATGACTTTAGTCACCACTGAAGGTTACCTTTAGTGGCGACTATTTGGTGGCGACATAAAAAATCACTCACTATTTTTTTGGACCCAGATTGGCCCATCGGGTTGACCCAAGACCTATTCGATCAGTGGGGGTCTTGGCTAATCCACTAAGTCACTACCTTGGGGTGACTCAAGTTTTTGTGTGTGTAATATTCAAGTTTATTTGAAATTAAATCAAACACATGTATAGCTAAGATTCAAACCTGTGTTCCTTGTTTTCAACCATGTGTGTGGGCAAAATATTATATATATATATATATATAATCTGTTAAAATTATTTTAAGCCAAAAACATCACAAAAAACCAAAGTGAAACAACATTTAACTTAACAAAAAGAAAATATATTATTACTAACAGATTAAGAGATAAAAAAAATATAATTATATATATATATGTATATATTCAATTTGTTAAAACCAAAAGTCCGACTTCGATTAATTTCATACAAAAAAATTGATTTTTAGTGGCGACTATGGGAGTTGCCACCAAAAGTCTGACTTTTAGTAGCGACCATGAAAGTCGCCACAAAAAATCTGACCTTTTTTAATTTTATTAAAAAAATGTATTTTGGTGGTGACCATGGGAGTCATCACTAAAAGTTTGACTTTTGGAGGTGACTATGGGGGTCGCCACCAAAAGTATGACTTTTGTTAATTCTATTAAAAAAATTGTCTTCTTGGTGGTAACTATAGGAGTCGCCACTAAAATTATGACTTTTGTTAATTTTATTAAAAAAATTGTCTTTTGGTGGGGACCATGAGAGTCATCACAAAAAGTCTGACTTTTGTTATTTTCATTAAAAAAATTATACTAAAAGTCCAAGTTTTGGTGGCAACTACGAAAGTCGCCACCAAAAGTCTGACCCTTTTTAATTTTATTAAAAAAATTATCTTTTGGTGGCAACTATGGGAGTAGTCATTGAAAGTCTGACTTTTGGTGGCGACTCAAAAAGTTGCCATCAAAAGTCAACTTTCAATGGCAACTCTTAGAATCGCTACCAAAAAGTCGCCACTGAAAGTTAATTTTCTTTTATTAGAAGTTTGTTGGAATCAAAATTTGAGTGGAAAGGTTGAGAAAAGCATGGAGGGGAGCTTTTCTTCAAAGGGAACCAAAGGATAAGGGTTAGGGAGCCTTGTGAAGTAGCTCTCAGCAGCAACAAGCTTAGGTGTCTAGGGCACCAAGCTACCCGAGAACACTGTCTTATGTTCTCATGCTTCATGGTTGGATGCCCAGGTTGCTAAATAACCCGAGATTCATGGTGGAGTTAGGCTGCTTGGTGGAGTTAGGCCGCTTGGTAGAGTTAGGCCGCTTGGTGGAGTGTTATGGGCTTTAGGATCCTTAATGGCGCCTAAGGTGCCTCAAGCTAATTTGGTCCCATTTAATGTTTAAGCTAAGATTCGATTATGGTTTTTCTAGTGGAGCTTTCAGAGGTTGTTCAAGGTTAGGATAAGATGCTTTAGGTAAAAACCTCTGGCAAATTAATGAGTAGCCGGTCCACTCTTGGAGGGTCTTTTAATGCTTTTAAGTTACATAATGGAACATAGGTATGATAATTTGTGATGTATATTTTTGTGGAGAACTAAAGGTTTTATTTAACTTAGTCTATGTTCCATTCTTTACTCAATGCTAATTGTTAAAGGCTTGAGTAATGTGATAATGGTTTAGTTGAATGTTTAGAAACTTAATCATGGTACCAAGGGAGGGGAGTGATGTTGTAATATAGATTACGCTCATTTATATGCTTTATGTGTGATGGGAATGATGTGGCTTCTCACCAACTATAATTTTTAGCTTTATGTCAGAGAACTTACGACTTCATGTCATAGAGTGATAAATCAATTAGCCTCTTGGTCTAGAAGACCCTTTATACGGTGCGTGCTCTTCATTATTGCATTATATTAAATTTGGGTAAGGTGTGAGTTCACTTTGTTGTGTGATCTGGGAATATGAGGTAACTTTTCCCTCTATAGAAAATTGTTGGAAATCTTTTTTGTCTAGGGGATTGATATTGTTAAATTTCATGTGTGCTTGTGTCTTGATGGTAATATATGCGGGGTGAGGTAACATCCCTCGAGAGATATAATGGCCTATGAGTTGGGAATTATATTGTTTTTTGAGCTGGGGTTATTTTAGCCTTTAGTTGAGAGATTTTTATGGCCTTTAAGCCATGGAGATGTTACCTTTGATAGGTTATATTATGTGCTAATATGTATCCTTGCAATAGAGTTTGACTTAGCGTAGGTTTCCTAGAGTGAAATTCATAATTTGGCATTGTGTTTGCTTGTTAGAGACCTAACGACTAACGAGTCAAGAGTCATTATAGCCCATGGGCTAGGAGATAGTAAAACCTATGGGTAGGGATACTTTAAGGAGTCATAGAGTTCAAATTTATTCGAAGTTGCAGTGAACTAGCCTTGTGGGCTTGTTCTCAATATGATTATGCTAGAGTGATAGTGTTAAATCTCATAAGTTGTAGAGATATCAATTGTGAAAAGGTAATGTGAAGGAGTGTCTACTGATCACTGAGATGTTCATCTCATTTTGTTGTTGTGTTTTGTAGGTTTGTGTAAGTCGTGAGATAACCAACTGAGGAATAGTAGAGGTTTGAGACTTTCGATCATTTCTTGCCTTAACAATCAAAGCTCGTCTATCAGTATGTCGGTATGTTGTTGTAAGCTCTATAGTCAAATAGGACACTAATGAGGGATGGTTACATATAAGGGTTTTTGGTATGGCATGAATACACATTTTCCACATGTGTAATTGTCGTCCCTTTGTTATCTATGCTATTTAATATCTTGTGTGGTGGATTGGTATCAATTGTATATATAAGTGTGCATGTCGCATGTTGCATGGGTAACAGGAGCTAGGAGATTTAGGCCTACGGTATAGGGAAATTAACCCTATGTCATATCGATCATGTGCTCGAATTTTGGGTCGTGATAGGGAATACCAATTAGAACAATTTTCAGATTTACATATACATAAATATAAAATCAACACAAAAAAACAAGTATTTCATATATGCACACAATCAAGGAGATCGTACCTAGTTTCCACACTATTCACATAAGATATATAAAATGACAATTGTATGCATACATATCATGACATCATACATATTTCATTATCATCATCATACAAATAGGATCATGTTCATATTAACAATACAACATCATACTCATCTCGTTATCCTCATCATAAGAATGAAATCATGTTCTTAGGTAACAATTCTAATTACATTCAACCTAAGATTTTCGAGAGACTTTCCTGTCAACATATACTACATGATATATGATGTTAAAGTAAGGTTAGGATGAGATCATCCACTCACCTGGATTCTAATGCTACTTTTACCATACCTCGTCAATTATTTGGAGAAAGGGAGATATGTGTAGGGATTTGGGAATAACTACGACATAAAATTTTGTAATACAAAAATAAGGTTAGAGTTTTATCTAATTTAACATACCTACTCTTTGAACCCATGATCTAAAGTGAATGATTAGATTAGAGTTCTTGTTCATAACTTATTCTCAGAAGTTCATCGGAGATGTGTTCCCATGTGTGGATATGCAATGTTTAGGGTGGTATACATGCTAGGGTTTCAATCAAGTGTAGTGTATGGTTGGTGTGTAAGTGTGCCGTCTAGGGTTCTTAGTGTGTACTAGGGCTCCAAGTGTTTAAGTGTATGTGTCAAAGGGGTCTAAGTGGCAGGCCTTTTAGATGTGAGAGGAGGCGTCTAGGGTTTTCTATGTGTTGGAGTATGGGAGAACATCTAGGGTTTTGTTTTATGTATTTAAGAAAGAGAGAGAGAGAGAGATGGCTAGGGTTTCTTAGTGTATGCCTAGGGTTTTCTCCTTTCTTATGTGTATATGTTATCTAGGGATTTTAGTGAGAGGGACATGTGGCTAGGGTGTGGCCGTCTAGGTTACTAGGGTTTATAGGAGACATTTTGTGAATTAGGGTTCCTAGAGTGAGAAACACGTTTAGGGTTTGGTTGCTTGGGTGGAGTGAGAGATGTTTTAGGGTTTTTAGGGTTTTGATGGCCATGTAGATGTTTTAGGCTAGGTAGGACTCTTTTATTTTGAACTTAGGTTAAGTGTTGTATTAGGACTATTCTCATTTTATTTATTTTGTTTTACTGCTTCATATATTATTATTTACTTATATTAGTTGTGATAATACACACCTACTTAGTACAGCTTTCAATTTAATTATATTAATTAGCTTTTCCCAATCCTACCACAATTATTATTATTATTATTATTATTATTATTTTATATTACTTATATTCTTTAATTGACTATCATGCCTAAATCGTAGGAGTTTTAGTTTATTTATATATATATATATTATATATATTCTCCTAATCCTATTATATTCGTTCCTTCTATTATTATTATTCCTTTATTCTTTCCTACTACCATTTAAACAATCACTTTATTATTTACTTCCTAATCTTACCCTAATACATCATGCCTCATTATTTTAATTTAATTATTAACTTATTTTATTTATTTATCCTTTTACTTACATTCCTAACACAATTTAATCTAATTCATTATTAATTCTTATTTAACCTAAACTATTTATTCATTTATAAGAGCCTTGGTGGACTGTTATAGGATAAGAGCCTTGGTGGACTGTTATAGGCTTTAGTATCTCGTACCAATTGACTGGTCAGTCTCTGGAATGTATTCTGAACCCAAGACAGAGAGCAACTAGTTGAGTGCGACTACCCAACAGTTAACTAATTGGCCTCTATCTAGCATAATGAAATCTTTCAAGTTACTATTTGTTTCACTTGCTTCCTTCACTCAAGAGGGAAAGTTAAATGAGGTAGTTCCACTAAGAAATGTTTCATCCCAAGTTAAAATAGATTCATATGGGAAGTTCATAATGAGAAACAAAAGACTTAAATTTATCCTATTAGCAAGTTTTAAAGAAGTCAAATTGATTAATAACCATAGCCACTTTTAGATTAAAGCTAAGTAAGAATAGCTATATATGGGGGATCTTACATATTCCAAATTTCTTTTCATAACACATGGATATTAAGTTTCACATTTTATTTCATTTTGGTACTCAAAAGGTTTAAGCACACATACTAATGTCTTCAATACACATAACACATCAACCATTCATAGATACATAAGACTATCACATCCACATGTTTTGTTGCACAATATATCTTAATTACTTAAATGAAACAAACATTTATTATTTGTATAGTACTCCTCACATATGTACTTGTACACATAAAGCTAGGCAATAACATAAACTCTACCATAAAATTCACAGATATTACACTGAGAGTAGGAGAATATCTTAAGAAGGTAAACCCTAAGGGTAAGGTAGAGATGCAAACCATGAGGACTAGGACACATGATATGATGTGACATATTTTGGGTATGTCCTAGTATAATCTGACTATGTGGATGTTCACTCATCTGAGCAACATGTAGAGCACAAGCGAACCCTTTCATATGTGGTCCAAAAGTGATGAGCGAGGTTCTTCTTTCGAAACTTGCCAACACTATTAAAGAAAAGAAATTTGTAAATATCTACGTCTTTCTAAATGATTTACAGTACACCCATTGACAAGGATCATAACATTGGGCAGTGAGGATGAGTGATGCATCTGTAAAGCTATGATGGCGTTGGATGATTATTTTTAATGATTATTTTTAAAATATAAATATAAATATTTGATAGCAAAAGTGAGCAGTTTGACTGACAGGTAATCGTCCTCAGTAGTATAACAAAATAGTACCAATTGCCTAAGTATCAAAATTAATGATATGGCTCAGCAATTCAACAGAAACAAGCAAGAAGGATGGACATCTTCGTGGAAATATTTATGCACATCTGTCAAAGTCGTTGGAAGCACGCCATTCGACAAGCAAATTTAGACATGGTTGACAAACAAGTTAACTATAGTTGTTGAAAGATGAGGGTACGTCAATTGTCATAGCTTGGTTGTCGAACGTTGAAGGTAAGAGAAATCGTTGGATTGAAGCCATCAAAGATAGTTACTCCACCATCAGATGGCTAAGGAAATTATGTCAGACCATCTAAACTATTACTTACGTGGGTTTATGTAGTTATGCCGATGCAATGTAATTGTAAACCATCACATATGTGGTGATTAGCTAAATAGGTAGTTACTTCAGTTATTTGCCTATAAATACTAGGTTAATTGTTGTCAAAGGGGTTGGCAACTCTTGATTAAAAATCCTAGCATCTCACACGAGTAGATTAAAGGATCAACATCAAAATATGCTTTTCACCTTACATTCCAGTCAAATTTAATTGAAAGTCTTTTATCATTCCAGTTCTTTATTGCTTTCATTTATCTTCTAGTAATTTAATCGCTTTCATTTACATTATGCACTTTAACTTTCTACAATTTACTTTTTGCAATTTACTTTTCTTCACTTTACATTCAGTCGTTTACTTTTGCCACTTTCTTTTTGCAGTTACCTTTTTATGCACTTTACATTCTGTAACTTACTTTCCTGTAATTTTATCATTTTTATTTAACTTCTACAAAAAGCTTATTTTTAGGCCTCACGCTCTTTAATGCAATGTTTATCGAATCACTTGTATTTGACACATTTATCTTTTAAACAAGATTACCGTATAACTTTGAAAACACAGTCACTCTCGATAGAATCAAGTATTTGTTGTCAAATTTGGCTTTCGACTAACAATCTCCATTAATGAATTAACACACAGGAAGTCTGCTGTCAGATTTTGGTTAGACCAAAAATCATCATAAACAAATTGGCATGCCCAGTGGGATGAGTTTGGAGTAACTCGTTGAATGTATACGTTTGAGTAGTGGAAAATTCCTACCTTGTTCTTCTCATACTCACAATTCTGAAATCATGAGTAATGCAAATGGTGCTAATCAATTGACAAGTTCACTAACTGCATCTACAATTGCCGTAACCATGGAAAATGTGCTAGCAGTTACAACAACTCTAATCCTATAGACATTGTGCCAAACGTGTCCCTTTCAGAAAACCTTGTATTTAAACAAGTCTCTAGATTGACACCAATGTCACCAAATCTAGTAAGCAATCAAATGACAAGGTTTACATCTCAATATGGATTACCTCAAGGGTATGTCCCTCCTGTGATGACCAAACTTGGGATTGGAAATCAGTTAACCAATCCCACGTGTCAGATGACTTAAGGCCAAGCAGTAAGTTCTACATTGGAAAATATGGTAGGAACTAGTACTCCCACTATGTTCCAATAGGAAAGATTAAATTTATGACTCATTTCCTAAATATGTTAAGAGACATGCCAAATACTATTGCCACATCTATTGTAAGTTCATTAGCTGACATTCGACAGCAAATAGACTAAAGTAATCACAATATGGTGAGTATGCTGACACAACAAATGGGTGTTGTATTGAAGCCCTTAATGGAAAATACAAATAATGCATGTAATATGTTAGCATTACACATGGATAGACTAACTCAGGCTTTGGGGATTATGGTGCCTGAAAATGTCTAACCAGAACAGGTGATTGAGGCCCAAGATTAAGGCCAAAATCAACAAAATAACATAATACAAGGGCAAGACCAACCTCAACCGTAGTTGAGACATGGTCAAGTACAAATGTTGCAATGGAATGAGCCATATGTAAATAATACAGTAAGAGAGTTCTAACAAAACTTCATGGGGAAACAAGTTGAATGCAACGTGAACCAAGTTATTGAACAAGTTCTTAATAGATTTAGTTTTAACGTAGGGTATACTAATCAGCCTTATTTTGCCTCAGTGTTCCCTGATTTGGTTCAACAGGCAGAATTGCCTAAAAGAATGGTTAAGGCTCCTAAATTGTCCAAGTTTGTTAGGGAAAATGGTGAATTGACCATTGAACACATCGCATGGTATACCATTGAAATGGGAGATCTAATGACAGATGAAGGACTTAAAATGAGATTCTTTCCAAGCTCTCTCACGAAAAATGCCTATTCTTGGTTCTCGACACTGAGACCAAAATCTATTCATTCGTAGGCATAGATGGAGAGAAGCTTCCATGATCAATTCTTCAGAAGGGATATGAAAGTTAGTATGACAGATCTATTTAAGATTAAAAGATTATATAACGAATCTGTCGAGGACTATTTGGCAAGATTTAGGTAGATGAGAAGTAGATATTTTACTCTAATTTTCGAAGCTGGGATTGTCAAAATGGCTATCAAGGGCCTAGATTATTATATCAGGAAAAAACTTATCAACCAACATTTAGTTGACCTTGCCTAATTGGGGGACAAAGTTTGACAGATAGAACAATCAAAAGCTGAAAAGATGTAAAAGCAAAAAAAATTCTTTAAGAGAGAAAAAGTAAACTATGTCGGAATGGAAGAGTCCGATGAGGAGGATGATAATGCTGATTATGACATAACTCTTGCCAAATTAAAAAATGGACCTCCCTATACTTGTCAGGCCATAAAGTCTATGAGAGCCAAAGAAAAGATAAGCTATGTTAGTAGAAAAATATACACATTCAACATAACAAAAGCCGAACAAATTGTTGATGTTTTGTTAAAAGAAAAACAAATAAAATTGTCGAATAACAATAGGATATTAAAGCCTGATGAAATTAAAAACCAAAAACATTGTAATTTTCATAATGTATTTAGTCATGTGACTAACGACAGTGTACATTTTAGGGACTTTATTCAAAAAGCCTTGACAGAGGGAAGATTGAAGTTCGCTGACAAAAAAAGTAGACATGAAGGTTGACATTGATCCCTTCCAAACAAATGTTGCAACTATTGACAACCAAGTTCCTTTGAACATTGGCATGGTTGATGTGAAAAGAAAAGGAAAGAAGCATGTCAAAGTGGATTTGACTAAAATGGGCACCAACCCTATGGCAGACCTATACGACACATACCAAAAGTCTTAGGAGATGTATGAAGAATTCATGACAAGAAAGAAATATTCAATAGTAATTTGGAAGTGCCCAAGATGTATCCACTAGTATGATCTGGAAGCCATAGAAACACTTCATGAAGCAATGGCTGATACTCAGATACTTAAGGAATGCTTAATAGAAACCATCCTATACACCAAGATCTCGGCCACATTATTCTAGTAGGCTTAATTCTAATGGCTGGTGGGTTAAAAAGCCAAGAGAGTCAGTTAGGAGCAATTTGATTTCCCAAAACCATTTTTGACATATAGGAACTTGAGTGCCACCTGCAAACGTGAAGGTCAGCAAATGGGTGAAGAATTCAGCACTGAAAAATAGGGACATTGCCAGGAGAAATAGATTTCATAAGGATTATCCTTTTTGGAATGAAGATTATCATTATGGCAAATTAATGCCATTTGACAAAAATAAGCCTGAGGCATTTCATTAGGCTTTGTCAAAAACCCAAAAATGAAGGCTGTAGAGATATAGGGAAGCCCAGAAAAGGAAAGCCTTGGTAGATGCAATCTGAATTAAAAAGGAACCTTTGGCGTCTCGAAAGAAGTGTTTGGTTGTCGAAACTAAACCACTACTAGACACAGAAATCATTGCACCATGAGAAGAAAATGTGGCATAATCACAACCAAATCTGTTAAGTGCATGGCTTCAGGAAGAAATTATGAAGGCTCAGAAAATGATGCAACCAGCATCGTTGACATTAGAGCCTAACACAAGTATCCTTCAAAAGCTATGTAAAAAAGATACTAAAAGAAGCTGGCTAATCGGTTGGTAGAAACTGAGAAGGCCAACCAAGATAAAGGTAAACAGGTGGCCATGGCAAAAGTCAAAGGGAAAAATTACGAAGACTGGACTAGCAAAGAAATAAAAGTAATCTTGGAAGATCCCACAACTGACGTTGAATAGAAAAAAGAGACTTTAGCCAAGATTAAACAATGGGGCAACTCGTCGAGTTCAAACCAGAATGTCACATGTCTGACATGGATTTGTCAACCAACGAGATAATAGACAACCTTAACGATCCTAAGGATCCTTTGGATCTCAACAACTAAGAAGAATTTGACCTAGACTTTGACATGGATAAGAATTTAGATGATGTGATCATGGCCATGGGATAACTTTGTCGAAAGCAGGATCTAATGATGGTTCAGTAGACAGAGACTACCTTAAACTTGGACCATTTATGGATGAAGATGACTAGGACCCAGTTGAAGGAAAATTTAGAGACAATGGAGAAGAAAATGTCTAAAGAAAAGAAGATATATATGAGCTTCCTGTCATAATGAATCAAAATCTCATTTCCATGATACCACAAGAATATGAAGCTCATTATAAGATTTATATAGGAGAGAATGAAGAGGATCTGTTGGAGGATTGGTTGTTTTTAAAAGATGATATAAATTCAGGATTCGATAATCTAGAAGAAGACTGGGTGGTTGGACTCAACAATTTGGCCATTGAAAAACCAACTAACGTGCAAAAGGAACATCAACGGCTATTGCATATCAAGGCCTCATTGGAAGGGAAGCCTACTAACAAGGTTTTTATGGATGGGGGAGCTACCATTAATCTGATACCAAAAGCCACATTCAAAAGGTTAGGGATGAATAAGTTTGACTTAATTCAGAAAAAAATGGTTCTCACTGATTTTAATGGTAAATATTCCCCATCCGATGGAGTAGTGGTGTTGAATATCCGCATTGGATTAATCAAAAGAGCAACCATATTTAATGTAATTCCCTCAAAGTCTAGTTATAACATATTGTTAGGTAGAGATTGGATCCATGCTGTTAGAGTAGTCCCGTCGACTGTGATTCAGAAATTAATCCTATAAAATAGCAAAGGACAAGTGGAGGTGGAAAAAGCAGATGATAGTCCATGTTACTTGTAGCAACTCCATGTCAACTTTAGAATTTACACCCTGAACATCATACCAGTAGCCACAGAAGATGGAATGATCAACAAGGAGGCTTTGAAAGTCTACTTAATGGATCAATTTGGTTTTAAATTAATGGATAAGGCTGATGAAAATTGACCAAGTTCTAGTCATAAGTCTTAAGACTCAAAGGGATAGGTTATCAGTCTATCTAGTTGACAAAGCAGTCAATACAACGGAAGGTATATTGTCAGACTACATTATAGATGATAGCCTTTGGGATTTGAGAAAGGGCCCAATGAAAAGATAAATGTCAAAGCGGAAAATCCTTTGGAAGAGGTGAACTTGGGTATTGAAAATAATAAAAGACCTATTTCTATAAGTGCATTTCTGCCAAAGGAATTCAAAGAAGAACTTGTCATGTTAATTATAGAATACAGAGATTGCTTCACCTGGGATTACAATGATATACCTGGTTTAAGTAAAGACCTTGTGGAAGATAGATTATCACTCAAGGAAAGATGCAGACTTGTCAAACAGGCAAATAGGAGATGAGGTCAAACAACTGCTTAGAGCTAAGTTCATTAGACCTACCAGGTATGTCAAATGGCTCTCTATTGTAATTCCAGTTATTAAGAAAAAATGGTAAGTTGAGACTATGCATATATTTGAGAAATTTGAATATGGCTACTCTAAAAGATGAATATCCAATGCCCATAGTGGATATGTTAGTAGATGCCGCGTCTGGACATGAAATTTTAAGTTGTATGGATTGTCATACAAGTTATAATCAAATTTTTATAGTCGAGGAGGACGTGTTGAAAACCACTTTCAGATATCTAGGAGCCATTGAGACATATGAGTCGGTTGTTATGCCTTTCGGTTTGAAGAATGCAAGGGCCACCTATCAAAGAGCGATGAACACCACCTTCCATGATGTTATAGGGAAGTTTATAGAGGTTTACATTGATGATGTCATTGTCAAGTCAGAAGATAAGAAAAATCACCTGACACATTTAAGGCAAGCTTTTGAAAGAATGCAGAAGCACATCCTTAAAATGAATATGGAGAAATGTCCTTTTTGGAATGTTAGTTGTCAAATTTCTAGGATTCTTAGTACACTAGAAAAGGTATTGAAGTGGACAAGAATAAGACTAGAGCAGTTTTGGAAGCCGATGCACCAACAAACAAAAAGGAATTACAATCTTTCTTAGGGAAAGTGAACTTCTTAAGAAGATTCATATCTAATTTATCGGGTAGGACCTGAGTCTTTTCACCTCTGGTCAAGCTGAAAGCTTAGCAAGAGTTTATCTAGTAGCCCTATCACCAAGATGCTTTTGATCAAATCAAGTAATATTTGACGAATCCTCCAATTTTGATGTCACCAATACTATGTTAGCCATGAAGTTATATATTTTAGCTTCTAAGGAAATGATAGGATGTTTACTGGCTCAAGACAATAAGAATAATGTCGAAAGAGCCGTTTACTACCTCAGTCAAGTTCTAAATGATGCAAAAACAAGATATAGTGCAATTGAAAAGTTATGCTTATCATTGTATTTTTCTTGCACCAAGCTGAAATATTACATGATGCCCTGTAATGTATTTTTCATTTCAAAGATAGATATAATAAAATTTATACTATGTAAACCTATTCTTAATGGACATATTGGCAAATGGATGATTGCATTGTCAAATTTTCTTTACAATATGTTCAGCAAAAGTCGTCAAAGACCAAATATTGGCTGACTTTCTAGTTGACCACCTTGGCCTTGACACAGATAATGACATAAATTTTGTCAGATTGAGACCATGGTGTCTTTATTTTGATATATTAAGGTGGTTCACGCCACTACGATGCCAAATCGCCCAGAATTGAAATTGTGGCAATTTGCAGTATAGTGATCCCCAAGTCGTATTCACTCAAGGAGCCTCACTTCTTGATACTAATTAATCGTTCTAAACACCTAAACACTAATGAAGAGTACATAAACGTGGGGGGGGGGTTGTGGCAGTACTAATAAAAAAAATAGAACAGCAACTAAATACTACAACAGCAGCAACAGCAGCAGCAGCAGCAACAACAGAAATTGCAAGGTATTGACAGTAAAGAGACTATGTAATCAGCCACTAGGATTCATGGGAGTGTAACTATCATTACCTAACTCATTGATTCAATTTTGTTCTCATTTCATTGTTTGGTTCTTTATGAAAATGGTTCTAGAATAACATCTAGAATTTAATGCTACTAATTACAGTCAAGAACATCTCTCTACTATAATTAGATGCATTCAGTGGAAAATCTCAACCAAACCAAGTTAAATATATCATCTAACTAGTCATTTCGCCTCCCTCACTTTCTTAATCAGTCAAGCAAGGTTATGTCTTATATATAAGTCAGTTTATGTTACATTCTCAAGTTCTAATCAGAATTTGACAGCAAAATAAACATGACAGCAAAACAGAAACGAAATGAGATGAAAATGGAGAATAAAACACTTAGCTTGCATTCTTAGTTCAAGCTACAACATCCCAGTGGTCTAGTGACTAATTACAATGAAAACTTAGCCCTCCATGAGAGCAAAACAGCAACCAACAGAAGCAAAAACAGAGAGGAAGAGAGAGCTGCGAATTTTCTAAGTTCTAGTTACAAAATAAAAGTGTTCTCTTCTCTAAAACTGATGCCCCTTCAATGCCTTAGAATATTCTACCCTAGATGCTTCCTTGGATGCTTCTTCCATGATGTGGCAGCACTTTGACAGCAAAACAGCAGCATAATTAATGTTTCTGCAGCAATAGATAGGTATGGCAGCAGCAGATAGGTATGGCAGTAGCAGAATTAATATTTCTGCAGCAGAAAAGTAACAAACAGCAGCAGAATATCATGGCAAAATTAATATTTCAGCCATGCTTTTCTGACCTACGAAAATTAATATTTCTGCCCAAAAATTCTAACTACATGGCATTGAATAAGAGTTCAAGTGGGCCCCACATCCAGCATATCCTAGTCAGCATCTGCATCACCCAAAAAGTGCCACATTAGCATCCAAATCAGCATCTTTGTCCATGTCAGCACTTTTCTCTCCAAAATTAAAATTTGTAGGAATTAAATTGAGCATTTTACAATTCAAGTTCTAAAAATATAAAATTGAAACACATTCAATCCATAAATAGTTTATACCCAATAAATTCCAAAACATAATAAAATTAGAGAATTGGCAACATTGAAATAGCCATAGGACTAAGATAGGGACTAAAAAGTATATAAAAATGTCCGATATCATAAGGCATAAAAAAAGGAAGTGGCATTGGGATTTTAATAATTTGCCCTAAGAGAACTCCAACCAAGTTTATGCTTGAACTTAAATATTCTTATTCTAACAATGAGGCTAAATACGAGACTTTAATTGTCAGATTAGAAATACTTTGTCAAAAGAAAGCACGAAGAGTGCACATACTTGGAGATTCCTAGTTAGTCATCAAACAGCTTACTCAGGAATATAAATGCGTTTATCAAAATTTGATTAAATATTATGCTGTGGCGAGTAAGTTAATGAAAAAATTTAACAAAGTTATTGTCCAACACATTCCTAGGGAATCAAATAAAGAAGTCAATGATTTAGCCTAAATAATTTATGGGTATAAGGTTTCTCAAAAGGTTCTGCCAAATCTAATAGAAATCAAAGAATTCTTATATCCCTTGGAAGAAAAGGGTGTATTACAGAATGACATTCATACAAGCAATGATTGGAGAAAAGCAATCATTGATCACTTAGAGAATCCAAGTTCTGACGCAGAATGGAAACTTAAATGTAGAGCGTTAAATTTTGTATTGTTGGGCGGACAATTGTATAGGAAGACTATCGACGGATAGTTAGAAGAATGCTTAAGTGAGTCAGAGGCATACATTCTTCTCAGAAGTTCATGAAGGTATTTGTAGGGCTCACCAAGTAGAAGATAAAATGAAATCGATCCTTCAATAGTAAAGATATTACTGGGAGACACTAGTCAAAGATTGTATAATGTTTGCCAAATCTTGCGAAGAATGTCAAAGCCATGGCCATATACAAAACATTCCGGCTAGTGAGTTAGATTCAATTGTTAAACCATGGCCGTTTAGAGGATGAGCTTTGGACTTAATAGGCCAAATATATCCTCCTTCGCCTAAAGGACATAAATATATTTTAGTTAGAATTGATTATTTTACCAAGTGGGTTGAAACAATCATGCTAAAGGATGTCACCCAACAAGATCTAATCAATTTTTATTGAAAATCACAACATTTGCAGGTTTGGGATACCTCAAACTTTGACAACTGATCAAGGTACCATTTTTACTGGACAGAAAATTATAGAATATGTTGATACTAGAAAAATAAAATTAATTATGTCAACACTATATTATGCGCAGGCAAATGGTCAGGTAGAGGCCATCAACAAAATACTTATAAGCTTAGTTAAAAAGCACATTGGTCGACAACCTAGAAATTGGCATAATACCCTTGATCAAGTTTTATGGGTATACAGGAATTCACCAAGAGAATCGATAGGCACTTCGCCATATAAATTAGTTTATGGTCATAATGCCATTTTGTCTATCAAAATTAATCTCCAATTAATTCGTATCCAAAGACAAGATGAATTACCAGTTGAAAGTTATTGGGATTCAATGTTTGATAAACTAAACGAGTTATCTGATGATAGATTAATTGCTTTAGAAAATTTAATTCAGATAAAAGAGCAAATTGCTAAATTTATGACCGTCGAGTTAAATACAAGTCTTTTAACTTAGGCAATTTAGTATGGAAGGTAATTTTTCCTGTTGAGAAACGTTGTCGAGAATATGATAAGTGGTCACCAAAATAGGAAGTACTATTTATAATTACGCAAGTATTTTTTGGTAATGCCTACGCTCTCGATAAAGTCAACACTGGATTAAAAGTAGAATCAATCAATGGCAAATACCTAAAGTGATATAGGCCGACAATGTGTGAAGTAAAGATTGAATAGAGAATTTTTATTGCATTAAAATTTGTACACTTCATTGTCAAATGCTATAGAAAAAAATAATAATAAAAAAGAATTTTATTATTAAAATTTTTCGGATTAAAAGGATCGATGATACAAATCAAACTATTGTGTCAGATAAGCCTTTTGGCATAGATGTTCCCAGTCAGAAGCTAATGTCTCTTTGTCTATGCAGGTCGTCGATAGCCAGTCTCTGAAGACTTTACCTTTTCGACAATAGCTCGAGCATTGATCGTGATGGTTGTGGCACTTTCTTTCATTTTCTCCCGTTTTGCCACACGTACGCTCAGAACACTGTTAAGCTTCTCTTTCAATGCTTCAGTTGATGCCATTTCTTCTTTGACTTTGTTTTATGCTTTCCTTTAACTCATCGAGGCATTCTCTATATCGGTTAGCAATATTTTTAACATCTATATAGCTTGCCCTTATTTTTACAATCATTTCATCATGTCGATCACTCTTAGCCTTCAATTATCATAATGGACTGAGAACCATTTCTTTTTCCGACATCTCCTTGTTATAAGTAGAGAAGACCTGATTGAAAGTAGGAGCTCTGTCAGATAAATTGTTGATGAAATCCTTAAAGGATGAATAAAGGCTTCGACAGGAGAGAGGAAGTTATGATCTAGCCGATTTGAGTTCATCCAAGATGGATTGAATTCTACTTCTCAAGGAATCATTAGAAGTAATAACCTCGAAGGAGTAGTATAGGAAATTCTTTAACTCTTTTAGCAGTTCATCAACATTTAGGTTTGTTGAAGACTTCTCTAGAATTAAAGAAGAAACTGATGGAGTTAGATCACTCGACAAAAGATTAATCAATTAATCTATGTCTAAATCATTAGTACTTGGATGATCAGAAGGTCTCACTTAGACTGTCAGGTGAATTGGACTATAGATGGGAGATTGAGGAGAGACATCGGCCATAAACGCCTCTATGTCTATGTTGTCTCTGATCATAAATGGTAGATTACTCTGTAGAGGCAAGTCAAAAGTAGGGTGGCTTTGTTGAGAGCTGAAAGGTACTATCACCTATCCATGTTCATTAGGCAATGGAGATCATTGAGATGGAGAATATACAGCTATCGATTCCCCAACAAGAAAAGCTTCAACCACTTTGATAATGAGCTTTCATTGATGGGTTTTGATTGGCAACGACATTGTTGGAGCCTCAATTTGAAGAACTTTAGCTTGTGGAGCCTTAATCAGAGGGATTCCAATAGATGTTTCTATGATAGTAGCCTTGCCCTGAAAAGCTCTGACAGACTCTTCAGAAATTGGGCTTAAGACCTCTCGACCTAGATCCTGAAACAAAAATTTGTATCAATCTTAAGATAGAATATATGTCCAATGTAAAATTTTCTTTTTTTTTTGTCAAAGGGTCATACTCTTGGTTGGGTCTACGGGTCTGGTTCATCGAATACAGCAGGTGAAGTCGAATGCTCAGGAGTAGGCTCTTTGTCCTGCCAAAAGAAATGAAATGCGTGTATTTCATTTAAGCAAATCATAATACTTGAAATATGAAATATACCTGAGCCTCAATGGCTGGGTTAGAAATTACTAGGCCTTTACATGCTTTGAACTTCTTGGCAGCACGTTCGGTTTTAGAAAAGATTATTTTTCTTTTTGTTGAGGCTTTTTCTTTTTTAGGCCTAGTAGTTGTATTGGATATGTTGGGTTGAGAAGACGTAGTGGTTGGTCGTTCATTCCAGTCATTTATTGGTCACTCGCTTTGACTAATCTCTTCTTCCTCTGCTGAAGAGGTTGGCAATCTTCTTCCTCTTCTTTTGATTCGATGATGACCAATTGCTCCACTGGCCGCTTACAGGAGCTCTCTTAGGGGAAGCGCTATAGATAAAATTATAAGCGTGAGTGGTCGGAAACTATTATTGCCTTTGAACAAAAAAGATCTTATACCTTAGGGAAACTCGTTGGCAATCACCAGGGCATCAAATTGCTTAGAAAGGAGGGCAAACCAACAAACAAAAGTAACTTTGTCATTGTTTGAAAAAGGTTTATGGAAGATAAACACCTTTCAATAAATTTGAAGTTACCTGCTCTCGTCAGTTCCCTAGGAAATACATCAGCTAAACCCAAACGAGCACAAGGCAAGGGCACTGGGTCCTAAAAGGGAACTTTTTAAATAAATTATAGTGGAACGTTGACATCAAGAAATTCTAAATATTTGAACCTATGTCAAGCCCTATGTTCTTGTTTTGGTTTAGCTATGATTTCTTCCTCATTCAGAATAATCCAATGGTCGTAGCGAGGATCCCACTTTATCGTGTAATATTTCTCAAAGGCTCGAATTTCCTCCAAGTGCTCACTTTTGGTTTTCGACGTTGGATTGCGTTCCTGCACAAGAGAATTGACAAGGATGTCAAAACAAGTTCTAGTACTTTGGCAGTAAGACCAGTAGTATTTTAACCATCAGTCAACAAAGCATCTTGATACTCCTTATGAAACTTCAAAAGGGACAAGCACGAGGCTTTGTCAACATCTATCATTTTCTTTCATTAACTCTGTAACATCCTTCTCTTTAGAGATATAGGCATTGACGAAGTGATCCTCTGGTGCAGATGAGTAAGGAGTTGAATAGATTGGCAGAAGCCCATCTGTCGAGCGACCGAGTTAGGCAGATGGACGTAAAAGCTTACATCTTTTGTATCAGGAGCACCTCCAAAAATGATTTATCAATAGAGAAAATTTGACTAGATTGAAACTCCTTATTTGTCAAAAGTTATTGGATAAGTGAACCACCTGGGACCTCTTTGACGACCATCAAATGGAGCGAAGTTTATCTTTGTCAAATCACAGGTAATAGAGTGAAAAATTTTGAAGTAGTAGAAAAAAATTTTCTCCTCGTCCTTTGTCAAGGAATCACAAGTCAAATAGCAAAGCCTTGGCCCATATGAACCCGACATGTAACTAGCCAACTCGTCGAATGGAGGCCTGATAAATAGTCACTGCTCTAAAACTGCATTCAACCATAGTTGTAGTAGCCAGATGGGGCCTCTGACATTTTCTTTTTTCATCTAAACCTTGATATTGTCGACCATTTGGCTTATACATTGGAAGAGATTGGTGAGGAGCCATTGGTTCAGGGCAAGACAGTCGCCTTCATGGATAAGGTTGGCCAAGGGCTAAAGGGATTTAACTACAGTTACAGATTTTGAGTCAAACGTGTAAACCGACAGTAGAAGGAAGGTGACATGTTCTTCATCTGATATATCGGATGAACTTTTTTGGTGAAGGCTAACAAAAGAGGAGAAAGATGTGTGTTTGGGAGAATAAACCTCTATAACTTGATGATTGGTGCGCTTGCCAAATCGACTAACAAGTAATATAGTGATTTGAGAGTAAAAGTATCGTTCCCACGAGGACTAAGCGACTAAGTACCCAAGAAATTTAATTGAATTAGTTGGACGAAACAATTGGATTGAAGATAGCTTTAGCCAATGAATGATGAAATAAAATCAATAACCGTAAATATTTATGAGTTTTCTTTTAATAACAGTAAACAATGCAAAAACTGATGAAATATTCTAATTAAAGCCTAGGGTCACTAATCCCTCTCCTCTATCTTAGAAATTACAAAACCCCTCTCACGTACTCGCAACTTATTCAACTCTATAAGTTAATCCTAGGTTATTCTAATAACTTAAAAGAATCCTCCCGAATCTCAATTAAGTTACTCAACTCCTACGCAATTCCTTGTGTGGGCTAAGCCTAATACAACCAACCTTGCTTTGATTAAACGAGATTAACTAACATTCCTATTAGCTAACAAGTGAAAACACTTAGTAAGGTTCACGCACTCCTCCTTCCTATTCAGTGTTCTACTCTCACCTCCCTCTCCCGAGTTCAAAGACAGCAACAAGCATACATATAGATTGATCAAGTCCATATAACGCAACAATAAAATGGATAGAAAGACTTATATTAATTGAAATAAGGTTGCAAATACATGAGAGAATGTAAAATCTATTCAAGAGTCAAGTTCATAGTAACCCTAGATAGAAAATCTAGCTACTCATAGAAAATAAACAGTAGAAAGCAAAAAAAGGGATAAAGATGGTCATGAATCTGATGTGGGATGATGGATTGAGCTCCCCAAGCCTTGAAAATCAGGTTCCCTTTGTTCTTCCCAGCCAAAACGGCGCCCCCCTTCAGTCTTCCACTCCAGAATGCCCTAAAAATTTCATCTGAAGCCTTTTATATCAGTGCAGGATCACGAACTACCGCTATAGCGGTGAATTCCCACCGCTATAGCGGTAGGAAGCAGAGAAGAAAGCTTAAAATTGAGTTTTTTTTTTCAGGTTTTACCACTATAGTGGTGAAGATCCACCGCTATAGCGGTGGCTAGCAGAGAAGAAAGCTCCAAAATCCTTTTTTCAGCACTCTACCGCTATAGCTGTAAATTCTACCGCTATAGCTGTGGGAGACAGCATTCACATCAGCATTTTCAGAATTTCAGCTCTAGCATTCCATCTTCTAACATGAACTTTTTACCAACTCAACCTACACCAAAAATAGCAAATAAACCCATTAAATCGCATGAAAGAATCATGAAATCACTCCATTTATTAAAAGATCAAAGAAAACTAAAACTAATATAAACTACTCAAAATATGAGCTAAGAATTACAAGACAACAAGAAAGAGATCAAAAGAGAGGGTATTTAGCATCAAAATGACAGTAAATTGAGAACTCAACAACATGCCAACCCATCCAATACGCTTGCATATCCATGGATAAGAGACTTCTGAGATTGGACAAGTACATGTTGGAAATTATAAAAATGTGTCTATATACTTAGTCCATATACACATGTGGTCACTTTGATAACAAAGGTAAAGGAGCTAAAATAAGGGGATTTAGAGCTATCAAGGTAAAAAGGCTGTGGTGAAGAATGGTGCGAGCAGAGGCTTCACAATTGGATAAAACCCCACAACACTCTTGATATAAGATTGTCAGAATATGGTAAGGAAACACAAAATTAAAGTTGATATAACTGTACCGGTGGGATGGAATAACAGAGAATCTCTTACACCTTAATATGATATAATTAAGATACTTCATGTCATCACTTCTCATAATTTAGTTAATAAGTAGTTTGCGAAAAAAAAGAGATATTATGAGAAAATGAAGGATCAAGGTAAGATTCATGCTCGGGCCATTTAATATCTATATTTATAAATTAATAAAAAAAAACTATTAAATAAAAATAACAATTATAGATCAAAACATATATATTGAATAATAATTACAAAAGCAAACTTTTTGCTGTGCTGTCACAATCTCAAACATTTGCATCATCTTTATCAAATTTCTTTTCTATATTATAATACACCAATATGTTATCTTTATTCTCATATTCTCATCCTTGTTATTGCATATCATTGGAAAATCCTCAATTTTCAAATAAACACTTTCAAACAACAAAAATCTAAAAAAGTAAAAGTTGGAATATTTTGTGTACTATCATATCTTCATATATTGACTTGGCATTGTTCCACTAATTTTATCTTATTGGGATGAATTAATTAGAAGATTAAGAAAAAATCTTGTTGAGTGACGTTAAAAAATTCATCTTTTGCAAATCATAATTATTGAACCCATAAATATGTAAAAAAAAAATTTTACATGTAAAATTTAAACATTATTAAATAAAAAATGTTATAATTTTACTTAAATTTAATACTACTCTTTTTTTTTTTGGGTAAAGGAGTAAGAATGGTAACTGTCAGATATCCACTCATTATTTTACTATCCATACCCATATGATTACCCAAAATCTGCATCCTATTTGAAATACTACAAAAATAGTTTTACATGATAAATATTAGATTGTTCGAATCGGTTATTAAGTAACCACACACTTGATATCCATTATCGACCCAACAAAATTTTTTTTTATCAAATTTCTGTTATATATTTATATATTGTGTCAACAATATTTGTATAATTTATATTATATGTTAAATGCATTTTGTATATTTTTACTATCAAGCTCTCTAATTAGGATATAAGAAAGTGTATGATTTTTAATCAAAACAAGACAAGTTTATGGTTTTTTAAAATAAATATATACCCCTTTTTTTTCTACAATTCATCATTAAATGATTGGTTTATAAAAAAAATTTTACATATTTTTTATTTTTAGTAAAAAATTTAATAGCAAAAATATATAGTAAAAAAAAAGTCTAGTCCTATTCAAAATTTCTATAATCATTATTGTCATTGATTGATGCGTATGAAGGAGGCACAAAGCAAAGCCTTAAAAGCAGAAAATGAGAACAATATGCGAAACTCGGGTACTTATGACAGAGATATTGTATGAAACGAAAATTATATGCCATACTTGAAAAATTAAAAAGAGGAAGATCAAAATGTTGAGCCCACTAAAAATCATTCAAAAGTTGAAGAGAAAGAAAATCATTTTTCCCACACTTCATATGCATAATTAAAGTTTATAGTGATTAGTGACTATATTTTTGTTCTAAATTTAGTTTGGAGACAAGATAGAATTAGTTAAGTGTTTTAACCACACAAACAAGCCAAAATAAATTTTTAGGAGAGGTCGCAATTAATTAGACATAGCAATAAAATTCTTGGTTAGGATCAAATAATTATAAACTAAAACTTAATATAAAATAATGATTATGAAGTGTTAGAAGTTCTAGCTTCAATAATCAAATAGAGCCATCCGTTATGACCCGTTTGTTAACGGATCCAGATCATTTTTTGTGTCTTTGTAGCCACGGTTTTAAGATATTTAGTCACGATTATAATTATAGCTAAATGTACTTTGAGTCACAGTTTTTATGATACTTTTAACTACAATTATAACTATGACGTAAAATTGTGGCTAAATATCTTAAAACTATAGCTAAAAGGCGCAGGAGAAAGACCATCTGTACTCTGTGTTAACTAAGTCAATCTGCAGGCTACCATTTTTTAAAATCATAATTAATTATTTAAACATTAATATTTAGTATACAATAATGCAGCACTATCTAAGCAACATAAAAGTAACACAACCTAACCACTACAATTTTCTTTCAACATTATGTGGTAACATCATGGTCCACTCGTTGAATGAACTTTTAGTCTTTTAATTTTTTTATTCAAAAAAATAAATATATAAATAAATTATTGGTGCCCTTCATCCAAAAAAGTAAAAATGATGAAAGAAATCATCATGGACCACTCACATGCATGCATGAAAAGATTCTTATAGTTAGAAGTTACAGAAAAGAAAGAAAATCCAATAGCAGCCAACGAGGTCGTTGGAATGTTAAGTAAACCGCTTTCTTTACCAAATTACGCCATCACCAATCGTTTATGTATATATCAATATACATTAATGACATCAACTTAATTTATTTCAACACTATATTTTTTGGTTAATAAACTATCAATATCTAGAAACTCATTGAACTTTGACTAATCCAACGTGGATCAAGTTAAATTACAAATTTCTAAAAAAAATTCTAATACTATTTTTTTTTGTTCATAAAACTCGAACTTTAAAAAAATAAATAAATGTCAGTCAAACCACTTGCAACAACTAACATTGATTATTGCAATAATATTAAGAAATTAGAATTTAAAATGAGGATCTAGGGGTGGGCAGGGGACCAGCCAACATGCCAAACCTGACATAACCTGCTTATTTGGATTAGTTTGGGTTGGGTTAAAAAATTTTCAACCTGCCATCTACAGTTTGGGTAGCAGGTTGGGAATTTCTCAATCCAACCCAACTCGCCAACTCGAACCCCATCAATAAATTTTTTTATTAGTTTTTAATCCTTCAGATAATAAGATAATCAGATTTGCCTTCTCTCTTCTCGACTTCTCTTCTTTCAGAATCTGAGATTTTCTCCAATCCTTCTCTACTCCGTCTCTTCTCTTCTTCGTCCGTGGTGGTGAGTCCGACTCTATCTCTTCTTTGTGACTCTATCTCTCCTTGGCTCCATGACTCCATCTCTTCTCCTTGGCTCCGTGACTTCATCTCTTCTCCATGGTGAGGAGATCTGTGAAATTCTGGTAGAGAGATCTAGGAGATCTACAAGGTTCTGCCTTGTTTTTTTTTTTGGTGTGTACAGCTAAATGCCTAATAGTGCTTCTTTGAATTTTTTTTTTCTTCTTCTTCTTTGAATTTCTTCTTCTGGGAGAGAGATTTGGGAGATCTTCAAAAGCTCCGTCAGTAATCGAGTCTTATGTCTCTTTGTCTCGACCAAGGAAAGACAACTTTGCTGACATGATTGATCAAGCTCTGAAGGACGAGTTCACTGAGAACAATCAAAATGAAGGTTTCTAGATTTGAGTTCCTTTTCCCTGTTTAATGATTTATTGGCAATTCTAGATCTGAGTTTGATTGGATTGTATGCTTACTAAGGAATTATTTTGTATTCTAGATTTGAGTTTGATTGTATGGTTACTGAGGAATTATTTTATATTCTAGATTTGTTTGATTGTATGCTTACTGAGGAATTATTCTGTATCATCTGCTCTGTTAACCAGACTACTATACATGCCATTTCATTTTTATTCTACCTTTTCAAACCAACGTATCTATCTAACTCTGATCTATGAACATTAGACCAGATAATTCAAGAGAGAAAGAAAAGAAAGAAAAAAAAAAAACACACACACACACACACAATTCGCCAATCCAACCCAAACCAATCATCTCACTAGTAAGTTGGGTTGGTTCGAGTTCAGTTTCAAAAAAGCTAAATCCGACCCGACCAAATACGCCAGTGTGAAGTCAATTCAAGTTGAGATTTACATTCGACTCAATCCGAACCGACCCGACCTAATCTGTGCCCACCCCTATGAGGATCAACGTAGATGCAAAGTCTATCGAAAAAGGAACAAAGGCTTAATTACCTGGTAATTAACTAGGAATTAGTATGCCTCCACAACAATGTTGCCCATTGCATTGTATGTATGTAAGTAAAAGATGTGTCTAGAGCCATTATACAATTAATTTAAAAAAAATCCACATATAATGAAATGAAATTGAAATGAAAAAGAGATTTAGACCCTTACTAAGTATTAAACAAATGCCCTCTTAATTAAACAAATGCTATTTCTGTCTTCTTATTCAATATAAATGTCATAAGATTTTTGAGTTGTAAATAAAAGTTTGTCTTTCGATTATTTACCTTCCAATTTATGTGAGCAAAATTAGGTAGAGAAATTCTTACAATAAAATTGTACGATTCAGGCAACAAAATTTTTTTGGGGGGCTTTTGAGGCCTACCTCACCTTTCTATGCGATGTAATTAAATAATAATTGACATTTCCCTTGTTTCAAATATTATACTTGCCTTTTCTTACATTTTATAGCATATATTATAAACACTTTATCTCTATTGTACTTTCCGTCAAATTAAAGTTAGCTTTTTTTACATAGACCATAACTTTATTCTTAATATAATAGTAAAAAATATTTCAAATGCTGTTAAACTCCAACATAAAACTATAATTTTTTCTTAACAGGATTATAAAAATTATCGAATATTTTTTTTTTCAAAATTTGAGCGAAGTTAATTATAATTTTTAAAATATTAAATATAATTTAGTCAAATTTTAAAAGAAATAAGTATAATTTAATAAAAAATTAAAATGTAGATTTTAAAAAAAAAGTGAGAATAAATGAGCTAATATTAGCCCTGACATTTGGCCCCAGAGCCAGCGTGCTCCACCAAAAAAAGTTCTCCAAGGGTTGCATTATTAAATGTGTATATGATTAAAGATGAGTCACTGGTGGACAACTGTACATAACTTTTGTACTAATTCAGTCCACAATGTCAAAGAAAAGAAAATCAGGCCCCATATTTGAAAGCTGGATTCGCTCTCCTGTTTCAGTTGCTGGATGTTTTTCTATTTAATAGCTTATATTTATCTCGCGTGTTTTTTTTTAAATTTACTCAAAAATATTTTTATTTGTTGGATCATATTCGATAGTAATTAAATTAATGATCTAAATCTTACCTGCATTTTAGATCTTGCCTGCTTTTTAACTTATATTTTGATGATAAACTAGTTTGTATATTTTTATGAATTAATTTGTATATTTTTTAAATTAGTTTTAAAACACAGGCGAGATCTAAATTATTGATTTAATTACCCTAATTTTAATTGAATAGATGAGAACTTTTTAGTATAAATTTAAAAAAAAATTAGCTAATGATATGGATCTCGCTTGCATTTTAAAATTAATTTAAAAAAATTAATTAATTCATCAAAATATAAGTCAAAACACAGACCAGATTTAGGCTATTAATTTAATTACTGATGACTCACTAATAAAAATTAAAAAAAAAACAAGATAAATGTCAACCGTTGAATAGAAAAACATTTAATAACTGAAATAGGTGCCGGAGGCTAGCGAATCCAGCTCCCCATATTTGAGGGAATTGAATTGGAGGAATGCCTCACTAATGGCCAACTACCTAGTACTACTTTATGCGTCACTGAGGTGGCTCCTATAATGTCATCTACATTCTTAAATTATACAAAAGCAGTCCACACACGTATTTATGCCTCCCATCTTTTTCGTTTTTTTCTAACTATTAAAAAAAAAGTGGGTTGGCGAAGATTCTATAAACTGTTGCATGCATTCACAAAACACAGTTTTATTATTTTAGATTTGGTCAATACAAGGAATCAATTATTTATTTATTAATTATTCAGCATTTAAATATTTAATTTGGAAATGAAAAGTTTCATTTAAATATAAGGCTTAAAGGTTGATACAAGTGGTTCAACACCTATTTTTCTTAAGCAAGATCTCCAGTTCAAGTCTTTCGAATAAAAAAAAATACCATTAGGAGAGCTTTAAATCTTTGTAATCTGACTTACCTTGAACAAAATTAATAAAAAACTAATAAATTTTTGGGTATTGATGGTTCTACCAAACAAACAAACAATTAAACAACAATAAATAGTAGATCAAGTTATTGTTTAGCTTTGTTAAAAAACAATTAATTATTTTTAATTAATTTATTAAAAGGTGATATAATAAAAAAAGTAGTTAGTCTTTAATCAAATCATATTATAATTAATGTTTAACAATTTTCAAATGAAATTTATTTTTATTGTCAACTCATATACTAAAAGTGAGGTATCTAACAAGGATAAAGTTGGATAATATTTCTAGTTTTTTAAATTTTTGAGTGCGGATATTTTCGTTAACAAAAGATCATATTGTATTACATTTCTGATTCTACTTCAAAGAATCTTAACAAGACTAAAATGTATATTGCTGTCATTTAGAATTATAAAAAATTATATTTTGATTAAATGGTTAAAAATTTTAATAATTAATCGGAAGATTTCAACTTTCAACTTTACCTTTCATTTTTATGAAACAGGGGTGAAGGGTTTGTCAGTCACCGCTGTAGCGTTGGCGCTGCACACTATAGCAGTGGGGTTGTTCGGTGGCTAGTGCTAAAACACCAGGTTTGGGCCTGCAGTTGTGGCCCTTGTAATCTGGTGTTTTTCCTCTATCTTCTGGCACTGCATCAGCAGAGGCTGTGTTAAAACATGATTTTTCATATCTTCTCTTGTGTTTTCCATTCCAATTGATTAGGATGCCCTTTTAAAGGATCCAAATGAGAATTACTCCTCCAAACATCAAGGATTGAGATGGATTTGCTGGAGTTAAGGTGAGGGAATTCTCTACTCACTTCTTTGTCTTTTCTTTCTAAGATTGTTTTCTTATGCTATTGGTGATGTGTATGGATTATTTTTCTATGGCAATGTGAATGCATGTGTACATATATACATATATATATATATATATATATATATATATATATGAAACCCCTTATGTATGAGATATGTTGGATGAATCTAATTGTGAGTATAGAATTTGAATAGCATGGAAACTTTGCATGTTAGGGAAATTTTGAGAAATTGGCTATAGTGTGAAAAACTGCTTGAATGCTCTATATGTATATATAATGATGGATATTAGAATTGAGTGGAGAATTTATGTACACTGTTTGTATGAATAATTAATTGTGGCCTCGGCTGATGTTGGTTATATGTGGTGAAATGTATGGGTGTTTTGGCTCGATATTTATGCAGGTAGGCATACAACTCACACCTTTAGGTGTGATAGGCATTCTCAGAGGCCTGTGTAAATGTGCACACATATTCATTCATTTTTGAATTATAGTTGAAGGAGAAATCCATACACATGTGCATATGTATACTTATACACAAACATATAACTTTATGACTTGAATTCTATAACTAAGTTTGTACCTATACATATAGATAGGTGTAGGATTACAATACATATCTTAAGAAGATAGGAGGCAAATGCATGCACAAACCCTATTAGCCATATAGGTAATGGGTTCGAAGAACCAGGATGAATGTATGCTTGACTTAAGTGATGGTTAAGTGAGCAATGTTGATGCTCTATGGGATGATTTAGGTATTGTGGTATACCTTGATTATGGTCTTTGTGTACATTGATAGGATATTGTGATGATTACGGTGTGTGTAGTTTGTGTGGATATGTGTGGGTCATGAGCCGAGGAAGCTTGACGGGGCAAAGTATGGCTCATAGAAACTTGAATCATGGGAAGGGGTCTAGACGGGGCAAAGGATGGCTCATAAGAATCTCAACCATAGGGAGATTATGGAATCACATGAGTTTGTGAATGACTTGTTTTTTATTGTGACAATGTGTTTGTGATTGTATTTGGATGAGACTCAGTGGTGCACTCTTGAGGTCAAAGATCGATAGTTGCCGACATAGGGCATGTAGGCCGGGGCCAAAAGGGATGCTCCTGGGGGTCAGATGATGAGGCCTAGTGGTACACTCTTGGGGTCTAGTACTAAAAAAAGGAGTTGTACCTGGGGGCCAGTAGTGCAAGACATGGGCTAGGATCCAAGGGAGCATCCTCGGGGTCAATGGCATGAATTACCGATGTACGGCATGAGCTAGAACCTTTGAGGGACAAATCTGGGATCGATTACTGGTAGTTACTGAGCTAGTATGAGATGTAAATTGTGGAGAGGACCTTGAGTGCTTGATCACTTTATGCTTAGTTGTATTGATTTGAGTGTAACCTTTATAAATGTTGTGTATGAGATGGTTAAACTATGTGGTAAGTGATATGCGAGGATGTCTTAGTTTGGATGATTTGGTTTACTCATGTGGGGTAGGATATTTTTTTGGATGAAATTGTTTAGGGTAGATCCTTGGTTGAGGATAGGCAACATGGATGCCATATATATATATGTGTGTGTGTGTGTTTGTGTTTATATATACATATATACCTGAAATCATGGCATGTTTGAGACGTGTAGGGATGGTAGCACTGGGAAGCTGATAACACATGGTACTACGATTGTGAACCATATGTGGTAAGTATGGGGTTGAGGTTTGATGCTTATGCTATTATGATATTGCTCTTATTTAGTATTGGTGCATGTATTTTTATGCGCGAGTTGGGAAAGATTTTGGGGTTATTATGTGGGGTACTTGTACACATGTATCTACTTGAGTTCATTTCAAATATGGATTTTTTATTTGTATAATTGTGCTAGATAGAGATATTTTGGTGAGTCAAATGAATTAGACTCACCCCCTCATAGTTTTAAGTATCGATGATGGTTATGCTCAGGGGTTCAAGTAGCAAGGATGCCTCCCTATTGTCTGGGGTAAGGTAACTCTTGTTTAAGTTTAAAGTTAATCTTTTACTATGTTATATAATTAAGTAGGCTACCTAAGATTTATATATCTTGTTTGGGATAGTTAGTGACATATTAGGCTTACGACGGTATGGGTGAAAAGCTGTCCACGCCAGTCATAGGCCTTAGTCCAAGCTGTGACAGGTATTATTATTTCTCACTGAGTATTATATACTCACCCTTCTTTTGTATACCCCTTGCAGATTCTGTAATAGCTGGCTAGTCTCCGTGTGAGGAGTAACGAAGTCTTTGAGCCACTACCCTATTTGGTTACGGATTAGTGGTCTTTGAACTGGCGTCTTTTGGGAATATTTCATGTTGCTTTGTAGTCAGATAGAATACTTAGGATATATGTGTAGGATGGATATTGTAATGATGGCTAGTGGTCATTCTTTTGATTATTTTGGAAAAATATGTTTTAGAATGCTCCTTTAGTGAATGATATTGTGTTGGAAAGGGAAGATTCAAAAACATGAGTTGATGTGAACATGATCTTACTATTTAATTGATAATCCGTGCTTGTTAATGAAATCATTGCTTTTATTCTATTCTTGAATTATTAATCTGCCCTTATACTGTGTGAATGGATGTGTTGGTCTAGGTTGACGACAACAAGGTTCCACATTTGACCAAGAGCAATGAACTTAAGGTAAGAAAAGTTAGGGTTTTGAATCTTCTTAGATTTTTAGATGTGCGATGAAACCTAGTTAAGATATTGCTTTTAATGTATGTACTTGAGGTCTTATTGTGTTCACAACACTTTCCCTCTACTTGATAATGAATCATTGGAAGGATTTACAGATTTTGAGATGATTTTGAATTTCAAAAATTAGAATTTTCGTTTATGCAGTAGATATGTGCTATATTCCCACTTTGAATCTATGATTTTGATTCAATCTTTTCAAAGTATCTTTAAAGGGCTTTGTAGAGTTAAGTGAGGTGGATTTAATGTGGGAAGATTGGAATATATTGCCTTAAGGATAAGGTGGGTTAGAAGGAATCGAGAAGCCAAAAGAGCCATTTTTGAGTGATAACAGAGCTTACTACTGTCCACTACTATTGTAGCACAGCTCTAATTACTGCGGTAGGGTGTTGACTGTTGCGACTAAGGCCATTGCAATACCCAGAGGCAAAGAGTTAGTGCAGAAAACCTGCACTTCAGTGTTGCAACACCAGAACAAAGTACTTTCCCATATGTTTTGATGCTAAACTTTTCCATTTAATGCATGGATGCTTAGGGATGGTTCTAAAACTTCTTAAGAGGATAAATTCCTTGGGAAAACACTACAGAATAGTCAAGTTTAGCTTGGAACCCAAGTAAGTAGATAACCCTACTTAAGATGAGATTTAAATTATTTAATGTATCACACAATATGCATGACACATGAGAACACGTGAGACTTTGAGGAAAAGAGACTAAACTCTTTCTTAGTAATTCAAGTTAGCACTCCAAATAGCAACTTACCATGAGGCATATGCATATATCATGTTTAAAATAACATATATGTTGCAAACCCATAAGATAGGGGTTATGTATATGTATTTCAAGGATGGCATGAGTTTAAGTCATGACGGGTAGTCGTGTATGCCTAGAGGTAGATGGCACTTAGAATAAAGTGTCGTCAAGGAAACATACCAAAGAAGATTAGTGAAGCTACAATATAACAACATATTCAATATGTTTCCTAGTAAGAAGGAAAATGAAGTGAAATGCATGCATATAGCATGATGTTAGCTACGCAAGAATGTGTTGAGAAAAAAATGAAATGTTAGGGTACATAGGAATTAGGGCAACCAAGGAGCAAGGTTGTTCAAGACTTGTGAACTAAAGAGCTATTCTTATGTGTAAGTGTCACAACATGGAAGGTATGTTGCTCTAGGTTAATGTTTGGATATAGAAATTTATTCCTAAGTTAGGTTTTGAAAGCCACTTAGGTATGTCCTAGACAAGGAAAGAGCATATCCTTATGCAAATAGCAAGAAGTGTTACACATATATGTAGGTGAATGTATATGTCACATATAGGCTTTATTGCTTGCATAGAACGCTTAAGACCAAGTGACCCTAGAGTAAGGGTGTGGCCAAAGCTTAAGCTAGCAAGAGCATACGACCAAGAGACCCAAGAGCAATGGTATGGTCAAGAGCTAGAGCTAGTAGGAGCATGAGGCCAAGGGACCCAAGAGCAAGGGCACTGTAATACCCATGACTTCTTTTATTATTATTATTATTATTTATTTATTTATTTAAACAATTACTTGTTATTTTATATATATATATGCATATGAGTAGTTATTTAACATACATGAATTAATGCCTTCATGTTAATGAAAATAATCAATTAGAATGATTGTAGAAGGATTAAGGTGAAAAGAATTCTTTTAGGAGAGTTTAAAGGAATAATGGTCTTTGGGCTCAATAGTTGGGCTGGATGTTGAGACTTTATATTTTGCATAAGTTAAGCTTGTGTAAGAAAATCTCTTTGGGGTTGCCCTTTTGTGGGAGAGCATTAGAAGTTTAAGTGTTATCTTGTGGAGCCCACTTTCTTTTTCAAAAAATGATCCGACTCTTCCCTTGCCTCTCTCACATATACACTCAAGCTTCAAAATTCTTCCTCTCTCTTAACTACTCTCCCTTTTCAGCCATTACCCATATTTGGCCCTAACTTCAGGATTCAAACTACACTTCATCTTAGAGTACTCTTGCATCAACTTGGGAGCATTTTTGGTAAGTGAAATCCCTACCCTTTCTTCTCCATTTTCATATTTTCAAGAACCCTAGGCAAGAGAAGTATTGTATGATTGTTTGGTAAGTAAGGGCTTGGTTTTCTGTCAATTTCTTTGAGTCCTAGTCTTGCAAAGCTATAGCAATGGGTTTTTGAATGTTTATTTTGAACCTTGAAGACATATTCCTTTTTCTTTTTTTTTTGAAAATTCTTTCACATGTATAATTGTTGTTAGATGTGGCTTCATGTATTTTTTTTTTGGGTTTCCTAATGAGAATTTACCATCCAAGAAACCCAATAAATGACTCTTTGGTGTATCCTTACAAGTGGGGCTCAAAGAGAAAGCTTGGAGGAATTTTGAGGGATTTTTTTGAAGGTTTCTGGTTCTGCCCAGATCTGGGGCGTCCAGGCACTAGAACTGGTGACCAGGGTGACATGTGGGTAGAGAGCCCATACTTGGGGTGCCTAGGTGAAATATGGGAAGAGAGCACAAGCCCATGGTACCCAAGGCACTAAGGTTTGCATTTCAAGTGCCATGGCCTGGGTTGGTCATGCCCATGTCTAGTGTAGGGCACCCATGTTGAAGACCTATTTTTGTTGTTTTTCTTGAATTTTAAGTAAGTGTTTTGCTCTTTAGGTGTTTGAGGGATCTTTGGGTGATTTCCAAACTTTCTTTTATCAGGTAATTTAACTGGGAATCAGGTGAATGACTAACCTTAGTTGATTAAATTTTAAGCTGAGATATTAAGCATTCTGCATCATTGTATGAGCATGTTAAATTATTCAAGTCCTTAGAAAAGTGGCAATGGTAACATAATGTTTAAACTATTTAAAGGCTGAAAGGCCAGACAAATAGAAGAAGTATCTTCTGAATGACACTTTGAGTATGAATTTTATGAAGGATTGTTATGCATATTATTTATTAGCTTGTAAATTAGTTCTATTTAGCTATGGCTGTTCTGGGATATCATGTAGGCTTAGTGGCATGTGGTCCATGATGACCTATGAGGACTAGTTAGGCTTTGCTTCTGCCTATGAGGCTCAGTGGCACGTGGTCCATGAAGTCTATAAAATTGTTAATGTTTTAGCCTTAAAATCCAGTAGGCCCAGTGGCATGTGGTCCATGATGACCTATAGGGATTGGTTGAGCTTTGCTTTCACCCATGAGGCCTAATGGCATGTGGTCCATTAATTCTATAGAATCTATTAAAGTTTTAGCCTCAGGAATCTAGTAGGCTCAGTGGCATGTGATCCATGATGACCTATGGGGATTACTTAAGCTTTGCTTCTACCCATGAGGCCCAATGGCAAATGGTTCATGAGGTCTATGGAGCCTGTTGTTGAGTTCTCAATTTAGTGTCATTTTGATGCTAAATACCCTCTCTTTTGATCTCTTTCTTGTTGTCTTGTAATTCTTAACTCATGTTTTGAGTAGTTTAGATTAATTTTAGTTTTCTTTGATCTTTTAATAAATGGAGTGATTTCATGATTTTTTTATGCGATTTAATGAGTTTATTTGTTATTTTTGGTGTAGGTTGAGTTGGTAAAAAGTTCGTGTTAAAAGATGGAATGCTAGAACTGAAATTCTGAAAATGCTGATGTGAATACTGTCTCCCACAGCTATAGCGGTAGAATCTGCCGCTATAGCGGTGGACTACTGAAAGAAGGATTTTGGAGCCTTCTTTTTTGCCAGCCACCGCTATAGCGGTGGATCTTCATCGCTACAGCGGTAGAACCTGGAAAAACACATTTTTAAGCTTTCTTCTCTGCCTCCCACCGCTATAGCGGTGGGAATTCACCGTTATAGCGATGGTTCGCGATCCTGCATTGATTTAAATACGTCAGAACATATTTTCTAGGGTGTTCTGAGTTGGAGACAGAGGGGAGGCGCCGATTTCTGCTAGAGGAGAAGGAGGAATCATTCCCGAAGTCGATCAAGCCCGAATTCCGTCAACCCAACCTCGGATTCATGGAGTTTTCTCATTCTTTTACTATTTTCTGTAGTTTTAAAGCCATGAGTGGCCAATTTTCTTTTCTAGGGTTACTATGAACCCAATTTCAAATTAGGATTTGTATTTCTCTTGAAACTTGTGATTCTTTTCAATTTAATACACACCTATCATTCATGTTTACTGTACTTGTTATAAAATTGGCCACTTTATGACTTGTTTGTTGCTTTCGTCAAACTCGGGAGAGGGAGATGTTGGTAGAACAATGAATGATTAGGGCGACTGATAGAACTTAGGGTTTTTCCTTGTTAATTAATAGGAATATTAATTAACCTCGTTTAATCAAATTAGGTTAACATTAATTCGACTTAAACTCACATAAGGGATTGTGTAGAGTTAAGTAGCTTAATTTAGGTTCGGGAGAATCACTTTAAGCCATTAGAAAACCTAAGATTAATGTGTATAATTGATTTGAATCACAAGTGTTAGGGAGAATTAGCAATTCCTAGAACGAAAGAGGGGGATTAGTAACTCTAGGCCTTTTGTTTGAATTATTTCCATTCGATTCTATTGCAATTTGATTTTACTTTCAATTAGAGCTTTCTAAAATCAAAAATTGGTTTGCCTAAATAATGCGTTTGAATTTTTGGAGTACTTAGCACGTTAGTCCCTGTGAAGACGATAACTCTTTACTCATTTTTACACTATATTACTTGTGCGACTGGTGCACTTGCTAGAACGCCCAACACCCGTTAATGTAATTGTTATTCGACTTACATTCTATTTGATGAGCCATAGTATGTGATTGCATCTTTTTGCATCTTTCGTTTATTCAAGTAAGTTAATAGCTCATTAGGATTTTTATCTCACTCTTTCTTATGTTACCAATTTCAGATATCAAAGATGTTGTGGAATAACTACTTAAGGAGTGGTAGGAGTTCAAGTCCCAACCTTTTTTTTTTCTTCTTGGGTTGGTGCTTTGGTTATGTTTCTTTTGGTTCTAGATGTGCTCTGTAGCAATATAGGACTTATAGGGATCTTTTAGTTGATGTATTTGTTTGTATGAATGCAAGTCATTCTTTTGGTCATGTTTCTATACATTCCATAGTTAATTTTGTCCTTGGAATGGCTAGGAACATGAATGATGATATTATTTTGTAAATGTGACTTTATGATATGACATGAGAAATATTTTACGCCCAAAAAGATAAAGGCTTCATATGTATTGATCTTTGTTTATTTATGGTTCACGAGTACGATCATTGACTTCTACTCATGCCAGTCCCACTCCCAAATTTGGGGGTGTGACAGGCACGATTTAGAGTCAATGTTGCAGGAACATAGGACCGTAAGACTAAACAGTCAGGGTGTGGCGAATGACGAATATGTGAGCTTAAGACCATAGAGTGAACATGGTCTAGTTTAGGATAACTGAATTACCAAGCATGTATGAATGTATGTGTTTTGTATGAATTAATTCCTATAATTGATGTGATGACTTTGTATGTTATGCTAGCATGAGGATATACTCCATGTCTATCATTGTAAGTTTATGTGGTTTGACAGTCACAGTAACTTAACACCCAATGACCATAGAGACTAACGATGCATAGTCATCCATAGAGACCTACGAGGTTCGGTGGATAAGAAAGTTGATGCATCGCCATCTATAGAGGCCAAGAGGCTCGGTGGCTATAATGATTGAGGTGGGTAGTTGGTCATGGAGGCCAAAAGGCTCTATGAGTCCTAACTACTATAGAGACTCTTCGATTCATAGAAGCCTATGAGGTTCGGTGAATCCTGAAGGTCTAGAGGTCTGATGATGCATAGAGACCATGAGGCTCAGTGTATCTTGGAGACCCAGATTTTGAGACTTGTTGAATCTAAGCTATACTTGGTGTGAAGGTTTATGGAGGCCTAGATGCTTGCATGAGTAGGCATTAAATTGAATCGAGTTTAGTCTGTGTAGATAAATTATATGATTGCAAGGCCTACTGAGCCATAGGAACTAGAAATTGATAGGGGTTAATAGAGGCCTAAGTGAATTAGTGCATTATGATTAACTTGTTAGATATACACACATGTTGTGTAGATTAATGCTATAGTTCTTGTCATTTTTGTGCAATGATTTGTTTATCGTAGTTCTCAAATCCATCTTGATAATGGGTTTATACGTAAGTAGGTATGTGTTTGATAGATGATGTGTGATATCGGGCATTTTTATTTGCAATTTAGTCCTTATCTAGACCTATTGCCATTTTAATATTGCCAATTCTCCAATTATATCATATTTTGGTAATTATTAGGTCTAAAATAATTATAAAACTAATATGTTTTAATTCCATATTTTTATAAGCTTGATTGATTAGAGACCCATTAATCCTTGTGCTGAATTTACAGATTTAATTATTAGGGAATTATTTTGCTGACTTGGAGGCCACTTAGATGTTGACATGGGATTCTGTGCTGACTAGTCATTAGGGCTAACTATACTAACTAGATTGACTAGGGCCCACATTTTTGCACTTTGTAGCAAAAGCAAATATTAGCAGAAATGCTTTATATAGAAGACAGCAAGACAACAATACAATAGTAGCAGTATCCATGCAACCTCTAGCAGAAAAGAAGAAAGGGATAGCACATGAAGACTATTCAAAATTACAGTTTTGTCCCTCCTTTTCTGCTGGTTAAAGCATTTCAGAACCTCCATTTTCACATGTTGAAGACTCCTTTCTTCTTCCACTTCTATACCAATTTTGTAGGTCTACCCCTATTTTTTATTTTATTTTATGTGTTTTGGCCTCCATGGAAGGCTGAAACTTGTTATGTAATTGGTCATATATGAACTGGAGTATGTATCTTGAATCTTTGGCTCAATAATAGATAAATTTTCTGGTTCAAATCCTATTTCATTTCTGTTCTTTTGTTTGCCTCTGGTTCTTATGGCTATTTCTATTTTGGTATGACTGAGTAGATATAGGTTCAGTTTTATGATTTTTATTTGAGGTGTAATCTTGCTTTAACCAGTTGGGTAGAGTAAGTAGAACGAAATAGCTTGCTTTGGTGACTATCAAGCATGATTAGGTTAGGGCTTAAACGAATTATATTAGGTTGTGATTATGATTCTGATATGATTTAGTCTTGGAAAGTCTTCAGGGAATGTTAGTTAGAAAAATAATGGTATGATTAAATCAGAACAAACTATGAATAAGATGATGATTGATGCAGACTCTAGAGAATGAAATGATTACATGTTTTGTGTTATTGTATTTAGTTCTATTGTTCTGTTTTAGTTTTGTTTTGTGCTAGGATTAGTGTTCTATTATAGTTTAATTTATGTTTTAGCCTTTAATTTTGTTAACCCCATGATGGTAATCAGTAGGTAATTAGGCTGTAATTAGTGTAGATTAGTGTTGGAACAATTAATTAGGCAATTAGAAACAATGCTCCTTGAGAGAATACAACCTAAGATGATCATTATACTACAAGTTGCCACAAATCTAATTCTAGGCGACTCAGCGGTCATAGTAGCTTGAACTAGAATTTTGGCGTCATTGCCAGGGAACCAATTTGTTTCTTAATCACCTAATTAGTTGTTCATTTGTGTCCTTGTTTGGTTATAAATCGATTGGCTAAAGTGGTTTACAAGTTTTAAGTTTTTCAATTACTATTCATTTTGGACCATAGGCAAAAATTGAGTAACTCTGATTGAGCTCAAACTTGGTATATTGCTAGTTTAAAACCTTCTGAGCAAGTTGCGGCCCTTTAATTGCCGAAGGCCATATTCAGGGCATCAAACTTGCAGGTTCAATCGTTTAGGCCCTCTTTTACATTTTTCAATGTTTTTCTTAATTTTTCTAATATATTGTGATTTTTGGTTTGATTTTTGTGTATCTTATTTTGAGCTCTGTTTGTTGCTTTTATGCCTCCATCTTGTGAAGGATGTTTCCAAAGAAAATTAGAATTTTTTGAGATACTTGATTTTTGGGGTCTCTTATAGGCTGGAGCATAGAAATAATAGCAGAAATGTTTTTTTTTTCTTGTGTGTTTCATCTTTCTAGTCTATATTAAGGTTTGTCAAGAAGAATTAGCAAGTGTTGATCCAAAATTGGATAGACCCTTTCTATAGGCTAGTTAGAGTAGTTATGTTAGGAGTAATATAGTTGTTGTAGTGTTGTCTTGTTGTAGTATAATTGTTGTTGGCATAGAATCAGAGTTTAATTTTTGTTTTGGGGATTGATTCTAGTGAGTCATATTAGGACCTTAACCATGGATCCATATAGAGTTAAGTATAGCTTAGATAAGCTAGCATCCATATTGAGGTACCTATCCTATGGCCAAGAGCAAGAGCCACCACCACCCTTCCCCTTTTTCCATTTGTAAGTCGCATAGATTCCTTGTGTACATATAGGACAGACCAATATCCATAATTCTAAGAAAGTACACTGTCTTATATGTCTTTCATGGCCTTAAGGAGTTTCAACAAGATCCTTAAGAGTATAACCTCAACCCTACAACATATCATCCTGAATTTAAGCATCCAAACCTAGGGTATGAGAGCTTATTCTATCCACCACATCAGCATGAAATTGATGTTCATTAGTGAATTACCTTCTCCAGCCACCCTTGAACCAGAACCTAGTTTGGAAAACTTGGTTCAATAATTTGCCACAAATACCCTACAGTTCCAAGAGCAAACTAAGGTGAGCTTACAAAGTTGGGAAACTTAAATAAGCCAACTTGCAAGCATTATTAGTGAGTTGATTAGTCAGGGGTATGAGAGTCTACCTTCTCCACCTATGGGTGACCTAAGAGCCAATGACAGTGTCATTTCTCTGAATATGACATTGAGATAGATGGTCTAGCTCTCCAACCTAAATTAGAGGAATTAGAAGAGCTAGATGGGCAAAATAAGGAGTCCTCTTCCTCAAGTGGCATAAATGTCATCAGTGAGTATGAGGAAGCTAATAAGGATGAGTTCCCTTTCCTCCATAGACCATCACCTTCTCCAAATAGGTCCACCAAACCTGAGCTTGTTGAGCTTGAGCTTGAAAAAGAAATAGAGACCTTAGGAGAGGTAAAGGTAGACATACCATAGTTAGAGAAAGAATCAGAGTTTATGGGAGATTTTCATTGTGACTATCATACTTGTCACGCATGCATTGAAAGAGAAAAAACCTTGAAACTTGGCAATTGTGATGATTTTGTTGAACATGAGCTGAATGCATATGCAATTGGATCTGAATTGAATGTATCCACATCTGAATTTGCACCTAAATTCAAGGCATTTTCATCTAATTTTGCATCTGCACCTCCACTTGACTTCAACACATCTATATCTGAATGTACATGTGGATGTGCATTTGAATCTGATTCCGTTTTTCCCTCTGATTCTGTTACGAATTCTAATTCTATCCATTGTGTTTTTAATTCTGTTTCTAAGTTAGATTTTGTTCTAGGTGATAGTCTTAGTTTAGATTATGTTTTAGATACTTTTGTTTTAGATAGTAATTCTAGTTTATATGGCAGATTTAATTCTTGTTCTGTTTTATGTAGGAGTTTTAATTTTAATTCTATTTTAGAAAGCAGTTTTTTTTGTTTTAAATTCGGATTTGGTTTATTACTCTTCTTCTTTTTCTTTTTGTGTTTTTTTTGTTCTCACCCCTCCATGGCAAGCGGAGATTTTTCTATTTTTCTTTAGGTTGGTGACATTAAATAAATTCTTTACACCATCCAACCTACTTCTAAGAAAAACTTCTGGAAGAAGCCAGTGTCATGCAATTGGAAGACACGAAAAAGTCGTGCCAAAATGATAAGGTTGTTTCTTTGCCCTTTTATCTCTTTTATTTTCATGGCCTTTGATTTGCTGTGCTTTGATGATATGTGCTGGTTTACATTAAGGACAATGAAAAATTTAAGTGTGAGGGGAGAATGAATTGGTCTTTGTCTTTAAATTTCACGCATTTTAAAATTTCCTACTTTATTTTTATGTGTTTTTTGTTATGTTTTAGCGTCTTTTCTGCACTTTTTGGAGTATTTAGCTTGTGCTTTTGGCGCAGAGTTTTAGTATGCTCTCAGATTAGTTTTTAGGTTCTCTTTTTGGATTTTGGAAGAAGATTTTGATATGGGAATAAGCTTGTTGGAATAGTTTAAAGTTGAATTGTTTTTACCATGACTACAATTTTAATCTTGCTATTCTAGAGTTCCAGTAGAATGGCAATAAATTTGGTTTCAATGAATTTTAATAGTAGTTTCTTTTAGCAGTGAGCACTTTGAGCCTTGAATGCAAAATGCTATTCTTTCTTGATGTGTGTTACACTTATCATGTTTTCACTCTAGAACTTGTCTTGAATCTTGTTATGGCTACATTTATATATGCATGCTTGGAGATGATTTAGGCATTTCTTTGTGAGCCACTTTTAGGCAAATAGTCATCCCATGTGTTGTTTCCATTGTGTGCCATTTTATGCCTTGTCCATTTTCCTTCTTGCATTTTACCACCACTTTTTCCTCCCAAACCAGAATTTTTCCTTCCCAACTTGAAAGGTGAAGAGTTTTTGAATTCTTTTGAAGAGATTGATATGCTGAAAATTTCTATGAATTTTGGGATTTCTGAAGTGAATATTTCTCTCCACTCCCAAGCAAAAAGAAAAGAAAAAAATGGCCATTCAAGAAAAATATAAAAAAAATATATTATGGTTGAGAAAGAAAAAATGAAAATGATGTCGACGTAGAAAGAGAGAAAAAGAGGAAAAACACAAGAATGAAGAAAAGAAAAGAAGAATAGAAAGAAAGAAGAAAAGAGGGAGTAGATAGAACCTTTTATACCCCAAAATTTGTTTTTATTCAATCTCTTGCATTGCCATAGTTAATGCTCTTCATTTTTTAAGTTGTTTCCTTCATTTTCCCAAGTTGTTTTCCACACTTTATTCTTGTTTTCTTCCTTCCTTTCCTTTGTTTTCTACCCAACAATACATCCTTGTAAAGTCCTTTTGATTCAAGCATGCATGTGAATATGAGTAGTGGAGATTTTAGATACTTGACATGTTTATGGTAGTGGTTT
The DNA here is from genome assembly GCA_037074585.1 of Biancaea sappan. NCBI lineage: Eukaryota > Viridiplantae > Streptophyta > Magnoliopsida > Fabales > Fabaceae > Biancaea > Biancaea sappan. Next base: position 70,303,764 of record CM073490.1, read on the forward strand.
TATGATAGGTTGAATTTTGAGCGAATTACTCTTAAGCACTTGAGAGAAAGAGGAGGCTAATTACTATAATTCATTCTTGTCAAATTAAATTTCCATGATGCTTGAAATTTTAGAAATTTAAGATTCATTTTCTTTAAGTGCTAAATCTTTTCAAATTTTAATTATTCCATCCTTGCATGCTTCCGACACTTTTTCTTTGGTGTTCTGAATTTGATATCGGGGCATTTTTATATGCAATTTAGTCCCTATCTTAGTCCTATTGCCATTTTAATATTGCCAACTCTCCAATTATATCATATTTTGGTAATTATTGGGTCTAAAATAATTATAAAACTAATATGTTTTAATTCTATATTTTTATGAGCTTAATTGATTAGAGACTTATTAATCCTTGTGCTTAATTTACAAATTTAATTATTGGGAAATTATTTTGCTAACTTGGAGGCCACCTAGATGCTGACATGGCATTTTATGCCTACTGGCATTAATTAGAGCTGACTGGACTAACTGGATTGAATGGGGCCCACATTTTTGCACTTTCCAGCAAAAGTAAACATCAGCAGAAATGCTTTCTATGGAAGACAGCAAAACAACAGTAGGCTACAGCAGAAGACAACACCAGCAGTATACATGCAACCTCTAGCAGAAAAGAAGAAAATGACAGCACATGAAGACTTTTTAGAATTACAATTTCATCCCTCATTCTCTTTTGCTGGTTAAAGCACTTTAGAACCTCCATTTTCAGATGTTGAAGACTCCTTTCTTCTTCCACTTCTGTACCAATTTTGTAGGTCTAACCCCCATTTTCTCTTCTGTTTTGTGTCTTTTGGCCTACATGGAAGGCTGAAACTTGTTATGTAATTGGTCATATATGAACTGGAGTATGTATCTTGAATCTTTGGCTTAATAACAGATAAGTTTTCTGGTTCTAAATCTATTTCATTTCTGTTCTTTATGTTTGCCTCTGGTTCTTATGGCTATTTCTATTTTTGTATGACTAAGTAGACATAGGTTCAGTTTTATGATTTTTATTTAAGGTGCTATCTTGCTTTAACCGGTTAGTAGAGTAAGTAGAACGAAATGGCTTACTTTAGTGACTATTAAGCATGATTTATTTAGGGCTTAAACGAATTATATTAGGTTATGATTATGATTCTATATGACTCAGTCTTGGAAAGTCTTCTGGGAATTTTAGTTGGAAACCGAATGGTATGATTAAATCATAATTAACCAAGGTTAAGATGATGATAGATGCAGACTCTTGGGATTAAATGACTGATTACATGTTTTGTGTTATTGTGTGTTTTTCTTTGTGTTAAGGTTAGTGTTATGTTATAGTTTAATTTATGTTTTAGCCTTTAATTCTATTATCACGCCCTGTGGTAATCAATAGGTAATTAGGCTGTAATTAGTGTAGATTAGTGTTAGAACAATTAATTAAGTAATTAGAAACATGGCTCCTTGAGAGAATACGACCTGGGACGATCATTATACTACAAGTTGCCATGAATCTAATTTTGGGTGACTTGGCGGTTGTAGTGGCTTGAACCAATGTAAGGCTAGATAATATAGCCTAGCTAAATAGGTTCATAACCACTATTACCCTAAGTCGGATAGGGTTAGATACTATAGCCTGAATGCTGGGAAAGGACCCACAAGCACGGTGGTTGAACCTATAATGTGTTTGGCCAGATGTTAGTGTAAATGTGTAGTTAAGAAGCCTAGGCTAGAGTACTTGAGCCAATATGAAATGATCATTTAGTGTACGTAGTACCTCATAGCACTCACATGTGCATGTTGTCATCGGTGTTAATCACTACGCATAAGAATATATAGGTGTGTGTCTGTGTGTTCAATTCTGGTGTTATCTACTTACTAAGTTTTTATACTCACCCAGTAGTTATGATTTCTATTGAAGCTTAGAAGAGGAGTAGTCATGCAAGAAGTAGCAGAGGGTCGATGACGCCCTTTTTCCTTGGTAAGTTCTTAGCCTTTCCAAAATAGTATGTTAATATGCTCTTTAGACATATAAGTCACCTAAGTCCTAATGTTTGTGATTGCATAGCATTGTTTGGTAGTGAAAGATTAGAGATACTAGTAGATATAGCATAGTAGATGTCATGCCCTGAAAATTGAGCATGAGAGTTATTACAAATTTTAGGGTGTACCTCAGTGGTAACCTATAATTTCCTTGAATAATTCTAATATCCACAACTATGCAAATGTAAATTTCCCAAAGAAAATTTAACTTACATAGTTTTTAAAGCAAATTACGGCCATTCTTAACAACTGCAGGACCTAGGTGGTCTATAGGATTACAGAGCATTTCTTATTGGCATACAACCCAAAAATTGGTTCCTAGAACCCTCAAACAAAAATGGAGTAAGTCTCCAAAGCCACCAAACTCCCAGCAGTTTTCCACCATCCTCAACTACTATATTTGAAAAAAATTAACCATGAAAGGCATGAGTTTATCAAAACTCAGTGAGTAAATGCCTATGCAATAAAATAAAGCAAACGTAGAAATAACATAATCACAACCATAACTTAAATAAATAAATACCTCTAGCACATACAGGCAGGTATAGATATACAAATACTAACATACCTTATTATGCAACTGTAACGTGTTATCCCCCGCGAGTCTACTCTCTCCATTCCTCGCCAAATACTCTAACACAACCTCAAAGCATGTACAAGCATAAATATTTCACACATAGAGTATGATTATTCAACAACCACATGTTTACTTACTTGTGAGTTACGTTCTCACATGTATTTTGTCTAGTTATCACCCAACAGCTCATGTACCTCATTGAGTTGTCACCCGATGGCTCATATATCTCATCAATTCACCACTCGATGGCTCATATACCTCATCGAACTTTCACCTGATCCTTGAGGTTCGTTACATGGAACTTGAACAAGTTCAGGACTACTACTTAGTTTATGCTTATAGGTCCCTATATTCTATCTTCTTTTTCCACATGTAATGTATTCACACAATCACAATACACCTTATAATACACAATGCAATAATCCACAACCAATTTACTATTCCCAAACACATCCCACATAATAACCTCTCAAATCATGACACACATTACATAATTTAACTACTAACTCTACTATCTAGTTAGCATCACTAACTAGGGAACTTAATAGATTTAAATTCAATCATGGTGTAAGTGAGATTTATATTGTACTTGAGTAATTTTAAATAAATAACTCAATTAGCAAGGTCACCTACTCATCTTGATGACAACAAGGTTTATCGTGAAAGAATTCCTGAGAAATGAAGCTGATGAAGCTCCCAACTCACCTAGAACCAACCAAAATCAATAAATAAATAAAAAAGGAAAATCCTTTCCACTAATTCTGACCTTTTCTCCCTCATTTGGTCATAACTCTTAACTGGTGAATAATTTCCAAATGAACCTTATACCATTGGAAACTAGACTCAAAGTACTTTCCAATGATATAAAGTTTGCTAAAAATGGAGTCCGAATGAAAGAGTTATGGCCATTTAAAGAAAGGTCCAACAAAACACTAAAGCCTAACATCAGCATGACATTAGCATGACTTCGGTATGCTCGGCGTCTGGGTGCCACACACTTGGTTGGTGTCTGGGTGCCATGGACTTCTTTCCCCTTTCCTTCTAAAGTGTGGTGCTTGGGACCACGATCATGACCCAAGCGATTTCCCCTTGGTTTTGGCTCAAATCAGGCCGAATCTTCACTGTTTTTCATAATTTTTTCCATGGGTTTTCATCCTTGATGTCTAAGAAGCTTTTAGACACCAAGATCCAATCTCAATTTTACCCCAAAAAGCCCTAAAACTAGAAAATAGGAAAAAGTTTGGGAAATCAGAATTCCTACCTATATTCCTTGCTTTCCTTACGCCGGTTAGTCACGACAACTCACCCCACTGCCAAAGAACTACCCACCGGAGCATGGTTGGAGGACTTGGGTGGAGAGGGTAAAAAGAAGGAAGAGAGAAAGAGAAATAAAGAGTAAAGAGAAAGAGGTGGGGTCGCCTATATATACCCGCCCATAGTGAAATTGCTACTTTGCCCTCGGGTTAACCCTAGTTAACCTTAGTAGTGACAAATCTGTAATTTCTCTAATTTGGGCATTTCCTATATTCTAGGTGCCACCTTAGCTCCTTATTTCATTTTAGTCCCTCTCTGGACCTCATAGGCATCCGGCTCCCTTTACGTCTTATGACTGCTTTCTCTCTGTCGATTCCCCATCTCCTAACACTCTTCCATGAAATTTTCTCTTCCGCTTCTATTTCTCCAAGTCTCAAAAATATCATCCGCAATAAAATACTGATCTAGTCATTTATCTCAAATCCCATAAATAATTATTCAAAATAAACAAATTAGATATGAAATTAAAATGACTAATTAAATTTAAATTATTTTACACAGTAAAATGTTGTAATACCACTAAACACGTGACTCCAATTTTGGCCGGTATTATAGTAGGCTTATGGCCTAGGGAGGATATATTCCTAGTACTGTACGGGTCATATGCTTAGATTTTGGGGTATAACATCTACCTTTATTCCTCTAGAATATATACATGACCTAAAATCAATTGAAATGACATTTTTCAAAATTAAGTTGGATTCTATGCATCTTTTCAAGACCTTAGATAGGTTCTCCAAACATTTATCAATAAACAGTAAAGTCATCCTTAAAAACTTTACTCACCAAACACCTATGAAAAGCAACAGGTTCATTACATAAGCAAAATGTCATTCTACTATATGAAAAAGTACCATGAGGGAAGTGAAGGTCTTTTTTCTTGATCTTTTGGTGCAATTAGGATTTGGTGAAATCCTGAATAGCCATCTAAACAACAATAATGGGATTTACCAACAAGTCTTTCGAGCATTTGGTTAATAAAAGGTAAAGAAAAATGATCTTTCCTTATAACAAAATTCAATTTCCTATAGTCAAAACAAACTCTCCATCCATTTTGTACTCGAATGGGAATCAAATCTTCCTTTGCATTTTCTATAATAATGATTCTAATTTTCTGTGGAACCACATGCACTAAACTTACCCATTCATTGTCAGGGATGGGGGTAAATAACTCCAGCATCTAACAATTTCAATACTTCCTTCTTTACCACCTCTATCATAGGAGGATTCAATCTTCTTTTTGCTTCTCTTGTATGTTTTCTCCCTTCTTCCAAAAGAAATTTATTGCATTCAAATGGATGGGCTCAATCCTTTTATATCCCTTATTGATTCTTTATGCAACTTTAAGGTTCAAAAAAGTTTCTCCTATTCACTTTCACTAAGCTTATTAGAGATAATTATTGACAATGTATCTCCTTCTCCCAAGAAAACATATTTCAAATGAATAGTTAGCAGCTTTAATTCCAATTCTAAAACTTGCAAAATAGATGGTAGAAGTTTCTTGTGAGTACAAGTTACACTAGTGAAAAACACACTTCCTTTTTCTATCTTTGATGTTTCTGATTCATAGACCACTTATGCTAACTCATCATCCATAACTAGCACCGTTTATAAAGACCGTGGCCCTCGATCAAGACCGAGACCATCCATAAACGAGTGGTCTTGAGTTCAGGAATTTAGGCTAGTTTAAAAACAAGCCTAAACGGTCTAGCCTGTTTAGGCATGTGGGCCAAATGGGCCTGCTAGCTGACCTTATTATTTTTTAAATTTTTTTGTAAATCCTAAATCCCAATCCACATTACAGCCTCACCTCAGTCTCAGAGTCTCACTTATCACTCCTCTAGTGTCCAGTCCTCAGTCCTCTTGACTCTTTATCTTCGACTCTTTAGTCTCTCTCACACTGTGAAATCATCACTCATCAGAGATCCTCTCGCATTCTCTCATCATTAGAATCAAAATTGTTGCTTCTCTCTTCCTCATCAAACTGTCATCCTCGTCGACCGTAGTCTTCATCTCTCTCAGCGAAGTCATCAAAGCTCATAAGCTCTGGCTCTCTCTGTCTCTCATCATAGATCTTTGTGTTGTCCTCGTCTCTCATCTTAGATCTCTACATAGTCCTTGTCTCTCGTCTTAGAAGCCTTGCCTCTCTCATTCTTGTCTCTTAGCTCAGCATGACATCATCATCTTTGAGTCTCTGATCTTCATCTCTTTGATCTCTCTGATCTTCATCTCTCTTCATTGTCTTTGGTAGTGGTCTCTGGTGGACACAGTGTGGCGTACAGGAGGGAAGGGTTAACGAGTAATTTTTTGATTCTGGTGAAGATAAAAAGAAAAAAAAGACTTCGAGTTGGACCATTTATCCATAGTCCAGCCACATGTGGTCTTGGTTTTTTTAAAAGGAAGACCATTTATAAACGGGCTAGCCCACGACCAGCCCGTTTACCTTCAACTCGTCTGGCTCGTTAAGCAGTGCTATCCATCACCAACTAATCTGTCATATGTTGAAAGTTGTCTGGATTCAAATTTCTAGATAATGCTATTAGTAATTCATTATTGCTTTCTGTTATGGAATCAACAACATTCATACTAAAAACATATGATACATTACTAGGATATTTCATTGCTTCATAAACAATAAATTTTATTATTTCACCATCAAATTCTATAGTTAAAGTACCACCATGGACATCAATGTTAGTTCTAACATTGCTTAAAAACAATCTTCCTAATAAAAAGCTCAAAGGTGGGTGCTGACTTATCATCCTCCATGTCAATTATGAAAAACTCTATAGGGAAAATCAAGTCATTAACCTGAACAACAACATCTTCCAAAACTCATTTGGAGATAAACAATGGGTCTGTCAACAAGTTGAATCACTACACTTGTTGCCGTTAAAGTTCCAACATTTAATGTGGAATATAACAACATAGCCATGACATTTATGGAAGCACCTAAATCAGCGTATGGCTTCCCTCTAGTACTAGATCTTGACCGTTGGATAATCTCATCCAAAGGCCAAGATTAATCTTGTGTGTTTTTTTTTTTAAAAATTGCATGATTAATTTTAACTAGTCAAATCTTTTGTTTTTTTTAAATTAATCATGTAATTTTTTTTAAAAAACACAAGATTAATCTTGGTCGTTGGATGAGAACGTCGAATGGTCAAGATCTAGTGCTGGAGGAAACTATTCCCTCCAGCATTGGAGGGAAGCCATTTCCCCTAAATCACAAATAGGTTTTTTTTTTTAATTCCTACATTTCCTATTTTACAAGAGATAGAAAACTTACCTTGGTCTTTGCATTGTAGTGGCATTTATTTTTTTCTGCAGAATAGGGGAGACATTTTCTCCGTTACTAACCTTTTCATATCCATTAATCTTCTTTTGTGTGTGCATAAATCTTTCAGAAATTTGGCATTCCTAGGCACTTCCTTAATAGCATCTAAGAGGTATGCCACCTGAGTGTTAAGTATATCTCTCCCTATCAAAGGCTATCTTCGGAGTTTAAACAGGAATTCCTCACCTCCTAGGCAACTTCGCACCGTCGTGGAGGACATCTCATACTTATGTAACTTCTTCTAAAGTATAACTTTCAAAGACGAGCCCATAAGACCCAATATTAAACCCTCCAACCACATGTTTCAAAGGTTTGTATTATGCTTAAACTTTAATATACTGTTTTTTCTATGCTAAAAAAAAAGGCTTCTTTTGAATTAATGAGTAACGAAGAGTGAGAAAATGTAATTAAAATTAAAATCACTTTAGAGTTTGATGTTGATATGTTCACCGCTTCTCAAAGAAGAATTTTGATATTGCCTTAATTCTGTTTCTATAATTGTTTTGACACAAATTGACTCGGCTTTTGATGAAGTATGTCTTCAGACTATGTAAAGGCCTAGTGCTATATTTTTTAGAGACATTTATATGGCCTTCTACTGAAAGCTTAAATTTTACGAATTAAATTGTCCTTGGTCTGATTTGTATATTGCATTTTGTTTTTATACTTTCTATTATGTTGGGGACAAAACTGAAAGGCAAGAGCCAGAATGGGTTGATATTGATCTAAGCTGACAAATTCTTTATCTTATTTATTATCACCATTCATAGCCATTTAGTGACCAAATGAATCCCTTTGTTTATTCTTTATCTTATTTATTATCTTCAACCTTGCAGGTACATCATGGCATGAACATAATCTACAAAGTACAAACACATGAATGCAACGATCCCATGAAATTTTTCTTTGGAGATGGAACCATCTTATTCGATGACTCTGCCTACTCTTCAAATTTGCATGCTGTACTGATTTTTATATGAAATTCTTGTTTCTTGTTTGATATTGTTTCTTGTTTAATAATGTATCGAGAAGTCAACTAGTTTGTATAAACATGAAAACAAATATTCTTTAATGACAGTTATAATATGATTGATTCGGTATAGTTACATAATTGCCATAATTCAATGTCAATATATATATTTTTTATTGTGTTGTAAATTTAAATCATGTATTTTTTTTTATTTTGAAAAAGCTATCACTAAGTTTTATTTATATTAACAATTAATAACAAAAATAGAATTTAGTAGCAGGATTTTTACACTATGGCAGCATAGATTAATGTTACAAAAGTAAGATTTAGCAGCAGTTTTTTCTACTTTAGGTAGCATTTATACTAGTGTTAGCAAAAAGCAATTATGTATCAACACTTAGATATATGTTACTAAAGCCAAATCCTCATAGGAATGCTCATAATTTAATAGTGGCACTTAAGTAAACTTCGGTACAACTTTTAGCTGCAATTTTTATAGCTTATGGCAGTCGTTTTGACTGCTGCAATATCTCATTTTTGTAGTAGTGGTAAAAGTAAAATACAATTAATTTTTTAATTATATATATATATATATATATATATATATATATATATTTGTTTACAGAAATTTTTTCCTTTTCGTTGATTTAACTACTAGCTATATACATGCAAAAGGATAACGTTAAGTTGGTTACTATGAAAAGTTTATGGAGATGATAAAATGTTTCAATTTCATAGTATATCAATTTATCTGAGATGTAACAACAAGGCATTATTAAGATTTCGCCATATCATCGTAAAACAGTACACCAAGTAGTATCACTTAATTATAAATTATAAAATGCAACAATATGTGAGAGATGATAAACATTAAAGTGATGATACTAAATGCCTCCTTAGTAGTCAACAACTATAAATTAAGATTAAAATTATAGAAGATTGCCTAAGTTTTAAATATTGGTTAAGAAATTTCTAGACTAGTGGAAGGTGTTATAAAAGTGTTAGCAGTCACAATTAGGTGATGGTATAATGATAGTGACAATGACAACTATGATATCATAATGTATGAGTGAATGATGATAAGAACTGAATTTTTTTATCAATAAGTTGTAGGAACGTTATAACAAAAAATATAATTACAATCAATTAAATTTATGATCAAACTCAAATGTAAAAATCACAAAATTATTTATTTTGATAATTGATTTGATTGTAAATAAATAGGATCTTTAATAGAAAAATTGATAACAATAGCAATAACTCAAATAATAGTAGGAAATATAGCGTACCTTGATCCATAGCAATCAATCTCCCAAAGGCTAGGCTCTTAAAGGTTAGCAAGGGTGATTTTTCACAAAGTAGGTTTAGGTGATAGATATTAGATCATACACTTGCATATTTATAGACATTTTCAAAACTCAAAAACAAAATCCTTATAACCCTGGAACCATAACCAACTTATCAAGCCCAATTAGTTGGCCCAATGGGTTAACCCTATCTATTAATAATGCTCCATCACCGATACTAATTTTATTCAGGTATCTACACATATTATAATATTTAAATCACAAATACTCCGAACTAATTTTAATATGTCAAATAGATCCATTCCAAAATATACTTTATAAAGATCATTAATTTAGTCCTAATTATAGATAGCAATATATATGTCCTAATATATGTACATATATACAATAATTAATATGTCAGTTCATCCAAATAATTGTTAGCACTTAATATATTTATATAAAATAAATAAATATATAGATATATATATATATACACACACATTAAAAAATAAAATAACGCTAACATAAGTACCATTCATATTTCATATAAGAATTTTTCCTGCTGCTTTCCGGGATGTAAGGTGACAATTGTATAAAAAATCTCAAAAATACAGAAAATATATAAGTCTTATATAATGTTAAAAAATTGTTGAAGTCCCATATCAAGGTGGAGAATGTTTTAACAGCTATTTGATATGTCCCACATCAAGGCATCGATATCTTTTTTTTTTTTTTTTGAGCCAGCTTTTGGAGTGAATATGTCCAAATATTATTCTTAATGTGGTATCAAAATCAATTGATCTCCTAATAGTGAGTTGGTGATAGTTGAGCCATCCATTGTTTTTATGTACAGTTCATGTTCCAGATGTCTAGTTTTGAGTGTGTGGAAGATGTGTTAAAATTTCACATCGGTGAAGAGAATGTGTTGAGAGCTCTTTATATGAATTTGAGCATCTCTCTGCTCTCATATATGTTAACTTTTGATATAAGTTAGGTTTAAATACTATTCTGAATAATAATATAACGAACAAGTTTTAAAGTTGACAAATCATTTCTTTTAAGAGTTTGTGCTTATACATTTGGGGATTTACAAACAATCCCTTCTCAATATATATTATATATACAAAATAAAACCTCTTCAAACTTTTTATAGACATATTCGATATACAACTTCTAGAGAACAGCTCTTTTATATCTGTTAGTGGGAAATATAGACTGAAGTAGAAATTTTTGTTATTCGATCATCAAATGGACAATTAAGATTGAATGGATAAAAAAAAGTTGTATCGTTAATTTCATTTATTCAATCCTGATCATCCATTTGATGATTAGACGATTAAGATTTCAATTTCACTTTACATTTTATGTCACCAAATATAAAGAAGTCATTTTCCAACTTTTTTGTACAGTAAAAGAGGATATATATTTCTTAAATAGTTGTCCCTATCCGATTTCGATAGATCTATCGGTTTATTTATTAAACTTAAATTTTAAAAATTAGCCGGCATTTAAGTGGGTCTCTATTCATTTCTCAATTACGCCTCTCCTCTACGTTAATTCCTACGTCAAGAATGCCAAACATAGGTACTGTGAAACCAATAAATGTGAGTGTAAATATTAAAAGAGATCGATTCCAAATATATAATTGATCTTTCAATTAACAATATTAAAATAACATATTTTTATTATGATTTGACTATATAAAAAAATAATAACATATGCTAGCAACTTTAGGTTTAGTCTTCAACAACGCACTAAACAGGTCCTACATGTGAGTGATGATAGTCTTTGTTTCACAGAAAGGACATATATAAATTATGAAAACATATCATATGCAGCAGCATGTGATTAAAGGTAAACAACCTGATCTCCATTTTAATACGTCAATTTATTTTAATCAGCAAAAGCTACAAGTAAATCCAATGCAGATTAGGTTCAACCATATCCATTATTTCACATGGCTTACACAACTGTCTATGATTAATTAAAAAAATAACATTCATTATAGTATATTGAATAATACATTTACTTTCACTAGAACTTGATTAAATTATACTTAATATTCATGTAGTTTTAAAAATGATGCTATTATATATATATATATTATTGTAGAAAATTTTTATTTATTTTGACTATGTTAACAATAAAATCACTCAAAGATATACATGGATTGTTCGCTTAATCTTTGAATCTTTTAACTTTAAGAATTCATTTAATTCTAATTATAATAATATTATTTTATTCTTGATGTGATATTAAAAATATTAAACAAAATTATTTTCTAAAAAATGTCAAATTTATTTTTAATGACAAAAAATAAATAAAATTAAAATGTAATTTTTTTAAATAAAGGAGCATTATATTTAATTATTAAAGTCCTTAAAAAAGGTAAATTTACTTTAGCTCATTTTATCTCACACTTCTATCAGGACTTGATGATGCCATGTATCTAATATTTAATTTAAACCAAAAAGATTAATTAATCATCGCATCCTAATTGATGATCTCAGAACTAATTAAAGTTTTAAGCTAAGTACCAGGGTAATACTTATTTTTATAGTCATTATGAATTAAAACATATTTAAAGATGATTAATTAATATTAACCCTTTTGTTTGATATTAGGTTAACATGTTCCCTTACCGTGGTTTTGGTTTAAAACTATGGGCTGTTTTGCCTTTAAAAATTGTGCTTACTTTAAGCAATTAATGTATTCACACACAAAAAAAATAAACAATTAATCTCCAAACTCACAAAGATGTCCAGATTCTCCGTGGAGTTCATGGTGGTTTGAATTCATTATGGAGTAGTAATTTTTTAATCTGACATATCAATTGTCCTTCGGTGAAGCGTCAGAAGATCTTGTTCGTTTCCATTATGTGTCATTTTGAGATAAATTCAGTTTGTTTTTGGGTTCGATTTCTAAGATTTTATTTCTACTTTTTTTTTTTCATCTTGCAAACCATTTACTCGATATGATAAAAAACAATAGGAAAAAAATTGAACAGACATAAAAATTATTACTATTCACTTTGAAATCCGAACAATAGATTCTTGTGTGGTATATGATTTAATCTTTAAATCACTACAAGAAAATTTAAAATTTGAGAAGAAAATGTATTTGAGATGAAAAATAACTGTCTCAAAAGATGTTGTTGTAAAAAAAAAAAACATTGTTGAAATCTGAGACAAATAATTTTTCGTATTAGATTTGAAAATCTATCACAGTTTTTTTAAAAAAATAGAATACGGAATAGGTTAATTTCTTGTAAGAATTCATGTCAAAATTTGAGACAAATTTGTGAGATAGTTTTTCCAAGTTTGAATTGAAATAAAATTTTTGACTCAAAATTCTTAACAAGTTTTGCAACGGAATTATAGATGAAATGAAACATCACCTACTCTAGCTCTTTAAAATGAATTCTTTATTATGCTTTATCATTTTAGCTTTATGATAAATTAAACTTAAACCACATTTAACCCAATTAATTCTAGTTTTTCATTGGCTTTTTTCTCTTGTTCATTAATCGTTGTAGTTATAGCTCTAACAAGACATGTCTAGAGAAATATGTCACGAGCTTAGAGATTCGACACTAAGTTCAGCCCGTGCGGCACCCCTACCTTGCTGCCACGCGGTAGAGGTTCAGCCGTATATCCCATATAGATAGAGGTTCACCGGTTTCGTCCTGCCATGGACTCATCAGGGGAGTGGCTCCAACTCCCAACCAGTGAGGTGCCCAGGGGACAAACCCGCAAGGCACGCACAACTATACATCCGTTGGAGCCACAACTAATAGATTGCAGTTAAAAACCAAGTGAACTTATACAATATCGTACATGTTCCGCAAACCCATTCTTCAAAATATCCGGGCCATGACATTCTCCCACCACAATTTCATGCACGTCCTCGTGTATGGCTGAATTCACACAACGCCACGCCCTATAACACCAAAGCAGCCCGCATACAACTATCTTGGCTTTCGTCAGTGGAAACAAGGGACGCCCATTCCCTGCCTACTCATACCCGGTGTGCAGCTACCAAGCCTTTCACCCTTAATCGGCTGGCCCATTACTCTCTCCGACGAACAAGCGCTTGGAGAATCTCGCTGGGTGAGATCACCACGATCATGTCACACCGCGTGACACCCTTGGGAGAACACAACTCCCACCACAAAGACACAGCCAATATATTATCCTCGTGTGGACTACTCATGCGCAACCTTCCCATGGGCCGGAACCGCTCTGATACCACTTATCACGAGCTTAGAGATTCGATAATAAGTTCAGCCTGTACGGCACCCCCACCTTGCTGCCACTCGGTAGAGGTTCAGCCGTATAGCCCATATAGATAGAGGTTCACCGGTTTCGTCCTGCCATGGACTCATCAGGGGAGTGGCTCCAACTCCCAACTAGTGAGGTGTCCAGGGGACAAACCCGCAAGGCACGCACAACTATACATCCGTTGGAGCCACAACTAATAGATTGCAGTTAAAAACCAAGTGAACCTATACAATATCGTACATGTTGTGCAAACCCAATCTTCAAAATATCCGGGCCTTGACAAATAGCTACCAAAGTCTAAACTTACAAACTTCATCCAGAGAGGAAACGGTTGATTGATAGGTGGTAACCAGTCGACTGCTTTGTCTTTATTTCAAATTGGAAAACTGAATTAGAGACTGGCTGATCAGCTACTTCTAAGGAATCGGTCGACTAGCTAGTCTCTGTCAAGAAATTTTTAAATTCAGACAGAGGGTTGGTGGTCAACTATTTAGTTAAGAATGGTCGACTGCTAGCTCTTGCACTTAGCTATTTCTCACACTTTTCAGCCTTTAGAAGTGATAATCATCAATGAAAATATGATAACTTTTCACTTCAATATGCTAAGTGAATTACACACACCCCATTTTGTCTCTTTTAACCATCACCTTATTAAGACATACATCAAAAAGCTCACACTCAATTAGATTTGTACATCATGGTTGGTGAAAGACCACATTGTAGGACTTCTAATGTTAAATATTTACATGGACTGTCACATATGAAATTAACACTTCTACTTAGATGCTACATAGCTCATGCCTTACAATATTCAAGAGAACAAAATATAGGTGATCACATCAAAGTGATCACATAAAAAACTAGCCCTAAGCTATATTTCCAAAATCTTTAGCTAGCAACATCACTTTAACTTCTATTTCTATCATGACCCAAAACCCGAGCATGTGATCAACATGAAATTCAGGGATAAACCTTCCCAAGACCCATAAGCCTAGTCTACAACATGCAATTACATTACCTAACATATATATGAGTGAACGAAATAACACATTCGTTTAAAAGTTGATTAACATCATAAATTAATTGTCACCACAATTTTACAACCAACCAAGACCTAGGTGACTTATACCACTACAGAGCATTATAGATCGAAGCTTAACAATAAGCAATAGTTATCGACCCAACAGTGAGAAGGGGTCTCCTTGGAGAGTCTGCTACTCCACTAATGGATCCTCCTCAACTTCATTTGCAAAATCTTGAAATGTTAACAACAACAAGCGTTAGTTTGGAAAATTCAGTAAATAGATAACACTACACAAGAACAAGTGAAACACATCAAGTAACATGCATCGATATTCGCACATTGATATCAGGCATTTTTATATACAATTTAGTCCCTATCTTAGTCCTATTGCATACATTTTCTTGATAACTCTCTGATTCTATTATGTTTTAGAATTAAATGGATATAATTTAATTATGGACTAATTGTGCTTTAATTTTATAATTAGAGAGCAAATTTGATGACATGGACGAGGGTGCATATGTAGGAGCTAATGTGCCATTTTTGGATGATTTGGTACTGACTAGGATATGCTGATGCAGGCCCTATTGCCATTCTGAATTAGAGCAGTAATTCAGCCTATTTTGCTTTCCAAAGTTTACCAAAAATGGCAAATTCATAGGTCAAATCTCTAGTGCAGAAAAGTCCCTCTAGCAGCCTCTATTTCCATACATTGCTTCTGTCCAAGGTGCTGCATGCTATAGCTTTTCAGATGGAAAATGACAGGACAAACCAGTGCATTTTCGTCCTCCAAGGGGCTGCTACAAAGGAGAATAGATCAGATTTCATTTGAGAGAAAACAGACATCTTCTTCTTTCTCTCTTCTGCAATAGTTTAGGTTTTCTGTAGTTTCTCCTCTGTATTTTGTTTTAGTCCTTATGGAGGGCTAAAATCCCTTTTGTAATTAATCTTTGGTGGAACTAGGAGATGTAATCTGAATGCTTCAAGTGTTTCTGACCTAATCTATTTCAGTTTAATCCCTATTTTGCCTTTCATTCCCATTTCTATATATTTTTACTATTGCTATTTACTGTTGTTGCTGTATTTTTGTGCTTCTATCATCAACCAAACACCTCTCCCTGTTTAGTTAATTAGTGTAATTAGTATTTAGAACAATTAATTAGCAATTAGAAGTAAGGCTCCTTGAGAGAATATGACCTGAGACGACTACTATACTACAGGTTGCCATGAATTCAATTTTGGGCAACTTCACGGTCGTAGTCATTTTTTCAAATTTCATTATTTAGGCCCTCTTTTCTTTTCTTTTCTTTTTTTTAATTTTTAAATTTTTTAATTAATTGTAATTTTTAGTGTATTTTTGTGGAACGAATTTTTGTATTCTATTTTTTGTGTTTGGTTTTCCAACTTGTGAAGGATTTTTCCAAGAAAAATCAGATTTTTTTGAGATACTTCATTTTTTGGTGATTTTCATCGGTTGGAGCTTATTGTAAGAAGCAACAGCATTAAAAGTAGCATAGTTTCTGAACTTCTTTTTGAAAGTATTGATCTTGTTGTCAATAGTGTAGAAGTAGAGTCAGATTCTGAATCTGATATTGTGTTGGAGTCAACTTGTTTTGAGCCAGCTGAGACAACTGGGATAAATAATCAAAATGCGCAAGTGCCTCAAAATAGGCTTGAGTAAAACATTAAAGAGTTTATTGCACCTGATATGCATTATCAACCATTGTGCATAAATTATCCCGAGCTGAATGCTGATTTTGAATTGAGGTCTGGTCTTATTCATTTGCTACCTAAGTTTCATAGTCTTGCAGGAGAAGATCCGCATAAACACTTGAAGGAATTTCATATTGCCTGCTCCATTATAAGACCACATATAGTAGGGGAAGAACACATCAAAGTTGATAGCCTTCCCTTTCTCTTTAGATGGGGTAGCCAAGGATTGGCTTTACTACTTGCCCATTGCCATAATAACAAGATGGGATTACCTGAAAAAGATGTTCTTAGAGAAATTCTTCCCAGCCTCCAGAACAGCAGTAATTAGAAAAGACATAAGTGGGATTAGGCAATTAAGTGGTAAGTCATTGTATGAATACTAGGAGAGATTTAAGAAGCTTTGCTCATGCTGCCCAAACCACCAGATATCAGACCAACTTCTCATTCAATACTTTTATGAGGGATTGTCGCCTATGGACAGATATATAGTTGATACAGTTGCTAGTGGGGCATTGGTAGATAAGACCCCTGTTGTAGCAAATAAATTGTTGGCCAAGATAGCCTAAAATGCACAACAATTTGGTACTAGATTGAATGAGCCAACATGTACTATGAATGAAGTGATGACACCTCCCATGGAGCAACAAAAGATAGAAAATAAATTGGAAGAGTTGGCTTCAATGGTGAGGCAATTAGTACTAAATCGGAGATCACAACCACTAGCCCTCCCTCCTTTAGTTTGTGCCATTTGCACTTTGGCCATTCATAACACTGACCAGTGCCTTCAATTGCAAGATAATACTAAGTCTTGTGCTGGCATCTTTCCCCAACAACTACACCGTTCCCATCAGTCCAAGTATGACCCATTCTCTTTCACATACAATCCTGGATATGGGAGTATATGATGCTCATGCAAAGGAAATATTTACAATGCGTGCAACTATTATATAGACTATCAATGATTTTTCAGGTCTTGGGACTTTATATGGATAGAATACTTATACTGGGCAACTTCGACTCTACTCCTTGTCGACTTCCATATAGTCAAAAGTAGTGTATTACGGGACATCGTCACTTTTTAGACTCCAGACATAAATTTAGACTGGCTTAAAGTAGATTTGATGGCACATTGGAAAAGAGAGGTCCACCTACAAAATTGACTGGATTTGACATTCTTAGTCAACTTTATGCTATTAATATGGTGTTTAGAAAAAATGTGGATAGTGAGGGATAGAGGAAAAGGACAAGAGGGGTTAGTGATGCAAATGCAATCCCTCAACAATGGCGTAAGAAGAGCATATTCTTTGAACTTCTATATTGGGTGAATAACTTGTTACGTCACAACTTAGATGTCATGAACATAGAGAAAAATGTTTGTGATAATGTTGTTTTCACACTGCTTAATGAGCATGGGAAGTCCAAAGATCACTTAAATGCAAGGAAAGATTTATAAGAAATGGGTATTAGATAAGATCTTTGGCCTGACGAAACTAGTAGGTATCCTCTAGTGGTTTTCACCATGAATAATGTAGAAAAAGATTTGTTCTTGAAGATATTGAAAAATATTACTGTTCTTGATGGTTATTCTAGCAATATCTCTAGATGTGTGGATTTGAGGTTGCAGAAACTTTTTGGATTAAAGATTCATGATTATCATATTCTCATGGAGCAATTTCTACCATTACCTCTGAGAAAGGCACTACCAAAGCAAGTTACTTCAGTTATTATTGACTTGTGTTCATTCTTTAGGCAATTGTGCAGTAAAGTTCTTAATGTTAATGATTTGAAGAAGCTCCAAGACAGAATAATGTTGACATTGTGCAATATGGAGATATTGTTCCCACCTTCATTCTTTATATTGTACCCTATAGAGAGGTAATTTAATTCCATGAGAAATTTTGTAATACGTTGTTCATTTATAAAGATTTCAATTACAATACTTCAGTTTGATCTTTTGTAGATATCTTGGAAAATTGAAATCCTATGTACGGAATAGAGCTCAACCAGAAGGTTCTATAGATAAAGGTTACTTGGCACAAGAAGTTTTAATCTTCTGTTCAAGATATTTAGATGGAGTTGAGATATTTTTCAATCGACCAAGACGTGTTGGTAATGAACCAAAGGTTGGGTCATCTGTGGGTGATAAAATGTTTCCTGCAATTGGAAGGCCCGTTGGGGGTTCTGAGTGGTATACCTTGTCTCCAATAGAAAAGTTGCAAGGCCATCAACATGTCTTGACCAATTGTAAAGAAGTTAATCGATTTCTTCGGTAAGTATAAACAGATTGTCAATACTCATTGTACCTTTAGTTAAAACAATTAATTTTTATGTTTTTTGCTGGGTACATGGAGTTCAGGGAAATTACTAAGAGACAATTGAGAGGTGGTACACAATCTCCAACTAAAATATATAGAAGAGTGTATCGGGAATTTCCATATGGTTTTCTCAGCGTGTAAGTGGCTTTTTTCTGTACCTATAATATTCCATAAATTTTTTATTTAATTCAATTTTTTCCTTTAGATTATGAAGGATCCTAGATCCCATTCTGCAGATCTTCAATTACTTGCACAAGGCCTTCTTGATAAAGTAAGGCAATTTACTGCATATAATGTCAATGGATTTAAATTCTAAGTTGTTGAATGTGATGAAGGTTTGAAAACTCATAATAATGGAGTTTTCTGTATATTTGGAACTAGAAGTTATGTGATCAGCAATGATGAACGCATGCGATTTAGAGGTGTACCTTACTATGGTCAATTCATTGATATAATTGAGCTAAACTACTATGGAAGATTTATGGTAACACTATTTAAATACAAATGGGCAAATACGACTAATCCTAGGGGCATTATTAATGATGACTTTGGCTTTACTTCCATAAATTTTTCACGATTGATCCACATTGGTAATTATGAAGATGATGAACCATATATACAAGCTTCAAAAGCTTAGTTGGTTTATTATGTGGATGATGAGCCAGACAAGAATTGGAAGATAAATGTTCATCTAAAACCAAGGGATTTGTATGATATGGGAGATGACAAAGAAGAGTTGATATACGAGAATGAACCATATCAACTCCAACCATTGGAGTCTTTATTCCTTAATAGTGAAGCTAATCTACCACTAGCTAAGGAATTCCTTGATAATGCAGATTAAGAATTGTATTCAAGTATTTTTCATTATGAATTGTTTTTCATTTAATTTATTATTTTTTTTGTTTAGCTGAATACATGATTTTTTCCTATTATTTAAAAATATAAGAATGAAGCAATTACTTAAGAAGAAAAGGTAGATCAGACCCCACTATTAGATAGGATGCATCTAGTAGTAGTAGTCCTCTACCGACTCCACTGACTAGTTGTGGTGTAGAGCCACTGATTATGGAGTCAGTCATTTCACCCGAGACTCAAACCATTCCACATACATCATCAACGTCACATCTTCCTTTCGGTTTTGGTTTTGTCCAACCTAAGACACTATTAGGACAAACCAAAACTCCACCTCCTGTAACTTCTTCCACATAGCGTTTCCACCAAGATGGTTATTGGATAGTGGAGACGATTAGTAACTTAATTGCATTTTATGTCATTGTTTATTTTTAATATTATTTATGTAAGCTAATAAATTTTTAATTCTTATAGATGAAAATGGAGTTGAGTGTACTAAGCGAATATCGGTACATGATTTATGGGTAATCCAAAGAAAAGCCAAGATATAATGGAATGATATTGTGTAGCCCATTGGAGAAGCTGCAGGCCTCCTATCATTATCCTTGGGCAACGTGGGACGAAATTTCATTACGCTACCTTTATCTTACCCAAAGTGGAAGAAAATTCCACGTGAGTATAAGGAATTAGTATTTGCAAATGATATAGTGGTAATAATTTATTTATAAATATTAATTTATTATTTTTATTATATATATAGATTAATTTTTTTTTATTTTTCAGACCAGATTCGTTATTAATAGTGTCGAAGAGAAAAAATTTATTATAAGAAAAGTTTGTTGCAATTGGAAGAACGGGCACTCGGATCTCTATAAGGCTCGTGACAACAATTTAAGAACACAAGATGAAATAGCAAAAAATGTTCCAGAAGGAGTTTCATGAGAAAATTGGGCATCGTTTGTTAGGCATCGAAATGACCCACATTATCTGACAATAATACTTTGAAACATTGTTGTTTACATTACAGATTATCAATATAATAATATTATGTTTTATCAAATTGTTAGGATACAGCTGCGAAAAATAAGGCAATTAGACAGTGTCAGAGGCTAAATCATATTGGAGACACTAAGAGTTTGGCTGGAAAAGGAGCCGAGATGGTAAGCATATTTTCAAATCAAAATATATCATTTTATTTCACAATCAATTGTCGTTAATTCTATAGGTTGTTGAGCTTGGAAGGCCCGCCAATAGAGCAAAATTATGGATTGCGATACACAAGAAGAAAGACGACTCATTCATCAGCGATGAGGCCAGAGCTATTAGTGTAAGTTGTCTTCTATTTAAATTTCTGTATTAAGAGTTGATTTATTTCAATTATATTAGATTGTTGATATTATTTTTATTGTGCAGGATAAAATTGTTGAAATTGAGTCACAGAGGACTGTATCTATTGGGATATTGACACATGACTCATTGGCTATGGCTTTAGGAAGCCATGAGTATCCTAGATGAGTGCGTGGGCTGGGTTTCGGACTATGCCCTACTCAGGTGTTCGGGCGCACGCCATGCTTTGCAGGCGAGTCTTCATGTCAATTTGTTTGGGAATTATAGGTCGAGGTTGAAAATCTCCAATCTCAGGCCGAGGAGATATCTACTCTCAAGTCATAGATGGCAGACATGGCTAGGCAACATAATGAGATGATGCAACTCTTCTAAAGCCTTCAGAGGCAGCTCCCTCCTTAGCGTCTTGCACGAAGAGTAAGTACGCTACTAAAATTGTATTACTTATTTATTTGTTTCAAACTGATAATTTATTTACAAATTCTTATAATTAATGCAGCTTTTTGATCAAGGGAGTAGGGATGGTTCTGCACCATTGGACAACTCTCCATTGTCTTGTAATCAAGCGAATGAAAATGCTAAAGAAGATTATGATGGAGATGATTGATATGATGAAGACAATTTGCTTTAGGACTTTATTATTTGCTATATAAATGTTGAACAATCAACTCTTATTTTGATTGGATTTGGACGATATTGACTAAATGAATTTATATAATATCATGTTTTTTGTTGGATGTATTTTAAAGTTTGCAAATTGTATTTTACGGGGTTGTTGTAAATTTGTATTCAAGTTTAGGGAACAAATTCAGAATTGCATGGTGGTTTGGAAACATTGAATAATAGTGGCGTTTGTCTTACAAACGCCACTAAATTGTCATATATACTGGCGTTTTGAGAGTCTGAAATGCCACTAACTTATCCTATATAGTGGTGTTTTCATATTCTGAAATGCCACTATATAGTGGTGTTTAGATGTCTGAAACACCATTATTCTCAATATATTCCAACCTATTTTTTCAACTTAGTGTCGTTTATTCCCTCGTTTGGGAATAAATGCCACTAAGTTGCTTGTGATGCTAGATATAGTAGCGTTTTTCAGAAACGCCATTAAAATTGTTAGTGGCATTTAAAAAGTCCACTAAATGGTTGTTTTAAATGCCACTAAATACTTTTTTTTTGTAGTGCTAATTAATTGTCTAGACTCTAATTAACAATAATCCACATTAATTAACCACACGGGAGGGTATTGTAGAATTTAAAGAACACAAATATTCACTACACTAGCAGAACAAACGTGAAATAGAACAATAACACCAACACAGAATATGGAATCAACCATTTACATTCTTGGAACTATAATCATCATCATCTTACCCCTAATTAAATTTCTACTTTAGCTTTACCATTAGATTTTCAACTAATGTTCTCAAAAAATCTTCCAAGACTAAACTTTGTTAAAATTATAATTAGGGAGATCTCCATTAATTCATAAACTAATATAATCCATTTAAGCCCTAACCTAATCATGTCTCGCAACTGCATACTGACATGCCATTCCCATCCTACTTATTATACCAATTGGCCATAACAAGTTCTAACCTCATATAGGACATTTAAACTGAAGTCATGTTCATAAAAGTCAAACCAAAACAACTATGAACACAAGAATAGAGGCATTAGCAGGGACAAAAATGAAATAAAACCAACAAGCAAAATACTTATATGAAGGATTCAATTTACATGCTCCAATTCACTATTGATTGATTACACCAAAAATTAGCCTTCCATGGAGGCTAATACATATTACAGAAAGGGGGAAAATACATAGAAAAATGACCTACAAAACTACAAGAAAGTGGAAGAATAAGAGGATCTTCAACACTGAAAACCGGTGTTCTTAAGCTCTTTTAACCAGTCAATAGAGAGAGGGACAAAAATGCATTATAAGTTGACATTGTGTGTTGTCCCTTTCTTCTATTTTCTGTAGTTGCTTTTCTGCCTTTTAGTTTTCTTTTTTTGCTAGTATTGTTTCTTTCTATATTCTGCAAAATTTACTGTTTGAATAAAGAAAGACCAGAACATTGCATAATTGTGGGGCCTAGCTAACTCAACATCTTAGTTAGCACCAGTCAGCACTAATCTTCAAATGCTTCCATGTCATAATTTAGATGGTGTTGATATTGAGCATTTTTTTATGCAATTTAGTCCCTACCTTAGTCCTATTGCCATTTTAATATTGTCAACTCTCTAATTATATCATATTTTGGTAATTATTGGGTCTAAAATAATTAAAGAACTAATATGTTTTAATTTTATATTTTTATGAGCTTAATTGATTAGAGATCCATTAATCCTTATGTCTAATTTGCAGATTTATTTATTAGAGTAATTTACTGACATGGACACATTTGATGAAGTGGCATTGATTGGAGCTGACTCGGCATTGACTGAAATGCTGACTGGACCAGTGGGACCCATTCTTTTGCATAAAACAACAATAGCAAAAATAGTATTCTGCAGCAGAGAACAACAACCAAAAATAGCAGTAAAAAAGAGCATTGTCCAG
The DNA here is from genome assembly GCA_037074585.1 of Biancaea sappan. Taxonomy (NCBI): domain Eukaryota; kingdom Viridiplantae; phylum Streptophyta; class Magnoliopsida; order Fabales; family Fabaceae; genus Biancaea; species Biancaea sappan. The sequence continues at coordinate 70,327,391 of CM073490.1, forward strand.
CAAAAAGCATGCAACAGCAAAAACCAAAGAAAGGGACAGGACATAAAGACTTTTTTGAAATGCAAATTCGTCTCTCTCTTGTGGCTGGTTTAAAGACCTTCAGAACTCCTTTTTCGCTTGTTGAAGAGTTTCATTTTCTTCCATTTCCTCTGTAATTCATAAGTCTACCCCCCCATTTTCTTCTATGTTTTGGTGTATTTTGGCCTCCATGGAAGGATAAAAGTGTTGTAATTAGTTAGACATGAACTGGAGCTATGTATCTTGAATCTTTGGCTCAATAATAGATAAGTTTTCTAGTTTTAATCCTATTTCATTTCTGTTCTACGTTGACCTCTGGTTCTTATGTTTATCTCTATTCTGTTATGACTGAGTTAGGCATATGTTTAGTTTTATGATTCTTATTTGAGGTGTAACCTTGCTTTAACTGGTTGGTGGAGTAAGTAGAATGAAATGGCTTGCCTTTGGTAATTATCAAGCATGATTCGGTTAGGGCTTAAATGAATTATATTAGGTTGTGATTATGATTCTAATATGATTTAGTCTTGGAAAGTCTTCTGGGAATTTTAGTTGGAAACTGAATGGTATGATTAAATCAGAGTAAACCAAGGATGAGATGATGATAAATGTAGGCTTTAGGAATTGGATGACTGATTATATGTTTTGTGTGTAATTTTGTTTTGTTCTGTGTTATGTTAGCTATAGGTTTGTATTCTAATTATGTTTTAATTCTTTAATTATGCAAACACCTCCTCCCCCCAGTGGTAATTAGGCTGTAATCAGTAAGTAAACTAGTGTAAATTAGTATTAGAACAATTAATTAGGCAATTTAGAAGCAAGGCTCTAAGAGTGAAATGACCTAGGATAACTACTATACTGCAAGTTGCCATGAATCTAATTTGGGTAACTCAGTAGTCATAGCGGCTCCAACCAGAATTTTGGCACCATTGCCAGGGCTGAATCACCTAAGTAGTTGTTCAATTGAGTGTTTGTTTGATTTTAGGTTGATTGGTATTGGCTGAAGTGGTTTACAAGTTTTCGATTTTTTGGATTTATCGGGTACTATTCATATGCACTATTCATTTTGGAAAAGTAACTCTGACTAACTTGAAAACTAGTAGTCCACTAAATTTCAATGTTCTGAACAAGCCCCAGGCAATTACATCGCTTGGGAACACTGCCCTGTTTTCGTCGAATTCAATCATTTCGATCTATTTTTCTATTTTTAATGTTTTTTTATGATTTTTCTAATATATTGTGATTTTTGTAGATCATATTTTTGAGCTCTATTTGTTGTTTTTGTGCCTTCAACTTGTGAAGGATTTTTTCAAAAAAAAATTAGAATTTTCTGAGATGCTTGATTTTTAGGTGTTTTTCATAGGTTGGGCATAGAAATAACATTAGGAGTAGTTTTCTTTGTGTTTTTCTTGTGTGTTTTGTCTTTCTAGTCTATATTAAGGTCTGTCAAGCTAAATTAGTAATTTTTTATCCAAAATTGGATAGACCCTTTCTATAGCTTAGTTAGAGTAGTTGTGTTAGGAATAGTGTAATTGTTGTTGTAGTATAGTTGTTGTTGTAGCTTTGTTGTTTTTGGCATAGAATCAGAGTAATTCTATTTTGAGGTTGCTTATAGTGAGTCGGATTAGGACCTTGACTATGGATATATAATCCATATTAAGGCACCTAACCCTTAGGCAAGAACAACAAAAGCCACCACCCTTTCCCCCTCCCCTTTCTCCATTTGTGAGTAGCATAGATTTCTTATTTGTATATAGGACTGACCAATTTCCATAATTCCAAGAAAGTACATAGTTCTATATAGGAGTTTACCATGGCCTTAGGGAGTTTCAATATGATCCTCAAGAGTATTACCTCTACCCCACAACATGTCATCCTGATTATGAGCTTCAAGATTTGAGGTATGAAAGCTTATCCCATTCACCATATAAGCACAAAATTGATGCTCCTTACCTTAGTGAATTACCCCTCCAGCCACCCCTAGGGAGACTGAGTCAATTTTGGAAGACTTGATTCAACAGTTGGCCACAAACACCCTGCAATTCCAAGAATGAACTGAGGTGAACTTACAGAGCTTAGAATCTCAATTAGGCCAGCTTGCTAGCACTGTTAATGAGATGATCACTCAGGGGTATGAGAGTCTACCTTCTCCACCTATGGCCAACCTAGGAGCCAATGCTAGTGTCATTTTTTCTGAATGATGGCACTTAATTAAATGGTCTAGCCCTTCAACCTGAATTAGAAGATTTATAGGGGCAAAATAGGGAGTCCTCTTCCTCAAGTGGCACAAGTGAGAAAAATGAGAATGAGGATGCTGATAAGGATGAGTTCCTTTTCCTTCATAGACCATTACCTTCTCCAAATAGGGTTACCCAATATGAGGTTGCTGAGCTTGAGCTAGAATAAGAGATAGAGACCTTAGGAGAAGAAGAGGTAGACACAAAAGAATTAGAGCATGAGAATGAATTTATAGGAGAATTAGATTTTAATTATGGCTGTCATACTTGCCATGCATGCATTGAGATCGAAAAAGCTTTGAAACTTGGCAATTATAATTGTGATTTTGTTGAATTTAACTTGATTGTGTTGAATGCTTATGCACTTGAACCTAAATTGAATGCATCCACATTTGCACTTAAATTTGAATCTAAGTCTAAAATTGCATCTGAATTTGATTCTGCACCTAAATTCAAGGTTTCTCATCTAAATATGCAAGTTCATCAAAAAGTGCATTTGAATCTGATTCCAATTTTACCTCTGTTTCTGTTGTCAATTCTAATTCTATCCCTTGTGTTTTAAATTATGTTTCTAAGTTAGATTTGGTTCTAGGTGATAGTTTTAGATTGAATTCTGTTTTAGATAGTTTTGTTTTAGTTGATAATTGAGTTTTAGATGATTGTTTTGTTTTAGATAATTCTCTGTAGATGATAGATTTAATTCTTGTTCTGTTTTGAATAAGAATAGGAGAAGGCGTAGAAGTTTTAATTTCAATTATGTTTTATAAAGTAGCTCTCTTTTTGTTTAAAATTGTGTTTTAGTTAGTAGTTCTTCTTCTTTCTCTTTTAGTTTTTCTCTTGGTTCTTCTCATCCCTCCATGGCAATTGAAGCTTCTTTTGTTTTTCTTTAGGTTGGCGATATAAATTCAATTCTTTCCATCATCCAACCTGCTGCTGAGAAAAACTTCTGGAAAAAGCTAGTGCCACGCAATTGGATGATGTGGAAAAGGTGCGCCATTGATGACAAGGCTATTTCTTTTCCCTTTTCTCTCTTTTATTTTCATGTCCTCTATGTCTCTTTGATGATATGTACTCATTTGCATTGAGGGCAATGCAAAATTTAAGTGTGGGGGAGACTGAAATGGTCTTTGCTTTTAAATTTCATGCATTTTTAAAATTTTTCTGTTCTGTTTTTATTTGCTTTTTGTTTTAGCCTTTTTTTGCACTTTTTGTAGCTTTTAGCTAGTTTTTTTGGTGCAGAATTTTTATTATGCTTTTAGATTAGTTTTTAGTCCTTTCTTTTTGGTTTTGGAAGAAGATTTTGATGTGGAAATATGCTTGCTGGAATAGTTTAGATTTGGATTGATTTTAGCATCATGACTAGAATTTAATCTTGCTTTTGAGTTTAAATGGCAATAAATTTGGTTTCAATGAATTCCTAGTAATAGTCTTTAAACCGTGAGGATTTTAGCCTTAATTGCAAATATGATATTCTTTCTTGTTGAGTGCATTCATTATCATGATTTTCACTCTAGAACTTGCCTTGAATCTTGTTGAGGCTACATTTTACATGTGCATGCTTGGAGATGATTTAGGCATTTCTTTGTGAGCCATTTTTAGCCAAATAGTCATCCCATGTGTTATTTTCATTGTATACCATTTTGTGCCTTGTTTCCACTTTTCTTCCCAAACCAGAATTGTTGCTCCCCAATTTGAGAAGTGAAGAGCATTTAAATTCTTTTAGAGATTTGATGTGCTAAAAATTTTTGTGAAATTTAGGATATTTTTAAATGAATATTTCTCTCTACTCCCAAGCAAAAAAAGAAAAGAAAAAAATGGCCATTCAAATAGCAAAAAAAAATTATGAAAAAGAAAATGTGTCGACGTCGAAAAGAAAGAAAAAGAAGAAAAACAAAAGAAAAAAAAGGAAATAGAAAGAAAGAAGAAATGGGAGTAGATAGAACTTTTTACACCCAAAATTTATTTACAATCTCTTGTAATGTTATAGCCAATGCTCTTCGTATTCTTAAGTTGTTCTCCTTTATTTTCTCACTTCTTTCCTTCATTTTCTTGAGTTGTTGTCCACCTTTATTCTATTTTCCTTTTCTTTTTCCATTGTTTTTCACCCAACCTTACATCCTTATAGAGTCCTTTTGATTCAATCATGCATGTGAATACGAGTAGTGAAGATTTAGATACTTGACAAGCTTATGGTAGTGATTTTGTGATAAGCTGAATTTTTAGTGAATTACCCTTAAACATTTGAGAGAATAGAGCATATACACTTACCATGTGAGGAGGCTAATTACTTGAATTCACTCTTGTCAAATTAAATTGCCATGATGCTTGAATTTCATAAATTTAAGATTTATTTTCTTTAAGTGCTAAATCTTTTCAAATTTAAATTATTTCATGCTTGCATGTTTGCACACTTTTCCATTGGTGACTTTTGGTTTGGTTTTCTGAATATGATTTTTCCCCTCAGGAGTGCAAAAGGCTAAGTGTGGGGGATTTGATATCGGGCATTTTTATATACAATTTAGTCCCTATCTTAGTCCAATTTTTATTTTAATATTGCCAACTCTCTAATTATATCATATTTTGGTAATTATTGGGTCTAAAATAATTAAAGAACTAATATGTTTTAATTCCATATTTTTATGAGCTTAATTGATTATAGATCCATTAATCCTTGTGTCTAATTTGTAGGTTTATTTATTAGAGAGTAATTTGCTAACATGGACGCATTTGATGAAGTGACATTGACTACAGCTGATTGGGCATTGACTGATATGTTGACTGGACCAGTGGGACCAACTCTTTTTCATAAAATAGCAACAATAGAAAGAGCATTCTATAGCAAAGAACAGTAACCAGAAATAGCAGCATAAAAGAGCATTGTCCAGGAAAAAGCATGCAGCAGCAGAAACCAGAGAAAGGGACAACACATGAAGACTTTTTGGAAATGAAAATTTGTCTCTCTCTCTCTCTCTCCTGGCTGGTTTAAAGACCTTCAAAACTCCATTTTTGCTTGTTGAAGAGTTTCATCTTCTTCCATTTCCTCTGTAATTCGAAGGTCTACCCCCCCCCCCCCCAAATTTTCTTCTATGTTTTGGTGTATTTTGGCCTCCATGGAAGGCTAAAAGTGTTGTAATTAGTCAGACATGAACTGGAGCTGTGTATCTTGAATCTTTGGCTCAATAACAGATAAGTTTTTTGGTTTTAATCCTATTTCATTTTTGTTCTACATTGGCCTCTAGTTCTTATGTTTATCTCTGTTATGTAATGACTGAGTTAGGCATAGGTTCAGTTTTGTGATTCTTATTTGAGGTGTAACCTTGCTTTAACCTGTTAGTGGAGTAAGTAGAATGAAATGGCTTGCCTTTGGCGATTATCAAGCATGATTCGGTGAAGGCTCAAAAAAATTATATTAGGTTGTGATTATGATTCTAATATGATTCAGTCTTACAAAGTCTTCAAGGAATTTTAGTTGGAAACTGAATGGTATGATTAAATCAGAGTAAACCAAGAATGAGATGATGATAGATGTAGGCTTTAGGGATTGGATGACTGATTACATGTTTTATGTGTAATTTCATTTTGTTTTGTATTCTGTTAGCTATAGGTTTATATTCTAATTCTGTTTTAATTCTTTAATTATGCAAACACCCCCTATGGTAATTAGGTTGTAATCAGTAGGTAGATTAGTATAGATTAGTGTTAGAACAATTAATTAGGCAATTTAGAAACAAGGCTCCAAGAGTGAAACGACTTGGGACGACTACTATACTGCAAGTTGTCACGAATCTAATTTTGGATGACTCGGTAGTCGTAGTGGCTCCAACCAAGCATCCACATTATCAAATTAACTCTCTAATTATTTATCTACAAAATAAAATCATGGATTAATTGGGTCATATCATTTTAAGCTCTAGAAATATAAAATTAAGGTATATTAGTCCTATAATTAATTTTGACCTAATAAATCCAAAAATTTAATATAATTGGAGAGTTTGTAAGATGAAAGTAGCAAGAGTACTAAGTTATGGACTCTAGTGGGCATAAAAATGGCCGATATCAAATCCTCCAGACTTAGCGTTTTGTACTCCTGGGCAAAATCAAATCAAAACATCCAAATACACTAAAGGAAAGTGTAGAAAACATGCAAAGATAGAATAATTTAAACTTGAAGAGATTTAGAACTTAAAGAAAATCAATCTTAGATTTCTAAAATTTCAAGCACCATCGAAAATCATTTGATAAGGATGAATCCAAGTAATTAGCCTCCTCACATGGCAAGTGTTTACTCTCTATTCTCTCAAGTATCAAAGGGTAATTCACTCAAAATTTGGAATATCCAAGCTGGTAGGGGATCGTGTAAGGAGTTTACTTTTGGAATGCTAAAAAATTTTGTGAAAATGTGCGAACATGTGATCATGGAGAGGTCTTTTAAACCCAAAATGTACACTTGTAATGCACAAGGGAGTAAGCATAGGTACTTGTGTTGATTATGTTTTGGGAAAATTTTCATGAGGGACTATTTTGTAATAATGGAGAAAACGAGTATCTGAAGGGAAAAGTTGGTAGATTATACTTGGAGAGTAGTCGAGGTTGGATGTCTTAAGGTCACTAGGGACCACGTAGGATTTGGGATGGAGACCAAGGATTATGTGTATCTTAGAGGTGCCTTATAGTTATGATGGGGGAGAGGTAAAATAATCCAATTGTATTAAATATAATAACTTTACTCTTCTGCCTCTTATATACTAAGCTACACTACACATACACTTGGAGCTCTTGGTCATCGTCCATCTCCTTCCTCTCATGCCTTGCTCCCTTGAAGCCATCTTCGTTGAGGACTTACTCCAGCGACCACTCAACCATCTAGTCCTCGGTAAAAGAGAGGTAAGTGGAAGATCTCAACCTTCCTTCTTGTGCATTTTGTCCCCCTTTGTGCCTTAGAAAGAGTTTATGTGTTGTGTTGAGTGTTGGTCTTAAAAGATTAGTTCTTACATTCCCTTCCCTTGACCTCTTATTTTTGAGATTGGCGATTGAAATTTAGAGTAAGAGCTTGTAACCTTGTGGCAAATTTATAAATGGTTGGTTTCTTGAAATTTTCCAAAATTTAATGGGTAGGCTCTTGAATTTTTATGGATTGAGTTAGAAACCTTTATTGATTGAGTTTAATTATGTTCTAATCACTCAAAAGGACCCCAATTAATGTTTGGAATCAAGGGAAAGGAATGGGGGAACCAAGTGGAAGCTTGGGGAGACAAATGAAGCACTCTTGGACAAGAGGGGTGTGTGTCTAGGTCAAGGTTCCCAGGTGCCCCACTTGGCCTAGAGGACCTTAAGTGGTACCTGAGAAGGATAGACCTGTCATAGCCCAGACTGAGGGCTGTGACTGACATGGATGGGCGTGCCACCCACACTGTTGCAAGCATGATATTTCACTAACTAAACCAATCAAGATATATAAATCTTAGGTGGCCTACTCGATTACAGAGCATGCTAAAAAGATTAACTTTAAACATAAAAGACAAATACCTTACCCCAGACAATAGGAAGGCATCATCTTTATTCAAACTGCTAAACCAAAATGTCTTCAATACCCGAAACTGTGAAGGGGTGAGTCTAATTCATTGATTCACCTAAAAAATCTACCGTACATATACACACGACTATATAAGTCCAAGGTTAAATACATATAATCAAAGAAGTATGCACAGACACTCCATATGCAACCCTAACAACCTTTTCAACTCCAAATACAATCATTAACAATAATTATTGGGTGCACTCATACATTCATATATATATATATATATATCTCTGTGTGTGTGTGTATTCATAAACATTATGCACCAATACAGCCAATTCCATATATTGCATCCATACCATGATTTCATGCATATGCATATAGATATAACCACACAAATACATACATATATATATATATATATATATATATATATATATATGTATATATATCTTAGACAACATGTTGCCTACCGACAACTAAGGGTCTACCTCGATCAAACCATCCAAACAAAGGTTACATTTAAATCAACTCAAATAGGTATAAAGTGATCAAGCACTCATGGCTTTCTCCACAAGTCACATACCAGCTCGGTGACTACCAGTAACTAATGCCAGATTTGTCCCTCAAGGGTTCTAACTTATGCCCTGTACTGACAACTTATGCTATTGACCCCAAGAACTCTCGTTTGGATCCTAGTCCCTGCCTTGCACTCGCTGATCCTTAGGCATAACTCCCTTTTAAGCCTTGGTCCTATCCTAGCCCAGCAACTATCAGCCTTTAACTCTAGGAGAATACCACTAGATCCTTTATCCAATAGGCCCTAAGTACAACTCCCCATCTGAGCCTTAGTCTATGCCTTACTCCAGCAACTACCAGCATCTGACCCTAAGAGTGTACAACTAGGCCTCATCATTTGACCCCAGCTACATCCCTCTTGGCCTCGGCCCATATACCACATTCTGGCAATTGTCGATGTCTGAACCTGGGAATACACCACTGAGTCTCATCCAAGCACATAGCAATCATACACATATTACCATCCATCACACATAATTTCATACTCATACTATGCCACACATATTATTACACCCTAATTTCGAGTACGTGACCAACGCAGACGGTGCCTAACCCACACCACTATAAACCTAACTCTCCCTTAACCCGTAAGTTCACATACTCTTATTAAAACATTTTTATGTAAAGCCACATCATACTTTTATGCATAAATAATATAATTACTCATGATATTCACTCCTTTTCTTATAAATACATAAGTAATATGTAAATAACTTCCACACAAAATTAATTATATAAGCTCAAATGTTTGTTTCATTTCTAGCATCATCCACACACACTACAACTACCCATAATAGACAGCAGAACATGACCTATCAGATTAAAGAGCTTTCAAGAAATCCTATTAATATGCAAAATGTAATAGAATTACCAAACCCCGGACAAAAGGGGAAGTATACCTCGGCATGCATATCCTCAAATGATAGGCTTCTCTTCACCTATCAAATTAAAGAGCTTTCAAGAAATCCTATTAATATGCAAAATGTAATAGAATTACCAAACCCTGGACAAAAGGGGAAGTATACCTCGGCATGCATATCCTTGAATGATAGGTTTCTCTTCACCTAAAATTATGAGGGGGTGAGTCTTGTCCACATGATTCACCATGAATAGCCTAACCAAGCAAGAAAAATAACCATACATACCAACAGAAATATATACAAAGTATAAAACATAAACGTACTTCTAAAGTGTATAGGATGGTGAACTTCCATTGAATCAAGATGAGAAAGAATAATAAAACATAGTTCAATCTCCTCTTGAATAATCTGACATTATTCATACTATAGACCCAAACGATAAATGAACAATATTAAAAGTTTAATCACAATTCTAAACTTGCCCAACTTATATCACAATACCAGCACATAGTCAATAGAATTCTAGCTCACAACCATAGGAAATACAATATATATGAAAATCATAAAATCATTTTAAACTTTGCCTCATGAGCATCCACATCAATTTATCATCGTAGATTATAGATAAGAGGCCACACAAGCTTCTTATAAAAACTCTCATGAATCAAAATAGGGAGAGAGAAAGAGCAACATAGGCTTCCTTTAATATTCTCATACATCGTAGCAGAAAGGGCCACACGGGCTTATTTCATTATCATTAGTCATAGTGCGAGAGAGACACACTACTTTTCATACTATTAGTAATCCATTATAATCAGGAGAGCCACAAAGACTTCTTGCAATATATATGATTAATGATACTGCGAGAGGGCTACTCGGCTCTTCATACTACCCCTAGTTTATCCTCATTAGGAGAGCCACAAAGGCTTCTTACATAATATACAATATTCATCCACAAAAATCACAAACAATAAGTAATGCTAATACAATAAGGGATTACAACTCTAAATCCTAAATAGAACATTTGAAAGCTATACGATAATAAAGTATTCATCATAACATGTAATCCCTTACTCATCACTTATAATAAACGTGAGGAATATCACAACCCTCATGAACCATAATTCATGTACTAAACCACCACCTCTGAAATTGAAGTCACTCATAATATACTATCAGGAAAGCTATACAGGCTCCTGTTATGGTCCACAATACATGCCCAATTCATACTCAAGTAGGAAATCAAGTTTAGTACACAATAATATTACAACAAAACACATTCAATGAGAGATAGGTTTCAATTTAAGAAAGCAAATAATAAATTCACCTAGTTATGAAAAATAAATTCTAAAAACAAGGAGGCAATTGTCACTTTTCCATAAAGCAACAATTTATATACAACACAATATCACCATGCCAAGATCATGTGTCCTAGTTTGAACAATATAGTATATGCCACATGTTTTGTAATCAAAACAAAAATTAAGGTAGTTCTTCATAATTAAGTTTGACCCATACTAGTTGCATTTATTACTTTGCACAACAAACTAATTATTTGGCCTCTACATAAAGGAGGGAGGACCTTTCCAAGCCATTTAGATTTATACCTTTCTTAACACAATGAATCATACAATTTCATTAACTCATAAATTTAATTACATGGTTTAAGTTAATTGGAATCACATAAATTCCTCATATGTTAACCTTTTTAGTCCATCTCCAGCCATATAGAGTTTCATATGAATGTACGTCAATCAACCCATTAAATAATAACATATATCATAGTGTAAACATGCAAGGAAAGTAGCTTCTTTGAAAAAGAAAACCATGTAGGAAAGGCTAGATCCCTCATTTTAACTCCAAGCTAGCTAATCCTCCTTAAATGATGTGGATCATGCCTCAAAGAATCTATCCCCATAAGGTAACCATGTAAAAAGATGGTTAGGTCACAAAATAGGGAACTCCTTATCACTAGTTCTAACCCTTGATCATTCTTTTGGTCATAACTCCCAAATGGTAAGGAATTTCCAATTAAATCATTAGAAACTAGACTCAAAGACCTTTCCAATGATATAAAATTTGCTAAAAATGAACTTCAGATGATGGAGTTATGACTATTTGAAAATTGAACCAGAAAGTAGCACAGGTTTTGTCTCTCACCACTATAGCAACGGTTTTCACTGCTACAGTAGTGAATCATAGAACCAAACCCTTATTTTTGTGAAAAATGTCCCGAAAATTATTTTCCTTTGATTCTTACTCAATTTTCCACCAAAATCAATGATTCTTTTCATGGTTTTGCTCTAGGAATGATTAGAAAACATCTACACACTCAAATCCTAAATTAAAACCAAGAATGAAGGCCCAAATTCATAAAAATCCCCTCCAAGAACCCTGGCTTTTTATATTTTTTTGTCATACTTTCCAAACCAAGATTTGCTTGTTTTTAATCATAGTTTGTACAAATTTATTATTCTAATTTGTTCAATAAACATTCAAGAAGGTTTCTAGTTCATCAATCTAACTTCAAATCCTCAAGAACACCCTTTCTCACACCACAATCCCTTATGTTCAAAAATTTTGGTAAAAGAAGAATAAATGAGAAATTTACCTTGTTTTCTCCATCTTTCAGTGACGGTTGGTCGTCTAAGGCTTCAACTGGGGATTGATGGCAAGAGGATTTGGTGAGCTCTTGGATGAAGGAGATGGATAGAAATGAGAGCTAGGGCTTGGGAGGGAGGAAGGAGGAGGGAGAAGGAAATGTAGGCTGAAGTTGTGTGTGTATTTCATATATGCATATATAAAATATTATCTTCTAAGGGAAAATACCAAGTTGCCTTTTTTACTTAAACTTCAGTCAAGTAAGCAGTGTTAATTTCTGTAATTTCCTAATCTAGGTACTCTTCAACACACATAAGACACTACACACTTCTAAGCCCACATTTTCAACTCTTAACACACCATTAACCTTATTAAATAGAAAGTGCCACTTAAATATTTTTATTCCACCCTAGTAACTCATGATCTTATTATCCACCTATCTTTCCTGTAGTGTACATACACCCCCATCCTCGACCCATTTATCACTTCACATGCTACACCCTTTACCACAAATTTCCCTTTTTATAAACGAAATTTTTTCGTACGTCTAAATATACATTTGGAAGACCAACACACTGATACCCGAAGGCCTCAAGTATCAAACATATCAACACTGTAACATCCATGTGATAAGGGTCTTTGACTTTTTTTTACCATATTGGAATTATGTGAAGTTTAAGTAAAGGATTTATGGCATTTAAATTTTTGAGAACATGTGTGGATTTTGATGTTAATAATGTGTAAAGTATTAGTATGTAATGTTGGAGAGCTTGATATTTATTATCATTTTTGGTTCAAATACACAGTGATGGTGGTAGGGAAAATAAATGGAAATGTTTGATGCCTTAAATTCTTAAGTATTAAAATTGTCTATTGTGGGAATTAGGAATTTAAGGACATTGACGGGATTTTTTGTCCCTTTTATAAGATTCTTTGGCTGAACACTTATACTTTTCCTAAAGCTTGAGATTTACAGACATTCTCCTCTCCTCATTCTCATACACCACATTTCTTCCTATGCTCAATATGATCCCTTATCTATAACAGTTAATTATGATTCATACTCCTCTTGGTGAGCTCTTTAAGCTTGTAAGTAGAAATGTTCATCATCTTCTCTTATATTTTCTGTACTTGGAAAACCCTAAGTGTGAGTAAAATAGGTTTTCAGATTTGGGGAAGTTTGAGTGAGAAATGGGTGTTCTTGGAAGTTTTAAGCAAGATTAATGATCTAGAATTCTTCTTGGATATTTACTGATCTAATTGGAATAAGAAACTTAGGAAACTTTGGTCTAATACTTTGAATTTATGGGTTGGAAATGTATGATAAAAAATGTAGAAAGTTAGGGTTTTGATGAAAATTTTGATAGATTGAGTTTTAATTCTTGGACATAATCTATGATTTGGATATGTAGATGTTTCCTGAACATTTCTAGAGCAAAACCATGGAAAGAAACATTGATTTTGGTGGAAAATTGGCCTTGAATGAATGAAAAACCATATTTGGGTCAAAAATTGCAAGTCCAGGGCAAACTGGCCCACTTAGGCACACTCATGACAGTTTTTGGGTGTGTTTTACCTGCTTTGGTAGACATTTTACCACCTAATCGTCCATGTGGCAATGAATTTTAATAGTTTTGATCAATTTTCAAATGATCATAACTCTCGTCCGAACTCTGTTTTTAATGAATTTTATATCGTTGAAAAGGTATTTGAGTCTAATTTCTTAAGAAATTAAGAATTAATTGAAAAATTATTACCATTTGAGAGTTATGACTAAAATACTAAACATGGGTCAAATTTTATGATAAGGAGTTCCTTATTTCTGTGACTTTGACATGTTTTTACATGGTCAGCTCCCAGGGATGGATTATTTGATGTATATTCCATATACTTGGGGACTATTCAAGGTAGTCAAGCATGGAGTCAAAGTGAGTAAATCAACTTGCTCCTTCCAAATTTTATTGCACTTTATCTCCTATGAAGTTGGGCAACTTTCCTCTCTAAAACTCAAAGTTCCTAGTCAAGCAACTTGAAGGGTATGTATTCCAATTTATGATTAAAACTACATGGGTAATTCTAAAATGCTAAGGTAAGGAATCTTGTTGTCTTGCTAATTAAGAAAATTAAGGTAATTATGATTCTTTGTTGAATTATGGATTGGTTAAATTAATTCAAGAGTTATGGATTTAAATTATGTGTGTTGGTATGTCTTCCAATTTGAGTTAATGTGGTTATGGATACCCTTGAATTTACAAATCTGAGTATGAATAGTATTTTACTAAAAGATTGTACTGGAATGGTATAGAATATTCCTCTTACATACCAACATTTTATTTTCTCTCTCAATCTCCTTATTATGTGATAAGATTTCGAAAATGGAAAATAAATGTATGCTTAGTTGTCTCTAGTTGGTAAAACTTCAAACCTTATATTAGTACATAAATATAAATCCTTTTGGTTTGACCATTGATGCTAGAAATTATTACACTCTAACTTGTCTTACACTTGGAAATAGATGTTTCTATTATGGCGTATCATTCCATTATATTTATGGTTAAATTGGGGTCATAGGAAATTGTTTATGTTGGACCATCTTTATCTTGCTTGGGCATAGATACATATTTTCTGGCATGTATCTCCTGATGTAGGAAGATTACCCAACATTGATTTATTATTCTTGTGCATTGCTTTCATAGTTCTTTGTTGGCATGTTATTGTATGGTTATTATGGATTTGGCTATAAATGGTTGATATGCTGCCAAGTACTGGCACTTGGATATAATAGTTGATATGGTGCCAGGTACTGGCACGTTGGATATAATGGTTGATGTGGTACCAGGTACTGGCACGTTGGATATAATGGTTGATGTGGTGCCAGGTACTGGCACGTTAAATATAATTGTTGATGTGGTGTCGGGTACTAGCATATGTGGAGGCTATTTAGAGGTATAAGGATGGGGTTATGTTTGCATATGGGATATATACATATCTTTGGCATTAAAGACAAGAGGGGTTATAAGGATGTGGTTTATATATTATCTATATTATAGTGATATAAGGATGAGGTTACTTATGTACCTATTTATTCTTGATTTATTTTATGTTGATGAATTGTTCACATATTATTAGTGAGATTTCTTTATGTTCAATAATGTCTGTGGTTAATGGTTGGGACAGTACATAAAGATATGGTCATGGTTAAATGGTTTGGAATAATTTGCCTATGGATTATGGTACTTGATAGTTTGAACGACATTTGTTATATAACTAGTAAAGTATTATTTTCTGTTTCTACAATGTGCCATTTATTTGTTTAAGCTATGTGTCTAGTGCCTGTGATTAATTGTTAACCATTTTCCATTATTTCTTACTAATATTTATTTGGCAAAAAGTGTCTTTAAACCCTATAACATGTTTTTGGTTTGAGATTTACTCACTGAGTGATTAATTTACTCATTCTACTTTTCCTTGGGTATTTTATAGAGTCTAAAGTTGTGGCAATCAATCTTATAGAAGCGTGGGGGTTCCCTTGATTCACTACCCTTCTTGTATTTTGGGGTTATTTTCTCAGTCTACTTTTAACTCGTTTCTTTTAAGCTTCTAGATGTCACTCTTTGATCTCGTAAGATACCTAGGATAGTTAAGTTGTAAATAATCCTAGATGGCATATTATCATTGATATAAGTGTAAATTTGTAAGCATTTTTTTATGTAGTTGGCGGTTGTTAAATTTGGAAATTAAGAATATATGCTTACGGTGAGAGAGTAACCCTTTTTCACCGTGTCGATCACATGTCAGGTTTGGGATGTGACAAACATAGACCCCAATCATATCACCAAATAATTATCTCATATGATAAACAATTCACTCCCCTTACCTGTAAAACACTTGGGATTGCCACTTACTGCCAACACTTTGACATTACTAAATTTGCCTCTTTCCAGTAATCTTTAACGTAATTGGGATTTGTTACCTACCAGCAATCCCTCACATGTTTCACAAACACATTACTTGATCTATCCCATAATTATCTCATACTACATTATCTCTATTCCATCATGGTTTGACCACCCTGAGGATCCACACAAAACATAGAATCTATCATGAGTGTGTTAGGAGGTGTATGTATGTATAAGTACAAGTTCATTCCTAAAATTGGGATGAAAGAAGCTTGTTGAACTTTTTAAAGTATGGGTTTATACGTATACATACATACCTTACAACACCTTTTAACTTGCATTAAAACATACACACTTTATGTCACGCCCCAAATTTGAGGATATGATAGGTACGGTGGTAGGGCCCATACCACCACCGTAAGCCTATCTTCACATGCTAGCACACACAATAAAATATAAAAAATGATATAAAACCATTCAAATCACAACATTCACCATAACCTAGGATTTCTATTAACTACAGAGCATCTCAACAACCTGCACTTAGCTAGATGCATCACCACAACCCAAAACTGAGACGGGTCATAAATTCAGAGACTCCGCTACTTTTCTCGTAGAGACTCATAGCTAAATGAAAACCTGCAATGGTGCACAAAAAAAAGGGTGAGTATAAGAGATACTCGATGAGGGAATACAATACCAATGTGATTGTAACATGTGCATCGTTCATAAGAAAGGGACTTAGAATAGTGTCTCGTCCATGTCATCAACCATACCAACCTAATGGAAAAAGATTATTCTAACTACCATACATCATGTATATATATATACGATCATACTCACCAAACACAACATAATTACATATTCATGCCCAACACATATAACATGGAGTTTTTATTCATAAAGGAAGGCCATCGAGGCTATTTCACCATAAGGAGCCACCGAGGCCATAATATAATAATAAAGCCACTGAGGCCATAACACATTCCCCTCAATTACGGTTTTAATCTGGGCCACACAAGCCTCCACATTACCCTACACAAAGGTTTTTATATTCATCGCCTTTCCTCCACATAGAAGGCATCATCGAGTATGGAATTCTTGAGGGATAGGGTCACTTAGCCACATTGCAACTTGTTGCCAAACCGTTCCACTAATAACCTAATGATGCATCATTCCAGCATCATCATAGGGCTCTTCCCTCAATGTATCCTTCCTTGCAATTGAGTTTACCCATATTCACAATGATGATAATATCTTAAGGCTCTTCCCTTAATGCATCCTCCTTTGCAATTGGGGTCACTCATAAATTATATTGACCATACAAGTCTACCTTTAAAGATCTTTATTTCACACATAATTATTGTAATATCCCATATTTTTTTAAATAGTACGGTGAACCTTCAAAGTTAAAAGAAATTTTTTTGAGGAATTAAAATTTTAAATTTTTGGATACATTGAGGATGAATTTGCAATAGTAAATAAAATAATAATAAATTCTTGAGGACTTATTTGAGAATTTCTTATCTTTGGTTGGGGAACCAATTTTAAAGGAAAGCTAAGACAAGGAATGGTAAAGAATAATTTTTAAATTTTAGGTAAAATTTAGAATTTTTACACAATTTATAAGGACCTACATGAAAACTTGATGTGAGAAAGGTGATTTTACATAATTTAAGCAATAAGGAGAAATTGTGGCACTTAGGAGTGAGGCCACATGAATCATCTTCCCATCACATGAAATTAGAAGCTTCTAGATGACTCTATACACTTACACCTTCAGATTTTCCTTACACACACACATTCAAACTATAGGTGTAGAAAAAAAGGAGAAACTGAGAATTTGAGAGAGAGAAGGAAAGCGCCATGGTGGCCACCATCAGCCACCACCACCACCGCCGACAACCTTGTCTTTTCCTTGAGAACTGAGAATGATGGGGAAAAAGAAAGGAGGCTTACGAGAAGGAAAGAACTCTCTAGATTTTCATCAGCAACATTCTTAAACTCCATTTTCTTCTTCCTTGCTGGTTATGTGAAGGATTTCTCCTTGGAATTTCAAAATTTCTAGTGGAAACGAGAAGGATAACAAAGAGAAGAAGAACATAGCCTAGACGTCGAGCTTCCTACGAGTTCTTTGGTACCTTCCTTCCATTTAGAATATGGGAGCCTTACTCGGCTTCAAGGTGAGTGGGTTGATGCTTCCTATGGCTAAGTATCTTTCTTAAACTATCTTTGCATCATAGTGAAAACATGTGATATGTCTAGTATAACAGAAATGATGATCATGATATATATGGATATGTTGAAATTATGTCACTATTGTGCCTTGAATGGAATAGTGAGACATAATTATTAGAGAAATTTGTGTAATTATACCTTTACAAATTTATGTTTTCCATGGAGTTGTAAATGATGTACTTCTAAATTAGTGTATATACGTATATGTATGTGTATATATAAATTCATAGATTAAATTGAATTGCAAGGAAATTAGAAAGTATGTAACATACATATTTTTCTATCCTCAAGAAATGTAAAAAACAAAAGCGGAAAGACATATATATATATATGGTTATATATAAATATATATACATGTAAACGCAAGAAGCTTCATGTTTTAATTTAAGAAGATATATCTATGTACATTGTGTATATACATATATATAAATTAAATATATTAAATTATTTAATCATTAGGTGTATGTACATGCACATATACATTTACCCATCTTATATGATACTTGTTTAGAAGGTGGCTTGGCAATATATATATATATTTATATATGTATACACACACATATACACTCTAACCTTGTGATTGAAGTAATAAAAATGTGACTCCTCTATGTGTTAAGTTTGTTATGATTGATGTAATCATATTATGACGTGATGATATCATGTGGATTAAGTTGAGATGTGGTTTATTTTGATTGCTGAATTTATGCATTTATGGGTTGACAGGATGTGTTATAGATGAGTATTTGATATTAATATGAGATCATGATTTGTGAATGTGCTTGTGCTTGATAAATAAAAGAAATGTCATGGTGGTGTACCCCATGGGAAATTCTTCAAGGAGCCATAAAGGCAGAGTCTTATAAATAGAGCAATAAGGGTGGATGCGGCGGGGGCCACGGGCAACGATCCAGAGGTGCCCTAGACGGCCCGGTTAGTACGAGAAATTTATGCAATTGATTGAATTATTTATTGTTGTAAATTGTCCTGAATTATGTTATATTGAAATGTAATTGATTTATTTGGATGCTATTGAGAACCATTTTGGGCTGTGTATATCATGATGAGATTGACTTGTGCTGACTAGTACATGTTATCATTTTGGTGCATTTTAACTATTTTTCGTCGTAGTGTAGTGTTGTCCCCTCATTGGGTAAGTGGTTTTCTCATACTCTCTCATTAATATTTTTCAAAGTTGGCAATTGAAGGAAATCTTCGTGCAAGGAGTCATGGATTCCTTTTGCTCAAGACCCCATTTGAACCCGGGGGTGATTTAAAATTCTTATTCTTGTATCTTTTCTTTTGCTATTCTAGAGTTGCTCTGTGATCGTATAGGTAACCTAGGATTTGCATTGCTGTATTTTATTTTTTTGTTTTAGTAAAGGAATTATGTATATAAATGAAGTAACCATATTGTTAATGTTTCTAAACATTTTATTAAATTTTCTCATCATGATGGAATGCAATAAAGGCAAAGAATGGTACAATTTTATGTAATGGGATATCTATCAATATGAGACAAAGAAGACTTCTTCAAATGATTATTTACTTTCATTTATCTATTTTTAGAGTGTTTCATAGCTGGCTCGATGAAATGGGTTAAGTTCTAAGGTGAGGTCGGGCTCATTTTCGTGCCGGTCATGTGACCTAGGTGGGACGTGACAATTATGTCAAGTATAAATGAATTCACTTTATATCATCTCAATATAAAATATAGAGCATTTGTGATGAGGAATAACCATCTCACTGAAACACAAAAGTTTAATGGAACATAAGGCAATCTCTTCACCAACACACAAGAACAATCGACATGTAGAAGATGCCCATGCACATTTACATATTAAAGCACCTAAACAATAGATGTAATATGATAAGAGTTGTTCATCCACATTACGTGACCCATCAAATAATCTTTAATTGTCTAGAAGTAGTGAAAGATTTAATATAACCCACCACATTCACATGTAACCACACATTTCCATTAAACTTTCCCCACCTCTAGTTATCCCACAATCCAAGCATGTCGTCAACTCATGGGATAGAAATTCAATATATTATAATAGGTAAGACTTTCTCATCTCAAGAAAGGAAGGGATTATTAACCTTACTTGTACAACATCTATGATTTCCTACTCTTCCATGAACTCATTCTTTCCAAGAAACTATGATGTTTTGATTAGGTAAGGATAAATAGAATTTTAACATGCCATATATGCCATCATAACTCTCATATAAATACGTTATCTAAATTCTACAATAGAATCATAGAAATTTACAACACGGAGAGATAAATGAAGCTCTTTCAATGATTCTAATTCAATGACACTCATATCTAATTAATAATTTCCACCAAGGTATTTTCATGAGCAAGCTAGGATCATCCAAAGAGAATACCACTGACATATATTTGAAAATCTGATATCGAGCATTTTCATATACTATTTAGTCCCTATCTTAGTCCTATTGCTATTTCAATGTTGTCAACTCTCCTATTTTATTATATTTTGAATTTATTGGGTGAGAATTAATTATAGAATTTATATGATTCAAATTCATAATTTTATCCCAATTAATTCATGTGCTTAATTCCAGATCTAATTATTTGAGAGAAAAATTGCTGACATGGACGTTTTGCTTACTTGGAGGCTATCTGGACATGCTGACTGGGCATTGACTGGTTGACTAAGGCTGACTGGATTTCTGGTCCCCACTGTTCTACACTTTACAGCAAAGGGGAATGTGGTTTCTGCTTTGACAGCATGGGCCTTCTACAACAATCAATGGCAGACAGAAACAGCAAAGGAGTGGAGTAACTTGTCTGCTGCTGTTGCCACTTTTCTGTTGTTGTCTTGCTGCCCACATCATGGAAGAGGCACCAAGGAGGCATCTAGGGTAGAATATTCTAAGGCATTGAGGGCATCAGTTTTAAAAATCAGATGACACTTT
Organism: Biancaea sappan; assembly: GCA_037074585.1. NCBI lineage: Eukaryota > Viridiplantae > Streptophyta > Magnoliopsida > Fabales > Fabaceae > Biancaea > Biancaea sappan. Next base: position 70,348,281 of record CM073490.1, read on the forward strand.
TATTTTCTGTAACTGAGTAATTTTCGCAGCTTTCTCTTCCTCTCTATTTTCCTTCTTCTGTTTTGCTGTCTTGCTATCATGGAGGGCTAAATCTCCATTGTAATCAGTCACTAGGACCTTGGGATGTTGTAGCTTGAACTGAAAGTGTAAGATAAGTGTTTTATTCTCTATTTCATCTCATTTCGTTTCTGTTCTGCTCATATGTTTATGTTGCTCTCAGATTTTGATTTGAACTTGAAAGAGCATAAACAGATATATATATATATATATATATATGAGATATAACCTTGCTTGACTGATCAGAAAAGTGAATGAAACGAAATGGCTAGTTAGATGATATTTAACTTGATTTGGTTGAGGCTTTCCCTTGAAATGCGTCTAGTTATAGTTAATGAAGATATTCTTGGCTATAGTTAGTAGCATTAAATTCTAGATGTTATTCTGGAATCATTTTCTTTATAAAGAACCAAGTAGTGAAATGAGAACAAAACTGAATCAATGAGCTAAGTGATGATAGCTACACTCCCATAAATCCTAGTGGCTGGTTGTATGGTCTTCTGTTATTGTCAAACTTATTTTGCTGCTGATTTACTGCTGCTGTTGTCCATTGTTGCTATTTTGTTACCACTTCTTTACTACTGTCAACAAACCCCCCTCCCCCCTCGTTTATGTGCTTTTAATTAGTGTTTGAGTGTTCAGAATAACTAATTAGTGATTAGAAGTGAGGCTCCTTGAGTGAATATGACTTGGGGACCACTATACCACAAGATTGCCACGAATTCAATTCTGGGCGATTCGGCATCATAGTGGCATGAACCAGAATTTTGGCTCCGTTGCCAGGGAGCCAATTCACTTCCAAGTTATCTAATTTGTTGTTTAAGTGTTTCTTTGTTTAATTTTAAGTTATCTAGTATTGTTGAAACAGTTTACAAGTTTTTGAGTTTTTACCGGTTACTATTCATAGGCAAAAAACTAACTACCTCTGATTGACCTTAAACTTGGTATACCACTAGTTTTTGACATTTTAAGCAAGTTTCGACCCCTTGATTATCCAAAGGATCATCTTGGGCGGCCATTTTACCAAATTCCATCGTTTAGGCCTACTTTTCTATTTTTTAATATTTTTTTGCTTTTTCTAATTAATTGTGATTTTTAGTGTGATTTTTGTAGTTTGAATTTTTGAATTCTGTTTTTTGTGTTTGTCTCTCCAATTTGTGAAGGATTGTTCCAAGAAAAATCAGATTTTTCTGAGATACTTCAATTTTTGGTATTTTCATCGGTTGAAGTCTTTTGTAGTGATTTAGTTTTTTTTATTGTTTTTATTGTTTTCTTGTGAATTTTTGCCCTTCCTAGTATATGAGAAGGTCTGGTCACGTGAACTTACCACCTTTTGATCCAGAAATTGATAGGACCTTCCATAGGCTAGTAAGAAGCAATAGCATTAAAACTAGTATAGTTTCTGAAATTCTTGCTGAAATTGTTGAATTTGCTGTCAATAGTGTAGAAGTTGAATCAGATTCTACTGATTGTGAGTCAGCTTGTAGGAGAAGATCCGCACAAGCACTTGAAGGAGTTCCACGTTGTCTGCTCTACTATGAGACTACATGGAGTTGGAGAAGAACAGATCAAATTGATAGCTTTCCCTTTCTCTTTGGATGGGGCAGCCAAGGATTGGCTTTACTACCTGCCCACTGCCTTAATTACAAGATGGGATGAACTGAAGAAAATGTTCCTAGAAAACTTCTTCCCAGCCTCAAGAACAGAAGCAATCAGGAAAGACATAAGTGGGATTAGACAAGCAAGTGGTGAATCATTGCATGAGTACTGGGAGAGATTCAAGAAGTTGTGTTCAAGATGTCCCAACCATCAAATTTCGGAGCAACTTCTCATCCAGTATTTCTATGAGGGATTATTGCCTATGGACAGATGCATAGTTGATGCAGCTGCTGGTAGGGTATTGGTGGACAAGACCCCTACTGCAACAAATGAATTGTTGGCCAAGATGGCCCAAAATGCACAACAGTTTGGCACTAGACTGAATGATCCAGTAGCAATTACTGTCAATGAAGTGAGAACACCTCCCATGGAGTAACAAAGGATAGAAAATAAATTGGAAGAGTTAGCTTCAATGGTAAGGAAATTGGCATTAAATCAGAGAACACAACAACAAGCCCTTCCTCCTTCAGTCTGTGGTATTTGTTCCCTGAATACCCACCATACTGATCAGTGCCCTCAGCTGCAAGAGACCCCAACTGAGTCATGTGCTGCCATATTCCCTAATAGACCTATGTAGCCACAACAACAGAGATATGACCCATACTCCTCTACCTACAATTCTGGGTGGCGTGACCATCCAGCTTTTAAGTATGGAAATACCTCTAATCCTCCTCCTTACCAACCACCCCATGTAAGATACAATCAACCTGGACCCAGCCATACACCTTCTCCGACAACCAAGAAGCCTGAGACTAGTCTGGAAGATTTAATGAAAGAGTTGACTGCCAACACCCTCCAATTTCAGCAAAGGACAGAAACAAATATACAGAACTTGGAAACTAAGATTGGTCAGTTAGCCACAACAGTCAATGAGCTGAAAAGTCAAGGTTCAGGGAGTTTGCCATCTCAACCAGTGATCAATTCAAGAGGTAATGTTAGTGCCATCATTTTGAGGAGTGGCAAGCAAGTAGATGGTCCACCTCTTGACTCTGAACTAGAAAAATCAAATGTGTAGCAAAGTGTTCCTTCATCCTCAACCAGTGAGAAAAATAAAAAAGATGAAGAAGTGGTTCAGAGAATACCTCTTCCTTTTCCAAACAGGCAAACTCAATCAAGGAAAGCTTCTGAATCTGACATAGATAAGGAGATCATGGAGACCTTTAGAAAAATAGAGGTCAATATTCCACTCTTGGATGCAATTAAGTAAATTCCCAAGTATGCCAAGTTCCTCAAAGAGTTATGCACTCATAAGAGGCGTTTAAGGGGCAATGAAAGAGTGAATTTAGGGAGGAATGTTTCTGCACTCATCCAGCCTCCCATGCCACCCAAGTGTAAAGATCCTGGAACTTTCACAATACCATGCACAATAGGCAACATGGAGTTCTCCAATGCTATGCTGGATTTGGGAGCCTCAATCAATGTCATGCCTAAATCAGTGTATTCAAGCCTCAAGATTGGTGTTCTTTCACCAACTGGAGTAATTGTCCAACTTGCTAACAGGAGCACAGCACATCCAGCAGGAGTTCTGGAAGATGTCTTGGTAAGAGTTAAAGATTTTATTTTTCCTGCTGATTTTTATGTGCTGGATATGGAAAATGATAACACGTCTGGCCATGCACCATTAATACTTGGTAGACCTTTTCTGAAAACCACAAAAACCATTATTAATGTGCATGAAGGAACTTTGTCCATGGAGTTTCCTAGCAACAAAATTGATTTTAACATTTTAGATGCCATGAAACATCCTACAGAAAATCATTCCAATGTGCATGTAGTTAACTTTTTGGATTATTTAGTCGATGAGGCATGTGATGATTTCCAAGCTGAATTAATTTATGATTTTTCTGAGTTTTCTGATTTGGTTGATGCCTTTGAGTGCAATTTTGCTGGTTCTCAATTTTGTCAAGCCTATACTGAAATTGAAAATTTTCTAAGTGCTGACAATTCTAAGTTGCATTCTAATTTACATGCTAATTTGGATTCTGTTAAGCATGCTGATTCTGTCATTTTCTCTAACTCAGATCTAGATTTTGTTTCTGTTTTAGGTAGTTTCAAATGTAGTGATTTAAACTGTAATGTTGTACATTCTTTATCTCTTACCTCTTGTGCTGCTGACCCTTCCTCCACTTTAGCCAAGGATTATGTCTTTGAGCAATCTGAATATGTAGGTACCTCCTTGGATGTGACTCCACAAAAACTGATTCCATCCTCCATCCAACCACCTACATTGGAGTTGAAGGCTTTACCAGAAAACCTCAAGTATGCTTTCTTAGAAGTAGGAGATCAGCTTCCAGTGATTGTAGCCAACAATCTAGAGCCTGATCAAGAACAAAAATTGATAAGTTTGCTGAAAAAGAACAAGAGGCAATTGGGTGGACTCTAGCAGACATTCCTGGGATTAATCCTTCTGTGTGCATGCACCACATTCTTCTTGAAGAAGAGACTAAACCAGTCAGGCAGCCCCAAAGATGACTTAACCCCATGATTCTTGATGTCGTCAAGAAGGTGGTAAGTAAGCTCCTCCAAGCTGGCATTATTTATCCTATCTCTGATAGTCAGTGGTTAAGTCCGGTATAAGTAGTGCCAAAGAAAATCGGGGTAACTATTATAGAAAATAAAAATAATGAGCTAGTACCCACTAGAGTGCAAAATAGTTGGCGTGTTTGCATTGATTACAGGAAGTTGAACCAAGCAACTAAAAAAGATCATTTTCCTCTTCCTTTTATTGATCAAATACTTGAAAGACTTGCTGGAAAGTCTCACTACTGTTTTCTTGATGGTTTTTCTGGATATTTTCAAATTCACATTGCACCCGAAGATCAGGAGAAGACTACCTTCACCTGTCCCTTTGGTACTTTTGCATATAAACGCATGCCTTTTGGTCTCTGCAATGCACCTGGCACTTTTCAAAGATGCATTATAAGTATATTTTCTGACTTGTTAGAAGATTGCATGGAAGTGTTCATGGATGATTTTTCTGTTTATGGAGACTCATTTGATGCATGCTTGAAAAATTTGGAGAGAGTACTTGAGAGATGCATAGAAAAGAATTTGGTTTTGAATTATGAGAAATGTCATTTTATGGTAGAGCAAGGGATAGTCCTAGGCCATATAGTGTCATCACGTGGCATAGAAGTAGATAAAGCTAAAGTTGATGTTATATCCTCTTTACCTTACCCTACTTCTGTACGGGAAGTTCGGTCTTTTCTTGGCCATGTAGGATTTTATAGGAGATTCATCAAGGACTTCAGTAAGATCGCTCTACCTTTATCCAAACTCCTTCAAAAAGAAACTGATTTTGTTTTTAATGATGCTTGCAAGTTAGCTTTTGATGAGTTGAGGTAGCAACTTACCTCCCCTCCTATCATCCAACCTCCACGGTGGGAGCTCCCTTTTGAGCTTATGTGTGATGCCTCAAATTATGTTGTGGGAGTGGTACTTTCACAAAGAGTAGCGAGGAAGTTGCATGTCATAGCTTATGCTTCTCGCACCCTTGATTCAGCTCAATCAAATTACACAACCACAGAAAAAGAGTTTTTAGCAATTGTCTTTGCTTTGGATAAATTTAGATCATATTTGCTTAGCTCTAAAGTGATTGTGTTTTCTGACCAATCAGCATTGAAATACTTGCTCAAGAAGCCAGATGCGAAGCCCAGACTGATTAGATGGATGCTACTTCTCCAAGAATTTGATGTGGAGATCAAGGACAAGAGTGGAGCGGAGAATGTAGTAGCCGATCATTTGAGTAGGCTTTCAGAGCTTCCTTTGGAGCATTTTCCTATTAAAGATAACTTCCTAGATGAGTTTTTTTCCCTTTTGCATGGTATTAGTGAGCCTTGGTATGCTGATTTAGTGAATTATCTTGTTGCATCCGAATTGCCTGCATACCAAAATAAACATCAGTTGAACAAATTAAGAAGCGACGCTAGATACTATGTGTGGGATGACCCTTATTTATGGAAGATTTGTAGTGACCAAATTGTTAGAAGATGTGTTCCAAATCATGAATTTGCATCTGTGTTGAATTTTTGTCATACTCTTGCATGTGGTGGACACTTTGGTCCCCAAAGAACAGCTAGAAAAGTGTTAGATTCTGGTTATATTGGCCTAGTTTGTTTAGGGATGCCTATGATTTTTGCAAGAACTGTTCTAGGTGTCAAAGAACTGGAAATGTGTCTAGAAGAAATGAAATGCCTCAACAACCTCTCCTCTTTTGTAATATCTTTGATGTTTGGGGTATAGATTTCATGGGTCCTTTTCCTGTTTCTTTTGGCTTTATGTATATCTTGGTTGCTGTGGATTATGTGTCGAAGTGGGTGGAAGCCAAAGCCACTCGAACTGATGATTCTATTATTGTTGTAGACTTTCTTCGTTCACATATTTTCTGCAGATTTGGTGTCCCCAAGGCCATAATCAGTGATCAAGGATCACACTTTTGCAATAGAAACATGCAAGGACTATTAAAGAAATATGGAGTGGTGCATAAAACCTCTACACCTTATCACCCCTAAACCAATGGGCAAGCGGAAGTCTCCAACCGAGAAATAAAGCAAATATTAGAGAAAACTGTACAGCCCAATAGAAAAGATTTGAGCAAGAGGCTTGAAGATGCTCTTTGGGCCTATAGAACCGCCTTCAAGACAACCATCGACATGACTCCATACCGTTTGGTATTTGGTAAAGCATGTCACTTGCCAATGGAGATTGCACACAAGGCGTATTGGGCGGTTAAGCAATGCAATATGGACATGACCCTAGCCGGTAAGGAAAGGAAGTTACAAATTCAAGAATTAGAAGAACTAAGGCTAGTGGCTTATGAGAATGTGCGCATCTATAAAGAGAGGACAAAAGCTTTACATGATCAGAAAATTGAGAAAAAAGAATTCCAAGTAGGAGACAAAGTCCTTCTCTACAATTCTCGCCTCAAACTAATGCCTGGTAAGCTTCGCTCTAGATGGGTTGGCCCTTTTGTTGTTACTAATATCTTTCCTTTTGGTGCAGTAGAAATTCAAAATGAGGCCACCAACAAGCAATTCATGGTAAATGGGAAAAGGTTGAAGAAGTTCTACGAGAGCTTCAAAGAGGAAACTGTAAAGGAAATCCAACTCTACAATGTTCCGGCTCAGGCTGTACTCTTTCCCCCTTTTAATTTATGTCTTCTTTGTTTTATTTGATGTTTGGTGCTGATTTGCATTGAGGACAATGCAATGTTTAAGTGTGGGGGGAGAGAATTTAATTGGAACTGATTTTTTTTAAAAAAAAAAAACTCTGCTATCTCCTCTGTTTTCTTTATTTCTGTCCAGAATTTTTGAGCTGTCTTGCACTAATTTTCTGTACTGATTGGCTACGACTTTTGCTACTTTATTTACATGTTTTTAAACCTTTATATGTCTTCTAGTTGTAGAATTTTATTTGGAGTGATTCGCATTTGTTTTTAGGTTGTTATGTGTCGGTAAAGCTGCGTCGCCAGAATTTTTGCAGTGCAGAATTTTGCTGCTCAGCTTTATCCAAATTTGATGCTCTCTTTTTCAACATTTGATGAAATTTTTGTGGAAAGCATGCATGATGAAATAGTTTAGTCTTGAATTGTTTTAGCATGATTAGAAATTTAATCTTCCTTTTCTAGAGTTCAAGCTTAAATGACAATAAATTTGGTTTCAATGAATTTTTAGTAATAGTCTTTAAACTGTGAGGATTTGAAGCCTTAATTACAAATATGCTATTCTTTATTGTTGAGTGTTGCACTTATCATAAATTTTCACTCCAGAACTTGTCTTGAATCTTGTTGAGGCTACTTTTTATATATGCATGTTTGGAGATGATTTAGGCATTTCTTTGTGACCCATTTTTTAACCAAATAGCCATCCCATGTATTGTTTCCATCGTGTGCCATTTTGTGCCTTGTTTCCACTTTTCTTATTGCGCTCTCCACCATTGTTCTTCCCAAACTAGAATTATTGCTTCACAATTTGAGAAGTGAAGAGCAGTTAAATTCTTTTAGAGATTTGATGTGCTAAAAGAAAAAAGAAAATTCTTGTAAAATTTTGGGATATTTTGAAACAAATATTTCTCTCTACTCTAAAAAAAATTATGGCCATTCAAAAAAAAATTGCGAAAAAAAATAATTTTGCATCGACGTTGAAAAAAAAAATAGAAGAAAACAAAGAAAGAAATAGAGGAGTAGATAGAACTTTTTATACCCAAAATTTATTCCAATCTCTTGTAATGTCATAGCTAATGCTCTTCATATTCTTAAGTTGTTTCCTTCATTTCCCCAAATTGTTTCCACACTTTATCCTTGTTTTTTCCTTCACTTTCTTTTCATTGTTTTCCACCCAACGTCACATCCTTGTAAAGTCCTTTTGATTCAAGCATGCATGTGCAATTGAGTAGTGGATATTTTAGATACTTGACAAGCTTATGGTAGTGAATTCTGTGATAAGTTGAATATAGAGTGATTTACCCTAGACACTGGAGAGAATAGAGAGTAAACACATTCCTGGTGAGGAGGCTAATTACTTGAATTCATTCATGCTAAATTAAATTGCCATGATGCTTATAATCTTAGAAATTTAAGATTTATTTTCTTCAAGTGCTAAATCTTTTCAAAATTTTAATTATTCCATTCAAGCATGCTTTCCACGCTTTTCATTTGGTGTCTTTTGGTGTTCTGAATATTATTTTGCCCAGGAGTGCAAAAGGCTAAGTGTGGGGGATTTGATATCGAGCATTTTCATATACTATTTAGTCCCTATCTTAGTCCTATTGCTATTTCAATGTTGCCAACTCTCCTATTTTATTATATTTTGAATTTATTGGGTGAGAGTTAATTATAGAATTTATATAATTCAAATTCATAATTTTATCCCAATTAATTCATGTGCTTAATTCCAGATCTAATTATTTGAGAGAAAAATTGCTGACATGGACGTTTTGCTTACTTGGAGGCTACCTGGACATGCTGACTGGGCATTGACTGGTTGACTAAGGCTGACTGGATTTCTGGTCCCCACTGTTCTACACTTTACAGCAAAGGGGAATGTGGTTTTTGCTTTGACAACATGGGCCTTCTGCAGCAATCAATGGCAGACAGAAATAGCAAAGGAGTGGAGTAACTTGTCTGCTGCTGTTGCCATTTTTCTGTTGTTGTCTTGCTACCCATATCATGGAAGAGGCACCAAGGAGGCATCCAAGGAGGCATCTAGGGTAGAATATTCTAAGGCATTGAGGGCATCAATTTTAAAAATCAGAGGACACTTTTATTTTCTGTAACTGAGCAATTTTCGCAGCTCTCTCTTCCTCTCTATTTTCCTTCTTCTGTTTTGCTGTCTTGCTGTCATGGAGGGCTAAATCTCCATTGTAATCAGTCACTAGGACCTTGGGATGTTGTAGCTTGAACTGAAAGTGCAAGATAAGTGTTTTATTCTCCATTTCATCTCATTTCGTTTCTGTTCTGCTCATATGTTTATGTTGCTCTTAGATTTTGATTTGAACTTGAAAGAGCATAAATATATATATATATATATATATATATATATATATATATATGAGATATAACCTTGCTTGACTAATTAGAAAAGTGAATGAAATGAAATGGCTAGTTAGATGATGTTTAACTTGATTTAATTGAGGCTTTCCCTTGAAATGCGTCTAGTTATAGTTAATGAAGATATTCTTGGCTATAGTTAGTAGCATTAAATTCTAGATGTTATTCTGGAATCATTTTCTTTATAAAGAACCAAGTAGTGAAATGAGAACAAAACTGAATCAATGAGCTAAGTGATGATAGCTACACTCCTATTTTCTTTATTTTGCTGTTTTGTTACCACTTCTATTACTACTGTTAACAAACCCCCTCCCCCCCCCACATTTATGTGCTTTTAATTAGTGTTTGAGTGTTCAGAATAACTAATTAGTGATTAGAAGTGAGGCTCCTTGAGTGAATACGACTTGGGGACCACTATACTGCAAGATTGCCACAAATTCAATTCTGGGCGATTCGGCATCGTAGTGGCGTGAATCAAAATCTCAAAGAAGTAAAATGGCATTTTCACATATAAACTGTCAAAGCTTAAAGAGAGAATAAACCATCCCTCACCTTGAATCCGAAGCACTTCGGGCCTTTAAAAGATCCCCCCAACAAAGCTTCAATTTGAAACTAGTCCTACGGGACATAAAAAGCATCTTAGCATTCAAACTCACAAAGCCTCCATAAGTCTAAGCCATGGACGCCAAGCCCCTCCTAAGGCACATAACACACATCATGCGTGGGTGCTTGGGTGCCATAGCTAGCACTAGGGGTGCTAGAACCCTAAACCTCAGGTGGCTGCTGATAGCGTGGCGCCTAGGTACCATGAATCTGGAAAATGCGAGATAAGCTCGGTTTTGCCCCAAAATCTCGAAATATTCATAAATTTCATGGATTACTTCAATGGGCTTTCATTCCTAATGTTCTAGAACCAATTTAGCACCAATTTCATAAGTTAAAACCAAGCATACAAGCTCCAATCAAGAATTTCCCAATTAAACCCTAACTTTCTCTTTATTCATTCACATTCCTTATATCCATTGTCAAACAAGGCAGTTTCTAGTTCTAATCCCATCATATATCACCCAAGAGAGTTTTAAAATGTTACCAAAGCTCTATAATTCATAGACCAACCCAAATCTTACTCCATTTTCCTCACAAATCTAAAAATGAAGGGAAGAAGGAAAAATGAGGCTTACCTCAACCTCAAGAACTCTAATGACCTGAAGTTGGCTGGAGTATGGTGGCTAGAGAAGAAAGGAAGAAAGATTGAGAAGCTTGGGGGTGAATATTGTAGAAGTTCACCCCTCCTTAGCCAAATTATATGTTCTATATGAGTGAGGAAGAATGAAAGGGGAAGAAGGAGTTTGTAGAGTGTAGGTGGGTCTTGGATGACCCATGGGTCATATCCAATGCCCCAAACCCAAAACCCAAGCTCACTTCCTTACAAGCAATGTCCACATAAATATAAAACCAATTTTAGCATTTCCATATAATTCCATGCAATAAGCCACATAGCATAAAACATACCAATCCAGTGATTATGCCCAAATTCCATAATTAAAAAATGAAATTTAAAATAGTAATACTACCTAACACGTGGCCCATAATTTGGTGGATATTCTAATTATCCTCATTTTCACTTGATCCTAGAGTTTTCCTTTCCAGAAAAGTGAAAAAAATTTTTGTGTACCTAAAATACTCTTTAGGGAGTTCTAATAAATTAATATCCGAAAATGGTGGATATCACACTTCAATTAATGGTTGAAGCCTTAATTCACATCCACATAACCAATCACATATGTTCATTCATGGTATCACCCTTACAATAGTTTATATATGCATGTATCTAGGTATCTAACCCATTCATGCATCATAATCAACTTCATGAAATTCCTACTAACACTTAATTCCCCCATTATTCAAATTTCATTCCACAAATGGTTTTCTCTCACTGTGTTACATGCTCGAGGAGATCATATGCATATATATATATATACACATATACATTTACATTTCCATAGTAAAACAATTCATACACATCATCAATAACACTAAGAAAATCATCTTAGTATGAAAGGGTAAAAGATGCAAAGTAGAGAAATCCCTCATCTTTACTCTACTATTAAATCCATCCTAATCCTTAATGTTTGGATGAGTAATACTTGTTTATATCCCTAGGAAAGAAATCCTAACCATTTCTAATGGAAAACACATGAGAAAAGACATGAAAATCATGTTTTCACACAACCTCTGCCATTGCAGTGCCACTTGACAATACTACCGCTACAGCAGTGACAGGCAGAATACTCACCCCAACTTTCTCTAAAATGAGCCCCATCTCGGTTTTTCTTGATACCTAACTCTATTCTTGATCATTTTTCATGATTTTTATTCTAAATCATACCTTTAATCATTAGGAATTATCCCTAAACAAGAAAACTTAATCAAAAACAAGATTTATCCACCAATTATTCATTTTCCTCATTCAAAACCTAAATTTTCTCAAATTTTCAAACTTCATTCATCTCAGCCCCAAAATCAGAATTTCCACATAGTTTTCTTCAAATTTCTAACTCTATTAACATTATCAAGCATGTAGGAATGTGTTAAATCAACACCCACACTCATATTCACCCATTCACCCACATTCCTTGAGCAATTTGGAATACCCTTTGTGTTGGTATCGAGCTAAATTGGGTGGCACTCATATACTCGATTAGTGTGTATTTTGATGTAACAGAGCTAGACTCATAAGTTATGGAGACACCAAATTGTGAAATGGTAAAATAAAGGAGTGTCTACTCACTAAGATTTTTATATCTCATCTTGTTATTTGCATTTTTGTAGGTCTTGCATAAGCCATGGAAAAGCTACTAAGGAGTAGTAGAGATTTGAGGCTTTCGATCCTTTCTTGCCTTAAAGGTTAAAGCTAATCAATCAGTATGTCGGTATGTTATCATAAACTCTATAGTTAGATAAGACACCTATGAAGGAGGAGTTGCATATAGAAGTTTTTGGTATGGCATGAATACACATTTTTACATGTGTACTTGTTGTCCTTTTTTTTGTTTATGTCACTTAATATCTTGTGTATTGGATTGGTTTTAATTATATATGTGGTTATGCATGTCGCATGCTACATGGGGATCGGGAGTTAAGAGTTTTAGGATTATGGTTTAGGGAAATAACCCTATGTCATGTCTGTCAAGGGTTTAGATTTTTGGGTCATGACAAAGTTGGTATTAGAGCTTAGAATTTTATATCTCTTATTGACTATAGATCTAGAAGTAGGAGTGATAACATACTTTTTCCATTTATTTTAGTCCCTATTTTAGTCCTTTTTACCTCTTTAATTTTGTCAATTCTCTAATTTTATTATGTTTTGGAATTTATTGGGTATAAACTATTTATGGATTGAATGTGTCTCAATTTTTATATTTTTAGAACTTGAATTGTAAAATGCTCAATTTAATTCTTACAAATTTTAATTTTGGAGAGAAAAGTGTTGACATGGACAAAGATGATGATTTGGATGCTAATGTGGCATTTTTTTGGTGATGTAGATGCTTACTAGGATATGCTGGATGTGGGGCCCACTTGAACTCTTATTCAATGCCATGTAGTCAGAATTTTTGGGCAGAAATATTAATTTTCGTAGGTCAAGAAAAGCATGGCTGAAATATTAATTTTGCCATGATATTCTGCTGCTGTACTGCTGCTGTTTGTCACTTTCTGCTGCAGAAATATTAATTCTGCTGCTGCTGCCATACCATTCTGCTGCTGCCATACTTTTCTGCTGCTGCAGAAATATTAATTTTGCTGCTGTTTTGCTGTCAAAGTGCTGCCATATCATGGAAGAGGCATCCAAGGAGGCATCTAGGGCAGAATATCCCTTTAGGCATGTGTTAGATCAGTTTTATATTTGCAAAAATCGAAATTTATTAAGGAGGCTAAGTCATTTTTCTGATGTGAAGTCCTAGCACCATTTTTCTGTCTTCCTTGGGCAGCAGTGGTTGGGAGCAACATAGAGGCAACTCTCTAGCTTGGTTTGAGGGAAAGGAAGCCTTCCCACTTGGGAATGGCTCTCCTTCTCCCATTTTCCTTCCTTTTCTTACATTTTCCTTCATAGTTTCTTAGATTTCTGTTGTATTTTCTGTTTTCTGTCATGTTCTTCTTCTCTTCCATGTAATTTCTGAGTTTAAGGATTGATGTAGTTTGGTTCTATGATGTTTTATTGCTGAACAATTTCGATTTTAATGCACTTTCGTTTAATGGAATGGATTTTACCGATTATTCTTCCTCTTGAATGTTTGATGAACCTTCAATGAGTTTGGGATTTTGATGTCTATGCTAGAGTTAGCTAGATATTGAGCTTGACCTTGTAATTTCCACCATAAATTAGATTATCTAGATATAGATAGTTTTATTTATGTAGCTTGAATAATTTTCTTGAGCTTCATAGTTTAATTGAATGGTTGATCTAAGATTTTAGTCAATTATTTTGGTTAAGTTAGATTGTAATTTCAAAGCTTTTGGATTCAATCATATTTTAGAAAATTGGCCAACATTGAATGGATTGTAATTTAATTGAATTGTTCTTCAATGATTCAAAGATTAATTTGTCTATGAATTAATCGGATTAGACCAACGAAATCAATCTCATTTTCTTGTGTAGTCGGTCATTTGATGAAATGGAAATTGTACTTTAATTCATTTGGACCAATGAGTATTTTCTTGGCCAAAGTTCTATTTTATTTATTGTTCTATGAAGCTTGTTATTTATACATGCATGCGATTGCTTCGTATTTGTAACGAGTAGGACAAGAGATAACATGTCATATGCGATTGCGGGGCATTGATATGATTAGGACTTGATCGGATTATATTTGAGTTATAGATTAGTGAAGATCTTCCTAACTATAATTTTAATATAATTCAGTCTTAGAAGACTTTCTAAGAATTTTAGATTGAAGATTACATAATAGAATTAGCCAAGAATATTCAAAGGAAAGGATGATGATGTACAATTCCATGGAATTTGTGACCAATTACGCATCTTTTGTCTGTTTTATTTTCTGTTTAGTTATTTAAATTTCAGTTATTTATATTTTGTTGTTTCAATCATCACCCCCCCTTTTTGTGTAATTTCTGAAATTTCCTTCATAAGTCTTAATAGCATTTCACTTAGCCTAATTGAATTTTATTTGATACCTCAATCTCTGTGGGACGATACTCTACTTATCACTTTATTACTTGTTGCGACCCAGTATACTTGCTGGAATTTTATATGTGCTATAAATTATACGCACCAAGTTTTTGGCGCCGTTGCCGGGGATTGATGGTTGTCAAATTGATTTTTCTTTAAAGCCAAAGTGATGTTATTTTAGACATTGTCTTTTCTTGTTTTAGTTTTTACAATTTCAAGTATTTTTAGCTTTTCAAGTGTCTTTATTAGTTTCATTTCTTCTTGTTACCTTGCTTATTTGATATATCTCTCATGTTATTTCTCTTTGTTGCATGTGAGGTACTTGATCATTTTCCTTGACGAAGGAAATAAAAAAAAAAATCAAAGAGAAAGTAAGGAAAACAAAGAAGAAGCGACGCTAAGCATAGACACCAAATAAAGTCTAGCTAAGGACTTTAAACCAAGCGCTTTTGGGAGGCAACCCAAGTTTTTCTAATCTTTCTCTTTTTAATTTTGTTGTTGTATTTCTTTCGTAATTTTAATTTTGTTTTAGTCTTTTTCTGTTGCTCATTTTTTTTCTCTGTTTTCTCTGTTTTGGCAGAAACTTTGTCATCTTGCATGAATATTCTGTACTGCTTGGCTATGGTTTTTGCCACTTTCTTTACATGTTTTTAAACCTTTATATGTCTTCTAGTTGTAGAATTTTATTTGGAGTGATTCGCATCCATTTTGGGGTCGTTCTATGTCGGTAAAGCTGTGTCGCCAGAAATTCTGCACTGCAGAATTTTGCTGCTCTGTTTTGTCCGAATTTGATGCTCACTTTTTAAATTTTTGATGGAGTTTTGGTGTGGAATTATGCATGATGAAATAGCTAAAATGTAGATTGACTTAGCATGAAGAGAATTTAGTCTTATTTCTCTAAGGAATTCAAGTTAAATGGCAATGACGTTGACTTTAATGAATTTGTAGTAATAGTCTTTTAGCTGTGAGGATTTGAGCCTAAGTGAAAAATGCTATTCTTCTTGTTGTGTGTTCTCTATCATGGATTGTCACTCTAGAACTTGTCTTGAATCTTTGATTGAGGCTACATATCTTGTACATACTTGGAAATGATTTAGGCATTTGTTTCTTGTAACCACTTTTAGCCAAATAGCCATCCATTATCATTGTTTCCATTGTATGCCATTTTGTGCCTTATCCATTTTCTTTCTTGTGTTCTTCCACCACTTTTTCTGCCTACAACAATATTTTTCTCTTTCAACTTAAGATGTGAGAAGTATTTTAAATTCTTTTAAGGGATTGATATGCTGAAAAATTTTGTGAATTTTGGGGTGTTTTGAACTATATTTCTTCTACTTCCTCTCAAGCAAAAGAAAAAAAGACTGGCCAGTCAAGAAGAAGAAAAAAAAAGGAGAAAGAAAGAAAGAATAAAAAAAAAAGAAGAGAAAAAGATAATGAAAAAGAGGAGCAGATAGAACATTGAGACCCAAATTTATTTATACTCAGTCTCTTATATTTCACTTGTAAATGCTCTTCATTTTCTTGAGTTGTTACCATATTTTGTTTCATTGTTCAATCTTTCCCTTTGTCTCCCACTATTTTTCTTACCCACGTTACAACCTTGTAAAGTCCTTTTGATTCAAGTATGTATTAGATTCAAGAAGTGGAGATTTAGATTCTTGACAAGCTTATGGTAGTGAAATTTGTGATAGGACGACTTTGAGTGATTCCCTCTTAAACACTTGAGAGAGTAGAGGATAAACACCTTACCTTGTGAGGAGATTGTTACTTGAATTCATTCTTTTCGAAATAATTGCCATGGAGCTTGAACTTTTTAGAAATTTAAGATTTATTTCTCCTAATGTAAATCTTTCTAAATTTTAATTATTTCATTGTTGTATATTTTCTACACTTTTTCTTGCTGTGCTTATTGGGATTCTCTGTTGTATTTAATTGATTTTGCCCAGGAGTGCAAAAGGCCTAGTGTGGGGGATTTGATAACATACTTTTTCCATTTATTTTAGTCCCTATTTTAGTCCTTTTTACCTCTTTAATTTTGTCAATTCTCTAATTTTATTATGTTTTGGAATTTATTGGGTATAAACTATTTATGGATTGAATGTGTCTCAATTTTTATATTTTTAGAACTTGAATTGTAAAATGCTCAATTTAATTCTTACAAATTTTAATTTTGGAGAGAAAAGTGTTGACATGGACAAAGATGATGATTTGGATGCTAATGTGGCATTTTTTTGGTGATGTAGATGCTTACTAGGATATGCTGGATGTGGGGCCCACTTGAACTCTTATTCAATGCCATGTAGTCAGAATTTTTGGGCAGAAATATTAATTTTCGTAGGTCAAGAAAAGCATGGCTGAAATATTAATTTTGCCATGATATTCTGCTGCTGTACTGCTGCTGTTTGTCACTTTCTGCTGCAGAAATATTAATTCTGCTGCTGCTGCCATACCATTCTGCTGCTGCCATACTTTTCTGCTGCTGCAGAAATATTAATTTTGCTGCTGTTTTGCTGTCAAAGTGCTGCCATATCATGGAAGAGGCATCCAAGGAGGCATCTAGGGCAGAATATCCCTTTAGGCATGTGTTAGATCAGTTTTATATTTGCAAAAATCGAAATTTATTAAGGAGGCTAAGTCATTTTTCTGATGTGAAGTCCTAGCACCATTTTTCTGTCTTCCTTGGGCAGCAGTGGTTGGGAGCAACATAGAGGCAACTCTCTAGCTTGGTTTGAGGGAAAGGAAGCCTTCCCACTTGGGAATGGCTCTCCTTCTCCCATTTTCCTTCCTTTTCTTACATTTTCCTTCATAGTTTCTTAGATTTCTGTTGTATTTTCTGTTTTCTGTCATGTTCTTCTTCTCTTCCATGTAATTTCTGAGTTTAAGGATTGATGTAGTTTGGTTCTATGATGTTTTATTGCTGAACAATTTCGATTTTAATGCACTTTCGTTTAATGGAATGGATTTTACCGATTATTCTTCCTCTTGAATGTTTGATGAACCTTCAATGAGTTTGGGATTTTGATGTCTATGCTAGAGTTAGCTAGATATTGAGCTTGACCTTGTAATTTCCACCATAAATTAGATTATCTAGATATAGATAGTTTTATTTATGTAGCTTGAATAATTTTCTTGAGCTTCATAGTTTAATTGAATGGTTGATCTAAGATTTTAGTCAATTATTTTGGTTAAGTTAGATTGTAATTTCAAAGCTTTTGGATTCAATCATATTTTAGAAAATTGGCCAACATTGAATGGATTGTAATTTAATTGAATTGTTCTTCAATGATTCAAAGATTAATTTGTCTATGAATTAATCGGATTAGACCAACGAAATCAATCTCATTTTCTTGTGTAGTCGGTCATTTGATGAAATGGAAATTGTACTTTAATTCATTTGGACCAATGAGTATTTTCTTGGCCAAAGTTCTATTTTATTTATTGTTCTATGAAGCTTGTTATTTATACATGCATGCGATTGCTTCGTATTTGTAACGAGTAGGACAAGAGATAACATGTCATATGCGATTGCGGGGCATTGATGTGATTAGGACTTGATCGGATTATATTTGAGTTATAGATTAGTGAAGATCTTCCTAACTATAATTTTAATATAATTCAGTCTTAGAAGACTTTCTAAGAATTTTAGATTGAAGATTACATAATAGAATTAGCCAAGAATATTCAAAGGAAAGGATGATGATGTACAATTCCATGGAATTTGTGACCAATTACGCATCTTTTGTCTGTTTTATTTTCTGTTTAGTTATTTAAATTTCAGTTATTTATATTTTGTTGTTTCAATCATCACCCCCCCTTTTTGTGTAATTTCTGAAATTTCCTTCATAAGTCTTAATAGCATTTCACTTAGCCTAATTGAATTTTATTTGATACCTCAATCTCTGTGGGACGATACTCTACTTATCACTTTATTACTTGTTGCGACCCAGTATACTTGCTGGAATTTTATATGTGCTATAAATTATACGCACCAAGGAGTTGTCAGAGTCGAAATTCTTTTCATGTCATACTCCTTGATAGGGTGGTGGCAAAATGTAGTGGAGATTTAAAAAATGTACTTTGCTATGTATCAATAGTGATGTCTCTGATGAGGCATGAAGTATTTTGGCCTAGAGATATAGTGTGGGCAGGTAGATTAATGTGTTTCATGGAATGGAGAAAGTGGTTAACCCCACTTATAAATAATTAATAATACTTCAGCTTAAAAAGGTTAAATGCATGATTTTGTGACGTGTGTAAGGCCTCGATAAATAACAAAGTAATTACATTGTAAAATTTAAAGGGAATATGATCAGAGATAGCATGAGGGAGATGGAGACAAACTCATCTCACCAATCTGAGAATGGAGAGGAGAGGAGTAACCTCTGCCATCGAGGTTCCTTTGGCAATTTCATCTAGACGAGATGAGCTATCCCAAGTGCATACTTTGTATGGAATCATGATGGTAAGGCTTAGGATCTTTGGGTACTCTAACCACAAACTGTTTATGGTAGGATTTGGCAAGTACAGTAACAATTATAGCATGTCAGAAGAGGAAAGTTAAGATTTTAACAGAAATAATGGCGTAAGCTATTCCAAGGGAACGATAGTAGTAGAGATCTAAATGCTTGGAGAACATAGAGGACAAAGGGGTTCTTTAAGGGGGTGATTGGCATCTGCTCATGTGCTACACATTCTTCTGTGTATGAATAGAGGCCCAAGAGCAATAATCAGGGAGGAGAAAGTGGGATTATAATACCTGAGGTATTACGTAGCTATTAAGAGAGGGTCATTTCACACTTGTAGAATTTTTTACAAATAAATGAGTAATTATATGAGAAGCTTGAGTAATGAGAAAGGGACTAAAGTGAAAAAGAAAGGAAAGTAATAAGTAATTTTGTATCTTTGGCATAAGTAAGGATCCTTAAGTAGAGAAGGGCTTGGTAAGGTTAAGTTGTAGAGCTGGAGCCACAAGGATAGCGAAAATGGATGAATAGTAGTGTATGGGACACTCAGAAGGACCAAAGTGAACAAAAAATAATATTTTCATATTTTTAACAACATGTGCTATGAAATGGAAATTTGGTGTATATGTGTTGTGTTTTACTGAGTTGTATTTTGAGTGCCCTACTGATTGATTTAAAAAAAATTTCCAAAATTCTTCTTAAGGTCCTAATGGAGCTTGCTTCATTTTGAGGGACTAATTTGAAAAGAAAGTGGGCCCCACCCTCATTAAAACACACACACACACACACCAACCCATACATATACACATACCTCATTTGGTCTTTCTCTCACCTCTCTAACATTTTCACATTCTCCTTGCTTCTTCTTTCTTCTCCAACAGCTAGGAAAGCTTTAGGGGTGCTTCCACCTTCTTTTGGGCAAGATTCTAGCCACAAACCCTCCATCACATTTTAAGAGGTAGGATTACTCTTTTTTGTCCTTTTTATCTCCTAAAGTAAACCATAAGATAGGATGAATTGGGAACTGTGAAATCTGAGTTGGGTCTTGAATGTTTTTGTTTCTTGCTTCTAATTGAAACAAGGACTTAGAATTTTGAGGAAACCATGGTTCAAAGCATTTGTAGAGGAAGAATAAGATTTGAGAATTTTAAGAATGAACATAGATGAATCTTGAATGATTTTGTTTTAATCTTGAATGATTTTGAAATTGATCATTTAAAATGTTTTTAAGTGATAAAAATAAGTGGTAAAGACCCCAGTTGGTTGGATTAAGCTTTAGAATGGATAAGGGAGTAAAAGGTGGCTTTTTAGGGTGCTACTAATGACTATGGCTAGTTGCATAGCCATGGGCACAGAGGCTGCCCTTGCCTAATGTGGGTTGGGAGGGCACCACAGCTTGATAGGTCACCAAAAGTGTAATGTTAGATGCCTTTTCATGTGAGTTGGTTTGTAGGCTTTAAGAGGGCTTCATCTAATGCTTTCTAGTAACCGTAAAGGATGTTGAATCGCTCAGAAATGAGGTAAGTAGCTAACTTCACTTTGACAAAAAAGTGAATTTGTTAATGCTTCATGTTGTACGCTTAGTGTATTATGAACCTTTTTTTCCTAAATTGCAAAACCTCAATTTAGGGTTCCGTGAAACTAGAAGAAACATGAAGTTAGTCAATATAGGAGGCACAAGTACAAGTAATTATGTATATCTAAGAGAATCAAAAGAGAGGGTATTACCTACCTCTATATCACATTAAGACTTAAATGTTTCATGCCAAGGATGTTTGTGGCATGGAAAGTTAGTGTAAAGGCCCATGAATTAGTGTCCTAAACATAATAATAATGCAAGATAGAAGAGTTAGATGAGTAAGTAGTTAACTTAACTAAAGATGACATAAAATTAATAATGTAGCACATAATATGCGAAGTATATGAGAGTAGGTAAGTTTACAAGAAAGATAGAATGAAACCTTGTCTTAGCAAGTTCAAATAAGTATTTATAAGAAAATTCAAAATCTTGAAAAGAAATGATTCAGTAGAATTGAGGCATAAGCATGAAATAAGCTTCTATATAAGTATCTTGAAAATCGTAGTACTTGTATATAAATATACATTTATGTTACATATGAGTTTTGAGAAGGTGTTACATGTATGTCGTATTTTGGCTAAGCTAAAATATCATGAACTCAAAAATATGATTGTATAATGTGAATAGATTTAATCATGTGAGTGGCTATGCAACTATATATATTTACGTGTGTATATATATATAACTATGTACATGCATGTGAGTGAAATTGTGGTGTAAGTAGCAAATCCACTTTGGTATAGGATCTTCTTTAAAAAGCTAGCATTAAAATATCTCAGAGCTATATATACAGCATTGTTTTTGTAGATTCAAGTACGTATGTGTTCGTAGTAACATGAGGACACAGATATAAGATGAGACCAAGAGGCTAGGCTAAGAGAAATCATATCCAAGAGATAATGATGCAATTGGGTTCCATGTTGAAATAATGTTCTTTGGTTGTTTATGATTGAATGCTGTTCAAGAATAATATGATGATAAGTGTTATATACCTATGTATGCCTTGATAATGTTTAAAGATGATTGCTTGAGTTGATGAATGTTTAAGTGTGGTGAATGCTTATCTGTTGGTGACCTCTAGTATGTGATGCATTAAAGATAGTATTGGTTATGTTAAGTTGATGTACATTATGTTTGTTTGCATGCTAATCAAGTATGTGTGAGTTATGAAGTGATTGTGTTTGCGGATAATGAGGGCCTAGGTTGAGTAGGACTCATAGTGATCCTAATAGTGAAAGAGCTTGGTGGGCTATTAGCTCATAATGACCCCAGTAGTGAAAGGACTTGGTAGGTCATTCTTCCCTAGAGACCCAATAAATGTTAAGGGCCTGGGTTGAGTAGGACTCATAGTAATTGTAATACCTTAGGTATTACGAGTAATTAAAAGATTATAGTTTCAAGTGGGTAAATTTTCTTTTTTCAAATGTATGAATACTTGAGAAGGAAATGGAGGTTCCAAAAGCTAAATGACTACTTAAGACCTGTTCACAACCAAGCGGATTAGCATCAAGTAAAGGCATGCAAGACCACAAGTGGTGAATATCCAACAAGGGACTAAAGTGAAAGAATTATAGAACCATGTATTAATTGAGGGGAAATAAGAAAGATAGGAGTTGTGAGGAAGAATTGAAGAGGAGAATTATGGGGAAAAGATGGCTTAAGTGTGAGAAGAAAATATAATTATTAAAGAATCTTTCTCATCCCTTGGACTTAGATGCCATAAACTTTTAAGCTTAAGGGCAAAAGGGTCAAGGGCACTTTAAATAATTCCCTCTCACTCTCTTCCTCATTTTTCTCATGTCTATCATCTCTCTTTTATCCTTTCTCATTTGTTCTGCCCTATTCTCTTCTCCTAATGGTAAGAAGGCTTCATGGGTCCCTCCACCACCAATTCTAGCAAACATCATCTCTAGCCACCTCCTGCCTTCACCAAAATCTCTCCTTTGAGGTAAGATCACAAAATCCCTCTTCTTGAGCTCTCTTTTTGGAACCCTAAGACATGGAAATGGTCTTCTTACAATGTTCTTTCCTTCCAATAAATTGTCACCATGTGAATTTAGTTGGATTGGCTTTAATTATTGGCTTGAGGTAAATTTCAAATGGTATGAAATGCTTAAAAGGAACTAGGTTAATTTAGGTAATATGTCTTGGATGATTGTGTTTATTGCTTGAGTGGTTTAGGACTGAGTTTATGGCATTTTAAACACCATATTTCACCCTAAAAGGACCACTTGAAGATTTAGAACCTAAAGAGGGGATTTGGGCATTGGTTAGGGTTGTTTTTGTGCATCAACCATGGCTGCCCAGCCCTCGTGCCCTTATTTAGGCTACCACCTGTGAGAATGAAAGGTGGCACCCATATCCCCTTGAACACAAGAGTTAGAGGGTTGGCGCCATGGGCACAAACATGGGTGCCCAAAGTGCCACCATATCCCCTTGAACCCGAGAGTTAGAAAGGTGACGCCATGGGTGCCAGCATTGACGTCCAAGGTGCCACAAACCATGGGCATAAGGTAGGTTCCCAAAGCACTACCACTTGGACCTTCTTTAGAATTTTGGAATTTTCCTCCTTTTCTTGGTGTTGTATGAAGTGTTGGAGCCTTTTTCACTACTTTAGAGGCTTGATTTTTGGCTCTAATTCAAGGGAATTTGGTAAATATAACTCAAGCAAAGGTGAGGGAACCTAACTTATTTGTTTGCTCATTTTATGTATATTTTGATTGCTCATATATATATATATATATATTCATACAAATATGCCAAACTTCACCTTAGCCAAGTTTTGACCTTAATTGTGGTTCCAACATATTAATTAAAGAGAAAGGTAAATCAAGGGAATGCCCATACTTAGAATATTATAAGTAAACATGAATATGAAATCACACCTACACAAGTGCTACCTGTTGCTATGGATGGTTATGCATTGTAGCTAGTACAATTATATGAAGAGTAGTTATGTGCATTATTGCTTAGGCATTGAATTGTGTAAATATGTATGACAAGGAAGAACTGGCTACTTTATAATCTGAATGTATAGGATAGCATCAAAACCTATGCATTTGAAGGACATAGGAAGATGACCCTTATACTTAACCCATGAACATTATATTGACCTTGTATATTAGTTAATGTCAAATTTGATTGATGAAATTGTAGTATTAGATGATGATTGAATTTATAAATTCATTGTGGTATCCGTTGTAAAATTGCCATGATGTTATGCTAATATCCGTGTATGCTCATAGTAATGATAGCAAAACTATAATTACCATAACTATTGATGATGCCAAATATGCAAATCCATGAATTGTAATATTGTTGGGTGTGATAGTTAAGTGTACATGAGGAATTGGAGAAATGAAAATGCTCAACATATAGAATTATGAAAACCTCCCATGGTGTAAGGGCATTCGGGGCATAATAGCAAATCATGAATGAATGTAGATTATTATTGTTGATAGTATATGGGGTACCTTCTAAGAATCGTAATTTCGTTATGTTTAAATGATAGATGTGATGCTCGGTTGAGGCTTGCCATGTTAAAGTTGATTTTTGAATGCTAAATTTTATGTGATTGTGTTTGTGATTAATAGTGGTTGTAGCCTTCGAAAAGGTTATATGTCCAAAAGGGCCATACGATACGATATGTACAAAAAGGATCATATAAAAGGGCTCGTACATATGCATTTTTTGGCATAGCAACACTATGGATTGTTGATGGCAGATGTGGCCTACGGTAAATGGAGGATAAGGAAGGCTATATGTCCAAAAGGGCTATACAGTATGATATGTACAAAAAATAGCATATAAAGACCTTGTACATATGCACCTATTGGCACAACAACACTATGCGTTATTAATGGTGGGTGATTTAGTCTTCGGGAAAATTATGGAGGATAAGGTGGTAGTAAACTTGAAATGCGTAAAAGCCATGATGAGGAGATGTGTGCATGAATACTTGTACTTTTCTTGCTATCTTGTGATGTTCGTCATTTTATACTATTAATTACGAGATATATCTAGCTATACTAGTTTTAGATGCCATTTGTACATTTGCACTTACCCAAATGTTGTGGATGGTAAATGTATGGGCTGATTTGATACTTTTGTCAGTTTAGTATGCATATAGAGGTACAACTATAATCGTTGTTCATGATTTAAAGTTGGTATATATATGTGTGTGTATGTGTGTATCTAACATTTCTATTATGCATATGTGTATCTGATAGACTCTCCTTACTAGGTTTGTAGACTCATGCCCTTATATTTTCAGGTGCCAAAAAGGACAAGTTAGTCGATCCAGTATCGTGGTCACCTTCCATCCTTTCAAGGTTTAACAGGTGAGAAAATGAGCATCCATAAAGGAGTGGCGAATTCACATAAGACAACATTTCTTGTTTTGGGTCTGTATGTCATGTGTCTAAGGGGCTTCTCAAATGATTATGAGGCCTAGCATGGCAGTGCAAGAGTCTAGTGTTACGTAGATGTATCAAAATTGACAGACATGGTTGGATCCCAATAGGGGGTGAATTGGGTTTTATAAAATTTTTCAAAAAACTTTGTTAGAAGTTAAAATGATTTTCTAAAATATGCCAAGCTAAAATAGTAAATTCAATTTAGAAAATCAAAGTGCTATCAAGATAAATACTTGTAAAGAGTAAGGAATTAAAAAGCAAATAAAAGCAGCAAGTAAAAGAGTAAGGGATAAGAGAAATGACACAAGATATTTATACTGGTTCGACTAATCCCAAGCCTATATCCAGTCCTCAAGCAAACTACTTAAGTATTTCACTAAAAATCTTGTAATTGGTTGGTGCTTGCAAACCACAACAAGTTCAAACCAGTACTTGTTGAAACCACTACAAAGAATTTCAAAAACCAGGCTTTTTAACTACCCAACCTAGTGATATACTCAATTATTTTTCTAAGGAATTTTAACCACCTTAGCAATACACTTAGAAGGATAATAGATGAAGTACATCGAGATATACTCTCTTCAAGGAGTAGATATCACAAATAAAGCTCACTTAAGAGTAAATGATTGGCAAGATAATTTGACAGAGTAATAGTAGGAATTATTAGCCTCTTTCTCTCTATTTTAGACTAGGTATATGTCATATTTATAGCCGAAGTTGAAATATAGTTGTTGAAGATGTTTACAAAAGATATCAGCTAATTTTTATAAGAACTAGCAGTTATTGCTGATGTCAGGCTGCTAGCAATCTACTGATAGAATCACGAAAATCGACTACTGCACTTTAATGAGGTGACAGTCGACTGATATAGATCTATCAATCAATTGATGACTCTCTGTCTCGAAATTGAAATTGTTCTAGATTTGATCAGTTGACTAGTATAGTTGGATCAGTTGGCTAATTGGTATGAGGTCAATTTTAATTTTTAGACAGAGACCAATCAGTCGACTGCTCAATGCCAATTAGTCGACTAATAAGTTGGTCCTTAGTTGAAATTCAACCAGAGAGTAATCAGTCGATTGTTACAAGTACATCAGTTGACTGATAGCTCCTGATTATGTTTTTTCAAAAACTTTACATCTTCCAAAGGTCAATAACCTATTTCCACCATTTTTCAACTAAAATAATGTTTTAGAAATATTTTTAATAAGTTCATAAAATATTTTCAATAAAAACATTTTCCCATAGATGAGGTTTTAAAGATATTTTCAATTAAGATCATAAACCTTATTAACTTGACATCAAATAATTTACATGAAATCTAAGACTCAAGTCACTCAAATCTATTTACTCTTTTCTTGCTCTTTGTCTTGGTGCCTTGACTTGATCCATGTATCTTCATATTCATGTTGTTTTCTTCAGTAGAGTATGATGTTATTTTTCCCTTTTCTTTAATCCAATGCTCACTCTTCTTGTTTTGAGCCAACCTATAAAAATATCTTACTTGCAAATCAATTGGTTAGTTAAATTCATAATGAATAGCATGATTTATGTACAAGTGATTTTATTCCAATTAATATGATCATGCCTAAGAACTTGTAGCATATATGATCATAATTAATCTTAATATATCAATGCTATAGTTTTCACGTATTTGTCATCATCAAAACTTATAGTATAAATGCCTTAGGGCTAACAAGATAATGAACACTATTTAATAAGCATATATACATATTTTTCTACCTTTTCTTCTCTCCCTATTTGACATCAACAAAAAGGTATAAGAATGATAATATATAAAGGTTAGAGCACATACCTTCTTGAAGCAATGATATCATATGATGTCATTTTAGCATGGGTTGAGGATACATCAAAACTTATCATCTTTTTCATTGACGAAAAAAAAATTTCAAAAAACTTCTCATGTCCAATGAAATGAGCCAAAAGATAAAACTTGAAATTAGTTTTATGCTCCCCCTTAAACTAAACATATTATAAAAAGAATAATGAGTAATCAATTTTTAAAAAGTATAAAGGAAATTCAATTTTTGATTGCTAAATTCGAAATAAGACTTTTGAAGAAATTTCTGCAATGTTTTCTTTGAAAAAGATTTATGCTAGTTCATATACACATATTTTGAAAAATAGCAGAAACATTGAAATCATTTGAAATAAGATTGTTAAATCCTTTTCTTTTCAAAAGCATTTTTGCTGACATATTATAGAAACATTTGCAACACACAGTAGAAGCATGATATATGGATTAGTATAACACATAATCAAAGATATCGTTCATACTCCATACATCAAAAAAAGGGATCTTCAAAAACTATTTTTCAAGACAATTTCTTCATTGGAAAAGAATGAAACCATCACAAGCACAACAAAAGAAATCTCAACAAGACAGAAGTATTTTTAAAATCCTTTTCAAAATAAATGTGCTCATCAAAAGATATGATAGATTTCAACACAGCAGAAGCAAATAATGTTCCATAATATATATATCCTTTAAAAGAAAATAACAGTTGTTTAAAATAGGATATATATATATATATATATATATATATCACAAAAGAAGCAAATTATATACTCATACAAGATATATCATATATAATCAGAGCATATAACAACACAGTGGAAGCATATATATGGATCAGTCAAAAGATATAAACATATATAAGATCATAATTTATATACCAAAAGATTAATGTTAGTCCAACATGTAAAAGATATAAACCAAACATAAAACTCATGTTAGAGAAACATATATTAAAACATAATAAATATTCCCCTTTTGAAAAGTCTTCAATCTGCAATCCTCAAAGTAGCTCAACCTCTTGGTGAAGAACACATATCAGGTCAGTTAGCAGCTAAAGTTCCTCAGTTTGAATGGAAAAGAAATTCTTGCCTCTTTAGTTTCCATCTAATCATACATCTCCTCTATGCCTACCATTCTTGCATAAGTTCTTCATCATTCTCAACATTTGAGTAACTCATTTGCTTCTCTTTAGGTATGATCTACAGAAGAAGTACTAGTCTTAACAATGGTGTGGTCAGCTTCTTCATGCCATTCCCCATAGTCTTATTTGATCTCATCAAGTTCTTCTTCAATGTTGATCTCTATTTCTCTTTTTCTTCTTTCTCTGGTTCTTTTCTTAAACTAATTTTCAATCAAATTATGCCACTAATTTTGATTACAAGAGAATCTCATTCTTTTTATCAAAGATTAAGACATTCAATTTAATAGGGAGACTAATCGATGAGAAAAATAGATGAGTCTCATAGATGCTCTGAAGAATACTTGAATGCATATTTGGATAATGAAGGAGTATGGCAGAGGAAACTTCAAATTATCCCAAAATAAAATTTTCATATACAATATTACCTTTGAATGACCTATCAGTCGACTGTCGAAGCCTGGCCAGTCGACTGATTGCAAAAAAATTAGGGATTTTTTGTTCTGTGACCTATCAGTTAATTGTCTAAGGTCGAGTAGTTGACTAATGCCTCTTGGGCACTCAAGCGAATTTGACTCAGCATTCAACATTCAGATTGGCATCCCACATCTGTTCCAACATCTAGTGCTAGTGTCAGCGTTCAACATTCTCTAATTTATTAGTCGATTAATGGACCTCGATTAGTCGACTACTAGCTTCTACACTTAAGGAAGATTTTGGGTAGAGAGTTCCTAGTCGACTGATCATCTTCTATTAGTCAACTAATTATATGTTGATAAAGGATATGACAGAACTTTCCTAGTCGACTGATGAGCCTGCAGTAGTAGACTGATTGGCTTCTAATCTTTAAATAATTTGATAGTTGATGCATTAGTTGATTGATATCATCCTATTAATCGATTGATCCATTGCTGAAGTCCATTTTCTGATATGCTCAAGATAGAATGAGGTGAGTACTTTAAGAGTGCTCAAGAAATAATTAACTGATCTTGCAAAATAAGCTTGAGGAGCACTCTAATGCCCAAGTAAGTAATGTTCATATAAATCTCAAGCAATTAGAGAAATAATATATTATGTTCAATATATGTCATGCTTCATAAAATACATTTGAAGCCAGTTTTCAAGATACAATGTTTAGAAGGGTTTTGAGCTATATTTATAAAGAAATTATTTGGCTTAAAACAAAACATGAATCTTTAGGCTGCACACCTAAAAAGATTCGGTAGAAAAGCATGCATAATATTTCAAATATAGATGCCAGCATGCTTGAGAACATTTTAGACCAAATAAATACAATAAGCATATTAGTCAAAGATTTTTACCGTATTTTCAATAGATATGCTTATGTGTTCTTCGCCCCCTTTCAATGAAAAAGAGTTAAGATCAGTATTTGGTATAGCAGTTTGTTAAACATCACTATTGCTCCTTGCTTAGAGGTGATCTTGCCAAAATTAACTTTTATTTTTTGATACCCAAAATGGTTTGGGTCTGTCTGGGTCAAGAGCTTCTTTCAGAACTAGTTTCTTTTTCTTTTTCACTCTATAAGTATCATCTTTCTTTAAAATACAAAAGTAATATTTATGGCCTTTCATTCCACAATAAAAACATGTACATAGAGGATTAACAAATTCCTTTGTTGGAATACAAAAACATTTTTATAAAGTTTCTGGTTTGTTTTGTCTTTGAAATACAAACCAGTATAGCTAGAAATTTGTTTTGGTTTTCCAATGATATCTAGAATTTTTATATACATCTTAACCCCTATCTTGATCTCCTTACATTTTCATCTTTAGAATTTCTCCAATTTTATTACACTTTGTGTTTCATTGGGTCTAAGTTAATTTAAGATGGAAAATGAATTATTTTCCATCTTTTAGGACTTAAATTATTAAAGACTCAATTTAATCCTTCTTGTGTAATTTTCAGAATTAATTTTGGAGATTTCTTGATGATGTGGCACTGACATGGAATTCCTGATGAACTGGACACTGATGTGGCACTGACATGGAATTCCTGATGAACTGGACGCTGATGTGGCACCTTTTAGGATGACTTGGCAGCCTCTTCTACTTGCCTAATGACATGGATGTGTGGGACCCAAGGCTACAGCATTTCAGATTAACTTTCTACATCCCACTCGTCTAACCATGATGAAAGAAGCAACAATCCATACCACTTTCTGAAAAAGTACCTTGTCTACTGCAACTGCCATGTCCTTCCATATCAGAAATCAGAAGAGAAGGCAGCAAAGTTAGTTTCCATCAGCTTTTTGGAAGGCATTAGTTTAGTTGGCTTTCAGACTTTAGTTTGTATCTTAGCTTCTGTAATTTAGTGAACTTTCGTAGTTCACTTCTCCCTCTCTTTTCTCCCTTCTGTTTTCTGGTTTTTTGCTCTCATAGAGGGCTAAAATCCCTTGTAATTAGCCTTAGTTTGAAATTGAAGTGTAATATGAGTTCATGGGCTTAATGAGATAAGTATTTGTTTATTTATTCCATTTCTATTTCTTCTTTGCCTCTGATTTGTGATTTATGCTACTAGTTTTATGCACTTTGCATCTGAGGAATGTTGTTGTATCTAGTTGAAATGGTAACTAAATTGGAAATGGTGTGCAATGTTGGTTACCTTACATAAATCTGACTACTTTTGCTGGAATCACATTAAGATTATCTTAGAGGAGATTTTCTTAATCATAGCTTGATGGGATTTAGTCTAGAAGTTCTTTGTAGACACTTATGATTTATAAAATCAGATGATAAATAGAACAAGTACTCATCATTTAAAGAGAACTAGAAAGATTTCATCTTTAGGAAAGATTAAGGCTAGTTGCATTCTTCTATTATTGTTCAACTCAGCCACTTTTTGTTATCTTGTTTGTTGTTGCTGTTTATTGTTCTTGGTTGCATTTTTCTGATTGTCACAACCAAAACCCCCTCCCCGTGTGTTAATTAGTTTTTTAATTAGTGTTTAGGTGTTTAGAATAATTCATTAGTGGTTAGAAGTGAGGCTCTAAGAGTGAAAATGACCTGGGGACCATTATTCTGCAAAATTGCCATGATTTCAATTTTGGGCAATTATGCATTGTAGTGGCATGAACCACCCAAGCACAATATTCAAATTGTTTATACCTTGGGTGAGTTTAGAAAGAGTGTCCCCTAAATTTTCATTTTCCTCTTTAAGGAAATTGCAATTAGAGCAGTAACACTCTTCTTTAGTAAAAGCAAGAGCCTTTAGATGAAAGTATTCTTCTTTGAAAATAGAAAATTCATTTTTCAAATTCTCAAGTTTATTTTTAAGATCAGAAATTTTCTATTTTGAGGTAATCAACTTCTTTGCCAGAGATTCAATATGTAAACTATCAAAGGCTTCCTCCAAATCATCATAATATTTGAATGAGTATTCCTCATCATTTTCTCTTGCCATGAGACAAATGATAGCTTCTTCATTTGCTTCTTCTTCATCAAAAAGAAATGAAGGCTTTCTTATTGCCTTTTTTAGCTGGCCTTTTTCCATCTTGCTTTTTGAGCTATTGAGGGCAATCCTTTTTTACATGACCCACATTGTTGCATTTGGAGCAAGTTGGTTAACCTTCATTGTTGTCTCGATCTTTCTTCCATCTTCTTGCATTTTTCTTTTTAAAAATTTATTGAATTTTTTGACAAGAATATCAAGATCCTCCTCATTTATTTCAGGTTGTTCTTCCTCCTCATCACCCTATTCTTCCAACATCTTAGAGGAAGATAATTTAAGAGATAGACTTCTTTTTTTCTTTTCTTCTTCCACTTGTTGCCTTATCTTCAAAATTGTTGATTCATAGTTTTAGAGTTTGCCAAAGAGAGCAGTAAGTGATTTCATGGATTCACCTCTTACTTCCATTATAACGATTCTCTTGGCTTCCCATTTTGGAGTTAGGCATCTTAAGATCCTGGTGGTCTGAGATTTTTCTACGTACACAACACCAAGAGCTTGTAAATGATTAGTAATATGAGTAAACCTTAATTGCATCTCACAAATGGTTTCATCATTTTTAATTTTAAAATTTTCATACTCATTTGTGAGAATGCTAATCTTTGATTCTTTGACTCCTAAAGTTCCTTCATGTGCTATTTCAAGAGTATCCCATATCTCTTTACAAGTATTCTTCTTGACTCAATGCACGAACAATAATCATTTTAGCTTTTGCATTAAGGTGCATTAATTTCTTTTCAGTGTCATTCCATTCATTTTTGGATTTGGGAATGGTTTTTCCTTCTACTTCCTTGATAGGAACATAAGGACTATTCTCAATAACATCCCAAATATCAATGTCCACTACATTAAAAAAACATTTACATTTTACTCTTCCAATAAGTATTACGATTTCCATTAAAACTTGGAGGACTTGTGAAAGAACTTCCTTCAGGCATAATACAATCACCTAGTCCGGCCATTATCAACTCTTAGACGATTAAGTCTCTATTCAATAGCCCAAGCTCTTATACCAATTGATAGAAATGGTTGCATCCCAAAAGAGGGTCAATTATGTTTTATAAAATTTTCCACAAAATTTTATTGGAAGTTAAAATGATTTTCTAAAATATGCTAAGCTAAAACAATAAATTCATTTAGAAAATCAAACTGCCATCAAGATGAATAATTGTAAAGAGTTAGGAATTAAAGAGCAAAGAAATGCAGCAAGTAAAAGAGTAAGGGATAAGAGAAATAACACAAGATATTTATACTGGTTTGGCTAATCCCAAGCCTATATCCAGTGCTCAAGCAAACTGCTTGAATATTTCACTAACAAGCTTGTAATCGGTTGCTGCTTGCAAACCACAGTAAGTTTGAATTGGGTACTTGTTGAAACCACTACAAAGAATTTCAAAAATCAGGCTTCTTAACTACCCAACCTTGTGATACACTCAAGCACTCTTCTAAGGAATTTTAACCACCTTAGGAATACACTCAGAAGGATAATAGATGAAGTTCACAGGGATATAATCTCTTCAAAAAGTAGATATTACAAATAAAGCTAACCTAAGAGTAAATAATTGGAAAGATAATTTGGCAGAGTAATAATAAAAACTTTAAGCCTCTTCCCCTCTGTTTCAGACTGGGTATATGTCATATTTATAGCCTAAGTCAACACATAGCTATTGGAGATGTTTTACAAAAGATATCAGTTGATTTTTATAAGAACTAGCCATTATTGCTGATGTCAGGCTACTAGCAGTCAACTAATAGAATCACGACCGTCAACTACTACAGTTTAATAAGGGGACAATCAACTGATATAGATTTATTAGTTGACTAATGACTCTCTATCTCAAAATTGAAATTGTTCTATAATTGATCAGTCGACTGATGAGTACTGGAGGTCAATTGACTTTTATATAGAGACTAATTAGTTGACTACTTGATGCCAATTAGTCGACTGATAAGAAATTGATCCTTAGCTGAAATTCAACCAAAGATTGTTCAATCAACTGTTACAAGTACATCAGTCGACTAATAGCTCCTGATTATGAGTTTTCAGAAACTTTACATCTTCTAAGGGTCAATAACATATATCCACCTTTTTTTCAATTAAAATAAGGTTTTAGAAATATTATTAGTAAGTTCATAAAATCTTTTCAATAAAAAAACATTTTCCAACAGATGAGGTTTTAAAGATATTTTCAATTAAGCTCACAAACCTTATTAACTTGCCATCAAATACTTTATATGAAATCTAATACTTAAGAAACTCAAATCTATTTACTCTTTTCTTGCTCTTTTTCTTGGCACATTGGCTTGATCTATATGTCTTCATATTCATGTTGTTTTCTTGAGTCGAGCAAGATGTTGTTTTTCCCTTTTCTTAAATCCAATGCTCACTTGTAACACCCCGAAAATTGGGCACGTGACATAACATACAAAACCTAGGGATACCTCAATGGTAGCCCTTACAATCCTGAATAGCCTTAATATCCACAACTAAGAAAGCATAAATTTACAAGAAAAATAAATTTACAAAATACTTTCTCTTATTTCCTAGAACATCAGGAAATATATATATGTACAATCAAGCTACAAAGCAAATTGCAGTCAAATAATTGAACCTCTAATGCATAGCAAGGCCTAGGTGGCCTAAGGGATTACAGAGTATTCTACAAGGTATATTGCCCAAAAATTGGTTCTACAAACCCTCTAACAAAAATGGAGTTTATCTCCATAAGCTGTTAATCTCCAGCGATTTTCCTATCCTCCTTAGCTGCTAAATCTAAAAATAACAATAGAGAGCGTGAATTTATCAAAATGTAGTGACTTACTAGCCTCACTACTATAATTAGAATGAATACCATTAGCCTGTAAAAGCAGGAAAGATTATATAATAGATATCGTACTATGAAACCATGTCATGCGGCCCCCATGTGAGTCTACATTCTCACAAAAACAACTCGTAAAACAATTCTCAAGCACATAAAAACATAAGTAAACATTTACGCCAAAATGCATTATGCAACATTCAAATGCTACACATTTCCACATCTTCCTGCACTTACCACAATGAGACTTTGTCTAGAATTTTCCCCTCAGACTATCATTGCTCAATGGGTTTATTTCAGAGGTCCACCCCTCTATTTCCACTCTTATGGTATGAATATGCAACCAATGATATGCCATGCATTTCCCGCACTAACCTCGTTGAGACTCTGCTCAACGGATCTATCCCAGAGGTTAATTCCTCTAGTTCCATATCCTAACATTCTCCCTAGGAATAACCACATCCTTTGGTTACTAGTTGATTCCCTCTCGCGGTTCTACGTTCCCACACATTTCCTTTTCTTTTCTTTGTTTATGAACGCATTCACACAAATATCATATAACACATACCACATCAACTCACTACTTAAATTCAAATAAACATTAAACTACCAATATCATAAAGTAAATCCCACAGCCAATCAAAGAAATTCTTTATTCTAGTTATTACCGTTAATGAGGGAATTTTCTTGATTTATTTCTAGCTATGGTGTGAATAGGGTTTATAGTGAACTTGGCCAATTTTAACAAAAATTTAAATGGCGAGGTCACCCACTCACCTCGATACTAACAATGATTTACAGTGCAAGGCGTTCTAAAAATGTAGCCATGAAACCCTCTGAAAGTACTTGAAACTAAATCCCACAACTTAGCAATGGAATCCCCCTTTTCCCAGTTTTTCCCTTTCTGCCCAGTACATAGCGCCTGGGCGCCAGAAACATCCATGAACTCTGCTTTCGTGGCACCTAGGCACCAGAAGGTTAGGTTGTACACAAATCCTTGTGCCTAGGTACCAGATCTTCTATTCCTCATATAAACCCGGGCACCTAGGCACATCTCCATGGCAGCCACAATTTTGAGCTCAAACCCTCTAAAAATTCCCTTTTTTATAGCCCTTTCCTTTCCCCTTTGATTCTTGCTTTCATATGGGTTTTCAAGTCTAGTTATGGTGATCAAAACCCCTCTAACAAACAAGAATAAAAATGATTCCATGGATTTATTAAAAATTCACCATATTCACTTTAAATTTCATTTTCACTTCTTCCATCCATGAAACCACTTCTATTCTTCCAAATTAGTTGTATTTCACCATTTCGAAGAAAGAACAAAAAGAAAGAAGCAAAGGAACCAAGATTTCAGTAAAAAACAACCAAAAACCCATTTTCTTCTATATGGGCTTTACTAGGGTAAATGGAAGAAAAAGAGGAAGGGGAAGCTTACCTCAATCTCAAGAAAGTGTAGAGAACCGTAAAGCAACCCGAAAACAAAGATCTACTGGAAGAAATGAAAGATCAAGGTTGAAGGAGTAGAGAAAACTCAACTTATTCCTCCAAGCTTCCAAGCCCCCCTTGGCTTGAGTGAAGAAGAAAAGAAAAGAGAAAAAAGAGAGAGAGAGAGAGACTTAAAAAGGTTGGTGGGTCACTTGGTGACGCACGGGTACCCATACCTAGATATCCCAAATCCGAGTGATCTTGATATAATCATCTTTAATAATTATATTAATTTCACTAAATTTTCTTTTTCTCTTATTTTTTCTCAAATATCAAAAGTACTACCCAAAATAAAATACCCAGTCCAGTTATTTATCTTAATTTCCATAGATAATATTTCAAAATAATAAAGTAAAAATTAAAATTAAAATGATAAATTAATTCCATTATTTTTAATGCATTAAAAATAACGTCACTAAAATAACGCTATAAAATAATGAAATTTTTTATTATAAAAATTGTAATACCGCCAATTATATGATCCCAAAATTGGTGGGTATTACATCACTCTTTTTGTTTTGAACCAACTAATAAAAAATATCTTACTTTCAAATCAATTGGTTAGTTTAATTCATAATAAATAGCATGATTCATATATAAGTGATTTCATTCCAATTAATATGATCATGCTTAAGAACTTGTAGCATATATGATCATAATGAATCTTAATATGTCAATGCTACATTTTTCACATATTTGTCATCATCAAAACTTATAGCATAAATGCCTTAGGGCTAACAAAAATTTCCAATGTGAGCTAATGAGTATGGATGGGCGTATAAGTTCATTCATGCACATTTTTTTATGGTAGGATTATCTGCTACTAAGTTATCCTGACATACTTTTGTAGTTTTCACCTTTCAAATGAAGTCTAGTGAAGGAGTACCTATTCAAGGGATGACGAGTTCAAAATCAACCTAGTCCTAGGTGAGTTCTTAGCCTATGGTAAGCCAGTCTAGTATGCTTTATAGCTACATAGGTTACCTAGGTCCTATAATAATTATGTTTAATTGTGATATTTACAGTGTCTATGTTAGAAACTTAGGGAAGTTTTAGCAAATGTGTAGTAGGCTTATAATCTAGGGATGGCTTGTTCCTAAATACCATGTCGGTCACATGCTCGGATTTGGGGTCATGACAAGGATTATATGATATATATGTATAGTATTCCTGTTTCATAGGGTGGGCAATAGTTGAAGCAGAGGAGACAGAGGCTACATGTTGGGGAGCATCATGGTAGGTGATGAGAGACAGGAGTGCAGTATAGATTGGGAGACAAAGATGAATGTGCATGTGAGTATGTATACACGCGTGGGTAAGCCTTTCGATGGTGGAGAAATTACTTAAGAAAGCTATGTTTGGCACATTATTATTATATGGTTGTGTTGGAGGAGTGTAAATCATGATAGAGAATGCATATAACAAGAAAGAATAGCATATTGCAATTAGGCTCAAATCCTTAGCTCAAAGACTATTACTAAAATTCATTGAAATCAAATGCCATTAAGCTTGAGATTTCTAGAAAAGTAAGACTAAATTCTAATCATGTTAAATAAATTCAAATCTAAACTATTCCATCAAGCATAATTGCACACCAAAAACTTCTTCCAAAATCAAAAGGAGAGCATTAAAAACTAACATGAAAGCATACTAAAATTCTACTTCAAAACATATGCTAAAAACCCAAAAATATGTAGAAAAGAAAGCTAAAAATCACAAAAACACATAAAATGCAACAAAAATTTTTTTGAAAACACATTAAAATTCAAAGCCATTTCATTCTTCCCCTACACTTAAATTTTGCATTATCCTTAATGCAAACAACACATATCACCAAAGCATAAAAAAGTGCATAAAAATAAAAGAGAGAAACAGCCTTATCAATTCTGTGGCACTGGCTTATTCTAGAAGTTTTTCAAAGCAGGTAGTTGGTTGGTGGAAAGAATTGATTTGTCAACACCCACCTTATCACGATCAAACTTTGGGGATGTCACCGGCATAGTGACGATTCCCTATGTCGTTGTAAGCCTAAACTGTTCTCCTAAGAAACCGAGGTTTCCCTACTCATTATTGATATATTTCATCATTTAAATGTCATTTCAATAGATTTATTCATTATGATTTTAATTTCAAAAACATAGTGGGTCAATTAAGGAAGAAAATAGGAACCAAACGAGCCTCTTGGGAACCTTAGAGTTGCACCCTAGTGCTCGGTGCTGAGCATTTACGCCATACTATGTTTTGCCACTCCAACACTGAGGGCAGGGTTCCTAGTGTTGAATGCTGCACTGGAAGAGGCAAAGTTCCTCTCTACGTGGCTGGTGCTGAGCATCCCTAGCACCTAGTGCTAGCCATAATAGCCCTAGTATCTATAAAGGCTGAGGGGCCTTCTACCTAGCTAAGGCTTAGCATTGGCAAGCCAGAAATCATGTTTCTCTTAATTTTTCCACTTGATTCTAACCACATTTTGCAAGTTTAAAAGAATTTAAATTAAAACATATTAATATATGAAAAAAGGACCAAATTTGAATCCCAACACTTTATTAAAATCAAATCACATGAATTCAATCTATAAACTCTTTAATGCAAAAATCAATTCATATAGTCAATTAACATAACAAAATATATTCCTCCAAAACAGATCTCCCAGGCAATCTATGACACTACAGAGCGTCCTAGGAACATGAAACAAGATAAAGACATAGAAATAAAATGGAACCCGATCCTATTACGGGAAGGGCAATGATGCTCTCCACTACTCATTAGACGAGAGGTCCTCGGTAACCGAGAAATCAGTACAAGAGAAATATATATGGAGGGTATGAGTTTTAAACTTAGTGAGTGTCATGGTGAAACCATAGTCAGATCCAAATACTTTGCAAGTTAAACAACATGCCCGAAGGCCACAGTTATACATGAGACAACACAACACAACAACCATCATAAAAATCAATATCTCAATCTTAATCATTTATCACAAACACATACGTGGTACTCATCTAGTATTGGGGTGCCCCTCGGGAGTACTCTCAACTCAGGCCTCTTCCTCTTCTCATCTACTAATGCACAAACCATCTTAACGATAAGATGACCATCGAGGATACTCTCAACCCGATCCTTCATCCTATAATAAGATGTATCTGTCACTCATACTTCAGCAAGGTGACAATTGGGATCCTTGCTTAACTCGGTCTATTCTTTACACCCTTGTCATTCTAAGGAGGGTACCAATATCACAATCCAACATCATACATTCAATGATCAAGATGTAACCATGATGTAAGCAAATTCCCTTCTTGGGAAAGTCACACCTAGAATCCTCACCAACCCAACAGTTAAAACATTATCTAATGCAACATTTTCTCATGATGATGTATCATCCTACATGTCATCAAAATCATTAATATCTATACAAACTTCAAATCAATGTTTGTTCCTACGTCTGTCACTATGTTCTCAATCATTTAAGCTAATTCCATGTTATCTAACTTACAGATCTAAGATAAGGCTAGGAAATCATCAAGTCAACTCACCCATATTCCTCACTAAACCTTTATTATGTTCTACCAAGATCTTTCAGTTAAAGGATATCGTGATTGATTTTCATGTCATTCATTTGAAAGAAAAAGTTAGAACTAAAATAGAAAAGTTTGTTTATTTTGAGTATGACCTTCAGTCATATCTCCAAAAAGGCATGGAATTTTTAGAAGAAATTGGTCTAGTCTGAAACTAGACAAAAAAAAAGCTTTTTGTTGACAGGTAGCTCGTTACAATTGGAATTTTCTTAAAGGAGCTATGATTGATACCACCTAGTGGGATAAGGTTGTTGTTGTTGTTGTTGTTGTTAGCTATGATCGATACAATAAGTATGAAATTTCTTAGTATGAATTTCAAGTTATTTTATCTTACCTTGTCTTTAGCTTTCTCATGGAGTGTTTTCCCTGAATTCTTGCCCTAGGAATTAGTGGTGCAGAATCAAATGGTGTTTATGTGTATTGATTAGTGGAGTAGAGCTAGGGTTTGGTATAGCTAGGGTTTTTGGTTCGTTAAAGAGGGGGAGAGATGGTGACCTAGTAGTGGGTGGTTTAGGGTTAGGGTTCTAGGGTTCTTTGGTTTGGGTGGCATCGAATTGGTAAAGAGGAGAATTAGTTCTTGATTTTTGGATTCCAAAAGGAAAGTGGGGGGAGAAGAGCTTCTTTTAAAATGATAGTGTGTCGTTAATTTAGGTGCTTGACTAGGTTTAGGGAAAATTTGGATTATGTTTTATTTTAAATTATCTTCTTTTTGTAAAAAAAAGAAAAACAAATGGGTTGTTTGTCTCTTTGTTATTAATTTGATTTGAATTAAGAAGGGTTCTAGGATTAGCTTATTATTGAATATGTATTATTTCATTAATACTAATAATAAAATTATAGAGAGAAAAAGGAGGTTGTTGACTATCTTAATGACTTTAGGATATAGTATCAGTTAGTTTATTTAATTTAGATTTAGCTTGATTTGAATTAGATTTTAGGAAATCTTAATAGATTATCCAAATCTAAATTGAATTTCTTTTAGGTTAGTCATATTATTATTTAATCTAGTTTTATTTATTTATTGTTGATATTCATATCATAACTTATTATTTTATTTATTAATTTTGTTAGTTATCTTTAACTAGAATTCGTTTAGCCTTTTATTTGTTATTTAATTATATTAATCCTAATTCAATTATGCTCTTGTTTTTAAATTAATACTTTTATCTAATAGGTTTTATTTATCTTATTGTTTATTTATTTTTGTCTTATGCCTCATCTTACTATTACTACTATTTATTAGTTTATAAATTATTGTTTTATATCTACCTAATTATGGCGCCTAATATATATTATTTATCTAATAGTATAATTATTATTTATTTTATTTACTTTACTTAATTCCTTAATTATTATTATTTTGTATTATTATTCAATATATCCTTTTGGGACTATTTCCTATTTTGGCTTCCCTCATTACTCTTTTTTTTGGTGTAATTCTCAATCCATTATGCTTTCCTTCCCCCTTCTGGGCCTCACACCTCACACACTAAGAACATACAATTGCATTAAACACATTAAATGAAAATGATACAACAAGCAAAAATT
This sequence comes from Biancaea sappan, assembly GCA_037074585.1. Classification (NCBI taxonomy): domain Eukaryota; kingdom Viridiplantae; phylum Streptophyta; class Magnoliopsida; order Fabales; family Fabaceae; genus Biancaea; species Biancaea sappan. The sequence goes on from CM073490.1 coordinate 70,389,043, forward strand.
GAAATTTTCATATACGGGTATTACATAATTACCCCCTTCAAAAAATTCGGTCCTCCTAATTTATGGTACCTCTAGTCTCATGCAAGTATGGGTATCTAGTACGCATATCTGCCTCGGCCTCCCACATGGCCTCCTTATGGGCTTGATTCTGCCATAAGACTTTGACAAATGGGACTTCCTTAGATCGAAGCCGCTTGACCTAGCTATCGAGGATAGCCATTGAGGTTTCCTCGTAAGAGAGAGCTTCATCCAAACATTGACATGTGGAAAACTGGGTGTATCCCTTTTAACTCCACGGATAGGGCCAACTGGTAAGCCATGTTGCCCACCGTTTCTAATATCTTATAAGGGCCAATGTATCGAGGACTTAACTTCTCCTTCCCCCTAAACTGCATGATCCCTCTCATTGGAAATACCCTCAGGAGGACCATGTCATCCACTATAAACTCTATATCATGCCTCCTCTAGTACCTAGGTTTTATGGAGTAAGTAAAAATGTTTACTTTTGTATACGTCAAAATTTTTCATGATTAAATGAGTATTTAAGTGAGAAGTTTGAGTAGCAAAAAAAAAGGGGACTAAAGTGAAAAGATAGGAAAATAATGAGAAATTTTATGTGTTTGGTATAAATAAAGATCCTTAAGGAAATAAGAGCTTAATGACGCTAAGTTGTAAAGTTGATGCTACGAGGATAGTGGGAGTGCAGCCATAGTAGTATATGGGATTTTGAAAGGGACCAAAGTGAACGAAATATAAAATTTCAATGTTGAACAAATTTTGGTGAAAATTTTTAGTTGTATATGTATTATGTTTCACTAAGGAGTAGTTTTAGTGCCTTACAAATTATTTTAAAAGGGATTTCTAAAATTTCCATTAAGGAACCAATTAAGTTTGTCACTTTAGAGGGACTTAATTAAAGAAAAGAACAATGGGCCCCACCCTTATTTAAACACACACATTAGCGCCTATATACGCACACATGTCCATTTGCTCTTTCTCATACCCTCTCTTATGGTTTCACTCATCCTCTTTACTTCTTCTTCCGTCTCATGGTTTGGGAGCTATAAGAAGGATTCCACCCCTTTTTCAACAAAACTCTAGCCAGAAGCTCTCCCTCATGGTTAAGGAGGTAAGACATTCTTTTCCTTCTCTTTTTCTTCCTCAAAAAGTAAACCCTAAGAAAGAATGAAAAGGGGAAGCTATGAAACTAGTGTTGGGTCATGTATGGGAATGTTGTTTTGTGCTTCTAATTGAAGTTAGAACTTAGAAACTTGAGGAAACCATGGTTAGGAGCATATATAGAGAAAGAATGAGATTTGGGAATTTTCGGAAAGAACATAGTTGAATCTTGAATGATTGTTTTAATATTGAATCAAAGATGAAATTGATGTTTTAATATTTTTTAAATGCAAAAAACAAGAGTTTGATGACCCATATTGATTGAATTAAGCTTCATGATGTTTAAGGGATCAAAGGGGTACTTTCTGGGTGTTTTCCCATGGCCATGGCAAATTTCTCCAGCCATGGGTGCCCAAGGCACCAAGATTAGAGCCCCAAGGCACCCATGAGGGCGAGAGGGGTGAGCCTTGGAGCCCAGGGTGCGAACCCCAAGCTGTAACCATAAGCTTGATTTGAATTGTCATAACTCCCTCAATTGAGCTCTGTTTTTAGCAAATAGTGTATCGTTTGAAAGCTTGAGTCTACTTTTAAATAAAACAAATTTTCATCCAACAATTCTTTCCCATTTAAGATTTATTACTAAGGGAGTAACCAAAGGTCAAGAATAGTGGCAAGCATTTTCCTATTTTATGACTATGACATCTTTTGCTTTCTTTTCTTGATGAAATCAATAGGAATGCTTCCCTAATCATCTAGGATCATTCAATCCTTGTTTAAGACAAAGGAGAATGATAACCTTAGCTCAAAAAAAGGAAAGTAGTTAATTCTACTCTTGACAAAGATATAATGATGCCACATGATTGGATGATTAGTATACTATAAAATTTTCGTTCTTGTTGCAAACTTCTCATCTTCAGGTCCTGTAAAGTTAGAAGAGCTTGAAAGTAATCAATATAGAATTAATGGTGTAAAATGTTTATTAGAGAAAATTATAGCTTACTTTATATGCCCCTTTTTATGAATATTAGTAAGTTAGAGTGTACATATGCCATCAAATAAACCAATTAAGAATCTCATGAAATGGATATAGGCATATGTCTTCAAGGTGAGAATGCATTATGCATGTATAACTAGAAAAAAGAAAATCCATGTAAATGACCACATATAGAGGATATAAAATGTGTTAGTTTCCAAGTCAAAATGGTTGTAATTATAAAATGTCAATAAGATAAAAACTTGTAATCATGCATGTTTCTCAATTATGATGTATAAATGAGTTTATTCATGTTTGGCATGAATGTGCACAGATGTATGAAGAGGAACATTTGACCTTCTTAAGGAAAACAAAATTTATTTAATTATTTATTTATTCCCCTTTGAGTGCAAGAAGGAAATCTCCATGATTGTCCTTATGAACGTATAAGTATGTGATGTTTATGATATATGTATTGATGTGTATATTAATAGAGAAAGGGGTGACCTATATAGCTAGAATCCATGAACATATGGTTTTAAAATTAATGTCTTAATTGCAATTGTGCATGGGTATCTAGTCTTGCCATTATGTATGATAATTATGGTTGACTACCCGAGTGTATGAGTGCTTAGCATCCTCATTCAAAAGGAGCTAGAATTGGTAGAAAGATTAATCTATCTAATGCACATCCATGCTACCACCTAAACTAAGGTAAGTTAAATTAAGTAAGGTAAAAGTATTCACGTACTCAAATGTAGATTTATATTGTTAAGAAAGGCGTGTTGAATGTGTAGCACATGATTCCTAAATCCTTTAAGGGTACCTTTGGTGTAAAGAAGCCATAATGAATGACATTCAATTTGTGACTTCCCATGATTTCAAAACCTATACTAATTGTGCATGAAGATATTAGATTGATGGTGTTTTGCATTGTGACATGTAATGCTTGGAATTTCATATGAAATTGTGAATGATGCTATACTGATATGGTTTATGTTGTATACAAGCTATGCTGTTGGGATTATGTTGATTATCTGATGAATATGGTAAATTACCTTGGTATGTGCTAATTATATTGAGTATGATTGTAAAATGAAGGATAAAGATGGATGACAATTATTGCTCCTGGTCTCATGCTGTCATAAGCATGAATAGGGACATATGGAAGTTCTGTGCTTTTATAGTCATGAGTTGCTTGGGGTCGATCGGTCTTTCAGGCAAAAGAAGGATAAGGACAGTTGACAGCTGTTGCTCCTAGTCTCATATTACCATAAGCATTAATGGGGACATAGAAAGTCTTGTGCTTTTACAGTCATAAGTTGCTTAGGATTGATTGGTTAAAAAGGATTGATCATTATTGCTCCTGGTCTCATGTTGCCGTAAGCACTAAGGGGGACATAGGAAGTCCCATACTTTTTGAGGTCATTAGTTACTTGGGGTCGATTGGTCTTTTAGATAGATGTTGGACCTTTGGATATATATATATATATATATGATTTCTATGAAACTATCATGGGGATTTGAGTGCATGATTATTTATGGTTGTGTTTATTGCTATTATGTGCCATGTGTTAACAACGATAATTCTTATACAAAATAAAAGCTCCTTATGTTTTAAGGAAATGAGTCATTTATGTTGAGTTGTATTGACTATTGTCCATGATGTGATATTTACTTGGCATCTGTTTATCTGTGCATATAGCCAAGTATGTATATGATGTGTTTGGATGTATTTGTGTATAGTGAGGGCCTTGGTCGAGTAAGTCTCCTAAGCTACTCAATGGATTGTGCAGGTATGTCTTCTCATACTAGATATTAGATGCATGTACTCTTGATTATGCAAAGTAATTCCAGTTATTACCATAAGTTAAAGATGGCACAATCCATGTGTTGTGTAGAACAATAATTTACCATCACTAAGTGTATGCAAAATTATTTTTATACATTTATAGAAATTGTAGTGGTCTCTATTTTTTTTTGGCATTTTAGTCCAAGTATGTAAGATACATATACTCTTGTGTAATACTCAGTAATTGTATGTTGCTAATGGCTTAGATGATTATGTCATGTGCCTGAAGGGTTTCTGTTAAGGAGACAGGTGGTTATAAGGCCCAATATGTCAATGCATGACACTAGTGTTATGCAATTAATTGAAAAAAATTTTATTAGGAGCTAATAAGTACACATGGGCGAATAAGCTCATGCATATACTATATGATAAGATTATCTGCTTACTGAGTCATATAGACATACTTTGTAGTTTTCACCTTTCAAATATAGCCTAAAGGATGAGTACCTATTCGTGGGATGACAGGTTTGGCAAGACCTGACTTTTGATCAGTTCTTAGTTCTTTGTTAAGTAAGTTTAGTGTGCTCTGTAGCTACATGGGTCACCAACGTCCTGGAATCAATATGTTTATTTGTGGTAGTTATGATGTCTATGTTAAAATTAAGGGAAATAGTAGTAAATGTATCGTAGGTTTACGGTCTAAGGATGGCTTATCCCTAGTTACCATGCCGGTCACGTGCCCTAATTTAGGATCGTAACACCTCCTATGATCCGCATAGGCCTTCTGCCTGCTCTGCACTATAAGCATGTGCTCCTGAATGACTCAGACTCAGTCAAAAGCTTCCTGAACTAGATCTGGTCCTAAAAACTTTACCTCACTAGACTCGAACCACCTAATCAAAGACCTACATTGTTGTCTATACAAAGCCTCGTACGGTGCCATCTATATGCTGGCTTAGTGGTTATTATTATAAGTAAACTCCACAAGGTACAAGTGCTTCTCCCAACTTCCCCCGAAGTCTAAGACACATGCTCTTAGCATGTCTTCTAGAGTATGAATGGTCCTTTCCGATTGTCTGTCAGTCGGTGGGTGGAATGTTACACTCGAGTTTACTTAGGTTCCCAAGGGCTCCAAAAAACTCCTCTAGAGTCGAGAGGTGAACTGTGAACCCCGCTCAAAGATGATCAATAGGGGAACTCTGTGTAGTCACACTATCTAGTCAATGTATAACTATGCAAGTTTGGCGACATTGTAGGTTGTCATAACTGGAAAGAAGTGTGCCGTTTTCATCAAATGATCCACTATAACCCATATGGAATCAAAGCCACTGGGAGAACATGGTAAACCGACCACGAAATCCATGGCAATGCTCTCCCACTTCCATTTCAATATGTCTGAGCGCTGCAACAATCCAGCCAGCCTTTGATGTTCGATCTTAATCTGTTGACAAATGTAGTATCCCAAATTTAAAATAATGTGAGGAACCTTTAAATTTAAAAACAAAAATCTTGAGGAATTAAAATTCTTGAGTATGGATATATTGACGATTATCTTGTAATAGGAAATAAAGTATAAAAAAACTACTAAGGACCTATTTGAAAATTTTTTAATTTTGGTAGGAGAATTAATTTAATGGGAAAGGTGAGAAAAGGAATGGTTAAAACATAATTTTGAATTTTGGGTGAAATGTGGAATTTTTACGAAAGTTTAAAGACCCAAATGAAAGCTTAATTGGAGAAAGGTTACTTTGTACAATTCTAGCAAAAAAAGAGTAAGGTGGTACGTGAAGATGAAGCCATGTGTCCCAACCCTTCATGGAGATTATGCCATGTATCTCCAACCCTTCATCAGACCTCTTGAAGCTTTTAGACAATAAACACAATAAACATACACACATACACTTCAGACATGGCTTGGGAGAAAAAGAAAGATCGAGAGCTAGGGAGACAATAGGAAGATTTTCTGTGGAGGTGACTGTCGACCACCGCCACCACCACCGATTGCTTTATCTTCCTCATGAGGTAAGACTAATCTCCTTTTTCCTTTGTTCTTCGCTTCCTTCTTCCATCTATCTTTCCTTTCGTGGCGGCTGGTAGTGAAGGACATTATAAGTGTTTGAGTTAGAATTGGATAAATTAGAATTTGGGAAATTGTTTTGGCTGGGCAAGGTACAAAGCTCGTGGGTTATAAGAGAAAGCGGAACAAAGCTCAACTTAGAGGTAAGTGTAGTCTAATTTCTCTATTGTCTCAGTTGTATTTTCCCTCAACTTGTATGTGAGAATTGTATATTAATTTGTATACCTGAGTGGTTTTTTTATCAAGACGAAATTAAAGATTAAATGCTGGGATAAAAGAGTAGAATTTCTATTGGTCGGGCAAGTGAAATGTAGAGAAAAATCAAATTGGGAAACTCATGTAAAAGTTGTCAAATTTAGTTTTCTACTGCAGAATTTTTTAGTGGTTTCACTATATTCTTGAACGGCATTCTTCTGTTAGATACATATACATGAATGCTTGAGTTTTGGATTGAGTTTTCTACTGTGTTAGGTGCTGACCAAGAGAGTTAATTATGTAAATGGCATGGGATAAAAGACTAGATTAAAGTTTGTTTAGCATTAGAAGGTTTTTGTGCTATTTTAATGAGTTAAGGGTGTTGAAATGAAGCTAGATTATAATGCTTAAAATGAAAGAAGAATGAGATCAAATTAATGAATTTAGGACAAAATTAATTTGGGGTGTTAAACACATGCTGTCAAGCAGAAAAGGACAATATTTTTATGCTTATGATTTTATGTAGTTTGGGTGACCAAATGAAGCTATTAAATTCTAAAATTTTTGTGGGAAATTTCTGAATCATTGCTGAACTAGCTTAGGAAGTTTCAAAATTTTATGAGGTGTTTTGCTTTGTCAAAATTGCTGCAACCAGCACCTACTTTAACTTTAAGGACAACTCTAGCCTACTAGTAAATAAATTCCATCTAACTTACTAAACGATTTTATTTTAGCCTAAAATTTTTATATGCCTTGGATAAGTTATTAAAGCAACTCCTCACTAAATTTCATGGCATTTGGATTTGATTTGGTGAGTCAATGAAACAATTTTCCAAGCTTCTGTAAAGCCAAGATAGAACTGATATATGGTTGATAAAAGTGTCTTTAGAGGGGCCAAACGATAGAATTTTCATTTGAAATTTTTATCCTAGCGTGTCAACATATAAAGATGCTTATGCGTTAAGTTTTATGATTTTTGGAATTATAGATCAATACTAGAATGTTTCTAAATAATTAACAAAATTTACAACAGAACAAGGTTAGGAGATTGGTAGCTTATTTTTTGGTTTAGTGATATTTCTTGCTTAACTTGATTTTTAGGCCTTCGGTTAGATATGTGGCTTTCCTTCTCCAATTTAAAGAGTAGATTTGGCAAGAATTCAAGGTGAGCGGGTTAATGCTTCCTATGACTAAGTGTCTTTCTTTAGTAACTCTTTGCATCATAGTGAAAACATGTAATATATCCCCAAATTTGAAAAGAATGGTGACTCAAATATATAATTGTGTATTTAAATTAATGTTGCTATTGTGCTTGAATGGAATGATGAGATGTAAACAATTGTGAAAGTTGTATCGTGATGTATATATAATTATACTTTCTTATTTTCTCATGAATAGATATTATATTATGGATTGTGCATGGTATGTGAACTGAGTTGAGATGTGACATACTTTGATTGTTGAATATATTCATCTAAAGATGGTTGAAGGATATTATGGATAGATAATTATTTTATGATATGAGATACTGATTGTGATTTTACTTCTGTTTGAGAAAGAAAGGAAAGTCATGGTGATGCACCCTATAGGAAAAATCTACATGGAGCCATAAGGGTGGAGACTCACTGATTGTGATTGTACTTATGAAGCAATAAGGGTGGATGCAGCAAGGACAATAGGAAAAGATCCAGAGGTACCCTAGATGACACAGTTGGTACAAGAAATTTATGTATTTGATTAGCTTGTTTGTTGATGTGAACTATACTAAATTATGCAATATTGTGATGTGATTGATTTTATTGATGATTTGTACATGTTATTATGATGCATAATAAATGTTTTTCGTCGTAGTGTAACATTCTCCCCTCACTAGGTACATGGTTTTCTCATACCCCTTTTATTAATATTTTTCAGAGTTGACAATTGAAGATGAGTATTATACATGAAGTAAAAGACTCAGCTCAATACCTATTTGATTCCGGGATGATTTGAAATTTCTTTTCTATGTATCATTTGTTTTGCTAGTCTAGAGTCGCTCCATGATCATATAAGTAGCTGAGGGAATTGGAATTCTATTATTGTAAACTGAGAAATGATGTATATGAATGAGCCAATTGCTTTAAAGATTTGTTTCTAAGTATTTTCTTTAAATTATTTGTCTTGATGGGATGTATGAAATATATAAATGTTAACAAAATTAATTGTATGTAATTATCTATAGACAATTAAAACTAAAGAAAGTTTTCTTTAGATAAATTTATTTTAATGGTCTATTGTAGAATATTATGCAAGCCAAATTGTTAAAATGAGTTAGGTTCCGATATGAGATTAGTCTCACTCTTGTGCCAGTCACGTGTCCTAGGTGGGACGTGAAAACAAATTAAATAGTGAGCCACAAAGTTTCCCACATCTCGTTCATTCCTTCCCACTAGTAAAGTTACCTTAGGTCCTAGTACATTTTGGTGGCACAAGGATAAATGGCGTAAGCAATACTATGTGTTTCCTTTATGATCTCGTGCCTAAAATCCCGAACATCTAGCATGCATAACCTATGTTTGAACCGCAATACCCCATATCATCAATTGAAAACTCCTGAGTATCTTCATCCTTTACCTTGTCTATGATCTCGACAAGATCTGAATCCTCTATCTAAGCTACTTGTGTCTGATTAACTAATGAGGATCTAGCCCTGATGTGGGCTAAGAAGGATCCAACTTCATTACCTCAAAGTGTATGCCGCTAGGCTCAAACTCTTGTAACTCCTAAACAAGGGCCCCCTTACAACAGCTATATGGGCAAAACTTCCCATAGACTTCTGACTCAAAGCATCTGCTACAATATTAGCCTTCCTAGATGATATAAAATATTGCAATCATAGTCCGTTAAGCACTTCATCCACCTCTTATGTCTCAGATTCAAGTCCCGTTGGTCAAAGATGTATTTAAGGCTCTTGTGGTCGGTGTAAATTTCGCACATCTCTATAGAGAGATAGTACTGCCAAATTTTCAATGCAAAGACTACAACGGCCATTTCAATGCAAATTTTCAACTGTCTATAGTCAATGCACAACCACATTGATCCAGCCTTCTTCTTTACAAAGAAGACAGAGGCACCCCAAGGTGAACTACTAGGCCGAATGAAATCTTTGTCCAGAAAATATTGCAATTGCCCCTTGAGTTCCTTTAACTCAGCTAGTCCCATCCAATAGGGAAGAATGGAGATTAGTTGATTTTTCGATGCTAGTTCAATGCAAAACCCAACCTCCCACTCTAGTGGAATACCTGGGAGATCATCCAGAAACATGTCCATGAATTCCTTCACCACTGGGACATCAGCGGGCTTTAATTCCTACTTTTCTACATCTCTTACAAATGTCAAGTAACCTTGACAACCTTTTTGAAAGAGATGTCAAGCATTCATTAGGGAAATTAGATTGAACAGGGCCTCAGTTCGCTCACCTTGAAATGCGAAGGAGGGTTCCCTTGGCATATTGAAGTTAGTGGCTTTGATAATCTAGGGTGGCGTAGTAGGATGCCAACCAATCCATCCCTAAAATCACATCGAAGTTCATCATATCCAAGAGCATGAGATCCACCACCATTTACATTACACCTATTGTTACTCCACAAGAGTGATAGTCCCTTTCCACCAACAGTATCTCACCCGTAGGCGTAGCCATGAGGAACGGACAATCAAGCTGAGCAAGTTCCTTTGCAAATTTTCACGTGAAAAATGGTGACACATAGGAATGTGTTGAGCTAGAATCAAACAACACATGGGTAGGAAAAGAATAAACAAATAAAGTATATATGATAACAACTACTTTATCAATCAAACACTTAAGCATAACACATTATTGTTTGGGTAAGAAGTATACCTCCAACAATGGCATTGGATGCCTGAGCATCTTGATAAGTCAAACCATAGACCCTAGTAGTCCTTCAACCTGCTAGTGGTTGACCAAACCTCTTTGGCCCCTACCGAAACCTCTCCCAACACTGCTTCCTTGAGCTGTAGGTATTGGTGCCCTACTGGCAAAAGTAGCCTCTAACTGAGTTAATGTTGGGTAGACAAACCCTTGTCCAGATCTAGAGACCAACTGGGGGCACTCCCTCTTAATGTGGCCAGCCTAACCACATTGGTAGCAAAATATGTCGATACAATCTACGATGGTATTTCTCCTAAAATAAACCCTATCATAATGCCTACTAAAATTGGGACATTCAAGTTTAAAATAGCCCCCTCTACCCTCTGACTAGTACTAAGGTGCAAACAAATTAGAGGGTGCATGTCCGCCTAATACAGCAGATACAGAGTTTCCTCCACAAAAAAATGGTTTTCCTTCCTTGACCTACTTTCATTTATTGTCCATTTCCTCTCGGCGTTTCATCATTCGACAAGTGGTGTCAACTGCCATAGTGTAAGATGGAAAGGTCTCCATTTGTTTACCTATCTAGGAAAAATAAAAAATCCCTGAGGCTCTTTCCTCATCGTCCGGTACCATGTGGAGGGCATACTCATCTAATTTCACAAAAAGAGCATCATACTCATCCACAATCCAAGCTCCCTATCACAAAGTCTCAAACTTTCATATCCATGCATTGCGTAAACTCTTCGAGATAAAGTGGTCTCAAAAAGCTTTCCTGAACTCCAGCCATCCAATAGGCTCGGCATCACGAGCTCAGTCTTTCAACCAAGTCATCCACTATCTATCCACCCTATCCCTCAACTAAAAGGATACAAGTGACATCCTCCGAGAGTCAGAATATCCCAAGGTGTCACATACTTTATTGGAATCATTTATAAGCTACTAGCGGTCATCACCAACATCTTTCCCTACAAAGACAGGGGGTTTTAACTTCAAGAAGTCCACAAATTTGATGTCCAACACTATTCCTTCCTGAATATGGGGGAAAGGCAGTTGTCTGAAATGTCACTTGCACATCTGCCACTAGAGGGAGTGGTTGAGGTTTGTTAGTGGGAATGCACCTCTCCAACATCGACTTGATGTTATTCATCCTGCTTTGGAAGATGTTAAACATCTCCATCATGGAGGGGTTGACTTGAGATGGTGCACCACCTCTCCCTTCAGATTCTACAGTATATTTCCCTCTTAGAGCATGCTTATCCTCCGCGAGCATGCATCCATTAATGATGCGGGTGGCAGGGTATCACATCCTAAAAAAAAATGTGACCAGCACAATAATGATTTATCCATCACATCGTGGACCTAATGAAAACAATTCATAAATAAGAAAATTTTCAATTTCATGATTTCTAATCGCTCATACATGGGAACTAACTTTTAATACCAATTCAAGCTCACATTATTCAAGATATATCATATTTCCACAATGCCACAAAAGAATTAAAATAAGTTTACAATGTTCCCATATTAAGATAACATCAAAGCATCATCTTTCAAGCAACAAGTTCACGAGGAAACAAAATAATGTATCATATTTCTACATGGCCCATTCACAAAATCCTAGGAGGCTTATGTGATCACAGAGCGACGTCTAGGGTCCACAAAATAGTTAAGATACAAAAGAACCAACCCAAGGTACAAGAGGGTTAGTAAGATAAACTCGCTACTCTCCTGGACAATCCCCTGGGTCAGCCACAGACTCTGAAATGTTGCAAAATAACAGGATGAGTATAGAATACTTAGTGAATAGATAACATCATCTAATAAAATTAAATTTCACATCTAACATCATAGAGATATCAACAATTCAAAAAGAATCATGTTAGTTACGAATGATAAAAGAAGTATAAATTATACACTGCATAATAAAAGTCCTGTACTAACTGGGTTGTCCATGGTACCAGTGGATCGTTGCCCATGACCCCCCAGCTGCATCCACCCTTATTTCTCCAAGAAAGAGGTATCTCCACCCTTATTACTCCTTTAATTCCTTCCATAGGGTGCACCGCCATGAACCAAATGCACACAACAATTATCATCAGTACACAATTACATTCAGAATATACATTCAAGTTTTCAACACAACATAATTGATACAACTTCAACCATATTAATTTCTAGCTAACATTGACAACACATAAGTTTTCCAAGGGTGGCTTTCATCATAAATAATTAAAAGCATAATATTCTAGAGAAGAAATACTCAACAACAAAATTATTAAGTACAAAGAATATGAGTAGTTGAATTGAATTCAAGAACATATCATCTTCATCCATACCTCTATAATGCATGACATTAAAAGCTTCAAGGAAGAAGTAAGACAATGGCATCACACTCACCTCAAATATGGCACTAACTACCTTTGTTTTTGCAACTAAAATATGGAGGGTGTTAGGAAATGATTCCCAAGGATTTCCTAAAATGCAAATAAAATGAAAATAAAAGAACTTATTAGAGCTAGACCTTCCTGTAAGTAAAACAGGGCATAAAGAAAAGAATATTTCTGCTGTCATAATAGGGGAATTTTACTGCAGAATTCTGCAAAATTTCTTATGCTGTCTAGCCACTAAAATAGTAGCAAAACAGCAGTAAAATTCTGCAAAATTTGCTCTATTTTGCTATCCAAAACTATTAGCCAACTTACAGGACCATTCAGCCAGTAATATACCCAAAAATATAGTTCTAAAGTGCAGAAAAATACAGTCCAAAATATCCTTTAACCAATTCAAAAGTAAATCAATCTAAAACCCTCTCTTTCCATCTCTCTTTTCGATCTCCTAGCCCTCTAACGCCAACCTCCTTCCTTTCCATCATTTCTATGGACAAAGGTTTCTAAATATTCACTAATCAAGAGTTTATGGCATTACAATCACTTTATGTCTTATTAAATCAGAATTTCTTACACCCCTTCAATCTAGGGTTCATGGCTAAGGAGAAAAAGGAATGGAGGAAGAGGGAAAATGAAATACAATGAACCTAAAGCTTACTTACCTTGTTTTTCCTACTGAAATTAGAAGGAACCCAGGTGAAATCTTCAGCCAGCAAAAGAAAAAAGGATTCCAACATGAATAGAGGGGTGGAGATCTAAAATGAGGAAGGAATGAATATATGTTATAATATATATATGGCTTCACACAAAAATAGCTGAAAAATGCAGAGTGGTGCTTGGGTGCCCTGTATAGCACCTGGGGCGCCACCTTCTAAAGTTTGGACAGAGAGTTTGGGTACTGGGGCCTTGGGGCACCTTGTGTGACACCTGAGGTGCCATCCATCGGTTATCAGGCTAAGAGTTGAGGTCCTGGCGCCTGAGGAGCCCTACATAGCTCCTGGGGAGCCAGCCGTCAATTTTGCTTTTTGATTTTCTTTCATTAATTAAAATTGGACCTTAAACACATTTATATACAATATAGGACCTCAAATAGCAATAACCCATTTACATAATTAATTTTCATTAAACTACCTAAATCCTACTATGAAAACATAGTAGCACACACATAAAAGAAAATAGTAAAATAAATTAACAATTTAAAATAGTAAAATTTTCACACTCTAAAACTAAGAACACCCCAAAGGACTAGGATGATACACAGGGCTAAAGCCCTACTAGACTGTGATCATATGCCTGGTGTAAAAGGTCATCCTCGAGCCATTAAAGATAGCTAGCATCCTACAATGCAACGTACATTAGGTTTATGAGTTTAGAATGATCTTAAAGAGTACTCAAACAACAAGTATGACATGAAAGAAAACACGGATAACTCTATAGGGTCCTCTATGGATCCCCGTCCTATAATCATGCTATGGTCACGACAATAGAGGAGGGCCTACTAAAGATGCCTTGCTTTATAGTCCATAGAGGACCTAACAACCAGGCTCTTATACCAACTTTGTCACAACCCAACTCTTAGCATGGGACTGACACAATGACAATTCCCTATGTAGTTGTAACTGGTTCACGCCACTACGATGCCGAATCACCTAGAATTGAAATCATGGCAATTTTGTAGCACAATGGTCCCCAGGTTGTTTTCATTCTTAGAGCCTCACTTCTAACTACTAACTAATTGTTCTAAATACTAAACACTAATTAAAGGCACATAAATGAGGGGTTTGTTGGCAGTACAACAGAAATCAATATAGAAACAGAAATAAATAGCAACAAATAACTACAACAGCAGTAGTTCAGCAACAGGACGAATTTGACAAGGTGTTGACAGTAAGGAGACTATGTAACCAGCCACTAGGATTCATGGGAGTGCAATTATCATTACCTAACTCATTGATTCAGTTTTGTTCTCATTCCATTGTCTGGTTCTTTATGAAAATGGTTCTAGAATAACTTCTAGAATATAATGCTACTAATTATAGTCAAGAATATCTTCCTAACTATAATTAGATACATTCAATAGAAACCCTCAACCAAACCAAGTTAAATATATCATCTAACTAGCCATTTCGCTTCACTTACTTCCTAACCAGTCAAGCAAGGTATTATCTCATATGTTCCTTCTCAAGTTCTAATCAGAAACTGATAGCAACATAAACATAACAGCAAAGCATAAACGAAATGAGATGGAATGGAAAATAAAACACTTATCTTGCATTCTTAGTTCAAGCTACAACATCCCAATGGTCCAGTGACTGATTACAATAAAGACTTAGCCCTCAATGAGAGTAAAACAGCAAATAACAGAAAAGAAAACAGAGAGGAAGACAGAACTGCGACATTACTAAGTTACAGCAAAGAAAAGTATCTGGAATGTTACCATAGATGCTTAGTTGACTTTCAAAAAGGAGGACTAAAATATGGCTGGATTCTTCTGCAGATAGGGAGCAGTAGGCAGCAACAGAAATACATCAAAATGGTGCAGCAGAAGGTCTCTTTAGCCATGCAGAAAGCTGATTGCCATTTTCAGCGAAGTTTGGGAATTATGCAAGGACTGGATAGCATGCAAGGGCTAACAGATCTGGTTTGAGGGCCCCACTCATCTCCATGTCAGCAAAAACGCAGCAGCAAGTCAAGTCAGCATCCTCCTCATCAGAAAAACACCACATAAGCGCCATGTCAGCAAAATTGTCCACCTCAGCGCCACATCATCAGAAAATCTCCAAATTTAATTTCTGCAAGGCATACCAATGGATTAAATTGAGTCTTTGATAATTTAAGTTCTAAAATATGAAAATAATTTATTTTCCACCCAAGATTAATTTAGACTCAATAAATCACAAAGTGTAATAAAATTGGAGAATTCTTATAGATGGAAATGCAAATAGACCAAATTAGGGGTTAAAATATATATATAAATGCTAGATATCAAATCCCCCACACTTAGCCTTTTGCACTCCTGGGCAAAATCAATTAAAAGCAACAAAGGCACCAGGGACACAACAAGTAGTGTAGAAAGTATGCAATAGTGAATTAGTTCAAGCTTGAAAAGATTTAATGCTAGGAGAACACAAGTCTTAAATTTCTAAAAAGTTCAAGAATCATGGCAATTTCGCTGACAAGAATGAATCCAAGTAATAATCTAATCACAAGGAAGAGTGTATACACTCTATTCTCTTAAGTGTTTAAGGTAATATGCTTTCATTTCAACCTATTATAAATTCACTACCATAAGCTTGTCAAGAATCTAATTCTCCACTATTTGAATCACATACATGCTTGAATTATTAGGACTTTACAAGGATGTAAGGTTGGGTGAAGGAATGATTGGGAGGTAGAAGGAAATACACAAAACAAAGTTTAACAAAACTTAAAGAAATGAAGAGCATCAATCAATAAGGTTACAAGAGATTGAACTTTGAAATTTGGGCACAAAAAAGCTACTTTTCTTTTCTTCTTCTTGCTTTTTTTTTTAATCTCTTCTTCCTTTTTTTTTTTTTGATCTCCATATGGCATATTTTTTTCATGAAGAGTTGTCAAATTTTTTTTTTTGAGTAGCAAAACTAAAATTCAAAACAGCCCCAGATCCTTCTTTTTGCATATGCTCAATTCAATCTATTTTCAAAAGAAAGAAGTTTCTAAACCTCTTCAAATCTTAAGTTTGGGGAAAAGAAATAATTTTTTTTAAAGTGGAAGAAAGCTAGAAAACACAAGAAAGAAAGGTGGAAGTAAGGTACAAAGTGGCACACAATGGAAACAACACATAGGATGGCTATTTGGCTAAAATGGTTACAAAAAACAAATGCCTAAATCATTTCCAAGCATGTATATGTAATGTAGCCTCAACAAAGATTCAAGACAAATCCTAGAGTAAAAATCATGATAGGGAATACACACAACAAGAAAGAATATCATTTTGCAATGAAGGCTCAAATTCTCATGGTTTAAAGACTATTACTAAAAATTCATTAAAAACGTCATTGCCATTTTACTTGAGTTCCTTAGAAAAAGAAGACTGAATTCTTTTCAGGCTAAGTCAATTCACAACTTAAGTTATTTCATCATGCATGCTTTCACACAAAAACATCATCAAATTTTCAAAAATAGAGCATCAAATTCGGACAAAACAGAGCAGCAAAATTCTGCACTACAGAACTTCTAGCGACTTGGCTTCACCGACACAAAACATCACCAAAACAAATGTGAAATACACCAAATAAAATTCTATAGCTAGAAGAAAGTAGCAAAATTCGTAGCCAATCAGTATAGAGAATTCTTGCAAGACAGCTCAAAAAATCTAGACAGAATAGAAAAAAACATATGAGACAGCAGGAAATTTTTTTAAAAAAATCAGCTCCAATTAAATTCTCTCCCCCCACACTTAGACATTGCATTGTCCTCAATGAAAATTAGTATCAAATATCAAATAAAATGAAGAGGACATAAATTAAAAAGGAGGGAAAGAGTACGGCCTTATCATGGAGCCGGAACATTGTAGAGTTGGATTTCCTCTACAGTTTCTTCTTTGAAGCCCTCGTAGAACTTCTTCAACCTTTTCCCATTTACCATGAATTGCTTGTTGGTGGCCGGCCTCATTTTGAATTTCTACTGCACCAAAAGGAAAGACATTACTAACAACAAAAGGGCTAACCCATCTAGAGCGAAGCTTACCAGGTATTAGCTTGAGGCGAGAATTGTAGAGAATGACTTTGTCTCCCACTTGGAATTTTTTTTTCTCGATTTTTTGATCATGAAAAGCCTTTGGCCTCTCTTTATAGATGCCTGCATTCTCATAAGAGGCTAGCCTTAGTTCTTCCAATTCTTAAAGATGCAACTTTCTTTCTTTACCGACTAGGGTCATATCCATATTGCATTGTTTAACGGCCCAATATGCCTTGTGTGCAATCTCTACCGGCAAGTGACATGCTTTACCAAATACCAAACGGTATGGAGATATGCCGATGAGAGTCTTGAATGCTGTCCTATAGGCCCAAAGCACATCGTCAAGCCTCTTACTCCAATCTTTTATGTTGGGCTGCATGATTTTCTCTAATATTTGCTTTATCTCTCGGTTGGAGACTTTCGCTTGCCCATTGGTTTAGGGGTGATAAGGTGTAGAGTTTTTATGCACCACCTTATATTTCTTGAATAGCCCTTGCATGTTTCTATTGCAAAAGTGTGATCCTTGATCACTGATTATGGCCTTGGGGACACCAAATCTGCAGAAAATATGTGAACGAAGGAAATCTACAACAACAATAGAATCATCAGTTCGGGTGGCTTTAGCTTCGACCCACTTCGACACATAATCCAAGTAACCAAGATATACATGAAGCCAAAAGAAACAGGAAAAGGACCCATAAAGTCTATACCCCAAACATCAAAAATATCACAAAAGAGAAGAGGTTGTTGAGGCATTTCATTTCTTTTAGACACATTTCCAGTTCTTTGACACCTAGAGCAGTTCTTGCAAAAATCATAGGCATCCCTAAACAAAGTAGGCCAATATAAACCAGAATCTAATACTTTTCTAGCTGTTCTTTGGGGACCAAAGTGTCCACCACATGCAAGGGTATGACAAAAATTCAGCACAGATGCAAATTCATGATTTGGAATACATCTCCTAATAATTTGATCACTACAAATTTTTCACAAATAAGGGTCATCCCAAATATAGTACCAAACCTAGATTTTTAATTTATTCAATTGATGTTTATTTTGGTATGCAGGCAATTCAGATGCAACAAGATAATTCACTAAATCAGCATACCAAGGCTCACTAATACCATACAAAAGGAAGAAACACTCATGTGAAAAATTGTCTCTTACAGGGAGATGTTCCAATGGAAGATCAGAAAGCCTACTCAAGTGATCCGCTACTACATTCTCTGCTCCACTCTTATCCTTGATTTCCACATCAAATTCTTGAAGGAGTAGCATCCATCTAAGAATCTTGGCTTTACATCCAGCTTCTTCAGCAAATATTTCAATGCTGCATGGTCAGAAAACAAAATTACTTTGGAGTCAAGCAAATATGATCTAAATTTTTCCAAAGCAAA
Organism: Biancaea sappan; assembly: GCA_037074585.1. NCBI lineage: Eukaryota > Viridiplantae > Streptophyta > Magnoliopsida > Fabales > Fabaceae > Biancaea > Biancaea sappan. The sequence continues at coordinate 70,407,573 of CM073490.1, forward strand.
AATATTTGCTAAAAACTCCTTCTCTGTGGTTGTGTAATTTGATTGAGCTAAATCAAGGGTGCGAGACACATAAGCTATGACATGCAACTTCCTCTCTACTCTTTGTGAAAGCACTGCTCCCACAGCATAATTTGAGGCATCACACATGAGCTCAAAGGGGAGCTCCCACCGTGGAGGTTGAATGATAGGAGGGGAGGTAAGTTGCTTCTTCAACTCATCAAAAGATGATCTGCAAGCATCATTAAAAACAAAATCAGTTTCTTTTTTAAGGAGTTTAGATAGGGGTAGAGCGATCTTACTGAAGTCCTTGATGAATCTTCTATAAAATCCTGCATGGCCAAGAAAAGAGCGAACTTCCCGCACAGAAGCGGGGTTAGGCAAAGAGAAGATAACATCAACTTTGGCTTTATCTAATTCTATGCCACGTGATGACACTATATGGCCTAGGACTATTCCTTGCTCTACCATGAAATGACATTTCTCATAATTTAAGACCAAGTTTTTCTCTATGCATCTCTCAAGTACTCTCTCCAAATTTTTCAAACATGCATCAAATAAGTCTCCATAAATAGAAAAATTATCCATGAACACTTCCATGCAATCCTCTAACAAATTAGAAAATATGCTTATCATGAATCTTTGAAAAGTGTCAGGTGCATTACAAAGACCAAAAGGCATGCGTCTATATGTAAAGGTACCGAAGGGACAAGTGAAGGTGGTCTTCTCCTAATCTTCAGGTACAATATGAATTTGAAAATATCCAGAAAAACCATCAAGAAAGCAGTAATGAGACTTTCCAGCAAGCCTCTTAAGCATTTGATCAATAAAAGGAAGAGGAAAATGATCTTTTCTAGTTGCTTGGTTCAACTTCCTATAATCAATGCAAACACGCCAACTGTTTTGAACTCTAGTGGACACTAACTCATTATTTTCATTTTCTATGACAGTTACCCCGGTTTTCTTTGGCACTACTTGTACCGGACTCACCCACTTACTATCAGAGATAGGATAAATAATACCAGCTTAGAGGAGCTTACTTACCTCCTTCTTGACCACATCAAGAACGTGGGGTTGAGTCTTTTTTGGGGTTGCCTCACTGGTTTCGTCTCTTCTTCAAGAAGGATTCGGTGCATGCACATGGAAGGACTAATCCCAGGAATGTCTGCTAGAGTCCACCCAATCACCTTTTTATTCTTTTTCAGCAAATTGATCAATTTTTCTTCTTGATTAAGATTCAAGTTGTTGGCTACAATGACTGGAAGTTTGTCTCCTACTTCAAAGAAGGCATACTTGAGGTTTTCTGGTAATGCCTTCAACTTCAATGTAGGTGGTTGGATTGAGGATAGAATCAATTTTTGTGGAGTCACATCCAAGGAGGCACCTACAGATTCAAATTGCTCAAAGATAGAATCCTTGGCTAAAGAGGAGGAAGGGTTAGCAGCACAAGAGGAAAGAGATGAAGAATGTACAACATTACAGTTTAAATCACTACAACTACAACTACCTAAAGCAGAAACAGAATCTAAGTCTAAGCTAGGGAAAATGATAGAATCAGAATGCACATCAGAATCCAAATCATTATGCAAATTAGAATACTACTCAGAATTGTCAACAATTAGAGAATTTTCAATTTTAGTGCAAGCATGACAGAATTCAGAACCAGTACAATAGCATTCAAAGGCATCTACCAAATCATAAAACTCAAGAAAATCAGAAATTAGTTCAGCTTGGAAATCATCATATGCCTCATCAACTAAGTAATCTAGAAAATTAACCACATGTACATTGGAATGATTTTCTATAGGATGTTTCACGGCATCTAAAATGTTAAAATCAATTTTGTTGCCAGTAAACTCCATTAACAAAGTCCCCTCATGCACATTAATAATGATTTTTGCAGTTTTTAGAAAAGGTCTACCAACTATTAATGGTGCATGGCCAGGAGTGTTGTCATTTTCTATATCAAGCATATAAAAATCAGCAGAAAAAATGAGATCTTTAACTCTTACCAGGACATCTTCTAGAACTCCTGCTGGATGTGCTGTGCTCCTATTAGCAAGTTGGACAATCACTCCAGTTGGTGAAAGAACACCAATCTTGAGGCTTGAGTACACTGATTTGGGCATAACATTGATTGAGGCTCCCAAATCCAGCATAGCATTAGAGAACTCTATGTTGCCTATTGTGCATGGTATTGTGAAAGTTCCAGGATCTTTGTACTTGGGTGGCATGGGTAGTTAGATGAGTACAAACACATTTCTCCCCAAATTAACTCTCTCATTACCCCTTAAACGCCTCTTATGAGTGCATAACTCTTTGAGGAACTTGGCATACTTGCGGATTTGCTTAATGGCTTCCAAAAGTGGGATATTAACCTCTATTTTTCTGAAGGTCTCCATGATCTTTTTATCCATGTCAGATTCAAAAGTTTTCCTTGATCGAGTTTGCCTATTGGGGAAAAGAAGAGGTATTTTCTAAACCACTTCTTCATCCTTTTTATTTTGCTCACTGGTTGAGGATGAAGGAACACTTTGCTGCACATTTAATTTTTCTGGCTCAGATTCAGAAGCTAGACTGTCTACTTGCTTGCCACTCCTCAAAATGATGGCACTAACATTGCCTCTTGGATTGATTACTGGTTGAGAGGGCAAACTCCTTGAATCTTGACTTTTTTGCTCATTGACTGTTGTGGCTAACCGACCAATTTGAGTCTCCAAGTTCTATATGTTTGTTTCTGTTCTCTGCTGGAATTGGAGGGTGTGGGCAATCAGCTCTTTCATTAAATCTTCCAGATTAGTCTCAGGCTTCTTGGGTGCTGGAGGAGGTGTATGGCTAGGACCAGGTTGATGGTATCTCACATGGGGTGGCTGGTAAGGTTGGTTGGAGGTATTCCCATATTTGAAGGTCTCTGTTGTTGTGGCTGCATGGATCTACTAGGGAGTATACCAGCACATGACTCAGTTGGGGTCTCTTGCAACTGAGGGCACTGATCAGTATGGTGGGTATTTAAGGAACAAATTCCATAAACTGAAGGAGGAAGAGCTAGTTGTTGTGCTCTCTGATTTAAAGCCAATTGCCTCACCATAAAAGCTAACTCTTCCAATTTATTTTCTATCCTTTTTTGCTCCATAGGAGGTTTCCTTACTTCATTGACAGTAACTGTTGGATCATTCAATCTGGTGCCAAATTGCTGAGCATTTTGGGCCATCTTGGCCAACAATTCATTTGTTGCAGCAGGAGTCTTATCCCAATGGTCCAGTGACTAATTACAATAAAGACTTAGCCCTCCATGAGAGCAAAACAGCAAATAACAGAAGAGAAAACAGAGAGGAAGACAGAATTGCGACATTCTTAAGTTACAGCAAAGAAAAGTATTTGGAATGTTACAAACAGATGCCCTAAAAATGCCTTGGAATATTCTACCCTAGATGCTTAGTTAACTTTCAAAAAGGAGGACTAAAATATGGCTGGATTCTTTAGTAGAGAGGAAGTAGTAGGCAGCAGCAGAAATACATCAAAATGGTGCAGCAGAAGGTCTCTTTAGCCATGCAGAAAGCTGATTGCCATTTTTAGCAAAGTTTAGGAATTATGCAAGGACTGGACAGCATGCAAGGGCTAACAGATCTGGTTTGAGGGCCCCACACATCTCCATGTCAACAAAAACGCAACAGCAAGGCAAGTTAGCATCCTCCTCATCAGAAAAATGCCACATAAGCACCATGTCAGCAAAACTGTCCACCTCAGTGCCACATCATCAGAAAATCTCCAAATTTAATTTCTGCAAGGTATACCAATGGATTAAATTGAGTCTTTGATAATTTAAGTTCTAAAATATGAAAATAATTTATTTTCCATTCAAGATTAATTTAGACTTAATAAATCATTTAGACTTAATAAAATTGGAGAATTCTTATAGATGGAAATGCAAATAAACCAAATTAGGGGTTAAAATATATATAAAAATACTAGATATCAGTAACCATAGAATGTTCTCCTAAGAAACTAAGGTTTCCCTATTCATTATGGATATATTTCCTTATTTAAATGTGAATTCATTTAATTTATTCATTATGCTTTTAAATTCAACAACTTATTGGGTCCAATTCAGGAAGGAAACAGGAAAAAAATAGGCTTCTTGGAAACCTTGGCACTGCACTCAAGCACTTGAGCTCTTGCACCATACTACTTTTTGCCACTCCAACACTGAGTTGTAATACCCGTGAATTTTAAATTCACTTAGTAAACGTAATAATCTTATTATATGTTCTATGTGAAATTTTGGGACTAATTTGAAATTTTAGTGGAACCATAAAAATATTGGAATCTCTAAATCCCACTGTGAGAAATTTCCAAGAAAATCCTCAACAAGGGACTTAACTTAAATTAATGATAGCAATTTTTAGGACTTGTTTGGAATTATTAGACAAAGTGGAGGTCTTATATTTATTAAGAAAGTATACCAAGAGAGAAATAAAATAATTGTGGGCCTTAATAGTGATTTGGGGAATTTCTAATTGAAAATCTCAAGGACCCAAGTAAATTAAAAGAAAAAAGGGTGGTGGCTTTTATGAGATTTAAGTCAAAAGGAAATGGCACCTGAGATGGAGACACTTGGAGTGTTATCATCCATTGGATGAGACCCATCGACAAAAAGAAGAGAAGAAAGAGAAATAAGAGAAGGGAAAAGCCGAGAAAGAGAGAAAGAGAGAGGGCCACAGGGAGCATGAATGAGCTCCGACCCCCCTTTAGCTCCTTTCCCGCTTCTGGTGATGCCACCGCTAACTAGTGATCTTCTTCCTTCATCTTGATAGTCCAAGTGGAGGTTCCTAGCATTGAAGTTGATTAGTGAGAAGTAAGAGTGATTTCCAATCTGCAAGTTTTTCTTCCTTTATTTTCTTGTGTGTATGATCGAAAAGGAAGGGAAATGAGCTGGTTTTCCTAATGTGACTTTCAAGGGGCTGAGAAGGAGGTGACTCAGAGCTGGGAACTATCCTTCCTCATGGATTAGAGAGGAGAAACCCAAGAACAGTAAGGAGAGGGGAAAATAGAACAGCCAAAAGGTAAGGGGGACTAAACTTACGACTTTTTATGCAAAAATTTTCAAATCTTAAAACTTGCATTGTTCTTATGCTAGAAGCTAGTTAAGAATAAATTTAGCTATATATATGTGTGCGTGTCACGTCTCACCTAGGACAAGTGACCGACATGAGAGTGAGCTTATCCTCACCTCAAAACCTAGCTCATTTTAATGATTTTGTATGCCTAATATTTCAAAATAGACATAAAAAAAATTATCTAAGAAAACCTTTTTTTTGCTCATTCATGAATAATTAATTATAATTTGTCATATTACATGAATATATTTTATATATTCTATCACAACAAGTCAATTCCATAAAATATCTAGAACCAAATCCTTGATACAATTAAGTCACTTACATATATTATTTTCTCAGCTTACAATAATCAAATTCAAGTTCCTAGGCTACCTACAAGACCATGGAGGGACTCTAGAGTAGCAATATAAAAATATAGGAATGAACAATAAGTCATCCCCAGATTCAATTGGGATTTTGGACTAAAGATCCGTAATTCCTTGCTCGAATATTTACCTTCGACTGCCAACTTTGAAAAATGTTAATAATATAAGCAAACCACATGCCCAGTGAAGGGACAACACAACACTATGATGAAAAACAAATATCATGCATCATAATGATAACATGCAGCAATCATTCATAACCCAATTATAACACGATACAATATAATCCATAATAGTTCTCAATAGTATCCAAATAAATCAAATACATTTCAACATAACTCAAGTAATTCACAAAAGAAAATAATGCAATCAATTGCATACAATTTCTATACCAATTAGGTCATCCAAGGTACCTCTAGATCATTGCTTGTGGCCCATGCCGCATCCACCCTTACGGCTCCATTTATAAGTCTCAACCCTTTTTGGCTCCATGTAGATGTTTTCCATAGAATGCACCACTATGTCTTTCCTTTCTTTTTTTTTTTTTGAAAACACAAACACAATGATAATTCAAGAACTCATATCATAAATCAAACACCCATTTATGACATATCTCAACTAACCATAAATGAATAAGTTCAGTAATCAAATACACTACATCTCAACTCAATTCACAAATTGTTCACAATCCTTGTCACAATCTCATCATCCATTTTGCATCACAAAATCCATGAACATTTTTCATATAGTTGCGTCACATGTAGGAACTACAACTTTCCCATTCTAATTACAAATTTAGGATAACTATGTGTGTGTATATATTTATATATACTTTTGCCAAGGTCAAGCTTCTAAACAAGGAATTTACAAAAAAGTATAATGCATGTGTTATGTACATACATCTCATTATTAAAGAATTATATACATTCATTGACTATTGGTATGTGTATGTGTATATATATACATGTATTCCTTTAACTTTATAACATCAAGCTTCATGTGTTTTCATGTGTATATATATATACAACACATATATCTCTCTTTCACATTTCCAAGGGATAATAGAGTACATATGTACACATACACTTCTTAGCACTACCTTGAGTACCAATGTAACTTATAAATAAATAAATATATATATATATACTCATTGGAATTATTCTCTTCACTCCCCAATCTAGGAGGAAATATAGTTATGTGCACATAGCCACACAAATTTAACAACTATTTATATCCCATTATTCCATGTAACACAATAGCAACAAGAATCCAAGTATAATCTTACATATGTTGCTCGTCATTTTCTATACATCTAGATACCCTACATGTTCTCACTTATGATGCAAAAGATTACTAAAAAAAATATTTAGCCATAGGAAGTATCACCTACTCACCTTGGTTTGATATAATAATTACCTTTTTTATGCTACTCACCCACACAAATTATGCTTCAAGATGTCTCCAAACTTGATCCTTAGGATTTGATCAAGAAAGAAATGAAAAGAACAAGTCAAGATGGCAATTAAGGGGAATTTCTGTTTATTGACTTAGGTCCTTGGTCCAAATTTTCCTTTTATCTTTTGCACGATTTAAAGTCATATTAGGCTTCATCTAGGTCCCTAGTCCCATAATATATTTTTTTCTCAAATTAAATCATCCCCTGTAATCATTTAATTTTTGTGCTCTTTAGTCCCTATCATGCATGTTACATACTTTTCTCATGATTTTATTATCAAAACTAGCCTAGAACTTCATATTAAATGTTTTAGGACATGTTTGATCATTTACAACCCAAAGCAAGGTAATTAGTGAATTAAAACCAAGTTTTGAAAATTTTAAAGCTTACACATTGAATATCTCGTTAACTTCCTCTATTTTCTTTTCTTTTTTTTTTTCATTTTCTTGCTGGTTTGATCTCCTTAAGCTTTGAATCAACTTAGACTATGGTCATTTAATCCACTCTTTCCATGAAAAAGACTAAGGCACGAAGAAAGACTCACTTTCACGTTGATGCTCTATTTTTTGTAGTTTCACGTTTTCTTCTACTTTCTAATCCATCTTTAAATTTTGTTTTCCTTTCTTCTTGTTCTGGTTAAGACCTATTTAATCCCCTTTCCCAGAAAACTAATCAAAAGAATTAAATTAAACTCAAATCTTAGAACATTCAAGGTTACCTAATGTGCCTACTCTATTTTGCTATTACTCATGTCTTTTTTCTCGGTTTGCTCTCTTCCTGTCTCTAAATTCTATTTTAATCCAGTTTATTTTATATATATATATATATATATATATATATATATATATACATATATATATATATATAGCTGGCTCTACCCAAAAACCAAACGAAAAAGATGAATCAAAGCCTAAGTTCATAGAATCTCTTACTTACCCGAGGCTACACTATTTTTTTGGGGATTCAAACTCTAGTTTTTAGCCATCTCTTCACGATTTCTGGTCTACTACCCGAAACCTAGAAAATTTTGAACTCCTATAGGCTACAGCTAGTTCTTCTTACTAGTTTCACTCTCTTCAAACAAAAGAATCTCCTATGTTTTCTGTTTAGAAAATAAAGTTCTTTCTCTCTGCTCTCGGTTTGCTAACAGAATTTGAGGAGAGATGATAATAAGCTTTACGAGAATGAAGGAAAAACTCAGAACAGAATGTGAATGAGGGAATAATGGTTCCTTTTTTCTTTCTGCAATATATATGTTGGCTAAGCTAAAGGAAACGTAAGGGTACATGTGTTTGGTCTCTATTTTACCCGCATAATTCCTTTGGCTTAAATATTAGAAGTCTCCTCTCATTTCTTTTATTTTTTAATTAGGTTCTCAATCTATTAAATGAAATTCAATTGATACCCTTAGAAATTATTTTTATTGCCACTTATCTACTCCTTTCCACCAAAATTAATTCTCCTCCCTAAAATAATAAACTTTCAATAACTTCTCTAACATCTATTAATACAAATTAATCCTCATTATACATTCAAAATTTAAAATTTTAATTCCTCAATTATTTTTTAAATTTCATAGTTCACCATACTATTTTAAAAATCTAGGATATTATAGTGTGTCGTGTGAGTTGCTACCTAAAGATGTATGTGTATATATGTGCCTTTGAGAGTGAATTTTTCTAGTTTGAAATTGTTAAAGGTTGAAGAATGTATGAGAGTGAGATTGGAAAGGTCCTTTCTCTATATTCTTAATGGAAAACTCGGGATCTATGGCTATGGTAGTGGAAGAAGTGGTAGGATTATCATAGAAATATGTAATGACTAAGCCAAGAAGATTCTATTTCAATTGGGTTATATGCAAGGTTAATTATCATGACATTGAATTTAGTTAATGTAGTTGCCGTCATTTTGCTGCTATGGAAGTTTTGGCCCAATTGTGCTACTAAATGAGCTCCAATTTATTTGAAATTTGTTATGTCTCTCGTTTTGGTATCTTAGATAATGTTGGAAAAGGCTTATTGAAATCCAATTTCTATAAACTTCCTAATTCCACTTGATTAGCTTTGTTGCCCAAAGTCAGATTTCTTTCTGTCTACATACTTTCTAAAGTAGAAATATACCTAAATTAAGTCCTTTTGGCTTGAAATTTTTATGAGGAATTCCTTGGCATGTTTAATTATGAACTGCATAGTTTCATATATTTGGGAAGCAATTTCTAGGTCAAATGTTAGAGAAACCGAGACCCCTCAGAATTTAGAGCAATTTGAGCAATTTTGTTTAAAGCTATGTTAGACTGGTCAAACGTTCAAGTTTTGCTTTGAAACTTTTATGGGAGGATGTCATAACAATGAATTATATGCTTTCCAAGTTTCATTGGATTCAGAATTGTTTTATTGGGTCAATGGAATGCAAAACCGAGATCCTCATGCTGCAGAGGCAGTCTAAGCAGTAGCTGCAAAAATGTGGTTTTGATAAGGCAAATCAAAATATTTCTTTCTAAAATTTTTATCTAAGATTCTATACATATTAGGGATGTTGCTACCAAATTTCATAAATTTTGGAGTTTTGATGGCTGCCTAGAAAATTCAGCAAGCACAGAGTCTAAATTTTTGTCTTGAACAGAGCATGGGTGCATATATATAGAAATCTAATTGGTTTAAAGAGGGTTGGCTTCTAATCTATGTAGGAAGAGGTATTTAACATATAAAGGAGTAGTCTCATGCCTTTGAACTCCTAATAAGGTACCATCAAAAGTGTTTTAAATGAATACTTTGAGACTAGTGAAGCAAGGAAGAGATTTTAATGAAAATACTCCTTCTTCTTCAATCTTGAAATGTAACTTTCAAAGTGCTTCAATGATCCATTAAGATAGGAGTCTTCATAAGGTATGGAAGGGTAAACTTTGCTCCAGTATAAGTAAGAATGATTACTCTAAGTATGAGCATGTAATATATTAAATTTAAATACAACAATGAATGATTTATACAAGGACATGTTGAAGTTGTTTTGCTATTGTAAGTGGTGAAAAATAATTAATTGAGACCCTTGTGTGATCTTTTGTTAAACATTCATGTTCTTTTGTGATTAGAGATATGAAAGGCATAATCCTAAATATGTGTGTATGTTTATACATATTCATATGTTAATTGAGTTGTAAGGAAGCCTAAAAGTGTAAGGGATCCCCTTGTTACATCCCATAGAAATGTTGAAATATGTTAAGGAAACTTTTTACTTCCTAATGGTGTTTGTCATCACTATAAACTGAATATTATTGATGTTGAGGTAATATTTAACTACGTTGGGTTATATGTGACGGTTATGGTGGACCCATACACATCTCATTATCCTAAAACTTTTCCAAGAGGGAATTATAATCCTAAGGCTTTACTAAGAGGAAATTATATTAATTAGTATGGATTGACCTAGTCTCCCTCATGTGATTTAGCCTTGGTGGCTCTTTATTTTGGATTAACCTCGGTGATCTCCTTCATATGATTTAGCCTCTGTGGCTCTTTATTGTGGACTGATCCCAATGGTCTCCCTCTTGTGAATTGGCCTAGGTGGCCTAAATTAAAACCCTTGTATAGGGTAATGTGGATGCTTATGAGGCGAATTAAATAACCTCTTGTGTGAGGTTACGTGGACTCCCCTGTATAATTTCATGTTAAGGTTGTAACTTTGTATTGGCAGTGTTATGTATATACTAATTTGTAGGTTTCATGTTGGCCACATATGTAATGGGATTGTTGATGTCATACAGAACTAACCTATGGTCTTTTTTCTGCAAAAAGGGTGCTTGATTTGCAATTTCTTTGTTGTTTGTTGTTTCCTCTTACTGAGTTTTATGCTCACTCCTCTCTATACACCCCCTTGCAAGTTTCTCGATAGTTGGTGAGTCTCCGTACAAAGAGTAATAGAGTCTCCGGTCCGTATTCCTCTATCTTGGAATACTGGTACATCTAATAGTTGGGTGTTTAAGTCACTCTGTAGTTAGATAGAAATCCTAGGAATCTTATGTTGGTTGTAAAAAGAAATACATATATGTTTTATTTATTTCACATGCTAATGGCTTGAAGTTAGGCATACAATAGTGGATGGAGTCCACCTCTGTGTTGGTCATGTTCCCAAAATGAGGCCTGACATGAGTGTTAGGTTCCTGGCGCTAAGCATTACACTGGCAGAAGCATGGTGCCTCTTTATATGGCTAGCACTGAGCATCCAATACCTGGTGCCCAGCACTGGCCACAACAACACTAGTATGTATTGCTAGCACTGAGCATCCAGTGCTAGTGATCTATAAAGGCCAAGGGGCCTTCTGCCCTTGCTAGCGCTGAGCACCCACTCTATGGCACTCAACACTGGAAAGCCATAAACCACCTCTCTCTTAATTTTTCCACCCGGTTCTGGCTGCTTTTGCAAGTTTGAAAGAATTTAAATCAAAAGCATATTTATATATGAAAGAGAGACCAAATTCGTATCTCAACACTTTATTAAAATCTAACCACATGAATTCTATCCATAAACTCTTTAATGCAAAAATCAATTCATATAGTCAATTAACATAACAAAATGTAATCCTCCAAAACGGATCTCCTAGGTGACCTATGACACTACAGAGCATTAGAGGAAGATGAAACAAGATAATGATATAGAAATAAAATAGAGCCCAACTATACAACGGGAAGGGCAATGGTGTTTTTTCGCTACACCTCAAACGAGATCTCTTTAATAATCAAGAAATCTGTACAAGAGAAATATATATAGAGAGGGTATGACTTTTAAACTCAGTGAGTGGCATGATGAAACCATAGCCGAACCCAAATACTTTGAAAGTTAAACAACATGCCCGATGACCACAGTTATACATGAGACAACACAGCACAACGGCCATCATAAAAATCAATATTTCAATCTCAATCATTTATCACAAACAATACGTGGTACTCCTCTAGTATCGAGGTGCCCCTCAAAAGTACTCTCAAATCGGGCCTCCTCCTCTTCCTATCTACTAATGCACAAACCATCTTAACGGTAAAGCAACCATCGAGAGCTCTCAATTGGTCCTGATGTGTCCATTACTCATACTTTGGTCGGTGACCATTGGGAGCCTTGTTGAACGCGGTGCAATCCCTACACCCTTGCCATTCTAAGGAGGGTACTAATATCATAATCCAACATCATACATTCAATGATCAAGATGCAACCATGATGCATACAAGTACCCTTCTTGGGAAAGTCATACCTAAAATCCTCGCCAACCCAACAGTTAAAACATGATGCAATGTAACATTATCTCATGATCATGTATCATCCTACATGTCATCATACTTATTCATATCCATACAAACATCAAATCAGGGTCTATTCCTACTTCTATCACTATGTTCTCAATCAACTTAACCTAACCGCATGTTATCTAACTTTTAAGGCTAAGATAACGCTAGGAAATCATCAAATCCACTCACCTGGATTCTTCGCTAAACCTTTATTGTGTTCTACCAAGATCTTTCAGTTACAAGATATCGTGATCGATTTTCCTACTGTTAATTTGAAAAGAAAAAGTTAAAATTAAAACAAAAAAATTGTTTATTTTGATTATGACCTTTAGTCATATCTCCCAAAAGGTGTGGAATTTTTAGATAAAATTGGTCTACTTTGAAACTAGACAAAAAGAGCTTTCCAATCAACATGCATAAATCCAACTTTGAGTTATTTGATCTTACCTTGTCTTTAGCTTTCCACTTAGAGTGTTTTCCTTGAATTCTTGCTTTTGAATTGGTAATGCAGAATCAAAAGGTGTTTATGCATGTTGATTGGTAGTGTAGAGCTAGGGTTTGGTATGGGTAGGATTTTTGGTTCATTAAAGAGAGGGAGAATGGTTCGCACCATTACGACTACTTAATCGTCCAGAATTGAATTCGTGGCAACTTGCAGAATAGTGATCATCCCAGGTTGTATTCTATTGTAGAACCTTGCATCTAATTGTCTAATTAATTATTCTAATACTAATCTACACTAATTACCTACTGATTAACACAAGAGGGTGATTGCATAATTAAAAGCATAAAACATATAATCACAAAACAGAAAAGGAACAATAGAACTAAATAGAATAACACATAACATGTAATCAGTCATTCAATCCCTAAAATCTACATCCATCATAATCTTATCCTTAGTTTTTTCTGATTTAATCCTACCATTTAGTTTTTAACTAAAATTTCCAAAAGACCTTCCAAGACTGAACCATACCAGAATCATAATTAGGGAGACCTCCACTATCACATCCTGAGACTGAGCATGTGACTGGTGCAGAGGGCATGTCACCCATACCACCACAATCCTATTTTTCACTAACTAACCTAAACAAGATATATAATAACCTAGATGGCCTACCAGATTACATAGCATGCTAAAGATTAATATTAAAAATAAAAGACAAATACCTTACCCCAGACAAAAGGGAAGGCATCCTTGCTACTCAAACCATCGAACCAAAATGCCTCTAGAACTTGAAATTGTGAGAAGGTGAGTCTAGTCCACAAGACTCATCGATAAAACTCTAACTAGCATAATCTTACATCCATTTGAACTTAAAAGCAATTAAAGACATCAAAATCAAGTGATTATAACCAGAGAGTGTGCACAATACCCCACGAATAACCACAACATTTCTTCCCAACCAATCACGATCCATTTCTACTATACCACGTGCCCTTGGTTTCCGGGTACCATCATTTCCATGTATATCATTCTTACACATGCCAAGTATATATATATATATATATATATATATATATATATTCTAACATATAAGTAATTCTACATCATAAGGAAAACCACAACCCAGTAGTACATAATCACATACAACTACATCATCTTACAAGAAATTCATAGTAAATGTCACAACATAGCACAAAAAAAAAATATGCCAAGTGTCCCACCTCATTACTATATGGTTTAGCCAATGCTACACCTCAACACTATATAGTTTGTTTAAGCTAAGAAATCATATGTGTAACCAATTCATCACAATATGCCACAATTAAAATCAATTTATAATGGCAAATATTTATCCTCATTCAATTATACCAATCCACAAAAGGGACATAATAAGCCAAAGTGAAGTACCTTACCCAACAATATCATTTCCATGATTATAATTTATCCAATAATTGACAATGGCGAGTAAAGTTCACACCCAAATTTAAGATCACAACAATTGCCAATTACTCCAACATAGTATAAATAATATAGGTGCCAATAACTTTGACACAATAAGATAGTTTAGATGCCAATAACTCTGGCACAGTAAAAATAGTTTAGGTGCTAATAACTCTGGCACAAAAAGATAATTCAGGTGCCAATAACTCCAGCACAATAAAGATATTTAAAGTGCCAATAACTCTAGCACAATAAAGATAGTTTAGGTGCCAATAACTCTGGCACAATAAAGATAGATTAGGTGCCAATAACTCTGGCACAATAAAGATAGTTTAGGTGCCAATAACTCCAGCACAATAAAGATATTTTAGGTGCCAATAACTCTAGCACAATAAAGATAGTTCAGGTGCCAATAACTTCGGCACAATAAAGATATTTTAAGTGCCAATAACTCTGGCACAATAAAGATAGTTTAGGTGCCAATGACTATGGCACAATAAAGATAGTTCAGGTGCCAATAACTTTGGCACAATAAAGAAATTTTAGGTGCCAATAACTTCGACACAATAAAGATAGTTTAGGTGCCAATAACTCTAGCACAATAAAAATAGTTTAGGTACCAATAACTCTGGCACAATAAAGATATTTTATGTCTTCCTCAACCTCTAACCTTCCTCCTTCACCCCAAAACCAAAACCAAACATTTCTATAATGTTTTTCCAACCAAATGAGCATTCAATCCACAAAATCACATTTATCAACTTGTTTTCACAACAAATTTCAAGAATCAACCAAAGTTTCCCCAAAATTCTTTCCATTTCTAATTTTTCTATCATGGCTACCAAACCTACCATGAATCTCATATTTTCTACACATTTGATTAGCCTAAAAGAACTAGAGTTGAGAGAAGGAAGGTTGATAAACCATATTCTTGCAAAAACACTCCAAGATCACACTCAAATCTTTCCAAAAACTAATTTTCAGCACCTAGGGTTCTAAGATTCGAAAATGACAAGGGATTTTCAAAATTGTGGTAATTACCTTGGTTCATTATTCTTTTCCTCATGATGATGGATTGCCAATGGCTAGGGATTCACCAATATCCATTGAAGAAGCTCAAGCTTGGAGGATTTGGTGACTTGGAGTTAAAGAATGCAATGGAAGGAGAAGGAAAAGAGAGAAAAGAGACAGATATCATGAGAGAGGGATAAGATGAGAGTGAGAGATCTTATTTGTTTAAGTGTAAGGGGTTATTTTTAAAAATTGAAACTTGGCCCTGATTTGTTATTTCTTTTACAAAACAAGAATGGCTTAAGTGAAATCTTTGGTATTTTCCATCAAAGATCAATTAAATCACTTTTCTCTACCAATTCTTCCCCACAGTTAGCAATTATCACTTCCAACACCCCAATAACTCACCCACCATGCCAATTTCAAAATTTATAACTTTCCCCAAAACCTTAAATTCTTTCACATAGGTCCCTCTCTTAAATTTTTTTTGTCAAGAATCAAATTTCTCTCACTCATCACACATATCCTATGGATAATCCTCCATATTCATGCATATGAATAAGTAATAAGTTCAATCACATACATCCATTTTCCTTTTAAGCAAGTGAAAAAAAAATTTCCCACATTTTTCCATATCCATACTGATATCTCTCCAATAGTAACTGATATCGAGCATTTTTATATGCAAATTAGTCCCTATCTTAGCCTATCTACATTTCCCAACATTAAACCCTCCAATTTTATTATGTTTAGGATTTATTGGGTCTAAAATAATGATAAAACTAATATGCTTTAATTCCATATTTTTATGAGCTTAATTAATTAGAGACCCATTAATCCTTGTGCTTAATTTGTAGATTTAATTATTAGAGAGTAATTTGCTAACCTAGATACTGACATGGATGAATTTGCTGATATGGCATTGACTTGGAGCATTCTAAAGCTGACTGGACTGACCTGGGACCCGTATTTCTGCAAACAGCAAAAGCAAAAAGCAACCAACATAATAGTAAGACAGTGGACAGAAAAAGGCAGCAGTAGAAATGATGGAATGGACTTGTCCATGGAGTCAAACAAGGAGTGCAAATTCGTCCCTCTCTCTTGGCAGCAACTTAAGAGCACTTTAGAACCCATTTTGCCATTGTTGAAGAGTTGTCTTCTTCCACCTTTGTTCTGTATTTTGTTTCCCCCTTCCCCTTGTATTTTTCTTCTGTTTTGTGGGTTTTAGTGACCATGGAAGGCTAAAACTCTTGTGTAATCAGTCCATGGAAGAATAGAGTTTGTAACATGAATTCTTGGAGCTAAATGAGATAAGCTTCTTCTTGTTCTTCTATTTCATTTCTGTTCTAGTTTATCATCTCTGATATGAGAAGTTATCTTGCTTTCATTGGTTAGTGTTGTAGTAGAATAGAATGGCTTGCTTTGGTAATTATCAAGCATGATTTAGGTTAGGGCTTAATCAGATTGCATGTGGGTTAGGTTTAACTTATATGTAATCTAGTCCTAGGAAATTTCTTGGAAATATTGGTTAGAAAACCTAATGATAGAAAACATTAGAATTAATTTGAAGACAAGGATGATGATAGTTACACTTCTAGGACTCCATGACTGATTGCATCTTTGTGTTCTCTTCAATTTTGTTTTTGTCATTGTGTTTCCGATCTGTTCTGTTCTTCTATTTTAGCTTAGGTTTGTGTTTTATATTCTAATCTGATGCTTAATCTACAAACACCCCCCAGTGGTAATTAGTATATAATTAAGGTAGATTAGTGTAGATTAGAGTAGATTAGAGTAGATTAGTGACTAGAACAATTAATTAGGAAATTTAGAAGTAAGGCTCCAAGAGTAAAACGACTAGGGATGACTACTATACTGCAAGTTGTCACGAATCTAATTCTGAGCGACTCGGCTGTGGTATTAGCACGAACTAGAATTTTGATTCCGCTGCCAAGGAGTCAATTTATTTCTTAATCACCTAATTACTTATTCATTTGTGTCTTTTTTTGGTCCTAGTTCGATTGGCTAAAGTGGTTTACAAGTTTTTGAGTCGTTTTAGAAACTAGTCAAAACTAGTCATTTTCCAACCAGCGAAAACTTAACTATCTTCGATTAACCTCAAACTTGGTAAACCACTAGTTTTCAATATGTTAAGCATGTTGCAACCCTTACTTCACCTTTAACCCAATACGGGGTGGCCATTTTTCCAAATTCCATCGTTTAGGCCCTCTTTTCTATTTTTTTATTTTTTTATTTTTTAATTAATTGTGATTTTTTGTGTAATTTTTGTAGATCTAATTTTTAAGTTCTATTTTTGCATTTGTTCCTCCAACTTGAGAAGGATTTTTCCAAGAAAAATTAGATTTTTCTGAGATACTTCATTTTTTGGTGATTTTCATCGGTCGGAACTTAGTGTGTTGTTTTTGCCGATTTTAGTGTTTCTGTGGTTTTCTTGTGAATTTTGCCCTTCCTAGTGTATGAGAAGGTTTCTTCATATGGACTTATCCACCTTTGATCCAGAAATTAATAGGACCTTCCATAAGCTAGTGAGAAGCAATAGCATTAGGAGTAGTTTCCTTTGTGTTTTTCTTGTGTGTATCATCTTTCTAGCCTATAATAAGGTTTGTCAAGAAGAATTGGCTAATTTTGATCAAACATTGGATAAGCCCTATTTGTAGGCTAGTTAGAGTTGTTTTGTTAGGAGTATTGTAATTGTTGTTGTCTGTAATATAGTTGTTGTAATTGTTGTAGTTTTCCTTCTTTGGTGTAGCATTGTTGTTTTTGGCATAGAATTAGAATTTAATTTTGTTTTAGAGGTTGCTTGTAGTGAGTCAAATTAGGACCATGGATCTAGAATCCATATTAAGGCACTTAACCCGTAGGCAAGAACAACAAGAGCCACCACCATTTCCCCATCCACCTTCTCCATATGTGAGTGGTATAGATTCCTTCTCTGCATATAGGACTGTCCCATATCTTTAATTCTAAGAAAGTACAAAGTCTTTTATAGGATTATTTCATGGCCTTAGGGAATTTCAACAAGATCCTCAACAGTATGCACATTACCCCACCACTTATATTTCTGAATTTAAGCATCCAAACTATGAGAGCTTATCCTATCTACCATATGAGCACAAAACTAATGCTCCTTACCTTAGTGATGTACCTTCAGCCATCCCTAGAGAGCCAGAATCAAGCTTAGAAGAAATGATTCAATAGTTGGCCACAAATAACCTGTTGTTCCAAGAGCGAACTGAGGTTAACTTACAAAATTTGGAATCTCAATTAGGCTAACTAGCTTGCACTGTTAATGAGATGATCCATCAGGGGTTTAATAGTAGTCTACTTTCTCCACCCATGGCCGACCTAAGAGCCAATGATAGTGTCATTTCACTAAATGATGGCACTCAATTGGATGATGGTCTAGCCCTTCAATCTGAATTAGAGGAATTAGAAAAGCTAGATGGGCAAAATATGGAGTCCTCTTCCTCCAATAGTACAAGTAAGAAAAGTGAGTATGAGGAAGCTGATAAGGATGAGTTCCCTTTCCTTCATAGACCATTACCTTCTCCAAATAGGGTCATCCAACCTGAGATTGTTGAGCTTGAATTAGAAAAAGAAATATAACCCTTAGGAGAAGAAGAGGTAGACATAAAAGTACTGGAATTAGAGAATAAGAATAAGTTTATGGGAGATTTTAATTTTAATTGTGACACTCATACTTGCCATGTATGCATTGAAATAGAAAAAGCTTTGAAACTTGGAAATTGTATCAGATTTTGTTGAACATGAATTGAATGCACTTGCACCTGAATCTGCACTTTAACCTGAATTGAATGTATTTGAATCTGAACTAGCATCTGAATTTGAATCTGAAGTTGTATTTGATTATGTAAATGCATATGAATATGACTCAAATTGCACCTCTGTTTCTGTTATGAATTCTGATTCTGTACCTGTTGTTTTTAATTCTGTTTTAGATTGTTCTGTTTTAGGTGATAGTTTTGTTTTAAATAGTAATTGTGTTTTAGATAGTAATTCTTGTTTAGATGATAGATTTAATTATTGTTCCATTTTTAGTAGGAGTAGGAGTTTTAATTTTAATTCTATTCTAGAAAGTAGCTCTCTTTTTGTTTCAAATTATGTTTTAGTTAGTAGTCCTTCCCTTTCTTTTTGTTTTTCTCTTGGTTCGTCTCACCCCTCCGTGGCAAGTGGAGCTTCTTATGTTTTTCTTCAGGTTGGTGACATAAAATCAATTCTTTCCATCATTCTACCTGCTGCTAAGAAAAACTTCTAGAAAAAGCCAGTGCCATGCAATTGGAAGACGCAGAAAAGGCGCGCCATTGATGATAAGGTTGTTTCTTTTCCCTTTTCTCTCTTTTATTTTCATGTCCTCTATGTCTCTTTAATGATATGTGCTGATAATTGTTTGCATTGAGGACATTGAAAAATTTAAGTGTGGGGGGAGAATGAAATGGTCTTTGCTTTTAGATTTCATGCATTTTTTAAATTTTTCTGTTCTATTTTTGTTTGCTTTTTGTTATGTTTGTAGCCTTTTTCTGCACTTTCTGGAGTTTTTAGCTTGTGTTTTGGGTGCAAAATTTTAGATTGCTTTTAGTTTAGTTTTTAGTGCTTTCTTTTTGGTTTTAGGAAGAAGAATTTTGTTATGGAAATATGCTTGCTGGAATAGTTTAGTTTTGAATTGGTTTAGCATGAATATATTTTAATCTTGCTTTTTTAGACTTCAAGCTTAAATGGCAATAAATTTTGTTTCAATGAATTTTTAGTAAAAGTCTTTAAGCCTTGAGGATTTTGAGCCTTGAATGCAAAATGCTTTTCTTTCTTGTTGAGTGTTGCACTTATCATGATTTTTACTCTAGAACTTGTCTTGGATCTTAGTTGAGACTACATTTACATGTGCATGCTTGGAGATGATTTAGGCATTTCTTTGTGAGCCATTTTTAGCCAAATAGCCATCCCTATGTCTTATTTCCATTGTGTGTCATTTTGTGCCTTGTTTCCACTTTCCTTCTTGCATTTTCCACCACTTTTCTTCCCAAACCAGAATTTTTGCTTCCCACTTTAAGAAGTGAAGAGCATTTTTAAATTCTTTTAGAGATCTGATGTGCTGAAAATTTCTCTAAATTTTGGGATATTTTGAAATGAATATTTCTCTCTACTCCCAAGCAAAAAAAATGGTCATTCAAGAAAAAAAATATTGTGATTGAAAAAAATGCATCGACGTAGAAAAAAAATAGAATAAAATAGAAAGAAAGAATAAAATGAAAAAACAGAGTAGATAGAACTTTTTACACCCAAAATTGTTTATATTCAATCTCTTGTAATGTTATAGCTAATGCTCTTCATGTTCTTGAGTCGTTCCCCTTCATTTTCTCTCAATTCTTTCACCTTACTTCTTGAGTTATTTTCCACCCTTTATTATGTTTTCCTTCTCTCTTTCCATTGTTTTTCACCCAACATTACAACCCTTGTAAAGTCCTTTTGATTTAAGCATGCATGTGAATATAAGTAGTAGAGATTTTAGATACTTGACAAGCCTATGGTAGTGAATTTTATGATAAGTTGAATTTTGAGTGAATTACCCTTAAACACTTGAGAGAATAGAGAGTAAACACATTCCTTGTGAGGAGGCTAATTACCTGAACTCATTCTTGTCAAATAATTGCCATGATGCTTGACTTCTAGAAATTTAAGATTCATTTTCTCCAAGTGCTAAATCTTTTCAAATTTTAATTATTACATTCCTGCATGCTTTCAACAGTTTTCCTTTGGTGTCTTTTGGTGTTTTGAATATGATTTTGCCCATGAATGCAAAAGGCTAAGTATGGGGGATTTGATATCGGGTATTTTTATATGCAAATTAGTCCCTATCTTAGCCTATTTACATTTCCCAACATTGTAAACCCTCCAATTTTATTATGTTTAGGATTTATTGGGTCTAAAATAATTATAGAACTAATATGCTTTAATTCCATATTTTTATGAGCTTAATTGATTAGAGACCCATTAATCCTTGTGCTTATTTTATAGATTTAATTATTGGAGAATAATTTGCAGACCTAGATGCTAACATGGATGAATTTACTAATATGGCACTGACTTGGAGCATTCTAGGGCTGACTAGACGACCTGGGACCCATATTTCTACAAATAGTAAATAGTAAAAAGCAACCAGCAAAACAGTAAGGTAGCAAACAGAAAAAGGCAGCAGCAGAAAAAATGAAACGGACTTGTCCATGGAGTCAAACAAGGAGTACAAATTCGTCCCTGTCTCCCCTGTCTCCTGGCAGTAGCTTAAGAGCACTTCAAAACCCATTTTGCCATTGTTGAAGAGTTGCCTTCTTCCACCTTTGTTCTGTATTTCATTCCCCCTGTATTTCTCTTCTGTTTTGTGGGGTTTTAGTCACCATGGAAGGCTAAAACTCTTGTGTAATTAGTCCATGGAAGAATAGAGTTTGTAACATGAATTCTTGGAGCTAAATGAGATAAGCTTCTTCTTATTCTTCTATTTCATTTCTATTCTAGTTTATCATCTCTGATATGAGAAGTTACCTTGCTTTCACTGGTTGGTGTTGCAGTAGAATAGAATGGCTTGCTTTGGTAATTATCAAGCATGATTTAGGTTAGGGCTTAATCAGATTGCACATGGGTTAGGTTTAACTTATGTGTAATCTAGTTCTAGGAAATTTCTTGGAAATATGGGTTAGAAAACCTAATGATAGAGAACATTATAATTAAATTGAAGACAAGGATGATGATAGTTACACTTATAGGACTCCATGACTGATTGCATCTTTGTGTTCTATTCAATTTCGTTTTTGTCATTGTGTTTTCTGATTTGTTCTGTTCTTCTGTTTTAGCTTAGGTTTGGGTTTTATATTCTGATCTGATGCTTAATCTGCAAACATCCCCTCCCCTGGTGGTAATTAGTAGATAATTATGGTAGATTAGTGTAGATTAGGGCAGACTAGTGTAGATTAGAGTATATTAGAGTATATTAGTGTCTAGAACTATGAATTAGGTAATTTAGAAGCAAGGCTCCAAGAGTGAAATGACCTGGGACAACTACTATACTACAAGTTGTTACAAATCTAATTCTGGGCGACTCGACGTCGTAGTGGCGTGAACCAGTAACACCCAGAAACCTAGGATGTTACAATACTTCCCTCTTAAACAAACTCAGTCCTCGAATTTGCACCTCCAAACTCAACTCAATTTTTTTTAATCCTTCAACCATAGTATCCATTTACTTGGTTTTAGGCCACGTGTTGACATCAAATCCACGATATCACCACTATATATCTTTCCAAAACTTTGTTCATAACCACGATAGCAATCATTTTTCTTCCTCAATACAAACCTCACTGGTGCATCACTGTATAACTCTGATTATAAGTTTGTCCTGAAAACAACGATATTTTTTTCCATACTAGTTCTACTCTTCTTAACCATTGCAAATTTCCTCATCCTACTACACTTAACCATTTCAATAAACACACTTCCCATTATAACCTCTTGTACCATATCGACTTCCAAACTCATGAACTTTTCCCAAGAACACTACTATAGATACCCTTTACAAGGGGCTTAGTCATTTCACTATTCTTCTCACCAACATAACCGTAGGTATCAATGTCTATCCTTATGTCATGATAAAGTTGACTCCGATGATGTAAGATTGCAAATCTAGCAATATCATATTACCAATCTCCATTATGACACAAGATAAACTCTAACCAAGAGTCACAATCCGAA
This sequence comes from Biancaea sappan, assembly GCA_037074585.1. Lineage (NCBI taxonomy): Eukaryota > Viridiplantae > Streptophyta > Magnoliopsida > Fabales > Fabaceae > Biancaea > Biancaea sappan. The sequence goes on from CM073490.1 coordinate 70,430,459, forward strand.
CAAGAAACTAGCTCCCAGGCACTCCTATGGTATTCCTCTATACCATACCATCTAGGCTGTCACACTCAATTGAACTATCATTTACCAAACTCGCATCCATTTTCATAGAGGAATGGGAGTACAACCCTACCAGGACTTCCCCCTTAAGCTTAGAGATACTCTCTTGAGATAAGACCTGCTTGCCAACTGATCCTTTAGAACCACGTAGACTGACTCTCTACTTTCCAAGCCACAACCAATACCACAAATAGAATCCAAAAATGCTCTTCCGTGTATTTTTAATCCATTGTCTATGTAGCCCTCTTGCTTTACCAACACGACCCTGACCCTCATCGAGTTACAATCCCCATCTAGTATATTTACCAACAATTGCTCTGACATTGAAGATCCCTCCATGGAACCCTTCTGTTGCTTTCCCTTCTTTTCCTTGATGACACTCTTCCACCATTTCTACGACTTATTCTACTCTACCACGAAGTATACCCACGAGCTCCTGCCCTTCATGAGTATACGCACCCTAACTCTTCTCTGTTATCCTGCCACATCCTCACTCATGGACTCACAACATAAATACCTTTTATCACCCAAGAGGCATCCCAGATCAACACAAGATGACTAACCCTCACGTCATCCACTAACACTTTACACATTCCTAAGAAGGAAATATGCTCAAAAGAAATGAAAGAAACATCCTACAAGGCCTTTGGCGAAGCCATCTCTCTATAGCTATGCCCGTGTTCACAGTGATATAGGAAGACCCACTAAGGTTATCCTTGCTCTATAATCGGTAAGAGACCCAATCCTAAAGCTCTGATACCATCTTTGTCACATCCCGAGACTGAGCATGTAACCGGCGCCAACTACATGTCACCCATGCTATCGCAAGCCTATTATTTCACCAGCTAACCTAAACAAGATATATAATAACCTAGATGGCCTACCCAATTACAGAGCATGCTAAAGATTAATATTCAAAATAAAATACAAATACCTTCTCTGGACAAAGAGGGTCATCCCTGCTACTCGAACCATCGAACCAAAACACCTCCAAAACCTGAAATTGTGAAAGAGTGAGTCTAATCCACATGACTCACTGATAAAACTCTACCTAGCATAATCTTACATCTATTTGAACTTAAAAGCAATTAAAGATATCAAAACCAAATGATTATAACTAGAGAGTATGCACAGCACCTCCCACGAAGAACCGTAACACTTCTTCCCAACCAATCACAATCCATTTCTAATATACCATATGCCCTTGGTTTCCTAGTACCATCATTTCCACGTATCTCATTCTTTCACATGCCCAGTATATATGTATATATATATATATATATATATATATATATATATATATATATATATATATATATATATATATATATATATATATATATATATATATATATTCTGACATACAACTAATTCTACATCATAAGGAAAACCACAACCCAATAGTACATAATCACATACAACTACATCATCTTACAAGAAATTCATAGTAAGCGTCACAACATAGCACGAAATAAATATGTAAAGTGTCCTACCTCATTACTGTATAGTTTGGCCAACGCTGCACCTCAGCACTATATAGTTTGTTTAAGCTAAGAAATCATAAGTGTAACCAATTCATCACAATATGCCATAATTCAAATCAATTTATAATGACAAATATTCATCCTCATTCAATCATATCAATCCATAAAAGAGACACAATAAGTCAAAGTGAAATACCTTACCCAACAATATCATTTCCATGATTATCATTTAACCAATAATTTCCAATGGCAAGTAAAGTTCACACCTAAATTTAAGATCACAACAATTGCCAATTACTCTAACATAGTATAAATAACTTAGGTGCCAATAATTCTGGCACAATAAGATAGTTTAGGTGCCAATAACTCTAGCACAGTAAAGATAGTTTAGGTGCCAATAACTCTATCACAGAAAGATAGTTTAGGTGCCAATAACTCCAGCACAATAAAGATAGTTTATGTGCCAATAACTCCGGCACAATAAAGATAATTCAGGTGCCAATAACGGCACAATAAAGATACCAATAACTTCAACATAATAAAGATAGTTTAGGTGACAATAACTCCAGCATAATAGAGATAGTTTAGGTACCAATAACTCCGGAACAATAAAGATATTTTAGGTCTTCCTTAACCTTTAACCTTCCTCCTTCACCCCAAAACAAAAATCAAACATTTCTACAATGTTTTGGCCACCCAAATGAGTAATCAATCCACAAAGCCACATTTGTCAACTTGTTTTCACAACAAATTTCAAGAATCAACCAAAGTTTCCCCAAAACTCTTTCTATTTTTGATTTTTTTTTGTCATGGCTACCAAACCTACCATGAATCTCATATTTTCTACCCATTTGATTGGTCCAAAAGAACTAGGGTTGAGAGAAGGTAGGTTGATAAACCATATTCTTGCAAAAACACTCCAAGATCACACTCAAATCTCTCCAAAAACTAATTTTCGGCATCTAGGGTTCTAAGATCTGAAAATGACAAGGGATTTTTGAAATTGTTATGCTTACCTTAGTTCTTGATCCTTTCCCTTGTGATGGTTGACCGTCGATGGCCAGGGATTCACCAATAACCATTGAAGAAGCTCAAGCTTGGAGGATTTGGTGACTTGGAGTTAAAGAGTGCAATAGAAGGAGAAAAAGAAAAGAGAAAAGAGAGAGATATCATGAGAAAAGACAAGATGAGAGTGAAAGATCTTATTTGTTTAAGTGTGAGGGGTTATTTTCAAAAATTGAAGCTTGGCCCTCATTTGTTATTTCTTTACAAAACAAGAAGGTCTTAAGTGAAATCGTAAGTATTTTCCATCCAAGATCAATTAAATCACTTTTCTCTACTAATTCTTCCCCATACTTGGCAATTATCACTTCCAACAACCCAATGACTCACCCACCATCCCAATTTCAAAATTGACAACTTTTCCCCAAAACCTTAAATTCTTTCACATAGGTCCCTCTGTTAAATTTTTTTTTTTAAGAATCAAATTTCTCCAACTCATCACACATATCCTATGGATAATCCTCCATAATATTAAACATCATATTCATGCATATGAATAAGTAATAAGTTCAGTCACGTACAACCATTTTCCTCTTAGGCAAGCGAAAAAAATTTTCCCTCATTTTTCCACATCCATACTGATATCTCTCCAACAATAGCACCCAAAAACCTGAGATGTTACATCCACTAATCATAACTTAATAAAATTCATTTAAGCCCTAACCAAATCATGCCTCGTAACCACATACTAACATGCCAAAAACACTCGAACTTACTACACATACACAGCAACTACATACATATACATACAGTAAGTTAAACCTCATATATAACTATTATAGCAGAACTTATGATTAACTAGTCATACTAGAACAAAAATAAGCATAAAAACCAGAGGCAAACATATAGAACATAAATGAAATAGAATTTGAGACCAAAAAACTTATATGTATTAATCCAAAGATTCAAGACACAAGCTCCAGTTCATGTCTAACTAATTACAAGATAGAAATCTAGCCTTCCATGAAGGCTAAATTAGAAAAATAGAAGAAGAAAAAGGGGAAAACCTACGAATTTCTACAAAAAATAGAGGAAGAAGATGTTCCTCAACCACTGCAAAATGGAGTTTTTGAGCCTCTTAACTAGCCAGGAGAGAGAAGGATGAAATTGTAACTAATTTGACTTTTATGAGCTGTCCCTTTCTTCTGTTTTGGCTGCATGCATACTGCTATTTGCTAGTTGCTTTTTCTGCTACTGTTTGGTTGTTGCTAGAAACCAAAAAAGTCAAGAAAAGGTTGAACAAAATTTCAAAATTAAGGGGCCCACTTGTCTAGTCAGCCCTAGTCAATGCCCAATGACCAAATTATGCCAAGTTAGTGTCCAAATGGCACCATGTCAGTAAATTACTCTCCAATTATTTATCTAGAAAATACATAATTAAATTAATTAGGATAAAATTATGAAATTGAAATATATTAATTCTAAAATTAATTTACAACCAATAAATCCAAAAAATAAAATAATTGGAGAGTTTGTAATGTTAGAATATATAAATAGGCTAAGATAGGGACTATAATAAATAGAAAATGTCCGATATCAGAGAAATGGTGGCCTACTGGTGGCTAATGGTTTAGGGTTAGGGTTTCTAGGGTTCTTTGGTATGGGTGGCATCAAATAGGAGGAGAAGTTGTTCTTGATTTTTGGATTCCAAAGGGAAAGTGGCGGTGGGGTAGAAGGACTTCTTTTCAAATGATAGTGTGTGGTTAATTTAGGTGCTTGGCTAGGTTTAGGGAAATTTTGGATTATGTTTTGTTTTAAACTATCTTCTTCTTCTTCTTTTTAATTAGGTTGTTTATCTCTGTTAATTTGATTTGAATTAAGAAGGGTTATAGGATTAACTTATTATTTAATATGTATTATTGCATTAATGCTAATAATAAAATTATAGAGAGACAAAAAGGGGATTGTCGACTTTCTTAATGACTTTAGGATAAAGTATTTATTTACTTTAGATTTCACTAGATTAATTAGTTAGCTAATTTGAATTAGATTTTAGGAAATCTGTTATCCAAATCTAAATTGAATTTTTTTTAGGTTAGTCTTATTAATATTTAATCCAGTTTTATTTATTTATTGTTGATATCCATATCATAACATTATTTTATTTATTAATTCCGTTAGTTTTTTTTAACTAGAATTGGTTTAGCCTTTTATTTTTATTTAATTATATTAATCCTAATTCAATTATGCTCTTGTTTTTAAATTAATGCTTTTATCTAATAGGTTGTACTTATCTTATTGTTTATTTAATTTTGGCTTATCCTGTATCTTACTATTACTACTATTTATTATTATATAAATTATTGTTTTATATCTACCTAATTTCCCACCTAATATATATTATTTATCTAATAGTAGTAGTATTATTATTTATTTTATTTACTTTACTCAATTCATTAATTATTATTATTATTATTATTATTCGTCATATCCTTTTGGGCCTACCTAATTGGGCTTCTGTCATTACTTTTTTTTTCGTAATTCTCCTGTGATACCCATGATTTTTGACATGTTTGTTTTCTCTTTTATTTATTTCTAATGAATGTGTGGAGTGGATTTATTTGAATTATGAGTGCTCATGAAATTATATTGTGTTTGAACTTCATTATTATGATGACTGATGATGTGGTGTGTATGCAATGGATTAGTTATGGTTAATCATAAATTGCTGAGAAATATGATCTTTTGTTGAAGGGGTAGTACACCACTTAGTAGTGTAGAAGGATTGAAATGAAACAAATTTAAAATGCCTAGGAGTAAGAAAGGAACATAAAAGTGCGTGCGTGTGTGTGTGTGTGTGTGTGTGTGTGTGTGTGTGTGTGTGTGTGTGTGACCATGGCTTTGTACTGATAAGAAGTTGATATAGATCATACTTGACTTCTTTTGGTTAAGACATTATGAAACCACTATGTTTTATCTAAAATTTTCCTAAGTGTTAATAATGTTGACTTCTGGGAATTACTCAAGAAGGATAGGGAGGGCATTTCATGATTTCCTTACTGTGGGTATATTTTTTTTTTCTGAAGCCTCTTTTCTCCCTATTCATCCCTTGCCTTTCCTTGCTTCTACATTTTGGTGCTTCACTTCCCAAACCCTACACCACTTCCCTTTTTCTTCCTTGGATTCGCTCTTGTTGGACTATAAGCTAGTGGTCTCTCTTCCTCTTGGTGGTCTTCTCCAAAACAACTAAGTCTTTCCCCTATCTCCATCTCTATTTTTGCACTTTAGCAAGCCCTAGATATGAGATGGTTAATTTCCAATTTTGGAAGATTGGGTGTAGTTTTAACTTGCTCTTGAATTGTTATTTGCATCATTGGAAGATGATTGGGTAAGTATTGGGCTGGAAAATACATGTAATTGGTTGGCTTTTTTTTAAACCTAAAAAAAGGGGAGGGAATTGGGAATTTCTTGGCAAACACCTTTGCATTATTGTTCTTCTTGATCTTGGAGGGGCATCAAATGATGTTAGGGATATTTTGGGCTAGGAAGAGCATTAAATGTGGAAATGGGGGTTGCTTGGGGTTGCTTGAATGCTCTTAGGGGCTGTCTTACTTTCAAGGAACTTATCATTTCATTTATCCTATCCCAAGAGTTGTTATTTCAAACATTCAAATTGTGTGTTTTCAAGTTATGGTAATGGTAAAAAGATTCCAAAAGGTAGTGTGGGTCAAACAACTTATCTTTCTATTTGTTTTCCTATCTTAATTTTTGATAAGATGGTCACAAACACTACCTTAATAAGAAATAAAAGTTAAAGAAGTTAACTAATGGGTAAGTATGGCTCCCTCCTAAATTGGAACTATTATAGTCATGATTATCCATGAAATTATGAAACCAAGTATGATCAGTATTTGGTTAAGGATACTAATTTGTTAGTATTCTCTTTTAGTTTAACGGTATTAGATATTTACATTGTACTGGAATGATGTTAGAAAAGTTCTTTTCTATGTATTGATATTTTTCCTTCAATCATGTTATTAGGAAATATAATTTCTAAAATGGGAAAAGGATATTCAGTTGTTACTAATCAATAAAACTTCAGAATTGGTTTTGTGTAACATCTTGTGATTGCTTTTATACATTTCTATTATGTTATATCACTCTGTTTTATATTTATGGATTTAATGGAAATTATATTGTGTTGGACTATTTTTATCTTGCTTTGGCATGGGAATTTTCTTGCTAATGTATAATTCCTTCCCTGGTTGATGATGTGAAAAGGGTACACAATACTGGTTTAATTATTCCTTTTGTACTTCACCTTGAGGAGTTCTTATTTGGCTACTATTATATGATTGCTATATACTTATGATGGATTGACTATGTTTATCCTTTTCTGGTTATGGTAATTATATTGTACTATAGTTTGGCTTATGTGGTGAAATTTATGGTGCCGGGCGATATGGCACATGCGGAGGCTATATGGAAGCATATGGGGTTAGGTATACATATGGGAGATATGTATATCTTTGGCATTTAAGCCAAGAGGGGTTATATTATCATTATATTCAAGGAGATACAAAGATGAGGATTTTATTACATTCTTGGAGACATAAGGATGGGGCTTTTCTTTATTCGTAATTATTTATACCTATATTTATATCATATCTTTTAATTTATATGTATATCATTTTATATGGTATCTTGTGCTCCTAAATGGTTACTGTTTGGTGATTGAAAGTACATATACGTAGATAAGAGATTGAAAAGGTAAATATCATTCATTAAACGTAGTTAATGGTTTGAAATGGATTCATACTGGTAGTTATTATTTTTATTTTCTATACTTTCTTGAGCAAAATAAACTTGGAGTTACTTATTTTCATATACTTCTTATTGTATGTTATTCTTGGTGCTAAAGATTAATTGTGGTTGATTAATGGAACAGTACATATATGATTCTCATGGTGGTGAATTTAAGGGTGTTTACATGAGTATGGTTAATCTTGTGAAGTTAAGTTTGAAGTTGTGGATTATTTCGTCTATGTTGATGTATGTAGATAGATATGTGAATGCATATATGGTTTTAAATAATTGTTTGGAATGAATTACCTAGTATGAATAATTGGGTGATGGCACATTAATATTTGTAACTAGACACTTGACTGGGCAATTTCTATTTACTAGGCGAAGGTATGGAATTTGCTAACTTTGATATTGGAGTTGTGAAACTTGTACTTAACTCCTTATGTTTTTTTTTTCTTTAAGAAAATTTTAATTAGTGAGTATTTAAATTACTCACCTTGTTTCTTTTGATTATATTTCAGAGTTGGTAATTGAGACAAAAGGTCTGGTAGAAGAGTAATAGCCTCTTGCTCGATGTTCCCTGGGTTTCGGAGTGGTCTTCATTCCCTTTAGTCTATTCTCGAATGGATTTGCTTAAATTCTTTAGAGTTGCTCTATGATCCTATAAGATATCTAGGATACCTGTATGTTTTGTAAATGATCCTGGATGATGTATTATTATTGATATAAGTATTAATTAGTAAATACTTTTATGTGTATTTGGTGATATTCATTAAGTTTGGGAATATTGTTTATGTGTCCTTTATTCTTGTGTTAAGTCTTGTTGAAAATCTAGGCTTACGATGAGAGAGTAACCTTCTTCACCGTGCCGGTCACAAGCCGGGTTAGGATGTGACAATGGGCCTTGTATATGAATGGTAATGAATATCAAATAGTGAATCTCTAGAAATTGCATCATCTTGTTTACTTTTGATTTCTCAGTTGATTGTGGAAATGTGTTATGAGTTAGGCTTACATTTATGGTATAGGTGCCACTCTGTGCCAGTCACTCTCCCAAATAAGGGTGTGACATCTCGGTCCATTATGTTTTCGTTCCCTCCTCTGGGCCTCATGCCCCACACACCAAGAACATACAATTGCATTAAACACATTAAACGAAAATGATACAGCAAGCAAAAATTGAAATTTTCACATGCGAGTATTACACACTGTTGAAGAACAGAAGAAACTCTGCTTGCCACAGGTGAGAATGAAAAGAGAAACAAAAAGAAAAAGAAGAACTATAACTATATGAACAGAATTCAAAATAAAAAGAAATATACTATCTAAAACAGAATCAAAATTAAAACTTCTACTCAAAACAAAATCATAATTAAAATCACTATATAAACTAAAATTATATAAAACAAAATCTAACTTAGAAACGAAAATAGAAATAGAAATAGAAAGAATGTCAAAATCAGAAATAGAATTAAAAATAGCATGAATATAATCAAATCTACAATAGAAACAAAGGTGGAATTAGAATCAGATGCAGATGCAGATGCAGATGCATTCAACTCATATTCAACAATATCAAAATTGCCAAAATTTTGAAGTATTTTCTATTTCAATGCATGCATGGAAAGTATGATAATCACAATTAAAATTTCCCATAAACTCTGCTTCCAAAAATGGTATGTCTACCTCTACTTCTCTAAAGGTCTCCGTTATTTCTTTTTCTAGCTCAAGTTCAGCAACCTTAAGTCAGGTGACCCTATTTGGAGAAGGAAATCATTCTTGCCAGCTTCCTTATTTTCTTTTTTCTAACTTACATTGCTTGAGGATGGTGACTCCCTATTCTACCCATTTAATTCTTCTAATTCATATTAGAAGGCTAGATCATCTACTTGTGTGCCATTGTTTAGAGAAATAGCACTATCACTGGCTCCTAAGTCGACCATAGGTAGAGAAGGTAAACTACCAAATCCCTCACTCATTAACTCATTGATTGTACAAGCTACTTGGCCTATTTGAATTTCCAAACTCTGAAGGCTCACCTCAGTTTGCTACTGGAACTGCAGGGTATTTGTAGCCAATTGTTGAACCAAGTCTTCCAAACTAGGTTCTGGTTCCTTTAGAATGGTTGGAGGAGGTATATCACTGAGGTATGGGGTATCTTGACATGGTGGGCTAGATAAGCTCTCGTACCTCAAGTCTAGATAATCATATTCAGGATTGTATGTTGTGGGGTAAAGGTCATACTTTAATTGGTAGGAATCTTGTTAAAGCTACATAAAGCCAAAATAAACTCCTACATATGACTCTGTACTTTCTTGTAATTGTGGGTATTAGTCTATCCTATATGTGGGTAAGGAGTATGCCAATCATCGAGAGAGGAGGAAGGGGTGGTGGCTGATGTTGTCCTTGGCCAAATGCTATGTGCCTCACTATAGATGCTAACTCATTTAGGCTATGTTCAATCCTATATTGATCCATGGGTAAGGTACACAAATTTGACACACTAATATCAATACCAAAATAAGATTTAAACTCTAATTCTATCCTATCAACAACTTTGCTAAAGTACTCCTAACACCACTAGTACTATTACTACTATTATTCACTATTCACTAACCTATCGAAGGTCTTATCAAATTCTAGATCAAAGGTGGCCAAAACCTCATGGAAGGACTTATACATAAACTAGGAAGACAAAATCTACAAAGAAAACACCAATTGCGCTATTACTACTACTATTGTGCTCTAACCTATGAAAAATCCCAATTTTTGACTAACTCAAAATTGAAAATTTTATTTTAGGAAAAATCCTTCATATACTGGAAACACAAAATTTACAAACAAAACTTAAAAATAAAATTTATAAAAATCAAACGAAAATTCACAAAAAATAGAAAAATTGACAAAAATACTTTAAAATGAACAAAGTGGTCAAGACGAAGGAATTTGGCATCTTGAGCAACACCTCACAAGCAAAGCTAGTGAGCATTGCTCCTTGGGCCAAAATCTAGTCATGTACCAATTTTCAAGTCAATCAAAGCAAGTTGGCCCTGATGAATAGTAACCAACAAACCCAAAAAATCGACAATTTGTAAACCACTTCAAATGATACCAAATGGCTTGAGGTCAAACAAAAACATAATTGAACAATTAATCTAGCAATTCAAAAGCAATATGGCTCCCCGAAAATGATGCCAAAATTCTGGTTTACACCACTATGATTGTCGAATCACCCAGAATTGAGTTTGTGGCAAACTTGCAATATAGTGATCCTTAAGTCGTTCTCACTCGTGGAGCATCACTTCTAATTATCTAATTAATTATTTAGACCCTAATTAACACTAATCTACACTAATTAACTAAATGTGGGGTATTGCAGAATCTAAACAACATAAACATTCACTACACCAATAGAACAGAAATGACACCAATAGAGAATATGAAATCAGTCATTTAGATTCTTGGAACTATAACCACCATCAATATCCTACCCTTGATTAAATTTTTGGTTCATTTTTACCATTAGATTTTTAACTAATGTTCTCAGAAAATCTTTCAAAACTGAACTATATTAAAATTATAGTTAAGGAGATTTTCACTAATCCATAACCTAATATAATTCATTTAAGCCTTAACCTAATCATGTCCTGCAATTGCATACTGACATGTCATTTCCACCTTGCTTATTACACCAATCGGCCATAACAAGTTCTAACCTCATATTGAACATTTAAACCAAAATCATGTTCATAAAATCTAACCAAAACAACTATGAACACAAGAACAAAGGCATTAATAAGGACAAAAATGAAATAAAACCAACAACCAGAATAACTTATCTGAACAAAAGATTCAATTTACATGCTCAAGTTCACTATTGACTGATTACACCATAAATTAGCCTTCCATAGAGGCTAAAACATATTACAAAAAGGGGGGAAATACATAGAAAAATGACCTACGAAACTACAAGAAAGTGGAAGGAGAAGATGTTCTTCAACACTGAAAAATGGTGTTTTGAAACTCTTTTAAACCAACTAGGAGAGAGAAGGACAAAAATTCATTCTAAGTTGACTTTGTGTGCCGTCCCTTTCTTCTATTTTCTACAGCTACTTTTTTGGCTTTTCTAGTTTCTTTTTTTGTTGTTGTTGTTGTTTTCTGTTGCTGCTTTCTGTATTTTGCAGAATTTGTTGTTTGCATGCAGAAAGACCAAAACAATGCATAATTGTGGGGGGCCAGCTAACTTAGCATCCTAGTCAGCACCAGTTAACGACACATCATCAAATGTGTCCATGTTAGCATTTAGGTGGCGTCTACATCATCAAATTAACTCTAATTATTTATCTGCAAAATAAAAACATGGATTAATTGGGTTTTATTATTTTAAGTTCTAAAAACATTGAAGAAAGGCATATTGGTCCTATAATTAATTTAAAACTAACAAATTCAAAAATATGATATAATTGGAGAGTTTGTAAGATTAAAGTGCCAAGAAGACTAAGTTATGGACTATAGTGGGTATAAAATACCCGATATTAGAAATCTTAGTCTAAATAATTCATTTTCCAACACACTTCCTTAGCCACAAAACTTATAATTCACATAACATGACAATTTTTTCACACAAGAGTATACACAACTACACCTCCATTTTTCCACCACAAATCATATCCCTTTTCACCTAAGTCCCTACAAAATGGCCCTTGGGCTAAAGGTAACCATCACAATCATTCCTGCACAATTATCAAGCATAAATTAGGCCCAAAACAATGTGCACACACAATTAACGCAAGGCTAGTATTTATGCTCAATTTATATCAACTCAAGGTCATGTACTTCTAATTTTATTCAATCCAAAATTCACACCAACACATACATGGGCAAAATGAAATGACAAGGCATAACGAAAATCACAAGTATTACAATTGGTATTGGAAGCATCCTCCAAGTTGAGTTGTGGGCAATCTTTTTAGGTCTCCAACTTGCTTTATCTTTGAATAGTACAAATTTGAAAGTGGAAACTAAGTCAAGCTTGCCTATCTCTCTGCTTAGTGGTAATTGTAGAGATTTTCACCCTCTTCACTCCTTTATTATAAACTACAGGCTCCATCTTTCTACTTTTAGCAATGTCAAATAAAATTCTGCACAGATTTGTTAGCCAAAGAAGGAAGAGAGCATAGAATTCCTTATACTACTTATGACCATGTTCCTACTATCTTGTTGGAAGCCTATACTAGAGATCAGCAAAGTGCTTAGCTGTATTTGTTTCTTGATCCTCTCCTTTGCCTGATTTTGTTACTTATTATGTAGTTATCACTGTTGTTCTATCAATTGGCTAGCTCTTCTCTCTATGTTAACTTTGGTGCCTCTTATCAGTAGTGTGTTTATCTATAGTATACCTGTCAAAACGGGCCAGCCTGGCGGGTTCGAGCTGGCCCTACTCGAACTGCCTAAAAAATAGGTTTGGCTGAGCTAGCCCATTTTTAAACGGCCTGAGAAATGGGTAAATCAGCCCTCCTATGTGGGGGCTAGTGGACTAAATGGGCCAGTCTGCCCGCCCACAACTTTTTTTTTCTAAAGTCAAAAAGGCCACTTTTGCAATTTTTTTCCCCTTAGAATTCTTGCTATGAGCCCATTAAACATTCATTGGTAATTGCCTAGCATGAAGTTTCTCAATTAGCTACTATTCTCTATCCCTAATTACAACAATAATAACAATATTAATATCCTAATATACTCTACTCATAAACACTAATATCCTCTATAAGATGTATATTTAAAAAAAAAACTCTTTATCCTCGTATCATCTACTCATAAACATTAATATCCTCTATAAGATATATATCTGAAAAAAAAAACTTAAGTGGGTTATATAAGTTACTCGTGGGTTATGTGAGTTGAGCCTGCGTAACCCGTGGGTTATCCGAGCTGGGTCATGTAGGTCCTATAAACCTAGTCCAATCCCTCAGTGAGCGGTGGGACGAGCTTGTTTTGACAAATCTAATCCATAGCAAGCATATTAGGATCATGATCTATGTTTGTAAAACCGAGTGTTTTTGTTTCCTCTGTTTTATGATCTATGTTAGTAAGGACTTATCTGAGCTAGTTCTTGTTCTCTTTTAACGAATTACCCTTTAAACACCCCCCCAACAAAAAAAAAAGAACAAAATCATACTTTTTAGGATGGAAATAGATTTTAAAAAAAATTAACGAATTTATTTATCTTTTTATCTACATATTCTTTTCTTATATGAAGCCATATGTCCTTGGTTGGTGAATGTTAAGGTCCTGAAATCTGTAGATTGCACTATCGTAAAAGATCACGCGGCCGAAAGAAAAGTAAGACACTTAAAAAGGCATTAATAATGGACACCTGCCACAACTACTAAGTTGTTTATACCGGTAAGCTACTAACCCCATACGTGGCCCAATAATATCGTTCCATCTGTCATATCAGGTGGTTGAAGTCAAGTCAACTGGTCTAAACATTATTTCACTCCATATCTCTATAGAGTTTTAGTTAAATTATCTTCATAGTTTATTAATTTTTTATTTTTAATTTGATTTTTATAGTTTAAAAATTATAATTAAATCATTAAAATTCAAAAAAATAATTTATTTTAATTTATTAAATTATATTGATGTAATCAACCATATATTATCTTGATACCCTTAATATACTTGTTTTAAGATAATTTATTTAATTTATTTAACATAAATTTTATATTATATATGCAATATATATATATCTTAAATTTAAATTTATTACTTACTTTCATTCTTTTTATTAATATAAATTATACATATTTAAATTGACAATGTGCACATAATTAATTATGTCAGCAACATTGATGGAATGTTGACAAAAATAGATAAACTAGAAGGTAATTTACATTTTTTTTCCTATTAGGAGCTTGAATCTTTTAATCGTTTAAATATTTTGAATGCATCTTAAAATTTGTATAAAATATTTTTTTAATCATAATACATCAATTTCAAGTCAAATTGCTAAAGAGGTCAAATTTTTGGATATTAATTTTATTTTCCTTTAATCATTATATATACGCTCTCACTTTCGTTCATAAATTTCTGGGGAAATGCATGCCCTCGGTCTCATCTTTTCATGTATAAACTTTAAGGAAGATCTCTAATTGAATGAAAAATAATTAGATGCTAAACATACGTGAATAATAATTTTTTTAAGTATTTCTTTTCAATCGGATGCAAATTTATATATTTTAATTACCAATTTGGATGTTTGTCTTTTTAATAAATTAAATAGTTTTTCTTAATTTATATATCCTATATTGCAAATGCATTTTTGTTTCGTCAATTTTAACTAAAAAATTAAAATTAATTCTTTCAATGATTATACCTCTACACAAAGCTCATTTATTTCCCAAAATGCATTTTAATTTATTTTTACTGAAGGGTCATTTGAGTTTTTTTTTACATATATGTAATACTAAATATTTTTTACGAGTTATATTTTATTACATTATTTACTTTAATTTTTTGTGAAAATTACATATTAAGTTTTAAATTATAGTTAAGTAAATTTCTAATTAATAAATTTTAGAAAAAATTATTTATTTATCAAAAATACTAATTTTTTAGTACTATTGGAATATAATAAAAATTTCCTTCACTCTAGCTAGGCAAAACTTCATAATCAGAATTAATATTTTAATTAACGGCCAAGTTGGTAAAAAATAATTACCTAAAAACAAATGAGCGTCAAATAATACCACGAATTTATACCTAATGATTGATCATTGTATTGAGAATCTGTAAACAAGTACAAATTACTGGCATATTTAAATCTGTCACATATATAATTTTTAAAATAAGGTAAAAATGAAAAGAAAAAAAATTACACAGATCTTTAGGAAACTTCTGCAAAGAACTCAAGTCCATCAAGCAGCATTTTCATAAATCAGAATCCATAATAATATATAATATATCCCTAAATGTTTTGAGGAGGAACAAAATGAGAGGTTAATAATAATAATATTTGGTGTTCATAAAAAATAATAATATTTGAATTATCTTGTCCAAGTTATGTATCAAAGCGAATATCCATTTGTAATTAACTAGAACTAATTAAAAGATAACAGACACATTGAAAACTACATTTTACTTCCTAATTAAGGCTTAATTATGAAATTAATATATAATCTTTTTTCATAGATAATTGGTACATGAACTTTATATCTCAATTAAAATTAATTACAAGAGATTATTTTTCTATCTTCAACAATCATTATATTTGATGATCATAAAAAATAATAATATTTGAATTATCTTGTCCAAGTTATATATCAAAGCGAATATCCATTTGTAATTAACTAGAACTAATTAAAAGATAACAGACACATTGAAAACTACATTTTACTTCCTAATTAAGGCTTAATTATAAAATTAATATATAATCTTTTTTCATAGATAATTGGTACATGAACTTTAAATCTCAATTAAAATTAATTACAAGAGATCATTTTTCTATCTTCAACAATCATTATAATTTACATCAGATCAGGGTATATTACTGCCGTCACATAGCTAGTATTGAAAAGTTCAATACTACTGTCATTTACATTTTGACAAGTAAGAAATTCTTGTCCAAAATTTAAAATTTAACTAAACCATAATTTAAAATTATATTTAATGTTTTATTAGATTATATGACAAAATATAGATTAAAGTAATACATAATTCTTTAATATTATATGAACGAACTTTAGAAGTTAGTATTATCAGTACCACATGGCGAGGATCACATGACTTCTTACCGTTAATTTTAATTAAGACTCAACGATTTTATTTCAGTAAATCATTTCAATTTTTAAATTAAGGGATATATGGTTGTAGCGATGAAATGCAAATTTTGCCTGCAATTTTATTATAACCAATAATATTACGTGAGAACACAACAATTATATTTGACTTTGCATGGAAGAGTTATGGAAGGCACGAGCAGGCATTCAAAAAGTAAATGTCCCAATGGCACAGCCTCTGGTCTGAATACAAAGCCGTACTACCATTGCCAGCAAGACACCATACTTTGCTAGCTACACACACTTATATATATATATATATATATATAAGTGTGTGTGTGTGTGTGTGTGTGTGTGACTTAGTCATGATCTGCATCACCGTCTACTTGCATATCTCCCTCATGATCCTATTTAACACACTCAAACTCACACTCATTCACCATCCATTATATATCTAATTAAAAACCTTGCTATATACTCTCACTCACATACATCCATATTTCATCAAGATGATGTCCATCCTTTTCCTTCTCTTCAAACCTCTACTTCTTCTTTTCTGTCTTCTCCTTCTTTTGAGTCCTCCTCCGGCCGCCATGACGGCGATTGCAGGGATATCTCCGGCCGTGGCGGCGAGACCCTTGGAACCGAGAAATGGGTTTGCACAGAGCATAAGCTTGGAGCCTAAGAAAGGCATCAATGGTGGTGGTGGAAGAAGATCAAGAGGTTCTAGAAGCTTCCAAGCGTGTTTGCCTAAAGGGTTTCGTCGCACTTCAGCTCCTAGCAGATATGTCAATTCTCAGCCTCTTGGATCAGCTTGTTCCTCAGGCAAGGTTGTGAATAATAATGTTCCTTGATCAGCTCGCATATATATATATATATATATATATGAATATGTGTGTTACTCAGTTAAATTTATATGTATAATGCTTTGCTCATATATAGATTATGATCATACTTGATCAATATATATATATGCTCATATATATATTATGATCATACTTGATCAATATATATATATATATATATATATATACACAGCTATTTCTTTACTTTTTATTTTTCATATTCCTTTATATTTTCTCACAGTCGCTAGCGGGATATATAACAGTTTAAAACCTTACATATCGTATGCATATATCTTGTGTGTAATAATAATAGTTTCTGAAATATTTATATATGTACTTATAATGGTTAAATTAAAGGAGAACTTTGTTATGTAAACTTTGTAATGCTATGATCAGAAGCAGCCTTGATATTTTCAATCTTTATGCCTTCTTTGTTCTCATTTGTCAGAACTTGATCTATTACTTGTTTTCTTTGTTGAAGTTTAATTAGCGCTTAGAAGTTACTGTATAGGAAATTAGAAAAAATAGATGTAAGAATTTAGAAGGCGCGTGTGGTTCATTAATTAATTAAATTTTCGTGGCGAAGAAGACTTTTGAAATAGTCAAACTTCGCAAAGCAAATCACAGGAGAAAATATACGAACGTGTATGTGGAAATAAATTAAAGACGAAAGGGATCAAAGCCTGCATAAAATAAGTGTATTTTCGAAAGGAGAGTAAAAAAGTTGGTTAGAAATCCACCGAAATGGGTTGCCTTAACCGGATGTGTGGTAGCAGGAAAAGCCCGGAGGCTGTTCCCATCCCTGTCAGGGGAGATGCCAACCATCTCTCCTTTCAACGGACACAGTGGATGTGGCTAAATTGGTTCTTATATATGCTTTGCTATTTTATGTTTTGGCCGATGTGGGACTTCAAAGTTTCGACCTGTACTTGCGTGAGTTTTATTGATTTGAAATTTAGATATGGTAGTGGTAGATGCTTTCGTATGAGCCAAAATAGTAAAACCCGAAACAACATATTGAAATGAACCAATACACGCTAAAAGAAGGAAAATAATAAAAATACAAAATCTTCTTCAATCGCACAGCTTTGTCTCTTAAAAAAAAGTGTATAGCTATGCCTATGTAATAGGCCCAATCAAAGCCCATGGCCCTTGTGTTGTTAATGGATCTCCGGAAAGGCCTCTCAAACAAAGAAAACGAGAATATTCTTTCAAAGTTCAAACCCTTTTTGTCTTTTGTTTGTGAGGAATGCAGAAGAGGGCAATAGTTACTGAATGGCATTGGCCATTGGGAAAGGGTCATTATATATAGATGGTTGAGTATATTAACCAAAATTGAAGGTTCTAGATATAAATAAATACCGTTTAGCAAAACTCAATATTTCTCAAACCCAATAGAGCCACAACCTACAAGCCATAAGTCCAAGTCCAACCACACAGTCGACATTCCAATCCGATGAAATAGCCCATAGTTTTAAAGATTTTCAATACAGCCCATAATTTTAAAGATTTTCAATACGGCCCATAATTTTAAAGATAAATCTTTTGTTCATATACATAAGACCGTACAATTTTTTGTTGGAAAAAAAAAAGCATTCAATATATGTGTGATATTGCAAAAGTCTAAAGGAAACCAAGATTTTATGGTTGTCAAAAAGATCGACTTATCTCAGTCCAAGTTTAGTAAAACTAATTGTAAGTATGGATTGGATCGGGTTAGTTTTTATATAATTTATTATTAAAAAATTTTAATCCATCCAATTTATCATAGGCCATGGACTTATTTATATTATTTAAAAAATATAATTTTATTTATTTTAATAATAAAAACTAAATATTAGAACTATCAAATTTTTAAAAAAAATGTAATTTTAATTATTTTGAATAATAAAAATTAAGTATTAGAATTATAAAATTTCAAAAAAATAGAACTAAACTTTAGAAAAAATTAAAACTTAAAATATAACAAATAAAAAAATAAAAAACCCACAAAGATAAGACTAAAAGCTCTTTTTCAAAATGGGCTATTAAAATAGTAGTCTACCTTATCCTATTTACATGGTTGGAGTGGATCAGCCCATTAGACCAAATCCCTTTTGATAGTTCCACAAGATTTGTGATTACATCTATTTTCCTTTTTCCTACTAAGTATGAAAAACAATTAATTAAGATCAACTCTATCAAATTCAGATTTTAAAAAAAAAACTTGAAAAAAGAAAAACACTTCTTGCCTTTTGGCATTGTCCGTGGAGCATTAGACCTTTCTAGAAGTCAAGTTTTTTTTTTTAATTGTCGAATTACTTCAAAATTTGTTTGAAGTATATTTTCATTATTATATACACAAATTTTAAATTGCTCTAACAAAACAAAAACCTCAATCTCTTTAAAACTCAAGTTATCCATAAACTTTTTTTTTTTCAAACTTCACTTCCAGCCAGAATTGCGGAAGGATATTGAAGAGAAATGTGACTTCACCCAGATTTGAACCAAGGATAACTAGGCAAAGATCACTTATTGAGGATAACTAGGCAAAACTAATTGGCTAAATTACTCCTTTCCCCTTTAAGAGATATTTGAACTAGATGATAAAAAAAACTATAGTTTTCTCTCTTAAAATTAAAATGTTTGCCATTACTTTTCTTGCAAAAAAAAGTTATAATTACATATATTTTAACTAAAATATATTTATATATATTATCTATATAATATAAAAATTGTAAAATATGTATTTGGTTAATATAAAATAATCACTTTTTTTAATTTTTCAAAGTGTAAAATTATTTGATTATAAATTGAAAACAAAATATAATAATTTTTAAAGATTTGCCAATTGAAGGATAATAATTAATATATAATATTTGATATATATATATATATATATATATATATTAGTGTTGCCATAAATTCAATAATATTTTTGGAATAAATTAAATTTATTATTTTAATACAAAATAAATATTCAAATACAATTTTAATAAATATATTTTTTTAATAAAAGAATTTAGTCAATATTATTCTTAATAATATTTCTGTCATATTTTCGCTTTAATGAAAGTTTGTATGTATTTTCAAAACAGAAGAGATATAATTTGGATATTTCTCAAAGAGGAGAAGAATAATTATCCTAACTGATTTCTCTTAATTTTTATCGGAATAAAACTCTATATATAATGGAACATACCCTCAAACAATTTATAACAAGTAAATTAACAATTTAGTTCTCAAATTTATAAATTCATTAGTTAGTTATAGTTCATAATTTCTTTACAATAGGTGAGTTAGCTTCTAAAAATATATAATTTATTACAAATTAGTCCTTTCATCAAATGCGATACATTTGTATTTACTACTTAAAAAAAACAGTAATTTAGGGATGATTAAGACAAAAAGCTGCCACAATGTATCTAATTTTTGTGACACTTTTGATGGATCAGTGACAATTTGAACTGCTACAATAATCTTCACTAAATCAATTTAGTAGCGACTGTTCTTGTGGTTACGGAAAACCATTACTAAATCAATTGTGGCACTTCATTTAGTGACGGTTCACCGAACCACCACTATATATGCTTGTCGCAATTTAAACCACCACTATATGTCATTTTTTTTTGTTTGGTAGTTATTATGCTACTCTCATTTCTCTAATGGATGAGATGAATAGATATGATATTTTTTCAATTAATTTGGATTTATTTAGATTTGAAAAATAATTATAGAATTTCATATGCCATTTGCATAACTGTGAGTTTTCTAATTACTTGAATTTTCATGGATCGTATATAGTATATACCTTGAGTGCAAATCCTCTAAATTTTAAGAGAGAACTATACTCTACATTTTAATCCCAACTATTTGTTTTGTACTAATCTAGTAATCCACAATGTATCACATAACTTTCTTCATTTGCAATTTTGGACTTCCATGATCGTGCTTCTTTTTTGTAAAGTGCAAAAATGCTTTTAATCTGACTTCTCTCTTCTTTTTTTTAAAGTATTGTCAATTTTTTTATCATTATTTGTTAATTTTTTTATCAGTATTTTATTATTTTATATCACATAAGTAATGCATGCTATTTGTTATGAAAACACATAGTTAAAGTATTAAAAATTGTGATGTCAAATTTTAATATGAAATGGTAAATTTTCATATTAAGATAAGAAAATTAATTAGGAAGTGTTTTTTAATTTATCATGTATAAAATGTTAATTCTATTAAATAATAATAACAATAAAATATGATTATAATATACATTAAGTGTCAACAACATTATAGAGGCATTGTTAATATTCACATCAGCTAACGTCTCTTGTTGAATAAACTCTATGGTAAAATTTTCTTTAATAAAGGATGTACTTACGGTACATGTCAAGATGTATATATAGCAAGAATAATAGTAATGTTAATTATCAATATATTATATTCCCAAATTATACTAGTACTTCTCTTATTTAAAAGATATTACATAATTCTGTTCATACTTAATGTATATTATAAACATATTTTTTTGTCATTTACTTTTTTTTCATAAAATTAACATTTTATATGTGATAAGATTTTAAAAAAAAAAGATACTTAGTTATTTATGTTATTTTAATAAAAACATTTATCATTTCATATCTAAATTTGATATCATAGTTTTTAATTATATATATATATATAACAAATAACATGCATTGTTTATACGACAAAAATAACGCAATGTGAACTGGTAAATTAATATAAAATAAATAGTTATAATTCAACTAAAAAGTGCATTTTCTTCCAAAAATGTAAAGGATCTGCTCTTGATAAGGTAATCTAGAAAACTTCAAACAGAAACCAAGAAAAATTTGGTTAAAGAATTAACTTACAATAAATTAGATATACTCAAACATCAATTTGTGCACTACAAAAAAAATTAAAATTAAATAAAATATGTGAATTTTAAAACGAATTTGTTAGTTTACTCATATATAACTTAAATAACCAAAGAAGTCTAAAAAAAGTACATGGTATTTATGGGAAAGTAACTCAAAAGTAACATACGTGAAAGATTCAAACATGCTCATGAACCTTCACTCAAAAGATCCTTAATGTTTTCATTATTAAATTATACAAATGCCTGGATTGTGCATAAAGATCAGAAACACTTTTACTTCCAATATATATGTACATAACATATGGGTTAAGAGTTTTTTTTTTTTAATGAGTATACCTGGTACATTATATTCATACTTTTTATCATATGTTAATTAAATATATGACAAGTATATGGCTTTTACAATTTAAGATCACTTGATTAGATTTTTTCTCAAAAAAAAAATTATACTTGTAATACTTTTCTAATGAAATTAAAGTTTTTAATTAACTATCACACTACTTCAAATATAGTGATTCAAGTATAGGAAAAAATGGCCAAAAAAATATTTAAAAAATTATCTATCTTAATTTAATCTTTTGTATGTCAAAATAACTTTTGGAAATAAAAATTTTAAAATTTAGCAAAAAAATAAATTAAAACAAATATAATTTTTTAAAAATTAAATCAATTATTTACATTAAACTGGTCCATAAGCTAGTGCTTACTGTCCACATGGTTAATTTTGCTATTAAAATAGCTCTACATAGTAGTTAATGTATATATTTATGAACATATCTACATGTCCAGTTATTTATTTTTGTCTAACTCAATTGTCATGTCAATAAAATTTTCATTTTGCCCTTAATTCCAATTTCCTTAACCTAGTGTCAATATGAGGAATTAAGGGTAAAATGAAAATTTTGTTAACATGGCAGTTGAGTTATGCAAAATTAATAATTACATATGCTGACATATTTGTAAATGTACACATTATCTGTTATGTGGGACTTTTTTAACATCAAAGTTAATCATACTGACGATAGGGACTAATATATATGGATGAAAAAATTTGAAAGACCATTTTATATAAAAATAAAATATAAAAACTAATATAAAATTTTAATGAAATTATAAGAACTAAAATTATAATTTAATATTTTTTTCTCCTTCTCATCTTTCGTTGAGTCACCGACCAAGTTGAGGTCAGACACTAGTTTATGCGTCAAATGTTGGGAGCTTTTCACAATTATTGGAATGCAGTACCACATGCTCTTTTCAGTGCTTTCCAAACTCCTTCATTTATTTTATTTATTTCCGCTGATAAACTCTTACAAATTTACAATAAACATTTTTAAGTACATTTAATGGTAAATTATTTTTAATTTGGCCAAATTTTTATAATTATTATTCTGTTGAAAACCATTAGGAATAATTTTTTTTCTATAGACTCCATTAAAAAAAAAGATTACATGTCTTTGAAAAAATTTCGTTGGATTATTGTGATTAAATGCTTCAATTTAATTTTTAAAAAATTAAATATTTTAATTTAATTTTTCAATAATTATGTTTTTCTTAAATTTTGTATCTTTGTCTATTTAGGTAATTTTTGGTATTAATAAGAAGGTTTAGCAATAATAGATTTAACGATTTAGCAATTAAATTGAGGCAAATATAATATATTTTAATAATTAATTTGAGAAACTTAAGTTTTTAAAAACTAAATTGGTTGTAATTTTTAAGTTTTAGTCAATAATTTAATTTTAACGAACCTAGTTAATTTAAATAGTCTGACATATTTTTATATTAACTAAAGTCTCAAATTTGATTTGGTTAAAAAAAGTTTTGAATTCGAGTTTAATAAATAAAAGAATTAATATAAAAAATCTTTATATTTTATGATATAATCTAATTTGAATTAAATTAATTAAAATTTTAATAAATTTTTAAATACTTGTTAGCCTACCTGAAAACAAAAAAATAATTTACTCTTAAAAGATTATATTGATTTCGACATCCTTAAAGGCTAAAACAATCTAAGACAGACAGGATGATCGATCTCCAATGCTCTGAAGTTGGAACTACATGGCAGTTTGGCACCACATTCTATGAATCCACTTTTCGATGTTCGAAAACAACATCTCCCAAAGAATATGATGTTTCCTCCCCTCACAATATACATGCACTCAAATTTCAAACCAAATGACTAAGGTTGTGTTTGGTAATTTGATGAATAAATATGGATTGGATAAATTAGGTTGAATTGAATGTAATTGGAAAAAATTTAACGTTTATTTGGTTTGTGAAAATATTTTTTATTTTTATTTTCATTTTTCATTTTTTGAAATGTATTTTTTGAAACATTGAAAATATCTATTTAGTATTTTTAGATTTAAACTTATTTTAAGAAATATTTTTAAGAAAATATTTTCAGTCAACTCAACCAAACATATTTTCAAACTTATTCATTTTTTGTTTTCAGTGAAAATGAAAACAGAAAATGTCCAAACTAAACAATGTCTTAAGTTTATATGAACGTGATTTATGTTTGGGACACATTTGAACAAATATGATTTGATACATAACATGATATTTGGATGTTAACACGCAAATGTGGTTTAAGATTTGTAATTACCAAAAAAGACATATAATCTATATTTTTTTTATGTATCATTATCATTTATTGTTACTTTTTTAAATTTAACTTAATAAATTATCAATATTTTAATAAAGTGTACTAAATTTTATAATTCATTTTTTGTTTTTAATAATTTAATAAATTAATTATGAAGTAAATTAGAAAATTTTAATAAGTAAATTATATCAAAGTTTCATGACTGATGTGTGATGTGTCCTCAACGTATCCATGCATCAGAGACTTTACCTTGCCCCTTACTCCTTACCATCATTTCAAGCAACTTTACCAAAGGTTTTACTGAAGCTTCCACAGGCATATTGGCCGAGAGACTTGCTTGAACCGGCAACTCCCTTATTATCTCATAGTCTTGCTCGCAGCTCAATCGCAGATGAGGACTGCG
Organism: Biancaea sappan; assembly: GCA_037074585.1. Classification (NCBI taxonomy): domain Eukaryota; kingdom Viridiplantae; phylum Streptophyta; class Magnoliopsida; order Fabales; family Fabaceae; genus Biancaea; species Biancaea sappan. Next base: position 70,455,305 of record CM073490.1, read on the forward strand.
AATTGTCACCATCGATCGAGAGGGAGCTCATCGTCGATCACCCCCTTTTGAGGCTCGACGACAAGTACCCATGGCCCTACCATATCTTCTCTCTTCTTCATCTGCTTCCCCTAGTTATCTTCTCCATCACATTTCTTTAGCTTATCTTCTCTCTTCTTATCTCCTTCCCCAGCTTATTATTTCTTTTTCATCTCTTTCCCATGTTGTCACGAGAACAGAGCTTGTAATGACAATAGAAATGCTTGCACAACTCTCTCAAAAAATGGAACGCGAAGGGTAGCAAAGTAATCTAGTGCTCCAATGTGGTTTATCTATCCGAGAAAGCTTCACAGGCTCGCGGTGATTCAACCATGGTTTTGACAATCTCAACATGGTCATAGCAACAATGAACACTCAACCAAACAACTATGGTTTCATGCTCAACGTGGTTAGGACAATCTCGACATGGTTACAACAAACTAGATGCGGTATCAAAAAGAGGCTAAATTGGGTTGCATTTGGCTTATGAAAATATTTTTTATTTTTTTTTCAGTGTTTATTTTTTGAATTGTATTTCTTAAAACATTAAAAATATTTTTTTTTTGGTATTTTCAGATTTGGACCTATTTTAAAAAATATTTTCAAAAAAATATTTTTATTAAACTCAATCAAACACATTTTTAAACTTATTTTTATTTTTAATAAAAATAAAAACAAAAAATGCTCAAATCAAACATGAATGTTATGTTGTGCTTGGATCACGTCCATGGGTGTTACGTTGTGTTCAATTAGACAATTTATAATGGTTCAATATGGTGCTAGGTTAATAGAAAATTTGTAGGCTTTGTACTTTAATCAAATAGTGCCCAACACAATGCTAAGCTAGTAGGGAATCGGGATTGGCTTTACTCCAGTGGGACTCTCTCCAACATCCCTCCAGTAGACACACATATTGGTCCTAAAAAAAAAATTTTTGACCATTGTTTTTTTAGATCCAACAGGTGAAAATGTCCTCCAGCACTCCAGCAGCTGCAGGGAATCCAATCTCGTAGGGAATCTTTAAGCTTTGTACTTATTTGTGAAACAATAATTACTAATGTGATCTCTTAAAAATTATAATTATTTTAATTTAATTATTAAAAAATTAAATATTGAAATTTAATTTCTTTATCTCAAAATGATTCTTAATAATAAAATATTTGAAATTACTTCTTAAACGATCATTTTTCAAAAAAGATTGACCCACAACTTGTTTTTGCCTCACACAACACTTCACACAATTTTGCCCAAGAGAGCAATGTTCAACATCTTCACCATCCAAGAGCTCAGGCAAGAACTGATCTTCTAGTTAACATAATCTTCGTACTTGACTCGGTTTGTAAAATAGCCACACCAAGTATTTACTCAAATTGTTAGTGAAAGAAATATTCGCAATATCATAGATTCTATCCTTTGTACTGGAAGCAAAGTGAGCATGATGTTTTAGACTCGGCATCATTATTCTTGAGCACCATAGATAGTAGGGCCATTGATGAATCAAGTTTCTGATTCTGGAATCCAAGTGGTACCTAGTAGAAACTATGAGGACTCTGGCTACCTAACGCACATTTAATTCTGCAAGACAAATCAAGCATGAATCTAGCTGCATATTAAGGGACGAATCTAATGTCATTTTAAGTCAACTATATCGTGCATTAAATAAGCAAATTCGTGTTTAATGCAGCGCTTTAAAATGAAAAATGAAAGGAGTGTCCGTCATTTTATATGCAATTAAAGTCTATCAATTTCGTAGTTGATTATTTTCATATTTAGCACATGGTACCAGCTAAGGAAGCAATCTCAAGTCTTAATTAGAATTATTTTTCCATTTAATGAGGAACATCTAGATCTAACGAATAGTCTTTTACAACGTTATAAAAGGCTGAAGCTACAACAACATCAATTACTGAAGCTTACAAAGAGAACTTCTATGCGATTATACTTTCATTGTATCTCTTGTATCTTGAGTGAAAGAGAATTGTATTGATCAATATTTCCTCTTAGTGAGTTTTTCTCTCCATTATTTGTTCTAAGTGAACTGAAAGGAATATTTCTATATCTTGTATTCTTTGTCCTTGTGTAGACTGGTTGTAGGTAGCTGATGAGGTATCTTGTTGTTTAAGTGTAAAAGCTGCTAAGCTGAACCTTTCTATTTGAGAAGGTTTCCTATGTGCGTTCGCTAGGTCCATGTGAAGTTCTAGCTGGTTAAGAGTAAAAGTAGGTTCCTACTAACCCAGACTGAAGGTTGCTTCCTGATAGCAAAAAAGTTGGAGGCTAAGCCTTAGTTTGGTTTCTTGTATTGGTAAACTTTCCCTTTGAATAAAATACTCATAACTGTGTTGTGAGTAGTGGGCATAGGTAATTTTTTTTTATTCTACCGAACAACAATAAACTTCAGTGTTATCTCTTCTCCCTTGACTTTATATTATTGTTTTTGTTTTCGATAATAGGTATATGTTAACTAGACTCTAAAAGGATAAGTGAACACAAAAAGATTTTAAAGAACCAAGTTTATTTTACGAAAAAATTTATTCACCCCCTCTAGAGTATACGGTTGGACTAACAACCATCCTTGACAATTCACTTCAAGATTAATCAAATGAGATTATTTCTCCATACAATGCACAAAGAGATAGGATGAGAGAGAGTATCCTTGTTTCAAGCCTTTCGAAGGCTTGAATGTAGGTAGCTTATTATCATTCCAAATGATTGAAAGGGAAAATTGTTGGAAAAACTAAAGGTTTGGGTATTTCAAAAGAGTAAAATTAGTTCTACATTGACTAAATTAAAGAGGGGATGAAGCCTTATATATGAACATGTTATAGTGGATTCATAAAGAACTAAGGAATGAAGTGAGTTTGCACGATCACATCATCAAGTCAGTCAATGCAAATCAGTGATTTATCCCCTCCCTGCATGCAAGAAAATGTGACTGGAAATAGTTTTATTTTTTTTTTGAAAATAAAAAATGATTTTAACTAATTATTTTCTATGCCTGTCTAAACAGATATTGACAATTACAAAATAATTTGGGTCAGTTTTTGAATTTAAGGGACAGTTTTTGATCAATTATGCAAATGTTTGGGTCTATTAAAGGCAATGTTTTCGGACTTTCAGAGACACATTTTCTCCTCTACGTAGTGTTCTTCAAACTTCTCTCCTCCACGTTCTTCTGGTTTTCATATAATGGGTTATTGTGTTATTCTTCCTTTGTTCTGATACCTGTGTCAAACTCAAAAAAGCCTACTTAATCCTGATATAAGTTCATGCAATCGCGAAATCATTCCTTAACGACAGTGTTTTCCATAATACAACTCAGGCTGCGTTGGTTATCAAATATTTACAACAAAGATAAAGTAATACAATGCATAATCCAATTAATAATGTTCAAGAAACCCAAGCTCAGACAAAGTCTCACGCATAAAGGCCCACTTTACCTTGTCATTAGCTTTCTCTAGATCTACTTTATGAGCAATCAAACCATTCTTCTTTATGATCCTACGGATGATGAGCTCTTAAGCAATAAGAATATTGTCAATTCTGTTCCTACCAAGGATGAAGCTACTCTAAAGCAAGTTGGCAATCCTATAAAGAAACAACATTATGTCATTCACGAGAACCTTAAAAAAAAAGTAATAAATCACATTGTAGAGGCTTATCAGCCTAAAGTTTGTGATTTGAACAAGGTTGTCCTCTTTTGGTATAAGCATAAGGGTCTCACAAAGCTTAGGGTCAAAATACCATCTACAAAGGCTTTTTTAACAATATTCACAATTATGTTGCCAATAATGCTCATAGAGCTGAAAGCCTTTGGGACTCGAAGCTTAGAACTATCAAGTTTATAAACGAAAAGAATAATGAGTTAATTTTTGAAATTTTTTAAAGACTTAATAACACATTATATTAATCTTTCAAGGACTAAACAGTACATTATAATTTTTCAATGATGAAATAATCGTTTTATACATCTTTCAAAGACTAAGAGCATCTCTAATGAAGGTTCTTAAAGAATTCTTAAAAATAAAAATCGGTTCTTAGTAAGTTTTACCATTAGAGTGTATTAGTGTGGCTGCCACAAGTAAGAATCAATTATTATATAAACAACCAGTTCTTACAGTGAAAAATTAATTAAAAAAATATAAATTAACCATTAAAAAAATACAAAATAATATAAAGTTGTGTGATCCATTTGTGAATATTTTAGAGTTGTATAATTAGAGTAGAGAATTATTTAAAGTTGTGAAGAGTTACTTAAAGTAAAAGAAAAAAGGTGATTTGACATAAGTAAAACTCATAATAAATAATTCATTAGAGTTGTACCATTAGAAATGTTCTAAATAATATATTATAATATTTTAGGAACAAAATAGTTGTCACTTTAAATTTAAATCTAAATGCTTAAAACTTGAAATTTTACAATGTTTTATCGAATTAATTTATAAATTATAATTATTACTCTTTGTCTAGACATAGATTTCATTTAGATTAATGGGTTTTTTTTTAAGCAAAGGACTAATTGATGATGAATGAATCTTTTATGTTTCTGCATCTTTCTACGCAGATTGTCACTTTGGAAAACCATAGTTAGACGACCTGGCCCCGCTCGGCTCCCCGAGTCGACCAGAAACCCGACAGCCGAGGGCTAGTTTTGGGCCAGGTCACACTCCAGAACCGGCTTGCACTCAGCTCGGGCAAGACCTGGCCGACCCTGCAGGGTCTTGATTGAACCGGTGAACTGGTCGACCTGGTCAGCCTGGTTTTCTCTCTTTTTTATTTTTTTATTTTTTTTCTAGTTGAACCTACTTTACTAAAACCAAACCCCCCTGTTTCAGTGTTTCTGCTTCAGCACCCACGAACCCCACAACAATACCTTCTGCCCTAGCCACTTCAATCGCAGCTCACACGGCCATCGAGAGCTCCTTAACGGCCAATAAGAGCTTCCACGACAGCTTCTTCCACGGCCACCGAGAGCTTCCTCGACAGCTTCTTTACAGCCACGAAGGCTTCTTCCACGGCCACCAAAGCTTTTTCCTCGACAGCTTCTTCCCACAAATCAGTTGAGAGCCATGAAGAAGCTTCCTCACAGTATCTTCTTCGACGAATTCGAGATCTTCTTCTTCCAAGTTAATTTTTTTTATTGTTGATTGTTGGCTAATTTGAAATCTAAATGCCCCTAAGTTAAATTTATTTTTATTTCTAAATATTGGCTGGTCTGATTGCTTGGCTTGCTTGGTTGTTGGCTAATCTGAATGCATCCCAGTGGAAATTTTTTGATTGCTAAACTTGAATGTTGGCTAGTCTGAATACTTGGCTATTGGTTGTTGGCTGCTCTGAATGCTTGGCTGTTGGCTGAACTTGAATGTTAGCTGAATTTTGTGTTGTGCTAAGATTGAAGTTAATTTTTTTTTTTTTAATGTTGAGTGTTTACTGTGAAGTGTGAACTATGAATACTAAGTTTTAAGTTAAATTTATGGATAACTTTGGGACCAATTTTAATTTAGAAAATTTTTTTTAATCTTAGATTGTCAAAAATGTCGTCTAGCAATCCTACACAAGAGTCAATTGAGTCTGTGCAACAATATGCTTCTAGAGGAAAAAACAGATATAGCATGGGGTCATTATAGAATTGCTGAAGGGACTGATTCTAAGCGTCATTTAATATGTTTATATTGTAACAAGACTTTCAAGGGAGGTGAAATTAATCGAATTAAGTTACATTTAGCTGGAATAAAGGGAGATTTGGATCCATGTAAAAAGGTTTCAACAGATATTCATTTCCAAATACAAAATAGAATCGAAGAGTTTCCTCAAAAGAAAAGAAAGGTTGTAAAAGAATATGAAGAAAGTAATCCTTATCCTGATGAGAGCTTATATAGTGATGATGTTGTAGAATTAAATAATTCTTTTGTTCGGTCTTCTAAGGTTAGGGGAAAAGCAAAAGGGAAGGGAAAGAAGCCTATAAGCTCTTATTTTATGCCTAGAACAACTCCTAGAGCCCAACCTACTATTAAAAGTGTGTTGCAAAGCAAAGAGGCGAGACAAAGGTATGACATTGCTATTGCTAAATGAATATTTGATGCTAATTTGCCATTTAATGTAACCAACTCATCATACTATAAACCAATTATTGATGCTATTACTAGTATGGGTGCGAGATATAAAGACCCTGGATATCAAAATCTTCGTGGGTATTTATTGACGAAAAATGTTGAAGAATTAAACTCATATGTTATCACAAAACTTGAAAAGAAACAGAGTGTACGATTATGGCGGATGAGTGGACTGATCAGTGTAGGAAAACCCTCATAAACTTTTTCCTAAAGGGACTGTGTTCTTAAAATCTGTTGATGCATCTGATGCTTCTAAGACCAGTGATATGTTGTTTAAGCTTTTTAAGGAAATTGTGTTGTATGTTGGAGCTGAAAATGTAATTCAAATTGTGACTGATAATACTGCAAATTATGTTGCTGCCGGTACAATGTTGGAACAAGAATTTCCAACTCTTTATTAGTCTCCATGTGCTGCCCATTGTATTAATTTGATGTTGCAAGACATTGGCAAATTGGATCAGCTGACATTAATTGTAAATCATGCTTCAAAAATTACTAAATTCATTTACAATCATTGTTTTGCATTGCATTTGATGAGGAAGCATACTAATAGAAGAGAGATCCTTCGTCCAACCCCAACTCACTTTGAAACTAATTTCATTGCTTTGCAAAGCATATTAGTTCAAAAGGTTACTTTGCAAGCCATGGTAACATATAAAGAATAGACAAGCTCAGCATTTACCAGGGACAACAAAGCAAAGAAATTTGTAGATCTTATCTTGGATTCAATATTTTGGAAATATTGTACGTTTATTGTGAAAGTTACTGAACCATTAATCCGTGTGTTGCGTATTGTAGATAGTGAAGACAAGCCTGCGATGGGTTATTTTTTTGCAGCCTTTTATACAGCTAGGGATGAAATAATGAAAAGGTTTCAAAGAAGGAAAAGAGTGGTTAAGCCTTTTCTAAGAATTCTTGATAGGTGTTGGGATAATTAATTACAAAAGAATCTTCATGCTGCTGGCTTTTGGTTTAATCCATGTTATTAATATGATGTTGAAGCAATGGGAAGTTATTGATGTGATTGAAAAATATACTTATAATGATAAAGAGCTAGAGACCAAGTTATCAAGTGAGATGAAAATCTTTAGGAATGCAGAAGGGGATTTTGGAAGAAGACTTGCAGAAAACAGTCGTTACACAATGATGCCAAGTAATTTTGATACTTATTAACAAAATAACCCTCATTTGTCTTAGTATTGTTTCATTAATTTGTTTTGTGTAATATCATTAGATGAGTGGTGGCAATATTATGGATCAAGTTCTCCAAATTTACAGAAGCTTGCAATTCGAGTTTTAAGCCAAACTTGTAGTTCTTCGGGTTGTGAGAGAAATTGGAGTGTGTTTGAACATATTCATTCAAAAAAGAGAAATAGATTGGAGCATCAAAGGCTTAATGATCTTGTTTATGTTCTTTACAACTTGAAACTACAAAAGAGATATATTTCTCTTCATAACATTGTTTGCGATTTTTAAACATATAAAAAATTATTTATATTTTTATATGTTTAAATAAAAATATACAGGAAAGAATTGAAGAAGAGTTATGATCTGATCATGTCACGACCCGTTTTCTGGGCACATGACCGGCACAATGATGAATCTCTCATCACTGTAAGCCTTCCGATAAATATATCAAATTTTCTTATCTGAAAATCATAGAGATGATTTGCATGTAATCATAGATTATCAATTTAAAATACATTATTATACTGACATACAAGCCAAATGTCGAACCCCTGAACTAGATGTCCTAGACGATTACAGAGCAACATAATCTATAACAGAAGAGAGGTCTACCCGACAACGGGAAGGTCTAAAGTGATCTACTCCTCTAGCAGATATTCTTCGATGGCAACCTGATCTGAACAAAAAGGTTGTACAAACAATGTGAGCTTTTAAACTCAATGAGCGAATCGGCCTCGCATTAATAAAATTCAAATACATTACCAGTCATGCAAGCATATCCAAAGGCTCATACTCAACCAATAGACAGAAGATAAAAATTTATCCAATTCAACAAACGTTACTAGTACTCGTCAATGGCAATATATCCCGGAGAGCGCACACAGGCCGGCTCACCAATTATGTATATTTCTGCCATGACGCACAACATCATCCTCTTACATACAAGATAAAAATTCATCCAATTCAACAAACGTTACTAGTACTCGTCAATGGCAATATATCCCGGAGAGCGCACACAGGCCGGCTCACCAATTATGTATATTTCCGCCATGACGCACAACCTCATCCTCTTAGCTAGGGCGCCTCACGGATTTATCACCAATCCGGGCTATATCCCTACTGAGGGAATCGTTGTCTCCACACTCATTGGTCAAGACACCCTGTCAACCGGGTTTTCCGCCTTGCCGTGAGAGGGGGTACTGTCCCGCTCAATCACAATCAATAGCATTTCATATCATAATCAGAAGCTTAATATAATATTCATCCATATAACAGGTATAGTATATAACTATATTATGGATTTATAAACCACATATCAAGATAACAATTAATCCATTTTTGAAAACATTCAAACTTCACATCATCATAAGATACTTATTTCATTTTATCCATACTTATGGATTAATTATCTCATTTAGATTCGTCATTCTGAATCCAATTTCCCCCTATGAATCTTGGGAGTGTCCTACGACATACTTTTTATCACCAGTAATGCTAAAACTCTATTAAAACGGGGTCGTTTCACTCACCTGGATTCCGTACGAACATCGCTTCTCTAAGTCATTACAGACAAGAGTTCTCAGGTGAATTTCGGTGTTCTGCTACGGAGATTTTCATGAAAGATTAGAGAAAATACGTCAGGATTGTTTTCGTATAGATACTGTTCATATGTACGGTTACTATTCATACGGTCACTATTCATACGTACGGTCACTATTCATACGTACGGTCACTATTCATACGTACGGTCACTATTCATACCAGAAATAGAGAATACAATCTGTAAAAGAGTACACCAGGTAAGTTCCCAGGAAAGAGTGGAGGGTCACACTGGACACACTTAAAAACCAGGTCTTTCCTTAGCCAGAACTTTCCTAGACATGTATTCTTCACAGTTTACATTCTATTTCGGTAATCAGAGAATCAAAATAACATATAAACAGCTAAGGACAGTTTTTCTGATGTGGAAGATCAGCCAAGGCCGCAACCACAGAGCATACTTAAGAAATTAACTTCTAAAATTTGAAAGACATAGAAAGGGCATAGTATCCTTACCTAAGCTGAAAAGGAAAGGCCCAAAATCTCAGAGGCCTAGCTTTGGAGTAAGAGAAACTTAAGCAGAGAAGAAGAGAAGTTGAAGGTGTGAGTTTAGAAGTGAAATGGAAGGGCCTATTTATAGCAAAAGTCAAGGGTACTATTTGACACTATGCGCTAATAAAATATTTAATTTACTATTCATGAAAATGACATTTCTAATAATGCAGTTACTGTGCAAATACTAAAAATTTTTCTGTTATTACTATTGAAAACTTAAAAGGAAAACTATCCTTTCATCTTAAACCTTTAAGTTTCTTTTCAAATCAGTCCTTTCAATTTAGTCCCTGAGGGTATTTTTACACATAAAACGTCATTTTCTCCTACAAACTTCTTTCTAGTTTTCTCTTATGACCAAGCCACATCTAGTACTTGACATTTCGATTGTATAAATGAACAGTATCATATACGTAAATAGTATTATACAGGTGAATAGTACCATATACTGAAATAGTAACAGTAGTTTGTAAACAAATATTTATATTTTATTTTTCTTGGGTATTACAGATCAGTTTTGAATCATTTGAAGAAAATAGTGATTGGATATTGGAAGAAGAACCACCAAGTTTGACTACTGATGAATTAGAAGTTCTTAATCGTGAATTTGCAGCTTATACCACTGAGAAGGATGATGCTGATTCTGGTTTGTATTTGATAATTTTGATATATTATTTTGTGAAGTCATTTCAAGATTTTTATTTATCTGTTATTTTTTATAGAATTGAATTTGGATGAGATTATTCATGATGATGATGATGGTAGTGGTGGTGGTGGTGATGACAGTGGTGAAGATATTGAGAGAGCTGCTAACATAGAGTATAATAGACGACTAGTTGACTCATAGGGTATGCCTTGTACTGGAGAAACAGACAACTCATATGCTTGAATTTATAAGTTGATTGTAGATCTTATGAAAATTTACATTTTAATGACTTTATAAATTATTATAGATGTTTAAGACTTTTAATTTATGAATTATTATAAATATTTATGACTTTATGTTTGAATTATTATAGATGTTTATGAATTATTATGGATGTTTATGACTTTAAATTGTGAAATTTGCATGTAAATTATTTATTTTCCTTATTTTTTAAATTTATTTGTAAATATATATAGTATATATATAATTTTAATTTTTTTAATATATTTACCCAAGTCAACAATTGACCCTGTAACTCGGCGGTTGAACCAGTAATCCGGTGACCCGAAGGCGTGTTCGGGTCAATGGTCGGGCCGGTTCTGACAACATTGTGGAAAACATTTGCTCACCACATAGATCATACTAGAATTCAGAACTCCAATTGAATGTTGCCAACAAATCTGAAATTTTTCTTTGCATATATTTGTTTTTATTGTGTCTCATTGACAAATTTAAAGATTTTTTTTATCTTTACCTTAAAATTTATGTTCTTTAGTTAGAGTTTTAAGTTCTTTTTTCCCTTATTTTTGTGATCTTAAAACTTTTATCTTGTTCACTTAAAGAAATTAACAGGTCTGACATTAAAAAAAGAAAACAGAAGTAATTACCTTGTTATAACACACAGCAATTTTGAATGTGTTACTTTAGGGGTTAGATCTAAAAATTTAACAATTATTAATACAAATACTACTGGATTGTACTTTGTCTGATGAATTTATGCTTTTTATTAAAAAATTGTAAGCAAAAAAAAATTAAACTTTAAACTTTTAAAGTAAAATAAAACAGTAAATCTCTGTAGACCGGTGCACGAAACTGAAAAAACAAGACCAAAAAAGAAATAATCCAAACTACTTACAGTAAACTCTCTTAGATGGACTTTTATAAATTAAAAAATATATATATACCAACAGATTAATAGAGTGATTATTATGTTCTAAACTAAAGAATTATACACTAAAATTATTCAATCTACATACAGTAGATATGTGTGTGTATATATTATTTATAGAATAAATTATTAATTTAGTTTTTAAAAGATTTCGATCATCTTAATTTAATCTCTAAATTTAATCTTTAAAATATTGTGTGTTTCAATTTTGTTCTTTTATTTATTAAAGTGATTCTTTTACAATCAAAATTTTGAGATAAATGCAACTTTTAAAACAAAAATTATCAACAGTATCGCTTTACCCATTAGATGAAAGACTAATTCTTTTCAAGTTTAATAATCACAAAGGATAAAATCTTCCCCAAAGTGGTGTTTTCGATAATTGAACATTTTTTGTTTTTTAAATTCAAATAGCCAACAATTGCTACCATTGTGACAAACTAACTTTTGAGAGACAAGTATAATTTTTTAAAGACTAAATTAAAATATTTAATTTTTTAAAAAATTAAATTAAAACTATTATAACTTTTTGAAAAAATTACACTTTGTTTCATGAATTTTTTTTAATGTGTAAAAAATTCTCATGAACTATAAAATTAAACAAAAAATTTTTATAAATTTTTTATTTTGTGTAAAAGAATCCCTCCGTTTAATTAACTATTAGTTTGACCATTAGTCAAATGCTAATTGAAATTGAAGAATGACATGTCATCTCTCTTTGTTCATATAATTAATAGTTGACCTGAACAAAAAATCCCACATCATCTTGGGCCCAGACCCAACCTATTACTGGTCTAACCCACCAGACCCATCTGAACAAAGTCATCGTTCCTGTGCTGCAAAATTTGTGTGTGTTGGGGCGACAGAAAATCAGTAACCAAGAGCACCAAGTGCTCAAGTATCTAAGAGCACTAACTGTTCGAATAATGAATAGTGCTTCATTAAATTGGGAGGGGTTTTCACAGCCATGTTACATACGTAAGGCGAATCCTTGAGAGGCGTGGGTGTAGGAGGAGAAGCATTGGCCCTCTCTTGTCAAAACAAACCTCCACAGTCCCCACTAACAGCACTTCTCGTTCTTCACTGCCTTCCACCACCCCTCTAAAATCCTATGAGCGTAGCCATGTGCGGCATTTGAGTTCTCCTCTCAATCAAATACTGTTTTTCCAAGAACCTCAACATTGAAAAAAAAAAACCAGACAGCAACACCATGGACTCTACAAAGGATTTAATGGTGTGTTTGGGAGCCCAGTGGATTAAACGTGGGTGGAATAAACTAGGTTTGATTAAATATAGTTGGAGAAAACTAGGTTTGAATAAATGTGATTTATGTTTGAGAGACATTTGGACAAACGTAGTTTGAGGCAGTGAAACTTGGTTTGGGGTAGAACATGATGTTTGGATGTTGAATTACAAACGTAATTTCAGGATGTATAATTACCAGAAATGACATAATTTTTTTTTAATTTTTTAATGTATCATTATTATTTATTGTTATTTATTTAAAGGAAACTTAATTTTTTTGTTTATTTGTCTAATATTATAAATTAATCACTAATGACTCATTTTTAATTAATAAATTTATTTTTTTTATTTTTTATTCACTTAAGTGCTTGGTAATAATTTTTCCTTTATCTTTTTCATGTTCTAACACCACAATTAGTGTCATCTAGGTCCATAGGTGACAAATATATTTTTTCCTAAAATTATAGCTACTTCTACAAACTTTTAGTTTATTCATTTAGGTCCTTTGTAATAATTTTTCCTTTATCTTTTTCATGTTCTAAGACCACATTTAGTTTTATATAGGTCCATAGGTGACAAATATATTTTTTCCTAAAATTATAGCTACTCCTACAAACTTTTGCTTTTATTCACTTAGGTCCTTAGTAATAATTTTTCCTTTATCTTTTTCATGTTCTAAGACAACAATTAGTGTCATCTAGGTCCATAGGTGACAAATATATATTTTTTTTTAAAATTATAGCTATTCCTACAAACTTTTAATTTTATTCACTTAGGTCCTTGATAATAATTTTTCCTTTATCTTTTTCATGTTCTAAGACCACAATTAGTGTCATCTAGGTCCATAGGTGACAAATATATTTTTTCCTAAAATTATAGCTACTCCTACAAACTTTTAATGTTATTCACTTTGGTCCCTGCCATGGTCTCTTCGGTTTCTCCCTCATCTGCCCTGTTTTTTGGTTCTGTCCACTCAGTCCAGTCAACTGCCTTCGCCCTTCTCTCATGACCTCTCGCCTGTATCTCTTCCATCTCTCCATTGTCTCCCGGATCTCTCCCTCTCCAGTTCCCCCATCCCTAATCAATAGTCTCCCACGCCTCCGCCTCCCCTGTTTTCTCGGTCTTGAACAGGGGAAGTGCTCACAGACAGGAGGATATCCAAAAGCAAACAATAAACACAAGAGGCAGGGCAGAAGAGGGTATTCAGATAAATCATGTGCCCAACTACGTTGAATGTAATGAAGAAGCTACAAAATGAAGCTTCCATGCCAACCACGTTAACCACCAATTCCTGCCAACCAAGTTCAGATCTACGTCGGTTTGCCATTGCTACCAAACATCCCATGAATCCTTCAAAAGTGGTGGCGGCAACGTGAACGTCCTCCCAAACACGCACTTAGCGAGCAACCCAACGGTGACATCTATTTCCTTTGCCGTCATCACACGAACCCACATCGACCCAAATTTCAATAACTGAAAATATCTGAAATTCTGAAGGAATTTAAGCTTCTGAAACTCTTCATTGCTCAGAATTCGACCAATGCGGAAGGGATCCTTGGGGCATGATGATGTGGGGGTTGTTGAAGAGTGAGACAAAGACAAGGATTTGAAAGAAATGGCAGCACTGGGACGATGACTTTGTAACTGTTCATATGGGTGGGGTGTGTCAGTCGGGTAATTGATTGGGTTTGGGTCTTAAAATTATTGTTAATGTGGATAAAAAGAGATAATATGTCATTTTTCAATGTTAATCAAGGTTGACTAATGATCAAACTAATTTATAGTTAGATAGAGGGATATTTTTACAAAAATAAAATGTTTATAGGATTTTGTTGTTTAATTTTATAATTCATGAAAATTAAAAAAAATTTAACAAGGTAAAATGTATTTTTTCCTATTTTTTTTTAAATGTTAGATCAATAATTGACTATCATTTATAAAATTGCTTGCATAGTAGAAAGCCAAGCCAATAGGGTGACAGAGGCAAGTGGGGCTACAAAGTAAAATGGCACAACTGATAAGGTTATAAGTGTAATTTCAAAAAAAGAGAAAAGTCCAAATCCCTCTCGTTTTTCCCTCGTACCTCATCAAAGTCAATCATTAAATCCCGAGATAATGAACACGCAACTCAACACTTCTCCCATTCTCACCCTCCTCTGAAGTCCAAATCTCTTCTTCTTCTTCTTCTTCTTCTTCTTCTTCTTCTTCTTCTTCTTCTTCTTCTTCTCTGTCCTTCATTACTACTCTGCAACTAACCACCATTTAAGAGCCATCGATGGCGAAGCAAGAAGAAAGCGGGCTGTGCGATGGCCACGTGTCATGTAATTGCGATCCGTTGAGATCGTTCGGCAGGAGATGCAGCAAACTGGTGAAGGAGCAGAGAGCAAGGTTCTATATCCTTCGACGCTGCGTCGCAATGCTCCTGTGCTCGAGAGATTGCAGCGATCCTTAGCCACAAAACCAGATTTCTCTCTCTCTCTCTCTCTCTCTCTCTCTCTCTCTCTCTCTCTCTCTCTCTCTCTCTCTCTTCCTCTCTTCCTTCTGTTTCGTGTATATATTAGAGGAGATAGGTTTTGAAACAAACAGAACTCTTTGTTGTATTTTGATTATTGAAGTGAGTCATGACTTTGTTCTGCATCTTCTATGTACTCTTTTTGTAGAGTATGCCTTCTTACTTTATGATCCTGTTATTTTGAGTAAGTTTCCGATTTAGTTGTAGATAAGACAAGTAAAAATCAAGAGTCTCAATCTTATTCTTTTGTTTTGTTTGGTGTATTTTGTAAGACAGAAATCGAATCCTTCACTTTTTTTGTGAAATCCGGTTGTACTAGAATTCTTCTCTTAAAAATCTCTTTTCAAAAGAATTAATAAGTACCAATCATAAAAATAAGAAGATTTTTTTATTCAGTTGATTTATATTAAACGGCCCTTTTTGTGGAGTATGCCTTCTTGCTTTATGGTTCTATTATTTTGAGAAAGTCACCAATTTAGTTGTAGGTAAGTAAAAATCAAGAGTATCAATTTTATTCTTTTGTTTTGTTTGTTAAAATAATTATTGACAATAAAAGAAAATTTAAAATTTAATAACAATAAGTTTTACAATCTAAGAACAAAAGAATTAAATTAAAAATTTAATTTTTTAAAAATTTAATTAAAGCAATTATATTTTAAAAACTAAATTGAAATATAACTTTGAATGATTAAACTAACAGTCTAGAGATTTTAGAATTTGTGCAGAGAAAGAAAGGCGAGGAAAATGAATTCCTAATACATCTTTGTTTGTTTGTTTGTGAGACTGGGGACGGATTTTGGAGGGAAGAGAACATTGTAACACAGTATGGAACCAAAAGTCTTTGTTACAGTTTGATAACTAAACTGAATCAGATTTTGCTCTGCTTTTTCAATACTCTGATTTGGTCGATTTTCTTTTTCCCCCGTTTCTCTTTCATTTCAGACAGATTATAATTATATTAACAATTAGTTATTAAAAGATATATAGGTTGAAAAAGATAAAAAAAAAGACACTTGGAGAAGTTACTGAACATGATCTTCTGATAAATGAGATACTTAAAGAGTTGGTTATTGATAAAGCTCAATGACGTCGTGCGATCCATGTAGCTAACTTCACCTAATGAGATAACACTTTGTTGTTATTGTTGTAATATTTGAATATTATAAACTCGTTAAATATCATTATTAAGTCAATATTTTAAAAATAAATAAATATACAATTTTGTCCTACATAAAATAATTTGTATAAATTTATAATTTATAAAGACTCATTCATTCATCACTTAACTTTCATGGGCTAAAAGATGAAAAATGTATATTTTAAAGACTAGTTTATCAGTTTATTCTCTTAAATTTTAACAACTGTATTTTTTTTCAACTCTAATAATCTTTTTTTTTTAAAATCTACCACTAATATTCAGAGTAATCTTGAAACAACATTTTAAATATCTAAGTTGATATTTCATTATAAATTATCTAAGAAGGAAGAATAGTCCAGAAAAATTGAAGGATATCCTAAATCTTATTATATATCATTATTGAGTTAATTCTAAAAGATGAGTAAATAAGTAATTTATTCTTTTAAAAGAATTAATTTATATTCAATTATAAAAATTAACTCATTCAACACTTAAATTTTAATAACTAAATAATAAGAGGACATATTTTGTAGAGAACAATTTATATATTTAATCTTAAATATTTTTTCATGTTGGTGTTTAGTTTCATTTTCATTTTAAATTAAATTACGTCAATTTTGTGGGGAGATGGCGATATTCAATCCACTTATATATCGGTTTGGATTGGAAGGATAGTTAAAAATTTTTACAATTGAACAGTAATTTATTTTATTTATAAATTTTAATAACAAAAATAGACACTTCTAACCATTAAAAAGGTTCATTTCGTATTTTAGTATTTTATTAAAAATATTATACATATTAAATATATATTATTTGTAAAATATATAATATATTTTGTAATTAATTGGTGAGTTTAGAATGAACATTATTATAGTCTTTCAATAATCGATATAATTAAATTGATTTTGCTAAAATTATATCTAATCGGTCTGATTATTTAATTTATTTTGATGGATTTGGCCAAATTAAATTGAATCAATTTGATTGAAATCAAATGATCAGCATTGCCCACTATGACAGCTAAGTGTTACTTTACCCATTCGTGTGCATATTTTGTGTCCTTTTCAGAACAGTTTCACAACTCATGTGGCTGAGGCTTATCTTCCTTTGCAAATTTTTTGTAATGTCACGTTTGTTGCTTCATTCTCGTCTCGTCTTCTTAGTTTTATGTAAAAAGAAATTACATAATTATGGTATGTAAAGAAGGAAATACATATAAAATGTAATAAATTTGCATATATTAAGTGATCATTTCATGTCCCTTATTTGATAAAATTGAAATGATACTGGATTATTTCACATATAAAAAGATAGAAAAATTGTATATATATATATATATATATATATGAATTATAGTTTAATTAAACAATCTCAACCAAAATGTCTAATTATGAGAGAACTCAGTTACTACTTACTAAAGGATCAATTTTTTCATAAACTTATTAGAGTAAATTATTAATTTAATTTCTGAAAAATTAAGTGTTTCAATTTAAACTTTTATGATATTTTAAACATTTATGTTACGTAAGTATGAACTTTATATATATCTTCACATTAGTATGATATTGTCTACTTTAAACCTTAATCCTCATGAATTTGCTTTTGGACATTACCCAAAAGACGTCATACTAATGGAGATATCAACAATACTTAGACCATCTCTAGTAGTGGTTCTTAAAAAGTTTCTAAATTTAAGAACCGGTTCTTATTTTAGTTTACTACTGGAGTTCACCATGCGTAAGAATGATTTTTATATAAAAACTAGTTCTTATATGAAAAAAAGGAATAAAATAATCAAAAAGTAAACTTCAAAATTAAATGCATTAAATGATCATACTTTTCCATTAAAATAATAGAGAGTTGTCTATGAAATTCATTTATGGGTTCTTAAAAGTTTTACTATTAGAATGAAAAATTACTTTAGTTGATGTGGCATAGTGGAGCCCACAATAAGAACTCAAGTGAGGTTCACCACTGTAGATACTCTTATAAACACATGATCCTTTCCAATTCTAACAGATGTGAGACTTTGTTCGTACATACCAACAATTCCCCCTCAAACGAAGTCCATCATCTTTTTATGAGCCATGAGCCCCCCTGAAGCAATGTTTTTTATCATCTATCTACGTCTGGCCCCGCGTAGTTCATGAACTATCCATCTTTTAACTTTATTGTGGAAGCCCACCACGTTACTATGAAGCTCAATGGAAATTATATTATCGCAACATGGGGCACAAATTACATTCGTCCACTTAGGGCACCAAGCTAGAGTTACACCCGTGCATACACCTAGGGATTTCTCATATGACTCATGCGCACCCACATGACATCATTTGGGCTTTGACTCTGATACCACTTGTCATAGAATTTATGCAATAAAATAGTATGGGAATTAAAGAAAAAAAACACAAGAAGATTTCAATGGCTCGGTTAATGTGACTTACATTTATAGACATAAAGATATATGTATTATTATCAGGCAAAAAATGAGAGGCGTTGTTTAATAGAATAACCTCAAATATAAAAAGAATACATAACCACTCAATTAAACCGTTATGAACCATGTCACTTATATCCAAATCATTTAATAATTCACAATATTTTAAAGATTAAATTATGATTTTTTTTATGAGCACTAAATTATGATATTTAATGTTTTATAAACTAAATTGATACTACTATAACCTCTTGCATAATTTTCTCAACAGTATCAACTTATTATTTTAATTTGAGTTCAATAGATATGGGACCCAAATTGACACGTGTGCAAGTGATGAGGACATAAACGTGTTATCGTTATCGTTAGGTCACATCTCATGCGTCGAAGTGAGAGGGCCTATTCTGTGGTCATTGACTACCTAACGGCGAAGGCCCATGGCAATGCACGTGTTCGCTTCTTGTCTTCTTCCTCCAAATGATTTAGGCATGTTTGATTTGGATATTTTTTATTTTTATTTTTATTAAAAATAAATTTAAAAATGCCTTTAGTTGATTTTGATAAAAAAATTTTTTTAAAAAAATTTTTTAAAATAAATTTAAATATTATTTTAATGTTGCAAAAATAAAAACTGAAAATAAACTTAAAAAATGCGGTTGCTTTTCACTTTTTCTAAGCTCAAATCAATCACGTTAATCACAATAATTAAGCAATAATTGTGATGTATTACTTTAATTAACGCAAAAGGTGCATTGGTTCAAAACTTGGAATTTCACTATTTCAGTTTCAAAACACGGTGTATAAGTGGTTAAGCTATCTGAATAATGCATTCAATTCTTGACCACATTTATGAGATTGAAACCCAGGGTCTTTAATACTCATGTTTTGTCAATTAAATACATCTTTGTTGACATAAATAGGTTAATTTTTAACCTTATTTATAAAAATACTTTTAAAGTAAATCATGCTTTATGCCTACATATACAGTTCTTTATCTATTATAAAAGTATACACAATTTTTTTTTCAATCTAAAATATAATTAAAATGTCCTAAAAATAATGTTTTTAAAAACATTTAAAAGTATATTTTTAGAATTTATTTTTAATGTTATTTATTTATTTTGGAAATCGTTAAATTAATTTGTTCTAAATATTAAAAGAACAATCAAATAAATATTTAATACTTGTTAATATATATATATATATATATATATATATAATTTTTTTGGTTAAAATATAAATAAATGTAGCTTATTTTTTGTATTATAAGAAAATTCAGACCAACACATCTTTTGATTTCAAGAAGGAGGAATGTAATTTTCAAAAAAGATAAAAACATATATATATATATATAATTGAAATACCTCTAAATAAAAAAGTTGTATTAATCTAAAAGACTACTTTAGAGTTTAGACCATACTAGCTCAAAGTTTATTTGGAGACTCATCCTTTTCTTCCTTTTTTTTAATTTCTTTCTTTTTTTTTCTCTTTAAACTCAAATATAATGCCTCTCATTAGTCATTATCATTTTTTTTAAATTAACATAAGATTTGATTATTTTACTAGCTTAATATCGTAAAAGATACGTAGAGATTCAAATGATAATGACCCTTGTCTTTCAATTTCATCTAAGGATACTGTTGGAAAATCAGTGAGTGGCACCCAGAAAGCCTTGTCCGAAGTGTCAAAGAACATTTCATTGAATACAAAGGTGTGGGATGGAATTGAATTATTTGTATTGCCTGAGTCAATGAATTAAATGCATTATAACTTCAATACAAATAATTTTAAAAATGATAACATTTTATAATCTTTATTTAATTTTTATAATATTTATTGTTTTAAATATTCCATGAACATGACACATTTATTCTACATAATCTTTGTTTATTTTTCCACAGGTAATAGCTATGTATATATATATATATATATTGAAATTTAATAATAATTTAAATATTAAAAAGGAAAACTATTTTTTATGACATTTTAATTACTAGGTGGTTCATACTTTTAGCAAGTTTAGATATTTAATTATGTTAAGACTCTGTTTGATAAAAATAGTTAATAAGCTATCTAAAAGTTTAAAAGCTAATTTTTAACTGAAATAAAAGCTATTAAGTTAAGTTATTAAATTAGAAGTGTTTAGAAAAAGTAACTAAATTAAATGATAGATATAAATAACATAAAAGGACATACTTATATGATATTTTGTAATTCTAAAATAATACAAAATAAAAATATCTTTTTTTTAATTAAATTAATTTAAATTATATATATATATATATATAAAAGAAGGGAATCGAAGTAGTGAGGACCTAGATGACGATGACAAACAACGAATGACAAAGAAGAAGAGGAAGAAAAATTTAAAAGTTATAAGCTACTCAAAGTATCGTTTTAAAATAAATTATAAGATAATCAAATAAGCTTGTTTACCAAATACATATATTTTGGTCAAACAATTTTATAAGCTAGTCAAATAAATTATAAGTTAGCTTTTGAATCATACCAAACACAAAATAAATGGAAATAGATCAGTTACATACATTTGGAGGCTTCAGCTCTTTACCATGGCTAAAATTTACATTTAGCCATAGTTTTTAACCGTGGCTAGATAAAATTTTAACCATGATTTTTATGTAATCGTGGTTAAAAAGTGCTGCAGCTTCCAGATATTTGTAACTGATCTTGATCCAAAATAAATCTCCAAACTTTGAAATAGCGCATATGCATGACATTAATTTCACTCTTCTAAAATTCAAATTATTGTTGCTGCATGAGCCTTAACTCAAGTGACATTTCTTTGAGACATAAGCTCCATGAAATTTTGATGGTTGAGTGCAAGTTCTGAAAAGTGCTAGTAAAAGATTGTTTGTATTTTTTTTCCTAATTGATACATCATTTACTAAACAATTATTTTATTTTATTTTAAAAGGTTTTACTTAGAAATATATTGTTTGAATCAAACGCCACTAAATTTATGATAGCTGTTTGTCAATTGTTTTGTTTTATTGCATATATAATTGACATGAGAATTGTAGGATTGTGCAGAGATGATTTTTCTGACAATCATCAACAGCCAGAAACTTTATAGCAAATCCATAAATGCACTTAATCATTCTCATTTTTGCAGATATGGTTGATGTCGTTCAAATGCTTAAAAGCTGGACTCCTTAAATCATGCCATAAGTTCCTGAAAAACGACAAATAGCAATCAAATACGACAACATTATTATCGTGTGGACTGTGGATCATGTGATTGGTGGTACAGTACATACTGTACAAGATATTAATCAATTAATTACATATACTACAAATATGAATTCTTAGAAATTTCCTAGATGCGAATATGTGATAAGTAAGGGTTGCAAGCTATATATGTCTAAGCCATAATAATTTTGTTTTCAGTTTACTTCTTCTTTTTTTTTTTCTCTGGACATTTAATTTCTATGGGATTAATTGTTATCCAGTCCAATTTTATGTGCTACTATTTTTTTTCTTTTTAATTTATGAATAAATTTCTAATAAAAGAATTAACCTCGTCGTTCTCATTTTTTTGGGGTATATTTCATATGTAGGATGTATTTTCTAGTTGATATTTCTCTAGACCAATATTTATGACAAAATTTTGGTGCTGCCTCTTTTTCTTTTAATTTTTCAAGGATATTCTCACATTTAACAAAAGAATATTAGAGGTCGGTTTGGCAAGCAGTAAAGAAAAGGAAAGGAAATGTGAAAAGGAAAAAAGGAAAGAAAAAATGAAAGGAAAGATGAAAAAATTGTTTGGTATGTAATAAAAAAAAATGAAGGGAAAAAAATATGTTTGATATGTATATTTTTTAAGAAAAAAAATAGGAAATGTATTGGGTAATTACTGAAATACCTTGTTTAGTAAGATATTGGCTTAACTATTATTTTTGTCCCTTAATTTTTTTATTTCAATATAGTCCCTTTTTTCTTTTAATATAGTCCCTTTAATTTATAATTTGTGTCATATCTATCCTTATCCATCTTTTTCAATGTAGTCCCTTAACTTTGTTCTTTCAATATAGTCCCTCTTCCTCAGTATCTCTCTTTTCCTCTATTTTCCCTCTGTTTCCTCACTAATCTTCCTCTCCGTCTTGTCTCGGTCTCTCTCCAGGAAAGGCATTTTCTCTCTTTCTTTCTCAATATAGTCCCTTAGTTTGTAATTTGTGCCATATTAGAGTGACGCTGGTGAATCATGATAATACTCCCGTTTACTATCCCAATTTTCATCATCCTCTTCTTCCTCAAGCTTCCACTTCCTGCCACTACCCTCGTCTTTTTCTTCTTATATTGCCCTTCTTTTGCAAACTTTGACCCCATTTTCAAACCAAAACCCAACAGCACAAGAGCTATTGCCGAAGATGTTGCAACGCTCCGTGAATCCCAGACTAACACAAGGGTCGATTTGTGACATAGTCACTGTGAGAACCTAGTAGGAAACCACAAAGCTTGTGGTCGGAGAAAGAATTATCCATTGCAGATGGGATTGAGAACAAAAACAGGAAGAAGTGTAGAACAAGGTAAATTTGGAAAAAGAAAAAAAAAAGGGGAGCAATTTACTATTTTCCATCCAAATTCTGATGGAAAAATTCGTACAGGGGCGAGGGAAAGGCTGCATCGCGGGACTCCATTGTTGGTTTCCTTCAACTATAGCAGAGTCCTACCAAACATGCTGCAATGGGAAAAAAAGAAGCAAGGATTCCCTCTTCCCACTTGCTACAGTTTGGGCTACAAAATGTGCCCTAATTTCTTTTGAGACTACCAAAACCAACAAAAAGAGTCTTTTCAAATTGGAAACAGATTTTTTGTTTTATTTTGAAAGCCAAACAGGGTGTTTGGCTCACCTGAGCTGTTGATTTTCATAATTAACAGTTTAAATTTTAAGATGTTATTTTAAAAAAAACTTCAAGAAAAAATAAAATAATATCTTAAAATTTAGAACATTAATTATAAAAATTAATGATTTAAGTGAGTTAAACACTTTGTTTGATTTTTAAAACCAAGTAGATGATCCGTTATATCCAAAAATTAAATCATGTTGGATACAACAATTCACATCCAAAGAATGTGGAAACTTAATGTTAAATCGTTCCTTCTTTCCATCTTTCTTTTCTCAATAATATAATTTGATTGATCAACCTCTCCCATTTATATAATTAAATAAAAAAGACCTGTGATGTAGAAATATTCTTTCACATAAATTAAAAAACATATAAAATATCCTAATTTATATGAATGACTATATATACACTGTCATTTTCATTTTCTTTTCTTTCCATCATTAAGTCTTATCATAAGATATTGAAGCTCACTTAATTATTTCCTTATCTTATCTCGAGTCATTCACATAAATTCAGAGATTATTTTTTCTAGCCATTCACCCTTAATAATTTCTAGAGTGGTCCCACAATATATATTTTCATGAGCACTTTGAGAATCATATGGTCAACGAAAAATAGTTGAAGTGAATAACGCATCTGACATGATAGATAGATGCCTAATGTAGCAATGTGTATCAATTCATATAAATATTGGCAAGGCCTCTAAAGTTTGTTGTATATTTATATAGAAACTAAACAATAAGCGAATAATGTAATCGGAAAAAAATAATGTAAATATATATGTTATGTGTTAGCCTTATTATATATATATATATATATATTGAGTGTTATTAGTGATGTGTAAAAGGCCCGTGACTTGCAGGTCAGACCGAGATCGCTGTTAAATAAACTGTCTTGAATTGAGTAGTTTAGGCTCTTTTTTTTTTAATTTTTTTTAAAAAAATATATTATTTAATATATTATTTAATATAAATAATTTCACTTTATTACATTTCTGTATTTTATAACTTTATATTTAATAAATATAATAAATTTGGATATAAAAAACTTTTGTAATTTTTTAAAAATAAATATAAATTTTTTAAATTTAAATATAATATAGTTAATTTTAAAAGAAAATATGAAAAATAAAGTTATTGGTTATTTAAAAATATTAAAGAAGTAATATTTTATATGTATAAATACTATTTTAATAAAAAATTATTGAATTTTTTAACTTAAAAATTTAAAATTACATTATTTTAAATTTTTTAAAAAAAGAGTCGCCTGCAGGCTGGGCTATTTAGGCTCGTGATGGGCCAGGTCGGTTCGTTTAATAGTACTAAGTGCTATATTTAATTAGGTCCGCTATGAGATCTTCATGTATTTTGTGTTAGAGTGACCTATTTGATATATTTATATATTTAGTTTGGGTGTTAGTGAAAATAATTTTATGTGTAGATGTTCGATTCAAAATAATAATAGAGATGAATATTATTATAAATGAGTCAATCTATGTGTCGACCCATATGTATGATGGACAGAAAAGTGATTCATTGGATTATATGAGAAAGACTTTTTTTTGGTAAAAGCTAAAAGTGTTTCTTGTGATATCCATAAGATCAAAAGTGAGAGAGAGAGTCACTCATATCCTCCCACAAGAGTCTAATTGTAATTTGTGTTTGGGTTATGATAGATTAATGTATGCTCTTGTTACTTTATAATTTTGTGTTTTTATTGCTTATCAAATACAGACAAACAATATGATTATAATTTGAGAAATTTTTACATTTGTGTTTTCTATAATTCTTGACTATTTGGATTTAGTTTATGCAAAACTTCTTTCATTTGGTCCTTTAAAAGTAAATCTCTCAATTTAATCTCCAAAAAGAGTTTTTTTTAATCTAAATTAGGTCTTTCAAAAATAAATTCTCTAGGCAATGCTACCAAGAACTCAACCTCAATGGAGGTCTAGTTTTTCTCCCTTTCCTTTGTATTGTTTTTTGTGCTAGTCATTTTTTTTTTCATTCTAAGCACACTTCCCATATAAAAAATTGAGGTGAAGAAGCCGACCTCCATTTTTCATTGAGGTTGACTTCTCCATAATTTCTCCCAATTCTCTATATATTTTAATCCCTTAAACATTTTTCTTCAGTAAACCATTTGAAAAAAGAAAAAGAAAAAGATTCCACGTGTTCTTGATTAATGACATGGACCTGCTCATGTGTCTTTTGACCCCCAACAAAATTGACACTTTTAGAAGAGTCTAACAATATTTTTGAAGAACTCTTTCGATTGGAAAGAAAATGTTTGAGAGAATTAATTGAGATATTTTATTTTTATTGAAGAATCAAATTGAAAGGAGAGTGATTCAGTTATGTAATTTGAAATGTAAACACTTTTTATTTAAAAATAAAAATCTTGGCCCAATTATAAACACGTTGTCACATCCCAAAAATTGAGCATGTGAAAAGAT
Organism: Biancaea sappan; assembly: GCA_037074585.1. Taxonomy (NCBI): domain Eukaryota; kingdom Viridiplantae; phylum Streptophyta; class Magnoliopsida; order Fabales; family Fabaceae; genus Biancaea; species Biancaea sappan. The sequence continues at coordinate 70,481,184 of CM073490.1, forward strand.
ACTACTCATTTGATAAAATTCTCAAACATACGTTATTTACATGTATTCTGTAAGGTTTTACATTCAACCTTAATAATTCATTCCACACTACAGAATTATATTCATCTGATAAGCAAATATAGACATACATAGTCTGATATTTCTATCTCATCGCAAGCCTAGGAGACCTATAGTAAGTACAGAGCGTTTCTAGGGTCCACATTAATAAGTACTGGTGTCCCACCAGACAGAAATAGAGAATAAACCCAAGGGGCTTCTAATCTTCAAACGGATACTCTTGTTCTTTATTTTCTGTATCTGAAAAAAAATAATCATAGGGAGTGTGAGTTTATTTAAAAACTCAGTAAGTAAATAACTGTACTATATAAAATATCAAAAGTACAAATACCACATTTACTCATATAATTAATTGTCTTATACATCGAGTAGTATGAGACTCTAACCCTTTCAACTCGTGTATAGGTTTCATAGATATGCACTGAGTAGTATGGGACTTTAACCCTTTCAAACTCGTGTATGAGCTTTCTTAGATATACACCGAGTAATATGGGACTTTAACCCTTTCAAACTCGTGTATGAGCTTTCTTAGATATACACCGAGTAGTATGGGACTTTAACCCTTTCACACTCGTGTATTAGATTTCTTAGATATACACCGAGTAGTATGGGACTTTAACCCTTTCACACTCGTGTATTAGATTTCTTAGATATACACCGAGTAGTATGGGACTTTAACCCTTTCACACTCGTGTATTAGATCCCGTATATCTTTACTCATTAATAAGATAGTGAGAATTCATCACATAGTACAATTGTCATGAAATAAATAATTTCTACATACTCTTATTTCTATTGATCATCATATACTCCCATATGAAAAATTAATTGCTTATTATCCAAATAATATTGTAAATGAGACTTATATTGTACTTTGACTAGTAATATCAAATTAGCTGAGCAAGGTTATTCACTCACCTTGATGTTTGTCCAAGTTTACCTTGTTCCACACTAGAATTTGTGTAGGAAAATTTCCTAGTAAAATATATTACAAGGAATCATAAGAAAGGAAACAAAATCACGAAAATACGTAAAATTTTCTGACTGCTACAGTAACGGGTTGCTACAGTACGGTTTGCTACAGTGTCGGTTCGCTACAGTGCCGGTTCGCTACAGTAACATTGACTGCTACAGTACCGTTGACTGCCGACACTACAGTACTGCTACAGTAACCCGAAGAAAATTTTCCAGATTTTGTTTCGAAATCCCTGGTCGCTACAGTAACTCGGTTTTTGCAGAAATTCTAACAATTTCATCCTTTCCCTTTCTTGTTTCAAAACCAGAATTTCAACTCCTTTAACTGATTATAACTCAAATATAACTTCTAAAACAACTGAGATTCATGAATTATCATCAAAATCTTCAAGAACAAAACCTCCTCTGATCTTCTACATAAACTTAGATTTAAGGAAAATAACGAGATTAAAGCTTACCTTTGATCCTTACAAAGCTTTTGAACCGAACAGATAATCGAAATTCTGAAGATCAAGGAAAGGATTTGAGAAGAAAATGAAGAACTGAGAGAGAAATGCTTTTCTGCTTCCTTCGGCTGAGTGAAAAAAATGAGGGGTACTATTGAAACTTTATATTAAATATTTCTAATGGGTTATTCAATAACCCATGGGTATCCATAACCCAACATCCAAACCCATCCAGTCAATTTACAATAAATGGATTAATTGACCATTCTGAAACCACTTTTCCATGAATTTCACCATTCTTAGAATATATCCCTCATTGTGCAAATATTTAGTCCAGTCATTTAACTCAATTTTCATAAATAATATTCAAAGAAAACAATTAAATATGAAAATTAAAAATGACCAAAATAAATAACTAAAGTAACGTTGTAGAATTCTAAAATACTCTTAAGCGAATTATATTCTGAAATTAACGGGTATTACACACGTGTTCTCTGATCTTTTTGGTTTTTAAAAATATATGATCTTTAGAAATGTAGTTTATCTTAACTTAGCAAATATTTTTTTTAATATCTTACACAATAAATATTATTAACCTTTTTGAGGATATAGCAAGAATGAAGAGTTATTTCTTCACCTGAGTTAAGGATTGCTCATTTTCTAATATTAATTCCTGAACATGAGAATAGGAATGCGTATTATAGTCATTTATTAATTATTTCTTTTCATTTCTACATAAATTGCTTTAAACTAATCCTTTTTTTTTTTCATGCTTAACCAATTAAACATGAAAATGAGAGAATTCCATTGGCATTCCTATTACTCTTTTCACCAAATGATTCCAGTAACTAAATAGACTTAATATAGTTCACTACAAAAAAAAAATGTTTAGCGTCATTTATTCAGTCTTAGTTGTTAGAAACTAATGTTAAATCTAAGACAAATAGTTTTATTAAAGTATTTAATATTAGTTTCATAGTATCATTTATAATTGATGCTAAATCCTTTTTAAACATGAGCGTGTGATTTTTTGAAGATATTCAATATCAATTTTTCAATTGACACAAAAAAATGCTTAATAATGCGTCAGTTATAACTGAAATTAAGTCTTGCGTCAATTATAAATAATGTAAATAAATGCTTAATAATAACGTCGGTTGTAATTGACACTAAAAGTAAAATTTTATATTTTTTTGTCATAATTTAACGTCAATTGTAACTAATACTAAATATTCAATATAATATCAGTCATTCTAACAATTACTATAATTAACATTATATTTGTCGTGACACTAAAAGTAGCGTCAATTATAGTAACTGATATAAGACTCGTTAACGTTAGTCATAATTGACGCTAATAGTTAAAAATAATTGACATTAAACTATGATTTTTTATAGTGGTTAAATAAAAAATTGAAGTAAATTGTTGTTTAAGGGATTCATATGTAGTTATAAGGTTAGTTAATTAATTGTTAACCACAAAGATACAAACAATTTTGATTTTAACATCAATCACCAATTATTTCGTACAAATACTATCATCTAAAATGCATAGGGTCTTCCTATTGTTATGGGATCTAATAATCAAAAGGAGAACGAAAAGGCATGCCCCAAGAAAACGGTCAAAGTGTTAGGTAAAATGAAAGATCAGAAAATAAGGAAAACTACTCGATATTGATGTTAACAAACATTTGTTCATTGAACCACAAATGCTCATGCATATCCTTCAAAATGCCACTAAGAAAAGAAGAATCAACTACAGCTGTCTCTCAAAAAGAAAAAGAAAAAGATTAAATTATAATTTTAGTCCTTATAATTTTACCAAAATTATAAATTGATTCTTATATTTTATTTTCATGTAAAATGATCCCTATATTTTTTCATTTATGTAAGTTAATCATTGCCGTAAGTATGGTTAATTTTGCTATTAAAATTATCATATATGGTAGATGATGTGTACATTTGTAAACATGTCAGTATAACTAATCATTAATTTTTGTACAACATGTCAACAATATTATCATTTTGTCCTTAATTCCCAACGTAAAAGCTAGGTTAGAAAAATTGGGAATTAAGGCAAAATGAGAATTTTGTTGACATGACGGCTGAGTTAGACAAAAATTAATAACTGGACATATTGAAATATTCATAAATATACACATCAACTTTTATATAGAACTATTTTAACATTAAAGTTAACCATACTAACAATAGAGACTAACTTACATAGATGAAAAAATTATAGGAATCAATTTACATAAAAATAAAGTATAGGGATCAATTATAATTTTAGTAAAATTATAGGACTAAAATTATAATTTAACAAAAAAAAGAATCCAACATCTATATAATTCGCTCAAAACATGTTTTATATGCTTTTAATTTTTTTTTTATAATTGGAGAAAAATGGGTTGGCACTATTGCAACTATGAAGGTGTATTAATAACATTTATATAAATATAATCTATTAAAAGATATATTTTTAGAGATGGACAAGTGATGCTAAAAGTTAAAAAACTATAGCTGCAATTTACACTGCCACTAGATGTAAATTTTTATTATTTTTAATTAATATATTTGACAAGTATTTATTTTTTATCCTTTTTCTTCAAATATAATCATAAATTATTTCATTGTATAATTTATTACAATTATGTGCAAGACTTTTATATAAATAATTTCCAAAATAAATCTTTTTTATTTTTTTAAGTTTTAAAATTTTTTGCAAAACAGATTATCCGATCAATTATTTTTTATTTTTTATTTTCAAAATTAGTTTAAAAATAATTTTACAAAATTGATCTTCAAATTAGAAAAGAAAAAGGACAACCAGACTCACCACAATTATCTTTTTTTTTTTTGATAATAATCTCACCACAATTATCTTTAAACACTACTAAAGTAATCCATCTCACTGGTTAATTATGTCGATGTGATCGACGGTTCACATTACACTAGTGAGATGAAAGGAAAAAAAAAGAAAAAAGAAAAAAAAGAAATGAAAGGAAAAAAAAAAGAAAAAAGAAAGACAAGCCTGTATTTGCATGTATAAAGTAATGCATTTTGTGAGATAATTAAAACATCTTTAAATGTTTAGATAACTTAGTTAAAAGAATTCATTTTTTGATCTCTTTTAAAGAAAACTTATTTTTATTTGAAATGTATTGGCTTTAAAAACATCAAAAGAAAAAAAAAATACATGAAAATTGAAGATCAAATTAAGGAGGAAAAAAAATCAATTACATTACTTTTTTAATAATAAAATGTTAATTTACAAATCTGTAAATTCATGGAATATGAGTTTTCTCTATTTTCAAGTGGTATGATATAATAATAGAATAGCTAATAAAATTCTACGCCTTCATTCATTTGTTGGATATTTATGTATTAAATACTCTTATAGATTAAAAACATGTATTAAATATATATTCTGAAAATGGAAAGAGATTTGAAAAGTAATTGATATATTAGTTTCTTAAATTTTTAGTATTTTGAATATTAGAATATGAGATTTATTACACATCTGTGTTTAGGAAAATAAATGATGGTTTTAAAATTTTCAACATAATATACTTGAAAATATCCACTTTTAAATTTCCTATTATACCAATTTAGATTGGTTATTTTATAAAATAAATTATACCACCTATCTTAACATGTTAAACATTGTATTATATATATATATATATATATATATATATATAATGCAATTAACAAATTTTAATCAGATGTGATATGTTGATAGTATCGCTAATATATCGGATTATCATATCAAGCATTAAATAAATTCACGTATTTAGAATAATTAATTAAACAAAAACAAAACGTCAGAATTCCCTCCTATATCTCCACGCTTGCAGTAAAAAAATAAAAAAAAATTCTAGAAAATAGCTTGAAAATGAGTTTGACAAGATTAGGAAGTTATCAACTTGATAGATAGGGGTGTTGAAACAGACTAATTTACCTTGTTCAAGTTGGTTAAAAAAACAGTTTATATTTTGCAAGCTAGCGAACCAAATAAGTCATTGTGTCAGTTGCATTATATTTTTTAAAAATTTCTTTTTATTTAAATAAAAATTAATAAAAAATATTTTATTTACTTAAATAATTCATTACATAAGTTAGATCATTTTAGCTTGATTCTAAATAGACTAAAAAATAATGACCCGACCTCGCCTTTTAAATAGGTTAATTCGTTTTGATAGCTTTATTCACAGACTAAAGTGCCACATGGCGCACGATCCCTCTCATGACTGGAGGGTATTGATTATTTTTTTAAAATATATTTCAACAAACGTATTAAAATGAGAGGCTAAATTTTTAGTGTATGCCAATAAATATACTAAAATATATTGAAAAATATAACAAGAAGTGATTCAGGTCCGCTCAACACGTGAGTGGTTTGTGATAAAATAGAGATATATACAAAGGAATGGACCCATTCTGTGTGAAATTCAGGTGGCATTGTCTCCATAGAGGTTGATTTGTCCAGTCACCTCACCATAAATAACCCAAACAGTTTGGGATTCTTTTTCCTTTCCCAACCTTCAACGGTTTCTCTACTTTTTTCTACTTGTAACTTTGTTAGATTACAAAATTAACATCATCAATATTTCTTTTATACATTTTTGGAGACTTATTTAAAAAGCAAAAAATTTTAGATATGTTTCAATATTTTTTTTTGTTTTCTTTCAAGGATTTATTTAAAAAAAAATTTAGGGACCAATGATTTTTTTTCCCCTTCAAATAGGTCATGGAAAGCAAGCTTAAAGAAAAAAAAAATAAAACATTAGACTTATCTAAAATTTTTTCTTTTAAATAGATCCTTAAAAATAAACAAAAAAAATATTAATAGTCATTAGATCACGAATGTAATACCCAAGAAAAATAAAATATAAATATTTGTTTACAAACTATTGTTACTATTTCAGTATATGGTACTATTCACCTGTATAATACTATTTACGTATACGATAATGTTCATTTATACAATCGAAATGTCAAGTACTAGATGTAGTTTGGTCATAAGAAAAAACTAGAAAGAAGTTCGTGGGAGAAAATGACGTTTTATGTGTAAAAATACCCTCAGGGACTAAAGTGAAAGGACTGAATTGAAAAGAAACTTAAAAGTTTAAAGTGAAAGGATAGTTTTCCTTTTAAGTTTCCAAGTAATAACAGAAAAATTTTCCGAGGTGTACAGCATTATTAGAAATGTTATTTTCATAAATAGTAAATTAAATATTTTATTAACGCATAGTATCAAATAGTACCCTTGACTTTTGCTATAAATAGGCCCTTCCATTTCAGTTCTAAACTCACACCTTCAACTTCTCTTCTTCTCTCCTTAAGTTTCTCTTACTCCAAAGCTAGGCCTCTGAGATTTTGGGCCTTTCCTTTTCAGCTTAGGTAAGGATACTATACCCTTTCTAAGTCTTTCAAATTTTAGAAGTTATTTTCTTAAGTATGCTCTGTGGTTGCGGCCTTGGCTGATCTTCCACATCAGAAAAACTGTCCTTAGCTGTTTATATGTTATTTTGATTCTCTGATTACCGAAATAGAATGTAAACTGTGAAGAATACATGTCTAGGAAAGTTCTGGCTAAGGAAAGACCTGGTTTTTAAGTGTGTCCAGTGTGACCCTCCACTCTTTCTTGGGAACTTACCTGGTGTACTCTTTTACAGATTGTATTCTCTATTTCTGGTATGAATAGTAACTGTACGTATGAATAGTGACCATACATAAAAATAGTAACCATACGTATGAACAATATCTGTACGAAAATAATCCTAACGTATTTTCTCTAATCTTTCATGAAAATCTCCGTAGGAGAACACCGAAATTCACCTGAGCACTCTTGTCTGTAATGACTTAGAGAAGCGATGCTCGTACGGAATCCAGATGAGTGAAACGACCCCGTTTTAATAGAGTTTTAGCATTATTGGTGATAAAAAGTATGTCGTAGGACACTCCCAAGATTCATAGGGGGAAATTGGATTCAGAATGACGAATATAATGAGATAATTAATCCAGAAGTATGGATAAGAAAAAGCAAGTATCTCATGATGATGTGAAGATTGAATCTCTTGAATTGTGGTTTATAAAGCTATAATATAATTATATACTATACCTGTTATATGGATGAATATTATATTGAGCTTCTGATTATGATATGAAATGCTATTGATTGTGATTGAGCGGGACAGTACCCCCTCTCACGGCAAGGCGGAAAACCCGGTTGACAGGGTGTCTTGACCAATGAGTGTGGAGACAATGATTCTCTCAGTAGGGATATAGCCCGGATTGGTGATAAATCCGTGAGGCGCCCTAGCTAAGAGGATGAGGTTGTGCGTCATGGCAGAAATATACATAATTGGTGAGCCGGCCTGTGTGTGCTCTCCGGGATATATTGCCATTGACGAGTACTAGTAACGTTTGTTGAATTGGATGAATTTTTATCTTCTTGTATGTAAGAGGATGATGTTGTGCGTCATGGCAGAAATATACATAATTGGTGAGCCGGCATGTGTGCGCTCTCTGGGATATATTGCCATTGACGAGTACTAGTAACATTTGTTGAATTGGATGAATTTTTATCTTCTGTCTATTGGTTGAGTATGAGCCTTTGGATATGCTTGCTTGACTGGTAATGTATTTGAATTTTATTAACGCGAGGCTGATTCGCTCATTGATTTTAAAAGCTCACACTGTTTGTACAACCTTTTTGTTCAGATCAGGTTGCCAGCAAAGAATATCCGCTAGAAGAGTAGATCACTTTGGACCTTCCCGTTGTCGGGTAGACCCCTCTTTTGTTATAGATTATGTTGCTCTGTAATCGTCTAGGACATCTAGGTTAGGGGTTCGACATTTGGCTTGTATGTCAGTATAATAATATATTTTATATTGAGAATCTATTATTATGTGCAAATCATCTCTATGAATTTCAAATAAGAAAATTTGATATATTTTCTTCAGGAATGGTTATTTTGATAATGACTAAACTCATGGGTAGAATTTATCGAAAGGCTTACAGTGATGGGATATTTATCATTGTGCCGGTCATGTGCCCAGAAAACGGGTCGTGACAACGAACCTAACAATTAAAAAGAGACAAAAATAAAGCAAATTAAAGAAAAAAAAAAGAGAAACCGTACGTCCTTCAACTTGGTTACTATCTTTTATATACCATATCTCACTAGATGGCTACATGGATGTTATTTTTTACTTTACTTTTTTCTGGAATATACCTATTTTTCTTTTTATTTTTTCAAGTTGATCTGATTTTTTTATTTATTAAAATGTACTAATTTTGACGGTGCAAAAAGTTTTGATTTCATATAACTTTTCAGAATATACAAATGTAATTTACAAATAAAAGGACGCTTAGGTGTTCGATTACGGTGATTTTTTATTTTGATTTTATATAACTTTACGAGAGGAGTTACTAATAGTCATATTATGTAGTTGTGGATGCATTTGGCCTTTTGTTTATAAATTACATTTGTATGTTTTTGATACAAAAATTTGAAATGTAACTATCTCTTTATTTTGTCATGATTAATAATAGTGAGAGTGACAATTTAATTGTTATAAGCCCAGGGACTCATATAAACTTTCAAAACTTATTTGGGAGCTTGATTAAAAATTTAGAAAATGTGGGAACTTCTTATTCTTATTAGTAAGGATAAGAAAGGGCCATGGAGAAAGATGTAGTACCTCTGTGACCCGGTTAGAATTCAAGATGTGTTCATCTCCATGACTCTATCTGTGCACATGTGTATGTGTATGGCTAAATCCTTATGAGGGACCAAAATGAAAGAATGTGAAAACTATTGAGTTTATGTGAAAACATGTTGAAAGAAAAAAAAACTGTATTTAATGCGCATGTGTGTAGTTAAGCTGGCTGTGGTGATGTGGTTTCAATGTGGTATGTTTTAGTTATTTGATTCTTCTATTTTTGTGAAAGTATCAATTTTGCTCTTGTATCAAATTCTCCTTGTAAAAGGACAAAATTTTCATTTTGGCTCACACATATCATTTTGGCTTACACATATCACACTTAGTGTATGTTTGGTTGAGCATTTGGTTTGTGATGGCACAACAATAACCACAATTTGCATCAAATTGGAGATGTTAGTGTATGTTTGGTTGAGCATTTGGTTTGTGATGGCACAACAATAACCATAATTTGCATCAAATTGGAGATGTTTGGTTGAGCTGCAGATACTTTGGTTTCGACCACCACTCGAGTCATGTAGCCCCTAAATCTCGTACATGTGGTTTTCTTATTCCTCCTTGTTCTCTTTTAAAGTGTTGCCCTTTCCATTTCTATTGCTTATGGTGTGCTGGTTGGAGGAGCTCTGGTGGGAACCACTTGAATGATTACAACTCGAGGTGATCCGGTGTCTAGTACAATCGTCGCCCTTCCTCTTATGCTGCCGTCTCTCTCTCTCTCTCTATCGCATGCTCTTCTATCACGAATGCAGGGGAAGAATCGAAGATGAAGGAAGGGAAAAAAGATGGAGGAGTAAAGGGAGGAGCTTGGTGGGTTGCCAACAGCGGCCACCACGCCAAATCTTACACGCACTCTCTCTTTCTCTTTCTCATCGTTGTGCTCTGTATCTCATTGTCAGGTAGAAAGAACTGATATTTGTAGAGGGAGGGGAAAATGACTTCGGCTTCCCATAAACTTTGAATTATATAACGTTTTAGTCCTTTCTCTTTTCAATTTAGTCCTTCTTGCTCTTCTTTCTTTCTTTTTTTATTTTATTAATTCCAATTCTTGTATATGATCATTCATGTGTGCATAAACTTTATTATTATGTACATTCTAATATTTTTTTTACTATTTTAATATTAAGAGTACAAGAATTTTAGATTTACTAACTTAGGCTTGTATATTTTAAAATCCAAGTTTTCATCATAAACTAAAGATTTTTACTAACAATCCATGACTAGAATTTTAATGAGTAATTAGTGATTAATTAAAGATAAATTAGTAATATAATTAGCTATTAGTAATTAAAAAATTAATTAGATAGTCACATAAGAGTATATCAAACCACGTTATGCAAATCATAGTTTGCCCAAAGCATCGCTCGGGTCATATAGCTTCTGAATCTTGTAAACATGGTTTTCCTACTCTTCCCTATTCTCTTTTCCAGTGTTGCCCTTCCTATTTCTATTTCCCAAACCATGTTCTATACACATGAAGAACTGCTACTCATTGGGCAGATGCTCTTTTTTAGCAACCAGATCTAAAATGTTAAATCACAAAGAGTGTCATTTTATCCAACTCAGTGAGCAAACAACTGTACTCAAAGAGTAAATCAAATAATATTCACATCATGATTACATACTCTCAAATGGAACAACCGCACTAATTATGAATAATAATGTGCAAGAGTATACAGTAATAATTAGGCCACGTCAAGTTTCTCCTGGCAACTCCCCCAATGGGCTTATGACATATTAGTCCCTCGCATGACTTGTTGGCCTCTCTGGCAACTCCCCCCGAGGCTCATGCCATATCTCACCATGTCAAGCTTCTTTTGACAACTTACCTCCTTCGGACTAATGCCTCTTACGGTTCTTCACTTGACATGCCCAAGTTGCATTCATTCAATAACATACATACAACACCACATTTGATACAATTGGAGACACACATACGCTCCTACTACTGTCCTTGGAATATCATGCCCCATCATCCCCAAACTAAATCACAAGAACATAAATGTGGTATATACCATGCACATAACTTATCCCTATCATACATACAATTCACAAGGATCACATCCTATGGACAAGTACACGTTCACAAATACCTCATGCGAGTGAGAATTCATGATGTGGATTCAATAAACAAGTACAACAATGTCACTCACTCACCTTGATTCTAAGATTTAACTTTACTATGCGTTTGTGTGATTTTTTGGCCTTCCTATTTAATCCTAAAGTTCGAATTTATCTTATATTAAGACATATTCATTTAGCTCTACCCATTTACCAGACAAGAGGGATTCATTTACCTCACATTGTCTATTACTCTGTTTCTTGGTTCTAACTCTTTAATATGTTTCAAGCTCTAATTTCGACTATCACCTCAATTTTTGGTTTGAATTTGAGTTGCGCGAATTGCTACTTAATGTTGGGAAAATCTCCTTTTCCCTTTGAAAATTACCTTGGTGCAAATAAACGAGATAAATAAAAGGGAATAGTAAATACAATCTCAATACAAGAAAATAATATGGAAATTCCAAAACTGGAGAAAAACTGTGACCGTCGTAAAAAATAACCAGAGAAAATACTATGTAAAATTTTTTACAAATAACAGGCACCCCAAATACAACCACACTCTCTCAAGTAAGTTTTTAACCAACACCTCTCACCACCTTAAACAAGAGTATAAAGGAAGAATAGAGAAATTAAATACAAACTAATGTGTGGATTCTAGGATATGGGGATGGAGATTCTGAATGAAGGAGGAGCTCTATTTATAGAACTCTTCCCCCCTCATCATGCCTCAAATCCTCGCAGTAGTAGCCTCCAATTCAAAGTTTGTTGCATGCAAATTTTTGGTGCCTAACCCAACAGCCTCTCCTCAAATAAATTCAATTTGCCTTCAAACTTTTGTAAGTTTTCAACCTATAGGCCCCTCAACATTTTCTTTTAGTATAAACTACTTCTTTCTAATTACTACTTTCACAAATTAAAATTTAACCCCTAGTAAGACCACCATAATTTCAATCAAACTTTAACAATCTCTAACTATTGAAAATATCCATATTTCAGCTTCATTGTTTACATCGACAATCATAGTTCTAAGAACTATCATACTCCACCATAAATAGTATATCCACATAGTATTAACCAATTATAGGTAACTATTGAAAATATCCATATTTCAGCTTCATTGTTTACATCGACAATCATAGTTCTAAGAACTATCATACTCCACCATAAATAGTATATCCACATAGTATTAACCAATTATAGGAATTTCACCTTGGCACATGTCGAAAAATACTGCTGAAATTTTATGGTGTAACCTCCATGTTGGCTTTCCTTGGAAGTTCTTTAACCATCGGCATCATTCCACCACACATCTTGCATCAATGCCAACCAATGCCAATGTGCAATTGTGGACTCGCTAGCAGCAACTCATCCTTTTCCATGACAACGCAAACATGCTATGAGGACATACTTCTCACCTTTCAGAGGATATCATCCTCCCCCAAGACTAAAGAGATAAACCTAGCATTTACCTTGGAGCTTTTTTCTGAACTTGCTCTACCTGGTCAATTTTTCTTTACATGCCCAGCCTTTTCATATCTCCAACAAGTCACATTCTTTCCCATATTATTCTTCCCTTTACTCCCACTTCTAGCCACCATCGTTGAGTCTGATGAAGATATAAATGTAGAGCGATCCTCACATTTTAATCTTCTCTTCTTAGAAATAATTTTATTGGCAATTTCTGTGAAGTTCAAATTCTCCTTCCATACATTAAAATGTGCTTCATGTTCTCATAGGAAGATGGAAGAGACTATTTAAGCCATAACCCTTTGTCTTCATCATTAGCTTTGACTCTGATAGCTTCTAGTTTAGAGATGATACCGTTGAAAGTACTGAGATGATATGATATTTTCGTACCTTCTTCCATACAAAGGGTATGAAATTGTTCCTTTAACAGCAACTGATTTGAGATACCCTTTGCGTGATACAACTATTTGAGTTTCTCCCAGAGTTCTTTGGCCGTTGATATTCCTTACACATTTGCAAGAATATTTTTAGCCAGACACAAACAAATTGCACTTGTAGTTCTCAAATCTAGTTCCTCCCAATCTTCATTGCTTGCACTAAACCCACTCTTTTCAGAATCCTTGTTGGAAACTTTTTCCTTCAATGCCTCGTGTAGCCCTAATTGTATCAATACATCATTGACTTGTACTTGCCAGAAGCCAAAATTAATCTTCCCATATTTTTTTATGTCAAATCTTATTGCACTTGAAAATTTTGACATTGCACCAGTATACTGGAATACCTCTGTGGAGAAATTGGTATCGCCGACTGAATTTCACTATTCACAAATTTTACTATTTATATGAATAGTAACCTCATAGAAAAAGTGACAAAATTCAGAACCAAGGCTCTGATACCACTTTGTTGGGAAAATCTTTTTTCCCTTGAAAATTACCTTAGCACAAATAAACTAGAGAAATAAAAGGGAACAGTAAACATAATCTCAACACAAGAAAATAAAATGAAAACTCCAAAACCAGAGAAATATCACGATCATTGTCAAATACAACCAAAGAAAATACTATATGAAAATTTTTACAATACACAGGAATTTTTTTTTAAATACCCAGCACCCTAAATACACCCACAGTCTCTCAAGCAAATATTTAACCAACACCTTTCACTACCTTAAACAAGAGTATAAAGGAAGAACAAAGAAATTAAATACAAACTAATATGTGGATTCTAGGATATGGGGATGGAGATTCTGAAAGAAGGAGGAGCTCTATTTATAGAGCTCTTCCCCCTCATCATGCCTCAAATCCTCGCAGTAGTAGCCTCCAATTCAAAGTTTGCTGCATGCAGATTTTCGGTGCCTAACCCAACAGCTTCTCCTCAGATAAATTCAATTTGCCCTCAAACTTTTGCAAGTTTTCAACCTATGGGCCCCACAACATTTTCTTTTAGTATAAATTACTTCTTTCTAATTACAACTTTCACAAATTATAATTTAACCCCTTATAGGACCCACCATATTTTCAATCAAACTTTAACACCTAAGAACCTAGTAATTCAAATTCCTACAAGCTGGTCTTTCTCGTTGTTTCTCTCTTTCAATTTGGAAAGATTCTCTCTCTCTCTCTCTCACACACACACACTTGCAGAAATTGGAGAAGAAGAAGGAAAGGTCACAGGAATGAGATATGGTGAAGCAAATGGGTTCACATGGGTTCTGGCTTCTGCTACTTTAGGCTACATTCATTGTTTTTAACCATGCCACTTGTTCTGTTTGGCTGAAATTACTAAAAGACTCACCTAAATCTTTTCTTTGTTCAATGAAGTCCCTAGACTTTAGGTAAAATTTCATTTATACCCCCAACAACTATTTATTGTCATTATTATTTCCTATTATTTTCATATTTCTTTTATTTAATTAAATTCCTATTTTATCTTCTTAAAATTTCTCTTTCCAATAATAAATATTCTAATAATTAATTAGTTGAAATATTACAATTACTACCCAACTATATTTCTTTTCTAAATCCTAATTCCTTAGAAATTTCTTTTTATAATCTTTCTAATTTAATTTATCTAAATCTTAAGAAAATTCTAAATTTTTGGGATGTTATATCTTTCCAGAAGAGTTACCCATTTTACCACTTGACAGAGACATAAAAGTTTAATATTGATATGTATTTGGAAACCCAACCAATCTCTATCCCTCCCTAAAAGATGGGCCTTGTAATACCTACAGTTTTGAGGTGTTTCAGTTGATATAGTATCCTACTATTTGTGCGTGTCAAATTTTGAGGATTGGATTAAAACTTTTTCTTTTATCAAATAATTGTGGAATTTTGAAAACTTGTGTGGGTATTTCCATCTTGTATACATATGTGTGTATGTGTGAATGGTTGTGGATTAAAGTAGGATCATCGGTTGTGGTTGGGTATTATGTGAAGGTCACGACGTTGAGTTACGACATTAGAGGGCCTTGTATAGGGACTACAGTAAAGGAATGAGAAAATCCTTGTGTTGAGTGGGAAATTATGCTGAAATTATGATATGTGTTGGTTGTGATGGTTATGAAGTAGTGGACTTTAACTTGTGTTGTGTAAGGATTAAGGGGGCAAAATGGTAAAATGGGTCTTATATATATATATATATATATATATATAACACTTCAACCCCAATCCCTACCTCATGCCTCATTCCTCACTGTGCTTCACTTCTCACCTTCTCCTTCCTTCTCATCTTCTCCTTCCTTCTCATCCACTTCCAAACCCTCCAAGCGTGATTTCCATAAGGATTTTCAATGAGGCTTTACTTCGATAACTTTTATTTGGCTTTGGAAACTTGGATTAGAGGTGAGTTCCATGGAGAATTGCTTTTTCTTCTTCTTCCTTCCCATTTTCAGAGTTCTCAAACCCCTAGGTTTGGGTTAGTGGAAAATTGACGGTGTTGGGTTAATTAAGGTCTCCAATATTTTCTTATAAATATAATAATGTGTTGGAAAACTTAAATTTATGGTTTATGATCCTTGAACACAGAGTGAATGTGTGAAATTCGTGAAAGAAACCATGTTTGCGGTCAAAGATGAATATTTCTGTCATAAGGGAAAGATTGGTGAATTTTGAGAATCCAATCTTTTTTTTTTTTTTAAAGTCTAGGAAGGTTTTGAGGTTTTTGGTGCATATGTGTTGATTAGATATCGTAGAAAAAGGATTGGGAAGCATTGGAATTGATTTTGTGAAGATTGGAAGTCTTTGGGGTAAGAACAGAGTGACCTTTGCTGCACTGAGCAAGCTTAAGCGTGTGAATGGCAAAATGCTATCCTGACCGTAGGCTTAAGCAGGAAAATGAGCACTTAAGCATGCTAGCCTCTTCCCTAAAGTGCTTTTTTAACCTTGTTTCTCATCTTTTTTCCTCATTTTCTTGTATAGATTGATCCTTCTTCATATCTTCCACTTTAATTTGGACTAGTCAAGGTAGAATGGTATAGCTTTGACTAAAGGTGAGGGAAAAATACCACTTCTATATTAAATTGTGCAATTTAATCATCTTTAGTTATTGGAACTCTTATAACATGTGATGGTAGAATACTTGAAGTAATGTTTAACCTAGAGAAGAATTTTTATGATTTAATTTAGATATGAGGGATTAATTCAACTTACAATGAAGATAGAATATACAGAATGCCTTACATTTTATTGATAGGCAATAACGTACAATGTTATATGATTGTCTTTAGGCATACACACTAACAAAAATTCCATAACTAAATTTCACATTTTGTGACGAAAAGAAATCTATCACAAATTAATGATAGATTTTAGTGATGGAAAAAGCATCTGTCATTAAATTAATGATGAGATTTAGTAACGACTAAATCGAGGAAATTAGTGATAAAATTTAGTAACGGAATATCTCATCACTAAATTCCACACTTAGTGATGAATTTTAGTAACAAATTTCAATTGTCACTAAATTTCAAAAAATTAAAAAATTAGTGACGAATTAAAATCCGTCTTAAATGACAAAATTAGTGATGAATTCAATCCATCACTAAAAATCCTTCACTAATTTAAATTTTTCTAGTTGTGATTGTGGCGTTGTCTTCCAAGTCTAGTGATTGAAACTTCAGTGGTAAAAATTTTACAAGACACATCTTAACTAGATTTCAGTTACATTTGAGCAAGTCTTTCAACTTGTCTAGAGTAATATTTTCTAGAAATATGATCACTTCAAAGGAATCATATTCAAAAGTACTACCTTTCGTGCTCTTGCTTTTTTGTCTGTTAACTTGAACACATGCACTAATTTGTGTACACGTATTGTAAGAAGATAATAATGACAATTGTTGAACAAATAAAGTGAAAGCGGAAGAAAACTGATGAAAAGAATACTAGTGCTTTGTGGTACTTTGAAATGGAAGAAGATTGATGATTTGAAATGGAAGAAGAATGCCTGTGTTATATATATAGTTAGTGGTACTGAATGATTTTTTTGTCTTTTTTTTTTAATCTGTTCCGTTAATAGGACAAACACCTGTATGCAAGCATACAATGGCAGAGAAAAATAAGCTTTAAATTAAAAAATTATCAAAAACTAAAAATTAAAATAGGGAGTTCCTGTTTCTAATTAACAAATTATATATACAAAAAAATTACATAAAATGAAATTGAGCAAGAGACTCCCTTTTATTTGAAAAATAAAAAAAATAAATCAAAGACTTGTTTGAAAAATTTAAAAAGGCTTTGTAAAAAATAAAAAAGGTAGTTGGGCATGTTTTACTTGAATCCCATTTATCTAAAATAATTAAAAAATATAGTTGATCACCAAAAAAAAAAATCAAGCGCAGCACCATTTACTCGGCTTGCATAAAAGTGTAAGATATAAAGAATAAGTTTAGAAAGATAAAATTGAGTAAATATTTATTATTATCCAGAGGATCCAAGTAAATTAACTCAAGAACAATGAACATTCCCTTATAGAATAATTCTTCTACATTTGATGGCAGAAAATGTAGAGTGAAATTAAAATTTTAATTATCCAATCATTAAATGGACGACCATAACTGAATAGATAAAAAAAAATTGTTCTCTAGATTTCAACTTTCTATAATTGGATGGTTGAGACTTTAACTTTCTATGATTAAATGATTGAAATTTTAATTTTATTATGTATTTTCAGCCACTAAATATAAAGGAGCCATTCTCGTTACATTATGCCTTCCACAATCTCCCAAGTCTCCTCCACATTAGAGTTATTACTCAAAGGAGGGTTTTCCTCCTCCAAATATCTAATAGTAGACTTGTCAAAATAGGCTGGGCTCGCCAGGCCGGGTCCTTTTAGACAGCTTTAAGGGAGCGTTGGGCTGGCTAAAAGCCAACTCATATAGAACCAGACCTACATGGCCAGGCCCACACCGCGTAACCCACGGGTAACTTGTATAATCCACTTAAGTATTTTTTTTCCAAATATATATCTTATAGAGGATATTAGTATTTATGAGTAGAGGATATGAGGATAAAGATATTTTTTTTTAAAAAAATACATCTTATAGAGGATATTAGTGTTTATGAGTAGAGTACATTAGGATATTAATATTGTTATTATTGTTGTAATTAGGGATAGAGAATAGTGGCTAATTAAGAAATTCATGCTAAGCAATTACTAATGAATGTTCAACGGATTGATAGAAAGAATTCTAAGGGGGAAAAAAAAATTAAAAAATGACCTTTTTGACTTTAAAAAAAAAGGTTGTGGGTTAGCGGGCTGGTCCGTTTAACCCGCCAGCTAGCACATAGGAGGGCCGGATTACCCATTTCTTAACCAGTTTAAAAACGGGCTAGCTCGACTCAACTTACTTTTTGGGCAGCCCAAGAATAACCAGCCCAAACCTGCTAGGCTGACTCATTTTGACAAGCATATCTAATAGTGACTGTTAGCCATCTTATCAAACTCTTTCTTACTAAATATAATCATAGGTTGATATATTTTTTTAGAAGATAAACTTGTCATAATTTATTTGTTTCAAAGCCGTCTTGAATTTAAGTTTTCCATTTTAGGTGGCCTAAATAGACTCCATTAAATCCGAGGCTTACAGTAAAGCCCAAAAAAATATTTTGATTTAAAATTTTCAAAAGAGAGAAAATTAATTTTTTTTAAATAATAAGTTTATAAAATATTAAACATTTTTAAACAGCCAAACTCTCTTTAAAAAATTCCTATAAAAAATGCTCTCTAAAAAATTATTAGATTATATATTTTTACATTAAGAAAAAAATTAATTCATTCTTTTTGGTTTTTTGTAGAAAAGATAATCATTCGAGCCTGACAGACTTAGGCCCATTTTGAAATCAAAGCTCAAGCGCGACGGAGAATTAATTCCTTTTCTTTTTGGTCACAACAGAAAATTAATTCAAGCTTTTTTTTTTTTGATATTCAAGAAAGAAACCATCGTCCTAAATCGTTGCAAGTGTCCAGTTTTCAAAAAGTATGGTGAATTATACAAATTTAGGGAGAGACTGAATTTCCTATTGATTTAATCTGACGTAGAATTTATCCATTCTTAAATTCTCATGCCTTAAAATGTTCCTAAATTTGTGAGAAACGTAGATTTCCTAAGTTTCCACAGATACGCTTAACTTTCTCATATTGTGCACGATTGGCACGATATAATTTCTGTGGAAACTAACAAATTCAATTCGTACCAGCTTTTATCGAACCTTTCTGCCCAGAAGGCCATCATCATCATCCTTTTGTGCCAATAGATTGCTATGAATTGAAACATTTCTTTGCTAAACCATTAATACGTTTATATTTATACATATAAAGTTAGAAATTCTCGTCTATGGGTTGCACATCATCCCATGCAGGTAAATTTCTAGTTATATTGATTCTTTTGCTCATATATATTTCTAGGTTCTTCAGCCTCGTTTGATTATCTTTTCAATCAATACCGATTAAGAATGCTGATATTGACGAAATTCTGTTGTTTTTAAAATTTGGCTCTGGAGGTAAAATGAGATCGAGTCTTGGACCGATTGTGGATTTCGTTTTTTCGATTTTGGGTTGTAATTTTGTAGGGGTTGATCATTTTTTTTTTCTTTCCATCTCATTTAGAATTTATTGATTCATAGCTTTGCTAGGATTTTGGATTATTTTGATTTTGGTTTACAGGTAGAAAGCCTAGACGGCTGGGTCTAGCTGATTTGGAAAATGATGAAGGTCAGGACTCTAAGAACCTGCGCGTGAAGGTACTTTATTGGCGAAGTTCTTGTGAACTGTTAATTTTTACAAACTTGGTCCTTTGACATTTTTCAAAGGAAATAATGAATAATCTACTCCTGGAAATTTGAAATTGACTTGGAATTAATCGTTAGCAGAGGACAATGGGTGGTTATTCCATATTTTGGACCTTGGAAATTATTAATTTCTTGAATTTTGTTTCAATTTGTCTCAAATTAAACCAAAATTGTTAGTAATTTTGTGGTGTCAGTTATTGCAGTTATATGCTGAAGGCTGATATTTGTCAAGTAGCACATTTGTCCAGTACCCTTTCATACTTCTTCTTTTTACGGGAAAATGGATTTTATCCCACCCATAGTTCAAGTTATGTTGCATTTAATTATTTCGTCCTAAAACAACAACAATAACAACAACAATAACAAAATCTTATCCCACAAGGTGAGGTCTGCTACATAAATCGTACTACGTCATTGAGTTCTATCAATGACCAACTCTTTAAAAATTTCATTTATCAAAGATCTCTTTCAATTACTTCCTCAAGTGTCCTTCTTGATCTTTTTCGGCCTTTTTCTACAAGACTCCATATCATCTGTTCAACCCTCTTTATTGGCACCTCCAATTGTTTCCTTTAAATATGACCATACCACCTTAAATGATTTTCTATAGTAGACCGCCTTGACATGAAATCAAATTAATTTTCAGAAATACCTATCTCAATTCTTAGCTTACGTTCGATCTCTCTTTTCCATAATTTCATAATGTGACTCATCATTTCGTCCTAAAACAACTAAAAAAATAAATAAAGAAAATTCTCTTTTTATAACCATAAAAATAGACAAAAGTATCTCTTTTGTTATCATGACTGATATGTTTTCTTAGAAAAAAGTCATAGATAATGGCTTACATGATATTTTTGCATATCGTACTGCTTTTAATTATTTATTAAGTTCTTGGAGGCTGGGGGCATTGATTGAAATAATCATAATTAATTCTGTAAAATTACTAATGCCGTCCAACTAATGTTTTAATGTCAACTGAATGCAGCTTGTTATCTTGGGTGATTCTGGTGTTGGTAAAAGCTGTATTGTTCTTCGATTTACTCGTGGTCAATTTGATCCAACGTCCAGGGTAAGTGATATGTTTCTTTTCTTGCGTATCTATATATGTAAATTTTTTTAAGGGTAAATTACCGTCACCTCGTTTGAGGTTTTAGGTTTTGTTACTTGATACTCCATAGGTTAGAGAAATAACTCTGCCCTTCCCCTGCTGTTTCATGTGACTTTGTTTGTGTGCAACATCACTAAGGCAGAAGGAAAAATGCTATGCAACTACTTTGCCTTGACCTTAAATTATTTGCCTTGACCTTAAATTAGAGCCTCTGTGCCACAGGTTGCTAGATGATTGGCCCCACATTGTTTCGTCTGGCCTCAGTTTTAGAGCTATTTAGTGCGTAACCTTTTTTAGAGTTGAAGGTGTTTTAAATTGGCTCTATATGAGATGGGTTTTGATTTGCATAGAGATGGGTTGGTGAATAGTGAGAGCAGAGATGGGTTTAAGGGTATACATGTAATTAGAGATTACAAACCTTAAAACTCATGGGAGGTAATTTACCCTTTATATAATATGAAGTATGAATTAGATTTTAGCTTAGATGCTTATTTGGTTTTCGTGGATAGATGTACACAAATATTGTCAGTTATGAAAATTAATTCATTTCAGGGTAACTCACACTTGTTAGTTTTTGTAATGTAAGGTAACCGTTGGAGCTTCATTTTTGTCACAAACAATATCTCTGCATGACTCTAAATCAGTCAGATTTGAAATATGGGATACTGCTGGTCAAGAGAGGTATTTTCATTCTACAAAATATCAAGAAATCTCAACTTTATATTTTGTTTCTCATTAAATATCCTTTTCTTTATAGGTATGCTTCTCTGGCACCACTATATTATCGTGGTGCAGCAGTTGCAGTCATTGTCTATGATATAACTAGACCAGAATCCTTCTCTAAAGCACAATACTGGGTTAAGGTAGATTTGTTGTATTTTTGTGGTCCTATATTGCAATTTCTTATTTGATATCGTTATTTTGCCTTCTATGAATAACAATCCACCAGATTGTAATGTGAAGCTGTTCAATGATGGGGTAGAACTCAATCTTTATTACCCATTTCCTTGGTTTTTAATCATGATAGTTGGAAGTAAGTGACTAGATGAATAACTACTCTCAGTTCACTTGGACTTGAGAAATAAAAGAGGGACTGAAATGTGTTATGAGATATAGTACCTCTGAACACAGAACAGTGGTAACATGGCTTTTGACATTTTCGAGGCGTATTATCTAATTAGGATCTTGAAAATGGGACAAATAAGGGCTTGTGGAGGCTGAAGCAAGCCTATAAAGATTCTAAAATTGTAAATTGCGGATGTGCACTCTGAATAAAGTTGCATGATTTTTTCTGGTAATACATTAAACTGATAGAAGAAATCTTTTTTATACATGAAATATGTTGTGATGTGACTCAGTGATTCGGTCTGTAATTCAATAGTAACATGAATCAACTTTTGATGTTGAAATTTGTCCTGATTAAAAGGAAAACTCTTTTGATGAGTTAACATGAGTCAAGTGGATGGTAGAATTTAGTGAAAATGAGTAGTTCATCCAGTTATGATATCCTATTAACCGTTATGGGCTTTCTCTGTATGCTGAGTGGCAATATTGTAGACATTTTCTAGCTAGATTTGTTTGACAGGATTGCACTTGGGAATTAGTGGAAGATCTGGTACCAATTGATAGAACTTTTGTTAGAGCCACATCCTTTATCATGAAAATGGAAAGCCCAAGGTCCCTATAAACCCCACATCAGAATCCTATACTTATAATGTGAGACTCAAGCCTATACCTTGCAATTGGATCCTAACATCTATTATCTAATTTCAACCCTCGATGAGACTTAAAAATTGATTTTTTTTCCTACATATTTCTTTTGACACATTAGATTGCATTTATTGGTTTCTGTAGGAGTTGGGAAAGTTCTAATAACAATCATTATGATTAAAGGTACTAGAAAAGCTGTCCAAAAAAGGAGATTGGTAGCTGATAATCTAATTTGATGAACTTATGATTGGAAGATATTATTTCAAAGTGCTGTCATTGCTTACCTGCTATCATGTTAATATTTCTTAATTAATTAAATTGCTTTTTTCTTTTCTTTTTTTTTTTTGTGAATTTTTTCGAGCAGCTGATATATGTAGTCATTTTTATAGGAGCTACAAAAGCATGGAAGCCCTGATATAGTTATGGCCTTGGTTGGCAATAAAGCCGATCTTCAAGAGAAGCGGGAAGTGTCTCTTGAGGTAGAGCTACATCCCTCAATATTCGGTCTTTTTGTCCTTAATAAACAACTAACTGCTTGTCATTCTTATGTATTATGTTTTATTGTTTCTGTGAAGGAAGCCCTTGACTATGCAGAGAAAAATGGAATGTTCTTTATAGAGACATCTGCAAAGACTGCAGATAATATAACTGAGCTATTTGAGGTACATATGACACTTACTTGCTTCATGTATTCGATTTTGAAATGTACAAGGACTTGTGTCTGGTAAGAATAAGAAGGGGATAAATATTATAGTTGCAGTTTCAGTGACTGCGAATATTTTGCCTATTAATAATGACCATGATCATATTTTGCCTTCAGTAATCACAATTTTTTCAGTAATTTTATTTAAATCATATCATAAGAAACTTTGGGTGTTAATGTTAAACCTCGTTGCATGTAAGGTTCCAAAGTAAGATAGTAGTGTTTTGCCCCTATTTTGCAATATGAAGTTCGGTATGTTTCTAAAATTTAAATAATAAGTTTGTCATAAGAGCTCTGGGAATTTTGAGGCGGAAGAAGCTTAAGTGTCATTTATTATTGAAACTATGTTTGTTATTGACCTGTGAATGTTTGCGATTTTCCATAGATTATGCCAGTGTTGAGATTTAAAGTTCTAACTTTAGCCTTTGATATCCTAGGACATTGTTGACTATTCTACTTGCAAGCCTCCCATCATGTTGCAGCCTGAAGACCGTTATAGCAAACTCAGATATAGCTGTTGGAGGAACTAAAGATGATCTTGGGATAGGAATTTCTTCCTACAAAAATCTAACATTGACTCTTTTCTAAAGTAATATCTTGGTTTTGGAATATGTTAAGAAAGTAGAGAGTTAGCCATTATTAAAATTGGAGCTGAGGAAGGTAGAGGAGAACATTTGCTTTGTCCAAGCATAGACCGATTGCTGAGATTTACTACAGGATTATATATTTCATTATAAACTTGAATCTGCTATGGATATGGCTATGAAGTTGGAGAAAATGTTAATGCTATAGATTTATTTACAACTAGGGAAGTCGGAGCTTGTTGGCTGTCTCTTCTGGGAATCTTGTCTGCCAAGACAAGTTGATCAATTGGAAATGCCTACCCAAATTGTTAACTAACCAACACAACCGGCAAACATTGGAAGCTCAAACAAGTTTTGTAGTCAAAGAAAGGGAATCAGAAAGTTGAAGGTCACATGTCAAGTTCTACTAGATTGCAGCATGAAGAGAAGTTGAAGGAGCATGCTGGATAGCATCAACTACTAAAGTAAATACAAGAATTACAACCTTATGATGCCTGCTGAATTTACAACAGAGGATACTGGAGAAAGATGAGGTTCTGTGTGAAAAATTGTTAGCACTTGTTTATTCAAAAATTATTATGGATATGTCATTTTGAAGTGCCAGCTGTTTCTAACCAATTATCCATAAAAAAGTTATTGAGAGGTACCTCAGAATTGGTAATTGTGCCCACTACTCAGGCGATAGAACATTAGTCAGAGTTACTTTTGTCACTGATGTAGTTCAAGCAATGCTAATTTTACAAATTCACTTCATTGCTGTAACCTACAGAGAAAAAAATGGAATTGATTACCGGATTTCTTGACTTTTGGTCTGATTAGGATCTTTTACTAGCATTTCATGTCTCTTCCCTTTTACTTTTGTCTGTAATGTAGGTGCTTCTTAAAATGTAAAGCATGCTTGGATGCTTAGCATGTCAAGTAACTTTTTAAAGACAAATTGGATATCCCGCAAAATTGTAAAATTTATCGAGGGTTGAATCTGATGTGTTGTCTAAGCTTTGTGATTCCTTTTTCCACGTTACCATCAACCAAAAAAAAATAGAGATTTGAATATTCAGAAGGGGCAAGTTTTAGTCATGACTCCTGATTGGGTATCTGTGCGACTTTTCTTTCTTTTTCTTTTGTTATTATTTTCTTTCTCCATATGTTTGAAAACTGATGAACTTCATTTCTCGCTATCTCAAATATGCAATAGGCTTTATCCATGTTTTACTTTTAGCAACAAAATTTTGTCGTTTAACGATATTTCAGATAAGAAATTTCACATGACTTGCATGCAGTTTTATGATTAGTCTGGTATCTTGCTTGCTTCTTATCAGTAGTTCATACCATACCAGATATATCATCTGTTGTTCTTTATTTTTCTTTCCTCTACATCTCTCATCTCTAAGATCAGTTGATATTACTGTACGAATAGCATCCATCTGCATTTTAGGTTTTTATAGAATGAATTCTAAAAGCTGCTGATTTTGGTTGTTTTTATGACATAAAGATTGACAAGAAGCTCCTTTTCATTAGTAATTGCCAAAGACTGCTCTGCGGGGCTGTTACCTGATGTACCGGAACACGATTGACCAAAAGATCTGATATTTCTTTGAAACATTGTAAATGTAATATATGAGTTGTATATTTGATCATATATCTCTATAATTTTCTTGTTTGATATGCCTTTTAAATGAAGTTCAATCTGTACTGTAATGAATGGTCATCTCAGACTTCAGACATATGGAGATACATACGCAATCTGTTATGAGCCGTTATAATTGTTTGTTTTGGTTTTGTCTTATAGTGCTACATGGCATGAGCCATGTGAGTCAGTTAGCGAGGAGGGAAGAAAGTAACATACTCCCTTGTACTCTCTTTCTTCGTCTATTTCTCTTTCTTTCTTTCTGTTAGTATCATATGGATGATACATTATAGGTGGATTCTCCAACGTGTTAAGGGCCTTGGTATCTTGTTTAGTCAACATCATCTTTATCGACTTTTGAATTGTGCATCCAATTTTGTGATTAGTTTGATTGAATGACTAATGAAGTCGTTGATTGGGCGCGGACTAGTGCCCGAGAATTGGACCTACATTTGAATGTAATGAACTGCTTTCTGGTGCCCTTAAATGATGCCTGAAGTTGATAATATTGAGTTGTTTAAGCCTTTTTATTTAGTCCTATGTAATTCTAGAAGCAGAATACAATGTTATTACAGGATGTACAATAATGTGTTTTTTGGCTAATTATCGTTGTTACTAAGCATGCTTCCTCGGCATATTTGTCATCTGAGTGTCATTACTAGTATATATCAATTGGATGTATTCTCTTTTCATCTAAGAGAGAGAGAGAGAGAGAGAGAGAGAGAGAGAGAGAGAGAGAATTTGTCGCCCACAAAAATGCCTTTTCGTTGTTCTTCAAAGCCATAGCCATATTCTATATCTTTCTCTTGGAGAGTACCAAAAATGCTTTTTCATTGTTCTTCAAAGTCATAGCCACATTCTCTATCTCTCTCTGGACAATACCACTATGTTGCCCGAATGAAATATAAACCACCAAGGTGGGTTCCTTCTTGTTGAGCCACTCCTTGCATGAACCCTCGGCGTTCCACATATGCACCGTTGTGAGACTCGTCTCCTCTTCCCCAACAAAAATGCCAAGACCAGTGGGCAACCAGGGTCAGAGAAGTCCACAATCTCTTCCTCGTTCTCGTAGATCCCACCTCACCTTGTCCAACGCATTTGAAAAGGTATGCCAAGCAATTTCTTGAAGTGGGGAGGGGAAGAAGGAAGCATGAAAGAAGGAAGATCTCTCACCTTCAAGTTCAGAAGTCCAGGCAATACAACACTCATTGTCGGGGTCCTCCAGTTCAGGAAAAGAATCTATATATGTTCTTGTAATATCAATAGTATACGGAGTACAAAGCACAAGCTTGGATCCATAATACTACACAGGTGACAAGAATGGGGATATGGGCTAATGAGCATACTGGAGCTCTTAATTAGAGCTCGACACCAGAGGATTGCAGTGTAGGGAAATTGGGAGTGTGCTAAAGAAGAGCTCAACACCAGTAATGAATTGTAGTGTTATTCAAAGTGGGAGTGGGTGATATATATCAATACATGTACCATGATTTCGAAAATATATTTGTCGTTACTCTCAAATTCTCTTGCTTGCATGGGAGGGCAGTAATGGATAATGTGTTTCGAGTTATATCCTTCTCATCCACCGCATGGCGGACTTTAAGTGGCAGCATATATCAATATATATAGTGTGTTTCAAGCCATATATATATATGGCTTTGAAGAAGAGCAAGAAGTCATTTCTGTGGGTGGTGCGAGGCTTTGTGACGCACTGTGAGGGGAACTCGACGCTGGAGATGATGGTGGTGGGCATGCTGGTGGTAGGTTATCCAAAGTGGACGGACTAGTCGACCAATGCAAAGCTGTTAGAGTAGGACAAGATTTAGAAATTTTAGTTAGTAGAGATAATAAATAGTCTATAAATATTTTTACTAAAAAATATTATAAATATACATAAGTAATAAAAAATGATATAAAATATATAAGATATGAGCTTATTGAATATTATCGTGGTCAAGTACAATTAATTTTTAAATTCAATTAAAAAAAATTATTAGGTGAAATATTTTTAATATGATAAGTGATCATAATTTATCATGTGGGAAAAATATCTAAATTTTTGTAAGAGTAAAAAAAAAATACCACATATATTAATTAAAAAAAATTTCCTTTGCGCCATACCCTTGAACCTACATCTGCCCTGTGTCAGAGGATGTGTTTAAGAATGGATAATTTTAATAGCCACCACTTAGCCCTTGCAGGAAGACACATATTTGGTTGGCAAGAGTTTTTATGACATGTTTGATATAAATTTGAGTGTTTAAATGAAAGAGAATGTGAATGAGAATGAGAAAGAGAAAGGGAAAGGGAATAAAAAAATTGTGTTCGATATAATATAAAAAGAAATAAAATAATATATTTGGTATGATATCTGAGAGGAATGAAATAAATTCATACTAAATTCAGTGAAATATCCTTATAAGCAAACTAAACATAAACCATATTACTAACAACCCCTCTAGTATTCAATTGCTATTGCCGTCTCCCCAGCCTATGCCGTTGTCACCTCCTCCGCCTCCGCTGTCGTGGCAATCTCATTGTTCAATGGGCTTACGGCAAATGCCACAAATCTAGCCAAATGCAGTGGCACAATGAAAGTGTGGGTCGCAAACCCCATGCGCAAGGCTCTGTGTGAAGACTTTACTTAAAGACGTTGGTGTTGCTGTCTTGGCCACCGCTACAAGCACCGTGGTGGCTTCCAACGCCATGGCCATCCTTGTTGGGCAGCGACGACGGTTCCTTGGCTATGAGAGATTTATCAGAGGGGCATATTTGAATTTTTAGGTAGTCACATAGGGACAACTATGATATTTTGCAATCAAGCCAAGGAAATGAAATCCCATTCCACCCGCTGGTCGATAGAATGAAGTTATACACAATTGTTGAGAAATGGATTCCCATTTCAAAAAAAAATAAAAACGAGTACTAAATATACTTAAACAAGAGAATAACAAAGAAATCATATTGCATAAATGAGTACCAAACGAGCTCTTAACTTGAGTAGTCAACCACGTGGCACGCTTTCACCACTTTACTGGATTATATGGGCTCACCCTTGTTTACAAAAGACTATTTACAAGTTTAGTTTGCAAAATAATGTATGCCTATAGAAATAAGTACGTAATATTCACTCCCTAATGTACCGTTTTCCAAAGTAAAAAAGAAAAAGAAAAATAAAAAGAAAAAGAAAATAAAAAAGATAACCTAAGCGTATGATATCTTTGTGAAATAAATGATAAACGTTTTAAAAATTACACCAAAATATTTCAAAGTCTCCCACTTATCCTTGCAGATCTTGTACGCAATCAGAATAAGGTTAGGCTAACAGATTTACTTTGTCAGCAGAAAGTGACACGTTGGTGCCCTTATTATTGTTAATAATTTTTTTAATTTTAAGAAAAAGAAACAGAGGGGAAAAAAAAACTTTTGGTGACAAAATTCTGGGTGGTATAATAGATTGACCAATCGCCACACGGTTTAACGCCACACGCAGTTGACTTTGTCTTTGGGGGTCGGCAAGTGGTTGACCTTATTCTCTTCTTTGTCTGTAGTAGTTAGGCAGGCCGTTCCTATGAGGCCTCATGTCCTTATTTGACAATTCCTAATTCCCTATGAGAAAAAATAAATAATATATATATTAGACTAATTTTTTAAGGTTTTCAACAATACTTGGTATTTTATTTGTTTAAAATTATTATTCATTTTTATTGACATTATAAAAATTTTACATTTATTTTTCATAAAAAAGTTAATTTTTATCATTTTATGTACAATATATTTTTTTAAAAAATAAATTTAGTTAATTGTTTTTACTGTTATAATACTAATAAAATATTAATCTCATAAAATCTTGACATTATAGTTATGCATCACTTTAACTTGGCATTTTGATAAATGAATAGTAGTTATTATACAGTTATAAATATAATAAATAATAAGAGTAAAATGCTTTGAAGAGAGAGAGAGAGAGAGAGAGAGAAGAGAATGATAGTTTCACTTTTGGAAACGGATGCATTTTGTGTATAAAATAAATAACAAAAAACTTTTTTTGCATATATATGAAATGTTTGGAGTATTAAATGACATTTTTTAAATATTTAAATGGATATAGGGTAATTCCAGTGTAATTTGAATTAATGTAAATAGATATGTACCGAAATTAATTAAAGATGAAGTCAATCACTTTGTTGATTTTATAATGGGACATTTATTTTTAAAAATCAATAATTGAGTTAAGTTTATAAGTAGCCTAATTAAATAGTAGCCATATTAGTGAAGTAAAAAATACAAAAAAAAATTATGAGCTTGATCAATTAAAAAAATTAAAGGAAAAACACTATTCTTGGAAAATAAAAGCAAATTTTTTAAAAGATATTTTTGTTTATATTCATTGATGCACTTTTTTAATGTGTGCTTTATAACCCAGTTTTTCAATGATTATGTAAATATGATGGAATAGTCACAATATAAAATTAATTATTTTTCATTAGAAAATTACTTGAATTAATTAAACTGAAGTAGAAAATTAACCCTGTCATAATAAAATTATTTACCATCACAGTATAACAGATTATTAAATTTTTATTATGATTAATTAATTTATTAAATATTTTATTATTTAATTTTCTAAATGATTCCATCACAAAGCCGTATTGCTCAGGGAAGAATTAAAAAAAGAAAATAAAAAAGGAAAGCGAGAAATTGGAGTCATGTCAAGGGCAGGTAATTATATCATCATATTGCCTAATAGTTTTCATTGCCTTCCCTTAGACTTTTTCCATTTCAACAGTCAAACCCAAATACTACGACTCAACACGATGAATACTTTTTCACAGAATTCAAATGAATTCAAATACATTTCATTTCATTCCAATTCTATTTCATCTTCCATAATTGATTGGGAATTTGGCTCTGTATAGCTTCTTCGTGTGAGCGTCTATGGCGGTTCGTGCGTTTCATCATAATCGCTCCCATCTTTGACGATTACGTGTATAATCTTCTAATTCTCGCAGTCTATTTATTGCTCCAATTTGAAGCAACCCTCAATTTTGGTTTCAATTTATTTCGCTGCCCAGAAAATAAAAAATGAGTGGGCATGAGAATCCAAAGGCTGTGGTGGTGGATCGATTGCTTGATTCCATAAAGGACATTTGTGGGTTACCAGAGTGTCGAAACGTTTGCAAGAAGATGTATGGGAATTTGGTTCGGAGGGTGAAGCTATTGAGTCCTCTGTTCGAGGAAATTAAGGATAGTGAT
Organism: Biancaea sappan; assembly: GCA_037074585.1. Taxonomy (NCBI): domain Eukaryota; kingdom Viridiplantae; phylum Streptophyta; class Magnoliopsida; order Fabales; family Fabaceae; genus Biancaea; species Biancaea sappan. The sequence continues at coordinate 70,512,201 of CM073490.1, forward strand.
TGTGAATCGCTGAGCGATGAACAACTTAGGTCCTTTGAATCTCTTGGGGTTGCTTTGGATTCAGCTAAGAGCCTTCTCAAGGTCGTGAACCAAGGGAGTAAGCTCTATCGGGTATAGCTGCTAAATTCTTCTTTTGTTCTTCATTAGTTTAGCTTTTTTTTTTTTTAAAATAACCTGGGAATAGATTAATGAAAAAATTTCAAGTTTTCTAACTTGTCTCTGTAACCTAAGACTAATTATCAAGTGATATCATGCTACCTAATTTTGTTCTTGGTTTTTTCTGCTTCTGTTTGGATTCTGAAGTGAGATGCCCATGTTTATTATTCCTTGTATCTTTCTTAATATGCTTATGCCACTTGTTATTTCATCTTTTTCAAGTCTAACCTACTCAAACTTGTATGTTGCAGAAACACCCAATTAAGAGTATGTGTGGTTTCTGGAATTTAGAGTTTGACCTCTTGTTATTTATTTTTAATCTGAGCGTTTTGGCTTTGTTTGTAAGAAACTTTTGCTGCTACTGTACAACTTCTACAATAGAATTTAAGAAGGCAAATACTTAATTAGGAAAAAAATCAACTTGAGTTTGTCAGGCTTTGAAATATCCTGCACATGGACATTTTGAAAAGTCATATTTGTTTCTACAAGAAAAACTTTCAACTAGAGAGAACAAGTACTGGCAGTTGAATATTTTGACTGCCCTATGTGTACGCTGATTATTTTACATGTTTGTGGCTTCTTTATTTGGTTAGATAAGAGTAGTTGTGGATTATATTTGAAAAGAAATAGCTAGCAGCCAAACACAAGTACACGACTAATCTTGGGCAAGATGATTGATGATACAGTTTAAAATATGGTCCTGCTCTATTCACGCAATATCAGTTTAGCTTATGAAACAAGTTAGTTGATTTAGACCATTGACATTAATGTAGTAGGTGGTTTACATGTAACAGGCTTTGCAGAGGAATGAAATGGCAGAAAAGTTCCAACATGTAAATGACCAAATTGAAGCAGCAATGAGTGAACTTCAATACAATAAACTTGAGATATCAGAGGAAGTTCAAGAACAGGTATTTTCATTAAACTTCGACCAAAATTTAGTAATGTCATAAATAATTTAGTGGCGATTTATGCTTTCTATTTCTATAATCATATTTGACTGCTGCACATTAAACTTCTTGTCAAGATAATCTTTGATATAAAGAAGGGGTGGTATCACTATTAAGTCTTGGATTGTTTTCTACCAGAATTTTAACATCTGTTTTTACCTCTTTTAATCTTTCTAGACTGAACTCGTGCATGCTCAATTCAAAAGAGCAAAAGCTAGAACGGAATTAGCTGATTTACAACTGGACTGGGATTTAGCCGCAGCACAATTAGAGAAAGACCCTGACCCTGAAATACTCAAGAGGCTTTCTGAGAAGTTGAATCTTAAGACCATGAATGACCTCAAGAAAGAGTCAGCCGAATTACATGAATTGGTTATATCGAGTGGTGGAGAACCAGGGGACTCTTTTGAAATGGTGACATCTCTTCTTAGGAAGCTAAAGGACTGTGTGCTCAATGAAAATCCTGAAGTTGATCCCCGCGAGGGTGAAAAAGTTTCAGTTAAGCACAGATCTCCTGTAATCCCGGATGATTTTAGATGTCCAATATCTCTTGAACTAATGAAAGATCCTGTAATTGTCTCTACTGGACAGGTAAACTGGAGCTTGTCTTTGCATGTGAGCTTGCTGTTTTGATATTAGTTATGGTTTTTCATAAATAATTTACCGTATTTTGCAGACATATGAAAGATCATGCATTCAGAAATGGCTTGATGCTGGGCATAAAACATGTCCCAAGACACAGCAGACACTTCTGCACACAGCCCTAACCCCTAACTATGCTTTGAAGAGTCTGATTGCTTTATGGTGTGAAAGCAATGGCGTTGAGCTACCAAAGAAGCAAGGGAGCTGCAGAACAAAAAAATCTGGAAGTAGTCTTTCTGATTGTGACCGACCTGCTATTAATGCTTTATTGGATAAACTGGCCAATGGCAATATGGAACAGCAAAGGGCAGCTGCTGGTGAGCTCCGATTGCTGGCTAAGAGGAATGCGGATAATAGAATATGTATTGCTGAGGCTGGAGCTATACCAATTCTTGTAGATCTCCTGTCTTCCTCAGATCCTCGAACCCAGGAGCATGCTGTTACAGCACTTCTCAATCTGTCCATCAATGAGAGTAACAAAGGAACCATTGTAAATGCCGGGGCTATACCAGATATTGTAGATGTATTGAAAAATGGCAGCATGGAGGCTAGAGAAAATGCAGCTGCTACTCTTTTTAGTTTATCTGTTCTAGATGAGAACAAAGTTGCAATAGGAGCAGCTGGGGCAATTCCAGCTTTGATTAGCTTGCTTTGTGAAGGTACTCCCAGAGGTAAAAAGGATGCTGCTACAGCTATCTTTAATCTTTCTATCTATCCAGGAAACAAAGCTAGAGCGGTAAAGGCCGGTATAGTGGGCCCACTGATGACATTTCTTAGTGATGCTGGAGGTGGGATGGTAGATGAAGCACTGGCTATACTGGCAATTCTTGCAAGCCATCCTGAAGGCCGGATGGCAATTAGTCAGGCTGAACCAATTCCTACTCTAATTGAGGTTATACGAACAGGTTCCCCTCGCAACAGGGAGAATGCGGCTGCTGTGTTGTGGTCACTTTGCACGGGAGATATACTGCAGTTAAAACTAGCAAAGGGCCATGGTGCAGAAGAAGCACTGCATGAATTATCAGAGAATGGCACTGATAGGGCCAAGAGAAAAGCAGGAAGTATAATAGAACTCATGCAGCGAATGGAAGGGGATGATAATTTGCCAAACTCTTAATCTAGAGTAACATCATTATTATTTATTTTTTCCTTTTTGGGTATTACGGTCAAGCGTGTCCTTAAGCTTTGTTTAAAACTAAATCCTCTCTTAGGTTGATTTCTAAAGTACACGCTCCCATGCCAATTGGGTGCATTTAGCATTTTAATTCTATAGCTCTCCCCAAAGGTATCATTATATAGTTTATAGATATTCAGAAATACTGTAGTGATAAGTGTAACTAAGTGGAAGTAGTTTTGTGAAAATGGGGTAGGAACTTTTAATTGGTTTGTTTTTCCATTTGTCTGTAAAGGGAAATGTTATAAATTTGCCATCGAAATGTTGTATGAGGATAAGAGATGGAATAATTTACTTCATGTTTCTTCATAGTCTTCACTGCAAAGTTGGCTGGACTTCTCTTATCTTTGTGGTATATTGCAGTGGAGATCAGCATTGTATAATCCAATCAATAAGTTACTAAAAATTTGTGGCTACTGCTGATGGTTCTGACTAAAAGAGTCGAATAAGTCATAGTTTTGAATTTGTTAAACCATAATTCAAGGGAAGATTTCATTATATTTTTATGTGGATAAGATGATTTTTTATACAAATCCAAGTACGGCAAAATTCTCAATTTTACGTCACCGATTTTGAGATGCAATTATGTCTATGATATAGGCAGATATTGTAACGAAGCCCGTTCGAACGCTTTAACCCGAGTAATTTATTATTAAATTATGTTACCAAAACAAAAGGATTTGCCCATTCCAACGTTTGTTATCAAATTTGCTTTGTCATTCTTTCCCCATCTCATGCTATTAATTATTGGAACTTTTGGCCTTAACTTAGACAAGTGTAGAGAAATAGCTACTAAGTTCCAATATTACAACTTTCAACCAGCTAGGGAATAGTTGACTGATAGGTAGCAACTGGTCAACTGTTCTATTTAAAACTGAAAAAACTAAACCTAAGACTAATCAGTCGAATGCTTCTAGAGAACCGGTTGACTAGTCAGTCTTTGTCAAGATCCTTATATATAGGAAATTGTCTTCCACTCTCTTTCTCAGCTAGGAAATTGTCTTCCACTCTCTCTCTCACACCACCAATCTAACTTTATTTTTTCTGATATTAGTGCCTTTCTATATAAACACATGGCAAAATGAATTTAGAATTGACTTTCCCTGCCATTGAGGTTTCTTTTCAGTTGTTTAGTGTCTAGAGGTAATATGGTCAATTCCCACTATTTAAATGGTACTTGCTTGCCACCACAAATCTATCTCAGACCCGACGGTTGACTAGTTACCAGCTAGCAATCGATAGCTTACTCTTGACCTAATTTTGTTTTTGGGATTCTAGACTTGCCAATCGACTAGCTATACCCTAGCAGTCGACTGGTTGCTCTTTGTTTTAGTTTTCCCTACTTTTAAGTCTCCTTTTCATACTTTTCCCTAGAACTGTTACTACGGGCCAGCCTGTTTTTTAAATGGCCCTAAATTTCTAAGTTCAGGCCCGCGAGTTGGCTAGGCTTTTTTTTTTTTTAAAAAAACTAAATATATATCTCTGTTGCACAAGAAGGAAAGGGAAGGCTGGACTCGAAATTCCGAAAGGGAAAAGGAAGGCTTGAACTCGGAAGGTAAAGGCTGAGGCTGGCAGAGGTGGCGGAACTCCGAATTGGAAGGAAGGTTCGCAAACAGACTAAATTTCTAGGTTCTTACTTTCGATTCAACCTTCAATCACCTAGCTACTCTCTCTCCTTCAATCACCTAGCTTCTCGCATTTGGGATTAGATTTTTCTCATCATTGGTCATAAACACACCAAAACAGCAAGAGAGATGGGGATGATTCTAAAACAGAACATTTTATTTGCCTTACCTGACGCTACTACTCCCTACACTGCCTTGAGCTCGACTGTGATAGTTGACATCAAAGAAGAAGGATGCAAATTATGGTCAATGGCGAACACAGAGGCACAATCATACAAAAGAAGAAGAAGGACGCTGTTAGACTTAGGGCATGAGCGCATGACTCATGAAAATGGGGCTAGGGCTAGGCCAAAATGAAGGCTAGTTAGTGGTCACTGATGATTGATGAAGTCCAACTCCAAGAATAAAAAAAAAATTAAATTAAAAAAAAAGTTGGGAATGCTCGCGACTCGGCCTGTTTTTAAATGAGCCTACTTTGGGGAATTTAAGCTTGCCCAAATATAGGCAAGTCAGGCTTGGCCAAGGGACCAAAGTCCGTATGGACAATGCTACTTTTCCCTTCCTAGCTTCCCTACTTAGTTTAGATGTTTGGGATTTCATTTCTTTTGATTTTCAAGAGGTGATTTAGCTAGTATGTTACACAGTTTGCCCAAGAATGACTGGTTGTATTGCGTTTTAGCTTTCCAACGCAACAAGAATAATGAAATTTGAATCTCCATAGCCCAAGTTATGTCCAATTTATTAACGTATGTCAGGCCCGAATTTTCTGAGGGTCCAAAATTGAAAATTGATGTATTTGGGCTTACAAATAATAACTTATGTTATGTGAAAGGTTCAAAATGTGAGTCTTTTAGGATTTTTGAAGTTGTAACTTTTAGTTTTCTTAGTTTATGTCTTTTGGGAATATCTATATATATAAATTGTCTTGCATTGTAAAAAAGATTCATTCAAGAATTAGCATACAAACTTGTGGGTTTTTACTCCAAATTGTTCCTTTGAGAAGTTTAGATGTTTTTAAGCACAAACTTGAGAATCCCAACCCTAATTTGATAATATTGGTTTTTGGCTTTCTTAGAGCCACAGGTTTAATATTTCATCTCTTGAAAACATTGGATCCTAATTCAATATAATTAACTGGTCAATATTTCTATCCTTCAAAATCTGTTCTTGGATAATCTAGGATTAATTTTCATTCATTGTTGCTAGATTTCACGATAAATTCTAGGAAGTTGGCATCAATTTTTTTCAGTGTTGAATGATACCTTGCAAGTATGACTTGCTTAATTGTTCCTGCCATGTCATCATGATTATGCATGATCTTTTTTTTATCTGCACATTTTATCTTTGGTTTCCATGTATGATGATGGCTTAGTAAGTCGCAAAAAGTCCTTGCTCAGGCCATTAACCAGTATTATGCTAAGATTTTAACATGCAATTGTATTAGACATTTATATTATTCATACATTCAATTTGGATAGATCTAATATATTGAATATTTTTACAACTTAAAAGAATTAATTCAGTTTATAAATTATTAGGCATTTTAATTTGATCCCTAACAAATTATATTAGTTTCAATTTAATCATTTTTCTTATTAGATTGACAAAAGTTACTTTCGTTTCATAAACGGAGAGATGAAGTTGAGACAAAAACAATCAATCTTTTATAAACTAAATTGAAACTTTGATTTTTCATAGATTAAATTAAGATAATTGTAATTTCTCAAGAACTTTATTTGTAATTTACTTTTTTATTTTTTATTTTAATGATATACCAAAATCTCACAGATCTTAGATTTGTAGGCAAGCATAAGTAATATATCATCCAATTCAAGAACTCTGGGCTGAGAACTTCTCATAAATTCTTGAGGAATTCAAGTGGAAAATTTGGCAGAGCTATTATTGACTTGATCTCAATCTCTAATTAATTGAAGAATCCTTACACCTTCGGGCAACAATCTATGCATACGAAACCACAAACGTCTCCATAACCTTGGAAATAATGCACTATATTTGACAGATAGAATTGACTTGCGCGCGCGCGCGTGTGTATATATATATATTAATTATTTTTTATAATATAGATGATTATCATATAGAAAATAAAATCACACTTTCATTTGAATGTTAACTTTAATTAAACTATTTTTGTTAGAAGATAGGTCATCAAACCGGTCCACTTTTGTTAATTTGCAAAATTGATCTCTGCTAAATCTGCACCACCTTTGGTTATATATATATATATATATATCATGTAATATTAGATATATATTATAACTTTTTATAAAATTAAATTCACATATTATAAGAATAAAAATACAACTTATTTATTTTTAAACATTTGATTGTAATTTCTAATATTATATTATATAATTTAATTTTATAAAAAGTCATGCTATATATATATAGCGTAATTTAATACTTTTTTTTTAAAAAAATCATTTTAACTAATTTAACTACAATGTAATTATGGTATGATTATCAAAACGTGTATCATTCACCTTTTCTAATTCAATTACTAGTCTAATTTTTAAATATTGAATTTGATTGAAAGTAAACTAAAATTTTTTTTTTACAACATACATCAAATTATTGGCAATCAAATGTAACATTTTAAATTAGAAAGGTATTAATTAAATGTAATTTAGTGAAATTTCACACAAATTTAATATAATTTAATCTTTTCTTTTATCCCTTTTCTTGCTTCATAGTTATTTACACTACCTTCTTACATTTCTATGGTCCAATTGTTTTTCCTTGTCTAGCCTTTTCATATATGTATATGTATATTTATGCAGTACCGTTTTATCTTTTTTATGCTTCTCAACCACGAAATTTAGTTCACTTAATTCACAGAAAAATGCAGATTGAGTAGAGTTGACTTGTGAGCTACCTTGTTCTTTATTTTATTTTATTTTATTTTATGTTTTTCTAAGCTTAGGTCCAAAGTTAATATCTCACCTTAACTCACTAACTCCAAATGCCCCTAATAAAGTAATATAGTAATATCATATACATGTTCTTTTATATGGTACTTAATTTCTTTTTAGAAAAGCCTTAAAATCTTTTTAGCATTATTCAGTTTTTGACAACTTATATAATGTGCTCTGCAAGGTTTAAAATCTGATAAAAAAATTTCAAGATTTTAACGGTTCAATAAATATAATAGTTGATATATACAATTTAAATGAATGATAGACGAAGCACAGATTTAACTTCTCATTTTAGTTTAACGATCAATTACTATAATTCATTTTCTTCTTCTCCTTTAGGAAAAATGATATACTATTATTTTGATAACCATAAAAAGAGTGATACATGTTTTTGAGTTGTATCATAATAGCAAATATATGAAGTTTAAATTTTAATATACAATATTTTAAAATGTATTTTTAAGTAAACTATTAGTCAAAATATTATGTTTGTTGTCATTTTATATTATTCTCTATAAAAAAAAATTAACTTTTAGTGGCGATTTAGTCGTCATTAAAAATGAAAAAGTCGCCATAATAAGTTATCACTAAAAGTTAAAAAGTCACCATAAAAGTTCTAATGGTGACATTTAGGGTGCCACCAAGTTGTGATTAATTCGCTTGTTGCTAAAAGTTTTAGTGCCGACTAAAATATTGCCACTAAAAGCTTTCAATGACGACTTTTTAGTGACAACCAAAGTCACCACTAAACACTCTTTTTCGTCACTAAAATTATACTTAACATACTGTGGTAGAAGGTCGCAACTAAAAATACACTTTTAGCCATTAAAAGTGACTTTTAGTGGCGATAAGGAAAGTCGCCACTAAAACGTGTATTCAGTGGTGATAAAAGTTGCCATTGAAGATATGTTTTTAGTGGCGACAAGAGATTGTTGCTACTGAAAGTATGATTTTTATAAAAATAAAATAAAATCTTTATTTATGCTTATAAATATTGTAGCATAAATAATATAAGCATTGACATTGCTCAATGTATAAATTTATGAATACAAATTTCTTTTAAAACAAAAAATTCTGATTGCAATATTTTAATTTACAAATAAAGACAAATGTATTAGGAACACCACCCAAGCATTATCACTCAAAGTTGTAATATTCGTGGATTTTATGGTAAAGCTCATATTGTTGCCTAGTTTAATGTGTATTGCTTATATAAGAATAAATTTGTAAATGATAAACAAGCGTTTATGTAAGAAATTGAGATATATTGTTCAACAAACATGTGACTATGATGTCCTTGTGCATTCATGAGTGGTTGATGTTTTATGTATGTTGAAGAAGTTGATATGCATGCTTGAGCCCTTTTGAGGGACCAAAATGAAATAAAATGGAAAATTTAATGCTCATGTGATATGTCAAGAAATTAGAAATCTAAAAAGTAATTGTGTTAATGAATAATGTTTGATATGGTGGTAATTGTGTATTGTGTGTTACAAGTGTTATTTAACTGTTTTTAGGGAATTCCAATTATGCCCCTAGTCCAAGCCCTTTCCTCCTTGAGCCTTGGGGGCCAAAAGGTCTTTTGTGCCTCTCTCTCTCTCTCACACACACACACACACACACACACACACACATACTCTCAAGCTTCAGCCCCTTAACCCTTCTCCTTTCACACCACTAGCAAGAACACATACTCTCCCTTGGTTACTCTTCTCTTCTCTTCCACACCTCTCCCTCTTAAGTTCCCCTTCCCTCTAATTCTCCACTGAGTCTCATTCCTCCAGCAATCTCTTTCTCACCACAATGCCTATGATTCAAGGTAAATATTGAAATTCATCTTCATTTTCTTGATTTTTAGACTTGGTGAAACCTTAAGCTGGTTGATACCAAACTCTAATTGTTGATTATTTTCAAACCTTCTCCCATGTACCTTGATGTTTTTGGAACTTGAAATTTGTTGATTTCTAGTTGAAAATGTTGATTTTAGGTGACTATGATCTCAAGAACAAATTTCAAAAAAAAAAAAAAATTGGGCATTATGGAAAGATCTTGAACCAAGTTTTGAGGTTTTGGGAGTCTTTTGTTTGATAAATCTATATATATATATATATATATATGTTTTGATGACCAAATCTTGTATTGAGAAGATTTTGGATGTTTTGGGACTCAAGAACCTCATCAAAGGAACCATTTTGGGCTAATGTAGGGACCAAATCTAGGCACCATCACTGTAGTAGTGTGAATCACCACTGTAGCACCTAGTTGGTTACTGCAACAACAACAACTAGAGACCATGGTTTTGTTTCTACAGCAACAACAGAAATCCTCTTCTTTCCAGTTCTAATCCCTTAGGCCCCTCTTCCAAATTGTTCGAGTTATCTTCTATACAAAAATAAAAAAAGCAAGGTATAATTTGTTACTTGGATCTGAAGTGAGAGAATATCCTACTTTGCTACATCTTTCTCTTTTTAAAATTTACTTAAATGTGAAAGAAACATGTGATTAATTGTGTTGAACAAATTGTCATGAATGAATTAATATCTTGTGAATGTATACATGAGTTCTGTAGGGAACATGATAACTTGATATGAAAACTTGTATGTATGAATCATAGTGGTATATTGCAAGATAGAATGGCTTATCTTATGGTGATTTACACATGATTTGCTAAAAATTATGTGTTGCATATGGAAATGTAAATGCTATAGAATCAATGAAGACAAGAAATCTTGTGAGCCTTGTGATATGTGTTTACAAGATGATATGATGCCAGTGATATAGTGAGTAAGATTGACTTCATTGATGCTTGAAAAATGAATGTTCTTGTGATTGAAAAAGAAGAGGATGACATGGGATCCTATAAGGGAAGTAATAAGGGTGACAAAAGCATGTTAAACAAAAATTATTCTAATACTAAAAGTATTGAGAATGAAGGCAAAATAAGGAAGAAATATTATAAAGGGAGCAACAAGGGAGTCATGGGGCAACAAAACTTTATGTGGATAGGACCCGAAAATATCAAGGAACTTATTTAAGAATGTTTATTGTGTTGCTTGTATGTGATTTTGTTGCTCATATATAAATTATGCCTCTTATTGTATTCTTGGTTGTTAATGTGGTAGAGTAGTATAATTATACCCCATTATTTGGGGTATAATTATGTTTTGTTATATCTCACCCTTTTTTGTTTAAAAACTTTAGAAGTAAGCTCTATAATTGAGTAGGTAGGATCCTAGGGGGATAAATGTATGTATTTACTTTGTAAGTTCTATTTGTGGCATTCTTATTATTGAACTTGATGAATGAGAATGGAATCAAATAGAATTATGCTAATGTAAGAATCTTAACTTGATATTTGAAAGGTATATTTACCTCATTATTGATATGGCTCTTTGTGTAATGGTTTAGGGTTACAGTGGTGAGATGAAGCTCACCTACTGTGTCGGTCACGTGCTGGGTTTTGGGGTAAAACAAAAGTAGTTATAACAAACCTTGCAACTTCTTTCATTTGAAAGACATGAAATACAAAATCAATAAGTAATTGCCATCCAACATTATTGACTTGCAAATGATTTACATGTTTAAAACATTGAAAAAGATGAAGAACATGCCAAACCTGAAGAATATACATGCCAATATAATTACAACAAATTAGAAGAGATTATCATTTATTAACAAATGCTAATTTGATGTATGAGGCCAAAATAGTCAGAGAGATACCTTGTCTTTTTGTTTGGTTTAAGTTGAAAGAACCTCATTAAAGTAGAAGTTTAACACATCTGCATCATCTAGTATAACAATTATAAATGTGATACCCGAGGCCTTCGGGCAGTGTGTTGGTTGTTTAGATGGATATTTGGACGTGAGAAATTTTTTTCGCTTGCTTAAAAGAAAATGGGTGTATGTGGTTGGATTACTTATACATATGCATGAATATGATGTTTATTTTCCGTAGTTATGTGTGATGAGTCAGAGAGAAATAGTGTAGCTTGGATAAGTGGGTAAGGGACCAAACTGAAAAGATGTTAAAATTTGGGGCAATGTTGTAATTTTCAAAAAATGGATTGTTGGGTGAGTGATTAGGGTGTTGGGAGTGATAATTGCTAAGTATAGGAAGTATTTGGAAAATAAAATGATTTAAGTGGTCTTAGATAAAAAATACCTAAATTTGAGGAAGGATTAAGTGAAGGGCCAAAGTGTAATTTCTGAAAATGATCTCCCCACACTTAAGCAAATCAACACCCTTCACACTCATTCTCATCTATCTCATGATACCTCTCTCTTTTCTCTCTTCTCCTTCTTCTTTCATTGTGCTCTTGAACTCCAGTCACCAAATCCTCCAAGCTTGATCTTTCTCAATGGTTTTTACTGATTCTCCAGCCATTGGCGATCCACCATCACAATGAGAAGCATCAAGAACCAAGGTAAGCACCACAATTTCAAAAATCCCCTTTCATTTTTGGACTTTAGAACCCTAAATGCTGAAAATTGGTTTTTAGAATGATTTGAATGTGATCTTGGAGTGTTCTTGCAAGATTATGATTTCTTAACCTTCCATCCCTCAATCCTATTGTTTTGGCTAATAAAATGGGAGGAAAATTTGAGTTTCACGATGGATTTAGTAACCATGACATAAAAATTGAAAATGGGGATGTTTTGGGAAAATTTTGGTTTGATTCTTAAAACTTATGATAAAAACAAGTGGGTGAATGTGATTTTGTGGGTTAAATGCTCATTTGGGTGGCCAAAACATTGTAGGAAGGATTGATCTTCGTTTAGGTTTGAAAGAGGAAGAAGAAGATTAGAGGAAGGAAAAGACTCAAAAATCATGTTTTTGTTATCATAGGTGCTATCAAGTGGCGCTGCAATGCCACCAATGGCCGTTACAATGACACAAGATAGAAAAATGCTTTTCTACTAGCTTCCATCGTTATAGCGGTGGAAGTGGCTACTACAATTTTGGTTCACAGTGTACCTTTTGGTCAATTTTCAAATAATCATAACTTTTTCATCCCAACTTTATTTTTAGCAAATCTTATATCATTGGAAAACTCTTTAAGTCTAGTTTCTAATGACATCAGTTTCATTTGAAAATTCTTTATCGTTTAGGAGTTATTACCAAAAGAGTGACCAAAAATTAGAGTTAATGCCAAACATTTTCCTCCCTTGTGTCCTTGACATGTTTTTACATGGTTTTCTCATAGGATTGGATTCTTTGATGCATCTTCTACCTTGTTTGTTCTCTTTCTAGTCTTTGATATAAATATGTCATGCATATATATTTGAGTGATAAGTCTAGAATGAATACTATGAATGCTTTATGGTTATGCCTAGATATTCTAAGAAGCAAACACATACTTGTATGGAAGTGTTCTACTCTTGCTTGTATAAGTAATTTCCTTATGTTAGCAAATCATGTGTGTAATTCTGCATCATTGGGTAGTAGACACTAAGTTGGCATATTGCAGTGTGGTATACAAGTGTGTTGGGTATATATACATTTCCTTATTTACACACTTGTTGCATTAGAGGTAATAGGAAAAACAATCATGTAGCCTTCTTAATATCACCAAGGATAACCACAGTTGAGAGAGTTGGTGCAATGTGGAAGAGTCTTGGAGTGATTAAGGGAATGGCATGAGACTTCACCGAGTCTTGAATAATTATGCTCTTTGTCATGTTATATTTAATGTTCTACTTCCACTATATGAGATGAAACTCTTTTGTGTGTTAAAGATGGCTACCAAAGCAGTAAACTAATTACAAATGAGTTAGTGGTAGCTCGAAGAGTCTATGACTCTATCACACTATGACTAACCAAATGGTGCAAAAGCCTAGATGGCCTATAGATACGAGTGGATTGGTGGTAGTACAAAGGGTCATGACTTCATTGCACTATGACTGACCAAATGGTACAAGAGCCTAGATAGCCTATGGACACAATTGGATTAGTGGTAGTACAAATGGTTTATGACCTTATCACACTATGATTGATCACCTTACGTGAAAAGCCTACTTGGCACATGATGTGATTATATATACTAGTAATAGTACGAAGGATTGAGCAGCTCTATGACACTATGACTAGTACTTATTGTAAGGAGCTTGTATGGAGAAAAAACTAAGCCTATGTGGCCCTCTTAGAACATAACCTATGCATATATGATATTTACTAATAACCTAGGGAGAAGCTTGTGTGGCCCTCTCCACTATGGTGAATGAAAATATAACAGGAAGCTTGTGTAGCCTTCTCGAATATATAAGTTGAAAATTAAGGAGAAGCTTGTGTGGCCCTCTCTACTATAGTTCATAATATCATTAAAAAGAAGCCTATGTGTCCCTTCTATTTATACTTCTTCAAAGTTAACTGATATGACTTTATATTATGATCTTCTCTTTTCTGGATGAATTGTTTTATTGTATTGATGCTTGAATGTGTTGTGTTGTGGATTTTAGCATTGACGAAATGACTAGCATATATGTGCTTCTATATAATGAATGCTTGTATGGCATCCTACCATCATAATGATAAGAATGGAAATATGGTTATGAGCTAGAGCTCTATTGATTGTCGCTCATGTTGTGATAAGAATATGGCAAGTTTAGATCTTGTGATTGAACATTTAATATTGTCCATCTATTATTTTGGGTTTACGACATGAATAATGTAGGATTATTCATGACGAAATTGAAACATGATGTATTATTCTTTCTCATCTTGGCTTGATGAAAGTTCACCCTCTCATAATCATTTTAGAGATACATTTATGCTTTTATATATTGTACATATTTTCTTTTGGCATGCATAGTTATTTTCTTGGTAGGCTAGGCTATTTATGGTGGGTCAAGTAGACTAGACTCACCCCCTCATTGTTTTAGGTGAAAAGGAGCCGACCGTTCGAGGACGTACGAGCTATGGATACCTCCCCTCTTGTTCAGGGTATGGTAATGTGTAGTTTTTTTTTTGGATTTAAGTAGGAAATTCTAGAAAGCTCTATAATCGGATAGGTCATGTTCCATTGTGTAGTGTGGATGATCGTAGGGTCTATAGAAATTCTGGAAATGTTTTTAACACTTGAATTTATATGAAAGATGATTCATATTCGTATATTCGTATATGTATTCCTTAACATAGAATTGATTCTCTTATGATATTCACCTATTAGTGTGCTAAAATTTATTCCTCTTTTAAATGAAATGGTATAATAAAACTAATGTGGTTGTTTGGGGTAGGATAAAGTTAGGCTTACGGCAGTGTGAGTTAGGCTTCGTCTGTACCGGTCACATGCTCAAGTTTGGGATGTGATAATAAGCATGGACAATTATCTATAAAGAAATTGAAAATTTCAAATCTTTTTACATGAAACATGCCAGGCAAGCAATGATTGCTCAAGCAAGAAAAGAAAGAACCAAAGTTCACACATATAACGCCAGAAAGGTTAGCACAAATAGTATTATCCACCTCCCTTCCATGTAAAGCTGCCTTGGTTTAGTCAGTAAGATCAAAATTAGTTAAGGCACATGTTATTGCTAGGTTTTAGTGAAAGAAATGGTTGGATCCCAAGAGGGGGGGTGAATTGGGTTTTATAAAAATTTTCACAAAACTTAATTGGAAGTTAAAATGATTTTCTAAAATTGGACAATGTTAAAGATAATAATTTAATTCAGAAAATCAAAATGTTTTATCAAGATGAATAATTTTATAGTTCAAGGAATTAAGGAGCAAATATAAATCTACACAAATTAATTAATACTTGAGGTAGAAATCAACTATAAACGCAAAGTATTAATTAATTAACTTCAAATGTAAATAGAGTAGGGATAGAGAAAGCAAACTCGGAGATTTATACTGGTTAGGCTAATCGCAAGCCTACATCCAGTCCTCAAGAGACCACTTGAGTATTTCCACTATAATTGCAAGTTTAATCCGGGTACTTGCAAACCACTACAACATAGATCTTTTCTCCCTCAAGGGTGTCTCTCCCCCTTACAACGTGTTTTCTCTCAAACACTAACTCAAGGAACCAATCATTGAGCAACTAAATTTAAAGGCTTAAGGAAAATAATGGTAGACACTCTCAAAGTGTAGATAACGCAGAAATTAAGCTTAGAATTTTTCTCTAGCAATTTAGAGAGAATAGAACTCAAGATAATATGAGAAATAAACAATTGAAGCTTGATTTGCAAATGGTGTTGTGAAGTCCCCTTTATATAGTGAAACCTTGTTGCTACAGTAACTGCTTTAGTCAGAATTGCTACAGTAAGTTTCATCATCATTTTTCAACCTTTCTACAACAACCAAAAAAACTTTATCAACATTTTCCAACAATCAATATTCTTTTTCAAATTTGCTACAGTAAAAAGTATTCTTTTTTTCAAAGTTTATTACAACACCCAATAAACTTTATCATACTTTTTTAACAATCAAATTTATTTTTCAAAAGTGTTACAGTAAAAGATATTCTTTTTCAAATTATATTACAACACTCAATAAACTTTATCATACTTTTTTCAACAACCAATAAACTTTATCATACTTTTTCAACAATCAAATTTCTTTTTCAAAAGTGCTACAGTAAAAGATATTCTTTTTCAAATTATATTACAACACCCAATAAACTTTATCATACTTTTTCAACAATCAAATTTCTTTTTTAAAAGTGCTACAGTAAAAGATTTTCTTTTTCAAATTATATTACAACACCCAATAAACTTTATTATACTTTTTCAATAATCAAATTTCTTTTTCAAAAGTGCTACAGTAAAAAGTATTCTTTTTCAAATTATATTAAAACAATCAATAAATTTTATCAAAAATCAATTTATATTACTATATGTAAATATATAAAGCATTAAATATATTTGGGCCAAGAAAAATTGAATCATGCATTTGGGCCAATAAGATTAAATCATTCATTTGGGTCAAGAAGATTAAATCATACTATTTGGGTTAAGAAAGATTAAATCATTCATTTGGGTCAAAAAGATTAAATCATTCATTTGGGCTAAGAAGATTAAATCATACTATAATTCCCACATATTTGTCATCATCAAAACTTATAGCATAATACATTAGGGCTAACATTTAGCTTTTTAGGGGCACAAGGCAAGGTACGAAATTCAAAGTTCATGTGCATTTGTTACGAAATAGGTCAGGGATATCAACCCAAAAGTTACATGAGGAAAAAAAACCATAAAAATCAATTTAACATTTGGTAGACTACCACCAATTACAACTCCATATATGAAATTGCATTAAAAATGGCACCATTTAAAGAAGTTGAACATAAAAAAGCTTTAAAACAATCACTTTAATTTATAGTTATCAAATCATGATTCGAATCATGAATCGCTAAGCTAAATTATGAATCGGAAATCGGAAATCGTATCAAATTGTAAGATTTATAAATATAATAGAAAATATCATACATATGTTCCATAACATAAATAACATACTTGATGCCAATAGATATACCTTAATTCACTCAATGGTAGCATTTGTCTGTATTCTTTTGAAGACAAAGTTAACAAAGTTCATAGCAATGGTAGCACTTATCTTGATACCCTGAAGGAACAATGGAGCCCTGGCCTTAGAAAAGCTTGACTTTCTATAAAGCGGATATTTTTATCTAATTTAAGCCAAATATTCCTAATAAATTATTGCAAACATAGACATAAGTTGTCATGTCAATGAATCATGTGTGGTTATAAGCTAAGGAAATGTCATATTACCTTGGAGTCTTGGACGAATAGCCTCAAGCAAAACATGGGGATAATCAGCACTCATAGTCCCATTGAGTCCAAAACCTGAGAGCTCACTGATTAATATAATAACAAAGAGACCAATTAGTTTTCTCAACCATAAGCACATTAAAAGTTAGATTTACATAGTCTCATCTCATTTCAGAAAAAAAAAAAACTGACTTAAACTAAAATTTGAATTCAAAATTTTCAATATTTATTTTGATGCCATTTAAGCAAAGCTAATTGATGTCAAATAAATTACACATTGCATTAGATTAAATGTGTGCTTAGGCATAGAAATACAAATAAATGCATGTTCAATCAGAATAAGACATATCTTGCTATATTTTAGAGTGTTTAATATATATCTCTAGCTTTCACAAGAATCAAAAAAATTAGAAAGAACAATTACAAATATAAGAAAACAAGAAATTCACCTGAGAAAAACAAAAAAGAATAAGAAAAATTGGTGCAATAGATTGACACTGGAAGAAAAAAGAATAAAGGCAAATCAAGGTAAATGTAGAGGTGAAGGATGCATTCAATATAGTTTAGTGTCTATATATATATATGTATAAAATTACATTTCAGTCTTGTGTACTCTGAATTATTGTAGAAGAAGGGATGGGTTAAACCCTTTTTTGGTGAGCTTTGTGGTATATATATATTATCATAATGAAATCAGTTGTTTTGCTTTTCTAAGTACACATCACTACCATGTTATATATATATATATATAGATATATATATATATATATATAGAGAGAGAGAGAGAGAGAGAGAGAGAGAGAGAGAGAGAGAGAGAGAGAGAGAGAGAG
The DNA here is from genome assembly GCA_037074585.1 of Biancaea sappan. Classification (NCBI taxonomy): domain Eukaryota; kingdom Viridiplantae; phylum Streptophyta; class Magnoliopsida; order Fabales; family Fabaceae; genus Biancaea; species Biancaea sappan. The sequence continues at coordinate 70,530,243 of CM073490.1, forward strand.
ACTAATAATCAAATTCCAAAAACAAAATTACTTAATTCCTCTGGTCCCATAAAAAGAGTATGGATGAAATAATACTTGACTTTAGACTCTCAAAGGGGTTATTCGAGGCTTGTTGCTTGGAGAAGTGTCTCATTTGCAATTGGAAGATGACATTATTCTTTTCTTTGTGTGCTTTCGCTGCTTCAAGTTTTTGACTTTGTGTCAGGGCTTCATGTTAACTTGGATAATTGTAGTTTAGCTGGTATTAACATTTAGGAAGGATATTTGCGTGAGTTAGCTGAGCTTGCTGGTTGTGTCATGCTGAGTTAGCCTCTTACTTATCTAGATGGTCCTTTAGGTGGTAACCCTCATGCTTTAAGATCATGTGGTTCAAAGAATTTCTCGAAAGCTTGATAGTTGGAAAGGATCTTATTTTTCCTTAAGGGGGGAGAATAACCTTAGTTTAGATGTCTTTATTTAGTATGTCTCTATATTTTTTGTCCTTGTTCAAGATTTTGGTTGGGGTGGCTCGTAGAATTGAGAAGATTATGAGAGATTTTTTATTATCTGATGGAGGGAAGAGGAAGAGGGATCATTTGGTTAGTTGGAAGGTGTACTGTACATCTAAGGAGGATGGATTTAAAACATCTCTCTTTTGGCGAAGTAGTTGTAGAGGTTCCCTCTAGAGCCTAATTCTCTCTGGCATAAGTTGATTAAGGCCAAGTTTGGGTTACATCGGAATGAATGGGATGCAAATTTGGGGGGTGTTGTTACGCATGACAGTCCCTAAAAGGTGATTTCTCAGGTATACCATTCGTTTTCTCCAATGTTTTCTTTTTGTGTTGGAGATGGTTCACGTTTTCATTTTTGAGAGGATTGTTAGATTGGTCATATCCCTTTTAAAGAAAGGTTCCCTAGTCTCTTTTATGTCTTCTTTACATGATGTCCCCATTGTTGACTTTTTCTATTTTCAAGGGGACCAATTTTGTTGGAAATTTCACTTTTCCAGAAATGTAAATGATAGACTTGTGGTCGACCTTACTTTGATGCTGGACATTTTGGCTTCGTTACGCATCTCTCTTTACTAATAAGAGGTTGTAGAAGTTGGATTCCTTGGGCTCATACACTTGTGCTTCATTTTACAATTTTGTCAATTCGTAACCCACATGATTCTTTGTATTTTAAAGGGTCTTTTTGGAAAGTAAAGGTGCCTTCAAAGGTGAAAGCCTTTAAGTGGATAGCAATTATTAATAGAATTAATACTAATGATCTACGTCAATTTAAGCTTTATCTTTTGATGTTTGTGTGATGTGTCTGAGGATTAATACTAATGATCTACGTCAGTTTAGGCTTTATCTTTTGATGTTTGAATGATGTTTCTGAGGAATTCTAAGACAAACAACCATTTGTTCTTACATTGCTAGGTGGCGTGGAATATTTGGAACATGTTATTTGGTCTCTTTGATGAGAGTTGGGCTTCCCAATTGACTTTGGTGCTTTCTTTGTGAGTAATTTTATCGGCTTTGGTACTAGGAAGGAGAATAAGGTTTTGTGGAAAGAAGCTATATTTGCAATTGTGTGATGTATTTTAATGGAAAGAAATGCTAGAGTATTTAATGAACAGTCTCTATCTCCTCATTTGCTATGGAATAGAATTCACTTTCTCTTTGGGTCTCGGCCAATGGGATATTTAAGAAGGTGCCTTTTGTAGATGTTTATAGGAATTGAAAAGCCTTATTGTATTAGCCCTGTTTTGAAGCTTTGCGAGGAGTTTTTGTTTTAGCTTCCTTTAGAGGATCTATCTTTCTCCTTTTCTCTTTTTGTTTTTCTTTCTTTTGTATCTCTCTCCTCTGTAATAATTTTTCTTTTTTTATCATTGTATATTTATGATGATAACCTTTTTTTTATTTTGTAATTTAACAAAGATTATTTGCTATTTTAATAACTTATTTAAAATCCTTCCTCAGTGTCTTCTGGGTTGGAGAGACAATATATGATATTTTGAATAATTACTCAGAGATATTATTATTCAAAGATAATATTTGGCAATTTTGAATTAGGTATAATTGTTGTTTGAATCATTTCCATTAAAATTGTTTTTTAAGATACTTTATTTAATTTTTAATTAAAATTGTGAATAACCATTTTTCTGTTCTTTTTCTTTTAAAAAAACAAAAGAACTCTAACTCTAACTCCTAATCTATAGTACTCAATTCTATATAACTTGAGTTTCACGTTTAGTGGTGATTGTTCTTTTCATTCTTAGTTCTCTTTAAAATGAAACACTTAAGGATCTCTATGTCCATCTATACGACTGAGCCTTTGTAACTTTTTACTCTGCGATCACTTTAGCAATAGGATGCGGTGAAATGTAGTCCAAAAGAAAAGATGGGGTGAATTTGATAATAAGAAAGATACAATTCTTTTATAAGACATTACAAAAAGAGTTATCAAGAAAATATTAACAAAACATAACTTAAATGCTCCCTATCAAAATAATACACAAGTATATCACCGGAAAACTGGAACAAAGCCAGCGATTATACACAGCTTCAAATTTTATGGACAACTGATACAAGGTATAATATAACCACTCTATATAAACTTAAAATTATTTGGGCGAAAACCGCGTATGAAATCTATCAAATTCAAAAAAGACCAAAACATCATTATGGTACCTCACAAATGCCTTTTTTTTTCAAGTTAGTCCCTCACAAATTTTCATTCTTAATTTGGTCTTTTATAGATTGATATGTTATCAATTTAGTCCCTCATAGATTTTTTATTCTCAATATGATCCCTCACAAATTGATATGTTATTAATTTAGTCCCTCACATATTTGTACTTTCAATTTGGCCTTCATAGATTTATATGTTATCAATTTAATACTTTCATTAAAAGTTGTTACCATTAAAAGTTATGGCAAGCAAAAAAGGACTAAATTGATAATATATCAATTTGTGAGGGACCAACCTGAGAATGAAAATAAGTGAGGCTCTAAATTGATAACATATCAATCTATAAGGGACCAAATTGAGAACAAAATTTTTAAAAAACTGAATCGGTAACATATCAATCTGTAATGGAGCAAATTGAAAAAGAAAATCTATGAAAGACAAAGTTTAATAAAAGTGCATTTCTGAGGGACTAAAATAAGATATTTAATTAAAAAAAAATCACATGACGGGTGACTCGGACAAATTTGTCCTAGTTGATACAAAGAATGTGTTAAATAGTTGCAAATGACCAGCTTACTTTTTGTAAGTTAAATAGTTGTAGACAACGAAAACCTCCTTGCTCCATCGAGTCCAAAGCAGGTTAAAATGTAATATTGAATGCATTCTTCTTTATGTCCCTTTTGGACACAAAAAAGAACCGTAAATTTTAGTAATATAATTCATGAGAAATTCTTTCATACACTCTTTGCACAAAATAGACACAAGGAACCACAAGACTCTTACTAAAATGGATGTGTCACTGTCATAAACCCCACTGCCGGGAAGTCTTGAAAAACCCACTTCAGTGAGATTTTATTGGCTTTTCGCACTTATGTTAGGTGCAAAGAGTGTACTTAAAAATGGTTCATAATTCATGAGTAGATGATCAATAGTACTTACTAATTATGTTTCCCATCGTGACACTGAGCATTTTTGGAGGATTTAAAAGTTTCCAAAAATTCTCTACCCTTCTTCAATTCTTCATTCTTTCTTGACTCGTCCCATTTGTGCTCAGCAGCCAATACTTCAACAACTCGAGGTAAAGCTCGTCTTGCTGCATCAGTATCAAGGAAAGCTAGTCGAGACCTCCTCGCAATGAAGTCAATGGCCGACTCACAATATTCATTACGAGCACAATAGGCCACCTCTGCCTCTAGAACTGGGTAACCATGGGCAAGCCTCTTGCCCAGATTTTCATTCTAACAAACAAAATACAGAATTAGTCTAACCCTCCCCTTGGATGAAACCATGAAGCCAATTAACACTATTATTAAATGCATGAAGGAAATGCAAGAATAGTTATTGCTATACTATAGAAATTTCTGTTACAATGCAATTCTTTGCTATTGGCTATTATGTTCTTCAATCCAGTTAGGACATGTTGAAATACACTTTCAAAGAAGTCAATGATGCGATGATGTGCAGAAAAAAATGTTCACTCGCTATGTTTTAATTGAAGAATGTCTTAGTAATTGAAGAACACGATAGTAATCATATAATATGATGACGAAAATGCACATCTTTCAAGATTTCATTTTGTCTAACTAGAGTGAAAAAAATTGCCTTAGTATGCTTGTATTATTATTTTACAAACACCAAAAGGTCTAACCCAGAAGTTGAGGTTCATTTTTACTTATTTTCACAAATTGTATCAACCACAAGCCATATCACATTGGGAAGCCCCATTACTATACGTATTCAAATTTAATACCAATAATGGTCGGATACAGAGTGATCTCATCTATATTCAGTTATTCCATACCAAGTTCAAAACATCTAAAAAATGAATTGCATGTATCCCACTTGAATGATGTCAAGTTAAATAAAGTATACAAGACCTTTCCATTTCTTTAAATATTAAGACCACATGGATGACTCTACGGTAAATAATCAAACGTTTCTTGCTGTTCCAGATTGTAGATAGGGATTTATTCTCACAGAGATTTCAGCCAGCACAACAGTAAATAGCAAACATTTTCAGAAGATCTCAGGATTAATCCTGCTTCAGCTTAATACTGACAAAGCAGCAAAGCAGAATCTTTAAATCAATAAGTGTATGAAGATAAAAAGTAGGCAAAGGGAGACAGAAAATAAGGGCCATAGAGAGCTATAATACATTTGCTTTTTGGCCAATTTTGCACTGGTGATCCCCAACTTATAGTAAAGCGGCATTGACAAAAACCACGGCAAGCACCGTAATTATATTTAACTGTAAGCATCCCAATAGTAATAGCACAATTGCAAAATAAAACCGGACAGTGACCCCAAATCACCACTTGGAGACTCAGATTTATGGGCAAAGGCCCCCATTCTATTCTTCATATAAAGATATATTAAGATATTCACTGATTTTTCAATTATTTTCAAGGTCTACGTATTAGGATTTACCCGATAACAAAAAGATTACCAAGTTTACTACTAGGGACACTATGAAATACAGAAACACAAACCAACCTGAGCAATGGCAGCTACGTGCTCAGCCTTAGTTCCATATGCATGAGACAAGTGCTTTGCCGCTGCACTGTCCATTACACCAGGAACAACTTTCTCATCTGTTCTTTTCATGCGTGTATAATGTTGAGCAAGGACCGTAAAAGATGAAGATTCCCACCCTTCACTGCCAACAATACGCAGATTGTTGGTCACACATCCATTTGTGGGGTTCAGCTTTCCAGACTTTATAGCTATATTAACAGCATCTTCTGCCATGCTGAAATCTCTTGTGGTAAGCAAAAGATTCGAGTGTAATAATAAAAGCAATTATAGCGGGATCTTGGAAAATAATGAAACTTAACTTGCAAAAAAGACATACTGAAAGATCATTGTGAATAATAGAATGTCTAGCTAATGGAACAATATTAGCACAAACTTCAACAAGGAACTAGCTTGGCACATTAAATAATTACCTACGATAGGTAGTCCACTTGCCACCCGTGATGGTGACCAAACCAGGGAGTTCCTCATAGACAACGTGATCCCTGGAGATACTCTCGGTATTTTTGGCTGATGGATCAACTGCCAATGGGCGAATGCCACTCCAAGCAGAAAGAACATCAGCTCGTCGTACCTAAATCATTCCAGTGTTATTTAGTCCCCACTTGCAGACTCTGTAATCAAAGAAGTAGAAGAAGAAAGGGGCGAAAAAAGAAAGACACCTAAACTGACTGACTGCTTACTGGGATTAATGTGCCTTGAATTAATCAAGATTTACAAGGACAAACAGCATTTCTACAGATAGACAGATTGAATAAATTAAGAATGCAGCGAATGGATGTGTGATGCAAAATATTGTCGAGCAAGCAATACTTACAACATTAAATTCTGCATTTGTCATAAAGAAGAGGAAAAATTAAGATGTACAAAGTCTTTTGTAGTGAGAGGAATAACATACTTTAACAGTAAGGTAATCGGAAATAGCATCCAATATAAATTGTATTTCATCTTCATGTGGTGAGAGGAATAACATACTTTAACAGTAAGGTAATCGGAAATAGCATCCAATATAAATTGTATTTCATCTTCATGTGGTTCTGGATGTAAAGTAATTTTAGTGCTGGAATCTGTAGTCCCAGCGACTGTTCTCCCCAACCATGGCAGCATGAAAACAACACGTCCATCCTTAGTTTTGGGAACGATTAAGCCCATGCCGTTTGGAGAATAATAATCAGGGAGCACGATATGTACACCACTGCTGGGACAGATAATCTCATGGACGCCCTTGTCAGCCAATTTCCTTACAGAATCACAAAATGGCCCAGCTGCATTCACAATTACTTTTGCATATGTATCAAACTCTTTTCCTGCAACATGTAAAATAGAAAATAAAGTTAATCAACTATCAAGCTTTACAAAAATCTTAAGCTTAAAACTCACAAATTAAGCTGTGCACTCACAGCTGTAACATACATACTTATGAAGGAAATGTATTCGGGTAAGTTTTACTTATCAACAATGCAACAAAATATAGTTACAATAAAAGCTATGCTTCCAATTACCATAATGCAAGCAAATTAGTTCCACGTTGATTTTTCATGAAGAAAATAGCTCCATTTCAGCTATTATTATGCTTGATTATTTATGGAGGTAGGGATTTAGAGTGAGGTTGACAGTGAATAAGGTTCAATGTCAAAACCCAAAAGTTTACCCATTTCACTTTCTCTGAGCTTATAATCAATACTTGTTCAGATACCGTATGTAAGCCAGACACAGTCCAAATGAATTAATACTATTGAGATATACTATCTTAACATAAACCCATGTCATCTAATCAAACTTGAGTAAACTAAAAGCCAACAAGGTAAACATAAGATGTCTCTGGTAACAGTTAAGAGTTAAAAAAAAGACATTTTACCTGATAAATTGTCTCGAATTCGTGCACCAATTATTCGTTTGCCAGTATCATCCTTCAGGAAGGATACAACTTCTGCATGGTTTAGCATTGCTGCACCAGCTATTGCAGCAGTGCAGGCCAATGCAACATTTAATCGCGAATCATTCATCTGCCCATCATAATATACTACTGTGCCCCTCAACTTTCTACCATTCCCCTCCTTTGCCAAAGTAGGGAATAGCTCAACAGACTCTTTTCCTGAATAGTACCTTGATAAATGCAAGAGTTGTCGTCCTGCAACCAAATCATATGCTTTCAAGCCTATCCAGTAGTATACTACTTCAAACCAGCTGAAACATGGTGTCATGCAAGGCAAAGCATGGCATAGGTGTGATGCATTTTCAATAACCCGTTTACGCTCCTCAAGTGCATGGAATACTAACTTCAATTGGTGATAATCAAGATTGAAAACAGCTTTCTCCAAGTAACGTACACCTAATATTTTACAAAAGCACTAAAAATTTAGACCACCAAGTACTTGAAAATAATAAGGGGAATAAAAGAAAACAATTGTCTTGAGAAAAAAAAAAAGGGTAATTTCTCTGGCATGTTACTATCAACATCATCAAGATGAAAATAAGCTTTTGCAAATAACTCATATTCAAGGAAAATTCTACAGGCTCTAAGTCACGAAAACTGCTCACCTTCAACTTCATTGCTTTTAAATTTAAAACCCCAGAAGTGTGCGTCACACAGTGATAGTGTTTTATTTCTTGTAACAATATTTCATGTTATTGTTCAATTGTAAAATAAATTTTAATATTATAGTTCTAGAAACTCTTTAATGATGGAGCAGGGTCGACCTGTAATATAGAAAATTTAACAACCTTGGAGAGAGAACAAAATTTGGCATATTATCGCAGGATTAAGGTTGATGAGGTCAAGGAAGCTCTTAGAAGAATGGATAATGGTAAAGCCGTTGGTCCTGATGGTATTCCTATTTAAGTTTGGAAGTGTTTAGGGGAGGAGGGTATTATTTGGCTAACTAAGCTTTTTAATGAGATTTTAAGGTCTAAGAAAATGCCGGAGGAATGGAGAAGAAGCACTTTAGTGCCTATATACAAAAACAAAGGAGACATCCAGAACTGCACAAACTACCGAAAGTGGAGATGTGACACATAGGATACAAGCTGGGTGGTTAAAGTGGAGAATGGCATCAGGAGTTATTTGTGATCCGAAAATACCTAATAAGCTCAAAGGAAAGTTTTATTGTACTGCTATAAGACCTGCGATTTTATATGGGAGCGAATGTTGGGCGATGAAAGGAAAACAAGAGCATAAAATTAGAGTAGTGGAGATGAGGATGTTGCGTTGGATGTGTGGTCATACAAGAAGAGATATGATCCGTAATGATCGTATACGAGGGAAAGTTGGAGTGGCACCTATTGAGGAAAAAATGACTGAAAACCGTTTAAGGTGGTTTGGACATGTTCAAAGAAAACCATTAGAAGCGCTAGTAAAGAGAGTTGAGCAGATGGTTTGGAACCTTGTGAAAAAAGGTCGAGAAAGACCAAGAAGGACACTTAGAGAAGTTATTGAGCGAGATTTTCTGGTAAATGAGATCCCTGAAGAGTTAATCATTGATAGAGCTCAATGACATCGTGCAATCCATATAGCCGACCCCACCTAGTGGGATAAGGCTTTGTTGTTGTTGTTGTACTTCTAGCATGATTTTTTCTTAGAGAATACATAATAGATTTCAAAAATGTTGGCTGCATCTTTTGTTGCTGCCACATAATTTGCCCATGATCGAAGACTACAAAACATAGACATGCCCTTCAGGCTTGTCAACATGTCCTACACAATCCTTGCATGTTGGAATAAAAACATTTATCTTTTGGCCCAAACAGTGATTGAACACAGCTGAGACATGACAGATTAAGAAAAAGTGGGAAAAGTAATCAACAGAAAAGGGCTATAAAGAGACCAATAACCGCATCCTGATGAGAATTCCTTTTTGACCTTTAGTTGTAGTTGTACATGAGTAGCTTGAATGATATAGGTTTATAATAATATTTACGGAGATTATTGGGAAAAAATAATGTAAACTGTAAAGTGTTCACAAGTTACAATGATACTATTTGGGTTAGTGTTTTCTTAGGAAGCTTAAAAATTAGGATTTAGGGTGCGTCTCTGTGTATTTGATGTTGGACGTGACAATGTGTGTACCAGTATTTGTGCCAATATCAACAACAACATTCATACAATAAAAATAAATGACAATGGTAAACAATATATGGATATATTTTAATTATAAATATATTCATGAAAAAAAAATAAATTAAGACATCAACATAATGCAAGGCAGAACACCAAGAACTGACAAATTACAAACAAAATCAACATTTATCTTAAAAAACTTGTGGACAGCTTGATTCAGAATGAAACTGTATCCGAAGGGACAATTCAAAAAGAGGTTGGATAAGGTGTTCCAATATTACTGAACTTTCAATTAATGAATGCCATTAACTGTGACAATACTTCTATTCTTTTCCTGCTTCCGCTTTGGGAACTTGTTTTGTTTGCATAGATAGCCGTTGACAATCCATTCCTATGTTGTTGTTCAATTTTTTAAACGCCTATAACTAATGGCCCCTTTTGCTTTTTGTTGTTCTAGACGAGTATGGAAAAAACTTAAGAGCTTCAGATTTGATGTCAAAACATGGCTCTGACTGGGTGTTGACGGATAGTGATGGGTAAAAGTGCAGAAGTTTTATTGAATTCAAAGAGAAATTCAAGAAAACATTCAAAAACTACCAGCACACACAGCACAAAACCTTCCCAGAGCAAATGCTCCTACAGAGACTCTCTCTCTCTTCCCTCCTTACTGTAACTTTCCAACAGCCTGACTCTGTCTCCATTCCCTCCCCTATTTACGTGCTAGGTGTTCCCCCATTGTAACTAACTTGTCCACCTCACCCTTGCCTCCCCTGCTTAGAATATTTCCTTCCTTATTCCTTCTAGAGTACAACCTCCATTGTTTGGGTTTAGCTTCAGGAACTGGCCCAACTACTAAAGGGTCCATCAACCCATCTCTAGGATTTAAGGGTCCATCAGATAGAGGGCACAAGAGTTAAAATTCAAATAATAAATCATAATAATTCAACATTTTGAAAAACTACAACAATAAGGTGAAAACATACGCCAAAAAAATTGCATTAGAAATCATATTGTAATCAGGAATATATCAAACTCAAAGCTTGAGTGGTTACATATACATGTGAAAGTGGACAGACTATAGTAAAATAAGAATACAACACATACCATAGCACTTTCTTAGGTGTGCAGTTTTTGCATTTTGCTTTTCTATTTTCCACACTTAGTTAATTCTACTTATTTTTCAAATGCAGATCCTATTATTAATTATAATTTCCCTAATAGATAATTTGAATTTCTTTAAAAACACAAGAGATCTCAATTCAAGAAAAAATAGACAAGTGTAATTTGAAGGAACATATCTTGCATCTCGATATTCAATTTAAAATTGGATTAGATTTTTATATCCATTTTTTATATCTTTGTTGTTAGGCTTTCTTCTAAAATTTAAACATATGTAAAAATAAAATGAAAGAACCAATTTGTTAATTCTCAGTTGTAAAATAAAAAAACAAATATTTTTAAATAACATGCACTTTCAGTGTTTTGATTGACAATTTTGATAATAGAAATACAAGAACAGCAGTTTTCTTCTTTAAAGTTTTAACCACAATTAAATAAAATTCAGCATGTACATTACATGTCCAAATTCCCTTAAAGATACATTTTAACCAAATTATAATAGCCGGATTTTGTCTGACTATTCCATGCTAATGATCTCAAGACACTCTCCTATATTTGATCCATTTGAAAACTCTTATTCGTTTTGATACCTCCGTACTTCAATAATTTCATAACAGTACTTCAAAAATGATGAAAAGTGAAATCTCAACACAGTTCTCACATACTAGTCAATAAAATATTAACTTCTTTCTTACGTACGTACCTCCATGAAGGAGCTTCGTGGAACGGGAGGAAGTTCCAGAAGCGAAATCTTCTCTCTCAACGAGACCAACACGAAGCCCACGGGTCACAGCATCGAGTGCGACGCCGGAACCCGTCGCACCACCGCCAATGACAAGAATGTCTAGAGGATTGGCCGAGGTGGCGCCGACCAGAGACGATTGCTGAGCCTCTCTCGACGGAACGACGGTGTTGGGGTCTCTGATCTTCTCCTGGACGCCGGCCAGTTTGAAGCCACCACCGTGATCGTTGGCTGAGATTGGAGAATGGAGAAGGACCGTGCCGCCGTACGCGGTGGCGATGGCTGCTCCGACGACGACGCTACCGAGTTGTCTCAGGCGATTCGTAGATGTCATGGTGACGTAGGTGGGACCTTATTTCTGCACTTTTTGAGAGCAGCGGCACACTTATCAAAAGATTGCTTCGATTTATTTCCTGAAATACCACTCTAATAAAAATTTTGATTATTCAACAAAACATTATTAACAAGTGTTCACTCGATGTACCGTTACTGCCCATGGCGAGAAGAAATAGTATTATTAGAAACATCCGTTAAAATTGGAGCAATTGTAGGAAGAAATTCTTTCCTAGTCTAAAGAAAATTAATAGACCAAATCTCAACCAGAATTTTGTTTTCTGGTGAGTTTTTTTATTTATTGTATTTTACTTTGAAAAAATAATTAAATAGAATGTTATTCTTAACAAAGTTTTAACTTTTAACTAATGAAATTATTTATCTACTTAAAAATCTGGTTTGGGTAATTTTTTAATAATAATAATAATATAATAAATCATGCAAGACATTTCATCATATGTAAATATAACACATTTAAATTTAGATATTTACTTACTTAATGCAAGTTATTTAAAACTACTTTATATACTACATTTGACGTTGTTCCATATGATTACCATCTTTATTAAGAATCAAAATTTTGAAATATTTCTGCTCCTCACTTTTAAAATTGTTACATATAATTGTTCTTGTATAAAGATTGTGCTTGTTAGATACAAACCAACTATTAAAGTTATTGACTTTGATTTTTGTTGATGAATGTCATTACAAAACACAACATTATTGGAAACAGATATCTTCTAAGTTGAAAATACAATCTTAAATCTAATAGAGTAATTACCATCCTATAAATCATGACATTTTCTCTAATGTTTCTTCTAGAAATACTTATTACTTCGATGACATACTTATCAAATCGAGACATAATTAGTCTACTATCGTTATAAAGATTCATTGATTTATCAATATTTCTAAATAATATTATTGGAGCACCAATATTCTACTTTATTTCATGATTTGGAACATCAAACAATTTGACTGTTCAAAATTTTTTGTATATAAATTGTCTATTGTATCAGTATTTGCATCGGCTTTACAGACGCTATCAAAACTTAAATATTTTTGTTCTTCCCCTGAAAGTAAAGATAACATGTATTCATTTATGGTGCCAACTATTTTCAACCTTGGAGCAAGAATTGCTCTTTTTTTGAAGTAATTCAAATATCATTTTATTATATTTGTATCTGGTCAGTTCATCTTCATTGATATTATTTCAAATTGAGTATTTGTATATCAAAATTAGCTAATCAAATTAATAACCTTAACTGCACTTAATAAGTCATTATTAATTAAATTAATTATATTAATTAGAGGGTTGACAAATCTATCACATATTTTTTATATTCTGCATTAAATAGCAATTAATTACATTTAATATGAAAGAGAACATTTAATTGGAAATTGGTATATTAATTTCAAATTACTACACTTATAAGTCATTACTAATTACATTAATTACAAGGTTGACAAATCTATAAAAATTTTTGATATTTTGCATTAAATTTGAAATTAATAATTAAATTAAGTATATTAATCACATGATTAAAAAATTTGTGAAGATTTCCAATATTCTGCATTAAATATAAATTAATTACATTTAATATGAAAGAAAACATTTAATTGAAAATTTGGTATATTACTTTCAAATTAGTAAGCACTTATAAGTCATTACTAATTACTAATTAAATTAATTACAGGGTTGACAAATCTATGAATATTTATTATATTCTGCATTAAATATGAAATTAATGTTAATATTAATATAGAAAAACATTTAACAGACATTTAATTATTGTAAGAGACATTATCGATTACAAAGTTGATAAATCTGTGACGATTTCCTATAATCTGCATTAAATATGAAATTAATATTAAAATTAATTTTTATTTATTGACACTGTATTCTAAAATAAGATTTCTGATTATTATAAAGAGATATTTAATTACATTTACTATAAAAGAAAATATGCAATTAAAAATTTGGTATATTAATTTCAAATTATTAGACACTTATAAGTAATTAATAATTACATTAATTACAAGGTTGACAAATTTGTAAAAATTTCCTATATTCTGTATTAAATATGAAATTAATATTAGTTTATACATATTGTTTTTTAAAATAGAATTTTTGGTACCATAAAAGACATCTAAGTATATTTAATACGAAAGAAAACAAATTGTTAAACACGTATAAATCATTATTAATTACATCAATTACATGTCTGAGAAATTTGTGAAGTTTTTAATATTTTATATTAAATATGAATTCATATTAATTTAGTCACACTGAATTCTAAAATAGACTTTTCAATTTTCAATGACAATAAGAGACACTTAATTACATTTAATATAGATAAAAATATTTAAGTGGAAATCTAGAATAGAGAACAAATTATTAGGAATATATAAGTCATTACTTATTATAATAATTACAGGATTGACAAATCATTCCATTTTTCAATATTTTGTATTAAATATGAATTAATATTAATTTATTCATGCTAGAAATCACTTTCCAAACATTAATGAAAGTTGTGCATTGTTGAGGTAATCAATAAATTCTTTTCATGAAGATTTGAGCTATAGTCACACTTTATATGTACATTATGGATTATATATATATATATATATATATATATATATATATATATATATATATATATATAAAATAGATATTATATAATGTTATTAATATATTTATGTTTAGTGACTTCTATATAATTTTCTTTAAACAAAAAAAAAGTTGAAACGTTTAATTTCAAGAACATGATTTCATAAAATAAATTTATGCATAATTATGACACAAACAAATGTTTAAAACAAAAATTGACCATAAATAATACTCCAAATAGGACATCAACTTTTAACTCATACAACGTATCATATCAAAAAAAATTAGGGACATTATTTCATGAGAGAGGAAGGTAGTGAGATATAGTATCTTTGAAGCCAAAGCCTTGGCTTTGATATTGTCATGACCATGTATAATATAAGAATATAGCTGTAAAATCTTATTCAATTTGGGGTTTTGCACGTGAACGCATACACACACACACACGAGAGAGAGAGAGAGAGAGAGAGAGAGAGAGAGAGAGAGAGAGAGAGAGAGAGAGAGAGAGAGAGAGAGAGAGAGAGAGAGAGAGAGAGAGAGAGAGAGAGAGAGAGAGAGAGAGAGAGAGAGAGAGAGAGGTAAATAGAAAACTATAGCATAAAATTAAGATAACTGATTGACAAAATTAAGTCAATATTAATTCACGTATTAAGCTTGTAACCAAATTAAAAATTTCCAAAATTTGAATTTCCAAGCTTTTGATGCCACATTATATCATTAATTATGTGATGGAGAAATTGGCGGTGATAGGTGATTAAAATCAAAACTATTGATTGATAAAAATCAAAGCAATTTTAATTCACATATTAATCATGCAATTAAATTTAAAATTAGAGAATTAACAAATTACAAAAATAATAAATTTTAATTGTATAAGGTCATACTATATCATTAGGAATTAGGAATAGACACTAAATTTGTGGAGGTGGAGTTATTTTAGTCTATTATATAGATAGATTATAATTATTTTGGGATAAAACTGTTGCTTAAATAATGATTTGAAAAAAAAAATGCAACGAAAGACAGATAACTTTCTGTTACCATTTAGATTTTATAGGTAACAGTTATCAAATACATTAATCGTCAAAATATGACACATTTGTGGATATAGGAGAAATTCGTCTCTTGCCGTCAAAATATACAAATTATGTATTATTCAATAATTAAATTTTTAATTAATTATTATTAATAACTAAACATTCAAGGATAAAAAATTCATTTTAAAAAAATCACATTCTTTTTAAATTTAGACAATGATATCTATATATTTTTCTTTTTTATAATTCTAATAATAAATAATATCTATTTTATAATTAACTATGAAATTAAAAATTAAAAAAAAAATTAATAAGGGGCTCCAACTTAAACATATATTGCACTAATTTGATTCCTAAGTCTCAGAAAAGATGTCACTGAATTTTATTTGATTATTTCATAGCTTTTTTATTTCAAATATTGTTCAATAGTTTTTTTATTAAGATTTTTTTGCTTCTTGTCTTATTATTTTGATATATATAGTTATGTTATAAAAAATGTTTTGTTTTAAGATTGTTAATTTTATTATTTTTATTACAGTATCATAAAATTTTATTCGAATTATTCTTTCTTAAAGGTTAAGTTTAAGGTCTTAAATTGTTGTTTCAGGAGCAAAATTATAGTTTATGAAAGAAATAAACATTAAGGATTATTTGTAATACACCAGGTATTATGATGGTGTAAGGAAATGCGAGCTTGGACACATGGAAAAATTTTTGTGGATAGATGGATACTCGAGGGAAAGCCGAGAATTTTCCGTAAGAATTATAGCTCGTATTTGTTTATTTAAATGTTTCGTTACCTGATTATATATATTACTTTTGGATGCGTGGAAGTGTGTGATGCGTTTGACTAACGAAGGACTAAAATGAACAAGAAAGTGTGATAGGGTTGTTTAGTCAAGGAGCGTGACCGTGTGGTGCACGTTATAATTGGATGAGAATAAAGTAAGTGAAAAATAAATTAAATAGTGATGTTATTACATGACCTAAACATAAGAGCATAAATGAATAAATTAGGGTATGTTAAATGAAATAAATAATAGAAAAAGGGGAGACATTAGACAAGAAGGAAAACAAAAGAAATGAATTATAAGAATAATAAGAAGAGAGGCATGTAGTTCAAGTAGGAAAGGTAAAACAAATAATGATTAAATAAGGAGTGTTACTATAGGATTAGGATACAAAATAAAATGATATTAGGCAAAGTAAGGTGGCGTGTAGAAGTAGAAAAAGGAAAAGGAAACTAAATAAAATAAGGAAGGTGTTAATATAACTTCAGGAAAGATAAAATAGAAAGAATAGGTATGGTAGGATTATGAAAAGGGAAATAATATAAGTAATATGACAAATATAAATAATAATATAAAAATAATATAAAAGGAGATAACTACACCATAAATAAAAAAATATAAATGAGGAATCCTAATAATATAAATAATAATATAATCATAATAAAGAGGGATAAATAAAATACAAGAAAAGAGAGGAGTTCTAGTGCGACACTTAATCTAAAAGAGGAGGAATCCTAATGCTACATTTAACTTAGAAACCCTAAATGCCTCACACCTATAAATACCACCTAAGAGATTCCAAACTCCACACATCTCTCACCCATAAACATCACCCTACCAACCCTTGACGTCCCCCATATTGACCTAATAGGTGGACGGCCAAACTCTAGAAACACTAGCGAAAACATCTCTCATTCATCTAGAAACCCTAGGATGCCTCTTATCTCCTAAACACTAAAATGTCACCCTCACAAGCACAAGCACAAGCCCTAGGCTAGATGTCCCCTTCTCACACCTAAAAGACTGAGTAACTTAGATGTCTCTCTCTCAAACACTAAGAATCCTCCACCTAAGTATCTCAAACCTAGACACCACTCATCTTTACACTCCACCTAAGTATCTCAAACCTAAACACCACACTCTCAACGCATTTAGATGTTAATCACACTCTCAAAACCCGAGGTTGCTCATGCAAGTCACCTTAAGGAGAAATCTTGATGACCAGTAAACTTTCCCCGATGCCAAAAACTTCAAGAAACAAAGGTAAGTACTAGAAATCTCGATCTATCATGCTTTTGTTTTCCCAAAATTTAAATCAGCCGTAACTCTCTTAATTGGACTCTAATTTTAGTTAATTGTATATTATTGGAAAGCTCTTTGAGTCTAGTTTCAAAGAGATAACATAAGTTTAGTTTGAAAATTCCTTATTGATTAAGAGATATGATGAAAATAGTGACCAAAGGTCAGAAGCAATAACACACATTTTTCTTGTTTTAGGATTGTGATTTCTTCTTGTAACCTTTCTTGTTGTAGTTATTGGGATTGATCCCAAATCATTCTACACACCTTCCTCTTCCAAATGTCGCATGAAACACGATAAAGTTTAGCATTGGAATTCAGGTGAGGGAACTTATCCTTACCTTGTTTGTTTTCTTTCTAGGACTTTTCTTAGTGTAGTAAATTATGCCAATACATGATATGGTGACATCGTGATGAATGTAAATGAAACCTCACATGCTTGAGATTTGAACAAGCATACCCATGTGTGAATGATGAATGTGAATAGTATAGGGGAATGTATACTGAAAGTTGTGTATACGTGGATAATTATACATGAACTTGAATATGAATAATTGTACATGAATGTGAATTATGAATGTGAGTGTATGACCTCACCCTAACCTTACTTTAACATCATATATCATGTGATCTATGTGAATAGGAAAGTTTGTCGAGAATTTTATGTAACTAGGATTGTTACATATGAACATGATTCCATTCGTATGATGATGGTAATGAGATGATCATGATGTCGTTATGTGTACATGTAAATGGTTTTTTATATATGTTATGTGAATGGCATGGAAACCAGGTACGATCTCCCTAATTGCATGTATGTATGTAATCCTTTTTTTATTGATTATGCATATATATATATATATATATATATATATATATATATATATATGCAAATTGGTTGTGGTGCATGTTATGGAAATGATTTGGTTGTGTGATGTGCACGTTTGGCTTGTTTGTCTGTGTTGTGTTTGTGATGCACGACCGTGATAAATGTGGCCTTCAGGCAAGATGTGAAAATGATATTAAAAATCCATATATTTTACCTCTGATTTCAATCCCTTTGAATAACGATGAAATGTGCATGGCAAGTTGCACGATAATTATGTATGAAACCATAAGCTAGAGTAGGTACCCTATGAAATAAATAATGACAAACTGTTTTCAAATTTGGCATCTGTACTCTAACATATGTAAAGATTTGAATTATGAAAATAAGGCTATTGAGGGAGGAAGCAATCATGAGGAAGAATGTGGATGATATGAGATGTGCCATGATAGGACATATGTTGACAGACACATTGTCAGGGTTGGCACAGAGATGCAAAAATTATGGTATAACCATGTGTGATGAAATAAAAGGGGATACTAAAATGGCTAGTGAGAGCCATGTGGTATAAATCATTCCTTACGTGTACACGTACATGGTGAGGATGTGTGATGAAATAAGAGTGTATGATGAGATGATGTGATGTGGATAAGGTGATGTGGTGAGGATGAAAGCATGGACGGTGCTTCGTTTTGTGATTTCTTAATAATGGTATGTGTTGGTATTGTATGGCCATGTAATGACTTGTGTTTGTGTTCTGGATGTGGAAACGTAAATGTGATATCCATGTAAGTTGTGTTGGCTATTCCATTTCATCGATTCCGTGTAATCGATTTGCATTCTTGTTTATGTAATTATGCATGGCTGATGTTGAACTATACGATAAATGTGCCTATTGTTAATTATGTCATATGATTGCTTCTACTTTCACTTGTACATGTGGTGGGCAATTATGGGGTTTGACTGACGAGGTCCATGTGCATGGTTCACTAGTTGTGCTCACATGACCATGCATTATATCCATGTGTTTTGGCATGCATCAGTGGCTTGGACTCACCCCTTCACAGTTTCAAGTGTCGAAGATTGATTACCAACATTGTGCATGTCGAGGATGTCTTCCCTTTGTTTGGGGTATGGTACTTGCCTATTTTATTTTGTAGTAGTAATATTAGAAAGCTTTGTAATCGGGTAGGCCTTGTAGCGTTGCATAAAGGGGATTAGATGTATTTTTATGTTGAATATTCATAAATATAGATGATCAATTGAAAACATTTAATTATAGTAATTAAAATGTATTAATCATACATTTATGTGTTTCCCAGAAGGGAAAACAATATTTTACATTCCTTCGTGTATTTGGAATTAGTTTATTCATATACATAAATTGTGGAACAAAAGAAAAGGTGAAATAACTATGTTGGGATTAAGGGAATCATAGCCTTGTGGCTATGTGGGTTTAGACTATGTTGGGATTAAGGGAATCATAGCCTTGTGGCTATGTGGGTTTAGGCACCGTCCATGCCAGTCACAGGCCCAGAAGTGGGTCATGACATTATTAGTTGAAGCTAATTATTAAATAGTATGTACTTTATACCAAAATTTTTAAAATTGGACCATTATTGAATCGATGGAGGCACATGTTCAACGATCAATAGTCGAATCGGTGATACTAAAAAATATTAAAAAATAAAATATATAATGAAAAATATTAAAATATTTTACATAATTACAAAATATATGAGAACAAAATAAAAAAAGGTGAGAGAGTGAAGTGAAAGAGAGAGAGAAGGAGGGGAAGTGTCACTGTAACACCTGCGGTTTTTGGGTGTTAATATAATTGGATTTTTATAAGAAATTGGAACATAGAGGAAATTTTTTTGTAGCTTAGTAAAAGGAATGTGAGGTTAAGTGTAATACCTGCCAATTTTATATTAATATAATTGACAATATTAAGGTATTTAAATGCCATTGTGTGAATGACGTTATTAAAATGACATTAATTTATAGTATTATTTTAATGACATTATTTTTAATGCAATATTTAATAGCGTTATTTTTATTCTATTATTTTCAATCATTTAATTTCCATGACTTGGGGGAAATTCTTTTAGGTAATTAATTTATGGATTTGATATTATATGATTGGATTGGATAGTTTATTGTGTTGTTGTATTTTTCTGTGATGTGTAGGAAATTTGTGAATGAGGGATTAATTAGAATTAATGTGATTAATTGGGATTTTTTTTTGAAGTGGGTCAAGTGGTTTGGGTATGGGGTCCATAGGCTAACCCATGACCCAACACCACTAAAGCGTTCTTTCCACTCTTTTCTTCTCACTTTGTACACTTACAAATTTTGCGACAAGTTTGTGTGACCCATTTCCTTTCTTTCCTTTCATCTTTCAACTTTGGTTTCTCCCAATTAATCTTCAGTTTTCGGTTACTTTCCGCTACCTTGGGCATTTCTAGGTCTAAAAATAAGATTACATCTCATTAATCTCTTCTATTTTTAGATTTAATTCATGCCGTTGGAGAAAGTGGAATTTTGAAGATTTTCATGAAAATTTGTCTCTATGGCTTCTTTCTTGATCTTGTTTTGTTGGTTTTGTTATAATCTAGTTCATGGTGGCAAAACAAACTACTTTCATGGATTAAAACTTAAGAATATGTTCTTGAAGGATTTCTACAAAATTTGGGGAAATTCATGAAAATTGTTTATTTTGAGCTTTAATTGCTCAAAATTGCCTCATGAACATTGTTTTGACTTAGAAAACCAAAGAAAGAAGAGAAAGGGTGCAAAGGATGGATTTTTGGAGAAATTTTCCACAAAATCAGTGAAGAACAGATGAAAAATAGAAAACCTAGGTTCTGGCGTCCCAAGCGGCAAAGTCTCTGTTGTGGGTTTGAGCTTGGCACCCCTGGCACCTGAGGTGCCAAGGAGTTGGAGTGTGAGCCGAGAGTATTGCACTTGGCACCTCAGGTGCCAAGGCTGCTGCCCCAGGTGCCCTTTGGACAAAAAGCCAAGAGCTTTTAGAGTGCTGTGGCACCCCAAGCGCCCTTGGGGCATAAAGGAATTGGAATGTTTTTTCATGGGAGGATGTTGAGGGATTTTTTATGCTAAATTATTGGGACTTCTTTTAGGTGCTTTTGTGGGATTACTTAGCTGTGTTTTAGGACCGTGTGTACGGTAAAAACTTTGTTGGCGCTAAAGTGAATGAGTGATATTGGGCATTTTTATATATACTTTGGCCCCTATCTTAGTCCTATTGCATATATTTTCATGATAACTCTTTGATTCTATTATGTTTTAGAATTAATTGGATGAGATTTAGTTATGGAGTAATTGTGCTTTAATTCTGTAATTAGAGAGCTAAATTGATGACATGGGTGAAGGTGCATATATGGGAGCTGATGTGGACTTTTTGGTGATTAGATGCTAACCAAGATAAGTTGATGTAGGCCTCTCTTTGGTTTTGAATCAGAGCATGCATTCAACCCTTTTTACCCTTCAACGTTTGCGTAAAATGGCAAATTCACAGGTCAACTCTTCTATACAAATATATGTTGATGGCGGATGAATTGTGTGCATGGTAGTGCATGTATGTTGATTGTTGTGATAGTGCATGTGTAGGTATATGTGTGAAAGTAACCCGATACGGGTTAGGGCCGTATTATGGGTGCTTGAGGCATTAGGGACATGAATGAGATATAGAGGCCAAAGAGGTCGAGGTTGGAGGTCGAGGTTGGGGGAATAGCTATGTTGGCATTGAACGTGTATTCTCTCTTTCGAGGGTGAAGGGATGATGCCATAGGTAGAGTTAGGGACAGTTTGACATCGTGCGTGCACAACATTTTGCAAGCATTCTTAGATATAAATGTACATATATATATATATATATTTCTATATTATTTGTATGTTTGTGTGGGATAAGGCTATTTTAGGTGATTTAGTGGATTAGACTCATCCCTTCACAGTTGTAGGTACGGAAGGATGAGTAATTCGATGACTCGTGGATCAAGAATACCTCTTCATTGCTCGAGATAAGGTAATTTTATTTATTTTTAATTTAATTTCTATAACATACTTAGAAATTGGATAAGCCACCTAGGATGTAGATTATGTTAGTTTAGTTAAGTTGAAAAGATCCTGGCTTGCAGCGGTGTGGGTACCACATCATCCACGCTTATCACAGCCCCCAGTTTCAAGTCATGTCCATCACAACTCGCTACTCGGGTCCTTGACTAGCACAATGACGACTAGCCCTATCACTATAAGCCTTAACCTTAACATTTGTTACCCTTTTATTTCTTTAATGTCTACCATGAATACTCTACGTATTTCTATGAAGTAATCATGTGATGATTAAAATAAATAATAAATTCATCACGTAGGTTCATACACATCCACATGTCAAGATGCGGGGGAAAATTTCATACCTGGGCTCCACGCTGAGTGCATAAAGCACCCTCTTTCTAAATTCACATATCATACAAATATATAAAATTTATAGATAAATAAGTTCTTAGTCACTAATCTGTAACATGCTTCACGCATCAAGTTTCATCAGGCATCATGTCTAAATTCCATAATACATTAACTTAACATAAATTATCAAACCATCTCATTCAGATTTTCATCATTGTCAGCTTCAAACAACATACAAAACATGATAAGGTCTTAATCATAATATAACCAACTAAGAATGTTTTAAATACGGAAATAACAAAATTAGATAACCGAGTTCCCAAGATCCCTTCTAGTGTCCTAAGTAACTATAGAGCATCCTAAGACTCGACAAACAAATAGATAATCGAACTTACCCAACAATGAGAAGGTTTACAGAAAGCCTTGCTACTCCTTAGGTGAGTGTGTCACATCCCAATCCGATATGTGACCGACACAGTGAAAAGATTTATTGTTACACCACAGGCCTAGATACCACAACACTAGACCCAAGTTCCATACACTATAAATTAGGATAAATACAATAATGACCCTAAATATCATGTGAAGGAAAATCATCATACTACTTTCCATATTATTCAAATCACACAAAATAATATTGACTTATTACATTCACTTCAAGAAAAGTTCGACATCTAGGATCATTTGCAACACATACAACTATCTTAAGTATCCTATGAGATCATAGAGTGACATCTAGAACTTTAAAAGGGACGTGTGAAAAGTAGACCAAGAAAATAACCCAAGAAACAAGAAGGGGTATTGAATCAAAGGAACCACTACGCTTGCATAAGATCAACAGCCACAACTTCAAACTCTATGAAATACCCAAGGAAAGGTAGAATGAGTAAAATAATCACTCAGTGAGTGAATCTCAAATCAAAAGACATGTTATAGGTTAAGGACACTTTTTGCCAAATAAATATTAATAAGAAATAATAGAAAATGGTTAACAATTAATTGCAGGCATTAGACGCATAACTTAACCAAATATATGGCACGTTGTAGAAATCGAAAGTTATACTTCACCAATTAAATAACAAATGCCGTTCCAACCATCAAGCACCATAATCCATAGGGAAATCATTCCAAACCATTTAACCACGACCATATCTCTATATACAATCCCAACCTCTAATTATAGACATTATTGAACTTAAAGAAATCTCATAAATAATATGTGAATAATTCATTAACATAAAAGTAAAAGTAAGAATAAATATGTATGTAAGTAGCCTCATCCTTATATCACCATAGTATAGATAATATATAAACCCCATCCTTATAACCCATCTTGGCTTAAATTCCAAAGATATGCAAATATCCCATATGCATACCTAACCTCATCCTTATGCCTCCAAATAGCCTCTGCACGTGCCAGTACCCGACACCATATCAACCATTATATCCAATGTGCTAGTACCCGGCACCATATCAAGCATTATATCCAATATGCCAATACCAAGCACAAATAGTCCATTCATAGCCATATCCATCTTGACCACACAATAATGTACCAATAAAGAACTATACAAGGCAATGTACAAGAACAATAAATCAATGTTGAGTGAGCTTCCCACATCAACAACCACAGCGGGAATTGCATGCTAGACAATATGTATCTATGCCCAATCAAAATAAAGATGGTTCAACATAAACAATTTCCTATGACCATAATTTAACCATAAACAAAATGGAATGGTACACCATCATAGAAACATCCATTTCCAAATGTAAGGCAAGTTAGAGTGTAAAAAATTCTAGCATCAGTGGTCAAACCAAAAGGATCTGTAATCATATACTAACATAAGGTTTGAAGTTTTACCAACTAGAGACAACTAAGCAGGAATTATATCACATAATAAGAAGATTGAGAGAGAAAAATAAAATGTTGGCATGTAAGAGGAATATTCTACACCATTCAAGCACAATATTTTAGTAAAGTGCTATTCATACTCAGATTGTAAATTCAAGGGTATCTGTTACCACATTAACTCAAATTGGAAGATATACCAACCCATAGAATTTAAATTCATAACTCTTGAATTAATTTAACTAATCTGTAATTTAACAAAGAACCACAGTTACCTTAATATGCTCAATTAACAAGACAACAAGATTACTTACCTTAGCATTTTGGATTTACCTGTCTAGTTTTAATCATCAGTTGGAGTACATACCCTTCAAGTTGCTTGACCAGGATCTTTGATTTTAAGAAAGGAAAGTTGTCCAACTTCATAAGAGGTATAGTCTAATAATATTTAGAGAAGCAAGTTGATCTACTCACCTTGATCCCATGCTTGACTACCTTGGCTAGTCCCCAAGTATGTGGAATATGCATCAAATAATCCATCCCAAATATAGAAGACTACTAGAAGGAAGGAGAATCATTGATGAGCATCCACAAAATAAGAACCAAAAGGAAGTTGAAGAAACTAGCATGAATGTGTGGGGAGGAAGAGTGGTGCACTGAATGGTAGAAGAAAAAAGGGAGAGAGAGTGAATGGGGATGAAATGAGTACTAAGGGATTCTTATATTAGTATTAGGGAATTTGTAAAATTCCTTCCATTTCCCTTTTTTTTTAATAATTATACACTTGGCTAATATGAGACATACAAGAGTTCTAAGACATTTTTTTTTTTATCATCATACATAAGAATTCATCTCATCACACATTACATATAGAAATAAGAACAAGAAATTTTCATTTACCAAAATCACCAAGTCCACACATGAGATTACTAGAAAAAAAAATTAGGACCTTAAGACACGGATGTTACAAGGTGCTCTTCAACAATTGGATTTGTAAAAAAAAGGAAATGAGTGTGAGTTTCAAAACTCAGTGAATGGTACAACTATACCATAATACAAGTCAAACAATCAAATATTACATGAAGTGGTCGTTGGCCCTAAATCTCAAACTAAAACTAGAGTTCAATAATCATACCAGATACTCAGCATTTACAATACACCAAATAGAGTACGTATCAAAGATAAGGCACCAATTAGGAGTGAAGCTCCCCCAAGCCACTTCTTTGACCTTGCCATGAGAGTGTGTACCAACTAGTACCAAGCATCATCAATTCACAAATCCAAACATATATATATATATATATATATATATATGTATATATTTCATAATATTATTCCAATAATAACAAAACCATACATCTCAAACGTTTTTCACATGTTCCATTGAATGAAATTTTGAGCAATAGTACATCCTACCATATTCGTAAGTAACATCAAATATTGCATGCTTAACAAATATCACAAATCCTTCTTGCCTCCTATAGGTATTATTATTCGGACATAATATATTATGTTAATTAATTTTAATTTACATTCTAAATTCTAGTATTAATGACAAAACATGATCTTTAATTGCATTATGATATTGGAGTTACTTTACTACTAGTTCTGGGAGACATCCCTATGTCACCCTACATAATACCCAATTACATATTTGTGTTAAAGAACAATTGTTACACTCATTTGATTCCAATGTTAACCTTTCTACCGAATCTCGAGCGTTATTCAGAGAGGTATGGGGTGTAAAATATCCAATTCAGAACTACAATACAAAATATGGCAAGGAAAGATCAAAACTACGATACTAGAAAACTACATGTTATACACATGACCTATCATCATTGTTTTGGTCATAACTCCTAAACGGCAAGAAGTTTTCAAACAATTTTTGTTGCGTTGGAAAATATACTCACATGCATTTCCAATGCTATTTAATTCATTAAAGATAGAATTTGGATGAAGGAGTGATGACCATTTTAATCAATGTGAAAAAATAGAGTACTAAAATTTAGGTTTTCTAGTTCTTACCTTGTTTTTTGACATCAGAAAGGCCACCGATAATGTACTTCTTAAGGTTTATGTATGAAGGTATAGTGTCTCTAGGGTTCTTTTGTTTTTCTTTGAGAGAGAAAAAAGAGAGAAGGGAGAAAAGAGGCAGATAAGGTTCACTTGGGTGATGTGTGTGTAACGCCCTATAAAATGGACATATGAATATACGTATATTATAGGGTGTACATTAGTGGTAACCCTTAAATTCCTTGAATAATCCTAATATCCACAACTATGCAAATTTTAAATTGCATAATTTACAAAGCAAATCACAGGACCAAATAAATAAATCCCTCTAAACACAGCATGACCTAGGTGGCCTATAGGATTATAGAGCATTCTAATGGGCATAAAGACCCAAAATTAGTTCC
This sequence comes from Biancaea sappan, assembly GCA_037074585.1. NCBI lineage: Eukaryota > Viridiplantae > Streptophyta > Magnoliopsida > Fabales > Fabaceae > Biancaea > Biancaea sappan. The sequence goes on from CM073490.1 coordinate 70,556,948, forward strand.
ACAAACTTTCCAACAAAATAAGAGTACATCTCTCAACTACTAACTTCCAACAGCTCCCCATCCTCCTTAACTGCTAAATCTGAAAATAACAAAAGAGAGCGTGAGTTTATGAAAACTCAGTGAGCAGGTGATTGTGCAGTAAAACAAAGCACAAGTACAAATACTAGCCTCACTACCATAATCAGAGTAAACACGACTAACACATATCAGTATGAAATAATATATATATATATATATATATATATAACATTCTGTATCACGCCACCATAACCAGCGGTCTCAATACGAGTCTACATTCTCACAAACCAATTCATAAAAAAATTTCCAAACATATAAAAACGTAAGCAAACATCCACACTAATATGCAACAAACATATGCTATGTATTTTCCACATCTTCCCACACTTACCACATTGAAGAACAACCTTCAGTGGGTTTATTTAGAGGTCCACCCCTTTGTTCCCTCTCATGATGTGGATATGCAAATGCAATATACAATGTTTTTCATGTTCTTTTCCACACTTACCACATTGAAGACCAACTCTCAATGGGTTTATTCAAAGGTCCACCCCTCTGTTCCTACTCCTCGACGTTCTTCCCAAGAATAACCATCAATACACCATTTTAAACACAGTTAAACATAAAACTTCCAATCCCACAGAATAAATCCCATAATCATCCAATGAAATCCCTTCATCTAGTTATTACCACTAACTAGGGAATTTTATTAAGAAATTTCATTGGTTTAATTCTAACTATGGTGTGAATGAGGTTTATATTGAACTTAGCCAAATAATTTAATAAAACTTAAATGACAATGTCACCCACTCACCTTGATGCCGATAAGGTTTACCATATAAGAAATCCCAGGAGATGAAGACAATGAAGCTCCCAGGTCACTTGGAATTAACCCAAATCAATAAATAAATAAAACAAGAAAAATTCTTACCACTAACCCTGACCTTAGGTCATTCATTTGGTCATAACTCTTAATTAATAAAGAGTTTTTAAACAAATCTTATACCATTTGCAACTAGACTTGAAGAGCTTTCCAACAGTATAAAGTTTGTTAACAATAAGACCCGGATGAAGAAGTTATGGCCATTTGAAAAATGGACCAAGAACACTGATATCGGGCATTTTTATATACTTTTTAGTCCCTATCTTAGTCCTATTGCTATTTCAATGTTGCCAACTCTCCTATTTTATTATATTTTGAATTTATTGGGTGTAAATTAATTATAGAATTAATATGATTCAAATTCATAATTTTATCCCAATTAATTCATGTGTTTAATTTCAGATCTAATTATTGGAGAGAAAAATGCTGACATGGACGTTTTGCTTACTTGGAGGCTACCTAGGCATGCTGACTGGGCATTGAATGGTTGACTAGGGCTGACTGGATTTCTGGTCCCCATTGTTCTACACTTTACAGCAAAGGGGAATGCAATTTCTGTTTTGACAGCATGGACCTCTTGCAGCAATCAATAGCAGACAGAAACAGCAAGGCAGTAGAGTAATTTGTCTGCTGTTGTTGCCACTTTCTGCTGTTGTCTTACTGTCCACATGATTGAAGAAGCAACAAGGAGGCATCCAAGAGGCATCTAGGGTAGAATATTCTCTAAGGCATTGAAGGCATCAGTTTTTTAAAAAAAAATCAGAGGACACTTTTATTTTCGGAACTGAGGAATTTCGTAGCTCTCTTTCCCTCTTTGTTTTCTCTTCTGTCATTTGTTTTTTTGCTCTCATGGAGGGCTAAGTCTTCATTGTAATCAGTCACTGGACCACTGGGATGTTGTAGCTTGAACTAAGAATGCAAGCTAAGTGTTTTATTCTCCATTTTCATCTCATTTCGTTTCTGTTTTGCTGTTATGTTTATGTTGCTGTCAGATTCTGATTAGAGCTTGAGAAGTAACATAAACTAACTTATATATATATAAGATATAACCTTGCTTGATTGATTAGGAAAGTGAGGGAGATGAAATGACTAGTTAGATGATATATTTAACTTGGTTTGGTTGAGATTTTCCACTGAATGCATCTGGTTATAGTAGAGAGATGTTCTTGACTGTAATTTGTAGCATTAAATTCTAGATGTTATTCTAGAACCATTTTCATAAAGAACCAAACAATGGAATGAGAACAAAACTGAATCAATGAGTTAGGTAATGATAGTTGCACTCCCATGAATCCTAGTGGCTGATTACATAGTCTCTTTACTGTCAACACCTTGCAAATTTTGCTGCTGCTGCTGTTGTAGTTATTTGGTTGCTGTTCAGTTCTGTTTTTATTATTACTGCCAACAAACCCCCCCCCGTTTATGTACTTTTCATTAGTGTTTGGGTGTTTAGAATGATTAATTAGTGTTTAGAAGTGACGCTCGTTGAGTGAATACGACTTGGGGATCACTATACTGCAAATTGCCATAAATTCAATTCTGGGCTATTCGGCATCGTAGTGGCATGAACCAGAATTTTGGCGCCGTTTCCGGGGAGCCAATTCATTTCTAAGTGCTAATTAGTTGTTCTATTGTGTTCTTGTTTGATTTTAAGTGGCTTGGTATTGTTGGAAGTGATTACAAATTCTTCAAGTCAATTTTTCAAGTTTCCTAGTTATATTTCAGCCACTATTCATCAGCTAAAAAAACTAAATCAGATTGACTTGAAAAATTGGTAGTCCACTAAACACGACCGTTTCGGGCATAACTCCTAATGACTTTGTGGTGAGGAGCACCGCCCTATCTCGGCAAAATTCCAACATTTACACTACTTTTTCCATTTTACAATGATTTTAACCATTTTTCCAATTAATTGTGATTTTTGGTTTGATTTTTGTAGATCTTATTTTTGAGTTCTGTTTTTTGATTTTGTGCCTCCAATTGGTGAAGGATTTTTCCAAGAAAAATCAGATTTTTCTGAGATACTTCATTTTTGGTCATTTTCCTTGGTTGGAGCCTTGTGTTCTTATTTTGCTGTTTTTGTTCTTTTTGTTGTTTTCTTGTGATTTTTGCCCTTCCTAGTGTATGAGAAGGTCTCATAACGTGGACTTACCACCTTTTGATCCAGAAATAGATAGGACCTTCCATAGACTAGTGAGAAGCAATAACATTAGGACTAGTATAGTTTCTGAACTTGTTTCTGAAATTGTTGAGCTTGCTGTCAATAGCACAGAAGTTGAATTAGATTCAGAAAATTCCTCTTCCTTTTGTTAGCCCTAAGGCTATATGCCATAAGTTTTGATGATGACAAATGTATTTGAAATGTAGCATTGAATGTAGCATTGATATATATAAAGGTTAATTATCATATATATGCTACAAGTACTTAAGCATGATTATGTTACCTAATATATATGTTGTATATATTGAATCATGCTATTATCATGAATTGAACTAACCATTGGATTTGCAAGTAAGACATATTTTATAGGTTGGTTCAAAACAAGAAAGAGTGAGCATTGGATTGAAGACAACATGTAACAACAAAGCTCCAAGAAATGAAGAATTAGAAGATTTGAAGTCTAGGAAGCTTGGATGCATCAAGAAAGCAACCACCATGCTCTAAAAACAAAGATTTTGAAGACAACAAGTGACTAGTCGACCACCCCATGCTGACTGGTCGACCAACGAGCTCCAGAGGCAAAATCTTTGAGCACTGATCGACCACCCTATGCTGACTGGTCGACCAACGAGCTCTAGAAGCAAAGTCCTTGAGCATTGGTCGACCACCCTATGCTGACTGGTCGACCAACGAGCTCCAGAAGCAAAAATATTTGAGCATTGGTCGACCAACGTGCCACACTGGTCGACCAACGTGACTGATGAATCACTTCTGGACTACACTGGTCGACCAACGTATTACACTGGTCGACCAACGTACTACACTGGTCGACCAACGTGCCACACTGGTCGACCACCGACATCAGAAAATGTGCTGTAACGGCTAGTTTTTGCTGACATCATTATGGAATCATCTTGGACTTGTCTCCAACGGTCTTATTCGTCCTTGGGCTATATATATCAACCTTGGGGGCTATCAAAATAGATGAGAGAACACTTCTATTGCTGAACTTCATATGTAAATCTTCTCTTGAGCAGATTATACCATTGTGAGCTTATCAATGTAACATATACTCTGTTTTTAGAGAGTTTCTCTGTAATTGTTGATTTTGATCAACATAAATATTATCTTGAGTTGTATTATCAAGGAGAGTATTCCTTGATAGAGTATTTATTGAGAGAGATTTCCTTTGGGTTGTAGAGAAGCCAGTTTAGCAGAAATTCTCCGGAGGGTTGAGGAGGAGCCCAGATTCATAAATTCTCTGTTAGGTTGTAGAGGAGCCTTGGCTAACGAAATTCTTTGTAGTGGTTTGCAAGTACCCGAATCAAACTTGCAAGTATAGTGAAAATACTCAAGTGACTTATTGAGGACTGGATGTAGGCTTGAGATTAGCCGAACCAGTATAAATCTTTGAGTTTGCTCTCTCTATCCCTTACTCCTTTATTTGTGCTTACTGTTATCTATTCTTTAATTCTTTGCTCCTCATAATTATTCATCTTGATAGCATATTGATTTTCTGTATTGTATTTATTATTCTAAGCATTGTACTTTTACAGAAAATCATTTTAACTTCCAATAAAGTTTTGTGAAAAATTTATAAAACCCAATTCACCCCCCCTCTTGGGTTCCAACCATTACTTTCAATTGGTATCAGAGCTTGGGCTCTTGTTTAAAGACTTAACCGTCTAAGAGTTAGCATGGTTGGATATAGTGATTGGTTTATTTCTGAAAATTGTTCTTTCACAGAACCTCCAGTTTTTGATGCTAATCATTTTCAATATTGGAAGTATGAAATAAAAATATTTTTAATTTCAGTAGACCATAAACTCTGGGAAGTTATAGAAAATGGTTTTGATATGCCTGTCAAGGAAGAACAAGGAAAATGCATTCCAAAACCCAAGAGTGAATGGACTGATACTGAAAGAAGTTTAATGCAACTCAATGCTAAGGCAAAATTGATTATTTCTTGTGCATTGAGTCAAGATGAATTTTTCAAAATCTCCAACTGTGCAACTACAAAAGAAATGTGGAAAATTCTTGAAGTTGCACATGAGGAAGATCTTATTGCTGAGGAATTAAGGTATAGAAGTTTCATTAATGAACTTGAAATTGCTCAAATGAACAATTGCAAAACCATTAATGAGATACAACTTGTGCTTAATCAATTGCAAGCTCTTGGTATTGAACTTACAGGAAAATCTCAAATCACCAAGGAGATAGAAGAAAAAGAAAAAGAAGAAGAAGAGAAATCTCAACCAAAAGCTGAATCATCAAAGAAAGCCTACCTATCCTCCATTTGGGGAAATATCAATTCTGATAAGGAGGACACAAATGAAGAAAACTACATCTGTCTTGTGGCTAGAGATGAAGATGAGGTAAATTCATTTGACTACTCTTTTGATGAATTACAAGATGCCTTTGATGATTTACATGAAGAATCTTTGAAACTTGCAAAGAAATTAGTTGTTTCAAAACAGAAAAACTCTTCTCTTGAAAATGAATTGGAAACATTGAAAAATGAATTTTCTATTTCCAAGGAAGAGAATTTTGTTTTTGAAAATCAAAACAGAACTTTGCAAGAAGAGAATTTGATTTTAAAGGCAAATATCTCTACCAACAAAAATTACCTTTGTACCAAGTGTGATTCTTTGAAAAAGGAGAATGAGGATCTTAAAAACACACTTAAAAAACCTTCTCAAGGTAGAAAAATTCAAAACTCTTCTGTTGAGAAACAAAGTAGTAGCTTTAACAAAACTGGTTTTGTTCTTAACAAGTCAAATCAGAAATATTTCAAAAACTACTTTGTTCCTACAAAAATGTCCAAAAGTCCACCTTGCACTTGTTTTTATTGTGGACTGAAAGGACACAAGTCTTACTCCTATTTTTATAAGAAAAATCTTGTTCATGGAGTAAAAATGAAATGGGTTCAAAAAGGACCTCATGACCCAGGCGGACCCAAAGAAATTTGGGTACTAAAAACAAAAGATTAATTTGCAGATTCGCCTCGAAGCAAGAAGCGAAAATGACATTTTAATGGCTACATCATTCAAACTCCACTTCCTTGCATCAAAAGGAGGCAATGGATAAGTAAACATATAAGCTGGAATGTATTGTAAGAAATTTGATTGATATGTTTACTGTATCAAATACTTATGCTTGTTTTCTAGCATGCCTTTCATCTATCTTTGATATTCATGCATGCTATATATGAAAACAATTCTTATGCATGCGGCCTATAGATTCAAATTTTGTTTTGAGCTAAAATCTTTCTTCCAAATTCTGCTCAAACTATTCTTTTTACCGCATCATGAAAACTTGCTTCCATTACATGCACATTTCTCTTGCCTTTACAACAATAAGATTACTCTTGCCTAAAGTATTTATCCTTATTGTAATCTTATTCAAATATTTTCAATGAAATCAAATTTCTTGTAAAATTGTATTTCATGGAAGCATGGCACTTTTATTAATATAGCATATCTTAAACACAATGTTGCTCTTGATTCTCGAGATTTATTTGGACATTGCTAATTCAAGCATCAAAGTGCTCCACCAAAAAGTGTTTTGCAGGAGTTAATCCTCAAATTTATCCTCAAAGGCACATTCTTTCCTCTGCTCTCTAAAATTAGTAAGATTTATAGTTTTGAAGTTGGTTGGTCGACCAACGCTCCTATCAGTGGTCGACCAACGAAGGATATAATACCAGCACCAAGAGAAGAATGCTGAACGCTGAGACAGGTGGTCGACCAGTCTGTAGCCTTTGGTCGACCAGTTTGAGGCAGTACGTAAGAAACTCTCTTCTGGTCAGGAGTGGTCGACCAGCGCTCTCACAATGGTCGACCAACACTCGACATCTTGCTGTTCCTTTCCCTCGATGGTCGACCAGTGGACTCACGATGGTCGACCAATGCTTGACAGTATGCTCCTTGCACCTTCTCATTTTCATGATGGTCGACCAGTGTGGACACGTTGGTCGACCAGCAGATGACAGTAGATGAAGAATTTAAATTTTACTGCTATGCACTTAATGATCTCTTCAAAGCTTCATGGGTGATCTTATAAAAGATTGTTTTTGAGAGAATCTTGCAAATAATAAATCAATGAAGATAATTAAAAATTGCAAGAAGATAGGATCAAAAGAAGGGCAATGAGGAAGACAAAAATATCAACATCTTAAGGAGGAAGTTCAAAGAGCAACAAAAGTTTGTCAAAATTGATGAGTATCTCTATCCTTTACTTCTTTATTATTTAATTGAATGATACTCCTTGATCTCAATTGAACATTCTGGCAAATCTTTTTACTGACATACTTTCATTGCAATGACATATTGTTTTCTGACTTCTTACATACTTGATCATATCATTGCATATAAAGATATGTTAAATGCTTAAATTGTCTTTATACCATTCATCATGGTGTGAGCACTATACATGTCATATCTTTGCATAAGCTATGGCTTATGAACAATTGTTTATGGATTATAGTTTATATCTGATTATATCTTATTAATCCATATTACCTCAATTATGTTACTACATACTTTGGTTATAATATTTTATCTTGAATGAGTATGTACTTTGGTTATAATAATACTTTGGTTATAATAGTTTATATATATATATATATATATATATATATATATATATATATATATATATATATATATATATATATATATATATATATATATTCATGTGAGAAAATGCTTTTCTAGCCTTAAATGAATATATGTATACTTTTCAAAATACATAATGCCTCTACTGAGATGATATGATATATCCTGGATATAAAATGTTTTATATATGATAATGGATATATATTTTTTCTTCTACTGTGCTAAATCTGGTGACATTCTTTCAATAAGAATTATTTAGAAAAATGTTGGAAAAGGATTTGAAATTGCTTTATCATTTTTTTTTGAAAAGAAAAGAATTTGGAAATCCTTATTTCAAAATTACATCTGCTAATGTACGTAAATGTCTCTATATATAAGCAGAAAATTATTTTCAGAACTTTTGAAAGGGGAAAGTGTACCTTTGTTTCAAAAGAAGATAATGGCATTGAAGAGAATGCCAATCTATCTCAAGAAGAAGAAAAGCCTCAATAAGAAAAATTACCTTATAAGAATGAGCCATCAAGCAACAATGATGATTTTTCAAAGGATTTGAGGTATGCCAAAGGTCATCCTAAGGAACTCATCATTGAAGAAGCATCTTAATAGGTATTCACTCGAAATCTTCTTCTGCCAATGGACTATGCCTTATATTGGTTATATCTATTGCTAATCCAAGAAAATTGTCGTGCTATTATATACTCTAATTTTAAAATGGTATATCCTATATGAGTATATAATTTGCATTTGCTGTGATATATATCCTGTTATAATATCTTCTGTTATTTTTAAAAGGATATATATGTTGCTTCTATTGTGCTACATCTCTTTCTACATTTTATGCTTTTTGAAACAAAATTTTTTTTTAAAAAAGAATTTGGAAATTCTCTTTGCCAAAGTTTTTCAGATAATCTTGTCATAAAATCATTCTTTCAAAAGAGTTTGTTTCAAAAATTGCTTTATCATATTTCGTTTTGAAAAGAAAAGCATTTAGAAATCCTCATTTTAAAAGGATTTCATCTTGTATGCTTCTTATGATATCAATCATTAAAGAAGAACGATTTCTCTACAAATTTTTGGATTTCATGGATGCATAGCATTCTTATTGAACATCTTCATTGTTTGAGAATTATGAACTAACCTGTTAAGGACCCAAATTGGTTGGGTACCTAAGATTAAGAGTCACATTGTTTTGTGAGGAAAAGTATTCTCAAACTCAAGCTTGCAATGACGACAAATGAATCTTGAGGATGAAGGACTCTACAACAAAGATGGTGATTCTAATCAAGCGTGCACACTCAAAAATTGGTAATATCTAGCCTTGCTTGAAATCGATCTTTAATCCTTAAAGTATTACAAGCTTTATGTGGAGATTAGATGAATGGCAAGAAAAAGTTTTTAAACTAATTGAAAAATACTTTGAAAACTCATATATTATTTTTGCACCTCAAGCTAAATATGAACTATAGTGGCTATGTTTCCAAATAAGAAAATCATTTCTTTTGCCACTAAAATTCTTTCAAGTTGCTTTCCTTGCCTATCATCTATCAAGTGATTATATGATTTTTGGATCTACTAATCACATCTTGTGCAAGAATACTTCTTTAGTTGATGAAGAAGCTTAAAGGTACAAATGACTCTTCCAAAAGGATAGTCAAACTATACAAGTTTGAAATCTTCATCAAGGATCAAATAGTCAAGGGTTGCAAAATAAATTGTCTCTACACCAAGACAATTCTTGGATAAACAAGTTCCTGCATAAGAAAGGTAAGAACGATCAGTCGATTGGTTAAAAAAGTTTTGAGAGGTATGATTACTCATCTCAAAATGGATATTATATTTGCTTGACTGATCTTCTTTAAATATATGTCCTTTGCACTTTGTCCTTAGTGATTTATATTGCTTCTGTTGTGATGATATATATTATATATATCCTGCTTATAATGTTTTACATCTTGAATGGGTATATAAATTGCTTTCGTGTACTGAAATCTATCTTATCCTTTATGAAGCAAATTTGTTTTGAAAAAGGACTTTAAAAATGCTTCTGTTATGTTAATATGTTGTATCATATGAAGCAACATTCTTTTTGAAAAAGAAAAGATTTTACAGATCTCTTTTGTTGTTGATGACAAAGGGGATGAAAAACATTGATGTTTGATGTATGGATTATGAACTGTACCCTTGATTATATCTTGTTACACTAATCCATATTGCAGAAATCATTTTCAATGAAAATATTGCAGAAATTTCTTCAAAAATCTTACTTCAAAATTCTGCAATCAAAAATTGAATATCCTTTATACAGATTTGAACAATCTTTCTCAAAAGAAAAGGGTTATGAAATTCAGGGGGAGCTTTATCTCTCTTGAAAATATATAGATGACCTTGAAAAAGACTATATCTTGAAAAATTGGATATTCATTATTCATTATTCTTTTTCAAATTATGCAAGGTTTAAGGGGGAGCCTAAAACTCTTTCAAGTTTTATCTTTTGGCTCATTTCATTTGACATGCGAAATTTTTTTTCTGAAAATTATTTTTACATGTCAATGAAATCATTGATAAGTTTTGATGTATCCTCACCCCATGCTATATTGACATGTTTTGACATCCTGGCTTAAAGAAGGTATGTACTTTAACTTCTATATATTGTGTTCCTTACACCTTTTTGTTGATGTCAAATAGGGGGAGAAGAAACAATAGAAAAATATGTGTATGTGCTTATAACATTGCATTCATTATCTTGTGATACATATTTTTTCTTTGGTGATTTGTCATCATCAAAAAGGGGGAGATTGTTAGCCCTAAGGCTATATGCCATAAGTTTTGATGATGAAAAATGTATTTGAAATGTAGCATTGAATGTAGCATTGATATATATAAAGGTTAATTATCATATATATGCTACAAGTACTTAAGCATGATTATGTTACCTAATATATATGTTGTATATTTGAATCATGCTATTATCATGAATTGAACTAACCATTGGATTTACAAGTAAGACATATTTTATAGGTTGGTTCAAAACAAGAAAGAGTGAGCATTGGATTGAAGACAACATGTAACAACAAAGCTCCAAGAAATGAAGAATTAGAAGATTTGAAGTCTTGGAAGCTTGGATGCATCAAGAAAGCAACCACCATGCTCTAAAAACAAAGATTTTGAAGATAACAAGTGACTGGTCGACCACCCCATGCTGACTGGTCGACCAACGAGCTCCAGAGGCAAAATCTTTGAGCACTGGTCGACCACCCTATGCTGACTGGTCGACCAACGAGCTCTAGAAGCAAAGTCCTTGAGCATTGGTCGACCACCCTATGCTGACTGGTCGACCAACGAGCTCCAGAAGCAAAAATATTTAAGCATTGGTCGACCAACGTGCCACACTGGTTGACCAATGTGACTGATGAATCACTTCTGGACTACACTGGTCGACCAACGTATTACATTGGTCGACCAACGTACTACACTGGTCGACCAACGTGCCACACTGGTCGACCACCGACATCAGAAAATGTGCTGTAACGGCTAGATTTTGCTGACATCATTATGGAATCATCTTGGACTTGTCTCCAACGGTCTTATTCGTCCTTGGGCTATATATATCAACCTTGGGGGCTATCAAAATAGATGAGAGAACACTTCTATTGCTGAACTTCATCTGTAAATCTTCTCTTGAGCAGATTATACCGTTGTGAGCTTATCAATGTAACATATACTCTGTTTTTAGAGAATTTCTCTGTAATTGTTGATTTTGATCAACATAAATATTATCTTAAGTTGTATTATCAAGGAGAGTATTCCTTGATAGAGTATTTATTGAGAGAGATTTCCTTTGGGTTGTAGAGAAGCCAGTTTAGCAGAAATTCTCCGGAGGGTTGAGGAGGAGCCCGGATTCATAAATTCTCCGTTGGGTTGTGGAGGAGCCTTGGCTAATGAAATTCTTTGTAGTGGTTTGCAAGTACCCGAATCAAACTTGCAAGTATAGTGAAAATACTCAAGTGACTTATTGAGGACTGGATGTAGGCTTGAGATTAGCCGAACTAGTATAAATCTTTGAGTTTGCTCTCTCTATCCCTTACTCCTTTATTTGTGCTTACTGTTATCTATTCTTTAATTCCTTGCTCCTCATAATTATTCATCTTGATAGCATATTAATTTTCTGTGTTGTATTTATTATCCTAAGCATTGTACTTTTACAGAAAATCATTTTAACTTCCAATAAAGTTTTGTGAAAAATTTATAAAACCCAATTCACCCCCCCTTTTGGGTTCCAACCATTACTTTCACCTTTCCCCAATAGGCAGACTCAATCAAGGAAAGCTTCTGAATCTGACATGGATAAAGAGATCATGGAGACCTTCAGAAAAATAGAGGTTAATATCCCACTTTTGGAAGCCATTAAGCAAATCTCCAAGTATGCCAAGTTCCTCAAAGAGTTGTGCACTCATAAGAGGCGTTTAAGGGGTAATGAGAGAGTCAATTTGGGGAGAAATGTGTCTGCACTCATCCAACCACCTATGCCACCCAAGTGCAAAGACCTTGGAACTTTCACAATACCATGCACAATAGGCAACATGGAGTTCTCCAATGCTATGTTGGATTTGGGAGCCTCAATCAATGTTATGCCCAAATCAGTATACTCAAGCCTCAAGATTGGTGTTCTTTCACCAACTGGAGTGATTGTCCAACTTGCCAATAGGAGCACAGCACATCCAGCAGAAGTTCTAGAAGATGTCCTGGTAAGAGTCAAAGATCTCATTTTTCCTGCTGATTTTTATGTGCTTGATATAGAAAATGATAATACTCCTGGCCATGCACCATTAATACTTGGTAGACCTTTTTTGAAAACTGCAAAAACCATTATTAATGTGCATGAAGGGACTTTGTCAATGGAGTTTGCTGACAACAAAATTGATTTTAACATTTTAGATGCCATGAAACATCCTATGGAAAATCATTCCAATGTGCATGTGGTTAACTTTTTGGATTACTTAGTTGATAAGGTGTGTGATGGTTTCCAAACCGAATTAATTTCTGATTTTCCTGAATTTTCTGATTTGGTAGATGCCTTTGAATGCAATTGTGCTGGTTCTGAATTCTGTCATGCTTGCACTGAAATTGAAAATTCTCTAATTGTTGACAATTCTGAATTGCATTATAATTTACATAATGGTTTGGATTCTGATGTGCATTCTGATTCTGTAATTTTCTCTAGCTTAGACTTAGATTCTGTTTCTGTTTTAGGTAGTTGTAGGTGTAGTGATTTAAACTGTAATGTTGTACTTTCTTCATCTCTTTCCTCTTGTGCTGCTAACCTTTCCTCCTCTTTAGCCAAGGATTCTGTCTTTGAGCAATCTGAATTTGTAGGTGCCTCCTTGGATGTGACTGCCCAAAAACTGATTCCATCCTCCATCCAACCACCTGTATTGGAGTTGAAGGCTTTACCAGAAAACTTCAAGTATGCCTTCCTAGAAGTAGGAGACCAGCTTCCAGTGATTGTAGCCAACAATCTAGAGCCTGATCAAGAACAAAAATTGATAAGTTTGCTGAAAAAGAACAAGAAGGCAATTAGGTGGACTCTAGCAGACATTCCTGGGATTAGTCCTTCTGTGTGTATGCATCGCATCCTTCTTGAAGAAGAAACTAAACCAGTCAGGCAGGCCCAAAGACGACTTAACCCCATAATTCTTGATGTGGTCAAGAAGGAGGTAAGTAAGCTCCTCCAAGCTGGCATTATTTATCCTATCTCTGATAATAAGTGGGTGAGTCCGGTACAAGTAGTGCCAAAGAAAACTGAGGTAACTGTTATAGAAAATGAAAATAATGAGCTAGTACCCACTAGAGTGCAAAATAGTTAGCGTGTTTGCATCGATTACAGGAAGTTGAACCAAACAACTAGAAAAGATCATTTTCCTCTTCCTTTTATTGATCAAATGCTTGAAAGACTTGCTGGAAAGTCTCACTACTGTTTTCTTGATGGTTTTTCTGGATATTTTCAAATTCACATTGCACCCGAAGATCAGGAGAAGACTACCTTCACCTGTCCTTTTGGTACTTTTGCTTATAGACGCATGCCTTTTGGTCTCTGTAATTCACCTGGCACTTTTCAAAGATGCATTATAAGTATATTTTCTGACTTGTTAGAAGATTGCATGGAAGTGTTTATGGATGATTTTTCTGTTTATGGAGATTCATTTGATGCATGCTTGAAAAATTTGGAGAGAGTACTTGATAGATGCATAGAAAAGAATTTGGTTTTGAATTATGAGAAATGCCATTTCATGGTAGAGCAAGGGATAGTCCTAGGCCATATAGTGTCATCACATGGCATAGAAGTAGATAAAGCTAAAGTTGATGTTATATCCTCTTTGCCTTACCCCGCTTCTGTGCTGGAAGTTCGCTCTTTTCTTGGCCATGCAGGATTTTATAGAAGATTCATCAAAGACTTCAGTAAGATCGCTCTACCCCTATCTAAACTCCTCCAAAAAGAAACTGATTTCATTTTTAATGATGCTTGTAGGTCAGCTTTTGATGAGTTGAAGAAGCAACTTACCTCCCCTCCTATCATCCAACCTCCACGGTGGGAGCTTCCCTTTGAGCTCATGTGTGATGCCTCAAATTTTTCTGTGGGAGCAGTACTTTCACAAAGAGTAGAGAGAAAGTTGCATGTCATAGCCTATGCGTCCCGCACCCTTGATTCAGCTCAATCAAATTACACAACCACGGAGAAGGAGTTTTTAGCAATTGTTTTTGCTTTAGAAAAATTTAGATCATATTTGCTTGCCTCCAAAGTAATTGTGTTTTTTGACCATGCAGCACTGAAATATTTGTTGAAGAAACCGGATGCAAAGCCAAGATTGCTTAGATGGATGCTACTCCTCCAAGAATTTGATGTGGAAATCAAGGATAAGAGTGGAGCAGAGAATGTAGTAGCCGATCATTTAAGTAGGCTTTTGGAGCCTCCTTTGGAGCATCGTCCTATTAGAGATCACTTCCCAGATGAGTATTTTTCCATTTTGCATGGTATTAGTGAGCCTTGGTATGCTGATTTAGTGAATTATCTTGTTGCATTTGAATTGCCTGCATACCAAAATAAATATCAGTTGAACAAATTAAGAAGCGAGGCTAGGTACTATGTGTGGGATGACCCTTATTTATGGAAGATTTGTAGTGACCAAATTGTTAGGAGATGTGTTCCAAATCATGAATTTGCATCTGTGCTAAATTTTTGTCATACTCTTGCATGTGGTGGACATTTTGGTCCCCAAAGAACAGTTAGAAAAGTGTTAGGTTCTGGTTTATATTGGCCTACTTTGTTTAGGGATGCCTATGATTTTTGCAAGAACTGTTCTAGGTGTCAAAGAACTGGAAATGTGTCTAGAAGAAATGAAATGCCTCAACAACCTCTCCTCTTTTGTGATATCTTTGATGTTTGGGGTATAGATTTCATGGGTCCTTTTCTTGTTTCTTTTGGCTTTATGTATATCTTGGTTGCTGTGGATTATGTGTCAAAGTGGGTGGAGGCAAAAGCCACTCGAACTGATGATTCTATTATTGTTGTAGACTTTCTTCGTTCACATATTTTCTGCAGATTCGGTATCCCTAAGGCCATAATTAGTGATCAAGGATTACACTTTTGCAATAGAAAAATGCAAGGGCTATTAAAGAAATATGGAGTGGTGCACAAAACCTCTACACCTTACCACCCCCAAACCAATGGGCAAGCAGAAATCTCCAACCGAGAGATAAAGCAAATATTAGAGAAAACTGTGCAACCCAACAGAAAAGATTGGAGTAAGAGGCTTGACGATGCGCTTTGGGCCTATAGAACCGCTTTCAAGACTCTCATCGGCATGTCTCCATACCGCTTGGTATTTGGTAAAGCATGTCACTTGCCGGTGGAGATTACACACAAGGCATATTGGGCCGTTAAACAATGCAATATGGACATGACCCTAGCCGGTAAAGAAAGAAAGTTGCAACTTCAAGAACTGGAAGAACTAAGGCTAGCGGCTTATGAGAATGCACGCATCTATAAAGAGAGGACAAAAGCTTTACATGATCAGAAAATTGCGAAAAAAGAATTCCAAGTAGGAGACAAAGTCCTTCTCTATAATTCTCGCCTCAAGCTAATGCCCGGTAAGCTTCGCTCTAGATGGGTTGGCCCTTTTGTTATTACTAATGTCTTTCCTTTTGGTGCAGTAGAAATTCAAAATGAGGCCACCAACAAGCAGTTCATGGTAAATGGGCAAAGGTTGAAGAAGTTTTACGAGGGCTTCAAAGAAGAAACTGTAGAGGAAATCCAACTCTACAATGTTTCGGCTCCATGATAAGGCTGTACTCTTTCCCTCCTTTTTAATTTATGTCCTCTTCATTTTATTTGATGTTTGGTAATAATTTGCATTGAGGACAATGCAATGTTTAAGTGTGGGGGGAGAGAATATAATTGGAGCTGATTTTCAAAAAAAAAAAAAAATTTTCCTGCTGTCCCCTCTATTTTCTCTGTTTCTGTCCAGAATTTTTAAGCTGTCTTGCATGAATTTTCTGTACTGATTGGCTACGAATTTTGCTAGTTTCTTTACATGTCTTTAAAGCTTTATATGTCTTCTAGTTGTAGAATTTTATTTGGTGTCTTTCGCATTTGTTTTAGTGTAGTTTTGTGTCAGTAAAGCTGAGTCGTCAGAAATTCTGCAGTGCAGAATTTTGCTGCTCTGCTCTGTCCGAATTTGATACTCTATTTTTGAAAAATTGATGAAGTTTTTGTGTGAAAGCATGCATGGTGAAATAGCTTAAGTTGTGAATTGACTTAGCATGAAAAGAATTCAGTCTTCTTTTTCTAAGGAACTCAAGTAAAATGACAATGACGTTGTTTTTAATGAATTTTTAGTAATAGTCTTTAAACCGTGAGAATTTGAGCCTTCACTGCAAAATAATATTCTTTCTTGTTGTGTGTATTCCCTATCATGATTTTCACTCTAGAACTTGTCTTGAATCTTTGGTTGAGACTACATATCTTGTACATGCTTGGAAATGATTTAGGCATTTGTTTCTTGTAACCATTCTAGCCAAATAGCCATCTTATGTGTTGTTTCCATTGTGTGCCACTTTGTACCTTACTTCCACCTTTGTTTCTTGTGTTTTCTAGCTCTCTCCTACTTTAAAACAAATCATTTCTTTTCCCCAAACTTAATATTTGAAGAGCTTTAGAAACCTCTTTCTTTTGAAAATAGATTGAATTGAGCATGTGCAAAAAGAAGGATTTGTGGGCTGTTTTGAATTTCAGTTTTGCTACTCAAAAAAAAAAATTGACAACTCTTCATGAAATATATATATATATATATATATATATATATATATATATATATATATATATACCATATGGAGATCAAAAAAAAAAGAGAGAAGAGATCGAAAAAAAAAAACAAAAGAGCAAGAAGGAGAAAAGAAAAGTAGCATTGTTGTGCCCAAATTTCATAGTTCAATCTCTTGTAATCTTATTGATTGATGCTCTTCATTTCTTTAAGTTCTTGTTAAACTTTGTTATGTGTATTTCTTTCTACCTCCCAATCATTCCTTCACCCAACCTTCCAACCTTCCAAAGTCCTAATAATTCAAGCATGTATGTGATTCAAGTAGTGGAGACTTAGATTCTTGACAAGCTTATGGTAGTGAATTCTGTGATAAGTTGAATTTCGAGTGATTTACCCTAGACACTTGAGAGAATAGAGAGTAAACACATTCCTGGTGAGGAGACTAATTACTTGAATTCATTCGTATCAAATGAAATTGCCATGACGCTTGGAATCTTAGAAATTTAAGATTAATTTTCTTCAAGTGCTAAATCTTTTCGAAATTTTAACTATTCCATTCTAGCATGTTTTCCACGCTTTTCCTTTGGTGTCTTTTGGTGTTCTGAATATTATTTTGCCCAGGAGTGCAAAAAGGCCAAGTGTGGGGGATTTGATATCGGGCATTTTTATATACTTTTTAGTCCCTATCTTAGTCCTATTACTATTTCAATGTTACCAACTCTCCTATTTTATTATATTTTGAATTTATTGGGTGTAAATTAATTATAGAATTAATATGATTCAAATTCATAATTTTATCCCAATTAATTCATGTGCTTAATTTCAGATCTAATTATTGGAGAGAAAAATGCTGACATGGACGTTTTGCTTACTTGGAGGCTACCTAGGCATGATAACTGGGCATTGAATGGTTGACTAGGGCTGACTGGATTTCTAGTCTCCATTGTTCTACACTTTACAGCAAAGGGGAATGCAATTTCTGTTTTGACAGCATGGACCTCTTGCAGCAATCAATAGCAGACAGAAACAGCAAGGCAGTAGAGTAATTTGTCTGCTGTTGTTGCCACTTTCTGTTGTTGTCTTGCTGTCCACATGATTGAAGAAGCAACAAGGAGGCATCCAAGAGGCATCTAGGGTAGAATATTCTCTAAGGCATTGAAGGCATCAGTTTTTAAAAAAAATCAGAGGACACTTTTATTTTCGGAACTGAGGAATTTCGTAGCTCTCTTTCCCTCTCTGTTTTCTTTTCTGTCATTTGCTTTTTTGCTCTCATGGAGGGCTAAGTCTTCATTGTAATCAGTCACTGGACCACTGGGATGTTGTAGCTTGAACTAAGAATGCAAGCTAAGTGTTTTATTCTCCATTTTCATCTCATTTCGTTTCTGTTTTGCTGTTATATTTATGTTGCTGTCAGATTCTGATTAGAGCTTGAGAAGTAACATAAACTGACTTATATATATAAGATATAACCTTGCTTGATTGATTAGGAAAGTGAGGGAGATGAAATGACTAGTTAGATGATATATTTAACTTGGTTTGGTTGAGATTTTCCACTGAATGCATCTGGTTATAGTAGAGAGATGTTCTTGACTGTAATTTGTAGCATTAAATTCTAGATGTTATTCTAGAACCATTTTCATAAAGAACCAAACAATGGAATGAGAACAAAACTGAATCAATGAGTTAGGTAATGATAGTTGCACTCCCATGAATCCTAGTGGCTGATTACATAGTCTCTTTACTGTCAACACATTGCAAATTTTGCTGCTGCTGTTGTTGTAGTTATTTGGTTACTGTTCAGTTCTGTTTTTATTATTACTGCCAACAAACCCCCCCGTTTATGTACTTTTCATTAGTGTTTGGGTGTTTAAAATGATTAATTAATGTTTAGAAGTAAGGCTCCTTGAGTGAATACGACTTGGGGATCACTATACTGCAAATTGCCATAAATTCAATTCTGGGCGATTCGGCATTGTAGTGGCATGAACCAAACACTCAGGATGGTTGGCGCCTGGACGCCATATACATGCCTGATGCCTAGGCTCCAAGGTCATCTTCTACCCAAAAAGTTCTGAAACTTGGCGCTTGGGCACCACGATCGCATTCTTCACGATTTACTCTTAGATTTGGCTCAAATTCAGCCAAATCTCCATAGGCTTTCATCATTGGTGTCTAAGGAGCGTTTAGAGACCAAAAGTCCCAATTTTCATCAACCAACAAAGCTGGAATCTCAATTTTATCCTAAATACCCATAAAACTAGAAAATAAAAAAAAGTTTGAGAAATTGGAATCTCTACCTTGATTTCTTGGTTTCCCTAGGTTGCTTGGCCATTAATGACTCGCCCCACCACCAGAGAAAGGTTCTTTGAAGCTTGTTAGAGGATTTAGAGTAGAGAGGGTGAGGTAGAGAGAAGGAAGAGAGAAAGAGAAAGAGAAAGCGAGGAAAGAGAGAAAAAGCTGAGAAATAAAGAAAAAGGCATGGGGCCACCTATATATACCCGCTTTTGGTGAAATTACTACTTTTTCCCTAGGCAATTCTCAGTTAACCTTAATAACGGCAAATCTATGATTTCTCCAATTTGGGTATTTCTCACACTCTAGGTATCATTCTAGTTACTTATTTCACTTTAGTCCCTCTCTGGACCCTATAAGTGCTCGGCCTCCTCTATGCCTCATGATTACTCTCTCTCCATCCTATGTCCCCTAATACTATTTTAGTGAAATTTCCTTTTCCTCTAATCTCTCCTCAACTCTCAAAAATATCATCCACAATAAAATAGCCGGTATAGTTATTTATCTTTATTTCCATAAATAATATTAAAAAAGAATAAATTAAATATAAAAAAATTAAAATTGACCAAATAATTCCATTAAAATAATGGAAATTTTTGTTATAAAAACCATAATACCTCCAATCACGTGATCCAAAATTGGCGGGTATTACAGTGTGTGTTTACTTAGGGCTTCCAAGAGGTTACGTGTGTGTTTACTTAGGGTTTCCAAGAGGTTACATATGTAGGCATTAGGGCTTAGTTGCATGCCTAGGATAAATTTTCTCGAGGGTGGCATGGTCTAGGGTTGGAGGGAGAGAGGCAGCTGTAACTAGGTTAGATTTCCTACTCTTTTAATTTGTGCGTGATTATACTTTCCTATTTTAGTCATGATTTTATCTTGCTAATTATTTGTTTCCTTTTCTTCTCACGCCTAGATAAGGCAATTTTCCTCTAAGTCAACGTGCTACACCCCTTAATTTGTTTCCTAAAATGCTCCCGATCACCTCATCTAATTACATCACCAATTAAGATCAATTGCATTGACTTTTTGTTAAGAGTGAAGGGTGTGCACAGCCATAACCCTTTTGACTTGGACAACACAAGTCTCCCAATATCCTTTATTTAATTGATTTGCCTTTTATTACGTTTTGGGTACCAATCTCTTTTAGAATCAATCAATTCCAATCTAGACCAATTTCAAACACCTAATTGATCTAATTTGGGTAAGTTTCATTTTGCTCTCTTATGATTTATATTGTTATTTTCTTCAATTATCCATGACTAGTTAGATGGGTCCACACATCTACATACATATATATTAGTTGTATTATTTGTATTTTCCAAAATATAATCACACCTTAATTAAATTGGGCTTCTAATTAAATGGGCTCCATCATAAATATGCTCTTAACATGCATGCCCAACATATTATTTATTATCCCATGCAATTCATGCAACATGAACATCTAACACATGCCTTTCACTAGCACACACAGACAAAAATCCATATGCAACAAAAAATTTAACAAACATAGAAAATTTTTTACCACGGGTATCACAATAATACCTTTTTTAGGAAATTCGGTTCTCTGAATTTTTGTTATCTCTAGTCATGAACAACTATGGGTATCAAGCTTTTATCCATGAGAACCCCGTCTATATACGAGATATTTTTCACTTGCCTGAACTCACACATAGTAAATAATAAACTATGTTAATCAATTTTAATTTACATTTTAAATTCCAGTATTAATGACAAAATGTGATCTTCAATTGTATTCCAATATCATAGTTACTTTATTACTAGTCTTGGGAGACTTCCTTACGTTCCCCTACGTAATACCTGATTACAAATTCGTATTAAAGCATAGTCATTCCATTCAATTGGATTCCAATGTTAACCTTTCTACCAAGTCTCGACGTTATTCAGAGAGATATGGGGCGTAAAATAGCCAATTCATAGTTAAAATACAAAATATTGCAAGGAAAGATCAAAACAATGAAACTAGAAAATTTCATGTTACTGCACACAACCTATCATCACTATTTTGGTCATATCTCCCAAATGGTAAGACTTTTTTGAACAAAACTTGTTGTATTGGAAAATAGACTCACAGGGATTTCTAGTGATGTCTAAGTCATTAAAAAGGGATATTGAATGAGGGAGTTATGACTGTTCTAATCAATGTGAAAAAATAGAGTACAAAAATTTGGGTTTTCTAGTTCTTACCTTGTTTTCTTGAAATTTTCCAAAATCAGAAAGACTGTCAATGATGTATTCCTTGAGGTTCATGTATAAAGGTATGGTGTCTTTGGGGTTCTTGTGTTTTTCTCTAAGAGAGAGGAAAAAGAGAAGGGAGAAGAAAGGCGGATAGGGTTTATTTTGGTGGCGTGTGTGTTTACTTATGGTTTCTAAGAGGTTAAGTATGTAGGCATTAGGGCTTAGTTACATGCCTAGGGTAAATTTTCTTGAAGGTGGCGTAGTCTAGGGTTGGAGGGAGAGAGGTGGCCATAACTAGGTTAGATTTTCTACTCTTTTAATTTGTTTAATTTGTGCTTGATTATAGTTATCTATTTGAGTCATGATTTTATCTTGCTAATTATTTTTTTCCTTTTCTTTTCTCACCTAGATAAGGAAATTTCCCTCTAAGTCAACACATCATACTCCTTTATTTGTTTCCTAAAATGCTCTGAATTACCTCATCTAATTACATCACTGATTAGATGATATTCCCTTCCAAGGGAAATTACCAAGTTACTCTTTTTTCTTAAGCTCTGGTCAAGTAAGCAGTGGCAATCTTGTAATTTTCAAATAAGAGTATTTTACCACACAAAAGATATTACACATTTCCAAGCCTAAATTTCTCAACTCTCAACACACCAATATCCTTACTTCTTTATTCAATTAAAAGTGCCACTTAAATATTTTTATTTCACCATATTTTTTGCTCAGTCTTATTATCCATCTGCCTTTCCTGTATTATACATACACGCCCATCCTCGGCCATTTATCACTTCACATGCCATACCCTCTACCATGAATTTCATTTTTTAAAAATGAAAAAATTTTCCCACGTCTAAATATTCATATGAAAAACTAGCACACTGCTACCGAGGGCCTCAGGGCATCACATCCCGCTTGTGGCACCTTTGGCACTAACCTTGGTACCTGGGGCACCACAAGCCTCACAAAACACTCCTTACACTCTAGTATCGATACTTGAGGTGCCCTAGCTTATATGTTATCGGGTACCCTATTACTTGAGTGCTACCCCTCAAACTCTCTGTTACCCATGTGGGTGCCCACTTGGCCTAGATGACCTCAAGTAGTATGTAGGGTTAAGGCCCAGGTGCCCTAGAACTCAGAAGGATGGACCTTTAGAGCCCTAAGCACCAAGGCCTGATGTTGTGGAATGTAGGGAAGTCTTGGTGGCGCCTAGGAGCCTAAGGCACCTTAAGCTGATCTTGTCCTATTTGATGGTTGAGCTAAGCTTTGGTTGTGGCTCTTTCAAATAGTGTTTTTGGAGGTTTTTCAAGGTTGAGATGGGATTCTTTTAGTGGGTAAAAAAACCTTTCGATAAACTGGTGGGTAGCTAGCCTACTTTTGGAGTACCTTTCAATACTTATAATTACATTATAGAACTCATGTCTTATGAATTGTGATGTTTGTATTTATAAAGAGATAAAAAATTTTCTTAACCTTGCCTATGTGCCATTCTTCACTCAATGCAAATTGTTGTGTGTGTACTAGTAATGGTTTAATTGAATGCTTGGAAACTTAGGTTATAATAAGAGTGAAGAAATGTCATAACAAGGAGAATGAGATGTTCATGGGGAAATTCTTGATGGATATTGATTGTTAAGCATGAACACCTTTTTGACACTTGGTAGTGCATATTTTACAACGAGTTATATTCATGTGTATGTTTTTATATGTTATCCAAATGGTATGGCATCTAGCCAATCATAATTTGTGGCTTTATGCTTGAGTACTTATGACTTCATGTTGGGGAGTGGTAAAACAAATAGCCTCCGGGACTGGAGGATTCTTTTCTTTTGTGTGGTATGTACTTTTGGTTTTGCATGATGTTAAACTTGGGTGAACTATGAGCTCACTTGTTTTTGTGATGTTGGGAGTGTAAGGTAACTTCTTCCTTATAGAAAATTGTTGGAAACCCTTACTTCGGGTTTAACAATGTTCAATTCATGTGTGTGCTTAGGCTATGAAATTATTGTTTACGGGGTGATGTGAGGTTGGAGTTACATAGCCTTCGAGCGAGCGATACATATAGCCTTTGGGTTGAAGTTATATATCCTTTGGGCAGGAGATATATATATATATATATATATAGCCTTCTGGCTAGAGATATACATATATATAGCCTTCGGACTATAGATACTTAGCCTTCGAGTTGGAGATTAAAAGTATGTATTTTCATATGGGTGAAAATTTTTCTCGAATTAATGGGTACGAGTTCCAAAAGCTTAATGAGTATTTAACACATGCACGTAGCCAAGTGAAATTGTGCCAAGTAGGGAAATGCAAGGCTACAAGTGGAGAATAACCAACCAAGGATCAAAGTGAAAAGAAATGAAAATGTCAAGTTATTATTGAGAAAGGGTCAAATAGGAATCCTTGAGGAGGGTTGGACTTAATGAGGTTGAGTTATAGAGCTAGTGACATGAAAATTATGGGGATGGGACCATAGCGGTGTATAGGATACCGAGAGGGACTAAAGTAAATAAATATAAAATTTTTGAATTTTAATAAAAATATGTTGTGGAATGGATATTTGGAATATGTGTGGTAGTTTTGCTAAGGTGTGGTTTTGGTATCCACACGGATCATTTTGAAGGAAATTTCGAGACGCTTTTCGAAAATTTTCAAGTTTGCCTAAAGGGGCCTTTGGTCATTTTGAAATTATTATATACACTCCATCCTTTCTCTTATATTCACTCTGCATGTCTCTCCCTCTCAGCAGCATCTCAAGCTTGATCTCGGCCTTCTCCTTCCTAAGCTATTTGTCTTTTCTCTTGGGTAGATTGATATAGAGTATTTTTATATATAATTTAGTCTCTATCTAAGTCCTTTTTGCATCTTAAATATTGTGAACTTTCTAATTTTACTATGTTTTAGATTTATTGGGTGTAAATTAATTATAGAATTAATATGCTTCAATTTCATAATTTTATCCCAATTAATTCTTGTGCTTAATTTTTAGAATTAAATTCATTGGAGAGTTATCTGCTGGCCTAGATGCTGATATAGACAAATTTGCTGATGTGGCACTAACTTGGAGATTTTAGGGCTAACTGGGTGTTGACTGGACTAAGGCCCATTATTTCTACACAACCCAAAAAGCTGCAACAAAAAATAGCATAAAAAACAACAACAACAGTAGCATCAGAAAAAGCATCAAAAGCCAAAAATAGAATCTACTTTTCTACACCAGTAAAAGGGAATTTCTACAACATTTATTGTGTGATATGCTTCTACCAAAGGTGCTGAACTTTTTGGTAGATGGAAAATAACAGCCCAAGCATGCAAATTCGTCCTCCCTCCTTGGTTGAAGTTTAAGAACACATTCAGACTATATTTTCTGAGGTTGAAGAAACCCATCTTCTTCCACTTTCTGTAATTTCATTTTTCTTCTTCCCCCTCCCCCCTTTTGTGTATTTTGGCCTCCATGGAAGGCTAAAAGTCTCTTGTAATCAGTTCGTGGAAGAATAGAATTTGTAACATGAATTATTAAAGCTTAATCAGTAAGTTTCTCTTGTTGTTTCTTCTATTCCATTTCAGTTCTTGGTTATTATCTCTATTTCTGTGCTTGTATTAATCCGGTTGGGTTCATATGAGCATAATCTAAGGTGGTTCTTGTTATTACTATTTGGTTTAGCAAGTAGACTAGAAATGGCTTGATTAGATGATTATCTAACTTGATTAGGTTGGGCTTAATCAAATTACACGTGGTTAGGTTTAATTTATGTATAATCTAGTTCTAGGAAGCCTCTTAGAAATATTAGTTGGAAGCCTAATGATAGAGGATACTAGAATTAATTTGAAGACAAGAATGATGATAGTTACAACTCTAGGGATTCCATGACTGATTGCATCTTTGTTTTCTGTTTAATTTTGTTTCTGTCAGTGTTTGTTCTGTTCTATTTAGCTACTGTTAGTTTTGTTTTATATGTTAATTATGCAATCACCCCCTCGTGGTAGTTAATTAGTAGATAATTAGGGTAATTAGGTAGATTAGTGTAGAACAATTAATTAGGCAATTTAGAAGCAAGGCTCCAAGAGTGAAACGACCTGGGACGACCATTATACTCCAAGTTGCCACGAATCTAATTTTGGGCTACTCCGCAATTGTAGTGGCTCTAACCAAAATTTTGGCACCATTACCAGGGAGCCAATTCACTTATGAGTTGTT
The DNA here is from genome assembly GCA_037074585.1 of Biancaea sappan. Classification (NCBI taxonomy): domain Eukaryota; kingdom Viridiplantae; phylum Streptophyta; class Magnoliopsida; order Fabales; family Fabaceae; genus Biancaea; species Biancaea sappan. The sequence continues at coordinate 70,582,647 of CM073490.1, forward strand.
AATTTAGTTGTTCCATTGTGTCTTTATTTGATTTTAAGTTATTTAGCGTTATTGAAATGGTTTACAAGTTTTAAGTTTTTTTCTCGAAAACTAGTTATTTTCCAAATCGGTAAAAACTTGACTATCTCTGATTGACCTCAAACTTGGTATACCACTAGTTTTCGACATTTTAAGCAAGTTTCGATCTCTACTCTGCCTTTGGCCCAGTACGGGGTGGCCATTTTTTCATATTCCATCATTTAGGTCCTCTTTTCTATTTTTTAATTTTTTAATTTTTTTAATTAATTGTGATTTTTAGTGTGATTTTTGTGGAACGAATTTTTGAATTCTATTTTTTGTGTTTGTTTCTCCAACTTCTGAAGGATTTTTCCAAAAAAAATCAGATTTTTCTAAGATACTTCATTTTTTGGTGATTTTAATCGGTTAGAGCTTATTCTAATGCTTTACTGTTTTCTGTGTTTTTTTCTATTTTCTTGTGAATTTTGCCCTTCCTAATGTATGAGAAGGTCTCTTCATGTGGACTTATCCACCTTTGATCCAGAAATTGATAGGACCTTTCATAGGCTAGTAAGAAGCAATAGCATTAGGAGTAGTTTCCTTTGTGTTTTTCTTATGTGTATCGTCTTTCTAGCCTATAATAAGGTTTGTCAAGAAGAATTGGATAATTTTGATCAAACATTGGATAGGCCCTGTTTGTGGGCTAGTTAGAGTAGTTGTGTCAGGAGTATTGTAATTATTGTTGTCTATAGTGTAGTTGTTGTAATTGTTGTAGTTTTCCTTTTTTTGTGTAGCATTGTTGTTTTTGGCATAGAATTAGAATTTAATTCTGTTCGAGGTTGTTTCTAGTAAGTCAGATTAGGACCTTGCCCATGGATCCATATAGAGTTGAGCATAGCTTAGATGAACTTGCATCTATAATGAGGTACCTAACCCTTAGGCAAGAACAACAAGAGTCACCACTCTTTCCCCCTTCCCCTTCTCTATTTATGAGTGGCATAGATTCCTTATTTGCATATAGGACTGACCAATTTCTGCAATTCCAAGAAAGTATAGAGTCCTATATAGGAGCTTACCATGGCTTTAAGAAGTTTCAACATGATCCTCAAGAGTATTACCTCTACCCCACAACATGTCATCTTGATTATGAGCTTCAAGATTTGAGGTATGAGAGCTTATCCCATTCACCATATGAGCATGACATTGATGCTCCTTACCTTAGCAATATACCCTCTTCAGCCACCCCTAGGGAGACCGAGTTAAGTTTGGAAGACTTGATTCAACAGTTGGCCACAAATACCTTATATTTCTAAGAGTGAACTGAGGTGAATGATGGCACTCAATTAGATGGTCTAGTCCTCCAAGCTGAGTTAGAAGAATTAAGTGGGCTAATTAGGGAGTCCTCTTCCTCAAGTAGCATAAGTGAGAAAAATGAGAATGAGGAAGCTGATAAAGATGAGTTCCCTTTCCTTCATAGACCATCACCTTTTCCTAATAGGGTCATATAACCTGAGGTTGTTGCACTTAAGCTAAAAAAAGAAATAAAACCCTTAGAAAAAGAAGAGGCAATATAAAAGTTCTAGAGCATGAGAATAAATTTGTGGGAGATTTTGATTTTAATTGTGACTGTCATACTTGCCATGCATGCTTAGAAATAGAAAAAAGCTTTAAATATTGGCAATTGTGATGATTTTGTTAAACCTGAGCTGAATGCATATGCATTTGAATTTGAATTGAATGTATCCACATCTGAAATTGCATCTGATTCTGTAGTTGCATCTGATTCTGCATTTGCATCTGATTATGCACCTGAATTCAAAGCATTTGAACCTCAATCTGAGTGTGCATGTAAATCTAAATCTAATTCCAATTTCACCTCTATTTCTATTGTAAATTCTAATTATGTCCCTTGTGTTTTTAATTTTGTTTCTAAGTTAGATTCTGTTGCAGATGATAGTTTTAGTTTAGATTCTGTTTGAGATAACTCTGTTTTAAATGCTAGTTTTAGATTAAATTGTTTTGTAGATGATAGTTCTGTTCTAGCTAGTAATTTTGTTTTAGATAGCAATTCTTGTATATATGATAGATTTAATTCTTGTCTATTCTGCGTAAGAGTAGAAGTAGAAGTTTTAATTTTAATTTTGTTTTAGAAAGTAGCTCTCTTTTTGTTTTAAATTGTGTTTTAGTTAATAATCCTTCTTCCTTCTCTTTTAGTTTTTCTCTTGGTTCTTTTCACCCCTCCATAGCAAGCGAAGCTTCTTCTATTTTTCTTCAGGTTGATGACATAAATTCAATTCTTTCCATCATCCAACCTGTTACTAAGAAAATCTTCTGGAAGAAGCCAGTGCCATGCAATTGGAAGACGTGGAAAAGGCATGCCACCACCGATAAGGTTGTTTCCTTTTCCCTTTTCTCTCTTTTATTTTCATGTCCTCTATGTCTCTTTGATGATATGTGCTGATAATTGTTTGCATTGAGGACAATGTAAAATTTAAGTATGGGGGGAGAATGAAATGGTCTTTATTTTTAATTTCAATCAATTTTAAGAATTTTTGCTTTGTTTTTATGTGCTTTTTGTTATGTTTCTAGCCTTTTTCTGCACTTTTTGGAGTAATTAATTTGTGTTTTTGGTGCAGAATTTTAATATGCTTTTAGATTAGTTTTGAGTGGTTTGTTTTTAGTTTTTGGAAGAAGATTTTGATGTGGAATTATGCTTGCTAGAATAGTTTAGATTTGGATTGATTTTAGCATGATTAGATTTTAATCTTTCTTTTCTTTTAAGCTTAAATGGCAATAAATTTGGTCCAATGAGTTTTAGTAATAGTCTTTAAACTGTGAGAATTTTGAGGCTTAATTGCAAATATGCTATTCTTTCTTGTTAAGTATTGCACTTATCATGAATTTTTACTCTAGAACTTGTCTTGAATCTTGTTAAGACTACATTAACATATGCATGCTTTGAGATGATTTAGGCATTTCTTTGTGAGCCATTTTTAGCCAAATAGCCATCCAATGTGTTGTGAAGAGCATTTAAATTCTTTTAGACATTTGATGTGCTGAAAATTCTTGTAAATTTTGGGACATTTTGAAATGAATATTTCTCTCTACTCCCAAGCAAAAACAAAAAACAAAAAACAAAAACAAAAATGGCCATTCAAGAAAAGAAATAGAAGTCTAAGAAAAAGAAGAAAAGAAAAAAAGAAGAAAAACAAAAGAAAAGAAGAATAGAATATAATAGAAAGAAAGAATGAAATGAAAAGAGGAGTAGAAAGAAATTTTTATACCCCAAATTTGTTTATATCCAATCTCTTGCATTGTTTTGATTAAAGCTCTTCATGTTCTTAAGTTGTTCCCTTCATTATCTCAGTTGTTTCCTTCACCTTCTTTCTTGAGTTGTTTTCTACCTTTATTTTGTTTTTCTTCTTCCTTTCCTCTGTTTTCCACCCAACATGACATCCTTGTAAAGTCTTTTTGATTCAGCATGCATGTGAATATGAGTAGTGGATATTTTAAATACTTGACAAGCTTATGGTAGTGATTTTGTGATAAGCTGATTTTTGAGTGATTTACCCTTAAACACTTGAGAGAATAGAAAGTAAACACTTACCATGTGAAGAGGCTAATTACTTTAATTCATTCTTGTCAAATTAAATTGCCATGATGCTTGAAACTTTAGAAATTTAAGATTTATTTTCTTTAAGTGTGAAATCTTTTCAAATTTTAATTATTCCATCCTTGCATGATTTCCACGCTTTTCCTTCAGTGTCTTTTGGTATTTTGAATATGATTTTGCCCAGGAGTACAAAAGGCTAAGTGTGGGGGATTTGATATAGAGCATTTTTATATACCCTATCTTAGTCCTTTTTGCATCTTAAATATTGTGAACTCTCTAATTTTACTATGTTTTGGATTTATTGGGTGTAAATTAATTATAAAATTAATATGCTTCAATTTCATAATTGTATTCCAATTAATTCTTGTGCTTAATTTTTAGAATTAAATTCATTGGAGAGTAATCTGCTGACCTAGATGCTGACATGGATGAATTTGCTAATGTGACACTAACTTGGAGCATTCTAAGGCTGATTGGGCATTGACTGGACTGGAGCCTACTATTTTTGCATAAACCAGAAAGCTGTAGCAGAAAACAGCATAAAAAAGAACAGCAACATCAGCAATAGAAAAAGCACCAAAAGCCAAAAATGGAAACCACTTTTCTGCACCAGCAAAAGGGAATTTCTGTAGCATTTATTGTGTGATATGCTTATGCCCAAGGTGCTGAACTTTCTAGTCAAAAGTAGATGGAAAATGACAGCTCAAGCATGCAAATTTGTCCTCCCTCCTTGGCTGAAGTTTAAGAACACATTCAGACTTCATTTTCTGAGGTTGAAGAAACCTATCTTCTTCCATTTTCTGTAATTTCATTTTTCTTCTCCCCTTTTTTTGTGTATTTTGACCTCCATGGAAGGCTAGAAGTCTCTTGTAATCAGTCCATGGAAGAATATTTGTAACATGAATTCTTGGAGTTTAATCAGTAAGTTTCTCTTGTTGTTTCTTCTATTCCATTTCTATTCTTGGTTATTATCTTTGTTTCTGTGCTTGTATTAATCTTGGGTTCATATGAGTATAATCTGCGGTGGTTCTTGTTATTAATGTTTGGTTTAGCAAGTAGATAGAAATGTTTTGATTAGATTATTATCTAACTTGATTAGATTGGGCTTAATCAGATTATATGTGGTTAGGTTTAATTTATGTATAATCTAGTTCTAGGAAGTCTCTTGGAAATATTAGTTAGAAACCTAATGATAGAGAACACTAGAATTAATTTGAAGACAAGAATGATGATAGTTGCAACTCTAAGGATTCCATGACTGATTGCATTTTTGTGTTCTGTTTAATTTTATTTTTGTCAGTGTCTCTGTTTTGTTCTTTTCTATTCTATTTAGCTGCTGTTAGTTCTGTTTTATATGTTAATTATGCAATCACCCCCTCCCCCCCGGTGGTAGTTAATCAGTAGATAATTAGGGTAATTAGGTAGATTAGTGTAGAACAATTAATTAGGCAATTTAAAAGCAAGGCTCCAAGAGTGAAACAACCTGGGATGACCATTATACTGCAAGTTGCCACGAATCTAATTCTAGATGACTCAGCAGTCATAGTAGCTCTTACCATAGATCCTAGCTAAGGTGAAGTTCCTTTTTTCCTCCTCTCCTCTTCTCTTCTTCCTAATTCATGTAAAGCCAAAACCCTAAGTTGCTTTGGGAAATCTTGAGGGGGCTTTGATTTTCATGATGGGGTAGTGTTCTAAGCTATTTTCTTTTCTTCCTTGTTCTAAAAAGTGGCTCTATGAACTAATTAGGAAGACCTCAATTGTGAAAGTATTGATAACGGCAAAGATGTTAGGAATTGCTTGAAAGAATTGAGTTAATCTTAGAGAAAATGTGTTGGATGAAATTGAATATTGTTTTAGATGATTTTAAGACTGTTTTTATGCCCTTAAAACACTCTATTACACCCTAAAAGGACCCTTTAAAGCTTTGGGACCTAAAGAAAGGAGTTGGGCGTTGGTTTTGGACCTAAAGAGGTGTGTATGTATAATACACATCTCATGCACATCCATGGCTACCCAGCCATGGGGTCGTAGAGTACTAGCCATGGTGCCCAAGGTTCCTTGATTTAGGTAGCCACACGTGATGAAGCAAGGTGGTGCCACACAAATTCTCTTAAACCCATGAGCTAAGATTGGTTGATGCCATGGGCGCCACCACCTGACTCTCCCTAAAAAATGTTGAAATTAATTCTCCTTCCATGTTTCTTTGATCCCTGCGCTTTCGGTGTGGTCATGGAATCTTTTTCCATAACTTTGGGGCTTGTTCTTTGGCTTCAATTGAGGGGAACTCAATAAGAAAAAGCTCAAGCCAAGGTGAGGAAATCCTACACTACTTGTTACTCCTTATATGTTTATCTTGATAGCACTTTTATGTACATACATTTACACTAAAAGATTGACTACACCTTATAAACTATGATTCTAGTATGTGAATTGAAAGGAATAAATAGGGGATGGGCATACTTGGAAACTTGTAAGTAAACAAAGTTATGAACTGTGCTTTTCCATTAGTGCTACTTGATATTATGAATGGTTGCATTGAAATTAGCACATTTTTGTTGGAAGTAGCTAATGTGTATTGTTATCATAAATGTAGGATTTTAGAGATCATAGAGCGCAGCAGAATTTAAAACTTTTTCTCTAAAACCCATTTACCAATGGATCAACCTATATTACTATTACATTAACCATGAAAACAAGACAAAGAGAAATACCTCTTATAGCGCAACAATATCCAAAGTGAGATATCTATAATGGTAATCCACACGAAATATGCTAAGGAAAAACCTCTTCAGGTAATGGGGTTCCTCCTCATTCTTATGCTAGCAAGCACGAAGAAGCAATGGAGAAAATACTCTTGGATGAAGGAGAAGAAAACAAGAGTGTTTTCTAAACAAGATTCTCAACAATTAAGAGAGAGACTATTGCATGTGTCTTTCACTACCACTCTTAAAGTGATAGGTGCTACCTCAAATCCTAAAGCCCTAATTCCCTTAGTGGGCACCATTCCCTTGTTGGGCTTCTTAAGATGGCAACTTAAGAAGCCCAATCTCTTTGAAAGAAGGGACGGCCAAGAGGTTCTCAGTTGGGCTTTTCCTTGTTTGGGTAGGAATAGGAACATATTCCTATTTGTTTTATTCTTTTATCTCATTTTAATTAATTCTCCAATTTATGATCAAATCCTCAAGCCTTTTTCATATTCCTAGTGAATTTCTATGCATGTGACCCATTAGGTTTCTGGCTATGTTAGCCATTCACAATCAATACTTGATTGTAAATAGATCACGAGTGGTATCTAGCAACACATCATGACCCCTAATTAACTAGAAAGTCAGTTGTTTGACTTTAAACCTTTCTGCAGCTACAACGTGTCTACGAAATGTGTCTTTTCACCATCTTATACCCACTTAGTTCAGAGTATAGCCTATGTGTCAACTCCCACTATACTTGATTACGTCAAGTCCAACCTATGTAGTCGGTTCCTTGTCCTATAGGATCAATCACTTTAAACTATGTCATTAAAGACCATCTTCATGACAAGTATGTTTTGGCCAAAGACTTCTTAGCAATTATCCCGACAAGTGGCTATGGGTATACTTCCTTCTATCAGGAGTGGTGAATCCTTTATTGACTACTCAAATATCTTTGAATACTTCACGTTGTGCCCAATTACCACTCTAAGAGTGACCAATGGTGGGTAACAAGGAATGGGGTTAAAACACAGGATCCATATATAAGATAACTTGAGTTCCTCAAGTCTAAGGATACTTGCACTGTTAACTGCAATGAGACCTATCATTGACATTTGAATAGGTATACATGTGATGTCTCATGTAGATCATCCAATGTACTTGTTACCTTTAACAAGCTTTCATATGTTTACTCAAAATATCTCATGCTTATAGCTTATGAGGACAACTATTTGATCAAATCAAGAAGCATAACATGTCCTAGTTTATCCAGATCACTGATGTCCAGTCTTAGGTAATCCTATGACTAGGGATAGTTTAGATGCATATATAATTACAAATGATAGTTTAGATCACATGGACTTCATTACTTATATTACAATCTAATCTTGAGTTTATCATTATGAACATCAATAACAAAGAAAACCTCTTTGAATTAATAACTGAGTTTGTACATCTGATGCTAAAGGTGATTGCCTTTAAAGTACCTTTTTAACAATCTCCTACTTGCGCTAAAGCCAATCGCCTTTGTATCTGATACCATAAGCTTATGCGTATGTCTCAAACTTAGACTAAGGTAGTAACTTAGTTAGCGGATCAACTAGATTCTTATCAATGGGAACTCTCTCTATTTTGACATCGTTTCTACCAATGATCTCTGTAATCAAGTGGTAACACCAGAGTACGTGTTTGGATCTGATAAGGCCATGGCTCTTTTGCTTGTGAAATGGCTCTGTTATTGTCACAATAGACCATTACTGCATCAACAATGCTGGGAACCACTCCTAGTTTAGTGATGAACTTCTTAATCCAAACCGCTTCTTTTGTTGCCTCAAGTCACAATGTAATCTACTTTGGTGGCAGAATCTACAGTCCTTTCTTGCTTGGAACTTTTCCAACTGACTGCACCTCCATTTAATATGAATATGTAACCTGACTAGGATCTTGAATCATCCCTGTCAGTTTGGAAGCTGGCATATGTATAGTCGCTTATGTTGAGATTTCCTTCTCTATATATTAAGAATAAATCCTTTGTCCTTCTTAAGTACTTAAAGATATTCTTAATAGCCACCCAATGACCCTCATTAGGGTCAAACTAATATCTATTCATGACACTCACAGTGTATGATACGTCGGGCCTAATACATAACACAATATACATTATTGATCCCATGGCTGAGGGAGTAAGGGATCAAACTCATGCGAGTTCTTTCATCCCGGACACTTTCATGCTAAATCTTTTTAGCATCTTATCTATATATGTAGACTGTGAAAGACCAAGCAACCTCTAGTGTGTATAATTTATAGCACATATAAAATTCCAACAAGTATATTGGGTCACAACAAGTAATATAGTGATAAGTAGAGTATCGTCCCATATAGATTGAGGTGTCAAATAAAATTCAATTAAGTTAAGTGAAATGCTATTAAGACTTACGAAGGAAATTATAAAAATTACACAAAAAAAGGGGGTGATGATTGAAACAACGCAATATAAATAACTAAAATTTAAATAACTAAACAGAAAACAAAACAGACAAAAGATGTGCAACTGGTCACAAATTCCATGGAATTGTACACCATCATCCTTTCCTTTGACTATTCTTGGCTAATTCTATTATGTAATTTTCAATCTAAAATTCTTAGAAAATCTTCTAAAACTGAATTATATTAAAATTATAGGTAAGAAGATCTTTACTAATCTATAACTCAAATATAATCCGATCAAGTCCTAATCACATCAATGCCCTGCAATTGCATATGACATGTTATCTCTTGTCCCACTCATTACAAATATACAGCAATCGCATACATGTATAAATAACAAGTTTCATAGGACAATAAATAAAATAGAACTTTGGCCAAGAAAATACTCATTGGTTCAAATAAATTAAAGTACAATTTCCATTCATCAAATGACCGATTACACAAGAAAATAGGATTGATTTCGTTTGGTCTAATCCGATTAATTCATAGACAAATTATTCTTTGAATCATTGAAGAAAAATTCAATTAAAATACAATCCATTCAATGTTGGCTAATTTTCTAAAAAGGAGATTGAACCCAACATCTTGAAGAACAATCTGACTTAAGGAAATAATTGACTAAAATCTTAGATCAACCATTCAATTAAGTAATGAAGCTCAAGAAAATTATTCAAGCCACATAAATAAAACTATCTATATCTAGATAATCTGATTTATGGTTAAAATTACAAGGTCAAGCTTAATATCCAGCTAAATCTAGCATAGACATCAAAATCCCAAACTCAGTTAATCAAGCATTCAAGAGGAAGAATAATCAGTAAAATCCATTCTATTAAACAAAAATGCATTAAAACTTAATATGTTCAACAATAAAGCTTCATAAAACCAAACTTAATCAATCCTTAAACTCAGAAATTTACATGGAAGAGAAGAAGAACATGGCAAAAATCTGGAAAATACAACAGAAAACTAACAAACTATGAAGGAAAATGGAAGAAAAGGGAAGAAAATGGGAGAATGAGAGCCATTCCCAAGTGGGAAAGCTTCCTTTCCCTTAAACCAAGCTCTGGAAGTCGCCTCTATCTGCAGCAGCCGCGAGTCTAAAGTCTGGTGTGAAGTCCCTTCTGTTCTGACCTAAAAATCGCATTTATAATGGCTCTCTGCAGTGCCAATGCTGGGTGCTGTGATCCCAGTGGCGAGTACTGGCTTAACCTAATTTTTCACTATGTTCTGCGTCATCCTATTGATTTACTATTCCTGGCGCTGGGCATTGGCTTCCTAGCACCGAGCGCTAGGCCATTTTTTTAGCATTTCTGGTTTACTCTCCATTGCTTTGTTTCTTGCGCAATTCGAGCCCAGATGCCTCTAAACTCTATAAAACACATAAATGAACCATTTTGGAGTAAAATTATAGAGCTAAAGAACATAAATCTATAATTAACTTTCACCCAAAATAATTCAAAACATTATAAAAATAGAGTTTTGGCAAAAATCAAAATGCAAAAAGGGCTAGAATAGAGGCTAAAATATATGAAAAATTGTATGATATCAACCTCTTAGATCTATCTCTATAGATCCTTATCCCCAATATGTATGTTGCTTCTCCAAGGTCTTTCATGGAGAAATTCTTGGAAAGACAAATCTTCATGGACTGAAGGATAGAAATGTCATTTCCTATTAGTAGTATGTCATCTACATACAACACAAGGAATACGACTACACTCCCACTAACCTTCTTGTACATACAAGGTTCATCTGAATTTTGTAAGAAACCAAACTTTTTGATTGTCTCATCAAATCAGATGTTCCGACTCTTGGATGCTTGCTTTAATTCATAGATAGATCTCTAAAGTTTGCATACTAGTGTCAAGCCTTAAAAGCTTTTGGGTTATCAAGTCTTCTGAAGACATCAGACATCCAGCAAGAAGGACGTTGTTTGCAAGCCCCTTAATCTTTCGCAATTATTCATCTAACTTCATTCCATTTTTCCTGATTCTTTATACTTCATTCTTATAAAGAATGACTCTTGATTGATTTTGGGTGCCTTAGAGTTCCTTCACTGAGTTCCATAATTCTTGTGAAGTCTTGGTGCCGAGAACCTGTGATGCCACCTTTGTCGTAATGGTGTTGTATAACCATCCTAAAAGAAGCTGGTCCATGGTAACTACTCTTCGAAAAATGGATTTACCTTTCTTTCGACATCGTCTTTGATGAATACTTCCAGATATGGCTTCATTTCCAAGAGATAGCGATCCATCTTGTTTCCTTGGATGATAAGAAGAACCATAGAGCTCCATAGTAGATAATTGGCTCGATCCAACTTGATTGAACATAGGTAACTCAAGGTCGATACGAGAGGAATGGTCTTGGTTTGGCTAGCAAGACTCGAAGCATGCTTGGTCCCTCTACTTGGAGTTCTAAACATAACAAAAAAGCTAAGTAAAGGTCCATGACAAAGTATAGGGTCAAAAGGCTCTGATAATGGAAAGTGTTGGAGAGAGAAAACTTTGACAGAGAAAACTAAAAGCTAAATTTCCAATTGAAGAATATTTTCCTTAAATTCATAAGTTAGTTGAAATTGACTTTATATGCAAATACTCAACAAACCTCCACTAACTACCATAACTACTAATGACAAAACAATTAACTACACATACTAAGACTTAAATGTCGCATACAAGTACAACAAGCCAAAACACATGCAAATACATTTAAACACATGTTATTTCACTATGGAAAACATCAAAGGCATTCTAGTATTCCACATATACCCTTATGCTCTCTTATAATTGTCATACGCATGATGTTCATTATATCTATAAATCTACATATTTATATTGTTTGACGTAACTATCCTTTTATGCTAAAGTCATGAATGAATGTTACATGAAGAACACCGATGCCATTGCTGATTTCACTCACATCCTGAGGCGTATCTGAACTTGGTTATGTATGACATTGTGCATGCATGTTATATATATATATATATATATATATATATATATATATATATATATAATTATTGGTATTACCTTTGGTTGTAGTTGGATAGGATTTTCTCACTAGCTCTGTGGACTCACACCCTTACAATATCAAGTACCATTGAGGATGTGTTTAGTTGATCCAACACCACAGATACCTTCTCCTTATTCGTCTTTAAATGCACGGTATAAGGGGCATCCATGGGAGGAGTAGCGAATTCTCATTAGCCGACCCTTTTATTTCGGGTCAAAAATTATGTAAATGTTTTGTTCTTATTCAGTTTAGAATATTTTATTGTCGTTTAGGTCACCTAGGTCTTAGGGAATGTTTAGTGAAGAATGATTATTAAATAAATGAAGTGTTCCACCTTAGGAACCATAGTTTTCTTTATATGAATTATTAACTTTCTATGATGTTATGTAATACATATGTTATGATTATGAATTTATCATGAGTTGTTGAGTGATAAATATGTTTTTGGCACTAAATTTATCTGTGTTCCTATTAAAAGAAGTCATGTAACTTCTAAGTTCAATTTTAAAGAATTAAAGATCAATCAAGTTGAGTCCAGGCTTATGGGCCTTGGGAGGTATACCCCTAGGTCTTATGTTGGTCACATCGAGTTTTTAAGGCTTGACATTAATGACCTTTCCTCACAACCTCTTACTCATGCCACACACCTTCTCTCTTTCTCTCTAGCATGTTCTTGTAAGGTATCCTTGAGGATTTCTCTCCTCTCTCCTTTTGGTCTTACCTTGGTATGGATACATTTAGAGGCAAGATACTTGTATTGCTTTCGCAAGTCTTTTGAGTCCTTTTAGGTTACAAGGAAGTGGTTTTCTTATGCCACCTCCTTCTTAATCAACGTCCACTATCACCTCCTTCATCATCTTGGATGTGTTTTGGAGGGTTTTTTTGACTATTCCACCGATTGGAATTTAAATCCAATCAAGTTCCACTGATCGTTTGTTTTGTGGTGGTAACCGGTGACCGTTTGGACAAATTCTTGGAAGATCGGTGTAATCATTGGAAGGTGCAACCACATCTTGGTTTGAACGTGGATTGTTGCTGTTTTTAAAGGATTGAAGGTGTCTACATCCAAGTAAATACCTTCCTAACCCTTCTATGGAATGTTCATGGAAAACAAAGTTGATTTTACTGTTTAAAACCTCAATTTTAGGGTTTTCTTTAAAATTCATTTGGTAGAAATTGTTGTTGATGATTTTTAATGCCAAAAACCCTAGCTTCTTTCAAGTAATACCCGAGAGTCTCGAGTGTTATAGAAGGCCCCTCTCTATCATTGCAATGATGGTCCCCTTACTATAGCAAAAAATGCACAATAGAAAGGCCAACCTTTATGTTCGTTCTTGCTGCTGTGACTAGAACTGTCATTGCAACGACCAACATGACTCCTAAATTTGTCATCCATCATTGCAGTAATGGATGATAGTAAGTAACCCTTATTTTTTGTGAAATTTAAGAGCTCTTTGAGTTTACTTACTCCCAACTCAAATCTTGACCATTTCTCATGAATTTGGCTCTATCTTTCACACAAATCATTATTAAACTACCTCAAATATCATAGTTAAGTTATTTCAAAGAATCATCCCAAAATCATCTCCTTTCTTTATCAAAACGTAATTTTTCTTCCCAAAATCTGATATGGGTTTCAACTGATCAAAATTCTAACTTTTGTCTCTAGTTTGCCCAATTCTTTTGTTTCAAAACCATCAACATTCATGGAAGAATGTCGGGAAACAAAATCTAAGCCTAACCAACCCCATTTGAGACCATTCCAACCCTAGGTTTCCCAAGATCTGAAAATGTGTAGAAATAAGAAGAATCAAGAAACTCACTCAACTCTACCCTATTGTGAGAATTGGTAGCCAAGGAAACATACCCATGCCAGAGAATGGTTGTTGAGAAGCTTGAGAAGAAGTCTTCTAGTGGAAGAGAATTGAGAGACAAAGATAAGAGAGAGTTAGGGCACAAGGTAAAAGAGAGCACGAGAGGTAGAGAGAGAGTTTTGAAGGCTATGAGGAGTAAGAAACATATATGTATATGTAAGGAGGATAATTACCAAAATGCCCCTAGGTCCACACAATGTTAAATTTTAAACGAGGGCAAAGTGGTAATTTCTTTATCTTACATATATTCCATGTACTCAAGGAACTGCACATACTCATCACTTATTTCCTATTCTTGACATGTATAACTCTTCAACTCTTAATTATCCCCTTTTTCCCTAGGGTACCATAAAAATCACTTTTATTTCATCTTAGTCCTTCCAAGGACTCATTGTTCATCTAACTCTCCTCATGCCACACATACTTCCTTACCCTTGCCACATATAAATCATGCATGGTACCTCATTTCACCATACAATTTCTATCCACTAGAATGAAAAATTTTCCCCATACCTTCACATACTTCAATACTCAAACATCATTAATACCCGAGAGCCTCAAGTATTACAAGTAGTCTAATCAGTCTTTGATGCTCCGATTTGACTTGTTGGCAAGTCAAGCAATGAGACACATAATCAACAACACTTTATTTCATCCTGTCTCACCAATATACTGACTTCAAATCTTGATACATTTTAGTGGTACTTGGGTGAATGGTATAAGTGCTCTTGTGAGCCTCTTCTATTATATGTCTCTGTATTTATTCCATATTGGGCACACATAAACAACCCTTATATCGAAGAACCCTATCTTTATCAAGCATGAATCCATTTTCTTTCCCTTTTTTCACCTCATCTCACAGTTTACAAAGCTTTGTGTCCTCCTATTGAGCTGATTTTACCATCTCTACCAAGGAAGATCATGCTTGCACATGAGCCAAAAGTAAGCTCGTCTTGGAAATTTCAAATCACACTACGCTTGCCTTTAATTCATGAAGCTCATGGATCAAGGGTCTCCTCATTTTAGCGATGTGCACTGTAATACCCGTCGGTATTATTTTTCATTTGACCGTTGAACTTTTATTTCACGATTATGAATGTGCAAAATGTTGTGTGAAATGTGTATGAAATATCATGTGATTTGATAGTGCTTGTATATATGATTTTGGGTTGTAGGCTGGCAATGTGTGATGCTAGACCATATAGGGACTAAAGTGAAAATCTTAAGGACTAAAGTGAAAGAGTTTGAAATCTTGTGGGTGTAGCGAAATATTTACAAGGGATAGATATAGATATAGAAAATTATAGGGAACCTTTATGTGAAATAAGAAATGGAAAATAACTTCCAAACCTTGAGATATTAATTTTTGAAATAAATAGTATGATTAAGTTATTAGGTAAACTAAAGGAATAAAAGAAAAAATAAAATAAAAATAAAAAAATTATGAAATTAAAAGCTACCTTGCAAGTCAAAAATAAATAAATAAATAAACATATTTAAATAATGTATTATATGAAAAAAAAAAGTTAAACAGATATGCAAGGATTAATTAAAAGAAATAGATAATTATCCAAATAATCAAATCTACTTTAGTGTTAAATTAAGGATAATGAGTCCTAATAATTAAATCAGAAAAATATCTTAAAAATCTAAGATTTACATAAAACCTTCTTAAATTTATTTGAGATTTGAACAACAAATCTACCTTTGAATTTAAACAACAAATCTACTTTTGAATTTAAACAAAAAATTTACCTTTGAAATTAAACAACTTAGTGCATCAAATTCTTTTCACATCAAGGAGTTTTAATTGAGTTTGATCGGTAGGATTCATTGGAATTCATGTGAGCGAACTAACCCTTCTTTAATATTATCTTAGGTGTTAAAGTAATAGAATCATACGATAGGTAATGATCATAGTGGGAAATGGAGAATCAGTTAAAGAATTCGGGATAAGAAATTTGAGAGTTTTATACACAATGCAATTATTGATGAAATTGCTAACGAAAAATGGATGAACATGTGATATATATATATATATATATATATATATATATATATCTGTGTGTGTATGTGTGTGTGTGATCATTGAGAGATGATTGGGATTATCTTGTGGAATCATGATTGATGACTGTTATTGCTATTGTTTGGTTTAACTTGAAACCTTGTTTGTGTTTGGGTGGGATAGTACAATTTCTCATGTCAAGCAGGAAATTTTGGTAATAGGATGACTTGACCTCTGAGAGTAGAGACAATGACTCCCTCAGTAGGAAGATGAGCCCAGATTTAATCCGTAGGGCACGCTGACTATAAAGGATGAGGTTGTGCGTCACAGTAGCTTTTGATGAGATTGGTTGAGCGGGCTTATAAGCGTTCCCAGATATTTTGCCATTGACGAGTACTAGTTCTATTAGTCTGAATTATTTGATTGAATTACAGACTCTCTAGTAGGTATTTTTCCTTGTGATTTGTGATTTTTGTCTATGTTTTTATTTTATTGCTTTTGCATAGTGGATTTTATAAGGGCTGGGATTAGCTCACTTACTGAGATATTTATCTTACACTCATTGGCTTTCTTTTTTTTTCAGATAAGTAGCAGAAGAGCAATTTTCACAAGAAGACTAAATTTGTCGTTGGACTATCCTATTGTTGGGTGGGTCCTGAGTCGTTGGTTTTATTTTTTTTTTTAAGTTAGAAAGCTCTGTAATCAATTAAAACATCTAGGGGGTCTGGGGCGAACCAATTAAGGATTATTTCTATTTATTTTATTATGAATTAAATTTCATTAGAGTGAAATAATATGTTATTTGAATATTGATGTATTTATATTTTCTTTTTAAATTCAAATATTATTTCTTTTAATTATGGGATATTGTGAGAAATCTGGTTGAGTTGTCCTTTTTCCTTGTGTGTATATGGCATATGGTCATAATAATTTATATTATTTACATTATAAATTAATATTTATTTTAACTGATGTTCTATATTTATTTATATTTATTTTAATTAATATTTAGTTATAAATTAATATTTGTTTTAATTAATGTATATTTTAATTAATGTTTATTTATATTTAATTAATATTTTTGAATTTTAGTCTTTAGTTTATTATATATTCATATATAAAATTATTTTTGAAATCTAAGTTGTTTTATTGTATGGCTTCTAAATGATGGATGATTCAGACATATTTTAGATATGTCGAGTTAATACATAAACTTCTAATTATATTACGTATATTTAATGATAAATAATAGTGAAATTGAGAAAAAAAAAAGGGATTAGATATAATGATATTAGATAGGCTCATGATGGGACAGGATTCGTACTATTATATTAGTCACGTGCCCAATTTTAGGGCATGACATGCGCAAGGCTTTCCATCGACTTAAGACATCTGGAACAACACTTTCTTTTCTGGGGTGATATAAATGTTGGATTTTAAAGATCATAAAACGCAACGAAATTTAAAACTTTTTCTCAAAAACCCATTCACCAAAGGATCAACCTATATTACCATTACATTAACCATGAGAACCAAGACAAAGAGAAATAGCTCTTGTAGCGCAGCAACCTCTAAGCCAAAGAAAGTATCCAAAGTAGGATACCTCTAATGGTAATCCATGCGAAATTACGCTAAAGAAAAAACCTCTTCAGATAACAGGGCTCCTTCTCGTTCTTGTGCTAGCAAACACAAAGAATCTATGGAGAAACACCCTCTTTGATGAAGGAGAAGAAAAACAAGAGTGTTTCTAAAACCAAGATACTTAACAATTGATAGAGTGTGAGTATGGCGTGTGGCTTTCACTATCACTCTTAAAGTGGTAGGTGCTACCTCAAACCCTAAAACTCTAATTCCCTTAGTGCGTGATATTCCCTTATTAGACTTTTTAAGGTGGTACCTTAAGAAGCCTAATCTCTTTGAGAGAGGGGGCAGCCAAGAGGTTCTCATTTGGGTTTTTCCTTGTTTGGGTAGAAATAGGAATATATTCCTATTCCTTTTATTCTCTTATTTCCTTTTAATTAATTCTCCAATTTAGGATCAAATCCTCAAACCCGTTTCACATTCTCAATGAATTTCTATGTGTGTGACCCATTAGGTTTCCTGCTATGTTAGCCATTCACAATCAACACTTGATTGTAAATAGATCACGAGCAGTAACTAGCAACACATCGTGACCCCCAATTGATCGAAAAGTCTGTTGTTTGACTTTAAAACTTTCTACAGCTAAAGCGTGTCTATGCAATATGTCCTTTCACCATCTTATACCCACTTGGTTCAGAGTATGGCCTATGTGCCAACTCTTACTATACTTGTTTATATCAAGTCTAGCCCAAGCAATTAGTTCCTTGTCCTATGGAATTAATCACTTTAAACTATGTTACTAGAGACCATCTTCATGACAAGTCTACTTGGGCCAAAGACTTCTTAGAGATTATCCCGACAAGTGGCCATGGGTATACTTCCTTCTATTAGGAGTAGTGAATCCTCTGTTGACTACTCAAATATCTTTGAATATTTCACGTTGTGCCCAATCACACCCTAAAAGTGGCCTATGATGGGTAACAAGGAATGGAGTCAAAACACAGGATCCATATCCAAGATAACTAAAGTTCCTCAAGTCTAAGGATACTTGCACTATTAGCTACTATGAGACCTATCACTGACATTTGAATAGGTATCAATGTGATGTCTCACGCAAGTCATCCAATGTACTTGTTACCTTTAACAAGCATTCACATGTTTACTCAAAACATCTCATGCTTACACCTTATAAGGACAGCTAATTGATCAAATCAAGAAGCATGACATGTGCTAGTCTATTTGGATCATTGATATCTAGTCTCAAGTGATCCTACAATTAGGGATAATTTAGATACATATATAATTACACGTGATAGTAATCTCACATTATTGTCACCATCATAATTTCCTTCATGCTATGTTTTGTGTCATGGACTTCATTACTTATATTATGATCTAATCTTGAGTTTATGAATATGAACATAAAGAAAACCTTTTTGAATTAATAACTAAGTTTATACATCTGATGCTACAGGTGATTGCCTTTAGAGCACTTTTCTAACAATCTTCCACTTGTGCTAAAGTCAATCGCCTTTGTATATGATACCATAGGCATGTGTGTGTGTGTATGTCTCAAACTTAGACTAGGCTAGTGGCTTAGTTAGTGGATCAGCTAGATTCCTATTAGTGGGAACTCTCTCTAGTTTCACATCGTTTCTACCAATGATCTCCCTAATCAAGTGGAAACACTAGAGTACGTGTTTAGATTTCTGATGAGATCGTGACTCCTTTGCTTGTGAAATGGCTCCATTGTTGTCATAATAAATTGATACTGCATCCATAATGCTGGGAAACATTCCTAGTTTAGTGATGAACTTCTTAATCCAAACCGCTTCTTTTGTTGCCTCAAAAGTCACAATGTACTCTACTTTGATGGAAGAATCTGCAGTCATTTCTTGGTTGAAACTTTTTTAACTGACTGCACCTTGGAAGCTGGCATCTATATACCCACTTACCTTGAGTCTCCTTCTCCATTTATTAAGAATAAATCCTTTGTCTTTTTTAAGCACTTAAGGTTATTCTTAACAGCCATACAATGACCCTCACCAGGGTTAGACTGATATCTACTTGTGACACTCAAAGCGTATGATATGTCAGGCCTAGTACATAACATAGCATATATGATTGATCCCATGGTTGAGTCTTAAGGGATCAAACTCATGCGAGTTCTTTCATCCTATGTCTTTGGACACAAAGACTTTGAGAGTGTAATCCCATGTGTCATAGGAATGAATCCTTTGTTGGACTCTTCTGTGCTAAATCTCTTTAGCATCTTATTTATGTGTATAGACTAGAAAGAACAAGCAACCTCTTATATCTATCTCTATAGATCCTTATCCCCAATATGTAGGTTGTTTCTCCAAGGTCTTTCATGGAAAAATTCTTGGAAAGCCAAATCTTCATGGACTAAAGGACAAAAATATCATTTCCTATGAGTAGTATGTCATCTACATGCAATATAAAGAGTACGACTACACTCCTACTAACCATCTTGTATACACAAGGTTCATCCAGATTTTGTAAGACCAAACTTTTTTATTGTCTCATCAAATCAGATGTTATAACTCCTGGATGCTTACTTCAATCCATAGATGGATTTATGAAGCTTGCATACTTTGTTGCTATCTTTGGATGTGAATCCTTCTAGTTGTATAATATATACATCATCAGTTAGGTTTCTACTGAGGAAAGCTGTTTTCACATCCATTTGTCATATCTCATAATCATAATAAGCTGCTATGGCCAAGAGTATCCTAATAGATTTAAGCACAGCTACCAGTGGAAAGTTTCATCTTAATTAACACCTTGTTTTTGACAATATCCCTTTGCAACCAACCTTGCTTTATAGGTTGCAATGTTACTTCCCTGTCGGTTTTCTTCTTGAAAACCCATTTGCACCTGATGGGCTTAATCCCCTCAGGCGGATCAACCAAAGTCCATACTTGGTTGTCGTATCAGAATCCATTTCTGATTTCATGACATTGAGCCATTTATCAAATTTTGAACTCTTCAGAACTTCTTCATAGGTCATGGGTTCCTCATCTTCTATAAGTAGTACATCATTGGGTTCACTTATGAGAAATCCATATCTCTCAAGAGCTCTATATACCCTACTAGATCTACAAAGCGTTTGTGCTTATATGGAAGGTTTAGCCGTTACTCATCTTGAATAAGTGAACAACTTTGGCTCTTGAGCTAGTAGATGTTCTATATCTATTGGCTCTTAAACAGGTGGTTATTCTATATCTGCTTGAGTATCTTGAACTTCCTCAAGTTCAATCATACTTCCATTATTTTCAAATAAGGGAAACTCTTTCTCTAGGAAGACAATATACCTTGAAACAAACACATTTTGTTCCAAAGTGTGGTAAAATTAATATCCTTTTATTTCCTTAGGGTATCCCACAAACAGACACCTATCAAATTTTGCCTTAAATTTATCTTACATTATCTGCTTAACATATGCTTGACAACCATATATCTTCAAGTAAGATAAGATGGATTTCTTGTTATACCATTTTTCAAATTGAGTAACATCAACTGCCTTAGTTAGGACTCTATTTAGGATGTGAATAGCGATCTCGAGTGCATAGCCCTAAAAGGGCTTGGGGAGTTCTGCATGACTCATCATGGACCCAACCATGTCTAACAAGGTTCGGTTTCTCCTTTCAACCACACCATTATGTTGTGGAATGTAAGATAGAGTCCACTAAGACAATATCCCATTCTCCCTAAGATAAACTTCCTCGATCAAATCTTAGTGTCTTGATACTTTTACCAAGTTATTTCTCTACTTCATTTCTGAATTCTTTAAACTTCTCAAAGGCCTCAGATTTGTATCTCATTAGATACACATACCCATATCTAGAATAGTCATCGATAAAGGTAATGTAGTAGGCATAACCACTCTTGGCATTTGTTGACATTGGTTGACATACATCAAAATGTATTAGACCCAATAAGTCAGTTGCATGTTTACTCTTTCCTCTAAAAGGTGATTTAGTCATCTTACCCTTTAAGCAAAAGATGCATTTGTCATATGAAGCATAATCAAATAACCTTAAGTCACCTCCTTTATATAACTTACTCATGTGTTTCTCACTTATATGACCTAGACGACAATGCCATAAAGATAAGGTTAGTTGATTATCTTGTTTTAGGCATTTAAGGTTACCATTTTCAATATTGAGAATCAGGTTAGATGTATCTAATACATAAATCTTGTTGCATAACATTCCAATGCCATAAAGAATACCATCTAACATTATGTGATAATAGTTGTTACTAAATGTTAAATGAAAACCCTTTTTATTCAAACTTAAAATTGAAACAATGTTTTTAATCAAGGATGGAATGAAATAACAATTGTCTAATTCTAAAATTAAACCACTAGGTAAAGGCAATACATAAGTTCCTATAGCTAATGTAGCAACTCTTGCTCCATTTCCGACTCGTAGGTCTACCTCTTCTCTGGTCAACTATCTATTGTTCTTTAAGCCCTGCATATCGGCACATATGTGTGAGCCACAACCAGTAGCTAATACTCAAGCTTTACTAGAAACAGTATTTATCTCAATAACAAAAATACCTGAAGTAGTTTCGACATTAGATGCCTTTTTCTTCTTCAGGGACTCCAGATAGGTCTTGCAATTCCTCTTCCAATGGTCGTCTTTGCCACAATGGAAGCAAGTCCCTTTAGTTGTAGCTTTCTTTACCTTCTTAGCTTGCTTTTTTTTTTAATACCTCCTTTAGCCTTAACAGGTTTCTTCTTCTTGGAATTTTTCCCTTTAATCTTAGAAGAATCCAATAACATCACAGCCTTGTTCTCTTTCTTGATAGAAGGCTCGGTTGCCTTGAATAGGTTGATCAGCTCTAGTATTATCGATGAGATCTGATTCATCTGACAGTTCATTACGAATGTTACGTAATTATCAGGTAAACTCCGAAAAATTAAGTCAACACTTAATTCATGATCCATTATGAAACCCAGCGCTGCTAACATTAAAATGTAGCCATTCATCTTAAGTGTGTATTACACTACAGATGCCCCTTCTTACATCTTGGAATGAAAAAAAAAAAAGTGAGACATTGAACCTTTTGATTCTTACTTGCTCATCAAACAATTCTCTCAGATGAGAGATCATGGTGCATGCGTCCATGGCCTTGCGTTGTTTCTGAAGCTCGGGTGTCATAGAGGCCAACATGACACATGTTGCTAGCTCATCATCACCCATGCCCCTTTTATAGGCCAACACTTGGTCATTATCAGCATTATCAGTAGGGGGTTCTGGGAGTGCTCACCAAGAACATAGGCTATACGTTCAGCCTTGAGAATGATTCTCAAGTTTCTTAGCCAGTTCAAGAAATTTGGCCCAGTCAACTTATTTGACTCGAGAATTGTTCTCAAATTCACGGTAAATGTCATGATTCTATCAACCTAGATGTAAAAAACATAAGCAAGTTAAAGTATGTACATGAATGCATTATATATGGTTTTTTTAATATATAATGCATTATTACCCCCACTAGTTTTTTACGAAACCAAAACAAAGACAAAACCCCATTTTGGATTTGGGAGAACTCGTTAGAAGCTCTCCTAGTGGGCTCAATGTCCAAAACTCACCTTAAATGACCTTGGAGAAAGTCCAGGAAGCCATTTTAGATCAAATGGTAGGTATCTCATACCAATTGCATTGTGTATGCAACCATCAAGTAGTGTTATCAACTGTTAATGTATACACTAACAATTGGACTTATCAACTCTTGACTCAAACACATCATATGTATATAGCCCAACTGAGAGAGTCCAACAAATCAATGCTTTCAGTTAAAGACGGCCCATTAATCATAAGATCATATCTCAATGGTTTGAACATGTTCAACTTAAAGCCAGGCTTGGAGAAAGTCCAACAACTCAAGCTTTAAGAAGATCTCTGGTTCACCCTATATTAATGAAAGAATTTAGCTTTAATATTATTTAAGGGTTTTCTTAATTAGTCTCATTCGATTTTAAATTAGACATGCATCATATGTGTGATCTCTTTACACATATATAGATTGTAAACTATATGACGTGGTTATAGACTTATCTATAGTCAACTCTTTGAGCCATAAAAGATGACTAGGTCAAACCTAGGTCTATGCATGATTTTACATTGAAGACATAGAAATTCTATTTCTACTCTTCATATGGCCTCAGCTCCTTGGCTCTGTCTCCACGATTTCTTTCTTGTGTCTTGTTCCTATACTAACCTTATGTAATCTAATTACATTGTTTAATGAGAAACCTCAAGTTACATTTGAGAGGAGTTAAGTGAGAAGAGAATTATGTAACGTCCTTATTTTACTATACTAAAATCTGAAATTTTTTTTTAATTCTAATGCTTAATACTCATATCTTCAAAAAGAACATTTTACAATTGTTCTCAGTACAAATCATAATTGGTTATACATAATAATTGAAATTCTAAACATAAGATAATTTTACATTCGTTTGAAATAAATTACAAATCTGTCGTACATAGTAATTTGATATCTAAACTTAAAAATAATCTATAATTCTAATACTTAATAAACTTGAGTGCTCTAAAAGTGTTCAATCAATCTTTACACCTTTCCCCTTATACTCAGCCCCTGAAATGGTCAGTTGGAAAAGCACAAAAAGGTGAGATAAGGGTATCTCAGTAGCTAGCATAATTTTATAAACATTTATAAATATACCATTTCAGTCATAAAAGCACTTATATCATAAGAATCAGTCCATGTAATATAAATTCTCAGTTCAGTGTAATAGGTTGATGAAAAATTAGCAAGCTGATATATGAATAAATCATGGAATCAAGAATAGTTGGTGGCACACTCAACGTCATGGAAAAGATAGTCTGCAGAACTATTTTTCCAAGCTAAACATGAGAAAAATGCTACTTCAGTCCTTTAACTCAAGCTAGAAAAATTCCAAGCTAAAACATGGAAATATAATTTCCAAGCTGACATGGAAATAGAATTTCCAAGCTGACATGGAAGCAGAACTCCCAAGCTGAACATGGAAGTAAACTTCCAAGCTGATATCATGCTAATTTCATCATGAAAAACATATTTCACTTTAAATAAAACTTCATGGACATAAAATATTCAAGTAGTAAAACAAGCTTTTATGAATTGCTACGCTACCTGTACTTTGTAGTCTGACTTTTTAGCTCAAATAGCTATTCAATCTGTCTTGAAATTCGTTTCACGATTTTTGACCGTTGACCGTGGGGTAGTCTGCACTGGTTTTGGTTCTGATTTTTTTTTTTTTTTGCTTCATATTCACTGCCACTTCTCCCTTAACACTTGTGTGGGTTAGTAATAGAAGAATCTCCTCAAAGTAGCTCAGAAAAATCGAGTTTAACGTTGCTATTTGCTTCTTCCAAAAATCTCTATTTTATGGTTGAAAAACAGAGAATATTTTTCTGTTACTGTCCAAGCTGCTGTACTCTCTTTTTCTCACTCTCTCTCGGCTGTGAATAATGCACGGAAAGGGGAGGAAGATATTTCTATTTATAGCTAAGAATGGGAGGCAAGTGAGAAATTCCTTTTGAATATTCAAATATCTCTCTAAAGCCTAGAAATGTTTAGAAAACTCAAGATAACTCAAGATAAACCTAGACTAACCTAGAATTCTCTAGAATTATCTATACTAGAAATGTTTAGAAAACTCAAGATAACTCAAGATAAACCTAGACTAACCTAGAATTCTCTAGAATTATCTATACTAGAAATGTTTAGAAAACTCAAGATAACTCAAGATAAACCTAGACTAACCTAGAATTCTCTAGAATTATCTATACCATTCTACAACATTCTACACTTATCTAGGAAAT
This sequence comes from Biancaea sappan, assembly GCA_037074585.1. Classification (NCBI taxonomy): domain Eukaryota; kingdom Viridiplantae; phylum Streptophyta; class Magnoliopsida; order Fabales; family Fabaceae; genus Biancaea; species Biancaea sappan. The sequence continues at coordinate 70,607,768 of CM073490.1, forward strand.
TCAAGAATATACAAGATATCTCTAGAATATACAAGATTCCTCTAGAACAATCTAGATTCATCAAGGACATTCAAGAGATTTCTAGAGTCTCAAAATAAAAAAAATATTAAATATTTAATCCATAATAATTTGGGATGTTACAAATTACAACAGAGAAATAGAGAGAGGCAAGGTACATAAACCCTATTTACCAAAACCATAATTTAAAAACATGCATGAACGATTCATACTTGGTAAAAGTCCATAACCAACCATCATGCTATACATACATCCTATTATGCATTGTCTATCAAAATAAACGTATAATGAAAGTCGGCATTTAAGGTCTACGTGGTGTTAGAATAATTTTATCACATGAATTATTTCTACTTTCATTTTAATCTCAATTAAAAAATTTCTTGTTTCCTTGTTTAGAATTAAAAACCCTTTAATTCTAGCTTCCTAATCTAATTAGACAAAATAAATAAATCTCAATTCAATTCCAAATTGATTTGTTTCCTTATTTAAATTAGGAAAGTAATAAAGATTCTAGTTAATCCTAAAATGTTTGTTTCCTGATTTAAGATAAGAAAATAACTTAGATTTAAAATAAATTATTTATTTATTTATTTATTTCCTAAATTATATTAAGAAATCAATCAAGATACAATATAATCAATTAATTAAATTATTTCTTAAATCATATTAGGAAACTAATCTTGATCCAACCTAATCAATTTATTTGACTATCAAATTAATTGATCTTATATTGATTAAGATTCATTATTTAATTAATTTCTCCTAAATCAATCAATCAATATTAGGAAAATAATCATATCTTGAAATCAATTAATCTAATTATTTTGTTTCCTAAATCATATTAGGAAACTAATTAGGATTTAAATCAATCAAGTTAATTTAACCTAATTCAGTCTTGAATTCAAAAAAAAAATTTATTTTTATTTTCATGCCAAGACAAACATCTACTAAGAGAAAAAAATAAGGTTTATGGATCAAAACAAATTTAAAAAAAAAACCTTTTGATGAAAACAAAATATTTTTCTTTTAAAATGTTCATGTTTGGCATCAAAATATGTTATTCAACAAAGTGAAATTCAAAACATATTTCTCAACAAAATTCATAAGAACATCTCACACTTTTTCATACAAAATTTTAAAGAAAAAGAAACAAACATCATGCCATGTTCATGTTTCAAAAATACAAAACCTAAACATGTCGATTTCTATTATACTCATACATTATTCGTTTTAAAGTAATGGTAACTATAAGCAGGCTCTAATACCACTGTTGGATTTTAAATATCATAGAACGCAGCGTAATTGAAAAGTTTTTCTCTAAAGCCCATTCACCAAAGGATCAACCTATATTACCATTATATTAACCATGAAAACCAAGATGAAGAGAAACACCTCTTGTAGCACAGCAACCTTTCCAAGCCAAAGCAAGTATACAAAGTCGGATACCTCTAATGGTAATCCACACAAAAATGCTAAAGAAAAAACCTTTTCAGGTAACAGGTTGCCTTCTTGTTCTTATGTTAGCAAGTACGAAGAATCTATGGAGAAAAACACTCTTAGATGAAAGAGAAGAAAAACAAGTGTGTTTGTAAAACCAAGATACTCAACAATTGAGAGAGAGTGAGTATGGCGTATGGCTTCCACTATCACTCTTAAAGTGATAGGTGTTACCTCAAACCCTAAAGCCCTAATTCCCTTAGTGGGTATTATTCCCTTATTAGACTTCTTAAGGTGGTATCTTAAGAAGCCCAATCTCTTTGAGAGAGTGGGTACCAAAGAGGTTCTCATTTGGTCTTTTCCTTGTTTAGGTAGGAATAGGAACATATTTCTATTCCTTTTATTCTCTTATCATTCTCCAATTTTGGATCAAATCCTCAAGCCTACTTCACATTCCTAATGAATTTCTATGCGTGTAACTCATTAGGTTTCCAGATATGTTGGCCATTCATAATCAACACTTGATTGTAAATAGATCACAAATAGTATCTAGAAACACATCGTGACCTTTAATTGACCGAAAAGTCAGTTGTTTGACTTTAAACCTTTCTGTAGCTAAAGCGTGTCTATGCAACGTGTCCTTTTACCATCTTATACCCACTTGGTATAGAGTTTAGCCTATGTATCAACTCCCACTATACTTGATTACATCAAGTCCAATGCAAGTAGTCAATTCCTTATCCTTTAGGATCAATCACTTTAAACTATGTCACTGAATACCATCTTCATGACAAGTTTACTTTGGCCAAAGACTTCTTAGCGATTATCCCAACAAGTAGCCATGGGTATACTTCCTTCTATCAGGAGTGGTGAATCCTCTATTGACTAATCAAATATCCTTGAATACTTCACATTTTGCCTAATCACTACCTTAAGAGCGACCCATGGTGGGTAACAAAGAATGGAGTCAAAACACAGGATTCATATCCAAGATAAGTTGAGACTTATCACTAACATTTGAATAGATATCCATGTGATGTCTCATGTAGGTCATCCAATGTACTTGTTACCTTTAACAAGCATTCACATATTTACTCAAAACATCTCATGCTTACACCTTATAAGGACAGCTAATTGATCAAATCAAGAAGCATAACATGTGCTAGTCTATTTGGATCATTGATGTCTAATCTCAGGTGATCCTACAACTAGGGATAATTTAGATACATATACACGTGATAGGAATCTCACATTATTGTCACCATCATAATTTCCTTCATGCTATGTTTTGTGTCATGGACTTCATTACTTATATTACGATCTAATCTTGAGTTTATGAATATGAACATAAATAATGAAGAGAACCTCTTTGAATTAATAACTAAGTTTATACATCTAATGCTAAAGGTGATTGTCTTTTGAGCACCTTTCTAACAATAAAATCGTGCAATTGTAATCCTTGAGGAGCTCCATCCATTTTCTTTGTCTCAAATTCAAGTCCTTCTACTGAAAAATGTATTTGAGACTTTTAGGATCGGTAAAATTTAACATGTTTCCCCATATAAATAATGTCGCCCAAATCTTGAGAGCGAAGACCACTGTCGCAATCTCGAAATCATGCATGGGGTAATTTTGTTCATACAGCTTAAGTTGTCTCGAGGCACATGCTATCACTATAATACTTGTGAAATTTTATTTTCACTCAGTCAATGTACTCATTCCTTTATATGCCTATGTGCGAAATTTTGGGCTAATTTGAAATTTATTGAAATTATAAAACTTTGGAATTTCCAAAGTTTATAAGTGTGCATTCCTCTTGTGTGTATATAAGTATGTGTATGGATGGTTATACTGGAAAAGGAATATATGGTTGGTGATAATTCATTATCATTTGTGAATTATGCTTTATTTTCAGAAGGGCTCTTGCGTAGGGACCTAGGTTGAAAGAATACTATTTTCGGCGTAAAATTTTTAAATCTTGATGGAATTTTTAGATTTGGATGTTTTAGTGAGCGATGGGAATACTGGTGGTTATTCAGGATCATGTGGTGTGTAATTAGTGAGAGAATGTGGTGTTTTAACAAGAAATTCCATTTTTGCCCTTACGAATTATTTTCCAAACAAAGGGAAGGGAAGGGCAAAGTGGTCCACAACTTATAATTAAAAATCGGTCAGCTCACCCATTTCCTCCCACTTGTTACACACCAACCTCATCTCAAATTGCTCTAAGTGTAGTGAGTATGTGTCCATTCCCATCACTCACCAAGACATCAAGTGGGTTTCTCTCTGATGAAGGATATCTCTCCGGTGGTCATGAACTCACTAGAAAACCTTCCCTTGTGCGGTATGTGCGGTCCTCTTTGTTTTCTTCTGTTTTTTGAAAGGTTGAAACCCTAGGTTGGGATAAAGAGGGAATTTGTGTTTTCATGAAAATAAATCTTGAAATTGATCTTTGGATGTGGTTTAACCAAGATTAAATGATGTTTCTAACTTCCTAGAGGTCCCATCTAAGTGGCACAACGGTGTAAGAGGATTTGGGGTTGAAATGGGTGAATTTTTGGAGCCATTGGGTGGATCTTGACCATGGCTCAGCCATGGGTGCCGAGGCGCCAGGCTGGCTGAGAGCCTTGGCACTGGCACACCAAGAGCTCAGGCTGGCGCCCCAGGCACCCAAGCCTGGCATCCTTGGCAAGAGACCTCGCTAGGGCTCCCTAAGCACCCTAGCCTAGGCTGGCCTATCCAAGAAGCAATGTTGGAAACTTTAATTTTTGATCCCTTTTCTGGATATGTTTGTTCTCCTAGGCCCTTGGGTAATCCTTGGGGCCTTTCCAATATCTGCTTGTGTGTTGCATTACTTATATGCTGGATGAGTTAGTGTGATCTTGTGTGCTACCTTGTGTTGATTGAAATCATGTGAACACAATTGTGTTAGATGTGTGGGAAAATATTTTACACTGAAAGATGGAACAATAATAATAATTACAATTGTCAGCACTTCCTTGTGAAGGAAACGGTGCTCACCTATCTAAAATAATTATGTGTAGGAATAACCGCTATTTTCATTTTGGCAATGTAAATAAATAAATTCCCGAAAGCTTGAAAAGCTCAGATACGTGATGGGAAGAGAAATGAAATAGTATTAATCCCAAGAGGGAGATTTGGGAAAGCTTAAGTTAAATCCTATTTTTGGTTGCGTAGTGGTATCTATCCCTAATGTTCTTGAATGCCATGCTATGGGATGGGATCATGGATTGAAAAATATTTAAACTGAAATGGACTCTTGGAATCGAATGTGGTGGAAGGCTTAACTCTATCTTTATCTTAGTCCTGTGATGACATTTATTTTCATTGTTTCGCAATAATCCTATTTAGTATAAATGTTATTTGATGGTACCATAGGGCCCAATCAATTATAAAATGGCCTTGTGTGCTGGAAAGTGATATTAGTATTACTTGATGCCGAGTATCTGTGTTGGAATATGTGGACGAGCCACTCATACCCATATTTGCTCATTAAAACATTGCTAAAGATAGTCTCCCAGTTACCATAAACCCTCCAAACTTGTTTTCCTAGAAGAGTTTGATTAAGAATCTAAATATCCCTAAGGCTAAGCATATATTTTTCAAAGCAACCAAGTTAGGAGACATTGAACTATTATGACTCCTCTTAAAGAACCTAATATGTGTCAATACATTTATGAGCCTCCTCTCTCAAAATAATAAAGGAGGTACAACAAGGACATAATATACAATGTTGAGTCCACTTGCTTGAGAGGGGCATGTTGAATTTCCACCCCTAGAGTTTCTCCTCTAAATGTTTGTTAATGACTACGAAAGTTTTCACCTCTCTTAGGTCCATCAACATAACTCATGAGGTATATACCCAATTTGTCCATCACCTTGGGTTTAAAATTTCTCCCATCATCTTTCGAAATCTTTTTGGGGTCTTACAACTAAATTGAGTTTTTGATTTGTCTTTATTGGCATTAACGCCTGAGAAACTCCCAAAAGCAATACCTTTAAGCTCATTATAAGAGTCTAAGTCTTCAATAGAGCAGAATAAGATCGTCTGCATAAAAGACGTAATTTATATCCGGGACATTTCTTCCCACTTTAATACCTATAATTGACTTAGAATCTTGATCCTTAATGAGGTGACCAAACAGTGAATTGGTATAGAGGATAACAAGATGCAGGGTGATAGTTTTTTTTTTTTTCTCTTTTTGTCTTAGCCCAACCCAAAGTTTAAAGGACTGTTTCATCACCTTAATAAATACTCTAAAGGAAGTTCATTGTACACTTTTTTTTTTCTGGTCAGAAGTCCATTGTATACACCGCATCAAATGTTGCCTTCATACTCTATGAAGTTATTATTAAGAGGATATCGAAAGGCTAATATACCTTTTCAGCCTTATCTAGGCCAATTTTGAGTACCACACAACTTCTATTTTCTAAACTATCTAATAGAATGTAGTATTTGCCCCACAATCATGAGTTCATTATGAAAAGTTCTTGTAACACCTCCAGCACAAATATGGGACAGCCTAAACCCAGATAAGATAATGATATCCCACATACATATACCAAGATATACACGAGATCATGGAATGCATAATATATACCATCTTGCCATAACACACCCCAAAAAGTCTAGCCACAAAACACAAGACCACACATAACTAGGTGAGGAACCTGCCTATAGGATTACATAACCATGCCTAGGATACTCACTGAGTGTGATAACTCACCCCCTCCCTCCTTTCATCTCTTTTCCCACAAATAGTATACCCACACTAGAAGATCCCTCAGTTGTGTAACGGTGTAACAGTCCAAGAAGCCTAGCTTAACACCTAGGCTAGTATAATATTTTTTATGACTTGTTTATTAATTTCTCTCATAACCTCTTATAGTTTGTTAGATGAATTCCTGATCATTGGGATGAGTTACGAACCCCTTGTAGTTAGCTTTCATTCGAAGGCCTTTTCACGATGGCCGAAGGCTGAGTCTAGAGTCTTCAAAACGACTTTTTATGCCTTCTTATAGAGATTGATTATTGGAGAATCAAAAACCCTAGCAAAGCCTTCTCCTTCAAAGCCTCACCTCTTCAGTGCTGCATTCGAAGGCAAAGGGCTACCAACCTCCTCCTCTCGATTTTTAGTCCCCTCTCCTCCATGAGAGCTCACCTCTTAACCCTGTCGAAGTTTTTTCCCCCGTCTAGTTGCATCACTAACACCTTCTCGTTTCTTACTCTCCAACACCATGGTTCATGTTTCAAAGGATAGAGAAGCCTTGGCAGCAGCTGGAAGCGGCTTCCTTTCATTTTCAAGTTCAAGTAAGTTTCAACGCAGGATGCTATTCACCAGTGTTGAGAACGATGCCATTCTACTCTGCTTCAGTGGGACCTTTTGCGTTCTCAGAGTAAAAGTGAGGAGCATAGACATTGGGTTTGAGGATGCTGGAGATGCTCTCTCAACTCCTCAATTTTTAGACTCCTTCTCCTCTGGAAGTTCGGTGTGACCCTCGGCCAATGAAGAAATCACGAAAGTCTTCCCCTCGATCTTCTCAGACATCTCTACCACAACATGAAGCAACAGAGGTGTTGTTTTTGTTTCAAGGTAACCTGAGACTTCTACCTTTTGCTAGATGGGTTTCTCCCCACCACTGATAGAGCTATGTGGGAGTCGAGATGATGGAAGATCCGGTATGGGCAGTAGCTAGACTTCTGACATGATATGCCATGTTGTTTTGCTGCTTCTTTTGGGCTTGTAGTTTTCTGCTTGTTTGTTTTTTTTCCTTTGGGTTATGTTTTTGGAAAAAATATATATATATTTGGTTAACTCTTGGGTTAGGTTTCTTTAACCTTAATCCAATCAATCTAAGAGTGTGTTACCTCTATTAAAGACCTAAGTACTATTTTAAGGTGTGTCATTCTAATTTTATGTATTTATTATCCCATGAGTATAGGTTTAATTGTAATTGTTTTATCTCTAAGTCCTGTATTATCTCATGTATCTCACATTGTTTGCCTCTAACGAAAATCAATTTCATTTGTTCAAAAAAAAAATATAGGGATTGATTAGTCAAAAACCTATAAAAATGATACCACAGCCAGCTTTAAGAATGAGCACAATATTAGCACATTCACCTTGAGCAAAACAAACACAATTATACCCATTTTTTATCTCCTCAAAAAGTTGGATGATAACCAGAATATTATGCTGTATAGAAGGGTTACACTAGTTTCATCCCCTTCAGAATTCAATTAAATTACTACTTTTAGAAAATAACCAGACGTTTCAAGGGGCATAAACAATCTTCGTCAGACGCATCCTTCAAATAGCAGGCATTTGAAAATCTCCGACTTTATTTCTCTTCAATTTTCAGAAAGCTCCTTTCTACAGAACGCTTTTATGTGATTAACACACTAAAGTATCATTCGTTCAAAAGGGCCAAAACTTAATAATAGACGATTGAGCATTTAAAATCGTTACAAATGATTTATTTACGATAACTCTTCAACTAGTTATTTACACAACAGTATGTACAGGCTCAAGCTTTGTACACAAGTGTATTCAAAGCTAAAGCCTTTCTGAATCACCTGCCCCAGCAATTACCATCAAGAGACGATGTTCTCTTCCAGCCACTCTTCTAGCTTTGCTTCTTTATCTGCTTTAAAATCTTCGTACTTTTCTGATACTGACAATAACTTATTGTTCCCTAGATCATCTATACCAGTGTCTTGAGGTTGCGATACTTCTTCAACCTGGCTTGACAGAGGTAGCTCATCAGTTGACATACCCTGTAGAGACGAAGCAGAGCTTGCAGAAGTGTTTGATAATGGTGGATTCGTGTACAGTTGTGGCTTTTCATCCTTGTAATCTATCCTAGCATCAAGTTGTGGCCACTTTAGATTGCTAGCCTTCTGTTTTGCTGACTTAAGAACACTTGAGAAATAGTTACCCCTTTTTTCAATGCCATCAATGGAATAAAATGGAATATTCCCCCAAGAAGTAGCTCTTTCTGTCCAGGAATCTGAAGTCAATGGTTGGATTATCCCTCTTTTCGCTTGACTTGTTGTCATGGTTACCAAAGCTTTTCTAATATCTCTGATCATCCCGTCAGCTATGGAGAGTCCACACTCCCTCATTGATCTTAACATTGTGATAGAGTCCTCAAAATCTTCAGTGTGCAAAGTTGTTTCATGAGACTTCTCAACAACATTTCCCTGAAGTTTGACGACATTAGGTACTGCTTTTTGAGCATGTTGTTGGATAAAGAAAAGCCCAACCGATGGTTCATTAGCCACGTATTTTATCATCTCTGCCAAGCATTCACTTATCTCCACAAAACCATCAACAGTAGAGAACCCTTCCATCTTCCCAAAGGCAGATTATAGTTCATCACAGACATTCCAGAAAAGAAAGAAAATCAGTTGAATTATACCAAGGGAAAACAAATGAGAAAGAAAAGTCCAATCAACATTTGGTGCTATAGTAGGTTAAAATGCACAACTAGAAGCCTCCCTGATCCCCATCCCCTTGAGCTATTCCCATTTCCATCCCCGTCCACGATCCCCGCCACGGGAGAATTTGTTCCCTGTCCCCTCTCCCCAAGTTTAAATTAAACATAGATTATTAAACCTAAGAGTTTAAATTTAAAGCTTAAATATTTTGTTTAACCTCTCCAAACACCAACTCCTCAATTTAAAAACAAGAAAACAAGAAAAGAAACCAAAAATAAAAAAAATTAAAATGTCTATAATAAAGAAAGAAAGAAATCTCATACATTACAAACTATAAATTACTTATACCATAGTACAGAGAAGCTGCAACTGCAAGTTATCATTTGTGCATTAGAAGCTGGAAGTTATAATTACTGGTTACTACTGCATATTCATATTATTTTTATATTTTACATAAGAACACACGATTGAACCTAAAACTACTATTATACCCTTCACAACTAAACTAACGACTGTCAAAGCATTTCAGCCAAACTCTGCAAGCTCAGAAGTGAGAGTAGCAATTGCATATTCAGATATTTGAACTAATGAATTCACATGGCATCAATTTTGTTTTGTACTGGATAGTAGCAGCAACCAAAAAAGAACAGATGTCAGAGCACCAAAGATTAAAAGGATTATTACATATTATTCATTTGCAGATGAGCAATTTTCTTCTTTTTTCTATTTTTTTTTTTTTTGACTTTCGCCTTGCATTAAGTGCTTCAAAGCTATGAAATACTGGACTGTCAAAATTAGGGGGTTCAAGATTGCAGGCCCCTTATTTTTTATACCTCTCATTCGTTGCCTGCAGGAAAAACACTGCTTAGAATGAAACTCTAAGATACATAATGGCTTCTGACACACGAAGGAATAAATTGTATCTCATATAAAGTTGAGGGGAAAACAGATTTAGTAGAGACAGGAGTCATACAAAAGATAATTCAGTACATGCACCAAAAGACAACATTCTAAAATAATTGCAACAGCCCTGAACATGGATATTAGAAGATTCAAAAAGACAAAGCAAGAGCTTTACTTCATATGTTATTGGAGGCGTTAAATATTAGTTGATAAGTATTTTCTATTTATTTAAATAAGTCTGTTAGGATATACTTTATTATTAAAGTCTATTATTAAGATTAGGATTATTTAATTTGTTAAGATAAGTATTTTATTTTTTCCCCTTATCTTGTTACGTCGTGTACACCTTATAAATAAGGCAAGGATGTATTCTCTTTAATTAAGATTGATTGAAGTATTATTATCATCATTAAATGGTTCTTATCTTTCTCCTAGTTATATGCTTTTATGGTATCAGAGGATTAAGAGCGTATAACCTTAGTCGAGGAAGATTCGGCCTCCATGACTGCTATTCAGACGAGCAGAGGCAGTGAATCTGAGGTATCCTCAGATAACTCATGTTCAGCCTCTACAATTGTCCCCACTACTTCATCGGAGAATTTCCTTTCTCTACATGTTACTTTGTTCAAACTGAATGGGTGCAACTTCCTGCATTAGTCCCATTCCATTGAAATCGTCGTCCGTGAGAAAGGGAAATTTGGCTACCTTGATGGGTCTGTCACACAACCAGCGCCTGAAGATCCTCTCTCGGTCTCCTGGGATATCAACAATTGCATGGTCATGTCCTGGTTGATCCATTCCATGGAACCTTCCATTGCAGAAATTTACCTTCTCTATCCTACTGCCAAAGCTATATGGGATGCAATTCAAATTGCTTACTCAGATTACGAAGATACTGCTCAAATGTTTTCTCTTCAACAACGTGCTTGACAAAATTCGCCGAGGGAATAATATTGTTACTCAGTATTTTAATTCCCTAAAGAAGATATGGCAAAAGTTGGATCTCTTTAATCGTCATCAATGGCGTGATTTGGCTAATGCTGATATCTAACGAAATATGCTTGCTAAAAAAAGGATTTATGATTTCTTGGCAGGCCTCAATGAGTCTCTTGATGATATTAAAGGACGTATCTTGAGTATTACACCTCTTCCTACAATTGATGAAATTTTTGCATTGGTTCGACAAGAAGAAAAACGGAAACAAGTGATGTTGGGTTCATCTCCTTCTTTGCCCGTGACTACTGAGTCTTCAGCTATGGCCACTCGATAGAGCAATGGCCGAAGAAGTAATATGTGGTGTGATCACTGTCAAAAACCCAATCATACTAAAGCTACATGCTGGAAAATACATGGTAAACTGGCAGATTGAGTTCCACGTCATCTCAGGGACACCGATACAAAGAATCATCATACAGCTACTGACAGGCGTGTTCAAATAGCTACTGCACATGCTCCAGAATCCACTCTTGATCAATGTTTTTCAAAGGCTCAATGGGAACAACTCAGCAAACTTCTTTCCAGCCCCCACACTTCGATGCCTAGCTCTTTGATGGCCACTTGTACTACACACTCCTCCCTTCTTACTAATTCACATTAAGGTGAGCCCTGGATTATCGATTCTGGAGCATCGGATCATATGTGTGGTTCATATTCTCTTTTTCTTCTTATTCTCCATGCTCTAAGAATGGGAAGATTCAAGTAGCTAATGGATTATTTACATATGTTTTAGGAGTTGGCACTATATGTCTCAGCTCATAGATATCTCTCTCTAATGTCCTTTATGCTCTAGATTTAACATATAATCTGCTATCTATCAGCAAAATTACAAAAGATTTGCAATGTATTGTTAAATTCTCATCAAACACGTGTTTTTCAATATTAGACTTCGAGACAGATGATTGGGAATGCTAAAGAAATTGTTGGATTATACTATTTTGTGAATCCTCCTGGTGCTAGATGCAACATAATCACTAGATCATCTCAGCCTTCAAAAACCAACATATCATGCTTCTTCACTACCGTCTTGGACATCCTAGTTTTTCTTATATGAGATATTTATTTCCTTCGTTGTTTCATAGCAATGAGAAATTTTTTTGTGAAATATGTCAGTTGGCTAAACATACTCGTGTTTCTTTTCCTACTCATAATCATAATAAATCTAAACCATTTGCTCTTTTACATAGTGATCTTTGGTGACATTCCCGTGTCAACTCTATTTCAAATAAAAATTATTTATCTCTTTTATCGATAATCATACAACGGTTTCTTGGATCTATCTTTTACGTGACAAATCTGAAGCAGCCCAAACTTTTGAGAATTTATATCACATGGTTAAAACTCAATATAATTCTCAAATTCATGTTTTACGAACAGATAATGGAACAAAATACTTCAATTCTTCCCTCAAGAATTTTCTCCTTAAAAATGGCCTCCTTCACCAAAGCTCTTGAGTCAATACTCCACAACAAAACGGGGTTTTTGAGAGAAAAAACCGTCATTTACTTGAAGTGGCTCGGTCTTTAATGTTTATGCACAATGTTCCCAAGTGTTTTTGGGGGGATGCTTTATTAACAGCCTATTTTCTTATCAATCGGTTACCCTAAAAAATCCTAGGGTTTTAAACTCCTCTTTCCACTCTCCAAAAATCTTTTCCAAAGTCTAGAAACTTATCCACATTAGATCTACAAGTTTTTGGGTGTACTGCTTTTGTTCACATTCATGATATAGACCGTAGTAAACTTGACCCAAGATCCCTTAAGTGTGCCTTTCTAGGCTACTCCACATCTCAAAAAGGCTATAGGTGTTACTCTACGGGGGGAAAAAAAATGATATTTCATCTCTAGGGATAACACTTTTTTTTTTAACAGCCTTATTTCTCCAAAAATTTGTCTCGGGGAAATCTAGACTATGATCCTAATTTTTGGGACAATAATTTTCTTAATAACAAATTTGAAATTATTGAGTATTCCCCACCTATTCAAAATTGGCCAGAAACAGTCCAAAACCCCCTCGGATCTGCCTAGTATTTCTTCACAACACCCCTTCAAACCCATCTCAGTCTCAATCTCCTAATACAGATCAAATTATCCTGCCCTGTACTACTGCAACTGAATCTGTAAAGCCTTTTCCTATCACCTACACCAGGAGGAAACATATTCACAAAGAAGATAACCAGGAAAAACCTTCATCTAATCCTAATATATGCACTGATGAGAATTTATTTGATATGCCTATTGCTTCAAGATCAAGAGGCTGCACTAAACACCCAATATCAAATTTCATTGGGTACTCACACTTGTCTCAAAATATGAAGGGGTTTGTCTCTCAACTTTGAGAAGAAGAAATACCAAAAACAGTAAGTGAAGCCTTAGAAAAGGAAGAGTGAAAGTAAGCAGTCTTTGAAAAGATGCAAGCCCTTGAGAACAACAAGACATGGCAAGTTGTTCAACAGCCCAAAGATAAGCCCAAAGATAAAAGAACTGTCAGATACAAATGGGTATTCACAATGAATTATAGGGCAGATGGCTCGATTGAAAGATATAAAGCCAAGTTGGTTACAAGGGAATACACACAATCTTATGGTATTGATTACCAAGAGACATTTGCTCCAGTGGCAAAAATCAATACTATTCGGGTACTATTATCTTTGGCAACCAATCTAGATTGGAAACTACAACAATTAAACGTGAAGAATGCATTTTTAAATGGACAAATCGAAGAAGTATACATGGACCTACCAACGGGATTTGACTCAGAGAGAAAAAATGGTAAAGTATGTCATCTCAAAAAATCATTATATGGCTTAAAACAATTACCAAGAGCTTGGTTTGATCGTTTTACTAAAGCTATTCAGCAACACGAGTTTAGACAAACTCATACAGATCATACTCTATTTTTCAAAACACAAGGGGGTAAAGTTACTATATTGATAGTATACGTTGATGACATGATTCTTATTGGGAATGATAAAGATGAAATAGAAAAAATTAAAAAGGAGTTATCAAAAGAATTTGAGATGAAGGATTTAGGAAACTTGAGGTATTTCTTGGGCATGGAAGTTGTTAGGAGTAAATCTGGAATTTCTGTATCACAAAGAAAATATACATTTGATTTATTGAAGGAGACAGGTATGATGAGCTGCAAATCTGCTGACACACCCATGGATCCTAATCTTAAATTTGAGATTCAAGGCAATGATGTACCAATAGACAAAGGGCGTTATCAAAGGCTAATTGGAAGGTTGATTTATTTGTCCCATACCTGGCCAGACATAGTATTCACTGTAAGTTGTGTTAGTCAATTTATGCACTCACCTTCTACCAATCATATGGAGGCGGTATATTGAATTCTAAGATATTTAAAAGGAACAACCAGAAAAGGATTTTTTTTTTTTTACGAAAACTGAAGAAAGACATGTAGATGTTTTTGCTGATGTATATTGGGCCGTATCAAAGACTGATAGACGTTCTACCTCTGGTTATTTTTCATATGTATGGGGAAATTTAGTCACTTGGAAAAGTAAGAAACAAAAAGTAGTGGCAAGGAGTAGTGCAGAAGCAAAACTACGTTCAACAGCTCATGAGATTTGTGAAGCATTATGGTTGAAACTACTCTTGGAAGAACTAGGGGTGAAAATACAGGTTCCTATGTGAATTTTCTGTGATAATAAAGCAACCATTGCCATCTCACACAATCCGGTACTCCGTGATCTAACCAAACATGTGGAAGTAGATCGACACTTTATCAAAGAAATAATTGACAAAGGAATCATCACAATCACTTACACTCCTTCTCAGCAGACGGCAGATATCCTAACTAAAGCATTGTTCAAACCTTCGCATGAAAAAATGGTTGACAAGCTAGGATTGTACAATTTGTACTATCCAACTTGAGAGGGGATATTAAAGGCGTTAAATATTAGTTGATAAGTATTTTCTATTTATTTAAATAAGTCTGCTAGGATATACTTTATTATTAAAGTCTATTATTAAGATTAGGATGATTTAATTTGTAAAGTATTTTATTTTTTCCCTTATCTTGTTACGTCATGTATGCCTTATAAATAAGGCAGGGATGTATTCTCTTTAATTAAGATTGAATGAAGTAGTATTATCATCATTAAATGGTTCTTATCTTTCTCCTAGTTATATGCTTTTATATGTCTTTTAAGAATGCTCAGTAATTCAGCTGGCTGAACTTATCTTCGTCTGCTTCTCAGATTTTGGCCCTTACATTTTATAAACCATCTATTGTTCTGGAATCAATGTAAGCAAAAGTACTTGGTCCCGATGAAGATTCTCATAGTTGATGGAAGTCAAATTTCTATTACAACAACATAGCCTTATCCCACTAAGTGGGGAAGTCAAATTTCTATTAGATTCGTCAAAAATCTTACTTTATCACCTTTTTGTAAAGAATAAAGAATAATTACGAGATTGTTCGGTAGTGTGCTCTAACTAGTAGTTTATATAATTGTAAATGGTGCAATTAATACATCTGAAATATAAAAAAGGGTTTCTAAACCATTTTAAGAAAAATTATAATCTCTAGAGGTATTTCCACAATAAAAACATGGTCATTCAATCAGCAATACAACAAAAACTATATGAGAAAGTCAGGAAAGTAGTGTTTCATGTCATCAGAAAACTAAAACTTACAAACAACTGCTATAGCTTTCCCTTATTTCAATTATTTCATTCTCATTAGTCTGGACTAGTGGGTAGCCATTCATAGAATATTAGGATTCATATTTGTTCACTTTTGATTCATTTCTGATGGGTACCAGGGGATTGGGATTAAAAAGGGCATTTTAGGAGGTCAGGTGGTTACAGTAAAAGACAAATGAAAGGGCTGAGGTGGCAAGGGAGTTTAGTATATATAGGATAGAGGGCTGGTAGTGGGAAGCACGAAGAATCTTTTTATTGTGAGTGTGTATAGGAGCATTCTTGCTCGGGTAGGAGACCTTAGGGCCTTTGGTGTCACTTTGCTGATTTACATTTCCAGTATTGTATTTTTCTGCACTTCTCTTGGAAATATAGACTGTGTTCCTTTTGAATGAAAATCGGATTCCTATCAATTTCATTCACAGTTAAAAATTTGTTAATACCGTTTTACTATGAATCTAAAAATATACGCAGACTTTAATCAATTAGATAGACGCAAGTTGAATAAACTGAAACTTTGCATATGAGAAAACAATCAAAGTCTTCATTCCCACATCCAATCATCCGAAAACATAGCAAAGAGAGGGAGTTAAACAATGATTACCTAACTCCAGCACCGCTCACCACAAAACCCAATACCTTCAGTTGCCACTGAGAGAGGAGATGTGGACAAGCTGAAACTGAGACTGAGAGGCGAGACGGAGAGAGATGTGGCTGAGAGAGAGGCGAGGCCGATAGAGGACTGAGTCACTGGGGAGATGCGGCGATCGGCTGACGGACTGAGAGTAAGGCGAGACGGCAAGCAAGACCGAGCGAGTAGAGGAAAGAAGGATTCAGTCATTCAGATTAGCTTTTCAAACAATTTTGGTATTGTCTTAATATTTTATTTAAATCAATTAAAAATATTTTAATTAGTAAATTATTTTAATAGACATATACGACTATATATGTAAAGCTACACTCCAAGTATTTTAATAAATTTGACAAATTTACTAAAATAGCTTTTAGGGACAAGAATCCCCGAGGGAAAGCATGATCTTTATCCCCGTCTTCAAATTAAAACTAAAATGGCAGCGTGATTTATCAGTAACATTGAAGCGACTGCTAGATAAGGATTGAGAGCATATCACTAATAGAGAATACTATTGTGGTATCAAAATATAGAAATAATACATATGTTTAAATTTATATATTTATTTATTTCAACATAAATTATTAAAAAAAATTTATATATTACATTTGATCTTATGGTAGGATTATTATATTTGTCAAATATAAAAATTTTTAAATCATTTTTCTTTTCACTCTTGAAATTGTGGCATATAATTATCTATGTGTAAATATTGGGATTGTTAGATACAAACTAACTGTTGAAAATGATTCATCTTAACTTTTATTGATTGTCATTGCAAAGTATAATGTTATTGAAAATTATCGTTTTCTAAGTTAAAAATGCAATTTTGAATTTGATGAGCTAATTATCATCCTAGGAACAATAACGTTTTCTTCAATATTTTTTTTAGAGATAATTATTGTTTCTATGACATGTTTACCAAGTTGAAACACAATCAGTCTATCATCATTACAAAGGCTTGTTGATTTTTCAATATTTTTAAGTAACATTATCGGAGCACTAATCTTCAACTTTAGTTCATGGTTTGGATGTCATGCCCTAATTTGAGAACATGACCGGCACGGAGATAGACGCTGTCCACCACCGTAAGCCTGACCTCAGCCATTAGCACGTGAAATAAATATAATATATATGGGTTCATTTTTATAACTAATACAAGATTTCCTAAGTGTTCTATCTAACTACAGAGCAACTTAAACACCCAACTATAGACGTACCGACATTCCAAGATAGAAGAACACGGACCTGGAGACTCCACTACTCCTCATATGGAGACTCACCTTCTGATACAAAACCTATAAGGGGTACACAAAGGAAATGATGAGTATGAAAATATTCAGTAAGAAAAAACAGCTAGAAATTTAAATATGACATGTGTATTGCTCACAAGGATGGGACACAAAGAAGGACCCTATCCATAAACATATGACCAAGGACTCACCTCACATAACCTGCAAGTCAAGTAAAGAGTCCTACTATACACACACAAGCAAACATAGCAATAACCTCAGTAAGAAAATTTATAAACTTTAGTCATCTCCATGTGATTTCCCATTATGCAGAAATAATAATATTATGGTAAATTTCATAAATATGAGAAGTCAATCCTCTAAATTATATATGAGAGGTCAACCCTCTAATTATATATGAAGGACCAACCCTCTAAATCACACATGAGGGGTTAACCCTCTAAATTACATATGAGGCACCAACCCTCGAAGTTATATACGAGGGGCTAACTCTCTAAGTTATATATGAAGGCCAACCCTCTAAATCACATATGTCTCAATTAAATTGTTTTCCACCACTCACAATAGCAAAACGGCTCAACATGTTCTTGTATAAATTATTCACCATTATACTTAAATTAAATACATTACATGCTCAAAGCAATGTTTATACTTCCAAATGTTACCAAGATTCCTACCTTAATGGATCAACAAGGCACTTTAAAAGTTGCATCCCAAGATTGAAGAAGAAAAGGAATTTCCATTAAAATCAGTTCTTGCTTCAATAGGCTTAAATTGTCTACTTAAGATATCATTGGGTGAACCTACTATGGAACTAAAAGCCATGAGATTATCCCCTTATAAATCACCTACCTTTTCCTATTTAATTTAGAGGTAAGTTCCCTTAAAACAATTAAATTTCTCTACATTCTCTGTTTAATACTAGATTTCAAATACCGAACTTTGTGAATTTACTGGGCAGCCTTCACAAGTCCAAAGTTCATGAAATTTGGTAGAAAACATCCTTAATATGTCTAGATTCTTAGATAAAAATTTCAAAAGTAAATACTTTGATTTGCCCCCTCAAAACCACTAAAAACGCAGCTACTACCCAGACTGCCTCTATAGCTTCTGCAGTCTTAGTTTTTGCGAGTATTGACCCACTAAAACAATTCCAAATCTCATGCAACTTGGTGGGCGTGTAATTTAATGTTATGACATCTCCCCATAAAAATTTCACAGCAAAATTTGACCTTTTGGATAGTCTAGAATAGCTTTAATTTAGACTGATCAAATTATTCTTATTTTTACATTAGCTTTGGTTTAAAAAATATTTGACCTAGCAATTGCTTCCCAAACACTATGTGTAATATCTCAATAATTTATATGAATATTTAAAGTCTAATTTGAAATTTAGTGAAAAATTTAATTATGTGAAAATGTGCTTTTTGAATTAGTGAAGAAAATCTGGGAATAGAAATTTTAATTTTTAATTTAGGAAATTTTTACAAATTCTCAAGGACTAAAGTGAAAAGAAAAGAAAGTATAGAGGACTTTTGAGAAATGACCAAATAGAAACCTGAGAGGAAGAATAAAGCTTATGAGAATGAATTATGAGTCCGGTACCGAAAAGATGATGGATTCGAGGTTAAAGTGGTATGTGAGACATCGAGAGGGATTAAAGTGAACAAATCTTATAAGCTAAGGTGGCTATGAGCGATTTTATCGAAAAAGAAATTAGTGAGGCCCACACATACAATTATTAGTTTTTCTTATCCTTGTTCTTCCCGAGGCTTCATGTTCTTCGTTCATTTCCATCTTCCCTTCTTCAATCATTTCTCAAATTTTCATCCGGCGATCTTGTATTTTCTAACCATACTTCCGATTCTCAGGAGTTTTAGAGGTAAAGAGGTAAGTTTTATCTACTCTATTTCTTTTTTTCTCCATTTTCGGACCTATGGAAGAAAATTAAGATTTTGAGTTTTAATGGATGAATTTAAGTGTGGATGTTAATGTAAAACATTCTTAGGTGGTTTATGATGTTATTAGAACAAGAAATTTCGTAGAATTTGGATATTTGAAAAAGTTAGTGTTCTTGATGAAAATTTGAGATTTGAGCTTGGATTGTTGGTAGAAATTGGGGGTTTTGGTGTTAAAACACTCCTTAGACATTAAGGATGAAAACCCATGGAAGAAATCAAAAGAAATGTTGTTTTAGATATGATTTTAGGATTTTTGGATGAAGAACACGAAGAACATCAAAAATTTTCCCCAGAAATTACTGTTCACCGAGAAAATTTTTTCAGATTTTCTCGTTACTGTAGCGTTGACTCGGTCAACGTTACTGTAGCATTGACTCGGTCAACGTTACTGTAGCTGCGTTGACCGTTGACTATTACTGTAGCATCAGTTTTTTTTTTTTAATATCGTTGAAAAGCTCTTTGAGTCTAGTTTCCAATGGTATAAGTGTCATTTAGAAATTCATTACCGGTTAGGAGTTATGACTTAAGATGTGAGTAAAGGTCGAGAGTAGTGATAGGAAATTTCTCTATTTTGTAACCCTAATGGTTTTTACCTGGTTACAATAGGGATGATTGGGGCGCAAGGTGGGAGCGCCGAGAGCGTGGAATTCAGGTGAGTAGGCAACCTTGCAAAATTAATTTAATAAATTAGTCAAAGCACAATATAAATCCCATTTGCGTTATTTGTGAAATTGAGAATATTATCAGTGTGTGTTCAGGTTGAGAAAAAGTATAATATCATTGGAAGGTATTTTATTACCTTTGAGAATTGATTTCTCTAGTTGACTAAAGAACTAGATGTGATTGTTCCTTGAATAAATTGGAACATTTTGTAAGTAAATAACCTTACTAAACTAATGTGATCTTATTAGATAAGGTACAATACAAGTCTTGTTTATAACATTATTGAAGTGAGAAATAATCAATCTCGCTGTTGATAATATATGATGATTGTTATGGTTGATGATAGACATTCAAGGGAATAAAAATATGTGTAAATTCATTTATTTCATAGTAATTATATTGTGATAAATTCTCACTATTTTATTGATGAGCAAAAGATTTACGAGATCTAATACACGAGTTTGAAAGGGTTAGAGTCCCATACTACTCGGTGTATAAATGTGAAAACCTATGCACGAGTTTGAAAGGGTTAGAGTCCCATACTACTCGGTGTATAACTGTGAAAATCAATACACGAGTTTGAAAGGGGTTAGAGTCCCATATCACTCAGTGTATAAATGTGAAAATCTATGCACGAGTTTGAAAGGGTTAGAGTCTCATACTACTCTGTGTATAAATGTGAAAACCTATGCACAAAGAGTTTGAGGGTTAAATTCCCAAGTCACTCAGTGCAAGTATTTATGGCATATAATACTATAATTATTTAAAATAAATGATAGATTGATTGTATTAGTAAATGTGGTGTTTGTGCTTATGATATTTTCATGTACAGTTGTTTACTCACTGAGTTATGATAAACTCACACTCTCCATGATTATCTTTTCAGATACAGTGGTTGAGGAGAAGAATTTATAGCCTTTAAGGATATACTCCACTTTTGTCTGGTAAACAATTGGTAAGGATTAGGAAACGCTCTGTAATCTAGTAGGTCACCTAGGCTTGGGAGGTTGTATAGTACTGTATAGTGTTTGAAAGTTGAACATTTTCTGAATATGTATACAAAATATCTTTCTTGGAATATTTATGATTCACATAATTATGGATATTAAGAATGTTCACAGAGATTATGGGGTACCACGGAGGTACACCCTAGGTATTTTATGTTTATATCACATGTAAGTTTTGGGATGTGACAAATTGGTATCAGAGGTGGTTTTAGGTCCCCTATAGATTACAGAGCAAAGTGTTCTTTGTGGGCCCTTTTCCATTGTCATGAACCGCGGCATGACCATGGGATTAGGTTCCATAAAAGACCTTGTAAAGTTGAGTGTTCTTGTCATAACTTACCCTTCGATGGAGTTAGTTGGAGATAATTTTGTTACAATATGAGATAATTGATTTCATATGTGGAACTTTGGAACTTGTTGGAGGTATGATCTTTATACCGATGGAAAAGGTGATCTCTGTATGAAATTTTTCTTTTTGAGAAATTGGGAACATAACTCTGTAGTGTACTCTTAAAGCTGAGGATCAGTAATTGCTAGAATATGGCTTGAGGGCTGGGCCAAGAGTGATGTATTAGATGGGGTAAAGTTGATTATGAGGTATGGGCTAGAGTTCAAGAAAGATTTTCACAAAGAATATAGCGCAGATTACTAATGCAAGAATGGGAAAGAACTCTTGTGAGGCAGATCAAGATTTGATTTTGATAGATGCCAGACAGATGTAATTTATGGAAGAGGATGTAAGTCCTAAATAATATGTTCCTTGATAAAAGCTTGGTTGAGAAAATAGATGTGGGCTAGGTAGTTTTTCCCTAAGGGAGATACTACGGTAAAATGGAACATAGCATAAGAGATATTGAGGTACGTTATAAGTCTTCTCTAGGGGCGACTCGCCAAAGTTGCACTTGTTTAGTTAGGGATTGGCATGATGGTACTATGTGATAGAAGTGTTTCAAAAAAAAAAATATATATACAATGTAGAAGTTTTGTAACATTGGAATAATTAGAGCATGCTAAAGGTAGGCTGTTGGCGTATGAACATTCATAATTGTTAAACGTGATGTATGATTGGAATGGTCTAGAAAGATATTCTTATGGTAGTTTGTGCCTCAGAGTGTTAGTTTAAGAAAAGCTTGCGAATCGAGGCTCTTAAGCAAGAATTCATGACAATTCGAGGGCATAATATCGAGTTCAATTGATCTATACGGTAAGCCTTCATCTACTCCCGTATGATAAGGGGAAAGACAACGAGACTTGTATAGAGCTTCTGTTTGTCTCTGTGTCAGCTTATAGGGTCATTAAATTTTTTTTTATGTGATTGGCTTATAAGCTGAATTTGTTATTGATTTTGTGTGGCTAATTTCTTTTATCTTTCTTCATTTTATTATTATTATTATTATTATTATTTAGAGTACCATCTAGTAAAAGAAACTATTGGCATTAAAAGCGGAAGGATTACATTGCAAAAAAAAAAAGGGAAATTACTCATGCATGAGTAATCTAAAAGCGAGGTGGTCTCGGATTAGGAGGGTTGTATTGTATCATCACCCCTCGACCATTTCTTGGAACAAGAGACTGAGCAATGTCACGGAGGGTAGTGTAAATCCCATTCATACAATCAACACTTCTTTGTTGTTGATTGCAGAAGCATTGGGTAGACCAATAGAAGAACCTGTCTATTCTTGAAGTCATTGCCGCATTATTGCGTTTAGTTAACTTCTCCAGGTGTTCTATCATCTTCTTCAGATTTTTCACCTCCTTCTCTAGACAAGCGATTTTGTTTTCTAACGTGTGGCCAGTGTTAATCTCCTCAGCTTCCTCAATTTTTATCTTCTTCTCCTTTTGATCCTCTTGAGACCCCTCAAAAGGTCTCTTGCCCTTGTCTTTGCCCAGACTTAAGTTTAAGTCGAGCTCTTCTTCCTTGGCCTCCACTGTGAGATCAATGTACTTGTTGGTGGCCATGGTTTATAAAATTTAGAAGTTTTTGCAGGAGTATGACGAGAGAGGAATGCTGGGAAATTGTAGGCTCAGAGATGATTACTCTTTGTGGTGTAGTAACTGAGAACTCCGGGGCAGTTTTTATAGAGAAAAATTTAGACTTAGAGCCAAAGAAGATATCTCTTCGCCGCACTCCTACACGCTCAACCTATGGATTTCTGCAAGCTGGAAGCTAGAAGCCTAGGGTAAGCATGCGTGTCAACAGTGTGTCACATTAATGGCAAAACCACGTAAGTCAATATTCGGTGGATTTGCGGCCGATTTATACTTGTTTATTTTTCATATCTCTTGTTGGCATTTTCTGAAATTCTAAGAAGCCGACAGCGTAGCCATTAAAGATTGCCTTGGATGATTTTATGATGAACTAAAATGTATTTCTCTGCTTTCTTGTATTGTTCTTGAAAGCCTTCAGTTGAGTATAATATACATGATTGATTGAATTATATTGTGATTATATGTATTTAAATACATATGCCATGTATGTATGTTATCCATGCATTGAGAGTGAAGGCTATTTGTTATGGCCAGGAATAATATGTAATGATTCTACATACATTCAGAGAATGAGAAGTCTGAAATTTAAAAAGGACTTGAATAGATGAAAATATATAGATAATGATGTATCTCTATGTTGATACATACATACATATATGCTCGTAGAGGCAAGAGAAAGGTAAAAAAAAAATTCTCACTTTATGGTAACACTTGATATGTGTAAATGTGAGAAGTTTTTATTTTAATATGTATGTTTGAAAATGTGTAAGCTTAGGGCAAAGCCACGGATTAGAAACCTAGATAAGGTTAATATGAAACTACCCGTTCATGGAGTAATATCTCGATTTAGAATTATTGAATAAGACAAATACAGAGTTAGGAAGTCATAAATTGAAGCGGCAATTAGTTTAATAATTTGAGCAAGAGTCAAAAGTTAGCCGAAATTTTTGAGGAAATCTTTTGTATTTGATTATATTTTGTTATTTTCTGGCATGCTTATTATAGACCGTTGGCATTGCGACGGATAAGGTCTGGAGGCCATCTTTAGAGTGTGATGTAAGGGTTTTGGTAGCCCTAAATTTCGTCTATAAATAATGGATGCCCCATTACGCCGCTTATTACACTAAGAGTTCATTACTTATAAGTTTTCTAGCATCAAACCTCTCATTCCATACAACCTTTATAGCTCAGAAAAATATGGCCGGCAATAAATCTTTCAATTTAAACTTTGAGGCTGGCAAGGTAGAGCTGGATCTAAATCTTAGTCTGGAGAACTATAAGAATAAGAGATCCATGGAAGAGTCATCAGAAGCTAAGAAAAGAAAAAGGGATGTAGTAGAGCTAGAGGATGTTAGCACAGCAACATCTTCAAATGATGAGCTTGCGCTTATGAGAAAAAAGATGGAGGACTTGGAAAGGTTGATAAACCGCCACTTTGAGGACCAGGGAAGATTGATAAATCGTCTCTTTGTAGAACAAGAGAAGCTCTTGAATCGTCATTTTAGGGAATTGGCGAATAGAGTTGATAGACATTCGATGTTTGCAACTCAAAATTTTCATGACCAACAAGCGAGGTGTATTGACTGTATGAATGGAGTGACCTCTGCACTTCGCCAAATTTCCCAAACGTTTCCTCCAGAAACTCTTTCTAGGCTGCAACGATTAGCTTCCTCCTTAAGATCTGAAGCACCTTCCTCTTCTAGACCTGGAGCACTTTCTGCATTTCAAAAACCTCCTCGTCCTTAATTTATTCTTTCTTTTATTTATACCTTAAGCTAATATTTGATCTGAGCTTCGCGTATTAAGATTATCTGTTTTGTAAATCAAGTTCAGTTTGTTGCCTGTAACTTATGTACTAGAAATAAGGCAATTCTTGTACTGAAGAAACTTGAGAAATAAAAATATGTTGAACTTGTTATATTTTGTACTTGATTGTGAAAATTCTAAAAGAGAGAACGAGATTTGGACAAAATATCTGCATTTGTTTCAATCTTGAGTTAAGTTTTGAATTCGGATGACCGAATTCTATTAAGGGGGGAAGAATGTAATATCTCAAGAATTTATATGAATATTTAAAGTCTAATTTGAAATTTAGTGAAAAATTTAATTACGTGAAAATGTGCTTTTTGAATTAGTGAAGAAAATTTGGGAATAGAAATTTTAATTTTTAATTTAGGAAATTTTTACAAATTCTCAAGGACTAAAGTGAAAAGAAAAGAAAGTATAGAGGACTTTTGAGAAATGACCAAATAGAAACCTGAGAGGAAGAATAAAGCTTATGAGAATGAATTATGAGTCCGGTACCGAAAAGAAGATGGATTCGAGGTTAAAGTGGTATATGAGACATCGAGAGGGATTAAAGTGAACAAATCTTATAAGTTAAGGTGGCTATGAGCGATTTTATCGAAAAAGAAATTAGTGGGGCCCACACATACAATTATTATTTTTTCTTCTCCTTCTTCCTCCCGAGGCTTCATGTTCTTCGTTCATTTCCATCTTCCCTTCTTCAATCATTTCTCAAATTTTCATCCGGCGATCTTGTATTTTCTAACCATACTTCCGATTCTCAGGAGTTCTAGAGGTAAAGAGGTAAGTTTTATCTACTCTATTTCTTTTTTTCTCCATTTTCGGACCTATGGAAGAAAATTAAGATTTTGAGTTTTAATGGATGAATTTAAGTGTGGATGTTAATGTAAAACATTCTTAGGTGGTTTAAGATGTTATTAGAACAAGAAATTTCGTAGAATTTGGATATTTGAAAAAGTTAGTGTTCTTGATGAAAATTTGAGATTTGAGCTTGGATTGTTGGTAGAAATTGGGGGTTTTGGTGTTAAAACACTCCTTAGACATTAAGGATGAAAACCCATGGAAGAAATCAAAAGAAATGTTGTTTTAGATATGATTTTAGGATTTTTGGATGAAGAACACGAAGAACATCGAAAATTTTCCCCAGAAATTACTGTTCACCGAGAAAATTTTTCCAGATTTTCTCGTTACTGTAGCGTTGACTCGGTCAACGTTACTGTAGCATTGACTCGGTCAACGTTACTGTAGCTGCGTTGACCGTTGACTATTACTGTAGCATCAGTTTTTTTTTTTTAATATCGTTGAAAAGCTCTTTGAGTCTAGTTTCCAATGGTATAAGTGTCATTTAGAAATTCATTACCGGTTAGGAGTTATGACTTAAGATGTGAGTAAAGGTCGAGAGTAGTGATAGGAAATTTCTCTATTTTGTAACCCTAATGGTTTTTACCTGGTTACAATAGGGATGATTGGGGCGCAAGGTGGGAGCGCCGAGAGCGTGGAATTCAGGTGAGTAGGCAACCTTGCAAAATTAATTTAATAAATTAGTCAAAGCACAATATAAATCCCATTTGCGTTATTTGTGAAATTGAGAATATTATCAGTGTGTGTTCAGGTTGAGAAAAAGTATAATATCATTGGAAGGTATTTTATTACCTTTGAGAATTGATTTCTCTAGTTGACTAAAGAACTAGATGTGATTGTTCCTTGAATAAATTGGAACATTTTGTAAGTGAATAAACTTACTAAACTAATGTGATCTTATTAGATAAGGTACAATACAAGTCTTGTTTATAACATTATTGAAGTGAGAAATAATCAATCTCGCTGTTGATAATATATGATGATTGTTATGGTTGATGATAGACATTCAAGGGAATAAAAATATGTGTAAATTCATTTATTTCATAGTAATTATATTGTGATAAATTCTCACTATTTTATTGATGAGCAAAAGATCTACGAGATCTAATACACGAGTTTGAAAGGGTTAGAGTCCCATACTACTCGGTGTATAAATGTGAAAACCTATGCACGAGTTTGAAAGGGTTAGAGTCCCATACTACTCGGTGTATAACTGTGAAAATCAATACACGAGTTTGAAAGGGGTTAGAGTCCCATATCACTCAGTGTATAAATGTGAAAATCTATGCACGAGTTTGAAAGGGTTAGAGTCTCATACTACTCTGTGTATAAATGTGAAAACCTATGCACAAAGAGTTTGAGGGTTAAATTCCCAAGTCACTCAGTGCAAGTATTTATGGCATATAATACTATAATTATTTAAAATAAATGATAGATTGATTGTATTAGTAAATGTGGTGTTTGTGCTTATGATATTTTCATGTACAGTTGTTTACTCACTGAGTTATGATAAACTCACACTCTCCATGATTATCTTTTCAGATACAGTGGTTGAGGAGAAGAATTTATAGCCTTTAAGGATATACTCCACTTTTGTCTGGTAAACAATTGGTAAGGATTAGGAAACGCTCTGTAATCTAGTAGGTCACCTAGGCTTGGGAGGTTGTATAGTACTGTATAGTGTTTGAAAGTTGAACATTTTTGAATATGTATACAAAATATCTTTCTTGGAATATTTATGATTCACATAATTATGGATATTAAGAATGTTCACAGAGATTATGGGGTACCACGGAGGTACACCCTAGGTATTTTATGTTTATATCACATGTAAGTTTTGGGATGTGACACTATGAAACTATCCAAGTCATAGCTACATATGCTAAGGAATACCATATAAAAATTTCAAGACCATAAGAGTTCATTTCATACTACAATCAACTCAAAACATTATCAATAGTAATACTAGCACATATACTCCCAAACATTTCTGACATTCAATCACTCTTTTAATCATAAAAATAAACGATAAAGAATTCTTGAATGAAATTTAGTTTTCTGGAAACTAGACTCAAATACCTTTCCAGCGATATAAAGTTTGCTAGAAACAAAGCTCAAACGAGAGAGTTATAACGATTTCAATTATGCTAAAATTTGTTGTCTGGGGATGAAGCCCCGGGCGCCACGCCAAAGTTCTTCCCCTCGGTTACACTCGGATTGGGCAGACTCACCCAAACTGTGATTTGACACCAAAAATCTATCACTTTGCCTCCTAAGTCCTCCTAAATTTCACCCAAACCATTTTAGATCATTAATACTTGTTTCTATCAACTTCCTAGAAGATCAATTTCAAACATTGATTCCAAATCAAAATAAGTTCATTCAAGATTAAACTATTTTCTCTCTTAAAAATTTCAATCATTGTTCTTCTTCTACCAAGGCCTTCAATCATGATCTCATTAATTTTCTAGGTTCTAAACTCATTAAAAGCAAGATACAACTATCCCATTCAAGACTCAAGCCTTAATTTTATGATTTTTCTAAATCTTCAATCTACAGTTTCTGGCAAGATCCAAGAAGAAGAGAGGAGAATGCTTGACCCTTACCTCAAGAAGGGGTTCCGGTGAGGAGAGGAGGCCACCAGTAGAGGAGCTTCGCAAAAGTTGATGGTGGAGCCACCTTATATGTCTCCTTTATTACCTAAGGAATGAAAGACATGAAGGGAGAGAGGGGAGAGTATGAAAGGGACGAAGGAGACAAATTATGGGTAGGGGTGTAGAAATTTCTAATGTGGGTGTGGGTTTAAATGAGTGTGGGGTCCACCTCCTCTCTCATTTGGTCCCTCAAAATTTGGAGAAGTTCACTTAAATCCCTTAAATAAGGTATTAGGAATTATTTTAAACAAATAGTCTGTATGGGCACCAAGTCACACTTATAGAAATACAAATAAACATCAAGATTCCATTTCTCAACATATTTTGTTTAAAACATCAAATTTTATTTTAGTTCAATTTAGTCCTTCTCACCCACCGATCCATTGATTTGGCTCACTTCCACCATTCTCGAAACTCTGACTTCCTTATTCAACCTCCTCGAGCTATTTTCTCCTCCAAAGTCCTTCATTGAAGATTTTCTTAAAAATTTCTCACAATGAAATCTAGAAATTCTAAGATTTCGTAGTTTCACTAAATTTCAAATTAGCTCCAAAATTTCACATACAAACATATAATAAGGTCAACACATTTACCAAGTGAATTTAAAATTTATGAGTATTACATTGAAATACTAGACAACCTGATGCTATTAAGTAATTCTTATGTGTAGAAATCATCCATTGTATCAATATTTGCATCAGCTTTGCAGAAGTTATCAGAACTTAAATATGATTGTTTTTCTCCAGGAAGTAAAGATAACTTTTAATCATTTATGGTGTCAACATCTTTCAGCTTTAGAGCAAGAATTTCTCTTTCTTTGAAGTAACTCAAATTGTTTAAATTGTTCATAAGATCAAGACATGTGCTTTTTACAATCGAAGATACAGAATCATCAACAACTTTGATTAGTAAGTCATTAGGAATTTCAATTGTTGACTGACCAATATTTTTATAATTCATAGTTTTTTCAAATGTAAGAGGAATTAATTATAGAGAACACACTTGTCTACTTGCTTTTGGTATGATTTGAAATATTTGTTTGAAATCTCCACCAAAGACAACGATTTTGCCACCCAAAGATTGAAAGAACTTTGATTATTAGAAAATCTCATCAAATCCCTTAGAATCCTATCAAGAGCTTCAAAACACATTTTATTCATCATGGATACCTCTTTCCATATAATTAACTTTATCTTGATAATATCCTCTACAAGGTCACTTCCTTGTTTAATATTACAGCTTGAGTCTTCAGTAATTTGTAAGGGAATGAGGAATCGAGAATGAAGGATTCTTCCATCAGGAGGTAAAAGAGAAGTTATCACAATTGATACAACATTTAAGACAATCATTTCTTTTGATATAAATGTGGTTGATGATGTTTTCCATAGAAATTTTTCTAGTACCTCCATATCTAAAGATGCCCTCATTGTCTGATTAATAGTAGTAGTGACTCCTTTATATACTTGTAACTTATCTTTGTTTAATATTTTAATTGAATCAAGATGTTCTTTCCGTAAAAGAGATCGATCATATGACATCTGACCATATATAAGTTTATTTCCACATTTATAACTTTCGACTATCTCTGGAAATAGCATAGACGCAAATTTATTGATAGATCTTCCACTACTTTGAAGTATGTTTTCAATCTCGATTAGAGCATAATTCGTTAATTGATCATTAGTGAGTTACAAATCTATTTTAAAATGAAAAATGATAAGAACAAAACACTAGTTCGGTATCACCACAAAAAAAGGATATAATGTTAGTTTTATAATGTAGGTTTCAACAACTGACGCTAAATGCTACTTTTCATAATATAGCATCTGTGAACTTAAGCCTCTCTTTTGTGTTGCTTTGCTGTTGTTGACCACTGTAGAGGAAGAAGAAACCACCTACCAACGTCGACAAAGCCATCATCGAACTGTGAGGTCGCGAGCTGTGCGTGTGCTAGCAAAGCTTTTTGTTTAAGATTCTCTGGCAGTGAGTCCTTCTTCTCTTTCCTTTTCAATTTCCTTTTTTCTCTCGCTTCCTATTGTGCTTCCTTATGGATATACGCTTCTCTAATTGCATATTTTTTTTCCTCCAATCCTTGCTCTAATTCCAACGCTTAGATCTGCCAAGTCACTTGTTGTTGCCGTTGACCACTGTCCTCAATCTCAGATTAGTAGTCGGTGATGTCTCCTCCGTACAACTTGTCCCTTTGGCCTACTAGTTTTAGTTGCATAGATTTGCTCACCATTGAGACCTTAGTCGCTTTACTCATTGCGATTCCCAAACCCGTTGATCTCGTTACTTCCTCTTCTGTTCTCGCTGTTTTGAAAATGGCCCAAAGAATTTCAATTGAGTAGTTACCAAGTGAGTCTTTTGCTTTCTTCAATTTGGGTACATGCAATACCTGTTGAAAATGGCCCAAAGAATTTTGAGGTAATGGCTCACACTTTTAGCATTTCTTTGTTGTTTACTCATTCTAAGGTGAGACTATTATATAGTGAATGCCATAATTGGTTTTATTTTATAGGAGTTCTTTGCAGGTCTGCTTTGTGTCATGATGTCCAGCCTACTTTCTTTCTCTCACCTGATATGGGATGTTCACACTGAGATTCTAAGTTAGAATTTTGACATTAATTTGTTTATGGTGTAAAAAATTCTAAAAATATCTGCTTTGCTGAATTGGATTGTGGCCTAAAACCATGTCACACAGGTGATTGCTTTGACAGAAGAACTCCTAGCAACTGCAAAGTAGAATGAAATTTCTAGATCAAATGCTAGTGCATCTCAAAGTTTGTCAAAGCCTAGGAAGAATGAAGTGGTATTTGCTTATTCTTCTAAATGTGTTTGCATTTATTGGGTGTAGATTGTTTTTGTTTCTATATTGTTGGCATGAATTAAGATTCTAATACATGTGATAAAGTTGATTAACAATATTCGAATTTTTGTAACATATTATTATCTTAAGGCATTTCTTTTTCACATCACACCTACACTTATTAACGTATTATTATCTTGATAGATTAGATATAGTTAATTCCTTGCAAGTGTGAGAAGAGGAGAGCAAGATAAATGAACTAAAATTATTATGCTCTATTCTATTTGGCTTTTATAAGTGTGAGAAGATATATTTGCCTTTAAAATTTGGCAAAAGTCATCTAAAATATAAGTGTGAGAAGATATATTTGCTTTTAAAATTTGGAAAAAGTCATCTAAATCAGTTATGTTTATAATTTGCACTTATACACTACTTTAATACTTCCTCGTATTGTGTACTTATTATGATATTCTTACTTTCAGAAATGTATTTTGACAGAGGAAATTTCTATGATTTTACATCACTTAGTAAGTTTATGCTTATATGGTCAAGATCATTTTCTTTTTCTCTCTTTATTTCCTTCTTTTTCCTATCCCAAGTTAGGAAACTTAGCGCTCTTGAGAGGCAACTCAAATTTCTTAACCTTTCCTCTTTTTTAATTTTATTTGTTGGTTTTGTTCCATAATATTGATTTTGTGATGTTTACATTGAGTACTGTATTGCTTGACTATTGCATTTAAAAAAAGAAAGAAAAGAAAATAAAAATAGAACTTCTTTCAAAAGATATGACTAGCATTGAAAGGATAAAAGATTACAACATGTTGCTGTAATCAAGTGCTTGTGTTAATCTTTGTTTTGGTGTGTTATTATCTTCCTTTTAAATGCCCTTTTCTTGCTATTATTTTCCCAGTTATTGAAAACCATATCCTAATGGTGAATTCATTCACCTTCTTGCAGATGAAATTTTTTGAAAATGCTATTGAAGAGATGGATGCCAATAGTGTTGCCATTGCCTAGAGATTACATGGAATGGAGAATGTTCTACTAGTGAAGAAGAGCTTGTCCACTGGTTATTACGGAACTAGCCACAATATATGATTGCATTTTATTCTAAAACTTGTAATTTTAGGACATGTTTTGACATGTTTTAATCTTTTTGACTTTGGATTAGTTACCTTTGTTATGAATTAATAACAATATAAATTGATATTTATCTAATTAAAATGCATTTTTTACGTAATGTTCTACTTATATTGAAATTTATGAAAAGATTTAATAATGCATGTCTATATGTGTATATATTAATTAAAAAAAATTTAGCAGTTATAACCGTTGCTAAGAAAATGATAAACAAATATCGACGATTATAAGCGTTGCTAAATAATTGAAGCAACTAATAACCCATAGAGTCGATCAAAGCTGACGCTAAACGATGGCATCTAATGTCGGTTAGTGTCGGTCATAACTGACGCTAAAATTATAGTCATCTAACGTCGATTTTGTAAACCAACATTAAGTCATTTAACATCGGTCAAAACCAACGCTAAAGAGTGATCTTGACCGATGTTAAATGTCAGTTTTTTTGTAGCGTATATTGTAATACAAGCCAATTTTGGAATTTCGTAATTGGCGGTATTATGATTGTTGTTCCATTATTTTAATGGAATTGTAGGGTTAATTTTAATTTTCTATATTTAAATTATTATTTTTGAATATTATTCATGGAAGTGGAGATAAATAATTGAACCGGATATTTTATAGCGGATGATATTTTTAAGAACTAAGGAAAAATAAGAGGAAGAGGAAAATTCATGGAAGTAGAATTGAGAGACAAGGAATGGAAATAGAGTGATCATGTGGTATAGAAGAGGCTGAGTACCTATGAGGTCTAAAGAGGAACTAAAGTGAAATGAAGAACTAGGTGGCATTTAAGATATAGAAAATACCCAAATTGGAGAAATTATGAGTTTGCCACTATCAAGGTTAACCAAGAGTTACTTAGGGGCAAAGTAGTAATTTTATCTCAGGGAGGTATATATAAGCAGCTCCACGCCTTTTTTCTCATTTCTCACTTTTCTCTCTCTCCTCATTCTCTCTTCTCTCTTTCTCTCTACCTTCTCTCTACTCTCTCTCTACCTTTTCAACCGAGCTTTGGATAACCTTTCTCCTGTGATGGGGCGAGCCATTGGAGGCCAAACAACCTAGGAAAAGCAAGGAATCGAAGTAAGGATTATGATTCACCAAACGTTTTCTCTATTTTCTAGTTTTAGTAGTATTTGGGGTAAGACCGAGATTCTGGCTTTGTTTCTTGATTAAAATTGGGGCTATAGGTGTCTAAATGCTCCTTAGACACCAATGATGAAATCCCATGAAAGAAATCATGAAAAATAATGAAGATTTGGCTAGATCTGGGCCAAATCCGAGCCAGATAGCTTTTCTGTCGCGATCGTGGTGCCCAAGCACCACACTTTTGAAAAGGAAGAGGAAGAAATGAGTTTGGCGCCAAGCATGCGTGTGGCGCCCAGGCGCCAGCCATTCCGAGGCTCTTGGTTTATTTTTCAAATGGTCATAACTCTTTCATCCGAACTCCGTTTTTAACAAACTTTATATTGTTGGAAAGCTATTTGAATCTAATTTCTAATGGTATAAGTTTCATTTACAAATGAATTACCGAATAAGAGTTATGACCAAAGGTCAAGGTTATGGTGAGGATTTTCTGTATTTATTTAGTTTTTTATTTGGGTTGGTTTCAGGTGACTTGGGGGCTTCTTTGGCTTTGTCTCCTAGGACTTCTTATGTGGTAAATCTTATCAGCATCAAGGTAAGTGGATGACCTTGCCATTAAGTTTTTAATAAATAATTTGGCCAAGTCAATATAAATCCCATTCACAGCATAGTTGGTAAATTATCAATGAAATTTCTTAGTTACTGGAAATAACTAGATTGAGGGATTTCATTGAATGATTATGGGAGTTATCTTGTGGGGTTTATTTTATGGAATAATGGATTTTATGTTTAATTATATTTGGAAGTTTATGTTTATTTGTGCCTCTAGTTAATTATATTATTTAGAAAGTGAAATTATGAGTGGAATGTTTATTGTTGTTGTGGTATGGAATATGTGTGGAATGAGTAGATGGATTGTTGTGTGGAAAATGTATCACATATCATCATCTACACATTTATATTACGTATGAAAAAGAAAAAGGAAAAGAAAAGAAATGTGGAAAGCAGAGGGTTGGTCTTTTGCAAAATGTGGATATATTCAAAGGTGTGTGCCTTTGGAATACATTCATTGAGGGTTGGTCTTCAATGGGTAGAGAAGGGGGATAGGCCTTGCATATTGCATTTATCTACATCGCGAGAGGGAAAACTCATTGAAGCTCATTCTTTAATGTGGCATGTGGGAAAGGGTGTGGAAAATGCAAACATACATCATGCATTAGATAATGCATTTTGGAGTGATTGTTTACTTATGCTTTTTATTTACTTAAGGATTGTTTTAGGATTTGTTGTGAGATTTTAGACTTACGTTGAATCGCGGTTTTTGGTTGCGTGGTAAGGTACGTTACATATATATATATATATATATATATATTATTTCGTACTGGTTGGTTCTAGAGATATTTATTCTGATTATGGTAGTGATGCCGGTATTTGTACTTGTGCCTTGTTTTCCGGCACAGTCACTTGCTTATTGAGTTTTTATAAAACTTACACTCTCCATTATTGTTTTCAGATTTAGCAACTGAGCAGGTTGGGAAACTATTGGAGGTTAGCGGTTTGGAGACATACTCCACGTAGTCGGAGAGTTCTATCTAAACCTATAGGGCACCTAGGTCCTACTGTATCTAGAGGGGTTTAATTATTTAATTGTAATTTATTTTGTAAATTATGGGCTACTACTGATGTATCCTTAGGTTTGTATGATTATTAATATGCCCATTTTTTGGGGCGTGACATATATTCTGTAGTTGTATAGGTTATCTAGGTTCCAAAGTTTGATGTTTGTTAGTAAAATATTAGAGATGCTGGCAGTTTTAACGTAGTAGGCTTACAGTCTGGGGATAGGATATCCCTAGTATCGTGTCGGTCACGTGTTTAAGTTAGGGACGAACCACATTCTTGATGAGTTGTCTTGCTTTTTTAACTATAGCATGTTGTGTGCATTATTAAAGACTGCATTATTGTATGATATTTCTATAAAATATACATGTGCTTTAGTTCTTTTACTTTGTCAACCTTATTAAAGTTGCTTTAGTTGTTTGTCGTTTGTTCTAGCCTCTATTTTAGAATGAAACTCTTTGGTTTGTATTCCTCAGATGAGCTTGAATGAAATATTATCCGAGTATTTAAGTTCTCAAAATATTGTTCTCTAAATTCTTCTTGAAATCTTCTTCTAGTTATTCAATCATGGTTCAATCCAGATGCAAAGTATGCTATGCAGTTGTCTCTCTTGATGATTTTGTGCAACGAAAACATATTAGTTCGTTGATCCTGATATATGGATTTGAAGATTTTAATTAAGGTAAAAAATAGTCTCGTCTATGAGGATTTGAGAAAGCTCTACAAATCTAAGAGGCAAAGGGACTTGATTGTCTAAGAAAGGAGTTTAGATGTATCCCAAACATATCTAGTTTCTAAAGCTTATTTCATATCTCTTTTAACAAGCAGACTTCCGCGACCTCTCTATTAAATCAAAATTTTTTGAATTAATGTGTTTGACTTTTAAAAAATTGATGCTATGTGACACTAAATATTCAATGCTGATGGAACATGCTAGAGGGACATGTATAAGCATTTGGAGGAGGTAGATCTCTTTTTAGTGCACATCATAGATAAAGAAGATAAAATTTTAACAAATAATTAATTATATAATTAAATTCTGTCTTTGATTTGTCAACCTTTTAAGGCTGTGTTTGGGAGCACGTCAGTTTTCCCACACCCTCGTTTATTGTGGCTTTAAACGTGGCTTGTAGTATTTTGTTTTGTTTGGTAGATTTTAGATGCAGCCTTGGGTCGGTGTAACCTAGTATCAGAGGCTCTAAACCATGTTATCTTTACGGCGCCATTTCGTAGCTTCTACGTCAATTTCAATGTGGTGTTTGTGGAATTTTTTCATGTAATTCAAATTTACCCCTGGCCAGCTTTGTATTGTGTGTGCACCATTCTCCTCTGCTCTGCGTGTGTGTGTGTCCTTCACTGTAACTCCGGTGGTGTGTGTGCTTCCAATTTGTACCATTGTACTCTTACTCTCCATCTCCCTCTATATACATCCTCTTTCCCTTCCTTACACTCAGCCAAGAGGGAGAAAGAGAGAAAGAAAGAAAGAAAGAAAGAAAGAGAAAATTCTGCTCTGTTTTCAAGTGTAAAAACAGAGGAAATTTTGAGAGAAAACCAAGGAGAGAACTCAACCATTTAATTTCGAAAGTTTTTGGAAATTTAAGGAGAAATCCTTGTGAGCATAAGGGTGAAGTTTCAACTGTTTTTTCCAGCCAAAACTGAGAGGAGAAGGAGGAAACCAAAAAACATAGCACTTAACGTGAAAGTGAGTTTTTCAATTTTAAAACTTGATTTTTGATTCATTTTCTTTCATGATTCCAATTTAAAATGATGTAATGAATCTTCAATCCATTTAAAACAAAGTTTGGGTTGATTCGGATGCCAAACCAAGGAGAAAAGAAGAGAAAAACTAGTAAAAAATCTGTGATAGTAAATTGTAGGGACTAAACTGTAAAAATTGAAAAGTTTGCTAGAGTTGCTTTAATTTTGAAACAACATATATTATTAATTTAGAGACCTATGTGAAGTTAGATATGATCTTAAATCAAGTGAAAGATAAAAGAAAAATTTTGATTAAGGATCTAAAAAGTTTATAGGGGTTTATTTAAATTCAAAACAAAATATATTCTGAAACTGGGGACCTATATGAAGTTATATATGATCTTAAATCAAGCGAAAGATAAAAGAAAAATTTTGATTAAGGACCTAAGTGAAAAAGTAAAAAGTTTACAGGGATCGATTTAAATTCAAAATAAAATATATTCTGAAACTAAGGACCTATATGAAGTTAGATATGATCTTAAATCAAGCGAAAGATAAAATAAAAATGTTGATCAAAGACTTAAGTGAATAAAGTAAAAAGTTTATAGGAGTCTATTTAAATTCAAAACAAAATACATTCTAAGACTAGGGACCTATATGATGTTAGATCTAAAATCAAGTGAAATTCAAAAGAAAAATTTTAGCCAAAGACATAAGTGATGTTTGAAGTGAATGATGAAATTAAAACAAAATTTGATTTGAATTAAAAACATGGACTAAAAAACACAATTAATTTATCATAATAAACATAATTAATTTACTGACTTAATTATTATAAAATTTTGAAGAAACAAAAAAATAACTTATACTAATATTTTTTAGTTAATAATTACAAAATAAAAAATTAATTTATTAATTAAAAATGATTTATTAGTGATTAATTTTTAATATTAGACAAATAAAAAAATTAAGTATCCTTTAAATAAATGACAATAAATAATAATGTTATATTAAAAAAATAAATAAAAAATTTATGCTTTTTCTAATAATTATACATCTCAAACCACGTTTGTACACCAACATCCAAACATTATATTCCTACACCAAATCACGTTTATCTGTTTCAAATTATATTTGCCCAAATACCTTTCAAACATAAATTACATTCATCCAAACTTAATTTTTTTTAATCACATTAAATCAAATTTAATTTATCCTAACTCATATTCAACTCACCGAATTGTCAAAGACAAAGGTTCTGTTCGGCAAAATTAGCTTATAAGCTAGCGGATAGCTTATAAGCTAATTTTTAGCTTATAAGCTAATTTTAGCTTATAAACTAATTTTTAGCTGATAGCTTATAGCTTATAAACTAACTTATTTGAATAACAAGTGTTCGGTAAAAGTAGCTGATTGAGTAGCTGAAAAGTGTAAAATGACATAAAAGGGCATATATTTTTTAATTCTAAAATAATATAAATAAATCTATCATTTTTGTTTTTAATTAAATTAATTTGAATTATTATAAATATAAAATTATTAAAAATATATATTTATATATGAATAATATATTTTTACATATATAATAATAATTTATATATATTATTATATTTTATTATATATAATAAAATATATTTATATATTTTATTATTTTTATATATATTATACATATTTATAATATATTTATGTATTTTTATCATATATATAATATTATATATGTATAATATATTATATATAAATATAAATATAATAAAAGATGAATAAATATGATATAATAAAATAATGAATCTAAACTTGCCATATTGTAACGCTACTGTTAATATTGTGTGCCGCCAATATATGCGCACATGTTTTTCACCTTGTAACATGAGTTAGGTGGAGGGTATTGTGGTCATGTTACATATACTACAACATTTATTAAGGGAGAGAACAACGCAGCTTCCTCCATACACGTACCCGCCGGCAAATCCAGAACAACCACGATGAGGAAATGACATCCCAAATTATACAGGTGTATGCTCATTTTCCATCAAACCCACTTATCTATTGAAATCGTGCATTGAGAATTTCTTCCTTCCTCTCTATTTTTCTATATTGAATCCTTGTTTTTGCTCAAACGTGAGCTGCCCTGAATCGAAGCGCAACATAGGTACTGCCCAGTTCTCTCTTTCACGAAAATTTCACATACGAAATTGTAGCTTTCGAAAATTTGGTTTTAATTCCATGTTTCATTTTCTAGTAATGTGATTGTGGATGCGGATCTCAAATCGGTTTATGCTTTTGCAGTTCTATTACCAAATGCATTGCTTGTTAAGGGAAAATTCTTACTGGGTTTTGTCTCTAATTTGGATTTCATAGGGTTCTAATTTTTTTTGGTCAATTATTTCTCTGCGTGCATGCTCTATGGGTTTGATTATGTTGTAGATGCAGTTGTGTTATCTTAATTATGGATTTGAATCCCTTAGAAGTCTTTAAAATTTGTACCGTGGGGTGGAGATCGAATTTCGGGACATGAGCCAAAATATGAGTCCTTGAATTGTCCAACAATCTATTTCTTTTTGTTTATTTGAAAGCATTGTCGAGTTTTTTAAGAAGAAAAATATGAGTGCTCTCCTGTTTCAGTAATTAATCTCTGATCTGGATGGAAAATTGATAACAAAGGACCCCAATTTATAATTTATATTTTCTGCACCGAAAAGTAAACTGAAGAATTCATATTTATTTTATGATCAATTTTGCGGAGAGTGTGAATCTGGCATTATACTTCATAAGGGTTTAGTATTAAATATTTCTGTGCGAATGGATAAGTTAAACTCTATTTGGATTAGCATGTACTCAAGTTTCTTGTTTATTATTATGTAAAGAGAGCAATGAAAGCATTGGATTTCACCACTGTTTGCGTTTCTTTTATGGATTTTAGCTGATATAGAGCAGGAGTCATAGCCATATGCATTCTGGTAGCCCTGTGATTTAAGTTTTCAGTTATTGGCTAGAAAGTGAAGCTCAAATTAGGTTAGTATTCTATAGTAGCTGATGTCTTAAGCTAATTGCCTTGAGATGATAGCTTTGTGATATCAGTATAAGTTTTAGTACTCCAATGCGAAGATGAGAGGATTGAGAAACATGTCCTCTTTGCTTTGTCAAAAAGCATTATTGTATTTCCTATTTCAAAAACACATAGCTTATGTCATTCATAGGTTCTATGATTAAATTTTTCGGGTAAAATTGTAATGTCAATCCTTAATTTGAGATAAATGATATCACATTAGTGAGCATATATAAAGTGAAAACAGTAGTCTAGCAGGAAAATTTGTGTGACTAATTAGTGAAATCAGCATGTCATTATTTTTCCTTTTAATGTTCCTTCCTTAATATGCATCATTTTTTCTTTTAGTGATTTTGTTACTATAGCATAACAAACACCAATTGCAGATTTTGCCAATATATTTCTTCTCTTTCCGTTTTCTTTTCCTCTCATAATTATTTTATCATGCAGTTGAAGTATTTTATGAGGAGCATTAGTTCTTTGAGAATACTGTGAAATTTCAAGTGGCAATAACTGTAAGGAAGCTTGGAGGTCTTTCTAGAAGAAACAATTATTAATAGTTATTATTTTGCAATTACTGTGTGGAATGATTATTCAATTTGGATATGATGGAGGTCAGTGCAATAAATTCCCATTCCAATGGGTTGCCAAATTTGAAGCACACAACAGCTGCAAATAATGGGAAAAAGCCAAATGAAAAGGCCTATAGAAGTTCTCATACCAATGGGAATCCAAATTTGAAGCATACTTCCAGTTTTGTTAATCATGGTGAGTTTGTCATTGTGATTAAAATATCAAATAAATGCCTTTTTTTTTTGTTGACCGTATTTATTTATCTCTCTGTAGCATATTACTGTTCAAATATTAATAAATGTAGCTTACTTGTATTTTGTATTTATAGATGTTGATTATAAGAATGATTCAAATGGTAAGTATAACTGAAGAAAGTTTGGGAAGAATTTGGTCTAAGGAAGAGAAGATTATAAGAACAGACTGGCTGACTTGATTAATTTGTATGAAGGATATCTCAAATTTGGGTTTTGTTTGTACCTCACATCTGCCATATATGTGATCAACTGGTCATTTGTACTATCCTATTGATTGATGACCTTGTTTATAAAGATTATTGCAAATCATGGCATTGGAAACCTAGACGTCCCAACAATTCAAATTCAGGGAGGGAATATGAAGGGGGAAAACTTAACATTGTGTTATAAGAAAATACAGACACATCTATTTCATGGTGTGTTGGACGTGGACTCTGCCATGATGCATTGTTGAGACATGTGAATACACCATGGTAAATTTATTACTTTTTAGATTTGGACATGTGCCAATGTCAGACGTTTTTACCTCTGTTCTTTTTGTTTAACTTATTAAAAGAAGAGTTTCACCATCTGTTCTTCATGCTCAGATGAAACTCAGAAAGTATAACTCATCTGTCATGAAATGGCAAGAAGAAAATAGGAACCTAGTGAGAGCTGTTAGGGTTCGGATTTAGAAGACAATATTATGTTTTGTCCACAACATATTTTGGTGTTTCCTTAAAGAATTCAATCTTGGCAAACCTTCAGAAGCTATTCTCTTCACTGGTGAAGGTGATAACAATGGTGATGGTGATAGTGATGGGCAAAACTCTTAGAAGGTGACTTTTCCTAATGTTTTGGTTTTACATGGATAGCTTGAATACTATGATTAACATCCTTCTTATTTAAGGAAGTTATGGGGGAATAAATGGTTGGCTGTTGCAAAAATTAGAAAAGCTTCTTAGGAAATTGATCTTAACGTTCTTGGTTTCGACTATCCCTTGTCCTTTCCCTAATCCCTACAGCCTACACTCAGGTCATGGACCTCCTATCTGTGTAATTATTTTTTTTAATAAAAATATGAAAACTTGAAAAGGGTAGCTTGTGCTCTAGGATGCTATTTCTGTTTTCCTGTCCAATTTTCTATGGTTATCAAACAAAAAATCTAAATCTATAACATTATTATATTATTTTCATGAGCATGCTCTGGCATAGGTATTTGATTTTTGCAACCAATTCCTTGGAATTATGTTAGTGTCAAAACATGCCTCTTGAAAATTTTGTGATGTGAACTTTTTGGCACTGGAAGATTGTAGTCTATCTCTGTCTAAATGGCGTTGATTGTGTATTTAGTTTTTAACTCAAAGATGCAATTATACTTTAGAGGTAAACTGATTAGTAATGAATTTATGAAATAGCAATAGAAAATGCTTTTTGGGCATCTAATCAATTGAAAAGGAAATGCATGTGGGTTATTTTTGATATGTTGAGTCTACAACATACCTTCTGGTATTTTTAACCAAGACTTACGTTTTATACTCAATCATTGTAATGGGCTCTGGGATCTATGAATTGGATACTTCAATTAGGTAGGTCATCATGACCATTTGACTGAGAAAGAATAAGCTTCATATTGTTAGCTCACTAGGAAATAATTATTGTGGACTATTTCAACACAAAATCTGTTAGGTACTGGGTGAGTGGGAATATTGTGTTATTCTGTTATATACTAAGTAGTGGGAAAAGGTAGTGTGGTGAACATGTGATTATGTTAGGAGGGTAAATAAGGGATTTCAGTGGGGGGCAAGTATTACAAAAGGAGGGGAAAGGGAAAGGGAGAGAGAGAGGATCATGGAAAATATCAGTAATGGAATGGGAATGTTGGGAAGTCTGATGACTTACAGTATAGGAGCCTAGCTCTAGGTGAGAGTCAATTCTGGTGTTTTGACCTTGTGAAACAAAGTAATTCTATGTTTTCTTATTTCTGTTCTCTGATGATAGGTACATAAATAGGAGAAAAAAGAAGGCTAAGCCATCTAATCCTACTAATCCTGAAAATAAGATAACTACTACAATTAGGAAATAATAAATAAAAGAGAATAATTATCCTAATCCTAATGAAACAGAATAAAGGATTACAATTAATTAATAACAAAATTATCTTCTAAGATATACTTATCTAGAATTTCCTACACTCCCCCTCAAGCTGATGAATATAGGTCTTCCATTCCCAGCTTGCTTACATTCTCATAAAACATACTGTTGCTTAATCCCTTTGTCATCATATCTGCAAGT
Source organism: Biancaea sappan (assembly GCA_037074585.1). Classification (NCBI taxonomy): domain Eukaryota; kingdom Viridiplantae; phylum Streptophyta; class Magnoliopsida; order Fabales; family Fabaceae; genus Biancaea; species Biancaea sappan. Next base: position 70,650,576 of record CM073490.1, read on the forward strand.
TGAAGTCCAGATGGCACATATGGAGTACAAATCAATCCGCTGTCAAGTTTCTCCTTAATGAAATGTCAATCGATCTCTATATGCTTGGTTCGATCATGTTGTACGGGGTTGTGTGCTATGCTAATTGCTGATTTGTTATCACAGTACAGCTTCATAGGCTTGCTCCATTGAATTTTTATATCATCTAGGATGATTTTGACCCATAATAATTCACATATTCCAGCAGCCATAGCTCTAAATTCCGCCTCTGCACTTGATTTTGCTACAACATTTTGTTTTTTACTTCTCCATGAGATTAAGTTTCCTCCAAGAAAGGGGCAATAACCTGAAGTTGACCGCCTGTCTACTGAAGAACCTGCAAAATCTGCATCTGTATAAATTGCTAGCTCCATTGTAGATCCCTTTTTAAATAAAATTCCCTTCCCTGGATGTGCTTTTAAGTAATGACGTACACGGTAAACTGCTTGTAGATGAATTTCTCTTGGATCATGCATAAATTGACTGAGAACATTAACTGAATAAGATATGTCTGGTCTAGTGTGTGCAAGATAGATTAGCTTCCCAACTATCTTCTGATACATCTCTTTGTTTACTGTTTTATCTCCAAGAGCTTCACTCAATCTATGATTCTGTTCAATGGGAGTTCCAACAGGTTTATTGGCTGTCATGCCTGTTTCTTTGAGCAAATCTGTAATATATTTTTGTTGAGAGATAAAGATTCCTTGTCTTGATCTAGCCACCTCAATTCCAAGAAAATATTTTAATCTCCCTAACTCTTTTATTTCAAATTCATTGGCTAGGCACTGTTTTAAGACCTCCTTCTCCATTACATTGCTTCTTGTTACTATAATATTATCAACATATACAATTAAAATAGTAACTCCCCCTGCGGCCGAATGCTTGATAAAAAGAGTATGATCTCCTTGACTTTGTTTGTATCCGTTAGCTAACATGACTTTGGCAAATCTTCCAAACCAAGCACGTGGAGATTGCTTTAGTCCTTACAATGTCTTTCTAAGTCGACATACCTTGTTTGTTTCTACCCCACTAAATCCTGGTAGAATATTCATATAAATTTCTTCTTCCAATTCTCCATGAAGGAATGCATTTTTTACATCGTACTGTTGTAATTCCCAATCAAAATTGACAGCCAAGGATAGTAAGATTCTCACTGTATTCATCTTTGCCACCGGAGCAAATGTCTCTTGATAATCCACTCCATAAGTTTGAGTATATCCCTTTGCAACCAGTCATGCTTTGTATCGTTCTAGGGATCCATAAGCTTTGAATTTTACAGTATACACCCATTTACAGCCTACTGTTTTCTTTCCTTTTGGTAAATCAACCAATTCTCAAGTCCCATTTTTTTCCAATGCTTCCATCCCTACTTGCATTGCAGTTCTCCATTCCCTTTTTGATAATGCCTCAGATAATGAATTAGGAATAGACTCTGTGTTTAGGGTGGTAAGAAAATTTTGATGTTGTGGTGAGAACTTTTCAAATGACACAAAGTGGGATAATGGGTAGATAGGTTTTTTTGTGCATTCTCGAGTCTGTTTTCTAAGAGCAATAGGTAGGTTTAGGTCTGTTTCAAGATCAGAAGGCTCATTTTCAGTAGAAGGAAGAGAAGAAGAAGAAGGAGAAACAGCAGAATTTAAATTTAAATCAATCAAAGTTACCTTATCTCTTGAGTCTGGTTCAGAGGATTGTCCTTGCCTTGTAGTTACTGTAGGATCCCTTCTTCTTGAATACACTTGGTCAAATCGAATTTGATCAAAGATTTTGCCATCTGCTTCCTTTTCCTTTGATTCCTCAGATTGAGTTATTGGTTTTTTATTGTGAGAGTCTTCTAGGATAGGAAAATTTGACACCTCTTCTTCTAGGATAGGTAACTCCTCATGAGGATACTGTTGAGTAAAATATGGTTTGTTTTCAACAAAAGTGACATCAGCCGAGATATAAAGTTTTTTAGTGGGTGGATAATAACATTTGTAACCCTTTTGAGTAGAAGAGTAAGCTACAAAAACACATTTAAGAGCTCGAGGATCTAATTTTCCACGATTGTTATTATGAACATGAACAAATGAGGTACATCCAAAGATCCTAGGATTAAGATTAAAAGAGGAACGAATGTCTGGATAAAATGTAGATAAATGTTCTAATGGACTTTGAAAACCCAATATCTTGGAAGGAATTCGATTTATGACATAGGCTGATGTAAGTACAACTTCTCCCCAAAAATTTTTTGGCACATTTTGTTGAAACAAAAAAGCTCTAGTGCACTCGAGAATATGTCGGTTTTTTCTTTCTGCCACTCCATTTTGTTGTGGAGTGACAACACAAGATGATTCATGTATAATACTTTCTTTTTGGAAAAATGAATTTAAAATTTGATTAAAATAATCTCGAGCGTTATCAGACCGAAAAACTTTGATTTTAGTGCCAAATTGATTTTGAATTATTGAGTGAAATATAGGAAAAACGTTACTTACATCAGATTTGTTTTTGAGTAAATATATCTAAGAAACTCTAGTGCAATCATCTATAAAAGAAACAAACCACCTAGCACCTGAGATGTTTGGGACAACTGATGGCCCCCAAATATCGCTATGGATTAAAGAAAAAGAAGATAATTTTTTATTACTAATGGGAAAAGACACACGGGTATGTTTTGCAAATTCACAAATATCACAATGAAAAATATGATCATCCAAAGTTCTAAACAAAGAAGGAAACATAATTTTTAAAGTATGAAAATTCACATGACCTAGACGCCTATGATGTAACCAAATAACATCTTCATTGGAAGTGGAAAATAAGGCAATTTTATTTAATTTTGAATGACTTGATGTATCCAAGTAGTAAAGGCCATTATGTTCTTTAGCAAGTCCAATCCTCTTCCCCGAATTTTGATCCTGAAATTCACAGTAAGAGTCATAAAAAATAACACAGCCTGTTAAGTCTCTAGTAAGCTTTTGAATGGATATCAAATTTGTAGATAATTGTGGTACATGCAGGACATCTTTAAGTATCAGATTTGGGGTAATTTGAATATCTCCTATTCCTGCTACAGTGGTGGTAGAACCATCTGCAACAGTAATTTTTCTACTGCTGGAACAAGGGGTATAATTTTTGAATTTGTTTGAAGTATGAGTCATGTAGTCAGTGGCTCTAGAGTCTAAAATCCAACTATTCCTAAGTTCATTATCTAAGGCATTTAAACTAAGAGAGATTCGGACATCACCTGAGATTGTTAGGGAACATGTACCAGAATTTGACTGTTGAGAATTGTTTGCTGATTTTTCTGAAGTACCCAACATACTCTTAATTCTCTCAATTTCTTCCATACTAAAAACACCAAGTCCTTGGGTTGAGTCTTGAACTGATACATGGGCCTGTCTTTGTTGACTACCTTTCTGTCCCCATTATTTGCTGGGTGGTTTTCCATGAAGTTTCCAGCATTGTTCTTTGGTATGTCTTGATTTTTTGCAGTAAGTGCAAAATAGTTCATCCTTCTTAGTTTTATCTCCAGTAGTTTTGTCTAGTCCCAGTCCATGTGGTTTATAACTAAGAAGGGCAGAGGTATCAGTTGCAGATGACTCCAACATAACGCTTCTACGGCTCTCTTCTGCACGAACTAGTGATATTGCTTCTACCAACGAAGGGAAACCGGGTCTACCCAGAATTTGAATACGTACAAGATCAAATTCAGAATTTAACCCAGATAAAAAATCATAAACTCGATCCCTCTCTATAAATTTCTTAATAATCACAGCACATCTCCCACGATTCAAATCAAGAGTCCTATAGTAGTCCAATTCCTGCCACTGATTCTGCAAGAAATTGGCATACTCTGTTATAGATCGCGTCCCTTGTTTTGCCCCAGATGTCTTTGTCTTGATGTCATATATGAGGGCTGCATCATTGACTTTGGAATATGTTTGGTAAAGGGTATCCCATATTGCCTTTGCTGTAGAGAGAAACATACACGTATCACTAATTTCTGGAGTCATGGAATTCCATAGCCAAGACATGATCATGGAGTCTTCTTCTTCCCATCCTTCGAACCCTATTGAATCACTTGCTGGTGCTTCCTTCAGTAGATGACCCAACTTACCTTTTCCCTTTAGAAAAGTTCTTACCAGTTGAGACCACTTGAGATAATTTTTCCCATTGAGTTGATATGCTGCCTGAATGTTCTGAAGCTCTATGGTATTTCGTTTAGTCTGTTCTTCCTCCATGATTGAAGATGAACGTGGTGAATGTGCAGTGGATGTAACTTCCGTCATACAAGAGCACGTGAAAGATCTAGTAATGGACGTGGATCACGACTGGAGAAAAATAAAAAAAGAATTCAACAATTAAGGCTGAACTTGAAGGCGTGACACAATATCCAGCATCGAAGGGTAGAAGAAGAATTTTCAGCAATTAAGGTTAAATGAATCGACACCACCCAGCAATGAAGGCCGAACTCTAAGTCGCAGAACACGAAGTCGGTTGAAGGCGTTAGCAACCAGCAATGAAGGCTGGACTCAAAGTCGCAGAAGGCGACCACTGACGAACAGTACCGCGAACCCGAAGACCCAAGTCGAGGATTGATGTTGACGCTGAAGCCGAAGTTGTGAAGGACAACGTCAGCGGAACAGTTAAAAATTATAGAGAGAGAGGAACTAGACTATGATAACAAAGTAATTCTATATTTTCTTATTTCTGTTCTCTGATGATAGGTACATAAATAGGAGAAAAAATAAGGCTAAGCCATACTAATCCTACTAATCCTAAAAATAAGATAACTACTACAATTAGGAAATAATAAATAAAAGAGAATAATTATCCTAATCCTAATGAAACAGAATAAAGGATTACAATTAATTAATAACAGAATTATCTTCTAAGATATACTTATTTAGAATTTCCTACAGACCTCATTGGTTTATTTTTTGTTGTTTGTTTTCTTTGAGTCTTTAATTTTGTTATTTGAGTCCTTTAAGTCCTGCCATTTACTTTTGAGGAGTCTGTAATCTTTTGTTCTTTATAAATAAACTCTGTTTTCTAGTTTATCTAGAGTTGGGTTCCTAACATTGGTCCAACCTGTCGAATCATTGAGAGAGAGAGCCAGTGAAATAGATTTGTTTTGCCCCACCTAAAATGACGAACATTATTGAAGCTGTTGAGGAGAGATTGGACAGACTGAAGAAAGGAATGGAGGATCTGAAACAAGAAATGAAAGAGTGGGAGCAATCCATCTGGGCTAAGCTAAGACGTCTTCTAGGGATGGAGCTTGTGAATGAAAGTGTGTCTGCGAAGAAGGAGGAAGACGTGAAGAAGGAAGAAGGTGAAGAAGACGCTAGTAGTAGAGGAAAAGGAACGGGCTCGCTGGTAAGTGAACCAACCCGAGTACTAGAGCCCAACTCGGCAATAGGCTCAATTCCAATAAATCAGGCCCAATCTCCAGCGTCTATCATAGGGGCTCGTCTAGGTGTATCAATGTGAACCTATCCGCATGAAGGCAAGTACGGTGATTCAACGCAGGAGAGCAACGCCAGGGTACAAACGTTGTCGACCATAACGCGGGAATTGCTGGCAAGGAGTTCTGTGTTGATCCAAAGAGGAAGCAATGATAGGGTCGAACTCCAAATGCCAAGGGAAGAAGAAGGCCACGTTTACATGGGTGTATGTAAAGGCAGAGATCGAGGTTGGGGGAATCTGACCCGTTACCTTAAAACACACCTACCACCAGGCCCAAAAACACTAAAGGCTATTGGAGTTAATATGGGCCAAGCCTACATGATGTCGGGTTCGATCATGGAGCAACATTAGACCTGAAATTGTCCATTTGAGTTTGCGACCAAGTTTGCTCCATCTTCTGCTTCTTCAAAATCGTTCACGACTGTGAGGAAACAAGACGGGGTTCACCTGCCGTCATCACAAGACAGAAGTAGGGGGATACGCTATCCCACTTACTCTGAACTCATGGAGAGGAGGTCAAAAGTTTAGTGTCTTCGGTGTGGGGAAGAATATCATCCTTTGCATCTTTGCTCTGAGAGACAGTTGCGACTGGTGGTTTTGGGAGACGATGAAGGTGGAGTAGTGGCCATTGAAGTAGATGAACGTGGGTACACATCGCACGCGCACTCTGTGATCAAATTAGCTCCGTTCATTGCAAAATGGGTTCGGAGTTGCAAGGCATCTTCTTCATTGTTTTCTTCTGTGAGAAGGCTCGAAGGAATGAGTTATCCAGAGTTGCAGGAAGATGAAAATGCCTATTGGGTTAGGCACAAAAAGTGGCCTTTGGGAAGGGTTCTGGTTTTGCGAAGTGGACTGGGCTTGAGTGTTCATAATCCACTTTTGGTTCAGACCCAATCTGGAATAAGGCTACCAATGGTTACGAAGCTCTCTGGTTATATCCGTTGCTGGAAAGAAAGGGAATAGGTTGATTTGTGATTATTATTATTTTTTCTCCCCTATTTCAGTGTAATGGTTCACCCAAAAAAAAAAAAATAATAGTTAGCCTTCTTCAGCCTTGAGGACAAGGCTGTTCTTGAGGGGTGGGTAATGTTAGGTATTGGGTGAGTGGGAATTATTCTTTTATATACTGAGTAGTGGGAAAAGGGAGTAGTGTGGTGAACATGTAATTCTGTTAGGAGGGTAAATAAGGGATTTCACTAGGGGGCCAGTATTATAAAAGGAGGGGAAAGGGAGAGAGAGAGAGGATCATGGAAAATATCATTTATGGAATGGGAATGCTGGGGAGTCTGATGACTTACAGTATAGGAGCCTAGCTCTAGGTGAGAGTCAATTCTGGTGTTTTGATCTCATTGGTTTATTTTCTGTTGTTTGTTTTCTTTGAGTCTTTAATTCTGTTATTTGAGTCCTTAAGTCCTGCCATTTACTTTTAAGGAGTCTGTAATCTTTTGTTCTTCATAAATAAAGTAGTTTATCTGGACTTGGGTTCCTAACAGAATCATAAGCTTTTAAGCAATGGTTCTTGAATAGTTGAATTATAGTATCTCACCCCCCCCCCCCCCCCCCGCCCCCAAAAAAAACAAAAAAAAAACATAACAAAGCCTATTGAACTTCAACAATGGACAAAGCAGAAGCTGAAATTTAATTTTAATGAAGAGGATGGGGAGCAAATAGGGGTGTAAATGAACGGAGCTGTTCATGAACTTCAGCTTGTCTAAAGCACTTGGGCTCGACTCATTTATTAAATGAAGGAGCTTAGTCAACATACTAAACTCATTTAATTAAATGAGCTGAATTTAAAAAATTTGATTTTTGGCTATTTAGTCTCAAACAACTTGGTCAGTAATAAACATTATTTTATATTGTGATCATACATGATTTTATTAAAGATTATACATAAATACAAAAATTAATGTATGGTTAAAACATTATAATATATATTTTTATAAGACTATCTCATATACACACATGTAAGGTATAGAAGTTCATAATTTTATATGCATAAAAGTATATATTAGATCCATAGTACCGTAAACTCTTCGGGCTTCACTCATTTATTAAACAAGCAGAGGCCAATCACAACTTCTTTTTTTTTCTAAAGTTGAGCCTTGTTTTCAGGCTTTCTCTATTTTAAATTAACAAGCTTGATCATGCTAAAGCTCACACATTTACAGCCTTAGGAGCAACAAGGATAGAACTCTTGACATTTGGTTTAGTATATGCTTTAATATCATGTCAATAATAGTTTCAACTCAAAAGCTCTAGTTTTTAAGTAAAGACTCATGAATATTTTATTTTAATCTAACAGCAATTAGTGGTTGAAAGGAGAAAAGATATAATCGTATCATCAATGATTAAAATTTACAATTTTCTAATTACAAGTTGTTATATAAAACCTAATGTGGATAAATAATGAAAATATTATGCAGCTGCAATTGCATGGCAAGAGGAGAGAAGAAAGTGGGTTGGAGATAAGTCTCAACGTCCATCAAGAATGGTTAAAGAGCCAACAATTAGGTACAGCCTCCCCCATTTATCATTTTTACATATATTGTGAAAATGAGGGAAGGAAAAGAAGAAAAATAAGAGTGAGAAGAGAATGCTGTTTGTTTTTACATATTTGTTCTAATATTTTTTTGTACTGATGAGTTATATTGGTGCAACTGAATTTGTGAATCCATGTCTAAAATCAGAGGATATCATTGTTATCTTGCAAGGATTTTTAAACCAAATGAACTTTTGATTCTGTATCTTTTCTATATTTTATATTTTTGGGTGAAAATTTCAGTGCTACTTCTTAATTGATAACAACAGCCTCCTGGTCCTTAAGAATAAAACTGCTTAAACTAGAATAACTCAGCTCAACTTAGCTTTTTGTAATTTCAGAGAAGATGATCTGAATAGTATATCTTTCATTTGTAGACAATTGATATATATATACACAGGGAAACATAAATACAATCCCTACAATCATGCTAATCTAATCAATCCCTATAATGAAGCATATTTACAGGACAATAATAACAATGATATGAATCTCTATAATTAAGCTTCTATATTGTAACACTCCCCCTTAAGCTGGATCATAGATGTTAATCATGCCCAGCTTGTTACAAATGTAATTAATGCAAGCTCCATTTAAGGCCTTAGTGAAAATGTCTCCCAACTTGTTTTTTGTTCGAACATATCCTGGAGTAATAAAATGATCTTCAATCTTTTCACGAATAAAGTTACAGTCGATCTCAATATGTTTAGTTCGTTCATGAAACATAGGATTAGAAGCAATGTGAAGAGCAGCTTGGTTGTCACACCATAACTTTGCTGGTAGTGAGGTCTCGAAGCCACCTTCTTTTAACAGTTGGTATATCCATATAATTTCACATACTGAGTGTGCCATAGCTCTGTATTCTGATTCTGCAGTTGATCGTATTTTGCTTCTTGCTCTTCCATGAAACCAGATTCCCTCCTACAAAGACACAATAATGAGTAGTAGACCTTCTATCATCTTTTCACCCTGCATAGTCTGCATTAGAATAAACTTCAATCTTAGTGTGACCTTGATACTCATAAAATAATCCACAGCCTGGGGCTCCTTTTAAGTAACAAAGGATTTGCTCTAGAAGTGCCCAATGATTGATAGTTGGAGAGTTCATAAAGTGACTGACCATGCTAATTGAATATGCAATATCAGGGTGAGTCACGGTCAGATAATTCAATTTTCCCACAAGTCTCCTATACCTTTCAGGATCATGAAATGGCTGACTGTCATCCTTTGCAAGCTATATGTTAGGGGTCATCGGGGTACTAGATGGCTTAGCCCCCATCTTCCTTGTTTCTTTCAACAAGTCAAGAACATACTTTCTTTGGGACAAGAAGATCCCCTTCTTATTTCTCAAAACTTCTACCCCTAGGAAATATTTCAAGGGTCCTAAATCCGTTGTCTGAAACTGGGATTGTAAGAAAGTTTGAAGGCTAAAGATGCTTGAACTGTCACTCCCGGTAATCACAATATCATCAACATATACCACAAGAAGAATGATATCATCCTTAGACTGCCTATAAAACACCGTGTGGTTAGACTTGCTTTTCTTCATTCCATATGCCAAAACAACTTGGCTAAACTTGCCAAACCATGCACGAGAGCTCTGCTTCAGACCATATAGCGATTTCTGAAGTCAACATACTTTCCCATACTCCCCTTGAGCAACAAACCCAGGTGGTTGCTCCATATAAACCTCTTCCTGAGGAGTACCATGAAAAAAAACATTTTTAATATCCAACTGGTGTAGCTGCCAGTTATGAGTGGCTGCCAATGAGATCAACAAACGAACTGAGGTAAGTTTGGCAACTGGAGAAAAAGTATCTGAATACTCAGCACCATAAGTCTGAGCATATCCTTTTGCAACAAGACGGGCCTTCAACCTAGCCACAGAACCATCAGGGTTAACTTTAATTGTGAACACCCATTTGCACCCAATAGCTTTGAATAGAAACATTGAATCGTGTTTTGATTTCAGCGTAGAAAGCACAAAAATGTGAAATAACCTCAGAACAATTTTTCATTAAATATAACCAGGTAACATGAGAGTGATCATCAACAAAGGTAACAAAATACTTAAAACCTGCCTTGGACACAATAGGACAAGGACCCGAAACATCAGAATGAACTAATTCAAAAGGGGATGCAGCTCGTTTATTAACCTAGACCCTAAGGGAATATGGTGGTGTTTTGCAAACTGACAAGACTCACAAGGTAAGGACGATAAATGTCGAAACTGAGGATTGAGCTGCTTGAGAACTGGGAGAGAGGGATGACCAATACGACAGTGCACTTCGAAAGGAGATAATGAACTAGAACACGCCAAAGATCTTGGTGTTTGAGTGTCAAGAATGTAGAGGCCGCCAGACTTATGCCTTCTACCAATAATTTGCTTTGTCGTAAGATCCTAAAATAAGCAATGAGTAGGAAAGACTGAGACACTACAATTTAGGGCTCGAGTGAGTTTACTAACAGAAATCAAATTAAATGAAAAATTAGGTAAACTCAGCATTGAATGTAGAGATAAAGATGGGGTTAGGTTAATAATGCCGGACCCAACGACACGAGGTGTGGATCCATCAGCTATAGTCACATGAAATGAATGGGCATGAGTATCAAAAGTAGAGAAAAGGCTAGGATTACCTATCATATGGTCTGAAGCACCAGAATCAATAACCCATCTGGATGACGAAGAGATGAGACATGTGGGGAATTTACCTGTATCAGCAAACACAGCAGTAGGAGTAGAAGTCTTAAGTGATTCTTGATACTGAGTGAACTTGGAAAATTCATCAGCAGAGACCACAATAGTCTTATCAACAGATGAGGCAACATGTGCAGAACGTCCTGTCTGATTCTTGTTGAGGAGTTTCTTGCAAGTATGTTTTGTATGCCCCAGCTCATGACAGTAATAGCACTCAACTTCGCCTGACTCCTGACTCCGATTGTCCATATTCTTGTTACGGTTGTGCGACCCTCCCCGTGAGCCACCTTGAGATCCACCACGACTAGCAAGAGCACTGCTATTAGTAGTGATTGGAGATGATTGTGAATTTTCTGTGCGAAGAACTCTAGCAAAAACTTGTTGCAAAGGAGAAATTTTAGATGTCGAGAGAATTTGAGATTTGACTGTTTCAAAATCTGAGCGCAAACCTGTCAGGAAGCTCATAACGGCCATTTTCTGTTGTTGAGCTTACTGAACCTTAACATCAGAACTAAAAGGGAGAAGCATATTTAGCTCTTGATAGGTTTTCTTAAATTCCATAAAATAAACAGTAAGAGACTTGTCTTGCTGCTCGCCTCGGTAAAAGGACTTACATACCTCGTAGATGCGGGATATGTTTCCTCGTCCAGAATACAAAAAATCCAAATACTCTATTAATTCTTTCACAAATTCACAATGGTTAATCAAACCAACTACCTCAATGTCAATAGAGTTCCAAATCTGCAAGAATAATCTCGCATCATCCCATAACCACGCTTTTCAGGTGTCGTCACCAGGGGGATCAGAGATGAGATGATCATCCTTTTCAATGCTCCGCAAATAAACTCGAACGGTTTTACTCCAATTTAAATAGTTGGAGCCATTAAGTTTGTGCTCGGTGATTTTCGTCATAACGGGAACCGCCTCATCCATGATTGTAGATTTACTTTTTGCCATATGGGAAAAAAACACAGCAGCAAACAAACAAAACCAAAAAAAAAAGGATTCACGTCACAGGCGTAGAACATTAAACCAAAGGGAGCCAAACTAGAACATAAGTTCAAATAGTGGGGAAAACGCCGAAAACGATTGGAAGTTGCCGGAAAATGAACGAAAACGCGGGCGAGACAAAACAAAGAAGAAGAGAACGTTGGACGCCCCCTCACGCATCGGCGCGTGGATCGACAACAGAAAGACGTCACCGATGGCTGCTAGACTCTTGGGGTCCGTCGGCCGGTGGGGGGGGGGCGGTGAGATCCAGTAACAATCGTAGATGGGTGGGCTCTTCTCACGCACGCACAGTAAACACAGATAGGAACGCACACGCACACTCAAATCAACCAGCCTCTGATACCATGTAATTTCAGAGAAGATGATCTGAATAGTATATCTTTCATTCATAGACAATTGACATATATACACAGCGAAACATAAATACAATCTGTACAATCATGCTAATCTAATCAATCCCTATAATGAAGCATATTTATAGGACAATAATAACAATGATATGAATTCCTATAATTAAGCTTCTATATCGTAACACTTTTCTTTCTTGGGAATTGCTTATTGCTATTTCAGGTAAATAATTGACCTGCTAAATAAATTTTCTTCTGCTCAGATTTATCTATGATTCTAGGATCTAATCGTTACTTAAACCATCTTGTTTTCTTGATCCATAGGCAACTGCTGTCTCCTGTGTGCTAATCCTTCTCATATAATGTTTTCTTAGTACATCCTAATCATATTCTTAAGCAAAGCACCCTATACTAGCCAAAATGTTTATATTGATTAATTGTTGATAATCTATTTTCTTCAAAATATAAGCCCTTCTGATATTTCAAAACTTATACTATGCATACCCTGAGTTTGGCCAAATATTCATCGAATACAGTGTTTGAAGAATAACAGAGAAACTAAACTTACAGAGTTTGAAGAATAACAGAGAAACTTAGTATTGCATGTTGCTGTGTTATGCTTTAATCTTAGGTGGTGTTATGAAACAAATTTTAGATGCTAATAGAATTTATCTGATTTGGCTTTGTGAAATTTTTTGGTAGATGAAATGGTGATTTACCTCTGTTGTAAACTTTTTTTTTTTTTCTCTTTGCCTGGATATGTGTGGATTGAGAAGAAAGGAGGAGAACTTAGATTTATATTAAGGAGGAGGTCTAAATTAAACCTTTCTTCCTCCTTTATTCTCCTAATAAGTCAAATCGAAACTTACCCTTCCCAAGGAAAGGACCTCTAGGGATGCACATATTAAAGTTATGTTTGAAAGAATAAGTTATAAATTCCAATATTGTTTACTGATAGTAATTTTATGCATTAAAGTGTTACCCGGCAGTCTAATAATTATCTTTATTTCAGTTGGTCGACGTCATATGAAGAGTTGCTTTTGACTAATGAACCTTTTGCAGAGCCAGTACCTTTAGCAGTAAGGTTCTATCTTTTGCATGAACAAATATATGCCCATATGCATAACAAAATCTTGATGTTAGATAATGTAGAGCAATCATTATAAGGACAAAACTTGCATGCAATTTCCTAAGTAGTTGCTATCTAGTTCTTCAATCACAACATAATATATGGAAATTATGTCACTCAACTAGACAAATCCTTGACTCCCTTTTAGAGGGGCATAGACGTCGATACATATTCACATAGCTTTACATGTCATTACATTTCTCGGGTTCTGAATGGAAACCTGAAAAGCTTTTTGAATCTATGCTTCATGTTTGTACTACTATGAATTTAATGGATTGGTTCTGTGTGCAGGAGATGGTAGATTTCTTAGTTGATATTTGGTATGACGAAGGCCTCTTTGACTAGATTTTTGACAAAGGAACTCTGTAACTAAAGCCTTTAACCTGCAATTATTTGTTCAACTTCTGGTCATGATGGTTATTATGTGAAAAATCTTGAGGATCTTCATGTTAATTTCAATGTATCAAATCATCTTCCATGTAATATTGGAAGTTACTTGTTCCCATTTCTCTAAGAAATTTCATTGGTTGCGGAAAAACGTGTATCCATTCAGTGTATATGTATCAGTGGATTCATAATGCAAATAGATACTCTGATCAGTAGAGTTTAGTGAGTCCATTTGTTAAAGGTATGTGTGGGTTGAGAAACAAGAAAAAAGCATAAAAGATTTTTTTTTGGGGCTAAATGCACTTATCCTCCTAAACTTTATTCTCTATGCAAAAAATTCCTTTAAATTTTTAAATTCAACAAAAAACTCTTCAACTTTCATTTTGTGCTAAAAATTCCTTACAGTCAGTTGACCGTTAACTAAGTGTCACGTTATCAGTATACTACACTTCAAATGCCGTGTTAGACATTTTTTATAGTTTATTTGTCATGTCAACGCTGTCAAATCGTCACTATCAACATTTGAGGTGTAAAAAATGTTTGACGTGACATTTAAATTGTCTAATATACTGGTGATGTGACATTAGTTAACGGTCAACTAATTGTAGGGGGTTTTTGACACAGAATGAAAGTTGAGGGGGGTTTTTTGTTGAATTTGCACATAAAGCAAAATTTAAGAGGATAAAATGATTTTAACCTTTTTTTTTGGGTTTTTTTTGGTGGGTGGATTTTTGTGGGGACAGGGCGGGGCGGCGAGGGGGTTTTACTTTCCCAAAAGAAGAACAAAGCCTTGGGAACATGCAAAAGGACTTGTACAGAGAAAAGATGAACTTTAATTAATTATTTTATTCTATTTGTGATAAATTTTTCTTAAAATATATTTGGAATTAAAAAAAATATACTTAAGTTTAAATATAAAAAAAGTCTAAATTGAGTTTTTATTAACATAATAGGTAGATAATATTCTGTAACTCTCTTGACTCCTTTTGCAAAATCTTTACATACTTTTAAGAGAAAATACTTGAAATTGATTTTATATCAAGTTTTTTATCCTAAGTATTATTGAAATATTGCTGCCAAATTCTATTTGCTTCTGCATGTATTTGAACATCAGTTTTTTTTGTTTTTTTTCAGGTTTCGAAAGTTTGTTTTGTTTCATTATCATACTTAAGACCCTAGTGAATTTGACTTGGTATTTACAGACCTAGATCTTCTGTTGCATGTCCATCAGCCATTCGATGCTAGTGGGGCTCACAAGGACTTGTGAGGTCCACCAACATCAGACTTCTGGTGAGCACCCATCACCCTACTAGGAGTACGATGTTCAGTAAGAGATTCGTATGTGACAATTTCTTGGTCTTATGTGGTATTTTTGTCGTGGTAAGTAAAACATTCTCTCTCTCTCCCCCTTCCCTCCCTCCCCTATCTTCTTATAGATGCAATGACGAAGAGCAGTTTAGTGAAGAACCAGAAGAGAAGAGAGAGAGAGAGAGAGAGAGAGAGAGAGAGAGAATAAGTGAAGAAACAAAAAGCCCCAATCTCAAATTTTAATGTTTTAACGATGTGCGCATTTGGATTGAAGTGGGGTAGAATTAATTTTGAATTAACTTGATTTTCAAACTTAATTTTGATTAACAATTTGCATGACCATAATTTATGTTTGAAAACTTTTGTCTAAAATGTGATTTTGAAAAAACTGATGCTATTTGGATATTATTTATTAAAATCACTTTTGGATGTATAATTATAAAAAAGGACAGTAATTTTGTGTTGTCTTGTTTGGTTTATTTTTATTATTTAATTTCACTCATGTTTAAATATAATATAATGAATTATGTGAATGTTGTTTAAAATATATTGATTTTTTTATGCTTTTGTTTCAATTATTTTTATTTAGAATTATTTAAAAACTATTGTTGGATGTCACAAAAATAAGATCAACAAACTCACACAAAAAAATAATATAAAACTAGAATAAAAAAATCATAATTAAAATGACTAAAATGCAAATAATACAAAAAGGGGACCTAATTGCAAAGAAACTTAAAATCTAAAAGTTCATTCACAGATTAAGACAACAAAAACTGCAGATTAAACTAAAAATAAAGTAAAACATAGAGGGGTCAAATAACAAATAATTCGGAGACTAAAATGAAAAGAAAGTTTTCAACATCGAAGAAAGTGTAATTTGGAAAATAAAATTGGGCTCAAGAGCATAATTTTTGCAGGTCAAAAATCATAAGTTTTGCCAAAATATCAATCTCCACTTTTGACAATTTTAAGCTCTTTGATTTCTGTTCTTCCTCTTTCTTCTTCTCTTCTTTCTTTTATCTCTTTTCCTCCTCTCTAAATCTCTTTCAAGCTTTTTTCAAAAAAAAAAAAAAACTCTTTCAAACTCTCCCTCCACTCCAACCTTTCTCTACTTGGTGTGAGTTTTTGTTTTTTGCTTTTTGGAAGACCAAGTGATGCAAATGTGAGTTTGAGTGAAAATTGTAAAAGCAACTAGAAGTTGTGTTGATGCAAACATGAGTTTGAGTGAAAATTGACTTTGCAAAATGGATTGTAACGCAAAACCAAATAAGAACATGTTGTTGTGAAATTGCGTTTTCAAACCCCATAAGCATGTTTATGGCAATCTGATGAAGAACCAAACGAAGCCTTATTCTAGTTACTTTCTCTTCTTTCTCTCATTTTTAGTTTTTGTTATGATTTAAACCTATTTTACACATGGGCCAAGAGAGAGGAATTTTTTAAACACAATAAATGTTACAATTTCATAGTTGTTGCCATTGTAATGAGGCAATTTAACTGTAACATAATAATAAAAAGCCTTAAATCCTAAATAATAACATAAAACCAAATCCTAGAGTGCAAAAGCATTTTCTCTATGTGCAACACTAGTTGCCACGTGGCACATGGCAGTTCATCGAGGTAACTCAGGCACTTGACAACGAGTTCAATTAACTCACCCCCTACTTATAATATGTCCTAAATTGATTCATTATAGGTTTTGGCGATTTAGGCAGTTTTATTTTTATTTTTTCTAAAATTCCCAAAATCTTAAAATTTAAACCCGAAACTTAATAACCTATAACTTTAAAACCATAAATCCCAACCCTAACCTTTAACTTCAAAACTCGAATCTCAATAATACACATGCGAACGAGGACCCAATGGGTCCACCATAGAAAATACTTGCCCAGTCATCAACTCAGATAATGAACCGAGTGAATTAGTGGATTAGTGGAGTTATTGGATCAGGACAGAAGAAACAAGGGCCAATCAGATTGGACGAATGAATATTTTTGTGACTAATTAGCGCATGCATGTAGCTAACATAGCAAGTTAGTTAGGAAGGGTTTGTCAGCATTGTCATTTTGTGAAGTGTCCTTATGCATTATTATGGCAGTCTTTTAGGGTAGAGGGGAAAGAGGGGAGGAGGCAATGATGAATTTGGTAAGGTTTTACTAGGAGTCTTCTCTCTAACTTGAATAGAGAGAATATTTCATTGTGAGCTTGTATTTCCAAAACCCCCATTTCTGTCTTCTACATAAGCTCACTTACAGTATTATTTAGTATTGTATGTTGCTTAGTTATTTGATTACCATGTTGTTTGTCACTTGTTTATCAATAGTGCTTTCATTGAGAGGCTATGGTAAATGGAACTTGTTTAGCCTGTGTGGAGGAAGCACTCAGGGAAGGTCAAGAATGCACCATGGAGATTTAGTATTGTGCATGATGTTGTTGATCATCATTTGACCAGATTGAGCAATTAATGTTGGAAAATCGAGGGATTTTATGTAACATGGAGGCCATGTTAAGAAGGTATACACAGGGTGCTCTAGAGGATCATCTAGAGAATACTTGTTGTGGTAGAGGGTCAGCAGATAACGATGTGGTAGAGGCTTTACTTTGCCGAAGGAAAGAAGATTGAAATCCCTCAATTTGATAGGACCCAGGCAGAGTACTGGGTATTCAAGATTCAAGATTGGAATCAACATCTATAATATGCCTATGGATCAACGCATCAAGATAGCTTCATTCCATACGTAGGGGGCGTCTTCTTGGTACAAATGGACAGTCAGGAACAATTTCGTGGGCGGATGGAATGGATTTTCAAAGGTTTTATTACTCAGGTTTGGAACCATGTTATATGAAGATTCGAAGGACTCCTCGAAAGAACTGAAGCAAGTCAATGCAGTAGCCAAATATCAGTCGGGGTTTGAAGCGCTTTCTACAGAAGTCATGGGGCTCTCGGAGGAATGGCTAGTAAATTTTTTTATAGCCAAGTTGCAAGACTATATGAAATGTGAGTTGCTTTTGGCCCGATTGGAGTCGCATTTCCCAAAGAAGTTACATGAGCAAAAGCAGGTGAAGTTACGACAATCACTAAAGGGGAATTTTACTTCCTTTTTTTTTTTTGGTTCCCCAAAATGCCAACAAGCTTTGCGACTTCTAACTTGATTTCAAAGACTACTACTACCACATCATTGAGTAAAGGGAATTGAGGGACATCGAATTCGCATGTTGTTGTAGGGTTTTCATCATCCTCATCAAACATAGAGACACAGAGCATCCACCCACCACTATATCGAAGATTGACATCTGCAGAATTGAAGGCCAAGAGGGAGAAGGGCATGTGCTGCTATTGTGACGAAAACAATGCTAATCATTGGTGTAAGGAGACTTGTTACTTGTTGAATCAAGAAGAAATGGCTAAGATATTGTGTATTGAGTTTTCAAAACCAAATGAAATCGAAGAAATTGGGCCAGATATAGAAACACAACTGGAGATAAGCTTAAATACATTGACAGGGAAATATTATCCAAAAACTTTCAAGTTGAAAGGTTCATGTAATAATGGCAGTTCACACACTTTCATCAAGTCCAATGTAGTATGGAAGCTGAAATTGAAGGTGGACATAGTGGACAAGTTTTAATGGCCATAGGGAGTACAAAGAAATTTTTCTGTGATAATGGATGTAGGGGTGTGGGGTTAACGGTGAAAGAGCATGAATTCAAGGTGGACATGTCTATTTTACTGAAGGGCACATAAGTCATTATTGAGGAGCAATGGCTCGAAACTTTAGGGGCCATCCTAACTAACTATAGAGAACTTTTCATGGAGTTTGACCATCAGGGCATGAAGGTGAGACTGCAAGGTTTGAACATGCTCGATCAAAGACCTCTTAATTGCAAGTCCCTCAAGAAGCTCATGAATAGTGAGGGTGTGGCTTCATTATGCAAAATGGAGGCCATTGTAGTTACAAAAGGAGTTAGCCAAGACACTATGCCATCAAAGATTAATCATAGACTAGATCAGTATGAAGCTATATTTCAAGAATTAAAGGGGTTGCAACCTAGGAGGGATGTGGATCATCGTATTTAATTGGTGCCAAATTGATAAATTTGAGACCGTATGTATATCCAAATTTTCAAAAGGCCAAGATGGAAAGGTTGGTAGAGGAAATGCTACAATCTAGAATCGGTAGAAAGAGCAATAGTTTGTTCTCATCACCGATGTTGTTGGTGAGGAAGAAGGATTCTAATTGGCGGTTTTGTGGGGACTATAGAGCCTTGAACAATGCCTAGATAAGGATAAGTTTATGATCTCTACTATAGATGAGATTCTTGATGAATTGCATAGTGCTGAAATTTTTTCTAAGCTAGATCTTAAATCAGGTTATCACTAAATTAGGATGCATGAAGAAGACATCCTTCAAATGGCCTTTCAAACCCATCTTAGACATTATGAATTTGTTGTGAAACCCTTTAGGCTTACTAATGCATCCTCTACTTCCCAATTTTGTGATCTTTATACCCTACTTGAGAAAGTCTGTAGTAGTGTTTTTTCATGATATTTTAATATAAAGAAGAAATATGGAATGCCACAAGCAAGTGAGCAACACTTGCAGACTGTTTTGCAAACTCTACTCCAACAACACTTTTTTTGGATGAAGGAGAGCAAATGTGCTTTCTGTTAAACATGTATTGAATATTTAGGGTTTGTTGTGAGTGACCCAGGGGTTCATGTGGATCCTGAGAAGGTTCAAGCAATGTTGGATTAGCTGATTCCCACTACCTTGAAGCAATCAAGCCGATTTTTGGGGTTGACAAGATATTATCAAAAGTTTGTACAGAATTATGCCATTGTTGCATTTTCAAAAGTTACTAAAAAAGAATTGCTTTACATGGAATGAGAGAGCCCAAGTTTCCTTTGAAACTTTGAAAATGCAAATGACTCAAGCACCCGTGCTGGCGTTACCCAACTTCAACAAGGAGTTTGTAAAGGAAACCAATGCTTCAATTCTGGGCAATAATGGAGCAATGCTATCATAGGAAGGGTATCTAATAAATCAAGAAATTGAATGAAAGAATGTCCTTACCACTTATGTACATGAATTATACGTCACTACTCAAGCAACTATGAAATGGAGACATTATCTCTTAGGAAGGGAATTCACTATTAGAACAAAAGGTTATATAGACCCCAAAGCAATAATATTATTTATCTAAAAGCAATAATATTATTTATCTAAGTAGTAGGGATTTCAATTTAAGGTGGTGTATCTGTTTGGGACGACCAATAAAGCTGCTAATGCCTATAAAGATGATTCATCATAGGCTTGGCAATTTAGGCACTTTTATTTATATTTTTTTTCTAAAATTCCAAAAAATTTAAAATTCAAACCCAAAACTAATAACCCACAACTTTAAAACCATAAATCCCAAACCTAACTTTTAACTTAAAAACTCGAAACCCAATGATACACATGCAAAAGAGGGACCCAATGGGCCCACCAAAGAGAATGCTAGTCCAATAATCAATACATGTAGTTAACCAAGTAAATCAATGTAGTTATTGGGTCTGGGTAGAAGAAACAAAGCCTAACCCAGTTGGATAATGACTACATTTGGGACTAATGAGCGTGTGCATATAGGTGACATAGCAAGTTAGTTGGGAAGGGTTTTTTGGCATTATCATTTTGTGAGGTATCCTTAAACATTTTTCTATTATGTTAGTCTTTTAGGGTAGAGGGGAAAAGGGGAGGAGGCAGTGATGAATTTGATAAGGTTATACCGAGAGTCTTCTTTCCAACTCGAACAAATAGAATCTTTTGTTGTGAGCTTGTATTTCCAAAACCACCATTTTTGTTTCAACCATAATTTCATTAACAATATTGTTCTCCCTCCAAAGTCCATGACACATGATTGTAACATATCCTCTAGTGTTTCCTTTCAAACTGCTCATCCGTTTGAGGGTGAAAGGTGGTACTCAAATCCACTTGGGTACCCATTTCCTTTTCAAACACCCTCTAAAACTATGAAGTGAATTGAGGGGCCCAATCCGATATTATAGAAACCGACACTCCATGGAGTCTCAAAATTTCATCTATGTATAATTGAGCATATTTAGCAACACTGAAAGTGGTCTTAATCAGAATGAAGTGTTTCGCCTTCATCAACTAGTCCATAATTACCCAAATAAAATCATACCCCCTAGGAGAGAGGGGTAATCCCACCACAAAATCCATTATGATTGTTTCCCACTTCCATTCAGGAATCTCCATTCGTTGAAGTAACCCAACCGACTTCTAATGCTCAGCCTTGGCTTGTTGACAAGTCAAACATCTTGATATATAATCCTTTACATCTCGTTTCATACCTTCCCATCAATATATTGATTTTAAATTCTAGTATAGTTTGGTGGCACCTGAGTGCACTGAATAGGAAGATTTATGAGCCTCTTCTAGGATATCCGTTCTCAATGTCCTCACATCAGTATACACAACCTTCCTTCAAACCACAACATATTTCCCTCATTAAGAGAGAAACCATATTCCTTCCCTTTCTCCACTTCATCAAGAATTTTGCTCAATTTTGGATCTTCCCACTATTTGCTCTTTACTTCCTCAACTAAAGAAGACCGGGCTTGCATGTGTGCTAAAAGTGACCTTGATTCCAATATCTCAAACCACATGCCACTCACTTATAATTCATGGAGCTCAAAAATCAAAGGCCTCCTCACCTTAGCAACGTTTGTAAGGCTCCCTATAGACTTTTGACTCAAGGCATCAACCACCACATTGGCCTTGCCAGGATGATATAAGATGATGGAATCGTAGTCCTTCAACAATTTCATCCACCAGAGTTGTCTAAAGTTCAGGTCCTTTTGCTAAAAGATGTACTTGAGACTCTTGTGATTCGTGTACACCTCGCACATCTTCCCATAAAGATAATGGTGCTAAAACTTCAACGTAACCATTGCAACCATCTCCAAATTGTGCGTAGGATAATTTGCTCATGCTTTTTCAATAGCCTAGATGCATAGGTTGCCACTTTGTCATGTTGCATGGGTACACATCCAAGTCTAACTCTAGAAGTATCACAGTAAACCGAAAAGCCTCCTATCCCAAAAGGAAGAGTGAGCACGGGAGCCATGGTCAAAGACTCTTTCAAGTTCACAAAACTTTCCTCGCATAAATTTGTCTATTGATACTTCACCCCTTTTTGGGTTCGTTTGGTGAGTGGGGCCATAATTAATCTTCGAGAAATCCTTCACAATTTGACAGTATTAACCAACCAACCTAAGGAAACTTTGAACCTCTATTATCGTGGTTGGTCGAGGCCATTTTCTCATTGCTTCCACCTTGCCTAAATCCACTTGAATTCCATCCTTGGGGATGATAAGCCCGAGAAACACCACTTGCGTCAACTAGAACTCACATTTTGAAAATTTTGTAAGTAATCGATGTTCCCTTTAAGTTTGTAACACAATTTATAGGTGTTGCTCATGTTCCTTCGGGCTTCTAAGTTACCATTTTGCCCTTCTACCTTGCATCACACAAGAGTTTGGCTTAGGGGCATAAATGGAAGTTCTTTTAAATAAAATGATATGTCTCCCCAAACACATCTTTCCTCAGTACCATTGCCTCACACCCAACAAGGTGACCACATTTTTCATCACATGCTAAGAATTTATATCTCTTTCACTTAAGTCCCTACACAAGGGCTCTTAAGCCATAATTTACCATCACAACCATCACAAGATAACTAGTTACTATCCAAAGCATTATTCATGCCCAGAGCCATTAGAACACAAGATTTAACATAAAAGTGGAGGGATACGCAAGATTCCATTGATTCACAATCATTCATTTACAAGTTCTAGTCCAACCCAAGATTTACACCAACACATAAAATAGAATAAATACATCAACCAAGGCACAAAAAAACTACTTGTATTAAAAAGACAATGAGATCGTAGAGTGAAAAAATGATCTAGAGTTTGTAATAAGACAAGTGTGAGATAGGATGGTCATAAAAATGGCAAAATGACCCAAAACTAAGATGAGATGTATGACCTGTATTTATGAGTTGCTAGATAAGAGGGTATGGTGGTGCACTCTATTAAAGTGATTGATGAGTTTAAGGTTTGGTGGTCACCAAAGCCTAGAGGGCTAGGTGATCATAGAGACCTATGATGCATAGTCGTAAGGATGGTAGGCTAAGTACATTTAAGAGGCTCTTTGATTTATAGAGACCTATGAGCTTCGATGGATCCTAGAAGTCTAGAGGTCCATTGATACATAGAGGTCATGAGGTTCATTAAACCTAAGCCACCCATGGGGTGAGGGTTTATAAAGGCCTAGATGGTTGTATGAGATTAATATAGGTTGAGAGATTTCATGAATTTTGTAAATGAATTAAATGACTATAAGGCTCAAGTTGTTTGTAGTGTGAGTTATGTGATGCTTGATAATATTTTTATTTTATGAGTAAGTTATCTATTCACTGAGACGTTGTTCTCACTCTTTTTATGTTTATCATTTCAAATATGTCCTTTGCCAAGGAACATCCACTTAAGGAGTAGCAGAAGTTCAAAGTCTCTAACCCTTTTGCTCTTTTGGGTTGGTCTTTTGTTTTGATGCACCCTCTTTTTAGAAGTCTAGAAGTGCCTTGTTGTCTGGTAGGATACCTAGGGTGTATGGACAATGGTTGTAACTGAACATTTGTACTCTTGAATTTCTTTTGGGTCATGTTTCTCTAAATTCCCTTTTGATGTTTTTTGTTTATTGGGAATGGTTAGAAACATGGCAAGAACTTAACATGTAACTGTTTTGTTTAAAGTTATGATCAAGATGAATTGTTTATAGTTACATGTAGCA
Organism: Biancaea sappan; assembly: GCA_037074585.1. NCBI lineage: Eukaryota > Viridiplantae > Streptophyta > Magnoliopsida > Fabales > Fabaceae > Biancaea > Biancaea sappan. The sequence goes on from CM073490.1 coordinate 70,674,328, forward strand.
TGTGCATAGTTTATGTATTATGTTAAGTGTTATTAAGTTAGGCTTACGATCATAGGTTGAGCCATGTGTTGTGCTGGTTATACGCCTAAATTAGGGCATGACAAAATGTGAGGTAGACAACTTATGGACTGCATTAAGCGGTAAGCATTTGTGAAAAACCATGAGTTCATGGTGTATCATTGTTGTGTTTGAATATGTATGTGTGAATCAAAAGTATGTTGAAATTCCTTTGCTCTTTAAGCAAACAGAGCATGACTTAAGCATTCGATGCATGTGTTTGGTGAAATATGGAAATACAATGTATTGCACATTAAATGATAATTGTTGCATAATTGACCATGAGAATTCATGTAACTGTTCTATAGAGTAGAAACCCCTGGTAAGAAAAAAAAATGTGCATGATTATCCTAACATGACTATGATGAAATATTGAATGAGAAAGATGTATCTATGTCTATGATGATCATGGCAACATTTGTGTATTTCAGTATGATATCATGACTATGAATTATGCTGTGCTTATAATGTGAAAATTGAAAATGATTATGCTTGTGAATTTATGAAGGATGTTATAGGAATGGGTCCTCGTGTTAGAGAAAATAAGAAGGTAATTGGAGTACATAAAGGTGGAAATCACTATCCTATGACACCATGGCTATTGGAGCAGCAACCTAAAAATAAGAGTAAACACAAAATAGAAGAAATAGAAGATTAGAATAGAAATATAATTTGCATGGTATTGGGCGGAGGTCTGAGTAACTCATCTTTCTTTAAGGTAATTTTCACATCTCTCACTGGTTAACTTTGCTATATTACCCAGTGTAGGGATACTCAAATTTGTTACCTCTAGTATACAACAGCTCATGACTCACCTGTTTGTTTACTATCTCTACACGTAGGAAGTAAACCGGACTCGATTTTTCTCGCACCTTCTCTACCTAAAATACACACAAGTGTGTATATAAATATATATTCACATTAACACACACTTTCTATATATACGCATCACCTTCCAAATTCCATATTACCACTACACCTTATATAAAGAGAACCTCACACACACATATATATATATATATATAGAGAGAGAGAGATTTGTTGGCTTCTTATATTCTTCCCATTGGCAACAATCAAAGGAGTTAAAAGGCTTTGATTATGAATTAAAGCACAATGTCAAATGTACAAAAGAATAAAAAGCTATGTTAATATGTATTAAGTCCATTAAGATATTCCAACAGATGCATATAATTAATTAATTAATTATAATATCTTAATTTAATATTTTATAATAATATCCAACAATCCTCCACTTATTATTATAAAATAGCACACAATAATAAATACACTTTAGGTATAGGTAGATTATTATGCATAATATAGTTAGCTTAATTTGTCTTGAACCTATACTTAGCAAAAATATATTTCTTGATCTAGAGCCATATTGGTATTCACCTTGAACTATGGACTGCTTAGGGTAGACAAGATCTATACTTTGCACATAACAACTCAAGCGTAAATCATGAACCCTAGCTGTCATGGTTATGCAGCCTTATGCCGTATCCTATTTCTTGAATGTGTTATGAGAATACGCCCTATATATTCTCATATAAGAGCAGCCCCACTCCGCTACATTCAAATAGGTGAATTCTGTCAAGGGTGTTCCTGCAATTCAGACACCTCATTCTTATAGAGCTACAGATTTCATTAAGAGTTTTTAAAACTAAACCTCATATATTCACTGCACTGACACCATAGGGATGAATTTAAGAGTTTTAACTTAAGAGTTTTAACTCTTATAAAATATGCATTCAAACAAGCAACTTTATGATTAATTTTCCCTTTGAACCAAGTTCTTAGGATCTCTAGTCACAAGGTAGGGTATCTCCATAGACAACTTTTAATCATATGGGCTTAATATTCATCCCCCTCAATGTCTCTATATTCTTTGACTATAGCTATAGTTTTAGAAAATCTCAATTCAAAGAATCTAAGTCAGACGATATCCATCATAATAAGTGATCTCAAATTATTATAGGTGGGTATACAATGACATAAAACATATTTAAATATATATTCTTTCATCATATAATAGTTTTATCCATGAGACCAAAATTCTCAATATTATTGTACCTCATTATGCAATAGGAGTGTTCTCATATAATAGCATAAAATTATGCTTCCACAAAAATTTATCTATGGCATTGTTAGACAATTATTTTTTTAAAAAAAAATATATATAATTGTCAAAAAAGGTTATGTTGCTTGGCCGACAAGAAATCATCTTCGACGATGCAACAAAATTATGCCGATTATAGAAGTGTCAAACTAGTAATCTGGCTCAAAGATTTGATGGAAACTAGCAATTTGACAGAAAGGATTTTGACAGAGGAAAACACAAAGAATGGATAAGTCAACTTAAAATAGTTTGTGACATTATCAAGTCTTTCGAAGTGAAATCGTCAGAAGTCCATCATTCAACAAACAAGTTTGAGAGACTTTGTCGACAAAGAAGTTCAAAAGACTTAGTTGTTGCATATCAAAGACACACATATTAACCAAGTTGTCAAATGTCGAAGACAAAATGGGTAGAAATTGTCGAATAGAAGTTATTGAAGGCAGTTACTTCCATCATCAAGTGATTCTAGATAGGCAATTATTTACGTTATTTGCCTATAAATACTAAGTGTTTTGTTGTAAATAGGGTTAGCATCTTTTGATTAAACATCCTAACATCTCACACAAGCAGATTAATGGATTGACATCAAAGTATGTTTTCCCCTTTAACATTCCAGTCATTTTAATTCAAAGTCTTTATCATTTCCTATAATTTCATTCCAGTTGTTTATCACTTTCTTTTACTTCCTACAATTTACTGCACTTTTATTTACATTCTATTAATTACTTTCTGTCATTTACTTTTTGCCATTTTACTTTCTGTAATTTACTTTCTGCCAATTACATTTTGCACTTACTTTCTGTCATTTACTTTACGCAACTTACCTTTCATGCACTCTATTTTCTGCAAATTTACTTTTTGCAAGTTACCTTTTGCGCACTGTCATTTAGTTTTAACTTATTTTCTTGTTCTTGTTGCTTTATTTACTTTTCTGCTAAAAAGTGTATTCCTAGCCTTATGTTCTTTCATGTAGTTATATGTTTCAAGTAACGCTTTTGACATATTTTCTGCCTATTGACGAGATTACCGCATAACTTTGAAACCACATCATTTTCAATTCTTTTACGTGTTGTCGGATTTGGGTTAAACCAAAAATCACCATTAACAAATTGGCAAGTCCGATGGGATGAGTTTAGAGTAACTCATTGAATGTATGCGATTGAGAAGTGGTAAACACATACCTGCTCATAACTCTGAAATTATGAGTAATGCAAATAATACTAATCAAGTGACAAGTTCATTAAGTGCAACAATAACTGCCGTAACCATGGAGAATATGCCAACAGTTCCAACAACTACTAATCCAACAGACTTTGTGCCAAACTTATCCCTCTTGGGAAGTCTGATATTAGAACAAGTAGTATCTGGGTCGACACCCATATCACCAAATCCAATTGGTCATCAAACGACAAGATTTGTACTATAGTATAGATTACCTCAAGGGTATGTCCTTCCTATAATGACCCAACTCAGGGTTGGCAATCAATTAGCCAATCCCACATGTCAAACGGTTCAAAGCTAAGCAATAAGTTCTGTATTGGCAAATATAGCAAGAACTAGTACTCCCATTATGTCTCAACATGAGAGATTGAACTTGGGACCTATTTTCCCAAGTATGACGAGCGACATGCCAAGTAATGTTGCCACATCTACTTTAAGTTCATTAGCTAACATTCGACATCAAATGGGCAAAAGTAATCATGATATGGTAAGCATATTAACACAATAGATGGGTGTTGTATTGAAACTTTTAATGGAGAATACTAATAATGCATGTAATACGTTAGCCTTACAAATGGGTAGACTTAGTCAGGCCTTAGGTATTGGTATGCCTGAGAATGTCCAACTAAAACAAGTGGTTATGGCAGAAGATCAAGACCAAAATCAACGAAATAACATAGTACAAGGGCAAGACTAACCTCAACCTCAATTGGGATATAGTCAAGTGCAAATATTGCATCAGAATGAATCGTAAAAAAGTCAAAAACAATGCTGTAAGAGCATTCCAACAAAACCTCACAGGAAACCAAACGGAACGAAACATGAATCAAATAGTTAAACAAGTTATTAATAGGTTTGGTTTCAACATGGGCTATATGAATTAGCCCTATTTTGCTTTAGTATTTCTAGATTGAGACTAGTAGGCAGAATTGCTGAGAGGAATGTTAAGGTTCTTAAACTATCTAAGTTTGTTGGAAATAGTGGTGAGTTGACCATCTAACATATCGCATGGTACACCATTGAAATGGGGGATCTAATGATAGATGAAGGACTTAAAATAAGATTCTTTCCAAGTTTGCTCCCAAAGAATGCTTTCTCTTGGTTCTCAACATTGAGACCCAATTCCATTCATTGATGGACATAAATGGAGAGAAGCTTTCATGACTAATTTTTCAAGGGAGATTTGAAAAGTTGGTCTAACAAAGAACAAATCTGTCAAAGATTATTTGGCAAGATTTAGGCAAATGAGGAGTAGATATTTTACTCCTATTCCCAAAGCAGAGATTATAAAGATGGCTATCAAGGGCCTAGATTATTACATTAGGAAAAGCTTGTCAACCAACATTTAGTTGACCTTGCCAAATTAGGAGGCAAAGTTAGACAAATAGAACAATTGAAAGCTGAGAAAATGCAAAAACAAAAGAAGTTTTTTAAAATAGAAAAAGTAAATTACATCGGAGGAGAAGATTCCAATGAGGAAAAAGAAAAAGTTGATTATGACATTAATCTTGCTGAATTAAAAAAATGGACCTCCTTATACTTGTCAGGCTATAAAGCCTATGAGAGCTAAAGAAAAAATGACTTATGTCAATAGGAAAGTATATACATTCGACATTAAAAAAACCAAACAAATTTTTGATGTTTTATTGAAATAAAAAACAAATAAAATTGTCAGATAATCATAGGCTTTTAAAGCCTGATGAGATAAAAGACTGAAAGTATTGTAAATTTCATAACGTATTTGGTCATACTACTAACGAATGTGAACATTTCAAGGATTTACTTCAAAAGGCCTTAACAAAGGGAAGACTAAAATTCGTAGATAAGCAAAAGGTGGACATGAATGTTGATATTGATCCCTTTTAGACTAGAGTTGTAGATATCAATAGCCAAATTCCTTTGAATATTGGCATGGTTGATGTGAAAGGAAAAAGGAAGAGCCATGTCAAAATAAGAGTAAATGAGTTGCATGTGAATGCTGACCCTATGACAGACATCTTCGACATGTATCAAAAGCCTTTAGAGACTTATGAAGAGTTTTTCTCAAGAAAGAAAGGCTCAGTGACAATCAAGCTGTGTCCAAGATGTGTCGAGTTATATGATCTAGAAGCCATAGAAGTGCGTCAAAAGACAATGGCCAATTCTAAATTACTGGAGATTCAAAAAAAAAGAAGAGAGATTCTGTAAGAAGAATTTTCAGCCAGAACCGTTCTACATACCAAGATCTCGGCAACAACATCTATTTAGGCTAAATTCTAGTGGTTGGTTGATTAAAAACTCGAAGAAGTCGGTTAGGAGTAATCTGATTTCCTAGAACCATTTCCTACACGTCAAAAATCGGGTGTCACCTGCAAATGTGAAGGTTAGCAAGTGGATGAAGAATTCTACAATGGTAATTGTTCCTGAGTCATATGACAAGGATAATACCACGAGGATCAAATTCCAAAAGGATTAGCCTTTTTAGAATGAAGATTATCATTATGACAAAGTAATGTCGTTCAGTCAAAATAAACCTAAGGCATCTCATCGGCCATTATCAAAGAGCCAGAAATGAAGGTTGTAAAGGTACATGCAAGCATAGAGAGGAAAACCTTGATAGATGCACTACAGATTATAGAAGAGCCTTCTCGATCAGGCAAAAGGTGTTTGGTAGTCTAAACCAAACCAACACCTGAGAATGCTCAGGTAATTTGACAAGAAGCTTCCAAACTATAAGAAGAAAATGTGGTAAAACCACAACCACACTTTTAAATATATGGCTTGAGGAAGAGATTCCAAAGGCACAAAAATCAATGCAACCGATACCTTTGAAAATAGAGCCTGACAGAAGTACACTTCAAAGGCTTAGTCGAAAGGATCCTAAGAGTAGCTAGCCTGTTGAGCTAGTGGAAGTTGAGAGTCGCTCGTGACAAAGGAAAGCAAATGGCTATGGTAAAAGTAAAAGATTATGAAGATTGGACTAACAAAGAGGTCAAGAAAATCTTAGAGGATCCCACAACCAACATCGAGCAAAAAAGGGAGACCCTTGGCAAAATGAAGCAAAGGGGCAAAGAAGACTTTTGACAACAAGGAAGAGTTTGACATGGACTTTGATATGGAAAGAGATTTGGATGATGTAATTATGGCCATGGGAACTACTTAATAAGAACCAAGGTCTGACGACGGACCGATGGATAGACATTATCTTAGACTTATTCATGGATGAATGCGATATAGTTGAGAAAGGTTCAAAAGACATTAAGGAAAAGGATGACGTCGAAAAGAAGAAGGATATAGATGAGTATCCTGTAAACATGAATCTTAATCTCATTTCTGTGATACCACCAGAGTATCAAGCTCATTATAAGTTTTATGTAGGAGAAAATGAAGAAGATTTAAAATATCTATAAGAAGATTGGCTATTTCTAGAAGATGTTTTAACTTCAAGATTTGACAGTCTAGAAGATAACTTAGTTTCAAGATTTGAAGACTTAGTTAGGTTTGAGAAATTGACTGATGAGCAAAAAGTACATCTGTGGTCTTTGCATATCAAGGCTTTATTAAAAGGAAAACCTAGCAATAGAGTATTGGTGGATGATGGAGCTGCTATTAATTTGATACCAAAAGCTACGTTTAAAAGGCTAGGGAAGAATGAGTCTAACTTGCTTCAAACAGACATAGTGGTCACTGATTTCAATGGCAATTCTTCTCTATTCGACAGGGTTGTGATGTTAAATATTCAGGTCAGATCAGTCAAAGGATCAACCTTTTTGTAGTAATTCCGACAAAGTTTAGCTATAACATACTATTGGAAAGAGACTAGATTCATGCTGTCGTGGCTGTTCCATCAACCTTACATCAAAAATTGATCTTATGGATGGTGAAAGTCAAGTGGAAGTTGTGGGAGCGAACGACAGTCCTTATTACTTACAACAACTCCACGTTGATTTCAGAATTTACGCTTTGAATGTTAGACCAATTGCTACAAAAGATGGAATGATCAATAAGGAGGCCCTAGAGGTTTTCTTGATGGATCAATTTGGTGTTAAGTTAGTGGATAAGGCCAACAAAAATCAACCAAGCACTAGCCATGAGTCTTGAAACTCAAATGGATAGGTTGTCAGCCTATGTGGCTAACAAGGTAGTCAATACCTCGGAAGGTATTTTGTCGGACTGCATCATAGATGATGATTTTCAAAAAGGGCCCAACGAGAAATTGAACGTTGAAGTGGAAGATCCTTTAGAAGAAGTGAACTTGGGTACTGAAGCAAGTAAAAGACCCATTTTTATAAGTGCATTTCTGCCAAAGGAATTTAAAGAAGAACTTATCATGTTGATAACAAAGTACAAAGATTGCTTCGCATGGAATTACAATGAAATGTCTGGTTTAAGTAGAAACCTTGTCGAACACAGACTACCACTCAAGAAAGAATGCAAACTTGTCAAACAGGAAAATAGGACATTCATTCCTGAAGTAGTACTGAAATTCAAAAAGGAGGTCAAATGTTTACTTAAAGTTAAGTTCATCAGAACCACTAGGTATGTCAAATGGCTTTCTAATGTAGTCCTAATTATTAAGAAAAATGATAAGTTAAGAGTATGCATAGACTTTAGGAATTTAAATCTAGCTACTCTTAAAGATGAATATCCAATGCCTATAGCAGATATGTTAGTAGATGCTGCATCTGGGCATGAAATTCTAAGTTGTATGGATGGTCATACAAGTTATAGCCAAGGAAGATGTGTTGAAAACCACTTTGAGATGTTTGGGAGCTATTGGGACATATGAGTAGGTAATCATGCATTTCGATTTGAAAAATATAGGGGCCACCTGTCAAAGGGCGATGAACACCATCTTTTATGATATTATAGGAAGTTTATAGAGGTTTACATCGACGATGTTATTGTCAAGTTGGAAAACAAGCAAAATCATCTAACACATTTGAGGCAGGCTTTTGAAATGATGAGAAAGCACATCTTTAGAGAAGTGTGCTTTTGGAGTGTTGGTTGCCAAATTTCTAGGTTTCTTAGTCCATAAAAAAGGTATTAAAGTGGTTAAGAATAAGACTAAAGCAGTTTTGGATGCTGCCATACCGACGAATAAGAAGGAATTACAATCTCATGGAAAGTGAATTTTTTAAGAAAATCCATATCTAATTTGTTGGGTAGGACCAGAGCCTTTTCATCTTTAGTCAAGTTGAAAGTTGAACAAGATTTCATATGGGAGCCTTGTCATTAAGAGGTTTTTTATCAAATCAAGCAGTATTTGACAAATCCTCCAGTCATGATACTGACAATGCCATGTCAACCTGTGAAATTGTATATTTCAGCTTCTACAGAGACTATAGGATGTTTACTGCTCAAGACGACGAGAAAGATGTCGAAAGAGCCATTTATTACCTTAGTCGAGTTCTAAATGATGCAGAAACAAGATATAATGCAATTGAGAAATTATGTTCATTATTATATTTTTCTTGTACTAAGCTGAAATATTATATAATGTCTTGTAACGTATTTATTGTCTCAAAGACAGACATAATAAAATATATGTTATCTAAACCTATTCTCAATGGACGTATTGGCAAATGGATAATTGCGTTGTTAGAATTTTTTTTACAATTTGTTCCAGCAAAAGCTGTCAGAGGCCAAGCATTGGCTGACTTTCTAGTCAACCATCCTGGTCTGGACATAGATAATGATATAAATTTTTTTTCGGATTAAGACCATGGCATCTTTATTTTGATGGATCGAGGCATAAAAAAGGGAGAGGCATTAGGATTTTAATAATATCCCCTCAGGGAACTCCAACCAAATTTATGTTTGAACAAAAATATTCTTGTTCTAACAATGAGGATGAATACAAGGCTTTAATTGTCAGATTAGAAATACGTTGTCAAATAAAACACGAAGAGTGCATATACTTAGGGATTCCCAATTAGTCATCAAACAACTTACTCAAGAATACAAATGTGTTCAACAAAAATTGATTAAGTATTGTGCTGTAGTGGGTAAGTTAATAAAAAAAAATTTAACGAAGTTATTGTCCAACATATTCCTAGGGAGTTAAATGAAGAAGCTAATAATTTAGCCCAAATAGCTTCTTGGTATAAAGTTTCTCAAAAAGTTTTATCAGATTTAATAGAAATTAGAGAACTTTTATATCCCTCAGAGGAAAGAGATGTATTACAAAATGACATTCAAATAAGTAATGATTGGAGAAAAACAATCATTGATTATTTGGAGAATCCAAGTTCTGATGCAAAACGGAAACTGAAATTTAGAGCGTCAAAATTTGTAATGTCGGGAGGATTATTGTATAAAAGAACTATTGACAGACAGTTAGAAGAATGCTTAAGTGAGTTGGAGGCATACATTGCCTTGTAGAAGTCCACAAAGGTATTTGTGGAGCTTACCAAGCATAAGAAAAAATGAAATAGGTCTTTTGAAGACAAAGATATTATTAGCTAACACTAGTTAAGTATTGTATAACATTTGCCAAGTCTTGTGAGGAATGTCAAAGACAAGGCCATATACAAAATATCCCAGCTAGCGAATTACATTCGATAGTCAAACCATGGTCGTTCAGGAGATGTGCTTTGGATGGGATAGGCCAAATACATTCTCCTTCATCAAAAGCACATAAATATATTTTGGTCAGTGTTGATTATTTGACCAAATAGGTAGAAGTAATCACTCTAAAAGATGTTACTTAGCAAGATGTGATCAATTTTATTGAAAATCACATCATTTTCAAGTTTAGAATATCTTAAACTTTGACAACCAATCAAGGCAATATTTTCACTGGATGAAAAGTCACAGAATATGCTAATACTAGGAAAATCAAGTTAATAATGCCAACACCATATTATGCATCAGCAAATGGTTAGGTAGAGGCCATAAACAAAATATTTATAAGCTTGATAAAAAAGCATATTGGTCGACAACCTAGAAATTGACATAATGCTCTTGATCAGGTTTTGTGGGCATATAGGAATTCGCCAAGAGAATTGACAGGCACTTCACTGTAAAAACTAGTTTATGGTTATGATGCCATATTGTCTGTTGAAATTAATCTCTAACCAATTTGTATTCAAAGACAAGATGAATTACAAGTTGAAAGTTATTGGAATTCAATGTTTGATGAATTAAACGAATTAGTTGATGAAAGATTAATTGCTTTAGAAAATTTAATTCTACAGAAAAAGAAAATTGCTAAATTTTTTGACAGTCGAGTTAAATACAAATATTTTAACTTAGGCTATTTAGTATGGAAGGTAATTTTGTCCACTAAAAAATGTTGTCGAGAATTTGGAAAATGATCACCAAAATGGGAAGGACCATTTTTAATTACTCAAGTATTTTTTGGTAATGCTTATGCTCTCAACAAAGTTAATTCTAGGTTAAAACTGAAATCAATCAATGGCAAGTACCTAAAACAATACAAGCCATCAATGTGTGAAGTAAAAATTGAATAAAGAGATGCTGTCGAAAAGAAATATTTTATTGCATCAAAATTGGGTACAATGTACTTCAGATAACAATTTTATCGTATGCTATACAAAGAATAATAAATAAACAAATAATTAAACTTGTTGGATAAAGTTGACCGACAGTGATAATAAAAATTTATAATTTGCTGTAGCTTTTCCCATATGGCTACCAATGTTTCCTTCTCTGAGCAAGTCATTAGATAGCCGGTCTTTAATGACTTCATCCTGTTAGTAATGGCTTGGGCTTTGACCTTGATGGCTTTGGTATTTCTTCTTTTTTTTTTGGCCAAATGACTGGTCATAACTATGTCGAGCTTCTCTTTTTGCTCTTCGACTTTCTTCAATTCTTCTTTGGTTTTTCTTATTTCTTCTTCTAGATTTTCGAGGTTTCCTCTTAACCATTCAATATTAGCATCAATGAGATTCCCTCTTTTCCTCTCTTTGATGAGAAATTCATCTTATTGATCTTTGTCAGCCTTCAAATCTTGTAATTGACCCAAGACAATTTCTTTTTATGAGGCTTTCCTTTTGTAAGAAGAGATGACTTGGTTGAAGGAGGCACTTTGCTGGATAGATGTCCAATGAAATCTTTAAAGGTAAAAAACAGGCTTTGATCGAAGATTGACAATTAGGACTTGGCATGTTCGAGTTCATCTAGAGTAGGTTGAATTTTGCCTCTTATAGACTCGTCAGAGGCAATGACATCAAAAGGATTGTCAAGGAAATTATTTAATTCTTTTAATAATTCCTCTACCTTTAAGTTTATTGAAGATTCCTCTGGAGCCAAAGAAGAAATTGCTGAAGAAGGTTGTTTACTCGACAATAGGTTGATCAAGATGTCGAAGTCCATGTGATCAGTTCTTAAATCTTTAGGGGGTTTAACTTAGACGGTCGGGTGAGTTGGATTAGGGAGAAGAGAAATATTAGTCATCAAAGGCTCTATATTTGTCTCCTCCGTGATCTCGAAAAGAGTTAGGTCGACAGGAAAGTGGCTTTGGTTAGATCGGTGAAAGCTAGAAGGCACAAGTTCTTGTACGAGCTTGCCATGTGCTAGAGCCTATTGAGAAGGAGACTAAGCGGCTGCCAATTCCCCGACAAGAAAAGTTTCAACCACTTTGATAGTGAACCCTTCATGGCTTGGTTCGACATGTTACTCCAGACCAAGTGATGTTATCGGAGCCTCAATCTGAAGAGCTCTAACAGATGTTTCAGTAATGGGAGTATCTCTTGGTTTGAACCCTGAGATAAAAATTTCATATTAGCCTCATTATTAAAATAAAAATAAAAAAATATATTAAAAAAAAAGAATGATAATCTACTTAAAAAGGATCATACCCTTGACTGGGTCTGGAGGTTTGACTCGTTGGATGCATAAGTTGAGGTCGAATGCTCAAGAACCAACTAATTTTCCTGACAATAGAAAGGCAGATCAGTATACTATGTTCGACCAAATCCATCTGACAAATCATATCATTTGACAGTCAAAATATACCTTGGACCCAATGGTTGGGACAAAAACAATTAGGCTGTCACGTGCTTTAGACTTCTTAGAAGCATGTTTAACTTCAGGAAAAACTATTTTTCTTTTTGTCGAAGCCTTTTCTTTTTTCTTTTTGCCTAGCAGTTGCCTTTGTGGATTTGGTAGGTTTTGGAGACAAAAAAGCTGGTTGGTTAGTTGTCTTGACCGTCTTATTTTTCCTTTGAAGAGATTGACTATCTTCTTCTTCTTCTTCTTTAGACTCGACCAATTGCTCCATCAGTCATTTATAGACTAAAGCTTCCTTTAATGGGAGAGCTGTGGATATATAAAAAAGGTCTGAATTGTCAAAAAATGACTCTTATCTTGAAATTGATGGGATTATATACCCTGAGGAAATTCTATGGCAATCCTTACAGCTTTTGATTGTTCAAAAGGTAGGGCGAGCCGCCGAGTGAAAGTAACTCCTTCATCTTTCGTTTGAAACAGGTTAGTGGCAGAATGGTATCTTTTGACAACTTTGAAATTACCAACCCTCGTCGATTCCCCAGGGAAGATGTCAGCCAAACCAAAACGAGCATAAGGCAATGGGATCAGATCTAGAAAAGGAACTTTTTTGATAAATTTCGGTCAAATATCAGGATATTGTAAATATTTAAAACCATGTCGGATGTTGTGCTCTTGTTTTAGTTTGGCCACGACTTCTTCCACAGTTTGAGCAATCCAGTAATCATACTAGAGATCCCACTTTATCTTGTAAACTTTTTCAAAGGCCTGAATTTCTTCCAAATGCTCACCTTTAGTTTTCAACACAGGGTTTTGTTCCTGTATAGGAGTGTCGACAAGTATTTTAAAACACGTCTTGATACTTTGATGATATGATTGGTAGTACTTCAAACCCCAATCAACAAAGCATTTTGACACTCCTTGTAAGACTCTGAAAGGTATGAGCTTGAAAGGCTACTTGCGTCTGTCATTCTCCTTCATCGGCTCCTTAATATCTTCCTCCTTAGATATGTAAACATCAATAAGATGATCATTGGGTGCGAAAGAATAAGCTAATGGGATGGATTGGCAAAGACCCATTTGTCGAGCAACCATATTGGGCAGATGGATATAGAAGCTGGTGTCTTTTATGTCAGGAGCACCCATAAAAACAATCTGTTGACAGAGAAAATTTGACTAGATCGAAATACTCTCTTTGTCGGATGCTATCTGTTAAATGAACTATTTAGGACCTTTTCGATGCTCAGCAAATGGGATAAAATTTATTTTGATGGAGTCTAGGGTAATAAAATGAAAAATCTTGAAAAAAATGGAAAAAATTGCACTTTTCATCTCGAGTAAGAGAATCGCATGTCAGATAACAAAGATTCAGCCTATATGAGCCAGACATGTAATTCACCAACTTGTCACTTGGAGGTTTAGTGGTCAAACACTGCTCCAAAATAGTATTCAACCACACTAAAGCAGCCAAATAAGGCCTCTGACATTCTCTTTTTTCATTTGAGCCTTGATGTTGTCAACCATTTGGCTCATGCATTGAAAAAGGTTAGCAAGGAGCCATTAGCTTATGGCAAGTCGAGTACTCTCATGAATAAGGTTGGCTAAAGGCTAAAGGGATTTGGCTATATTTACAGATTTAGAGCCAAAGGCATAAGCCGACAGCCAAAGGAGAATAAAAGCAACATGTTCTTCATCTGACACGATGGACAAAGTTTTATAGTGAAAATTTACAAAAGAAGAGAAAGAGATGTGTTTGGGTGAATAAACCTCTATGGCCTGGCGAGGTTCAAGGTATGGTTAAATAACTCTCCCATCTGGTCAAAGGCACGTAATGGCTGATACATCAAAGAGCGTCAGGCCCATCATGCCATAGGAAAAATGGAAGTTATTGGTGGTCTTATTCTAGAAAAAAGCTGATGTTCCGATCATGGCAGGATTGACTCTGATGTTGAAGTAAAGAATGCCCATATTTTGCCAAAATTCTCCTTTTTGTGCTTGCACCCTATCAAGCCAGGTATGGTATCCGTCAACTTGAGAAGGCGGTGTTCGGAACATCCTTTTGGCCTTTTGAAAATTGTAAATAGATATAGACAAAGCCGAGGCAAGAATGGTTTCGTCAACAAGTTTATAGGGAAATATAGGTTGAAGTTCTTTTGAAAATGTTTCTGGGGATAGCAAGTGTAATACCCGTTAATTTCGGAATATAACTCGCTTAAGAGTATTTTAGAATTTTACAACGTTACTTTAGTTATTTATTTTGGTCATATTTAATTTTCATATTTAATTGTTCTCTTTGAATATTATTTATGAAAATTGAGTTAAATGACTGGACTAAATATTTGCACAATGTGGGATATATTCTAAGAATGGTGAAATTCATGGAAAAGTGGTTTCACAATGGTCAATTAGTCCATTTATTGTAAATTGACTGGATGGGTTTGGATGTTGCGTTATGGATACCCATGGGTTATTGAATAACCCATTAGAAATATTTAATATAAAGTTTCAATAGTACCCCCCTCATTTCTCACGCAGAAGGAAAAGCTGAAAACTGAACAGTGGAAGTTTTCTCTCCTTTCTTCATCCTCTTTTCAAATCCTTTCCTTGATCTTCAGAGTTTTGATTGTTTGTTCGGTTCAGAAGCTTTGTAAGGATCAAAGGTAAGCTTTAATCTCATTATTTTCCTTAAATCTAAGTTTATATGGAAGATTAGAGGAGGTTTTGTTCTTGAAGATTTTGATGATAATTCGTGAATCTCAGTTGTTTTAGAAGTTATATTTGAGTTATAATCGGTTAAAAGAGTTGAAATTCTGGTTTTGAATCAAAAGAAAGGAAAGGATGAATTTTTTGAAAGATTTTCTGCAAAATTCGAAGTACTGTAGCAACTGAAAATCTGGAATTTTTCTTCGAGTTACTGTAGCGACCAGAAATTTCGGAAAAAAAAATCTGGAAAATTTTCTTCGGGGTACTGTAGCAGTACTGTAATGTCGGCAGTCAACGGCACTGTAGCGAACCAGCACTGTAGCGAACCGTTACTATAGCGAACCGGCACTGTAGCAAACCGTTACTGTAGCAATCAGAAAATTTTGCGTATTTTCGTGATTTTGTTTCCTTTCTTATGTTTCCTTGTAATATATTTTACTAGGAAATTTTCCTACACAAATTCTAGTGTGCAACAAGGTAAACTTGGACAAACATCAAGGTGAGTGAATAACCTTGCTCAGCTAATTTGATATTACTAGTCAAAGTACAATATAAGTCTCATTTACAATATTATTTGGGTAATAAGCAATCAATTTTCATATGGGAGTATATGATGATCGGTAGAAATAAGAGTATGTAGAAATTATTTATTTCATGACAATTGTGCTATGTGATAAATTCTCACTATCTTGTCAATGAGTAAAGATCTACGGGATCTAATACACGAGTTTGAAAGGGTTAAAGTCTCATACTACTCAGTGCATATCTATGAAACCCATACACGAGTTGAAAGGGTTAAAGTCCCATACTACTCGGTGTATATCTAAGAAAGCTTATACACGAGTTGAAAGGGTTAGAGTCCCATACTACTCGGTGTATACCGATGAGATCTTATTCACGAGTTTGAAAGGGTTAGAGTCCCATACTACTCGTTGTATATCTAAGAAATCTTATTCATGAGTTTGAAAGGGTTAGAGTCCCATACTACTCGATGTATAAGACAATTAATTATATGAGTAAATGTGGTATTTGTACTTTTGATATTCTATATAGTACAGTTATTTACTTACTGAGTTTTTAAATAAACTCACACTCCCTATGATTATTTTTCAGATACAGAAAACAAAGAAGAAGAGTATCCGTTGGAAGATTAGAAGCCCCTTGGGATTACACTCTATTTCTGTCTGGTGGGATACCAGTACTTATTAATGTAGATACTAGAAATGCTCTGTACTTTCTATAGGTCTCCTAGGCTTGCGATGAGATAGAAATATCAGACTATGTATGTCTATATTTGCTTATCAGATGAATATAATTCTGTAGTGTGGAATGAATGATTAAGGTTGAATGTAAAACCTTACAGAATATATGTAAACAACGTATGTTTGAGAATTTTATCAAATGAGTAGTATCTTTTCACATGCTCAATTTTTGGGATGTGACAGCAAGGGTCCCAAAAACACAGGAGGAGGACTAGAAGAAGAGTCAAGAATAGGGATTATTACCTTCGATTTGTACGATAGCACTGATTGATCTATAACCGGATCTCAAATTATGCTTTTGACATTGGTTGATTGCTTGGCAGAAGAAGAAGCTCTGACATTAGAGGATGCCATTG
The DNA here is from genome assembly GCA_037074585.1 of Biancaea sappan. Classification (NCBI taxonomy): domain Eukaryota; kingdom Viridiplantae; phylum Streptophyta; class Magnoliopsida; order Fabales; family Fabaceae; genus Biancaea; species Biancaea sappan. Next base: position 70,690,998 of record CM073490.1, read on the forward strand.
CTGGTGGTAACTCATAGGTGAAGGTATTCGGAGGAATGTGAAAAGGGAATGGCATAAAAGAGAGAGCAATATGCAAACAACAGAGTAAGTGACCAAATGACTAGGGTTTAGGGTTTTAATGGACATGGAATGTCAGAAAGGTGGTAACAGCTCACATTCCGAGATAAAGCTATCATATTAGAGATAATCATGACCTAAGTTAATCCCTAGAAATCCAGTATTAGTTACAAAGCTATTTAAAATTTGGTTCTCTCTATGGCCATCGAGAGCAAAATCTTAGGGGATATTTGTTAGATGATTTTTTTAAAAAAATATATAATTGTGGACAAAAGTTATGTTGCTTGGTCAACAAGAAATCATCTTCGACGATATAACAAAATTGTGTCGATTGCAGAAGTGTCAAACTAGTAATCTGGCGCAGAGATTTAACCGGAACCAACAATTTGATAGAAAGGATTTTGATAGAGGAAAACACAAAGGATGGACAAGTCAACTTGAAATAGTTTTGCGACACTATCAAGTCTGTTGAAGTGAAATCGTCGAAAGTCTATCATTGGACAAATGAGTTCGAGAGACTTTGTAGACTTAGTTATCAAATATCGAAGACATGCTGATTAACTAAGTTGTCGAACATTGAAGACAAGATGGATAGAAATTGTCGAATAGAAGTTATTTTAGGCAGTTACTTCTAGAAACACAATTTTCAACATTTAAAATGTTGAATACTTGTTCACATGTAAGCTTTAAAAAAACTTTTTCATATTATCAATAGTTATGTCAATAAAAATTTATGGAATATAGTCAATACTCAATTATATTAAGCCCATAAAATTTCTATTAAACTACAAAAATATTAACTATTGACCATAAAATATTTTTACCAAAATTTGTATATTTTTATAATAACATACTTATATTCCCCACTTGTTGTTATAAAAATAATACCCAAAATATTTTTTCTTCTTGCCCCCACTATTAATAAGATTCTCAAAAAATAGAAAGATTAAAATAGTGAAACATATCTCATGATATAGGAAGAGAAAATCACCATTGGATGAATTTGCTTCATGAGCAAAAATTAATCGCTTGATGATTACTCAAGATTAGAACTCAAACAATTATGAGTTATTCTCATAAGAAAAGTAGATAATAATTTCACCCATGTAATGATAATGGATCAAATCAATATGCATTTATATATATACAAATATACTTTAAAAGAATTTTTCAAACAAGTTAAAAAAACTTGCAAAAATAATATAGATATACAAGACAATATATAGCCAAAGCTAAAGTCTTGTAATAACGTATCTCATCATGGGTATCTAATATGGTGAAAAATTCTTTCTCATAAATAAAATCTCCTTTTGTGAGCAATAACCAAATAGAAATAGTAATATTTTTATAAGCCCACAAAAAATTAAAACACATGCAAATGGAAATCAAATATATGTCACCTTAAATAAAGTGTCAGAAATACCAAATACTTAAATTCCAAAACTCATAGAAATTTATGAGTTTTAGTAAAAAGATAAATATTTCACTAAAAATATTTATGCAATTTCTTATGAAATAAATTCAAAACTCCAAATGGTGAAAGACCAAAAATATTTTCATTGATTTACTCAAATTGTGAATCACAAAATTTCTTCTTAAAGAAATTTCACAACTGAGAAAATCCCATCAAAAAATGATTTTTCAAAACCTTCCTTCACCACTCTTTTTTTTCATTTGTTGCTTTTGGATTCAACATGAAAAATTACCTTAAAATTGTTGGAGCAGCAACTTGAAAATAAGAATAAACACAAAATAGAGGATTTTGAAGGTTAGAGTAGAAATATAATTTGTGTGGTATTAGGTTGAGGTCCGAGTGTTGCATCTTTCTTTAAGATAATTTTCGTGTCTCCCATGGGTTAACTTTGCTATATTGCTCAGTGCAGGAATACTTAGATGTGTTACCTTGAAGATACAATAGCCCAGGGTCCGCCTATTTGTTTACTACTCCTACACGTAGGAAGTAAACCTGACTCACTTTCTCACGCACCTTCTCTATCCAAAATATCACACAAGTGTGTATATAAATATATATATATATTCACGTTAACACACACTTTCTATATATACGTGTCACCTTCCAAATTCGATATTGCCACTACACCTTATATAAAGAGAACCACACACACACACACACACATATATATATATATGGAGAGAGAGAGAGATTTGTTGGCTTCTCATATTCTTCTCATTGGCAACAATCAAAGGAGTTAGAAGGCTTTGATTGTGAATTAAAGCACAACGCCAAACGTACAAAAGAATAAAAATCTATGTTAATATGTATTAAGTCCATTAAGATATTCCAATGAATGCTTATAATTAATTAATTATAATATCTTAATTTAATATTTTATAATAATATCCAACAATGGCCATTGATGAATATTATTTAGAAGTGTTGTATGGCATTTAGTTGGAGCAAATAAGGGTGGCAAGCAAATGTTCAATGAGTGAAACCTCTTGATGGTAAGGTTTATTTGTCATTGTAGAGTTACCTGCTCATTGAGTTTATTCTCACCTCTTTCTTCTTTTATTCCTTCCAAGCAGGTGTATGATGTGGAGCATCCATTTGAGGAGTGGCGGCATCCTTGTTCCAAGGCCCTGGTCACTCCTTGAGGTCTTATGAGCAGACTACATGAAACTCTTTTAGGTGATTGTGTGGATCTTCATTTTTCAATCCTCTGAAAGGTAGGTTACATATGTATAAGGCCAGATTTTAGCTCAAAACCAACATCAACAATTGGAAATGTGATGCATAATGGTTCTTGGTTTAGTTGAGGACCAACTTTGTCACGACCCAAATTTTGGGCACGTGACCAACATGATGACACGAATCCTGTGTCACCGTAAGCCTAATTGACATCTCTATTTCTACCCTTTTTTTGTTATTTATGTAAAATATTTAGTGTACATAAATAGAGACAAATTAGAGTTTGAAAAAAAATATATATACATATATATAATAAAATATAGATTAATATTTAGGAAATAACATTTAAATATGAATAAATATTAATTAAGGTTAATATTAATTAAATTTAATTTAATTTATGAATGAATACTACTTAAAATAAATATATAAAAAAATCAATTCTTACAATTTTAATGTTTAAAAATAAATTATGATATTTCATTCATTCTCAGAGTCACATCATAAATTCTCAAAATAAATTTTTGAATTTGAATTAAATTAAATATAATAAATAAAGTAGTTTAATTGCCCGAGAACCCCCTAGATGTCCTATTTGACCATAGAACTTCCTAAACTTAACAAAAATAAAATACTAACAATATGGGACCTACCCAACAATGGAATAGTCCAACGACAACTATTCCTCTAGCAGGAGATTCTCCTCCACTATCTGATCTGAAAAGGAAAAATCAACGAGCGTGAGATAATAATCTCAGTGAGTGAGCCAATTCCCGCCCTAATAAAATCCTATATGCAAAAGCAATAAAATAAAAATATAGGTAAAAATCACAAACCACAAGAAAAGATACATATAAGAGAATTTGTAATTCAATCAAACAATTCAAACGAACGGAACTAGTACTCATCAATGGCAAAAACACCCGAGAGCGCCTGTAGACTCGCTCAACTAATCTCATCAAAACCCACCATGACACACAACCTCATCAGCAATGGTCAGGGCGCCTTAGGAATTAAATCTAGGCTTATCTCCCTACCGAGGGAATCCTTGTCTCTACTCTCAGAGGTCAAGTCATCCTATCACCTAGATTTCCCCCTTGACATGAGAGAGGGTACCATCCTGCCCAAACACAAATAATATTCATCCAATACAATAAAATACAACATCATAAATGATCAAGTATAAATGTCTAGATAATCTCAATTATCTCAAATCTCAACCATCTCTTAAAGCACATATTCATCCTTTTTCCTAACCAAAATAATAATAATAATAATAATAATAATAATTATCATCAATCATATTTCCACAAGACAATTTTAATTATCTCAATCTCAATATTCACGCCTATCACATATCCATCCTTCTTCCCTAACATATTTTGTTGGTAATTACATCAATAATTTAACCACACAAAATTCTCAAATCCAAATCCTTTAGCCAGATTCTCTCTTTTCCACTATACTCATTACCTATCTTTATATCCAATTACTTTAACACTTAAGATAATATTAAAGAAGGGTTAGTTCACTCACCTGGATTCCAAAGAATCCTTCTGATCAAAACCCAGTCAATTTTCTCGAACGCGAAAGAACTTCCCAGATGCTACCAAAATTTATAAATTTCAAGGAGAGAATTTAGAGTGAGGGCGTGTTCTTATGTTGTGATTTTGAATCTTTTCTTTTTAAGGAAGGAAGAACAAAATGACATTTATTTAAAGCCTACCTTAATCGAATTCTCCTTGAATGAGAATTTACTTCCCTCTTTTGAGTCCCATGATAGCAATAGGAGAAGGTGTGAGGAGTGTTCTTGAGTTTGTTTGTGTTGACCAATAGTTAAAGGTGGGAATAGGTGTGGCAACAGAGGGGTGGAAGTGTATGTATGTGATGTATAGGGATAGATGTGGGGGAAGTTTTACTATGTGTGGGTGTACAAGATGTATATAGAGAGATGTGGCTAGGTTGTGGGAATTGGCTTAGTGAATTGAATGGTGTGCGGCAGCTAGGAAGTGGAATGACCGAATGGAGTTAGTGGCAGAGATAATATAGATTAGGGTATAATTATTGATAATGGCATTGTTGGAGGTGGATAAGGACTAACCAAAGTTATATATTTAAACTACTATATTATCTAAACAACAATTTGGTTGCCAAACTGACTGAAAGAATATCCGAGAAACTGGTACATTTATAATCCACATAACATATATATATATATATATATATATATATATATATGTTATCCCAATTAATTTTTTTTGTACATAACGGAATAGCCATTGAATTATGGACATTTTTTTTTAAAACTATATCCTTTCATAATTAGTATTCCACCTGGGAATCCCATTAATGGTTTAATTTAATACTTATATTTATTTTATTTTCCTTTTATTCATTTCATTCACTTAATAAGTTAAACGTACTATTTTTTTTCAAAAAATTAATATCCTAAGATCTAGAAGCTATTTTCTACTTCCTATTTCACATCAAGATTCCATACAATTTTCTCCATCTATTTTACACACATTTCACTACACCCCACAAGATTCCAAAATCTTTCATTTTAGTCCCTAAAATTTTCACTTTAATCTTTGTATAACCTAGCATCTCACCTTGCTAGTCTATAACCCAAAGTCATATACTAAAGCTTTACCACATCACAATACAACATCATAAATATACATTGCACACAATTTGCAAATCAATATTTGTGAAATAAATTTTTTTAATTAAAATAGAAAATTAAATGGCGGATATTACAATATTACCCCTTTTCAAAAATTTGGTCATCCGAATTTAACTTACCTTTAGTCTAAAAAAGGTGAATACCTAGAACGTATATATTGTGAATAATTTTCACATGTCTAAATTGACATTTTCTTTCGATGTCGTAATACATGGGGTATTACATTACTTCCCTCTTAAAGAAATTAGGTCCTCAAATTTCAACTACCACCAATCCTTTCCTCATTTAAGTTACTCAGTTTTAAGTCCTTATTTGTTTCCTGGCTTTCGACTATAATTCTTCTAGCATAGTGTTAACTGGAGCTTAATATAAAACAATCATATTTTTGAAGTTTAACTTTGTACCTGTAACTACCGCGTTAGATGTTTGGATATCCTGGCAGGTTAGTGCATACACACAAGCAGTGCCTCGTTCTCTCGTTCCCTATCCGTTGCCAGTTCCTCTATCACCAACACTAGCTATAAGTGCAGCTCTACTTGCATGAATAACCTCCGTCTGAGCACATACAGGCTAAACTGAGCCTTGCTCTGATCAGGTCACTAACTGAGGACATTCCCTTTTGAAGTAGCTTGCTTGACCGCATTGGAAACAGGTTTGAGGGTTCTTACCATAATAGTTGCCAAAGTGGCATCGGCCACAATCTTGGCATTGCGGCTTATCTTGATATCCTCCCCCATCTTGTTACGATCGAGGTGCTTCTACATAGATAGATGCCAAACTGGCATTTCCTCCGTGGTCAAAGGGGCTCTTGTCTTGACCACGCTTTCTCTTGTTATTAGAATCCTCTCTGTGTCTTGCCCGCTTCTCCGTCTTACGAGTGATGTCGACAGCCTCAGTATAAGATGTGAAGGATCTAATACGGGACCTACCTCTGAGAATAAAGAGTCTCGAAGTCCTTCTATGAAGTGTCAAATCCTTTCCCATTCTTTCGAGACCATGTGAAGGGCATATTCTGACCACCTCACAAACAAAGCATTATATTCATCAATAGTCCGAGTCCCCTAACGAAGCATCTCAAAGTCTCGCATACGTGCCTCTCGTACACTCATCGGAAGAAACTTGTCTAGAAAAGTTACCTAGAACTCCTTCTATTTGACGGATGAAGCACAATTGGCCATGCCCTTTTTTCATATTCACCACCAGCAATCAGCCCTACCCTTTAGTTGAAAGACCACCAAGGCCACCTTTCGTGATTTAGGGCAAACGTTATGGATCCTCATTACCATCCTCTCTCGTAAAAATTGGTGGTTTTAGTTTTAGAAACTACGTAGTCTTTATCTCTGCCACAACCCCTTCCTAAACTTGTGTAGGGGGAGGAGGTGGCATCTGTTGCGATTCTTGTGCCTTTATAGTAGGTGTCGATGCATGGAAGTCATCCTCCAATGGTTGCCTCACTAGGTTTTCCATTCCTTTTACTTGATCTTGCATAGCAGCTAGTGCTACCATCATAGCTGTCGGATCAAACTATGGTGGTGCTCCACCATTCCTTTCTGAGCCTATAGCAGGTAGCTCCCTACTTTGTGCTTGATTATCATCCGTAAATTCACGCATCTCAGATACTGCTCTGCTGATGGTGTGGGCACGGGGGCCAAGCTCCTACCCGACCTCATGCGACCTCTACGAGCGTGTGACTGACCATGTGCCATTTAACTATATAAGAAAATAACTACTTTAGAACAAGAATTATGCCCACCTACCAAGGGTATGACATGAAAGAAAAGGATTACAACTCTAAAGGGCCTTTGGTGGATCCTCGACCTATAGTTATGTCGCGGTTCACAACCATAGAGGAGGGTGAAAGTAATGGTTGGAACCCAAGAGGGGGGTGAATTGGGTTTTATAAATTTTTCACAAGAATTAATTGGAAGTTAAAATGATTTTCTGTAAAAGTACAATGCTTAGGATAATAAATACAATACAGAAAATCAATGTGCTGTCAAGATAAATAATTATAAAGATCAAGAAATTAAAGAATAGATATCAATATGCACAAATTAAAGAGTAAGGGATAGAGAAAGCAAACTCGGAGATTTATACTGGTTCGGCTAATCCAAGCCTACATCCAGTCCTCAGGAGACCACTTGAGTATTTCCACTATAATTGCAAGTTTAATCCGGGTACTTGCAAACCACTACAACCACACAAATTCGATCCGGGTATTTGCGAAACCACAATGAAGAATTTATGAATCCGGGCTCCTCCTCAACCCAAAGCAAGTTCTTCCAAAACCGGTACTTGCGAACCTCAACTCAGAATAATATATGTGTTGATCAAAATCAACAATACAAAGAAACTCTCTCTAAAGAGTAGATGAAAACAAATGAAGCTCTAATAATTCTAATGATAGAGAATATACAAGATTTGGCTCAAGAATGCTTTCCTTTCTCTCAAAGATGATAGAAGAAGTTAATATCACATTGTAGGACTTTGTTCTTGCTCAAAATCGTGTATCTAAGGTCATATATATAAGATTTTACAAAACTAGCCGTTATATAGCCGTTATATAGCCGTTACAGCACTTATAGTGCAGTCCAGATTTTGAGCTTTCTTTAAAAATTCATAACTCCCTCATTTGAACTCCGTTTTAAACAAATAATATACCGTTGGAAAGCTCTTGGAGTCTAGTTTCAAATGAGCAAGTTTTACTCAAAAATTATTTTTCTTTTAAAAGATATAATCAAAATACTGACTATAGGTCAGAATAGAATAATCAACTTTCAGTTTTTCAAACTATATTTTAAATAGTCATATATTTCTCATTTGGACTCCGTTTTCAATAAATAATATACCTTTGGAAAGATCTTTGAGTCTACTATCAAATGTGATTAAGATACTTGAAAAAGTGATTTTTTGTTTATGAGATATGATATAAAGAGTGACCAAAGGTCAAAAACTAACTTTTGTAAAATTTCATATCTCACTATTTTTTGTTCAAAATAATTGAGCCAATGTATGCAAATCTAAATCATTGAGTTGCACAAGTATACTAGCCTATATAAAATATACCTAATGTAAACACATAGGGTATCTTGATGCATCCAAGCTTTCAAGACTTCAAATCTTCTAATTCTTCATTTATTGGAGCTTCATCCTTGCATGTTGTTTTCCTTGAGTGAAGCATGATATTGCTTTTCCTTGTTCTTCAATACAATGCTCACTCTTCTTGTTTTGAACCAACCTATAAAATATATCTTACTTGCAAACCCAATGGTTAGTTTAATAGCATGATTCAATATATGCAACATACATATTAAATAACATAATCATGCTTAAGTACTTGTAGCATATATATGATAATTAATCTTTATATATATCAATACTACTATTCAAATACATTTGTCATCATCAAAACTTATGGCATATAGCCTTAGGGTCAACAATCTCCCCCTTTTTGATGATGACAAATCACCACAGAAAAATATGTATCACAAGATAATGAATGCAATGTTATAAGCACGTATACATATTTTTCTATTGTTTCTTCTCCCCCTATTTGACATCAACAAAAAGGTGTAAGGAACACAATATATAGAAGTTAAAGCACATACCTTCTTTAAGTCAGAATGTCAGAAGATGTCAATATAGTATGGGGTAAGGATACACCAAAACTTATCATTGATTTCATTGACATGTAAAAAGAAAATTTCAGAAAAATTTTTCTCATGTCAAATGAAATGAGCCAAAAGATAAAACTTGAAAGAGTTTTAGGCTCCCCCTTAAACCTTGCATAATTTGAAAAAGAATAATGAATAATGAATATCCAATTTTTCAATATATATTCTTTTTCAAAAAAAAAATACATTCAAGTGAGACAAAGCTCCCCCTGAATTTCATAACATTTTTCCTTTGAAAAAGATTGTCCAAATCATTATAAAGGAAATTCAGTTTTTGATTGCAGAATTTTGAAGTAAGATTTTTGAAGAAATTTCTGCAATATTTTCATTGAAAATGATTTCTGCTTGTTTATGAAGAGGCATTTTTAGTAAATAGCAGAAAAATTAAACTCTTTGAAAAAAAAAACATCATTTGCTGTCATATGATAGAAATATTTACTGCACACAGCAGAAGTATGATATATGGATTAGCAAAGCATGATATAAACAAGAATATTAATCATAATCCATAAATCAAATAATAATATTTTTCAAGATTTCTGAAAAACAATTTCTGCATATATGCATAAAATTATTTCAACATATAGCAAAAGTGATTTAAAATAAGGATACTCAAATCCTTTTCTTTTCAAAACAGATAATGCTTCAATATGGCAAAGCAATTTCAGCATTGTGGAAGCAATTCAAGAGATTCACGATATTTTTCAAAAACATTTTGCTTCGAAGGAATTTAGAAACGTTTCATCTAAGGAAGCAATATATATGGATTAGTGTAATAAGATATATTCAAGCATATAGTTCATAATCCATATATGAAACATCAATATTTTTCATCCCTTTTGTTATCTACAACAAAAGAGATCTTGGTTGTGGTTTCTCTTTTTCTCCTTTTTCTTTTTCTTCTATATCCTTGGTGATTTGAGATTTTCCTGTAAGTTCAACACCAAGAGCTTGCAATTGATTAAGCACAAGTCGTATCTCATTAATGGTTTCACAATTTTTCATTTGAGTGATATCAAGTTCATTAATGAGATTTCTAGACTTTAATTCCATTGCAACAAGATCTTCCTCATATGCAACTTCCAAAGTTTCCCACATTTCCTTAGCAGTTGCACAATTGGAAATTCTGAAAAATTCATCTTGACTCAATGTACAAGAAATAATCAATTTTGCCTTATCATTGAGTTGCACTAAACTTCTTTCAGTATCATTCCATTCACTCTTGGGTTTTGGAATGTATTTTCCTTGTTCTTCCTTGACAGGCATATAAAAACCATTTTCTATAATTTCCCAGAGTTTATAGTCTACTGAAATTAAAAAAATTTTCATTTCATACTTCCAATATTGAAAATGATTAGCATAAAAAATTGGAGGTTCTGTGAAAGAACAATTTTCAGACATAAACCACTCACTAGATCCAACCATATTTACTCTTAGACGGTTAAGTCTTAAATCAAGAGCCCAAGCTCTGATACCAATTGAAAGTAATGGTTGGAACCCAAGAGGGGGGTGAATTGGGTTTTATAAATTTTTTACAAGAATTAATTGGAAGTTAAAATAATTTTCTGTAAAAGTACAATGCTTAGGATAATAAATACAATACAGAAAATCAATGTGCTGTCAAGATAAATAATTATAAAGATCAAGAAATTAAAGAATAGATATCAATATGCACAAATTAAAGAGTAAGGGATAGAGAAAGCAAACTCGGAGATTTATACTGGTTTGGCTAATCCAAGCCTACATCCAGTCCTCAAGAGACCACTTGAGTATTTCCACTATAATTGCAAGTTTAATCCGGGTACTTGCAAACCACTACAACCACACAAATTCGATCCGGGTATTTGCGAAACCACAATGAAGAATTTATGAATCCGGGCTCCTCCTCAACCCAAAGCAAGTTCTTCCAACACCGGTACTTGCGAACCTCAACTCAGAATAATATATGTGTTGATCAAAATCAACAATACAAAGAAACTCTCTCTAAAGAGTAGATGAAAACAAATGAAGCTCTAATAACTCTAATGATAGAGAATATACAAGATTTGGCTCAAGAATGCTTTCCTTTCTCTCAAAGATGATAGAAGAAGTTAATATCACATTGTAGGACTTTGTTTTTGCTCAAAATCGTGTATCTAAGGTCATATATATAAGATTTTACAAAACTAGCCGTTATATAGCCGTTATATAGCCGTTACAGCACTTATAGTGCAGTCCAGATTTTGAGCTTTCTTTAAAAATTCATAACTCCCTCATTTGAACTCCGTTTTAAACAAATAATATACCGTTGGAAAGCTCTTGGAGTCTAGTTTCAAATGAGCCAAGTTTTACTCAAAAATTATTTTTCTTTTAAAAGATATAATCAAAATACTGACTATAGGTCAGAACAGAATAATCAACTTTCAGTTTTTCAAACTATATTTTAAATAGTCATATATTTCTCATTTGGACTCCGTTTTCAATAAATAATATACCTTTGGAAAGATCTTTGAGTCTACTATCAAATGCGATTAAGATACTTGAAAAAATGATTTTGCGTTTATGATATATGATATAAAGAGTGACCAAAGGTCAAAAACTAACTTTTGTAAAATTTCATATCTCACTATTTTTTGTTCAAAATAATTGAGCCAATGTATGCAAATCTAAATCATTGAGTTGCACAAGTATACTAGCCTATATAAAATATACCTAATGTAAACACATAGGCTATCTTGATGCATCCAAGCTTCCAAGAGTTCAAATCTTCTAATTCTTCATTTCTTGGAGCTTCATCCTTGCATGTTGTTTTCCTTGAGTGAAGCATGATATTGCTTTTCCTTGTTCTTCAATACAATGCTCACTCTTCTTGTTTTGAACCAACCTATAAAATATATCTTACTTGCAAACCCAATGGTTAGTTTAATAGCATGATTCAATATATGCAACATACATATTAAATAACATAATCATGCTTAAGTACTTGTAGCATATATATGATAATTAATCTTTATATATATCAATGCTACTATTCAAATACATTTGTCATCATCAAAACTTATGGCATATAGCCTTAGGGTCAACAGAGGGCCCACTAAGGACACCCTACTCTATAGTCACTAATATGTTAGTTTGTATGTGACGTCAAGCTTAATGGAAAGGGATCTATGTTAACTTCTTCTATATGTGAATGTACTTGAGAGTGTCATGTTCAGTAGGAAAGAGTTCTACTCCACCTATATTGATTTTGATAAGGAGTTTTTAAAATTATGTTTGACGTTAGGCGTATTTAGCTTATTTTGGCCAGATCAAACATGTTGTGTGGACACGAGGGTGTTTCGTTCATAAGGTGGATAGTCAAACTTTAGTAGGATCTTGAGAATTGAAACATAGCACCGGAATCATTGTGAGTTGGTTATGCTAGTAGGTCGATCGTTTGGGAATGACCAAGTTGCTCTGCGATTAAGGACCTTTTGAAGAACATGTGGTTAGTACACCCTATTTTCTTTAAGGATACGACTCGATTTAGAGTATGACCTACTAGGCTTAGTTGTGAGGTAGAGAATTGCGAAGCCTTGAAGGGCATCGGTATTCAGTTTATCTTATTGAAAAAATGGTCGAGCATGGGACAAAGTTATGACAACTTTAGAAGTGTTACCAAAAGTGAGAAGTCATAATCAAGAGGAAAGGAGACGAGACTTAAGAAATCATAAGATGCCTATGCTAGAGTGATGATGGAAATTTGACACAACCGTGTGAGGTTTGTAGAAGTAAATTATATCAATGGTAGGTGGTGTGCGAGGCTAAATTATATCAATGCTATGAAGCATTGGTACGATTCGGGATGAGGACATGAGGTGAAACAAGAAGGTTGACCTTTAAGGGGAAAGTCCTTGAGGGGATTTATGTAAACTATTAAAATATGCAAGAATAATTTTGGGCACGAGTAAACATGGCACATTAGTTACCACAATTTAGAGTTTTCCAAGCAAGAATAGGAAATGAGATAGCCTTAGCAGCAGATTGTTATTAGTAAAAGAGAACAAGCTGTAGGCCATAAAGAGAATGATGATACAAAGCTTAGAACGGAATAGACGTGATAAGAGGGAAAGCTTTAGTTACTGATATGCGAGAAGTATTATAGTTAAAAACCAGGAAATGAATAGGGACTTGGTAAAACTTAGTAACTTCAATGAGGAAGGAATTGACAGTAGTTGAAATTCGGGGACCGAATTTCTTTAAGGAGGAAGTAATGTAATACCCCATGTAATACGACGTTAAAGGAAAACGTGAGTCGGGCATATGAAAATTTTTTCGCGATTCACATGAGTATCTTCCTGACCCTTTGCACATGCTACGTCAGGATACCATACAGTTGGACAAGGATTTATCATACAAGGAGGTTCCTGTAGCTATCTTAGGTAGTCAGATAAAGAAACTCTGGTCTAGGAAGATTCTATCAATCAAGGTTTTATGGTGGAATCAGACCCATGAGGAAGCCACATGGGACACAGAGGTCGATATTCATTCTAGGCACCCACATCTTTTTACATCTAGAGGTACGTTAAATTCGGAGGACCAAATTTCTTAAAGAGGGTAATACTGTAATACCTATCCTTTTTTATTTTTCATTTAATTTGATGAATTTTATTTCATAATTGTTGATTTGAAAATGTTGTGTGAAATGTGTGTGTGATATCACAATATGATGGGATGACACTTAGATATGTGATTTTGGGTTGTAGGCTAGCAATATGTGATGCTAGGCCTTATAGGAACTAAAGTGAAAGATTTTGAAATCTTGTGGGGTGTAGCAAAATATTTACAAGGGATAGATATAGATAGAAAAAATTATAGGGAACCTTGATGTGAAATAGGAAATGAAAAATAACTCATAAATCTTGAGATATTAATTATTGAAATAAATAGTATAATTAAATTGTTTGAATTAAAAAAAGAAATATAATAAAATAAAAAAATTTTTTTAAATGAATAGGGGACACCTTACAGTTTATGGAAAATAAATCAATATATTTAAAATAATATAAATAATAGTATCAATGGTTAAAGGATAATGCAAAAGATTAAATAAGGGAAATTAGATAATTATCCAAACTAACCAATCTAATTTCATATTAAATTGAAGAATAAATTATTCGAATATGAAATTTGAAAAAGTTTTTTTTTGAGATATGAATTAAACATATTATTTTTAATTAGAATAATCTAAAATTTGAATAAAAAATCTATTTGAAATTTAAACAATTAAATTAATCTATCTTTAACAAGAAAAACACTAGATCCCACACTCCTAATTTCCGTTGCCTCTCTATCTCTTTCTCTCTCTCTTTCTCCTCTCCAATCCAAACCATTTGGCCAAACCCACCTCTTAGCCATTCCATTCATAAAACTTCACTTTTCTCTCACCATCCAAATGTATATATACATTCATTCACAAAAGTCTTCCAACTTCGTACACACAGAAGAACAACACTAACTTCATACACACACCAATCCACCACCACTCTTTATGATTAATGTAAATTTCAAAACTTTCATTTCATATATATATATATATATATATCTCTCTCTCTCTCTCTCTCTCTCTCTCTCTCTCTCTCTCTTTTTATGTAAGTCTTGAAAGTTCAATTTCTAAAAATTTAACTTGAAAGATAATTAATAGTAATTTGAATTTCTTAAATAATATGGTAGCATCTTCCAAACTAATGTTCACGACAATATTTGGGTGACGATAAAGACATCGTTGGAATGCAGATGAGTGAATCAACCCTTCTTTAATATTATCTTAAGTGTTAAAGTAATAGGGTATAAAGATAGATAATAATCATGGTGGAAAGGGAGAATTCGGTTAAAAAATTCGAAATATTGAAATTGAGTTTTTATGTACAATTTAATTGTTGATGAAATTACTAATGAGAAACGTTAAAGGAAAATAGATGGTTCATGAGATCAATGTGATTTGTTGTGATTTGGGATACTTTAAAGTTATCCGGTAGAAATTGATATGATAATTACATTGACGATTTGGGATAAAGATAGATAATAATCATGGTAGAAAGGGAGAATTCGGTTAAAAAATTCGAAATATTGAAATTGAGTTTTTATGTACAATTTAATTGTTGATGAAATTACTAATGGGAAACGTTAAAGGAAAAGAGATGGTTCATGAGATCAATGTGATTTGTTGTGATTTGGGATACTTTAAAGTTATCCGGTAGAAATTGATATGATAATTACATTGACGATTATATTGATAAATATATTGTCAATATATCGATGAATTATTTTTGGTGATTTATATGAAATTGTTTGAACCTTGATTGTGTTTGGACAGGATAGTATTGTTTCTCATGTCAAGCAGGAAATCTGGGTGACAGGATGACTTGACCTCTGAGAATAGAGACAACGATTCCCTCGGTAAGACCTCAAGTCCGGTTTAATCGTAAGACACCCTGACCATTAAGGATGAGGTTATGTGTCATGGCAGGTTTTTGATGAGATTGATGAAAATAGTTGAGCGAGCCTACGGGCGCTCCCGGATATGATGAGATTGGTTAAGCGGGCCTACGGGTGCTCCCGAATATTTTGCTATTGACGAGTACTAATTTCGTTGATCTGAATTGTTTCATTGAATCGCAAACTCTTTGATGTGTATCGTTCCTTGTGGTTTTATGATTTATGCCTATACTTTTATTTTATTACTTTTGTATAGTGAATTTTATTGGAGCGGGAATTGGCTCGCTCACTGAGATAATTATCTCATACTCGTTGGCTTATTTTTTTTTTTTTCAAATCAAGTAGCAGAAGAGGAATTTCTACAAGTGGATTAGGTTCGCCGTTGGACTATTCCATTGCTGGATAGGTCCCGAGTTGTTGGTATTTATTTTATTTAGTTAAGAAATTTTGTGGTCAACTAGGACATTTAGGGGCTCTCAGGCGATTAAATTACTTAAATTATTGTATTTAATTTGATTTAAATTTGAAGATTTATTTTAAGAACTTATGATATAGATTACAATAAAAGTTGAGATTGCAATTATGAATTTATTTAAGTTGATGTGATTTTGTAAATGAATGAAGTTTTGATTATTTTATTCATTAAAATTGTAATCTGGAAGATTGCAAGGAATCTAGGTAAGTCTTCACCTCCCCTTGTGTGTATTTGGTATACGGTTAAAATAATTTATATTATAAATTAATAATTATTTTAACAAATATGTGATATTTATTTATATTTATTTTAATTAGAATTCATTTGTAAATTAAAATTTAATTTAATTAATATTCACTTTAATTAATGTTTATTCATATTTAAATGTTATTTTCTAATATTAATCTTTATTTCATATATATATATATGTATGTGTGTGTGTGTTTTCAAACTTTGATTTTTCTCTATTTATGAATACTATACTATCTAATAACTAAATGATAAGGAATATATGCTAAGTAGTTTGCAAGAATAACAAAATAGGTTAGAATTAGAGACGTTGGTTAGCCTTACGTTGACACAGAACTTGTGTCGGCGTGCCGGTCATGCACCTAGAAATTGGGTCTTGACAAATTTAGCTAGTTGCCTTAAAGTTTGATTTTCGTTGTCCATTATTTCTGCACACTTTAGTTTTGGTACGAAGTTCACATATATAGTAGTGGTTTCATCTATAGAGGTTGAACTTCCCACATTTTCTTGATGCTTTCTTTGCTTGGTAGCTTTTCTCGAGCTACAAACTGTTTTCTCAATCTCTGGATCAAATTATTCTTCTTTACGTCCAGATTTGGTCATTCAAAAACTAGAAAACGAATTAGACTATTCCTTGGCAACGACACCAAAATTAGATGGGTGTCAAAGCCACCAAAAATAAATTCCCACTTCACTAACAAAATAAATTGTAGACAGGTGAGTAAGGTCGAATTCACAAGGAAATGGTACGTTTCCATCTTTAAACAACAAAATGGTAATACAAGAAAATAATAAGGGCTTTTAGACTCAAGCAACGTTAAGGTCAAGGTATTAAGAAAATGAAGATGCAAAATATAAAATCAATGAAATAGTAGAACATAATATGAAAAACACATAACAGAGACTGAATGCAGAAGTTATAAAACACCAAGTTGAAGTGTATCCTAGACACTAAGATAACTAGCATTTCATTCTATAGGTTAGTTATAGTTCTCAAAACACTCCTCAAACCCACTTTTCCTTAGTTTTAGATTGAATGGGTCAAGCAGTACATTCAATCTCTTTTTAATGATTAAATCAAGCTATGAATTCAAACCATCGAAAACATTAAAACTGAGAAAAGCTCAACCTTGGCCAACAAACCGCGACGTGGGGTTCAATCAAAAACCAGACCAAGCATTTCCACTGTGTAGACCGAAAGTGTTACACTATCAAATTACACGCTTCTTGCTTGTGCTAGTTGAGCTAAACAATTACGAATTTAGCTTAAACTAGCTAGGAAATTACTTGCAGTCAACTCGGCAGTGGGTCCAAATTGCAGAAAGCAAATAGAGATATAACTTCTCAAAAGTGTAGAAAATACATGGATGCAGAAGTAGACAGCAGAGAACGGTAAACATAAATAAGTCTCATAAATTAAAAGGAACCTTGGCCTTGAATTATTTCAACTAGATAAAAAGAAACTTAGCCACTCATGGCTAATAAAGAATCCAAAATTACAGAAAGGAAATACGAAAAGATAGAAGATGGAAAAATATAAAGTATAGCAATAAAAGAAAGGCAATCTTCAGAAGAAGAAGAAGAAACTCTCGTCCTCTCTCTACAATTTCACTTATATGCCACTGAGGTACTCTCTATAATTACAAAAAGTTCAATTCCCTAAATGCCGTTTAACCTAACTAACTTCTGGACACGTGGCTGATGTGCTAACAGAATATGGACACTGGCAGCTTCAAATGTATTTGCATCTGTCTTCAATGGTTAGGCAAAACAGTGCCTAAGCTCAGTTGCTAGATTATATTGATTAGTCTTGCTCAAGGTTAAGTCATCAAGCTTCCCAAAAAGAAATGCAACCACTTCAAACTCTTCCATCTTCAATTACAGTTTCAAAAGAACTCCAAAATCTTTCTTTTCAATTAATTCATTTAAATTTGTGCAAAATGAAAGAACTAAATGAAAACCTATGATTATAAACAAATTTGTACAAACTATTAACCAAAAGTAACCATAAAGTTAATAAATTGATCACTAATAAGCTACAGTGATAGCCGCAAATAGAAAGTGTTAGTATCTGAGTTGTATTAGAGTTTTGCATTGAATGGAACTGTCTTTTATGCTCAGCTGGCTTCTAAGGGTGTTTATAGGTTCAGTTCAATTCAATTTTAAATCTTAACCAAATCGAACTGAGTTAATCGATTGTAAAATTATAGACCTATTCGAGTTTATTTTTTGAAAGGTTTAGTTTGGTTTTGGGTAGTTTCATTCGATTTTGGCCGATTTTGTTTACAATATTTTTTGGTTTTTTATTTCAATGAAATATTTATAAATATTAAAAAAGAGACCTAATTAATTAAAAAAAGAGATCAGGTTAATTATAAAATATACAAAAATAATTTTGTTGACATAAAAATATATAAATATAATATTATATATATATATATATACAAAAAATATTTTTTTAATATATAAAGTTGATTCAATTTGGTTCAATTAGAAATGAATTAAATTAAACTAAATTGACAACTAAACTGAACTAATTAAAATTTATATTTTAAAAATTAAATTATACATTTTTTTTATTTTGGTCAATTTTTGGTTAATTTATTTTGATTTGGTCGGTTTATTTTGGTTTACCTTATTTTGGTTTACCTTAGCTAGACAATTGATGTATTCTTTCGCTTGGCAAAAAATACTATTGACTTAAAAAAGATTAAATAATTTAATGTTTAGTATTAATTTAAAAAAAATTAAATTTTAATTTTATTTGAGATATTAATATGGAAGTTAATTAGTTATTTAATCGATATTAATGCCAATTATTTTCCTCCCGAAGAAAAGCCTCTGAACTAACAGTACGTTTATAAATGGGCTCACTCGCAGGTATGGCCACCCGTTGTGTGTACCCCGTAACTTCAATTGCACGTAAACATCCACTCTATCAGTCACTATATGTATATATTCACGTTCTTTTCTTCCGAAGCAGCGTCTTCTCTCTCTCTCCCCCCCCCCCCCCCCTTCGAAAAAAAAAAAAACCAGAAACGAAGCCCTCCCAGGAAGGGGAAGATGGGGTCCACCGTATCAATCTACATGTGTCCTCTTCTCTTGCTGATGCTGGCGTTCGTCTCGCCATCATCGTCTTCGGTCATTCTCGATGATCTTCGCGGGATCGAGTACAATTTCCCATCAGTTCAGGCGAAGAAGCTCATCAGAGCGCTCAATTTGTTCCCTCACGAGGGTGTTAACATCGTTGGCGCTGGTAATTTCTCTGCTGAACCGAAGAAAATCGTTGAGAAGCGTTTCAGTTTCCCCAATTTGGTGGGTTCTGACTCTCGGGTTTCGCCTGAGGATTTGGGTCACCATGCTGGTTATTACAGTATCGATCATTCTCATGCGGCAAGGTATCCCTCAAATCCATTTGGATTAACTATTTCTTTTGAATAGGTTGAACTTTTTTACTGGATGATTGTGGTATACATTTCTGGGTTTATTTCTGTTTTTTTGACAATCCCCTGCTGTATGATTAACTTAAATCCTCGGCTTTTAAAGTTTAGAATAATTAGATACGTGGAATTATATCCACGTGGAAAAGGATCTTGGAGATTACTATTGTGTGTATCCCTTCATGTAGTGCTGTTATCCATTTCTAATTATTTCATATTTGTTGAATGCGGCAGGATGTTCTACTTCTTCTTTGAATCACGCAACAGCAAGAATGATCCTGTTGTGATTTGGTTGACTGGGGGACCTGGGTGTGGCAGTGAATTGGCGTTGTTTTATGAAAATGGTCCTTTCAAAATTGCTAACAACTTGTCTCTTGTTTGGAACGAGTATGGTTGGGACAAGGTATCCTAATATCTGTAAATATTTCTGTAAGTTAGTTTGGCCAAAATAGTGAAATGTTTGTGTGTGAGTATTTCTATCTTGTTGGTGGGGTTTTGTGCGGGTATGGAGTGCAAGCAATATCAGGTTCTCTGTCTGCTTTTTCTTTCTTTTGGTAACCAGCTTGTCATATTTGATTGGTTCTGTAACAATGATATTATTGCTGCTTGCAATCAAGTTGAGCTATCTAAGACATTTAACTAAATTTGTGATGCATAACTTCTCATTTTGTCATTTCTAATTGATATTTGTTGCATGATTTTTTTTTTTTTTGGGTACTTAATGCTCAATTTGGTTATGCATTTCAGTCAATCTCCAACTAGTGGTTGTAATCACTACTGCATCTTGTTATGGGAGAATGGTTTGGTCTTAAGTGATTGGACTTGCACCCTCAAATGCAGTGGAAAATAACAACGGAAAACACTCACCCTCAAATGGTGTAAATTCCTTGATGTCTCGTTGTTTTCTGAACTTGAAATAAAATGAAAAGCCCAAGTAAAAAAAGGAAGTATGAAAGACGAAGGATTATGAGAGAAAGGGAAGTGAAATTCATTGTGTTACTCTGTGGATCTTATCATTATTTTTCAAATTAAATTTTAGGAAGAGTTTGGGAAGACATAAACAATTAGATTATTAATGATAGAATATTGATAGAGGCCCTGAAGTTTGGATGTCATAAATAATTTCCATGAGGGGAGATTGAACCAAGCCATGCACCAAAATAGGTTGTCTTTTGCATTATTAAAGAAAGTAGACTGCTGAGGGGTTTTTCTTCCTTTATTTTTTCTTTTGGGGGGAAAGTTTGGGGGTGGGAGCTGTGTGGGTAATGGTTAATTTGTGGTTTATTGGCTATTTTAATGGCAATTACGTGCACTCATCCACCTCCCCCTTTTCCAGAAGTGGGAGACAGCTTTAAAATGTTAAAAATACCTTCCCATTGCTTGGTATTTGGACAGCTCCCGAGTCTGGACTATCATGCATATTTATCCTTGTCGGTGTTGTGTTTTTCTCTTTCTTGGGAGAGAGAGGGGAAGACTTCTCTTGTTATCGTATCCTTTTCATCCCTCAATAAAAAGGAGGAAACATGTTAATAAATCAAAATTTAAATTTTTTATGATATTCAGTTGAGCATTATTTATCTTTCTAAGGATGCAAAAAGATTTATCGACACTGCCATATGTCTTATATTCTCCTCATAATGTTGTTTGTCTAGAAATATTGCTTCGAAGGACTATAGTTGATTGTTACTATTAGTTAGTACTGTATATCTAGCATAATTCATAAATGTATATGCTGGTGTGATTATTTTCCTGGTCATATGCTCATTTATATGTTATTTATTCCTGAGTTATGTTTGCCAATTAGTTTTTGGATGTGTATCATCCCTGTCATAATTACCTCAAATAGTAGCTAATAGCTAATAAGCAAATGGAATGTGTTTGCCTTCTGTATTGGATTAAATATATTTGCAACATAAAATGGTTTTTCAATTAGTTTTTATGATGAGAGTTGTTTTAATGCAAAGATGATAGGTATCATGGTATAGGGGATCTCTGTTAAGGGGAAATTAGGTAATTTGCAGAGAGTGAGTTGGTTATAAATTGGGTAGTGGGGAAGTTGTGAGGTAGCTTGGAAAATATTCAGATGTCTTTGGGTTTTAGGAGGAATAGCACCCTCTGGAGGAGGCCTTGACTCTCTGGAGTATCAGGACTATGTTTAGCTGGTTACTACTGTTACTATTCTTATCTTCTTAGTTCTTTCAATATTTTAATTTTGGTTATGGAGTCTGTAGCATTGTTTACTTCTTAAATAAAATCCGTGTTTAGTTTATTTCAATTCTGGGTTCCTATCAAAAGATGATGTGACAGGAGAGAAATAAATTGGGTAGTTGTGAGGTAGCTTGGAAAATATTCAGATGTGTTTGGGTTTTAGGAGGAATAGCACCCTCTGGAGGAGGCCTTGACTCTTTGGAGTCTCAGGACTGTGTTTAGCTGGTTACTACTGCTACTATTCTTATCTTAGTTCTTTCAGTATTTTAATTTTGGTTATGGAGTCTGTAGCATTGTTTACTTCTTAAATAAAATCCGTCTTTAGTTTATTTCAATTCTGGGTTCCTATCCAAAGATGATGTGACAGGAGAGAAATAAACATGCTTTCCTGATAATGACACCCTAGGTCAACTACATTATCTGGTGCTTTTCTCCTACGAGAAATATGTACAAGAATTCACAGATTTCTTGGTGATATTTGCAGGTATCAAACCTTCTGTATGTTGACCAACCAATTGGAACTGGCTATAGTTACAGTACTGACAAGCGTGACATTCGTCATAATGAAGATGGTGTTAGTGGTGATCTTTATGATTTTTTACAGGTACTTGTGTGTCATGGAATGTATTTTTGAGGTGAATATTGTATTTCTTAACTTGACTAAATTAACATTTCTCAGGTACTGCTAAATTTGGTATACAATAGTTGCCTATACAGACTTGGCAAAGCCTCGTCAATATTTTCCTGATTTAGTAGTTTTCTGTCCTCCCCCTTCCCTTGTCAGGCCTTCTTTGTGGAGCATCCTGATTATGCTGAGAATGACTTCTATATTACGGGTGAATCATATGCTGGACACTATATTCCAGCTTTTGCAGCTCGAGTCCATAGAGGAAACAAAGCTAAAGAAGGAATTCATATAAATTTGAAGGTCTGATACATTTCATAGTGAGCTAGTCTAATTTTTCTGTCAGAATTACATCGAAGGAGTAAAAAGCGTGCTCATGTTATTTAAACTTGATTGAACAGGGATTTGCCATTGGTAATGGGCTTACCGACCCTGCAGTTCAGTATAAGGCTTACACTGATTATGCACTGGACATGAACATAATTGAGAAGGCTGACTATGACAAAATGAACAAAGTGATGGTTCCAGCCTGTGAAATGGCACTAAAGCTGTGTGGTAATTTATATATGACACTGATCGAGGCTCTGCTTTCATTGAATGTTGTTTCCTGTCTTGTTTGTATGTTTGGAGCTAGGGCTGTAATCAAATGGAAACACGTCAAACGCCTAAGTTTTTGAACTGGATTTGGTTATATTTTTCGAAGCTCGAGTTTGAACTCTAGCACTATTATAGATACTAAATGTTGAGGTCAAATTCAAGTTTGATTGATGGACCAATTATTCAGGTTTGAGTTTGAGTTTGATAAAAACAAATTTTTTAAAAGCAATTTCTATTTAACAGTTAGATAAATGAAAATATTAAGTTTACATAAATGAATATATGACTAAAATGTTCTTTACCAATGTTTGTAAATTATATTACTATATGAATATACAATTAGCTTGATTTTTGTTGTTTAGAACTGTCGGTAGATCATTATTTCTTGGAAATTATTATTTTGGTTCTTCTATAATTTTACATATGGAAAATATAATATACAGAGAGCACTTATTTATTGCTAGCTGAACTGAGTTTATTTTGCATGAATGGTCAAGATTAAAACGGTAATCATGATTATATGAGTAATCTAGGGATCTTCATGTAATCTTACTCATGCAAAATCCAAGGATAAACACTCCTCTTACTTGTAAGGAGCCTTTATATGTGGCTGGTTTATGTTTTCTTTCTGCTTAATATTTTTAACTTTTTCAGGTACTGATGGCAAAATCTCTTGCATTGCCTCGTACTTTGTTTGCAATGCCATATTCACTGCCATCTTGACACATGCTGGTGATACAAATGTAGGTAACTAAATTTCATCCTTTTCTGAGGTTGATTGGTCAGTAATATGTATTCATGGGCCATAGTTGATTGGTCATTGACTCTAACCCATGAGTGTTCTACCCACTTTTTCCACTCTTACCCGATCCAGCACCTTGTTTTTGTCTTCTATCTTTTGGGCCCACGTCCTAGCCTGTATTGGGCCTCCATCATGTGAACCTTAGCCCTTGTTTCTTCCTGAAGCCCATTGACAAATGCTCCTATTAGTAACTCTTTTGGTATGTTGCTCAATGGCGCCGAGACCTGCTCAAAACGATTTCTGAAATCAGCCATAGAACTTTCTTGTTTCATTGCCAATAGCTTTTCATAAACTCTTCCCCCTTGAGTAGCTCGAAATCTAGTGATGATTGCTTGCTTCAAAGAAACCCAGTTTCTAGTGGGGGTCTGTAATTGAGAACAATCTGATAATGCAATGGTCTAATTTATTACTCTAAGCAAACAAGTATTTATAGCTAAATTACACAAGGATTAACCCTCAATCTCTCCTGAAACCACTCCACCGTATGCCTAAGTGAATCCTCAAGGAAACCAAGTCAAATTGCTCAGGCTATACACATGCTAAGTTCAGGCTATACATTGACATATATACAGGTTATACTTTGACATTTACAGGCTATACTTTGACACTCCCCCTCAAGCTGGTGCATAGCTGTTAATCATGCCTAGCTTGTTATATAAATAATCAATTCGAGTCCCATTTAGAGACTTTGTAAATAAGTCAGCAAGTTGCTCTCCTGTCTTTACATATCCAGTAGTGATTAAGTTCTCTTGAATCTTTTCACAAACAAAATGACAATCAACCTCAATGTGTTTAGTTCTTTCATGGTAAACTGGATTTGAAGCAATATGGTGAGCAGCTTGATTATCATACCACACTTTTGCTGGCATTGAATACTTCACTCCAACCTCATCTAACAAGTGGTGTATCCACAAGGTCTCACAAGTGGATTGTGCCATATCTCTATATTCGGATTTAGCACTTGATTGAGATACAACACCTTGTTTCTTACTTTTCCATGATATTAAGTTTCCTCCAACAAAGACACAGAATCCAGTGATGGATCGCTTGTCAATTTTGCAACCGGCCCAATCAGCATCTGCAAAGCACTCAATTCTGGTATGCCCATGGTTGCTGTACCATATACCAAGATCAGGAGCTCCTTTCAGATAGCGTAGGATCTGTTCTAGAGCCTCCCAATGTTTGACAGTAGGTGCAGACATGAATTGACTGATGACACTTATTGCAAAAGCAATGTCTGGTCGTGTTAGAGTAAGATAGTTCAATTTTTCGACCAACCTCCTGTATTTTTCTCTGGATCATCAAAGAGATCTGCATCATCTTTTGCAAGATGTGCATTTGGGATCATTGGGGAACTACAAGGTTTAGCAGCTAGCTTTCCAGTTTCTGCAAGCATGTCAAGGACATACTTTCTTTGGGACAGAAGTATTCCTTTCTTACTTCTTATTACTTCAATTCCCAAGAAGTACTTTAGTTGGCCCAAGTCTTTTGTCTGAAACTTGGAATGCAAGAATGATTTGAGCTATGAAATTCCTACACAATCATTCCCTGTAATGACCATATCATCAACATAAACAATAAGAAGAATGATACCATCCTTTGATTGCTTGTAGAATACGGAGTGATTACATTTACTTTTCTTCAACCCAAACTCCTGAATTGCCATGCTGAACTTACCAAACCATGCTCGGGGACTTTGCTTCAAACCATACAATGATTTTTTTAAATGATAGACTTTCCCATACTCCCCTTGAGCAACAAATCCAGGTTGTTACTCCATATATACTTCTTCGTGAAGGTCACCATGCAAGAAAGCATTTTTGATATCTAATTGATACAATGGCCAATTTTCGGATGCAGCAAGAGAAATGAACAGACGGATTGAGGTGAGTTTGACCACAGGAGAGAATGTATCAGAATAATCTATCCCATAAGTTTGTGCATATCTTTTAGCTACTAATTTGGCTTTAAGTCGAGAAATTGACCATCTGTATTAAATTTAATGGCAAAGACCCACTTGCATTCGACAGCTTTCTTTCTTGCAGGTAAGTCTACAAGGTCCCATGTTTGGTTGGCATCTAGTGCTTCTATTTCTTCAAGCATAGCAGCGTGCTATCTTGGATGGGCCAAGGCTTCCTTAACAGTTTTAGGAACAGAAAAGGAGTCTAGAGAGGCAATCAAAGCCCTAGACCACGGTGATAAATGATTATAGGATATAAAATTAGTAATGGGATAATTGGACTTAGGGATGGTGCATTGGCGTTTGCCTTTGCGAAGAGCAATAGGGAGGTCATGATCATTTGGTGGAGGATCCGATGACAAAGTGGCTGGTGCAGGACATGTATAACTAGTTGCTTGTCTCCGAGAATACACTTGAGTAATCGGCGGTCTTGTTGTAGCATGAAGGATATCAGTGTCTGTCTGTTCTGCAGGTAAATACTCTTCAACTGGACTATCTTCAGATGGACTGGTAGAGGCATTCGAGGATGTGGTATTATAGATTAACCACTCTTCATCCTCCCCCTGACTTGGTGTCAAGGGTAGTAAGGAGATGAAAGGTTGCTTCTCTAAGAAGACCACATCAGTTGAGACAAATGTCTGTTTAGATCCAGAGAGTAGCATCGATAACACTTCTGAAGACGAGAATATCCTAAGAATACACACTTCAAGGCTTTGGGATCAAGTTTAGTAATATGGGGCCTAACATCAGGAACATGACATGTACTTCCAAACACCCGAGGTTCCACAGGAAATAATGGCTTATTGGGAAACAGAATTCTGTAAGGTGCGGCACCATCAAGGACTTTAGAAGGCATCCGATTGATTAAAAAACTTGCTGTGGAAACAGCACTATCTCAGAACTGTTTGGGAACTTCCATATGAAACATTAAGGCACGGGCCATCTTAAGAAGATGTCTATTCTTTCTTTCAGCTATCCCATTTTGAGCGGGTGTATCAACACATGAAGTCTGGTGAATTATCCCTTGTTGGTTTAAATAGTTCTGAAATGTTTCTGACATATATTCTTTAGCATTATCACTCCTTTAGATATGTACAGAAACATTAAACTGGGTCTTAATTTCAGCAGAAAAGGCAGAAAAATAGGAAAACACCTCAGAACGATTCTTCATAAAATAAGTCCATGTCATTCGAGAAAAATTATCTACAAATGTAACAAAATATCTAAAACCAAATCTAGACAATATGGGACATGGTCCCCAAATATCTAAATGCACTAATTCAAAGGCTGATGCAGCCCGTTTATTAATTCTAGGACTTAACGTACCCCGATGATGTTTTGCAAAATGACAAGACTCATATTCAACTGATGTTACATCATGAAATTGAGGGCATAACTTCTTCAAGGTAGGCAGAGAAGGATGTCCTAACTGACAATGTGCATCAAATGAAGAGGTGGCCCTAGCACAAGCAGCTAACCGAGGTTCCTCAATATCAAGGATGTAAAGACCATTAGATACATGTCCTTTACCAGCAATCTGCTTCGTCATGAGTGAAAAAGACAGTGATCAGGAAAAAATGAGACAACAATTTAGATCTTTGGTGAGCCGACTTACAGAAATTAGGTTAAAGGAAAGATTTGGTAGACTTAGAACAGATGACAAAGTAATAGAAGAAGTGGGTTTAACGGTCCCTAGACTCTTAATGTTATATGTAGTCCCATCTGCTATGGTAACAGGGGATGGAGATTTGTGTGACTTGAAATTTGAAAGAGTGTTGGGATTACCTGTCATTTGATCTGTGGCACCAGAATCGATAACCCATTTGTTTGAAGAAGAGATAAGGCATGTTTTACCCTGTTCAACAAGACTAGTGACTGAAGTAGACTCCTTCAAGAAAGCTTGATATTTAGCATACTCATCAGCTGAAGTTGTAATACCCTTCTCAGAAGAACTAGAAACAGTAGCAACATTGGTGGTTTGAAACCTCTGGTTGCGGTTCTGTAATTTCTTACAATTACGCTTTGTATGGCTGGGCTCTATACAGTAATAGCACACAATATCACTAGTCTTTCCAGTGGCCGAAGTTCCTCCTCTGTTTAGCCTTCTTTCAACATCTCCTCCTCTGGTAATGAGGGCGTTAGGTTGTTGAGTTGATGGGGTATTTTTTGTATGTAGAACCCTATTGAATATTTCCTGAAGTGAGGTAATTTCAGTATTGGCAAGAATCTAAGATTTGGCAGTTTCAAATTCTGAAGGAAGGCCTGCCAGAAAACTCATGATTGCCATCTGATCCCTCTGAGATTTTTGTACCTTGATATCAGTACTAAATGGTAAAAGCACATTCAATTCTTCATAGATTTTCTTGAATTCCATGAAGTAAGCTGTAAGTGACTTACCTTCTTTCTCAGTACGATAAAAAGCTTTACAGACATCATATATACGAGATATATTTCCCTTACCAGAGCTACCTAGCAGTTTGAGGCCTCAATAACCAACTAATATTCTCCATATCCTATTACTATATGATTAGCCCAACTAACTTATTCTGCCAGGGATTGCCACGTGTCCCTCTTTATTCATGTTATTTCTTCTCTCTCTGTATTCTGTTAGGTAGCAACAAGTTCGCTCCCTTGTTTCCCCTTGTCTTTCTTATTTCTTCTTTCATATACTTTTGTAATTGGAGGCCTATCAGACATCTTTGCCTTTTGCAACTGTTAGTGAGACAAGATTGATTTGGAAAAGTGTATCATTCTCATTATAGAGTTGAGATATATATACAGAGGGAATAATAAATACAAAGAAATCATATCTAAATAATCCCTAAAATTATGTCTATAATCAAGCTATCCTTATAAGGAAGCTATTTACAATCTATAATGTAACACTTCCCCTCAAGTTGGATCATAGATGTTAATTATGCCCAACTTGTTACAAATGTAGTTAATGCGGGCTCCATTTAAGGCTTTGTGAAGATATCTTCCAACTGATCTTCTGTTCTAACATATTCTGTAGTAATGAAATTCTCTTCAATCTTTTCTCGAATAAAGTGACAGTCGATTTCAATATGTTTAGTTTGTTGGTGAAACACAGGATTAGAAGCAATGTGAATGGTAGCTTGGTTGTCACACCATAGCTTTGCTGGCAGTGGGAGCTCGAAGCCAACTTCTTTCAACAATTTGTATATCCATACAATTTCACATACTGAGTTTGCCATAGTTCTGTATTCTGATTTTGCAGTAGATCGGGAAACTACATTTTGCTTCTTATTCTTCCATGACACTAGATTCCCTCCCACAAAAACATAGTAATTGATAGTGGATCCCCTATCATCCTTGCACCCTGCATAGTCTGCATCTGAATAGATCTCAATCTTAGTGTGTCCATGATACTCATAAAATAATCCACGTCCTGGGGCCCTTTTCAAGTAGCAAAGGATTTGATCTAGAAGTGCCCAATAGTTGACTGTAGGAGAGGATATAAAGCGGCTGATTACACTAGCTGAATATGAGATGTCAGGGTGAGTCACAAAGATAATTCAATTTTCCCATGAGTCTCCTATACTTCTCACGGTCATGAAATGGCTCACTATTGTCCTTTGCAAGCTGTATGTTAGGAGTCATAGGAGTACTAGACGGCTTAGCCCCCATCTTTCTTGTTTCTTTCAATAAGTCAAGAACATACTTCCTTTGAGACAAGAAGATCTCCTTCTTGTTTCTCATAACTTCAACTCCTAGGAAGTATTTCAAGGGTCCCAAATCCTTTGTCTGAAAATGGGAGTGCAAGAAGGTCTTGAGACTAGAGATGCTTGAATTGTCACTCCCAGTAATCACAATATCATCAACGTATACCACAAGTAGAATGATGCCATCTTGGGCCCGCCTATAAAACATTGTGTGATCAGACTTACTTTTCTTCATTTCATATTTCAAAACAACTTGGCTAAACCTGCCAAACAATGCCCGAGGGCTTTGCTTCAGACCATACGACGATTCTAAAGTCGACATACTTTCCCATACTCCCCCTGAACAACAAACCCAGGTGGTTGCTCCATATAGACCTCTTCTTGAAGAGTACTATGAAGAAAAACATTTTTAATATCCAACTAGTGCAGCGGCCAGTTATGAGTAGTTGCTAAGGAGATCAACAACCGTATTGAGATAAGTTTGGCAACTGGAGAAAAAGTATTTGAGTAATCAGTTCCATAAGTCTGAGCATATCCTTTCGCAACAAGTCCGGCTTTCAAATGGGCCACAGAACCATCAGGATTGACTTTAATTGTAAATATCCACTTACATTCAATAGCTTTCTTGCCAATAGGTAAATCTACTAATGTCCAAGTGTCATCGTGATAGAGAGCATTTATGTCTTCTAGCATGGCATCATGGCACCTTGGATGGGCCAAAGCTTCACGAATAGTTTTAGGAATAGACACAGAGTCTAGTTTGGCCAAAAATGAACAAGAAGTCGAAGACAAGTGATCATAGGAAACAACAAAAATAATAGGATAAGAACATAGATGTTTACCTTTATGGAGACCAATGGGGAGGTCAGGAGTAGTGGAACTGAGATCCGTTGACGAAGTAGAAGGTGGAGGGCATGAATCTGAACTGGCAATGAGAGGTTGCCGTCTAGTGTAGACATGGACAATAGGTGGCCGACTAGACTCTGAAGGAGATGCAGATGGGAGAGGTGGAGAACAAGGGATAGTATAGACTAACAGATCATCGTCCTCTCCCTAATCATGAGAAGTGGTGGAAGTGGTGGAAGGAGAGAAGAAGGGGATGTTTTCTTGAAAGGTAACATCTGAAGAGACAAGGTAGCGTTGAAGGGTAGGGGAGAGAATAACCAAGGAAAATACATTTAAGAGACTTAGGGTCTAACTTTGTGACTTGGGGTTGGGTATCCAGAACAACACAAGTACTGTCAAAGATACGGGGTTCAATAGGAAAAACAGATTTAGATGGGAACAGAATAGAATAGGGAATTTTCCCATCAAGAACAGAAGCTGGCATCCGATTGATTAAGAAACAAGCTGTCCATCAGCCCAAAAAGGTTTAGGAACATGCATTTGAAATAAGAGAGCTTGGGCTATCTCAAGTAAGTGTCTATTCTTTCGTTTAGCGACCCCATTTTGAGCGAATGTGTCAAAACAAAAGGATTGATGAAAAATGCCATGCTAAAGCATATAAGACTGAAAAGAATCAGATCGGTACTCTTTGGCATTATCGCTTCTCAAGGTTTGAACGGAAACATTAAATTGCGTTTTAATCTCAGCATAGAAGGTACAAAAATGTGAAAAAACCTCAGAGCGATTATTCATCAAATATAACCAAGTGACATGAGAGTAATCATCCATAAAAGTAACAAAATATTATAAATCAGGCTTAGAGACAATAGGACAAGGACCCCAAACGTCAGAATGGACTAACTCAAAAAGGGATGTAGCCCGTTTATTAACTCTAGATTGTAAAGGGACATGATGGTGTTTGGTAAACTGACACGACTCACAAGGTAAGGAAGATAAATGACAAAACTAGGGTTGAACCTGCTTGAGAATCAAGAGAGACGGATGTCCCAAACAACAGTGCACCTCGAAGGGAGACCATGAACTAGAACATGCCAAGGATATCGGTTCTTGAGTGTCAAGAATATATAGACCTCCAGATTCATGTTCACTACCAATAATCTAATTCGTCGTAAGATTTTGAAAAAGACAGTAGTTAGGAAAGAATGAAACACTACAATTTAAGGTGCAAGTGAGTTTACTAACAGAAATTAGATTAAATGAAAAATTAGGTAAATTCAACACTGAGGGTAAAGATATAGATGAGTTAGGTTAACTGTGCCAAAACTGAAGACATGGGTTGTGGATCCATTAGTATAGTCACATGAGATGAAGGGGCATGGGTATGGAAGGTAGAGAAAAGGTTGGGGGATTACTTGTCATATGGTCTGAAGCATTAGAATCAATAACCCATCAGGATGACGAAGAGATGAGACATGTAGGGGATTTAGATATATCAGCAAACGCAATAGTAGGAGTAGGAATTTTTAGTGATTCTTGATATTGAATGAATTTGGCAAATTCATTAGTTGATGCCATAGTAGTCTTATTAGAAGATTCTGCCACAAGTGAAACAATATACATGGCAACCACCAAAGAGAGACTACCATAATAAAGCCAGCGAAGAGCAAGAAAGGTGTATACGTGAACAGCTCAACCTAAACAGACACATAGAAACTAGACTACCAAAATATATCAAGCCAGCACAATGCAAGAATGCTGCATTCGGTGACAACCAGATCTAAACAAAAAACTCGAACAAGAAAGAGTGACCAGACTAAAGGAAGTCGCCGAAAAATGGACGATAACACTGGCGAGACAAATCAGAGATGAAGGGAACTGCAGATTCATCGTCACGCACCGGCGCGTGGATTGCATAGCAGAAAAACTTGATCGGTGTGTGGCTGTCACACGCGCTGTCGATGGATACTGGACTCTTGGGGTCGGCCAATCGGCGACGTTTGAATATCCTGGAGGGGGCGGTGAGAGCCAATAACCACCGTAGATGGTGCCTCCTCTCATGCACTCATTGATCCTTACGGACGGTGAACAAGAATGCTTGCTCACTCAAAAAAAAAAAAAAAAATTCTCAGCCTCTGATACCATGTTAGTCAGACAAGATTGATTTGGAAAAGTGTATCATTCTCATTCATAGAGTTGAGATATATATATATGGAGGGAACCATAAATACAAAGTAATCATAATCTAATTAATCCCTACAATTATGTCTATAATCAAGTTATCTCTATAATCAAGCTATTTACAATCTATAACATAACAACAACATTTAGCGGTAATAAGCTATTGGCCTTCCCTCTGGCATTAGGACATCCCCAACGCCCGATTTGGATGTATTCGTCTCTAACTTATACCAGTACCGTTGTCATTGCTTTCTTCAATCCTTGAAATGCCTCCCTTGCATAATCATCACATGAAGCTGTTTATTTTTGCATTGATGGTTTGGCCCGAATATTTCATCACATTTGAAGCACAATTCTTTTTCCCTCTTCTTGGCCATTTCTTCATCTGTCAATTTCCTGAAGGTAAGTCCCCTCTTGTTAGCATTATTCTCCTTGCTCCCAGCAGTAGAAGAATTACTTCCAGAACTAGAAGATCCAGTTTTGCTATTTGTTCCTCCCTTATTATCTGCACTCTTGACTACTCCTGACTATGTGTATTTTTTGGCTCCATTTGTCCCTAACAACTTAGTCTAGACGGGTTTAGACCCATTCCAACTACTTGCCATTGAAGTCTCCAAATGCTTAATCAAAAAATTCTGTGTCTTTGTCAACTTATTTCTAGCTTCCACTTTCTGAGCTAAAGCCATGAGATCGTCCAAAGAATTGACTGACAGTTTCCTGAGCTCAGACTTTATATCTCCTCCTTCAGCCTATCAGCATCTCTTCAGGAGGTTTATATAGTGGTGCCAAGAGTCTTAGTTGACTCTATACTCCTCCATTGTTTCCTCTTTGCTTAAGGGCCATAAGTATCTCATAGGTCCCACCCTTCTCAGACTCATGAAACCTTAGTGTTAATGCTTTTTTTAAATTCAGCACATGTGCCCACTGGTTTTCTTGCCTCCATCCACCAGAACCAATTCAACACGTCACCTTTTGAACACACCACCACAACATCTATTTTTTCTCCCTTTCATTCTATTCACTGAAATATCTCTCCACACGATGAAACCATCCCAGCACATTCTCTCCATTGAATACGTTTATCTCAAGCCTTTGTGTGCATCCACTTTTACGATCCACAATTTGGCCATCATCATACTCGTGATTGCGCCGCTGATTGCTGATGTTGACTTGGTTGACTCCCCTACCACTGTTGACCACCCTGTAGGATTTGGTCTTGATGCCAATGGTCTTCCGTCTCCTGTTTAGCTGTGACTTTCAAGCCTATTGATGGCTCTCTACATGCTAAGGACGGTTTCCTTCAGTGTCAAGCTCACCTGTAAAATTTGCGTTGTCCCTTTCCATTGCAATGAACTTTGCTTTGAGCACATCAAATCTGGTCTCCATCCTTGTGCCTATCATGGCCCGTTTTGACTGCTTTGATACCACTAATGATGGAACTTGGTTTGCCTGACTGAATTTGGATTTTCTTTATTCAAATCAAGAATAGAAAGTTACACTATAGAACTCACGCTCACCCCATAGAAGCTAGTGTTTGAGAGGCTAGCTTCTCTCCCAAAATCCGCACCAAAATGGCCAACCCTTCCCTTTGCTTACATTTACTTATTTATACTAACCAACTAACTGCCACCTCATCATTAGTTAGTTAGGGCCATTAGTTCTTCTCAACCGTCCCAGTTACATATGTTATCCTTGCCTTCTTCCTTGAATACACTGTAGGAGTTTTACTTTCAGACTCTTTCACCAAGGTTCTCTCTCCTTTAATCCCACTCCTTATTCTTCTTATTCTTCCTCTCATAATACTTCCAAGGTTCGTCAGAATGTCTTCCGCATGTTATATTTTCAATGAGGACTTCATAGCAAACATCTAAGTAACAGTGCTTGATTTTTGTCCTTTATCATAATATGGAACATAGTTAGATGTGTGAAATTTATCTCACGTACGAATAGGCATGCAGATCAATTCTGGTTAATATCTGCTTTAAGCATTTCTCAGTACAGAATATTTTGATTGTGAAATTTAGTTGCATATTTTAAGTATTTATTCTTCTTATTAGTAGAATTTTGTGTCTTGACATTTATTGACATTGGATAGTGTTGAAGGTGCATTGGAATATTCTAAATTTGATCAGCATTCATATACTTTTGCTGCAGTATTATGACATCAGAAAGAAGTGTGTAGGCAGCCTCTGCTATGATTTTTCAAATATGGAGAAGTTCCTGAACCAAGGATCAGTTCAAAATGCTCTAGGGGTTGGGAATATTGATTTTGTGTCTTGCAGTGCTACAGTTTATCAGTCTCTGCTGATGGATTGGATGAGGAATCTTGAAGCTGGCATCCCTGCCCTTCTTGAGGATGGTATCAATTTGCTTGTTTATGCTGGGGAATATGATCTCATCTGCAACTGGCTTGGTATGTATCCAGGCTTAGCCATATTTAAGATCGGCTTAGAATTTTGATATCTCTTATTTAAGAACTTACAGTGCATGATTTGATGAACTTTTGCTTATTGGTGTAATTTTGAGTAGGTAATTCAAGATGGGTTCATGCCATGGAATGGTCTGGTCAGAAAGAGTTTGTAGCCTTAAAAGAAGTTCCTTTTGTTGTTGATGGCTCAGAAGCTGGATTATTGAAGAATTATGGACCTTTAAGTTTCCTTAAGGTCTCTTTCTCTCTCCTCTCTCTCTCTCTCTTGCCTCCCAACAGGAAAGGAAAAAAAAGAAAAAAAAGAAAAGAAAAGGGAAGCACGCACACAAATACATATGTACACTTGTTTGCACATCTGCGCTAACTCAACAAAATGTATATATTGAAATTTGTCAACACCATTCACGAAATGTCTACATGTGTAAAAATTCGCCAAACGTGCTTTGTAAGCAGCCAGTACCATTCAGAAACACACTATTATCAACCAAATTAGACATTTAGATACATATATTGTAACAGCTGGTTACATATTGAGCTACTAATAATTCACCGAAGAGGATGTTTTAGGTGGTAGGAGTTGTTGACAGGCACCCACTTTAATGAGTTTCTATTTGTTCTTTGCACGAAATGGTTCCAACATCGTAGTACTCTCCAACCATATTGCCTTATTATTGCTTTTCTCATGATTGGCTTATATGCTGACTCTAACATATCGTGTAATAAAAACAGGTCCATGATGCGGGTCACATGGTTCCAATGGATCAGCCTAAGGCTTCATTAGAGATGCTGAAGAAGTGGATCGAGGGCTCCCTTTCTGAATTTGGAGCTGATGAGAAAAAATTGGTTGCCGAGATGTGATCTTTTCTACTCCATCAAGGTTTAATAAAAGAACACAAGGGAAACTAGTAATAAATGGAGGAAAAAAATGACGTGGAAGCGAAGAGAAGCCATCCTCAACGGCATAAATCTCTTTATTGTCAGTGGACCAAGAACTGGCCACATTGAAGAAAGAAACTATCCTTATAGACAAACATGCCTGTATATATGCCACTCTTGCGAATCTGATTTGGGAAGCGAGTTAAGCAATGATTTTGTCGCATTTAGTGTGATTTTCTTAATTAAAAGATTGTTCTTGTTAAAATATGAAAGCTAATCATGTTATTTATTTTTTGCATTGAAAAGCACAAAACCCCTTTAAAGGGTCATTACACTTTATGATCCTTCAACCTCACCAACCAAAATACTCTTCAAATTTTGAGTGTGCAAAAAGTTCCCTAACAGCAGTCTCATTGCTTTCACTGGTTATCAAATGACACGTTAGCAAATGCATGTATAGTCAAATTAAAATTGTTTAGATGTATATTGAGATGGTGGGGATTTTTAGCATCATGATAAAAGAATGAATATATTCAGAGTTAAAATAATCTAAAAATCATTGAAACAAAAAAAAAGAGAAGAAAAATCACCAGGAAAGGAAAATCGAAGAAAAGCTAAATCAAAACAACCCACATCTAAACATCTCTCAACAATTGTGCCCCCCCCCCCCCCCCCCCCCGGGGGCGACCCAAAAAAAAACAACACGAGATAGCCTACCCGGTGTATGTGAGGTGGGTTGATGTTCTTTGAGCGTTTGGTAAATACATAGAACCTCACTATCATGTCTCTCCAATTTGCATGATGTCTTGGGTGTTTGTTGAATGAAACTAGGATTCTTAATCTTAGTATTAAGAAGTTCAGCCAATAAAATCATGATTTCAGGATTAAGAAGTGAAGCCATTAAAATTAGGATTCTTAGTCTTTTCACTATCTCCTTTCTAAGAAGCTTTAAGATGAGATTTGCATCCCTATTGAATAGATTGAAAGATGTTTTAACATAGTTATAACCACAAACAATTAAATATTCATGATCATGAATTGATTGTTTACAATATCTTGATGGACAAATTTACAATGATAGTAACAACCCATAGAATAATAGTGTCATGACACAAAACCCGAGCATGTAATCGGCATGGAATCTAGGGATATACCTCCCTAAGATCCATAAGCCTAAACCAACTATGACCATATTTGGATAAACAACTTATTTAAGTGCTTATTCTATAAGTGCTTATCATATAAGTTATTTCTATAATTGAAGAGTTTATAAAGGTAAATGTCACTAAAGTTGTTTTTCGCTTATTTTCATAAGCTCTAAAAACGGCTTATGGACATTGCCATAAGCTATTTCTATTAGTTCTCCTAAACACGTGCATAAGCGCTTATGCCATAAGATAAGCAAAATAAACTCAAAATAAGCTCTTCAAAATATGAATTTGAGTTCACATATCATGTGAAAACTTGCTTAACATCAAATTTAAGAAACTTCTCATCAATACATATAAATATTTATATAACATCTGTTCACCTCTTACAGCCAATCCAAAGACCTATAGGATTTTAGAGATCAGAATGATGCAGCAGAATTTAAAATTTTCACTAAAACTCATTCATCGATGGATCAAACTATATTACCATTACATTAACCATGAAAAATAAGATGAAGAGAAATACCTCTTGTAGCGCAGCAACCTCTCCAAGCCAAAGCAAGCATCCAAAATAGAATACTTTTAATGGTAATCCACGAGAAAATACACAAAAGAAAAATCTCTTAAGGTAATGGGGTTTCTTCTTGTTCTTGTACTAGTAAGCACGAAGAAGTTATGGCGAAAACCCTCTTGGTTAAAGGTAAAGAGAACACGAGTGTTTCTAAAACAAATACTTAACAATTGAGAGAGAGTGATAGGTGGTGTGTGGTTCTCACTATCATATTTAAAGTGATAGGTGCAACCACACACCCTAAAGCCCTAATTTCCTTAGTAGGCATCATTTCCTTATTGGGCTTATTAAAGTGACATCTTAAGAAGGCTAATATCTTTAAGAGAGTGACACCTAAGATGTTCTTATTTTGGGCATTTCCTTGTTTGGGTAGGAATAGGAACATATTCCTATTCCTTTTATTCTCTTATCTCCTTTTAATTAATTCTCCAATTTAAGATCAAATCCTCAAACTCGTTTTACATTCCTAGTGAGTTTCTATGCTTGTGACCCATTAGGTTTCCGACTATGTTGGCCATTCACAATCAACATTGGATTATAAATAAATCACGAGCGGTATCTAGCAACACATTGTAACCCCTAATTAACCAAAAAGTCAGTTGTTTGACTTTAAACCTTTCTGCATCTAAAGCTTGTCTATGTAATGTATCCTTTTCACCATCTTATGCTCACTTGGCTCAGAGTATGGCCTATGTGTCAACTCCCATCATACTTAATTACATCACGTCCAGCCCAAGTAGTTTGTTCCTTGTCCTGTGGGATCAATCACTATAAATTATGTCACTGAAGACCATCTTCATGACAAGTCTGCTTTGGCCAGCGATTATCTCGAAAAGTGGCCATGGGTCTACTTCCTCTTATCAGGAGTAGTGAATCCTCTGTTGACTACTCAAATATCTTCGAATACTTCACGCAGTACCTAATCACTACCCTAAGAGTGACCCATGTGGGTAATAAGGAATGAAGTAAAAACACATGATTTATATCCAAGATAACTTGATTTCTTCAAGACCTATCATTGACATTTGGATAGGTATCCATGTGATGTCTCATGTAGCTCATTCAATGTACTTGTTACGATTAAGAAGCATTCACATGTTCACTCAAAACATCTTATGCTTACAGCTTATGAGGATAACTGCTTGATCAAATCAAGAATCATAACATGTGTTAGTCTATCGGAATCATTGATGTCCAATCTCAGGTGATCCTACGACTAGGGATAGTTTAGATACATATATAATTACACATGATATAAATCTCACATGATTGTCATCATAATTTCCTTCATGTTATGTTTTGTATCATGAAATTCATTATTTATTTTACGATCTAATCTTGAGTTTATAAATATGAATATAAATAATGAAGAAAACCTCTTTGGATTAATAACTGAG
The DNA here is from genome assembly GCA_037074585.1 of Biancaea sappan. Classification (NCBI taxonomy): domain Eukaryota; kingdom Viridiplantae; phylum Streptophyta; class Magnoliopsida; order Fabales; family Fabaceae; genus Biancaea; species Biancaea sappan. Next base: position 70,730,007 of record CM073490.1, read on the forward strand.
TTTGTACATCTGATCCTAAAAGTGACTGCCTTTAGAGCACCTTTCTAACAAGACCTAGGTAACCTATACGACCACAGAGCATTCTAAACTGAAACTCGATAATGTACAAAGTGTATCGACCCCAAACTAGAATGGTCACCTCAGAGAGTCTACTACTCCTCTAACAGAAGCTCTTCTTCTTCTCCTATAAGATTTGAAAAATGTTAACCACAAAGGGTGAGTTTGGAAAACTTAGTAAGTAGATAATGCTATACAAGCATGCATGAAATATATCAAGTAACAAATATTGGTATCCACATATATACATGAATCGTAGTAAGGCACATGAAAAGTTACAAGATACTACTTGACTCGCAGTAAGGTACATGAAAAGTTACAGGATACTAATTGACCAGTGAAGCCCCCAATTCAAGGTTAGTGACCGGCATGGGATGGAGTCCACTCCACCATCGTAAGCCTAATCCAATGCAACTCATAACCAAATAGAAACTGAGATACAAATCATTCATCAAATAAAATACGACAATTACAAGTAAATATTCTTGATCATTCATGCATAAATCTATAGTTCGCTAGAACATTCATGTTTTCAAGCTTTCCCCCTTTCAACAAAAAATAAAATTTAAGGAAAGTTCTAAAACATGGTTAACCAATTTTTAAATGATGATCTAAATTATCTGTCGCAAAAAACCATACATAAAATCCAAGGAGTCCTATCAACTACAGAGCTTGAATCCCCACCCAAAAATGGTACGTAAAAGTTCAAACACCAACCTCGTAACAAAAGAAATTAGAGAGTACAGGCCTCACTACTCCTTATGTGGAGACTCATTGACTAACTCAAAATTTGAAAAAGGTACACAAGAAAGGGTGAGTAATGAATACTCAGTGAGTTATAACAATACAACAAAGTAAATAATTGTGATGTACCTGTTGTAGGGATAGGACCTTCGGTCAGTCCTATCCTCAACCACAATCTACATATCTAACACAACACACATCACAACATGTAAACCACCACTAATCATATATGTCAAGTTTATCACCATTACATTATAAGATAATTAGTGCATGACATAACCATCTCCAATAAATATTCTAGGGCTCTTCCCATAATGTACAGTATTCTAAGGCTCTTACCACAATGGACTGTCTCTAGCAATTGGATCACCTATATCTAAATTAACTATGTAAGTTTCCAATAAATATCCTAGGGCTCTTCCCACAATGCATTGTCTTTAGCAATTGGGGTTATCCATAACCAAATTGACCACACGGGGTCTCCAATAAATATTCACAGCGGTTCACCATTTATAATTAGGGATAGTAAACAAATTCAACACATGGAAATATTTTGGCACAATTCTTCTATGAAGATTAATTCCCAACACAAAGGGTTCCCATTCTCTATTTGACCATGCAAGTAAGAAATATCTTCACCATATCCATAATACAAGATTTAATTAGAAAGAATTCACTTGCATAGTTTGACATACATATGGAATTATGTAACTACCATAAGGTTAAATCCACGGTAAACATAATTTAGAAATCATCACCATGCACGTAAAATGTAAGCGTAGAGTTAGTCCCTCACTTGAAATTGAAGCTCCTAAACTTACTTAGGGAACCTTGACCATGCACCAAATCAAGCCAACACCACACCCATGGGTCATTAAAACATAAATTTTAACACATATTTTACACAGGAATAGCCCTATTTGTGGCATCTTAGGCTCCACAAGATTTCCCTATGCCTTGTCCTTCCAGTATAAGGGGCCTTATGTGCCCTTCTTAGCGCCTAAGGCACCAACAGGCTTTGTTCATGAGCTTCCTGCCTAGTTGGTGCCTAGGACCCCAATCCTCCAAAGCCATTAACTAGTGGGCACCCGTATTTGTACAACTTCGAAGTTTCTATACAGTGGGTACCCATACTTGGATCATCACATGCACATACGGATTCACACCCCAAATGCTCCATTCTTGAACTTCCCTCCAACACCTAAGCTCTTAACAATTCTACCACGCCCCATTTTTAGGCACATGACTGGTACAGATAGTGAGCCCTCCCTCACCATTATAAGCCTATCTTAACTAACTACTGCAAACATGTTTGTAGTAAGGAGAATGGGATTTGGTTTATGGTGGAATTCTTGCTAGTTAATGATTGTCAAGCATGATTGTTTTACTTGGATCATTGTAGTGCATACTGATGCTTGATAGTACTCATGTATATACATTACATATCATGGAGATTTTATGGCTTCGTGCCAATGAAACTTTTGTGGCTTTATGCCCTAGAGATCATATGACTTCATGTCGAGGAGAGATAAGTCAATTGGCCTTCAGGCTTGGAGAATCCATTGTGTGATGCATGACCTTTCGTTATACATGGCATTGATTTGGGATAGATGTAGATTGATATTGATGTATGATATTTGGGAGTGTAAAGTACCCCTTATAAGGATTAGGCATGTTGGAAATTTTCTTTGTTTGGAATTGAAGTTGGTCGATTCATGTGTATTTATTATGAAGATGTTTGTTGATTTTTAAACATGTATTGTTGGAGGGGTTATTCGTGTTTTGAACTATTTTCATCACCATGAGAGATACTCTGCCTTCAGGCAAGGGAGATGTGGTACCTTTAGGGAAGGGTGCCATTATACCACGAGGCAATGGGGATATAAAGCCATTGGATAAGGAGATACATACATGTGGTCTTCAGGCATTCGAAGCATTACATGTGTGCTTGTATTGGTGATGGTAATGAAAGTGGGGTGAACCACAAGAGACTTTTATGGTCTTTTAGCCAGGAGACTTTTATGGCCTTTGGCCGGGAGACTTTATGGCCTTTTGGCTAGGAGACTTTTATGTCCTTTGGCCGGGAGATTATTATGGCCTTCGGATCATAGAGATATTACACTTGTTTAATTGCATTATGGATTAATTTGTATGCTTGTGATGGTGATTGGATTGGCATGTGTTGCTTGGAGTGTAACTCACACTTTGCATTGTGTTTGCTTGTCAGAGACACAACGGCCTACGGGTTAGGTGTTGTTACAGTTTATAGGTCGGGAGATTTTATGGCTTATAGATCGGGAGATGTTATGGCCTACAGGTTGAGATATTGTACGGCCTATGGGCTGAGATACTTTAGAGAGCCTTGGAGCTTATGAGTGTTATATGTTAAGATGCATAAATTAGGAGTCACCTTGCGTGAGTTAGACACGGTATATGAGTATGTTTGTGGTAAATTTTGGAGTAAATAGCCTACGGGCTCGGAGATACCATTAGCCTATGGGCAACGAATTAGTAGCCTTGAAATCATAGGAGCTGCACCTAGTTGCTTGAGTAATAACAATGTGTTCATTCATGTTGGAGGCTGAACTACCATCTGTGGCCCATATTTATATATATTCTTACTATGCTGCTTGTGTTACACAACTGATGTGAGTGCCAGGGGATAGAGTGTGAGACCATATCAATGGTGGAGGTGGAGATCCCTGTTCATGAAATTGTGGATGATTATGGACTTGTCATGAACCAATTAGAGGGAGTCATATACTCACTGAGATTTTCATCACATTGCATTTCCTAGGTTTTGTGTGTGTTGTGAGATAGCCACCTGAGCAGCAGTGGAAGTTCGAGGTTTCTAACCCTTCTTGCCTTAAGGTCAGAGTTCGTCAGTCTTTATTCGGTATGTTTGTTGTTGTAAACTCTGTATTCAGATAGAACACCTAGGAGGGAGGGGTTATATGCAGGGAGTTATTGATATGGCATGATTACATTATTCTCTACATGTGTAGTTGTTATCCTTTATTTGATTGTGCCATTCAATACTTTGCACATTGGATTTGATTTAATTGTATATTTATGCTTATCATATGTTTCAAGGGAATAAAAAATTAGGAGTTTTAGGCTTACAACTTAACCCTATGTCATGTAGGTCATGTGCTCAAATTTTGGGGTGTGACAGGAATGCAAATTGCTATTGTCATAACCCCTAAAATGGCATGTGACTGGCACGACATATGAGTTATACTCATTACCATTAGCCTAATCTCCTAACTTCTACCCCACAATCATGCATATACTATTCACAAAAATAAATAATTTTATATCAATATAAGGGGCAACAAGACCATAGTCAATATCATTCATATCAAAATATTACTATTACATCAATATTCACATGTGTTCCAATTATCCCAAGCCAGCACATTAATAGAATAAAGAATACATGGAAACAAGCACAAAAGAATAATTGTATTCAAGTTAAACATACAAACTCCAAATCCCAAAATGCCTTTTCCTCCTAGGAGTCCTATTCAACTACAGAGCTTCTATATATATCCAAAAGAAAAAGACTCCAATGGAAGGCACCAACCCCAATGGCAAGAAGGGTTGGAAACATTGAACATTTGCTACTTTTCGGGCAGATGTTCTTCATCAAATGTCTAATCGATAAAATGCTAACATTGGAGATAAATATCTTAATGAGTAGATAACCCCCTTAAACATAAATAATTAAATAAAAGATCACGTGCATCAACATAACACAAGTACACGAGACAACTCCAATTTGGCAAGATCAACATTTATGAACAACATAAGATGCACCTCATACTCCAACAATCATATAGCAATAATATCTCTAGCAACCAAACACTATACAAGGAATGATTCATACTTCAAGCAACACATGCCAATTGAATCCCCCACAATCAATACAATCCATATACATAATGCAAGTCAAATATGAAAAGTATTTCTCCAAGCCTGAAGTCTATATGTATCTCCTAGCGTGAAGGCATATATATCTCTTTAATCTAAAGATCATGTAATCTCCCTCCTCTTGCATAAACCCATATAGTCTCCTTCTTTTGGCATGAAGGCATATAATTGGCATACAACCATATAATCTCCCTCATTTAGCATAAAGTCCTATCATTGGCATAGAGCCATATGATCTCCTCCTTTGGCATAAATCCATATAAGTGGCATAAAGCCATATGATCCCTTCCTTTGTCATAAAGTCATATAATTTTCTAGCAGTTAGCCAATATCGTTTTCATAGTATTTTTCGGCTGGCCTTCCCACAACACAGGGGTGCTCTATCAATGGGTTACTCTTCTCCACATCTTTAGTCTCTAGGCTTGCTTCTTTTCTTTTTCCCCATGAGGTGCACCACCCTAATGGTCTCTTCTCCTCTCTGCCTTTTATTATAATTTTGTGAATGCAACATCTATGATGTAATGCATATAATTACATAAATTAGATACTAAACCAATCAATCATGAAAATGCGTTGCAAGGAAACTCCTTTCTCCTCAAGAATATGTTTTCTCCATTTTTATATATATGTGCTCATAACAATCATAATTATGTAATAAAATAAGCCAATTCAAACCCATGCACTCAAATAATCAATCAAGAAATCATATTAGTACATAACTCAACTCTCCTTATCTATGTGTTGTTTCTACTCCATGTGTTACTGTAATTCTTCTCCTAAATGATTCATTATATATATATTTCACCTTTATAAACAACTAATTTTATGTATGGGTTCTCATAACTCATGTAATTTATATGTATGAGAATGCTTGGATTTCTCTATAATTTATGAAAAAAAATCTGAGTAGGTTAATTACTTACTTGGAATCCAAGCCATTACTACAAATTCCTTACATTCCAAGTGTTGAAGAGTTGTTGCAAGAAGGTTTTGATGCACTCCTATATGTTCCAATACAAGAAAAGAAGAAAAGAAGTCAATTTCTCTCCATTTTCTACATTACAAGGTCAACCAATTGACTTGCTAGGTGAGGTAGTCGACATGCTGGGAAAGCAGTCGACTTACTTGCTTTTTCCTAGCCTAGGAAACTTTCTAGAAGGCAATTAGTCCATTTGTTGCCATGATAGTCAACTGGTTAACACTTTTGTCAACCCAAAAATGTCCCAAAGTCCCCTCTAACACCTCCCAAGCCTCCCAAACCTCCCATGAAGCATTCAATCCCTTCCCTATTTTATTTCCCATCATCTAAACCTCTCCATTACATACTCCAAGGTTAATTTAAACATATTCAAACCATTACACCTAGAAGTTTCTTGTTATCTCCTTCTCCACTCCCAACATCTCCTCTCATAGTGTTCAACCCAAAATCTCCAATTATGTTCCATTCTTGACACAATAAACTCCTAAAACATCCCAAAAAGCTCCATGGGAACAAGATTTACTCCTAATAGCCCTTTCTCATCCAATTTTCCACTTTAGGGCTTGCTAGGTTTGAAAATGGAGTAAATAAGAAGGGATTCAAATTTAACTTGGATTTAGGAATTTGTTGCTGTAATAAGAAGCCATTGGAGGTTGAGAACTCATTAATGCGTAAGGATTTAGCAAGCCTTAGTGGGTTTTGTTGGATTTGAGAGTAGAAGAGATGAAGAACGCATGAGGGATGAAGAAGACTAACATGAATGTGTGTTTGATGATATAAGCATTGTGGAAGCTAAGTATGGGTGGGTTTAAGAGGAACTTTACTCTTTTTCCCTTCACTCCCAAGCTCCTCTTTTATGGCTCTCAAGGCCAAAAATGGGAATTCTAGTAAAAGTAAGTTATTTACACTCCAGACACCCACCCAACTCAAACCACTTAACATAACAAGGTCAATAACTCCTATGAATAAGTCCAATTCATATTTTTACTACAAATGCAACATAGAAACACATCTCTAACCCTATGATTTGTTTATATGTATATATATACATAGTTATGACTCAATGTATGCCCCGAAATTAGGAATTGAAAGAAGGGGCACATGCTAACTTTGGTAACATGTATGATTGAATGCTTGGGTTAAATACTATTGTTGTGTGCCTTTGGTATGAGGTACATGAGATTGTGGATAATGAGACAGGTATAGTGGGAATGTGTGGCATTTTAAGAGCTTGGGAAAGTACCTGAGTTGGAGAAATTACAATTTTATCCTCACGTAAGGTTTGACTTTGTATTGACCTAAGGGCATTTTTGTATTTTTCCTACCTCTATGTATATATAAATATTACTTACGTCACTCTGCTCTCATTCCTCTCCATTTCTCGTGTTCTCCCATCCCTCATGTCTTAGCTTTTTCCTCTTGCCTCTTATCTTCAATCCTACCAAGCCTCTCCATCCTAAATTTTCAGTCATTGTTCTCCAACATGGGTTCGACCTTTCGGCGATCAACCTTCACCGAAAAAGAGTAGAGTTGAGGTAAGCTCTATACTCTTCTATTTTTTTGCTCATTTTTGGATTTGGACAACTTTGGGCTAAAATTGGTCTTAAATGGGAGTGTTTAGGCTTAGGTGTTGTTCTTAAATGTTCTTCTAGGTTTTTTTGTTGAAAATGGAACCGTAGATGTGTTAAAATCATTGCCAAAAGATGGAAATTCGTTGGGTTAAAGTGGATCAATGATTTGAAGGGAAAAAGTTAGGTTTTGGTATGAAAATGGATGATTTGGGGATGAATCCTTAAAATAACTTTATTTTGATGTTTGGGGATATTTCCTAGTGACTAAGTGTGAATTTCCAAATCAATAATCATGAAAAATGGTTAAGGACTGAGTTGGGTATGAAAGAAAACCAAAATAAGGCAAATTTTCACGAAACAGGGTGGCCGCTACTGCAAGCTAGCGCTACAGGGATGGTTTGTAGTAGGCAACCCAATAACCAGCGTTGTAGTGGTAGTTTTGGCTATTGCAGCGGCGGAAAACAAAGAACCACCCTTTGTTTCATGATTTTGGGCACTACAACAACTAGGAAACCCTTATACCATGGAATTTCATGCTTTTTCTTATATGTTTTCAATTTTAATTGTTTAGGATGTCTCTCTAAACGATCCAAACAAGATTGGATCAATAAAATGTCGAGATTTGAGGTAGATTTGGTAGCTCAAAATTGAGGTTAAGGGACTTTTGCCTTACCTTTCTTGTTTGTCTTTCTAGGACCTTTTTTCCTAGTATTTTGAGATATGAAAATATGTGATGTATGATATAATGCATGAGGCTTATAATTCCCCATATGCATGTGAAGTGGATAAATGAATTCATTAGTGGATATTTGATTATGAAAACATTGCTAATGTATGTTATGCATGAAATTAATTGTTATGTAGTTATGGCATGCTTTTTATATGTATAAATGCATGTGGATTGTGAAAATAAAGCTTTCCATCCATGAATGCCAAAATGTGAATTGTATATTTATGTGCAGGTATAGCACCATAGTTGGGTTTTGAATGTGCATTGTGACATTGGTATGGACCTTATGATATGCAACCAATGCGCATGAATATCAAAAATATGAAATTAATGCCATAGTTGTATAGTGAATGCATGTTGTGGGATTGGCTTGAGCATGCGATGTACTAGGTGCCTTGCCTTTGAACTATGATTGTAAATGGAAGACTGTTTTGAGATGATGCCTTCAGACAGATTGATATGAAAATCCCCAATTCTTGCCTCTAATTGTTATCATTGTAAAAGAACAAGAAATGTGCATGGATAGTTGCACATGCGTGCAAGGTAATTTGCATGGATTTTATGTGTGGAAACCATACTAGAGTGTGGGCCTTATGAAATAATTTGTGAAAAATTGTTTGTGGATTTAGATGCCATGTACTCAAGTATGTGAAGAAATGTAATTTATGAAAATGGGCCACGATCAAGAAAGGAAACAATAATGAGGAAGAATATGGTAGATGTGAGAAGTGCCGTTAAAGGACACGTGTTGACGGATACATTGTCTGGGTTGGCACTGTGATGTGAAAATCATAGTATTCCCACGTGTGGAGAAATAAGGAGAGATATTGAGTGCACACCCCTAAATCGGGATTATGACCGACACAGGGTGGATCCATTCCATCACTATAAGCCTAAGCAATCACAAGAAAGTACTATACAAGGAATAATTATAAATATATATATCTTCCAACCACAGGTATGATACAAAAGCACATAAGCAATTCATTGATCATTCATGTATTAATTCACAATTCACAAAATATGTATACATGTTTCCAAGCTTTCCTTATTTCCATCACAATCTATAATCAAGGAAAGATATAAAAACATGGGCAAATCAAAATGATGAGAACGATCCATACAATCCTTCACAAAGTAGTTATACATCTAGACCTAGGAGTTCTATCAACTACAGAGCTTAAAGTCATACCCAAAATACATCAAAAAGAAAGACACCAACCTCGCAGCAACTGGGATTAGAGAATGGAGTACCTCACTACTCCTCGTGTGGAGGCTTGCTTGCTACTATAGAATCTGCAAGAGGTACATAAAAGGGAAGTGAGTAAAGACACTCAGTGAGGTAATAAGTTGTAACACCCTAAAAAATTCATGATTTTCGGGTATTACGTTGTTAATTGCCAAATTAACATGAATTATGTGCCTTTTTCTTGGCAAATGAACCTCACTACTATTTGATTTATACTGAATTATGACCTTCTGGCCTCAAGATATGCTGATTTTAATTTTTCCTAAGCTCTTGCAATTATCTATATTTTTATCTTCAATTTCATGCTAGTAATTGACATTTGATATCGCATTGCAGGGTACAAAAGAATCCACTTGGGAGTAAGGAAAGATGAAGCAAACCAGCATTAGGAAACTTGTTCTGTAATGCGATATCAAATGGTGAAGTCACCGCTGCAGTGAATCTTCAACAGGAATCTTCAACTTGTCCTTCAATTTCTATCACCGCTGCAGCGCAGGCACCTAGCGTCCACCCAGCGCTTGGCGCTGGAGTGAATCTTCAACAGGGATTTTCTGTGACTAACCACTAGAATGGTGAAGTCACACCGCTATAGTAGGAGTACCTCCGCTGCTCGCCACAGCGTTACACTGCAATTGTTCATTGGCCTCATTTTCTGTCTTCCACCGTTGCCGCGGTGAGGACGCACCACTGCAGTGGTGGAGTTGCTGTTTAGCCACTCAGACTTCATATAAATAGCAGAAGGGGAATTTTTCTTAGAGATTCTGATCCGGAGAGGAGGAGGAACGCCGTTCTTGCTGAGCATAGATGAGGGAAACTCAACTTTGAAGGCTTTGGGGCTCAAATCTTCCATCCAAAATCAGATTCATGACTTTCTTCACTTTTATTTCTGATTGTTCTTCTTTATTTTTTCATGAGTAGCTAATTTTTCCATCTAGAGTTACTATGAACTCAACCCTAGAATAGATTTTGTTTCCTCTCATGTAATTGCAACTCTAATTCAATCAATATATGTTTTCTTATTCATTTTACTGCTACATATAGTGGAATTGATCAGTCTATTTATATGCTTGTTGCTCTTGTCAATCTCGGGAGAGGGAGGTGAGAGTAGAACACTGATTAGGGAAGACGAGTGTGCAAACCTTAACCTAAGTGTTTTCACTTGTTAGCTAATAGGGATATTAGCTAATCTCGTTTAATCAAAGCTAGGTTGGTTGTGTTAGGCTTAACCCACACAAGGAATTGCGTAGGTGTTAAGCATCTTAATTGAAATTCGGGAGAATTCCTTTAAGTTATTAGAATAACTTAGGATTAACTTATTTGGTTGATTAAGTTGCAGATGCGTGAGAGGGGTTTTACGATTTCTATGACAGGGGAGAGGGATTAGTAACCTTAGGCTTTTAATTTCATTAACTTCATCAGTTTGAGTCTTTGCTTGCTGTCATTAAAAGAAAATTTATAAAAATTTACTGTTATAAGCTTGATTTTATTGTCAGTTTTTCATTAGAGCTGTCTTCAATCCAATTACTTCGTCTAACTAATTCAATTAAATTTCTTGGGTACTTAATTGCTTAGTCCTCGTGAGAATGATACTTTTACTCTCAAATCACTATATTACTTGAGCGATTGGTGCACTTGCCAAACTGCCTAACAAGTTTTTGGTGCCATTGCCGGGGAATAAGATTTGTGCTAATATTCAAAGAAATTTGAAGGTGTTAGCTTAGACACTTTATCTTGTTTTATTTTGTTTTGTTTTATTTTTGTTTCTTTTTATTATAGAGTAATTTTTAGTTTTTGCTGTGTTGATTTTTGCTGCTGAATTTGCTGTCATTGCTAATTGGTATCTTCCTCTTATGCATGCGAGGTGCCATTAATCAAGCTGATATTCTTTTTGATCCCGAAATCGAGAGGCTTGCAAGGAGAACTCGAAAAGAAGCTAGAATTAGAAGAACCTAAGAGGGACAAAGTTCTCAAGAAGAAATGGCAGAAGATAATATAAATCTTGGGGGTATTGAAAACAATGAAGGAAATGGAGCTGCAAATTTGCACCAAGATGATAATAGAGCTGTGTGGGACTATGCCTCACCCAACAATACTGGACACATGTCCAGCATAGTGAAACCTCTGCTTGGCCCAATTAACTTTGAAATAAAGGCAGTCCTTATGAATTTAGTCCAGCAAAACCAATTTGGGGGTAGCCCGATAGAAGACCCGAACAACCATATCACAAATTTTTTGGATATTTGTGACATGGTTTAGATTAATGGAGCCAGTGATGATGCCATCCGTCTACGTTTGTTTCTATTTTCCTTGAAGGACATGGCTAAGAGTTGGTTGAATACTCAGCCAAGAGAAAGTATAGCAACTTGGGATGAGCTACAGAAAAGATTCTTGGGTAAGTTCTTTCCTTCATCAAGATCAGTCAAACTGAGGAACGAAATCACAACATTTTATCAACATGAAGGCGAAAGCCTATATGAGGCATGGGAGCGATTCAAAAACTTACTAATGAAATGTCCTAATCATGGTCTCTCGGAGTGGCAGCAGCTCATTATTTTTCAGAGCGGTCTCACGTATGAGACTCGAGACAAATTGGAAACAGTAGCTGGCGGTGCTTTGATGGCGAAATCAATTGTGCAAGTAAAAGAAATAATTAAGACAATGAGGGCAAGCCAAAATGCATCTAGTCGAGCCAAGAGTGTTGCAAGAAGGGGAGTCATGGAATTAGACGCACTAAATGCTTTGTTAGCTCAAAACGAAGCATTAACAAAGAAAGTTGACATGCTTTGCTCCAAACAAAATGAATAGGCGAAGGTAAATGCAATAGCAATACCTGAAGCAAATTGTGATTTCTGTGGAGGGGCTCACATTAACGGGTGTTGTAAAGAATTTCCTTTTGTGGAACAGTTAAATTACTTGGGTAATGTGCAAAGGAATCAGAATAACCAGTACTCCAACAATTATCATCCGAGCTCAAGGAATCATCTGAATTTCTCCTGGAGTAATAATTACTGCTTTAATCCCTCGACTTCATCCTCTGGCAAGCCTTTTCAACCTCTGGGATTTAATAATCAAGGTAATTATCTTCCTCAAAATAGAGCTCCACTACCTCAGGTGGAAAAGAAGTCATCCATGGAAGAAATGTTCATGAAGTTTATGGAGAGAACTGAGGCTATAAGCCAAACCCAGAGTGCAGTGATTAAAAATCTAGAAATTCAAATGGGGCAATTGGCTACTGCTCTGAATAGTAGGTCACAAGGCAACTTTCCTAGTGACACAGAAAATAATCCCAAGAAGGATGGAAAGGAACAGTGCAAGGTGATAACTCTTAGAAGTGGTAAGCAACTCCCTGAAGCTTCTACTTCAAATGTTCAGGCGCAAGATGATAATCTTGATGATCAAGTGAGAGTCAATGAGCATCTACAACAAAGGGTGAATACAAATGAGCATGAAGTACCAGAGGCCAAAAATAAAAAGGAAGAAGAAGTAGTGAAAGAGAAAGTGAAGAAGGACTCATCTGTACCCTCTTCCTCTTATTCAAGAATTATGCCACCTATTCCCTTTCCTCATAGGTATAAGAAGTAAAATATGGATAGGAAATACCAAAAGTTTCTGGAGATATTGAAACAGCTGCATATAAATATGCCTTTCGTAAAAGCTTTGGAGCAAATGCCCAGTTACGCAAAATTTATGAAGGATATGCTCTCAAGGAAGAAACAACTGAATGAATTTGAAACTGTGAAGCTGACTCAAGAATGTAGTGCAATACTCCAGAGAAAGCTCCCGGTTAAGATGCAAGATCCTGGAAGCTTTGTTATCCCTTGTAATATAGGGAAGAATTTTGCTGATAATGCTTTGTGTGACTTGGGGGCTAGCATTAATCTAATGCCCCTAGCCATTTTCAAAAAGCTGGGTTTGGGAGAAGCAAGGCCTACTACTGTAACTCTACAGCTGGCAGATAGATCTCTATGCTACCCAAATGGAGTGATTGAGGATGTGCTGGTCAAGGTAGATAAGATAATCTTTCCTATGGATTTTATTATCCTTGACTATGAAGAAGACAAGGAAATCTGCATCATTCTAGGGAGACCATTCCTTGCAACTAGAAGAACTCTGATTGATGTCTTCAAGGGAGAGCTCACTATAAGGGTGAATGATCAAGAAGTCACCTTTAATATGAATAAGGTGATGAAGGCACCAGATGAACCTGAGGAATGCAATCTAGTGAGGGTGATTGATGAAAGTGCACGAATGCACTTTAAACATTTGGTGAGTAATGATAGTTTGGAAACATCTCTAACGATGGAAGAAGAAATTGAGAAGGATGAGATCAAGGAGGTAATTGGATTTCTTAATTCATCGGAGCTATTTTGCAATCCAAGTAGATCTTTTGAGAAGTTGGACAGACCTGAAGGCATGGTAACTCTTTTAAAACCATCCATAGAGGAACCTCCTAGACTAGAGTTGAAGCAGCTTCCATCCTACCTCAAGTATGTTTTTCTTGAGAAAAATGACACCTTAATAGTTATTGTGTCTGCTACCTTGACAGAGGAGCAAGAGAAGCATTTAATAGAGGCCCTAGGAAAATATAAGAAGGTTATTGGATGGTCCATAGCTGACATCAGAGGAATTAGCCCATCAGTGTGCATGCATAATATTAACTTAGAAGATGGGCATAAAACTTCTATTAAGCATCAGAGAAGGTTGAATCCTGCCATGAGAGAAGTGGTGAAAAAGGAAATCCTTAAATGGCTGGATGCAGGAATCATTTATCCTATATCAGATAGCTTGTAGGTGAGCCCCGTTCAGTGCGTCCCTAAGAAGGGGGTATGACCGTAGTAGCTAATGCCCAGAATGAGCTTATTCCAACCAGAACTGTAACTGGGTGGAGAGTTTGTATGGATTATAGGAAGCTCAATAGTGCCACTCGAAATGATCATTTTCCATTACCTTTCATTGATTAGATGTTGGGCTGATTGGCTGGACAAGATTATTTCTATTTCTTGGATGGTTATTCGGGGTACAATCAGATTGCCATAGCCTCTAATGACCAAGAAAAGACGACATTCACATGCCCTTATGGTACATTTGCTTTCCGGCATATGCCCTTCAGACTGTGCAATGTACCAGTAACTTTTCAATGATGCATGATGGCAATATTTTTAGATATGGTGGAGAAATCCATGGAGGTATTTATGGAGTTATTTATGGATGATTTCTCAGTTTTCAGAACTTCATATGAAATTTTCCTGACAAATCTAGAATTGGTGCTTAAAATATGTGAAGAAACTAATCTTGTGCTGAATTGGGAGAAGTGTCACTTAATGGTCCGAGAGGGAATTATGCTCTTTCATAAGGTTTCGAAAAGAGGTTTAGAGGTGGACAAGGCAAAAATTTTTTGTGATTGAACAATTGCCACCTCCAAACTCAGTAAAAGGGTGTAAGAAGTTTCCTTGGGCATGCGGGTTTCTATTGCCACTTCATTAAAGATTTCTCAAAGATTGCAAAGCCCTTGTGCAAATTGCTAGAGAAAGACATGCCTTTCTACTTTGATAAGGAATGTATGAAGGCTTTTGAGGACCTGAAGAAAGATTAATCTCAGCTCCCATGGTAGTCACTCCTGATTAGAGTAAATCATTTGAACTTATGTGTGACACCAGTGACTATGCTTTAGGAGTGGTGTTGGGTCAAAAGCATGGGAGAATTTTTCATCCTATTTACTATGCTAGCCGGACTCTAGCGGATGCTCAGTTGAACTACACTACTACTGAAAAGGAGTTATTGGCTGTAGTTTTTGGGTTTGAAAAATTTAGACCATATTTGGTAGGAAATAAGGAAATTGTTTTCACTGATCACTCGACCATCAAGTATTTAATTGGCAAGAAGGACTCCAAGCTATATTTAGTCCGATGGATTTTATTACTGCAAGAATTTGACTTGCAAATTGTGGATAGGAAGGGTACTGAAAATCAAGTGGCTGACCATTTATCCTGAATAAACACGGACATGAGTGATAAATTGGAGCTGCAAATCAATGAAAGTTTCCCTGATGAGACTTTGTTCTTTATTGAAGAGACCCAAATACCATGGTATACTAATATTGTAAATTACTTGGTATGTGGGCTTGTGCCACCTGACTTCACTTATCAACAAAAGAAGAGGTTTCTGCATGATGTCAAGGTTTATTGGTGGGATGAACCAATCCTTTTTAGGATGTGTGCTGATCAAATCCTCTGACATTGTGTACCAGAGGAAGAAATTAAGAATATCTTATGGCATTGTCATGGATCGGACTATGGAGGACATTATAATAGTGTTCGGACTGCAGCAAAAGTGTTGGAAAGTGGATTTTATTGGCCTTCACTATTCAATGATGCAAGAAAGTTTGTAGAGAGGTGTGACTAGTGCCAAAGGAGTGGGAATGTATCAAGAAAGCACGAAATGCCTCTGAATATTGTGCTAGAAATAGAGGTTTTTGATGTATGGGGAATTGATTTCATGGGGCCATTTCCTCCGTCATACTCTAACCAATACATCTTGGTGGCCATTGACTATGTATCAAAATGGGTAGAAGCAACTCCTACACCCACCAATGATGCGAAGGTGGTATTGAAGTTCTTAAAAAAGAACATCTTCTCTCGCTTTGGAGTCCCAAGAGCATTGATCAGTGATGAAGGATCATATTTCTGTAATAAGAGTTTGGAGACACTCTTGGCCAAATATGGAGTCAAACACCAGATAGCCACTCTATACCATCCTCAAACTAGTGGCTAAGTGGAGGTGTCTAATCAGGAACTAAAAAGAATCTTGGAGAAAATGGTTAGCAACTCACGAAAGGATTGGGCAACTAAGCTTGACGATGTACTGTGGGCTTACCGTACTACTTTCAAAACCCCAATTGGGACTTCACCATTCTGGATGGTCAATGGCAAGGCATGCCATCTTCTGGTTGAACTTGAACATAAAGCATTTTGGGCTGTGAAGTTTCTGAATTTTGATGTGAAAAAGGCTGGGGAAAAGAGACTTTTACAACTGAATGAGCTGGATGACCTTCGTCTCTAAGCTTATGAAAGTTCTCATCTATATAAGGAGAGAGTTAAAAGATGGCATGACCAGAAAATTACTTGCCGATTTTTTGCTACCGGCCAAAAAGTCTTGCTCTATAATTCAAGGTTGAAATTATTCCTTGGAAAGCTGAAATCCTGATGGTCGGGACCTTTTGTGGTCAAAGAGGCATTTGAGAATGGAGCGATGGAGATAGCTGATTTGGAGGGTATTCGGAGCTTCAAAGTAAATGGCCAAAGGCTGAAACATTATCTAAGACACAAGAGTGAAAAGGA
Organism: Biancaea sappan; assembly: GCA_037074585.1. Taxonomy (NCBI): domain Eukaryota; kingdom Viridiplantae; phylum Streptophyta; class Magnoliopsida; order Fabales; family Fabaceae; genus Biancaea; species Biancaea sappan. Next base: position 70,746,607 of record CM073490.1, read on the forward strand.
AGGGACTTCGATTGCCCTCACTACACCAAGTGCATAGGTGTCCTTTTAATGTCTAACTGAAGACTATAAACTTAGCACTCTTGGGAGGCAACCCAAGTCTTTATTGCTTTGTAGTTTAATTTTTATCATAATTTTTTTTTGTTTTTTCCTGTAGTTGATTGATCTTGCTATTGTGCTGAAATTCATTGAGTGTTGAACTGATAGGTGTGCTAATTTTGATTGATATGCCTTGCTGGTTATTATTCTAGTTTGGATTGATCAAGTTTTCCGTGATGTTCTAATGTTAAGCTGAATTGATGCTTGATGTTAAGTGTTTGAATGCTGTGCTGATGATTGAGGATGTCTGCTTGATTGAGATTGTAGTTTCGAGAATGGGTTATCTCTGAAAATTGGCCATTTTGAACTTCCCATTATGCTTGAATATTTGGTTGCTTGGGAAACTGAGGTTTGATGTATTCTGGGGTACTGAAGCTTGAAAACAGAGTCATAGGTGAGCATGAGTTCTGTCCTGTCATGCTGCAGCGGTGGCTTATTACCGCTGCAGCATAAATGTGCGTTTGAAGTGGCATTTTTCTCTGCCTAGGTACGCTGCAGCGGTAGGTGTTTCTTGCTACAGTGAAGATATGGGTTTGAAGGGTGTTTTTCTCTGTCTAGGTACGCTACAGCGGTAGGTGTTTCTCGCTGCAGTGAAAGTTAGGAATCAAGGAGGCAACTCTCTGCCATAGGACGCTATAGCGGTGGGTATATCTTACTGCAGCAGTGAAAAGTGGAAAACCAGGGCCTTTTATGTTGTCTTAGGACGCTTCAGTGGGGATAACGATCCGTTGCAGCGTAGTGGTCTTCGTTTAAAAAAAAAGGAGATATTGTCTGCTGCAGTGGGGGAATGTGTTCCGCTACAGCGGGTCGGCCCTATTTATTCATTTCCCCTAATCTTCGACCCTCTTTTGCCCTAATTTCTGAAGACCCCTTTCTCTGCTGCTGCAACCTTCATAGCTGACCAGGTCATCCCTGCCTCCTCAACCATTCTCTCACCCCAAGCCCTCTATTCAGCCTTCTGTTTTCTTGGTTTTGCCCAAGTGTTCGGTTCAATTTTGGTGGATAGTGGAGCTTTTATTGTGTGTGCCTCCCTTTATTCATCGACAATATTTGGTAGGTTTCCTCCTTCCTTTTGTTTTCATTTCACTTTTCAGTTGTAGAATTAGTTAGATGATTTGGATTGTGTGTAGTTTAGTTTGTGTTTAGAAGGTCTGATTTCCATTGGGATTTTTAACCGTAGGTTGTGGCTAATTTTGCTGTGGGTTGTTATTTGGGAATTTACTTTTCGTTTATCTAAATTTTAGTGTTTTAGTTCTGTAGTTAGTACTAGGATAGTCTTTTTGCTTAGACTCTAGATGATAATCTGTTATTCTTTTCTAGTTTAGACTTGTAGGATGGTAGGTTCTCGTTATTTTGATTGTCATTCTTTAGTTAAATTGGTTTTGTAGACTGAGGATTAGTTTTTAAATTGCCCTTATACTAGGACTTTACAATTTTTTTTGGGTATCTTTTGGAGTAAGAATTAGGTTTGGGGGAGGTTATCTATCAACATTGTAGCATTTTAGGGATTGGATTTATGCTGGTTGGGTGCAATGGTTGTTTATGCTAGATATGTGTTGAATTTGCTTTTGCAAGATTCTTACTGGTACTTGTCATTCTCATGGCCCCTCCTCAGCAAAAGAGGAAGAAGCTAACTACAAAAACAAAATCAAGTGTTGAAGGCTCTTCAAGTTTTGAGGCAAGTGATTTTAGATCAGTGGCCCATCAGAGGAGATTTGAAACAAACACGTTCAGTAAGAGAATAGTAAAGGAAAAGGGGATTAGCTTGAAAGAAGATGAAGTCCTAGAAATTCAAAAGATTATTGCCCTAAGGAACTGGGAGAAGTTAGTTGCCACTCCAACCCATGGATATCTTTGGTTGGTACAAGAGTTTTATGCCAACAGCTACTAAGTGGCAAATGATGAAGTGAAGGAATATGAGTCAAGGGAGAGGTAAAAAAAGTATACTTCCATGCTGAAGCCATTACGGACTTAATTGGAGAATATTTCTACAATGAGCAACCTTTTAGCTACCACACATTGAAGAACGATGGGTCATGGGACCTTGATGATGTTTTGAGCACCATTTGTGCTCCTGGAACCAGGTGGGAGGTAGACAATAGAGGTGCACCGCACCATGTAGAAAGGAAATCATTGGTCCCAATTGCTAGAGTATGGTCGACTTTCATTGGATACACACTCTTGCCATCTTCTAACATTTCAGACATCTTCGTTCCAAAAGCATTACTGATCTACTGCATCATGAAGGGAATTCAAATAAATGTAGGAGTTCTCATTTTAGACAACATAGAGAAGTTGGCTTAAGCAAACCCTGGTATAATTGGATATCCATTTCTGCTGACCCAACTGCTAAAGAAGTAAGAGGTCCTAATGAGAGAAGAAAAAGCTATGAGACCTCTAGAGCCCATCACAACAGAATACATCAGAGAGTAGATAGCTGAAGGCAATAAAGATGCATCCACTGCAAAGCCATTGCGCAAAGGGAAGGAAAAAGCAAGCTTAGCTGGCATAAATGAAAAAGGAATAAGAATTGAAAAGGGGATCAATGAGATTAAAAACGAAATGGCCGAAATGAGAAGTGAATGGACTGAAATGGAAAATTCCATGTCTAGGCTTCAGATTGAGTCTCATCAGCAAAATACCTACCTTTCTGCTTTAGGAGGTTTACTAGCTGCAAAATTGGACTTGGATGCATAAGGGGAATGATGACATTGAAGGATAATTTGTTTAAAATTTGATTAATTCTCTCTAGTTGCATTTGTTCTGATATATCTTTTACTGTTTTTGACTATTATTTTGGAATAGTGTGGCTATGGATAATTGTTACAATAGTTCCTTGAATGCTGGTTGATGTGATGAATTGTGAACATCGTGGCTGCAAATTTCATATTTCAGGTGTTTTTAAATCTGGTTTTGTATGATGTTTGGTCCCTTATTCTGAAAATGTGATGAATGCTTTTCCTTATTTTACCTAATTTCCCCATTGTGGACAATGTGAGATTTAGGTTTGGGGGAGAGAGTGGTGTTGCTTGCTGAGACAATGAGAAAGTTCTGGTTGGTACTATACTGTACAGACAAATATGTGTAATTAGGAGGAGAAATTTTTGAAATTTTTTTAAAAATTTAAGATTTAGCTCTTGAATTTGCAAATCTTGAAGTTCTACCTATATAAGTGTGAGCCCAACCATTTCATGATAACAAAAGTGATAATATCTCCTTGTGAACGGTTTAGAGATCATTTTCAAACTTTCAAAAAAAATGTGTTCAATAAGGGGCTAGTGAAAAAAGGGTTCAATAAGGGGATAACTGAAAGTTTCAATAAGGGGTAGGCTCTTATAATCAACTCAAAATGAGTCTTAAAAAAATTGTAATAAGGAATTAAGGTAGCAATGCCCTTGAGAACAAAACAGCGAAACCCTTGAGAATCGAAATAAAATGATGCCCTTGAGAACCAAGAATCAAGTCAATTTTAAAAACTTTGAATTTGGCACTCTAAATTGTTCTTAGAGGAGAGGATTAGATATCTTTGAAAATCAATGTTATAAGTTTTATTGTGGTTTGGTTAACATTTATCTTGAGAATATTTAAGATTGTTGACTCTTGAGTTAATCTTAGATATAATGTTGAAGAGGCTTAGTTTGCTTCAACTCACATGTTTCAATGTCTTTACTCTTCTTAATTGCACATGTTCTTGGTTGCACAAGTCTTAATCAGAATTTTTCTCGTAGGAAATTTTTGCTTGAGGACAAGCAAGTGTTCAGGTTTGGGCAAGTATTAATTGCCAAATTAACATGAATTATGTGCCTTTTTCTTGGCAAATAAACCTCACTACTGTTTGATTTGTACTGAATATGACCTTATGGCCTCAAGATATGCTGATTTTGATTTTTCCTAAGCTCTTGCAATTATCTATATTTTTATTTTCAATTTCATGCTAGTAATTGACATTTGATATCGCATTGCAAGGTACAAAAGAATCCACTTGGGAGTAAGGAAAGATGAAGCAAACTAGCATCAGGAAACTTATCCCGCTGCAGCGCTGGTCTATCACCACTGTAGCGCATGCGCCCAGCGCCCAGCGCCAGCCACCCAGCACTTGGCACTGGAGTAAATCCTCAGCAGGGATTCTCTGTGACAAATCGCTGCAGCGGTGAAGTCACACCGCTGCAGAGGGAGTACCTCCGCTGCTCGCCACATCGTTACGCTGCAATTGTTCGTTGGCCTCATTTTTTGTCTTCCACCACTACAGCGGTGAGGACGCACTGCTGTAGCGGTAAAGCTGTTGTTTAGCCAGTCAAACTTCATATAAATAGCATAAGGGAAATTTTTCTTGGAGATTCTGATCCGGAGAGAAGGAGGAATGCCGTTCTTGCTGAGCATAGAAGAGGGAACTTAACTTTGACCGCTTTGGGGCTCAAATCTTCCATCTGAAATCAGATTCATGACTTTCTTCACTTTTTATTTCTGATTGTTCTTCTTTATTTTTCATGAGTAGCTAATTTTTCCATCTAGGGTTACTATGAACTCAACCTTAGAATAGATTTTGTTTCCTCTCATGTAATTGCAACTCTAATTCAATCAATATATGTTTTCTTATTCATTTTACTGCTGCATATAGTGGAATTGATTAGTCTATTTATATGCTTGTTGCTCTTGTCAATCTCGGGAGAGGGAGGTAAGAGTAGAACACTAAGTAGAGAAGACAAGTATGCGAACCTTAACCTAAGTGTTTTCACTTGTTAGCTAATAGGGATATTAGCTTATTTGATTTAATCAAATCTAGGTTAGTTGTGTTAGGCTTAACCCACACAAGGAATTGTGTAGGTGTTAAGCATCTTAATTGAAATTCGGGAGAATTCCTTTAAGTTATTAGAATAACTTAAGATTAACTTATTTGGTTGATTAAGTTGCAGATGCGTGAGGGGGGTTTTACGATTTCTATGACGGGGGAGAGAGATTAGTAACTTTAGGCTTTTAATTTCATTAACTTCATTAGTTTGAGTCTTTACTTGCTGTCATTAAAAGAAAATTTATAAAAATTTACTGTCATAAGCTTGATTTTATTGTTATTTCTTCATTAGAGCTGTCTTCAATCCAATTGCTTCGACTAACTAATTCAATTAAATTTCTTGGGTACTTAGTTGCTTAGTCCTCGTGGGAACGATACTTTTACTCTCAAATCACTATATTACTTGAGCGATTGGTGCACTTGCCAAACTGCCTAACATACGTAAAGGTAATTTTGTGGAATAATTTAGGCAGAGGGAATTTTTCTTCTTGTGTAGGAAGGAAAATGTGAGTTTGGACGTGGCAAGGTTGTGGAATATTGAGTGGTAGAGAGTTAAGGAATATATTGGTGGAACCGAGGGCATTGGGGGAGTTAGGAGACATGTTGAATACAAAGAGGGACTAAAGTAAAATAAGAAAAATTGTGGGGCACTTAGGATTTAGAATCACCTGAGGTGGGATATTACAGATTTACTTTTACCAGTCTTGACTGAGGGTCAATTGGGTGGTAATGTAATAAGTTCACCATAGGCAAGTATATATAGGTGGCCCCGCCCCTTTTTCCTTATTTCTTCTTTTCCTCTCTCTGTCTTCACCTTTTCTCTTCTCTCTTCCTCTCTTCCTTCTCTCTACTCTCTCTCTCCACTCAAATCCTTCAATCGAGCTTCAGGGGATGGTTCTCGAGTGATGGAGCGAGCTTCTAGGAGCCAAGCAATATAGAAAAAGCAAGGAATCGAGGTAGGAATTTCTATTTCTCAAGTTTTTTCCTATTTTATAGTTTTAAGTGTATTTGGGGTAAAATTGAGACTTGGCTTTATTTATGGATGAAAATTGGGGCTTTTGGTATCTAAATGCTCCTTAGACATCAAGGATGAGATCCCATGGAAGAAATCATGGAAAACAGTGGAGAATCGATAGAATTTGACCCAAAACTGAGGCCAGATCACGGGGTCGAAGTCGTGGCACACAAGGCACCACCCTTGAGTGGAATTGTCTTGGTGCCCTAGGCTCCATGTGTGGTGCCTTAGGTGCTAAGCACTAAATTTTGGGCAAAAACTTGGGCATCTGGCGCCCACCTTGTGCTTCAGGCGTCGGCCATTTGAGTTTTCTTGGGCTGATCTTTAAACAGTCATAACTCTTTTGTCTGGACTCCATTTTGAGCAACCTTTATATTGTTGGAAAGCTCTTTGAGTTTAATTTCCAATGTATAAGTTTTACTTTGAGATTCATTACCAGTAAAGAGCTATGATTCAAGAAGTGGGTAAAGGTCAGGATTAGTGATAGGGAATTTCTCTATTTCGTAACCCTGATGATTTTTCTTGGTTACAATAGGGATGGTCGAGGGTGGGAGTGCCGAGAGCATGGAATCTAGGTGAGAGATCTATTTAGCTCTCCTTTATGTGGATATGCATATACGTATGTATATGTATATTTATATTGTTTTATATACATTTAATTATTAAATGTATTATTGTGTGGATTAGTGGTTGTGTGGTGATGATATGGGTGCATTGCATATTCATCTACATATCTATATTATGAAATGAAAGGGAAATAGAGTGGGAAGCTACCCATTGTGTATTACCGCTAAGTGGTATCAATGGGTATGTATACACATTGAGGGCTGGTCCCCAATAGGGTGTGGAAAAGAGCATGATAAATATTGCATCTTATTTATGTGCATAATTTATATTGTGTGTGTGGGATATATATATATATATGTGCTAGCTCAAGGCATAATCTGAGAGACCGTGCATATGTTATGGTTATGTATATGACCCAATAGGCTGGACACATAATGAGATTTCTTGAGTGATAATCCGTGAGAACATAAACCTATGTTGATTACACTCTTGAGATATGGTGTGGGAGCATGGACCCTTGTGTAGGGTTTTATGCATTTATTTTATGTGTGATATGTGTGTGTTTTGGGAAGAATATAATGGGATGTGATACCATTTGCGTGCCTACAGGTAGTTTAGTGTCATGTGGGATGAATTCCTGATCGGGTATATATATATATATATATTTATATACATATTTCTATATATTTGTGTAATGTAGGGCTAACATTGGTGAATCCATGGTTTAGACTCACCCCCTCACAGTTGCAGGTATGCAGAGTGGTCAGGTTGAAGGCTTGTGGGTCGAGGATGCCTCCCCATTATTTGAGGTAAGGTAATATATTTTTATTATATTGCTCTAGTGTATTCTGTAATCAGATAGGCCACCGCCTATGATCCTGTGATATAAATCTAGGCTTGCAGTAGTGTTGGTAAAACACTGTCTGTGCCAGTCACGAGCTGGGTTTGCATGTCGTGACATAAGTTATGTAAAATAAATAAGTTTACCTACAATATACCTCTCGCAAGTATGGGAAAAATAATTACCATTCCCATCCACCAGCACTACTAACATAGACAAGTTTAATACAACCAACATAAAATTACAGCCATACAAGACCCACACAATAAAACTGATCTTGATTAAATAGTAAGGTGTATTAAACTTATCTCATTCCATATCATCATTCACCACATAAGTGTAGGGCCACTGAGGCCCTATAACCACACTTATGTGTTTTGGTTCACATTGCCCATCCTTCCCTAGGCATACCAATATGAGTATATAATAATTAGAAAATTTCCATGCTTAACCACCACATAGATATGATCCTCGAGGTTTTAGAGTCACCCTCTATTTCAAGGCATTTCAATGTCCCACCATCCATGGATATCACACAGTAAGCCATCCTTCCACAATAAACATGATAAGAAATAACCATTATATGTATGCAAACTCATGGTTATCAACACCATCCGCTATTACTAGATGTCACACATTAAACATATATATAAATAGATACCACCCTTATGAAATTTTAACTCATAGAGCAACTAATAAGTTCCACCATGTACACAGGTTACCCCATTTAGTTTTATATGCTACACAAGCACAATCATGGGAGTAAATTTCCTAAGCCATTCTAGGCTTATACCTTTTAAAAGCAATGAAATGCACATGTTTGGAGATTGTGAATAACAACTCATAAGTCATTCAAGAATTATATAATATTAATCCCCCACTGGGGCTCGAAGCATAATGAATAAATTTGTAAAGAACCTTGTCGTAACACCTAAGCAAGCCATAAATGCACTTAAGAGGTGAAACATAAGTTTTTAGCTCATTTAATCACCCAGAAAACTCAGCTCATGGCGCCTAAGGCGCTACAAGCCTCACTAATTTACCTGCAAGCTCCAGCCATGGGTGCCTTGGGCAGCCATCAAATAGCAATCCATCAACATGGGGTAATATTCACACCATAATACAAGAGGTACAAACTAAAATCTTCATATTAACAAATAGCAATCCATCAACCAAATGGCTCTAGCAAGAATATTTCCATTATTAAAAGTTTCAAGAACATACCAATTTGGAAAGCATTTAAGTAAACCTTTGCATTATAATTAAGATGATCTTCACCATAATGCTTGAAGATAAAAATTTGAACACAAATAGATAGATAAGGTTGTCCCACTCACATACTCATAGGACTTACAACAGCACCTAAAGCACATCACACTCCAAGCACAAGGATAGCTTCGAAATGCCATATGTTAATTTAATTATTCATAGTGCACAACAGTCAACACGCACATATGGTTGTATTCCTTTACTTTCCCATTCATGAAGGTAAGGGGTATAGGCATGTGTATATATATATCCATACACTTAATTGAGTATATTTGTTATAAAACCTTTAAGTGTGTGTAATGTGTGTACATGCTCCTTATAATGATCCATGAGCCATCACATACATATATACAAACGTATTTTCTAAATTGAACGCATTGTATTGTATCTATAAATATGTATATATATTGGAACACCCTGGGTTCCCGAGTGTTACTATTGCTGGTATATCAGTATGGATGAAAAAATTATAAGGAAAAATTTTTGTTTGGATGAAAGGAAAATGGTGTAAAGGAGTTTGGTTCCTTTGGAAGATTCAATGTGTGGTAAGGAACGAAAGAGGGACATAATAAGCCATAAGTCTGTAGAAGGACTAAGTTGAAATATGACTATTTTATGATATCCTTCAGTGGAGAAGGAAGACAATTGGAATTTGGAAAGGTGAGTAGTGAGGAATATGAGGCGTTGTGAAAATGTGGAAATTTATCTATGTTATAGGAAATTACAATTTTGCCATTACTTAAGGGTTGGGTCTTGTGTTTGACTCAATGACAATTTTGTAATTTTCCTCTGAATATGTATATATATATATATATATATGTATGTATGTATGATATGCCCATGTTGCCTAAGACCATTCATCCTCTCATACTTTGTAATCTCTCTCACACCATCTCCTTCTCTCTCTCCCTCTTGCCTCCCATTACTGGATCCATGGAACCCAACACTCCAATGTCTCTAGTCAATGTCCTCCGGTGTAGGAATGGTCCTTCTGGAAGGCAACCAAGCATCACTAAAGAAGGGAGGTCTAATAGGATGTGTTAGGAATTGTGAAACAGTGATTTGGATACTTATGTTTATATGGATTTGGAATGCAAATCATTTATAAATTATGATTCATTCTTGTTTTCTTTGGTTATAAAATAATGAAATTTTAAGGAATGGAAATGTTGAAGAATGAATTTGTATATGTTTGGCATGTTATATGGTTAAAGGTGGTTTAGGCTTACAATACCAGGGGGTGTATCCCTCCTTATTATGCCAGTCATATGCCCTGGTTGTGGGTTGTGACAATCGTATGCTGTAATTAGGAAGATATGGGATGTTTGGGTAAGTTATACAAAAGTTGGAGATTCAACAATTCAGGTTGGAGATGTGAGAAATCTGATTTATATAATGAAGATATGGTTGTACGGTCTTCCTATTTTATTGTATGAAAGATATAATGAAATTATTTATAAGTGGGCTGATACTCTTCTTCTACATTCATTCTTTAGAAAGTTGGTGTATTCTTGAATACAGTTGGTTAATATTATCTTGTGGAGGATTCATTGCTCAATATAAAGTGTAGTTGTTGAAAAGAAATTGATGGATAATATGAACTGATAAGTTAAGAAGCTGCATATGAAAAGAGTTTCAAACTGTGAGAATAGTCTAGTGCTGTCGTTTCCAAAATAAGGCCACTTGGGGGATTGAGAAGAGGGATGCAGGAGATAGCCACACCTATTTAGCACTTGAATCTAGTTGAGTATTAAAATTTAGGTAGGGATTTCATACTTGAGGACATAGATAAATTTTCTCAATAAGCCTTTAAGGACAATTTCAAGTAAGAATAAGTTTGGAAGGATTAATTTCAATTATGGAAGATGTATAAAGACTTTTGAATTAGTGGGGGAGATGAAATAATGAGTCATAAAAAAAATGTTGGGGCATGAACTAAAAATATCAAGAAAGTTTTTGGACCCATAGGATTAATATTTGCAAGTGAGGTTATATGCAACTTAAATAAACAAGAAGTTAATTTGTTGATGTTAGAGGTGGTCTTGTGTTGCACGTGCCCTTTTCTAAATTGTTTATCGAGATCATGATAAGGAATTTTGATGATGGTTTAGGATGTCTTCTTGCCTTTATGATTTGATTACTGATTAGGGCTATGTGGGTGAATTTCGTGAACATTTGGGATGGTAATTAATAAGCTAAAGGCTGGTTTATAAATGGAGTATAGATTTTGAGTATGTCAACTTGAAGTGGATAAATTGATGAACTACCTATAATTTTACCTTGAGCATAATGTAGAATTGGTTAATGGGAACTGGGAGTGAATAGTGTTAGACTATTATGTTATATAGTAAGAAGTATTAAGTCTATCAATAAAATAATGAAAGTCCCTTTAAAATTTGTTGACTTGGATTAACAATGTGAGTCTTTGGGTTTACTCTAGTGCTTGAAGTAATTGAATCCCTCTTGCAAAATTATGGTGAGTTTTTTACATTTAAGATTATGAAGACTAAATATGGACATAAATTGTCATGGTATTGAACATGATAATTCAGTAGTAACTTCAGAATGACATGACCTAGTTATATTGGTATTTCTTGTGTGTTGTCAGGTTAGAATGATGGTTGCGAGGTAATGATTTTATAACAATTGAAGTGTGATCAAATTTAGAAATCTGTCACAGGAGAGGTCATGGTAATCAAGATCTAGATCTTGCTTGTAAGATCACACAAGATCTAGATCTTGATCACAAAAACAAGCAAGATTTTATATAGGATCTTTTTTGCATCAGGATCTCTTGGGATCTAGATCTTGCATCTTAAGATCATACAAGATCGTACAAGATCTTACGATCCTAATATCCTAACACTTGATTTTTTTTTTCTAATGTTTTGATATTCAATTTTTTTATGGAAATAACTAATAAATTTATAAAAAATATGAGATGTTATATGAAAATATTTTGATATTTTGATATTTTGATAAATTATATTTATTTTTAAATATTTTTATATTTAAAAAATCATATAAGTATTTTTTATATTTATATTTTAAAATTGCATAGGATCTTAAACTCCTGCGATTCGATCTCACTGACCTTTCCAATCCTGTATAAGATTTTGATCTTGATTACCTTGTGAGAGGTAGAATAAGTAATACGGAGGAAGGAATTACAAACTCTAGACTTATAATTCTGGTCATCCCTTATTTGAAGTTTAATTTGTTACTAATCTTAGATAAGTAATTCTAGAGACATGAAGGATAATGTTGTAATTCACAAATTAGTTAAAGAATGGCTAGCATGAGCTTTAGCATTGGGATAGGAGTTGTTAAGTTGAAAGGAGTGCAGGAAATTGCTTTAAAATCTACAGTAGGGTTGCTGGATGGCAATTTTGACTGTTCTGGGCGTATCAGACTAATATGGTAAAAGAAGAGGACAATAAGATATGTTTATTTTCTTATTATATTTCGAGTGACCAATTGAATTCTCTAAACATTGAAATTTTTTATGGAACCCTTTCCTTCTTCTCCTTCTTTCGAAGTCCTTTGCCACTCGAAGTGAAGATTGGAGTTGTGAGGAAAGAAGATGGCGCGTTAGAGAAGCACTAGAGGGAAAATGGAGTCACCGAAACAAATGCTTTCATTGCCCGCGACTTTAGCCTTGTTTTCAAGTAAGATTAATCTCCCTTCTCCTCTATTTCCATTTTCTCCTTTTTGCTTCTTCCATTTCATGATGGCTCGAATGTTAGGGAGGAAAATCAAATGAGAACTTTAATCCATACTCCTTGGTTCTAAGTTAGTTTACAACATATGTGGGAGGTAAAAAGCTGGTTGTAATTAAACTCTAAGCTCTGGAATTGTAAATGTGTTGAAAACCTTGTTATTAAAAGGAAAATATGATGAGTGAATTGATATGGGGGATGGTTTAATTTGGTGCATTGGGTTTCAAGAGGCTCTAGACATTAAAAGAGAATTTGGAGACTTAGGATTTATTACAAGATAGGAATTAGAGCTATTGGGTTTCCAAGTCAAGGCTGGAGAGTAAGCACAGGCGAGCCATAGGTATTCTGAACTTTTGCATAATTTATAAGCTACTATTCTTCACTATAGCGATGTGGAGACAGTCTCGTGGTTGCTACAGCGACACAAGATACAGAGCAACACTCTATTTTTGTTGTAGTGGCCTAGGACTTGTATAGAGCTACATTAATTCCTAACTTTTTTTTCTTTTTGTTTTCTTGATTAAAATATAGGAAGGCACATGGGAATCATATGGTGACAATTCTTCCACAAAGCAATGGAATAAAAACAGTAATTTTAGTACAAATCAGGGTGAGTGGGTTGATGCTTCCTATGACTAAGTGTCTTTCTTTAATGATCCCTTGCATTATAGTGAGAGCATGTGATATATCCCATTTAAAGAGAATAATGATTAATTTATGATTAATTCATACAAGAGTATGTTTGAAATCATGTTGCTATTGTGCCTAGAATGGAGTGTTGAGATATAATTAATTGAGAAACTTGTGTGATTATATATATACATAATTATGTTCTATTATGAATGGAGGTGTGAAAGGTGAAATTCGTAGTGTGTGTATATGCGTTTATATATATATATATATATATATATATATATATATATATTCATATCTTAGACTGATTCGCAAGGAAATTTAGTAAATGTGTATGTATATATACATTCTACTATCCTTGAGAAATGTGAAAAAGAAATATACATGTATATATATATATATATGTTCACATGTAAATACATGCAATTTTATGTCTTAATTTTAGAAGATATATGTGTGTGTGTATATATATATACATAAAATAAATATATATACTTGTTTAGTTATGAGGCATATGTACATACACATATACATATACCCACTTTGTAAGATACTTGTTGAGAAGGCTTGGCTTTGGTAAAAATATATAAACACACACACACACACACGCATATATATATATATATATATATGACCTTGTGATTGGAGTAAGGAGTTGTAGCTCCTTTGTGTGTTAGGTTTGTTACAATGTGATGAAAATTTGTGAACTCCCAAATATGTGATATATTTTGAATGATGAGATTGTATTATGGGTTGTGAATGATATATGAATCAAGTTGAGATGTAGCATATCTTAATTGTTGAATTTATTCATCTATGGATGGTTAATGTATGTTATGGATGAGTATTTGTTTTATGATATGAGATCTTGATTTGTGATTATGCTTGTGTTTGAGAAAGAAAAGGAAATTCGTGGCGGTGTATCCCATGGGAAAATCTACACAGAGCCATAAGGGTGGAGATTATATATATAGAGCGATAAGGGTGGATGCGACGGGGGCCGCAAACAACGATCCAAAGGTATTCTAGATGACCCAGTTGGTACAAGAATCTACGTAATTGGTTGATTTACTTGTTGTTATGAGTTATTTTGACTTGAGTTATATTGCGATATGATTGGTTTATGGTTGATTGGTACATGTTATTATTATTATGCATTATAATTATATTTCATCGTAGCGTAGTATTGTCCCCTCACTGAGCACATGGTTCGTTCATACACCTCTTATTAACATTTTTAGAATTGACAGTTTAAGGCTAATATTCACGCAAGGATAAATGGATTCTTAGCTCAAGAACCAACTTGAATCAGGAGATGATTTAAATTCTCATTTTTGTATATTTTGTTGTTACTCTAGAATCACTTCGTAATCACCTAGGCAACTTAGGATTTGGATTATTGTCATTATGAGTTGACGGATGATGTATATAAATGATACAGCCATATTGCAGAATATGTTTCTAAACATTTTATTTAATTTACTTGTTGTAATGGAATGCATGAAAGGCATAGGATGGAATAATTCTATGTATCTAACTATCTATGAATATATGAAAGGAGGGTTTCTTTAAATGCTTAGGGTTTCTTTAAATGCTTATTTGTTTTTATTTGTCTAATTTTAGAATGTTGCATATGCCGATTCGATAAAATAAATTAGGTTTCGAGGTGAAATCAGCACTCTTGTGCCGATCATGTGTCCTAGGTGGGATGTGACATGAACCTAGTTCACAAGAAAACATCTAACATATAATTTCATCAAGAATACAATCACTGATGCATAAACTCGGCATGGCCACAGCCACAAATACTAATACATCACACAAATGAATCGGTAAGGCACTCACACAGGCTACACGAGACGGGTATAACACCTTTCTATTGTTGTGATTCGTATGTATGCTTGTACTTTTTTATATATATATGCTGTGGTTGGAAAGGTAAGGGTCTTGGAACGTAGGCCTACAATGGTGAGAGTATCTCGCATATTGTGTCGATCACGTGCTCGAGGTTGGGGTGTGACACTCCTAAGAGGTATGTAAGCCCTAGTTCCTTGGTCAAATCCACCTTTTGTATATATGTTTGTCTATTTTTTGTGTTCGCCTATATGTTTTATTTTTCATAATTATTGTTTCACAAAATGTACAAAATCTCCATAAACTTAGGGATTAATGCACTTTGCATCTTCAACTTCCAAACTCATCGCAACATATCTTTCAACTTTTGGAGTTGTATTAAAAAAAAATCCTTTGTGGTTAGATAGAATTTTTCCATGTTCATGCTAAGGTGGCAAAGACATTTTGATAATTTTAACAAAAATTACTTAAAAGAAAAATAATCTACGTTACATTAAAAATTTAGTAGAAAAAAGTAAAGAACCAAAATGCCCAAAAGAAAATGGCATCTCGGTCTGAAATGGAACCCACCTTCTCAACTCGCATCAGAACAAGGGACACCATTTTTGCATCTGCGAAGCACCATGGTGAGAAACCTAAATCGCAGGGGATTGCAGAAGCATCTGCGAACAAAGGGCATAAAGGGAGAAGGGGACGCACAGTGCTCTGGAACCGGAAGATCGCAATTCGACTTTCATGCGTAGTGAAACCCAAATCGCACTGCATCAGAAGAATTTCAAATGCTCCAGCATATGAGTTATATTTTGTAGGGCCATTCTCATGCTATAGTGCATAACTGAAAAATATGGAGCTGCCATTACAAGATTTTCAAACTCATCGATATTTCTTTATTCTCCTGTGTTCTTTTCAATCACCAAATTTCTGTTGTGAAAATAGCCTTTTAAAGGCTTTGTATTTCAAAATATCTTTTTAATAGCTTACCTGAACAGAGGCAAATTTTATTATTATGAAATTAATTTGGATTAATGTCAGAAAATTAAGGGCTGACAGTTTTGTTTTATTTGTTTTAAATATAATTAAATATTTTGAAACTGCCCATTAATTTTCTGAAACTGCCCATTAATTTTTGAAACCAAATTTTAATTGTATTAAAATTCTTGTCTGCCTCATTAATATTCAACAGCTATAAAAGGAGGACTCATTCCCCTCATTTTTAACACTCATACAACAAACTGTTGTGCTCTTCTCTCTTCCCTCTCTCAAATTCTTTGGGTTACGCTCTTCAAAATTTCTACTGTTCTGTGGCCCGAGAACCTTTCTCAGAAGATTCTGTTTAATCCTGGAGGGAGTTCTGTAGACGTAGATTTTTAGCTGTGGTCGCGGAATAAATTCGTTAAGGACAGTGTCTATTATAAAAATACGACTCAGATTATTTTCGTGTTGGTATCCAAGTTTTACAACAATCTTAAGGAATTTGTAGAAACCAATGCTTCTGCTGCTGACGGGACTACTGTTCCAATTGACACAGAGGTAATATCATATTATTTGTTTTGATATTACTATAAGGATGAAGTTCATGTTGGAATATTATTATAAATATTAATTAAAAGATAATTATAATTAGCAATTTTATTGTTTTTGCTGGAATTAAAGGTTGCCTTAATATATATATTAATTTGGGAATTCAGTTTATTATATATATAAACTATAGGCCCCTTGTTATATATATATATATATATATATATATATATATTTACGTGGCAATATAAAATATTATGGGATATATATATATATATATAAACCGTTGCCATCCTTCATGTTGATATTTTCGTGTCTATATGTTTATAACAAACATTGAATATATAAATGATGGGTTCCTTAATGTTGCGTAACCCCTTTTATATAATGGCTTTTATTGTCC
Organism: Biancaea sappan; assembly: GCA_037074585.1. NCBI lineage: Eukaryota > Viridiplantae > Streptophyta > Magnoliopsida > Fabales > Fabaceae > Biancaea > Biancaea sappan. Next base: position 70,763,311 of record CM073490.1, read on the forward strand.
ATTGATGTGGTTTTAATACTAAAACGTTGATGAGGTTGGTTCATTCCAATAAGATTTAATCTAGGATGAAAATGAAATATATATTGAAGATGATATATATAAATAAGTGTGTGTATATTACCGAGAGTATATATATATATATATATATAATTGTTGATACTCCTTAATTCTCTTTGATTCCTTTACGGTAGCATCTTTTATGGTGATTAATGTTTGTGGCATGAACGTGTATATAGACGTTTGGAAAAATTGATGTATATATTTATATATATAAAATCATGGGGCCAATGTGTTTTTATTATATATACATATACATTGGTTCATGTTGTTTGGTCCAATTTAATGAGAATTATTCTCATATCATGTGGCCAACATATGATTTACTCTTCACCAGAAAACGTGATTATATATTCATATATGTATGGTATTGACATATAATATATATATATATATATATATGTTACTGTGAGGAAATGAGAAGATATATATATATATATATATATATTATATACACTTTTGTATGATGTTTTTGAAATTTAAGTATATGATATTCTTGACACTTTATTTAAAAGAAATTTTCACTATGAGATATATATGATAAGGTGTGTTGATACAAGACTTTAGCTTTGGCTATATATTGTCTTGTGTATCTAAAATATTACAAGTTCTTTTAACTTGGTTTGGAAAAATTCTTTTGAAAGTAGATTGTGCATATATATATATATATAGCATTTGTATTATGTGGAGCAAATACATATTGATTTGATTTATTATCAAATATCATATACATGGGGTGAAATTAGTATTTGCTATTATTTTTATGAGCATAACTCATAATTTTTTTGAGTTCTAATTTTGAGTGATCATAAAGTAATCAATTTTGCTCATGAAGAAAATTGTGCAATAGTGATTTCTTCTCCCTACATTATGAGGTATGTTACACTATTTTAATCTTTTTCTCTTTGAGAATTTATATTAATAGTGGGGGCAAGAGGAAAAATATTTTTGGATAATATTTTTATAACAACAAGTGGGGGATATATGTTGTTATATAAGTATGTTGTTATAAAAATATACAAATTTTCGTAAAAATGTTTTATGGTCAATAGTTAATGATATTGTGGTTTAATAGAAATTATAGAGTTATTATATTTGTGTATTGAGTATGTCCCATAAATTTCTATTAACATAACTATTGATAATATGAAAAGGCTTTCTTAAAGCTCACATGTGAACTATTTTAAAAAAATTTCTTTATTTTGAGAATTTTATTTATGTGGAATGTGGAATTCTTGAAATTAACATATGTGTGAGGGTTTGAATTTAAGAATTCAAAATAGCTTCATCTTAAGCTTTTGATAGTTTTATTTTGGAACATAATTTTTTGTGGATTTGTGACCAAATTTGAAGATATTGACATATAAATTTTGGGCCAATTTGGAAATTAAGAAAACCATCTCTTTGAGATGACGATACGCTGTCAATTTTCAAGTTGAGGAAACCATCTCATTGAGATGATGATATGCCATATATATATATATATATATATATAATTGAAATTAGCATTTTCTAATTCCAATCCATGATAACTCTTTAATTGTACATAGAGGTACAATGTTATTGAGTTATTGGTTACAAATGAGATTGAAAAGTTCCAAAATAATTCTGTGAAATTGTTCTCTTGAAAAATAATATTATATGATAGATGAATTTAGATGCGTATATATGTTATGCGTTTGATGCCCATCTATAATAATTATAAGGTTTTTATGAGATTTCATATGAGTTGTGTAGTCATACTCTGATAAATTTAAAAATGTGGGAGTATTTTGTAAAGTTTATGTTACATGACTATGAGAAAAATAAATTAACTATAAAACCTTAGTTATTATGTTGTTAATATTTTCTCTTCGTAATTAGTGAAAATATTTTTTTAGTTAAAGATGGATGTGTATATATGTGGAAGTGATAGATGATAAGGATGAATATTTGTCTATATATGTGTGACATAGATGTTACATAACGTCAAATATTCCTTTACGTCTAGTGTTGACATGAAAGATATGGGTGAAGTAAATGTGATTTTGGGATTAAAACCATAAGGAAATGTGATGGGATTTTACTATCACAAGAACGTTATGTTCAAAATTGTCTTAAAAGTTTGATCATCAAGATGACAAAATGGTGAAAAACTCCTCATGATTTTAACACTCAGTTAAAGAAAACAGAGGTGAGTCTCTGTTGTATTTAATAAACTTTACCTAGCCTGACGTATCATGTGTTATGTGTCAGATGAGTGTCGATATGTACACAAATCCAATAAAAGAGTTGAGAGATATCGTAATTTACGATATCATATAAAGTAGATTTTCCATTGTGTTAGAAAAATACAATGATGTTAACTGAATCTTTAATTCAGATGAGACAAAATCCACTAGTGGTTAAAACCTCACCCTGGGTGGTGGGATGTTATTTTGGAGAAAGCAGACATACAAATTTATAGGTTCACTATAAAATTAGAGTTTAGTGCTCTGGAGTTGGCTGAAAGCAAGACTAAGTAGTAGAAAAACTTCTTAACAAATTTTTTAGTTGGGTAAGAGCCCAATGATGTCAGTGTCTGTATTTTGTAATTGCCAAGTGGCAATAGCCATTGTAAAGAACAAACTGTCAATGGTAAGAGTAGACACTTGTGTTGAGACACAAAGTTATCAAGCAATTGCTAAAAAATGAAATTTGAAGTATACTGATCAGTTCTATAAAGTCAAAAGTGAATTTGGCCAATTCACTGACTAAACATGCATGTAAGAAGGAAATTAGTCCTTCACACATCGAGGGGAATTGGACTTAAGCCAATATGAAATTAACAGCGACAGGAACCCAACATTTGTGATTGGAGATCCCATGAAGAAGGTTCATATGAGTAATAACAAGTCGTCTGTTAATTCTGCTAGCACTATATTCTCAGTCCATTTCCTATGGTGTTAAGTGTGAAAGTGCTAGAATGCATTGACTTGTGGGTTGAGCATAAGCTCTTTATGATCTTCATAGCCCTACATTGAGGGTAGTGTATTCATTGCAGATACACTTATGAAGTCACCTATATGAGTGTGGAGTGGGGCCACTCCCATGAGATCGTGGCGAAGTCTCTAGAGCACTCATGAATTCCAGACACGCGCACGGCCGAAATAACGCGCACAACGGCGTTAACAGCAGAAATGTGGGGGGTGAGATGCGACTCTTAAGGTCACTATCTTACGACTAAGAGTATGTTAGTTCATAGAAGCTATATGCTTCACTGACTACTCTGTAAGATAAATCTTATCGGTCTAGGTCTGGTTCATAGTCTAAAAAGAGACACTGGATTAATGTGTCTACACCCATATACGTAACCCAAAAAATTTTTGAAATATCTTTTGAAATATGTGGGGAATTGTTGTGAAAATAGCCTTTTAAAGGCTTTGTATTTCAAAATATCTTTTTAATAGCTTACCTGAAAAGAGGCAAATTTTATTATTATGAAATTAATTTGGATTAATGTCAGAAAATTAAGGGTTGACAATTTTGTTTTATTTGTTTTAAATATCATTAAATATTTTGAAACTGCCCATTAATTTTCTGAAACTGCCCATTAATTTTTGAAACTGTCTATTAATTTTTGAAACCGAATTTTAATTGTATTAAAATTCTTGTCTGCCTCATTAATGTTCAGCAGCTATAAAAGGAAGACTCATTCCCCTCATTTTTAACACTCATACAACAAACTGTTGTGCTCTTCTCTCTTCCCTCTCTCAAACTCTTTGGGTTACGCTTTTCAAAATTTCTACTGTTCTGTGGCCTGAGAACCTTTCTCAGAAGAATCTGTTTAATCTTGGAGGAAGTTCTGTAGACGCAGATTTTTAGCTGTGGTCGCAGAATAAATTCCTTAAAGACAGTGTTTATTATAAAGACGCGACTCAGATTATTTTCGTGTTGCTATCCAAGTTTTACAACAACTTCCTCCTTTATTATTTGACTTTTATCACCAATATATACACCGAAATGGAACCCACCTGCTCCACCATTCCAACGTACAGAATGGTTCTCACGGTGGAAAGCCATTAATGAGAAAAGAATGAATAATCCAATGACCAAATTTCATCATCCATCTCGTATCTCTGCAATCACAAAATGACAAAATGGGCTCAGTAAACTATTCAAACTTCAAAGCTTCGTTTTGACAATGATGGACTAATACAAAATGATTCAGAACAAACTCAACTAATTGAAGAGAAGAATTCACCAGAGCGATAAGGTTGGACTGGGCTGAGAATCTCATGGTGGAAAGCCTTTACTTGAGATCGATTCTGTGCGTTCAAATGGTGGAGCAGACGAGTTCATTTCAGTCTGGGATGCCATTGTCTTTTGGGCATTTTGATACTTTTCTTTTTTCTTTTTAATTTTTAATGTTACCTGATTATTTTTCATTTAAATAAATTTTTGGTTAAAATTACCAAAATATCCCTACCACCTCAGCATAAACATGGACAATTTTAGTATGAATGTGCACCTTTTGACTGACATAGCAGTTGATTAATAGTCACTCAATGGCTAAAAAGTTTTTTAACAATTCCAAAAAATTAAAAGGAGTATTTTGATGAGTTTAGAAGTTAAAGGGGTGTAAAATGCATTAACCCCCAAATTCAAGGAGGTTTTGTGCATTTTACCCTTATTGTTTTCTTGTATGTTTGTTTGAAGTATTTTATGACATATATATTGATAGCACCATTTTCAAATTGAACATTGTGGAGTGATATCTAGTGCCTTCACTACTCATACTTGCTCTCGAGCCTCGTTTCGGTATTGACCAATTTTTCAAAAAGTATTTTTTTTTTAAATTTTTTCCTTTATTTAAAATAAATTTTAGTGGCGACACCATGAAATTTTGATTTTCAATTTTGAAAACTAGACTTTTTTTTTTTAAATTTTCTGAAGCATGTCACATTTTAAGTGTGATAAATTATTTTTAAAATAATCATTCTTATCAGAATATAATGAGCATCTATGTAAATATTGATATCAATATTTTAGAATATATTATATTATGTTTAATTTAATGCTTTTTTGTTAAAAATAACCAATTTAACTAATTTGATCAGTGACCAACAATTAAAACCAGTACTCTGTCCTAATAGCAGTTCAATGTCTAATTTAATTTCAAAAGCATAGTTTGGGTTCACTTATACTTTTAATAGTAAACCATTACGAATTGCACTAAATATTTCTTGGGCTTCACCCGGTTTTTTTTTTTTCCAAATTAAAAAATAAATTGCACTATGTATGATGAGAGGGATTATACATTGCTGTGATGAACTGTTTTACATGACTGTACAAGTAATTTAACATTTATGCCAGGGTTTCACAGCATAGCATGCTAGGATTGGAAGAATAATTGGGTTATTGAGGCAAAAGAGGAAGCCTGGTGACACTGGTACCATTGCCACCAAAGGAAGCAGACCCGGTTGTTCTCGTACTCTTGCCAGAAGTAGAATCACATTTAGTAGGATTTTTTGCATTCAGCTTCAAGGGCAGAATCTGCAACCTGGGGTTCTGTTCAGTACCTGACTTTTCAGCAGATAACTGATAGCTTTTCACTAGTTCAAGTTGCTGAGCAATTATTTCAGACCGTCTAGGAAGAAGCTCCACAGGCTCTCCACCAGGAATCACGATGTACTCTATTGCAAGCCGGACCTCCTACAAGAAAAGTGAATGGAAAATAACCTCATCAGTCAAATTAGAGAGAATACATGAAGTACTCTATGAAACTATCTTTGACAGGCAAATGACTTTTGTAAATGGAAGAAAAAATTCAGATTTTGGCTATTTGTTATCAGTTCTTCAAAAGAATTATGACATTAGAGAGGAATTTTTTGCGAGAATTCATAATGTGATGTTCATCTTATGTTTATCAAAAGAAAACCTAGTAGCAAATATTTAAAGAGCTTCACGTAAGCATTTATAAATGTATAATGTATCTATCAGACAATAGTCATTAAGGCAGAAACTAAAGCTGGCCTCAAAAAGTGCTCCTGTTTATCATTCAAGAGACCCTATTTCAATTGCCAGCCAAATGGTGCCAAAAAAAAAAAAAGGAGACATCGTTTCCAGAAAGGCATGAAAAGCTAAAGTTCACTAAAGTGCACATCAACCCATTAGCATACAATTATGATGTTTTTTACAATTGTAGGTTGGATAGCTCTCCCATGCAAATGTTCTCATGTTCTTGTTTTTCTTTTTATCCCCTTTAGTAAACTGTACTCACATGATATATTATCTTCCCCTTTTGTCCTCTATCTTCTAATAAAATCTCCTTTTATTAATGAAAAATTTATGTGAGATGGAGGAGCATTTTAAAGACATAACTTATGAACATATAACGATCAGAAGCACAAACCTCCTAAATTCTTTTTTTTTTTTTTTCCGTTTTTGTTTCTTTTTTGTTCTTTTGTTTGTTCTGTTTTTGTTTTTGTTTTTGCGTTTGTGTTTTTTTTTTGTTTCATTTTTTTTTTACGGTTCCACTTACCAAAGAGTGGCTGGCAGGCTCCAGTACGTGACAGTATTGAAGAACAGCCATTCTTAAAATCCTTTCGTAATAAATGCTAATATTGTCATGATACATTCTTAAATCCGTCATTACCTCATGAGGCTAGACTGCATAGCACATAGAATGACCCACAACTGCAAGCAGAATATGAAAATTCAAGAAGAGCAATTAAATTCTAATAAATAAGGCATGTACCTCCAAAGCATCAATCTCTTCCAGAGATGGTTTTCGTTTTGGTTCGTCATCCAGAATTTCAATATTTAAAGTGTCACTAAATGGCTTCTTTGACATACGGCCACATGGCTCTAGCCCAACAATCATACGTACTGCCTTGACCATTTGTGCCATTGTATTTGACTGAAAAAGTTTAACATAAAAAAGAAGCCAAATACCCAAATAAGAGAGCATACACTGATTTAGAGGATAAAGAAGCAGTGAGAGGGCACCTTGATAATAAATTTTGACTGAAAAAATTTAACATAAAAAAGAAATCAAATACCCAAATAAGAGAGCATACACTGATTTAGAGGATAAAGAAGCAGTGAAAGGGCACCTTGATAACAAATACAGGTAAATGGTGGAATTTTGCCACTCCACGGATCCATGTGTTCTGTCGTATCTCAGAACTAGAAGCCAGAATCGCATCGGCAGCTCCAATGTCACCGGTTACATCCATTACATCCTCTAGTCCCATCACCTTTGCTACTTGCAGTAGATCAGCTTCAAGAATCTAATTTCATCAAGAGAGAAATCATTGTCCAAAAAAGAAGCATCAAGACAAGTTCAAGCGTACATATTTTCAAGTTAGTTACCATGTATCATGCCAACTTAGACAAGTATTTAAGTTATGCCCAATTACTGATTATCTTTTATGTGCGAACTCTAAAATAGTTTACCTTGTAAGTATACACTTGCAGAGGGGAGCTCCTCTTTATCCCAGATCTACTAGACCTCCATTTCTTGGACCAAGTAAGAGGACGGTCTATATATTGTTCATCAGACTCTAGGTCAGAATTCATGCTATTATCATCAGTTGAATAAGGTCTTTCTACATCATCTTTTTCAGTCATTGGAGCATACTTCACTGTATCATTGGCAAAGTCATCCCATTGACGGACTTCATACAATGGAGACTTTCCTGTTGACACAATTTTTTTTTTCTATTTAAACCTCAATTCAAAATACATATCAGATAAATTTTAATTGATATTCTGTAGAGGAAGCTGAGGAGTACCTGCCAAAATGGCATCCACTGTTGCATCTAGTCTATGATGAACACGACATTCAGTCTTAGATATCATTTCTACAGCACAAGTAAATGTAGGAGGTCCTTTCCTTTCAAGAATTGTCTTCTGTACTTTTCTTTTCCTTGCTTCCTCATCCCCGAGGGTTACACTCTATTGAAATGAATGTCCATTAAACATTACAAATTTGAAAAGCATTATACATATCCCTTTAAAATATCTTTCCAATATTCAAGTTATTTAAAATGAATTAGTTTGAACCGAATTAATCTGTATATAATAACCATTATAAATTCAAAAACTGAGGTAAATCAAAAGAGCAGCTTTCCACCTCGATGCCACCAACAAGGATTTGTAAAGAAGGATTTTTTATTATGTTTTCAATGGTCATCCCATGTGCTGTTCCAACCAATTGGACTCCTCTTTGAGCAATGGTACTGGCTGCTAATGCTTCAAGCTCAGTTCCAATTTCATCAATTATAATGGTTTCGGGCATATGGTTTTCAACTGCTTCAATCATAATCTGAATAAAGAAACAACATAAGTTAACACCACCAAAGAAAAAAAATATTGCAAGTTTCACGTTACAAAAGAGGTTTAACATTTCAAGCCAAAAGATTTGAGATTAATACTAACATTATGCTGCATATGTACATTAGGAACTTGCATTCTCCTTGCACGACCAATGCCTGCGTGAGGGACATCTCCATCACCTCCAATCTCATTGGATGTATCCACTATGACAACACGCTTCCTGAACTCATCTGCCAGCATCCTAGCAATCTCTCTGAACAAACAAAGTCATGATAGACATACATACCAATCAATTAAAAGACCACTTGCATTCTTATATTTGGAATTTTGATATTCACGAGACCAGAATGAACCAATTTTACGAGGGCTTTTACAGAATGAAGGAGCTCTATATAGTATATACAAATAGAGAGCGCACAAATTTATTCATTGACAAGGTTTACCTGATTAAGGTTGTTTTACCCACTCCAGGAGGTCCTATTACCAAGATAGAGCCTCCATCCTCGACTAAATCGTGTATGATTTCTGCACTACCAGTTACAGCTCGACCTACCCGGCATGTAAGGCCAATAATTTGCATTTTACGATTACGAATTGCACTTATTCGATGTAAAGAGCTATTAATACCGGATCGGTTGTCATCAGAAAATTCACCAACCTAAAACAACAAAGATTTTCTTAAAAATTCAATAAATCCCCACTTCCATACATAGTTCATAAACATCAATAAAATCTGATAAAGAATCTTTGGCTAAATTAGTTATTTGGTAAAACATCAATAGTTAGCACAAACAGTGTGACAAACAAAGGCCGATATTTGACCATTTATCTATATTAGAAAACAATTGGATTATATATGTCGGTTGAAACAATAAAAAATTCAAAGTGGCTCCCCCATAATGCATCATGCTTGGAAAGTTATAAGACTCGCAGTTTATTCTTTTATATTTTTTCCCCTTCTGGTGATAACTGTCAAGTTATCCTCAGACTCTGTCCAAAATAAATTCCCTCACCTTCATGTGCACTTCCTCACATTCGCATGATATTTTAATTCTACGGTGCCACTCAGAGAAATCGAACCCAACCCAGCTTGCTAAGGTGAGATATTATCTTGGGATTTAGACTCGCAATTTCAAAGAAAATGCTCAGCCATAGAAGAAATATATTCATACTTACCTTTGAAATCGCATGCCGTAAATCTTCGAGCTTTATGGGCTGTTGCGCGATTTCCCAATCACCCGATGGAAACCTCGCAAGAGGCTTCCTACCCAAATCCATCACAACCTCAATCAGCCCTTCAATTTCCTCGTGGTGATACAACTCCCTCCTCATTTTCAAAGGCAATAAATCAAGAAACAGCTCAAGTTCAGAAGCAGCCTCAGGACGAGAAGTGGAGGGCAGATTCTGAGAACTTGACGACGACAATCCATTTCCGGACGAGAACCGCTCGGAGGGTCTTCGAATTACCGGGGACCGAATCGAGGCAGAAGAAGAATTCGAGGACCGAATTGGTTTATGCGAATGACGTGTTCGACGAAATGAGGAAGAGACTGTCGAAATCAAGCTGGAGGTTTTGAGGTACGCGACAGTTGAGGTGGGAATTTGGTTCGCTGAGCACCATGAAGAGTGCAGATCGATGACCACAAAGTGCGAATTCAAAGCTCTCATTTTGGGTTCTTCTGTCCTCTGATTCTGCTAAGCAAGGCTTTAACGTCTCGGCTGCTCGTATTGTACTATGGAGATATTAAGGAAGAAGGATGAAGAAGGATCATGATTCAAGAAAAAGAAGATTCGACGGAATCTGCTGTGGGATTGGAGGGAAGGTGGTAAAAGTTTGGTGAGAATGAACCATGTGGAGCTGCGAACCACACGTTGTTTGGAGTAAGAAACAGAGACACTACTTGCGTTCACGGCTTCGGCTCTGTTTAGCGGGCTTCTTTGAAACAGACTTTTCTTTATACCATACGTTTTTTGCTTTCTCTTCATTTTGTTTTGTTTTCCAGAGTAGAAATTTACAAAGCAAATAGATTATTTTTAATAATAGAAATTTATTAGTCAAGTTTATAGTTTATAATATAAACTAAACAATAAGTTATATTTTTAATAAAAAAATACATTTATTTTAGGGATATTTTAATTTTGATTAAATAAATAATTTAAATATTTTTTTTGTATATTTTCAGTATTATGCAATTAATTATTTCTCTTAAAATTAAAGAATAATTTAACTTCTTTTGGTTGACGTTCACCAGGAAAAAAAAATATGATGCAGTTCAATTGTATTGATTGAATTAATTATTATTAGCTGTTGTTCTTTTATTCTTTTCTTTTTTCTACTTTTCATGAATTTGTTTCAATCATTTTATATAAAAGGCACATTAAAAATGGTAAGGGTTCATTTGCTTTTCTAAAACAAAAAATTCTATTTTCTTACAACGCTTTCTATTTTGGATGTTTAATTTATTTTTCAAAAGTGTGTTTGATTTTAATTTTAGCCTATTTTTAGATGTTGTGACGAAACACATCCAAGAAAAAATCCCTAAGTGCATGCTTTTTGCAGATGACGTTGTTCTTATAGCAGAGACAAGGGAAGAGATTAATTTAAAACTTGAGTTATGGAGAGCTATTTTGGAATCGAATGGTTTTCGTATGAGCGAGAGTAAGACCGAATATATGCATTGTAAGTTTAACAAGCGACAAGCTAGGAACGAGATGGAGGTTAAACTTGGTGATCAGGTCGTATCACAAGTGTCAAAGTTTAGATATTTGGGATCAATTATACAAGATGACGGCGAAATTATTAGAGATGTGGAACATAGGATATAAGCTGGGTGGTTGAAGTGGAGAATGTCATCAGGGATTGTTTGTGATCGGAAAGTACTTGATAAACTCAAAGGAAAGTTTTATCGTACTGCTATAAGACCAGCGATTTTATATGGGAGTGAATGTTGGGTAATGAAAGGATAACAAGAACATAAAATTGGAGTGGCGGAGATGAGGATGTTGCGTTGGATGTGTGGTCATACAAGAAGAGATAGGATCCGTAATGATCATATACGAGGTAGAGTTGGGGTGGCACCTATTAAGGAAAAAATGGTTGAAAACCGTTTAAGATGGTTTGACTATGTGCAAAGAAGACCGTTGGAAGCGCCAGTTAGGAGAGTTGAGCAGATGGTTTGGAGCCATGTGAAAAAGGTCGAGTAAGACCAAAAAGGACACTTAGAGAAATTATTGAACGGGACCTTTTAGTAAATGAGATATCTAAAAAGTTGATTTTTGATAGAGCTCAATAACGTCGTGCGATCCATGTAGCCGACCCCACTTAGTGAGATAAGGCTATGTTGTTGTTGTTGTTGTTGTGTTGTTGTTATATCTCTCTCAGCTTTTGTTAATGGTAGGAGGGATTGTTGAACAAAATTTTAAAAATGTCACTGCAATTATAGAGAAAATGTCTTTTTATATTTTCAAAATGTCTAAAAATGTTGGCTCCATGTCTTATAAAATGAATATGCTTTTACCAAAAATGAAAACAAGAAATTAACACTACAGGCAAGCTCTTAAATTTTTATCAGAAAAGTAAGGAAGCATGTTTTGACATATTTATAAATTGTCATTTAACTTTTTATGTAAATATAAATTATCAATTAGCAAAAAATTGTCCCTCCTTCATTTTATCATCCAAGTTGTGTAATTAATTAAGACCTTTGAATAATGTTGCTCATCAAGTATCTAGTTAGTTGGTGTTTTTATATGACTACAAAAAATTCTAAGTTTAATATCAATTATTTAACATTAGTTGTTAAAAACTGATGTTAAACATATAAAAATAATTTTTTAAATATTTAACGTCTTTTTTTAATATTAATTATAATTGACACTAACTTTTTTTAAAAAATAATATTAAAATTTTAATAATTTTATAATTAAAAATACTTTAAATTAATTGAATTAAAAAAATTCCTAATTTTGTATCTATAGTAGCTCATCATCACCAAATCTCATATCTCTGGTCCTTCTTAGTTGGTTTAGTACTTAATACATTTTCTCCAAATCTCCAAATCTCATTGTCTCCTTACTCAATTCCTTTCCTCAATACTCAATACTCATTGTCATTCAGTACTCAATACCTTTTCTCCAAATCATCGCCCTTCTCTAAATCTCACCATCTCCGTATCGTCATCTCCTTTGCATGCATCAGTCATCATATGCTCTCGTCATCATCTCTATCATTATTTCTCTGAATCTCACCGTCTTTGTCATCATCTAGTCAAATCGTCATTTCCATCGTCGTCGTCATTGCAGACCTCAATCATCATATGCTCTTCTCATCGTCTTTGTTATCTCATCATCATCTAGTTGGTTACGCCAAGATTGGTTGAAGATTTTGGTTATAGCATCTAGGTTTCTGATTATTTCTTACTTAGAATTAAATTTCATGTGTATTTGTATTATGCATAGTTATAGCTTTGGGAATTCAATATGAAACACAGACTATTTCTTAGAATCTATGTTAATCTTCACAGAAAAGGTCAATCATTTGAATCTTTAGCAACCTAATCGAATAGCCTTCTTATATATTCTTTTAGCTTTTCTTATATATTCTCTTAGGAATAGATTCATTGTAGAATCAATATGAAATAGAGCTTATACCTTAACCTTTAAACTTTGAAGAGCTTCACAGGTAATATATATTATAGAACTCAAGTTGTAGAAGAACTCGCACCTTTAGACATCGTGTACAGTGGGAAGGACAGAGAGAAGAATAGAGCTCTGCTTCACCTGCTTACAAGTGCTCTGTCTCGCCACTCTTTGAAAGGAATATTTGCTTCCCACTGTACACGATGGCTTCCTCCATTTTCCATCTTCAAATAAACATAGCTATTTCACATCCTTAACCTTTCATTGTCAAATTCACATATTTGAACTGAGTTTAATAGTTGCTAGTTGATAGGATTAGGGGCTTAGATGGGAAAGATGGTCAATTATTGGACCAAGGAAATAGGCCCAAAGTCTGGAGAGTGTATGAAAGGAAAAAGATAGGGATATGGGCAGAAAAGTATTTGTTGCATGGTATTGTTAGTGGGAGGCATTATATAGTAGTGGTCTGTGTGTACGCTAGGCAGAAAAAGGGTTTTTGTCAGAAGTTGTGAGTGGAATGCCTTGAGCATCAAGGATTCTATAGGAGTTGTAGATCTATGGGGGGTGAATTACTTTTATAAATTCATCTTTTTATCTAATCTAAGTATCTTATCTGTCTGGTTCCTATCAAATTGGTCTGACCTGCCGAATCATGCCACCGAAGCCATCTGATAAGGGAGAGGCCATGGAGGCAAGAATGGCTGATTAGAAGCAATGGGTCTGAGGGTGGAAGGACTGGAGAAATCAATGACTAAATTTTGAGCAGCTCTATTGGAGATGCAATAATCTCAGTTGGAGATGCAGAAGATAATGATAGAGCAATTTCAGCAGACACAAGAAGGATTGCAACAAGTGTTGTTGAAGGAAAAGAAAAACATGAGAGGAAAAAGGGTGGAGGTCAAATAGGAAAGCACTATACTTGTTGATGGGTCTTCATCTTCTGTAGAAAAGCAAGCTAAAAAAACTAGACCTCCAATGAGATCAACTCAGGATGGATGGGATGAGTACCGAATGTCGATTAAGAAAGTCGAGCTCCCTAGTTTTCAAGGGACCGACCCAGATGATTTGGAAGTAAAACCATCTTGTCTTTGTATGGAAGGTAACATCATACACTAGTTTATGTTGCTACGAGAAAACGAAGATCCCCTATCATGGAAGAAATTAAGACAAGCTCTTTTGTTGCGCTATGGTGGAATAGTGTATGATAACCCATTTGAAGAGTTATCAGTTTTGCATCAATCGGGGTTAGTGGAGGATTACATTGAGTGCTTCGAATTCATGTCTGCACAGGTTCCTCGTGTAACAGAGCAGTAATACTTGGGGTATTTTATGGCTGGGTTGCATCTGGATATCAGGCAAAGAGTTCGATCTTTCCATTTGGAGAATCGTTCCCGATCAATGCAAGTAGCGCGCGACATGGAGAGAGAAATCAATGGAGGAACTCAATTGGCCGAAGTCTTAGCTTTTCGGGTGAAGTTGAATATGTCCTGGACATGTCGGGTCTTCGGGTCAAGCTTAAACCATAAGCCCACTGAAGTTTTAACCCATACCAGTCCAGATAAGCAGAGCTCAGGGGCCTTACTTGGAACAACGTTCCAGGGCTCAAATAATGTAGTGACATCATCTATATCTTTCGCAAAGGGGCCAACAACTTTGAACTAGTCTAGTGCATCTTAGAAATGGGACAGTGATTGAAGGCCTTCGACAGGCAAGGCAAGAGGAGTCAGACATGTAGGGTAAAGGGGTTGTGTTTTTGCTGTGGGGAAAAGTTCCACCCACTCCATCAATGCGCAGAGAAGGCGTTGAAGCTGCTAATTATAAGAGATGAAGATGGTGGGAAGGCTGAGGTGTTGGCATTGGAGGTGGAGCAAAACACTGAAGGGGAAGGATTATAATGCCGATTGATGGGATTATTAGGGGCTGTGGGTCTCGGAATGTCAAATTTAAAAACACTGAAGTTAGAAAAGAAATTAAAGGGAGTGCCAATTATGGTTTTAGTAGACAGTAGGGCAACCCACAATTTTATGGCTCCTTAAGTGGTTACGTCTTTAAACATTCCAGTGGATGAGTTTAAACAATTTGGAGTAAGGCTTGGTGATGGGCACAAGGTGTTCACAAAAGGAAGATGATCGTGATTGCCACTCCAAATTGAGGAAAGTGAAATCATGGTGGATATGTATGTCCTAGACTTGCGAAGGGTCGATATGATCCTAGGAGTGGCTTGGTTGGCAACACTGGGTAAGGTTGAAATGGACTGGGGTGCTATGTTTATATCTTTTAAGTCATAGGGTGTTACAGTGAAGTTGCAGGGAGTAAGCGATCAAGACATTAGAGTACAAACTCATACTGGGTCTCTTTTTGAGGCTATGGATAAATCCATTAAACTAGTGGATGGGATTTTTTAGAGCATGGAAGATGATTTGAAACTGAAGCAACCTGATTTGTTATCAAAACATGGACAACAAGGGTTGGATAATATGTTGAAGGATTTTCCAGAAGTTTTTATGGATATCTCAGGATTACCTCCTTCTTGAGACATCTCTCATTCTATTATTTTGAAGGAAGGAACAGAACCGGTTAATGTTAGGCCTTATCGGTATTCCCATCAACAAAAAATGAGATAGAGAGCCAAGTGAAAGAATTAATAGACTTGGGAATTATCAGGAATAGTTCAAGTCCTTTTTCCAGTCCTGTAATTCTAGTAAAGAAGAAGGATGATACATGGAGAATGTGTGTGAACTATAGAGCTTCGAACAAAGTGACAGTGCAAGACAAATTCCCTATTTCGGTAGTAGATGAACTTATTGATGAACTCCAAGGTGCCCCTTTTTTTTCTCAAAATTGGACCTGAAATCGGGATATCATCAAATTTGAATGCGGGAAGAAGATATAGTGAAAACCGCCTTTCAGACACATGAAGGGCATTACGAATTTCTTATGATGCCTTTCGAATTAATGAATGCTCCTGCCACTTTTCACGCTGCCATGAATCAACTCTTTGAGCTGTATTTACGTAAGTTTGTCCTAGTGTTCTTCGATGATATTTTGGTGTATAGTGAGGATTGGGCAATACACTTATAGTACCTCGCTATGGTTTTAAGGGTGCTCAAAGAAAATCAGTTTGTGGTGAATAAGAAAAAGTGTAGCTTTGGACAAGGTGAAGTGGAGTATTTGGGACATGTCCTATCTAGTGAAGAGGTCTCAGTTGATCCCAAAAAGGTCAAAATTGTTTTGGAATGGCTTATTCCTCGAAATGTTAGAGGGGTAAGAGGTTTCTTGGGTTTAACTAGATATTACCATAAATTCATTAAGGATTATGGTAAAATAGCTAAGCCCCTTATCGAATTGACTAAGAAGGAAGCTTTTAAATGGGGACCAGAGGCACAACTGTCCTTTAAAGCTTTAAAGAAGGCTATAGCCACAGCACCAGTTCTTGCACTTCCTAATTTTGACAAACCATTCACCATTGAATGTGACACTTCGGGGGTGGGATTAGGTGCTGCCTTGATGCAAGATGGGAGGCCTCTTACTTATTACAGCAAAGCTATAGCTCCTGGCCATCTATCCAAATCAATTTATGAGAAAGAATTGATGGCAGTGGTCCTTCCTATCCAACATTGGAGGTATTATCTAATGGGCAGAGAATTCATGATTTATACAGATCAAAGAAGCCTTAAGGAATTGTTGACTCAAAGGGTGACTACATGTGACCAACAAAATTGGATGGCAAAGCTTTTAGGCTTCAAGTTTAAAGATGTTTATAAGTC
Organism: Biancaea sappan; assembly: GCA_037074585.1. Classification (NCBI taxonomy): domain Eukaryota; kingdom Viridiplantae; phylum Streptophyta; class Magnoliopsida; order Fabales; family Fabaceae; genus Biancaea; species Biancaea sappan. The sequence continues at coordinate 70,780,074 of CM073490.1, forward strand.
GGGACCTAAGAACAAGGCTGTTGACGCACTATCAAGAATGCCTTTTGAAGGGGAGTTAGCATCAATTTGTTCATACTCGGTTTGGCTTCAAGGTCATGAATTGTCAGAAGAGATTAAGGATGACCCAGAAATCCAAGTTATTGTTGCTACTCTCAAGGAAGACCCAAACAGTAGGCCTGGTTATAAATTGCCAAAAGGGGTTCTGCTTTTTTATGATAAGTTGGTTATTCCAGCTAAGTCAGTTTGGATCCTCATTTATTAAAAGAATTTCACTCTTCTACAACCGGGGGTCATTTGGGGAATTTCAGGACGTATAGAAGACTGGCTACTAATTTATACCGGTTGGGAATGAAGAAAACTGTCATGGAATTTGTGAGATTTTGTTTTGTATGTCAAAGAATAAAAAGTACAACAACCTCTCCAAGTGGCCTTTTTCAACCATTGCCTATTCTGGAAAGGATAGGGGAGGAAGTTTCCATGGATTTCATTACTGGTCTTCCAAAATCCAAAGGCTATAATGCAATCTTGGTTGTAGTGGATCGACTGTCAAAATATGCTCACTTCTTGTTGTTAAAACACCCTTACTCAGCCAAGAATATTGCTGCCTTGTTTGTTAAGGAGATCATTCGGTTGCATGGTATTCCTTCTTCCATTCTTAGTGATAGAGATCCTATTTTTATCAATTCTTTTTGGAAAGAGCTCTTCCAATTACAAGAAACAACCTTGAGGATGAGTTCAGCTTATCACCTGGAGACGGATGGCCAAACAGAGGTTGTGAATCGATGCTTGGAATCTTATTTGCATTGTTTCGCTTCTGAACAGCCTAGAAATTGGTCATTTTGGTTACCATGGGTTGAACTATTGTACAACACAACCTTCTATATTAGTATTGGTTCTAATCCATTTGAGATAATTTATGGGCGCTTACCCCGTACTATAATCAGGTACTTGAACGGAGAAACTAAGGTGGATGCAGTGGCTAGAGAACTACAGGATGAGGCTTTCAAGCAACTTAAATTCAATCTTAGCAAGGCCCAAAAACAAATGAAGTGTTATGCTGATAAAAAAAGGAAGCAAGTGGAATTTCAAACTGGTGATTGGGTATACTTGAAGCTCTGACCCCATAGACAAAATTTTGTATCACAAAGAATTTATTCCAAGCTGTCTTCTCGTTACTATGGTCCTTTTCAAATCATTAGGAAGTATGGAGAAGTTGCCTATAAACTTCAGCTTCCTTCTACTGCTCGTGTGTATATGGTGTTCCATGTTTCACTTCTTAAAAAGGGCCATTAGAGATTACACAGCTAGCACAACATTGCCCATGAATATGGAAGAAGATGAGGTGATTGAACCAGTTAGAGTGCTTGTTATCCGAGATAAATATGAAGCATATCACAGCTCACGCGAGTTCCTTATTCAATGGGTTGGTCTTGCTCCTAAAGATTCAACATGGGAGGATGAACTCTTCCTCAAGAGCCAGTCTCCAAATTTTAGCCTTGAAGACAAGGCTTCAGATACAACAAAGGGTAATGATATGATTGGGGGCTTAGATGGGAAAGAGGGTTAGTTATTGGACTAAGGAAATGGCCCAAATTCTGAAGAGTGTATGAAAGGAAAAAGAGAGGGGTATGGGCAGAAAAGTAATGGTACACATGCTACTATTAGTGGGAGGCATTATGTAGTAGTGGTCTGTGTGTGTTAGGCAGAAAAAGGGTTTTTGTCAGAAGTTGTGAGTAGAATACCTTGAGCATCAAGGATTCTGCAGGAGCTATAGCTCTGTAGGGGGTGAATTACTTTTGTAAATTCATCTTTTTATCTAATCTAAGTATCTTATCTGTTTGGTTCTTATCACTAGTCAAGAAAACACGATGAATTAATAGCAACATAAATGCTCAAAATATACTTAAGCCAACTGTTAGTCGTGATTAGATAGATACACATATATTGGACCTTCACATTAATGTAAAACAACCAACATATATCAACTATTAGTCAATGCATGCCAATACATTGATCCTTTAAGGATAACAGGGAAGACTTCAGAGGACCCAACATTGCAACATTTGTATTTCATGAGTGGACACAATATTAATTTTTAATAATTATTCAGCTTTGAGCCTTTCCTTTCAATCTAAAGGGTGAGCTCTGCATTCTGGATACATTTTTTGGTGCTTATTATTTATAGAAGATAGTATACCATATCCTAAGATTGGAGCAGAACTAACTCCAAAATAGTAAAAAGATGTAATAAGATTGCTTTTTTTTTTTATTGGAGCAAAACTAACACATAAGAGGAAAGATGGATCTTATGTGAATGATCAAGCAAAAGAAATAGGGGTAAGAAATTAAATTGTGTTGCAAAATTGCTGATATATAGAGCTATATATGAACAAACTTTAGGTTATGGAAAAGGATAGCTTCTATGGCTTTTCTAATGCATATGCATATATAGGTCATGTAAGCATGTAATCATTATAATAATGCATATAATTGTAAAAAAATCTAGAAAAAATATAAATATGATGCAAGGATTATCTAGAATGGCTGTTTGTTAGAGTACCTATGCATGTGAGCTAAGCTATTATTATTACATGGCATGTGTTCTGTTGCATATTGTTAGGATTCTGTGGTTATAAATAAACTTATGTAAACATGTCTCATTTATCTATTTCTACTTCAGTATGTTCAAAAATAAATATCTCCAGCTTTAAGCTAACTTTTTTTTATCTTTTTCCTTTTTCTATGTCTTCAAAGGACATTGGTTGAAATGAAGATTTTCTTTTTTTGAGTTGTACTCTCATTATTAATACTCTGATTGTTGATGCATTTTGGAAAAGGTTAGTGAAATATTGACTCAAGAAGTTGAGTCATCTCAGTCAATGACCCAGCCACATGGTAGAATTATTTCATGTGATGATGCATTAGATTGAGTACTAGGTAAAGAGCATTCTGGTCATGTTTGAGGCATAGGAATGGGTCTGTGTCCTAGTAGAGTTTTTGACTTCCCTACTTATAGATTTAATATGGCTTCTTGGAGTAATGGAAATAATGGTAGCTTAATAGTTGAAGTGGATAACTTACGTACTGAGTTAAGCAAGGTCAAAAGCACATTAAAGAACATAGAGCATCAACGAGAATGTGAAAAAACTTGGTTGAATGATATGTTTACATATCTTGCACAACAATTTGGAATTCAAATGCCTCCATAATTCTCTGGTGGTGTAGCACAATCTTCAAGGGTAAATTACATGTTTCACTTTTAAATTTAAACTTTTGTTATTTAAAACTATTATTTGATTTAAATTTTTTATGTTTACGAGTTCTAGATGAGGGAAGTGTAGAAAAAGCACTACCAGCAAGTAGAAGATCTTATAAAGCTAGTCATGATTTGTCTTAGTAAATATTAAAATTTATATTTTGAGTACTCTATTTGTATTGACCTACTAAACAACATGTCACGTTTGTTAAGACTTAGTATATATTTCATATTGTTATATGTTTGAGACTTATTGTTTGAGAATTTACTAATTGTCTATCAATTAAAAACTATTAGCATTAGTTGAAATTGACATTAAATTTAACATCAGTTCTAACTGACGCAAAAAAAAAAATCTTAATAACAGCGTCAACTATAACTGAAATTAAATCTTGCGTTTGTCATAAATGATGCTATATTTGGAGTAACCTTGCGTCAGTAAAAAATGACGCTATATTTGGAGTAACCTTGCATCAATCATAAATGATGCTATATTTAAAATCATCTAATGTCAGTTGCAAATGACATTAAAAGTGAAATTTCATTTCTTTTTTGTCATAATTTAGCGTCAGTTGTAACTAATACTAAATATTCAATTTAATGTCAGTCATTCCGACAGGTACTATAATTAACGCTATATTTGTTGCAACACTGAGCCTAGCATCAGTCATGGTAACTAACGTAAGATTCCTTCGCTTCAATTATAACTGACGCTAATAATTAAAAATAACTGAAATTAAACTATGTTTTTTTTTGTAGTGTATGGTATTTTCTTCTGTTTCGTCCAAAACACATCATCAATAATGGACCACTGCTTGGGTCTCTCAAATCCTTTTTCATCCAACCCTCATATAATTAGATAGAGCTATCGAAACAGGTTAAGCTCTATAAGCCGGCTTGTTAACCCTTAAAAAAATAATTAGGTCTAAGCTAGATAATTTTTAACTGCTTAAGGTTTAGAGCCAAAGTGAATTAAAACTATACAAGGGCAAACTGACTTGTTTTGACACTGCTATAATCAGAGTTAGAATTTATTGCTTGGCATTTCTAAATGGAAATTTATGTAATTACAATAACAAATAATAATTTATAATCACACCTACAACTTAAGTTTTTTGGACCAAGTTTATATGCCCAAGAGATAATATTCAGTGATCCTTCTCGAACTTTATTTTCTTGAGTCTTTTTTGACAATCTAAATTTGTGCATATATAAGATCTAATTTTTTGATTGCTTTTAATTAAATCGAAATTACAAAAAAATAGAAAAGTATCATAATATTCGTCACACCCGAAATGTGATTGGCTAGCGTTTTCTTAAAAAAGAAAAAAAAATCAGCTTTCGAAATTGAAAACTAATTTTATTTGGAGCTGCCACCAAAATTTTATTTATTAGGAAAAAAAACTTTGGAAAAACCTTAAAATTTGACGGTCTGCGTTTAAAAAAAAAACTGAGTTCGGAAGTTGAACCGCATAGGGAACGTGTTAGGCACCCTATACGTTTGATTTAGAAAGCATACAATTATTTAACAGTCACCTCAAAATTACCCTTATAAATCACCAAAGAAAAAGATAAAAAAAAGAACAAATAAATATATACAAAGATGAACTTGGCTAGGTAGTGCCTAGGGCCTACGTACCCAACCATTGGATCAAAGTCCACATAGTTCGTAAGTTGGAAGGCACTTTCTTTAAAGAAATATTTGAAAGACTTTTCCTCATAAGCATTGTTATACAATTGCGTAATGAGTATTTCATCTAATTTTCAAAGGGCTTAGATTCAATGGATTTACATTTTAAGAGAAAATTTTCTCCACTAGCATTGTTATACAATCGCATAATGAGTATTTGATTAGGAAAATAAGAGAAGATCCGCTCTAACAGAATCCACCTTTTATTCCATCAAAGATTGCTCTTTTTTTTAATTGTCCCATGACAATGATTAACAATTGCGCAATAGAACAATAAATTTTCATTTTTGGATTTTTGAAATGATTTGAAATAAAAGGGAATCATATCTTTTTTAATTTTGGAATTTGGGGAGTATAATTTCAAATGAGGCATATGTCTTGATCTTTGGAATTAGCTTAAAAATGAAAACAAAGAAAAAAAGTTTCTTGGAATTTTTGGAATTATATTGTGAAAATATTTTTGATTCTTGAAATTTTAATGAATTTATTTTTTCCTTAAAAAAAATTATCCCATTAGCATTGTTATACAATCGTATAATGAGAATCAAACGAATATTTAGAGGTAGGGACAACGCTACTCCAAGAGAGTTAGTCATTCTTAAATATTTGAGATTGAATTTATTTTTATCACCAAGATTTTTTATATTTCCATTTTCATTTTTTAAATATGAGCTTGAATTAAATACACACTCACATACACACACATATACATATATATATACACACACACACACATACTTGGACACAACTGCATATATACATATACAAAATAAATTCATATATATATATATATATATACCTATATATACATATATGAAAACGTTAGTATACATATACATATATATATAATATACATATATGATATATATATATATATATATATATATATACGTCCAGACATCACGCACAGTTCCCACATATGAATATACATCTGGACATCTACCTATCTGAACTAATACATATATATGTATATATTTGCATAGACATACATCAATGCGTCTTGGTCTGGCCTTCTCTTTTCTGGGTTTTCTAGTTGTTCTTCTCGTCCTCCATTCTCGTAGCTATATTGGATATTTTCCAGTGTGCTCTGTTTTGATGGTTTCTAGCTTTCTCGCATAAGTCCTCGGGTCAGCTCTTGGTGACTTCGCAATTGTTTGTTTTTCCTTCTTGGACAGCTGCCTTCTCTGTTCTTATTCAGTCGCCGTGTTCTCTTGGTCTCTGTTCTGTGTTCACGTTTCTCCCCTATTCGCCATGCTCTTTTTTTGCTTCCTACTATGCAATCTCTTTTTTTCTCTTTCACGGCGGGGCTGTTAGCGTGTAGCTGACCCCTCTCTCTTGCAATGATTTAAGGGAGTATTTAAAGATAGAGATGAGTCTTCGAATCTAACAAGGATTGATGGATGATGAAGATAAAAATTCTGCAGTCAAAGTCCTCCCTTTTCTCCTCCTGGATGAAGACCCAATTGGTTTTTTTTAAAACAACTACAGACTTTTCACTCCCCTGAAAATCTCTCTCCTTTTTGGCTGAGTGGCTCCATGATGTGAGTGGCTCCATGCATGAGATAGTGGGATGGTGAGTTGTTCATCATGTGCTAAAGTGGAGTTTCCCATGTCAGGATGCGATGAACATATCAAAAATAAATATTAAAAGGCATTTGACATACCTTTTGTTATTTTGTTATTTTGTTATATTTTTTTGATTATTTATTTATTAAAAAGAAAAGGAGAAATTATAAACATGATGGACAAAATTAGGTGTTACAGTTACCCCTCTTTACTCATGATTGAACAAGATTATAAGAAATTAATTTTGGGATATTCTTGTTTAAGAATGAGTAAAGATAAGAAACACTTAATTTTGTCAAGAAATGACATGCACAAAATTGGATCAGTCATAGGATAATGCAATTGTCTGAGAAGATGAGTACCAGTGGTTTTTGAGCTTTGAAAAGAATGGGTGCCGATCGTGTTCGAGCTTTGAAAAGAATGGGTACCGATCGTGTTCAGGTTTTGAAGAGATGGGTGCCGGTCGTGTCTGAGCTTTAGAATAGTGGGTGCCAGTCGTCTCTGGGCTTTGAAAAGGTAGGTGCCAATCGTCTCTGAGCTTTGACAAAATGGGTGCCAGTCATCTCTGGGCTTTGAAATTGTAGGTACCGGTTGTCTCCAGGCTTTGAAATGGTAGTGCCGATCGTCTCTGGGCTTTAAAAAGATAGGTGTCAGTCATCTCCGGGCTTTAAAAAATGGGTGTCAGTCGTCTCCGGGCTTTGACAAAAATAAGTGCCAGTCATCTCTGGGCTTTGAAAAGGTGAGTGTCGGTCATCTCCGGGCTTTGAAATGATAGGTGCTGGTTATCTCCAGGCTCTGAAAAAAATGAATGCCGGTCGTTTCCAGGCTTTAAAAGGATAGGTGCCAGTCGTCTCCAGGCTTTGAATGGATGGGTACTAGTCGTCTCTGGGCTTTGGAAAAAAATTGGTGCTAGTCATCTTGGGCTTTGAAAAAGTGGGTGCCGGTCATCTTTGGGCTTTAAAAAGGTGGGTGCCAGTCATCTCCGAACTTTGAAATGATAGGTGCTGGCTATCTCCGAGCTTTGAAAAAAAGGGGTACTGGTTGTCTTCGGGTTTTAAAAGGATAGGTACTGGTCGTCTTCAGGCTTTGAATGGATGGGTGCCAGTCGCCTCTGGGCTTTAAAAGGATGGGTGTCGTTACTACTACTGGATCTGGTATTACTTAGGAAAAAGTTGTCACCACTACTAGACATGGTGATACTTGAACCAAAGTGATATTCTGGATTTGGATGCACCAAAGACTTTGGTGCACCTAAGGCTTGAGGTGTCAGAGTTAAATTGAAAAAAGCATGACATGCAAAAACCAAGTTAAAAGAATTTACTTGTTTAGAAATGATAGCGCTTTCTTTGGAGAATTTCGTCAAACTAGACTAGACCTCCTTCTTGTCTTCAGATCACTTGAAAGACTTCTTGTATTATGAATTGTGACCTTTCCCCAGATTTGACATTTATTTCTTTGACGGAGTTATCCACTCACATATTGATAAGGGTGGATTTGCCTTTTCTGACATAAATACTTTTTCATGCAATGTCAAATTGCCCCAGTACTCTTAGATTTCATGAGATATAATGCTTGTCACTCTAGGACTTCAACCAATAGACATGACTAGATATGTTCCATAAACCATAGATGGTGGCATTGCCCTAGTGTTGAGACATGTTATTCATTATTTTTGCATTCCTCAAGAAATGAGAAAAGTTTGCTTGCCAATGACTGATCTAGATGGCAAATGATGGCACCTTGTTGAAAATGATGCTTAATGACATTTAGGTCTTTTTGCCTCAGTTATGTAACTATAATGGTAGTCATCTTTATAGGATTAATCCAGATTTGTAAAATGTTCCTTTTAGTGACATCTTTCAAATCACATTCACCATAGATCTTGTGATCAAATCTTTTTGACGTCATTACTCAGCTTATTTGTGCTTGTTATGTCATCGAGTGAAACACATTTATTTTGTTTAACTAAGTCGATGCACGTGAAACACTAAAAAATGATAAGGTATGGAATTCAAAGAAAGAAATCTTGTGATTTTAAAAGATATTGAGAAAAATTAATATGCAGACAATGGTTAATGGTTTCACAATGGCGAAACAAAGGTATGCAATGCGAAGATATGGGAAGATGCCCCACTTAAAAACCTGAGATATTCCCTACACAAATCTTTGATTAATGTGAACAAAAGGGATTTGGTCTAAGTCAAGTTGTTGCCCCAATTTCAAATTTACTTTTGTTTTATATCTCTCCTTTTTTTAAGCATATGCCCCATTTTAAGCATACCATACCTCAATGAGGACTTTAAATGCTTGTAACGTGGCTAAGGTAAATTGGCTTATGAATTAAAAATATATTAGGCTTAAGATTAGCATGCCCCTATCCCACTTCTTCACTTCTATCTTCTTCCCTAGAATCTTATGCCAAAACTTCTTTTAACAAAAGAGAGCACTTATGGGTTGTAACGCGGCTTAATGGGTGAACAGTGATGGCTTTAGAAGGAAAGGTATAAAAGCCCAAATTTTATGTTGGGTTACAATTAGAATTATGTCATTCAAGTGCTGTGTAGTCTTGGCGACATTCACTTAGCTCTTTGTTCTTAACTAAGCTCCCACTTTGAGGGTTTATAGTTTTTTTTCTGTTAAGATGAGCACTCCTCCCTTAACAATTTTCATAGCTAAAGATGAATTTTGTAGTTTTTCTCTTTTTTTTTTCTGGATCTTCTTCAATTTTGTGCCTTTGGCTTTTTCTTTTATCTCATCTCTTCAAAATTTTTTTTCTACTTTTTTTTTCGATCTTCAAGATAGATCATCTAGATGCCAAAACTACTTCACGTTTTTAATACACATTGTTTCCCAGGCTTGATACATCATGGGTGATTTGAAGAGAATCAAAGGCACAAGGGGGATAACAACGGTTAATTAGTGTATGGATAGTGAAAGAATTAGACCTCTCCTGCTTTATTAATTTTTGACATAAAAACATGTTAAATCTACCCCACCCTGGCATTTATGGTAAATAAATGAAATGAACCCTACTTCTAGCTCAAATGGGGTAACTAAGGATAATCTCCTCTTTTTTTTCTAGGAAAACAATGAATGCCTCATATCTTTGACTCGATTTTCTCATGGCACACACCCTTAATGAATTTTGAATTAGCTTTGGGGTCTTATATTCACATCATCCATAGATTTTATCCGTATTCACATTAAGTTAAGATTTTCTAAGAAATATCACATGAAAAATAAAATGAATAAAAATAGAGAAAGGAAATGAAATAGACAAGCATAAGGGAACGAAAATGATGACTTTTTGCTGATGGAATAAAAGGATTAATATAATGGAAGTGAGATAATTGCGTATTGCCCTAGTTAAACAAGACATTAAAATATAAAGTCCTTTCAAAATTTTAAATAACAAGCACTAAATAAGATGATAAATAACACCAAAGATTTAACTTTGTTGTTATTCATAGCCTATGATTAAAGATGCATCAACCACTTTCTTGTCTTGCCTTTAATTGGATATGGTTGGAGTCGATCAAATCCAGCACATTTCTTTTAAATGTAGTACAATTCTCGATCGAATGCCCAATAGCTCCCATGTGAAACTCGCATGTAGCAGTCAGATTATACCATGCTGGATATGGAGGGTTCACTACTTTAGCAGGTCGAGGCTCCAGGAGATGAGCGGTCAAAAGATTTTTGTATAGCTCAACATTTGTTGTGCCAAAGTTTGGCCATGAGCGATTATGTAAACCCTTTTGTCCTCCCCTTTGGGTGTATTTATTTGGCTCTAGTTGACTTTGGCCATGACTACTCGCTCGATAAGAATATAATTGTTGATGGGGGTAGGATCTTATCGGTTGTACATAACTCACCTCCTCTTCATTTTTCTTTATAGGTTGCCCCTTTTTTGAGCTACTTTATTCTTAGGGACTTAAGAGTTTCCCTTCACGAATATCAACATCAATTCTTTCCATAATCTCAATCAAGTCTGCAAAGTTGGTGAGATATGTTCCAAGCATAGTTCTATAGAAAGGATCTGGTAGGGTACGGATAAAGTAGGAACAGAATTCGGACTGGATCAACAGAGGTTGCACTTGTGATGCCATTACTCTCCATCTTTGGGCATATTCTTTGAATGTTTTAGAATTTTTCTTTGTCATTTCCTTCAATTGCTCTCTAGTCGGAGCTATCTGCATATTAAACTTATATTGCCTTATGAATAAGTTTGCCAAATCCTTCCATTTTTGGATTTTTGAGTGGTCTAGCTGCATAAACCACAACAATGCAGCTCCAGTTAAGCTCTCAGGGAAAAAATTAATTAAGAACCTCTTGTTACAGGACTATACGCACATTTTGGTGCAATATGACTTCAAGTGGTAAATTGGGTTACCAGTACCATTATATTTGGAGAATTCTGGCATCTTGAACTCTTTAGGAATATTTATCTCAAGAGTTAGATACAATTCATCCAACTCTAATGAGCTCTAAGACACTGGCCCTCGCAAGGCGTGCAATTGGTCTTTGACTTCTCCAATTTCCTCTTTAAGATTTTTATTTTTCTTCTTGATCCTTGAGGCTAGAATCTAGAGTGTGTAAACGAGATCATCACCAGGATGTCCCTGCATGGCATCTTCCCCTATGTTCTGATTAGTATTGTCGGGTGTATCCGTTATTTGGGTGTGGAGGTTCTTCCCCTCATCTGCTGCTGGAGTGACTGTTGTCTCGTTCGCTTTTTCCTTAGGATTAACATATGCTGGCATGGGATTGTCAGTCTCAGCTTGAGTTTCAATAGCAATAGGAATTGAAGAGATAGCAAATGCACTCACTTGCTTTCCTCTCACTTCTTCTGTTAATGCTAAGGTCATTTCAGTCATTTGAACAAATTGCCTTCCCAAGGCCTCAAGGCGCGCGGTGGAGTCATTTTCCATTCTTTGATTGTCTCCTAATTGGCCTTCCATTGTCTTATTTTGTGAGCGAGTGTTGTATACACGAGATGGTAGGGTCTAGTTAGATGATTTTCCTTTAGAAGGCGTAATGGTGAAGTTTTATTATTTCTCTCTGAAGAGAAAGATGAAGAGTTAGCTTTTTGAAAATGATTTAATCAAGTTATTAAGTCTTTTCCTCTTTTTGAAAAGATCTCATGTTGGAACACGAATATTTTTAAAATATTTACTAGATCTATGATGACTCTACATAATGTGACTCTCGCACTCTTTGTGAGCATTCATGAGTTTTTGAGAAAAACAATTTTCGAAGAAAAACAAAAAAGAATTCATTTTTACTCATGTTTTAACCATTAAATGAAAGCAATAGAGGAAATGAAACTATTTTATTAAAAGGAAAAAGAAAAGATATTACATATTATTCAAAAGAAACGAGGAAAAGGAGTGAAAAATTATTGAACAGAGTTAGAAAAGGGGGAAAGACCGTTGTTTTTTTTGAAAACTATTTTATTGGAAAAAATAGAAATGGTTGAAATAAAAGTAGAAGTTAAAAAATAAAATAAAAGATAATGATATACAAAATTAAGAAATGATAAAAGGGGCTTCCCATATGTCTTACTTAATGATTCTTATGCATCAATCTTCTAGGCCAATTAAGAGTGCATATGTTTGAGGGTGGACCTATAAGCCTATGGATTTAAAGGTCCCCAGACTGCCCCCATAGTCGAAACTCATGGAGATCTCCAATTGTCAGCATTGAGAACGTAAGAGTTACACTCTCCATGAATTCCATACTGACAAAAAAGGTACAGTTTGAGCAGAAGCTTTCGTGATCCCCACAAGGGATAAACCCTCTGCGATATCACTAGACTTCCTTCTATCCTATGGTTGTACTCAGCCCAAGTATAGAGCCAGTATGTGCAACGGACGTGTTAATACATAGTGTGTGAGGGGAGTGAAATAAATATATATAAGACAAAAATAAAATAAAAGCATAATTAAAATAAATAAAAAAAGAATCATGATTAGAATAAAGAAATTAAGTTAAATTAAAAAAAACGATACAAATAAATATATACAAGAAAAAATAAAAAATAAAAAATAAAAGGGTAATTAAGGTGACTATCAAATTTATTTGTACACTTAATAAATCAATGTCAATTCTTGAATGTCCCCAGCGGAGTTGCCAAACTGTCACACCCGAAATGTGACCGGTCGGTGTTTTCTTAAAAAAGAAAAAAAATATAAAATCCACTTTTGAAATTGAAAACCAATTTTATTTGGAGCCGCCACCAAAATTTTATTTATTAGGAAAAAAACTTTGGAAAAACCTTAAAATTTGACGGTTTGCGTTTAAAAAGAAACCAAGTTCGAAAGTTGAACTGCATAGGGAAGGTATTAGGCACCCTATACGTTTGATTTAGAAAACATACAATTATTTAACAGTCACCTCAAAATTACCCTTATAAATCACCAAAGAAAAAGATAAAAAAAAAGAACAAATAAATATATACAAAGATGAACTTGGCTAGGCAGTGCCTAGGGCATATGTACCCAACCGTTGGGATCAAAGTCCATGTAGTTCCTAAGTTGGAAGGCGCTTTCTTTAAAGAAATATTTGAGAGACTTTTCCTCATAAGCATTGTTATACAATTGTTGAGTTCTCAATTTAGTACCATTTTGGTGCTAAATACCCTCTCTTTTGATCCCTTCCTTGTTAGCTTGTAATTCTTAACCCATGTTTTGAGTAGTTTAGATTAGTTTTAGTTTTCTTTGATCTTTTAATAAATAGAGTGATTTCATGATTCTTTTCTACGATTTAATGGTTTTATTTATTCTTTTTGATATTGGTTGAGTTGGTGAGAAGTTCGTGTTAGAAGATGGAATGTTAGAGCTGAAATTCTGAAGATGCTGGAATGGTTGCTGTCTCCCACCGCTATAGCAGTGGATTCTACAGCTATAGCGGTGGAATGATAAAAAAAATATTTTGGAGCCATCTTTTCTGCCATCTACCGCTAAAACGGTAAATATTCACCACTATAGCGGTGGAACCTAGAAAAACATGATTTTAGCTCTCTTCTCTGCCTTCCACCGCTATAGCGGTGGGAATTTACCGTTATAGCGGTGATTCGTTATCCTGCACTAATTTAAATGCGTCAGAACAAATTTTCTAGGGTATTCTAAAGTTGGAGACAGAGGAGAGGCGCCGATTTTTACTCGAGAAGAAGGAGGAATCCATTCCCGAAGCCGATCAACCCGAATTCCATCAACCCAACCTCGGATTCATGGAGTTTGCTTTATATTTTACTGTTTTGTGTAGTTTTACAGCCATGAGTGGCTGATTTTTTATTCTAGGGTTACTATGAACCCAATTTCAGATTAGGAGTTGTATTTTTCTTGAAACTTGTGATTCTTTCCAATTTAATACATACCTATCATTCATATTTACTGTACTTGTTATAAAATTGGCCACTTTATAATTTGTTTGTTGCTTTCATCGAACTCAAGAGAGGGAGATGTTGGTAGAACACTGAATGATTAGGGAAAGTGATAGAACTTAGGGGTTTTACTTGTTAATTAATAGGAATATTAATTAACCTCGTTTAATCAAATTAGGTTAACATTAATTCAACTTAAACTCACATAAGGGATTGTGTAGAGTTGAGTAGCTTAAATTAGGTTCGGGAGAATCACTTTAAGCCATTAGAAAACCTAAGATTAATGTGTATAATTGATTTGAATCACAAGTGTTAGGGAGAATTAGCAATTCCTAGAACGAAAGAGGGAGATTAGTAACTTTAGGCCTTTTATTTGATTTATTTCCATTTGATTCTATTGCAATTTGATTTTACTTTCAATTAGAGCTTTCTTAAATCAAAAATTGGTTTGCTTAACTAATACGTTTAAACTTCTGGATTACTTAGCACATTAGTCCCTGTGGAGATGATAACTCATATTTTATCACTTTATTACTTGTGTGACTGGTGCACTTGCCAGAACGTCCACCAAGTTTTTGGCACCATTGCCAGTGACTAACGATTTTTAGCTAATATTCTAAGAAATTTAAAGGTGATAGCTTAGGCATTTTTCTGTTTTGTTTTATTTTGTTTTAGTTTTCCTATTTTATTTGTTTTTGTGTACTTAGTCATTTTTTCTTTTAGCATTAATTTTGAGATTTCTTTTTTTTGTTAATTCTGATTGGAGATTTCTATTGTGTATGCGAGGCACCACTCATACTTCTGATCTTCTTTTTGAGCCTGAGATTGAAAGACTAACAAGGAGAACTAGAAGGGAAGCAAGAGTTAGGAGAACTCAAGTGAGCCAAACTACACAGGAAGAAATGGCTGAGGATAACTAGAACCACAGGGGTTTTGAAGTTAATGCTGGTAATGGGGCTGGCAATGAGCCTTAGGAGGATGACAATAGAGCTGTGTGGGATTATGCATCACCCATTGAGGCTGGACACACATCCAGCATAGTGAAAGCTTCTCTTGGTGCAAATAACTTTGAAATAAAGACAGTCTTGATGAATTTGGTCCAGCAGAACCAGTTTGGGGGAAGCTCGATAGAAGATTCGAACAACCATATCACAAATTTTCTAGATATTTGTGACATGGATAAGATTAATGGAGCTAGTGATGATGCCATCCGTCTATGTTTGTTTCCCTTTTCCTTGAGGGATATGGCTAAGAGTTGGTTGAATGCTCAGCCAAGAGGAAGTATAACAACTTGGGATGAGCTACAGAAAAGATTCTTGGGTAAGTTCTTTCCTCCATCAAGATCAGTCAAATTGAGGAACGAAATCACAACATTTTATTAGCATAAAGGCGAAAGCCTATATGAGGCCTGGGAACAATTCAAAGACTTACTGATGAAATGCCCTAATCATGGTCTCCCAGAGTGGCAGCAGCTCACAATATTTCATAGTAGTCTCACATATGAGACTGGAGATAAATTAGACACCGCAGCTGGCAGTGCTTTGATGGTGAAATCAATAGTGCAAGTAAAAGAAATAATTGAGACAACGGGGGCAAGCCAAAACGCATCTAGTTGAGCCAAGAGTGTTGCAAAAAGGGGAGTCATGGAATTAGAGACACTAAATGCTTTGTTAGCTCAGAACGAAGCATTAACCAGGAAAGTGGACTTGCTTTGCTCTAGACAAAATGAACAGGCGAAGGTAAATACAATAGCAATGCCGGATGCAAAATGTGATTTCTGTGGAGGGGCTCATGTCAATGGGGGTTGAGGGAATTTCCTTTAGTGGAACAGTTAAATTACATGGGTAATTTGCAAAAGGACCAGAACAACTAGTACTCCAACACATATCATCCGAATTTGAGGAATCATCTTAATTTCTCATGGAGCAATAATCACTACTTGAACCCTTCAACTGCATCCTCTGGTAAGCCATCTTACCCTCATGGCTTTAATAATCAGAGTAATTATCCTCTTCAAAATAGAGTTTCACATTCTCAAGTGGAAAAGAAACCTTCAATGGAGGATATGTTCATGAAATTTATGGAGAGAAGTGAGTCAATGTTTCAGACTCAGAATGTGGCCATCAAGAATTTAGAGACTCAGATGGGACAACTGGCTCTTACTCTGAATAATAGGCCACAAGGTAACCTCTCTAGTAATACTGAGAACAATCCAAGAAGGGAGGGGAAGAGCACTGTAATGTAATTACCCTAAGGAGTGGTAAAGAGCTCTCTGATGCTGTAAAATCACATGATCAGAAGAAAAGGTTGACCACTGAAGAAAAAAATGAAAAAGTTGTCCAGCGCTAAGAAAATGCAACTGAGAGAGTTGAGGCCTTAAAGGAAAAAAATAAAGCTGAAAAGGTGGGAAAAGATATAACAGCTGAGAAGTTTGTTCCACCAATGCCTTATCCTCTGAGGAATAAAAAGTTTAATCTAGACTGGCAATATAAAAAGTTCTTGGAGATCTTGAAACAACTTCATATCAACATCCCATTCATGGAGGTATTGGAACAAATGTCCAGTTATGCAAAGTTTATGAAGGATGTTCTGTTAAGAAAAAAGCACTTGGGTGAGTTTGAAACTGTTGCTACGACTCAAGAATGCAGCTCCATTCTCCAAAAGAAGTTACCTAGCAAAATGAAAGATCCGGGTAGCTTTGTGATCCTATGCAACATTGGGAATAATTTTTTCTGAAAGGCACTATACGATCTGGGAGCCAGTGTGAATCTGATGTCACTGTCTATCTTCAAGAAACTGGGTTTGGGAAATACTCGGCCCACCACAGTGACTCTTCAACTAGCTGATCGTTCGATGTGCTATCAGAACGGAATCATTGAAGATGTGCTTGTCAAGGTAGATAAGTTGATTTTTCCAGCTGACTTCATTATCATGGACTATGAGGAAGACAAGGAAATCCCGATCATTTTGGGAAGACCTTTTCTTGCATCCAGGAAAACATTAATTGATGTTCATAAAAGTGAGTTAACTATGAGGGTTATTGATCAAGAGGTCACCTTTAATATGAGCAAGGAAATGAAAACTTCTGATGACCTAGAGAAGTGCTACATGGTGAAGATGATTGATAAAGAACCTCACGAGCATTTTTGTGATTGGATAAGTAACGATTATTTGGAGTATATTGAGAATGTGGAGAAAAGAACAAAGAGAGTTCTAGGAAGTTCAGAGGTTCGTGAAAAGTTTAGTGATGATCCCCAGAAATTCAAACCTCCTGACATTGTATACAATGTTGTCACTCAGTTGAAAGCATTCAAGACTCAGAAGAAATTGGAAGATCAACCTTGAGCATAGGTGTCCTGGTAAAGTCTGGCTGAAGACTATAAACTTAGCGCTCATGGGAGGCAACCCAAGTTTTATTACTTTTTAGTTTTTATTGTTTTGTTTTGGCTATGATTATTTTGTCTGTAGTTTTTCTTGTTCTTCTTGTTGTGCTGTACTTCTTTTCCTCTGTTATGTTGATCTGGGACAGTGAGGACACTGTCAAATTTAAGTTTTGGGGAGAGGTTTATCATGTTGATGAGTTTCTTCTTTGAGAAAATTTTGTTTAATTTTGTGTTGTCCATATGCATGTGTTATAGGAGGAAAATTGCTGAAAATTTGAAATATGAAAGTTTAGAATTCTTTGGCTTTTCAAATCTTGTTATATATATGTAAGAGTTACCTCTTGAGTTTGCTGATCTTAAGTTTCTCAAATTTTTATGAGTGTTAGCCTTATCACTTCAAAATAACAGGAGTCTTATTTTTGTCTCTTTGTGAATGGTTTTTAGATCATATTTTTATATTTGAAAAAAAAGTTCAATAAGAGGATAGCTAAAAATTTCAATAAGGGATAGGCTCCTGTAATTAAAATAAAATGAGAAAATTTGCAAAAATTTCCAAAGGAAATAAGGAAAGTTAGGAAGCTATATCTTTGAGAACAAAATAGTGAAGCCCTTGAGAATCGAAATAAAATGATGTCTTTCAGAACAAAGAAGAAATTTAGTTTTGGAATTTTTGTGAATTTGGTTTTATAAACTGTTCTAAGGGTGAAGCTTTGATTTCAAGTTTTCTTGTGGTTTGGTTAACAATTGTTATTAAATCCTTAAGATTGCAAACTCTTGAGTTAAATCTTTTGAATAATGGTTTGATGAGGCTTGGCTTACTTTAATTCACATTTTCAGATCTTTACTCCTCCTAGTTGCACATATTCCTAGCTGCACATATTTTTCTCATTGAAAGTTTTTGCTTGAGGACAAGCAAAGGTTCAAGTTTGGGGGAGTGTTGAGTTCTCAATTTAGTACCATTTTGGTGCTAAATACCTTCTCTTTTGATCTCTTTCTTGTTGGCTTGTAATTCTTAACCCATGTTTTGAGTAGTTTAGATTAGTTTTAGTTTTCTTTGATCTTTTAATAAATTGAGTGATTTCATGATTCGTTTTTGTGATTTAATAGTTTTATTTGTTATTTTTGATGTAGGTTGAGTTGGTGAGAAGTTCGTGATAGAAGATGGAATGTTAGAGCTGAAATTCTGAAGATGTTGGAGTGGTTACTTTCTCCCACTGCTATAGCAGTGGATTCTATAGCTATAGCGGTGGAATATTGAAAAAATATTTTAGACCCATCTTCTCTGCCATCTACCGCTATAGCGGTAAATCTTCACCACTATAGCGGTGGAACCTGGAAAAACATGATTTTAAGCTCTCTTCTCTACCTTCCACAGCTATAGCGGTGGGAATTCACCGCTATAGCAGTGGTTCGCGATCTTGCACTAATTTAAATACGTCAGAATAGATTTTCTAGGTATTCTGAGTTGCAAACAGTGGAGAGGCGCCGATTTTTGCTAGAGGAGAAGGATGAATCCATTCCCGAAGCCGATCAAGCCCTAATTCCATCAACCGAACCTCGGATTCATGGAGTTTCCTTTATATTTTACTATTTTCTGTAGTTTTAGAGCCATGAGTGACTGATTTTCTGTTCTAGGGTTACTATGTACCCAATTTCATATTAGGATTAGTATTTCTCTTGAAACTTGTGATTCTTTTCAATTTAATACATACCTATCATTCATATTTATTGTACTTGTTATAAAATTGGCCACTTTATGACTTGTTTGTTACTTTCATCGAACTCGAGAGAGGGAGATGTTGGTAGAACACTGAATGATTAGGGCGAGTGATAGAACTTAGGGGTTTTACTTGTTAATTAATAGGAATATTAATTAACATCATTTAATCAAATTAGGTTAACATTAATTCGACTTAAACTCACATAAGGGATTGTGTAGAGTTGAGTAGCTTAAATTAGGTTTGGGAGAATCACTTTAAGTCATTAGAAAACCTAAGATTAATGTGTATAATTGATTTGAATCACAAGTGTTAGGGAGAATTAGCAATTCCTAGAACGAAAGAGGGAGATTAGTAACTCTAGGCCTTTTATTTGATTTATTTCCATTTGATTCTATTGCAATTTGATTTTAATTTCAGTTAGAGCTTTCTTAAATCAAAAATTGGTTTGCTTAACTAACACGTTTAAACTTCTGGAGTACTTAGCACATTAGTACCTGTAGAGACGATAACTCATATTTTATCACGTTATTACTTGTGCGACTGGTGAACTTGCCATAACGCCCCACCAACAATCGCGTAATGAGTATTTCATCTAGTTTTCAAAGGGCTTAGATTCAATTTATTTACATTTTAAGAGAAAATTTTCTCCACTAGCATTGTTATAAAATCACATAGTGAGTATTTGATTAGGAAAATAAGAGAAGATCCGCTCTAATGGAATTCACCTCTTATTCCATCAAAGATTATTATTATTTTTTTAAATTGTCCTATGACATTGATTAACAATCGAGCAATAGAACAATAAAGTTTCATTTTTGGATTTTTGAAATGATTTGAAATAAAAGGGAATCATATCTTTTTTAATTTTGGAATTTGGGGAGTATAATTTCAAATGAGGCATATTTCTTGATCTTTGGAATTAGCTTAAAAATGAAAACAAAGAAAAAAGTTTCTTGGAATTTTTGGAATTATATTTTGAAAATAATTTTGATTCTTGAAATTTTAATGAATTTATTTTTTCCTTAAAAAAAATTATCCCATCAACATTGTTATACAATCGCATAATAAGAATCAAACGAGGTAGGGACAACGCTACTCCAAGAGAGTTAGTCATTTCCTAAATATTTGAGACTTAATTTATTTTCATCACCAAGATTTTTTATATTTCCATTTTTCATTTTTAAATATGAGCTTGAATTAAATACACACTCACATACACACACATATGCATACATACATACATATATATATATACATATACATACACTTACCTGGACACAACTACATATATACATATACAAAATAAATTCATATATATATATATAAACGTCAGTACACATATACCTATATATTATACATACATGACATATATATATATATATATACCTATATGTACATATATATATATATATATATGAAAACGTTAGTATACATATACATATATATAATACACATATATGATATATATATATATATATATATATACGTCCAGACATCATGCATAGCTCTCACATATGAATATACATCTGGACATCTACCTATCTGAACTAATACCTATATATATATATATTTGCATAGACATACCTTAATGCGTCTTGGTCTGGCGTTCTCCTTTCTGGGTTTTCTGGTTACTCTTCTCGCCCTCTATTTTCGTAGTTGAGCTGTTTATTTTCTAGTGTGCTGTGTTTTGGTGGTTTCTAGCTCTCTCACATAAGTCCTCGGGTCAGCTCTTGGTGACTTTGCAATGGTTTGTTTTTCCTTCTTGGACAGCTGCCTTCTCTGTTCTTGTTCAGTCGCCGTGTTCTCTTGGTCTCTGTTCTGTGTTCACATTTCTCCCCTATTCGGCATGCTCTTTTTTTGCTTCCTACTGCATAGTCTCTTTTTTTCTCTTTCACGGCGGGGCTGTTAATGTGCAGCTAACCCCTCTCTGTTGCAATGATTTAAGGGAGCATTTAAAGATAGAGATGAGTCTTTGAATCTAACAAGGTTGATGGACGGTGAAGATAAAAATTCTGCAGCCAAAATCCTCCCTTTTCTCCTCCTGGATGAATACCCAATTGGTTTATTTTTAAACCGCTACGCCTTTTCGGCTGAGTGGCTCCATGCATGAGATAGTGGGATGGTGAGTTATTCATCATGTGCTAAAGTGGAGTTTCCCATGTGAGGATGTGATGAACATATCAAAAATAAATATTAAAAGGCATATGACATACCTTTTGTTATTTTGTTATTTTTTATATTTTTATATTTTTTGATTATTTATTTATTAAAAAGAAAAGGAGAAATTATAAACATGATGGACAAAATTATGTGTTACAATATTCTTACTTAAAATCATGTTTATTATAAAAATATGGGCAAAAGTTTTTTGGTCCCTCAAGTTTGAAATAAGCTTCAATTTCGTCTCTGATATTTATTTTGTGTTAATATCATTTTATTTATTTGCAAAATATGTCAATTCCGTCTTAATTAAATGCTCTCTAAATCATTATATAAAATGCTCGCTTGTTTGAACACATGAATAAAGGCTCGTTTGATATTATTAGCACGTAATTTTAAGTTTCAATTTTATGTCACATGTTTGTTCTATATTAATTTCACATGACTTGTTTAAAAAATGCCTTTTTTGTCTTAATTTTAAAGTACATGAATTCATTAATGTTAACTACCATTATCTATGTACTGACTTTTTTCCTTTTTTGTGTTATTATTGTAGACAATCATTTGACATCACATTTTTTGAACACTTTCTTGTACACCATGATTAATTGAAACAAAAAAAATTATATTGAAATACAAGGAAGGCATCTTAAAACGTTAGAAGCCACGACATTGGCACACAATTAAAATCTCACCCTTTTATAAACTTGTGATGATGTCACAATAAAAACTCTAAAATCTATTTTGCACCAAGCAAAGAATCAAGAGAGCACACAATGAAAATAAAGGTAAATCGGCAAAAACTTACTTCAACATCTATCCTAAATTATTGTGTGTCCATGGACAATGTTTAATGAGCTTTTATTCAAGCATGTATTAATTAAAAAATGTCCGTATTTTTCATTAATAATTTAGATAATATTAGATATTACGACGATATTGACATTTTTTTAAATAAGTGAGATGATATTAAATTTATCTCAAGCATGAGAGATGAAATTAAATTTTCTTTTTTAGTTTTATAAAGATATTTTTCATTGGAGGCAATTTTGTTTGAAGCATTGTTAAGCATTGATTGTGGACACTTCTCACATTGGGGATTTAAACTTTGATTTATCATCTTCTGAAAGACTAGCTCCTTCCACTAGACCTAACCCTCATCGATAGATGAAATTGAAATTTAAACTTAAATTTTATATTGACAATGTATAATGAACCCTTAATTATTCTTATACTCAAATATTTTTCATTAATAATGTAGACAACCTTAGTTATAGTGATGAAATTAATATACTTCATAAATAAGTAATTAGGCAAGGTGACCCCATTGCATCCTACCTTTTCATACCAGCCATGGAATATATTACCAATCATTAATTAAAAAACTAACCAAAAAAGGGGCACCTTTTAAATTCAAGAATAGCAGCACTCCTATCTTTAACCTGTCATTTGTTGGTGATATTATGCTATTTAGCAAAGCCACCTCTAAAGGCATTGAAGCAATTAATGACTACCTAGCTCATTTTTCTAACATTAGTGGACTTACTATTAATTTAGAAAAATGCAAAGCTTGGTTCTCCAAAATTGCCCCTTAACAATCTATCAACCTTGTTTAGAATGTTTTAAACATGAAATCGTGTAATGACCTTGGTCTTTACTTAGGCTACCTTAGGCTACCTTAGGCTACCTTCTTAAATTAAGCCATAAACGAAGTGATTTCAATTTTATTCTAGACAAAATAAACTCAACTTCAGGGATGAAAAACAAATGTTCTCTCCAACAATTCCAATACAAGGAAAATTCACACTTTAAATTGGAAAGAAATTGCTAAACCAAAAAGACTAGGAGGATTGGATTAGACAAATTATTCTACATCAAAATAAGGCAATTTTCCTTAGTACCATGTGGAGAATATATAACTCACCCTAAAACATCTTATCTTGCACATTCCTCAATAAATATGGCCCCAACTTTGAAAACAAAAAGACTCAATCCTCTTTCACCTACAAAGCATTAATAAAACAACCCAACTCTTCTCGTCTTGCTCCTAAAAAGTGATAAGAGATAGAAACTCAATAAATTTCTGGTATGACAATTGGTTAGGGAAAATTATTAAGAGTCAAATCTTCGGACCTCTCCAACCCTCTGAAGAGGAAAAAAATGTTAGCTCCTTTCTCTTAATGAAAAACATAGGTTGCAATTGGAACCTTGATAGACTCATCCTTCAATTAACCCCGAACTTGATTTCTCAAATAATGGAAACCCCAATTAGCCACACTCTACATCCCAATCCTGATAAACTAATTTGGGGATTAACAAAAAATGAAAACTTCACCACAAAATCAACCTATTACTATATCAGTAATCTTTCCAAAGCACAACTAACCCCACAAACTCCTTTCTTAAATCAAAATTACCTTTGGATTTGGAAGACTATGAGTCATCCGTACAAAATCCTTTTCTGTTGGCAAGCATTCAAATCATGCCTACCTGTAAACTTGAAGCTTTACAAATGCAAGCACTCCCCTAACTTCCTTTGTCTGCTCTGCAAAGATAGCCTAGAAAATCATATCCACATTTTAAGGGATTGCTGCCTTATGAATCAAATTTGGACTCTTCATCAACGCCCTTCCTTCTTCAAGAAACAAATTAAAAACTGGATAAAGGACAATCTTCAAAACTACATCACAAGCTCCTTTAGCATCCCATAGCAAACTATCTTCTTGTTTGCTTTAAGATCTATTTGGATCTCAAGAAACGAATACATCTTTAAAAATTGTAACATTTATCCAACAAACGTTAAGAATTTTATTCTCTTTAAAGCAACAGAATTTTGGCATAACATTCCCCCCTAAACTCTCACTTTTTGACCTCTCTTCCTCTTCTAATATCTCTCATACCTCAAATTTATTACTGGCTTGGAAAAAACCTATTTATGGTTAATGTAAGCTCAATACCTATGGTTCAGTAAAGAATAATGCTATCTCTACTAGAGGAGTTCTTAGATCCCATTCTACCTCTTGGATCGTGGCCTATGGAAAATTCATTAGAAGTGGAGTGGTTCTTGCATTGTAGCAGAAGCTTGGAGACTCTACATTGGCACTCATATTGCCATAGACCTAAATATCAAAATTATTGAAATTGAAATTGATTGCATAGATCTCTTCGACCTCATGAATGGTTCAAATTTTAATTTACACCCTTTGTTAACGATTACTAATGATCGCAAGTTTCTTATATACAAGTTTGAAATTTGCAAGTTAACAAAAATTGGGAAAACTCGAAACAAATGCACTGACAAAATGGCAAGAGAAGCAAGAGTTAAAAGATGGCTTCTAAGGACCTTCATTTTGCCTCCTTTCTCTGTCTAAGATGTCTACCTTGCTGATCTCAACTATCTCTTGACTTTTATTTAGTCTCCTTTGCTCTAGTATTTTGCTTATGTATGCATTGCTTTATAACTTTGGTTATGTTCCTAGTTTATGCTTCATATTACCATCCGGACCTCCAAGTTGCACTAATTTTAACATTTTAATCTAAGCTCTGCTTATTTCACCAAAAAAAAAAAGATAGAATTTTTGTTCTCTGACCTAAGATTTCCTTGTAATAGACTTTCCTTTTGATATGTATTACATAAACTTCCCTCTCAAATATATTTTCCATCAAATAAGTTAAATTTTTTACATTACACAAGGCTATCAATTATTTTTAATATGATAATAAAGATAATTATTCTAATATTAAAATTTTGCCATGAAGTTATGATTTTATTTTTTAAAAGGAATAGATATTAGAATTTTAATGACAAGTTTTTGTAGTTTACTCTTTTCATTAATTTCTATACTAATTCTAGGTTTATGCATGACGTAAACTTAATAAGACATTTAATCCCAATGCATCAAATTAGTTGTCAAGAGTTCTCGAAAAGACAACCATCATCGTTCATTGTAACTGTAGTGAATAATTCGTTTTCAAGCATTATAGAGAAGCCTATTTTTGGCTTACACCACACACACACACACACACACACACACACACACACACATATATATATATATTGAGTTATACATCAAATAGCTAAGAGAGTGAGTCTCACTCATTTGTGCTAATTACACTCACTACAACAAATATGTGTTATTTCTACAGAAACTCCAGTTACAAATATATAAGATTCAGTAGGAAATTGGGATTTTCTACTGACTTCCTACTGAATATTTGCAAAAGTTAAAATGATAGTCGCTAATTAGACACTGACTAAATTCTAACTGAAAAAAATACTTCCTATTATGCGGTTCATACTATATATCAGTCACCAAACTAAAATGTTCAAAAGGTGAGGGTGGTCCCCCGTATTTTTTGGTGTTAAATAATTTGTGGTTAAGATTGATCCTTCAACCACATTGTGTCTCAGGAGGCACATGTTACATGTGGCTTGGGGAGTGGAAAGCCGAGTCACATGTTATGTTTGGCTGGGGTGGACCACTAAGCACTGTGCGCGAGTAGCTCAGGGGCACCCAGCCACACCTTCCTGTGGCTTGAGGAATGTATCCCTACGCCACACGCACACAGTGGCTTGAGGGGATAAACCTCGAGTGAAATGCACACAAAGGCTTGCGGGAAAAACCCCTTTGATGACCTATTTGTGTGGCTCAAGTAGTGCCACCTTAAGCCAATAATTCCATAGGGCTGGAGGGACCCCCCGAAGCAATATTTCTATTGTGGATTCGTCTTCGGTGATATGTGGCTCGGGTGGTGGACACCCCAGCCATGCCAATCATTGTTATGGCTTGTAGGGCCACCACATGAGCCATACCATTGTTATGGCTTGGGTGGCCACACCTTGAGCCAGATGTAACGTATGGCTCGGGGGTGTAGCCACTAAGCCCCATGTTGCCTCGGTGGCTACATACTCGAGCCACACCATACATCAACCCGTATATTTTTTGTTTTGTTTTGTTTGTTTTAATATTTTCAATTTAATTATTATTTTATATTATTTAATAATGTAAATTAACGTATTTTTCTGTGATTAATTTTATGTGTTTTAGTTGTATTGTTGTAATTAAGAAACAATTAAATTTAATGACAATCAGTTAATAAAATTTAGTGATAATTAGTTAATAAGTGATTATAAATAAATTTACAGGTTATAAATTTACACTTTAATTTATAATTGAATTTAGAGATTATAAATTTATAGTTTAATTTATAACTGAATTTAGAGATTATAAATTTAATTGTTAAAAATGAATTTACATATTATAAACAAAATTTTATTTCAATCTATAAATTTATGTTACTTTATAGAAGAGACAATCAAATAATTTAATACTAAGTTTCCTAAGGTATATTCTTCTTCTGATTATCACTTTTGTTGAGGACGAATAGTTGATCTTCAAAATATTGAAGAAGATGATTGGATATAAGTTTACCTCATGCATAAATGAATAAAGAGCACCCTTTTGTTATTACTGTTAAGTAATAAGAATTTGTTAAAAGTAGAATGTAGAATGAATTGGACCAACAAAGAAAAGATATTGGTAACAGAGGAGACAAAAGAGAAGAAAACAAAAAAGCTCTTAAAAAAGAGAATAGAAGAGTGAGAAGAAAGTTAGAAGAATGCCAGTAAAGCAATGACCAGAGAAAACTAAACCACAGAGCAGAAGAAGAGAGAAAAGAAAATATCATGAGTTCATCAAAGGCAGATAAAAATGAGTGCGAAATTCATAAGAATCAGCTATTAAATAAAGATGTTTGCGTGGAGAATGAAATATTTTGGAAGTGTGCCAAAATGTTTACATAGAATCCCACAGGAACGAAATATAAGACCTCAAAAAATTTAGATAGACTCTTGAGGTGACATATGTCTTTTGGATGGTTTGATTATTATTTAACAACCTATTACATATTTTATATCATTCATTATTAAGTAAGTTTTATTGTATTTTATTAAATAAGGTTTTCTATATTTTTATATTATTTATATGTTTTAAAAATAAGGATAAATAATAAATTGTATTAAACTCTCAGTAATTATAATTGTAGTTGTAGATTATACTAAATATTTGAATATATTTATAAATAAACATAAATAGTTAATAAATTGTATTAAATAAAA
Organism: Biancaea sappan; assembly: GCA_037074585.1. NCBI lineage: Eukaryota > Viridiplantae > Streptophyta > Magnoliopsida > Fabales > Fabaceae > Biancaea > Biancaea sappan. Next base: position 70,807,352 of record CM073490.1, read on the forward strand.
AGTTAGTTGCTTAAAAAAAGCTATTATATTAATACAAACAAATTACAATTAATTTTCTTAATACATATCTATGCTTCCTCATCGTCCTCCCCATCCTCATCATTCTCCTCATCCTCATCATCATTGTTTTCATTTGTTAGAATATTGAGCGGAATATAAAAGTTTGTTACATTATTTAGAGAGTCATATTTGTCGATATACTTCTACATTTCTTGGTTGACTTGAACTTGCATAAAATCCCTATGGAGTTGGATGCAGTAGACAAGATCCTTGGATTGCATTTAATCTACTATTTATAGTAGTGATTTGATTATTTAGTTCTCTTATCCTTTTCTCATATTTTTTCAACTCTTCTTCGTAAGATTTACTTAGACTTAGAACAAGTTTATCCTTTAGAACCTGTTGAAATTCTTTAGAGTGAGCCCAATCAAGATTTGATAAGCCTTTGAAATTTTGCTATGGAAGAAAATGGAATTATATTATGTTGTATTATGAAATATATACCATGCATATACAATTGGACATGAAATAACACTTACAAAGGTTGCCGTTGATTTTTTATTAACCTATCTTTGATAAGTCTTATTTGGATGAGTTCGGAGAAATAACTCAGATGTAGTATGTTATTGTCCTAATTCTTTTGTCTGTGGTATAGAAAAAAATAAATAAGTTTGAGATATAATGATGAAATAATAAATAAATATATTTAAAAAATTAAATCAAATACCAATCTTCTCTTGTGCTCGTCCATTGAATTAGGGACTATAATGTGAAGAGATGAGCTGAACCTACCAGAGTCATAAGATCTATTTTTCTTCTTTTGCTCACTGATTTGTTTGAAATGTGGTGTACCTCAGTTGTCACACAGTTGATTCCAAAAAGATTCCCCTATGCACATTATATATCAAATCCTTCAAGCGCATGGACGCATAACTTTTCCAAATGTTGTAAATATTGTCGTGATATTGTGGTAACCAAGTATAATATTCCTAAAAAAATAGATATTTAATTAATAATAAATTATAATGTAAATAAAAAATTGTAAAAAATGATAATGAAACTATACTTGAAATTCCATCCACCAGAAGCTTTGTAGTGAATCAGGTACATTTCTCAAAAAGGTGTATGGTTTATCAATGTTACTCTAATTATGGACACGATTCGACCTTGAACCTTATTATGGTTTGGAGAAAACCTAATTCAAAGAAACTCAAAATAATTGGCTTGGTAATTAAAAACATAACGTTACTCGAATTTAAATAAAATATAAATTATGGTCATTAGAAAAAAAATAATTAGTCTCTTCCATCAGGATTGATGGGCTTTTTCCTAATAATATTGTTATCTTCATGTTGTAAATCATGAGTTGTTGCCTCTATTGAGATTGAAGATCTAGATGGCAGTGAGGATCTTAAGAGTAGTGAGGATCTGGATTGGGTTGGAAGTACAGGTGGAGATGGGGTTGGGCCTAAAGGTAGGGATAAAAACTGAGAATGTTATGAAGAAATATAGTTATTACGATATGTTTGAGATGCGAGTGGTGAGTTATTTAGGACTTGAGGAGAAGTAAATGCCATATTAGATGTATCATGGTGGATGTAGAATTGCCATGGGGTGGTGGTCCAGTTGGAGGATATCTAGGATGAGCCATGAGTGGTACCTTTATGTGAAATTACCATGACGTTGGTGAATAAAAGTTTGGAGGAGTTGAAGACATATTTTGTTGAGGGCTAAAAAAAAAAGAGTAAGGAAATGACTGACATATGTTTGTTGTTGTGGTTGTATTATCATTATCGGTACTTGTGGTTTTATTGGAAGGAGAATGATTCTTTGGTTGAATAGAGTGTTGTCTTCTTGCTCTTCCTTTAGTGGATAAATTTTCGGCCTGGTGTGATGGATCACCGAACATGTTGAGAAGAAAGGTAAAAATGCATGTGAGGAGTTGATAGAACTAAGTGGAGATGAAAATATAGAAGAGAGAACTAAGCTTAGACCAAAAAACTAGAGATGAAAAATGGAGATGAGAGAACTAATCAGTAAATGTAATTTTAAGATAGGTGAAAGATGTGACTTTTGATGGAGGATAATGTGAAAAGATATGGACATATTTTACATATCTTTAAATATATAGTTATATATAAATCTACACCCACTATTTTTCCTAGAATTCTACTCTGACTAGTAGAATATAGTGGACCTTAGGATGTGTTCACAACATACTACACCAATGTTTAACAGGTAATGTATATATACTAAAATTTACCAAATAAGGAAATTATGTTTATAGTAAAATATTATATATCATAAAAAAATCCAAATTAATCTATATATTATAAAAAACCATAATTTATTTTATGCTAAAGAATAATAACAAATTATTTTAAAATTGATATGTATTATGTATTTAAATAATTTATGTTATGTATCATAATAAGAGAATGTTATATATTATAATATAAATTTAAATGTGATATGTATTAAAATAATTTATGTTATATATTATATATTATAATATCATAATATATATTATAATAATAGAATGTGTTAAATATTAAATTTTGAGTGCATAGATTAAGAAATAATCATTGGTTGAGTGGGGAAATATTATATTGCCTTAAGGTTGTGGGTTCGAATTAAGTGCTAGAAAAAAAATTTATTTTATTTTTCTTCTTTCAAAAGTAATGCCACATGTCATATTCCCATGCTTCAACACTTCCTATATAATTACCACCTACCTACTTCCTTCAACCTTTTCCTAATCCCTTTCTTCATACTCTTCCTCTAACTATCTCTAATTTTCCTACTTCTTCCCAACATTTCCTCTTCATACTTCTCCCAACTTTTACTATTTCTTGTTGACATGGCCACTGCTGATTATGGTGATATTGCTAGCCCTACAAATCTCAGTTTATTATATATGCAAGAAGAACACACATCTTCAGTGGTGTGACAAAATGATCGAGTAAGTATCAGTTATATACAATTGCTAAATTATTCGTGTCATTTATATAAAGTTATTAAATTATTTATTTACTTAGGTATCAAGGTTAAAGACTTCTGATTTCATACTATGATCAATTTTTTTTTCCACCTAGATGAATCGTATCTTTATGGTCAAAAAATGGACAAATGCACGATTTGTTCGCAATCCACCTGTTGCTATCATGTCACTTCTTATACAAGCTGGTTTTTATGGTGTGTCTATCTTGGGGGATTTTGACTATAACTACGCATTAGTTTTTGCCTTTGTTGAACAGTGGGGCCTAAAGACACACACTTTTCACCTAATTAAGATTGAGATTATGGTTACACTAGAAGATGTAGGATTGTTATTGGGATTTTCATGTATGGGAAGACCAATAACCAGCAATCATCATCCATTAAACTTTGGAGAATTATGTTTGCAAGCTTTAGGAGTTAGGCTGCCCACATCAAAGACCGACGGGCAAAAAATAACATTAAGGTGGCTTTCTAATACATTTACAGAGCTAACTGAATGTGCAAGCTAGACCACTATAGAATTTCATGCTAGAGCATGGATTGTACAATTAATTGGTGGATACCTAATGCTCGATAAGTTTGACAATTTTGTAAATTTGAGGTACCTTCCTTTCCTTCTTGATTTTCATAATTGTGAGCAGATGTCATGGGGCTAAGCAGTGTTGGGTTTTTTATACAGGGAGCTTTGCTCTCCTGCACTGAAGGATACTAAACAAATTAGAGGGTTCATAGCCTTCCTACATTTGTGAAACTGGTGGAGATTTTCTTGTTTTGTCCCCAGTGTCATCTGACAACTAGGTCAATCAGCCAACACTTATGTATTGCGGCCACCGTTGGGTTTCAGGTATGTTTCATTTATTAACATATGTGGGTTAACTAATCTGTGTATGCCTAATTGATAATTGTTACTATTTTCATAGGTAGAAGGGGCACGTATGCATCCAACCCCCTCAGGTGTTCTGATACACAAATATAGGGAAATGTCGGACACCATGAGTGACTAAGAAGAATGTAATGTGTACTAATATAATTAGTCTCTCATAAATAAAATATACTAATAAGTGTCATATTTTGTAGATTATTTGGCTTCCATATTTATGCAGGACTAGTAGCATCCTTTCATATTGTACGACTGGGATGGAAGTAGGTCAGGCTAAATTACATTTAATTTGTTTTCATATAGCTGAAATATAACTTCTTGATCATGTATTGTGGCAATTTGGATGGTTGCAAGGAATACCGCCAAACCCACTGAGAAAGTTGATGGAAGGTTATCATGGTCTACAAGCAAAAGGGAAATTTTGGAACTATGATTAGGTCAACCACTACCAAGAGGCCATTGCCATATGGCACAACTGGAGAAGACAAGTAGTACTAGCTGACTTCTCAAAAAAGGCACACTTGGAGCTAGGGTCAGTGTACATGCAATGGTACTTTCGGGTCAAGCACCGCTATATTGGTCAAGATACAACAATACTGTTTGTGTGGTATAATATTTATTTTCCTTTCATACGATAAACAAAATATTTTTTTTATTTGGATTTATTTGTGTTAGACGATTATTTTAAAAAATATATATAATCATCAATAAAAGTTATGTTGCTTGGCTGACAAGTAATCGCCTTTGATGGTGCAATATAGTAATGTCGATTGTAAGTGTCAAACTAGTAATCTGGCACAGAGATTTGACAGAAGTCAGCAATTTGACAAAAATTAGCAATTTGATAGAAAAGGATTTCGACAAAGGAAAACACGAAGAATAGACAAGTCAACTTGACATAGTTTACGACACTATCAAGTCTGTCGAAGTGAAATCGATCAAAGTCCATCATTCGACAAACGAGTCCAAAAGACTTAGTTGTCAAATATCAAAGACACACTAATTAACCAAGTTATCGAACGTCAAAGACAAGATGGGTAGAAATTGTCAGATAAAAGTTATTGAAGGTAGTTACTTCCATCTTTGAGTGATTAAGACAGTTATGTCGAATAATGTAAACTGTCACTTATGTGGCGGATAAGTAGATAGGTAGTTATTTCCGTCATTTGCCTATAAATACTTAATGTTTTGTTGTAAAAAGGGTTAATAACTCTTGATTAAAAATCCTAACATCTCACACAAGCAAATTAACAGATTAACATCAAAGTATGCTTTCCCTTTAATATTCCAGTCAATTTAATTCAAAGTCTTTATCAATCTTTGTAATTTCATTCCAATCAATTTACTACACTTTCCTTTAATTTCTACATTTACTACACTTTCATTTAACTGACTTCACTTTAATTGCTTTTATTTAAACCTTATGCACTTTAACTTTCAACAACTTTACATTTTGCACCTATTTTTTGCCATTTACTTTATGCAATTTATCTTTTATGCACTTTACATTCTGCAATCTACTTCTTACATTTTAATTTACTTTTTACCATTGTCATGTAACTTCTCTGCAAAAAGTGTATTTCCAGCCTCACATTCTTTCGTGCATCATTTGACATATTTTCCATCCAAAACGAGATTACTGCATAACTTTGAAACCATATCGCTTTCGATTCTTTTATTTGTTGTTGGATTTAGGTTAAACCAAAAACCACCATTAACAAATTGGCATGCCCGGTAGGATGAGTTTAGAGTAACTTGTTGAATGTATGTGTTTAAGAAGTAGTAAACATATACTTGCTCACAACTCTAAAATTATGAATAATGAAAATAGTATAAATCAAGTGATAAGTTCACTAAGTGCACCAATAACTGCCGTAGCCACGGCAAACGTGTTAGCAGTTTCCACAACTACTAACCCTATAGACTTTATGCCCAATGTATCCTTTCTGGGAAGTCTTGTATTGGAACCAGTAATGCTGGATCGACACCAGTATCACCAAATCCAGTGGGGAATCAAACAACAAGTTTTACGCCAAAATATGGATTACCTCAAGGGTATGTCCCTCCTGTAATGACCCAACTTGGGATTGGAAATCAGTTAGCCAATCCTATGTGTCAAATGGTTTAAGGCCAAGTAATAAATTCTATATTGGCAAATATGATAGGGACAAGTACTCTCACTGTGTTTCAATAGGAAAGATTAATTTTGGGATTTATCTTCCCAAATATATCAAAAGACATGCCAAGTAATGTCACTATGTCTACTTTAAGTTCATTGGCTAACATTCAACAGCAAATGGATGAAAGTAATCGCGATATGGTGATCATGTTAACATAACAAATGGGTGTCTTACTGAAGCCTTTAATGGAGAATACTAATAACACATGTAATACGTTAGCCTTACAAATGGGTAGACTTAGTCAGGCCTTGGGTATTATTGTGCCTGAGAATTTCTAACCAGAATAGGCGATTATGGTCTAAGATTAAGCCTAAAATCAATAAAATAATGCAGTACAAGGACAAGACCAACCTCAACCTCAATAAGGATATGGTCAAGTATATATCTTCTTTCGAAATGAACCACAAGTAGTTGAAAACAATGTTGTAAGAGCATTCGACAAAACCTTGAAGGAAACCAAATAGAATGAAATGTGAATCAAGTAGTTGAATAAGTTCTTAATAGGTTTGGTTTTAATGTAGGTTATACTAATTAGCCCTATTTTGCCTCAACATTTCCAGATTGGGTTTAGTAGGTAGAATTGCCAAGAGGAATGGTTAAAGTTCCTAAACTTTCTAACTTCACTGGAGAAAGTGGTGAGTCGATTGCCGAACATATTGCTCGGTACATCATTGAAATGGGAGGTCTAGTGACAAATGAAGGACTAAAAATGAGATTCTTCCCAAGTTTGCTCATGAAGAATGCTTTCTCTTGGTTCTTAACATTAAGACCTAATTCTATTCATTCGTGGACACAAATAGAGAGAAGCTTTCATGACCAATTTTTCATGGGAGATCTGAAAGTTAGTCTGATAGATTTGTCTAACATTAAGAGATTATATAATGAATTTGTTGAAGATTATTTATTTAGGCAGATGAGGAGTAGATGTTTTACTCCTATTCCTGAAATAAAGATTGTCAAAATAGCTATCGGGGGCTTAGGTTATTACATTAGGAAAAAGCTAGTCAACCAATATTTAGTTGACCTTGCCTAGTTAGGAGGCAAAGTTAGACAAATAGAATAGTTGAAAGCTGAAAGAATGCAGAAACAAAAAGAAGTTTCTAAAAAGAGAAAAAGTATATGTTAAAGTAGAAGATTTCGATGAGGAGGACAATGTTGATTACGGCATTAATCTTGCCGAATTAAAAAATGGACCTCCCTATACTTGTGAGGTTATAAAGCCAATAAGGGCTAAGGAAAAAATGACTTATGTTAATAGAAAAGTATACAGATTCAACATTACAAAGCTAAACAAATTTTTGATGTTTTATTGAAACAAAAACAAATAGAGTTGTCGGATAATCTTAGGCTTTTAAAGCCTGATGAGATAAAAGAAAAAAGTATTGTAAATTTCATAATGTATTTAGTCATATTACTAATGAATGTGTACATTCCATGGATTTGATTCAAAGGCCTTGATAGAGGGAAGACTGAAATTCGTAGATAAGCAAAAGGTAGACATGAAGGTTGATATCGATCCTTTTCAAACTAGTGTTGCTAGTATTGACAACCAAATTCCTCTGAATATTGGCATGGTTGATGTGAAAGGAAAAGGGAAGAAACACGTTGAAATAAACTTAAACAAGCTATAAGCAAATACTGATCCTATAGTTGATCCTTACGATACATATCAGAAACCCTGGGAAACTTATGAAGAGTTTTTGTCAAGAAAGAAAGTTTTAGTGGTGATTAAGCTATATCCGAGATGTGTCAAGCTATATGATCTAGAAGCCACAGAGGCTTGTTGGAAGACAATGGCTAATTCTTAATCACTAAAGATTTAGAAGAAAGAAAAATTCTATAAGAGGAATTCTTATCCAAAACCATTCTAAACACAAAGATTTTGGCCACAGCATTCAGACTGGCCGAATTCTAATGGCCGGTTGCTTGAGTACTCAAAGGAATCAGTTAGGAGTTCATTTCTGACATATTGGAACTTTGGTGCCACCTGTAAACGTGAAAGTCAGCTAGTGGCTGAAGAATTACACAATGGCAAATAAGGATAATGCTAGGAGGATTAGATTCCAAAAGGATAAGCTTTTTTAGAATGAAGATTATCATTATGGTAAAGTAATGCCATTCAATCAAAGTAAGCCTGAAGCATCCTATTGACCATTATTGAAGAGCCAAAAATGAAGGTTACAAAGGTACAGGCAAACACAGAAGAGGAAAACCTTGACATATGCACTTCTGATTAAACAAGAACCTTCAGGGTCGGGGCAAAAAGTGTTTGGTAGTTGAAACCAAACCAATAACTTAGAGCATTGGGGCAATTCGACAAGAAACTTCGAAACTACAAGAAGTAGGTATGGTACAGCCATAGCCAAATCTCTTAAGTGCATAGCTTGAGGAAGAAATCACAAAGGCATGGAAGTTAATGCAACTGGCACTTTTGAAAATAGAGCCTGACAGAAGTATACTTTAGAAGTTGGGTCAAAAAGATCCTAAGAAAAACTGGCCTATTGGGCTAGTAGAAGCTGAGAGAGCCACTTGTGATAGAGAAAAGCAAGTGGCTATGGTAGAAGTAAAAGATTATGAAAATTTGGACTCATAAAGAGGTCAAGACGATCTTAGAGAATCTTACAACCAATATTGAGCAAAAGAAAGAGACCTTTGCCAAAGTGAAGCAAGGGGGTAACTTATCAAGTTCAAACCTGAATGTCATATGATTGACATAGATTTATCAGCCGATAAGATTATAGAAGCCCTCAATGATCCCAAAGACCTTCTGGGTTTTGATGACAAAGAAGAGTTTGACATGAACTTTGATATGGAAAGAGATTTAGATAATGTGATTATGGCCATAGGAACTACTTTGTCAGAAACAGGGTTTGACGACAGACCAGTGGATAGAGACTATCTTAGACTTGGGCCATTCATGGATGAATGGGATATAATTGAGGAAGATTCAGAAGATGATGAGGAATAGGATAACATCGAAGAGAATAAGGATGTAGAAGAAAATCTTGTAAACATGAACCTCAATCTCATTTTCGTGATACCACCAAAGTACGAAGCTCACTATGAGTTTTATGTAGGAGAAAATGAAGAAGATTTAGAAGACTTATTAGAAGATTGGCTATTCCTAGAAGATGATATAGTCTTAGGGTTTGACGGTCTAGAAGATGACCTAGTTTCAGGATTTGACAACTTAGCCAAGTTTGAAAAACCAACTAATGTTTAAAAGGCACATCTATGGCCTTTATATATCAAGGCCTTATTAGAAGGAAAACCTACTAACAGAGTCTTGGTGGATGGTAGAGCTACCATTAATTTGATACCAAGAGCTACGTTCAAAAGGCCAAGGAAGAATGAGTCTGACTTGATTCAGACAAACATGGTTGTCATTGATTTTAGTGGCAAATCTTCTCTATCCTACGGAGTAGTGATGTTAAATATTTGCATCAGATTAGTCGAAAGGTCAACTCTTTTTTGTAGTAATCCCCACAAAATCCAACTATAACATAGTATTAGAAAGAGACTAGATTCATGCTGTCGGGGTCATTTCGTCAACTGTACATAAAAAATTAATCTTATGCAATGGCGAAGGTGAAGTGGAAGTTATGGAAGTGGATGACAATCCTTGTTACTTACAATAACTCCACATTGATTTTAGAATCTACACTTCGAATGTCGGACCAATTGCTACAGAAGATGGAATATCAATAAAGAAGCTTCGAAAGTTTGCCTAATGGATCAATTTGGTGTCATGTTAGTGGATAAGGCCAATGAAAATCAGCTAAACGCTAGCCATGAGTCTTGAGACTCAAATGAACAGGTTGTCAGCTTATATGGCCAACAAGGTAGTCAATACCTTGAAAGGTATATTGTTATACTGCATTATAGATGATGGCCCTTTGAATTTTGAAAAAGGGCCCAATGAGAAATTGAATATCGAAGCAGAAGATCCTTTAGAAGAAGTAAACTTAGGTACTGAAGCAAATAAAAGGCCCATTTTTATAAGTGTATTTCTACTAAAGGAATTCAAAGAAGAACTTATCATGTTGGTCACAGAATACAAAGATTGCTTTGCCTGGGATTATAACGAAATGCCTGGTTGAAGTAGAGACCTTATCGAACACATATTACCACTTAAGAAAGAGTGTAGACTTGTCAAACAGGCAAATAGAAGATTTGCTCCCGAAATAGTGATCAAAATTAAGGAGGAGATCAAATGTCTACTTTTAGCTAAGTTCATAAGAATTACTAGGTATGTCGAATGGCTCTCTAATGTAGTCCCAATCATTAAGAAAGATAGTACGTGAAGGGTATGCATAGACTATAGGAATTTAAATTTGGTTACTCCTAAAGATAAATATCCTATGCCCATAGTGGATATGTTAGTTGATACCGCATCTGGGCATGAAATTCTAAGCTGTATGGATGGTCATGAGGTTATAATCAAATTTTTATAGCTGAGGAAGACGTGTTGAAAATTGTTTTCAGATATCTAGGAGCTATTCAGACATATGAATGGGTTGTCATGCCTTTCGATTTGAAGAATGTAGGGCCTACTTATCAAAGGACGATAAACACCATCTTCCATGATGTCATAGGGAAGTTTATGAGTGTTTACATTGACGATGTTATTGTCAAGTCAAAAGATAAGCAAAATCATTTGACATATTTGAGGTAGGCTTTTGAAAGACTGAGGAAGCACAACCTTAAATGAATCTAGAAAAGTGTGCTTTTGGAGTATCGGCTACCAAATTTTTACGATTCTTAATCAATAGAAAAAGTATTAAAGTAGACAAAAATAAGACTAAAGCAGTTTTGGAAGTCGTCTCACTGACAAATAAGAAGGAATTACAATCTTTTCTAGGGAAAGTGAACTTTTTAAAAAGATTCATATCCAATTTTTCGGGTAGGACCAGAGTCTTATCACCTTTGGTTAAGCTAAAAACTGAACAGGACTTTGTCTAGGAGCCTTGTCATCAAGAGGCTTTTGATCAAATCAAGCAGTATCTATCGAATCCTTTAGTCATGATGCCAATAGTGCCACGTCGACTTTTGAAATTGTATATTTCAGCTTCTGATGAGACCATAGGATGTTTACTGGCTCAAGAAGACGAGAAGGATGTCAAAAAAGCTATTTACTACCTTAGTTAAGTTCTGAATGATGCAGAAACAAGATATAATTATTTACGATAATTTTTGGTCTAACAAGAATCTAACAACAAATTTCCTACATATTAATTTATTAATGGAGATCATTGGTCGAAGGCCAAATCTAACAATAAGTACTTGATTCTATTGAGAATGATTGTATTTTCAAAGTTATGCAGTAATCTCGTTTAAAAGAACAAACATGTCGAGTGCTAATGCTTTGACAAGTTTTGCATGAAAGATTGTGAGGCCTGAAAACAAGCTTTTTGCAGAAGTTAAATGAAAATGGTAAAATTATAGGAAAGTAAGTTGCAGGATGTAAAGTTCATGAAAAAGGTAACTACATAAGGTAAATGGCAAAAAGTAAATGACAGAATGTAAAGTGCAAAAATGTAAAGAGTAGAAAATTAAAATGCAGAATGTAAATGAAAATGACTAAACAAAAGCATTTAAATGAAAGTAATTAAATTGCTAGAAGATAAATAAAAGCGTATAAAGGACTAGAAAGATAAAGGACTTGAATTAAATTTGACTAAAATGTAAGGTGGAAAGCATACTTTGATATTGGTCCTTTAATCTGCTCGTTTGAGATGTTAGGATTTTTAATCAAGATATGCCAACCTCTTTTACAACAATTTACTCAGTATTTATAGGCAAATGACTAAAGTAACTGCCTATCTATTTAACTGCCATGTATGTGACGGTTTGTAATTGCATTGTCCATTATAATAACCCACATAAAGCATTGTCATAAGCCACGTAAGTGACAGTTTACATGTTCAACATAACGATTTTGAATTGGTATAACGGTCTTCAACGGCTTCTATCTGACATATTCTCTTGCCTTCAACGTTCGACAACCAAGTTACCTTGACATGCCGTCTTGTTTAACAACCTTAGACTTGACTTGTCCATTAATCGTCTGAATTTGTCTGTCAAATGGCATGCTTCTGATAATTTCACTTTGACAGTCGGACATAAAAGTTTTTAAAGACATCCATCCTTACTCTCCTTTGTCGAATTTGTCTTTTTTGAATAGTTGACTTTTGTCGAATGTCTGAGCCAGATCACTTATATTAACACTTAAGCAATTGACATTATTTTGTTGAGCTACTGAGGATGAGTAAGCCAAGCAGCTTATATATTTATTTAAAAAATAATCACTAAACATATGCCCCCCAAAATTTTGTTCTCGACGGCTATGGACAGAATTAAATTTTAAATAGCCTTGTAACTAAGATCGAATTTCTAGAGATTTGACTCAGTGTCATGATTATCCCTAATATGATAGCCTTATCTAACATTTATTGTCCCTAAAGCCTTTAAAACCCTAGTCGTCAAGCCACTTACTTTGCTATCTATACTATATGCATTCTCTTCATGCTGTTCCACTTTTTAAAGCTCTCAAAAAAACCTTCAAACCCAAACTACTCAACAATGGCCTCTTCTTCCCACATCGAAGCTTATTCTTCTGCTAAGCAATCTACCATTTCTAGCAATCTACCATTTCTAAGAGCAAGAATATAATCCATGACCCAGTTGTAGATCCTTTAGAGATATGGCAAATATCAAAGGTAATCATCCCTATCTCTGATTCTTCTTCTACTCCTCTATCTACTTTTCTGGGACCTGTGCTGTCCCTAGAGACTTTTTTGGTGAACCTCTATCCAGTATTTCCCTATAAGACTCCTAGCGAGGCTATTCTTGCCTCGAGATCGATGATACCTATCCATTACTTCAAGAAGGCTCAGAGGATACTCCAAACTCCGCTTTCCAGAGTTGATGGATATCACGCCTGGCTTGATAGAGTGCAGGCAAAGAAGGGCGAGTTTTGGAAAAAGATAGGCATTTACAATTTTATCTAACTCTCTTAAAACACCATCAAAGTTGACTTGGCCATAGTGGGGGCTTCAATCTTCTTTTGGTATAAGACCACCAATAATTTTCATCTTTTGTACAGCATGATGGGCACGATGGTCTTTGATGTATCGGCTATCATGGGCCTTCGACCAGATGGGAGGGTTATCCATTAGTACCTTTGACCTCATGAAGTTATAGAGGTCTATTCCTCCAAGCACACCTCTTTCTCTTCTTTCGTTAGCCTTTACCACAAGGATTCCGATGAAGTGTCAGACAAGGAACATGTCAGCTTCCTCTTGCTCTGGTTGTCAGCTTATGCGTTTGGCTTGACGTTTGTTACTGTAGCCAAATCTATTCAAACCCTGGCTAACCTCATCTATGAAGCCACTCAACTGGCCTTGAACCAATGGCTCCTCGCTAATCTCTTCCAAAGTATAAGCTAAATGGTTGACAACATCAAGGCTCAGACGAAGAAAGAAAATGTCAGAGGCCCTATCTGGTGATTGCAGCTGTGTTTAAATGCAGTTTTAGAGAGGCAACTATCCATCAAACCTCTATCCAATGAATTGGCTAGCTATAGATTGGGTTCATATGGACTGAAGCTTTACTATTGACATGTGACTTCCTTACCAAGGATGAAAAAAGAATTTTTTCTATTTCTTCAACATTTGCTACTTTATTTATTGCCTTAGACTCGACGACAATAAACTTTGCTCCATTTTCTGGTCATCAAAGGGGCCCTAGGTAGTTCACTCGTCCAATAACTTTTGATAAAGAAAGACTCTTAATCTGGTCAAATTTTTTCTATTGACAGATCATTTTGGAGGTGCTCCTGATATAGAAGATACAAGTTTTTACGTCTATCTGCCCAATACGATCACTGGACAGATGGGCTTTTGCCAATCCATTCCTACCCCTTAGTCATCAGCACTAGAGGAACATTTTGTCAATGCCCATATCTCAAAAGAAGAAGATGTTTAGGAGCTGATGGGAGCAAATGACAGGTATTGACAAAGCCTCGTGCTTGTCCCTTATGAAGTGTCACAAGAAGTATGAAGTTGCTTTGTCGACTGGTGGTCGAAATACTATTAGTCTTACCGCTAAAGCATTAAAACTTGTTTTGATGTCCTTGTTGATTTTCTTAAGTAGGAACGCAATCTGATGACAAAAACCAAAGGTGAGCATTTAGAGGAAATTTGCGCCTTCTAAAAATATTGCAAGATAAAGTAAGACCCTCACTATGACCATTGGATAGCTCAGAAAGTGGAAGAAATCATAGCCAAACGAAAACAAAGCATTAGGCTCAACATGGGTTTAAATATTTAGAATTTTTGGATTTCGAAACTCTACAAGAGTTTATTAAAAGAGTTCCTTTTCCAGACCCAGTACCCTTGCCTTCTGCTCACTTTGGTTTGGCTAATGCATTTCTTGGGGAACCAATAAGAGCAGGTAACTTTAAATTTGTCAAAAGACATGGGTTCGTCATGAATCTTTTTCAAACAAAGAATGGCGAAGTTACTTTCACTCATCGGTTTGCCCTTCCTTCCAAACAATCCGATGTTGTGATGATTGATAGTGAGTTTTCCTAAGGTATACAATCTTTTTATTCCAAGGTAATAAACGTTTCTGACCATTAACACATAAGTTTGCTTGCTGTGCTCCCCCTAAAGAAACCCTTGGCCTACAAGCAACTAGTGGAATAGGTGGTTGTCATCAAATCAGAGGAAGAGGAAGACGATTGTCAACCTCTTTAATAGATAAAAAGGAGATTGGTCAAAGCGAGTGACCAATTGACGACCGGAATGAGTGACCATCCGGCTGTCACTTCTCTTTCACCCAACATATCCAAAATAACTACCAGGCTTAGAAAAGAAAAGGCTTAAGTGAAAAGAAAAATAGTCTTTTATGACGTTTATCGTGATTCTAAGAAATCCAAAGCACATAAAGGCCTAGTAGTACTTGATCTAGCCGTCGACTCTTATGTATATTCAATTGTCAAGTGTTATGATTTGTTGAAATGAAATACACTCATTTCTTTTCTTTTGGCAGGACAAAGAGCCTACTCTTAAGCACTTGACTTACAAGCCCAAAGAGTATGATCCTAAATAAATATTTACTTTTACATTGGACGATGTATTCTATCTTGGGACTAACAAAATTTTGTTTCAGGATCTGGGTTGAGAGGTTTAAAGTCTAATTGTTGAAAAGTCCATTAAAGCTCTTCAGGGTGAGGCTCCTATCATAGAAATGTTTGTCAGAATCCCTCAGATGGAGACTACACAAGCTACTTTTCAAATTGAGGCCCTGACAATGTCGCTGCCAGCGAAACTCATCAAGGAGAGCTGACCATTGAAGCTACTGAAGCTTTTCTTTATCAGGGAATCAGCAACTATACATTCTCTATCTTGACGATCTCCATCACCTGAAGAACATGACCAAGCTATAGCATCTTCCAATTCCTAACAATCTGAACAAAGCCACACTACTGTCGACTTGCCCTCATAGGACAATCTACCTCTTGTGATCTATGGTAGTTTTGACATGGAAGCTTTAATTGCTGACATCTCTCCTATGTCTCCTGTTTACAGTTCAATTCACCCGACGGACCAAGTAAGATCTTCTACCTGTCCAATTGCTAATGGTCTAGACATAGATGCATTGATCAATCTTCTATCCAATGGTCTGACTCTGTCGGTTTCCTCTTTGGTTCTGGAAGAATCTTCAATAGATCTGGAGGTTGAAGAGCTTATAAAGGAGTTAAAGACTTTCTTGGATTACTCCTTTAAGGCTATTGCTTCTTATGAATTGTTAAGAAGTAGAATTCAAGTCATCTTGAATGAACTTGAACCAATTAGATCACAGCTTTCCATCTCCTATTGAAGCCTTTACTCAACCTTTAAGGATTTTATGAACGATTTGTCCGACAAAGCTCCAAACTTCAATCAAGTCATCTCTACTTATACCAAGGAGATGTTGGGAAACGAAATTGTTATTGACCAATTAAAGGATCTGAAGGCTAAAATAGACCGACAAGACGAAATGATCACTAAGATGAAGGAAAGCTACTTAATTGCTACTTGCAATATTAGCCAGTTTAAAGAACACCTTGTCGTGTTAGAAGAGAAAATTAGAAAAACCAGAGAAGAATTGGCATTAGTTGAATTGTTAAAGGACAAACTTAACCACACTTTGACTGAACATGTGGCAAAACAGGAAAAAATAATAGAAAGTGCCATAACTGTTGCAGTCAATGCTCCAACTATTGTCGAAAAGATAAAGTCTTTGGAGACTGAATATTTGTAAGCCTGAGTGGTCAAAGAGACATTGGCTTCTATCTAGGAATGCCTACACCAAATGTAGTTATGTCAGCTAGGCTCATCCAACAGATTTATTTGATTTGTATTGTCGATCCTTTTAATTCGACAAATTTGAATAAACTATATTATTTATCCATTTATTCATTCATAGCATTCAACAATAATTTGTACAAAGTTCAAAGCAATAAAAATTTTTTATTCAACTTTTACTTCGCAAATTGTCAGCCTGTAGGCTTTAGGTACTTGCCATTGATTGCTTTTACCTTTAGTCCAAAGTTAACTTTGTCGAGTACGTAAGCAATACTAGAAAAGACTTGCATAACTATAATGGCCCTTCCCATTTTGGCACCATTTGCCATATTCTCGATAATGTTTCTCAACAGGAAAAATTACCTTCTATATTAAATTGCCCAAATTAAAAGACTTGTTTTTAACTCGACGGTCATAAAATTTAGCAATTCGCTCTTTTTGTCAAATTAGACTTTCTAAAACAATTTATCTCTCATTACTCAACTCATTTAATTCGTCAAACATTGAATCCCAATAACCTTCAACTGGAAATTCATCTTGTTTTTAGATATGAATTGATTAGAGATTCATCTTGATAGACAAAATGGCATCATGACCATAATCTAATTTATAAGATGATGTACCTGTCGATTTCCTTGGCAAGTTTCTGTATGCCTATAAAATCTAATCAAGAGTATTGTGCTAATTTCTAGGTTGTCGACTAACATGCTTTTTTATTAGGCTTGTAATTATTTTTTTAATGGCCTATACTTGGCCATTTGCCTGGGCATAATAAGGTGTCGACATAATTTTATCTTCCTAGAATCAACATATTCGACAACTTTCGTCCACTAAAAATGGTGCCTTGATCGATTGTCAGAGTTTGAGGTATCCTAAACCTGCATATGATGTGATTTTCAATAAAATTGATCACATCTTATTGGTGACATCTTTTAATGCGATTGCTTCAACTCACTTGGTGAAATAGTCAACCCAAACTAAAATATATTTATACCCTTTCAACGAAGGAGGATGTATTTGACCAATTAAGTCCAAAGCCTATCCTCTAAACGGCCAAGGTTTAATAATCGAATGTAATTCACTAGCCAGAATGTTTTGTATATGATCATATCTTTGACATTCTTCACAAGACTTGGCAAACATTATACAATCTTTGCTAGTGTCAGTCAGTAAAATCTTCGTCATTGAAGGATCCATTTCATTTTTTCACTTACTTAATGAGCTCCACAAATGCCTTCATGGACTTTCGATAAGGTAATGTATGCCTCTAACTCACACAAACACTCTTCCCATTGTCCACCCGACATTACAAAATTTAATGCTCTATACTTAAGTTTCTATTCTACGTCAGAACTTGGATTCTCTAAATAATCAATGATTGCCTTTCTCCAATCATTATTTATATAAACGTCATTTTTAACATGTCCCTTTCCTAAAAAGGATATAAAAACTCACTGATTTCCATTAGATCCGACAGAACTTTGGTTCATGCCACTATGATGCCGAATTGCCCAGAATTGAATTCATGGAAATTTTGCGGTATAGTGGTCCCCAAGTCGTATTCACTCAAGAAGCCTCACTTATAATCAATAATTAGTTGTTCTAAACACCCAAACACTAATTAAAAGCATATAAACAGGGGGTTTGTTGGCAGTAACAGCAGAAATAGCAAACATGAAAAAGGCACAATAGGAGAGTTCTTTTGCCATGCAGTGTTTGTATTTCCATTTCCAACAAAGTCTAGGAAAGAGGCAAGCAAAGGCTAGACTGCATGCCAAAGGTGATCTGCATTGAGGGCCCCACATGTCTCCATATCAGCAAAAACGCAGAAATAAGTCCCATTTAGCATCCTACTCATCAGAAAAATGCCACATAAGCGCCATGTCAGCAAGAATGTCCACCTCAGTGCCACATCATAAAAAATCTCCAAATTTAATTTTTGCAAAGTACACAAATGGATTAAATTGAGTCTTTAATAATTTAAGTCCTAAAATATGAAAATAATTCATTTTCTATCCAAAATTGATTTAGACCCAATAAATCACAAAGTGTAATACAATTAGAGAATTCCTATAGATGAGAAAGCAAATAGACCAAGATATGGGTAAAAATGATAGATATCAAATCCCCCATACTTAGTCTTTTGCACTCTTGGGAAAAATCAATTAAAAGCAACCAAGGCACCAAAGGGTACAACAAGAAGTGTAGAAAGTATGCAATAATGAATTAATTCAAGCTTGAAAAGATTTAACACTAGGGGAAAACAAGTCTTAAATTTCTAAAAAGTTCAAGAATCACGGCAATTTCGTTGACAAGAATGAATCCAAGTAGTAATCTACTCACAAGGAAGAGTGTATACGCTCTATTTTCTCAAGTGTTTAAGGTAATACGTTTACATTTCAACCTATCACAAATTCACTACCATAAGCTTGTCAAGAATCTAAATATCCACTACTTGAATCACAAATATGCTTGAATTATTAGGACTTTACTATGGATGTAAGGTTGGGTGAAGATGATTGGAAGGTAGAAAGAAATACACAAAACAAAGTTTAACAAAAACTTAAAGAAATAAAGAGCATCAATCAATAAAGTCATAAGAGATTGAACTTTGAAATTTGGGCACAAAAATGCTACTTTTCTTTTCTTCTTTCTTGCTCTTTTTTTTAATAATTCTCTTTTTTTTTCATACAGTATTTTTTCATGAAGAATAGTCAAATTTTTCTTTTTCTTTTGAGTAGCAAAACTAAATTTCAAAAAAGCCCACAAATCCTTCTTTTTGCGATTACTAAAATTCATTAAAAACAATGTCATTTCCATTCTTACTTGAGTTCCTTATAAAAAGAAGACTGGATTCTTTTCATGCTAAATCAATCCAACACTTAAGCTAGTTCATCATGCATGCTTTCACACAAAAACTTCATCAAATTTTGCAAAAGAGAGCATCAAATTCGGACAAAATAGAGCAGCAAAATTTCTGTACTACAGAAATTCTGGCAACTCGGCTTTACCGACACAAAACTACACCAAAACAGATGCGAAAGACATCAAATAAAATTCTACAACTAGAAGACATATAAAGCTTTAAAACCATGTGAAGAAAGTAGCAAAATTTGTAGCCAAACAGTACAGAAAATTCGTGCAAGACAGCTCAAAAATTCTAGACATAACAGAGAAAAACATGCAGAAGAATTTTTAAATCAGCTCCAATTAAATTCTCTCTCCCCACATTTAAATATTGCATGGTCCTCAATGCAAATTAGCACCAAACTTCAAATAAAATAAAGACGACATAAATTAAAAGGAGGGAAAGAGTACGGCCTTTTCATGGAGCCAGAATATTGTAGAGTTGGATTTCCTCTACAGTTTCTTCTTTAAAGCCCTCATAGAACTTCTTCAACCTTTGTCCATTTACCATGAATTGTTTGTTGGTGGCCTCATTTTGAATTTTTACTGCATCAAAAGGAAAGACATTAGTAACAATAAAAGGGCCAACCCATCTAGAGAGAAGCTTATCGAGTACGAGCTTGAGGCGAGAATTGTAGAGAAGGACTTTGTCTTCCACTTGGAATTCTTTCTTCTCAATTTTCTTATCATGGAGGGCTTTTGTGCTTTCTTTGTAGATGCGTGTATTCTCATAAGCCGCTAGCCTTAGTTCTTCTAATTCTTGAAGTTGTAACTTCCTTTCTTTACCGACTAGGGTCATGTCCATATTGCATTGTTTAACCGCCCAATATGCCTTGTGTACAATCTCTACTGGCAAGTGACATGCTTTACCAAATAACAAATGGTATGGAGACATATCGATGGGAGTCTTGAAGGCAGTTTTATAGGCCCAAAGTGTATCATCAAGCCTCTTACTCCAATCTTTTCTATTGGGCTGCATGGTTTTCTCTAATATTTACTTTATCTCTCGGTTGGAGACTTCCGCTTGCCTATTGGTTTGGGGTTGATAAGGTGTAGAATTTTTGTGTACCACCCCATATTTCTTCAATAACCCTTGTATGTTTCTATAGTAAAAGTGTGATCCTTGATCACTGATTATGGCCTTGGGGACACCGAATCTGCAGAAAATATGTGAACAAAAGAAATCTATAACAACAACAGAATCATCAGTTCGGGTGGCTTTAGCTTCCACCCACTTCGACACATAATCCACAACAACTAGAATATACATAAAGCCAAAAGAAACTGGAAAAGGACCCATAAAGTCTATACCACAAACATTAAAAATATCACAAAAAAGAAGAGGTTGTTGAGGCATTTCATTTCTCTTTGACACATTTCCAACTCTTTGACACCTAGAGCAATTCTTACAAAAATCATAGGCATCCCTAAACAAAGTAGGCTAATAAAAACTAGAATCTAACACTTTCCTAGCTGTTCTTTGGGGACCAAAGTGTCCACTACATGCAATAATATGACAGAAAGTAAGCACAGATGCAAACTTATGATTTGGAACACATCTCCTAACAATTTGGTCACTACAAATCTTCCACAAATAAGGGTTATCCTACACATAGTACTTAACTTCACTTTTTAATTTATTCAATTGATGTTTATTTTGGCATGCAGGTAATTTAGATGCAACAAGAAAATTCACTAAATCAACAAACCAAAGCTCAATAGTACCATGTAAAAGGAAAAGGCACTCATCTGGGAAGTTGTCTCTAATAGAGAGATGTTCCAATGGAAGCTCAGAAAGCTTACTCAAATGATCAGCTACTACATTCTCCGCTCCACTTTTATCTTTGATCTCCACATCAAATTCTTGGAGAAGTAGCATCCTTCTAATTAATCTTGGCTTTGTATCCAGCTTCTTCAGCAAATATTTCAATGCTGCATGGTTAGAAAACACAATTACTTTAGAGACAAGCAAATATGATCTAAATTTATCTAAGGTAAAAACAATTGCTAAAAACTCTTTCTCTGTGGTTGTGTAATTTGACTGAGCCAAATCAAGAGTACGAGAAGCAAAAGTTATGACATGCAACTTCCCCTTTAGTCTTTGTAAAAGTACCGTTCCCACAGCATAATTTGAAGCATTACACATAAGCTCAAAGGGGAGTTCCCACTGTGGAGGTAGGATGATAAGAGGGAAGGTGAGTTACTTCTTCAACTCATCGAAGGCTAACCTGCAAGCATCATAAAAAACAAAATCCGTTTCTTTCTGGAGGAGTTTAGATAGGGGTAGAGTGATCTTACTGAAATCCTTGATAAATCTCCTATAGAATCCTGCATGGCCAAGAAAAGAGCAAACTTCCCACACAAAAGCAGGGTAAGGCAAAGATGAGATAACATCAACTGTAGCTTTATCTACTTCTATGCGACGTGATGATACTATGTGGCCTAGGACTATCCCTTGCTCTACCATGAAATGATATTTCTCATAATTCAAGACTAAATTCTTCTCTATGCATCTCTCAAGTACTCTCTCCAAATTTTGCAAGCATGCTTCAAATGAGTCTCCATAAACAGAAAAATCATCCACAAATGCTTCTATGCAATCTTTAAACAAATCAGAAAATATACTCATCATGCATCTTTGAAAAGTGCCAGGTACATTGCAAAAACAAAAGGCATGCATCTACATGTAAAAGTACCGAAGGTACAGGTGATGGTGGTCTTCTCTTGATCTTCAGGTGCAATATGAATTTGAAAATATCCAGAAAAACCATCAAGAAAGCAGTAGTGAGACTTTCCAGTAAGTCTCTCAAGCATTTGATCAATAAAAGGAAGAGGAAAATGATCTTTTCTAGTTACTTGGTTCAACTTCCTATAATCAATGCAAACACAACAACTATTTTGCACTCTAGGAAAATCAGAAATCAATTAAGCTTGGAAATCATCACATGCCTCATCAACTACAGAAAGTTAACCACATGCACATTGGAATGATTTTCTATAGGATATTTCATGGCATCTAAAATGTTAAAATTAATTTTTTTACCAGCAAACTCTATGGACAAAGTCCCTTTATGCACATTAATAATGGTTTGTATAGTTTTCAGAAAAGGTCTACCAAGTATTAATGGTGCATGGCCAGGAGTGTTATCATTTTCCATATCTAGCACATAAAAATCAGCAGGAAAAATGAAATCTTTAACTCTTACCAAGACATCTTCCAGAACTCTTACTAGATGTGTTGTGCTCCTGTTGACAAGTTGGACAATTACTGCAGTTGGTGAAAGAACACTAATCTTGAGGCTTGAGTACACTGATTTGGGCATGATATTGATTGAGGCTCCCAAATCTAGCATAGCATTAAAGAATTCCATGTTGCCTATTGTTCATGGTATTGTGAAAGTTATAAGATCTTTGTACTTTGGTGGTATGGGTGGTTGGATGAGTGCAGAAACATTCCTTCCCAAATTTACTCTTTCATTGTCCCCTAAACGCCTTTTATGAGTGCACAACTCTTTAAGGAACTTGGCATATTTAGGAATTTTCTTAATTGCTTCTAAAAGTGGAATATTGACCTCTATTTTTCTGAAGGTCTCCATGATCTCTTTATCCATCTTAGATTCAAAAGCTTTCCTTGATTGAGTTTAACTTGTGGGAAAGGTAGAGGTATTTTCTAAACCAATTCTTCATCCTTTTTTATTTTGCTCACTGGTTGAGGATGAAGGAATACTTTGCTGCACATCTAATTTTTTTAGTTCAGATTCAGAAGGTGGACTATCTACTTACTTGCCACTCTTCAAAATGATGGCATTAACATTGCCTCTTGGATTGATCACTGGTTGAGATGGGAAACTCCCTGAACCTTGACTTTTCATCTTATTGACTATTGTGGCTAACTGACCAATCTTAGTCTCCAAATTCTGCATATTTGTTTCTGTTCTCTGCTAAAATTGAAGGGTGTTAGTAGTCAGCTCTTTCATTAAATCTTCCTAACTAGTCTCAGGCTTCTTGGGTACTGGAGGAGGTGCATGGCTAGGTCCAAGTTGATTGTATCTTACATGGAGTGGCTAGTAAGGAGGGGGATTAGAGGTATTTCCATACTTGAAAGCTAGATAGTCACGCCACCCAGGATTCTAAGTGGAGGAATATAGGTCATATCTCTATTGTTGTGGGTGCATGGGTCTGCTAGGGAATATACCAGTACATGACTTGGTTGGGGTTGATAAGTCCTAGAAAGTCACTAAATAATGTCACCATATTTGGGATTTTCGGTCCTCTTTTAGCCATGTTTGCTTTCCTTTTGCGCTTGTTATCTTTGTTTTCGTACAATTTCCGTGTGCTTGTTAGTGTTCGTATTTTCTTGTTTTTCTGTGCCTTTTATTGCCTTTTTAATTTATTTTATTTATTGTTTTCTGTAGGTGCGTTCGTGGGGAGAAAACAAGAGAAAGCAAATTCCAGTGGCCTGGCGCCCAGGCGCCAGGCATGTGAAGAACCAGGGCTCTCTGCCCAGTTGGCGCCCAGGCGCCAGGCGTGGCGCCCAGGCGCCCAACCCCTGAACTGGCCATTAGATGCTGCAGCCTTGGGGCCCAGGCGCCAGACTTCGGACCAGCAGCATAAAATCTCCTTTTTGAGCATTTTAACCTAATCTTGGACTTGGGAGATTTTGGGGAGCTTGGAGGCGGCTAGGGTTTACTCTACAGAGCTGGTTAGGGGGGAGAAGAGCCTTCCTTCAATGGATTGGTCTTCTTTCCCCCATCTCTTCTCTTTCCTCTTCATTTTCTTCTCTTTTCATGTTGTATTTTCTTGTATTATGTAGTGGTAGGTAATATGTAACTCAAGGATTGTTATGAGTCCGATTTTAGATTAGGTTTTGTGTAATTTCTCGAACTCTTGTAGTTATTGCTTGGTTAATGCATGTTTATTTATTCCAATCTTAATGCTTTCCTTTAAATTGGCCATTTATTGGGATGATTGGGTGTTTTTACCAAACTTGGGAAGGGGAGGTAGAAACAAGACCAAATGAGTAAGTTGTATGAGTTCTTGAACCTTAAAGGAGAGGGGATTGATTTGCTAATATCATAGGAATATAGTTATTAGCCTCATATAGTCAAATTAGGGTTTGGTCATTTAATGAACTTGATTTTCACATAAGGAATTATGGAGAGTTAGGTTTTATCTTAGTTGAGGTTTGGGAAAATCCTTCTAGGAATATTCGTGCCCTAGACTAGCATGTACAAGTGGTAAAAGCAAGAGTAAGAGGATGATAATGGAATCTATGAAGAATGATGGGCATGGTGGTTGATGTAATTTAATTTCTTATGAGGTTTTGTTATTGAATGATTCGTTTCAATTGCATTTCGTATTTTGTTGGAGTGGAATTACCGGATTGAATTGCTCTAAAAATGATTGATCACCACTTTTATGAGTTTGGGGGTTTTTATCTATGCTAGGGATAGCTAGGTATTAACTAGCCCATTGTAACTTCCACCATAAATCGGATTAATCTAGGGATGGATAATCTTATTTATGTGGTTTTTATGAGTTCCTAAACTTAATCACCTACTTGAATGATTGGATTAAGGAATTAAACAATCATTGGGTATAGGTAGGTTTGTTTCTCCAAGGGATTGGGTTCAAACACTTGAGAGAGCTTAACCAACTCCAAAAGGATTTGCAATTTGATTGAATCAGTCTTTAACAACTCAAAGACTCATTTGTCTATGAATTAGTCGGATTAAGAATTAAATGAAGTCAATCCCATCAATCCTAGGTTACTGTCATTAGGAGTAGCTTAGTTTTAGGTTTAGATAGAGTTTAGTTTATTTTGTAACATTAGTTTTATATTTTCGTTCAATGATTCGTCTAGATAGCATTTAACTTTAGCTTCGCGGGTACTTGGTACCTCAATCCTCGTGGGAACGATACTCTACTCACTCTGTATTACTTGTGCGATTGGTGCGCTTGCCAAATCGACCTATCAAGTTTTTGGCGCCGTTGCCGGGGATTGATGGTTGTGCCAATATTCAATGAAGCTGAAGTGGTGCTACTTTAGACACCTTTGTTGTACATTCTCTTGTGTCTTTGCAAATTTTCATTTCTTCTGGTGTTGTGTTTTATTTTTGTGGTCTTATTCTTACGGTGTTCTTCTTTGGTTGTGCATGGAATCTGGTTTATCTTCCTTGCTGGAAAACGTTGAGGATGAGAGCGGAGCACTGATGACCAAGGAAGGAGACATTATCTAGCGAAGGACACCGGTAAAGTCTGGCTAAGGACTATAAACGTAGCGCTCTTGGGAGGCACCCCAAGTTTCTTGACCTTTCCGTCATATTAATTTGTTCTTGGTTCTGTTCTGTAATTTTAATTTTGTGATTGTTGGTGTTTAGTATAATTTTGGTTGATTATTTCTGTGTTTGATTGTTGTGTTAGTTGATTTTGTTGTTTGATTTTGTTTAATGTTGAATTTGAATGTTTTTACTGTGTGTATGTGTTGTTTTGTGGTATTTTTACGAATCACAAACCTCAATTTCCGTGGATCATCAAATTCTGAGTGCTGAATGTAGCTGCTGCAGAGAAAAATTTCACTTCTGTCAAGGTGGCGCCCAGGCGCCACACCTGGCGCCCAGGCGCCAGGATGCTAGGTAAAATTACTCTCTGTCTAGATGGCGCCCAGGCGCCAGTAATGGCGCCCAGGCGCCAGACGTTAGTTCATTTAGGGTTTCGGACGCTGGCGCCCAGGCGCCAGACCTGGCGCCCAGGCGCCAGCGTCGAATTTAATTCTCTGCAGAAAATTTTTTCTGCACTTCCTCTTTTCCCAAACCCTAGCAGCCGCCTCCCTCACTTCTCCTCTCCTTCTCCGGCACTTTTTCCTCCCAAAACCTCCATTTTCACCGATTAGAAACCCCTCCTTCACCATCCTCTCCATTTTCTCACACATCCCTCCACTTTTCTACCATCTCCATCACTTTCTTCTCACTTTTTCTTCTGTTCTTCATCTTCTTCGCATTGGGGGCTGACTTTCGAAGCTTAGAGGTTCTCTTTCTCACTTTTCTGCAGATTTTGGTAAGTACCCTCTTCCCCACCTCAATTTTTCTTGAATTTTTAAAAAAAAAATATTTATATATTTTTTTCAGATTTGGGAATTTTTAGATTTAGGGTGCTGTTTTGATTTATTTTGAAATTTCTGAAACTTGTAAAATTGGAATTTAGGTTTTTAGAATGTTTATTTTATTTTCTGAAATTTTATAATTTTTTTTAAATTTGGTTTTTATTATTTTTCAAAATTTTTCTTTTATTGAATAATCCAATTTTAGAGTTTTTAAAATTAAAAATTTTGCTTTTTGAATGTTTAGGGTTGTCTATCGCATAAATAATGTCTCACAAACGTTCAAGGAAGCAAAAGGAAGCCGAATCCTCCTCTAGTAGAGACTTTGATGCCTCTAGGTTTAGGAATTTTGAGTGTAAAATGAAATTTGATGAGCTTGAACCTAGAGAGTTTATTAAAGAGAGAGGGTTTTATCTGAGGGCCAACCAGTACCCTGAAATTCAAAATAGAATAAGAGAGTGGGGTTGGGAAACACTATGTAGGCCAGCTACGAGATACTACCCCGAGGTTGTAAAAGAATTCTATGCAAATGCATTTAGGGGGAACAATGATAGTGTTGCGGACAGACATACTTCTTTTGTTAGGGAGAAAACAATTTTTTTTACTGCAAATAATATCAATAATCTGTTTGGTCTGAGATATGGTCCTGAGGCTGATAATGAATATGCTGATTGGATGAGGTTTAGGTATATGAGATCAAACACACTTATTGATACTCTCTGTAAAGAGGGAGCGAGATGGGAGTTGGACGCTCAGGGGAAAGAAACACATTTTAAAAAATCTGATATGAAACAAATCCCCAAAGCGTGGTGCACTTTCGTCCAATCCAATCTCCTCCCCACTTCGAACCGTTCTGAAGTAACAATAGAAAGAGCGGTGGTCATCTATATGATTTTTACAGGAAGTGTCTTTAACGTTGGATCTCTGTTATCCCAAAATCTAGATAAATTAATTCAAAAACAAGGAAAAAGATTGGGATATCCTTGCCTAATTACTAACCTCTGTCAAAAGGATGAGGTGCCTATGCTTAATGAGATTTTTCGTAATCCCGAGGGCCCTATCACTGCACAAGTGATAGATTCTATGGCACCACGTGATGGAGCCCCCGCGGATCACTATCAGGCACCCATTCTGATTCCTCAGGCACCATCCAGACCACGCGCTGCACCTGCACCTCAGGGACCTCATATGTCGCAGCGGATTATTGATATTGAAAACTCCCTAAGTGATTTGAGAGCGTCCCACGATGCTTTTGTTGTTTCCCATAATGCATTTGTAGGAACACAGAATGAGCACAATAGGGGTGTAACTCAGGCTCTGTATGCCATGGCTAGACATTGGGGAGTGAGCACAGAGGGTTGGGCCTTGCAGGATCCTTCTTATGATCCAACTGACGACATCAATTTTGATCCTGCAGTCAACAGTGGAGTAGCTGGCGGAGATGAAGAGATGGGCGAAGAAGAAGACGACGCTGATGACACGGATTGAGGCGTTGTGATTCAGTGTTTTGTTGTTTTTATTTCTTTGTTTATTGATTCTTGTACTGTACTTCTCATTTAAGAACTTTTTGTTTTGTTATTTTTATGTCTTTTTTTTTTTTGGATTTTGTTGATGTCTCTATTTTTGTGATGGAATGGTTAAGACTCTTGTTATTGTCATTTTGTTATTTTGATTCTTGTTTAATAATCGTTGTGTATTTTAATTCTGTTGTTGTTGTTGTTGATGGTTTGTTTTTAGCATTCATTGCCTTTCCGTCCCCTTTTGTTGATTGTCCCCTTTTGGATGCTCAAACCTTATTTGTGTGCTTGGTTTGACATTGAGGACAATGTCTGGTTTAGGTTTGGGAGAGTGGGTTGTTGTTTAATAAGAATGCAATTCCTTTTGTTGAACCATCACGTTTTAGGATTTCTCTTGATATTTTGGAAATTGTTGAACAGGTGTTATGTTATGTCAACGTTGGTTGAATTTATGTCGTCATCTTATTTAAAATCGAGCTAAGTTATGGAATTTTAGAATTTATTCATTAAATTGAGAATTTTCAAACATTCTTAAATAGAAGTTGTAGGTTTTTTTTTTTTTTTAATTTTCTTTAAATACTCCTCAAATTTTTAAAATTTTTTATTCTTATTTGTGATGTATATTTGCTCAATAAGGGAATTTAAAAAAAAAAAAAAAACAAAAAAAAAAAACAAAAAAAAAAAAATAAATATAATGAGTGTGATTTAAGTTGAGGAAGTGTAGTGTGGTTTAGGCGCACAATACTTTCTCCAACCAATGAATCATATCTTAACAAATAAAGGCGACAGACAAGGCATTGTTGTGTGGATTAGGCGCACTGATAATTCTTTGTTTCCTTAGCCTATTAGCGGATATTACTTAGATTGAGGGGAAGATGTGTGGTTAGGCGCACGGTCTTCACTTCAATCATAAATAAATTGGAATTCCCTTTGCTAAAATACACTTTGATAGAGCTGAGAAAAATCTCACAATAAGGTAAATTCTTTTAAACTTTTGAGGTAGTAATTAGAGAAAATTAAGGGCATTTATGATTTTAATTTTAAGGTTAATGAAAATTTTCAATTTACCTATCAATTCAAGAAATTCATTGCTTACCTTTGCTTTATTTAGATGAATGCATGAATTTAACTTACTTGCTCATAATCTTTCAAGTTGTTCAACACTTCCTTTTTATCAAGAAATATCTTTTTGTTATGTTCGTTTGTAATTGTTTGCTTGAGGACAAGCAAAGATCTAGGTTTGGGGGAGTTGATAAGTCCTAGAAAGTCACTAAATAATGTCACCATATTTGGGATTTTCGGTCCTCTTTTAGCCATGTTTGCTTTCCTTTTGCGCTTGTTATCTTTGTTTTCGTACAATTTCCGTGTGCTTGTTAGTGTTCGTATTTTCTTGTTTTTCTGTGCCTTTTATTGCCTTTTTAATTTATTTTATTTATTGTTTTCTGTAGGTGCGTTCGTGGGGAGAAAACAAGAGAAAGCAAATTCCAGTGGCCTGGCGCCCAGGCGCCAGGCATGTGAAGAACCAGGGCTCTCTGCCCAGTTGGCGCCCAGGCGCCCAACCCCTGAACTGGCCATTAGATGCTGCAGCCTTGGCGCCCAGGCGCCAGACTTCGGACCAGCAGCATAAAATCTCCTTTTTGAGCATTTTAACCTAATCTTGGACTTGGGAGATTTTGGGGAGCTTGGAGGCGGCTAGGGTTTACTCTACAGAGCTGGTTAGGGGGGAGAAGAGCCTTCCTTCAATGGATTGGTCTTCTTTCCCCCATCTCTTCTCTTTCCTCTTCATTTTCTTCTCTTTTCATGTTGTATTTTCTTGTATTATGTAGTGGTAGGTAATATGTAACTCAAGGATTGTTATGAGTCCGATTTTAGATTAGGTTTTGTGTAATTTCTCGAACTCTTGTAGTTATTGCTTGGTTAATGCATGTTTATTTATTCCAATCTTAATGCTTTCCTTTAAATTGGCCATTTATTGGGATGATTGGGTGTTTTTACCAAACTTGGGAAGGGGAGGTAGAAACAAGACCAAATGAGTAAGTTGTATGAGTTCTTGAACCTTAAAGGAGAGGGGATTGATTTGCTAATATCATAGGAATATAGTTATTAGCCTCATATAGTCAAATTAGGGTTTGGTCATTTAATGAACTTGATTTTCACATAAGGAATTATGGAGAGTTAGGTTTTATCTTAGTTGAGGTTTGGGAAAATCCTTCTAGGAATATTCGTGCCCTAGACTAGCATGTACAAGTGGTAAAAGCAAGAGTAAGAGGATGATAATGGAATCTATGAAGAATGATGGGCATGGTGGTTGATGTAATTTAATTTCTTATGAGGTTTTGTTATTGAATGATTCGTTTCAATTGCATTTCGTATTTTGTTGGAGTGGAATTACCGGATTGAATTGCTCTAAAAATGATTGATCACCACTTTTATGAGTTTGGGGGTTTTTATCTATGCTAGGGATAGCTAGGTATTAACTAGCCCATTGTAACTTCCACCATAAATCGGATTAATCTAGGGATGGATAATCTTATTTATGTGGTTTTTATGAGTTCCTAAACTTAATCACCTACTTGAATGATTGGATTAAGGAATTAAACAATCATTGGGTATAGGTAGGTTTGTTTCTCCAAGGGATTGGGTTCAAACACTTGAGAGAGCTTAACCAACTCCAAAAGGATTTGCAATTTGATTGAATCAGTCTTTAACAACTCAAAGACTCATTTGTCTATGAATTAGTCGGATTAAGAATTAAATGAAGTCAATCCCATCAATCCTAGGTTACTGTCATTAGGAGTAGCTTAGTTTTAGGTTTAGATAGAGTTTAGTTTATTTTGTAACATTAGTTTTATATTTTCGTTCAATGATTCGTCTAGATAGCATTTAACTTTAGCTTCGCGGGTACTTGGTACCTCAATCCTCGTGGGAACAATACTCTACTCACTCTGTATTACTTGTGCGATTGGTGCGCTTGCCAAATCGACCTATCAGGGGTCTTTTGCAATTGAGGGTACTGATCAGTATAGTGGGTATTCAGGGAATAAATACCATAAACTAAAGGAGGAAGGGCTGGTTGTTGTGTTCTCTGATTTAATGCCAATTTCCTCACCATTGAAGCTAACTCTTCTAACCTTTGTTGCTCTATGGGAGGTTTCTTCACTTCAGTGACAGTAACTACTGCTAGATCATTCAATTTGGTACAAAATTGCTGTGCATTTTAGGCCATCTTGGCCAATAATTCGTTTGATGCCGCAGGGGTCTTATCCACCAATTCCCCACCAGTAGCTGCATCAACTATATATCTGTCCATATGCAATAATCTCTCATAGAAATACTGGATGAGAAGCTGCTCTAAAATTTGATGGTTGGGAGAACTTGAACACAGCTTCTTGAATCTCTCCCAGTACTCATGCAATGATTCACCAATTGTTTGTCTAATCCTATTGATGTCTTTCCTAATTACTACTATTCTAGAGGCTGGGAAGAATTTTTCTAGGATCATCTTCTTCGGTTCATCCCATTTTGTAATTAAGGAAGTGGGCAGGTAGTAAAGCCAATCCTTGGCTACCCCATCCAAAGAGAATAGAAAGGCTATCAATTGATCTGTTCTTCTCCAACTCCGGGTGGTCTCATAGTGGAGCAGACAACATGAAATTCCTTCAAGTGTTTGTATAGATCTTCTCCTGCAAGACCATAGAACTTGGGCAGTAAGTGGATTTGACCAGATTTCAGTTCAAAATTAGCATCTAACTCAGGATAATTTATGCATAATGGTTGATAATACACAACAGGTGCAATCAACTCTCTAATGGATTGTTCTTGCCTATTTTGAGGCACTTGTGAATTTTGATTATCCATCCCAGTTATCCCAGCTAACTCAAAATCAGTTGACTCCAATACAATATCAGATTTAGAATCTGACTCTACTTCACACTATTGACAGTAAGATCAATAAACTCAGACAAAAGCTTAGACACTATGCTACTCCTAATACTATTGCTTCTTACTAGTCTATGGAAGGTCCTATCAATTTCAGGATCAACTCCGGGTGGTCTCATAGTGGGGCAGACAACATGAAATTCCTTCAAGTGTTTGTACGGATCTTCTCCTGCAAGACCATAGAACTTGGGCAGCAAGTGGATTAGACCAGATTTCAGTTCAAAATTAGCATCTAACTCAGGATAATTTATGCATAATGGTTGATAATGCACAGCAGGTGCAATCAACTCTTTAATGGATTGTTCTTGCCTATTTTGAGGCACTTGTGAATTTTGATTATCCATCCCAATTATCCCAACTAACTCAAAATCAGTTGACTTCAATACAATATTAGATTTGGAATCTGACTCTACTTCACACTATTGACAGTAAGATCAATAAACTCAGACAAAAGCTCATACACTATGCTACTCCTAATACTATTGCTTCTTACTAGTCTATGGAAGGTCCTATCAATTTCAGGATCAAAAGGTGGTAAGTCCATATTAAGAGACCTTCTCATACACTAGGAAGGGAAAAATTCACAAGAAAACAACAAAAACACTAAAAACGGCAAAAGCGCTACAAGAGGCTCCAACTGATGAAAATTGCCAAAAAAATGAAACATCTTAGAAAAATCTGATTTTTCTTGGAAAATCCTTCTCAAGTTGGAGGAACTAATGCAAAAAACAGAACTTAAAAATTTGATCTATAAAAATCACACTAAAAATTACAATTAATTAAAAAATATAAAACATTAAAAAATAAAAAAAGGGCCTAAACGATGGAATTTGGAAAAGTGGCGACCTCATACTAGGCCAAAGGCTAAGTATGGGTTGCAACAAAAACTCTAAATTTCAATTAACAATCACAATTAATCAATTAACCAATTTGATAGAATTATATTTATGCACAAAAACTCTAAATTTCAAGCTTTTACAAAAAAAGGTCCCTAACAATCAAATGGGAAATTAATCATCATTAAGAAAAAAGTTTATGACATTGACTTTACAAATATGTTACTCATGATTCTAATTACATAATCAATTAACCAATTTGATAAAATTAGACCTATGTACAAAAAATACCAAATTTCAAACTTTTACAAAGAGGTCCCTAACAATGGAATGAGAAATTAACCATCATAAAAAAAAATTCATAAAATTGACTTCACAAATGTTACTCATGATCCTAATTACATAATCAATTAACCAATTTAATAGAATTAGATCTATGTACAAAAACACCAAATTTCAAGCTTTTACAAAGAAGTCCCTAATAATGGAATGAGAAATTAACCATCATCAAAAAAAAATTTGTGACTCTGGGGAGTGGGGGTCTCATGACTGTAAGCAGTAGAGATGGACTAAGTCACTGAAGGGGTTCAAAAAAAATATTAAGGGGGTTCAAAAAAAACCAAGAGGGGGCAAAATGAATTTTTTTTTTTACATATGGTTATGTAAAATCCAGGGGGTGCAGCTGCACCCCCTCAACCATACGTGGCTCCGCCACTGGTTCATGCCACTACGATGCTGAATCGTCCAGAATTGAATTCATGGCAATTTTGCGATATAGTGGTCCCCAGGTCGTATTCACTCAAGGAGTCTCACTTCTAATCACTAATTAGTTGTTCTAAACACCTAAACATTAATTAAAAGCACAAAAACCGGGGGGGTTTGTTGGCAATAATAGCAGAAATAGTAAACATGAAAAAAGAACAACAGGAGAGTTCTTTTGCCATGCAGTGTTCGTATTTCCATTTCTAGCAAAGTCTGGGAAAGAGGCAAGCAAAGGCTGGACTGCATGCAAAAGGTGATCTAGATTGAGGCCCTACATGTCTCCATATCAGCAAAAATGTAGAAACAGGTCCCAGTCAACATCCTACTCATCAGAAAAATGCCACATAAGTGCCATGTCAGCAAGAATGTCCACCTCAGTGCCACATCATCAGAAATCTCTAAATTTAATTTCTGCAAAGTACACAAATGGATTAAATTGAGTCTTTAATAATTTAAGTCCTAAAATATGAAAATAATTCATTTTCTATCCAAAATTAATTTAGACCCAATAAATCATAAAAGTGTTACAATTGGAGAATTCCCATAGATGAGAATGCAAATTGACCAAGATATGGGTAAAAATGTATGTAAAAATGCTAGATATCAAACTTTTTGAGAAACTTTATACTAGAAGCTATTTAAGCTAAGTCAGTGGCTTCTTCATTTAATTTCATAGGAATGTGTTGGACAATTACTTCGTTAAACTTTTTCATTAACTTACTCGCCACGGTACAATACTTAATCAAATTTTGATTAACACATCGACATTCCTGAGTAAGTTGTTTGACTACTAACTGGGAAACTCCAAGTATATGCACCCCTTTGTACTTTCATTTGACAAAGTATCTCTAACTCGACAATTAAAGCTTCATATTCAGCCTCATTATTAGAAAAAGAATACTTTAATTCAAACATAAATTTGGTTGGAGTTTCCTTTAGGAAAATTATTAAAATATTGATACCTCTTCCTTTTTTTGTGCCTTGATCCATCAAAATAAAGATGCCATGGTATCAATCTGACAAAATTTATATCATTATCTATGTCAAGGCTAGGATGGTCAACTAAAAATTTTGCCAATGCTTAGCCTTTGACAGCTTTTGCTGGAACATATTGTAAAGAAAATTTTGAAAGTGCAATTGTCCATTTGCCGATGCGTCCTTTGAGAGCAGGTTTGGATAATAAATTAAATTATATCTGTCTTTGACACAACAAATACATTACAAGGCATTATATAATATTTTAGCTTGGTACAAGAAAAATACAATGACAAACACAATTTCTCAATTGCACTATATCTTGTCTTTGCATCGTTTATAACTCGACTAAGGT
Source organism: Biancaea sappan (assembly GCA_037074585.1). Taxonomy (NCBI): domain Eukaryota; kingdom Viridiplantae; phylum Streptophyta; class Magnoliopsida; order Fabales; family Fabaceae; genus Biancaea; species Biancaea sappan. Next base: position 70,842,154 of record CM073490.1, read on the forward strand.
AGTAAATGGCTCTTTCGACAGGATTTTCATCATCTTAAGCCTGTAAACATCCTATAGTCTCTTCAAAAGCTGAAATATATAACTTAAATGGCTGTCATGGTACTAGTGACATCAGAATTAGAGAGTTCATCGAATAATGCTTGATTTGATCGAAAGCCTCTTGGTGACAGGCTCTTAGACGAACTCTTGCTCAGCTTTCAGCTTGACCAAAGGTGAAAAGACTCTGGTCCTTTCCGACAAGTTAGATATGAATCTTCTTAAGAAATTCAATTTCCCCAAGAAAGATTGTAATTCCTTCTTATTTGTTAGTGCAGCGGCTTCCAAAGCTACCTTAGTCTTATTCTCGTCCACCTTAATGCCTTTTTTATGGACTAATTGCAAAAGCACAATTCTTTGAATTCATTTTAAGGCTGTTCTTTTGCATTATTTCAAAAGTCTGCCTCAAATGTGTCAAGTGGTTTTTCTTATCTTTTGACTTGACAATGATGTCATCGATATAAATTTCCATAAACTTCCCTATGATATTATGAAAGATGGCGTTCATCGCTCTTTGATAGGTGGCCCCTGTATTCTTTAAATCGAAAGGCATGACAACCCACTCATATGTCCCAATGGCTCCTGGACATCTAAAATTGATTTTTGACAAGTCCTCCTCAGTTATGAAAATTTGATTATAACCTACATGACTATCTATACAACATAGGATTTCATGCCCAGATACGACATCTACTAACATGTCTGCTATAGGTATAGGATATTCATCTTTAAGAGTTGCCAGATTTACATTCCTAAAGTCAATGTATACCCTTAACTTGCCTTTTTTCTCAATAATTGGAACTATATTAGGGAGTCATTTAACATATTTGATAATTCTGATAAACTTAGCTTTAAGTAAATGTTCGACCTCTTCTTTGATTTTTAATACTACTTTAGGAGAAAATCTCCTATTTGCCAGTTTGACAGGTCTGCATCCTTCTTTGAATGGTAGTCTGTGTTTGACGATGTCTCTACTTAAACTAGGCATCTCATTGTAATCCCAGGTGAGGCAATCTTTGTATTTTGTGATTAACATGACAAGTTCTTTCTTTAATTCCTTTGGCAAAAATACACTTATAAAAATTGGTCTCTTATTTTCTTCGATGCCCAAGTTCACCTCTTCCAAATAATCATTTACTTCGATGTTCATCTTTTCATCAGGCTCTTTTTTCAAATCCTAAAGGGTCATCAACTACAATGTAGTCCAACAATGTACCTTCTGTTGTATTGACTGCTTTGTCGGCCAGGTAGGCCAATAACCTGTCCATTTGAGTCTTAAGACTCATGGCTGGCACTTGGCTAATTTTCATCGGCCTTATCTACACTTGGCCAATTTTTGTCAACCTTATCCATCAATTTGACACCAAATTGATCCATTAAGCAACTTTTAGAGTCTTCTTATTGATCAATCCATCCTCTGTTGCGACTAGTCTGACGTTCGAAGCGTAAATTCTGAAGTCAACATGAAGCTGCTGTAAATAGCAAGGACTATCATCTACTTCGACTACCTCTACTTGTCCTTTGTTATTCCAAAGGATCAACTTTTGATGCCCAGTCGACGGGATTACTTCGATAGCATGGATCCAATCTCTTCCTAACAAAATGTTATAACTGGATTTCAAGGGAATTACTACAAATAGGGTTGCTTTTTCGATAGATCCAACATGAATATTCAATATAGCTACACCGTCGGATGGGGAAGACTTGCACTAAAATCAGTGACAACCATATCTGTCTGAATTAAATCAGACTCATTCTTCCCTAACCTCTTAAACATGGCTCTCGGTATTAGATTGATGGCAGCTCCACCATCCACCAGAACCTTGTTAGTAGGCTTTCCTTCCAATAAGGCCTTAATATACAAAGGTTGTAGGTGTTCCTTTTGTACATCAATTGGTTTTTCAAACTTAGCCAAATTGTCAAGTTCATCATCCCAGTCATTGTGTAGACTATCAAAAGTTGAAATTATGTCATCCTTTATAAATAACCAATCTTCTGAAAAATCTTCTAAATCTTCCTCATTCTCACCCATATAAATTTCATAATGGGCTCCATATTCTAGTGGAATGATAGAAATAAGGTTAAGACTTATATTGATAGGATGCTTGTCTACATCTTTTCTTTCGACGTCTTCATTGGTATCTCTAAATTTCCTTTCAAGTAGATCCCAGTCTTCTTCATCCAGGAATAGCCTAAGTTTAAAATAATCCTTATCCATTGGACAATCGTCGGATCCTAGTTCTGATGAAGTAGTTCCTATAGCCATGATTATATCATCTAGATCTTTATCCATATCAAAGTCTAGATCAAACTCTTCTTCATCATTGAGACCCAAAGGGTCTTTGGGATCATTAAGGGCTTCAATAACCTTGTCGGCCGACAAATCTACATTTGTCACATGACATTCAGGTTTAAACTCGACAAGTTTCCTTATTGTTTAACTTTGGCAAGAGTTTCTTTCTTTTGTTCCATGTCGGTTGTAGGATCATCCAAGATTATCTTAATCTCCTTATGAGACTAATCTTCATAGTCTTTCACCTCTGCTATAGCCAATTGTTTTCCTTTATCTTTAGTGGTTTTCTCAACTTCTACCAATCAGATAGGCTAGCTTTTCTTGGGAAGGGAGAGATGTATACTTTTATCAAATTTTGATTTCAAAGGCTTTGGTTACATTGATTTCTATACCTTTGCAATCTCTGCCTCTAGCTATGCACTCAAAAGGTTTGGCTGCAGTTATGGATTCTCTTTATGTGAATTGGAAGTTTCTTGTCAGATTGCTTTAGTATTTTAGACTGTTGGTTTGGTTTTGACTTCCAAACATTTTTTCCTCGACCCTGATGGTTCTTCTTTGATTAGGAGTGCATCTGCCAAGGCTCTTCTTTTCTGTTCTTGTCTATACCTCTACAACCTTCGTTTCTGGCTTTTTGACAATGGTCCACTAGATGTTTCAGGATTTCTTTGATTGAATGACATTAACTTGCCATGTCAATAATATTCATTCTAGAAAAGTTGATCCTTCTGGAATCTTCTCCTTTTGGCATAATCTTTATTTGCCGTTGTAGAGTTCTTAACCCATTGTCCAATCTTTACGTTTGCAGGTGGCATTCATGTTCTAACACATCAAATGAGGTCTCAAGAACTTGGATTACTACTCCCAATTAACTTATTTAGGTTTCCAGCCCACTGGTTACTAAGATTTGGCCTAGCCATCTGTTGTGGCCAAGTTTTTTGTGTATGGGATGATTTTGACTGATTACGGTAAGGTTTATCTTTTTTCTGATCTTCCAATGACTTAGAATGGGCTATTGACTTCTGATGTGCTTCTATTGCCTTCGGGTCATATAAGAAGACACATCTCGGACATATCTTGATTGTTACTTTTTCTCTCTTCCTGAATATAAACTCTTCATAAGTTTCCCACAGCTTTTGACATATATCAAAATCATCTACCATAGGGTCTTCATTCATATGCAACTTGTAACATCCTAAATTCTTACATTTATTAAATATAAGTAAATTAGTGTTTAAAGGACTATTATGAAAAGAATATTTTTAAAGAGGAAAATTTATAAATGGAAATAAAGTGATTTTTCCATAATTAAAGGTTAGAGAAAAGCTGGAGAAAATGTTAGAAATAAATTTTGGTATCAAATTGAAAATTTTCCTATATGACCAAGGACTAAATTACAATGACAGAAAAGTGTGAAGGGCCTAGCTAGAATTTTAGCTAAGCCATTTGAGATGGCATTTTAGTATTAAGCTACGTAAGAAGGTATGCATGTTACTCTCTACTGCTATGTGGCTTTATCTTCATTCTACCCGTAGCCTTGAACCAGATGAACAAGTGGCATTTTCTTCCATCAACTTGTTCTCTCTCTCACATGCTCATGTGGAAGCCTTCCTCTCGGCCAACCTTTCTTCTTGCTTTAGCAGATGTATACCTTCCATTTTGTGGACAAGGGGATGAAGGTTCTGAAAAGAGCATGTGGGAAATAGAGAAGGAAATGATGGTGCATATGGGAAATGCAAAAAGAAGGAATTTGGCATGTGAAGCTCTCAGCCAGCACTCCCTTTTCTGTGTATGCAGGGAATATACAGCACTTTCATGAGCTTTTCCTCCATATTAGGAGCAGGAGGATATAGGAAATGCAGAAAATAAAGAAGTTGGAAGATGACATGTGTATCTCTCACATGTAGAAAACCTTGACAGCATGTAGGAAAATGAGAATATGCTACACTTGAACCCGTGGAAGGCTTGGGTGATCTATCACCATTTTTGGTCAGCCACCTAGAACCACTATGATTGCCTTGGGGGACACCTGCACCATTTCTTAGCCAGCTGAGGAGTGAAACCCGAGAATGAGAGATAGCTTTCTGCAGTAAGCACCGTGAAGACATTCTCTGTTCTGCTCTAGAAAATAGAGAGGAAGAGAGTGAGTTTCTGCTGCCTTTAATCATGAGCTTCAATCTGTGAGAGAGTGCTGCAAACCCAAAAAGAAAACCTCTATTTTTCATATGTAAAAACAGAGTTTCCATTGCTGCAACGACAGACAACCTGAGAGTGAGAAATAGAGCTTAGAATTCTTGGTAAGCTGTAAATCCTTTCTTTTAGGCTTGCATGTGTTTAAGAAATGATTAAACATGTCTTAGAGAGTTCTTAGATGAGTTTGGGAGAGCCATGCAGCAAGGAGAATGGAAAAACATGGAGTTTAGAAGTATGCATGCATAACAGGGACTAAAGCAAATAAAATCAAAAGTTTGTAGGAGTAGCTATAATTTTGGAACAAGATATATTTGTGACCTATGGACTTAGATGAAACTAAATGTAGTTTTAGATCATGAAAAAGATAAGGGAGACTTAGATGAAACTAAATGTGGTTTTAGATCATGAAAAAGATAAGGGAAAAATAATTACTGAGGACCTAAGTGAATGAAATGAAAAGTTGGCAGGAAAGAGTAAAATTTTTGAAAATGTCCAGATTTAGTATAAATGGGATTTTAATTAGAATTTGATGGAATTTACCAAATTTTGAGGGTTATTATATGGTTAAAGTTTGTATTAAGGACTAAAGTGAGTTAACTCAAGGTTCTTGAGGAAAAAGGAAACAAGTTGGAAATTGAGAGAATAAATTAGGATATTTTTAGTTAGTTATATTCATTTAAATTTGGGATTAGAAATAGGGTTACGAATAATACGTAATTAGTATTTAGTGCACAAAGTTGCATTTAAATATAGAATAGTATTTTAAAGTATTCTATATTAGGATTTTAATAGCTAATTTATTTTATCAGCACCTTGGAATAATTTTGAGCAGAACCAGTACGAGATGGTAAATTCAGGTAGCCAGCTACATTTCATCAAAGTGTTGTTCATATATTCTTGAAATTGTTTATATTGAAAATGATTTATTGATGAATTATGTGCTATTCAACTCTATGCATTGTTATGTATGTATTTATATCGTTATAATACTCATGTGCTAAGGCAGTGTACGCCAAGCATCTGGTGTACGATGGTGCACGCCAATATAACACTCGCCATGGTTAGGGCGGAAACAGCTATGCATGACAATGCTAGTGTCAGTCTTACTGACCTTTGGCCATAGGGTATAATTAAACTCTGGTGGTAAGCACTGAGAAGAGTGATGATCCTTGGCTCCACCTGAAAAAGACTCTTGGAGTACTAAGACCAAGTAATAACCCTTGGCACCACTAGAGGTGAAAAAGACTCCAGGGGTAATAAGACCAAGTAATGATTTCTGCATAACAATGGTATAGATGAGTTGAAGTGAATTATGAATGGGTTTATGAACTGATCTATGAGATGACATATGAATTGATTTATAAGATAAATTATGATGAACTTGCTTTTATGACTGGGAATGGTTTTTATTTTCAAATATTAACTACTGGCTACTGAGATTTCTATATCTCATGATTTTGTGTTGTATTAACCATTTCCAGGTGCAAATCAAAGTGGGAATAGCAGGGTTGCAACGGGGAGTCAGTAGCTATAGCCTAGATTTTATAGTTATTGTAAAATAATTACGAATTGATCTCTAATGATGTATATATACATCGAAATGATAGTGATGTAAGACCTATGATGATAATCATGGTTCCTAGTTGTTTTTAATTATGGATTTGAGATTTTTGAAATTTTAAGGTTTTGATAATTGGCATCATTACATTATGAGGAACCTTAGCTTAAAAATCTATTAGGATGGAGATAGTGTTGAGTGATTTTGAGATGTTACACAACTCATCTGAGTCTATTTAAGCATACATCTTCCATTTTCCTTTTATATCGACCATGCCAATATTTAAGGGAATTTGGCTGTCGATCTCAACTATACTTGTCTGAAAAGGATTGGTATCAATCTTAATGTCTATTTTTTATTAGCAAACTTCAATCTTCCTTCAGACAAAGCCTTTTGGATTAAGTCCTTGAAATGTACACATACGTTAGTCACATGACCGAATACATTATGAAATTTACAATATTTTCAGTTTTTAATTTCATCAGGCTTTAAAAACCTATGATTATCCAACAATTTTATTTGTTTTTCTTTCAGTAAAACGTCAAAAATTTGTTCGGCTTTAGTATTGTTGAATGTGTATACCTTTCTATTGACATAACTCATTTTTTCTTTGGCCCTCATAGCCTTTATAAGCTTTATAGCTGACAAACATAAAGAGGTCCATTCTTTAATTTGGCAAGATTTATATTGTAATCTATGTTCTCATCATCTTTTGTCGGATTCTTCCATTTCGACGTAATTTACTTTTTATCTCGTGAGGAATTTCTTTTACTTTTGCATCTTTTCAGCTTTCAATTGTTCTATCTGTCGAACTTTGCCCCTTAGTTGAGCAAGATCAACTAGATGATGATTGAAAAGCTTTTTCCTAATGTAATAATCTAGGCCCCCGATAGTCATCTTGACAACTTCAGCTTTAGGAATCAGAGTAAAACATCTACTCCTCATTTGCATGAATCTTGCCAGATAATCCTTGATAGATTTGTTGTATAGTCTTTTAATATTAAAAAAAACATGTTAGACCAACTTTCAGGTCCCCTCTGAAGAATTCATCATGGATGCTTCTCTCCATTTGTGCCCATGAATTAATAAAGTTTGGTCTTAGTGTCAAAAACCAAGAAAAAGGCATTTTTCGTGAGGGAACTAGGAAAGAATCTCATTCTAAGTCCTTCATCTGTAGCTAGATCTCCTATTTCGATGGTGTACTATGCAATGTGTTCGACAGTTGATTCACCATTTTCCTCAGTGAACTTGGACAATTTTGGAACCTTAACCATTCCTCTAGGCAATTCTGCCTGTTGAACCTAATCCGGGAACGCCGAGGAGAAATAAGGCAGATTAATATAGCCTACGTTGAAACCAAATATATTAAGGATATGACATTATTTACCTATGGCTCATTTCGACGCAACATTTATACTTGATCATGTCTCAACTGTGGTTGAGGATGGTCTTGCTCTTATATTACGTTATTTAGTTGATTTTGGCCCTGATCTTGGGCCATAATCACTTATTCTGGTTGGACTTTTTCAAGCATAACAATACCCAAGGCTTGAGTTAGTCTACCCATTTGTAATGCCCATGTATTACATGCATTATCTATATTTTTCATTAAGGGCTTTAGTACGACACTCATTTATTGTGTCAACATACTCACCATATCGTGATTACTTTCATCCATTTGCTATCGAATGTTAGCCAATGAACTAACAATAGATGTGGCGACATGAATTGGCATATCTCTTGACATGTTTGGGAATAAAGGTCCCAAATTTAGTCTTTCCTATCGAAACATAGTGGGACTATTGGTTCCTACCATATTTGCCCATGCAGAACTTATTGCTTAGCTTTAAGTCATCTGACATATGGGATTTGCTAACTTAAGTCATCACAGGAGCAATATACCTTTGAGGTAATCCATATTGAGGCGCAAACCTTGTTATCTGACTGCCTACTAGACTTGGTGACACTAGTGTCAATCAGACACTTGCTCCAATACGGGGTTTGCTAAAAAGGATACGTTTGGCACAACGTCTATAGGATTAGTAGTTATTGTAACTGCCAACACGTTTGTCATGGCTACGACAATTAATGAACTTGTCACTTGATTAGAACTGTTTGTATTACTCATGATTTTAGAATTATGAGTGTGAGAAGAACAAGGTATGAATTTACCACTTCTCAAATGCATACATGTAATGAGTTACTCTAAACTTATCCCATTAGGCATGCCAATTTGTTTATGGTGATTTTTGGTCTAACCAGAATCCAACAACAAATTTCCTATGTATCAATTTGTTAACAGAGATCGTTGGTCAAAGGCCAAATCTGACAACAAATACTTGATTCTATCGAGAACGATTGTATTTTCAAAGTTATGTAGTAATCTCATTTAAAAGAACAAACATGTCGAGTGCTAATGCCTTGACAAGTTTTGTATGAAAGATCATGAGGCCTGAAAACAAGCTTTTTGCAGAAGTTAAACAAAAACGGTAAAATTACAGGATAGTAAGTTACAGGATGTAAAGTGCTTGAAAAAGGTAACTGCAGAAGGTAAACGGTAGAAAGTAAATGACAGAAGGTAAAGTGTAGAAATGTAAAGAGCAGAAAATTAAAATGCAAAATGTAAATGAAAGTGACTAAACAAAAATATTTAAATGAAAGTAATTAAATTGCTGGAAGATAAATGAAAGCGAATAAAGGACTAGAAAGATAAAGGACATGAATTAAATTTGACTGAAATGTAAGGTGGAAATCATACTTTGATGTTGATTCTTTAATATGCTCATTTGAGATGTTAGAATTTTTAATCAAGAGTTGCCAACCCCTTTTTACAACAATTAACTCAGTATTTATAGATAAATGACCGAAGTAACTGCCTATCTATTTAATTGCCACGTATGTGACGATTTGCAATTACATTGACCATTATCTAACCCACGTAAATCATTGTCATAAGCCACGTAAGTGATATTTTACATGTTCGACATAACTATTTTGAATTGGTGTAATGGTCCTCGACAACTTCCATCTGAGATATTCTTTTACCTTCAACATTTGACAACCAAGTTACCTTGACATGCCTTCTTCTTTAACAACCTTAGACTTGACTTGTCCATCGATCGTCTGAATTTGTCTGTTGAATGGTGTGCTTCCGACAACTTTACTTTGACAGTTATACATAACAGTTTTCGGAGACGTCCACCCTTACTCTCCTTTCTCGAATTCATCTTTGTCAAATAACTGACTTTTGTTGAATGTATGAGCCAAATCACTTATATTGACATTTAAGTAGTAGGTATTATTTTGTTGCACTATGGAGGATGATTACTTGTCGGCCAAGTAATTTATTTATTTATTTAAAAAATAATCACCCAACATAGTGCAATTGAAAAATTATGTTTGTCATTGTATTTTTCTTGCACTAAGCTAAAACACTATATGATGCCTTGTAATGTATTTGTTGTCTCAAAGATAGACATAGTAAAGTATATGTTATCAAAACCTGTTCTCAATGGATGTATTGGCAAATGGACAATTGTGCTGTCAAAATTTTCTTTACAATATGTTCTAGCACAAGCTATCAACGGCCAAGCATTGGCCTACTTTCTAGTCAACCATCCTGGTCTAGATATAGATAGTGATATAAATTTTGTTGGATTGAGACCATGGCATCTTTATTTCAACGGATCAAGGCATAAACAAGGATGTGGTGTAGGGATTTTAATAATATCCCCTTTGGGAACCCCAACTAAATTTATATTTGAACAAAAGTATTCTTGTTCTAACAATGAGGCCGAATAGGAAGCTTTAATTGTTGGATTAGAAATATTATGTCAAATGGAAGCACGAAGAGTACATATATTTGGAGATTCTCAATTAGTCATCAAACAACTTACTCAAATATAAATGTGTTAGTCAAAAAATGATTAAGTATTGTGCGGTAGTGAGTAAGTTGATGAAAAAATTTGACAAAGTTATTGTCTAACATATTCCTCGGGAGTCAAATGAATAAGCCAATAACTTAGCACAAATAGCTTTTGGGAATAAGGTTTCTCAAAAAGTTCTATCAGATTTGATAGAAATTAGAGAACTTTTATATCCCTAGGAAGAAAGAGAAGTATTACAAAATGACGTTCAAACAAATAATAATTAGAGGAAAGCAATCATCGATTATTTAGCGAATCCAAGTTTTGACATAGAACAAAAGCTCAAATATGGAGTGTTAAAATTTGTAGTGTCGGGTAGACAATTTTATAGAAGAACTATCGATGAACAGTTGGAAGAATGCTTAAGTGAGTTGGAGGCATACATTGCCTTGTCGGAAGTCTATGAAGATATTTATGGAGCTTACGAAGCAGGAGAAAAAATGAAATGGATCCTTCAATGACAAAGATATTATCGGCCAATACTAGTTAAGGATTTTATATTGTTTGCTAAGTCTTGTAAAGAGTGTCAAAGACATGGTCATATACAAAAACATACCTGCTAGTAAATTACATTCAATAATTAAACCTTGGCCATTTAGAGGATGGGCTTTAGACCTGATAGGCCAAACACATCCTCCTTCGTCGAAAGGACATAAATATATATTGATTGGAATCAATTATTTCACCAAATAGGTTGAAGCAATTACTCTAAAAGAGGTGACCTAACCAGACATGATTAATTTTATTGAAAATCGTATCATTTGCAAGTTTGAAATACCTCAAACTTTGACAATCAGTCAAGGCACCGTTTTCACTGGATGAAGAGTCACAGAATATGCCAATACTAGGAAAATAAAGTTAATAACATTGACACCATATTATGCCCGAGTAAATGGCCAAGTAGAGTCCGTAAACAAAATACTTATAAGCTTGATCAAAAAGTATATTGGTCGACAACCTAGAAATTGGCATAATTCTCTTGACCAGGTTTTGTAAGCATATAGAAATTCACCAAGAGAATCGACAAGTACTTCACCATATAAACTAGTTTATAATCATGATGCAGTATTACTTGTCAAAATTAATCTCTAGTCAATTCATATTCAAAGACAAAATGAATTATTATTTGAAAATTATTGGGATTCAATGTTTGACGAAATAAATGAATTAGACAATGAAAAATTAATTGCTATAGAAAATTTAATTCGACAAAAAAAGAAAATTTCTGGATTTTACGATGGTTCACGCCGAATTGCCTAGAATTGAATTTGTGGCAATCTTAAAATATAGAGATCTCCAGGTCATATTCTCTCAAGGAGCCTTACTTTTAATCACTAATTAATTGTTCTTAACACTAATTACACTAGTTTAAACCTAATTAATATAGGGGGTTTATGGATAGATTTAAGCATAAATAGAATTAAATCTTGTAGCAGAACAGAATGAAAGCAGCAAAAGCACTACTATAACAAAACACATGTAATCAATCTCTAGTTTCCCTAGAAGTGTAATCATCATCAAACATCTCTTAATAACAACTCTATTTTCATCTATTATTCCAGTTGTTAACTAAGTTTTCTAGAAAATCTCCTAGAACTTGAGCACATTTAAGTACTAACCAAAATCTTGTCACACATAATCTCATATTGACAACCCAATCTAATCCTACTTACTAAACATGCATAGCAGCCGCATACATACAAGTCTAGCAAGATTTACCCTCTAATGAAACAATAAAAATAGAAATCAAACCCATTCACCTTTTCTAATAAGAAAAATATATAGAAATGAGAACAAGAGGCAAAGTAAGGATTAAATTGAAATAGATTATATCAGAAACACTTATCTGTTCAAGGCATTTAGATTACATCTCCTAGTTCTACCAAAGATTAATTACACAAAGGATTTTAGCCCTCCATAAGGTCTAAAATGAAAATACAAAAAAGAAACTAACAAGAACCCTAAGCTCCAGAAGAAGAGAGGAAGAAGAAGCTGTCTACTGCTAAAAAATGAAATCTGATATGTTCCCCTTTCTAGTAGCCCCTTAGAGGACGAAAATGCATTGGTTTATCCCCTTAGAAGTGTCATTTTCCATCTAAAAATTTGCAACAAGTGTAGCACCTTGGGCAAAAGCAATACATGGGAATGGAGGTGTAGAAATTATGTTTTCTGGTTCTAAAATTGACTTAGGAAAGTTGCATATTTTGGGTAAACTTGGACTGCATAAGTTCTGCACTTTTCATTCTAGTGGGTCCCACTACTTCAATCAACATCCTAGGTGGCAAAAAATACTCAGTCAGCAAATATTCAGCATCTATATAGTGCTTAGGTGGCGACCACATCATCAATTCATCCATGTCAGCACTTTTTCTCTATAATTATGAAATTAAATCACAATTAGTCCATAATTAAATTACATCCAATTAATTTTAAAACATAATAAAATCAGAGAGTTCTCATGAAAGTGTATGCAATAGGACTAAGATAGAAACCAAAATATATATAAAAATGCCCGATATCATATGACAGTCGAGTTAAATATAAATCTTTTACCCTAGGCCCATTTATAATTACTCAAATATTTTCTAGTAATGTTTATGCTCTCGACGAGGTTAATTTTGGATTAAAAGTGAAATCAATCAATGGATAGTACCTAATGTGTGAAGTAAAAGAAAAATTGCTTCTTATTGGAATACTTTATGCATAAAAAATTCATCGGATGAAAATAATTAACAATAACAATAAGAATTTTTCAGATGAAAATAACCGACAAAAACAATAAGAATCTTTTGGATTAAAATAACCGACAATAAAAATTAAACAAATTGGCTGATAGAAATTACAATTGTCATAAACGTTCCCATACAGATGCCAATGCTTTCTTTCCTACACAAGCTGTTAGATAGTTGGTCTCCAATGACTTCATCTTTTCAGCAATAGATTGACTTTGACCGTGATGGTTTTGGTGTTTTGATTAATTCTTTCTCGTTTTGCAAAGTGCTCGGTCATAGTTTAGCTAAGCCTGTCTTTTTTTGGCACCTCAACTATCTTCAATTCTTCTATAGTTTCTCTGATTTTCTCTTCTAACTCTTCGAGGTTTCCTCTTAACTAGTTGATATTGGCCTTAATACATTGTCCTCTTTTTCTCCCCCTAGTGATCAAATCATCCTGTTGATCTCTATCAGCCTTTAAACCTCATATTTGACTTAAGACGATTTCTTTTTCCGATATCTGCTTTTCGTATGAACAAATGACTTGATTGAAAGAAGGCACTTTGTCAGATAAATCATCAATAAAATCTCTGAAGGTTGAATATAGGCTTCAACAGAAGATAGAGAGTTGTGATCTGACTGGTTCAAGTTTACCCAAAATAACTTAAATTTTACTTCTCAAAGACTCATCAGAAGCAATGAACTCGAAAGAATAATTGAGGAAAGTCTTCAATTCTTTTAAAAGCTCTTCAACCTTTGGGTTTGTTAAAGATTTCTATGGAACCAAAGAAAAACTATTGAAGTATGACTATCCAACATTAGGTTGATCATATCATCCAAGTCCATGTAATCATTGCTTAAATCTCTAAGGGATTCGACTTGGATCGTTAGATGAGTTTGACTGGGGATAGGAGAAACATCGGCCATCAAAGCCTCCATGTCTATATCATCCCTAATCTTAAATGGCAGACCAATAGGGGAATGACTTTGTATAGGCAAGTCGACATGGGAATGACTTTGGCCGGATTGATGGGAACTAGAAGGTACGAGCTCTTGTCCAAGCTCTTTATGTGATAGGACCTGTTGAGAGGGAGATTGAGCGGCTACCGATTCCCTGGCAAGAAAAGCTTTACTCGCTTCAAAGAGGAACCCTTCATGACTAGGTTTGATAGGCTGTTCTGGACCAAGCGATGTTATTGGAGCCTCAATCTGAAGAAATTCGACAAATGTTTTAGCATCAAGACTCAATATCTCTTGGTCCAAACCCTAAGATAAAAAATTTCATATTAGTCCTAGATTAAAATAAAAGTAGATAATACAAAAGTTGTGTCGAAGGATCATAACCTCAGTTGAGTCTGTGGATTTGACTCGTCGAATGCATAAGTCAAGGTTGAATGCTCAAGAGCTGACTCCTTTTCCTGACAAAAAGATGTTTGAGTATGTACTTGTTTACAGTGTTTTTTGGTCTAGCTAGATTTGATGATAAACTGCTACTTGCCAATTTGTTTACAAGGGGTCATTGGTCGAAGGCCAATCCAACAACAAATACTTGATTCTATCGAGAGCGATTGTGTTTTCAAAGTTGTATAGTAATCTCATTTAAACGAGCAAACATGTCAAGTGCTAATACTTTGACAAGTTTTGTATGAAAGATCATGCCTAAAAACAAGCTTTTTATAGAAGCTAAGCAAAAACCAAAAAATTGCATGAAAGTAAATTACAGAATGTAAAGTACATGGGAAAGGTAACAGCAAAAAGTAAACGGTGAAAAGTAAATAGCAGAATGGAAAGTGCAGAAATATAAAGAGCAAAAAATTAAAGTATAGAATGTAAATGAAAGTGAGTAAAGCACTGGAAAGATAAAGAACTTCAAATTAAATTTGACTAAAATGTAGAGTGGAAAGCATACTTTGACGTTGATCCTTTAATCTGCTTGTTTGAGATGTTAAGATTTTTAGTTAAGAGTTGCTAACCCTTTTTATAATGATTAATCAAGTATTTATAGGCAAATTACCGAAGTAACTGCCTATCTAAATAATTTCCATGTACATGATGTTTACAATCATATTGCATCAGTATAACTACCTAAACCCACGTACATAGTAGTTTACAAAGTCTGACAAAACTACCCTAGCTATCCGATGGCAATTGTCTTTAGTAATTTCAACCTGACAAATTCCCTCATCTTCGACATTTGACAAATGAACTACGTCCACATAACATACCTTCATCTTTCAACATGGATGACTTACTTATTGACCATGTATAAACTTGCTTGTCTAATGACAATCTCTTGACATCTTTAACATACATGCACAAGTGTTGTCACAAAGGTGTCAATCTATCCCTTTTTTTTATTTCATCTTTATCGAATCATTGATCTTGTCGAGTGTGCCAGATTATCGCTCTGACACTTAGACAATCAGCACTAATTTGTTGCGATACTAAGAACGATTATTTTTTGATCAAGCAAACTAGTGTAATAAATATAAATATTATATATTTTTAAAATAATCTCCAACAGATGCTCCTTAAATTTTTGTTCTCAATGGACACGGAGAGAATTAAAATTTAAATGGCCTTGTAACTGACATTGGATTTCTAGAGATTTGACTCAGTATCATGATTATCCCTAATACAACAGCCCTATCACGGCACGTGAATCGTCACTACACTCTTGACATTTCGTGTACCCCAAGCCTTTAAAACCCTAAACCCTAGTTGTCAAGCCACTCACTTTGCTATCTGGGCTATCCACATCCTCTTGACATCATTCCACTTTTTAGAGTTCTCAAGAAAGTCTTCAAACCCAAGCTACTCAACAATGGCCTCCTCTTCCTAAGTCAGAGTTTCTTTTTTTGTTAAGTAATCTGTCATTGCTAAGAACAAGAATACAATTTGTGACCTAGTTATAGATCCTTTGGAGATGTCGTAGAAATCAAAGGTAATCATCCTTATCTCCGACTCTTCTTTTACTCCTATAATTACTTTTTTGGAGCCTGTACTGTCCCTAGAGTCCTTCTTGGGGAACCTCCTTCCAGAATTTCCTTGTAAGACTCCTGGCGAGGCTATTCTTGCCTTGTGCTCGTCGATACCTATCATTACTTCAAGAAATCTCAGAGGATATTCTAGACTCCATCTTCCTAAGTTGACAGATATCATGCTTGGCTTAACAAAGTGTAGGCAAAGAAGGGTGAGTTTTGGAAAATAATGGGCATTTACAATTTTATCCAACTTTCTTGACACACCACTAAAGTCAACCTGGCCATGGTGAGGGCTTCGATCTTCTTATCGAATAAGACCACAAAAAACTTTCATTTTCATATGTTATGATGAGCCCAATGATCTTTGATGTATTGGCCATCACGAGCCTTTGACTGGATGGGGGGATTATTTATCCTTACTTTCGACCTCGTGAAGTAATAAAGGTCTATTCCTCCAAACACACTTCCTTCTCCTCTTTTGTCAATCTCTACCACTAGGATTCTGACGAAGTGTCAGATGTAGAACATGTTTGTTTCCTTTTACTTTGGTTATCAGCTTATGCATTTGACTCGAAGTCTGTTACTGTAGCCAAATCTCTTCAGCCCCTAGCCAACCTCATCCATGAAGATGCTCGACTGGCCTTGAGCCAATGGCTCCTTGCTAATCTCTTTCAAAGTATGAGTTAAACAGTTGACAATATCAGGGATTAAACGAAGAAGGAGAATGTTGGAGGCCCCATCTAGTTACTACAGTTATGGTTGAATACAGTTTTAGAGAGGCGACAATCCATCAAGCCTCTATCTAATGAATTGGCTAGCTATATGTTGGGTTCGTATGGATTGAAACTCTGCTACCTGACAAGTGTCTCCCTTAGGAAGAGAAGAAGAATTTTTTCCATTTCTTCAAGATTTTCTACTATATTGCCTTGGACTCAATGACGATAAACTTTGCTCCATTTGCTGATCGTCAAAGAGGTCCTAGGTGGTTTACTCATCCAATAATTTTCAACAAAGAAGGAGTCTCAATCTAGTCAAATTTTCTCTATCGACAAATCATTTTTGGGGGTACTCTTGATACAGAAAATGCAAGTTTTTACGTCCATATACCCAACCGGTCGCTCGACGATAGGCTTCTACTAATCTATACCTGCTCCTTACTCATCAGCACTGAAGGACCATTTTGTCAATGCCCACATCTCCAAAGAGGAAGATGTTAAGGATCTAATAGGAGAAAATGACAGGCATCAACAGAGCCTTATGCTTGTTGATAAGTCCTTTATTTTCGTTATCTTCCTATGGTTTTATTGGGCTTTTTCCTTCCCTTCCTCCTATTTCACTTTCCTTTTTGCATTCCTTATCTTAGTTCTTGCATTTTATCTATATTTTGTAGTTCTCCTTGTTCTTGCCCTTTTTTATTCCGTTTTCCCTACATTTTGGAGTAATTTTTGTGTATTTTCCTTGTAGGTATATATTTTGTCTGATACAAGTTGGAAAGCTGAAGAAACTTGAAATCAAATGGCAAAATTTGAAGGCTGCGCCTCAGGCGCCAAAGCACAAACTCTCTGCCAGACAATTAATTGTGGCGTCTACGGGGCGCCTAGAGGCGCCAGCAACCCAACTCTCTGTCTCGAGGCATGAAGTTGGCACCTCAGGCGCCACAAAGTGATTTTTCCAGCATTTTTCTGCATGGCGCCTAGGTGCCACACAAGGTGCCTGGGCGTCGGGGTCCTGACATGTTCGTGACTTAGCCTATAAATTGGATTTCTGAAGCATTTTTGGGGATCTTTTGGCTGGAAAAGAAGGAGCTCTGCTAGGGCAAAATTGGGGAAGAAGGGAAACCTACTTTCCATTGAGTTTGATGCTTATTTCTTTCTCTCCTTCCTCTTGTATCATGTTTATTTATGTATTTGTGATGTTTTTCTCTTCTTCCACCATGTGTAACTAAGTCTCTAGGGTTAGGGGATTGATGTAATTGACTCCTATGAAGCTTTGTTATTTAATGCTTTAATATTTTTGCAATTTCGATATTTGGAGTAGACTTTACCATTTTTTATCACTCTTGGATGCTTAGCTACCATCTTCAATGAACCTAGGGTTCATATTAGTGCTAGACATAGCTCGATATAGACTTGCCTTTGTAATTTCTACCGTAATTCGGGTTAGTCTAGACATAGATAACCTTAATTGCATGGTTTTTATGAGTTCTTACGCTTAAACACCGAATCAATTAATTTGACTAAGACATTAGCTAATTAATTGAGTGAGGTAGATTTGTTTCACCAAGACATTGGGTTCAAATATCTTTGTGAACTTAATCAACAATAAGAGGAATTTGCAAATGTATTGAAGTATTCTCTAATGACTCAAAGATTAGTTTGTCTATGAATTAATTGGATTAGGAGCTAAGTAAAATCAATCCCCTATGCCCGCTTTGTTCTCGTATAGTTTTCGTTGTGCTAGCCAACTTAGTGTCTTAATTTACTTTAACTTTAGACTCAACCACTCTACCTTTTCAATTGTCCAAATATAATTTGAGCTAGTGAAATTGGTAATTGTTAAAGTCAATCCCTGAGGACGATAACTCTTTCTCTCTCACTTTACTACTTGTGCGACCCGATACACTTATTGGGAAATAGCGCATCAAGTTTTTGGCGTCGTTGCCGGGGATTGACGGTGTTAACAATATTAAGAGTAGCTAGTAGGGTTGTAGTTTGGACCTTACTTTTTCTTTTCATAGTTATACTTCAAATCATACATTTATACTTGTTTATACTGTTGTTTTTGTTTATATTCTTTATCTTACACAAATCAGCTCACGCACGTCGACGGCAAACCAGAGAAACTAGACAAGCTCAGCAAGCTCAAACCGCACTGATGGCTGAACATAATCCTAATCCTCAACAGAATGCTCTAGTTCCTCCTCCTGCAAGAACCCTCATGGATTATAACATTCCAACTGTGGAGGGATGTGGTGCTAGCATTGCACAACCACCGGTGGAAGCTACTAATTTTCAACTAAACCCAGCCCTTCTTCAATTAATTCAGAGCAATCAGTTTGGCGGGCATCCCTTTGAAGACCCCAACTCACATATCTCACGCTTCCTACAAATCTGTGATACCATAAAGTTGAATGGGGTACCTGAAGAAGCGATCAGACTACGATGCTTTCCTTTTTCCTTGAAGGATAAAGCACTTATCTGGTTGGAGTCCTTACCAAAGGGAAGTGTTACAACATGGGTGGATTTGGTCCAAAAATTTCTCACAAGGTATTTTCCCCTATCTAGATCTTCAAAGATCCGAGAAGAGATCACCACTTTCAGGCAACAAGAGAACGAGTCCTTAAGTGAAGCCTGGGAGAGGTATAATGCAATCTTGAGAAAATGCCCCCACCACTCATTTGAGCTTTGGATTCAAGCTCAGAGTTTCTATGATGGACTTCTACCTTAAACAAGAACAGTAGTTGATGCAACGGCTGAGGGAGCTCTAAATCGTAAGACTCCTGAGCAAGCAATGGATTTGTATGCTACTATGGCTTGTAATGATTATCAATACCATGGGAAAGGACATCGATGAAGAAAACTACGGGAATGTTGGAAGTGAGCACCGTGGATGCTCTTTTGGCCTAAAACAAGTTGATCTCTCAACAGATGGCTGAATTAAACAAGAAACTTGATGTAGCAAAGGTGAATTCCATCAACCATCCAGCCATCATCTGTGATTTTTGTTCTGGTAGCCATGCGAATGAAGAGTGTCCTGGCAATATGTTTAGCTCTTTTTCAGAGCAAGTAAACTATATGGGAAATCAACACAAGGGGTAAAACAATCCTTATTCGCAAACTTACAATCCAGGATGGAGGAATCATCCAAACTTTTCATGGGGGAATCAGAACCAAAATCAGAACACGTTTCATAAGCCACAACAGTCATATCAGAGCTCTTCCTCTCAACCTCAGTCTAAGGAGAAAGTCTCCTCTTTGGAAAGTGCTCTAGAAAAGTTGACTCTACAGACTACATCCTTCATGCAACACACTTCTACATTCATGGAAGAGACAAGAAGTAGCTTTCGAAACCAAGAAGCTTCCATTCGTAATTTGGAGACTCAAGTAGGCCAAATTGCGAGACAACTAGCTGATAGACCATAAGGTTCTCTCCCAAGTGATACAGTAGTCAACCCAAAGGAGCATATCAAGGCTATCACTACCAGAAGTGGGCGGATAATAGAACCGATTCCCAGAAGAGAGAGGATGATTGAAAAAGAGAATGAGGATCTAGTTGAAGGTAGAGGCTTGAGAAGTCATGACACTTCTCCCAAGGTTGTGAGGGAGGAACAGAAAAAAGAAAAGATAAGTGTGGCCAAACCTCCCATACCACCACTCAAAGCGCCATTTCCCCAACGCCTCTACAAGCAAAAGGATGAGCAACAGTTTAGTAAATTCTTGGAGGTTTTTAAAAAACTTCATATCGACATACCTTTTGCTGAGGCTCTGGAACAAATGCCATCTTATGTGAAGTTCATGAAGGAACTTCTATCCAAGAAGAGAAGGATTCTGGATGATGAAACAATCATGCTAACAGAGGAATGTAGTGCCATAAATCAAAAGAAATTACCTCCTAAGCTCAAAGACCCGGGTAGCTTCTCTATTCCTTGCACTATTAGAGAGGTCACTTTTGGTAAAGCTTTATGTGATTTGGGGGCAAGCGTTAGCCTTATGCCCCACTCTATTTTTGAGAAACTTGGGATAGGGCAAGTCAAGCCCACAATGATGACTCTCCAATTGGCCGATCGCTCAATCAAGCACCCTTATGGGATAGTAGAAGACATCTTGGTCAAGGTTGATAATTTCATATTCTCGGTGGACTTTGTAGTTTTGGACATGGCAGAAGATGAAGAAATACCCCTCATTTTGGGAAGGTCATTCCTAGCTACTGGAAGAACATTGATCAATGTAGCCGATGGAACGTTGACCTTGAAGGTTGGTGATGAAGAAGTGATCTTCAATGTTTTTAACACAATGAAGCATCCCATGGGAAAAGATGAGTGTTTTAAAATTGATGTGCTTGATTCTATAATCTATAGCACATTTATGGGAAATTCCTATGAATCCCTTTTTGAGAAGGTATTGGTGCAAGGTAAAAGTGCAACTCAGGATGATGAAGACCCTCAAGTCGCTGAACACATAGGATTGCTTGAATCCATTCCAAAATACTTGGTGTCATCTCCTTCCCCTAAGATTGAAGAACTTCACAAGGAGGAATCCAAAGTAGAAGCTTCCAAGTTGGAGCTCAAACCCTTGCCTCCCAACCTAAAGTATGCATTTCTTGATGAGGACAACTCCTCCCCTATAATTATGAATGCGGAGTTGAATAGTTTGGAGGAGGAGAAACTGTTAAGGGTCCTTAGAGAATTCAAAAGTGCCATAGGGTGGTCTATTTCTGATTTGAAGGGAATAAGCCCCTCAATATGTATGCATAAAATCCTCATGGAGGAAAATTATAAGGAGGTTGTGCAACCACAGAGCCAACTGAATCCCACAATGAAAGAAGTAGTGAGGAAGGAAGTGGTGAAGCTTCTGGATGCCGGTGTGATTTATCCTATTTCTGACAGCTCTTGGGTTAGCCCAGTTCATGTAGTGCCTAAGAAGAGTGGAACAACAGTTGTGTTAAACGAAGACAATGAGTTAATACCTACAAGAACTGTAACTGGATGGAGGGTGTGCATAGACTACAGAAGACTCAATGATGCCACTCGGAAGGATCACTTCCCTCTTCCATTCATTGATCAAATGTTGGAGCGGCTAGCAGGCCATGATTACTATTGCTTTCTGGATGGTTATTCTAGATATAACCAAATAGCAATTGCTCCTGAGGACCAAGAGAAGACCGCCTTTATTTGTCCATATGGAGTCTTCGCGTACCGGAGGATGCCTTTCGGACTTTGCAATGCTCCGGCCACTTTCCAAAGGTGTATGTTTTCCATATTTTCTGATATGAATGAGAAATTTATTGAAATATTTATGGATGATTTTTCAGTTGTAGGTTCTTCTTTTGATAACTGTTTGCACAATTTATCTCTGGTATTAAAAAGATGTCAGGAAACTAATTTGGTCCTGAACTGGGAGAAATGTCATTTTATGGTGAGAAAGGGAATAGTGTTGGGACACAAAATCTCTTCTAAAGGAATACAAGTAGACAGAGCTAAAATTAAAATTATAGAAAAACTTTCCCCTCCCATTAATGTCAAATGAGTACGAAGCTTCTTGGGGCATGCTGGATTTTATAGGAGGTTTATTAAAGACTTTTCAAAAATTGCCAAACCTTTGTGCAACCTCCTAGTTAAGGATGTGCCTTTTGTTTTTGATGAAGCATGCTTGTTAGCTTTTAACACCTTGAAAGAAAAATTGATTAGTACTCCTATAGTTACTCCACCTGATTAGAATCTCCCTTTTGAATTGATGTGTGACGCTAGTGAAATAGCTGTTGGTGCTATGTTAGGATAGAGAAAGAATAAGTTGCTGCATGTGATTTATTATGCTATCCATGTTCTTGATACTACCCAACTGAATTATGCCACCACTGAAAATGAACTTTTGGCTATTGTTTATGCATTTGATAAATTTCGTTCTTATTTGGTAGGAACTAAGGTGGTTGTTTATACTGATCATGCAGCAATTAGGTACTTATTCGCTAAACAAGACTCCAAACCACGGCTGATTCGTTGGATCCTTTTGCTCCAAGAGTTTGATTTGGAGATAAGAGATAAGAAAGGGGTGGGAAATGTGGTGGCTGACCACTTGTCAAGAATTGAAACCCAGGAAGGACACAATAATGACCATATTCTCATCAAGGAAGAATTTCCGGATGAACGAATCCTTGCCATCCAAGAACTGCCATGGTATGCTGATATGGCCAATTTCAAAGCAGCAAAAATTCTCCCAACGGAGTTAAATGGACAGCAATTAAGAAAATTTCTTCATGAAGCCAAATTCTATGTTTGGGATGAACCTTACCTACTGAAAAGATGTAAAGATGGGCTACTGAGAAGATGTGTGCCTCAAGAGAAGGTTAAAGACATCCTATGGCATTGCCACGCTTCAGGGTATGGGGGTCATTTTAGTGGTGACCAGACAGCCACCAAGGTATTGTAATCAGGGTTATATTGGCCAACCATGTTCAAAGATGCTTATGAGTATGTAAAGCAATGTGAAAGATGTCAAAAGACGGGAAACATCTCCAAGAGGCATGAGATGCCTATGAACTCAATTCTTGAGGTGGAGTTATTTGACGTTTGGGGGATTGACTTTATGGGCCATTTCCCATCGTCCTATTCCAATGTCTACATACTCGTAGCAGTTGATTACGTATCAAAGTAGGTTGAAGCTTCTGCAACTAGAACCAATGATGCTCATGTAGTGATGAACTTTCTCAAAAAGAACATATTCTCAAGATTTGGCATACCGAGGGCCTTGATTAGTGATGAAGGCACGCATTTTTACAACAAGAAACTTGATTCTTTATTTGGAAAGTATGGCGTAAAGCATCGAGTCGTAACTCCTTATCATCCGCAAACAAGCGGCCAAGTGGAAGTATCGAATCGAGAATTAAAGCAGATTTTGGAGAAAACAGTCAATTTCTCAAGGAAAGATTAGGCTTCTAAGCTAAATGATGCACTATGGGCCTACCGAACAGCTCTGAAGACACCAATTGGGATGTCCCCATATCAGTTGGTGTATGGGAAGGCTTGCCATCTACCTGTAGAATTGGAGCACAAAGCCTTCTGGGCTACTAAATTTCTCAATTTTGATTTGAAGGCGGCTGGAGAGAAACGGATCTTGCAACTTCATGAACTGGATGAATTTAGGCTTCAAGCCTATGAAAGTGCACGGATCTACAAAGAAAAGGCTAAGCAATGGCACGACAAGTGAATCATTCCTAGGAGTTTCTAGCCTGGGCAATTAGTGCTGTTGTACAATTCCAGATTGAGGCTCTTTCCTGGAAAACTAAAGTCTAGATGGTCTGGCCTATTTGTAATCAAGGAGGTCTTTCCTCATGGAGCGGTGCTGCTGTCCAACATGGAAACGGAGGCAAGCTTCAAAGTCAATGGACAACAGTTAAAACATTATTTGGGAGAAGAGAGCCGACCCAAGTGCTCATCCATGCTCCTTTCAACTCTATCATGAAGAAACCGGGTAAAATCTAGCTAAAGACTATAAATTTAGCGCTTCTTGGGAGGCAACCCAAGTCTCTCACCTTTTTCTTTTAATTTCAGTGTTTTACTGCTTTCCAGTATTGTGCTCCTGTTGTTGTTGTGGCTGTGTTAATGTTGATGTCCATTTGTATGTGTGTTGCTGCTTAATTTGTGCAATTTGGATGAAACAATCTTGTAAGAATGATATGCTGAAATTACCCATGTTGCTTGAATTGAGTATTTGTGTTTGATTGCTACATTTTGTGTTGCTTGCTGCAACTCGTGTGATTCACTATTCTCAATTTATGTGCTCAAACATTGCCTAGTTTGCTTGGGGGGCAGGTCTGCTGCTAAAATGGCTTTTCTGGTTTGCTGTCACTCTGGCGCCTTGAGGCACCAGAGGGCAAACTCTCGGGTTGGCCGGCGCCTAGGCTTCCCATCTTCAGTAGGGCACCTTTTCAACGTAGTGCCCAGGCGCCACACAGGGCGCCTGAGGTGCCCCGTCTTCAGCAGGCAGTTATTTCAACGTGGCGCCCAGGTGCCACGTCCATATTTAAGCCCTACCTTCATTTTTCAGCCTCATTTTCACCATCCTCAAACCCTAGTAGCCCCTTTTCTCTGAAGTCAGTGGACCTCCGTCGTGCAGCCCTCCTTTGCCTCCATTTTCGGTAAGTTTCACCCTTCATACCCCCACCATTCCTCTTTTCCCCCACTTTCCCTATACCTTCCTTCCCCTTTCACCATTTTTGCCTGCCCATCATGACCTCCCCTCTTCACTCTGGTTATCTGCGTTTTGGTGGCTGTGTGGTGCTTCACGATCCTCCTTTTCATTTCCAGTAATTTTTCTTCCCTTTCATGGTCTTTTATTTATTTTTCTTCAAAACAATAAAAGGGAACATTCATCTTTTCAGAAAATTTCAAATTTAGATGCTTCACATTTTTAAGATATGGCTGTTAAATGAATGTTAGTTCCCCTTTTGCATTTTATTTCAAAAAAAAATTCTTTTTGACTAAAAAGGGAATTGCAATGTCTGATGTGAATTTTAGGGTTTTAATTTAAATTTTAGAAATTCTTTTTGGCTTTTCTAGGATTATAACTGCTGATATGTCTGGAAAGCGGCAAAGAAAAAGTCAAGGAGAGTCTTCTTCTCGTAGGAATTTTGATCCGTCTAGATTTAGGTCCTTAGAACATAGCAAGCATTTTGAGGATTTAGAGCCTAGAGAATTTATTGCTGAATCTGGTTTTCACTTACGAGAAGACGAGCACCCTGAAATTCTACACCAGATTAGAGAGTGGGGTTGGGAAAATTTGTGTAAGTCGGCTGCTCCTTTTTCCCCTGTAATTGTAAAAGAATTTTATGCTAATGCTTACCGGTGGAGGAGTGATCAAGGTGTTAGGGATCCCTATATTTCCTTTATTAGAGGAAAGGATATTCATTACTCAATTAACAGTCTCAATAATTATCTTAGCTTACATTATGCACCGGGGCAATGTGTTTTTGATAATTGGATGAGACATAGATATGTGAAGGCCTCTCACATTATTGCCACTCTCTGTCGGGAGGGGGCAAGTTGGGAACTGGACGCCGAGGGGAAAGCTGCTAATTTTAGAAAATCAGATATGAAACAAATCCCCAAGGCTTGGTGTACATTTGTCCAGTCTAACTTGCTGCCTACCTCGAACCGGTCAGAGGTAACCATCGAACGAGCGGTGGTTATCTATTTAATCGTGACAGGGAAGGTATTTAATGTGGGTTCCCTGATTTCCCATAACCTTTCAAAATTATCTCAAAAACAGGGAAAACGCCTCGAATATCTGTGCCTCATCACAGGCTTGTGTGAGGAGGATGAGGTACCGTTAGAGGATGTACCGCGAAGAGCCCCGGAGAGCCCTATCACCAAACAGGTGATAGACTCGATGTTTCAAAATTTTATGGCTATTGCGGCTCCTCTACCGATCCCTCCTCCTCCTCCTCAGGTACCTGTGAGACCCCGCGCTGCACCTCCTCCGGCTAATATGTCGGAGCGCCTGAGTAGTGTTGAGACTGGGATTGGGGAAATCAAGCACACCCTCGATACCTTCATCGCCGCTCATAACCAATAGCATCGGGCACTT
This sequence comes from Biancaea sappan, assembly GCA_037074585.1. Classification (NCBI taxonomy): domain Eukaryota; kingdom Viridiplantae; phylum Streptophyta; class Magnoliopsida; order Fabales; family Fabaceae; genus Biancaea; species Biancaea sappan. The sequence goes on from CM073490.1 coordinate 70,868,153, forward strand.
GCTCATGCGATGTTTTCCCTTGGTCGGCATTTCGGTGCCCCCACTGACGATTGGATGCTGGAGGATCCTACATATGACCCATTTGCAGATATCAATTTCGATCCTTCCACCAATCGGGAAGTCGAAGGTGAAGGCAGTCACAACATGGAAGGAGAGGCCGACAATGAGGATGAGGACGATGATTGACTTATGATTTTGATTCACATCTTGTTGCAACTGTTATTTTTGTTATTTCTGTTTTTAGTTATGTTTTGTACATACTTTCTGATATTTAGTATTTTAGTCCTGTAACTTGTGGATTTTTCTGTTGATGTTTAGTGCTATTGGATCCTTTTTGGTTTAGTGGATGTTGTCTCTTGCTTTTCCTTTCTGCAATCGGTTATTTTGCTGTTGTTTATTTCTCGTTATTTTGGAATTATTGTAGATGGTTTCTTTTTGGTTTATAGCATTCATTTTCCCCGCGCCCCCTGTTTTGGATTGTCCCTTTTTGAGTATTCAAGCCTTGTTTCTGGGTTGGTTTGACATTGAGGACAATGTATAATTTTGGTTTGGGGGAGTTGAGTGGTTTTAGGCTTAGACACCACTGACTTTTTGGCTATCCCGTTCTTTTTTGTAGATGAATGCCATTCTTTTGTTAACCATCGCTCCCTTTAGATTTTTCTTGATAAATTGGATAGTGCTTTACAGATTTTATATTATTCCTATTTCAATTAATTTCATGCATTGTCATCTTAATTAAAATATAGCTTAAATTGGATTTTTCAGAATATTTGGATTAAATTGAAAATTTTCAATCTTTTTAACTAAAAATTGTTGACCCTCTTATTTTTCTAAAATGTATTCTTCAAAACCTTGAAAAATTTTAGTTTTTACTTATGACAATTTTTTACTCAATAAGGGATTTCCTTCTCTTAATAAAAAAAAGAGAAAAAGAAAAAAAAAACAAAAACAAAAAAACAAAAACAACAATGAAATGCTCAAATGCATCTATTAAAAGAAAATAAATGGAGGTGTAGTTTAAGTTGAGGAAGTGTAGTGTGGATTAGGCACACAATACTTGTTCTAACCAATGAATCACATTTTCCTTTCAAATAAAGGCGACGGACAAAGTGTTGTTGTGTGGATTAGGCGCACGGGCGACTCGTTGTTTCCTTAGCCTCGCTTTCCTTTCTTTTTACGTTGATTGAGGGGGAGATGTGTGGATGAGGCGCACTATCTTGACTTCAATCATTTTATTTTAATGTTCTGTCTATTGAGAAGTTTTCCTTGAGAGCCAAAAATTGTCAAGCAAAAAGGAAAAAAAAATTTTTTTAAGTTTTTGAAAGAGTAATTTTAGAAAGTAAGGGTGTTTGCATTTCGTCTTTAAAATTTTTGAAAATTCTCTTTTTCTATCTTTAGATTCAAAAATTATCCTTTGTGAGTTAGTTTTATTGAGATGACTGTATGAAATTGGCTTGTCTGGGTTTAATGTTTTATGTTGTTCGGTACTTCTTTTATATCCTGAAAAATCTTTAAGCTCAATTTAGTTTTTAGTTTCCTGTTAGTATTTGCTTGAGGACAAGCAATAGTCTTGGTTTGGGGGAGTTGATAAGTCCTTTATTTTCGTTATCTTCCTATGATTTTATTGGGCTTTTTCCTTCCCTTCCTCCTATTTCACTTTCCTTTTTGCATTTCTTATCTTAGTTCTTGCATTTTATCTATATTTTGTAGCTCTTCTTATTCTTGCCCTTTTTTATCCCCTTTTCCCTACATTTTGGAGTAATTTTTGTGTATTTTCCTTGTAGGTATATATTTTGTATGATACAAGTTGGAAAGCTGAAGAAACTTGAAATCAAATGGCAAAATTCGAAGGCTGGCGCCTCAGGCGCCAAAGCACAAACTCTCTGCCAGACAATTAATTGTGGCGCCTAGAGGCGCCAGCAACCCAACTCTCTGTCTCGAGTCATGAAGGTGGCGCCTCAGGCGCCACGAAGTGATTTTTCCAGCATTTTTTTGCATGGCGCCTGGGCCCCGGGATCCTGACATGTTCGTGACTCAGCCTATAAATTGAATTTCTGAAGCATTTTTGGGGATCTTTTGGCTAGAGAAGAAGGAGCTCTGCTAGGGCAAAATTGGGGAAGAAGGGAAACCTACTTTCCATTGAGTTTGATGCTTATTTCTTTCTCTCCTTCCTCTTTTATCATGTTTATTTATGTATTTGTGATGTTTTTCTCTTCTTCCACCATGTGTAACTAAGTCTCTAGGGTTAGGGGATTGATGTAATTGACTCCTATGAAGCTTTGTTATTGAATGCTTTAATATTTTTGCAATTTCGATATTTGGAGTAGACTTTACCATTTTTTATCACTCTTGGATGCTTAGCTACCATCTTCAATGAACCTAGGGTTCATATTAGTGCTAGACATAGCTTGATATGGACTTGCCTTTGTAATTTCTACCGTAATTCGGGTTAGTCTAGACATAGATAACCTTAATTGCGTGGTTTTTATGAGTTCTTACGCTTAAGCGCCGAATCAATTAATTTGACTAAGACATTAGCTAATTAATTGAGTGAGGTAGATTTGTTTCACCAAGACATTGGGTTCAAATATCTTTGTGAACTTAATCAACAATAAGAGGAATTTGCAAATGTATTGAAGTATTCTCTAATGACTCAAAGATTAGTTTGTCTATGAATTAATCGGATTAAGAGCTAAGTAAAATCAATCCCCTATGCCCGCTTTGTTCTCATATAGTTTTCGTTGTGCTAACAAACTTAGTGTCTTAATTTAGTTTACTGTCTTTAACTTTAGACTCAACCACTCTACCTTTTCAATTGTCCAAATATAATTTGAGCTAGTGAAATTGGTAATTGTTAAAGTCAATCCCTGAGAACGATAACTCTTTCTCTCTCACTTTACTACTTGTGTGACCCAATACACTTGTCGGGAAATAGCGTATCACTTGTCCTTTATGAAGTGTCACAAAGAGTATCAAGTTGCTTTGTCGACTGGTGGTCGAAATACTACTGGTCTTTTCGTCAAAGTATTTGTTTTAACGCCCTTGTGGATTCTACTGTATAGGAACGCAATCCAATGACAAAAACCAAAGGTGAGAATTTGGAGAAAATTCACGCCTTCAAAAAATATTATAAGATAAAGTGAGACCCACGCTATGACCATTGGATCATTCTGAACTTAGAAGAGATTATAACCAACAAAAAAAGAGCATTAGGTTTGACACGGGTTCAAATACTTAGAATTTTTAGACGTTAAAACTCCATAAGAGTTTATTAAAAGAGTTCCTTTTCCAAACCCAGTGCCCTTACCTTGTGCTTGTTTTGGTTTGGCTGATGCATTTCTTGGGGAATCAACAAGAGCAAGTAACTTTAAAATTGTCAACAGACATGGGTTTGTCACGAATCTTTTTCGAACAAAGAATAATGAGGTTACTTTCACTCATCAGTTTGCCCTCCCTTCTGAACAATCTAATGCTGTAAAAATTGCCAGCGAGTTTCCCTAAGGTATCCAAACTTTTATTTCAAGGCAGTGAACGTTTTCTACCTCTGACATGTATAAGTTTATTTGAAACACTACCCCTAAAGGAACCCTTGGCCTATAAGCAACCAATGGAGCAAGTGGTCATTGTCGAGTTGGAGGAAGAAGAAGAGGATTTTCAACCTCTTCAACAGAGGAGAAGAAGATTGTTCAGGGTGAGTGACCAATCAACAATTGGAATGAACGACCATCCAGCTACTGCTTCTCCTGAAATAACTACTAGGCCTAGAAAAGAGAAGGCTCCAGTGAAAAGAAAAATAGTCTTTTCTGATGCTGATCGTGCTGCCAAGAAATCCAAGTCACATAAAGGCCTAGCAGTATTTGACTCAACCATCAAGTCTCAGGTAGATCTTAACTGTTGAATATGATCGTTTGTAAAAAATGAAGCATGCTCACTATTCCTTTTAGTAAGATAATGTAATACCTGTCATTTTTATTTTTCATTTAATTTGATGAATTTTATTTTACAATTATTGGTTTGAAAATACTATATGAAATGTGTGTATGATATCAAAATATGATGTGATGATGCTTAGATATATGATTTCGGGCTGTAGGCTAGTAATGTGTGATGCTTGGCCATACAAGAACTAAAGTGAAAATCACAAGGACTTAAATAAAAATTTTGAGATTTGTTGGGGTGTAACAAAAAGTCTTTAAAAGGGTAAGAATAAAAGTAGAAAATTGTGAGGGGCCTTGGTGTGAAATAAGAAAAGGAAAATAATTCCTAAATCTTAATATATTAATTTTAGAAATACATAGTATGATTAATTTATTAAGTATAAGAAGAGAATAAAAAGAAAAATATAATAAATACAATACTATAAGTGGACGTTGTACTGTTAGTGGAAAGCAAGTGGATATATTCAGTATAGTATATTAGTAGTATAAGTAAACTAAAGGATATACAAAAGATTAAAAAAAGAAGTAGTTAGATATCTAAGGTAACCAAATCTAATTTAAATATTAAGTTAAAAATAAATAATTCTAGTAATTAAATTTGAAACTTCCTTCAACAATCTGAACCATATCTAATATCTTTTAGTTAGATTAAGTTAGGATTGAAGTATTAATGACACGTACATATATAGTTTCAAATTTTAAACCTTATTTGTTCGATAATGGTATAACAAATAAATTAAATACAATCATAGTCTAATAAACCATAGGCAATCCTAAAATTAAAAGATAAAGAACTCATAAGCTTTTAAGAATTTATTATTCCAAGAAAATAATTAATAGAATTAAAAAATTAATTACTAATCTAATTAGCTATGGTATTTCGGAATTATTAAAAGTAAATTTGATAACATAACATAAATAATAAGAAGTGATAACAATGCTATGGAATTTAATATAATAAACTAGATATTTAATCAAAGTATTCCCAACTGATATATTATACATATATTATAAATACCTATTAAATATCCAAGTTTTTTATTTTATTTTTTTATTATTTCTTAAACTCAAGAAATAAACAAACAAATATCTAAATCAAATTAATCAACCTAGCTATCTTAAACTAAGTTAGAAACCCTAGAACAAATACATACTCAACCAAACTAAACCCTCCCACAAGCACACTCTCTCGGCTAATCTTTTTTCTAAACACCAATACTCAATTTTCAATATTGGGAAGCTCAAGAGTAGTTAACAACTAATAAGCAAGAAGAAATCAAGGTAAGTCATAATCTTCCCTTCCTTCTTAGCAATGTCGTTTCTTTTGAAATAAAAATAAGAACAACCCTAACCCTACATCATGTTTTACAGCCTACACATAGTCCTAGGATCTGCACATTTCATACTCAAACAAGAACTCAAAGGGTTTCATCTATAGCAAGAATTAAAACAAGGTAAGAACATTTATTTTCAGAAATTTTGGAGCAATTTTTCTGAAAATTAAAACGACCATATCTCTCTCTAGAAAACTCCAAAATTTTCAAATTAGCTATACACAGAAATCTCTTTCTGTCTATTTTCCAGAAAATCTACATTTGTTCCAAAACTCCCTATCATTTGAGAGATATGGCCAAAACAGTACATGGAGGTCAGAAAACTGAAATAAAATAATTTTCTATTTTAATTTCAAAGTTTGTCTTTCAAACACGCGATAGGAAAATCAGGCACATTACCGAAGAATCTTGGAATGTCATGCTATGGTTTAGCAAGGAACCCAAGTGAGTGAACCAACCCTTCTTTAATATTATCTTAAGTGTTAAAGTAATAGGGTATAAAGATAGGTAATAATCATGGTGGGAAAGGGAGAATTCGGTTAAGAAATTTGAAATATTGAAATTGAGTTTTTATGTACAATTTAATTGTTAATGAAATTACTAATGGGAAAAGTTAAGGGAAAAGATATGGTTAATGAGATAAATGTGATTTATTGTGATTTGGGATACTTTAGAGTTATCCGGTAGAAATTGATATGATGATTATATTGACGATTATATTGATGAATATATTGTCAAATATATCGATGAATTATTTTTAGTGATTAATATGAAATTATTTGAATCTTGATTGTGTTTGGGTAGGATAGTACCCTCTCTCATGTCAAGTAGGAAATCTAGGTGACAAGATGACTTGACCTCTGAGAGCAGAGACAATGATTCCCTTGGTAGGACCTCCAGCCCAGTTTAATCCGTTGGGCACCCTGACCATTGAGGATGAGGTTGTGCGTCATGGCGGGTTTTGATGAGATTAATGAAATTGGTTGAGCGAGCCTACGGGCACTCTCAAGTATGATGAGATTGGTTGAGCGAGCCTACGGGAGCTCCCAGGTGTGATGAGATTGGTTGAGCGGGCCTACAGGCACTCCCAGATATTTTGCCATTGACGAGTACTAGTTTCGTTGGTCTAAATTGTTTGATTGAGTTACAAACTCTTTGATGTGTATCTTTCCTTGTGGTTTTATGATTTATGCCTATATTTTTATTTTATTACTTTTGCATAGAGGGTTTTATTAGGGTGGGGATTGGCTCACTCACTAAGATATTTATCTCACACTCGTTGATTTAATTTTTTTCAGATCAGGTAGTGGAAGAGGAGTATCTGCAAAAAGATAGAGTCGCCATTGGACTATCCCATTGTTGGGTGGGTCTCAAGATATTTGTATTTATTTTATTAAGCATTAGGAAGCTCTGTGGTTAATTAGGACATCTAAGGGGTCTGGGTGAATTGATTATTTTATTTGAATAATGTGTTCTATTTAGACTTGTTAATTATAAGAACTATTTTTATTTATTTTGCTATAAATATTTATAAATAAACAAAAAAATGGGTAGAAATCGAGATGTCAGTTAGGCTTACGGTGATACAGGATTTGTGTCAATGTGTTGGTCACGTACCCGAAATTTGGATCGTGACAGATAAAGAGCCTACTCTCGAGCACTCGGCTTCTCCTACTATATCTGATGAACTAGACCTGCAAACCCAAAAAGTATGATCCCTTGACAAAATTTTGCTTTGATATTGGACATGTACTTTATCTCAAGACTGATATATTTTGTTTCAATCATGGTCGCGAGGTCTTAAGCTCGATTGCTGAAAAATCTATCAAAGTTCTTTAGGGCAAGACTCCCACCGTAGATACGTCTATTGGAGTTGCTCCACAAGCTAAAACTCTTCAATTTAAGGCATCGACAACATCGCTGCTGATCGAGGCCCAACAAAGAGAGCTTACTGTCGAAGTGGCTGAAACTTTTCTTGTCAGGGAATCAACAACTGTACATTCTCCATCTCAACAATCTCCATCGCCTAAAGAACATGACCATCCAGTAGTATCTTCTAGTTCTCAATGATCTAAACAAAGTCATACTATTGTCAACTTGCCCTCACAAGGCGATCTGCCTCTTGTGATCTATGGCAGTTTTGGCATGGAGGCTCTGATGCCGATGTCTCTCCTATGTCTCCTGTCTCTAGTTCTATTCACCCGACAGACCAAGTGGGACCTCTTACCCATCTAATTACTAGTAGTTTAGACATAGATGCACTGATCAATCTTCTATCAGGTAGTCTGACTCCGTCGACTTCTTCTTTAATTCCAGAAGAATTTTCAATGGATTTGAAAATTGAAGAACTTATAAAAGAGTTAAAAGACCTTCTTGGATTTCTCCTTCGAGGTTATTGCTTATGATGAATCATTAAGAAGTAGAATTCACGTTATCTTGAATGAACTTGAACCGGTCAGATCACAGCTTCCCATTTTCTATTGAAGCCTTTACTCAACCTTTAAAGATTTTATTAATGATTTGTCCATCAAAGCTCTAAACTCCAATTAGATCATCTCTACTTATACCAAGGAGATGTCAGAAAAAGAAATCATTATTGATCAATTAAAAGATCTGAAGGCCAAAATAGATTAACAGGATGAGATGATAGCCAAAATGAAGGAAAGCTGCCTACTTGCCACTGGCAACATCGACCAATTTGAAGAATACCTTGTCGTGTTAGAAGAGAAAATCAGAAAAACCAGAGAAGAATTGGCATCAGCTAAATTGTTAAAAGATAAACTTGCCCATACTTTGATCGAATGTGAGGCAAAATGGGAAAAAATAATAGAAAGTGCCACAGCCATTGCGGTCAATGCTCAAGCTTTTTCCGAAAAGAAAAAGTCTTTGGAGACTAAATACTTGCCAGCCTACACGGACAAAGAGACATTGGCTTGTGTTTGGGAATGCTTACGCCAAATGTAGTTATATTGGTTAAGATTATCTGACAAATTTTGTCTGATGCATTGTCGGTCTTTTTAATATGACAGATTTTATTCATCCCATTTTTTTATATATTCAACAATGTAATGCAAATCTTGTTGCAATAAAGATTCATTCAATTTTTACTTCACACATTATCAGCTTGTATGGTTTTAAGTATTTGCCATTGATTGACTTTACTTTTAAACCCGTGCTAACTTTGTCGAGAGCATAAGCATTCCCTGAAAATACTTGTGTAACTATAAATGGTCCTACCCATTTCGGTGACCACTTACCATATTCTCGACAATATTTCTCAATAGGCAAAATTACTTTCCATACTAAATCGTCTAACTTGAAAGCTTTAAATTTAAATCGACAGTCATAAAATTTTGCAATTTGTTCCTTTTGTCGAATTAGATTTTCTAAAGAAATTAATCTTTCATCAGTCAATTCGTTCAACTCGTTGAACATTGAATCCCAATAACATTCAACTGGTAATTCATCTTGTTTTTAAATATGAATTGATTGGAGATTAATCTCGACAGACAAAATGGCATCATGACCATAAACTAATTTATATGGTGATGTGTCTACCGATTCTCTTAGCGAGTTTCTATACACCCAAAGAACCTAATCAAGTGTATTGTGCCAATTTCTAGGCTGTCAGCCAACATGCTTTTTTATCAAGCTTATAAATATTTTGTTAATGGCTTCTACTTGGCCATTCACCTGTGCATAGTATGGTGTCAATGTAATTAATTTTATCTTCTTAGAGTCGACATATTTGACAACTTTTCGTCAAGTGAAAACAGTACCTTGATCAATTGTTAAAGTTTGAGGTATCCTAAACCTGCAAATGATGTGATTTTCAATGAAATTGATCACATCTTATTGAGTGACATCTTTTAGCACATATGTTTCAACCCATTTAGTGAAGTGGTCAACCCCAACTAAAATATATCTTTGTCTTTTCAACAAAAAAAGGGTGTATCTGGCCAATTAAGTCTAAAGCCCATCCCCAAAATGGCTAAGGTTTAACAATTGAATGTAACTCACTAGCTAGAATATTTTGTATATGGTCATGTCTTTGACATTCTTCACAAGACTTGGCAAACATTATACAATCCTTAACTAGTGTTGGCCAATAAAATTGTCATCGTCGAAGGATCCACTTCATTTTTTCACCTACTTGATGAGCTCCACAAATTCCTTCATGGACGTCCGACAAGGCAATGTATGCCTCCAACTCACTCAAGCATTCTTCTAACTGTCCGTCGATAGTCCTCCTATATAATTGTCCACCTGACATCACAAAATTTAACGCTCGATACTTAAGTTTCCGTTCTACGTTAGAACTTGGATTCTCTAAATATTCAATGATTACTTTTCTCTAATCATTATTTGTATGAACGTCATTTTGTAACGCATCCTTTTCCTCTAAAGGATATAAAAGTTCTCTAATTTCTATAAGATCCGATAGAACTTGTTGAGAAAGTTTATACCCAGAAGCTATTTGTGTTAAATCATTAGCTTCTTTATTTGATTCTCTAGGAATGTGTTGGACAATTACTTCATCAAACTTTTTCATTAACTTACTTGCGACGGCACAATACTTAATCAAATTTTGATTAACACATTTATATTCTTGAGTAAGTTGTTTGACTCATTTCCTTATGGAAGATCAATAGAATAGATTAAATTCCACGTTTGAGGATCACAATTTATTATGTTACACATCCAAATTTGCATTATGATGGATCCTCGTTGGTCATCTGGACCATAAAATATGATCTCTAGCCTGTTATTATAACTTATCAGTGTCCATTTGTCCTTCAATGCAGAGGGTGGAATAAGTAACAACCGAAAACTATCTTGGTGCATGTCAAGAACATGCTCACCCAAATTGGCAAATATTCGTATGACAAAATTATCTACAACAAAATCCTTTGGTGTAAGGCATAGGGCAAGCGGGTCACTACTTGAGGTGTCATGCGTAGCACCTTGTGACCACCACACTTTCCCCCTCTAAGTAGTAGCATACTATAACAAACTCTCGTACATGTGAATCATATGCAAGATAGTACCTTTTTTTGGCCTGATAAAAAAGAATTTCGTCAGTAATACAACAATATTTAAAAAAAAAGAGTATGCAAAAAATATTAATTAAAGAATAACCTATGGCTGGATTAATGATTTCCCAGGTATGTTAGGTTGCAGGGTTTATGATTAGGAGATGATGGTTTAGAAATGCATCTCTGCTGCGCATTAATAATCGACCACGTATGGTTCCAAGCACTACGACGTTACAACATGTGGACCAAAAATGAGGTAATTTGAGCCTCCAAGATGAAGAGTCTGCCATGGCATACACTTGGGTTGAAAACCTTCCAGGATAAGCTTTCAAATAAGATAGTAGTCAGAGAAATGAACATGTTTGCACTACCTAAAGATGTTGTAACTTGAAATAATCTTGGTTAAAGATTTGACACTAGTTCCGAGACACTGCCATATACGTTTGGTAGTTAGGAACTGACAATTACAATAATATATTGATCATAATATTTTTAGGAAAACATTCATTTTCAAATAAGCTCGGCTCTACTTGCTAAAGCAAATCCAATTAGGTGAATGAGGTTGGAATCCAGAGAGAGAGGAAGAGAGTGAATTGAGAGAGAGAAAATGAGTGAGTGATTGGGTGAGATTGAATATAACAAGTGTGATAGATATATCTTTTATGTAATTTTCGTCCTTTTGAAATTAACTATTATTTTTACATATGATTTGTAAAGTGGCGAAAATATATTTTTCAAAATTTTTAAATTAAATTAATTTAAATTATATATATATAATTAATTATATATATTATTATTATAGTTTATATATAAATATATCATATATGATGGGTATTTATATATATATATATATAATTATATATTTATATATTGTTCATTATATTAGTTTCAAATATTTTGCCATATATATAACTATTTGCTCATGGGAAGACTCTAGCATGCACGTGAATGGATGGGATGGGATGGGTTGGGGGAGAGTGGAAGCCAACGTGAATGAGTGTGCCAAATGAGTAAAAGTCTATAAGGATGAGGCGCGTCATTAGTAAGGGATTGCCACAACATGAAATTAGGTTACTTCAAAAAAAAAATAGGATGGGTTCAGTTAAGGCTGGCTTACATTAAGATCTAAATATGAGGGTGTCTTATCATATATTTTAATTTCATTTCAACCGATGAATTGTTCAACCGAGTAAATTAAATATATCAAAAGTGTGTCTAAATGTTGGATATATTTATAGTGACATATTTTATAATAATTATATCAATAAATTATTAATGTAAAATTTTTCTAAAATTATTAATCTTATCATATTATTTACTCTTAAATCTTTTTAAAACTAAAATTTTTAACTAAATTTTTTTAACCTCAAATATTAATTAAACAAATATAATTGTTTATTTCAACATTAATTCTAGAAAAAGGAAGTAATATATAATTCATTTACACGAATGTGGCAAAAAAAAAAGTATGTCATGGTGAAAATGAGTGTGCCTTAGTGTCTCTCAGCTCTCTAACATGTTTGGTATTGCTAGTCCTGCCGTATTGTCGATCATGCTAAATGTGTAAGAAGTTGTGAGCTTATCTTGATTAACATCTTCCTCCTTGTTGTTATCGGCTTCCTACATGTTTGATTCATCAACAACCAATAACTGATCATTAGGAAGGCACAATAATGGCTCATCTTCAAGTGGAAGATGAAGAGACCATACTAAATTCCATGATTGGGGATCACAATAGACTATGTCTCATGTCCACAATTGCATGATACTCCCTTGAAAGTAATTTTCAGCAAAAAAGATAATGTCTAGCCCATTATTATAGCCCACCAGTGCCGAATCGTCATGAAATGTAGGGGGTGGAATAGGCAACGATCAAAAATAATCTTGGTGTACGTCATGCACAACAAGAGTTGGCCTGCCAGGTGTGGATACCTACATAATAAAATTATCTACAACTAAAATTTCTTCTCATTGTACATCATCTTGCAAGGAATCAGTTAAGCGAGATGCCACTGAAGGTGTCATGAGTAAAACCTTAACCTTGTCACCACCACAATTTGATCAATTAAGTAATAACATACTACAACAAAGTCTTGCTGATGTAAATCATATACAAGACATTAATTAGATTTCTTGATAGAAAAGTTTGTATTAGTAATATAAGGACATTTTTAAAAAAAGTGTGAAAAAGTCCAATTAATTAGCAAAGAACCTATGATGGGGCCGATCATTTCCCAAGTTTGCAAGGTGACAGGGTTGAAGAGAAGCAGTCGATGATGCCGAAATCAACCTCTGCCTCGTAGCAATATTTGACCATTTGTGGATCCAACCACTTCAACAGTGTAAGATTCTTTAGACCAACCTTTATCTACTTCAAGAATGTGGAATGAATGGGTGCTCATGTCATACACATTAGAGAAAGACCTTCGACAATATGAGCTCAAAAAAGATAGTAGTACAAAAAATGTTTGTGTTTTGTCTCTTTCCAGATGACTTTGTTTAAAAGAATCATGCCTAAAACTCCAATCCCAATTACTAAACACCGCCATATATCTTTGGCTGTTAGGAATTGGTTGTCGTAACAATACATTGATCATAATATCTTCAGAAAAGTATTCATTCTCAAATAGGGATGGCTCCATGATTCTTAAAATTAGAGAGTGAGGGCATGGGGCTATGAATAAGTGAGTGAGAGGGGGAGAATTGAAGTGGGGAACAAAAGGAGTGAGAGTCATCATTTATTGGGGTGTGGGGGTGGTTGGTAAGGTGAAATGAATTAAAATATTAAAAAGGATAAGTTTCACATGCATGTTATAATTTTTAAAATAATTAAATTTAAATTGAATTGTGTATATTGTTCTAAGTTTTGTATATAATCTCAGAAGCTCTTTTTATATTAATTGTTGATTATATATGGTAAATATTATTCATTGGTTAGATGGCAAAATTATTCCTTTCCATACACCAAGTCTTGTATTGTGTGTGTGCCACATGTCATGCATTGTGTGCGCTATATGTCATGCTCTGCATGCACAATGTGTCATGCTCTCATCCCATTCAAAGTTAGTATGAATATGGGGGCCCTCCCATTCAATGAGTCATATCCCAAATTTGGCGGGTCATGTCCCAGAGTTGGCGTTAAAAGAAGATATGAATGTGATATGAGTCATATCATATATTATATATATTGTGTCTAGTTGGACTGGATAAAAAATGATATGAGTCATATCATATCTTATATTTAATGTGACTAGTTGGACTAGGTAAAGTAAATGTAGTAAAAATATATTTACTTATTTTTTATATACATGTAGTAAGAAACGTTTTTATATAATTGCATCAATAATAGCAATTATTTTTTATAGTAGTATATATTCTTGTAGAAATATATATGGGATGGGTTTAGTTAAAAAAAAATGTTGGTTAAAGTAGTAATATTTGACAAGGTATGAATATTATGAGTGTCCTATCATAAATTTCATCATTTCCCATATTCCAATTTCCTCTCCTATTTGTCTATATAGATTTGGTCACAAAGTCCTTATTCAACATTCTTGATTGGTTTTTTCTCTCCATTCCTGTATCTTTTTCTTTCCACTTCCTAAAGAAAAATGGAGATACCTTCTCATTAGAGATGGATATATAATAGACTAAATCCTAGAAGGAAGGGTTACATAGAAGAATTTTTGCTCAGGATAGAGGAATTTGTTGCCTTTGCTTTGAGACATGTAGTGGATGGAAAGATATGGTGCCCCTGCTCAACAAAGAAATGACACCCATATAGGTGTTGAAGACTTTAAAGTGGACCTTTATAGAAGAGGCTATAATACATGCCAAAATATGGGTCATGTGTTTGGAGGTCTTATGGTATTTTTATAATATTAAATAATTTAATTTAAAATAGTCATTTTTGTTCTCCATATTTAATTTATTCTATTTGAATGATTATTTGTGAGAATTGAGATAAATGACTAGATCGAGTATTTTATTGCGGTGTAGTGTATTCTGCGAATTGAGCAAAATAAGAGGAAGAGGAAATTTAACGGGACTAATATAACTACTGAGAAATAATTATAGTTGATCACTTGGATTTGGGGCATCAGAGTGTGGGTACCCGTGGGTCACCATTAACCTATTAGCCTTTAAATTTCCTTTTCTCTCTCTTTCTTCTTCATTTTCGCTGAAGACTTCATGGAGGCAGGAAGGACAAAAATTGATTTTCTCTCAACTTCCATTATATTTTCTTCCGATTGATTTATTGTTTATGGTTACTTTCCAACTCCTCAAGGATTTCTAAAAGCTAGAGGGAAGCTTTAGTCCCTTTCATCTTCTCTATTTTCAGATTTCATGAGTGCCTGTTGGATGATTATTTTTAAATAAAATATATTTGTTGCCATGTGAAAGTGAGCTGCTTGGTTGACAAGCAATCGTCCTCAGTAATGTGACAAAATAATACCAATTGTCTAAGTGTCAAAATAGTGATATGGCAAAGGAATTCAACAAGTGTCAGCAGCTTGACAAAGATGAATTCGATAGAAGAAAGCAAGAGAGATGGATGTGAAACTCATAATAGTTTCCAAAGACATTTGTATTCATCTGTCAAAGTTCAATCGTCAAAAGTACATTATTCGACAAGCAAGTTCAATTAAACATCATCAACAAACAAGTCGAGAGACAAAAGACATCAAATGATGGAGATATCAGTTAGTAGTAACTTGGTTGTTGAACATTGAAAGCAAGATTGTCGAACGGAAGCCATTGAAGACCGTTACTCCCAAATTAAGATAGTTGTTCTGGACTATGTAAACTGCCACTTACGTGGGTTAAGGCAGTTGTCGAGCAATGTAAACCATCACTTACATGGCAATTAGATATATATGCAGTTACTTCAATCATTTGCCTATAAATACTAAGTTATTTATTATAAAGGGGTTTGCAACTCTTGATTAAAAATCCTAATATGAGAAAATTGAAGGATCAACATCAAAGTGTGCTTTTCACTCTTACATTTTAGTCAATTTAATTCAAAGTCTTTAATCGCTTTTATTTACCTTGTGCAATTTAATCGCTTTTATTTACCTTGTGCAATTTAATCGCTTTCCTTTAAACTTTCTGCAATTTAACTTTCAGCAAGCTATTTTCAGCAATTTACTTTCTTCCATTTACATTCTACACTTTACATTTTTCTATTTACTTTCTGCCATTTACCTTCTGTAATTTACCTTTTATGCACTTTACGTTCTGTAACTTACTTTTTTGTAAATTTACCGTTTTTATTTAACTTCTGCAAAAAGTTTATTTTAGGCCTCACGTTCTTTCGTGAAATACTTACATTTGATGTGTTTTGATCAAAAATTAGATTACCAATAACTTTGAAAACACATCACTCTTGATTTTCATTATTTGTTGTCGGATTTAGTTTTGACCAAAAAACACCAAAGTGGTATTGAGATTTTAATAATTTCCCCCAAGGGAACTCTAACTAAATTTATGTTTGAATTAAAGTATTCTTGTTCTAACAATAAGACTGAATATGAAGCATTAATTGTCAGGCTAGAAATACTTGTCAAATGAAAGCACGAAAGGTACATATACTTAGAGATTCCCAATTTGTCGTTAAACATCTTAGTCAAGAATACAAATATGTTAATCAAAATTTGATTTAATATTGTGTTGTAGCGATTAAGTTAATGAAAAAAATTGACAAAGTTATTGTCCAACACATTCATAGGGAATCAAATGAAGAAGCCAATGACTTAGCCCAAATAGCTTTTAGGTATAAGGTTTCTCAAAAAGTTCTGACAGATTTAATAGAAGTTAGGAAACTTTGTATCCCTTGGAAGAAAGAGATGTATTACAAAATGACTTTCAAACAAGTAATGATCGGAGGAAAGAAATCATTGATTATTTAGAGAGTCCAAGTTCTGATATAAAACGGAAACTCAAATGTAGAGTGATATCGGGCATTTTTATATACAATTTAGTCCCTATCTTAGTCCTATTGCCA
This sequence comes from Biancaea sappan, assembly GCA_037074585.1. NCBI lineage: Eukaryota > Viridiplantae > Streptophyta > Magnoliopsida > Fabales > Fabaceae > Biancaea > Biancaea sappan. Next base: position 70,884,468 of record CM073490.1, read on the forward strand.
TTTAATACTACCAAGTCTCCAATTATATTATATTTTGGTAATTATTGGGTCTAAAATAATTATAAAACTAATATGTTTTAATTCCATATTTTTATGAGCTTAATTGATTAGAGATTCATTAATGCTTATGTTTAATTTGTAGATTTAATTATTGGAGAGTAAACTTTGCTGACTTGGATGCCACATGGATGAAATTGATGACATGGCAGCTATTAGTCCAGTGAGGCCCACTTTTCTGCATTTGTCCAGCATAGTAAATAGCATATTCTGATTTAACAGAAAGGCGCACAGAACCAGCAGAAAGGTAATAGCTGCATCAGCAGAAACCAGAAAAGGCAGCAGTAAAAATCAGAAGGAAAGGGACAACACCTTAAGTCAAACAAGAAGACCCTTGTATTTCTTCTGTTTTGGCCTTCATGGAAGGCTAAAATTTATGTTGTAATCAGTCCATGGAGAACTAGAGCTTACAACATGAATTCTTGGAGCTTAATCAGTAAGTTTTCTTGTGGTTTCCTCTGTTTCATTTCTGTTCCAGCTTCCTCTAATTTTCATACTCATATTTTTTCTGTTTAGACTTTTATGGATGTGATTACTAGTTTGAATGTTGTAAATTTGAGATGTTTTCTTGTTTTTACCATGTAGGCTGTTAGATAGCTAGTCTCAAAAGACTTTATCTTCTCAGCAAATGCTTAGGCTCTGACTATGATGGCTATGGTGCTTTCATTAATTTTCTCCCGTTTTACCAAGCGCTCAGTCATAATATTGTTAATTTTGTCTCTTAATGCTTCAAATGATGTCAATTCTTCTTTGGTTTTTCTGATTCTTTTTTCCAACTCATTGAGGAATTGTCTGTGCAAGTTAATATTATTATTAACATGACTATAGCTTTCCTTCCCTTTGAATATCAACTTGTCCTATCGATCTCTTTTAGCCTTCAGATCTCATAATTGACTTAGGACGATTTCTTTTTCCGACATCTCTTTTTTGTAGAAAGAAATGGCTTGATTGAAAGCAGGTGCTTTGTCGGATAAATCATCAATAAAATCCTTAAAAGTCAAACAAAGGCTTCGACAAGAGATAGAGAGTTATGATTTGATTGGTTTAAGTCCAGCCAAGATGACTTGAATTTTGCCTCTCAAAGATTTGTCGAAAGCAATAACCTCAAAGGACTAGTCCAGGAAGTTAACTCTTTTAGTAGTTCTTCAACCCTCAGGTCTATTGAAGACTCCTTTGGAACCAAAGAAGAAACTATTGGAGTTTGATCACCTAACAAAAGGTTTATCAAAGCGTCTATCTCCAGGTCATTAGTACTTGGACACTTAGTAGGTCTAACTTGGACTATTAAGTGAAATGGACTAGGAATGGGAGAGAAAGGAAAACAATCAGTCATCAAAGCCTCTATGTTTATATTATTCCTGATCACAAGTGATAGACTGCTCTATGAAGGTAAGTCAACAACAGAGTGGCTTTGTTCAAATTGTTAGGAACTAAAAGGCATTAGCCCCTATTCACACTCTTCTGGCGATAGAGATTGTCAAGTTAGAGATTAAGTGGTTGTCGTTTCCCAAGCAAAAGAGGCTTTCTCCGCTTCAATGATGAGCTCTTCTTGGTTGATTTTGACAGGCCGTTCCAGGCCAAGCGACGTTGTTGCAGCCTTAATCTAAAGAACTTCAGCATGTACTACTTCAATATAAGGAATTTTCATGGATGTTTTAATGTTAGGAGCCTCGCTCTGAAGAGCTCCGACGGACTCTTCAGAAATTGGGCTTAAAATTTCTTGGCTCAGCTATAAGACAGATCATTTTCGTCTCATCAAGGTAAAATATATATACAATATAAAATGTCAGAGGAGCATACTCTCGACAGGGTCTGTAGATTTGTTTCATCAGACATAGAAGCTGAAGTCAATTGCTCAGGAACCAACTCTTCATCCTAACATAGGAAACAAATTAAGTATATTTTATTTCGTCAAACTATGACTTCGAAAATTAAAATATACTTAAGACCTAACAGCCGGGTCAGAAGTTACTAGGCATTTACGTGCTTTGGGTTTCTTGGAAGCATGTTCAACATTAGAAAAGACTATTTTCTCTTCATCGGAGCCTTTTCTTTTTCAGGCTTAGTAGCTACTTTTTTGGATTTGTCGAGTTGTGGAGATATAGCAGCCAACCGGTCACTCGTTTTGGTCATTGATTGGTCACTCGCTTTGACCAATCTCCTCCTCCTCTGAAGAGGTTGACAATCTTCCTCTTCTTCTTCTTTAGACTCGACAACAACCAACTACTCCATTGGCTGCTTATAAATCAAAGCCTCCTTTAAGGGGAGCGCTGTAGATAAAGTCACAAAATGTGAGTTGTCGAAAATGACTCAGGTCTTAGAACAAATAAAATCATATACCTTGGAGAAATTTAGTGGCAACCTTTACAGCATCATACTGCTCAAAAGGGAGGGCAAACTGATGAGCAAAAGTAACTTTGTCAGTCTTTGTTTGAAAAAGGTTTATGACAGATAGACACCTTTCGACAAATTTGAAGTCACTTGCTCTCTTCGGTTCCCTAGGAAATACGTTAGCCAAACAAAAACGAGCACAAGGCAACGGGATTGTGTCCGAAAAAGGAACTTTTTTAATGAGTTCCAGTAGAATATCAGGGAATTGTACATATACAAAATTGTGCCGGGCTCTGTGCTCTTGTTTTGTTTGGCTACGATTTCTTCCATATTCTGAGCAATCCAATTATCATAGCAAGGATCCCACTTTATCTTGTAAAATTTTTCAAAGGCCCGAATTTCCTCTAAGTGCTTACCTTTGGTTTTTAACACCAGGTTGCATTACTGCACAAGAAAATCAACAAGGATGTCAAAACATGTTCCAATATTTTGATGATATGACTGGTAGTAATCTGACCACCAATCAATGAAACAATTCGAGACTCCTTGTGAAATTTTAAAAGGGACAAGCTTTAGGCGTTGTCGACATCAATCATTTACTTTAATCAGCTCCCTAACATCCTCTTCTTTAGAGATATGAGCACTGACGAAGTGGTCGTCTAGCGTGAATGACTAAGGAGATGGAATAAACTGGCAAAAGCATATCTGTCGAGTGACCATATTGGGTAGATGGACATAAAAGCTGGCGTCTTCTGTGTCGAGAGCATTTCTAAAAATGATCTATCGGTAGAGAAAATTCGACCAGATTAAGACTCCCTCTTTGTTAAATGTTATTGGTCAGGTAAACCACCTCAGACCTCTTTGACATCCATCAAATCAAGTGAAGTTTGTTTTGGTTGAATCTAATGCAATAGCATGAAAAATCTTAAAGAAGTGGAAAAAGTTATGCTTCTCATCCTTCATAAGAGAGTCACATGTCAAACAGCAAAGCTTCGGTCCATACGAACCAGACATGTAACCAGCCAACTTGTTGCTTGAAGGCTTAATAGTCAGACGCTGCTCCAAAATTACATTCAACTAAAGCTGCAACAACTAAATAGGGCCTTCGACATTCTCCTTCTTTGACTGAGCCCTGATGTTGTCAACTATTTAGCTCATACATTGGAAAAGGTTGGCAAGGAGCCATTGGCTGGGGCAAGTCAAGTACATTTATGGATAAGGTTGGCCAGGGCCTAAAGGGATTTGGCTATATTTAAAGATTTCGAGCCAAAGGTATAGGCCAATAGCCAAAGGAGAATAAAGGCAATGTGTTCTTCATCTAACACGTCGGATGAATTTTTATGGTCAAGGTTGACGAAAGAAGAAAAAAGAGATATGTTTAGGTGAATGTCTGGCAAGGTTGAAGGAATAAATAAATAACCTTTCCATCCTGTTGAAGGCCCGTAATGGCCGATACATCAAAAAGCATTGGACCTATCATGCCATAAGAAAAGTGAAAATTATTGGTCATCTTGTTCCAAAAAAAGACTGAAGCTCCAATCATGGTCGGGTTGATTTTGATGGTAAGTTGGGAGATTTAGATGAAGTTAAAAATGCCCATCTTTTTCCAAAATTTACCTTTCTATGCTTGCACTCTGTCAAGCCAGGCATGATATGCATCAACTCGAGAAGGCAGTATCTATAACATCTTTTTAGCCTTCTTAAAATAGTGAATGGGAATCATCGAACCAGAAGCAAGAATAGCTTCATCAGGGGTTTTGCAAAGGAACACTAGATGGAGGTTTACCAAGAAGGTTTCTAGAGATAGCACAGGTCCCAAAAATAAAGGAGGAGGAGTAGAAGAAGAATTGGAGACAGGGATGATTACCTTCAATTTCTGCCACAGCTCCAAACGATCCACAATCGGGTCATAGATTATGTTCTTGTTCTTAACAATGGTGGACTACTTGGTAGAAGAAGAGGCTCTAACATTAGAAGAAGATGCCATTTTTTAGAGTAACTTGGGGTTGAAAGCTTTCGAAAGTTATTGAAAAAGGAACGGTGTAAAGAGAGTACAAGCAGCATAAACAGTAAAGTAAGTAGCCTAACGACTAGGGTTTAGGCTTTTAAAGAACTTAAGGAACGCAAAACATTAGAAAGGCAGTGATGGCTCATGTGTTGAGGAAAAGCTGTCATATTAGAGATAATCATAATCCTGAGCTAAATCCCTAGAAATCTAGTGTCAGTTACGAGGTCATTTAAAATTTAATTCTCTCGCTATCTATCAAGAACAAAATTTTGAGGGGCATCTATTGGATGATTATTTTTAAATAAAATATATTTGTTGCCATGTGAAAATGAGTTGCTTGGCTGACAAGTAATCGTCCTCAATAATGTGACAAAATAATACTGATTGTCTAAGTTTCAAAATAGTGATCTGGCACAGGAATTGGACAAGCATCAATAGTTCGATAGAGACAAATTCGACAGAAGAAAGTAAGAGGGATGGATGTCAAACTCGTAATAGTTTGCAAAGACATTTGTGTACATCTGTCAAAGTTCGGAAGCACATCATTCGATAAAAAAGTTCAATTAAACATCGTCAACAAACAAGTAGAGAGACAAAAGACATCAAATGTAGATGTCAGTTAGTAGTAACATGGTTGTCGAATGTTGAAGGCAAGATTGTTGAATGGAAGCCATCGAAGACTGTTACTCCAAAATTAAGATAGTTGTGATAGAGCATGTAAATTGCCACTTACGTGGGTTAAGGTAGTTGTCGAGCAATGTAAACCATCACTTATGTAGCGATTAGATAGATAGACAGTTACTTCAATCATTTGTCTATAAATACTAAGTCATTTATTGTAAAAGGGGTTGGCAACTCTTGATTAAAAATTCTAACATCTCACACAAGCAAATTAAAGGATCAACATCAAAGTATGTTTTCCACCCTTACGTTTCAGTCAATTTAATTCAAAGTCTTTAATCACTTTCATTTACCTTGTGCAATTTAATTGCTTTCCTTTAAACTTTATGCACTTTAACTTTCAACAATTTATTTTTAGCAATTTACTTTCTACCATTTACATTCTGCACTTTACATTCTGCATTTACTTTCTACAGTTTACCTTTTGTAATTTCCTTTATGCACTTTATGTTTTGTAACTTACTTTTATGAAAATTTACCATTTTTATTTAACTTCTACAAAAAGCTTATTTTAAGCCTCAGGTTCTTTCGTGAAGTACTTACATTCAACGCATTTTGATCAAAAATGAGATTACCACAAAACTTTGAAAACACATCGCTCTTATTTTTATTATTTGTTGTTGGATTTGATTTTGACCATAAAACACCATAAAACAGTGCCCTAGAGGAGAAAATAGGTTTTGGGTTGGATTTAATCTTGATCTTGGATTAAAAGTGTTTGGGAATGGTAAAATGATGAGTTGGGAACCTTAAACTTTGATCAAAGTGAGTCTAGGTATGCTGGAACCAAAGGACTGAGCAGAGGAACAAAGAATAGAGTAAAGAAATTCTACATAATTTTGGGTCTACTATCCATTGATGCAACGACTATGGCTGTCACTGCAATGATGGCTGTAGCTGGGGCAGTCGAGGCAGTGATAAAATAGAGAGCAATGCTCTCTATTAGCCCCATCACTATAGCAATGCATATATGGCAGTAGCAACAGGCGAGATAGAGAGCAATGCTCTTTGATGGTCTCATCGTTGTAGCGACAGGATTTTCCCAAATTTGATGTTTTTCTTATTTTGTTTCCTTTGTGGTTTCTTTTGCTAAGTAATTTATTTTCAAAATCTCAGGCATCTTCTAGTCAAGAGGAAGGTAAAATTAGGAAAACATCAAGGTGAATGGGTGACATTGCTTTTGAGTTTTATTAAATTACTCAAGTACAATATAAATCTCACTCATATCATAATTAGACTTAAATTTATTAAATTCCCTAGTTAGTGATACTAACTAGATAATTGAATTTCTTGTGATGTTGGGGAAAAATAATGCAGATATTTGGGAGTGATAGATTGGTTGTTATATTGTGTATTGTGTGTGGTTGTTTGTGATTAGAAATAAGAAAGGAATTTATCGTGGAAATGTAGACCCACTGGAGGAGGACTGATTAGTAAATCCATGGATAGGGGCATATGTGCGGATGAATATTAGAAATTCAATCTAGATGAATGTAGACCTCTAGCACTAACCTATTGAGTAATAAAAATCTGAAAGGGTAAGTCTTGTGATTTAGGCTCAATACAATATTCGTGATAACGTAGACTCACGAGAGAGAAGGCATATCATTGTTTGTATTATATACTTTGTGTATATGGTTTATTCATACTTGTACATGTTTTGAATTATTTTATATTTAAATCCTTATGGACGAATCTCAGAAAATTTAAAGCTAAGGGAACGTAGAACCTTAGCACACCTTCATTGAGTTGCAATTCAATGAGGTTTTGTGAAAACGTAGACTCGCGTGGAAATTGGACGCCACAATTATATAATAAGGTACACTTGTATACATGTATCTATTATTTCTTGTACATGTTGGAGGTATTTATTCTAATTTTGGTTGTGATTTTGGTATTGTACTTGTGCCATATTTCATTTTATTGCACAGTTATTTATTCACTGAGTTTTGATGAACTCATACCCTCTGTGATTATCTTTTTCAGATATAACAGCTAAGGAGGAAAGAAAAATGGCTAGAGATTTAGTGGCTTTTGGAGATATACTCCATTTTTGTTCGATGGGTTCTTGGAACCAATTTTTGGGCTACAAGCCTAGGAAATGCTCGATAATCCTATAAGCCACCTAGGTCCTATTGTGTTTACGAAATTTATTGTAATTGACTGTAATTTGCTTTGTATTTCATTGTGAATATTTCCCAATGTTTTGGGACTAGGGAAAAGGCATTATGTAAACTTATTTTCTTGGAAAATTCATTATTTGCATAGTTGTGAATATCACTACAAGAAAATTGACTGTCAGTGACAACTTTTAAAGTCGCCACCAAAAGTCAGATTTTTTTTAAATAAAATTAAAAAAATTAGACTCTTGGTGGCGACTCTTATAGTTGCCACCAAATGTCAAATTTTTTTTTAAAAAAATTAAAGAAAGATAATTTTTTAAAAAAAATTAAAAAATTAGACTTTTGGTGACAACAAGTTAATTTTAAAAAAATAAAAAATATTGAATTTTTTAAAAATAAAGTTAAAAAAATTAGACTTTTAGTGCCTACACCCAAAGTCAATTTAAAAAAAAGTCAAATTTTTTTAAAATAAAATTAAAAGAATCAGACTTTTGGTGGTGACTCACATAGTCGTCACCAAAAGTCAATTTTTTAAAAAAATAAAAAAAGTCAGATTTTTTAAATAAAATTAAAAAATTAGACTTTTGGTGGCGATTTTAAAAAAAAAATTTAAGAAGTTTAATTTTTTATTTTATTTAAAATTTGAATTTTTTTAATTTTATTTAAAAGAAATTCAAATTTTTTTATTTTTTAATTTGTTTTAAAAATCAGATTTTTGGTGGCGACAGAAATCTATTTTTTTTTTTTATGAAATTAGCTAAAGTCAAACCTTTTGTGGTGACTCCCATAGTAATAATATATTTTCTTTTTGTTAAGTTAAATCTTGTTTTATAATATTTTTGACTTAAAATAATTATAACAAATTATATATATATATATATATATATATATATATATATATATATAATATTTTGCACTTACATAACACAAATGAAGTGGTGGTAGGATAGCAAGACACATGGTTGTAAGTAAGAGACCCAGGTTCGAATCTCAAGTATGCATATATTTGGTTGAATTTCAAATAAACTTAAATATTGTACAAAAGATGGCGAGTGATTTTAAAAGTCGCCACCAAAAGTTGTCTTTGGTAGCTACTTAGGTTGTTTTTGGTGGCAACTAAAAGTCTTTTTGGTGGCGACTTTGAAAGTTGCCACTAAAAGTGACATTCAATAGCAACTAAAGTCGCCACCAAAAGTCACTTTTTCTCACGGAATTTTTTTTTTTTTGCAATAAAGATGACTTTTGGTGGCGACTCTCAAGAGTCGCAACTAAAAGACAATCAGCCACGAACTTACGCTAACAACTTTAGTTAACACTAAAAGTCACCACCAAAGACTTTTTGTGGCAATTTTTAAACTTTTGGTGGCGACCAAAACTCATTTTTTGTAGTGTATTAGGGTTGTTTATAGAATTTATAGGCTATCACGAAGGTACATCCTAGGATTCAAGTTAACTCGTGCCCAATTTTTAGGGCGTGATAGAGGCTTTCAGCTAGGATGCTGGTGTTGGGCATCTCCCAGTGAGGTTAGTGGTGAAGTCACAACATGAACTTTTATTGATATTGGTTGTTCAAGTAGATCAATATTTACTGTTGCTGACGGGGATGCTCAATATCAAGCAATAATCTTAGATGCAACCAGATAAGATTTGGATATCAAAGATGACTTAGAATCAGAGAATGAGGATACTAGTAATTTAAATAATAACGAACCTCCAAATCCAGAAGCTTAGGGATTCTTTGATATGCTAAATGCCTACCAGAGGCCACTTTGGCTAGGTTATACCAATCATTTAGAGTTGTCTATTACAGTCAGAATGTTAAGTCTAAAATCATAAGGCAACATTTTGGTTCAAGCTTTCAACGATATGGCTGGTCTTATGGGAGAGATTAGTATACAAATCTTGTGCCCACAAATTGGTACAGGACAAAAAAAACTGGTATCCAAACTTGGTCGATCGTCAAAAAAATTAATGTTTGCTTAAATGGATGCATGCTATACTACAATGACGACATAGATGAGACAAACTGCAAATTTAGTGGAACATCCTGATACTGAGAAGATCAACCTGGGAGAAGACAAAGTACTAGATGGGTTTTAGTGAAAAGGATGTTTTCAACAATATAGCAGGTTTCATAGGGGAGATTAGTCCCATTAAAAATCTCTTGCCCACAAATTGGTACAGGATGAAAAAAACTAGTATCCAAACTTGGTCTATCGTTAAAAAATTGATGTTTGCTTGAATAAATGCATGTTGTACTACAACGATGGCATATATAAGACAAATTGCAAATTTTGCGGAGCATCCCCATACTAAGAAGATTGACTTGGGAGAAGACAAAGTGCTAGACAAGTTCCAGTGAAAAGGATGCATTACCTACCCCTTATTCCTAGGTTACAAAGGCTTTATGCCTCAATGAGTTTAGCTGAGCACATGTGATGACATTGGAATAACAAAAGAAATGAAGGTGTCTTTGTCCATCCTTCGGATGGGAAAGCATGGAAACACTTTGACATGGTGTATCTTGACTTTGCCAATGAGCCACGTAATGCGAGGCTTGGTTTGTGTACTGATGGTTTCACCCCTTATGGTTAGCATTGGACACCATACTCGTGCTAGTCAGTTATAGTGACATACAACCTGCCTCCCGAGCTATGCATGACTACACCATATATGTTCCTGATAACCATTATACCTAGGCCACCTAATCCAAAGGCTAGCATTGACGTGTACTTGCCGTCACTCATTGAAAAGCTGAAAAATGTTGTGGGACAGACTATCCACCTTTGACATTTTCACATAGCAAAATTTCCATATGTGAGCAATGTTGATGTAGACAATAAATGAATTCCAGCGTATGGAATGTTATCGAGGTGGAGTACTTTAGGTAAGTTAGCTTGTCCTTAGTTTATGCATAACTCAAAAGCCTTCAGTCTGCAAAATGGGAGAAAGAACTCTTAGTTTGGTTGTTATCGACAATTTTTGCTTACTGACCATGCATTCAAGAGCAATAAGGATGCGTTCATCAAGAATAGAATCGATAACAATCTCCCACTGCCAGACTGAGTGGGGAAGACTTATGGGAAGAAGTTAGAAGGCTTCCTAATATCACTAAAAGTGGCCTTTCTAGAGATCAAGGTTAAGGGATTGAGTACAATTGGACAAAACAAAACATTTTTTGGAAGCTCCCCTATTGGAAAGATCTCCTGATCCGTCATAATCTGGATGTCATGCATATACAAAAGAATGTGTTCAACGACATATTTAACACTGTTATGTATATCCAAGACAAGACAAAGGACAACATCAAGGTGAGGATGGATTTTAAGGTGTACTGCAGGTATCATGATTTAGAGTTAGAAGAATTAGCTAATTGTAGAGTGATAAAGCCAAAATCTAAATTTGCATTTATGCTAGAGTAGTAGAGAAGGGTCATATATGAATAGGTCAAAGGTTTAAAAATGCCTGATGGATATTCCTTGAATTTGTCAAGATGTGTTGACATGAAGGACAAAAAGTTGTTCAGACTCGAGCCGTAATTATCACCTTTTCATGGAATGTTTGCTATCCATTGCATTCAGCACATTGCCAGAGCAAATTTGTAGGCCTCTCATTGAGATAAGTCAATTTTTCAGAGACTTGTATTTAGCAACGTTGAAAGTGAATAAGTTGATGCAAATGAAGCACAACATTCCTATCATTCTTTGTAAGCTAGAAAGAATATTTCCTCCTAGATTTTTTGACTCAATAAAAGATCTACCTGTCCATTTCCTGTATGAGGCTGGAGTAGGTAAACGGTTCAATATCGATAGATATATCCTTCTGAGAGATATTCAATCATTAATTACTTTTTCTTTTGTATATTATTTTACTTTTGATTTATTCAAATATGACAAATTATTTCCTTTCAGTTATAAAGGTTTTTAAATAGAATTAAAAAAACAGTCAAGAATAAATCTCAGGTGGAAGGTACTATTTTGCAAAGCATACTTAGAACAGGAGACATCGTACTTTTGTTCTTATTGCTTTAAGTCATATGTACATTCATTAAGAACAATAGTTGGTTAGAATCCCTGTATATAGAAGGAGACATGCCGACCAATGACATTAACAATTTTTAACCAAGTCGAGTGTCCATCCGAAAAAAGCGTCACTAGATTTTTAGATGATAAAGAATATATGATGACCAAATTTATGTCATTCTCAATTGTGACGAAGTGAAGCCATATCTTGAGTAAAAACACATTGTATTTCCTAATTTTATTATTCAATCAAATATTGTATATCTACTATGTATGCTCACTGAGTTTGCTTTTTCCCAACAACAATTTTGAAGAATGTCACAGAAATTTAAATCCCCACTTTACCAACATAGATATTGAAAGACTTGTTGAATCACACTTTGTCTTATGGCTCAAAACCTTTATAAGTGGCCTTCTGATTTAATTGGATTAATTGCATATTGACTCATTTTTCTGTGCAGTGCATTAATTAATCAATTATTCATTGATAACTTTAACTAGGTACATACTCAACCTCATGTTTTTAATAATCCAAATCTAAGGGACTTGGCATGGGGACCATTTTGAGAGGTCGAAAGATGACCAATATATTTTGTGAATGGATACAAGTTTCATACTGATATCTGGGGCACTGGGAAGAAGACAATCAATAGTGAGGTTTGTGTTAAGGACATTGGACAAGGTGGTGAATAAAATGATTATTTTGGCATCCTTAAGTAGGTTGTACAGTTACAATATTTTGGAGAACCTGAGAAAAAGATTGTTATACTTTACTGTGCCTAGTTTAATCTAGCGTTGAATCCTAGAACTAGGGTGCACCCAAATTATGAAATTATATAGATTAAGCATACAAGGAGATACGAAAAATTTCATCCATTTGTATTCTCACTCTAGGAAATATAGGTATATTTTGATCCTTATCCAATTAGAACAAGAAAGAAATATGACTGGTGGGTCATCATGAAAACTATGCCCAAAAGTCTAGTGAAAAATGAACAAAGACTAGAAGTTGCCTACCATAATGAACAACCTCATGTTTCTGTTGTTAATAGTGATTTATTAAATGAAAATTTAAGAGAGGAAGGACAGTATGAAGATATAAGAAATGTAGAAGAAGCAGAAGAGGGGGAGGAAGAAAGTGAAGAAGAAGATGAGGACCAAGATACAGATACAAATGAAGACCAAGATAAACAAGAGGAAGAAAATGAGGATAACATAAAAAGAGATGACTAGTTTTTTCTTTGCATATTACAATTTTTTCTATATACTAGAGGAATGACACTATTTTATGTATATTATGTGATAATTTAGTGTTTTTGCATTTCTTTCTTTATAACTATGTAATTATTTTTCAACAAAAAATATTCTATTTTAAGAAACATTTTTATTTAATATACATTTAAATGATATAAATATATCTTAATTTTAATATGATATAATACAATATTATAATGAAATTAAGATATAATATGTTTATATATATATATTATATGTATATATATTTATAGGGTCCGGATTCTCTGCTTAGAATTTTTCTGCTTGGAGTTTTAGCAACGGTTTTAACTGTTGCTAAAACTTTCAGCAACAAAAAAACTGTTGCTGAAAGTTTTAGTGCTAAAACTCAAAGCAGGTTTCTGCTTGTTTTATTCTGAGCAAAGGATCTGCAGGCATATTTATATACCAGGGCTAACCCCCGCACTATTCAATATCCCCAGCACCATGTATATTTTATTAACTCGAGGGTCATCTCCCTGAGCCACTATACATAAGTAGCCTAGGTTAGACCACCTGAGCTACTATTAAGATAGTGGTTGGGGGGCTACCCAAGCCATAGACATCTCCCCAGGCACTAAAGAATGGTGATTGGGCTTTGATAGGTGGGGTCCAAGGCTTACTTTTTTCAAAAAATATATAAATACAATAAAATTTGTATTTCAAAATATTAGCTATTACTTTTATTCAATTTGTAGTAAATGAATATTTCAGACAACGTTTCAATCACTTTCTTAGTCAGAAAGTTTTGCTGTGAGGGTACACATGGAAAAATAAGCCTTCCTATTATCATTCAATCGAAAAGAGTTATCACCGCAGTCACAAATTCATTCATTAGGATTCAGTCAGAAATTTTCAGTTGCTGATTTCGTACATTGTTGTTGTGGCTTGAGGAAGTTCTTGAACCAACGGGCAGAGAGCTTGGGATGTCTTTTCAAGTTATCCCGATAATCCACATAGATGAGACCAAAACGCTTACTGTAACCGTTGTTCCATTCAAAGTTGTCCAATGTTGACCATGCAAAGAATCCTTGCACCCTCACGCCTTTCCTAATAATTGTCAAAAATGAAAATGAAAAAAAAGGTGTTTGGTCAAATTTGGTCAAAATCATTTTCTTGTTGCAATATTGATCATTATATGAATCCAAAACCTCTTACTAAGAACTTAAACTCTTCATTAAATGACTGTTAATGTGAAAAATTAAATATGAAATATGAAGATTTGACTGTCAAATGTTGAGGAGTGAGATTGTCCAAGGCCATGAATGAGCATGCTACAAGATTAATTATAACGTCAATATTTAAGATATAAAAATAAATTTATGCAATTAATAACTAATTTTAATATAAGACTGACTTACTCGATGGCTTTATTTATATAATACAGGTGGCGATAATAATAATCAATTCTGTAAGTGTCCATAAGGGCTTCTTCAAGTGAGAGTGTGGCATCATCTTCCTCGTCCATACCTAGTAATTAATGAATAATTGCCATAAAGTCTGCAATTATTTCTCTGTTTCTAGATATATACATATATATATATATATATATATATATATGCAATCGATGTGAAGAAAAAAAAAATTAGATGCTAAGTGGCTCTTATAAAAGTCTCAATCATACTATGACGTGAAAAATTCTTAAAGGAAATAATATTGTACAATCTACTTGGAACTATATATGTCTAAATTTTGTGTTATTTAAATTGTTAAAATCATACCATTCTCAGTAATGTAAATTATAGGGTTGTTGTACTTCTCCTTGGTATAGAGCAAGAGATCTCTGATCCCTCTTGGATAGATATACAACCAACTTGAAGCTGACTGCAAAAAGAATCCTTTTGTTTAATCAAAATGGAAAACGAAATGAAACATCAACGTATACATTTAAGGGGAAAATGAATTCTCAATTGTCGTGTATATCCTTACCCTCGGACCAATTGGATTCCCATCACGTTCAACTGCCAAAAGCAAAAAGTGTATACATGAATGATCTTTCGCACCATTTTTCATGTTAAATATATTAATAGACAGGTAACAAAATTGAGCAGCATGACCTACTGCGAAGATGGAGTTTCCATTGAAACAGGCCATGATATTATTACATTTAAATTATCTATATGGTGTTCCATATATCATGACATGTTTCAGTAATAATTAAGTATCTTAATAACAGTCACATTACTTCTACATTAATTGAGTCACACCCTCTCAACTTTATTGATTCACTCTATACTCTATAGTATATATAAAATTGAAAGCTTCTTGGAGTAAATTGAATTTGTTCTTACAGGGTTTATCAGCAAGAGAATCAGTGAGGTAGCTGGGATGTTTTTTATTCGACTCAGGTGCATCACGAGCATAGTTAGATGTGTAATAGTTTAATCCAAGGAAATCAATGGACCCTTTGAGCTTCTTGGATTCCTCTGGTGTGAATTTGGGTAACCTCTTCCCAACAATAGTTTTTTGAGACTCCGGGTAGTCTCCATATGTCAAAGGATTCATGTACCTACAATAAACATTAATGTTTACTCTATATATTTACCTCTGACAATATGGAGATGATGAAAAGAAAAATCCAGAATTAATCTAGATGGTAAAATAATATTTTAAACACGATATTATTCTCAAAAGATTTAAAAAAAAAAAAAAAGGGACCAGGTAAGTTATTCTGAGCTTTGTGAAATGAAACTGATGTAAAGATGTCATGCGATGCCTAATAAATTACGTAAGGTTTTTTTTTTAAAATAATTTTTTTAATACTTAGAGAAAATAGTGTAAAAAAAGGTCATATGTCCTCAATAAATCTCTCTTTCTTAAGAGAATAGGACCGACCAAAGCATTTAAATAATATAATTTTTTTTTTGTAATAATAGTCATCCATTATCCCTAGCTATCAACTTAATTAGTATCAATCAATACTTTAAATTAGATCTTATTCGTTACCTACTAAACCACTACTCTTTTCCCCATCCAGCCCCAAGTAAAGGGATGCAGCTCGTGGAGGAAGCACTTACGCCTTTTAGTAACGATTTTTATTATTGTTAAAAATTTTAACAATGACTTTAAACGTTATTAAAGAGGCTTAGGTTCCTAACCTACTTGGAAGAGTGAACCCATGCCCAAATATAAGCATTGCAATATATATATATATATATATATTGCTCTCTCTCTTCTTTAATCTACTTTATAAGAATTTAAATCCTAAACGTAATAGTACTTACCATCCTAACCCGCTATCAAGGCATCGTTCCGCAGCATCATGATCAGCTTTTGTATCCGAGTATGGGATTATCCAATTATGATTTAATGTAATCCCTATAACACCCTTTTGAGATGCCTGCAAATGTTTCAAATATTTTGGTTACTTGGCACTTGCGACATTTTTATTCATTTCAAATGGATTTTCACGTAGAATCTGAATCACATTTCTTCTTCCTATTAAGTGGTCTCTATGTACACAGAAAATTACAAAAAATCACTTTATTGAAGGATTATACAAAAACGTATATTATAAATGTGCCATGCATATGGTCTTATAGGAGTGAGATAGAGAAGGGCGGTATATATGTAACCTAGATAAGACTCACATAAGCAAGCTTCACTCCCTTTATATATGTTTAGAACACATCTAATAAAATTTAAGTTTGGATGAAATTATGGTTTGCATAATTAATTTTGAAAAAATTTAAGTTTGGGCAAACAATAATTAATTTACAAAAGCAACAACTTGAAACTTTCACATAAATTATGATTTGAGGGCAAAACTAATTTAATACAAAGACTTTCAAACATATTATTTTATATCAAAATCACGTTAATACAGTCTAAGCTATAATTTGTAAAAACCCAATAGAGAACCAAATACACTATATGTCTCTCCCTTACAAAATATTTAGCATTACAAGGCATAGGGGGTCCAAGTATTTTATTCTTGCCTACTAAAGAGCAGTTTCCGTGTTTGACACATGTTGAATACTTGTAAGACACACAACAAAATACTTTCACAATCTATGTATACACTAACAATTTTGTTGTGTCCTCAAGTCCATGTGTGTATTATGTTTTAATTATATTATTGGTATTGCCTATGCTTCTTATATACTGTCTTTATTTTGTCACATATTTTTTATATAGATTAATTTGGTTAAATTTCAAGTAACATTATTCTAGTTTTAAATATTACTTTCAGCTCCCTTAACATTTTGATATATGTTACAAAAACCTCCCCTTCTGTATTTTCTAGCAAATCAATTAACTTTTTACACAACATGAAACTTTAGTTTTATTTTTAGCATAACAGTAAAGACAATTAAATTAATTAATGTTAACATCTAATATAAAACTGTATCTTTATTTTTAATAGCACTGTAAAAAATGCTAAGTAGTTTTATTATACACTTGTTACACAAGAAGTAGTTACTTTTATGACAAAAAAATAAATTAGACACAAGTCAAGTAGAATTTTTAAAACTAGAGAAGTCGTAAATGTAATTTAACACATCCAAACCCTAGGGGAGATTATTATAATTTTCCCTTTGTAAATATATTACTGATCTTATAATAAATTCTCTAAGTAAAGTGATGAAAAAATTAAGGGAAATTGCATAGAAGCCTAGGAACTTTGGAATCCTTATAATTTAACCCTATGAACTTCTAAATCTAACAAAAGACCCCTTTCAATTTTCAAATATCTACAAAAGACCCATCCGTTAGTTTGACTATCAAATTAACCGCTAGTCAATAGTTTAATAATTTTTTTAAATAATCAGTTAAATCTAAAACATAAAGATGTTGATTCAATTTTCATCACTTTTGATGCGTAATTTTTTATTTTTCTTGAAAGGTTAATTATACTTCTAGCATATCAACATCAACATGGCACATTTATCTTAGGTTGGCCAAGTGAACACGAAAAAAGTTGACTATACTATTGATTAACAGTTAACTTGATAGTGAACCTAACAAAGGTGTTTTTCGCAAATATTTGGAATTGTAATAGGGCCTCTAAGTTTGGAAGTTCACGAGGATAAATTGCAAATACCCCCAAGTTCACTAGAGTTCTGTGTAATTTGCCCCAAAATAAATATACTTTAACAAAAGTAAAGGCTTAGGAATTTCCAGAGTTATAACCTGAAACTTGGTCCTGTACAACTCGACAGCAGCTGCATGAGCAAGAAGCTGGTGGTGTGTTACCAAATATGGCTCAGTTGCAGAGTCCCCACCTGTGCAATTCCGTTTCTGCCATTCTGAACAACGACCTGGTGCGAAATCACCCGCAGCATACCCAACGGCGCTGAAAGTCAAAGGCTCATTCAAAGTGATCCAGTGCTTCACTCTGTCGCCAAATTCCTTGAAGCAAATTTCTGCATAGTTCCGAAAATCCTCTCTGCATATAATCATATTCATAGTGTTCAGTCTTCAGTGTGTTTGACAGTCTCATCAAACTTCATGCAAAGACTCCAAACGTTGTTGTGCTGCAGTATTTATATCGTGTCATGTATTATATTTATGTCAATATAAGTGTTTTTTAGTATGTTGTCGTGTTGCAGTATTTCGTGTATTATATTTATGTCAGTATCAGTGTTTTTTAGTTATGAGTTATAGTTGAAAAGAATAGACAGAGTGAAGCACTGGATCACTTTGAATGAGCTTGTATGGCATAACTTTTGAATTAATTTATAGTTTATTTGATTAATTTATAATTTTGTTTGATGAAAATGAATGTGTTTAGTAATAAATTTATTTGAATAATTTATAATTTATTTTGAAACACTAATTTGAGTAGTTTATAAATTATATCTTATATATATATATATATTTTTTTATCCTTATTATTTTATTAAAATTCATAATCTACTCTTATTCTGCATATACATCCCTTTTTTCTTCCTCTTTTACCTTACTCTACCCTTATCTTTAATTAAATTTATTTTAAACAAATTAATATGTTTGTGAATAATTTTTATTTTTATTTTTAAATTTATCTTTAAAAAATATTATAATAGTTCAAATTAACTAAAATACCTAAAATTATAATTATTTAAAAATAAATTTTTATCTAAAAATATATTTTTTATAGAATATCATATAATTAAATATATATTTTTATATTATTTTATATTTATCAATTACTTCAATAGTTAATTTTATCGAATACTTTTAATTTAATAAACTCACTTAATCTATTTTTATAAGCCATTATATCTCTGTGTGACTTTTTCCCGACACACTAATACCCAAAATTTGAAGTGTTTGTTGTCTCTAATATGAAGCGACTTCTTTTTTCAAGTATCCAATGATATATAAATCATTTGTAAAATAAGGGTTTTTTTTTTTTTTTTTACTTACACAACATGAGGGCTTAAGAAGCCACCATACTCATCTTCCAAGGCCTGGGGAATATCCCAATGAAAAATCGTCGCATATGGCTGTATTTCTGCATGAATTTAAAAATAAACCAAGCAAAAATAGAGGAGCAAATTAGGATCATGGACTGTTTCAGATAATTAAATTGTAAAATGTTACAGAAATTAAAGATCACGTTTGGCTAGGAGAGCATCGATAAGTTTGTTGTAATACTCGATTCCCTCTCTGTTTACTCCCCCACTTGGCTTCCCTTCTGCAATTATTAAATATTAATAAATAAGAGTATCACGGAAGCACTCTGTATAAAAAAAAGTAGAAGATTCATCTTCTTGTTTGATTGATGTAAAACTTATTATTTTGAGATAGAATATTTCAGACTAGCTTTTAAGACGAATTTTTAATATTTCAGAGATAAAAT
Source organism: Biancaea sappan (assembly GCA_037074585.1). NCBI lineage: Eukaryota > Viridiplantae > Streptophyta > Magnoliopsida > Fabales > Fabaceae > Biancaea > Biancaea sappan. Next base: position 70,903,749 of record CM073490.1, read on the forward strand.
TTGAGACAAAGTTTATTCTATATCTAATTTTCATCTCTAATTAAAAATAAATATGAATCATATATTAGAAACGGAATAAATTTCGTCTTTGATTCTGACTCAAATTTTCAAATTATATTTTGATATAAATTTTAATATTTTAGAGACGAAATTTATTTTATCTCTAATATTCGTTTGTAATTTTACTTTTTCTTGTAGTATGAGTTGATATCCACTAATCTATTGCTTTATACTCATATATATATATATATATATATATATATATATATATAATACTATATGTAATAATAATAACACACACACACATACACATAAATATATTTGAATACTTGACTTACTTGGCAGAATTCTAGACCAAGCGATGGAAAATCTATAAGCATCTACATTCATATCCTTCATGATCCCAATATCTTCCTATAACAGTTGGAAAAATAAATAAATAAGAGTCAAGTTTTGAATTTATTAGATTTATTTTAATGATGATATACTGACCTTCATATTCTCGATCTGAGTGGGATCCTACTGATTTGCAACTTTTTTTTTAAATTTTCTTTTTAATTTAACTCATAGATTTTGGACCATACCTGGTAACGATGATACTGATCAACTGCTACGTCCGCGTTATTTTTGTTCTTTATCTTTTCTGCATTCAATTTTAAACACAAAATGCTCAAATAAATTGATTGATACTAGAAAATACTATTTAAAGAAGATACAATTCAAAACCATAATCCTTTTGTTAAAATAAATTTGTTGTTAGATTTTTTTGATAATAAAATAAATTGTACTAATTTTTATTGTATTTTTAAAAAATAAAATAAAGCTAAATTGCATATAGTTTTATAATAAAAGTCAAAAAGACCAGTGCCATATATAATAATATACATAAGTTTTTAATTTTTTTTTCTGGATACAATTGCACATGGAGATGAATATACGACAATTTTTTTTTTTTTGCTTCTTAGAGATAAACTCAGTCATATTTTTTTATCGAAATGAATCAGTTATTGAACCAGAAAGAAGAATGGTTGGCAATTAAGTTCTCAAAATTGGATTGGATGGAAATTTTTCTTAAAAAAACAAAAAACAAAACTTTTCCTAAAAACGTAATATGAAATATAAAACACCATATTATAGAATAAGTAAATTATAAAAGATATTAATTATTAATGATAATGAGCCCAAAAAATGTTTATAATATTAAATGTTTTAAAAATATATAACTTTTAAGAATAGGTTGTTTTAATTTGGTGGGGCACTTTTAAGAATTCTAAACATTATAAGAAGTTAATGAAAAATATATTTGAGTTGTGGAACTTAAAAGATTAATGATTTAATATTGAGTGATCCAAATCCAGTTGGAATTAAAATTAAAAAAAATTATATTGAACATATAACAACATATTAAACCAATAGATTATATATAAAAATGTATGTGTATTAATAATGTATTTTATGATGTTTGATTAAAAACATGTAAATAAAATATTGTACGAAATAAATCTAAATTATATATGATAATTTTGAATTGTCAAAGGTTATAAGTGAGAATTTAATGTTTTCCTTTATCAAAATCTACGTGTTCCAAAACTTTATATCAGTCTCATTTTAAAACTGATCATAATATTTTTTAAGAAAATTAAAAAATAAATGTTCTCCACTTTTCAACAAATTTATCATAGCTGATCGATTCAAATTTAATGACACTGGGATTTAATTTTCGATCCAATTAATTGAATCCCCCAGTCAAGTCTATTTTTTTTATCAAAACACTTAAAATATTTGATCCAACGTCTCCCAAGCCGCTCTCCATCCATTCGAAATAGTTATATATATATATATATATATATATATATATATATATATATATATATATATATATATATATATATATATATATATATATATATATTGTAGTTTTATATATTAAAAACATATAATATAATAAATTAATAAACATTTTCATACTTAATCTTAATAAATTTATACTATATTATATTATATATGTATATGTGTGTGTGTTTCTTTTCTATTTTTTTTATTTATTTTTGTAGTAAAAATAATATTATTATAAAAAAATAATTACAAAACAAAAATATAACATGATAAAAAAGAATAAAAAGATAAAAAAAATAAAAATAAAAGGTTGTTAAGTCTTTTATAATGTTAAAAATAATTATATTTTGTAAATAGTTAATTTTTTTTCAACTACAAAACCAATTTAATCAATTTACCGGTTTATTGGTTTTCACCTATTTTTGATCTATTTTTTCCTTTAACTGAACTGGACCAATGATCAATTTTTTATTGAATCAACCGGTTTGATCTAGTTTTATAATTTATGATTAATATTGACAAATATATTTTTGCAAACATTAACTTAGTGTGAAAACAAGACGAAAGTATGGGAAGAGCGAAACCAGGATGATTGTGGACGAAGGCGTCCCAGTTGGTTTGTCCTCTTCCGCCTTCGTTTGCTGCACCCTCAACCTGTGACAAATTAAACATAACAAATTATAACCTACTCTCCTTTTTATTAAAACAATACATAAAATATCTTTTCATCTTTTCAATTTAGAATCAATATTAATTTCGTCTAATTTCGTCATACATATTCATTTAATTTTTCGACGTTCTCTCAATTTTTAATGTCGTCTAAAATGAAATTAATTGACAGTAGAAGATACAAAAACGTGGATACTATTTTATCTAGTAACCTTTTGAGAAAAAAGTGTTCTGAAGTTGTCTGTTTGTATATAAATATTTTGTGGTATAAATAATATATGGTTAAACTGAGAAAAGTTCAACATTTTAAACATTAAATTATGACAATTATAATTTTTGAAAACTAAAACAATAATTTACTCTATAATATATATATATATATATATATATATATATATATATATATATATATATATTGTAAAGATAATTCTGACGTGGGCCTCATTTGTAGCGTAAGGGTATTTGGGAACAAAATTCTCTCTTATTTTTATACATAATAGGAGGGCCTTATTTTATTTGGACGATGGATCTTGAAAATTGACGGTTCAAAATAATATTTTAACATTTTTTAAAAAATAATTTTAAAAAAAACCATAAAAAACTAGGATTTTGGATGATCCAGTCTCGAAACATGATCTTATTCCCCGCAAGAATTGTTTTTGGCTGAGAAATAATTACGAGAAAAGACCAAATATAAATATTATCATTCTTCATGCGTACTTAAATTGAATTCTATTATTAAAAGACGGGTCTTGCAAAAGTAAACGACGCAGTAAATCACGAGAGTAGTTGAATTTTAATCTAATAATTTTTATTTAATTTTTTTATTTTTAAAAAATTATAATTATTATTTTATATTTATTGTTATATTTACAGTTATCATTAAATCAACTGGTATTTATAAAATAAATTTGAAAAGACAACACGAGATAAATAGAAATTATTAAATCAAACTGATTTAATGACTTTTGAATTTTTTCTTGTACACAGGAAGTAATTTAATTTTTTAGTGAAAAAAGATAATCTTTTAACAAAATAATAAATCAATATTCGAATCTTCAACGTAAGAGATGTTTACACGCAATGTCTAATACTAGTTTAAATAAAATGACCTTGAATGAAAAAAATGAAATTTTAAAATTACCTGGTACGCGGAAGAAGCAGTTCCAAAAATGAAGTTTTTTGGGAAAGAACCTCGATTGAAGGTAGAAGTGTCAAACTCAAGAGTGGGTTTGTGAGGTGCATGATTACCAATGGCGAATGAAGGAAGAATAAGCACAAAAATGGCAAGAAGAAGAAGAAGAATTCTTTTGGATGCCATAAATGAAGTTGGCTGAAGCAGGTCTTTTTGTTTTCACTCTTTTTGGGCTTTGATAATACCATATTTATACCCTCAGATTAGTACCATGCCCACCGGAATCGGATCTTCCAACATCCACGTGGCGTGATGACAGTAGAATACGGTACCAAAGTATCGGCTGCTCATTTTTTGTTTACTATTTTAGAAAGTAGTTTTGCAAATTATTTCTGAGAATTTTTTTAAAAATAATTAAAAAGGTTAAATTATAATTTCAGAGAATTTTTTGGTTTATATTATTTTACCAAAATTATAAATTAGTCCCCATATTTTATTTTTATATAAAATATTCTTTATATTTTTTCTATCCATGTAAGTTAGTTTTTACTGTCAGTATATTTAACTTTACTATTAAAATGGTCTTACATAGTAGTTAATGTGTATATTTATGAATATGTCAACATGCCTAGTCATTAATTTTTACAAAATTCAGCAGCTATGTCAACAAAATTCTTATTTTGCCCTTAATTTCTAATTTTCTAGCCTAGCATTAGTATGAAAATTCAGGGCAAAATGAGAATTTTTTTGACAAGGCAACTGAAAATTGTACAAAAAATTAATTACTGGACATGTTGAATATTTACAAATGTACACATCAACTGTCATGTAGGACCATTTTAACAGTAAAATTAACCATGCAAACAATAAAGACTAATTTATATGGATAGAGAAATTATAGGGACTATTTTATGTGAAAATATAGTATAGAGACCAATATACAATTTTGGTGAAACTATAGAGACCAAAATTATAATTTAATCAATTAAAAAATAACTAACTTTAAAAAAATTGAAATTAAAAAATTATTAACATGTTTGTATATTTTTTTTTAATTTTTTCAAAAAAAAAATGATTTGATCCAAATTCGATATCTTATGTGAGTATAAGCAATATCGTGTGCTGAAAATGTATATTTGTGTGTACCGCTGTCCGTGTTTCGCTGTTTGGGTGCACGAAAGCCATGACATGTATAAATATTGTTGTAGATTTTAGTACTAAATTGGTATAGCTTTCATGTTACGCTTTTTTTTTAAAAAAAAAAACTTTGGACCTTCTACGAATGGTTTAGATCATTGTTTATCAGAAATTCATTTTTTTAACAGTTTTAATTAATTTTTAATGAAAAAAATAAAGTTTTCTAACATTACATATATATATATATATATATGTATGTGCGTGCGTGTGTGTGTGAGGGAATCTCCATGTAGCATATCTAATCCGGTTGAATTCAGTTGGAATTGGATTGAATTGAATTTGACGAACCCTAATGCATTGAATTGAATTTGACCAAACCTAATGCATACAATCACAAAGAAGCATGTGTACATGCACACAAGATACGATACTATACAGTTACAAACAATATGATACTATAACACATCATACATGTACATAAGCTTTAGCACCCAAATATAGTACAATGGTACACATATGCATGCACATATATACTTAGGATGTTACTGTTTATAGCACTAAAAAAATTAGGCAATATAGTAGCGACTTTTGATTACTAAATATAACAACTGCTATTAAAAATATAATACACTAATTTTTTTTATATTAGGATAACTACCGACTTTATTTATAATTTTTTTGAATGTACTAAAAAATGTTATAGATATTTTATATAATAATTTACAAGTGTTACTAATTAAAGTTAAAAAAAATGGAAGTATTTATTTTCTATTTTAACAAGTTCCATATTGGTTAATTTTGTGAGTAAAGATTAGCACTTGTAGTGTACTAAAAAATGTTATAGATATTTTATATAATAATTTACAAGTGTTACTAATTAAAGTTAAAAAAATGGAAGTATTTATTTTCTATTTTAACAAGTTCCATATTGGTTAATTTTGTGAGTAAAGATTAGCACTTGTAGTATAAAAAAGGAATTTGTGTAATTTGGAGGTCTCAAATCACCTAATTGGTAATGTGAGAAGGGATTGTTATAAAAGAGAAGAACTTGTGCCCATAGGTTTATGGGTGTGCACTATAACATGAATTGGTTCAAATCTTATTTTTGACCAAAATCAGTTCATTAGTTTTTTTATTGAACTAATTGATCAAACCATAGTTTTTATTTTTGTTCTAGTAAATTTAAATTATTTTTTTTTTGTGTTTGAAAAACTACTACTTTTATTTGTATTAGTATTTAATAGCAAAAATAGAATTTAGTACCAATTTTTTACACCATGATAGTAGTTGCAATTAGTTGCATATCTCAAAATTTTATTTCATGTCAATTATAACTCATATATTTTGAATTAGTTGCAATTATGTCTGTAAATCTAACACCATCAAAATATTTAATGTTAAATGCCGACGTAACATCTCATCTTGTATACGTCACACTTATTAATCCACTCTAGCTTTGGAACTGATAATTATCAAAGTAATCAAATATAATATAAAATAAAATAATTTGATATAAATAAAAATAATAATAATTTTGGTCGTAATCTGTTCTAATTTCATGGGGCAAAGTTAGAATGGATTAATAAGTGTTAACATGTGTAATATAGAATGTTACGTCAGTGTCTGCCATTAAATATTTAGATGTTATTAAGTTCAAATGTATAATCGAAACTAGTTGGAAAATGTTAACCTCATTGCATGTGAAAATCTTATTTTGATGACAACAAATAAATTAAAATAAATTCCTTTGGATTACAGTTGTCAAATTATTTTAAGAATTTGGAGAAGTCAAAGGCAGAGAGCTAAAGTTGAAGAAATTTTATTTTCTAGTACTTTAGAAAATTATGTAAAGGTATTTGAATGGCAAGAAAAATATTTTTAAACTCTTAAAAAAGTTTTTGAACTTTTAAATATGTTGGAAAAGGTTTTTGAACTGTTGAAATAGCTTTACTTGTGGTCCTAGAGTTTCAAAATGTTAAAAAACCTTATTTTTAACCTCTAGTATAGGCTACCAATTGTTTACGGTGATTTTTGGTCTAACTAGAATCCGATAACAAATTTCCTGTGTATCAATTTGTTAACAGAGATTGTTAGTCGAAGGCCAAATCCAATAACAAATAATTGATTCTATTAAAAAAATGAAGAATTATTGACAATTAATTTCTCAAACTTGGATTGCACTGAAACTTTTCTTAAAAACCAAAAAAAAAAAAATTCCTAGAAACGCAATATGAAATATAAAACACCATATTATAGAATAAGTAAATTATAAAAATATTAATTATTAATGATAATGAGCCCAAAAAATGTTTATAATATTAAATTTGTTAAAAATGTATAACTTTTAAGAATAGGTTGTTTTGGTGGGGCACTTTTAAGAATTCTAAACATTATAAGAAGTTAATAAAAAATATATTTAAGTTGTGGAACTAAAAAGATTAATGATTTACTATTGAGTGGTCGAAATCCAGTTGGAATTAAAATTAAAAAAATAAAGAAAATTATACTGAACATATAGCAACATATTAAATCAATAAATTATAAAAAAGTCTATAATAATGTATTTTGTGATGTTCAATTAGAAAAAAAACTGTAAATAAAAAAATTGTAGCAAATAAATCTAAATTATATATCATAATTTTGAATTGTTAGAGGTTATCAAAATCTGTGTGTTCTATAAACTTTATGACCCTGTTTAGAAGAACTTATTTTAAGTTGATCTAGCTTATCTTATAACATAAGGGCTTATACAAGTATTTAGAAGAGTTTATAAAAATAACTTATGACATATCCATAACCTATTTTCACCTTAATTATTTTTATAAGTTCTCCAAGATAGCTTATGAAAGTAAGTTAAAAACAACTTATGTGAAGATTGCCCTCATAAATTCTTTAATTGTAGAAATAATTTATATAATCGTTTATTCTATAAGCATTAAAATAAGTTGTTTACCTAAATAGAACCTATATCTATCTCATTTTAAAATTGATCATAACATTTTTTTAAGAAAAAGTTCTTTGCTTTTCAAGAAATCAATCATAATTGATTGATTCAAATTTAATGACACTAGGATTTAATTTTTGATCTAATTAATTGAATCATCCAGTCAAGTCCATTTTTTTAATCAACACTTCAAATTAATATCAGTGTTTTAAAAATTAGACTGGTCAATAAACCAGTAAAGGTATTGATTCACGGTTCATTGGTATTACCGTGTTTGAACTAGAATTGAACTGGAAGCAGATTGCCTCTTGCGCGCAGGCAGTTTTGGGAGCTATTGGATGTTTCATCCAACGGCTCCTAATTATCCATCTTTTTTTCTTTTTTTTACAATTATCATTTCATTTTTTTTTGTATTTACAATTATCATTGGATCAATTGATAATTGAATTTTTTTTTTAAAAAAAAGCTAGATAAATGGGAGCCTATGGGTGTGCACTATAATATTAATTGGTTCAAATCCTATTTTTGACCAAAGTCAGTTCATCAGTCGACCGCTTGCTTGCAAGCAATCGCCCAGGTACTCTCTATATTAAAATTAAATTTCACTCCAATAAGCTACCAGTCGACAAGTTGCTAGGAACTAATTGACAGCCAGGTAATTACTGGTCGACTGACACCTCATTAAAATGTACTAGTCGACTGCCGTGGACCTACCAGTTGACCGCCAACATGCTGACATCAGTTTTAATGATATTTTCTCAAAAAATCTGATGTAATCTTCTTATAACAGATATTTTACACCTTGGGCTATAAATATGAGCTACAGTATGTGTTAAGTCATCAAAAAAAAATATTCCTTTTGATGTTGATACTCTGATTTGAGAACTTTCAATTGTATACACACTCTATCCAAGAGAGCTGACCAAACTTCATTTCATCTTTTTCTGATATGTATACTTAAGTATTGAGGTTCCTGTAACATCCATGTTTTAGGGGAGGCTTAATTTCAAATTTGAACTTAAGGGTGTGTAGGGATGAAATTTTAATTTCATATGTTCATGTGTTGAATGTTATATACTGTGATAAAAAATTTTGGGTGTTAGTATTTCAAGACTTCATGTTATTATTTCGATTCTAATATAGTTTGGGAGTACATAAAAATATATGAAATTGTGTGGTGATTTAATTATTGTGTTTTGGGATTGATTAGTTGGAATTAAGTAAATGAGACAAGGATGGAATTTTGGGATTTCCTTTCTTCATTTAATTACTTACACACTCCCTCCCTCTTGAAGCCAGAACTTCCTCTTCTCTCTTCACCATCAACACCCCCATCCTTCACACACCACACTTCCTCCACATTTTCACTGATGTCTCTTTGAAACTACTGTCGTGAACCCCTTCCCTTGCTGGAGCTCATTCATCTTGTAAGTAAATCTTTACCTTCGTTTCTTCAATTTTCTGTGCTTTGGGAACCCTAGGTATTGGGAAGGGTAAATCTTGGATTTGAGGAAACTCTAGAATAAATTTATGTGATTTTAGCTTGAATGTGGAACCTCTAAGGGGTGACAAGGTAAGAATAAATTAATAACACTTGGGTTAGTATGGATTAGAGAATAGATCAGAAAACTCCCTTCTAGAAAGCTTATGTGAGCAAAAGGAAGATTAGTGGTTGTGATCTCTGATTGTTTGAATCTTTTAACTTATATGAGCTTCTCTCTAGAAGGTTTTTCACATAGGAAAACCATGTATTTGAGTTGGATTGGTCATGGTACTCAATAAGAAGGAAAAGATGTGAAAAATCGTTGTCAAGAGGGGTTGTATTGCCGACTGCCGCTGCAGCACGCTGAGAGAAGCAGCTTTGCTACTCTCTATGGCTACAGTGGGAAGAATTTCCCGCTACAGCGGTAGCAACCTGAGAGAGTAGCAACTTTGCTACTCTCTTCGGCTGCAGTGAGAATAAATTTCCACTGCAGCAGGCGGTGGGTTTTCTTTCCCTTTGAATTTTGACATTTTCTCTTATATGGGTTGATTTTATTTGCTTAAAGGACTTCCAAGCAACTTCTCTCATATCTTATTGGAACTTGAGGTAACTTTTAGCTACATTGAGGTGGGTGAAACTAAATTCTCTCTTTCTTAAATTTTCTTTGTATCCTATAAAGGGTTTCGTAAGCTTCTTAATAACACTAGCATAATATGTTGAAGTGAATCAAGTATGGTCCTGCACTATGACCTTATGTTAAGCATAAACAAATTGGTTAGCTTGTACTTTGGCATGGGGGTTCATTATTATGAAATCTTACATCCTTATAGTATGCTAGGTTGCTTAATTGATCTTTGTATGTTCATTTAGAATTGATTGTGATAATGTGTTATCAGGATTCAAAATGGTGCAGGGTACGGGCACGTATAACTAATGATCTAGTGCTAGGTACAGGCACGTGCCAATATAAGGATGGATATTGTACTAAGTATGGGTACTAATGAGCATAATGACATAGGTGTTGCCAGGTATGGGTGCACGTAGGGACCTATTAGAAGTACTAAACTGAGACTTAACTCATTATGCATTTTTGTAATAGTATATATATGTATACACCGAATATGTAAAAAATTCATGATAAAAGGTTGGTTCACATAGAAAAGATGATTGTATATTTATGAATTATTTATGTTAATCGTTGTTATCATTTATTTTAACTATACCTTCACTTAGTAAATAATTTACTTACACCCCTTCCTTGTCCTTTGCTTTCAGAGTCAGTGGCTGAAGTGGAAGATCCCTTAGACGAATAACGGTCCTCCTACTCCTTAACCCCCTTTGTTCTCAAGTTGACTTCTCGTTATTGGATGTATGCCTTCTTGTAATATTTTGTTGAAAACTCTAAAGGTAGCCCTGTAGTCACGTGAATCACGTAGAGGGGTTGTTGTGTAGTAAATGTATGTTACTCTATTATTTTGTAATGTGGGAATACACTTTAATATTCTGGAAATCACCTGTGGTGTAGTAGAGAATTAAATATGTTCTAATCTAAGTTGGATACTGATTCAACCTTTATGTGAATTACCTTCTTCATTTAAAATTTCTACAGTGTTCATAGATAAGTACTCAATACAGGCTTATGGTATGGGAATACGTCCATATCATGCCAGTCATATTCTTGGGATAAGGGATATGACAAAATGGTATCAGAGCCAAGTTTAGAGGTCCCTCACGGATTACAGAGCAAGGTAACCTTGGCTGGGCCTCCTCCTATAGTCATGAACCATGGCATGACCATAGGCAAGGGTCAGCTGAAGGTCTTATAGGCGTGGTTAGGTCTATTTCTTTCAAATCATATCATGTTGTGTAGTATTTGTATTCTTGAAATACATTGAGTTACATGTGTGTAGAATTCAAGGACCGCTGATGCGACCTAGGAAGTCAGCTCTTGTGGGGAACCATACAGGTTTTGATGGGGCCTCGTCAAGGCTAACCATCTGACCTACCTTAGAAGGTAACTTAGAAGAACATATTGAGAGTAATAAGGGTCAAAATGTCCAAAGACAAACCGGGGTTCCCCCACCACCCCAAGGTTTGGTACCATTTGATCTAGTAGTTCAATGGCTAATATGCCCGCCTTGGTTGAAGGGTAAACTGCATTACAAGGTAGTATAGCAGCCATAGCCACCACATTGGTAAGACGAACAGCTACTGCTACTACCCCAACGATACATCCAATACCTCCCCTTCCTCCTCCTTATGGGGAAAGGGCAGTGCAGGATGTGCCTTTATCAGAGCTTCTAAAATTAAAGCCTCCCATGTTCTCTGGTGAAGAACCAAATGAAGACCCACAGAGGCTTTTAGATGGAATTGAGAAAGCATGTAAGGCTTTGCGATGTGATCCAAGATTGTGGACAGGGTTTGCTACTTACCAACTATAGGGCAAGTCGCATGAGTGGTGGACTTCATGGGAAGAATCCAAAGTTAGAGAGACCCCTCCAGTAACGTATGAGGAATTTTGGAAAGTCTTCATAGAACGATTTGTACCACATAGTGTCAAGACTGCTAGGACAAGGGAATTTGAATTCCTTAAATAAGGTAATATGATCGTAGATGAGTATGATGCTTGGTTTGTAAACCTTTCGAGGTATGCACCACACATGATCCCAGATGAAAAAGAGAAAATAAGCAGGTTTTTGCTAGGTCTTCGTCTCCAACTCCGACAGTTTGTCTGCATGCAAATGGAATTATACCTTTCTTATATGGCAGTTGTGGATGCAACTAGAACTATAGAAATGAATGAAAAAGATGAAGAAGAAGATTATAAGAGAAAGAGGAAACGGGGAAGTGAAGGAAGATCTTCAGGATACGATGGTAATTTTAGGGCCTTAAAGCCCTTAGGTAAGGGACAATTAGCTCCTATAGTATCTTTTGTTCTAGCCATGTCTACAAGGAGTGTCTCTCGTCCAAGGTCAGAACATAAAGGAGGTTCATCTTCAATTGGATGGACTTCTCAACAAGGGAAAGATAAGCCCAAATGTTCTAAATGTGGAACATATCACTTTGGCCCATGTTATGGAGTTACTTCAGGATGTTACCGTTGTGGTCAAGTGGGTCATATAAAAAGGTAGTGCCTTTTGTTGGTTTGCGCATTAGGGTAAGGATCCACACACCCCTCCCAATCTTAACAAGTGTCGACTCCTATCAATAGAGGTTCTCCTTCTTTAACTGAAAAAGGTGGTGTAGGTAAGGTTAAGGCAGATGACAGGGGGTAGAGGCCAGCCTATTGAGGGACATAAGCAAGCTATAGTATATGCACTTACACGCCAAGATGCTCAAGCTTCGAATGCTCTCATGATGCATGTGTATTATTTGACCCTAGATCCACTCATTTGTATGTATCTCCCTTATTTGAAAAATAATTTGTGCAAAACCCAGTCATTATTACTAGACCTTTTTGGTTGCCACACCCATGAGGGAACTTTGGTGGTGAATTCAGGATACCAAGACTGTGGTGTTGTGGTTAGCAAGAGGGATACTAAAGCAAACCTAGTTGTTGTATACGACGGATAATGGACTGGTTGGCTTCTTACCACGCAACTATGGATTGTCATTCTAAATTAGTAAAATTTTATATTCCTGGTGAACCACCTATCTTTTTCAAGGAGATCGAAGTGACATGTCGGGAAATCTAATTTCTTTGTTCATGCTAGGCATTTGATGAGGAAGGGATGCTAAAGTTTCTTGGCTTTTGTTTGTAATGTCAAGGAGGATATGGCAAGTCTTGAGCATGTGTCAATTGTGAAGGAGTATCCAGATGTTTTTTTGAAAGAATTACTAGGCTTACCTCCTGACCGTGAGGTAGAGTTTAACATTGAGATACTTCTGGGTACCTAACCCATTTCCATGCCCCCGTATCGTCGATTTGTGAAGGATTTTTCGAAGATAGCTATGTCGTTAACTAGGCTCACTCAGAACAATGTTCGATTTGTGTAGAACGAGGCATATGAGGAGAACTTTTCAAAATTGAAGGAATGTTTAACATCTACACCAATCTTAGCCTTGCCATTAGGACCAGGAGGCTACTCAGTATATTGTGATGCCTCTCAAGTAAGATTGGGATACGTTTTGATGCACCGTGGCAAGATGATTGCTTTTGCATCCCGACAGTTAAAATGGCATGAGCAAAACTACCTGACCCATGACCTTGAGATGGCGGTCGTAATCTTCGCCTTGAAGATTTGGTGTCATTATCTTTATGGAGAGACATGTGAGATCTATACCAATCATAAAAGCCTCAAGTATATTTTTCAGCAGAAGGATTTAAATTTGAGGTAAAGGAGATAGATGGAACTCCTCAAAGATTATGACTGTACGATCCTATATCACCCCGGGAAAGTTAATGCAGTGGCAGATGCACTGAGTCGTAAGTCAATGGGGAGTTTGGCCCACATAGCTGAATTTAAGAGACCATTAATTCATTAATTACATGAACTTGAAGCTGTGGTATATGATTTGAAATTTCCAATTCAGGAGTACTTTTAGCTCATATTCGAACTAGGTCCTCATTAATTGATAACATAAAGGAGGCTCAAAAAGGTGATCCTGATCTTCATAGGATTTAGGAGGAAGTGGAGAAAGGTAAAGAGAGTAGCTTTTCCCTAGATGAAAAGGGAATACTTTGGTTTGAGAATTGACTTTGAGTGCCAGATCATGAGGCCCTTTGAAGAAAAATTATGGAAAAGGCATATCAAACGACTTATACAGTACATCTGGGCACAAATAAAATGTACCAAGACCTTAAATCCTTAATCGGGATGTGGCCGATTATGTATCTAGGTGCCTTACATGTCAACAGGTAAAAGCGAAACATAAGAGAACTCCGAGATTACTTTAGCAAATAGAAATACCGGAGTGGAAGTGGGAAATATTACAATTGATTTTGTGGTTGGATTGCCCCGCTCTTCCAAAGGATATGATTCAATCTGGGTGATTGTAGATCGATTGATTAAGGTTGCCCATTTTTTACTGGTAAAGAAAACGTATAGTGACACTAAGTATGCGTAGTTGTATATCAATGAAATAGTTAAATTACATGGAGTACCTACCTCTATTATCTCAGATAGAGGCACTCAATTTACCTCCTGATTCTGGAGGACATTTCAGGAAGCCTTGGGAACCCAAGTAAATTTAAGTACGGCTTTCCATCCTCAGACTGATGGATAATCATAGCAAACCATTCGTACTCTGGAATATATGTTAAGGTCCTGTCTAATGGACTTTGGACAAAACTAGGAAACTCATTTGCCTTTAGTTGAGTTTGCCTACAATAATAGCTTCCATGCTAGTATCAAGATGGCTCCGTTCGAGGCCCTATATGGAAGGAAGTGTAGATCTCCTATTAGATGGTTTGAAGTCAGCGAAGCAAAATTGATTGGCCCTGATCTTGTTCAAGATGCTACAGAAAAGGTGAAGCTAATTAGAGAAAGACTACTTGCAGCCCAAAGTAGATAGAAAGCTTATGCAGACAACCATATGAGGGACTTCAAATTCTCTGTTGGTGATATGGTATTTCTGAAGGTATCCCCCATGAAGGGTAAGTTACGGTTTGGAACGAAAGGGAAGTTAAGCCTAAGATTTATGGACTCTATGAAGTCTTAGAACAAATAGGTAAGGAAGCATACTAACTTGCTTTACTAGTGGACCAGTATTTCATGTTTCGATATTAAGGAAGTACCTACATGACCCATCACATGTAATCCAATCACAAGAAGTTTAGTTGAATGAGGATTTATCTTATGAAGAAGTCCTTGTGGTTGTCCTTGATCGGCAAGTAAAGAAGTTGAGGTCTAAGGAAATACCTTCCGTGAAGGTCTTATAGCGAAATCATTCTTAGGAAGAGGCCACGTGGGAACTAGAGGAATTGATGAGGTCAACATATCCCCACCTATTCAAGCCTCAAGGTAAGAATTAGGGGACTGAATTCTCTTAAGCGGGGAAGTTTGTAACATTCATGTTTTAGGGGAGCTTAATTTCAAAGTTGAACTTATGGGTCTGTATGGATGAAATTTTAATTTCATATGTTCATGTGTTGCAATGTTATATACTGTGATAAAAAACTTTGGGTGTTAATATTTGAAGACTTCATGTTATTATTTCGATTCTAATATAGTTTGGGAGTATATAAAAATATGTGGAATTGTGTGGTGATTTAATTGTTGTCTATTGGAATCGATTAGTTGGAATTAAGTAAATGGAACAATAATGGAATTTTGGGATTTCCTTTCTTCATTTAATTACTTATACACTCCCTCCCTCTTGAAGCCCGAACATCCTCTTCTCTCTTCACCATCAACACTCCCATCCTTCACACACCACACTTCCTCCATATTTTCATTGATCTCTCTTTGGAGCTACTGCCATGAACCCTTCCCTTCCTGGAGCTCATTCATCTTGTAAGTGAATCTTTACCTTCATTTCTTCCATTTTCTGCACTTTGGGAGCCCTAGGTATTGGGAAGGGTAAATCTTGGATTTGAGGAAACTCTAGAATAAATTTATATGATTTTAGCTTGAATGTGGAATCTCTAAGGGGTGACAAAGTAAGAATTTAGTTAATAACACTTAGGTTAGTATGGATTAGAGAATAGATCAGAAAACCCCTTCTAGAAAGCTTGTGAGCAAAAAGAAGATTAGTGGTTGTGATCTTTGATTGTTTGAATCTTTTAACTTATATGAGCTGATCTCTAGAAGGTTTTTTCACATAGGGAAACCATGTATTTGAGTTGGAATGGTCATGGTACTCAATGAAAAGGAAAAGATGTGAAAAATCGCTGTTATGAGGGGTTGTGTCACCGACTACCTCTGCAGAGGGAAGCATATCCCGCTGCAGCACACAACGCACAGAGAGAGTAGCAATTTGCTGTTCTCTCCCACTGTAGAGAGAAGAAATTTCTACTGCGGCAGGCGATGGGTTTCCTTTCCCTTTGAATTTTGACATTTTCTCTTATGTAGGTTGATTTTAATTGCTCAGGGACTTCTAAGCAACTTCTCTCATATCTTATTGGAGACTTGAGGTAACTTTTAGCTACATTGAGGTGAGTGGAACTAAATTCTCTCTTTCTTAAATTTTCTTTGTATCCTATAAAGGGTTCCGTAAGCTTCTTAATAACACTAGCATAATATGTTGGAGTGAATTAGGTATGGTCCTACACCACGACCTTATGTTAAGCATAAACAAATTGGTTAGCTTGTACTTTGGCATGGGGATTGGTTATTATGAAATCTTACATCCTTATAGTATGCTAGGTTGCTTAATTGATCTTTGTGTGTTCATTTAGAATTGATTGCGATAATGTGTTATCATGATTCAAAATGGTGCGGGGTAAGGGCACGTATAACTAATGAAGATTCTAGTGTTGGGTAAGGGCACGTGCCAATATAAGGATGGATATTGTATCGAGTATAGGTACTAATGAGCATAATGACATTCGTGTTCTGGGTACTGGCGCCCGTAGGGACCTATTAGAAGTACTAAAGTGAGAGTTAACTCATCATGCACTTTTGTGATAGTATATATATGTATACACTAAATATGTAAGAAATTTATGATAAGAGGTTGGTTTACATAGAAAAGATGATTGTATATTTATGAATTATTTGTGTTAATTATTGTTATCATTTATTTTAACTATACCCTCACTGAGTAAATAATTTACTCACACCCTTTCCTTGTCCTTTGCTTTTAGAGTTGGTGGCTGAAGCAGAAGATCCCTTAGACGGATAGCGATCCTCCCACTCCTCAACCCCCTTTGTTCTCAGATTGACTTCTCATTATTGGATGTATGCCTTCTTGTCATATTTTGCTGAAAATTCTAGACGTCGCTCTGTAGTCAAGTGAGTCACCTAGAGAGGTTGTTGTATAGTAAACGTATGTTACTCTATTATTTTGTAATGTGGGAATACACTAATATTTTGGAAATCACTTGTGATGTAGTGGAGAATTGAATATGTTTTAATCTAAGTTGGATGCTAATTCAACCTTTATGTGAATTATCTTCTTCATTTAAAATTTCTACAATGTTCATAGATAAGTACTCAATGCAGGCTTATGGTATGGGAATACGTCCATATCATGCCGGTCATATACTTGGGATAAGGGATGTGACAATTTCTTGAGTAGGTGTTTGAGTTAAACACTTTGTAAGGACAAGTGACACCCCTGAGAAAAAAAAATTATCTGTTATAGTAGCTCACAAGTACCTGATTTGATAAACTTGTGGATTATTGTGAAATGCTCAAGAAATTATCTTGAGAACTGAATGTAGACTTGGTTATAAATCAAACCAATATAAAT
This sequence comes from Biancaea sappan, assembly GCA_037074585.1. Classification (NCBI taxonomy): domain Eukaryota; kingdom Viridiplantae; phylum Streptophyta; class Magnoliopsida; order Fabales; family Fabaceae; genus Biancaea; species Biancaea sappan. The sequence goes on from CM073490.1 coordinate 70,921,308, forward strand.
ATTGGTGTTTGATCTTCTAACTCTCTCACCCTTTACTTATTTGATTCTTATTTTTAATTCTTTGCACTTCTACTTTGTTCATCTTTAGTTGTGCTTTGTTTTTCTGATATTTATAAGCTTGGCATTGGTTCAAAAATTTTCTTTAACTTTCAACAAGCGTTTGCAAATTTTTTAATAACCCAATTTACCTCATCTTAGGAGTTATCCATTTCTCACAGAAACATATGAGTTATAATTGATACGAAATAAAGTTCTAGATTGTAGTTAAAACATGAGTCAAGGTTTAGGAGTATAAATAGTACGTTTACCAAAAAAAAATTTTTTTAAGTCAAGTTAATGCCTGAACACGTTACTATTTTTATAACTTTAAAAATTATTTTTGAAATAATTCTTTAAAATGAATTTTATAATTTAAAAAAAATACTTTAAAACTATTTTACAAACTATTTTCTCAAAATCAATTAAAAAAAAAAAAGAGAACAGCCATAGTTTTCTATCGTAATTTACCCTAATCCAACCGCATGCATCTTGCGCGCAGGAGCCATGATATATAAATATGGCATTCAATGGTCAAACAAACACGCCTCCTTCCTCCGATTTCTGCAACTTCCCCCATATATATATCCTCCTCATCAAGCTAGATGAGTTTCTATTTTTATGTAGATTCTGACAAGGCGAAGTGCCTATCCACGAACCATATCTATCCTTCTCAGGACATTGAAGGGATTCCACCTTTTCATTAGAATATGAATGGCAGAACTGCTGCAGGTGCTCTTATTTCACACTAATCCACTGTTAGCGCAATTTGTTTTATATTTATTAATATATTTTATTTGGGTAGACTAGCATATTAATTATTGTATATGTGGACATATATTGAGACATATATATTGTTATATATAATTAGGTCCAAATTATTAATATTTATAAAGTATATTTTGAGTTGGACTTATTTAATATATTAAAATTTATTTGCTATGTTTGTGAATTAATATTATAATATTTGTAGACATTCTACTCAAATTAATAATAGTAATGAGGCGTTATTAATAAATTAAGTCAATCCATTGGACTTGATAAGTGGGTTATAATTTCCAATGTTATATAAATTTGGTATTTAAGTTTTAAAAAATCTATAAAAATGTATGAGTGTGTGACTTAATATCCATCACACAAGACCAAATTACGCATATAAGTGAGATCATGAGTATTTGGTTGTTTATTGTTGCAATTGTGATGAAACATCATTTCAATTGGTATCAGAGTCTGGTTCTAATAGACACTATAACAAATACTTCTAATAGCGGCTGAAAAGAAAGTAAGAAATATAAGGATTTCAGTAGGTAAAAGAGATTTCCTATTAAATATTTTAAGTAGGTAAAACCACAGTTGCTATTTCAATTCTGACTGATTTCCGGTTGCATAAAATTGCTATAGATATTTTCTTACTATTTTTCAGTCAAAAATTCAGAGCACGTGAAAATATAGAAATTTTTAATTTTTTTAAAAATAATCTAAGGCTTTAGCCCGAAGCCATACGTTACTCCGTGGCTTAGGAGACCCCCCCCAGCCACACAGACGTTATGTGTGGCTCAGGGGGTCACCCCTTCAGCCACATGTCTAAAATAATTTTATATCTACAATAATTTTGTTATGGAGTTAGTAAATAAAAATTAATGTTAATTTATAAATAAAAATTATTGTTAATGAGAAATGTTATAAAGTGGAAGACCAAAAAGGACATTTAGAGAAATTATTGAACGGGACCTTTTAGTAAATGAGATATCTAAAGAGTTGGTCATTGATAAGGCTATGTTGTTGTTGTTGTTGTTGTTGTTGAGAAATGTTATAAAGTCACTTAGAAAAAAATGAAAACAATTTATTAATTAAAAACAATAAATTTACATATTTTCATATAAATCAATAAATTTATTTAATTTTACATTATAGAGTTTACATTCTACAGAAGTCAATTTGATCATAAATTTGCTTTGGAATAACTTTTAGCTATCTTGTATTTATCTTATGTCTATTTTCCTTGTTTATCTTCAAAATCAACTCATCCAAGGAATTAAAACATGTAGTGTCTTCCTCCTTCCTGTAACCACATAATAACTCAACACATTACAAATCCAAACTTGACAAAGGAAGAAAAGAAAGGACATATTGCAATGTTTAAACTATTACTTGATTACAGTAATTTTTCCTTTTCTTCTTTATGTTAATCCACCCTTTTATTCTTCCTGTTAAGCAATATATAAGAAATATGAGAAGGATAATTCAGAGGAGACAAAAAGAATTGTAAAAGCAGTAATAAAATACAAAAGAGAAGAATAGTGAAAGAAAAAGTAGGATAAGTGGCAGAATACGAAAGGGAAGAAGAGAGAAAAGAAAGTGCACAAGCCTGGAATATGTTGGAACGAAGGAGCCAGAAAAACGAGTAGGAAAAAGAGAAGAAAAAGGTATAAATAAAATATTTGGAAGGAATGAAATATTTTACAACCGCACGAATAAATTTGTTATATATTTAAGATTGCCGCAAAAAATTAGTCTAGACTGTGGGGGATTTATATGTTGTTCTAATTGCACAAAAAATTAATGTCGAATGCGCGTTTTGTCCTTGCTTTCACTATATTTGAATAATCTTTTACATATTATATATTGTTTGTTTTTTATATTTTATATAATTTTCATTTTTTATTAACTTTTTAAATTTTTATTATATTTTTTTAATTTTAATCTTGTTAACTCACCTCGGTGCATGTCTACACCAAGGTGACGTCCTACACTGAAGTCACCTTTGTGCAAACCTACACCGAGGCATGCTGGTGTAGGGATTCCTTGCATCGAGCATAACTCAGGGGATGTGAATTCTTTTTATTTTTTTAATTTTAATTTTAATACAAATATGATATATAATTATAATAAAATAACATGTTATATTACTATAATATCAAAATATAATTGTTTTTTATATGAATATCAGTTAAAATATATTTATATATTTTATCTAGAAGAAACAATAATTTTTTTATCTCATTTTACTATAACATAAAAAATATTTTCCTTCCTCAAAAAATTTCATTTTAAAATAATGTCTATATTATCTAAATATACAATAAAAAACAATGTTAATTTAAAAAAAATATATTTTTTGAAAAAACATACAACATTTATATTTTATTTGTAGAATTGATAATTGGATATTCAGCTTAATTGTTTACACATGGATTTGGATAAAGACGACAAAATATTCATATATGTATATTGCACCAAAATATTGCAAATATATTTTTATATTACACAACAAAATTACATGTAATAATTTTCTGCCGTAAAGAAAGTAAGAAATTTAAATGATGAGATAGGTGAGAATAGAAACTTGCACCATTTTTATCCTTCTCAAAAATTATAATATAATATGATATAAAATATTACATTACAGTGTGAAAAAATATAAAAGCATTTACAGTAGTGAACTTTAATTTGGTTTTTATTGTGGGTACTATAGTACTACATCAGCTTAAGTAACTTCTTACCACTTTCAGTAACTCCCTACTCTAATGGTGAACCTCTTAAGAACCTGTAAATGGATCCCGCAATCAACTTTTCACTACTTTAGTATGTATTACTCTCCACTAACTTCACTAATATTTATTGTGAGTTGATTATTTTATTATTACTTTATATAAGAACCGATTCTTATATAAGAACCTTTCTTACGCTTGACAGCCAACGTGGCGAACTATAGTAGTGAACTAAAATAAGAACCAATTCTTAAATTTAAGAATTCCTTAAGAACCACCACTGTAGATGCTCTAAGTAGGCATGGCAAAAATAAATGTGTCTTAGTGTATGCATGTTCATATTTTCTAACACGTACAGTACTCCCATAGTGTCAACCATAGAAAATGTATACAAAAGAGTTAGTTGTTCTTCTTTCTCATTTGCATATTCACTACCTACATATTATGAGGAGTAAACAGTGAGGACCATATCATTAGACAGCCACAATAATGGCTCATTTCCATATGGAAGATCAAGAGAACATATTAAATTCCATGTTCGAGGATCACAATTGACTATGCTATACATCCAAAGTTCCATGATGTTAGGTCCTCGTTGCTTATATTGAACATAGAAAATAATCCCCAACCCATTATTATAACTTACCAATGTCCATTTGTCCTTCAGTGCTAGGGGTGGAATAAGTAACGACTACCTACATATTATGAGGAGTAAACAGTGAGGAACATATTATTAGGCAGCCACAATAATGCCTCATTTCCATGTGGAAGATCAAGAGAACATATTAAATTTCATGTTCGAGGATCACCGTTGACTATGCTATACGTTCAAAGTTGCATGATGTTAGATCCTTGTTGCTCATATTGACCATAGAATATAATCCCCAGCCTATTATTATAACTTACCAATGTCCATTTGTCCTTCAGTGCCGGGGGTGGAATAAGTAACGACTGAAAACTATCTTGGTGCATGTCATGCACAAAAATAGCATGCATGCCCACACTGGCAAATACCCACATGACAAAATTATCTACAACAACAGTTTGGTCTTCTAGTACTTCTTCGGTGTAGGGAGTCAATCGACCAGGTCGCCACTCGAGGCGTTGTGAGTAGTACCTTGTGATCACCACACTTTCCCCTCCAAGTGGTAGCATACTATAACAAAGTCTTGTACATGTGACTCAGATGCTAGACATTACCTAACTCTTCTTGATAAAAAACAAATTTGTCAGTAATACAATGACATTTTCAAAAATAAGAATATGGAAAAAAATTATTAAAGAATAACTTGTGGTGGGACCAATAAGTTCCCAGGTTTGTTTGGTCGCAGGTTTTATGATCAAGAGATGATAGTTTTGAAATACATTTATGTTGCGTATTCATATTCGACCATGTATGGTGTCAAGCACTATAATGTTGTTGCATGTGGACCAATAATGAGGTAATACGAGCCTCCAGGAAGACGAGGTAGCCATGGCATACACTTGGGTTGAAGATCTTCTAGGATAGGTGCTCGAATAAGATAGTAGTAGGAAAAATGAATGTGTTTGCACTCTTTGAAGATGATTTAACTTGAAAACATCTAAGTTAAAGCTCCGATGCCAATTCCTAGACACTGTCATATACCTTTGGCAGTCAGGAACTTACAATCGTGATAATCTATTGATCATAACATTTTCAGAAAAATAGTGTCTAGGAAGTGTTTGGGTGATTGGTGAGAGTGAGTACACGTGGGGTGAAAAATATATATAGAAGAAATGTTAGATCATGTGATGAGTGACAAGAGAGTGATGAGAAAAGACAGACATGTTGAGAGAGAAGTGATACATAATGATGATTTCAAAGAAAGTAAATGGTATGACAAGATAATATATACAAAAAGATAACTTGCCACAAGACAAAAGTGAGCAAATGCATACAGAATGGAGACAAAAATTTAACAATAAAAAATACTAAAAAAATGTATTTTAAAGTAAATTTTACCAGATAAATATGTGTTAATGACTCCAAGAAAAAATGAAATAAGTAAAAACAAATTGGCAAAAAAAAGTAATTATGGGTAAAATTGAATAGACTTATGTTATAAACTGAGTTGTTAAAAAAAAAAGACAATATTGAATTTTCACAAGAAAAATTGCAAATGGGACGTGGGGGCATGATAACATAAAAGAAAATATATTTGGAATAATGTGGGCTTGTTGGCATAATGTGGAATGATTACATAAAAGAAAATATAATTTGTGAAAAGTGTGCAATGGATGAATGGATTAGAAGATAGTCTGACAAATTGAATATAATTGATATATTTTTAATTTATTAATATAATTTATTAAAATGCATATTATATTTTCAAAATTTAAATTTATATTATAAGATTTGTTATTAAAATTTTGCAAATTTTATATAAAATTATATTAAATTTATATTAAATTTATATAATTGGATGGCAGAATCTTCTTTCCTTCCCCCTACATGTTCTAGTGTTAGCTCCATTTTTTTCTTCTTCCTGTCACGACCCCCATACTGGGTTCATGACTGGTGTGAATAGTGCCTTGGCCACAGTGCCATTGTAATACCCGTGAATTCTAAATTCACTTAGTATAAGTATTAATCTTATTATGTATTCATATGTGAAATTTTGGGGTTAATTTGCAATTTTATGAAATTAAAAATCTTAGAATTTCTAATTTTCATTGTGAAAAATTTACAAGAAAATTCTCAACGAAGGGCTTTGGAGGAAAAAAGAGCTCAAGGAGGTTGAGTGAGGAAGCTGGAGTTTCAAGAATGGTGGAAATGGAGCTAAAACAGTGGATGAGTTGGTGAGAGGACTAAAATGAACTAAAATAAAATTTGATGGTTTAAGCAAAAATATGTTGAGAAATGGAAACTTGATGTTTATATGTGTTTCTATGAGTGTGACTTGGTGCCGATGCAGACTATTTCTTTAAGATAATTCCCAATACCTCATTTAGAGGACTTAAGTGAACTTGTCTAAACTTTGAGGGACCAAATGAGAGAGGAAGTGGACCCCACACTCATTTAAACCCACACCCACATCAAAAATTTCCACACACTTACCCCTTTATTTGTCTTCTTGGTCCTCTCATACTCCCCCTCTTCTTCCTTCATGTCTTCCATTCCTTTGGCCAAAATGGAGACATCTATGGTGGCTCCACCATCAACTCTGGCGAAGCTCTTCCACCAGTGGCCTCCTCTCCTCATTGAACCCCTTCTTCAGGTAAGAATCAAGCATTCTCCTCTCTTCTCCTTCTTGAATCTTGCAAGAAACCCTAGGTTGAGAATTTGGAGAAATCATAAAAATTGATGCTTGAATCTTGATTGAGATTGTTGCTTCTTACTTTTAATGAGTTTAGGATTTAGAAAGTTGATGAGATCAAGGTTAAGAACTCTTGGTGGAAGATGACCAATAATTGAAATTTCTAAGAAAGAACATGGTTAGATCTTGAGTGGATTTGTTTTAACATTGAATCAATGCTTGAAATTGGTCTTCTAAGAAGCTTTTATGTGACAAAAACATGTGGTAATGGCCTAAATTGATTTGGATGAGCTTTGAGAGGACTTGGGAGGCCAAAGGATGGATTTTGGATGCCAAATCATGTTTTGTGCTAGTTTGCCCAACTCGAGGCACCCAAGGCGCCACAATTGGCTCTTGGAGCGCCCATGTGACCAAGAAGAAGGGCCTTGGCGCCTAGATGCGCCACGGTGGGCGCCTGGGGCACCATCCCTAACAATAAATTTTAGCATAATTTAAATAGTCATAACTCTCTCATTTGAATTCTGTTTCTTGCAAACTATATATCATTGGAAAGTTATTTGAGTCTAGTTTCCAAAAAATAAATTTTCATTTAATAATTCTTTACTTTTTATGTTTTATGATTAAAAGAGTGACTGAAGGTCAGAAATGTTTGGAAGTTTGTGTACTAGTATTACTGTTGATGACATTTTGAGTTGATTGAAGTATGAAATGAGCTTTTATGGTCTTGAAATTTTTATATGGTATTCCTTGGCATATGTAGTTATGATCTGGATATTTTCATGGTGTTTGGTAAGCAATTTCTAGGTCAAATAATTTAGGAAATGAAGCTACTGCAGACATTAGATTAATCTGACCAGTCTTCTTTAAAACTATGTTAGGCTAGCCAATTGGTCAAGTTTTGCCTTGAAAATTTTATGTAAGGATTTCATAGCATTAGGTTACATGTCCAGCAAGTTTCATAAGATTTATAATTGCTTTAGTGGGTCAATACCTGCAAAGACCAAGACTGCAGAAGTTGCAGGGGTAGTCTGTGAAGCAGCTTCATTTGAGTGGTTTTTAGGGGGAAAATCAAAGTATTTCCTTTTGAAATTTGTATCTAAGATTCTAGACACATAAAGGATTTTGTCTACCAAATTTCATGAATTTTTTACTTGTGATGGCTGCCCAGTAAATTCACAAAATTCAACATCAGAAATCTGGTCTTAAACAGATATTATGGTGAAATTTAATTATTTTAAGGGAACTTACCTCTAATTTTGGCTTTTAGTTCCGTAGTAGGTTTACCCAATGATATCTTAAGTGGACAGTTTGAGCCTAGTAAAACAGAACTAATTTTAATAGAAATTCCCCTTCTTCTTCAATCTTGGGATGCAACTTTTAAGTGCTTTGTTGATCCATTAAGGTAGAAATCTTGGAAACATTTAGAAGTATAAACATTGCTCCAGTGTGAGTAAGGATGGTTAGTCCAAATATGAGCAAGTAATATATTTAATTTAAGTATAATGGTAAATAATCTATACTGGAACACGTTGAGCCATTTTTGCTATTGTGAGTGGTGGAAAACAATTTAATTGAGACATATGTGTAATGTTTTGTTAAACATTCATGTTCTCTCATGATTGGAGATGTGTTTGGCATGATCTTACATATGTGCGTATATATATATATATATATATATATATATATATATATATATATATATATATATATATATATATGCATGTGTTAATTGCAATTTAGGGGAACTTAAAAGTGAGCATGTTCACATACATTCTTGTACCTCCTTTTGGAAATATGAAATTCAAAAATTGTAAGGGAACTAACTAAATTCCTACATGGGATATCATGTTATGGGGTAGTAGTCGTTAATCGAATTATTGTACTATGATATGCTTGGACAATAGACATATGTCTATATGCTTGCTTTGGTTGAATATTGATGATGTTGATGTAATATTTAATTATAATTGATCACATGCGATGATTATAGTGAATTCACATAAAAATTATGTTCATGAGGCATGCAAAGAGGGATCATATTCATGAGGCTTGCCAAGAGGGGATTATATCCATGAGACTTGCCAAGAGAGAATTATATTCATGAGGCTTGCCAAGAGGGAATTGTATTTAATCATTTTAGTCTTTGTCTTGGAGCAGTGGACGAGACCTCGTTTAATCATTTTAGTCTCTGTATTGGAACGATAGATGGTACCTCATTTAATTTTCAGTCTCTGTCCTGGAATGGTGGACGAGACCTCATTTAATCATTTTAGTCTCTGTCCTAGAACAGTGGATGCGACCTCATTTAATTATTCAGTCTTTATCTTGGAATGGTGGACGAGACCTCATTTAATTATTTATAGTCTCTGTCTTAGAACAGTGGACGAGACCTCATTTAATTATTTAGTCTCTGTCCTGGAATGATGGATGAGACCTCATTTAATTACTAATAGTCTCTGTTTTGGAACGGTGTACGAGACCTTATTTAATTACTAGTAGGACAAGACTCTATTTATTTAATTATCGTCATCGTTTTGGAATGGTGGACAATATTATTTCTTTTTGTCCTGAATTGGTGAACAATATTGAGATCATGGGAATGTGTGTTTATCTGTGGGTATTACTTTTGTGGGCTCTAGCCTTGATTAGATATATAATTAATCACATTTTATCAATTGATGTATTTTAGATGAGGGCGTTATGTTTGATTACAAGTTTTGGTATAAAATATCAGGCAGGGCCTTTAACATTGGTTTTAACCTTGTTTGGTATCTGTGCTACTATTGGTTGTCTTTAACTAACCGTTTAGTCTTGTAGTAAGTAATTATGTTGGTACAAGAATAACTATGGATGAGACCTAATGTAAGGTTCCATCACTACGAGTGGTACACAGGTTCCTTTTAAATTCCTAGTTGTCATCCCTTACTGAGTATTTTTATACTCATCTCTTCCTCTGGTGTACTCCTTGCAGGTTTTGTGTTAGCAGACAAGTCTCTGTATTAGGAGTAGCAGAGTCTCTAAGTCTTTATTCTTCTCATGGAATGCTAGTATGTCTACATGTTGGGCTTTATTTTTAAGTCACTTTGTAGTGACATAGAACACCTAGGGAATCTTGTGTTAGTTGTAATGTGGGACATATACATATTATATTTATTTCGCGTATTATGACCTGAGGTTAGGCTTACAGCGATGGACAGAGTCTATTTCCATACCTATCATGTTTCGAAGGTGGGGCGTGACAACCACAAGCCTAAAGTTCTACAACTCAAAATCCCCCTCTTTTTTTTTAAATGTTTCAAAAATTATAATTACATTTTCATTATATTGTTCTCAAATAAATCCAATTCATAAACATTTCACAACAATTCAATTACATAATGTAGAGTAATCTACCCAATTATAGAGTCTTTTCAAATATTTTTAACTACATACATAATTAAAAGGAACTATCTAAGATTATACCGCACCTGAACAACTGGAGGTATTCAAGTATATGCGTCTCTGAGTAACAGGATCTGCCATACCTGAAACTGTGAGGGGGTGAGTCCAAACCACGAGACTCACCATAAAATCTTGCCTATCTACAAATACAAGACAGGCATACTACAATACTACAGATAACGAGAAAATAAAATAAAATAATTTTGTGCAAATTAATTCTTCATAAATTCATAGTAACTCTTAATAAACTACATGCAATATATTTCATATTTACTCAATACGATACAAGGAAGACATTTTTAAACATTTAATCTTTATCCATGCTCAATCATTTAGCGATCGGGGAAATTCTCATGCATAAGAGTAAGGTCACACATTCCATTAAAACCATGTTTACACACGAGTCAGAAGCCAATCGATTTCCAAGAAACTCACGACCACAATGTATAGGCCCTTCTATACGTGCAGCAATGTGAGACCAGGGACATCGAAGCCCAACTGTTTACACATACACATGACGCACAATTATATGATTTAATTACATTGGTTCCCCTTGCCTCAATGACCAATTGTGGTACTAAGAATACACCTCCTTTATCCTCTTCTCACCATGCCATGAAGTCACAAGGTCTCCGCGGTAACTGCGTGAAGGCCAATCGAGGTCCTTAGCAACTCTCAACCACAAGACACTAGAATATACACCACTCACTTCCCTTCTTTTGCTTGCAATAATGTGAGACTGAAGACCATGAAGCCAACCACTAAAGAACATTTACATCACATTTTCACAGAGCATGTAACGCATCACACATATTTGCACAAGACATTGCAAACATAACCACAGTTGACAACATCAATATTCATGGAACTTATTCGAATACATTATTCATTACAAGCTTGCATTCCATTCCTTCATGTCATAGAAATCCATTATCATGATAATTAGTTACCATTTCTACTAAGAAGCATATGCATAGACATATTATTAATAAATCAGTTACTAAAAGAAACTATTAATCCACTTGATTTCTCTATTTAAAACTATAAGTTGATGGCCACTTAAATACACGGTAGTATAGGAACACTGGAGTAGTATTCTTATTTAGTCTCCAACATACACCTTACACAACATCATTCACTATATACATTTTTAAAATTCCATACACTAGTTCTTACGCTAATTGACCAACAAACTTTTCTTAAGCATACATTTATACATTTCATTTCCAATCACAACCTTAATGCAGAAATAGGCTACTTCTGTTACATAGGATCTCGATTATTTGACAATTATATGCATATACTTGATTACATATTTTACCTTAGTGGCATGTTTCTCATATTTCAACACTAGTTTAGAAATTAACATATTTTATACTCTTCCTTAAATGTTACCTCCATGGGTTCCTTATTTTGATAGGCATAAGACATACACTCATAATTGTATTGACATTTAATCATACATAGGTCCCAAAATTTTGTTTTGATTTATGTGATGGCATAGATATACATTAACTTATTAATGTTTGCTATAAGGAAACATACAAGGTAGGATAAGATTCCCTCACCTTTGCCCATGCCTTTTAGTTGAATTCATCTCTTTGGAAGTGGCTTTGCATTCTCCAAAGAGTCCAAAGAAGAGCCCAAGACATCATTCAAAACCTAAGGACCAAGGATACAATAGAAAAAGAGTCAAAACCCAGTTTTTATAACATGATAGAAGGGTGGCACTTGGGCACCAGTCCTCTTGCTCACTATGGCTTAGTGCCTAGGGTGCCAGGGCTGGTGCCAATTCATAGACCTTCAAACTCAACTACGGCCTCAAGTGATCTCAGCCTAAAAAACAACAATTTCTTACCATTTTTCATGATTTCTTCAATAGGGTTCCTATACTAATGTTCTAAGATCATTATAGCACTAAGACCCAAGAAAATTTCATGGTCCTAAGCTTGAATCCTCAATTTCTCACTGATAACCCTTACTTTGTTCTTATTTCATCATTCTCTCGAAATCCCTTCTTAACCATATTGCATTCATGAATTTTTGGTTCCAATTTCATAATTAATCATCCTAGGGGGTTTCAAAATGTTAACCAAGCTTTAATCTTCAAAAACAAATTCAATTTCTACCCATTACATACAAATTCGAAAAAAAGGCCATGAAGGAAAAAGGAGGAGAGAACTTACCTTAACCTCCTTGCTTTTCTGATGCAGTGGCTTGCCAAAGGTCTATCCTCTCGATGGTGATGAGTGGCTAGAAGCTTGGTTAAAGGGAAGAAGGTTCATGGCACCGGGAGTGAGAGAGACATCATGAAGGGGAGGAGAGAAATAGATGGAGAAAGAGGATAAAGCAATTTATGATAGTGTGTGGGGTCCACTTATTCTATTATCACTTGGGTCCTTCCTTGAAAGTAATTAGACTAGTATTTTATAAGGTCATAAAATAATTAATCATCACTAGGACACCCAAATATACATCATAAAATGCTTATCATCCCATCTCTTTCTAAAATAAATACTAAAACTCTACATTTCTCATTTTGGTCCCCTGGCCTTAAACCAACCACTTTAAGATACCAAGTTTGAGTTTTCATCCTTATAAAGTCCATCCTCCCTCACCAGTTCCTATTCGGTAATTACTCAAGACTATTTCATAATTTCCTTTCCTTTCACTTTTGTCCTTACACATTCCTCTTACATTCACTATTTATGTTTTCTTTTCCAATGAATTTTTTTCACCCCTAAATTATGCCCTTTTTAATCACACAGTAATACTTGAGGTATTACAATTCTAAATTGTAGCTCTAGCTTTTCTTCCAAAGTGTGTGCCACGTGTCACGTGCTGAGGTAATCACTAAGAAAAGGAAAGAAAGAACATATGTCACAGTTTTTAAAGGCTCGAATCAGTAAAAAAAAACTGGGATGGGATCAGTAAGATAAGACTAGTTCAGTATAAAGATTAGGTTTTGACATGAGAATAAGATATGAATATGATGTGTGTCGTATTATATCTTTTAAATTCGTTCAAGATGATCAACTCAGGATGGATGATTGTTGAACCGAGTAGACTAAATATATTTTCAAGTATGTTTAATTATGTTTTCTACATTTATAGTATAATTTTTAATGATAATTACATCAATAAACTATAAAATTAAAATTACAAATATTTGTTAAATATTTCATTGTTATTTTTTAATATTAGATGACTATACAAAATTTTTTTGTATATGTTGTTCAGTTTTTTTTTTCAAATTATTTTTTATACATTAAATAATTATATCACTATATGAATATGATGGGTGTCATATCATTTCTTTTCTTTTACCATTTCTCATCTTGTTATCGCCTCTCTTATTGATCTTTTGCGATTTTGGTTTCAAACACGTTCAGCATTCCTGATAAGTTTTTACTCTTCATTCTTGTGTCATATTTCCTGAAGAAAAATGGATATTCCTTCTCATAGGAGATGGATTTACAATAGATTAAATTCTGGAAGGAAGGGTTACACATAAGAATTTTCACTCAGGGTCGAGGAATTTGTTGCTTTTGCTAGAAGACATGCAGTAGATGAAAAGATCCAGTGCCTCTACTTAAAACACATAAATGGAACCTATATGGGTATTGTGGATGTTAAAGTGGACCTTTGTAAAAGAGGCTTTCAGCCAGGATACTGGTGTTGGACATTTCACAATCACTACTAGAAAAATGAGATTTAGTGACGGAAATTAGTGACAGACTAAATTCCGTCACTAATTTTTTAAAATTTGTGACGGATTAGTGACGACTTATGTTTTTTGTGACGAAAATTTTCTGTCACTAATATCCATTACTAAATCAAGAAAATTAGTGACGGATATTGGTCGTTACTAAATTTCGTCACTAAATTTATAATTTAGTGACGGATTAGTGACGACTTAGAGTAAGGTCTTTTTTTTTTTGTAAATATACATCATTTCTGACGGAATATGGGTCGTCACAATGTTTGTGACAGATATTTCGTTAGAAATTATTTTTAATTTTAAAGAAAATAAAAAATATTTTCATTTTTCCATAAAAAACCCTCACCCATTTTCATTTTGGCACCTAAAATCCTCACCCATTTTTACTTTCCCACAAAAAACCATCACCTTCTACTTTTCTATGAAACCTTTAAGCTTCATGGAGCCCATAGAGGCTTGCCCTAGCAGATTGTATTCTTCATTCTCTCACTTTATCCATCACCTTATTAAACTCTTCTCCTCAACAAGCTTGAAGCTCATAATCTCCTCTCATCGCCTTCCCTCTCATCTTTTACTTTCGATTGAGCCAACAATCTGTCAATTCTCTTGGTGATCTATTCCCTTCAATAACAAGGTAAGTTGCTAGTTTTGTTTTTCATTTTTCTTTATGCTTACGTTAAAATTTCTTTTATGTTCTGGTTTCTAAAGTTCAGATGAAGTTAACTGGCCTTTTGTTGAAATTCTCTATGAAATTTTCAGCTGGAAAAGTGTTATACTATTTCTTTTTTACTCATTCTATTACAATTTATAATCACCGATTCTTTTACCTCACTCTGTATGTTTGGGTGAAGGAAGGGTTGGAAGTGAGATAAAGGGAAAGGAAAATGAAACTTTAATAAGAAATGGTGGGTGAAGGGAGGGTTGGAAGTGAGGGTATAGAAATGGTAGGGTTTGGGGATGAACATATGCTAGCTATAGCCATACTAAATTACCTCTGCTTTTAAACTCCCAATCCCAAAAGCTCTAGATTTTAGTCAGTACAGAGATATTTTTTTGATAGCTAGTGTCAAGATTTTTTTTAATATAAAATGTGAGAACTGAGAATATATATATATATATATATATATATATATATATATATATGAGAAATAGGGAAGGATAAAAGGGAAGTGGAATATGAGGATGTGGTTAAAGCTATTTTGCAGTGTGGTATTGGGTCAAAAAGCTGATAGAAGCAGAGAGGCAAGAATGTGCAGATTCATATGCTTAGTAAATTCACCATTTAGGTGAAGATTACCATTAAAATAGGTCTTGATTTACTCATAACACTTTCATTTTAATTATTCATGAGAGATTATTCAAATCCATTCAATCTTGAGATTTTGATTTAAATATGTACATATTCGTAATCACATGATGGCGGGGGCAATGTTGTTGCTTTTGTTTAGTGATATGAGATGGGATAAGACAGAAAGTGGAATGGAATAAGATAGCAAGTGTTTGCTTTGGAGAAGTGTCAATTTGACATTTGTGAACTTTAATTCATACATATTTATTTAATTTGTCTAATGGGGAACTTCTCTGTATATATTGTCCCATTCATTAATCCCTTTATGAGAAGCAAAGTCATATCCCACTTAATTTATTTCAACATGCACGAATGATTGAAAGAGGAGGTGGAATCCACTCAAAAGGAGGATGTTTGATGTGAATTGAATAACTTAGATATTTGAAGTAAAGGCACCAACATGGCTCCAACTTTTGACAACCCTTTTGACCGAATGAGTCCACTAGATCCATATTCTTTAATTATTATTGCATTGCATGAATTAAACTAAGAGTTCATAAGAATCCATGGTGACAGTGATAAAAGTACACCATCAAAATTTTTAATTGTAATATATTACTCTTGCTCCCACCAACCCTAACATTTAATATTAGATTATGTTCATTGTATATATACGTGTATATTACTCTTGCTCCCACCAACCCTAACATTTAATATTAGATAATTTTATATATACGTGTATTATGATTATGTTCATTGTAAAAATTTTACATCATATTCAATAATTATTGAGTTTACGTATATACATATATTTCTATTTATATTTTATTTTGGGGTCATATCTCTATAAATGGAAAGAAGGAGATATGATAATAGAAATTTGTTTGCTTTATTCTTTATTTATTTTCTTAATTTATTTTGTTCTTCCTTTTTCTTCTATTTTTTAGTTACATTTTGCGTTTTTCTTTATTTTTTTTAAGAAATTGAGATGTGTCAGTTTCATGGTTATCTTCTCTTTCTTCTCATTTCATTAAATCAAGATATTATGAGAATACATTATAGGACTTAGCTTTCAAATTAAGGTAGCAAATTCAATAATTATTGACTTTACATATATACATATATTTCTATTTATATTTTATTTTGGGGTCATATCTCTATAAATGGAAAGAATGAGATATGATAATAGAAATTTGTTTGCTTTATTCTTCATTTATTTTTTTAATTTATTTTGTTCTTCCTTTTCCTTCTATTTTTTAGTTACATTTTGCGTTTTTCTTTTTTTTTTTTAAGCAATTGATGATGTGTCAGTTTCATGGTTATCTTCTCTTTCTTCTCATTTCATTAAATCAAGATATTATGAGAATACATTATAGGACTTAACTTTCAAATTAAGGTAGCAAGCTTTTGCAGGTAAAGATAAAACCTTAATTTAGACTGTTTTTAGACCATATCTTATAAGATTTATCTTTTATACTTTATTTCTGCATTTTATTGGAGAGGAAATAAACAATGGAGAAACTTTATTATTATCTTGTTGAATAAAATTATGAAAAATAAAAGATTGTCTAAAGAACTCAATAGTAACAAAAGTATCTCTATATTATATTTTATTAGAAAAACATTCAAGACAAATGTGTCCAAGTTTCAATTATGAGAAGTTATTATTTCTTTTTCCAATTATATGAAGTGTGAATTTTAATTTTTAAGGCTTGCTATCTTTTTCTTATGCTACTTGAATCAGATTTTGATGCATACAATTTTTCTCTTGCAAAATTATGCACTCCATTATTAGGAAATTCATTCTACGTTAGATCTTTTTTGTACATTAGAGAATACCACTTGAATATCTACAAGGTAACAAGTTTCGAGAAGCAGCAGAAAATTATATTAGGCCTTTCCTAACTAAGGTATAGACAATTTCTTTTCATATGACATTAGCCCAATTTAGTTGTTCCAAAATTGAAATGTTCTTTTTGGTGTTTATAGGGAGTTCCATCTCTATTCTCTGATATTTCTTCTTTGTACAATCACCTTGGGAAGGTTAGTTATAGACTTATTTCTTTTATTTTTAATAGGCATTTGAAATGTTATTGATATATGGTGGTCAATAAATATGTTTTTATTTCTTTTACTTTTAATAGGTATTTTTCTATTCATTTTGCTGTCTTGTATCTATGTATAGAGGCCAAAATTTCTGTATCTTTATTCATAGTATGAAAACATGCTGTAAAGAAGTGAAACTCTTCAAAAACTCTATGTTTTATGTGCTACCAATTAGTAGAAAAGTTGCAAAGACAAACTCACTTGTTTGGTCCATTAATTAGGCCATAACTTAATTCTAAATTGTTATTATCGTGTAGAAGACAATGAGGGTTGATAGGGCGTGGATGTATAATCGACGTGACCCAAGTAGAAAGGGATTGAATCTTAAGTTCCTTGAAGGAGTGGATGAATTCGTAGCCTTTGTAGAATCTCAACCACAATTAGTCTCAAATGGTAAAATAAGGTGTCCTTGCCCAAAGTGTGACAATAGGAGATTTGTTGATATAGAAGATGTCAAGGTTCACCTTTACAGACATGGATTTGTCCCTAACTATATCCAATGGACTTATCACGGAGAACCCTTATACCATGATAATGTAGTCGAATGTGATAGTCAAGAAAGGGTTGAGGTTGAATTGGAAAATCCCTATCGTACAATGATTATTGATGCCATTGGACCTAGTTTCAATCCTAACATCAATATAGATGTGGAGGAACATCCGAATCAAGATGCCCAAGACTTTTATGACCTCTTGAGAGCTACTGAGGAGCCATTATATGTAGGATGTACTACTCACACTCCTTTATCAGTAATTTCAAGATTGTTGAACATCAAGTCTGAGTTTAACTTAAGTGAGAGTTGTTACAATCGTTTATTGCAACTTCTAAAGGAGTTGTTGCCAGATGATACAAAATTGCCTACTGATTACTACAAGACCAAACAAATGGTGGCAAAACTTGGTTTGAAGTATCAGAAAATAGATGCATGTGAGAATGGATGTATGCTTTACTATAAGGAGAACAAGGAGATGAGAGATTGCATAGTCTGTGGCCATGCTCGTTATAAACCTAGAAGTGGAGATGATGCAAGAAAAAGAGAGATATCATATAAGATATTGCGTTATTTCCCATTGACACCAAGATTGCAAAGACTTTATATGTCTACGAAGATAGCTGAACACATGACATGGTACCATAAAACTAGGCGAGAAGTAAGAGTCATGTGCCATCCTTGTGATGGAGAGGCATGGAAGCATTTTGATCATTGTTATCCTTCTTTTGCCTCAGAGCCTCGAAATGTTAGGTTAGGCTTATCATCAGACGGGTTTACTCCATATGGGCAGTCTGCACATCCATATTATTGTTGGCCTGTAATTATGACACCATACAATCTCCCACCTGGGATGTGCATGAAAGCCCCATACATGTTTCTCACACTTATCATTCCTGGCCCAAAGAGCCCTAGTCAAAAGATTGATGTGTATTTGCAGCCTTTAATTGATGAATTAAAACAGTTATGGGAAGTTGGTGCCTTGACATATGACTCATCCACGAAACAAAACTTTCAAATGCGAGTTGCTTTACTTTGGACTATTAATGACTTCCCTGCCTATGGCATGTTGTCTGGATAGAGTACACATGGTGTGTTGTCATGCCCTATTTGCATGGAGCATAGTAAAGCATTCCGCTTAAAAGAGGGGCAAAAGACATCATTCTTTGATTGTCATCGTCAATTTTTGTCCCTTGACCATCAATTTCGTCGTGAGAAAAAGTCATTTCGTAAAGGGTGTGATAAAAAATCTCTTGGCCCTCAAAGGTTGTCTAGTGATGGGTATAGGTTTCACACACGTGCTTACAACTTGTCAAAATCTACCATGAATAGTGGAGTATGCATTAGGGGTACCACCTATGATGAGTTTGAATGCAATTACTATGGTATGTTAGAGGAAGTGGTAGAGCTACAATACCCTAACCCAACATCGAAGAAAACAAGAGTAGTTTTATTCAAGTGTGATTGGTTTGACCCTCAATTAAATAGAGGATGGAAGGTTCATAATCGATATGGTTTGATTGAGATTAATAGTAGAAAACGATTCTCCAAGTACGAACCTTTTGTACTTGTACAACAAGTGGAGCAAGTTTACTTTGCAGAATATGCTAGTAAAAAGAGAGACAGTGTTGATTGGCGAGCCATTTTGAAAATAAAATCCAGGAGTATAATAGATGCCCCAAATATAGCCTTCCAAGAAGATGATGTTGTTATGCAATGTGAAGCATGTGTAGATGAAATCCATAATCTTTGTGGTGGGGTAGGTGAAGATATTGAAATGCAAGACCACAATGACAATGAAGATGGGTTGGGTGAAGGTATTGAAATGCAAGACCACAATGACAATGAAGATGAAAATGACATTGAAGTAGAAGAGGATTTTGAGGATGATAAGTTTAACACTGATTATGAAACTGACGGGGACAATGAAATTAGTGAAAACCATATTACCAAAAGTGACAATGATAGTGAAAGTGATGATGAAAATGATGATGGTACCAACAATGATGAGCCATAATCACTTGAGAAGGGTTATGCATCTATCTTATATCTCTTTTGCAATTGATTTATACCTTTATCTTTTATAACATATTTCTATTAAATACAATTTATATCTCATATTACACTTTGAAAATTGATTTATTTAACTTTGTCATTCATAGGTATGCCACGAGGTAAAGGAAAAGTTAGAACACATGGGGTATCAAGAAGTGGAGACAATAGAGAAGGGAGAATGGGAAGCAATCTCTTTGAGTCACGTGAGGTATCAAGAAGTGAAGAAGAAGTAGTCGGTGAGCCCACAGTTCATGTGCCTAGTGATCTTCCTGCATCAGAACTTGGTGTTACACCCACTATGATTGAGACTCAACAAATTGGATTACACAGACAACAACAAAGGTCACAGCATAGGAAGGCCTTAGATGGACGCATTTATTTAGAACCCGACAAGGCCACGTATGTCTTTACAACCTTGTGTTATCTACTTTTCTAATTATTTGATTTAAGATTAACAACTAGCAATTTATTTCTTAGGTATCACCCACACCAAGCTGTTCGTAACTTATCAAGAATAATCAAGAAGTTTTTTGGTGGACCATGGTATAAGTGGTCAATAACACCACTTGAAGCAAAGGAACGGTGGTTCAGTGAGCTACATGTATGAAATAAACTTATTTTTATTTTGAAACAACATATTTAATAGTACATATGTTTGTTTATTGAATTTTTATTTTGCGATGCTAACTTATACTAGTTTAATCTATATTATAGAAAGTGTACACTTGGGAAGATAGATTTGACATTGAGATCCGGAGGTTGTATAATTCTGTGATTGGACGATCAAGATTAAAAGGGGTCTTATATGATGCAAGGGAACATTTCAAAAAGAAGGGCATTAAGCCTATTTGGATGAGTGATGAGACTTGGGATGAACTCCAACGAATCTGGAGCGACCCCAATTACAAGAAGAAATCTGAGACCAATGCAAGGAATAGATTGAGTGATAGGGATGGACTTGGTCCGTCATGCCACACTGGAGGATCCATACCTTATTCAGAGCATAAACGAAAATATGTACTAATTTTCTATATTTCTCTCTATGTGTGTATTTATCGCTTTATAATTGAATTTTATGTGTACTTACATACCTTTTATATTTTAATCTCTTGTAGGAGGAGATGACCGGGAAAGAGGCCACAGCATCTCAAATATTTTTGATGACCCACAAGAGTAAGGAGACTGGAGATTTTATTGATAAGAAATCAAAACTCATATGGGTAAGAAGCATGCTGGTTGTATAGTTGCTTTAATGGTGATTTGTTGTTTATTGCTGTGAAAGAACTTGATGGTGTCATAGTTGCTGTTGATATTTTTGTGGTGTTGTTGTTTGTTGCTGTCGGATCAAATTTTTATGTGGTGGGTTTTATAAGCAAAATTCATGATTGATTTTGTGTGGCTGATTTTCTTTATCTTTCTTTATTTTATTATTATTTTAGAGTACCGTCCAATAAATGAAACAATTTGCATTAAAAAAACTGAAGGATTACATTGCAAAAAAAAAAAGTTTACTCATGCACGAGTAATCTAAAGGCGAGGTGGTCTCGGATTAGGAGGGTTGTATTGTATCATCACCCCTCGACCATTCCTTGGAGCGAGAGACAGAGCAATGTTACGGAGGGTAGTGTAAATTCCATTCATACAATCAACACTTCTTTGTTGTTGATTGCAGAAGCATTGGGTAGACCAATAGAAGAACCTATCTATTCTAGAAGTCATTGCCGCATTATTGCGTTTAGCTAACTTCTCCAGGTCCTCTATCATCTTCTTGAGATTCTTTACCTCCTTCTCTAGACAAGTGATTTTGTCTTCTGACGTATGGCCCCTGCTAATCTCCTCAGCTTCCTCATTCTTCTTCATCTTCTTCTCCTTTTGATTCTCTTGAGATCCCTCGAAAGGTCTTTTGTCTTTGTCCTTGCCTAAACTCAAGTTTAAGTCGAGCTCTTCTTCCTTGGCCTCTGCTGTGAGATCAATGTACTTCCTTGTGGCCATGATTTGGAAAACTTAGAAATTTTAGTAGGAGTATAAGGAGAAAGGAATTCTGGGAAGTTGTAGGCTCAGAGATAATTACTCTTTGTGGTGTGATAACTGAGAACATTGGGATCGTTTTTATAAAGAAAAATTAGGACTTAGAGACAAAGAAGATATCTCTTAGCCGCACCCCTACACGCTCAACCTATAGATTTCTACAAGCTGGAAGCTAGAAGTCTAGGGTAAGCATGCACACCAACAGCGCGTCATTAGTCAAAGTTTTGAGAAAAGTCAAGATTAGCCGAAATTTGTTTTTGACGAAATCTTTGACTTATGTTAATTGCATTAAATTTTATTTACTATTTACTTGCATGTCCGACATTAATCGCTGGCATTGTGACGTATAACATCTGTAAACATCTTAAGGAGCGGCGTATAGGTTGTGGTAACTCTAGTTTGAGGGGTTTTGTGTTGCTTATAAATCTTGTATGCCGTTATCTCATTCATCACACCAAGAAAACCTCCTTCTTTCATTACATATCTATTCCTCAATCTTCATTCCTTTCTCGTTTAAACTTATTTTTGAGATCCCTATAGCAATGGCCGACAATAAATCTTTTAACTTGAATTTTGAGACTGGCAACGTAGAGCTTGATTTAAATTTATGTCTCGGAAACAACAAAGGGAAGAGGCCTATGAATAGGTCATCAGAAATTAAGAAGAGAAAGAAGGATGTAATAGAGTTGGAGGATGACAGCACTGCGACATCCTCAGAAAACAAGCTTGCATTCCTAGAGCGTAAGATAGAAAACCTGGAGCATAAGATAGAGAGCCTGGAATACAAGATAGAGGACCAGAAGTGGCTGATAAATCGTCTCTTTGAAGACCAAGAGAAACTAATAAATCGTCGTTTCGGGGAACTAGCTAATCGAGTTGATAGACATTCGATGTTTGCAACTCAAAATTTTTGTGACCAACAAGCAAAGTCTATTGACTGTATGAACGAAGTGACTTCTGCTCTTCACCAAATTTCTCAAGCATTTCCTCCGGAAACCCTTTCTAGGCTGCAACGATTAGCTTCCTCCTTAAGGTCTGAAACACCTTCCTCTTCTAGACCTATAGCACCTTTTTCGTCTCAGAAGCCTCATCGCTTTTAGTCTATCTTTTCTTTGCTTGTATGTGATGATTTAGTTTAATTTAAGTTTCGATTAATAAAAATTGTCTGTTTTTGTATCATCAGTAATAAAATTTAAATCAAATTGTGTGAGTTTTGAGACCAAATCAATTCCTAAAATCATGAAAATTCTGTGAAGAGATTCTTTTTATTGTGATAATCTGATCTGGAAAGTTTCAAGTTCATTAAAATTATTTTGGTTAGTCAAATAAATGTAGGAACACCACTTTATTCAGTGCAGGGGAAATTTAAATAAGTGTGAATTTTGGATTTTATGCAATAACTAAATGAGCTTATTTTGATTTGAAAACTATTTATGTATTGTGAATTATACTCTTATGAATATATCTCACTCTCTATGATATTCATGTCACAAGAGATATTTATAAAGTATCTTTCTTTGACAATAAGGTTTCGAAGATGATTGTTTTAAAGTTGGTATAGTGGAATACAAGAATATTTCCTCTTGGAGTATAACTGATGGCATGAGAATGTATTTCAACAAAAAGTGTTGTATATATCATGTTTTCATTTTATTTACAGGAGAAGTTTGAAAATGAAATGAAAGAGTCCGAAAGTGGCTTATCAAATATTGAAGCTAACAATGATGGTGAAATTGAGAAGAATGATGATACAAATGAG